>OW388257.2:0-5000000 GCA_936450705.2 Protodeltote pygarga | reverse complement strand
TTAGATATTTTTTGTTTAGGAAAATTAGTTGCCAATCTAATATAGTAAAAAAAAAACACACGTAGCAGTCCATTCTATTTTTTTTGATCTCCAAACACATTTTCAGGTAGACGTCTACGAGAAATTCGTAGCAGGCTACGGCGTAGGCCTCGATTTGTTAGCCCCAATTTGTCCAGTAATGGGATGTACTTAGATATTTTATAATTATATTTGTGATTTTCGTAATATATAAAGAACCTCAAGTTCATTTGCAAAGTAGTGATATAATTTTATTACTAACTAGCACTTCGCTCGTGACTTCGTCTGTGTGGTTTTTGGGTTGGGATTGGAATTCCTTAATCAATACACAATTAAATCGTATATTCCTGCCTTGAGGCCCTTTGAGGCATACTGCGTGGTTTATAGTCCGGGTGAATCGGATATGACCTCATCACCTGCCCTTAGTAAAAGAAGTTTCTAGTTCCACTGGTTTAGGCTGGCGGCCGAACGGCCTGTGGACGTAGGGCTTAGGGGCAGATTGTCGCTCGCTCAGCAACAGGCCTGATTAGGTGGCGTGCCGTATTCCGTGCGCGCCTCCCGGCGGTGGCCAGGCCGAAGTTGCCGAAGTAGTTGAATTCGGTACTGTCATACACTGATCAGGTCATTTATGTCATTATGGTCAACCTTGTTAGAAACAAAGTTGTGTAAGGTCAACATTACCACTCTGGTAATGATTATACACCCTAATTCTAATGAAATAAGTCTTATTTTCCAATGAATCTTTTGTCACTAAGACGCTGTCAATTGTTGAACAACAATTTTCAAATGAGAATTATTAATTTACTGTCAATCTTTAACCTTTTTAAATTTGACTATCTAAATATCGACTGATGATTATTATGATTAAAGTAGTTAAGCGATTAGCGCTTTCCTCTTCTGTGCTCGATGTCGCAGGTTCGATTCCTGCTCAGGACAAATATTTATGCATCGAAGATTTTGGTGGAAGGTGATTGTGCATTGTAAAATGTCTGTAACTGTAATCACGATACAAGAGATAAACATAGGATAAAAATGGGTCGAGGGATCGAACTCAGGACCTCGTGCTCAGCAGTCGCACTTACCACTAGACCAACGAGGCAGTCAAAATTGGTAAAGAAAAATTTATACATCTTTATATGTGTATACATATAGATAAATATTAAGGACATTCACAGTTCATACAATGTACTCCACTCATTTCCTAGATAACTGGGAAGATTAGTTAAGTTGACGCTTGTCGTCCGTATGTCTGCTAGTCACAACTAAGAATAAACACACAGTGCCCTCTGGCGGGCGTTGGTGATAACCCTTGCAGCCGCCAAACGGTCTATGTTATCCTCCACGCTGTATTTTGGTTCGGAGTCTTTGTGTTGAGTTTATAGATAGTACATTTGCAAATATGTATAAACATCTAACACAATTAACTTATCGAATATATTTATTGGAAAGGCCTTATGAGTTTGTTACTAATATATAAGTAACAAATAGTAACAAATAGGATAATCCAGTCTACTCGTAGACATTAATACCTTAATACTTCTGTATTACTGAATAATACAGAAGTAATTAATAATAATAACATAACAATCTATTAGAGATTTCAAAAGTGTAAGTGTGTGCTTGCGTCAACATGTGTATGCTACTAAACAAAAACTTGTATGCTCTTTATTGTACATTGGAACATTTCTTGATAGTAAACGCCTTTATTATCAGAAATTGGAGTTGATAGGCTTGACATGAACGATTGATATAATGATTGAAATGCAGAATTAGGAACCTATCTGCCTATCTGGCCTCTTCGCGCTATTCTGCTATCGCGCTCGGACATTGAAGTTGATTGAAGATATAAAATCAACGAATATAGTCATGAAAAATTGACACGAACCAATTGAAGAACATTACAAAGTTTCACCAAAAATTTCATCTTGATCGAAACATGTTTTCAAATCTAAAAAAATAGCTTGAAAATAAATTTTATTTTATGGCATTTTTATGTATGAAAACATGTTTCGATCAAGCTGGTTCAATTGGTTTGTTTTCGATTTTTCATAACTATATTCATTGATTTAATATCTTCAATGTGCGAGCGAGATAGCAGATTACCACTCGGTAATCTAGCGAGTAAGTAAAAATGAGAATATTAAAATATTCATGCTTCAGCGAATCAAATGGGATTCAAATCTGCTTTGATTGCATTCAAGAACACAAATAGAAGTTTCCACTTTTTTTTAGCTCATCCATACATTTATACAGAATAGTTGCATTTTAAATAGCATTAAATAAAGCTATATTTTCCTGTTAAACTGTGTTGTTTAACGTTACAATAGCACAACTTGGATAGTATAACATAAATAAATGATATCACCATAGAACTTACCAGCAACTAAAACTACGCACAACAAAAACTTCCCGTTTAACATTTCCATCTAATAAAGTCCAAATGTTGAACAGCACCACTGTATAAACACAATTAAATTATTACTTCCAATATTCCTCCCTTAACCAACGTTAATCGATCGTCTAACAAACGAGTGATTTAAAAATGACTGTGTTAAGTTATAGGCGATGTTTATTGTGTAGAACTTATCTGTTCACTGGTGCATCAGTCGCTTGGAGCGTACTCCAGGATGGACGGAAGGGGGGATGGGATCACAGAGGCGGTGGCAGCGATAACCTCTGCCACAGCCGGAGGACGAACCGTTGATAACAGTGCGACTTTCAAATGAGAGCGAGTATTCTTTCGCTACAGATAAAGGTATGGAGCTTTGAGGATTGTTTTTTAATTTGCCTTTTTTTTGGAGGAAATGACGTGGGTTTTCGAAATTTGAATTTGCAATTTATTTTTTATTGCATTCGTATGCAAATGTAAAAAAAAAGCTTCGTTCCAATCAGTAATAATTTAATAAATATTTATTATGCATACTTCTTCGTGTATCCTCACACTAAATAATGAACGATTGATTTGAACACGGAACAATAAATTATTCTAAACTAAATTATTTATAAGGAGTTTTAGTTGTCTGGATACTTATTACAAAAAAAGTAAATATTATTAGTGTGATTCTTACCTAGCTTGAGGATTAAGTTTTTTTGTTGTGTTTGTAATCTGTTAAGCATATTTACATTGCAATATTTTAAAATAGTACAAACAAAATTTATATATTTTTTAATAATTTATAAAGTTAATTGATGCGCAATGTTCAGCGCAGGGAGGATGACAATCTGGAAAAACTTGTCATTGTTGGCAATATTGACACGGGGTCGATCGCCAACACGATGGTCAGACGAAGTGAAAGAAGCCTTCTCTCGAGTAAAATTCTACCAAAAGACATTTATCCATAGATCCATGGATGGACATGGATCAAAAATTATCATCCTACAATTTTATCATCCTACTCGCCTTATTATTTCCAAACTTTATTAGGCTTCTAATCTAACCAGATGCAGCTGAAAATCAGTTTTCTATGGAGCGACTCCAATCTAATACGATACGATATTTTTAAGAAGGCAAAATGCCAATTTAAATAATATTTATAGAATCTGACAAAATCAATAAAATAAACTCTAATTTTATTCAGCCACAGCGGTTCCATTGAGTGATATCATCCAGAAATGTACTCATTAGGGCAGGGTTATCTCACAAATGATTTCGTGTCAACTCGAGATACATCATCACTATTATTAAATTGTTTTAAAAAATCTTAACTGGCCGATAACTGCGGCTTACTCCAAAACGAGGTACATTGTACATTTTACTATCTTAATCATAACACAATAGCCAAATAACGGAGATTAGCCAACTATACAGGAGATAATAGTGCACAAATGTGTGCGCAAACACAGGTGCACTCCATATTCTCTCACTCTCATAGTCTGATGGGATGGCGATCCGACATGATTGGAGAGCACGGAGTAGGCTAAGTGATAACTTATTTATAATACTCACATAACATGCGAAAACTCAGAGGTGCGTGTTTGGGTTCGAACTTGAGACCTCTGACTTGCCAGTCAGAATTTTCAGCCTGCCCCGGAAGCGAAAACCTACGCTACGCTACTGATGGTTATGCGGGTACTAATCCCGAAATATTGCACACAAAATAGTTTTGTCATTTTTGTCGAAGTTAGTTTTATTATATTTATGTACTAAGTGCATCTACACATAATATCAAACAGGTTACAGAACGTCGAACGATAACCTTAGGTTTAATAAAAATATGCGATACAAGTTCTAATTGAAAACTGGTTTGATTTATGATAATTGGATTTTCTAAGACAAGTTTTAGACTAAAGCAGCATTTAATAAATGTCTGAATTTTCGACGAAACGTACCTAAAGTTCGATTGTGATGGCATAGCAACCAAAAATAATTAATTTTTACGGTGATGTTCAGTGTTGAGACTGTTGAGAGATCACAAAGTCTGCGTTATAGTAGTATAACGTATGTACTATCGGGGACAAAGCCGGTGCACCACTCTTAAGGATAGAATCGCTTGCACTCGGCGTCCGAACGTAGCGCTAACCCCGTCTCCCGCACGTAGCATTGTTCAAAGCATTTTGATCGCAAAGTGGTGCACCGTTCGTGTCCGTGATAGTATAATATATATGACACATGTAACATATATCTACATATGACATGTAGATGTGTCTCGCGAATCTGGTGAGGGTATCTGAGTAATTTTAAAGATAAGAATACCGTAGGCATTGGTTCGCGGGAGCCTTGAGGGACGGCTTGACTCAGTGAAGCATTGAAATGTTACCTTTAATTTGAGTACCTCAACGGGACAGATTAAAAAAATGTATTTAATTACTTCACTATTGTAATATAAATAACCAATATTATCTCCCATTGCTGCCGTGGCAGATAATTTAGAAGCATCTTATATATAATTGATTTTATCTATACTTATATCGTTATGTTCTAATTAGGAAAATAAAAATAGCATCATAATGACAGACTTATCACAAGCACAAGACACATAACAAAATAACATCTAATAATAAAACTAACATACCTACATAGGTAACATAGTAACTGTGTAAGTTAAATAAAAGCTTTTAAAAAGTATGCTTCTCTACTCAAAAGTATCGACTTCCATAAATTACAAGCTTCAGAGCCACGACGATGAGCAATGACCATAATTACAACCACGTATGGTCATTGCTCAGAGCAGATGCTACTATAAATGCTTTGTTAATTACATGCCCCCTTATATATTGATGCCCATTATCTATATATTAATACGTGAAGCAAAAACTGTGGATCCCTTTTTGCGCGTACGGAGGAGTATGATAAGGAGGAGTAATATGGAGAAGTGCAGAAAGCTAAAATTATATAAATATTGATACGGCTTTACTCACGTATTGTTTTCGGGGAATGCCCGACTAGTTTCGAACTCAAACGGAGTCCATTTTCAAGACCGGGTGTATACGCGGCGGCGTCGCGGACCTCACTCTAAAAGCTACTCTAAAGCCGTATCCATATTTATATATATGTATGACTCACGAAAGTTATTATTCTAAAAAAAGCTAAAATTTATAAAAAAATGAGGCGGATTTCAACCACTGACTGGAGCACTATATTTGAATAGCAGTTAAGATAGACGTGTAAGTCTACAGTATTGTCTATTTTTTACAAAAACAAATAGGTTATTGACTTTTCTGTAAGCAAAAATATCTAATGTTTTGTACATTTATTACATCGTTACAAAAACTCGTCAAACGTTTTAATTACACGTTAAAAGCTAACAAGCAAACAATATTTAGTTATAGGATCTTACATCATAGTCGAGTTTGAGTTAATGTATTTTTTAACTTGCGTTTAACCGTCAAACTATCTTAAAGTAAAGCTGTTAACCGTTTTGAACTCTAATTGACTCCATTTGAGTCTAGTCTCAAGAGCGATCTCACACGGGTACGAAAAACGGGACTCAAAATAATAGACTCCGTTTGAGCAACCCAATAAATCATACATCATTGGGTAATAGAGTTTTTGCCTGTTATTTCAATCAAAAATACTATTGACGAAAGCCTGTGGTTAGAGGTACTTTTATCTGATTTTCCCAGTCGGAAGTGCTTTTGACCCGTTAAGTTAAAAACTTTGTATTTTTTTTTGTCAATAAAAACATTTTCATTTTTCATTTTCAAGGGTTTTGATTGTCACATATTATACATTCTGTTATTATAGTTATTTCGCTCAAATGGCAATATTGTAGTGCTTTGTCACATTTGTTTGTTTGCTTTTTTATTAGTGCCAAAATAAATACTTCTTTCTTTCTTTTTTAATCAGTGAGAAAAGCCGAAACAATAATGATATAATTTAGTATGACGACTGATTCGTTCCTGGAAGTACTTATTGTAGGAAATACAAAAGGTGTAATCTTAGATTAATTTTGTACTTAACAGTATAAGGATGTACTGGCAGGTGATTAAATTAATTTAATACGTATTTATACACCTACATAATTTGTTTCTGTAATAACTATTTAACTACTGATAACCAATAAGTAATTGTGTACAGTAAATGCTCATCATGCTCGTTGTAAACAATAATTATTTTAATACCTTTAAATATAAGTTCTAAGGATGTTTAGAAAAACTTGAAAATAGGGCTTGTACTGGCTTGCGTAGTTGCATTATATCCTATCCTATTAATATTATAAATGTAAAAGTTTGTGAGGATATATGGATATCCTTTTCTCCACAAACTTTCAATTTTTTTTACATAAAACAGTAATATACACCAATTTATCAAACTTAGCCAGTTAAAAAAATTGTATATATTTTTTTTTCCATTTCTAAAAAAATCCGCATCGAATTGAAAACCTTCTCTTTTTTGAAAGTCGGTTAATTGGACTGGCTTCGGTGATATAGCCCAAGAGCATACTTCTGAGCCTTCCGTACTACCTATTCAATCACGATTCAGTCTACTCCAGCTGCCGTCAACATGTTATCGCTTCACCTGGTCGGGGGACTCCCATCACCCATGCTACGTTTGTCGGTAACTGTAAGGAGTTATCAAATTGAATGACAGATCCATTTTTTTACAGGGTCGTTAACTAAGTTATGAGTCTGTATGTTAGTCTTGCTAGTCACTTATTTTTATAATGTAAACTAATTCCTAGTTAAGGTAATTTATTGATTTAGTAAAAAAAGATAATTTTATACTTTAAAAAAAGGTATACTTTTAAAGGCGCCTCTTTGTGCAAATCGTATATAAAGTTATGAAAAAACGAAACAAATCAATTGAAGTAGCAACATTACAAAGTTTCGGCAAAAATCACGAAAACATCGTGATGAAACCAGCACACCTGAGAGATTTTTCGATGGTGTGTAAAGAAAGCTATGTCAGAGGCCTGCGAGCGGTTTAAACTCTGACACCAGGTGGTTCATCAACCACACGATAAGAAGGAGAAAAAGAAGCAAAAAATTTCAGCTTGATCGAAACATTATTTTAAATATAATCTATATTCATTGATTTTATATCTTCAATGTGCGAGCGAGATAGCAAATTAACGAGTATCCGGGCCTTAAGCTAGAATAAAAAGAGAACAGCTACGAGCGTGGCTTCAACCCGCGACACTGGCCGAGCCGTGGCAATAGCCTAACCGGCAGGCATTGCCACTGTTTATAGTTAATTTCCTCTCAATTTTTTTAAGGGCATTCCATAGTTTTAATGTCTTTTTTTATTGCGAGGTCCTCTTCGCTACAGGAACAAGTTTGCGGGTTTATCCTCTTTTTATAAAAATGAATGATATTTAAATTCCTATTAAAGCAACTCTCGATGCGTACGACTCAAAATAGTGTTGGGACTAGGCCGTTATAGATGAAAATTTTGTTGTAATTTTCATTATATACATCAATTTATTACGGAAAGTAATAACACAGAAAATTTCAAACCTGTAATTCATATAACAATACTATAAACAATACATCTATATACGTAGGTACGTACGAGTACATAGATGAGTATTTTGCTAATTAGACTTACTCATTAGATGTTTCGCGCTGTTAGACATTTAGCTACTTAGACCTTCTGGTCTGGAGGGGATTAGGTTCGTAGTTTAAGTGTAGCTGGCAGTAGAGGTGTACCTCCTTGTGTACCTAGTCTATCCTATGTTACTGCGTGAATGATAGAAATGAACAGAAGTAGATTAAGAAATTGAATTAATTTTCTTTATAGTGTGTGTCCAACATGTTAACACAATCAATTTGGGCTGGTTTATACCGTAGCGGTCTAATATTATATATTACTCTCTTAGAGAGATCCATTGGTGAGCCAGTTAGCTAACTGTATTATTCGTTGGCTTTTTGGAGTAAACATCTCCCGTTGATCAGTCATTAGCGAATCAAACTGATAAATTTTTCTTCTCAAACTGTTTTGGCGACGGAACCCTTTTAGAAAACTAAATATTTGACGGAGCTTTAAAATAATCAGTTGAGAATAGTTGACCTAGTTTATAAATTAGATTAAACATCGCGACGATCAGAGTATAAAAATACTGTTGGTTCGCCTATTCAGCTCCTGGCTGAGCTGGTGGTTTTTATACTGACTTAGGATTTCTAGCATGTACAACGATCCTGCAAGCCTGAGTGCGTTATGTAGGTGCTCCATAGGCACGTTTAACTCGCTGTTTCTGGCGGACTAGCGATTTTACTAGCTAATGGATCAGATCACCCATTTTAGGATCGAATTTATGATCGATATGGATCACGTTTGGTTCAAGTTATGTTTGCCTTGCCCTTTCGTAATAAACTCTCATTTTCTTGTTGTGTGGGCAGAGCTAGAAAAGGATAATTCAAGGTAAGTTCTTAGTCAATATGATAATAGAACATGGTAATATACATTATGGATTTATTATTATTGTGGTTCAGCCATTACCGTTCAACTGCAATGCAAAGGCCTCCCCCTACCCTCATTCCATTCGGCAAGGTTTGTAGCTTTCTGCGTTTAACAATAAATTCTAACAAAAATGGATGAATCATGTTAATTTTACAAATAATAATTATAATATACATATTATTATTATAATCAACTAACAGATTGTGACGTGTATTGGAACATCAGTTTAGTCAGAGTAATAGATAACCCTGTTTAGTCAGAACTATGACCGTTACATATAAATATTAAAATCGTATAAATTATTAAAATTGGTTTTGATGATTTAAATAAATTCCAGTAATTAATAAGGAAAACTTGGCGGGTAATTACATCGTTTAAGGCTGCCCCCAGCACTAAATCTTGCGCACATGAGCGAGTACAGATGCGCGCGAGTTTATAAACAAAACCTGTGTCTGTGAGTGGACAGTGACTCGCCGGCTGGCACCTCGGACGTTGTACTTTAGTGAATTCGCCTGATACGTACCAAAATAATTCAGTAAAAAATGGACAAGCTACACGTTTTATTCGTAATTGGTGAGTACTTTTTTGATCTCGTGATCAGCATATTTTTTTGAACACAGATATGAGTACCTACTTATGAGATTTAAGTGTAGCATTGTCTTAAACTACAATAATTTAGGTAGCCGATTGTATGTTGTTTAGATCAATATTTTGAAGCATAATTACTTTTATATTTTTAAATAAGTAGTCTTTAATAAATTTCAAATAGGTTCAATACATTCGAGACAATTTTAGATACAGGTACAGAAAATATTCAATAAAAAAATACCTACCTATCGTTACCGACCGTTGAAAGGACACCTTTCAAATCTGCATAATAAAGTTTGGTGACAAATAAATAGAAAAAACTATAAACACGCGAACTGGTTCTAAACGACTTGTTTAATTAACATTTTGACTTAAGTAGGTACTTAAACAGGATTTTAGAAGTTGTTTTAGTGCCTAGTTTTTTTTGATGCGGTATTTTATTTTGTTTTTGTCACCTATGCCATTTGGGAAGATTCGTTTTTAGAACAAAGAATACTACTGCAATTCTATTTTGTAAGAAAAATACATCTGTCGTTGTAGTTAGTCGAACATCTAAAAATGAGGTACAAAATTAAAAACTATTGGTAAATTATTGTATCTCCGGCGGTAGATAGTTGACAAGTTAAAAACCGCAAGTTAATTTTATATTTTATTTAAAAAAAATTGAGTGGTGAAATGTGATAAATAAGTTTTACGTGGGTATTTCATGTGTTGCTAGCGCAGATGGGTAAAATTTCAATGTTGACTCTCTATCTTCTATCTATCTTCATCTTTCTCTTATTCGATGGTAATATTCTATGAAACTTTATTTGCGTCGGGTTTAGTGTTTGTAAGTTAGGTTTAGTTAGTTTTTTTTCAATGTTTTTAACACAATGCATTTTTATAGTAAGCTTGACCTGAATCGACACCTAGGATTAGCTCCAGATAAAGGAACTCTTCAACGGTCAACAGCACAAACACAAATTTTTGCAAATACCTACGTTTACATTTTCATAATATAATAAAAAAGTTAGGTTAAAAAATTATTGTAATTATGACATTCAACGCACCGGCGCACAGCGAGGCGTAGTGCGTAGAAATTTATAATTATTTACGGAAAAGGGCTTACTAGCACAATATACCTATTATGGTGCCTACTTACTTATCTTTACGAATTATATATCTAGTAAAAAACATAAAAACTGCAAGTCACACCAGTTTACATCTAAGTTTTTTTATTTTTTTAAGAATACTCGTAAGTATGTACAAGTCGTACATTTGTGCTAACCGGTCTTCTTACGCATTTAAATAAACGGTACTTTTTACCTAAATGACTCATTAGTAACATCATTTAGTTAAGTAATTATTGCAATTAAAGCGTTTAAAATTGTCTCAGACAAACCTATGAGGAAAAGACCTGAGGAATTATGGAGACATTGAGCCAAAAATAAAACTTGCTTCCGCACAAAGTGTTAGAAACAAAATAGGTATAAGTATAAAGGGACATTCCGCGAAATAGATATTTTACAAAATGGATATTTTGTGAAAGGACAATTTGCAAAAGAGACATTCTGAGAAGTGGACCCTTTGCATCTAGTAAACATTTTGCGTACTCGACGATTTGCGACTAACTCATACAAACTGGGAGATGTTTTTTACTAGAAAATGTTTGTCTAGTACTGCTACAGCTACTACTGTATTACTGCGCTACGCAACCAGCGCCGGCGATGCTTTCGTAGCGCCGCGGACGCATGCGCACCTGTAAACTATTTAGGGATTCTTCTTTCGGATTTCTTTTTTTGAAATCTTAAAAAAATGGGGAATATCTTCTTTTCAGTGGCATGCCTTTATCAAACGTTTGGACATGGCGTGCCTAACATAGTAGATACATACAAATAATATAGTAGGTAATACAACAATATTACAAAATTATTTATTTTACTTTAATGTTACCTTTAAAAAGGTTCTTGAGCTTGCCTTGTTTAATGCGAACGTAAGTTTGTTTGTTACCTTTTCACGCCTAAACCACTGAACCGGTCATCCTGAAATTTCGTAGGTATATACGTTGTCAAAAAAAACATAGTTGTACAGCAACCGACCTTTCTCATCAATAACTTCTTATGATACTTATTATATGGCGCCAGGTGTCTTCCGAATCATGATTGAATTTTAAATTCTTAATTAACGTGAGCGAAGCTGAGAACAAGAGCTAGTTAAATTTTTAAGTTTGTTATTTTTTCGTAGACGAGACTACGCGAGAACTAAGCTAAAAGACACAGCGGTGCCGGCGATTACCTTCAAAGTATAAAACTTAATAGAATCTTTTTCGACCTCGATCTATTGGGTAAAACCACGAAATAGATAAAAGTTCTACGTAGATGAGGTTGAGGCTTGACCCTTCTATCTGTAGTGACTAATCTATCAATGTTCATGATAGCTGGGCTGTTGTGAAACAATATTGACTTCAGTATTCAGTCAGTACAAAAGTTACCTACAGTAAGTCCCTAAGTCGGTCTTCAAGAGTCGTGATAGATAGCCTAGTGGTATGAGTGTTGACTGGCAAGTCAGAGGTCTCAAGCTCGAACCCAAGTGGCACCTCTGACTTTTTGTAAGTTTTGCGTATTATAAATTAATTATCGCTTACTCCGTGCTTCGAGAAGCACGTAAAGCTGCGACTTTTCCATGAGAAATTCACCCTGCTGCTAACTTTATGGAAGAGATTCGTGGCGCGTGTATACAGGGTTATTTGTAAAACACCCGCATCCTTAAAAGAGGTCATTAAACACATCATTATGAACTTGTACCTATATCCTAATCCAAACTAATATTATAAATGCGAAAGTATGTTTGTTTGTTACCTTTTCACGCCTAAACCGCCATCCATTCAATCCACCAATCATCCTGAAATTTTGCATAGGTATAAGTTGTCAGATGTACAAAAACAAACATAATGTACCTTTCTATCCGAAGGAACAGTACCTAAGGAAAACAACAATAACATTCGTAAGGTATTAGATGGTCACGTGTCTTTTGTAGCAAAATCTAGTAGATTATAATAGTAAAAAGCCTCCTATATTTCTGCCCTCTACGTGACCACTCACAAATTCGGATATAAGAAATCTACAGAGGAAAAAATTAATATTTTTTTTATTGACACTTAATGCTAATCATACAGGATGTTGCAAACATTTTGGGAAACCCAAAGGTAGCGGTAGAAAGGTTACCTATTTTTGCTACATTTTATATTAATGACTCAGGATTTTTATAATTAATTTCCTTGTTATTAGCAGATATGAGGCAAGAACTGTAAGGTTTTTAGGTAACAAGCTGTTTGGAAAAACTTTTAAACGGATAAATTAGTTTTTCCCGTACCTATCATCAGTATCATCATCATCATCAGCCTGTATTAGTCCACTACTGAACCTAATAGTGGCGCGCATTGGCTGAGGCCTAGCAGCCGTTCTCATAACAAGAAAATGTATGGAACAGCTGTTTTTTTTTTTGCGATTTCAGTGTTTGTCTTATAATAATTTGTTTGTAATGATGAGTTCAATGACCTCTATTAAGGACGCTCATGATTTCAATTTCACCCTGTATATCATAAGATTATTTACTTTTGCCCACAGTTTCGCTCCTGTGATGGTTATTTTTACGGAAAAAAGTAGCCTTTGTCACAAATAAATATTGATACAAAATCATGTCGGTCCGTTACTCAGTCACTGCATGAAAGGACAAAACAAAAAATACATTTTTGCGTTTATAGTATTTATATAAGTACATACAGCACCTCTGACTTTTCGTAAGTTATGTGCGATTTATAAATTAATTATCACTCTCCGTGCCTCGGATAGCACGTTAAGCTGTTGGCCCCGGCTGTCAATTGTAGATCTTTGACAGTCGTTACGGGTAGTCAGAAGCCCGAAAGTCTGACAACCAGTCTTACCAAGGGGTATCGTGTAACCCAGTATCTGAGTTGTGGAGGTCTGATAGGCAGTCGCTCCATGTAAAACACTGGTATTCAGCTGCATCCGGTAAGACTGGAAGCTGGCCCCAACATAGTTGGGAAAAGGTTAAGCAGATGATATACTTACATACATATATGTACGTATGATTGAAGTAGAATGTTGTGTCAATGAATGCTGATGAATGTTACCGCTAAGGTACTTTTCATGAATGAATGGACACGATGTCAATAGTCGTGTGAACTGCAAAACTAATTGTGTATTGGTTGAGGTAGTAATTGTGGTAGGTATTATTGATCATGTGATTGAAATACTTTGGTATATCACTTGGGTCTAAAACTGGATCTGCAAAAAAGGTCTACTGAATAAAGAATTCTATCTACCTTACAATCAGATTATCAGAGAACAAATAAAAAAATAGACAAATACCTACATAGTCATATAAAATTTGACTCATTTCTACAATTTTAATTTTTCAGCTCTCTTTGCCAATGGCGTGCTGGGACAGGACGCTCAGCCTAATGAAGGTGACTTAGATGACAGATATGGTCTCAACCGCCCGAACTTTTTCCCAAGGCCAAATCAATTCCCCGGTCAAAATCAATTCCCCGGTCAGAATCAATTCCCTGATCAGAACCAATTCCCTGGACAAAACCAATTCCCTGGACAAAACCAATTCCCCGGCCAGAACCAATTTCCTGGTCAGAACCAATTCCCTGGGCAAAACCAATTTCCAGGTCAGAATCAATTCCCAGGCCAAAATCAATTCCCCGGTCAAAACCAATTCCCCGGTCAAAACCAATTTCCTGGTCAGAATCAATTCCCTGGACAGAACCAATTCCCCGGCCAAAACCAATTTCCCGGTCAGAACCAACTCCCTGGCCGTACTACAACTCCTCGACCAAACAATGGACAACCCACAGTAGCACCTGCGTAAGTACCTATTTAATATTTTATTCTATCGTGCATGTAGGACATGTATGTCCAATAAGTATCTAAATGCTTCAAAAAAATAATTTGGTATGATAGAGAATTATGTTTTTTTTTTTCAAATAAATATAAATCAGCCTGTACTGTCCCAGTGCAGGGCAAAAGGCTCTTCTCATACAGAAAAGGATTGAGCATTAACCAACACGCTGCACTGCGGGTTGGCGATTTCAGACTATTACGTCCTGGTTTTTTTTTTGTTTTTTTTTGTTTTCCTTTACCGTTATTTAGTAGTGTCTTAGATTAACTAAGAAAGTACATAATGACATTGAAAAAGTCACATTGGTTCATGCCAGGTTCGAACCCACTAAGTGCTTGCAAAGCGGGTCCGTAACCAATGCGCACATCACGACACTATGATTAGATTTTTTAATGAAACTTGATTTTGATGTGATTGACATCCTTTTAATGGAATCAAAAATACTTATAATAAAAAATATTTTATAGATTTTAAATTTTACTTTACGAATATCAGAATGTTTACCAAGAATTACTTAATGAGATGTAATGTTTAAATTTTCAGAACTACTACAGTGTCACCTCAAGTGCGTCAGTGCATCAACCAGTGCCCAGTGACAGCTGAATACAACCCTGTGTGCGGCACTGACAATGTCACCTACACCAACCCCGGCAGACTGAATTGTGCTCAACTGTGTGGAGTCAGTGAGTATCGGAATTTTATTTTTATATATATTATTTTTATATTTATATTCTCCTAACCAAATTTTGGTCACAGCGGGAAATTTTCAACAGAGATTAGACAACTACTTGACTGCCTCGTTGGTCTAGTGGTAGCAAGCGCGACTGCTGAGCACGAGTTCTTGGGTTCATTGCAATTAACATAACGTAGACTCACATCTGTATTCCCCAGAGGGGGTAGGCAGAGGTGTAATGCAGTACACCCACGTTTCACCGGCTGTTATGAGTCTCATGTAATAGAGAGCGAGCCCATTGCCAATTCCAGACTCTGTGCTGCTACTAAGAATTTCCTAAAGAGATAAACTCAATAACACTTTGCCCGACCCGGGGATCGAACCCAGGATCTGGTGCTCAGCGTCGCACTTGCTACCACTAGATCAAAGACTAAAAAGGCAAGTAAGAGTTAGGAAAATAATACTGAGGAACTTTTTTCAAAGTTTAATAAAATTCAAGTATTTTTTGTAATGTCGTCGACTTGCATCTTAAGTCTGGTTTGCCGTGTTCTTGACATTGTTGTCTTTTCCTTGAAAATACAGGTTAAATTGGAATTTACGTATCGATTCTTGAAATAATGACCGCTACATATAAGACCTTGTCAATTATTGATGGTCAAACAATGCGTCTTTAATTTAAGTAAATAGCTCGTCAATAGGTAAATACGGGTTTACCCATAGTTTCCAGCCTTAGAGATTACATGAAATGATCAAACACTGGTATTTACGAAGTGATGTCATTATACAAATCAAGATATTATTATATAGATTAAATTGTATAAAGCCTTTTGAGCGCCAGTCTTCTATATGTATTTTGGACAAAAATTTCGTGCCCCACATATTTGAATAGATAGATTGTGGGCCTCCGAATTTTTTGTCCTAAACGACTCTAGCGCTAAATAACTTCGAGGCCTTTTTAATAAAGAAAACAAATATTTTGTTTTGGTAGCCTCCAGAGTATTTTATAGAATTAAGTTTTAAGAATTAATTAATTAAGAGTATTCATTATATATACTCTAGAAAGATGCTTTTTATTCACAATTTTTTGATATGTGACCGTCGCGATTTTCTAAATGGTGTATATCCGCAAATTTTGGTTGAGACTTTTGTAATTTTATTTAAACAAATATGAAATAACTAGCTGTCGTCTACGTCGTCGACGTAACAATATTTAACAGACGTAATATTTTCTCACGTAAATACAGAGCATAGACTATAAACTTTGATGAGTTGAGTTTGTTGAGTAGGTACTATTACAAGGAAAATGCATAAACGTATGCCATTAACTCCATATTATTATATACTTCGGTCATATGATTTAGATGTACAATAATTAGTTTAAAAGTCTAAAATTTAAAGGTTTCAGCCGTTTATGGTACAATTATTTATGGCCAAGTCAAATAAGATTCGACCACAAAGCAATTTGCTTCGAGGATACGACACAAGAGTAACTTTTCATCAAGCAGTTTCATTTTTATTAATCGTTCAATTAACACATATTTACTTAAAGTGTATTTTAGGTAAATATAATATAATACTAATAGTAAAGAATATAATAATATACTATTACTAACAACCAGCTTAAAAAAAATATTGATTTCTAAAAAACTATTTGTGCATGTTGATTGTTCTGGTCCTACTGGACCTGGTTTGGTTCTGGCCTGGTAGCTGCACCTGTTGATGCAGCCCTAAGTACATTCTTGGTCTTCACAACAACTGATAGACTTATAAAATTTAGAATTCTGTTCATATACATGTCTATATCTTGTTCTTTATTTATTCAAATTGTCATTACCACTTTTGCCGTCGGTTATTGTGTTGTTAGGCTGTAATAAATGTTAGATGTAGGCTTTCTTTCAACATATCTTTCCTATTACACATGGGCCCAGTTAATAATTTAAAAAAAAATATATATATTCTTTGTAATAATATTATTATATAAATTCAGATCGCCATCTGATCAAGGAACCCTACATATTCCTACTTAACCTGATAACTTAACCTGAAACGTGATACCTACTTAACTTATTTTATGTTAGTTACATAAAAAAAGTTAAGTAGGTATCACGGAATCAATAGCGTTCCTTGATTAGACGGCGATCATAAAGACCATACAAAAATAATATATCAGTTTTTTTAAACAAGATTATAATACTTAAATATTTTTTTATTTTCAGCTGTGAACCTGCTCAGGACATCGCCCTGCCCCACACCTCAGCCACCAACGCCACAATAAACACGTACATTAATTTATTACTTAAACATAGGACTGAATAAATTCTTAATTAAAAACTTAATTGTTTTTTGAAAATTTCTAAGTACCTATATTATTAAAGTATTCGACAATAAAGTGAGAGAGAAATTAATTGGTGCAATTTATTAACTGTTTGTAAAATATCTGAAAGGAGTCCTTGATTGACTTGTTCAACGCAAACTCTCGACTGATATTCGTCTCACAGAAGACGTACCGTTGCTTGAGAGTGAAAACCTCGTATGTCGCATTTTTATCAATGTTACATTTTATGATTAAGGCGCCTCTTCACGCTAATCTGCTATCTCGCTTGCACATTGAAGTTGATTGAAGATATAAAATAAATGAATATAGGTAATTATGAAAAACGAAATAAACCAATTGAAAAAAAACAACATTTCGAAGTTTCAGCAAAAATTTCAACTTGAACGAAACATGTTTTCAAATATAATAACCCTCCTTTTTTTGTAGTCGGGTAAAAATAGCTTTAAATAAAAAAAATGAAGTTTTATTTTATGCCATTTTTATGTATAAAAACATGTATTGTTTCGATCAAGCTGAAATCTTTGCAACTTTGTAATGTTGTTCTCATTTAATTGGTTTAGTCCGATTTTTCATAACATATTAATTTATTTTATATCTTCAATATACGAGTGAGATAGCAGATTAACGAGTATCCGCGCCTTGATTTCGAATTTTAAAATCACCCAAATTTCCACATCCGGCTGATCATACTTCAGCTGAGCCTAGCTTGATCCTAGAAAGTTTAAGATTTTAGATCTAAAGCTGAAGCTACATTAGACCGCGATTTGAAAAGCGAAATCTGATAAACGTGGTGTGACACATTGCACGCAATTTTTTTTTTGTAACAATGTTACATTTTATGATTAATTTAGAATTAAAAAACTGTAAGTCGTTTTCTTACTTTCTTGTGAGGTGCACAAAGCCTTGTAATATATAACTTCGTTCAATTTTTTTTTACTCACATAGCCTACGTAATTTTCACTCTCAAGTGACGATTCTTCGAATCTTCGATACCTGACAAAGTGTCAACTCATAAATAAATAAATTAGCCTGAAACCATCTCATTACAAGGCAAAGGCCTCTTCTCATACAGAAATGGATCGAGTATTAATCACTACGCTTGCTCACTGCTTATAGGCGATTTTTGACTACATATTTCCTTACGATATTTTCGTTCACCTTTAGCCGGTGATTTCAGAGAATAACTAAGAAAGTATAAACGTCATGGAAAAAGTCACAATGGTACCTACATGCAATATTCGACCCACGGTACGCGCTGGCAAAGTCGGTGCCAATGTCTGAAACCAATGCGCCATCACGACATAAAATTGTTTATGTCTCTTTTTTGCACATTAGTTTGGCGTATATGTATCTCTTTCAGCTTGAAAATCTATTTGCAATGTTGTGATATCTGGGCTCAAATCTTAGTGTCCAAATGTAATTTATTGGTACTACTTAAAGGCTGCCGTTTGGATTCCGTTAAAGATCTTCTATTAAAGTTATGACACTTCGACACGTTGTCGTGTCGTATTCATAATATATTTATACAGATCGATACGTAAACCACATTACCCATTAGCTGTCAGTAACAAATAGTTGTAAAACTAAAGACAGGTAATAAAAGTTAGCGTTTATACCAATGCATTTAAATAAGCATTACTTTTTAAGTGTTATAAAGTTTAATTGTAATAAATGCGCATGCTCGTTTTATTGGGTGAACAACCTTAGTAGGTAGTTAAATTAATTCAGAGCCTATTTCACAGTCTAAAAAGGCACTACCTACTAGGTAAATTAAAAAAAAAAAGAATTTGTATGAAATTCTTTGTCAGCTAAAGTAATCGAAACGAACGGTTCATGTAATAAATATTCACATCACTCGAAAATATCATTATGATTACTGGGGGCTTAGCCAAGTTGACTATCTACGGTCGCTAAAGAATAGAAAACGAATAGAAAACGAAAGAAATGTATAGGATTCGATTCTATTCGTTGGTTTTGACCACGTGACATATCGATAAGAGTAATGTCATCCTATACATTTCTTTCGTTTTCTATTCGTTAGCGATTGATAGTCAACTTGGCTAAGCCCCCTGGTCTGTAAGTTGGTACCATGCATCTACATCCGGTTGATCATACTTTAGTTAAGCCTAGATTATAGAAAGTTTACGAGTTTAGATCTAAATGTGATCGCAGTCCAGCGTAGTTCAAGGCGCAGATTCTTCGCACATTGAATATATCCTATCATAAATGAATACAGTTATGAAACATTACAAAGTTTCAGCAAAAATTTCAGTTTTCAGTTTCAACAAAGTTTTTATACATAAAAATGGCATAGAATAAAAATTTAAAAGCTATTTTTATGCTTGAAAACTTCTTTCGATCAAGCTGAATTTTTTGCTGAAACTTTGTAATTTTGTTCTCTTTAAATTGATTT
This sequence comes from Protodeltote pygarga, assembly GCA_936450705.2. Classification (NCBI taxonomy): domain Eukaryota; kingdom Metazoa; phylum Arthropoda; class Insecta; order Lepidoptera; family Noctuidae; genus Protodeltote; species Protodeltote pygarga. The sequence goes on along the minus strand of OW388257.2, from coordinate 4,980,226 downwards.
GTTTCAATTTTTCGTAAACTACATTATAGCGAGATAGCAGATTAACAAGTATCAGAGCCTTAATTTGAATTTTACCCAATTAAAATCACACTTAGTATCCTAAATTTGAACCTAATTTGACTCATCAAAGGTTTGAGTTGAACTCTTTGAGCATGTTTTTTTTTTATTTTGTAACAATATTTTTGTATCCTAATTAGTGTACAATGAATAATTAAGAAATTTTAAAACAAGATCTAGGAACTAATATCTGTGTCTGTGGTTTGCAAGATTTCAATTTTTATTTTGTCAAAATTCCCTAAAGTATAATTATTTATTTTTAAATTACACCTCACACTGAAATACCACACACCCAGATAGATCTTGTTTCCAAAGTTTCTTTGAATTAATTGGGTAAAATACAAATTAAGATCAAATTTCATTTACGCGCTCCATGCGCTTGAGGGACACAAACACTTCAATTGACGTTTAGGCACAGATTAGATATGGTCTGTGTCGAAGCTTGAAGAATCCGCTTCCGAAGAATGTTACATGAACTCGTCTTAGCGCAAGTGCGCACAACGCAACACGTCGTCGCATACAGGTAGAAATATAATGATGAGAATTCTTTAAACTTAAGGGCTTATAAAGTTATAAGTACCTATTAGTTTTTAATATTGTAATAATAAGTAAACTAAATCAATAACAATAAACCAGCCTGTAACTAATCCACTGCAGGGAAAAGGTTTCTTCTCATACAGAGAAGGATCGACCACCACACTAGCGACATCCACGACCACTAAGGCCCAATTTCACCATTCACTTTAATAACCGAGTTTAATTAAACTAAGTTCAGCCATACACAAATTACAGTTTTGAACTCAGTTAAACGCTTGAACCGAGTAAATGGTGAAATCGGCTCACAATGTTTTCCTTCAACGTTAGTCTAGTGGAGTTTAAGATTAACTAAGAAAGTACATATATGACACAGAAAAAGTCGCATTGGTACATGCCAGGTGCGTACCCGTTTGAAAAGTGGGTCCTTGAGCCTTGACCAATGCGCCACCATGACAAATAAACAAAAATAAAATAAAAATAGGTCAATGGATTGGTGGTATTCCAGTGTCAGAAGGACGAAAAAGTAAGTAAATACTAGTATAACTATTTAGACACAAATAAATAGAGAGAAATAGACAAATAATGATAAGAAGATAAGAAACAAAGATGAAATCTAGACAAATATAATTACGGAATGTTATCAAAGAAATAAAAAACAGGAAAGCGGTCTGCCTGTAAATATTTACATTGGATACAAACACAAATATTAACAGACTCTTTATAGCCAGACAGATTCTGTACTTACAATAATGCCTAAACGACCTAATGCCTTCGGCATTAAGTTCGCATTTGTACAAATTTGTGCATGAAGTATTAAATAAATAAATAAATAAAAATAACTTTTTTTTTCAATTCCATGTTCTAGGTGAAAAACTATATACCTACCCGTACCTGCATTTGTCATCGCGCCTAATTGATTGAGAAGGCGAATTTTCAATTTAAATGCCTTCCTAACCGAAATTTAGTCACATAGCCTATCTGTCAATTACCTTCCCTTCACTTCTTTTGAATGGCGAGTGAAAGCCTTAGGCTGTCAATTACCTTTAAATTAGCAAGTATCCACGCCTTAAGCATTGACATTAGGTTGTTTATCAACCATACGTAAAGAAAGAAAGATCCTTAGAGTAATTATAACTATGAATGTTGTGCACTTCTGGCATGTCATTTTGGTACAATTGGAGCCAATGACATGTATTGCCACGTTAAAGCGATTTTACTTTAGAGGGATAGTTTCTTATGAACCTACGTCATAAATTTGTCTTCATTAATTAAAGATGAATTGATTTTGATTGATTGATATAGCGTTGACGTTAGGTGGGATGGTTAGGTGCGGGAGGAGGCGGATGCTCTAAGCGAGTGGCCACCATTTGATCACCGTTTGAAATGCGTAGACTGTGTTCTATACTTATAAGTTCAATCTTCTTTGCGAATCGATGGCATTTTTTTTTTGTTTTTTTCTTTTTTAATTTTTCCACTCCAAAATTCTGCTACGCGGACCGCGTCCCCAGATGCAATCATTAGGTCATCTAACGTGCAGGTGGCAGGGCATGCAACGCAGGACAAAAGGTCTTTGTCTGCGGGGAGACGACGCACTCACACCGAAAATCGGCACTGTCCAAGAACCCCCATCTGGAGAGGTTGTTCAATGTAAAGACCCTAATTTATTTCTTAAGTAAGTATTATTTCTGTCCTTTCTTCCGATGACTTAAGATTAATAAAATGCTCGTTATTCGTTAACCTTGCGGAAATCCCGCCAGTAAGTATGAAGGTTAAGATGTGGTGAGGTCTAAGATGTCGTGGTTAACTATGAACGTCAGATGTGAATCACTAAAATTAATTGTGAATAAAGCTTTTTATCGAAGTGAACTACCAAAGTTTATACTATAAGTTTTAGCACTGATAGCCTAGTGGTATGACCGTCGACTGACAAGTACACATAACTTACGAAAGAGTTGCGCGCCATGGGTTCGAGCTCGAGACCACTGACTTGTCAGCGACGGTTATACCACTAGGCTATCACGGCTCAACTTATAGAGAATATACTTATACTGACTACTTGATTACCCGTAAATGTGACGTGTGTCATATAAAATACGAGTAGCTTTATAAAACCATCATAATTCTGTAAGGACACACCTGTTAGGCGAGGTAATTTCCTTTTCAAATTGCCATTTTTACACAATCACATTAGATTAGACAAAAAGGGTTGAACATATAAATTATATGTTCATAATGTTATATGAACATATAAATTATATGACACCTGCATGTTAGATGACCTAATGACTGCATCTGGGGACGCGGTCCGCGTAGCTGAGTTTTGGAGTGGAAAAATTGAATTTAAAAAAATGCCATCGATTCGCAAAGAAGAAGAATTATATGTTCAACGCTCTCGCTCGTGACAGTATTATATGATATAATAATGTCAAGAGCGAGCCATAGTTCATCCAAGGTATAATATATGTATGTAATATGCTTACGCGTCGCCTGGTTTTCTTTTCCCACAAGGTCCAAAAACTACGTCACGATTAGTTGACGTCGTCAACATAAATTATGAACTTATGACGTACCTACTTATGACGTCGTTTTGACGTAACCGAGCCACACCGAGCTGTCACGGGACGAGATTAGACTTGGCAGAACCAAAGGCAAGCATTTTTCCTCCATGAGATTAGATGTTAAGAGATTAAGTTTTGCATGGAAATCTATAAGACAGTAATAATTTTGTCCGACTGTACAGGTGTAAGCAGTTAAATCTTCACGGTGCTCCTATCCATTCCATCTATTCCTTCCATTTGGAAGCACTGACGACTGACAAGTCAAAGGTCTCGAGTTCGATCGTAAGGCACCTCTGACTTTTCGTAAATTATGTGCGTATTAAAAATTAATTATCAGTTGCCAAAACGGTGAGGGAAAACATCGTGATGAAATCAGCACACCTGAGAGATTTTTCAATGGTGTGTAAAGACATGTCAGAAGCCTATGGGCGGTTTAAACTCTGACACCAGGTCTGACACCAAGAAGAAGGTGCTTCCATCCAATATGCAGAAAACGCATCAGTACTCATTAAAAGAGGTATCTTTTATAATAAGTAATTTGGACTAATTACACCATAAAATATTATTCATTCGAATATTTAATTGATGCAGGATTTTAGCAGAATGGATTATTAACATGGGAAACAACCTTACGTGAACTTTTGTCTCAAACAGGACATGGCCTGCCTCCATCGTAAACTGAAGCGAACAAAAAAACTCGGTAACTATCACTAAAGTTTTGATTGATGCGTCATAATCGACCTTTATTATATACTGCAGGTAAACTGAAACTGTATATTACAGACTATACTATATAATATTTATATATTATATCATCATCTTCCTGCCCTTGTCCTAATTGTCACTGCGTACTCCCTTCCTATTTATATCGTTTTTGGTACAATCCATCCATCTTTAGTCTACCTCTACCCTTATAACCATCCACATTCATACTTAAAACCTTTTTCACAACATGTCCTTCATCCCTTCACATCAAATATCCATACCACGATAAAGGATTATAATCCTTCTTAACTTTTCAGTCACTGGCGCCATTTTCTAATTTCCTCTCATAAGTTCATTCTTTATTTTCTCCATTCTTGTTACCACACATCCATTCTGCTGTGTGTAATGGTCTTTCATCCGTTTCCTTTGAGGCCCAACACTATCATCTACCGTTCATCAAGATTTTGTCTGTCGAATTTGTGTGGTAGACTCGGTTTAATTATGATCTTGTAATTTTTCTTTAATTTTAGGGAAAATCGGGAACCTGCTGCCATTTCATCCAGGGTATTAATTCGGTGCTTTACAGTCCGATAGGTATATTTCGCCATTGCTTTGCAAGAGTAAACCGAGGTACATGAAGTCTGAACAGATTGATAAGTAATAATTAGTAAGTATTGGATTGACAATTGTATTTATCCTACTAATATTATAAATGTGAAAGTTTGTGAGGATGGATGGATGTTTGTTACTTTTTGACGCAAAAATTACTGAACAGATTTCCTCTAATTTTTCTAAGGCTTTAATTAATAATGATGTTGAGTGCAGCTTCAGAAAAAAGCTAGTATGAAAATATATTCGGAATATGTATGTAAAGTAATTTTCCCAGACCATCAATTTCCCAATTACTTTTATCAGAAACCTAGTTATAAAATATAAATAAAATATAATATTTCAAATCAAATTCCTTGAGAAAAAAATTACCGTGACATACGGTTTACAATAGATCAATAAATCTATTTGAGCCTGCATTCGTCATGACTCAAAGTGCCGTTTTTTACGTGTAAGATAAAAATAAAATAAAAATTAGTTTACACATACCTTTTGCATCAGTCTACAATAAAAATATAAAAGTGGTGGTCGTCACTGTGAAGTTGTGCGTCTAGTCTTTGTATAAATCAAACCTGTTGCTTGTACATATTTTCTTGCATAAAAACTCTTTTTAAAACAATTAGATAGCTATCTAATTAATAAAATAAATTGTAAAACTAAATTTTATCGCCCGTGGTTAAGAACTAGTGATAACATAATACTGTTTTATTATCACATTAAATTCACATTTCAATAAAGGTACTATCATGCTGTAACGACTTAGAAACCTCAAAATATTCCAAACTTTAATCAAAACTGTACCTTATTGGGTAACTATTCTGTTATCATTCGTAATATGAACAGGTAATTGACCACACACTAATGATTCATAACACTAAATTAAAACGGGTTGTAAGAGGAAAATTTAGTGGTGGGGATTTGTTTTAACAACTTAATAGTATACACGTGTTTTGAGAATTCTGGTCATTTTATAAACTGACCTCCATCAAATTGGGTGTCCCGGATTGTGATTGGGTGATAGTGTTACAACTAAGACGATAAATGTAAGTGTCAATGTGATAAAATGAAGACTTTTGTATTTATAGGTAAGTTATTTTTTTATTCAAATTAATGGTAAGTTATTTGAATGTAGTACCAGTATTAGTCTGCCGGAATCGAAATAAAAACTATACATTCAAGGATATTCTAAGTATAGATTATTATTTTGAATTTACCTGTTAATATTAATTTTGTTTCTAGTATTGGAGATTTTAAAACATATAAAACCTAATTTTCACTAGTTTTTATATAATACTAGTCCCTATTTACAATGTCGTGTGTTTGTTTTGATTGTAAATAGTAAAATTTGTAATAACGGCTCTATATTTTAGTAGGTGTTCATTACTGTAGTATGCGACTTTACGAGAAGGTAACTGACCTATCGCAACTATGAATATTTTCTTGTTTGTCTACTTACAGCATCAGCTGTCGCTCTGAAGTAAGTTTTGTTTTGGAATTCCTAGCTTTAATTGTCTTGTCAGTAGGCTTTATCTGTCAATTTACTGGCCCAATTATATTTTTTGACGTTTTAAAAAATCCTTTTGTCATCAGGTGTGATTTATTTATATTGTGAGAAGTCAATCCCACACCATACAAATTTGTGTATTGTCAATTTGGCGTAGATTTATCCACCAACTGTTGTCCATAAAATACAAATATGTTTGCCAATTCGAGTAAATTGACAATCGAATTAAATGGCTTAATGACAATCTAAGTAATAAAATTAATTATTAGCTAAAGTTGTTTGAAATTACCATTTTATTGTGTTGTTTGAAATTACCATATAATAGTAAATTGTGTTATAAGGGTGGTAAGGGCACAACTATAGTCGATGGACATTCAAAAGCTAAGCCGCCCGAAGCGACGTTAATAATTGTCATACCACCCGCACCCGTGTGACATACAATATTTTTTTTAATATCGCACAATATCCGGCGATGCCTATTGCGCATGCATAATTATCATTTTTTTCATATAACTAAGAATTTTGATAAATGATATACAAAAATTAAAAATTTTATGGCCTGCTACTTGCCAGCCAGCAACATAATTTTATTTTTTTGATAAAATATTTTAATACTTTTTATTTATTAGATGCCATGTGATGAGAAGAGAGGAAAATCATGTAGTGCGAAAAGTATTAGGATTGGATGTGGATGGATACAAGAAAAGAGGCAGACCTAGGAAGAGATGGATGGGTTGTGTGAAGGATGATATGGCGAGAAAGGAAGTAACTGCTGAGATGACGGGTGATAGAGATGTATGGAAAAAAAGGACGTACTGCGCCGACCCCAAATAAATTGGGAAAAGGGCAGGAGATGATGATTTATTAGATAACGATAGTCAATCTAATATACGTTCAAATAAATATCGAATATTGAACAATAATATTAGATATTTTTATTTCAACCCTTTTATCAAGATTTAAGTTTTAGACAATGTTTTATTTGTTGAGTATTTAAACTATTTTTGCAAAGTTGCAAATGACAGGCATGATTAAAAAAAATCTATCACGTACTAGGGTTGCAGTAACGTAGTAGGGTTATTAACGCGACCAATTATTATAGGAATCTGAGCAAGTTAGGTCCAACTAATAACATTATTTCTTAATTATAAAAGAAAGAACGCAGATGATCTATTTCTTCCTTCTCGCCATTTTATATTCATAACGGAAAAAGCTTTCTGTGAAAATCTTTCTTCATTGAATTAGCGACAAAAATATAGTGTTTCGTATTATATTATTTTTCTATAATGTAAAGTAGGTACAGGTATCGCATAATGGTTTGTTATAGTTACAATTTTTTTGTAAATTTACTCGAAGGCTGGTGATAAATTTACACCCAATTGACAAATACACAATATACACACATTTGTGTATATACGCTAATTATATTCATATTATATGAAGAGTTCGTATATTTGAACACACTAATCTCAGGAGCGTCATTTTATTGAGATTATTTAAATTTAGATTCGATTTGAAGCTAAGATGTAAAAAAGTGTGAAATAATTAAAAAATATTATGAACTAAATCAAATCAGTTTTTTTAAGTAAAATAGGCGCTCAGGTGCTGTTGAGCGTTCTATAGTAGATATCCTGACACTTGGCCAAAATTCAACTGCTATCTACTGCATAATATTGCCAAATCCAGGCGAAATTGCTAAAATCAATTGACAGGTTCCCGTATTGGAGACACCATTCTATCGTCCAATAGTCCAAGTATTCGGTCATCCGTCTACGTGTAGAGAGATGTTTCGTGCATGTTTTACGATGTTGGATCGTGATGGCGGTAAATTGTACTCAGATCAAAGGAGTTGGCCAATTTACACGAAGAGATCCCCCACATATTATAACGCAGAAACAACCAATCTATCAATTCAACGTCCTCCATAGTGAACGAGGTTGGAACTCGGCTCTATTGATGTGTGGAGAGTCGGTTTTGATCCAAGAGTTGGGACATGTTGAGTCAATGTTGGAGTGATGGACTGTTGGACGATAGTGTGGTGCCGCCATAACATTTTTCTGCATGAAGTGCCTTGGGTTTCATACCTATAAAAATTCAAGTCAAGTGACAAGTACTGCCCCGTATAGTAGAACCTTTCTTGAACGGGGGCTAACAATATTGCTTATTTTTTTATAGTCCGTAATTAAGTACCTACGTATGACACCCAAGGGGTTAGGGGTTAACTTAGTCAATATACAGTTGATTAAGTTAACCCCTAACCCTCTGGGTTGCTAAAAAGGTATTTGGTTTCGATCAATAATAGCAGTAGATTTCCGATCAGGTCTTCAAAAACGGCTAGCGAAATTAAAGCACAAAATAATGATTTTGTGGTACGTACTCCTTTTCATTCCTTTAAGACTGCTTAGTTGAACTAGCCCGAGGTCCTGGGTTCGATCCCCATAGCAAAATATTATTGGATTTTCCTATAGGCCGAGTAGATGCAAACGGCAAGTTGTCGCTCTATGGCCTTTGTTCAACAGTGGTCGTCCTTCCGGCTGATGATGATGATAGGCCGACTGGGTCCGGGGCTTGGTCGGCGAAATTTTGGGGGCGGCAGAACTTGGCAAAAAAATTATTTTGGTAGTGCCCTCTGTCAACTCTTAAGTCAACGTAGAAATTCAAATATTCAGCCAGCGTATCAAATCCGACTCTGATGGCCTGATTGGTTTTATTCGTTACTAGCTGTCCCGCGCGACGTCGTACGCGTGATTATTCTACCTCTACGCTTTTTCTACCCTACCCTACACTATCCTACGCTACTCTACCCTACCTTACACTACCCCTACCATACCAACCCCTACTCTACCCTACCCAACCTCTACTTTACCCCTATCTTACTCTACATCTACCCTACCCTACCCTACACTATCCTACGCTACTCTACCCTACCCCTATCCTACCCAACTCCTACTCTACCCTACTTCACATCTACCCTAGCCTACCCTACCTTACTCTACCTCTATCCTACTGCTCTATTCCTACCCTCCCTACCCTACTCTATCGTCTCTACCTCTACTCTACCCTACCCATACGCTACCATACCCAAGGGGTATAATTCCATTTTATTTTCTTCGATTCTTCTATTATATTATAGGCGGAGACTAATCCAACAAATGAAAAACCATGAAAATCAGTCCAGCAGTTCTCGAGTACCTATACCTACTAATTTTCATGACTTAAACTTTAAAATGGCAGAATTTCATCCAAACTTTTATCTTCTATATTTTCTCCCCGTAGTCATTGAATATCGAGATATACGTGCATTAGTTGTGCCACTTTGATATCTCTTACTAATACTGAATTTTCTACACAAACTTTCAACCCCCCCCCCCTTTGCCCCTATTAGGGATTAAAAAGAGTTTTCAAAAAGCTGAAACACGTCTTATTTGTTAACCGAAAAGCTAATTATCAAGTTTAATGACGGATTTTCATAACTACAAACTTTAGTCCCCTTTTATATCTCTTTAGGGGGAAAAAAATCCAAACTTTTTGATACACGTCTTTCTTATTTTTAGCGAATAAGCTTAATACTCATTTTTACATCTGTAACTTAAAAAATAACGAATCTTCCATACAAACTTTCATCCCCTTTTTTATCCACCCAAGGGTAGATTAAAAAAAAAAATCAATGCTCGTCCTTTCATTTATCAACCTAAAAGCTGAATTCCAAGTTTCGTTCATTTAACGTTAAGAACGACGCATTTACATACAAACTGTTACCCCCTTTTTTACCTACTTCGGGGGGGAGTTTCAGAAAATCCTTCCTTAGTGCACCCCTACGGTCCTTAAAGAATATTGTCTCAAAATTTCAAGTCCCTAGATACACCGGTTTAGGCTGTGCGTTGTCTGTCAGTCAGTCACGTTACCATTTTATAAGTATAGATGAAATTCTCAGCCTGGAATTGTGCTCCGTTAATGACAATAACTCACCCCTCATCACCTGGATCTTTTATCATTAATGTGTAAGACTTCTTCCTACCCCTCTGGGAAAAAGGCGTGAGTCTATGTATACATATTTTTTTTTTTTTATATGTATGTACGACAAATTGACAATATATGATTTATGGCTATGTCTATACCTATATATGTTTACGGTATGTCTGATAGTTAATCATAAAAAAATATATATCGCATAGAGTTTGGTTTTTATGTTAATACGAAAAAAATGTATTATAGATTTTACGTTGTTAATCCTATCAATCACTATTTTGTGATGATCATGATTTATAGAGATACGGTAATAATAAAAACTTTTATAACCTATAGGATGATTTACGCAATAAATAAGCGTGTGAATTCATAGTTGATTAGATTGAATTGTTTAATACACGGTTATTTTCATCCTCTTGGTCCTAAAGGATGATGTATCGATTTAATAAGCGTTTACCATGAATTCAAAGGTGATACATATTTACACATTCTTATTCTTTAGGTACTTTTGAATTCAAATTGTACAGATATACATAATAAAATATTGTAGTAATATATTAAATATCTTACTGATGTTATTCAAAGGTCGGTCTCAGGTATCGCAGGTCCGCCTTGGCGTCTAATACGCCGAAACCCAGCATGCATCAATCAAGGCAAGTGCAGGGCCTTTGAGGTCGCGGGCGCTCACATTGGGGAGTTTGCCCGCTCAATTAGCGACCTCAAAGACAACGGTGGCAAAGTGGTTACAACCGTCACTACCGTGCACAGCGAGGCTCAGGGGTAACCCCTTTACAGTCTCTCCGGGGATGTGCCTAGCAGGCACAAGGGGAGGTACTGATAGCCCAGTGGTATGAACGTCGACTGACAAGTCAGAGGTCTCGAGTTCGATGCCAAGGCGCGCACCTCTGACTTTTCGTAAGTTATGTGCGTATTATAAAATAATTATCAGTTGCTAAAACGGTGAGGGAAAACATCGTGATGAAACCAGCACACCTGAGAGATTTTTCAATGGTGTGTAAAGCCATGTCAGAGGCCTACGGGCGGTTTAAACTCTGACACCAGGTTGTTCATCAACCACACGATAAGAAGAAGACAAGGGGAGGTTCCGGAGCAGGTCTCTTAAGAGGACCCGGGACCTGCGTCCATGTGCTTATAGTGATTACTGAGGTGGTTTTAGTGAAGTAGGAATCACTCACTTCCCGGTCTCTTCCACCAGAGACCGGATGCCTTTTGAAGGTTTCCCCTCGTAACCAAAAAAAAAGGTACCGTAGGTCCCAAAACCTAGACACGCCAATTTATGTGCGATTTAGAAATGGATTACCTATCACTTGTTAAAACGGTGAGGAAAAACATCGTGAGGAAACCAGCACCCTTAGAGACTTAGAGAGTCTACGACTGTTGGGCTGTCTAAAACCTGACACCAGGTTGGTTATATACGGTTGGTGTTGGTTGTTTGCCGGTGCTATCAAACGTACGATAAAAATAAGAGAAAGTTGGGTCTCCTTTTTAAATTAAAGTGCAAAATTCAAGAAGTAGCAAAATTCAAAATTGAAGAATTAAAACTTTTATTAAAAAAATAAAACCGATTTCATAACACTAAAAAGCTGAAAATAACACAAAGCTTTCATTTTGGAGTGGATGTCAAGACATGATAGGCTTGGCACCAACTCCAAAACGAACTTTCGTGTATTTTTAAACACCCGCCGTACATGTACGTATGTGAACACATCGTACCCCACAACGCCAATTATTACCATCCACAGACGAATTAGCCTCTTACCATCTGATAGGTTCGTGGTCCAACGCTTGCTTTATTCAGCATAAATCTATTTTTTAGATACGTAAAGTACGATCATAGCCTACATTAACTTTTTTTTTACTTCTTGTAACTTGGGTAAACCTGTGTGTGAACCCCTAATTAACAGACTTAATATAATTTGTGAAATTGTGAGTCAAGCCCATGGATTGAGTTGAAAACCCGCGCTTGGTTCTTACCAATCCGGTCGGGGATTTCCTAGAACAACCTTTTATTTCTTATTTTATTTTATTAAATGCTTTCGGTATTTAAAATTAAGAGTTTTATTGAAGAAAATAAAATTTACTCAGCCTCACATCGATCTGATGTAAACTTTATAAGATCCTAGGGCTTTCAATAGCAGTAGAAGGCATGGTTTGTCCAAACAATAATTGCAGGCAATATTAACACATACATGAAAAGAATAGAACCACCCCTTACTCGTCCCGCGGGTGTCGTAAGAAGCGACAAAGGGAAAGATCAGGAATGGGCAGCAGCATCCTTTTCTGTAACAGGCTGTTAAACTAAATCATTTGCTACTGCAATTCCAACCTGCTTTCCCAGCGTGGCATATGGGCAAATACCTCCGATGAGCGCACAATAGTGGCGCGCATTTTGTTCTAGTTCCTAAGTTCAGCAGTGGACTAACACAGGCTGATGATGATGATGATACGGCCATGCAGTCCTTAGAAAAAAATAAACGAAATTGAAAAAGTGCATATAAACATTATTAACATCGATATGGTTAGCATAAGATGGTTGATGATGATTTTAACCCTGAAACCCCAAAAAAAATTCTGCTGTTCCATACATTTTGTTGAGTTATGTGAACATTCGTATGAAACGGCAGATTTTGTGCTATTTTAGGGTGACCAACCCTAAAATAGCAAAAGTTGTTCATAATGATGAGTTCAATGATCCTTTTTCGGGATGCTCATGACTTCAATTTCATCATGTACATTCGGATAATGGTGAAATTGGATTAAGGAAACTAAAATACTTTTCAGTTTCCTCCTAATATTTTAGCGGAAGGCAAGTCAATGACTGAATCAAATTTAGGTAGTACTCATGTTGAGTGATGAATGAACTCATTATGCAAAAACTAACTTTAGCATAACTAAATAATGACGAGACATTTATAAAACGAAACATTTTCCTTAACTTTGTTTCAGCATCTTGATTATGTTCATATTAGCCGTAAATTCAGAGAAGAAATATTACATACCATATAACAATATATTATATTTAAAATATAGCTTCGCCCTCGATAAAAATCCAGTCGACTTAGTCGATAATAGATAATCCAGGACATGATCTATTTCTGTGCCTAGTTTCATTAAAACGGTTCAACGTTAAATATTAACTGTTTGTTACTCACTAACTTTCACATTACATATTATACTAGCTGCCCCGCGCGACTTTGTACACGTTATTAGTCTACCTCTACGATTTTTCTACCCTACCCTGCCCTACCCTTCTCTACCCCTTCCCTACTCTACCACTACCCTACCCTACCCTACTCTACCTCTACCTTACCTCTACCCTAACCTACCTTACCCCACCCTACCCTACCCTACCCTACTTCTACCCTATACTACCTTTACCCTACCCGACACAATCTACACATACCCTACCATACCTTAGGAGTATAATTCCATTTCTTTTTTCTTCTATTCTAGGCGGCGACAAGTCCAACAAATCAAAAACCATGAAAATCGGTCCAGCAGTTCTCAACTATACCTACTAATTTTGTCATGTCATGTAAAATGTCATGCAAACATTTAACTCCTATGTTTTATCCCCATATAGTGATTCTAATTATAACTTACTGTTACTGTCGCGACGGCCCATATCATCCAACTGCTGGGCAAATCCCTCTCCCTCTGACTTCTAAGTCTCTCGATCCAGAGCCAGTGTGGACCAGCCACTATAGTCTATTCGTATTTAGTCCAATTCGTCCCGTCATCTTCTTCGTGGTCTGCCACGACGCCTCCTTGCGGTATCAGGGCTCCTAATAGAGGTTATTTGGCTCACAGTTCATCAAGCCCTACTGCGAGTTTGCGGCAAAGCACTTTGACTTTGTCGCCTTTGGAGCAACGTCAATGATGCATATAATTTGATAGACTAACTGAGATCATTTAAAAAGTTCATAGACATGTAGCATATAATATACTAGAAATCAACACTAATATATCTTTACTCTTCACATTTCAGTTGTATTCGCGCTCTTGGGCCTTGTAGCTGCTCAAGGTCGTGGGCCTTACCGTGGGCCACCACAAAGGAAGCATGGATTTCAACATAGACCTCCGCATGGATCTCCACATGGACCTCCACAAGGCAATGGAGCGCATGGACCACCACGTCATAGACGTCCTCCTGCCTGGGGCCATACACCCGAATCTGACAGTAACGATTCGTCTGACAACAACAGCAGTGGCAGCGACAACTCTGGTTCCTCGGATGAAGATGATAGACCTAATCGATTCAATACACATCAATTCCAACCTCAATACCCGAATAATCCGAGACGCCCTTGCAGATGGCCTCATAAGTGAGTTATTTAAAAAAATATAAGAACTGTTTTTGTTAAACTAAATAATTAATCGAAGTTGATAATGGTTTTGCATTTATTTTACAGTTGCAGAACGACTTTTAGGCCTACTAATAGACCCCCTCCAACTTCCCACACACGTCCAATCTACCGACCAACCTTTTCAACTTATCGGCCCCCATATACTGTTCCTACATGTCCTACAAATCGACCTTGCACTCCGACTCCTCCACCCACTCCACAATCTACAAGTAGACCACCTTGGACTCCTACTCCCCGACCCATCCCACCACCTACTAATAGACCACCTTGGACTCCTACTCCCCGACCCACCCCACCACCTACTAATAGACCACCTTGGACTCCTACTCCCAGTCCCACCACACAAGTAACTACACTTTCTCCTTGGGACACCACTACTGGTACGCAGGAGACAACGTCTACTGGAGAAGAAGAGCCTACGACATCAATAGCAATAACTAATTGTATAGCATCGTGTCACTCCACGCCTGAGTACAACCCTGTCTGTGGCTCTAACGGCGAAACATATGACAACGAAGGAAAGTTGTTCTGCGCTCAAAGTTGTGGAGTCAGTAAGTATTAAGTACAAAATGAACATTCAGATTCTGGAATTAATTGGCTGACGGCGCGTCTCAATTAAATTCTATTAGGTTCTTTAAAAAACTAATTACCGCGCCTTGTTAAGCCAACGCTCTCGACGGTTGGCTTAATGAATATTTTATTATATTCATTACAGCCAAGAGACAGTCCCCCTGAAAACTGATCTAACCTTAGAATATCGTAGCCCTTTGGATTGCGGGGGTCCCATCAACTACAACGCCAACAAAGTTTGAGGATAATGAAGCTAGGAGGATCTATAATTAGAAACTATTGGGAACCTAAATATGTGATCGGCAAACCGGCTACAAAGGGCAGGAAATGTCTGATAGGTTACAACCACCCTTTTCGTGAGACACATGGCAACACCGCTGGCTAGAGCCGGCCATGCCAGTGACGAATTCTGTTTGAGTAACACAAGCTATTTTAGTCTAAGTTCAGTACAGTTGTACTGCTTAGACTAAAGTAAATGTTTTCTTTGTTTGTTTAAATAGCTTTTTTGTAAACATTTGTATATTTTCTTAACTTTCTGTGATAGTCAATTCGATATTCGATTTAGAAGTGAAATAAAGTCAAGTAAGTAAGATCTAAAAGAGAAAAGTAGGTGTCATATCATACTACAAGAATAGTAGGATAGTATAGTACCACTATCATACGAAATAACAATAGTTATAGCTTTTTTTGCAACGAGCTAGCAATTCCCCCTAGTTTTGCCATTGCATATGGGCAACACGGTGATCACTCGTAGACCCGCCTGTTCTTTCCCCGCCTGTTTTTATTAAAAAAATAATTCAATGATAAACGTAAAAAGTATAACGTAAAATATATGTATAAGAACTAGTCTCATAATTTCTATATTACCTACATAATCCTTACTCCATTATATTTTCCTTTTGCCCCTATCCCTCGGGATATATTATAGTGTCTTAAAGATTTTGTGACTTACACAGTATCACTCACCGTGTTGCTACTGCGGATTTTCTTTCTAGATTAATTGATGGATTAAGTTCAAATTTCTAGATTGATTTTAATAATTCTTCTGATGTACTGGAAAACCGGGACCCGTGCTCATTTGCATTTGCAACAACTAAACCATTGAGTCAGTCGAAATACCTTTATTATATCAATTACACATTTTAAACCAAAACTCGTCATGCGAATCATTTAGTATTTTTATTTTATTTAATAAGGGTATTATTTTACGTGATTACTTGGAAATAATGCGCAAAAATTCGCATTGTTTTATTTGCAGTTTATATCAACAAAGCTTACTTTACCTACCTGATATTTTTTTTTGGCTTATACGCGTTGCTCGGAATTCAGAATCATAATTAAAGAGATTCTCTACCTTTACAGTCTGCAGATTGCGCTGCGTGACTGTGAAATGACAGCATATGAGGTCAAGGATGAACATTCGTATAGTACGAACGTTCAAAGAGTACCAAGCGGGATCCTATTACTAACCATACGTGTTCTACCTTTAAAGGGATCTCAATATTTTGAACTGTAATAAATAGCTGGCTGAAATTTTCACATAACGTGTGTTTTTTTTTCATAAAAAAAAAATAAGGGGTCGCTATTCAGGAAACGGTACGATGATACGACACGGAAGTCTCGGTGCGCGTAGTTGACTCGCACTTGTTCGAGTTTTAAGTTATTATCATTTCTCAGTTATATTCTTATAAATTATATTTAAGTTTTAGTCTATTGTAGCTTAAAATATAAACTAAGTACTATGTTTAACAAATCATATTTTATTTAATATTATTTCGGCTTTATTTACGTGTTAATTTTGGGATTGCCCGTCTAATAGTTTTGTGTGGACCACCGCCCGAGCGGCCCAATGCTTTGTACGCTTTTGAAAATGGACTCTGTTTGAGTTCGGAACTTGTCGGGTAAAAAATAAACCCGTTAGTAAAGCCGAAATAAAATTTAATAATTAAGCATTACTCACAAAAGTTTAAAATGTAATTCATTTTTTAGAGGTCACTTTGCGTCGAAGATCAGTATGCCCACCGCCTACTCCACCGCCTGGTCCAGATCCACAACGGACGCCTGCAACAACTGAGACGACTACTCCTGAGTACATGGGACGTACCACATCTCTGACCAGTTTCCAGCGGTGTACAAGACAATGCCACATCAATGGTACTTTCGCTCCTGTTTGTGGTACTGATCTTGTCACTTACATGAATATGGAACGGTTGACATGCGCTCAAGGTTGTGGAGAAGGTGAGGTTTTTATAAATTAAGAGTGTTTCTCAACATTTTATATAGTCAAAAGGCTTCTATAGGGAAAGCCTTTTGACTTTTAGACTTTTTAGAGAATTGATATACCAACTGGGAATAACTATTATGAGAAGTGCGCCAGTGGCGCCCTCAAATTTTGCAGACTCTTTTTTTGCCAAACTGTACCCACACTAGCACCTCTTATTATGATTTTTGAAATAATCTCATTATCAATGACTTACTGGGATGTAGAATCTATGTTATTGTTATATAATGCTAATGGTGGGCGTGGTCCAATAAAATAATATTCAGAATTCAAATTTGGATAATAATTAACCTTAATTTTTTTTACAGTTGTGCAGGTATTATGTGAAAGACCTTGTGCTGCCTGTGGATACAACCCTGTTCCTACAGTGACACCGAAAACATCTACATTTGCACCTCGAACAACTCCGAGCAATGGTAGAAGTACCACCTTACCTGATGACATAAATGATTGCATCAAGAGTTGCCCCATGGCGACCAAAGAATACAAACCCGTTTGCGGCACAGATAACGTCACTTACAATAATCCTGGCCATTTGCTGTGTGCTCAAGTATGCGGAGTCAGTAAGTACTTGTTAAGTCATGTTTTATTAGGATACCATACAAATTGTTTTGCTTCAATTCAAGCTATTCCAAATTACTATACGTGCGCATAAAGAATGGGATTGAGAATGGGATTGGCGCCAGAACTATTTGCTTCTTGCTCGCACACTTCGTCTTTGATGTATCTCGTTCCTATTCGCACTTACAGCTTACCTATAATATGAGAAAGAGACGCCTTTTTTAATCCCGTTCTTTATATGCACGGGTAGTACTTTTTCTAGCCTCCAGTCTACGATTCAGTTTCCTTAAATCACTGCTAACATCTTCTGAGACTATAGACTAGATTTTAATTCA
This sequence comes from Protodeltote pygarga, assembly GCA_936450705.2. Lineage (NCBI taxonomy): Eukaryota > Metazoa > Arthropoda > Insecta > Lepidoptera > Noctuidae > Protodeltote > Protodeltote pygarga. Next base: position 4,962,152 of record OW388257.2, on the reverse strand, counting down.
GAAATTCGTATCATTTTATTAAACTACACTGCAGGTTGCTTCGTCTCCAAATACTAACTTTATTCTTCATCAATAGTTATAATAAAATAGAAATTAACATAGTTCATTTTTGTTTTAGGTGTAGCGGTTGCAAAATTTTCAGCATGTCCGGATACTCCCACATCCCGTCCACCACGTACTACACCTGCAATCGACCAGCCGACTACTCCAATATCACGTTCTACTCTTACCTGTATACGAAACTGTCCGGTGACATCGGAATATAATCCCGTTTGTGGTTCGGATGGTCGCACTTACAATAATCCTGGGCACTTAGAGTGTGCAAGAGGTTGCGGAGTTGGTAAGTCTTTCAAAAATATCTAAATCAAAAATGTGCTGAGTTATTTCCATTTTGTACCATCCACATAATTTAGTTTTAACAAGCAATTTTTCCTTTTTCTAGAGTATAACTTGGCACATGTTACTTTAATTCGTTTAAAATTTCAGATGTGGCATTGGTACGCACATCACGCTGTCCAGTAGAATTTCAGCCAGGGACTGATGGGACGGGAGGGACGGGAGGAACCACTGTATCAATAGGTAGAAGCAGGGATACTACATCGTCTACACCAAGTTATACTACTATGAGTACTACAAAGAGTACCACAATGAGTACAACACGGAGTACAACAATGAGTACCACAAATGGTATCACAATATCATCCTCAACACGAAGGCCAATTAGGAGCACGACAAAAGGTGTTTCAGTTGATCCTGATGTAATGCAACTAATTTTTGGATCATCAACAACAACACCCACGCCTTCATCTAATGAAGATGAAAATGTCGATTTAGATCCTAGATTTGGTAATCCTGATGACGATGTCCATAATGACCATAGTAAAATTATTTTCCCTGAATAAAGACTAATTAGATTTATAACGATTATCATTAAAAACCTTAATGCACCTACGATGACGTCTTTATTAACTTTATGGTATCATTTAGAGTAATATCAATTAAGTGAACGTTAATTGCAATGTATTAGTATATATTTGGACCACAAAATCAATTCTGTATCAGTTGGTTTCTGTTCGATCTGAAATATACTTGGTAATATACAAAATGGAAAGGTCCAATATAATATGTTTACTCATAACTACATTTTTATCAGTAATCAGTTATTCATGGACGTATTCAAGTAAGTATTTGTTTCTATTAATGGTTCAACAATATTAAAAAGCAATTAATTACTACTCAATCAATCATCATGAAGAAGTTTGTATTTGGTGATAATATTATCATCCAATTAATATAAACTATTCTATTAATATTAATATTCTTCTTTTTATTTTCTTCTTATTTAAATTTCTTATAATATATGTATTAAATGCATTTTGTAATCTTAGTGTGACTATTCATGAGTTGATGTATAACAATGCATTTAATAAATGTTTCTAATCAAGAAGTGTCATTTTAGTTTCTTTCAGAAGGCCTTGTCATGACATGTCACCTGAATGTTTGACAAAATCTCTTCAAGCAATGTTACCGGTTATTGCAAAAGGCATTCCTGAATTGGGTATTGAATCTTTAGATCCTTACCCTTTGAAAGAACTGAAGCTGGACTTACCTGGCGGAATCGAAATACAATTCAGTCATGGCTCTGGGAGAGGATTAAAAAAATGTCGTGTTGATTTTGCAAGGTATGTGCGCACATTGGACTTATTTTTCAATCCTTATACTAATGTGCATGTCTATTGAGGTCTATTGACTTTGAATATTTGGTCCATGTAGTATTTTTTTCTTAAAATTCGAATTTCAAATAGCCATTATCCTTTTAGCAATAACGGATTGTGGTTTGTGGCTATTTGAAATTCGAACTGGAACAGGATATTTAATAACTTATAGCCAGTAACAGAACAGACAAAGATAGTACCTATTACTACCTATAATTATGTATGATAGGTAGGTACTAAAGTCTTGCATCATATTTTTTTGTTTATAATTATGATAAAAAAGGTCGTCGTATAACAAGTTTGTTTTTTGCAGATTAGTAGAAGATGAATTTGAAACTCAATTTCATTGTAATTTGACAATTAAGGGAAAATACAAATCAACTGGACAACTTCTTGTATTTCCTATTAATGGCGACGGACATTCTACTATCAAGTGCAGTAAGTTTTAAAAAAATATTTAAATTAGAATCCTGACTGTATTACATTTTACAATCCATCATCAATCCATCAAAAGTTTGATCATTCGATTCTGTCCTCTCAAATGAGATCTCAATCAATCTCAAATGATCAATACAAACTTTCTCGAATTTTTCGAATGATCAAGATTTCTCTCTCTCTCTAAATATTCACGTGAAATCTATAAATAGTTAATTATCATGTGAACACGTAACCACAAAACTTACAGATAAAATATATTATATGGTGATCAAATAATATTTACCTAAATGTAAACGATTATTGGTTTCCTTAATGATTGTTTTAATAACCTATACTTTTTAGATAACATCAAACTGCATAGTGTCCTAAAACTGGGGACAAAAACCAAAGAAGATGGTCAACAATACTTAGATATCATTAGCTTCAATATTGATCACAGTTTTGATGGCAGAATCAGCTACAGTATGACTAATCTCTTCAAGGGTAACCCCGAAATAAGTAAGTATAACATTTTTAATTTACGCAATGGATCTAGAGATTTGAAATTTCGAGGAAATATGCCTTACGTAACGTATAGCTGTAAGGATTTTTGGAGTTTTTACCCCTATACACGTTAAGTAAGGGGTGAAAAACCAGAAGTCTACAAAGTCGAGGGCGAGACGCTAGTTATTTAAAAGAGCTTTATAATATATTAGCCAGATAACGAAAGGCCTTTGTTAGAAATTTTGTCAGAAGTACGAAATAATAAGTAATTAGATAATCAAGATGCTAATGCTATTAGTTTTATATAACACCCTATTAATATGAGACAGTTAACTAATAACTAAGACTCTATTAACAAGAAGCTTAAGTATAGTGCAGTAAACTTCTTTCTTTATACTTAAGTATGTACAGAACTACATACTAAACGACTATAGTAACTTCTCTTTTACATACTTTAAATAATTATACATATTACTCACTCTTGACAAGTCAGACCAATGTTTAATGTGTTCATTTCCCCACTTGGATTATGGTTTGAGGTGGGCCTCACCCTGTCACCCCTCATATTGTTATAACTAGTTATTATATAAAAGCTATAACAAGATTAAAACATCAAGAAATTGATGTGTTAATACTATCAATTCATATCTACCTACTTAAATATGCTACTGTTAAAGTCCCAATTGGTCTAAATTTGTAGAATTTGCCCTTCATTATGTCCAAAGGGAATCGATTACGGGATAGCAAGTATATACGAATTTTTAAGGTTTGGAGTTATTTTTATTGTTATTATATATTAAGCTTGTTTTTGTACAAGTTCTAAACAATCAGGTTAACAATGTGGATTTATAAGAACATAACCGATTAGCTTAACCGAAAATACAATACCTAAAAATAGACTTTCATTAAATACAATATATTTTTCTCTACTTTAATATACTTTTATACTATTGCTAGTATATACTCTACTATTGCATACCTAATTGGAGGGTATTGAAAAACGTTTAGGATTAGACAATTAGCAGTGCCGATGCATGTTTATTTGATTTGATCTAAAAAACATAAAACAATGAGGGTTGCTCGAGTATTGACTTAAAAAAAACTAAATAAAATTTTTGCCAACGCTATATTCGATTTAAGATATAAACATTAATAATGAATTATTTGTTTCAGGTCAAGCTCTTTTAAATTTCATGAACAGCAATTGGAAATTGGTAGCTGAAGAATTTGGAACTCCTATAGTGGATTATGGCGTGCAATCTGTGATGAAAACTGTGAAGAGGTTATTTGAAGTTCTCTCCATAGACGAGCTAAAGAAATTGTAATTTACACTGTAAATTGTAATGAACTTGTTGCAACTGTAAATATTTATGAAAGATGTAATGAGAAAGAACATAAATAAATCCCGCGAATTTGTAATGTGTATCTACTAGGAAGAAAATAAAATAAAGTAATAAAATTACTTTCATTTACCAATAGCTTTCATTTAATAATACCAATAGAGTTTAATAATATATCTACACCTAGTTACCTTTAAAAAAAATTGTATGAGTACTAATACAGGTATCGAGTTAGATACGTGTTCTCTCGTTCTCTTTAGCTTTTTAAATACTTTTAGTTAAAAGGATAATGATGATGATGAATCAAAACCAAGAGATTTTCTATCAAACACTTTTATTTTTCACACTAAAACATCGATCGATAAATATTTTGTGACAATTATTGTTAAAAGTTAAAACATTTCAAATTCATACTTGTAGTGCGTACCAATGAAAACACCTAAGAGAATTAAAAGACACTTGGCAAATATGTAGTGAAGTCTCTGATTTAAACAAGGTGCTGTTTATATTTATATTTATATAAAGTGCGAAATTTGAACGATAACAATTAGATATGTCGTTGCTACGCTTATGAACTTCAACATCAAGGTAATGTCAATCGAAAACATATCGTAAACGAATATACGTAGCGGCCATGCTTCCAACAGTTCCATAAACGCTTTCGCCTGTACCCTCATTGTTTTCGGAAGATTATAGTTCATTATTATCTTGTTAACTAGAATCTTAGTCTCATTGCGCACTATTAGCAGCCGTTCACAAGTAAATGACATAAAGGCCACATTGCAAATCGTACCGTAACACCAAATCGCAATGTTTACCATCTTATTCCAGTTATAATTCGATTTTTTGTAGTAATAAAGCGATGTCCATATCGTAATAACTATGTAAGTGAAAGTAGATACGAGAGTCAGGAAAATTTGTGGATTAAATGCTTTATTTATCATGGAACATGTTGTGCCAATATTGTCGTATACTGTCGCTAGATCTCGTATTTTTAGGTTTCTTTCTGACGGTCGTCCAATAAAATTGTACGTTTTCTCCTCGTTTTCCTTTTTCTTTTTCCCGTCCCTTATGGTGTAAACGGTTACAATCTTTTTCTCTTGTTCTTGAATAAATGCTTTCATATAACTGTTGATCATTATCAATCTAAATCTTAACATGAGGACATAAGCACAAAAAACGAAAACTTCTAGTTTTTGCACGAAATAAATAGGGAATACGATCATACCCCAAATAATATCTAATTCACTGATCCAATCTACCACGCCATTGATTACGTGAGATATTGTCAGAAAGATAAGGAATTTAGTTATTTGCGAACGTAATCTTCTGTAGAAATTATTGGACTTTTCGACTCGCAATGTGGTATCTATCTCAGCAAGTGAATTGCATATGCGAATATTAATCGAGTTGAGACAGAAAGCGGACGATATCACCGAAAAAACGTATTGCGTGAGAACTACTAAAGACGGGAAATCATCCATAGTGTACACGATATTATTTGTATCAATAAAAGCAGAAGGAAATCTTACGTGCCAGAAATACATTGTAGAGGCGAACAAAATAATGAAAACTCCAAGAGTTTTCATTAAAAGACTTGGTGGACGTAACTCTCCATCAACCAATTGAAATCTGTATACTCCAAAACAATATTCAAGTATAATTTCAGGACGTAAAGTATAAATAACGTTGGCAACTTTCTTGTTATAGGGACAATCATCTTTCTCTTCGGTATTCGATTTATTTTCTTGTACATTTTCGTCTTCCATTTCCAATAAGATTATTCTTTTGTGTGATAAAATAAAAACGTCTGCTGTTCAGTATACAACAACGAGAATTATGGTATCTTTTCATATAACTAATTTCTCTGCAGGTAGGTTTCATTCCATTACTCTAATAGAGTGTTTGCTCATGAATGTTGAAGTAAGTGTCGCTCTAAGTAAAATGTCAATTATGTAAATTGACGGTATGATTGACACAGTGGCAATGCGACAACTCATCGCCTCGTATCTCATAGCCAAGCCAACATAGATGTGTAAAATGTGTAAATGCAGGATAACATACTTCTTTATATGCATAAAGAAGAAGATCATAGTATTTTATTATCTTCACTACAACAGACTCGCTATATAGGTATAATGTACGAGATTAGTCCAAAACCATTTTGTTTGAAACCTTTGAACTAACTAATTTTGCTGTTTTTCTTTTTACTTGATAAGCTGATGTCGTAATTGTATAAAGCTTATTCATAAATTTTCAGTTATGCAGCTCTCGTCACAATATTAAATAGGATAGTAGATGGATAGGATTAATAGGATTAAATAGGATAAAAATATATATTGTATTAAATTATTATTTTATGCTCAATATCTAGCATTGGAAAAAAGGGGGGCCGTGTAAGCACGGTATATCAGTAAAGTAAAATCTTAACTAAAACAGGAACAATAACACAAAATCAAGATAATTCTGAATTATCAACAAGTCACAACACAAGTGATAGCGAAGGAAGTTAATAGGATCACGGAAATAATTAATAAAAGAAATGGTCATGTGGGCCAAAAAATATCAAAACAAAAAGAAAATTAATCGGGTATAATTATGTAAAACTAACATAACAAGAAAAAAGTATGATCACCAGTGTTTTTATACATTTATTAATTATAAAGTTTAAGTTATATGCTAGAAGGTTTAATAAATAAGGTTTAGTAAATAATTCTGTGCCTTGCAATATGTAATTCAAATCTTCACCTCAGATGAAATGAGATATTTGCACAATAACAATCAAATACGTTGTTGCCACACTAATAAACTTCAACATCAATGTTATGTCTACTGAAAACATATCGTAAACAAATATACGTAGCGGCCAGGCTTCTACCATTTCCATGAATGCTTTCGCTTGCATTCTCATTGTTCTTGGTAGATCATAGTTCATGATTATCTGGTTTACTCGAATCTTGGTATCGTTGCGCACTAGAAGCAGCCGTTCAGAGCCAATTGACATGATAGCTACTGTATAAATTGTACTAAAACACCACACTGCTATATTTATTAATCGTCCCGAATTGTTTCCTGGTGATTTGTAGTAATAAAGCGCCGTCCAGATAGTTATAACTACGTATATAAAGGTAGATACGAGAGTCATAAAAATCTGAAAATCAAAAACTTGATTGATCATGGAACAAATTTTTCCTATCACATCATAAATCGATGCCAATTCCCGTATTTTATTGTTACTCTCTGCTGAGCGTCCAATGAAATTATGATTATCCTTGTTTACTATTTTTCGATCCTTGATAGTAAAAACCGTGATGTTTCTTTTTTCTTGCTGTTGAATAAATGTAGTGAGATAGTTATTTATTACCAGAAGTCTAAATCTTAACATGGCGACATATTTACAAAAAACCATTATTTCTAGTTTCTGCACGAAATATACTGGTAGAACAGCTATTCCTCTTAATGTTATCTCTGGTGCAGTCACTAAATCTATAACACAATTGATGATATGAGTGATCAGAAGGCTAATCAAATACAAATTCGTTTCTCGACGTGACTTTTTATGAAAATCTTTGTGTGTCTCCACGTGCAACATTGAGTCTAAATCTGCAAGGGAGGTAAAGATTTGAATGTTAGCCGAGTTTACGACGAAAGTAGCTGCTATAGCTGAGGTTATGAATTGTACTATAACCACTATAGACGGGACTGTTTCTACTGTATCCACTTTATTTTGAGTACCAGATATCACGGTCGGGAAATCAAGGTGCGTTATAAATAGACAAAAAAGGATAGCCATACGAATTAAAGCGAACGTTTTCATTTTCCATGTAGGCGCTCGTAGCTCTCCATCGACAAGATAGAATCTATATATTCCAGTTGCGTATTCAAATATTAATAATGGTTTTATGGTATAGATAATATCGATCATTTTCTTTTTAGCGTTCTTTTTCTCTTCGATATTTTCTTCTGCCATATTCTGACACTTTGTTACTTCCAGTATTTTTTGAATAATTTGATTAAGAAACGTCTGTTTTTTAAGGTAATAAGGATTGTAATAAAAAAATCTAACTCTATTAAATTATTTTAAATTGTTTACGTGTAGCAAATATAGTTCAATTACTTAACAAATTGCTTGATGAAGGCATTAAATATTCATAGGTACTTAGCCAATATGTTGGTAGTACATTAGGAACTAGAAACATGGTTTTGGATCAATCAAGTACATCATTTCTTAATGTATCACAGGTACTTAAGTCAACTCGAGTGTAAGTAGTTAAGGTACTTAATCTACTTACTTTTTAATCGATATGTTTCAATTGTAGAGGGTACTTTTACTTTAAATACTTTATATTTAAATATCCTTTTTACAAAGCATTATGCGACCATTTAGCGTTGCGAACTAGTTCTAAATTTTTGAAGAAATAGAAAAAAATGTTTTTGATATTCAAATAAAATTGTAAAGGAAATCTTTCATTTCCTTCATGTTATTTTTTATTTTAAGTAATATCCTCCTGACCGAATATAATATCGGTAACAGCCAATACGGTTACATGAACCCAAACGTTTGTAATACTAGGGGATAGTGCGCTTTGTTAGGGGATAGGTATACGCGTTTTCGACCTTGTGCGGGATTAATTAAGAAAAACGGTTTTTTTTTTACTATGGAAGAGGCATGTGGTGGGCCACGAAGCCACCCGGTTATTAAGAGGTACCTACACTTACCTATCTTATCGATGCCTGATACTTTTCTGGTACGCAAATCATTATTTGATCTCGGATTAACATCGGATCAAAACCCATTTGAGTTTCTGAAAGACATTTCTGGTACGCAAATCATTATTTGATCTCGGATTAACATCGGATCAAAACCCATTTGAGTTTCTGAAAGACAAATGTGATACTAGATTTAATCCGAGATTAACCCTAGTGTCACAATATCGAATTATCTCATTTTGAGTTTCTGGACAGGTTTTTTATGATTTATTGTACAATAACAATATGTCAAATTGAATTTTCGCTAATTCGAGAAAATCGAAGGATTATACTCGGATCAAAGGCTATATATATTGTAATACTGTTTATATACGTTTGAAAAAAAACAGGTAACTACATTATACTTAAATATATTTAATTATAGATTATTGAACAAATTAGACCTGATTGCGAAAATATATTTTTTATTTATTTAGTAAGTACTCGAGCAAGATCTTTATAAATAATTATTAAAATTTGCAGATTGGAAATGTCTCTATCAGATTTATCTGCTGAAGATGTATCATTGAGTAGTAATGAGGAGTATTTGGTACCGATTAGAGTCATTCGTGAGCGAATGAATCCCCTGCAACACTACAGCGAACCAGAGTTCAAGGCTCGATAAACCTGTACTGTGTCAGCTTATGAGATTGCTTGGACATCTACAACCGATGACCCAGCGCAAAAACTTTATTAGCGCTGTGGAACAAGTGTTGTTGGCTATACATTTTTACGCTTCAGGAGGGTTTCAGATTTCAGTAGCTGATAACGTCAGGGTGCACAAGACAACAGCATGCAGAATAATTAAGAAGGTTTCGGCTGAAATTGGTAAATTAAGGCCGCATTTTATACATTATAGAAGGCGACGGAATATATTATATTTAATTTTTTAAATAATAATCGTCTTCCCGCTAGTGACAGTTTTAGCTTTCAGTTAGACAGTGACCACTTGAATTGTCATCAGACAAAGACAACATTATACGTTAGATAGAAACAAAAGATAGGAAAATAAATATGTCTGTGAACTAAAGAGAATGTAATAACCCTGGGTGACCAGACAAATAAAAAATCTAGAGTTAACACGAGATCAGCTAATCCTCAGTTGATTCGCGTTTCAGAAACCCAATCGATGTAACACGGAGTTAATCCTGGATCAAAATGTGACACTTGTGTCAGCTAATTCGAGATTTGATCCGCCTTTCAGAAACCGGCCGTAACTGTTAGGAAAGTAGAGGCGACAAGAGGAAATTGTCAGAAGAAAATAGTGAAATGTCAGGTGAAAAGGAGCAGTAGGGATGAAGTAACGGATATTTTTATTACAACCTAGCTGACACTACACCGACAAATAAATTTGTGAAAAAAGCACATTTAATCTTAATTAAAATTTATTTTACTTAATAAACTACCCTACCCTACCCTACCTACCCTATCCTACTCTACCCTTCCCTACCCTACTCTACTCTACTCTACCCTACCCTACTCTACTTTAGAATGTGGCTCTTCTAAGCCACACAATTCACTTCAATTGATTAATTGGTTTATTCGAATTGCCAATCAAATGTCTTAAGTGAAGTAATAAATCTACACTGATCTACACCGAATTGACAAAACACATAATTCGTTTGCCAATCAAAATTATACTGTGTGGAACAGGCTTTACTTTTACCTAGGTACCTATAAAGACATTATGGGGCAAGGCAGATCTTCCAGCTTATCAAATTGTTAATATTATGTCAAAATTATAGATGTCAAATCCACGAAAAGATAAATTATTTATTGAACCGGCTATTAATATAACTTATGACATAATCATCATCGACTAATTTATAAATGGCAAGGGTCGAGGTGAACGTTAATTTTGCAGATGAGGTGCGTGATCACGTATTTCTAAAAGAAAATTGAAATTAAGAGAGAGATGCTCTATTTTAGGCTAAGAAAATATTTTTTTTTTATTGTGTGGCTATTAAATTAGGTTGCTATATGTCAACGCCATCTATGAAAGCAAACTAAATGTACCTTAACATTAAAGTGCTTAGCAATAAATATAGATGGCGTTGTACATAAAAATAGTGTCGCTACTTGATACAAGATGTCACTACTGTCATGAAATTTAAATAAATTATTAATTTCATATTCATAAAAAAGGGAAGTTTTAATTATTGTAAACAACCGCTACATATCTATATATAATCATGTAGATCTACGAAATTCAGATGTAATATAGAAAGTTAAGGCAACGCCAAAAGATGTCTATTTTCATATTACATTTTTAAACCCCTTATTAGACCAAGAGATCATCTGCAATTTATCGGGCACAGTAACAGTATCGTTCTTATGCTTAACAAATGGCAGCAGGCAGCTTTGGAGTGCTTTTGAAAAAACCTTACAGACAGTAGGTACAAATAAAATCCACTCTACTGGAAAAAAATTAGGATCAAACCTACGACAACAGATAATTTACCTAATATTAACTACAACTGGTCTCACTGTACCACAAATTTTAAAACTACCAAAGTAACATGCTGATCTTTACAAACTAGCTGTTCGTGCCCAGCGTTGCTCGGGTAATTATTGTTTCTGTTGGATTCAAAAAAAACTTTTTGTACAAACCTTAACACAATATTACGAACACAAAAAAAAAAACAATCAAATAAACGATCTTTTATAATGCTTTCATACGATTTTTACTTGAATATCAAACACAGTTCAACGGAAAGTAATACTTTATGTAATATTTTAAAAAGTATAAAAATCTCATCCTTATTCTATGAATTATAACTTTAGCTGCCTTAATAACTAAGTAAAGGGATTAAAAAATAGCTACTTTTTATATAGATTAAAACCAACCATTAATTTCAAGAATAAAGAAAATATTCAAAAGTTTAAAAAAAATGCTATTGGCGCCCGAGTGGGACTCTATCGTTGCGTAAAGCGGCGAATTACGAATACGATACGAGTCGTCTTGCGTGGTACAATTTCTATTGATATTTCTGCAAGAGGATATTTAGACAAAATTTTCAAAACATATGCGAGAAAATAAACGAATTAAATTTAAATGTTATTGTTATTTAAGTCACCAAATACCTAGCTTTAATAATTTAGTCATGCCTATAAAATGTATTGTAACTACTCCGTAAATTAAATTGATTTGGTTATGGATTCTCTACATACTGATTGAGAAATATTTTAAGTTAGGTACCTACTTAAGTCTTATGAAAGATAAAAACATAGGTACTTACTTAATTTAAATCTAGTGTGAGTTGATAAATTACTTTTTACCTTTCGTGTTAACCTTAAAATTATCATTAAACATAATTTATTGTAGGTACCTAAGTGTTTAAGTTCCAACTGACAGAGTTTCGATTCCCAGCTGTACTTTGCGGACCTGCGCTCGCTGTATCGACCGCTTCGACCTCTAGGCATGCCCCATGCATTTGTCGATAGATGACATAATAACACATGTAATCGAAAGAAACAGAAAAAAAATGTTTCAAATTGTGTTTCTGTATTCTTAATATTCTTATTTACGCATAATGCACTTTCGGTGATCGTTCTCTGATCTAACTACCTAGAGCTTTTAGTTACTACTACTACCTAAAAGATTTACTATCTTTATGTATAAATAAGTACCTTTTTAAATGTCAATTAACCTTTGTAATTGCTACGAGCAATTAACTCAATTATGTACATGTTATCTAATTTCACAGACAACAAATAACAAATCAGAAAAATCAATAAAAAACATGCATGGTGATTTTCGGTAATCCTATCGTCGATATCTCATCCCAACCTTATACATGTACGTGGCAGTATAGATAGAGGTTCTGTTCCGAGGCGGCGCGGCAGTGGACGCGCGACTGACGCGCGGGCTGCTCCTCGCGGCCCCGCTCCGCCAGCCCACAGCCCAGCGACCGTCACCATGGGCCAAACAGCCGGCGCCGAATGCACGCCTGACGATGATGACTCAGAACCACGCATACGCGTTAATCCCACTGAAAAATCTCTGGTAAGTCACTCCTAGAGCCTATAGTACTCCTTTTTTTCTTTTGCCATTAATAAAACGTAGATCCATTCAAGCGTCAAGAAACTTTTAAGTAGGTAGATGCTCACCGGGGTAACGAGACCTTAAATTTAATTGCCGACGTAAGAATGTTCGACGTGTACATTAAATTTTACATCCCGTGACGTGCCTACATCAATAATTTAAGCTGATACAGGTAGGTACAATTAAGTAGAATTTAGGATTCCTGATTTCAATTAATATAAAATTTACTTTCTAAGGAAATTCGTGAAAACTACGAAGAAACTATTGAACTATTGCGAATAAGTTTTATTGATTTTAATATGAGATATGAAACAGTTGCAGCTAAACAGGAAATTATTAAACCCATAGGAACGATTTTAACAATTCGAATTTTGTACTTATTATTTTTTGTCTTAGAGCCGATGGGATCCAAATCTTGGAATGCTCAAGAATGACGCACTTGAGGTACGAATGATAATGGATGGTACTTAAGTAGGTATACAAAATCGTTAGGTACCTTGCAGACAACTTTTCTGCGGATAATTATGGAAGCAGAAATCAATAATATCCTATTGAACACGTATGAAACAATGTGTTACACGAACGTGCAAGTTTTGAAGGTTTCCTACGGTTCCTTGTAAAGGGACCCCACTTAAACTTATATTTATTGTTTGTTTTTATTATTTTTAGAATATCCGCCATAATTTCACTTTTTTTGTGTGAAAAATACGTCGCCGTAAGGGTTCAAAGATTGAGCCCCTCTTTGAAAATAGAATTGATGGACAGAAGCCTTCGTAAAAGGCTTCCGTTGGCATCGTTAGGTACGAAACCCTTAAATGGGGAAACTCTATTAATCCGCTTACAGAAAGACATTAAATAAGTATAAGTACTGCAAAAACTTCTAGGGATCACTTTATTCGTGATTTACATGGTGCAATTTAAATTATAGAAATATGAAAAAAGAAAATTAAATCCAAGCAAGCAATCTAGCTTAAATAATACCCCTTTCCATACAATTTGGCTAGTGAATAATGGTATTTGTTTGGGAAGGTTTACTTTTATACTGAGCACAAACGAGCACAAGTTATTTTCCATGATCGCGGTCAGAGCGATCCCTCTTTTGCGTACTCTTGAAAATGATCCTGAATCGAAGACTTTACTAGATTCAAGTGTATTACGCGTGCACATAATATCATGACGACTTTTAGTTAATAATATAGAGTTAATTTCGTTGTACCTACTTACAAGCTTTTCATTAGGCTGGTCGCTAACACAACGCAGTCGAGCCGCCTCACTTTTAGCCACGCCACGGTTAGATAAGTGATAGATAGCCTAGTGGTATGATCGTATGCCAAATCAAAGGTCGTAGGTTCGAAACCCAGGCACGCACCCCTGACTTTCGGCGGTTTAAACTCAGACACTAGGTTGTTATTAATCATACGATAAAAAAGAAAGAAGAAGCCAAGGTAAATAACTATTTTTTATGCACAGACATGATCTTCAAAATTTGGCGGAGCAAACATTGGGTTTAAAGCTTTAGGCAGAGTAATCAGGGTAGGATCTACCCCGACGTTATTAAATTGACTACTCTAATGGGATAAGACTAGGACAAGTCTTATGCTGCCCGGTGGTTGGAATTTAGACCAATTAATTACCTACTGGAACTCGTGATCAAATCAACTTATATCAGTAACGATAGAGAGAAAAGTCCGCCGCCGCCGGCTTGAGATCTCAGTATGACCGCCATCGCCAGAGGCGAAAATAAATCTGGCTCCTTTTTTGATAGCATAATAGAGCATTTTTGTCCCATCGTATGATGAACAAGAATGATGAATTGATGATGAACAATCGAACTGTTTTGACTGTTCTACGTACGGTTTGATAGGTACTTCGATTGCTATAAGCGATCAAGTTGAATGTGTTGTTGTTGTGTAGGTATGTATCGTCTACGGGCGGCTGACTCACGCCGTTTACTTTTTTTTTATTGCGGGTCATGTATCTAAATGTTATTCTACTATCTGTAGTTACTGGTCCTTCTCCTTCCTAGTTCGCCTAATGACGGCCGGATCGTCACAGTAAGAATGAGAAAATCATAGATACGATTATAATATTAATTTTGTCGTAAAATTAATGAAAGCTTTACTTTTCATTTAGGTACCTACTTACCCATTTTTAAATAATTATATTATTCCATATTATGTCAAAACTTCGAAACAATAACCTTTTAAAAAAACAAATAGATACCTAATAAAAACGTATTTGTGTTTTGTAATGTACACAATGCATAGTTTCTTTTAATACATTTATAATATTGAATGAAAAAATATCTAAAACTAAATATTTTTTGTAATAAATTAGGTTACAAAGGTAAACACCCTCACATTGTTGTAAACAATTAGGGGCAATTTAAAAACATGCCGCATTATGTTATTTAGAGAATTAAATTATTTAACGACCTATTTAGCAACTTTAATGAATGGGTGGAAATATACAACAACTCGAAAACAATTTTCGCGCCGCGCATTATACGCACTTCGCGCGTTTTTGTTTTACGTTTAGCAGTTGTCGGCCTGACGGCACATAGAGCGGTTCTTACAAACGAGGGCGTTCTGTAAAACGAAACGCCACAGAGACAGACTCGTAAGCACATCTGTCAAATCGAATTGTTTGTTAATTTTTTATAAACTGTATTTTATAATGTGCATACTTTATAGTTCATGGTATTCCAGTTAAAGTTGACGTTATTAGTAATTTTTGAGGCACAAATAATTTCATTTTGTGCTCATTATTAAATTTAAAGCTGTCAATTATGGGATTGTGCAATTCGTATGTGTTCTGTCAAAATTAAACTTTTGTTATTGTAAAGTAAGGTGTTGGATGTTCATATGTTTTCCCCTTGAACTTGGTGTAATTTCAAAACAGCTAGTGCCAGCTGGATAGTGACTAAACGTCGTTATATTTTCTCTTGTTGTTGTGTGAAGAATTAAGAAAATAACTGACTGAAAATGTCGAAGGTGTCCCTGAATAATGTTCCATCGAATCCTCGCATCAATCGCTTGAGAACGTTTTCTAGGGTAAGTGTAATCTATCTATATTAAAATAAAATGAATATGTTGTCGTTTTCTCGTTGGTGATTTGGCTAATATTAGATTAGTTTGAGGTTACGTATCATATTTTATTCGCATGCTTTTGGGAGGCAGGTACCGGGGTGGAATGGTCGAAATACACTTTCAGATCAGCCAGGCATCTTTGTCCCAATATTTTTATTTGGAAGGATTTTATAACTAAAAATTCTCAATAAAGCACTTCAGCAAACTGCCCACCTGTTAGTTAAGAATCTAAGTTAATAACAAGCTATTATTGTCACTAAAACAAAAAAGCGGAATATTAAGGTACTTAGTTCTAATTTCAAAATATTTTTAAATTATGAATATGATTTCTTCCTCCATTTCTTCTAGCCACTGCATTAGACACAATAGGTATAAAGTATTTTTCTTTAACTCCCTGATAAGTGTTGCTATTGTTTAAATATGCTATTTACTTAATTATCATACCACCTAATTACAGTAATTACTACCTACTTTAGATGTATTTAGGATTCATTAGCCTTAATTCTTCTTAGATTTTCTATTGTGTCTGAAATTTACAACTTTTGGGGTTAAATACTTAATTGATCAGCATGACAAGTATTTTATTTGTCCTATTTAGTTTTTTTTTGTGTTACACATATTTAAAAAATAATTAATTAAGATAGATGGCAATGTAATAAATAAAAAAAATCTTATAGAAAAACGTAATTACACTTCATGCTTAATGTAATTTAAGATTTACTAAGAAGATAAAAATACATGAATGTATTAAGTACCTACTTATTATAAAATTTTCAAAAAAACATATAAAATGATAATTTTTACAACTACTTAATAGGTATTCTGCCTGCAATATTAACCAGGGTTAAGAGTATAACTGCACCAAAATAACCTAAAACAACATAATTTAAAAAAAAAGTTGTTATTTCTGTTCCCTTAGCAGAAATACGGAGTGATAAACTGCAGGGACATCTGTTTAGTCTGTTGCCACATGCACTGATGTACCCACACGCCCCACACATATTTGGAACAAAGATATTTTTTAAATTATCTTTTCATGAATCATTATACCTACTTCAAATGATTCAAATAAAATGCTTTTATGCGTAATTATATTATTATTAATCTTAAATCACACAATAATATTTATTAGCAAATAACAAATTGAGTTCGCTTATCATATTTACCACCACTTTATATGTATGCCCAAATAAGTAAGTAGGTAAACCTATTTATTTGATTTGACTGAACATGATAATCATGCTTTATAAAAATAAAAAAAACATCATTAGGTATAACATATAGAAGGAGATGGCGGGATGATCTTGATGCTTATTGGGATGGATGGCTGCAGAAAGCGCTAAACCAGAAGGAATGGAAGGAGGATAGGGAAGCCTTTGCCCTGCAGTGGGACGATAATGGATGGCTCAGTATTTAAGAAAATTAGCTACCTATTTCTCGTGGTTTTGCTCCAGGTTCTAATTTTTCTGAGAAAAAAAGAGTTCTGCAAATGCAAAATGAGTCATATTACGGTGGGTTGGATTATGAGAGTGAGGGAAATGAGAGGGTACCTGTTTTGCACTACCACTTGTGCACTGTAATATATTATATGTAGCTAATCTCTGTGTCTCTGTCTGTCTAATAATATAGTGATACATTTTAAATTTATACTACTAAGCAATGTAGATATTATATTATATATATACACCGATTATCCTCAATTAACATGAATCATTTGTTTCATATCTGCCTGAAATAGGGATGTGACATCAGTACGTACTAGTGTGTACTGGAATCATAATTCATGCAACACTTAATATCATGATCAGGGGTAATCATCATTATAGTGTATTGCAATGGAATGGCTGATAGTTCAGCTCTTATGTTAATTGACTTTTCATTAGTATGTCAGAGTTGTTCCAATAGACTTGTTCATTAAATTTGCTTCTGTGAATTCTAAAAGATGAGCGCTCCCGAGAGGGTTGGTATCTACACAAATAATAATTAATCATTGTGTTATTGTTAATTAGTTAGTTATTTCTGTGTTTGTGTTATTATCAGTTGTAAGTAAAAAATATAAATTAATTTGAAGCAAAATACAAATTAAAACTTTAAAAAAAATTATAGCTTCGGTTTTATAGGGTTTCTCTTATACTACTACTCTTATACTACTTGAAATTTGTAAAAAAAATTAAAATTTGTCCTTTTTAAAGGACTTATAGCTTGTCCTTTAAAAAGGTCTGGTGAGTCTTATTGAAAGGTAAGTATTCTAATTATCAACAAATTTCAAATATTTCTAATAAGTACTTAAAAGAAGACATCTTTATAGCATTTTGTATACAGATTTCACATACTTAGGTTACTCATGTAGGTTTATGGACATAATCTAAAGGCAAATGTCGTTTGGAATGCCTGTAATCATCTTGATTATCACTATTATTCATTTGCATTTGACTGATAATTTTTTTATAGTTTGATTTATTCTATTCATATTTTATAGGTACTTATAAAATATTAAATTTGAATTCATTTTGGTCGGTTTGGCCAAAAATGTAGGTACTTAATTAAATATGTAGGTAGGTATTTAAGAAAAGTATTATTTTTAAATGAGATAGGTACCTTTTTTAACCTCCGACGCAAAAAGAGGAGTGTTATAAGTTTGACGTGTATGTCTGAGTGTCTGTCTGTGGCATTATAGCTAGCCGACGGTTTTTTTTTTGAACGGTGACTCAAAATCGCGAAAAATCGGTTCCCTTTGCTAGTTACGATGTTACAGAAACACAGATACGTCTAACTCGTTACACCCCTTTTTTTCGTTGGGGGTAAATAAAACTAATTAATAGTCCTCTGAATGTAGATTCAATGAGGCAAATATAAACAGCATGTTATCCTCTTTTTTATTATTACATAAAAATATCTCATTTGACCTTTGATACACGAAAATACAATAGAGATAAATGAAAAGTGGTTTGTTTACGTTCTCACAGAAGTTATTAGGTGTCTACTTCATGCGCTGGACCATGTTCTATAACGGCCTAGAATGTGTCATACCTACGACGAACAAGTGTTCATCTACAGTAAATATCTTGTGACTTAAATCAGATATAGGTGTGGCATACTCATTAGGTGCTCCGCAGACGGAGTAACTTAGATTTCCGAGTTGCGGCAACAGACAATCTCGCAAAATTTCTGGTTCTTTAAATAAGTTTAAAAAACTACGCAGACATAGCTACATTGGTTGCGAGTTTCGGGGATCAAAAACAGATTTCTGTTCCAAATTACCGCAACTAGCAACTGACTTTGTACCACTTATGTGATATGTCAAGTTGCTGGTTTCCGTACAACGCGTCAAATTATAAATAGGTTCATTCATGTTTCCTTAATCTAAAAGACACTTTGATAAGATTCATCCCGTTGATTCGTCCCAATTGTCCCAAAGCATGGTCCACTTATCATTTTGTTTGACGCTGTTTACTGGCCAGTGTCGTAATAATCAGCTCTAGTGGCATGCGAGTCCCGGCAATTGGCACAAACTGTTATGCGGTCACCGTTTTATCAATGGCTGAGTAATAGCATCCTACGGCGTTTGCCAATTTCCAGTATTTTAATACTACATAGTAAAGTAGATTTTAGAATTGTGTGTATTTTTATTTATCGTTACTTTTTCTACTCTACCTTACCTACCTTTATGCTGTTAATTTGTTCAGACAAATAAAATCCGTTGGGTTAGTGCCCGATCGGGTGTTAAGCTGTCACCTTTATTAAAAACCTTTTATTCATTAACTAAAATGAAAATTAAATTTTCTCTACTTGCAACGCCCTTCTCTGAAATTTGTACCTGATTTCAAACAAGAACAATTATGATGATTAATAAGAAGAATAACCCGCTAGTTTAGTTAATTAAACAAATCGTTCCCTTACTCCCAAGACGAAGCAACAGGCATAGCCACTTCAGAATATGAAGTTTTAATATAAATTCTAGTATGAATATCAATTTCCAATCACAGTTTATCAAGTAGTAAAAGTACAAACGAACAATCATATGGAATGGCACATGAATGGCAACGATTTGGTACGGTTTCCTTTCGAACCCTCCGATGAAATTTCAGGTACGAAATCAACAAACGAAAATTACGTTGTAAATTGCTTTTAGTAAACGCACAACCCACGCAAATAAAATTTTCTGTCGTATCGGCATTTATGGCCTCGCGCTCGCACACAAAATCATTAAATTTCTTCGAAAATATTCTGGATTCCGAATTTAATGTGAATCGTAAGTATTTAATGTGTGAAGGGAGACGTGACTCGTTTCTAGTTTAAATTCCAATGCTTTTTAACCCCTCACGCAAAAAGAGGGCTGTTATGAAAAAAATTGAATAAATGCTTTTTCTTTCTTTCTTCTAAGTTTAACGCGTCTGTGTATCTGTGTGTAACATAGTAGCTCCTAAACGAATGGACCGATTTTGATTAAGTTTTTTTTTTATATGAACGGTGACGCGATCCAGTGTTCTTAGCTAAAAAAATGAGGATTTTTTGTGTAGAGGGTTTTTAAATTAAAAAAAATATATATTTAAGTATATTATTTGAACTGGTCAGAAATATGTTTTATGGTGGTGAGGTTTATTCAGCTTAGGTAGTATCGTAACATGCCTTTTATGGACCCGGTGCAGCGTCTATAACTGCGCCTTCTATAAAAGCTTTTCTCAAGGCGAGGGCTATCATGCCACATTGCTATGCTGGCTGCTGGGATGATGGCCATCACTATGGAACTCCACTGACTGCTTTCCAGCAGGCAACATGGAGTCAATTTGTGCGGCAGTAATAAAAAAAAAAACAGCAAAAAAACGTTAATGAAACCGATTCTATTCTAAAATACTAAAGTCCCATCTTCAAATATTATATGTTTACGGATTTGCACTTGGTAGCCATGTACCTACTAGTAAAGCAAAATATTTCTTATCTTAAACAAAACGCCGCCGATTGCTTAGGTATCGTTATCTTAATAATCAAGGATAATACAGTAGGTGCGTTAAGATATATAGATAGCCTTGTTTGCTAGAAAGTAATAAAGTACACCTAACTATATTAATCTTACCTTGCGTAATACTTTTACAAATAAATACCTACTTAAGGAAAAAAACCTTTCTTTTGACGGCTTACGTAAAGTTAGAGTAGGTTTAGGCCGGTTGTTCACGGTAAAAAAAAATGGCGGATCTGTAGGGCGAGTACGGATCTTTATAAAGATTTTTGTCGAAAATTTAACAATTTTAAACGTCAAATTTGACATAATTTAATGAACTTAATGTCAAATTTGTCGTTTTAAATTGTTAAATGGTTGATAAAAAGTCGACATTGGTTAGATTATTGCTATTTTCATAGGAATCTCTATCTTTATTTAAATAAAATACTGCACATGTTCCTCGCTGATAATGTAGCTTTTTATAGGCGAAAGTATTTTTAAAATCGGTTAAGAGTTTAACCATTACACACAAACACCAGAAATCAAATAATTTCTTTTTATAATATTAGTTTTGGTTGGTAGTGGTTTTGGATACCTATACCTTTGTTTACACGATTATTCGGCGATCAGTAAACGAAAGCTATGAAAAAATATTAATTAAAATACCTACGGTATATTTTTCTTTGTGACGAGTTAATAATTAATTGGTCTGTGGTAACAGTGATATCTTTTGTACTTTACCAGAAGACAATAAGTCGTAATTACGAGCTGTCTCAAAAGGACATTAAAATAAAAAAAATATGATTATTGCAACACGAGAGATATGAGTATTACATCAGCATAACTTAAAGGAATTTGACGACACTTACGTAATGCAATTTAAATTAAATGGGTGAATTTTTAATATTGTACATTCTTGAGCAAATTTATAGTGCGGAATTCAAGTTATCATCTTCTGACCTACACGCTCAATTTAGTAAAAATATTTAACCTAAATTTATGTAAATATTTTACTGATACCATAAATGCAATATTTTTGCATTTGTATGCTTTCCTATCAGAATTGGCTTTTGAAATACTCTACATGTTCACTTATTTTAGGTCATGACTGTACTGCTGTAATGTAGAGTTATATTTTCGCGTCGGATAGAGATTCAGAACTCTACATAATAACTTTTGAAAGAATAGCCTTCAAAACACAGCCAATGCCGTGCCTTTGACAATGAGTCCTGTACAAGGTTGTAAAAAAACCTTCATGAAGGCTGCTATTCAAGGTTCTTTTTCTCTACCGCAAGGTAAAGTAGGCTCTATCAAAACGTTATAAAGATTATTCTTCTATTTCACGTTTCTACGAAAGTTCATCTAAAGTCCACACGGATGGCGGCTACGTTATAGTACTATTAAATTATGAAAATGGTTATAATCGATTGTACGAGTAACGTGCGTGTTTCGTTTACAATTGAAATAGAATAGGAAATGTCTTATGATTAGCGATGTTTTTTTTAAAACAGCTGTACAATGTCACGGATATTTTAGCAGGGTAAAGCTTCTCCTGAGATGAGCACTTGAGCAGGCCCATAAATGTACTTACTTAGTGCTTAGCTTGGTGAGTCCCAATTTTGAGGCTTACCCTCCGTTTCTTCCTTTCTTCGCTGTCTTGTGCTGATTCTGTCCAAATAAAATTACATGATTGTATTAATTTCGTCCCGCCATATCTCCTTCGCGGTCTGCCGCGTATCTCAGGGCTAAAGTTCAGAAATTTGTGGACCGACAGGTCACGTGGTACCTATGCGGCAGACATGTCCTACCCAGTCTCATTTTGTGATACTAAATAAGTTGAATAAATAGTTATTATATGTGTTGCATTTGTTTTGTGAATGTTTAGCATTCATTTGTCCATATAAACACGTTACGCAAATTCGAACTATTTTTTCAGAAATTAAATTGAATACGGTTGCAAACAATTTAGCCCTTTGAATTCCAGCCTCTGTTCAACTAATGGGCAGTAAAAGTTAGTAAAACACGTCAGTAATCCATATAAAAAAGGTTTAATTTATATAAATGAAATGATTCAGTATGATTTAGGGGTGTTTTGTAACGGATTTTACATTGTTCAAGAAGTGGTTTCTGAAGAAATTAGTCCCTATGATTTGTACTGCAATAAGGGTTAAAAGGAACATGTTAGTGGTATCGATCGAAGGACTGGTCGTCTACCTTATCCGAGCAAGTCTACTTTTAATATGATACATGCACATTAATAAGATAATCACTATCATCACTATCACTATCACTACATAGTATAAAACAAAGTCGCTTTCTCTGTCCCTATATCCCTATGTATGCTTAAATCTTTGAAACTACGCAAGCAACGGATTTTGATGCGGTTTTTTTTAATAGATAGAGTGATTGAAGAGTAAGGTTTATATGTATATTGCACCTGTGCGAAGCTGGGGCGGGTCGCTAGTAAGATATATTTTGGAGAGAGACCACTGCAAGGAGTTCCTTAAAAGAGGCGTGAAAAGGATTTAACAGGGTCGGAAACGCGATCTTGGGGCTCTACTCCAAAATTCAAACGACGAGGCTTCGACTGACGAATCTTTTATTTTATTGTTTTTAATACTTTTGAAACGAAACGACAGTAGAAGTTTAATTACAGTAAAGTATATTAGATAATAAGTTATCTCGTGTACTTTGATACAATACATTTAATATCTAGATAACTATTTAAATATCTATAATTAATATCAGTTTATTTGATATAAGGCACGAGTACACGTGACCATCAAAATTCGAACTTTTAACTCAAACTTTTGAAGATAGCGCTAATCTATAAAGATTTCGTTTAGGTATATGGTTACACATGGTTTAGTAGATTTTAATTCCAGGTAAGTACAAAGGATTTTTTTTTATCTACCTACTCTGATTATTTTAAGCTTTTTATCGATTCGCGTGTCGCTAAGGATTTATGAAAATAGTTCAGTAGATACAATTAATAGATGATTATCATCTTATTTTATCGTGTTTATTGATTAACGCGGCCGTCGTAGCAGAGCCGTGAAAATTTCTGATAAAGTTGTGTTTTATATACCTAACACACTTCTACTGTTATTGATTTGATTGTTTAGTTATCATAGTCGTAGATATAATGTTAGATTGTGTTAAAAATCACGGCGTTTGTAGGTACGAGATAATCTTGAAAACATTGAAGTTTTGACATGTAGATTTATCCATTTGTATTTCCTCAATATTGTTTTTCTTGATGACTTGGACTGACTTCATTAGTACCTACCTACATTTGTTTTCAATGCAAAACAAATGCCTTCCTTCTCTAATGACTTGATCTAAGTTGTAAGTATTAAGTATGTACAAGCCCTTTTTTATCACTTTAGAGGCCTTGCTACTCTCCTTCCATCTCTTTCTAGTTAGAGCTACTAAAGACCATTATTTATGGAGTCAAAGCTGTCCGTGTCTGCCGCGATGTCGCTTGCTTCTTCCAGGCACTGACTGGGTCGTAAGTTTTGCCCATTGGTCATCTGACCTGCGGCAGATGACTTCCAGTTCCATTTTAGTGATCTAACTTTACCATCGATCCTAACACAAAATATTTAGTAGAACTCAATTATGTTAAAATTGGTCACACCTTTAGAGCAGAAGTTGAGCTAGATATTGTGTCAGTAGTTTAGTGGTAGTGGGCTAATAGTAGCAGGTTTGTAGGTCATCGTCTGACAATTGTTTATTAGACTTTATTGAGGCCAATTCGAAACATATTATTAGTACTTTTAAATAATTAATAAGGAGATCTTTGTTTTTTTGTCTTATGGATGATGAACAACCCAGTGTCAGAGTTTAAACCGCCCGTAAGCCTCTGACATGGCTTTTCACACCGTTGAAAAATCTCCTTTTTCTCCTCCGTTTCGTCACCATGTTTTCCTTCACTGTTTTTGTTGCTGTTGTTATTGCCTGGTATCGAACCTTGGCAGTCCAACGATCATTACACAAAAAAGGCTATCTCTACTTAACTTGCTGTATGGAGATGAGGGGATTTTATTACAATGACTATCTTCTATTGTAAAAAGTAGCTTCCTTTTTCAGACTCCACATTACCTCTATATCAAATTTCATTACGATCGGTTCAGTGGTTTAGTTGTAGTGAGATCGCTTTCTTTATTTAAATAACAATGGTGGTTATTTACATTATAATTCACAGTCAGGTTCGATTGTAAGTTTTATTTATTTGCTTCAATTCAATATATCGTAAAATCTAATTTATCCTCAACTTAATATTCAGTAAATTATTTAATATCCTTACACAAAACATAGATCATAAAATTCCATACCTTTATTATTTTACATTTTATGAATGGTTTATTAAACATTGCCAGACATTAATTGCTACCATTACTTTTTTTATAGGGGTGCGAAGTTCAACTAGTGACAATGCATGTCATTAATGGAACTTTAGTCTAAACAGCTGGTTATCGAGTAATCTCAGTGATGAAAACTTGTTTGTATTAAATATCAAATTATTAAAACCGCTATTACGCTACACTGTATTAAAATTTATGGAACCTAACCCTAAATAAAAGAGGTGTGATAAGAGTTAGAGCTCTACATATATTGACACCCTAAATCTCAGTCTTACTCTTCTTTCGCCTGCCCTGGTCCCATATTAATTGGGGTCGGCGCAAAATGTCTTTTTCTTCCATTCCTCTCTATCAGCTGTCATCTGAGCATTTACTCCTTTTTCATTCATATCAGTGCTTACACAAATACACACTCCATCCTCTTCATTCATCATCATTCTTTTGTCTCCCTCTCCCCTTCCATCCATCAACACTTATTTTATCACCTTTTTAG
The DNA here is from genome assembly GCA_936450705.2 of Protodeltote pygarga. Taxonomy (NCBI): domain Eukaryota; kingdom Metazoa; phylum Arthropoda; class Insecta; order Lepidoptera; family Noctuidae; genus Protodeltote; species Protodeltote pygarga. The sequence goes on along the minus strand of OW388257.2, from coordinate 4,936,497 downwards.
ACACATGCATTTCATCCCAGTCTTACTACACCTCTCTAATTAGGGTAAAAGTTAAACGGTAAGACTTAAATATCTTGTAGCGTAGGAGTTCTAAGTTGACTTAGACATATGTTTAGACGGACGTCATACCTACTTTTCACGCAGTACGTGAGCTTTATCGAAGTCTTCTATATTTGGAACTATCAACAAACACAAGTCGACCATTATCATCACCACCTATTTGTATAGTTTATGATGTTTTGTCAAGGAAACGTAAACGATGTTTATGCATTTATTCTATCATTAGACTTATTGAGTAAAGATTAAAGAGTACTCGATAGAACTCACTAATTCGGGGTAGCCATGCGACATTTGCATGCTTCCTTTTACTTTCCGTAAAAAACCATGAATCAGTTGGTTATTAATTTATTAATACCTATTGGTTTTGCCCGCTTGGATGTAGAGTAACCCAAGATATGGTCTTCCTGTTTGCCAAGTTTTATCCAAATCCATTCAACGGCTTACGCGTGATTGAGTAACAAACATAGTAGGTACAAACATTTTCAACAACGCTCACATTTATTAGTATGATCACTCGTGTTGTTGCCATAGGATATAGAATTATCGTCAAAAAAGGGCAGGTTATTTCTTCCATGCCATAATGTTGCACCTCCTTGGCCTGACCTTCCCGGAATCCCGGGCCCATAATGAGTGTGTCGCTAAAAACTCACGTTGCGGTTTGTTTTCGCGTTCGCCTCCTCATGCGGTTTGCAATTGAGATTTTAAAAAACGCTGTCGTACCTACTTACATTCAAGTCGAGCAACAAGGGTCCGTTTCCCAAAATCGTAATCGAAACGTAACAATGAAGACCATCAAACGCAAACCTTACCACCAAATAGGTACTTACTACTGTTTAATTATACCTACTTGAAGTTTTTGTCTGTTGTTTCGTTTCAAATCCATATAAAAAGCAATCGAATGATCGATTAAACAAACGAAAAAAACGAACAATTGTGCGATGCATCAGTCGAAACTTCGTCGTTCGAGTTTCGAGTAGTGCCCCATGTCGCCTATTTTTGATGCAAAAGATTCGACGGCTTTGTTCAAATGAGACGACAGATCTGGAAAGAATCATCACTACGTCAGACTTACTTTGAATTGAGTTGTGCAAGCTAATGGGCACGAAGCCAGTGAGCCAGCGTCTTGCAGTTCAATTCGTTTTAAATATCATGCATGCAATTTCGTAGGTAAACGTTTACTGCTACGATCTATTTTTGTCTGTGTAAACTTCCCATAAACTTGGTAGCAGCGTTAAAAACTAGATATTGTTGGGACAATTATTGTGTGTGCATCGAGATCTTGTGATGATCCAAGGAAAAAAGATAAGCCTTCTAAAAACATAATTATTTAAGTATTCAGAAGTTAAGAACTCTCGAGATCTTTCAATTGCGTCTTGCCTTTCCAACTTTATGTAGGTAATCGTAGATTTCTATTCAGCCTAAGCCTCATTTGCTCTCTTGTACACCTCACCTGAATAATAGATGATCACCACATTCACCACCCAATTCAATGCGTAGAAATTTAAACAAAATTGCAATTTCTCAAATGGCACATCCCAACAACTTTACCGCTTACTGGTAATGTAGATATTAGTAACGTGACAGATATTTTTATATGAAACTTGTTCTATTTTTGTATTTACCTTGTAGTTAATGCCTATCTGTAGACCATGAAATAGGCCCTATCATTTATATTTAACACGTACTTACACAATCTATCCATCGGCATCGCATGAAACAAAACAATTTATTCGTGGATTATGTTAAGACAAAGGTTTACTTAGCCATATATTTACAAGCGCATGATACATCTATGTCAGTTACACTCACACCACTCATAGGTGTTCAAGGTGCATTTAAAATCTGTTGTGCACGTGTAACACGATGCATTTATTATTAATGACGGTTTAATTGTCCCACTTCTACTATGGCAACGCCATTCAATGTCTATTCAGATTACACTCCTCAATTACATTTGTTACATCTACGACTTCAATAAATAAAACAGTAGTACAAAACTTACCGGATCCCCCTCAAGATATCGAAATAATTAGTGTTGTTATTATCAACAAGTTGATTAGGATATCGAATTGTCTACAGTAAGGACTCTTATCATTGCCATTGTCGGTTGATTTTGCAACTGAAGTGGGTGTTGTGTCTCTGTGCTAATTAATAAAGTGCTCCTTGAAATGAGTGTGAAAAAAATGGTGAGTGTTTGTTATTAATGAGTGATGTGGAAAAAAATTATGTACCTAGAAATTAATTACGAATACTAGTCGTTCCATTTAAATAATCAACATTTAAGTAATGTGTAACTATTGTTCTTGGAACTGGTAAACGAATGCTGCCGCGTCTGTAGTATTTAACAAGGGCTTAATTAGACCCTATTTTCTGTACTAGTTTACAGAACTGTGTCACATAATTGCTGTGCTTTAGCATAAATTAGAGTATTTTGGATTTCCCTACCAGACCTAATCTCTAGTTAACATAATCACCAAGGAATTATACGCACGCAGATTTTTAGATTAGTAATTGCAGTATATTGTATTTTAATCTGGCTCTGGTTTTATATACAGGGTTACTTGTAATTTGACGTATATCCGCTAGGAGCTGATATATTTTGTTATCGATACCCATTCAATTTGTAGATTTTTTATTTGGAATTCAATGTAAAATTTTGAGTTTGTTTTTTAAACTATTCAATTTTGACCATAATTAATCAATCAATTTGTTGCATATAGGCTCTCTATCAGCCCTGAGGGATACACATCGAATTACAAATTACCCTATATGGCAGTAAATGTACAAATCCAGCTTTAATACAGGCTTTCACTAATGATAGATCCTTTGTGATTTAGGTGCAATTAAAGGGTTTACGCAAGGGTGTATGCTTCAGCTCAAAGGCCATCAGCCGGATGAATTAAACTGAACATAGTTCAAATATTGTTGTCAGAGCAATATTTATTTACCGCAATTTACGTCCTGCGCAGTCTTCTATAATAGGTTGAAGGAAGTAGCCTACGACAGGCGTGCGGCACTAATCAATTAATGGCAATCGAGATCACGTGCGCGGGCGCTGCAGCACACGACGCGACCACGTTGCCTGCCATTGTACGCAGGCGTCTTAAATGTTATGACATCGAACTAAATAAACTGACCTTAAATTCACACCGAAAATTCATTCATCTCCTTGAGCTTCGCAACGACGATAAAGCTACTAAATATGGAATTAATTACAAACCCTTTTTCAGCCCGTTCTGTTGTGTAATTTTAATTTTTTAAAGCCGACTTAAGTTTTCCTCTGCTTGTTTCAGTTTCAAAACATGCAAAGTTGGCCGTGTTCGTGGCATGAGTTGTTGCCTCTCACGCTTAATAAGTTTCTGAGAATTCTATTAGAGCTTCGTTAAATTGTGCTTACAGTGTTACAGTTTTTGTAGCAGCTGCGTAGTACTTATTCAGACATATTCTGTTGAATTTTTGTCGTTACCTTTTAAACGTTTAACTGGCATAAGGTCTGATCGGCCGTGAAAATAAGATAGCTGGGAAAATTACTGTTTTGGTATATTATATCTAATACCTATTCCATTTACCAGTACCTGTAAGTCACAATACAATTTTAAAAAGGTGATTTTTGTAGTTACTCTTATTTGTTGTTGTTGTACGTTCTCTTATAATTTTATTACATGGTTCATCCTGAAAACAATTATTTAACATAGTAGTAGTATTCGTCCCCAACGAACTCGGGCGCGTAGTCTCTTTAGAGCTAAAAAAAAAACAAATACAGCTCTATATTTTGTCTGTGCTATTTGTCAAACGTCACTTTCTTTAGAGTACCCATTGCCCTGTATTGCCATAATTTAAAGGGTGGGTGATACTTTGTATCATATGGGTGGGTACTAATTGTTTTCAGGATGACCCATTTATAAAATTACCATCAGACGTCACTTGGTAAGTTAGTCTGATTTCCTAATTATAACATTTCACAGAATTGTCTCGCTCAGGTCAATCACTCTTGAAAATGTAAATTTACAGCAGCGAATACTCTGTATTCACTGTTATAAATTTCAGAGTGAAATCTCTTTAGGTACCATCTGTTGAGTGAATAATAAAATACTATTATTGTGACGGTTGAATTTACAAGCCAATTTCCAGAACGATGTTCTTTGTTCCAAACCTTATTTTAGACAAAAAATTTGCTCCCATCCTTGTCAATCACACACACACACTGTCATTGTCGTAACCTGAATAACTTCTCTAATCTCTAATTACTTTTTATGTAATTTAATTCGGCTTAGCAAAGTAAGTGATCGATTAATTGTTTTCATTCTAAGCAGAATTATGATGTTAATGGCTCTAATCTTTGAAAATAAAAGATACTTTATCGAAGGGCACTGGAAATTAATTTTATTGCAACGCGGAATATTGACTTGTGAATTCTAATAGATCCTGACAGGATTCTTTGTTCGGAATGTTGAAGTACAAAGTGCTAAGGCCAGTTGGGCTTCCTCATTCGATCAAATTTACCGCCTTCATTGGTATGAGGCAAGAAGTTATTTTAATTTAAACTGTCAGTGTTTACTTCTACTATGTCGTGTCCTTTTAATTGTTCATGTTCATAATTGATAATAACATAGCTTCATGCTTACTAATTGCTTAGAGAATTTATGTCATTATTATTAAAGTTTACTTGATTATTGGCCATTAGCCAAATGCTTTTATTCACAAAATTATTGTCTCTACAATTTTTGTAGATACTACAATAAATTGTAAACTAGATTTTAGAGGTAATCTTTTTAGAATTCTTGTTTGAAAATTGAGTGATCACGTAAGTGAAAACTAGGAAGTACCTAGGTACTATAATCTGATTACGTGTATAAGCTGTGTTAACAAAATAAATCACTATGCCGGAGCTGTTTGTGTAGTAAACACAAACAAGGTCGAGCACCCGTCTGCTGCAAACAAAGCAATGGGTTGTTACATTGACAGTAGTACTCATGCGTTAAATAAACTGGTTCTGTTCTGGACACCATGAGAAACTCTGCATGCTTTTGTATCTGAATCTGAATGGCCAGTAATTTTATTTCAATTCTTGTCAACGACATAAGTCTCGGTTATTGTAAAGCATTAACGGTAATAATAAAATATCTCTGATAACGGACCTATACAATCGTAATACATACATAATTTCTATTATCGACGCCTTGACCGAATTCAGTTTCGTCATTTCGTACTGTAGTATGTTTTCTTTTTAGTTTATCCTGTGATTCTTTGTGATCGTGTTCTTTCTCTGATTTCTGTGCCGCAATTTTTTTTCCGCTTTTGTCGGCTAGTACACATTACCGGGGGTACCAAGATACTTTTGTTAGCATTTTACTTTTTAATGTTACTTAAATATATTCCTGCTATTTTAGTGTGTCAAAGTAATCAAATAATGGAAGACTGACCCAAATAATTCTAGACTGCTTTTCTGTAATAGCTGTAAATTCTCTTAAATAAAAATATCTAGATATTATTAAGTCTTAATACGATTTAAATGTCAACTACATCTTCTACTTTTTGCTACTCTAGTAACCATAACCTCATTACCAGCTCATCCAACAGCTTATTCTAATCTACGTTTTGTAAACATTTCGTAGTGTAATTTTCCTCTCGTGGCATGACTCATGGCTACCGCATTGTTTATATTATTTTATACTGGTATCATTTGACTAACGCGAGTAGAAACGGAAGGTTGGCAGCACGTGCTCTCAACTTTAATGTAAACAACCTCCTACTGAAGCTTATAGATAGGAAATTAGTTGAAGCAGGTGATTTGATTCCTTTATTTACGATAGAATCATTTATTAAAGGTCAAGAAATGTGCCGCCGGTATGTCAAGGATTATTCATAAGTTAAAGTCATCATTCTGGTTTCTCGGAGACATAGACAAACATCATCCTCCAAGCCTTATTATTCCCAAACTTTTTTGTTAAAAAAGTTTTGTGGTTGGTTGCAGCTGAATATGAGTTTTCTACGAAGCGACTGCTGTCTGACCCCCGCAACCCAAAGGGATACGATATTCTAAAGTTAGATCAGTTGTCAGGATGTTGGGGAACATAGACATACATTAGTTAATATTATAAAACAATGCTCTTTGTAACGGTCGAAGTATAATAGATAATTCTAGCGTTCGGCATGACAACTGTAATTGACACGGCGGCAAACAAAGAAATGATAAAACGATAATGAAATGCCGCTCGTGCTAACAAAGCTGTTCATTTAATTATTTTCAACTGTGACATAATTTATGAACTACCTATTCACTTGTTGATTGTATTATCAATATACTTGGTTCATTGTGGTATAGAACTAAATGCACTTTATATTAAAAATATTCTATCGTTTGTTTTTGTCTCGTCACTTTTGAAACCGTTTCTGCAATTTGAAGTACATTCGTTTCATTTTCATTTTCGTCTTCAGGCTGTAAATAATTTTCATTTATCACGTTTTTTCTTTCATCCCAATAACAAAGAGTTGATTGGAACTGTGAATAATGTTGTCTCATTGTTTTCCAGTTATTTTCAAAAGGCGCATGTGTACTAGGTATTGTAAGCACGCCTATGACATTCAACATGCATGTCGATGAGAATAAAGCCTTTGGCAATGGCAATGACAAAGACCGCGAAATAAAGGAATAATGTTGCTAACATATAATAATTTTCTTTACATTGATCAAAGAAAATTTGCGTAGGCGTCTCACCCCAAAGTAAAAGTTTAGTAGATGGAAAATATAAGCTACAATCGGTAAAATTCCGAAGGCTCGTTAAGAGGCGACATTTTATTACAAAAATTTACGACAGATGTCAGTAAATTCAGCTGAATGCGTAAAATAATAATGAAACATCCGTGACGTCATAGATTTGAATTTACGACACATTAATTTTAATGTCAATATAAAACCACCGATTGCTTTTGTTTGGATACAACCTTGACATTGATGTTTGAAGCGACTTGATTTATATTGTGTACGCTGTTAAAATTAAATTGCCATTTGCTAATTACGTAAGCAAATAAGTTTGTGACGTAGATATGCTTACATTGATTGATGGGTTACCTTAAAACATGTCTTAAAGAAATATTTTTAGAGGGCTTGTTTGCTGTTGCTAAGACGTGTCTTGTCCATGATGTGACTGGTGTTTGTACAAATTAATTTGATCGTTGAAGCGTAGTAGTAGCTAATAATAGATTTTTTTTTAATAAAACACAAACGGTTTAATTCTGGAGACTCGTTAAGGAATGAGTAATACCTACTCGTATGTAGCGCGTTGGCTGATTAATTTTATCAGATTGTATAGATTGATTAGTTCTAAGAATATCCTCCCATAAAAATAAATCTTTATAGGTACTATTAATACAAGCTTATATCAACTTCATCTTTATCATTTTGTGATAAAAGTATGTTGTTTTATTTTAAAATAGTGTAACTAGGTAGGTTTCTATTCGGGAAATATATTATTTTTAAATCAGTTTCGTAGTTCCAGAGATACAAACAAACATATTCTGCCTCATTGTAACATTAATGTGGATGTAGAAGTTGAAAAATGCTATCGGACGCTGTAATAACTGTGGACACTAGATACCTATAGTTTCTATAATGTCCACCATACCTACGTAATACTGCAACATAACTGCATTGTGGTTCAATGTGCGCGCGTCGCCACTTTCATCGATATTGCAGTGGCGATTAAAAATAAAAGGCATCAATTTCTTTGTTTCAGACGGAGAGTGAGACGTCATGCGAAGAAGCAGCAAGACTGACGGCAGAAGGCGCAGCAGCCGACGCCGACGACGATGAGGCCTACGACTACGGAGCACTGCCTCCTCCCCCCGACGGGGGCTACGGCTGGGTCGTGGTCTTCGCCTCCTTCATGTGTAACATGATTGTGGACGGCATAGCCTACACATTTGGAATATTCTTACCAGAATTAGTAACATATTTCGGCGAGGGAAAAGGAACTGTAGCGTGGGTCGGCAGTCTACTATCAGGAACTTATCTTGCGGCCGGTAAGATTTATGTCACCTATCCCTTAGCGATTTATTAGTCATTTAACTAGTAGAAACTTGTGTAAATTATGTGAGGACTCCTATCATTTAAATTATTCATTAGATATGGGACCTTATTTCATGCTAATTGTTTTTAACAAAGATATTGGAAAATATTTCTATGCTTTTTAACCTCCGACGAAAATGGACAGATATAAACCTGTATATCTGTGCGGATAAAGTGATTTTGATTTAGTTGTGGTTTTCTGAGCTAGTAGTTCTCTTAGCTAAAAAAAGAATAAAATGTACCTAGAGGTATTTTTGTGTCGGGGATTTTAATTTTTTTGATATAATTGCTGTCTTAGGCTATGCTTTACAAATTCATGTGAAGTAGGACGTAAACTTGATAATGAACGGATGCGTCCCAATTGGCTCTAATAATTACCAATACCTACCGAGTATTCTTCCTTTTTGGGTGGCAGGTCAATCAAACGCGTTCAATTCCCATTAATTCAGGTCACGTTGTCACATGCATCCATTATTCATGTGTAGACTGCAGCTATGTGAGTGTGTGAGTGAGATATGCAGCTAATGTTTATGAGTACGCAAATATATCATTATAATGCCTTGCAGTATTAGCATATACAACAACAAATAAATTAATAGCTATATTGTCTTGGCGTCTTGCCTGCATCGAAGATGACTGAGGCGTTTTCCTGGATTAAGTTAAGAAATATTTTTAATTATAGGTAGGTACGTAGAGAAGTAGCTTATCAACTCCATGGGAACTCCTTTTTTGTCAAAGGATTTCTTTTGAATGCAGGCAACCCTTCATATTTTTATTGCTTATAGAAGTATGGTACATAGACACTGTGCACTAAACACACTGTGTATACACACTTACAAATTCGAAACGATTAAATTGGTTTTATTAATACATACAGCTACATTAACATAATATTTATTACTATAAACATTTATTAAAATATAGATAACTAGAGACCCGCCCCGGCTTCGCACGGGTGCAATATACATATAAACCTTCCTCTTCAATCACTCGTATCTAATAAAAAACCGCATCAAAATCCGTTACGTAGTTTTAAAGATTTAAGCATACATAGGGGATATAGGGACAGAGAAAATGACTTTGTTTTATACCATGTAGTGATAATGTAGCGCCAGCGATGTCCACAGATTACCATCGAGTTAAAATAGTAGCTAGGAAAGCAAACTACTGCATATCTTATATATTCATATTTTAAGATCTATAAAGCCTTGAAATCAAAAATTTAAACTGAAAAATTCTTATATTATCATGTAGGCTACATCAATTTATCAACTTTATGTATTCTCAATTTCTTTGATTTTTTTCAAAGGTATGAATTTGTTGTCATGAAATAGGCAAATAGCATATCATAACTTATCGCAAATCTAACTTTTCTGCTACATAATGTAATATAAATGCTTTGTATATATTCCTCTCACTCTAGATTACCTTAATGATATAGATATCAGTGGTTGCCGATAGCATGTACTTGCCTATAGTAATTGACACTTGAAGCTTGTGCCGTAAAATGAAATAACCGTGTCGCTGTTATACCTAGTTCATTACGAGTACCTCGCAGTGTGATTATCAAACACCTACCTACATTAGCGATAGATAATTCCAACCAGATTACAGTTCAAAGTAATCCATACCAACACATCATAATGCATGCTGTATTTCTTCAATATTTTTCATCATAGAGATTACTCGTATTCTTTTTAAAATTAATTATCTAATCGACTAATCCAAATCATCAAATATATGAGTTAATTCAATGGTTTCTGTGTCAATAATGATGTATTTTATTATCTATTTTATTTTTAATTAATATAATACTGTTATCTTAAAGCACGTTTATACATAATATCTCTATTTTATCCGTCGACGGTCCAACCGTCTTTATCTATTCTTAATTGCCATTATTTGAATTGAAAATACTCGATTATGATCTCAGAATTGCTACGCCTCGATAAAAATGTTCTAGATTCAACACATTGTGTATTTAAACAGAGATAGCGAAAGTATATTTATCATTTGAAGACCTGGCTTAGTGACCCTAACTACATTTTGATTTAGGTTACGTATCTGTCGCATATTTTAAGTTGAATTGAGTGATAGATAGTGGTGTGATCGTTGATTGGCAAGAAAGAGATCTCAGGTCCGTACCCCAGGCACGCAACTCTGATTTTTCGTTAAATAAATGCGTATTACAATTATTAATTATCACTTGCACGGAGCAAGTTGCTCGAAAAGCGCAAAGCGCATAAAGCCTAAAAAATGGTCCTGCGCCTGATCTCTCAGGTCGAGTCAGATGGCCGAGAGTGAGGGAATAGGGAGTGTACAAGTGTTTGCGCACACACTTCTGCACTCTAATATCTCCTGCTTGGTAGGTAATCTCTGTTGAGATTGGTCGCGAACGAAATTCGGTCAGGAGGACATTAGTATATTTTAAGTCGCAAATAATTTACTGTAGGATGCTTTACCTTGACTCATCGTATAAAGCAAAAATCGCGTGAAAGTTTAATTCTGTTGTCAAAGAAGCTCTTTAAAATCTCCTTATGTGTACGTAAAATGCTTATTTGCAGTAAATTATATCTTTTATGACGATTCGCGAAGCATTGATTCCTTGAACTGAATTGCAACTGCAAGTATTTAAATAAAACGACGACTTAGCAGCTAAGATCAAGTTTGCGATGTAGGTTTTAGAACCAAGGTGGTATAACTAACAGTTAAATATATTGATAATTACCTGGTATATTTAATGTAACAACTTAGTATAGGTAGGATTTGACGCGATAATCCGCATATTAGTTATGTATGATGTATAAGGGTCATTGTCATTAGTCCTGTACAGTGTATCTATATGTGGAACGTACTCAGAATTGGCACCATATCAATTACCTCTCTTACTAATACTTACTACATACAGTAGGTAAATCTATTGCGTAATTAATAAACATAACAATATCTAGAAGCAAGCCTTACTATAGGTGCTCAAGAAAATGGAAAATTAACCAGATTTTTTCCGTAAATTTCTTTTTCTTTTGTGAAGTTCATACCCTATTGTTTCGCACTTCTAATGCTTGAAGTCCTTGTAATTTTTCCACTGTTGTGTTTTATGAGTGTTATACTTAAATCATATACTAGTAATGATCGGGTTGTCCATTAGGCCATAAGAATGTTACCTACAACAACTGCAATATTTTATCTTTATAAATTGCTATTCCTTTATTTCAATCCATCATCTCAGCCTGTATTAGTCCACTGCTAAACATAGGCCTCTCTCAATGCGCGCCATTATTGTGCGCTCAATGGAGGCACCTGCCCATAATCAACTTGCTGGGCAAGTGGGTTGGCGAACGCAGTAACAGATGATCGCCTTTACACAGAAGGATGTTGCTGCCCATCCTCCGGATCTTTCTCTTTATCGCTTCTTACGATACCCGTGGGATGAGTAGGAGTGGTTCTATTCTTAGGCCGGAAACTACACGGCAATTTCAATACAATACATGCAAAATACATTATTTTAATAATATAATATATAAAGTAATCGCTCTGATATCGGGAACGGCGGGGTCCAGCTACCAGGCGGTCAGGGCTCCAGTGAGAGAAACCTCCAGGGAATGCGTGACGTGTCAAGGAATACCGCACCCGTATCACAGTATTGTTATAATTAGTTCAGAGTGTATTAGATAAATTAATCTTATTTTAAGGACAGGTTATTCTTAATATTATGTAATCTAGATACGTCCTCAAGTCTCCACCTCCAGCCAAAGAGAGCTGTCATAGAGTCACATCTGTCAAAGACATCTAGTGACGTACCACCGTTACTACACAAAATAGACTACTTTTTAAATGGCCATGATGTTCGGCTTTCTTGGTTGAAAACTTGAGCTAATGTTCCAACTACAGTGCATCTTCGTTACATTGGTTTTGGGTACATTCAAAATTTAATTGAGTCTATTAAAGGGCTGTTCAATCATTTGTACACACAATACAATGTAGCCCTACAAATAAATTAATACCTGTGTGCGCAACGTTCTTTGCTTAACCCTTCAGGTATGACGTAATGTAATTATTATTTACACGTTATATCACATAATTTGTTTGTTTCCTCTGTTTACGAAGAACAATAATTTTGCCGACAGGTCCGGTGGTGTCAGCATTATGCAACAAGTTTGGATGTCGCGCGGTATGCGTGGCTGGGTCCTTCGTAGCAGCGGCTGCTTTTGTCATCTCTACCTTCAGCAAAAGTGTCACTATGATGATGATCACTTATGGGTTAATTGGAGGTAAGTCTTATGATTGAAATGATAACTCCTACTTTTATTTTTCGTTTGTGTGTAAAAAAAACTATAAATGTAATCATAAAGCCCTGACTTTATGAGAGTGAAGGAATAGAGAGTGCATCTGTGAGTGAGAATAGAGAGTTGCGCACACACTTGTGCACTATAACACATCCTCTGTAATTAGCTAATCTCCGTTAAAATTGGCCGCTGTGACCCAAATTCGGTCAGGAGGACATTATACTCGAATATAAGTTTCTCAAAATTAAATTTAAAAAAAACTTTTAATTTACTTAAAACTTTTAGTAGTAGTTTCCAGATTTTTCTGAAAGTCACCTCGTATCAGGTAATTAAGTTTGAGTGCATCTAAACGCAGTGGCATTTTGTATTGACTTGATGTAGTATATTTAGAATGGCTTGGCAATAAAACGGTTTACAGGACTCATGTGGAACGTGAGAGTTATGTAAATAGCGTGTAGCCTTGGCACGATGGCATAGTTATGGTATGGCGTCGCCGAGTCGCACCGTGCCGTCCTTCAGAACTTGGTTTCAGCAGACATAAACTTAAAGGATATTCTAGTAGCCATATAAAGCAAACTGCATTTTATAGTATTAGTATCGCATCGAGCTCCGCAAATGGTCATAAATAACAGATGCGAAAATGAGGTCAAATGAAACCATTCTGACTGTTAGATAATAATTATACATAATACAACTGGTTAGTTCGATTCAGTACATATACGTATCTTGCGGTGATTCATATTGTTGTTAGAATCATGTTTCAGGTCTCTGATTGTACGTAGCAACAGCTATCGCGTTCCGAGAATATGCAAATTATTAACTGTTGATGTCAATAAGTTAAACTTTGGATCTGACGTCATCTTTTGAGTCAAGTAAAAGGGTAGAAAGTAGAAAGAGTGTAAATCTCTTTAAATTATATTGAGCGTCAAATCTTTCTGGTTTAGGTTAGGTAGGTTTAGCAAGGGTCTTGCCAAAGGGCAAGCTAAACCCCTCAAGGTATCTCACTAAATTCAATTTTATACCAACTGAGCTCGCACCTAAAGGATCGGATGCCGACATCCTCGGTATGCATACAGGTGTAACGGATTAAACGCCAGAGCTCTCGTGAGGTAACACAAGTTTTCATAATTCTCAAATAAAAATATTGGACTTTCTATACAAATGACCAACATCAGCCGATGAATATTTATGGTAAGTCCAAATTAGTGTATTCCTGAAGCTTGTAAAAACAAATGTTTAGTTTCATGGGCCGAGATACCTCAAGTTACTTACTTAAATTTTAATAAAAACTTACAGAAACTTTATATCTTTTTAGCTTTTCTGGTTGAAATAATGTCTATGTAAGTTCAGTAAACGTAGACTATTTTTATGATTTACCTATTGTGATTATAGACGACATAGGACAGCATAATCGTATAATTTAGAAAATCAAAACGATCGTTTTGGTTTTTTCAACAATATTCTAATGTACTCGTACCTATGACATATTTTAGAACATTGTTTCATGTTATATAGGTTTTAATTATTTGCATTGTGTACATTATAGGTACAAAAACAATTTTGTGGTCATTAGTCACAGAAACACTATTTATTATATTGTCAGAATTTAAAACTTTACCTACAAGATATTGTTTTGTTAGTATTGTTTGTTTTAACTTATTGTTAATATTACTTTGAGCGATCAGATCCGAACATCATCATTTCAGTAGGTATGTAGGGTTCATAACTCCATCACTGGCCCTTTGGTGGTGGAGTACCCATAAGGGGTTTAACACACGAAAAAAAAAAAAAAAAAAAGGTATGTAGGGTTGTATGACTTCTCAAAGTTAAATTGTATTCCCAAGAAGTTTTTGCGTCCTTTTATACTACGTACCTTTTTAAGCAATCTCATTTTGTCAAAGTTTGATTTCAGATTTCCAGAAGTTAGATAAGGTTTTGGTCTATTGAGGCGAAAGTTTATATATTTTTCTTTTATTTCTTCTTTAATTCTGATATCGTACCATGTTTAGGGCTATCTGCCTTTGCGCTTAACACGCCGAAACCCAGCCTGCATTAATCAGGGAAGGTAGGGCCTTTGGGGTCGCAGATACTCAGAATGGTAGGCATGTTCGCCCACTGAGCGACCCCAGAGACTTCGGTGGCACAGTCACCTGTTGCCGTGCACAGCAGGGCTTCGGAGAGACCCTTTTTATGGTCTCCCCGAGAGTGTGCCTAACCGGCGTTGCACAGGTTAGGTTCTGGAGCTAGTCTCTTAAGAGAACCAGGGATCACCCTCTATGTGCTGATGGTGATCACTGGGGTGGTTTTAGTGAGGCAAGAATCCCATATTCCCCGGTCTCTTCCCCTTTTTAAGCCCCGTCAACAAAAAAAAAGGTGTATTATACGATGTGATTTCACAGGATGTGGGTATTAATTTTTGCCTAATAGGTACTATTCACTTTTTCCGCGTTCAATTGAGCGTGAAAACTTTATTGCGGGAAATAATTTGCCGGACTGTTTATCATAATGATTACATTGACGCCAAGTACGTAGAAAATTATATATTTACATCAATTAGAATTCTATTGAACTGTCAGGCCCTTAAGGAGAGTGTTGTTTTAATTTGTTTAATTGCTTTTATTTATGTCACGATCCAGTTGTTGACTGATAAAGCTCTCTAATCGAGTGATGTTGATACGACATTGTTTTCTAACAACTATCGAGTTACAGATCCTGGGGGAAATTACTAGAACGATGCGAGTATTGAATTTCCGTATTAATTAATAAATGCTGCTATTTACGTTATTTTTCAGCACGCCAATGCCATTGTCAGTCGATTAAATGCAATAGTTTGAAGGGCAGTCGTACATTTACCGTTAAACTACAGTATTAGTGTGAAAAGTTATTGTTATCTTCCCGGCAAATTATGTTCGGGTTGATATCCACCATCTATCAGCATCTAGAAGCCTTAATAAGCATTCATAAGGCTAAATTCTTCATCTATTTTTTATATTTGTGTCGGGTATAAATGTAGAATGAAATACAAATAATACAATACTTGTCCTTTTCTGCAAAGTCACTATTTCACCAGAAAGGTTCCTCAGTTATTTGTCTTGTCTTTTGTCCGATAAAGCAAAAGATGTTTTAAATATTAAAACTGTTCCAACACGTTCTTTGTTCGTCTAAACCCTTGAAAACAGAGGCAACAGCCCGCGTGTGAAATTGGACATTTGCCAACAGACACCAATGGGAACGTAACGGCTTAAACGACTCTTTAGTTCGAAGTGTAAGCCCTTTTGACAATTAGGTGCATTCGAAGAAAATCGGGGTTTTCCTTTCCACTAATGCATCGTCAATTTAAATAAATTAGGTACCTACGCACGCTATATTGGACTCTGAATGCCGCTTTGTAGTTAGGGATTCTAGGAAAGGGGTGTTGAGTTAGTAGGAAATAAGCAATTTTATACCGGTTTTCCCTACGTCACCCCTATATCGATTCAATAAAATTTTTCAACAAAAGGTTATAGGTACGCTATACGCAGACTTTTTCCTATCTGATGGGATAAATTACAAGACCAATGAGGAGTATGTTGCGGTTTACATTGAAATTTACTTGAAGGTCATTAGAACACGGGACGCTTGGCTAGATGCCAACTATTGCAGACGACATGGCGCCTTACCAGGCTAGAATATAATAATTATTGTCTTTAATTGTACTCTTACAAATCTTACGCACTTAATCTATTTTGGTGGTGGAAACTGTCATGTCTATTTCCAATTTTTCATTCGTACATCGAGACCGCTAATGGGATTCTGAATAAAAATCCAATGTGACCTAATTCTTGAATCGTATGGCGAGCATTCAAGGTTTCTACGATAGAAAATCGCTTCAGAATAACATCGATTAAAGAATTTATGAATAACAATATTTTCATTCTATCTCGTAGTTCTATTAGACTTCACAAATCGTTCCATCTCATTGAATATCTTATCGTGACACATAAATCAATACACGACAAAATATCTTTATGTAATAATACAAAGACATCGTGTCAGTATGTATTTCTTAAAATTTTATCGTTTCAATTAACACGTCTATTTAGCACCAATTTAAGTTATCCCGGTTGGTAGCCAAGAGTTGAGATCATCGAGTCTCAATGTCGAGACTTCGGAAGTACTCTTTTACGATATAGCAAGTTATATCATTTAGAAGACGCTAATATATTGAATGAAAATTTATTCATCCACTAGCTTCTTGAAATAGACGATTGGAAGCAAATTTATGTAAACAAACACCGCGGAAGGTGTTTCACAAATCAACCATTTGCCTATTATATTACAGAAGTGTAAACTAAATAATGTAATTGACATAAGTACTGCAAATAATAAAATATTTAACCGATTTGACACATTTATCAACAGTTGCTAATAAATATTGTTAAATTCGAACATTCATGATTTGATCATAATCTTTTTCAGCTATCAATAGGCACTTTGATAATTATGTTAGTGATATCAATGCCGGCTTTTTGACTATCTTATCAGATATTTAGTATACATTTTAATGCTAATCAGTGGATTTATTTGTAGAGATAGGAATGTAATGTAGCAAGCATAAATGTATTAAAAGAAGTATTAAATATCTCACCACAATCAAAGCTATAATACCTGTCTACTAAATATATCCTCATACTATCTTCGACCTTCAATTATAGTTTTAGTATTTTTCAAGAAACATTAAATATGTATTATTCATTCAACCGGATCCAACGTGGTCTTCTCGCTGCCAAAGTTTTGTTTACGAATTTTATTGGAAAATCACTGCGCAAAGTTTACAGTTTTCCAACTTTCTTGGAAGGCCACAGGTAGGAGAATAAATAATCTAATACAGTTTATTTTTAGTCTCAAATTGGCTTACCTACCTATCATAAAAGGTACTTATGTGTTGGTGGTTTCTTCTGTAGAATCAATATATTTAGTCTTGTGTACGTGTTAGTTTTAATTTCTCCGAAGGTCAATTAAGTGATTAGTATTTCCTTGATTAAATAAAACACTTTTAACCTGATTAGGGTACAGGTGTTGATTAGTGATTGAAACGGAAACCACGTTGAATACAATCTGGGTCTCATTTACTTTTGTTTAGCGAAATGTCGATTCATTGTACCTTAATATTGTGTGGAAATTCATGATTAATTATTTGAAGAGAAAAGTGGAATATTGTACTGGGAAGTGACGCACACGTTAGTGGCGACGACCTCTTTGCACCAGACAACAACCCATATGCTCCTTTGTGTGGTTTCAAACACCGATTGTACCGACAACAAACACTGACTCATACCGTATCATTTTCCGAATTGATTAATACACATTAATTAGCTAAATGGAACACTAAAATATTAACACGTTATTAAACATAACGGCATATCGCATTATTGTTTATTTTATAGCTAAACGGATTTTAGCGACGTTGTTAAGATGCTACTTAGCAAATTCTGAATATCACTTGATATTCAAGGACTCGAACAGAATAGTGTGAGAAGGGTTGAATCTTTCAATAATGTGAGAAGTAATAAAAGCGACTATAGTAACGTACTTACAAGAATAATGAACCGCATTTGGATGTGTGATATGATAACTCTGCACAAGTTAATTACTCCTTATCAGTTATGGGTCGGAAACAAGTACATACATAGCGAGTGTGTAAATAGTACAGTTGGAGGGGAAAAAACCTCCTTGAACAATTTCTGACCAAGTCTGAGAGTCAAAAAGTACTCTAAACAGACAAGCATGTATAAACAATATCAAGAGCGAATGAAACAAAAAAGGTTTGCAAAAAGGAAATCCACTCTCTCCCTACCCCTATGGAAATAGGCATCAGTCTGTGTATGTGTATAAACAACTAACTCTCATGAGGTCCGATCTGCCAGGACAGCATTAAGTTTTATTTGTACTTGTAAATATAAATAATTTGCGTACAATTGTTTTTCAATATAAATAGGATAAGGATAATAGTAGGTACCTACGTTATTTACAATGTTTTTCATAACATTGTTGAATCAGTTTCCTGTATAAAAGTTCAGTATTCATAAATCCTTTTTCACAAAGAGCACTCATGAGTTGATTCAAACGAAACGGAGCTAACCAGATGTCAACGTCCACAATAATCTACCGACGACTTGATGACGGTCTATGTTTCTTTATCGCACGCCAAATTGAGCGTGACGTAGCCACCTCAGGCAAATTGCTCAAAGTTCCCTGCAATTTGGCAAACTCCCAAATTGAGTAGTGGAGCAATCACGATGTTTCATTTCTTTGAAGATTCCGTTTTGTGACGCGGCCGTACCCAAACATGTGTGCTCACCTAAAAGACTTACTCATTGTGGAAACAAACCTTTTTCAATGACACACTGCTATGCTTTACAAACAATGCATGCATGTGCATAATGCGTGATTTTCTTAGGGATCAATGGACTGACTTTGAGGGTCAGGTAAATAGTATTACCTACACCAATACACAAGTAAGCTGCGATAGCCCTGTAGTTATAGTACAAACCACCTACTACCCAGCCATAACTGACTTTTAAAATCATAATGATTTATAGCGTAAGTAATTATTAATTAGTTTATATTATATAGTTTATGTATATTCCGTGTGCTTGTTTCTCCTACTCTCACCCACTTGTTGAACTTGAGATTCAGAGGCAGGCCGCATCCGGCTCCCGGACCATGGGTTACCGACATGCGACATAATGATTTAGAGATATATAATTTTACAATTCATAGACACTCAGTCCGAAACAAATATCTGTGGATCTTACAAATATTTGTCCTGGAAATCGAACCTGCGACACCAAACGCAAAAGGCTAATAGCTTAACCCTACGTCAATCGTGTCGTTATTATTATAATCATATCTATTATTTTCCCCTACATTTATTAACTGTTTTCCTTTGTTTCAGGACTGGGTTTCGGTATGATCTACCTCCCGTCAGTCGTGGCCGTGGGTTACTACTTCGAGTCCCGCCGGTCCCTCGCCACGGGTATCGCAGTATGTGGCTCAGGAGTAGGCACCTTCAGTTTTGCGCCTCTGGCTGCACTTCTACTCAATGAATTTGGATCATGGCAGAATGCTAATCTACTGCTTGCTGGCTTGATCTTAAATTGCGCTGTATTCGGCGCCCTAATGAGGCCTTTGGTTTATCCTAAGGTTTGTATTTTATAATATCACATATCATGTCTTAGGTTAGATTAGATGCAGTGATAGCCTCAGAACTCCAGACTTTACAGTTTCGAACTTTCGTAAATTTTTCGAAATTACGAAATTAATTATTATTATCACCTGCTCTGTGTCTCGGGAAGGAAAAAAACGTTGGCCGTTGGCCCCGGCTGTCATGATCAGATCTTTGACAGTCGATGTAGAGAGTCTAACTTAACTTATATTATCTAACATTATTATAATCACCTTTGAGTTGCGGGAGTCAGATAGGCAGTTGTTCCGTAGAAAACTGAGCTACACCTGGTTAGATTAGAATCCTACCCCATCAAAGTTTAGAATTAATAAGGGTAGGAGAATGATAAGTCTAGGATAGAAGTAGAGGTGTTATAAACATCCACATTTCAAGTTTCATTATAACTATACCTATAGCTTAATTTTCATTGGTCGATAACAGGAAGTTTGCCGAGAGCTATGAATAAAAATAAAATAGACGTACTTTTATTTTATATTGTTTTCTGTGTTCGATGATTATGCCCTTTTGCTGAATAAACGTTTATTTCTTTCCTTTACTGTATTTACTGTGGAAGGGCCAAAGTAACAAAAGTAAACCATAGATTCAGTTAATTCAGTAATTACATGATTTAACCCTCGCTCGGGGAGCCAGCTGAAAAAAGTGACGTCGGCATTTTCTTGAAATTTTTGTCTTTTTCACAAAATAGTGTACCTACTATTTATTTCAACGAATGAAAAAATAATAATTAATGAAGTCTTTTATCGTATGGTTGGTAAACAACCTAGTGTCAAAGTTTAATTAACTATTTTCACTTGCAACAGCAATATGAATCTAATTAAAAAGTGCTTCTGATCAACAGCTCATAACGCTCGCGCTACAACTATTGCGATTTCGCTCACAAGAAACCGACGTATTGGTTCCTTCGAAAAATTTCAACGCTGAATCGTATTGAATCCATAGTTAAATTTGTGTAAAGATTGGGATTCCATTGTGAATATATTTAGATTAATCTGAGGACAAAGACCTCCGTGTCAATCGTCAACTCTTCGTTACGCCAAATTATAAATCTTGGTCCCGAATTAGGGATTATCGTTCCGCGAATGACTCACTACTAAAATATTGCTTGTATCATTAAATTCAATATTATGGTTCATGTAATATGAACGTGATGATAGGAGGTAAACATGATTGAAATCACGTCACATTGCCTCGTGGCGACTATCTCTAGGGTATCAGGTAGCCTGGGTGGCGAGAATACCCACGGTTGCTATGGCATTTGTTTCGTACAGAATTGCAAATTATTAAGATACATACAACTATCGGGTTATTATCTAATAACGTTCATGAAGTGATTTATGCAGCAAAAAATTCAAAAAGGGTGTAGAAATTTTGTAGGATGATTTTCTACGTTTTTCTAAGTTGCCAAATTGTATGCAAAGGTAAATTTCAACTATAGGATGGAAATAGTAAAAGATATTGTTCAGGATCATGGTCGGAGTCATCTATCCTCCAAGCCTTATTATTCTCAAACTTTATTGGGTCGGTTTTTAATCTAACCGGATGCAGCTGAATATTAGTTTCGTATTGAGTGAAAAACTCGTCATAGAAATATGTAAGCACTTAATAACTTGTAATTTCGAATTGTAGTGTGAAAAGTGCGACAGCGGCGCCCCCAATTTTTCCAGACTATTTTTTGCCAAGCTGTACTTCTTACTACTTTTCATATATACTTCTGAAAAATATATGAGGCCATGTTTTAATAGCTCGAAGTCGCGGACGACACCTTTGAAATAAATTTAATTTAAAAAATACATGACATTGACCAAAGGTTTGAACCGAAGTTGACAGTTAAAGAAATCTACCTATTTAAGAACTACCACATTCTAAAAAATTGTGATTAAAATGAATTTTATTGGTTTCTTTACCACTAAAAATCATTGAAAAAAAATATAGTATAAAAACTAAAACCCGACTACATAAAATCTAAAAACAAGCTTCTTAGATTTGAAATAAAATTCTGTAGTCGGAGGCCTTAATGTAATATAGGTAAATAGGTACTAGATAATCTTCCAAGGGTAAATACTTTGTAATTTGGTGGCAACCCAAACGGATTGGATATTCTGAAGTTAGATTAGTTGTCAGGATTTTCTGAGGGTACTGACTCCTTTTAACTACTGCCAAAGATCTTCATGACAACCGGGGCCAACGGCTTAACGTGCTTTCCGAGGCACGGAGCAAGTGATAATTAATTTATAATACGCACTTTACTTACAAAAAGTCAGAGTTTGCGCACATACTTGTACACTATAAATCTCCTGCGCAGTTGTCTAATCTCCGCTTAAGATTAGCCGCTGTGACCGAAATTCGCTCAGGACATTATTATTATTGGTTTCAATGCATTTCAATCCATACACGGTTGTCTGAAAGAAATTGCCTTGTTGCGATAAGACCGCCAAATTGTACTTTTCTGTAATAATATTACATTCTTTAAATTATTTTGGTGTACAATAAAGAATATTTGTATTGTATTGTAATATACAGAGATTTTCCTTCGCAAGCCTAGTTTTGAATAAAAAAGTATTTAGTGAATCTATAAATCATATTACTAGTTATTCCATAGGTTATAGACACTCTCATTCCATACACTTATACATAGGGAAAATAGTATTTTGTATAGCGTGTGTTAGGTACCTACAGTAATTATGTCAGTAGTACTTGTACGGTACCTACATCACTCGGTTAGAAGTACCTAGTATTAGTTGGAACTGGAAGTACTAAACGATTTTTAATGGCATGTGTTTGACCACATAGTAATATCCCATGAGAAAAATATGAGGAAACTGTTATGTAATCATTCTTATTAATGGTAAACGTGTAACTTATTCATAGAATCTAATTTATTATCTAAATAATTTATCTATTCAACCAAAACATGTTTTCTTTTATTCTGCCTGCCGTCATCATCCTCCTTGTCCTAATTTTATTTAGGGTCGTCGTAATAGGTTTTCTTCTTTCATTCATCTCTATTAGCCGTCATTTCACTGCTTACTCCCTTTCTATCCATGTCGTTTTTTATACAATCCATCCATCTTTTCTTTAGTCTCCCTCTACCTATACTTAAAACTGCCTGCCCTGGACCGACGTTACTTGGGGTCAGCGCTAAATATCTTCTTCCATTCTTCACTATCAGCCATCTCTGAGCATTTACTCCTTCATACATATCATTTTTCACACAACCATCCATCTTTTCTTTAGTTTCCCTCAACTCTCTATCCGTCAACACTTCAATGAATCATTTCAACGTATCAAAAATTAAACAGCAAATACGATTCTAAATATATACGAAAGTCCCAACATGTAAACTGTATATTCCAAATTACAGACATCTGGCGAAAAGCCTTTGCTTCAACGAATGGCTGAAGAAAAAAGACTGCAAATGGAACGAGGTTCCATTGGTGGGTCCTACTTCGTAGTCCAACTACCAGACGGTACAATGGAGAAGAGGCTGAAGGTGAAAGATGTAGACGATTCTGTATGTAGATTTGCTTTCACTAATATTTCTAGTTTCCGTGGGTACGATTTACACTTTGTTTAGTACAAGTGATTACAGGAAAATTGTGCGGGGTTTAGACCAATTTTGACTTACAAGTATTTCAACTGAAGACATTGAAACTTTTAATTAAGAAATAATAAATAAATAAATCAGCCTGTAACTATAGCCCAATATAGGGCAAAGGCCTCTCATACAGAGAAGGATTAATTAAGAAATTAACTTAAAAAATAATAATAATAAATAATATTTAGTATAATTGAGTATTTATTTTTTTAGTATACATGTAAATACCCAATTGATAAATAAAATTACAAAAAAAAATATATTAATTTCGCTGTTATTGGGTATTAACACACCAAAGGAAGTATAGGACACGTATTGCAAAAGTGTATATTAAAATAATGACAAAAACGAAGCGTGATATTAAATTTATATTAATTATTACTTAAATTTGGTATTTAATTACTTGAACTAAATTAAGTGCAAATCGAACTTACGAGGTGGTGGTTTGTATCTAGCGCCAGCTAGTACACTTTTAAGTGGTCTTGTCTTTCTAGCTTATTGGGCTAACTTAACAAAAGCATGTTTTATTCGTAATTTGTCAAAATTATTAGTTCATACAAGCAAGACTTTCTTAAAGCAAAGTTCTGTTATTTAAGTAATTTAAGTTTTATTTACTTAGCGGCTGAAGTTCTTAGTTTAGGTAGTGACTAGACTATCTGCTTAGAATGCTGTATAATTTATGTTTTAAAACAAAATAGATTTTAAATCGAAATGGTTTTATAATGTATAGTCGACCATATAATTGCTTTACCACTTTTGACAAAAACTTCCATCAAAATTAAATGTCGCTAAGACTCACTGTTCAAATGACAACGTTATCTGTCACCTGGTATTGTAAGCAAAAATAGACTTTGTTGTTTTGAGATATGCAAACAACATTAACTCTAAGGGTGGTAAAGCAATTTTATGGTCGACTATACCTACATATTTATTCTTTAAGTTCATATATTATGCAGCATTTGTATGCTTTAAGGTTATTGCCTTTGAATGATTGGCAGGCTTTATTTCCTAGGCTTATTACCCCTTTCTTTTGTCCCTATTATTACCGTGAAGTGAACAAACTGCATTGTATTTCTTCGAACTTTTCCAACTGGGGAAACGGAATGGTGCACGCAAAATAGTATCTATTTATGCTATCGAACTTTTTCTTTTGCAATAGATGTTGTGTATGCACCGCTTAGAATATACTAATTACGCATTGGAAATGGGGAAGGGCAAAATTACCCTGTCATATCCCGAAATTACGCATTGTAGTGTAAATTAGATTACGATCAGATACTGAAAAGTTAAGGTAGAAGACATTTTAGTTGTTAAATAGTTTTATATAGGTAAAGTACTTTAAACCACGTAATTCGGGATATGACCAACTCTTTTCTGGATCACTATTAACCAAAGAGGTTATGTAAATCTTCAGGCCCCATTGAACATTGACCCCGGCGTGCATTCGTCGCTAAACTTGGAAGCTTTGGCGCGTGTGCCGACCGTACCAAACATGCCTGGAGTACCGACTGTGCCTACCCTGCCGACCATCACGGAAGCTAAAGTTGTAGATGATGGAGATGAAAAGAAAAAGGTATGTAACTATAGAAAAATGTTGTATTTAAGCTCCACGCATGCGGACTATTTGCGACAGTTTACAAGGGCTCATTTTATTCAATATAGTCTCAAACTTTCGCGAAATTTAACATAATAAAACAACTTTTAAACCGACTTTTTCAACTTTTTCAAAACACCTAACGTTTCGAGAGCTTTGCAGCTCTCGTGGTCGCAGGCAGACTGATTTTATACCTTTTAAGGAGTTACATTTTTTATTCGCTACTTGTTACTGTGGAGCTGTCTAAGAAATATATGGAAAACAGTTGTTAGCTAGCCTCTTGTGACCCTCAGGCACTCGGCGCCTTCAATAAATTCAAAACTAGTCCTAGCGCAGACTCCGTAACCTACGTGACATAAATAATGCTTTCGTCTCCCAAGTTGCTTCCCAAGATTCGGTCCATATCGTCCCGAATCCAGTCTACACCTTGTGTTTACTAGGTACTCTTAGAAAAATATAAAAAAGAAAATTGTACGTTTTGACTGTGACCTCATTTTGGGCCCTGGAATATACCTGTCTTGAACTACCTATTCGTGCGCGTATTCAATATGCATGAATCATGTCGACAAGGCAAAGTTTTGCACAAGTTTTTGCGATAAATTTGGCCCGTAGGCATATTTTAAATGTTGCGTAATTTTCTACCAGTATACCTAGAATACAGACTTTCTTGCCTTTGGGAGGTCAAAACATTTAATAGAACATATTTCTTTAAGGCGCCTAGCGCGAATCCAAAGTTTCAGCAAAAATTTAAGTTTGATCGAAACAAGTTTTAGTGAGTCACGTGACCAGTCACTTAATATAAAAAGTCAATTTTCGATTTTTAGATTTCGACCTATGTTCCATCTTCTTCTTCTTTGTTTATTGGCCTTACTCTTGTCAACAACTCTGCCAGTATCAAGTGATGGCGGTAACAATAAGGACTTTTTTTTTTTGTGAAAAAGTGTTCAGTTTCATGGAACTAATTACCTCCTAAAATTTGGCAGGTCTTTAAAGCAACATGTATACCTACATAAAAAAACATTTGAAGCAATTTTGATGTATAAAAACTTGTTCCAATTCCTGTAATGTTATTTTCCTTAACTTGTTTTTTTTTTGCGATTTTTCAAAACTATATTCAGTGACTTATTATTATCTTCAATGTGCGAGCGATATAGTGGTTTAGTGCGTTAGGTGCCTTAAATTATCCTTCTGTTTGACCACACACACTTTGGTTGAATATATAAGTCGTCGTTCGACACATTGGAATAATATTGAATAGATGAGAGACGTGTTCGACACAATATGAGATACAAACCTTTTGTTATTGAATAATTAAAAAAAAATATTTTTGTTCAAATACTGTCTTTTGTTTGGCTTTATTTAAATATTAATGACAAAAACGTTAATTGGCCTGAAACAATTGAAATAAATTTGAAATTTGTGTACCAGTAGGTACATTTGACCATGAGATTATATCAGAGGGTACATTCCCATTCTCTCCCAGACATTGCTCCCAATCGGCCCTAAAGCAAAACAAGTAAAAATAATAAGTACTGATAGCACAAAAATCAATGCGTGTACAATAAAAGATTTTAAGTGGGTTGTAATCTTTAATCACGATACATTTAGGGCACTTGGGACCCAATCAAGGCTTCAATAATACTGATACTCATCCCGATAACAGGTTGGAAAAAAATATGTTAATGTAGGTATGTCGTAAAATTCGTACTATAGTAGCAAGCCGCAATATCGCTTCCTAATCAGATGCAGACTTTATTATTTGCTGGAAATACGGAAGAGAGTCATAAAATTTCCTTGAATAACAATGTGGGTAGAAATATCGTTTAATATGCAGTACCTGTATTACCTTAAGGATGCGTGGAAAATATGGATCAAAGTTTTAGTATCTGTGCCCCTAGAACGAGTTTATAAACTACGGCAATACCAATAAATAAAATATTGTTTTATATTAAGTGTGATTTCATGATACTAGAAAATAATAGGCCGTACTAAGAGACAGATTAAAATTATATGCGGTTTTACTTAGCTTGACCTGTTTATTATTTGGTTCAAATTTAGTAATCGATATTTCACCCTTTTCCTGTTGAAAGATTGATCTGATATTTGGTACACAGCTTTAGTTTTGATGACATAACCGTTTTACGTAAAAAAATATATTATTACCATATATTATTTTATTTAGTATGGAATTTGACAGTTTTATTTTTGGGGCAAATCTAGAGTTACCTACTGTCACTATTATGAACAGACCCTACTTCGTACTAACTTCAATTCTGTACATGCAAGAACAGCAAATATTTTCTTTTTTTTTCCAGCAAAGCGAAAATGGCAACGTAACAGTAAACCCGCAACAGCAACTGATGTCTCGCAACGTGTCATCCCCCGCCTTCAGCGCACACGCACCAGGCCTGCCCAAAAACGGATCCGTGCCCTTCTTCGACAGACAACGCAAGCAAAGCACCGGCGACAGGTCCGGAGATAGGTAGTAGGAACTTTTGTTATAGGGAGCCCGGTGGAGGACAGCGTGGGAAATAAGTGTACGACTTCAACACAAGGCCAGTCCATTAAAGGTCGATTCATACACATCAGTGAAGTCATAGTACCGGCACAGTCCTGGCACCGCGAACTATCAGAAGCCTAACTTCAGCCCGGCCGAGTTTGCGTCTACTGTACGATACGATACAGCGTCGAATTTATGGAAACTTAACTTAAATAAAAGAAAAATCACAAAAGATATTTTTGTATAGAAATAGGATACTTAGCCAACTTTTCTACAATACTTACTAAAAAAAGCAGCTTAAGTTTAATTACAATGCCGTAATGGACTGGCTTGGTGGACTGTCTTAAAGACTAGCGCTATGTGCATTATGACCTTAGAGAATAAAAGGAAGTATAGTGCAACTCTAGAAGTATGAACTGTGAGTACGGGTATGAACAACGCGGCCGTGACACAAGCTTCGTCCGCGATCATACCTCGATCGATTGCGGTTTAACTAGGCTCCGACACACATGAGCGAAAAAGATACAATTTAGCTTATAATATGGTTAACTGCTGTGTTAAATTTTGCAAAAATTACTAGAAAACATAATTTAAAAATGATATTTTAACATTTCAATTATGAGTTCTGCCATATCTACCAGCTCTATACTTTCTTATGTACTCTAAAATTATGACGCTATCATCGTAAATGTGCGCTTGAGTGTAATTCCCGCTTTTTGTGAAAAAGGTCGTGTCGATTGCACAGTTACATTGGTAGCGGTAATGGTGTTGGTAGCAGATCATGCATAATTGTATATTTTAGTGTGTTAGTGTTGTTGAGATTTTAGATGCAATTTGAGAAAGTAGAATACTCGTGTAAAGTATTAAAAAACTTTTTATGCAACCATTTTGGTAGATGTTTAGGAACTTTGACCTTCGCTGTGGTAACAGTTCCTACACGGCGACAAAAATGTATATATGGGAATCTTTATACGGTCAGAAAGAGCACCCCCTCAGTAAGAGCACCGAAGTTCCAACCCCCCCCCTGCCCCCTCCTTTCAAAGGCTATTTATGCGCCTGCAAAATCCAAAATCAACTTTCCCTGCGTTGCGGGTGTTTATGACCCACCTGTCCGATCGTCGTTTTTTTATTAAAAAAATATGTTGCAACTATCTAAAACCCAATCTAATATTATAAATACGTACATAAGTTTGTTTGTTTATTACCTTTTTACACCTAAACCACTGAACCTATCATCTTAAAATTTTGCATATACGTGGTCAAGTGTACAGAAACGGACATAGGGTACTTTTCATCCCGAAAAAACTGCAGTTCCCGAGGAAAATAACTAAAACGTTCTTATGATAACAGATGGCGCCACGTGTCGAATAATGATTGAATTTTAAATCATTTAAAATTCTAAATTAACGCGAGCGCGGGCAAAAGTTTCCCATATAAACAAAGTGCTTGTACGGTCAACGGGAACGATTACGCTGAAGTGTTGTCTGTATATATTAAAGTCTGCTACTACAAATCAAAACTCCTTACTACAATTTACTATTTGTCTGCAAGTCAATGAGAGACAGGAAAAGTGGAATCTTCCGGATAGAACGAGCATGAATGACGCCGTAACAATTCGATTGAGTTGATCAAATTTTGATTGAACCGCTTTGTTAAACATGACATAGAAATCAATGGAGCTGATTTATCTTAGAAATATTTATTACTAGCTTTGCGCGTGGTTTCATTCGCGTAAATTTAAATTACAGTCATTTTTAAAAAGACACGTGTCGTGGCGACATCTATTATAATAATTATTTAAAATTTAAATTTAATTCTTTTTTAAATGACACGTAGCGCCATCTATTACTATAAGAACGTTAATTTTGTATTTCGGGAACAGAATTGTTTTTCGGGATGAAAGTTATACTATGTCCGTTTTTGTACACCTGACAACGTATATGCAAAATTTTAAGATAATAGTCTTAGTGGTTTAGACGTGAAAAGTTAACAAACTTATTTTCGCATTTATAATATTAAGTTAGGATTTATTTATTTACATATTTATTGGAGCTTTATGTTATAGTGTACAGTCATGGGCAAAATTATATATACATTTTGCGGAATTTAAGTTTATAAGTTAACCTTCTGACCAGAGTTCAGTTTATTGAAAATTATACAACCCGAATATTGGTAAATTTAATATGCATTTGCATTATAAGTTCGTTTTCTACATTAAAAAAAAATTATACATGTTTACATAATTTAGTTCGTAATTGTACCTAGTTAATTATGCATGTTTGTGTGTTCGTATTAGTCGATTTCGCTTAATCTTAAATTATTTTTAATTTATTTCTCCATTACAATTAATGATATTATTATATACTGTTTAAATTTAATTTGTATAAAATATAAACAAATTATAAAGAAGTAGAGTTAAACTGCTGTTAGACTGCCTCGTTAGTTTAATGCAAACGCGACTACTGAGCACGAGGTCCTGGGTTCGATCCCCGGGTCGGACAAAGTGTTACTGGGTTTTTCGATTAGGAAATTCTCAGTAGCAGCATGGAGTCTGGAAATGTGTGAAAGGCATATCCCCAGAGAATTTAGATGTAAGTGTATTATAACTAGTTAGAAAAGAACAATACAAGTATCATATGTAATCTAAATTATGAGGCAAGCAGACTGCTTCATTCTTTAATAACTATTCTACCAAAAAAATTATTAAATCAATTTTTTTTTCTCAATTACAGATTTAAACCGTCCCTAGCTGCAATCAAAGCAACGTCCAAAACTTCAATGAACAGTCAATATAGAAACGAAGTAAGTATGCAACTGACAAATTAAGCCGCCTTTAGCGCTAAACTGCTATCTCACTCGCACATTGAAAATATAAAATGGCTAACTGGCGTTCTAAACTTAGTACCTTTTTTTTACGGAGCGAAACCTTCAAAAGGTACCCTAATATCAATAGGCTCGCCCCCGATTACATGGGACTTATTACATAGCCAGCGAACCAGCCTACCCCCTCTGGGCTAATACAGGCGTTAGTCTATGTTATGTTATTTGTGTTTGTGTGTATGCGTATTTTTTACCGACTTTCAAAAAGGAGGCGGTAATTCTATGCGTATTTTTTTTGTTTGTACCCCGATTACTCTGTGATTAGTGGGCCAATTTGAGTAATTCTTTTTTTTAGTTCGAAAGAGTTTACCCTCCAATTGGCCCCTTATGAATATTATCTTGATCGGACTGGTAAGTATTACCAAAACTATAATATTTTTGATATACGGCCCAAATAACATTATGTAAACAAACTATTTAGCGGAAATATCCGTGTTGAAATATTATTTAGTCCAAACCAATTGACATACATATCATAATGACAATAAATAGTTCTCAAGGGCGTTAATATGATGGTAGCAAACATGTGATTGTTCTACAAAATGGATGTCCTTGAACTTCGGTAATTGCCTGCCAAATAGCCCAAACGACTGGCATAAATCC
Source organism: Protodeltote pygarga (assembly GCA_936450705.2). NCBI lineage: Eukaryota > Metazoa > Arthropoda > Insecta > Lepidoptera > Noctuidae > Protodeltote > Protodeltote pygarga. The sequence continues at coordinate 4,905,683 of OW388257.2, read as the reverse complement.
AATTATTATTGTTTCCGAGTACGCTCCTGATCTTGGCGAAAATTTGAAAACGTCAATGTCATCGTTTTACCCAGAAATACTTGTCAATCATTCTAGAATGTTTACAAGAAACTAATAGATCTTAGACGAAAAAAATTGCCTTTGACAAATTCTTCCAAGTAATAGATCGTATGACTGAAGTGAAAATTGACTAGTTTAATTTCTGTCTGGGTAATGCAAGTAGCTGTTTCACAATAGTTTCTGTGTTAGGTGTTAGTATATTCTAGACTGATATATAAAAATACTGGGAGTTACTATGGAACTGTAAACCCAATCCGTAAACAAACGTAGGTGGCATGCGCACATTGTTTCGGCTGATTAAGAAATTTGCAATGTTTGCCTAGTAATGATAGATTTGGCTCGTAGTTCAAGAGTGAGACTCCTAATAAGGATTGAAGGAAAAGTCCTAAAATTGTAACAACGATGAAGCTGTAAAATAAAATACTAATTTTGTTATTATATATATTGACATTTTATTGGATCACAAATTTTCTTCGATCAAGTTTTAATGGTCTCTCAGGTCGTCATGTCTTCATCAAAAAGTTTATATTTTTTTTATTGTACACAAAAAAAACATGAATTCATTAAATAACAGATCGTGAACTTTCCAATTTAGACCACTACAAAATGGTAATACCTAAAATATAAATAGAACTATTAAATATAAATTATTAGCATTGCTAATATTATTATTGTAATTTATTACTCAAGCATGCCTATGTCAAATATTTAATCTGATGCAAATCCTAATGCATTTTATAATTAACTAGTAGAAAATGGCTGTTCGTACGTTATGACGTTTCAAAATATTCCGTAACATAATTTATTTTTTTACCAAATTCTTATCAAAATCTTTAATTTTTCCAGGGCGATACAGAAAGCATGATGTACAATTCTAAACTCTCAGTGGCTGGTCCCAAGGAGCCTTCTCGCATGGTTCGTCCAATGTCGCGTAAAGACATCTTCTATTCCGGCTCAGTTCTCAACCTGCCTCAGTATCAAAGCCAGAAGTCTCTGCAAGGGTATAGAAACTCCGTGCTGAGTCTGCCTCAAAGTAGGCAGACTGGTGATTTGGAGAGACAAGAACGTAAGTAGAAGATACCTGATATTTTCTGTGGTAAAACTTAGCTGGTAGTCAACCGCTGACTTTAGATCGTATTGTAGATTTAGCTCGGCCGGGAAGGTAGGTACCACTCACAGAATATCAGTGAGAAGTAGCAACATTTTATTGAGTGATATAACCGGAAGCCCAGGAAATGAGTTGGGAATAAGGTGGCTAGTTTAAAATTAGATACCACTGAATTTTTAGTAAGTAAAGTTAAGTAAAGCTACTCGCAACCCTTAATAGCAGAGCAACTGGGACGTTAAAAAAAAGGGTTCGCTCCTCATGAGTTAGGTAAGCGGTAAACGATTGCTACGTCAGGGGTATCACTTGACTCTGAGCGAGGTTATGTAAGAGAACAGGGATTAGGGCTCCGGTGTTCTAATCCCTCTGATTGTACAAATTACTACATACTATTATTTTGCGCGAATATTCTGTGATGATGGTACCCCGGTCGATTTCTGCAAAAACTAGCATGGCTCTGCCACACAAGCTCCTTAATCGTGATAAAATAACAGATAAATAAATGAATTTGCAGAATACGACCTGTGTCCGTGCCTGCACCTGCCCGAGTCGTTCAAGTCGGCGCTGTCGTCGATGCTGGACGTGAGCCTGCTGCGTGACCCCGCCTTCATGTTGATCGGCGTGTCCAACATCTTCGGCATGGCGGGGCTGTACGTGCCCTTCGTGTACATTGTAGATGCTGCCCAGCTTAGTGTACGTATTTATATTTTTTTCTGTCCTTTTCCGACTATTTTTCATGATACCAAGGGCTTGATGGTAAGGTCACCTGCCGTTCCAAAAGTCGTGGGAATATTATTATTTTGTGTAATTCACAAAATCAAAATAGAAGAAGAGCTAAAACAAGACCTAAAAATGTACATATCTTAACTTCTAAATGACAAAAATACGCTACAGCTAAACAGAAAAAGGCTGACACAGCATAAAACTATTCCCTGTCCCGTGAATCACATACGATTCATATTACTGTTCTTTTTATTTGTCTGTAGTCGGGACAGCGAATCTGTTAAGCTGTGGTTGTTGAAGATTATCAATAACGACCACAGCGCTGATTTTCAGTCATAATCGAAAATATTGTACTAATATAAGAGTAATATAGCTATAATATAATAAGATTGTAGACTAATTTAACTATAGCGTTTATAAAACGAAACAATATTTTATTTAACAATAGTTAATATAACGTGATAATAAGAGTGAAGATTAATATAACTATAACGTGGAGTTGGAACACTCCACAGCAATGATGTAACACAGTAAACACTAGCAATGATGTTTAGTAAGTGAATTCCATGAAGGGTAGGCTGCCCTTGGAACTGGCAACTAGAGTCACTCTTACAACAAACAATATTAGAATTATGATTATTTATAAGTGCCTAATGGTCTACATGAATTAAAATATTTTGATTTTGACGTTTATTACAGGGTGTAGAACCATCGCAAGCATCCTTCCTGTTATCAATCATTGGTATAACCAACACTTTCGGCCGTATCATCTGCGGATGGGTTGCTGACTTTCCCTGGATGGACTCCCTCTTGCTCAATAATGTCTGCCTTGTTATTGCTACGGTAAGCTCACTTAAATACTTTTGTACGAAATGCTATTAAAAAATATTTTGGTATTTATGAGTATCAGCAATTAAAATCGACACACTTTAAGTGCCAATTAAATTTGATTGGCGACAGATTTTAAATAGACCAGACTGAGTAACCCGCCCTTCATAGTCCCTCTTCCTTAATTTCCCCTCCCCTTGATTACAATTGCGTGTTGTCGACCATGTAATCAATAGACAAGTATGCAAGTATCTTTTGGTTACAGTATCACGCTGGTCGTATACTACATTTTGTCGATGTGTAGGAACTGTTACTACTTCCCGGTGTGGTAACAGTTTCTACACAGCGACCAAAATGGTGGTACCACCTTAGAACAAGTTACTGATCTTATTGTAGGCTATTTTTAAACAATATTCCAGAATGACTTATTTATTTTTTATTTATTCATTATTTATTATTTTACAGGTCTCCGTTGGACTAATTCCCTTCTGTTATTCGTATGCAGCGTACGTTGCGATCGCCATTGCTTTTGGCATTGCAATTTGTAAGTATTTTTTTTAAACACATTATTTATTATTACAACTCTCTTGGAATTTAAATTTTATGTGATGAAAAGGAATTTTAGTTAATAATTTATGACCTCAATGTGATTAGTATTATATTTGTGAAAAATTAAATAGGGGGTGGGTAGTAATCTCTCAATATATCTCAATATATCTAGATGTCTACTATGTGTGTTTTTGATAGGCGATTCCCTCTATCTAGTTCAGTTCATCATCAGATCATGATCACCAATTAGTGAATATCACAAACAAACTTAAAAACGGTGTACAAAAATCAATAAAAAGATATACATTGAATTGCTAACCTAGAGGAGGTTAGCAATTCAATGTATATCTTTTGTTTTGTGTGTTTGGAAGTTGGTAAAAATCTCATAAACTTTTTTCCCTTTCAGCCGGCTACATCTCCCTAACATCAATTATATTAGTAGACCTCTTAGGTCTGGATAAGTTGACGAACGCGTTTGGTCTACTGATCCTGTTCCGTGGCGCGGCCGCCATGATAGGCTCGCCTCTCGCGGGCGCAGTGTACGACGCCACTAAGAACTATGACGCATCCTTCTACATGGCCGCTGCGTTCTTCTTAGCTAGTACACTCACGTCGTTTGCCGCTCCTCTGTTCCGCAGGTAAGATATCCTGATCCTAACTAATAAATGGGTAAGTAAGTTTGTTTGTTTGTTACCCTTTTACGCCTAAACTAGTGAACCGATCATCCAGAAATTTTGCATATACTTTGTCAGGTGTATAGGAACGGAGATAGTGTACCTTTCATCCCGAGAAAAGTACTGTTTCCGAGGAAAACTACACGTATAAACCGTCAGTAACTTTGACTCTTACCTGACAGTTTAACTGGAGCTATGTTTAGAAACCTACTCTTAGTTGCATTTTACGATAACCATGAAGTCTAAACTACAACATACAATAAAAACTTTAAATCTTCTTCCACCACTACAGAAAACCAGAAGAAATCCAGCAGCCGATGGACATCCTCACCCCCATTGACGAAGATCTCGAAGAGGGTGACGAGGATGATGAAGACGACACACCCATCACTATGGGAGCTGCTTTGGCCAATCGTCCTCCAGCTATCGTACGAACTGCGGCCTCGCCTTCCGACCCACCCTCACCTAACTCTATTGGACCTAAGGAACTGTCGCAAAGAGAAAGCGTCCTGTAAGGTGATCTTAAGGCCTTGTTCGTGCGTTCAATACGCGTTGCGTTTAAAAAGCGTTGCGTTTAAAAAGCGTTGCGTTTAAAAAGCGTTACGTTAAAAAAGCGTCGCGTTAAAAACGTTGCGTTAAAAATATGGAAATAAGTGCAATGAAATCCATTTATTTCATTACAGCGCTTTTTTAACGCACGTTGAAAACGAACGAGGCATAATGAATATTTGATAAAGAACGTTCAAAATTGTCGGTTAATCGAGGGAGCGTGAACGATTGCTAATTTCTTTTAATTTTGAACGCCACGCAATATTAATATTACTGCTGGCGTCTATAGATTTAACCGGAGAAGGGTTTCAATTTTTTTTTTACTTTTCTATATTTTTTATGGTCTTGGAACAGTTTTATTGCTCATTTTTAATAGCTGATTCTATTGTTGGTTATTAGTTAAATGATTGGTCAGGATGTTGCGAGCTCTGTACTAAATTGATGTATAATTCAATTTGAACGCGATTTGTAGTTCCTCGTATTAGCCGACGAAGTATTCTACCTCCAAACTTTGGGCGTTAAAAAAATTATAGTTATTTCATATGAAATTAGATTTCACGAACCCTTTAAAATACTCCAATAATTAAATAAATACGATCTCAAAACATTGGAGACGCTGTGATAAAGGTTTCTTGAAATCCATTAGGTATTTATTAATTCTTGTGTAATTTACGATAATACTAAAAAGGGGACTCGACGAAATGAATTATTTTCTAAAAGTAATGTACAGTGCTATTAAATATTAAGATTATACTGGAAAATGACTCATTTTGTTAATAAAATTATTAAAATACTATAACAACAAAAAAAGGAGAAAACGGAGTTACCATAAGTTAATGACATTAATAACTGGAATTGACTGCAAGCAATAAAGCGTGTGCGCATTGCATTTTAAAATAATAGAAGGGATGTAAGGTTCTATTCCAACGTGCCATATAATGATGTCGTGGTGCTAACGTCAAAGAAGATATGACGTTCAGATGTAACTAATACTCAAGCACTGCAGTTTTTGTGAAGAAAATAAAAATGTCCATAATTTTATTGTCATTAGCAATAATATTAGTACTTATAGGCTGTTAAGTACTTAGACGAAAAACATAGGATTGTAGTATTTTCACCTTCTATACAAATACATAGGTATCGTACTGGATTCAGTTAACTTTGGATATGGACAATAAAATGTCCGTTTATCTTATTTGTCTTATATTGGAAACAATCTTAGCACAGCGTTTAATTGAAAACTGTATTGTGAAAATACAACTAAGTATACCAAAACAAGCAATTTTAAGCTCAAAATCTATACGATTAACATTGCTTTTTAAATAACCTTTATTTTTTTACAATATATTCGTCCAAAAATGCGCTAACATTGTTCACAACATAAGACAGGTGAATAAAAATGGAGTACCTATAAATCAATTCATATTTCATTTTAAAATAATCACGTCTGTTTTTTGTAAATGTAACAATGTAAATAATGCACAGTTGTAAATATATATCACAGTAGGACAGGAAAATGAAGATAAATATTATCATGTCCGTTGATATTATAACGGCTTAAATGTTAGACATGCGTCAAAGATTAAAAGATAAGGAATAGATAGTCTAAAGTTATATTCAATGCCTACTTTAGAATATGGCAATCTGTGTGTGATTGTTTCTTCGAAAAGGAGAATGTGACTATCAATATATACGATTAATACCTATTAATACATTTTATAGCGTGTGTATATCGTGTTAGAGTAGAATTTGCCTTTTAAACTTGCTAGAAATACTAAGACTTTTCGAGCTTGGCTTTTTTCTACACAACTGCTACAAGAGATGTTTGAAGCAAACTTTTGCATTCACTTTTTTTAAATCTCGACAAAGCACTTATTAGGCATTAAAGTACAACGCGAAAGGCAGTGAAACACTTTTAAATCTTTGACATTGTATAGAACTCTTTTAGTGACATTGTAACGAACAACTACTTGTGTAAATATGCTAATATTAAGTGAGTTTACATAGAAAAGTAAATGTAACGCAGTCAATTTAACATCTTACATGTAATACCACTTCATTGTTAGGTATCATAGGCTTTATGTACTTGCCACATTAGTATGTATGTATATATCTGTACTATAGATATATATTTTTGTCATAGATATTTTTCTGTCAATAAACTGCATAATTTAGCTTTAAATGATAGATGTACTTTACCGTTAGGAATGTGGAAGGCAATTAGCTGTTAGGAGAAGGTATTATGTGATAATTGAGAAAAAATATTGAGAATATTTTCTTTTTAAACAACCTGTATTGTATTGTATGCATATAAGTAAATGATAATTTTAATACTGTTTCTTTATAAGGTTAATGTAATCTGATATGACGTTACAAATGTATAGAACGTATTAAGGAATATTCAGAAAATATGAATTAATGTTACTGTTGTTATATAGCTTTATGTAAAAACCAAAAGTGTTATTATGTTTTTAAGATTAAAAATTATTTAGGAGTTGAGGAAAGCTATAACTATCGATGTAACAGAAGAGTTTATTGTTGGTCGTAATGATCTAAATAAAAATCATGTCAACTATATATTTTGGTCAGACTCGACCACGAAGACAATCATGAATTTGTAATAATCTCATGATTATTTTTAGAGGCGATTTTTATGTATTAACTTTGAATGAAAGCACAGAGAAGCACATTTAATATTATCATTCATTGTGAATGTCTTATTATACTTACAGTGTACTTTCAGTATTGGCTCAAAGTATTGTTTATTTTCATTGGAAATATTAACGAGCTGTTAACCTAACTGTAATTGTGATTCTGTATTATTTTAAATTGATTTGATGAGCGCATGCGTTAAATTATAAATTAAATGATTGAATTATAGTTTTATTTGAATTTTTATGTGAACAGCACAGATGATGTAAATTAAAAATTTGGCATTTTAACTGAGTGTAGTTAATACGCTATTGTTTCCTAATGAATTAAAAATGCGTCTAAGATTCTTCTAAAAAAAATGTTGTTTCTTTAAATTTCAAAAACGAAACGTTGAACGTTCCGATTAGAAATTGTTTTAGTCACGAAATGCTATAAACGATGTGGTCTCAATTCGTTCCAAAAAATTGTTAATTCAAAGTGTTATTACTGTAAACAGTTAAAATGATAATTAAAAAAAAAACAGCGCACGCCTCGCTTGCGCTAGGTACAAGATGCAAAAGCTTATTGTTGACAAAGTCCACCGAAATCTTTTGTAAATAACAGATTCATTAAATGATAATGATGACTGAGATTGGCCGTTTGATTTTGAACATCCTGTTTGGAGAATGCGACGTCTCGTTGGATTGTGGCTTGACATTGTTGTGTAAATAAGATGAAGACAGTCGATATGCTTGAGATTAATCCTGTATGACTGACAACTTCGGATTTACGGCCCCGTAAATAGTGCCCGTATAATTGCTATGCATATTATAGGTATAGTGAGAGAGTATCATAAATACTCTAATGGTATGACCGTTGACTAACAAGTCGGAGGTTTAGGTTTAAATACCTCTAACTTTTCGTAAGCCGTCCGTCCTGCATATGATGTTTCACGGATTACTGTCCCATCAGACTATGAGAGTAAGGGAATAGAGAGGCACCAGTGTTTATGCCCACATTTGTACACTAATATCTCGAAGAGTCGATTGTGTCCAAATTTCGGTCAGAAGAACGTTATTATCAGCCTGTTGCTTGCCAAATTTAAGGAGGTAATAAGTTCTATGAAACTGAACAACAACAACAACTTTCCCCAATATCTTTTTGTGAAATTTTTACATTTTAGAATAATAACTTTCGTGAGTCATACTAATTATATGAAATATTGATACGGTTTTACTCACGCATTGATTTCGGGAATGCCCGACTAGTTTCGAACTCAAACGGAGTCCATTTTCAAGAGCGAGTGTATACGCGATGTCGCATCAACGAAATCAATGCGTGAGTAAAGCCGTATCAATATTTTATATAAATTTTTACGTTTTAGCACATGTTAGCTTATTAAATATAAATATTTAATAAGAAATTTGAAAAAATAACTGATACGGATGGGATTCGATCCCACGATCTTCGGCGTACCGTGCCAATATTCAAATTTCTTATTAAATATTTATAACTTTCCCCAAGGAACATAGGTCGGAAACTGAAAATCTAAAATTGTCAATTCATACAAGTGACTGGTCACGTGACTCTTTTGTATTAGAAGTTAAAATTTTGTTTTTAGATTGCGACCTATGTTCCTTGAGAAAAGCAGTTTTATGGACCTTATTACCTACCTCGTAAAATTTGGCAGGTCTTCAAAGCAACACCCTGTGTTAACTTGGAACCGTGGCAGTTACCCCTTACTCAAGGATCACGACATAAAGTGGGTTAATTATATTTCCTCCTGATCGAATTTCGGTCACAGCGGCCAATCTCAACGGAGACTAGCCAATTACGCAGGAGATATTATAGTGCACAAGTGTGTGCGCAAACAATTCCCTCACTCTCATAGTCCGATGGGACGGCCTTCCGACACGATCGGAGAGAGATCAGGCGCAGGGCCAATAGCTTTACGTGCTTTCCGAGGCACGGAGTAAGTGATAATTAATTTATAAAACGCACATAACTTACGAAAAGTCAGAGGTCGAACCCGATACCACTGACTTGCCAGTCAACGGTCACCACCACTAGGCTATCACGACTTCACGACGATCACGACGGGTTAATTAAGTAGTATGTAATCATAGAAAACTAATAGAGAGGATATTCATTTAAACTGGTCATCTAAAAACCTAACATTTTTCATACCGATTGGTCTGAGTAAACTGACTAATACTTACTTTTATATAAAAAACTATAAAAATATAATTGAAGACCATAAGGGTCATTACCGTGTTCATGACTAAAATAATAACTATAATCATGTTATATGGCAAAATATGATACCTAGTTTTTGTGTTCACGGTAGGTATATGTGCATACATTTATAATATACTTGTTTATAATACACACATCAAAAGTGTCTAGGGATCAACATATATTTTTGCAATAACTTTTCTCCTGATTGATATTAATTAAAATTTTCTTTAAGGATTCATCAAATAAAGTGTTTTCGTTTGTCACAGTAACGATAAACCAAGTCACCTTTGCATTAATAAAGAAATTTGCCATTTTCCTAATAAAGGGATTTTTGACATTTGAACCACTAACATTAAAGTTCAAAAAAAAGACTGAAATAACAGTTTTCTTTAAAATTTTATTGGGTAACTTAAACAATTAATAATCCGTGTTTCTACCGCGAACACTAACAACACAAGAACATCGGTTTGGCATACTCAAAATGAGTTCATCCAAATCACGCTGTGGAATGGCCGCCCATGTTCGTTGCAACAACAAAAAAAGGTCTTCTTGCGACGGGATACCCTCCATATTCGGCAGAGCTCTTCTCTGTAGCATATCCCATGCATGCTCAATCGGGTTCAAGTCTGGCGACTGAGCAGGCCAGGGCAGGACATTGATGTTAGCTGCGGCGAGAGTATGTCTTACAACTCTTGCGGTGTGCGGTCGTGCATTATCATGCATTAACTGAAATAAGGGACCGATTTGCACTTGTAGAGGAACGATGACGTCTGATACAATCGTCTCAGCATAAATTTGAGCGTTGAGGTTGCCTCTGATCCAAATCAACTCAGTTCTTCCGCCGATCCAAATACCCGCCCATACCATGATGGTTCCACCACTATAAGGATGGACTTCCTGGCAGGATTTTAATCGCTGTTGGCGTCCAGGGGTTCTCCAGTGTCGTATACGTCTTGTATCCGGTCTCATACCAAAACGAGACTCATCAGAAAAGCACACGAAACGCCATTGTTCTTCTGCCCAATTTCTGTGTTCAAGAGCCCATTGATATCGAATCCTACGATTGTGCATTGCTATAGGTGGTACCCGTAGCGGTCTTCGGGAATGAAGGTTCACTTCATGCAAGCGGTTTCTGACTGTTTGGTCGCTAATTAAGTTCCCTGAAGAGTGATGAAGCCTCACGGCTAACATCATGGCGGTTATTGTTGGAGCTCTTCGAGTTAAGATTTGAATGTATCGGTCTTGTCTCCGTGTGGTGCAGCGATACCGTCCTCCATGGCGCTCAGCCACGGTACCAGTGCTTCGGTAACGTGTCCAAAGTCGACTGATAACACTCTGACTTGTATTCAGAGCTAAAGCCACAGTACGTTGCCGGGAACCAGCTTCTATCATTCCCACGGCTCTGAGCATTTCTTCCCTGCTTAAATGACGTCGCCGCTCCATAATAACGTTGGTTTTAATCAGTAGTAGGGAAACAGTAGCACTAATAATGTCTTCAATGCGTTGTATGGTTTTTATAGGGAAAATATTGACAGCTGATTTTCATCTTTTACTCGAATTTGATTCACAGTTCCTGATTCAAATTATGAAATGCACCAAAAAGGATCCATATAAATTTATAAAATCATAAATTTATTACAAAGCCACATCTCAATCTCAAGAAATCCGCATAAAAATGCTTGATCCCTAGACACTTTTGATGTGTGTATATAGCTATTGTTAGCATGACCGGGAAAAAATTTTAACGAGCGCATAATCGAAAATAGAACTTATTAATTAGGTAGGTACCTACTGTGTCGAAGCAGCAAGATAAACATAAAAACCTATTTTATTTATATGCCTATAGTGTTATACTAAAATACCTAAGTACCTAACAATAAATTTAAAAAATTAAAAGCCCTGGCCAGAAAAACCTCAACTTTTTTTTAGCTTAGAACAGTCTACCTTTCAAATTAAGAAACTTAATCAAAATCGGTTTATCCGTTTGCGAGCTATATTAATGCCACAGACAAACAGACAGACACGTCAAACTTATAAGTTTATAACACCTGCGTTGCGCCGGGGATTATAAAGAGTGGAATTAAGAATTAAGGGTTTTTTCAATAACCATTAATCATTTAGAAATTTTAAAAATATTTATATATCTAAACATTTTATTTTTATGAAACTCTTTGAATATTTTTTATTTATAAAGAAAGCTCTTATGTTTCCATGTAGATGTTTGACCTAGATGCTTTTAATATGACATCCATAAGTCATTCACTTACTGAAACGGTCGTAATGATTGTCTCGTTAGGTCTTCCCTAACAACCTAGGCCGTCTGTCGTATTTACTATCAATCTAATATCATCGAAGCGAAACGATCGGTACAATTGACCCTCACTAATTTATGGGTGACCGTCTATGTCTACTGTAACGGGTTAACTCATTACATCAGCAGTTCAACACTTTCAATTATATCCTACGGCCTCGGAGGGTTAAGAATGTTTGTTTTTTTATTAGTTAAGTGTCTGTAGACAATTCTTGATATCAGCCATTCATTTTCTCGTCATAACGCTCGTAACCAATTATATTAAGGACAAATTAATTATTGTAAAGTAACAATTTGTTTTACGGCGCTTACTAATTCAAAGAATTCAGATAGAATTATTATACCTTGGATATTACTTTTATTACTTAGTACCTAAATATCTAGAAGGCTTATAATTGATTGATATAGGTATTATCTATCCCATCTTGCAACTTATCTTAGCCCAGGGTTTAGTGGTAAATTTTAACTCTTCAAATAGGGAACCGAATAAATCGAAAAAAAAAACAGTCGCAAAAATTTAACCTAGTATCTAACTCTCTTGTAAAAAAGCACCACAATAATTTTAGAAATAATTTTTGATGCCTTTCATCTCTTTTTGAAATAGGGAGGTACCTAGGCCCTTATTGTAAGAAAGGCTGTAGACACTGGCTGTAGAGTCTAATAAAGAGTAGACCCAGAATAGTTATATCTACGGATTGATAACTAAATAGGTACTGTAGATACATACCTATTATTATGGCAAGATTACCTGTCATAAACGGCTGACTTAAAATATGGCTATATGAACTTGAAATAAAAGGCATCATAATAAATATCGAGCAAGTGTACCTATTGACAACTATAAATTAGAATTTGATGAACTTGCTTTGCTGTTTATAGACGTAATTTATTCAATTAACGTTCCTAGAGTGATTAATTGAAAATGAGGTAGCGATGACAACTTATTGATTAACTTTAAATCAGATTTATACGAGTATGTACGGAATTTGTCAAGTTTTTCCGTATGCACTTCCTATATTTAGTTCCGCAATGGGTAACTATGGCTCTGACTCATATAATCTTTACTTCCGAAAAATAATTAAATCATGAGTATCTTATGGATGGACGCCGCTGTCAAGCGCAATGCTCAGCACCCAGTCGTATCCGATGTGCCACAGGAGTGGTCCTAAGACAGAGCGAAACATCGCTCGACATCTCTCGCAACCCTCACCCATAAATCTGGTTAGACGACAGATCAATTCAAATAGACCCTGATTAATTGGAACCAAATGCTAACTATGATTTACAAGTTCCGATTGACTCTAAGGAAATGATTGATAAAAGAGTGTTTCTATTCTATGGACGGGTTTCTTAAAAAATATTCTATACATTCCTACTACTTCAGGACTGCATTGTAAAACAAAAAAGAAAGTTATTTTATTTACGCAAATCATTGTTGGTTGTCAGTTTGCTCAAGTATTGTTAGAATAATGTTAATTTAATTTTCTTTATCCACCTAGTTATACCTTATCCTATCATAATTTTGCATGCCATTGTATTATGGCGGAATGTGTTTCGCTCATTTTTTATAATTTAACACCTTATTGTACCACATTTTATGTGAAATAATATATACATTGAGATCTGCTGTTATGTCCACAAACTGTACGATGAATTCCAAAGATTCAGGATATTATCCAAAGTTAATATTTCTATGATACTATCCCTTTAGGTTGCGGGGGTCAGACAAGCAGCCACTCCGTAGAAAACTGATATTCAGCTTTATCTGTCCCAAATAAATTCCCAATCCAAGTTCAGCCAAGTTGTTTATCTAACGTCATTGCTAAGGCATAGAGCCCGGGTTTACCCAGACCGGAAAACCCGGAGTTTTCGGGTTACAGAAAAACCCGGGTTTGATAAAGCAAAACCCGAGCTTTTTCGAGCTTTCGAGTTTTTTCAAATACGATTACTAAATAGTATACCTACATATAAATATAATTATACCAAATATTGATTACTCACTTTAGGAATTCTAAATTCAAGACAGTTCAGTTGTATTAGACCCGAAAACCAGGGTTTTTAAAATCGCCTCGGGTTTCGATGCCCTAGTCATAGCTTGAGTTTCATAGGATTTGTAAAAAGCTGACCCCATTTTTTAAAACATGATAGAAAACAGGCAAGAAGTAGGTACCTACCTATTCTTTTAATTAAAGTAGATCGTTGGTCATCAACCCATCACTCATCATCCTCGTCAATCAATTGTATATTTGACATACTGCGCTACATTCATTACGACTTTCATAGGCTGGCCATATGTTTGCATCTTAATCCAGCGTGGGTGGACATAGATTTTCGCAAGCGCGTGACATCTCGGAATTAGGTACCGAAATGTATGTAGGTAGGTACTTTATCATGTATGTATTGCAATGACAAACATTAATTGCGAAAATCTAAAAAAAAACAAAAAATATTATCAATATTAATACCTACCTATTATGTTTGTTTTGACACTTCTATTATTCTAGGGTCACCACACTGAACTACCAAGTTTATTATATCTACTGATGTTTATTATAACTACATACCTAAGTATATTTAAAAAAGGTAGATCCCGAAGCCGGTGCAACCATTTGTCAGATGATTCGAAGAATACAATAGCCCTAGCACCATATATTTATTGGTCTTGTATGGTAGGTATGTGCCAGCGAAATAGCAGATTAGCACGAAGAGGCACCTTAAAAGAAAATGTATTGGTAATAGCAATCATAAAACCACTAATTACAAGTACCTACAGTTGTAGTGGTCCTCGTTAACTTAACTCCTAAACTAAGTAGTCCTCGTTATTAATCATCCCATGTACCCACACACCGTATGCGATGTTCAGATGTTCACCATATTTTCCTTTTGCTGATAGACGGTGCCTGCAAGGTCGTTGACCGACGAGTCTGGTGCAACCCGCGCGTGTATTACATCAGCCGACCTTGTTCGACACGGAACAATGACAGTTGCTGTAATGGCGCCCGTGGTCGTTTCAGTGATATCCAAATTTTTACAGTTCATAAAATTACGTTCCGATTTTTTTATGACTTTTTTACGATTTCATCTTATCCATATTATCTTAACTGGTAAGTTTGATACATTGAAGTTAATCGATTCATCAATCGATCGATCAACATACCCTATTTTTTTTTCTGGCTAACAGACTTGTACTAAATTTAGTCTTAATAAGAAACAACCTTTTATCTATTTACATTTAGAGTACCTAAATACTAAAAAGTTATGATAACATTTTAAAGAAAAATTATATAGCGTGGTTACCCTACTCAAGGTCGCGTTCGTTGAACGTCTCGACTCGATTCACTGGAACTTGTCCCGTGTACATAGCCTCCCAAAGTAAATTACGTCAGCTAATGCCACACCTCCTTTACTAGACCAGCTTTTATCCGCGGCTTCACTCGCATTAATTTAGAATTTAAGTTGCAATTATAACTTGACAGACACTTGGTGCCATCTATTATCATAAAAACGTTATAGTTGTTTCTCTCGGAAACAAGTACTGGGAAGTACTTTTTTTCGGGATGAAAGGTACCCTATGATCGTTTTTGTACACCTGACAACGTATATGCAAAATTTCAGGATGATCAATTCAGTGTTTTAGGCGTGAAAAGGTAACAAACAACTCTATGTAAACAAAACATTGACAACAATTTCAATGGGGACATTAATGACAAACATCCATACAAACTTTCACAGATATTGATTGCTGATTTGCGTCATAAAATCTCTGGTTTTCCTCGAACGGATTTATAAAACCCCCTTTTTAATCTCTGTATTAATTTGATGTGACCTCAAACTCTTGATATCGCCCACACAATGACTCAGCTTGATCAAGATAAAAAATGTAAATAAATAAAACTCTGTTGCAAACGTTACGCATTCATTTCGTATCGCAATAAATTGAAAAGTCAAATTTTATTGACAGTTTTTTTTTTATTTTATTACTTGATTGATTGTTTTTACTGTGGAATCCAAGCGAATACTGTTTGCGTAATTCATTACTGGAGATGCGTAGAGGCACCGATTGTGTCCTAACACTTCTTAATAGTAATTTTTTTATCTCCTATTCTGAGCTTTTTGAAGTTACGACTCATATCTAAATATTTTTTACTCGTATCTACAAACAAACACATTGTTTGGGTAGATATCTTGAACTTGTCCATTTGCTGGTTCAACTAAATTATTTTCTGGTCATCGGACCATATATAAAATATAACTTTTAGACCAACTTTTGAATTACTTACGATATTTAATTCAGACTAGATAATTAGATGCAATTAGCTCAAGTTTAAATATTTAATTACATTGCGAAATTGAGACCTTACAGAAAGTTCGGTTGGCTTCAGTTCCTTTAGGTACATAGTGCGAACTTGTTTTATGTATTTGTTGTATATATCTTATTATTTGAATTACGAAGATTAAATCTTCGTGGTGTTTAATTGCTGTAAATTACTAGTTAATATATCGCGCAAGTTTACAGCGAATTTACATCATTCGAATTGAATTTTCCTCGTATTATTGATTATACATTGCTAAAACATAAATATACTTCATCTATGTGTTATGTAGGTGTACGTATAAGTATAAATTATACATATGTCGTAGTCGATAACACGCGGAAAAAAAACTTTAATAAATGCTGTATACCTAAGCACTTATTCTGGAAATTAATATCTAAGAATACGCTCATGAATGCAGAATATGATGTAGATAGAAAAAAAATGCGGACGCAGCTTTAATATCAAACGAAAATAGCACGGTCGTATATCAACAATACTTGGATGAAATTCCAAATAGCTATTAACAAACAAGAACACGCAACATGATGCCAAACGTGAGTACACACTCATACTACGACAATTAAGTTATGACAATATCAACAAGACACACCTTCCATTGAAGACTGGCAGCTCATTTGCATACAACCTCTCAAATATTGACGGCAATGAATTATGAAACAAAACCATCGATTGTTCGTCGCTGACTCACGTGGATGATGTAACATCTCTTAAACTTACACCAGACGAATTCTCGTGAAAGAAACATTTGAAATTTTATTAGCAAAAAAATGCAACGGGCATGCATAAACCTTGACGCTTGACAGCATGGGAAATAAATAAGCGACAGCAATTATAATAAACAACGTGTAGCACTTAACCGCAAAAATAATCTCTTAGTTCAATCTAAATACTTACAGAATTAGATTCCTTATTCTTTTCTTACTTCCAAGACTTGGTCGACTCATTCGACATTGAAAAGTCACGACATAACACTTCAGGCTCATTAAACAAATCATTTACCGTACAATAAAATCATGTCCTATTTTTTAAAACATTATGGAAACCCTACCCTCCTATACGCAGCGCCGGCGCAGCGGCGTTAGGGCTACTGACGCCCTGGGCAAAAATATTTTGGCGCCGACATACGAGTGTTAATTTTTTGCTGGTGTAATACAGTATTAAGGGTATGGAGCACGGGGGGTTAGAGACTCAAGAGCTCGGCGCCCCCGCAAATTTAGCGCCCTGGGCGGTCACCCGCCGTCCGCGCCCCCCCCTAAAACCGGTACTGCCTATACGGGCCTATTACTACTACCCATGGCCTACTACTACACAGTTATAGGACTTGTTTAGTAATCGATACTTTCATCGAACACGCGACTGATAGCAAATACTCGGATCTGAAACGGATTATTATTATCGGAAGATTTTCCACGGAGTAGGTATATCGGTCAAGGCAGCCCTAGGAGGTCAGTAAAGTACTAAATTGTTAAATAATTACTTGTTAGGCATTTTCTTAAGTGATTCTCAATAATTTACGTGTTTTCAGGTTTATAATAGATCTAAGTTAAGAATAATATTTTAAAATATTGGGCATGCTTATTATATTTACTGTGGGCCTTGATAGCCTAATGGTATGACCGCTGACTGGCGAGTCAGAGGTCTTAGGTTCGAACCCAAGACCTCTGATTTTTCGTAAGTTATGTGCGTATTATAAAATTATCACTTGCTACGGGCCTCGGAAAGCTCGTTAAGCTTTCATGTAACATGTGAGTCTTGACTGATTGCCGTCTCATCGGCATATGAGAATAAGGGAATAAAAAGTGCACCTGTATTTGCGCACACACTTGTGCACTTTAGTATCTCCTGCGTAGTCGGCAATGTCCGTTGAAATTAGCCGCTGTGACCGGAATTCGGTCAGGAGGATGAACATTATCTGTGCTTAGGAGAGCATACTACTGCTAACTAAGTTACCACGACATTAAATCAGCAAACAGAGACTCATTTGAAAGCCACAATGAAGATAAATAAAGATAAAAAATGGCATATGTTTTAAAACCCTCTTTAAATAAGGAAAGATAAAAAAAAGAGTTATGTCTATGTTATGTTATGGCTAGATCAGACAGCCCAAGAGCCCGCGTGGATTTAAAATAGATATATCAATCTGACAACAATCTCACCTTAGAATAATAAGGATATCCTCTCGATCGAACTTCATAACTATGGTAAACCTCCATATATGGTAGACACATTTATATTTATTATTATTTTAAATGTACAAGTAGATAACACGAAACGTTTCCGTAATTACCGAGACCTCCACGACCGGAACCGTAGTTCCGACCACATGAAGTGTCACCATTGTGGTCCATTGTTATGGCACAATAGGAATATAAGCAAGAAATTTTATGTGAACATTATTATGTTGTGATGATCATGCAGATTAGTGGACACCGTGATTGGGTTTTATTATTAGGTTGGAAGGTTTATTTATTTATTTATTCTTCGTTTACCTAGCCTTGTGGTATGATCGCTAGGCTGCTTTTCCACGAGAGACTACGTTTATGAATAAATGATTTCTTTCTTTCTTTCTTTTCTTTCTATGCTGTGAAACTATGTTACCATTTTCACTGATACTAAGCTATGAAGATGCGCCGCCGCAAAGTAGTTGCGCGAGTTACGTGGGCCTACTGACTCTGCTCTGCACATAACCACAAAACAACCATTCGCGACCATCCATAGCAAAAGAAAAGAAAGAAAACTTTTTATTTGGGTCTCGCACAGGCAAATACAATATAGCACAATATAGGAAACCAAGTTACCTGTACGAGGCCAAAAAGAAGGTACCCATCTCAGCGGATATGCTGCAGCAAGAATAATAAATACTGAAACGCTGATATTCTGATGGGTCCTGTAACTAACCCTAAAACTTAACTAAAGCACGCATCCTGCCGTATAAAAACATATCTTAATTGAATCCGGTTCCACCAGTGCTAAACTATGTGCACCAATAAATATGATTGGTGGGTATCAAACGCATCCATTGCTACGTAGCATATAGCACATCTATGGGAGAAAAGCACCCTTAATAAAATTAGGACAAGGGAAGGAAGATAATCATGATGATGATGTGAATTAAATAGATACAATAGTAACTAATTTACAATAGATACAATAGTTATAAACTAATTCTTATCCAGCAGATATTTTTATGAATTTAATAATAAATAAGATTATTTATTTTAAAAAAATACGGTTTAAGTATTTTTGAATAAGGACGAAGGAAGTCTTCACTTCCTCTCCTTTCTTGTAAATTCTTCGCAACGGAAGTTTCTACGCCAAATATTTTAATTATTAATTAATATCAGCAGTTATTTCCCTTTACAATCTACAGTTACCACATCAAAATATAGTTTTTTAGCCCCAACATTTTACAAGGAAACAAAACAAAATATTAATGAACTAATTAACTCAAAGCATTAATTGTTTATAAGTTAATAACAAACTAAATTTTTATAAAGTATACTAGCCTTCCGGCACGACTTCGTACGCGTAATTATCCTACTTCAACGCCTATTCTACCCTACCCTACTTTACCCCTACCCAACTCTACCCCTACCCTACTCTACCTCTACCCTACTATACCCCTTTTTCTCACCTTTTAAACTTTCACACATATTCCAAAACCAAAATTATCCAAATCGGTCAAGCCGTTCGCGAGTTTTAGCGAGACTTACGAATAGCAATTCATTTTTATACATATGCGAACATTAATAAAATTATTCTTTCAAAAATATCGAACTTTGAACGACGTTTTGTTTATTGTTTTCAACAACATGTGTTGCTCGAACAAAAACAAAAACTAACGTGCCCTTCTGTTTGTTTACGATATGACTATCTTGCCCCCTGCTAGTTAATGAGATGAATAATATCGTCGATCACATATTATTATTATGATACAAGGACAATACGATACAAACGTATACCTAAGTAATCAAAAACGCAGACTATTTTGTTAGCTTCAATCAATAATAGTAGTAAATGTTAGATACCTATAGGTAAATCACGGCTTATTTTAGTTTTAAACAATATTGCAGCTTTGGAAAAGATCCGGTTAGTCTAAAACATGATATTGGATATTTATTTCATGGCAACATTGTGCTACAAGACTCATCTGAGCGAAGGTATAAATTTTAGGTTCCAAAAGTTACAGTTCCATTTTAATCATTAATTATTCTTAGAAGTAGTTATTCAATTAAATTAGAGATGCGGAGATGACGCATAAGCGTGACTTTTGTATGTAACCTGTATATTTTTATGCTTAAAAATAAATAGTTAATAGTTGGTTAAGTTTTGAATGAAATATTTTACTCTGCCAAATTTCACACTCCTCCGTGCGCGCAATATTCTTAAAAAGAGATTCAAAGTTTTCGCTTCATTACACTTGAATAAAACTAAAAGTTTGTAACTTTTTACTAAAAGTATATTTGTTTTAATACAAACTTTCAGTTCAGACAAGCCTAAAGACGCACATTGTTGAGCAAACAGACAACATTGACGCAACGGATGTTGACGTCACAAGTCACAATTCTTATTCAACACAATATTATAATACAAACGATTTGCTTACGATACGCATCACGCACTACACTATTGTTTACTTAGCCATTTCTAATATTGTATTCAATGTTGCGTTTTTATAATTTTGTGAAATATAATGAAATTAAACCCATTGTTAAATCAAGCTGTTAAGTGTTAGTTTATGGATAAATATGACCCTGGAGGGGAGCAAAAATGACAAGACCAAGTCTAAATTTTGAATGCAGTTATTGAAGCACGCACCGGATACACAAAAGACAGCATTATTATTATTTCTTTATTTTCAGCCATTTTCATCCCACTGCTGGGCAAAGACCTCCTTACCCTCCTCTCATTCCTCCCGGTTCTGTGCTTTCTGCAGCCAATACTCTCAATAAGCATCCAGCTCGTCCCGCCATCTCCTTCTAGACATTACGGCATTGGCAATTGGAATTACAATTGGTGCATAATTCCTCTAGAAATTGGCATCTATCACATACACAAAACATGACACGGTCTAAAAATTTAGCAGCAGCTTAAACTATAACAAGGAAAACTTGGTTCCTTATTGATTGCGCTCTTTATAATATTAAAGTTAATAAATACCGCTACCAGTAGGCAACGTTCCCAAAATACTCGCTGCATAGCCTCGCTATACTCAGCCTTTGGGAGTAAAATCAATAGGTAATATTAAATAAAACAATAAAATAAAATAAAATCGTGAATAAAACACGTAACGTAAGCGTAGCGTATTTCTAAAG
The DNA here is from genome assembly GCA_936450705.2 of Protodeltote pygarga. Lineage (NCBI taxonomy): Eukaryota > Metazoa > Arthropoda > Insecta > Lepidoptera > Noctuidae > Protodeltote > Protodeltote pygarga. Next base: position 4,884,363 of record OW388257.2, on the reverse strand, counting down.
TTCAGTAAAAATACTGGGGACACGTTTGATGTTAGAGCCACATTCCCAAGCGTTAAGTAATTAAAGTAATACTTGAGGATAACGCATAACGACTTGTTTTTCTGTAAATCGTCAACTATTATAGTTTAAAACAGGAAAAGCAAAACAATTATCGCTATTAATACTTAACGGCATTAAACTTTAGTTTGGGACATCCTTTGTTCACACAGCTAAGATGTGTGGGAGGACCGCTAGGTAAAGATAAAGATCTTTATTAAAGTTGGCATGTGATGGTGAAAAATCGTTTAATTTTGTATAAATTTCAGAACCTTTTTAAAAAAATATGGAAAATTAAAATTATATTGATGACTTCATGAAAAAATACCTTATCTAAGGCCACTACCAACCTAATAGCTTTGCTGTGTGTACCTTGGCCTTTACCAATGCGTTTTCGACGGATCCTAGGTATTATTCATATGTTTCAGTCATCATTATCAAGATTATACTAAGGATAATCATAGGTCACATATCACAAACAAATCTTGCCACTGACGTAGATAGACTCGACTTACAACATGCACGAATCTAAGATAAGATCGGTTTTAACTACGACAAACAACTCATTAAAACTACTATATAACTGTCGTAATGAAAATGTGCAGACCATACACGTTTAAATGCTATAGTTGCAATGTGATTTATGACCAAACTTGTAAACTTCCGACTAATGTATTATGAGAGGATTTTTTTTATAACAATCTGGTTTCCTGACAGTTAATAAGGATAAGAGAGACCGCTATAACATCTTTCTGCTTTCGTCGTGGATTAAAAATGCAAAATTAACAAAACATCCAGTCCTCAATTAGTATTTATTAATTAACTTAATTTAGGTACACGACGAACGAGTTGATTGCTTCGTTATTAAGTATTTGTGTCACATTCACAGATAATGGTGTGGCAATTAACACTTATCTACGTGAAGGTACGAAGGTTTTACCTTCGGTTTTTTACAACTCATGAACCAGATAAGATTGTATGTTTACTTAAAAGGGCCGGAAGTGTAGTAAGCTTTTAAATTCCTGATCCGGAAAAAGTACCTTTTTTTGTGGTCTGGGGGGGTAAAAAATGTTCCTAAAGCATACCGTAGTCCGAGGACGTACGGTTATGTGGGGCTCACACCCATTAAAAATATCTCCCCTGCGTGTTCCTCGCACTGTATCGGTCGGGGCCGGGTACTGCAAGCGCGCTTCGCAGCCCCCGGAAAAAAAGTACCTAAACATCTGAATGGCGATGTACGGTTTATTGATCATGTCTTTCATGTTTCTTTGTATCTGAGTTTGTTTTTCCTAACGTGGGAACACCGTAAACCGCGTATGCGCGTAATGCGCTTGCGTCGCTTGTAGCCACGTACGATGACAATGGCGCCTATTCAGCTTATTTTTAAACGATTGTCACGTACTAAGATGTAATAAGATACAGTAATTAACTGCCATTATGTCATTGAGTGTCATTTTCATTAAGTACTTTGAACTGAACATTTTCGTAAAATATAAATCTTCATCGGATATAGTCATTGCGACCTTGCAAATTGGTATTTTTGAAATAGTGTAGTTTTTTGAGTGAATAGTATTTTTTACATTATAAGGTATAGTCGTACATGTAACTAATTGGATGTTGATATTATATTGATAAATACATCGGAAATTAAACTAAAATACTAAAAAAAAACTTTCCAATAATTTATCAAAAAACTCATTAGAAAGTTTCTGGTCCTCTTCATAATTAGCAGAAACTTATAACTTAACTTAACTATAACTTAAAAACTATACCATTTTTCTATTCTTAACTACTAATAACTTATGTATAATATATCTAGCAGATAATAAATGCAGAAGTTTACGCTTTATTGCCTTTTTTCTATTATATGACGATATGTAAAAATCTGACGAAGGAGAAGGAGGCACAGTATCTACAGATCTATGTAACTGAATGGCAAATCTACAACTAGGTATCTAGTGTACCAGGGGTCGGGATTTATTCAAACAATGCGAGATAATGCTTGGTGAAGATATGACGAAGGAGATGGAGGCACAGGATCTACAGAGCTATGTAGCTGAACGGCAAAGCTACAACTATCTAATGTACCAGGGGATTTATTCAAAGAATGCGAGATAATGCATTCAGTAATTAAGAGAACTAAAATAGATGCTTGCTCATCGCGTCTGGACTCCAGGAATGTGGGGCTTTGTACTCTTTCACTTTTAAATACAATGAAACTAATACAAGACTTGGTGTTCCATGTTTTAACCTACTTACATCGTTTTTTTAAAAAATCTAATTGGAGGTTTTAACTAAAGGTATAGAATACGGTAGGAGTGGGAAACATTTGGAAAGTTGCGGGCTAAACTTTAAAATGATATTAAAGTCTCGGGCAGTAGATTATAGAGCCATATAATTATAAAAAAAAGCTTTTCACGTTCTTCAGCTACTCTCTCTCTCTCTCTTTGGAGTAAACCGAGAATACATATTTGTTGCGCTTGCGACTTTTAAATGTTTCACGGACGAACCAAAGTCCAGGGTGGGCGGCATCTGGCTTCTAGGCCGGGGGTTGCCCATTTATGGTAAAATTAGAAAGTTATTTTACAAATTATATATTTGAGCTTTAGTACCAAAATCTGCGTTTTATCCTATTTTAAAGAACTAAATGCAACATGATACTGAATGTACATTTTTCATAGGTTACAAACAAATGAAACTGAATTCATTTGTTTAATCATGCTTTAATTAAACACACGGTCAAACCGTGTGCTAAGTTAATTACCTATCTCATAAGTTTTAACAAAACATAAATATTGACTCCTATTTAAATAACTGAGTTTTAAGACTAAGCATCGCGTTAACAGTGCGAGTGCAAGACAGTTAGAACAGCACCAATGATGATGTTATCTAAACTGGCTAAAAAATATCAAAGACACAATTATCTACTTTTAAATTACATTGTACTTTACATACTGTATTGCGCACCGGGCACTGCGCACGTTACTTCTGTCCCTTAAGGTTAAATTGTTGTAAGGAAACGTCTAGAGACGTGTGAATGGAAGAATACTGATGACTGATTTGCTCCTTGACATTGTTTTATTGCCAAACTTTTGTTTCCGTAATTCAAAAGAAAATGTCCTTATTGATCGATCATGTATTCCAACAGACAATTCGCAGAATAAAATGTTGGCATTGTTTTCGTAGATACATGAAGCGAAAACTGTGGATCCCTTCTTAAGAATATTGCGCGCACGGGAGAGTGTGAAACTTGGCATAGTAAAAGTTTATATGGAGAAGAAGTGCTGAAATCTACATTTTATACAACAAAATAATTTGGTCGAATTTTAACCACTGACTGAAGCACTAGTTTTAATAGCTATATATCCTTTATTTTAAATATTAAAAAGGTGAAAATTTGGATGTTTGTATAATAGCTGGGTACAGTGCAGACTGACCAAGCATAGTCGTGCATGGCTCGCGAGCCTCACTCAGACTTCTCATGAGCCGTGTCCGCCGAGGAAATTGGAAAGAGTTACAAGTCGGGCCTCGTTAGCTAAGCCGAATCACCAGGCTCGCCCGAGGCAACTAACGCCCCAGGCTGCCCGAGCCACGTTTATACGGGTCGAGGCAAATTGGCTCGCAAGCCATGCTCAGGCTGTGCTAGGTCAGTCTCTGAATCCGGTTTGTCAATTATGTCTTAACGGCTCGGATTCAGACATGACATTTGGCTCACAGGAAAACCATGACAGGAATTTGAACGTGGATACTTTATATCGTGGTCGAAACTTGGCGCAGGCGAAGCCGCGAGCTTAAGCTAGATTATATTTTAATGTCTTTTACTTTATTATGTGAATTGTTTTTGGACGTAGATAGATTGCTAAGATGCTTTAGCCAAAAAAAACTTATTAGTTAAAACAGGTTTTAGATGTTAATTCCAGTAGGTAATAGTTGTTTCCGTTTCAAAAAAAAACCTGATCTCGGCCTCCAGGTCCACTCAGTGCTCGTAATTAAGATATAATGCTAATGAACACAACAATATTTGACTTGATTTAGAAAATACAATTACTTTTATTGCCACGAAGCATCTTTGAATGTTAAAACTATAATTTCTCCTAGAATATTCCGCATTTAAAAAAGTCTTCTGACATGGATGTTTTTTAAGAAGTCATGTCAGAAACCATGTCAGAAGTCTTCTGATATAGAGGTTTAGACGAAAAATAAAAATGTTACGAATTTAGTTCATGTAACTGTAGAAAAATCGGATGGCTAGTTTCAAAGATATTACGTAATACTTTTTTTTAATACAGTTGTATTAATAATCTCCTCCTTTTCGAAATTCGTTTAGAAAGCTTGTAAACGCATAAGGAAAATCAGACTAGGAAAATTCTGTAACAGCATTTCGTACGGGTAATTCAGCCTTAGGTACATTACCTTACCATTAATATAAATTAGACAGTACAGGCTAACAGCCGTTTAGTGAATGACATAGTTACCCTTGTATTTTCTAAAAAGCAAATTATTATGGAAAATTGCGGAGGAAAACTAGATGTATACGATTAACGCAACGTGGTTTGGATACTATGGTGATTTATGGTATTTATTATTAGAAAATAAAACCAATAACAGCATAATATTCTACAATCGCCAATAAAGGATAAAATGGTCTGGCCAGATATAGTATGGAACACTTGTTAGTTTAAGAATGTTCTACACCTTCGGATCCTGTCCGATTCGATCCTAATTATCGGATGAAATCGGAAAATGTATTGTCCATCAGATCCAAGTTTTTTATTATTATGAGGATCTGATGCACAATACATATTCATAGACCGATTTCATCCTATAATTAGGATCGCAATGGTTGGGATCGGAAGGTGTCAAACGTACTTTAGTAATGTAATGTTAAGGTATAAGGTTCTTTTATATTTTTAAATTTGAAATAGTCGGTGTAAATAAATAAGAGCCACGATGAGGGTGGTTTAAAATTTAAAACCCGCTGTAGTAAATAAAGAACAAAAAGAGATTCTCACTTCCCCGAACTTTCTCATGCCAGCCCGAGCCGATCCTATAGCCAAAAATATCAATATCAATATAAAATCATAATCAGATCCAAAAGTGCCAAGAAGAAATTTATTAGATTTTTTTTTATTTTTTTTATTAGATTTATAGTAATAATTTCTCCATAACTGAATTGAATCTTTGAATGTAAATTCAGCAAAACCAACGACAAAAAGACTCTTGGCCCTCACGCAAATGCACTAAAATAAATACAATTATATAATTACATAAATAAACGTAAATAACACTCGTTAAAGTCATTACTAATAGTAATAGCTTGTATTGTTAGACTTAAAAGATAATTGAAAGAAACCAGATCACCTAATGTAATTTACACCCACGCTGTCTGATGTGGATGACTACAAAGTTTACATGCCTAAATTTAGAATTTTATATCCGTTTGAATTGATTTTGAACACACTTTGTATTACATTATCAGCTGGACGGAAAGGATAACTAACGAGAAGGTGCTAGAAAGAGTTAAAGAGAAAAGATAACTGATATTTATAATGTAGAAGATAGAAGAGGCATGATGGAATCCATCTTATACGCTGCGAATTACCCGCCAACCATCCCGCATCCAGAGACACACACAAAAAATTTCATCAAAATCGTTATGAAGTGATGCGCGAACAAAATTAGTGGCAATTGATCTTTATTATAGACACCTATTTATTACAGGAACGGTTTTTCCTTGTAGGTAGACGCTGCGGTTAATTCTAAAATTACAATCAATTGCTGTTACCGACTGTTTGAATATGAAAAAATATAAGTATAAGTTATACTTAATCATGACTAATTCAACTTAGGTGCTCTTAGATGTGTAGGTATGGACTAAAATATATATTATAAGGAAAATTAAAATTTTATTAAATAGGGGTAGAGTAGCGTAGGGTAGGATGACTAAGGGGTAGAGGTAGGGTAATCACGCATACAAAGTCACGCTGGGCAGTTAGTTAAAGACAAATTGCCTTACGTTTTACATAAAAAGTGACCATAATTACAGTGCCTTATAACAAATTTTAAATGGTAGAGCCGGTCACATAGTAAAGGTTATAAGTAGTTTAATGACCGTTGACTGGTAAGTTCTGAACAATTCGGTAAGTTCTTACTTACCAGACAACGGTCATTCCTCATTCTTCATTAATTTGACTTTAGACCCAGAGGTCTCAGTTAAAGTCAAATTAATTATCACTTGCTCCATGCCTCGGAAAGCACGTAAAGCTGCGATTTTATGCGCGTTAATTTCAGTTTTTTATTCCATTATTTGTAGTATTTATGGAATTTTTAAAATTCCTTTCTTAGTGCATCTCTAGGGTATTTAGGGCAGTGACAATCTAGTGGTATGACCATAGGGCCCCAAGTCAAATGTCGTAGGTTCAAAACCCAGACACGCACCTTTGACTTTTCATATTCATGTGCGTATTTGAAATTAATTATCACTTGCTAAAGCCGGTGAAGGAAAACATCATGAAGAAATCAGCACATCTGATTTTTGCCTGACCGTACCTACAAGTACTAAGTGGGTATCGAACTTCGCACGTTACGTAAGGTCACAACTCACAACACTATAAACTAAGAAATGCCCATAGCATACTGATGGGGTACCGTCACGAAGCAAGTCCATTGAATGGGATGATGCGCATACCAAACAAGACTTTGTATGGTAATGATGGTCGTAATTAAACTGAATGGTGATGACTACATAAGTTTATGGGTTGGTAGTTACTTAATTTTAGTATTACGGTTAACTTACAATAAGGATACAGGAGGAATATGCGTATTAGAAATTAATTATCACCTTTTTTTGTGGCCGGGGAGATTAAAAAATGCCTTCCGCATACCGCACGTCCGAGGACGTACGGTTATGTGGGGCTCGCACCAACTATAAATGTCTCGGGTACCGTACCGTAGACGGGGCCGGGTACCGCAGCCCCGTCCAATGCAAATTAATTATCATCTGCTCCGTGCCTCCGCACGTTAAGCGGTTAGCCCCAGGTGTCATGAAGATCTTTGATAGTCGATATAGGGAGTCAGTACTCTCATAAAATCCTGGCAACTGATCTAGCTCTAGAATACCGTATCCCTTTGGGTTGCAGGGGTCAGATAGGCAGTCGCTCCGTAGAAAATTGATATTCAACTGCATCTGGTTAGATTTGAAGCCGACCCCAACAAAGTTTGGGAATAATAAGGCTAGGAGGATGATGGTTAACTTTCAATAAGGCAGTTGTTAATTTTTTTCCTAAATTATTAAATCTTAATTTTGTAGAAGGAAAAAGGGCACTCTATTTAGGATTGTGTTAGTGAAGACCGCGTTTAGGCAAACGTAGTGTGGGACGCCCTAAAACAAGATGGACTGATGATTTAAAGAAGGTGGCTGGCAGTGGATGGATGCCCAACATCGGGATGGTTGGCGCTCTTTAGGGGAGGCCTACGTTCAACAGTGGATGGTGATAAGTTGATGTGATTTAGGATTGAAACTGCAGTAGAAAATTATTATTGGTGTAAAATTTAAATGATTAAATCGCCACCCTGTTTATGAACTCTTTCTTCTCAATTTGTTACAGAAAACCTCTTTCAGCAATGGAACTCAGCCAAGAAATGAGTATTGTTGTGTTTTCTAATATTTTTTATACCATCAGCCTTTATCAGTATTTTAACTGAAAATTATCACGTAACGCAAATCGTAGTAGTGACTGATAACGTTAACAGATAAATCGACATTACATAATCGATTAATTAAATAAGGTCAAAAAACGTCAAAATTTTGAAAAAAGAAACAATTTAAAAAGTTGCGTTACAAAAGACATCAACGAGCTTCTAGTATTGAAAGTGTAAAAAATGCATTTTAAAAGAATATGAATAAAAATATTCAACTAATTAGCAGTCAGTTATTCATTAATAATAATAAATATAACATAAACGAGGTGTATGCAGTACACCCACGTTTCGCCGGCTTTGTAATTAGGGGCTTTGTAATGTATGTCCTATGTAATAGGAGGCGAGCCTATTGCCATTAACCAGGCACAATTCCAGACTCCGTGCTGCTGAGAATTTCCTAAAGGAAAAACCGAATAACAAAAGTGATATTGAGTTCTTCCATTAGGGATGGGCCTGATCTGGGGATCGAACCCAAGACCTCGTTCAGCCGTCGTGCTTGCTACCACTAGACCAACGACGCATTCAATAATTAATATAGTTAATTATATTGTAGTTTTAAGTAACGAGCTTAAGTCAAGCATCTATATTGAAACTTTATCTTATTTCCATTAAAAGTTTGGTTTATTATTGATAAAGCATATTTTATTTATATTCATGTGTGCATCTCTGTAAAACACACATGTACCTAGAGTTTTCGTAAATGTATCGCAAGTGATGCGCACACGCACAACTTGTTTCGGATTTTCCCATACGAAATATGCGGCATCCGCATATCACAAGCCATGTGAGTGGGCTACACCGTACTGTAGCTCTGGTTTAAACACGCGGTGTTTTTATTCTTTTGGGTTTTTGTGTAATTGAAGGTTTTTCTAAAGGACAATTTTTCATGGATCACTATTTAAAGTATTTTATAGTTTTCTCGATAATTTATTAAATATTTTTTATTTATATCAAGCAGCTTATTGATGTCGTCATGTCCAAATATCTTTTACGTTAAATGCACGGAAGAGTCTTTTGAGACCCAAAAATTATCATATCGACCTAGATAAATCACTTCTTATACATCAGTAGGTAGTGAAAGTAGTAATTTAATATTAGTGAGCTTTAATATAAAATAAAAATTTAATTAGAATGTTACTATTATGTATGACTGCGAACTCCCGGTATATGTTACACATTTTAGAATAATAATTTTCGTGAATCATATACTAGCTGCCCGGCGCGATTTTGGACACATTATTATCTTACTATCATACCCTACTCTACCCCTACCCTACTCCTACTACTTCCTCTTATTCTATGGAGTTGAATTTTTGCTTCTTAATTAATTTCCAATGCTAATGCATTTCTATGGTAATAATAATATCTTCCTGATCGAATTTCGGTCACAGCAGTCAGTCTCAACGGAGATTAGCCAACTACGCAGGAGATATTATAGTGCACAAGTGTGTGCGCAAACATAGGTGCACTCTCTATTCCCTCACTCTCATAGTCCGATGGGACGACAATCCGACACGACCAGAGAGAGATCAGGCGCAGGGCCAACGACTTTACGTGCTTTCCGAGGCACGGATTATGTGATAGATAATTAATTTATAAAACGCACATAAATTACGAAAAGTCAGAGGTGCGCGCCTTAGGATCGAACTCGAGACCACTGATTTGCCAGTCAACGGTCACCACCACTAGGCTATCACGACTCTCAAATTCTATGTAATCTTGATTTCTATGGTAAGCATGACCTGAATCAACATCCAGGATTAGCTCCAGATAAAGGAACTCTTCAGCGGTCAACAGATGTACCTACATTTTTGCTTATACATTTAGTTTTGATATTCCAATATAAATTACTTGGTTAAAAACGTTGTTTCTACAAACTCTGTTGTAAAACTCGCAACCGAGAGCTAATCGACTAATTCCATAATTACTTATGTCTCGATCTTAAAAACCAGAATAACACTCCTGTGGTGAAATTAGTCGTGTACGAACTAATAAGTCGATGTCTAATTCGATTCGAGTGTCGCCAATTGGCTTGGTTCATCAAATGTCATTCATGCTCTACATACTCGGATAATGACCGATGTACTGTAATACATTCTAGTATAAACAGGTTGTTGGTGACAAAAAATATTGAGGACTCCGATGAAAAGTAATTAGCAATACCTCATTAGAGATGGGCCGAAGTTTGTTTACTATAAATACCTGAGGTTTTCGCAAGCGCAGTGCTCGGAGTACGTATTAATCTATCTGTTTACGTACGGTTTTTAAAAGTAAATAATTAAAGAAAGACTGGTAGAGTTGTTTACAAAAAGCAGCCTTCAAAAACCTTCCTTGTTAGCTAAGACACCTATGAAATAAAAAAGAATTTTGGGAAGTAAGATACCACAGACAGACGCACAGATACATAGAAACTATTTCTGTGAAAATCACGTCTTTCAGTTTCTCCGTTGCTACGTGAAAAGGGGCAAACCTACAACACACTTTCGCATTTAAAACATTAGTGTGACATGATAAAATTAAATTAATATATCATTAGTTATAGTAGTCTTGCTGGACTCTCAAGATTTACCACATCACAACAAAAAAGCTGATTAACAGCTCACATCAGCTCGCATTATAGTCACCTCCCTGAATATGGCATGGTTATAGATCAACAATGATCTTGATTAATCAATCAATCAATCGATCAATGATGATGATGATGAATATATTGTTATGAAAATCTGACAAACCACAGCCACAGGTCTTGTTTACAGATCACAGTCTGGCAATCTCTAAATTATTACAAAATTTTCATTGATTTTAATTAGTTAATATACAAATTAAGATCAAACTTCGTTAGCGTTTAACGCGCTCCATGCGCTCGGGGGCAATACTCTTAATGAGTATATTAAAACCCTAATGAAACTCTTCCAAGAATAAATTCGTAGGTTATCTATTTACATTGCACCTGCGTGATCTAATTTCACGTGCCAAGCGAAACTAAAGCTCTAAGACATACCTATAGCAGTAGACTGTGTGTGTATCTTCTGCACATGCGTATGAGAGGCTCGGTCAGAACACCCGACTGATAAACAAAGTACATAGTTTAATGCAAATATTTGGAAATAAGACCAAGTTGTGGGTGTGAATGAGAATGAGCATTTAGTCCAAAGTAGTGGTCCAGTCAATGGTCGAAATTTGACCGTATTTTTTAAAATAAATTATAACTTTCTGCACTTCTTCTTCATTTAAACTTTTACTATGCCAAGATTCACACTCCTCCGTACACGCAATATTCTTAAAAAGGTATTCACAGGTTTTGCTTCACATATTCATGTATAGATAAACTAGCCTGTAACTGTCCCACTGCAGGGCAAAGGCCTCTTCTCGTACAAAGAAGGATCGAGCATTAATCACCACGCTCGCTCACTGTAGTGGCAATTTCAGAGTATTAAGTCCAGGTTTCCTCACGATGCTTTCCTTCACCGTTAGTCTTTGGTGTCTCATTTTTGATTGACTAAGATGATTAACTAAGAAAGTATAAGTAGCTGACATTGAAAAATTTTTACAATTATAACTTTATTTATTTATTTCATTTATGTACTCTATGTGTCAAAGAGCAAAGTACGTATAAACACACCTTTGTTTGATTAATTTAGGCTGCTAATTGATTGAGCAAACATTATTATTTTCCGTTTTATCAGCATAAGACTCAATTTAGCTCTAGCGTTTTAAAAGTAGCTCTAGCGTTTAGAAATTTTTTCTAGCGTCTCAAGTCGCTTTAGTTTCAAGGTGCTCTAAGTATTTTAAAAGTTGTTCCAGCATCTGAAAAAGCGTGTTAAATGTTGCTCTAGCATTTTAAAAGGTGCTCTAGTATTTTAAAAGTGGCTCTAGAGTGTCTTGAAATTTGCTTTAGCTTCTTAACTTTGCTGCTTTAGCTCTATCATCTTAAGAGGTACTCTAACGCTTTAAAACTTCGGCCTCCACCTTACTCAGCCACTGTCTAGTCACTCAAGCAACTATTACGTTAGTCTGGTTTGAATTTTCATTTAGCAAATTATCAATTATTTGGGTACTATCTGAAATTGTGCCCTGGCAGACTTGCTTCCACGTGGGACTTTTTATTTAATTGACAAAATGTGGGTGTAATATCTCTGTCTAACTCATTGATGAAAACAGGCGTGATGTTATGTGTGTATACAATTTATTTTTATTCTAAGGCAGGTCAAAAGAACGTTGTCATAAACTTATGTATTTATGATACAAACCTAACGGGAATTACCGCAGGTACTCATGTAAATATATTATGACAGTAATTAACAGATCTTCTTCGAAATTATATGATTTTTTTTCTCTTTTTCAGACGTTAACACCAGGCCATAACGCCAGGTTGTTCAATCAACCATACGATAAGAAGATTTAACTGAGAATTTATTGTAAAAAAAAGGTTAGTTAGTACAAAGGCTATTGTAGTGCATTTATTAGTAGCATTTTTATAAAACTTTGACTCTAAAATGTATTGAGAGGACGTGGTGTTTTGTGAACCTACATTGGAATTAAGAAATATGTCGTACAATTAATGGAGTGAATATACTCCGTACAAAATTATTATTTAACAAAACACGACACAAATAAAATGAAAAGGCATAAGAATCAATAACGGAATTGAAACTCAAGGATTTCATAAAATAATTGAAGTTTATTAAAACTTAATTAATTGTTTTCTACTTCATTATAATAAAAAAAATATGGAAACTAGTTTAAAATAAAAATTAAACAAATACGTACTTACAAAGTATTCAATTAAAGTTAAGTTACATTGCAGTCAGTAGCGTAGTTCCTATAATATCCACTTTGTTACTTATCAAGTTCTGCTCCGATAACGCAAACCACTAAAATATTCCATAACTTGATAGTACTGGTAGAATCCCGAATTATATTTTCATACCGATAAAATAAAATTTGAATAAATACATCTAACGTATAAGGCATGAAATAATGTACAGTTTGAACTTGGTTATTTAACTAATTCCAGTCAAGACAAACATGATAAACATATCGTAATAATTGTCTTTAACCACTGTTATTTTATTCGTAAGATAATTCTGCTCTAATAATAATTAATTAAACTAACAATTGTTACTAAGATCGGATACATCGTTCAGTGATGTAAGTATTATGTAAAGGTAATTGCGAATGTCTGTATGTATACATAACCTATCACCGACCTATCGCTGTAAACATACGCAGCTCCACGCTGAAATCCTATTTGATTTTTTTATCGAATAACTGGCGTGTGCTTTTAAACATGGCAGCGCTCGGTCTCTCTTGCTTAGTACTCTCGCAACCGGTGACGGAGGCACGCGTCAACACGTTCCACAATAAATTGCGGACATTAATAAATAAAACTAGCAAAAATAATAAATGTGCGAAACAAGTTCCATTTTAGTTTTAAAACTTTGACGTGTTTTAAAAAGAAAAGTCAAAAGCGCGGGAGTGAGTGTTGGACGAGTTCACATGGTTTAGCCGGCGTTACGGAGCGTTCCAAATAATTCGAATTGTTCAAGGTCCCTGTTAAATATTGACGGATTATTGGTGTGAAATTGTGCGTTCGTATCCTGTATTGTTTCACGTGGTCCCTGCCTGGGTGAGTGACATCTCGTAAGACTAGTCTAGTCACAGCTTTATTTTTACACACACGAGAACGCATGAATGCGCGGCCGTAACTATTTTTGGTTCACCTAACGTTAACTCAGCTACATTCTAAGCTACATTCTCAAATTACAAAATATACCCAAGTTATTTATTTATATATTTAAGCTGTTTCTTTTTCACAACTGTGTAATATTAGTTTTAGAGAAAATAATATTTTAATGCTGTTTTGTACTTTCCTGGGTTATTATCAAGTGCATTCAATACGGAAATAGGATTAATATTATCGTATTAAAAAAATATTAAACTACTATTTTACTTATTATTAAGTCACCGCAACTGAGAAGGCACGTTCATTAAAATAATAAATGAGCTATTGTTTTGCCAAACACTAAACCTACTTATATAATTATGTATATCTCATCCGGTGTTTCTGTTCCTCAATATAATAATGTAGTTCAATAACTAAACAAATGATCACGATACTAACAAGTGTTCTTAAACAAAAGTTACGCTACTTATGTATGTTTGAGCCATTAAATTAATTAAAAATAGCAAACCATACAAATAGCAATAAAAATGTCATTAACTAGGTATTGTATAAGAAATGTTGATAGTTTTGCACATAATGTTAATTAGTTGGTTTACATTGAATAAGTTAAAGAATTATCTATTTGCGCATGTTAATAAATGTGGGAATGATGATAGTTTACTGTTTAAATACAAATACAAAAATTAAACTAAATTTTAAAATTTAAGTAATAATAATAAAATATATGTACTTATTGTTTTATTAGTATAACAAGTAAGATATTATAACTTTTATTTATTTTTATTTACTAACTATCATATAGGTATACCTATCTATTATTTTACAAGACAAATACCTAAAAGTTAAAAAAATCTAAAATAAAAACATAAAACAAAGATGTTAACATAAAAAATAATAATTAAATTATTAAAAGAAGTTTTCACCAGTAAATCATTCCGAGTTCATTTCGCTAACTTTGCAATTTGCATACCTACAAGGTCTGTATGCATTCTTAATTAACTAATGGAAATTTAAATTGATTTTCGTATCACTTCGCATTTCGAAAAAGTTTGACTGTTTCACCTTTTATTAAACTTCGTTCTGATATCACTTTGCATAGGAACGAAGTAAGCTTTTACTTAAAAAAAAGATAAATGTAATCCTGCTGACGCTAAGGTATTTTTGTTTTGTTGCACTTAAAATAGCCACTTAAAGCAAAGCGCAGGCGCCAAGTAATGACTCTTAAAGCTATATTTATTCATAACAACTTATGGAGTAAGTTAAACTTAAGTAGACTTACAAGTATAAGTACAAGAATGCAGCCATAGTCCCATGTTCATATGGTGGTGGTTAATCGCTCAATATTACCTAAATTTAAGTAACCATTTATTTATTTCAATATAGCAATATTGAATTATAGTAAAAACAACCTTTTCTATTCCTAAATTAATAACAGTTGTTTTTAACTTATATTAAAAGTAAATCAAATTATTATATATTAATAAGCTATAAGCATTATTAACTATTAAAATAAGTAATATAATATTAACCCATTATGGATATATTATTAATAATCATATAATATAATTATGTATTATAATATATATTGTATAATAATCATATCGGATGAATGCATCAGCGTCAGTTTCAGGAAATGTTTGTTCAGGGTTCATATTAATATATTAAGTTAATATATTATATATTATTATATATATTATATATATTAATATATTAAGTTATTATATTAAGCCAAATTTTCCACGACACCCAAAACTGGAAACCAATTAAATTATTAATCTGAGAAAGGACGTCCGCATCTGATAACATTAATTGTATCTCGTTTCTGTTGGTGGAACAGTTAATAAATTAAGTAATATGTAAGCTAAAATTACACGTGAATGTATTACATACCAATGCGTTACAAAACAAGTCAATGAACTTTTGAAATTCAATAGTTTCAAAACAGAAAGTTGAAACTCCATTGTTAATCAACTTGTGGATGTTCTTTTTTACGCTTTTTCAAAAAATACAAATGAATGGAAGACAATACAGTGTACTTCCTATTCTATTGAATTTAACTAGCATAGCCTTTAGATATCGCCCAAAACGATTACTATAATAATTATGTGCTTATCTCTTCTGTTAAATATTATTTCGGATCTATTCGCGTACAGATAATTAAAAATAATCATTATTGAACTAACCTGGACGTTTTGGTCGTTGCATTGATCGTGGTCACACTCATGAGACAACTTTCTATTATTACCAAAAATGCAACTGTCTGTTTAAATAGTAATTAACAATATATTATATTGTTTATTTTTGACAGTTTTTTTTATTTATATTTTTATTTTAAGTTGAATAAGTATAATACTACTATAATACCTGGAAATACTAAGTTAGTATCTTCTTGTACGCCTCTGCAGATTTTTTATTTTATTTTTATGATGTTTAGCTCCGAAAACTAAAGAGTTCCTAGTGAGTATTCTAAATTCAAACATAAAAACATAAAAATTTAATGACAATTTATTACGATTTTATACATAAAAAAAAAAATAAAGTTGCCTCTTTAGCTACGAATGTTAGAACCAGCCAGTTTAATTGATTATAACATTGTCAGATTAAAAATCTGCCGGAAACTAGTTCGAGACCTTGAGTTTAAAAAAAAAAACTAGTTTTCGTGAGCGTACTAAAACGCGTTGTTTTCAACCTTGTGGGTACGATGGTACGACCCGTCGCGCGACCTTAGTGACCGTCAAGAATTAGTTACTTATTCATTACAGTATATCTTCAATATCCCATTGCTTTATAAATTACGGTGATTTTCAGATATCACGTTAGTAGTGAATGTTATCTCGTAATCTAGTAATTTCGGTTTAAAATATAAAATTCAAGAGCTTATAGTTAGTATTATAATACTCTATTACACAGAAAATATTGATAATGGTATATGAAAAATATTTTTTCGATAATCCTCTTACGTGACTACACCATCTTCATACTACATGTATGTACATTACCTACTATAAAGACTTAATTATGCCTAATAGTAGGTACCTATACGTAGGGACCTATACATATATTTATATAACTAGTTTTATCTTTAAAAGTCAAATAATAATAACTTATTTATTTAACATCATTTTCCGGCCCTTGTCCTAATTTCATATCAATGTTTTCCACGATTTTAGGGATACCTATCGTGCAAAACCAAACACCCCCTTTTTACGGCGTGATTCCGACACGTACTTGGCCTGTTTTTACACTTTCAGACAGACATATTTATTAGATAGTGTAAATTAAAATTTTTTGTAATACAACTGACAGTTGACATACTGACTTGATTTTAGTCATGGTAGGTAGGTAAATAATCTCTTGTTTACTTAAGTTAAGATAATAATCTGGCCTGAAAAGATAAGATGATTCTTAAAATTTGTTTTACCATTGATTTCTACTAACAGAATTCTTTTTAATAAAATTAAAAATAATTTGTATTCAGTTAGAATACAATGTTATGCATGTATCATCACTACATAGCATAAAACAAAGTCAGTTTTTCTGTCCCTATATCCCTATAGAATTCCAATAAAATTCAATCATGATTCGTAAGACACATGACACCTATTTATCATAAGAATATTAATGTTATCGTTGTTTTCATCGGGAACAGTACTTTTTTAGGGATGAAAGGTATTCTACGTCCGTTTTGAGGATGATCGGATGGTTTAAACGTAAAAACGTAACAAATAAACATACTTTCTACATAGGTACATAGAATATGCATGTGATGCGAACACCAAAGTTCCAAATTTAAAAAATAAAACAAAAATTAATATTATGAGATATTTGGAAAAAGGAAGGAAGGAATTGGAACTTAAAATATTGTTCCCTTTTAAATAATAAGTAGGTACTAGTGTGTGCAACTGTGCAGTTATTGATCTGCCGTATTATTTTTCTGTACATTTTATTACGCGCGTATAACGAATTTACGAATACCTAAGTGGCTTATCAACATCATTGTATCAGCTTGACGTCATCTGAACTTAGATTTCCATACTGAACCATATTTGCCACCGGCATCTATCAAAGCCGACGTAATACGAGCTGGTTATCGGCAATAATTCAACAATGAAAGGGCAATGAACTATTAACCTGTAGTTTTTAAGAAGAATATCTATTGCACTCATGAGTCACATGTGCTCGATATTTGACTCGTAAGTAATGACTCAACTTTATTTAACCCGTACCTACCTAAACGTTTCTGATGTCACTCGCGAATTCGTCTGCAAGAATTTTAACTTCTAAAAAGATGTAGTAAGAATAGCAATAGTGATCCAACACACAAACTATACCTATCTACCTATAGTTTTGTTGGGCATTGGTGCTGATTCTCTTGTACCTACATCCCGCTAAACCAAAGATAATATTTCTATGCGCTAAACTAATTTTAGTCTAACTACCTATATCTCTTTCTAATAAACGCCATCGAAAAAGGACAGCAAATTAAACTATCAAATTAGAGCTGCCAATTAGTCTACGTCGAGACGAGACCTCTATGACATGCCGACTAAATTTTTGTTGATAACACGCTAATGAACTAGAATTGTAGTAATTATGGTATCATAATATGATACTACGGTAGTTAGTTTATCTCCTAAATCTGTTAATCAATGTTATAGACTGGAAACAATTCCGAACATTATACTATGTCCTTACTTAAGTTACTTACTACGAAAAGGAATGATTTACGCGCACAAAGTAAAAATAATTATTGTGGTATGTAATTGTATTTCGTTTTGCCTTAAATATAGAATGATTAAAAATAAAAACACCAATTTAATTTAAAAATAGTTTTACGAATTAACTTGACGTTTAACTAATCAATCCCAAATGAAACAATTTAAATCTAACGACAGTCATGGCGGGCGTGTAATTTATGAACTGTACAATCATTACGTTTTTTTGCGTATGAGTAGCAAAAACGTCAATTTTGTTTAGAATTGGGGATTTCCAGATTGCCGTAATTTTATGGTGATTACCGGCGCTTCTCGGTAGCTAAGTCATAATGTAAGTACTTATCTTCTTAATTTTACCATAGACAAACGTTAAAACGAACTAACTAATTAACCAAAAATATCCGTTGCATTGATTAGTGAAAAAATAATATAGGTACATTTCAGTTCTCTATGAGACTTTTGCTGTTAAAACTGCATTAAATTTATTGAAAATTTCCTAATGCAGGTTGTTACGTCAAGGAAAAAACCTGTCAAGCCCTTCTCTCTATATTCACGTGCCTGTATTCCATGTATGTTTGAAATGCACGCCCTTTATTGAAACAAGACTTTATGAGCCAGATAATTTTAACTCATTGTTATGCGTTCATGGGCAATGGGCCAGCCAGCGCCCTTTCAAACATAAGTATGACGGTGCACAAGTGATAAAACATTTAACTGCATTGTCACCCATGTGTAGCTGAAATAGTTTTAATTCTTAGCTTAGACTTAGCCATTTTGTAGGATTCCTCTATAACATCGCACAGACTCTTGAGTCTTAGCGTGAGTATTCGAATTCAAAGTCTGTTTTCTTTGTATTCTGTATTTTGTATGAACATTTTTGTCAGGTTTCTCCACATTGCATTCAAACATACCTCCACATTATATCAAGTATAAAATAGCCAATGTAGTATAAGCAAGTATATAGTATACTTAAGTATTGGCCAAGAAATATTAACGTTTTTCTAATTCATATTTTTTTTCCCATCTAGGTATGTTAGGGTTTTAAGTACATTTAAAATGATTTTTAGTATCTCAAAACTTTACGAAATCTGAAATACAACAAAGATGAAGTATCAAAATAGTTTTTCGTTACAATAATTGGGAATATAAATAATCCAATCTAAACAAATAGTAGAGAATAATGACACACTTAACTTTTGACAAAATATTTAAAGAATGACCTCACATTCGCCAATCTATGAATACAAGATTTTATTTTGAAAAGTAACACGAAATCGCTATTTATTGCAAGTTTTCTATTTGATTTGATTCGACACGGCTAGATTTTGAAGTGTGCAATTATTAAATCAAAGGAAAATATTATTTTAATTTCCATCTCCTAGTTCTAAACGCCGAATCCGTATTCTTTTTTGAGATAACGTGACGTTATTCCTGCTTTAATAATAATAAAGACAATAAATTATTAGTACCTACAAGCGGTCCAGTCAGTGGTTTGATAGCCCGTTTATTGGAGAAGGATATATAGTTGTATACCTACTGGAAAGTATCACGTAGATACAGTCGCGGGCGCCGGCTAGTTGATATGATCATTTTGACCCTGACATTAGCAATATCTCGTGCCGCCCAATATCTGTCACGAGTTCCCGACAATAAATTCGACTTTTTATTATGAGTGAGTGAGGCACAACTTTACAAGTACTATAATAATATCACCTATAAAACTATAGAATGCATTGTTTGCAATAATTATAGAGTTTTAGCTGCCAAATTACACGCTAGCTAGATTCGTAAAAATATGATATAAAATATACTTACCATAAAAATAAATAAACGATTTTATTTCTAAATACTGTGTTCCCTTTAAATATTAAAAAAAAAGTACAGTATGGTAAAGCGTGCCTTCTGACAAATAAATATTAGATGCGCCGCCGCCAGCTCATTCATAATAAATTTTGAAATATTGATGTCAAAAAAAGTTTCATCCCAAAAAGATAATATCTATGGCGCTAATTCTCGGAAGTACCAACCCCAGCGTGGGACAATGGAAAAAAATCGGTGCCTTTAAGATTAAACATTGTGATACTTGGCGCCAAATTCTATGGGGTGTAAAAGGCCATTCATTTTTAAATTACAGACCGCTAATAGACGGGGAAGTTTTTTTTCTTAACGCTCGTTTTTAAAAGCTATTCATAGATTTCCCATTAAGTTAGCATTTCGTTCCGCTATTAATGGTTTTTGGAATTTTTCCGTAAACTATTATATCTCTTTTCTAAATAATGGTTGTATGTAATTGTTCATGACATAATCTGTTGTTTGAACACATTTTTAATCTTCTAAATAGGATAACAACGCCGTAATACAACAACTGTGGACAATGTATGTTTAACAGCGTGTGAAAACCAAATAAGCTAACATTATGTTGTATCAACATCACTGATGATCAATTTGTGGCATTCAGTAAGATTCACATTATCACATTATATGAATACAAATAGAGTTAGGTACACACGGACATGCTTATTATTGGCAAGAATGTGCGAAACAGAAAAACTGGTCAATACTGTCCAATCAAACCTGTTTTACATATATTAATCAATGATAAACTTAAATACAGACAGTATAGGTACTGTATGTAAAAAAATCAATAAATTCTGATAATTTAGTATTATGTTTATTTTTTTTAAAAGATGCTAGAAAAGCTCATAAACCAAAGATTCAAATCATCATTCATCAAAGATTTTAATTTAGGTATTGTTTTGGCGATTTTAACTAAAGCCTCTGTTTTAAACCATCAAAACCGAGAAATGAGACACAACGAAATCAATTGTTACGCGACGACCGCGCCGCGGCGCCGCCGCCGCCGGCTTCTTTGTGATAGTTAAGCCCGTTGTTAGTTAACATATTACCTATTTGTTTTTTGCAGAATAGGTATTGTTTAGAGTGATCTACACAGGTAATTTTTTCCTGCTACAGTCACCGTTAGGTAAGCGATCTGGAGCAATTCCTAAAAGTAACACCAAATTTTTTGATGAAAATTTGTTCAATGTGCTGATAAACGCCGACAATTGCCAATTAAGTTGCTGCATATTGCAATAAGTTGTTCAATGCGTTGAAGCGGAATTAACGTAAGTTGCTGAGTGACACTTGATGCCGTAATCGACTGACGATTGTTGCAGATGACTGCCGCCGAAAAAATTGCCCGTGTAAGCACAATAATTTACCGTATTTGTTCAGTAGGTATTTGTATTTTGTTGTTGACGCTACTTATCTGCTTATATTTGGATTTTTATAAATACTTAGTCAACACGTGCTTACAAACGTTGCTAACAGGCTTTTGCTCCGATCTTTATGCGTTGCATATATTTCGCGAGTGGAAAATTTGCTTAGACTAGGACCTGTTTCAAACCTGTTTCCTCACCGTATGCACCGACACACTCAAAACTGATGGCGTCAAAAATTCGTTTTTCTTGATTCTACTAAAAATGTAACGAAATCTTGCTTTAATTAAATGATAGTTGGCCATTTCAAAACACACAATAGGGGATTTGACCTCAGATAACTTATGAAGTACGTAGTTAAATAAAGATAAAATGAATTTTTATTATTACTATTATTTTATAGGTTTCAACTATTTGTTTTGATAAATATAAATAGTGTATATAAAGTGATATAAAGTTGTTTTTCATCATTGTCACTTTGATAGGTCTATGTTTACGCAGTACAATATTATTATTTCTAACGCGAAGAAGATAAAGTGCTGTCATATCGATTGATTACATTATATAATTTCTTCATCGTTGGATTAGTAATTTCTTCTGTATATTATTATTCTTTGGTCGACTATTATCTACACAAATATAAATATATATTATTGATATCAGCGCTGCAACATTTTTTATTCTTGTTGCAAATGCTGCATAATACTAATGTGGGTTTTTTTGGCCTCGTAAAGCTTTTTCCTATTCCATTTATTACTAATCATTGTATCAAGCTAAACTTTTTCTTCCTTTATATTCTTTAGAAGACAAGTCAAATTTTCTTTTAAAAAATCGATGAGATTAATTCGAAAAACATAATAAAAGATTAGACGCAGTTATTGAAATAAAAAATATGATAAACATCACTATTTTTTACTATGTAATTTTATTGTTATTAAAAACTAATATTTCGTTTAATAAATCTTGAGCTTAAGTACCTATAACTTAAGTAATCAAACTTAGGATTTGATAAACTCAAATATTTAGGTAACTCCTACCTAACATCGAAATAAACAAAACAATGAAACGCCACCTAAGGTCAACATAAAAAAAAAATACTTTTACTCTTTTTTTAATCGGATACACATTAGTATGTTGACTATAAACGGAATGGAAAAATACCACAATAGATAAACGGGTGACATTTCACAACAACTGTTCAAATATTTATTTTTTTCAGAACCGTTGCGAGTTGGCGTGTATCTAGACACGCGGCAGCGTGTCAAGCCAAGTTCAAGCATTGGCTAGCCAGCGCCGAGTGTAATATTACACGAACCATTTGGTGCCACTTTTGACCCTTCTATAACTCAAAACCTCTTTAACGTAAACACATAAAACTACGTGTGTTTAATTATATCCATAAGGACATGTAGAAGCCCAAATTTCATAAAGCTAGCTCCAACGGTTACAAAAATATGAAGGTCCAAAAATCGTAAATTTTAGTAATGACTGACTTATAGTACCTAATTGTAACCTACTTCCAGATGACCTAGAAGGATGAAATTTGGAATCCAGCTTGGAAATTGCGTGTAAGCGAAGGAAAAAATCAAAAAATAGAAAAAATCAAAAAAAATAAAATAAGTGGTGTCCCCATACAAAAAACTTGTAATACGGGCAAAACAACAATTATACACAGAACAGAAGTAAATCTATATAAAAACTCTCCCGAGCAACACATAATAAACATAGGCAACGCTTACGAATACCGATTCAGTGTAGTATTTATTGTTTTATTATAATTATTTATATTCATCATGCTTCTTTCTCAACGATGAAATAAGTGTAGTTTTCTTTACAAAAAGTTATGATATCTCATCAAAAACATAAATGTAAAATGAGAGCCAAGTTCAATATATGCCTTGGTTGATGACTTCAACGACAAAAGGAGTGATATCTAAATGGGTGCCAATTTCAATGGTCAGTCCTGAAATTTATTTACAACATAAAATATTTTATAATAACTTAAAATAATATTGCTTCTTATAACTTAGGATAATATATTGTAGCTTAAAGTCTGACTTGGCTAGTTTTCATATACGATTTTTTGTTAAACTACTCTTGGGGGTTAAAGTTCGGAAAACCCTTTCTTAAACTACTTCTACCTTATAAGTTTAACAACATTTCAAAATTTCAACTTTCTAGCTTAAGTGGTTTGGGCTGGGCGGTGAAGCTGATGAGTCAGGCAGTTAGTCGGAACATTGCAGAATATATAGATACAGGTAGATATATAGTAGAATATATTATATAGAAAAAATCGTATACGAAAACTAGTCAGGTCAGACCTTAAGCTACAATATATTATCCTAAGTTATAAGAAGCAATATTATTTTAAGTTATTATAAAATATTTTATGTTGTAAATAAATTTCAGGACTGACCATTGAAATTGGCACCCATTTAGATATCACTCCTATTGTCGTTGAAGTCATCAACCAAGGCATATATTGAACTTGGCTCTCATTTTACATTTATGTTTTTGATGAGATTTAAAGTATACTGTCATAATGTGCCAGTAACCGAATCTGCGTTCTAATCGCGTATACATTCCATTCTCAAATCAGGTTAATTTTTTTAAACAAGTTTAGAATAATAGATACAATCTATACATATTACTTAAAATATCGTTTTATTGTTTGCTTTTTTCATATGGAAGAGAAGACTTTGTAGCCCTTTACACAGATTACTAAATAGTTACTTCGTATGAGAGAGCTTTATAAGAGATCTGTCTGTGTACCTAAGGCATCGTAGCTCCCAAACGGGCGAATCGATTAAGATTTAGATTTTTTTTAAAGGTGACTTAATCGAGAGTGTACCTAGCTAAAAAAAATGTTTTTTATAGTTTTTAAACATATTGCGTTCACGGACGAGTGTGAGATTTGCCATAGTTTAAACTTATATGGAGTGAGCTACATTTTATATACAATTTGTGGTTTTTTTTATATTTAATTTATATTTATTACGTGTATGTGTTATTTACGTATTGACCTTGTATATATTAATTATACGCTGCTAATTGCGTCGTCACCAGACATTGTTGGTCGTAAATTTTTACGATTTAAATATTTCTTTATATTTACCTATATCGGTATAATTTCTAAGTATACTTGTCTCTTTCTAACATTTTTAGTGTGTGTTTGCATCTATATTACTAAAATAAATATGATAAGTCGATAATCTTATAGACGTAGAAGTGGGAAAGTCGTTTTGACCACATTCCTTGCAAAACGAATTGATATTATTTATATTTATAAATTATCATTTTATTAATACGTGGAGCAAAACTCCTTTTTAAAAATATTGCACACACGGGGGAGTGTGAGATTTGGCGTAGTTAAAGTTTATTATGTAGAAGGAGTGTGGAAAGCTAAAATTTATGTATAAATACATGTGTATTTTTAAACTTTTATATAATTTATATTTAATGAATTATAATCATATTTCGACTGCTAATTCACTAGTAAATTTAATGTCTATGTGAAATTTAACCGACTGTATAATCGTCAGAAAAATATATCCTAGCTTTCTAGTTTTCAGTTAGGTCAAAGCACATACGATACTTTTTTAAATAGGTACATGCGGAGCGAGGTTGCTCAGTTGCTCTGCACGCAATAATATAATACTCCTAAGCCGGGCCCTAATAGGTAGTTACTTTATCAAAGTTTGTGCGAACATGAAATATCATTCATAAAACAAGTACAATGAATGTAAATATTATTAAGACATTGACCTCGCAGTTTTTTTTTCTTTTGTTTATGGCAATCTGCTGATGACTGCAGCAATTTCTGCCAGTGTCGTGTAGTGGCCGCGCATGGGTAAAAATAAAATAAAAATAAAAATTTACTTAAAGTTTTTGTCGATACCTCGGAGTTTATCACCCAAAAAATAAATAATAAATAAGTAGCATCATACACGTGTGAAACTTATTTCCCACAACAAACTTCCCACAATTTATGTCTGCAGCTGTCTCAAAGCCTCACAAAGTCTCATACTATGTAAGCAAATATTTTGGTATACTAAAATATTTGCTAGCTATGCTATGGTCCTAACTAAGTAGCATCATACAAGTGTGAAACTTACTAAACTTCCCACAAATTATGTCTGAAGCAGTCCCAAAGACTCACAAAGTAACAATAATACGTATGGTCATAGTCATAATAATGTCTAGCGGCGTCCGGTATTAGACAGAACAAAGTTGACATAAATAAAACGTGACTATAACATGCTCTGCGGTCACCAACCTACTTGTGGTGACTACCGGCATTGTTTGCATACATTCACTTTGGAAAGAATCCAGAATAAATAGGAAGAGGAAGTCCTAGTCAAGAAATATGACATCAAAACGATTATCATCAACAAACTTTCTGTTATTGGAGATAAAAGTTAAAATAATAACAATGATTACGGAATTAATAGATAAATTCGTGTGATAAATAATCCAATTTGTTTCTGCTGATAAAAATTAGTAACTTTCGTTTACTAAATCTCAGTCGTTTTGAAGAATGTCTGCTTACCAAATTACAATAAACTTAGATATTTCACACACACAAGTTTAAATTCCAACTATATACTTAAAAAAAGCTCGGCTTTATGTTGTAAGTTATAACTTACCGTATTAAAGCTTAAGTTAAGTTATACTTAAGTATAAGTACTTAATTCATAATACCTACGTTTAATAAAATGATACCCAATAGCGTATTAAGAACACCTTCGTAATGAACTAATAAGAATAATTTTGAAACGCCCTTTCAGAAGATTTTTGATAGATATATAGAAGTTTTTTTTAACCCCTGAGTCCTACTCCTGACGCAAAAAGAGTGATGTTATAAGTTTGACGTGTCTGTGTGTCTATGTCTGAGGCTCCGAAACGAATAGACGGATTTTGATTTAGTTTTATATTGTTTTATTTGAAAGACGACTTGATCGAGAGTGTTCTTAGCTAAAAAATTTGAAGTTTCCCTAATTGGGTCGCGGGTTTTTTAATTTATAGTTATTGTTAGCTGTTCTTTTCGAGACGAGAAGTAGAATATTATTGTATAACCTACTTCTATGAGATGTATAAATAGCTACAAAATTGCAATCTAGGGCAATATCAGGGCTGTAGTCTCCACAAACCAGTCTATAGTAATTGTAATGTCTGTTGTACAAGGATTCTTTGCTGCCATAGAAGGCTCTGTATCGCTTATAGACTGCGAAACCAACTCGCAATATTTATAGCCGACACACAATGATTCATGCGATACCGGTCTCGTGTATGTTTGATATAAAGATAACGATTTCAACCGTTCCTTGGAAATAATCTTAAGAATTGAAAATACATACATACATAGACTCACGCCTATTTCCCAGAGGGGTAGGCAGAGACAACGGATTTCCACTTGCTACGAACCTTGCACACCTCTTTTGCCTTATTCACTCTCATCACGTTCTTTATACATGCTCTTATATAATTTTTTTTTTTTAGACTCACGCCTGTATTCCCCAGAGGGGGTAGGCAGAGGTGTGTAGTACACCCACGTTTCGCCGGCTATGTAATAAGTCCCATGTAATAGGGGGCGAGCCTATTGCCATTAACCGGGCACAATTCCAGACTCCGTGCTGCTACTGAGAATTTCCTAATGGAAAAACCCAATAACACTTTGCCCGACCCGGGGATCGAACCCAGGACCTCGTACTCAGCAGTCGCGCTTGCTACCACTAGACCAACGAGGCAGTCATATAATTAAAAATAGTTAAATAATATTTTCTTAAACTTCGGCCGTGGTGGTTACCACCCACCGTACAGACACAGTTTTGTGGCCGGGGGGAGTCAGACCGGAAAGAGAAAAAATAATAATGAGTTAGATATGATGCAACTACCAAAAGTTCTTGAAATTAGGTAGTATACAGCGTGTAACAGGAGTCCGAAATAATACATTAAGGGCGTATAAGGTACCCTATAAACAATTTGGGTACAGGTTTCGGTACCGAACCTCTAACAATACTTGAGTAAACCACGGTCAAAATTTTCACCAAATTTTTTTTAAGTAAGTACTAGGCACAATTAAATCAAAAGAATTATTTTGTATGAAAAAAAAAGACTTCTTTGTATTAAATATTTTCCCAGGTGATTCTCTTCATGATATATATACATACATGCCCTCAAGTATTATTTCGAACTTCTGTTACACGCTGTATATACTCGTATATATCTATAGTACGGATATAAATGAAAAGCATTTGGGGCATAAAATGATACAGTAAAAGGGAATCTTCTTTCGAAGTCAGTCCTAAAGAATTAATAATATTTCAATTATTTTCTAATGACATAAGAAGGAATTTAGGTTTCTGGAGAATGGAATCCATTGTTCTTATCACACAAACGTGATGACGTTGATGGTGCTTCACGAACCCTTAATTTGCTAGTGACTGTTTATTTTTAGCGAATTCCTTCATTTCAATAGATGAACGTAATAAAAATATAAAGACCTAACATAATGTTATTTGCTATCGGTACGCGATGACTCCGGGGAATACAGGTGTGAGTCTATAAAAAAAAAGAAAAAAAATTGTGAGCAGGTTTTGCAAGGATCTTTATTATAAAAATAATCTTTAGCATGTACATACTTTACCGAAAATCATATGCGAATAAATGATTTCGATTGAAAAAAAAATAAAAAACCCCCATTATTAACAGTTTTTTTTTCTTTTTATTCATCAAGGGTTAAAAAGGATCTAGTCGCCGATCGCGGGCGCTGAATCGTGTGCCTTATCTAGTAGTTCTCAAACTTTATGTTTGCAACAACTCATTGACGGCTCGCTATAAAGATCTCAACGTTTCTATTCAGTTTGTAAGCAAAGAATATTAACTATTAGGTGTGTCGGTCCACGTGAACATTTTTTATACTAATTTGCGAACAGGTGAACGCACAAATTGCCAGACTACTAAAAAACGTTTATAGTACAATCCAAATGCGTTTTTTTTATAGATTCTCTTCTGTAACGCGTAATTTATCACGATGTTGCCAAGATCACGTGTTTTATATTTTGATTCATTCAGTTTTTACTGAACGCAAAAAAGTTTTCGTTTATAATAAAACTTTTTGTAAAAAATAAATTTCGCAGTTTTATGGCATTGGAAGGCTGCATTGCATAGTGACATGCTTCTGTAAAGCTCTCTCTCATAAAACCATTCATCAATTAGTTATTAGAACAGGTAAAATTTATCAAATTGTACATAAACATAGACAGAGTCACGCCTGTATTCCTCAGACCGTAGGCAGAGGTGTATGCAGTACACCCACGTTTCGCTGGCTATGTTATAAGTCCTATGTAATAAGGAGCGAGCCTATTACTATTTACCGGGTACAATTCCAGACTCCATGCTGCTACTAAGGATTTCCTAGTGGGAAAACCTAATAAATTATTAATAAATAATGGAAATAATGATTATCGAATTATAGATCTTAATTATTATGTCAGTCAATAAAAATGGTTCTGATGAAATTTAAGTTAAGCTTGTTTTTAGCATTAACGTTTAAAAATCGAATCCTTAACCTTTAAACTATAACCCTACAGAAACTTGATTATTATTAGGGACAGTACCCATTAAATCAAGAGTATTATTTATTTGTGAGAGAGATAAAAACAAACCCGCATACAATAAATCATTACATTGTTGAGTCATTAATAGGTATTAAACAGAAGTTTAAGCTTGTCAACATGGCAAGTCGTCATCCGAAGTTCTTCTACTTGTCTTAAGTTGTAAACAATCTTAGCTTAGCATATCTTTTAATCGGAAAACGCATTAAAGTACAACTGAGTTCAATTAATAAATACACACATACAACTAAGTAAATTTAATTTGGTTACCACTTAAAAAGTAACATTAAAAAAAAAAATACAACCATTTTTAGTATAAGTATAAAAGTTTTTCTAAGATTGTTTACAACTTAAGCAAAATGTAAAAAAAACGGGTCTATTATTTATTATAAATAAGTGATTCTGATGCCAAAACAAAAATCTATGTTATTGTTATCTATTATAAATAAAAATTAAATAGTTCGTTGGTATTACTGCATAACGGTTTGACCGATTTGGATGAAGTTATTTAATTTTAATTGTCGGAATAATTTAATATCGAAATAATAATTGGAAAAATTGACCGGAAAATTAGAAAATTCGGGAAAAAGCGTAAGCTACTATGGGATTTTTAACAAAATTATTGTTTTTTTTTTACTATTAACCTGTGTCTGGGGTCTAGGTCTGTAGGTTCCTAGCCCACAAAACCTGATCTACCGGTATATAGAATGACATAGAACTTGACTTGAACATTTACATAGCTTTACGAGATAAACATAATCATCACGAGGTTATTTAACACAGTAACAGATCAACTTCTACACAAACAACAACATATATTTGAGTTTAGCGAAGTATACATAAAATCTTTAAGATCAGTGGTACCTACTTCAATAATATAATTATATAAACAGTTGTTCCGTGGTAAGTAAATCAATTGATATCGTTATTTCGTCAGAACACGTTTGTAGATGCACTTAATACTCTATAAATTAACTATTTCCTATATAAAATAAAATAATAAGGCATGTGTCACTACAACTACACTACACTAACACTGCTTGATATTAGACAGAATATCAATTTTTGATACCTAAATAGAGTATCAAATATAAAGCCACGTATCACTATAACATTCAATATGTTCTCTATAATTCTATTTATATCGCTAAATCACTTATCTCGCTAATATTTTAACCGGTTCCGAAAAATGTGTGTTTAAATATGAATCTGGATGTAATTAGCAATTCTGATGACGCGTGTGTCATTTGATATCATCAATTTTATTAATTGTCTACTGTTCAAATACAGCTTAATGAAATCGCAACCACAGCCATCAAGTATGTTGTTTATTATTCTTAATCACAATAAAATTATTGTCATACTTGAAATTCACGTGGCATAGCCATCATGCAAACTAAACATGACCTTCATAAGACTGCACACACTTAATTACTTTGTCTTACTGTCTAACAAAAAATACCATAAATATCCTAAGATTCATCTGTTCTCGAGGAGCGTGAGAATCATCTTAGCGTAAATTCCTAAAAGATTTCATTAAGAAAACCTTGTAGAAACTAGATCGTCTTCATGATACCAAAGAGTCATTAATTAACCATTTGGGACCGCAATATGATTTACCGAGATTCAGACTTCAGAGACTTCAGATTCTTGAGACTGAAAGAGATAGATAAAGTTATATTTACCGCATAGTGTTTATTCCTGGGCATCTACCGCCAAAGTGGTCAACTACTAGACAAAACATCAGCTTGCCGGAATCTCTTCAAGAAACCATAATAGTTGTCCTGGAGGAATATTGGAAATACGGAAGACTGAGCTGGTCAAAGTGCTTTAATTAAGGTTATACCTACATACGCGAATGAAAACATCGATTTGCTGAATTGCCAATTAGCTGATTCGCAGTTTGCCGATTTTCTGATTTGCGAGACTGTCCGCATCGAACTGAAGTAGAGAACATAGTAGGTATAGTTCCTGGTCTTTGCTTGCGTCATTTCTAGGATTCCAGTAAGAAAGTAACTGCGCTGGCACTGATAATACATGACATATTGTCATAACAATTGTGTTGTACCCCAAACCCTTTAAATACTCTTTGTTATTCAAACAGCCGTTAATACACTAAGATAGCGTCAATAATTTTCCATTGCAATTTATTATTCAACTCAAGTACAAATCAAAAGTTCTCTCCACTTATCAGCAGTTCATTAAAATGTCAGAGGTCGTACACGTACCTACTGTTCTGACGTACCTACCTACTTAAAATAACATCAGAGATATTATTATATCATTTTTTTGTTTTTATTTTAATTCAACATTTGCGATTTCATGTGTGTGGTTTCCGGTCTAAGAATAGAACCAACCCTACTCGTCCCACGGGTGTCGTAAGAAGCGACAAAGGAAAATATCTGGAGGCTGGGCAGCAGCATCCTTCTGTGTAACAGCAATCGTCTGCTACTGCGATCGCCAACGCGCTTGCCCAGCGTGGTGATTATGAACAAATACCTCCAATGAGCGTATAAAAGTGGCGGGCATTGAGAGAGTCCTATGTTCAGCAATGGACAAATAGATGTTTAAAATCATTATCTAGTGATATGCAAGGCTCTGATTGTAATGGAACGCTATAGGATGTGTCAATATAAACATAATTAAAAACGTTCTGGCACATAAATTAAAAACAGTTAATAGACATAACTGGCTCAATATCAAATTAATTTCATAAGATCTCGCGACTCAATTCGAAATTATGTTCTGCTCTCAATTTGTTACATTTATCAATATTATGGATTTAGGTACATAGTATATCCAGAAATATCCACAAAATTATGGTGATATTACTAATTGTGGTAACTATAGTACCTGTATCATGCATGGATGAGTCATGCCAAACATTTCGAATTTTGAAATGTAATTGGTGCTACGCAATTAGTAGACTCTGGTTTAAATTATGTAAATATATAATAAACTAGCTTTTGCCCGCAGCTTCGCCCGCGTGGATGTTGAACCAGGATAAAATTAATATTTTTTGTTAATCCAGGAAATATGGTTTTTATGTTTACCGAGTTCTATTCAAATCAAAAGTGTTTAGGTAACAAACATCTTCACAAACTTTTATTAGTGCAGATTAGTAATGTTATGATATGACAGTTCAAGTCCGCCCAAGTCAGTTGTTTTTGCGAGTTTCTTATTAAGCAAAACATGTGCATAAACATTTAAATTATCCAAAATATTTATTATTGAAAACATTATATATTGCCATTAAACATTATCCAGGACGATGCAATGGATAGAGCGAAGGGGAAGCGAAAAACCCGAAAAGCAGACCCCACTATCATGTGGGAATAATTATTGCACAGGAGAGAATGAGAGATTTTTTTAAATATACCTATTGTATTGTATATGTTTTGCACATTTGAGAGCAATTATTCCAACAAAGATTAGTTTTATATTTAAGTCTTACTAATGTATAGGGCAAAAGAAAAAGTTATAAGTGCGCTTCGCATATTTTATTTCATAATTTCTGACCTAATAAAGCGAAAAACCTATGTAAAAGAACAAAAGTTTCGTATCAATATCAAATCCGAACCAGGATATTTAGAAAAACATACAGATTACTTTGTTTGTAGTTTTGCTCTCGGGAGCTAAAATGTACAGACAGTCAGGACTGGTGACCCGAGAGCAAACGACATACAGTCTATGTGAGGAGAAGCTGGTCCTGAGATCGACACTCGCAGACTTCTCATGGCGAAACAAACGCCCACAGGAAACTACACTCGCTTAAATTGAAAGGGATAAATGTGGAGAATTAGTGGTACATGGTGTAAACACTGTCTCGCCAATACCGAAACCCGTTAGAATTTGCGCCTTGATGATTTGCAGATAATTTACATTAAGCCATCAGGCCATCATTTTCTGGGTCCCTTTACACAATTTCAAAGGCG
Organism: Protodeltote pygarga; assembly: GCA_936450705.2. NCBI lineage: Eukaryota > Metazoa > Arthropoda > Insecta > Lepidoptera > Noctuidae > Protodeltote > Protodeltote pygarga. Next base: position 4,851,456 of record OW388257.2, on the reverse strand, counting down.
TTAAGTTCCGAAGAAGCATAATCGGGACACCGACCTTCAACTTAATGACGTCCGTCGGAAGTCCACTTGCAGTGAGGGAATTCAGGAATTTTACAGAATAATGAGTGGCGTCATCTTGATTGACAACAGTGTTTTATAAATGTGTAAAACACTTCATTCCCTTCCATTTATAAAAGAATGCATTCGTTGATTGCTGCAGCTTGATTATTTTTGGGCGTTTTGAGTTGGAAAATTCTTGAGCATGTGGATTACTACTCAGACGCCCATAATTATTGTCAAGCTCAACTTATGAATACAGGATCATAAAAATAATCGTTTCAAAGAACCATTCACCTCATCAGCCCCAGTTCCTCGCGTCACCACAGGCAGCGTTCAGTGGAAATTGCCGCTGAACATAACTGTGACACCACCCATTATGTGTTGGTTCCTACGGATGTCTTTTAGAGTTCTGTGTACCGCATCAACTGCTTTTCTGTTTGCCATTATACATTCATCCCATCATACGATCAAAGAACTGCCTGCCTTGTCACTATTTCGTGACACATCACAAACAGGTGTTTCGTTGCTCTGTAAATTGATGGGAATCCTAAACATGGTGTGCGCTGTTTTGTCACCAGAAAACAACGTGGCAGTAATCGCCGAAGACACTACTGCAATTGTAATTTTGCCCTGCCTCCCTGCAAGGATGCCAGTGGTTATAAATATTTTTCCTGTCCCATCAGGAGTATCCAAGAAAATTATTTTTTCTCAGATTTAAATCGACTCCTAACGCCATCTAGTTAAGAAAAAGGAAACATTATGTTTTAAATAATAATAATTTTAATGCTTCAAATTAAAGCGGATATTTTTTATAAGCTGAAATTTTTAAAAGTATAATCCCACACGATGCGCGTTGCTTCCTTCGGGTTTCAAATTGAAATATTTAAAAAAGAATTCCGCTGATCTAAATAGACTCTAACGCCATCTAGAACACTATGTTATAAATAATATAAATTTTATAAATGTTTCAAATTAAAGTGGTGACGTTTTTTACATACATACGTAGACTCACGCTTGTTTCCCAGAGGGGTAGGCAGAGACAACGGATTTCCACTTGCTACGATCCTTGCATACCTCGTTGCATATACGTTTTTTATAAGTTGAAAAATTATTAAAAAGCATGTTTCCTTCGGGTTTCAGCCGGTAAGTAATAAAAGTCATTAAGCATGAAATACCACAAAAATACATATTAATTTCAATAACAAAAAAAATACAAAAGAATCCACAAAAAGTTTGCGGAACTGGGGATCGAACCCTAAGCCTTATACTTCCAAGGCGTTCGCCCGACCGGAAGGCTATGAAGTCAGTTGACATGTAGATAAAATAATCGTTCCTAAAAGATATTATTATGTTATGTTATGTAATGTTTAGCTCCTTGTGGATATAGCGTGATAATATTTTGTAAATTGAAATTTAATAATATTTTTCCCAACAACAACAACAATTCTGCAGCAAATTCTAGAAATACGCTGCTTACTACAATACTGCTCATCCCCCATAATTATAAACGTAATAATTTATACCCTATAAGTTGACTAAGAATTTAAAAAGTGTATTTGCCGAATTTCAACTAAATCTGTCCAGTAGTTTTCGCGCCAATCAATTACATACATACTTCGTTACGATTTTATTATATGTATAGATACTGATACATTAATAATAATGTCCTCCTGACCGAATTTTAGTTACAGCGGCCAATCTCAACGAAGATTGGAAATTGCTCTGAACTATCGATAAAAATCGTCCCACCACAATATACTCTAAAAGTCTACACAATGTGTCTGCAACCGCAAATCGGAGTCAATCAAAGCTCAGTAGTATGACGTCACATCACGTGACTAAGGTCTCGTGGACATCCGACCTGTGAATGGGCCGATTGTACCGTGACCATTGATGTTTATTGATATTTCTACTATGTATTGATCATAATAGTAGCTTACATTCACGAATTTATGTTTTAATCGGCCGACAAAACGATATATTTGATTTGTATTCGCAAATTGACAGGTTAAAGGGTTAATGATGAAGTCTAGCGATCATTATCTGAACACTGCCATTTTTTTTAAATTAGGTGTAGCGTAAGACTAAAGTATGCGAATACATTTTTGATTCTTCAGCAATTCTAATTAAATTTTCTCGCCTTATCATTCGATATTATCTTTAAGCCTTTATCATTCGACATGCTCATCTCATCCACATGTAGGTACTACCAGGGTGGTTTTATGGTTTTAGTGAGACAAGAATCCCACACTACCCGGTCTCTTCCCCGGAGGCCGGGTGCCTTTTGTTCAAGTGATAATCTTAAATATACAACCCGAATATTGGTAAACATCTATTGATACCATTAATGCAATATTTTTGCTTTTTAAGAATATGTTCCTTTTAGAATTGACTATTGCTACTTCAAGTATTAGCGTCTCCCCCAACAACCGCCACCAGTCCCACAAGTTTTTATTTAATATCCCTAAAATAATCGTAAGTTACACTGAAGTACCAAATCCATATACAATAAGGGCTCATGTAGTATCTTCGTCTGTCCTCATTTACTATTCATACATTGTTAGGCTATTGTTTGACTGCACCGAAACAATATGTTACTAACAGTTAACACACATAGATATGCAGATTTAATTATGCAAGAGAAGTAGTATTCTGAACACACTAGCGTAGCGCTACTCATATTTCACATGTACTTACCACTTCTATTTACCTTAGATAAAAATCGAATATTCGGATTAGATAATCCGAATAAATATTCTAAGATTCTGTGGTTAAAATTATCATAAATATTTAATACAGATAGTAATAAGCTAGATCTTGTCAAAAAATCGCAAGTATTACATAAGCTTATAGGTATGAGATATTCGAAAATATTAGTACGAGTAAGTTTCTACCAAGTTAGTGAATTATATTATCATCTCTTCATATAAGGGTAATTTACACATCTGTGATATGACAAAACCGCAGCACCAGCACCACAGGAGTATTTGTGATGAAATAGGTGCCTTTTTAAACGGTTTTATTTAGCTTGCCCTGTTTATTATTTGGTTCAAATTTAGTAATCGATTTTTCACCCCCTTCCTGTAGACAGATTGATCTGATATTTGGTATACAGCTTTAGTTCTGATGACAAACCCGTTTTACGTAAAAAAAAAAACTTATATTATTTATAATAGTACGCTCTCTTGTCTGTATTAAATAATCTTGTACCTAATAATGTGGAGGGCGTGAATGCGTCCATTATTTTAGGTATCAAAATATTTTATCGCGCTATCTACGACTCTATCATAAAAGCTTTGATTAAAGGTTTTTGTTTCAGTTAATGTGTCATGGACATACATTCTAATTATGTCTCTATCTATGACGCTTTTGTTAGTTAATTAAGTTATGACGCTAGCCAAAAGGCTGAGTATAGCTGTTCAGTGAGGCAATGCATCCAGCATTTTGGGAATGTTGCCTACTGATAGCGGTCTTTTAGATTAAGGTATTATTTTTCTTTATTTATATTTAAGGTTTTTTATTTAGTTTTGAATATATTTGTTTCATTTAATTTTGTATTACGTGTATAATCAATTTATTTTTAAAAGTTATATAAATGAATTCAGCATGATATTAGAATAAGTATTATCGTTACCGAAAGTCTATTAGCGTATTCCTATTCGCTGTTTCACAACCGCGTTTGATAAGTTTTAGTTAATATAACTGGTAGACATTTAATACAAATTCAAAATAGGGATTGTTTTGGTAATTACCTTACACTCGTCACGCACGACAGGTTGGACCTTCCTTCCATTGTACCCGGTATCTCGTTACCATAAAATACCTACCTAATTATTCAAAAATTCACGTGAGTCACAAATTATTTGATTTTAATAGTAATTTATGAAACTGTTATAATAATATTATGTTATATTATAGGGGTTATTAAAACGCGAGTGTGAGTTTAAAAACCGTGCCGTAGGCGAGTTTTTTAATTCCATTTTTCATAACTATATTCATTGATATTATATCTTTAAAAACTTCAATATGCGAGCGAGATAACAGATTAGCGCGAAGAAGCGCCTTAAAAATCCGTAGCGCTTACTGTAACGATCACTGAGGTCGCTTCGACCTCTTATCAGGGTAACACTGTTATCAGCACAGCGGTCATGATTTACACCCGCTCGTTACAACATCAGGTCAACCAACGTGCTATCAAATGCCTCAGCATACTAATACTTTTTGTTTTTTTTTTAAATATAGGATTGAATTCACGTGGTGGACAATGTGATCGGTTGCTTAGTTCGGTGTGTTTTGACATTTATATTATATCTTACATTTTGCTTGTTTTTCTTAAACATATAAGCATACCTAGTAAGATTTATTTTGTTTCGATAATAATTGGCAATGAGTCAAATAATTTAAATATAAAAAAGTTAAAACCTTATAAGCTTTTTTATAGAAATTTAGAGTTATGGCACTATAGGCGTCGCAAACTATGTAACTGTATATACATAACTCATTTTAAATCTGAGTTTAATTTCTTTAATGACGTTTGTAAACTACAAACTACTACTTTGCCATACAAAAAAAAAACTATGTTATCATAAATTCATATTTCTTAGCATCATGGCTTTATTTCGATGACCTTGAACAAGTTCATTTGACATGACATAATACTAAATATGTACATAGGTACTTATCAGTCTGGTGATTCGCTTCATGCCCACGCGCCGATTCAGAAAAAGCGAATAAAACGAAAAAGCTCATACAAGGTCATTGTGAAACAATATGTAATTTTTTAACTTGAGATTCAAGTTCGGCGGGTGGTTTACAAAATGAATCACTTTAAGGCATCATAATATTATCCTACTAAATTAGATGACCCACATTATTTTACTTCGTCAAAGACAGTTACAGTATTATAATAGTAAAGTATAATAAAGTAATTTATACTGTGGCAGAACTTCCAGTGTTCACAATAAGATCATCAAAGCATTTATCTTATTTTTTTTAATTTAAATTCAGCCTAATATGAATTTGGTGAAAATTCAAATTTTGTAGAAGGAAATAATCGATCGAATAAGAATAAGAAAGATTCGAATCTAGTCAAATCCCGCTCGTAATCGAATTTTTCTTTCTACAAAAAAAAATTGGAACTTAAATGTCCATATTATAATGCAGATTTACACAATGCTATACCTATATATGTATAAAAATGATAGTTCAGTTGACGTAAAAAGCCATTTTTTTTCCTTGTGTGTGGTTATTTGTGACTATAATTAACTTCGAGTTTTAGCAAGATTTTTCCGGATTTTATTAAGGCCAGTGAGTCATTGTACCGAAGATGCACAACAGGAAAAATATTAAAATAATAATATATTTTAAATAATATTTATCAGACCGATGGCTCTATTTCAAAGTCAGTTCGCGGCCCAAATTTTTACAAAATTATGCATTATGCATACGCATTATAAAATTATGATTGATTAATTCCTAAACATAACCCTAGTTGGATTGTACGCGTGCACTATAACTATACATACTTCTAAATGCATTCTTGGTATATACATATAGGTATATGTATTATGTATAGTGTACGCACGCATTGGACCGAACTAAATGATCGATTGTAGCGTGCATATTCATGAATCGATTTTGTTCAATGAGTCGGAACCACTAAAATAATAGTTTATTAGAAAAAGTATTTAGTCAAGCATCGTTTTCAATATTCTTCGTTTTTTATACTATTAATAGGCAGCGCTTTTATACTTATACACCTAGTTATAATCATCAATCAGAATCACGCGATAAATACTATGCTTTGAAGTTTTTCGTCACACTTACTCGTAAACATGAGCCCCTGGTAATGCACGGTACGAACCCACATTTTTTGTATTTTATTACAATACTAGCTGGCCCGCGCGACTTCGTACGCGTGATTATCCTACTTCAAGGCCTATTCTACCCCTACCCTACTCTACCCACTACCCTATTCTACCCATAACCTACTCTACCCCTAACCTACTCTACCCCTACCCTACTTTACCCACTACCCTACCCCTAACCTACCCTACACTACCCCTACCCTACCCTACACTACCCCTATCCTACCCTACCCCTACCCTACCCTACACTACCCCTACCCTACTATACCGCTACCCTACCCTACTATACCGCTACCCTACCCTACTCTACCCCTACCCTACCCTACCCTACTCTAGCCCTTTTTCTCACCTTTAAACCTTTCCTGGATCTCCACAAATAATTCAAGACCAAAGTCAGCCAAATCGGTCAAGCCGTTTTCATGCTATGTCATGACAACGGAAAACGGGTTTCATTTTTATATATATAGATTGTACGATATTTTGTTGTTTTTTTCCTAGCAATTATAATGAAAAACATTATAATTATGTCAATCGCGGTAGGTACAACAATTACTAATGAGATAATACATTATATCCCTCGCCTACGGCTCAGACTTTCAATGTCTGTGTCTATTCAGTGTCTATTTTGTATAGTAAAAATATATCTGTTGTCTCTTTATAAAAAACACACACATTCTACATTATGTAACGCTATCAGCAGATTTTCAAGGCTGCCATTATTTTCAATGTCATCTGGCAGCACATCTTTTGCCAACAATATTGAAACAAAAAAAAACTAAATTATATACATAAACATTTTTATAAAGTATTTATGCATATTATGCGAACACTAAAATTCGAATTATTCGTAAAAAGAGCAACGAAATTTATTCGTTTCGTAAATAAAATAATAAATACAGTTGCTGCTTCGCTATCGAACAATGTAAGGCTGATTGTAGTTTAGTATTATTGTTTAAACAACTGTTTTTAACTGTGTTACATACCTACGCTACGTATGAAAATAAGCACGTGGTCTGTGAATAACCATGATATAAATGTAAGGTTATGATCGTTTTGGTATAATATCATTTAAAAAGAGTAAATATGTCATATGGCCTGTACTCGTAAATACTAAGTAAATACGTACGATTTTTATTTTGTACAAAATACCTACTTTAATAATGGCCGCAGTGTATCGCCATAATTAATACAATAATGTGTCCTGACCGAATTTCGGTCACAGCGACCAATCTTAACTGAGATACTGATTCTATTTCCTCAATCCCATAGACTAATGGGACGGCAATCCGACATGACCGGAGAAAATTCAGGTGCAGGATCTACGGCTTTACGTGCTATCCGAGGCACAAAATAATATTATATGTACAAGTGGTCCAGTGAGTGGTCGAAATTAGACTGTATTTTTTTTATAAATTTATCTTTCTGCTCTTTTTCTTCATATAAACTTTTACTATGCCAAGTTTTACACTCCTCCGTGCGCGCAATAGTCATAAAAAGGGATCCACAGTTTTCGCTTCACGTATTAATGTACTACCTAGTACGATTGTTGTATTAATATATTAAGCCATCAAAAACATAAATGTAAAATGAGATCCAAGTTCAATATACGCCTTGGTTGATGACTTCAACGACAAAAGGAGTGATATCTAAATGGGTGACAAGTTCAATGGTCAGTCCTGAATTTAATTTACAACATAAAATATTTTATAACAACTTAAAATAATATTGCTTCTTATATATGTACACATGAAAATATGCTACTGACGCTCTTCGGTTTAGCTACGTTTCACATATTGTTTTTGCATAGCTCTGTTTTCCACGACCGTATTGTTTTTACTATTAAAATACTGGTCAATCCACTCAATCGTAGACAACTACGCACTCGTATATATTTTAATTATTTGTCTGTATAATAAATTAAATATTTATGAGTAAATGCATAGTTGTTTATATGAAGTTGTTGCTAAAGTTGATTTGCAATTCTTCCTTCTCATTCAGGTACAAAATAGGTACCTACTATTATATTATATTTAGTTGGGTATTTTATTTATCCTTTAGTAAAACGGCTACACATGAAGCTTGTACATTACTAGATATGAATGAACTGACCTTGCATTTTCCTGATCTTGACTTTTCGTACAACAAGATGTCAGCTTTTATTGGAAAAGTATAGCTTAATCAGCTTGATGTGTAGACGTGTACAAATTTAACATAAAAAGTAGTTTTTTACTGATTAGTGTTTAGTATTAGTGAATATAGCACGGTTACGAATCAACAGCTTGTACCTATAATACGAAAAATTGCGTGGTATAGTATACGGAAAATCTCGTCGTATATTCGTATAGGTAATTGTTTAGCAATCTAACACTTCTGAAAATTAGAGATACCAAGCTGCTTTTGATGTAGCACACTGTAGGTACCCTTTAAATCAAAAAATTGTTATAAATTCACACGGTTTGATCACTCGTAATTCCTTTTTTTTCCTTTAAATAAAGGAAGAATTAAATTCCTCGACAATATTATTATCCGACATCTTATTCCATTCTTAAAAATATGCAGTTAGTCAAAACATTGAGAGAGTACCTATAACAATAACCAGTTTATAAACCAAAACAGTAGCGATACGTTTTCTGGAATATTATTATCGTAAAGCAAAACGTGCAATACAGTTCTCTGACTAAACGAAACTTTCATCTCTAAACAATACATTTATTTATTAGTCATAAATTATCTGTAATAGTCTACCCAAGTACCTAGGTGTGGAAAAGTACAATAAACAACTCAACAATGTGTGTGTGTGAGAAGAATCGTAGATATAAATGTAATCGTGATTTTTTTATTTAAATATTTCAATTTCTAGTTAAAAATACGATCTTACATAATATAGTTGATGAACCACAAATTCCTGTAAACAAACTTTAGAAACCATAGATAACCAAAAGAGCGAACCATTTTTTTTTCTAAAAATGAAAAAGAGACATCTTGTAGTTAACAGACATCTCGTAGTTAACAGACATCTTGTAGAGTTGTAGTTAACTTAAGTATGTATTTTCTAGTACTGCAAACGCTATAGATTTAATTAACTAATCTAATAGGTACAACACAGACTAGGCAAGTACATTCAAGCCTCAGAGTACCAAATGCGTGGCCTGATTGCCTGAAATAAGTTCGTATTTCGTATGTGCGATGTAGGATCAGATATTTAGATACAGGTATCGGGGTTACACGACATCCGACATTATTTTGATTTACTCACAAACTTGCTTTTATAACCTGTAAATCTGCGTTGCGTTAAGATGGAGGTGTATATCCCTTGTATAACCACAGCACAGCTATCTATTATCCCCATTAAGTTAATTATTTTGTTTATTTAAAAAAAAAACAATAACATGTCGAAACAACTAACACGTTGAGACAGAAACGCACGATAAAGACATTGCACCCAAAACCCTCTCTTAACAACTCTAAATAAATATAAATAAAGCAATTAGTATACAATTTCTGTACCTTTCTCTTAAATAAAACTAAGTAATGTGTTTTTTCTTTACAGTGTTGAAACATACGATGGTGCAACGGGTGGCAACGGACGAACGTCCGTTTCGGACACCCTCGAGTGATGAAAGCGGCTTGGGAAGAGATTCTCCAAGTGAACCCAGCGAACCTGCAGCGGCTTTAGTAAGTATTCATCTCGTCCTGCATTTATATTAAGCCTGAGTCTAGGTATTATAGCAAAGAGGATTGTATTGAACACATACAAACTTCGGACTCCATTAGACAACAAAAAAAATAATCTGACATAAAGACATTCATTGACATTTGTGACATTATTTTTTACTGACATGGCCAACATTTTAAATAACAAAAAAAAACTTAAGATTTAATGGGGCGAAGCGAAATGTCTCCGCTTTTCCAACGTACTGGCTATGTCAGAGCTTGCAATTGTTAACACATTTATAGCATTAATCGTTGGCCTACACGTCTGCTACGTTATATTTGGCTTTGAGCGAATCGGATGTGGATGTGGACCAGACAACAAATCAAATAAATGCAGGAAAAAAGTAGTGCAGATTCAGACTGATAAAATAGACAACAAATCCGAATGTCTCAGCGTTTGCAGTTGCGAGTAGTGTAGTAGGAGACTACAATAATGAACTTACTCATCCAATAATAGTGAGGCATGAAGAAAGTATAGAAAGCATTTAAAAAAAATTATAAGTAACTAAATATAAAACATGACGGCCCTAGAAAAGAAGCTTAGAAGAAATAGAATAATACGCAAAATTGCTGAACGTATTATAAATGCGTGTCTTTTAGCGACGATATCCTTGGCATTTGCGGAAATAACTATGACTGTTCTGATACTATTACTATAGAAAACTGTTTTATAACTGAAATTCCTTGACCCAAACCATCGGGATAACACAACATGGCATTTAATCGAATGTGGCAAAGAAGAAAGGAGATTGCACAGAAAGCAGCTGAAGTGATTGCCGATGTTTTAGCTTGGGCAACTCTCATAGTAACAACATACATAATAATGTCGTGTTAAATTCCTTCTCTATCTAAGCTTTCTTTAAAATCAAGTCAAATGGATCCAAAACACCACATAACATCTGAAAGATATTTCTTAGATTGCCTGGCATTGTTCAGCACAATAAAAGTGTGATGACACGGCTAATTGAAAGTGTACATGGTACCTTGATGACCATAAATCGGTCGAATCGGTACCATTATAAAAATCGAAACATCAAAAAGTAAACGTTGGAATGAAACTAGTTTTACGGAACATTTGATGATTACTTGGCATTATACACCTCCTAGATTTTGCTCTCCTACATTACATCTTATTTTAAAATATATATTTGAAAAATAGTTTCACTCTAATGAATTTATAAATATATTTTAACTAAACAACTATATGCATTAAATATGAAGTAAATAAATATGTTTTTTAAATGTCTTACGTATTTGTTCACAGTTCCTAAATTGTTTTTCGTTATCAATAACGATTTCGTAGCGGGATGCTTACTATCGCACTTAGCCGATTATTTAATATTTTCATAGAATCTGCAGTAGCACGAAGCCTACTTTATTAAAATTGCATATTTCAGATCGCACCATACCTACTTTTCAGTAAATGTCATATTTATGTCGCAATTTGCCAACTTTGCAAAAAATTCGTTTATCTAATATTACAATGCCTACTTTGGTACAGTTTCACACAAAATTGGTTCTCGTGGGGAATCAATAGCAATTCTCTCAAACTCCATAGCTACATCGGTCAAATGTATCACTTAACGATTAACGAAGTATTCGTGTCACTTGTTTACATTTATTACCTTCGTCAGGGGTCAAAGGAACTTTCCAGTTCTTTGGCTGGAAGCACTGATAGCCTAGTGGTACGACCGTCGACTGACAAGTCAGTGGTCTCGAGTTCGATCCCAAGGCGCGTACCTCTGACTTTTCGTAAGTTATGTGCGTTTTATAAATTAATTATCAGTTGCTAAAACGGTGAGGGAAAACATCGTGATGAAACCAGCACATCTGAGAGATTTTTCAATGGTGTGTAAAGCCATGTCAGAGGCCTACGGGCGGTTTAAACTCTGACACCAGGTTGTTCATCAACCATACGATAAGAAGAAGAAGTTCTTTGGACTTACCGTAAGGATTATTAATTAATTCATTAATAAAGAACTTGATATGAGATGAGAACATTGGTGAATCGACAATATTTTACAATTGCAAATACAAAATTGCACACCTTACCGACAGTGGTGTTTAAACCACGACAATTGCTGTACCGTAGCAATGCTCCTAGTCCTATTTAGCTATATTATCGCTGCTTGCATCTATCAAATTTCCAGTTCCCTTTCTACATCATCGTCTTGAGGAAACGCCTAGTAATATCTATTGGCAAAAAAATCAATAAAACAATGTTTCAAAATTACGAAAAGTTAAACCCATGATTTTATCTTTTTACATATTCTGGTCTAGATTTAATGCGCATGTCACAATGTATACTACATTAAATCATGAGTAGGTAGGTACCAAAGTAATTTTCACCCAAAACTCATTCAAATCATACCTACTAGAGATTTAAATCACTTTGCTTTCACCCCTGCAAGAAATGAAATCTCATCAAAATACTCATCATAATACAAAAGCAAGCTAAAGAATGCTCGAATGCCCTAAGACTCGAATGACAACTCATTCAACGTAATCGTTGGACAATGGTTGGATAACGAGTTGACAAGCAAACTGTCAAAACAAACCAAAAATGTCAAGAAATTATTGTGAAAATCATTGTGTGGATTATTAAAATAAATAAAAAATCATCAAGTATTAAGTAGCTAACATATAGTCAAAATGTCGAGCTTCGTTCTAGTTCCGGATGGTGTTAAGAGATGCAACCAAGGTGACACGAAATCATCAAAAGTCGAAGAAGACTGCGTGAAGTATCTTTTCGTTGTTGTGTAAACATCGTTGCATTTATTAAGTATTTAATCAATAGACGTAAATCTAGACTTAGCAGGCTACGCCACTGTGGCAACAAGAACGATGTAAACCCATAGCCCCCAATCAAAAATCCCCTTCATCAGACCAAAATTATAAACTACTTATCATACGACGACGTGGTAGACACAGGTTAGACGAAGAGTCAGTCAATATTAGATTTGAATTTGAATGTTAAATATTTGAATTTGAATATTTAATTTGAATTTGAATATTTAATTTGAATTTGAATATTTAATTTGAATTTGAATATTTAATTTGAATTTGAATATTATTTAGTACAGAAACATATACAACGTGAGCATTTTGTGACCCGAAAGCCGAAACACCCCGACTTGAATTTGATTTTACAAAACAAACATAGGTTACAATTTACAAACCATCGCAATCGATTCTGTTACTGATTCTGAACAAACTGCTTTCAGCTTTCGGGTGCTAATGCTAAGGTTGTATATACAACACGCAGTAAGGCATGGGATAACTATTCTTTTCCTTCTTTCACCTGCCCAGGTCCCACGTTACTCTTCAAAATCTTCTTCCATATCTGCCATAATCTGAACATTCAGTTCTTTTTCATTCATTCTTCACACACTCTATCCAAATGGTATTGATATTTTTCATCATGCGTTTTAATCCTCCTCATCTCACGACAAACGATTTCTAAATATTATTTTCACAAATTGCTTAGAGTTCCCAGGACTATCAGGTTTAAAACAAAAATATGCACTAAAAGCATATTTAAGCTTGTCGAAAATAAAACTAAACAATAATATTATTTCAGGTTGTACCTCCAGATGGCGGCTGGGGTTGGGTGGTGGCGGCTGCCTCCTTCATGTGCAACTTCATGGTCGATGGTATCATTTTGTCTGGAGGAGAACTCAACGATGCTATCAGAAAGGAATTCAATGTAAGCTTTAGAAGTAGTCCTATTCTTTAGTCTAGTTTTTTTTTTTTTCTACGTGGTCTCTCTCAGTTATAGCTCTAGGGAGCTCAGAATGATTAATTGGACTTCTAGCGAGACCTTAGTCTAGTTGAAGTAAACTAAGAATTCAGTCAGATTGTTATTTAGTAGTATAATATGATCTAGATCATACCACCTTTCAAATAAAAAAAAAACTAAGTTAAAATCGGTCCATTCGTTTAGGACCTACAAAAAATAAGAGCTACAATTTTACAGTCAAACACACTGACACATCAAAAATTAAGAATTAAAAATGAAACAAAGATTTTAAAACCAACAGTCATTGTGTGTTATTTTAATGGCTACTGGTTAATGGCTTTTTGAAAAACAATATTATATATCACATCATAGAAAAACAAGAATACTTCGGGGTCTTAGCATAATATAATACAGTTTAAACTAAGTACTTATCCTAATCAGTGCAGCCGTTTCAGAGACATCGGTGATAAAAGTAAAATGTTCCGATTTCAATACATAAAGACTTTGCCCTTTTTAGTCATTAAAAATTCATTTCCATCACATTGTGTCTATAACAAACAGAAGATTATACTTCCAGTCCATCACAAGAAAGACGATTGGAAAGATATGTGGATGAGTTTTAAATAAACAAAATTAAATCTATAAGTCTCAGTGGGCTGTCTCGTGCGTTTCTATTTTAAGTATCGACCACACCCTCGCATTGACAGCGTTACACACGTGCGTCATTGCCTTGCCTCCGTTTTATAACTAAGTATACAATCAACAATGCGACCAAAATCAACAGATCTAAAAAATCTTAAAAGCTACCCACATTTTCTTAAAGAATAAAGGTCTTTTCAGTTTGGTCACTTAATTTTTTACAATGTTAGTGTTACCAGATGTCTTGTGTTGTCTGCATATCGTCATATCCTGTCGAAGTTAATTCTCTCACGCATTGTTGCTGTCATCTTGCTTCCTTCGATGATCCAATTGTATAGCTCTAATGTTAGATTGGTACTTATGCTGCAAGCAATGTTAATAAATAATAACAGCTATAATTGTTATAAGTTAAAGTCCACTAAAGTAATTCTGACTATTTCAACTTCCTAATAGTCACAGCCACGGATCTCTCAGTCTGTGAAGTAAGCTGCGGCCGGCATTTGGGCATAGAATACACGTGTTTAGATGTTCCTACATGAAAACACGTGGGATACTTATTGGGCTTTTTATTTAAATTTAAAAAAGTAAAGATATATTTATTGTCCCAAAAAGTATAATTTGTTTGAATTGAAACCCTAGACCCCACACTAGGGCTCCCTGTGTCGTGGGGTCTATTCTCTTTTATAGATACAGTTTAAACGGTAAAGAATAAAAAATAAAAATAATTTGGATCTCGGTTAAATATATTTTGAAGAATAGTCTCGTTCTTTGAAAAAAAAACATTTCGCAGCTATTAAATGGTAGGCTGGTAGAGCCACGCAAGAAAGGCCGGCTCACAGAATATCAGCGTGATATAAAAGTATTTGTATTATCAGTGAAGAGAACCTGAGGCCCAATCCTCTTACATAAACCCCCTTCCTTAATCTTCACACAGAATCAGTAACGCGTTAGTGATACCCCTGGTATTTTAGGCGTTATCATAACCACTTAAAATCAGTCCAATCAGTACAAATTATCATATATAAATAATTGAAAATGAAGATTTAATGGTTACATCTAGAAAGTATAATAAAATTTGATGATGAATGATAATGGCAAAAGTAACGTGTAAATAAGGAAAGTTTATGTCGCCGAAGTGGGTCGCTAAGAAAACAAAAAAACTTTAAAAAAAAAACAAAAAACCGACTTCAAAAGGAACTAAAAGCTTGAAATAACTTTAAAATGTTTTGGAGTCGGTTCCAAGTCAAGTTCTTAATGAGAAGGTTTAAGAGGCTAGAACTTGACTTGGAACCGACTCCAAAACATTTTAAAGTTATTTCAAGCTTTTTAGTTCCTTTTGAAGTCGGTTTTATTTTTTATTAAAAAATTTTTTTTTCACGATTTTTAGTGGTGCCTAAAATTAATCCCCCTCCCAGACTTTTGTGAGGCTAATATTTGAAATCCTTATGAAAAGCCCATTCAAACGATACCTCACACGATATTTTTTTATCTTGGATGATTATAGGAGGGGGGGGGGCTAACCACGTATCCCCCCTCTTCCTCTTTACTCGTCAGCCATTGACTGCACGTATAAACAAAGCAATATTACTTGTTACGACAATTCTGCTATAATCCTACGAGGAGTTCCGTTTCATATCTCGTAAGTTCATGATCAGATCACGATAATTTTTCTATGGGACCACCTCGGGAGTATACCCTTTTGTTTTCAAAAAGAATTTTGAAAATCGGCCCACAACTGAAGGAGTAATCGCGTAACAAACATACAAAAAAAAAAAAAAAAAAAAAACATACAGTCGAATTGAGAACCTCCTCCTTTTTGGAAGTCGGTTAAATACTAAATCTGATTACCGAGTAAATACGATCATGAATAAATGACTCACGATGATTCAATGAAGACTCATTGTGCTAAATTTACTAGTATTTAGACTTATAAATTGTTATGAATGGCTGCATCCGTAGATCCTTTGCAATCACGTGAAGAAACCGACTAGATTTCTATCCGCTGGAATATAATGAATATGCGATAAAATTAATTGCTTGTACGACCAGCCGCACGCTTTGACTACAAACATTGCATTGATATACAATGTATTCAACTTACAGCTATTTTAATCTCTCGTTAGAGTTATAATTTAGTTTTTTATCTGTCATGTAATGTCTGCAAATACGACGCAATTTGACAATGGCGCCACATTGACGCATTAATTAGCGATACAAAAAATACCTTAGGATGCCTCGAGCAAAAAGTAAGAAAGGAATGCTGAGATCGTTTGAAAGAAGGTTAACGAAACAATTATTACATGGCAATTGTGGTTGCAGTACAGATCTCTAACCAAGTCAGTAATTCTCGAGAAACGTTAGAAGTACCCCTAAACTACAAGCATGTGTAGATACAAAGATCATAATGTGAGTAAATGAGACCAAAGAGTTTTTCGAGGAAGCGATCGTAGAAATATTCCAATATCTTTGGATATGACCCTTTAAACAAGCAAGTAAAAATAAGCTAATTTTAATCAATCGAAAATTTAAATCACTATTTAACACGTTCACTGCGTAAGCCTAAAACCCCGTACTAAATTCAAGTGCGTTACGGGAATAAATGCGCCCCGTGATGAGCTACTACATTGTGCGTTACGGGTGTAAAAGTACCCCGTACACCCTCATTGCTTTATATACCTCTATCTACCTGAATTTCCACTTTTTTTAATTTTTAATTTTTTTAATTGATAGACTATTGAATAAGCTATGTTATAGTCTTTTCGCCAGTAGATTTGGCAAATATTGATAAAGTTATAAGGAAAAGAAATGCCCGGGGCTTTTTTATCCCCGTATCGCACTAGAAATGCTAAAAATACGGGGTAATAGTGCCCCGTAACGCACAAAACAAATTTTTATCGATGAAATGATAGTGATGGGAAATAAATAAAACGATAGTCTTAACGAAAATATTAATTTCGGAATAATGCAAATAGGTAACAAAGTATTAGGTAACAGAGATATTTAATTAGAAGCTTTGGCCTTAGTTTTTACGTATGTATTTATTAAATAATAAGTAAAAAAACCAAAATGTATCAATTATAATTGTAAAAACTAGTCAATGGAGATAAAATAAATAAAAAATAAGGTAAATAAGTTTGGCCATCTTATTTATTTATGACAATTCCAACATATGACGCGAACGCTTTATTGTCGATAAATTATTAAGATCACGTGATGTGCTATTGACTGCACTAATGCAAATAAGCTCACAACCCCGTACGAGTACACAATATTTTACACGGGGTTCATTGAACCCCGTATCGCACTAAAAGGTAATTTTTACTCTCTGGTCGGAACGGGGTTTGAAAAACCCCGTATATTTTTTAAATATCACCTGTTTCTACAATCGCCAAACTACACAAATATACAGTTATCTCTGTCATGCAGTCATAAATTCCAGAGATACAGCTCCCGCACCAGCGAGTAGACACTACTTTTTACTCCCGCACTGAATGAAAGCATCGTACGGGGTTAAAAAGACCCCGTAACGCAGTGAACGTGTTAAAAAAACAAAACGTGACTAGGTTTTCGAACTGGCTGCAAATGGTTTTATTGGTATCAAAATTAAAAAAATATTACCAATGTTCATTAAAGCTATTAGTCTAATAGGATTCAAGCCAGTTAATCTTCAAACTAAAAAGTCTTGGAGAATTTACTTCGGTCAATCGTAACATGCATTATAAATTATGATCAATCATAAAATCGTATCGATACAAAAACGATCAAACGCTATCAGTCTTGTTTTACATTCAAGCGCGGTTTGACCGAGGACTGATTCAATGTTGTCCAACAATAAAATTATCATAATCTAAGGCCAAGGCTTCAGTCACGCTTACAAACCGCTCCATTCATTCGCCGCCGCGATCAGTCAATTAATCGTCAACGATTCGTTAGTAGGTACTAGTGAGTTTGAGTTTGGTTTGAATTGCAGTGATTTAGTGTATGTTTTCTTCATTGTAACACTGTCATCATTACCAACATCATCATGTACTGAATTTAATCACCGATGATTTGATGATGTGCGAACTCAAACCAAATGGCAACAAAGATTACAACATTTGCACATCGACAACACCAATCCAACATTAATCAACATCGATAATTTCTTACAATAAATCATTTTATCGTGTTGTTATAGCCACTGAAGCCCGCACTCGATCTAAAAGCAATTAATTACACAATTTACGCCAGTTCGATGTCAAATCGATGCGAGTTAATGGAATTTGCCGTGACCGTTCTACAGAGGGTTGTCCCTTGAAGTTGTCTGAAGGATAACTTCAATTGTACCGGATTTCCGATTGATATATCTTTGACAATAATCAGGTTTGATAGATCATATAGGTAGTATTATGTCTTATTAATAATATGTATAATATTCGATATAATAATTTGATGGTTTCGGTGTGAAATGGTCGCTCAAAAATATTTTCAAAAACAATTGATATGGATGGGATTCGACGTACCGTGTCGAGTCTTTGTACGCCTAGGGAGGGCGTGTGGTAATATCAATGACAATGTGGTTTTATTCTCTTTGGGTAATATCTATCGGAATACATTACTTATCTGACTCAGTGCCCCAAACTTTGCAGTTTTAGAAGGCACCGATGCGTTATTAACAATTTTCTTGATTTTTTGTGATTTTTTTTACATGTAAGAAAATTTTGATTTTTAAAATGAAATTTGAAAAATTTATAAGCTAACATGTGCTATAAACATGTGAAAAATTCACAATTTTTTTTTAAACTTGCAAGAAACAGAGCACGTCGAAAGCTTGTCGCGTTCTCTTGATGAATGTTAAACACAGCGGTCAGGTCGTCAAGAACAAGTCTATTAAAAGTTTTCCACTATCGCTAGTGCACTAACCCTTGCAATGCTGAAGTACATAAAGTTCCCACATAACAGTGAGAGGGCAATGAACGATCTCGGCCTCGAGGCGCCATTAAGCGAACAGGTTGCATTTTTAATGTATTTTGGTTCGGATTTGATCAAATGCATTGTGTTGATTATCGAAGTAGTGAATGCGGGTTAAAAGCGCCAAAGATAAGGATTTCAGAAAACTTGCTACATACAATTCTCATTCTGCAGAATACACATTGTACAATAGTGACACAGTGTGTCAGATGGAGATGAGGATGGAGGATGGAAATGAGGAGACACTTGATATTTTGACGCGGAAACGTGAACTTAGGAAGCGAATTAGCCGAATAGTAGACCCAATCCCGGAATTAGCAGCAAACTTGTCCAAGCCTTTTTTTTCGAATAATTGGCTCCTTATTCAAAAGTTTGAAATAAGAATTCTTTAGCTTTTTAAAACTTTTGGAGGCTCTTAAATTCCACGATTGGGTCTACAAATGAATAGTGTGTATTCTTTGACTTGTCCATAGTACAGACACTAGACAGTAACTGCGGTAAATACGATACAAAAATTATTCTAGAAACTATTTTTTTAAACTGTTTGTGTTATTTTGTTATTTAAACCATGCGTCGCGTCACGAGTGTGATATCGCAACTCGCAACATCCACGAAAAATAAATAGATAAGTCCACGCGTGAACGCAATAGTTGGGCACGTGCCATTTTTTTTTTCTTAATTAGACGCATTGTTTTGCGAACTGAATTGCGTAATTTTTATTTTAAAATGTTATTTCCAATTGTACGACTCGTTATCACGAGGAAAACAATTAACGCAGTCTGTAGTGTTTTATGAGTGAAATACAATAAAGTTAAAGTAATTTGTACAAAGTCGTTTTTTACAAAATCTTTGTCCAAAACGACTTCAAAAAGACTTCCAAACGACATACTACCTTTGACTTTGCTTAGACTTTACCACGAAGCAAGTAGGTTCTATATCGACTGTTAGAGATCTTCTTGACAGCCCTATAGCCGGGATCAGAGGCTTAGCGTGCTTTCCGAGGCAGATTCTAATGACATGATAATAAACTCCTAGATAAAATTCTCCTGTAGCTCTTTAGCTGTAGTACTGTAGCTTTTAAAAACAAACTAATCATACATTTCCGGATAACACAGATATAGCAATTTGCATTTGTAATAGCAGGGTCAAGTATGCAAGCTGGCGTCAACCGATTTACAGTTACAAAAACAAAAACATTTTGCGGCTGTTGTTCACAAAACAATTATTAACGTCTTTATTAGTATGAAAATAAAGTCCAAAGTTGTACTTTGAAGTTTACGAAATGTGTCCGATTATGCAGACTACGTAATATCATAGTGCGTAAACGCCGCCCCGCCGCCGCGCCATATCCGACGGGCAGCGGGCTTATAAGCACACATTCAGTGCGTTAAGTGCATGCGCACTTGCTTAAGCGCAACTTTCGTTGGTAAAATTCCATTATGACAAGTTAAGGCTCAGTCTTCTTAAGGGCCTTAAAGGCAAGTCCTGATTCAGTTTTGAGTTCATGTAGGTTTGTGGATAATGAATTTAGGTATTTACTTATAGATATATGCCACTTATATTTTACTTGTAAAGTAAAAAAGTATTAATAACTATAAATTTAATTAAATACAATTTTTTTTTTGTGAAATTTTTACATGTTTTTTTTAGCACGTGTTAGCTTATTAAATATAAATATTTAATAAGAAATTTGAAAAAACAACTGATACGGATGGGATTCGAACCCACGATCTTCGGCGTTCCGTGCCGACGCTCTAACCGCTGAGCCACCGTATCCCATCAGAATCAGTCGAAATTTCAAATCTCTTTATACGCCTAGGACGTGTGGTAATATCTATCGGAATACATTACGTATTTATGTTTTTTTTTCAAATTTCTTATTAAATATTTATAAATACAATTTTTTTTTAGCTAATGCTCATCGAATCACCTTTCAAATAAAAAAAAACAAAATCAAAATCGGCTTATTCGTTTAGGAGCTACGATGCCACAGATAGACACATAGACATACAGACACACCCCTCTTTAAAAGTACACAGTTAATAGCAGTAATAATGATATACCATTAAATTTCAAATCAAGTGTAATTAAACATCCATTTACGAGGTTTAAAATAGTAAAGAGAAATGGAATCGCAATCGTTACTAATCATATCGCATCAGCTCTGATTACTGGAAACCTTATAATTTTACTAAATATGGACTCTAGATAGATTTTACCTTGGCCAATTACAACCGAGTCGTGTACAGTTGAGAACAAAAGTTATTTAATTTAATTTTAGAAAAAGCGCTTTAACTTAACCTACGTTCTTCTTTTCTTTCGAAAGAAAGAAGAAGAAGACTTAAGTTACCTACTCTGCTTAAACTGAATTTCATATTAAAATATTTTCTAAAGATGTTTAGATAAAGATGTTTGTATTGTCTTGTTACCTTCCAACGGGGATTTGCAGTTTACTTAATTGATTCCGTTGCTAACTTTGCTAAAATAAATACCTACCCAACAACAATAATAATTAATATCCTCCTGACCGCATTTCGGTCACAGCGGCCAATCTCAACAGATATTAACCAACTACGCAGGAGATAGTACAGTGCCCATCATATTCCTTCACCACTTTACCGTGCACATCACATTTTACTTCACCCTCATAGTCCGATAAGACGGCAATCCGACACGATCAGAGGTCTAGAGAGGATCAGGCGCAGGACCAACGGATTTACGTGCTTTCCGAGGTACGGAGCAAGTGATAATTTATAATGCGTACATAACTTACGAAAGTCAGAGATGCCTAGGGTTTGTACCTGAGACCTCTGGCACCCTCTGAGTCAGACTTGTCAATCAACGGTCATAGCACTATCTACACTACACTACTATCACAAGTCTAAAACAATAACTGTTATTTTAATAAAGAACTGATATATACACAACTCATATTTCTTGACCTATTTGCAACATTGTAAGGACTTTTATTATCGTTCAGGATAGGCTATCGGTTAATGGTTCATGTTTTCATTGCGTTATACGAAGCAATAATTGTATGAATCAGTTTCTATTTTACAATATTATCTGGGTAAATTACTTTTCTACGGTAATTGTCGATCTCTATAATGTATATCCCTATATATTGTATGTATGTCCCTAATTCTCTATATATTGCGTTCAGTCTGAGAATAGGTGACCATTTGTAACATTTAGTTTCGAACGTCTCCGTGTTTTGGAGTCCACTGCTTTACGTGACTCTGGTTACAATTTACGAGGTACTTACTCATACATTCCATCCATAGAGTATTCAAGAAAATATAGAGTGATAATGTCAACCACATTGCCTTGTGCGGAGCGAAAGCAGGTCTCGCCATAGAAATGTTAAAATGTCATTTTTTCAAATTAAGTTTTCTAGACGTTTTTCAAAATTTTACTCAGCAGTTAACCATGATATAAGCTAAAATGTAACTTTTTCACTCGTGGAGCCTAGTTGAACCGCAGTCGGTCGAGGTATGATCGCAAACGGAGCTCGTGTCGCGGCCGCGTTGTTCATACCCGTGCTCACGGTTCATACTTCTATAGGGTTGCTCTATTTTTTTCTTATATACTCTAAGATTCCATCCGACTCCAACAATGCGCTCTGGGTTAGCATCGTGGAGCAATGTGAACCATGACCTATTCTCTCTCACTTTTGTGAGAAGAAGCATTTGCCCAACTGTCGAACAGTAAATACTTTTATTATAATATCTTTGCGCCTCTCGCTTTCTTCTATCTAGAGGCATCATTTTTTCAAATAATAATAATCATTTACTATATTGTTTTAATAGGTCTTTACTAGCTGACTGTTAAACATCGAATTGATAACCTTCTCCTGTTTGGTAGTCGATTAAAATCTCAATTGTTTGACCCGGGAATTGGGCCCAGGAACTCGTATTCAGCGGCAGCCTCGTGCATCGTCTCCCTTACATGTTTTATAATTTTAATTTAGTTTAGCCTGAACTTAGGTACTTATAACAGTACTACAGCAGTACCTACATAGGTTAGGTACCGTTATATCTACAAACAACTTTGTCTAAGAATTACACTGCCTATGCATCATGCTTATGTAAATAGGACCACACGGTAGACTTTAGGTTCCTAGTGTTTGACTAAAATTGGTTATACCTAGCCGAAACCGAAAAGATAGTAAAAATGAATAGAAAATAAATATGTGTAAGTAGATCGGTTTGAAAGTAGAGGAGGTTGGTCGGAACCGCTTGCCAAACTCTTTTTGCCAAATTCCCTAATTGTCGTTCCTTTTAGGACATATGTCTTTCATTTGTTATGGAGAGACATAGCCTTCGGCACTGTCAGTTTGTAGAGTTTAATATTTCTGGAAATGTATGGCTTTTTCAATAATTATTTTTTTAAAGCATAGCCGTCAAAACTTCATATATCTACTAAGACAATAGTTACAGACAGGGGTCTTATTCCCAATATCGGACATCGATGTTTCGAATCGTAACGTAATATATAGTAACGAAGACCATCACACGTAAACCTTACCATCCCAATTACGACTGCTTAATTGTACTCGGTGCTTTCGACTGTCGCGGTCGCTTCGTTTGAAATCTATTCAAAAACAATCGAATAAAAGATGATGCCTTATTATTTCCAAACTTTGTTGGGGTCGGCTTCCAATCTAACTGGATGCAGCTGAATATCAGTTTTCTACGGAGCGACTTCTTCTTCTATCTGACCTCCGTAACCCAAAAGGATACGATATACTTAAGTTAGATTAGTAGATAGAATAAAAGGTGATGTAACGAATACAAAAAAAGTTCGAATCTATCTGTCAGTCGTAGCTTCGTCGTTCGAATTTCAGAATAGCTGGAACCGAAACCAAACTTTTCGTCGAACGTCGGACGTTAACTTCAGACTCAACTGAACGTGCCTAGACGCTGCAACTATGTTACGGTACCCACATGTTAATAAGCCATTGTGACTTGTTACGGTGTTAACAAGTGTATTTACTTTATAAACGGTTATATTCATAAAGTTAGGCAAATATTGTGTTTGATATATTATTATTGGGAACTTCGGATGCTACGGCGGTATGTCCGTTTAGTACCAAGTCAGAGGTCTCAGTTTCGAACTCGAATGTTATATTCGAATATTATCACCTGCTCCGTGCCTCAGAAAGCACGTAAAACCGATGTTACCGGCTCTCATAAAGATCTTTGACAGTCGATATAGGGAGTCATTATAAATAGTCAGATATATAGTCGCTCCATGGAAAACTGATATTCAGCTGCATCTAATTAGATTAGAAGCCGACTCCAACAAAGTTTAAGAATAATAAGGCTAGGAGAATGATGTAGAAACGGTTAATTTTTATATACACAACTAAATTGTTTTTAAATCAAAAGATCACACATTCAACTTTGCTTGGCCTGAGTCTTCGTTACTAGGATTAACGACACGTTAACTTTAGCCGTAACGAACCAATAAAACTGAATATTTTTTACTCTAACGCAGACGCTCGTTTGCAAATGTAATTTACTTACCTACTGAAAAAACGCGTGCGGACGATAACCCAACCGGTCTTTCATGCAAATTATTTAGATTATATTTTTTGCACGAGCTCTTCGTCTAGAATGTAAAAAAAACCGGAATGTCGTAATGACCGAGTCACATCCAGCGAATAACTGGCTCCAACTGGTTTTAATTCATAATACGTACTTTTACTATTTCACGGTAGCATTTCTAACGCATCCATCTCCCATTGACGGTCCCCCACGACCGGTATAACCAGGCCCGCCGCTAGCTGTTTCGTCGCCCGCGTGCAATACCAATTATATCTACGACTACTTACTCTTTAAGTTTGTCAAAAAAAGGATACCTAATTAATGTTTTAACAGATGTCCTATATGGCGGGGTCAACGTCATTCGGTCGATTTTTTTCCAGGCTATGACATTTCTTATTATACTTATGGTGGGATGGGTATTATGACAATGACTTAAATATGTGATGAGTCCCTCGATTTGCCGCCCCCCTGGGTGTGCCGCCCGCGTGCAGTGCACGCCTTGCACGCCCGCTTGCGGCGGGCCTGGGTATAACGGGACGCAGCTTTCCAAAAGTCACTTTAATTAATTCTAAAACTAAAACTGCATAAAGCGTACAGCATCTGTCACAGAGGACATTACAAGGCCAGTGGGCCACAGTCACGTGAGAGAGCAGCAACTTAATTTGGCTACGGGAAGTAACAAGTCACTTTACTTCCACATCGTACTTGACTCGTTTATTATGACGACTTAAAAGCAATACTAGTCACATGGAATGCCTTGATACGTCAATATGCATTCAGATTGCCTGTCCACCGTTCAATGTATATCCACGTATCAACAACGTTTCCGCAGTTTTTAATTGTGAGAAGCGCGCCTTTAGAGAATCTTGACGTGGGATTTGTAAAATTATTCATCGTCTAAGTAT
Source organism: Protodeltote pygarga (assembly GCA_936450705.2). NCBI lineage: Eukaryota > Metazoa > Arthropoda > Insecta > Lepidoptera > Noctuidae > Protodeltote > Protodeltote pygarga. Next base: position 4,826,054 of record OW388257.2, on the reverse strand, counting down.
TCGTTATTCGTTTTCCGTTATTTTTGCAATAGAGCTACTTTATTTGCATTATAACAGTTACCGTGTCATTATTCGTTTTTATTTTTAACATGTATGCTAAGATAGGTGACGAGTGTCGCTCTAAAGTGATCTAATGTTCTGCGATCCTATACGTAGATATTATTATTACACTTTGTTTATAAGAGAACGGTTTTACGCAACTCTGTTTTCTTCTAGCGTGCCAACTGTTTTCTTGCCATTTGTGTCAAGGATAGAGTTCATAGTGAAAGAAGTATTTATTTATTTTTTAAATGCGTCTTTTGTTCACAGGCCACGGAAAGTGAAGTAGCTACGGTGAACTCTTTGTTGGCTGGCTTCTATCTTCTTTGCGGTCCCTTCGTGTCGGCTTTGGCTAACAAGTAAGATTTTAATAACTTAACGTCAATATTTTAAAAAGCAGAAAAAAAATACAATTAAATTAATATGAATTGTTTGTCATTCAATTGGATCGCGCTGCTGCCGAACCATAAAAGCATAAAGCAATAAAAAGTTACTGTTATTGATGACATAATTTGACCTTTTTTAGTAAGTTTGGATGATGATATTGATATAATATTGTTCATTTGTTTTTCAGGTACGGATTCCGAGTGGTGACCATAATCGGCAGCTTGATTTCGAGTGCAGCTTTCGCTCTCTCCTACTATGCTACTAGCGTCGCCTACCTTTATGGGGTTTACGGCATTATTGGAGGTATAATACACATTTTAAAACTTAACACCGTTTAAAATTAGGTTCCTATATCTAGTATAAATTTTTACTGCATACTTAACACCTAATCAATGTCACTAAAGACACCTGCCCGTGAAATTCATGACTAAAATTTAAGTGTATTTCTTTCAGGTATTGGTCTCTGCATGATATACATGCCAGCAGTGCTGACCGTCGGATTTTATTTCGAAAAATGGAGAGCTCTCGCGACAGGCATTGCATTGTGTGGTTCTGGAGTTGGTGTCTTCTTAATGTCACCTATTACGTCCTGGCTGGTTAAAACTTATGACTGGAGAGTGACTATCGTCTGTCATGCAGGTAACTAGAAATTTATACAATTTTTCTTGAATTTTAATACTACCGCACTATTATCGAAGACTAAACTTCGATCTTATTACGGTAGTATTTGGTCCTGACTCGCCTTAAATTCGATCGCAAGTTTTTGTCAAGTTTTATAATGGAATTTTATTTCTTTCAGGAATGTTGCTTCTATGCATAATTTTTGGAGCGATGTTCCGACCAATTCAGCCAGTTCGTGTCACATTAGCAGACCAACCAGAAGAGGAAGACACCGCTCGCCGCCACGAAGAAGCAGTTGAGAAACTTAACTCTATGCTAAAACTCCATAACAAACTTGACTCTGGCATCACGATGCCGCCTGAAATGAGATTTACAAACAAAGTGAGCCCTCATACTTGGATGGGTGTTGCAAATAACACCCGTTATCCTACAGCTGAAGAAATATTCCGCGGTAGCACTACTCACCTCGGTGGGCATCGGCGCTCCTCCGCTACAGCAGGAACAATCAAACATACTCTTGGTAATAAACCAATGTTTATTGACGCACCAGTCGCTGAGAAAGACGAGCAAGAAGATTCTAACAGCAATATTGATAACACTGAGCCTCTTATTGGGTCCGCTCTCAAAGTTACATCGCAAACTAATTATAACCACCAACGTCGCTCAACAGCCGATTTAATTGCTAGACCTCTATACCGTGACGATATCTTCTTCGGAGCCAGCTTGACCAGACTGCCACAGTACACATCACGAACATCTCTTGGTTATCATTTAGCAGTGACCCATATACCTACATCAGAAGAAGTGCAAGAAGAAACGGGAAAATGTCGGTTCTGTCCTGAAGCTGTGCGAAGAGCATTGGCTACTATGTTGGACGTCAGCCTTTTCAAATCACTAACATTCGTGATCTTGACTCTCAGTGGATTCTTTACGATGTTAGGATTCTTTGTTCCGTTTATGTTTGTCCCAGGCAGAGCGCGTGCAAACAAAATGTCAGAAGACGCTATCGGATGGCTGGTCTCTTCTATAGGAGTAGCCAACATTATTGGTCGTGTGGTGTGCGGACTGGTATCTTCAATGCCAAAATTTTCTCCACTCTGGCTAAACAACATTGCGTTGACGGCTGGTGGGCTCGCTACCATGATGAGTGGACTCTGCTTTGAAAACTACTTCCAATACGCATACTGTGTTATATTTGGCCTTGCTGTTGGTGAGTTGATCTTTGTTTATTATTTTCTAACAAAATATTAATTACAAATTTGATGAAATTGCAACAATTAGAAAAAATTAAGAGTTTTTTAACTCTTCATTCAAGAGGTGTTACGTCATCTGTTTTTTTTAGAGTTTTACTTTTAAAAATTTTAACCTTGATTCTTACTGTGTCAATACTTTATTTATGTATTGATTAGTTTTATTCCTTCTTTGCAGCTTGTTTCGCATCCCTGCGTTCTATCTTAGTCGTGGAGTATCTTGGTCTGGAGAGGCTTACCAACTGCTTTGGACTGTTCCTCCTTTTCCAAGGCATTGGGGCATTGTTAGGTGCTCCAATTGCAGGTGAGTTAATATAATATTTCACAAATACTACTTACTGTAGTAATTATCATTAACTATACTATTTTTGTGAGTTAATTTATGCATAGTTTTTTATACTTCTTTCTTTCGAAATTGGTTAATTGATAATAAATGACCTTAATTTGATCGCGTAGGAGTTTGTTGAGTAGGTATTTGTTGGACGATAATACTTAATCCTACCTACAGTGACGGCACGCGGCGCTGCATTGCATAATGCTTGGCGCCCATCTATTTTTGTCCTCTGTCTAGTCGCACAGTGCCAAATTCCTACCTTCAATGCATACCCGCATGGTTATTGAACGATGACCTAGGCTAATAATATACAGTTATAGCTAAAGGTACTATACAATATCGGGAGAACGCAATATTCTTATTGGCATACTTCGCAGTAATGCGTTTTATTGATGTGGGTCAATAACATGCTCTACATCTCTGAACATTGTTTATATTCCATTTAGGTTTGAGGACGTACTAATAGGCTGTTTTAATTAGGTGTAGTTAAAAATAAATCATTTAAACAAGTACGTATGGTCAAGTATTCGTATTTAACATTAAATGATTGATCATAAAATTGGCGTAGGTGTAAATTTAAACAGCTTTGTTACTACAACTAGAGCACTAGAGCCAGCTAGAGTCACTCTTATAAAAAACAATAAATTATATAGAATTACTAGCGACCCGCCCCGGCTTCGCACGGGTGCAATAAACATTAAACCTTCCTCTTCAATCACTCTATCTATTAAAAAAACCGCATCAAAATCCGTTGCGTAGTTTTAAAGATTTAAGCATACATAAGGATATAGGGACAGAGAAAGCGACTTTGTTTTATACTATGTAGTGATTACTAGTGATGACCATTCATAAGTGCCCAATGTTCTACATGAATAAAAATATTTTTAATGTTGATTTTTGACTGATATAAATGTCTCTTTTACAGCATCTCTCTATGACCGGACTGGCAGCTACGACATATCATTCATGGTGTCTGGAGCTTTCCTCCTCTTCTCGTCACTCTTGTGTTACCCAGTTGACAGGATCAGCAGGTGGGAGAAGTCTCGTGGCGACAAAATGGGCACACAACCAAAAGTTTAAACTCTAGAGTATAAACTAAAGGACATTGTTACGGACGACACATTGGTGCCAAAAGAACACTATAGAAAAATAGTGAACGCAGTTTCCGAGCTGCCGGATGAGTGCGTATAATGAAACGTAACTGGCATTCAAATGTACTGTCTCCTAAAAGACGAGTGTGCAGTAATGCGTGTGATGAATCGCTAATTATGCCTATGCATAGTTTGAATGAATACTAGCCTTATTCCCGTATTCATGAATGACCTTATACGTAAGTTATGCACTCATCGCTACTGCAATGGTTTTGGCATTGCCTTAGCACTTTCGTTCATGAATACGGAAATATAATAATGTAAGACTTGTATTTTATAATTCACATTTTATTTACAAAATGTACGTAGTTTTATATTAGGTTTATATAGTCAAATTTGAAGAGATCAAGTTACATGTAATTTTAATTTAATTGTAATGTAATAGACAGTCTTACTCATGTACCTCGATGCGAAATTATAAAATTAGAAACATTCCCTACAAACAGTAAATCTTTGACAAAACTGCAAGGGATGTTGCTTTTGCAATGATTCGGTTAAGTCAGATAAATGCATTTAAAGTAGGTTTAAAGGTTTTAAAAGTACAAAGATTCGAAATATATAACGATAGCTTCGCAGTTTTGTCGAAGTTAAGACCCCATTTAATGGAGATCGAAAGCCAAAATGTACTTTAATTATATTATAGTCTGTTAGAAACTATTGAGAGTGCCTAGTTCATACTTAAAAGTGGTGCATAATATAAGACTATTAGGGGTAATTCGTTGTAATAAGATATTGCATATCAGTGTATGAAATGAGTGATATAAAATATTAGGTATGGAATTGGGTTTCAAATTTTGTAACAATTGTGCCTTAATGTATGAAGTGCTTGCTATTTTAATATGGGTATTTTGTATTTACGTAAATTGGACTCTATAGACATTTTTATTGTGTACAAAAGGAGTTTTATTTTTTAAACATTGGGAATATTTCCGATTTTAGGTATTGCACATCACATGCAATGATTGATAAGCCGTAGTAAATATGTAACTAACATATTTTATATACATACATAGAATAAGGACTATTACTGTGGCTGTGGTCTTGTAGACTATATATTGGCAGAATTATACTATGATTAGTGCAAAATTAACTAAAATACCTACATTGTAGGTAGTCAGGCTTGCCTGAATTTCTAGTTACTTCTTGCACTAATCAAAGTTTGATTCCCCTTTCTAAAATGTGTATAAATAAGAAATCATAGTCATTTGTTTTCGAATAATAATCATAAATCACTAGCTTTTCCGATGCGATTCATATTTTCTTTATCAACTTGTATTTAATGTTTGTATCATGTATGCCATCAAATCAAACCTTAATTTGTGTGGAGATTTGATCTAATTAAATTATTGTTTATTTCATATCTACCTCGACACTCTTTTTTTGGAGCTTTACGGATTGTATTACAGAACCTAACTTAGGACTCAAGTATTACTTGAAACTAATTTAGTTGGATACAAACTTATTTCTAGTAATGCTCGAATACTGAGTTAGGTTCTGTAATACGGTTCGTAATAAGAACAAATTTTAAGATTTTTTTTACCTAATGGCAAAGAATATATATAGGTACTATTACTACCAATGGTGTCTTATATATAAACCGAGGCCCCGGCGCGCCAGGGGCACAAACCGAGCGGGTAAGGCCACCGGGGCTTTAGTATGTAAACACCATAAGAGTAGGTTCTCTTGAGTTCACTGAAAACCCATAGAACTAGCGAATGAATTACTCTCTCTCACCTCGATTTGTGAGATAAGGCTTTGTCTGCAGTAGGACAAAAGTGGTTAGCCATAAAACTAATTTCATCTTGGACGACAAATGAGGAGATTTTAGTAGGTACCTACTTATTAAATTGAAGTTTTTTTTAGTATATTTGTTGATATAATGTATAGATCTACCTATTAACGGTTGTACTTTTTTGAATAAGTAAATGTACTTATAAATTATGAGATTATCTCAAAATCTGTACAAAAAGGAGGTACAATAATTCGCTTTTACTAGAATTATTAAACCCCAGCGTGTCTGCGACTGTTCGCGTGGAATTTGAATAACAGATGATGCACATATGACATAATATCATATTATGTGCATAATATCATAATAATATTTTTCTTTTTAAATTTTGTAAGATCGAAAATTATAAAAATGTTCTAAGTATGTTGAATTTTCTGAAGACTACTCATTATAGTTTACCATCAAGACAGACTTAGTGTTGCTGTTAGCTGCTATTAACGCCATCTAGTTGCAATTGATTGGTACTTTCTTGAGCTACGCTCTTGAAGGTATTTAGATCAATCCAACGGATCAATCCCTTCTTTATGTGTAGGTAATGTCAAATGTGACAGTTTAGCTATAGTAAAGCGAACAAAGTATATCTCAGGGCCTACTCAGCCGTTTGAGTTGAATAGATACCTCCAGTTTCGTGAGATATACTTAAAAAACAATAATTTCATTGAATCTGCTAGTTCGTTGTGGCGTAGGAGGGTCACAAACACCCAGACAGACATTCCAAAAAAAAATTCAAATTGACTTTGCATTGTTATGATTTTTTCATGGTGAAGAAGGCACGAGTTTCAAAAATATTAATACTTACTGTTTTTGGTGTAACACTTTTTAATGCTTTATAGCCTACCTAGCACACACGACTACACATCAAGCTAAACAAAACCAATTTGAACTGACCTGTATAATTATAGGCTCTTCGTACAACAAGATGTTAGCTTATACTGGAAATTAATAGCTTGATGTGTAGCCGCGTGTCCCTACTTTTTGAAAACTTGTTTAAAAATTTAGAAATCATTGTAACTACTCCTCTGGGTCATGGATGTCCTCCATCGTAAATTAATGACGCCTAAATTGTATTGTTTTCTAAATACCTACCTATTCAAGCTTTTCTACAGAGGATTACCAGATTTGGATAATATAAATTAAGTATTTTTAATGGTGACTATGATTTTTTGTGTTGTTTAGTATATAATGATGCCACAGTGCCATGTTAAGGAATAAGGAATGTTCTAAACGTCTGGACTTGTTACCTTGAGTCTTTGTGTAACGACTAGATAATATCTCGCCTCTAAAATAATAAGTAAATGTTTATTTTGCAAATTGTCAAGTGACGCGAGTCCAATAATCTGTTTTGTGTTATGTTAATTAACAGTCTTCCTTGGCCCTTTTTGAAATACACGATATTTGCCAAAAAACGGTTTTGAGAAGTTTTATTTACAACCTACAAAATACCTACCTATTGTCATCATGCGGAAACCTTAACTTAAATAAAAATACTTACGTATCAAAATTAAAAGTAAGTTAAAAAAAATAATTATATAGGAAATGCAAAAAGCTAACGTCACGCGGTATTCCCAGGCGGTCACCCATCCAAGTACTAACCGCGCCCAATGTTGCTTAACTTCGGTGATCGGACGAGAACCGGTGCTTTCAACATGGTATGGACGTTGGCATTTTGCAAACAAAATTTTAGATTCACTATCAAATGTGTGACGTCAGCTGCAAAATATGGAAAGTTAGCTTCTTATAATGGTAAAAAAATTCTTTCGTGGTTAGCTCGATAAATTATCAAATTCGAGATGCTTTTATTATTAAACACATGATAGGTACCATAGTTACGATTCTAACAAACTCAATTCAATATTATGCTTCAAATAAATTCATTCTGGTGCTATGGCTGAAAAGAGAAGAAACGTAAGAAGAATGTCCCAAGAGCATGGTACCATTTCAAGATTTATAAATAATGAGTAAAAAAAATATTTTTTGGTGAAGCTAATAAATGAAGGTAAGTGAAGTAGACATTAGTCGCGTTCATATATTAGGTATACAGATAAAACCTTTGTATTTGCTTCATGGATAAAACTAGTGTCGCGCCTACTAATTATAATATGTAGAAATAAAAAAAACTCGTTTTGCAGTGAGGTGTCCCTATTCACCGCAAGATGGCGGTGGAAAAAATAGGAGCTATTTTATTATTATACAAAAATGTACTCTGTGGTAGGTTGAATAAAAACTAAGATACAATTTTTTCCTGTAGGAGTTATCAAAAATTTATATAGTGAAATGAAGGGCCCAAGTTTTATCGTATACCTAGACGTATATGCATTAGGCATTTATTTTCTCATTTGCTTGCACGTATAAGTACCAGCCATATGGGATCGATCGATCGACAGAATACAGTAACTTGCACTAAATAATTTAGTAAAAAATATATTTGTTTTGCCTGATCAGTGGTACCATGTTATCTATGAGCTGCGTCACGCGGTGAAAATATGTAACCATCCCAGTCCACGGTAGGTACATAATAATAATATTGTATCGCATCTTTGTGCGCGGTGTCAAAGTGCGCGCCACATGGCGTCTCAGTGTGAGTGAGCTAATTGACTACCATTTACTCATTTTGAAATCATTGGAGCTGACCCTTTACCTACCCTTCTTCTTTAGAAATCCACCAAATTAAAAAAAAGCAATTTCAAGGTTAGCAACTTGGCACTTTTTTATTTAAGACATTCATGGACATGACTTGGATGTCTTACCACTAGAGACAACTGCATTATGAATGGTTTTGACGATAGCTATGTATACATAGAATATTATAGGAAGCCTGTTAAAAATAAAACAAATACTGGCGCAAAAGATGTTATATTTGCATTTTATTTACAAAATATACGTCTACGAGTTGGAGTTGGGTCCGCGTCTACGGCCGAAGGTCTGCACAACATTCACGAATCTGTAATGACAACATCATTGTTTGTGTTATTTTGAACCATTTCGGAATCTATTATCTCCCGAAAAATTTCTATAAATAAAGGTGTAAGTATGCAGTATTTGGGATTTTTGTTTTTGAAGATCTAATATTTCTAAAGAAAACGAATAGATCTGTTTAGTTTACCAATAACTTTATGAAAAACACTACACTATATTACAGCTCTCTATAGTACATGAGAGCTGTAGTACTCTATACATATAGCTGGAGTTTAAGTTATAGAAGTTTGTTAACTGCCAATGACAAATCCTGTAGTTTACCAAAAACCATATTATTATTTAAAAAAACATCATCAGTTTGAAGTGCAACTTACTGTACTATTGAAACAATAATATTAAAACAAGTAAAAAGACATAACTGCTAACCCAGATGTCCAGCTGATGCTGACCCAGACTGGGTTGCAATGTTATCATAATGATAACATAAACAACACTACTGATTTCTATTTTATAATTGCAAATATTCAATAATGGGCTATAATAATGGAATGAAATCTTATCTTATAATATGAAATAATCAAAAAACCTTTTTGAATGAACACAATTCATTGTGGTTTTTAATTTTATTCAGATTTTGGATTCAGAATCCAACTTTGATCGAGTTTATATCTTCACCAATCAAACCCAAGCACAGAATAAAGGACATCCTAAAATATAGTAAGATCAGTATAACTTTGCATTTCTGAAAGTAAGTACCTAACTACTAACATTTATCAAATAACAGAGACAGCGATACACTTTAACCTTTTGATTGCTAGTCTTCTAGTAGGGACAAGAATAATTCCTTCCGACGTACTCACCACAATTTTTCTATTCAAATAAAGATGTGGCATAAGGGGCATGATGAAGCAAACAAGTGACGCACTGGTATCCCAGAGATGGCAAAAGAAGGAGAGGATGTCAGTGCAGAAGATGGGAGGACGATCATTCTGGTCAAAAGTGGCAATGGACAGAGCCCAGTGGCGACAGTTGGAGGAGGCCTTTGCCAAAAGGCACACGGAATAGAGTTAGAATATAAACCCAATGTTAAGCATATGCATTTTATATTAATTCTCTGTGTCTGTAAATAAAGGCTATTTTATTTTATTTATAAAGACCATGGAAAATTTTGTCAGCTGTCAAAGACTGGCCTTTACTTTGGTTAAGTGTGATTCAGAAGAGCAAAGATAAATTGACATTATTGTATAAAAGGATAATGATTTACCTTCTGTTGTACTGAATCCTACGCTTAGCACGGCCGGTCTTCTTCTTCTTCTTTTGCTGTTTCTCTACTTTAGGTGTCTGGCCTTTGACCTTACCTGAAAGAGTAAGTAAATTGATTACAGTTACAGTTTACAGTTTCTTCATAACAAAACACAGTAGGTATTCCTCTGAATACTGTCTGGAATACCTACTGTGTTCAGTTCAGCTCTCATCTCGATTATTCAAAGACAAATTCAAGTTTATATTCTCTACTCAGAACACATCATATAACCATCTATCTTCTTACCAGTGGTGAAGGTTCCTTATACTTCAATTTCATCAGTTTGCCTTAAAAAAATTGCATGTCTACTGACTTTGCCATTGGTTTACCTCCAATTTAGTTCTGGCTTACCTCTTACATAAATAATTCTTTTTGCTAGTTAGTAGTTAGTTTAGTTCGCTTAGTTTTTTGTTAATGTGTATATGCAAAATAAATGTTCTTAATAATTTAATTAATTCTACTACTACTACTAATTTCTTTCTTTCCTTCTTATGAAAGTTTTCACATTAGAATTTTATTCTTAATGAGTTTACAGATTTTTAAATAAATTGTGTAGCATAAAATACAATTTACATTTATTATTTTCGAATTCCCGATAGGGTAAAAAAGCTTGCACTCACTATAGACCCCAACTGATTGATTGACTAAATAATGATTCTGAACTTTAAGACAACTTTTATGGTCTAGTCAAATGACACTATAGCTGCTACAACCTTAACAGCTGATTAGCCACAAATTAAAGTTTTTTGTTGGGTTATTTTTTTTTGGTATTGTTGTGACAAAACTCCGAAACCACTGCAAATTTAACAATACTTACTTTCAAATGTAAAAAATTACATAAAATAGCATACTTAACAATAGAATAACAAAAATTCAATTAAAATCATGGCAAACTCACCAGCACGAGCTAAGGATCCGTGCACTTTACCACCAAGCAATGGCACTGTCAGGTCAAGCTCGCTGGAAGAGAGCTCTGAAATCAGACAGGAGTCCTCCAAGGGGGCACCACACACTGAGAGAGTCAGCTCCTCGGCACCGACCTCGGCAAGGGCACGGATGCGCTCCTACAAGATACAAGTGTAATTTTGAATCTAAGCTTATAATGAGTAACAATCCACCTAACCTCTAAAATGTTCATGAGAAGTTTTAGGTATTGATGTTGTTTATTTTCATATTGTATAAGTTTTTGCTCTGACACGCAAGCTCAGAGGCAATAATACGAATAAAATCACGAGAAAACTTAAACTAGTAAGATAATTGCATGGACAATCGACACCGTATCAGACATAAGGTTGTTTTCATATTGAAATCTATCTATTACCTTGATTTGGCCAATGGTCTCCTGTCCATTGACGTCCAAGACGTGTGTCGACTGTCCTCTGATGTGCAGCTGCATTTTGAGGCTTCTGTAATTGAAACGTAAATGTTCAACGGCGTGGTCGACTAACACGATAACAAAGTAGACTTATTTCTCTAAGATTGCGACTAGGTGTAACACAATTTTTAGGTCCAAAATATAGATATTTACATTTACTAACACAAAGACTTGGTTTTTTTTGAAAAAAACGCGTTTATCTTAACAAAAATGTGGAATCATGAGATTTACTAACCTTATCAGCCAAGTCTGACAAGCGAAAGAAACAATAATGGCGGACGGAAAAGGAAACACATCGACAATTGATAAATCGACTAATACAGAACGTTAAATTATCACTAATTGGCTATGGAATGAATAAAACAAGCTTTCAATAGGCTTCCAATACCGCTTAGGTATATAAACTCTAAGCAATACCGGTATTCCGGGACCCTGCAATATCGTAATCGCGGATATTGTAGGTCTTTTTCAAATCACGATACCTATTGACGATCCAATAAGCAATAGGGAAGATGCAAATGTAATATTTATGAAATTTTCATGGTTAAAATGTTAAAAACATATAAAAGAAATGCTACTGCAACGTTTTTATTTTACATAATGTTGTTTTTAAACAATAATTACGAATTAAAAATGACTTGCAACAAAACGAATTTCAAAACACCAATCAGCGTTTAGTGACGTCACTCTTGTTATGACAACTTATTTGAGGTTATGGTTGTAAAGTGATTACTTTTTTAGGAGAATATTAATTGCGTTTTTTAAATAAAAATGGAAGTTGGATTTATAAAAGCAGACTCCAGGAATTTACCGAAAGTTAGTGTTGACATGGTTGTAACTTTTTTTATCGAAAGTGCAGAGTTTTCAGGTGTAGAAATGAAAGGGGCTAAATTACTACGGTATGTATACATCATAGTCATTCATAGTTGTTAAACTTTGTATTTTATTCAGCGGCTTCTACATATAGCAGTTATTTCAGCTCGACAAGAGAATCTTACGGCGATAACGCAATCGGCCATGTCCAAATTAAAAGAGATGGAGGAGAATTATGTACAATAAAAAGTAGAGTTACTCCGGAGCACAAAGAACGTAAAGAAGGTTATCGGGTTACAGCCATTATTAATGAAACGCAAAGCTTGGTCGGAGTGTAGCAAAGGGTGTGCACCATTTGTCTTCACAGCTTGAAACCACTTTTTTCTCAGCTTTGGGTCAGAAGGTCCACTCAAAAATAATTTATTTGCAAACTTTGTTGAGGTAGATGGACACATTGGCACAAAACATGAGTCAACACGGCTTTTTATCTGAATATTAATGGTATTGTTACAATCACCTGACGTCGATGGATAGTCCATTTTAATTTTTTACAAATAATCTCGAAAGAGCAAAAGTTAAAATGAAAAGTAAATGTAAATTGAAAGTTGTTGACAGACAAGAGTGACGTCATCAGTACCATAGGTCCGTTTTCGCGCGAACTGTCAAACTGTCAATTTAAAACAGCATTTTTTCCGATAAATTACAATATTTTAATTGTTTTAATATATTTGTGGTCTATTCTACATGGAATTCTTTAAAATGAAAATAAAAATAGTGCATCTTCCCTATTAGGTACGATACATAAACTTTGGATTAGGCATGCGGCAAAAAATCAACATCGCCTACAATAATCGACTATGAAATCGATTTCAATCCTTCAGAGTTGGTTGTTCAGATCGACTAGACATCTGGGGATAACTTGTCTTTTCTCAATTTTTTTACTTTTCTTAATTTTTAGAGATAATTACAGCTTGGCAAAAAAAAGTCTGAGGCGGTGACAGCTGGAACTAAAAATAAAACTCTAAAAAACTAAGTTTGTGAGTACTAAAATAACATGAAAATGATTCATTTGATTATAATTAATGACAAAAAACTCGTCATAGAAATAAGTAAGCACTAAATAACTTGTTGAAAAGTGCGCCAGCAGCGCCCCCAATTTTTCCAGTCTCTTTTTTGCCAAGCTGTAAATAGACGACGAGTAGATTATTTAAGAAACAAACGTCTTTGTTAATAGTGCGAAGTGGTTACTTACATTATGAAATTCAATCCTTTTTCTATCTCTGAACTCTTACAGTAACTGATATAGAGTCTATTATTGAGCGAACACGGATTTATACTTTTCAACATTAATTTATTTTACTTTTGGCTGAAAGTCACAATAATTTTGAAAAAAATTGTTTAAGTTTAATGACTAAAATGATCGCGTACCCCTGCGCGTTCTCCCCGCTCCCAAAGAAACTTCGCCCGTCCTTCGATCCACTAAAGGGACCTAAAAATCGACTATTGCGCAATTGTCAAAATGTTTGCCGATATTTTTAACTTAAGGTGCAAAATAAAATAACCAGTTTTTCAAGACTAATAGGGCTTACGTATTTTCTTAAAATTTTTCGCTTATTTTTTGTAGATGAAAACAAAAACATTATTGCCAATGCCAATCCTATATAAAATTGGTTTCTGAACGTTGGCAATCAGTCTGTCCACCCAGAAGCTCGTGATTGGTTGTCCGAAAAAAGCGGCTGACTGTGCCGTGTGATCTGTCCGATTTTGATGTGATTTCTTTTCCGAAAAATGGTTAAATAAAATAAATAGTTATCGCTCAAGTCAAGCATTACCTTGTTAAATCTCTATCATGCTGTCGCAGTTAGCCCGTCATATTCTGTTTACAATCGTACATTTGGTTGTGAATTTACTTGTTGCTGTTCAGAATGTTTATTCCCGATTCCGGATCAAAAAGTGCATTTATTCTCAAAATGAGGTGACTAAAAGTGACATAAAAGTTATATTAGAACACGTTCCAAGAGTTACCAAAAAACTCAAACATTTGGTGATCCTAACGGATACTGATCATCACACGTTCAGTGACTTGGCTCGCATCGTTATATGGAGCCTTGTAGCCGGGATATCATATGTGAGCTTCTACGATATAACAGGTAACTATTAGGTATATCTTAGTGCCAAAAACGATACATTTATCCTTCCTCTAACAAAATTATTCTAATCATAACCAAACAATTTGTTATTGATCATTTTGACTCATTTTCCTGATTAAAATATATTGTAGGTACTGTGTATTTGGATTTCTAATGATAACAATCAAAATTTACGTACCAACATTATATATTTGGTTTCTTATAAGATCCTAATTAGTATTTGTTGATTATTTGGACTGTAATAATATTTGATAAAATTTCATCATTCAGTGAACTATAGGTGCACACTGCAATGATATAAGTATAGTGATAACAATCTATACATTTTAAACATGATAAACCTTAACTTTTTATTTTTGTTTCAGGAGAATTAAAAGACAATGAAGAAAAGCTGTTTCTTGAAGTTGAGAAAAATAAAAAGGGTGTGCCAGGTTGCATAAAATGGTACAAAAAGCCTGACTTGAATGGCTACACCAATGGAATGCAAGCACACACAGTCTTTATAAATATTTTTACCAATAAAGACGGTCAGCCAACTATAGCTGAATGTATACAGCGGATAGCTGAAGACAAAGTTATTTGTAGTAGAAAATCTGATGAATATACAGCACAAGAGTTAGATAATATTCTAATGTTAATGTACCCTTCCATTCCTGATCCAGATTTAGTTTTATATACTGGTCCATTATGTTGTACTCATGGCTTATTGCCATGGCAAATAAGACTCACTGAGTTTGTACAACTTTCTGTAGATCATAGTGTAAATATTGACAATTATGTAGGTGCTTTGTATAGATACAATAAATGTGATCAAAGATTTGGTAAGTGATGTTGGGCATAGACCCCAATAGGCCTAAGTGAAATTGGATATATTAGGCTGTTGTCTATTGGGTTTACTTTACCATCATTAGTATATATGTAAATAGGTGCTTAATTTAATATCAGATTTATTTTACAATA
This sequence comes from Protodeltote pygarga, assembly GCA_936450705.2. Taxonomy (NCBI): domain Eukaryota; kingdom Metazoa; phylum Arthropoda; class Insecta; order Lepidoptera; family Noctuidae; genus Protodeltote; species Protodeltote pygarga. The sequence continues at coordinate 4,810,966 of OW388257.2, read as the reverse complement.
GTGCCTGGTTTTAGCTTTTTATGGACATGCATTTAATTTTGATACCCCGGGAATATAACTAGTAGATTTATGTAGGCATTGAAACTTAAACAATTTTCAACTTTTTCCTATATTTTATAATCAAAATTGTAAACACAATGGGTATAAAGATCAGCTCTGTCCTATTATGTGAAAAGGAGTTACAAACAATCTATTGTTAGGGTGCTTTGTGAGTAGAATTACTATACTTGTGTTGTATTACAGAACCTTACTTAGGACTCAAATATTACTTGTGATGAGTGTAGTTGAGCTAAAACTAATTTCAAGTAACAGTAAGTTATAGTTGGGCCCTGATTTAAGTAATATTTAGACCCCCCCTGTGTAGCCAGTCTGCCAGGTTTATGTTTTTTTTTAAATCTTGCCTTTCCTTTTCTTTTATATTCAGTTCAGGTGTGTCGACCAATGATAAGAAAAAAATAAAGCTAAATTTTTTATTGTGTATAATGGGGAATGTTCTTTTTTGGTCAAAAAAAATAAATAAGTACCTAGTAGTTATGATCAAACTAATTTGTTGGTCCACCTTTATTTTTCTGCCACAGCATCATTATTGTAAATATTAAAGTAATTCTGTGTAATATTTGGTCTCAATCCATGTATTTAAAAAAAACCACCACTGGTAATACCAATTGGATCTATTCCATTTTATATAGAAAAAGCCATAAAAATAATTATTATTAACTTTTATTGAATCTAATGCTTGAGCATCTTCATAACTGAAAGACAAGCATAATAATGTATGTTGTTTGTAAAATTATGTATAATTTTTAAAATGGACCAGTATCTATCCATGTCAATACATTCCGGGGTATATCCTATCCATACTAATATAATATTGGTTTTGTTTCGAAAAGGCCTTAAGTCGCAAAATTAGAAAGAGATAGAATGGATTAAAAACAGGTTTAATGTTGCCCCCACACAATAGTTGTATAAAATTATTTAACTAAAAAAATTATTTATTACATTTACAAAAAAATATTACATTAAAATCAAAATTTGAATGTGGTCACACTCATGGGAACGCAAATTTTTGTTACAATATGTTGTAATTTGTTGTAGGTAGCTATGTAAATAATGTATATATTTTGTCCATCAATGTTTTATGGAATCATTTTGTAACTTTGCAATATTTTGTGATGAAATGTTATCTAACAAATGTTATACAATAGAATATGTACGAGTATGTATAACTGCTGTGTGGAAGCACCATTAATATCAACATCATCATTATAAATAACCATGGCCTGTAAAATTTCATACATTGTGTTTGTAATTTATTGATAAAATGGTATTACAACTACTTTATCTCATGAATGAATCCTTTTACTAAAAAAAACTAGTTGTACTACATCACGAACGATTGAGCAATAAATCTGTAAAGAAATACATATATTTATAATTTTTAAAATATGAAAATATATAAACTCGATCAATTTTGATGGTTTTATTTTATTTAAGATACAGATTGAAATTAAAAATATGCGACAAATTGAAATGGGAGATTACTTATAACAAACTACGACTACGAGCACGAGGTCCTGGGTTCGATTCCCGGGCCGGATAATGTGTTATTGGGTTTTTCCATTAAGAAATTCTCAGCAGCAGCACGGAGTCTGTAATTGTGCCCGATCAATTGCAATAGGCTCGCCCCCTATTACATGGGACTTATAACGTAGCCGGCGAAACGTGGGTGTAGGTACTGCATACACCTCTGCCTACCCCCTCTAGGGAATACAGGCGCGTGAGTCTTATATTATGTTTAAGCTACGTCATAACATGCAACTGTTACATAATAATTAATCCAAAACCAACGTGTTTTTAACGGTGCAAAGTGGGGGGAAAATACCTATAACGTCACAAGTATCCCTTTGTGTGTGACTTGAATTGTCTATCGCGCATTTGCGCAGTTGCGATTAACATCTAACTTATTTATAGAAAATAGTTACCAATTTGATAGGGATATTGTTATTAATTTCCTTAATTTATTATAGCAGATAAATACCAATAAAATAAATATCTAAGTACATAAAACATACGTTGCCACATCAATAAGACAAATTGTATATCAATAAATAGGTAAGTACCTATCTATTCTTTTCGCAATTTAAAAAAAAAAAAATATTTATCGCACTTGTAATAGTTATACATACTTAAAGTTGTAGAAATTGCAAGCATGAAATCCCAACTTCGACCTTAAATGGGAAATAGGTAGGTAGTACCTACTTGGTCGCAGAGCGAAGATTAGAAATGCAAGCCAAATAATGTACTTAATTGTTATTATGATTACCTATGTGTGTGGCAAAATAAATGGTTTACATGGTTAATAAATAACCTGCTATGTTCAACGATTTCCTATGCTTTAGAAATATCGCTCTATTCAAACTTTATTATCTACCTAAAAAAAGTTTGTTAAATTACGTAAAAATTGATTCAAAATAGTATAAAAACGTTTTCATTTCTAAACCGTACTTACACAATTGTAACATATACGGCGATTCGTGCAGGCCTCTCCACTCGTATAAATGGTGGGACTATCCGAGAACCTTATAGGTAAAACAGCTTCTTCTTTAAATTTACGAAATTATAACGACACAACTTGTATGGGAAGTTAAGTGCCAGCACAAACCGGGAACAACAATTTCAGTTTCATAAAATAAAAATTTTTCAATGTTTAGATTGCGCTCGGGAAATCCGCTACGATGCTTCGAGGTCATTCTCCAAGCACGGAAATATGCACTTTATTTTAAATAACAGAAAAGCATTTTATAAACTACTTTTCAGCTATTAATGCAAATACATTGTGTAATTTTAATCCGCCTTCACTATAAGTTTGTTATCAATACTTGTTTCAATTAGGACTGGAACGATAGTGAGTAACAAACAACGCATATTATTTTATCTTTGTATGTAACAACTGCAATCTCAGTTTTACAGGGTGTTTGAACATTAGTTACACTCAAGTGACGTGTTAAGACAACTTAACCACACGTCAACTTGTGTTCTTTTTACCCCCGATCCAAAAAAGTGGGCTGTTATAAGTTTGACGTGTGTGTGTTTGTCTATGGCATCGTAGCTCCTAAACGGGTGAACCGATTTTGATTGAAAATATTATGCAATTTTTTTTAAAGCTAAAAACACTCGGTCAAGTTACCTTTCAAATAAAAAAAACCTAATCAAAATCGGTTCATTAGTTTGGGAGTTACGATGGCACAGTCAGACACATCTAACTTACAACACCCTTCTTTTTGCGTTATTTTAAAATTTATAGTTATTTACTGTGAAACCCTTCTAAGAGCAGTCAAGTCAGTTTTGTGTTATTGCGTTTTATAATTTTATACTTAATTAAAATACTGTATAATTTCAGTAGATTCTAAATAATGTAGTTGTCACAAGTTAGGACATATATAACAAATATTTTACTTTTGTGTACAAAAACTGCGAAAACCTGCTAACAGATTTTTTTCAAAAATGTTGTTTAGCAGGTTTTTGCAGTAAACCCTTTATTTTTTTGCTATTGTCCCATCGCGTTATGGGTCTGCTAAAAAATATAATTGGCTGCATAAAGCGTCACGCTGTACCTACGCCTCGCCGCATCACGATGTATGCTATTATAGAGACCATGAGGTATGCTATTTTAGAGAGACAAAAATGAAACAAAACTTTGGAGTGAAGTGTTTATTAAAGTAATACGCGAATAATAGTGCACACTAAAATACTATACACAAAGGACTATTTACATCTGTTGCACGCACTAATGATTGCTCCCACCTGCAAGAGAAAAATGAAAATAATATATCACAGCCTTAGTTTTTTTGATGTCAGAAATGCATGTTGTTTTAAAAAGATCTTTTATTTTGTCTAGATGCTATCTTATAACTTTTACATAAACATCGATAAAGAAGGATACGTTTACGTGAACATCCCGAATTATAACTTTATCTTATGATATGAACTAGAGATAAAAATGATATAATGTGTTAGAATAAATTCAGTTACAGTTTGTTCTGAATTATGTAAATGTATGATTTTGATTTTATAACTATCCTTTATTAAAATTTATTGAAATGAATTCCTAGTATGAACGTTTGTTGTTTCCCGTATGAGTTATTAGTACTTCTACTTACATACATAATTATATGATAATTACGATTTTTATTAAAAATTGTAACATTAAGTAGGTAGGATTTTTTTATCGTTTCTAAGATATCGTAACAACATTTCTGACATCATCCTATTTTCCATATACAATGTAAGTATATATCGAGGTAGAGGTGTTGTATTGTTATAATACATATAATACACTTAATTTACTGCGTTTTAATTAATTTACGGCACTTAACTTGGGTCAATGTTTTGCATGAAATTAATATGCCTTTTTCTAAGTTGAACACACATAAGAAAATAGATAAAAGTACAACCTGTCAGATTGGTAACCTGATGTTCACCGGCGATGGCGGGAGTGACTGCCGCTGCGTGATCGACGCCGGTCGTAGTCCCTAGACCGCTCATACCTATCGTACTTGTCGTAGTCTCGGCCCGACCTGTCGTAAGACCTGTCCCGCTTCGAGCTGTCCCTGTCGTAAGACCGTTTGTCCCGCTTGCGCGAACGTTCTTCGGATTTGTCCCGCGACGCCTTTTTGCGTCCCGAACGCGATTCATAACTGATCGATCGCGACCGCTTCGTACGTTTTCTAGGACGATCCTCTTCGGAGTCATCTCTGTATTTGTCTTTGTGTCTGTCGTAGTCCCTACTCCTAGAAGATTTGTGTTTGTCATAGTAGTCATCCTTCTTCTTTGATCTAGATTTGTCTTTCTCGTAATCGTCATAGTATTTAGATTTGGAATAGCTTCTATCATTGGATTTATGCGATTTTTCCTTTCTATGTTTTTCTTTCTTTGATTTTCGCCGAGAGCCACTGGAACTAGATCCTCTACGCTTGCGTTTCTTTGATTTAGTTTGCACGATGGGGTCATGTTCGGTCTCTGAGGATGATTCGCTCGAACTGGACGAGGAATCGTCTTCAGAGTCACTGGTGGAGGGGGAGCTTTCTTTGTGGTTAGATTTACTTGAAGGCTTCGAATGAGGGCTGGAAGTGCGGTCCCTTTTACTGGACTTTTTAGTTTTCTCCTCAAGAATAGTGTCTAGCTTCCTGACCCCATCCGGTCTGTCGGATTTGTGAGAACTCCTTTTGTCTTTCGAGAGGCGTCGTTCTGGTAACTTATCTGGCGTATCGCCGTCTAACGGTGGCGGGGTAGCTGACGATCCTGTAATGTAAAAGTTTTAATTTAAGCCGCATTTTTTCGTTATTTTATTTTTATTTTACTTCGGGTCTCTTTATTAAGTTTTAATTTTGTTAGATGCATGAGCAGTATTTTATACGCCTATCATCTTAGTATATTTAGGAAAATAAAGTCCCTGTGTCAATGTAAGAAAGTTTAAAATCGACTAAACCTCAACTGTATAGATATTGTAAACGTCCAGATTACATTTTAAAGTAACACATTTTTGTGTAGATGAAGTCGACCGCAAGCAGGGTTCGAATCTGCAACCTTAGGAAAGGCACACCATCAGTCTGCTCTACCAATAAGTTACCTGAAATCTATCTCGTGGTGCCGAAGTTTTTTCACGTTCAGTTGAGACGATAAATTACGTTAAATACCTATTTTCATACCGCACGCGTAACACGCCAACCCTCTAATTACCGTCTTGGTGTAAATTTGAATGAATTATGATGAGTCACTTAAAAGGCTGCCAAATTGATACACAAAAAAAAAACAATTACACGTATACTAATGGTGACGGTGACGCTCTATAGTATCGCATGATTTGTGATGTTTTTAAAAAAGGTCATGTTAAAGTCATACTATATCGTGACCTGTTTAAAAGACTCGATCTTTGACCTTGATATTACTTGCGTCAAACTAAAAAGGGTAATGAAAGGTCCAATTTTGACCTAAACCCCAAATCGCAGACGTCATTTAGTTTAGGTAATATTGTATTGTATATCTTATTCAATGCGTCACAATATCAAAACCGCTTTGAAATTTTCTTTTTTTATTATTAAAAGGATAAGCGTTTGACCATAAATCTATTTGAATTTAAGGCTTTTAGATGCGCCGATGACCTTATTATAAAAACAAACAAATAATATAATACAAATACAAAATATCCTGCGCGTGCATTACAAACCTTACAATATTTATTACTAAACAGACGCACTAGAGCCACGTTTACTAACTGGGGGTAATCAGTAATCACCCCTGTGGGGGTAAAACTGGTATTATAAAATTTTAACAATATTCACTAAGCTGTCAGGAATAATAACTTTCGTGAGTCATTTCTTATAATTATATTATAACGTAGGCAACTACGTGTTATTCTAATGTTTGAGCTTTATTACTGTAAAGTTTTATCAAAATCCGTTCAATAGTTTATGCCTGAAAGAGTAACAAACACCCATACATCTATCCTCACAAACTTTCACATTTATAATATTAGTAGGAAGTAGGATGTTAATATATTATTATTTTCGCGAGTTAGAGTAGCACTTAGACAGTTTATCATATAAATGTTTATAAAAGTTTGTACTAACGTGAATGCCGGGGTCGTTCAGGAGTGATATTGTTGGGTGTGCTAGGGTCGTCATTGGCCTCCCTGGCCTCAGCTCGGCGAACCTCCGCCTCGATCTCCCGTGAAGTGCGCTCGAAATCCAACTTCTTGCGTTTTATGATGTCCTGTTCGTATACAATAATATATAATTATTTAATAAGAAAATTTTAAAAAACAACTGATACGGATGGGATTCGAACCCACGATCTGCGACGTACCGTGTCGACGCTCTAACCGCTGAGCCACCGTATCAGCACCAGCCGAAATTTCAAATCTCTTTTACACTCCTAGGGCGTGTGGCGACATCTATCGGAATACATTCCGTATCCCAACTCAGTGCTCCAAACTTTGCAGTTTTAGTAGACACCGATGCGATATTACCAATTTTCTTAATATTTTTGTGAATTTTTTACATGTGACACATGATAGCTTATTAAATTTAATTATTTTATAGGAAATTTTGAAAAAAATAACTGATACGGATGGGATTCGAACCCACGATCTTCGACGTACCGTGTCGAAGTGTACAGCGTGTACAGCGTTTTCTCCTGTATTGTCACACAGATCAAATTAATGAAGTAGAAGGTTATTCGCTTAAATATTTCATCACTTGAATCGTCGTCCTTTAGCACAATAATATTTTTTACTTATTTAATTGGTCTGATAATCAGTGTTAACAGATCTGTTTTTCCAAATATCAGGACTTAGATGAAAAAAATGCGGGGCAGGGACGGAAAAATTGCACGCAGGAAAAATGCATTATTTTAAAGTAGGTACTTATCACGCCAAGTTTGCTGCTTAGATGAAATAGCGTGACTCCTGAGAGGGATGAAAAGCGGGACGTAACGTAATATAACCAGCAAAATAATGGTGTTTAATACCAAAACCTAACGGGAAAAATGCAGGTAAAGTGTGACGAGAAGTTATGACTGATCATTTCGATCGGCAGCATAAAATATTTATGCGATGCCCGATAACAACTGATTTTCTATTGTTTTAAGTTAGCGAATAAATCCATTATAAAAGCAGCTTATAATTCATGTTTGAATAGTACTTTCTTTATGATACTACATACAGTAGACGTATCACCTAGATGCTTTCTACGTCCCGAGCGGCGGCGCGATGGGAGTTGTTTTTGTTTGTTTTTTTTTATACCCTTTTATATGTTTATATGTGGTTTTTTTTGTGTCGTTTAATAAAAGTATTTCTTTCTTTCTTTCTTTCTTTCTTTCTTTCAGTAGAATCCGTTTATTATGACTCTACTCTACTATGACGCTTTTTTTTGTAAAGTTTATTTTCATTATAGTGGCCTGGTTTTGTGTTATTGGATTGTGAGATTTATGATGGATTTATTTGGAGATGTGCTAATGCTATTTGTGCTACTGTTTGGCAAATAGTTGCTACTCGGGACCATATTTATTTTAATTTCGACAACACTGCCTCATATTTTTCATCGCCAAGCTGTACCTACCTACAAAGTGTGAATAAATTCATGCATTTTCCTAAACTGTCTGTTTAGTCAAGCCTAGTTATTCCACGCTGATAAATAGACGGAAAGTTTTCAGATTCAATCATTTATTTGCCTGAACATAAGTTACGATAGATGGACTGCATAATATGAGTTAGTCACATTATATTCGACCGGACGCCAGTGGCATAACAAGCGCTTCACCCGCGAATTGGCCGCGTGGATTTCACAACCCCTATTTTATCCCCTTTTGAGGAAAAAATAAATAATATTCCAAGACTATCTTAATTATCGACGAATAAGGCAAATACCGGTCACTTCTGTGACTTTAATATTAAAGAATTTTCCATACAAACTTCCATACTCTTTTTACCCCTTTTAAGGTTAAAATTTCAAGTTTTTGATATGTCAGTCAAATTTTCCTTTTACATTATTACGTACAAGGTTAGTGAAATAAGCCTTTGCCTATAAATTAATTTACAGAGAAGGATAAAAAACTGTTCCTTAGTTAGATTTTTTACTTATAGCACATTGGTAAAGGGATCATAAATGCTGTCTTAAAAAATATAAAACTTTATGGAGCGTTAAATTACATTCCGTTTCTGTACACTTTACAACGTACAGTATATGCAAAATTTGATGATCGGTTTAGTAGTTTAGGCGCGAAAAGGTAACAAAACAAACTTACTTTCACATTTGAAGTATTAGAATCTTCTTCATTGTATGGTTGATGAACAACCTGATGTCAGAGTTTCAACCGCCCGTAGGCCTCTAACATGGCTTTACATACCGTTGAAAAATCTCAGGTGTGCTGGTTTCAGAATAAGGATTAGAGGTGTTTAGGTAAATTAGTGCCCGTATATCTGATCTATATAAATGACTCACATTCATCCACTTTCGTTATTGACTGAACAGTACTGTACCATAATTTTATCTTGATACCCGATCTTTTTACTAACATAATTTTTATTGTTATCGCAATCGTCACGCCTGTTGACTCACGGTCGTTTTTAATTAATGTAAACAACATTAGGATCTAGATTCTGAACCTAATTTTCCGGTCACAATGACGTCAATAATGTTTTTCAATCATTCCGAGGGTAAACCTTATTATACATATATCTAAAAACTCGGGTGCATTAAATACATTAAAATTTATTTATCATAACATTGCGTCGTATTTCCCCGAAAGGTTAGACAACCCGAAAATCGAACCTAGGACCAATGACCGACTAATCGCGCAATCTCTGAAAGCATACATCTTAAATAATTCTTTTTTTTTCGCAGTCAGACGCTAGTTTAGATATAAAGACTATAATTTTGATGCATTGATGCAACTTGCGCAAGAATGGGAAACAAGTTTTTTTTTTATAAGGACTAAGATGAAGTAAAAAAAAACAATTAAAAAAAACGTGATAACAATTTTTTGTACCTAAAAGCAGGTTCTATTTATTTTACTTGACCTTTTTTACCCTTTAATTGCTAGGCAAACACGCTAAGGTGAGAAGGAATACTCAAGGAAAAAAAACTTAAAAACTAAATTCACCGACTTTACTCGTAGAATTTATTACATGGTCCTATAGAGCCATTAACACTAATTAACCGGGGTAGTATAAGCCTAAAATATTAGAGTAAAATATTCGTACTATAGGCCCTCCTCCAGTTATGGATTGCACCTCCTTCCTTACCCACCCCTTCTCTTCTTCCCCGTTAACTAAAATCTCCTTCCGTTCCATAAATCCCCCCTTCTATAATCCTGAATAGTATAATAATTCTGAATCCGGAACAGTATCATCTTGAAACTCTATGGGTTATCCCCCCCCCTCTTTTATACCTAATCCTGAACAGGGTCGACAACGCTCAAGTGATACGCCTGGTATTACAAACGTCTATGGGTTACGGTTAATGGACACTTACCTGCAGCTGTTGATCCGACAGGTCATTAGCTTCATCTTCGTCGCTGTTTTCACTGCTACTCTCGTAAGCGCCCAGCCCTGCACACATACGCAACACAATCATAATAACACACCCACACACACGCGAATAGACGCAAGGAACACCGAAACTACCTAAATTATGTTACCTAGAAGAAATAAAAGATTTTTATTCAATTCCGTTTCGCATTCATTAAAATTTAATTTGCTTTTCGAAATTTCAAGGACATTCATTAACCCTTTGAACGCCATGCCGGTCATTGGTGACCGGCAAACAATAAAAATTGCATTGTGTCTGCGGCGTGGCAGTCAATGTATTAAATATGTATCATGTTTTTATGATTAAATTAATTATTTAATTTTGAAAAATAAGGAACTTTACGCGATATCCAAAACCACGGAAAAATAACACACATACATTAATCAACGTAAGGTTGCATAAATATATCGTTAACATAAATGTTTATAATTACATTATATAACATCTAGAATAAATTCTGTACATTTCTTACCAATTATCCACTAAATACAATGTAATTAAACACTGTTGATTTAACGTATTGCCAATAAGGTCAATACTAAAATACTAATAATGGTGCTGGACAGCTGAAATGAGAAACTTATATAACATACATGGCGGTTCAGAACAAAAGTTTTCAACATTTTTGATAGCTTTTCTGAAAAATTACGAGAAAAACCACCATTTATGTTTTGTACCAAATATCTGGCAAACTGTTTGTTCTGCTGTAATAGTTACATTACATATAATAGGTACATTATGAAACTAGTTTAATTATATTTAAAGACGGAGTAGTTGGAAGGAGTTAGCGAGATATTTGTTCGAGGTCCGCGATAGGAACACAACTCACCGAGCCCACTTGCGATAGCGGCGAGTGCCTTCGACTTGCTCGCCTTCATAGCGTTGAGGCGCGACGCTTTTACCATATAAATAAAACCAACATTAATCACACACCACATGTATTCAATTGTCAACAGGCAACATCTGAAATAAGACTTTATTAGCGATGAATATAACACATTTTTGCACATCACAATATTCTTCGAGTTCACATAGATTGTCTCGATACGAGACAGGTATCACAGTGCATTATCACAGCTACAGTCAATACGCGATAGTTTCTCGTAGTACAAAGTTATGTCTTGGCAGACGCCGGTCCAGTGGGGATAAGCTTAGATGAGTGGAAATACCTTGTAGCGCGGTATATCTGGCCAATTCTTCCTGGCTCACCATTTGAATCTCCTGGTCAGTCACCTCAAGGAGTATTTCAGTGAGTGAGCGGCGGACTGCAAGCATCTGTGAATTGATTACAATGTTATTATCAAAGCTTTGCCTGTAAAACGCAACTATGTACTAATTCTCTTGCACGCGCTGTAAACTAATTTAGCCTCGCCATTTTGCTTTCTAACAGAAATCATGAGGAAAAGGACAGCAGATTTTTAGAGTTGTCAAATTAGCCCATTTTCGTGATACCAATAAGAATTTAAGTAGGTGATACCATCTAATTTCATGTCCTTTTTCAATGGCGTATAATAGAAAGAGATATAATGAGACTAAAAATAGTTTCGTGCGGTGTACAAGAGAATCAGCACCATTCTCATCTAAAAGCTAAGGTTTTATAAATTAACACGCAGTTCTATCTTTTCTCACCACTTCTTGCATAATCTCCTCTTTACTCCTCTTGACCAATGGTGGAGGCTCCTCCCGCTCGTCTTTGGTGAGCGGGGCCTCGTCTGGCGCTTCCTCTTTAACAGGACTCGATGATGGTGGCTCTTCCTTATCCGCATCTTCGCCTTCTGAATCCGATTCCTGTTGGAAGTGAAAAGGAATTTTGGATGTGAGGTAGAGATTTTAATTAAAAACAGACAAAGGACATAGTGTTATAGTAAAAGTATTGTCCTTTGAAAAAAAAAGAAAAGTTTTTAGTATTATAAATACTTGACCAAAGATTGATTTAGGTTAGATTCTAGCAATATTCTATACGAGACGAGAGAACGAGAGAGTATAGGACTGTAAGTGGACCATCCGTAAATATCTTAACCTTCCCTAAATATCTTCACCAATTTTCTGTGGCGGAACTACAGACAGCCCGAACCTGGACTAGGTCACTGCTAGATCAACAGTGATCTGATAGGCTACTACTTATATAATCCATTAGCTTAGTGAAGTACATTATCCATTATGGCAAAGATCGCGGGTGAAGTCCCGCCCGAGTCAGTTGTTTTTGCGAGTTTCTTGTTAAATATTTACATTATGTGGATGAAATATTTTGCAGATATGCAAAGCAACATAATACTTTTTCTTATTTCTTTACTTATTTGTTATAAGAATCTTTAGCTAATTTATATCGTTTCTTAGTATACCTACTTATACGTTTTCTAGATGATTAGGATATTTTTTTATCAATTTCATAAGTGTCAACTATAAAGATATTCTGTAAAAAAAAGTTCTGTAAGCCTATCTTTTAGTCATGTTTGTTTTCTCGGAGTCAAGTAGGTATACTATTTTTAATGGAAATACCAAAAATAGTCATTAAATTAGATAGAAATTCATAATTTAGGTAGAAATTCATACTTTCAGTAGAAATTCATACTTTAGGTAGAAAACCATTACATTCGATTCTAAAGCTTAGAGCCATTACTTTACCACATCACAAATTCTAAGCGCAACGTTAACTGTCGGATAGCCGTAATGTAATTATACGAAACTCCAACTACGTGCCTAACCCCAAATACGTTATTTTACCGGCAACATCAAATGCATTTAATTTATAATATTTTCGTGTTATCAAACAGTGTAACTTTTTGTGTTACAAGACGGTACACATCAAAGTGACCAAACCACATTATGAATTGTTTTCTAAAGTAACCTTCACAAGTTAGAAGTCGTAGTGACTAGTCAAGTTTAAATTGAGGTATTCAACCTCCTTTGAACTTGACTAACTATGGTAATGTACTGGTATACTACCTGGAGCTTTGTTTGACATATATGAGAATTAATGTTGTTGATTCTATCTTATTATTTTAATGTAGTTTTTTTTCTATTGCTTTTTTTTCGTTTTCTGCTAAATTTGGTCAGTGTTACATGCGTGGTTTTAGCAATAAATCACTGCCTTAGGGCGCTTGTGCACTACACGGAATTTTAATGTCCGGCAGCCCGATTTATTACGGTCCGATTGTGCACTTGTCCGTCTTTACTCGGATCGTACTATACATGGTATTATTAGGAGGCATTATACCTCGGTGACTCGGCACCCCCACCCCCGTGCCCGCCTCAGCCGTTCATGAATATGCCTGATTCCGGGCAGACGCAATGCACAAACATAAATACGTTTTTAATTGCTGTCATCTCGGACCGGAAAAAACGGCCCGGAATAGGTAAAAGTAAATTACGGACGGTAAAATTACATCTAGTGCACAAACTAATATATACATTTATGGCAAGCCACATCGGACCGTAGTAATCCGGCTGCCGGACATGAAAATTCCTTGTAGTGCACAAGTACCCTTAAGGAGCTTTGCTATGCTCCCGCATAAATAGATGATGACATAAGGTTGCAAATTGATTACAGTCACCTAAATTGTATACAATTTACTAAGTAGTGCGTCGGGACCTTCTAATCGCACTAAATCTAGCACTATTGCGATTGATGGTATCACATGTCACTAAACTCCTTTTACATAAGTAGCTTCTCTACTATATTTACTATGTCGCGTTTTTATCAAACAAGACAAAAGGACAGACGATTCTCTCTCTTGCTTGTTATCAATGTGATAATAATATGGATATGATATTAGTAGTGTCAGAAATCTAGCTACAAAGGCATACTTGTGCCGAATTCGAAGCAGAATTTAAAAAAAATACAAACAATCGTGCATTTTTGATAATTAAAAAGTTTAATGGTTTCAACTGGTATTATTAATTAATTTAAGATTTCTTAAAAAAGTCTTCTTTTGTGAACATAAATTATATGCAATGTGTAACATAAATAGGGTTAAGAAAAACAGAAGGTAGGTAAATTTTTTAGTAAAAAATGATTGCCCTTGGGAAAAAACCAACAGAGCTATGTTTTTTTTTTATATGATAAAAACTGACGAAGTTTTTCGTAAAGGTGCTTCGGGGCATAGAGTCAACGTACTATATCGACCCCATAGGATAAGACATATCAATGGCTACTGTGGAATGTCTAATAGATGACTCCCGCCAATGATGAACAAAGGACCTACCGCCTACCGCGTCTTTCAAATATTTAATTATTTATTTACTTTTCAAAGGTATTGAGTAAAACAATTACTTATATGACTAGTTTAAAAATAATTTTGACATGATGCGCATCCAGCCTACCAGCCAGCCAGCAACACTAAATAAATATTTTTGTGAATATATAATTTGAATACAGAATAATTTATTAATGATAGATAGTCGATCTTATAAATGTTTAAATAAAAATCTATTGTTTTCTTAAATTTTATATAGGTAAGATGAAAATCAATGATTTTTTTTGAGTATTGGTATGTGGAGTATTGGTACACTTATAACATAGGTATAGATTTTAAATTTACCGATAATTTAAGTGTTTCTAGCTTGAAATAGCCCTTTATACGAACAAAAATGATAAAATGACTTCCTTCTCGTGACCATAAAGGCACCTTTCCTAGATTTTAACTTTTTGATCTACTGCGATTGTAGCTCAGTGGTTGTTTTTACAAGTTTTTAAACTTTAGCGAATTGGAATCACGTTTAAATTATTTTGTGGCCTATAGCACGCACAGGTATCCAAAATATTGTAAGAACATCTTAGAGGCCTTTTAGACGGTTTGATTCGAAGCCCACCTTAATGAAGTTTGGGGATAATAGGAATCATGGAGGAGGATAGATTTTTTTTTATTATGAAAAAGGCATGAATATGACCACGAACGTATGATGGAGATGAGCTTGACTCCTTATAATGACTAGTCTTCAGCAGCTCTAGAAAGAAAGATGTGGAGAGAAGGAAGCCATTGCCCTGTACCAACGGTGCGCGCGATTTTTTTCTTTATTATATGGTTGCTGAATAACCTCGTGCAAAACGCCTACGGGTGTATTATTGAAATTCTATAGACCATTAAAAACATCTCTCAAACCGTTGTGCATTCTCATCCCAGTATCCTCGCTCGAGTTGAGCTGAATGTCTAGGCCTAGAGGATTGTGAATAAGTCCCACCTTGTATACTCTCACGTCATTCAGTCGCAGTCGCAAATTTCCATAACTGAAGGAGCACTCAAAACATCTAACAATTCCTAACATTTGTTAGTAATTGTAGTGTTAGAAAATTGTTAGTAAACATTTTTAACAGCAGTGTGGGAGCACCATTATATCACTTTGTATTATATTATATTACAATGTTTTACTATTGTACAGTATTTAGTTGCATTGACCGAAATGCAACTTGACCGAAACGTCGAAGTTAGTTCAATAATGGTGCTGATTCTCTTGTACATCCCGCTAAACTAATTTTAGTCTAACTATATCTCTTTCTAATAAACACCAACGAAAAAGGACAGCAAATTAGACTACCAAATTAGAGCTGTCAAATTAATCTACCTCCTTGCAATTGACGTAAAAGTAGACGAGAGCTACGACATGCCGACTAAATTTTCGTTGATATCACGCAAATGGACTAGTTTGACAGCTCTAAAAATCTGCTATTCTTTTCTAATGATCCCCGTTAGAAAGGGAGATGGCGAGTCTAAATTAGTTTAGAGCTTGAGCAAGAGAATTAGCACCAATGACTATTTTGAATTATCTGTACGCGAATAGACCCGAAATAATATTTAAAACATGATTCCAATTCGCGAAAGTTTTAAAACTTCTATGGTACAGTATACTAACAAATTTGCTCTTGGGTGGCAACACAGGTTGTCCTCCAGCTTCAGCTTTCAATCTTTCTAATTCTTCATCTTCTAGTCTCTTCTTCTCTTTTTCCGCCTCTTCTCGCGCCTTCTTTTCTTGTTCCCGTTCTATTGCCTTCTGTTTTTCACGCTCCATTTTTTCTAAACCTAAAGTTATAACAAAAAGTATTTATTGTCACAAATTCATCATCAGGTATAATAGTATAATTATATAGGTTACTGTTACTGTTAGCCCATATCATCCCACTGCTGGGCAAAGGCCCCTCCCTCTGATTTCCACGTGTTCGTTATATATGTAGGTATAATATATATATATTTTTTTACTTAAAACGGTTTTGTCATCAAAACTAAAG
Source organism: Protodeltote pygarga (assembly GCA_936450705.2). Classification (NCBI taxonomy): domain Eukaryota; kingdom Metazoa; phylum Arthropoda; class Insecta; order Lepidoptera; family Noctuidae; genus Protodeltote; species Protodeltote pygarga. Next base: position 4,794,655 of record OW388257.2, on the reverse strand, counting down.
CTGTGTACCAAATATCAGATCAATCTGTCAACAGGAAGGGGGTGAAATATCGATTTCTAAACTTGAAACCAAATAATAAACAGGTCAAGCTAAGTAAAACCGTTTAAAAGACATTTTTAGACATTTTACGCAAAAGGTACATATTGCAAACTATACCTAGTACTAATTTTGGGAAAAATTAAGGTTTTAATAAGGTGTTGGTATGTTTTCCCTTACCATCTTAGTAATGATAATTAATTTCTAAAACGCACAATGAATCCAAAAAGTCAGAGGAACCTGATTTGACAAACTTACGACTATTTACTTGGCAGTCCAACGGTCATAATACTAGGCTAATCACAGCTTCGATTTGCGGTGACTGTCCTAATTAATAAGGAGATTGTGTGGGATTTCAACTCACCCGCAGTAAACCTAATAACAATTTTATATAAACTGTCAAATCAGAGGTCTTAGGTTCGAGACTTCGAATTCAAGGCGCACATTTCTGTTTTCGTAATTTATATGCGTATTATAAATAAATTATCACACGCTCCGTGCATCGGACAGCACGTAAAGGTGTCCTGCGCCTGATCTTTCTCCGGTCGTGTCGGATTGTCGTCTTATCGTAGCACGGGAGTGAGGGAGAGTACTTCTATGCTGCTATGACCGAAGTTGGGTCAGGGAGAGCTTATTGTACCTTCTCTTATCCAAGCCGGTAGTTGTCTCCGTTTGGCCGCGTCAATGGTGCTCGATGGCATAGCTGTAGGCATGATTATCGGCTCAATGACTGGAGGAATCACAGGTACCTTTTCCCTGAAAAGTGAAAATAGGTAATCAATATTTAAATGAGCATACAACTGCTTTGTTGGTTTAGCGAGGTCGCGGGTTGGCATCGTGTTATTGGGTTTTTCCATTAGAAAATTATCAGTAGCAGCATGGAGTTTCAAATTGTGCTCGGTTAATGCCAATAGGCTCGCCTCCTTTTACATGGGACTTACAAATGGCGAAATGTGGGTGGTGTACTATTTTAGGTAGAAATAAAGATAGAAAAATTTTAAACGTACCTACCTAATAAAATTATTTTCATTTCATTTTTACGGACGATAATTTTTTTAAGTGGAAATTCATTATTTGTATAACAATCCCGTTTCTCACTTCAGAGCAAAAGGCCCATCTCTTCTTCCGTCTCTAGAGAAGATCTAGGGAGTAGGGCTGCTAAGGACCAGTCTTTACTAAAGGAGTCAAGCTCATTCATTTCCGCCAACTGGCAGTAACATACCTATATTTTTAATTTTGTGCTCGAACAGACTTGAGTATCGCATCATCAAAGACAATCGACAGAAACAATACGACATTGTTATGCATTTAGACTGTTATGATGATTTAAAACAAAGCTTTTCACCTTGCAGTTAAGTACTACCTAATGTCTTTTTACAACAAAGGAACTTCCGTGCAATCGCATTCATAAATACCTACTATAAAAATTTGTAAACATATATTTGTAAGCAATAAGTTACATCTGAATTGTATTGAAATGTATTGCAATAGAATAGTGCCGTGGTTTCCGGCCTAAGAATAGAACCACCGCGACTCATACCGCGGGCACACCCCCGACACGCCATAGAAAAGAAACTACTACTATAAACGAGCGAGAAAAGGACAACGTGATAACTTAACTACATAACATAAGCCGCGCTCTCGCTCTGCTTGTATGCATATAGACTATAGAGTGAAGAAAGGGCTTCACTCTATAGTCTATATGCATACATATAAGTAAATCCTACTAGTTTCGCTAATTCGTCGTCAGCGTCATATCTATACGTATATAGTTGTCAGTGTAGGCAGTGCCTTTTTGCCTATATGAACCGCACGCCCCTGACACACAGAATCAAATGATTACTTTTTTTTTTTTATAGACTCACGCCTGTATTTCCCAGAGGGGGTAGGCAGAGGTGTGCAGTACACCCACGTTTCGCCGGCTATGTTATAAGTCCCATGTAATAGGGGGCGAGCCTATTGCCATTAACCGGGCACAATTCCAGACTCCGTGCTGCTACTGAGAATTTCCTAATGGAAAAACCCAATAACACTTTGCCCGACCCGGGGATCGAACCCAGGACCTCGTGCTCAGCAGTCGCGCTTGCTACCACTAGAGCAACGAGGCAGTCAAATGATTACAAACATATAATAAGATTTAAAGTACAAAGGCACAGCTTATTTTTTAAAGAAATTTCTTCCATCAGACCTACCATCAGAGATGGTTGAATGTACATGACAATTTCGATAGCATGGACTGGTTTACGAATATACGCTTAACCAGTAAGTCGCGAGTTCAAATTTTGCTCATAATAGATTTTTTATTTTTACAAAAATTTGGAACTTTAGTATTAGCATCGCATGCATAAATACTTAATTGTTTAATATTTAATAATAAATAAATTATCTAATCTGGGCTTATGTAATGTCATTGCGATTGTAACAATCGAAATAATTTGCGTAATTCTTATAGTATGCGTTAGTATAACTACTTATACTATGGGTTTTAAGTTTGTCAATTATTGCAGTCTTGCCAAACTTTTTATATTAAATGTTTTTGGTGGGATACGAAGTTATGAATCATCATCTGCCCAGCCTTTTTCCCAACTATGTTGGGGTCGGCTTTCAGTTTTACAGGATGCAGCTAAATACCAGTGTTTTACATGGATTATGTTGTTAAGAAATGTTTAAGAACTTAAGATGTAGATGACCTGTCGCATTGCGCCGTACTCGTCAAGTCAAATACAAGAATTACGTGTCACGATATTATGAAATAATTTATAGAGTAAATGAAATACCTCTGCGTTCTTGAAGTTCTTGGAGGTTTGTGTTCTCTGTTCTTGCTCTTGGAACGTCTATCTCGACTGGAACTGCTGCTCCGGCTGTTGGGCTGGTCCACTTGTGGTGCCGTCCAGTAGCCATGTTGGAAAGTAGGGGCTGGAGTGCCGCTTGTGTATCTGAAGATTGAGAAAACAAAAAATTAATACGTGAATATAATCCAATTACATTTTAGCGAACTTCGAATATATGTGCGACATTTTTTAATACAATGTTGATTAATGTACTTTTGGCGCAGGGGGGGGGGGGGGTTCAATCCAAAAATTCCTGGTGGAATACTATAATGTCAACGGAGACTAGCCAACTACGCAGACCATGCACTCTCTACTCTCATAGCCCGACGGGACGGCAATCTGACACGACCAGGAGAGAGATGAGGCGCACCCAACCAACTGCTTTACGTGCTTTCCGAGGCACGGGGTAAGTGACCATTAATTTATAATACTTTATAACTTACGAAAAGTCATGGGTGCACGCCTTAGGTCCGAACCTGACACCTCTGACTTGCCAGTTAACGGTCTTACCACTAGGCTATCACGACTCATAAATAATGGGCTCACAATGGTTCAATTCAAGCAAAAGTCAAATCAAACGTTTAAAGAATTCATACAATTACTTGCAATTCCCATGAATTTTTCAATAACCTATTCAACTAAAGGTCACTTGCTCCAGTCAAATAGAGAGGGTGAGAGGTAAATAAGGCATTGTCCTAGGAGAACAGCTAACGTAAACATGCGACAAGACGTGACGTTATGACGTAATCGAAAAATGTTAATAATAGTATGTATGTATTAAGTCTTCGATATATTGATTTACTAGATTGATTGAGGGCTTTGTTAGATTTTCTGTTGACGCATGCCATAGGGCTCGCATTTTAGAAATGTTTTATTAGTCGATGGGGACCTCAGGCAGGGTGCTGGAGATCCTACACAGCATTTTTTGTCGTTGCTTTGAAAGAGTGGTCTCTGTACCCCACATACTATAATAGCTATCGACCAATGAATGTGCAGCAGTCGGTGTAACACCACGTTATCGACTTATGACTTTAATTAGGCATTACCCACGATTTATTATTATTATTGCCTACGAGGAGTCCTCGCATGCTGTTTATATCGACAGAGTTATCGACCTAGATCGACCCCTGAAGATTTAAACACAGGGCTAACACAGGGTTGAATATCTGTATCAGTAATTCTCAGGTATTAGTATAAATGTAAGGTTTTTATTTAGACATTCTCAAACTCGTATATGAATAGTATAAGAGCTATCAAGAAAGTTGTGAGCATTAAATATTCAACTTTCACATTCCACATTCTTATATTATGTAAATTCATAGCTGCATTTTAGCAAACTGCAATATGGAACTAATAATAGGGCGATAGCAACACCAAGGACACCATATAGTGGTACGTATTGGTAGTTTTTTAACTACTGTTGGTAGAATAGTATGCAAAAAAAATTTCGATGGATTATTTCCTACACAGGGACCTGTTCTATGACCTTTTTTTTATGATTTTCTTTTGAAAAATACCTAGTATGATCGGAACAAAGTTTTCGTACATGAAAATTGCTTCAAATGAATTATTGTTTACGATTTTTTTTAAATTATGAAAACTTTTTTCGATCAAACTGTTTATTTTTTTGATATTTTTGCGATTTATATCGTCAATGTGCGAGCGAGAGGTTTAGAGCGATAGGCGCCTTAAAGAATATCTTTTTCAATTAAATAAAATCCTTGTGAATATTTCCTTCAAATTTCAAGTCTCTAGGACAATCAGTTTGGTTATGTGTTCTCAGTCAGTAAATCAGTCATGAGTCAGTCATGTTTTATAAGAAATAGATGACCACAATTTTTTCAGAAACTACACGACAAATTATATTTTCATTAAACCTACTTTGTAAATGGTAAAACATTGTAACTGGCCAGCACTGTAAATTACAGTCATAAACATTTAGAAAAGAATGGACCTGATTCAGCTTGACTTGATTACTTTGTGGCATTCACACAGTTGATAAAGGGTAATAGCCATTTATCAAGTAGATACCAGATTAGGAGTGGCCTTTTGTATAAAAGCCTACTGTTTTGCTTACATTTGAAGGGGAAATATAATACTTATAATATAAATAATTTGTTTCAATATTATATTGACTGATAGTATCTTGATTGGTGTGTGCTTCAGGTTATTTTTTTAAGTCGTCAACATTTCTCTAACCAGTTTCACTTTCAGACTGAATATAAGGTCTTTTGAATCTTAAAATTCCTTTTTTTTTAATCAATTATTTATTAACCATAGGTATACAAATAAAATTACTTTTTAACTACTTAACTTAAAAAAAGGAGCAGGTTCTTAATTCGATTGTATTTTTATTCTTCATCATCAACAAATTTCGCCATTTTGGTTTGGTTTATTTGATTATTTATTCTTGACATCATCAACAATTTTCGCCATTTTGGTTTGGTTTATTTGATTAATCTTTTTTTCATTTTAAGTAAATTTTAACTTTTGAGTGAATAAAGGTAATTTTAATTTTATTTATTTATTATTGTGCACTTAATTCTTACATTTTATTCCTATTAATTGATTCAGGTTCGAACCTGAGACCTCTGCCTTATTACTAATTTCTTAAGTTATGTGCTTATTATAAATTAATTATCACTTGCTCCATGCCTCGGAAAGCATGTAAAGCCGTTGGTCCTGCATCTGATCTCCCTTCCGGTTGTGTTGGATTGCCGTCCCATCGGAATATAAGAGAGAGAGAATAGAGTGCATCTGTGTTTGGCGCACAAACTTACACTAAAATATCTCTTGCAGCAATAGCCAATCTCCATTGAGACTGGCCTCTGTGGAGGACACTATAATTACATGATGTAGGTACCTAATTAGATACTTGTTTGTGACCCAGAAGGGTGAAAATTCTAACAATCATGATTAACTTAATATAACTTACCCAGGCATTGGAGCAGCTGTGTCTGGTGGCCCGGGGTATCCGTCTATCATGGGTGGTATTCCCATAGCAGGGTCTGGTGGCAATTTAGGGTCTACAGGTCCTGACCCTGACCAACCCCAACCTTAGAATATAATAGACAATTTTAGATATGTTGATTTACAAGTAGAAAATAAAATTATTTGTGTAATCCATCTAGTCTGTTACTCTTCTTTGTAGCAAATAGGACTCTTTTGTTATGAAGCACTTGGTTCTAAATCGTTTCGTTACTAAATTGGGACAGAATCAACCACAGATCTAAGCAATAAATTATCATTGATAACGATTTGCATATAGGTCTCATGACATGACATGATTATTTTATTTCTGTTTCAAACTTTAAATTAATTATTTGTAATGTCAAGTTTGAGGTGCACTTATGAGTGTCAATAGAACCATCACAACAGCAACTCTCTGTAGAAAATCTCAATGCAGCTCTACATCAGACACTACAAACTTTTTAAAAAAAACCAGTGGCAAGACAAAATATTGTCTTTCTCATCAGTCATTACGTGCTCCGGTCATGAGTCAGACTATACTCAAGACAAGTTATAGTTGCCTGGTATACTGGCATTGTGAAATCCTAATCGTAAATTAAGTCAGCACATGTTTACTTAATGCCAGTACCACTGACTTATCTTGAATTTGAAGTCAGTAACTGACTCAATGAATCATCCTTTATATCGTAAATCGTGTCATTTTTATCAGGTGGGTTCTTACTTGAAAGCGCCATTAGGCAATACTCTAAATAATATTTTGAGTAATTGAGTATTGCCTTATTATCTAATTATTTACTAATTATTTAGAGGGTCAATTTTTGTTTTTAATGATGCTCAGGCTATCTTCACTGGATCCTGGCTAGCAGTTGAATGTTATCTGCATTCTCAAAGTAATTGATACAATGAAAAAGATGAAATTCTAATCTATACGTCTTATAACCTACTTGCAGAAATATTTAAAAAGATAGGAACAGAAAATGATAATAATTTTAAGAGATGATTATATGCTACAATATTGCACTGTTTCTAATAGGTATATATGTAAATTAAAAGTACCCCATTGGTTCCAAGATCCTCCCCAAGAATTTGTAGATGCGTTCCACTCAGCACCGGGTGGTCCATCTGAATTATTATCGGTGTTCTCCACTTCCATAGGAGCTTCGCCCTCTTCTTCAGCCTTTAGGGATGGAGGCGGCGGCACAGCAACGATCGCCGCTGCTTCCTTCATGGCTATCCATTGTTGGGCTAAAGCAGCCCAATCGACCTGACTAGAGTCAACATTTTGGTATGCAGTGGGATTTAGAGCCCACTGCGTCGGATACGCAGTATTTGCGGCATCCTTGCCGGAATACATGATCGTTCAATTACAATAAATAACACACTAACAAGTAAATTTTTTAGGCTATCATACCACTAGGAACACTATACACCGTCTATTAACTGTTTAGTTTGTTCACTAGATTAATTATGCTAAATTTATTGGAAAAATTCATTTCACATTCATCCGTCTGGAGCACATTTTGCAATAGACTAAGCATTTTTTTTTTACGAACCGTGGTTATCTTCAGTTGCTTATGGTTTTGCATGTTATTTTTCTTGGCAACATTCAAAGTCAGTAGTTTCAATAAGGCTATGTATTAATTTATTTGTTTTGCTGCTCTTCATTAGATAAATCGGATATAAAGATATTATGTACTATTATTACATTTTCATATTAAATAATTGACCAATGTTCACTCATATGTTTTACTTAGTGTTGCCATTTTAAAAAAAGATTAAATTACTAGTGAGTACTAGATAGCGCTGTTTAAATGATAAGACGACAGAAGTGTAGCTACTCATCAAAAGATGGCGCTTAATAATAATAGGATTAATGCCTATGATGCTGCCTGCCTGAAAATACGGCTTTTAAGTTCGTGGTCTTGGGTTCCATATCAAAGTGTCATTGGGCTCTACTGTCTAGAAATTCTTAATAGCAAATTGAATCTGAAAAAGTATCGCTTATGATTGCTACGGTTTGTAATTTTTTCTACTTGAACTCTTTCAATTATAGCTTAAGAAATCTCAAACTGATTAACCGGACTCCACCTAACGTAATGAAACTAATTTAAAGCAACAGCAGCCAAGGTCGCGTGGACGCGTACCTGGGGTTTGGGCCTCCGCTTAGAACGTTGCTGGATCTGATTTGAATTATTTTATGGCTCAGTCCGGGCTGGCATAAGGGTCGGGTAACGGAATTGAACCGTACGTCCAATCCCCATAAATACTAGTAGGTACTTAGTGCTAAACTGCTAACATTAACTTTTTGTTGATAGATAGTGACAATGAATACTCGAAGGTATTTGTAGTAGTTTTTCACAGATAGGCGATAATATCTTGATTTAAGTAATTTAATTATTTAGTCAGGCGATATTTACTGGTTATCTCTTTAGTGGTTAAATAATTCTTCTATGCTATTCCATAGGGGTTGAGATCTACCTTACACAATATCAGATGTTAGAAAATTAGTAGAAAGTCTTACTTTCATAGTTACCTTATGATTTGAAAATGATTTGAAAATCGTCTTTTGGATCTTCGTTTATCAGTTTTAATCAGTATTAGAACATATTTTAATCTATTGCAAAAGAAATAATGAGTAACTTATTATTGTAAGCAACGCTTTGGTTCGTTAAATCTAGATCAGTTTTGCAATTATAGTCTGCTTACAACATATTTGATAACAACAGTGAACACAACTAGTTGTGTACATACATCGTTTAACTACTTATTCATAGTCAAGAAGGATGAGTCGGGGGGTCGATAAAAAAAATCAAGTAGACTTATTTATAAAAATTAATTTATTATTTGACATTTACAAACATTTGCATCCATCCATCACAATGCGTATTGCATCCCTCACACAATTTGTCCACAAACTTACATTTATATTTAAATTTAGACAACAAACTCCTCTCTTCACACTCGGCGCGCGACACGTGTGACGTGTCACACTTATCTACTAGTACTTCAATCACTTACAAAACGCAAGTCTTTTAATTTACACTAATTAACTTAACGCCAGTAAAGGCTCCTCCGCATCATGTTTTTGGTTTACGAATTTTGAGTTCGTTTTCTTCCATTGCTCTTTTTTATTTAACATTTTCTGCTTCGTTGCTTGTAACTTTGTTTTGGCTTTTGATAACTTTGGCGCGCTTGTCGTTTTGTCGATGCTTTCCAACGTCTCAATTATGTTCTTAGGTTTGGATAGAACTCGTCTCGTCTCCTCGCTAATTTCATCCATCGTCGAATTCTTATTCGCATAAACCACGACATAGTGTGAGTAGGCAGAATTAGAAGGAGCGTTGATATCGGCGAAGTCTCTGAAGTTGGCGAATTGCTCTTGGTTGTGGTTTGGCCTGGGATTAGGTATGTATCCAAGCTCGTATGAGGGCCTACCGTGGCCATTATTGTAGTAATTGAATCCGTCGCCAAATTCGTCTTCATCATTTTGAGCTAAGAAGGTTCCGCCTCTAATGATTCCGAAGTTTCCTGAGCCGAGCAAAGCGGAACTGGCGTCAACGAGAGGTGCTGCAGTAGGAGTGCTTTGTTTCCCACCAAAATTATCTACATTTCTGTTATAACCTCCGAATAGAGGATAGTTTAGGAGAGATCTGTATGAATTCGGTCTTTGACTATAGGCAGCTTCTTGGTTGTTGAAGCCGAGTCTGAAGTTGTTGTTTTGCTGGCGTGGTTCGAAGAGGTTGGCGAATGTTGGAAAGAAAGTTTGTGACCTTCCTTCGAGCTCTATTGAATCATCGGTGTGGTCGTCTGTGGCCGCTGCTACAGGTTCCTGGTAATTGTGTGCCAGGCTGGGTGGTGCTGCCACTGCTTCTGATATGATTTCTGACGATTCCGCATTGAGGTCTCGTGTGTCATCTGAAACAAACGATATAATTTGTATGAGGAAACATTCACTTTTAATAATGTAACTTATCTTTATCACCAGGGTTATTACTATCATCATTAGTAACGGTAACATCAGACCTTGATACAGTTATACATACTATAGTTGTAATAACAGTGAATAGACAATATCAAATATATTTCTTCATCTGAAATTCTACACCTTGGTATTCTATTGGTATTCAGGTAGCTTTAAAATATTTAAATTTTGTGGGCGTACAAAATAACGTTTGACGTGGTGCATGTTATTATGTGACAATGTGTGATAATCAGTTCTGTTACGATTTAATAAAGAAATAAGTCACCATATTGATCTCAGTAACATGGTTCCTGTTTGAATAAATAAAGTTATTGAATAATTTAGTGCAATGTGTGAAGGTTTTTGTGACTAGCCGGATTTTGTTATGCGTGGTTTGATCGATCTTCATTATTCCCATTATAATAAAATCTGTTGTAATTACGTTAAATATTTTTAACTATATCATTTACTATATCAATTCTATAGCCTATTATTTTTTTAGTTACCTTTACCTGTTTACTTTTTAAGTCGTGTGTATCTAATTAAAAAATGTATGTACCTAATAGAAAAAACTTGCACGTAAGAATTTCATATACTTAATAATTTTGCGACAAAAATATTAAAGTATATGATAAATAGGCAATTCGAATGTTACACAGGAAAGGGAATTATAGTTCACAATTGCTTCCATTACATCTCATTGAATATGCATGAGAGAAATTCGCAATCGTCACAATATTGTGACATATGTTTAACAATGCAAGTAAAAGTGTTTGTTGTTAAAATAGAGCACTAACAAAATTTAAATTATGGTTTTATGGGATAGATATGTATCAGTGGCGAAGGGTAAGAGATAATCTCTTAGAGAAATAGACCAGAGCTAATCTGAAGAAAAACCATCGTGTCGTTAGTAATTTTATTTATCTCGTCTATCTGACGAGCAATATATCTGAAGGCCTATCTACTTACAGAAAGTATGACAAAAAATTGCCACTGGTATGTATGCTGAACTGCAAATAGACCAACAACCACCTTTTTAATCTTTATAGGACCATCATTGTCAAGCTCTAATTATTTTTTATTTGATCCAAAATAATTTTGCATCCCTTCATCCTTTACGGTTGCGGATATTGATATATTCAGGATAGGAGTCAGTTATGTGAAACTGATATTCAGCTGCATTATGGTAAAAACCAAAGCTAGCTGACAAGGATAATAAAGCCAGTAGAATGATTATAATTAGTAATAGTAGTAGTGGACTAGTGGCAGAGGGACTGGGGGCTTTACCCAATAGGTCGCGAGTTCAAATCTCGATCGAAATCAATTTTAATTTTCTACAAAATTTTTGAATTTTAGAAAAATCATCATCATCATCAATTTAAGGGCTACGCTCTTGTCGGTGCAGTTTTTTTCAGCTTTCCCTATTAAGAGCCAATTTCTTGACCTCCTTAGACTCCCCTTTTAAAAAAAATAATTAAAAGTTTATGTATCTGTAATGGAGTGAGGGGATTTGGGTCTCTTGACAAAAGGCTTAAAAATATTGAGGTAATTTTTACAGACTAAGCAGATTATAGGTAACAGAGTATTATCTTGCAATGTATGGAAATATATTCCACAAGAGTGTCTGCTGTTGCAATAATTTGCCATTACCGGTGTCTCGAGTTATGTCATTACATATCGTAGTGATGTGGTTAGGCTACGACGTGTGTACTGGATAAATTATGCTCTTATTATGTTGTTACATTTTAACATACATACTTAGAACCATTAGCGCGTGTTTAATAAGACTATACACCGTTTGAAATAAGATTAGATAAATAACGCCCGAATAACTATAGTTAACGTGTTATATTTTTGAGATAACTACATTTTAGGGATTTTTTTAAAAGTTATGTTTATTAAAGTACACAGCTTTGTATTTAATGTAAAATAATCCGGTTTTTTCTGCGCTTCATGGAAATAACGACGTCGTTATAACATTTTATAAATTTATATTACACATATAATTTGCAAAAAGCGAGTAGTGCGCGCCTTGGGTACTGCTTGGTTGTGATTTGCCAATCAACAGTCCTATATAGGCTATCACGGCTCAAATAGAAATCGGAGAAAAAAATAATAATTTATACTTAACTGCATTTTTAATAATTACCAGGTGATAATTTCGGAACGCCCAAATCAATTAGGAATTTAAAAATCATTCCAATTTCTAAGTTACAATATTAGGGGAAGTAGAAGTCATTAATTTGCTTGATTGTTCGTTAAGCGCGTGAGTATCTATCGCATCCATATAAAGTGCTTAAACACACTAGTAATAATTAACAATGACAATGCTATCCCATTGTACAGAAGAGTTTTATTTCTTATATTTAGTTCCTGTAATATACTCGATGTTTTTATTCTGATATTCTTTTTTTTGTATTATAGATCAGCGTTTCCTATTTGGCGGGTCGCGACCCGGTACCAGGCTATCAAAATAAAATACCGGGTCGCAGCATTCCCGCTTTGTTTTAAAATAATACTATCGATCATTTGCAGCATATTTGAATTTTTTGATAAAAAATAAGCAACCCCACTGCTCTATACTTCGCACCCCCGGCCCCGGACCCCTGATACCGAAATTTAGTGTAACAATGTTACTAACTGAACTAGATCATAATTATCGGCGTTATAATAATGTCTTTATTCAAGCCCTTCTTTTCCATAGGCCAGTGTCTTTGTCATGCAGTTATAAATCCCAGAGATGTAGCTTCCGTATCAGCGAATAGACACTATTTTTTACTTTTTTCTCCCTCACTGGTACGGGGTCGAAAAGGCCTTTTAACGCAATGAACGTGTAATAAAAGCTTCTTATAAAAACGTAGTAACCAGCAACCTATGATTTTAACTTAATCGATATATTATTTAGATTAGTATAAAGCAGGTTTAATGCAATTTAGTATTATCACAGATTACTATAATAGCACTACTGGTATTATATATAATATTAATAAATATGTAGCTATATCCCATTAACGCCTAGAAGAACTAGGCGATAATGGGTTGTGTTAATCTAAGTTACGTATAGGTAATACAGAATTTATTGTGGTTTCTTGTAAATCGTAAGAAATCAGCTTGTTATATGCAATTTGAATACCATGTGTGTGCATATCTAATGATACAATTCTATATCTTTTACGAGCAATATTTATATTATATAATATTTGTTTTTTAAATTTAAGTACCAACAATATTTATATAGGGTTTACGGGGGTGACACCGCGGAAAAATCTTAAGTACCTAAAAGATTAAATACGAGGGCGAAAATACTGGGAAAAAATAAGTTAACATATAAAATTAACTATATTTTAGCTAATAACATGATCAAGTCGCCTTACAAATAAAATAAAAAATCTACTATGCCACAGACAAAGAGATACACTTTTAATAACACCCCTCTTTTTTTCTTCCGGTAAAAAAATAAAAGTATGGACGTTCGATAAATAATAATAAGTAATACAACCATACTGTAAGATAGAGTGACCTGCTTTTAACCCGTCAATTCATTTCATTCATTCATCCATTTCGCCAATATATTCTACTAATACACTTCTGTCAAATAGCAGTATGAAATCGACAGTAAGTGAAAATGATACTACCTATTATGTCATGCAGTACTGACCAGCAATCGTTTGTGGTTTGCGGTCACAGCTTCGTATTTCCTACTAAAAACTATTTCTGGAGTTTGAATTGGATTTAAATCGAATGGAAGATTGCAATGACCTAAGAATTAGGGGCATGTAATCAAAATAGATTGGATTGTACAGTACCCTTTCTCTTTTTGGAGGCTTTTTGGCTCAAGAAATTTAATACTCTTCCAAATTCATCAAAAGTGCGAAATTGGATACAATAGAAAATCCACAGTTTCTTGCCATTGGAATGCAAAAGATTTTTCATAGGACCTCTAGGAATCTGTCCGCTCCAGTCTTTCATAATCTTTTATACATCATAACCAGCCGCCGCCGCATCGGTAACCCGTCAGAGATATCGCATCGGTCGGTAGCAGACGCAGGATCGCGATAAGATATCACAGTGCAGGAGAGTTTCAATTCTGAAACTACAAAGTAAAAAAAACTGAATAAATGAGTTCCATTTTTTTCGTGGTAGAGCCTGGAGGACTGGCTCGACCCAAAAAGTACCAATATGTCAAAAACAATAATGTTGTTTTCATACATATTGATACTTTTTGGTACATCTTACCGAACTGTTACAAAATGCAGCAACATAATTATTTATGATGCTGCGTTTTGTAACAGGCCAACGACACATTGGTGAAACAACTGCCTTTGTTTAGGGGACGTTCATGGTTACCAAGCCATCAAGTGAGCAACAAGCTTAATTGACCACTCTATCTATCCACATTAAAAAAATATAGATTTTTCAAGATTGACTATGTTATTTAGGTGCAATACTTTTTGTTAATTCTGCACTGGATAGATTTGTTAACAATGCAAGTTAAACAAAAAAGAGACGACGGCTCTTTGGTGTAACTTTTTACTTTTTGTTACTTTTTATTTTTTACTCCATGTTACTTTTAACACTCCAACGTAAGATAGATATTTAAAATTGACATTGCAAGTGAAATAAAATCGATAAGCTGAGATTGATTTATTACGTGTAATAGTTTTTGTCACTTCAGCAATAGATAATATTTGTTGAAAAATGATCAAAGACTATGACTTTGACTCGTAAAACAAGGAATATTGTAATTGAAAGACTAGAAAGCATTAGAACCGATTTTTTAAAAAATGTTGCAAAATTTTTCGACATCATTATATGAAACTAATTAATAAAAAAACATATTTATGTATTAGTTTACAGCGTTTAAGTAATTGCAAAACCAATTTGAACGTAATTTTATCATATTCGTGATCGAATCGCGTTTAAATATTGACGATAATCGATGCAATACACGCAAACTCGATGTATCTTCGGATAAAAATCACTTGAACGTTGATTAAATAATTTTACATCATACACTTTGCAACATAAATTTTACATATTACGTATATATAAGTCTTTAAGCTAGTGACCTCTAACCCGGCCTACTAACATGTGTGTTCTAAAAAAATATTTTTTGAGTAAAATTGCTTAGTATTTTGTAATAGTGTCACAGGTCACAGAGAGTTCGTGGAACACAGGGACGATTGAAACAACGTGACAGCACCAATTGAAGTAAATAATAGTTGTTATGCAATATTACGAGTGCTGATTGGATGCGATGAGAGAATTAAAATAAAGTATCCGTGGTTATTTTATATTTTTAGGATGAAATCAAATTAGTAAGCGAAACTTTACAGGCATGCATAAAAATGTAGGTAGGTATATAAAAATACATAAGTAAACAATAATAAAAAATGGTTAGAAAATAAAAAAATATATTTTCTTCACCTAGCGAAGAACAGAATAAAAATATTTTTATATACCTAACATTCCTGTGAAGTTTCACTCACTATTTGATTTAACCCTATATGTATATTTAACTATGCATATACAACTTAACTTTTACGAAAATAAAGATCTATCGGTGTTTTGGTCGAGGTATCTCGTAAACAAATTAATGTACCCACTGTCGCTGTATTTAGCCCAAAGGCTAAGTATACTGATCCAGCGAGGCAATGCAGTCAGCATTTTAGATATGTGCCTTAGAATGTTATAAAAACGATATTTAATGCTCCTAACTTTTATATTTCCAACAATTTAAAACAATGAATTCATTAAAGGTCAAAGGGTCAAATGAAACACAATAGGAAATCGATTGTTACGTGACGCTACAATGAAAAAATCTGTAAAGGCCTTACTTATAAAAAAACATGTCACTCTTAATCATTGATTAAAAGATACATGTCCTTGTCATTTTCATGCCAATAAATAGAGATGGCAATTGACTTAAGTACCTAACGTTTAAGTCATTTTTACCTATAGTCGTTTATAAGTAGGGGGTAATAGATTAAAATATATATTCAATAAACTAAACCCAGTATAATTTTCACTACTTTCATACCTAAATTAAAGTTAATTTTTTTTACACAATCAAATTTTCGAGCGAAAGCTAGAACTTGACCAAAAAAGTTGAAATTGACCGCGTTAACCAATAACCTTAGAGGCAGAGCTACTCATTATAATGATATGCATCTTTATTGCATATGATATAACGTAATGGTCTTGAAATATTTACTGAATTATGGAGAATTGTGATATGATAGTGCCTTATTTGAAATGGTTAGGTTAGGTTAGTATCATACTATCTACTGTCTTGGAGAAACCACATTAGAAACCTTTTTTAAAGAGAATAAAACAATTAATAATTAGATTTTCTTCGCGTTACTCTCATTAACTTGTCTGCCTACGATCATTAGAGCTGCAAAACTCTTGAAACGTTAGGAAGTTAAAATAGGAAAATCTCTAAAAAAAGTCTCTTTTCATAAAAATATACATTTTATTATATTTATTAAAATATTTAAAATAATAGTCTTTATGAACAGAATCCAAGTTACCGGAGGTCAGGGCTACTCAGGAACCTCCTGACAATGCGAATCTTCTTCTGAATTAAGCCTAAATCAAGGCTAAGATAAGCCTTTTAAAAAGAGCCCCTAGAGATGTTGATCTAGGCTTTTAGACGTTAAAAAAAAAGACTTTTAGACATTAATTCATGAACTATGATGACCGAGTGATTATATTTAATTGATCTCTAGTGTTGTGCTGAATTGTATTGTATTTATATGATTGAATATTGAAGTGACGACGATTGACCCTCATTCGTCAACCTTCGCATGCCGATCCCGTCAGTAAGATTGACGTTTTACATCAATAATGACAATTAATGTCATTGTAACAATGGATTGAAGGATACACCTAATTCGGATTGTCAGTTCGATTTGGAGAACTTGATGCATCGAGTGGTTTGTCTTGCGAAATATTTATTTATATCTGTGTTGTTACGAATGGTTTGTGTATATCAAACGGTCTATTTGTAGGTATAATTGTATTTTATGTATGTATTATTTTTTTTTATAGACTCACGCCTGTATTCCCCAGAGGGGGTAGGCAGAGGTGTGTAGTACACCCACGTTTCGCCGGCTGTGTAATAAGTCCCATGTAATAGGGAGCGAGCCTATTGCCATTAACCGGGCACAATTCCAGACTCCGTGCTGCTACTGAGAATTTCCTAATGGAAAAACCCAATAACATTATGTATGTATGTATTTTATGTACAGTATGTACAAGACAATATGTACAGGGGGTGTGACAACATGTGAGCCCACTGGCTTCCTCTTCCTTGTATCAAAACGAAAAGGGAGCGTGGGTATTTCCATTTTAAACAGCAGGGTGGCGTGGCAAAATACTTTGGACACCTCTGGTCTAGAGCAACGAAGCGTTAGTTTTACAACTACAATAATTATGTTCCGTTTTGGTCATTAATAGCCATTGGTCATGCATGTCCTCACGATATTAAGGACTATTATAGTGTTTAGTCGGACGCACGTTCAAAATGTCTAATTTATATTTACATATTCATCGCTTGATGAAATAGTATGGAGTGCAGTGAACCAAGGCAGGGTCAAATTGCTCTCGGGTCATTCGTAGTCATGATTTGACCTTACACGTCTAAATAATATTAGACGTAAAATATACAATTACCGAACGTATAATCAACTACATAAATATTAGTTTGCAGTGCTAACGGAATGCTTTTTTTAGTTTATTTGGGGCAAAGATCATTACGCTTTCGGCTTAGTCATCATCATGGAATCTCCTACCAGTAATTTCTTTATTTGATTTGGTATTGTTTTTTGTATGGTATTTCCTTACTGTATTTTCTGTGGAGTGTTGTTTTTGTACTTATTTAGCATTGATGGCTAAAATTATTATAGATGACTTCTATTAATATTTTATCGACAACTTAACTCTAACTTAAGGGAAAAAGGAAAAAGAACAATATTTATCTGAAATTTTCTGTCAGGTAACTAAATGTTTTTTTATCAGTAACCACAGCTAGACAGGGCCAACATATTCTCTGGTTAAAATATTATAATTTGAATGTACCAATAATTATGACTTGCTTAAACTTCTAGAATACGTAAGTACTTAATCATAATTAGAAACTAACAAAGGCTCTTCATCTTGGTTCGTGTAATATGCATATAAATTAAGATTCCAATATTAATGCTTTACCGAATATTTAATAAAATTCATATTACTTTTGAGCAATGTTTAATTTCATCATTCCATATTTGTAAGGGCACGGTATTTGGGGCACAAATGATACAATTGTTCATTTAACATCATATCATCATGCCTTTAAAATTTCACAAAAGGTTACACGCACATTTTTCTTATGTCAGTTTAGTTATTAAGTCCTATGTATGCGGGCGACCTACTATATGTATACTAGGCATATTTCTAGGCTGACCAAAAATTCCTAGAGGGAAAAATACGGCAGACCCAAAAATGATTGAAAAAATTATCATCTCAAAGAGTAGATAAATGATGATCAAACTTCACAGATTAAAGAGCCCTCTCAGACTGAATGTAGAAGAAATTATTATTTCAAAGGGTAAATGATGAATAAGCAGTCGTAGAATGTTCATGCTATGTATATTAACCTAATTAGTTTTATGGTAGTGACTTTTGCAACATCACTGCCCTATAGGCATGCATTGCAGAAGGTATGTTATAAAAATGTTAATTATTTGCGATGCGTAGTCAAATTACACAATCATCATTTTAATAAACATTGTATTTGTTAACAACTTTGAAGGACATTTAAATGGGAGTGAGCCGGCCACGTCTGTCGTATGCCTGATAAGCTGTGAGCCAAAATAACCACTAAGTGGAGCCTAGATGGCGTCGCGGTAGACCATGCAGAAGATGGTGGGATGAATTGGACAGTACCAGTTAATAAGTCTTAAATAAGTTATACTTATATTAAGATAATTCTGTGATCCAACAGACAAACTATGTATATAGTTTTGTTGCCTCGTTGGTCTAGTGGTAGCAAGCGCGACTGCTGAGCACGAGGTCCTGGGTTCGATCCCCGGGTCGGGCAAAATTGTTATTGGGTTTTTCCATTAGGAAATTCTCAGTAGCAGCACGGAGTCTGGTATTGTGCCCGGTTTATGGCAATAGGCTCGCCCCCTATTACATGGGACTTATAAAATAGCCAGCGAAACGTGGGTGTACTGCACACCTCTGCCTACCCCCTCTGGGGAATACAGGCGTGAGTCTATAAATAAAAAAAAAAAAAAAGTTTTGTTGGACATTTTATTAGTTTAGAAAACCTACATTGTACCTTTTATTATTAAATAAAAATAAAAAATAGCGACTGGTCTCTGGATCGTAAGACGTGGAAATCAGAGGGACAGGCTAGTCTAGCAACGGAATGAATATGGGCAGCAACAGGAAATAAATGTTCCAGAACTTTGTTTAATGATTTTTCTTTGAAGGTGTAAGCTAGACAAAATTAATGACGTAATCCCCAATGGCGAATATTTTAGGAGGAAAACCGGAGTATAAACAATGATACAATCAGAAGTCACTATAGTCTGCCATTTTTCAATGGGAAAACGGTAGAAATCGAGTTGAATGAAGCCATCGCTACTGGTAATCTCTTTTTTTATTATATACAAAATGTCTATAAAGCTTCAGTATATTAAAATGATCTAGAATTAAAACTTGATTATCTTCAGACAAAAATTCGATCACACATGATATACATACATGATTTTTTGCGAGTTTCTTATTAAATATGATAAAAAACATGATACAGTATGATTTATATTATAAACAGTTATATTAACACTAACGGATAAGGCAATATAAATCTTATTGTTGTTTTATTGTGTGTGAAAGACCATAAATACAACTCTATCAAGAATATACATTTTAACCGTTATTACATTAATTAACGAACAGTTATTTACTAAGTAATTAATGACTTGTAATATGCACACATCTATACACAAAGAATTATCCATTTACAATTAAATAAAATAGTAATCTTTTTACATTTCCGCATTTATATTAGCATATAATTATAATAAATAGTTAAAATAACCAGATAACAGCGCAATGTCATGGAATTTCTATAATCTTCGTATAAAGACTTCCCTACAAATAAAATTGCTAAGGCATGTTTTCCTGACAGTCTGAGGTTAGAAAATTACTTATAATATACATAGAGGTTTCCGTAATTTTATCAAATAGTCATCAGTGATCAATATGCGTAATTTTCTGTGTCTTGTGGTAAACTGATGTTTATTTTAATAAAAATCAGAAAATAAATGAGTACGTATAAACAATTTACATACTAATTTGTAGATTGATGCACTAAAAGTTGCTGAAGATACAAGTGCTTTGATTTAGTTTTCCTTTTGGAGCATATTTAGTTATTTTAGACATAGATACTTTTACTAAGTGGAGCCCTGATACAGCGTTGGTGTCGCGGCAGACCACGCAGGAAATAGCGGGACAAATCGGACAGAACAAAATAATAACGACCGGTCCACACTGACTCTGGATTGAATTGAAAGACGTGGCAGAGGGAGTGGGCCTTTGCCCAGCAGTGGGATCATATGGGCTGAAAGTAAAACTAACAGAAACCTATATAATATTATCGAAATGAGCCAATGATAATGAAAGTGCAGAAATCAATCTTAATTGTTGAAATGTTGATTAATTTTTAATATAACAAGCAAGGATTGCTTGCTAATTTGATATGCCTGCAGTGAAAATCACATTGTACAAATATTGACTATCGAATAACCTTCGCGGTTGAGATGTTATCGATTAAGTAGTAAAAAGGCTTGTTGTAGGTATTTTAAAAGTGAAAATCAGGTGAAGTCAATTAGTCGTTCAAGTGCAAAGTTAGTCTTTATTTTGTTAGTATCTAGTTTCTTCAAAGCAGCAATTGATAATATTCATATTTTAATATGTGCTGCGTTTTACAGCGATTAATTTTTGTTAGGGTCATATGTTATAGGTACTCATATAGGTACTAAATCCGACATTGCATTGAAAAATGTGAAAAGTGCTCGAGAGGAAAAAAAATTTGAATTTCGTTCGCGTCATGTGTTTGGGAGAGTCAAACAAAAAATGTATACGTTTACGACACAATGATTTATTGCATGTTTCCTCCATAAACGCCATTTTCACTTCACTACTAATCTGTCGGAAATAAAAAGATGTTTACTCAGCTTAAACGAAAAGTATTAAGTTATTGATATGCCTGTATAACGCTACTATTTATTCGATATTTTTTTCCCACATGATTAATGTTACTTTTTCTACCGATATGTTACCGGTAAATAATTTTGCCTTGATTGTACTCATTATACTAGCAGTGTTGGAATCATGAGCTTAAATTTAAAATTGGATCAGGAAAGAGATTTTCTGGTTTAAGATTAATTGCACATGTATTAAATGTGAGTGAATGCTGTTTGTGCGTCATAGCCTTATCGAATTAGTTCCGTATTTCTTTATGTTACTTTATGTTACTCCACGACATTGAAATGTCGTGATGATTTTATGCCTACACTGCTTAAATTAATGCGTATTGACTGTTTGCACAAAAGAACTGACAAGAGGAATAAATAAAGTCGTTTTGGGAAGTGACGTTATGAATGACGTTGATTCCCTTGCTCGATGTAGTATCTTCTCTTGCACGATGTAGTATATTTTAGTTTCAATATATTTTCTTTTGAACGCTATTTTTTTCACTAGATTCTTTAGCACATGTTTTACACTAGATTTAGGACTAGGTAGGATTAGTCCGGCTTTTTTCCAGTGTATGTATGTATTTGGCCTACTATTACCGTCAGGAGTATTTATTTACATGTCCGATTTTCCAAATTATGAGGAAAATTAAAAAAAAGTCATTATGACTTGATTTAGAAACTAAAGTGTTCACTTTATAAATATCCGGCTGTTTTGTATAAACTTTTGAAATTTCGAAATAGTAACCCTGTCTGCAAACCACACCATAGCTCATTACGACGCCAACAATGATTTTTTTCATTATAAAATATCATTGGACGTCAAGTACCTAAGCTAAAACAAAACAAAACAGGTACAATAAGTCGCTACTGGTAAGTGCGGCGTAAACTGATCTCGGTAGAAAACTCTTTTCTTTTGCCCCAAATTCAAAACTCATACCAAATATGAACACACCATAAAATTAAAGTACACACGCATACTTCGTTCCAATTTCTAAGTGCGTGTTGATGAGTCAGTGAGTCGTAGCCGGCGATTTTTTCCGGCCAGTTCGTATCGGTTATATAACTCTGTGGTAACGGCTTACGTTTACGTTTACTATGTCATTAAGCTTAGTATCTTGACGACACGCGTTTTGTCACTTTAAGAACGCGTAATATCGCGTGCAAGATTTTGCACGTGATTTGCCATTGTGGTGTTATTTGAGAAAGTTTATGGTTGAAACGGTTATTTTTAGAATAGAATTTAACGTGACTATTGTTAATTTAGAAATTGGTAATTTTTTGTATTGAATTTTATTGATTGGTAGTAAATCAATTATTACGTACGGTTATGTGGGGCTCGCACCCACTAAAAACATCTCCCCCCTGCGTGTTCCTCGCACTGTATCGGACGGGGCCGGGTACTGCAACCGCGTTTCGCAGCCCCGTCCAGTGCCTGCCTGTAGGCCTGCTCAAAAATCAATTTACCCTAAAGATGTTTGTAATTGGAAACTACCAGCTAAAACAAGATACCATTATACCTACCTATTCTTCATAGGTAGGTACCTGTAAATTTATGTTACTTATACAAATACATAAAAATCTATCTAATAATATTTGCGAAAGTGTTACTTTGTAATATGCGAATTATATGATATTAATGTTACATAGTGCGGTAATTATACTAAATATGCCTAGGAGCTAAACAAACTACATAAACTATAACATTAAATATTTAGTATTTCTTTCCAGTAAATCGTTTTGCGGCTGACCCGTAATTATATGCTATCTTAAAATTGATCCGTAAACATGAGATGTTACTGATGTTACTTAATCTAAGACGCCTTACTGACAACTTTATTATAGCCCATAATGTCGTATACAATTTATTCGTGTATGCACAGCGGTTACCTACAGATGTTTACAACTTAATTTAGTGAACTGAATTTTTATGGCGAATATACATAGACCTCAACTTTTCGATCACATTATAGAATATTTGTAAGAAAATTAAAGTTAAAATAAAAAACTTGACATTTTTAGAAGCCATGAAAACAATAATAGCGAATATTGGTTCAATAGCTTCAAAGGTTAAGATTCGTTGGTGCAGTGGCGTATGAGCGCAGTGTAAGAGCGCGATGTATTATAATCGCAGAAGTTGTAAGTAGTTTTGTAGCGCCTATTAACTTGTAAGTCAATGAAGTCACTGAACATGTAAAAATAATACACGTTACATTTGTGCAGCGCTTAAATACTAAGTAAAATATACTAAGGATCCTTTAGCTATTAGCAGAGGCAATACTGGTCTCCAAAATCACAATATGTTTAATGATAATTTTAATAGTCCTATTAACTCAGGAAAGCAATCTTGCATTTGCTTAAAAAGTGCTTAGTAAAGCCAGACTAAAACCCGTCCTTCTAACTGTAAATATGATAATATTAATAATAAAATAATATGATACAATGATAATATTTGCAGTTAGCAAAAGGATGGAAGGAATCTAAAGCAATCATTTAAACGTGCTACATAATGTGACACAAAACATGAAATACGAACATAAATTAAATATCGCATTGTATAAAGACACAGATATTATATTACTGTTACGACTGTAGGTTGTAACTGATTTATCTGAGTAGAACAACAATGCGGCTAACGATGTCTATAATATTGACGGTTCAGTATATTATCCCATCATTGGCATTAGAGAGGTGGACCTCAAGGATGCAATGCTAGAACAAAATTTATTGTGTCGCACTATTCAACGTGACTGTAAAATAATAGTGTTTATGTTCTGTGAGGTAGCACGTTTTGTAGCGTTTGAAGCTTTGAATTAAGATGAATACGATGATGTTAATGAACATCTACAATTTAATATAGCACCAATATTTGGACAATATTCTCCGATTTTTGCTGACATTAAGAAACAGAACCTTCAATCTCTAAATCAGGATATTTTTTGGCACTTATGAATATTCATAATTATATTATTGTTTATGTAAGAGTGACTCTAGTTGCCAGTTCCAAGGGCAGCTTACCCCCGATGGAGAAGTATCTGGCAAGAATCTGCATCAAAATCATCCTTTTTGGCCAGAATTGTTTTTTTTGTACAAATTTTTATTAGTCTCATCTGTGTACAAGTAATGATATCGCAATAGTCTGTTTTTCTGGCATATAATGTTATTTAATTCAACTCCATCGACAATGCATTCCTCTTGTTTGTTTTTATACCATTGTTAATAAACAGGTACTTCACAAAGTAGATCTGTTGTAATATCAAAAAGATATCTTCAGCTAGGATTAAATCAGATACAGTCACGACTTCTTTCAGATATTTCGAAAGCTTATGAAGATGATACAATAATGCCTCTAAGTACACAAAGGTAGAAAGTAGTACCTCCTTTAAAGTTACGAAGCTCACTTCCCTATGATGTAAGATAAGTAATCGATCTCATTTGTCAAATCATTCAGTCGTGTACTTCTAAATGTCGGTTAATGATTTTAGTGTAGACAGAGATTTCAAAGTATAATGTGTAAAGAATATATAAGTCGTATTAAGTCGTGAGTTAAATGCGTTTGTCACTTAAGTTGAGAAAGAGTTCGTTAAATTAGACCTGTAAAGATAGTTGTGTAAAGGCTGTGATATTTTGTCAAGTGTTTTAAGTAACAGAAAATATAATATATACTTTGGAAGTTCTTACATCGTGTAAGCAAAAAAAAGGTTTTAGGATTTTATTCCTTTTCGTTTAAGTTTTCATTTTACTTCTCCATTTGTCAGTCTAATATTTTATCAATTACATTAAACATACAATCTAGGAATTTAGCATATTGATCAGTTGGATTAACGATATAAATGAAGTCATTAACAGGATTACAACAACTATTTAGATTACGATAGTCATGGCCTTAAGCTGATTCTGTAATTCCATTGAGCTGACTGGCTTTTACAGTTCCACATAGTATGTAGTTATTCATTTAATGTATTGCAATATAATAGATGGAAGTATTTAATGCTATTTATTAAGATCTTATGTCTATTAATGATACGGCTCATTTTGCCATTCTACGTTTAAATCATTATTTGCAAAACCTCTTGTTGTTATTTGATATATTCTTACTTCTGTGACTAGAACTTCTTATATTATTTTACTATAGAAGGTAAAAGGAGGGTAATGATGTTTTGATATATTTTAATTTGCCCTAGTACCATTTTTAATAACTTATCGATATAATAAACGTGAAAGTCCGGATGCTTGCTTGTTGGTTGGTTATGCAAGTAATTAGTAAAATAGGTGCTCAATATTTATTTGATATTATAGATACTGTACCACCCTCTGTTCTACTGCTTACTTGTAATTTCCTGTTACCTTACCTGACAGATTATTTCATAAAATGCTGTTCCATTTTAGAATAATAACTTTCGTGAGTCAGTTGAACTGAACTGAACACGTCTGCAATGAGGACACGGCCCACTTTATTCGGTTCGACAAAGCCTCCGTACTAGCGAGGGAGAAGTATTTCGTGCCGCGAAAGGTACGAGAGGCTATTGAGATAAGCCGTCGTCCGAATTTCAACCGAGATAGTGGTTGGACATTGCCACCCGCGTGGAAACCCGCTTTGAAGACTACGTCGACCTATAGTGCAGCGAGCCTGGAGTGTGACACAGTTAGCGCGGTATGCAACACCCGAGCATCGAACCCAGTACCAGAGGTTCCCTCGCCGACGACGGTGACGACGCGCGCGCCGCACGCTCCGCCTACATTGCGTGCGAGAGGGACAGCGCGAGAGCAGAGGCAAACCGAACGCTGGGCGCGAGCGGCGCAGCAGTGAGGTCCGCGACGCCGCCGCGTACACCCGCTCTTGAAAATGGACTCCGTTTGAGTTCGAAACTAGTCGGGCATTCCCCGAATACAATACGTGAGTAAAGCCGTATCAATATTTATATATGCTGTTCCATTTTTAAATTTACCTAGTAGTAGTATTTACCTAGTAGTAAGAGTAGAGCCTATCTACAATACACAGTAAAACAGGGCCTAAGTGGCCTGTTTCGCAGTTTTTATATATTAACGATTATAAAAACTAAATCAAAATCGGATCATCCGTTTGAAAGCTACTTAAAGTTTTATAAATCTTCTGTAAATATTCTACGGCAACAACTTAATCTTATCTGTCAATATTAATATTAGTTCCGGTAAAATATGGAATATTATTAAATTGTTGTTTAAATGTTTCTCCGTATCGTACAATAATTATAACAAGATATTATTAGACCTTTCTATTATTATAGAAAAGATCACTTCCTGCATTTCCTCATCCAAAAGTTGCATAACCATAACCGTAAGGTTTACCTCATGATATCCACTTTGCCCTTTGATAAAGTAAATCATATAGAAGAAGACGAATATTCATACAGGAGGCGTTTCAAAACTAAATTGATGTCTAATTGTTGTTTGTTACATAAACAATACTTGATTCGAAGCTCCGGTGTTGCAATGTATGCATTATGTGCAAGTTTAAAGGTACCTATTACTGTTTTATTGCAACGTAACCTGGTTTGTTTAAGGGCGTGTAGTGTTTAGCTATACAATTATCTGATTCATGACTTACAATAAAATATAATAACTGTTTTTAAAGAATTATATTTAGCAAAAGAGAGAAAGAAAATTAATTTAAATTTTGTATAAGGATCTCAAGCTCTGGATAGGGAAAACTGGAAGATGCTGCATCGACAGAACAAATTTACGACAAGGTAAATATAAAAGAATAAATAAGACATGCGTTAATAAATGAATATGTAAAATCTGTCTGAAATTAATTAACTGTGTGAAAAATGCATAACATTAATAAATTATGCAAACAAAACAGTAAACATAAAAAAACACAATAATGATACCTCTAATTAAAACATTAGTCAGGAAATTAGACGTATTTCGAAAATTTTAACAGCACTAATGATCTTGACTGCAAGGCTAATTCAGTCATAGTTAATAGTTACAACCTATTAGAAAATAGGTTTACGGTCAGTATGATGTATCTAATGCCTTTGACTCTGTTTATGTTCGTAAAATTGATAGATAATAATTATTACTTTTATTTTTTATTAATTATGGCGTTTGTAATTCGTAAAATACGTTTTATTTGTAAAATTGTTGTTTTTGGAGGAAAAATATATATTTTATGCATATATATACATATAGTAGGTATGCAGAAATAAAAAGTTACTACTGCGTCTTCGGTATACCTCATGGTTCTATTAAAGGGCCACTGATTTAAATAGACATCAAACTTTCGATTTATTAGTTGCCTTTCACACGGAACTAAGAAATAAATAATAAACTGTATACCAGAAAATCAGCGGGTCCTTAATAAACGATTTCTATGCGGAATCATGTGACTCAGTTTATGTATTATTAATTGCCACGATTGCTCCTTCATGGACTAGTTGACCACAATCTTAGTTAAATACGTCCTGTTCTATAAGAAAGTGAGGTCAGATTTATTTTAAAAAAAGAACTAAGTAGAACAGTTGTCTCATGTATGACTAACGATGATAAGATCGAGTATGACATATTGACAACTGTCAATTTGTTTAGAAATCGTGGCTAAGAAACTGAAGCAATAAATGAAAGTGCCTTGATTAAGTTGTGTCGTGGCTTGTCTAAATTAGATCTAGGTCTTTGTTTTTGGATTAACTTGTAATAAAAATAGGAATGATATAATTATGATACTACTTCACTTCACGTTTGTCTGGTTCAATGACGTCATTAGTAGTTATCGTTTAATTGGACACTGTTTTTGTTTTTCAATTTATTCTGTAAAAGAGACTTAAGTTTCGTTTGTTGCAACGTTATGAAGTCGTTTAAATCTCTATTAGCATAAGCAAATATTGTGTTAACTCTTATAAATTCGAAATCATGATTATTTTTTTAAGAACATGGTATACTTACTTGAAGTTAGAAGTTGTGTACTTAATACCCTTTATATTGAGCAATATTTGGCATTACCAATGCGTTTCGTTGCGACTAGACATATCAATGAGTTTCGAAGGTGAAGTAAGCATATGTTTGCTATTTTAATACTTTTTCATCTAGAACAAATGGAACGGTTTTTAAAATGTCTAGATAGTCATGAATATAGTGTTCGATTGTTTAGAATTTAATTAACTTGGATTCTAGCGGTTCTCGACTTAAAAGAGCGTAAAGGGTTCTGATTACAAGTATCGGGTGAGTCATCTTTTATGAGAATTTCTTAAAAGGTAAGGTTGTTTCCAAGGATTTTGGCTAGACATTTTTGATTACTTGCCCTATGTGGATAACGTACTGTTTCAATTTTAGACGTTGGTGCTTCTGCATACTAAATTTAGTGATTTTTGCAAGTGAAATGTATCATGCACTTCATCATACATATAACACTTTGAAAATAGAATGGCATTATGTTTATTAACATGGCAAATAGATGTTAAAATTATTAAATTTCACATCAATTTCTCAATTAAATAAAAAAGTTCCTGTTACAACCACTTATAATTAAAAAAAAATGTAAGGATGAATGGTAAGACGACTTAGGTAGAAATATAAATCATAGGTAAATAGAAGGAGCTATGTAAACGCAGTTCTGCCAAAAAAGGTCGAATTTAGGAACAACTGTCTCAAAATCTACCTTTTATTCTACCAAATTTACTCTTAATACGGTAATATTTCGTATTTATAGCACACGATCTTCTCTATTTATCTTACCCAGTAAGCATGACAAGACACTTGACACAAATTGTAAGACTTATGCATCTAGGTACTCACTTACATAATGGAGACTCGTAAACTTACAAGCGACATACGTACAGAATCGATTATGACATCGATTTTATGCGTTGATTGATCGATTACTTGACCGGATGTTAGGTGGCATTACTTCTCAAGGCTTTTACTGTTTGTAAACATTCGAGTATCAAGTTACGATAGGTGTTTGCAGGTCAATAAAGTTCGTTAGTGAAATATGACATGTCATGGTGATGTTTATAGTAAGTAAGAAAGCTAAGTTATTTTGTTCATATTGTGAAATAATAATAATATGTATAACAATAATAAGGCCTATTTCATCTCATTAACCTTTTTTTTTTCTCATTAACCTATCGCCATCCATTGCTAAACGTAGGCCTTCCCCAAAGAGCGCCAACCATCCCGGTATTGGGCAGCCCGCATCCATCCGCTATCAGCAACCTTTTTTAAATTGTCAGCCTATCTTGCCGCAGGGCGTCCCACACTACGTTTGCCTAAGGCCTATTTGCTCACAGTAAATTAAAAAGAAAGTCTTTTTGTGACCACGGCCAATGTTGGCCGAAACACGAAGGTGAAATATTTATAGATATTATATTTATATTTTATAGATATTTTAAAAAATATAAGATAAGAAATTTGAAATTTCTCAAACGACAAGCTAAGTATCTGTGGCCAATCCAACCATGTAATTAGAGATAGGTACTGTCTTACATGACGAGGAAATAACAAAATATTATATGTAATTAATATTAATAAACAAAATATATTTTTTTTGTTAGAACCTAAGTTACCTTAACTAAAATAAAAAAAACTAAACCAAATCGGTTCATCCCTTTGAAAGCTATGAAACCACACACACGCAGATAAATACGTTAAATTTAAAACATCTCTCTTTTTTCGTCGGGGGTTAAAAACAAATAATATTAGAGATACAGACATTGCCAGTCAAAGTTAAACGGATAACACAATCAAAATGATTAACATAACATTACTAGTCGAGCTGGATAAAGATGATGCATCTTAAATCACGTTACTCAATGCCTGCGTTAAATCAATTAAAATTATACCTCATTTTGTATTAATTACCCCATTAACACATTTTGTTAGAAATTTACATACGACCTCAGTGCTAAGCAAGTAAAGAACGACCTTCGTTAATAGAGCTTAAACATTCTTTAAGTATGTTTATTTTAACGGTAACTAACTTAACTAATGATGGAAAGTTAAATTTTATTTTAGCTGGGATTCATACATATATGTCAAATTATTAACGAAATTACAGATTATAAAAAAACATTTATGCATGTGTGTGTAAATACTAATGTTTAAGATGTTTTTAGAAAGGAAAAATCGATTAGGAGCAGGATTTGAACCCGCAATCTACTGGTAAAAGCCACCAGTTGCTTAAATTTATCACAATCAACGTTCACCATCTTTTGTTGTGAATATTACCTCTTACCTGCATTTGCAGTGTCTATGGAACCTCTCACGGAAGTAATGGCAGGAAGTGAACCCACGTTTTTATATGAATTAATGAGATACCAACGATTGCATTGTATGTGGGTAGTTTAAGTTTTTGGTACGATACCCTTTTTATTACGTTCATAAGTGTACGATGCAGATTATAATCGATAGAGTGATTACCTAAGTCGAACTTATGAGGTAAGAATTTAAATGACAGTGCGTGTCAAAACATTATTAAACGGTTGGTGATGATTTTTGGGAGCTTTATGAGTATCAATTGACCGGACTTATTTTGATTTTCTACCAAACTTTTCATTCTCGAGAATATAAAGTTTCGTGAAATCGAACTATACCGGGAATTATGTTACACTGCATTTTTACTTTCAGATTACTTCGTTTTCATAAAAGTTCATTGTTCTTGGGATATCCCCTTATTTACTCTGCAGTAAGATTTACTCTATTTTGGTGAAATTGGGTCTGAGTCAACTTACTGATTATTATGTTATGGAATTAGATATGATAGAATTTGAATTAGTGTTGTGTGTTTTAGTCTTGAGTGTCAATTATTTTAAAATAATCATCACGCCAGTAGAAAAGATAGGTTGGGTTGTAAAAGTAACCAGATTTTTGAGTTACTATCAAAAATTCCTTTTCTAATTTCGAACCCAATTAACTTTATGTGTTTCTCCTATAAATACAATAAATAGTATTTCTATAAAAAGATCGACAAAATGCCAATCTGCGATCCCCAGTCACGACAATGGGATTGAAATGGTCTGTCGGTTGACACGCGATTGTAAATGTCATTCCCATAAGTATTGACGTTTTAGATAGAGATTGTCATCTCATTTTAAAAGGCTATTCATTAATTATGTAAGCAGACATCTGATAACCATAGCACTTAATGTCAAAAGATAGATAGATCAGTGTTTCCCAAATTTGTTCTTCCATGGCCCGATAATTTTCATACTGGCTTTTCGTGATCCACTGAATAGTTTTAACCGCCTCATCCCGGGGGGATGGGGAGGTTAAAACTATTCAGTGGATTAGATTAAGTAAAACAATACTCATATATTGTTAAAAAGTATAATATCATTTCAAATCCAAAACTTTTTTCACACACCAATTGAGTTGATAATACTAAGTTTTGATTTATATTTATATTACCGAAAAACTACTCTCTCTACTAACTCTGTCATTAAAAAAATTAACACAGAATTGAAATGAATTACTTAGTTAGATTTTTTGTAGTCTCAGTCACAAGCCGAAACTAAAATAAAACCACTTTGAAAATAAGTAACATATTAATAAAAAGTAGATAATACTTATAACAATCTTGATTGGATAATACTAGGCTAACATAAAATGAAAGTGTAAGTTTATAATTGTTTAACTCCAGAGGTGAGCAATATCGTGATTGTAAACCGTTCATGGGCTATAACAACTTAAACACGTTATATATGAGTTGCTAAATCTAGCATTACTGTAATCTGTAAATGGTAAGCTTACTGGTAGATAAAGAAGAAAGGTACCATGACCAGGGTTGATGTATAAAATGTTTTTTAAGCAAAAATATCAGATATTAATCCAGCTGAAGATATAATTGGGTAAATAAGGAATTGTAAAAGTCGCTATTTACTATAACAAATTGATTACTGTTTAGATAATTATATATTATATGATGATAAACCTCTGGGGTTGGTGACCTTCCACTTAACAGTTCAACTGTGATTACCTCTAGGGTATCACTGCTCGATTGCACTACTTACCTATATCTTTCAAATAGCACTTCATACTATAAATCCATATGAAGTGGACTTCAGGGTTGGTCTTTAAGACCCGTGGTCGGTATTTAACCTGACTAATTTGGCAACCCTAGCGAGAACGTCAATATTCTTTCAACAACCGTATAAAAATCGCATCTTGCCAAATTGGGTTTTCAACGAATGTGTCTTTACTCGTAAGATCTTATATCCGGTCACGTAATAGCAAAAATCGCCAAATTGCACAGTCTGGATATATGAATCACGAATGCGAAAACATTTCGCTTTTATGAATACCTACAATAATTTACCATAAAATGTTCTTTATATCTGATTCTGCGGTAAAAAGCGAATGGAAAGAGTTACAGGAAATATTATATTGTTGGGTAAAAATGCGGCTTTTAACATAAATGGCGTACTGTGACGTGTTAACATGATCATTGTTTAGCGGGAGAGGGATGGTGTTATGCGATCTGTATATTTTCAGCCAAATTTTAATTTTGATAGCCTAGTGGTATGATCGTTAGCAAGCCGACTGGCAAGTTAGAGGTCTCAGCTCTCTCCGGTCGTGTCGGATTGCTGTCCCAACGGACTATGAGAGTGAGGAAATAGAGAGTGTACCTGTGTTTTCGCACACATCTGTGCACTATAATATCTCCTGCGTAGTTGGCTAATCTTCGTTGAGATTGTCCGCTATGCTATGGCCGAAATTCGGTCAGGATCACTTTATATTTTCGACCCTTTAGATGAGCATAGAACAGCGATAATAAGTCAGAAAGGCTTCACGTTTTATATAATCAAATCTATAATATAATTTATTATACAAACCACTTATTTGATTAATTATCATATTTTAATGTTACGGTAATTAATTAATTGATGTAGGTAATGATTTATTGAAAATATTTGAATTCTATTATTTTCATCAGCAACATATTGCGAACACTTTAAATTTATTTCATCTATTATATGTGTCTTAATCAATCATATCTACATGTCAATTCGTATAACTTTAAATTGAAAATCACAACTCACGTCGAATATATTTAATCATACTATAATACTTTTCAGCTCTTGGTAGAGCTAGACGTTTACCCGGGTATTGATAATTGTTTAAAATTGATACTTTATTATTTTATATATCAACTTAAAAGTTTACAATATACACAAAACAAGTAGGTATTGAAAAAATATTATTAGACAAAAAATTGAGATTGTTAAATACCTACTAGTACCATTTAAAAAAAACAAATTAGGTAATATACTATTATCATTACTGTATTTTTCTTGTAATAATTTTTGTATACCTATACTTGTAGGTACAGTGGTCTCCAGGTCGCCAAGAAGTATGTTAAGACCTGGCAGGAGCGCCTTGAATACGAAAGTAAATCCCGTACTTCACGCGAATTTAAGATTTTTAGTTCGTGCGAGTTGAACATAATTTCATCACCTGCCAATAGTGATGGGGTACCCATAAAGATAAAAAGAAAAATAAAACATACATACAAGGAGTATACCGAAGTATAGCTTCATCTTGACAATCTCAACATCAGTTAAAATTATTTAAATGTATGGACGCAGAAACATTTTGGTGGTTGGTATTATGCAGTAATGCACGCCTTCTTACATTGTAAGAAATTGCATGTCGTGATTGTGCCTGTGGTATTGTAATTTTCCTAACTCGAACGCCACTGTAATTGTGATGACGAATGTGCATAATAAATGACTAAAGCATCCGCGGCAGAAGATGGATAGGGTGATAATAATAAGTATGAATAAATTACCAATATAAGGACTCTTATTGATTAAGGAATTGTTGGAGAAAATATAAGAACCGGTTTAATCTATACTTATAATAAATCTGTAGAGAGGCCAATTCTGTACATGAAATATATTTAAAAAATAACTATCAGGGGGTGATTAGGGATCGATACTGATGCCAAAAATGCAATCAGTAAACTTTTTGTCTGTCTGTCTGTCTGTCTGTCTGTCTGTCGGTATGTATATTCGTTATAGAAACCAAAACTACTCGACGGATTTTGACGAAATTTGGCACAATTATTCTTCATACTCCTGGGCAGGTTATAGTATACTTTTCATCACGCTACGATCAATAGGAGCAGAGCAGTGAAGGGAAATATTGGGAAAACTCCATTACTCCATTTTTTAAGCTTCCGTCGCATGTGCAGCCTTAATGGCTAAAGCTACATAGAAATCATGTATGACGGAAATGTTCTCCTTAAAATTATCTGTACATATAAAATGCTTTGTCCTGAATGACTGACTGACTGATTGACTGACTGACGGATCAACGCACAGCCTAAACCGTAGAGACCTGAAACTTGGAGGGTGTGTTCTTTATATGACGTAATTATCCGATAAGAAAGGATTTTTCGAAATTCTACCTCTAAGGAGGTGAAAAACAGGGGCAAAGTTTGTATGGGACAACGGGATTCCTTGGTCCAAACTACTTCATATTTTGCATAAACATTCTTTTTCAGAATTGATGGAACACGTGTTTCGTATTTTATTAAAACTCATCGCCTAACAGGGTTAAAAAGGGGTAGAAAGTTATTTTGGGGGTGATTTGCATCGAAGTTGATATCAATACTCCTTAGTGCTTTTGATTTAAACTGGCTCGGTGCAATGTAATTACCTTTTAAAATTGGAATGTCAAATATAAATCGGATTAGAATTCGAAAGGACATTGCCAATCTTTATACGGAAGTTGGACCAAGTGCTACCCAGAATGAACACATAGTACAATTTGTTCTTTTGGTCAATAGTTATCAAAATCTATCCCAGGAGTCAAGAGAAAAACAGGGTTTTGTTATGCATTTTTTATATGAAAAAAACAATCTTAAGAATTATTTTCAATGTAACTGTGAGTGTATTAATTGTACTTTTTATGTTACAATAATAATGTAATTTATCAGCAAGTGTACATTAATGAACATTAAAAAATATACATTATTTTTGACATAAATATAATCAATAAATGAAAGCATTACAAGAACAAGCATTAGGCTAAAATGTTGCTGCACAAAAATTAACTTGAATAGGAATGCAACATAATGCCACCTCACTATTTGTACTGACTACTCTCAACTACCATATTAGAATACTGGAATTGGTGCCCAATACAAGTTTAAATAAACAACGCACCAATATACATAATGGCATGGTGCAAACGAGACACAATAGAACAGCTTTTTGTGTTTTGCGTGCTACGTAATATTGCCAGATGTCCCGATTTGGCGGGATATCCCGCTTTTCAGCCCTACTGAAAAAAAACCAACCCCAATTAATTAATGAGATTGATCCCAATTAAATCCGTGATTTTGAATAAAAGGGTTAGGCATATTTCCGTCCCGATTTTTCCATTCCTGTACCGCTTTTGGTGCTACAGGACAATGTTATAAAATATATATATATTAATTAATTATATATTATTATTATATATATAAAATATATATTTATGTATTTTGGAGGGAAAAACATCCCATACTCATAATTTAATGAAAAATAATTATTAACAACAAAACTTTTTTTTCCTGGGACGATTTTTTTTTAAATATTTGTTTTGGATGTAAATTAATGCCACGATACCACTGGAGCTACTTTCATTCCTGGGCAGCACTTGGACCAAACCCTGTCAATGTCCTTTCAAATTTATTTGTTCTCTTATACTGGAAAGAAAAACTTACCAGCCTTATAAGTACCTATCTTGAAAATTCCTTAGAAATCTCTTAGATTATATTATTACATAATAGCAAATATTTGCAATTGCTATACCGACGATATTATTGACTGTCATTCGCCCTGTACCTAAGTCTGCTTATACAATGACGCTAAAAGTAGTGGCATCGGCTTAAAGTAGTACAATTTGTTCTTATGGGCAGTACAGTTTGTTGATTTATCATTTTTCTAGGTATCTATAATACTAATTCGATTTAAATAAATAAATTATGTTCAAAATATTCTATAGTCTACGTGAGCGAAGCCACGCGGGAAAAGCTAGTTTTATAATAAATAAGTAAACATCGTTGAAGACGTCCGAATTATATATTTTGAATATAGTATCTATGTAAGTATGGATGGTACAAATAATAGCACTGATAGCTTAGTGGTATGGCCGTCGACTGACAAGTCAGAGGTCTTAAGTTTGAACTCAAGGCAGAAAACATCATGATGAAACCAGCACTTCTGCGAGATTAAAAAAAGCCATAGAGCCATGTCAGAGGCCTACGGGCGGTTTAAACTCTGACACTAGCTTGTTCATCAACCATACGATAAGAAGAAGGCACAAATAAGAATAAAACCTTTGTTCAATGTCAATTAGCTTCATTAAAAACTTGCATTTAAAGTCCTCAAACTCATTAAAAACTTAAATTAGCTTCAAAAATAGACAACTTGCATAATACTTATAGGAAGACATGTGGGTAGTACCTAACTTAAAAAAAATATCCAGTTATATGCATAAAACCTTTTCAAGAGCTACTCGTAAATAAACTTAATTAAAAAAAACAAACATTATTGAAAAATACCAACAAAGTAAACAAGTTCACTGGATCAGTAGGTGAAAACTGAGCATCGACGCCGACGACATTTCGAAACATTATGTTAATTGAAACGATTATATAACGAACATTGTTGCGATGTTGACTAATAAGGTCTTTGACGTCTTCGTAACCCAATGACCGTCATTTATTTGTGGGAGGTCGGAAAACCTCGGAGAGATTCGGGATGATTCGGAATTTCGTATTGGCCAATCGTGGAAAATGCGATTGTTGTGGGCAGTTGTTGGTAGTACCAACTTGGTACCATCGTAGAGTTTTAAAATACAATATTACATTCCGTTTCGCTTAAAAATAGTGTTTATGTCTCAAATAAATATATCAGTTTATAACATTTGCGGACGAAAAAAAGAAAGAAATATATCACAGATTTTCAATCTAAACAAATAACTTAAAAATAACGTAATCACCTAATAATGAAATTGATAGGTGTGAACTGTCAACGTTTATTATGTTTTTGAATAACGACGCTAGACATAATGTTGTCTTCTATTGCAAACTTTTGATTTTTCATACGTTGCTCCAACTAGCTTAAATATTTTGGTCTGGCTTAGACCTTAAAAATGATTTCAATCGTAATACCTTAGCTACCGTAAGATAAAAATTGGCTTTTTATACGTCTAAAAAATATAAAAGATATAACATTTCAATCGAGAAAAAATTGAGAAAGCAAAAAGAAATGAGCAAGTCACCCAAATCGAAAGATTATCGAGCAAAAAAAATTAGTTTGTCAGTGAAAGGAGAAAGCACTTTCAAAGTTTTAAGTATTAAATTTTATTTCATCATCATCAGCCTGTATTAGTCCACTGCTGAACATAGGCCTCTTCTAATACGCGCCACTTTTGTGCACTCATTGGAGTTATTTGCCCATAATCGCCACGCTAGGCAAGCGGGTTGGCGATCGCAGTAGCAGATGACTGCTGTTATAAGGATGCTGCTACCCATTCTCCGGATCTTTCCCTTTTTTGCTTCTTACGACACCCGCGGGACGAGTAGGGGTGGTTCTATTCTTAGGCTGGAAACCACACGACACATAATAGAAATTAGTTAATATGGTTGAAATTATCAGTTTAAGTTTAATTTTTAAACTAATTTATTAATGATATATGTATTATATATTTTTGGCTTTAGTAGTACTAAAATAATTATATTTCCAACACTACCTATACAATTTTCTTAGGCAATTAGAAACAAATCAATAGTACGCGAAATTAAACAATTAAATTAAATGATCCTTAATTATTATGGAAATAATAAAATTAAACTATGCGTATAATAAAGTTTATATAGAACGTATAAACGCTTTGTTCCTATTTTTGTTCGTTTAACTCAAACCAGTAACAGTACGAATGTAAATAAATACAACAGTTTTAAACAGCAATTTTATAGCTCAATAGTTATAAAAGCGAAGTGGTTGACTTACACAATAAAAATAAATTTAATAAGAGGTCTTATTAAATATATTTATATTGCGTAAGTCAAGAATGGTCATTAGAACCGATTATATTATTGATTAAAACCATAATGCCCACCATAGAAGCTTCGTAGAAAACTGACAGTGACATTCAGTTAAATGGTTAGATTAGAAGCAAACCTCAATACAGTTTGGGAATAATAAGGCTAGAAACACGATTTTTCCACCACGCTTTTTGATGTCATTTTCAGATGCATTCGCATGTATGCAACAGCTTTATTTATTTAAATAAAAGAAAAACAGTGATTTCCTTCCGGGAAGGATTTTTTTTGTACGTATAGCCAACTGGTTTATATCCATCCGTGACAACCTTAATTTGATAGCAATTCCACTTACAGAAATTTATAGTAGGTCTCAAAGTTAAAACTACTAAATTACGAAAGTCACAGAATTTGATGAGCTGCCCTACGATTTCGATATTTAGAATTGAAACCAAACCTACTTTTCATCATGTATCTTCTTTTTCTTATGTCTTGTCTACTAGTAAAATTTTCGTTATATTGGCTTAGCCATCACAGAATCGAGCATTGTCGTTCTCATCACCTGAGTTGTGTATTGACCGTCTGCCCGCGTCCTTACAGGTCAAACTCGCGACACTTACATCTGCGCGTGCGCCTTGAATACTATTACTCAGGATTATATCACGCGTTATACAATGAAGCTTTCTCCACTATATCTCTTCACTTAACTGTGTACTTAGGATTCTTCCTATTGTTCGTGGTTTGTTTTGATCATCAACGTCTGATGTAATATTTAATTAGTAATAGATTTTGTAGACTGTTGAATTAAAGTTGAATTTAGTTTAATGGTGTAGATTTGTTTTAGTTTACTTAATTGCAGTGAAATATGCACTTCCGTGGTCAAGTATTTTTATATTTTTAAAATTTTATTGTATTTATGCAATCTGTTCCGGAAACATTTAGCAAGTGGTCATGAGTGGATTGTTATGGAAGGCGAGAAGTCCAGTGATACGTCACTGGACTTATAATACGCGTACGCGCCCTATTAATATTAGCTCTATAGATCTCAGGTAGTCTTTCTTTGAACCTCCGTTTGAGCTTTGAACCTTCTCTTCTTCTTATCGTTTCGATAGCAAACTTTATTATTATTATTATTATATTGAAGCGGCCCAGAAAGTAGCGACGCTGACTGCGTTATCAGAACCTTCTCTGAACCTTCAATTTAATTTAATTATGTACAGGTTTAATTTTCAATTGAATTATTGCTTAACCATTAAATTATTGTGCAAACTAAATAAAACCCTTGAATTATTCTTATTGCTCATAATTTAAAGGGTTTCAATTTAATTAGTAGTTAAAAAAAAATCGAAATATGTTTATTTTTCTTTCTTCGCATGTTAATTTCTGATTTTATATTTATTTTAACTTAACTTAACTAAGAGTGCGTTAATCACGCATCAAAAGCCATTTAATTAAACTGATAGATGCTTGAACTTTTAAATGATTATATAATCAAACGAACTCAAAACTATAATTCATCAAAACCAATCAGTATACACTTCTGTAGGCCAAAGAGTAAGGGCTTATATTTTCTATCATTTAGATGATCATTTACTTCCGGGCAGAGGTCGTGCAGTAATGACGGGTCGACAGCTTTCCTTTCAAGTATCGTTAGGTGCTTATTCACCATTGTTTGATGAAGGAGGCGTGATGAAGGAGGCGTGTAGGCACTTTCAAAACAAGTTGTTATTTTGTAGGATCGACATTGTAATTGTGATGTCATCAATTACCTTTTTTATCCCGATATCATAGGGCCAGAAGTCAGATTTGATACTGAAGAAAAAGTCTATAGGTAGGTACTGAAAGTAGTAGGCTTTCTTTCTTACGGTATTTATTTTATTTGAGGATTATCTAACAAATGTGGGATGTTCTAATAA
This sequence comes from Protodeltote pygarga, assembly GCA_936450705.2. NCBI lineage: Eukaryota > Metazoa > Arthropoda > Insecta > Lepidoptera > Noctuidae > Protodeltote > Protodeltote pygarga. Next base: position 4,754,678 of record OW388257.2, on the reverse strand, counting down.
ATGCTAAATTTTAAAATAAATGGAGGATATTGTAATAAGTTGACTAATTATGTTCTAATTGTATACTCTTACTCGATTACCTTACTTCTGTGGAGTTAACAACGTGTTTGCAATACGTACCTGAAAAATAGAAAAAAACTCAAATTAATAAAATAAATTGACATTCGAACCAAATACAACAACCAAGCCAACATTGAAAAACAAATAGAAACCGATGACGCACGAATGAATTGCCGAAAGCAGCCGAAATAAGTACACTCTAACGGTAACTAATACTTATTAGATATTTATCTTATTTCTGTGTCAATTTAATAGTGTTTGAAGTATACATAATGTAAGCAATACTAACACTATTCACTCGCAGTATTGAAATAACTGTGATATTATTGTATTGAGTCAGACTGCGCGGCCGGCGTTCCAGGCGTTCTTATTAAATTACCCACTGAGCTTTATGTTGCCTTAGTACATAAACTCATAAATAAATGTAGAAATGAATCATACATACATAGAAATATTATAAATGCGAAAGCCTGTTTGTTAGTTAGTCCTTTCGCGCAGTAACGAAGTTACGAGATTTAAGTTACTATACTAGTAAAGTTATATTAGACATATAGACTTTTTAAACCAAAATTTAGAACCAAGGGAGCAAAGGCACGATACAAAGATAATATATTTTAAGTGTTTAAATATTCCATCTGTATCAAATATTTTTGACGGATTTGCTTATGATAAAATATATCTTTATTTCAAAGGTTAATTATTATTGATCGAGAGTGTTCTTAGCTAAAAAAATTCATAATTCAAATAAAAAAATATATCATTAAAATAAAACTCATCGACTAACTATTTAAATTGTCATAGACTTGCAACCCTTCCCTTCACCTTAACACATAATTAAACGTAATGAGCGGCTAACTATGGCTATGATTACACATAATAAATATAATTGCACCATTTAGTTACACTGATTGCTACGACTGTTGTCATATGACTTGTTGTGAACTGATTAAGAAGATATATTGCTAATGCTACGGACTATGGTTACATTACATCGGGTTTCTACAAAGTTATAGCGACAAATGACTCTAGAATCCCCAGTCAAACTTTAAGAGACAATGGGTCGTACGTATTATAGAACCCAAATCAAAACTCAAGCATTACTTGATTCTAGTTTTTGTTCGAATAAACTAGTTTTAAGTAATGCTTGAGTTCTGAGTTAGATTAAGTTAGGTTAAGGCCCATAAAACTGAATAACTTTCGCCAAGGGACATAGATCGAAATCTGAAAACGAAAATTTAAATCATACAAACGTGTGTCTACGTGACCAGTCACTTTATGAAAAGTCATTTTCCGACATTCATTGAATGAAAAGTCATTTTCAGATTTCGACCTAAAGTATGTTCTTTGGGGAAAGTTGTTCTTAAAATTTGGCTGGTCTTTAAAACATGGTTGTATAGAGTAAGTAATATAAGTAGTAGAGTACAGTAGAATATTTTTTTGAGCTCGTGCGAACACAAACTCAATCAATGGTTATCAGTGCATCATCGTAAGGATTTACTTTTTGCTACGATGTTTGTTAGTCCGATCTTATTCAACCACCAGCTCGACAAAAGGTAAAAATCTTCCTACTCTCTCCTTATTTTAAAATTCAGTAACTCAACAGAGGATTTAATAAAAAAAAAACTATTTATTTAAAAAATCGTTCAATAATATTAACACAATTACAAATTCTCAATATTGAGAAAAAAAAATGTGCATTGTTGTAATGGGAGACCTCATACTAAGCTCAGATAAATTTAAACGATCCAACCTAAGCTCTTATACCACAGTTGCGCCATACGCTTAAATTCTATCCAGTAAACCGTTAGGGTGGTCCTAAGCGTAATATAATTACCCGCACTGCAATTTTATTGAAATCTAAGTACGTAATTACCATTTATCTTTTTGAGTTTTTGTTAAGCTAAATGCTTTAATACATTCCTAATTTAGCTTTAACGATATTTACGCAATGCTTATTATTAAGCAAGAGAATTGGGAAATATAATTCAATAGCTGAGCGTCAGGCGGGTTCGCTCCCATGGTTCTAATTGAACCCAAACACAGCGCCATCTACCGGTTCCAAATGTGAATATAAAGTTAGAAACCATCCACCAGTAACAACAAACCATCCAGTCAAACCCACACAAAAAATTAAAGGAGTGACATACAATGTTTTTCATTATACTTGTAAGAAAAAAAAAACAACGTACAATAACGTATCTGCATAAATAAAATACAAATTGTGAATTCAAAATTCGAATGGAACAGCGCATTTCCACCCGCTTTTCCTACATTTAATAGCATTATTTACAAGCCAGTTTGATAAAAAATTTCATAACCTCCATAACATAGATCCAAACAAGTGTGTTTCGTCCTTAAGTAAAGTTGTTACATAAGTAATTTACATTTCAAACAAAGTAGGTCTCTGACCCCGAAGAGCGGACACTAAGGTCTCATTCCATTCTGCCATTCTCGGTAAAACACTAAAAATAACTGAATTCTACATTCAAAAGAATCTTATCCATTTTTGAACGAACTATTTAGGTGTACTACATCATATATGTCTATTTAACGACTTTCCGCGCAGCTGGCTGATTAAAATATATGACTTAAATAAATGTCTTAATTATATCAATAATAATTTAGTGTTTGATTAGAATAGCCTTGACTAATTATGTATCTATAACGAATCTTAATTAGACGTGCCATGGACTTGTTGAACAGGAACTAGGGTATCAATATGATAATTGACTTACAAATAGGTTAAGTGAAAATCAAGTGATTTCACCGCACCTACATGGCGTTATTTATGACTATATTCCGCGGTTTTACGTCCATTCAAATAATTTATCGGAATATGACAAGTTAGAAAATACGAGTATATGCGGCAGTGTGCGTGCAACACTCGCTTAAGTGAGCACCAATTTGAATGAATCTGGAGTTGAAAAGTTTACAAGGAGAAAAAAGGTTTGGTCAGGCTATGGTGAAATGTTAGCCCTAAATTTATAGTACACAATCAGTATATTCTTGTCTACACTATAAATAAAGCAAGACGCATCCTTGCGCAAGTCGAACACAATTTAACCAGGCAAAATAAGAACGTAAAAGTTACGGTTAATCTATTCAAATACTTTTTACGGCTGTTTTTTTAGGATAATTTTCTATTTAATTATTTTGTCGGTTTATTCAACTACAATAGGAAAATCGTTTCTAAAAGATTTTCTAAAACCTGAACGAACGATGTCGCAATCGCAAAGAATCATTTTGGTGCCTCGGTAAGTGCCTTCATAAATATTAAGATTTTCAATAAGTAGGTAGGTACTATTATTAATGAGTTGTTCTCATACGCATACGCAAGTTTAAAATTAAATGAAAATAACGACTAATGAAGTAAAGTGAACCGGCTGTTCTATCTTCAAACGTAATTATTTATCTACTGCTTGAATTCAGAACTTTTATTTTATTTACTGCGATCATAATGCGATGCTACGTCTTTTGTGGCGCGACAGTTTTTTTTTCTTTTCATCAAATAATATAAGTGTCATTACTCTTTTAGAATCATCTTTTCTTAGAATGACCTCAATGTTGAATCTATCCGTGACCTCATGCGCAATAATACATTGCAGTATTGTACCAGGTTGCCAGAAGTGAATAAGAAGTGAATCAGTTAACCTGTCGACCTCATTAATGTCGTTAAGTCAAGGAGACTACGCCTCGCTTGCACTGATTTTTGTGGCTTTTCTTGGACACACGAATGAGAAAACTTTGCAACAATATAGATGGATATCATCCTCTTAGCCTATTATTAGTTACCAAACTTCGTTGGGGTCGGCTTCTTATCTAACCAGATGCAGCTGAATAACATTTTTCTACGGAGTGACTGCATCTGACCCTCGCAACCCAAAGGGACACGATTTTACAACGAGTTGACAATATGGATAGATATGGTTTCATAAAACAAACATAAAGTCGTAAGTAACTACTAATCGAAGTAGGAACAAACTTGTAAAGTAAGATAAAACATTGTTCATTAATTTTTGCAACGAAAAATATTCCCATTTTTTGTTAGGTATTCTCCATACAGCAAGGCTTAGGAGAGACCCATTTACAGTCTCTCCGGAGATGTGCCTAACAGGTGTTGCATAAGGGTAGTTGGACTCTCAAGAGGACCCGGGATCTCCCTCCATGTGCTGATCACTGGGGTGGTTTTAGTGAGGTAAGAATCCCACTCTCTCCGGTCTCTTTCCCCGGTTTCCCCTCGTAAACAAAAAGAAAAGAAAAGTAAAGAATCAGCCTTGTGTATTTATATTTAACTTACAAACAAGGTTACTAATTTATTTCAAGCACCAAAGTATTTACTTAGCATTTCACATAAACTTAAATTTATAAGCACTTGAGTAATTTTATTACTCTTCATTGACTCTTACACTGAGGTATAAATTTAAACATTACAAACATTATACTTTATATTGTAACTATTGCTGTGAATTTAAACTTTAACTTTATATTGTACCTACAACTTTATAATCTATGTAAATAATAATTAATCGCGGCTATAAGGGTGTAGGCACACCACAAGGATTCGTTTCCTCCCACATCGACCTTAAGTTACCTACGCTACGTAAATATTTATCTCAAAACGTCATCATCATTGTATGAGAATGTCAATCAAACTAAGAACAATGCGAGATCATAACGAGGATTAATTCATAAGTGTTAATATATGTACGTACATTATGATACCTTGGTGTTTTTAGATTCATAAGTCAAGTGCACATTGCTTTTAAGAAATGCAAGTCGATGGTGGAAATCTTAATTGACGTCGAGGATAAAACGCGTTTGATTATCATGATATACACTATGAAAAATCTAATGTAACTACTTATCAATCTATTAAATAAATGAATTAACATGATTCTGATATTTCATTTATTTTTTAATTTAATATTCCACTAAAAAGTTCAAACAAATAAGAGGCGAAAACTATGACGACCTTCAACCAGTCCATAAGCTTATTTTAGATGTCATAACACAAAAAAATCTTCATACCTAATTCGTTACAATAAACAAAAAAAATATAATAATGAGATTTTATCAACATCTAGGTAAGTGATTTTTCGTAATTTCCATGAACCAAGAGCTCAAGAACCTTGTACAATACCGACCAAAATGTTTTGTACACCTTATTATAACGGAACTATTAAAATGATCGTTTACCTAAAAAATAACACTTTTGGAAAGAATCAATACTTATAAAAACAAAATCAAACAACAAAATCAATTTGTTAAACAAATTAAATCAGAAAATTAATTTGATTCTAGAGAATTTCTGAGAAAAATGAACTGAACAGTGCAACTGTATTTAATTTGCAGTATTTAAGTTACTATTGTTGTTACTCTGTGATGCTTTGAGAAATCACCAAGGTTGTTGCTTAGCAACAGTTGTTTTTTTTCGAAATAATAGGTAGGTCACAGTTTACAACACGACACGGTTTGATGGATTGACACGCGACTGATCTTCGTCCTGATAAGTTCGATGCTACGAGTAAATTAGATGTACTTGAATCATGTACTATTGTTCAGACAATTAGATCTACATGCGCGAGTTGAACTTTGATACCATTTACCGACAACTACCTACAAAAATAACAAGAGATAATTTGAATTAGCTCTTCCTCGATATTTAAATTTTTGGTTACAATAGAATATATTATAAAGCTAACCACCTCGTTACGTCACAGGGGCAATGACGTTTTAGAACTGTTCCATGGATAGACAATTAATCTAATCTATAGAAAGTAGACCAACGACAATTACTACTACTGACTAGTGACTACATATACAATAACTACACAGACCTACTTACATGCCAAAAGAAGTATCTACCTATTACTCGAAAATGTATTTCTTTAAGGTCGCTCTCTCAAAAAATGCTTGGAAAACGCGTGCAGATGAAGTTGCTTTCCATCGGTACTTTCAGAGAAATTACTTAAACAAACAAACTTTATTTTCTATGATCAACTTCAAGCCAATTTCGAGCCACGACGTTTACGGAAAAAGCTATGAACGCTCTTTACTATTCCGTCAGTCGTCAGTCAGTCACCTAACTTCCACAACGATATTTGCTAAGCCATGTGAAAATCCATTATAGTCTCGCAATAGTTGCTCTGTTATTACCTTGCAAACGATTGTTAAAGTTTAAATTTTATTATAAAACAATAACAATGGACTAGGTTCTGGTAAAGTTCACATATTTCAAGGTCTTTTTGCAAGATAATTGAATATTTGAGACTTGAGCGCGTCGTGAGACGTTGATATGGATCACAGCATTTGGTAATAACTTCATTATGGGGAGTTAGTATTAGCACACCCCCGTCACGTCATAGAAACGAGCTCATATATTATAATAGCCTACTTACTACTACAAGCGAGCGGGAAAAGGACAACACGATAACATAAGCCGCGCTCTCGCTCTGTTTTACCCCTTCTTCACTCTTTCAATGCGGGCAGATGCGGGGGACAATAAATTGGCGGGGGGAGGTGAGTGTCGCTTCTTTAGGAAGTAATAGTTACGAGCATGGAAGAGGTTTGCAAAAGTAATTACTTGAGAAGAACTGCTCGTATTATAGATTCTTTTGAAATCTTACAAGATAGGACAAACGAAACAGTTAGTGGTTCTGAAGAAATCAAGATGTGTCAGCGTGAAATGGTACAAGAAAATATGCAATGAACCATTTTTATTTAAATTCGGATTTGACAATTTATTTCTAAAAATATAATCTATAACTATAAATTAAAAATTTTAAAACCTCCCTTACAGAATAACCTCAATTTGTTTTAGCTAAGGACAATCTAGATTATTTTACATTAAAAAAAAACAAAATCGGTTTATCCGTTTGCGAGCTACAATACCACAGACAGGCACACAGACGTACAGACACTTTTTTTGCGTCACTCGGGGGTTAATAAATAAAAATCAAATGTTTGTCTGTGAAACAAAGCGGCTGGCTTGACTAATTAAAAACAAGTAAAGTAAAGTAAGTTTATGGTATGGTATTGCTGACAACACATATTTGTCTATTGTACCTATACGAATTTATAGAATAAAGCCCTTAGCTATGGTTTTGCGAACGTTTACACTATAGGTCGTGTTTGCGGTTGAATGTCGCGAGGATCACGCGCAAGAGGCTTATTCTGATGACGCTGAATATTCTATTTGAAGTAATTTAATTAATTTTAATTCTTTCTAGGGTACAGCAATGATTACTATGAGAAAATCAATTAAATTAATAATTTATCTGAATCTTTATTTGCATTTTTTATTTTTAGTATTACAAAAAACAATTAATGTAGTGCTATTGCCAATTTAATTTCTTATTTTGTGAAATTAAAACTACACATTGTTTTTTTGTAATTTTAAATGATTTCCGCAAAGTAACGTCTGATTCCATTTTATGTTGATTATTTTTTAAATGACACAGGCAACAAAAAGCTGGCCAACTACCCATCAGGACTGTTTTGTTTTGTTGTTTAAAAAAAACCAAACTTATCGTAATTTTAACATTTCAGCATTTCCTAGATTGGCGATGGTCATGATTGTAGGGAATCAATTTTGGAACTAAAAGTAATTCAGCAGGAGTAAAGGTTGCAATTACTTACAAACTGGTGTTTTTAAATGGATAATTTTTAAAAACAAATTTTAATTCACAGCAGAGACAAAGACAGCGCGTTTTTGAAACGACAAAGCATCAGGTCTTTATTTTTAATTTAGATTTTTAAATGTGATTGTAAATTGTAATTGTACGACCTCTAAAATAACAGTTTTTGTAATCTTAACTAAAGTTATTTTATTAACATAGTTTTTAGTTTTAAGTAGACAAATAAAATATTTATGTTTTGGTGGGAAAAAAATAATTTGTAGTTTCCTAATTTGTTTTTCATAATAATTCTAATGAGATGCTAATTTTAATTATGTATTGTTTTAGATTCCCGTTTTATCCGAATACGTCTGTAATTAATTTAAATCTTTTAGTTATTTTTATATAATTAAATCTTTTTAGTTGTTAATAATAACTTTAAGTGCAAATTAAATCTTCATCGTCAACAGCCTAAGCAGTGGTAGCTTAGTGGTAATGGCAGTTGGACTGCCAAGTCAAAAGTCGTAGCTTCGAAACCCACGTATCCTCTTACTTTTCGGATACATGAGCTTATTAGAAATAAATGATCACATGCTAAAACGGTGAGGGAAAACCGTAAGAAAACCAGCACATCTGAGAGATTTTTTAACGGTGTGAAAAATGTCAGAGGCCTACGGGTGGTTGTTTACCAACCATACGATAAAGAAGAAGATAACAGCCTATATAGATGTCGACTGCTGGATATAAGCCTTTAGAATTCTACTACGACCAAAACAAATCCACAAGTTGAGTATCTAGTTAAGATTACTTTAAGGGGCTTGGTAATTTATCTATGTGCTTGTTACGTGCAGGAGTATCGTTGTAATTATTACCCGTATCATATCGTTACAATACGAACGGTATTTATGTTCAGTTTGTGCGAAACAAACATGTAATCATCAAAGTGTTTAGGAATATCGTGGGAATATTAAATTGCTTTGTTTGTAATTATTATTTTATTACAAATAGCTTTAACTATTTCATAATAAAGTTAAATACGAATTTGTGTAACTGAAGTTTCGACTTGAGTTCACGAGCGTATAAAAAAAAGATTAAATAAATATTTGTTTATTTCAACAGCATAAATTATACAGGATTACAGGGTTTGGAACTTTCTTTTGGGCATAGGTTTGTTTGTGGCCGCTCTATATCACAACTAGTGCTATAATTGTTGAAATATTTAATTAATGAAGGTACTATCGCAGACACGAACGGTGTACCACTTTTCGATTAAAATGCTTTGAAAGATGCTACGTGCGTATGGACGGGGCTAGCGCTACGTTGGGACGCCGGGAGCAAGTGGTTTTAAACTTAAGAGTGGTGCACCGGCTTTGTCCAGGATAGTACCTACTTACGAGTAAAAATATTTGTAGAACAAAAATCTCTATAGATTTATTATAGAAATAATATACAAATTTATTTATATTAGCGTACCTTCAGAGGGTCATCGTGATTAATTATCACCTTTGGTAGTAGAGCTATTTGTGAATGGGCTTGCTCGACATAAGTTCTTCATGAAAGTGTTTATATATTCACTTTTATTTAATTGGTGTTAAAAAGAGAACGTAATACGAATATAATGATGTGCGAATATCTCCTTCATTCAATATTATTTATTTGCTCATTGTAAAACACGAAAATGAGGTCCTTGAACTATAGGACTAATGTCTACAGACTACTGAATGTCAAGTAGATGGCACTTGTGGACCCGTGTGTACTTAACTCAACAGCTACGCTAACAGGACTTAATAAAACATTCAAATAATCTCACACGTACCCGTTATTTACTTTAGGATTTGATTTTGTCTATAATAATCTGGTCTTGGGTGGTTAAAAAGACGCATCTACTGATATTTCCCATCAGAAATTTCTACTCTATCTGTTGCATTATAGAGTTGAGATTTGAGAATGAAGGCTGAAGAATTATTAACACGGTGCCTTATTAGTTGGAATAACCCAAATTCTTAGTGACACTTCGATAGTTTGATCACTGAGCAACGGTGTCACATATTCGATTAACTGAGAACAGTTAAGCAGTGATAGTCTAGTGGTATGACCGTTGGATTGCTAATTCATAGGTCGTAGATTCGAAACCCAGGCAAGCACCTCGGATTCATGTGCGTTTTCAAAATAAAATATCACTTGCTAAAAACGGTGAAGGAAAACATCGTGAGGATACCCGCACACTAAAAAGATTTTTCAACAGTATGTAAAGCCATCTCAGAGGCCTATAGGCGGTTTATACTCTGACACAAAAAAGGTTGTTCATCAAACAGTTTTGAAACAATTTTGCTAACTAAGTAAAGTTATTTCGTGACTAAACCGTAGTGTCAAATTGTTCCGGCATTTTTTTCTGTCAAAATAATCGTACGCTATGCGTTGCGTTGCGGAATGCCGCGTGCGCAGATTAGTCACGCCACTTTTTTCTAAACGTTTTTACGCTATCCATTAACCTTGGACTAATTGTTCTGGCTGTGGAAGCTTTCTAATTTGTAATATTTTTTATTATTTACCGGAACAGAAATATGTATCAATGAAATATCTATTTATCATTTCACTACAAACCATTGTGCGTTAAAATAAAAACCGGGCAAGTGCGAGTCGGACTCGTGCATCTATAGTTCCGTATGATATAATATAATTTTAATCAATTAATAGTATTTTTCATGAATAATTAAGGAGTAAGGCAAATATGTTTTTTTTTCAGGAACAGCGTAAATCTGAAACTTCGTTATAATTTTCCTTGAAAGTTTAGCTAGCCAGTTATTACTGAGAATCATTTCAGATTTCTTGGTTTGCAAACTTTGGAAATAGATGGAGGGGTACGGATTATTTTGGCACATTTTTAGGTCTTCAAAATATTTTCATTAACCTTGGAGCAAGATCTTTTATTTCAATTATACCCCTCATGGACTCATGGTATACCTACAATAATAATACATAACTTTGTTGGCAATATAATTATGAATATCATGCCAAATTGAATCTTTCTATCATAATCTGCGAGTAAAATTGCTGTGACAGACAGACGAACATGGCAAAACTATAAGGGTTTCTGGTTTTACTACGGAATGCTAGAAAATAATTTTAGTAGGTACCCCGTCTACTTAGATATTGTAGATTGTTTTATTGCTTAGTGCACTGAGCACATTGTGAGAATCAAGTGAGGAAAGCGAATTGCTAAATTGCTTCAAGCGATGGGCCAGCAGCTACCACTGTCTTGTGCAATGTTGCTGTTTTTAAATACCTACATCGTTAGTATTTCGATCGAAATCAGTATACAGCGCTGGTTTCATTTGAAGCCTGCTTTATTAATTACTTCGCATAAATTATTTGATACTTAAACACATAGCAATTTGTAAACTGCATTGATGTTGTAAAAGTTTGTAATTTATGCAGTTTCTGAATTGATAGAGGCCCTAAAATGAGTGCCTCTGAAAGGCTCAAGTAGTATTTCTATGCTCAAATGCGCATAGCAGAAAAACTTATGCTGTGGCCTGTGTCTCGCATTTAGTGTTAATCTATTCATATAACTATATGAAACAGAACAGTGACTGACCGACAGACAACGCACAGCTTAAACCTACATACATACCTACATACATGGACATAAAACCTAGTTGGACGGACATGACATTTGAAATTTGGAGTAAGTTTTCTTTGAATGCCCTGAAGATACATTGAGGAAGTAATTGCGGGTATTCTACCCCTAAATGGGTAAAATAGGGGATGATTGAACCGAAATCAATGCGGGCGAAGGCGCGAGCCAAGCGCTAGTATTAAACTATTCAAATTTGGGAAAACCTGAAAATCTTAGAGTATATAAGAAAAAAATAGAGCAACCCTATAGAAATATGAACCGTGAGCACGGGTATGAACAACGCGGCCGCGACACGAGCTCCGTTTGCGATCATACCTCGATCGACTGCGGTTCAACTAGGCTCCACGAGCGAAAAAGTTACATTTTAGCTTATATCATGGTTAACTGCTGAGTAAAATTTTGAAAAACGTCTAGAAAACTTAATTTGATAAAATGACATTTTAACATTTCTATGGCGAGACCTGCTTTCGCTCCGCACAAGGCAATGTGGTTGACGTTATCACTCTATATTTTCTTGAATACTCTATGCTGAAAATACTTTTCCTATAGGATTTTCAACAGGACGACTCTAGGGTCAGCTAGTAAATTTAATTAAGAAGTCCGTAGGAAGATAACATGGCAGAATTATTGCATGCTCTTGCGCATAAACATTAAATAGAAAGTGAAAACAAACGTCAGTGATGCCGCGGTAAGAGTACATTGCTGTCGTGCCCTTGACCGCAGCGAACAATGGCTGGCGTGTAAGATGCCTCATAGACATAACTCACTGTGAGAACTTGGTCTTGGTTGCTGATTATTTAGGACATACAACGTATGGGTTCACACTTCACATTAGCATATGGTATGTAGTTTTAAACTGTGCAGTTGCTGATTAAATGGAATTGAATAGAATAATGATTATTACGTACTATTACTGAACTATTTTTTTTATTTATACTTCAAGGACATAGATGGTATATAAGTTTTAGTGCCCTAAGGCATTATCTACCAGTCAAGCTTAGGGTCAATCTTAGCGCAAATCGTTTATAGGAACAAAATAAATTATAGAATAAAAAATCAAAAGAGATACTAAGCTACGTAATATACATACACAGATAGATATTGATATTATTTATACACAAATTAGTCGGGAAAAGAGTGAATGATCTGTATAAATTTTAGAACGTTATTTTGCTTCAGGATATTCTTCTACTAGGCATGAAAGACCTTCCCAAGATCTCCATAATAACCGTTTTCATAATTAGCACTAATATCAGCCGTGAGCGTAGCCATCGCGATCGGCTTTTCTAGTTGTCGGTCCTTCATGTGCCCTTTCAGCTAACAGTGAACGTCATTCGGGTGATTAAAATTGATAAATGGAATTAAAGGTGAATAATTAAAGGCAACGTGTCATAGTAGCGCAATGGTTACAGATCCGTTTTGCAAGCGCGTGGGTGTGGGTTTGAACCAATGTGACTCTTTCAATGTCATCTGTACTTTCTTAGTTAATCTAAGACACCACTGATTAACGGCGAAGGAAAACATCGTAAGGAAACCTGAAATCTGAAGTCTGAAATCGCCAACACGCAGTGAGATCGCGTGGTGATTAATGCTCGATCCTTCTGTTTGAGAAGAGGCCTTTGCCCTACAGTAGGACAGTTACAGGTTGATTTATTATTATATTTAAAGGCACAATTTATGGCATCAATAATTATGTCACAAATAAATTCCCTTTACATATCTCTTGCTCTGTAAGTACACCCTTACACCCCTGAATGCCGGGGTGTATGACTATCATTACAGCATAGGTTTTGGAATTTGAAAGAAGAACTGTCATACTCATACTGCACGAAGAATATTTTTAAAAAGTTTTTTTTTTTTTTCTTGGTATCGATTAATTACTCGAATCGGAATCTAGACAATTTATTTTATAAAGATTTTATTTTAAATATGGAACTATTTGTTTCCACATCGTATGTTAGATGGAATCGATTTAAAAATCAAACTGGCCAGCAAGATTTGACGCGCTTGCGTGCGTGAAAAAAAAAAGGCAGTCTACTAGATTCCTAAAAAGAACGTGACCATATCTCTTACAAATTGTAATAATTTTACTATTAATTTTAATTAAATACACATTTTTTTCTTCTTAATAAATGTTCATTGAAACCTGCTGTCTTGTTGTTTACTTACCTCACAATCGATATGTAAAGCAGAGTATTTATCTCGGGCGTAAGCATAAATTGCATACTCGGGTTAATTAGCGCCTTCGCTTCGCTCAGGCGCCAAAAACCTCGTATGCAATTGATGTCATACAGCCCTTGGTTAATAATCTACTATTAATACACGGTCGTTAGAGAAAATGGTTGTAGGTAATTGAAATTGGTTCCGTGGTTGCATCACCTTTACTTTTCCTAGCTTGATTATAATTAAGTAAGCAGTGAAGGGTGGGAAAAAGGAAGGAATTATCTATTTTGGGAACGTTGCCTACTGGCAGCGGTCTTTTGGATTAAGGGTTTTATTTTTTAAAATTTATTTTTAAGGTACCTATTCATATATTTTTCTTTTTTTAGTTAGATTTGTTTAAGTACATAGGTATATAGTTTTATTAAGTGTTGTTTGTTTACCTAATAAAATAGTTAATTTTATTTGTGTTTTATTTGAATAAATAATAAATATTATGCAACTGTCTTATGTTTCCCTACCAGGAGAGCAGGTCTTCGAGGAGGTGTAAAGCAATAAACTGCTAGGGTCAGAGATCACAAATCGTAGTAGTGTTTTACTATTGACAGGGCCGGCTGTTAACACGCAATGTAGTCACGTCACCATCCCTTGGCTGACTCTTGACTCAAAGGATAACAAACGGCTGAGAATAATTATTTGTGTTTTATTGCATTAATAAAACTTATCGGCAATGAGATAAAATAAATTAGGAGTTACTACGTATTATAAAAGAAAGTCCTCCACCGCGTCTGTTAGTCAGTCTGTTCGCAATAAACTCAAAAATTACTGCGTAAATATTAGTGCTGTTTTCACCAATGGATAGAGTGATTCTCGAGGAAGGTTTTTTAGTACCTATGTATTTTGACAAGTTTTTGTATACAATGGTCTTTGATTTAATCAAAGACAATGGCTAAAATATAATTTGTTGGAGGTGTCGGAAAAAAAGCCGGATTGCGGGAACAGGATCAAAACTTCTTGATTACTTTTGACTTCCACGCGGGCGAAGCTGCGGGTATCAGCTAGTGTATTATACAGAAAAGAGTATAAATTAAAGAGGATTCATGCAACTGAGATATTGACGACCGATTGATAGGTATGTAACATTTGCATAAAGATGCTTTGTATGAGGTACGTTGGAAGTGCTTGGGGGAGCGGCCTTTGGCACCATAAAATGCTGTAATAGTACCTACTATCTATCAGTGGCTAGCCTATAATTGTATCTCACAACCGAGGAAGCCTAACAATATAGTTTAAAGGTTATATTGAAGTAAAAAAAATTAAGTTATATTATTTTATTGACTGACTCGTTGGTCTAGTGATAGTAAGTGCGACAGAGCACGAGACTTGGGTTCTATCCCCAGGTCGGGCAAAGTGTTATTGGGTTTTTCCTTTAAGAAATTCTCAATTAATAGCAGCACGGAGTCTGGAATTGTGCCCGGTTAATGGCAATAAATAGCGAAACGTCACAGGATAACAGGATATAAGGTCTATTCGCATTTGTTTGTAGACCAGTTCAAAAGCCATCACGACTGCGGTTGAATGTCAATAAATTATAATAATAAATATTGAATTAAACTCCCGTTACATTACAATATAATTTATGAAGCCAACCAATAATCATATTCCATTTACCGCCATTATTATGTCTTTGTGTGTCAGATAGAAGTACTTGATGTCATGTTAGTTCAATTTGCTATGGACACAGAATATATATTAAATGGAGTGTGTGCGGTGACCACAGATTAAAAAAGTACCTACTTCTTATCCTGAGCCCTCATATTATGACTCACTATACTTCACTAGGAAATATTACAGTAAACATGGTCATTAATTTTAGTCCAATTAGTGATGTATTGGATAAGAGGGCTTAGATCTTTCTTTTCGTCATTAATAGACAAAAATAGTTTAGTACCTAAGTACTAAACTATTTTTAAACTACTAATAGTTTTAAAAAGAAGCTGCCATAAAAGTTCTGACTGTGTTTACCTGTGTTTAGATCGGAGCAATGCGGATATTCTCTGTGACTTTAGATATTCATTTATAATGATCCGAACATTCATGCCTCAAAAAAAATTGTATCGGAACTAATAGTATACTAGTATATAATAATATTATGCTACCCCTACGACTCTATACTATTTCATTATGTATAGTATAGCTTAAAAAGGCTTAAAACAACAGCCCTAGCGCGAAGGGCGGTGAATATACATGTGAACCCCGTACTCCCGTTCAGAAGTCCATCGAGGAACATCGTATGGTTTTTAGTACGTGCGAGTCGAATGGACTTATTGGGGGAGTAGGTACTCATAGGGGTTTTCCGCACGATAAAAAAAAGGCTTATAAGTACAGTCACAAACAAATCATTCTGAATATTTCTACTCTGTGTTTAAAGGAGATGTAATGATAATGCGGTATAACCGTCATTACTCTTCAACTGTACTCGATAACAGTATTCTGACATTTGTTTGAATGATAGACCCAAGATATTGTGGGGTTCAATTTACATTGAGTACCGGTATCTCGAGTTATTATTAGGACTTTACGTTTCTTGGTGAAATAGATAATATACGATACGGGTAAAACCCGCATTGAAAGTTTTTTCGTATGAATGGATAAGGTAAAAGTAACTCGTACTTATACCATATCTATTTGAACAATATCTATTTGAAAAGACTGCATCGAGAAAGGAAATGATCGGTAAATAAATTAGTATAAATATTTTCATTTCATTGTTATGTCCGCATAATGACAGCTTGCAGGATTAGCCACCCTGTTTTCCGGGCGTAATGTTGGGATTACAGGCCTTGTGAAGTTACTGAGAATATCCAGATGCCTATTCCAATAAATAATTATCACTTTACGTACCCAAAATTTTTTAGTCAGCAGTCATAGTGGTGATAACTGGAGCAGTAAGACTCGATTTACAATAAATATACCTTTCAATAAATTATTGTCCCGCAATCAATTTTGATACTTAATTCCCAGATCGTTCGCTCAAAGAACATAATATAAATCATGAATTTATATCATTATGCCATTTGAAATGTTATTACTTGAATGATACAGTGGTTTATTGGGCCACAAATCTTGGAACTTAATGCTCTTAGGGTTAACCACAGAATATACTGAAGAGCGATGATAGATTAAGAGTAGGGTTGGTTGTATTCTTAGGCCAGAAACCACACGGCTGTCTACAAATGTTAGAAATTATTGGTTAAAGTGTTGTGGTTTTAACAAAGATTGAGAGAAGAGATTCTACAGCAATTTGCCCCCTTTTATTCTTCTTCTGATAGTTGATGAACAACCTAGTCTAGAGTTTATACCCGATTAGGTTTAAGGTAACCCGACATGGTTTTACCACACCATCTAAAAATCTAATAGGCTTGCTAGTTTATTCATGACTAGATTTCGCCAGCGACTTTGTCCGCGTGGATTTCGGTAACCCTACTTATTACATACTACTCTTCCCCCATAATTCTTGTGAAAATTTGATCTCTAAAACCTGACTTGGTATTTAACAAATATTTTTGCCGAATTTCAACTAAATCTGTCTAGTAATTTTCGCGCCAATCTCTAACAGACAAACAGTCAGAAAAAGTTTCTAAAAACTATATATTCGGCTTTATCGTTCCCCGAACATATTGTAGTACTTACTTTGTTCCAAAAATATTCCATGTACAGTTTTTACTTCGTTACGATTTTATTAAATGTATAGATTATATATAAATATATATTCCTTTCCGTTCCGTGTAAATTACACTTTCTTTTATTATTGTTCTGTGGTTTGACGAACTGTTATTCTACAGGATATTTGATGCTATATTTCTTAGTTAAACAATGACTCAAATCGATCGTTGACTTTGTGAGTTTATTGCACTTCACAATTATGTGTTAGTTGCGGTTTCCGATCACATTTGATTGATGCTAACACGTCTTTCGAGGTTTATTGAATACCTTTTATTGAATACGTTTTATATGTAGAGGAAAATGTGATTTTAATTGGTTTTGAGCAGGTATTTCTCATATCGGAACAATGGACGTTATTTCCCCTTACTTTGTTTTTGTAATTTCTGTACAAGTGAAAAGTCCACGAACAGACCTTCAGTGTCGTGCTGTTTAAATATCAAAGTGCAAAGTTGAGATAAGATGCAAGGCCACAGTATATTGCGTAACTTTTACTGCCTACAAACGTAGAAAGTAAAGTGGATCAATTATTTTCTACTGGATCGGTTTCTGGAGGAAGTAAAAGCCTTTTTGAGTAGATAGATAACTGCTTTATCTGTAAGCGCTGGCGCTGATTCGATCGGGCTTGGAGTTTTCGACTGGTTGCATTAGCAAAATCCTTTTCTGATCCTTTGAGAGTCATGATAACCTAGTGGTGGTGACCGTTTACTGGCAAGTCAGAGGTCTCACTCAGGTTTGAAACTAAGGCACCTCTGACTTTTCGTAAGTTATATGCGTATTATTAATTAATTATCACTTACTTCATGCCTCGGAAAGCACGTAACGCCGTTGGCCCTGCGCCTGATCTTACTCCGGTCGTATCGGATTGCCGTCCCTTTGGATTAAGAGAGTGAGGGAATAGAGAGTGCACCTGTATTTGCGCACCCACTTGTGCACTACAATATTTCCTGCGTAGTTGGCTAATATCCGTTGAAATTGGCTGCTGTGACCGAAATTCGGTCAGGAAAACATTACCTACTGATGATTTTTTAGTGAGTCCAGGCCATCTTGCAACCCTTATTGGGATCTGGTAACCCAAGTTATATTACAGCGACTTCTCTTTCGAACGTTCTATCGCAACACATAAAATGTTTAAGCTTCTTGCTTGGGGTTAAGCGCTAACGATTTTAATGTGTATAGATAGATTAGATAACATATTGATGGCGATCCATTAGCTACTTAACTTACGGTAGCTCAGAAGCTACAAACATTTAGCATTACGTGAGCTATCAATCACTTTGTTTGCTTAGATGAAAAACTTGCATTATGTAGGGTTGTCAGTTCAAAATTTGTTGTTTGTTATTTATGCACATTTTTTCATGTGAATGAAACCATGATTGATACAGTTGTAGTCATATAATAGTTTTGCAAAGCATAAATATCAACTGGTGTTAGATTCTTTCTTTTTAAAATTATAAACTTTATTATTTCACTCAGCATGCAATAATGTAAAAAATATTATAGTGTGTTATCTTTTTATTATCAGTAAAATCATTTGGTTTTAAGAAGGTTTATCCCGCCGAGGGACAGAAAGGGCTCACAGTAATATTAATTTAGATTCACTGTTTTCCTAGATTTTTTTTTATAGATCTACTATTACTTTTCCGAGCTCTACCTCTCCAAAAATGATTGCGATTAGAAGGATGTGTGATTTCTTTTGTCAGAATCCTAAAATTAATTTTAAAATCAGAACAGGTGCTGTCTTTATTTTAACCGTACTAAAATGTCCTATGAACTTTATATTATATAATTTAAGTAGCAACCCTAACACTTGCCAGTATCTACAACATCTACTTTCGTACGATTAGTATGGGAACAAGTTCTGATTCCTAGCCATATGTTATGGTGGAATGAAATTCCGCTTCCTTATAAAAGCTGGTTTTAGCTCGTTATTTACCTGTTTATAACTTTTCCTCTCTGATCTTAGCCTTATATTAGTTAAATAAATGTTTTGGCGTCTTTGTGAAATGGAAAGTGAAATAAATAAATATTTCTTTTTTTATCGTATGGTTAAGAGTTTAAACCCGTAAGCCTCTGACATGGCTTTACACACCCTTGAAAAATCTCTCAGATGTGCTGGTTTCCTTACGATGTTTTCCCTCACCGATTTAGCAAGTGATAATTAATTTCTAATACGCACGTGAATCCGAAAAGTCATAGGTGCGTGTATGGGTTTCGAATCTACGATCATTGACTTGGTAGTCCATCGATCATACTACTAGGCTATCGTTGCTTAAATTAAATAAAAAGTCGGAGTGAACCTCTTAAGGAATAAAAGAATTACAATTTCTATCTATACTATCATCGCCTCCGGAAGTAAAATAAAGTAAAGCTAAACATTGTTTGTCAGGTGTAAAGAAATCGTTACGTACATCGATGAGTGAATCGCTAATTCCTTTTTTCTCACGACTATGACGTTAGGTAACACAGTATGTGCTTGTTTACACATTCTAGCGAATTTGTTTTTCATATTTTGTAAGTTCTAGGTTTCCGATACTAAGTCGACTACTACTTTAGTAGTCCCCACTGCTTACGTAGTAGAGCAAATAAAATAATATTATTTTAAGTGTATTGTTGACGCCGGGATTGTAGTAGGTACCTTTTTGGGAATCCCTATATAGGTATAAGAATCATGAATTAATTATATTCACTGATACTATTTTTTTAAGTAAATAATTATTTATATGACGCATTAACGTATATTACGAGCACGCGCTCAGTTAGCTTGAAAGGTTGCAGGTTCAAATCCTGCTCGTAATTGTTTTTTTCCACGAAAATTGGTACGTCAGTAAGAACCGGCCAGTCGTGGAAGACAGTCGCTTTCGCGGAGACTGTGATAGTACCTATTTTTCAAATTATTTTAATTAAAACAAAACGATTGATATTAAGAGTGTAATTAGTTTATTATAAAAAAACTTTTGTATGATTATGAACATGAATATGATATTCTAATTAACAAATTGTTCCAACGCTCTTATTAATTGCGTTATTGATTTGAATTATACGTTCAAACCCGCAAGCTATAGCTAGTTATAAATAAATGTGACTATTAGACTAGAAATGAGATCATATCAGAATGAAAAATCGCTTCTTGTTAGCTTAGCACAGTCCATAGTAATTTAATCTGTGCAAGCAAATTGGTCTAATCATATCAATCTACTTATAATGAAATAGATACACGTAAATACCAAGATAAAGGTAAACCAGTGCATGTAATGATTACAGATGTAATGTTCATGCTTATGGAGTAGGTCGTACGTGTATGAGAATGTCTTCTCTAAGTTCAGACAGCGTCACTAATTGGTGCACCCTTAGAGTATATAAGAGAATATAGAGCAACCCTACAGAAGTATGAACCGTAAGCATGGTACGAACAAAAAGGGTCTCGACATGAGCTCCATACCTACGCGATCATACCTCGATCGACTGCGATTCAACTAGAATGCAGCTAGCAGCTTAGCATGGTTAACTGCTGTGTTAAATTTTTCAAAAATGACTAGAAAACATAATTTAAAAAGTGATATTTTAACATTTAAATGGTGAGACTTGCTTACGCTCCGCACAAGGCAATGTTATTAACGTTATCACCCTATATTTTCTTACATACTCTAAGGGTGAACCCTTCGTTTAAAATATAAATAATTTACCAAATTGAGGTACGGTTTCCACCAAAGTGGAGAAAACTAGAATGAAGATACCTTTTCTCACAAAAAACAAACGCAGAGCGTTGTATTTGCGGATTAGCCAAGTGTCTTTATGTCGATCATTCATCTAAACATATTCGAATTTAATACCCAGCTTTGCCTATCCATGCCAAACTGAACGTGTGAGGTAACTCTAAAATTCCACAAAATTGATGACAAAGACGTATTATCTCAAGACTGTTATTCATAATCAAAGCCCAAGGCGTGTGTAAATTAAAGCCTCAATAGTGACAGGTATTATATAAGCCCTTTCAACAAATAACGAAACATACAAAAGATTGTACTGAATGAAATTTCTATGTAAATGTACTGTCAAACTTATGACTGCAATTAACACATTTGAAGTGTAAATTTTAACAAAACATTATGTATTAACATTATTATCCATTCTGTGATATTACGTTATGCGTACTGTCGTGACTTCCGAGATAGGGTAGGCAAAGAAGTAGCTTCTAAATTACAATACAGCTCCAACTTTGCCTATCTAGAGGTATAAGCTTCCTCTGACTAGGATGCAAGTAATCTTTAACATTAACAAAGACCGAGACTTTACATGGGCATAATTTTACGCTAGACATTACGTTTATACGCGACCGGCCTTAAGAAGCCTTTTTTCTATTTCTTGCTAGCTTAGTTCCTTTTAAAAAAGATTTCGTCTCGCCATGTCCGTCTCCTGTCTCCTGCAGGTCTCCAGCAGTAATTTACAGACCTTAAGTTTAAAGACCAGGTAACAATGTCCTATGTGGTAGCTACTGAATGACATAAATATGCATAAGTAAATGTATTATGTAATACAAGTTACGCAGAAGAAACCTTTGATTTATTAAGTGCTGGGATGTTGTTAAACAATATTTATGTTCTCAGATGTATGGCAGCAAAATTGCTTGGAGCAATTATAAAGGTCACGATTCTGATTTACGATGACTCTTGTTACTCAAAACGAGTTAAAATGTGCTTTTTCAAGAAAGGATGGACCTAATTTAGTTGAATACAGAATTTTAAATATTTAATGCCATAAAACCGACGCAGTGCTGGCCGACCTCTTTCAAGGCGAACTGATGACCTCATGAGAGTCGCCTGAAATCGTTGGATGCGAATAGCGCAGAAATGACTTATATGGAAAATCTTGAGGAAGGTCAGCCTTCAGGAGGACTCCAGCAATGGTCGTCTTTCGGCTGAAATGTTGATGAAGATGATCATTCTTCTTTCTTCTTTAATACATGGTAGATGAATTACCTGATATCAGAGTTTAAACCGCCCGGCTGATATGACTTTACACACCGTTGAAAATAATCACTGCTTCATGAGAAGAGAGTGCATCTGTGTTTGCGCACACATCTTGTGCACTATAATATCTCCTGCTTGATGGCCAATTTTCGTTGAGATCGCCTGCTGTGACCGTAATTCGGTCAGGAGAATGTACTTATTATAAGTATGTTTTAAATAAAAAGGAATTCTTTGGTAAACATTGTTCTTCAGAAACAAGTTGTATAATAGGCAAATAGGCTGGGTATACATTACTTAGGATGCTTCCTAGTCAGACCTACACGTAACTAATGTGCAGCTTTCCAATACCACCCGGTTTGAGTTTAATTATAAAAGGTTTTAATGGTTTATAGCACTTCGCGTGAAAATAATTTAAATTTATGCCTATAATAAATAGTTTATTTTGTTCATTCCTAACATCGGCTGCCAGAGGAGCTGTGAACGGGGTTGGGTTAATTCACAGGACAAGTGATGATACCATTCTGCAAAACTTTAGTTATGAAGGTAGTCACGCAGTTTAGCCTTAAATAAAATCTAATGAGAGCGAATCTAATGAGATTCGCTCCTCTTGAGATCAGGATGTCGACCAGTCGGTATACTAATCCACCGATTTCAAAAATGATTCTACAGGTAACATTTTTGTTATCATTAAGACATAGGTACGTTATTTAATATTACCGAAAAAAAAATGGGGTAGCAGTATTATCACAATAAATACAGAATGGTTGAAGTTTTAACACGCGTTGAAGTCTTTTGAACCGACTCCAAACAAAAGACGCTCAACCCGTTGCGTATTCATTTTTACCCGACTGCCAGGAAGGGTTATGTTTTTACATATTTCTTTTCTGATTGCTCTTTGAGAGAGAGGTTCTAAATTTAATTAGATAAGAAAAATCGTTTACTAATGGATTAAGGAGCAGAAAATATTTAATTCTTATTTATTGAAGGTTTTTATAAACTTTTATTAAGGTTACAATAATAAATACGACAATTTCATCAAAGCTAATGTAAATGGTAGTATTTATTATGTATAAAGGATGTATGTCCTAGATTAAGAAACAAAAGCCGATCCGACTTCTTGATTAAAGTAGATTACTGGGTCTATACAGCAATTAATTAAAAATACTTTGAGGATCTATTACAAATTCTTAAAAAATGCATGTTTTTTTTTTTGCAGAATAGCGCGCGCTGTTACACTTAATTCGTTGATTAATACTTCCTCTAGTTAACTTTCTATCTATAAGGTTAATTACCAACGATTATTTTATAAAAGTTTAATTAAAAAATATGGCAATTAACCAATTATTTATTTGATAGCTGCTCCCCTTTTGATATCCTTAATGAAATCTCGAAGGATGTTATACAAATTATATAATGTCCTCCTGACCGAATTTCGGTAACATCGCACAATCACAACGTAAATTAGCCAACTACGCAAGATATAATTATAGTGAACACCAATCCCTTATTAAACTTTTAACTATCACAAAGACGCCGGCGTCGCATAACAATTGATTTCCTATTGTGTCTTATTTTTCAATGTTTGACGGAATAATATTTTTTTTTTCTAAAGCAAAATTAAACACGCAGGAGAGTAAAGAATTAATTCAATTACCCAATTTTTTCGTAAATTTTTTAAGCAACAATTGCTCAAACAAAAGTAAGCTATATTTGCCCTTTCAGTAAAAGCGTGACTTCATAGCGACAGCCATTTTAATAAGGCAAGATTCGTTTCGTAACAACATTGTCACGATGCACCGACCACTAACCACAGTGGGCTTGCTCCTGCGCATCTTACCAAAGTGTTAATTCAGCCACTTTGAGTGTCATAATTATTTTAATGATTATTACGTAGGTATTTACTTAATTGGGTATTTACAAATACAATATATTTTCTCTCCCTATTTTTAGGTTAAGTTTATTGGATAACTGAACATGCTTATTGTTTTGTCTTTGGAAGTAATGAAATGGAAACAAAAAGTTCTTCATGGTTTGTTAAGTTAAAAAAAAAGTTCTAAAAGTGAAATAGCTTCTGTTTAAACAATAATGGTCGAGCTATTAACAGCGTGAAAAATTATCACTTTGTAATTTTCAAAGTATTACTAATTAAAAAATTAAAGACAATCAAGATTGTGTAATGAAACGAATTTCATTGTGGTGCGTTTACACCAAGATACTAAGTTTTTATTTACTTGGTAGTTTTTAAAATTCAACGAAATTGTTTGTTTAGCTTCGAAATTAAAAGTGCTTGAATCATTTTCACAGAATATCGCGGGTTTAAATCTCGCACGTAATCGAATTTTTTCTTTTTACAAAAATTTCGAACTTTAATTTTCACAGAGTTTATGGAAACATGAGTAGATCTGTGGGTCTGACCGATACATTTACATGGTCATTAACGAATTTAGATTTAATTTAATTTATAACCATTATAAATTAATATGATAATTAATACTTGCTTAAACATCGTCCTCAGTCCTCGTCTTATTGCCAAATTTTTTTAGGGTCGGTTTCTAATGTAACCATATCACCAATTTTTTATATCATGTATGTGTTTTTATATGTTTAATTGTTTATGCACATGTTTTTGCTTATTAAATGGCACAATGGCATGGCACGTCAGAGATCGCGGGTTCAAGTCCCGCCCAAGTTAGTTGTTTTTGCAAGTTTCTTTTTAAATATTTTACATACTTGCAATAATATTTATATCCTCACTTGCTAAACGTGTCACAATTAGAAGTTCTCATAACATTGAATGTTTTATGTTTTTATGAATTATAGATGAATTAGATAAAATAATGAGATAATTATTCCAAGTATGTCACGACAAACATACGTGAGATAGTATCTCCTAAATACCTCCAATGAGCGCACAATAGTGGCACGCATTGGGAGAAGCCTATATTCAGCTGTGTACTAATACAGGCTGATAATGATGAAAAATAATAATATAACTATCTTACGACATGAAATGGCGCTCAGGTATTTTTCAAGATATTCAGTGAGTTGTGTCGTGAAAGTGGTCATACATCGCTCTTCCACATAAGTAACTTGTATAGATAAATGTGGTGAAGGGTTAATTTTGTGTAAGAGGTAAGCCGGAATCAAACCAGAAAAATAATTTGGTAGGAAATAGTAGAACTTATACCGACGCGACTGAGTCAATTTTTAATGAGAAGCCGTCAAAAAAGTAGCGCAAATGGATGTAATTGGTAGGTCGCACAGAGTCTAGTTCGTAAACAGTAGAGTTTGAGCCTAATTAAATTGGCCACCCCTGCTTTAGGGTATTCAAGGGATATTTCTAACAAATTTTAAGTCTCTAGCTGTACCGGTTTAGGCTGTGCGTTGACTGTCACGGTACTGATTTTGTAGGTATAGATACTCAAGATCAACTCTTGATTTTTTCATTGTCTAGCTCTTTCCCAATCTTTAGAGCTACCAATGTAACTATTTGATATTGGTTGCTTGCATTATTATCGATTTTATGACATAACATAGTAATAACAATCTGAAGCCATAAGTCTTTATAACATAATCAGGCTACTGCCAGAGGTGTGCAACATTTACAAATGACGTCATTTCTTGTGGTCAAACTTACTGCCTAATTTAAAATGTATTGATCGGCATGCTTAGAAAGAAAAATGGATGTCTATTAAGTGTAATAGACGCAATATAATAGCCTCACGTAGAACTTATTATATTGTCTGGTTGCAAGAATCTATAATAACAAACAATAGTTTTTTTTTTAAATATTAAAGTGGCTTAAAAGCATACAGCCTGCTGATGGTAAGTGGTTGCAACACCAACTGTTTTTCTTGCGCATTGCCGACCCTATATCGAATTATGGAACGGGAGGGCTGATTAAACCTTTTTTTAAAATCCTTTTTAGGAACTCTAAAGTAAGTCGAGTTGTATTATTAACATTACTTTAAAATTTTATGGCTACTGAGGCTATAAAGATATCGTTAGGCGCGTAACTTTTACAGTCAAATATGTGTTTTAAAATATTTTTTGTAAGAGGATATGTAAGAGGTATTATGGAGGGGGGATTAGATCTCCGGAGCTCTCACTGACCGAAGATATTCCTCACCGTGATAATTGTAAGAAACTACTTATTACTTGTTTGTGCTGAAAAATTACTGAGGAGTGAGGACTCTACCTTTACAACTACCACAATTTTACCAGTAAATTCTTCTGTTTACATAAATCCTCCATGCCGCACATTAACTTTCTCCAATTTCATAGTTTCAGCATCGCGAATGCATATTTTATGAACACGGGACAATTTTTGAAAATGTTATGGAATTTTGAACTTTATTGTACAGTAATAAGGTATTATCTTGATAGGTGAAAAAAAATTATAGCAGCTACGTTTTGTTTTCGCGCTTGATGTTAAATTTTATGCTGGTTGTTCCAATTATGAACGAAACGAATGTAGGTAACTCTTGACATTTTTTTTTATTTCTTGGGTGCCAACTATGTAATTATTTTTGGCGC
Source organism: Protodeltote pygarga (assembly GCA_936450705.2). NCBI lineage: Eukaryota > Metazoa > Arthropoda > Insecta > Lepidoptera > Noctuidae > Protodeltote > Protodeltote pygarga. Next base: position 4,727,973 of record OW388257.2, on the reverse strand, counting down.
GGATTTTACTCAAGGTGATGTAAAACTATTTACAGAAGAGAGAAGGCCTTTGAAGTCACTATTTACCTTTACTTTCATTTGCATTGTAAATAAGCGTAATAGCTCTCTTTATTTCATTCACATTGGTGGTGTTTTCTACGGAGCGACTGCCTATCTGACCTCCGCAACCCAAAGGGATACGATATTCTAAAGTTAGATCAGTTGTGAAGATTCGATGAAGGTAGTGACTCCCTATAAAAACTGTAAAAGATCTTCATAACAGCCAGGGCCAACGGCTTAACGAGCTTTCCGAGGCACGGAGGAGGTGATATTAATTTATAATAAGCACTTAACTTACCTACGAAAAGTCAGAGGTGCACTCCTTGGGTTGGAACCTTGAGACTTTTGACTTGCCAGTCAACGGTCATGCTATTAGGCTATCACGGCACTCACGTAATTACGTCATAAGACTGACATGTCATAATTATGACTTATAAAATCTTAGTGGTCACTAGCTTGTCAAAATAAAGTAACAAAATATGAACGGAGGATAAGGGTCGTCACCTTGTCATCAATGTGCCTTAATTAAACGCGTCAGTGCGCCTGCGCCGTCAAGGTGTAGCATTGTTAATCGCCGTGAAATTCGCGGTCTATATATGGAAGTTAATGGATGAGAGTTGTATTTAAATAAATGCGATATGGAAGTGGTTGATCTAAATATAATTCATGGACTTTAGGCGGTTGCTAACACTATGATTTTTTTTTTACTTAAGATTACAGGATTATATTATAATTATAATATCTATCCATAAATAACCCCGGAATAAATCCCACATAACATTTGTCTTATGCAGAAATGGAAGACACCACACAAAGCGCGTGGTGAATGGCTTAGCTACTATACCAATCGTGACGTCAAAGGAGGTTCATCAATACATAAAAAAAAAGCTCCTAAAAATTGTCGTGGTGGTGCGGCGTTATTGGTTACGGACCCGCTTTGCAAACTCGTGCGAGAGAGTTCGAGCCAATATACCAATGTGACTTTTTCTATCATATGTGCTTTTTGGTTAATTTAAGACACCACTGAGTCACTGACTAATGATAAAGGAAAACATCGGGGGAAACCCATGGTTTAATGGTCCGAAATCACTAAATCGCAGAGCTAACGTTATGTTTAATGCTCGATCCTTCTCTATATGAGAAGAGGCCTTTGCCCTGCAGTGGGATAATTACAGACTGTAATTATTTATTACTTCTTAAAATTAAAATTATTCACGCAAACAATCAAACTTCTAATAAAAAATAAAACGTTATCTCAATAAAACAAATACTCTATCAAAAGGGCAATCGTTAATTACGATAACTATACGATATACATACAAACTGCAGAATCGTGATGTAGGAGCAATGAAAACTTCACATATAACAAATAGTACTAAGGCAAGCAACGGTTTTAATTGCCACGCAAACAATTAATACAGAAAAAGAGCAAATAAATACAGAAGGTTAAGTTGTACTGAGCACTTAAATAATATCGCTAGAGTTCTTAATTTCGAAGCGTGCCTTAAAAGTTTTACTAGTAAAATGTGAACGGAACGTGTCAATCACTGCTGCTTTAAATCAAATTATTATGTTCACCATCACGGTGTGAAGTATTAAAAATACTTGACATTGGCAGAAGTAGTAGACTCAACGTCAACTTTGTTGCTTAAAATAAGAAGAAGAAAAACAAGAATTGACATTTTAGTGTGTTGTGTCTGAATGCATGAAAACATGACACATAGCCACATTACGTGGCGCTTAGTAATTTATTGACTTCAATATTTTGCAGTTTGTCAACCAAATTAGCAAATTTCAGTGTAAAGAAACGAAAAAGGTTTTAGTCGTAAGCTGTTTAGATTAAAGAGAGCAAATAAATTGTATGCTACATTTTCGAATAAAAAAGAAAAATAAGTCTCCGATCAAAAAGCTTTTATGTTCCTGCAGTGGATCTTCTGTAGTTACATTTAAATTTCTGTGGTTAAAAGGCATAACTGACTAAATCATTTAATTAAGAATTAATCTTAACAAGGGCATTGTGAATGCCAATTCATGTGACTCACTAAAAAGATAGCCAAGGTGCATTAGATTCATATATTTGTATTTTATAATTAACCTTTTGTAACAAATGTCTAGAGTGCTTGCTTTTTTCGTTTACTAAGCCTGGGCTCAGAAATACACTCTTACGGTTTGTCAAAGAGCTTGAACCATCCTTGTTGGTATATGGTTTACCGATCATATTTGAATGGATAAAATAATATGCAAAAAAGCCTTGTAAAAGCAATTCCAGGCTAAAATATCATTGATTGAATACCACCATAATGTTAAACGACATCGCAGCAGACAGAGGAAGATGGCGACCAGACAAGCTCGATCTTTCTACAAGAATGATTGTAGTCTTTTGGGTCTCAAGATACAACTATCGGGTCAAAGCTGTGTAAAAGGTCTAATGAGTTGCGAAAATACTGTAGGTGGATATTTATTTTATGTGTCCAAAGATCAATGATAAAGTCCAAATGCCATTTATTCCTTCTTAGTCCAATTAATCCTACATAAGAAATAATTTCCTATTTTTTCCATGTTCTTTTATAAGTACGTATTTCAGTTTCTACGTACAAAACCAGTCTAGAGATCAAATTAATTATGCAGGAAGGTAACTTTTAATAAAGTGTGATTACGTTATGGTATGTAACACTGTAAAAAATGATCACGAGTACATTTGAATAAAACGACACATTAATATTTAATGAGAGCAAACGGAATTTAATTTTTGATCTATTGTTGTAGTGCTTGCAATTCAAGGCGCGTAATTGTTCATAAAACGTATCTATTTCAAATTTTCTATTAAACTATCGCACTAAAATGCGTAAAGTCGGAAGTGAACAAACAAAACAAACGAAGTAACAGCATGCGAGAAGTAGGAAGAATAAAGTTACGAGATTGTGTGAAAAGGCAATTACAAAAATTATGTAAGTCAATGATGGAGATAGTTGCGCGCCTTGAGCCGAGATACGATCGAACGATTTAACACTTAGACAACAGACTTCATACAAAAGCTTGGATAAAAATGTACTATCGCGGACACGGACGGTGCACCACTTTGCGATCAAAATCCTTTGAACGATGCTACGTGCGTAGGGGCGGAGGTAGCGCTACGTTCGGATGCCGGGTGCAAGCGATTCTAACCTTAAGAGTGGTGCACTGGCTTTGTCCACGATAGTACGTGAATACTGAATACCCTAGTCTTATTCATCACCTATTATATTATTCTTAATAGTTAATCCTATTTTTATTTTACAATACGACATGATCTAGTTACGCTTGAATTTAGTTCACGACTATCTTATTTCCTTGTTTTTTGTTATCATTAGCTTAATCACATGTTAAAATACCGATTATTTTTAGATAATATAAAATATTCAACACCAAATAGTGGCAATGACAGCTCTAACGAAGCGAGAGTGATTTATGAGGCCCGACCAATAAGGTCATTGCCATCATTTGTTTTGCTGAAAAATGAGCGGTTTTATTTAAACAAGCGCTTGCGATATGTATTGCAGACATAGAAAGATTACTCCATACATAAACGCTAAGTATTCTATCGGCATATCTGCGAGTGATGTGCAAATTCTCTAAGTAGAGCCTAGTAGCTGCGATTCCGCGCCGATTTCCCGGAATGGTGTTTTGAATCGTGTAATCGAGCGGTGTATCTCGATGCAAGCGATGTGCGATTACGTAAAGAGTCGCGTCCAACACGCTACAAGTTTCACTTTCGCGTGAGTTACAGTTTCGCCGTATGTCGTCCGTACTCTGTACACGCTCCGAATCGCGATTCATCGGAATCAATTTTTTAATTTATAACCGGTAGTTCATTGCACATTTTCCGAAGGCCGGGAGTTTTTGCGGACAAAACAATAATTCAGAAGTGCAATAGTTTACGAAACGTACGCGATTATTTATTCAAATGATATGCGAAGCATATAATTTGCGACGTTTAGAGAACAACGACCGTTTAATAAGCGGTAACTCATTAAATGATTTAATGAATATTTTTGTGTAATATGAACATAAATTATCATTTTATAAGAATTTTCTTTATTATACCTATAACAAAGAATTGTGTATAATGAAGCGCTAAAATTCATATAAAGCAGATTTTATAAGATAAATAAAGATTAGGTATATTCAATTTTCATATACGGCAACCTAAGAGGTTCTTTATAATTTTATAAATCAATATAAACTTAGCTAGATTTAAATGTGATTAAGGGTATCCTATAATGGCTGCACTTAAGAAGGTTCTTCTTGGGTCCACCTAATCCAAAGGCCTAATCCCCCACAGGAATTGCAACACGCAAGTGTTTCCCTGGTTGCGTCCATAGTTATAAAAAAAATATGTAAAAAAGGTGACTTCTGTTTATATTAGATTATGTTTAGATTTGGTTAAATTACTATTAATAAAGGCACTATAAATGTTAGCCGATGAAACAAAAAAAATACGACGTATACAAGGTTAAAAGAACTATGCGATACTTATACTTTTACTGCGCCAACTTTGTAACCACCAGGATTTTTTAACATTATAAGTACAAATTGGCATGATTCACCACACAAAACACATGTTTTGTCAATCTTAAATTTTATAATTTCAATTTTGTTCTTGACCTACATCGATCATCGCAAATGTCAAATGTTTGATCCATTATTCGGGCCAGTTATCTCTGGTGAAAGCATTTATCACATGGGTGATTGACACGAGCGAAGTTAAATGCCATTTGTCCAAGGTTGGCGCCCATTGTTCGGCGTGTCAGCAACGCCCGCTTCAGTGCGCTTGCCCTGATGTAAACATCTAGCTATTATAATATTGCTATAAAAGCATACTTAGAATCAATATTAGCTGAAATAGAAACTTATTTTTTAAAATAAAGAATAACATTTATGCGTAGTTACTATGCGAACACTTAAGTTCTAAATTTGAAAAAATCGATCACGAGAGGGATTTCAACATTTTTCTTTCTAGATATTTTGAACTTTAGTTTTCGCATAATATGCACATAAATCTTTATAAAAAAAATGTTTATGTATTATTTATAAAGCAATAAGCAAAATTTACATCTGCTTTCTTACTCCGTACAAAGGGTGGATGCAACTACCATCTGAGATGGTTGAATGTGGATAGTAATTTCGGTAGCACGGGTGGGATCACGAATAACTTAGTGGCAGAGCGATTAGGGGCTTCACTAGGTCGCGGTTTTAAATCCCGCTCATGGTTTTTAGCTGTATCTGTGTTTTCTATACCTATACATTATTTTTATTTTTCTATATTTTTTTATTTTTTTTATTTTTTATTTTTTATAGACTCACGCCTGTATTCCCCAGAGGGGGTAGGCAGAGGTGTGTAGTACACCCACGTTTCGCCGGCTGTGTAATAAGTCCCATGTAATAGGGGGCGAGCCTATTGCCATTAACCGGGCACAATTCCAGACTCCGTGCTGCTACTGAGAATTTCCTAATGGAAAAACCCAATAACACTTTGCCCGACCCGGGGATCGAACCCAGGACCTCGTGCTCAGCAGTCGCGCTTGCTACCACTAGACCAACGAGGCAGTCATTTTTCTATATGTTCGCTAAAATTATAGCTAAAAAATATTACTTGCGCTACTAGAGTTAAATATTGTTTTTTTTTTCAAATGCTTGTATGAAGATTCCGCATTTTATAGCCCTGTGACCACGAGCATTGTATTTTATAACAAATCCTTGTAATAAAATTAATACAAGCAGCGAGGAATTGTTTGTAAATCAGAATATTTTTCTTTTTCTTTTTTTTAATGAAAAATGTACTAGGTAAACAAATACTGACTAGAATAGAATTTAAAAATAAACATTCATCTTGGTTATAGAGCCATCAGCAAGACCGCTTACCATCTGGCTGAACATAAACATGTTAGCCACCTTAATTTAAAAAAATATTATACGAATACATACATGACTCAAGTTACATACTTTCTCTATATTTGCATATTGTCAATGCAATTACAAACTTTCAATTTAATGCTTACAGCATAAAATGTTGTCAATCTGCATTGATAATCAATTCGCTGCAAAATAAACATACAACCATTTTGGTCACCGTGTGGGAACTGTTACCACAACGAGGGACTCAATATGGAAGTTTAATATGATATAAACTGTTGGGAGGGTTTAAATTCTTACCACTTTGTAAATCATAATTTATGGTTAAAACTCTTTCGGACATTTGACCCAAAACTAAAAAAAGAGACGATGCTTTACATTGAGATGCTTTACACGTCTATCTTTTATTGAAAACCATATTAGGTAACATGATTACTGTAGTTTTTAAATAATATATTATATTATGTACCTTTATAAATGCATATTAAATATAACGTGGAAATATAAAGATTCGTGATAGCGTTATGGTATGACCGTTTGACTAGCAAGTCAGAGGTCTCGGGGACGAACCCAAGGCGCGCACCTCTGGCTTTTTGTAAGTTATGTGCGTATTATAAATTAATTATCACTCTCCGTGCCTCGGATAGCTGTTGGCCCCGGCTGTCAATTGTAGATCTTTGACAGTCGTTACGGGTAGTCAGAAGCCCGAAAGTCTGACAACCAGTCTTACCAAGGGGTTCGTGTAGCCCAGTATCTGGGTTGTGGAGGTCTAATAGGTAGTCGTTCCATGTGAAACACTGGTATTCAGCTGCATCCGGTTAGACTGGAAGCCGACCCCAACATAGTTGGGAAAAGGCTAGGCAGATGATGATTAAATATAACAAGGACTAAATCGTGGCTGATAACCTAGGTTTAATATATTCTAGTCAGTAATTTGTAATTATTTCAGATAACGCGTTTTAGTTACTAGAATTTTATAAACCGCAAATCAGGGACATTGTCTAGCCACTCAAGGCAAAGCCTTTGTTCAAAACAAAGGCCTATGTGTATTCAACGCAAATCTAATAGTGAATAGCCTATGTCCTAGGCTAATTTCCTAACTTTTCGATATCCGTTCAGTAGTTTCCGAGGATTCTATCAACAAATAACAAAAGAAACTTGCAGTTACATACTCTCAAAATGTTGTTCTTTAAACTGTCAATTTTATGCGAAATTAATTATGTCTTCAACACAATTAATTTTGCATAAAATCTATAAATACTTTTGCATTTATAAATTACTAGCGACCCGCCCCGGCTTCGCACGGTTACGCTAATATGCATGTATTATACATATAAACCTTTCTCTTGAATCACTCTGTCTATTAAAAAAAGCCGCATTAAAATCCGTTGCGTAGTTTTAAAGATCTAAGCATACATAGGGACAGACAGACGCGGGAAGCGACTTTGTTTTATACTATGTAGTGATTATATTTAGGATTTCCAAAACTATTCCTATAATAAGTAATAAATCACTATTTTTAATAATCTTTAAATAACCTACGATTCTTATTATAACCAAGACATTAAAAGAACAAATCATAAAAGCTGTTGTTTAGGCAGACTCGCGTGCCAAAGCCGGTTTGTACAAAAATGAACAAAGTAGGTCAAACTATGTTCGTAATAATATTAAAATCTTCTACGTTATATTCGTCTCTGGGTCAACGATCGACTCTTAGTTTTAATTTGATTATAAATACATACCATAAACAACTTTTTACGTAGACTCGTAATCTAATCGAGAAACTTCAGATATTGATTAATTTATTTTTACAATAACTTTGGTATTATAAAAAATATATTGTATTAACTCAGTAATCCGTCCTTTTGAGATATAAAATTACAATTAAAAACTCATTTTAATAAGAAAAATATTCAGTAATTACATATTTAAAAGCTCATTATGACGCATAATTAAGTTAATTTTGTATAATTTTCAATGTCATAAAACAATTAATGTTCAAAGTTATGACTTGTACTTAACTTTTGATATGTCTGGGGAAACGACCAAGTTGACCTCTCTAAATGTTTTTTTTATTAGCTGTTAACAATAGAATGCATTCATAAATGTCATTCCAGTTAAAACAATGTTATAACTGATCATAAAAGTTGCTCAAGAAAGCGTTTTGAAAGCCACGTTCGATATTTGAACATTTTGACATAAGCAGAAAATAAATATACGTTCGGAGGTAGGTATGTAAAACACCGAAAAAAAAAACAATCTTTTTTTCTGAGTTTTAATAAATTATGTTTCTGTATAAAAATTGGCCTTTATCTATGCGATTTTAACAGAAAAATTTGGCACATAGTATTAGCATAGCTTTAATTAATTCTATAAATATAATGTCGGTGTCATCAGTCAAAATACTAAATGTTTACTTAGTACCGTTGTAATTGATTCAGTAAAAAATAACACATTTTGTTTCAAGTGTTTTTTTAAACAAAATTGAGTGGAGTATTGACGGATGCACGAACAAAAATTTGCTCATATTTCATCTCTCAGTGCCAAAGGTTTACGACCTCTGCGGTTTCTTTTTCTGCATAAAAGGTTTGAAGAATTTACGAACCTTTACGGTGAAGAGGTTATTCCTCTGACAGTTGCCCGTAACCTTTTCGTACCTACTTTTTGTTCCTCTCGATAAGTATTTGATTCGTTCTCGTACTCGAGTAATGCTTGTCATTGTCATTTATAACGTAAATTCATCTCTGACTGTCAACAATAAGTTTAGTTGTGAATGACTTATGTAAAAATCATATTGATCTATCGATCACTAATAATGCAAGTAATTTTGGTTCAACAGATATTAAAAGAAATTTGTTCTCATCGTTTGCAAAATAATTGAATGACAATTGCTTGTCATCATAAATCCATTTTCTAATTCAAAATTATCAATGAAATGTTTTTTCTTGTTTTACTTGTAAATGTTATTTACGATGTAAAATTCTTCAGTTAAGTCATCAGCAAATATTTTTTTTCACTTCATTATTAAAAAACTGTTTGATAGCTCAATATAAAATCAGTTGTGTTGCACATCTTACGCAACATAATACCTAACATAGAATTTGGCTCGAAAATTGACCGCAAATTATGCAGGATATTGTAAACAGAAGGCTTGCAAGATCGAATTACATTACAGGCATAATTTGAATAAAAATATGGTGGCTACCAAAGTTATGGTAAAGAAACCTGGAAATACGCTTCAAAAGAAAATAATGGTGTTATTCGAGTTTCTTAATCGAATGATTTTCGAGAGCGATACTTGCTCGTCACAAGCCAATTGAGACTCCATAAAAGGTTGCTATGCTTCATAACTTAGACTTAAAAACCTGTTAAAGTCTTTATCGAAGTGAGGTAGGAATTTTTGCGGAATATTGGCAATCTTCCCTGAGTGAGATTAGCATCATTATGTTTCCCATTATGTCCCAATTTAAGTTCAGATGTTAAGGAGAGATTGACACACTACTTACCCCATTTGAAATTTAATGAAATTGACCTTGTTGCAATCAAATTACAGCAGAGAATTCTATTGATAATTATATGTTGATGTTGTCTACTCAAAGTAAATTCTGAGTGGAATCTGCGAAACTCGCCCTTAGTCGTAATTTTACTCGATAGCATCTTATGAAAGAGCCACGGTTATCAAAGCACATTTTCTGCGTTTTCCGTTTTCCCAGTCATATTTTTAAGTTTGCTCAGTAAAGAGCGGTTTAAAATATAGTTGTTACTTACTGTAAAAGTTTCGAATGTCAAACCGTGTGTTTAGGTAGCAATTAAGTAGTATTCATTGGTATAACTCTGTATAGTTTAAAATCTAATAATCTTTTTAAATACGTAGGTAGCGCTTATGTAGGTAGCTAGAAAATAGTAGCAAATTGGTAGCAATTTTTCGTAACGTTTCAACTCCGAATGTGGACCAGCTATCTTGACCATAGAAATACTTCTTCTTTGATCTTGACGGTCACGGCCTGGGAGCTTTACCCTGTAAGTCGCGGGTTCTTTGTAGGTATAGTTACTATGGAAAATCAGTTTTAAATTACAACACTCATGGGGAGTACTATAGGCGAAAATGACAAGGCGAAAGTCAAAACCGTGCGTTGATAAATTCCGAATTGCTCAATATCCGTGACTAGCATTTTGCGCATAATCTGGCTTTGACAGTCACTTGAATAACTGACAATAATTACTGTAGGCGAGTTTAAGTACCTATAACTAAAAGTGTGTAGTGTTACCGTTGTGCTGGTTCTTAATAAAATAGCGTTCATTAAGTAGAATTGTACTTGAGCCTAATTGGCAAAGGAACTGACATTAAGTTCCAATCATTGTTTTTTTTTTCATATATGTTACGGTCATGTGATGTTTTAGAAAAATTAGAGGAAAAAATTGGAAAGAATTGATACGATTAAAAAAATAGTTCCAATGTTTAATAATTTGTAAAAGCAAAATTGTATCTCGTTTTGTTGTCTGAAATGTTTTTAAAAAAGAAAGAAGCTAAGAAAAAGAATAGGTATTAAAATAAACTACAACTTGCAGGCGACTGGTGTTGCATTGTATTTTGTATTTCAAAGGTTTGCTGTTAGCTTTATTGATAAATTCCCATTATTGTTTATGTATTTGAATATTTTGAATACGACAAATAAAACATGAATGAAAATAGATTTGGAATATACTAATCATAATATCATATTGTGAGTAATATTGAATATTGTGATAAATTGTGAAAGTAGTATTTTATTATTTAAATAATTTGTTATTCAAAATAAATGTTTTTGTTTTGTTTTACATCATGTTAAATGCATTTAGCACTGCAGCACAACTTCGTAAAGGCCTGCCAATGTCCACTTAGCAGCAGTAGACTGTCTTAGTAGTAGTGGACTCTCATAAATTGAGAATATATTTTGTGTAAATTATGTGACATTTGATTGATTAAATAAATAGTTTGGACTCAAAAATGGTTTTTATTTTCATGCAAATTTATTCAAAATAATAATAAATATTGGTGTTAAAAATATCTATTTCTAATCAAAATCAAATCTAGCTCTATTATTATATTTAGGTGTAGGTGCATATCGACTATATTATACATAATATTTCGAAATGACCAGTTCTCAACTAGTTCAGTTCAGGTGCGATTGCTAATTTGCTACCACAAGCTAACAAAGAAGTTCTTTGCAAGTTGGCAAGCGAAACGTCAAGGTCATTTGTAGCAAATGCAGTGTCAATATCGAGAGTTTTTACCAATATTTGCGGTTATAAATATATATTTTTTAAAATTGATAAAAATATCAAGTGCACCTTGAATTTTTTATTTAGTCTAAATTAACAATAATACAAATTATTACCAGTATTATCTAAAAGTGTTATAACTATAAGTTAACCATTTTAAGAAATATTTGATATAATATTTGATTTTGAGGTAGGTAAATATAATTTTTTCACCTATTCTAGAAGTAAAAAAATGTTGTTACAAATAACTACGAAAAAGGGTAGGTGAGTTAAGAGTGGACTTACTGTACTTACTGTAGGTACACAGTGAGATGCTGATAAAGTTCTCATACGGTTATCCTATTTATATTTTCTATTTGGATTACCTACATATAAAAGTTACCTAGGTAATATAAACAGGTAGTACAAAAGTCTCATCTATGCATTTAATCTTAGAGTTCTCCAACTATAGCTGGGTATTGTAGTTTTAAATGCATTTTTATCGCTAAAAAAAGCTCTAAAGCACGAACATAAATCAATAACTAAAACGTACTCATACGAACCTTGCGGACATATGTTGATATATTGGTGGCATTGACTCCCCATACATAGCTTGAAAACATCAACACCATATACGAATCGCCGAAGAATGCCTTAAGTAAACTTAAAGTACTACAGAACGGATTGGTAATGTCACTCAATTGCTGAGTAACGATCTTGTAGAAGTAATAAGGCATTTCAAATGTCCACCGCGCGAAATAAATTATAGCAATGATTATTATATCACTATTACAAAACAAAGTCCTCCGCCGCGTCTGTCTGTTTGTCTGTTCGCGATAAACTCAAAATCTACTGCACTAATTTCCATTAATGGATAGAGTGATTCTTGAGAAAAGTTTTAGTTTATAATTTGTTAAGTTTTTGTATATATTGGTTAAAATATAATGATATTTATTGGAGGTATCAGAAAAAATAAGCTGAGTTGCGGAAATGGGATCAAAATATCATGATTACTTTTGGTCGCGATAACCGACATCCCTGCCGGCAAAATCGTGGGCATCAGCTAGTATTATATATACAGTAATTTGTTCGAAACCTTTTTGATGACATTAGGCAGAGTTTTTATTGTTTTATTCTCGAATTGCTGACAGTATGCAATAACAAATCGTTATAACCGAAGGCCGCTGAATTGTTCTCGCCAATGACGATTTAGAACAATTGAATGGCACCGACATAATTGACCATTTTCGATTACGTTCCAAACATCAGAATAATGAGGATTTAGCAAATCATAGTGATTGTTGCTGTTGGGATGGTTGCGTTCTGTCCCTACAGTCACGACTTTTAGTCGCACCGACGAGCGGCAAAATTGTCGGCACTACAGCGTGTTGAAATGAAGTTGTATTACAAATGTTACAATACAATGATGAATAGTAGCTTTTGGTTAGCATTCAATGGGAATTCAAGAACCTCTCAAATGTCGAGCGGCTTTCGAACGCACGCCGTATCCCTATTAGACGTCAAATCGTAACTCAATCCCTATTTAGCCTTGTTATCTTTTCTACAAGCTATCCATCAAACCATTTCCATCCTTCGCATCACAGAATCTAATCACAATAAACGACTGCTTCTTAGAATATGCATTATTATCATTAGGAACTCCATACTGCGTTTCAAAACACAAATTGCTGCTGCTGCTTGCTGCTGCTTGCTGCTTTCAAGCAGCAATTTGTGCTGTTCAAAGTTCTATTTGAACTTAATAGTTCAAATAGAACTGGAATAAGCTTCTATAGCTTCTATACTGGAACTGGAATAAGCTTTGGGCAAAAATAACAACGCAGTGAGTCTCAAAAAGCAGTAAACGACTTCGCGGCATCACATAAGTACACGGTGGGATGAACTGGATGCATCTGAGGGAGTTAGATCTGTTGTATTTTATCACGGTCGGCGAGGTACTTCCAATTGAGTGGCATTAACAAGAAATACGTTTTTATAAAAACAATGTTTTTAACCAAGCTTTTATATTGGACTATCAAAAGTAAATGTATATGCAAAAATTGTATCTATGCTGTTGACCGCTGAAGAGTTCTTTTTATCTGGACCTAATCCTGGATGTCTATTCAGGTCATGTTTACCATAAAAATGCAATGTATTGTCGGAACTGAACTAACATGCAAAAATTAATTTCCATAGGATAAGAGGAAGTGGTTCTAATTTATTCAGCTTGCAAGATTCGACCAGAACAAATATACATTGTAAGTTAATAACAGCTTGTAAAAACAGCCTTTTCTAGCAACTTTCTTCATTTTAAGTAATCACCATAAGAGCGCTACTTAACAATCTCTAAACAGCTAAAATATCCACTTCATTGTCTTAACTGTAATACTTTTCAACAGCTGTTTCCTCTATTAGCCAGAATTGCTTATGTTCAATTAAAACTTCCGTTCATATTTCACATCGAAGGCTAGTTTCTATGAAACACATTGTTATTTGCATTTAGAGTCTAAAGCTATGTTGCAATACCGTTACTAAGCTATCATAATCGTGTATGTGCGTTAAATCGGATGCATCGCATCTATTGTGTGCGATATGTCAGTTACTGTGTTCTACATCTGAATAATGAATTGGGAAACATAGAAAGATGACATTGATTGTTTTTTTATTGTTTCGTTTGTTTATTCTAAAAATATAATATATGCTTAGTTTATTATTGTTTGCATTTTTATTTACCTGATTACAAACTATATAAATACTTAAATCTTAATAATTTTGTGCGAGTTACATTTATTTTATATAAGTAGTATTTAAGTAGGTATAGTAAATTGTGTTACTTTGGGTAATATAAAATGTTTGATAATATATTTTTTTTTATATGACTCAATCAAATACCTATAATAAGTTTATATATCAAAGATAATAGGTATAATAATTATTACCTATAACATAATATTCTCATAAGACATGAATTTGATTTAAGTTTGTAAATAAAGAAAAGTTGCGTTCAGCCACAAAACTAAATTAAAAGGTACAAGTTTTACTTTTTTTTCGACGTAATACCTAAGTTACATTTTGGTTGGACATTTCGCTAACGGCTTTATTCACAATGCGCGACACACAATTGCATTGTGGCGTGATGCAACGTATTGCTTCGGCAGCACGCCTGTTTGTTTTGACATTCATTTGACAGACCTTTGTAACCTATAAACATGTACTACCCGTGCGGATAAAGAATAGGATTGAAAATGGCGTCTCCGCTTCAAATAACCTGTAGGTGCGAATAGGAACTAGGAACGAGATACACCAAAGAAAAAGTGTGCGAGCGAGAAGCATATAGCTCTGGCGCCATTTTCAATCCCATTCGTTATCCGCACGGGTGATTCATGTCAAAGTAAAACGGTGGCTACTTTACTGACTACGATTTAATTGGACAATTTGTGTCGACCCGAAAAAACACATTTTGCACTTTTAATTTATATTCAATTAACAAATGCACTTTAGTCAAACTAAATCAGATAACATTCCACCAAAATTATCCAAATTTAGATTGAAATAACATATTTTCGCGAATAAAAACAGCAGCACTACTTGTCTTTATGAATTCCCACTCAAAAGTCCCCTAAAGTGAATTTCACTAAGAAAGAAAAAATGCAAACCGAAATCGTCAATTTTTTTTAAAACACTTCTTAAGTTACGTTGAAAAACTTAAAAGATATTTCTTGAAAACACCTTTATCCAAAAAAATAAATATAACATGAACAAAACCTAGAGCTATTTATATTATTCTATTTTTTGACAAAACGACACGTTTAACCATTTGAAAATCCAAAATTTGTTTACCTATAGGTACAAATTAACGAATGTCACATTGTAATGGCGAGTACATCTACCTCTGTCGAAATACGACGAATATTCGGAAGATGACATCTTACATTCACAAACGTCAATAAACAGTGTTGATGAAGAAATTCTCGGAAAGCTAGATATAAGCGCGAATTGACCAATCGCTCTACTTCCAGATGGATACGCACGAAGATTGATGGTTCAGTTTACTCATCTGTTACGTCAAACCGCGTAAGTTGCTTTACTCTATGATTCTCAGTACAATTCGTTTGTAAACGATATAATTGAATGGAATCTTAATTGTTATTGTAGTCTATTTGTAGGTGCAAAATTTACCCAAAAATAGAGGTATTGTTGCAAACAAAATCGTAAGATTTATATAACAAAGCAAATAGTATGAGAGTTCATTTAAGAATTGGTTACGCATTCGTTTTTAATCTTTTGATTTAAGAATTTCGTTTCCTTTACCCAGATTTAAATATCGAACAATGTAACATCTTTAATAAATAAAAAAACAAGGCAATAATAATTACACCCAGCCAGTTTACTATATTTTATTACAAAAAAAAAACGCAATGCGAGTCACAATGTTTCCGTATTTAAAAAGAAAACTGTACTTTTCTTTGAAAATAGACAATGGTCAATAAAACAGTTTAAACCATAGACTACTTTCCACTTACTTTCACTTTACCTTGGGCTATGTTGTATGGAAGCATTGACCTGAGATAGTAGATGATTGATTGAAGTATGGGGTCCTTTCTATTATGGGTACAAAAGTTAAGGGAACCTACTCAGACCGCTTGCTATTTCTAATATTTTTCTTATCATATTTTTATTAAAGCGACTCAGCCGATTATTATCTAGTATCCAGTGTTATCTACTTAGTGTTAGGTACTAAAGAGGTCTAAAATGAACAACTAAACTGTAATGGTTGTAAAACATAAAAATAAAATTTTGCTTTTTTATTTTTTACAGAAATCAGAAAATAGTTTTGACAAATAAATAAATGTGGTTCGCAAACAGATAACATTTTTTTTTTAAATTAAGCAACTTGCCTGCAGCTTTGTCTGCTGAAAATTTAATCATCCTGTTAGATAATTTAATAGGATACTTTTTTAACGCTGGCAAGCTTTTGTAACAATGCAAATTGTCATATAAAACCTCCTTGTTTCTAAATTCAAGCAGTTAGTACATCTCAAGATTAAAGTATTGCGCCTAGCGTCTTACGCCACTTTTCATTTGACACGCCTATTGTCCTCCTCGTCTTGAAATGCAAAGATGTGAAATTTTAATTTCATCTCGAAAAGCCGAAGCAGACTTATAATTAACTACAAAAATAAATAAATAAGAAGCAATGTAGTTAGCAATTATTTTTAAACATCATCATTTCAGGATTGATTGATATTTCAGTAGTGGGGCCAAAAAAACTTGTTTTTGTTATAAAATAGTAACAAAGTTTATCTAGTTTTAAACAAAGTTAACGGTTTACCATTGTATCAGTATATTCGATATAAAATTCGATCGTTCTATCGATATTAAATCGAATTATATTACGGGAAGTATCGATTATGATTCTTACTCAATAATTATAACATTACTTCTTGATGTAACAGTAATGCAACGTATGATACTTTGTTTCGTCCAATCGAAATGTGAGTCATTACCTGTGATTGCACTATTTCGATGATAATAAGAATTTACGACAAATAAAATTATAAGTAATAAATATTGCGTATCGAGATTGCGTTAATTAATTTAAGACATTTTAATTTTATCGATAAAGCATGGATCGTGACGGGCGTGCTCTATCTTATAGCTACTGCTATCAATGTTTTTTTGCATCATAAACAAAGCACCTGCTAGTGTGGGAAAATATTAATTTAAAACGAAAATAAAACGATGGTAGGCTGAATGTCAACATGTACCTTAATATTTTTGCTCAAGGCAATGTCAACAATTCTTAAACATATTTTATTTAAAATTAATTTTGAAAAATTAAGTACTATCGCCCACAATTTTATCTGCGAAAAATTTAATTAATTTTCAATCATGATTCAAAAGCCACGTGGCGCCATCTATTATCATAAGATATTGTTGTTTTCCTCGAAACTAGTACTTTGTTTCGGGATGACAGGGACCCTGTATATGTATGCAAATTTTCAGGATGATCGGTTCAGTGTCTCAGGCGCGAAGAGGTAACAAACTCACTTTCGCATTTATAATATTAATTAATTATATAATTATATCAATAATACAAAAACGAATATAAGCTCTGCCCTATTGAAGGAGACATGGAAAGATACCTTGAACCATAAATTTTTCTTCGTACGGAATGCAAAAAAAAATATTGGCTACCACCTGATACCGGTTACCTTCACCCTAAAATAAAACAATATGGTATGCACTCAAAATTCTCTTCAAACGCGAAATTTGGAATTTCTAAGGGTCATTCCATAAATACGAAATAAATTGTGGCGCCGTACAGTCGACCACATTTTTCCTCCAAACATAGTGTAAAGCTAAACGAATGCTTTCAAAGTTACCATAAAGCCGTAAAAGTCGGGGCACACTGTCAATATTGGAGTGTCAGGACCGACGGACTGAGGGTATTGAACTAAAGAAGGACACACGCCAACGCAGGTAAGGAATAACTTCGAAATCTGAAGTACCAATCAATGATCCGAGCAACACCTTTTCAAAGATAGGGATTAGGCGGTAATAACATCAGATATAAAACCACCTGTTAATACGGATCAAAACGACAATTCGACGACAATGAGAACGACAATTCGACGACAATTTCTGCACAGATAGTGGTAAAACAAAAAGAACTGAGCGTGGACAATGTAAGTCATGCGAACGTTCGTAGCCTACTTACGGTTGTTACGACACTATAGAAATGGTAATGAGTGAAGACATTAACTAAACTAACAAAAACAAGCCAAGTTGACCCGTGAAGTATCTCACGTGGGTTGCACAAGAAAGCAATGTTCCTCGGAAGTGAACGGTTCCGACGCGACGAACCTAACTAACAATGGTGTCGAAAAATCATCCAGCTTAAACATTAGTGTTGAAGAGCCTTGCTAAGTTTCTATTGTTGCTCGTCCTACACAGCTGGAGGTTGAAGCAATTAAGCAATATTAGGAATGAAGGGAAACCTTGGTAGATATTCAAACAATTTACTAGCGTTTGTGTTTGTTGATTTTAGATACCTTGACTTATGCTGCTTTGGTACAGGATAATCTTAATATGGAATTTTATAAACAGTTATTGTGTATTTCTAAATTGATCAAAGTCTTCATAAGACAGTAACTTAAAACAAAAATCTTGCAAAAGTGAAAAAAATACAATGCAATCTAAAAGCATTATTTCCGGACAATTGGGACATAAGAATGTAGGAGACAAGGGAAAATGACACTTCAGAATCAGATGTTTACGTTAATTTTACACTGTAATTTGACATCGGAATCGATTATTTTACGGTGCTATCATTAAATTATGCCATCGATATCTAGGTCAAACCTACAACTAAGTAGATGAACTGTTGTTACAATTTAAACGAATTATGATGTTATTTACCTAAATTCAGGCAATTATTGCGTGCATGCACAAATTAAACTCACTGGTTTGCGTATAAATTAATAAATTGCACCAAATTGATTTGGTAATTGCGGCCAACCAAATTAAAAATGTTTTGTGTTCTGAAAATTTAGGCAATAAAAGGGGTATAATTGTCACTACAACTGCAAACAGGGTTTTATTAAGGTTGTACCTAAATCAAAATTAGTAAATATTTTGGTAAACCCTAAATACAATATCCAGTATTAACTATAAAGTGGATTTTATAGGGTATTGGATCTAGGTGATTGGACAATAAATACGTAGTTAAGATTTATTTATTTATAGGTTTCCAACGAAAGGTACACTTACAAAATAATTGAAATAATTTGTAAATATAATCTGTTTCAAGTCATATAGTCAATATTCTTTTTCTTGCAGGAGACCAGAGACAACTGAATTGATAGTGATAACATTATTTACTTTTTAATTATTTTTTTATTTAATACAGACACTGGTCTGTTACCACTGCTACTGTTTCGTCGAGATAATTTATATTAGAAATTGTCACTAGACTGTAGGAGTATGCAAATTGAAGTTGTGTAAACTTTGTCAAAAGCCACCGGTTTTAGACACTAGGTTGATCAACCATACGCTTAAAAGATATGATTGTGATAATTATTACCAGGCGAACAGCAATCCTAAAAGATGAACTCAACGGTGTTAAACTAGACTGATGATTATAGAAATATAAACTCTGTCATCGGTTTGTACACCAACCGTTATAATAACGAATTGTTACCCTAACTTCTTATAACAATCAGAATCAATCAAATTTTAATCTTCGATTCTTGACCGTGATTAATCTATCGATATCAAATTAAAATGAGGTTTGATTTGTTTTTCGTTTAAGTGACGATTAATAGCGCGGAGTCTCGACACTTTCAGTGGGTCATTGTCATTCAAAGCGTGCAGACAACTTTATTACTGTGAAATTAGCCGTAAAAGTTCTTTATCTATTTTGCAACTAGTTTTCAACCAGTATTCTGGCTTGCGTAATTTTTTCTATTTGTAATAATAACGAAAGTACTCTTGTTCAGCTAGAAGAAGATGCTTTTCAGTTGCATGAAGTAGCGTTCGTATTTCAAAATGGAAATTTATCGTATTAAAAATTAGTGCTAAGTAATTTTGTTTAACAATTTGTTGAAACAATAATTAATTATTATTAGGGTTAGGTGTCAGGGCATTATTTTTTATTTCAGCTGACCTAAGAGATAAAACCTTAAAATTTTTTTTTTTATTCAGGCAACTTTCGCAATCATTCTGAGAAAATAAAAATTTAAAAGAAAACTAACCGATATTTAATGTAGCCTCCCTGTGGTCTCCCGCGGGTAAAGCTGCAACAGCAGAAATCAGGAGAAACGTGACGAAATTCCACGCACTGACACCCATATTAACAGTTCCGCACGATATTCTTCTTTGGGAAAATTAACAAAGTAATCTATTTTTTAATTCACGATAAAGACGCAACTATTTCCCGCGTGTGTTCGGTAACATTTGCGTCGAGGTTAGCGTGTTTCCCTCTCCGTTCACAGCGGTCGACTAAACCTCGGTGCGGTACTTTCTATCTGCTTTATGCGCAAGAGCAATGTCTGGTGCACCCGCATAGCTCACGCAACACTGAACAGATAAGTTCAGAAGGACCGTTTCAGCAACACGCGATGATAAGCGCACGCACATCGATTTAAAAAATTATTGTAAAATCACATAGTTTTACCTATAGACCAAAGCTCGGATCATGATATATTTGAGCAATTTAATATAATTATATTTAATAAGCTAACATGTAAAAAATCACAAAGGAGGTGCCTTCTAAAATTGCAAAGTTTGGAGCACTGAGTCGGATACGCAATGTGTTCAGATAGATCCACACGCCCACATCCACACGCCCTAGGCGTAAAAAGAGATTTGAAATTTCATCTGATTCTGTGGCTTAGCGGTCATAGCGTCGAAGATTGTGAGTTCGAATCCCATCCGTATCAGTAGTTTTTTCAAATTTTCTTATTAAATAAATTAAACTTAATATACCTCTCAGTGTCACACTCAACCAGGCGACTAAGCATGAGCACGTAAAGGTAGAAGGGGCCCTCGCCTCGCCTCGGTAGCTTTTGCTCTGAGAATCTAAGCAAAGGCAAGAGTGTGAAGGTCTCTTCCTCGCATATTTTTTTCTCCTTGCATGACCTCATTGGACCTCACAGGCTTAACCTTGACGAGAGAAAAGACTACTGGCGATTTGAAATGGAGACACGATCCTCAAGAATAAGAAGAGAACAATATATGAAGAAGAACAAGAAGGAGAAGAATATTGAAGAAAGCAGCAATATAAATGGGTTGTGACTACTGTATATTATTGTGTTTGCGGACAGACAATGTCATGTCATATTATTGGATTGCGTTTTTCTATTTCTAGTGATAGTATTGTTAACGTAATATTTAAGCAATTATAGAATTTGTGATAGTACCCATGTACAAGTATCTCGTAATATTACCCAATTCTATAGGAAACGATTTTCCTTACAGGTAAAGTACCTATTTAATTGGTTTATCGAATCTTGGTTCATTTTTTTTAAGGAATTTTTTGAGTTTTGGACTTCAAATAATAGGAAAAAGCTAAAAGCCACCCTTTTAAGCCGATCTTCGCAAGGTCGGGAAATGCAATAATCATTTTCAGAGGATCTGCACTGATGATCGACTTAGAAACTGCTACGAGCTGTGATAGCCTAGGACACCAGGTTCTTCATCAACCGTACGATAAGAAGAAAAAACTACCTAACTCAAAATATCTTTTGTAGGAATAAGTATGATTTAAGCTTTTAATATACGATTAATAATAATATATAAATGATTGAAATTAAATACTCTCGATTAACTTATCTCTATAATAAAAATAAATCAAAATTGGGTCATTCGTTTAGGAGCTACGATGCCACAGACAGATACACAAACACGTCCAACTTATAACACCCCTTTTTGTGTCGGGGTTTAAAAATACTTACAATAAAAATGAATTTTAATCTCAAAACATACAAGGTGCATTTTGTTTTATTTACATTATTTGTTTTCTTCAAAATGAGTTGACTTCTGACCCCATAATAATAATTTTGAAAACACCAGGCGTCGAACCACATTCCGCTAAATACAAAACAAAAAAAAAACAATATTCGGAATCATAAACATTTTTTTTTCGAATTTATTAAGGCAGTATCAATTTAAGCCTAAATTTGGGTTGTCGTAAAGATAATTACAGGGAGACTTCGTTTTATGATCTGTTAAAGTTTTGTTTATTTCCTCAAGGTTACCGGGGTCAAGGTTAGTATGCCAGGGACATTTATGAGGTTAAGGTTCTTTAAATATTTTGAAGCTAACATTTTTTCAAGTGTTTTTGACCTTTAGGGATTAATGAACGAAATTATGATTTTAGTTCAGCTTACCAATTAATTATATGCTTAAGCTTTGAAAATGTGATAAGTAAAAAATCTTTTCAAGTTTTGAAACTGACATGGTCACACACTATTTTCGAGTTTCCGATATTTCGGCATTACAGGGGTCTTGGGCTCTACTCTGAAAATCGAACGTCGATAGAAAAAGCAATCTAATAAAAGATAATTAAACAAACAAACATGCGATCCGACAATCGAAGCTTCGTTTTTAAAATTTCGGAGTAGGACCTCTTATTCCCGAAAGTTTCGGATTGAAATGGAACAACGAAGAATATCAAACGTAAACTCTACCATCAGGATCGAATGCTTCGAAAATCATAAATAACCAACGAATGATTTGAAAAAACTGCGGTTATAAAAAAAAAATAGAAAACCTGAGGCCAAAATGTGTATCTTATGCATAAGATGCCATATTATTATGGTCTCAGGTATTCAATAGAATTCTGCTGAACCAATATTTGGTTCCGCGCAAATGTTTGCCTGTTTGTTCGGGATAGGAAAAGACGAGAAAGAAAGCTCGTTGGGAACAAAAATTATCAACAGTCCACGACTAGCGAGCATGTATCAAAATGCTCGTAACAACTGCTCAGCTCGCTCGCCAGCGACGCCTTTTCCATCAATTTATAGCTCTAATTTTTTTTAATCCTCAGATTAATTAAGAAAGTAAATAATATGAAAAAGTTACATTGGTGCATGCCAGGTTCGAACCCACAGCCATTATGCTTGTAAAGCGGATGCAATAGATGCAACTTATTGCTTACAAATAAATAGGTAAGTACAATACTTATTTACGTGGTGGCAGAACTACGCTAGTTTCAGCACAAATAAGCTGGCTCTCGACCGGGGTGGCTACCCCATACTACTCAGTAACTTCTTAATACTTACTTACTTACTTAGTACTTACTCTTATTATATAGGGTTAAAACAAATTTACAATTTACAGGCATGCTAGGTATCGACCATAGATTAAATAAACAACAATAAAAAATTCAATAAAATAAAAAATATTTATTATTTTGTTCGATACACACCTACTAGAATATAATAAAAAATATTTTCATTTTATTTTTTATTATTGTTTATGTAATCTATTATCGATTGCCTAACATTCCTGTGAAGTTTTGATCACTAAGCAGGTTATAATTAATTTATAAGTACCTAATACTCACGCTTTCGAAGTCAGTGGTACGTGCTTTAGGTTTCGAACCAGGGGGCCTACTCCGAAATTTTAACAACGAAGCTTCGATTGTCGGATCGCATGTTTGTTCGCTAAATTACCATCGAATAGATTGTTTTTTTTTTAGGATTAAACGAAACGACAGATGAAAGCACTAAGTACAATTAAACTGGTAATTTGGTAGTAAGGATTGTGTTTGATGGTCTTCATTGTTACATTCCGATCCGAAACATGGTTGTTCAATTTTCGGAGTAGAGCCCCTGAGACCTCCTTGCCAATCAACAGTCATATCTCTAGGCTATCACTGCTTAAAAGAAACTTGTTAAGAAAGTTATTCAATTTAAAATATTTACGACACATAGCCATTACTGCTTAGGTACCGCAACCTACGTCTATTTCTTAACATAATTATCATTCATCGGCCACTTATCCATGAAAAGCAGGTTAATGTTTTTTTTTTTAACACTTGAAACGCTCTGTTTGTGAAGTGCGAGTCTGTGACAGTTGTTTGTTGTAGTTTTAAATGCAGTTTATGTGCTAGCAAGGTTGGTGAGGCATTGGTTTGTATTTAGATAAACTAGTTATACCTAATTATAATTGGTTTAAAAAAACTTCAGTAATTGATCAAATACGATTTTTATTTTTAAATTTTAGCGATTTATAAAGAGCATGTTTATTTTTTTGCTTGACTGCCTCGTTGGTCTAGTGGTAGCAAGCGCGACTGCTGAGCACGAGGTCCTGGGTTCGATCACCGGGCCGGGCAAAGTGTTATATGGGTTTTTCCATTAGGAAATTCTCAGTAGCAGCACGGAGTCTGGAATTGTGCCCGGTTATTGGCAATAGGCTCGCCCCTATTACTGGGACTTATAACTATTCTGACCGGTGGGTTATTATGTTTTATATGTATAAAAATGTATCTCATATACGGTCCTAGCGTCTCGACCCTAAAAGGCACTAAAGTAACCAATACATAAATATAAATTTATATAATAAATATAGATTACAAATATTTAGTTATCTATAAACGCATTCAGTGTCTAATAGCACTAATAGTGAATAGAGTGGCAGTAATAATAAACCATTTTATTATTTTTCTCTGTAGGTATAATGCTTAGTACAGTTTTATGGTACCCGTTAACTGTTATGGGTATACTTACAAGGCTGATGAAGTTTTGATTTATGAAGCATCTGGCAACTTTATTACTGAACTGTTTGTAATTGGAGTAGTTAGACTACTAAGTATTATGTATTCATAAGAATAATCACTTTATTACCTCTTACTTGTTAGTCGACATACCACTGCACTTCCGTCGTAAGTACTAGTGGAATCTAAATTAATATTGAGTCGTAGAAGCGGCGTGCAGTAGAACTTCTTCGTCTGACACAGAACCGGGAAGAGTATCAAAAGTTAGCGCCAACCTCCGATATCGTAGAAAATAACAAATATGAAGATGAAGATGCAAAATACTATCAAATTATTATTAAGATAACTACAAAAATAGAAAATAAACTAAAATTAATTACAATGCATTTCCGTAATGACAAAACCGACAGGAGCTCGAGAAATTGGTTCATTCGTTTGGGAGTTACGATATCACAGACATACAGATATCGTCGGGGGTTAAAAATAGTAAAGGTCTACCCAGGAGCGTGCTCAGACAATTTTAACAGTTCCCGTCACTATGCGGATGAGACACCTCTCATCCCTTTCAACCTCAACCGCGTCACCACGCAGAAGGGGTTTTAGTCGGTATGTTGGCCGCCCACCATCTCTAGGCCGGAGAGTCAGACATAAGGTGCATTTCCCCTTCTGCGAAAAAAAAGGTAGGCAGTACATACAAATCCTACTAAAATTTAATACAATAGTTTACTACTAACATTAAAATACACTTAAACTAAAAATACAAAAAAAAAACCTACTCAGTTTCACTAATTCATCGTCTGCGTCGTATCTGTCAGTACAGGCAGTTTTTTGCCTATATGAACTCCCTAGATCTACCGTTTCGTTAAGTATCGCTAGATATAAAATAAATATTAAGTTTGATTGTTGCGTATTTCAGAAGCCATACTCGTTATGTTTTATAGATGATAGATGTTGCTTAATTTTGGTATTTGAGCTTGTTGTAACTAAACAATTTAGTGTTTCAGGTTAAAGTTCAACGCCTAAAATCAGATATGGATTACGCAATGAAATTTACCAATAAAAAACAATTCTTTAGAATGAAGCAGCTTCTTCCAGCTCAAGACTAAGCTATACTATACTATCAAGACTATTTAGTATTTTATGTAGGTACTGTATTATTTTGTAGAAAGTAATGTTAAGTAATATGTATATATTAAGCACTAATAGCCTAGTGTTATGATCGTTGAACTGCCAAAACAAAGTCGGAATTTCGACGCAGGCACGCACCTCTGACTTTTCGAATTCATGTGCGTTTTAAAAAATAATTATCATAATCCTCCACTTAAAGTTAAGCAGCACTGATAGCCTAGTGGTATGACCGTCGACTGATAAGTCAGTGGTCTCGAGTTCGATCCCAAGGCGCGCACCTCTCACTTTTCGTAAGTTATGTGCGTATTATAAATTATCAGTTGCTAAAACGGTGAAGGAAAACATCGTGATGAAACCAGCACACCTGAGAGATTTTTCAATGGTGTGTAAAGCCATGTCAGAGGCCTACGGGCGGTTTAAACTCTGACACCAGGTTGTTAATCAACCATACGATAAGAAGACTTAAAGTTAAGAATGGAATCAATTATATTGCTTATTATATCTATTATTATTAAAACATATACTACATCCCTTTTTTATCGTGTGGTAAATCTCAGGTTTTTCACCACCAAGGGCTGATGGGGTTACGTCTGACTCGCACGGACTAAAATCCAGACGGTGTTCCTTGACGGACCTCTAGACGGAAGTACGGGATTCACTTGCTGTCACTAGGTGTTGAGATAATATAAAAATCTTCGGTAATTGCCTATTTTACTATGTTCAATCTCTGGTAAAAATAATATTTATTAAGAAAATTTTAACGAATTGAAAGAATAGAATTGTCCAAGGAAGGCCTACCCGACTCGGGTAACCCAATTTTGGCCCAATATACTTGGGCTACCAAGTATATTGGGCCAAAATTGGATATAATGAACACATTAAAATGTTTGCCACCGACTTGCAACACACATGAAACCAATCACCGGACCGTATCAACGTGTGGACTACGAAGGTCGAAGTTTGTAGGTATTTTCTATGATAATAATAGATAATTATAGTGAGGCGTTGTAGCTAGTAGGTAATAAAAAAAAACCTTTCTACATTTAACTTCTGAAAGTGTTTAAGGGTTATTAAAATATATATAAAATTAAAATTACAAAAATAATGCGGATTTCAAAGCACTGAAAAGTTAGAAATAGCACAAAGTCTATGAAATAGCTGTATATTTTTGTAGGTATTTAAATAAATTATTAACAACATGCAAAAGGTTTAGTTTTCGGTAAATTTATGGATGTTATGGGTATAAAATTGGTTATCGGTTGGTGATCTGACAGGAACTACGGGGCCTTAAGTATCTCGGGGACCTGGGCCTGCTCATAATCCGGTGGAACGCCAATCCGAATTGACTGGAGACCATCGGTTTTACTGTACGGAGAATAGTAGTTAGAATAGGATATAGAAATGATCATGTTACTCCAGTCATCAGTTTGTATAAAATGTCAGTCAATTATCAATCCGGCTGGTTGTCAAACAGAGGCATTAAACAGCAAATAGGAGCGATGTTCACGTGTACAGATACCGGGAAACAGTAAGTAAAAGACAAACGTCAAAAGTATTTCCATTTTTTTTATACAAGGCTACTAACATCTTTTCGGTATAAAGTCATTAAAAAAATCATAACACCATGACCGCTACAGTCATGACCGCGTCAAGCGCTGCTTAACCTGCTAAGGTTGCGATCTCTCTACAGATTTTGACACTGACAGTACAAAATTCTCAGTTTTTCCGATAAGTTCCTTAAAAAGTGGTAATATTATATGGGACTTATAACAAGCAAAATGCGCGTGTACTACACCGCTGCCTACCCTTCTGGGAACAGGCATGAGTAAAAGTGACATCTAGCGACAATAAGAGCAACCAAGTAATATTTGTACTTTGATGTAGTGTAGGACTGAAATAAAAGATGTCGCTCTTAAGTAGTTACACTGCCATCTAGTATCGAGTAGCGGAACTATTTTTGTTGTGTTTTCTCAGATATAGAGGGCGCTATATTTTTCAATCAGGGCTTTCTGTATTTTCTGAAACCGCTAGGTAGGTCTAATGCTAAATTATGCAAGTCACTCTCATAAAATGCCACCACTACGTCCATCTACCCGTTTTATTTTACTTTGACAGCCGGAAGTACAAAATTGTTATTTAGCCAAAATGCGATGCTACTTGGTGGTAGATTGTGGACTGATACAATATAAAATATTTATATTTTATCAATATTAATATTATTAATTAATTTACTATGTATCGCCTAAATTACATCTATAATATATATTTTTTAGTATATCTTTTTGTATTATATTGCGTATTTATGTTTATGTATGTAGTTAATCTGACGTATTGCAGACATGTTTTATTATATTATACCCTATGTTCTTATATCTATATATACCTAAATTGTTGGTTTTCTCCGTCCGTGAGTCACTGCCAAAGGTACCATCTGAAAACCAGCGCCGGGTGTTACCACGCCCTGCATATGCTGAGATGGTGACCGTTTTGATGTGGTCGTGTTGGTGGCACTTTCTTTATCTGTCCTTTTTTTTTTTTTTTGTTGTTATTTCTTCTTGTCTGTGTTTTTTATTTTATATTTATAATAAGTTAATGTAAGTGTCATCAGCTTGTATCGCGTCAAATAAATGTATTTTCTTTCTTTTCTTCTTTCTATTCTGATACTATTAAATTATTGATGTTTTTTTTCCTATATTATTTACTTTACCTTTAATTAATAATTGATTACGTTCTCATAAAAGTTTATTTTATTGTAGTAGGTATTGCCAGCATTAAATTATGCTTATGAAAAATATATAAATTGATTTAGGCGTAAATAATTTTTTTCTTGGACAGCTGAATTTTGAAGACCTCGTTTCGTAAGTACACTCAGCAACAAAAATTGCTTATCACATCGGTATTTACAAAATACCAGAACAATATTAAAAACTACACTGAAAATGTAAAAAAACTGTAATTAGATTTTGTCTAGAATAAAGATGGAGAGAAATCGTCGTGAGGACATTATTATAATAATTGTGTCCAACAAATTTCGTCGTTGACTATACCTTCTTGCTCACTGTATGCTGCTTATTATATTAAGAGTCCTTTACTTTTGTAGACAGAATACTCAGTTCAGATTTTGTATTCCCACACCAATTAGTTATGTAAAATAGTGCTTAAATAAATAACTTTACGACTATTTTGTATTGACAAATAGTTGTACATTTAATGGGTAATGATAATGACATTTGAATAAATAAAACAGATAATCTTTTACCGAATGCTAATATCGACAATATTGATGTGTTAGCCAGTAATATCGCATCCCTCCTTTAGTATTTTTGCCATTTACGGCTTAAGTCTTGTAGAATCTTGAAAATATGTAGGTAATCTGAGTGATTAGACGCGAATTACGAGTTTATAAATACATAATTTAGGTACAAGAACCACTTTAGCTACCCATTTGTAAAGGTTGTTTCTAATATAGGTATTAACAATTTATGTTTATTGGTAGCGTAAATTTTATGATTATTGATAGTATTTCCTGTTGGTTGTTCAGTTTGCCAATTCGTCTTACTATTTTAAAGTGTTTAAGCTACTTTTAAGGGACATTGAGGACGTAGCAATTTTTTTTAAAATTATACGTGAAAGCCCCCATGAGTGCCACATTAGGTTCCCATAGGTGCTCCATAAGATTTTTTGCATTTGGCTAGATATATTTTAGTTTCTGTACCTAAATTCGCGGCTAGGCCTGCCGCACCCTAACCTACTGCCACGGTGAAAATTAAACATTCTAATTTCTGAAATAATAGTATACCTATGTATAATTATGTATTAAAATTATTATTTTATACCCATCAGTTTCTATTGAGGTAGTCCAAATACGGCACACTCTACCACCTATTGTTTGAAACATTTGAAATGGACATTTTTGACGGTGATTAGGTATGTATTTTACTTCTTTAGAAAGATCAATAGCTAGTCTAAAAGAGACGATGCATCGCCTGCCGCAGCAGTGCACGGTCTTTGGGTGGTTCAAAATTTACCACAGCTTCACGCGGTACACGGTACCGTGTGCCAGTCCTCCACAGAGGGGTGCAAAATTGATCAATATAATTGCACACCGCCTCAGTAGGTGGCGCTGTGTGTAATATGCCTTAGTTGGTTTTCAACAGATCATGATTGCATGGCATGATCGGTAACTTTATGATACAAATTTTCTTTGCCTTTAAAGTTATTTAGTAATGCGATGATTTAGCTCTGTCCATCGAAGCCACTACTAGGCTTCGGCAAATTGAATTACGATGGTAATATTTATATCTTCCATAAACATCTATTTGATAAGGTAAAAGTTGAAGTAAACACAGGCTTACGTGATTGTATCAATTTATTTCATTTTATTATTTAAATCATGTACTTATATTTCACATGTGGAAACACAATTTGCATTGGAAAATTATGCAACTCGTATACATATAAAACATAGGTAATTCACATGGTATCAGTTCATTAATTCACTAACATCTAACGGCACATTTTTATACAAACTTATGTATAATATACTTATTACATAAATAAGCAACTTACTGTAACGCTAAAAGTCTTTCTTGGCTAAAACGGCACGTTTTGCCTTCTAATAATACTCGAGATACATTTAACAAGAGAGATATATTATTAAGTCAAAAAAAAAAACGTTAATGTACTGCATAGAAATATGATTAGATCATACAGAAATTAAGAGATTAGTATAAATTAAATAAATACTGACAGTTCAAATCCAATAAATTAAGATAAATTTACAATAAAGCGTCGTAGTAACGAAAAACATGAAAAATATAACAGTTAAGTACAAAGGAACTAAACAGAAGGGCTTATACACTAAAACTTTCAATAAATTAATGATTAATATCTACAGAATACTAAATATCACAGAGAAAGTACCCAATACTTAATCAACAAAACATTGTTTCGTCAAGCACTTCGAATACAACCAACATCTGTCGTGTTAGAGAGCGTGCGCTTACAGACCTATCAATAAATAAGTACAAAAGGGACTATACCAATTGTAAATTGAATAAATAATTAGTCGAAGCGAAGATTAAGTTACGTCACAATACTGAACTAATAAAAATTCTATCTTTCAGTGTTCTTAGATCGTCTATCTTTCTTTTCTTTTAGTTTGGCCTCGTACGCGGCACATCGGCTGTTGCTGGTGATGACCTTCTTGCCTCGAGGACATCTGAACTCTGAGTACCAGTTGTTGAGGAGGTTGTTGTACGCTCTAAATGCTATGTAGTCATTCTTGAGGCACTGTGGCGCGTCCACCTTCATCTCCAAGACTCGCAGGTTTCTACTTCGGCTGACCTGCGGTACTGGTATATTTACAGTCATCATATTTTCTTTTATTTCAGCTATAGTACTGTATAGTCGCTGTAATGTTTTCCCTATTAACTCATGGCGGGTTTTGTTGTAGCTGCAGAAGGGATCGTCGGCGAATTCGACTTCAACTTTGATGAGTAGTTTGAAGATCTCTTGGTATTCTACGAGGGACTTGTATAGTTTCGGCATCAAATACGCGAACTGTAACAAAAAGAAATATTAATTAAGTAAATTGATCTATTAGCTACTTATCAATAGTACAATATTAATGATATAATTAATTGGAATTTACAAATGATATCAATGAATGAAATCCCCGATAATAGGGCCATTGATTACTCCGTTCATTGTTTTACGGTACTGAGACGTAATTGTTTTTACGTCAGGGAATAACGACGTAATGAAGGTTTTATCAGTTTTATGACGTTGCTTGGGTTTTACCTACTTCAGAACGGGTGCTGGTCCAAAAAAATCATGCAAAATATTTTGATACGCAAAAAAATTCATGGAAAATTGTGCCTTGGAGTATCCCTATCCCCAAGGATAGGGATACTCCAAAGTATTGCTGTTTGTTTATATATTGTATAATTTTAAATCATTAAAAAGTTCAGAAAACTCAACGGTGTTAACTCCGTTAAAAGGGTCATAGTGCGAAGAAGCTTATGTGTAAATGAGGCGCGTCATATCGAGGATAGTTTACGTCGGCATATTCGTGTCGAGGCTGCTGAGCCGTGGGCATTTGTGATCGGTATGACTATTCAAATGACGCTATTAACACTACAATCGTATTGAAAATTTTATCTATACTCTACCAGTATTTAAACGAAAATTTACCTAACAATTATTTTATGGCGCTTTCTACATGATTATAATACGCGGCACGACTCTGTCCTTATGTTTATAACTTTTAGCTGGCGTGGGATTGTCGTTTTCTTTATTAGAAGACAATGCCGAAGCGTAAAATACAGTTGGGCCGTTAGCGATTTGAAATTCAAAGTGCGTTATTATATTTTAAGGATTATTTTCAATTAATAACCTTGTGTTTCACCTTTAATAGTGCTTTTGCTTTTAAATGTAGGGATTAGTATAAAAAGATGGGACAAACACACGTTATTTGTAATTTTATTTTGTTTAATCCTGTATTTAACGGCGGGTGTATCCAAATTTGATTTTTACGACCTCATATCGTC
The DNA here is from genome assembly GCA_936450705.2 of Protodeltote pygarga. Classification (NCBI taxonomy): domain Eukaryota; kingdom Metazoa; phylum Arthropoda; class Insecta; order Lepidoptera; family Noctuidae; genus Protodeltote; species Protodeltote pygarga. The sequence goes on along the minus strand of OW388257.2, from coordinate 4,695,903 downwards.
AATAAGGTTAAAAGATTGTGGTTATATACAATGGTGTTACCAGCATTGCATTGCGTTCATTTCAAGATGCCATAAATCTTTAGTAATTGTATGTTACTTTTAATAATTATGTAAAGAATTGTAATGAACTTGGAAGTTGTAGTTGAATGACATAATCGACTGTTGCCATTACATGTCACTTATAGTTTATTAAAGAACGTCGGATTGTAGATTATTATGTTAGCATTTACATTCTTGCGTTCATGTTTTAAATTATCTGAAGTTAGTCAAAGCTTTGAGTAATCTTTACGTACAAAGTTACACCAAGATATATTCCCAGAAGGTAAAATAAATGAAGTAGCAATAAACTCATTAATTTTTGTGTTGTCAGTTACTTTTAAGAAGTCTTCTTCAAGTACTTTAGTGCCAGATTCCATGACCGGTGGGCGTTGAGAGACGTGGTCGATAATCGTTGACAAGATTTTATCTTTGAAATATATCAAAATATTAAAATATGTATTAACAAACCTATTAAGTACTAGACTTAGTGAAATATTACAAATTACAATTATAGTAAACTTTGTTCAGAATATGTTGAAGTAGTTTAGATTTTAAATACTAAAACATGTTTGTCTAGGTCGCGAGAACCATCTTAAATAAAAAATGATTTAGGTATTTAGAATAAAAGAGAAATATGTAGGAAGTTAATAAAACTTGATAAAATTATCCTTATCCAAACGCTTTTCTTTATTTCAGTCAAAATAACTTTCTCTGTAAAATAAATTAAAATATCAATGCTTTACAAAGACAGACAAATGACACTTATATTCTTCATAGACAATGATGCGTTTATTTTGCAGTTTAAACCTATATGTAGTATAGTATACTTATACTAGTACTAGACAAGCCGGTTCACCTCGATACTTGTAACAGATCGTTTATTATTGTCCTTAAAAATGCGACATATTTCTTCATTCGTGTTTTCTGCAGATGAGGTAATATCTCTAGTTTTAATTGTGTCTAACTCGGGCCAATCTGATTGTTATAAAAGTTATTTTACATAAAACAATGATGTTTTGTTCCAAGCACTTAATAATTTGGGGATATTTAAAATGGATGGATACGAACTGTCTATAGCAGTGGTTCTCAAAATTGTCTAGAGCGCAACCCACCTAACGCATGCTTCCAAATTCAGGATTCACTTAGATGTCATGAAAAAAGGCACATATCTGAATGTACCACCTAATATTTGCTCGCGACTCACAAGTGGGTTGCGACCCATAGTTTGACAAATGCTGGCTATTGGATTGGTCTTTAATGGTTTTTCCATTGAATGTAAAAAAATACTTTAAATATGATACATACTTTAAATATAATACTTTACTTTGAATATGAATAAAATGCTTTTGGTTTGTGTCTGATTTAATTTAAATTAAAATATTTTTTCCTGTTCGGCCTTTGCATATTTTTGTTTTTTTTAACGCTTTTTTCCTGGATAGAATAAAACAATGCACAATCCTTATTTGTAATTTCAATATTAATTTTATGCTAGTTAAATTTTAAACTAGTTTATCTACTATCTACTAGATATGTATCAAATCCACAATGAAGGTAATGTTATTGTTGTTTATGAAAATAATTACTGTTATTTATGTATAACATTCCAAGATATTGACATAACTGCTATTTCAATACTGTTTCCAATCACGTAAAAACCGTTTGTAAACTATTACGTACATTAACGTAAGACCAGAATATTGTGACTAACAGTAATACATTAATTTATACAATTCTTCCTGCTTCCACTTAGCGGTTAATGAATGAACTCATCTCATCGCTCATTGTTCCCGGAACGTGAACCTGAGACTTCGGTTTGTTTGTGTCGATTCGTATGTCACCAGCTTCCTCTCACGTAAACTAATGAATGGGTGATTCACTACAGCTGTCTACTCGCTAATATTTGAGGTCGCATATTGTTTTAATTTGAATATGTCTAGTTTTGTGAATAAGCTTTAGTTTAGACTTGATAAGTCACCAGAATTTTGGTAGTTATTTCTAAACTTCATTCGTTCATCTAAAAAAAAAACAAATGCCAGCGATGACTAGACCATTAGGGAAAATATTTTATTACAACTTTATTTTGTCCTTTAATTAAGGAACACACGTCATTGGCAAATCACCACACAAACCACATTTACAAACTTTATTTAATTCCAATAATATAAAGAATGCAATAAACGATCGATTCTAAAATTAATCGTTAATATTTTACGGTTCATAAAAGCATTGAGTACACCACGTTAAGTTTTCCCAACTATTGTGAGAGCGCGACGCCGAAGAAATTGTCGGAGCGAACGATAATAAAAGCGTCGGGCTGTGTGAGCAAATATGGTCGTGTATTAAAAGCCTGAAAACCCGACAATAAGCCGTACATTTGCCTTAAAGACGCGAGCTTAACCTCCGAGACGTGTCGCAGACAAACGCGCCACTCCGGAATCGTAAGTTCACATTCGTCTCACTTGGACAAATAATGTGTTTTTAACATTTCGTGTTGTTTTGTTAAATCGTAAATACTGTACAAACACTAGCTCCAAGTGACCGCTAAAGCCCCGGCCTCTTGTCACTGTGAAAGCGCACCATGTTTCAACTTGTGGAATTTCTGCCCTTTATACAAACACTGAAAATGCCGGCCGTGGTCGCTGTCGCACCATGACGTGCAGATTTAGTGTAGACAAATGCACTACAAATTAAAAGAATATTTTTAAATTATTCACACAGCTCTTCACTCGAATGCTTCAACTTGGAGTATTGGAGGGTGCGATAAATTGAACCAACAACTTAAATCGTGTGTCCACATTATTCTTTCTTCGAGCCTTCTATTTTAACGTCTCATTTGAGCAGTATTTAATTTTTAAATTGTTCGTATGTCAACTAAAGTCGGAGCGTAGAGATCACTTGAATTCTAACGCTTTCCTTTGCCCAATGTCAAATATTTAAATTTCTTAAGTGGCCGTACATTGACGGGCTGGCGAGACATACGTAAGAAGTATTAAATATTCATCGGTTTGCGTACTGGTCGTCTGCGGGCCGCTATGTTAGGAAATTATTTAGTGGATGAGTCGCAGACGCAGCCGTCGTCAAGTGTGTAAGGACATGTGACGCTCCGAATGCACACACACTTATTGTCTCGCGTCGCATTAACTTTTGTGTACTAATTAGTGGGTGACCAATATGAATACATAACAGAAAGTCTCGAACTCCAGATGTGTGTTCGGTAAATAATAAAGAGAGGCTTATAGAAGGCTCGTTAAATATTGCTTGTGTGTTTTATATTTTTACGAACCCGAACCGGTACGGGCTAACGATGAACTGAATACAATTTTTATCATAATTATAAGGTGGTGTGCTAAGATACCTACGCGGAGGATGCGTGTTAAGGCATGGTTTTAGGATCGCGTGTGCGCAGCGAAATCATGCGGTGTCAATCTATGCAAATTTCCTTGAAACATTTAACTGGCTCCTTAGTCTGCTCTGCTCCCACAAAAGCTGACCATAAGCCTCTGATTTATATATCGCCAGTTTTTAATGAGCCCTTAGTCTCGAACGATGTGTTACTTAACAATGTGACTATATTGATGATTGGGGACCAACTTTTATTGGTAATGAAATGTGGGCGGCGTCATCTTTTTTCAAATGCATCATTTAGATCAGGGCTGTCCAAACAAAGGCCCGCGGGCCGCATGCGGCCCGCGGCTTGTTTTCATGCGGCCCGCGACACACATTTTAATCTAAAAATAGTTTTGGACACAAATAGTTTGGATAATATTATTCGTTGTCAAAACATGTACTCAATACTTGGTATAATTATTTATCTTCAGTCTTGCAACTGAAAATATTTTTCTGGCCCTCCAGCTTTTGTATGAAATTTAATTAGCCCGCGAAGGTGTATAGTTTGGACAGCCCTGATTTAGATTATAGGGTGATAATTTTATTTAGAGCAAATTTTGTGACGTTATTATATCTAGTTAATTGTACCAAATAAAATATATGGGTAAAAAATATATGTATGTACAGGTAAATCTATTCCATTCCTAAGGTTGTCTGGAAGAAATTGCCATGTGTGATAAGACGGCCCTTGTACAATTTATGTACTTAAACCAATATTGTAATATTGTATTCATGTTAAGTGTACAATAAAGATTATAATAAATAACTAAATAAATCCTTGCTTATCTTTAAATAACCTAAAGCGAAGTTGCTGATTTCGCTTGCGCTTCTTCGCTTACTTCTTATAAACCACGTATGACGTAACGAATTAGGATACGAATTTTAATACCTATATATAAAATATTTTTTTCCGGAAAGTTTATAATATGTACGATACAAGTATATTATAGTAAAGAAAATCCGTCGTGCGAAGATGAGGCGGGTCGCAGAGTAATGTAACAAAATAAGCCAAAGTATAGAATATTAAGCGGATTAAGCGATTACGATTAAACAGCTCCGTAATGAACTTCTATAAAACACTTAAGGCTGCACCGATTTTGAAACGAGAGCGGCTTTTGAAATTAAGGGCCTGCCCTTCTAGTTATTGCCCTTAAGTACAATGTGAAGTAAATAAACGCGGTACAAAGGCCGGCCACATGTAATTTGGATCGTCGGAACCTCATTTAAATTGCAACGGTGGAGCCTCGAGCACAGCTAATGTACCCGGAGATCCTTTGTCTCAAATAAAGCAAAAATAAATTAAAAATAATGTAAAAACATTGAACGGGTAAAAAGAGTGATGGAACGGACCACCACACCCTCGACGCGAGTGATCGCCCGCTGTAATTACACTGCCAGTTGCACTAAAATTTCTTTAGACATTAATATAATTATTGCAACACATTTTATCCAAATGATAAACCGTCTAATTTAAGACGCTCTACAACCTGCCAAGACTTGTCCATAGATAATGAGGTCATTGCATTGAAACGGAAGTATAATTTGCTCATTTTGTTATCTGAGGTATTTGACACTCGAGATTTCTTACATCATTTATATTATTATCAGAACACTTTGTAACGATCTATTAATTTAATGACACAGGTAGTGGTTACAAACATGTGTTTCTGTTAAGGAAATAACTTAAGGAGAATGATGATATAATTGATCAGTGCAAAAAAGACACTCACTTTGCGTTCGGAGATGGTAGAGCCGCGTTTTTTGTAGTTGAAGAAGTGTATGTCGACGAAGTTGATGGTGGGCAGCCAGTCGGGCATGCCGTCCCGGTACTCCCGCGTCTCGTTCAGGACTCGCCGCTCCTCGTTGAAGAACCTCCTTGTGTTTTTTAATTTTTTAATTATTTTTCTTGTTGCGTTTTTGAAGCGGTCCGCGTTCAAGTTTTTCTGTAGTCTTATCAATCCGGGCGTGTCTTTGGTCTGTGGCAGGAGGTTTTGCTTCCTGTGCGGCCGCCGCCGGTGATCCATTGCTCGGTTGTCCGGCCTCATCCTAGTGTCTTTGGTTAGTGCTAGTCCATCGTGTTGCCGCCTCTCATGCCTGATTTTGTGTTCTAGCGTCCGCGCCTCGGATGGCATCACAACCATTGCTATTATCACTAATACTGAAGTAGCTACCAAAAGCTTTTTGGGAAAATCTGTAACAAAAACAAATAGGTATTGTTAAATTAATGCCTTCATCACTACACATTTTAAGCTAATAATTGTATTTATATATATATAATGACAGTATTGATATCGATTTTATCGTACGTATTGATAAAAGGACATAAATTCTATTCAATCAGATGTCGTTTGTGTAACGTGCTCACGTTTTGTTTCTGCTTGTGATTTTGTAAGAGTATTATTCCTTGTATTCGTTACACAATTCGGATTAAAGTGCAGTGGACATATTATATTCACTTTGTTATTTTTTGGAAGACAATTCGGAGTGCTTCAGAGCGGTGCCTGATTCTGTAGAGTCACATAAAAAATAATAAGGTGCGTGATTATGGCAGTGTTGCCACATACACGTATGTATGGTACGATCTTCATCTCCGGGCCACTTTCACACCGACCATTAGCCTGGGGTGGGATGCGTGAGACAGACGTGATTTTTGTAATCAATTTTGAGTTGTGGGAAATTTTTAAAATTTTTGGGATAACCTTTTTTAAACAAAAACATACCTTCGCATTTGTTGGTGTGAATTAACCTTGCATTAATAATTTATTTAAGTTAAGGTTAAGGATTACTGATAATAAATATTGGAACAATATTTATAATTACTGATCCTAATAAATATTGGAACAATGTCTATAATCAGTAATATTTATATTGGAAAGGCAATACTTAAACCAACCTACTTCTGTTGAATTGTAAATTATTGGCTAGTGGAAATGGCTTTCCACAAAGTCAGTGACATATTTGACGTCATTCGCGTCAGGAAAACGTCACGCCTTCTGTTAATGTTATTGCACAAATATTCATATGTTTTGCCTTGTTCGATTTAACGTTGGACAGTTATTGGAGGTTTTGATGTTTCGCGCCGACGCCATAAAATATATTTTATGTCCCAAGCAATTCTGTTGAGACGATGTTTTCAAACTTTTAAAAGGAAGCACCACCGGCTTTGAAAGCACAGCTTTGTTCACTGTAAGTGCTAAAACATAGAAAGTACTTGTTGCAGTTTTTATTAGTAGTGTGTGTGGCTACAAAAAATACCGACATTAAGTAGATAGAATGTTGTTGATGGTCATTTGTTTTCCTTTTTTAAATTATCTAGATTTGCTTCTATTTTTAAAATGTTTCTCGCACGTGTCTATTGTTTTGTTTTTGTCAGCAAAAAACAAAGGTTCAATGCGGTGCGGTCATCGATTTATATATTTGTTCAGTACGGTTTTTCAGAACGGCAAATCAAACATGTAACATATATCATCGCACCGGTCACAGGCTGAATGTTACAGTGAGTTTACACTATTGTATTGCGTCAGATGAGGATAAACCGAAGTTTATGGTCACTGACAAATTGAAGTGTGTTAAGTAAATACAGCGTAACGCCGTACAATAAAAACAATGAGTACAAAAAAAGGACACGCTGTATTATGACGGCGAATATGTGTTCCAATTTTTTTAGTCTGTGACAAATGTGAGTCAGGTCAGTAGCGTCTACATTGGCGAGATCATCAAACAATGCTAACGTATATAATTGTTACCGCGAAAACTGGGTACAGTCTGAATTTTCCATCGTGGGGTTTCCCCGACCGTTAGTGATCTTGTCCATCATTTGTTTCCGAATATAACATGATATTTAATTGTGATTTTATCTACTAAATTACTTGCTACATTACGTACTATGTTGATTTTGTTTTAATATTAAAAAAATGTTTTAATCATTAAATTAGCTAAATAAAGATCTAATGGTACACAAAATGTGGTAAGTATATAATATACTACACTACTTGTTGATTTTTTGTAGCAACATATATTTTTTCTTTTTTTGTATTTATTTTCATATTGGACGAGGAATTTATTATGAATCTTTTAATTTAAAATATACTTGAATAATTAGAGTATTTTTTTCATAGTAATACCTATTATAATTGAAGAAAACATTGTTTTAATCGTTAAATTGGCTAAATAAAGATCAATGGTATCTACACAAAATGTGGTTTATAATATTTATTAATAACTACACTACCTATTGATTTTTTGTAGCAACATATATTAATCAATACTCAAATATTTATAGCATTCCACAGTATAAATATTTAATTCTTAGGTGATATTACTTGGAAATTGCTCACATCATAAACGGGATTGTTTTCTCACGTTTTTTGTATTGAAATCTTACATGGCTAAAACTAGTTCTTATACAATAAATTTTAACTTAAACAATATGAGATAAATTAAACAATTATCGTCAAAAACAAAAGAATAGCGTTCGAAAATTGAATACAGAAATCAAATCATGTATCGGGTGACATCGCGAGCGTGTTTCAGCGAAAAATCTCTTTGATCGATTGCCGACGGCCGAATGTTGAACATTCCCACACGATTCGAGCTTCGCGAGACTCGATTCTCGATACACTCGCTCACTTCCAAAAATGATCATCGATTTGCTTTGACATCGATTTTTGTAGTACAATATTAGTCTGTCTCATTCACTTTATGCGTTTGAGTTGGTTACATTGGCTGATTATTAGGTAAATTTTAGTATATCTTTCCAAGGTAGTTTTATGTTATTACAACGTGGTAATAAGGTGGCGCTTTATATTAATCGTAAAACAAGCCTGAATTAATGTTATAAGCTAAATTTACAATAACAAGAAAATAAAATCATAATTTTATAGTCTTATTTCTATAAACTTTATTTTAAGTTTGTTTTTATCTGTGTCCTAAATACTCAATTAAGAGCCAAGAAAAATCTTATTCAAACAAATCTGTTTAGACGGTAATGTGATAGCTTTATTATGTTTGCGTTTATTTAAGCTTACCCACCAAATGAATGTCATTTGTTTACATTCAACTTGCGAATGAGCCGCACACTTGAGTTCCTCAAACAACTAATTAAGACAAGGTAGGCGTTGAAGCTTCAACTAAAATTATAAAATAAACACACACCAGTTAAAAAGACATCCATGAACAACGCATTGATGTAGCTCCTTTGGGCAAGTCCATGTTCATGCGAACAAAAAAATCCCGATAAACGAAATGTCGGAAAATGATATAAGAACTTTCCAACTAAACTAATTGTCACTGGCCGCTGATAAAACACTCGCGAACTTTCAACACTTAAAATTAAAAACACTATTTTTGAAATTGGAAGTCACTAGTGTTGTAGTAATATTTGCACTGGATTATTAAATCGTGTGGTGTTTTGTCGAGCGTGTGTCACCGTAGTGGTACGAGGAGCGAGTGTGCGAGACCGGCGCGCGAGCAGCCTCCGCTCGTTGAATGGGCACCGAAATGCGGCACCGTACGTGAAATAGCCGGTCAAACACTATGCGAAATCCCTTACCCGCCCGCCGGAAAGTGAACTTCGACCCTTATAGAGACTTCCTTCGTCCTATATTTTTTAGAAAAATATTTTAATTGTTAAATTACTTCTTAAGAAAAAATGATGAAAATTATTATTTAATTATAGTCACAAATTTCATCATTTTCATTGTTTGTTTTTGTCAATTAATTAACATCTTTATCATTTACACAAAATTGTGAAACAAAATTATACCTACTTTGATCGAACAGTTGTTATCTAATAAATTATTATTTATTAATGATCGGAATTTTTCATTGGTCTGTAAAGCCATGTCAGAGGCCTACGGGCGGTTTAAACTCTAACACCAGGTTGTTAATCAACCATACGATAAGAAGAAGAAGAACGAACATCGGTCATAAATTTATTTTGTGTACTTACCTACTCTGAAGTCTAAATCTCGTAAATGCGTCAAGATTTATAACTGATGGAATCTAATTCTTACTAATTGAATCTTCTAATTTTATTACAATAAATACTACTATAAAAAGGAACGGAAAAGTAAAATGCCAAAAATAAATAAAATGCGTCTCCATAGCAATTTGTTTCCACATCTTGTGCAAGTGAACATTTATTCGGTTAGACCTCGCCGGTGATTCATCGATGAGTCTATCCTAAAGTGATTTTTATCGGGCGTTAGTCGCGCCGCGCACCGACACGGCTACAACACTAATCCTTGACAACTTTAATAATTAGATAACGAAATTACGATAATTTTCATAATATTTATATTTATTACTAAGACAATCAGACATGATACAACTTGTAAATAATTTAATCTGTTGAAGTACTTTCATGCCAATGATAATGACATTTATTATTGTATGATAAAATCTATAAAACTGATAGGTTAAATGCTACATTAACTAGTTTATGTAAATGGGCACCTAGATTTAGACGTTGTTTAATTTATAAACAACTTTCGTTTTCTTTTACACTTGTCAATGACTAGCCAATAGCCATCAAGTCTACAAACAAGAGAAAGAGTCCAAGGACTAAATAAGAAAGTAAACTGAGAGTAAAAAGTGTGCCAAGTCTGGGAAAGACGCGGTGACACAGTGTAACTTATCAAACAAATCCTTTGCTCGCTAAACATAAGATAGCGAAAAAACATCCTTACATTTTTATTGGTATACTGTTTGGTTCGAAATCTTTTTATGGGCGACGTGTATAGCATGTGGTCTGCGGTTAAAACATCTAAGAGCGGCCATCTCGATGTTTACATTGACACGTTTTTTTGTTACGTTAACAAGGCGACGACATTGTACTTAGCTTAAATAGTGTCAATACTAGATTGAACTGGATTACTGTAATTTGTGATTTCCCGGATTTTTTGCATGATATATTTTGAAGATATTTGAAATAAACTTATACAAACTTATAGATATTAAAAAAATATATATATAAATTGGTGTATAAATTTGTTACATAACAAAAAGGTATTCAAAACGTGATTTATGTAAAGGCAGTGCGCTTGCATCGAGACCGCGTGACCTAGTGCGCGAACAATAATTTTTCTCTCATCAATACAAAGGAGATTCCCATCGCGATCGTTTCCGACTAGTGACATAATGATACGCTTTTCATCTATTATATGATTAACTTTTTATACGAAAATGTGTTTGTAATTAGACAAGGCTTTTCCGGCGGTTGTGCCGTTGTCTCATCGGTGAGTCACGGATTTCCCGAATTTTTCGCTACACTAAACTGCTGAAAGCCCTCAATTCCGTGTCGCCAGCGCATTATTACTCATGCCCCATAGAAAGTGTCCGCATTAGATCCGCGTAACACTAAACGCTTCGTCATGTCTCAAATATTGAATTTTAAGTGCTACGGATTCTTTGATAAATGTAAAACCTGCTTTTGCAATTCATTTAAAAAAACGGATTTCGTTATTTACGTGTTACCTTACCATTAAACAATTAATATAAAATATAATGTAGTGTCGTTTGTATGTTTGTCAGGGGGAAGTCGGAACATTCCTGAAGATGTTGAGGACATTCTCGGAGGTAGTTAAAATTACATTATTGTTACAATGAGCTTTTGTTGTAAGTCGGGAAACGTGAAATATTTTGTAGAAATGCTGGCGTTGTATTTGCGCGTTGTATAGTATATAGCGAGCGAAGTTACGTGTGTTCGCTAGTAGTGATTATATTTAACTTTTCATACTTCGTCCATATGTTACACCTTGTTTTAAGCAAATATAATCCATCTATCCGTCACTGTGGCGGCCGTTACGTCTTGTGATGATTTGTTTCTTAAAAAAAAAACTGTAGCACTAAAATTCCCGATAAAAGGTTTGCCATTGCCATGCAAATCGTTTTTTGTTGTTGAAATTTAAAGTGCTCTGGTATGACGTTGACCTGAATGGAGGCGGATATGGATAATAGTTTTTCAAGATCAAGTTTATAGCCTAAATAATGAAAAGAAAGTGACATAACACCACATTCTTGATGTTTCTCAGGCTTATGGAACGATGGTTCCATATGGTACGATATTACTTTGTCGAATATACCTGTAGGAGATAATCCACCGTAAAATTTATTTACCAACATAGTTTCAGCAGCTAATTTAAGTTTACCGTAAACTTAAAGACTAGCTTCCGCGACAGAGTCCGCCTGCGGCTGCCTAAGCATTGCCAATACGCGAAATGGCATTGTTTGCGAGCCACAATATAAATCACACGTTGTGCGTACAATTCGAAAGCTTTTACTCATTGTGTACGTACCCTTAACCCCTTTCATGGCACAGAGTAAAATTAATTTTCAATATGCCATTCAGGAATGTTCAGTGCGACAGTTATGCGGAAGGAAATGTTTTTACACTGTGTCCTCAAAGCTGAATATGGCAATTTAGTTTGTAAGAAAAGTGTTTGGTTGGTTATAATGTATGCGGTCCTAGACGGGGTTAAGTTTGTATATAATTTATGCGTAATGCTATTGAGTGTTGCGTCTAAGCTGCAAATCGTATAAACGGGAGATTTAGTATCATTATTCGCTTCATGTATCGATATTTACATATTTGAATGACAGCCAAGGGTGTCGAGTTCAGTTTATCGATATTATGTATAAGTGAAACTCTTACAAAAAGCTTTTTAACCTTGAAAATAAAATAAATGTATTATGCTAAGTTCTATAGCGCAAGAGTTGGGAAGGAATGTCGGGTTCCACCAATTCTATCGATGATTAATCGAGGTAACCGATTTATTTTATCGATGAAAGGAGTTAAAGAGTATGTACTTAACATAATTATTTAAACATAACAATAATAAGGATAGCTTATTATTTATTATTATAGACACTCGTGTCTGATAAAAGTGATTGTGTCGATTTATTATTCAAATTGCTTATCACGCAAGTATTTCCGTTCTCAATAAAACTCGAAAATGAGGTTCGTTATTTTAAAAAAATAGTGATGTTACCATTTGAACGCTAGAACTTATCGACATTTATGACGATCGCTACAGATGGAATCACACATTATACAATAGTAATGAGTAATCATTCAAGGCAAAACACGTAATTTCCTTGTATTATCAGTGCGATATTTCATGGAATAGAAAGTAATATGAAAGTTATATCATTTCCGTTACTTGAAAAATTAGATCACTGAATTACGTGTACTGATATCGTTTGTCAGACAATGTTATCATTGGTTTTGATTTTAGATTAGGTCATTTAGATTCATTTTATTTAACTAAAGTTAGGTCGCAATGTCATCACCATCTCCGATTTTTTAAAATGTTTTCCATGCCACTACTATTGTGAGGATGAAGAAAAATTTCTTTAGTTAAACAAATCTTAAATAAACTTGAAATTAATATTAATCTTATTTAAAGAAAAAACGAATAAGTAATCAACGATAATTAAAACAAATACTTACTATATCTAAAAATATATCGTTGTCTCGTTGAGGAACATCCATTGCAGCAAAAATTGCACATATCGATCATTTTAATATTTATCGATTTATCACAGATCATAATAAAAATAAATCTTTGGCTTAAACTGTCACAACAACTGTCACTTATAACAAAAAAAACTGTCACTTCACTATTTTCAAATTCAGAACAGGTGAGCACGTGCGTATTCTGTTTATAGAATTTAAATGTATTTGATTAACGGGCGTCGCGTTTGAGTCGCGTTCAGGACACGATCTCGTCAGGCGGATACGTTCAGTTCGCCGCGTTACGTGTAGTGTGTGTCCTGAACGTATTTCCACGGCTTTTATGTGGCCGGACGGCGCTCCCGTGATAAAGGGTGCAAAAAACTGATTGTTTAATTTAGAGGGCCCGGCAGCTCAGCTATTACGTCACGGATACGACGTCGACCGCGATTAGGACGTAAGCGCACACGTGTTCTTACGCAATAGCTTGTTCAAATAAATACATGTGGCAACCACTAGATCCTGGAGGTATGTGAAAATGCGTTTCGTGGCGCTGTAAACACATTTTTTGTAAAGCTTAGCTGTAACTTATGTAAAATCTATATTTAGTTAACTTGGATTTATAGATATAATACAAATTATGTTGGCCGCCTTAAAAAGTTATAATTAGTGTTACAATTAAGTACCTATACTTACCTAATTATCTTATTAATTAAAAATGTTATAATAACTGTAATGATAAAATTATTAATGATTATGATAAGACATTAAATAATTATATTTCTCTAATTTGTTTGAGTTAATGAAGCAATTAAATTTATTTAAAACATAATGTAAGTACCTACTTAAATAATGAATTATGTAATACATAAATGTATCGTGCAAATAAAGGTCCCGGGTTCGATTCTATTTAGAAATTCTCAGAAAGAGCACGAACTGATATTGACAACAGGGTTACCTTCTGTCACCAGTAGAGGTGAGCTGTAGAAGCGTGATTTTAATGAAACGAAACAATAACGGCATTGAAATTCAATAAAGGCTTATTTATTTAAGGCTAAAGAAACTATTTATTTTGAGTAGCAGCTTTTGGTATTTTTTTAGTATTACGCTATTTTAATAAGATTTATAGTAAATATAAATTAAGAATTAAGGAAAAAAACTATCCTTAATCTGTAATATTCAGTAAGAATTAAGGAAAACAACTATCCTTAATCTGGAATATTCAGATGGTTATCTAGTGACTTTAATATTGCTTTTACAGGAATTATCGGGATTACTTTTATCATTATCAATGATTTATGATTTTAATGATCAATGATTTTCCTTTCATACTTAACCAAGATAGATTTACTAACTTAATTTTACCATTTACTGGTGACATAACTTAGCCGTGTTAACCGAAATAAATAGTTTCCAGTCACCAAAACTAGCTACAGATTTAAATAGTTTCTGTAACTATTTACTTTAAAACGGCCAACTCTTATAACATGGAGCTTATCAAAATGTGGCTGTGAAAATATGTTTTTTGTTAAAACTGAATTGACTGTTCTGTTTTGAATATTATCATCGATTTAAAAATATATCCATGACTTAGACTAGTTTGTGTCATAAGTATTTACTTATCGATATCATGTTATATTTACATAAGATTATATGTGAAATGACGTAATAATTATATTTGGGAAGACAGTTCATACAAAATTTAAACCAAGAAGTTAAATTGCAATAAAAAAAAAGTGTTGCAGCGCATAGAGCGTTGCAATATTTTTTAAAGTTTATTTTTAATTCCATTTCGATTCGGCCATATTAGTATTCCGTTTTTAAATTTCAGTGGGGTGTTGCTCCACCATCCCGCCTCCGAGAGTCCGCCTCTCGGCCTCATTCCCGAAATAGTCCCGTTCGATTGGTCGCGCGGAATAATCTCTTCGCCTATTACATGCACTCACTTTAAAGTTTACTACACTCACATGTCACATGGTGGGGTTAATTCGCCTTTTTGTTCCAGACTATGATAGTACATTTTAGCGTTCATTCAGCTCAACATTTATTTATAAACGGCCGATGCCTTCACGTGAGTCTATTTATACGTTTCGAGTACGACGATAATATCGACGACACTATTTTCATAGTATTTTTGACATTAATGTATCGAATGATAATTTTTATCGATACTTCACTGAAAAAGTTATGATTTAGGTATATTTTTATAATAATAGTATTCATAAAATATTAATCGTTTTAAAATAAACCAGTTCAACGTTTATTAAAAAAAAAGAAACAGACTTTTATTTTTATAAATTCAATTACAATTTCCATCCATTTACAATCACCTAAATGTCGTTTGCGATTACGACTCCACATAAAGACACAAAGATTAGCGATAAAATATACTCTTTTAACATCGGGGGTTAGGTTAGAAAAAATGGTTAGGTTAGATTTTAAATGATGACTCTGGAACATCAACAAAAAAACTGATTAAAAGAAAGTTTTTTTAAAATCTATACCAAATTCAGTTATTCTATAACAATATTAAAGGTCATCACCTGAATTAGATTCCATGATGTTAAGGAAACTTAGTCAACAAAGTCCCTTAAACCTGTATTTGATACCTAAACCACAAGAATTTAATAAACTTCCTTTAACCACTCAACTGTTTCAAAGAACACCATAGTATTATTTATACATTGACGTACATAAAAAACTATATTATTGTATTATTAATTAAGTATTAGATAATTGTTTCTGTTACCTTAATATTATTGGTATTTCCTTTTTGCAAAGCTATTAAATTACACAAATAATGGTATATAAATAAAGGTACATTTTTTTGATTTTTCATTAGTTTTAATTTATATTTACAAGCAATTATTAGAATAAAAGTCCCTAAAAAAAGAATAAAAAAAATAAAAAAAAGCTATTATTGTGAAAAATGTAGGATGTAAAAATATTGAAGGCCAAACGAATAGGTACCTATCCTATGACTACGTAAATGACGTTAAGGTATATTATAAAAAAACCTGTTAACCAATCACATTTTGTCGAGCTTACTGAAAATCATTTTTGCTGAAAATATTATGTCTGTCGTCGGCATTGTACTGTGGTGCGTGACTAATGCATTCCATAATGTATACAATGATTTTAGTGCACAAGTATATGCACAAACACAGGTGCACTCTCTATTCTTTCATTCTTATGATTCGATGGGACGGCAATCTGAGTTGAATGGAGAGAGATCAGATGCAGGACCAATGGCTTTACGTGCTTTCCGAGGAACGAAACACGCATTTTAGTATATTTAAAATCCTCACATTACAAACGAAAAGTCAGACGTGCCTTAGGTTCGCACCTGAGACCTCTGACTTGCCAGTCAACGGTCATACCACTAGGCTATCAATCAGGATTCAATAAATAACTCACTGCGTGAATGGAGTAATAGTTAATGGAGTAAAAAAGAGAAATCTGCTTCAAGCATCAGTAGTCTACGGTATCCAGTACGGTACAGTAGTCAGGAAGGGTAAACTACATATTGCTACGAAGAGGAGTTTGCGTAGCAAATAGCAACGGTCTACTACGCTGCGTTTTAAAGATTACGATGATTTAAATCAAATAGGTACTATAAAACATTTATAGTAAAATATATATTATTATCTAATTATTATTGTCAACTTGCAAGAATAAATTAAAGTTATTTATTGTATTGTAAAGATTGCATGTGATTTAAAAAATACTGTATAGGTTTTAGTTAGGTATACCTTTTCAGAAAATATGGTAAAATGAAATTGTATTGATGACATCTTGAAAAAATCACAAATGTATCTAGCGCCCCTGCCAACCTAATCTAACCTAACCTAAACTTTGCTGTATGTACCTTAGCCGAATAGATATAACCAGCTTTTTTGGCTAATTAATCAAAAAACACACAAAAAGCGTAATTAAATAAAAGTTCCTTTTAAAAAAAGATTTATAAAGGTCCAGAAAAGCTTTATGAAGGATCTACTGCATCTGCTACGGTTTTTTTTTCGTAGCACATCTTGACAACTACATATGTCTACGCATCGAGTTATCTCGTGACACGGTAGCATTGTTTTAATAATTATCGCGTTCGTCAAGCGGTTAATAGAAACAAAAGAGTCATTATTACGTATGTAAGTTTGTATCACACCGTAGTGTATTGATAAAATTATAGTTTGAGGAGATTTAGGGCCTTCGTACGGAATTCTTTATACAAATTAAATGTCTCAAATATGATTATCAAATTGTAGTTTTGGATCTTTACTAATCGTAAGTAACTTATAATCAAATTTTAATTGTCGTAATTTAGCGCTTCTTGGTAAATTATGACATTAAATCAAATTAAGAATATTCGTGTAAGTGGCCGTATAACGCGCGTATAATAATTTCGATATAATGAATTTTGTTGAATTAGTTAAGAGTTATTTCTGTTATAAGGTACGATGGGGTTGACATATCTATCAGATAAAAGCCCCTAAACATAAATAAAGATTAAAAAAAAAAAAAAAAAAAAAAGCGTTACCTTAACAAAAATATTTTCCGAGAAGAATATAATTTAGAAAAAGGATAACATTTTTTATAGCAGCTCATAATAGGGAAACAATTATTTGTAAATTTTATAACATAAATAAATAACAATGTAACCCATAATAAGATCCCATAACACGACATCGACGACGTTGCGACAAACAACATTACCAATTAAGATTTTTATACTTACATGCCATTATTATCACTTAATTGTCATTTAGAAATAATTCTGCAGTTATTATTTAAAAAAATCTGATTAGTGTCTGAGCATTCACACAAACCTTATTCTTGAAACGCTTCGGTGTAACAACGGCCATGTGAACTTATGAATGCATAAAAAAATGTTCCTTTCTCAGGGAATTCTGAATCGGTGCGTAAATAATGCATTCAAAATGCGGGGTTATTTGAAACATCCTGATATATACGATTACCTAGAAAATGTTATTACCATTGGTTGAGAAAACCCCATGGACTAGCTCATTGTTTATGCAAATTAAATAATGCCTAGTCATATCCGATTGTTGCAGCCTCCGTTTAATACTTTGACTGCCACGCCGCAGACACAATGCAATTTTTATTGTTTGCCGGTCACCAATGACCGGCGTGGCGTTCAAAGGGTTAAAGTTCAGAGTTTATTTATGAGTTTAGAAAGGCCAATTCTAACAGTTTTAATTTAGTTCATTACAATAAAATACTTGGTCCAATTTTGCCAAATTCTTAATTTCCATTAAACGCCTTAAAATGATGATGAACAAATTACAATGTCGTTTACTAATTATTATTAGGTAATAATATAAGTGATTTGTTAATCATCATTTTTTTATGTCATCATTAAATGTCTATTTAAATTAAATTAAGATTTTTTATACAATTTGGCCCTAGAATATTATTTCATAACATTATGTGTATAAAAAAAAACAAGATTCAAACAGACGCGAAATGCATCATACTTATCTAATTTATAGTATTTAATGAAAAAAAGGTCATCTTGCCGTTAAATAATTAAAATATAAAAAAATAATAATTTTGTGTTTGTATTTTTGCAAAAATCCTAATATAAGATTGTGTCTTAATAACTCATTCCATTAAGGAAAATATACTAATATTGTTCTCAGAATGGCAAAGGAAAAGGTAGTTAAGATATTCGTCGGTATAACACGAATCTTTCAGTAACTTATGATCAAATCATAGAAATATGCTGTTATTTACGGATCTTCAGCATACCGATCAAAAAAGATTGGTTTATGATATTTTTTCGATGACTAACTCCCTGAGATTAGGAGGTTTGTTCTCAGAAATGTTCTCAGGAAAGCCGCCTAAAGGAAATGCCGGAGTATTGCATATACAAACATATTAGGAGGTCAATGAGAGGTGTCTGCCTATTGTAAGGATGTGAGGTCATGTTTTAAGTAATATCTACAAGATTGATAACAAATAGTTTGGTAATAGGTATTTATTTTGTTTGCGCATTAAAATGTTTGCGCCTTTTTAAAAATATTTTGAGTAAATTACAATAATTTTATGCTCATTGATTGTTCGATATTGAATTAAAAAGCTTTTATATACTGTTTTTTGATAACAAACATTTTTTTACAAAAAAAAAAAAATGTATTACGTCGGCAGTAAGGCGTTATTCCACTTCTGCTGTGCTTCGTAAAGGCATGTTGCGCACGTTGACATTGCTTCGCTTATAATGAAAATGTAGGTGAAAAGGTTCACAGTAAGCCACATGACACACTGCTATACATGAATACGTGGTCGGTGACGTCATTGGAGCACTCGTGTCATGCTCGAATATCACTCACGCAGCTCATTGCTGTGCATGTTATACAAGCGGCAAGAGGCGTAACTTTATAGCGTTAGCGGGACACCTCCCGATAAAGCCGCATACGTGTTAAGAACTGACATGTTTTAGCGGCCATGCTGTACTATAGACGTAATAGCTTTATAACAATAATAGCTTTAGGTCAATATTCATGTACAACATGTGCTACAGTAGCAACGTAGACACATGCAGCCTGACAGTGCCTGACACACAGATTTAAAATGTGATGCTTACATGTGCCCGTATCGCAGCAATGGGACAGTGCCTTTATATCACAAACTAATCGCTTACAATTGAGACCGGAATCAATATCTACAGCTTGAACAAATATTTGTCCCGTGTGGAAATCAACTGCAATTCGTGGTGGCGCCAAATGCGTCAAAAAGATAAGTTAGGCACAATTTTACATTAAAAAATTTGTCAGAACATAGAATAATTCTTGATCCTTTTGCGGAAGTTACATGCTGCCTTACGAGAGACCAAATAATTATGTAGGTATTTACAGTAAGAAAACCGCAATGAAATGTCAAGATCACCAAAGCTTTCGAACTTTTACGTACGTACGTGAGCCACTAATCGTTACAAATATTGCTATAATTGACTTTTTTACTATACAAAATACTTTACAATACAAAAAGCAGTTAAAGTAACCTAGATTTGAAGGAGGTTATATTCGGCAGGGGTCATCAATTAATGACGCTGACTGTCCTTCGTACTATTTTTTTAAACCGGCGTCCAGTAACAATTGATTTCGTTTATAACATCAGGCATATCATTTGTGTGTTGCCAACTTTTATGAGATTATGTAATAAAAAAAAGGTAAAGGAAAAAGGGGTGGGAGGGGGAAGGGTATCCAGTAATTTCACTAACTGTACGAAACAATAGTACGAAGCCTCAGAGCCCTTACCCTATAATTGGACAGTTGCCGTTAAAAAAAGTGGTTTTTTTTTCTCGTGTCACTCATATGTAAAGGCACAGTCAATGCCACGTTCTAATTGTACCCATAGATACTCCATTTGCTTCTTCCCTTTAATGAATCTTGAGTGAATGAGTCACTCGCCTATTGCGAGTACTACCCCTGACCTTTTTGAAGGCCATCTTTAATTAGATCAGTGTACGTCCTGGCCATTTCCTTCCTTAATCTCCCCTCTTACATAATCTCGCTCAAGGTCGGCAATGGGCAGGATATCCTTGGTGTTTCAAGCGTCTATACGTTATGGTAATTGGTTATTCTCAGGCGGGCAAAAATCACAATTATTTTTGCGGGATCTAGTTTTCGAATATGGAATTTAATTAAAATGCTTTTACATCCTAGTGTCACATACATAGATGTTTTATTATGCGGAATTAATGCCTTAGTTTTAATTTTATTTTGCTCTTTCGTCTGATTTATATTAATAGGACTAGTACCTATTTAAAGTGTGGTAAGATCTTTAAAGGAGTTTTCGATAAAATGAGTTCTGTATCTATAATTAACAGTATTTTGTAAAATCATACTAATATCACTAATATTATAAATGTGAAAGTTTGTGAGGATGGATTACTCTTTCACGCAAAAACTACTGAACGGATTTCGATGAAACTTTGTAAAATAAAAAACATAGAAATCTGTTTCTTTAAGTAACCTACTCAAAGAAACATAGATTTCTATGTGTAGGTGGACGACACATGTACAATATTTTTTTGCTGTATAATTAAGTCTATATCGATTACGAAAATAAAGAACATTGTCACACTAAGTCGGATAACAAGTAAAGATAAAAAATCACTATGTGGGATGTATAGATGTGAATTATTATTTAATATTTATAAAAAAATCCCAATTAACCACAATCTCATGTCTCTCACACACTCACAGTACACTGGCGTTCACAAAGACAGGCTCTTTTACACACTTAAGTGTATAAGATGTTTGGCTCCAAGTAAGCTCACTTGGAGCCAAACATTTTAGTTTGGCTCCAAGGAAGTATCACAAAAATGTTTAAATAAGATTACCTTTGACTTTCATTAATTACATAATACTTTTTGAGCTTTGAAAACGAATAACATTTTTATTGAGTCTTGACTTGTTAAGAAGAAGAAGCTACAAGTAGGTAAATGAAGCCTCAACCATTGAACCTCTCTTAAATTGATAGGTGCATTTATCATATTACTTGCTTAATCGGTATGGGAAATCAGCACGTCTGATAGATTTTTGAACTTTTCAACGATATGTAAAGCCATGACAGAGGCCTGCGGGTGGTATAAAGTCTTAAAACTAGGTTATCTTCCACATGATAGATAAACTTTGAATGTCGAACACTGATTGAACAAATCCAATTATGTAGTACCCTAATATTTCGTAGACAACGCCTACGAAACTATTTTCGTTATCCTCCTTATAGAAAAACAAATATAGCTAACTTCCTCTCTGATAATAAAAGTATAACAGGGAAAAAAACCTATATCGGACTATAATAGTATTAATTGCTTCTAACTACATCGTGACAAAGTGTAAGACACTCGACCGTGGGACCAATGTATACCGTATTCAAATCGTTATCAAACAAAAAAATTACGTTAGATGGAAATGCTTTCCAGTTTTTCCGGTCGTGTGAGATCGCAGTTCACTTGTCATTATTTAAAGAAACAAGATTAGAATAATTGTCTAACAAGATGATACTACTTTTATATTCAAATTAGTCTTTGTCCATACGTAAATTGAACTGTCGGGTAATTATCACATCTGTTGTTCCACATTTATTGGTCTACTAGAATTATGAGAATCTATTTGTTTTTGTTGCCATTTTTTATAAGGTTCGGGCGATTAGAACTTAGGTTTCCACTCTCATTTGCATAAAAGTCTTTTTACGCTAAGAAAGTCTTTGTCTCGCAAAACCAATATAAGAATTATGTAAATACAAGACCAGTTTCTTTGTTTCGCTAGAAGCTTTGTTTCCCCTTTAATTTTTCTGACCTTTTGATAGACAATACAAGCATTTTAGGGTAACCTAAAGCGCACAATTTATTTTCGAGTGTAAGTTTTACTAATGTAAGTTTTACTAATTATTGTAAAGTTTGATTGCATTATAACATAATGTTTTATGACGTAACTGCTCATTGTACAACGTAAACATTGTTGTCTAAGGTCATGAATATCAGGATCTCGATTGATGGTGTTTACTTGGTCCTGTTTAACTACTCAATCATAATTGTTGATGACAGATGCCATACTTTCATCACACCACTACAAATCAGATCTTCATTTGTTATTGATACTCTTTTGTTTCTAACAGCACGATTCAAAATTGGAAATAGTTTTTGAATTGAATTTGTTATAACATTAAATAGAATAGAATAGAATTTTAAATTAGTCACAAAGAGGTACTGGCGTTATATAAAACATATCGTCTTTAGAATAAAAAAAACGACTGCAGCACGACAACACAGCTAATGATGGCGGTCGATTTACTCCACACTCGCTGGGCCTGTATTTCCTGTTCGTAAGTTACGCAAAATTCTTGTACTAATATAAAATTCCATCTGTTTTGCTTCATCATGGCCATTGTGATCTGGAAATTAGTTCTTAGATATTCATTTGCTTTGTCTACATTTGTTAATAGTGTAATCAGATAATAATGATGAGTTTTCACAAGTTTTTGTAGTACACGTGTGCAAATGTTGGCAATGTTGGAACAAAGGTTTACGAGTCTTTTAGAAATGTAAATATGATCGTAAATTGGTAGCATTGTTTTGCTTAAAAGCTGTCTATATAATTAGGCCTTGACGATGTAACTTTATGACTGTCGTAACTTTTGGTGATTGGTTGCTTCCTTAGCCTATTTTGCAGTCAAAACTATAGTTCACGAGATACCAAGATACAACTTACCGAAATAAAATTGGAATGAATAATGACGAACACTCCAACGCACGATGTCAAATGCTTAGATGCTCTTTCGCAGGTTTGCCATCCCCAGTTTGAGCAAGTGACATTTTTTTTAATACGAATATAATATGATATATACTATAATATAAAATGAATATAACTGCTATAAAAGGTATGCGAATTTAAAACGCATCTCATCGGTGAGCTAGTTCCTTCCCATGCTTGCCATTGCCATCCCCGGTTAAAACAAATGAAAATATATTTTTAATACGGTCTGTTTCTTCGTTGTGTCGATGATACGTAAAATATTTGTATCGTAAAGGTGTTTACTAAAGCTTATGCTTCCAGAATTTAGCAACACCAATGATGTTTTCATAGACGTCGCGACGCGTCGTTCAAAGTGGTCTCTCTTAGGGCACTGTGGGTAGACCAGCAAATGTGGCATAGTTTGAGGATCAGTGCAACATTCGTAATTCGTCGTTGACTCCTCTGTCTCTTCGCTGTTGCTTTACGGTATACGGAATGTATTAACAAGTTGTAGTGCGTATGTCCAGCGACTTTTGACTCGGCTGGCTTAAGACCATAACTAGGTTATCACTAATAATATAATGTAATCATGACTGATAGATAGTCATGACATGTAATCTGTACTGTCTTTTATGATTATTACGTACATTGCTATGTGATAAGAAGCGATGTTATCGCTTTGGGTATTAACCGTCGACTGTATTTTATAATTTATTGCATATAACTTTACTTCTTTGGGCATCCCCTGAAAGGAATAATCCTTTTTCGAGTACATCCCCGACTAGTAAACAGACGCAAATTATATTATCAATTAATTCTTCTAAGATTTTACATCTTTCTTTATGACTTTACATTTGAGATAGGTAAGTTATTCGTAAAATGTGGCTGATCCTTAAAGTAATGGGTGAGCGATTTCCTCCCAATCGCTAACACCAAAAAAAAACATACAGCCGAACATAGAACCTCCTGATTTTCGAAGACGATTTGTTAAAAATTACGCTTATGTACTGCTTATACGGTCGAAATTAAGAAAAGTTATTAATAGAACGCCACAAGTAATAAAATGACTGTTTTGAACGCAGCTTTTCGTTGGGTGTATGTCGAATGAATGTCTCAAGTTCTCAACACAACACAGAAATGTCTCAGTTCCTTTTAAAAAAAATCATTGGTCTCTGTAGACCGTTCCAGAAAATATTATAAAATATGCACTTCAATATTGTATTTTATTGTGTCCTCATTGAGAATATTCAGAATACATTATTTTGATATTCAACGTATTCATCATCGGCCCTTCACAATCACGCCGTATTTAGATTCATTCAATCAAATGCATTTTCTAGATAAACATTCTAGAGATTTTCTTCCATATTTTTTTTTGTATTATGCATATAAAAAATATTATGCAGACATCCGTTGTTCTCGTCTTAAATCAAGTGGCGAAAGAATAAATAATTGAGCTAAGAGAGAGAGAGAGGGAGAGAGATTGATAAACCGAGGAAAGACCACATAAGGAAAGCGGTCCAGAAGTCAGAAAAGATGGCAGTGTATAAGACTAGCTTCCGCAGCTTATCTCGCATGGTATGTTGATAAGTTGTAGCCTATCTGTTATTCTGATGTAGAATCTACATATATTAAGTACTGTAAAGTTTCATCAAAATTCGTTCAGTAGTTTTTGTGTGAAAGAGTAACTAAATGTATTGCATTTAATTTGATACCATAATCTCTTTACATTATTACACCTACTTCGTAATATGAGCCTCTATAAAACAGTGAAAAACACTGAATTTTGTTGATACGCCCTTAACAATGTTCACATTTATATTTTAGTATGATAGGAAGTGTGATTTGTTCAATTTGCACTTATCGGGAAAACACGGGCTTTTTTGGTACGGATTACGTACGGACAGTTTGGCGAAATTAATAGGTCCCTTAATTAAGGGCAAGGGATATTAATGTGTCTAAAGTAAACATAATAAATGTATTTTGCCAACTTATTCAACAAGTTGCAGACGAAATAATTAAAATATTGAGCGGTCAAGCAGATATTTTAATTTGAGTTAGCAGCAATACTTTGATTCTGTTAGTTTAGCGTGTTATCGGCTAGAAGGTGATTGTAGTTTACTTTTTGACTTTCAATCTGTCGACTTCATCATCAGCCTGTACTAGTCTACTGCTGAACATAGGCCTCTCCCAATGCACGCCACTATTGTGCGCTCATTGGAGGTATTTGCCCATAATCACCATGCTGGGCAAGCGGATTGTGATTGCAGTAGCAGATGATTACTGTAACACGGAAGGATGCTGCTGCCCATCCTCCAGATCTTTCTCCTTGTCGCTTCTTGCGATACCCGCGGGTCAAATAGGGGTTCTATTCTTAGGCAGGAAACCACACGGCACTTTCTGTCGACTTCACTTGTGTTTTATTTCGTTTATTTAATTAATAAATGACTTTTCTAAAGTGATGTAGCGATATATCTTTAGCTTTACAATTTTTATAGTAAAAAATATGATCAAACATGCAAAATACATATCCGGTACTTACCAGGTGTTCCGAAAAATCGGAGGCCCAGTTATTTGATAATCGATTTTTTATCTGCTTGATTGTAGCTTTCGATGATGTCATGAACAACGTCACGCGTCATTGTAATTGTTCCGTCTTTTACTAGGAGCATCATATCACGCAAGTATTCCACGAAGAGTTAGTCAGAGGTGTACTGTGAGTACACACCTTCTTCGACAGTTCCTTTTGCCTGGTATCAATTCAAAGTTATGGCTTTTGGGGTTTGGGTGAAAATCTTGAACATACAAAAATCTCATACGTTGAATATGCACTTGATTTCATGACCATAATTGAAAAAAAATAAATAATGAATTCTCCTACGCTTCCTTTAATCAGATGGAGTCGATTTCTATTATAATAATAAAATCTAATTCAGTTGATTATAATTTAGCAATTCCAAAGAGACTCAAAATAAAGAAAGGCTGCGGCTTTACATGTTCTTCAAAGCACATGATAGTTTAATTTCAAGAGTTTCCTTTGGGTTCGAAAAAAAATTTAGCAGTCACAATTTGAATTACTTATTAGTTATTATTCTGTCTTGCAAAATATTTTTAGATTTTCAGTTAATTTTTTCACAATTTCTTAAAAATATTACTTTGAATATTTTGTCCCAAGTACCTATCAATTGCCTCTCGGGTACAAACTTTACATGATAATACTATTATCCCGTTAAAAGTACGGTAAGTGCCAAATGTGGTCTAGACACCATTGTCCTGAGGCGAGTCCACTGCTGGCCGTGGGCGTGGGGCGGTGAGCCTGTCAATAATTATAAGAGCTCCGTTATCCATCATATTGTTCTCAATTATCAGCTAATTAATATGCAAATAATGAGGCTTGAGTTTTTGTTAGTTTTTTGGCAGGTACCCCATACCATCTAGGTAGTTGGTGTTTGGGTGTTGTACGATTTTTATCTAATATTAGCTGGCCTGAATTATCACAAGATGGAAAGAAACAAACATTTATTTGCTTTTATCTCACGAAAAGTAAAAATAAAAATATAAAATATAAATAAAAATATATAAATACTCAGATGTATGTCCAAGATCGCCAAAAATTGAAGAAACAGAGGAAGGTCTTTGTTCAGAACACGACTTCATCCTTTTTACCCGACTGTCAAGGAAAAGTTATGAAATATAAGTATCGTATAGTCGGCAATAACAATTGATTAAAATATTTTCCTTTTTCTAGCTTCTACCCGCAAATTCGGGAAAGTAACCTTATTTTAATTTCGAAAAATTTACAATAATAAATATAAATACGCCTAGTTTCATTCAAATAATTCAACCGTTTATCTAGACAAATTCATTGAAAGACAAACATCTAAAACTTACGAAGTTTCACGCGCGTCTCCTAATAGGAATCGGTGACAGCCAAACCTCCAACAACGGTGGAACCTGCCTACACCATTGGTGGGTCAAGACCTGGCGGAAAGGCGGTAAATTCACAAGTGATCCCCGAACTCCCATCCAGAGGTCCGTCGAAAAACACCGTGTGGTTTTTAATCCGTGCGAATCGGACATAATCCCATCACGGGATTCACACTCGATAAACAAAAAAGTTCCGTGTGGTTTCCGGCCTAAGAAAATAACCACCCCGTCCCTTACGACAAAGGGAAAGATCCGAAGGATAGGCAGCAGCATCTTTCTGTGTAATAGCAATCATCTGCTACTGCCCTGACGTGCTGGACTGTGGCGTGTGTTGGGAGAGGCCTATGTTCAACAGTGGAGTAATACAGGCTGATGATGATGTAACAAAAAAGTTATACTGTACACTAAAATAAAAGTTTAAAAATATGTGTTAAGGATGCTAAATAAAAAGCCATAATATTATGAAGAAAATATTCCCTTTACTAAGTATTATCGATATTACACAGGATAAGTAGCGTAATTATTATGGGCTCATTATTATTGGTAATCGTTGCCCGTGTTTTATTCAGAAAATTTTATAAGGTTCCTTGTACCTCATAAGGAAATTGAACACGAGACCAAGCTTCGAACCGTCTACTTAAACTTAATAGCTCTATTATGTATAACAAATCTTTTGATTACCGATGGATTCAAGGGTTTTAATTATATTTTACTGCAAAATAATCTTTAATAATAACTGGTATGCAATACAATATACTTGGTATGTATCGTGGCTGCAGATCTGATACGTAGTTTTTCAGAATTAAAAATTAAAAAATTAAAAATGTTTTTCAGAGTCCTTATCGATGCGTTAAACTCATCTATTATTTGAAAACGGTATGCAGAAACCAGCACACCTAAGATATTCTTCAGCGGTGTATAAAGGGGGTAGGAAAGATACCTAGTTTCAACTCAAAAACTAGATACTTACAAGCAAAATTATACATACTTGTAGCAGAATTTAAGGTTATGTTTACAAATAAATATACAATTCAAATATTATTTCAAATTATTTACTGTTACCGTAATGCAATAATACGAACATTAAATTTAATTAAGAGTTTTTCTTGAATTGGCTTTTAAAAAAATCTAGATATCCACATAATATTTTTGCTTGTAAACATTAAGCACTAAGTAAATACACGTAGTAAATGCACCGTACAAGAGGAGATATCGTCTAAGACCGTCTTTAGTAAAGAATTTCGATAGATTTCAATTTTAGAATTACCGGCCACTCTGTCTATCAAACTTTTTGAATAGGCGGAGCGGTAATATTTTTTTAAAGAGTAGACTTGCACTTGCATGAAGAAGCATTTGAAGTACTCGTATCTTCACTTACTGTGAAGAAAAAATGCGGTAGCTTTGTTTCCTTTCCTATTTACTTAACCAATTTGTACTTACAAATTGTGAAGAGCTATTTATAAATCTCTATGCTAATTCAATGATTACCTACATATGGAATTGCGTATTTTTGTTTTGGTGTAGGCCAGTGACTGGGTGTGTGTTTAATAGTTTGACATGTAACACTAATTGATGAACAAAAAGAGTGATTTGTAAACATTGCAACTTTATGTTTTACCGGTTTATCTCCATGTTCGTTTATTTACCTCGAATTTGATGGAATTTTATATTGCGCTTGTATGTTATTTTGATTTAAAAACAATGTCATTTATAGAAGCAATGCTGACTCTTTCTTTATGCAATTGGTTTATTGGTAGTATTTAGTCTCCTCTGGTGCGCCACACCAAAAATCTAGAATTATTTTATGAATAGGCTTTCGTTTGCAGATCGAGAAAATCTAAATCAAATCAAAACATTGACTCAATCAAAACTAAATTTGTACAAATATAAAATTAAATCTTAGAATAATTAAAGGTTCCTCCTCTACAAGTTGTTCAATTTTATGAGTAGATTGACTTCCTATAGGGTCCCACACTATTTTTGTTTAACGTTGTAATATGTAGCTCACATAAACAAAAATTCATTTGAAACAATTTGAATGTATGAAAACTTATTCCGAACAAACTGATATTTTTGCTGAACCCTTGTAATTTTATTTTGGTTTTTCGAGAATTTTTATAAATATATTCAGTGATTTTATATCTTCAATGTGCGAGCGAGATACGTAGTGGTTTAGACTGAAAGGCACCATAGGCGTCAAATTGAAATCGGTATTAAAGATACGACATAGGACTTAAATCTTAAATTTTAAGCATGTTTTCCATCAACTAGGTACGTAGGCAGTTTAGTAGCAAATAACACATACATTTTCTTGTGTCTAATGGATTTTAACAATTGAATATGCGTGGCCAATGCGACATTTACGTACACTGCGTGTATATTAATTTAAATGACTAATAAATATTACGGAGGTTGCATTGTTAAGTATTTACTTTATTGTTATGTATTGTTAGTGTCTTTTGTGTAAATTAAAAATCGACTTTCAGTTGTTTTTTAAAACATTTTGAACGCATGAAAAGCTAACTTTAAAGTTTCAATTGTTGTTTCTATAAAAAAAATATTAATATAAATATAGATTTGAACCTGCAACTTAGGTAGTGTTTAAAGTACTACTAGAATTCGTATTCTTGCTCGTGCAATTGAAATTCTCTTTTATATTCAACAGTGAATAGTGACATCTACCCCGCGTACCAGAAAAATAGCTAGGTAGCCTACACTGTCCATAATAAACGGGCTATCTAACTCGAAAAGACTTTTTCAAATATGATTAGGATTTTCTGAAATTAGGGCATTCAAATTTTTTGCATTCAATTTGGATTTGAATGCGCTATTCCCGTACCTATATTAGTACAAGTAATTTCCTTCCTTAAATTTGTAATACACTGATGTATTTATTAAAAGAACTGGTCTAGTAGTGGTTGAAATTTGACTGTATTTTTTCAATAAATTTTAGTTTTTTGCACGTTTTTCCATATAAACTTTTACTATGCCAAGTTTCACATTCCTCCGTGAGCGCAATATTCTTAAAAAGGAATCCACAGTTTTTGCTTAAAGTATTAATATAATTATAGATAGATATACGATTTAACTAAACAGTCGAAGTAGACAGTTAAAACTGCACGTGTTTAGCCTATTTAACCTTGACAATGACATCGTATCGGAGTTCACTGGCCATGAGAAAAAATACTAGATTTAAAAATATCGAACCTATTTTAAGTCGACGTCTCTCAATAATGAAAAATTTTTTTAGTGCTATGATCTAATATAAATTTTCATGGGATTCTTTTTCAAGGATCGTCGTGGCCCCATGCTAGGCTCTATATCCATGACGGATTAGAATTCTATTAGTCTAAAAGCCTATAGGCTCGGTAGGCCGTATTTTTGTAATTGGTTTCGCAGTGTGATATATCGTGAGAAATTGAATACGCAAAAATAGATAGTCTAAAAAAATGTTTATCAAGGTTTTAAGTATCGGAATATTCGACTTTCTCACGCTTCTATCCCATAAAAAAATCTTACCTAGGTCTAAGTAAAAAATTACTGAATAGGCTGATATATTTTTTACTAAAAATAAATCAATGTTTTTTTTGTAAACACTATAAAATGTCATTCACTTACGATTAGTTATGGATACGCAGCGTGATTTAGTTTAGCAATAGATCAATGGAACCTGTTAAACGCAAAGGCATATTGCTGATAGTAGCACAAATTACAAACTGTTCTTTATTTATTAAAGCCCACAGGTTATTACCGCGCTCCAACGAAACTAATACCTAAGCCATACCTAAGTAAATTATTTTTGCAAAAGATTTAGTACATGCTAACAAATCCGTCCGCTTCATCAGGCTCGGTGCGGACGTAGTAGACGCACACCTTAATTAAGCTTCTGTCACGATACCTATAGATCTGCTGATATTTGCAGGCAAGCCAATTCATATTGTACTACAATATAAATTGGCAGATTTATCATCTGCGAAGTAAACATAGGTGAAGTACCCAGCGGTATTGTGTGACCTAAAGAAAAGCTTGATAATTTTCTTCCTACCTCAAGTTCTTGCAATATTATGACTGCGGTCATAAAATAATGAAATAATGCATAAATCTACGAGACAACGCATACTTTAGTAAAATGAGCTTTCTCTGAGCCTTGTTATGTAAAATAATTTGCATTTATACATTATACTGTTTTAATAAGGACTCAAGATGACCATTACCACAAAGATATTTTGATAATTTGCGAGACATTGAGCTGAGAAATTCTGTAAAACAATCTGCACTTTGCAACTATACAATTATACATTTACTGCTGGGTCTCAGTTTTTTCTTGTCTTTGCGCTCCAATCAATAGTTCTGTGTAAGTTTCACCATGTTTACATTGGGGGGGTAATGGTGTTAAAAATAAAACACATTTGAACCTTGATCGCATCACAACTTTTGAAACGTTTCGAATCGCGACCACGATTTGACAAGTTGAGACGCAGTTTACCCGCGCGACTGAAAGGTGACCGCTGCCGCGCTGTCAAATCATAAGTTTTTACCGTTACTTTTTTAGGCTTGCAATTAGATCGTTGTATTGTTTTATTTCTTTCCCATAAGTACAACCATTCTGGTCGCTGTGTAGAAAACAAGGTAACAGTTCCTACATATCGACTCAAATGGTTGTATGGGTTTGTAAAGTGATAAAACAATTTTTGACCTTTGGTTTGATCTTTATTTTATCTTTGAAGTTTAATCTTTATCGCGATACCAAAATACGCTCAATTAAATTGAACTGTGAAACAGCAAGCATTTGTAGATGTTTAAAAATATTATCATCACCCCCTTCTACTTCTTTTAACTTCTAAAAGCACGCAGCGTTGGCTGTTGTAAAATATCATTTAGTACTCACCACAATCTTCTTTTTTGTGTCAGGAATTTTATTTGATTTCAAGATCTCACAGTCTTTTGGTGTAGTGTGGTTCCCTTCACCAAGTCTGTAATATAAAATTTAATATTTTGAGTCGAGATTTGTGTTAAGAAATGATTCGTTTGTTATAAATCGATGACGGAATCGAATCATCGATTGAGTTGAAACAGTACGACCTAACAGTACAGACCATTAGGTTGGAAGACGGCTGTGGGACTCTGGATTACAATTGATAATTAATTTAATTAATCATTATAAAGGGTCCCTATTGTTAAGTTCGGTCGGTAACTGACCAGATAATAGGGATGCGCCGGTCATCCTTTTAATCAATGATATGGTCATAAAAACAAAAGAATAAATCATAGATATTATGCAAAACTTTTGTCAAGATAGTAATTATTACGTGTACAGTTACACATGTTAGTTCCTCTTCAAGCTTTATGTTAAATGAAAACCGACTTGTAATAAAATAATATTAGGTATTAGTCGTAAAATTAAGGCCTACGTGCCATAATAGGAGTTTCACGGTTCGTTATATAGTAATATATTGTAAGCGAATTTAAAGGAGTGGTGAGGTTAAGGGCATTCTTTGGGTATGTACCTATGTGTGACAGTGTTGATGATTCTTGGCATTAAATAACTTATTAAGCTGAGTTTAATATTATAACGACTTTGTACTCGACGTTTAATGGTTTTAAAGCCATTAAATCCTACGAAAATACTACTCCTGTGAGTACATGACTTTACGCTTATGTCGTGTCCCTTTTTCAGTTCAAAATATTTACGAAATATATTCAAGAACTTAGTTATATTTGGTTGTTTTATATAGTTTGCTTCATCTTTATCGTATGGTTGATTAACAACCTGAGGTCAGAGTTAAAACTGCCCTTAAACCTCTGACAGAGCTTTACACACCGTTGAAAAATCTCTCAAGTGTGCTGGTTTTCATACGATGTTTTTCTTCACCATTTTAGCAAGTGATAATTAATTTCTAATACACACGCACATCCGAAAAATCAGAAGTGCGTGCTTGGGTTTTGAACTTACGACTTTTGACTTGGCGGTCCAACATACCACTAGGCTATCACTGCTTAATCTTTCATACCTAATAATTGTATATTCAAATTAAAAATTAAAATGTGGGACACAAAAAAGGCAGACACCGTCTCCGAATGATAAGTACCTCTCAACTTGTACTCATTGAAAAAAAACTTTATTCCCTGACAAATGATTTAGGATTGTTACTTTTCTATTCAGCCGCAAAACTCAGCATATTTCTTTTTACACAAGTTTGTTCGCTAATCGCTCATCATTAAGACACAAGTTCTGAATCACAAAGTTATCTCATTTCAATCTATAAAAGATAATCAAGAACACACAACAAAAGATTATACGAATAAAACATGAGATTCTTTGTAAAGTGATTGAACTGTCATATTATTATGAGCCGAACCCATGTCAAGGAATTAAATTGACGATCAACGTTAAATGATTCAGTAAATTATATTGCAACTGTTTAGAGGATAATTCTTTTGAAGTTTATATGAAAATGAAACGAAACACTGAAAATGGGTCAATCAATTGACCTGATAAACTTACAGGCTGCCGTGCATTAATTTCGTAGGAAATAGTTATGCTTTCAAGTATTTTTGGAACCATTCTAAAAAAAATGTACTCTGATGGCACTGGCTAAATAAAATAAATAAATTAAAAACCCTCTCTACTCTTTGGAGAAAATAAAAAATATTTAATCAATGCAGTGCAGACTGGTGCAGAACGTAAAAAAACGCAGAATTTTCACGTAGATGTAAATGAATAAAATAATCTGTGGTGCCGCTCGCAAAATTGGTAAAAAATAGAATTCGAGTGAAAATTTGAATTTGGCACAAATTATTTAAGTCATCAATGTAAAATCAGCCGTATACTCCTTTATGCTTGTCGCCTAAATATGAAAACCTAAAAAAATCAACCCCAAGCCGGATCAATTCTCTTTTGAGTTTTTTTTTCGGCATTTTGGAATATTAATGACAAATGTTCAATGTTAGAACATAGGTATACAGACAAAGTGTTATTAATTAAAATATTTTATTCATCTAATTAATTGTGAAGCTTTTACCGGACCAGTTGCATATTAGGAGCGTTTATGTCCCTCAGAACTTTCAGTAGCTGATGTTTAGATACTACAATTTCGTAAGGGTTACATAACCGTAGTAGATAGGCAATAATGTCAGCGTACATATTAATGGAAAGTTAAAGATCACAAGTCTTTGTTTATAAACTACTTTGCTAATCTTTTGTAACTGCAATAAATCTAGGCAAACATGATTGTTGAGCGCCTCATTTTTATTACTAGTGTATAAAAATTTAAGTCAGAAGGTAAATTATTCTATTAAAGTTCTTAAACCTTCAAACACCGTGAAATGAGACTCAAAAGGAAATCAGTTGTTACTTGACGCCGGCGTCCTTGCGGGAGTCCAAGGTTAACACAATTCTTTAGGTAATAAAACTTAAGTTTAGGCAATTATTCTGCACTGTGCAGATGAAGCAAGAAAGCACAAGATAGAAATCAAATAATTTTCTATTAATCAGTTCTTAATCAAAAATTTTTAGGTAGTAAAACTTAAGTTTAGGATTATAAATCTTCATGTTTTAAAAGCTGCACTCTGCAGGTGGGGTAAGAAAGCATACAAAAGAAATTAAGTAATTTACATTCTTACGTGTCTCATTAAATCCAATGTTGTTGTTAGATCATTTCACGCTACGATACTTTTAGCATCAGCAAACGGCAAGTATAATAGTGTCAAAAATCCATAAATGTCGGAGTAGTTAAATGTCTGAATTCTATTATGTCGCAACTATGTCATTCGTAGTTAAGTTTTTGAGTCTAAATTTTATATGAGTCTCCAATGTGTAAGTCATTATTCTTCTTCATCGACTCCGTGTCGACAAGTAGGCTTTCTGCAATTACTTGTTCCATGCTACTACGGCGGGAACTGCGATACGTGCTCCGCCCACGTGCACTATGGAAATCAGTAGGTCACTAGGAGCTACTTAACGCGATGTGGTTCCACTAGATTCGGGCTTTGATTCATACACATAGTGGGCGATCCTCGCAAGGTCGATGTACTCGAAATTTGCGGTACCATTATTTGCATATCCACGGGTCAGACGAGAAAAAAAAATGACACCGATAGTCGGATTTGTATTGGTGCAAATTGGTATCAAGGTTACAGACTCTCTCCTTGGTTTACTGGGTAAGTGTAACGCCTAAAATCAACTTATGATAAATTGCTCATTGTATGTAAGATAAGTGTCGTATGTTTGAGTGGTTTCCCGTGTCGGAGTGAAAGCTCGGTGGGTGCAAGGATTTGTGAATGATGACACTGGATTCGTGGTGTTTAACGGTCCTTCGTATCGTGACTTTACCTTTTGGAGCAGAGATTGTTAGCATAACAATTATTTATTTATTTTCTACATAAGGCTAATTTTATTCTTATGCCGATCGTCGGCGCTGATAGTTCACTATGTAGGTATATGTTACAATGAATCGTTTCTTACACTGATTGCTCAGCGTGTACCAACTTCCAAACGTTACGCCGCCGCCGATGATCGGCGCTGATTCGGCGTGAGAAGAAAACCAGCCTTGTGCTGTTTATGTTCATGACATTATTCAATAAGCAAAGATATAAATATAATTTTAAAATCACATATTATACACTTACAGTTGCCTAATATAGGTACAAATTAAAATACAATATAGTGCCCATACTAAATAAACATAATGTAATTGAATTGACTGAAAAACTGAAATCTAATAATCTAATAATGAACATATGGAACCACTGATATTTTTTTTCGATTTCGGAGTTATTCCTTTGCCTCTTTTTGGGTTTTTAATAATAATTACGATGAGCAAAAATAAGAAGGTAGGAAAAATTAGTCCCCATTAAAACGTCGTCTAAATAAACATTACTGATTCCATTTGAAACTATGTTTAAAACATTAATATTTCCAGACTCGTTAAGTTTCATCATACAGCAGAAGGCTTATTAACAAAGTGAACATGGAGCATACCCACTTATTTACAAGTTGATAATTGGACGTCGACAATATCGAAAACTGGTAGAAACGCTTGACAGGCCTAATAAGGCCCAACAGAATTCCATTTACACAATTAGTCTCATTACTGACGCTAATTCGTTCGAAGGGGACAAGTATGCTCAGCTTAAGAATTATTACGCGGAGGAAATCATTTCTGCATACCGATGTGCAATAATTATTATCATTATTATCATTATTGCTTGGGTTTTCGTGACACGCCTTAATAGTATGTGTCGATAGCAAATTGCGCTTCGCCCGCAATTCCTATAAAATAATTATTTGTATTTTTTGGGTTATATTTTCTGTAATTAGTGTGCAGTAAATCTTTTAGCGAAATAATTGCCCTGAATGTTTGTTTTATTGTGCTTTAGTAATATATTATTTATTTTACCATTTCCGTTAAGCTTTAACAGTAAAACCTCTTGAATTATATATTTTACGAGGAGCTATCTAAATTGATCTATTTTTTATTAAATATTATTACGACTTTACTCACGGGTTTAATTCGGGATTACTCGACTAGTTTGGAACTCAAACGGAGGCCATTTTCAAGAGCGAGTGTAAA
Source organism: Protodeltote pygarga (assembly GCA_936450705.2). Classification (NCBI taxonomy): domain Eukaryota; kingdom Metazoa; phylum Arthropoda; class Insecta; order Lepidoptera; family Noctuidae; genus Protodeltote; species Protodeltote pygarga. Next base: position 4,659,265 of record OW388257.2, on the reverse strand, counting down.
CCCGTGAGTAAACCTGTAATAATATTTATTTACTCACGAAAGTTATTATTCTAAATTGATCTAATTTGTTTCTAATTCAGTTATTAAATTATTGTGCTTAAATTGCATATTATTATATCACAGTTTAAACATAACTAAATGTTAATGAATGTATTGTATGTAGCGAATCTAATAATATATGTAAAGTACCTATCTTGTATTCTTGTTTAAGACTTTAATTTACATTGTTAAATGAAATAAATGCATGAAACCAATTATTATCATCACTTAAATCATTGTATTTCTTACGTATTAATTTAGCCGAAAGGCATATAAGTTATCAACGTCATCAGCATATATAATGATAGGTCTTCCACAATGACGTAATCATAGCTCAATAAAGGGCTCTATACAAAGGTAACAAAAGAATTAGGATCTAATAAATTATTAATCTCACTTTCAACGCAAGGTCGTTTCGACACCCACTGGGGGCCTACGCTAATTCTTTTATTATAACTAAAACAACTATCAAGTGACGTATATAAATAGTATAAGAAAGTTCGGCACAGATTAGCGAAGATATAAATCTGTGTAATGGGAACAATTTAAGTTTGATTTTATACTTTGGATATATGTAGTACAGTCTGTACATAAGGTCACTCTAAACTAGCCCATCTGACGTTAGGCTTGACACCGAGGTATTTAAACTTAAATTGTATAAAATTTGTGTGTGCGTATTTTGTTTATGTATGTATTGTTATGATTGTGTAAACATATTATATGTCTAAAAATTAGGCTAGGGACGATTATGAAATAAAAATTATGGAGGATAAAATTATGCTTAATTAGTTATTCGATATAAACTTTATACCAAATGAAGAGTACGCCAAATAAATATACAAATCAAAATTAGGGCTTCAATTATTATGCAACCCATTATTAGGAACCATACTATACTAAACCGATTTAAAAAAAAATGCAAAAAGCGATTAGAAAAAGAAAACTTGATAATTTTTTTTTCCCGCGATCAAATTTGCGGCTAGTTAGAATGTTACGCATTCAGGTAGCCTTAATCTTAGTTATATTTAATTGAATGTTTTATTTACTTTCTGGCACAAACATCAGCTTTCATAATCAACCTACCCCAGTTCAGAACACCATCATTAGACTGATGTGTAGGATTTCGACTAGACAGTGTGGGTGGTTATTCGTGAAAGTGCTTTGTGATTGACTTCTCTAATGTTGCAAGTACGCGTGTATGAATTCAACTGTTATGTACTCACATATATTTAGATACCTAACGGCTTAGAGGAGTAGAGTAATTAGTATTTATCAGAGTCGTGATAGCCTTGTGGTATGACCCTCAACTGGGAAGTCAGAGGTCTCAGATTCAAACCTCTTTTCGTAAGTTATGTGCGTATTATAAATTAATTATCATTTACTCCGTACCTCGGAAAGCACGTAAAGTCGTTGGCCCTGCGCCTAGTCTCTCCGGTTGAAGGAATAGAGAGTGCACCTGTGTTTGCGAAAATTATGAGTCTAGTGTCAAGTCTAAGACCTAAGACAAGAAGTCTGGCACGGACATGGCGCGGACAATTTGCTGTTTCATTTAAATTTCATTCATGAGCTTAAAGAAATAGGGCGCAATTTAAAACGGTTGGCGTCCAAATGGCACGCATGGGTATGAGGCCGCCCGTAATATACCATTCAGTCCTTCGGACGTTTGAAACCCAACAACAAATCAATCTACAATGTAGGTAGTACCTATGTAAATAAAACACAAAACTGGAGGGTTCTAAGTTCTAATGAGAGTTTTGGTGCAGTTATGCACATTCAGCCACATTAAATAATCTATGAAGCCCTAGGGTCGTATTTTAAATTTACCACCCACTGGCCACTTCTCTTATATAGCCTCACTAAAAATCTATTACGCCCGTTTTTAGGGCAATAAATCTAAAATACTCTCTGTAGTTTTGATTTATTGCCCGTTTTTCCTACATGTTTAAGTTTACGGCAAGTATGATGAAAAACAAATGATTTTAAGGCTGCTACGTTAAATTTTGCAGCCTGAAAAAAATGTCCTTAGGCTTTCACTTAAGCTTTTTAAAAGGAATTCTTGCTTAAACCGGGCGGCTGGCACTAAATAAACCGACCATCTTATATATCACAACAAAATCCAAGCCCCCAACCGTTTTGTACCAAGAAAATTAATTAGAAAAACGTGTAGCATCCCAATAAAATGTTCTTAATATAGTCAACAGTAGCAGATTACGTTGAGTTGTGAAATTTGTATCGTAAGTCGATCCTTACCAACTTAGGTGTGTAGTAATGACTCATGGCACTAAACAGGTGAATCCTTATTAACACCTACTGAGTTATTGATATAAAAGACGCCTTATAAGTCATTTTATGTTTTAAGTATGTGTGTTTAATATTTCTTCTATCTATCTATGCAAATAAATTAAAATTGAATTGATAGAAAAAAGGTGTTATTCTGATGCGATGTTACAATTAATATTGTAATATCAGAATAACACCTTTTTCTATTTTATAGTTCTCTGCATCATTTAACTAATTTAATATTATGCATTTCTCAACTTTTGTTTGTTACGGCTAATCTTCTAAACGGCTGAACCGATGGGACTTTATAAGGCATAACTTATGCTACTTAGGAATAACTTAACTTAGGAGTCGGTGGCTTAGTTGGTAATCGATGGCACGGCACGCCAAAGATCGCAGGTTCAAGTCTCGTCCGAGTCAGTTGTTTTTGCGAGTTTCTTATTAAATATTTTCATGTTATCTATTTTTCTTGTGATTTTTCCGCCCCTGCCCTGTTTTTTTTTTCATGTAAGTCTCGATTAATGGAAAAATGGTACTGGCTACACTACTGCAGAGAGACAAACGCAGATTTTTTTTTAACAGCAATTTATTATGTTCCGATGGAGAATCAGATACAGACTTATTTCTACATTGTGTCATTTGTGTCGTATAATAGTTATATTATAAGTGTCATGCTGTAATATAACTAGTTAATAGTTAATGTAGTAGTATTATAGGAGTAATCATTTTACAGTGGACCAATAGCGTCGCTCTACACATATTGACAGGTGATTAATTGATGGGAGGGCGTTATGTCGTTTATTTAGACGTAAATGCACATTCATTCTTTATAATAATTTATCGTTATTTAAATGATTAAATTGTTAATATACGTGAACCAGTTGTTGATGAACCAGTAATGTGTGTCTTTCGTATAGTACATATAGGCTATTTATTTAAAGTCGTGATAGCCTATTGGTATGACTGTTGACGTGCAAGTCAGAGGTCTCAGGTTGTGAGTTATGTGTAAAGCCGTTGGCCCTGCGCCTGATCTCTCTCCGGTCGTGTCGGATTGCTGTCCCATCGGACTATGAGAGTATGGAGGGAATAGAACTGAATTATAGATATATATTTATAGATAAATTAATAATATTAATAAATAAAATTTCTTTTTGTTTCGGGCCTTGGTATAATAATTATAGAAAAAAAAACATAGACAATTTTTTGTAAAAGCCGTTGATGACTCAACTAATAATATACATAATACATTTTGGGATTCCATTTTTTTAACGACAAAATAATGACTTAGTCTTAATATTACTTAACCCAGTACGCAAATGAATTAAAATACTATTTCGTTGACCACAATATCCGGTTGTTTATCGAAATTAGTATTGGAAAATTCGTTACATAAACTAAAATTACAATGACTGTACCAACAAAAACTATAGCCAATAAATTTATAATATTCTTACATGACACCAAAACATGTTAATATAGCATAATTTTGTATCTAATTAGATACACAGCCCGGAGGTATTATTCCAATCAAAATTACTGGAAGTTCCATTCAATTCATGACATAGAATATCCAAATATTCACTTGTAATAGACGTACTTGTTTTTTAATAATAACAACTTACATGTATTTTTGTATTAATTAAATAGCTGATATCCTATTACTTATCCTGGTCCAAATCCTTGGGAATTTTTTGAAAATCCAAATTAAAGTCATATTTATTTTGGGTGTGTATAAATCCGGGTATAGCAACATAAATGTATACAAGATTCATTATAAAGAGTCCTATTTAGTTGTTAAATGTCGGAAAATGAGACACAATAGGAAGTCTAGGTACTGTTACATGCCACCGGGATGCGAAAGATCATTCATGTGTATGCGAGCCATTTAGGTAACAAAATAAACAGTTTTTAACCCCCGACGCTAAAAGAGGGGTGTTATAAGTTTGATAATATAATCTGTGTGTCTGTCCGCGGCATCGTAGCTTCCAAACGATGAACCGATTTTGATCTAGTTTTTTTATCTGTGTCGGGGGTTTTTGAAATTTTATTTTTATCTTTTTTTTTATTTAAATTATCTTAAACAGTGTTTTTTTAGCTAGCTTATTTGAAGTAGGAGTTCAGGTGCTGCTGAACTATTAGTATAATAATTATTATTATCAGCCTAAAGCGTTACACTGCTGGGCCAACCCCTCTTTTCCTTAATGAAAAGAACAATATTATATACATTTGTTTAAAAAAATCGTGTGCATAAAATAACTTTTACTAATCACCATAGTATATTTTAAATGTAACTATTAAGGTCGACGATGACGCGTCTATTTAATTATATAATATCGTAATTTGACACTTCTATTTAGGGTTATCGCGATCCATTATTTAGGTACCTACGACTGCAACAAGCGGTTGCGGTTGACCATTTACGTTTCCAACAGAAAACAGGAAAAATACTTTAAAATTCATCCAACCTATAAAAATATGTATTTTAAAATAATGTAGGTTGTAGGTAACGTTTAAAAGGATTTTTTTTTTATTTTACGGAATGCCTATCTGTAAAATTAATTATTAATTAATATATAAAGGAAACTGGGAATTTGGTGAAAACACAACAAGCAACAATCAAAATTTCTGTTGTGACAGCCCTGAAAGGTCCGAGGTCGTCTGTTCGCCTAATATCAAATGAATCACGCTGTATAACGAAATTCAGATGACGTTCATAATTACGTCATCTCACTGATAATCTTACAGGGTTTACTCACCTCCATGCGGGGGACAGATGTACACAATTTTGGTTTCTATTCTCCACGGCACATTCTTAGGATTTTTTTCGTATTACTTTTGGATGAGTGTACAATGGTGAAATTGGGAGTATTTCAAACAAACAACAGCTACATGACTAGTTTTGAATGTTGTACTGCAAAATATACTGAAATAACTATGTAAGTATAAGGAATGTTGTTTTTAAAAGAATTTTAATTAGGGGTCATCCTCTCAAGAATGTATAAATACAAGTAACCCTGTATAATAAATTATTTTCTACTAACCACCAATTCTTAATTCAATTAAATTCAAAATAAAAAAGTCAACTTACAAAACATAAGAGAATATGGTGCAGAGTGTTTGCTTATTTATAAATAAAATAAAAAATATGCAGCATTATTGATTCCATTGTTAACTTTAAGAGGAGAACAATGACACGCTTAATTTCTCGCCAGGTCAAAAATTGCCAGATATATAATAGGAAATAATACACTTTTCCTCATGTAATGCCCTGGAATTCCGTCATAATAGATACATTTCTGAATCACATCACACCAATATTTGTGGATTACTGAAATATTCGTAACTGTGTCAACAGTTTTGTCAAATAAAGTCTCAATCCGCAAAATTTCAGTTTGATTGAAACACATGTTTGGATTAAGGTGACACTTTGGTGACATTTTTGCTGAAACTTTGTAATCTTGTTCTCCTTTAAATGGCTTAGTTCGGTTTTTCATAACTATATTTATTGATTGTGCGAGCAAGATCGCAGATTTGTTTGAACAGGCGGCACACCGCTTACCACCAGGTGAGTTTGGGGTCAATCAATTGCCTTTTTGTAATAATAAAAAAAAACTGGTCTTCTGTATTTTTCAGATACATTTGAAGACAATGTCGATTAAACATTTCTTTTGATAAAAATTCCTATCAATAGTAACCATGACATGACTTGGTGAATAAAATTTATTATTGTGTTGGTTGACTTCATTTATTGGCAACATATTTTTCATATCTTAGTGCTTAGGTACCTATATCATTATAGTCAGCCGACCGTATATTGACTGACAGGAAAAGCAATCTAATTAGAAAAAGGTATTTGTTTATTTCAGATTCTCCCATCGTATACCTATGGGATAGGTATCCCGTGGGTATTTATTATGGGAGAATTGTACTCTGTGTTTTCCATACAACAAGGAAGGAAAGGGGTCTGACTATCTGAGTAATTTGACCTTGCTATTGCTGCCGTCATCGTCATGAGGTATACCACCCACTGAAGTGGCCTATGAATCAGGGTACTTTACCAAAATAGGCGATGTTACGACACTTAGCAAATAGGCGGGCGGACTTTTACATTGCATGCTATTGCAATGCGTATATCGTGGTGTAATTATACTAAAATATTTTACGACTTGAAAATTATGCTAACTTTTGTGCTTTGCTCCCTTGGTTAATTTTTTCCGAGATAAGTCATCATTTAACTAGCCTTTTTCCCAACTATGTCGGGGTCGGCTTCCAGTCTAACCGAATGCAGCTGAATACCAGTGTTTTACATGGAGCGACTGCCTATCAGACCTCCACAACCCAGATACTGGGTTACACGATACCCCTTGGTAAGACTGGTTGTCAGACTTTCGGGCATCTGACTACCCGTAACGATTGTCATAGATCTACAATTGACAGCCGGGGCCAACAGCTTAACGTGCTATCCGACGTACGGTGAGTGATATTTAATTTATAAAACGCACATAACTTACGAAAGTCAAGACTTGCCAGTCAACGGTCACCACCTCTAGGCTACCACGACTCTTTCCGAGATAAGTGGTTCTAATAAAATACTTTATTTCAACTTCAAATACTGTATGCAAAAGATCCGTGGATCCGTCGCTGTGTGAAGAAGGAGAATAATAAACCACCCGTAGGCCTCTGACATGGCTTTACATACCGTAGAAAAATCTCTCAAGTGTGCTGGTATCTTCATGATGGTTTCTTCCACTGTTTTAGCTAGTGATCATTAACTTCTAATAAATAAATCAGCCTGTAACTGTCCCAATGTAGGGCAAAGGCCTCTTCTCATACAGAGAAGGGGATAACTTCTAATACGTACATAAATCTGAAAAGTCAGACTTGTGTGGCTAGGTTTTCTACGACCTTTAAATTGGCAGTCCAACGTTCATACAAGGCTATCACTGCTAACATGACCTATATTATTTATGACTTATAAGTATATATAGTAAGATGTTACTTATAGGAGATACTCTGACTCCATGACCCTAACTTTCCTCATTTACATTAAGGATTTAAGATTTCTTTAATACACAATAGAATATGAGCACTATAAACTTTAATTTGCATATTTCTTGATGTTGCGGAATAAGTCGTTAACTATACATCGTTAGATTTAGTACAAAGCTTAAAATTATGTGCTTTTCAACGATCTGGGCTTATCTTAGGCGACCTAGTGTAAGCTAATAAAGGGTAACCTACAAACTAAGTTCATAATTTACATTTCTATCACCATGTATTCGCGGGATGTTCCCTAAACCCACATTTTCCTTCTCATTTTCCTCTCTCGCTTAAAGTCTTCTATTTGAGAGTTTATGATGCTAAAATTGTACAAAGATGGACAGTAATATCAGTCATTGTACTATAAAATAGTTGTATTTGGTATTAAGATGGTTAATTCTTTATGAATATTTGCATTTATTTAGAAAATAGCAATTTTGCAAACAGAGTCGTGACACTTGGCGATCCAATGCATGAGCATAAATGATTATGTTTAGGTTATATCCAAAGATATTAGATTGTTTTATATTTCTATAGTTATATAGTAAACTTAATTAATTACTTCTGTTTATATATAATTATGTATACTGTTTTGGTTAAATTGTTGGTCCCGGCTGTCATGAAATTCTTTGAGAGTCGATATACCTTCAAAAAATTCTGACAATTAATCTAACTTTAAAATATCATACCCTTTTGGATTGCGCGGGTCAGATAGATAGTCGCTCCGCAGAAAACTAATATTTAAATGCATCTGGTTAAATTAGAAGCCGATTCCAAGATAATTTGGGAATTTGGCTAAGAGGATGATGACTGTTTGGTTATTAGATAGTAATCATGATAAACTCAAAAGAAAGTATCTGAAATAGTCTAAGAGGTATGACCATTGACTAGTATCAACCACCTCTGAAAACTCGAAAGTTATCTGTGTTTTATGAATTAATTATCATTTAGATACGCTCGTAAAGCCATCGTAGGCCCTGCTCTCTCTCTGGCCGTGTCAGATTAATCAAAATTCCAACTGGAGGATATAAACCCTGTAGTAGTTAAAGGTAGATCCCCTTTATTTATAGATGATTATATCAACACAAAAGCCAGTCGAGTAGTCAACCTAGTTTTCTGAGAAAACATGTTATATGTTTTCTCAGAAAACTCTATAATAACATCTGATTTGTCCTTATCCTAAAATATATTGTATCAGAATCTGTTTACGATTGGCTGACCAGCTCAATTAATTAATGTAAAGGTAAATGGATATAATCTAGACTAATATTTAAGTAACAAACACTTATTATTATCAGCTAGTCTTCTTAAAAATAGCTTATTACAACTAAAATTAGCTGTCCTTTAATGAACCATGTGCAACAGGGTTATCGGGACCTTCTGAGTCAGTTAGTTATCAATCGATTCCATTTGACCTAAAATGAACTGAAAAAACACGTGGTATATTTAAAAAAAATGTTCTGAATCGGCCAGTTCTGGTTTCGTCGTGGTGTTATGGAGCACAAGAGGTGAGAGAAATACACAATACATAAATTATTATGACACAAGCCGCCACGGTAGCGTAGCGATAGGCGAGTGGTTTTCGTAGAGAAAATTCGTTAGCTGCACCGTAGGGACTTGACGCCCAAAATGGCGGCCGATCGGTCAGAGTTTATTTCGTAGGCCGACCTGACGCTTTTTGACACTCTACTAATTTAATTCATTATGATTACGCAGTAGACCCCTTTTTTGTGGCTGTAGGGATTAAAAAAATATCCTACCGCATACCGTTCATTACGTGATTTACGGTTTTGTGGGGCTCGCACTCACTAAAAACATGGGAGATGTTTCTTCATGTTCCTCGCACTGTATCGGACGAGGCCAAGTACTGATAGCGCGCTTTGCAGCCCCGTCCAGTGCCTGCCAACGCAGTAGACCCCTCTATGCTGAGTTGGAGGCCTTATTGTAGATTTAAACTGCGGGTGGCTCCATCCACACGAATTAGGTCAGCATGGCTGAGTACGACCTCGCATATTGGTTGTGATCGAAGGCCAATTTCCAGTAGTGGGACAGTGTAGACTGATTTATTACCTCTAACTAATCAAAGAGAACGTCTGCATAACAACACGAGATTAAGTCTTAATCCACATACGTTTATGTATTAATGACACGCCTCTAAACAGCGCTAAATGAGAGGTAATAGTACTAATAGTTCAGGATAATAGCCTCTAAACACAGTCGTAGCTGTAAAACTTTATTTATATTAGCCTGCGGCCCACACTAGCTGTCCCAACTTTCTTACAACATCAATGTATGAAATGTATGATTTTGCAAAGATTCTTCATATAATGTTACATGTGGGTTTTTATTAGTGCTGTAGATACATTTTGAAATGCTAATGTTATGTCTAGATATTTGTTGTCTGTGAACTGACGACTCTATTTTCATTTCATCGTATTCCTTGCCTTTAATAAATCAACTAGAAAAGTTACTCATGTATTATTCAATGAATCTAATCCCAATCCAGTTATATACAAAATATTTTACATAACTTAAATAATAATACTTACACATTTTAAAATTAATACACAAAAGTTGCATATTCCCTAATCAACCAAAAATGAATGCGCGTATTGACACGCGCTTTTTAGTTCGTATTTTAATTTGCGATACATTTTCTGTATCCTATCCTATTAATATTATAAAATGAATGGATGAATGTTTGTTAATCTTTCACGCAAAAACTATAATCTACTATACGGTAATATAAGCTATACTGCGGCATAGTAAATTGTAGTTTTTATCAGCATCAAAATAAAACTGGCTACAATTTATCAATATACGATGCGGGCGAAGCCGCGGGTAGAAACTAGTAAGTTGTATATCATTGAATTTATTAAACAAAACGTAACTAATAATAACTTAACGTAATCTGATTTTGTGTAACAAAACGTTGTTGGGATACTGTATAGTTCAGCTTAAGTTAGACGCTAGCAGTGGTGTCCACTAACCCTCAAGCGGCTGGTTTGGAACTAGTCCCTTCGAATGCATTTACCTCGCCTTTGCATTTAAAACATTGTGTAAACATCACAATAAGACGTTTTCACCAATTTTAAGACTCATAAATTGTCACTGTAAACATAAAACTACAAAAGCATCGTAACTAACGTTATTTTGATACTCTGAAGATAATACGTGCACAGGATATTTCGCAAAGAACATGAAATGCAATATCGTGTGATATCAGGTATATTACTCGCCCCGTAGATTTACAGCTGGTTTACCCGCGTAAACTTAGTTGACGTTTACAACTAGTCCCCTCTGACAGGTTTGGGCCTTAAAAAGTACGGATTCATACTCAATCAACGGGTTTTAATGATTAAGTAACGGAAGATAGTGTTCGTAATTCTACAAAAAATCGCATGTGTTAAACTCAATAATAATAAAAATATGAAAGTCTGTGAGTTTTCTTTCACAGCGCAATGGATTGGCGTAGTTTTTAACCCTCGATGGAAAAGCTCCCAAACGGATGAACTGGTTTTGATTTAGGTTTTTTATTTGAAAGATGTCTAGTTCGACAGTGTGAATAGGTAAAAAAATGTTTGTGTCAGGGTTTATAAAATTTTAAATGAAGGTATACTTGTTTGAATAGAGATAGTTTTAAAATTAAAATACATATTAAAATCGAAACAAAATAGGCGCAACAAGACGTGGAATTGCTCAGACTGCCCGTATCAAACAAAACTAGAACTACAGGAGCTAAACCGGGAAAAAATCTAGTCTTTATAATTGTTTGTTGTGTGCTATGTATTCCTTTGCCATTTTATCTAATCACGATGAAACTGGTTAGATATAGAAAGCATGCACGTTATAAAAATATATACATATATCTCAATAAAAATACTATTAATAGTCTTAGTAATAGTAATATTAATTAATCACTTTAGCTATAGGGTTGATTTCTAACCACAAAATAAGTCATACTAAATATAAATTTAATTTCATACGCTTATTACTTGTCGGTTTAGTGGCCACAAATTAACGCTTTCTAGAGGGTACTTGCTTTTTGTGAATATTGAATTATGATGATAAAATCTACATTTCCAGTTGGTGAAAATACTATCTACTACTACGTCAGGCAGATAATATTTATTATTGAATATTATTGCTTATGACAAATATGGTTTGAGTGGGTGACGCTAAATAATGTAATTATTGCTAGAAATTGACATAAAATTATTATGCGGATGTCATTTTAAGCAATTTAACTTTGGTTTTACTTTCGTTTTGGTTTGAAAGTGTTAACCTCGGGTCAAAAGTGTAAATAAAATACAATGTTTTATGCATGTTTTATATGTAAATTATTATGAAGATATATCAAATTAATGTTGTGGTCTGTGTGAGTCATCAGTGTGTTGTTTTCTAGACAGTTTTTGTTTTTGTAGTTTTATTGAATTTTTAAGATAAATAAAAGACTTATTTTTCCTAAAAATACAAAATATTATACTATAAATTATACTATTTATAATGTATAATAATAGAGGTTACGCTGATGTTTATAATTTTTTCCTTATTGAAAAGGTTTTTAAGGATTGGGAAATTAGCTAAGTACTAGAAAATTGGCTTCTGTATTTTTTTTAGTAATTAGTCGTTTATTAATAAATCTCAGAAAACATATTTTTAGTCCAAAAATGATAATCGTTTTCACCCTTGAAACATCGCTCCAGTCACGTTTTCAAGTCGGTGTTATTTTTTTTGTTAAAAAGTTTTAGAATTCAGAATATTTTTTTAGTGACTCTCGTTCAGAATGTCTTTCACTTTTGAGCGTAAATTCGACATCCATTTACTGGTAAATAAACGGTTTACCCAATACCTTTACGTCCGTAAACTTGTACCAAAACATACTTGGTACGGCACAGCCAGTACTGTAGAGTCCCATTTATTTTCATTGCGTCTCTCGGTATGCGCGATTGTATTCACTTTTATAACTCAAAGAATGCTCGGCGTCATTCATTCGACATTTATTGAATGAAGGGAAGCTTCTGAGCGAATCGATTTGTTCGAATGAATGAATGGACTATAACTCGGTAAAGTAAATTGTAGAGCTGTTGTAAGTGTGTCAGTGTTGAATAAGTGTGATTCTACATCAGCATATAATTTTACTATAAACTAAATTTGGATGAAAGTAGATACTTATATATTTCGAACGATATTTCACACACTGATAGAATATTACATAAAATAGGTATAATGTATATCTAAAATAGTGGTGGCTAAAACAGAAAGTGTAAGGGTTAGATAAGAAATCCGTAGAAAACCGATACTCAGCTCTATCTTAGTAGCCGACCCCAACAAAGTTTAGAAGGCTAGAGGCTAGGCTGGGAGAATGAGTGGTAAGTAGAGAACAGCTTTGCTATCTTACTTAAATATAAACAATTTTTTTGTTCATCTAAACATCTTACATTTATTACAGACACTTATAGAGCAGATGCAGCGTCGCTATCTCCCACAAGTATTGCAAAAGTCATATTCTCCGACTCTAACACACTTAAAACAAACATTCGACTAGTGGTTTTATTTGCTCATTATAAATCCAAACATAAACAGCTTATTGCAGACAGTTACTTACCAAAGATGAACGGCGCAACCGCCCACTTAACAATTCCTATCCCACTACGTACCTACTGGAATAGTACTAATTCATATTTGTGGTGGTTTTAGCAGCTGTTATAGGATTCAAATGTGCAGCTTAGTGCAGACAGTTACTTACTGGCAGTTGGAAGATTAACAGCGCTTCTCAGGACTCCGCCCACAGCTAAAGTCCAGTAGCGGGTGTAGTAGTAGGTACTACATTGCGTAAGTATGTACATACTTGTATAATGAAGGTATGAACTGAATATAAACAGTCCGGCTCAATCAGGGTAGTGCCATCCTCTTACAGAATATCAGATATAAGTTTGTTAGTATAACGGGCTGATTTCTACAGGTCTACGGCCCGTGTTTTCTGCGTGAGGAAGGGTGGATGAAAATAACATTCTTCGGTAGTTCAATAGTAAAGTTGTGTTTTGTACAGTTAGTTAAGAGAACAGGAAAAATCGAGGAGGAAGCGAGTTGAATCATAAATTGCAACCCCTGACTTTTCCAGTACTCTAGCTAGCAATGGCGTGCTTAAAAATGTATGGTAAGTAACGGCTTGCCTAAAAATTTGCACATTTACACAGACGTTTCGGTCAATTTGCATTGAACATGGTCACGAAAGATTAGGTTTTAGATTTAGTAGATGAGAAGAGATGCTTATTAAAAGCTATAGAAATCAGAAGAGGAAAGATGATAGGACACTTGATACGACTTGACACCTTTATGAAAAACATCATAGAAGGCAAAATAGAGGGAAAGAGAGGAAGAGGTAGACCAAGAAGAACATATTTCAAACAAATTCAGGAAAAAGTGAATGTCATGTCGTATCAAGAAGTTAAAGAATTGGCTGAGAATAGAGAAACTTGGAGGAAGCTCCACCGACAAGAGCAAAGCTCTTAAATAAATAATAATAATAATGGTCACAAAAAGACTCGTCTTCTAGATCGCAACGGCATTGTTGCTGCAATTTTATCACCTAGTCCATTTATTTGCACATACTTGGAATGGTTTACTTCATACGTGTGAAAATGAACTCAGGGTTTCCCCTGTGATCAGGACTGATACATTTATTTACTTTTCTAATCTATTACAAGGCTATGACGTCAGTAAATTCAGTTAGGTACTTAATAAATGGAATGTTATCTTTCCCCCCTTATTTAAAAAGGTACCTACATAATTATTTAAATTTTCCTTTTTGGTAAAGCGATACCTTCTTTTACTTAACCATTAAACTACGGCCTAGCAGTATAAAAAAATTGAGGCTACGTACCCATAGCAGGAAAAACTTTCATCAATCAAAGGCCATTGAACGTTCGATTTATTGACCATTTGATATTATGAACGTTCTAGTATTTAGAAGTTCAATATATAGTGGTCGATCAATTGATATTCGATTATTTGGCATTCGATTTGGCATAGTACACCCCATTTTTCCGGTAGGTGTTGAACAATGTTATTAAACAATACTAGATAAAGAACATATATAATTATGAAATCATGAGTAAAAATGCCAATAATCGCAAAGGAAACAATCAATTACATAAAGGATATTCACACTACAAATCTGTGACTAAATTAGTACTTCAGTGTGTTTAGATAACACTTATTAATAAGTGTCTATATTAGTACACACATTTGTAAATAATTATGCTTATTTAAGAGCTCTTTGGTGTCTTATCTAAGCACTACTTATCTTCCATTTGATAGAAATTATGTCATAAGATTTTTGAAAGAAAGGTTTGCTGGAAGAAAACTTAGTGTTAAGTTAAGCTCGCCTTCGTACATTGTTTTTATTTTGTTACTTTTCGTTTGTGGCTTTTATAATATTGTGTGAACAAAAAAGAATTACAGAAAGAAGAATTTTAGTAAAGTTCATTTTATTGAAAATTACCCTTAAGAATGAAAGGTCCAAGGTTTTTTTAAAGTCGACGACTAATAGGAAGTAATATAAGTAATACTAATAATAATTAATAATAAATAATTGAAAAAAGTTGCTTTAGCTTAGGTACTTGTTCAATCAGTGGACTAAAATCATAAAGGAAAACATGTTTCGTAAAGAAACGAACCGAATGCTTTCAGTAAATTCAAACCATTAATATTTTTGTCCAATGAAACAGTAAAGTTCGAGGAATTAATTTCAAGTAACAAAACCATCACCAACAAAAGTAGCCAAAGCTATAATTTACCCATAAACGTGGGTGCTAAGAAAACGTTTTGTCAATAATAAAGGATATAATCTATCTCCGTGCATTCGTGCACAAGTGATATGTCGCCGACGCCGCAGCCCACATTTGATGTTAATCTCAGCTTCTGTTGCATAACTGATACCCATTGTATTAGCTTTTGGTGCTTTCTGTTTAGGGCTGCCAACTGTGAAATAAATAGTCCACACTTAAGATAAATATTTCTATAACTTAAGCCTTTAAAACCTGATGTGGGAGGGTATATATAACATGAGGGTAAGTATGGTTAATTTATATTTAATTTTAGTTCCAATATCTGTACAAAAACACTGCCTAAACTTATTCTCTTAATCCTGGGAAATTGGATGCATAGCTTAATTAAATGGTAATAATAACTTACAAACAAAAATAAAATAAAAAAAAAACTTTAAAAAACCACAAAGTATTTCTTTTTAATATATCAAAAAACGCAAATTGATTTTTTAAATCTACAAAAACAATAAAATGTTGAACTCTACTGAGCATAGCATGCATAAATACTTTATAAAGTATAATGTTTACATAAATGTGTCATGACGTTATCAAAAAATATTTGATATATAAAATTTATTTGTACAAGATGACCCATCTCCTATATGACGTAACCAAAATATTCCAAAAATAACGTAACCCACATAATTTTAAAACTATATCTTGTCAATTCCTAGAATTTGGTAAGGACCATACTGTAGTTAACGCATTGGTCCCAGATTGATATTTCGTTCACACTTCAGAAGGCAAGGCGCGCATGCGTCAAAGTAGTTGCTCTGACGCAAGTCGCTTGCCCAAGTGTGCGAATACTTGGCGTATGCCAAATATTTGACAGATAGACACGGGGGCTGGATACTGAGAAACACAACAAATATACCCTTTTTTACCATGTTTGGTGTCAATATTTGTGTTAAGATCATAATATTTTAGCACAGAAATGAGGTTAAAAACTATTTTTCTGATCGACTCATATGGTTCGACAATCGTTTAAGTAAACTGCTTGTATTTTTAGTTTTGTTTGTTAAACAGAGATTACAATTTCGCTAATGGAAGATAGACAATTATGTATTGCAAAAGTTAGTCAATATTTAGGTTGCATTATAGGTAGGTATATAGTAAAGAGATGGTTGTAGGCAACTTACACTTGCAGGATTTTATTTTGACCACGATTCCACTTTGTGGTTAGATTGGTAAACAGTATTGTTATCTATAGTAGTAGTAGTGGCAATTAAGACTTGTCAGTGGGAACTGTTCTGTAGTCAGATCAGGATATTCAATAGACGAATCAAGCCAAATCAAATCAATTTATAAACGGATATGTGCAAATGATCCCCGACACGTAAACAGTATGTTTATTCAAGGAGAAACCCATGTCGTCAATACTAGCTCATAGTCATGACATAGCGAGATCTTATCCAGGTATCACGATTACATCGAATTTGTGGTGATGAATAAATTGAACGGGCGTTTTGCGGTCTTACCTACATTAGACAGTCTTTAAATTACCCTTTGTAACTCAAGGTCATAATATTTTCAGATAAAAAGACGTAGAAACAATAGTATCTCCATATAATTACTTAAAAGAAATTTAATTTTTTTCTTATCAAATAATTATAACTAACAGTATTATAATATTATATTATAACTACTACTACCAATATTATAACCAATAATTATAAGCTAACATGTGCTAAAACATGTAAAAAAAATCACAAAAATAGTATCTCTGTCTCTAAAGCAAAATAAATAAAGCAAAGCATATAAAGCAAAGTCGCTGATTTTGTCTATTATGATGATACTAATACGGTGTTCACTTTCTTTCACAGTATTTCTTCCGGAAGGTTTATATGCAATAATGGCGAATGCAGAGGGTGAAGTGCAAGTTCATACTAACTGACAATTAACTAACAGAATAGTGTTGCTGGTGCCTATGGTGGTGGTGATCACTTTCCAGACGGCAAATCTTTTTCATTGGTCCCTTTTTATAAAAAAATATAAATGAATAACAAAGTCAATGATGAAATTATTTAAGTAGAAACACGCAAAATTAAACTACGTATCTAACAAGATGAACGGCTGTATTTTGTAAATTTCTCTGATTTTTTATACCTATGTAACAAATAAACATTATACTAATCAAACATTAAATTAATTATAATTTAACAATTTTGCATTAACAAATTTGCGTTGTGTCTGCTGTCTGGCAGTCAAAGTGTTAAATAAACATTGGGGAAACATAAAAATATGGTAACATTACATCTTGGAACTTGTTGCAAAACACCCCAATTTACGGTTTTAAAATACAATAATTATAATTGACATTTTCTAACAAAAGTACCAACAATTAGATCATGTATCATACAAATATTGCTAAGCTTTTAATGTGTATGAAAGGGAAGGAAAATGAAAGCAAGCCAACGTTTTTCTATTCCGCAGACGCGTAACATACTCGCTTTCCACACAGTCACCTTGAAACGTGAGATCAAGGCAAACTAGCCAGTCAAAACAAATACACCTAAAAAATCTATAATTAGATCATAGCCCTTTATCAAACGAAGAATGTTATGCAAAAGCAATCAATCAATAAAAAACAAAAGCAATCAATCAATAAAAAACATTAAAATGTCTGTCAACATTACACATTTCGCCGACCACTTGAGCCATTTCCGTAAAATGATTCAAATCTATCAGTACGATATTGTTAAATGTGTCGATAACGTGATTTTTATTTATAATTTTATCGTTGCATGTATCTATTTTTATACTGATTACAATAATATCAATGAATGAATCGTTGTTCGTACATACGTAATTGAATACAAATAATCGTGAGTTTCTGACGTATGTGTTGTCAAACAAAATTATCTTCAGACGTTAACTCCTTATTTCTTATAATAAGATTATGTTATCATAAGAAATAGGTGTTAACAGTCATAGTTTGTCCATCGTTGACGCTTGTAAGTGGATTTTACTCGGAATTATCTATAAATTGATTTGTTTGATCGGACATTTTACTTAGAAATGCATAATAGATACGCGTCATTGGTATTTGTGGTACCAAATTTTTAATTCTTTTTTTTTCCTGTAATGAAGTTATAATCGTAACTGTTTTAATGAGGTATTTAGACATGGCTATAAAAAGAAATGATTGTGTCAAAAGATCTTAGAACAATATGAAGACACGATATGAATTCATTTAAAAAATCATTGTAGCCGGATTCAAGTTAGTATAATTAGATGTACTAATGAATAGATCATTAGATGTAATAATGAATGAATAGATCAGCTTCATACTAGGAATTTCAGAGATATGGTGCTGATTCTCTTGTACATCAAGCTAAACTAATTTTAGTCTAACTTTATCTCTTTCTAATAAACACTATAGAAAAAGGACAGCAAATTGAACTATCAAATTAGAGCTGTCAAATTAGTTTACGTCCTTGCAATTGACGTGAAATTAGAGGAGACCTAATGACATGCCGACTAAATTTTCGTTGATATCACGCAAATGGACTAGTTTGACAGCTCTAAAAATCATCTATCCTTTTCTGATGATCTCTGTTAGAAAGAGAGATAGTGAGTCTAAATTAAGTTAGAGCGTGTACAAGAGAATTAGCACCAATAACTCAAAAAATCTTAATGATAAAAATTGTAATAAATCAAAAGCTTTTCATGCGATTTTTTTTAAATCGAACTATAGTCAAGAATACAATTTATAGTTTTTAAAGTTTATGACAGATAACCGATTACATTATTATTTCCTTAAAATAAATAACTTAAGTAAATACACATTTACAGATATGATAGCAAAATTAATGGCTCATTCTTAAACCGCTCGCTGGCGCCAACCACTAGTCATAGTTGGTGATAATAATTTATATTTGTTCAAACATAAAGAATTTATTTTTGTATTGTTGTTAATTTCGCGGTTTTGATACATATTATACGTTTCGTGGTGGAGCATTGGTTACGAACCCACTTTTCAAGCACGTGGATGTGGGTTTGAACTTGGCATGTACCAATGTAACTTTTTCAATGTCATAATTATGTACTTTCTTAGTTAAAAGAATGGAATATACTTTATTATACATCAAAAATATTCCAAAGCTACATAAATAACACGATCGAAAATATACAACAGTCTACAACACCACGACTAACGGTGAAAAAAAACATCATGAGAAAACCTGGATTGAATAATCTGAAATCTGAAATTATGATTAATGCTTGATCCTTTTCTGTATAAGAAGAGGCCCTGCGGTGAGATAGTTACAGGCTGGTTTATCTAGGAAACATATTTATACTATAGGTACTTCAAATAATGGCATTTTCAAAGTGGTAGAGTCATCAACAAGAATAGGTCTTGTATGCAGGCCCGCCGCAAGCGGGCGTGCAAGGCGTGCATTGCACGCGGGCGGCACACCCAGGGGGGCGGCAAATTGAGGGACTCATCACATATTTAAGTCATTGTCATAATACCCACCCCACCATAAGTAATAAGAAAATATGTCATAGCGTGGAAAAAATTCGACCGAATGACGTTAACCCCGCCATCTATTGACATCTGTTAAAACATTAATTATCCTTTTTTTGACAAAACTTAGAGTAAAAAGTAGTCATAGGGCGGCATAATTGGTATTGCACGCGAGCGACGAAACAGCTAGCGGCGGCCCTGCTTGTATGTATAGGTCTTTATCGTATGTTTGATGAACAACCTAGTGTCAGAGTTTAAACCTCCCGTAGGCAATCGTTAAAAAATCTGTCAGGTGTGCTTGTTTCCTCACGATTTTTCCTTCACCGTTTTAGCAAGTGATAATTAATTTCTAATACGCACATAAATCATATTAATCATTTTACAGCACGATGAATTCAGATGCGTGGACAATAATATCAATCATCTCGACCAAATTATATATAGTACGAGTACCTATACTTTTAATACCTACTAACAGCGGTCATATAAAAACTTGTATAATTTATTATGCAAAGCATAAAGCTACCA
The DNA here is from genome assembly GCA_936450705.2 of Protodeltote pygarga. Classification (NCBI taxonomy): domain Eukaryota; kingdom Metazoa; phylum Arthropoda; class Insecta; order Lepidoptera; family Noctuidae; genus Protodeltote; species Protodeltote pygarga. The sequence continues at coordinate 4,639,075 of OW388257.2, read as the reverse complement.
TTGTGATCTAGAACGTTCTTTAAAATTTGATACATTTAATGACAGTTTAAAGATCTGACACATAATGATAGCTTATAAGATAATTTTACACAATTTTAATTTTATTTTTTTTTATTTTTTTTTATAGACTCACGCCTGTATTCCCTAGAGGGGGTAGGCAGAGGTGCAGTACACCCACGTTTCGCCGGCTATGTTATAAGTCCCATGTAATAGGGGGCGAGCCTATTGCCATTAACCGGGCACAATTCCAGACTCCGTGCTGCTAATGAGAATTTCTAAATGGAAAAACCCAATAACACTTTGCCCGACCCGGGGATCGAACCCAGGACCTCGTGCTCAGCAGTTGCGCTTGCTACCACTAGACCAACGAGGCAGTCACAATTTTAAATTTATACTTAATTGTAGTCCTAAATTATATTTGTAGTAGGTATCTACTTAGTTATTACTTTGACTTAATATTATATCCCCCCGAATTTCCGCCACAGCGGCTAATTTCAACGGAGATTACCCAACTAAGTCGGAGATATTATACATTCGGGCACATGTGTGTGCGCTAACACAGGTGCTCCCTCTCTATTTTCTCAATCTCAAAATCCGACACGACTGGAGAGATTTTGCAGGACCAACGGCTTTACCGGATTTCCGAGACGGAGATTATTAATATAACTAATAATAATGTGGCTATGACGTGCCATCGAAGAGTCTGGATTTAGTGATGTAATGGACAAAAAATAAATTCATAACACCGTACGTACGCAATATATAAAAAGTACATACTTACATGACGTCATATACATATAAACGTAAAAACAAAACCCCCTGTTTTCTTGGTCAAAGAATAAAATACATATAAATACCTACTATTTCTAGGTGGTACGGCGTCAAGTCTAGATATATACTACATTGTTTACCAATCAAACGATAAGAATAAGTTGGTGCGTTCAAAATAATATAGCAAAGAAAACTTGGTGAGATCGGATAGTGGCCCCACTGACGTAAGCAATCAGTTGCTTACTTTGGCGGGGCCACTTTTTATATTTACTGCAATTGACTACTTGACAGGCTGTGGTTAATATAACAGAAGTTCTAAATTTAAAGATTATAATGGGACCCCATAACAGTACTTAACATGCACGATCATAGTTTGACTGCTAATTATAATGTTTAACAATCCAATTAGGAAATGTCAACGTCAATAAAAACAGTGGGACGAGACACTTACTGATAGAAAAAAAACCTCTTTGGCACGTGCAAAACAACCTGTCAACTGTTTTTTACAAATCATTGATGAACAACTTAATAACGGATTGTCCTGGATTATCGATGTAACACTATTTTTGACAGTCGATTTGTGAATGTTGAATTGAAAAGATAAACATCATTATAGTCCGGCAACGCTAACTCTGCATAGGTATGGCACAGTGTACTCCTACATAATTACTGTAAAAATCTTTACAATATTGTAATTTTTTGAGATTTTTAGTGTTGCCAAAGATATTGGATTTTTGTGGTAACTAAATACAGTCAAATAAAAAAATTAAATCGCTTATAACAGCAGTGATTGAAAATAAGTTATATGTACTTAGTTTACCTTTGTTGTGTGAAAAAAAAAATTTTTCATTTTCCTTTTTCTATTCTGTACGATAATTTTCTCTTTCATGAGCGTTTGTTACCGAGATTTTTTAATAAAAAAATATGATTTATATTTCATAATTCCACGTTTCTATTTAGGCTCTGGACTGATAATGTATTTATCAGTCTTTGAGAATAAACAAAGATTTTATCGATTAGGTAAAAAGGAAATAGCCTGTCTAATAATAACATGTTTTCTAAAAATAAAACTGCCTTATTAGCAAACTTCCGTCCTATATTTTACCCACTAGGTATTGTGACTGGATATCCGAATTTCGAGCGATAGATTTATACAAGTGGCTGTTGATATCGGCTCATCTACCAAGAGACTATAAATATCGGAGTCTGAAGGACTCTTTGAAGGCTCAACTTTATTTCTGCTGAAGTTCACACAGCTCATGTCCAATACCATTGAGTATGCAGAAAACAGCATAGTCAAGGAGTCACGAAAAGTTGTCTAGGACGAAAGGAGTCAGGGGTGCGCGCCTTATTTTCGAATCTGAGGCCTCTGATTTACCAGTCAATGGTCATACCACTAAGCCATTACTATATAAAAAGATAATTATCAATCTGTAAATGGTAAAAAATATTAGTTTAAAACTAAAGTTACTTTATAACCAGTCATTTACTCGGAACAAATATAAAGACGCTAAGGTAAACTTGTGATCTTCCGTAAAGAATAAGTTAAGTAAATAAACGTCACATCCACAAAATATTATAATAATCTTTTTTTTTAAGTATTGTTTCCTTTGAGGTTTGCCAAAGAGCAATGGAACGGAGTGTTCTGGGTATAAAATTTGTAGTTAGAGTGAAGAATGCAACAATCCGTTCCATAACAAAAATTACTGATGTCATTCGAAAAGCCGCCATGCTGAAATAGAACTGGGCTTGACATGTTTGTCGCATGACAGACAACCAATGGGCGAAACTGACGACCCAGTGGGCTCCTCAAAGTTAAACGGGTATTAGATTAAACTATCTCATCTTTAGCCTTGGCACCGACTCTGTTATTTCTAGCTTTTTAGTGTTTTGAAGATGGTTTTATTTTTTCGCTAAAAGGTTTTAATTTTTTAATTTTGAATGGCATATTAACTGCAGAGGAGGTAAAACCCCCGATTTTTTTCGAAGTTAATTATTAAAAATACAAAACAACAAAGTTAAATGATGAATTAAATAATTTTGTTGAATTACAAAACGTCAATAAAAAAGAGTAGTATTTAAAACGCGCGGTAAATACTAAAAAAATCCTGTACTCCGCCAAGAGGTCTAAAAATAAGACTTCTAATACTTACTGCTTTCAATTCATGTCTTCTAGACCCGCTTCGTATTGTTGCTAATCGCAACAAAATGATGTTGTAATAAAAGTGCCATGCGTAGACACGTTCATTGGTGAACCCGGACTAAAGGTCACATGGTCCTATAACACTATAGGTCCGCCGGACTGCGCAAACAAAACATCTCGCGTTTACCCATTAGAGACCGACTGAAACTAGTTTTGACGCTCGAAACCGAATGTTGGTATCCGTTTTTTTCAGAGCTAAAAAAGTAGCAGTATGACTGTTGGACTGCCAAGTCAAAGGTGTCAGGTTCGAACCCAAGGCGCGTATTTCTGACTTTTCGTAAGATATTATGTGCGTATTATAAATTAATTATCACCTGCTCCGAGCCTCGGAAAGCACGTTAAGCCGCTGGCCTGGTCGTCATGAAGATCTTTGATAGTCGATCATCATTGCGTATGGCATTCATCCTGCGTGGATCAGATCTCTATATCCAAGTTTTGATAGTCGATATAGAGTCAGTACCCTCATAAAATCCTGACAACTAACCTACCTTAGAATATCGTATCCCTTTACGTTGCGGAGGTCAGATACGATAACGAAAAATCAGAGAACCTTGGGTTCGAATCTAAGATCTCTGATTTGTCAGTCAATGGTAATACTAGTAGGCTACACTTTTGTGTAATATTAGGTAATATAATTATAGTTATAGTTTCAGTTGCGTTTTCGTTAAATTTTGGCAGAAACCAAAACCAAAAGTTTAGTTAGACACTATTGCCGGATGTGGACAAACGAAACGACGCCATTGAATGGTTATTGATGATGCTTAATTCTAAACATGGTGTTTAGTATCGGTGTTAGGAGATTATCACGCTATTAGTCGGGTTATGAGCCGATGAGCTTAAGAGACGTGGTATCAAGTGCTTTTAAAAAGTCGTGTGTCCAGACCTCACGTGTATTTTTTTCTACAATTTTGAAATAAGAAAAAAATGCAATAATTGCTATTAGAAATTAGAACATCGTGAAAATTTACAAACTTTTTATGTAAATTATATAACGTATGTCCAAAACTAAATATTATAATTATAGACAAAATAAATAGGTACAGGATAATAATGTCTTAGGTTTTCGCTAACATTATACCTTTAGAAAGAAACTATAGACCTTTAGACTGCGTCTTTGGTCTAGTAGTAGCAAGGCTACAAGTATGCGCGACTTCTGAGTACTTGTTATTGGGCTTTTCCAATAGGAACTTTTTCGTAGCTGCACGGAGTCTAGAATTGTGCCTGGTTAATAGCAATAAGCTCGCCCCCTATTTATAATATAGCCGGTGAAACGTGGATGTACTGCATACACCTTTGCCTACCCCCTCTGGGGAATACAGGCGTGAGTCTACGTTTATGTATAACTTTTCCTACAACACAGAAGATTAAATCCTAACAAACAAACTCACTGTAAGTGCGGCGTTTATTCTCACAGATATTTGATTTATGGCTGACCATTTGCATTGGGTCGTGGCACTCAGTTGCTATTTATAGTCGCCTTTCAAAATATATGCTAATTCAAATGATAAAGTTGACAATGGAGTCAATCTCGAATGTTAATGTATATCTATATCATAATTAATTCATTAAAGGTCGAGAAAAATTATAACATTATAGGAAAACCATCATTACGTGTCGCATGATGCAAAATATCTTTTATAGGTTTTTTCTATTGGTTGATGAACAACTTGGTGTCAATATTTAAACCACCCGTAGGCCTTTGACATGGCTATACACACCGTTGAAAAATCTCTCAGGTGGTGTAGTGAAAAGAAATAAAAAATCAGACACTTTCTCACATACTGAATAAGTTTAATTATTATTTAAAGGGAAAAAAAAAACACAAACACAAATTTAAAAAACACAACACAAAATAAAAATATAGGTTAATTTTTAAAAAAACAAACAAATAAAAAAAGCTTCGCAGTATTCTTTTAAATTTAAAATTGATCAAATTGCAATAGGATTTATAAACATATAGTTTTCAAATAATATATTATGCTGCCAATACCTTTTAAAATAATCTAGCAATTACGCCTTATCAATATATTATATTATGAAGCCGTCCTGGTCCTCCGCGTGGTGGTGGAATGGGAAGAAATTAACCGACGTAACCTCGGTCCCTCGTGTGATGGTGGAATGGGAAGAAGAAAATTAACCGACGTAACCTCAGTCCCTCGTGTGGTGGTGGAATGGGAAGAAGAAAAATAACCGACGTAACCTCAGTCCCTCGTGTGGTGGTGGAATGGGAAGAAATACTCGACGTAACCTCGGTATTTCTTCCTGGGGCCTAAAGCCGAAGCCACAATCCGGAGCCCAAAACCGGAAGCCCGGCTTGGTTCTTTTATACCTTTTAAAATTTAGATGTTTCCAATACTCGTATTCTTATTCCAATACTCGTTATCTTATTCTTATCCTTGCCTAATAATTATGAAATATATAAACCCGTACGGTTCGAATTCAACTCATATAAATAGTATTAACTATTATACAGTATTATTATTATTTATAACAATAGGATAAGCGGAAAAAACATAATTTTTTGCACACTGCGAAGACACAACTCAACTCTGACACACGCCAAATTTTCTTTCATCAGCTGTGTCGAAATTCCTAACAAAGAATTCAAATCCTTAAAAAAAAAATAAAAAAATAGTGGCCAGTACTTTGAAAAAGTATTTATTATGCAGTATTTATACTGCATTACCCTCTTTCCGACAAAAAAAAAGAAGGAGAGGATGAGAAACTAAAACTAAATCAAAGAAAAAAGCAAAAGAATAACCTAATTAAACATTTGAAACCCTTAAGACAAGTATGAACTAGACTAAAAAACAAAACAACTTTAGCTAAATGAATAGCTCAGTCAAAGGAAAGAGAGGACAACCTCAGACAAGGAAATGTCATCGGTCCACAAAAAAATAACTTCCTAAGTGGAAGAATGCGACATCAGTTCAAAAAGAAACAACATCTGTCCACCAATATCGACACAAGACGAGAAAAAAAAATTAGTCATAAGTGGTCCAAGCTATAAGCAGACCTGTAACACGACGATGAACAAGAAAACAAATAAAGAAGTAAGACTTCAAAAGATTAAGATAAAAGAAGAGAGATTAACAAAAAACAAAGTATTGATAAAATATAAGAGGTTAGACTATAACAAAGGAGAACCTTGACTTGATTAAAAAAAACTATTATCGACAAAAAAATTATCGACATGTCCCATCACTAAACCTCACCTAACAACCAAAATCGACTATGTCCCAACCCTAGTCAGGTCTCAAACCCTGACACGTTGCTAATAGACGTCAGATGTCAAAAGCGCGCGGTTATAGTTTTAACTTTTATTTGGAGGAAATAAATTGTCGTAATATTTTTCTGAAAATTAATTTTTTATTTAAGCAAAAATTTTGGAAAAATTAGTTACCTAAGAAAGAGTTAAGTCTAAAAATAACGCCCCAACGCATAACATGTAAATTATATGTTATGTTTGGAAGTTGTAGCCAATAATTTATTTGTTGTGTATTAAACTCGTCTGCATAACCTGACGGGAGTAAAAGTGTGTAGTTATACTGAGTAAGGGTCACTTAAGGATATCTTTAATATGATATTGCCCTGAATGAACAGAATCACAATCTTGGAGGACATAAGTGGTTCTAGAAATAACCCTAGTAACGTGACATTTTATAAAACGAGGTGCGAGCTTTCCGGAAAAATAATCAGCCCCAGAAGATCTGGAAAAGTTCCGTCTCCATACAGTATCTCCTACGTTAATGATAACTTCAACTCTGTTCTTATTATAAGCCCTTGCGTTACGGAGGAAAGCCATTGAAAGATTATCGGCCACCTTCGCATAGACCTCAGTGAGAGAAGATAGATTCGACGCGTGTTGAGCCCGACTCTCAGCTAAATTAGAACTTCGAGTCTGACAATTGACACGTGTGGAACGAGTGGAGTCCATTAACACTTCTCTACCAAACATCAGGAAATTAGGCGTAAAGCCTGTGGCTAAATTTATACAAGAATTGAGGTAAAGTTTGACCTTGGGTAACATTTTAGCCCAATTTCTCTGGTTTTCGCCGACTAAAATACCTAAACAAATTACAACACTCTGATTATAACGCTCTACTGTATTAGCTTGGGGAGTATAATAAGGAGTATAAATTGGTGAATCAATATGATAGGATCTCAAAAAGTCTACAAATAGAGTACTACGAAAAACTGTAGCGTTGTCACAGAGAATAGCATGAGGCACTCCAAAATTAAGGAATATTTCAGACTCTAAAGCTTTAATGACAGAATTAGAGTCAACTTTCTTAAGAGGAGTAAGCCAAACATATTTTGAAAAAACGTCTACCATAGATAAAATGTACTTATAACCATAATAAGCAATAGGTAAAGGTCCGATAAGATCGATAGAAATCAGCTGTAAAGGTAACGAAACGTCTTTCGGGTAACACATTTGACCTCGTGGTTGAGTGTTTGTAATTTTATAGGCTTTACAAACCTCACAACGACTGATAGTATCAGAAACATCACGAAACATATTTAGCCAATAATAGATCTCTTTGATCTTAAGATAAGATTTGGTAACACCAGGGTGAATAGAAGGTTGGTTATTGTGTACTTCCCAGATCGCGAGTGGAACCTTTTCAGCAGGTAATACAATCCGCCATGGGTCAGAGTTTAACGGATTGGTAATAGGCATGCGTCTTAAAAGGACACCATTCTGAATAGCATAAGCTGGAAACATCTGAGGTGTGTCACGAGCACCTAAATAAACTTTCTTATACCATCTATCGTTAGTATTCTCGACACCCTGATCAAAAGTAACTGCATCCGCAAAAATCCTAGATAAGGCGTCTGGAACTACATGATGTGTACCCTTACGATGAATGATATCAAAAGTATATTGAGAAATCACAGTAGCCCATCGAGCCAAACGACCAGAAGGATTATTTAGCGTGAGAAGCCACTTAAGAGCCATATGGTCAGTTATTACTGAAAACTTTACTCCATCTAAGTAACAACGGAAATGTTTTATAGAATCGAGTACTGAGAGTAATTCACGTTCAGTGGTACTATAATTACGCTCTGCCTTAGAAAACAAACGGGAGTAATAAGCAATAGGATGTTCAACATCATCAATCTTCTGGGAAAGAACGGAACCAAGCCCAACAGAAGATGCATCACATTGTAAGATGAATGGTTTAGTAAAATCTGGACAAGCTATGACAGGAGTATTGATCAATGCCTCTTTCAATTTAACAAAGGCACGTTCAGCTGCCTCATCCCAACCAATAGGATCTCGGCCTTTTCTTTTTCCGATGAGAGCTGTAAGTGGAGCAATAATAGAAGAGAAACCATCAACAAAACGTCTATAATAGGAACACATTCCAATAAAACCACGTAAAGACTTAGCAGTAGTAGGAGTTGGAAAATCTCTAATAACCTCAAATTTACATGGATCAGTCTGTAAACTCTGTTCTTGATCAGGAAGTAACTCATTACGGGGATGAATGTAACGGACTTCACTAATGCTAGAAACTTGAGGTGAAGAAGGGCTGTTAGCAGAGATGTACATATTACCTTTAATATTTTTATCAAAAGCATTGCTAAGTATAGAAGTTAGACCAAATTTATTCCAAAACTCTATCCCTAAGATAACAGATGTCGTCATTGAACGTGCAACTAAGAACTCATGAACCAAAGTTGTTCCATTGAATTTTACCGGAAGAGAAACGGTACCCAAAATATCAATCGGTGAGTTATTAGCAGAAATAGCACGGGGACATGAGTTAGAATTTAAAGAAATCCCTAAATCACGGGTTAAACATTCACTAATAAGTGACATCTGCGCGCCTGAGTCTAGTAAGGCTTTAACTAAACGACCACGCAATAATATTTCAATAAAAGGTCGATTATCCAACGAGTCAGAAGCTATCACCGACGACACTTTACGAGGCGCTACGTGTTGTCGGTGGATCAAATTTTTCGTTGGATTGCAATTGGGGCAATCACGAGTAATCACACCAGGTGTACGACATTTAAAACAAAGAATGCCTGGAAATTCAGAACAAAAACGATAACAATGTCCGTTTTTCTTACACTTAGGACATGATTGTGAGTCATTAGAAACGATAGATACAACTTTTTTAGAAAGACTAGGAAGATAACTTTCGAAATGAGAAGTTGTGTCAAGGAGTGTTTCAATATCTGTAAACTTATGAATAGAAAGGCAAGGGAAATATCGTGGATGCATGTTGTGGGTTATTATCTCTATTAATTTTTGTTCTTTGATGGGTTCGCTAAGAGTGTTATTTAGATAATTAATCTGAATCACGAAATCCCTAATAGATTGATTCAATTCTTGCTTCAAATTACGAACTTCCAACTCTCTTCTAAAATCAAAATCTGACCCACAAAATGTCTTAAGAAATAAACGTTTTAAATCAAAAAAAGTTAAATCAGCAGAACGAATACTCCGAAAATATTTTAATGCAGCACCGGATAAAAGTTCGTGAAAACGCTTTACAATATAAAATTCAGGAAGATCATCTGCAAACTGTTGTTCTTCGACGCTAGTAAAAAACTCACGCACACAAGTGCTTCCTGAGAAATTAATTTTCCATTTTGATAGAGACAACTGCTTATGGAAATGTCGCGGTTGATCCTCCGTTTTGCTTTGAAACGGGTTAGAATTGATAGAAACTTGAGAAGACCTAGGCGGAATAGGAGGTGGTCTAGAAATAATAGGGCTTTGTCGTTGAGGTGTTTCATGAATTGAGACATTTTCTTCCGCCATATTGTCTAACAATCAAAACCAAAAAAACTACAATTAGACCTAAACGTAGAGAGAAATAAATAAACAACGGCTGCACAACAAACCTAACAACTAAAACACCGCGAAATATCAGGCTAGACAAAAAGACAAAAACGATTCTAGCGCAAAACTTACCTTTAAAAGACTTCAGAGCACCGCTGGTTCGAAGTAGGTAGCTAGCACAAGCTAAATGAAACACGGGATTAATATTTATTAAGAGGAGAAATAAAATTCCAAATATTTTGATATATTTTATATTTTCCTAGTTAAATAAATTCAATTTCATTTAAATCTTCTGAAATCTTGTCTTCAACGCTTCTGAAACTTCTGTATTTGTTCGCGAAAACAAGCGAACACTACATACCAACGAAACAAAAAAAAAATTGAATATCACTTCACTTCACTTCACTTCACTTGTTTTCTTTTTTTATTCGGGCGCCATTTTGTAGTGAAAAGAAATAAAAAATCAGACACTTTCTCACATACTGAATAAGTTTAATTATTATTTAAAGGGAAAAAAAAAAAACACAAACACAAATTTAAAAAACACAACACAAAATAAAAATATAGGTTAATTTTTAAAAAAACAAACAAATAAAAAAAGCTTCGCAGTATTCTTTTAAATTTAAAATTGATCAAATTGCAATAGGATTTATAAACATATAGTTTTCAAATAATATATTATGCTGCCAATACCTTTTAAAATAATCTAGCAATTACGCCTTATCAATATATTATATTATGAAGCCGTCCTGGTCCTCCGCGTGGTGGTGGAATGGGAAGAAATTAACCGACGTAACCTCGGTCCCTCGTGTGATGGTGGAATGGGAAGAAGAAAATTAACCGACGTAACCTCAGTCCCTCGTGTGGTGGTGGAATGGGAAGAAGAAAAATAACCGACGTAACCTCAGTCCCTCGTGTGGTGGTGGAATGGGAAGAAATACTCGACGTAACCTCGGTATTTCTTCCTGGGGCCTAAAGCCGAAGCCACAATCCGGAGCCCAAAACCGGAAGCCCGGCTTGGTTCTTTTATACCTTTTAAAATTTAGATGTTTCCAATACTCGTATTCTTATTCCAATACTCGTTATCTTATTCTTATCCTTGCCTAATAATTATGAAATATATAAACCCGTACGGTTCGAATTCAACTCATATAAATAGTATTAACTATTATACAGTATTATTATTATTTATAACAATAGGATAAGCGGAAAAAACATAATTTTTTGCACACTGCGAAGACACAACTCAACTCTGACACACGCCAAATTTTCTTTCATCAGCTGTGTCGAAATTCCTAACAAAGAATTCAAATCCTTAAAAAAAAAATAAAAAAATAGTGGCCAGTACTTTGAAAAAGTATTTATTATGCAGTATTTATACTGCAGTGGGTTGGTGTCCTCATGATGTTTTCATTCACTGTGTAGGCAGGTGATAATTATAATTAATTTCTAAAACGCATATGAATCCGAAAAGTCAGAGGTGTCTGGGTTTCGAACTTATGACCTTTGACTTGGCAGTCCACCACTAGGCATCACTGCTTAGATTAACGTTGAACCTTGTAGAACATAGCCGTAAAACATAGTTAATTAGTCTTAGACCTGGGGACCTACTTAGATATACCGAAATGGGATCACAACGATATTGCATGCAAAATTTTATTGTTCAATATTCATGTCTAACATCATTCGTTAAGTCGAGACACCTCGTTCGAGCTATTATGTTCAAATATACTAATAGGCCTCTTTTCAAAAGCCGGCTTACATTTGATACTGCAAACAGACATATGACACCATATTATCGTCACTAACAGCCTCCAGCTAAGTGAGACAGAAAGTACCTACTAGACAGATTGTAAAACGTCAACTCGATAGAGCAACTGAGCAATGTTTTTTCTTCACAATTTTGTTCCATAAATAGGAGCACTTAAGGTAAGTTTTTGTAAAAAAATGAAGGAAATTGAAAGATAGGACACGAGCGTTCCGTGGTAGTCCTCTCTTTTTCAATTTTCTTAAATTTTCTAAGGCATTATCTACATGGCAGTAACATCGTATTCAAAATCAAATCAATTATGATTAATTTTTTGTAATTTTTGGCTGTTTGCGATGACAGCGCTCCTTGTGACCACAATTTATTATTGTGAAGTTTATCCTTTGCAAATAAATATACAAAAAATAATCTCAGTATATTATTAGTTTAGATACCTTTATATATTACATATTTCTTACAAACCTTCTTTAACGTCTATCAAAATACGCCATTAACCTTGATTAGAAATATTTATGACATGATGTCAAATGGCAATCGCATCATCTGAACTATATAATTGCACGTGTATCGTATCGATTGATCTAACCAATCCGGTAAATAAATAAATCACTCAGCATTGGTTACGAACCCTCTTTGCAAGCATATCACTTTTAAATATCATATTATGTACTTTCTTAGTTAATCTTAAACACCACTGACTAACGGTGAAGAAAAACATCGTAAGGAAACCTGGACTTAATAGTCTGAAATCGCCAATACGCAGTGATTTAGCATGGTGATAAAATGCTCGATCCTCATCTGCACGAGAAGAGGCTTTTACCCTGCAATGGGACAGTTACTGGCTGGTTTATTATGTATTCTATTAAATTCCTTTAATTCTTTCCTATTTCTTTTTTATTGGAAGCAATGATACTGCTCATGAAGACATAATGATCTCCAGTGTTGACTACCGTACCGCACCGTACCGTACCGTATTTTTTGCATGTTCAATGTAGTCATCTGGATGAGTTCTGACTCATGATGACAGTTATGCCAAAAAATGTCCGTTACAAAATCAGCTTTACGTGCAAAGTTCAGAAACTTATATCCAATCGTTATGTTAGCATACGAATTGGATTACAATGTATCAAATTACATCGCAAAATCATAATAAATACATACATTATGGCCGTCCATCGCACCTGGGCGCAATAATTTACGGAAGTATTCATTTCGCTTTTTATATCCCATCTAAAGATGTTCAAAACTACAATATACATATTAATTATCGTTATTGTTGCCATAAAATTTGACAAACATATATTTAACGCCTTTTTTGTTCAAATCGAGTGATTCATATTGACTCAACTTAAAAAACCTTTCCAAGTGCGAATTCGAATCGCCCACTAAGATCTACGTACTTTAACTTTGCTTAAACTTTACTAGCATGATCGAAATCTATAAACTATCTTCGTGTTCGTCTGAGTACGGACTCAGCAAAGTCTTAGTTCATAAAATCGACGCCTTACCTTAGACAAATAACCATCATAATCTTATCGATTTTTATTTCATTTTCACAAGTTTTAAGTTTAAGTTAAGTTTAGGCAAAGTCAAACTACGTTCTATAAGTCTCAGTCTAAGTTTTTTGTACCACTTGATTTTTTCCGTAATAGTGGTTTTAGTAACAGGTAATAAATCAATCTATATTGTCCCATTGCTGGATAAAGGTCTTCACCAATCTAGGTGAAATAGTAACATCATAGCACGATGGGCTTCCGCGCTCCCATTTTCACCTTTGGCTAGGGAACGCTAAGTATAATGAAGTAACTTAATTTTAAATTAAAATACCAAAAAAAGAAACGTAGCTGTGTAACGCAAAAATAAATAAAATGAATATAATATTTATTTTTAATTATCATAAATTAATTATTATTTTTAAATATTATTCATTTTTCTAACTAGAATTAATTGCGAAGCAATAATTAGATATTCCATTATTTCCAGCTGCGTAAGTCTCGTCCAAAATATACCTTAAAATTTACCCATAAAAGTGTTAACACCATTTGCTTCATATAGCGGTCATCCATCATATACATAAACAGTAAACCAGCGTTCGGGGGGCTGGTCTTAAGCCCTCGACGCTTAAGTACAAAAACAACACTTTGTCTTTCTCTACGTCTTCGTAACCATCCAAATAAAAAATAAAAAAATATATAAAGTTATCTTTTTGCCGTTTCACGAATTCAGAAGTCATCATCTCCTCATCGTGCATCGGCCATTCGTCCCACATTCTCATTCACAGCTAATGTATCTTTACTTGTTTTAAAACGGGTATAATGTTCGTGATATTAAAAATCCATTTACAACCGTCATTCCGGAGCTATGTCTCATCCTCCATCTCATCCATAATGACCTTCTATGGTATTATCTGTTCAAACTGAGTCAGCAGGGATGGGATATGTATGAATGAACCAGGTTTTGCGGTCAAATAATATCGTCATGGCGACTCGATTGATATAATTAAATTTATGCAATCATTTGCTATTTATAGCTAGTTATTGTTTAATGAGATTAAAATGTAGGTATTTATTATATAATAGCTATTTATTATTCTTTGTTGAATATTCATGTAGTATCTTCATTTAATAGTACCTATTAGAGGTTGATTTCTTTCTTTAGAGATATCATTGTATGTGATTGAGAAAAAAGAGTGGCCCGAGAATACTCCTTTACGTTAAAAAGAAACTTCATACAAAATACCTAAACAAACACAAGTAATATTAAACGAAAAAATAGGTTATGCAATTTAATGGCATATCTAATTTTCAGATTACATAATTCGAAAAATAAAACATTGTCTCTACAGATCTTCATGGTTATCAAAAACCTATTACCCAAATATCTGTAAATAAGTTAAAAGATTAGAAATGGAAAGAAATATTGACATAGTCAGTACTATAAATAGTAGGCCGGACATCCTTAATCAAATACCCAAATATAGCAGAAAATTAATCCAAATGAATTGTATTAATCAGTCGCGGTACTGGGGTATAAACAAAATGAGGGGAAAACCGTCAATGACAAGTGCGAAAACGCGTTATGCAGGAGAGTACGCGGAACAAGTATGTAATCGGACTTAGGCATTGCATACTCTGTACGTATTGAGAAATCTTACATTATATAATACAAAAATTTAAAAAAATCTGTTATTTCTTGAGTTTATTATAGAAAAAAAACGTACCTAAATAATTTCTGACTTATTTCTATTGTTAGGTTTGTATGTTTTAGTATTAAATTTATTTTTTAGGCATTGATTATGTTAACTAATGCCTAAAGAATTCACCTGACCTAAACGTAGATCATTTAAAAATTAGGTATATTTAGGAAAATTTACTTCCTTTTTAAAATTTCCTGTTATTTCATCCCATCTCTATGCATTTTCTTAATTTTATATCAATTAACGTCTAAGTTTTGATTTTTAAAGTCATTAAAAGATTATTTTTCCACAATTTTGCTTAATTCCAACATTTATAGAAATGAATTGTTGTGTAAAGAAAAAAAACGACTTTTACTGTTCAGTTCACACTTTGATTTAATTTAATCTATAGGTAGTAGGTATTCATATTACTCTCAAACCTAATACTGGATTGACAAAAACACCATTTTCGCAAATCACTATCCAATTATACAGATTATTACTCCCGGATTTACTTCGACAGAAGTCATAAATTCGCTATGCTGTCTGTTTACAGCCAACATCTCTATAAGTCTAATTGTCGATTAGTTCCAGTACATAATCCAAACAATACACGAGTACGAGTACACGAAAACTTCATGTGTATGCGTAAGTTAGTTCCGTTTTTTTCAAGATATCTTAAATAGTGAGTTTCCTACTTAAAATTTGTTCGCGTAGGTCAGATCCGTTGTCCATTTCGTTACGGTCAACATCAGATTTAAAAATAAATCTTAGTATTAGTTCCGTTTTACTAGGGGAATGTCAATGTCCTATTATTTTGTAGTTCTCACGATAGAACTTTACCGACTATTTATTTGTACTATTGCTAGACTATTATTATTATATAATATTTATTTATGTTTGAGTCGAGACCAAAACAAACTTTAGGAAACAAGATTTAGGAAAATTGAGTGAAATGTTTTAGAAAATACAAATTATGCCAGAAAAAGAAACTATAGGAGAAATAAATAAAATCAAAGAAAGTAAGTCTTCACCATAGAATAATAAAAAGTTGGACTTGTAAGGAGACTGCTTTGTAAAGTAATATAAATTTAAAACTCATACTATATCTTATACTAACTGCTTTATTGACGCTATACGCGCTACAAAAAAACTACAGCCGCGTTGATGTCACGCGAGTAGAGACAGTTACTTTGGAACCAAATCTGTAAATGCATTTAACATTTTCGCACAAATATCTATACTTATGGAAAGACAGAAAGGTATGGAAATCATGGGAAGAGGCTTTTGCCCAGCAGCGGGATGATATACCTAAGCTAACAGTAACAGTAAACTATAGCAAAAAGTAAGATGCTTAACATTCGTAGTCTTAAAATTGAGACAAATATTTTCGTTTTGAAAATCTTACTTGATTATCTGACTGACAGACAACGCACAGGCTAAACCCTTGTTTGATCATGAAATTTGGGGAAATATACCTAGAATACCATACAGGTGTACTAAGGAAGGATTTTTAGAAATGTCGCTCTTAAGCGGGTGGAAAGGGGATGAAAAACTTAAAGTCCACGCGGATAATGTCGTGACCGATGCGCTACTTTTATTACAAATACCTAACATAGAAGCAGCTTTTAATTGTGTAAGTGTAGTGCAACAAAGTATAGAACGTCAATAAAATATTATTAATATTTACAGTTCCGAGCAAATAAAGTATAAACCTATGTTAAAGCTATTGAAATTCTTTCAACTGTTGTGCTCGTGCGACGTGTGAACGTAGGATACACTTCGTAACAGTGTAGTGACAACCAGATGCAAATAAATACAGTGTCGGGCAAAATAATAAGCCACAGTGGCGATATCGTAACACAACTAATAAACGGTAATTTGACACGACATGTCAATTACGAGCCGACATAAACACGTATCGGCTTCGACGGAGTTTCGCTTGTAATGCCAGACGTGGGAATCATTATTTTTCTGTTACTGCTCTGATTTTTATTCTATAAATAATATAGTAGAACTTTTTCATAAAGTTGATTTTTGATTAAAAAAACAATTGTTTAAGTGAAACGCTGTCATAGACGTTCACACCACTAATTTTATTATTTTTGGCAATTATATAAAAAACAAAATACATGTTATTAAAATCTGTTATTATTGTGTCGATTTTATGAGTTCGTTAGGTGATAACGAAAACAATGCCTATTCAAAATACACCAATGCACGTTACAAAGAAAAATTTCACATCTAACTGCGAGCTCTCAAAATAATAATTTTAGAAACAGCGCATACTCAAATACTTAAATATTACATAATATATTATCTGAAACCTAAATCTTGATTATAAAGGCGCCTCTTTACACTAATCTGCTATCTCGCTCGCACATCGAAGTTGATTGAAGATATAAAATCAATGAATATAGTTATGAAAAATTGAAATTGATTAATTTACGAAGAACATCATTACAAAGTTTTAGCAAAAATTTCAGCTTGATTGAAATGTTTTCAGATTTAAAAATTGCTTTAAATGAATTTTTATTTAATGACATTTTTATGTATGAAAATAT
The DNA here is from genome assembly GCA_936450705.2 of Protodeltote pygarga. Classification (NCBI taxonomy): domain Eukaryota; kingdom Metazoa; phylum Arthropoda; class Insecta; order Lepidoptera; family Noctuidae; genus Protodeltote; species Protodeltote pygarga. Next base: position 4,621,792 of record OW388257.2, on the reverse strand, counting down.
GTTTCGATTAAGTTGAAACTTTTGCTGAAGCTTTGTAATATTGTTCCTTTTAAATTGGTTTGTTTAAATTTTTCATAACTATATTCATTGATTTCATAACTTCAATGTGCGAGCGATAAAGCAGATTAGCGACTGTCCGCGCGAAACAACAAAATTTAATGCCACACGGCTGCATACCGCATACAATACGTCCGTACAATTAAAAAATCCTTGACCATTACCATAACCTACAAGAGAAACAATTATATCTCATAATGATATAATTAAACAATCAAGACAACCTTAAATAATGACTTTCTCAGCGCAAAAGAAAATCTGACCTTTTGTCGGGAACTTTCGCTTCAACCGAAAGTATTTAATTAAGTCGGTATCAAACAAGTAGGTCCACTACGAAGTTCACCTCATTAGCTCAATATCAACACGTCTTATGCCTTTAATAGATATATAATCATGCATATTATTTAAATTGCTTGACAAATTACATGTCGGTACTCAGTTGTACCTACCCAGTTGTCGGTTAAGTTTCGACTTGCATTTCTTGCAAGCTTCAAGATGCTAACTTTAACTACTGAGAGGGGATGTAACCACATTTTTTGAAGAAAAATTGGTTGACCGCAAACGTTCCAGAAATATTTAGCTCCTGATTAATGAATATGATGTTGGTGTTAGACGAAAAGAGATCTGACCTGGCAGTTATCTGCAGGCGTGTCTACTACATTTTTTTCTGAAGTCCATTATACAAAATATGTAGTCTCCTTCTTTGTATGGTTGATGAACAACCTCGTGTTAGAGTTTAAACCGCCCGTAGGCATCTAACATAGCTTTACACAGCGCTGAAAAATCTCTCAGGTGTGCCAATTTTGGCACGATGTTTTCCATCATCGTTTTGCCAAGTGATTATTAATTTCAAATACGTACAAAAATCTATCAACTCTGACTTGGCAGTTTAACGCTCACGCAGGGTATCACTGCTTAATAAAACAAATGTGGTAAAACAATAAAGTACAACAATTTTTTTACATCAATGTAATCTTTAAAAACGTTGTCCAACTTGCACTGTAGTTAGGTACTAGGCACGCTACTGGTAACCTAAATGAACTGCCACTTTGAGTGACGAGAATAAAAAAGAACATTCATATTCATGTCATTGCATTGAGTTTGTTATGAAACATGTTTCAACATATTTCAAATCATCAAAAATGATTGCAACGAATATTTCAAAGTTACAAAGTGGTTCTGCTATTTCAATATTTTGAACAGACATGCTAAAATGTTAAGGAGTAGACGGTTTATCCCGGAATAATGGTACTAGAGACGCATGCGTATAATAAACTGGAGAGTAAAGATTTTGGAGGTCATTATTTCCAGCTGTAATCGTCTAGAGTATCTAATAGATCTCATAAGTCAAAACCGGTAGGCAAGCTCTTAGCAAAATAATATTACATTGATACTACAGATATATTTTTAAACATATATCTGTGATTGATACCATTTATCTTGCATACTGTTTGTTTCCGAACTTTTTTTTGCTATAAAACCGAATTTGTGTAATATTTTTGCGATTATTCATATTACTTTTCGTCAATCTTAAGTTAAATAAATAAATAAACCAGCTTGTAACTGTCCTTCTGCAGGGCAAAAGCCTCTTCTCAAACAGAGAAGGATCGAGCATTAATCACCATGCTAGCTCAATGTGTGTTGGAGATTTCAGACTATTAGGTCCAGGTTTCCAGTGGTGTCTTAGATTAGATGCTACCATATTATTATAATTTCGACAGACAAAATCAACATAACTAATAAAGTAAGTACATATGACATTGAAAAAGTCACGTTGGTACATGCCAAGTTCGTTCGAACCCACACCCATGTGCTTGCAAAGTGAGTCCATAACCAATGCGCCACCTCGACACTTAAGTCTTAAGTTAGTGATAAAAATAAATAAAATCTTTGGCGTTTTTTATAATTTTGATAACCCCAATAATTTATGATTTAGGAACATTTATGATTATCATCTCCAGGAGTATCCACCATAAAGTCCTTAGCTCTCAGACACGAGTCGCCAATTAGTAGTGGGTACTAAAGGAAAATGTGGCCGCCGGGTAAAATTACAAGACTATGGGTAAGTACGTACACATACGCGTGAGTATTTGAGCGTTCAGATCTCTCGAGCTCCTTACGAAACGAGTTATAATGCTCACATTACTACTGGATTGGATATACTTAAAATGAATAGTTTTAACACTTTTTCGTAGATGGAAAGCTTATTTGAAGAGCTATAGTAATTTTGTAGACCTAAGTACATGATACTATCAAAAGATAGATACTAGCTGCCCGTAACATTGATTACGTGGCATTCAATTTCATAACAGGTTGAACAGATAGTGATAAAGATGGAAAATACCAGAAGGCGATCCGTGCAGTTCAGAGAAAATATGTAAAAGGAAACTAGTGCTAACCTAACAATGGTTGATGATAGAAAAAATAAAAAAGTTAATATGGATTTAGGTCAAGATAAAACACAAACATTCTCCGTAACTCAAACCCAAGGTAGCCCAGGAGATGTTAATTGTTGTACTTTTCATCCAAGATGAATGATAGAAGAAGTCTTTGGGTAAGATGTGTTTATAATGTAATAGGGTTAACACACGCAAATAACGTGGGTAGGTAGATCTATTCATACATTCCATTCTTAGAATCCACCTGGGATACTGTCTAAAATGTTATGATATGTCTGTGGCGCCAATGTTTTTTACGTCTAACATAATTTAGCCATACGTTGCGATCCAAAGCGTAAAAATTTAAGTGTTAAGATCATTAAAATAGACAATAGACAGAAGAATCATCCCTTCTACAAAATATATATCTTAAAAATAATAAATATTTTAAATCTAAATAATATAGACAATAATACTTCTATATGCTCTGACACTTTATTGAATCTTTGGACATATATTTATATTGTATAATAATAATATGTGCACGGTTGTAATTATGTGAGCACCATGTAGTCCCTCTATTTTAGTTACTATCAACGTGATGATTGCTGTGCAGCTTGGGTATGTCATGCTCACGGAAATGTTCTGATAGCGGTGGCGTTATGTGTCGGGTCGCCCAATTCCCTACAATATGGTTGAGTAGGGCGATGGCTGATGCATGCGTCATGCCCGTGAACGGGTGCCGTCTGTTGGGACTGGTCAGCCCATAGCTGTTATAGTGATTTTATCAAAAGTATATATGTATATCTAAGGCGCGTACCTATGTTTAGTTGACTCGCATTGTTCTCACATAACATCTCAGAACAATGTATCCAAAAATATTGTAAGCCATTATTTAAAAGAGCAACCATGGAGTTTCTTGCCAGATTCTTCTCCATGAGGGGTAGGCTGCCCTTGGAACTGGCAACTAGAGTCACTCCTATAATATATTAGAATTATGACTATTCATAAGTGCCTAAAACTGGTCTACATGAATAAAAATATTTTGATTTTGATATTATTCAGATAAGTTATAGGGGGTTCAAAAAGTGCAAACATTTACATGCTCGAGACTGTATACTCACATTTTGGTAATGTAAATCTAATTGCAGGATTGTATCCTCCTGATTGAATTTCGGTCACAACGGCCAAACTCAACGACTGGCTATCGATGCAGGAGATATTATTATATTGCACAAGTGTGTGTGTGTGCAAATACAGATGCACTCTCTATTTTCTTACTCTCATTGTCCGATGGGACAGCAATCCGACACGACCGGAGAGAGTAAATACTAATTGCACATAATTGCAGAATATTAAATATTTTGATTATATTTGAAAATTTTGACTGATTCAAAAGATGAAAAGGGAGAGTTTAACTTTGTATTAGGTGATAGTGACGATGAGGTGGTGGTACTACTAAAGTCATAGAATAATTTTAATTAACAAATAGACTGACCTGAATAATGAAAATTTTGTAGGAATTCTTAATTACTTGGCTGAGCTTACAAGGAAAGCGTAAATTAAAGTAAAAACGATACACATAACAGAACCCACTAGACAATCTAACATTGAGAGAATTCTAACCAAAATCACTGTTGATCGAAAAGCAACAAGTTTTCTATAAATCCATCATCACCATACATTCTCTTCAATTGTTTTGTTCGAAACTTTTGACATAGAAAATATGTTTGCCATTGAGCCAATTCTCCATTGCCATTACCCGTCTGAGAAGGACGTCTGCGGAATTCATTCATAAACAGGCACCTGGCATATTAATGTTGAATGTTAAAACATTTTAGAATTTAATGGAATGTTGTGTTGCTCTTACAAGCTTTAAATAGTTGATATTTTTACCAATAACAAAGTTTTTTAGTTTATTTTTAAACGGTATTAGAGAACATCGCCATATTTCACATAAATCGCTTACCACTTCATCTCTGCACCACCCTATGGTTGACTGGTAGAGAATGCCTAAGGTATTAAATCCGCCAATGTACACTTTTGTGACATGAAGTTTAAATAAATAAATGTTCTGATGCTCTTGAATTTTCTCATGTAGACTTTATTACGTCGAATGCCACCCGCACCGAGCCGTTTTCCGCACTTGGTATTCACACTGTCGTGTGCTTAGATAATACCGGTAATATTGCAAAATTACGCAGTCTCTGTTATTTATAGAGAGAACAATAATTAATGTTCCTCGATTAAATTTGGGGTCGAGACGCTTAAAATTTTTAAAAGATTTATCCGGGCGTCTGATCGCAGCAACTCGGGACTAAAATGCTGGCCTAGCCCTGGCTGCATTACTATCAAACGTGGTAATGCAGCCAGCTGCAGCGTTTTGGGAACGACAAACTCTAGTATCAATCATATTTGGTACTACCAAAATAGAAGCTCAACTTTCACAGTTTTTATTATATTAGGACAAATAGTTGTATTGTAATTAGGAGTAATAGATAGTTACAAAGATTGTGTAGTTTAAAATCGATTGCAAAATATCACCAAACAGGCATCTGAATCTAAATATCTTTTATAACCAAAGATCATTTTATCATCTTATTATTAGTAAGCTCTATTGCATAAATTAATCGACGATGATATTGGCTTTTGTTTCCTTGCTTTTTGCTTTCTTATATCCATTTTTCTTATCTGAATATGTAGTTTCAATTAGTTCCTTGAATCCAAAATTATTTCAAACAAAACCGTACCTTGTTGAGTAGCCAGTACTTAGATTATAGGCTAGCCTTACACTATTGGCACCTTTATCGCTTATAGAAGCCACTTTCTCACTTAGAAGAAAAATCACTTGAATAATTGTGTGACTAGGATTTGTTAACAACCATTTAGTTGCTAACACATTCGCCCTTTAGGCTTAATCGTTATAGGCAATAAATAATGCTAATGTGCCAACGTTAATTGAACTAGCAATACGATATATGTTGGCAAGTGTTGTTAGTTAAATTCTTAAATAGTTAGAATTAATGGAAAATGTGTAAACGTATGGACGTAGGCGCGGACTTAACATCCTTTCACTGCTTGAACATGATTTCCAAGTCATAAAAAAACGACACAACTGACCACGATTTGTCCGGCAAGAGGTCATAGGTATAAATTTTTCTTTTGATTAAATGCTTGATAGTATTTCTTATGTCTTGTTGATTGTGATGCAAATATAAATTAAAATATAGAAAATCTATGGTCTATCGAATATAGTATATAGTCTATCAAAGGGTACAAATCAATATTATTACGAAAATGTCAATTGCCTATTAACATCCATATTTGGTTAAGTGTCTTCTTACTTTACTCTAGTTTACACTAACGCAGAGATAAAGGAAATTCTTATCAGAATAATGATAAATTAATGTTAATGTCTACGCGTCTATGGTGACGCTCGGCGACGTGGCGGGGGAACGAAGCGACGCGCAGCGGCCCGCCATTTTTTACTTGTCAATGTCATTCATCGCTATACCTACCGATCGAACGCCAACAATTTTGTATTTTTTGAATATACTTTAATTAATGTGAAGTCGATTGTTTAATTTCCATCGTGCACATTTGTGGCGATCGAACTCGAGACCTCTGACTTGTCAGTCGACGGTCATATCACTAAGCTCAAATGTGCACGATGTAAATTAAACAATCGACTTCACATTAATTAAAGTATATTCAAAAAATACAAAATTGTTGGCGTTCGATCGGTAGGTATAGCGATGAATGACATTGACAAGTAAAAAATGGCGGGCCGCTGCGCGTCGCTTCGTTCCCCCACCACGTCGCCGAGCGTCACCATAGACGCGTAGACATCTTCCGGGCCTTGAAAGAGTAATGTGAAGTCGATTGTTTAATTTACATCGTGCACAGATAAATTAATGTTAATGTTGTTAGCATATTGTCTATAATAAATAGCTTATTAGTCTTGAGCTTGTGATTAGTCTAATAATGTATATGCATGTCCACGAACTTGAACTCTACAAGTATTTCAAGAGCCGCGGGCGCTGACAATTTGCACTGTTTTGGCATTATCGCTTGTTTGTTACCTATTCAAATTCTTGATAATTTATTAGCCATTGATTTAGAATTTTTGAGGATCATAGTGACATTGTGTTTAGCCGAGATTGAAATAATAAATCAGGTTAATATATATACTGTCTAATGCCAAATACAGCTGAACGACAATGTATTACACCGCAAAAAAATGTCGTCTGCATATGCCCTGCGGTTACAAATGGAGATTAGCAGCGGTATTCGATTAGTACCGTTGCAAACATACAGTAGTAACCTCATACGTCAGGCTACAAATGCTAGAAACTCATGAATATAATCGATCACATAATTATAATTGATTTCTCATTGACTTTTTTACCGTTAACAACATAGATTTTTCTGAATCGTGGGCGTCCACACATGTTTGTTCCATAGTGAATCACTATTCCATTGTTACTACAACGTTATTTGAGCATTCGTCAAAACCTATACTATACCACCATTAATCTAAACTAAATTGTCCAAGTGTTTTGCCAATACGTTAATCTTTAAGATCTAAAGCGTCTTAATTCTCGTCCGGTACAACTGAAATTAAACTTTATTATCCATAGATTAAAGTACGATTTTGATTGCTGGATAGAAAGTGACAAGAATGTAAATGAGAGTATCGTATCGGCACCTGTGAGTCTGGTCGGTTGGTGACGTCACTACGGAGTAATGTAGCCTAACGATTAAGCCTCCAATCAAGGAGACTATAATACGTTTTTGCGAGTGCCGCATTCAATTTGTTTTGATTATGATTAACTTGCAGCCACTAGTTGTGAGGTCGAGTTTCCATTTGATATCACTTTTATGTTGTTGATTTCAAATAAAAGTGAAAACAGCTATTACTTTTTTGACGGATGATTATCTGACTGATTTTATTAGGTTTTTGATACTTGGTTTTGACTTAAAAGGAAATGGCAGATTAAGTTGAGCACTTTTTAAAGCGATTATAGGAAGACAGTTGGAGTAGATTAGCTATGGAAAGCTGATCGTCGAGTACTGTGGCGCAATTTAGGAAAATAATAAGTCATATTAAGAGAAGTTTATGACGAAATGCAATAAGCTGATTTCAAAGGATAGAGAAATAAGAAAGTGTATTTTAGTAAGAATTTCGATGCCAATTGTAGTAAGCGCTTAAGAATTTAAGATTCTAGTATAACTGTGAATGTAATGTATTCTACAGTTAGATCACTATAACATCCAATGTGACTTGTGAGAGTTACAGAGAGTTATATCATGAGACGTTCACCTATGAATGTAGTGATGATATCATGCAGTCACCAATATACGTGCCAAGCATTAAACCTGGCAGCATGCCCCAGGATCAAGGAGGTCTACGCTTTGTAGGTTTTTGCTGAAATAATATTAATTACTTACGTCTTTAACGTCTTTTTTTTCAACTGAGTCGTGATAGCCTAGTGGTGGTGACCGTTGTCTGGCAAGTCAGAGGTCTCGGGCTCGAACCCAAGGCGCGCCACCTCTGACTTTTCGTAAGTTATGTGCGTTTTATAAATTAATTATCACTCTCCGTGCCTTGGATAGCATGTTAAGCCAGAAGCCCGAAAGTCTGACAACCAGTCTTACCAAGGGGTATCGTGTAACCCAGTATCTGGGTTATGGAGGTCTGATAGGCAGTCGCTCCATATAAAACACTGGTATTGAGCTGCATCCGGTAAGACTGGAAGCCGACCCCAACATAGTTAGGAAAAGGCTAGGCAGATGATGACGTCTTTATTTCAACTAAGTTAGAATTATATAGGTAGTTTTTATAAGCATTTATTTAACTTGCAATGTTTGTATGTTTAGGTCAAACCTTGCAAGCTGAATTGTAACCACTTCCTCTTATTTGACGGAGTTGAATTTTTACATGTAGGTTTAGTTTTGATGACAGTGCATTGACATCCCGGATTAGCTCCAGTTAAAGGAGTTCTTCAACGGTAATTTTTTTTATTTTTTATTCTTGCGTTTAGTTTTGATATTTTATTATACCTATTATAACCAATACAAATCGGTGTTTTAATCAAACTCATTCCTAATGGAAAAAGAAGCCTCCTCTTGCTCACTGCATTAGCTTTGACAATTCTCTGGTTATATTCAGCTGTCAATTTAAACTCATACTCCCATCTTTTTTGCCGTCTCCAACTCCTTTACCGACCTTACTGCACTTTTGAACCGTAAATGATGTAATAAGTACATTTAAATTGATCCTGTATTTTAAGACATACCTATGACATATTATCACAGCTTCTTATGGTAGCTTCTATTGTATGGGCTGCGACCATAACATATTTACAACGTCTTATTTGCTTATTAAGTTATTCGTGACTTGAAACGAAACACTAAAAGTTGGCACTGCTATAGCAATTTAAACTTTATACCTAACACTTTTGGGATCAAGCTCGGCTGCTTGAAGGGAAATCGTGCTCGTGTTCGCAAATTTTAGGTTCAAACTATGTGCAGCGATAAGTTTCTAATGTCCATGCATTTAAAGTGCGTTCTGTTTCCGTCCGAGGTGTGAAATAGGCTTACGATATTAAAACGGCCGGCCGAACCCACTCCACACCCGTTAGCGCATACATTTTCGGCTTATCTTAAACATTGTCGCGGAAACGACACAGACTTTACGTAAATAGACATAAATATTATGTTTTAAACATAAATTATGTATTGATATATTTTGCACGTAAGGGCCAAACATGTGATGTTGAGTAATCGCAATGATTTAGTCATAGATCTAACGTACAATTTTGTTGGATATAATTTGAAAACGTGATCCAAAGTTTTAAGTATTGCAAAAGACATTTAACTCAGATTATATTAAACGCTACTATAAATTAGCATGTCTAAGAGAATCAAGTATAAATTATATAGTTTTTTTTGGCTCTTTAAGTTTAGAAAATAAGTATTAAAATGTTATATTTCGTTTGTACACATTATTTGGTACAAAAAGTAGCCAATTTTTTTTATCAGGGCTCTCCCCGACCTTTGCCTATACCAGACTAAGCCTATAGCCATAAACATGTTCCTAAACTAATCAAAATCAGATCCAGCTAGTCTCTCTTTAACTTGTCTTCAAGCAACGCTCCAAACCGACGCCCAATTCCTATGCTTTTATTAAAATTACAAATACTTATATCATAATATTATGAACATGTTACGTTTTTAAAATAGCATGTTATTTAAAAAAGAAATAAAGGCAGGGTAATGATGATAACTGAATCGATAATTGTTTATAAAATTCACCACCAGCGTAGAACATCCCTATCTGGGCCTTGACTAGTGATCACACTATTTAACACAACTTACACTATACTATGCTAAACAGTGTTGGACATTTCAACCGGTCTAATGTCACGTTTGTCTAGCGTATTCAGAAATATAAATGCCGTTAGCCCTTCTACTCGATTCTGACTTAATCGACCTAAACAGTTTGACCTGACTGGTCATAATATTGATCAAATGAACAAGCTTATATTGATTAATAAGTAATTTATATTTATTTTTAAAAATTACGACGGATGCAAGGACATAAAATTATTTTCAATCACATCCTTTCTCCATTGGGGCCATAATACCATGTCTGTCTGTCTGTCACCATAGAGTAATTTTTTACATTAATAGGTAGCAAGTTAAAATTGTCACAGAATACGTTATGAATACTATCATGATAAATAATTAAAAGTAAATAGTCAACCTCAAAACCCACGGAACTCTTTGCGCAAGTCCGATTCTCACTTGGCAGTTTTTAATTTTAATTGATATTGGCTCAACGGTTGGAATAAGCGCAAAATTTTTCTTACAAGTTTATTAGCCATCATCTTACTGTTAAAATTTTTGTAGAAAGAAATATTCTATTATGAGCGATTCAAACCTACGACCTACTCAGTAAAAATCCCAGTCACTCTGGCACTAAGCCATTCGTAACCACGTCTGTGGACCATAAACTAGACAGATTTTGCTTTTTATTTTTTTTAATTTAATTGTAGTGACCGCGGGCGTCGCGGACGACGACGCAGGAGATGGCAAGATGATTTGGGCAGAAACAATAGCGACTGGTCCACACTGACTTTGATTCGAAAGACGTGGAAATCAGAGGGAGAGGCCTTTGCCCAGCAGTGGGATGACATGGGACAGTAACACTAACATTAATTGCAGCTATTGATTTACTATCCTGATTTATTGAGAGAACGGAACGTGGACACTTGCAATTTAAGCTGCATTTGTTAGCTCGCGGCACTGATTGTGATTACAAATTTAGATTAAATACTACTTTGATAAAGTGGGTATTATAGTATTTACATAATGAATATTGGTTTTTGGTGTTGAGCGGTATTCATACTAGTGCTTGTTAAACGATTTTATTTAGCTTGCCCTGTTTGTTTTTTTGTTTCGTTTGTTTTGTTTGTCTTTACTTAATTCCATAATTATTAAATCCTTATATCTGCAACTTACTGTACGTAGGTACATACAGTAAGTTGCAGTTATAATATATCAAAAGTAATTTTGTATGTATGAGAGGTCTCATACATACAAAATTACTTTTGATGATCCACCAACTTGCATCAGATAACATCAATACCAATTTATCAAATACGTTGTCCCCGCCAAATACAACCACCGACGCTCTAGTTACCTAAAATCTATGCTTTCAACTGTCCCGCGTACGTGAGCGCTTTTAAAAACAAACTCTATATATTATGTCTATGGTGGCTGCAAAACCGAATTTGGAACGTTTGTTTAAAGATCAGACGTGTTATTATCTGGGGTCAACGACACTGTTTGTCATCGATTTTTGGTTTGAATGCATTAGCGTTGTTTTTACAGCTGGCAATTTATTGTTTTTTTAACAACGATGATCGCATCTATAATGTTTCTTGTCAAGATCCGGACTTTAGTTGCCAGTCGACGCGTAATTATAAATTGAGAAATAGTTAGGAGACCAGTGCGATATGGTTCCTCTATTTACAAAGTAACATTGTCATCTGCAAAAAAGTTTTCGTAGACTTTTGTATTTCGAGTATTTTTTGAGACTAATGCAAATTATTGTAAAATTTTAAAATCAAAAAATCAAAATCAAAATATTTTTATTCATGTAGACAATTTTAGGCACTTATGAATAGTCATAATTCTAATATTATTATAGGAGTGACTCTAGTTGCCGACAGTACTCTCTCAGACTCTAGTTGACAGTAGTAGTAGTAGTTAAGACTAAAGTATAAACCCAAGTTATACATTTATTTCCGTATGGACTGCATAAATATTATTAAACACAAGCGTAAACACGTCCTCACAAGCGGTAAGTAACTGCTAATTTCAATAGCTGCCATTTCGCAACTATTTTCTAAAGTAATGTTGAAAAAGTATAAAATATTCAACGAATTTTAAGCAACTTGTTTCCAGTAGTTTAAAAAAATAACAAAAACTTAAATCATAACTTTAATCCTAAGTAACACATACCTATAGCTACTTAATCTCAAAGCTCAAACACTATAAACAAAAGACATGTCATACAGCCTTTAAATACGATCTGTCAGTTCAGATTTAATCGACGTGAATCATTACGTCATTAGTGACGTCACAACCTAAACATTTAATCGACAGTCTAGTCTGCGAATGCAAATGGAAAATTTAAGGCGCCTCTTACAGCTAATTCGCTATCTCGCTCGCACATTGAAGATATAAAATCAATGAATATAGTTATGAAAACAAACTACACCATATGAAGGAGAACAACATTACTAAGTTAAAGAAAAAAATTCAGCTTGATCGAAACATGTGAATTTTTATTTTATTCCATTTCTATGCATGAAAACATGTTTCGATCAAGCTGAATTTTTTGCTGAAACTTAGTAATGTTGTTCTCCTTCATATGGTGTAGTTCAATTTTTCATAACTATATTCATTGATTTTATATCTTCAATCAACTTCAATGTGAGAGGCGCCTTAAATGTGCCCTTCGGAGTTGTGAACTTGCCAGATCATTAATTTTATACCATTACATATTACTGCTATATATTTCTTAATCATTGTTTATTTGATTGTAAATTATATTCTCGTGTAATAAGGACACATTTAATAGTATTACTTAAATTATTATGATCTGTTTGTGTTATAACAATATCTAATTAGAGTTTGGTTTGTTGTTGATTGTTTATTGTAAGTTAGAGTTAGGATTTGTAACTGTTAAGGCCCGTCGGAATCCTGTAAGTTAACCAATTCTATATTATACTGCTTTGAGCATTTTTATCAGTAACTAGCTTTTGCCCGCGCTTTTTTGCATTTTGACAGAACAACATCTGTCGGGTCAGCGTCTGTCGGGTCAGCGTCTGTCGGGTCAGCGTCTGTCGGGTCCGCGTCTGTCGGGTCCGCGTCTTTTGAGTCAGCGTCTGTTGGGTCAGGTACTCTAACTGTCAAGTTGTAGTTGTAGTTTGACATGCTGTATAAAATTATTGATAATTATTTTATCTGCCGTTCCAGTGTTAGTTGACAAAGCAAACGTTTTAAGAAATGTGTCGTAGTCCACTGTTTGCCAGTTGCTGTCCGCTGGCAGATTATACAGACCGATCAATAAAAAAAAAACTTTGCATTAAGAACCTCTTTCTTTTTACAAATCCGTTAAAAAAAAGATATAACAGATGTCAACTATAGGTAGTCAAAGGGATTAATCATTGTAACTTTTATTGATCCGTCATTCATATCTCGCTCATAAATGTCCACGAATGCTTTAAAACGCCTTGTAAACAGATACAATGAACAGCCGTGAATATATTTGTAAAGAAATATTACTGTAATCCATTGATTACAGTAGTAATGAATCGTTAATCTTAGTACAATTATAATGTTATTTTGTAATTAATTTTATCGTAATAATGCATCTTAGTTCTTGAATAATGGAATGGAATCTGTTTATGTTTTACAGTCATCAAAATGTATAGACACTGTTGCTTAGAAAGACTTGGTGATAAGTATTGCTTAATACTCGTTAACGTCACTTATGTGTCAATAACATTGTTTTATAGTCGATCAAAGGTTAGAAGTCGAAAGTGAGATCATAATTGTCGATCATAAGGAAGCCCGAAGAAATAAAATCGAACAAGTGGATTTAATATACCTTTTACGCGCAGAAGGGGAAATGCGCCTTCTGCATACCGTCCCGCTCGGGGATACGAGACGGTTATGTCAGGCTCTCCGGCCTAGAGATGGTGGGCGGCTGGCATACCGACTAAAACCCCTTTGTGTTACCTCTCACCTACATAATGACGGGAATCGCGTTCCCGATATCTGCAGAAGCATAACTTTCGCAAACCCACTGCAGACGTCCGTCGCCGGAAGCTCCTCGGGGTGGAGCGATGGCCACCCATCCACCGTGACCTCTTCGAGGAAATATACCTGACAGAAATAATTTCATACAAATTCTGTACTCATCATCTGCCTAGCCTTTTCCCAACCATGTTGGGGTCGGCCAATACAAATTCTGTACTATTGTAGAATTTACTTTGTAGATTGTGGCTATCTGTAGGCTGTAAAACAGGTTCTAAAAAATGTTCCATTTTATTTAATTTCTGTTCCAGCGGCCAATATCAATGGAGACTAACTACGCAGGAGATATTGAAGTGCACAAGTGTATGTGCAAACATCGCGTCGCGCTTCTATTCCCTCACTCTTATCTCACTCTAATAGTCTGATACGGCCAGAAAGAAGTGAAGAACCAGGGACCAAGACAAACCTTATAGGGTTGTAGGTATTTAAGCCTCATAGTTTTTTTTTTAAATACAAAAGAGTAGTTATTTAAAACGAATTATTCATTCATTTTTTGATGAAACCGTGAGGGAAATCAGTACATACTTCTTTATATATAATTATATACATGCTGTATACATGATTACAAAATGTAATTACTATGTAGTATATTTATGACGAATAAATGCAATTATAAGCGTGGGCTTTATTTACTTACTCCCGTCCTTATAAATTTAATAGGTATGATTTATCTCTTAGCTTTGACCTCTCTGATAAATTTATATCTCTGAACATTCAATACATCATATCATTCATAGCTAATAAATTGTTAATGAGATCAAAATTGAACGCGCACGTATTATGTTAATGTGTTGTATACCTGCTTCGATTAACTTATTAATTCATCACATGACCGTTCTTAGGATTCTTCTTAGGAGTCTTCTTAGGAGGAGCAAGATATTTAAAGAAATTAATCTATAAGAAGCAAAAGCATTGTTACTAAAAAAATAACTATCCTTCCTTAAAACATTTCTTAAAAGAAATAATTGAAATCAATAGATTTATGGCGATGATAAAAATATTCTAAATTTCTGGAATGGGTAAATGGATTTTGTATGGAGTTAATTCGACGTTACTGAGTAAAACGTAATTTCTATCTAGTAAAAAAAATGTTGACGCATTATTTTTGTATTTTCTAAACTATAGGTCGTTGTGTTGCGGCGTCACGTCGTCTGCTGTTGCGGCCTGCAGGCCGAGGACGTGTTGTATGTGCATTTTTGTATATTATGTGCTTGATTCCATTATTATATATGTACCTACATCTCCATTTTATTGTCCATAAATAGGCAGCTGCGTGCAGTTCGTATAGGCAAGAAGGCACTGCCTACCCTGCATACACGATGCAGACGACGAATCAGTGAAACTAAGTAGATAGGAATTGTATATGTTGCAGTCAAAACTCTTAGCCGGTCAAAAGTACTTTTGACTGGCAAAATCAGGCAAAAGTACTTTTGACTGCACAGGTTGGTCAATAGTAGTTTTGCCGGTAAATTATTGGTTAATAGTGCTTTTAACTGTAAATTTGCGGTCAAAAGTGGATTTGACTGACGTTCCTGGTCAAAACTACTTTTAACCGCTAGATAGTCAGTCAAAATTACTTTTAATTGTTAGGAGTGGAAATTAAAGGGCACTCATTTAAAGAGGCAGTTGTAAATAGCGGTTTTGGTAAGTTAAAAATTATAAATGGCACGTTTAATAACTAGTTCAGCAGTTAAAACTAAGCAGTAAAGTAAACAAAAATGAGTAATAATAAAAAATAATGAAATGGATCAGTGAATATATAATTGAGTAGGAAAATAATTAAATGGGCGGTACAAAATATTGAATGAGCAGTTACGTGTGGTAAAATAGTTTTTGTGATAGGCTATCATTTAAACGATAATTTTGGTAAGCTATAAAATTGATTTTATTTGCTAATAATCTAAATAAATAAAATAATAAAAATAATCTTTATCATATAATCGACGGAGCCCCGCTTCGCGGGGCTCCTACTTCTGGGTGGTTTAAAAAAAATAACAACGAAGGGGAAGGCGAGGTCTATTCGCTCGCTTCGCTCGCTCACACGACCCCGCCATCCCCTTCTAACCTAACCTGTCCGATTCGGGGTGCCCTAAAGTCCATACACAGAATCGTAATCTGCCGAACTATTTATCGAACTGCTCATTCCATCATTTTTACCGCTCATTCAGTTATGGGACTGCTTAATTATTTTTAGAATTGACTTTGTATGATAAAATAACCGACTGACACGACTGACTGACTCGACCAGTCAAAACTACTTTTGACGGAATCAGTTGGTCAAAAGTACTTTTGACCAGCTTCATTGGGCAATAGCACTTTTGACTGTTATTTCAGTCAAAAGTACTATTGACGAAAGCCTATGGTCAAAAGTACTTTTGACTGATTTTGCCAGACAAAAGTAGTTTTGACCGGTTAAGGGTTTTGACTGTAACATATATACTGTCTACCCTGTCGAAAATGTCTGTGCACCCCCCTTTGGTAGGTTAATGACCACTATGTTAATAACGAACTAAATGCGTATCAATTTCATATTCATGTCCCAATCATATTCAAATCGATAACAGGTAAAATCAATACTTAGAAGTCAAAGTCTGGCAAACCGCAGGACCAAGTAAAAATAAAAACAATTGTTTCAAATCCTATAGACATTCTTACATGAACTGAATTTAAAGCTGTTATGTTTTTTTTAGGAAATACCTACCTAGCCTGTATACGTATGATACATACTCTGTATGTGTGACATACCTTTTGCATATTTTTTGTGTACTGTAGAAATTTTAAAGACACATTCACACATTATAATAGAACATCTAAGGTTAATAAAAAAACCTAGTGAAACCACCTTTTTAACGGGGTTTATCGGGAAAAACATTTATTTATTTGTCAAGTCCTGACGTTTCGAGTGCTTTACAGCTCTCGTGACTTCGACTGTAGGCAGACTATCCGCGAAGAAACTATGCACGGTATATTATATAATACGCGACGAATCCGTAAAAAAGGTTGTTTCATTATGTTTACCGTTCGCGAAAGTTTAAGACAATAATAAAAAGAACCTAGTACATATTAGAATTTAAACCTTCACCCTAGGCTTCTCTAACAAAGTTTTACACTCTATTGGAAAATCTGTCAGGTGAGCTAGATTCCTCACAATGTTTTCCTTTACCGTTTTAACTCAGTGGGGCGTGCTTAGGTTTCAAACCTGCAACCTTAAGTCGGTCATACCACTAAGCTATCAGATCACTGATATTTATAAGAGACTGGCAAAATTTAGAAATATTTACAATACCTATGATACAGCTAATAATGTTAAAAGAGAAAATCCTAGACAGAAAAGCTTAGTAGGTTGAATAGAGCTGGAGATTTGGCCAGTATAATTCCGAATCAAATCTCGTTTCGGCGTTCGTGACTAAAAGCAATTAACAAATGAAGTTACACTAGACGGTAGACTTGCGTGAATGTGATAGACGATGTTTGTCTAGTATATAGTACACCTATTGATACTTGGGCGCCTTCCTGACTGGGACTGGTATGCGCTTGACAAAGAATTTGTACTAAAACGACTCAGTCAGAAATTATAACTAAACAAAAACGCATCGAACCGGTAACGTTCCCAGAATGCTAGCTGCATTGCCTCGCTGGATGGCTATATTTAATTCACCACTAAGGGTGATGACCACCACGCGCCCTGACTAAAAACCATACGGTGTTCCTCGATGGACCTATGGATATCCAGTAAGGGGTTCACTTGTGTATTCATCGTCATCTCCCGTCAGGTAGGTGCTACCATACCACCTGCTTCAATCTTTAGCATGTACTAACTGTGTGTATCGGTTGGTTTTACTATAATTTTGGTACTGTGTACAAATAAATAAACATGTCAATGTTGTATTCCCGGGTAAACTTAGCCTCGTACTTCCAACTATTAATATAATCGTTATAACTATTTGGCAAGGTTGGTTATTGTTTTACGCCCACTCTGACATTACCTAACGGGGCATGCACTTTACTACGTAACTATTCAAAACAGAATGATAACACTGACGGATTATAAAGGTGACATAATGCACTTTGGAGTTACATAAATTAACATAGTATCACGAATGTATGCCCCAAAGGGTTTAGTAGAGGTAAAAATATAGTAGCTTCATCCATAATTGACCAGATATGGTAAAAGTTGTTAAAAGGGTCGAGCCTACTATTAACCAGGCATATTTTATCATCTTCAGATGCCAATTCGTTAAAGTAGAAATTACGAAGAGTTGTCATTAAGCGAATTCATCATTTAAAAAGTTGTCGTAATGAGAAGTTGACATTTTAAGAAGTGGACATTTTGCGTCCGGTTGTCATTTTAGGAATTTGTCAATATAAGTTAAAACGGAATAAGAGATTGACGATTAGCCGTTGCGCTTGCGACTTTTAGACCAACGAGGCAGACAATAAGATGATTTATTGCTCTTTCGACTTATTTTTTTTGGAGTACTTCACATACTTTAAACTAATTGAAGAAAAGCAGAAATAAATACAAGCAAACAATCCTAGGCATCCAGTATTAGTATATTGATAAAATTATAAACAAATATTTTGTCAATCTACACTATTTGGTGCATAATTATTATCTTCTTCGGCTCAGAATTACTTTTTTTCTTTTTTAAATATGAGAAATAAATATGCAAAGTTCCCGAGAAAACCTTCGGCTTAGTTATCCAAATAATTACGCTATTCTACGCTTATTATTACTATTTACAAACAAATTCTCCTTATTCCACACCTATTTCTCTACATCTTAGCGATTACGTTGTGCATATAAACGTTTATGTCTATATATTAGTATGCACGGAACACGTTCAAACGGTTTTGCACGTGTATTATGCAACTTAATTTTCTTCTGGTTAACGTCATCTTGTCTAGTAAGTTCGATTTAGATTCGTTCGATAGTTTAATGATTGTTTATTGTGTTACGAGGACGGTAAGATCACAATTACTAAAAGGAACATTTAAATTTCAAAGCCCAAAGCGCAAGCAAGGGATCTTATAATGTCTAGGAATGACAATGTGACTAGAAATATGCAGTATTTATTTTCTTCAGAAATCTGACACACAACATTTACAATCAATCCTGTTAAACGTTATTACACACCCTAGTTCGACTTGGCACACATATTCGCACATAAATCTAAAAACTTACAATTATGTTGATACCTCTTGTAATTTATTCATTATCAAAACTTAATTTGTGCCGAGCAATTAAACCTAGGACAATATCCCATTAATTGTGTTGAAATGATTTATTTGCAGTAGTGATTGACCAAGACCATTTTTTATCGCCGAAACCAAAACCGAATTTAATTCCCACCTTAGTTTTAGCCAACACAAAGGCCGAGGCTTACTGGTTATATTCCTGCCACTAACGTGCAACTGACAAACATAAACGGCAAGTCAGAGACGGAAATATGTCTAGGGCAAAGCTTGTGCTAAGTAATATTTATCTCGGCTTCAAAGATTTGCATTGCAAAGCATTGATTCAACAACTTTCGGAAAGGTTTGGTATGGGTGCATGGCAAAATAACCATTTTTAAAAAGAAAGAAAGAAAACATGCTTTATTTTGCACCAACAGAAACCCAATAAAAAAAAATTGAATAAAAGTAAAAGTTCAAAGTGCCAAAAGAGTCATCGGGTCAGCGTAATTCTAGCTGGCAGTAACACTGATCAGTAAGCGCTCATTTTTAGCAGCAGATCGTAGGTAATGTTCTTGGGGCAATGTAATGGGGTAATGTATTGAATTATTAGTTACGGGAGTAGTTCCAGCAGGATTACTGCCGAAACCAATGGTCAACATTTTTCATTCGTACTGGCCGAAACCGAAACCAACCTCCGACTCCAACTCTACCTAGGTATTAGTAAGTGGTTGACGCTTGCATAGCTGAGTGTAAACAAAAGATATGTACTGATTGACATTTAGAACCTAGCCTCGCCCTTTGAGATATCACACGGGACAATATCGTCAGTGTAAATTTATTCAGTAAAGGTGGTTACATTATAGTATTAAACTTGTTTAAGTGCAGTTATTGTCAAGCAATATTTATCAAGTTTTATACCTAGAATAGTATTTTGCAGAAATGATTAAAAATGTGTTAGTTATCTTGAACTTCCTTGCAAAATAAACGGTTAATAACTACCTACCTATTCAATTATCTAAATTAATATAACAAAGAGAAAAGATTTGAATTATCATAACTATGTTTATTTGTAATATAAATAAAAATTACTAAAGGAAATCTACAGTATTAGCAAATATTATTTGGTCGTATTTTTTTTTACCAATTAGAGATTATTTAATTAGTAAAAAAAACTATTTTTTACTTAAGTGTATACATAGGTAACTTACTTTATAATTAAGTTGTAAAGTAGTTTATAAGGTTTTATATATTAATTTATGGTAAGTATATATTATTTTTAAACGAATCTCATTTAACAAACAAGAATAAATAGCTGTTAGAAAAAATCATGCATACGTTGAATGAATGAATTCAAGTAGCTCAAGAAAGTTAATAAATGCTCAACTAATGTTAACGTTACAAAGCACTAATGTCTCGTTTCAAGGTGTTTGTACAGCAACAACATTTCTCAAGGAGATAACATCGTGATCCGAAATTATAAGCGCACTTCAAACTGTGGAGTACGGAACATCTCCAGGGTTGTGTGTAGGAAGAATATTGGATACACTCAATGTGGATACGAAAGTTTTATTTGTCATAAACTTAATAATATTATGATAACTGAAAAATTCAATAAAAAATGCAATAGTTGCAATAAAATTTGAAAAGCGAAAAATATAAGCTTGTAACTAAACAAGTTTATATTATTCGCTTTTAAAATTTTCTGAAATTATGGAAAATAGGTATAGCAACGTTTATATCGCCAAAATATAACGTAGTAACAACAACGTGCTGGTGCGGTACTTTAAACATTGGACCAATATTTACAAAATATTATTCATAAGTTATTTCATTATTGTGCAATGGAATTTGTTAAAAAAATAACTATTTTGATTTAGAGAACGTCCACCATGACCAAACAAATACAGACTAACTTTTTATACTAAATTTTAAATAATTATGGACATGAACACTGATTAATAAATAATTTAAACTGTGTATGCAAATAAAATTATCGAATTCAATTTAAAGTTGTATGACTTACAGTATTGACATTCAATAAATCTCTAAAATAAAACCATTGATTTATTTTTCTTCTTATCTTGTTCAGAGCATTTACACGGGTTGATTTTTGTTCACGATTTCTTTTATTATAATTTGGAATACATCTGTAAATGCAAATTTGGCAACTAAAACCCTTAAGACTTGTTAAGCAAAACGCTGTCTTTTTGTAAATTTGTTACCAATGATAATGCTAATGCAAATTAGATTAATAAAGTTTACTCTTCGTTATTAAAGTGTGCAAGCATCAATGTGGTTGACCAAACCTTTTATTAAAAGTACCACATAAATCAGCTTTTATCCTAATTAGCTGTTTATTGCTGGGTGATTTATACAACGTTATAATTATTTTAATGGGTGACTCAAATTGGTTGACTCAGTTTGTTTAAATATTATTTTTATGTGTTAGTTTTAATTAACATCAATGAGTAAACTATGATTATCATTACACAATTAACACTTATAGTCGCTATTTTATTACTACTATTTATGGTTTCTATTTTCAATTTAATTTAAGTATTGCAAAGATAGAAGTAACCAAAAGGCAACATTTTGCAGACTACGAGATTTTACTACAGCTTAACAATTCGGGATAAAAAAATCAGGTGACCTAAAACAATAATTAAGTATTTAAAGAAATTTAAAAAGTAACTATGTTTTTTTACATATAGGTAGAACTTCTTAAATATATACTTAAGGAGATCTAATTAATAATTTATTGACTTAAAGAGATTTTAAATTAAAAAAAATGACTTATCATTTAATTTTAACCATTCAATGAAGCAAACGTCATCACCATTCGAAATCATTCAAATCCAAAACTGTTGAATCTAAGCTACTCCAGCCAGGCTTTTGTTCTAATATTATGCAAATAAATTAGAATGCAAGCAGACAGACCCGTTTGCTGAAGACAGTCTTAGCTTCCAGTTTCTGTCATCCTAGTCTAATATGGTGAGGTAAATTATTTTGTGCTAGTACATAGTGTCTTGTCCTGAATTGTGTCAGATATTTGTCACAGGTAATAAATAATTCATATGAATAACTTACCTGTGCCGTAACTAGCCTTTTACGTGCCCGGCGCGAGCTTCTATAACTGCACCCATGCATGACCGAGTCATGGTCACAGACTTAGTCCTGGTCTGGTCATTGCTGCGCCTTGTGCCTGGACACCGATGGCGTGTTGCCAGAAGTCGCGCTTTTGGCGGGACATTCCGCTTTTCTACCCTTTCAGGACACGTGCCGCCAGCACCCTGAGTTTTTTTTATCTAAGCAGCCAATTTGGCATGGTTAGTACTTACTTAAAAAAACCGATCCTAACTGAGTAGAAAAATAATGAAGTCTTCATTTTGCAAAAAGGATTGTAACCATGATATGCATTTTTCCTCCGTCCTGATCCCTATCTATCCCTCCCGATGTTAAGAAAAACAGACCTGGTAACACAGGCTCACCCTACCCTAGCTATGGCTCTGCTTAACAAAAATCACCAACACTCAAGAATCGCAAGCTATTTTAGATTTTAGATTTCTTACTTCATTATTATATTTCTTACTGCATTCATTTGGTAGTACAGACTCCAACACATCATTCTACCCGAAACCGTCAAATTTTCCCAAATAACTTTAAATCTAATGCTAGCAAGAAAGTTGAAAATCTATTAAACAAATTGACAGATTGTACATAAACAGCAACAAATAATCCATCGCAGGTCGCGTATTATAGGTGTCTAAAGAAACGTGTGTGAGGTGCTTTAAGTACAACTTATGTTTGTTTAACACGACTCCCATGGTATCTTTAATACTTTTACTTTGTTAAAAATGTTAATTCAATTAGAGAATTGAGGTTTTACTAATGGTTTAGTAGTTTTTGCCGCCTACTTGACGAGTGCTAGCACTTGTCATAAACGTATGTGTTTTGTTTGTAAAAATCTAAGTAAATCAGATTTTTCAGAATTCATGATTCTGAAAATCAGATACGTTAGCCAGAATCGTAAACAAAATATGAAATATTATTAAAACAATCATAATTATTAAAAAAACCGGGATTCATATTATTATATTCATAAGAATTAAAAAGTTTTTTTTGTCATTTTTGATTATTATGTCGAATAGAAAAAGTCTCATATTATGGAGAAAAATCTTGATCCTCAAGCCTTTTTAAATTATACTCCTGAATCCTGATATTACAAAATCTTAATACAATTTAATTCCATAACTTTATCGGTGATATAATTTTTAAATAAAATAAATTAAACATAGAGTAAAACGTCTGTATACAGGCATACATCGAGGTGATTTCATAAAGGTTTCAATTTTGTACCGAAATCATAAAATAAGCAATGGAATTCATTCATCCATATCCATGCAACAACTTTAGCCGCTGTAGGAACTGCCACAGTAGGATAAAAGTTCCTACACTACGACCAAGGTTTAAGTAACCAATCGATTATAAGTAACTCAACACTATTAAACAGCAACGTACCTGTCATGTACACATGGAAAGCAATATCAATCCAAACAGATATCATATAGGTACTACCAAAATAATAAAAATAACAAGGGGTAACACGCGATCAAACGATAATACACTTCTTAGCTCAATGAACGCAGCGTAATACAGACCACCCGGACACCAAACTACTGCACTCTCAAACATCGTTTATTTAAAGAAATGTACTAACAATTTCATTACAAAACAAAGATATGGATTTCCTACAAATGAAAGCGCGTGGGCGGCTATCGTACATCGTGTTTATGAAATGAACTACTACCTAAACGGGACTCAATCGCGAGCATATAAAATACATTTTCCTATTTCATCAATATTTTAATCTGCTAAATTCAAATTGAACTTTATTTTGATAATGTACGGTTTATTTTACCACGGCATTGTTGTTTAAAGAAAATTATTAACAATATCACAGTGAGAACAGGTGGCAACGATTTAGTAGGTTTTGCTTTAGTAATTGCTCACTTGCGACACCGTTGTTGTAATAAGCCTATAGTAAATGAAATATGAAGCTTTTGCTTTTCGACTTTTTTATAACACAGCCCTATTTAGGCAGATAGATATAAAGAAAATGGACTTTATTTTGTAGTAATAAGGTATGTATTATAATTTTAGATGGTTGGAGAAAGGTCTTACAAAGGAAGGCGCCAGGAAAAAGGCATGAATGAAGCACGATAAGAGGTGGCTATTGTGTTGTAGAAGTGTGATATTAATTTTCTTTTAAAGATGTATTTACACTTTTTCGTAGATATTATTTATCAAAATTACGTCACGTTTAAAACTACATAATTTTACACAAATGAGACGATGCGGATGGGGGGACCATGTATAATAAAAATGGACTGCGTTTTCATTAATTTAGAATTCAGTGGATTTAGTCTAAACAAATAAAAAATAGTACGAAGTATTCTAGAATAATCGTATTTATTCGTTTTTGTGTTGTTGAGTCGTTAATAGCCATCCTTGTAATAGAGTGTTAACTTAAAAGTCTAACAGTAAATGGTATAGTAATATTAGTAATTAATTATACAAAATAACTACTAAGTAGAATTGTAGAGCATCGATAATATAATTCTTAAAAAAATACAAACGTAAGAAGTTTTATCTCTCTCATTGTGGATAGGGGGTTTACTCTTGAATTTCGAACCAATAAACTCATTGCAATGTTACAGTATTGTAGCAAAAGCGCACGGAATTAGCAACATAATTTCTATAGAAAAATAGGATTGGAATTGGGTTCATGAGTAAGCCCCCAGATTTCAAGGATTATTTCCACTATAATTTCGAATTACAACCGGAAGGTGTAGACGTGGCTAGCCGTGGGTCGTATCCGGCACCCACGTGTTACATCACTTCAATGGACGTACGGTTTTACAGCAAACTGAATGGGCTAGATGAAATATAGCTAGATATTTCGCTTTATGAATTATGTAGAAGTCTAGGTTAAGTTAGGTCAAATTTCGTCTTTCGGTTGTTTTATCTGAGAGAGCGCGTTGAATTCTATTGAGTGCAGTGTTGGTAAATGAGTAATTTTAGTTAATTGCGTGCAGTTTTTATGAATTTTTATAACAAATTAGCTGTGATAACAAAGTGACAGTTTTAACTCTGATACATAGACATAGGTTGTTCATCAACTATTGTCACTGTAAACGAGTGACTGGAGCAGACAAAATAAATACAAAAAGTCACAAAAATAGTATTTTGGAAGGCAAATACCACATTGTAGTGAAACTGTTTCTTGAAAAGTAATACCTAGATACAACCAAAAACTACATCTCGTAAATAAGCTGAAACGGCCAAGGAAGTAAATACTATACCATCACAGAATAAAAAAGTCAAGTGACTATTACTAACTGAGAGTTCAACCTCTCGTAATAGGTCGGCGAAGTATCGGCGACACTTCTGAAGCTTTGCGGATTTTACTTCTGCTAACAAACGTTATAATTAGGCCAAATGGATAAATGTCAAAGTTTTCGTATAGAGGTTTGATTACACCATCGCCGCGAGTATTCGCGCATAATGAGGATTCGGCTATGAGGATTTGGCTATTACCATTTAATTTTGTGCAGTGAGTATGTGCGTTGAAGCCAAGTTTGAGGAAGCCCGTACCACGAAGGTTCGGGTTTTTTTATCGAATGGTTGATGAATAACCTGGTGTCAGAGTTTTAACTGCCCGTAGACTTCTTACATATCACTCGTTGAAAAATCTCAAAAGTATGGTTTCCTCACGATCTTTTCCTTTACCGTTTTAGCAAGTGATAATGAATTTCTAAAACGTATATACTGCTCAGGAAGTTTCGGTGAGGAAGTCTTAAAAACAACACCCAATGTAAAATCTCGAACTATTCCTCGCGAACGATTGGAATTTGAATTTAGAAACTGGTCGAGCCTATTCAGGAATAATATCATAACCATAACGCAATGAGCAAAAATAGAATTTAGTTCTAATCTTGTAGGAGTTAGGTTTTATTTTTGCTTATTTTGTTCGTTGCGATGTTCTTTCTAAATAGACTCATGATGTTCACTGAGAATGCTCGCGGTGAGGACGCACCTTTATACGTTTTATCTTACATTCATCAATTAGTAATTAACAAACCTAAAATAATTTGACCTTTTAGTATAATTGAATTACTTCATTCTTCGAATAATTAAACTTTAAACATGCATTCTATGATTGTGTCTTAGAATTAATGCTTGTCAGAGCATATAAAGTTCTTAACAAGTGGATTTGAAGGATGTTAATTAATTTTATTTAAATATAATTGAAATGCTTCTTTTTACTACCAGTTACTATTAGTGGTATTATTCAGTAGTATTTACGTAGATTTTGATTGTATTGTAATGATTGACGTCGTAATTGTGTTTGTATTTTTTTAATGGTTAGGTTACGTTTAGGTTAGGTTAGGTTAGAAATTTTGCTATGGTTTATGTGATTGGGGGTGAAGTTGTTGCCTAAGGGAACAAATCTAATGAAAATAAATCTGAAATAGATTTTATAAAAACAAAGTTTTGTAAAAGCTTTTGTATTGGATATGAAAACTAAACGTGTATGCAAAAAATTGCGTCTATGGCGTTGACCGTTGACGAGTTTCTTTATCTGGAGTTTTTTTTACTTTCATACTTACTAAGCTTTTAATAAAATGATAAATTTTGCCAATTATACTTATTATAAATTCATAAGTAAGTTTGCTGTGATTGTGACGGATCATCGGTTAAGCGTGATTTTCAATTTTTCGCATAGAGATAGTTTTTGTGACGAAATAGTGAAGCGTGACGTTACGGTACGTTTTATCCAGGAAAATTTGAATGGGATACAGTCATATAAATGTATCAGCTGGTTTTTTCTAATATAACTAAAAGGGTGAATGGATATAAACAAATTTAGTTCATGTAAGTACCGAATTAAAATATTGTTTTAAAGCATTTCTTATTAAGTTTTTCTTCGTGATTAATGCTCGATCCTTCTCTTTAATTGCCCTGAAGTGGCAGTGACAGTTACAGGCTGATTAATTTTATTTAGTAAATCTAATTTTTCCATTTTTATTACAGCATTCACCTGAAATTGCTTTAAGCAAAACGGATAAATTCGGATTTTTTTTTTTGAATATACATGCAGTAAAATGTAACACTAATATTCATCAACTTTTTCCTTCATTTCATATCGGCACAATACAATGTAGAATCTGTTAAAAAGCACTCGTATTCATAATACAATTTGTTTTATTATATATTCGTTCATATTCCCATAGCCCTAAAACAAAGGGCTTGAATCAACAATCTTGGGACTCGTCCCAGCGCTATCTTCTCACGTGGATCAGACCTCAGACTTTACGACATATCTGAACCTTCGTGTTCACATTTATTCCCATGTTTCATTTAAATACTTGAAATCTTCTTAGCTTCGGTTTTGGTATCTGTTTAGTATGACGCAACTAAGAAGTGCATTACAGAATTAAATTCGATCACTTCTGAATTGTGGGTGACTTAAAGCTTTCCTGTACCTATATAGAGCAAATAGACACAAAATAATTTTTGTTTTTACTACTGCTATAGCCGTTCTCCGTGAAAGAGTTTTAATTAGGGATATTATTAATAACGTAAATAAAGTTGATAATTCTGAAACGGTTAAATTAAATTTATGCAATTTTTAAATGTGTCATGGTAATACACATTCATGGTAATATATCACGTATACTTTACTTAAAAAAACAGGAAGAATTTAAAAAAAGTAATATAATAAAAATAGGGAATTGACATTATCATTGTTGTAAAGGTAGATGATCGTAAACACGATTCGATTACTCACCATTTTGCTACAATATATTGTTTTTTATTGCGCATACGCATCGACCACCACGGGCTATAATAAAGTGTAAAATAATAAAGAGCTTAAAAGAAATAAAGTTTTACAACGAGTAACTGAGCAACGGTGTCTTGTAGACAATGCTTGAGCGAAATGTAATATTACCTACATGAAAGACGATATGATCTCCATGCGTAGTGACACTAAAAATGGTAACGTAAATTAAGTGTTATTATCTTAATGACATGGGGCTAATTATATGCCTAGGTAATAGGGATCTGTTAAAGATAGAATGCTAACTATTATAACTATGTTTATGATTATTATTGTTAATCTAAGACATCACTGACTAATAATGAAGAAAAAACATCGTGGGTAAACCTGGATTTTATAATATTCTGAAATCGCCAAGCTAGCGTGGTGATTAATGCTCGATCCTTCTCTTTATAAGAAGAGGCTTTTGCCCTGCAGTGGGACAGTTACGTGTTGATTTTTTTTGTGTCGAATTGTTTTTAATGACGTCAATTAAAATTAGGCTGTTAAAAATGACATGAGCGGCAATGCGAGCACTTGAGCTACCCGAGGACAGCGGTGGAGGTGTTTTTGACGCCTAAATTTTAAACCTCTTTTTGAAGTATTGGTTTTATTCAAAACTATATTTAGATATTTAAATATTATTATTCATAAGTATGTTTAATTAACTATGTTTCATGAATCCTATAAGAGAAAGTGTAATAAATTAAACTACTCTCTTATTAAAAGAAAAATAGCATTTCTGCCCACATTGATGAAAACAATTTTTGGTAGGACTTTACTATTTCAAAAGGATAATCGTTATTGCCTCGTTTTTTATTCACTTTCTATTATAATAATAACAGAGTAGGTACAGGAATTGTAAATCTACTATTTTTTGATTCTAGTAAAAAAAACGATTGTACTAAATAATACCACCAAATAATTTCGCTGCGATAATTCGATAATTTTGATATGACATTATAGCATAATTATGTTGCTCACAGCGACACAATATCTAACTAACCCACTTTAGCAAAAAAAGGAGCACAAAGTGCAGTAAAAAGCTGATTTATAACGTGTCTGCTTTCCTGGCTTAGGATAGTACTCCCAGCCATTGTTATACAAACTAAAGCCTAGGTCTGAATGGGCAGTGAAAGAAACCAGTCTGGCCATAAGTTACGGGCGAAGTATCACCGGTATTACCGCCAAGCTATAACTCATTGCTTGCGAAATCAACGCCTCAACTCTCTGAACACGCTACTGTTCGTCCAATTGCTAAACAGTAGCATCTTAAGTGGAATTATGTTTAATATTAATATTCTGTGGCTATTAAGGAAGTCGGAATCTGTAAAGATATAAAAAATTAATAGTATTTGACATTAATGTGTGTATTAGAAATTAATTACTACTTCGTACGGTGAAGGAAAATATCGTGAGGAAACCAGCACACCTAAAAGATGTTTCAACAGTATGTAAAGCCATGTCAGAGGCCTACGAATGGTTTAAACTGTGATACTAGATTGTTTATCAATCTATACTTATAAAACAGTAGCGTGACTGACAACGCACAGCCTAAGTCGATGGGCGTAAAGACTTGAAATTTGGAGAACATAACCCTTGCGTACGTACTGTAAAGGTACACTAAGGTAGGATTTTTGACTTCGCTGAATCAGAAACACTCGAAAATTATTTAATCATACAGAAAATTGGTTCAATTTACTTCTCTTAGGTTTTACTAGCTCGCTAATAATTGGTATATCATGGTACCTACTGGAGACTGTTTTTTTTAAATGTGTGTATTTTATAAATTAGTTATCACTGGCTCCGTACCTCGGAAAGCATGTAAAGCCGTTGGTTCTGCGTCTAATCTCTCTCCGGTTTTTTAGGATTGGCGTCCCATCGGGCTATGAAAGGGAGGGTTATATATAGAGAGTGTATACCTGTATTTGCGCACACACTTATGCATGTTATCTCCTAAGTGTTATATCTGAAATTCACTCAGGAGAGGAACGAAACCGCGCGCAAAAGCCAGTTGTTTATAGATTCGTAAATATACGATTTAAAATAATTACAGTAATTGTATTCTTCGAAAATAATATACATAACAATACGTTTTATTATCATATGATTTGATTTTACGATTAGGAACTACATTAGGAATATTATTATTGCTTAGAAAATCAATAACGTTATTAATATTGAAGGCGTGATTGTAAAATTTCAATGAAATATTATGTACAGAAGTAGGCGTACAGTTATTACTTGTTTCATACTATTTGACGTTTTATTGTTGTTGTGTTAATATAAAAACATTATGGTACTAAAAGCACGTTTTTTTAGAAAAAGACATAAATTGTAGTTAGGAACGTCTTGAAATAGCTCAATTAGGTTTTTTCAGCTAAATAGTGAATAGTGTCTAATTGTCAATAGTTCCACATCATTAATTTAGGGGTCCTTAAATCTAAACCTCTATCTCGCTCGCAAATTGACGTCATAAAATTACTTAATATAGTTATGAAATACTATGAAAAAAACAAGTTAACATTAACAAAAATTTCAGCTTGACAGGAACTAGTTTTCATAAAAAATTGCCTAAACAAAAATTCATTTGAAGCAATTTTTATTATGAAAATTTGTTCCGATCCTCAATAAAAATTCATATGAAACATTTTTTATTTAAGAAAATTTATTCCTATTTTAGAAAAAAAATGGCGTTTCCGTTGCTCAGTTGCTGCGGGAAAGAAAGACGAGTATGTACACACCTATGTTTTACAAATAAACTTTCTGATTCTGAACAAATATTCATAGATAAAAATTGCCTAACTGAACAAAAATTCTTTTGAAGCAATTTTGATAATAGGTATGAAAACTTGTTCCGATCTCAGAAAAAATCGGCGTTTTCGAAGAAATATCAAGAAAGATAAAAATCTGCAAAAATATAGTAAATTGGAAATCAGACTTTTTCAAATCGTTTAAAAATTTGGACACGATATAAATAAAAATTATGTACTTCCATTGAAGACTCTATCACCCTATTACAAGTCCAGTAACAACAATAAAAGTAATCATTTCGCGTCCAATTTGCAACAACCACTATCGAGGATATGTTTATTGAGATGTAAGTGTGGTTTACGACCAAACTGCGCGGGAGCACTTTCTTTAGACGCTGCGTACGACAGTTATATTTATTTATAACACCTTGAATATTCCATTCATGACATCAACTGGGATCGTTGTAGGGTGACTACTTTAGCAGCGTCTTTTAATACAGTCCTGCTGGAAAGTGTGCATTTGATTTGACAGATATTTTTCTATGGAATTTCAAACTTTTGAGGATTTTATTAGTTCAGTAGAAATATATTAAAATATAATTAAAATACATTTAGTTAAAAT
Organism: Protodeltote pygarga; assembly: GCA_936450705.2. Taxonomy (NCBI): domain Eukaryota; kingdom Metazoa; phylum Arthropoda; class Insecta; order Lepidoptera; family Noctuidae; genus Protodeltote; species Protodeltote pygarga. The sequence continues at coordinate 4,590,529 of OW388257.2, read as the reverse complement.
AATAAGAATATTATTTATTGAAAACACACAGTCTAGAGTATAGATCTTTCTGATGAATGAGTACCTATTTTATCTAAAAGAGATTATATTTTGTAGTTACGTTTCTTGAGTTAATGAAACAACTCTTCAACTTCGGTTTCCACGTAGATATGAATTAATATCCATCTAACCGTATTTCGGACAAAGCGGCCAATCTCAGCGCAGACTAGCTACGCCGTAGATATGCGCACAAATGTGCGCGACATGACGATGCACTGTATTTCCTCACTCTAATTCTCCGATAGAACGGTAATTCGATACGATTTGAAATAAATCAGGTTCAGGACTAACGGCTTTATGCGTATTACTCACACGTAAAATCTTGAATTTTCTCCAAACGTCCTATTTAAATCATGCTGTCCCAAATTGCCATAAAATATAATAGCCACTCTATTTCCTCCCAGTAGGTAAAGCGTAAACCGGACTTCTATTGTGGCTACAGTGTACCGAGCGCAAAATATGTCACTGTTGTGCAGACCATTCAGATCCTTGAGAACTTAATATTTTAATCTTATCGCCTTTGGAACTGCATGCACTGACAATGAACTAGTTACGCGGCCCATCCTTTGTTAAACAATTTTATACCACTTTAAAATTATGCTGACTTTATTTGGAATACAATACATACTTTATTGCCAATTATTAATAATTTTAATTTATATAAATAAAGTTACTAGACGTTACTGAAATAATGTCTTCCTCAATTAAATAAGAGTCATTTATTTTATATTTTAGTAGACCCAAAAGTAACCTCGGGCGGTCTTATAGTAAACAAAATAAACAAACCTTTTTATAAACATTCGCAACTTAACTGTCATGAAAGACAAAACCAAGATAAACAGCCTCTGTGTCAGTGAATAAATTAAAATAATTGAAATTTGAAAAGAGAACAAAAGAGCAGCCGCTGCCCGCGGGCCGCGGTTATGACGTCATAATTAAGGGGCCCAACACACGACGAAAAGTAAGAGAGCGATGTGAGTTCATGTGAGTCACGTCGCATCGTGCCGTGAGAAAACCGAATTTAATAAAAAAGTAAGAGTGCTTTCTTTGTACAGGGGCATGCGAAATTGAAGTTCGATTATCGGTGCCTTATTTTGGGACATGATTCATTTTGGTGAGAGGCTTGAAATTTAAGATAACACGTTAAGAATTTTCGATTAGCGAGAATGATGCAACCGCTGCCAATGTAACGGGATGGGAGACACGTTCAAGTGAACGACCCTTTTACTTTTAATACTTATGAGGTGCATTGTTAACTACGTGGGATTTTGATTTGTTTATTAGTCATCAATTATCGAGAAAATTAGGACGCTACATTATGTAGTTTAAAAAAATAACGGAACATTTGGAAGATATCACTTATAGGAAACAAGATGTAGCTAATCTGAAATTTATTCTTATCCTTAATCTGAAGTAACGGTCTTATTAATTAAAAAGGTAAGATTATTATTTTACTTTATTTACCTATATTTCGTATTTTGGAAAACTTTGAACTCAGAATTCAAACTTATTCTAACTGTCATCATCATCATTTCAGCCAAAAGATGTCCACTGCTGAACATAGGCCTCTCCCAATGACTTCCAGATTCTAACTTTAAAATGTTGAAACTCTTAAAAAATTATACGGGGTCAATACAACATGTCATATACGTAGGTATAAATACATTTTTTTGATTGGGGATTGCTAACAAATTATTTAAATAACTAATGAGCAATGCACACTCCAATAAACCGCGACTTACGTAAATTTGTAAAACGTGCGATATTAGAAAATATTTCGTCAACTCTCACTACACCTACACTTTTATTAACAAATCGATTCATTGCGTGATAAAACACATCATAAATCGAGTTACTGTACTCGAGTCACTGAGATGACATCGATGCATCGAGTCAGCTCGCTCATATGCGTCACTTTTTAATTGTCCCGCATAAGGCGTGACCGTTACTGCATTCGAATAAAGATCTGATAATTAACGGTAAAGGTAACGGGTCGGAGGGCAAATGGGATCGAATGAGAGCATACCAATAAAAATGTGGAGCTCCTTAACTTTAACGCATAAAAATGTCGACTAAATTAATTGAAATTGGGTGCAATGTGGATATAAAAAATATTATGAAATTTTGAACGAACGAAATTTATTTATTTTGCTGCAGGATTTGCAGATTGGTGTTATACTTTTAAATTTGTTACGTCTGTAAAAAAAATGTTTTCTTTATTTATGAAAGTAGTCGTAGTTGAGGGTTTAAAATAATATATCACTCTCATCGTGACTCTTATACGACTGTTAATGATTGATCTAATAAAATTATATTTTTTTGTGGCTTTTTCAGAATCAGGAGACCCCAAAATACTATTCCAATTTGATGAACGGCGCTGAGGACAGTTCCATCCACATTCCTACAAGACATCCACTTACTTTTTTATTTTTGGTTATTCCTAATTATATATCTATGTAGGTACCTATGAGAAGAGGCGTTTGCCCTACAGTGGGACAGTTACAGGCTGGTTTATTTATTATTGTTAATACCTAATTATTTTTTCTTTTTGGATAATGACGCTATTACAATAAATATTTTACTCCAACATAAATACTAGGTGTTTAAGGACAACAGAGTAACAACATCAAATGTCATTACAGTCCATTACAATTACAAAAAGAACCTAATAAACTCCAACTCACATTACACCGTCAAGTTTAAAACACTGGAAACAAAAATAAGTGCGCACTCTCACAATCCAGCCTATAGCAGCGAGCCTTGTGAAATTGGAATACTAGCATTTAGTACGGAACCGTCGGTCAAGTAGCCAATAAACGGTGAATGTAGAGCGTGGGCGGAGTCGCTTCGTTTGACGCGAAATACGTACTGAATTGTTACGTTTGACCGTGTGTGATGGATCTAAGTTTCTCTGTGTTTTAACAAAGGGTAAACAGCAAATACCTACCTATATTATGGATGAAGTTTGCTCCAAATTATCTGAACATTCCATTTATCTCATTACTACAAATATAAAGTAAATTTTAAAAAATTTGAGAAAATTTAAAAATAGATAATAAGATATGATTATATGCGGATTTTGAACCCGCTTGTAACCTCTTTTTTAATTTATTCTAATTTTTCTTAGGCTTTACATAGCCATAACATGTCGTCGTACATAACCTACTATAAAAAATAAACATTTTAATACATTAAAAATTTAAAAAGAAAATAGTAGCCAATTGGTGGTCAGGGCTTCTGAGAGAGGAACCTTCTGACAATGCGAGCCGTGTCAAGAAGTACCGCCTTCTGTATCAACCCCAGCTATCCAACGAGATCCTTTTGAGATCGAGGTTTTTGGATATTGGCTACTCCATAGACTAAAACGGCTATCGCCACAATGACACAGCCACATCCGACAACTTCGCGAAACAAATTCGCAATTAAAATTTATTAAGTAGAAGGAGGAGGCAAAGTTATAGTAATTTCATAGTTTTAAGACAACATAAATTATTTAAATAATAATTATGATATAAATTTGCTATATAGGTATACGTGATTACAGATCTTGTTTGTCTTGTACATACGTAAGTGAATTGTGCAAAGCCAATCTATCATTTTGTTAATTACAAGCTCGCGACTTTACTGGCGTTAAACTCAGTACACGTATCGCATAATAATTACAGAGTTCTTGGAGAATAGTAACTAATTTTAACGAATTTGTGCTTATGGCGAAATGTGCGCGTCAAGCATGTTACATATTGTACGATGGTGACGCACACGCAGCGCCACGCGCGAAAATCAGTAAAACTATCTTTAAGGTGCTGTCTCACTGCTGCAAGGGCACGCAACTTATGTAGACTTATCTTCATTTTCGTTTCGTTTTGTATAAAAATTGTATGAGGTTACAACCCGCACAAATCCGTGGTCGATGACGTCATTATAACACGCTCAAGCTGCCCGTTTAAAAGCGATTTACAAGTGGTACACGAAGGTGTAGATTCATGGTATTAGATTCGGGTAATATGGACTTCTTTTTCTTTTCTTATCGTAAACAATCTAGTGTCAGAGCTACACCTCTGACATATACCTCAGATTTTAAAATATCTGGTGCAAACATAGTTTCGGACGGTCAACAAAAGTATGACTATGAACAAAGCTACACAACATCTTTGCAACCATTAGATCTACATATACAATAATTTGCACTAAATAAATAAGATCTTATTTATGAACTTGAAGTGTCATGTTACAGCGGCCATTCTGTTATACAACTGTACGCAGCCGTGAGTCAATATGCACAGCATGTGGTGCAGAGGAAAAGTACACATGAAGCCTGAAAAATGGTCCGCCACCGCTGCGCCAAAAACTAAGCCCGCAATGCAGTGGAACAGCGGCTTTAAACTGATAAAACTCTCTTCTCTTCTTAGTCGCTACACTCTTGACAGAGTGGTCGTGGTCGTCACGTCGGGTGGGTGGTAGTTGCTCTCACTATCCGCCGCCATTCCTCCCGTACCGATGTCTACCTAGCGCATGAGTGCAATGGACATTAAATAGCTTCTTTGACTTGATCAGTCCATCGCATTGGGACCGCGCGGTCTTTTGCCTTCTACTTTGCCTTGCACCACCAGTCGTTCTATAGACTTGTCGTCACGTCTTATGACATGTGCGAAGAACGTCAGGATAAAACTACAGCCATCCAATTGACCACTATCTCAGAGTTAGATAAAGGCAAGGTAAAGTAGAATCAACAGTTATTTTACTTAACGATTCCAAACCAATAATATTATTAATTAATGCAAGAAAGTATCTAGCAATCCTCATTTAATTCTCCTAGTCTTAAATCTGCGTGGAAAATATATTTTTAATCATGGTATCTTTTTGGATTAAGCCAATAAAATATATAATCTTAAGCAGTGATTATATAAAACCGTTTATAGTAGGACGACTTTCATAGGTTTATTGCATTTTGTATTAAGTTTTGTTTTTGTCTTTGCGATAGCTTTACGATACCAAAGTTTAAGCACTGCCAAGTTATAGATGTGTTTTAAGTAGAATAAGAGCCATTTCACTTGAATACGAATCCTAATACTTCTTTCTTCTTCTTGTATTTAAGAGCTAAGGCTCTTGTCCTACCTTTCTCTAATCTTAATACTATCCCTTATAACATAATTATGTCTTAAGTTTTCGCGAGGTTGACCCCTCAGTCTTCCTGTGCCCACAAAAGCTGCAATGCTCTCGACACATAAGGGTTTATATTTAAATAAATATTACGCGACATGATTTGTTAAAAAGTTTTTTTATTACTTATTATTTTTGTTATTTAATAATAATAGTGGTTTGTACCGTCTCTGCTGTAAAAAAAGTCAGAGGTGCTTTTAGAGTGGGTTTTGAACCTATGACCTTTGATTTGACAGTCCAACGGTCATACCACTAGGCTGCTTACTCTAGGCCACTGCTTAAAGCTTCTGAATTAAAGCTCAGATTACAAATATATAATAGGTACTATGCAAAAATTCGTGTAGAATTTTAATAAAATTTGATTTTGTAAATCAAACACACTCTAATAAAACCAATTAAATTGAACATGTATATATTAATCCTAATCCGTCGATAACATAGTTAGGATTAAGATACCGTCGCGATACATCGTTAAACGTCTGTTTAATTAACTTTCACTTAACCAGTTTCTAGCCACTGATGTCATCCGGACTAAATTAGACATATGATATTAACGCTAATATTAAATATTGATTTACGTTTAAGCTTTACAACCGATAATTAAATAAGTTTATAGTTCCTTATGAACATGATGATTAGGGTTGTCAGATCCGTTTTTTTTATATTTTATTCAAGACTTTTTTTTGCGTGGTAGAGGTAAATGACAATATTATTTGAGTTGAGATACTTTATAGAACACAAAAGGGTGGAGAGTGGTGGGAAAAGGGATATGTAGAGATAATTATGAAACAAAACAATATTTTATTAAGTTTTGTGTAGGTACTAAGGATGCTGTTGCAGTTCTGCTGCGAGCGATATCAAATACTATAACATCAAATTTACCATTCTCCATGAAAGTGACAACCCTAGCATTAATGGGTAAGTTTTGTAAGATATAAATTACGAATTTGTCTAGAAAGATTATGTGTGGTTTCTCATTATCCCGACAAGTTGTAAAAGTCAATTAAGGATGCGCAGTGGCCGTAGGTGTTCTAACCTGTCACGATTGCTGTCCTTCTACGGGCTTTATGTCATGTTCTTCAAATACCTACATACGTCTCCCAACGACTAATTGATTATTTGTGCCTTTTAACTACGTAGTCGGCCTCAATTATAGAAGTTTGTCTATAATGTATGAGTGGATACATTTTTACTATTCTACATTACTGTGCTTAATGACTTGATAGACTTTTTTGTACTGGTAATAGAGATGTATAATGTATATGGCGATGCGTCTTAAGAGAAGCCGGGACTTCCCTCCATGTGCATGTGTCCCCAGTCTGATCTCTTCCCCGTAGGCCAGGTGCTTTTTTGAAGGTTTACCCCAGGAATAAAAAGTCTCCTCTTCCAAAGTCTTCTTCTTATAGTATGGTTGATGAACAACCTGGTGTCAGATTTAAACCACCCGTAGGCTTCTAACACGGCTTTACACACCATTGAAAAATCTCTCAGGCGTGCTGGTTTCATCACGATGTTTTTCCTCACCGTTTTAGTTTTAATTTATAATACGCACATAACTTACGAAAAGTCAGAGGTGGGCGGCTTAAGATCGAACTCGAGACCTCTGACTTGTCAGTCGACGGTTATACCACTAGGCTATCAGTGCTATAAAATATATATATGCGCTCTTCCAAAGTGATCTCTTGGTATGCAAAAGGTGATTCAATTTTGATTCAGCGTAAAATCAAAAAGCACTTCATGTAATTACTTCTAAATGGCCACAAAAAATTAGTCACAAGCTGTCCTAACAGCCGAACCCTACTTATTGAAGTGATATTAATTCTCGAATTTCATCACTTCTCAACTCTTTCGGGGCTATAAAACCGCAAGTGGTAGCGACCGTATCATCATTATGACAATAAATGATCGCCAAACGATCAACCGCTTGCAAATTTAAAATGTTTGGACTCATTTACGCATTTGGACCATCAAAACTTAACACTACTTATCTTACAATCTTTAAAACGTATTGCTCATTATCCATATATTACTTCAACACAAAGCACGTATATCAATCGGAAAGTACCCTAAGCTAAATCAGCTTTCAACAATATAAATTTTGCATTGACATACATCGGCCCAGCCATAAATATTAATCTCTTTTTGTTTCCTACAAACATTTTTATGTTGATAAAAAAATACTTCCCAAATAACTCTGGACGCGTATAAATAAAGTGTGGTAGTAAATGTCAATAATATGCAAAATAATGGATGTTAATCTTCGAGTGGATTTGTGATTTGCGAGCGAGCGCGCTTCAAAGATTAGCCGACGGATGCCATCATGCCGTACGAATACCGTGTTTTTTATACATAACGTCAGCGCAGATACTCGTTGACTTACATAAAATATGCCGCTTGTCAACGTAATCTATTTACATATATACTTACTGTCTAGCTTACTTTGCTTCTAGTTATTCTTAAGTAATTTGCTATTGTATCAAAATTATATAACTAGTACTAAAATAGCTAACTAGTAACGATAACTTAACTCGATATTTCCTAATTATAAAGAAATATAATTATATAATATATATATATATTATATAATATAATAGAACTTAGAAATCGTTGCCCTGTAGAAGATTGATACATATCCATTTCTGAATGAATTGCTATCAATTGTATGTTCTTTTCCTTAGATTCTTATGAACAGATTAATACGCAAGGCAATTAAAATGAGATTTGAAAAGTAACTAAATAGTATCGCGCAATTATCCTGTAGGTCTATGGAGTTACAAGCCTAGACGACTAGACGTAAAGCCGTTCATTAAAGAGTCGTCGACGGATAATGAAAGCGACACCCACTCTCGACCCGATGACATTGTTTATTATTTTTGTTTTTGCTCGCTGTGAACTGTGCAAATAGTAATTAATTCCTACACACTTTCTCTGCTAAGTGCGATTTGTCGACTCTATTTCGGCCGACGACCTGTCTACCTACTTTTTGTTGAAGGACGATGTGTATGATACATTTTAGACGATTTCTTTCGCCTACGGGTGTACTGCACCGTGATAAAATTATAGTTGTGTGAATTATAATTATATGATTTAAGCATTTGGTTTTATAAATGTTAATGTTTTAAGTGATGTTAAAACGGGTTTTTAATGGTTTTGTATTTGATATTTCGCTGCAAAGAATTTTATTGCTATAATCATATAATAACCAAAACCATCTAAAACCTTAAAAATAAATAAAGATATAAAACCCTTAATCTATAAGACCGCTACCAGTAGGCAACGTTCCCAAAATGCTGGCTGCGTTTTTATTGCTTGGTCTGAAATATTTAAAAAAATATTCAGTTATAGTAATATTGTTTGTGGTGACAAATGAAAGTCATCAAATAATCAAGATAAATTATATATAATTTTTTAAATTAATTGATTTTTAATATAACGGGCAAGTAATGCCTTAGAAAAATTAGATGAAATAGGAAAAAAGAGATAGAATACGAGCAGGGTTTGAACCCACTACAATTGCCGGCACTGCTCTAACCAACTGAGTTATCTTATCGCTGTCCGCACCTATCAACTTCCAGGTTCCTTTCTACATAGTCTTGAGATGTATTTTTTGTGTTTAATAAATACATTACAACATTCTTTAAATTAAAAGCAATTGTCGTCGACCACATATTATGAGTTTCAAACAATTATTATTATTATTACTATCCTAAACTGTCCCACAGCTGATTAAAGGCCTCCCCACTCTCCTCGATCGAGCGCAATGCAGGCCCACTCCTCCGTTTCAAACAAAAACAGTTAAAAATATTATAATAAAATAACTCACCCCAAATTATTATCTACATTGTAAAGACCAGCCAAGTGAGTCAAGCGGCCCACATACAGGGTACTATGACACCGTCATTGCAATAATCTGCTGACATTTTAACACTCACAATTATGTGGAACTGTGTAAGATGACTTTACTGCAGCACTAAAAAGCCTGCCTATAAATTTTAAAAGGTTTATGCCCTTGCGCATGGTAAGGGTGCTGCCAGATGTTTTTATAAAATAATATTCAAAGAAGGCGGAAAATGTAAATGTGGTGCTGTCCCACAAACGATGGGGCACTTATTATCATGCCCTGCATGCCCTGTCCTTTGTTCATTACAGGAACTGATGGACGCTACTGAAGGCGCCAATCCAAGCTGACACAATTTAGACTGTCGTCGTCACGCTAAGAAGAAGAAGGCGGAAAATATTGTGCAAATCGTAATCCGTAACGAAAATTTAACTATGAATTCAGAACATGATTCTAAACTTCTCAGCGTAAAAAAATATTTTTTTTTTAAATTTCTTCTAGGTTGTTATTTAACATCAAAGATTATTGGCCACGTTTATATAAATATAATTATAGAGTAGGTACAGTAGATTGAAACTTATACACATCTATGTTATATATAATACAATCTTTTAAACTATGCTAAACATTTTACTAAAAGATGTCAATTTCAGTCCACATTTGCATTTGTTTCTATTATATTTAGTTACTAAATGGATAAGTATTGTGTCCATTTGAACATACTACATAATAAGAAAAAATATCTTTATTTCAAAAGACATTCATTAACATAATTATTTTTCTTTATTTAGATAGCCTACTTTTAGTCTGGCAATACGAATCGCCCACATACGTCCTGGCGACAGGATGTTCAGATGTTGTCCGTAATCTCCCTAATTACACCGCTCTAATTTGTCTCACACCTTAATGTGTACCTCGTAGGTGTGTCGACGTCTTTACATTTCCATCTCAATGCAGGTTGATTCTTTTGTTCAGCGAATTATTTTTAAGGCATTACGTTTCTATAGAATGTGTATACACAGTATATTAACTAACAGAGGGCGGTTCCGTTAACCCGTTATACTATTGCGTTGGTGTATAAGAACAATATATTAATCCTAAATAAAAATGTATTTTTTTTAATATTACAAAAAATATAGAAGAAACACTGTATATAAGACGGTGGGACCTTCTTGCCTTTAAATGTGGAAAAACCGCTATTTGATGATTGATTATTAGCCATTTTTTCACATTTAAAGACAAGTGCGCATGTATAGAGTGTTTTTAGGGTTCCGTACCTCAAAAGGTAAAAACGGAACCCTTATAGGATCACTTTGTTGTCCGTCTGTCTGTCTGTCTGTCTGTCTGTCAAGACCTTTTTTCTCAGGAACGCGTGGAGGTATCAAGCTGAAATTCATATCAAATACTCAAGTCTATGGTCTCTTGGAGCTGTGAAAAAATCAAACTTCTAAGTCAACGCGATCAAAAGATACTCCCGTTTATGCCGCAAATTTTCGACACTCGCAAGGGAATCAAAACCTACAGGGTACTTCCCGTGAACTCAGAATCTTGAAATTTGGTACGAAGCAACGTCTTATAACACAGATAAAGGAAAAATTGCGAAAAGCATAAATTTTTAGTTACATCATATAATAAAAATATTTTTAATAATTTTAAACTTATTACCCCTTTACTCATGAACGCGTAGTGGTATTATATTGAAATTCTTAACAAATACTCAAGTCTATAATATCTTTAAGCTGTAACAAAATCAAACTTCTACGTCAACGCAATCAAAAGATACAGCAATTAAAGCCGCATATTTTGAAACTCGCAACTACTCGCAAGGGAATCAAAACCTAAAGGATACTTCCAGACGACCTGGAATCTTGAAATTTGGCATGAAGCAACGTTATAAAGTACACATATAGGAAAAATTCCGAAAATCTTAAATTTTTAGCAGGTTTGTACGGAACCCTCGGTGCGCGAGTCTGACTCGCACTTGGCCGGTTTTTTTTAAGTTATATTTTTCTTTTGATCTTTTCATTTATTTTTATTTTTTATTTCAAATAAAAATATCTATATTTTTTCGGTATATACGGAAGCTATAGTATCACGGATTAACAGGAACGCCCCCTGTTAGTTAACATACTGTGTAATGGTCATGTTTCATCTACAAAAGACGATTTAGGTGATGGTTTAGAAATCTGATAAGCTTGCGCTTTTGACTGAAGACCTATTTGAGAGCGGTAGATACGGCTGCATGTTTGACATTAAATAAATAGTCATTACCGTTGCACTATAATTAGTAGCAATGTAGGTATATAAGTTATATATATATAAGTTTGTATATAAAATTAGGTTTCCATATTTAGGTATAGGTATGGGTATGTGAATTGGTACTTGAAGTCAAAGATAAAGATTTATTCCTAGTCATAAATCTGTTTCATGGACATGTTCTGTAAAACAAATGTTACATAAATATGTATCGAATTGTAATATTAATAAATCTAAAAACAATTTACAACATCACAATGTTGATTATCAAAAATTGTATCACCAAAGCATTTTAATGACCACTAATTAGTAAAATGTAAGCTACGCAAGATTAGCATAAACATATTTCTTATTCAAAATATAAAGAACATTGAACGAATACCTTACATTTTATACGCGGCACCTTTCAAACTTACAAATGTTACCATACATTTTATGGTCATTACCACTGGCACCCATAATTTAAAGGTGTTTAATGTTAATATTTTGCGTTCAACTCGGGAATTCTTAATAACGTATAAAAAGCGATCGTGTCCACACAAAATTACCAACATTGAGGGCTCGCCGACATACGGACGCGTAAATGGAGAAATAATTGATTCTAATGATAAACGCGCGGCGAAGTGATTTTACTGCACTTGCATTCGCATGATATTACGGTTGAATAATGACGCGACAAAAAATAAGAACACGCGTTAAGGAATCTTTGTTTGCGCTTACATATCGCACTTTTGTTAAATGAACTTTTGTGTTACGCTTTACACGCGGCGTTGTCTTTTGAACCATACCTATTATAAGCATCGCGTATTTATATTATGAGAATTATTTAAAGGTGTAAACATTCCAAAATATTTTGCCTCGATAGCCGGTAATTGCTTATATAATTTCCTAAATAAGTACTTTATTGGGTGTGAAAGTAGTAGGCTTTTATATGCCTAATATTACTTAGTAGATAAGTTCTTAGTAAACAAATTGGTATAGGTACCTATTTGGGCTAAAGAAAAAACAGACAAACCCGAAATTTTTTTTCGTTAAAATGATCTTGTCTTTTGGAAATGCTTAGTTGATAATGTTGAGCAGCGCTGTTAGCCACATATTTATATCCAAAGAATTTTCACCCTGTATATGTTCACAAACAGCTACGGCCTACGGGAACGCCTAAGCGACACCTCACACAAGGAATACAGAAATAATAGAATTTAAAATTAATAATGTATTCATTTAAAATGATATAGATAAAGTTCTATACAGACTAAGGAGCTTACTCTTGAACTACAAACTCAATAACAATCACTTATATTCGTATATTCATTGCAGAAAGATACGAATTTTTGAAACTTAGTAAAAATTGGTTAAGAGTAAACTCCCAAACGGCTGGGTGATAGACAGACTTAATTTAATTTTGTAAAAATATTACTAAAAAATTTAATCTAAAACGAAGTTGAATTTTCGTTCTCTTTTTTCCACTTATCTCCTTTGGGGAAAGTTGTTCAGTTACATGACTGTGATTGCAGCACTGATAGCCTAGTGGTATGACCGTCGACTGACAAGTCAGAGGTCTCGAGTTCGATCCCGATGGCGCGCACCTCTGTCTTTTCGTAAGTTATGTGCGTATTATAAATTAATTATCAGTTGCTAAAACGGTGACGGAAAACATCGTGATGAAACCAGCACACCTGAGATATTTTTCAATGGTGTGTAAAGCCATGTCAGAGGCCTACGGGCGGTTTAAACTCTGGCACCAGGTTGTTCATCAACCATACGATAAGAGGAAGAAGACTGTGATTCTCTTCAAATTTAGCTGGTCCAATTTTAGCTGCTTTTTATAATTTCAGAGGAAAATATATTAATAAAGACTGAGTAAACAGACAGACGGTAAGGTTTATAATATATTTGTTGTTATAATCGACGCTGTCGTTACGTTTGACTGAGGTGGTCTTACCATTTATCGTCGCGATGTCAATGTAAAATGAGAATCGTGCAGGGCTCACCATTACAGTAATACGGTGGCTTAAGCGCGTATTTACATTATATTATATATATTAACGTGTGATTGATATGTGTATTGACAATAATATACTGCAACAATTTTTTTTCCTGGGTTTCGTCTAGAGGTGAGTTGGTTTTAATAAAGTTGTATTTTAATAGATTTTTTTGATAGAAAAAATCTACTACGATCAGAATTTGAATGCGACTATCTGATTAAAGATACCAGTCATTCTGCCACTGCACGCTAAAATGTCTTGCGTTCACCTGCTTGCTTTCAAGATCTACTACATAATTATATGATAGACAATTTCAGATTTACAATAGGTATTACATATAGTAAATTTTATTATTATATATAATATACTCGTATTGTCAAGTGAAAGAACCCTATAACGCTTTTCTTTTATTATGCGTGACATAACAATACGTGACAGTTTTTATAGTTTTGTAATGATTTGCTATTGTTTAACAGCAAGTAATAAGGTTTTGTACATTTTCAACTGTTATTTTTTTCAGTGCTGTTAACCAGACGATATCATTTAACTTGAACTCCAAATAACAATTCTAATTTAAATTAACTCGAGAAGTCGAGAGGCATCGCCCATCGTGTCCTCACGTCAGCCGCGCATTCTTCAAACGATAACCAGACTCACTCACACAGATATTACTTAAGGTGAAGTTGCTTTATATTATTTGATATATTTTGTAGATTTAAGATATAATTATATTATTGTACTCTACTATATATACAGATATATACTTTGACCTGTATTTTTTACACGACAGACCAATAAAAACATTATTTTTAGAGATACAAGTCTTTCATCAAAGTCACCATTTTAACTACTAACCTTTGACTCCCGCAAGGACGTCTGCGTCGTGTAATAATTGTTTTTTTTTTAAGTCTCTCTTCTCGGTGTTTAAAGGTTTAATTTATTAATGATTTTAAAAAATCTAAGATCTATTCTGGACTAGTTTTTTCAAAGTATAAAATAGTTTATTTACAGTAAACGTCCCAATGTTGGGAAAAGCCTACATCCACACACATCCATTTACCTATTGCTTTTGTGGTTAATTAGATTAAAAATCATTTCCTTAAACAAGTTATTCGAGATTTATTACTTACTTGTACTTAGTGCTTTCATCTGTCGTTTCGTTACAAATTCATAAAAAAACAATCTATTAGAAGGTAATTTAACGAACAAATATGTGATCTGACAATCGAAGCTCCGTTGTTAAAATTTCGGAGTAGGCCCCCGAAGGAATATTTTGACGGAGAGAACTTCACCTTAAACTCCGTTCTGTCATGTTGTGACCGCACCGCGTAGTAACAGATACACATCTGCGGTCACTGTATGAATGGACCCTTAAGATCACTGATAATATGACTTAGTTTTTGGAAACTGAATGAGGTAAATTGGTTGTTTAACAATGTTTGTGATAATATTGAGTTATTTAAAGATTTGTTGATCTGCGATTGGCGCCGGGTATGAATGAAATACCTATGTAATTTTTACTTTATTTATTGTTAATGCGATTTAGTTTTGAACAGAATTTAAGGATCTTCGAATATTTTGTTTGCTTTTAAATAAAAGATATAAATCACAGTTCTAATATTTCGGAACAGGAAAATTCAATACTGATGAAGTATGCGATTCTTCCACTTCTTATGAGAATTATTTATTAGATTGTAACATTCCTTGATACTCTAAAAGGATAACAAATAAATGTGATTATTGCGTCATATACCTAAAAATACACCTCTGGGTTCTGTTGCACAGATTAAATAACCTAGTACAGGCATCCATCATTATTATACCTATACTTATCCATAAGATTAATACTGTACTATATTATAATATTTTTATTCTGAATACCTAAATGTTTATGATTTAAAATAATACTTTAAAATGTATTACTATTTCACTTTATGTACTCTTGAGGAAAAAAAGGTTGCTACGATATTTTTGGCGTAGGGGTGTGTCGTAGCGACTCGTAGCTGGCGTAGTTACAATCGATAGTTACAATAAAATTCTATCAATATCTTTGTGTTATTGTCATGGGCGTAGCCATTAATAAATATGACATTAATAATATACAATTACATTATTAACTAATAATATTTTACTACTCTATTATCATATTGATAAATGCTTATCGACTAGAAGACTTATTAAAATAGTCTGTTATTAATATAAGATTTACACACAATTGTATAAGTAATACTTACCAAGATTTTAACTGCAATCAATCAAAGATTTATTATACCTTCGTCGTTTAACTCATACTAATACCTAAAACATTTGCCTTTAACATGTAAATTTCAATATGTAAACATATACAAAAGTGTCGTATACGCAATAGCGCATCGCGTCGGAGTCGACGCTTATAAATTAGGTGCGCGAGCGACGGCGCAGGCGCAACAAAACTACACGCCGGCGAATATCAGTTCAAACATCTAAATGTGCTTTTATACCTTACGATTATTTAAGGTGCAGTAGTTTTTGTCCTTTCAAAAAGTTTATTTTTAATATGATAGGCGGCTTGTCGCAAAGTTATATAAAAATTTTGTTGGTTTGAGGTAGGCATTATTTTTTTTTGTGGCCGGGGGGAGTATTACAGACCTACGAGGTAAACAAGTTAAATAATAAACAAATAAGTTGTTCATAATGATGAATTTAATGACCCCTTTTAAGGATGATGGTGTTTTACAAATATATTAAATATGTATCTATTAACAACCCGATTTTTAATTTAAAACGAAACATTCAGCTAGGATCGTTGGATATAAAAGCACCCACATTCACAGACGCCGCCGCAGCACCCACTAGGCGCCGTTCAGTAACCAAATGTAGTCTTTTTGCCCTCCTCATAGTCTTTTTTCAGTCTTTTGGGGGTCCAGACTTCCTTTTTTTAACGAATCGGTGTTAACCTTCGCGTCGAACGAGAAACAGGGTGCCGATTGGAGATAAACGATCTTCTTTGACTCGTCTTTTTTGGGAACAACAAGAGTTAAATAGTAGAAATGACAGGATATTCGGCGTACGCTTTTGTAGATGATAGGAATCTGCGGACTTTGTAGGAACCGTTTTAAATTAGGTTTTGGTTTTGAATCCAGGATTAACCTTATAGGGATTTAATGTTCTATTTCTCATTTATCTTTTCCAAAGCATCGTTAATTAGAAATAATATTAGTATTTTTTTTACGTAAAACGGTTTTGTCATCAGAACTAAAGGTATGTACCAAATATCAGATCAATGTACCAACAGAAAGGGGGTGAAATACTAAATTTGAACCAAATAATAAACAGGTCATGCTAAATAATACCGTTTGAAAATGACGCACAATATTAGTAAATATTTTTTGTACATTTAGTATACCTAACAGTGATGTGTATTAATTTATTAATTACATATTCATATTATAATTTTTTTTGAGAGTCCGACTTTGGTAAAATGTTATTAACAAGATACAATATATTTAATTTAAAATTATTCTGCTGTACAATTATCTAATAATTGACATGGCTCGCTTAATCAGGAGGTTCCTCTCTCTGAAGCCCTGACCACCGGTAGCTTGGACCCTGTTCCCATTCGTGGCGTCCTACTTTTTTTATTTTTAAGTGTTTTTTTTATAAATATATATTTAAAAATATTAAATTGTATGTCTTAAAAATGAATAAACGAATTTAAGTATAGTTATATATATAACTACATAAGTATGAAGAATTTCTTATTGGTAAGCCAATTCCAATTAAAATTACGACATACTTAGTAATTAGTGATTTTATTGTGACTGAAGTTAATAACTCATGTGTGAAACAGATCTTTAAAATATTGATTGTTCGAACAATAAATTATTTTGTAAATGCCGTGCGCTTGTAAGTCATAAAAGTTACAACCAATAGATTTCTATGATAGTGATCATTGCTGCAATGAAGCGCCATCTGTTACTTACAGAAGAAAACAAAAGCTGGTACGCACCTATAAAATTATAAATTTAAGCATATTTTACCATCAATTACCGTTAATATAGATAAAAATATTATTTCAATATGTATCTTTACCACTGTAGTCATAATAAACTCAATAAAATTGATTTTATCGATTTCTAATCTGTAGTTTCGCTACTCACCGCTAGATGGCGTGCTCTATCTAATTACAAGTTTATTAAAATGTAAGCTTATAACGCGATAGTTAAAATTTAGATCATACTTGAAGTGTCATTGATTCTATGTATTTGGTGACTCGTTTAGGCCTAATTTATTTGCGGAACATCTCGATACAATATTATTATTTTAATAATAATGTATACCTTCCTTTGCTCTCACAATTATATTAATTTGAATTTAAACTATAATATAATGATACAAAATTATATAAATCATTAGTTAACTTACGTAATTAATAATTCCTGCTGTATTATTCCTTGAAATAAGAATTCAATTACCAAATCAATTAGTTAATTAATTACGTTCTATAATACCTACTCCAAATCACTCAATTTGACGTGACTGAACAATAGATCGAAAAGATTATTTTTTTGTATATTTTATTATCTCCGAAAACCATGAAACCTTTTCCTTATCTAATACTCAATTATGTATCAATTGTTATCTTAATATTGAAACTTACAAATTAGGGGAATGATAAAACAAGCCTCTAACACGGCAGAGGCCCATTCATAAACATTGCCTATCACACAACTGCAAATTGTCTGTTGTCCCAACAAGCCGCTAACGGCTAAACTTATCTCACTAAATACAGGGCTGTATTTGGGCATGCAGGTAAGGTGTTAGTTAATCGATAAAGATCTACCAATTTATTGCTCATTCCGTTTTATTTACTTACTTTTTTCGGATTTTATTTTTAGTGATTTGAGGCTTTTAATTGATAATTTGTAGGTAGGTATTTTTTTATGCGTGGAAAGCCTTTTATGGGTACCTCACTATCAGATCAGGTGAAGGGGTTGATTTGCATGGGCTAAAATTCGTGTTCAGACGGAACATTGTGTACCATCTTTTGACAGGCTCTGGGCGAGATAGAGTAAGGGATTCAGCACGCTCTAGCCAGGTCTTGACCCGCCAAGGGTGTCAGCGGTTCCCGTCATTGTCGGCCTGGCCATCATTTCTAATCAACCGCAATTAAAACTTTTATTTAGTGTTACAAAATTTCTCAAACGCTACAAATGAACTATTAATTAATTGACGTATAATACTAATATCACTATGATACTTAATTTCCACTGTTTTGTTTCAGACCTCCGAAATTCGAGATTCAGAACTCCGAAATTCGAACGGCAAAGCATCAATCAAAGGATCGCACGTTTGTTCATTTTTTGTGTTGTTAAATCATCTTTTATTACATTTTTTTTATGCATTTGAAATGAAACGACAGACGAAAGCACTAATACAAATTAAACAGTGGTCATTTGGTGGTAAGTTTTGTTTTATAGTCTTTGTTAATTCGTAAATTGAGGTTTCGTAAATTCGTTTTATGCCAATCATCTAGGCATCTCAAAGGCGTAGACCACACCGCCGCATTACATAAATATATAATTCATTATATACAAGCCTTTTCATTATATAGGTATTAAAAAAAACAAAAAAACAGTAGACTGAACAAAATCAAAATCAAAATCAAAATATTTTTATTCATGTAGACCATTAGGCACTTATGAATAGTCGTAATTCTAATATTTTTAATAAAAGAGTGACTCTAGTTGCCAGTTCCTAGGGCAGCCTACCCTTCATGGAGAAGAATCTGGCAAGAAACTCCATGGTTGCTCTTTTAAATATAGTGGCTTACAATATTTTAGGTTACATTGTTCTGAGGTCTTATGTGAGAACAATGTCAGTCGGCTAAACACAAGTACACCTTAAATATATTTATGCTTTTGATAAAATTACCGCAGCAGCTATGAGCTGACCAGTCCCAACAGACGGCACCCGTTCACGAGTATGACGCATGCATCAGCCATCGCCTAACTCAACCATATTGTAGGGAATCAAGCGACCCGACACACAACGCCGCCGCTATCAGAACATTTCTGAGAGCATGACATACCCAAGCCGTACAGCAATCATCACGTTAATAAAAACTAAGTTGGAAGGACTACATGGTGCTCACATAATTACAAACATACATAGTAAGCAATACAAATACATGTCGGAGTATTCAAAAATATTAAGTATTCTATAATAAGTATTCAATATGATGTCAAAGCACAATAAAAATTGATTTTGAATATTAGTTAAGTTCAATCAGCGCTAGTGGGTCGCAGTGTGCAGGAGGGAGTAGTATGCCACACATCTTTATCTTCAATGTAATCCTTCAACTTATAGTAAGCTTTTGATATAAGGATACCTTTAATAACTGTTTTAAACCTAGCATCAGGCAGATCCTTAATTATAGAGGGTATTTTGTTGTAAAACTTAATACAGTTACCCATGAATGAGTTTTTGGTTTTAGAAAGTCTATAACCAGGTACCACAAGATTGTCCTTATGACGAGTGTTATAATTGTGAATATCACTCTTTTTTTGGAAGCAAGTTATATTTTTGCGAGTGTATAAGAGGTTTTGAAATATATACAAGGATGGTAATGTTAGTATATTTATCTTCTTAAAAAGTTCACGAAGTGAATCTCTTGGGCCTAAGTTGTAAATTGCTCGAATAGCTCTCTTTTGTAATATAAAGATGGTGTCAACATCCGCTGCCGATCCCCATAGTAAAATACCATACGACATAATACTATGAAAGTATGCAAAATATACTAGCCTAGCCGTTGCCTCATCTGTCACCTGTCGTATTTTCCGAACAGCAAACGCAGCCGAACTCAGTTTACCTGCAAGTACCTCTATATGAGGTCCCCATTGCAGTCCACAGTCTACAGTGACACCGAGAAATACGGTAGAGGGAACTAGGCTTAGCATTTTCCCATCTAGTTTTATATTTGTACCTATTTGGGTTACGTTAGGTGCCGAGAATCTGATACATTTAGTTTTTCCGGCATTAAGTAAAAGATTATTTGCAGAGAACCAATCTGATAATGCATTAAGTGTAATATTTGGTTCAACAATATTCCTATCTTTCCTATTAATTTTAAATATGAGTGATGTATCATCAGCAAACAGGACTATATTTGTCATGGTATCATTAATCATGTGAGGGAGATCATTTATATATACGAGAAATAGAAATGGACCTAAAATTGATCCCTGGGGCACTCCCATTTTAACAAATGAGCCAGTAGAGGTAACGTTGTCGATTGTTACCTTTTGTTCCCGATTCGACAGGTAAGAATTTACGAGATCAATAGATTTACCCTGAATACCGTAATATTTTAGTTTTAAAATAAGGGTGCGGTGATCCACGCAATCAAAGGCCTTTGAAAGATCGCAGAATACTCCTAAAGCATCCCGCTCTTCTTCCCAGGCTTCTAAGATAGTTTTCATTAGAGTTGAACCGGCATCTTCAGTAGATCGACCTCTAGTAAATCCAAACTGTTTACTGTGTAAGATTTCATTTTTATTAAAGTGTGTTAGCATTTGGCTAAGTATTAATTTTTCAAATATTTTGCTTAAGGCAGGTAGCACAGATATTGGCCTATAATTTGAGGCGTCATTTTTACACCCCGCTTTAAAAATGGGTACGAGTTTACTGTGCTTTATAAGGTCGGGAAAGATACCGTCTATAATGCACTTGTTAAAAATCAATGCCAGTAGTGGCGCAATATTTCCTATTATGGGCGTAATGGCTTTAATTGACAATCCCCACAAATCCTCTGTACTTTTAACAGCTATAGTTTTAAATGCTTTTATAATGTCAGTACATGTAACAGAACTAAATTCGAAACTAGTTGTGCTATTAAACTTAAAGTTTTTCTTTAAAAGTAGTTCAGCAGCTACTGGACACGACTGAAGACATTTAGTAGTCTCAGTGGGTATGTTTGTAAAAAATTGCTCAAAATAGTCAGCAACCACCGATTTATTAGAAACTAGTTTATCGTTAATTTTTAATACAGGTATACTATCAGTGGCCCTACGATTACCAGTTTCGGTGTTTATTACTTTCCACGTTGCTTTTACCTTATTATCAGATTTTTTAATTTGTTGACTTATGTAAGTAGCTTTAGCTTGTTGACATACTTTTTTGAAAATTCTAGAATAGTTCCGTAAGTAGATATGAAAATCATTGTTAGTTGTATAGGATTTTTTATCGTATAGGTCGTACATAATGTCTCTACTGCGCCTGATACCTGGGGTTGCCCATGCACTAAAAGCGACCTTATTTTTAATATTTATTATTTTGACTTTACATGCTTTCTGGAATTCTTTATTTATAGCATCAAATAGAGAACTGTACATCATATTAGGATTATCATAGTGTGGTTCTAATGTATGTAACTGTACCTCAACATTTTTCTTAAATTTTTCTAAACATTTATTTGTTAGTGACCTACATTGTATCGCCTTGTGCTTATTGACTATTTTATGATTTAATTTAATAATCTGGCACTTATGATCGGAGCGAACCCCTGATATAAGGTTTTTACCTTTTATTTTAAAGTTGGTTAAGACATTGTCTATACATGTAGCAGAATCTGGTGTCACCCTAGTTGGCTCAAAGAAATTAAAATTAAAATTGAACGATTTACATAAAGATATAAAGTCTAGTTTTGCGGTGGTATCTACTAAAAGGTCAATATTAAAATCACCACATACTATAATATTTTTGTTCATTTTTATCCTCCGGAGGGCATCCTCCATAACTTCAAAAAAATGTGAGGTTTTAGAATTAGGAGGCCTGTATACACACAAGATAATGTACTCCTCCGTCTCTGCACATGCGAGCTCGCAGATTCGTTCAACAGAGAGGTCGCAAATATCTCGTCGCTCTCTATGAACATATTTGTTATTTAACAAAATCATAGTGCCTCCGCCTTCTGCTGACACTCTCTGGAACGAACTAGCGACATGATAGTCATTAATATTAAACAACATTGTGTCTGGCGTAAGCCATGTTTCAGTAAAACATAAAATGTCGACATTAAATTTTTCAATAAATAATTCTACATCTAAAATTTTGCCAGAGAAGTGATTAATATTTTGATGTGACAGTAGTAAAAACTTAGTTTTCTTCTCTGTTGTCGAACAAGTCAGTTTAAATTACAACTAACTGCATCTCTATTAGTATTACTACTAATTACAGTAGAGAAAGAAGTGAACTTCGTCATATTGCTTATGACTGTGTAAATAATATGGGCTAGTAATCTAGCTGTTTCGCGCTTATATCTAGTTGGCAGGTACTCATTACCTCTTGTCATTTTTAAATTACCAACAAAACTGTTGGTGTCAAAATATATAAATTTATCACTATGATGAGTAACCAAGAACTGGATATGATTATTTATCATATGGATATAGTTGTTTTGCCTATCTGATAAATGGTCATAGTAAGGGAAGGCACACAATACAATTTTATGGCAGTCAAGAGTCAACATTTGGGCTATGGTGTTTGTGATATCATTTTTTTTAACATTTGAACTATCACCTACAAATACAATCAAATTAGTATTAGAACTTACTTTTTCTTTTACAGCTGATGAAATAATTTGTTTATAGGATAACCCTGGTGTGCAATAGTTTATTACAGAATTACCCAGGCCGTTATTAAGTAATTCTCCAAAACCTTTTCCTATGTTATCCGAGTACATGATAGTTTTATGACATGTTAAGGTGGTACTAGACTCTGTACTTAATGGCTTGGATGTGAGATTATTTCTGGCAATATTATTACTAGAACTGGAGCTATTTACATTTTCAGGCAGGCCCTGTAAAACCTCTGGGGTACTATGATTATTATTTATTTTTGTAATGCAAGTACATTGAGTGGTGTTGAGTGTTAATGAATCCACTCTGTCCGCATTATAGTTACACAAATCAATTAAACTATTTGCTGCAAGTATATGCTCATCAATTTGTTTTTGAGAAGTCACATATTTAGTATAAAGTGAGTTCAGCGACTCCTCTAATATATTAATCTCAGACTGTAAACGCTGAGTGTCTATTTCATAAATCTTTTTACTATCCTCCAGTTTGATTTGGTAATTATTTAATTTATTTAATAAATCAACACGTTCTTTCCTGAAGTTACTAGACTTGTTGAGTTTTTTCTGCTTATTTTTGAGCATGGTACATTTTTTTATCATTTTATTTAATTTTAATTGTTTTTTAATTTTATTACGGCTAACATTGAGGGAACATCTATGTGTAGAAAGGGAATCTTGTGTCGTGAGGTCAATATTTACTATGGGGCTATCTAACTTAAAATCATTATTGGTACACATCAATTCATTAAATAAGTGATCAGATTGAACGGCCTGGGCGCATTCCTTTTGTTTCTGTAACCTACATAATTCTAGATTTGCACATAATAATTCCTGTTCTAGATCACTAACTTTCCGCAGAGTCTGCTCATATATAGAACTACAGTGACCGAATGCATTGATCTCATTTTGAAGCTTGTCCTGTTGAGCGATGGCTTCCTGATATTGTTGATGTAGATCCACAAGCTGCTTTTTCAGGGAGGTATTTTGGTTAATGATGTTCTTTACCTCTTCTTCGCTGTCATCACGTTCTTGCATTAGCTTTTTGCAATGGTCATTGGCAGCTTTCAGTTCGGAGAGGGCCATGTTTAATTTAACCTCCTGTTCCTGGGATGCAGCCTTACGGGTCATCATTGGCATGGTATCGGTCAATAGGTAGTTACTGGAAGTGAAAAGCAACGAAATGTCAGTGCAGATACAGAATGAAAGAAAATAGAGGGTGGAAAATAAAAGGGATAGTTAGTATAGTGAAAGTTATAATTTTACGAGAGACTGCAATACAGAAAATGCAATGAGATATTTTTTCAAAATTGTTTTCTTTTTTTTTTTTTTTAATGTGGGTACATCCTCCTTATAAATATTAATTAATATGATTGCAATATTTATTAATTTAATTTACAAGTGTTCAACAAGTTGATGGACTATGATTATTATTATTTGATATAAATTATATGAACAAAATAGTGGATACAGTGATGTTCATAGATGTCGTAAATTTGTTAACACTAGCATGTCATGACAAGATGTTATTTCGATAATGAACTAGTAAAGTAGTCATCAAACCCAATAGATGCTAATTATTATCTATTATGTGTGCTATAATATAAAATAAAAGTAAACAATACTCCCCGTAATATGATGAGTTCAAATTCGAACAGCTGCCGTTGACAGGTCAAACTTTTGTTGCAGTAAATCTACTGTTATACTGCAAATAACTCTCTGAAAACAATAATCCTGGCGATTCTCCGTGTATAGAATTGTTTTATTGCACTTTTACACATCAAATGCACTTATTTAAATTTAATTTCAATTTTTAAAATACACGAAAAACTTTTGATGTTTAGTAGGCAGTGTTGCCAGTCGAGCACTCCAAGAACATAACTTAATCCTTCATCATTGATTCTCAATACAATATTCTGCTTAGGTAATCGTTTGGCATACACTCGTGAATATTATGTTAAATAACACCGTTATGTATTTCAATGTTTGTTTACTACAAACAATATGAAATACATAATTATTTATTCCATTTTGTGCATGTTAATTTACAAGATTGGCTAAGAGCTAATTGTCTGTGGCCACAACAAGCCGCTAAACACTAAACAGTGATAGATTTACGACTTATCTCACTGAAAGCAGGGATGTATTTGGGTAAACATTTTCGTAACATTTTTTGGTCATTCAGTAAAAAAAAGGATGATAATTTGCAAGTTGTGTTATTTTTATAAAACTTGATTTTTCTCGTAGCTCTAATTTATTTGGAGTAAATATTATCTCACTCTCCGGCCCATGATCTATTTCTATGTAAATATCACGTCCATCTACCGAGTAAGCAAAAAATACATCTCAATTATATTTATCGAAAGGATTTTATAGAATAAATAATAAGGTGACTAAGGTAAATCAATCAATTAATACTACTATCATTTAACTTAATATTTTCGAATAAAAAGCTCAACACTGTAATTGCAATGTACTATTCAGTAATTATGCCTATTTACCATCTATCCCTTTCGCTGCTCTGCCATTACAGTAATCCCGCTCCTTTCACGACAAAGCTTTTCCATTCCCGTCACCCTAAATCCGATCCTGTAGTCCCAAACCGCGGCACCTTTTCATGTCTAACCGCGGGATTATAAACCGTTCGTTAGCGCATTATTAAATATTGCCGAGCGCCACCGGATGTGGGAGGATTTCTTTACGGATTAAAGCCTTCCGAAGCCGCCCTAATTTTTATATTTCAGCAAACATGTTTTGTGTGAATTTTAGTCATCAGTCATTAAAGTCGGTAAGGATCTTGAGAACTGGCTTCATTTGATTGATTCCATATAAAATTGAAAGGGGAGAATAAAATTTTATATTCGAATGATTTTCTTTTTTGAGTTTTTGATATCGTATTTAATTACTCTTAATTTCGGCAATTTGGTTTAAATAAATACCGGTATCCGAATTCCACACTTCAAAATCAGCAACAAGGGAATAATTATTATTATTACGGTACCTTCAGGCGTCACATATTTTTTAACGGTTGTATATTACACCCCAATATTAAGGGTAGGTGGCATCTCTGATATCTGCAAATAAATTTTAGCCAATGAATACAAAAACTTGACAAATTATATACTAAAACCTTCCTCAAAAACCATTCTATCTATTAGTGAAAACAACATGAAAATAGGTGCAGTAGTTTTTGAGTTTATTGCGAACAGACAAACAGACACGATGAAGGATTTTATTTTATAATATGTAGTGTAGTGATAATATTATTAGGATAGGATAAATGCTTCATAATAGAATTTTTCACTTGACTCATCGTATAATAGACCACACCAGTTCATTCAATGCTTATGAGTTATTATTAAGACGTTTTATTTTTCTTACCCAAATTGTACCTACTTATGAATGACGCACAGACAAATTATATTTGAACGTTTGCGGTTTCTTTGACGTTAACCAGATCAGGCTCTAAGATATTTTAATTTATTTAGCAAATTATAGAGGCCATGTTTTATTGGTTTTGAGGCGGTAGACTTAACAAAGAATTTTAAAAATGAAGAACAATCATACTGCGGTAGGCCCAGAAAAAAGTAGCGAGGTGAACTGGACTCTTATTTAAAGGATGAGTCCATTGCGGTACTAGACAAGGATGAGTCCATTGCGGTACTAGACAAAGGCAAATGAAAGGAGGAAAGGGAGATTTTTTGCCATGAAATATGACATTGATAAGCGTGAGTAAGAAGTAAGTCTTGAAAAATAATATTGTAATACTTACCTAAAATTAAATTGAAAAAAAATAGGTCTGCTTTCCTTTATGAAAACTACCTACACTACGCTTTTCCCTATTCCATTTCACATCAATTTGTTTGGGGGTGGTCCTTGTCCAATAGTGTAACAGTACATATTTATTCCATTTATTCGAATACAATACGTATAAAATACGAGTACATTTGTAAATATATATAAAAAATAAAGATATAGGTACAATACATCTAAAAATATAAAGCCCACCAGTATCAGGAACATATTTATTTATTATGAGGTATATTTAGCAAGTAAAATTAAACTGAAATAAAATAAACAACATCAACAACATAAGTTATTGATCTGTATCACTACAAATACTCATTCATTTCTATCCAAATGTTGTTTGAATAACAACACAGCATTTAACACCAAATCCAACACCCCTAATCTCAGATAACATTCGTTCTAACAAATAGGTGCAAAACCGCGGCAGTTCAAAGCCAACTCCCAAGATACACCAGATAAGAGCAGCTTCAAAAACTGTCAGTTTGCAAAACTTATAACATTGTTTTACAGATAAACATCTGTGCAAGTAAACACTCAATGAATATAACTGTACCTGCTTCCTAACTATTATATTCTACAAAGAAAGCAATCTGAAAAGTAGCCGACAATAGTTAACAAAGTGTTCTGCATGGCATTGTTGCAAAGGGTTTCTAAGCCGCATTGAAACAAATTACATTATACGGGACTTGGAACGCCTTGACGCTTCTGATATAATGTGTTTGGTGATGCAAATGGAATTGTTTTGGGGGTCTCATTGAACATTTTCGATTTTAACTGCACCTAAATGGATTTTCCGATTTATTTCACCTGAATAGTGTTGTCTAGTTGTGGTCGTCTTTATGTAGACGTGAACCCGTTTGTGGTGTTGACGTTAGTTATAATTGTAGTGTTAACTTTTATTAACATTTGTGATTTTGTTTAGGAACTTTATTTCCGACGTAACCTAATTTTTAATAATTCTGGCCAAAAATGTAAGGCGTCAGGTTTTTACCAAAGAGTTTGCAAATAAATATTTAGAAACTCTTTTCTATTAAATGCTTATTTAAGTGTTCTAAATATCATAATATTTACATAGCTGGGTAAGTACCTAACTTAGATATCTATCTAGCAAATAATTTCATGTAGGTAAAATCTGTTCAATAGTTAGGTATTGCAAGACATGTTTTTGGTCTTTTCATGTATGCCTATCCTACTAAACCAACTTTAAAAATTTCTCTAAAGAGATTATTTCATCAATTTTATACATACCTTACAATATAAATTATAAACTCATAACGAGCGAACAAACTCCCGCAAACAATACAAGTAGGTACCGACATTCCGCACGCAAAGTAACACCATATCCTTGGGAATGTAACGCTCTCCCATCGAAATATTTCAAAATACGATCACTATCTCGGCGACTATGCATCGAGTTATTGAATGAGACGTGAAAAATGATGAGCGCGACGCAAAGCCTTTGCCGACGACTACTCATCTCTTTTTTGTTCCACTGAAACTTGTCAGGCGAAAAGGGAAGGCGAATTTAGGTGGACAAAGGCGGTGTGATATGACAGTGTGCTCGTGAGGTCCTCGAACAGCGGGGGGTTACCTCGTTTCTCTCGCTGTGGGTCTTCTCACAGTTTTGTTGTCATGTAATTAATTTATTGCACTTAGGTAGTGCAATTAAGTGACGATACGTAAGCAGCTGGACGGTGGGCCTCTAATGGGCGGTATGTTTGTCCTCAGACGTAGGTCCGTTCTCGAAATTGAGATATTAGCGGTGTGCCTTTGGCAAAATTAGAGCGGAAGGCTTTGTATCACGGGGATTTATTGTTGCTGTGCTATATATTATGTATTTACGATACCGGTTCTATTTCTATAAATATATTGCTTCTTTGAGGTCAAGTTTTTGAGTTGAAAATGTAATTATGTGGTATTGTTATATAACATTCATTCCACGGTCATAACCATTGGAGGTTGAGAGGTGCACCTCCGACTTTCCATAAGTTGCGTGCATATTATTAATTCATTGTAACTTGCTCCATGTTTTGGAAATCCCGTAAATTAGGCCGATTTGCGCCTGATTTATCTCC
The DNA here is from genome assembly GCA_936450705.2 of Protodeltote pygarga. Classification (NCBI taxonomy): domain Eukaryota; kingdom Metazoa; phylum Arthropoda; class Insecta; order Lepidoptera; family Noctuidae; genus Protodeltote; species Protodeltote pygarga. Next base: position 4,561,753 of record OW388257.2, on the reverse strand, counting down.
GGACGTATCAGATGACAGTCCCATTGGATTAAGGAATGAGAGAATAGAGAGTACACTTATGTTTGTGTACACTCATCTAGCAAATAATTATCTCCTTCAAAGTCGGCTAATCTCTGTTGAGCGGCGACCAAAATTCTGCCAAAAGGACATTATGTTATATTATATTTATATTATATAGAAAGAGAGAGTATTGATCAAAAAACGTGACTGAATTGAGTATTAACAAAATGTGAAGGGCCTATAAATACTCAATATTTAAAGGTCTTCTTGAAAGTCTTAAGCCATGTAGATTGTAGGTCATGTAGTAGGTACCTATACCATTTTAGTCGTCAATTTGTAGACACAAAGTAATTTTTTGTTTTCTTCTTGGCCGATCGGGCTTTAACGAGTCAATCGTTTAGTAACTATAGATACTTTATGAGTCAATTTAAATTTACAATCGTAAATTTTTAGCCTAAATGTAGTATACAGTAATGCATTTTACTTAATTGTTTTATATGACAAGTTCAACCCGGACACATTTCAGTTTTATTAGCTTTTTAAAGTACCTATAAATTAAAAATAAATATAACAAAATGACTTTAGATAGTAACTCTTATCTATTTATGCGAATATTGTTTATAATTATTGAATATTATTGTTGTAGACAAATAAAGTCCAAAAAGCATGTTGGTAGACAGAAATGCTTTAAGTAGTTAATCTGCCCGATCAAATGTAACAAAATAACTTAACATAGTAATTCTCATCCATTTATGCGAATATTGTTTTATCTAAATTTCGACTTAGCTTAGATGTTATATTAAATACCTAGATGTTATAGAGTCCATAAAGAATGTTAGTAGACAAAAATGCTTTAAATAGATAATCTGCCCGATCAAATGTGAGGTCAAGATGACTGTGGGAGAGTTGGTTATCAGACGTCTCGCATAGGACATTGTCCACAAACCTGTATGAAACACGTCATTGCAGTGACATTTATTAAAATAATGTAGCGCTGTAGTTACAAATGTATTTAGAGACTTGACATAATGATTAGGGAGTATTATTAATGACAATTAACCTAGCCAGCAGCCTTCAAGATTGAAAGGAATAGCAACAGGGAAACAGGGTACCTATTTGTAGTTATTATTCGAAATAAAGGCAAATCGTTTAAAAATTTAAAAGTTCAAATAGCACAGACATTTTTATTTTATTCTATTTTAAAAACCGCAATGTTCAGACCACAACATTTAAGCACTAGTTGTTCCGCATAACGGCAGCAAACTTTCAATTCTACAAAATTACGTTGGTAAATAATTAGCAAATTGTGGTTTAAACGTTTAAAAGGATCAATAAAAAAAACTACAACTTTCGGTGCCAAATAGGTACATATTTTTCACACCAACCAACATATTGTAAATACAAAGTGACCAAAAGCTATAAACTGAACGAAACGAACTCGTGTAATAACGTAAGTTTCCATAAAAATATTACGTTTAAACATGTCCGACCGACACAAAACACGAGTTAAAACTAAATCTCGAGTTATGTCCTCCGCTGATATGAAACTCCCGATGTGAAAGGTTTACTAATGCACAATTTCATACTTTACTGCCAATAAAAACGGGTGCGGTTGAGATATGCACCATAAATAAACATGTTTATATGACGATAATAGATCCAATAATTGGGTGTAAAAACTAAATGGAGTGGTCGCCCCGTGTGAAATGTGCCGCGTGTTGAAATGAAGCGCACTGATTGGTCGACACTTCAACGGCGAACATTGTATTACATTTGTACAGCCAATTGTTGAGCTCACACGTTAGGATTTTAGTCCGAGGGGATGTTATTATTGTTACACATTTTTTGCGAGATTATAATGTAGACAAATGTAAGAATGCTAATTTTAAAATAATTAGCATTTTAAGCAAATTACATAAATCCGTTGCAATGTCCAGTATAAATAATTAAGCAATGACATCACTTACAAGCGATTTCAGAGATTAGAAATTCCAGCGTAAACAACTTAATTAACCATATAAATTTGACAGAAGTGGGTGAATAAACCTCTAAAGTATTTCATCCCGTGTGCACGGCGGCGTAAGCTTCTCGATGATTATCTTGTGTGATAAATGGACCACGTCAGAATTTATTGTGGGCTCAAACCCTCACTATTGTCTCAATGAATACTTTTTTATTGTCATAATATTATAGAGTTCGTTTGACAAGTGGCGTTTAGGATTATGATGCATTTTTCTCAAATAACACCCCTCTGTTATGACTGTCGGGAGTTATTTCGTGTCGGATCGTAAATTGATTTTGATGTCTTTTTTATGGTGTATCGGAATCGATTTTTGATTTTTAGTGGCGATGCTTTTTCATATGTAAATATATTAAATTATGTGTCTGATTGAGTATTTGGCGCGAGCCGTTGGAATTTTCTATTTCGTTGGATGTTTAGGACCTAAGATGTTAAGACCTGCTTCTGGAATCTCGGGACAAGATTGTGACTTGTTTTTTACTGTCGAGTTATACCATCGCGGCATCGGCATCGCCGGCGGCGCGGCGGCCATTATATCTAACATATATTTTTTAATTTATTGAAGGCACTGTTTATAACGTGTTCATACGTGACGTGTGCCTTAAACGAGCGCTCGCCTTTTAATTTTTAACAAAAGAAGTTAAAATGACGACCATAATGTTTTTATAACTTATATTCTATATGAATACAAATGTGTTGTGCCGATTATAGATACTATATATTATCTTTGAAATGGTTTTATGATACTAAATATTTGGACAGGGTTTTTATCGGTGCAGTAACATGATATTTTTGTAGGACACCCTTTTATTTCGTGGTTTTATGATTATTAGTCTATGCGGAAAGACTGCTAAAATTAATTTCGTGGGAAGTGAGATAGTGGTGCTTACTGTCAACTCTTAAATATGCTTTTAATATCTAACAATGATCGTTAGGAAACGAGAGGTTATGTTATGTTATGATTGTTAAGATGCCTTGTAATGTTATGAGCTTATTTCACCACTGAAACTAAACGCGATCAATTCAAGTTAAACATGGTTCAAGCGTTTAACTGAGTTCAGAACTGCAATTTGCGTAGGGCTGAACTTAGTTTTATTAAACTCGGTTTTTAAAGTGAATGGTGAAATTGGGCCCAAATCTATTTAATATGTATTAATACAAATAGGTACCTTGTGCTTCCTTAATTATAGGTTATACAGTAAATAGACATGGATTTAGCACAATTAACATTAATTATAATATTATTTTTAATAAATACTTAAGTATTCTTGAATTCAAAGATCAAAGGCTGCTCTAAAAACTATTTCAAGCAACAACTAATAAAGTTACTACTTAACAAACAACTCCAATAACGTAGGTATAGGTTAGCAGTGGGTTTTTTCTTGCCTTTTTCTTTTTAAAATATTTTTTTGAATAATTGCAAGTCAAGTCTTGACTAGCAATGATTGTTAGCATTTATATCGTACCTACTTCAAAATTACTAGAGTCACTTACCTACTTGCTTAAAGTCTGTTAAAGTCGCATTATTATGTATAACCCTAGTTATTCAGGGAAACCTGTTATTAGCCGTGCTGTACTCTATTTTATTTTATAAGATAATGTTCTGTAACGCTGTTGGTTTCTTAAATAAATAAATAGAGAATGAATTCTTCTCCGTGTACAATGACCACCGACTATATAATAAAAAAACAAACACCTATCACACGTGGCAAACGATTAAATCAAATCCGAACATTAGGCAAAATTTTAACATCTTCGCCATATAAAGCGGTGTGCACACCTGTCGGGTCGCATGCGCATAACAGCTGTCCACTCGCGCGTCAATTGTGTGCACCCAGCTTATACGAGTAATGAGATTAAATCTCTTGGTGACATATGTGTAAGGTATTACCAGGTGGTTAAGAATTAAAGTGATATGGTAGGTAAAGAGAAATTACAGTTATTATGAATAATACGTTAAGTACGCGAGTAATACTTTAAGGTTTTTACATAGTGAAATAGTTTTGAAGAGTTTGCCAAGAATATCATTCTGAGCTATTTAATAGTCCCCAAAAGTTTACCAAGGGTCTAATATATGGCCTAAAGAAACAATAAAATCGGTTTCGTGAGTTTGTAACTGACTGACAGTCAAAGCACAGCCTAAACCGGTAGATCTAGAGACTTAATAATAGGAAACTTATTTAGAGGAAATATTTTTTGGGTACTCTAGAAGTGCACTAAGGAAGAGTCCCTCTATCCCTAAATGGATAAAACAGATGAAAAATTGATGAAAAGTTCATGCGGTGAAGTCACGGGTGAAGTGCTAGTCGCTTGGGATAAAAAAAATTGTAGTTATAGGTATATTAAATTAAACTAATATGTAAAATAGGTGCATAAAAAAAACATACATTAAAAAAATTAAACTCCTTAAACTATACAATTATATAAGTGTATATTTATAAATTAAACCAGTTTTAGTTCCAATTATAAAATTATTTTTTTATTTCCCTCGAGCAAATAATGTATTGAAAAGCTAGACTCACGCGCTCGTTGAAGTCTTTACTTCGCGCAGTGAGGAAGCGTGCGTTTACGCGGAATCGGCATATAAACTTATGAATATTATATCAGTCAACACATATCGATACTTCTATGATTCTATGTCGGTAAAAACCATACATTACAAACACATTTCATTTATTTTCACACCATTACCACATAAATTCACACAAGCAGGTATTGTTTGCCAAAAATTTTCTCGCATTACCATTTACCTATAAAAGAACCTTTATACTTACAATAACGGATATGCCACCAACGCTCCTCGGCACATCGACATCAAAGCCGCCGCGAATTCCTCCGCATATTGTGCGATATCCTGCCAAAGTCATAAATAAAACTGAAATGATCGCCACGTCACCCGAACCGCACAAAAACCGTATTTGACGTCTAAATTATTGCCAGTAAGCATTTTCAGCAAGCACACCGCCCCCTCAACAAATCGCCCCCGTAGCAGATGAAGCACCCCCAACAATAGATACAGCAAATACATCAGATAAAAGAATTTTCAAAACAAACTCAAAATACTAAAGCGTTTGACACGAGCATCCGCTGGTAAGCAAAAAAGCGTGACCAATGGCACATGTAAACTGGACCCTATGTCAATATTTTGAGAGGTTATTTTGTCATGGCGCCGCACGTGCTTTGATCCCGCGATAGATCTCAATAGCGGTGATTAAAGGCGCCTGTGATTTTAGTTGAATGCTTTTTTTGCGGCCTTCATCGGCCATACAAAATAAACGGCACACTACTGTAAAAGAATATACAATTATTGGGCTTTGAATGGTTACAGCGGGGGTGAAGAGACCATAAATTGTTATTTTTTTTGACGTTCGTCCGAACGTTCGAAATCTTTTAAAAATCATAAACGTTTGGATTTATTGTCAGGGGAGTCGGATCATGTCGACTGTTTGTTAGTAGACTATTTGCTAATTATACGGTCTGATATGCGGGACCAATGTCAATTGCTTAAAATTGTTTAGTTTCGGCTTTATTTCTTCTATTACTATTTTCATCCGGGATCGAAATTGTTTGTCTTTTGAACTATGAAATTTATTTGATCTTTCTATCTTTATGCTTAATTTAAATATATAATTTAAACTTTATTGATAATTATGATATTCGCTGTGGACAGTTAATATATAGTTGATGGCTTTTTTGGTCTTGTATCTCTTTTCATTATCTTATGGTTGATGAACAACCTGGAATCAGTGTTTAAACTGTCCATATTCCTTTGATATGACTTTACACCCCATTGAAAAATCTCTCAGGTGTGCAGGTTTCCTCACGATGTTATCCTTCAGCGTTTTAGCATTGTGATAATTAATTTACTCAATTTATTTATTTTCATTCATAATGTGAACTTTGGTGGTAAGTACTAGGTAGATATTTCTAAAACGCACATAAATCCGAAGAGTCAAAAGCCTGTGTTTTAATCCTACGTAGGACCTTTGACTTGGCAGTCCAACAGTTATACCACTAGGCTATCATCACTGCTTAAATTTTTTGTATGACCCTATAAATTAGCACAGAAATAAATCCAAAAAATCCAACCGGAAAATAAGGAAAATGAAAACTTTCACTTTAACTATATTTTTTTAAACGACTTTGATAAAAAATAAAGTCATTAAAATATTTGAATTTCTATTTAGTTTCTGAATAAAATAAGTAAGTATACATAAAATAAACTTTTTCATAAATTAACGTTAATTTATGCCACTCAATTGCCATGTTCCTTTGCCATTCTCTTACATCTTCATTGAGGAGCAAAGGTGTTAATAGCTGTGCTGACGCTCATTATGTGAGTGCGAGGTGCTATCGTAAATTTGTTTCTTCAAGGACATACAACAAAAGAATGAAGTGTCGTTCAAGCCCAAAGTCGATTTTACAAGAGGCTGCCTGAGACTCGCGTGTGGGCCTTCTGTTTGTTAAGATTAGTGTGGATAAGAATTAAATTGAGTAATTTAAATTTTGGTTCTTAAACTTAAAGTAATTTATAAAATTTCTTTTTTATTTCTGTTCAGATGCTATTTAGTTACTTACTTCAAAAATTAATATTAATTGTAATACACGATGTTATTTATTGCTATTTGCCATTTTTGTAAGATCAAAAAATACCGCTGATAGTGATAAAAAAAATTGTTGTCAATTGGAGTTAATATATTTTTGTTTAAATTATATTATTTAATAAATGATTATTATTAATATTCAATTGCATCATCTACGACAAAATAGTTAACTTAAATTTATTATAAAATAAATATTAATAGTCGTTTAAGTTGTTGTGTTAATATGTAGTTATATAAGTGTTATAAGTTAAAACCTGTATCTGTTTGTCTATCTGTACCATCTTAGTTTTTAATGGAAGTTTGTTTATACTGATTCTTAGCTATAAACCTATTGATCTATGGTAAAATGTTTATAAACTATATAATATATACCTATACAGTTTTCAATTAAATTTTATTTAATTACGCCTGACCTTGTCCACAACATGCTATCGGTCTCAAATCTCAATAGGTCACCACTGTCCTCATGAATGGGTGGTATCGTCGGAGGCTCTTTACAACGCACGTTTTGTACGGAATGCTGTAACAAAAAAGCCTTAGATACACACCGTGATAAATTTACATTTGCAATCACTTTAACACCAGATACTGCAAAACCAACCGTATTTAAATAGTCAGAAGAGTGATTATTTGTTTGATGGGTGGTTAATGTAAGTTTGTAAAAAGAAATAAAATAATCTAACATGCAAGATCGGTCGGAAGGCTGGGAGGAGTTTGTTTTAGACGCTTTATTAATTATGTCCAATTAATTTCGGAACGGTTCGTCTCGTCGAATCGCCATTTTCGTTACGGTCAGCGGTAGTCTGTTTGTTGATAACATTTTATTATTGAATTATGATTGTTTTATTGTTTTGTAAGGGATTGAATGAAGAAATTTTATTCCAGTAAAGTGAAAGTATAAATTTAATAGATCACCGTTTTAATAAGTAGATTTAATAATGGCTACCTGTGCTACTTAACTCGTTAGAACGCTTATGATATTATTTTATAGTTTTGACATTTAAATTAACCGTTAATTAGATATTTAGATACATAGTAGTTGACAAACCCTAAATTATGGCTATGAAACAGTCAAATAAACGTCAGTTTCATTTCCATAGTTAAAGAGTCGTTGAACTTTTAATTTATGCAAATTCACGCAATGTTATTATAAAACAATATTTAACTTTTACAATAAAATCTTTTACAGCCCAAAAGGATACCTCAAATTGCTTTATTAGCCCGTGATATTGCTCCGCATTCATAACGCCACTATCGGGGCCACTTATAAAAATCTTTCTAACAAGCGTAAAACGTCCAATCAATATAAAATTAATAGCCGTTCAAAAAAAAATGTTCCCGAACGAAAACTTTTGAATATTTTTTTTTCGATAACTTTTTTTTTATTTGTTACGCCGGTGTCGCCGTGATTTCACACGTCTATAGGTATGTCTTTTATAATATTTTTCGTGGCATTGTGCTAAGCGATCGCCGCAGCGGCGCCGGCGCATCCGATTATGTTATTGTTAAAGGACCGAATTCTTTTATTTGACCTACACGACATTCTTTCGAGGGTAGTGTTTTGCGGTGCTACGGATGTTTGGACTCCGCATTTGTTATACATTGATGTTAGATATGATACGATAAAGTTAGATCGAGTGTTTTTTGTATCTAAGTGATTAAGGATGGGGGCCCGAAGCTTTGTGGTTATTAGACTGTTCAAGTTGTTTGTGGACGACATTTTTTAAGTTAATGACTCTTGTTTCGATTGAATTTTTTTGTAGACTCACGACTGTATTTCCCAGCAGGGTTTATAGAGGTGTATGCAGTACACCCACGTTTCGCCGGCTTTGTTATAAGTCCCATGTAATAGGGGGCGAGCCTATTGCCATTAACCGGGCACAATTCCACACTCCGTGCTGCTACAGAATTTCCTAATAGAAAAACCCAATAACACTTTGCCCGACCCGGGTATCGAATCCAGGACCTCGTGCTCAGCAGTCACGCTTGCTACCACTAGACTAGAGACATTAAATTCTTTGTTCAATAAATTATATAATTTAATCTTTAAGTAAATTTAATTTAATTTAAGAAGATTTAATTTGTAAATAATTTTAATGTAGTTCTTAATTTTATTATTTTTTAAATGTATAATTGTTAATTCCTGAATACAATGTAATCTTTATATCCTTATAAATACATCACGATAGAAGAATGTTGTTAGCTAATGCCTTCTTCGTTCTAGTGTTTGCAAGACTCAGACTCGATTCCTGGGATTGTAAAAAAAAATTTGGATTTTCCAAATGGAAACTATTGTTCCGACAGCGAATCTGTTGCTATAGGTAACCTATACCAAGAAACGTTCCAAAGTTCATATGTTGCCATATGGCTACGGATTCGCCTTCCGCTGTATAGGTAATAAGTACCTATAGGTATAAAACATGGATTTTCCAAATGTAAACTATTGTTCCGACAGCGAATCCGTTGCTATAGGTAGCCTATACCAAGAAACGTTTCTAAGTTCAAAAGTTGCCATATGGCTACAAATTCGCCTCCCGCTGTATAATAAGTATAAATAAAACATAGCTTGCAAAAAACGTGGACCTTTATATACTTACCTAGATGTTCATATAGGTATGTACAAAAAAAAGGTACTTATGTACCTACTTCTGATGATTAAAGTAATGTTATGTAATCTTATTAGTTTTTTTTAAAATTAAAGTTGAATTTTTAATTCGAAAAATAAATTTAAATCTGTATTTAAAAAATATGTGCGAATAAGTGTTGTGTATAAATTGTATGACGGAAACAGTACACAGGAAATTAATAATTTGCAATTTAGTTGATAGTTAATTTTTTTTTTTTTATAATATAAGAATAATGTATACTTAGGTACAATCAATTATGTAAGTATACAAAACTTATTAAACTACTTTACTACCTAAATATAAAGTAATAATTAAACAACAAATAAAACAAATGTTTGTTAGCCAACATTTTTTAACAATTTTTAATACAAGCAATGACGCTAGAAAAATATAGAAGCCCATTTTCCGGTACATTTCATTCATAAGGCGCGCCGCAGACGAAACACGATACGGACAAATAGATCATTAAACCGTCCGTTTGTGTTTGAACTTACAAAGACTACATCGTGGTTATAATAGTTATAGTATCGAATTACCTTCCGGATTTATTCACTTGCAATTTTTAAGATAATGCCGTAATTTGAAATATACTTTCACATCTTTTTAAATATTAAGAAAGAATCGTATACCTATAATTTATTTTTAGCCCCCGACGCAAAAAGAGGGGTGTTTTAAGTTTGAGGTGTGTCTGTGACTGCCTGTGGCATCGTAGCTCCCAAACGGATGAACCGGATAATTTGACAGGAAACTTGCTCGAGAGAGTTCTTAGCTAAAAAAAATAAAGGTTTTCTGCATAGAGGGTTTCGAAAACCTTTTCTGATACTGCATTGTAGGTTTCAGGTTCGAACCTAGGCAATCACCACTGACTTTTCACTTTTCTCTATGCGTAAAACCAAACTCTTATTGGGTACCTAGTACTCTTAGTGGGTTTTTTACCAAACTCTTATCTCAAAACTCTTCATCGCAATGTTAAACTTCTTTTGCTGAATCGAATCGCAAATACTTACGAATAGAATTAAGAACTCCTTTTTTGAATTCAGTAAAAAAATGAAGCACAGAATGCTTTTAGTTCCTCATCATTAAAATAGTTACAAATCATTGGATCAGGTTATGACAACAATAAAGGCGTTAGTCGGTGGTCTTCTCAAATGTGCCAAACGAGGGTAAAGAAGAAAAAAATCGGTAACACAGAAATAGCATACGGCAGCCTAACACAACAGACATCGACGCCAAACAAATATGAACAAACGAATTGGGATACTAGTTGGAGAACTCAAATTTTGTTGTATGTAAGGTAACACTTTAATATGTTGATTTAAAGAATTAAAAAAAAACTGCTATTCCTTCAATTCAACATTTATTTTTAACCTGTTTGTTATTTGGTTAAAATTTAGTAATCGATATTTCACCCCCTTCCTGTGGACAGATTGATCTGATATTTGGTACACAGCTTTAGTTTAAAAAAAAACTCATATATTATTTGATTATAACGTGTATCTATTGTTTTCTAACATCTAACTACGTACTCGTATACTCGTTTGATTGAATTCATCACGGCATTTCATTTTATTTTATATATTAGCCACTTCATAATATATAGTACTGCTTTAACGCCATCAGTTACTAAAACCATTAGTGATTTAAAAAAGAAACCAGGACATTCTCCTTTAAATGAAACAAAACTAAAATTGTTCATGTAGAAAATGGTGTAGAGTCAACGCTTACACGAGACAGATTACGGGCCAATTAACGCGAGCAGAACAAACTGTAGCTCGGGCTATGGGAACCTTGTCGCCGTTTTATTTATTTTCTCTTCGCACTCGCTGTTGTCCTTTCTTTATCGTTGGATTTGTTTACGAATGTATATTTGCTGCTTATAATAAAAACAAAAGTTTTTTTAAGTCTAGTAATACCTAATAAAGTCAATATCAATTAATTTTGTAACTCATTTATTTCTCCAAATTTGAGGTTGCCTATTGGTCATTTTTTTCTTATTTTTTACTGCTAAACAAAAATAAAATGTGACGTGTGTTATGTATTTAAATATTTGTAATAGGAATTGCAGTGCCTAAAACAAATTTATTTTTGTAAATTTATGTGTGGAGTTAAGCTAATCACAGCCAAACTTTAAAGTTTGCACTTAATAATAATTTTTTTGAGACTTATTAACTTAATAATTTGCATGTCATTTGTAAAGATAAAATATATGAAAATATAATGCAAATGCACCATATTTCGTACAATATTTTATCTAAATAAACATGATGACCTTGACACTTGACAAGCAAGACTTTCTTTGTAGTTCTCCTTTTATCAGTTTCAAGGGCGCCATTTTTAATTTGTTTAATTTACCATCTAAACTCCAGTATTACGCTCAAATGAGCATGATATTACACAACAAGCAAACATTACGACGCTACTCACTCATTCAGTAAACAAGCCAGTCAATGGAGCTCAAACTTATTTGCATACACTGAATCACACAACTGTTATTTGACTACGTATCCTAGAGCTTAGGGTTGCATCACACTAGCGATTTTACCACATTTTTTGGTGTGAATCGCGAATCTATTCTGTCTAACTTTTTTAAGTTGCAATTTTTCCAGTTATTTTTTGCAATTAGTCCATGTCATGAATGTTTTTAAATTGTTCAAATAGATTTTGCTGACGTACAAGTTACATAAATTCATATTCAGGAATTCTGATAGGATTTGAGATGCAACATTAATCAATATTACGTTTAAAATTTTGACCAGCCTACACTGGATTGAGTAGTCTAGTTTGACCTATTTTCTTTTACCTTCTATTAATAAGAAGTCTTTGCCTTCTAGAAACCTAATAAGTCGCTATATTTATCTATATTCACGTCACGTTTCGCTTCATTGATAACAGTTCAATCGCTAGTTAGGCCCGACCCTTAGTGATTCGCATAATCCAATTGTCAATGCGATCTGTAAAGGTACAGGTGAACATCTTCGTGAGTCATATGGCGGCGTTGTAACTTGTATGAATCATTATGTTCAGAGTGTGGAACACGGGAAGTAATGTATGGTACATCAGGAATGTGTGTGATCAGCACTGCATGACGTATAAAGAGTTTCCTTGTACATTTTTTTGGGCATGGCAATTTTTTTTACAACATGGAAATTACGCAACTTGTGGCTATTAGTAATTGTGTTATTAGTAGTACTGTAATGCACCTTGAATCAATACAAATAGGAGCTATTTTCTGATAAAGTTTATACAATTTATAACATTTTCCGGACCACTAGACTACCTATTTTAAATAGTGGATGTGTAATAAGATAACGGTAATATTCGATGATATCACATCATGTCCTCAGACCTTGTAGTCGAAAAAAAGTCATTTATGCACATCTTTTTAGCGTTTTGTAAAGAAAAATATGTGTAGAATTTTTATACCTACTTTTTATTTTGGAAAAATATAAATGAAAGAATAAAAAAAATTCACCAATCAAAGCTTGCACATAAAATTAATTTTGAATTATTTGTGTCCAACATGTTGTTTTCTAAATCACGAATTTTCTTATCTTATCATGTATTACATATATGAATTTATGTGTGCCTGTAAATAGTCCTCAAATAACATAACCCTTTATATTATTAACCCTTCGTTGACTGCATGAACCTGTACGATTTCTCTAAAGAAGAACTCACTGCTGACATACTAAGTACATAAACAAAATAGGTACTACAGTGACTAATTTGCTAAAAGCAAATAAATGAAATGCGGTTTGAGATACAAATAGGACAATTTGAACAAAACCACATACATCATCTCATTAAAACAATACGTCACTGATGGCGCTTCGTCATTACGACATCTGTTTCAGGATCCAGAGATCAATTCTGGAAGTTAGTGATTCAGATGCCTACAAATAATTATGGGCAGAAGTTTCACTCAAGAAATTAAGTTTTTTTTTAAATGTTGTATTGCCAGAGAATGTCATCGGGAAACCAGCACACCTGCGAGATCTTTTTGATATGTGAAGCCATGTCAAGGGCTAACAGGCAGTTTAAAACTTTGACACTAGGTTGATCATCGACCATACGAGAAGAAAAAGACCAACGGTCATATTACTAGGTTAATACTGCTCGTACCTAGTAATATGATCCGGAGAACTGGACATCGAGCCTTAGATTACTTAAATCAGAGTTTATTGATGGAGTAGAAAATGAAAATTCATTTAATTCATTATTTTTTTTTATCAATATAGACTATTTAGGCACTATTAATTAGTATTTCCTAATACTATTACAAGAGTATCTTTAGTTGCCAGTTTTAAAAACAGCTTACCCTTCATGGAGAAAAATCTGGTTGCTCTTCAAGTCAAAAAATTGTGGAAAACATGTCAGAAGTTCCATTCGTATCATGAATCGTCCTTCTGCACTTCTTTTAGTTGTCTAATGCTCAAACCGCGTAAAATTTGTATCTTAAATTGTAATTAAAGCCGTCAATTTGGTTACTCATCAGTTTTTGTAGCACGCGCTCCATTTGCTGAATGATTCACGTTATTACGTATTGTAGTGGACACTGACCGTTTTTATTATAACAGTAGCCTTGAGATATCGGAACTAGTGTCTGAGTACCTTAACAATTCACTTTATGCATCTGGGATTTATTTCTTTGCAGCGAAAAATATCGATAAGCAGCGATAGCCTAGTGATATGACCGTTGAACTGCCAAGTAAAATGTCGCACTTCAGACTTTTAGAATTAAAAAAATAATTATCGCATGCTGAAACGTTGAACGAAAACATTGTGAGGAAACTAGCACATCTAAGAGACTTTTCGACGGTGGAAAAGCACATCAGAGACCTACATTCTCAGTCAGGAGTTTAGACTCTGACACCAGGTTGTTAATCAACCATATATTAAAGAAAGAAAGAAGGGCGAATAATATTAAGTTACTATCTTCTCTTGATAAGAAACTATGATAGATTTCATATTTTAAAGTACCAGGTGTTGATCATGACTTATTTTTTCAATTAGTCTACTGAAACTATTAATAGTCTAGCATCGTACGTACAATATGACTTGACTGTAGTGTACTAAGTTTATTCAACCACACAAATTGGTTCCCGGAAATACTCGTAAATATCGATGCTGTGATCAAATGATACGCCTATTTAAAAGTATTTTTTGCAACCGATAAAACCCAATGACTACCTCATTTAGCTTTATAGTGCCATAAGCGGTTCTTTGTTTATATAATCATGTGTTCTAAGATACGTTTTCATGACATCTGTGTTTTTCAGTTACTCATCATTTTTCATTTGGTATTTCCTCATTGGGATATACACATATCTACCATCTCTAATTTAAATAATAATTATATTACTGATTTCTGTAAAATGTTGTCTTTGATACAAAGTAAAAAAAGATTAGCTTTTTTACGTGTCAAAATCAAAATCAAAATATTTTTATTCATGTAGACCATTAGGCACTTATGAATAGTCATAATTCTTATATTGTTTGTTATAAGAGTGACTCTAGTTGCCAGTTCCTAGGGCAGCCTACCCTTCATGGAGAAGAACCTGGCAAGAAACTCCATGGTTGCTCTTTTGTCATTGTCTGAATAACCTTTTATATGTACATACCACCAAGAGCAAATTATAGGGTTTTGTCCTACCTATACATACTAAAAACCACAGTGTTTTTCAAGAGACCTCTGGGATACAGGAGATTCATTTGCGTTTTCACCATGCACGTAAAGTCAAGCTTGCAACTGGCTACAAGAATAAAGTGCATTTATTTTTTCTTTTTCCACTTTTAAGAGTCATGATAGCCTAGTGGTGGTGACCGTTGACTGGCAAGTCAGAGGTCTCGGGTTCGAACCCAAGGCGCGCACCTCTGACTTTTCGTAAGTTACGTGCGTTTTATAAATTAATTATCACTCTCCGTGCCTCGGATAGCACGTTAAGCTGTTGGCCCCGGCTGTCAATTGTAGATCTTCGACAGTCGTTACGGGTAGTCAGAAGCCCGAAGTCTGACAACCAGTCTTACCAAGGGGTATCGTGTAACCCAGAATCTGGGTTGTGGAGGTCTGATAGGCAGTCGCTCCATGTAAAACACTGGTATTCAGCTGCATCCAGTAAGACTGGAAGCCGACCCCAACACAGTTGGGAAAAGGCTAGGCAGAGACAGGATTTTTTCTTTTTCCATCCAATAATAAATTAAAAATTATATGTTCAAAACTACTAGTTTCAGCTCTATTTTGCAATACACACAAAACAACAATACACTGTGTACACACAATTTCTCCTAGTACCCACAAAAACATAAAATCCTTTTCAGCAGAATGCAAGTTACAAGTTGCCTCAACAATTCTAGGCCATGATCACTTGACGTTTTAATGCAATACAAAGAGAGCGGCATGACTCAGAGGCATCATTGCTGAGAGTGGCTTGCGTGTGAACTGACAACCTCCGATACAAAATATGTCCGGTTGTATGGAATTTCTTCGTATCCGGACGTTCGCCGAAATTAGAGCACCTAATTCCTCAAAGGTCGAGAAATGAAATGCAATAGAAAATCGATTATTACAGGCCGTCCGGATGCATAACATCTTTTATAGGTCTAGTTAGTAAATTTTAGTATACAATAGTCAATAGTCATTTATTGGTAATTGTTGATTACAGATCACCTGTAACAGAATAGAAAATAGATTTATATGAAAATCTTGGTGGGTTAAGTTAGTCGAAAGTTGTCAGAACAGGGTTAAATAGACCATTAATCTTACCACGGATAGCATAGCTGTGGAAGCCTTTTTTTTCACAGAAGGGGAAATGCGCTTTATGCATAACGCGCTCAGGGATGCGAGACGGTTATGTCAGGTTTTCCGACCAAGCCTCAGGCATTACCATTGGACGGACAAACCAAAAGATACAGAGTTGGACCCGAGACACCATAGACGATAGACCTTTCTAAATCATGAACTGATGAACTATTACTATTATTAAAAAATATTGCCAACTGCATAAAACGATAAAGGAAAAACATTGTGACGATGCCACACCTAGTTTTTTTATATACCTAGTTTTTTTTTTGCTTTACTCACAGCAAAGCAATGTCTGAGACTTAGGCCCGGATTCCTCTGTCGCTGACGTCGGTCGCGTACCGTCAGTCGCGTAGCGCGCTGACCATCAGCGCCAATGAAAACATCCGTAGTGCGATACTGACCGCTCCACGGTACAGGCGTCTCCAAGTGGATTTGTTGTGGATTTGTGAAGCGGAGTTTGAATTTGGGATATTATTATGAACCCGTTTATAAATTGTTTAGTTGCTGCAGCATACTTACGCAAGCGGAGACGGCGTCAATATAGAAAAAAAAGATATCACATTCACCCAATTGTTGCTGATAGGATGACGAATGGTGAATTTTCTACTTTATTTGAAAAGCTACGTCAGGACGAGGAAAAGTTTTTTAATTATTTTAGAATGAAAGTAAAAACTTTTGATGAACTGTTATCAAAGTTAGAAAATCACCTGAAACACTGCTCCATGTATCGAGAAATTATACTATATATATATATTATATTATATTCGACTGTACGCGCGCGTGCCGACGGTCGGGAACAGAGTGAGGACGCTCATAGCGTTCTATAGCGCGTCAGTCGACCGACGAACGCGGCGCTGACGAGCGAGACCGACGCGCGTCATCAGCGGCGCGTAGCAACTCGCGCGCCGCTGATGTCAGCTTTACAGTGTGGTGCTTCATAGAACACAACGTATATTCGTACGCGCGACCGACATCAGCGACCGACATCAGCGACAGAGGAATTCGGGCCTTAGGGCAGTTAAATCTCTTACTGTAATTGTTCATCAATCGAAAAATTAGAGGAAGAAGTATTAAATATTTAAATAATCTAAAATTAACGTCTGAGTAAAAAAAAAGAGATAGTAACCCTTAGTCATTAAAGCAAAGGAATTAAAAATGGATTTCCCCACGAAATAAAGGTCGCGAGATATCTGTTGAATAATTATGTTGAATGAATTCGTCATTAACTATAGACTTTTTGTTTGGCTTGCATCATTTTATCGATTTTATTTTTTAGTAGGTGCTTAATAATATTTTTTTAAATTTGATAGGCTCGCGTTTGAAGACTATCTTGTAATAATCTATGATGCGGTCGACAATGGTGCACATTTACCTAGAAGTAACCGGCAACTTTTCTCTATAATTGAAAACTTCTAGGTTATAAGCCTTCGGGAAATATGGCAAGGAGTTCA
Organism: Protodeltote pygarga; assembly: GCA_936450705.2. Taxonomy (NCBI): domain Eukaryota; kingdom Metazoa; phylum Arthropoda; class Insecta; order Lepidoptera; family Noctuidae; genus Protodeltote; species Protodeltote pygarga. The sequence continues at coordinate 4,544,249 of OW388257.2, read as the reverse complement.
TTCCTTGACTATACACTTAACGAATGAATTCAGAATTAAAATGTAGTTTTGTTTCAAATGTGCACACTCCAAAACTTTGGTTGCACTTTTGATTTAGTACGCTACAAGAACCGATAGATTAATGCAGGACTTTGTAATGTAATTAAAACTCTGTAGACTAAGCTATATGGTGTATATTAATAAAGACGTATTTAATAAGTCAGATATTAATTGCTTAATTTTAACAAGTGATTGCGTATGAAGTTTTTAAATTGTGATTTTTCTTTATCATATGGTTAATGATAAACCTGGTCAGATTTTAAACTGAGTTTAAAATATCTCTCAGGTGTGCTAGTTTCCTCACGTGACCCTTACCGTTTTAGCCAGAGATAATTAATTTCTAAATCGCTCATGAATCTGAAAAGTCAGAGGTGCGTGCCTGGGTTTTGACTCTACGACCTTTGGCTTGGCAGTCCAATGTCCATATCACTAGGCAATTATTGGTTTTTAAATTTGTGACTAAAGTAGTGAAGTAACTCACAGGCAGGTACTACAATGTTGACAAACAGCAAAACACCGTGCATAACTCAGAACCATTAACTAAATATATTGCCTACGTATGTTAAGACGAGTTTAAAATAGAAAGTAGTCCGTCTAGGTTAATAGACACATCCCTCCCCGCTTGGGTTAATCAGCATCTTGTTCTAACATTGCACGCATCGTTGCAATGTTCCTGAGACAAGTATCGATGTATTAGGAATAATTTTTGCACTTTCAAGTACTTCTGGTGATCTTTTAAAATGTTATAGCACATGTTGGCTTATTAATTATAATGATTTAATAAGAAAATTTAAAAAAAAAACAACTGGTTCGGATGGGATTCGAACCCACGCCTGTAAACCACCCATTGCAGGGTGAAGGCCTCTTCTCATACAGAGAAGGATCGAGCATTAATCACCACGCTAGCCCACTGGGGGTTATCGATTTCAGACTGTTTCCTCACGATGTTTTTCCTTTACCGTTAGTCAGTGGTGTCTTAGATTAACTAAAAAGGATGTATGACATTGAAAAAGTCACATACATGCCAGTTTCGAACCCATACCCACGTCTTGCAAAGCGGGTCTGTAACCAATGCGCTACTACGACAAATTTTTTTTTTAGCCATTATCGTCCCACTTCAGGGCAAAGGCGTCCCTACCCTACTTCCATTCCTCCTGGTTCTGCGCTTTCTGTGGCCAATCCGCCTATTAAGCATCTATAATAAAAAAAAAATATTTGGCCACTAAAACGGACGCCAGATTATAATTTTGTCCACTCAATGTTTACCAACTACGTTCTACAAATGATTCACGTGTTTAAGTAATTATCAGAAAAAATAGCATTTTATATCTTAGCGTTGAATTACGATCTTTATGATCCGATCGTCAGGTTAAACTTCATCATAATAATTATGAAAAATGTTATTATAGCAAGTCTTCGCAACATGCAAATAATAATGTTGGTTGATAGTGTTATTAGCTGATTTACATACGAATAAAACCTTTGGGGTGCGCGCGCTGCCTCTTATATCTACTTAAAGTAAATGTGGCGAAAATCGTATTTCTTAATTAAAAACATAGATTTTAAATCCATATTACGGTTACATAATGCCTCGGAAAAATTAGAGGAAATCGAAATAGAGATAGGAGGATACTCCTCAAGATAATATAGAAAGGGAAACTTGAAATACGATAGGTGCAATAGGATAGGATAATTAATTTATGATACGCACATAACATCCGAAAAGTCAGAGGTGCGTGCCCTAGGTTCGAACCCGCAGAAATACCATTACCATTACGTGGTAATAGTAGGTATACAATCTTTGCCAATAGGCTATCATTCCTATTAGGCTATCATTCCTATTAGGCTATAAAAAGTAAACAAAAAATATATATTAAGATCACAAAAGTTCAAAGATCAAGCGTTTTGTTACCTAGACCTTGTTTCAATATAAAGTCAACTACAAATAAAATTATGTTTATTAAAATATAAATTTACTGCAAATAAGTCGTGAATACAGTAAGGTGTAAGATAATTAAAGTCAACAAGTTGTTACTACAGCTCTGCATCATTGTCAGGGGTTCTCAATCAATCTCAATTAGTGTAAAATAATTGCTAATTTTTATTATTCTTGTAAAGAAATCGTGACCACTGTTTCTTGTATTATTGGTAGAGTTTAAGTCTAAGAATAGTTCCCATACAAACTTTAGTTTTATAGGCCAGAGAAATAGCGTAACTTATATGGGTAGGGCTTCAAGTTTTTAGATTTCCAAAAAAAATACCTATTTGTTTTTGTGAGGTTATTTTAAGAGGGGCCAGTAATACTACTATGATTGACTTTGGATTTCTTAGTACTTATAAGAAACCTAACGTCATTATTTAAAAAAAAGTTCTGATAGTATTTTCTTTTAAAGATATTCGTACTTGTAAGAAGATATTAGGATATCAAATTTACAACAACAACTGAAGCATGAAATATATTCACAATCGTACCAACGATTGGCGACTCCTGAAGAAAGGCATGCGCTTCATTTCCTGTCATAGTTTTGAGAGCGGTGTCGCACTTGAGATAATACGGCTTAAGTCAATATGGAAATCCATAAACTTACGCCATTTTGGATCTCGAAGACCACGAGGTCATGTCTTTCTTAGCAGAACGTGTGATGACCTTAGGAGACGAAAAGATAATTGCTACCAATCACTTGTCTTCAATCCCGTCTGGGTTTGATACGATTGTGTCCTGTTGGAACAATTTAGGATTTACGAGGAATTGTCGGTTTTGGGTTACACTTTACGATGTTTTTGATGACAAACGACATGGCGTATAAATCATTTTTTTAGTTTCGACATTATTTTTTACAATAAAATTTTTATTACAATTTACATTATTTTTACAATCTTTTTTTTTTACATTTTACAATGAATTTATTTTAAATATCGTAAAAAAAATTGGTGCATATATTTTAAAGCTGTTTGTATACAGTGAATTGCACTCGCAAACTATTGCGATTAAGGTCGCGGGTTTTTTACATAACCCCGAAGTAGTGATTTCATTATGAACTATTTTTCCACTTACTTGTAGGTATGGACACAACATCAGACACCTGAGTATATTTTTTCGAATTAAAATTAAAATAAAAAAGAAATGATTTTGATTTAAGAAGTCACAGAATAAATAAAGAACCTAGTATTTTTCATATTATCAATTAAATACTACTATTACTGATTGGCAGGCTGATTTCGGTACATAAGGATATGGCAATGGCTAAATGAAGATAATAAAATTTTGATAGCTAAACCCCATTTATTAGCGATAACCATTAAGCATCCATCAAATCGAAATTATGATCAAATACCCATTGACGAACTGACGATACCCATTCTGACTTCAACTGAAAGCCAATTGGTAGGTACTTTCACATTTTCATTCGTGTAATGCCGTGTAACATAACCAGCCAGACCACGCCATCCTTTTAGAATGATCGATGGCTAAAGTTGATCAAGCTTTTATTACAATGGTAAATAAATATATTTATGACATCAATTACATCCTAAAACCGTGCCAACCCTTATTTCCCTCCTTCACAAATAACAAACTAGCCATGAAACTGCAAAACCCTTTATTTTCCTTTGACGTAACATTGTCAACCAACAGTTTACATAAGGGCTTGCAAATACAGATAATGTCAAACAAGGAGTGTTGGCCATCTTTTCTTTTGTGTGTGTTTGCTCCTACTCGGTCACGGCGGACCTGTGGTTTTACGTAGGTCAAGACCGATTTTAATCTTGATTCTATTTGTAATTTATTTAGTTTATTCGGTCTAATTGATTGGGTTTTTTTTAAATGAAGTCATAGAGTTGTAGAGACTTTGTTTTACTTGGTAATAAAATCTGATGTGAATTTTCATGCGGATTGTGAATTTATGAAGCTTTTTTAAGCTTTGAGAGATTCAATCAAGTTTCATTTTGTTAGCTTGTTATGTATTTTCTTCATACTTTAAAACAATGAACCTAAATATAGGTTTTTTTTTCCTACAATATGAAACTCAGAATTATTTTATGGTTTTCTTGCCTTTCGAGTTGTATCGAATGATTGTAGGTATATAATGATAAAGCGTAGTGTCCTATAGTGTAGTTGTGTGTAGTGTAGATATATACCTTATTCGGTTCAGAGCTTTCCACAACTTGTGTGGGATATACTTTATACCTTTCTTTTCATACATAATTGTACAGCTGCAACTTAATTTAAACACAATCCCGCAGAACACACAAGAACAAAGAAAACGTATCAATTAAACAAATACAGGAAATGAACATTCGCTTACGACGTTAATTATGAAGTAAGTTGGGCGATCAAAAAAAAGATTGTCACGTGCAAAGGAGTACACATTAACATAGCCTTGTTTTTTCGTCCCAGATTCGTGACACATCGTGTGTGAGCCCGTGGTAAATAATAAATCTTTCTAATAAATAAAACAAGGGAACGTGAGCGAGATAAAGCGCGCATGCGCGTTCGGTGCGCCCTAAACGCCATTGTGGACGCCGACGGCGGATCGTTAAACGAAGGTGAAAATATTTTGTGCCTTTTTTAGAGATCAACTGGAACTTCGACACTTCATGTTATGTTACCTAGGAGCAGTTACAGAATACTTAAAAGCGCAAAACCCAATTGCTCATGCGCAAGGCTGTCTGAAAAAATGATTAAAGTTCATTGACTTTGCAAATATATAGACGATTGACTTGTGGAGATTTTGTCAGATTGATACTGTAATAATTATTGAATCTTAGTTGATAATATTTTGTTTTTATTTTAGTAAGTAGTATGGATGATCGTCGTTACTTTATAATTATAGTTTTTTTTTGCATTATTATGGCTACCGGCTAACGATGATTTAGTGTGGCCTGTGTCAAAAATGAGCCGTTTAGATTTTATGTTAAATAAAATTGCCTTTAAACTTTAGCAATCAAAGGCAAGATTGGTAAATAATAAAAGGAAAACTTAAAATTAATTATTGCTTTCTCTATGAACTTATTTAAATACTAAAAGTTGTCTAAGAATTATTTTCTATTTTATACAACGATATTGCAAATTATAACTAAATAACATTATAACATAAATTGTTATCAAAAACTAAATAAACTACACGGAACCCTCACAGGTTTTCCAGCAATCAAGTTTCTTTAAATATTTTGTACCGAAAAAATTATGACCCAACTCGATACACAATGTGGTAGGTCACTCTCAATGAGCTTTGGTTGTTAATGTGTAAATATGTGTTTCACATTTACACGGTCGCGACATCGGCCACAATGACTCGGAATGTCGCTCTACGCGCAAGTCGTGTACGCATGCTCGAACACCGCAAAAGAAATTGAATATTAACTGATTTCTGGGAAATTTTTAATTTTTTATGTATCTAATAAGTAGATAACATAATAAATCGTTAAATATTTTAAATAATTAACGTGTAAAATAGCTGATACGGAAATTTAATAATTATTAAGTTCCGCGAGGAGCTGTGACTGGGACAAAAATTATCCTATACGTTAATTACCGTTCGTTATTCAGGACATACAGGTCTTTGAGCTACAACCTGAGAGGCCCAAACGCCTCCTGTCGGAGGCTCTACACGGGGATCGTACGATCGATGGCCCTGTACGGGGCGCCTGTGTGGGCGGATCGCCTGACGGCCGGCAATATCGCAATACTGCGGAGGCCGCAGCGAGCGATGGCCGTCAGGATGATTAGAGGATATCGTACGATCTCCTTCGAGGCGGCGAGCCTCCTTGCCGGATCCCTGCCTTGGGATCTAGAAGCGAAAGCCCTCGCCTCCCTCTATCAATGGAGTGGGGAGGCGCGAAGGCGGGGCGAGCGACCGATGCCTCGTGAATATGCACGGCGTCGGTCAGAACTTCGTTTGACCCTGGTGGCTGAATGGAAAGAGCGGCTTGAGCACCCCAGCGCTGGGCACGCCACAATAGCGGCGGTAAGGCCCACCATGGAGGATTGGCTGGGGCGCCAGCATGGCGCCCTAACCTTCCGGCTGACGCAGGTGCTAACCGGACACGGCTGTTTTGGAAAGTACCTGTGCCGAATAGGCCGGGAGCAATCGTCTGGTTGCCACCACTGCAATAACGGCCTCGAGGACACGGCGCAGCATACACTAGAGGAGTGCCCAGCCTGGGCGGATCAGCGCCGTGAACTCGAGGCAGCAGTCGGTGGCCTCTCGCTCCCGAACATCATCCAATCGATGGTCGAGAGCGAGACAGCGTGGAACGCCGTCGCCTCCTTTTGCGAAGAGGTGATGTCCACAAAGGAGGCGGCAGAGCGAGAGAGGGAAATGACAACCACACTTCCCTCTCGCAGGAGACGCACCAGACGCCGGAGGGCGACTAACGACCTCCGGCCTCCATGAGTTGCCGGCCTGTGGGCGTCGGACCTAGGGGCAGTCTGACGCCCAACCACTAACAGGCCCAAGAGGACGACGCGTCGTGTTCCACGCGCGCCTCTCAAGAGGATTCGGCGGCGGCCAGGGCGCCGACAACGGCGGGACCTGCCATTGGCGGGTCAAGACCAGGGCGGGAGGGCGGTGAATACACAAGTGAACCCCGTTCTCCCGTCCAGAGGTCCGTTGAGGAACACCGTGTGGTTTTTAGTCCGTGCGAGTCGGACATAACTCCATCACTGGCCCTTTGGTGGTGGAGTACCCATAAGGGGTTTTCCACACGAAAAAAAAAAAAAAAAAAAAAAAAAAAAAGGTCTTTGAGCTAAGATTTATCCAAATCCGTTCAACTATTACGTTTCATTGATTAGCAAACACTTCACATATATTTATATTTTTATTATTAAAGTAGGATTTTACTTTCGTCATGTCGATATTGTAGTACTATAGACAAGTCTACCAAAAAAAAAGATGTTATAATATTTTTTTTATAACTAAGAACGTATCAAGTAAATTTATTGGTTTTATTTTTTCAACTATTCAAACTGCACAAGTGCCTATTGAGTGTATGATCTTGTCATTGATGTGCAAATTATTATTTCTCTATAAACAGTCATAGATATTGCGCATAGGAAAACTAAATCATAAAGGCGCTACCATGGGGTCCTATTCTGAGAATAAGTTTTATTATTTTCTCTTCAACATATCATCAAAGCTAGTATTTTGATTTATTTTGAAAGGTGTTATCTACACTTACAAATTCTTTTAAAATCGAATGATATAAATACCTACATAGGAAGAGTCGTGATAGCCTAGTGGTGGTGACCGTTGACTGGCAAGTCAGAGGTCTCGGGTTCGAGTTTCGAACCCAAGGCGCGCACCTCTGACTTATCGTAAGTTATGTGCGTTTTATAAATTAATTATCACTCTTCGTGCCTCAGATAGCACGTTAAGCTGTTGGCCCTAGCTGTCAATTGTAGATCTTTGACAGTCGTTACGGGTAGTCAGACGCCCAAAAGTCTGACAACCATTCTTACCAAGGTGTAATGTGTAACCCAGTATCTGGGTTGTGGAGGTCTGATAGGCAGTTGCTCCATGTAAAACACTGGTAATCAGCTGCATCCGATATGACTGGAAGCCGACCCCAACATAGTTGGGAAAAGGCTAGGCAAATGAGGAGGATGAATATTTACCTACATAGGTAAATATTTTTGTAAAGTATTTATGCAGGCGACATCGCGGCTGACCCAGACGGAGATGGCGGGATGAGCTTGACTCTTTTAACACTTTGACTGCCAGACAAGCAGACACAATGCAAATTCGATTGTTTGTCGGACACCATGTGTCCGTCATGGCGTTTAAATTGTTAATAATGGCTGATCCTCTGCAGCTGTAGACAGAGAAAGGTGGAAGAAGAGTAGAAGGGTCTTTGCCCTGCAGTGGAAAAAGACGGGCTTGGAATAATTGTAAATATATATGCCTACAAATGCGTCAGTCACAGCACAGACAGATAGTAGAGAGTAGTAGAAACCAAAAATATTTATTTTATCAAAGTTTCAAGAAGAAGGGGCTTTTTAATTTGATTCGTGTTTTTTTATATTTGAAGTACTCCGATTACTCCATGATAACGGATTGCATTTATTGCCAAGCTCTTGTAATATCTTCCTGACCAAATTTCGGTCACAACGGCCAATCTCAAAGGAAGATTATTAGAAGTTTCATATATAAGTACAGTCGACAATAAAATTGCTTTACCACTTTTAGCAAAAATAGACTTTATTATTCTGTGATATTCAAACGACATTAAGGGTGGTAAAACAACTTTATAGTCGACTATACAATAAATAAATGTCACATTCACTGTACGCCACTCACTGTACTTACATTCTCTATAGACCCGTGCGAAGTCGGGGCGGATCGCTAGTATAATAATAAGGAGCCAATGCTTTCGTTTTTTTTCAACAACTCCAAATCTCACCCGCGGGTTTTTGATGACTTATAACGTCGTCGTCACAACACATTAAACAAATATGGCGGGAGCCGTTTGACAGTTCGCTTTGTGATCAGTAGCGGGACGTGTTACACAACACAAACATACTTACACACACATAATTAAAAATCACTCAATTTTGAGCTCTATGACAACGTGATAAGGGTTTCGCAGCGTTGTTTAAGGGTTAGTTAAAAGTTGTACGGTTACTTTTTTATTATTTTTTCAGGTCCCATCGCCTTGGTCGTACTAATTTGTCGGAGACCAAGTCACCAATGCAAATATGACGATGTTGTGAATACCTTGAGTAAAGATATGAAATTGTTTCCAGTTCTGTCTCATGGGAACAAGATTTGTCCTGTGTTTGTGGCTTTAGGAATATTTAATGAAATATTTGTTTTTAACCTTTTTATAGGATGTTTTAACACTGTTATGCCAGGTCATGCTAGTGATAGCCTAGTGGTATGACAGCTGGAAAGGTAAGTCAAAGGTGCAATAATATTTTTTTCATGAGTTGTAATAGCATTGCGTAGATGTATTTTAATCCTAAAATTACTTGAAATTTCGCTCTAAAATTTATTAAGAAACTAGCTTTTGCACGCGGTTTTGCTCGCGTTAATTTAGAATTTGAATTAATCATGATTTGAAAGACACGTAGAGCCATCTATTATAATAACGTTATTGTTGTTTTCCTTTTTTTTTTTTTTTTTTTTGTGGCCGGGGGGAGTAAAAAATGCCTTCCGCATACCGCACGTCCGAGGACATACGGTTATGTGGGGCTCGCACCCACTAAAAACGTCTCCCCCCTGCGTGTTCCTAGCACTGTATCGGACGGGTCCGGGTACCGCAAACGCGCCTCGCAGCCCCGTCCAGTGCCTGCCTGGTACTTTTTTCGACATTTAAAGTACCCTATGACCGTTTTTGTACAACTGTCAACGTAAATGCAAAATTTCAGAATGATCAGTTGTGTTTTAAAAAAGGTCAACTAAATTCGAATTTATATTAATTTGTTAGTATTAGGATTGTTGAAATTCGAAATTGATTAATTTTCCAAAGAAATGACCCATGAGTCTTTTATATTGAGTATATTTACTATACTACTACTTACTTAGTATTTTATACTTCCGGTTCCTCCGTAGGTCGTAGATCCTCCTGACCTACGTACTGGTCACCCAGTGGGTATGTAACAATGCCCATCTGAAATATGTGCTGTCATAATTCTGGCAATTAGCTAGGCCACAGGTCGGTACGGTACTTAATTTCTATTTCAGGAAGGGTAGTTAGTATCAGTACCGGCGTTAGGCGGGGGGTCGATAGGGGGGGGGGGCGACAGGGCGACGGCCCAGGGGGCCAAATTTGCGAGGGCACCGAGGTCTGGAGTCTCCTAGCCCCGTGCTCCATACCCTCAATACTGTGCTACGCCAGCAAAAAATTAACAGTCGCCAAAATACTTTTGCCCTGGTAGTCAGTGGCCCTAATGCCCGCGCTGGGTATCAATTTGTAGCCACCATACTATTGTAACATAAGACCACTGGGATATAACGTGTTCGTTTATTTCCAGTGGGAACATCACTACTTGGACTAACTGTGAGCAATTGTGATTTGATTCTGATTGTCCCTAGTGGGACAAAACTAGTAGGGTTTAGTCGTACTGTGGGTCCATGTTGTAAGTATCGAACTACCAACCCCGGTCTGAAAGAATGTCGAAGCCACTTCTAGACCATTATGTAATAATTTAGCAAAATATCCCTTTGCAGATATATTTTACAAAATTATATTGAAAAGCCGTAAATTTAATTCTAGATAAAACGTTTTATGGGTTATTTTATACATTTTATCTTTGAGCTGATTCTATCGGAAGTGTATGTGATATAATTTTACCGTACGTGTGTGTACTAGCTGTGTCCTCAATGATGTGTAGGTACTATTATTTTCCCTAATTTTGTCGTTTGTTTGTCTCTTTAATTTCAAAGCTTTGCCCATTGGTGATTTTATGTAAGCTTATAAAATACAATTATTTAATAAATTTGTTAGTATCAGTTGTTTTTCAAAGTTCTTATTAAATAATTATATTTGCCCATTTGTTCATTAAACACAGGAATTTTGATAAGGTTAAATAAAAATAAAAAAAACGTTGAAATAAATGTAATAATAATTTAATTCCACAAACATAGAGGCTATGTTTGTGCCGCAGTTATAAATAGGTACTATTTGAACTATACAAATAATGATTAAGTTATAAATACACTGGCTCTGTATTTTTACAATAATATAATTATCAGCTCTATTAAAGCTAGTCATATTTCATTGGATTTCTGTAACATATAAATAGTTAACAAAGAGTCAAGTAATACTAAGGAAAGTAGGAATATAATGTACAATTAAAATTATTCGTCTCAGCCTCGAGCTACCATGTCATAATATAGATTAAATCGACAACAGCAGAAAAGAAACTGTTCTGATACACCGTTTTACTCATTCATATTCCAAACTCATCAATTTCAACAAAGTCCAAGCGCTGGAATGAAGTCTAAATACTAAAATCTAAATTAAATAATACGAATAATAAAGAAATTGAAACTAAGGTGGAGTTAAGCGAGAAATAAATAAGACCTTGACTAGGATAATCGGGAAATTTAGAATGTTAATCAGTAGACAATAAATAATACATTATAAGTTCGTCACTATTTACAAAAAAGGAACTAATTCGTTCTAGACCAAAATGGCAATGTAATGGCAAAGACAGTTTTTTTTTCTATACATTAATTCGCTATATAACAGCCAAAAGATGCAAATAATTCTACTAAAAAGAGTTTTTTTTTTCTTGGGGCTAACTATACTGTAGAGTACTGCTTCGCCACGCAGCGAGCACCAAGATTAAGTAGACAGCCAAAAATTACATGGGGTGTGCAGTTTCTCCTAGAGTCACGAAAAGACTCTTATTTGCAACCGCCGTGTTCAAGCAGATTCCATCTCGTACAGCTTCTGGAATACCTGCTGTAGGTACTCCAAATAGTTAAGGGTATCTCGGTAAAGTAGAATGCCCATGTTGTTTGCGAAGTCTGTGCGGATTTCAGAGTCTGGCAGCTTTTCAATTTTCAGATTGCGAATGTTCATGATGTCCTGTAAAAATAAAAAGTTATGGTTAATTTAAATTCAAATTCGACCATAGATTAAGGAAACATGAATCTAAAGATTTTGAAATCTTAGACTGGATTTGAATGAGTTTGTTTTTTTAAATGGAATGTGTACTTACATTAAAATAGCAAAGCACAGCCCGCACGTCATGCATCGTTTGAGTGATGTTCTCTTTTAGGCTTTCATCAGATATTATGCTGGCATTTAACTCCTCATTGGAGAAAACATATAAACCAGCCACAACCATCTTCAGCCCCTTGTACATGCCTGGCAGTACTTCGTTGATTTTTGGCTGTGAACAAAGAAAAATTTTGTAAGTTTTGGTTGAAATGTATCACAATAGTAATGAAAAATCACGTTTATCGTTTTCAAACATATACACTTGCAACTTTTGGTTGCCAAATTAAATAATTAGATAAAGACAATCGTAATTGAGATAATCATCCTAAATTCGATTACATTCTCGATTGTTAGTAGCGCATTGCGAAACCATTGTGTTCTCACGTAAGCGATAGTCGGCCTACAACAATGAGTGCCACCGTCGATGTCGATTCTTTGAAATCGATTGAAAAACTTATACGGATGCACGTTTTTGGCATCAGCGAATTCACCGCCCTTCGGTGATTGTTTTCGTTTAGGAAACGTCAATCTGGCAACGTCCGTGTTATCAAAATTGAAATGTTTTGTGAATATTTGTCAAAATATATCAAATAACCAAAAAGTTTATACATTTAGGTAATTAGAAAACTCAAAATAATTAATTAAGTAGACGCAAAATATAACAACCACTTTCGATGCTTACCATCAACTTATTCATATAATCATCTGACATCGTTTGGTAGAGAACTTTCTCCTTGGGTAGCCATTCTTCAGATAGCCAAGTATCTGTCTCCCATGAGCGGAGAAGTTCATCGAAACTTGGATAGCTGTGAAGTTTCGACGCCTGAAACAAATCAAAAATACATTGTTAGCAATGAAAGTCAAGCTTTAATAAATGGATATAGCAGAAGAAGAAGTAATATAAATATAATTTCTCTAATTGTTTCGAGTCTATCTGACAAAGGTTGCTTCAAGAAAACATTTGTTTCCATAACAAAGGAACGATCCTTCTCTGTTACATATTATAACACAACTGGAAATCATGAATCAACTCTTATGAGAACGTAGTATTCTATGAAAGATAGAAATAGATCGAGTTAATCCAATAAGTTGATTGACTTTCATGGAAAAGGAAGATTGAGCGGATGATGAGTCCGTGCGGTTTCCTGGTTTGATGGTATAAATGTGGTTCATCTGGAGAGAGATCTGCAGTGGTCAGTCGAATACTGTTAGATTTTTTACTAGTGATAATATTTTCTACGGTATTTTTTTTCAAATTTAATGGGGTATGTATTTATTTATCATATTATTATCATTTTATCTGTTATTTTTTGTGATTAGGTACTATATCAATGTGCTTAATGATTCTATTAAATTTATGTTGATTACATAAGCCATCTATGCCACGTAAGCCAAGTTAAGATTGTATGTATATAGACATCATTCCCAATTTGTTTAGTCCGAAGTTAGGTACTCAAAATTTGTAGGGAAAGTACGAAGACAAATAAAACAACTTTTACTTATAGAACTGCAAACAAAAATATCAGCAAACGAAGTTAAAACACCTACGTACATACACGCGTACCTAGTTGCAAATTGTTCCTAGAAATGGCAAACGTTTACTGCCCTCAAGAGACCATCCATAAAAACAAGATCTATGAAGCTACGATATTTGTGTCAGTTAATAGTGCAAGTTATACTGGCGCTATACTCGCTACGAGTCGCAATCTATTTATTTCAAGACTCCATCTTCAATTAGATAATCGCAAATAAAACAGCTAGATCTCTATCGATATTAATAGAGAAGTGGTAAAAATTTGTATTATTGAACTGACTATGTGTGGCATTTTATGATCTTAATGATGTCAAGTTAGTATCTGGTTCGCTTCAGTTTGATATTTAATACATACTCGATGCTAATATACATTATAATTGATTTAATCAACCAACGAAGGTCACGTGAAAGATGAGATTGAAACTGGAGGTTTGCGGCCGCCGCCGACGACATTTCACGTAACATAACCGTTTCGACATTAAAATTTGACACTATGTCCATAGCAACGTGACAAAGACGGATTGAACAAAAACTGATTCTGTGTTACGAGAGTAGAGTCCAAATACCTTTGACAACTCGAACAATCGATGCCTGAACTGGCAGATGTAACGCGCGGTACTTAAGTATCCCATGTAGAAAACATTGTTAGATAACAATACAACTAATTAAAAGTTTGCAAAATCCAACAAAACATCAAGAATTACATTGTGCAACTGTTTATCGGCGACGATCACGAAACGTTGTCCAAATATTAATTTGCTTCATTGAATTGAGATACCGCTGATATAAAATTCTCTGATAATACGCGCAATTAAATAAATTTACGATTATTTCTTTGGATATAAACCGAGTTGCGGTGTATGAATGGAATCAAAGCCAGATATTATCTGAAGTGGTAAGTAATTGGCGGGGAAATTAGAGTTTACAGATTTAAAAATAAAATTTTGTAGGTATGTAAATTTTTGTGTCGTACGTCGGTATGAATAAGATACTCGGATGAATTAACAAAACAAAAAGTGTAGAATGTCTAAGTAATGATATCGTATAGAGATGGAATGTGCTATGTAGTCGCTGTCACACTAAATGCACAGGTGTGCGTCCGGTCCATCGTACCATATCCGAAACATTACCTACAAGCTATGTCGAGTTTGCGTCCAAACAGAGTCGTATCTACTTAATGGGATACTAACAGAATGTAATGTATTCCTATCACTTTAATGTCTGCGCAGATTAATGATGCAAATTATTATGAAATCACATTCTAGTCTACCCACAGAAGGAAAGACCAAACAAGTTTTTTGTGTTTTAAAATTATTTAAACTAAGGTTTTTATGGACCAGCGTTGGATCTTAATTATTTTTGTAACCGGACATTATTATGGTGTTACAAAAAATAATCAAAGGTTCAAAACTTGCTTTAAAAGTTGGCAAAGTGTGTTTAAATTCACATTGGATTAATGAAATTAAATCAAAATTTAAACTGTTCCTCAAATTAATTCTGTATTCATCACAACAGTTGACTTCGATTTTTTTTTGGTACCTGTCTGTTAATAAACTACCTCAACTTTTTTTTATTTAAAAAATAATATGCTTTTTTGAAATTAAACATTTCAATTAATTCATAAACTAAGTACCTACAGTCACGAGCAAAAATATGTGAACATGTAGAGTTTTACAAAAGCTAATTCTAACAGGAACGCGTTCTTAAAATTCAAAAATATTTCATTTATGGTACTTATCAATAGATATTTACCAATATTAGGGTTGAATATTTTTATTTACTCGAGATCTCACATCAATTTTACTCGAGACTGTACATCTCAAACATAGCGAATATGAACTTTCTTTAATCGCACCACTTCAAGTTACTCATAAAAGTAGCTTTTAATTTTAAAGAGAGCAAACGAATCGATGGTTTGAGCGCGTTGCATTAGACGTGGGTGGGCCATGAACTAAGAAATTCGACGAGTGAGCATCCGAATGCCTAGCTCGAAACATCGGAAGCTTATCAAATAAACATGCACCCACACAAACGCAGACATTGATATATTTATGGCACACGTACGCACCCAACGCCCGCAGACAGCCTGTCGCCCGTGTGAACAACGCTATCGTACTATGTACGTACATATTGTATGTATGTGCTATGTAATTCAATGTTTATATAGCGTCGCTATTGCAAAGATAAGCGAACAGATGCATACAAGTTGTGAGTGCTACGACGACGTGCGGCATGCCGCGAGCCGATCGCAATCACCGATCGGGTTACGTCGCGAATCCTCCACTCATTCGGTTATCGTAATTACTTCAAAACTTTATGAGTACTTTTTTAAGGAAGCGAGTCGAATTCCACTGTCGAAAATGTGATGCGATAATATGACACCGGTGTAGTCAAAAGCACAAGTATTATAACACATTCACACGGTGGCTGGTGGCGAGTCACACAGTACCGGTAGAGTTCGTTGAATTTGTTATTGCGTTCTTAGTACAACGCGGCCAGTTATTATTTATACGGAATGGGCTTGACGACAGATGAAGCAGCCTGATTTATTTAGGATATATTGTCTCTCATACGTAACTTAGACGTTTATCTTGGTTTAATGGGATGACTAATATTTAACAGGACAAGATCGAAAATCGCGATAGCAGGTTAATTTTGGTAAAACAAAACATAACAAGTAAGAACGCAGAAAACTTCGACGTCCTTGTGAAGTAGCAACAATGGTAGTTCATCGCCACAATTTGCGTCTAAATCGCAATAAATATGATACATTAGTAACGAATGACCGACATTAAGGGGAGAGACAGAAAAAATCGTCGGGCAGGTGTGTCGCGCAATACTAATGCGCAATCAGTATTCGACGCGTACACGCACCGTCCTGTACCTCGTTCCGGCTACTGTGAGTCGATAATGTCGTTTTACGAGGAGGCAGCGGACAGGACGTCGCCGTCGTTACGACCGTCGAGCCTATTACAATGCCACCATACTTCATACGCGAACATCACACTCGATAACTGGACACATTCGACATAAACGCTTCCATTGTTCCGCTACCATTGACTGTCCAACTCTCAATAAATCGATTATATTGACAACCATCGCCGAAATGTATACGCGATGTGGTCGATTGTCGTGTCAGTGACGAAAATGTTGGTAAAGAGTCTTCCATAAATGATTCGAGGCGCGACTTCGACATCGCATTATTTCTCGTTGATCGGCCCACCTTACTTCCGATTCGGAAATTATTATATTCCTAGGATTGGAATGATAGAGCCGTCATATGAATCGATGTATTAACATGCTAAACGTTTGTTTCTAATAATTCGTGAATGTTTTATGAATTCTTAAATGTAGGTTGAATTGTCTGCGATTCTTGGGCGACAATATTATCATCTGATAAGGTGAGTAGGTGCTTTATTTCTAATATACATATACTGGTATGTAATAAAACAATATCATATTTGTAAATTATATAGTTGGCGAAAAAAAGGAAGCACTAAGTTTAAATGAGTAATTTTAGTGTGTTGACAAGATTTGATCAGTTACATATTGTTATTTGTGGTGACGTGTACCGTTTATAAAGCATTTTATCGACAAGGTTGTCGATACCGACATGGCGTCACAGAAATGCAGTGCGAAATTATAATTAAAAGGGAGGAAGCGGTCGGCCGGACGTAGAGACGCAAAACGGCGCCCGGCCGATGCAATCTCTCTTCCACGCCTGCGCCAGGGCCTCGCAGCCCTATGGTGAGAAAAGTGCGCTAAAAACGTGCGTGCCATGAATTCTTAATGGGCCAAATTTCACGTGAAACTTTTTAGAACAAAATAAAGAAGAATAGTTTTTTTTTACATCAAATCAGTCACGATACAATTGATATGTTTTAAATTAAGAAAGAAGCACGAAAAATACATATCAGACCATTTGCAGAGTTTACGCGGACATCGGCAAAATACACCTCTTACAAACTCTCATACATAAATCAATAATATCTACAGGCACAACGTTAAAAGCATGCGTATGAGTCGTTGTTAGGCTTAAGTTTTATTGGTATTGGTCGACCGCAAGCTTCGTCCGTTCATTTAGTGTGACGCGGCGGGCATATAGATGTGCTCGCGAATACTACGCGAAGACCTTGTTCAAAATCAATGAATGAAAGCGGAGAAATGCCTTGGAAGTATTAAGTCACGGTTGTACTTTATGACACAATTTTTTTTTAACGCTTACGATTGTGAATTATTAGTGATGCTCCTCAATAACACATCTAAACTACTCTCAAAACAGTTATAAAAAACAAGGTTTGGTGAATTTTTATTTTTTAATGTTATAGACTATTGCTACATATAACAGACTTTACAGACCACTTTGGCTCTCCCATGTCAAAAACTCTTTAAATATTTCCAACTATGTTTCGAACAAATTGTGACTGGTTTCGAAATTAGCTTTTAGAGCAAAAGCAGTATTGTGTACTTACAAATGTGTCCTTGTACTTTGCAGTTGATGAGTAAGCGTTTTTTGCTTGCGCGACAAGTTTCAACGCGACCTCCCTTGCGTGATTTGGTGGGTAGACTGGTTTTGACTGCAAAAAAAAACTAATGTTACTTAATTGTTTATTTGTTTTAACTCCAATCATGTCCAAACTTGACTTTCATCTTTCTAGAAAAATATCCAAATAACACAATGCATCGAAAAAATTAACGTATTTTAGATTTCCATTGATATTTTACTGTTTCCTTCAGTTTACATGTTGTGGTTACCCGTTAATGAAACAATTGCTTGTATAAACCGCAATTTTTGCATTGCTTTAGTTCTTAATCTAATATATATTTCTTTTTGATGATTAAATACAAAAAATTGGTAATGATCTAATTGAAAATTCACAAAATAGGGAATAAACCAACATGAAATGTTATATCAACATCATCTTTGGTTATCGTTACATTTTTACCATTATTATTTACTTTAGATTTGTCACTTTTCTTCGCTATTTCACATTTACAAATAGTCACTTTAACTTCCACTGATTTAATATCTAAAGTCACTATTTCTGATCCATGAAAATCATCATCATATTTTTCATTATTTGTTTCTTATAAAGTAGATACTGTAATGTCTACTTTTATACAAATTGTTTAGTTACCTGTGAATCATTATAATCGCAGGGGTTACCCCACAGTCTGTTCTCCCCATCTGTATCGCGTCTTTCTCGGTCCATGCTGGCCCGGCTCCGATGTGGCGCCGCCGACGACCTCGGTGACAAACCGCACACCAACAGTAGCAGGCAAACCGCCGCACAGACGTTGACGTATCCTGTGAACAAGATCGATTTTGTAAGTATTGGTATTTGGACCTAGTATCAAAACTGTTAAAGATAAATTAAGGATTACAGCTCCCTCAATAAACAGTAAGTTTTTGTCAGATATAACATCATCAAACTAACCTATTTGTGCTCCTAATCATAATTCATTAAAGGTAATAAATACTCAATTAATAGTGAAGGTAAAGACACAAGTTAATGAAAACAAGCCGTTGAATACCTGGCTAATGTGTGCATGTACAATTTCTTACAATGCGTATCGGTGATTCATGTACATTTCTGAATGAAAGCTCTCGTATTTTTTTCAATGCATCTCATTTAATGAAAACACTCAAGAGCCACTTGTTCCGTATGCGGCACGCGCGATGGTATCGATTATGGTAATCGATGAACATCCGATGAATAAATACATCGCGGCCCAGAGGTGGACAGCCTTTGCTAATTGTCCAGTGAACCTGTGTGAATCACTAATGCGGCACTATTTAACGGTGGCGCGGTAATCGTACTCGTATTTTTCATATCGGTTACTTCATCGAACTTATTATCAATTTTAATCGATACTGTCAATCGATTCGTTATCGAAGCGTTTAGTGTTTTACACATTTCTATGGCCACAATAATTGCTTATCTATGAGGGTGTAATGTTTGTATTTACTTAATTGTATATTATGTCATGAGCGGTATGTAAATTATGGTTATTTTGAATTTAACATTGAATAAATAATAATTGAAACTAACAACTGTCACCAGCAGAAGGTGTCCGTCGTTGACGTAGAAGTATTTATTGACTTGACATTCGTTTTCCTCGTTAAAATTGAATAATATTATAAACGTTAAAGGAAATAATTTGATGTGTGATTGACATAATTTTTTATTTGAATGTAAAGTTGTGCGTAGTGCACCTGTCCCCGATGTAGCCAAAAAACATTAATTTGCAATTTATTTGAATAATTGGATATTGTTAGGATGATTATTTCAAATACGATAATTTATAATTGCGTTTATGAGCCGCGGTGAAGTGAATTATAAGCTGTCATGAGAAATGTCATTAAAAAGATCGTATATTGTAACAAAGGAGTGTGTGCATGTTTGAACCTAGTCTATGCTTCTTGTTAACGTTACTAAAACACAAAATTCAATGTTATAAAAATTAGTTTCAAGCTTATAATGGCAATAATAATATTGATAGATAACATCCAGTGTTAAGTCAATGCGTATCTAAAATAATTTATGACGTGAAATAACCCCAGATGGATTCCCACTGACGCTCTCCTCAGATAAAACATTTTGCTCATTATGTAGATAATAAGTTGCCTTTGCTCGACGATTAAAATAAATAAACATAATCAGGTACCTATTGTCTATCTTTTCATATAAATCATAATATTATACTTGATTAAAAGTCATATTTTATTTATTTGTTGAGGAAAATGCCTTGTTTAATTAACCACAAACATTTTTAATTATTTTAATTAATCTATTGACCACACAAAAGAAATATTTAGTTTATTTAAGTCCTAACTAACATTAAATTCGAAAATGTGTTTGTTTGTTACCTTTTCACGCCTAAACCACTGAACTGATCTCCCTGAAATTTTGAATATACGTACCTATACCTTTCATCCCGAAAAAAAGTACACTACTGTTCCCGAGGAATACAACAACAACGTTCTTATGATAATAGATGGCATCACGTGTCTTTCTAATCATTATTTTCAACATACCACGTAAGCCATAATCTAGAATAGATTTAACCAGATCCTTTGTTTAATAATATTGATACTTTACCTTATTATTTCTCAATTTCCCTAATAGAAAAAGTTATATAAAAAACAAAACTGTTCGTTATTCTTACAGCTAGCTCGATTGACATCGTGGGCTAAGGTAAAACGTTGAATTTATTAACTATGTCACAATTACTAAGTCAACAAAACATCAAAGTTGCATCGACTCACTCACATAGAATGCTATTTATTTTTTCAGTGTTTTGACTCGGGTGTGAATCATAAGTATAATGTCTGGCAGTTAGTGACTAACGTAGGTAGAGATCTCACACTTATTTGCGATAATATTACCAGAGTTTATGAATTGAAAAATTGCGACTTTGCTTTTGGCACATCACTACATATTTTCATTTCACCTTGAAATGATTTTTTTTAATACAAATATATATACAATATAAATTCTGTATTTCACAATATTGATTAAATGAGACATGATCTACAAATCTTTCAAAAATTCGAACACTTCCTTAAATTTTATATTCGATGTGAATAGGTATTAATATTTATACCCGACTTAAAAAAGGAGGGTTATGATTTTAACAGTCTTATACCTACAATATCATCTAACCGACAGCCTATGTTGGCTGTCGCAGCGCAGCTGGCGCTGGTCCTGGAAAACTAAACCTAAACCTAAACCTTCAGGGACTCACTCAAACACTTTGAAATAGAATTGTATAAATAAAGATAACTATGAAAAATTTCAAAATCAACA
The DNA here is from genome assembly GCA_936450705.2 of Protodeltote pygarga. Lineage (NCBI taxonomy): Eukaryota > Metazoa > Arthropoda > Insecta > Lepidoptera > Noctuidae > Protodeltote > Protodeltote pygarga. The sequence continues at coordinate 4,523,195 of OW388257.2, read as the reverse complement.
GCTGTACCCACACTCACACAATTAGCACAAAATGTGTGCGTCTGATTTTTTTCATCATCTCGTTAGCGATGATTCGCTCCGAGAGCCGCAGGCACCGCGGATAAATAAAATAAAATTTTAGTTAAAGGGCGCTTAGCCGCTTATTATTTAACTAGGCTAAGGACCTCAGATTAACTCCTCTTATCAAAAAAGACTATGACTACATTTACCTCAAAAAACACAAAAAATAAATGAACAATTTGCATAAACAAACCCTAATCATTAACTATGCAATCCTAAACTAGCTCTGATTTAGTTGTAGGTTATATTGCCCTCTAATTGACACGGTAATAATGTTGTACCAATTGGGTTACAAAAGGCGACCGCAAAGGTGGAGTCGGGCAATAACGATCATGTCAAAAGGAAGGCCCGACACACACAACACGCGTTAAACACACGATCATAACATTTTATTAGTGCTCCGGTCAAAAGCAACCGCGAGACCGCTGTCAAAAGTTCATGTACAAAAAAACAACAGGTCAGATCGTAAAAGACGTAGAGTCACTGTGAGACAAATATTTTCACTGAGTAACCATGAGATAAAGAAAAAAATATGGGCCTAATTAAATGTCTAAATCTTGACGATGAAAGAACTGAAGCGTTTTACTTGATTTTGGATTCCTAGTTTACAAAAAAAATGTTTCATTAGAACCAGGTGTAAAAAAAATGAAAAAATATATTTAATTAAATGTCTGTAGCTGCCTTGATTTTGAAATAGTATCGTACTTAAGTATAATTAAAACAAATAGATGGTTTTTTTTTCTAAAAGGACGGCAAGTAATTGATATCCTCTTTATATCCCCAACCACTTATACGTGAAGATATTTGAGATGAACAATGAGACTCGATCGAATTCCTTAGCCCATTGAAGAACTGACCGGGCGACCATAAAAACCGTAGATACCTACACGTAGGTAATACACAGGTTATAAGGGGGCATAAAAAAGTAGGGACTGCGTCGGAGGTCGGACCGACTACCCGAGAAACAAAGACTTCGTTTATTTTTTAACAGCTCGACCGTTCACAAAAGAAGGCTTCGCGGCACGAAAAACGACCCAAACGAGACCATCTTGTTAACCTTTTTAAAAAGAAATCGCGCGCCCGCTAACTAGAATTTTGACTCGAAAACCGAGAAAAGTTCGCCGCGGCGTTGTGCTCACCGGACGTCGCAGGCGCCTGCGCAATCATTATGTAAATTCAGATTATTATTGTTATAAATGCGGTAAAAAAATCGGATAAGAGTCGCGAGCATCACTTTGGCGGCTCGTTACAAAATTCCCCTCAATATAATTTGACGGGTTATCTTTATCAAATTTCTGTGCTGTTTACTTGAAGAGTAGGAGCGCAGACGCAGTATGGTTGCAGCGCTAGATCATTAACGGGATTACCGATACCCGTCCTCGTGACATTAAATAGAAAAAGGCGTCATGTTTAAGCTATAATAGAGGTTTAATTTGAGTCCGTTCATCATTTTGTTAGTAGCCGGCTAACAACCGATGCGCTCGTAAAATTTGACTGCGCATAATAAGGGCGATTATATTATCGCTGAGAGACGCGCGTGGCGGCGCGTATCACAAGATATGTGGTGATACCACTCTTCATTACCTGAAAATCGTTTTAAATGGTAATACCGTCGCGAAGAAGATCGTTGATCGACCCCGTCCATTCGAAATTAACGAAACAAGCACAAACTTTTCTTGAATTAATTTTAATAAGGTAACAACTGACATTATGTATTTTTAGTAACTGTTTTTTATCGGTCGAAGTTAAATGGAATATCTTGTTATATATTTACAACAGTGTAATTTCAGTCCTTATTGGCGGACTGGTATGGCTTATATATATATATTTTGTATTTATTGTGCTGGAAAAAGAGTTAATTAGGCTCGTCTAAGCTAGGATCGACATCTCTCACTAAATGAGTGACAGCTAAACACTGCAATTATGAGGTTCTCGTCTCACTGAAATAACTGTTTATAATTGACGCGGCTGCCTTACTCTGCGTAAATGAACAACGTTTTATGTGAAAATGTTGCTAATGAGAGAGTGGATCGCGGCCCTAATGACGCGGACATAGTTCATGAAATCGAGCTTAGTAGCAGTTTGCTTTAATTATTATGACATAGCTTTCTTATGGATAAGCGCATTGACAATATAAAATATTGCAGTGTATTGTGGCTACACATTCTATGTTATGTTTGAAGTGACTCCTGACTTTGTTATAACTTGTCACTTCGTCACTAAGCTTTACAATGGATATGTTTTGTTACTAACTACGACACAATGCAAATAGATAGTTCACAAGTAATATTTTTATAGGATAGGTCATGTCCATTGAGATAGTTTTATGACTAATTTGACGCGGTACCATTTTTATTATATGTTTTGATTAAGTAACTGAATATAACTAAGAATCGTACAATTACACATCTGTTAAACAATAATTATGTTTAAAAACTCCTGAACAATGGAACTATTTACTATAATGTAATGTAATGTTTCCAATATCCTTGTATTAACTATAACCTTTGACATTTGACAACAGTACGTAATATTAAGAGAATTTGCATCGTCATTTTTGTTTGAAATCAATCTGTAGGAAATTCATTAATAAAATAATTAATTAATAATATTATATATAAATAACAAACCTGTTATTCAGACCTTCCGGGAAATTACGTCAAATAATTATTTGCAGATTTAATTAATTTTTGAAGGGTTCAAACAAACAAAATAGGTACTTTTAGTTTCGACGATTGGCCATTTGATTTCTTCAATGCAGGGGCTAAATCCAAAAAGAGTTTTATATTTTTACTATCAGATGTATACATGTATGATGATATCTTCCTAACTAAATTTCGGTCAAAGCAGCTAATCTCATCGGAAATGAACCAATTGCGCGGTAGATAATTATTATAGTGCACAAGTGTGTGCGCAAACACAAGTACACTTAGTATTCTGTAAATCTCATAGTCCGATGGGATGGCAATCCAACCAACAGTTTTATGTGCTCTCTAAGACACGGAACAGACGATAATTAATTAAAATTACGCACATAACTCACTAAAAGTCAGCTAGGGGTGTGTGTCCCTTGGGTCGAACTTGAGACCTCTGAATTCCAAGTCTCAGTGGTTTGACTATATCATTCCACTCTATACTCTGCATAATATTAATACATATTAGGTACAATGTTTACGTATTATAGGTACAGAGCAGAGAATAGCTTAGTAGTTTATGAAATGCCGTTGCGAATATGTGCGTTGTCCCTTAAAAAGCTTTGCAATTATCCAATAATTTTATTTATTGATTTTTTGGTTTTTTTTTATTACAGGTGAGAGATTGTTCGCCTAATTTTAAACTTTTTTCTGTAGGTCTGGTGGTAAAACATTGGTTTTCTTTTTTAAAATCTACCGTCGCTAATGTTACCGGTTTGATTAACAAATAATCTATTCAAATAAATAAAATTGATTTATGCGCACGCGCAGGCCACTTAACGGAAGGGTTTTTGAAAATTGACTTTTCTTAATCTTCATGGAAATGATAAATATATTTTCGGTTATAATGAAACGTAAATAAATCATGATTTCATCTGCACTGATAAATATTAAATAACCGCATCTATCAATTAGTTTTTGATAACTAAACTCATTAAGATCAACACTGTCATTACCAGCCAGGATACACTTTTTATCAAGTGAATGAGCAAAGACATCATTAAATATAATTTTGATAGTTCCTACGTGACTGTGATGACGAAGATGTACCTATATTAAAGTGATTATATCACTGTTGTGAGTAATTCGAAGTAGTAATAGTATTGTAGTAGTGTATTGTATTGTGTGTAGTAGTAGTATTGTAAAAGTGTGTAAATTTTTTTTTTTACAGAAATACTTAAATAGGTAATTGAATGATTTTTACATAATGTCTGTAAAAGTGTATAATTTATTATACCTACACTTTTAGCGACTGCTGACTGACTGGCTGACTGCTATTTTAATGCCAAAAAGGTTACTTCACATATTTAAAAACAGGTTAAAAAACTTTTAAATAAAATAATGATTTTTTTTATTAAAAAGTCTAACTAGATAGAGGTCGCCTATTTTGACCGAGTTTTTTTTTATTGATAACACTTAAACTTGTCAATAGCTACTTAATAAAACAAAAAGAATAAAATAAATCGATTCCCAATTATAACACAAAATAATATTATTAAACTATTTCGTGTTTGCCTATTTATATCCTAAATACGTAGGTATTACTATACTACTATATATACTACTACTACTGTACATACTTTACAATAATTAAATTTTTGAAGATGTTGATTTTAGAATTGCAATAAATGATTGAGTTATTAATGACTTCGATCAAATACAATTTTTAAGTATCAATTTTCCTATAATTAAGCCGTGATGTAAAGACAAATGATTATAATTATTGTTAATTGTTTTGGATTGTGTACTAAGCATCGATGATTACAGTACCTAATGAATTTGTAAAATTTTACTCCCCAAGAAAATATCCATACGTAATCAAAACATTAAAAATTTCAATGAATGAATTGTGTTGATAAAAAATCTCATTAACAACTCACGTAAAACATTCTAGTTCCGGACGGATTTACCCAGTTCTCGTAAACGCCGCGAGATTTATTAGAAGTCATCAACATTTTATAAATAGAACAACACGTACAATGTTAAGAACCTTTCCCATCCTACTAATTAGCTTACCCTTAATGAGCTCCTGATAATCATTTTTAATTTATGTAATGAAGCTTCATAGACAAGTACAGTTATTAAGACTTTTTTAACTCGTTATGGGGCCGCATATGCATACAAAAGCTTCGAAAGAAAACAATCCTATAACAAAAAGAGGAGATAAATGCTCCCTGCCAGTAATCTAATAGGCATAGGTTTTTATTGCACGACACTTAAATCATTTCTTGGCCCTATATAGAGAGCGACCAAGCGATAGTACTAATTACGAAATAACCCTCTGCGCGCCGCTTGGACGTAACTGTCCGGCTCTTAAAGGATAGAAACATTTAGTCAGATATGTCATTCCGGTAACAGTACGTTACTTTAATTACAGTTTAAGCCTAGTTAGTTAGCTCTGATCTTCGTGTTTAACATTGTAAAGGGGACTGAGCCTAGTTTTTGCGCGTAATGAAATTGTAATCTCGATTACCACGGTAGAGCAAGACAGTAATAACAATGCGACGAGGATGTGAGAATAAGCGTGCGTTCGTAGACCGGATACTTAGTTTATAAATAAATAACGCTTACTAATACTGTGGTTAGCTTTTATTATGATAAGGACTACTTATTTATCGTTGCGGGGACTCTACCTGTCCATTGTTATTGTTGGACGAGCTTTCATTGTCTAGTTAAAGTTTATATCAAAGAAGGTATTGAGTAAAGTTTTAGATATCATTTTATAAATTCCCTTGGAAGGATATAAAGCTCAAGGATATGATTTAGAAATAGTTTTGACGTTACTCTATAATATAATAATATACATTATTTTAATCTAGCTAGTAATTAGTTTTTCTAGTAATTAGTTAACTAGTAAATAAAAATAATTATATATAATTTATTTATTTTATATATTTTTTAAGTGGTGATTTATTTGAATAAATAAAATACCTAACAGTTTAACAATAAAAAAAACTATTTTCAAAAATAGTCTTTTTACCTACTATTTAAAATTTTATTTGATCATTGAGTATCTATCTATGCATAAATTAATTAAGCTGCAATAGTTTATATAGTAATTTCGTTGATCATTCAAGCAAAAATCATTAATGCCAAAAATTTGCATTTGATGAAAAATTTTGCAAATTGATAAAAAAATTAACAAATTGATAAAAAAAAATGTAGAGTACTTATCAAAATAAATAAATAAATAAAAATAACGCTTACTACTTCTGGCTGCACTCGATCTATAAGGACGATATTTTTCCACAACATCACTATCACAGTCACTATATTGGCTAATTAATCTAGTTCTAGTACATTGTTCACATCCGGACGGCCTATGCACCAGATCCGGACACCTGGACGCCGGACACTCCTCACGTTTGCAACAACTCGTGGTCACTTCCATCTTCAGTCTTACTATAACAGTGCCAGTATTCCTGTGCAATGCACACGTTGGTATGCTACTGTGATCCATAACAGACGATCTCAATTGACATCCCCCAAAATGCTACGATGTCGCACGCGTCGTGTCGTGTGAGAGACTAAATGAATTTGAGTGAACGCGCGTAAGATAAAGCCAACCGAGCCACGTGGTGAAGGCAGTGGGGTACAAAATCGGAAGAACGAATCACAGGTGGGTTTCTCTCGTGCAGGAACGCCGCAGCCAATGATGGGCGCCAACGACGGGAGGCGGGTCCGATCCCACCCAGCAACTACGATTATATGCCAGGGGTCCGTTTGGATTGCGTCCCGGTAGATAAGGGTTGACTCTTATTTTACTTCTATTTTATATACTTACGACAACTTTGTATTTTAATATTGCGTTAAGAATGTACTGAAAATACATTTACGTGTTAAAATAATTGTTGTAAAGTATATTCTGATGTAACCAGGATATAATGGTGTGATAAAAATTATTATTAGTATTGTTCTGAGAAAGTTATGTTGTTAGTGTATTTAATTCTATATTGATCGAGTTTGTACTGCCAAGATGTATTCTTAGCCCTCTTAATTATAGCTGATTATTATTAAATAACCTCGTGATAATAAATAACTTTCTATTTCCATCAATTAATGACCAATCTTGAAGCATGTGATAACCCTAAAATTGTGTGATGGGGAGACGTTGTGTCTGGTGATAATTTGACGTCAGGCATAGGCAAACAATCACATGCAATTAAAAAATAAATAATTAAATATTGTTTGCACGGAGGAGTGTGATATTTGGCGTAGTTAGAAGTTTACATAGAAGACTGTAAAAAGCAAAAATGTATAAAACTTTATTATGTTTTTTTTTTTACTTTTTATATCTAATGAATTAGTCGTAGTCGCTTATCGTAGTAATAATAATTATGCATATTATAAGTATAGGTAGGTAATTGACTAATATTAACAGCTTTTTTTTGCAACCTATATATATACTATTTTTCATTTAAAAAGTACCTAAATTCATTTCGATGTTACTTACGGGTTGATTTCGGGGTTATTTTACTAGTTTCGTATTCTAAAACTACGGATGAACGGTCACAAAAATCGTACGAACGATGTTCGTTCGACAGGAAAGGATAGTCCATACCCTGTTTTAAACAAAGTATGTAGGTTAAAAAAAAATCTAATACCAAAACGATTACTAAGATGTGTTTCATTATTTTGTTGTCACCAATGAAGGTCAGTTTGATTTGGCACCAGTGAAAATTTCTCCAGTCTTTCAGATTGACTCACGCAATTCATGCGGTTTCTTACGGTTAGTCATTCAATTTTCAGTTGACTCAGTTATTAAACGGATATCGCAAATATTGATGGTAATTTTTTCATTTATTTTTCGATCAACATTAAAAACTTTTTTGATGAACGATGGGAAAACCATATTTCTATTTTTCGCATTAAAGGGTAATTACAATTATAACCCTTAGAGATTCTAAGAATTATTTTTAAAACTTAGTTAATTATTCACAAATTAGCAGTAAGAAGGTATGTAATGACTACTAATGTATCCATTATTTATAATAGAACAGACTAATTAATAATTGGAATTAGTATTCTTAAAAAACCACCTACCTAATAATTATGTAATAAATTAAAAACCTTACAATTGTCAAGTTTAATGCTAATTTTGTACATTCTAATGAGGTAGCCGTAAGTGATTAGCAGTCGCTTTAGCAAGATGCTTTTTTTTAACCAAGTCCTATAGAGACTACTTAGTCCATCATAATGAAATTTTAAAATACTCATTACCGTAAAGCCTGTAAATTACGGTGTAATGTGTCACTATTTCCATAGGTAAAGGTTAAGTTAAATTCCATTCAAAATTTCCATAGCTTGGTGCTCTCTGGAACGGGTATGTGTAATATACGAATAATAGTAGAGCATAGGAAAACTACTACAGATCAGAATCCGGGATGACGCTATGCAATCTTACTAATTAAGAACCTTTATAAAACCCAGCCATCCCGACTGCGCATGACTCATAACGACATCCACACAAACCTATTATGAATCTAAACACTCATCTAGCCATCTACTCTAGTAACTTACCTACCTCAATTTTATTTTTATTATTGATACCTTTTATTCATCACGTTCCTACCCTTATTATTTCCAAACTTTGTTGGGGACTTTGTGTCAGTTTTCTGCGGAGCAACTGCCTATCTGACCCCCGCAACCCAAAGGGATATGATATTCTAAAGTTAGATTAGTTGGTAGAACTTTATTAGGGTACCGACTATACATACACACATCAAAAGTGTCTAGGGATCAACATATATTTTTGCAATAACTTTTCTCCTGATTGATATTAATTAAAATTTTCTTTAAGGATTCATCAAATAAAGTGTTTTCGTTTGTCACAGTAACGATAAACCAAGTCACCTTTGCATTAATAAAGAAATTTGCCATTTTCCTAATAAAGGGATTTTTGACATTTGAACCACTAACATTAAAGTTCAAAAAAAAGACTGAAATAACAGTTTTCTTTAAAATTTTATTGGGTAACTTAAACAATTAATAATCCGTGTTTCTACCGCGAACACTAACAACACAAGAACATCGGTTTGGCATACTCAAAATGAGTTCATCCAAATCACGCTGTGGAATGGCCGCCCATGTTCGTTGCAACAACAAAAAAAGGTCTTCTTGCGACGGGATACCCTCCATATTCGGCAGAGCTCTTCTCTGTTGCATATCCCATGCATGCTCAATCGGGTTCAAGTCTGGCGACTGAGCAGGCCAGGGCAGGACATTGATGTTAGCTGCGGCGAGAGTATGTCTTACAACTCTTGCGGTGTGCGGTCGTGCATTATCATGCATTAACTGAAATAAGGGACCGATTTGCACTTGTAGAGGAACGATGACGTCTGATACAATCGTCTCAGCATAAATTTGAGCGTTGAGGTTGCCTCTGATCCAAATCAACTCAGTTCTTCCGCCGATCCAAATACCCGCCCATACCATGATGGTTCCACCACTATAAGGATGGACTTCCTGGCAGGATTTTAATCGCTGTTGGCGTCCAGGGGTTCTCCAGTGTCGTATACGTCTTGTATCCGGTCTCATACCAAAACGAGACTCATCAGAAAAGCACACGAAACGCCATTGTTCTTCTGCCCAATTTCTGTGTTCAAGAGCCCATTGATATCGAATCCTACGATTGTGCATTGCTATAGGTGGTACCCGTAGCGGTCTTCGGGAATGAAGGTTCACTTCATGCAAGCGGTTTCTGACTGTTTGGTCGCTAATTAAGTTCCCTGAAGAGTGATGAAGCCTCACGGCTAACATCATGGCGGTTATTGTTGGAGCTCTTCGAGTTAAGATTTGAATGTATCGGTCTTGTCTCCGTGTGGTGCAGCGATACCGTCCTCCATGGCGCTCAGCCACGGTACCAGTGCTTCGGTAACGTGTCCAAAGTCGACTGATAACACTCTGACTTGTATTCAGAGCTAAAGCCACAGTACGTTGCCGGGAACCAGCTTCTATCATTCCCACGGCTCTGAGCATTTCTTCCCTGCTTAAATGACGTCGCCGCTCCATAATAACGTTGGTTTTAATCAGTAGTAGGGAAACAGTAGCACTAATAATGTCTTCAATGCGTTGTATGTTTTTATAGGGAAAATATTGACAGCTGATTTTCATCTTTTACTCGAATTTGATTCACAGTTCCTGATTCAAATTATGAAATGCACCAAAAAGGATCCATATAAATTTATAAAATCATAAATTTATTACAAAGCCACATCTCAATCTCAAGAAATCCGCATAAAAATGCTTGATCCCTAGACACTTTTGATGTGTGTATTATATTGACTGTTATAGATCTTAATAACAGTCGGGGCCAATGGCTTATAATGATTTCCGAGGCACGGATAGGTGATGATTTATTAATTATTAAAACTTCTGAAAAATCAGAGGTGAGGCTTTCAAGTTGCTCTTATTCTTATCACTGATCTTATTGATATCCCAATCGTAATAATATAGATCAGCAATTTTATTACGAGTATTATACTAGCTGACCGACCGGCGTTGTCCTTTCAAATCTAAAGGTAAATAATTCTGAAATTCGACAACAGTGCCATCTACTCGGCCTAACTATAGCTAAGAAACATCCAGGTAACCCTATAAGTACAAAAAAAAACAAGATTAGTCAAGCAGTTTAGAAGGAGAAAAATTACAAATGCATGCACCACAATAAGAATAACACACCAGCTACAAGTCTCGTTAGATTTTTATGAAATTAATTTATTTAATAAAATCTTTACAAACTAATTTATTTGCAAAAATGGTGCAGGTACATAAAATTGTGAGTGCTGTTAGTCCTGTGACTGAAAATAGTAAAATAACATGATAAAGTAAATTATTTTCAACTGAAAATTTTAACTAGTAGCGGAATCTATTATTTTTACTGGCATCCATTGTATTTTAACTGATAAAACGTGGGTGTTAAACATCTCCGCTTATCTCGTTGGGAAAATACACGTATGACACTTTTCGGTTTCAAACCGGACATGACGTCACATGTTCCGTGTAAAGTGAAACACCTGTGCAAAATCAGCGCGTAATTTCCTGTTGATATCAACGAATCTTTTTTAAGGAGCTAAGCTAAGATAAGTATGTCGTCGTGCCGTCTAGCATGTTCGCTTCTTGAAACTGTATCGTTGGAATTCGCGAATTCAGTTGTTCTACAAAAGACGATCGGATGTTTTGATAGCAATAAAGGTTAGTGTGGTACACGTTAAATAAAATGTTTGTGGCCACTTATATTATTATCTCAACTTTATTAGATGATTAAATGAAGGAATGCCAAAGATAACAATACATTTTAAAAAATCCCGTAAAACAATTAGGTAGGTAAGGTGCTCCGTGTTAAGCCGTTGGCCCTGGTTGTCTTGAAAATCTTTGACAGCCAATATGGGAGTCAGCAGTAGGTACCTACCCTCATAAAATCCTGACAACTGATCTAACTTTAGAATATCGTATCTTTTTGGGTTACGGAAGTCAGATAAGCACATGTTCCATGGAAAATTAATATCCATCTGCATCTGGTTAGATAAGAAGCTGACCACAACAAAGTTTGGGAATAGTATGGCTAAGAGGATGAATCTCGATCAAGTCAACCTCGTCATTAAAAAAAAAAAAAATACAAAATCGGTCCATTTAGGTACCTAATGTGATATTTTCTAAAATAGCTTATAGATCTGAATAACACATAGGCTACAATTTATCAACATACTACGCGGGCATAGCAACGAGTGAAAACTAGTATAGGAATAAATCAATGACAGCCTCATTGATTTACTGTTAGGTACATGAGTGTTAACACGTTTGCCATATGTAGATGTATTATGCACTACATCTTTTATTTGTTTACCTACATAATACATTCATTCAGTGATAAGAGATATTTTCTTGAGAAATCTCTGAAAATTCTAAGAAAGTAATCTCCTGTAATGTTTCGACGGTGAAAATTTCAAATTCAGGAAATAAGTCATGATATGAGTGGAATGCACTCAATCACATATTCGGTTATTAATATCAAGTTATTGAGTCATAAACACGTCCTAATAAAGTATAATTGTAGGCATTAAACAGTTTTATGCAACATAAATTACATAAAATTTACATAATTAATCCGAGTTGTAAAGGAAAAATTGTAGCTGCAAAATGTTTTCCATGCTTAACTTTTCCCTTTTAATTAAGGAAATGCACTATATCCATTTATTTATTTAAGTTTTGAACAAAGATAAATTTTAGAAGTTTTTTCTCCAAAATACTTTTTGTGAATTTTTTACATGTTTTTTAGCACATTTAAATATTTATATATTTTCTCCAAAAGTTTTAACTTTTTTCAACAATGCAAATGCAAATTTTTATTTATGAATTATTTTTTTAGAATTTAATTTTGGCGAGTTTTATTACCATAAAATATTTAAAATTATGTAAAAAATATGTAAAAATGTATTATCGATAAGTTTTGCAAATACTCAACTAGGCTCTGCTTATTTACTTACTAGTCTCTCTTATGCCAAATAATATTAAAACTATTACTAACTACATTAATAATTAATCCGGAAAGATCAACCTGGTCCTTCCAAGTTTATTTTTAGAATATTTAGAACTAGGCTGCCAATAAAAATCGACCATGATAGTTAGAAAATTATTGTATCACAAGTGCGTGCGAACGATCGCGTATCACATTATGAATTTCAAGAAACCATCGGATGACATATATGGTTCTATTGGATTTCGAGTTATAATTAGTCAATATCAAAATATCGTGCGTTGCATAATAGAAGCCGTCTATTACAATCATAAACAAACAACATATTCACCGAAATAAAACAAATCCGCAACTATGCAAATTCAGTAATTACTGCATACGTGATTACGACCACACCTCATCAAGCTAATACACTTCGTCATCTACTACTATGAAGCTAATACTCGTGTGAGTCGTGATAGCCTAGTGGTGGTGACCGTTGACTGGCAAGCCAGTGGTCTCGAGTTCGAACCCAAGGCGCGCACCTCTGACTTTTCGTAAGTTATGTGCGTTTTTTAAAATTAATTATCACTTACTCCGTGCCTCGGAAAGCACGTAAAGCTGTTGGCCCTGCGCCTGATCTCTCTCCGGTCGTATCGTATTTCCATCGCATTGGGCTATGAGAGTGAGAGAATAGAGAGTGCACCTGTGTTTGCGCACACACTTGTGCACTATAATATCTCCTGCGGAATTGGTTAATTTCCGTTGAGATTGGCCGCTATGACCGAAATTCGGTTAGGAAGATATTATTATTACTCGGGTGATAGCGAAAAAATATTGACAATGACATAAAAAAAATGAATGTCCGAAAGCAGTAGTTGTAAGTTACGTCTGTAGTCTATTTTAAGATATAACACGGCAAAACCTTACTCTACTAATCCTGACGCATTAGTTACGTAGTATAGAGTTTCAAGAATTTTGGTATCGGTTATGTATGCATTCAGTGATAAAGGTAGTTTTTATGCTGTCATACATTAGTTCATACAGGCATCCGTTGAATATGGACTTTCCCATGCCTACCCATAGATTTCAAGACGTTGATTCACTTTTTCATAGGAAGGTATGTTAGTATTTTTGTATCTAGATGCGTTTTCGCTTAATGTTTAGAACAGTTCTGTATGAAATAACGTTTGCTAAATACTGAAATTAAATCACAATAACAGCCAACTAGGAGCGAGTCGGACATCGTGCACTCAAGGAATTTTCATCTGTATCGTAGGAGCGATTTAGGTATATGTATATATATGGTATTGAGGTCGAATTTCGATCACAAGCGATACTTTCGAGACAAAGAAATTCTTTTTTTCCCTTATCCCCCATTATTATAATTTGCCTGCCCTTTTCCTTATTTTATTTAGTATCCACGCAATGGATTTTCTTTTTCTATTCATCAATCCATCTTTTCTTTGGAATAGGACGTCAACCCTTATAACCGTTTACATTTAGCAATATGATTTATTTTTATCCCCATTTAGCGCTAATAAATACCAGGCTATCCCGTAATAGTAAAGTTCATCTCCTAAAATTGGTTAGTAACAATTTTTGCTCCCTAAGATCTCCTTTTGGACTTTTGACTTAGGTATAACCTTTGAACAGCAGTGGGACTATATTATAGTTTTAAAAAAGACCTACTGCACTTTGCATAGTTTTCCTCGTAATTAGTCAAAAAATATTTAACATTTACTTACGACAATAATATTGGTGCAACATCTAGAAAACACTTTTTTATGAATTATGAATATTTAAACTAGTGCAATATGCAATATGTAAATAAACTGAACTAGAAATTGAATAATACGGACCTTTTATTTTTTAATACCTTGATTAAGTTTTTAATGATAAAATTAACTAATGCACTCGTAGGTTACTACTTAATTATGTCTAATTATTATCTCTTATTAATCCGTAGTCGGGTAAAATTAGGTGACAATTGAATCGTAATTATATAATCTTTATGTTGAGAGGTTTGTTATTAACACAAACTTTCACACATCAAACTTTTACGTTGTATCACTATTGTAAAGACGCCAAGCACATCAAGTTACCCAAAACTGATATTTTTTCCCAATCAACTTAAAACCTAATTCTTTAGCGAGAAAGTTGAAAATCTATTATAGAAATTTGATAGATTGTAGTAGCTTGTTGTGCTAGCGTCTATACCTACTATCAAGTCAAAAGTCGCAGGTTGGAACCCAAGTCACGCACCACCGTCTTTTCAAAATTATGCGTAGGTACTTATTAGAAATTAATTATCATTAATCTATTTGAAACAGTAAATCCAGCAAACTTGAGATATTTGTTGGATATGTAGAAAAAAGCTACGTTAGTGGCCTATGGGCGGTTTAAGCTCTGCCATCAGGTTTTACATTAATCATACGATAAGAATAACTTTTTGCTTTAAATTGTAATCCTTTACAAATGTAATGTTATGATTGACGACTTCATTTGTGTATGTTAGAATATGCACAAAGCTAGAAAGAAACTTATTGAAAAACAATACGATTCTTTTGTTAGGCGTGAAGGATGAGTATTACCCGCTGCGTCAATGTTTTCTTAAAAAAATTGAAGGCTTCTTTAAATCAGTGATATAATAATTGAGTTGTTCGGACCTTGTTCAGTAGTTTAAGAGGACCTTATTTTATGACTTTATAAAAAAATATAAGCTGTATTTGAAATAATATAGGTGCAAATTATAAAAAAATCTATCCACATTTAAGCTCTCATTAAAAATAGGTAGGTACCTATAATTATAATTAGTTTGAACAAAAATGTATGCAAGCGGTAATCTCAAGAAATACGGAATGATTAAAAAAATCTTTCAGTAATAGTGTTACTAGGTGATAAGAGTGGTTCACGCGGACGAAGTCGCGGGCAACGGCTAGTAGTGTTATAAACGTGAGTAATATAAGCTTTATTTTAATCATTATGTTAATTAGCGAACATCGAAAATTGAAAGTACATATTTTTTACAAAGGAGGGAAATGAAACTTAGGTACACGAATTAAGGTACTGTGCCAACTAAGTCAAGATTTTGAGTCGGTGTCAAGGCTTACATATGGATACTTTATTGGGACGAATATCGACAAGAGGCGAAACTAGTTTTGATAATTATAGGTACGGGATATTTTAATTTTATTGGGGACGAAGTAACAGCTAATATTTGATAATATATTATTATTAAGGCAAAACCGCTTTGTAAAATATCTTTCTGGAATAAAAAACATTTAAGGAGAACAATCCATGAAATTCAATACGTGCCCATTACGTTCCATAAATATAAAGTCCATAAAATACCCATTAAAATTTCGCAAACTGTTTATTGGCTTGTAAAATAGCCGACTTCTGTACAAGGACGAAACCTTTGTCCCGTTGTCGAAACGTTTTGTTTTACCGTTAACGAACTAAGATAGAACAATATCTCGAGCAACTTTCACTACGTTATATATGACGCAATAAATTGTTTTGTCATCTTAGACCCATTTTAAAGGTGCCATCTTGAAGTTTTATTTTCATCTTAACGGTAGTAGATTGGGACCGCTCTCAGGAGGTCCTAAATTGACAAAAACTAGCGTGCGACTGCCTTAAAATATCACAATTGTGACATTGTTTAGCGTACACCGGCGGCTCTGTAAAGACGTGTACACAATGAGCGCAGTTCGTACGCAACACAATTAAACTTGCAACAGAGAAGAGCCGTGAAATTTAGTTTTGTAACGGCGTGAATAGACGTATCATGGGATGTTTGTGTTTGATAAATAGCGCGTCAACAATACGCCCCCTTTCCGGTACTAGAGGAGAAGGAAAAAACTGTAACGTCAAGTTAAGATGTCAAACATGTTACGACATGCTGAGATAGATGTCATGGTTAAGGACAAGTGGTGATTTTAAGGTTATTGGACACACCTATTAATACCATGAAAGTAAAATAGAGTCACGCTTCTGATAATACATTGCGCGATTTGAAACGAGGTATGGTATGATACTGACGTTTTATTTGGGAAATTATGAATTAAAAATTGGTGAGTCGCAAGATTCTTTCACACATCTTACACAAAGTGGTGAAACACGTAGTTGTAGTGATAATGAACTTTTATAATGTAACGCGGATTGAGGATCTAAGTAACTGGGACGGATCTGGCACAGTTGTGCATGTTTCATTAATTTATCTTGCGTTATTATGTAAACGTAGTGCGCAAGTTACATACATATTCAAAAAAAAAATTGGATTATTATAAGAGTATTATTATATTTTTACTTTTATATTTAGTAAAAAACAAAATAATCTATTAAGGACTCGTTATTTTTTTTCCATCATCTAATGTTTGTGACGTCTACAACCTCCTTTCTACAAACACATTGTATATTTTTTTAAATATCATCAAATTGATAACCTCATATTTTTTTAAGTCGGTTAAAACATTAAATACCTGTCAAAACATCTTTTTAGAATTCGAAAGACAACTTCACAATCAATCGCAATGATTTCGAGGTGAAAATCAATAACTATCGATACGGGGTCACGTGATGACTCAGCGACCGGAATCCGCATCTCAATGGACTATTATAACATAACCTGTTACTACGCTCAGTGTGTCACGTGCTGCGAAATCCAATACAATGCTACTATCTACTACCTCCGTATCTATTGCGGCTGTGACTTGCTTTTCAATTTTAATTACAACAACATAAGAGACAATGTATTAGGAAGTAAGCGATTTCTCCCACGCTTGTTTTAAATGTTGATTCTCCTAATAAGTGACGTCAGAATGAACGCTGGAAATCGCTCAATTTAGAGGTCACATATTTAAAACTCTAAAAGAACTATTATTAGTCATCTCTTGCTGTATGGAGTCTGGTGTTTCCCTAGTTTGCGATTCTTAAACGTCACGGTCGTGGCGATGAAGCAATCATTATTACGTTCAAGCGTTCATGGAACTATTTTATTTATCCACCGGCTGTATGATTAACATAATATTATTGTAGTGTTATTAATTTATGTAATAGGTACTACTGTGTTGCTTTCCGATAAATTTTTTATTGACTATACATTCTTGTCGCTATTTTGAATGACTCATAGATAGGCATTTTTAACTGTTATTTCTCTTTTGAAATATAGGCTTTCATGGAAGTCACTTTGTTATGATTTGCTTGTAATATTACGCAGGATTGAGGTTCAAACTTAAGCAATAATATTGTCTAGGTATTTCTTTCACGGGGCTGAGGTTATTAGACTGCAATTTATGATGCAATTGAGGGACTGAAACCCGATAACCAAGGATATATTATAATTGCGAAAATTCGGCGATGACCGAACTACAAAATACCAAAATAATTTGCTCACAATGATTTTCAAATACTTACAGCGTTTAGTTTTGTTGCAGAAATAACTGCATTTATTTTCATTTTCTCAAAATATTCATGCACTAGCACAATCAATTCTCTAGACGGTAGATTCGTAATAAGACCAATCGTACCAAGCTTGGAGCACCTTCTAAGAGGTATGTATTCTAAGACGACCTTGAAGTTGTTTCACCTTATGACCCAGAAAGCTTAACGCGTATGACTAGCGACGTCAAAACTAATATAATATGATAATTAAACGATTTGATCGCTTGACCATAAATCATATTGTTAGTCCAGAGATCAGATACCTACCTATTTATACAGTCGATTTTATTATTAGATATTTCGACGAACTTTGGTTTAATTTTAAAATTTGTTTTTTAAATTTAGATTGAATCATAATTGCCGCTATGTTTGAGTTCGGAAATGTATAACTGTGACATGTATGGAGATTGTCATAAATCTTTTGTAGCAGAACGAAATATTTTAAAGGAATCCGTTAAAGGAGAAATCTTGGGGGTAGGCATGTACTACACAATCATAAACGTACCCCTATTAAACAAGATATAACAGCATAATTTCGTTTGATTTGACATGCCGAAACAATTTAATCATTATCTCTTTGGAAAATTAGTCGGGATCTGAGCAAAAGAGATTGGATTCTAAAAGTAGGGGCATATGGTCTCGATTTAAAGGCGGCGGACAGCGTTTATAAGTCTTGTGGGATAGGGAGAGGAATTGCGAAGGAATTGGCGGTATTCGCCAACGACCGCAGTGGAGCGATGTTGCGAGCCGGTACCGCCGACCGACTGGGTGGGCACGCCGCGGCGGTTGGCCCCTCTCCGCTGTTTTTGCCTTCCATTTTCGAATTTTGAATTTTGAACTGTGCGGAAACAATGCCCGTTCGGAAACCTTTGTTCCCAGGATACAAGCGATCGACACAGATAAGCGCTATAGTGCCAGTGTCACGCTATTTCTCTAACTAAATACTTCTTTTAATCAAAAAAAGCTTTGCTCAACAAGTTTAGTAACTGTATAAGCACAGATGATATAATAATTAAATCCTAATTGGCAAGAAAATATAAAGAGAAGGGTGTACAATTAAAACATTACTTTGCCATCGTCAAATTATGTCGTAATTAGCTGGACAATTAAAATCGAAGGTCATTATGGTTGTAAAAACTGGAGTGGGAAGTGATCCTCTTTTTGCTGTTGTTATAGATGAGTTACGACATAGAGAGTATACGAAGTTATGTATTATACCTACAGCAATAAAGCAAAAACTGTTAACGATTCAAACTGCTTGCTGCCTACGCTATTTACATTTACCTATTTACATATTTGCTCATTAATCGAATACTAAGTAGACATGAAACGTTATTTCTAAAATGCACGAACGTTTATATTGATGTTTAAATTATATTGCATTGGTGTAGACTGATTTAGTTAGAAATAGCAGGTTTACATTAATTATGGTATCATGAAAACAATATTTTTCTTTAATTTAGAAGCCATACTCTTGTCGGTGGAGCAATTACCATTGCTCTCAATTATCCACCAGCCTTTGGACATCCCACAAAAAACAACATATTTTAATATCTACCTAGGTATAAAATAATTATACAATGATAAATCATACCACTTAGGCTTATATCATTGACTGTCAAGTCAGAGATCTCAAACTGACACTTTTGAAAGATAAGTGTGTATTATAAACCTTACCTTGCCTCGGTTGCTTCCCGATTAAAAGCCCTGCTTGCCTAAAAAATCCATGAAACCTTTAAGTAGGCAAGTACTGCAATAGAGTACCTATTTAACAAACTATTTGCAAAATCTATTGTCGTTACTAAAACGATCATCTCAACAACAACCAACGGAAAACGTGATGCAAATCACCTAATTTTAAGCCTAAAGGACACACTGAGTTCCGTTTCTTGCTATGATTCGAGGAAATGTGCACTCAATATTAATATTCATAGCAGCAGAATAGTCAATAGATATGTTCGTTACTTTATTGACCATTGTTAAGTATTCGGGATATAAATAAATTACTTGATTATCATTGTTTAGTAAGATGACGTTAATAGGTTATTTGGTACTAGAGAGTATAGGAAGAATGGACAAGAAAGTATAGTAGAGTACGCAGGCGCATAAAATAGAAAATTCTTGTAATACAACAAGCTTAGGCTTAAACATTACAGGCTACTTACTACAGGCTACTTTACGAGTTTATGCAAAAATACTACTAATATCTTAACGGACTATGACGTTAAGGGAGAAGAGAGAGCGCTCAGGAGTAAGACAATATTGGTCAGTATTAAAAAAATCTATATACTCGTATATATCATTATATTTTTTTTATACCTATATCTTTTTCCTAGTTATTAATAAGCTTTCTTGTTTGTAGCTAAAATAAAGCTTCTCTTTTATTTTTATTCTAATTACTTTGTATTAAAGGCTTATGCCCTTAACCTTATTATCTTGACTTCGTGAAATAGAATAAAATAATAATACTAATATCAATATTAAGGAAAATCATCATCTTCCAGCCCTTGTCTAAATTTTATTTAGGGTGGGTGCAATAGATTTTCTTCTTCCATTCATCTCTATTAGCCGTCATGTCACTACTCCCTATCCATCCATGTCACCTTTGATACAATCCATCCATCTTTTTTAAACGGTTTTATTTAGCTTGCCCTGTTTAATAATTGGTTCAAATTTAGTAATCAATGTTTTACCCCTTTTCTATTAACAGATTGGTCTGATATTTGGTTTACTTTTAGTTCTGATGACAAAACCGTTTTACGTAAAAAATATTTTTACTTATATTTTTTTTGGTCTACTTATACCCATCTACATTCATACTTAAAATCTTTTTCACAAGGTGTCCTTCCTTGAAGGGAAATGTTAGGAAATATTTTAAAAAATATTGGATATTGAGACTGAGACGCTGATTTGGAGAATCTGTCATCTAATCTTTGTCGTCGCATGGCGGTGCTGTGTGAAAATACCCATCGGTTGCCGTCGCTTGTCATCATGTGTGGTGTCATTACAGTAACGGTACCGTACGGGAAAATACTCACTGAAGTACTGAATTGTGATGGTAATTTTAATTACTACTTCATTAAATGTCTTCGAAACTTTTTGGTAAGAAGAAAGGTTGTTTACGTGTTGTTCGAATGTTAATTGACAAGGATTTTTTTATGAGGATGACTGCCTCGTTGTTCTAGTGGTAGCAAGCGCGACTGCTGATCACGAGGTCCTAGGCTCAATCCCCGGGTTAGGCAAATTTGTTTTTAGTTTTTCTATTAGGAAATTCTTAGTAGCACGGAGTCTGTTCCCGGTTAATGACAATAGGCTCGCCCCCTATTACGTGGGACTTATAACATGGCCGGTGAAACGTGCGTGTGTTACGCGTCGCCAGCGTCCTTGCGGTAGTCAAAGGTATTACAAATACACAGTTCAGTTTTATTTATTATTACAGATTAAGCTTCTAAAATACATTTACGCCTATCATATTGGAGTCAGGGTAAAAGTGCAGACGCATTTTTTTATCGTATGATTGTCCTGGACGTAGCGGTTCCATTATTACTGTGCTTTTTGCATTACGGTCTCCAGTCATTTGCTCTGCTGTCTGTGTGACACGATAATACTTCGGCTTATTATTAACATTCTACTTTTTTTTATAAATAATAATAATGTCCTCCTGACCGAATTTCGGTCACAGCGGCCAATTTAACGAAAATTGGCCATCGACGCAGGAGATATTGTAATGCACAAGTGTGTGCGCAAACCCAGCTTCACTCTCTATTCCTTTATATTCCGATGGGACGGAAGTGATAATGAGCGCATAACTTACGAAAAGTCAGATATCCGCCTTGGATTTGAACCTGAGACCTCTGACTTGCCAGTCAACTGTTATACAGTAGTATTAAGTTAAAGACTAGAATGAATCTTAAACTCTTAGTCTATTTTTAAATTACAGGGTATTTTACTAATTTTGAAAATGGACATAAATTTATTACTAATGCAAAAAAGGTTTAAAAATTAAAATAAAAAATTTAATTGTCCTTACCGGAATATCTGAAGGGGGTATCTAATGGCTATTACTTCGCGCAAAATGATGATTGCTTAGATTTAAAAAGTTACTACGACGTAACTAGCTTATGACGTCATTACATGGCGTTCTATTGAATAAATAATGCTTAATCACTTTTTTTTAACAATTATTATCACTTACAAATGGACACGTCATCCTAAAAACTTTGAAATGTATCATCTTTATTTTACGTTTTGGCTCCAAACGGCTAAATAAAAACTAATTTTCACGCAGGTGGAGCCACGGCAAACAGTTACTAACATCGTAATAGAGCCATAGAAGTAGTACAAAAAAAGGAAGATCTATACTACTAAGAAACGTAATCACCATAACCGCACTTATTTCTACCGTAACCGGAATACTTAACCGCATTAAGAAACACTAATTGACCGATAGAGCTAAGATAGATAGAGTATTCTTCATCCTGTACGTCAATTCTAGTTTAAAACTTACGAGTAAGTTTTATCTATTAATTTAAATGTATACTTATATATTTTTAAATAAGCTTTAATATTTACACTAATATTCTACAATTATTCACAAATAACAAATAAATACCTGGAAATTCTCTATATAAACTTCTTTTATTCTTCGTTGAAACCATTCGTTCAACATGATGACAACACAACAATCCCCCCGGCGCACCTAACCAAAGATCCGATGTCCACTGTTTCCAATGACAATTTATAACACATGATATTTTACCATGACCTCACATAAATAAATAATTTCTTCAAAAATAGATTCACGAAAAATATTAAAAAATCAAATTCGAAATTTCACATTTACATAAAGTGATGTGAACGCAATTAAAGTCAGCGTGTTCTGTCAAAATAGATTAGGTTTGCCATGCCATAGACAATCTAGATGGCCACCAAACGATTTAATTAAAAATAAATTGATTTATCTAAGGAGTTTTTATTATGAAGCAAAGTACACAATTTTTGTGGAGAATATCCGTATTTATTATCATTGAGAGAAGGTTTATTAGAGTTTGTTGAATATATTTAGGAGCACAAATATATTTACGCAGTTCAATTTGAAGCAGACAAAATGAAAAAATACAATAAAAACTTCTTACCTTAGATTATGGCGCCTTAGAAGCTGCACCGCTCAACCTAAAATTAAAACAAAAATATTAAAAAAATACTCATGACTACAAAAGACAGTGCCGCATTTAAAATCTACAGTCAATTTTATATTTTAAATAATGTTTTGCATCCTCAACTAATGATTAGTCTGCATTTGACGATAATTTAGTATTTAGGTCCGATGTTTAAGCCTGAGGGCTGCAAGCAATGGTTTTCGTGACCTAGATCTTTTTGAATACACCACCAATGTACTAAGACCTCTGTCCAAATTGCTTTCGTCATAGAAATTCCAGGATTTTATGCTTTATGATAATACGTAATAAGCTTGCATATAGTTCGTCAATTATGCACGCTGGGGTTCTTATAGTATTGGTTAGTAATATCGAAATTACAACCTGTCATATTGCAGACACGATCATGTGGAACAAGAGAAGGTCATAACAAATAATTGTTACTATGAGCCATGAAAGAAAAAAGCAAAAACAATTTAGTTTTTTTAGGATTTTATCCACAAAAACTAGTGTATGATTTTTTAGTCTTAGACTTACAAGTTGTCTTAGTTATAAAACAATATGTTTAAATAGCGCAAACAAATTAAATGTTGGATTTTATAAATCGAGCTCGGCTCATAGATCTCAATATAGAACATAATGGTTTAGGTATTCCACAGGGAAGTATTCTAGGACCCCAGTTATTTTTCGTAAGTATTAACAATTTACCAATAGTATCAATCATAAACGTGGGCTTTTCTCTGATTAAGTGCCGAAAATTAATACATAATACCTTAATACGTTTAAATTTTATAAGGTTATTTTTGTTATTATTGTTGCTCTATGTAGTTTTATAAATATTGCAAGATGTGTTATACTTATATTACTACCTCTGTACCAATACTTGGAATATAGCCAAATAGAAATGTTGAAAACGTTCCATGTTACGGTAACTATAATCACTTACCATCAGGCGGGCCATATGCTTGTTTTGCGATCTTAATGGTTGGCAGTGGTAATAAATATATTTTTTATTGTTTTTTTTTTAATTGCTCTTACTTTTGCAAGGTTTTATTTAGCTTGCAATGTTTGTGTATTTAGGTCAAATCTTGCTAGCTGAATTAGAACAATTTCTTCTCATGGAGTAAAATTTTTACGCGATATGGTTCAATTCCGATGCATTTAAAAAATTTAAAACGCGACCATTTATTTTTATGATAATCATGATTCAAACCGATATCCAGCATTAAACAAATTTTCAACAGTCAACAGCAAAGACATAAAATTTTGATATTCCAAAAAAAAGCTTGGTTTAACTGACCTATTTTCCATTTCTCTAGTTATGTAATTGGTTTGTTATTGAAGGGGGCGATGTTGTAGTCAATAATTCCATTCATACCTAAATTATGTTATTTACTTGTAGTATGCAAATGTTATCCAGTCATCTGTTTTTGTATTTTATTTGCCAGATGTTAGGTCAAAGTATAGCTCTGCGTGGTACGGTCATTTGCTGATCACATTATCGATCTACTTTCATTACTTTACGTCAATCGACGCTTGTTTTTAAATTTGTAAATAGTGTGGTATTTTGGTTATCGTGTTTGTATCCGGTGGGTATTATTATCTAATGTGTAGTTTATTTAGGTAATGTTTTAATTTATTAGATGAAATTGTTCTCATTAAAAATTATCAATGACGTCACTAGACAGATTCAAATGGGGTTTTGTAAGTCAAGTTAATAATAATCTATTGAATTTTACCAAAGTTACAATAATGACAAACTGTTGTGAAAACCCTTTAGAGATTACTGTAGTATAAAGTAACGAAGTAACAATTACTTTAGATGAAATAAAAATGGTCAAAGTTAACCAGACTATTGAAATTGTCAGATAGATAGATTAAACTTAAATGGGAAGCGTACTCAAAATTAGTTGCTCAAAAATTACGGCAAGACTAAAAGCTAGGAAATTTAATCAATATACTGACACTACCGGTAGGTACTGGCGTACTACTAAGTGGCTATTGGCATGGCGTTTTACAACAAGGCATCGTATTACAAGTTGTTCAAAAGGCAAAAAAAATATATTTGTGATACCCGTTTAGGTATAGAGGGACTGAACGGAATAGCGGATAGCTCGGCAAGTCTCAAGAGGAATTGGGTTAACTTTGTTGCACATAAACAAAAGTACCTACTAATGCAAATCATTCTTCAAGTGGAAACCATGTGGTTAGATCAGAAAAAAACAAGAGAAGGAGTCGAGTTGAGCAACATCATAAGGGTTGTTTTATCGAACTAGATGCAGGTTGCACAAAATTTACAAAGATGGTAACTGAATAAGGAGGTCAGAGGAATAATGTGTAAGAAAAAGAATGAGTTTTATTGGAAGATTTGTAGACCGGCAGTTCAACAAGATTACATTATAGTCTGGATGTACTTAGGTCCTCCCCTTCTCTCGCTTTTGCCAGCCCAGACTGAACCTAATAGCCGTATACTATATATGTCCCTAAATTATCAAAATCATATCCAGCTAGTCCCTAGTATGTCCCCAAGCAACGCCCTAAGCTAAGGCCCGAGTCCCAGGAGGCGCCCTTAGCTGCTGTTGCTTTAGGTTTAGTTTAATTGCTTTAGCTGGAGGCCTTTTAGGTGTGACTAGAAGTCTGGGTAATCAGTCTGAGCCCCCAAGAGCTATAACCAATATAACTAAGAGAGATTTCGTAGAAAAAAAATCTATCTAAAACTTTAGAAGGTGCTCTCGTTTTTATTTTACGACAAATATCTATTTCAGTGTTTGCTTTATTTGTGGTTTTGTGTGGTGTGTTTGCAATTTTATCTACTGCAAGGGTCTCAAATTGATTCCTGTTAATAATATTAATTTTAAAGGGCGCTGATTGCGCTTATTTGGTCATTACATCAATGAGAGTTTCAAGTCTGTAACTCAATATTATTTTTTTAATTTTTTGTGATGGTAATTTTTTGCCGGGTCATTATTAGTATGCTTGACGTCAAGCGGTATCCAAGCGCCAACATGTATCATCCGGCTTGATATCAGAAGAAAATTATTTGATCCCGTAATAATCAAAGGCTGTGTTTACAAAATAAAATAATTCAAATTTTAAATAAATTTAATAGGTAAATATTGTTAGTAAAAATGACGATCATGTTTTAATGGACTATTTAACAAGCTATTGTGGTGCTTCCTACAGTATTTATTCATGATGTATTCAAATAAAAATTTACCATTTTGAAACAATCGACCATTACCTACCATATTGTCGTCTTATCCGCTCACACGATGAACTAGTATGAACCAGGATTTCCGATCAAAACTTAAGCAATCAGAGCACAGCGTGCTTTATGCGTAAAGCCGTTTTTTATTCTCGGTATTGTTCTTATTCAATTAACGAATTAACAAAAAGTGAGTCCAAGTCCAGTGGCAAGAACCTGCTTACGGATCTTGTCTGGGGAGTCAGTCTGCACGCCCATTTTGCCGTTGTCGCTTCCTATTCCGGCTATTGTTGAGCGTCCTGTCACCAACAGGCATGCGTACACTCACACATTGACAATAACCCTAGAAATTAATGTAGAAATTGACACACATACGTAAGCGACTGTATCTGTTGATATCACAGAGAGTCGCAACACGTACATTGAGCGTGCGTACAATACTCACACAAGCGTAAATCATCAATGAACTTTATGTACCGCTCAATGAATGAGGACCTTGAGTGAGGTTGTTTATCGAAGCGCTAACATTCGATATCGAGCAATGAACTTCGAAATGAGAATGGATAACAGATTTGTTAATTAGGGGAAACAATGTTAATTAGGGGGAACAATTTTACTTGATTTTTTTCTTCATTTCGGTCTTCTTTTCCGGGACTATCAAAGCAAAGCTTTGCCACAATACACAATTCTTCTTACGTTACTTGATTTAACCAGCATATAATTAATTTATTTCAATTTTAATTTGTTTTATTCTACAGGTTAATAAAGTTTAATTCAATTTTATTATTCACGAGATTGGAATCACAGTGAGTCAATAAACAAACAAACGACACGGGTACAGCGTTTGTCACCGCGTGGACTAAATAATAATATTTTTTTAATGTTTATCTTACAGCTTTTGGCCGCGTTCTTTATATCTATTGCGTTGTTGGAAGTTTTACAAATACCTATTTACATATTCATTTCAATTTTTCTCTTGATTTTCGTTAGGCGCCGCTCGCCGTGGCGCTTCTGTTTTTTGCATGTTTTTTTGCAAAAAAAAGCATGTTTTCAGTGCGTGTAAGATCGAAATATAACAATATAATATATTATCTGTAAAATCGGAACTGTGTCATCATAGCGCAAGTAATGCTTATTCAACTTTTCACGAAAAATGATTTATTTTTCCCAAATTTAATACATTTTACATTTTGATATAGTTACCTATAAATAACAACGTTTTATTACCGAATACTTCACATTTCATTCCCGCGTCTGATTCTGATTCAAATTCTGCATTCCAAACTGTTGAGCCAAACGGCGCCAGCACCAATTTGAAATTAAAAAAATATTAGCCCGCTCACTATGTCTTTTGAATGCAGAATTAATACTCATACTTGCATCTATGGAATAATACATCACTAAATAAGGACTCGTACGCAAGAGCATCGGATATGACGTAAATGCGTACTTACTTTGGTTCCGTGAGTGGAATCCGCTGTACTTTCGCTGTTTGCACATACATAGTTACAAACGTGTATTTATAAATATCTATGTATATAACCGTAAGGACAGTTATCCAAGTTATCGCCTTATAAAGAAATGTAAACACAAAAACGTATGGCACACGGTACTGTTTAGCAACACTCCTATTGGATTTGTGACGTTAGCTTCTATTTTTAGCAATTAGATAAAATATACATACTATATTATTTTAGCAGATAATTATCTTCCCCAAGCCTAAAACAGCCTCTAAAATGTAAAGTCACTTTTTAAATGCGTAATATTTTAAGAGGTTGATCTATAAGTTGCAGAGATGATTTAAAAATAATGATTAAAATATGCAAAACAATGACATCTTTTTATATATTTTTTATATTTTATTCATCGTTTTTATTATATCCTATTTAAAAATAAATGAAATAAAATATTGCAAAGTATAAAAAAGTACTTAAACTAATTAAAATATTTTTTGTTTATGTGTGCACAAAATCATTATTCCTCTATAAATATTGGGCTTTTCGATGCAATGAACTCATGGACTTTATGCAAACGGAAATAAAAATATTTTAATGAATTTGTAAAGTTCCAAAAAAAATTTATTAATTAAGATTTTTGTTTAGATATATACAACCTGTTGCTTTAAAGACCTGCCAAATTTTAGGAGGTAATAAGGTCAATTAAACTGATCAACTTTCACCAAGAAACATAGGTCAAAATCTGAGAATTGAAAATTGATTTTTCATACAAAATGACTGGTCACATGACTCACGTTTGTATGAGAAGTTAAATTTTAGTTTTCAGATTTCGACCTATGTTCCTTGGGGAAAGTAGTTCAGTTTCATGGACCTTATTACCTCCTAAAATTTGGCTAGTCTTTAAAACAACACGTTGTATAAAGCTCTTTGTAAGTAAAGATCGTTTCGCTCAATGCGATTGTATCCTAAAATATACTATCGTATCCTAAAATATTTTCCCTTCCTTCCTTGCTTCCTGCCCTTGACCTTATTTTATTTATGGCGCAGTATTATTCTCTTCCATTCATCTAAATTAGCCGTTACGTCACTGCTTATTTCTTGCTCTTTTATTGATTTCTATCCATGTCTTTTGTCATAGGATACATCCTTTTTTATATTTATCCTTGTGTTGTGGTAGCATTGTACGACTGTACGTGTAACAACGTGGATATCAAACTTGGCATTTACAATAAGATGTGAGCTTATACTGGAAAAGTACAGCTTAATGTGATGTCGTGTGTAGTATGTAGCCATTGTACAGTCAACAGTAAAAGTAGATGATCAAAATCAGAAATTCAATACTAATGAACGGAGTTCGCGAAATACATGGCAGCTGTACTAATAGTAAATGTTTGGTATAATTTACAATCACATACTTTTGAATCACTTCGACGCCAAACAGTTCTGACGCGAACTCCGTTCATTAGTATTGAATTTCTGATTTTGATCATCTACTTTTGCTGTTGACTGTACCTATGTATGATGTGTAAAGGAGGCTCTATTTTTACCCCTGACAAAAAAGAGGGTAACTATTAGTGTGAACCTATGAGTCTGTAGCATCGTAGCTCCCAAACGAATGAACCGATTTTGATTTAGTTTATTTTTATTTATTTGAAAGGTGACTTGATCGAGAGTGTTCTTAGTTTAAAAAAAAAAGGTTTTTTGTATCGAGGGTTATATATTTTTTTAAATTACACTTGTTAGTCTTTGATCGTAGTAGGTACTTATATTTTCTTAATCACGAGATAAGTTATTATTTAAGACAATCGCGAATGTTAGACATTTCAGTGAGATCAAATCATAAAAATAGGTATTTTTATTATTGTTGGAAATGAAGATTATAGAAAATGCGTGTCAAGTTCAATCCCAAGGTGTAAGGGGAGACTCGTAGGCGTTCATAATTGTAGAAAGATAAAAATACCAAGTTTATCTTTAATACGTAGTACAACTTACTCTATTTTATAACCTTTAGAAAGAAATAGATGCTCTTAAGTTATTGTGTTCTATTGTATATACATATATATAGCATTGTATATATTTATATAGCACATCCTATTCAAAAGGTCTGATAGGCAGTCGCTCCATGTAAAACACTGGTATTCAGCTGCATTCGGTAAGACTGGAAGCCGACCCCAACATAGTTGGGAAAAGGCTAGGCAGATGATGACATCCTATTCAAAAGGTCATTAGGTAAATTTTCCAAATAACGTAGCACTGATAAATTTAATAGTAAACCTATCAGTGGCTTAATAAAACCCCACAAAACACGACCACACATCCGTCTATTACAATTAAACCATAACCTATTCGCATTATTAAGTTTTATCAGTCATCAATACAAATAATGACGTCATGCGAACTCACGATCGCTCACGATCTGGGACACCCTGTGCTAAAAACCTATGACGCAAATCAAAGAACAAAAACTTTCATTCACGAAGCTATTCTGTCCAGTTCCGTTCCATGAAAACTATAGCGATGGCAATCTGGCTGAAATTCCCCGGCGAACAATAAAAGTTTGAATTATTGTTGAATATTTTGGGTGTACGTCATCGAAATTGATCCAGATGACGCATAGGTCGTGGGAAGCGAAGACTTTACTAAAATTATGGCAAATATTATGTCTTCATAGTTATTCAAGAAGGAGCTTTTCCAAAGACATTTACTGTAAATTCCATCTAATATAGGTAGGAAAAATTAATTAAGATAAAATAAAGTTACAACTTTTTGCAAAAGAATTGTTTTTTTTTTAAATTATATTATAGCTTTTTGTCTATGTGCTAATTAAAACGCCGTACAGTCTTTTTACCCGACTGCTAGGAAGGCTTATGTTTTTCGCGCGTATCTTGTATATTTTTCAAGCTTTAACAGTAGATAAAATTAAGGAAAACTTAAAGAAAATCAGAAAAAATCGCGGCTTTTACAACATCCGGAAACTGATTGAAGTCACTAGCTTAAAATACCGGTTTCGGCTGTAAGAAATAGACGGAAATTTGCTGTTACAGTGCTGGTAGGGAGTTGTCAGTACAAATTGTAGCCCTAAATTTCTTTAGAAGAGAGGCACTACAAGAAAAACAAAATTTTATCGAAAACATTTAATGTCATAATCTACATAGAAAAATAAGCATAACAAAAATGTATCTTGCTCAAAGGCTAAGTATTGCCATCCAGCGAGGCAACGTAGCCAGCATTTTGGGAACGTCGCCTACAGGTAGCGGTCTTTTAGATTAAGTTTATCTCTTTAATTAGTTTATATTGCATGTTAACTGTTCGTTAATGACCTACCTACCCTATGATGAACCTACCCGGGTGAACTAATAATACTTGTTAAATGTTGATCCCACAAAAAGGGCTAAAGTCTATCGACATACGTATTGTATTCGTTTCGTCATTGATATGCTATTAGCTTTTTCATCGTTATAATTTTAGCAGCTGCAGTAGTTAGCACTGACAGCCTAGATAATTATTATAATTCTCATCAACTATTGATTTCTAGGTGTGTATAAAGTTAGTTATTATTATTGCGCCCAACATTGTATCCTATATTATTATATGATTATATAACATTAATTCATGTATTATTATTTATAAATATCTGTCACTTGTTAATCATTTTGTACATTCATCTAAGTAAGTGGCACCGGTTTAATCTGACTATTTCTGAGAAGAAATGCTGAAACGTATTGATTGACTTTATTGTTCGGTCATGAGTAATTCTTTTCTGTACCGGATTAATCTAATTAGATCTGCACTCTCTTTTTCCTTATGTTTGATCATACGATTCATTAAGATCTACTACGGAGAAAACCCTTCAGACTGTCGCGTTATCATTGGTTTAAAACAAATGCTTATTAAAATTTAATTGTCTTATTTCTTATTTGTCCTATGGTAGATGTACCTAGTGACAGAGTTTAAACTGCCCGTAGGCTTCTGACACGGCTTAACACACCGTTGAAAAATCATTCAGGTGTGCTGGTTTTCTCACGATGTTTTCCCTCGCCGTTTTAGCAAGTGATAATTCTATTACAGTGATAATTTCTAATACGCACATAAATCCGAAAAATCAGTGATTCGTGCCTGGGTATAGAAACCTACGACCTATTTTTGGTAGTCCAACGTCATACCACGAGGCTAACACTGCCTAATTTAATTGTTATTAAATCAACAGCTTATAAAAAGCTATTTAAAAACTCTATTAAAACTCTAATATAACTATAATAAATTTGAAATTCTTTAAAAATTTAAATTTTAAATTTAAAGAAAATTCAAAAATTAAAAATTAAAAAAAAATCTCTATATTTTAAAACTCTATTCAAAAACGGTAATATTTTAACACGCCAAAAACAAATATCGTTCAATTATTTTGCAAATTCTGTTTTAACAGTGAAATGGTCTGGAGGTCTCATAATAAATGATTTAGTTTAACTAGAGTAGTTTTAAGTTATAAGTGCGTAGTTGATTGTAAGCCTTCAAATTTGCTGTATCATTATAATAGGTGCAGTAAGTACATAATATTACATACGCACAAGATTATAATCAGATCCGTGTAGAACATATCTATGACATATCAATTAGTTTTTTATATGCAGTATGTAGTTTGTATGTTGCATGTTTTGTTATACCTACCTTACTTTGTCCAGAAGTTCAGTTCAGTTCAGTTATCAATGTTTTAAGATTTAAATGGCCTATTTTTAATAACAGTTATTCACAACTTTCATAAACAATCATGATACAAAGACACACTTTTTGATGAATATGCCTTTCAAATTATTTATTCAACCAGAATAAGTCCGCCGCCCTCACATGATACACTCCTACGTTCAACAGAACTGTACTTGACACGCGGATATGTTTAGAAAATCTTTATTCTGTTGACATCTTAACTAATAAGGTTATTAGAGCAAGAAGACAGCGAACAGAATGCAGTTGTGCTGATTTTGAAGTTTAATTACTGACTACGAGAGTCCTTAGATAGATACGGTGTTTCTTTTTAACGGAGACTATAGGAAAGCAAAATAAGTTAAATCAAGTTTTGGTTTTAGGTTCTATCATATTTTACTATAATTTAATTTAATTTTTATAATTTTGGAAGCAGTAATTGCCTAGTGGCATGACCGTTGGAAAGCTAAGTCAAAGGTCGGTTTGAAACCCAGGCACGCTTTTCGGATTTATGCGCGTATTAGAAATTAATATCACTTGCTAAAACGGTGAAGGAAAACATCGTAAGGAAAACACACCTCAGAGATTTTTTGACGGTAAAGCCATACCAGAGGCCTACGGGCCCGGACTGTTCTGGACGGTTCTGACATGTTCATCAGCTATACAATGGAGAAGAAGATACTATAATTATTATTATTTTTTGCATTTTGGCGGCAAAAAGCTATGGGGTTTTTATTGTGTCTCATTTCTCAACATTTGACAGATTAATTAAAAACAAGTTTTATTTATTAAAAATCTAATCACTAACAAGATAATCATCATCTATCATATTAAAGTCAGATAAAATCGTAGTTATATGAAATCTAGTGCATATAGCGACATAATCAACATCATTATTTGCGAAAACACTTATTTAATTCTGTCATTCAAATGCTTTTCTAATGATATCATTACTAAACCAATTAAAACTCGTGCCAATGGTACCGTATTGAGATCAGATAAGCCCTGAGTCACGCGAGGCGATGTACTCGTAGCGAATTATTTGTTTTGTGTGTTAGTGAAGTGAATGTGAAGGTCGCTTTCACTGAATGATTCATAACATATTATGTTATACCATCAAAATGTTATGAAATGTAATGGAAGCTGGATACGTGGATTTTATCACGAATGTGTTTGTAAAGATCGGATATTCTTGAGTTTCGCAACATGTAGAATTGTAGAACCTTCCGCTGATAAATAATCGAAATCAATGGGCCAGCTTGATAGGATAGTACCATCCTTTCACAGAATATCAACTTGAAATAACAGTATTCGTATGGTCAGAGAAAGTCCCGGAAGCCCAATCTCCCCTTTCATAATCCCCCTTCCTCAAGGGACATATTCCCTTCACAAATTCACAAATGATCGCCAACGCGCAAGTAATACTTGCAAGTGTCTACGGGTCGTGTCGGATTGCCGTCCCATCTGACAATTTATTAAAGTAAGGGAGTGCACCTGTGTTTGCGCATTATACACTAGTGTCTCCTGCGTAGTTGGCTAATTTTCGTCGAGATTGGCTGCTCTGACTGAAACTCAGTCAGGAGGACATTAGTATGTATGCTTAAAAAAATTAAAAAAACACGAATGCACTGTTAAAAAGTGCAGACATTCTTGAGTTTCGCAACTAGTAGAGCTTTCGTTCGTCGGCCTGCTGACACATAAGAGAAATATGTAACGGGTTTGCGCGCTTTTCCTCATTCATTATTTAGCAATTATTTTGTATCTGCTATGAGATCGTTTACCCCCTTTTTTGTGTTGTTTGTTATTGTGACACAACAGTAAGGTCTATGTCCAACTGGGTATGGAGGAAAAACTATCTTACACATCTCAAAAAAACTAGTAAACAAAATGGCACTTATATAATTATAAACATAATAGACAAAGATTTATGATTGTGCTTCGGTAATGCTCTTAATTACTAACTAAGCTTTCGTATCGTCGCCCGTGCTCATGTATTTTTTATTTGGCTCTTAATTCTACTTTTGCAATTTATTGCTAGCTGCCTAATCGTCTGTCTTTTCTCTTTTCTTTTGTGCCAGAAATTTTCGCAGGCGTATGCAGAATACCCCATATATAAATAACTTCATCACAATCAAATGTGAGTCGGACTCGTATCAGATAGAGTTCACACAAAACGCAAATTTAAAATAAAAATTGTACCATTTCCGGTTTTTTTTTACAACAGAGCAAAAAGTCAAGACAAGTCTTTGTAAAAAATATCATGTTTCTAAACAGGCTAAACTGAGATGCGGTTAAAAGGGAATCCTATATTTTAATATTATTATTTGTTCAGATATCCGATCTAAGTAGGTGAAAATTTTAACCGGATATCTATATTGTTCAAAAAATTTAGAAGAGAAAAGGTTTAAGGTATATATTTTAAAGGTAGGACTTTCATCCACATTCTTGATCTATTAAACTCGCGCGCCGGCGCGAGCGCACCATATTTAGATGTTTAGCAAATCTAGACAAACAAAGGTCAACTGCATTTTTAAATATAGAAAATCCCATATTATGCTGACAATCTATTTTTTAATTTAAGTGGTAGGTATGCACTTTATAATAATTGCACATTATTATTTCCTTGACAATGTCCTTTCACATTTCAATTAACTTTCCAAGTACGTACCTTTTTTAAAACTACTGTTTAAATACTAAAGGAAAACCCGAGTAAAACTTTCCCAAATTACGTAGGAATGTGCTTCCGTTTCCTGTTTTAAAAACTCTATTATTGAAAACCACATATACAGGGTTAATTGTAAAACACCTGCAACCTGAAAAGGGGTTATTAAACTCATTAATATGCACAACTTTTAGTATGGGAGCAACCCTAAAATCGCAAAACGAAAATCAGATCTTCACATTTTGTTGAGTTATGTCAACATAAATGTATGGAACCGCTGATTTTTTTTACAAATAACTCTTTAAATAGGCTTGTATATCGATATGAGAATCGATATAATCGAGTGCCTCATGCGTTCGGCCAAATGGCCGAGATCATTGTTTCCCCCTAACCCCTAGGGGGTTGGCGAAGATGACTACTAACGATATAATCGATAGATACGCACTAGACTAGCCCATCGGAACAACGATCCTGTTCCGCTCGACGCCTCGCATCTTAGACTAGACTTAGACTTGACCATGTGCAAATTCTTTTATTATTTTTTATAATTGTAAGTTATTGTAAAGTTATAATATGTGTGTATTATGTATGTATTAGTCTATAATTGGCCCATTGCAGGGTAAAGCCCTCTTCTTATACTAAGAAAGATCGAGCGCTGCGTTTTGGCGTTTTCAAACTATTAAATCTAGATTTTCTCACGATGTGTTCCTTAATAATATTTTATTATGTTATTAGATATAGACATCTGATCCACACAGGACGAATGCCATACGCAATGATGATCATGTTATTATGTATTGTATAATTAGTTATTGAATTATTGTGTTCTAACATTATTAAACTTGAATCAGCCTCGCTTCGCACAACTTCCTAAGCGTGGTTTCCGAATCTCAGTTCAGATTAACATAGTGATCGTTTTGGACGCCTAATCTAATACATAGTTGGTAGGTACATAAATACCGTTGTCGAATACAATGTGTACATGCAAATAACGTTACTTAAGTTACCTTAGTATCTAAAAAGAAGGACAAATGACTTGCTCTCAAAATATTTTTTATGAGAAGCAAGATTTGGGGATTTCCTGCGCGTGAGTGCTGACTAAGTTTGAACATTCTTTCCCCTTAGATGGGACCCATCTTATGAACGGTCTGTGGTTACAAGTCCACATTGACACAGCCTCCGATGATTCAGGAAAGAAAAGGAACTTTTACTTATTGCATGTTTTACTAATGATACAGGTTAGAAAGTTCTGTCCCGTGCTATGACTTGTATTAAGAGTGTCGTGATAAGCTAGTGGTATGAGCGACATGACCGTTGATTGGCAAGTCAGAGGTCCCAAGTTCGCATCCAAGGTGCGCCAGGTGAACCTCAGACTTTTCATAAGTTATGTATGTATTTTATAGTTATAAATTAATTATCACTGGCTCCATGGCTCAAAAAGCACGTTAAACCGTTGGTCCTGCGCCTGATCTCTCTCTGGTCGTGTAGGATTGCCAACCCATCACACATACACTATAATATTATCTGCTATAATATTATATCCCGCGTCGTTGGCTAATCTCCGTTGAGATTGGCCTTTGTGATCGAAATTCAGGGAAGACATTAAGAGTTTTGTAAAGAAAATATTATTAAATTGAATTGGATCAGACGCCTTTTATATGATTTTCTAAGCACGGAGTAGGTGATAATTAATTTATAATACGCACATAACTTACGAAAAGTCAGAGGTGCCCTTGGGTTCGAACCTGAGGCCTCTGACTTGCCAGTTAACAGTCACAACACTAGGCTATCACGACTCGTATAATACTTATAATTATTACATTAATGATATAATAAAGTTACCATTTTCCTCAAGGCAGCGTAATCTTTTCGGGTAAAATGACTCAGATTTCTCATAAATTGATAGAGGAACTAATCGTGGTAGTCTGTGTAAAGTGCAATTGTAACCCATGACGTATCAATCAGTACTTTGCACTGAGATTAAAGACTGTATGGGGACCGGCCCTATACCTTTTGCATTGTCACGATAGACGCTGTAATGACATCTGTACTCCGTCACGGTTGGAGCGAATGTAATAGGATATATTTTCTGTGGTTAAGTATCACGACAAAAATAGGATTTTAAATCAATGACTAAATATAAATTCTTGTTAATTTCGGTATTGTTCAGAAGTTTAGGACCGTTATTCTGTTTTTTGAAGATGAGGGTTTTGGTAGATGAATCATTGTACATATGTGCAAAGGAAATGTTTAAATGTTCTCTATGTTTAAGGAAAATTGAAAATAAATTCAAAAATATTTTACTATTGTATTTAAAGGTTTATATTATTAAGCTTGATTTTTTTTAACTAGGTTCCGATGATTAATTTAAGTTAAGTGCGCCTTTAAAAGTTACCTGGTCGAATCATTTTTAGAAAAAGCTTTTAATAACTTAACTTAATTATAATTATTTATTATTTATAGCATTAAGTCGAAAAAAAAAACAAGATCGAGATGAGTAGATCATAAGATTAAATTTACTTTTTAAAAGTGCGCATTTATAAGTTATCTGGTTACATTTGAGCTTGACCTTGACAGTTTTTAGAAGAAGCTTTTAATAACTTTTTCAAATATCTTTGCAGTAGGTCTGAAAAAACCATCGAAATTAGTTTGCGTTCATTCCTTAAGAAAGGTACGCATTTCTTAGTTACTTGGTTGAATCTGAATTTTTATAGTTTAAATTTACTGATTTAAATTATTTCGTAAATATTATGTACCTATATTAAAATGTGTTTAATTTGATTTTTTTTCACGCAGCAACGCGGCAATGGAGCAACGGATCGACGTGATTTTTTGTATAGAGATAGTTTATGACCCGGAGAGTTACCGAAAATAGAGAGAAATAATAATGTAAGTATATTTAATTAATTTTTACAGAAAAAATAGGACTGAAGCTGTAAATAAAAGCTAGAAAAAACTAAAAAAAATATTTGAAAAATAAAATATTAAAAACTGAATGTACCATAACATTGATGTCATTTATTTATTTATTTTAGAACTTGAAACATCTAAGACCATCTAGACTAGGATATTTACTCGGCATCATGAGGCAAACACCAAACATGGGAAAAACTTGAGACGACGAATGTACATGTTTTAAGCGAAGACGTAACGTAATATGTAATCAAACGTAAGTCTGTTTCTATACGAGCCCCTTATTGGTACAGTTAGTCACAAATTACATATACATTTGTCACCTATGTATGCTATGACTTCATCTTTGGTGATTGTTCATTTGCATACCATTTTCACGTAGGCAAAAGTTTGCCTTGAAATAGTGCAATCGTTATGTAAATTCTTTAAATACATGCGTAATCATAACTTTTCAGGCTTCAATACTGTTTTCTTTTGTAGGTTAAGTAGTAAAATTTGTTGTAAAAAATCATACTAAGCAAGATTTTTTGATTTACTCTCTGGGTCTTATTGTCCAGGGTTTAAAGGTTTAAAGTATTATAACATCAACTTATGTATTATAACTTGGCTAGGATCCTATTTTGTACGCTAAGGGTTGGACCCTTAACGTCCGGGAGTCTATTACAAAGCCTACTCTGTTCGTCAGTCTGATTCTCTGTCTCAGAGCTGTATGTTTTTAATTATAATAAATAGGCAGATAATTTTTATAAAGTCAAAATCTAAGGGGATTAAACAAAAACCCGAATAGAATAAAATGAATAACATAAATCATATCTTAAGTAGCTTGACCTTTGTATTGCACCGATCCTCCTAATATTACCCAATAGCTCTTTGCCCGACCCGGGGATCGAACCCAGGACCTCGAGCTCAGCAGTCGTGCTTGCTACCACTAGACCAACGAGGCAGTATCAAAATAAGGAATTTATTATCTAATAATGGTAAATATTTCGTGCGGCGGCGCGGCTAGAGATCGTTTCATTCAGCTTGTAAGATGAATGAGTGAGTCAACATCACATTGAGTCAGTGAATCTGTAACGGAGTTTGCGACCGTGAAAATAGTAACATACTCGTAGTAAGTGAAGGTTGTAACTTTATGAGGTAGTTATTGGGTAAGCATTTGTAGTAAGTTTATAGTACTTTTATTATGAATATCTACCCAAAGTTAATCAGGAAGTATTTTATATAACACAGAGTTTTACGGAAACAAGTAAACAGTGATAGCATAGTGGTTTGACGTTGCGACTGCCAAGTCAAAGGTCGTAGGCTTGAAACTCAGGCACGCACCTCTGTTGGCTCACAACACAACACAACACAACACCATGTTGTTCATCAAGCTTAGTTACGATAAAGAAGAAGAGGAAACAAGTGGATTAAAATGTCGAGTCTATCATCATTGATGTTTCAATATCATCAACTATCATCAGAGAGTTGATCAAAACGTTCAAACCTTTAAATTAATTTAAGATAATATTATGTTTCTTAGAAAAAAAAACCTTAAAATATTGATCCTTTCGATTGGCAATCATAAAAACACAGGATGCTTTTTTTACAAAATTTTAGATTCCTAAACTAGGCACAAATCTTTAAATGCAATATTAGGTACCTACTTTCTTTTGAAAATAAAATAAGAAATCCAAGAGCCAAAATATCTAATCTACAATATATAAAGTACTTTCCCACCGAGGCTCACAGCTGTAAGACGATCTAATAGAATTGAGTCCATTATTCAAGAGTACATAAATTAATTATGATATTTTTAGTACTTAAAGTATAAATAAAAATCGTTAGTGAGCGAGATTAGAACCAGCGACCACGTGTAAAAACATGTACACTAAGTTGTTCGCAATCCCGCTCAGTATTAAAAGTTCTTCTTATTTGGAAACACGTTCTAAGTGACGTCAGCGCCATATATCCGACAATTGATGAAATGCCAATACAAAAAAAAACGGGATCTATCCGCTTAAGATTTCAGTGCCGCTCTGTATGATCCGGTGTGTGTGGGAAAACCTGTATTAGGTACAGCTGCCTAGACATTCATTGTAATCGTCACGGTTCTTTAAGTCAGACTACTATGTTATGAGTATGACGTATGACTAATATTGCCACTTGGCTGATTTTAGTGATTTCATCGGGTTTTCCTGATGAAATCATTGATAAAGGACACAAAAATTTTATTTAGGTTAGAGTGTTACTTTAATTAGGCATAAATTCTTAAAACATTTCCTCTTCTGTACTTCTAGTACCTATATTGTAGCTTATACAAAGCTATTTTGCGGGATTGCTCCCTTGATTCTACTTTTTCTGTCATAATATTCTTATTGACCCGGAAAAAATTATATCTACGCTGAAATTTTAATAGTTATTTTAATAATAATTTTCCCGTGACAAAACGATTTTTCCTCATTAATATCTAAGTATATCTACATAGAATTTAAACAACGAACTGGGGAACGATGTGATGGTGTTAATAAAATTATAACTAAAAAAATATTCATTCAAGTTCGAAGGAGTGAAAAAAAAAGTACCTATCTATAGTAATTCACTAGATGATAGGTACTAATTGTTCGATGTCACTTTTGAGAATCGATAATCGATTTATATTATTTTTTACTAGAACACACAAAATTATAGATTAACAATTATTGTGAAAGAAGTAATTCAAAATCTAGGTCTGGACTTTAATAGAAACTTTCATCCTTTTTAAGGCTAGTTTAGATAGTAAATATAAGATCTAGCTAAAAAAAGATACTATAATATCTACTCGAGTAAAAGAATTCTCCGTCAAACATCGAGATACGAGACGTAAAAAGAAATCAATTGTTACCCGTCGCGTCCTTGTAGAAAATATATTTACAGAAATAAATGACCGACTTTTTACTTTAACTTTAAGGCTAATGAATTAATTATAATTATAATAAACTAAGTTTATTATAAATTAGAGAATGCCAGCTTAAGTCTTTTATATAATTAATTAATTAGCCTAAGTTTAACTTAAAAGAAAAAAAAGTGAAAGTCGGTCATTTATTTCTGTAAATATATTTTCCACAAGGGCGCCAGCAAAAAGTGCACCTGTGTTTTTTCCTATCCTACTAATATTATAAATTTACTTAAAGTTCGTGTCGATGTATGGGTAGATGGATGTTTGTTACTCTTTCACGCAAAAACTACTGAACGGATTTCGATGAAACTTTACAGTAATGCAGCTTATACTGTACTACATCATAATAACGCAAAGGCTACAATTTATCAATATACCACGCGGGTGAAGTTGCGGGTGGAAGGTAATGCACTTTAATATCTCCTGAATAGTTGCCTAATCTGAGATTGAGATTGGCCGCAGTGACCAACACTCGGTCAGATAGACAAAGGACATTATATTATAACTAATGATTCTACTTCGTCGATTGCAAGAGTGGTTGCTGTCCGCGAGGTCCGAAGTTTAATTTCCAGATCGGTTAATTGTTATAGGATTTTCCCATTTGGAAATTCTCAGCCCGTGCTACAGCCTGGGCACATAGCCCGTAAGTCCATAGTATTGAACTGTGCCCTTCCTCTATGAGTAATTGGTTTATTAAATTAAATAGCAAACGTAATTAATTACTTTATTATATGGAATCATTTGTGCATGTAATTGAATTAATCACTTTATATTACCTGCTTGTAATTATTATGTTACATTTTTCCTGAAACGATTTAACATAATTTTTCCTATCCGTAATATATGAAAATGAAAAACTATACAAATCCGATACTGTAGGGATTACCCTACAGTACCTATCGAAGGTTTTTAATAAGATTGATACATTTGTTATAATTAATTATCAATTACTGGTATAATATAATGGTATAATACTAGTAATTGATAATTAATTATTACTTTTAATAAAATTATTCGACAATTCAATACATATCGACGTTTAAATAAAATTAAGAAAGCTTTAAGTCTTTAAGTCTATCGTTGTAATATGTATGTCTATAATAAATTTAATAAATAAATTTTATTTAAAACTTGGTAGGTACAAAATTACAATATAAATCTTAATGTTAATGAAGGTATTACATAGTTAGGTTAGGTGCATTGACCTTGCAGAAATGGTTATCTAGAAAATTTGTTATATACCTACAAGATAATTTTAGATAAAGTGGCAGACAATTTTAGACTTTGGTTTTCGGAAGAATATATCCCATAAAAATATATTTATAGTTTTTTACGACACAAATTCTTAAAGGACGACAGCTTATTAATGAGCTTAGTGCGTATAGAAGTTTTAGTAAAGAAGAAGAAGTTGTGTAGTAGTTAAGGATGCTAACAATCATTAGTTATAAAAGTTTTTACAGAAGCTCAGAGTTTCAAATCAAGAGTTTTATAGAAATCCAGAGCTAAGAATTAATAGTTATAGAAGTTTTAGCAGAAATCCGGAGCTTAGATAGAATAGTTATAGAAGTTTTTGCAGAAGACCGGAGTTATAAAACAAGAGGTGTAGAAGTTTTTCAGAAGCCCGGAGTTGGAATTATAGTTAATTTTAATACAGGTATGGAATAAAAAAAATCTCTGTCTCACCCTTTGAGGAAATATTTATGTGGGATGTTATTATAAATATGAACTTTGAACGGCTATGTAGAATTGTAGATCATTAAACACGTCATACGCTAATCAATGGAAACCATTCACCATTGCAAATAAAACATTCCACTGTTTCGTAAAAGTCGGTAGGTATTAATGTAAAAAGTTGCAATGACTAATTAGTGTTTGTAATATTTTCCGTTTGTGGAATTGTACTATTTGGAAAGGTTGTTACAATTGGGATTACCTTACCTAATGACTGAATCTGCGCGTAAACTTCGAAAACAAGCTTCCACTTAAAAATACGACAAAATTATTTATTTATTGATTAACAGAATACAAATTACACAACTATTTATCATTATTTCCTTTAGGTATATTTACTTTACAAATTAATGAAATATAATTTATTAACTAAGACACTAACATTAACATCAGACACATTAATGAATATGTTAATGTTAATAAGCAATAAATGCCGTTTGTATTAATAATTTCATTGTCGATGATAATCGGCAACAATTAGAAAATAATCTTTTAATAGTTAGCTCAGACGTACGCCACATGTCATATCATGTCATATATCACACACCCATACATGTCAATTTATCACACAGGTGAACCCTACTTTATCTATACCATGGTGGGTGGTAGTATACCATGCGAAAACTATTAATAATGTCCGGTCAATGTGGTTTTATCAAATTGACCCTGTGTCTTGGTTAGTATAAATAATATCCGGAATAATACTGACCGTAACATATTTATAACTAGGTGTATTAATTCTTCAAATTCTATGATGACGACCTCTGGGTGAAACACATGAGGTTTTTATTTTATTCCCATGTCCTATAGAACTATAGATTTCTTGGCATTGCCTAGATAATCGAAGCCGTTTACCGCAGTATCCGGCTTTTTTCACTGATATATTATTCAAAAATGTTTCCCAAGTATTACGGTTGTAAGGAATATTACTTGGACTAAATGATTATGAAGTATTTCAAGGTGCCAGGGAAACCCGTCAAACGTGTAAAGATTCCGTCCGTTTATAGTCACTATGCATATATTAATGCATTTTTTATTGATAGTAATGGCATGTGAGTCAGAATCAATTGAGCCGAAGCGATAACGTAAATTGTTTTATTTTTCCATTTTTTTTTCTCCGGAACTATGTGACTCCTGAAGTCATTAGTTGTATCATTAAATTTTTAAATTTCGAACTCGCGATTGACGTAACAGATAACGGATAGTTGCGGATAGTGCTTGATTTTGCGGTTTTATTCCAGCTCGGGACAAATCCGATATTTTAAATGATACGTTGTTTTGTCATTGTCTGCCAACAGTCTATTGGTAAGTTAGAGACATTAATCCATTAGCACGCTATAATTATATTCCTTTGCACTATTTGTACTTCCATGCACTTCCTTTGTACTTACACGCACACTAATTAGTGTTTGTGTTAGTAAGTGCAAATGTATATAAACATAGCATGCATGGACTTTTTTCTTCAAAATGTACGAATGCAATTGCACCCACGATACAAGAAAAAATCCTAGTGTGATAAATATATTCTGTGAAAAAAAACGAGTTACCGAGCAAAGGTTTTGTATAATAATTTTTAGCTAACAGATCTGTTAGTACATGTTTATAATGCATTTCTACTATCACAATTAAAGGTTACTGACCGATTTTCTTCAATATGGTCTCGTGAATATTAAACACAGCAATATTATTGTAGCATTTTAGCAATATTATTATACCATGTTAAACACTACTACCTATTCGATAATAGATAATT
Source organism: Protodeltote pygarga (assembly GCA_936450705.2). NCBI lineage: Eukaryota > Metazoa > Arthropoda > Insecta > Lepidoptera > Noctuidae > Protodeltote > Protodeltote pygarga. The sequence continues at coordinate 4,479,048 of OW388257.2, read as the reverse complement.
ATATTTTAGATACATAATTATATTGGAAGTGAGTCAGAACATCTGATATCAGAAAAATCATCTTAGTGAAAACTTATTAAGTAGGTAATACTTAATTGAGGAAGCTTGCAATTATTTGATCTGATCAAAACATAAAAACCCATACCTATTCCACCAAAGGGATTTTACATTTCCCATACAAACGCGCAAAAATGTATTTGTTTTTTTTTCTATATTCTAGAATGTTCCGCTGCAGGGTAAAAGCCTCCACCACCAGCACCAGTAAAAGCCAGTCCTTTCAGAAGGAGTCGAACGAAGATGGCGAAATGAGAAATGATTATCTTTTGAATCCAGTCGATGAAGTTTTTAGCACATCTTATTAGACATGTGGACCGGCAAATATGTCAGGCCCAGTCCCACTTAAACTTGGCAACTTTTTGAATAGAACTTATGATGTTAGTTTTTGAGCGCAATAAGGAATTCCTGTATCCAAACACAAATCTGTTCCATAGTTGGAATAGAGCTGCGCTCCATAATTTTTCAGCAAACCTTGAGAAGGAAACCTCTAAAGAAATGTCAAAGGCAAAGTATGGTGAACATTGGCGGAGGGTCAATTTTTTCAAGCGGTACGCCAGAGCCAACACGGAAAATAGGATAACCAATGGCACAGTCAGTAGGCACTATTAACTCTGCCATTTTTGAACGAGAAGCCAGTAGGAATCGAGTTGTATGGAGCCTCCGCCACGAGATGGGGAGGATGGTCATGGTATTTGACAAAATCTATTATATTAAATCAATAGGGTTGCATAATTTGGTACCTATGGTTATTCTCTAAAAGCATTTCTCTAAGGGTATTTCTAGAGCAATGTCATGGTAACCAATCTACTTTCTGTGCCCTTCACACATATTAAGTTTTTCCGTGTTATAATTAATAGATGTCATTGTCTCTATAAGGAAGGAAAGAAAACGGTATTTCGTTTATTTTTATTACAGTTCTATCAGTTTTCCTTATTTATATCTTTAGTGCAATGACCTTTAGTATCTAGCCATCTGTCTAGGAAGATATAATATTATATTTAGATATAGGTTCAGTTTCAAACAAATATTTAATTTAATTTGATTGTCATAAACATGATTAATAAATGTCAAACTGAATAAATTGTGATTTGCAAATCATATTTAAGGATAGTTAGGTAGATAAGATAGAGATAAATAGATAAAAAAAACACGATGTTTATTTGTTAGTTTACTAGTTTTTTTTATATTTAGTAGATAATAAAAATCATTAGGTAATAATATAAACTTGAACGTACTAATTTTCGCCGAATTAAAATAAAATATTAGCAATAACAAAACCTCTTCGGGAAAAATTAAACCTAAAAAAGATTTAAGAAAACCAAATCCATTCAAAAATTTACCGTCAACAAACAAGTTTATAAATAAAATGAAAATTATGTAACGCAACCGCATAATCAAACTATTATACTGGCCGACCTTGGCACGGCGGGCGTTAAAACGTCACTACAACACGTCATGCGCATGTGTCGTAGGAGCGCGTCATCTTCCACAGAATATTACGTCACGCAACAAAAGCGCCACGCGCGGGATTTTACGGTATTAACAAATGAACCATCTTGATTACCAATCAGTCACGCTTGTACTGAGAAACTATAGAATCCCATTGAGTATGGGACGTAGGTGGTTTGTGGAATCTTTTAAATTTTGAGTCACACTAATTCTTCCTTTTAGTTTGTGGTAGTCCCCATAATTTGGTAATAGTTACAAGAAAAATCTAAACCTGCTTTATCACCTCGCATGCGTTTTAAAAATGTTTTAAAATTTAAAAGTAAAACTAAAATATTAGTATTATTAAAAACGTTGTTTTCGAACTGCAAAGTTAGTCCCTTTAGTTCGCCGTACAAGGTTTAGGTGTCACCACCGTCTAGGACGGTTAAATATAGATTTATTTACATAGGTGTTTTCTTCACTTCGTCCTGATGTACCTACCTTCAAAGGACACGCACAAACAAAATGCACAATGAAAAATAAAGCAAATAGGCTCGATGTATGTTGCCTAAATAAATTACAGGAAAAGGCTAAATCCATTGCAAATCAATGTTTAATTTTTGCATTAATTGGAATAATTAAAAATAAAATACTATTCCAGACTAGTAGTAGTAGGTTTAAGGAAGGAACGGATTTTTACGGTTTGCCGTTAACTTTTCCTAAGGAATTATGAAGTTCGTAAGGTGCAGTAGGTAAGTGGCAGAGTGCAGTGATAGCTTAGTATGACCGTTTACTGGAAAGTCTGAGGTCTCAGGTTCGAACCCAACGCACGCACCTCTGAGTTTTCGAAAGATGTGTGCGTATTATAAACTAATTATCACCTGCTCCGGTTGCGGAGGTCAGATTAGCAGTCGCATCTTAAAATTAGATATTCAGCTACATCTGGTTAGATTAGAACCCAAATAATAAGGCTAGGATGTTGATGTCAAGATTGTGAGCCTGTGAGGTATATTCATTAAAAGTATCTTAATTATGATGAGGCTTGGAAATATAGATAACGTGAGATAAGATATCCTTTCAATTAGAGATAATAAGGAATTTAGTTAGAAAGTAGAAAAAATAAAATATTAATTGTATACAGAACACAGCTAATTACAAATTGGATATGTATTACAGTGTAATAATGACATTATTCACATAGCTACTTTTAGAATGCATGACTAGCGACATCTAGTTATTTTTTCTTAAAACAAAAAATTAAGCGCGACGCGCCATCTATTAGCGAGTAGAAGTACTAAAATAATGTTTATTTTGAAGGTCTTAAAATAAAGCTTTAATTCTGTAAATAACGTTCGAATATATTTTTTTAGATAATGCCTTATGTACCTAATGGTTACGGATATTTAATTTAATAATAAAATCTTATTTTATTTGAAGCCTTTGTTTACTAGCGACATCTATTATGGAATAGCAACACCAGAAGTAGCAAACTGCTTGCTACGTCAAAGTTTCAAAGATCACATTAATTTTGCCAATAATATATAGAGTACACTAGCGGAGTTATTTTAGGTTCAATGGGAGTTTAATAGCTCAGACATCAAACTAGCTTTTATTAGCATAATAATAAGCTTTCAGCGAACAATGTCAAAGCCATTTTTACAAGGTTATTTGTGTAAAAAGCTAGGCCTTTTACTGGCTTATAAAAATCGACGTGCGTGTGTGGACTATTTCGTAGGTCGTTGGCCTTCAATACCTAATGTTGTTTATGGTACCTACACCTATTTTTTAGCGTGGGTTATTATAGCTATTTCAAGGTCATATTTTATCACACACACTCATAACTTTAATATTTGTAGGTACCACACCAAATATAATGAACTTACAGATAAAATTAATTAATTTATGGAAAAGTCTGGAATTTATACCACTTAAATTGGTACATACCATACCTATTAGTCTAATACAAACGGTTTATTGATAATTATGGATTCCATAACGAATATTATATGCCTATCTATTATTCTATATTTATATTCCGTGCCTCGAAAATACGTAAAGCCGTCGATCCTGTGCATGATCTCTCCGGTCGTGTTGGATTGCCGGCTCATCAACTATACGAGTGAATAGAGTGTACAACTGTCAGATTCAGTACCCAATTACAAACAAATATATCCATTATTTATACTGCTCGTTTTATAGTATAGTATAGGATTAACATACATTTTATGGCTTGAACATAGGCACAATGTGTTTGCTTACTCATTATAATTATTAGAGTCTAATTTATGTAGCGTTAGTTCAATATTTGGAGAGGTGAACCTTGAAGTACTCTTCCTATTAGATGAGTACATAAAGTTGTTAATGACAGCGTCATGACGCTTATGGAAACAATACACATAAAAAATCACACCTCTTTAAAGAAAATTTTGTAAATACTCCACGTGCGTCTGTTCCTTACGGGCAGCCGCAGCCTGACGCATATGAATCCTAATGAGGCAGTCAAATATAAATAAATATTATTATAATCTTTTATTTTCAGACACAATTCACACCCCTATCAATTTTATTTGTAATCATTACATTGCACAGGTTATAAAAAATCACATTAAATACTACACATTAAATACTACTAGAAATTACATTACTAGAAATTACATAAAATTGATCTGGTTGATAAGCCAACATAATATAAATTTATGTTTAATATTAATTTAATTCAGTAAAAGAAAAGGTCTTACTCTATATATCTTTACATAGTAAAATAGAATTTAATAAAAACAATCGATTATTGTAATAATACATAATAATAAAATTTATAATTAGAATAATATAAATAAAATATAACTTTTTTTTTCCTTACAAGTCACATTATTTTTTTTATTGGCTACGAAAATACCAGATACAATATTAACTAAAAATCATGTTCTATAAAATTTAAACAAATCAAACCTCTGAGACTGCTACATGATCGGATATGATTTAGTTTAAAACTCGATCGAACAAACCAGCAAATTGCCGGCAATCTGGCATAAAGGAATTCAACATGAGATCCCCTTTCATCCATATGGTTCGGATCAAACACTTCTGTTTATATTTGGATAGTGAAGCGGTACTGTTTGAGCCACTTCAGGGTCATTGCTCAATTTTAGTTCAGCTGAAGGCGTTTGAGATGAAAAAATCTTAAGAAATTTGCACGAGTAAAAATAAATTAACGATTCGCTTGGCGCTGATATGTGAGATTTTATTTTATTTATGGGATAATTATGGATTAAGTTCCGTGTATTCAAAAATATTTATTCAGTCTTAGATCATAAGGCAAATTTAAAAAAATCAGATTGATGCCTTTCATTAAATAACATTATGTCTAGCAGTTTATTAAGTAGGTACCAGATGTGGCAGGTTGAAATCGTTATAATATATATCAAATAAATATCGTTATTTAATAAAAAATAACATTAGGTACAGAATTTTACTTGGTAGAAGCATGCACCGAAGTACCTAAGTGTGTAAATTACGAAGCGTTGTACTATGTTACTTTACACGGCCATGGAAAATCTATTATCGTCTCTTAACAGTAAAAACCTCGTATGTGCACGAAACAAACTTTTACAGGAGGATTAAAATCCGTATTGATAAAAAAATATATGAAAAGAAGTTAGTTTTATACTCACTCACAAGAACACACACTTATTTAAAGAAAATGATTATAAAAAATTGTAATTTATGAGTTAGTCTTTCTAAAAAACGTATAAATTGTAAAATCATTAAAAATGTGACATACGAGGTTTTCCGTCTCAAGCGACATTATACCATAGTATTGTTAAATTCAGTGCATAGATAAGGATAGGTTACACTAAAGACTTTATTGAATATGACTTTGTACGTATTTTATGCACATATTACAAATGTACCGGAACATATTTTTATTACAAGGTACAGGCGTGTGTACATCACAAATACCTTTAATATGGTCTACTTTCATGTAGGTAAGAATGGGTAAAGTTATGTAAATAAACCTAAATAAAACGACTTATTTTCGATTTATTTTTGTTACTACTAAGTGTTACTTATGTATATTTTAGTTAATACATTATGTGGACAGTCTGATATACCTTATACAGGGTTATTTGTAAAACACCAGCATCTTTAAAAGGGGTCATTAAACTCATCAATAGGAACAACTTTTACTATGGGTCCAACCCTGAAATCGCAAAAATAAATTAGCTATTGAGTAGAACTGATGTTTAACAAATAATGTGTCTTTGGAAACATACAAAAACGCAAAGATGAAGATTTTAAAAATATGTAGGTATATTTTTTAAAAGTCATTTATTCCAAATATGAAAAGCGTACCTATTCATAGACCACGTAAAACCTTTTTTATCCTTAGTTACAATGTTAATAACTGTAGCTATTTCTGTACTTACCAAGTAGGTATTTCTCTAAATATTTTTCCGTTACGGAATAACGTTAGATATTAAATTGGTTGGCGTTAAAAATTAACATGTTCTTTGACGAGTTGACTAACGCATCATGATTTCGGCGATAAGTCATAATTTATAAGTGCGAATGACCCTATGTTTACACAAATACAATTATTCTGTCGCTACGTAAAATGTATTATAGATGCCAGTTTACCACTAACTTTTACAAAAAGTAGTAATCTCGCACGTGGGTCAGTTTTTAAGCGTGCCAGTTACCACCTACGCCAGTGGTTCAGTGGTCGAAATTTAAACTTAATTTATTATAAAAGCGAGTGTAGGTCTGCGAAAAAAATAAATAAAAAGAAAGTCTGCGACGCGACACCGCGTAACTGCGCTCGCTCTTGAAAATGGACTCCGTTTAAATTCAAAATTAGACTAAGGAATTAAAGCCTGGGAATTAGAAAACTAACTAAGAAATGAATCCGTAAGTTAAGCCGTAATAATATTTAATTTTATATTTAAAAAATATTATAGGTATTACACAACTTAGGAATAGAATTTACTTTAGGTACCCAAGAACCTTATTCGGGCTATTACAATGAAATAGCCAAATCGGCCCATCGTCCTCAAGAAATGCGCTTGCCAACGAACAGCATTTAAAAAAAATATATCTATTTATCTAACTAATTAGATCTTAATAAGATATACTCTTACATGCCTCTGATATTCCGATCCAGGAGCATTTTAGAGTGCCCCTCATTGCACTCTAAAATTTCTATCTTCTTTCTAAAAATCTTCATTCGCTTCTCACTTTATCTATCATTTATATACCTACATTATTCTATCAGCGTTATCATTAACATAAATAAATGGAAGTAGGATCTTATTTCTAAGAAATAGAAATATGGATTTTGTTGTATATAACTTGGTCTCAATTAATATTATTAAATTTTTAAAATTTTATAAAATTAAATAAAACAACTAATTATAAATCTACATACCTTAAAGAAAATGTGGAAACTTTCTAACACACTCAGATAACAATATATGTATAATGGTAAAAGCTATAACACTACTGATTGAAAAACACCCTTCTATGAGTGCTCCGTCTTTTAAAATGAATATTCCTGCGAATTGGGCGGTGAGTACTTACACTTCTTCCTCGGCAATTCTGAGAAATCAGATTAAATAAATATCTTCGCTGTTTCAACAGAAAGGGTAAACGAATATAAGTCTTAGATGCGTATACGCAACGGTAATAGTTGCGTGCAACTTGGTGAAACAGCAGACGGAAAGGCGTGGTGGATATCGATTAAGTATCTATAAAATGTATTGTTAACTTTTTTGTAGGCATTATCATTAATGTATTTAATTACCTAACAATCAGTGGTTTACTGAATTAAATATTTGAATAACTGTTATATATTTTTGTCCTTTTTTGTATTCTGTTTAAATTTTTGTGAAAAAATTAAATATTTTGAAAGCATTTCATTTAAGCTCAAAACATAAAACCAAAATAATTTTCCCTTCACTGACTTTCTAATACCTACTAATAACTATATGAAAGTCAGTTTAAAAGCCTAAGAATTTTCTTTGAAGAATATGGTAAGGTTAAGATATTTCATAAAAAGGAAACCTAGATTTATTGTATTTAGTAATAGGTATGATTAACGAATAATAAGTAGATGGGTGGATGTATCGTTATTCCGTAATAATTACCTACTTATAATAATTTTCCTTGTATGTTACCGCAATACATCGGAAAGGGCGAAGCCGGAAAGGCAATTATTTCTGTCTAACAATGTATGTAAGTATTTCTAATACGTCTATGAACACATAGCATAACATTTATAAGGAGGTCAAGGAATTGGCACTTTAAAGGGAGAGCTGGAAAATGCTGCAACAGCGCATCTCTTAAGCTAATTTCTAAAGTAACTATTTCATTCCGGGGCCGGCTTAGCGAGCTTGCCGAGGCACGGAGCATGTGATAATTAATTTATAGTATGCCCATAACTTTCGAAAAGACAGAGGCATGCCTACCTTTGACTTATCACTTTGTTAGTCAACGGTCTTACTACTCACACTACACTACTCTTTTTCACTAGGCTATCTTTTTCTGATAAAGTAAGAGATCGAAAGTTACGTTTTTTCTGGTATTTATGGTATGGCGTGGTCTTATTAAGAGCTGTTAATTAGAAACTATTTTATTGTTCAAGAAGAGCTACTGAAATTTTAATATGAGGTGAGGTGAATTGACAATATTTAGTTTTTTAGTTTACATTATGGTCTACTAAATTTGTAGCCCAGAAATAATAATTTGACTCGGCTATCTATCACTCGCACATTGACACATATTCAGACTTCTAGCTATTACTCGTCAATGAGTATGACACCATTAGTTAATAGTTTACTAGAACACAATCTATTCAATGAATAACTCGCCACTACGGCCGTACCATTACGGGTTAGTACCTATTTACGAAGATTACCTTTTACAAACAAACTCACAAACAACTTTACCTTGTAATTTACAATATTAGCATACCTAGATGATGATAACATATTGTATGTTTGTTTTCCCAGTAGGTTTTTCACAAAATAGAAAATAAGAATGAGGCGCAGAAAATAGAACAGAATGAGAAGAATGTGGAGATTTTTTTAAAACGCATTAATAATGTCATGTCATTTCATTTATAGCTATAGCTGCGTCGTGCTAGCGTCCAGCTCTGACAGACGCGACGTCGCTCCTCAAGGTTAGACACTTTATTTTTTATTTTTTTGATCAGAGCTCTAAGTCTAAACGTGAAGTTGCTAGCTTCTCCCATTCTGAGGGCTCTATCATTTTTTCATGTGACGCTTTTGCACATCTTTAAAGCCAGACCACCTATGGCAATCAGTTATAACTACTAAAATAATGTGCTCACATGCCTGCAATGCGCGCGGACCTTTGCAAATAAGATTGGATGTAACAGCCATATGAAGCCGGTGATGAAGAGGTCACCGTGACGGAAATTGGGAAATCAGGAGGTATCATCATGTCATTTATATGTACCTATAAATGTCATTTATATCAAGTGCTATCTTTTTCTAGCCAGCAATATTTAAACCCTTGTAATTTTGTCATTTATTGACCAATTTAGGTAATTTCTTCAGACATTGCATTATATTTTAAACTTTTTTAAAGTTACCTACCATATTCAGTTTTTATTAAAACCACATTTATTGTAATCATCATTATGATAAATCATACACAGTATTATTCCATAATCAAAGTAGGTACTAATTGGACTATAGTTAGATAATATTATTTTGTATTGACGTGAGTGAAGTAGATAGATACTGTGTTTGTAAAGATCCATTTACCTACTAAGTACGTATATTAGGTATAGGTATAATGTACAATAAGTCTGACCATATCAATGCATGAGTAAGAAACTAATAACTCATTGAGTTGCAGATAAGTAGATAATAGTTGCAGTGAAATATACTTATACATATATGTATTATATTGTGCAGTTTAAAGGTACGCGTCGACATGAGTCGCATCGCACCGGACGCACCGGCCGCATGCGGTTAGGGATAGGTTTGGTTCATTCACTTTGGGTCCCTATTCGCTTTTTCAATTGACATCGGTATTAGGGAAGAGGTGGCATGAAAGAGCCAGTTTACTAAACGGAGCAAAAAAAAAATGTAGGTACTTTTAATGAAATAAATGATATTTTTATCTCTTCATTTATTATTTATTTATTAAAGGAGGTAATAAAAATATATGAAAAACCTTAAACACTATAAAAATATCAACAAAATCAGTCAATCAAAAGTCAGTTTAAAAAAATGAGAATTTTGGCTCTTTCATAACATTTTTATATTGAAAGAGCTACTAAAATTTATGCAAGAGGCAGTCTGTATTATAAAGTGTTAATGTGAAAAATAAAAAATAAGACAACAATCACTAACGTCCCGACGCGTCAGGCCAGTATATTCCTCGCCCGCGGCTCTAGACTATTATTAATTATTTGGGTTATTAGGGCTTATTCATAATGTGTACATAATGTGTTGTAAGTAATAGTTGGTTCACCTACAGTAATATTATTTCAAAGAAATTTCGCGTGTATTTATTATAAAAAGGGATTACGTCAGAAGAGATAGATAAAAAAGAGACGAAAGTAGCTTTAAGATAAAGCGGCGTATGATGGATAGGATGTAGTTAAGATACCTAGATCTTATCTTACATCTTCTTCATTATTTCTTAATCGTATGGTTGACAACCAACCTAGTGTCAGAATTTAAACCATCCGTAGGCCTCTGACATGGCATTAAAACCTAAAAAAATCATTAAAACATAAAAACCTATAAAATCTCATTGGTGTTTTCAGGTTTTCATACAGAAGCTTAGATATTATTAGCTTTTATTTTTGGGTGGTATTTAATACTTTAACTGTAAATCCCCTTTTTTTCAATTAAAATATTCGAAATTACCACCAAAAACTTCGCTCGCTCCTACTTCTGGGTGGTTTGTAAATAAATAACCACTTCTAACCTGACCTGTCAGAATTGATGGCTTCAAAAATATCACCTTAAAATATTTCCAAAAGAACCTAAAAAAGGTTTTAAGAAATTATGAATCTTGAAAATTAAAAAATAACATTCAAAAATTCAAAACTTTAAAAAATCTAAAAATAGCAGAAAAGATAAAGAAGAAAGAAATAAAGTTAAATAAGTGCTGTTAGTTTTAATTTTACAAGGATGAGTAGTAAATATTGTCTGAAAACACCCATCTTCCCCTACTGTGGTTCTCAAACATTCCATCAGCTAAATATTTTTTTATATTCTTATTTATTATTTTTAGTAGTAGTAGTCTTTAGTAGGGCACCAAAGCCAAAGTTGGTTTTGTTACTCAAAATTGCTCAGTTGTTCAAAGCAAACACATTATTCTTATAAAATAAAAATATTGATTCATTTATTTTTATGAATTTTTTACATGATGAGCACATGATAGCTTATTAAATATAATTATTTAATAAGAAAATTTGAAATTAATCGAATCGAGTCGAAGATCGTCGGTCGATCGTCGATCGGGTTCGAATCCCATTCGTATCAGTTGTTTTTTTCAAATTTTCTTATTAAATAATTATATCATTTATAGTATTTTGTCTTTACGCACGGTCTGAAATAATTTTGTACTTTAAGTTCATAAAGCGGGCAGTGCTATTTTTTCAACCAATTTTTCGTCTCACTTAGTTAACTGCATAGCAGATAGTCATAAAAGTAGATTCGCTACGATGCAGTTGTCATCTCTGGATTTTAGAAGATGCAGGAATGCTCACAAACCGTAAAGTAATAATTACTTATGTAGCCAATAGGCAATAGGCAACTTTGATTCTATTGACAGGCAAATTTTATAAGATTATACAGTCATGAACTTTAATTTGGGACCCATTTGCTTAAAATCTTATTTGAATGTTCAAATTGCAATAAGGTCGAAAATGTCAGTTCAATAATAGTGGTGAACACTGAAGTTGTCAAATTAAGTCATGTAAATATTGAATTAACCTTTTATTATTCTTTTATTAGCATTGATAATCTCTTTGCACAAAGCTAGCACGGTTTTCTAATTACGAATTTGTCAGTCACTGACAGTCAGTGTCAGGCAAGAAAATTACAAGTCTGTATAAAATATAATTCCAATTGCCATTCAATAGAATAGAATAACAAATATGCTTGCAGCTAATCGTGAGCAATTAAGAGTTCAAATGGTTGAGTTACACGAACAAGGAGTAGGGATTCACGAGATATCACGACAGTTAAAAGTGACTAGAAACACAGTTTGCCGATGGGTTCGACGACGAAGTGAGGTACAGTGACGAAGGAAACCTTAATGACTTACGGATAAATAACCATCGCCCGCATGCTATATCCGAAGAGCAGTGCCGCATGATGCAAAGGCTATTGGATGGCTTTACGCCGACAAGTCAATTTGCTGAAATGTTTGAAGTCCACCCGTTAACAGTTAGGAATTATAATATATTATATATATAATATATAATTATATTTATAATAAAAATAACCACATGTCTAACTATGCACACACATACACCACATTTCTAACTATGCACACTTTTATTGGTTTACGAAATTTTGTCTTTCATTAGAAAATTCTTTAGGGTTGGTCTCAGATTGCATTGGACCGAGACAAGTGGAAGGAGGAAAGGGAGGCCTTGGCCCTGCAGTGGGATAATATAGGCTAAAATAATAATACTAATAGAAATTAGAAAAAAGCTCGAAGATATTTTACTGCACATTCGTACGTAGCATGCTCGAATATGCTAGGCAAGAGAACCCTCGCTATGACATTGATTCATTATATTTGTAAATTAGCAAATATTCAGCAAAAATTTAATAAATTCTACCATCAATTGTTACCGGTTTAGACTTAGATTTATAACTCGGATCATTAACTTCAAGTTTTGTGTTAAGTTTCAAATTTCAAATTAGCCGTAAAAAAATGAAAATAATAATGTGATTTTGCTGAACGGAATGTTATATTTGGGAACCACAGTACGTTAAGTGAAATAGCGCTATACGTATGAGCGATACATACGAGTGTCAGCGTAAACTGTGAATGAGATTGGTATTTATGTGTTGCCACTATGTGTAATTATATCACAGACTTAGATGACGTGATGACTATGAGTCAAATTGACAGTGTTGGATAAATATTAAATCAGCTCCGAAGTGGATTGCCGATTTTTCTAATATAATTAGATATTAACTAAATCGTGTTTACGAAGCTTCCATCCGTCTCTCATCGTGTAACAACAGCAAGTAAAAATAAAGATTTCTGAAAAAAGACCAAGGTTCTGTTCCAACCTGTTCAGAACGCAATGCCTACAATGGCATCACGCTTAGAACAGCTCGATGCAAAGAGATTCGTTAAAGAAGACCACAAGAAGAGGAGGAAGCCTTGCCGTATTCACCCAACACGCTGCTGTGTCCTGCAACACTTGTGACACAGCTGTATTATGTTTCTAGAACCGCAACAGTCGTTTGTGTTTCATGTACTATCTGAAAACTCTCCTTAACCAAGAGTTCTAGCCGGAGGATTTCCGTTTTGTGAAAGGTTACGCTATATCATTAATTAGCTGTTTATAATTATGATTTTGTTACCTGAATTAAATAAATAAACGATTATTATTTACCTGTTTGCGACTTCGCTTTACTTATTGGACTGACAATTCTACATACCGACCTTAAAATAACCATTGGCATTAGTGTTTTAGACTGTCTTCAAAATCATAATTGTGTTATTGACCAATTGCGCATTGTTCAATTTTTTTACTCAGTTACTGTTGAAAGAGTACACACAGCTTAAGGTGGTGGCTTCTAATATTAAACATAAGTACCAGTTGAAAGAGTTACAGCTGGTAGCTTCTATTATAAAAATAAAACAATAATGTACCAGTCATGTATTTTATTATGCAAAGCTAGAAAATGATTCTAAAAACTCTGCCTCTATTTCTTGCTCCTCATCGGATGAAGAGGATTGGAGGAAGAAAGGAGGTTTAGGTAATAGTATTTCGAATCACATATTTTCACAAATAAATCACAAAACTCTCCAAATGGATTTTCTTTTATCCTAGTTCCTTCTCTAACCAGGCGCGAAAAATTAACCGTGGTTCACATGTATTCAGTTACGACTAGACACTCCTGTAAATAAATCATACTATTAGTAGGTTTAAACTCGAACACCAGGTCACCAACCATACGATAAGGAAGCTAACTTGGAAAAAACAATTATACCTTATAAGGTCTACTCGCTCTAGCGAGTATCAAAAATGATGTATCTTATACCAGTTATCAAAGACATTTCACCACATATTTCTCATTTTTGATATAGTAGAAATTTACTTAATATTCAATCTCGCAAATGATAATTTTATCAACAAATTCTTCCAGTTTGCGTAGTATCCCTAGTAAGTCTGTGGTCTGTGGACACAACTTGTTTAATTTGTCAAAATTGTTACTATGACGACTATGACATTGCATACTTTACTTTTTTTATGTCATCACATTATGGTACCTACACGACCTATTTGTGTAAAATAATTGCGATTTATATAACATAATTATTTTTAAACGTTTTTATATTTCAAAGTGCGTACTGCGTAATTTATGTTTCGGATAGTACCTACTACTACTTTTTTTGTAAACAGATTTTACAAAAAAAATAAAATCAAAATTGAGGTTTACCTTTTGTCGCCGGTTTTAATTTTTTTAAATATACCTATAGTTATCTAAAAATTGTAGGTCAGGTTGTAGGTCACCCACAAAATACTAACAATATAAGAAAACATATATTCAGCTTATAAAATGGAATAAGAAGCCCTGAAGGTCTAGAACAGTATGGATAATATTAGTTCAAAATACATTATGCTCGGGTTTTTTAATTAAGTCTAAAATGACATTTGACCAAGAAGTTTATAATTATTTCTCTGAGCTTGACCCTTGAAAAAATTACGAAGGCCAAAACCTTTCCTCCAAGGCTTGACCAGGTTTATACTCCTTGCACGATATAAGTTACGTTTTGTTATAGCCAATAAGCTGGTACTTATGGTCTTTTACAGGTCTTCTTTCTTTCTTCTTCTCTCTTTATCGTATGGTTGAAGTCAGAGTTTAAATCGGCTTTAGGTCTCTGATATGGCTTTACACAGCGTAGAAAAATCAGAGTTTGAAAGTGCCTGGGTTTGACTTGGCAGTCCAACGGTCGTACCACTATCATACCTATAGCTTCTAAGAAAAAAAAACTAAAACTTAAATAATCATTTTTTAAGCCCCGTACAATACGCCTAATTGTTAAGTCTGTTATTATTATTAAAGATGTTTTTTAAATTTACCTCTTTTTAAACAAATTCCAGCTAAACCTTGGCGACCGCGGTCGCAGCAATCTGAATACGAATGACCGTTAACAATAGTGTTGTCACCCAAGACCAAGAATACAGTAGATAAGTCCAATAATGGATGGCCTAAAATTGCCGTATTAGAATAAATTAATATATAAGCCTAAATTCAATATCTTACAAAGCAAATAATGTGTAAATTTACATAAATATTTTTAAGAATTTATCAATGAATTATTTAAAGTAAAAGTATAGTTTTTAAATAGACACGATAGACAAAAAGAAAATAATATTTTACAGTTTGACTAAAAAGAATCTGCAAAATTGTGGGCGCCACTAGCGCACTTTTGATAAGTACTACAAACTACAACTCATTACAATAATAAAAAAAACACCATATCTAGCAGCTAAATCGTTAAAGTGGCAACTCTGAGACCCACGTTCATTCCGGGTGACGTCACGGGCCATTTTTGTTCACTCCCTATTCGGATTTGCTGATGCAGTGCACGCAGTTCTATAGGATTCAGTACATGCTTACAAATCCGTCCGCTGCGACCGCTGCGATGAGGATGCGGTGCACGCGCACCTTAAGGAGTCAACTCGACTTGTTCGCCGCTCGACTTAGGTAAATAACTACCTATATGTATACCTTATACCTACCTACCATAGACTTAAGTAAATTTAGTTTTAAGTATAGATTTTTATATTTTTTTTATATGTTACTTGCTTATTTGTTTGTGTCTCTATGTGCTGTGTCCAAATAAACGTCTTTTCTTTCTTTCTTTCTGAATACCTATTTGTTTTAAGTATTTTTAGAATAATAATATTTACAATATAAGAAAGTCAACAAATCAAGACTAAATTAATATCAAAAGTGGTGTGATCCTCCGTAGAACATAACGCTACCATCAAATCGATTAGTATTTTAGATTTTGCATGTAGCTACGAAGTGTCCCTGTGCGATGTCTTATATATTGATCGAGCGATGTAGTTGAGGAGGACCTTTGTGAACTTCAAGCCAGTTACTCGTACGACATTGCGAAGGACCACAAAGAATGGAGAAATCGGTGGCCAATACTCTTTGGGAAAAGAATATTAACTGTTACTATGTAAAAAAGCGACACACGCACGCTAGCATTTGTTTTTGTCCTTTGGACTGGTTGGTTTAGCTTGGTTGTTGCAGCCATACAATAATCAATCACACTTACAAAACGCGTAACGAAAAGTAGTTGTATAAACGTTTTCTGACCAAATTTGGATCATAGCGGCCAATAGAGATAACCAAGTATGAAATTGCATTTGTATTTGCACAAGTGTTTGTGAGCACAGTTGAAATGCAATTGATAACTATTCTACAATACGCAGATAGCTTACGAATAGTCAGAAGTGCATGCCTCGAGTAAGTATGATGTACGATGTACCTGACCTACATAATAAATTATGTTGAATGAATGAAATCGATTCTTTTATAGCTATCGAGTGTCACGGATGTGTTATGGGTCGTTGAGCCAAGGGAGTAAGTATTCCAGTACAAAGCAAAGGTCTTCCTTTTAACTTTTCCCACAAATCATGGTCTGTTGAAGCAGCAATTATTTACATAGGAACCTCATCTTACCTTTCCTTTCTAGACTGCCGAGTTGTCATTTGCTGCTGTTTGGAATCGACTTACCATAATTATGTGAAAAATATAGATAGTTAACTTGAACATTGAAATCCACTATATTTGACTTGTCTGTGTTGTATTAGTAATTAAGAAGAACAATTTAAGTTTATTTTACGCCATCTGCTGTCGCCTGTCATTGAATTCTCATTGACATTAAAAATAAGTAAACAAATAAAAATGTTTACCTAGATATTAAATTTCCTACGTAATTATCTATATTTTCTTCTCATGGACGGTATATAAATAAGGCATTTGTTGACCACAAAATCGTCTGATGGAAAACAAAGTTATATAATATAGTCTCAAACTTTCGCGAACACTCAACATAATGAAACAAGGCAGACTGCCTGCGACTACGAGTGCTGCAAAGTACTCGAAACGTCAGGATTGTATTATCAAAATAAAAACGCGAATTATATCCGCTAAAAAGTTGTTTCATTAACAAAGTTATAATCTACGGTACCTCTAATTCAGGACGGAAAGTTGAATGGTAACGTCCAGACCCGTCCCCCAGACCGATTTGATAAACCATCAAAGGCAAAGTCGTTATGGTCGTTAGACAGTGCGGCTTTGTCCGTAAATCACAGCCAAAGCCTCCCGAAGTTTTGTCCCATCATTACAAACAATCAAAAAACAGACACTCAAGCACACAAAAAAAATGACTTAAATAAAGAGCAAAGTGCCAAGTGTTAGCCGCTCAGCATAATGCTAGCTGGCGGCTGTAACACGTGTAACACTGCTGCTCAGCCAGCGCTGATTTTCAGCTGCTGCCCAAATTGGTAATTGATTATCTACTTAGTCGTCTTTTACGATACGCCGTGACAGAGGAAAGGTACCTTTCCTCTGTCACTGCGTGCTATTCGTGCCCGGCATGTGCCGACAAGATTTTTCGCCGTCGTGTGACGATGAGGAGAGAGAATTATATAGTTTAGTGAGTGCCTATGGTAAATTATAAGAAACTAGCTGTTGCCCGTAACTTCGTCCGCGTGAACCACCCTTATCACCTAGGGGTATAAAAATAGCCTACGACCTGTTCTCATTTTCCCCTTTTAGGGGTTGAATTCTGAAAAAACCTGAAACCCGTTTCTACTGATTTATCAATAGTAGAATACTCCTGTGAAGTTTCGAATAAAATAGTCTAACTTCTTGTTTCCCCATACAAACTTTGAATCCACGTTTCACCCCGGTGTGAATTTAAAAAAATCCTTTCTTAGTGTACCCCTAGACCCAGTGGTTTGGACTGTGTGTTGATATGTCAGTCAGTCAGTTTCTTCTTTTATATATTTAGATTATTGGCATTACTACCGGAATAATTTAGGAGTCAGCCGACTAATTTAGAAACCACGCGTGCGCTTTTATTGAGTTCGAAACAAAATCATTAAAAGATAAAAATAAGTTTGAACACTTATCTAATTTATTCAACTTCATATTTACAGTAGTTACAGCTGCAAACAGAATGGCCGTTCTTTAAGCTTTGTCGTGACGATTGTTGTTCAATTTCTCTATATGTAAAGTTATTTATTTATATTTATTCATTATCTTATCTACAAAGCATCTTTACCTAAACCAAAGCGATGCTATGGCTCCATCAACCCATTACATTACAATAGACATATTAGTTTCAAATAATGCAATACATCATAAACAACAAATTAATATTTCAACAATTTATACTTTCAATGTACCTCTGCGACTGCTCTAGAAATTTGTGAAAGTGAAAGTTTAAGGAAAATGGTGCCCGTACTACTAAACCTATACCATCAATATGGCATAGAACTTTATATCCAGTTATGACTGAGCAAAAGTAGTATCATTTTGACAAATTCTGCACAGATACAAAATTTTTTGCCCACAGCTTCGCACGCGAGGTCAGATCAGGATAAAAGTAGGGTACTTTTGTCCTGGTCTGACCTCCTCGTATCCAGGTCATGGTATACCAGTGTCCAAAAAAATCCAAATCCGTTCGGTCGTTTTGGCGTGATTGATTTACAAATAATAACTTTATATGATAACTTTAACATTTTTAATATTAGTAGGATAATTACCATATGATAGGAAAGGAGAGGATAATAGTATTTATCCTGTTTGTAACTTACAATTTAAAAAAACAATTCTAAAAGCATTTTACATTGTGGTCTGTAGCATTACCTACGTCAGTAAAAAAATATTTATTTTTATTTTAGCCTCGCCTCGTGCAGTTTATTTTTTGATGCGTGACAAACGTGTAAAACATATTATTGTGTATACAAGTATATATGTGTATACATAGAAAACCGGTGGAAATATTCTATGAAATTTCATTCCCTAAAATCCGATCTAAAAATTTCCATTTAATGCTTGATTAACTTTGCCTTAGTGATGGTCACTGTCATACGCTCTGATAGCCGCTATTTCAATAAACCGCAAGTCTAGTTTTATTTTGGAATTCCTAAAATAGTTAATTATACTTAGTAGAAGACCATTGTTACTACCAAAAAACTTGATAATTAAAATAGTGAAAGAAATATATGCGTTTTTAATTAAGTTCAATTTGCTAGTTTCGTTTCGCATACCTATTTTCCTTAAATTTCTTAAAAACTACCTTAGTTCAAAGGACGTCAAACTTAAGACATGAAGATACTTGAGTACGATAACGGAATCAGCTGTCAACACAGTATGTACTTAGAGTAAAACGTGAGGATGTGCACAGATAAAGCGATTATTTATTCATGTATGTAAATAATGCATTATTATCGTTAGTATAACATAAACAAGTTTCTTACCGTTGAACGCAGAAATCGATCACTTATAATTTCAATTTTCAATGCAAACAGTTTACTTTCAAATTACACGCACAATTAAAACTAACTGGTGTATTGAAGTAACCTACAGGGCGTAGCGTGTTCCTTCCTGTATGGGTGTATTATTCATTAGCAGAATTAGCGATATCTGTTTCAAAACAATTAGTACTAAAGTAGAAAATCTTTGCGTTATATACTTTCACTAATCTTTATCACTGTTGCGCAGTACTGATAAGAGTTTCATTCACGGTCAAACAATTGATAAAACGAAAATGTTTCCTCTCACTAGAAACTGCTATAAAATACACTCAAAATAACCACAACACTATAACTGTCAAAACAAATTTCAAAAAAATCGAACACTTCAACCAAGAGAAATGGGGTTTTCTGAATTCGAAGTTTGAAAACACGTCGTCCACGTTTTGTTATCGCAGCTGAACTAACATAGGCGTATTAATTTTACACTCACACGTCCGTAATCTTAATGTACCGGTCACAATAGTAGCGAAAATAGGCGCCAAAACCGGTCTTAATGTCAGTTTGTATTTTATTTACGTCTGTAATAAAGATTGTTGCGTAATGCAAACGAGAAGCAGTCTGGGCTTTCGTTCTAATACTACCGGCATGCGCCACCCACTCTATACTTCATTTATTTTCGTCTGACCGACTATAGTCAACCTATAGTGAATAAAACACAGGTTCGTAGCGTTCCGCGGTCGTTAATATACACCGTGTAGTGCGCTCAAACAATTTTGATACGTGAATCCGTCAATTCTTGTCGTCACACTAATTAAATGATGTATGTTATGGTGATGCAAGTATGAATTATCCGTGTTTACGTAATACTTTAGCTGTTTTGTGTCATTAACATTGAACTTTATGCATCTAGTAAAACACGCTATTAATAATAAAGTTTCCCGTTATGTTTGTTTACTTACCACAATACTAGAAATAAATACTTTTATAAAAAACGGGAATCATTATTGTTTTTTGCAATTTTTTAGTCTTGGAATCAGTATGTGAAAGAAAGAAATAAATTATGTTGGTACTAATAATCAATCTATGTTTCTTTTTCTTCCGACTGCCCTGGTCTCAAGTTGGGGGCCAGCGAAAAACTGTCTTCTTTCATTCATTGGTACTCCTGTATCAGCCACCATCTGCACATTCATTCCTTTTTCATTCATATAATTCATTACCAATAATTTCTTGGGTCTCCAAATCAACGTGTTAATTTTGTATCTTTTAAGAAATACATTTATTTACCATTATTAAACGTCAGAAATCAAGTATCAACTAATCCTTTCGATCAGCTTTATTTTTTAATAAAGTTCTTCTGAGAAAATATACCTAAAATAATAATATTAGGACAAACTGGTTTTGTTAATTAAAATATACATAGTGCTTGACAACCAACTATCAAAGTAGTTTGACAGCTCTTTTATAAATAATTAAAAACAAAATTTATTTTTGCATATCCGCTTTTTTTGCAAAAGGTCAAAGAGTCTAGTCAGAGGTGACTTTTACTCCGATATTCTTTGCTTCTATTGCTAGCTTATTCGGACCTTGCTGACTAAACTGCTATCGTATATCCAAACCTCTTTTTTTCTTCATATAAATCTGTGGGTTCATAAATTATTTTTCGGATAAATCACGATAACTAACACATAACTGGCAAATAGAACCTATAAATAATATCACACTTACAATTTGAGTCCCTTGGCTCTTATAAAAAACTAGCCAAGTGCATGTCAGCCTCGCGCACCGAGGGCTTCGTACTCTGTTTTTGTATTATGTTTTGTTATTTTATTTTAGAGTTTATGATACAATTAATCGCTCTTAGTTTAAAACTTGTGTTAGCGTTTTTACGATTTATAAAAACACTTTAAAAAAAGAACCATCAACTTATTACGGTTTAAAATAGGATAGAACTTTTAAAAGTAGGACAAACAGACGGACAAACAAACTAGGCTTAGTTATAGAGTCCGGTTGCCACACACTCAAAAAAAAGTAATACAGCCGATTCGAAAAAATAAAAAATGTCAAGATCGTTTAGTCCTACAAAAGGTCAAGGTAACATGAATATAAATGATAAAACCATTTTAATTTACAGGTGTCAAAGTCAATTTACATTAATTCAAAATCAAACATTTACGTGTATGTCAGCAATTTGTGTTTATGACATACACGTGTAGTGTTAGATATTGTGTGTATCGTATTGGATGCAACGATTTGGATTAGATACATTTTTGTGAAAAATATTGTCTATGGTGCGATTGTTGGTTTGTCTCTTTTTTGCGTAGCAATGGATTGACGTTATTTTTTGCATAGATATTGTCTGTTTATGGAAAGGAAAGTGAAATAAGGTACTTTTGGGAGAAAATACTCATTACAGGAGCAAACCCGCTGAAAAAAAAAATTATTAGGTAAAAAAAACAGCAGCGTGAGGCCGTTGAGGATAAAATTATTTGTAACTTTTTATAACTTTGACAACAAGACTGGTTTAATGCCTAAGCAATTGAGTTTTTTCAGAAATGCCGAAATAAATAAACGTTTCTTAAATTAACACTTAGGCTTAGCGGTATCGCTGTCACTGTCGCGAAACTCACACACTTCAACAGCAAGACAGAGACGAAACATGTTTTAGCTGGGACTAAGTAATGTTTATTTATCTCAGCCTAAGTTTCGTAGCTTCAATCTCCATAATATCTATCCTAAAGAAAAATCCTTATATGGAGCAACATTTCAAATGAGATTTCCAAATGATCTCATAAGTATCAAGTAGTATAGATCCATTAGTGGTGATAATAAGACAAAGCAGAGGCCTTACAAGGCTGTATGCAAGGTTGTCGCAAATACAATACTACCTAGTGTAAAAAACAAATAATAGGAGACTGCATGTACCCTGAATAAGTATCAAATATAATTGGTTTGATTGGCATTCTCATTTGCATACCAATTGTTATCTGCTGGTTAAACTTGATTTTCAAACTGGACGGAGATACTTATTTTTTTCGCAATAAAAAAATAATTCTACTTGTTTATGCAGAGGAATAAAATGGTAGAAATATTTAAAAAAGAAACATTTTTAATATCAGTGTTATAGGAGAATTCGCATAGCATCTGATCGCATTCTGCTCGTGTCGGATTACCGTCCCGTAGGACTATGAGTGAGAATTGAAATAGAGAGTACACCTATTCTTGCCATATAAGACCAGTGGGAACAACCGTAAATGATTTTTCTCGAAATTTCCTTGTGGGAACAACGGGAATTTTATTCGATTGTACTTATTGGAACTTTGCCAGTTGGTTCAATTAGGAATACACGGTGTTTGTCCACCAGTGGTGAAGGCTCCATACAACCCAATCCTACCGGCTTCCCAGTGAAAAATAGCATAGTCAATAATTCTGACTGTGCCATATTCTCCATGTGATATTTCTCCGGGTTGGTTTCTCCGCCACTGTTGCCCATACCTACATGTTAAAAATTAATTTAAATTTTTAAAATTTTTATAACAAATGATAAATAAAGAAAAGTACGAATATTATACTAGCGGCAACCATGATTATCACTCTATACTTCTTACCTTCATTAAACCGCACTGGTCAGTGGTCAATAATGAGGTAATAGGTAAGTACATAATCTTTCTTAAAATTAAGCTTTGTTTATGCATCAAATATGCGGAAACCGCAAAATACTGAAGAATCCTATAACACAATGAGTAATTACATACAAAATGATGCCCCCCTACCATATCTAGTCACATCCTTGTAGTAATTTCTGTATTTTCCTTGAACTATTAAGATTATTAATAACTAGCTAAAGCCCACGACTTTGCTCGAGTAGATTTGATTTCTTAACTTCAATAATATCTGTATTTCGTTCAATTTCGTCATGTCCGTCTGTCCGCCTGTCTGTCAGAGGAACTTTACTCGCAGAAAAACAATGATAGAAGCTGTAGTTTGGCATAAATTTACATAATTATAATGCCAACAAAGTTATGAAATAAAACTAACTACGGTAACCAAGCAAACTTCCTGACTGCTCTGCCAGAACCAGAATATTAATTTGATGTGGGTAAATTAATAAAAATAAACAAAAAACTATGGAAAATCACGCTAAGTCCAAAAATAAAAGCTTGAACCTACCTTTGCTCCCTTGAACTTGTAATTTCAATATTGTTAAATTCGCGCTTTTGCAAGTCCCATTTGCTGTGGTACAGAAACAGCACGTCAAGGTACCCGAAACTGTAAAATTTTCCTAATGAGGTACTGTTATATTTTTTGAGTTTACCTATTATTTAACTAGAATTTTTGGATCCTTTACGCAGCCTGTAAAACTAGGCCTTAAATAAATAATTGATATCATAAAAAATAATATTTCAAATATTTATAAAACATAATTTAAATGAAAAAAAAACATATTATTACCATTTACCGTGTAAAAAAAAATTGACATTATTAGTGGCCAGTGCTTTATAAAGCCAGTAAACTGGGAACAAATTATTGTCGATCAAAGTTGTCTATGGATGTTTATCCCAAAGTGCAAATAGTTGAACCAAGATAATGTGATTTTCAATTTATTGTCATTATTGTAAACAACGAAATGTATGTTAACATTAATTAATTCATATTTACAATGTTTAATAAATTAAGTATTTTGCGATAAGCAAAATATTCTCAAGTCTCATATTCTTTACTTATCTTAGTAGGTACACTATAAACATACTAATTACAACACTACACAACCATATCGATTAAAATAACTAGAAGTTTTTCCTTTACCTATTATTTGTTTGCGCACACACTTGAGCACTATAATATCTCCTGCATAGTTGTCTAATCTCCGATCAGATTGACCTCTGTGACGGAAATATGGTCAAGAGGACATTACATCATCGTAATCGTATTAGGCCTATGTTCAGCAGTGGACGTCTTACGGCTGAAATGATGATGATGATGAATCGTATTAACCACCCCCTACTTTTGACAGTTTTTACCACATATTGTTTAAAAAAATCACATCTTTTTTACACTATCATTACTACAACCATTAACCATAAAAACTCTAGACACGCGATTTGACCCCAGGTCATGTAATGGGGCTACAGCATATAGGTTAGGTTAGATTCTTATCGTTCTTCCAACGACCTTCTACACTGTTTTCCATTAACCGGTCAAGTGCGAGCCGCACATGGATGATAACAGTTTGACAGGTGAGTTGGATTTGGTATCGGCCAATTCAACTTAAAGCTATTTTGGGCTCCTTTTTATATGTATGTACAAAATTCATAGACATAAGATTACTTCCTTCTCCTCCCTAAAACCTTTTTTTGGTTTGGAGGCTGGCTAAAAAAATACTGATAATCAACTTAAATATTATAATTATTTAAAAAGAAAATTTGAAAAAACTACTAATACGGATGGGAATCGAACCCACGATCTTCGACTTACTCTCGACTTACGACTTACTATCTCAGCATCAGTCGAAATTTCAAATCTCTACGCCTAGGGCGTGTGGTGATAGCGATAACCTTTTGCGAATTGCACCATTTGCGAACTGCTCATTTTGCACCAGTTGCACATTTTGCGAACTGCACATTTTGCACCAGTTGCACATTTTGCGAACTGCACATTTTGCGTCTCTTCCATGGTAGGATAAGTGAGAATAAAGTTTAATTTACCCGATCGTCAAACTTGGCAATAAAACTACTTGGTACAATCCGCAGTCTCCGTAGTATATTCCTCTTTTTAGGTTGCAATAAAAAGCAAAATTCAGTCTTTGAGTTGCCATAAATGAACACTCCTCCAGAAACTGTAAGATTGTTGGTTAATCTTGCAAATACCTAACGAAGAATATTAAATAATTTCTGAACGAATTATTTCATACTCTTTGTTAGGTATGGCCGAATTCGATAAGTTTTTGGCCGAAACCAAAAAGAAAACCTAAATTCAGTTTCGGCAGTTCTAGGTCTAGGTCAGCCACTAGTAATTACGTCATCAGTACACACACACGCAACCTTTATGAAAGAATTGGGTGTATCCGTTGTCTGTAATTCCGCAACTTGTAAATTCCAATAATTGTGGATTATAAATTCTATTTGTTGGATTATTACCTGTCACTTTTGATAGGTTGTTGATTTTTAAGTGTTGTTGACGTATTCTCATTAATTTTACTTTAGTAATTTTTATTGATTAAAAAATCGATGATGTGGTTTTTTAGAACATTATTTTTATCTAAAACTCTTCTAGACCGTAGTTTTAGATATTTCCATACTGAAGGATTATTTTAATGAAGTATCTACTTTGCTTGATAATTAAACTAAATTGGGTATTTAAAAAAAACTAGGAGAATATGAGAAACGCTAAAAACAGTACAATTATAATCCTAAAATATCGTATATCTAAGAATAGCTAAATTAGCGCTTTTACATCATTCAAATTATCGGCAATGGATGTAGGTGTGTTCCATAGAATTCTAGCTTGTCCGACTTGTGAGGCGGCAAACATTTGTTTTTTTTATATTAGTGCCCATAAACTAAAGTGTTTATGTAAAGTTTTACATTAATAATTCGATGAGATTGACAGTACAAATAAGTACCCAAACAAAAATTATTTAATAAAAATACATCATCCACAAAAAAACTGAACAAATAGCACATAAAATATTTAATTACTTAATTAAAACTTACTTTACGGGAACTTTTTTTGCTGTTACAGTTGGGTTGCGATAATTGATCGTAATGTATTTTGATTGATGAACACATTCAATCCGACATCTTACGTTTAAAAAAAAATTATGAGTTTGGTCGTCTATTATGTAAGTTCGTAGGAGTACAAGCAAAATTCGCACTGTTATAGCTGCAAAATTAATCGACTGATTTTGACAATTTATGGGGTCTCTTAGGATTTATGAAACTCGTGAGAGTATCATTGGTTATTTTAGTTACAAGGGTGAGGAGCGAGTGTTGGGATTTAGTTTCTTTATTTATTTACGAGTATTAAACTTTTTTTTGGTTAACAGTTAAAACCATGCACTACTTAGTGATACTATAAAATTATAGTCTTCTAAAAAGTTACATTACCATTAGTTGTATGCATGATTTACATCCTGTTATTTTGTTCCAAATTATAGTTCTTGTTTTTGTAACTTTTCAAATTCTAAAAGACACTAATGTTATCGAAGAGAGAGATCTTCTGTCACAGGTATGCTTAATACTTAAAAGAAGGTCTCAGCACTGATTTTGTGGACCCTGTTTTATTAATGAAATAAAGTTATTAACAATAACTTCATTTTTTATTATTTCCTTTTCGATAAAAATAATTTTATTTTTATTGAATAATCAACTCCCCAATATGACGCCCTGCTTAACATAGTATGTTTAGCAGGGCGTCATATTAATCATGCGTTTTTGTTGCATGAGAACTACAAAATGACTATTCGTACATAAAATTAAACATTCAGATTGCTCGATTAAAACTATTAAACTCAATTAAGGAGGCCGTAATAGTAAAATCGAAGAATCACATTATTAATGAACATCTATTATAAACGTTTCTAAGAAGTTCTTGTTTCGACTTTCAATGTATTGTAGTATTGATTTGATGTTGTTGGGTAGTTGGATATGCATCGGATGTAATAAGGTAATTGAAACGGTAATGACTGCTTTGTTGGTCTAGCGGTAGTTAGCGCGACTGCTGAACACGAGGTCTTGGGTTCGATCCCCGGGTCGGTCAGTGTTATTGGGTTTTTCAATTAGGAAAATCTCAGAAGATGCACAGAGTGTGGATTTGTGCCCAGTTAATGGTAGGCCTGTAACCCCCTCTGGGGAATACAGGCGTAAGTCTATATATGGTATGTACCTATTATAAACGTTTTTAAGAAGTTCTCGTTTCGACTTTCAATGTATTTTAATATTGATTTGGTGTAGTTGGCTTTGCATCGGATATTTAAGATAGGTAATTGAAACGGTAATGAGTCGATTATAGATACTTACCGGGCTTCATGCCTAGGTGATAATATAGGGTAATTAATCTATCTATATCGTGTGGTTGATGTGCAACCACCGTTGTCGTGTCAAACACCGTTTACATACCGTTGAAAAATCTGTCAAGAGTGTTCTCTCTACCTTCTCTAGCCTCGGCGGGGCCGCGACCGCTGGATTGGCGGCACGGGGGGTCGCAAGGGAAGAGGAGCGCTGGTATTACGACAAGCCGCGCCGGTTTCCCTATCCTCAGCGGCTGAGGTGTGGTCAGCGACGGGACCACTCATCTGTCCCGTCGCGAAGAGGACCTTTGGCGTCAAACACGGGGTCGTCTGGCGTCCATTGCACGGGGTCCTGGGGTTATGACGCGCCTTGTATTCTGACGTGTCAAAACAGGGTGGGTGTATACCCATCCCCAAGAAGAATCCGGGAACAGACGTCCGAGGCGGTTTTGCGCGAAACGGGTACCTAATCGGTACACATAGGTAAGGCACATTTCCCCTCTACACAAAAAAAATGTCATACCGGCCGCGGCATAACGTGATGTAGGTATTTACCTATGTTCCGTTGAAAGTTAAAAAACGCCTTAATCGGTTGTGCATATAAATGCTTTTAAATTACTGAAGAATAAATATTCATCAGTACTTTAATAAAGCATTTAATATTACATTGTATTAAAAGGGCGGTAAAGCCAGAATTATTATTTAAGGACATACGAACGCCCGCCAAGCCGAAGGCTCGTATTTTATTTACATCTACCTTTTACTTGTCTTCTTCTTTCGCAATAGCTTTAAATAAAACTAAAGGTGAACATCGAAAGGTCTATACATTTTCTGCCTCAAGTAAAAGTTATCTGACGGCTGAAAAATAAGAGACAAACGTGAAAAAAAAATCTTCAAAGAAAAAAAGAAATTATATTCTAAATAACTTCAGGTAGGTATAGATATGTATAATGGCGTCACGCTAAAAAGAGTTAAACAGTCATATTTACTGCTAAATTAATGCCAAACCAACATACCTACCATATTTACAAACGCAATTTAATCAAACAATAGAAAAAATGTATTCATTTTTAGTTTCATGTGTATTAAAAAAATGTTACACCTTATCGTGACAAGCGAAACAAAAAATGATTAGCCATAGAAATGATGAACCTTTGCGTAAAAAATGGTTTCACTAGCATGGAGTTTTTTACATCTATAAGTTCACTTAAGTTCACTGTGAAAGTAAGGTGGTTTCTTAGAAATTCACTTCACTTTCATTTGTTGGCGTCGACCTGTCTGACGAACTTTGTAACAATGGTACCGTAGGGTGTAATTACCGATTGTCGGCTGAATCGATACATATACTTTTGTTATAATTTTTTATATACATTTTTTACATACTCTGTTTTATTTACATAGTTCTGGAAAATATTGATACACATAATGCATTACAAAGAAAAGGGTTTTATAAATAAGTTAGTGCATGCAAGCAGTGACATCCTCCACAGATGCAAAATGAGATAAAGACAGTTGATAAAATTGGAAGTAAACAAAGTATCAAAAAAAAGTCAGGATAATATAGCGCGGGATATAGAAATAGGGATATAGGATAGATTAATAGAGCGGCAATTCACATTTACCTGACTAATATTGATAATTAACATTTTTCTAAATCTTCCGTTTAATTAGAAAGAAGAATAAATTAAGAAAATATTATGATACATTCTGTAGAAGTACTCTTTTTTATAATACCACTAAGATAACTTGTTTTTTTTTGTGATTTTTAGCTTATTAAAAATAATTGTTTAATAAGAAAATCCCATTCGTATCAGTTTTTTTTTTAATTTCTTATGAAATAATTATATTAATACATTTTGAAAGACAGATAACTGGTCCCATTTACCCACTTTAACTTCCTATAAAATGTTCCTGAGGTCACGTATTTGACTAACAATTAACGTAAATTAATTGAGCTATTAATTTTTGTTTGTTCAATACATTTTGGCTTGTCATAGTTGGAGACTTCTTTATATTAGCTAAGTAATGCAATACGCATTATTAAGTAGCTATCAGATTTTTTACTTGTTCAATTAAGGTTTTGTTTATTTTGTACCTCGGTTATTCGTAGGTGTATTTAGTTAATAAGTTTTTTAAAGGATCAAGTTCATTTGAATAGAATTTTATTCAAATTATGGTGTACTAGTTTATCCCTTGGTTTTGCTCCCATTAATCTAATCTTCTTCCGTTCTTAACCGACTTCAAAAAAGGAATTCTCAATTCGATTGTATGTTTTTTATCGTCGAGGCACGGTGCAAATGATAAATATCTTATAATACGCACATAACGTAACTAAAAGACAGAGGTGCATGCCTCGGATTCGAAGCTGAAACCACTGCCTTGCCAGTCAACAGTCGTAACACTGGACTATCACTACCCAAAAGTAAGAAAGTAACGTAACAAGAGTACCTAGTAATAATATTTAGGTACTTGTTTTATCTTGAAAATATTCAACTCAAATAAGCGAGAAGAGAGTTATAAGTATTTGGTTTATTATTCGTAAAAAAATATATCTTAAAGGTATTCAAGTCAAATAAGCGAGAAGAGAGTTATAAGTATTTTATTATTCCTAAAAAAATAGTGCAACAAATATGAAAAAAGCGATACATAATAATGGGACACATAAAACTTACCGACCAACATTCCTACCACTGCGTGACCCGAACCAATTATCTCATGTAATAACGCACCAATTTATAAAATGACATTCCAACCGATACAGTCAGTCATTTGAGGACAAAATTACGATGCAATTTGCCTGAGGCTAAGATGAGGACTAGTTAGACACTAATGAGAGAAGAAGTTAAACTTATTGTGCTGTCCCTTGGGTGTGCGATTGGATTTAAACCGACTTCCAAAATGGAGTAGGTTCTCAATTCGTATGCGTATTTTTTCGTTAACGATTACTCCGTGATTTATGCACCGATTTGCGATTCTAAAACTAAAGTTTTGTGTGCTCCTTTCTTTATTGTATGGCAGATGAACAACCCGGTGTCAAAATTAAAACAAATAATATAGGTATTTTTTTTACGGAAAACGGTTTTGTCATCAGAACTAAAGCTGTGTACCAAAATATCAGATCAATCTGTCAACAGGAAGAGGGTGAAATATCGATTACTAAATTTGAACCAAATAATAAACAGGGCAAGCCAAATAAAACCGTTTAAAAATTTGATTTTTGAAGAAAAACACTGTCTTATTTAGGTATGTAATTACTGTTAATTTTAGCTTGTGTCATCCCAATGCTGGACAAAAGCCTCTCCCATGATTGTCGTACCTTTCTGTCTAAAGCTTTTGTAGACCTGATCGTTTGTCTTATCAAATTCGTAATAATTTTTACATGTTTATGCACATGTTTTGCTTATTAAATGATTTTATTTAATAAGAAACTCGCAAAAACTCGCGATCCCTGGCGTGCTATGCCATCATGGGTACCATGACGCATCATGGGTACCACGGCACGCTAAGGATCGCGGTATTTCTTATTAAATAATATCGTAATATTTTTTTCTTCTAAAATCAATAACTAAGTGAGAGTGAGTGAATGAGAGAGAGACCACGGCTTCTCATCACAAGGTTTAGGTTTATTCCAAATACAAGTATGTGCATAATTCCTACACGAATGCCAAAAATTTAGACGCGCCAAACGCCACTTCAACCAATTTTAAATACCTACCGGTACATAATAAATTCTAATTTAAGCGCGCGCTCTTTCCGATAATTCACATAGGTCTGTACTAATAATAGAAAGAGGGAGAAAGAATAACATTAGTATAGCTCTGTCTCTTTTTACCTTCATTATAGATGACGGGTTAGCTTTTGCTAATAGGAACTGATTGATCATTAAAAAAATAATTATTCATCGTTTTTTGCTTAAATATGGATGATGAAATCGCTTTTTTTATTAGCCAAATATTGAATACAGCGATAATAATTTCCGATCACTAAAATATGTTTATAATTATGTGTGTAGGTATATGGGTGGGTGTGTGTATGAGTCTAAATATAGGTACCTATATAATTAACTTAATTTTATTTAGTTTTTGAATAGTGCAAGGATCAACGAACAAACTTACATAGGTATGAATTTAAATAATCATTTTCAAGACTAAAATGTAAAAATTTGCATTTAGGACTGTGTAATACTTTTCCGACGAAGTGTGTGAGACCACAAATTTTATATTTGTTACAACTATTAATGTAACCATACTTCTTGCAAATAAATTTTATTTCATTATTATCACATATCATTACATTGAATCTGATAATCACGAAATATAATAAGATGTTCCTATAAAATTTCAAAAAATCTCCTTTCAAAAAAGAGTAGCAGACAAAACCACGCTACAGACATAGCATAGGTACCCTAAATACATAAGAGTCGTACCATCGCAATCGCTAGTAAATACATAAACGCAGTAATTTAGTTTGCAATCCCTTTCCTCAGAGGGGTAATTTTGCATGTCATTATGTACAGAATGCGTCGTCTGCGCATTGGCGGACGCAGAGAGGCGGTGCGGGCGCAACTATGGCGGCTGAGATAATTGACACTTTGATGTTGGCATATTTACTTAAATTGCTGGGTTTTGGTAGTGGTTTGTCGGTTGGGTGGTGGTTTGCTTCTAAATGTCGTTAAATTACAGTAGTAATAGCTCTAACATAGTCGCCTACATTCGTTTTTCTTTTAGAATTTATTTAAAAAAACATTATTGTACAGGATAAAGCTTTATAAATCTTGTAGCACGATTTTTTTTTCTCACACTGATTACTTAGCGCTAAACATCATCGTACGGAATGAACAGCATTGCGTGGCCATCGGCACCGATGGTAAGCGCTGATGTGGCTTGAGAAGAAAACCAGCCTAACAGTAGGTAATAAATAATAAAAAATGTACTTAGGTACCTTTTTCTCCTTCCTCTATAGATTTCAGCCTTACACTTTTCCCGTTCTAGGTGTGAAAAATATAATTAAAGAAAGCAATGATGTATACCTCTGGAAAGCACAGAATTGGGAGTTGAAAAATATCATGGCTGAAAAACATCAGACAATGGACTGGTATTATGACTGTGAAACAGCTGTTCAGATTAGCGCTGAACAAGAAAACGTTTAAGGAGCTGACTGCCAACCTTATGTAATGGGAGGCACTGGAAGAAAAAGAAGAACGATGTGTAACAGCAAGACAATCTATTTGAGTACTCTTTTTATACTTTAAAGCAATAACGGCGTACTGCAGACCTAAATAGTGACATCTAGCGGAGAGTAGCAGCAACTTTTTCTTTCAAACCAACAGCAATATTACTAAATGCCTAATTTATATGCACGTCTTTTACCTACAAGTTCTTAAATATAATAGTAGTATATTAATCTTAGAGATTAGCATAACTTATATTCAAAAATCACAGGAATTTCCACATTGCTATGCTATGCCCTCTTGTATATTTTTTTGACACTCAATAAACATGTTCCAACTTGCGAATAGCTCTGTTTACACTCTTGTTTGCTAGATGGCACTAGTTGGCTTCTAAAATGTAATTCGGTAGCTGAGCTGTAGATGGCACTTATTAGATTTACGCGTTTTACTCATTGATACTCATTGATTGACTCAAAGAATTGGTACATATCTTACATATTAGATTTATTTTGCCTATACAGATTGGTATTTCTTCTCTTTGGACCATATCTTTTGCATCAACTTTCCGAATAATATCTACAGCAGGCTATGAAGATAGAAGATTGTTTTTCAGTAGTCTCTTTATTTCCAGAGCTTTACTATTAAGGAATCTACAACACAACACATCACATGGGTTTGTGGTAAAGATTTACCTATTCTAAAAAAAATCTATTAATTTAAAAATCAATTAATGAGAAATGAGACACAATAGTTACGTGTCGATGAGATGCAAACATAAACATACTGAATAAAAAATAGTTTAACCGAAAAATAATAATTTACCATTATTATGTGTACCGTGCCTTCACAGTAGGTACCTATAGTGTTTGCTTTGACAGGTTATTACCTGTAGGTACTCATAAACAAGACGTTATTTTTTTTTTTTTTTTTTTTTATAGACTTACGCCTGTATTCCCCAGAGGGGGTAGGCAGAGGTGTGTAGTACACCCACGTTTCGCCGGGTGTGTAATAAGTCCCATGTAATATGGGGCGAGCCTATTGCCATTAACCGGGCACAATTCCAGACTCCGTGCTGCTACTGAGAATTTCCTAATGGAAAAACCCAATAACACTGCCCGACCCGGGGATCGAACCCAGGACCTCGTGCTCAGCAGTCGCGCTTGCTGCCGCTAGACCAACGAGGCAGCAAACAAGACGTGTTGATGAGTATTACCGGTCAAAGCGAACTGCTTTTAAGTACTACTTAGTTGAATTGTTATGGTAGGCAAACGGTGGGACTTACCTACTTCGCGCGGCCGCCATGCACCTAAAAACCTAACATCAACGCTGTATCGATGCGTGTGATATGGACGCGCATTAAACCACTCTCAGTCCCCTACGGATAACAATTAGGTAATAAAACAATTGACTGAGCCACATGTGGTTCAATGGACAGGGAATCTGTTAATGACACAAAGAACGTCTAATTATAATTATTCTAAGTCGATGGCATATTTATTCGATGATAAAAAAATATATTTTTCATAAAATCCTAAAAATAACCCCACCTTTTTCAATACCTTCGTGAAAGACCAATACAATTTGGTTTAGAGAACGAGGGCCTGAGGCGTTATATCTTTCTTACTCGACACTTGAGACTCGAATACTTGATAACAAGGACGATGGTACTCCCAAGAGACCCACAAGTATTTTATTGAAAGATAAAGCAATGAAACTTTCTTCCCAAACGGTTGATTTTGTGAAGAAATTGATTATTATTACTTGCGTACTTACAGTCGGCTGCAAAAATGCATGGACAGGAGGAAATAATGTATTTGGTATGTCTTGGTTTAAATGCATAGAAAATAAATTAATATGCTATACAATCTACTCTACTAATATTGTAGAAACAAGACCAAATACATTTTTTCTTTTTTCATGCACTTTTGCAGCCTTTAATTATTATCTACTTCTTTTTCCATATTTCAACTTTTTTAAATGGCGAGGAAGGCGTGTTGATCTTGTGTTAAAATAAAAAAAAAATATACCTACTAGGTATTATGAGGTAGGTATGTTAATTGGGATAGCATTATTACGAAGTTTGTCCAGTTTTATATAAATTATTCAACAATTTTTATTTTATTAAAAAGATTGTGACTATCAGTAAACTGTTAAACGTTAAATATGTGAAAAATAATAAAATTGGCATTATGAAATTTTCTTACTTGTCTGAAGTAATTATTAAGCAAACCCAAATGCAATCTTTCTTGTGTGGCTTTCGTACCGAATGATTTCCGGTGCCGTGTGGTTTCTGACCTAAGAATGGAACCACCCCTGTCCCCTACTCATCTCGTAGGTCTCTTAAGAAGCAACAAAGGGAATCATCTTACGGTGTAATAGCAACCATCTGCTACTGCGCTCGTCAATCCGCTTGCCCAGCGTGGCAATGAAGGGAAAGTACCTCCACTCAAAAGTGGCGCGTATTGGTAGAGGCCTACGTTCAGCAGTGGACTAATATACGCTGATTATGATAATGATGAAATGCAGTCTTAAAAGTACTCATTTTCAAAATACGTTGTACCGTGTAGTACGTATTTACTTAATGAAGTTTTAAATAGTACCACAGTAGATTTCAATCGACGCTTTTAGTGTTCATTGGAGAGAAAAGCTGACTCAGGGAGGAATTAATTTTGCAGACGAACAGTCCATCGACTTTCAAGTTTGTTAAGTAATGAACTGGAATCTATTATATTGGAAGCAGAGTTAACCGTTGTTTTTAATGAGAATTTGTTATTTTGTTGATGGACTCTTATTATTCATTTTTATACCTATTTAAAAAGGTAACACAAAACTTAGTTTCGTAAGTACCAAAGATATTAATAGCTACCATCCTATCTTTTCTTTGTGAATCGTTTTTTATTGTTTAGTAGCTATTAACGAGCGTTAGTTTATTAATAAATAAATAATTATTAAATAAATTAACCTGTAACTGTTCCACTGTAAGGCAAAGGCCTGTTCTCATACAAAGAAATATTTAGCATTAATCACAACGCTAGCTCACTGCGGGTTGGCGATTTCAAACTTTCAGTCCAGGTTTCCTCACGATGTTTTCCTTCACCGTTAGTAAGTGGTGTGTTATATTAACTAAGAAAGTACATAATTATGACATTGAAAAAGTCTCAATCCTTCTCTGTATGAGAAGAGGCCTTTGCTTTACATTGCGATAGTTACTGATTTATTATTATTATTTATCCTTAAGCAATTTGAGTAACATCAATACTTCACCGATTGTCCCACACTAGGTCCGACCCTAAAAGCACTTTTATTACTTGTACAAAAATCAGATAAGCCTGTTTTGTTGTCTGCATACCTACATATTCGTAAAACAATTGAATATTCAGAAACAGACTTAATTTGCGAGCTTTCATCGTAACATTTTTATATTTTAAAGTTAGCTCCATATAAAATAAAAACTAAAAATTATGCTATTTGAATACCAAACAAAGTAAACCACGGCCTCGGACCTACACTAGACGAGTCTTTTGTTACAAAAAGAGAGTAGTTATCATGCTTTTGCACGCATGGAAAGGTTGTACAACAATATTGAAATTGCATAAGATTATTTCAAATTCAGCACATTTTTGCTCAAATTTAAAAATTGTCTATACTTTGGATTCCATTATTCCAGACAGCCATCTTCACTTCCTAACTAATATTGTAAATGCAAAAGTTTGTTTGTTTGTTACCTTTTAACGTCTAAACCACTGAACTGATCATCCTGAAATGTTGCAAATACGTTGACAGACAGGCTAATTTTTAACATTTGCTAGCTTTGTGCGAAAATTAAGAGCATTTTTACGTTTTTGCGCTCTCCTGAAAAGTAGCAGTTTTCATAATAGGTACCTACCGCTTTATTTGTTTGGAGCGTCGATAATATAATCTAATCGAACAACAAAATAATAAACTTTAATTATGTTTGAAAATTTACAACTCAAAGTGTAAAATTAAATTATAAAACACTTCGTTAATTTTGTGACTGAATAGTGTTTCGTGTTCTAAAGGTCCGGAGGCATAAAAAAAATTGATGATAGGCACATAAAAACTGCGAAAGCCGACTGTTTATACAGCTTTATTTATGCTATAGGCGCTTTAATTAACTAACTTTAATTAATCTCTTCAGGAAAGTCCAAAATGTCAAACTACAGGCGAAGGGGACTTGGAATTCACTTAACAGGTATGCTTATAAAATTTTAAGTACGTCGCTTGAAATTATTTATTTAATCTTGCAACTTATTTTTTTTGACCTGTGTTGTTTGGGTCAGCGATAATCACTAACTACTCTCTTTTGCATGTCGTAAAAGTCGACTAATGATAGGATAAAGGTAACAAAGTAGCAGCGATCAACACCTAATCTGCTGCTAGCTGGAGGTTTCGGGCGTCGCTAACATTAGGTGGTTACCTACCATCCATCGGAGAAAAGCTGTGCGGTAAAGCGACGTTACGTATCTGGGGATAAGTCTGGATAATACCGTCCAACTTTGGTTCTTCTGCTTTAAAGGTAGATGTATTCCACCATAGAGCACAACACCGCTTATTAAAGATAGATTTGTGGTCAAACACTTGGCTTTGTATCTCAAAATTAATAACAACTTAAATTTCAAAATGGAAACATTGAAAGAAAAGTTGCAATTAATTTTTTGAGAGACGAAATGCATGTGAAACTTTTTGGCTTTTGCTTCTTTGCAAATCAAATCTTTTTCGTTTTCATTTTGTTATATTACTGTATTTAATTCAATTGCCTGCCTCGTTGGTCTAGTGGTAGCAAGCGCGACTGCTGAGCACGAGGTCCTGGGTTCGATCCCCGGGTCGGGCAAAAGTGTTATTGGGTTTTTCCATTAGGAAATTCTCAGTAGCAGCACGGAGTCTGGAATTGTGCCCGGTTACTGGCAATAGGCTCGCCCCCTATTACATGGGACTTATAAAATAGCCGGCGAAACGTGGGTGTACTGCACACCTCTGCCTACCCCCTCTGGGGAATACAGGCGTGAGTCTATAATATAAAAAAATTAATTCAATTATATTATATGAAGTATCTATGTATTATAGAACTGGCAAAAAAATACCTACCGACGATATTTTCTAATAATAAAATGCCTAAAGGAAGTGTGAAATAAAAATAAATATAGTAAGATAGTTCCTGTCTATTAAAGTTAAAAGCTATTTCATGTCTTCCCGTCGAACTAAGGACGTAATAATATCTATTGTCACAATATTGTGCGGACCTAAGGACTATTAGGAACTAGTAGGTACCTATAGTACCTATAAGTATCTAGGATTTATCCATATGGAAGGGCATGGCATGGCATGGAAGTGCAGGAAAAAATATTCCAGACGCCTTACTTATACTATTACCTTTACCTTAGTGTTATATCTACAAATATTAATAACATTTCAGCCAAAAAATAAGTAAATCAAAGAATAATATCAAGACTTCACTAGCTATACCAAGAAGTTGAAGTTGCGAGGAAGATCATGCTCGAATCACCGAATAAAATAATTATTTAAAAAAATACAACCCCTCTCAGTGGGATTTCCTATTATAAATTGACAAACTTTGGGGGCATCCTGATAAGAACTAAAATCCCACCAAATCCTCAGATATTCATTGCACATCTGACCGGTAGGCTGAAATTCAGCTACATGTTGAGCAGCATTCTAAAAAAGAAGAATTGCCCAGCATTCACATTGACAAAACGTTCGGTTCGTTTACGTCAAATTAGATTTGTGCCAAGACTTATGAATTATTCAAAAGTTACATTTCACCTTTTTTTGTCGTGTAATATAATAAAATAATATTCTCAAAGTTACACACCTGAGAGTGTTATGCGAAGATGCCACGCAAGCAAATTATTGAATAAAAGTTTGCGGTCGAGATGCCTAATGACGTCAGGTTCGAAATGCAAACAAAACCTTACCTTTGTGTTTATGGTGGCACAGAGTGGTTGCTTGTTTCTGCTATCATGCAGGAATGTTATGAAATGTATTCTCATTGAAGAGTTTGTAGATGATAACTTAATATTTATGTTTTATTTTATTTATTTATTTATATAGTACACCAACAGCATACACATTTTACATTATAGGATAATAAAAATTACAGGTTAATTCAAATTAAAATAACTGTTAAATTAAATTAATTGTTTTGAATGAGTTTTTACGATGAAAAGGTTTTTATGATAAAATGTTAATGGTTGGATAGTAAGATCTTTAACTTTTCCCGTTCGCATAGTATTCAATGCAATACTATTTCTTTCACCAGTAAAACTTTTACAAGAATTGACTTCCTTTTTTAGACTCCTTTTTTTATAGACTCTCCAGTCAACAGTGTTTACAAAGCTTTCTACAAATAACTGGCTTTCTGAACATCGAGGATCACGTTACAGAAACTCCTGAACTCCAGCGAAAACTAGGGAAGTTTTCTTTTCAACCAACTTTTAGCATCACAATGGGTATCCGTTCCGAGAACGAATGTACAGTCAGCTGCAGAAGTTATAAGACAAATTAAAAGTGCATAAAAATGTAACAGTAGGTCAAAGTTTTGTAAGGAAAAGATTTTTTTGTGTCGTTTTTTTAAACATAGGATAAAATTCGTATTCGAATATGAAAAGGTGTAATTTCGTTTTATAAAAGGTGGGGAAGTAACTGGAGAAGATTGAATGAAGTTATGGCAGCAACAACGGAAAGCAAATATTTATTTTAATAACGAGTTGATGCAAATTACTGTTAATATTTTGATTATGATTTTGTTAAGTGAAATGTCTTTTTTTATAACGGAAGAATACGCAAGAGTATTTTCTTAAGTAAATTAAGCTCGACGTTTTTGCAAATAACGTTATCTAATTATTTTTTTTTTGCAAAGTAATATTTAGACGATATTTTAAAAAGATACTTTATTCAAAATAGATTATTTAAGACAGAAAATGGTTAGCAAATAAATAAAAGTTATACTTTAATTTATATACTCTGCACCTTATTTTTTTCCTATTTTATTTGTGTTCCTAAATACATTAATAGGCTGTCGATACATAAGTAAAGTTTAAGTTTTAGATAGAACCTAGTTATCTAATATAGAAGTGGGGGTCCAAATAAGCTTGCTAACTTATTTAATTACAGCCTGGCTTAAGGTATCCTAAAAATACAAGGACAAGGATTATTCATTATTATTTGATAAATCTACATTTAATTTGATTAAAGTTTCTAAATTGTGTATGTCCTTGAAATGAAGGTTTCAGTCAATCAAATCTTGCTTGATTCATGTTCATGGTATATCATCAATCAATGTTCTATGCTACAAATACCTGTTGCTAAATTAAAATGTGCTTAAAAGGGAGTAGTTTTTAATAAAGAAAAATTAATATGAATTAATAAAACGTCAACGGTCAACGGTTTTATTTAGACACAACCGACAAGACCTTATACTTACGTTCTTTCCTTCTGTCCATGCAATTTTGCAGCTGACTGTACCTACTGTCAAGTAGGACGTTACATTTAGAAGACATTTAAGGACAGTTGCATAGCTCTTTTGACGCGAGTGTACTTGGCAAACATTTGCTCAACTGATGTGCACTATCAAAACATGCTGGCGCAAGATTTGTGAACATTTGGACACTTGATATAACTTGTGGAGTGCTAAATGGACTGGGATTGGTCTACCAAGTTGTTGGTTCTAGCAATACTGAGCAAAATGTTTGTTAAAGCTGAAATATTAGATCATGATTGTGAGCGCTAACCCTTAGATATATTGTACGGATTGCAAACAAAGTTGAAGTTAAAATCAATGTGTTGGAACAGGAAGCTATAAAACGTTATAACATTGAGTTCAGTTAAGGCGCCTCTTCGCGCTAATCTGCTATCTCGCTCGCACATTGAACTTGATTAAGAGATATAAAATAAATGAAAATAGTTATTGAAAATCGAAACAAAACAACTGAAAGGGAACAACATTACAAAGTTTGAACAAAAATTTCAACTTGATCGAAACATGCTTTCAAATATAAAAATAACTTTAATATTCATTGATTTTATATCGTCAATGTGTGAGCGAGAAAGCAGATTAGCGAGTATCTGCGCCTTAAAATAAATACAATGTTATTATTTGTGTAAATACAAGCTCTAGAGCTGGAGAATGTAAAGAAAAACGTTTATTTTTACTAAACTTTCAACGATTTTCATGTTACACTACAGAGTAGTGTCGCTACACTACTGTGTAACATAGAGATAGTTGAAACTTAGATTTATTTACTCAAGTTCTAAAACAGTTGTTACACGACATTTCAGAGTTAACAAATCATTTAAGCTAGATTTCATTGCCTCTATATCGTCTGTCATAGATCATAATGACAATGAGGAATTACGTATTTTCTTAAGACTGAGTAATTAATGTCGAATTGAATGCTGGCATTTGTAAAAGTATTGTTATAAGGAGAAACCACGATATAACGTCTACGTAAAAAGATGTGTACTTTAACGTATCTGTGTTTCTATCTGTGGCATCGTAGCTCCTAAACGAAGGGACCGATTTAATTTTTTTTATTTTATTTGAAGGGTGTCTAGCGTTCTTAGATAAACAAAATTGAGGTTCTATTGGGTCGAGGGTTTTTCAATTTATAGTTGTAGTTTTTACAAGTAGACTGCCGCAAGATTCAAAATAGTGCAAGACTGTCACGAGATTCAAAAAATAGAAAGACTGCCGCAAGATTCAAAATAGGGCAAAACTGCCACGAGATTCAAAAAATGAAAAAACTGCTGCGAGATTCAAAATAATGTGACACTGCCGCTTGCCGAACTACTGCATCCATGACCTAGAAGAAGTACCAAGTTATGGCGCATTTACGCTTGATTATTTACGATAATTCGGGCATCATTTGCCGTTTATACTCCTTGTACTATAAGACTTTATACCAAAAGAAAAGGAAACAGGGGTTTCGTACCAAATGTTAACCTTAAGAACGAATTTCCACCTATTCCACAAAGCATTGTCGTCCAAAACAACAAAGTACAACATGGACATTAAACTAAAACTTGTCAGTTTCAGCCAACAGCACCCCGGGGGCTTCCTTCCGAAATAATTTGCGCCAAGATTCTGCTAATAACTTGGCAGATGACGTTTTATGCAATTATGCTACCGGGATTTGGATAAATTGAATAATCTGCTTCATTAAAATTTAGTCAACAAGTTTTGGGACAAAGTTCCAAAAGTTGATTACTTAGAAAATTTAATGTAATAGTAAATTGAGAACATTATTGATTACGTGCATAGGCTAATTATAATGGATGATACGATTGACGTAGTGCCTAAGGACGCGCTTGATGCGATGAATAATTATTCCAGAATGGGACAAATATTTGTACGAATGACGGATGTCAGCAAACCTGCCCTGCGAAAGCAAAGCAGCGAAGCGGTCCTGTGACCTTTAACTTAGTAGTCCAATAGTCACTTATTACTGTATCTTTTCATGCCTCTCCTCCTGCATGATCTCTCTCCGGACTATGAACCAGAGAGTGAGGGAATAAAGAGTGCACCTGTTTACGCACACACTTGTGCACTATAATATCTCCTATGTCGATGGCCAATCTTCGTTGAGATTGGCCGTTGTGACCGAAATTCGGTCAGGAGAACATTATATTTACCTTTACACATACCCTTATTCATATTCTTTTGTTTCCGCTTGATTATCCTCTTGAAAAAGGCCGAGGAGAATTTCGTCACAAGCGAAACCAGTTATTTTACATGTATAAAAGATTTGAGCACCATTGTACCTAGTTGTCGCGTCATATGGCGAACGGCAGCGACTCGGAAAATGTACGCCCTTCTGAATAAAGCCAGCTTATCGGTATTACAGTTTCAGCTGAAATGTGTTAGTTGATTTATATTGCCTTATTGAAATTTAGGCTTTATGGTATGATTTGTTTTGGCACCAGTCATGTGTAATGTGGATTTATTTTGGTTTTATTTTTTTATAAGCTTATATGGTTTGAAAAAACGGAAATAAAGGCTCTTAATCTTTGAAGGCGAAGCGAAGAATCGTAAACGTTTTTACTTTTAAACTTTCGCGTTGCATGATTATTAAAACTGGTTTAAAACGGAAATTAACACGCACATTATCTTATTATTTTATTATTCCTTACTGTTTGAGCAGGTTACACTGCTCGTGGTCAGTTGGTCACAGATCACGGAAAAACGTAAACGACCATTTATGGTTCGGATGGCGTAATGACGTGTAACATTCTATTTAGCTTTACGGTATAAAATAAATACACATCTACGTATTTCAGATTTGTTTAAAAATCTTTCCATTGTAAAGGTAAAGAGGGAAGTGAAAGTTTGAGAAATCCATTATTTTTAAAATTAGAGACGTGAAACTTAAAGAAAGAAGTAGGTAAGTACATGCTTCAGCTTTCTTGCAAAATGTTTCATAAAGGGGGTAAAAAGGGGTAAAAGTTTTTTTTAGCTTATCTGTTAAAATGTAAGAAAGACGTCACATAATTGTACGAAGTCGATGGCGATCCTCTAGTTATATGATATTAGAGTTTATAAATATAATAAAGTATAAATTCAAATATTTTATTTCTAGATTTATACATTCAAATAGTACAGTACTTAAAACAGGTCTGATAGCAATGAACTAAGCGGATCGAAGCCGATCTGGTAATGGATAAGTTCTGTTTGTTCGAAATTGTTCGAGAAACTTCGTCCAGCTTCCTTCTGATAATCTACAACTATTCGGTATTCTGTCTTGTAACAATAGTTGGTACACGTTAATTTGTACTACATAATTTCTACACTTAGTTATTCAATTCAAATGTGATAATTATTAATCTTACTTAAAAACTTAACTTCGACAAAATTATTTGACAGACATTGTTGCGACACAATGGAATTCAGACTATGCTACTCCGACAATTAAAAAACTTCAACAGCATTCTGAAGATCATGTTGTGGAAAGGGTATTTTCTAGTTCATTTATAAAACCTGGTTCATTGGAGACCAGCTACATTTTATGAGATGTTATTAGTGGTTAGGAGCCCCACATAACCGTACGTCCACGGACTACGGTGTGCGGTAGGAACATTAAAAAAAGGGTACTGAGTCCTTATATCGACTGTGAAACATCTTCATGACAGTCGGGGGCCCACAGCTTAACATGCTTTCTGAGAAAGGAGCATAATTCATTTATGATACGCACGTCACATCACGAAAAATCAGAAATGCGTGCCTTGGGTTCGACTCTGACACCTCTTACTTGCCAGTCATCGGTCATACCGCTAGGCTATCACGCTTCATGCATCATGCGTATTACTTCCTGGTTTTTTTATTCCTAATGTATAAAAAAATAGTTTTTCTAAGAAAATCGTCTCAAAACAATTGAAAAAAGGCGCCGAATACGTAAAGAGAGACCCCATATTAGTGAGCAATCCAAGGTCGTTCATACTGTAGATAATCAACCACCATAAATTGTGACTGAAAATTGACCACGTAGGTACTAAGTTACCAGGTTTCGTTGTATCTTTTATTTGCTGAAATAATACAATATTTTATGTTCATACGTGAGTTACCTAACGTTTGTTTAGAGCGGTTTTCTTACACTGGCTATCTTAGTCTAAGACATTGTAGCGACTTTTTATTATAGCCAGCCATTTTTATTATAAAATAGCCATGTGGAACTTTTTTGTGAAATTTTTACATGTTTTAGCACATGTTAGCTTATTAAATATAAATATTTAATAAGAAATTTGAAAAAACAACCCATCCGTATCGGTTGTTTTTTCAAATTTCTTATTAAATATTTATAGCCATGTGGAAATTATAATTATTATCATTAGCTTTTGCCAGTGACCTTTGTCCGCATTATTATCATGATCCTGGGCATATTTTGTGTGCTAATTTTCATCTGAATCCGTTCAGCCGTTAAGTTGTGATTGAAAAGCCCAACATACAAAATGTCGGGATATTTTTAATACTCAACCACGTGAAAACCGTTGAACGGATTTGTATGCAACTTAACACTAAGATAGACCATATCTTGGATTAGTACATGCAAAACTTTTAAATAAATAGAAAGAAATGAATCATTTACATATTCACGAAGTGAATTTACAAAGGCATCTTTTAAAATTTACGTAGGAATTTACATCGTAAACTGACTTATTGTGTAAATACAAAAACTTTATGATTGATTTCTTTTTTATACATACATAATACGTGTATAATATTAGAGTTCTACTCTATCAAAATGAAAGTTGAAAAATTAAGAAAAAGTATCTC
This sequence comes from Protodeltote pygarga, assembly GCA_936450705.2. Lineage (NCBI taxonomy): Eukaryota > Metazoa > Arthropoda > Insecta > Lepidoptera > Noctuidae > Protodeltote > Protodeltote pygarga. Next base: position 4,434,341 of record OW388257.2, on the reverse strand, counting down.
GGTCCAACCTTCACGCGGGCTAAACTGCGGGCAAAGCTATTGTAGTGTAAAATAGTAGTGGGATTACCAATCGCAAGTTGCTGATATCAATATTAATATTGCCAGGTTGCCAGTTACTCTGGAATAGATCAAAAGAAACAGTGTGTAGGACTAGGTTGGACCCAACCAAAGCTACAATCCATCGTTTTATTGTTTCATTTGAATTTCAAATCACAAAGAGCTCTTTTCTATATATTTTTATTTGTTTTAGCGAGCCAGGGGGCTAACTTTTGAACTACGAAATCAATAACAATCCTTTTATTATTATGCAAAGGTTTTTTTTTTCTTAATTTACTATAGAGATTTATAGAGGGTTTTGAAATAAATGCCACTTTCATTGTGGCTCTCAATAACAGCAGAAATTCCAAATATAAAAATACAAATTTTTAATAGCCGTTTTAGTCAACCGCATGACTGTGGCAATACTTGCACTACGAAAAGCATCTTTACTTCTACGCAATAAAGATGCTGCCAATGACAAATTGTTACCACTTATATGCCAGTTGTGAAAGTTTGAAAAATACTAGTTCCTTAATCAGCCACGTAGCAAGTGCCTTTTGCATTATGAAAAAAAAAATAACGCCGACTTCATCAACATCGAAATGAGTTTGTATATAAATTGGAATTCGGATTAAGTTTGTAGTTCTAGAGTAACCTCCCAGAGCGGATTAAGCGAGCATTTGGATTTGGATAAAGCTATTACCAACTTAAGTTATTTTTGGGCTACGTACAATCGAATAGTAATTTGAGTGTCTTTAAATTTTAAATAAAAGTCAAGATCATTATTTGTACGTAATTTGAATGAAAAAAAGTTTTAATTTTTTTTAAATTTAGGTACATTGTTTTTTATTTAAAATACCAAATTATAGTGCTCTTGCATACCCCAGTCACTTTCTAAATAAAATTAATATTTTCAGTCTATGTTTCTCGATGTCAAATCTGTGAATAGGTTACTTCTTAGCGTCAAAAGCGCGAGCTTATCTATGCCTATTGCCTGTAAATAAAAAATAATGTTTGTGTGTTTTTCTTATAAAATTGATTTCCCTTTCTGTTTCAATTCTTGGCGTTTGAAGGTTTAAGCATTGACCCGTTTTTGATGAAACTTCAGTGCCTCGTTCTGCGTACGTTTCCTGGCGCAATAAAAAAGAAAGAGGTTTCTAGCATTGCAACGCAAGCCAGAAATAGCTGGCTGTAATCAATTATAAAAAAAACTTTTGTATTCTAAATTCAATTTTATTAAATTAAAACTGGCACGTAAATAAATATGAGTTCCATTGTAAACGCAGATAGGTTTTATTTGCTCTTGGAGGGTGCCGCTGATAAATGTTTATTCACCTAAACTTGGAGTTTTAAAAGCGACGTTATAAGTTGAATTTGTAACGTAACTTGAACAATTTTATCAAAATTGCTACTTCACTCGTTTGGAACTTCGGGAACCTTGCTTTTGTTCATGTTTTGAATTTACGATCAGATGGTATTTGTTTAGTATATCGTAAAATAAAGTACTTTATTATGCTTCGTTTAGATTTTGTATATTCTCGGCATTTTCAGTCTTGCGGCGAAGGGAAAGGACACGTTCAGGACCTTGTTTATTCTTAAAAATAGTTATCAGAAAAAAAAATCAAAAAAGCTGTTATCAATAAATTTTTTCAGTATTTAGATTTGTGTATAAGCAATGATAGCCTAGTGATATGAACGTTGGATTGCCAAGTCGGAGGTATCAGATTCGAACTCAAGGCGCCCTCTGACTTTTCGTAATGTTTAGGCGTATTATAAATTAATTATCACTTACTCCGTGCCTCGGAAAGCACGTCTTTATGGGCGTACGTGTGGAGAGAGATCAGTCGCAGGGCTAACGGCTTTTGGTTGGCCCTGTACCTGATCTCTCTCAGATCGTGTCGGATTGCCATCCCATCGGTTTATGAGAGAGAATTTTTGTGCAGACACTTGTGCACTATAATATCTCCTGCGTAATACATAAATATTGATACGGCTTTACTCACGTATTGTATTCGGGGAATGCCCGACTAGTTTCGAACTCAAACGGAGTCCATTTTCAAGAGCGGGTGTACAGTGAGGTCCGCGACGCCGCCGCGTACACCCGCTCTTGAAAATGGACTCCGTTTGAGTTCGAAACTAGTCGGGCATTCCCCGAATACAATACGTGAGTAAAGCCGTATCAATATTTATGTATTAGTATGACTCACGAAAGTTATTAATCTCCTGCGTACTTGGCTAATCTCCGCTGAGATTGGCCGCTATGGCCGAAATTCGGTCAGGAGGAATATTTTTACAAAAACATAACAATGTTGAAATCACTTCTTCTATATCCAGTCTTCAAACTTCGAAGCTGAAATAAAATTGATCCTGAATAAATCTGGCGAATTTCCGGGGTCTTCATAAATCACGTTAAGAAGTTTTGACCATTTCTATCCTTAAATAAATTTTATCGCTCCGTATTGTACCTGATTTGATTTGTGTTCAAAGATGTTTCGGAAATTAACGATTAAATCTTTGACTTTGGAAGGCAATTTTATATTTCGGGGACAGAAAATATTATTAACTTAGCGAAGAGATTTCTCTGTCACGTCACAAAAGCTTCATAATTGAATTAAATAATGAATATAGACAATAGGACGTCATTGTCCCATGTTTTTAAATCTGCCTTTGAACGTCGCATTACTTTAATATTACTGAGAACAAACAATTTATGAAATATTGTTTCGGCTTCACTACGGATCGATTTAGGGATTGCCTGATTTTCCCGGGCCTCACTCGCAACTCGCCTCGCCCGTAGAGTCCGCATAGACTCTGTTTGAGTTCGAAACAAGTCGGGCAATCTTGAAATCAATGCATGAGTAAAGCAGACATACCTACTTGAATGAGTACCTATGACTCACGAAAGATATTAGTCTAATCAGGACAATATCATAAGTGTCTGCCTAAAAGATTTTTTCTTTGTATTGACGTTGTAAAATTACGCAGATTTTTTTTATTTTATAGACTCACGCCTGTATTCCCCAGACCCCAGAGAGGGTAAGCGGAGGTGTATGCAGTACACCCACGTTTCGCCGGCTATAAGTCCCATGTAATAGGGGGCAAGCTTATTGCCATTAACCGATCACAATTCCAGATTCAGTGCTGCTACTGAGAATTTCCTGATGGAAAAACCCAATAACACTTTGCCCGACCCGGGGATCGAACCCAGGACCTCGTGCTCAGCAGTCTCGCTTGCTACTAGACCAACGAGGCAGTCAATTACGCGGAAAATAGGCCATAAAACCACAATTTTATAAACAAAAATTTTATATTAAAATCCCTTATCTAACAAAACCTTCTTTCTAAAACAAGGATCTATGATTATAATATATGTTTTGCAACAGTTTCTACGTAAAAACTCCTAATGAATACGCATGAAAAATATTTTCCACCATAATAAAATGTATGCCCCGGAACAAATGCTGAGCGTTGAGGAGCCTTGTAGTATGACAAAGCGTTGAGATAAGAACGAGTGGGGGGCACGACGTATACAAATGCAAGTTGTTAGAGCTACGTCGTCTGAGCAGGATACCCTACGGCAAGACCCTACTACAGAAACTATTTCATATTGGAGAGAGTTTGAAAACAATATAGTAGTATTTTACTCTAATTTTACTTATTATTGAACTATTTACATTAAACCTAATAAATAATAACACTTTGACTGCCAGACAGCAGACACAATGCAAATTCTATTGTTTGTCGGACAGCATGTGTCCGTTATGGCGTTTAAATTGATAAGCAAATTTTTTTTGTTAACAAAGCCATTAAATCATATTATGATTGTGAATGTACTATCGTGGACAAAGCCGGTGTATCACTCTTAAGGTTAAAATCGCTTGCACCCGGTGCCCGAACGTAGCGTTATCCCCGCCCCTACGCACGTAGCAGCGTTCAAAGCATTTTGATCGCAAAGTGGTGCACCGTGCGTGTCCGCGATAGTACATACATAGTACCTATGAGGCAAACGATGATTATTTTTCATTTAAATTATTTTTTTATATTTTTTTTTTTTTTATAGACTCACGCCTGTATTCCCCAGAGGGGGTAGGCAGAGGTGTGTAGTACACCCACGTTTCGCCGGCTATGTAATAAGTCCCATGTAATAGGGGGCGAGCCTATTGCCATTAACCGGGCACAATTCCAGACTCCGTGCTGCTACTGAGAATTTCCTAATGGAAAAACCCAATAACACTTTGCCCGACCCGGGGATCGAACCCAGGACCTCGTGCTCAGCAGTCGCGCTTGCTACCACTAGACCAACGAGGCAGTATTTTTTTATTTTTGATTTTATTTCTTTTCAGGATTTATGAATCTTGTATTGGAAATAAAGATGACCATTTTATTTATTTAAAACACCATAGGATTGGTATTTTATTGCAAATTTAATTTAAAGTCTTGCTAACATCTGGGCATTCAAAACATATACTGATATTTTAACTTTCATCGCCTACATTTAATTAATCAACTTGTAGAGATAATACCCAAGATATTTGGATCGAAATTGCCACTTACATGTATGTGCTATTGTACTTAAAGTAGTATTAACGTACACTAGAAAAAAAATAGGTTTCTATCTTCGATGTGAGAAAAATGGTAAGGGTATTGTTTGCATAACAATGGCTGTTGTCAAACAAGCGACGATCTGAAATAAGGATCTCTTCAATTTTCGTATCTCATCTGAAATTTTCAATTTGCCTCATAGCGCATAATGAAAAAAGTTTTTTTTTATTATAAAATTATAACACTCGTCAAAATATTTAAAAAATATACTTAATTAATTAAGAATAGTACAAATGCAGTACTTGTTTTCCACAAGACAAAAAAAAAGGTAGTAACTTTTTGTTTAATACATCAATGTATCTATATCAATATTATTTTTGTGAATTTTATTACATGTTATAGCACATGATAGCTTATTAAATATAATTATTTAATAAGAAAATTTGAAAAAACTCCTGATACGGATGGGATTTGAACCCAAGATCTTCGACGTACCGTGTCGACCGTTCGACACGTTCTTATTAAATAATTATATAGGTATCCATATTGTTTCAATGTCTTAATGTTTGTTATCATATTCAAACTGTCATCTAATTTCATCAAAATGTTTGTTAGAGAAATTTATTAGCTAAATTAATTATGAAAAAAAACATCGTGAAGAATTCCATGGCCAATATAGCCATTCTCCGACTCCATAAGAATTTTCAGCAGTGGCAGTTCAGTTCAGTTATTTAACAAAGGATAGCGACGTCATAACTGAAATTTAGTTAACAGATATCTGTTAACTAAATTTCAGTTAACAGATATCTGTTAACTAAATTTCAGTTAACAGATATCTGTTAACTTCGCTATTTAACAGATATCTGTTAACAGTCGCTATTTAAAATTAATTACTCAATCAATCAACAATACAAATCAATTTTTACTAAGCTAAAGAAAGATCTTAAAATTATTGGGATTTTATTTAGGAAAACAATGAAATATGATATCAATATTGTAGAAGCAAAGATGTTTAAATAAAATAAACGTTTTTTTTAGAAGGAATATTTTGGTAAAGACCTTGACTCGCTCATATAATGAAGTCAACAATGTCAAGTTAATATTGACTATAGCCTTATTTAATTATGTTCAAACAAAGTTGATTACGAAGGTATGATGAACAATATACACAATAGAGTGACGCTTCCATTGGCGTCGTTATCAAGATTAATTGAATATAAATTGACGTAAGCATGTTTGATCTGCCTGCCGGGATGTGGTTAATTTATTTTGTTCTTCTATGTTCTTGGAACTATGCTGTCATTGCCATGGTACTAATCCCATATGAGTTGTGATAGCCTAGTGGTGGTGACCGTTGACTGGCAAGTCAGTGGTCTCGAGTTCAGTGGTCGCGCACCTCTGACTTTTCGTAAGTTATGTGCGTTTTATAAATTAATTATCACTTACTCCGTGCCTCGGAAAGCACGTAAAGCTGTTGGCCCTGCGCTTGATCTCTCTCCGGTCGTGTTGGATTGTCGTCCCATCGGACTATGAGAGTGCACCTGTGTTTGCACACTTGTGCACTATAATATCTCCTGCGTAGTTGGCTAATCTCCGTTGAGACTGGCCGCTGTGACCGAAATTCGGTCAGGAAGATATTATTATTACTAATCTCATAAATGGGAAAACTTTATCTTTTACCTAATTTTGGTGGCACTTCTTATTGATAATTAAATTCAAACTTTGGTGCCCTGTTTTAATTTTGGTGGTTTTTTCTTTAAATTGTAATTACTTCTACTCGTTTGCTAGTTTTTGATGGGCTCTTACATATATTTGATCAATTCGTCTTGTTCAATTTTTGATAATGATATTAAAGGTCAATATCGGTGTATAAATTGACAAAAATAATCAAAATTAAAAAGTGCTACCAAAATTAGGCACCAATCAAGTTGTAGAGTTTCTCAATAACAACTAAACTGCTCAACAGATTTAGATAAAGCGAATTAACTACTTTTTGTCCTGAAATATTGTTAACGAAGTGACAAGCAGAATCTATTTCTTGTTAGACAAACATAAAACGTAAATTTTAACAAATTGTTTCTACATCAACAATTTTATAGGATCTAATTATCTAGGTAGTAGTAAATATAATAAAGTTTACATAACTGTAAGTGCAAAGAGGAGCAAACCTTTCATCTGAATAACTTAATTAATATTTACGCCGATGTCGCTGTACAAGTAACCAAAATAACATTGCGGGCCTTTTTACTCGGTAGACATGATTGCACAAACAATGGTGTCCATTTTAAAGGCCAAACAAAATTGATAATAAAATCAATACTACTTAGGTACTTTTTTGATTAATTTCTGAGACAAGCTTTCCAAGAAATTTACGGTAGGCAAGCCACTACATTTAGGTTAAGGGCTTTGAAGTCAAATAATAACTAAATAATTGTGTTCGAAAACGATTTGTGATTTAATTTAATTTTATATTGTAGTTAATATGAATGATGTTAAGATGGTTGTTTATAAGATTGCAATATTTGGGTACATTCAAAAATGTATTTTTATTTTGTTTGGACTACAGCATTTTTCACAAGTTTCTTCCTACTTTAGCTTAACTCATAATATTATAATCATTTATTTTCAAGTTTCATAGACTCATTACATTTAAATAACATTCGAGCCTTTCCACGAGCGTAGCCAGCAATCTGTTGGGGCTTCCCCGCACCCGCCGCAGTGAAATCCCTCTCTTGCGCAATGTAGTGTAAAAGCAATCTACGCGCTCCTCCGCAAACATTACCGATACGCTGCATTGACTCTAACATTAATATAACAAAACTAACTTAAATTACTAGGAGAAAAAAAAAAAAAATCAAAAATAAAAAAAAAATTAATTCCATTTTTCAGAAACAAAGAAATGCAGATATAAAATTCCGATTGCACAACACCACAGCTAACCCGAGTCCTTAATTTGATATTGAATATTTAACGTACGGCACAAGGTCTGCTTACATCTCACTTAAGGGGTCGTTAAGTGTTTTCGAAAGTCGCCATTAGTGTGAAATATGAATTAATGGCCGCGGAGCGACGCTGCGGCGTCATCGGTATACGGCGTCAAGGGTTGTCTGACGAACAGAGAAAGTTGAGGAGTATTTTTTTACCAATTATTGTAAAAGACGTTTTGTATTGTTTTTTGAAGATATTTTTTTACTTTAATGTATATATTACTTTATATTTGGGTATATTAAGCCTATGAACACCACCGCGGTCACCGGTGACCGACAAACAATAATAATTGCATTGTGTCTGCGGGCGAGGCGTGGCAGTCAAAGTGTTAAGTATTAAATAAGTTTGTATATTTAATTGTTATTAATTCTATATTTGAGTTGTAAATATTGAAAAAAGATGACTTATTTTTTTATCTTTTATCTTAGTCATGATGTAATTTGATAAAACTGTTTATAATTTTTGAATGGTCTGAAAAAATATTTGGCAATTTAAATCTAAGTTAAACTCAGGTGTTATGATAAACTGTAAAAAAGTTTAGTTTCCATGGCCTTATATATTTTAGAAAGGTTAAATTGATCCACTTAGTATGAAAAAAAAAACATTATAACAAAAAAATAAAACAATAGTCGACTCCACCGCACTATATTGACAAACGCGCATAACCAAGTAAGCTGAGACGGTTGGGTTATGATTGATTATTACCTATTCTGTACCCAGAGCTTTCATAGAGCTCGCTCCGTGCGGACTCGAGTAAGGGTCCCTTTACCCCTTTCTATATAACAAGAAAACAATAGCAGTATGAACAAAGAAATCCATGAGTTTCGGGTTTACAAACCCAATGACAACAATGAGGCGAGAAAACGGGAAATGTTTCAGAGAATTGATGATAAGGATCATAACAAAGGTACGTTATTACATTAATATTAATTATTGAAACATTTAAACTCGAATAAGTCCATTCATGTATAAGGTAACCATAGAAAAACACGTTTTACCTTCACCGCAACTTATTTAATACAATATAATAATATTTTAAATTAATTATACTATTTTCAATTTTGATTTACCACACTGCCATAAAGAAAAAATATTCCCTGAATAGCTGTAAAAAGGGCTAAATTTTGATAAAAGAAAATCATCGTAATTTTTCCTTACTGAAATGTTATAGCAGCATCTTAATCATCACTGAATGAATCTCAAATTTTTTTAGACTATGACGCTAACGATATTTATGGGCCAAAAATTACTGAGAAGGATGGAGCCCTCTTGGATGCCCACGACAGTTTCTATATAACCACGAAGAGTTTGCTTGTATTGTTTCAAATTATGGGAGTGATGCCAATCATGAGAGTACCTAAAAGTAAATATGAAATTAATATAAGTATTAAATCGACACATTATTGACTAACTCATTAGTTTACCTGCATGTGTAGGTACCTACATCTATATTCCACTTTGTTTTGGACATATTTTACGTGAAAAATATTTTTTTTTGGTTTTGCTTTTATGTTTATTTATTTTCAATAGATTTTTCGTGTTACAGATGAGCCATCATTGTTTATCTTGAAAAAAAAATGGTGTAGGACACGAGCTGGTGATTTTAAATTGCACCACAGATATTGAGGCGTTTGACTGATAAAATGTACATATAGTTAAAAAAAACTACTATAAATACTAAGGATTAAAATAGCTTAAGACGTATTTCTGTAAGAAGATAAATAAAATTTACTTTACTCACATACCTACTTTCACAAAACATTTTTATTAAAATAAAACTTTTCTCAATTTTAAAACGTCGTCATTCATCTTCATCAGATAGAATGCGGTCTTAAAACTTTGCTCTAACTTTAACACATATAACTTTGAAACAGAATGTGTTGAAATTTATAGAATTCAATAACTTTGAAACAATGTTCGGATCGTTACGGCGCACACTTGTAGGTATATGTCGGAGAACCTTAACGTCTTCGGATATAATAAAGTTTGCTCGTAAAATCGTCGAACGGGGCCCTTATAAAATATTTATGTCTTAGTGTTTATAAAAGTGTCGTACAGAGCGTATTGCAGAATATGAATTATACTAGTAAAAATATAGAACAACGTTTTTTTTAAGTCACAAACCATAAAGACCTTTGCTGACGAGGAACACAGTTCTCGAGGTTCTATTTTTCCATCAAAATAGATCCCTTAGAAACTATATCGAATAACGCACACAAAGAACAAAAAGTACCGCAAAAGGTTAAGATAAAAAAATAAAGGTAAAATACCACAGAGGGACAAAAATCCCTCGTCTGCGCAGACCTTATGTTTAAAGCTGAAATTGGTTACTATTATAGTTAATTCTATTTATTTAAATAGAACCACCTATTGCGACCTTAATAAACCAAACAAAAACTACGTGTTATTATTACTAATATGTACTTAATACTACGAATTAGTTTGTTTGTATAGTAATCATAATGCCTTCGTAATATTTATTTTTATAGATTTTTTAATAAAATATAATATTATAATTCATAGGTACTTAATATTCATGAGATGTCAGTTGTTGATTGCCTCTACTCAGGCTTGCAACAATTTCAATAATGACTACTTTTGTAGTTTTATATTTTTTTTTTAGGGACTTTTATTCTGTAAGAATATGTAGGTAACTACAGCTTACTTTTGTAGATGCACAGACAGCTACGCGGACAACTTTCAATTGGATATCCAAGGCTACGCTGTGGGCTTATTTAGTGTGGAGTTTGGAATCCATAATTGTAGTAAAAGGTTAGTTTAATACGTATACTGCTATCGCCATTGTATTGAATGAATGAGCTACTAAGATTATGTTAAGGTTGACTAGAAAGTGACACCCACGTGTGTAAGTGGTATTAACACCCACTCTTTCTCAGTCTTTGAAAACTTTTTAGTACTACCCGTACAGAAGAATAGGATTCAAAATGGTGTCTCCTCATGTAACCTGTAGGTGAGAGTAAGAACAAGATATATCAAAAACATGGTATGTGAGCGAGAAGCAAGTAGTTCTGGCGCCATTTTCAATCCTATTCTTTCAATCTTTTTTAAAAGTTACGTTGAAGTAAAATCGATAATAGAGATACGTATTTATTTACAGTTTCTGTTTACCACATTTTAGCATACTTTAAGCACTCCTGTCGCCTGTGACACAGGTTTATCCTAGTACAGGCACCTAACACTGTACCTTTATGATTTTTACGATTTATTTTTATTATTTATTATATTTTATTATACTAAATTAGATTTGAATAAAAGATTTGATTTGATTTATATTTATGTATATTGATCATCGTATTAAAGACGGGCTTGCCTAAAAATGTATGGTAAGCACACCATTGGTAGCCGAGCTTGTTACCAGAAGAACCAACAAGACAATAATAAAGGCTCTAATCACCGCTCGCTGAAGCAATGACTTTTAATTGTTCCTAATTCATCTGAAACTTTGCAAAAGTTATCAGAAGTCAGGAAACAATTATCTAGCTCAACTCTCTCTTTCAGTTGGCAGAGAGCGCTTCGCAAATTTCCAGAGCAGTTCTAACAAACGATTTGACGAAGTCATCTATAATATTATATTTTTGAGCATTTTGATCCCGCACTTCATTTTGCCGATTGCGTCTTGGAGGCATGGACCGCAAGTTGCTATATTCAAAAATATGTGGACTCATTATCAGGTAAACGTGATTTTTCACTTTTTATACCCACAGCCATAATTTTAAAGATATGAACACAAGGTAATAGGTACTTTACGTTTAGGGCTATGTCATAATTTTCTTTTTTTGCAATCAAATTTTTGTATTTGACTCAGCTTTAAATAAAAATAATGGGCCTTTTATATTTTTAATTTTTTGTAAATGTTGTAAACTTTTTTTTTATTTTTGTAGGTTGATAGAAAGTATTTTATTAATAGTAGGATCGCACTATAATTGAGTTTTTATTCTACAAAAATTTCGCTACAAGCTGGATTGTAATCGTAAAAAAAAAGTATTATTCTACAAAAATTATCAACTTTAAGAGTCCGCTTTGAATTTGACAATGCGTTTTAAGAATGTAAAAAAAAAGATTCTTAAAAAAAAATGCAGTGACAATATTCTCCACAGTTTTCGTACCTCCATCTCAACACCAACATTCACATACATCTTTTCCTTCTCTTTTAATCATCGTGTAACCACCAAATCTATCAATGTTCGTAGAACCGAGAATTCTTCTAAAGATAAAGTAGTACATTTCCCCTTACTTAACCCAACGATTAGTCATCACACTATTCTCTCAATCGAATGGTCAGGCATTGTGTTTCTTCATCCATCTTGTAAATAAAGGATTCCCAGCTATAGAAAGCTAAATGGAATTACAGGTATTATATTTCAGTTTTAGAATACATCCATTAGGAGTTAATGGAACTTAGGGAATGTTTCTTTTAAATCTTCTTAAGCTGAGTTAGGTTTTAACTTCCTTGCTGTTATTATAATTTATTTAAAATAAAAGCTAGGCTATTTACTATAATCTATGAAACATTTTTTTTAATATGTCACAGTTCTTTGTTTTAGTTTATAATTTTAAAAATGTAATACGTTTAATAAATTAAGGAATTTAAAACAGTATTGATGTCAAATATCAACAAAATTTTCTTTATTTTTTTTATAAATTATGATCATAACATGTGCAAAAAACATTTTTTTCTACAAAAAACAGTAACATAGCAAGCAATAAATGTTTTATAAATATGTTTTATAATATAAATAAACATAACACCAAAACTAGATTTCTTACTCGTATGGTTATTTACGAAAATCTAAGTTTCTTATTTACAAAAAGGTCGTTGAACACCCCAATCATTAAAACATGACCTAAAACCTAACTGGTGCGGAATGGGAAAACCACATATGAATAATGGATTCTAAATTACGAATACGTTCATAATTATGGGAATAATAAGCACATGGCATATGCAGCATTGTATTTATCAATCAATCAATCAAAAGGCGTATTTTTTTAATATAAATAAGTATATGCGGTCCAAAATGTTAATTTCGATGCATTATATCTTAAGATTAAGTCTTAAAATATAGTCGTGATAGCCTAGTGGTGGTGACCGTTGACTGGAAAGTCAGAGGACTCGGGTTCGAACCAGTGCACCTCTGACTTTTCGTAAGTTATGTGCGTTTTATAAATTAATTATCACTTACTCCGTGCCTCGGAAAGCACGTAAAGCCGTTGGCCCTGCGCCTGATCTCTCTGATCGTGTCGGAAGGCCGTCCCATCGGACAATGAGAGTGAGGGAATAGAGAGTGAACCTGTGTTTGCGCAAACACTTGTGCACTATAATATCTCCTGCGTAGTTGGCTAGTCTTCGTTGAGATTTGCCGCTGTGACCGAAATTCGGTCAGGAGAATATTAGTCGAGATATTATATACCTACGGTAGATTTGTGCGCCACTGCCGCCAGTACTTACTCCCGTCAAATAAAGAGAACGTATGTAACGAGACTAGAATATTTTTACGATAAAAACACATTTCTTGATAAAAGCAGAGCTTTATCTCGCACCTAACTCACTTGATTTTAGTGGTATTTATTATCGTACTACTAGGATTCGGTATTTATTATGTCTACTACTATTAGTCTTGGTTGCGCATTAGTTATATATCAGTATAGGTATTACTGCTCTACGACTAGTCACGACTAGTTTCTGTTGTCAAGCCTGTGGTAGGATATGTCGCTCTCGTATTGGTTTATTTAGCCACCAATATATATGTATATATGTATATAATATATTCAGTATATATATTCGGATTCGAACCTGGCTTGTACCAATGTGACTTTTTCAATTTTTTATTATGTTCTTTTTTTTAATCTAAGATATCACTGACTTACGGTGAAGGAAACGTGGACTTAATATAATGATTTAATAAGAAATTTGAAAAAAGAATACTTTGAATAAGATAACGTGCTTTATAGTATGAAATAACCAACACGCTATGAGCTAGCGTAACGATTAATGCTCAATCCTTCTCTGTATGAGAAGAGGCCTTTGCCTTACAGTGGGACAGTTATAGACTGATTAATTGATTACCATTCCTAACTTTTTAATTTTCTATTTCAGCTAAAATACCTGAAGATAACCGGTACTCCTATAGTGTTTCCAAATCTGTATTCGTTGACTTGGGGTCTGTGCGCTTTCTCCTGGGGGCTCAGCTTTGCCGTGATCCTGTCTCAGCATTACCTACAAGATGACTTCGAGCTATGGCATTCCTTCGCTTACTACCATATTATTGCGATGCTGGATGGATTTTGTTCATTGTGGTATGTGTTTTTTTTGTCGTACGGTTGCTGAACAACCGGTGTCAGAGAGAACCACCCGGTCTCTTACATGGGCTGCTTTCCTGCTGATTGCTGGTTTCCTCTAAGTAGATTTTTTTTTTCACCGTTTTAGCAAGTGATATTAATTTCTAATACTTTACTTACGTACTTTTGATTTTATAGGAATAATATGACTATATTTTAATTTAGAACTTTTTTTGCATACACCTTGATCAATTGTAATTTTTTTCTTAATTCATTAAACGCCATGGGGTACACATGGTGTCCGACAAACAATAGAATTTGCATTGTGTCTGCAGTCTGGCAGTCAAAGCGTTAATATAGCTATTTAATATACCTACAGGAGATACAGAAATTCTGATTGCATAACGCAATAACGCCCACATCACAACAAAATGCGCTGATTACATAAAAATTGTCTCGTTCAGGAATCAAACTCGTAGCACAGAAGGCAAATTGCCTAACCTCTACGCCAAAGGTGACGTCATTTTTTTCTGTTAGGTACATAAATTGCAACGCATTTGGCACCGCATCCCTGGGCTTGGCAAAGAATCTTCACAAGGCGTTGGAAGCTGAACACCCGGCGCTCAAAGTGGCTCAGTACCGCCATCTGTGGGTCGATCTTTCACACATGATGCAACAGTTGGGTAAGTGTTTTAAGCAAAAAGTTTTTCTTCGAAGCCATCGAAGTTGAAAAGATATTATCGCTTTTAAAGTTAATGTGTAGGGATTTTTAAGTTTTATACAAAATGAGATTTCTTGGTCAATATGTTCATACTAAAAGTATAGAAACACTAATAGCTTAATAGCTAAAATATGTCCTTGATGGTGTATTAAGCCATATCCGAAGCCTAAAAGGACTAGTCTGTTTAATAACTTAAAGAAAAAAAAAAGCAAAACTACTACCAGTAAAGTGCTACTTTAACAATATAGAAGTATTCATATTAAATCATTTGAGTTGAAGTTCTGACGATGGGCTTAACCCCAATCACTGTATAGCAAGTAGATATATATACTGTGTGGGTCGCCGCCTACGCCGAGCGCCTACGCTGCTACGCAACAGTTACCCTAGTAACCATGTGGCATCTACAAGCCTATAATGAGTTAATCAGGTGATTTAACTTTGAGTATGCAACGTAACGGAAAAGTAACATCAATAGTTATTAAGCCTATATTGAAGGTTATTTAACTACAAGTATGTTGCTACGCCAGAGGCATAATAGTAGCAGCATAGTAGCATCTCCAGTTAACAAACATAATAATTGAGTTATTTAGGTGATTTAACTACGAGTATGCTACGCCAGTAGCATAATCGTAGCAGCAAAGCGTCTACAATCTACATTTATCAAACATATAATGAGTTATTCAGAAGATTTAGCTACAAGTATACTACGCTAGCAGCATAATCGTAGCAGCGTAGTAGCATCTCCAGTTGTCAAACACATAAATAATTATTCAGGAGATTTAGCTACAAGTATGCTAGGCCAGCAGCATAATCGTAGCAGCATAGTAGCATCTCCAGTCATCAAACATATAAGGAGTTGTTCAGGAGATTTAGCTATGAGTATGCTACGCCAGAAGCATAATCGTAGCAGCATAGTAGCATCTACATTAAATCGAGCTTATAATGAGTTATTTACGAGACTTAACTACGAGTTTGCTGCTACGCCAGCTAACAGCATAATACTACGATTATGCTGCTGGCGTATCATAGTACCATCTATATACATATATAAAGTCTATCACTTAAAAACCTCTATGGAAGTATAATACATTATAATATATCATCAAAATTACCTTAGAATAATATATAACGCAATATTTATTTATGATAAAAGGCCTCGTGAAATATAACAAGTGTGTCTATGTTTGAATATCGTTGGTTTTTCAGAGCAGCCTGTTTCGCTACAAAAGTGATTTGTGAAAGCATCTGTTATTGCTACGTGTTGTTCGCATCAAATTTCATAAAAAAGTATCACTGTTGAGTAAATTGCTTAGTGCCTATCATGCCTGTTGGTGCGAATGGGCCCTCTTTGTTTAAATGGCCTGGCGTTGTTTCTACAAATGGTAGATTTCATATATTTACTGCTACATTTTATCTATAACTATACTTACATTTTTGACAGGGTAGGCAGTACTATACTAATCCTACTTAGTTTCACTAATTTGTTGTCTGTGTCTTATGTGCCAGGGTAGGCAGTGCCTATATGAACTGCAGTTATATGTTATAAATGCTTGTTAACAGTTTTGTCATTCATATTGATGTAAAGCCGACGCTGCGCTGGTTTGGATTAAAGTAGACTTAAGACTTTAGGAGGCTTTGTCATTCGACGTCAAAAACTTTACTTAAGTTTTTAAACTTAGGTTTACGCAATGTCAGCTTGTTATAAGTAGTTTTCAGATATTTGTGTGACTGACATGCTTGGTAGACGGATTTGATATATAAAAACAAAAGTATTCCACATGCTAGTATAATTCATAGTTAATATTTATATGGAGAAGAAGTGCAGAAAATGATGATGCAGTCGAGGATGGTACACACGAACTCCAGTAATGCCTATTTACTCTATTTTCACTCTATTAACAGCTAAAATGTATAAAAAAAATACGGTCGAATATCGACCACTGACTGGATCACTAGTTTTTATTAATAAGCTATAGTGTGTGTAATCTGTATTTGTTTATTAGTGATCGAAAGGTGCAAATAATAAAAGAGGACGCAACGTCACTTCTAATCACTCTATTTATTGTTGCATTATTGCTAGCGTCCCATAAAGAAATATTGAACCCAAACTCGTATCTAGGTAATTGTGTTAGCCTACCACAACAAACGGTGCAAAAAAAACATAAGGCCAGGTACTCCATTTTATTGAAAACCGTCCGTATGTTTAACTACCGTTAGTATTCATGGAGTGATTGGTAGGTAACTACTCAAAACCTTTCTACCTGTGTGGAGCGGTTGAAATGAATAGAAAAGTTACTACAGAGTATTTTTGTGAATTTTTTACATGTTTTAGCACATGTTAGCTTATTAAATATACTAAATATTTTATTATTACATATACCTACTTATTTATATATTTTATTTTATTGTGATGATGTGTTAGCTATCATACAACCCTGATATGAACAAATATTTTTAAAATTGGGTGCGTACGTTTGGTTTGAAGCTGTAACCTATTATTATTATTAGCCAAAATTTTCCCACTGCCAGGGAAAAGGCCTGCAGGGTAAAACCTAGGTAAAAGTTTAATTTAATCAAACCTTTCCTTTGAAAGCTTTTAGGATTGCATAAAAAAAGATTTCATGCCTCAAAGGTTTTTTATTTTAATTTAAACATAAATAAACCAGCCTTTAAAACTATCAACACTATACTCTATTGCACTGCAGGGCAAAGGTCTCTTCATATACAGAGTAGGATAGAGCATTTATTACCGTGCTCTCACTGCTTGTTAGCGATTTCAGTCTAATTGAGTGTGGTGTCTTAGATTAACTAAGAAAGACACTGAAAAAGTCACATTGGTAGATGCCATGTTCGATCCTACACAGAGGTACTTGCAAATGTCCTGCCACAACTCGTGTATTAGATATTATTTTATTATTATTTTTAACAGTTTTTAAATATAATGTATGTTTACAGGTCGTGCATATTCAAATATGTATGGCATCTACTGCATGGTGATTTTCTTCACAACAACCATATCTTTGTACGGCGCACTCTCTGAGATCTTAGAACATGGTCTTAGCTATAAAGAAATGGGGCTTTTCGTCATAGTTGGTTATTGCATGACTCTTCTGTACATCATCTGTAATGAGGCGTACCATGCTTCTAGGAAGGTGAGTGTTCGATCATCATCATCAGCTTGTATTGTCTACTGCTGAACATAGGCCTCTCCCAATGCGCGCCACTCTTTTGTGCTCATTGGAGGTATTTGCAATCACCACGCTGGGTTGACGATCGCAGTAGCAGATGATTGTTGTTACACGCAAGAACGCTGCTGCCCATCCTCCGGATCTTTTTCTTTGTCGCTTCATATGACACCCGCGGGACGAGTAGGGGTAGTGCTATTCTTAGGCCGAAAACCAACAAAACGGCTGATTTCGATCGCCATTGAAGAAATATAATAATCGCCAACTACCATAGCTTGAGTCGTTGACGATTTTTACGTTAACAAAACGAAACCGTTTACAGAATAGTTGAAAAACATTTGACGTCAACTGGTTTTAGATTTTTCAAATTTTTTCCGGTATAACGTAAAAAGTTTAAAAATATTTTTTTACTAGTATCGTTTGCTAGTTTACAAACTTCTTTGCCTTGCAGGTAGGTCTTGAGTTCCAGGTCTGTCTTCTCAATATAAACCTGGGAGCTGTTGATAGGAGTACTCAGAGAGAAGTGGAGATGTTCCTCGTGGCTATATCCAAGAACCCACCCATCATGAATCTGGATGGCTTCACCAATATCAACCGAGAACTATTTACTGCTGTAAGTTGAAAGAATGTTGATTTATATAAATGTTTTTTCCTATATCTAATGCTCCATACTGGGCTAAGATTAAACGTTAAATATACCATACGACATTTGTTTGTCTGGGGAACCTGAGGGAGACTAACTGAACAATTTTTAATGATTTACTAATTTTAATACAGACGTTAAGATCATAAGACCATGTAATGCCTTAAAAAAGTTAGAGGTAATTGGTAAAAGAGATAGTATACGAGCGAGGTTTGAACCTGCGATACTTGCCTTACCGTAACAATGCTCTAATCTCTAACCAACTCAGCTATCAAGCCCGCACGTACCAACCATGCTTTGATACTACAACAATTTCAAATGTGTATTTGTAGAAATAAAGACGTCAATATTATCACTATATTAATAAAACAAAATCCTCCGCCACGTCTGTCTGTCTATTCGCGATAAACTCAAAAACTACTGCACCAGTTTTCATGCTGTTTTCACCAATGGATAGAGTGGTTCTCGAGGAAGGTTTTAGTATATAATTTGTAAAATGTTTGTATACATTGGCTAAAATATAATGATATTTGTTGGAGGTGTCGGAAAAAAATAAGCCAGGTAGTGGGAACGGGATCAAAATTCCATGATTACTTTTGGTCGCGATAACCGACAGCCACGCGAACAAAGCCGTAAGCATCAGCTAGTAAAGAATATAAATGTATTATGTATAAATATTAGGTATTATCTTAGGTACTATGTGATCCATTAAATAACTGGATCAAAGTGTTTAGATTGGTCTAGTAACGCTGGATTGCAAATATAATGTACGAGTAAACCAGCCATTACGTTCGCACAATAGTTGTAACTCAAACATTGGAGTTGGTACTAAAGCTACCATTACTTTAGAGTGTTCTGTTAGCAAATATTTGTCTGAGTAATACTAATATTTAATGTAGTGTCTCTTTATTTGTAACTAAGTTAATGAAATCTGAGGTTGTTAATACGTTGTCGTTTTCAGGGACCTTTTTTCCAGAGCGTTTGACATCTAAAATTCTTAGTAGTACCACGGGCAATATAATTTTTTTTATTGCCCGTGGTACTACTAGTATGACAACTGGTAGTACCACCGGTCAATCTTCTTCTTCTTACCGTATGGTTGATTAACAACCTGGTGTCAGAGTTTAAACCGCCCGTAGGCCTCTGATATGGCTTTACACACCATTGAAAAATCTCTCAGGTGTGCTGGTTTCATCACGATGTTTTTCCTTACCGTTTTAGCAACTGATAATTAATTTATAATTCGCACATAACTAACAAAAAGTCAGAGGTCGAGGCGCCTTGGGATCGAACTCGAGACCGCTGACTTATCAGTCGACGGTCATATCACTAGGCTATAAACAAGTCTTCAGACGTGCGGTATGCGGATGGCATTTTTTACTCCCCCCGGCCACAAAAAAAAGGCTATCAGACCAATGACAATAAACGATTACAACTTGTAATCTATCTTTGCTACAGAACATAGGATAAACAGCCCCTAAAAATACTTTTTATAATGTCTTTAAGTTAAATTTTAGCTGGAAGTGAGGGTATATATTTGTCTCGTTCATGAACATAGAAATATAACAGAGAAATACGATTAATACTATTCTATAATATCATTCTGAGAGCGACACTGGCTGGAAAACTCTGAAAGACATTCTTTAGATCTCATAGTATACTGAACGCGTCAAAATATCAAAAGCTATTTTAATTTCTGTTCTGCATTTAAACTGAATAAAGTCTGGCGTTAGTTCACAGGTTACAAACGAATCTTTTGTAGTCAACGTCTAGTTGTAACTAGAGCGAGAAATCTTAGAAGAATCGAATCAATTTTAAAGATTTCCTTAAAATTATCGATGCTGTATTTGATGATGTTGCTCTATGGAAATGTGAATTTTCACTCCATCTACTCATCGTAGTGCATTGATCCGATCAAACTGATTCTAATTTATTCGATTTGATAAAATCACCGACCCGTAACAAATGTTCCATCTAATCAATATGAGACTTCATTACATTAATATTCAGAATATTTTGTCCTGCGTTGCATGCCCTGCCACCTGCACGTTAGATGACCTAATGACTGCATCTGGGGACGCGGTCCGCGTAGCACAGTTTTGGTAATAGATTTTTTTTAAAGATTGGCATTGTTTGTCAAATTGGTATACTTTGTATTTTTTAAGTTTGATCGCGTGATGAGAAAAGACCTAACATCGGTTGCTACTCTGGTTACTTCACGAGCTTGTATAATCTTTTAACGTAGCAGTTGCCTATTAGGTACCTACTGTGTTGTGACGTCACGTTATCAGAGCCGTCACATAATTTGTGTATGCGGTCCGGTTTTTTTTAATAATTACCGTAATCATCATCACCAGCCTGTATTAGTCCACTGCTGAACATAGGCCTCTCCCAATGCGTGCGCCACGCTGGGCAAGTGGGTTGGTGATTGCAGTAGTAGATTATTACTGTTATATGTATAGGTGGATTCTGCTGCCCATCCTCTGGATCTTTACCGTAATAATAAATTAAATTAATACACGGTTATTTGTAAAACACCAGCATCCTTAAAAGAGGTCATTAAACTCATCATTATGAACAACTTTTACTATGGGACCAACCCTGATATCACAAAAAAAAAATCAGCTGTTCCATACATTTATGTTCACATGACCCAACAAAATGTATGGAAAAGCTGATTTTTTTGACCTTATTCTTACTTTCCAGAACATCTCCTTCATGTCTACTTACCTCATCGTGTTGATGCAGTTCAAGTTAACCCTTCTTCGACAAAGTGCGAGGAATACTCTCAGGTCTGTTGTCAAAGCAGTCTTCAATACATCCACCACCATGCTAGATGACGGTTTCACAGAGGAAGATGAAGAATGAAGATTTTAAACTTAAGAGACAAAAATGTTATATGTATGTACTATCGTGGAAAAAGCCGGTGCATCACTCTTAAGGTTAGAATCGCTTGCACCCAGCGTTCCAAAGTAGCACTAGCCCCGCTCCTACGCACGTAGCATCGTTCAAAGCATTTTGATGTCAAAGTGGTGCACCTGTTTTATCCGCGTTAGTACGTAGGTACTTGGCCGGGCTGAAGTTAAAGCATACTTTGAACAACATTCTTAATTTGATTTTAATCTTTTAATTATGTTAGGTAGATGTCAATCAGAACAAAATAGAACTAATTGTGATTTGCTAATCATATTAAGTCTTGCTGTTTGTGTAACTACAAAATGTTTGAAAACTATAGTTTAATATCAAAATTGTTTAATTAACTTCATTTGCGTGGTCAACGCCTAATGACGTCATAAACAATTTGTTAATTACACTGAGTTTCATTTAATAAATGCAAATATGTGTTCCATTGGGATATAATTATAACATGTAAGTTTTAACAACATATTAGCTTAAACAATGTTTGGAAACGTATCAGAAAAAATTGCTTACGTCTTGACTGATATTCTGAATCCTTGTAGTTAGAAGCGTTTATTGAATTAATAAACATACGCATCTCGGATATTATGTCCAAATAAATTGAACAAAACATAAAGATCCGTGACATAGAAAATAAACTTTATTACCTTAACTAAACTTACCTATTACCTTTATTTAGGGTTGCCTAAACTTGCTTTTACCTAGGGTTACCCTAGATTATAGATGTATTTTTCTATGTTAGGTATTTCGTTTCTGTTATTAATTTATTTACAAACAAAATTTATTATGTACCCAAACGAAATTCACTGCAGCGTTGTTGGTGCAAAAGCGCGTGCCAATACAAACATAGTTTCCTGGCTGGTTATAGTATTCGAAACATTTTATAGAATTTTTATCTTTTTTATTTACGAATATGGATAAAATATTGGCAATGCTGCTATGTAAATTAATAATACGACATTATTTTAATAAATGTATTATTTTTTTATTAGTACTAGCCCGTATGGTCCCATTTTTGAGGAAAGGCCTATCTCCACTTTCTTCAATTGTCACAGTTATGCGCTTATAATAATAATTAAATAATGAACTAAATGTATTTTTGATGAGAATGGTTACTCCAATCTTCTGAATGTGATATGGTAATATTTACATTAATAAAATATTAGAGTAAACAGTGAAGGTACAACAACACATATTCATGAAACTACAGAGGGGTACCTACTATTTTCAAGGTCTGCTGTTCCCCTGGTGTTAAAGGGTGCAAATGGACGGTAACCACTTACCCGGTAATCCGTCTATTTGCCTACTTTCCTAAAAACAAATTAACATTCTACAATATAACAATTCAACCATTACTTTTCCGTAAATTTATTTATATATTCACACACAAACAAATCCTTATGAGACCCAGAACAAACATATCTCAGCAGCTTTTATCCAATAAAATATCCTCAAAATTCTTAATGTAGAGTTAGGAGCCCATAAATAAAACATCACAAAATTATATAACGAGGTAAAGGTTGTGCCGGCCCTTAAAACAACACTGCGAGAAGAAACATAACAAAATTTGCTGGGATAATTAAAACATAACAGAAATGTGCTGTTTTAAGATAAGTGGTGCTAATCAGGTTTTTCGTGTGCACTGATTTTAAGTTAATATTTTTATAACATAAAGGAGTCTAGAATTTTGGTTGGTTGTGTGATAATGTTATCTTTTCCTAATGGTATGGGTGTTATATTATTATTTAAAAATGTATGTACTGTAGATTAGAGCTGTCAACCGTGGCTTGGAAAGCAAGCATAGAAAAAAAAAATCAAATATCCTTTTTAGCCCGTTTATGTTTTTTAGCTATTGTCACATTTTATGAAAATCATTAACCGTGTATCAAAGACTTTGTATTACGCCGTGTAGGTATAGTATTGAAATTTGCTCAATGATTTTCAGAGTACAAAATAAAATTGAGACATAATTATTGCGCATTCATATGCAGGTCTTTCGAGAACCTTACGATAGATAAATAGCTCGAAACGTCCAGCTTTTTTTTTAGGCCAAGCCTAAATACCTAAAATACACTGCTTAAACCTATCACTCACAGCTATAGCCTGAAACCCTCAAAAAGCTTTACTATCAGTTTATGGTACTCAACAAGAAGGATACCAGCCTGCGGCACAGCCCGGCCATCGAGTTAGAACTACCGCTGGCGGCAGGTTAGCCCGCGGCGGCTTCATAACAGTGCAAGTCGGACCAATTTGCTGGTGGCACGAGAGCGTAAGTTATGTGCAGTTCACAGTTAGTGATTGGCTTGTGTATCAATTATAGTACATGAACTAAGTATATATTCTAATTATATACATGAAGCAAAAACTGTGAATCCCTTTTTAAGAATATCGCGTGCACGGAGGAGTGCGAAACTTGGCATAATAAAAGATTATATTGAGAAGAAGTGCAGAAAGCTAAAATTTTTAAAAATAAAGAAATACGGTCTAATTTCGACAGCTGCCTGGACCACTAGTTTAAAAAGTTCAATCATTAGGATATAAATGTAGTGATAATATATAGACATAGTAATCTAACATTAGGAGCTTGTAGAGTTATTTTTATCGGAGCCTATATGTATACGAGTACTTATCGATGAAAGCCAGTCAAGTAAGTCGACCAGGTGAAATCCATCAAACCGACATGACTATTTATATTTACATACCCATTAGCTGCACCATTCTTAAATCCATATTTTACTCTGAATCTAAATCTAGATATTTTTTTCTATCGATAACAATCTCCTCGGTTTTCACAAATAACTAGTACTTTCAGAAAAAATACATTAAGACTAGATATTTTCTCTGCACACAACATAGAAAAGCTTCAGTCTGTTATATTTACTCACACAAAATAAACTTTACTGTACATAAATAAATAGTGTGGACTGTTCACTGTCATGAATTATTAATCAAATTGTTGATTTGAATTATTCACAAGTTGTATCTAACTTCAGTTTTACCTGCATCTAAATATAAGTTTCCATATTGTTTAATTGGAGATTCGTTTATAAGGTTATTTAGACTATATTCATAATATAATACGATAAAGAAGAAAAATTTTGAACTTAAACCTTTGACTCGATTGCCTAATAGCAAATCTATTTTTTTTATAGACTCACGCCTGTATTCCCCAGAGGGGATAGGCAGAAGTGTGCAGTACACCCACGTTTCGCCGGCTGTTATAAGTCCCGTGTAATAGGAGGCGAGCCTATTGCCATTAACCGGGCACAATTCCAGACTCCGTGCTGCTACTGAGAATTTCCTAATAGAAAAACCCAATAACACTTTGCCCGACCCGGGGATCGAACCCAGGACCTCGTGCTCAGCAGTCGCGCTTGCTACCACTAGACTATCTATCTCTATTAGAAAAATAAAACCATCGCCCTACTAAGTACACAGTTAATCAACTTCTGATCGTAAATGACGTTCACACGGTTGTTTGATACACGTTACGGATTAATTAAACGTAGCTCAGGTCAAAGTCAGCAAGCCAACAGTCAACTACCCTCTGTTTGCTTAGGGAGCTACGGAAAATCAACGAAACTAAACGCTGACATTTACCCTAGTGGTTCACCGCAAGCATTAGTGCATAATAAGCATTTGGATACGAGCATTTGCGTTGTGAGCGTTTTGAATTGAGATTTAAGTGTCGTACGCGAACATGTTGCCTTATTTATTTATTTGGGAAAATAAACAATTATACAATATACCCTTAAGTATTACTAATCAACATTATTATTACACATATTTGTTATTGGCAATCAACTATGTTTCCACATATATTACTTGTCTACAATGTTATAGTGCAATTGGACTAGTCATAGTAGTCAGCTTCTAATCTAACCGGATGCAGCTGAACATCAGTTTTCTACGCAGCGCCTGCCTATCTGACCCACGCAACCCAAAAGGATACGATATTCTAACGATATATCAGTTGTCTATATCGACTGTCAAAGATCTTGACGACAGCCGTGGCCAATGGCTTAACGTGCTTTCCGAAGCACGGAGCAGCTGATTAAGGTATGGTACGCCTAAAATGCCAGTAAAACAATAACGTCCCCTTACATGTATATCTTGACAAACAAAGTAATAATGTGAGAATTTTATTTTAAGATTAAGTGAAACAAGCCATCATACTTTGATTCAATATTGTTTAAGACTTCCACCTAGCCTTTGGACATTGAGAAACGTTTGTTTAAAATTTTTCTAACAAATTGTTATAAATTGATATAACTTTTTGTCTTACGTTTTTTGGTTTAAGGTCAGGTACTACGTCTTTACTTTCAGACATTAGATTTTATTACTTACTACCTACTACCCATAACTTATTTCGGGATAAAAAGTGGTCTTTGTTTTGGATGGAGAGGTAAACTTTGTTGTTGTGATTGAAAAACAAACATACAAATCATCATCATAATTTCAGCCATAAGACGTCCAGTGCTGAACATAGGCCTCCCCCAATGACTTCCAGATTGGCCGGTTGGAAATAACCTGCATCCAGCAACTTATATCTCATACCAACAATACACAACATACTTATATCAACAATATCTCATTCATTTTGTTTATAACATCTAACTTTCCTAATATTTAGTACTTGCTTCCACCCGCGGCTTCGCTCGCGTGGCATGTTGATAAATCATAGCCTATTTGTGATACTTTGATAATTAAAGTATATAAATATTACAAAAATATTATATATTAAACACAATAAATATATATTATCATCATTGTATCAGTATTGATATTCTATTCATTATTTTTCTTCAGGGCTTGTCCACCTTTCAATTTAATCAAATTTCAATCTCATACTCAATTTTAGTAAGTATATAATATTTCATCAGAATAAAAGATGAATTAATCTACCGTGAATGCAGTACCCTTGTAATGTACTTGGAAGTTCATTGAACTTTATGATCTATGTTAAATATAGAATGTTATAATTAATGAAACTTCGTGTCATTATAATATACTCACGAAATCCATTATTCATGCTCCATTATAATTAATGCAGCGAAGTAGTTCATTAACTTAATAAACTTAGGGTTGTAATAAATTTAATATTTAATTATCTATTAGTTAAATGACTGATGAAATTGATAATATTCTATTAACCCTTGCTATCAATTTGTTTTTGTTACTGACAGCCTATAATCATCCCACCCAGGCAAAAGCCAGGCAAAAGCCTCTCCCTCCAATTTCCACGTATTTTGATCCAGAGCCAGTGTGGAGCTAGTGACCAGTGTGAAACCCGGGCTTTCCTAAAAATGTATGGGCTTAAAAGATTTAAGTCTCTGAATACTCAGCATAATTATATAGGTATGCACGGACGCTTCAGACGTATTCGGACATTGGCTTTCAAAATAATGAAGATAAATGATAAAGCGTTATTTCAACAAAAAGTAAAAAAAAGCACTGATAGCCTAGTGTTATGACTGTCGAATGACAAGGCAGAGGTCTCGAGTCCGACTCCAAGGCACGCACTTCTGACTTTTCGTAAGTTATGTGCGTGTTAAAAATTTATTATCAGTTGCTAAAACGGTGAGGGAAAACATCGTGAGGAAACCAGCACACCTGAGAGATTTCAATGACGTGTAAAGCTATGTCAGAGTGACACCTGGTTGTTCATCAACCACACGTTATGAAAGAAAAACAAAAAGTAAAACTGCTTCAAACTAACTCCGCCAGGACACAGGCACGCTAAGCGGTTGTTGTTGGACGTCCATAACATATGTATGCAAACTAGTCAAAATTCAGTTTGTACGGTGCAGAGTTTGTTGACGTTACATCATGGAGACAGATGCGCATGGATATATGGAGATGGATGCAAATTAGTGTGGGTCAAAAACCTTGTAAAGTAACAATTTTTGCGGAAAAAAAAGTCTAAATTTTTGCGATACTATTAATTCTACTAAGACAGTGCTTTCGTATAACGTACAGTCAACAGCATGACAGTAGTGACACTGAACTACAAAAACAGCCTTTACTGCTACGTTATAAGGGTGCTATCAATGTCAAATTGTTACCACTAATGTGCGGTTGACTGTACGACTTTGAATAAGTGTGTCAAAGTTTAGATTTTTGAGCGAATGAGGGAGAAAATAATAGTTTAAAGACAACCGAATTATAATTAATTAATAAGCTAACATGTAAAAAAATCACAAAAAAATACAATCGAATTATTTAAACCGATTTCCAAGAAAGAGGATGTTATAAATTCGCCACTTCATTGCCAGTAATTGCCACTCCAATTGAAAAACAAAACTTTTTGGTTACATTAATTTAGTGTGACAGCTTATTGTTTTAAAATTTTCTTTTTTTTTGCCCCTAGCATTCTGATCAATTGAAAAAAAAATGATGGTTTCTTAATTCAAAATTCATATTATTTTCCATAAAGCATAATTGTCTCATCGCCCAATACATCACAAAGGTCATTTGTTCAGGTTTCAGTGGAAAAAAACGAAGCACGCAGAGGTTGACGATTAATCAAATGTCCCGTTTTATCAACGTTACAAACGAGGGTAGATAAAAAATTACTTGTTTTTCTTCGTTATTCAATCACCCTGTGATGAAAACGTTTGCTTGTTTACTAGAAAATGTTTTTCTTGATGTATCAATTGAATGTTTGCGAGCTAAAAAACAATTAAGGTCTGCTGGCAGAAATTTCCTTAGAAATAAGCAGTACCTTTGTACATATTTATCATACATGTTTTCTTCATGTATTTTTGTGTGTGTGCATAAATAAAAAAATAAAAATTAAAGGTAGGGTAGTAGTCATTTTATGATTATACTTGTTACAAACTCATTTGCACATCACCTTTTTGGATCACCTTTTTGGATTTCTATTTTGTACTCTAAATTCAAAAAAGTAATGACAACGGGAAAAACTTGAGAGTTCATGCGGGTTCACCTTTGTTATAAGAGTATTTCAAAATAAACTGTGGTTTAATTAATTCCAGCGCCTCATTCGTTTCATTCGTTACACACCGTCAGTAACAATACTGTTATTAAAGTCAAGTTAAAATATTTTGTATACGTTGCTAATTTTTTTTTCTAAGCGACGACGTTTTGGCTGAGTTGGATCCGCTGTGGTCATAAGGCGACTGGAGCAATTCGAGTCCGCCGTAGACAGACTGAACTAGGTTTAGAAGTAATTGGGTCATACCTAATTTTATTCTACGAGATCAAGTCATTATGTTTAAGTTAAACTGTCAATAATTAAAATTTTGTGCCTTAAAATAATTAAAGATCGAGAAATGAGACACAATAGTAAATCCATTGTTACGAGCTCGGCCCGGTCCAGCTTTTTAGCTAGTTAATATGATTCGTTATAAAACACAAAATTAAAAGAACATTGCACAAGATCAATATAAAAATATAATTATGGATTCAATTCCCTACTTAAACAGTTTTCACAAACTCTTTAACAAAGTTTCGAAACAAAATTAATGTGAAAACTTAATAAAAGTATGAAATATAAAAGCTACTAAAATTCGTAAAAATAAAAGCTTGAAAACTCCCCACAGAATAAATTCGTTAGGCAAAATTAGATTCAACACTCAATATTTCAAACTTTGATTCGATGGAAAATTCATTTGACGGCCCGAACCATTAATTGACTTTCATTTAAAAAAAGGGGTTTATTGAAGAGTGCCCTATTACGTCGTTATTCTGACATTGATTTATTTTTAACTCTTTAACCACAGATTTATGTTAGAGTTTCAAACCTTGCACCTTCTTTGAAGCGAAGTTAATAAAAAGAAAAAAAAATATGTATGGTATATACATTCTAACATAATCAAGAATTTTAAAAAAATACACGAAAGAAGCCAGCTAAGCCTTAATTTTATGTTCCGAATTTTCGTATACTTGGTAAAGGGGTGTGCCCACTTACCTTAGCTGTATCCGCACTGCGTCTATCTATCCGCATCGCTCAAGTCTAACGGATTTAGTTGAAAAACTCCATTCAATATTCCACCGACGGACTGCCCACTCGTATCAGCAGTTCGATTTTATGGCTGACAATGTTCGTTTACTGAAAGAATAAAAATATATTGACTGAATCAGTTTTGTGAATCGATTTTTAAAATATGTTTTAAGCTGGCGTCGGTGCTATAACTTAGAAATTTTAAGTTACTGGATGGATTGATTAATAGACTTTGTAAAAATATAGTGATGTACAACAAAATACTTAAGTAACGTATTTAAATGGCTTGCAGAAAATGTATTCACGTTTCTGGCTCCAGTATAAAACGAATTACTTTTTAAAACATCCTACATTAGTCTTTTTTTAGTACCAAAATACTTTTCAAACAGTATTTTTTTGCAAATTGTATTTTTTTTTTCTAACTGAATATCTGCTACGACATAAATATCACAATATTTTGTACTTTATCTATATCATTCTATATTCCATATAAAACCTTCGTAAAAAAGCTATTAAGTCTTAATCGAAGTATCTTTTAGGACGATTTTATAGCATTACCTATAAATTAAGATGGCGCTATAAAAAACGGAAGACTATCAAGTAACTTCTCGTATTAAACGATCTAGGCAATAACTCAAGCTTAGTTTGGCTTGAGAATATGGGGTGAGAGAGTAGTCTGCGGTGAGGGAACCACTTGTTGCTATGGTTACAACGTACCAAATAACCAAAAAGTCACTTCAAACCTTAATCTATTCAAAAAAAGTTCAGAATCCCCCAGCAAGATAAAATCTTGACTGGGTGCGCTCTACACGTAAGTACCTATGATCTAAAATGATATCGAATACTGTCAAGTACAGAGTTGCATGTGTCAAAAAATTATAGCTGATAAATATTTTCTTTTAAAACGCTTATTAGGTACAGGCGTCTCATGGGACACTTTCTCATTTTTATTTCCAATAATCTTTTTTAAATTTTAAGCACATATTTTGAAACAATTTCTAGCATTGAAGTGGTTGGGTGCATTAGAATTTGTTTAATTAAATGTATTCTTTTGATATAAAAGAATTTGAAAAAATAATTAGACCAGTCATAAGTAAGCTAATTAAATAAACTGTCAGTGTTACTGGCAACAATACGCTGTCAATAATACGCAGTAAACAATAAGCTACCAAATTTGCTTACAACTGAAATAATACAACGATGACATAGATTTACTTAGTTAGGGTACCAGTAGCTTCCAAAAAGGGAATCTAATTATGCCCATTGTCTTTAATATGCCTTATTTATTGTTTTTTCAAAGCAAATAAATATTATGAATATATGAATATAATATTTATTTGGTCCGAGAGGTCTCTTCTAAGACGATAACAGGCAATAACTTTATACATTTGCCAAATAGGCCAACCTAATCCCTAAGAATATCTTATTCTCTACCAACCCTTACTTATATCCGCAGAGCATTTGAGAGATCACACACTATTTTCAAACGCCAAGCGATCCAAGGCATAACTTTTAACAACCCTATAATAGTAACAGTGAATTTATCCCCTTTACAATATTCTAGAACGTTCCATAACATTGAGGCTGTAAAGTTTACACGCGTGTTAACCAAGATAAGACAACAAGTTTACTTGTAATGCGACACTGGGGCAAATAGTGTGTAGTTAGGGAGCTGGTAGCAATTACACAACTTCAGAATTTTATTCAGAAGAAAGGGTGAAAAGAAAATAAATTTATTTAACATTCTGTAACTTCTGTATGCCCATGCCGAGAAGGACGCCATCTCAGCATATGCTGGGCGTAATGATACCCAGCGCTGATTTTAAGACGAAACCCTGCAGTCACTCATGGATGAAGGTAAGAAGCAATTAATTAAGAAAATAAAATTAGGACAAGGGCAGGAAGATGATGATAGGTAATAGAATTTATTTTCAGATACTGTAACTACTAAAAAAACAATTTATTCAATATCGTAGTACATATTTTTCACAGCAAATACAGCCAGATCAAAACAAATATCAGTTCAGACAAATATTTGTCCCGTGTGGGGATCGCGTCAGGTCAATGGCTTAGGCACTTTGCCAACCGTATCATCGTCTTAGATTACACCGGCGTTGATGGTAATTATGTAATACACGTGTGGATAAGAAAAATAGACTAAAGGTCAAAGAGTTCAGACTTACAAAAAAAAAAACAAATCAATAAATTAACCTTTATTGTCTATTGATAAGCCTTTTTTAGTAGGAGAATTGGTATGACCCCAAAATACTGAGTAAGTGTTAGTGTAAGCGGGTTTGTAGCTGGCTGGTAAAATCTATCAGACTGCCTAAAAGTTTTCGAAATCAAAGACAATTTCTTTTTTATTCAATTGACTAAAATAATATTAGTTCGTAATAATATTAGACGTCGTGGTAGCGCATAGGTTACGGACCCGCTTTGCAAGTGCGTGGGTTCGAACCTGGCATGTACCAATGTGACTTTTTCAATGTCATATGTACTTTCTTAGTTAATCTAAGACACCACTGACTTACGGTAAAGGAAAACACCGTAAGGAAACCTGGACTTTAATAGTCTGAAATTGCCAACACGCAGTGAGCTAGTGCGGTGATTAATGTTCAATCCTTCTCTGTATGAGAAGAGGCCTTTGCCCTATATTGGGACAGTTACAGGCTGATTTATTTATTTATATTAAATCTATCAGACTGCTGAAAGTTATTGAAATCAAAGACAATTTCTTCTTTATTCAATTAGGCTAAAAAAATATTAGTTCTTTTGTATTGTCAATTTTTACATAGACAGCACCCACGCTACGCCTACCCCCGGGCCAGAGTTTCATATTGCTATTGCTGAAAAAGCAAAAACCGCACAACAAAGTTCCCAGCAGCAGGTCTCTCACAAATACTAAACGACAACCGTCGACTGCGTCGGCCTACTCCCATTTCAGAACCAATAGAGACTGGTCCACACTGGCTCTGGATCGAAAGACGTAGAAAGAGGAGATGCCATTGCCCAGCAGTGAGATGATATGGACTGGCAGTAACAGTAATATCAACACTAAATGTACAACCAACTCCCGATCTAGTAGGTTCAAACTTTAGCTAGAGCACGCTTAATTACGGTATCAGCCCCCAGCGGTGACAGGGTGGGATTAAAGTCGCCGAGTCTTTGGTCATGTGACTTTATTGTTGATACAAAGGGTATTTAATTAGTCTGTTATGCTAATTATAGCAAGTAGTAATATGCAATAGTATCTAATACTTTTATACAAGTTAAAAGAGCTGATGAAAACAGATTTTAACCCCCGAATAAAAAAGAGGTGTTATTAGCTTGATCTGTATATCTGTGCGTCTGTGGCATCAAAGCTCCCAAATAGATGAATCATTTTGATTTAGTATTTTTTTTTTATATGGGACTATTTAATAAAGGTGACCTGATCGAGAGTATAAGGATAAAAAAAATTTAGAGGTATTTTGAATCGGGAATTTTTATATACTTGTCTATAGTATCGTTTTGCTTTGTATACGGCTTATTCGCATGACGTCCGATCGGCCAGGAAACAGACAAATTTAAATAACTGTGAATTGACCAGTTTCATTTCCTGATATTAGTTCTGTGCGTTAGAGGTAAGGAAATTTCATGTTAAGATGGTGAATGGTTTGATGACATAGTCAGCGTAGCAGTTGAGCGATTCGCTTTCTGCGCTTGGGATCTCGAGTTCAATTCATGAGACAATCATTGTGCGATCGTCAGACATTTTCTTCCAATCAGTGCTTCTTTGATTATTGTGAAAATAGATGTACTTTAACTTCTACTGTAAAAATTATTATGGGGGCAAGGCACGTTTAATAAAAGGGCAATACTCTTTTAGACATTTTGATTTTATACCAAGTGACAAATTTTACTTAAAGCCGTTTCTCTTCGCAACTTAGAAACATAAACATCACCTGTTACGCTATCAAGATTGGAAAACTTTTAGGGAACACTTGTATTGTATCGAAAAAATATTGCTTTTTTGTTGAATACCTACTTTACTTATTTATTGTAAGCAGTGATAGCTTAGTGGGAATAAAAAGAAGGTTGTTATAAGTTTGACGTGTCTTTGTATCTGTCGGTCTGTCTGCCGCACTCTGAGACGTCAAACGGCGCTAATGATAATTAAACTCTGTCAAAATCCATACAAAAGTAACGATTTAATACAAGATTAAAGTTAATTGCCGTTTCTGAGTGCGGCAGTATATGTCTATCTATAACACCGTAGCTCCCAACCGGATGATCCGATTTTGATTTAAATTTTTATTCATTTGAAAGGTAACTTGATCGAATATTCTTAGCTTAAAAAAAAGGTTTTTCTTTACCAGGAGATTTAAAAATTTTAAATTTATAGTTATAAAAGACTGCATTATATACAATCACGTTAGAATTTAGACATGACGATCAACAACATATTAGGTGTACGTAACAAGTACACTCAATTAGGGGCCATTAAAATGGTGACGATAGATTAGTTATGTAAGTAAATTACATGATATATATTTCTATTCCTATTTTGTTGTAGGTATCACCTTAAGCACCTAATTAAGGAGCAGATTATTGAAATTCTAGGCTAGATTTCGCAGAAGGACGATCTTTTGCAAAAGTTATGTAAAATATTTGAAATAATTTGGACCTTTACCAATACGGATTGGAAAATTGTAATATTTACCGAAGTTCG
Source organism: Protodeltote pygarga (assembly GCA_936450705.2). NCBI lineage: Eukaryota > Metazoa > Arthropoda > Insecta > Lepidoptera > Noctuidae > Protodeltote > Protodeltote pygarga. The sequence goes on along the minus strand of OW388257.2, from coordinate 4,400,327 downwards.
GAGTTTAATTATAATACATATAACATTTACTTACTACTTTCATGCGTAAAATGTTTTTACTAATAAAGTACTTGTAAAAGTAACCTAGATAGAGGTGTATTATAGAAGGCTTTTTAGAATGTTCACCACTTATCAGGTGATGGAAAATCTACGCGGACGAAGTCGCAGGCGAAATGTTAGAGACTAAAATTTTTAGCAATCTTTCGCGACTCGATCCGGACACACACTCATGACTTAAACACAGTCATTATTAAACTGTTTTATAATGGGTCTATTTAAAACAGTTTGACTTTTCAACCTCAAGGATGCCGGCGACGATTGATTCCCACAAAGATAACGATAATTGTTTTTCTTTTGTGTCTCATTTCTCGAATCATGACTGTAAACCATTATGCAAACACGTTCCACGCGGACGAAGTCGTGGGCAAAAGCTAGTAATTAATAAAGAAAGAAAAAAATCTAGTCCTAGGGTCATCGTGTACTTGTATACTTCTCTTTAAAGCTACTGTGTAGCCACTCGTGGTACTCACCTCTCATTTTGAAGCCACACACGCCACCACGGTTGGCAGTAATCTGTTAAATTCACGTCGCTGGCATGCCCCCAAACAGTTCACCTAATCTGCATTGTAATTATCTCCGGTTGTTCCCCGTGCAATTTGTCCACCCTGAACGGACTTAGCTTGATAAGTGACTCGAGTGTTTACCATTAATTTGACTAAGGATTAATTGGTGTGAGGTCAAATGATGTTGGGTATATTTTGTTACTTGTACGAGTGGTTGTAAATATAACCAAATGTCACGGTTGTATTAAAAATTTGTCGCCATAACTAAGATACCTACAGGTCTGCGTGCCTACCTATTAATTATTGTTTGGTAATCTGATATTACATAATAAGCTTAAATTGTACAACCTACCATCTTGTGCAATCTGTCAAATATGGCGGTGCGGGCGCCAAATACCACGAGCAATAACGCTTAATTTTTTTTCCATAGAGTCATCCATTCTAGAGCAACCAGAGCATTTCATAGATGCTTTTTGACGTTATAAGACAAATTTTATTATTATTAGTTAAATTAAGTATTCTTTTCAAAGTCATATTTAATTATTAATTAGGTGTTCTTTACAGCACAAAGTTGGGAACACATTACCTGAGTCTAGATTGATTTTAAGGAATTGAAATAGGAATCTCTTCTCTATTCTCATCTTGACTGAAACCTTTGAGCATGCTTTTTCAAAAGTGTTTTTTTAATTTCGTGCCCGGGCGGCCTTACGCAAGTCAGCTATTTAATTTGCCTCGATACCTACCATAACACTTTCTAAGAACAATCTTATAAAAATAAAGAACAATAAATCATATTCGAGTCAAATTGAATTATTAATGTCAAAAATAATAAAGATGTGCTTGAAAAGTCTGAAGGAAAAGTAATTGATTTCCCAGAGGCTGAGTTTTTCGTTTATATAGCAGTCGTTCGGTTAAAAAACTGACATGACTTTGATACAGAAGTTACGAAATTAGTTCAGTTTTGTGGTGTACCTTTGAGAGAAAGTTGTAACAAGTTTTGTTCTAGGTATAACGCATATATTCGTTTTCTGGAGCGACTAACTGTGCGACTAAGAACAAAGACCTAAGTTATTTTACACACTTTTTGCTTCTAACTAAAACATTGTCTCAAATGTATTGAACGCCTTTATTCTTTGGATCAAACTTGTGATGTTTTGATTATACGTATCGTTTTAACAAAGCCATGTAGGTAACTTCACTTTCTCTTTATTTAGACTTCGTCAATGTATATATCTTTTGTCGTTTTAGAAAATATTTATATTTATTCTACGAAATTTTGTAAGGTATTTGTAGGTATTGACTTACTGGGACAGTTTAAAGCTTTTATATAAGTTAATTCTACATATAAGCAACTTTTTAGACGTGCGTCTTCGTCGCAAGCATTCGAGCGTGAGCATGATAAATCTCTTACGAGAGCACAAAGCTTAGTGAAAACGTTTTACTAAAAATGCTTGTAAAATCTTGAATGGTTGCTTGCAAATGAATGTTTTGCGTGAAAACCCATAAATGCTGGTTATTGAATGGCAGTACGGACCAATATAAAAATTATTTTGAATTTTCCCAAGAGGTAAAGCCTTGTAGTAGAAGAGTCAGTTCCCATTTATTATATACGAAGTAGTTGACGTAAATTCTTTAAGCAATATGACATGATTTCGAAATAAGCCTGACAACGACAAAAGTAAATAATTTCTTCAAAAAACAGTGATGTGTACAAGACCTATATTGAAATATAGGCGCAGAACTAAAATAAAACATATGTGAGACCTTACCTCACGACAGACGTCCTTTAAAGGACGACTAAGATGTAAACAAATAAATCTCAAATTGTTCAGAACAAACAGTTACCCTCCCAACTTTTATAGCAGCCATTATTTCAGACCTTTTCGATTTGCGAAATCATTTTTACGATTTCAAAGAACACTCACCTGTATTTGGCAAAACTTGTTTGTCTCATTACCTGTGCCACGTAAAATATAATATGATATAAAAACCAAAAAGGTCAAAGTGTATTTACGATCGATTATAATTTAATGACTATTTTTATTATGGTGCGAAATTGGGAGTGTTTATTTACGGGGACACACGTTTCCTTGTTATGTTGGGGAAAATGATCTGGGTTTATAGTATAAGCTACTTTTGTTTTATCAGGTAAGAAATAGAAAGATGATAGTGAGGATACCTCGACTTAATAGTCTGAAAGGTAAATGTATGACCTTCTAGGGCATCCTCTCCCTTCGTTTTCTTTTGTTAATCGCCTGTCATTCATCTTTTAAACACGACCAAACAAACAAAATTATAGCACTGATAGCCTAATGGTATGACTGTCGACTGTCAAGTCAGAGGCCTCGAGTTCGATCCCAAGGCGCACACTTAGACTTTTCGTAAGTTAAGTGCGTATTATAAATTAATAATCAGTTGCTAAAACGGTGATTAAAAACATCATGATGAAACCAGCACACCTAAGAGATTTTTCAATGGTGTGTAAAGCCATGTCAGAGGCTTACAGGTGGTTTAAACTCTGACACCAGGTTGTTCATCAACCATACGATAAGAAGACAAACCATCTAAGCAACCTTTGTCACTACATCTTCTATAACACGCCACTCCCTTACCAACTCAGTCCCCAATTTATCAATCAAAATTACACCACACATACTTCGAAAAGAACGCATTTCCACAGCATTTATCCTACTTTCCTATCTCTTAAATAAAGTCAATCGTCAGCTCATACCCTACAAAGGTAGGTACTAAGGTAGGCTTCGTGAGAGCCTAATTAGATCGTAGCAGGTCACCAATTTGTCTGACGAGTAAACACTCGGTGGCCACGAGTTTCATCCCATCGCCAAGAAATTCAATTAGGCCCTAGTAACTCTGTTGCATGTCCCTCCTTCGGTACACATATACATTATGTATGGATGGTTCACAGATGTGGGTTGACGTGGACCCGTTACGTCATCTATCGATACTTTAGTTGTAATGAGTTTGTTTAGACGTCGGCCGGTGGAGGTTTAATTATACGAAAGGCTTTGATTAGATAATTTGTTTTAGATAAATTATTTTGTTTGCTGCGTATTATGCAAGAGTGAAATTGGGTTATCTGTGTTTTACAGTTTTTGTACTAAGAACTTTATTTTATTAAGCTTACAAATTAATAGAGCTTGTTAACTTTTTATTCAATCACCTGCACCCGTAACGAAGAAATACTGTGATATACTTACAAGGTAAAAAAACTACAAACTCTCATTTTCTTTCTGAAAACATTAAGAAAATTGTGAATTTATAGATTACTCTCTTTCTCTTTTTATCGTATGGTTGATAATAACCTGGTGCAAATAGTTTGGTTGCTCCGTAAGGAATTACCGTTTCATTTTACTACGCGTAGTCTGGCGTAGCACAGTGTACGAGTAGTAACAGCTACGGTCGTAGACGTCTACGCCTGACGTGTACCACGACTCATGACGTGTAGGACTGTAGGTATTAAATATGTAACTTAGCGGTTTATACAATTCATAGATTGTTAAATAAAATGTTTTGTTTTTTTTATAAATGTATATATTAGGCACATATTAAGCATATAACCTCTACCTACCCCCTCTAGGGAATACAGGCGTGAGTCTATTTTATGTTTTGGTTAATTAGACAGTCTTTACTACCTGGCTCCCAGCACATTGACTTTTCAACGGTGTGTAAAACCATGTCAGAGGCCTACGAGCGGTTTAAACTCTGACACCAGGTTGTTCATCAACCATACGATAAGAAGAAGTAATAATATTTGTAACTAGTGGTATATTGGGTTCAATGTCAAAACTTCACAGCTATTTGATTGTGACATTTTGACATGTAATCCATCCATTGTATTTTATTACACTTGTACCTACACCTTCAATACCGAAGTTGTACAGTAAGTCGTAAGGTGTCACGAACGTTATAAAATATTTGTTCTTATTATCATATAATGATACATATCATTCAATACACGAAAACCATGGCTCTTATAACCATTAGATAAAAATCAAATTACCATGATTTGTGTTCATGAAATGTATCAACTGTATACTGCTAAATGTATCGAGGTCGTTGACATGGATCTAGCCGTCATAATGCCGATAGTTCTCACAACCAATGGACTAATAGCCAAGAGTCTTCATCAACACCTTAAGAGGCTCTCGTTGAGTGGCTGGGTCAAGGGTTTGATGCAGAAAGCGGTAATTTTTAACTGACTTAAAAAAAGAGGAGGTTATATGTTTTACTGTATATTTTTTTAATGTATGTTAACCGAAGCTAAGCCGCGGGCGGAAACTAATAACATCATAAAATTTCAGCACAAAATATTAGTTTGTTCGAAACAAGGTTTCAAGTATTAAAATTGCTTAAAAAGAATTACATTTTAGGCTCATGAATTTATGTATAGTTCCTGACCCACTCAAACTTAGAATGGTTTAAATTGACAATTGGACCCGGTAGGTGGCGCTGTGATCGAGTTATATTATGAACCTGTTACGACCTGTAACGAACCTGTTACTGATACAAGTTATACCACGAAGGCAAAGCTGAATGAGGGTCAGCTAGTATACCTAGTAGTAACATTTATATAAATATTTAATAAAAGATTTTAAAAAATAACTAATAAGGATAGGATTTTTTTGTTTGTTGTTTTTTCAAATTTCTTATTAAATATTTAATAATTAATAACCTGACATGTGCTATAACATGTAAAAAAATCACAAAAATAGTAACATTAATCTTTAAAAAAAATAGTATAACAAGTAAAACAATAATTTAAATGGAAAAAGATAGATAACGATTGTGTTCTCAGTTACAAGCCTAAGCCCGGGGCTACACCGCTAGCTAAACACACTAAGCCTAGCTTCGCGTAGCTATAGCGTATTTTCATACTTCGCTTGTAGCTTAGCTCGGCGGTGTGGTCTGCGTTTAAATATTCATCTCGCTGACGCGTCGAGGTGTCATTGTTTGAAAAAGGTTCGCTCTGCGGTCGCAACTAAGTCTCTAGGGAGCCTACTACGCAAAATAACTCCAAACTTTTTGGGAAAGGACTACATCTACAAGTAAGATAAAAATATGAATCGCAAATATACATATTTTTTTGAAATAATAAAATTCAGCTATGAAAAAATTATGATTAAGTATAAAAATACGAGAGACAAAATAAACTTCGTAATTTTTTTTGTGATTTCTGACTTACGATAATATTACTTATATGAGTGTTTTCTCAATGACATTTGCAAGTTTTTTTTTAATTTATTGTTTCTCAAGAATAATCTTCTATACATATAAAATGCTTTGTCCTGAATGACTGACTGACTGACGGATCAACGCACAGCCTAAACCGCGGATCGTAGAGACCTGGAACTTGGAGGGTGTATTCTGTGTATGACGTAGGGATCCGATAAGAAAGGATTTTTTGAAATACTACCTCTAAGGGGGTGAAAAACGGGGGCAAAGTTTGTATGGGACAACGTGATTTCTTGGTCCAATCTACTTCAAATTTTGCATAAACATTATTTTACAGAATTAATGGAACACGTGTTTCGTATTTTATTAAAACACATCGCCTAACGGGGTTAAAAAGGGGTAGAAAATAATTTTGGGGGTGATTTGCATCGAAATTGATATCAATACTCCTTAGTGCTTTTGATTTAAACTGGCTTGGTGCAATGTAATACCTTTTAAAATTGGAATGTCAAATATAAATCGGATTCTAATTCGAAAGGACATTGACAGGGTTTGCACCAAGTGCTGCCCAGGAATAAAAGTACCTCCAGTGGTATCGTGGCATTAATTTACATCCAAAAAAAATATTTTTTTAAAAATTCGTACCAGAAAGAAAAAAGTTTTGTTGTTAATAATTACTTTTCATTAAATTATGAGTAAGTATGGGATGTTTTTATCTCCAAAATACATAAATCTACATCTAATATATCTTAAAACATTGTCCTGTAGCACCAAAAGCGGTACAGGAATGGAAAAATCGGGACGGAAATATGCCTAAGACCGTTTTATTCAAAATCACAGATTTTATTGGGATCAATCTCATTACTTAATTAGGGTTGGTTTCTTTTTCCAGTAGGGCTGAAAAGCGGGATGTCCCGCAAATAAATTTTGTTCAAAATATTCTATAGTCTACGTGAGCGAAGCCACGCGGGAAAAACTAGTACACTAATATATGAAATGATTAATTATATTTTTTTTTTATTATACATACATTTTGTGTGCCAAACTACAAAGCAGTTTGTCGGCAAAGTAAAGATAAGCTGGTTCATATCTAAATAAAAAAAAGCAAAACATATTGTCCTCAAATTCACTTTTCGCTATGGGAAGTCAATATTGTTTTTTTACACTATCTAAGCCAACAATATCTGGGTCAAGCGATACACATTTTTGCATGCCCAAACATTGAGAGTTCACCTCCAAGGAAGGCCAATCGATTGGTGATCAATCAAAATCTCATTTAAGCACGTCACTTTGGCGGAACCTTGCTATCCATCTTGCGTATCCACACATAACACTGCTAGAACGGTTTGACAAAACTTTGACGTTGTACGCCGTAATTGAATTCATTTTCGTGTCATAATAATGTAGACGGAGCGTAATTTTTGTGACGTCAGAGTTATTAAATAAGGGCTTGCATGAAAATTTTGTTGATGATAACCGTAAATAATTAATTTGCGAGATTTTTATCTAATCTTCTTCTATACATATAAAATGCTTTGTCCTGAATGACTGACTGACTGACGGATCAACGCGCAGCCTAAACCCCTGATCGTAGAGACCTGAAACTTGGAGGGTGTGTTCTTTGTATGACGTAGAGATCCGATAAGAAAGGATTTTTCGAAATTCTACCTCTAAGAGGGAGAAAAACGGGGGCAAAGTTTGTATGGGACAACGTGATTCCTTGGTCCAATCTACTTCAAATTTTGCATAAACATTCTTTTACAAAATTGATGGAACACGTGTTTCGTATTTTTTAAAAACTCATCGCCTAACGGGGTTAAAAAGGGGTAGAAAGTTATTTTAGGGGTGATTTGCATCGAAGTTGATATCAATACTCCTTAATGCTTTTGATTGAAACTGGCTTGGTGCAATGTATTACCCTTTAAAATTGGAATGTCAAATATAAATCGGATAAGAATTCGATATTTCAATTTTATTTGTTCTTTTATATTTGAAAGAAAAACTTACCTTATAAGTACAGCTTGGCAAAAAAGAGTGTGAGGCGGTGACAGCTAGAACTAAAACTAAAAATCTTAAAAACTAAGTTTGTGAGTACTAAAATAGCCATAAAGTGATTCATTACATAATAATTGATGACAAAAAATTTGTTTTAGTAATACATAAGCACCAAATAACTTGAAATTTTGAATTGTAGTATAAAAAGTGCACCAGTAGCGCCTCCAATTTTTACAGACTCTTTTTTGCCAAAGTGTACCTTGATTTTCCTTCCTCAAAACTCATTGGAAATCTTTTAGAATTAGATTATTATTATAGGAGACTATTTGTGATTGCTATACCGACATTATAATTGACTGTCATTCGCCCTGTACCTAATTCTGCTTATACAATGACACTAAAAGTAGTGGCATCGACTCAAAGCAGTACAAGTTGTTCTCATGGGCAGTACTACCTAGATTATATTAATTCGATTTAAATAAATAAATTCTATTCAAAATATTCTATAGTCTACGTGAGCGAAGCCACGCGGGAAAAGCTAGTACGATATAATATATTTATACTTACTACTACATTCTAGTGTAATTTACACTAAACCTGATAAATAAATAATTTACAAAATAAATGTAAACTTAATTTACATGCATATAAAATTTAATTATCAAACAAAAAAAATAAAACAAATATAATAAATGCAATAAAAGGTAAGGTAAGGAATCAAAAACAAGCTTTACATTTTATGCTAATTCTAATCACCTAAAGTTTTTTTTTGATTCAATCCCATTACTTTAAAAATAAAAAAGGAAAAAGCAGATCAAAATAAGTACCTCAAATCTCAATGCATACATTCTCACACAAAGTAAGTACCTACGAGAGATTCGAACTCTCTTCAAATGTCGCCTCTTCGCCTCTTTTGCCTATTTTCTCGTCAGCCAACATACTTTATTCATCATTAAACTTGACTAGTACTATAAAACTTCGGCAATCTTCGGCAAAGATCGTGTGTGATGCAAATAGCTTTCGAAAGGAGGGGTGTTTAGAAGAGAATTTGTAGGTAAGTAGGTACTTTTAGGTGTTTTATTTATTCGTAATGAAAATACCTTCTCAATAAAATAACATTATAAAATTGGGCACAGTTTGTTTAAATTTTAAGAATGGTTTAATAGGATAAACACGAAGCCTTTCTCTGAAAGATTATTTTAAACAAATTATTTTCAAAACAATGATAAACAAAACAGTTTAAATTTTTCAAAATAATCACAACCAAAATAATTGAAACAATCACATCACCCTACAATAAGAGTGTTGTTTTTGTTTTTATAATTAAGAGTAATATTAGTGTTTTTATTTATAACTGTGAATTACAAAAAGACGTTTAATTGACCGAAAAATATTCCCTAGTCGAAACCAAACTAAAAATTTACTATGGAATAACTACCAGTCTTTATAGTACACTGCTGTACGATAGCAAATATTCATAAAACTACTAACCAACTATAAAAAACTTAAATAAAGTAGACAAAAAGCGAATACAGTAAAAACTATTACCATAAGTGAAAACATAAGAAATAGCTGTTGTGATAGCTTGGTAAGCAGATTAGTATTTCAATTACGTACAAGTTGGCTAGCTGCCATTTTACACAAGTTATAAGTGCCCGTTGAGGAATACTGGTTATTATCGCAATTCTAGACAACGGATAGCTGGCAACTTGACTCGAGCACAACGTAATCTATTTGAGGATTTAAGAATGTTGATGTAATCCTACTGATTTTTTTTTTATATCAAAAAGAAGGTAAAAGTACAGTAAGCGCCAAGCGCAAACTTTCTCGGCTGAGCTGAAGTTAGGTTCTCGTTAGGTACTTAGGTTGTTGCAATATGCGTTTTCGCACCTCTTTCTTCCTTACTAGTAGTTACATCCCCCCATACACCCCGCTTCTTATCACCATTTAGTCCCTAAACTATGAATTAAACTTGGTGAAACCGGCATGGTGGCATTTCCTATGATTGGAATCTAATTTCTCGGGCATTATTTATTTTTTAGCTGACCAGACATCCAGTGGACTAGATAAGTTAATCATCATATCCTAAAGAGATGTTTACTCATTCGCTTCAAAAGTTAAAAACTTGAGTAAACCAATATTTTTAAGTTTCTCGCCAATGGCTTGAAGTTTATGAAGGTCGCTTTCAACTGCATCGCTCCAGCGATATCTAGGACTACCAACCGTGAAAGATCGCAAGGATTGGAGAAATCTCGTATCGGAAGCCAAGACACACTTTACGTCGCTGAGCCGACGGTGTAAGTAAGTAATAATTTTAGGTACGGTAGGTACTAAAAACTTGGGTTGTGGCTTTTACGCACAAAATTCTCTATCATAAAATAGTCTCAAACTTTCGCAAACATTTAACATAATGAAACAGCTTTTTAAACGGATAAACTCGCGTATATATTTTTCTAAAACACACCTGACGAGTCTGCCTGCGACCACGAGATCTGCAAAGATCTCGAAACGTCAGGTGTGTTTTAGAAAAATATATACGCGAGTTTATCCGTTTAAAAAGTTGTTTCATTCTCTATCATATATCATATTTATTATTATATTAGTATTCTTGCTGTCTCTCTCGTTACAGACCTTTAGTGAAGCAGCCGTCTAAACAGCGATTACCAATTATTCAACCAAGCGAAATGATAGAGCTCATTGTAAATGTACTCAAAGGTTACTCATGTTAACTTGTGTAAAGCATTTCAATGATACGGGATCGTTTATCACATTTTCGGGGTTTGTATTTTATCCAACATTATACGACGTGTTTCTGGATGTACGACATTAAATTTAAACGAGCACAGTAGGTACTAGTCCATCAAAAAATTTTAAAACCTAAATATCTGTAGTTAATAGATTTAAAACATTAAATTTTCGAATAAAATAAATAGTAGAATCAACTGCATAAAACGTAAACATGCTTAGGGCGCTTAGAGTGGAATCGAATTACACCTTTCTCTGTCTTTCAAGCAGCACGATTGCAGTTTCTTCACCTTAAAATGTTTACGTTAATATTATGAACTCAGATCTATATCAAATGAAAAATAATTTCCTGTGGCTAAAGTATTTGTTGGATTTGATTGATTTTTTGTATACGGGTAAAGAACATGATACTCTTTATGTGGTTTACAGGAATTTTAATCGTCCTGTAACACCCTGTATAGGGTTTTATGCTAGTCTCTTAATCTTGAATGATGTTGAAACTGGAATACCAGTAATTCAAACCCTTCATTGTTCCTTTCAAACAAAGGGAAAATGATGGTGGCAATTAATAATAATCCTCCTTGCTAAATTTTGGTCACAACGCGCGGTCAATCTCAAGAGGGCCTACTAATAGCCAACTTACCAAAGATATTTTTTTTTAAATAAAAGATGTATTGGTTGTCTTATAGGGACTCAGTATTAAGGCTATGTCAGTTTCCAACAACCAACCTATTTGTCTGAAAATTAAAAAAAAAATAGAATAATGGCACGTGTTCGTTACGTATAATATTTACTTATGTATAATTTATTATATGTATTCGCGCTCATATATTTCTACTTTATGGAAATCATAAATCAACATAGTAAGTGAATCTTTGTTGAGTGTATTGTGATGTTTAGTTTTAGTTAAAAATACTGAATTAAGTGTGTATTTTATATACAATTCTAAAACGGCCTCTGAAAAAGAGAAAATATTTACAAAGCATGTTTCTAATACAAGGACATCGGGAACGAAAAGATAAAAAATATTTTTGTGAATGAACACATTTTTTATAAAAAAATTATAATATTCATTACAAAATGTTTTAATTTATGTTCCATGAAACCCAATTATAAACAAGTAAGTTCTACTTATCTTAGTCTAAAATAGTAAGATAACATCTACGACTTAATTTCCCATCGATCTGGATTTTTTTGCCTAAAACCTAGGCATAATAAGCTGGTAATCTCAAAGAAGGTTGAAAGCAAAGCCGGAACGGCCGATTCCACTCGATCCTATCGACGAAGATGGATGGAAATGGCTTGTCACTTGGATCGTAAGGCGGACACGAATTTCAAGATAAAACATGACGGAGATAAGTACCATAAACTCATAGCGTAAAGACGCAAATTTAAAAGCTTTTAGCTTCCTAGACGGTGAGGATTAGACTAGACCTAGATTACATTACGCAGATAAACGTAGATCATTTATTATTGTTGTGGTTTAATCCAAGGTTTTAATTAAGTTTTGTTAGGCCGGTTACTAACATTAAAACTACTAATTGTAATGTTTGTGGTTTTGCGTAATTAAATTTTAATCAAGGAGTTTCCTTATGTCAATTAGAATAATAAAACTATGTAAATATCAATTTTGCTTAGCATAATGATAATTATTTGATGTAACTAAAATCAGTTTTTTACGAATTATATGGCCCTTTTTACCCTAAAAGATATAATATTGTAAGGTTATCTAGATATAAGATTTTTTGAAAGATTTGCCCCCTTTCGTACGTCATAGAGTCTGTATGGAAAAGGAACCATCGTAAAAGTTGTTTTGTAACAGAAATAAACATAAAAAGTAACATTTTTTTTATTACTTTCTAAATACTTTTTTTCGTATTGCATTACTAATTGAATCACCATTAGGTATCTAAGCAATAAAAATTCTGAGCAATTAAAAAATGAATACAGATCATTTTGACACGAAATAAAATAAAAGTTTATATTTTTTTGATCTTGATGACATAAATTTTCAATCAATCAATCTTCCTTCTAAACTGTTTTTTTATGAATACCTACAATAAATTAGTCCTTATATTGTGATAATTATATAATGAAAACTACTTAATATTTCTAATTCAGTTATTAGAATCGCTCCACCACAATCACGAATCACCATAAATCACCACCCCTGTTTTAAAGTAAATAAAAAGTCACAGACCACAGCTGGTTCCAATTCTGACATTAAATTTTTATCTATACTCTACTATTTCAAAGAGAGTGTCGATGACCTTGAACCACTACTCAGGTCTGTGCTCTGTAATGAACAGGTCATTAACCAGCCCATGTAATGTTACCATGCGTATCACTGAAAGAATACATTTGAAGCTCAAACATGTACGAATAGGTACTTAAATAAATTCGATGAATGAAAAATTATTAGTTTTTCCATAACTATTATTATTATAAATACTTATTTATACCTATTTGGTATCTGCCACCACAATATGCAGTACGTTTGGTAATATGACGCAGACGACGAACTAGTGAAAGTAAGTAGAATTTATGTACTGCCTACCCTGTCGAAAATGTCTGTGCACGCCGCTGGTCTTGGGATATCTGTCAGGGTGGGCAGTGCCTTTTTGCCTGAATGAACTGCACGCCCTTGCTCAAGAGTCAAGACAATGACGATCTTTTAGCTAGCAATTTTTATTTATTTTGTATAGGAGTTTACTTAAACGATCCAAATGGGATGAAAACCTCAATCTCTCTATCTCTTTCTGGTAAGTAATGTAAACAATAAAATGCAAATGTAGAACATCCAATCACTGTCACCCTTCCTTTATCAACACCGCGGTAACTGTACGTACCTACAATATTGAAAACGTTCTCTTTTCTCAATTTATTTACGTCCAAGCACAATCCGATTTGCTTGACGCAATCTCGGCAGCAAAGTGGTACCCAGATCACGGCGATGAGAGATGCTCAGCTGTTTGGTATTGATGAGTCAACAGAATTTTGACAATGATGCCATAAGCAACTCGCTTACCGTTGCTTACCTAAAAATTAACAAAAAAAAATAGATGAAGCAGGTCTCCATAAAAATGTTCATCAATTAGATTTTTATTTATTAGATTTTTTTTTAAAAGAAAGTACTTATACCTATTGAATAATTTTCATTCATACTGTAACCTCATTTCCCTATGTAATCATTCTCACACATTCCCCACACGCAATGTCTTCGTGATATTCATCCAAATGGCCATTTTGATCGATTCCAATAACATTTCAATCACACACAAATAGCATATCAAAAGCATTTTATCAGGAAATTGCTGAAGAGCTATTACGCAGACAGTAGCAGTTATACGTAAAACTAGGTTGCGCGGCACTCGTCTAGGGCGGCGGCCGTGGGGGGGTAGCGATGGGTGTCGTATCGTAGCAACGAGCAGCATCCCTCTCAGTGTGCTCCCGTCGTCCGTGCCGTTCGCCCGCGCGCCTGCGACACGTACCGCCTCGCTCAACTTGACCGAACCTCACACGAGCGTTTACATTCAAATTCTGTGCAGTGTCAACCAAAATGTTCATACTATTCATTCTATTGACTGTGTACCTCATAACTCTCTGTCATGGTTAACGTGATAATTGGAATGGATTTGATGTTATCGTCGTAAGATAAGCCCCGCCACGGAGTTGACGGGCTGTTGTGTGTCTTTTCAACTGCTTCGACAGTTGGTGAGTTTTATGATTGGATTTTTATCGTATACATCGGCTATCCCTTTAGTTTTATTACCTATTTACTTAACTCGTTGGTATTTGGTATAAATGCTATATACAACGTAATTTACCGTATAATTTTTATCGCCCGCAATTACCTAAGTACGCGTGTTTAATGTTGTCATTTGTTACGCCCTGCGGAATTAAAATTAATTGCAGTGTACAATTTACTTTTGTTATTTATTTGTTTGAACGTAAGTTTTTATTTTCTTTTTATAGCACGTTTATTTTAGTAGGGAGATGTTCATTTAAGATTCGTTTTAGGGGATGAATTTCTATATTATCTTCTAAAATTGGTAAAAGTGACGTTTTTGTAGACCTAAGGAAATATGAGTAGGAGTCGTGAAGTATCAGAAAGTCAAAAGACAAGCAAAGGATAGAGGGAGGTGGTGATTGCTCCACCGTCAAGAGCCTAGCTTTTAAATATAAGAAGAAGAAGGAAATAGACATGTTTTTATATATATCTATAACGCAAACGGAAGGGAGGTAAATTATTAAGATGTATGTTTTACTATAATATTGAATATTTCTGATAGTCTAAAGATTTATAACGTCAGATTTATAAAGGAAGCTGAATGATGCTTAAGGCATCTTATTAACCTTTATGTTGATTATTTAAGTTGTCATTACAGACACACTTGATAACTATGGTTATTACAGCTAAGGGCTTTAAATAACCTGTAAATTAATAACGTACATTTTTCTTAAACTACCCACATATTATATACATATCACTTTATCAACCCGTGGGTGTCAATTTAATATATAAACTTAGTATTTTAGACACCTAGTATTTTAAGCAGCGGTAATAACAATGGTATGATCGTTAGACTGCTAAGTCAAAGGTCGTAGATTCGAAGCCCAGGCACGCATCTCTGACCTTCTGAATTCATTTGCGGTTTACAAATTAATTATCTCTTGCTAAGACAGTCAGTCACATCGTGAGAAAACCAACATACCTACCTGAAAAACATCTTTTAGGTATGGAAAGCCATAAGAAGCCAACGGGTGGTCTAAACACTGATAGCCTGTCTTCCCGTAGATGTGCCTAACAAGCGTTGCATAAGGGAGGTTTTGGAGCTGGTCTCTTAAGAAAACCCGGGATCTCTCTCCATGTGCTGATGGTGATCACAGGGGTAGTTTTAGTGAGTAAGAATCCCACACTCCCCGGTCTCTTCTCCCGGAGGCTGGGTGCCTTTTGAAGGTTTCCCCCTGTAAACAAAATAAAAGAAGGTAGTGGATAAACCATACGATAAAGAATAAAGAAGAAGAGTATTTCATAAAAAGGAGTAGGTGGTGACACCTACACAGTGACCTTACACGAGTCAGCTATTTGCTACTCTGTCAATAAACCAGTTTTAAAGACGTAATATATATAATAATACGTGAAGCGAAAACTGTGGATCCCTTTTTAAGAATATTGCGCGCACGGAGGATATTAATCTTGGCATAGTAAAAGTTTATATAGAGAAGAAAGGTCAAATTTCGACCACTGACTGGATTACTAGTTTAAACAAACATATGAAGTCAAATCTTAGTAATTTAAGTGTGTAATGTCCACTTTCGTGGTTTTAGAAGCTGACCACTCCATCAACCCGTGGGTGTCAATAAACTTGACTCTAGTATTAAATATCAAGGGTAAGTGGTGACGCCCACTTATGTAATGAAAATGTCATTTCTGAGCATAATTATTCGGAATTGGCATATAAAATAATAACCTTTATAGTACTTTTGTTCGGTAAAAGCCTACTCTCATAAGGAAGTAATAGAAGCTAGGGTTTTACAGAGGTTTATATAAAATTATGAGTCTCGTAACTTGAAAGAAAATCGACAGCCTTGTTGTTAACTAATCTACATATTAATATGTAAAGAGAAAACTTTGTAGGTACCCATATTGTACATATTATAAGCATATTACGTGCACGAAGGAGTATCAGAGTTGGTGTTGTTAATGTTTTATAGATGAGTGCAGAAAGCTAAAATATTATAATATATGTATATTTAAACCTTTGACTACCGCAAGGATGCCGGCGACGCACAATGGATTGCCTTTTGGGTTTCATTTCTCGGTGTTTGGCGGTTTAATGTTCTTGTATCTGCAAGTTGACAGCTCAAATTAATCATCGTTAAAGGAGACGAAACAGTCTAGTACCTACTATACTCACGAATTATTTAAAAAAAGATTAGCTTTCATGCGTGGCTTTGGCCGCGTGGTATGTTCAAAATCAAATCAAAATTCGAAAGACACGTGGCACCATCTATTATTATCATAAAAACGGTATTATTTCCTATGTTCGTTTCTGTACATTTGAAAACGTGTATGTACTATTAGTACTAGTACTACTAGTACTGATACTACCTACTAGTAGTACTATTAATTGCACTATTACTACTAGTATTAGTACAACTCCTACTAGTACTACTATTAATTGCACTATTACCACTAATACTAGTACTAATACAACTACGTAGTACTATTACCACTAAAATATATTATGATAATGACTGCTCAGCTCCCTCTTGCCACATACGACGCATTCTTCTTTGCCACATTTTTTTTATTAATTTGGATAAAGTATCATGGGGTCTCTTACCTCCTTTAGTGATGTAAATGACTCAAGCACCACCTTGCTTTTTTTTTACAATAAAACCATAATATTAACGTGAAATATTTTCAACCCGATGCACGATGTCACAATATTGATAACTTTTTATACCTCAAGGGAAATAAGCTTAGTGATTATTTTAAAATTGACTTCAAAGCCAACATTATACGGCGTGATGGGTACATTCGACTGAGTATCTCAAGCTCAAGGGATTTGGTGTGGAGATGTTACTGTATTCGTTTTCATCTTATTCATAATTATTTGCTTTTTGAATATTAGGTATTTTATTGGTGTTGTGTATTGAGTCGTAAGTCAGAGATTTCAGGTACGATTCCAAAGCGCGCACCTCTGACTTTTCGTAAGTTATGTGCGTATTTATTAACCGCTTTTACTTAGCTTGACCTGTTTATTATTTGGTTCAAATTTAGTAATCGATATTTCACCCCCTTCTTGTTGTTAGATTGATCTGATTTTGTACACAGCTTTAGTTCTGATGACAAAACCGTTTTAAGTAAAAAAAGTT
Organism: Protodeltote pygarga; assembly: GCA_936450705.2. NCBI lineage: Eukaryota > Metazoa > Arthropoda > Insecta > Lepidoptera > Noctuidae > Protodeltote > Protodeltote pygarga. The sequence continues at coordinate 4,382,946 of OW388257.2, read as the reverse complement.
TACTTATATAAATTAATTATCACTCACTCCGTGCCTCGAATAGCACTTACAATCGTTGACCCTGCTCCTGATCTCTTTCCGGTCGTGTCGTATTGCCGTACCATCCGACTATGAGAGTGAGGGAATAGAAATTGCACCAGTGTTTGCGCACACACTTGTGCACAATAATATCTTCTGCGTAGTTGGCTAATCTCCGTTAAGATTGGCCGCTGTGACCGAATTACATGTGCAGTGATAGATTAAGTGGTATGATCGTTGATTGCTGGCCAGTGCTAGAACAAGTCTGTTTCGAACCCACACCCATGCGCTTGCAAAGCGGGTCCGTAACTAATGCGCCACCACAACCAAACTAAAAGTGTATTAAAAACTTTCGTTTACCGCTTCAAAAGCTTTAATGTTCTAAAATGTAGGCACTTAAAAAGTGTAAATATGCATTTTGACTTTAAATTAAATAGTTAAAATTTTAAAGTTACAAAGTTCTTCACCGCTGACACCGCATCGCTACATAAAATTTAAAATTAAGTAATTAAAAACTGAGTAAATACCTTTTTGAAGGTTAATATTTACGACTATTAAAAGTAATCGAGTTGAAATAATTAAACACCGTAAATAAGTAAAGTGGTCTTTTCTCTGTTTCAAATTAAATCTATCTTCTAACTCTCGGGCCATGGGGTCCGAGTCATGGAGGTCCGATGGTCCGAGTGCACGTCTCTTATTTCGGGATATCGCAAAGAGACTCGTCGACATGTCACGTGATCAGAGCGCTGACTTTTCCTTGGGCAAAGGGTCAGTATTGCCATCCAACGTGGCAATGCTGCCAGTCTTCTGGGCGCGCTACTCGGGGACAGCGATGCGGAGAAGATTTTTGACGATTTATAAGTTTAAAAAAAAATTAATGTAACTATATATTATTACTTTGTAATTAGGTATAAAATATTTTTTTCTATATAAATAAATTAAAAATTCTGTTCGTTAGTAAGAGCATTACTTGCAAACGGCTGCACCAATTTGGTTTAATTTTAAAATTTCTTATAACTTGAATAAGGTTATGGAGCAAGAAAAATTAGAAATGTTGCCCGGAGAATTGAAAAAAATCGTAATATCAAAAATTGCTTTATTATAGAGATTTTTGACAGGACAACGATAATATTTTGCATTTGCGGGTATATTATCAAGCCAGACCACTTTTATCGGGTTTTGGTAACGTTTCATCATGATGATGCTCCAATGATGAAACAAACTCAAATCTTACGCGTCAATTCTAAAATCAATCGTCGAGTCAATTTTCCGAGCGTTGATTGGTCAATTTTGAAAACGAGATAAAGTTAATGATTTAACATAATAGACCTATTGAGTTTTTGTAAGATACCCGTTGAAAACTTTGACCAAACAGGCCCTGCCATGTCCATATAATTTTGGTATTGGTAGAACCACCACCGTTCGTGTGAACGAAGATCATTAAAGCAACTTTGCAATAAAATAAATTAATATTAACGTTGCGCAATGCGTTTGCGCAAACCAAAATACCAGAGCTCCAATATATTCGGCTTCTGCGACTGTATCGTACCGCACCATAGAACCCCCACTTGTGTGCTACACCTCGTAGCGCTGTGATGACGTAGCATCTCGTAGCACTGAGGCGTAGAAGTAGCTCGTAGCTCGATTACTACATCAATTATAGCGTTGGGTTAGACTCAAACGGAATATTAATTGTGTAACTACTGGGCAGAAGATAGGCACATCAAAGCACTTGATATAATTAATTTGAATGTAAATCACAAGTATTAACTAGGCATTAAATACACATACCTATGTTACACACTATTTACATCAAATTATAATGTATCAGTAACTTAATTTTTTCTGTACCTCTTACTAACTTTTCTCAACTTTTTAATGGTTTATGGTCAACCGCATGTCAGAGATAAAACCCTTTTAACTATGTATTTCGGTTATTTTATATTCGTTTCAGAGAGGTTACTAAAGTCCATTTTATGAAATTTTTTCATTTTTTTTTTAGTTTACTTCTTGCGTGTGTACGATGTGTCACACATCTATCTTTATTCAAAAAATACTTTCAAAGTAACTTTTGCTGAAATAGTTTATGCTAATTAGCTTCTAATACTATATTTTTGCGAGAATAGCGTCAACATCTCGTCCACGTGTAAAAACTTTCTGAAGGTCTCGGGATAAACTAAACGTAACATGATTGATGGACAGTACACTTAAACTAGAAGAAAATGGATAACACAATGTCGTGTATTATTTACCGGATGAGAAAAGTGTACACAAACAGCTGGTCAGTGAGATTTGAACACACGTGCTCGTAAAGTAGCTATTACTGCAGCTTAATGCATAATGCAGCTTATTACGCACACGTGTTATTTTCATTTACCGAACTAGTACTTTATACAGGGTTATTTGTAAAACACCAGCATCCTTCAAAGGGGTTATTAAACTCATCATTACGAACAACTTCTACTATGGGTCCAACCCTGAAATCGCAAAAAAAATCAGCTGTTCCATACATTTTGTTGTCATGTGAAATCATAAATCATAAGTCATAAATGTATGGAACAGCTGATTTTTTTTCTCCAAATTTACTTTAATTTTTCCTTAATATTTAAGCCATGTACCAATGTTCATCCATAAAAATCAAGATAAAATACGAAAAATAGTAGTACAAGCACACCAATGAATTTATAAGAAGCTTAAAGAAAAAAACAAGAGTCATCGCAGAGCATTTTTCAATTTCCTTTAGACAATCAGAACGCTAAAGACAAAACAAGGCTTGTACTACAAAGAACGGGGACATTCGCAAACAAAGCAAATCGCTGTGCTTGCCGGAAACTGGTTAGGCCTTGTAAAAAGCGACTGAGCGATACTCTGCACTTGAAGTAAAAACTTCTTGGTAAAAATGTTATAATAAAAATACTGGCTGGTGTATTTTAGTTTCCTTTTTTTTTTAAAAAACTTGCTGGATAGAAATATTATTTTTTTTTATGAAAAAAGGAATGCTATATTAGCTTCTTCACAGCGTCTATCATTTTCCTGTCCATAAAGTCTCTATTTAAAAAACCTCGTCGACCCATGCGTTACTCCGTTGTTGTGTGAAAGAAGAACAAACATACTTTCGCATTTATAATAGGTATACTAGCTCACCCTTAAGCAGCTTCACAGCAAGTTCTAATTTTACTAAATCGCACTGCCTCATATCGGGTCCAATTGTGAATTTTATATTCATCCAAGAACCCATTCAAAATCATCAAAATCGGTCTAGCCGCTTTGAACTGATGTGTTGAACTGTATATACGTGGCAAATATTTTTTACTTATACAAATAAATTATCTCTGTCCACGACTCTGCATCAGACAGGACTGAATGGCGATGCAAATCCATAAGAAAATCTTTAGACCAGGCAGTCACGACCCTCAGCTATGAGCAAGACAAAAGAGTAGATAATAATATAATAATATTATGATAGTAAGTATAAAGGTGGATTTCCACCAAAGCAGAGAGGAAATGTGTTTCTACACAAATGATAACTCAAGCGAACTCGAGCGGCGCCGCTTCATCTGTCATTTGTATAAAAACACATTTCTTCTCCGCTCATTTCCGCTTTGATCGAAACCTGCCCTAAGAAAAGCCTGGATACTGTTTCTGAATTTGGGATAATGATGTTTCTTTTACTGTGACAGTTATGATTGAGTGTTAATGAAGGCAGGCAAGCGGAAAGCCATGCTCATAAATCTCGAAGAAAACAAATTTTATGACTTGAGCTGTTGCTCCCCGATTGTCGTTTATTTATTTATGGACGCACAATAAAAATGAGCTTATTAAATCATGAAATATATTGAACTAGTAGAAAGGTACTTCTAATATCAAATAGAAAGCAGGTAAAAATGTTATTGACCTTTATTATTATGTTGTAAAAAGAAGCCTTCAAGCTTGTATCTCCGGCTATCGCGTGACTAACTCCCTATACCCAAACACTACTGTGATGGAAAATATTGTGAGGAAACCAGCACATCTGCATGTTTTTAATGGTTTGTTAAGACATGCCAGAGGCCCACGGAGAGTTTAAACACAGACACCAAGTTGTTGATCAACCTACACGATAAGAGAGTAATAACTTCAATTTCAACCACAGAGGGTTATGTTGGTCTCTGCCTCGTTGGTCTAGTGGTAGCAAGCGCGACTGCTGAGCACGAGGTCCTGGGTTCGATCCCCGGGTCGGGCAAAAGTGTTATTGGGTTTTTCCATTAGGAAATTCTCAGTAGCAGCACGGAGTCTGGAATTGTGCCCGGTTAATGGCAATAGGCTCGCCCCCTATTACATGGGACTTATAAAATAGCCGGCGAAACGTGGGTGTACTGCACACCTCTGCCTACCCCCTCTGGGGAATACAGGCGTGAGTCTATAAATAAAAAAAATAAATAAATAGGGTTATGTAAAGAGTTGCTTATGTACGTTGATAAAAAAACAATGTGTATTTATTATGGATACCTACGCAATTCTACCTTTTCCTAAACGAATAAAGAATTACGCGCGTAAAATCGTATTTTTTGGGCAATATATCACAATTATTATCACTCTAAATATAGACGTGTACGCTTTTGGGCAACCTTATGTAGGTTATTCTTATTCAGGTTCAGTCGACAAAAAATCAAATCCATTAATACGCTTTTTTTATTAGTAAAGTGTCCGTTTCTTATTTTTTTTACAATAAATATTTAAAAAAAAACTATTAAGAATTTAGAGATCATTTTGCTTTTTGTTCTCATCAAAATCATCATTTTTTATATTATTATTTTTTTGTAAATCTTCTTTCTATTCTATTTTCTATTTGTTCTATTCACATTTGAATCTTCTTCCAATAGAACATGTAATCGGTACTCGTTCGGAAGCAACAATCAATTGCCATGAACATTGACATCCACACAGCTATGCTATTTTAATTATTTATTTTATTCGTAACTGAGTGCAACAACAATTGACTGTATGTACCTACACCAACTGTTTCAATGTACCGAGACCTTTATGATAATAAATACGTTGTTTGCTGTTGTAAAAAAGCACGAGATATTTCTGCATTTTACATTTGTAGCTTGGTTTTCTAGCAATAGAAGAAAACAAAGAGATTTTTATATCTTAATTTGAAGTTCAAATGTAATTTAAAGGATTCAGAATTCTAAAACGAGATACAGACATGGAGTGCCAATTTTAGGAATGAAGCTACAATAATAAAATATCGCATGACGCAATTATAAATCCAAACTAATATTATAAATGCGAAAGTAACTCTGTCTGTCTGTCTTTGCTTCACGCCTAAACTACTGAACCGATTTGTGTGAAATTTGGTACAGACATAGTTTGGAACTTGAGAAAGGACATAGGATAGTTTTTGTTACAAAAAATAAAATAAAAATAAAATTTATTCCGGACATACAGCGCCATCTATTGGTCAAGAGTCGAAGTCACTATTCCACGCGAACGAAGTCGCGGGCAAAAGCTAGCTATCTATAAATTTATACGTGAAAAAAAAAACTTCGCATCCCTTTTTAAGCTTATGGTGTGCACGTCACACTCCTTAGTGGTAGATTTGGTATTAGATATATAGTTAAAGTTTAACTATATGGTAAAAGAGTGCAGCTACATTTTTTAAATACAAGTTTTTTTTTGTATACATAATTTATATGTAATTAATTACGATCGAAACTAGACCACGAGTATTAATTTATTTTTTGTTTAAAATAGTCATAGTTTTTATCGGCTAGTTGAAACATAAGTCTTCAGTCTTCGATAGATATCAGCTTCTATAATACCTACTTACACAATTTCTTAGGTCTTACAGTGATTTTACACTACACTTGGGACTTTAAATTGATCTCAAAATAATTCAGTAAATAATTGCAAAAGTAAATACTGGTATTTTGTATTTGCTACGTGATCTACCCTAACCAAATGTTTCAACGTGTGGTTTCGTTCTAAATTCAGATACAAAATACTCTTGAGATTTATACATAGTGTGGTGTACATGCAAATCTTAACCAGCTGTCGGTTCTCTTTTAAAATACGTTAGTAGCAACTTAATTTAAACATATGTTGTTTCTTTCTTTGGTCTGATCAGATTCGCACCACTCGAGCACTCTAGACACTTCAATTCACGATGCAATACAAGTCGCCGCCCGGGAAAATGGCGCTTTCATTAGGGAAAAAATATGGAAGGAGGAGGTCACGACCCTCAATCATGAGTAATGTGACATCCGGAGAAGGTGTTACCCATATTATAAAACACTAGTTTTTACTTTTAAGTAGACGCTGGAGCTTTGAAATCAATACCATTGTCACATAATTAAATAATAATAACTGTTAAATCAATCACTTACACTTTTTAAATTAAAAATTTTGGAACTTTATTACTAGAATTTCTAACATCGCCTTAATTATTCAAACATTGAAAGTAGCAACATAGCACAGATAGCCTAGTGGTATGACCGTCGACTGACAAGTCACAGGTCTCGAGTTCGATCCCAAGGCGCGCACCTCTGACTTTTCGTAAGTTATGTGCGTATTATAAATTATCAGTTGCTAAAACGGTGAGGGAAAACATCGTGATGAAACCAGCACACCTGAGAGATTTTTCAATGGTGTGTAAAGCCATGTCAGAGGCCTGCGGGCGGTTTAAACTCTGACACCAGGTTGTTCATCAACCATACGATAAGAAGAAGAAGTAGTAACAATTAACAATTAAAGTGTATTGTTTGATTTTTGGTATTTAATCTGGCGCTTATACAATGTTAGGGCCAATGATGTGATTATTTTTCTATGGAATAGCTAAATTTATTTATTTCTAAATAAGTCGTCAAACCGATTAATCGAACAATGGATTATGTATTATGTCTGGAAATTGTCTTCGATACAATGGACAACTTTGTGTAACTATATATTTTTTAACATATCTATAAAACATAATTAAATCTATGTTTGTCCTTCCATAGAATACATGTTCATTATTTAGTTCAGTATTACATTCGTTATGTAATGTTTCCTACATTTTTTAGACCTAAATGAAAATTTTAATTAAACAAAAACTGCACGAGAGTAGCGTTTGTATCGCGGCAATTCAATTTTGTGCAAAATTGTACATGTTTCCTGCACCTAAATGTCAGTTGGAGCCAAAATGTTGAACAAAAAGTCTAGTTTTAACCGCAGAGTATAAAAAAGTAATAATTTATTATGCGAAATATACCATTGGCTGAATCATTGGTCACACACGAGAAATATAAAATACTAGCTACGCCCGCGACTTCATCTGCGTAGAAGTCGAAAAATAAAATCGGGGGCTGATTAATTTAATATGCGATGTAATTATTTTGAAACATAAGTGGTGCGTCCTTCTATGTTCAAACCTTTTTTTATCTGTGGAAATCTCTTTATAGGTAGTGTACCACTAAGGTTATGTTCGACTCACGCAGACTAAAATCACATGGTGTTATCAACGAATGGTATGGCATTGCAACCTTTGACTTATCAATACAATGGTCATTTTTTAAATATTATTTCGGGTCTATTCGCGCACAGATAATTCATAATAGTCATTATTGAACTAACCTCGACGTGTCGGTCAAGTTGCATTGACTGTGGTCACGAGAACACTGTTTTAGTTCAATAATGACTATTTTGAATTATCTGTGCGCAAATAGACCTGAAATAATATTTGAAAACATGATTCCAACATGGTTTAAAAACTTCTACAACGGTCATTGTTAGAAAGTTATCACTGTTCTTTTTAAATGAAGTGCACCGTGGCTACTAATTTTATTTTTAATTTATTCGTTCTTCTATCCTATACCTATAAATAATATTTACAAATGTATTCGTTATTTGCCCTAATACGCGTCGCTGAGCGGTACACTTTCACAATTTGCATATAATTTTCATTTCGGCAACAGTCATTTGAATAATTGTTTAATACCAGCCGTGGTGGGAATGCATTCATTCGCCTATATTCTGATTTATTAGCGAACTGAAAACTGTGAGCTGATGTTTTCGTAATCGTGTTGAAACAACCGTTCCGGTTGGTGAAATGTACTGGAATTTTATTTCAGCGATAATCTGATTGATAATTTGGTTAGTGTGATTGGAATTGAGTACAATTTTAACTGTGAATTTCCGTGTGCAATTAAGCAGTATATTATTGAATATTACAAGCATTGTTCTATGAAATATGCAACATATTTCCTCCACCATATTTCATACAGATGCTTAAATCTATTTTGATAATAGGTTCATAATATATTATATACATTTGTTACGTTTAGATAGGCAAGTTGTAAGTGCAAAAGTCTCTAATAAATAAAGATTTAAAAAAATGTTTAAGAAATATTGAGTGAAAGATTTTTTTAGTCGTCTTAGAACTACGCAGAGGTGATACCTACTCATAATTGTCATCAACTTTTACTATGACCAACTTCGATAATCCAAAAAAACCTCTAATCCCTAAAAAACATTTTTTAAGGCATTACATTACCGTAACATATCTACACTGAATATTCCCACACTCTCTTAGTCCAGTGGGACGGCAATTCGAGACGACTGGAGAAAGATCAGTTGCAGAACCAGCGGTTTAACGTGCTGTTTGAGGCTCGGAAAATGATACGCACATATCTTACGAAAAGTCAGAGATAGGCGTGCCTTGGTTTTGGACTTGAGATGTGTGTATAAGCGGTATAACCGTTTACTGACAAGTCAGAAGGACTTGCCTGTGAATGGACATTCCACTAAGCTATCACGATTGTTTCAATACTTTGAAACCATCCAATATGATGATGATGATGATGATGTCCTCCCAGACGTATCCGTCGACGGCGACACCCTGTTATTTTTTGGACTGTTTTCGGGCATGTGCTCGAATGTGACTCAATAAATAACCAAACCATCTAATATATTGTAGGAGTGGCATTCATAATCATGAGTCTTTTACCAATACAAATTTTTATGACGTCCACGGTATATTATTCTTACTCTAAAACCATGTAATAACTTAGCCTTAGATTGTGTGCTTAAAGTAGTTCGAGATAACAATATCAAACACCCACAGAAGTCTAGATGGCTAAGACAAACTCTGTTATGATTACATTAGTGTATAAATTTGTATGAATAGTTTAAGAATTTGAATGTTACAATAAGAAACAGTAATTAAAGTGTCCTTTGTCGGAGACCCCACTACTAAAAAACTTTAAATTATTGAATAAAAGTCATTCATCAAAGTACTTAATTTTATCTACTTAATTTTATTATCCTTCACGGCTTGTGTCAAGAAAACTGTCTGCTTCGTTGGTCTAGCGGTCATGACTTGCTAGGCATGAAGTGGCTTCGATTTCTATTTCTGGCGAAGCTTGATTCGTTTTGCCATCTGGAAGTTCTCAGTAGCAGTTCCGAGTTTGAAATTATGAACAGTGATTACTTATTCAAAGTAATAAAAACAATTATTTTTTTTTAATTACAAAATTTAAAATGTTGTGGTGGCGCATTGTTTAAGAACCCGCTTTGCAAGCATATGGGTAGGTGGCAGCATTCTAATAAATCCTGGACTTAATAGTCTGAAATCACTTACAGGCAGTGAGCTAGCGTGGTGATTAGTGCTCGATCCTTCTCTTTATGAGAAGATGCTTTTGTCCTCCAGTGAGACAGTTACAGGCTGGTTAATATTACAAATTTAATGTTCCCAGCCATATGAGATTCAGACCAGGACAACGGTTTATCAGTTAGAGCCTAGCTCACAAAAGAAGTCCCGCTAATTTTATGGGGACTAAAAAAAAAGATTGTAATTTAACGGGATTAGTTAAACATTGCGAAAACGCTAACGAATTTTGCGGAACTTATTTTTTGGCGCGGGGTCTCAAACCTACAATAACAAGCATGATAAGAAAATGTTAGAAAACTTGAACATCTTGTTAAATTATAAATAGAAAGCAACCTACTTATTTATCTTTGAAATACAGATATAATAACTACTTGCTAATTTCTTTACTTTTTTTTCCTGTCCCAAAACAGATGTATATATAAAAAGTTGCTAGCTTTATTTTCGTTTTTTATTTTCTTTAGATATGGTATTCTAATTTAATGCAGCCTTTATGTTTTTTTTTACATAATGGAGTAGAGTTTGAGCAGTAATTATTTAGCAATGTTTTAACTCGTTAAATTTAATACACAAAAAGTGTTCCGCTGGCTACAGCTTCCACTTAATCGTCTGTATTGCCTTAACTAGAACGGATCCAAATCAGTAATATTACAATAGTAATGGTCTAATAGGACAGATTCCAAATAAATAAAGCTTCATTCCTGGAATCAAGGCGAATAGGCGAATGGCCTAGGACTTCTGTTCCCGCTCACTATAGAGACACATAAATTGCGCTAACTGCAAAAGAATAAAGAATGAGACCAGAACATATATCCATGCAACTCTTGAATACATTCTTTTCTATGTAGGGGTTGAAACTAGCGCGGAATGCCACTTAACCACTGCGCTTATTGTAGTGTCATCACAATCTATACTTCATTAGCAAAACAAGTCAAACGTTTGCAGTCTTTGAAACTAACTACGTCATAATTTTCACGAAACAATAGAAACAAACAGCCTGTATAATAGGCTACTTTGCATTTACATAGAATTCTGTATAGCTGCATATTATGTGCCCCGGGCTTTCTAAAATCTAGCGCTTCAGCTCGGAAACTTAAGGCTCTATGGGATGTAGAACTTGTATAATGTTATGTGTTAGATTCATTTAGTCTCCTAGATTTTATGTTGTCAGATTTTGTCTTTTTTCTTCATTGCTTTTGCTTTTTTTTGTCATTGCCATTGCCACAACTATTTGCTTTGCTACAAAGTACACAGAATAATGCGGACAAAGTAACGGAGAGAATCTACTTTACAATAATAATGTCCTTCTAGCTGAATCTCGGTCGAAGATTCGAGATTAGCTATCTACGCAGGAGATATTACAGGGCACAATTAGCGTGCGCGCAAACACATGTGCAGTGTCTTTTTCAATTACTCTCAAAATCCGATTGGACGGCAATCCGACACAACCGGAGAGACATCAAGCACATCAACGGAACAAATTATAATATTTTAAGCACATAACTTACATAAAGTCAGAGGAGGCCTTGGGTTCGAACCTGATACCTCTGACTTGTCAGTCAACGGTCATACCACTAGGCTATCACTATCAATAATCCTAATAAACAAAAAAAAAACAATATTATTCGTCATTTTACTTGAGGATTCAAGACTACATCTGAACCGTATAACCACAGTATAATAATCATACAGTACGGTAACTACGTACAAACGCTCAAAACGGCCACACTCACACAAACACGCGTAATATTGCGTAACGACAGACTCCTAAGCGCACGTCGCGGTACCTATAGTATCAACCACGCGACGTTGCGCATGTTCGTGTGAGTGTGCCGTTTTCGATCGTTTGTACGTAGTTACCATACTGTATGATTATTATACTGTGGTATAACCCTACTTCGACACGGTCAATGTGGATTAGGCCATTTGCGGCGCTCGTGTTTCCGTGCTTCGTAAGCTATCTTAAGCCGCTGCCACTTAATATCGTAGTCGTTAAGTCAGGGCCTTTTGGTCGGTTTGATAAATTCAAACCGCAGTTACCCCCGAACCTACCTTCTCCGCACTCCGAGTGATAGATAAGGCCTATTTTTCTTACCTTGATACGTTAGATAAGAATCCATTTGCTAAAAACGAACGACTAGAAATTAAATATTCATCTAAATTTATTTACTACTAGCTGTTCCCCGCGACTTTGTCCGCGTTAAATTAAATTTTCCCGTAAACACACGTTTATAAAGTAGCCAGATTGCCTGTTTTTTTTTCTTACTTGAAACACAGATATTGTTATTTTTTACTGAAAACTAAACTTTTTTTTAGAATAAAAATTGCCTATAGCATTCAGGAATAAAGTAGCTTCCTATTGGGGAATTTTTAGGATCGGATCGGTAGTTCCAGAGATTACTCCTAACATACATACATTATTACATACATACAAACTTTAACTCTTTATAATATTAGTATAGATATATAACCTTTATTCTATTTTAAATTAATTTAATGAAATGTCGTGGTGGCGCATTAGTTACGGACCCGCTTTGCAAGCGCCTGGGTGTGGATTCGAACCTAGCATGTACCAATGTGACTTTTTCAATGTCATAATGTACTTTCTTAGTTAATCTAAGACACCACTGACTAACATCGTAAGGAAACCTGGACTTAATAGTCTGAAATCGCCAACACGCAGTGAGCTAACGTGGTGATTAATGCTCAATCCTTCTCTGTATGAGAAGAGGCCTTTGCCCTACATTGGGACAGTTACAAGCTGATTTATTATAAACACATATACACACAAGAATTGAAAGAAAGCTACAGAAATGAACAAACATAGTTACCACAATATCTCTTAATGAATTTATAGATTAAATAGATACGACAAGTAAAGATAGATCATTGACCTGCCATATTGACTGACCTGGAAACCCAATCAAGTACCTAACATTTCATTCATCCATTCATTTGTAATATTCTAAACAAGTTTGCCAGTTCCCGGATATAAATTAGTTTCCTATGTAAACCTTAGTAATTGCTGTGTTCTATTTATAACCGGGACCCGGCAATCTGTTTGATATGGAGCTTATAAATATTTCCATGACCCGATTGGCGATGGCACCGTGTTTAAGCATTCAGTCTTACTCGATGAGTCGCGAATTTATTTTCTGGGCGTATTTATACACACGAGGTTCGGATGACTAAAACTTATAATTGTGCCTGATTGAAGGCTTTAAATTTAAAAAAAAAGGCTTAGGTTAGTAGGAGTAGCGCCATTACGCTACCGAGTGCTACCCGCATCAGCTGAAATTACGGCTAAGATGGCGTTAGAAAGAGATTCGTAATTTCATGTGGGTAAGAGTGATTTAGTTGGTAAAGCGATGGCACGGTACGCCATTCGAGTCCTGCACAAGTCAGTAGTTTTTGCAAGTTAATTATAATCTACTTTCGATATCTCTTCTATTTTTAATCTCTACAATTATTTAGATTTCTAAGATGACTGTACACAGTTAAGTTTTTCATTAAACTTATCAATCTTTTCTTACAAGAAAAGATTGATAAGTTTAATGAAAAACTTAGTGGTAACAATCGAATAATAAAAACTTAACTCAAACAAATTGGGATTAATTCTCCTACAAAGAATAAATTAATTTTGGCGTAAAAGTGACGCAACAGACGGCGACAGCTGCTTGTTTCAAAAACTTAGTTTTGTTTACAACGACACCTAAGTTTAATTTTGTTTTACGACGAACGTTCTTTATTTAAAAAGAATTCGATCGCTAAGAATAGATATTATTCTCAAAATATAATTTAAAAATCGAAGAGGAAAGAAATTAATAATTCTTGACAATTAGCTACCGTTTGCCAAAAATTGACAACCATGAAATTAAATGAACTGGTTCACATGAACTTTATAAGTAGGGTAAGGTGACACAAGATATTTGATTACTAGCTTTTTCTAGCGGAATTGTTTCATTGTTTCCATAATCCTTATTAATACAGACCAGTCAGATACCTTATGAAAAATTACGTTTGTTGTATATTCAAAGAAGGCCAAAGCATGATGTACCCAACTATTAAAGTACTACTACTATATTAAAGAGTTGAACTTACGTTAAGCTTACTACTCACTAAGGAATTACAGTGCCCCGTTTATATTTATATGGAATACTATAATAAGAATGAAAAAAAAATTTAAAAAATTCCAGGAGACTGTTTAAATGAATCTATCATCTTTTCTAATTCCCATTCGTAAATTAAGTCATATTTCCCCATCTAACATAAAGTTACAAAAATCGCATTGTTTGTTTACAAGACGTTTAAGCTCGATTTATAATCTACAGCACGTGTCAGACACGACACAGCACAGATGTCAATCTATTTAACCTTTAGGTACGGTGAACTTATTAGAATTTAAGTGATTGCTGATAGTGATGGTCCTTGTTTGTGCACACACGTTCTACTCACTTTAGCTAGATATAAATACGCTTAAAGATATACATATTATTTTTATGTCTTATACGTTACGTGTCTGCCACGTAGGTATGGTGTCTGTAGATGTAAAAAGAGCTTTCTTTTTTCCTCAGCTATCTTTTGTTTTGCTGGATAGCGCTCCTAATACCATCTATATACTTACCTGATAAAATCTCACAATATGTAAAGAACCCTAGAATATCTTTATCGTAATGTTTTGTGTTTAAAGGTCAAACTGCTTCTTTATTTAAATTGAACCCTGAGGGACAGTTAGACCCAACGTGGAATAAAACAAATCATTGCTTGATTTAAGATAAACAGTCCCAGCTAAAATAAACCGAATTATGTAAAAACTGGCGAGAGAGGCCTGCTCGGTAAAAGGTAAATTCTGACTGTAGATTCGCGTAGATGATGATATTTATACATAACATTTGTGTTTGAATCTGAGGTATACCTTACTTACTTAAATGTAACGTAATAAATTCAAAATAAATAATCAATGTTAAATTACGAAATTTTGTAGTAAGAAAAAGTCGATTGCTAGCGGGATTTGAAGCTATTCTTATTTTTCTATAGACAACATTTTAAAATATTCGCATAGTATTCATAAGTACTTTATGTAAATGTTTATAAAAATAAAAATATGCTGTCATACAAATTAACGGTTGAGAGAATAGGTGATACTCGGTTCACCTCGCTGATAACCCGCTGTTTAAATTTTAAGGCCTGTTTTATATTTATAGGTAAACAAACTACAGAATATTCGAAATAACAACTTACTTAGACTAGACTGTGTCCGTTGGACATAGATAGTAGACGCTTAGAATGTAAGAGGTTCTTTGTGAGGAGGACATCTCTGATAGGATTCCAAGTTCAGACATTCGTTGATTTTGTTTCGGTGTCTGTGATAGGCGGATAGCGTTTTAAAGATAGCTTAAATCCAAAGGAAGTGATTTTACGTTCCGGTTATAAAAATAACGATAGACATTTGACGACTGACCTACCTAGATCCTAAATGAATGCTAACTTCTATTGTTGACAAGAAACTTGGATGAGGTTTTCTAAGTGAGAGTAAAAGCTGCTTTTAAACGATTTTTTTTACAAAATATTAAACTTTACGAGTTCACTTTGCATGCATTTTAACTGTTAAAAATTATTCGGTAGACGCATCACTTGAAAACTTTTTACGTTCGTAAAATTCTGAATAAGTTTTCTTATGGAAACAAAAATCTGGAAAAACTAAAAGGGAGCGAAGCAGCGAGAAAAAGCTAATAAGTAATAAATATATTCTATTTTATATTCAGATTCTAAGGTAAGCTCGTAAATTTTTCGGTCCCGGCTCTCATGACAATCTTTCAAACGATATACAGAGTAAGTAGTCTCATAAAATCCAAACAATATCGGCGCGAGAATTTGACTCATACTTGGCCCAATTTTCATCAGTTTCCCGCCCCTCACTTCTAAATCGCACCTCCTGTAACGTGTGCACAGTCGCCGTAAGCGACTCGTCTGGTTTAATTAAACTCTCGACTCGGCTGGAGGTAATACAACTGCTGCTACTTAGCATTTCAATTACAGTTCTAGGATTTTATAATCACATATTAAAATTGTATTAAAGATATGAAACTTGTACGGTAGTGGAAACTTATAGCACTGATAACCTAGTGGTATGATTGTCGACTGACAAGTCAGAGGTCTCGAGTTCGATCCCAAGGCACGCACCTCTGACTTTTCGTAAGTTATTTGCGTACTATAAATTAATTATCAGTTGCTAAAACGGTAAGCGAAAACATCGTGATAAACCACCACCTTAGAGATTTTTCAATGGTGTGTAAAGCCATAAAGCGGTTTAAACTCTGACACCAGGTTGTTCATCAACCATACGATAAGAAGAAGAAGTAGAAATTTAAAAAATGTATGTAAACTTCGTTCTATAAGTATTTTTCAAAGAGTTTGGGACATGTATCGGTGGTTGTTGAATTCAAAATATTTATAATGGAAATATTTAACCCCTTGGGATGCTGAGGTCGGGTAGGCTGTCGCTGTGTCGGTAACTGATATTATTATTCAGCTGTATTAGTTGGCTCCAATACATTTGGGCATTATAAGGTTACTATTAGGATAGAATTAACCGTTACCTTGATACTTAGGCCCTGTTTCTCAGTCCACGGAAAGTCACTAACTACTAGTATAAATTCAAAAATGAAATAGAATTTGTTAAATGATCTGTCAGATAATTTGCTATAACTATACTTATAAAACAGTGCCATGACTGACTGACGGGCAACGCACAGCCTAAACCGTTGTTTCTGAAGACTTCAAAATTGGTATTCTTTATGAATCAACTGCAATATTATATCAAATAAACAATACAAAATACTAGCCGCTATGGAACACTGCCAACTTATTAATTAACTGTTTATTTAGTTCGTTGATCTCAAAACCGATCATAATAGCGACAAAAGCTGAATAATTCATCATATATTTTAGTTTAACACAATCATTTTCATTACCTACATTCAACAAAACAATAAAAAGAAGAAAAAAAGCTCAACAAAATGTATGGAACAGAGACATGTATATGGAGACTAAGGAAAAGCAATTAATTTAAATATAATTATATACAGGCTGACTGGTGAGACACTAACGATACTGAAGGAAGGTACTCAGTACCCGATTCTCGATAAATTTACATCATAAAAAAGGTACTTAATTTTTGACCAAAGTATCCTACAAATAATTTAAG
The DNA here is from genome assembly GCA_936450705.2 of Protodeltote pygarga. Classification (NCBI taxonomy): domain Eukaryota; kingdom Metazoa; phylum Arthropoda; class Insecta; order Lepidoptera; family Noctuidae; genus Protodeltote; species Protodeltote pygarga. The sequence goes on along the minus strand of OW388257.2, from coordinate 4,366,093 downwards.
TGTGGATAATTTTTTGCGAAGACGCGTCGCTGATAATGTTAAGTCGATGAAGTGGCCAAACACGTGCTATGGGGCCAGCCGCCCCCTAGTTACCGACGGTAACGGTAACGGTAACTGTAAATAAATTGTATACAAAAAAAAACTTTGTAAAGTGTAAATATAACGAGAATAGAGTACCGAGAACCCTCCTTCAGTATCGTTAGTGTCTCACTAGTCAGCTTGTATAGGATATGTTAATCAGATCATCTCGACATCTCAATCTGGGTCTGCCGCGATGTCGTCTATCACTTTGAAGGTCTATCTTTATCAGTCTATCACTTTTTTTTGTTTCATTAGTTGGCCCATTGATCGTCTGACATCCGACAGATATGTCCAGCACAGTTCCATTTTAGTGTGGCAATTTATAAAAGTATTTACCAAATGATTAAGAAACCTGGAAACGTGTTCCCGCGTATTTCCCTTGAACTTGTCACTTCTGTGAATGTCAGGCTATAATTCAATTACCAGCCAGCCTGTTTACGTTGTTTACTCACTGTAATTCCAGATATTTGCTCCATAAATCAGAACCTCTAAGTACTAACACCCAACTTGGGTTACTGGATGATATATCGGCTTTTCGTTACAATGGGTTTCGCTTGTCTAATTAATAATATATGATTGTGAAAAAGCACTAAATAGAATTATAAATTTAAATACAGAAATAAAGTTCGAAATTTGTAGAAAGAAAAAAACAATCATGGTTATTAAATTGTTTACCGTGTTTCGTGAGACTGCCTCTTTAGACTAGTGGAGGCAAGCGCTACTGTTAGGCCTAAATCGAAAAAATATTATAGACCATTCTATGTAGAATTTTATAGAACTAAGTCTAGGTCTGGCCCCAGTATGTTGCAAAAAGCTACCTATTTGTTTTATGACAACATGTTTCATCGCAAAACAAGCCTGATTAAATAATATTACTTAGTCTAGTTTTATATATATATATAATATGTCTTTCACGTTTTTATATATGTATTACAACTACAAGCAAAAATCGGGTGATAATGCAGAGTAAAAATGGATCTCTAAAAAAATAAATATTCCGTTGAATGCCTGAGTACTAAGCTTAAGTCCCAAGCCACATAATGACTTCTCTGAAAGGCCTTTATATAACCTGTATAAGTGTATAACTCCTACGTCGGTTATTACGTAGACGTTTATTAGATACAATAAAAGTAACGGTCATATTCTTCATGTAAAAAGGTTTAGAGCCTACTTCTTCAAGATATTGGCAGGTTAAGGTCAGTGTTTATTGAGTTCTTGTGTTTTATAGGCAGCAATTAGTTGGTTCTAGACGACCATTATTCAGAACATTCTTTGTTTTTTTAAACTAGCTTTTCTTCCCGTTAATTCCCGTTCGAGGACGTGAAAGATCTGCCTTTTCCGAATCCATATTAGTTTTTCTGTACTATTTAAATCTTTGAATGAACCTATTGGAACTAAACTTAAAGGGTAATTCTTATAACAACGTTAACATTTTTCCCAGAGATTTAAAATACAAAAGTAATTTTGGAAGGTATTTTTACTATATTAACACCTAACAACAGGGGTGTAGTTTATATTTTAATGATAATATTAAGCAATATAATTGATTTCATTCTTAATAATGATACGCTTAATTTTTGTCTTGTTTTTGTGATCTTATACACGATATACCGATATGCCACATGCTGAACTAGTTCCAAATCGCACAGACTCGGTGTTCCTCCACGAACCTTTAGAAGAACCTTCACCGTATTTGCCTACAATTGCCCAGGTGTTGCTCTTCTTCTAGTACGCATCACAAAAGACATCACTACCGTGTGGTACTATTGAAAGTAGAAGATAATTTTGATAGCATGTTTATTTCACAAAAAAAAATTACAACATAATAATACATTTTATTTCGATAATACAATAATTCATCTTAAATAATACATTTTGATGCGCCATTTACTGTATATTATAACTGTTTACTATAACAACAAAAAAGAAATGTAGAACAGATAAAGTACAAGAGTCGATCAAAGTTGGAAGCTTAATAACTTTTTTCTTTATACGTTCAATGACAAACGTGATCTGATTGTTAAAATGTTGTTAAAACGATACAATTGGTTCCTTTAAACGTTTTTGCGAAAAAAGGAGGTAAAGATGTGTTCTAGAACATAGCCAACTCTGAACGTGGCATTTATTTACTTGACGTAATTCTTACCGCGCTTAGTAAGAACGTACCAACAAACAATTATTCCAAAGCTAAAACTTGATCCACATTTAACAAAAAAACGCAAATTTTCTTCATATGGTGTGGAGAAGCGTGGACCCAGTTTTTACTGTGTGGCCCATTTTTTACTGTATGGACCCAGTTTTTACAAACACTGTGACTGGTGCACACGGCATTTTGTTGATTTTCGGATACACCCTAAGGATTATTATAAATATGGCGTTCTATCAATAAATAAATCAGCCTAATACAAGGTGTAAGGGACATGATAATGAAAAACGATTCAATATGAATTGAAAATTTCGTGCGATATTTTTTATGTATTGCTATTTTTGCACTAAATTTAACTAATACGTAAACATTTAAGTATTCAACAGAACAATAAGATCGCGGCACGGGATGACTCTTTTTTTACTTAAATTTTTAACTCGATTTAAGAATTCTATTGAAAATATTTTTTTCATTTTAAATTGCGAGATAAAAATAATCGTTTTGTTTTCATAAGTATTGCGTAATAATTACATGTTATTTCTTAAATGTTGTTTTTTTGTATTTAATGAATGTTTTTCTTTCTTTCTTTCATTTAGGCTATATGAATATACTGATATAAATATCATCCACTGAGCTTCTATTATTAATATTATCGCATCTGTTCTGGAAACCATTAAAACACCATTTAAAAGTCACATAGATCTTATAACCCATTACATTTTTTACTGTTACGAGTATGCAAAGTCACAGCCATTTGGACTTCAATATGACTTAGGAAGGAAAATTTGCATTGCATTTATGTGTTATACTAGAAAATAGAGTAGAGATTCAAGTATGCCTATGCTATTTTCTAGTGTAACTTATAAAGTTTTCTATTTACAAACTATTCCAGGATGTATTATAACACCTATATAAACACTAAAGTTCAAAATATTTACCATTATAATTACTGCCACTGACTACTCAATCCGAAATCAATTGCATGCCATTCCGAAAAACAGTAGGCCGAGTGTCAATTGTCAAACGATCCCCGTACAATATTCTGTTATAAAGTTACACTGAATTAATTTCAAAGAGTACGTAGTAGCGTTCGTATTCATTTAGAGTCCGAAATATCGGGTACGAGTTTGTAATTGAAATTCACGCCAAAGACGAAAACAACAGAAGGTTTCGTGTTTTATTCATGTTTCGTAGTTTTGTTTACACCGTTTTCTTTTTGTAATTATCCTTTGTTTGCTGCAGTTTGTTAGAGAGAATTGTTTACGGGGCCCATTAGATTTCTGCTTCAAATTTGTGGTGCAATATTTTCTAATCTTTGTCAGATACTTGATAATATTGACGGTCTTAATGGTCTTGTCCACCGCATTCCAACAAGCCTACATTTCGTATCGGCATTCGATGCACGTGGCATTGCATCGGTACGTTTCACTTCACTGTTAGGCATTTGTCCGTGCGACGCATTGCTTCGACTAACCAACTGCCAATTGCTCGGTCCTGTGGTACACCACAGGACCTACAGACCTACAGGTCTAGCCTATATGTCGGTCGATGTCGATATCGATGTCCAGTTGAGATGACATAGTGACGGTTGGAGGTAAGAATGTACTATCCGAAAATACGCCGTTACTTAGATATTCTTGTCTTTTCAGATTTTATTGAATCGTTTTGGTTGGGACGTTAACCTCTGGTATGTATCCAGCAGCATACTGCAGTAAGTTGACTTAAGTTTAGACTAGTACAATATACACTCAGTATACTCAGAACTTCAATGTATAGTGCATAGGTATATAGAGTCGAAGTCTAAACCTACAAGTTTAGTCATCAGCTAGACTACTATAAAAGCTACCTTATATACTTCTGAGTATAAAAAGAATGTCCTCATCCCTTCAACAGAATCAATTTTTTTTCCCAACCGATATTTTAATTCAGAATATTCCCAACGTTACCGAACCCTGCTATTCCCTATCCCCGTTCGCCTTGTATTATGAACTACCCCTATTATATTTCATCCCATTTCCTCACGTAGCGTGCAAATCATGGTAATTGTTTTTCTTGTGAACAGCTACAGCGAAGTGGAATATCGTGTTGTTTTTGTTGTGAACACACACTTATACAACTTTGTATATTATATACGTGCCCACACATGTATTCTTGTATTGTACATTGTGCTATATAGTGTTGCTATACAAAGTATGTACAGGTATTTGTGAGCCATGATAGCCTTGTGGTAAGACCGTTGACTGGCAAGTCAGAGATCTCAGATTCGAACTGAAGACCTCCACAAGGCCATCTTTGAAAGTGAAAGTTATGTGCGTATAATAAACTAATCATCAATTGTTCCGTGCCTCGATGAGTACGTCAAGCAATCGATTTTTTGCTTGATCTCCTTCGGTCGAGTCGGCTTGCCATCCATTGGGCTACAACAGTGAGGGACTTAAAGTTAGGGACTTTCTAAGTCCAACTGAATGGCAATCAGATAGAAAATCCATCTGGGTTTGCACACACACATGTGCAAACTCAGATGCATTCTCTACACTTGTTCACTGTTATATTCCTACGTAATTGGCTAAAGTCTGTTGAAATTGGCAGCTGTGACAGAAATTCGACCAGGAGGATATTAGTGTGTGTACATACATTGAAGTTTTCATTTTTAACTTATTTCTGTTAAAAAAATATCTAAATCAACTAAAAGTAAGGCTTAATAACGTATATCCATACTATTTCTAAACATTGTAGCTTACTGTATAAGGATGCTTAACAAAACGTCGACCTAGTTCCCGTGTAAATTAACACGTGGAAACTTATCTTCAGAACCTGAATATTTTACGGCTTCATATTAATTACAATTTATAGGTAAGTAATTGCTCGATTAAATGCAACTTTTTTGTTTAGTCTGTCAATGATCTTCATTACCGCTGGGACCAATGGCTTTACGTGTTTTCCGAGGCATGGAGCAGGTGATAATTAATTAGTATTACGCACATAACTTCTGAAAAAATAGATGTGCGTGCATCATTGGTTCCAACCTGAGACCTCTGAATTTTCAGTCAAAGGTTATTACAATAGGTTGTTACTATCTTTATAGGCTTAATAACAAAACTTAGGTATATAATATCATAAAAATATCTTATAGTAGGACTGAACCTTATCCCTGACGCAATAGCTATTACGCTATTACACAAATAGCCGTCGCTGTGGATGAGCCACTAACTATATGGAAAATTAGCGCCGGACGTCTCGCCCGCGGGGACTACAACATGGTACGGTTACATTGCAGCTTTAATTAGTGTCTCACTTGTGCTACGTTTACACAACAAGCAATGTATGCATACGCTAGTATTAGATAATGTTGTAGTTCATTAATTGTTATATTTTGGTACTGTGTGGGCTAGATAAACAAATATTGTTTGGTTGGATAACGTTATGTGTATGTATGTATTATTTTTTGATGACAATGCGTAATCATGTAATAGAATTGGGCATTAATATTAATTTAGATGTCTACAAAAAATAACTATTTCGTGAGAGCATTATAAAGGTTAGAACTTAGACAGAGACGGCACTATATGTAAATGACGTCACTGTCTAGTTACGTTGAAAAGCTTCTAAAAAAATGTTAGGCATTTCCATTTCGCGGGAAGATAGCGATTATCCAATCCAACGTTGATTATTTTAAATCTTATTTAAAGGTGACATTATATCTCATTTTAATAGAATTCAAAAACCTATTCGGTATAAAAAAAAAATCGGTGTAAAACTGACACCAAAACACAACTTCCATCTTATTATAATGGATGGATGGATAGATGATAAATTATATATCCATCACTTATAAGGATCAAAAAATCTTAAAAACTGTTAGTGTTAGAGAAATTTGATTCAGATCACAACGTAGTCGATTCTTTGGAATTTATAATCGAGAGAGTTAAAAGTTTTTAACATTTTTTTATTTTAAATTAAGAATAAGTCTTGTAATTGACCGTTAAACTGACTTGAACTGGAATGAACATATTTTTTTGCTTGTTACTTGATCCCCACGGATGGCGCCCACATTGTTGGGAGTTGCGAAAGAATGCTAGCTCATGTGACTTTACCCAATAGGTACTATTATACTACACTAGGTTAGTTATAGTGGTTAGGTTAGGTTTGAGTAGGGTAGATTAAGTAAGGTTAGGTCACACATACACCTTCGCCCATCTCAGGGAGCAGGAAGTCTATAAAAATTATTATTATATATTTCTGAATTGTACTAAATTAATAATATAATTTGTGTGAGGCATTAGTCTCTGAAATTCCTACACCTAATTAAATTATGTGATATAAAACGCCCATATATCACATTTGTATCATTTTCACGTAGAAAGCTAGGGAAAATAATTGGGCACACTTCTCAGGCGAACTCTTAATGGGCCGGTGGTAGCGTTGGTTAACTACGCTCATTATAGCTGAGCGCTGTACGGTCAGCAGACAAAATTAAATTGCAAGTGACTACGTGAGACCTACCTTGGAGACTAGGCATAAAATGTAATTGACTATAGAGTAATTAAGGGCAGTAGAGCTCGGTAGAGCTCCGACACATACTAACATGTTAGCAGGTATGTGTATAAAATATTAATTTGAAATTATAGAGGCAATTTGGTTCTTGCGAATATATTTTTTGTTTTTGTATTACTGACTATGATAAATGCCTGTACAGGGTTATTTGTATGACCTCTTTTAAGGATGCTGGTGTACAAATGACCCTGTATATCACTCTACTATTACACTTACTCGACCTTTCAATAATAATAATATTATGCATAAATACATACTAAATGTATGAATTCATGTGCGTATTATAAATTAATTATCACATTGTTTAGAAACGGCGACGGAAAATATCGAGAGAAACCAGCATATTAATAGATATTCTCATTTATAAGTAAAGCCATGTCAGAGGACTACGGGCTGTTTTTACACATTGTTTAGAAACGGCGACGGAAAACATCGAGAGAAAGCAGCATATTTATAGATATTCTTATTTATAAGTAAAGCCATGTCAGAGGACTAACTGGCTGTTTAAACTCTGTTACTGGGTTGTTCAAAAAGAAAATTGCATAAATATTGTATGGACTGTGGACATTTTAATAAAAAAATTGATGCTTTTTCTAAAAATTGTCATGTCGTCTTGTTTTCTTTTCAATATATTATACTTGAATTTTTTGCCACCTATATCTATTAGGTATATCAAATAGGTAGGTACACTAATACTGAAAATTGGTTTTTACGTCAATATTTTCACTGTGTTTTCACGTGTTATCTTGATCGCCACTTTATCGCTTCAGTTGGGCTAAACGGCTTTTAAAGTAATTGGTTGAAAGATACTTACTGGTAGGTATTTTGTGACGTATGATAGGAAATTATTTTTCGCCGAGTAGTAGACGATTGAAAAAATTAATATTTGTCTTCGTCCCGAATAGCAGATTAAAAAATATAAACAATGGAATTACGAGTATACCTAGTAGAGTAGAGTAGAGTAGGGTAGAGGTATGGTAGGGTAGGGGTAGGGTAGGGTAGGGTAAGGTAGGGTAGGGTAGGGTAGGAGTACAGTAGGGTAGGGTAGTGTAGGGTAGGTTAGAGTAGAATAGGCGTAGATGTAGGATAATCACGCGTACTAAGTCGCGCGGGGCAGGTAGTTTTGAATAAGACTATCTCAACACTAGATATGGAGCATGGATACTACACGGTAAACACAAATAAATCAAGCCTATCTTTTTCTAAACTTCCCAAGAGCTGTTATTCCACATGAACCACGTTTTAAAAGTAACTGTTCCAGTTAATTGAGCTGTAAAATATCCAGCGCAGTTCTAAGACCTCGGGAAGAGGAACAGATGAATCCCCAAGAGCTTTTGCGGCTAAGCGTGTAACATATGCTGGAATAAAAATGTCTCCGTATAAATGAACTGCGCTAACACTACTAAAATGTGCAAGGGAGCTTTAATTACAGTTTTTATTATAAAAAAAACTTTTTTTAGCAATTTACTTTTTGTTTTTTCGAGGCTCTTGGCTATTAAGCCATTGTCCGACACAATTATCAGCACAATGATTGCAGATTCCACGTCCCACATGTCGACAATCTCGCGGGCCAAATCAATGTATTATATTCTTATTAGCGGTTATTATTCGATTTTATTTTGTTGCTAATATTTTTTATGATAGAGCTCACGTTTGACCGCTATCTTACTCAGGTAGGTAGGTATGGGATCCAGTAATTAATGGATAATCTAGCATGTGCGTGTGGAGAAACTCAAGGCGTGCCCGAAACATCACTATTAATGTTTTACGATTTTCTATAGTTTGGAACATAAAGCGATTTTTATATGTTGTTATTAAGAAATATGTGGAACAAATATTAATATTTTTGCTAACTATAACACGCCCTAGGCGTAGAAAGAGATTTGAAATTTCAACTGATTCTGATGGGATACGGTGGCTCAGCGTTTAGAGCGTCGGCACGGTACGCCGAAGATTGTGGGTTCGAATCCTATCCGTGTCAATTGTTTTTCAAATTTCTTATTAAATAATTATTTTAATATTGCAGCCTGAAATTCTGCATGTACCTACGTTGTCAGGCCTAATATTTACCTTCAATCCCGAAAAAAAGTACTGATCCCGAGCAAAATAACAATAACGTTCTTATGATAATAGATGTCGCCACGTGTCTTTCGAATCATGATTGAATTTTAAATTCTAAATTACCGCAAGCAAAGCCACGAGCAAAAGTTAACATAATATATTTAACATAATATCGAGTATCACGCATATTCTCCATAATACATTTTCTAAGCAATCTAATGAAGCTATTTAAGTTCTTCAGTTCCTCGTCTTGGTTTTCCGACGTCGCGTCGTGCCTCACTGAGAATTCCGTTTCACGGACAATTACTTACAAGGTTTCTTTATTTCCTTGCGTAGAAAATAGATATACTTATAAGGTATAAAAGATATTACGTCACTTATGTTACAAAACCGCGAATTATTTTTTAGGTTATTTTCTTTTAAATGTGTGGATGAAAATAAATATCCTGTCTTTACTGATATCTTTACTGGACCATCCGCGTTGTTGTAAACTTGCCAATCAGAGCCCAGAATTCAAAAATCTTATCACCACAAATGTTGTTTGTTGGTTAGATTATTAGTTTAGTGAGTTAAGAAAATATTTATTTGCAGTGTTGTTATAAAAACGACGATTACTTAATATATATTCTGAGACACATAATTGAGTCCGTTTCATACGCGGGCTATGCTGGCTGAAAACTCGTCTTTTATTTTTACAAAAACTTGATATTATTTTTGTTTTGTTTCAATAACAACCTTTTTTGTTGTGTAAAATTAGTAAACTTGATTGACCTTTCCATAACGTAGTTATTTTAAATTAGAAGTTTTAAATTAATGTCGTATAACTTAAGAATATCGTATCCCATTGAGTTGCGGGGGTCTAGTAAGATAATTTGAAAGTAGTAACTATCTCCTAAATTATGATTACTATAAGACTAACAGTAGCTACGTAGCTTTAATAGTAATCAATTTAATGCACTATAACAGCAAAAACTTATTCAAACTACAAAAAAGTGAGTCGTTATATTAAAAGTAAAGTACCTACCTGTGGCCATTCACAATGTATTTTTAATACTCGCTTCCTGCAATAAAATCAACAAAAACATAAGCTACTTAACACAATTTGTTTATGTAAAGCAGCGTTCTTTAGTGTGTTAATAAAATATCGTAAAGTTGCAAGATAGGCATTTTTTCTGTCGGCTAGCCAAGGGGGCAAATTTTAAAAATGCATGTAGCCTCACGTAAAGCCGGTTCAACTTTTGGAGTCTAATTAGCTCAGCTTAAAGCTTATAGATAAGGGAAGTAGATTTTTTATGTTGAAACCATTTGTAATAATGAGTAAGAATAGTAGTTGCCTAATGTTAAAAATGTTGTATTTGATAACCTCAAAGAAAAGTTTAAAAATAAAACGACATGTGAAAAAATAACTAAAATCTTTCGTTTTAAAGATGGTGCAGATTACTGCTGCTTAATTTCCCTTGTGAGTGCATATATGCGTCTTCTTGCAATCAGTCAGATGATTAAATAATTCGCTGCTGCAAACAGGATAACAATCTCCTCACCGGGGCACTTCTCAACGGTTTGTAGAATGGACGCGACATAAACTTATTATGTTAGTTGTTTTGATATCCCAATATAAAAGCTTAGTTTAAAAATATTGTTTATAAAAAAAAACTTAGGTATTCTTGTTTGTTTTTTGCAACATGCATTTACAGCAAAGAAACTCTCTTAAGTTTACTCTCTATTTCCTTGCTTGCAATAAACTATATAAACACTCCAAATATTCAATATTCAAACTTCCTACATCTCAAAGCGAGTTCAATATCGCGCATATCTGTCACGAGGTATTGGCGCAGTGTATTGGACCTAACATTCTTGCACCCTTGCGGATAACCGGACTCGAATCGGATATTAGGCCGAATCCGCGGTTAGCCAACTTGATCTTTTGGCACCGAGCCACTGCAACGTGGAAACGATTTGATTTTATGTTACGATTTTATTACAATTTAATTGTTGTATGATAAAAAAAGTCAATCAGAATTGTGTAGTAAGTAATAATATATGTAATGTTTTTTTAAAAATTAATTCATAAGATTCATAAAATTCATAAGATTCATAAAATTAATTAATTCTTATATTTAAAATAAGTCTGGTATGACCATTAGCGTATAATAGGGCTATATTATTTTAGCCTCAAGCACGTAAAGCGGTTGGTCATACGCCTAATCTCTCTCTAGTCGAATTGCCGTCCCATCGGGCAATAAGAGTAAGGGAATAGAGAGTGCACCTGTATTTTCGCACACACTTGTGTACCATAATACCTCCTGCGATGACCAATCTTCCCTAGTCCCTAGAAAAGCCCTTGATGATGGGGCATCCTAAAAGGGGTTTCCACGCGATAAAATTTGGTTCATCAGTTTTGGTCAAGTACCTCACTCTACCCAAGACGCGTGCAGTGCGCGCTTTTGTTACCTCTTAAAACAATCAAATTTCAATTTAAACCATATAGATTTTCGACCCTTTGATTAGCAAAATGTTGTTGGAAAATTCCTCTGTTTAACCATTTGAGAAATTTCAGGTGTAATCTAATCTATACATAATGGTATTCACCTATCGGTCTAAATTCTCATACCCTCTTTAGTAAATTGACAAAGCGTAACCCAATTACCCCTGCACACGCCATTACGTCACGGGAACATAATCATTGAAAATTACACTCTACGGTAATTAGCCACGGTAAAGCCTAGAACATAACGATGCTTTTACCATCGGGATTAGTGAACAGAATGACTTTCAATTGTTTGAAGTTTCTATGTTTTTTTTTGCGAAAGAATAGAAAGATACCTATATGAGCCAGTGAATTGAGCCATGAAATTGTTTTTGATCTACCGTCAACTTTATTTAGTTTTTGCCCATATATGTGACAACTAATATACACTAACTAAATAAAGTTGACGGTAGATCAAAAATAATTTTAAATAACTGTTCAGACGCTTGTCACCTCAGTCTGCCTGCGACCACGAGTGCTGCAAAGCACTCGAAACGTCAGGATTGTATTATCAAAATAAAAACGCGAGTTATATCCGTTAAAAAAAGTTTCTTTCATTAAACTTGTTGATTGTTCGCGAAAGTTTAAGACTATATTAATGTTAATTCCCTTTTCAGTAAGCCGATAACTGATGTATTTTCAATTGATTTCAAGATGGACGATAAAATTAACTATTGTGATAGTTTTACCAGGTAACTGGAACAGATACAGCACAATTTTTTTATATTCCTAGCACATTATCACTACATGTTATAAAAAAAGTCCTCCACCTCGTCTGTTTGTGTGTTCGCGATACACTCAATAACTATTGCATGAAATTTATTTGCAAGAAGTATAGTTACATTAATGGTTGTAATAAATATAAAAATTGTGGTCTCACACACTTCGCCGGAAGAGTATTACGCAGTGCACCGATTTTCATGATGATTTCACCAATAGATAGAGTGGTTCTCGAGATAGGTTTAAGTATATAATTTGTCAAGTTTTTTTGAATTGGCTTAAATAATATGATTTTTTTTTGTGAATTTTTTACGTGTGGGTTCAAATCCCATCCGTATCAGTTGTTTTTTCAAATTTTCTTATTAAATAATATGATATTTGTTGGAGGTGTCGGAAAAAATAAGCTGGGTTACGGGAACGGGATCAAAATTCCATGATTTCTTTTGGTCGCTATAACCGACATCCACACGGGTGAAGCTGCGGGCATCAGCTAGTACAAAATATTTATCTAACACCATAAACCTTAATCCTGGGTTACCTGATTGTTATCCTTAATACGCCTATCATAACACTCATAATCGTTTAATATAATTATGGTGTGGTAAATCGGCTCATTTGACACACGACTTCAATTCGAAGCAATTTTCCATCTATGCTTAGTGTCGACACAAGTTCGATTTTCGTACGGGACAAATAGTTGTATAATAGGCCAGGTATTCATGTACACATAGTTACACATATCTCTACTCATTTCCAGTATACGCTGACATCTTGTTGTACGAAGAGCGCTTACAATGTGAGGTCAGTACATACTGGTTTTATATAGCTTAATGTGATGCCGAGTGTAATTAACTAATATTATATTTGTGTGATTGACAGATATTTGTCTTCTTCATCGTATGGTTGATGAACAACCTGGTGTCAGAGTTAAAAACCGCCCGTAGGCCTCTGACAAGGCTTTACACACGTTGAAAAATCGCTCAGTTGAGACATAGATATTTGTGTGATTGATAGATATTTAAGTGATCGATATAGATCTTTGTGTGATTGATAAATTGATTCGCTAACAAGAATGAATGTCCTAATTTTCCGAAATTATACGGCATCATATAGCCTTTTGTTTCTAGAAGTTTATGACGGCAATTAGCCAGCTCTGTAGTCAGAAAACATTGCGTAATTAGTCTAGGTCCTTTAATTTTCTAGAGTACATTAGTATAGTCAGCAACGAAAGTGACGATGAGACATTTTTACTAAACATGTTTTCCTCTTAACTGATTACATAACCATAAGTTTGTATCTGAGACATCTAACTTGCAGGATATCCATGAATCCACGCATCAATCAATATCAATCCTATTTCTGATAATAGGTATGTGAATACATAGGCAAACACAAAATAGTTAAGAATTACTAGATAAATCGATATTTGTTTAGTAGTTACGAGCATTGACGACCTGTATTTAATTTTGAGCATTAGGCGACCTTTACTATAAATAAATACGAAAATAAGTTTGTTGGTTTGTCCTTTTTTCATTCAGCACCTGAGCAACGTGACTGCTTAGAGATAGTTTATTAGCCGGAAAGTAGCACAAAAATATTAGAACTACTATTACTATTAGGAAGAGAAAAATAAAAGGCTTAAAAAATTAAACATAATGTGTCTTCTTCTACTTATCGTATGGTTAATGAATAACCTGCTGTCAGAGTTTTAAGCCGCCCGTAGGCCTCTCACATGGCTTTACACTCCCTTGAAAAATCTCTCAGGTGTGCTGGTTTCATTACGATGTTTTCCCTCGCCGTTTTAGCAACTGATAATTAGTTTATAATCGCACATAACTTACGAAAAGACAGAGGTGCGCGCCTTGGGATCGAACTCGAGACCACTGACTTTTCAGTTGACAGTCATACCACTAGGCTATCAGTGCTTAGCTTAACATAATGTGTACTATATTACTACTACTATTATTATATATTTGTCAGATAAGTTACTTAAATCTTATCAGGAAGAAGTGAAGCTGGCTCGTTGAGTTACAGTAATATGCGACTTTCTTTCTCGACTGTACACTTGTACAGTCGTGAGTATATTAAATAAAACTGCCTACATAATAGTAATGAAAATAATGTCCCTAATCTCTTGTTTGCAGGTAATTACAATTCACAAGGGATGCTCCATCATGTTTAGTATATGGTGAGTGCCTTTTGTAAATATTTGTTTTGTTTACAAAAATAAACATTCATAATCCGGAAATTTAGCACATTTAAATATAAGGGTCTTTTTATTATATCATATTATTATGTAATTACGTGCAATCTATACTCTGTATTACCTACTAGGTTAATTAAAAAATTAAACAGAATCTGTGTAAAACTTCCTGTCAGGTAAGTTAACGTAAACTTACCAGTAAACTAAAATGTAAAGTACTACACTAATGACCTGTATTTATGCAGTAAACACTTTTCTTATCTGACTGTACATTTTTCCATTGGTGTCATTACAATAAATATAGACGTTTTTTGTGTAAAGTTTTGTAGCGAGGAAATGCGCCTTATGCATACCGTCCCGCTCGGGGTATGCAAGACGGTTATGTAGGGCTCACCGGCCTACAGACTAAAATTCCCCGTGTCACTTCTCTTTCGCATAGAGACAGGAACGCGGGAACGCGGGAACGCGGGGACGTACGCACGTTGCCGGACCCTCCAGTTATGACACGCCAGGACACACGGCGCGTCGTGACATCCTTGAGTAAACCTATATAAAAATGTTGTCTCCTTCTTAACAATTAACCTTTTTTTCACACCTTTTTTTAAGGCACAATTACAACAAAAACAGGCACAAAAACCTTTGGTGCCGAAAAGTTTCTAGAAAAAGATCCACCACACATTTGCCGCTTCATAAAGTCCTTTTGTTCTTTTTCCATTTCTTCAAAGCTCATTTTGTCTAGCTCTTGTTAAGAAAATCGACGTCTACCTAACAAAATACCACGGTTATTTACTCCTAGAAACACTAACAAAGAGTATATGAGCCGTGTTATTTTCTTGTTTGAACCATCACTGTAGGTATATCGTTACGAAGGACCTATATGTACTCCATAACAATAGAAGGACTAGCCAAAAAATATTTTGATAGAAAAAAAAACACGGCAGTAAAAAAATATTTCTGTTGATTTTTATTTTTAAATAAATAATTATACATTATTATATTAAATAAATAAATATAGCACTGATAGCCTAGTGGTATGACCGTCGACTGACAAGTCAGAGGTCTCGAGTTCGATCCCAAGGCGCGCACCACTGACTTTTCGTAAGTTATGTGCCTATTATAAATTAATTATCAGTTGCTAAAACGGTGAGGGAAACATCGTGATGAAATCAGCACACCTGAGATATTTTTCAATGGTGTGTAATGCCATGTCAGAGGCCTACGGGCGGTTTAAACTCTGACACCAGGTTGTTCATCAACCATACGATAAGAAAGAAAGAAACAATAACTAAATTTGAAATTAACCAAAAATTTTGAATTAAAATGCAATGAATTATTTCATTCTATATGATCTATCTTTGCCATATTTTCATACGCGTAGCATTTGCCTGGGCCACGAAAAAAATAGATTTTTATTGATTTTGAAAATTAATAAATAAATTAACAAAAAAAAAATTTATTGAATTAACATGCAAATAATATTTCATATTATGTAATATTTATGTTAAGCGTATTTTTATAAACTGAGAAAATAATTAAGCAAAACAACCAAAAATTACTTAATATAATTTTCAGGTTAAAATAACACGTTAATATAATTTGTTATTTAGATTATAAGACACAACACCAAAGGAACTCCAGTCAAATTGATACCAAATAAAGTTTATCGGGGGCATCCGTCCGTACAGCGAATTGCTGACCGCTTCTCACGATGTCTGCTAGGAATCTGCTAATGTAATTTATTAGGGTACCAATAAAACTGTCGCCATTACAATTTATAACCATTGTCTAACCCAAAACGAACTGTTTACTTGGTACTATACCTATTGTTAGCTTTGCAAATATTTACGTGCTACGATTATATTTAATGGAATTAGACATAACAAATGAAGGCAAACTTCTACAGAAAAAGGACTTCAAGTTTGTGACTTTGAAAAGTAGCCTTAGACATCGATGTAATTAATAGAGGGCCAGCAAACATTACTTAACTCAATTTTACGTAACTTTTTGAAGTAACTTTCTCGTTATTTTAAGCCTCACTGCTCAAGTATTAGGGACTAGATATTTTATGTCCATTATGCTCTAAAACTTTAGTTCTTTTTCGTGTCGTATCTCTGAAATATCAAGACACATCATCAAGAATATACGATGTTTTCTTTCACCTTTGTAAGCAAGTCATAATTAATTGAAATTATTGAATAAAAAACTCGCAAAAACCACTGACTCGGGCGGGACTTGAAACCGCAATCCCTGGCGTGTCGTGCCATCGCTTTACCTAAAAGTTTCAAGTCCCGCCCGAGTCAGTTGTTTTTAAGAGTTTCTTATTAAATCATTTCATTGAATAAGCAAAACATGTGCACAATAACACGTAAAAAAAATTGGTACTTAAAATATATCATAATTATTTTTTAATCCTAATAGAATAATCAGTCTTTCTGCCTGGATTCGAAGCTTTGATTTCGCAGTTCAGCGGTAATACAACTATCATTACTGCAGCAGACACTAGTTCAATATCACATATTTTTGGAATAGAATTTCTGAAAATGTAGAAGCAAATTTGGGAGAGCAACTATTCTTGAGAAATCTGAAGAGTGTTGATAAAATAAAAACGTTAGCTAATTCGAGTCGGCGCCAGAGTAGCACTTAATAAGCTTATCTACGTTTGCAGCGTGGCGTTTCGACACCTCGAAATAAGTGGATTTTCGGGACCTCCGCTTCGTAGCTAAGTCACTATTGCTTGGGCAAAATGGACTTTTTGACTTAGTTTTTTAGAGTTATATTTCTAAAGCTACGTAGGTATATGTTTTAAAGAAACAATAATAATAAAAATACTGTGAATGTTTATTTACTAGTGTAGGTACTATAAAGATGTATAATAATAATTACTCGATAATCTAATAATTGTAGCAACTTCACCATCATTATCACTGACATTCACCGGTCTCACACATCAAACTTGTCAAGCTTGGCTAAAGCCCACACGGCAAGATTCAACTTACCCTTAATAGGGAGAAAATTATTTTTAAATTAAAAAATCATAATGTTCAAAATTGCATATTTAAAAAAAAATGCGCTTTACAGTGACCGTTATCCATTAAAAATTCTTAAAATTTTAATTTAAGGCATTTATTCCTGTGAATCTTTTAACGCATCCATTTTTATTTTGACGCATTCATTTTTATTAAACTTTAAGAATTAAATAGCTACTTTTATTTGGGTTGTGTAACCCAAATAAAAGTAAATAAAATTTCATTTATTTCGTTTCCAATTATATCCATGAGAAATAAATAGCCATTCTAAATTTTTAATAAAATACATTTTACTTGTTTGGTAAGTGATAACATGTTTTATACAGAATGGAGACGTAAATTAAATTGATGAAGAGAGATCCGAATTCACACGTAGCGCTTTGGGATATAGAACGATTTGTCTTATTGAAAATTTATTACCAAAAAGGATACCTATAGCTCCAAAAGTTACGGTACCTATAAGTTAGTTGTTGTGTAGTATCTCTTCTTTTATTTTGACATATCTTAATAAATACTAAAACAGCTTTACTTACGGATTAATTTCGGGAATGCCTGACCAGTTTCCAGGTAAAAAAAGCCTTTGTAGAATTTAAAAATATATTTGTAAGAAAGTTATTATTGACATATCTTTTTTTAAATCTTGTTATTTTATTTATATGACATCTAATTACCGTCAAACACACTTAATACATAATCAATTTATTTTCTTATTAGAAACTATGTGTAAACTAAATATTATGAAGTAGGTACCTATAGGGTCGAATGAATGCAAGTCATAATAAAAATTATTGGTCTTGGTTTGACAGAAAATATTTGAAAATAATTACTAGTAGATAATCACCCCACTGGAGGTTTAGTTGATGTTAATGATTATGAGATAATTGTAACCATTAAGTAGTTATGTAACCAGTCTTCCAGTCTTACCAAAGGGAGGTCTGATAGGCAGTCGCTCCATGTAAAACACTGGTATTCAGCTGCATCCGGTTAGAATGGAAGCCGACCCCAACATAGTTGGGAAAAGGCTAGGCAGATGATAAGTAGTTACGAGTATGTATTGTAGGTCACACAAATTTTGTAAAAAAAAAAGCTTTAAAACTTCCAAATGTTCATGATTTAGCGACTATGAGTATAATATATTGTGTACCTTACACTTCTGTATAACATTTAGGGTTATACAATACAATGAATCAAAGATTTATCACAAAAGAGTAGGTACAACAACAACAAAATATGAAGGTCCAAAATTCCAAATTCACTACGGTGTACAATCAATAACACAAACAACACGACATACCTGTTGGGAACAGAGGATATATATTTTCTCCTTGACGGTACACAATTTACCATGGGTGAAATGTGAAACGTTTTAGGTGGGTAGGTAAACGTCCTTCATACACCGACATGGGTCTCCGATAAGACTTGACTTTCGGTCCGAACTTTCAAATAAATCTTTCACGGTCCCTTGGAATCGAGTGTCGTCGGACGATTGGCTGATATTAAATTATAGCCTACAAGATAAATTATTGAGGTCAGTGTTACTAGTAACCTGGATATACACTTAAGGTACATCGTAACGAAAACTAAAACCATGGTTTCAGGACATGATTGTAAACTACTGCGCTGAAATTTTTCTTGTAAGTCTTTAATAAGTGCATCGGATAAGCTGTTTCGCTAATGTACTCACATTGTCATCTTCGCACGGCTGACAGAAGTTTATTGCTCTTTAGCTTGTTTAAAAAAAAACAACTTTTTTGGTGCAAAAATAGCAATACAGAAAAAACCTCCCAGCCTCCCTTGCCTTCCAGCAACTTTTTGGTGTTATAATGATCGCAAAAACCTATGGCAGCGTGGTCAAACAAATGCATTTTTCATAATTAAAAGGAACAAATTATGTCTGTACTTAAAAATATCAGATTTTGTAGATGCTTTATTCGTAAAATACAAATTTTAAGGTATTTGGGTCACCTATTTCCGGAGAATGAGACCAAAATAATATTAACCCATGAATCACAATTGATTCCTGCTATTGTTCTTTTTTATGTGTCTTTTGTCGGGACAGCAAACCTGATAAAATTATATCCTTGCTTAGTTCCAAAATTATAATATCAAATGGATAACTCCTTGGGAGACGACTTTAGGAGAGTAATGATATCTATCTGTTTGACGAAAACAAAAAAAAATATCGCCAGATACCATATAAGAAATTCATAAGATAGTTAAACAGCAATACAGATGTGTGTTTCAACTGAAATTGAGACTAACGGATCGGAGAATATAAAAAAAAACTATAAAAAAATTAAACACAATGTAGTGACTCCGTTCGTCTCTTTAAAACTAAAATTAATATTATTATTTTTATACAAAACTGTCCAACCGTTAGTGTGAGTATTTATGATAACAAAAGTTAATTCGTTATTGTATATTGAATACATAACAAATAATAATTTTTTTTTTGTACGCTGAGGTTTTTGTAATTTCATATTGTAACTCATTATAACTACAAATATTTGTACAGCTTTTAATCAGGTTTTTTCAAAACAAGGTCATACTAATGTCAATAACATAATCATATAAATAAAATAAAATTTCTAAATTCGAAAAAAATAATTAATTAATATTTCTTGAGACGATAGCATTATCATTCTGAGTGTAGGTACATAATCTACATTTGAAGATATCTTAGACACAACATTTAAGATGTGTGACCGGTTTTGAATAAATAAGAGATTAATATAAGTCTGCTACCAAACTGATATTTTGGCCCACAATGACAAGTTTCCGTGGTGTAGCGGTTATCACATCTGCCTAACACGCAGAAGGCCCCCGGTTCGATCCCGGGCGGAAACATATCTTTTTGTGTTTGGAAATAGTATTTGAGGTTTGTTTATGTTTTTTTTTTATTAATTTATTTTTATAACGGTAATTAAACAAAAGATTATTCTATTGATATGTTAAAAAAATCTTAAAATACCTATTATTTTAATTAAATAAATTTTGTACCTTTATTTTTTTTTATTATTATTTACATGTATACTAAAAAAAAATACTTAATTATACTAAATAAGACTATCAATTATATACAAATCTAAATACAATAAACCTAAATAAAAAGTAATATATACATCAAAGTAAATAAATTAAATTAAATTAAAACTAACTTATAAAGCGTCAAAAACTCCTCCGCACCGCTGTCCCCGGGTAGCGTGCCCAGAAGACTGGCAGCATTACCATGTTGGATGGCAATGCTGATCCTTTGTCCAAGGAATAAGCCAGCCCTCTGACCACGTGAAGTGTCAACGAGTCTCTTTGCAATATCCCTAAATAAGAGTCGCGCACTTGGACCCATGACCCGAGAGTTTCTACCCCAAACGGCTCAAACATGTAGCTACCGATCAGATTGTTATATTTGCGCTGTTTTTTAATTTAATCTATGTAGGCCGTAGTATTAATATATGTGCAATTCATATCATAATCAATTTATAGTTTCGAGATTGTAAATCATAGAGATAACAATCGAGGCTTGTAATAAATGTACATATCAAAGGATTATGATAAAATCGATTCTGAGGTACCAATGTAAACGTACCAAAATATGTTAAGCGCTTCATTCCTTTACTAATGACATTGAAAGGAAAGAGATAGCAAGTGTTTAATCATTAATGCGATTCGTAGCTAACACAAAGTAATTCTCAAACCAACTAAGGACCGATACGGGTAACATTTCCAACAAATTTGCATTTCACACAAGCTTAAAGACGTTAGGAAAAAAAAGCCCTTTAACATCGGAAAGCAACTGTTTGTAGTTAGATTTACGACTTAAGACGAACGACAAACGTATAAATCTTATTGTTATTTCATACTTAAATATAATAAAACATTTTAGAATCTATCAATATTTTAGCAAGCGCTTCACACGCGACTTTGACGAGCTGGATTTAGGAGTTTTCAATTTTTCATCCTCTTTTTTTTAGAAGCAGTGACAGTCTAGTGATATGTCAGGTAAGTTCAAAACCCAGGCAATCTAATCAGCATTATTAACATTTTTCATCCGCTTAATGGTTTTTTTTAAGCTCAATTTGGCGCATTGGTAGTATAGATCAAAGACTAAAATACTATGCTAGGGATTTTAGTATTACGAATAATTTTTAATCAAAATAACGCAGAGAATATCGATATTGGTATCGATGGATAACATAAACAGTATACAATAATAATATTATGTTTTATTTTGATTGGCACTGGAAACCTGGCGTAAAACAGTCCTTTTTATAATTTTTTAAAATAGTTATTTATGTAATCTGTTATTTTGTGCTTTCCGGTGAAATTTCGCTAACGAATTCGCATTTTAAATAATCAATTTTCCAGTACCTTTATATCAAAAACAATGTCCAATTCATCTAAGTATCAGTAGTACGATCAACATCTGTTTTTCGACACAAAACCCTAATAAACTCGTGAAAGTTACTTACTCCATTAACTAAAAACACTTAATTAACATTCCCTAAAATAAGAAAAAAGGGTCTAAAACACTTCAGAAACATCTGGCTAATAAATTAAATATCTCACAGCTACGTTAGGCTACTTTTGGTGTAGTGATTTGTAGTGGTTGTATTGTAGGATTATATCGTCGAAGTCTAAGAACTTGTAGACAGGGTATAAGGGATATGGAGATTAGCTCTGGATCGAGAAATCTGGTATAAGCAAAGAGAGGCCTATACTCAGCATTGGGTAGCTTCAGGCTGTAGATGATGATGACGCGACATCAAATCAAATCAAATCAAATCAAAATATTTTTATTCATGTAGACCATTAGGCACTTATGAATAGTCATAATTCTAATATTGTTTGTTATAAGAGTGACTCTAGTTGCCAGTTCCTAGGGCAGCCTACCCTTCATGGAGAAGAACCTGGCAAGAAACTCCATGGTTGCTCTTTTAAATAAATGGCTTACAATATTTTAGGTTACATTGTTCTGAGGTCTTATGTGAGAACAATGTCAGTCGACTAAACAAGTACATCTTAAATATGTTTATGCTTTTGATAAAATTACCGTAACAGCTATGAGCTGACCAGTCCCAACAGACGGTGGACATGGTTTAACCATGGATTTCAGTATCATGGATTCAGTAAATGATTCTAGACTCCTGGGGAGTCTAGAATCATGTACTGAAATCATGTTCAAAATTTTAAAGTTAATATAAAACTCATTACCAAGAATTCATTTTAACAGAATTTTGTTCCACAAATTAAAAAAAAAATTATTTCGTAGAATAATATCTACGTTATTTCGTAGAATAAAAATGAATACGCAGAATATTTACTTGAAAATAATAAACCATATTGTTTTACTACAAATAAAGCTTATTCGCTTTGACACATTAGTCGCCGGAGGCTTTGTAGGGCTCTTATTTCTGGAAGGTTTCATAAAAAATCACCACGTAGGGGATGGTTCTTCTAAAATAAACTTTCCAAGTTGGGGTGCCCCAATGTTGAAACATAGTCGTTGAAACAATAATATTCGAAATGTGAAACATTTTCTGCGAAACAAAATTCTGTGAAATTTCTGTATGCGAAACAAGGCGACACCGTTTTGATGGTATATAGAGCTACGATTAAGTAAATTATACCACAAAGGCCGAGCCGGGTGACGATCAGCTAGTCTTAAAATAAATCTTCTAGACTATCCATAACATCGGAACTAGTGGGACGAAGATAGCAATCATTAAAAGTTTTGTACATCCAGTACAAGTTTCCACTTTACCTATGTAAATTACTCTCGCACTACTTAAAAAAAACTAGTCTTTTACGTTGTCCTGGTACAGCTAAAGTTTTCCAATGAGTTTCATAACTATTAGCGAGAGTTTTCTTAATGGTGCCTTTGTAATAGAGTAGGTAAAAAATATTAACTTAAGTTGTAATACGGTTTTTAATAGTTTTTTTAATGACCGGATAACTTTCGTGTTTTCGTATAAAGTTTTTAGCCTGACGTTTTATTGTATAAATATTTTCTGTGCATGATTTTCGAACATTTTAATGTGGTAAAAATACTGTGTCTATTTCACTAGATGATGATGATGACAGATGAATTATAATCGAGTACTTACATTAATTCTCGGGATTATCAATGAAATTTTCCAATCTGTGCAAACGATTATCAAACAGAAAATTTTGAAATAAAAATAAAAATTTGGACTAACTCTTTAAAACAAAAATTGAATTGAAATGTTCTATTCATAGAGTATTCAAGAAAATATAGAGTGATAACGTCAACCATATTGCCTTGTGCGGAGCGAAAGCAGGTCTCACCATACAAATGTTAAAATGTCATTTTTTCAAATTAAGTTTTCTAGACGTTTTTCAAAATTTAACTCAGCAGTTAACCATGATATAAGCTAAAATGTAACTTTTTCGCTCGTGGAGCCTAGCTAAACCGCAGTCGATCGAGGTATGATCGCAAACGGAGCTCGTGTCACGGCCGCGTTGTTCATACCCGTGCTCACGGTTCATACTTCTGTAGGATTGCTCTATTCTATATATACTCTAAGGTTCTATTAGTGTGTAGAAATGTTAACGACATATTAATTTATTAATAAATTAATAATATAATATTAATAAATATTAATAAATTAATATGTTAACGACATATGATATGACATATAATATGTCGTTATAATGTCATATTAATTTATTAATATGTCGGTATATAAAAAATATACTTTATAGGACAATAGGCCAACTTCTTTACTACAAATCTGCAAGCAAAACGAAACGAAACAAAATAACAGAATTGAAATAAACGTTTCACAAATTACCACCAACAACCAATATTAAGTAAGCAAAAGAAAAACCGTAATAACTCAAGATACTACGACGTCTACAAAACTAATTACTCGTAGCAGTCGTAGCAGCTACGAGTGCTACGGTGTTGACTTTTAATAACGCTCTCCGCGACCTACCGCAAAGGTCAACAGTGAACTAATTCAAATTCATTTCATTATCACTTCAAAACTTATTGGAGAGTTCCTGAAAATTATTTAACCTTAACATTTTTTGTATAATTTTGTTTAATTATGTTTGTAGAGGATAGCGGCGTCTTCTTTTTGGGCGAATTGTTAATCAATATTCTACTTTTTAACAAGAATATTTATTTTAACTAATAATTCACTCCAGTTTTACGTAAATTTTGGATGTGACTAAGTTTTACTTAACATAGCAAAGACTCATACCTGTGTTCCAGAGAGGGGGTAGACAGAGGTGTATGCAATACACCTACATTTCGCCGGCTATGTTTTAACCCCATGTAATAGGGGACAAGCCTATTGCCATTAACCGGGCACAATTTTAGACACCGTGCTGCTACTGAGAATTTCCTAATAGAAAATCCCAGCAACACTGCCCGACCCGGAGATCGAACCCAACACCTCGTGCTCAGCAGTCGCGTTTGCTACCACTAGACAAACAATTCACAACAGCTCTATAATTATTTAAATAGTAGAAATTTGTGCTAACTTTATTAACTTCAAGTAAGACGCTTCCGAAAACTAAAGGCTTTCGAAACGAAGTGACTTCTTAATAACTGAGCAGTAACATAAACGGCGGATAAGGCTCGTTCCTTTCATCGCTTAAATAAAACTTCCTTTTAAGTAGCGATGAAAGAAACGGTATCAGCTGCTTATTATTATGTGTAAGTGAAAGACTTTTGAAAGGGGTAAAAAAAGTAAAAGCTTTCTATTTCGGAAATGATTTAATTTTCTTTTATTTCCACGAATTATTATAAAAAAAATACTGGAGTATTGTATGGGTACGGCATTGACCGTGAATTCAGTGGCAAACTATTCTACTGCAGGGCAAAGGCCTCTTCTCATACAAGCGAGTCGAACGTTAATCGTCACTCCAGCTTACTGCGTGTTGACGATGTCCAGATAAGTTTTTTAGTCTTCTTCTTATCGTATGGTTGATGAACAACCTGATGTCAGAGTCTAAACAGCCAGTAGGCCTCTGACATGGCTTTGCACACCATTGAAAAATCTCTCAGATGTGCTGGTTTTAACGATGTTTTCTATCACTATTTTTTAGTTTTTTAGTAAAAGACCAAAAATAAACTTCAGCTATTACCGTAGTTAGATTACCGTGTGTAAATTATCCATGACGTGTAATTAACTTTTTCTCTTTTATTTCTCTAAAAAAAGAATACACAATCTTATAACATTCGAAACAAATCAGGGTTTCTTATGCCCTGGCAGGAGTGCCTTGAATACGGAAATGATTCCTGCACTTTCACCTAGTGGAATTTTTAGTCCGAACGCCATGTGATTTTTAATTCATGCGAGTCGGACATAACCCCCTCACCTGCCCTTGTTGGTAGGCCCATAAAGGGTTTTCCAGGGGTACAAAAAAGGGGTTACCCTAAATTAAAGGTTTAGGTTTAAAGAAATTTATTCTCAATAAAAACAATACAGTCACTTACTTGAGAACAACTAAATTAACTTATGCTAAATTACAATTTCGCCATTTTAAACTAACTTACAGATAAAGTTTTGACATGTTGCGCTAGTAAAGATTTGAACATATTAAATGAGTTTGCGCTTTTTATACATTTAGGTAATTTATTATAAAGTTGTGCTCCCTCAAATGTTAGCATTTTTTTTCCATAATTAGTTCTTATTTTAGGGAGCACGAGAAAACTAGCTCGGCGAGTACTACGTTGGTGTACATTTTTATATTTGGTAAGACATATACTAGTTTGTATGCTCTTGTTCAGAACTTTACGGACAAAAATACACGTATTGTAGACATACAACTGTTTAATGGTCATGATATTCGTGTTTTTATAAACTGTTTTAGTTGAGGTTAGGAATGGATATTTAAAAATCATTTTCACTAGTTTATTTTGTATAATTTGTAATTCTGCCAATTTGGTTTTTGCTGCACTACCCCAAACTTCAATTAAGTATAGCAGATGTGGTTTAACGAGTGTGTTATATAAAATGTGACGTAATTTGACCGGGATACATCTAACAATATCTCGGAGTGAACCAAGTAAGGACGATAGTTTTAGTTTTATGTGGTCTATGTGAACATTCCAAGATAAAGAACTGTCCATTCGCAAGCCAAGATATTTTTCGCATGATTTTTGCTGTAGTGGTAAATTATTAATTAGCAATGGTTGATGAACTGGTATTAACTTATTTTTTGGTTTAAATATTACGTAACAAGTTTTAGATATGTTTATCGTTAGAAGATTATATTGGAACCAAGAGAATAGAGCGTTTAAATCATCCTGGGCCTGAGAAAGTAATGAGTGAATGGAAGTTCCAAAATAGAACAGACATGTGTCGTCTGCATAGAGAGTGAGATGGCCATTTAATTTAAGTTCTTGGATGTTATTTATATATATCAGGAAGAGCAAAGGCCCCATTATGGAGCCTTGAGGTACTCCGCATGTTATTGGTTGTGCATCGCTCTGATAGTTATTATCCAATTTGACTATTTGAGACCTGTTTTCTAAATAAGATTTGAACATTTTAAGGGCACTACCGGTAATATTAATTGTTTCTAGTTTCTTTATTAGTAATTTATGACTCACGGTATCAAATGCCTTATGTTCTGTTTTATTTTAGTTACAAGATCAACTGTAGCAGTTAAAGTATTGCTTTTTGGTCTGAATCCATATAGACGGTCAGTAATAAAGTTAAAAGAAGATAAATGCTTATCTAAACGACTGTATAATATTTTTTCCAATACCTTTGATAGAACGGGTAACACTGAGATCGGCCTGTAGTTACCCGGATCTTGTTTGGATCCTGATTTATGTATGGGACTAACTTTCGCTATTTTAAGAGTAACAGGAAAAATTCCTTTGATTAGCGATTGGTTAAAACATTTGGTTAAGGGTTCTGCTATTTCACGTTTGATCGATTTTATTGCTTTAGTACTAATACCATCTAATCCTGTACTACAGTTTGGGTCAAGATTTGTAATAATTTTAATAATTTCTAGTTCTGAACAGGGGTCAAAAATAGAGAGTACCGGAGTGTCTTTAGTTGGGGCTATCGGTAGTGCATGGGCAGGGTCGTTATGAAATTTGTTTGGTATATCGTTGGCTAGAAGTGGTCCAATGGTAGCGAAGTAGTTGTTAAAGATTTGACAGATGTTGTTAGGGTCGGTTATGTAATTTGAGTCAATTAACAATTTTGAGGGAGCATTACATTGTTTAATTTTATTACTTGCTAATACGTTGATTAAACCCCACATTTTTTTAGGCTTGTTGATACAATTATTGATTTTTTTGTTATAATAGGTGTCCTTTGTGTTTTGGATTAGGGTCGATACTTGTTTTCTTTTCGTAATAAATTCTGCCTGAAGTGTTGTGTTGTTTGAATTTTTTTTCAGTTCAGCCCAAAGTGCGTTCCGTTGATTGATATTGGAGATTATATTCTTATTAATCCAGTCGCTTTGCGGTGTGTTTAAGATTTTGGTTTTAGTTGACTTGCTCTGGTCTAAGGACAATTTTATTTTGCTTTCGATCTGTGAATAGTCTAATATATCTGTTATTTTTGCTGATTGTATAAAATTGCGGAATTTTGTATAATTTATTGATTCATACTTCGTTCGCAATTTCGGTGGTGATTTTAATTTCTTAATTTCGACAAATATATGTTTATGATCGGCCATTGATGAGTTGATTATTGCCATATGAAAGTAATCATCTTTTAGATTCGAGCTTACATGGTCTATGATGGATTTTCTTGTGTCACATTCTCTTGTGCAGTATTTTTTTGTAATTTTATTCAGTAGTGTATGTCCGGTTTGTTTCATCAGTTGTTTGTATTGTTTGACTTTGCTCTCCTTAGTTATTAGATCGATGTTGAAATCTCCAAAGACTATTGCTCGTTTTCTTGGTTGTAATTGTTTATCATAATTTTCAAGGAATTTTTTTACATTTGTATCACCAGGTCTGTATATCACTCCCACTTCAAGTGCGTATCTCTCCAATCGTATCCAAAGGTAATTGTTACCTTCTGTGTATTTAGCCTCTGATAAGCTGTGTGATAGGTCATTATGAACATAAGCTGAAACTCCTCCGCCTCTTGAATCATCACGATAATTGTAGTAGTGCGAGTAATTTTCTATTACCAGTTGCATGGCCTGAGTTTCAGTGCGAATCCAAGTCTCAGTTATCAATATTACATGTATTGTGTTAGGAATAGAGCGGAGAATACACTTCAGCTCATCAAGTTTCCCTGGTTTTCGTATGCTTTGAGCATTTAGATATAGGAATCTTAGGCGTGATTTGCTAGTTTGAATGTCTTCAAAATTGTTAACTAATTGGTAGGTATTTTTTTGTAGGTGTGCTGTTGTGGTAGTTTCTATTAGTTTTTT
The DNA here is from genome assembly GCA_936450705.2 of Protodeltote pygarga. Lineage (NCBI taxonomy): Eukaryota > Metazoa > Arthropoda > Insecta > Lepidoptera > Noctuidae > Protodeltote > Protodeltote pygarga. The sequence continues at coordinate 4,337,393 of OW388257.2, read as the reverse complement.
GCTGAAGTTTTTGTGATGGTAGGGGTTCCATTAATGTATTTTATGGTGAGTCCGTTTTCTCCCTCGCTTTGTCGACGTATCAGTTCCTCCTTTACATTTTTAAGGTATTTTTGTTGAGCTGGAGTTTGGTCAGAGAATATTTTTATGTCTTCTGGTAATTTTTCTCTATTACGTAAGAGATGCTTGGCTGGCGCTGGTGTTTCGTAGCATGCTTTAACCCTTCGGTTTTTACCAGGAGAGTATTTGCCAATTCTAAATATCTTTATTGGGTTAGGGAGATCTTGTTGACTAATTTGTGAGGTTATTTTGAGGACATCAGCTCGGTCTTTGGCATTTCTTTCGTCCGCGTTGGCCGACGATTGTTCTAGTAAGCCCACTATAATGATATTTTTCTCCCTAGTGTTGCGATCCATTACTTCTTTGATTATATGTTCATTCGAGTTGAACTGAGGCGATGTAGGAGGTTCGGAGGAGAGTTTCAGTGTTTTAATGTCTGACTCGAGACATCTTAATTTATCTTCGTCACAATGTATTTGGTTTTGTAACTGAGAGACAGTAGTTTTCAGGGTTGTGTGGTCAGTTGTCACGCTAGACAAAGAACCTTTTATGTCGCTTATCTGGTTTATATTTTCACGAATTAAGTTTAAGGTTTGTTCATTAGACGACTTTAATTCATTCATCTGATTCTTAACCTGTGACATATTTTCTTGTAATTTATTCATTATATCCTCATTTGATCCGACATATTTTTCTAATAATGAACTAATGCGTGATAACTCTGTCCGAATATCTTTTATTTCCTTAGAACATTCACAGTCTTGGACCAACGGTCGTTTTTTTGTTCGGAAGGTGACTTGAGAATCAACAGTTAGTGTATTTAACTTCGATAGATCCGGGTGCGAGTGCGATCCACCGCTCATGTTTATGGAGTTACCGCCGAGTGTATTTGTTGGTGAGCTTTGTTCATTCATAATAAATCGGTCTAGTTTGTACGATAACAGTCCTCAGCGTAAGTTTTGATATTTTAAAGAGAGGCACAGCGTACTTGATATTAAACGCTTTTGTATGGAGCGTTGTAGGTGGCTGAACGCATAGTCCCTGTGCGAGGGAGTCAAAAAATAGCGACTGTACTACTCACGCGGGTGTGAGGCGTGGTTGAGGGACGCAGCACCTATGCAGAGTCACTGTGCGAGCGAGTCAAAAAATAGCGACTATACTACTCACGCGGAGGTGAGGTGTGCTTGAGGGACGCAGCATCGTTGTTCTTGAGGCGCAGGAGTCGCAGAACACAGGAAACGTAATGTTGTAATTGCACTCTAATTAGCTTTGCACTTCGAGTTCTATTTCTTATATGTGACGGTTTACTTTCGAATAGGACTGATTTAAATATTTTTGAGGTAATTGAGCACACGTCTGCTTTGAGCGGGCGCGAACGGCGAAAAACCACGAAATGCACTTACAAGCTAAGTAACATACTAAGTTTATAATGTAAACAGACAAATGTTGGCTATTAAGGCTCTCTTTCACTTAATTTTTAATTTGAATTAAAGTCTTAAATGTGATAAGCAAAATAACGACTTGTACGGTTTGACATCTTTACATATATAGGCTATCTGTCATACTATTTATGACGTTAATTGAAATTAAGGCAATTAGGTAAAAGTGGCATTGAAATAATAAGAATAATATTTATATTTTTGTGATTTTTTACATGTAAATATAATTCTTTAATATAAAAATTTAAAAAAACAACTGATACGGATGGTTATCGAACCCACGATCATTGGCGTACCGTGCCGCGTGCCGACGCTCTAACAGCTGAGTCACCGTATCCCATCAGAATCAGTCGAAATTTCAAATTTCTTTCTACGCCTACGGCGTGTGGTAATATCTATCGGAATACATTACGTATCCGACTCAGTGCTGCAAACTTTGCAGTTTTAGAAGGCACCGATGCCATATTACCAATTTTCTTAATATTTTTGAACCATCCAGAACCCACACAAATCCCAACAAAAATTCATAAAAATCGTTCCAATCGCTTCAAAATGATGCGTGGACAAACATATTTTGTGGCAATTGATTTTTATTTATTTGAACAAGCTAATGATTCTATAGAAAGAGTCAGATTATAAAACAAAAGACAACATTATTTTTCTCTATAAACAGTATACTATCACACAAAATCTCTACGATGTATAAAGTTCTTAATTAAAGTCGTAAAGGCCAAGCCACCCTTCGTTACAACTGACCCGAAACTGATATAAAAGTGCTGTATTATTGTATGGAACACAATAGGACAGGGAATTAACTCGTACATTTATATTACCACGGTGGTGACCTCGATATTATGAATGACGCACCATGACATCATAAGGTTGAAACAGAATGTCCAAACGAAGTACTTGATTAGGTTACGATGGCTATAAATATAAATACATTTTATACTAAAGAATACTAAAGTTCAAAGTTTAAGTGCCGTGTGGTTTCCGGCCTAAGAATAGAACCACCCATACTCGTCCCACGGGTGTCGTAAGAAGAGACAAAGTGAAAGATTCGGAGGATGGGCAGCAGCATCCTTCTGTGTAACAGCAATCATCTGCTACTGCGATCGCCAACCCGCTTACCGAGTATTGCGATTGTAGGCAAATACCTCCAATGAGCGCACAAAAGTGGCGTGCATTGGGAAAGGCCTGTTTTCAGCAGTGGCATACAAGCTGATGATGGTGACTAAAATTCTTGCATGTAGGATCCGTGCCCACAAACTTTGAGCGTATCAAAATACCAGAGATTCAGAAATTACCCTGCTGTAGAATTAACAGTGATAGGCACCTTATTTTGGCCTCACACATTCAAAGTTATTCCGTATCTAATATTTTTCTGTCTCTTGTGAGGTTGCAAAATCAAACCTTTTTTTTTCCTTTTTTTATCTTTCATATATTCCCGGGTCCATAAACAATACGCTACCACGACTCATCTTTATTCTTGAGAAATGAATTTTACATTATTTAATATCAGATATTATTTAACAATATACATATTATTATATCATGTCGTTAATACAGAACATCATTGAAAAGCTTTAAAATTTTCTGTTCTTTGTAATAATGTTCATAGATGTGCCTGAAATGGTCTACATGAATTAAAATATTTTGATTTTGACATACATATAACTCTCTCTATAGATACATACCTTTGAAAATTTATGTCATTATCACTTCAGAACTGATTAGATTCTCTGAGATTCTCTGAGAATAGGTTATATAGAACCCAGCCAGTCTATCTATATAAAAATATAAGTAGAATATAATAATATATAATTAAATCTTCTTCGTAGTAATCTTTTGTTCGTCGAAATTGGCCGCATCAATCAAAATTCCGTCAAGAGGTCATTAACATTACTCGTGAAACGCCTCGTTTTGTTAATTCCACAAATCTAAATATCACCACCATCAGTTCTATCATCAAAAAGACCATTTCTACGAAATAGTAGTTCATTTACAAATCGTTTGTCATCGCGGACAATACCGAAATAAAGCACAGTACATATGACACAACGAAAATGTGGAAATAGGTGACACGCACGGTACTATTACATGTCATCCGCCGCGACAGCACTATTGTGTGGGAGAAACTTTATAGTGAACCTGTGAAATATGAGTAATTTAAAAGCTTTTACATGTGGCTCTGAGTCTTGTCTCGTAAGGAGTTCGTAAAAATAAGGTAGCCAAGATTATGTCTACTTGTTCATAAAATAACAGGTATTAATTGCTCCCAATTAATACTTCTGACTCTCGAACTATATAGACTTGGATATCAGGTTTCAGCGTCCTCTCCCATCTTTTGGATATCCTAATGTCAATATAAGTAGAAGTAAGTTTAGGATGTGTTTACGTTAAACTATTGTAAAACAAACGAAATATTAATAATAATGAAAGTAAAACTAAGTTGTTGTGTAAGTGTGTCTTTACAAGTAAGGCAGAGATAAATAAATGTTATTTAGCACCGCTGAGGCTTAGCAGTATACCTGTCACTGTCGCGCAACAGTCAAACTTCAACTGCAAGTCAGACATGTCATATCATGTCATGCTAAACTGCGTAAGTTTTGAAAGCTGGCAGCTTGGAAGAACTATAAAGGTAAAAAAAATCTCCAAGCTGTCGGAGTTGTTGACAAGAGAGAGCCATTAACCAAAGAAAAAGAAGAAGCCATTCTTTTGTTTTAACTTGGTATATGTGTAACGAAAACGTACATAGTCGCATAACGCTAGCATAAGCTTATTCATAATGTATCACCTATCACACCCAAAAATGCCTACACAACATAGACTAGACAGAGGTACAAAGGCTAGATAAATAGCTTTAGTCTAGCCTTCCAACGTCAGTTATATTTATTCCCACCTTTTGTTACCACCACACCCTTGTAGCCAAGGCGTGTTGTTTAATAGAAGCTTAAATGGAAGGTCCGTCACTTACCTGTCACCTATTGAATTTCAAAGGGACATGAAAGACGAATTAGTGTGGCCGCCATTACAAGTTACACGGCTGATATTATAAGGTACCACGCCTTCATCTATTTTTATGAGTTTATGATGTTTTTATTAGAATATTTTAATAGGTCTATTATTGAGGTTATTGTTATAGGCTTAAGTTTCTATACTAATACAAACTATATTATAATTATATTTATATATAATTTTATATATAAATATAATTATAATTTTATTTTATAGTAAGGTACACATCTATGAGCCACAGTAGCAGTAGCTCGAAAATAAAGAGTTTTATTTATTATTATTTATTTATTTATAACTACTCTATTATCATGTTGTGCGGTCAGCCTGATGGTAAATAGCTACCTATAGACGCTTACGACACTTATCACTTGCATATTCTAACTCTGTGTATGATTAAGGAAGAGGAAGGAGAGAGAGGAAGGAGGATTACTAGAAATATGGAAGGGGACCCTCCCTTTATTAAGGAATGTAGACTATCGAAAAGGGGATTGGGCCTCTGTTGCCCTCATAACAGTATGAATACTGTTATTTCGAGCCAATATACTGTAAATAATGTCACTATGTATAATAATGGCACTATCCCGGGCAAACCGGTTTATTTATGCTAATACTTATACCACTAAATGTGAAGTCTCTGCTTCTTTATCCTATGGTTGATGATCTACTGAAACGCTTTTTAAACCGCCCGTAGGCCTTTAGCCTGGCTTTACACACCCGTTGAAAAAACTCTCAGGTATGCTGGTTTTCTTACAATGTTTCCCTTCACCCTTAAGCAAGTGATAAATTATATTATAAGTGATTTTTAAAACACACATTGAGCAAAAAAGTCGAAGATGTGGTTAGGGTTTTGAACTTACGATTTTTGACAGTTCAACGGTCATACCACTAGGCTATCACTGCTTTTTAAATTTACTAATAAATGAGTAGCGTGCATGTCAATGATTAAAATTTACATAATATTTATTATACGTTAGGTTTAATCAAAGTTAAAAATGTTCACAGAATCATTGAACAGATTTTATTACCCTCGTAAATTTAACGTAAGCCCTTACCTGTCCCGTGTATAACATATCAAATAAATCAGCTTGTTCACTGCTGAGCTTTCTCCCGAAGCAAAAACGAGTTATTTAAACTGAAACAACAATACCTATCTATCTCCTTCTACATCTGCACCATAAATGTGACTGATTGACACACAACCTCTCCAACAATGTCCTATTGACCGAATTTGAACGGAGATTAGCCGATTACACGGGAAAAATTATAGTGCACGAGTGCGTGCGGAAACAAGTGCACTCTCTATTGCCTCTCACTCATAATCCGATGGGGCGGCAATCCGACACCATCGCGGCGTTACGTGGTTTCCGAGGCCCGACGCCGACGCTTGCAAATACGCACATAACTTATGAAAAGTCAGAACTACGCGCCTTGGGTTCGAACTTCAGGCCTCTGACTTACTAGTCATCGGTCATACCGTAATATATATTATTTAAATATAGCACAATAGCACTTTTTAATTATTTGTAAACGCAGTAATATATGCTATCTTCACAAATAATAATCCCTTTTTGTATACAACAGCAACACCATACATCATTAGAACACAAAATAAAATTAATGTACCTTTTCATAGCGTTCTATTAATTCTGTAAAAAGGCTGTGGTAAGCTTGCTTTTCAATACTATCGGTTTTCTGCAGCACTGAGTAAGGCGCACCACACACTAGAACTACAAATGTTGTGCATCGCACCTATATTTGCGCACCATTTGCTTTAAATAAAAAAAGATTTTATTTTCTTCCACAAATGAACAACTAAGTGATTGTCGTGAGTGACAATGAACATGATTCACAGATGTGATAGTTTATTCTACAAAGTATGTATAATAAATGGGTTTAAATCAGTTCAGTAACAGCTTAAGTGGTAAAACTAAGGCACGCATCTCACTTCATACCTTTTCATAAATTATAATATTCGCTTGGTAGTACCCAGATTTTAGCTTATGGGGAAATCTAAGAATGGGCACCTTCCCCTCCTGCACATATTCACCGTACCTATGCCCATGTATATTATGCGTATTTATAAATTAATGATCAACTGCTTTGAACTTTGGAGAACACGTAAAGTCGTCCTGCGCCTGATCTGTCTTCGATCGTGTCAGGTTGCCATCTCATTGGAATCTATGGGTGAGGAAACACGTAGAAGGAGACCTGTGTTTACTGTACTATCTCCTGCACCCCTCTTTTGGTAGCCTAATCTCCTTAAATCGGCCACTGTAGCCAAAATTCGGTCAGCAGCATATTAATCACCTATGAATTATAGAGTGACATCAGTAAAGAGCTTTTAGTTTCTAATATATTTATTATTAATGCCTTATAACTGTTTCCTAGAACAGATTTTAGTTTGGTAAGAAAAAAGTAGCGTGAATAGTTTTTAGAAGAACATGAGCATATATAAATATTAGAAACTTATAGATTTTTTCCGGCTTATCATTCTTCGGATGTAAATTAAATTAATCCTAAAGCCTTCTTAATTACAAAAAATTAGCCTTGACACCACTGAGGTATGTAATATAAAAATACTTGGCATTATTTAACATTATGCATATGCTAATATTTTAATTAGAATGCTAATTATTACAACCATTATTGGTATTAGTAAAGCGAGTAGCAGTAATTAATTCAAGCATTCCATATTTATTTCGCAGATTACGTTTCTATTATTAACGCAATGTGTGACGGTGACAGATTTGTCATTTTATCATAATCACATGCAACATGCAAAACTGAAACCTTAGAAGTATGAACCTATTATAGTAAGTCGAGGACGATGACTTAAATAGAAATACTATTTTCATTCCTTGTGTATATAAAGAAAATAGTCAATCTTAAAACTTTATATTTTGAGTTGAGTTTGAGTTTGGTACGTACGGTTCAGCACGTATATATCTCGACCGGAGTAGTACCGCCTTTCCTAACAGACTATAGGCGTAAAGTACAGTCGCTGTCGCGGTGAACACCGTCAGCGTGAAATGCTATCCGTAAAGAAGGTGGCAGAGCGAGAGAGGAAGAGGTATCTCAAGCACACTTTCCTCTCGTAATAGAAGCATCGGGTACCAGAGGGTGGACCAATAACCTCCGGCGTCCATGAATTGCCGTCCGTCACCCGGTAAGCAACAGATCCGACCGCTTCTCAAGAATTTTGGAATTGAAGATTCATCATCACACGGGACTTGACGGGACATATGCTTGATAGCTGTCTTAGAAGTTTATAAAAATCTTGGTAAATAATATCAATTGATCAAAGTGGAAGATAGTTTTGTCAAACTTATCTTGAGCTGTAAATATACATTTAAATTTAATTTTACTGTAAATATTTTACGAACCAGTTTTTTATTAGGTACATTGTAATAATATTTTCATGCCACTGGCTATATTCAACAGTTGCCGTAAACAACTTTGTTGCTTTAATTTAGCTAAGAGATTTCTAGAAACATAATTACATGGAAACATTGTGTTAAGGGTAAGATTTGAAGTGAAATTGGTGTGAAAATCCAGGCCCTAGAAGTAACAGATTGCTTGCCTAATGTCCCAGAGGGGAATACTCCGACTGACGAATTTCGTTACGAATAAATAAAAAACTTGTGCGTATGGAACAGAATATGACATGTGGAAAATTTTAATTGAGATTTACCAAAAAAGTAAAATTAAAAAAAATATATCGGCAAAAGTCATTTTCTTAAAAAAATATGACGAAAAAGACAATAAGCTAGTACAACTTGGTGGCCGGTATTATTATGACCGGCGTTATTGAAAGTTATCAAGCCAATTTTGTCGTTTGAGTAAGGCACTAAACCGCTATTTTGCTCGCACATTGTAAATATAAAATCACTAAATGTAATAATAATATATCGCAAAAAGCCAAGTTAAGGAGAATAAAATTACAAAGTTTCAGCAAAAGTACTAGTTTGATCGCAACAGTTTTCATACATAAAAATTGCTATAATAAATTTTCTGTTTAGGCAATTTTTATGAATGGTTATTTTTTTATGACTTTTCTTAATTGTAGTATTTTTTTAACTTCAATGTAGGAGCTAAATAGCGGTTCAGTGAGATAGGCGCCTTAATGAAGCCTCCAACTTAGCTTAACGACTACCACATTAAGTGGTAGCTAGGACACACTGATTTGTGTGCTTTTTGTTACACGTAAACACAAGAAACCTTTTTTAACCAATATTGTCCCATTGCTGGCCAATGGTGGGGCAAACCTTTGGCCGGCAATGGGACCAAATCCTTCCACTTCCTTCTAGTCTTCGGCAGTTTTCCACCTGTCCATCTTGAATGTATAAAAATCTTTTCGCTTTCACGGACGACCCCGACACCGGCCGGTTCCCATCTTTATGCAAACCAAATAAAAGGCACCCAGGATGTGGTAATGATTGCTCATCTTTCACGAAATATAGCATCAGTTTGATTCATCTTTTGCGGTAGCTCTCAAACTAATTGTAATTGCGTCAGGAAAGTTATAACTTCTTTATTTGATATACTTTAGGATACGCTTACCCATCTTAGTACTCAACACACTTATTTACAAAAATATCACGTATACCCAAAAATATTCGCCATCCGTGACAGACGCTTGGCTCCGTTTCACGGACAAATAAAATTAAACCCTTTAGCGCAGGCCTTTTTATAGACCTAATATGCCTAAATAAGGCGTCTCGGGGTCCACGATTGCCTTCATATAACGCTTAATTTTTTTACGACTTTCCCTTTTTATGTGAAATTTATGTTTTAACCCTGTAAATTAGGTTAATTACCAAGCAAGGGTTAAATGATAAATGTTGCTCTTAGAAATACGTCGTGCGAAAAGAAATTAAAGGCCGTTAGTGTCAGACGTGAAGGAAAAATGTCGCGTTTGCAACTTGGAATACAGAATCTTGTAGATGCAAAGGTTTATAATATTATGCTACGGTTAGTTAATATTAATTTATATTCATATTAAGCTTTCTGTTCTTCATATAGCTCTAGTATAATACAGCAATTTCCATGCAAATTAAAAACGTTTCTTCCTGGATTTTCTTTTTTAACACTGAAAATATTTTGGTGTCGGAGTTTGACGACACTTCAGTCTTTTACTGGCAATAATGTTTTTTTAAATGAGTACAAAATGTTAACTTATGTAAAGTAAATTGGGAAATGGAATTAGAATACAAACTCATGTGGTAATTTGGTAAACTTGAATAGGATCCCTTTTTTATTTCACTTCTAGTTCAAATTTTATATGTTATCTGGAACTTACTGTTAGATTTTTTTATATACTATAACGGTAGTAGTTCCAGTGATAAATGTGACCATTCTGTTTTATATGTTTTATATTTTCATTTTATCGGAAATTAATTAGAAATTATTTTGTTAAAGTAACCAGTGTTTATTTGGTTCAACTGTTCAAGTCTGTATCTTTGTGACTCTGTTTTATCTTGCGCTCGGGATGAAATATTGACGCAACGCGGTGTCGTCGAATATTTCATTAGCGCGCGTGAAAAACTTGTGGGCGGTGGGGATATCGGTCACCACGGTAGACCGCTATACTTCCGGCGGTGGCGTCACACATTTTCTTGTATACCTTATATGGTATCTGTCTCAACGGCAACGGTAGCGACTAGCGCGAGTTGAGCACATCGTGCGTTCTTCTGGAATCTTTTGTCACTGCGTCAAACTTGTTCTTAATTTGAAATTCAGAAACCAGTGAATGTTCGGCATCTACTTTCGTTTTTTCCTAATCCTCCTATAATTTGTGCTTTTATTAAATTTATTAGCTCTAACATGATTAAGTTATGATTTTATAGATCTCAGAGTTCGACAAAAACTTAAAATAAATTTTTATTTATACTTTATATTTACCTATGTGCGGCCACTACACGACACTGGCAGAAATTGCTAAAGTCGTCAGCAGATTGCCATAAACAAGAAAAAAAAACATTCTAATGTAAGCAATTAACGATCTTGCCATTGTGACAAACAAGTTTTCGCCAGCAATGTGAACAGTCAACGATCAGTCAATTCTCGCCCACCAGCAGTGTGAATAGTCAACGATCTTATAGCTTAGAAAAACGGGTTCGCACCGATAGTGTGTACAGTAAACGATCCGCTAAGACAAACGAATTCTCGCCAGCAGCCGCAACAGTACAAACTGTCAGTGCTAAAATTATTTGCACTAAACACAACAACACGAATACAGTTATTACAAGCCGATATTCTGAGAGATGTGGTACTACTTATTCCTACAGAAATCAGTATGGATTTACCATAAAAAAATCTCGTTATCATAATAACATCCAACTTTATTATACCATTACTACATATTTTTATGGAATAATTTAGAGTACTTTCTGAAAGTATAATCCAAGTTATAAAGAGTTTAAGGGATTCCCAATAAACAAATTAAAAAGAAATAAAAAAACACATAAATTTATACATCATCAACATCAAATAGACGATAAAAGTTATAGCTTCGCAAAGTGTTCTCTCCCAAATAGCTCTTAAGGATATAAACAATAATTTAAAGTGAAAATAAAATTAACACAACACCGAACACAGATCCAAATAATACCGGAGCTGTCCAACATAGAATTTCACTTAACATTTGGCCAACCACAGAGGAACCCATAAAATTTAAGACAGCAGTAAAAAGCGACTATATAAGTACTTATTCACCCCACTGTTCTATAAAAACAAATTTGGGGTAAAAGTAATAAAAACAGATAAAATGGTACTAACGAATATATTGAAAAAGTTAGTTCACCCAGTATCGGGATTCGAGTCACGCGTGGCTCCCAAGATTCGGTTAGATGGTAAATGAAAGCACTTCGTAGGTAATCCTCAATCGATGGTGTGAAATTACTGGAGTTCGCGATTGAAAACGTAATCTCGACAGCTGCAACAAATTGATATTTTGTTTCCACGTCCCCAAAGGTGAAGGCCTCGTTCGCAAAGTGACACTTTTCATTTGATTGGATGACATATTTCATCTAAACGGGATATCTATATAAAAACTTCACACTCAACTACGCGGCCTCTATTCTTCTGTTTCAACCTCGTTGAATTCGGTAACGTTACGATATTCGTTGTTTTTACCCGACTGTCAAGGAAGGGTTAGGGAGGAAAATCAAGGAGCATTTTTGCTCTAAATAGTTTCCTAATTATATATTTAGTTACTTTTAAGTATTATAAGTATGGTATTTATATTTGGTATATTTATTGTATTATATGTGTATCTATTATTATAATTAAAAGCAATAGGTGAAATAATTTTAAGTAATTGTGTTCCTCTCTATTAAATAATGTACACATGACTTTGCCCTCTTTCATGCCATCTCTCTATCGCTCTAAGATTTGCTGGTAAAAAACTCAGCTTTGAGTTAAGCTTGCCTTTGTACATGTACTGTATTTTTGTATTTCTATGTGTTTTTCTGTGTACAATAAAGAATTAAGAATTAAGGGTTATGTTTTATTTGTTACTGAAAACTTACAGTATATGTAATGAGTAAGTGTACGTATGTATATTATTGTATATTTATATATATTATTGTGTATTTATTTAATATGTGCACCAAACGCTTCCCAGATCTAGTCCAGTACACTCTTTTCCATCCAAAGGTTGTCTGGAAGAGATTGCTTTGTGGGATAAAACCGCCCATTGTACCACTTTTGTTACAAATATTTCTTTTTTTTATGCTATGTTAATAGTGTGCAATAAAGTATATAATAAATAAATAATACAGCGCTGTATCATTCAACATTTCATATTTCAAGGTCACGTATGGGCTCATGAATCTTTACTTACAATGTTCGATTATTTTACACTCCTTCCAACTTTGTATTGTAAATTATGTTACTCTACGTCACTTGGCTATTAAAAAGCAGCCGTTAATTCACACGATGTCGTATCCCACAACGATTTACGATATAAATAAATCGATTCATTTTGTTTACAGTGATAGATTCGTTTACGATAGTGTTGTTGTTGTTTATTTATTGTACACGTAGTTTTACAGCAATATTGATAGGTTTTTGAGTTTTCGTTTATCGAAATTAGGCGATAAGTTCGATATTAAAGCGATATCTAGTCCTAAAGTTTTTTGGTTTTTTGGTTTTTTGGTGGTTTTATCCTACACGGAATAAACTTTTTCTATATAAGATTAATCCTGGGTCTTATTAGGCGTATGTTCATGAACCTTAGCATATAATTTTGTTTTTAATTGAGAAGTATTTAGTGATCGTGCCGTAGTAGTCTTTATTTAATATTATTCAATTTTAAAAAACAACTCGATATTTAATATAATATTCAATTTGCATAATATTATTGTTTGCCTTCAAAAAACGAGAACTATAACCGCCACTATAATTTGCATGGAAAACCTTTAAAAGCGGCCTAATTTGCTATTTAAAACACGTCATTAAAAATTTTACGAATATTAAAATTCCGTTACATAACAACAACAAAGGATGCTAAATCCTCTTGGCTCGTGTTTTAAAAAGCGACCCCGATGTAAATCGGCCTTAATTAAGTAGGTACGGACATGGCTTCGTATGTAAACAGAAGACATTAAAAATACTGAGCAAAATAACGAGTGACAACCCTGTGACTAGGGGTGTCACGGTTAATTGCGAGGAAAGAAGACATTAAATTATGGAAAATTATATAAATATGAAAAAGGGTTGGGATCCGCCTTGCAGCGCAAATGGTGTGATATACAGTGATACAAATTAGATTTTAAATAAAACCTTTTCATAATTCCATTTTAGCGTGTCACCTTTCAAAATGACATCAGTTATTTTTGTGATGTAACGGATTGTTGTATTTCTAACTGTCTTTAAGTTTTATACCCATATATACTCCATTCTATTGCTCTTTGGCAAACAAGGAAATCACAAAAAAAGAAAATTTTAAATCTTAATCTTAAATCTCCTTTATTGGTTTATTTCGATTTTTCATAACTAAATTCATTAACTTCATATCTTCAATCAAATTCAATGCGAGCGAGATAGCAGATTAGCGCGTAGAGGCGCTTTAAGAAACTACCAAACTTTTCACCTACTTTCTGGAGAAGTAGGTAAAAAGTAGGTGGAAAATGAAAAATTCTACCTAGTTAGTCTTTGTTGTTACCTACTTTGTGTCATCAGAATCTACGAATCCGGTTTGGCCAAAGCTTTTGAGTCGTACCATTGTACAATCGCGGACATGAAAGGTGCACCATTTTGGGATCAAAATGCTTTGAACGATGTTACGTGGGTAGGGACGGGACTAGCACTACGTTCGGACGCCGGGTGCAAGCGATTCTAACCTTAAGAGTGGTTTACCGGTTTTGTCCACGATAGAATTTGTTCTATCGTAGACAAAACCGGTACACAATACCATTTGATTTTTGAATCAAATGGTATTGTGTAATCTTGCCATTCGCCGACTGCTATTCCGGGCCCTAATTAAGTTTATCTTTTGCACTTTCTGCTAATTTGCTAAATTATTTTTCTTTGAATTCCTTTTGATGATGTGGCTTTTAGTTTGTTGGTGTATTGGTTTTGTGTAACTAAAGGGAGATTTAATTAGTTACATACATTCGGAAATCTATACATGTAAAGTGTCTATTTTGTAATCAAGATCACAACTGTCTTCTTAATTCATATAGTTATCCTAATGTCAATAGCAGGCAGAATAGTCAATAAGTCTTCTAGTAAAGATTGCCACAATAGAAAAAAAAGAGCGTAGACTAATTTGACAGTTCATTTTGCTGTCCTTTTCCAATAGTGTTTATGAGAAAGAGATAATATTATAGTTTTACTACAATTAATTTAGCGTGAAATATAAGAGAATAAGAACCATTATTGCTTTCTTGCTAAATCCTACTTGTCACCCGGAAAGAATTAAAAAAATTCCGGTTAAAAAACTTGAAGCCAATATAATAGGTAGTTGTACATTAATCTTCGGGACTCGGCAAATCTTTTAAGACTTCCTATTGGTGCCGATCTGTGGCCGCCGCTGCGCCAATAAATCCGGATTAGAATTACTTGTCTTTGTTCAGAATAAAGTTAGTATCTGCTATTATTAGTTTCTTAGAAATAATTGTTGCAAGCTTTACAACCGGTTTTTGAACTTTCGTCTTAACTTATTAGGTGATCCATCATCGTTTATGTCAGCCTGTATGTACCTACTGCGAGAGATACACATAATTTATTGGTAACTAGCTTCAGGCCGTGGCTTCTCCCGCGTGGTATGTTGATAAATTGTAGCCAACTTATGGCGCCATCTAATAACATAAGAACGTTATTGTTGTTTTACTCGAGAACAGTACACTACCAACTTTTTTCGGGATGGAAGATACCCTATGTCTATTTCTGTACACCTGACAACGTAATTTTAAATTTCTGGATGATCGGCTCAGAAGTTTAGGTGTGAAATTGTAACAAACTTACTTTCGCATTTATAATATTAATTAGAAATTTTAAGGAGAAGAAGTGCAGAAAGCGAAAATTCATCAAAAAATACGGTCGCATTTCGAACACACTATTCTGTTGGTCTGCTGTGACGTAGCTTGGTGGAAACTTTTGCATTGCATACAACTGAAGTTATCTTCGAAAATAACTCATGTCCCAACCAATTGTGTAAGATCACACATAGATTAGGAAAACGTACACAAACATTCCATCATAATGATGTACCACCAAGTTTTGTTTTTAGAACAGCCATAACAACTGTCATAGCACACATGCGAGAGAAACACACAAACATATACATTTTACAACTAGCCACAGTTCCAAATGCAATAAACAAACGGAAACGATACATCTCGATTTTTATACCGATTTCTTGCTACCTCAGTTCTCACTATATCGGTCTTACAATCGGTTACGAGTTTTGTTAATAATCGAGTTGTGTTATTATTCGGTATGTATAGTTTTTGTTTTATTTCTATGAATATTTTTATTGTGGTTGGAGTAAATTGTTTCGATTATATTTAATTGGAATGGAAGGAGACTTTTACACTTTTTAATGCAAATAGTATATTACTTTAGTCAATTTATTTATTTATTTGCATAAAATATAGTACATTTATAAATATTTAAGTGCTAAACACATTTCGCCAAATGTACTTGGCATACGAATATTAAAAGTAATTGAAGTTTAAACAACCGCAATTGGTATGTAGTATACCTACCTAGAGGTACTGAGATTGGTAGTAAACTGCATTTGTGTGTTTGAATCTAACCTTTCAATGTAGGTGTAGCATCTATTTTTTTTTTACAAAAGGATAATAACGAAGTCGAGTTTTTGAGAATTCCCGGAAAAAAACTCATTCTATTTTTAAAAAAAACTTGCGCTCACACTGTACTCAGGTTGATATTGCGACCCTTATCTTTTGATCTATGAGATCTTTCTATGAGCCACCATTTTGATGTATTTTCCAACGGATTTAAAACAAACATATTTTTATTACTTATTATGTAATTAACGTTTTCAAAGTACACTTGACGTGATCATGATCAAATAAGAAATCCTTTTTGTGCATTGTTTACGAATTTTCAAAAATAAATTGTAAACATTTTTGTATTTTTACAAGCAATTTAAGGAATAGAAAGAAACAACATTGTCAATTTTCGCATAAATTTCACTATTCTGGAGTTCACCATCGAAAATGCAGTAAATATTTACCTACACTTAAACTACTACACGAAACTTGTTCGACAGTTCACTTTCGTTTTATTCGAAATAGTTTGTATGACAATCCGCTTCAAAGTTGCACAAAATTGGAACAGGAATCGTAAAGTATGGTATATTTTCAGAATATTACTGTTTTATAGACTTTGAAATGACGCTTGCAGATGCAGGAAGGTTAATCTAATATGAATCGATTGAGATAAGGTATAGTAGTGTATGTAAACGCTGGTATTAAGTACAACATTTTGGATAAAATGTAACATTTTGGTGCTAATTTTTAATTTAAATTTATTTTAATTTGAAAAAGTCTCATTGGTACATGCTAAGTCCGAACCCACAAGCGCTTGCAAAGCGGGTCTGTAAACAATGCACCACGACCGTCCATTTTAATATATTATGTCGAAATTTGTAATTGTTTTGAAAATACGACATTAAATATTTTTTGTTTTAATTTTATCCTCCTGTATTAGACACATGAAAACCTTAAGCAGAAAGCTTGTATTAATATAATCTTCTTATAACGCCTACCTCTGCCCTTTAATTTCGTTACAGAGGTTCGATTTATTTTCTCTGTGACCGGTATTCGGCGTTTTGAAATAATATTCAATTTCCTTACCTTTAAGGTAAGCCATAAAGGCGAGACCTTTACTTCCTGCGTTTATAGTATAGTGAATCTATGGATTTTCCTCAGAAAAATCCTTTTGGTTCTTTCAGGACCTTCGAAAAAATAATTACCGTCGTGTTTGTAGATTTTTACTAAACTTTTTAATACCAGACATTTATCTTAAAAAATACGAAAAAATAAAGAAAAAACATTAATGAAAATAATCACAGTTCGCACTATAATCTGAAATTCTATATTTAAATTGCCAGAGATTACGAGCAGGTTTTATTTTATTTTTGAAGTGTGATAATTTATTGAGTGCTAATTTATTATTAAAAAATGTAATTTTATTTTTCTTAAGAGAAAAATAATGTTACTACTAAAAAAGTTAGATTATTATCTTTTTTTATCCATTCAACGTCAATCTAACCCTGTCAAACCGGGGTCGGTTTAAAATGAACCCCGGTGTTTTATGTGTAAAATTTTGTCACACAAGTTTTCGTTTTGAAGGCTTATCATATTTTGTCTGACAAGTGACAGTTAATTTGAGCCCAAGGCCGTGTAGTAGCATCAATCATCCGGGTTATGGCGCGATGCGATCCAGATTACGCTTTGTAACCTTACTTGAATTACTTACCCACACACTGGTGTATTGCCTTTACTCCTGAATATTGCACGGATGAGGAAACGAGATTATATTTTTCATTTGTTTTATTAACCCACTCAATATGATTGATGTTGATTAAAAATTGAATACAATTTGAAAATGATTTCAAGTTTTAAGTCATAATTCTTTTTTTTGTGCAATCCTTAGCATGTAATTGTTTATTGTCCCAAAGAAATAAATTCATTAACCATATTATTACCTTTAAATAAATTCCTTATCATCAGAGTTGTTTCGTAGTTATTTCGTTAATTACAAAACAGTATTTCGAAATAATTAGAAAAATACACGACTTAAAATAACACGCAGTCACGATACATGCTTAACATCCCAAATCAACATTCACTGTACAATATTTGTCTACATAGTTAACAGAACACGACCGCAAAGCACTTAACATTATTATAGGATCGATACCGAGCGGGTGTTGTATCGACAATGGCTAGCGGTCACATCTTGGGTTGACATTCCGTATCGGTCTATTGTACCAGCCCATATCATCAGATGATAATTTACCAACAATGAAGGGGCAATCAGGTGCCCCAATCAGATTTAATATTAACCGTATTGAGGTTTCACGGTGAGTAGGTAGAGATTGAAATGGTTCTAGCTAATATTTTGATACGTAGAATTTAGATTTATGGAATTGTAACTACGTCTCCTTGGTCAGAACATATTTTATACAAATTCAGGAAAAAGTGAATATCACGTCGTATTTATTTATTTGTACAATGTACATAAGGTGGACTTAATGCCATAAGGCATTCTCTACCAGGCAACCTTTAGGTCAGTAGTGCGTATCAAGGAGTTAAAGAATTGGCGAAGAATAGAGAAACTTGGAGGAAGCCCCACCGACTCTTAAATAAAAATAATTTTAAAACACTACGTCTAGTCAATATACGAGTACCTATGTTTTCATGATTTTTCAAGGGTTTTTGAAAAAACCATAAGAGTTTTTTTTAGATTAATTTGCTTTTTATTAAAAACCAAACATAATGATCTTGACATTCAAAATCGCAATTATAATTTATTAATTATTGCGCATTTTTTCTGTAAATCTTTAAAAATAAAATTCAATTGCCACAAATGTTTGTCCGCGCATCACTTCAAAACGGCTGCACCGATTTTTTTTGCGAGTTTGAGTGGGTTTCTGGATAGTTTAAATTCACAATTAGATCCGATAGGTGGTGCTGCGATCGGTTAAAATTAGAACTACAGAGGCAAAGTAGCCTAAACGTCAGCTGTAAATCATAAACATTCCCGAGAACCAAGTTTTATACCAATCTTACGAGAAAAAAGAAAATCTTCGGACAATAAAATCCAACAGTAAATTAATAGCCAACTTGGACATTTAAGGGTTAATTAACGATAAGTAATTACGGTCAGATCATCATTCGAGCTCGCAATATACTGCCAGTTGAGATTCGACCCACATAAAGAAGGTTAGGTGAGGTCGCAAAAATATTACGGCTATCTTTTATAAGTCCTAAGTTAACTTATGGAAACGTATGGGCAAGGGCGATTCGTCCTTTTGATAAATTTATGCAAAAACGTTTTAATCAAGCCTTAGCCTGATTCTCGTGATTTTAGCCTTGCGATTTTATACCGTTGGTTTAGGTTATAAAGATATTCTAGTAAAAATATATACCTAGTATAATAAATTGGCCTGCCCATTGCCACTTCAATTTGAAGGCAATGGGTAGGCCACATCGCTCGAAGAGCCGATGACCGATGGGGAAAGAAGGTTCTCGAGTGACGATCACGAACCGGAAGACGCAGCGTTGGTAGGCCTCCCACCAGGTAGACCGACGACATTATCAAGGTCGCGGGTAACCGGTGGATGCAAACGGCAAGTTGTCGCTCATTGTGGCGTTCTATGGGGGAGGCCTTTGGTCAGCAGTGGACGTCTTCCGGCTGATGATGATAATAAAGTAAAAAATCTATTGCGAAAAATCACGTTCCGATGATTTTTTAAATTTGAATAAAGATTCTGAAGTATATGTTACAATATCTGCATTCAATGTGATTATTTTTTTGAATTGTTAATATTAACACTCACTTAGCGCCCACCCTGGAAGTAAATAGTTTTATATATTTTGGAAATTTCTACATTGAAAGAGTGATGATAGAATAAACAAACAAATTGGTATAAAAATAAGTATGGATGAAACAGACCTTTTTCTGAGCGCGCAAAATATTACAGGTTCATAAAAAATGGGAAAGAATCGCATTTATCCATATTTACGTGAACCTTTTAAAGAGAGCTACTAAATCAAACGTCAGTCAATATCGGTAGCGCTTTCCACTCGATAAATCCGTCGCATGTGGTACGTTCAAGTGGTGAAAGTATTTATCAATATCGTATAAAATGTGGGTACCTATTTATGTTCTATTTTTATTGTTTTTCAAGAAATTCAAAAGTGGAACTCTATATACATATAAAATATTTTATGTCATGTCATGATTAGTGTAGGGTTAACATACTATCCGAGATACGATAGAATATCGATGATCAATCAATCAAATCCTACGTCGAATTAAATAACAAAAGAAAATATATCGACGGGTCCTACGCATAAAGTCGGAACATGTTTTTTGAGCAAAATTGTATTTTTGTGTCATTATAACCGTAATATTCCATATTATGCATTCATGAAATCAGAATATTAATTTCTTCAATAAATAATGAGTTTTTGAATTGAAAATAGCCTTAACATTTAAACGTTCCCGCGCATACGGTCGCACTGGTAGTTCCGACGATGTGCTCCGATCTATTAGACTGCGCCTGGGCCAAATAGGTAGAGTACCGACGTCGTATGACGAGATCGAAGTCTCAGTTTTGAAATAAGAAAATATTATTGGAGAAGAGTTTAGTGTCGTGTTATTTTTGTTTACTTTTAATTACTAAGACATAAGCAAGTGAAATGAGTAACTAACGTTCGTCAAAGATTTTAAAATTGGTATTAAATAAGCCCAACCCAAACGAAGAAGTAACAACAACCGCTGAACATCTGGGAGATAATAAGATTTTTTTGGATTTTCGTATATTACTAATAAAAATACTTGTTTATCTATGTAATATTACCATACGGGTAAATAATATTAGCATGTGATAGTGTATAATAGGCCTCGAAATATTTTTTAAAATTCCAGCGCATAACGTCGGTACGTCTTTGTTACGACTGTATGCGCCGTTATCTATCTCTTGCAGTAGTCTGTTAAGACTTTATACTACTTAACTATTTTATTCTAGGAGTCGTAACTTATACTAACGACCATATGCGTGGTTGTAATCCAAAAATAAATAAACGTAGAAAGAGGTATCATAGACATAAGACTTTATGCTTTGTTACGAAATAAAGATACAATGATTTGCATTTCAATAATTGTTAAAAATATCATTAGAATTGATTTTTTTAGTTATGTTATATATTAAATACAATTACATTTATACTGTAATTGTATTGGCACTATGAATTTCATTTATAGGATGTTTTTGTTTTTAGAATAACCGGTGCATTTAAAACTGAACAGCAATTAGATTTGTACAAGGCGATGGTCGGCCAATTTTTCAATATGAGTAACAAAAGAACTGACAATAGTAATATTATAGTAAGTAAGTATTCATAAGATAATTTCAGCCGCAATTTTACCCTCCACTTCGACTTCTACGCCAAATAAAAACCCTGTAAGATGTATGTATCGATTCAGAGCAATGTGTTGAAGAAATTACACACGAAATATCGGATATATTGTAGAACCTTCTTTGGAATTGGATGTTAACAGCAATGCCCTCCCCGCATTACGATATTTTCAAATGTGATGTGGCTACTTCGACTCCGTTATTTAGAAATTTATATGTTTTTGTGATGCTGATAATATTGTTCCTCTAGTAGTGTAGTAGAGCCAATACACCACATCTGAGTTACGCCTCAAATCAGGATTCTTCTGTTTGTTTGTCTAATGAAAGTACGCCGACAGGCAGAATTGGAAGAAAACGATAGCGCCGCTTTCATATGTGGAAAGATATAATGAAAAAATGTTTGAAAGATGTAGGAAAAGCGTATTTGAGTAGTAGTTCAAAGAGATGCAAAGATTTTAAAACAACCATGTTCTATTACTTGCCGTCCAAAATGCTTTCGAAAGATTGTTTCGAATTGGAGATCACTGCAAACAATAGGATTACATCGTTGCTCATACCGAAGCGAAGTAGACGACACTAAGTATCCTTCCACTTCAAATGCTGTATCTAGACGTAAAAAATCGATTAAGTATTGATTAACTCATATTGAATCAAACTCTGATGTCCCTAATAAGGTGTTAGTCTGTAAAACGATGTTGTTAGGTGGTGGGTCTGTTTCTCCTGATCAGCGGGGTTGTACCAGAACTTTTATCATAGACGATAAAATAAAACAATGTTTTATTTGAGAGAGTTCAATATGAGGTAAGCAATACTTAATCGATTTTTTACGTCTAGATACAGCATTTGAAGTGGAAGGATACTTAGTGTCGTCTACTTCGCTTCGGTATGAGCAACGATGTAATCCTATTGTTTGCAGTGATCTCCAATTCGAAACAATCTTTCGAAAGCATTTTGGACGGCAAGTAATAGAACATGGTTGTTTTAAAATCTTTGCATCTCTTTGAACTACTACTCAAATACGCTTTTCCTACATCTTTCAAACATTTTTTCTTTATATCTTTCCACACATGAAAGCGGCGCTATCGTTTTCTTCCAATTCTGCCTGTCGGCGTACTTTCATTAGACAAACAAACAGAAGAATCCTGATTTGAGGCGTAACTCAGATGTGGTGTATTGGCTCTACTACACTACTAGAGGAACAATATTATCAGCATCACAAAAACATATAAATTTCTAAATAACGGAGTCGAAGTAGCCACATCACATTTGAAAATATCGTAATGCGGGGAGGGCATTGCTGTTAACATCCAATTCCAAAGAAGGTTCTACAATATATCCGATATTTCGTGTGTAATTTCTTCAACACATTGCTCTGAATCGATACATACATCTTACAGGGTTTTTATTTGGCGTAGAAGTCGAAGTGGAGGGTAAAATTGCGGCTGAAATTATCTTATGAATACTTACTTACTATAATATTACTATTGTCAGTTCTTTTGTTACTCATATTGAAAAATTGGCCGACCATCGCCTTGTACAAATCTAATTGCTGTTCAGTTTTAAATGCACCGGTTATTCTAAAAACAAAAACATCCTATAAATGAAATTCATAGTGCCAATACAATTACAGTATAAATGTAATTGTATTTAATATATAACATAACTAAAAAAATCAATTCTAATGATATTTTTAACAATTATTGAAATGCAAATCATTGTATCTTTATTTCGTAACAAAGCATAAAGTCTTATGTCTATGATACCTCTTTCTACGTTTATTTATTTTTGGATTACAACCACGCATATGGTCGTTAGTATAAGTTACGACTCCTAGAATAAAATAGTTAAGTAGTATAAAGTCTTAACAGACTACTGCAAGAGATAGATAACGGCGCATACAGTCGTAACAAAGACGTACCGACGTTATGCGCTGGAATTTTAAAAAATATTTCGAGGCCTATTATACACTATCACATGCTAATATTATTTACCCGTATGGTAATATTACATAGATAAACAAGTATTTTTATTAGTAATATACGAAAATCCAAAAAAATCTTATTATCTCCCAGATGTTCAGCGGTTGTTGTTACTTCTTCGTTTGGGTTGGGCTTATTTAATACCAATTTTAAAATCTTTGACGAACGTTAGTTACTCATTTCACTTGCTTATGTCTTAGTAATTAAAAGTAAACAAAAATAACACGACACTAAACTCTTCTCCAATAATATTTTCTTATTTCAAAACTGAGACTTCGATCTCGTCATACGACGTCGGTACTCTACCTATTTGGCCCAGGCGCAGTCTAATAGATCGGAGCACATCGTCGGAACTACCAGTGCGACCGTATGCGCGGGAACGTTTAAATGTTAAGGCTATTTTCAATTCAAAAACTCATTATTTATTGAAGAAATTAATATTCTGATTTCATGAATGCATAATATGGAATATTACGGTTATAATGACACAAAAATACAATTTTGCTCAAAAAACATGTTCCGACTTTATGCGTAGGACCCGTCGATATATTTTCTTTTGTTATTTAATTCGACGTAGGATTTGATTGATTGATCATCGATATTCTATCGTATCTCGGATAGTATGTTAACCCTACACTAATCATGACATGACATAAAATATTTTATATGTATATAGAGTTCCACTTTTGAATTTCTTGAAAAACAATAAAAATAGAACATAAATAGGTACCCACATTTTATACGATATTGATAAATACTTTCACCACTTGAACGTACCACATGCGACGGATTTATCGAGTGGAAAGCGCTACCGATATTGACTGACGTTTGATTTAGTAGCTCTCTTTAAAAGGTTCACGTAAATATGGATAAATGCGATTCTTTCCCATTTTTTATGAACCTGTAATATTTTGCGCGCTCAGAAAAAGGTCTGTTTCATCCATACTTATTTTTATACCAATTTGTTTGTTTATTCTATCATCACTCTTTCAATGTAGAAATTTCCAAAATATATAAAACTATTTACTTCCAGGGTGGGCGCTAAGTGAGTGTTAATATTAACAATTCAAAAAAATAATCACATTGAATGCAGATATTGTAACATATACTTCAGAATCTTTATTCAAATTTAAAAAATCATCGGAACGTGATTTTTCGCAATAGATTTTTTACTTTATTATCATCATCAGCCGGAAGACGTCCACTGCTGACCAAAGGCCTCCCCCATAGAACGCCACAATGAGCGACAACTTGCCGTTTGCATCCACCGGTTACCCGCGACCTTGATAATGTCGTCGGTCTACCTGGTGGGAGGCCTACCAACGCTGCGTCTTCCGGTTCGTGATCGTCACTCGAGAACCTTCTTTCCCCATCGGTCATCGGCTCTTCGAGCGATGTGGCCTACCCATTGCCTTCAAATTGAAGTGGCAATGGGCAGGCCAATTTATTATACTAGGTATATATTTTTACTAGAATATCTTTATAACCTAAACCAACGGTATAAAATCGCAAGGCTAAAATCACGAGAATCAGGCTAAGGCTTGATTAAAACGTTTTTGCATAAATTTATCAAAAGGACGAATCGCCCTTGCCCATACGTTTCCATAAGTTAACTTAGGACTTATAAAAGATAGCCGTAATATTTTTGCGACCTCACCTAACCTTCTTTATGTGGGTCGAATCTCAACTGGCAGTATATTGCGAGCTCGAATGATGATCTGACCGTAATTACTTATCGTTAATTAACCCTTAAATGTCCAAGTTGGCTATTAATTTACTGTTGGATTTTATTGTCCGAAGATTTTCTTTTTTCTCGTAAGATTGGTATAAAACTTGGTTCTCGGGAATGTTTATGATTTACAGCTGACGTTTAGGCTACTTTGCCTCTGTAGTTCTAATTTTAACCGATCGCAGCACCACCTATCGGATCTAATTGTGAATTTAAACTATCCAGAAACCCACTCAAACTCGCAAAAAAAATCGGTGCAGCCGTTTTGAAGTGATGCGCGGACAAACATTTGTGGCAATTGAATTTTATTTTTAAAGATTTACAGAAAAAATGCGCAATAATTAATAAATTATAATTGCGATTTTGAATGTCAAGATCATTATGTTTGGTTTTTAATAAAAAGCAAATTAATCTAAAAAAAACTCTTATGGTTTTTTCAAAAACCCTTGAAAAATCATGAAAACATAGGTACTCGTATATTGACTAGACGTAGTGTTTTAAAATTATTTTTATTTAAGAGTCGGTGGGGCTTCCTCCAAGTTTCTCTATTCTTCGCCAATTCTTTAACTCCTTGATACGCACTACTGACCTAAAGGTTGCCTGGTAGAGAATGCCTTATGGCATTAAGTCCACCTTATGTACATTGTACAAATAAATAAATACGACGTGATATTCACTTTTTCCTGAATTTGTATAAAATATGTTCTGACCAAGGAGACGTAGTTACAATTCCATAAATCTAAATTCTACGTATCAAAATATTAGCTAGAACCATTTCAATCTCTACCTACTCACCGTGAAACCTCAATACGGTTAATATTAAATCTGATTGGGGCACCTGATTGCCCCTTCATTGTTGGTAAATTATCATCTGATGATATGGGCTGGTACAATAGACCGATACGGAATGTCAACCCAAGATGTGACCGCTAGCCATTGTCGATACAACACCCGCTCGGTATCGATCCTATAATAATGTTAAGTGCTTTGCGGTCGTGTTCTGTTAACTATGTAGACAAATATTGTACAGTGAATGTTGATTTGGGATGTTAAGCATGTATCGTGACTGCGTGTTATTTTAAGTCGTGTATTTTTCTAATTATTTCGAAATACTGTTTTGTAATTAACGAAATAACTACGAAACAACTCTGATGATAAGGAATTTATTTAAAGGTAATAATATGGTTAATGAATTTATTTCTTTGGGACAATAAACAATTACATGCTAAGGATTGCACAAAAAAAAGAATTATGACTTAAAACTTGAAATCATTTTCAAATTGTATTCAATTTTTAATCAACATCAATCATATTGAGTGGGTTAATAAAACAAATGAAAAATATAATCTCGTTTCCTCATCCGTGCAATATTCAGGAGTAAAGGCAATACACCAGTGTGTGGGTAAGTAATTCAAGTAAGGTTACAAAGCGTAATCTGGATCGCATCGCGCCATAACCCGGATGATTGATGCTACTACACGGCCTTGGGCTCAAATTAACTGTCACTTGTCAGACAAAATATGATAAGCCTTCAAAACGAAAACTTGTGTGACAAAATTTTACACATAAAACACCGGGGTTCATTTTAAACCGACCCCGGTTTGACAGGGTTAGATTGACGTTGAATGGATAAAAAAAGATAATAATCTAACTTTTTTAGTAGTAACATTATTTTTCTCTTAAGAAAAATAAAATTACATTTTTTAATAATAAATTAGCACTCAATAAATTATCACACTTCAAAAATAAAATAAAACCTGCTCGTAATCTCTGGCAATTTAAATATAGAATTTCAGATTATAGTGCGAACTGTGATTATTTTCATTAATGTTTTTTCTTTATTTTTTCGTATTTTTTAAGATAAATGTCTGGTATTAAAAAGTTTAGTAAAAATCTACAAACACGACGGTAATTATTTTTTCGAAGGTCCTGAAAGAACCAAAAGGATTTTTCTGAGGAAAATCCATAGATTCACTATACTATAAACGCAGGAAGTAAAGGTCTCGCCTTTATGGCTTACCTTAAAGGTAAGGAAATTGAATATTATTTCAAAACGCCGAATACCGGTCACAGAGAAAATAAATCGAACCTCTGTAACGAAATTAAAGGGCAGAGGTAGGCGTTATAAGAAGATTATATTAATACAAGCTTTCTGCTTAAGGTTTTCATGTGTCTAATACAGGAGGATAAAATTAAAACAAAAAATATTTAATGTCGTATTTTCAAAACAATTACAAATTTCGACATAATATATTAAAATGGACGGTCGTGGTGCATTGTTTACAGACCCGCTTTGCAAGCGCTTGTGGGTTCGGACTTAGCATGTACCAATGAGACTTTTTCAAATTAAAATAAATTTAAATTAAAAATTAGCACCAAAATGTTACATTTTATCCAAAATGTTGTACTTAATACCAGCGTTTACATACACTACTATACCTTATCTCAATCGATTCATATTAGATTAACCTTCCTGCATCTGCAAGCGTCATTTCAAAGTCTATAAAACAGTAATATTCTGAAAATATACCATACTTTACGATTCCTGTTCCAATTTTGTGCAACTTTGAAGCGGATTGTCATACAAACTATTTCGAATAAAACGAAAGTGAACTGTCGAACAAGTTTCGTGTAGTAGTTTAAGTGTAGGTAAATATTTACTGCATTTTCGATGGTGAACTCCAGAATAGTGAAATTTATGCGAAAATTGACAATGTTGTTTCTTTCGATTCCTTAAATTGCTTGTAAAAATACAAAAATGTTTACAATTTATTTTTGAAAATTCGTAAACAATGCACAAAAAGGATTTCTTATTTGATCATGATCACGTCAAGTGTACTTTGAAAACGTTAATTACATAATAAGTAATAAAAATATGTTTGTTTTAAATCCGTTGGAAAATACATCAAAATGGTGGCTCATAGAAAGATCTCATAGATCAAAAGATAAGGGTCGCAATATCAACCTGAGTACAGTGTGAGCGCAAGTTTTTTTTAAAAATAGAATGAGTTTTTTTCCGGGAATTCTCAAAAACTCGACTTCGTTATTATCCTTTTGTAAAAAAAAAATAGATGCTACACCTACATTGAAAGCACTCTAACATTATTGTCTTCCGTTCGTCAACAGACAGATCCAACTCTGGCCTGGTGTCCACGAGCGCGTTAAGCATTGCCAGCATGCGTGGTATAGGAGACTCGGATCTTGCCACAGATCTACAAATAGATCTCAGTTCTACAGTTCTACCATGATTGTGGTCTAACGTAAATCCAGTAGCTGAACACAACCCAAGATACACACAACTCCCAGAAACATTGTTTTCCAAATACAATTCAAGTACAAAAACTATGCTAACATTAAAATCCCATCAATCAGTCAAGTCCTCGACGATCTGCGTAAACAACGAAAGCCAAATGATCAGCGCTATACTGTTGAACAAACATCGCATTGAATTTCAATAGCTTTGTGACCACTGCAAAGGTTATCTTAAATTTTTATTTTTGCTCACCACTGAAAAATGTTGTCGATTCCTGCAAACGTAGTAAATTTAAAACTGTTTGTTTGTTTTGATCGTGTTATTTTTATGCGCGGTTGTAATTTACTCTAGGTGATGTATAGAGGTAACAACAGACAAATACGTGATACCATTTATCATATGTTTGTATGACAGATGTTTTAGATGCGTGAATATAGTGTTTTAAAAAAAATTGTCTATCATCAACGTTCTGTCCTTTTTTAAAAGGTTTGAAATGTGCAAACCAATACCACTCGCACAGCTTGCGAACGATAAAATGATATAAAGTTTTCCATTTACAGTCTATTTTAGTGTCAACTAAGTGGATTGATTTAAGTACACTGTTGTACACCATGTTGCACCTTTTTCTGTTTTTTATGCTGATATTTATTTAGGTATTTATTATGAATGGTATACATATAAGCAGCAGACGGCTAAATTTAAGCGTGAAATTTACCCAATTGTATTTTACACATATAATATGTCTTTTAAGGGTACTTATTGTTTTATTGATCATCGTGATTGATAAAAAATTGTCAAAAGTCAATCAAGTTTCGTCTTTCGAATTTCGAAGTCCTAATAATCTTCTACCATCAGTGCGACCGTATGGCATATACCTACTTGTTAGACATTTTATCATCATCTGCCTAGCCTTTTCCCAACTATGTGGGGTCGGTTTCCAGTCTTACCGGATGCAACTGAATATCAGAGTTTTACATGGAGCGACTGCCTATCAGACCTCCACAACCCAGGTACTGTGGGTTACACGATACCCCTTGGTAAGACTGGTTGTCAGACTTTCGGGCTTCTGACTACCCGTAACGACTGTCAGAGATCTACAATTGACAGCCGGGGCCAACAGCTTAACGTGGTATCCGAGGAACGGAGAGTGATAATTAATTTATACTACTACGTTAGACATCTTAGTAAGTTGGTAATGCAAAAATAAACCTTATTGTAAGGCACAAATTCACGTTTCATACTTTGTGGCTGACAAACTTTGTGTACAACAATGTCACCACGTTCGCCATTGTCTCTAAAATCCGAAATGCTTTCATGACTTTCATCCATTAGCCAACCTAGTTTTCATTATTCTACATTCAATTAATAAATGAATATTGATTGATGTTCATTTTTCCTGACCGAGCGGTCCATTTATCATAAATAAGAGAGCGTCATTTATCAGAGCTCTATCGCAAATTACTCTTAAAATTGGGCTTGTGCTTTCGTAATTTAGAAAAAATTCTTAACTGTAAAAAGATAATCTATGGTTTCATTTTAAAACAATAGAATCTAGCTTTGTAGACTACTGGAATTCGATTGCATAGCTTGGATACATAATACATGCTTTACATGTAAGTCGTGATAGCCTAGTGGTATGACCGATGACTGGCAAGTAGAAGGTCTTAAGTTCGAAGCCAAGGCACCTCTGACTTTTCGTATATTATGTACGTTATATGTACGTTTGTATTTATAAATTAGTTAATTAATTATCACTTAGTCCATGCCACGGATAGCACGTTAAGCTGTTGGCCCTGCACTTGATCTTTCTCCAGTGATGTCGGATTGCCCTCCCATTGGACTATGAGAGCGAGGGAATAGAGAGAGCACATGTGTTGCGCACACACTTGTGCACTATAATGCCCTGCGAAGTTGGCTAATTTTGGTTGAGATTGGCCGCTCTGACCGAAATTGGGTCAGGAGGAAATTATTATTAGGTAAATTATTATCAGTATAGACAGCTAATCTGGCTTTAGTTACAGTATAAGCGTTAAGTGCAGTATGTATACAATACAGACACAAGTCCATTAGCACGCTATGTAATTATATAATGTGCTTCTAAATTATCTGCCACGGTTGCAATGGGAGAAAGTATTGGGTATATAGATTACAATAGTGAAGAAATTTCGTACCCCGGAACAGTAAAAAAAAATTGGAGCATGGAGCAGAATTAAACCTACGTAATAAAACGCAGGCAAAAGAAAAAAAATGTGACGTTAGATAAAAAAATTACTTCACTATTGTAATATAAATAACCAATATTATCTCCCATTGCAGCCGTGGCAGATACTTTAGAAGCACCTTATATATTATAATATATTATATGTTGTTATTATTATATTAGGTATATTGTATATTATTCCTATGCACATAATAAACACGCACACTTATTAGTGTTATACTCTTATAATTTATTACTTTCAGCACTTTCAATTTGGCTAGTAATTAAAAACCGTCCGCTAACATTGTTCTTAATTTTCTATTAATAGTTTAAAATTTATAAGTTTTTTTCAATAAATAATAAGGTTTTTCATAAATTTCTCTTCAGTTAGGTACAGGAAAACTTTTTGTAATATACGAGTACGTGTTAATGCAGTGCAAGTAATTACCAAAGTAATTCACATAATCACTAGTATTTAATGCTTACATGTACGTTAACAGATTCTAAACAGCTAAATGTATCCGTTACTGCGACTCAATGATAAATGTAGCGAATTTGTATCACGCCGTGAAAGCTTTGTGTAAGTGGCTTAAATGTGAAGTAGATAGAGATTGCCATTACACCATGTTAATGTTGTTGAAAATATTTTTTTTTTAATAGACTCACGCCTGTATTCCCCAGAGGGGGTAGGCAGAGGTGTGCAGTACACCCACGTTTCGCCGGCTATGTTATAAGTCCCAAGTAATAGGGGGCGAGCCTATTGCCATTAACCGGGCACAACTCCAGACTCCGTGCTGCTACTGAAATTTTCCTAAAAGAAAAACCCAATAACACTTTGCCCAACCCGAGGATCGAACCCAGGACCTTGTGCTCGGCAGTCGCGCTTGCTACCATTAGACCAACGAGGCAGTTGAAAATGATATGGTTTAAATATCAGGTTTCTTTATTTTGTTAAAGTTTGAATACCTCTAAAGTATAGTCGATCATAAAATTGCTTTACTACCTTTAGATCGAATGTCGTTTGCATAAATATGACAAAACAACCAAGTATATTTTTGCTTCAGGACCAAGTGATAGATAACGTTGTCATTAATTTGGACAAAGAGTGTTAGTGAAATTTAATTTTAATGGAAGTTTTGTCAGAAGTTTTAAAGCAATTTTATACCTACATCATAATATAATGATAATATTTACATGAGATCAATAGCGCTGCGCCCGCGATTCAGTCCATTTTTAATCCATTATTTCACCTGCTTTGTGTAAGAATTTTCGAAAATCCCCTATTAGTACAGCTCTAGGGTTTACAAAGAATATTTATTCTTTAGTATATGGGTCCACCAGTTCAGCTAGTGCGTCGTTTGTCAGTCAATCAATTTACTTTACTAAACTCTTTCATGTAAAAAGAGGTTACTGGCAAATGTCTACACCTACATAATATTCATACAAAAAAAATTCAACTCGGTAACTCACTAGAGTAGTCAATACAATTACGTAACGCAACTGTCATCGTTTCAAACAATCTATCGCAAACAAAAGATTAAACAAACAC
Organism: Protodeltote pygarga; assembly: GCA_936450705.2. Classification (NCBI taxonomy): domain Eukaryota; kingdom Metazoa; phylum Arthropoda; class Insecta; order Lepidoptera; family Noctuidae; genus Protodeltote; species Protodeltote pygarga. Next base: position 4,305,545 of record OW388257.2, on the reverse strand, counting down.
GATAAAACAATCGATTCAATACCCAGTAATTTTCAAAATCGAATACTGTGAATCGATATCTAATAACGAACACACGCGAGACAAAACCATGCTCGTTATTTCTGCTCGTAGAGTTGGAAAGTGTGATAATGACGCGACTTTGTCTCGAATTTTATTCAATAGGACTTTTAAATTCTTTGTTTTATGGCTACATAAACCCGTCCTAGGCGAGAAAAGGTTGAGATAGTACTTATCTTTACGAATGACGTTGTTTTATTTCGGTTGGTTTGGTTTAATAGTCTTTGAGCTAGCAATATTATTTAAATGGAAATACTTCTCCATTTCACTTCCAAATACATACATACATACATAGACTCACGCCTGTTTCCCAGAGGGGTAGGCAAAGACAACGGATTTCCACTTGCTACGATCCTTGCATACCTCTTTTGCCTCATTCAAATACATTCTACTTTTTAGCGTGTCGATGACAATCTAAATTGTGTCAGCCCAGATTGGCGCCTTCAGTAGCGTCCATCAGTTCCTGTAATGAACAAACGCCACAGGGCACGATATTAAGTGCCCTATCGTTTGTGAAACAGCACCACATTTAAATAGGTACATTAAAACACTGATATTATAAAAAAGCTTGCCACTTAATAAAATTTACTTTAAAATACAGGATGTACCACTCTTATTCAAAGACCATAGTTAAAGCAATGGCAAAAAAATGAGATAAGTACTTGAAAAATATTCTCAACGATGATAACACTTGAGCAAAACTTCAGCCTTGAATATAGAAAAATTATAATGTCGTGTTTTCTCGAAAATCATCAAAACAAAGTCCGATACGTATGCTTTTGGCCTGCTTAATGTTTTCAAACATAAAAAAAAACATGAAAGCAAAGTACTACAGTTCGATTTGAGAGAGGCGAGGGATTTTATCAATATTTTTAATTTTATGAAAACGTATGATATTTTATAAATAATGGTCGAAAAAGAACCCTTTTCTAATATTGGATGTGTTTTAATTTTATTCGCCCTTTTTGTAGGACTCTATCTATCCCTATGGAATATAGGCGTGATATAAGTATTTTTATGTACTTTAAATTAAATTAAATTACACGCCACTTCACTCTACAGCAGTATCACAATAAACATAATATATATCACTTGATTATTTCCGACATGTAATGCGCTGTTCGTCACACGAGCTTTGACAATCAGTGGAGCGGAATACACCAATGAGTCCTTTATCGCAATATATTCTCTACATGTATAACCAGAAAACAATTTTGGCCAAATTGACGCGAGAGTTAACCGGGAATCTTTGAATTGTGGCAGCAATCCGACCTGCGCAAATTGGAAGCTGTATTTGCCATACGATTTTTGATTCCGGTATTTGTGTTTTGTAAGGAATAGACACGTTCTACTTTTCATCTATACCTTTGTATTTTTAATGCGTTTGAAAAATCTGTTGACTTTACTGGTTATTCCAGTTTTATGCCAGAGACTGAACAATCTAAGAACAGCCAATTACGTATTTTTTCTTATAAACTACTGCTATTGACTTGAAAAAGCACACGTTTCCTGTTCTTTCTACTGTACACTCTACAAAAACAAACACTTCAAGAAGAATTTTCTCTTATAAAATGTTTTCTTTATAAAATATCGTACAAGTTGCCCTCTCCATTTCTATTTATCAAAGGTTCATTCTTTATATAGTCGCGTGTGTTCCCGGACAGTTAGTTAAGGGCACTAAAATCCATTTTAGTTTCAGTAAAATACCCAACACCTGAGACAAGGGAGAAAGAATATCACTATTTTCCAAAACAAAAGTGTCGGTTCCTATTCATAGTTTCCTCGGCAAAACAATGAATAATAGTACAAAGGAAACTTTTCAAGGCAGTTATCTCTAAAAGCTCGTCAAATACTCTTAAAATATATCTATTGTGACAAGCAGCGAAGATTGTTAATGGAATAATGAACTTTAAGTCCTTTTGTATTACGATATAAATGGATTGTGTCGCGGATAGTTGCATTCAGCTGATGGGGACAGCAAAGCATTTGCTGGAAGCATAATGTTATTACATCAAGTAAATATAACTCCGCTTTGTGTTTACATTGAATTAAATTCATTTTAAGACCGCAGGCGGTCTGGATTGTTTTTGTTAGCATTTCAGCGTATATTCTGAAATAAGGAGATTTTAATGGCTTGATTATTTAACTTTGCTTCTAGTATTTTAATTAACACAGCGTTTCAAAACTTAATTATGTTTATTTTAAGTAAAAGACTTTATTTACCGTGTCTTTACTTTAAGTGTCTAAACACACTATGTCGAACGTACGCGACCGAAGTTCGGCATGATTACGCCTGCAATGTCATTTGTATTACTGACGGCACATTACGCCGAAGTTTCATTGCGTTTTAAACGCAACGTAATTTCGGTCGGGCGTAAGTTCAGCGTAGCGTTCAGCTGTAGTGGACACATTATACGCGACCGAAGTTTATACACACTACACACGCATCAAGTAACGCAACTGAATTTCAGCCGCGTAAGTTCGGCACTTGTAGTGTGTCATATCAGCCGAACACGTCGAAACGTAAAATCAGCCGCGCAACTTCGGTCGCGTACGTTCGGCATAGTGTGTTTAGACACTAATGGCATCCATGTATAATGGCATGCATTCTCATCTGCTAAAGTGACCGAATCTGTATAAAAATATATTTGAGCAAATAATGCATTTAAGCCACGGTGCAGGAGAAGTAATCATGATATTCAGGGCCTACTATCTTAATTCGCTTCGAGTATTAGGAGTTACTAGATACCACACGGGACTTCGTTCGCGTAAAATTGAATTTTGCTTTACATCCTGTAAAAGTCTATGACCTGTAATTTTTGACACCTTACATACATTACATTACCTATTGCCATTGTCGTAGGGACCTTTAATTTTTTTTGAAAATAATATACTCGTATAAAAGTAATTTCTTCGAACAAACCGAAACTCTCAAGCTGATATCAATCCTAACTAATATTATAAATACGAAACTAAGTATGTTTGTTTGTTACCTTTTCAGGCATAAACCACTGATCCTGAAATTTTGCGTTGTCAGACAAAAACGGACATAGAGTACTTTTCATCCCGAAATAAAGTACTACTCCCGAGAAAAGCAACAATAACGTTCTAATGATAATAGATGGCACCACGTGTCTTTCAAATCATGATTGAAAAAACTAGTACTAAATAAATATAAATGAGTAATTACTTTGGTGTATTGAAACGATTGATACATAAACCAACAGCCAAAGAGCAAATAAAAAGATTGTATTGCAATGAAAATATTAGCACATTGCGCAGCACAAAGTAATAAAAATGTATTTCCATAAATAACGGGTATTAGTCTAATAGGGCAATGCACTCAAATGCTCAGGAAAGGAAGAGAGAATTTTATTATAGTACTTATGGAATTTAATGATGATAATTTCAATGAAGATGTGGATTACGTTTATTATTTTGTTGAAGTCTATTTGCGCGGAAAATAACATTAATATCACTTCCATTAGTCTAACGACTTATTTTAGGACTAAAAATTATAAAACATAAATCTATATCTTACATATTATGCGAAAGTGTGTTTGTATTGTTTATTCTTCTTTGAAGCAGCTCGATCTATGTGTTTTTTTTTATTTTTTACTACTTTTAGTGGGTAACTTTTTAACCTCAAGTTGAAAACGCGTCATAATTGAGACCATACAGAACTGTTTCAATAGATTCAGCGGCTAGTAAGAATTTGAATGTAAATTTTGGCAGTTTTACGAGTTTGAATGTGAATACAGGCAGTTTGAGTGGACAGTAATATACGTGTCTCATTTTACTCTTCCGGAAGGACAGAGATAGGTAGATATATTAAGTCTCACTAAAACTGTCAGTATTCACGTAGATAGCAAACTCAAACTAGGCTTCAGGATACCATGCCAGATTCGTCCCTATCTTAATACAAATGCATATCATGCTGTGTAAGTATTGACTCAATACTGCTACCCAAGTTCCAAGCTTAATTTCACTGACAATGTGCAAAATGATTGTGTATACTTTTATTTTTATATTCGCACATTAACCCAATTTTAAACCAGCACGTAGAAAGCTTAATTTTGCTACACTTTTTTTCGGTGTTAAACAGTCTAGGAGAATATCTCTAAAATAAACTTTACGAGAGCTTCAACTTCTTTACGCGCTTTTCACGAGTATTCGGCGGAGGCCAGGCCGCAGACTACAGAGGGACCATTTGCAGGTTAATTGGCAGAAGCGCGCATTGAATAGACAAGTTAATCCCAGAGATTCGTCGAGAAACACCATGTGGTTTTGAGTCTGTGCGAGATGGGCATAACATCATCACCGGCGATATTGGTGATGGGTTACCCAAAAAATATGTCGTAAGCATTTTGCTTTATGTTTTCCTATGAGAGTTACCGTCATCATGAAAGTACAATTTATCAAAATCTTCTTCTTCTTATCGTGTGGTTGATAAACATCCTGGTGTCAGAGTTTACCAGTAGGCCTCTGACATAGCTTTACACACCATTGAAAAATCTCTCAGGTGTGCTGGTTTCATCACGATATTTTCTTTTACCGCTTTAGCAACTGATAATCAATTAATAATAGTCAGATGCGCCTTGAACGCGAACTCAAGATTTCTGACTTGTCAGTCGACGGTCATACCACTAGGCTATCAATGCTGTATATATCAAAATAGGAATATCAAATTATATCAATACTTTACCAAAACATAAGTTAAATAAACATGAAATGGAATATCATATGAATTGCCCTAATAAGGCAATGCTCTCAGCGCTCAGAGACGAAGCACAAGCATTTTATCATGATATCTTCCCACAAAGACGTGTATTATATTCATGCGTACGATATGTCCTCACATTTTTTATTTTATTAAAATGCTAAAAGGGTCATAACTTAAACTTTTTACCTAACGTGACTGAATAACGGTATTAAAAAAGAAGGAATATATTATAATTTACAACATTCATCATCATCACCATCTAAGGCTTGTCATCTACAAGAGATGATTTATACAGGGCTATTTGTAAAACACCAGCATCCTTAAAAGTGGTCATTATACTCATCATTATGAACAACTTTTACTATGGGATCAACCCTGTAATTGCAAAAAAAAACAGCTGTTCCATACATTTTGTTGAGTCAGGTGAACATAGGTAAATCTATGGAACAGCTGATTTTTTTTTGCGATTTCAGGGTTGGTTACACACATAGTTGATTCGGCACACATTGGGTTCGGTATTTTTGAAGAAGTCCCGATGAAATAATAGGCAAAGTTATGGTATACGATTAAACTCACCTAATTTAAAAGCTGGAGGACGGAAGACTATATTTTTTTTTAAACTTCAAATAGGGTACAGTCAGCGGCATTAATCTATTTTCTCGCAATGTGTGCATTCAGGCAAACCAATTAAAGTTCGTGATAGTAAGTACAAAGGCATAAAACATAGCGTGCGAATGGACTTATGTCTCTTTACTGTACATATCCCAACTCTCTTAAAAATGAGTTTTTTAACAAATTCAACATTTATTAAAAAAAACATTAGCAGGGCATTATTAAAAAGCGTCTAAAGACTCAATTATAAATAACAATATATCTATACTAATATTATAAAGAGGTAAAGTTTGTATGTTTGTATGTATGTATGTATGTATGTATGTATGTATGTATGTCGGGGGTAATCTCCAGATCTACTGGTCCGATTCAAAATATTATTTCAGTAATAGAAAGCTACATTCTTCCTAAGTGCTACAGGCTATCTTTTATTCTAATAAAGATAAGTTATCAGCAAGAAATAACAATATCCGTGATCCAAGTCAGAAAAAAAATGCTTTCTGGCTGCTTTATTGACGTGCGCTATCTAAACGGCTTAAAATAAGTGACTATAATGTTTAGCAAAAATATTAGCCTTTATTAGTTTTATAAAAAAGTCCGTGACACCATATATCTATCTATACTAATATTATAAAGAGGTAAAGTTTGTATGTTTGTATGTATGTATGTATGTATGTATGTATGTATGTATGTCGGGGGTAATCTCCAGATCTACTGGTCCGATTCAAAATATTATTTCAGTAATAGAAAGCTACATTCTTCCTAAGTGCTACAGGCTATCTTTTATTCTAATAAAGATAAGTTATCAGCAAGAAATAACAATATCCGTGATCCAAGTCAGAAAAAAAATGCTTTCTGGCTGCTTTATTGACGTGCGCTATCTAAACGGCTTAAAATAAGTGACTATAATGTTTAGCAAAAATATTAGCCTTTATTAGTTTTATAAAAAAGTCCGTGACACCATATATCTATCTTTAATATTTAAAGTAAAATAACGGTTTTATTTTAAAAGTGTAAGAAATCTATATTAATAATTTCGTCAAGGGGTACGGTAGACTCGATCGAAACCTCACCAGAATAATAAAATATGAAAAAATAAAGATTTTGAGTCGACAACATATATCCGCAAAATTAGGATTGTCGAGTATTTTGTTAAATTTTAATGATGCTGACAGACAAATCGCAGTTGCCATATTGGCCACTCTAGCGAAACGGCACTGACACCGGATGACATCTTGAGTAGTTAATAAACGTTCCGTTTGTAATTGGCTCCATGTATCCTATTCCACTGTAATTATACATATGAATAGCTGTTGGTTTTCCATCCGTAAATAAATAAATAAATAAATACTACCGCACATACGCCTCACCACTCAACACGTCGCGCCATTCATTTTAAAAACAAAGTAAAACGAAACGTCTTGCCATAAACATTGAGCGTATCAAAAAAATATAGGTCATACATATAGGTCAGTCATACTTTTCAGTCGTTTCGCAAAGGTGTTATGGAAACTTTTTTATCGGAAATAAAAGAGTCTGCAAAATTGGGGGCGCCACTAGCGCACTTCGCATAAATTACAATTCAAAATAACAAGTCTTTTGTCCCTTATATATTTTTTATGAATTTTTTATCATCAAATATAATCAATTGAATTACTTTTAAGTTATTCTAATACTCACAAACTTAGTATTTAAGATTTTTAGTTCTAGCTGTCACCACCTCATTCTTTTTCAAGCTGTACCTACTATGTGTTATGTGTTTTTTCTTAAATATTATATTTTATGTATATTTTTTAATGTTTAGACACATGTTTTGCTTATTAAATTATATTATTTTAATAAGAAACTCGCAAAAACAACTGACTCGGGCGGGACTTGAACCCGCAATCCCCGGCGTGCCATCGCTTTACCAACTAAGCTGCCGCTGCCCGTTTCATGCCATGTCATGTTCAGGTCATGGGACCAGCAGTGCAGCAGTACTCCGGTAGATGTCATCACAAGCGATTAAGCCGTTAAAAAAGAGATTCGTAATTTCAAATGAAGTTGTTATTGTACCTTTTTTTCTTTTTTTTTTTTTTTGTTTACGGGGGGAAACCTTCAGAAGGCACCCGGCCTCCAGGGGAAGAGACCGGGGAGTATGGGATTCTTACCTCACTAAAACCACCCCGGTGATCACCATCAGCACATGAGGGGAGATCCCGTGTCCTCTTAAGAGACCAGCTCCGGAGCCTCCCCTGCGCAACGCCTGTTAGGCACATCCCTGGAGAGACTGTAAAGGGGTCTCTCCTGAGCCTCGCTGTGCACGGTAGCATGTGACCACTTTGCCACCGTCTTCTCTGGGGTCGCTCAGTGGGCGCACAAACTCCCCAATCTCAGCTCCCGCGACCCCAAAGGCCCCGCCTACTGCTGCTGCTGTTTCTGCGTATTAGACGCCAAGGCGGTTGCGTCGTCGACGCCTCCTTCTCCTCCGAGCGGGATTGGCTCTCTCTCGCTCCCGCTCAGCGGCTTCCTTCTGAGTCATTACGGTCTCACAGAAGGAGGCTCCTTCTCTCCAGTTATCTGTCTCTGCCAACATAGCCCTCACTACTACGGGCAGAGACAAATCCCTGCCGATCCGGTCCGTTAGGACTCGTCGCTCGGAGATTCACGCAGGGCACTCCTCGAGCGTGTGTTGTGCAGAATCAACACTGCATCCACACACGGCAACTTGCCGTAGCTTCTCGACCAATCCAGTTTAGGTACTCACCGAAGCAACCGTGCCCGGTGAGCACCTGAGTCAGCCTGTACCTGCGCTCCTTTCTGTTCAGCCAGGTTTCGAAGAGCGGCAGGACGGCTTCGACATAGACGATAAATACTTTTTGGGTAGGTACCTAAGAATCGCAATGAAACCTTCTAGCTTAAAAACGAAGGTACGTTTTATAAGATCCTCTAAGAGTTTCATATTTTCTTTTTGAGGTGCGGAATGAGATCCGCGTCATCCCAATAGGTTTTTAAATTTAAATTTGGTGCCATCTCGATCAAAGTTAATCGGTTCCTAGGCGAGTGCGGGCAGCACAAACGGGACGGGAGGCGTTGTCATCGGGAAATTTTGCATTGTTGTGATTAGTACAATAAATTCAATGTGATTAGTACATTGCACGAAGGTGTCCTGTTGGTTTTTTATGGGTTTAGGCTTGCATTCTATTTAATTTAAATTTTATACCCCTAGGTGATAAGAGTGGTTCACGCGGACAAAGTCGCGGGCAACAGCTAGTATTAAATAAACCTTGAAGCTTGAAGAGTATATCTTACTCCTAGCTTCAACACAAGCGCCTTTTATAATACCCACAGGAACTAAGTAGAATATGCTTTCAAAAACACAGTACATTTTTCTATGAGATTAAATATTGCATGTATTTTTTGTGATTATTCTCTCGAAACCGCAGTCGTTAATCTTATTTAATGTTGGTCTACTACAGTACAAGAATTCTAAAGCACGGTATGATTTACACTGCGCAGTTCGGACTAGGTAAGGGTTTTCTAAAATAATGATGCGCGCGGAAACTCTGTAGCTATTTTTGTGAATATCAAAATAACATAAAGTCACGCTCTCTCCAAAACTTAAGCTGCGATGTAAATATCATTAAGTAAAGTGTTGTCTGGCTATGTTAAGTTCTTTTTTATATTATTACAGTTTTACTCAAGGACAGATTTTGGGAATGCCTGACGAGTTCGAACTCAAACGGAGTCCATTCTTAAGAGCGAGTGTAATTATGCGGCGGCGTCGCTCGCAGACCTCACTGAGTAATTGAGCATTCCTGAAATCAATCTGTAAGTAAATTCGTAATAATATTTAAATTTATTATTTTAAAACTTACTACTTACTTAATTTAAAGTAATTTAAAATTAAATAAACTCCCGTTTTAGAACAAATAAAAACGTTGTTGAAGTCTTCGTATAATTATTAGAAATTGAATCATTGTTAAAAGCTGCATTTGGTAAGGGTATTGGCCAATTATAATTTTGCCAAATAAAAAGTGCAGAAAAGAAAAAAATAATAATGAGCAGGATTTTAACCTACAGGATTCTGGTCTTCCTGGTCTGGTCGTGATAAAATTTAATGGAAAATTTCTTTAGCAATTTTTAACTGCCCAGATGGTTCTTGCTGGTCAAATTACTAACAAGCACTACTAGTATAATTTTCAAATTCTCAATCATGACAATCACCTTTGCTATTATCACAATAAGAGTGTTTACAGCATATTTATAGAAGCCTCTTATATGTCCCCCTCCGTCTTTCACTCCAGATTGTCCTTGCGGCAGGCATGTGAGGAGCCGGACATAATTATAACATAACATAACTCGGACCATAAAAGCAAATAAAGTTATACAGAGTCGGTATTAATAATACGATACGTACGAGTATATATCGACAAGATGAAATATGTATCGCTTCGTTAAGACTAATTGCTAGAGACGAGGCTGAATAGATGACCTGTCAATAATAAGTACACGTATCCGTTACTGAGTAGTATCAGTAATATCCTATAACAAAAATATTAATAGGTTTTATGCCTTATTTAGATATTGATCATATTATTAAAGATGTTAGTACTTACGTAACTTTTTCTGATGATAAAGCCATGCGGCTCTATCAGAAGATATAGTTACGTTCAAATAGGTTTTTTCTACACGAATACTACCTACATTTATTTACAAAGAAAATGTTGTTGGAAAATACACATTTTTATATAATTAAATAAGTGATAGTACACGTCTGTTTGAACTAATGTACTATTTATAGTTTTTCCTTAAACGTCTATTCACTTCAAAATGTTACAGGTGTTTAAAGGAGACACCTAACAAGATGTCCATCATGTTGCGCGACATCTGACAACGTTGCCAAACATGTTGAGATTCATGTGTTGCGTTTCAATAGCTATCTTGTAAAGACATACATGGCTAGATGGCTAAACTAGCCTAATCTTATAATATCGTAAGAATATTGATAAGAAGTCGCTCCTTAGAAAACGGGTATAGAGCGGTTAGATTAGGAACAGACCTGAATAAGTTTAGGAATAGTATGGAAACGAGAATATGTATGTATTAAGTACCTACTACATATGTACCACCAGACTGAATAACAAAGCAGGTTTAATTTCAGCTTGTGATGCCAATTAGCCCTTAATAAATGGGCAGCGATGTTCGGAGCATGAATTAGGCTCCGCTAGTGGATGTCTAACGATAATGTATGGGTACGCAATACTAGAACATAAGTGGATATCGAGATGGTTTGTTGGAATTATAGACTCACGTCTGTATCTCCCAGAGGGGGTAGGCAGAGGTGTGCAGTACACCCACGTTTCACTGGCTATGTTATAAGTCCCATGTAATAGGGGGTGCGCCTATTGCCATTAACCGGGCACAATTCCTGACTCCGTGCTGCTACTGAGAATTTCATAATGGAAAAATCCAATAACCCTTTGCCCGACCCAGGGATTGATCCCAGGACCTCGTACAGCAGTTGCGGTTGCTACCACTAGACCAATGACGCAGTCAGTTGCAGTTTGTTGGTTTCTTTTAGATAGCCTAGTGGTATAACCGCTGGACAGCCGTGTCTAAAGGTTCAAAACTCAGGCACGCTCTTCTGACTTTGCGGATTTATGTGCGTATTAGAAATTAATTATCTTTTGCCAAAAGGGTGAAGGAAAACATCGTGAGGAAACCAGCTCACAAGAGAGATTTCAGATTCAACGGTGTATAAAGCCATTTAGAGAACTACGGAGCGGTTTAAACTTTTTAGACCAGGTTGTTCATTAGCCATACGATAAAGAAAGAGTCATATCGGCGATTTAAACTTTGACCCTAGATTAGCCAACAACCAAACATTGTGAAGTAACAGTGAAATATAAACTTACATTAAACATTTAGAAAACAGAGTATGGAAGTAGGTACAAATCAGAAACATGCAGTTTTCAAGCATTTGTTAGTTTTCAAGTTGCAGTATCCGTGTCAAAAGTAGTTCGAGTAGTTCGATTTTCCAGGACTTTCCTTTATACTTTGTGGGAAATAGACTTTTTAGCTTCTAAGTACATTACATTATTTTTATATTGCATTACAATAATTTATCTAACATTAGAACATTATTAACTCTTTACCGAACCGTCACGAATTTTATCTCAATCCTGTTTTAACTATGCAAAAACTAGGCATTGGACATGGCAAGACGAGCTATTTCGCAAGACTTTATTGGAAAGACTGGCCGAAGAAAGCTTTGGAGGCCTTTACCCTGCAGTGGAACAATCATAGCTAAAAAATAATCCCTGTAATCTAAAAGTATTTGATACTCTAAGATTACCAAGTTGCCAGAATTTTATGAGGATACTGACTCCCTTTTTTATAAACTGCTAAAGATATTTTATATTAAATTTCATAGTGCACGGAATATAAAAATCGTCGAGTTCAGCACACACCACAAGTGAAAATTTTAAACTAGAAACTTTTATATATGTATACTGAAATGACTATATGTTGCCCTCAAAAAATGCTCGTATAAGGTGCAAAGAATTTAATATCGTTTTAAACTTGGTAAATGGTTTTCTGTCAAGACCACATTTAAGTGTGCAATATCTAGACAGTTGTATAAAACAAATGGTGTATCTTATTTACTTATTGCAATGTAGTTGCACAAAATTTCTCATACATTTTATTCAATAGAAAACAACGAGACAATGCTGCCAGCATTTTGGGATCGTTGCCTACTGGTGCGGTCTTTTAGAATAAGGTTCATTTTTCTTGTTTAATTATAAGGTAGACAGATTTATTAGCTAGTGTCGTGATAGCCTAATGGTGGTGACCGTTGACTGGCAAGTCAGAGGTCTCGGGTTCGAACCCAAGGCGCACCTCTGACTTTTCGTAAGTTATGTGCGTTTTATAAATTAATTATCACTCTCCGTGCCTCGGATAGCACTTGTCTCGTGTAGTCAATTGTAGATCTTTGACACTCGTTACGGGTAGTCAGAAGCCCGAAAGTCTGACAACCAGTCTTATCAAGGGGTATCGTGTCACCCAGTATCTGGGTTGTGGAGGTCTGATAGGCAGTCGCTCCATGTAAGCTGCATCCGGAAAGACTGGAAACCGGCCCCAACATAGTTGGGAAAAGGCTAGGCAGATGATACGATAGATTTATTATCTCTGAAATTAAAGTCAACATCTATAGAGTTACTAGATAAACTGACTTTATAGTACAGGATTTATTGCGGTGTTATTTCATATCCTAAAAAATACTAACGTTTTGTATGCATATCGTCCCGAGACGGGCTTGTAGTTTAAAAGCGATTTGATCGAGTTCCTCGTTCAAGCTATTTTGTACCGTGTCAACGACTGAAATCGCTTCGGCACTTTAAATTGTAAAAGGTTTACTTCCAAGAAATCGTCGGAGAATTTCCGTTTTCTTTTAGCTACATGAAATATAAAACAGGTAAAATACTTGAGTTTCTAACAGTATCGAGTTGGATCTTTGAGTATCGCTGTAGAGTGAAGAAAGCATAGATAATATAATGTAAGTATTTGTTAGGTACCAGGACACCAGAATCAAGGAGAGGTAAGTGCATTGAAACTGAATAATACATCGCGCTGAGAGATTGCAAGGGTCTTTGTCGATCGTTTACGCCGAGCATAGTATAGGTAACCCATAACGGTTGAGAATGAAGAAGTATCTTATCTTATTTTTTTTTACAATTAAATAAAAGTACCTAATTTTTTTTAATGTGTTTGATTTCTCCAAAATTAAGGCAATACTGTTCTCAATTTCAAGTTCGATTATTCATTGTGCATTCATTGATGTCATACTTAACTAAGTTACTTATATCATTATTTAAATTTAATTATAAACATAATAATTACATACAAAAATCCTTCCCGTCACTGTCATTCGCAGATAGCAAGCACAGGAAATTGACTGCAATGCACGCTGAATAACAATGCTGAAAGCTTTTTCAAAGAATGAAACAGCGCTCTAGTTTAGTCTCTGAATAATAAATTTATATAGGAGACACGCACTCAGACCCTATGACTCTAATATATCAACCCAAAATGGCTCAAATGACTACACAAAATTTTCGCGTTTTTATACCACAGCGAGCAACTTTAGTCTTTAAAGAAGACACAGCAAAACTATTCTAGATTTTTATCAAGATTTCATCAATACAATTTCATTTTTAATTTTATATTACCACATTTTCTGAAAAGGTATAGACAAAACTAAACGATTTTTCACAATCACATTCAAACTTCAACAAAAAACTATACTTATCTAGCAGCCCTGCCACCCTAACGGTTTTGCTGTGTGTACCAAGTGAAAAGGGTGATAGATTGGTGATAGGTGTCAGATCCATCGAAATGAAGGTGTATTGCTTAATGAGTGTCGTGCCTATAATTATCAACAGTGGAAGCCCAATAACCTTTTTAAAGGTGACATTCAAGTAAAAACAAAATATTACGTAGTATTGTTTCATTACTACTACAAGCTGAATGTAAAGCCTAGTATTCACTGGTTACTTATAACTAGAACGTGATTTTGTTCGGATTTCAAGGGGTCGGAAAATTTGCATGAGCGAACTTCCAACTCGGAGGGACAGAGAGCAGTTTATTTTTTTGTTATTAGATAGGTATGTATGTAGGGCGGGGTCAGACGGATTCCCCAGGGGTGTCCCAAACATACGTTGAACGTACAGGAGTTCCAGAGCTAGTCTCTTAAGAGGACCCACGACCCTCCATATGCTGATGGTGATAATCTCCGAAATAGTTTTAGTGAAGTAAAATTCAAATACTGCCCGTTCCCGGAGGACTTTTGAAGGGTTTCCCTGTAACCAAAAAAAGGCCAAGCGAGTTAAAAATCGAAAGACGCCTTTTGTGGGACATAACGCTTATATAATAATTGTTATTTAGCAGTATCAACACAGGGTTTTCGGTTATCCATCCAGCTCGATTATAAAAGTCTGTATTTCTATTTAGATCTTTACAGGCGATTACACGTAATTAGCTTTTTTTCCAAATCCGAAGAAATTTTTATTCAAATAAGAATGAAATACCGAAGGAGCGGGCGCCGGGCATAATATATGCTTGTTTGAGAGCCTTAAAAACCTGTCAAACATATTATTGAATGCGTCGAGACAAAAACCATGGCCCCTACTAACTTTTTAGTACCCTACATATTTCACTCCTAGTGAACGCAACTTTTACAGTTAACGCCGTGTTTAATACCGTACCGTACGTAAACATAGATGTAAAGTTTACGAGTATTTCCTCCTTCGTTACCAGTGATGCGTCACCCTTTGTTGTCACGGGATATTGTGTAGACGCTACTTTAGAACACAATGAGGTCTTTGACCGCAAACTGCCACTTAAGCGAGAAGACAGAGATATCAGGTGAATTTATAATGAAGTGAGTTCGTATGTCATTTAGAAAGAATACGAAACTTTGCCCGAGTTTTCCCGAAATCGGTTTCATTCATTAATTTATTTATTTACATCTGGCTTACAATGCTTTTAGAAATAACCCAATATAGAAATAATTCACAAAAGATGACAAATAATTTAGTGTCACTTCGTATCTCTCCAAAGAACAAGTACTTATCTAAAAATATAAAGCTGTCGTGAGACCAATAATAATAATAAATAATGTTCACCTGGCCGTATTTCGGGAACAGCGGCCAACCTCATAGGAGATCAGCTATAAAGCCATGTAGGAATTTTGTTTTGGACTTTCATTCAGAAGGCTACAAGGGATCTTCTTCTTATCGTTGATTGATGAACAACCTGGTGTCAGAGTTTAAACCGCCCGTAGGCTTTTAACATGGCTTTGGCCTTTACACACCGCCTTGAGATCAAACTCGAGACCTCTAATTTGTCAGTCGACGGTCATACCACTAGGCTATCAGTGCTCCGCAAGGAATAAAAACTTACCTTAGTTATTATTGTCTTCTTATTGTTAGTCACACTCAATAAGGCTGTTGTTACTTCTTTAAATATCGTTTCCCAGCCTCCAAAAGTCCTTGTAAAAACTCTGCTCTAATTTTTTCCGGGCATTAAGCAAAGAGTTTTCCACTTGATCGCCGCAACCTTTTGCCTCTTATAACTTCTCGAAATCGAGCGCCATACAATATATGAAATAAGTATCAAGAACTTTTATATACCAGTACTTACCACACCCCAAGGCCTTAAGATGACAATTTCCGACCACATAGAAGACGAAATCTCCAATTAATGTAGATGTTATATACCTTCCTACTAACTGAATCGATATTGTGTTGAAGCAAATCTGATAGCCAATATTTAGCACTAGGTACATATTGATATAAGTACTTTACTTATCAATGCATAAACGCTTTATATTTTTACAATAATGACTTGTGATGTTTATTAAGTACTTACATTAATTTGGTTTATAGGACATAATATGAAAGTAGTTTGAATCTGCATCAAATCAAGTAATTACAACTGCCTATAGACTTACCTACTTCAATATCATAAGTTTGCCATGTCTCTAATTATAGCAAAATTAAAAATCGAATGAAATTTATGAAAAAATAAAATACAAATATAAATAACCAAAAAACTAGCGGTAAAAAAAATCTATCCGCTTAAATATGATGACCGTATGACGAGGAAGATTACGTAAACCATCCGGTTCATTATAATGCCTACACAACAAGATCCTTCGGTAAATCGCAGATAAGCCGAGATGCCTTTATGATGGACCTACGTTTTGCGTATTCAGCTATCCCTATTGTGATCATTGTATCTTCAGATCGAGCAATATCAAGCTATGTCTTTTCTTACACAAAGGAAAGGTAGATACTTGTATTGTGATACATTTTGTCGGTTTCGTAATTAAAAAGAACCAATGACATAGGTTTTATTCAATAATATTGAGCATTTAAATTCGATCTTTTTATTGTGCTCATATATATTTGGCACAACAAAAGATGTACATTGAATAAAAAAATTAAATAATTATTTTTGGAGGCCATAAAAGTTATGGATTTAGAAAAATATAGGATCAATATATAATGGTACAAACTTGGCCGTCTTCGTTGGTCGCGGCTAAGTAAAGTTTATAAGAAAAAAAAATTGTTGTCCTTGGTGACTTTTTAAAAGTATCCACTTTCACAAGCCACAAAAAACAAGGGCGTACTCATTATGAAACGTCATAAAATCAGCTTGTTAAAACTTTTGCCACAGTATACTACAATGATTTGGTAACCCTTGTCTGTAATTAGATACTTGATTAGAACAAATTAACTTAATTATAACGTTTCATGATAATATTATTAACTCTGATACACTCTGACTCCCGTTGCACATAATAGACTGAACATTCGAAGCGAAAATGACATTATTTTGATATTGACTTCATATAAAACGTCAGCGTTATCGACTTTTAATATTTTAAAAAATATACTTTTAAAAAGTCACAAAGAAAGGACGTACTTAATACCAAACTTCTTATGATCAGCTTATTAAAACTTTTGCCATTTGCCACGTCGTTGATTCGGTAAACCGTGTTTACAATCAGACCTAAAACAAATTACTTACATTACCTATGTCGTTTCATGATAAATATTACAGTTGAACATCAAAATGCGATAATACATTTTGTTTTATGATCATACTAGCTACCCGCCCTTATAAACCTTCCTCTTCAATCACTCTATCTATTAAAAAAACCGCATCAAAATCCGTTGCGTAGTTTTAAAGATTTAAGCATACATAGGGATATAGGGACAGAGAAAGCGACTTTGTTTTATACTATGTAGTGATATACAGTCTTAGTATGATAACGCGATATTTTCTATATAGTTTTTAGTAGGTACAAGAAGTTATTCAAAATAACATGTTATTTACGTCAAAATAACATGTTTTTGCTAAAACTATGCGTCGTTGATCATGTGATTGTAAGTACTGAGAATGAAATAACTACGGAGAGTAAAAGTCTTGGCTTTTATTCAAACAAAGTTTCATTTAGTATTTTTGTGTAAATATTCAATGTAGCTGCCCGAAATGGGTTCATTAATATTTAAAAGTCGCAAAACAAAATGAAAAGTGAAAATATTGTCTTTGAATCTCATCTATGCTGCCAACAAACAACGGTTTAATAAGTAGTTTTCGCGTCACGGTCGATTCAGTCCTGCGAGTTCAGTAATTGGGCACGGCTCTAGTGACTCGAGAGGAAGTGGAAACTTGACATAGATCCAAAACACGCGGAACATTGTACCTCAATCGTGTGAGATAATACCTCTTTAAGTTTGTCGGGAAGGAACACTAGAAATCTGAATGTCAATTAGTATGTGAAGTTAAAAAGTAAAAAGATGTACTGTAGAGACTAAAGACTGCTTGAGTTGAGTACTCTTTAAATGAATACAGGATTATATATATAGCTAAATAAAGTATAAGGTCCTATCTTACTTTTCGTTCAGAAGAAATAGTGAACCCCGAGCTTCTGCAGTACTTTTATTAAATAGATTAGACAAAAATTAATAATGCAAGTTTTTTGAATATTCTAAACCGTTAATTATAAAACAGTTTGAATTCAGAATACACAGATTAAATAGTGGCTCTCTATGTCAATTATGACAATGAATCGCGCGAACATGACAAAGATTGAGACCCTAATAATACAATGATGCATATCTACCTCAACCTTAAAGAACAGAGTTGATTCTCATTCCTCTGAGACCTTATTAACAATTAATTATTGTCTTTCACGATTAAACACCCGTGTAAAAATAAATTTTCCTATCTAACTAGTAAAAGAGTCAAATCAGAGAAATAAATCGTGTCAAAAAGCAGCTAGTCTCCAGATTGTTGGAAAGTTATCCATATAATTGGGCAGGAGCTTATGAGCCTCCAAAGTTGCTTGACACAGATCCCTCGGCGCCGGATCCATATAAATATACCAGTTTACCTGTTCTTAAGGAGTTGGAAATATATTTGGATTCTTCAGAATAAATAGGACTTTATTTCATGGAATCGGTTAGTTAGGTTTACTAATCGCGTGAATAACATTTTGTTCGTCCTGACGTTTCGTAATGTCCACAGCGTGCGTGGTCGCTGTGTGTAAGGTAAAATATAGTTGTAATGGATTTTTTTTTCTTTATTTCTTAATTATTTCATGTATTTTCCATATTTATGGATATGACGTCAAGTCAGGATAGGAAGCAGCATCTTGACTTAACTTAATCTACAGGTACTCATTTGTTTCGGTCTAGATATAAGTGCATGTAGAATATCTGTTATAACTAGCTAACGTCTACTACGTTGCGCTATTCTATGTGAAATTATTATTAAATAATTCTATGCCTTTAAATCGTTTAGTACAATATAGTATCGTTTAGTAGTAGTACCTAGTATTTTATAAACGTCAAAGTAGAACATCAACTCGCCTGTAAAATAAATAAAAATGTTACGTAACACACCACTAATAACTGGCTTGCATCAAAATAAAGCTCCATGTTGCCAAAAGTAGGCTTTTTCAGTATATTTTTGTAGATTTCTCCGTAATTGGCCGGTGGTTTAAGTGCTTCTCAGTTGCTTGACACAGACCCCGTTATACGTCACACGTGTATGAAATAATGGCACTAAAAGTTTGAGGGTCATTTCTTTTTTGGATTGTAATTATGTTTAACGTTGGTATTGTTCAAGCATCTGTTAATCATAAAAAATGAGTAATATCTGACAATTTAATATAGTCTCAAACTTTCGCGATCACTCAACATAATGAAACAACTTTTCAACGGATATAATTCGCGGTTTTATTTTACGCTTGTCAACCTCAGTCTGCCTGCGACCACGAGTGCTGCAAAGCACTCGAAACGTCAGGATTGTATTATCAAAATAAAAACGCGAATTATATCCGTTGAAAAGTTGTTTCATTATCTGTCAATTTTTTTTTAAAAGATTTTAAATTTACTTGCTAAAGCATTAGATTCAAAGTTGATTTGAAAAATTTGACAGCTTTGGGTAGCTTGATGTGCTAGCATCTGTAAAAGTGGTGTATAAATAAATAAATATTATTTTACTTGACTCTTCAACAATAAGTAAACAGCAGCTTAAAAATTAATACATATAAAATGCCACTCAATGCTATTCATTTATATTCAGATATCTATTTCTAGGCCCGATCGATTTATCTCCTAGACAATAACACATGTCTTTCAATTAGGAGTTCGAGGAACTAATATATTCTGGTACACAATCAATCTATGAGAAGTCGATATCCAGTAAACGTCTTCCGACTAACTTGATATGATATACGTCAATCGTCTTCTTAGACTGGAGTAAATCCGATAACTGACAAATGATATGATGCAATTCTGAAACTGTTTTTATCGGATATCGATATTTTTTGATTTAATATAATTCATCATCAAGCCTTAAGAGATTGAATATAGATCGGCGTGGGAACATTGTTTAAATGTTTGAAAGATATTTAATTTAAAGTAGGTAACGCTTATCGAATATAAATACACCATAGCAAAAGTCTATATAAACAGCGTTATAGCATTTCTCAAGTAAATAAATAGATTGTAGAATTAACCAAAAAAAAATGGATACACATTTTTTGAGACATTTTTACATGTTTTAGGACATGTTAGCTTATTATATAAAAATATTTAATAATATAATTACACACAATTAAAGATACACAATTAAGCCGGTTGAACCAGAGTACTTCCAACCACTCACAGGAAATCAGCGTTAAAAAACAATATTCCTAATAACAATACCGCACATTACCGCCCGCTTTTTCGACATGTAGGTAATAACAGTGTTTACGAGCAAGTATGTAGAAAAATATTTAATTTTGACTGTACCTAATGTATTTTGTTTCACAATTCGAAATTTGAATTACCAATGTCAGCTAAATCCAATTGATTTTGGAAGATATTTGGAATTTAATTTTGTTTCGCAATGGGCCTGCAAAGTAATTTAAAACGAATACTGAAACTTTTTCAGTCTGAAAGTACTTAAGTACATAGATACAAATCTCTGCACATGCAATATCAGCATTACTATAGGTAATTCTCGGAATAGAATATGGTAGGTTTTTATTTTAACTTACACTTGAAAAAACGTAATTTCTTTATTACGTTCATTTATAGCCCTCCAAGAAAAAGTCATAAGATTTATTTTCTTTATATAGATGACTTTATCGCTGGGCGATAACGTCACTCTCGGATAAAAATGGAACTTACACTGTAACCTTTAAAGTTCATAATTATTTTTAAATCATTGTATGATTAAAAGTTCTAGATGCAATCGTTGAGGTCTTAATGGGGTATGGTTTGTAGGCCAAGTTATTAGGTATTTTCATATAGAAAATCTCAGTGCAACACGAAGCTTGGACTATAAATACCCGGTATATGGTAATACGTACACCCTATGCCGGAACAAATAAATGTCTCTCGATCACACAAATATTCCCGTGCGGGAATCAAACCCGATATTCGATTCCCGGTATTATTTATTATATTGATTAGCGCTACGCTATGGCATCATGATGGCATGGGTGTGAAAACACCTTGTCTAACCAGGGATATACCTCAGCAATGCTATGTTTTCCTCTTAAATCGAGGGTGTTACAAAGGCATTATTTTAGACCTTAATGTCAAAACGATTTCATAGATCATTTTGATAGTTAAGTCATGAAAAAAGTACAAAAAACAGACAACATAATATCTACGTCATCGGATGAAACCTGAACTGGGAGCAATAAGACAATAACCGCAAAGGTTATATGCAATAACGAGCTTCGGATCGACCGCCGAAGATTCCCGAAGTATCCCGATTGACACTGATACCGGTTTCATGTGGTTTCAACTGCTTCGGAAATCAAAATGAATGGCAGTTTGGCGGATTTTATTTATAGGAAATAGGAATAGGAATCAGGTACCTATAATCTGCTTTTGTAGGTAGTTCACGTAACTATATTTATGTTTACAATAATGGTCTTATTTTCGATATCAGTAAATGCACATAAAATTATTATCGATTTTTCTTTTCTTTTTTCTTATCGTATGGTTGATGAACAACCTGGTGTCAGAGTTTAAACCGCCCGTAGGCCTCTGACATGGCTTTACACACCATTGAAAAATATCTCAGGTGTGCTGGTTTCATCGCGATGTTTTCCCTCACCGTTTTAGCAACTGATAATTAATTTATAATAGGCACATAACTTACGAAAAGTCAGAGGTGCGCGCCTTGGGATCGAACTCGAGAACTCTGACTTGTCAGTCGACGGTCATACCACTAGGCTATCTGTGCTATAGATTTGTGCTATAGATATTATTATCGATACAGCTGCAGCTCATCAAAAGTGACATTATTAAATATCTCATATTATTTTTATTGTCTCCAGGGTATTGTGTACTTAAAACTGTTTCTTTTTTTATTGTTTTAATAAAATCTCCTTCGTTGTTATAAGTTACAACTAGTTTCTTGCTGGCCACTCATTCTGCTGCTAAACAGAAACGAGTGTTGCCAGCGAGTGCAACATTATTTCATACTAAAAAGTGACTAGTGTTAATTCCGGAAATTAACATTAGCATTAACAACATTAGCAAATTTTATCTAAATCCATTCAGTTGTATAGTCGTTTAAAATATTATTTTGAACATATAATAATAATGGCAATTTTCTTTTATTTCAGGTTCAATAAACTCTATAAATGAGCTCCAGCTATCTTGAGTGTGAGTATATTTAATTTAAGTTTACTTTGAGTACAGTTCAAGGCCAGCAAAAATCCTAAATCTATTTTTAAAGTTTGCAACACACAGCTGAAAAGTTTTGACAAGTTTAATATTTTCTCTTTATTAAGTTTCAAATAGAACATATAAATTTAAATTGAATTCTGGAACGATAAGATAAAAAATATTTTTTGTTTGAATGTCAACTTGTGGTCGACAATATTTTTTTTTGTGAATTGTGATTAATCTGCGAAAGGTTTTATTTGAATCTGTGTGAGCGGGTTGCCAGTTGCTACTAGTAAAGAATATGTTTTTAATCCGCCGCGTCGTCTTATTTGTTAGCGCGTGAGTATATTATGTTTAAATAGAACAATTTTATTTTATAAAAAGCGGTATTTCGATCAAATTCAAAGCTCGCCAGATAATGGTACACAACCAGTTCATACGTCATTTATAGAAACAAAAAACCAACTAAAACGAACTCGAATTTCGAACGTGCATTTCACGTCCAATTACATAAATACGTGTACTAACAAATATCAACCACAATAAAAGCATTATAATACAGAATTTTTCTACAGAAATTTTTACTTCAAATCGTCAAACAGAACGAAGCGACGCAAATGACTCTCATACATAATGTATTGAGAATATTTAAATAGTTTAGTTTTGCTGAGGACTTTATGAAAAAAAGAAAATACAATTTCACAGTCTGAAGCTTTTCATTTTTACACACGATACTAATTTTTACACTGCTGCATACAGTGTCTGACAGTAAGAGTACTAGGACTGTACTGTACCGTCCTAGTAAAAGAAAGAAGTCGTAAGAATCTTAAGTCGTAAGAGTCTTAGGACAAGAAGTCGTAAGAAGTTATGGGGTTAGGTTCGGATGTGCGTTTTATACGTCGCGTAAAAAACTGTCGTAATGTAACAGGTTCCTTAGCATTCGTAAACACGTCATTTTTTTTAAGGCAGTGCATTTAACAATCTCTTTAACTCTTCAATCTTTTTTAACGCACTCATTGCGAACTTTCTCTTATTTCTCGTACTACCGTATTATGAAAATGAAACAAATGGGTGTCTTGGCTTGTATTAATTCATCATCGCTTTTCAAACTCAACTTTTTTAACGCCATCTGTACCTACCCTTATTTCTAGTACCAACACCAACCAATATATAGTTTACTTAATTATATTATATGATTTACATAATAGTTGTTAAAGTTATAACAAATTCTTAAGTAAAATATCCGTGAAATGCATCTGTTAATCGGTTTGACCACGAACCCAGCTAGTAAGCGGAGCTATGGACGATAAGAGTTAGATTTCTTGGCAAAATCTAATTCAACCGCAAATAATTTAATATTTATACTAAGAACCTTTTAGGATATAATTTTACAAGCTTGCACGAACCTAATCGCTCCATATTTTTTAATCTCCACTTTTATAAGGGTAAGCCATAAATTGAAGGGTAACAAGGGTTTACTCTGTGCACGGAACCCATTGTGTTACAGATCGTAATTAAGCCAGTAACATTTGGTGCTCGTTCCTTATATTAATTTTAATTAAAAGTCCTAAAACGTTTTGTCTTCGGGTAAAGAATGGCATTGGAACATTACGAAGGCAAAAATTGGTAGCATTATATTTTTGTAAGGTCAATTAGTAAGCGCGTTAAGCTACTTTTTACAAGAATCATGGAAGAAAAGTCCGTCATTAATTTAAAAAACTTGGACGGTTATAAGCCGTTGTTAAAAATTATGATTCTCATATATACTGTGATCCAGTTTCAAAGTATAGGTCTCCTTTCATCCGTCCAAGTGGTTATTAAAATATAAGCATTTCGCAAAGAGAATTAAGTACTACAGCTGAGAAACGTCTCGAGTGATAGATACTCCAGATTTATTTATGATCATTCAAATGCTACCTGCTTTAGTACTTCGATAAATGTTCATTACCGGATTTCTGTATCGAACTAATACAATGAGCACGCTTCAACTAACTTTATATGAGTGAAAACTGTTCTCCTATTACGTTTACACCAAATGTAAAGATCATTTAGTTGAATTCCCGCATTGTCCGTTCTAATATTTGAATTCTAATATTTGAACAATATATCCAACTATCTGGAATGTACACGTTCCCAGTGGTATAATAGTTGTGATTTAAGCTGCTATAACACTGAAACAGTGAAAATGACCTCTAATACCTGAGTAATTGAATTTGTATTCTCGTTCACAACTAGAAGGGCGCGGGCGGTAGATAGGTAATGAAATCAAATAACTTTAGTCGGATCCTCGTCCCTAGAGGCACCTTTATCTTTGCATAGAGGACTACTTTCCATAATATTCTACATTTCGCTATCTGTTGAGGAGATTTACGGCGCACTATTTTTTCTCAGCCTTATCTTACGTTGGAGAAATAAAAACGGTTCCGTGCGTGCGATGGTAAACATCCGTATGATATAAAACGGAGGTATCACTCGTGCATAATGCACGGAAATTTAAGACTTTGTTTGACGTGGATAAGGGTATAGAGGAATATTGTATGAGTGCTATATGCTCTTCGCAAGGCATATAAGTCTGTTGAAAGAACTTCATCTTGAATCTCGAAAATGTTTAACTAAACTAACAGTTATTATTTTGATATTACAGACAGATACTTACATTTTATTTACTTTTAGGTATAGTTCATATTTCACAAATCACTGACATAACTTACACGAGAAATTATTATAGCACTTCATAAATTGACATAACATACTAATGGAAACAAGTCATCAGTCATTTAATGTTACCATTGTTCTGAAATATTATTGTGAATTTGTTTTTTACATATACATACTTATAGACCTACATAAACACTAAAACAATATATTTTATTTTTTCACTTATAAATTGTGTGCCAGGAGACTCATAAAAAATGTTTCATCAGTTCTATGAAGCCTTTCATGAAAAACAAAGTAAAATTCTTTTATTAAAAGTAAATTAAATTAAAGTAAAGTAAATTGTAACTATGATACGGAAAAAAACCTAAAAAAAAGTAACGTCTCTTTTGACAAACAAAAGGTTTTGGTAGCATTTTTTCCGTCAAAATCTCAAAGCTAGCGAACACAGACATGATCTTTAAATCCTCTACTTTGTTGGCTGCGGTTTCACTGCAGCACAGCATCCTCTACCAAGTTTTAGAACGTACACTCCTTCATCATAAACGTCTAGAGTTACTATCAAATATAGTTTCAAATCTACTTAGTATTGTATTATGTTGTACGCACGGAGTATGGAATTGTGCCCGGTTAATGGTAATAGGCTCGCCCCCTATTAAATGGGACTTATAACCGGCGAAACGTGTAGTACAGGCGTGAGTCTATGTTATGTTATGAAAAGAACTAAAGTTGGACGGCACGATTAGTCGTATGGACGGATGTATTTTAAAATTAAGTTCGATAGTGAATATACATCTCGATTATTTCCACAGCGCAGATAGACAATGAAGTCGATAAAAAGTAATTTTAAATTTGGATAGGTTAAAACGAATGCGAAACAAAAACCAGGCGCATTTTATAAGCTACGTTTTAAGCCTTGTCATGACGAAGTAAATTCAATTTGTATATAAATGTCCCTGATTCCTTTTTAATTATTTGCTTTGTAAAATCGAATTTTACTGCTCGTCAAAATGGATGCAATGCAATTTAACATACAAATGTTTTAAATCAACTTCCTGATTTAAAATGTTACCGCAAATAGAAGTAATAAAACTCTGCACGCTGTTAATACAACTTTAAGACGAAATTTCGACGTAGATTTTTTATTATTATTTAATACCGACGTTCTAAACGTTAAGCTACCGTATCCCACCAGAATCAGTTGAAATTTCAAACCTGTTACTAATACTAGCGACCCACCACGCTACGGGGCGCTTGTCACATTGCCGATTAAAATTGGTATTCACTCGGATTGGATTCTATTAGATTGGTACACCTGCCATTACCACAGTATAAAAAACTCTTTCAATTACCTCGTCTAACCAAAAAAAAAAAACAAAACACTAAAAGCGTCAGAATAAATCTTAATCGAAACAATCCTAGCTGGATTAGAAACTTAATTGAAATACTAATTGCACTCGTTTTATTACTCAAACATGCTTCACCTACCTTGAAACGTACACATAAAGCAAAACCCGAAAATACGAAATATACTTTGTACGTACCTACTCACATTTTATGTAGGTCGTAATTCTCAGACGCCAATTGTTTCGCGGGCGTCGAATTGTGTACATTAACATAGAAAGCAGGAAAGTTTCATGCGACGCTGTTTTACCGAGCTCCTTTTTGAGAAAGTTTTTCAGATAGTGTGAAACATTCTAAACATTGCATGGAAAGCTTTAGAAAATGGGGTGGTTTTTTGTGGAAAAATCTCTAAAAAATATCGCACCTCCGATAAAATAGAGTAACAACTCAAAAAAAATGTTCAGGAGAAACAAAAATGTTCAACGTATTTTTTTTATTTTAAATAAAATAATAACAATAAATATAAGTACTTATTTATTAAATATAATTATTTAATAAGAAATTTGAAAAAACAACATAATCAGTGTTTCATACATGTATCAGTTGTTTTTCAAATTTCTTATTGAATAATTATAAATATACGCTAATTGTTGCGAGATTAAGATTGCTCTACGATTCCACTTTTATTAAGACTAACAAGTCATATCTCTGTTAAGTTATTAATAATAAAAAAGTCCTTAAAATAAGAATCATTTGACATCACTTATAAAATCCTATCTTTAGAAACGAAATTAAAATCCTAACCAGAATTACAAATACCTCCATTCTTTGTATGCTCAACAGCTATAGCAATAACGTGTTTAAAGGGAAATAACCATCCCGTTATCTTAAGAACACGTTGGAAATTAAACAAAATTATAACATACTGTGATCACAGCTTCGCATCTTGACAAACATTTACGAGAACGAATTAAATTTAATTGTACAGCTGAACAAAGTTGAGAGGAACTCAGTTTGTTCATCAACAAGACTTTAGCGTTTATTGTCTTCTTGATTTTAGAATCATTTCGGAAAACGTTCCGGTTTTATAGATTTAAGACTAAAAAGTACGGAATTATTATCTTGTTTTTAGTGAATTTTGTTAGCTTATTAAATATAAATATTTAATAAGAAATTTGAAAAAACAACTGATACGGATGGGATTCGAACCCACGATCTTCGGCGTACTGTTAACCGATCTGAGCAGCGGTCAGAGTCAATGGTTAGAGCGTCGGCACGGTACGGTTTTTTCAAATATCTTATTAAATATTTATATTATCTTGTTTACAGCGAATCCTTATCTCTTAGTAACACATAAGCATAGCCTAGTGGTATGACCGTTGGACTGCCAAGTCAAAGATTGTAGGTTTGAAACCCAGGCATGCACCTGTCTTGTTGAATTGACTCTCTGACTCTGACTTGGCGATTCAACCAACAAAAAGTTGTTGTGTCATGTTATTAGCTAAACATGGCGCTAATCCTGCCGATTTTTTAATAATTTCTTTAAATTAAAGGTCACCAATTTTTTTCTGTTTTTAATATTTATAAATTTGGCGCGTCTATTGCGATACTTCTTACACACAAGAGCACTCGAAAACAATGAAAAACAAAAGAGTATCAATGCGGATTGTGGTCTGCAAAAAATAACCAGCAAATTGCCTGTAATAACCTAGTTTCAATCAAGTTATTCTGCGTCCTTTTTATATTTACGATTCACATGAAAGGAACAAGGACATGTTATGAATGAGCTATGACACGTTCATTCTTCATCTGTAACCCGCGTCCGTATTCCGTAACCTCTATGAAAACGTAATATATGATGCGCTACACTATTTATACAGGGTGTCCCTAAAATCAGTTAACATATTGGCTGGATAAGGGAAATTTGGAAATTTTCATAATATTCATAATTTTTTAAAATATGACTTATTTTGTTATACAAACTTGTTCTTGTTGCGTTTTTCAGAAACCAAATACAAAAAGGTCGATCACAATAATAATAACTAACTATATATACACCCAGAAATAAACTATCTTTATAATTATATAAACTAATTAAAAAGACAAACTTAATCTAAAAGACCGCTACCTGTAGGCAACGTTCCCAAAATGCTGGCTGCGTTGCC
Organism: Protodeltote pygarga; assembly: GCA_936450705.2. Taxonomy (NCBI): domain Eukaryota; kingdom Metazoa; phylum Arthropoda; class Insecta; order Lepidoptera; family Noctuidae; genus Protodeltote; species Protodeltote pygarga. Next base: position 4,277,256 of record OW388257.2, on the reverse strand, counting down.
TCGCTGGATGGTAATACTTACTTCTTGTTGTGAAGGTCTTAGTTAGATTTCTAATCCTATCTCGAGATTTGACCTTCTTTCTAGGACACCCTGTATATCGTTGGTGCCACAGTGACACGCAGTGAACAACTTAAGCATTCTGTTCGCGTCTGAGTCTGCTATCTGTCACGTCGCCCTATTGTTATTTGCTTCGAAAGCAAAATCTCAGTAACACAACCTTTTGATACTACAACGGTGTAATGAAAATATGCAATAGGACAGTTGCCTATTGTTAAAAAGAATACATATTTAATATCACCATAAAGAAGATTTATTATTATTATTATTATTTTGACAAGTGTAAATTTAAAATAAATAAAAAAACCTTAATTCAAAAAACCTAATATTTTTAACTAAACATTCGATCAAGTCTCCTTTTCAAATAAAAATAAATAAATTAGCCTATATCTGTCCCAGCCTGTTTTAAATGAAAAAAAAACTAAATTAAGATCGGTTCATCCATTTAGGAGCCACTTTCTTATATAAAATACTAGCTTCCGCCCGCGGCTTCGCCCGCATGATATGTTGATAAATTGTAGCCTATGTGTTATTCTGATGTATAAGCTATATTGTGGTGAAGTTTCATTCAAATCCATTCAGTAGTTTTTACGTGAAAGAGTAACAAACATCCATACATCCATACATCCATACTTACAAACTTTCGCCTTTATAATAGTAGTAGGATTTATACGTACCATGCAAATACGAAAATTAAAGAAAGAAAAATAATAAAATACATATCATTAAAGAAATACATTATTTTTTCACTTATTAACATCCTTATTTAACACAAAGACGCTTCTTGCCTTCGTCTTGCCTCCACAATTACCCCCCGTTCACAATTACCCATGCCGTCATTAATCAAAGAACTTTAATTACAAGTGATTTGCGAAAGCACGCAATTATACGAGCGACTTGGGTACTTCTAGTTTTGGCTCCAAGTGGTCATCAAACGTTCATTTCACAGGTTATTACGAGTCATCCTTTCGTTTGCCGCTCCAGCATGACAGTGACGCATGGTCTAATTTATATACTCACCACATTTACTTTGCGGACGAAAACAACCGTATTACCATCGCTTAAGGTTGAATTTTCTTCGTTTGGTCAGTAAAACAATTGGTGGTAAAAGTTTGTATGCTGCTCTCGACGAGCCCATTGTCCCCATAGATATAAAACTGCGACAGGCCCCACTCGAGTGAGTTCTTCACGCCCGTGATTTATATTAACCCACACGTGTTGATAATTTCACTTTTTTTGCTGGAGGGCGCATTAAATGCACGCTTTAACTACTCTGATTATTTTTTTTAACGATAAGCTTTGAATAACAATATGATACTAATTATTGTCAAGTGATTTAATACTAAATGTTTCGACCAATGCACATAGTTGTTGTCAGAATGCCTACGTCGTAGGTACAACCCATCTGTGCATTCTACGCCGTAGTCGTGTCGTAGCAATGTGTAGCGTTATGCGATTCATGTCGTAGCACTTCTGGAATATTTATATTGAATACATTAACTTATATCAGTCTCTAAGGGCGTGACTCCACCAAAGCGGAGAGGAGATGTGTTTCCATACAAATGACGGTTCAAGCGGCACCGCTCGAGTTCATTAGAGTTGTCAATTGTATGGAAACACATCTCCTCTCCGCTCTTCTCCGCTTTGGTGGAGTCCCGGCCTAACTGTCCCATTGCTGAGCAAAAGCTTTGTCTCATACAGAATGTTCAAACATTAACAAATAATTTTTATCTATTATTATTATTATCTATGATCCATATTAATCTAATTTAAAATCCCTTTTGTTTTATCACCTAGGAAATTTTAGGTCATTCCACCGTTGCACAAAGGCCTCTCCAGCTGATTTCCCCGTCTTTCGATCTAAAGCCAGTATACACCAGTCGCTACTAATTCTGTCCAATTCCTACCTCCTTCGTGGTCTGCCGTGACGCCGACTTGCAGTATCAAAGCTCCACTTAGTGGTTATTTTGACTCACAGCTTATCAGGCATGCAACTGACGTGGCCAGCCCACGCCCATTTCAGCTTTATGGCTATTTTGAACTACGTCAATGATGCGGGTTTTTGAGCATGTATGATGTAACGTGTATAACAAAATATTATACAAAGAGGTCAGACCTCTCTTCATCCAATTTCAACATCACAGTATTGATCGTCTAAATTAAGAAATTAGGTTGAAAACTTATTTAGCGGCTGTTTAAAAAATTATTCAGGTCACTATTCTTGCCGGAAAATTATACGAACGCTGTACAATTCCCGCAATTGAAATTTTTTATCAAACCAACTTAGAGATGGCAAATAGTGGTTTTAATGGCGTTTTTTATTTCATAATTTGAGAAATGATAGTATTTAGAGTAAGTCTTCAAATTGTGAGTTTTGTTTGTAGGAAATAACAGCCGGTTTTCTTTTAATCGATTTTTAAAAAAGGAGGAGGTTCTCAATTCGATTCGCATTACTTTTACCCGACTGCGGTGAAGCCAAAAAAGGAGGGTTATTTATTATGTTTGTACACCGATTATTCCGTAGTTAGTATGTCAATTTGAGTAATTATTTTTTTGTTTGAATCAGTAAACTCTCTTTTTGGTGTCATATAAATATTATCATGATCTGATGGTGAACTTCGGAGATACAGAACGGAACTCCTTACCGGACGATAGCAAACCTCCCGTAACTACTATTTTCACTTTGTTTGTATGTGTTGTTCATACCCTATTTTTGAAAAAGTGGGGGGCATGACACCCCTAGGGGATATGTCACCCCCTTTGAAGGTAATGTGCCATTTGTGCGTTGGTTAAAATAAAGAAACATCTAAAAAAAGGGATCTGAAATGTTTTGTCTTCTGTTCGATTGTTGGAAGACTAAATAAAATACATAATACTTTCTTAAGATATTTATTTTTGTAACACATTTAAATTTAAAACAATTAACCTCAAAACAATGTATCTAAAAATATTGTAAACCATTATTTAAAAGAGCAACCATGGAGTTTCTTGCCAGATTCTTCTCAGGGGTAGGCTGCCCTTGGAACTGGCAACTAGAGTCACTCTTATAAGAATATTAGAATCATGACTATTCATAAGTACCTAAAATAGTCTACATTAATAAAAATATTTTGATTTGGAACGCACACATCAAATTACTAAAAGTATACATTATTGTAGAAAAAAATATTTAGTACGAACTACCACAACTTACTCGAATTGAATCGAATTTTTCTTTTCACACTATACCTACTGCCAATATGGGTATCCAACACCATCTACCTAACCCTCGAAAAGCCAAGCGTGATCTTATGTTATTCCTATCTCAACGCTTTCAAAGCAAAACTAACACAAATAGGTATGATCATCCTACCCTAATGTAAATCCAAAGTAAATACATTACTTGCGTCTTTATTCATGACTAAACTCTAACTACAGCCAAATTAAACTCAGTTTACCCTCCATTTGTATAGGATTAAACTCACGTTTTAGCTTAGCGTTTTAGCTTACAAGTCAAACCGAAATAAGGATCCTATTATTGTACTAAACTAATCTATTTAGACTTATCGATAATGTAATAAGCCAATAACTTAGTAACTCGATGATGTAATAAATTGATTTGTTATAATAAGTCGATACTGTTATAATAAGTCGATAATGTAACAAATCGAAAATGTAATAAGTCGATAACTCAATGAGTCAATTTAATGAACATTATTAGGTTGGGTTGCGCATGGCCTCTACGTGTAAGGGCAGTCCATCGCCCGATTGGTAACAGGCCCGAGATGGTGGCGCTCAAGATTAAATTCAGAGGCTGTCAGGCTGCCGACAATAACCTGCAACTTATCGGAAGTGTGTATGACGAAATATACGCTAGGGATCTATCTGACTACGCTCTACACATCTTCCGTAAATGCTCCGTCGACTCTAATAATCGGAATAATCGGAATCTCTCCGTGGCCTCCTACCCCTTTTTGTCGAAGATACATTTTTAATATTAGAAGCCAATTTTAAACAAACAAAAAACAATTATTTCCTTATACTACTTTGTAATTTACTTGAATAGAAAAAAAAACGAAAAATGTTCATCTCATTTAACTTGCCAAATATTTTGTGATTAAAATAAAATCAGATACAACGAAAGAATGGATTGGGGGCATCGCAAAAAGATCTGAAGAATCGATATATAAGCGCCCATACAAACAGCCGACCGCAGAAAACCGTGTGATAAACGTAAATAGAAAAGGTCGAGATTTGTGATTTTTCTTCGATTTCCTTATTGGCGCCCAACGAAGCTATAAATAATGAAACACTGACGGACGGACCCAACCGCTTTCCTAACAACAACTAATTTGGACCCAACGCTTTTCTAACAACGACTAATTTAGATCGTCAGCGGCCACTAACAAGACTAACAATCGTCCTTTCTTTGTTCACAGATTGCCAGCTTCTTCTAACGCTTGCCGTTTATTGAAAAACTTAACAAAGAAAAAATAAAAAAGAACTAAAACAGCTTTACTAATTACTTTAATTAGCTTTCCCAGTGAGTTTTGTTTAGTTGACGAAATTCCAAACTAATTTCTCAAACTTAAGAGGACAAACGTAAATATTGAAGACGAGTTTAGCAGACACTTACCATTCGACCGCTAGTTGTGGATGCTCTCTGAATTATTAAGGGGGTCTAATTATTTACTTGAAAGCCCTCCATCAAACCTGTGGCTCAGACATTAGTGCTTGTCATTTTATATCAATAAGTTGTGTTTAGTGGAATTTCTTTGACTAAAAATACACCAACAAGTGAGATACTAATAGGATTGTGTTGTGAAAAGTGAAATGCATGTGAGTTTTCGGATTGTGTGCGTAAGGGTGCGGGTTCACTAGAGAAACCGGAGCTTTTAAGTAAAGCTGGGTCTGGAAAGCCACGGCTTCGTCGGTGGAGGGCCGCGGTGCGGGCGGGGCGGACGATCCCGCGCCCTCGCCCGCGCCCGACGCGGAAGCGCCAGTTCGCCGTCGCCGCCACCGGCCGCTTTATCGCCGACTCTTCCACTATGTCCGCAGCGCTTGGACAGGCGTCAAGTTTGCATTAGGTATGCTTTTCTAATCTCTAACGTTAAGATAGAAAGATATTTCTGAATGTTAGAGAAATGTGTCGAGAATCGAGATGCAACCTTTCCATTGAATTCGTATAATGAAGATGATTTCGTTAAAAATATTGTGTAGTATTCTGTCAACACAGAAATATGTTTTTACCTTTATTATAATAATAGATCATAACATATTTAAATAATGCGGTACTTACCCAAAACTAAAAGAAGATATTTTTCTTAGAACCTTACAGCTCTTAATTATATTTTCATCATAACTGCCTTGTAAAACTAAACTCATATAATTCAGTAAGCACATACGCTCGCTTACTAGTTTTTGAGATAGCAAAGTTTGAAAATAAACCACTCAATATGATTAAACCTGACGGCATAGAGTGCATACTCTAGTAATTACGTTCTTCCTTTAGCCTATGCTCGTTTAAAATCAAAAAGCTTCTTGTTAATTTAAAAACATGTATATTCGGGAAACGTTTAAACAAGATAATGATGATGTTTGCCTCTCTCTTCATTCATAACGATTAAGTTAATATCTCAACAAATACAGATATGTTATATAATTTCCATTATTATTTATTATTATTATTTATTACGTCCTTAAATGCTTTATCTCTTTTGACAGTATACAGTATTATATAATAATATTACACTACGCTTCAACTTAGTAACTTAAGTAACTTAGCTAGCTTATAAAACTCTCTAATATAAATAACGTCTCCAATATAAGTATATCACCTTCAAGCAGAAGTTACCAAGCTACAGTTATATACAAATAAATCTAAGTATTTAGTCGAAATACTCAAATGAATTTTCAACTTTACGCTTCAAGTAATATTCGTAAGGTCGGAGAAAACATTAACGTAACGTTTGGTGCGTTTGATGTTGCCAAAGAGATCTTACTGATTTTACTTTAGGTTTTAGAATTAATATTGTAATGAGTTTTTCAGAAGATCAAATATTTTTTATTTTTTATAAAAACCTATGGTTGACAATAAACCGATAGTAAGGGCTGTTGTGGTCTTTGATAGCAATCCAAATGTAGTATTCTTTTTTGAAAGTTCTAAGAAAAGAACATTACCTTTGAATTGCATTTGGATTGCTCATATAAAGCTCCGCATACGCCCTCTGTAGTGGTCTACGATGAAGAAATCTCCATAATGTAGTTTGTTAAGTACTCAAAATATTAAGAGTATTCAGGGTTAATTATAGTCGGAACTTGAAAGTAAAGGAAAATATTGCAAAACTTAATATATTTTAATATTATATTCATGGGTATTTTAAACAAAAAATGTAATTGTCGTAAACAATATCGGATCCAAGATACTAAGCGGTCAGGAAATCAAAGAGCTCCTCATGAAGCGAGCCATGGCCAGAAGTACCACTCTGCACGAAACTCTTGACCCGTCACCTCTAACAAGAGCATCTTAAAGTGTTAGTCGAGTCTCCAAGCCATTAGTTCATTGATCGCACTCTTTTAAGAAGCTCAAATCGGCCGAATAATCAAGCTTCGTAAAACAGGCTGCTTATAAATTAAATATTAACATTATTGAACATATATACCGCAATATATATTATATTAACATTCTGTGAATTAAATATTGGTACATCTATAATCTACCCACAAAATAATATCTATAGTAAATTGATTACTTTTAAAGTATTTAAATAAAATGTAAGAATACTATTCTTTCACACCGATATTCCAACACCTGAGCCATTCAAACATGCCTTTACCACCTTCAAAACGTGACGTCAGAATGCGACTAAGGATTTTAATTATGAATGAAAAATGGGCTCTAAATTGAAATACTTATAAATTATATTTCCTTAACCAGTACTCCACATAAACGAGGATATACTAGTATTTATTATCATGTTCAAACCGAAAGGTTTTATTGCGTGTTCATAATCGAACGTGTTAAACGCCCCGAGAAAAGCTATTCACTCAGGCTTAAACTACTAACCGGAATATATGAAATAGATTAACAAAAATAATAAAAGTATCTCATGTGAAGATTTCTCTTAATAGTCACAAATTTATTGTTGAGAAAAAGATAGGTTCAGGTAAGGTTTATATTTCCAGTATTAAGTGAAGTTTGATCTTTTTAATTTTTTATCTACAGCGGTAAAAATTGTGTGTAAAACCAATGGTAAAAGGCGTAAAACACTTGGTGAAACTAGTGGTAAAAGTTGTAGAACTATAATATAATAAATAGAATAATCATTGATCCTGAATAAAAATATAACAATAAATAACAGTATAATACTACGTTCAAAAATATATTTGGTAACAATCGTAAAAGAACTAATTTGATAAAAATCTTGAGAAAAACTGAGTAAAATACAAAAATTTGTGGTAAAAATCGTAGTAAAAGCTTACAAAAAATGTTTGTGATTCAAAAGACCTTATTTTAACTTAATTGCTTTTTCTAATATTTTTTATCTTTAGTATAGAGTTTGAAACACTTTTGTATACCGTATTATATAAAAGAGTATCGTCGCACCGAGCATCGATCAAATTGGAACTCAATATATTACATCAAACCGAAAAACAAACAGTAATCGCATTGGCGATCACGACGCCAATGACAAGCAGTCTGAAAGTCAACCTGCAAAATATTACCTACCAAAATAAAGCTTAAATCTAAAATCTCATTTAATTCTATGAATTCGTGCGTAAAGCATATGGAATTGAAACACCAACTTGCCTTAAGCCGATAGAAGTTTATTCGTTTAATAAAAGCAAGATATTATAGCAACGGTTACTTATGATTGGGTCCCTTGTTATCGGTAACAATCCACCCTTTATTATACAGGCATTATAATCCAGATACGTTTTTGGAGAAAATAAACTCGCTAAATTATGTCTTATGAAAGTGGAAGGTAGAAAGATTTTCTTTTTTCAGATATTTTATAACTGTAAAAATCCACACTTCACTGAACTTATAATTTAATGGTAAATCTTAAGCTTTACCTACTAAAATAAGAAAGTATAGAGCAACCTTGTAACCCGTGTTAAATTTTACAAAAAAGACTAGGAAACATAATTAAAAAAATGACATATTAACATTTCAATACTTTCTTCTATACTCTAAAATGATAGCTAATTTCGGACGCTGACTAGCATTAACTCGTTAATTTTTTTAAATTTACCTCAAGACATGTTATAGTAAGCAATACATGCATGTTAAGGCATGTTAAGGTAAGCAATACAGTCTTGCTTACAATGTAAAAATAAGACGAAGTATTAAGAGTGCCGTAACTTCGACCTCGTATTCTGTATTATATAGGTAAGTAATAAAATGTTATGAGCACGTAGGGTAATAAGTACCTATAACAGTTATTGAGGTAAACGTGGCGTTCGATGTGGCGCAGCGCAGCCCTTCGACACTATTTCACGGTTTACGTAACAGGTGGCGGTACCATCATTATAGGTGCCTAAGAACACATTTTTTTTAAATATGCTCTTATAATATAAGGTCTTATAAGGTAAGTAAGGTAAGGTAAATCCTACTAATAAGTATTATAAATAAAAAATTTGTATATTGATCTTTCAATCACGACAACAGCTGAATGGATTTGAATGAAACTTTTCACTGTAACAGCTTAGCTTGGTTTTATGCCCATTTATATAGAGCGGGCAAAATATATTTTATATAAATTTGTGGTATATAAATAATTATATAAGCAACAAGGAGGCAAGATAATAATAAAGTCAAGTCATTCTAAAGTCCCTATGTAAAATATTATACTATGTACCCAAATTACAATTAGTTTCTTGCTTAACCTAAAATCTACTTAAAGAAACAAAACTAATTATTATTATTTTAATTACAGATCCTGACTGTATATAGGTTTTACTGGAATAAATTATTATTTATACTATTAACACATTTTATTTATTAAATTTAAAAAAACATATAAAATCTACAATATTCCCTGAACTGTGTAATTAATAAACTCTAATAAAATGTAACTGAAATTGCATTGTAAACGATTTTGCTATTTCTTTCAACGGGGTCAATAATTAATATTTGTGTTATATGTCTATTATTTTTGTAACATTATGGAATGCAATAAAAAAATAAGAATTTAATTTGAGATTATTATATCCGTTAGTTAATGCGTTACTAAACAGCAAACGATCGAAAGTAAACGTAAATTGTAGTTAATATTAAAATAATATATTCGCTAAGAGTACGCTCCCTTAATCATTGTTACATTAGGCCGTCCATAACCGTAAAAACTGAGGGTAAAATAGTAAATTCGATACGCTTACTACCTCATAACTTTCAATGTTATTGCCTATTATATTAATAGTATGTAACGTGCTGAAGTTAATCAAATTTTGTGTAAAATATTATAAAAAAAAATGTAATGCCTTCCGTTCCGTTGCTGTGTGGTTTCCGGCCCAAGAATAGAACCATCCCTACTCGTCCCACGGGTGTCGTAAGAAGCGACAAAGGCAAAGATCCGGAGAATGGGTAGCAGCATCCTTCTTTGTAACAGCAATCATCCGCTACTGCGATCGCCAACCCGCTTGCCCAGGCGTGGCAATTATGGGCAAATACCTCCGAGTTTTGATGATTCAATAATCATATTAATTTTGCATCACGTGAATACACACAAACAACCTGAAATATATATTTCTTTAGGTTATATATTTCTATCGAATAGCCGTTGTCGTACAGCAAGCGGCCTAGTATTACATTGTGGAATGCAATAAATGTTTGAGTTTGAGTTTTAATAAAACGTTAAAAAGATGAATCACATCAAAAAATTTAAAAAAAGTTCTGTTTTATTGTTTACTAGAGGATTATAATGTACTAGCGGTCCCCCGTGACTTCGCCCGCGTTAAATAAATTTTTTCGTGGATAAAACAGCCAGTTTTTTTCTGACTTGAATCACAGATGTTGTTATTTTTTACTGAGAACTCTTCTTTTTAATAAATAATAGCCTATAGCACTCAGGGATAACATAACTTCCTATTTATGAAAGAACTTTTTGGATTAGATCGATAGTTCCGGAGATTACCCCCGACATACCATACATACAAACTTTACCTCCAGACATTTTGAGAATTTGACGATTTGCTAATTAGACATTCTGCGATATAGACCATCTGATAGTTAGACGTTTTGCTACATGGACCTTTTGCTATTTAGACTTATTACTCATTGGACGTTTTGCGCTGTTGGACATTTTGCTACTTAGACCTTCTGATCAGGAGCGTTTATAATATTAGTATAGATATCGATAAAAAATAGCATTAAAAATAAAATATAGGATTAAAATAGCAAGTCTTTAACCACCTTCCAATAAGTAGATTTAAAATGCGAGGACGGCGTTTCATAAATATCTCTGCGCATAAATTTTCAGGGTAGTACCCATTTCACCAATAAATATTTCCACTTAACCCCAAAGAGCCGTAAATACATTTTCAATTTAGGAAAAAATATACAAAGTTCCCATAAGCGCTATTTCACAAAATAACGTTACTTTAGACATTTTAGCTATTATATTTCACATTAACAAAACTTCTGTCGATTTTAAACAATACTGTTTATTTTTTAAAGTCTACAATAACTTCTTATTCAATGAAATTATTTAATAAGAAACTTGCAAAAACAACTGACTCAGGCGGAATTCGAACTCGTGATCCCTGGCGTGCCGTGCCATCGCTTTACCAACTAAGCTACCACGTCCTTTACCAAGTAGTTTCTTATCAAATAATTTTATTTCAGTAAAACATACATAACAAAATATTTTTCTAATTAATACTATATTGAAGAACTCTGAATGAGTTTTGATATTTAAGGCATTTATTGTACATATACATCGTACTGTAGTTCGCTCGATTCTTTATAGCAAAAGAAAATCGAAATGAATAAATATTTTAATGTACGATGAAATAAGCACTCGAAAAATGATCGAGCAATATGGCCACAATTTAAGTATTGAATTTAAACGCCCGATAAATTGGAGGACAATAAATTTACACATTTCAATGACAAATGTCGATGACGCAGTGGTCACAACAAAATGCAGTTAGCTTCATGGATTTCACTTTATGTTCTGTATTTCTGCGGTTGACCACGTTTTTACGCATTTTAGCTGCTATTAATTATAATTATTAATGAAATATCTGACTATTTGTCATACTCAATACTGAAGGCCAAGCTAGAATTATTAACGATCTTTGCCACAAGCTTAATACTATGGATTAAATTATTATTACTACGATTGTAATTGGTTTTTAGTTGGTGATTGGTTATAATAGCGTATTTAGCCTTTTGCATAAAGACGGTCGGACACTTCGGCGATAGCCTTGACCGCACCATTCAGATTTAATCAAATCAAATATATATTTATCGTAATCTATGAAATAATAGTGCTAATTCTCTTGCACATGCTCTAAATTTATTTACCATCTCTCTTTCTAACAGAGATCAATAAAAAGAATAAAGAATAAATAAAGATTTTTAGAAATATAACTATTCAATTTGCGAGATATTAACGAGAATTATTAAAGTCAGCATGTCATAAAACAAGAACTAAACTAGAAAGAGATATAGTTAGACTACAATTAGTTTAGCTTATTTATTAGCATATTGCTGATTCTCATGTACAGTACATGAGAATGCTACATAGTTAACTTATTTAGTAACTTAACCTATTATCTATTTAAACTATTATTTTAATGTATTTAAATGGTATATGGTAAATACCAGCCAAGTGTCATTAAGCCAATTTTTTTTAAAATTATTTAGATGTCAATAAACTGATTTTAAATTCATGCCAGTATTTTATATTTATTTTATAACATCATCCTTAGAAACACACTCGACCAAAACCAAATCCTCTAATAACCGATCACTGGAAGTTTGACACCTCCCAAAACTGTGTGTGGATACAGTGGCCTATAAAAGTTTTAAACTATTACATAGACGGGGGTTTGATGGTATCGTATAGAGCGGTTTGTGAACGAAACAAACTAACTTTGCTCGGATATTAACTATAATTCCTAACCACTGGACTCACTAAATTGTCCTCAAACTTTTAGGATATTTATAGACCTTATTATACGCAAGAATAAGTTGATTCAGCTTAATAAAGACTGAAGTTTTGAAGCGTTTTGTTGAAATTGGAAAGAAAAATTGTCACGAGCGGGATTTGATCCCGCGACTACTGGGTAAAGCCTGCACGTAGTCGCTATGCAACAAAGCTATTCATGATCCTGCCTGTGTTATCAAAATTTTAGATAGTTCTGAGAGTTGAATGTGGTTCTGGGTGCTAAGAAGATCGCGAGTTCAAATCTCGCTTCACCAGCCTCTGGTGATAGGGGTCTGGGATGATGGATAAAAGACTTTCCCCACGAAAAAAAAGGCTTAAACATTTAAAGACAAGTGCGCAGTGCAGTGCAAAAAAAACTATACCTACATGGTACAGTTTTTTTTTTATTTCATTTGTATCACAGATTAACGAGAACGCCATCAGTTAGTTATCGTACCTACTGTATATTCAATCTCTGGTTTTAAAACTTTAGTGTGTCTATCTTATATTTTATCAACATTAGTTAAGCTATAACAAGTTTTATTCTAAAATTCAAAAATTTGATTAGATTCTAAGTTATTTAATATACCAACAAAATGGTTTTATGTCAAAGAGCTGTGAATACAAGCTTTTATAATAACCTACAAATAAGGAGTAATTAGATCAGGTAAACTTTATGGAAACATGGAGAGAGACTTCATTTACCAACTTTATTATGCTCCGCGCCTTTGATAACTTCGCCCAACTTCGGTCAGTGATAAATCGCTTTCATATACCAGGAACCCTATCGTTTTAAAACATTTCATATTACAAAGGTGTAGAGCACAAATTGACGTGCTTTTTATTTTATATTCAGCCTGATTATTACTTGTTAGTAGTGCTTTTACGTACAGTAGGCTGCAAAAATTCATGGACAAAAGCAAATAATTTAATAGGTCTTCTATCTTCTGTCTTGATTTAAATCTTAGAGTATATAAGAAAATATAGAGCAACCCTACAGAAGTATGAACCGTAAGCACGGGTATGAACAACGCGGCCGCGACACGAGCTCAGTCTGCGATTATACCTCAATTGACTGCGGTTTAACTAGGCTTCACAAGCGAAAAAGTTACATTTTAGCTTACATCATGGTTCATGGTTTAATGCTGTGTTAAATTTCGCAAAAATGACTAGAAAACATAATTTAAACAATGATATTTAATCATTTCAGCTTACGCTCAGCACAAGACAATGTTGTTGACGTTATCACTCTATATTTTCTTATATTCTCTGATTATTTATTATTATTACGTACAATATTAATTTGGAAAGTATTATGGTATTTTTTTTTCTACTTAATATTAATCTGAAAAAAAAATTACGTATGATTTTTGTCTCTACCTGTGTTGAAATACAGACACATATATCTTGCAGGTTTTTATCGAATATCTATTATTCGTTGACTAGGCAACTGTTTATCTTGTATTCAGTACATTTTCGACTATCAACAAAATGTTTTCCGACCAAATTCAATGGTGTGTAAGCTTTAGGTTTTTATGAGCATTTTCGCTACTCGCGTGAAAAGATAAGAATTGTACTGCATTATTTTCGATTTATCATAATAAATCTTAAACTTTTGTACCATTATATTTTTGAAACATGAACAAGGACAATAGGTACAGTCAGCTACGAAGTTTTTGAACACAAAATATACAAAATCTAAGAAGATTTTCTCAATTCTTTATTGCATTCCATAATGTTACACAACAGTTGGTATACATAAGATTAGGTATCAATTATGGACCCTGTCAGGCACAGCTTAGTTAATTAGGAGAGAGGAGGCAGAGCGTCATAATTATGTTTACAGTGCAAATTTGCAGTAATATTGCAGTTATATTTAATGAATTCAATTAGAATAGAATAGAATAAAAACAATTCAATTACACATTGAAATGTGTAATTGAAATATTTTTTAAAATAATATCAGAATCATGTGGATGTAAAACATTTATTATATTAAACAATTTTATGAAGTATTCATGCAAACTATGAGAATACTAAAAACAATTCGATGACTGGACACTTTACCTTGTAGGTCGCGGGTTCAAATCCCGCTCGTAATTGTTTTTTCCCTTTCTACAAAATTTCATGTTTACTAATATACACACATTGTAAACAAAGACGTCCATTTGCATTGACTATAGTAACTTCTTACTTAACTTAAATACTAAATTTTTTATGAATTTTCCATATGATGTGTCCCATGCCAATAATATCAAAGGCGCAAACTTATACGCTTTATGAAGTCTTGAAAGTAAAGAGAGAAGTATAAATATTTTAAAGAATTCCTGAGAATTGAACTCAAAACCTCTACTGCCAGGTTTAATACGAGGAAGCATTTTAATTAAAATATTTTAAACACGTTTTAACTTACTTAATTACGTTTTCCAATTACACCTGTCCACAATATTCTGGAGGTATTATTCCAATGAAAAAGAGACGTTGCTTCACGCAATAATTTTAACCTAATGGTTGAACATTTCGCCCTAGAAAATGGGGTCTCACAAACCTCAGCTCGTTAGTAATCAGTTAATTTTCACCAAGAAAGTTCTCAAAGCGTAGGTACGTTTGAAAATTGTTCGTTTGCGAATTTCGTGTCGTTCCCTTTCAATTGCCAGACGATTTCAATGAAAAAGTGCCTTTCTCGACGCCCTTGAGTCTTCTGAGAAATGAAAGTTATTAGACGGTGGTAATTTTTTACATCAATTTTCTGTCAATTTATCGAATTTCCATTTCAAAGTAATCGTGTTTAAATTTTCTTTTTACTAGACTAGTAGTTATCTTATGAACATGAAAAATAATTGAAGCTATGGTGTGATCAAATCGTTTGAAAAAACTGCACTATCCGCATGAGCTTAGAACAAACTTAACACATTTTGTGTATTGTTATTTCTTAGATGCGCCAGTTTCAGACTCATATATTAAGAATAATATACGCAAATCAATATATAATACAATTACCAATATTGCTTGTGTTCAGAAAAAAAAGAAAATAAAATAAGCACGTCGCTATGCTGCATAAACAAACGAAGAACCATATTGTCAAATCGACACAGCACTCAAAGATTGGCCACCACGCATCAATGGCAACAAGATCCAGTATGTGAGCAAACAGAGATGCGCTCTCTATTCCCTCACTCTCAAAGTCCCATAGGACGGCAATCCGACTCAACCCGAGAGAGATCAGGCGCAGAACCGACGATTTTACGCTCACTAGGCACGGCGCATAGTGATAATTATTTTATAATACTTACAAACATAACTTACAAAACATAAAGGTGCGTGCGTTTGATCCTGAGATCTTGCCAGTCAACAGTCTTATCACTAGGCTTTCACACCAAAGTTGCATATTATACCTACCTAAACACAATGTTTCGCAGCGTCTCGTGACACATGATAGGTGAAACGTGGAACTGCAAATGCACGTCTATTTTCGTTCACACATAATTAAATATGTGCGTGACAATCAGACCGGCTTATAATTGGAACGCATCGAATTATCTGTTAATATAGCTGGCAATAGACCAAACTCGCATCAGTTGAGATTTAAATCGAAACTAGCGATACAAATCTTCTAAAAAGACGTTGCAAATACAAAACAAAGAATGCAACCGTTTAAGTAATTGATTCGTTATGTCCTATATCGATGCTTGGACATATTTCGCGTTGGTGGAAACTAATAGTTTTATAGTGGCAAATTGAAACTAAGCCAAGTATCGCGTAGACCAGCCGTGCAAATCATACGCGTCATAACTATGAGTACTCTCAGTATCACATTGTGTCTTGCGTAAACAATACTCTCATAATAAATATTCGTCGCGCTTAATAAAATACAAGTACGGAGTTGAAAGAGTGGAAACGAGGAAGCGGAGTCAGCGGGCGGCCTCTGAACATTGTGAACCGGGTAACTAAAAATGTAGCCGTGAAAGAACGTATAGAAACGAACGTACCAGCGAAAGAAGCGAGTGTTGTGCCTCTTAATGAAGTGAAAATTATGAAGCCGAGCTTAGTGAAGAATAAAAGGCCGGGGAAAACGAGCAAGGGTAAACGCAATAAGAAAAGGGTTCACTTCTCCGACAGTGAGCCGGCTCCGCCGAGCATTACACTGTGCGAGCGTTTCGCTCGGTTTTTTCGTTTCTTTTGGAAGTACACAAGGAAGTCCGTGAAAAATGTTATAAGTAAGTTACTCTTTTTTGTTTCAACTTTTTATGATATCGAGTTTTAGTAAACACTTGTTTACTTGGTTGGTGTTGTTGTTTGCTTATTGTTGTTTGCTAAACTTGGTAGGATTTAAATACGACTGAGTTATTATAACAGTAACATTGTAAGACGTTCTGAAGCGGCACTGGACAGCTTGTGGCATTCCCTTTAATCGGTGGGAGGAGTTAGCACAAAGGCGGCCAAGCTAGCGGTCTAAAATTTACGAAGCAATTGATAGATTTGAAACAATTCGTCTTAAAGACCTAGACAAAAAGCGCTGCAAACGTAAAAGTCCCCAAAGCCTTCTTTATACCTACGGTAACGCTAATCAACTCTGTTGTACGAGTACAGAGAGTAAAAGGGTTATTTATTTATTTATTTTTATAAAAGGGCACTCATATCAACTTATTGATTCAACAGTGGCTTTCACGGTGACTAGGGTTAAGCGGCGCTTGACGCGGTTAATACAAGGATAAGTGACCATTTGAAGCATTACATTTATATTTCAGTAACGTTTCCGCCTGAGAAGACACGTAATAGGCCTCGGTTACAGTACGATAAGTCGTTAATCTTAACAGCGGGTAGCAACAAGACCCGCCTCCACCAGCATGTACTGGTTCATTGTGATGAAGAACTTATTTTATTTTCTGTCCTTAATTTATAAAAGGACAACCTTTACAGACCTCAGAAGAAAACAGCACAACCTCGAGTTGTTTTATTTGTAGTTATACTAGCAGTTCTGAGTTCAAACTGTTCTCTAATAACCTATGTAGAGGCAACACCAACTAACCTCCCTGAAATGTGCGGATATTTATTTATTCATTTATACCTCACTTACGTAGATGGTGCGTTAAGGCAGACCTATTACCATAAAGCATTCTTTCCCAGTCAACCTTTGGGTCAGTAGAAGTCCTTCAAAGGTACAAAATAAAGTATACAATATATATAAATGGCATACTTATAAGTTATTAGTCAAAAATAATACTGCACAGACTACATCTGTGTAACTCTATGCACTAAGGAGCAATGAACTAAAAATCTCAGTAAAACAAACTAAGGTTTCAAACCCAACCTTCACGTATACTGTTGACACCTAATAGGTTTATGAAACGTCTTTACTTCAGCTTATTATAGGGTTAACGTGGGGATTCACAAAGAAACAGACTTGGCACGTACGCCATTATTAATGAAATCACAGATTTTCTTTATTTAAGAATTGCCATTTAGATGTAGATTTTTTTTAAAAGTATGGAATGTAGAGCTACCTCTAATTGCGTATACGATAGTGACTATAGTATAAGAAATGCTTATAAAGTACCTTATTTCATTTATAATCTATGTTTAGAGATACTAATATTATAAAGAGGTAAAGTTTGTATGTGTGTAATTATGTATGTATGTTAGGGGTAATCTCTGGAACTACTGATCCGATCCTAAAAATTCTTTCACTAATAGGAAGCTACTTTATCCCTGAGTGCTATAGGCTATTTTTTATTCTGAAAAAAAAAATCAGTGAAAATATCTGTTTAAAGTCAGAAAAAAATCAAGCAAACTGGCTGCTTTATCAACGAGTGTTTACGGGAAAATTTAATTTAACGCGGACAAAGTCGCGGGAACAGCTAGTTTTAAATAGATTGGTTTCAATGCAAAATTGTATTGGCTACGTAAACAAGGATATTTTTTACTACCAACGAAAAAAGAGGTGTTATAAGATAAAGGTGTGTCTATGTATCTTTGTGTCTTTGGCATCGTAACTCCCAAACGGATAAACCGATGTTACGGTTTTTGAAAGATGACTTAATCAAGTATTCTTAGCAATTAAAAAAATTGTATCAAGGATTTAAATTTTCTTTAATTTATGCTTGTGGAGGACACTTTATGCCATAATATGTAAATAACAAATGACAATATAAGTTTTTAAACAATTGCAAAATGGAATATTGTCTTTGGTTTTTATCCGATATAATTCCGATATAATTATCTTCCTTGGATCTGAATGATCCAAGATATCCTCCAATCATATTATCATCATAAACAAAAGGAGCTCCTAGATACAACCCTAAAGGCAAGCAATATTATATTATTATATTTTGAGCTCACTCAAACTAAAACACTTAAACCAATTAAAATTTAATTGAACATTCAAGCTATAGGGACTGAACTACAAAATGCCATATTCCAGTATCAAGTTGATCAACAATTTGGGTCCAAACTCTATGAGACTAAGTTTTGCGTGCCAAGTTTCGCAGCATTAATGAAATTCTCGATATGAGGAGTTTTGAATGATTTAAATGTGGAATAAGAAGGGCGTTATTTTAATTATAAGCATGCAAGAAAGTCGAATCAAAATATTAATTCTTTAGTAAGATGCTCACAATATTTTCCACTTGTTTCCACCAGTTGCGAATCTTGGTGAGAAATTCACCAAGATTCGCAACTCATAAGCCATCACTTTTTTAGCATCACATTTAGAGCTTGACGAAGTAATATTATAGCTTGGTAGTGCGCTATGACGTATACCAAATTAATTTTTCCTCTGACAGGACTCTCATTCTACTTTTAGCCACGAAAGACATTTTATTATAAGACGTGTTATAAGTTACATTGACAGTTGAAAGATATTCGCAGTTTACTAGTATCTACTAAGCATTTTTTTTTAAATAAGCCATATTAAATATGATTACGGGTTTACTCACGGGTTTATTTCGGAATAGCCCGAGTATTTTTGTACTTCTGACTTCAAAACTTTGAAGTCGGGCAATCCCGAAATAAAGTGTTGCTAAGTCCTGTAAGTAAATGTAATGCCATGCAAAAGTAAACATAATTTGATTTTTGAAAAAAAATTATATATATTATTTTGGTAATAATTGATTATAGGTTGGTGATCTGACAGGAACTACCTTGGCACTTACCCACAGTGGCCAATGCTGTATATAAGTAGGTACTCTTATAATGATTTGTATTTTGTGCTATACATAAATTATAACATTCGTATTCGTATTTCCCATATGCATTATACGAGTACCCACATCTCATTTTTCACATCACGCAAATTGAGCCATTTCAATTCTCAAGAGTACGTACCCGAAGTAAATTACGTTCGAGTTCATCTCAACGGTTGTAATTCTGCCCTCAGCTAAACGTGACGTCATCATTAAGGCGTGACGGATTGGTCAGTAAAACTGATGAGCTCTTGGTCAAATTGGACTTGTCATAAAGAATAGTTTACATGAAGCAGCAACCCTTGGTATGAAAAATTCAAGTTGGACAAGAATAATATATGTTTCGCACGAGATCAAGATAGGTACACCTTGCACGCAATTTTTTCATTACTTGGTATTACTGAGCTATTCAAGATTAAATTCAATAGAATATTCATCCTATTTAAAAAAATATATAAAAGGACTACTTCGTAAATATGCCAAAATGGAAACGTAATGGTGGTACACAAGTTTTAAAATATATTCGAGTTCTTTTTTTTAGTTTTGCTATACTTTATTCATTTTTAATGTTATTTGAGATAAGAAGTTATTGCTATACAAAGGCACTCACACTGACAACTCAAAAATAATATACAGTATGATGTGCATATTCGTCCGGTATAAGAGTCAGAAATTTTAATCTGCTTATTGGTAATATTACGAGCCATATTCTCTTCCAAAACACTTGAATATTTTGCTTTACAGTGTCAATAAAAAAGAGTCAAGGTTTCGGGTTCGAACCCAAGGCGCGCACCTCTAAATTTTCGTAAGGTATAATTGTGCGTATTATAAATTAATTATCACTCTCCGGGCCTCGGAAAGCACGTTAACACGTTCACTGCGTAAGCCTAAAAACCCGTACTAAATTCAAGTGCGTTACGGGAATAAATGCGCCCCGTAATGAGCTACTTCATTGTGCGTTACGGGTGTAAAAGTACCCCGTACACCCTCATTGCTTTATTTAACTCTATCTACCTGAATTTTCACTTTTTTTAATTTTTAATTTTTTTAATTGATAGACTATTGAATAAGCTATGTTATAGTCTTTTCGCCAGTAGATTTGGCAAAAATTGATAAAGTTATAAGGAAAAGAAATTCCCGGGGCTTTTTTATCCCCGTATCGCACTAGAAATGCTAAAAATACGGGGTAATAGTGCCCCGTAACGCACGAAACTAATTTTTATCGATGAAATGATAGTGATGGGAAATAAATAAAACGATAGTCTTAACGAAAATATTAATTTCGGAAGAATGCAAATAGGTAACAAAGTATTAGGTAACAGAGATATTTAATTAAAAGCTTTGGCCTTAGTTTGTGCGTATGTATTTATTAAATAATAAGTAAAAAAACCAAAATGTATCAATTATAATTGTAAAAACTAGTTAATGGAGATAAAAAAAAATAAAAAATAAGGTAAATAAGTTTGGCCATCTTTTTTATTTATGACAATTCCAACATATGACGCGAACGCTTTATTGTCGATAAATTATTAAGATCACGTGATGTGCTATTGACTGCACTAATGCAAATAAGCTCACAACCCCGTACGGGTTCACAATATTTTACACGGGGTTCATTGAACCCCGTATCGCACTAAAAGGTAATTTTTACTCTCTGGTCGGAACGGGGTTTGAAAAACCCCGTATATTTTTTAAATATCACCTATTTCTACAATCGCCAAACTACACAAATATACAGTTATCTCTGTCATGCAGTCATAAATTCCAGAGATACAGCTCCCGCACCAGCGTGTAGACACTACTTTTTTCTCCCGCACTGAATGAAAGCATCGTACGGGGTTAAAAAGACCCCGTAACGCAGTGAACGTGTTAAGCTGTTGGCCCCGGCTGTCAATAGGGAAGATGCAGATGTAATATTTATGGAATTTGTATGATTAAAACGTTAAAAAAATATAAAAGAAAGGCCACTGCAACGTTTTTATTTTACATATTGTTGTTTTTTTACAATAATTACGATTTAAAAATGACTTGAAACAATACGTATTTTAAAACACGAATTAGCGTTTCGTGACGTCACACTTGTTTTGACAACTTATTTGACGTTATGGTTGTAAAGGTGAATATTATTTTATGGGAATATTAATTGCGTTTTTTTAATAAAAATGGGAGTTGGGTTTATCAAAGCAGACTCCAGGTGTTTACCTAGAGTTAGTATTGACATAACATCATTAGTTTTTCTCTAGTTTAAATATTTTGAATAAAATAATTAGTTAGGTATGTTTAGTTCCAGGCCTTTGTAGTAATAAATATTGTTTATATTATTTTAATCAGCATTTTAGATTAAAATTGAAGAAGCTGGATTTCTTCGTAATGCCGAGTGCCCTTTTTTGGTGCAACACCTGACGGCTGAAAATTACACAGTAGAGGTGAAATATCCTTAACAGAAGCTACCTACCATACTTTCCTATGTGAAAGACAATAAAATAACACCAAAATATTGGGCACAAGTACAACTTCAAATGTTTTTCAGCATAAGGAAAATATCACTTTTCTGTATAGCACACACAAACTTTAAAAAATTAAAAGAAGTATATTTGTATATACAATAAAAGCATTTTATCTGTTATGAATGCTGCATAGAAATTCTGGATAGATGCTGTATTTCCAAAATTAAAAAGTAATAACTATATAATATTTAAGTTATTCTTTTTTGTAAATTTATAAAATAAAATTCTATGCTTTGTAAATACTATTTTTTATTCGATTTAAATAAATATGCAAAAGTATGAAAGCCAACGGCGAACCAGTAAAAGACAAGAGTGACGTCATCAGCACCATAAGTCCGTTTTCCCGCGAACTGTCAAACTGTCAATTTAAAACAGCATTTTTTCGGATAAATTGCAATGTTTTAATTTTTTAAATATATTTGTGGTCTATTCTACATGGAATTCTTTAAAATGAAAACAAAAATAAAAATAGTGCATCTTCCCTATTGTAGATTTTTGACAGTCGTTAGGGTAGTCGGAAGCCCGGAAGTCTGATAACCAGTCTTACCAAGGGGTATAGTGTAACCCAGTATCTGGGTTTTGTTGGTCTGATAGGCAGTCGCTCCATGTAAAACACTGAAAACCGAACCCAACATAGTTGGAAAAAGGCTAGGCAGATGATATATATATATATATATATATATATATATATATATATATATATATGATGATATGATGGTAGATGATGTAGGTATTGAATATATATTTTAATTTATTTTTTATAATATTCTTTATGTAACTTTAACATTGTCGATCACTAATATTCGTGTGAAGTTTTGTCAACTAATTTTATTTAACCCTATGTAACTCGAAAGTAAAACTTATATACATGACTCTTATCCCGTGACTATCGCCAGTCGCAAAGGCGTGTACATAATGCTACAAAGGAAATTGCCTCGACGCTAACAGTTCACTAGTGTTCACTTACTACGATGAAACTAGCTTTTACAAGCCCAAATGCACAAAATGTATTACAAGCTAGCTGACCTTTTTAGGGTTGAATTCGTTTATTGCAGATCAAAGGTGTTGAAAGTGATGAAAGAGTTTTTGGTTAAGAGAAACGTTTACGCAGAATTGTCGACGCTGTTTATGGAAAGAAAAATATTGCCACGAGCAACTTTCTGATACACAGAGGCGTGTCTAGTAGGTACCTAGCTTTTAATGGTACAAGCCCAACAACCTTTTTAAAGGTTTTTTAGTTTTTGTTTTTACGTAATAACTACATTTGTCTGACAGGCGTCGTCGACAGTCATGATAGCCTAGAGGTATGACCGTTGACTGGCAAGTCAGAGGTCGCAGATTCGAAACTAAGGCGCGCTGTTTGTGTGCGTATTATAAACTAATTCTCACTTACTCCATGCCTAAGAAAGCTTGTGAAGCCGTTGACACCACTGCATACACCACCTGCATTGTCAACTGTTCTCCTCACGATCTTATTTCTTCTTCTTCAGAAAAATAAGATATTACAGTTTGTAATTTTTCATTTCGGGTAATATGCTTAAAAATGCGTAAAAAAAAATACTGCAACGGTGCCATACCTATATTTTCCAAGAAAAGTATGCTTATAAATTAATAAATCAGCCTGTAAATGTCCCACTGCAGGGCAAAGGCCTCTTTTTTTTGGATTGAGCATTAATCGCCATGCTAGCTCACTGCATGCTTCAAAAAATCACATTGGTACATGCTTGCTTGCATGCATGGGACATGCCCGCTTGCAAAGCGGCTCCGTAACCAATGCGCCACCACGACACTATTTATGCTTAGGTAATGCTTAATTCAAAAGTAAAAACTACGATACAATTTGCTGGATTCAGAACTAAATCTTAAGATTTCTCTCTCTGCAATTGCACTAGACTAATGAAGCGATTCAAACACCTTCAATTCAATTGGAAACCTACTCACCTAAGTTAGAACGTCTAAATTAGCCATTGACATACCTACCTGCATTCGCTTTAGTTTGCTTGAAAGAGTTTTAATTCCCACATTGGACCAATATTTGTGTAGTCTACAAATATTTGTTCCAATCTAGATTCTTCTGGGTTTGAAATTGTATGTCTATAACTGCACCTGCTATACAAGAGAAAATCCAAGTCTGGGATCACTTCCATTTTTGATTAAGAAATAATTCTACAATACAAGATTGATTACACATTAAATTACCGACCTAATGCATAAAAGCGTATTCTGTATAGTGCCAGTTATCTATAATGAACTACAGAAACAAATTAAGCACATGAATACTTGATTTATTAAAAAAAACATCTGCAGAAATTTCTAACACAAACATTTTACTACCATTCATCGGGTTTTATGACTCAGCACACAATTATAGCATATAAAATAGGTAGTTGTATTACTTAAAGTCTTATCGTATTTTATATGAATGTAATACATATATAATTCAAACAATGGTGCTGATTCTCTTGTACATACTCTAAACTAACGACTTTCTTTCTAACAGAGATCATTAGAAAAGAATAGAAAATTTTTAGAGCTGTCAAACTATCCATTTGCGTGATATCAAGGAGAATTTAGTGGCATGTCATAGAAGTCTCTAATTTCACGTCAATTGTAAACGTAGGCTAATTTGACAGCTCTAATTTGATAGTTCAATTTGCTGTCCTTTTTCGATGGCGTTTATTGGTAAGAGATATAGTCAGACTAAAATTAGTTTATTAGGCTGTATAATAGAATCGACATTCTCTCTTCTCCCTCGTCTCTTAAACTTAAATTTAAAATTGTCAATTAGGTAGAATTTAGCGCCCGCCATTGTAATTCTTCCCTACATCTTGTTACGTACTTGTTTTAACAAATAAAAATACTATTCTGTTTTATTCTAACGCAATTTTCGATTATATAAACGATATAAATAAACGATTCGACCTACATGGAAAATTATAGAGTTGCCGAATAAATTTCCCGTGACTTTACGCGTTTATTTGGCAACACTATAATTTGCTAATATTTTTATTTCACAAACGAATAAATGACAGAGCGAGAAAGGTGTTAATTTATCGTACAATACTTCTAAATTAACGTGGCGTAATGTCAGTGCTAAATCATTTTTACTTCGCCTAGTGGAATTACGTAGAATTTATTATAACGACTGTCTGGTTCCCACGGTTATCGCGAATTAGGTAAATTATAAGCTTAATTGTTGTTTAATGTATTAGAAATGAGTGGCGTTGCTTGTAGCAGCTTTTTTCTTTTTTAAGGTTTCGTAATTCGCTTACATTACAAACACGTAGACATGATGTTTGCCAGTTCGTTTCCTTTTTATGTTTTTTGATTGAGGCAATAAGGTTGTCGATTTTAACGAAGTATTTAGGTAACATATTCGTACGTTTAGTGTCTATATAATACAATAAGATCACAGATATGTGTGTACAAAAATGTGTGTGTATCAGAACAAGGGCACCATCTATTTCCCTCACTCTCATTATCTCATTATCCGATGGGCATCAATCTAACATGACCGGAGAGTGATCAGGCGCAGGATCGACGACTTTACGTACTCTCCGAGGTACGGAACAAGTGCTAATTGCTATATAACACACTTATTTTGCGAAAAGTCAAGGCTCGCGCCTTGGGGTCAAACCTAAAACTTATTAGTCAACTGTCTACTTTTTTTGTGTGTTTTTCATCACGTACCTACAAGCAAATTTTTCTTCCCAATTAATCGGGACCATTTCGGTTCTTTCACAATCCTATTACATTTCACACTACAACAGGAAAGCAATTTTCTCGCAACAAGCCGGACCTATTAATGCCTTTTATTGTCACGTTTTCGAACGAAAAGCAGGCCCTTCCAATTTCCCCAGCTGGTGTCATAGGAAATCGAAATACTGACGTCATCTTATTCATAAGTAAGCCCCTTGGTGCGTCTTTGTAGGTTAATTTGAATAATATGAAAATTAGAGATTTCGCTTGAATGCTAATGAATAAGAACTAGCGTCGCTAAGCGGTTTTTTATTTTTCGCTTTTCAGCATTTTAATTTTAATAAAGGAAGTTAGTAGAAGTAATTAGCTTAATATCAAATTGCATTTTGATTTTTATAATATTTTAATCTTGAAAACAAATATAGCAGCCTAGCCTTCATGAGGAAGAATCTAGACAAACACTCTATGGTTACTCTTTTTAAATGAGGAACTTACTAAACTTTTGGTATGCAAGAGTTACATGTTATGCAGAGAACAATGTAAGTCGTCTAAACATAGGTACTTCATTTTATAAACTATTTATTTCATTAATACATTACAATATTAAATATCAATTATTATCTAATTAAAATTATCTATATATATATTCTATATTCATTTTATTAGTCTTACCTGCTGGGCAAAGGTCATTCTACTATTTTTCTAATAGATACGCCTAAAATATGTTTCTTTTGTTAAAATTACCATAACAGCTATGCAGCCCCAACAGGCAGCATCAGCCATCTTTTTTTTTGTTAAGGTAGAGAATTTTCTCTAACGCCTAACGCACAATGACACAATAAACTCGATAATTCGAAACTGAACATTCTCCAAATGTCTGTAGTACTTTTACTTAAAGTCGTAAGTAGCTATCAACGCTGAGTGCATCCCCGAACCACGTACAGCTGTAACACTGGCTGTAAAAGCCGAATTGTAATGGAAGTTGGGAGAATCAACTGAGTTACGGAAATTAACTGCTATCACTGTTAATAGAAATATGGAGTGTTAAAGAAACGCATCATAATTTAATAGTGATAGAAACGTTGATAGAATAGGTAAGTATAATGTTAAGAAAAACAAAAAGTCATAAAGTTTTTGGTCTTTGTCTAAATGAATGGATGTCTTAATTAATGGATGTCTAAATAGATGATTTGTTTAATTAAATGGATGACAATGGATTTTCCGTTGTGCTTAAATCCTCGACCTATGATGAATTAACAGTCATGAAGAAAAGCTGATAAGATACTATTGGCGATAGATACTTATATCCAAATGAACGTCATCTAAATGGATTCATCTGAATACAATACAACGTCGGTAAAAAGGTCTTGAAAAGAACATACGTTTTTGCTACTCATGACCACTCGGACAGATTTTGCAATACGGACACGCCATTTTGAAATACGAAAGCATCGCCAGTGAGCCCTTTACACCTACGTTTCTTTGGGCTTAGTGATTTTTTTTAACGGTTTAGTAATAAGTTATTTTTATTCCTTTCGTACGGTTAATGAACAACCTGATATAAAAGTTTAAAACGCTAGTAGGCCTCTGACATATTTTTACGCACCATTGAGAATATTTCTAAGTGCTCTGCTTTTCACACGATGTTCTTCTTCACTATTTTAGTCTAGTAATAAACTAATTTCCACTTTCACACAACTATACTTCAACGTCATCATTATTGGCTTACTTTTTCCAATTTGCATCGATACCTATACTAAATCTATTCATAGTATTATCCATATTTTCTTCTAAGCTATCCAGCTTATCCAGCAACTATCCAGTTATCCAGCTTATGTCCAACTAACTTCCAACCAATTTCCTAAAACAATTTGTACAGCCAATATACGTAAATCCAGTACAAATTTATTATTATCTCTAAACCATTTGTAACAATATCCCTCTGAATTCCGTTTCTAAAATGAACAAAGCATTAAGTCCCGAATCTGGCCATTACGACATTAGGGACTACATTGAAATCCCATCGAAAATGCGGTTAGAATTAGCCGTTTTGTTGAAAGGCATAGAGTATTTGACAACGGTAAGCCGCCCCATTATTTCGCTATTGGCTGAATGCCGTTACGACCAAAATCCCCTATGATAATGATATGTTACGTAGCTAATGTTGTACCTAATGTATTTCAGGCAACACTTTGCTAGTACTTTACGTAATCAAATGATGTTGATTAAATATGTGCCATGTGCATAAAGAACTGACTCGCAAAAACAACTTACTCGGACGAGACTCAAACCCGCGATCCCTGGCGTGCCGTGCCATTAAATAATTTCTTTAATATAAATTTTAATAGAAGTAAGCGTAACAGTTATAGCTTTTATGTTTATATTACGTTACATTTTTAAATAGCAACATTTAGTATCAAATAACCCCTTGCGTGTGAAACAGAAAATCGGGCTCATAAAAGTTAAGTTGTAAGAGTATTTTTTGCATGCAAAAATTCGCATATTGCAACTCAAAGTGTGCTTTTTATAACAATAATGTAGTATGAATAATGTGTATCTTGAGTAATATAGTGCTACCTTAGTCTTTTGTTCATAAAATACCGAAAGAATGAAAATGATAACTGCCGACCGGTACCCACTGGAGACTTGACGACGGTGCCCGACTTGTGACCGCCGCCGATCGGTCGCGAGACACTACACTATACGGGTAATTCTTTTTTACGTGTTGAACTAAATATTACTAAAACATCCCAATCTCGGGACTAATTAACAATATACCTTTCAAAGTTACACTTTGGCAAATGAATGTAAAAGTTAATACGCAAATAGATTTACGGTCCATTAACATACAGTTTAATTTATACTTCTCTCTACAGCCATACCGTACAATATACTTCATCAATCATATTTTACCAGGCATATACAAATTTCTACTTTAACCACCTAAAAATAAAGACTATATCCAAAATATCCAACGTCTAAATATCATGCATTTTAAATAAATTTCATATTAGCTCATTGTGACACAAAATAGGTACTCATTATTCATGCAGATTTCAACCCAAGGTACATGTTTAAGCGATTGTGTATAATGTTTTACTGTCGAAATAAAATGTATTTAGGTTCATAACTTTGTAGTACCAACCTACTTTGACGTAAAGATTACTAAGTAGTCAAGCTTAGTAGTTAAGCTTATTTATTATGAAAACAAAAATGACAAGGTACAAACAGTTTTTTTTTTCTATTGAGGTAATTAAACTGAACTGAGTTGGTCGATATGTCGGATGAGCTGTGGGTAAAACTCACCAATTGACCGCCGAGTGAAGCCCACAGAACGTTAAATACGCGTCGCGGAAGACCTAATAGGAAATGGCGGGACAAACTAGACATGCGTAACAGGCTAGAAGCGCAAAACTAAAAAAGAGATAGATATTAAAAATATTTATTTTTAAAATGGATTATTCTTATTGATTTGGTTATTTTTAGTATAAAATCTCTTAGAAGACATTTAAACTAAATTTTAAATATTTTTTTTAAGTTAGAGAAGACTGGAAGACTTTGTCCTGTCAATAATCTAGACCGATATAATTTGGGGACCTTCAAGAAATAAGCCTTCTTTTCACTCAAAATGCCACCACTAACCACCACCACTAACCATCAGGTGACCCATCGTTTACGCTCAATACTTAAAATCGCTTACTGCGTTAAAGAGCAAACAAACAAACATACTTTCACTTTTATATAATTAAATATAGATTACAACGTTACAACTTGTTATAATTTCAATAAAGAAAACATTCATTTGTTTCGCAAGCAGAAATAATGATAACAAAATATTTTGAGTACGCAAATTGAGCAAAGAAAAATTGCCAATAATTACAATGGACGACGAAAAAGTTGAAAGAAAAAAGAACAAGGAAGATCAAACAAATTAGATCTAATAAATAAAACAGAATTTAACGAGATTCTTAAAATAAATGTAAAGAGCAAGGGCAACGTAATGGTGCAGAGTTTTACCTACATCACAAGAATCCTAACATACATGTCTGTTACACCATAATTAATTACCTTTACATAATTAACTGTCGACAGACAGAAAAACTGTTTCTCGTTTGGTCGACCTTGTAAATCTACGATTAATCTTTATTGTATTAAACCGTCACAGTATAAGCTACTGCAGTGCTTAAGCTTCATTCACATGTACATATCGTACGTAGACACGACACAGCACATATGTCAATCCATTTCCAACTTTACGACGAACATAAAAGAGTTTATTCTGGAACTTAAAATACAAATTAATTATAATTAGTTACATTCTAAATTTACTTACTATAAATACTCTAAACTTAATAAAAAAATATAGTAAAAATTAAGTAGGTAATTATATACAAAAATCACGCGAAGGCATCAAAGAATAACTCCTTATCACCGTCCTCTGCAGAGACGACATAATCATCTTATAGTTTTATTTAAAGTTTTTCATTTGCTAGATATAAATACGCCAATAGATAATGTCTGTAATAATATATTTATGTCTAACTTGTGTCTGTTGCATACGGTGTCTGTGAATCAAGCTTTAAGCTACCTCAAGAACTGCTAGTCTAACAAACATGAAAAAACGCTATTACTCGTACGTTTCCAGGAGCTATCTATTTTTTTCGCGTCTTCCTATCGTGTGGTTGACAAACAACGTAGTATTAGAGTTTAAACCACTAGGCCTTTGACGTACCTTTACTACGAATCGAATTTCAGAGTCCGTACTACTACTAAGAATTTCCTAATAGAAAATACGGCCCGGAGATTGAACTCAGAACGTCGCGCTCAGTAGTTGCACTTGCGATTACTATCAACAAAGTACAAGGTAGTATTTATATTCAAACATAAACTGACGTACATTGGGTTACAATTGGATACAAATAAATCTTACGTACAAACATTACAAAATTTACGATTTCACGTAACGTTTGCCACGAAAGAGATTTTCATACCAACCTTATGAAAACATAAGAAAATCGTAATGTCTCATCATAAACCTCATTTGCATTATTCATTTGAATACGAGGTCTCGTAAAGTCATCGTTTGTTAATGAACCTGATCTCTGCCGGCTGTCTTGTTTAAGAATAGAAGTTGTTTACCACACGCCCGATTTGTATACATTCGATTTTACACTCATCTCGTAATCGGTCGTAAATTTATCAGGTGCGAATATGCTTATGAATTGCGAAGGCCTGTTCGAAAGTGCTGATGACTTTATAAGTTTAGCGCGTTGAAAAAATGGGATGGTGTTATTAAAAAAGCTTTTGCCCGCCGCTTTGCCCGCGTGGGTGATGGATCAGGATAATAAGTATCCTATGTGGTATAGGACATGGTCTATCTGTGCACCAAGCTGTCATACAAATGGTTTCAACGGTTTACACATGATTAAGTAACAACCATCGGCACAAATTAATACGATTCACAGGATGTATCGCGCAAAACGTGAAATACTTTTTATGTTGTACATAATTATAATATACTTAAGTAAAAATTTTTTTACGTAAAACGATTTTGTCATCAAAACTAAAGCTGTGTACCAAATATTAGATCAATCTGTCAACAGGAAGGGAGTGAAATATCGATTACTAAATTTGAACCAAATAATAAACAGGTCAAGCTAAGTAAAACGGCTTAAAAATTAAGTACTTTTAAAAAAAATGTATTGTCTTATAACAGCGGTATTATGTGTTACAATTACATAAATCAGAAAATTCACTAAAATACTTAGTTTGTAATAAATTCTATTCATGAAATTATCCAATGTAAATACAACAATAAAAATATCGTTATTATGCATTGTGACAAATTAAACAATAACAGTTTTAACGGCCAACTCTATGCCGATTAGGAAACAAAGACACGCTTCTATATCTTCTGAGAAAATGACGTTATTCCACGTACTTCCGAACTTTAACGACAATAAACAACACGACAAGACTTTGGCATTGAATCGGAAATCACAGTTATAGTACCAGATTTATTACCAGAACAGTTAGTATTTCGTCTCCACACATTCCGCTGTGCGTTATAAAGTCTTTTAGAATTCGCTCGTAGACTGGCTGTTACTGATATGCATTTACGCGCAGTATATTCCCAGCTTCCGACACCAAAGGTGTTCAATACGCAGTGTTATGTTAACAGTACAAAATAATCTCAAACTTTAAGAAAATAGAGTGCAAATTAAAATGTCGGTGAACATTGACATGGAAAACTTTT
Organism: Protodeltote pygarga; assembly: GCA_936450705.2. Taxonomy (NCBI): domain Eukaryota; kingdom Metazoa; phylum Arthropoda; class Insecta; order Lepidoptera; family Noctuidae; genus Protodeltote; species Protodeltote pygarga. The sequence goes on along the minus strand of OW388257.2, from coordinate 4,245,422 downwards.
CTGCGAAGAAGAATCTGAGGCGCCGTACATTGAATACTATCAAGTCGGCTGTGACAGCGCTGAAACAAATCGCTAGTGAGTGCTTCAGTAAACAGTGATATTTTTCGGGTAATGTCTCCGGAATTTGTGGGTATTGGTACACAGAGAGCAATATTTTAGGCAAATAAAATAGATTGAATTCTTGTTGAAATCGGAATCGCGACTTTTTATATTTGTAGCTTTGATTGGAGTAAATAAACTTTCTTGAGTGCTAACGATAATGTATAGGTATTTCTAGTAGTGTAAAGCCAAGTCAGAGGCCTACGGGGGGTTTAAACTCTGTCACTGGGCTGTTTATCAATATTGCGATACAGGAGAAAGCGATAAAGGTGAAGGTATTTTGATGAAAAAAAAAATTGTGTACAGAACGATAATTACTTATTTACAATTCTCAGAAGTATTTACTTTATTCATGACAATCCAAAACCAAATTTTTCGTTAACACAAAATTTATTCAAAATCCAATAACGCAAATTCAATATTTACATATCGTGATAACTGGAGGGTGTAAACAAAATGGAGGCTATTATACTTACTTTCTTACTTTTTACAACACTTGAGAAGTGGCTACAACCCGTCGGGTACTTGCGAGACGTCAGCATATATAATGAAAGTGACATAGGCTTAGGAAACCATTGTGTTCGTCATCTCACTTCCAAACAGCTCGTCACTCTTCAACAAACTCTCAACAGCGTTGTTTGTCAAAACCAGCCGCGTCTGTAGCTGACGGGTAACACTCCACAATTCGTTATGTTTTATCTTTTAACCTTTTATTCTACCTGTGATTTAGTAACTAGGGCAGATCTTGACGTTTACAAATGAACCACGGCTCACCATTGTCTTCCATATTGATTCGAACAGTCTGTTTCTGATGAGTTATGGAGTGAATTTACATAAATAAACCTTGTTTGCTAAAAGCTTCCTTCGAATATAACCTTATCTTTGTTGAGTTTGCCAGTTTGGTATGTCATACAAGACAGCAAAGTGTATTGAATTTACAATTAGATCCACACTTAAATTAGTAACTAAGTTACAGTTCCGTTGACTGAATTTTGTTTTCACAAGTATGTGAAGCAAGTTGTGATTTTGCTACCCGCAAACTTTGTTTGACAAATACTGGAGCCCAACGTGGGACTGCAGGCGATTGAATTATAAACATGTTTACGAGTTAAAATTACATAAATATTCATGTGTATTCCCATCACTTGTGCTCCATATGTTTGTGTTTGTACGTAAGAAGTTGCAAAACATTTTGAATTTAGGCAAGGTTTAGGAATAAGTCTACAGATGTTTCCGCCACATAATTATTCCAAATATGTCCCGGAAACATCGTAATATTCTAACGTTAGAATATTACTAAACACATAAAATAAAATTAAAAATGTAGGCTAGCCTTGTAGGCTAGACTAAATAGGATAGCTTATTCTGCTCTTAATGTTGCATTAATCTTTCGTTTAAATAAGTCTACGCCCTAAAATTTCATCAATGCAAAATGTCGTTTTCGAGAAATTATATTTTTACAACATTTTGGTGCAAAAGTGATCATAAAAGGATTTCGTTCCACTTTTGAGGTACCAAACTCTAAAAAACAACTTTCATAATTTACGTTATCAATGACAGCATTGACAGACTACAATAGAGAATTGTGAAATATCACAGAACTTTTTGCGATTTGCCTTCGCCACTCGATCAAAAATTTCCCAAAAAAAATCTGCGAGTCGAAAACTTTAACCATACAAAAGTCAAACTTTCATTTTTTGAACTCCATATAATCGGTAGAGCTCGTAAATAGCCCGAAGTTTGCCCATTTCCCGTCAATACGGGTCGAGGCCTGCCTTTATTTGGGCACGTTTCCTGACCGCGATCAATGTTAGGGCCAAATTTATCACCTTCGATCATCAGAGTCTGCTATCTATTGTGATTTGAAATTCGAAGTAGGATGGAAATTCCTTTATTTAAAAAAATAATCCTTTCCTACTACTAATATTATAAATGTGAAAGTTTGGTTGGATGCATGGATGTTTGTTACTGTTTCACGCAAAAACTACTGAGCGGATTTAAATGAAACTTTACAATAATGTAGCTTAAACGTTAGAATAATACATACACTACAAACTATCAAAATACCTGGTAACGCATAAAAGTAACGTTAAATATTTATTCTACACTAAGGTGACAAATTAATAGGCACCAAGTCGTTTGCCGGTAAGTGGTTACCATAACCTCGCTGGTTATGAATGGGGAGGATTGGACTATCAATTCTTTTCACTAACCGTAAGAAACACAACAGTATGACATCTATTGATGCCATATTCTGTGAGATGGTGACACTACCTTTGTCAAGCCAACCCATCTTTATATTTGACGTAACATAATTAAAACCGTATTTTAGTAGAACTTTACTTATTCTGGTAGCCATTTAATGACAAACTAGGCCAGCTTATTTTCAGAGCACTAACATCGTATGCATCATTACATTTAATCCACCAATGAAATAGTGGATTAACTCGCAGCGATGCATGAATAGTCGCACATAATTAGGTGACCGTAAAATTGGGTGTTACGAAAACCATTTACGTTTGTTGACTCATAGTAGGATAATAATGTTTTTCTACGGATATTTGCATTCAAAAACTGTGGAAATATTCGTAAATTATTCATGAAAACGTGATCGCAGCTTCGAGGTTAGTTCTATAGTGGTATTTTGTAAAACTGTGCGCGAATAGACCAAAAATAATTTAAAAATTAAAATAAAGCTTTATATTTTAAAGAGGTTTAGAATGAGGCGATGGAGAGAGCTATAGAAATATTTTTGTGATTTTTTTACATGTTATAGCACATTACACAATATTATACATGTTAGAGCGTCGACACGGTACGTCGAAGATCGTGGGTTCGAATCCCATCCGTATCAGTTGTTTTTTCAGATTTTCTTATTAAATAATTATATTGAGAGCTATAGAGTTTGTCAATTAATACTGATTAAATAAAATTGAATTTTATCTTGATATGACAAGAAGAAGATGAACTCATTAGTAAGTCTGACGTTTAATTAAAGTATTCTTTGCGATGTACTGTTATTTAAACTAATATTTTCAACAATCCCATACTTGAGTGTCCTATAAACCCTTAAATCCAGACATTATCTAATCATCATCTTCCTGCCCGTCCTAATTTTATTTAGGATCGGCGCAATACCCTTAAATCCAGACATTTGACCTAAATTCTTGAAGCGAATCTAAACCGCTCCTAAATTTAAAATAATAAATGCCGGTGCTCCCAATACATCCAATTTGTAAGCAACGCAAAAATCCAAGAGAATACCAGTGGAATTTAAATGACAGACGGCCCGTTTCAGAGGATTACAGAACTCTATAAAAGGAACAACTTTTGCTACAAACCCCGGTTTCGCGAAAAGTATTCGACTTTCGCAATCCTTAATGCGATCCATAAATATTTTCATTTACACTGAATAAAAATTTATTCCCACCCTACCAAGTACATACATCGGATATGTATTTTACATTTCTATTTTTCATCTTTAGAAAGCAAATTCGCACGAGTTCATTCGGCATATTCTTGCTGTGAGTTAAGTACCTACTGTACCTATTAACACAGGTGACATAATATATGTATATAAAAAGGTCTTAAAAAATGGCCAATGCTAATGTAGATTTTGGTTAGGAAGCTAAATCCAAAATAGTCTATTTATAATGTAAAAATCTTCTTTCGCCTATCTTTCGCCTGCGTTGGTACCATATTACTTGGGGATGGAGCAAAATTTTTCTTCCACTCTTCTTTGTCAGCTGTCTTCTGAGCATTCACTCTAATTTCATTCATATTATTTCTCACACACTCGATTCTTCTTTTCTCCGATCTACCTCTGTAAGTGAAAGCATGCAAAAGTTAATAAATAAATGTTTGAAGTATTTAACAATTACTATTTATTTATAAAATTATATTTATTACCCACTGCAAGGCAATTCAATGTAAATAAATTCGGTAAATGATACCATTTAAAACAGTAAGATAACATAAATAAATACATTCTGTTAGTACTCCACCCTTTTTTTTGTGGCCGGGGGGAGTAAAAAATGCCTTCCGCATACCGCTTGTCCGAGGATGTACGGTTATGTGGGGCTCGCACTAAAAACGTCTCCCCCCTGCGTGTTCCTCGCACTATATCGGACGGGGTCGAGTACCGCATGCATGTAGGCCCGCTCAAATTTGCACTCGCGGAGGGGGGGGGGGTTGTCAATGTCCTAGCCTCTACCTACCCGTGATTGTCTTAGATACGAACTTGGAAAATGTAATAGGAACAATATCACGCAATGAAAATACGACGGTACATGCTTCGTATTTTTTTAGTTTAGACTCTTAATGGGATCTTTTACTAGGGTAGAATCGAGTTACAGTCATATATAGCCTAATGCAAATTTAGTTTGACTGATAACAGTATATGACAGTGAAATCCAATCCACATAATACACACTACGTGGCGTGTCACCAATTTATATATTAGCAAGATTTACAATTTAAGCTGTCTTGCAAACCGTGGTAATAATTACAAATCGACTCAATCTTTTTCCACACAAGGAAAACGTGAAGTAAAGCTTCTTTTGTAAATACCATTCTAACGAGAAAATAAAATCGTAACCACTTCGCTACAAACTTTTAGCTGAAAATAAATTTGGAAACTCGTAACTTTCGCCGCGTAAATTAAAATTTGAAAAACCGGCTTACATTCTCGCTAGTATCTTGGTTATTTTGTCTAGTTTTTAATCTATCGAGTCTCCAACACGAAAAACGGTTCACGGTTTTATCAGCGAACCAATTAAAAACCAGACAGGCTCGTACGGAGGACACTCGGGGCCAATTTTCGGACGACAAGTACTCATTTTTTCGTTTTACACGCCTGCATGGGCAACCATTTCAATTACGGATGAGTGAAACTTGACGTTAGGAATTTTAAGCAATTTTCGGCTTGACCGCTTAAAACTCCTTTAACAAGCCACTGATGCAGAGGAATCTGCTCGGTGGAACGAGTTCGTTTATTGAAATAAAACAATAATTTTTAGAACAACAATTTCGCTAAGGATATTTAATAATATCTTAGGTTTTCGCGAGGACTACACGTAGTGAAACCACTTTTTAACAGATGCTTTTACCCTTATATTACGTTTTGTTTTTTTTTTTTTGAAAATATTAATTTGTAATGTGTTTCAATTAATAATAATTGATAGAGTGCTGCTGGAGAGTTTATTTCGCTATTTCTTCTCTTTTCAGCTATACCATTAGGTAATGGTAGTAAAATTATTAAGAATAGAATTTAATTATTTAATTTCAACTAAATAATTTCATAGTTAGGGTTAAGTTGTTAAGGCGGTACATCAAAAATAATTTTAAAAATTGTTATGAAGTTTGACACCTCAGCCTCCCCGCGACAAAATCTGCAAAATTTTTCGAAACGAAACGAAGTGAAAGATAAAAATAGATTGAAAAAAACCTCGATAAGCAGCTATAGCTAGTTTAGTTCTATTTTTTGGTCACAAATCAAACCCGCTCGGAACATTCATTCTCAGGAAAGAGCACTCAAGGTCTCGCGTTCATTGCAGGTTCACACAGAATTAATTGCTCGACCTTTCTCCTCATTGAAGGGTTGGTCTTTATTGCGTGTTGAGAAATAACAAATCAGACGCACCTTTACACGAGCTATCTTACAGATAACAGGAGGACGCGTCCATTAATTTTCATCCGCTTTACTTAAATCACCTCCAATTTGGATTATTTAGGCGTTTAATGCTTAGAGTGCGGAGGTTTCCCAGTGGGAATGGTTTGACTCGTGTTTCCTATTTAGAGTTTATCCAACTTTAGATGAGATTTAATTTAAACACAGCTCTCGACCTGATTGACGTTTCTATCTATATTGTCTAGCCGGTGAAAGGTAAAAAATAAAGGATTTTTTACGGCAAAGGAAAATTCTTTTGATCTACATGTGCAAATGAAAAACCAAAGGGAGTTAAGTGAACCGTTCGCTTTTTTCCTACAAATTCACGCCAGAATGATCGTGCTGACGTTTGTCGGTTTTGTTCGGACAACTCGATATAATATTATGAAATTCTTTCCTTTTTCCGTTCTAATTAAAAATTATCTTTGATCTCTGTACTTTATCATCGTCCCGTGTAATCACCATAATTACAGATTCAAAACAAAAGCCATAAGAAAAAAAAACGTTTAATGATTATTAAACAACTTTTAAGAAAAGGTATTCTGAGTTGTCTGAGCATCGAATCTTATTTATTTATTTGGGAAAACAAACAATTGTACAATATAAATTACAAATCAGCATTAATATTACACATATTGGTTATTGACAATCAATTAAGTTTCCACATATTACTTCATTACTTGTCTACAATATTATAGTTATTTTTAATCGTAATCTGATATTATGAATTCAAAACTGACCTACGATCAATAAAACAAATGCATACAGTTAACAAACCGGAGATGCAGTCAATAAACCGCGAATATATAAAGTTGCACTGATTTTCATTCTGAATAATCGAAGGAGACAGGAACTGATGGCGGAATATATCAGGCCGGATGACACTGCATTTTAAAAGCTGCGTGGAACCGATGACGTCATCCTATATAAAATATGAGCCTGTTGAATTTCTCACGAATACTTCTCGGCAGAGGGCTTGAAACAACTCGTAAAGACTCTCATGAAAAGTATTATTATTTTTCGGATACGTTTCAGAGGGCATCTGTATTTTATTGTTACTTATCTTGATTCTGTCTTCATTTTCAACCAAAATTTAGAATATTTGGATGTGCTATGAGTATATTTTGTAGATGATCTAAATAGCGTTATATTTCAGACTTTATACAATTCTCGATTGTAGGTCAATATACAATATGTTAAGAAAACCCTGTCCGATCCGTGAAGGTATTAGTAGGTATCGGGATGTGATTCTATTTGTGTAATTTTTTTCACATAATAAGTAAAAAAAATTACCCCGAATAAAAATGATTAAAAAATTAAAAAATGAGGAAACTTACATGACAACACAGGCGGGCGACGGTCGGCGCACTCGTCAGTTTTCGGGTAGCGTAGCGAAGTCATATAGTGTTGTCAGTTTTTGGAATTTTACCAAATTTTAAGTTAATTTGTGTAAAAATCACACATTAAAAAAAAATATTACAACGTTATCCTTATCAATAATGTAAATTGTTTATTCATATTTGGTTATATTATTGAAGTACCTATGTGCCCCTTTCGGGTCGGACAGGGTTTTCTTAACAAGCTGTATAAAGCCTTTACATTTTGTCTGGCTCTGAGATACAGCTTAACATGCTTTCCGAGGCACGGAATAAGTTAAAATTAATTTATGATACGCACATAACTTCCGAAAAGTCAGAGGTCCTTGGGTTCGAACCTGAGACCTCTGAGTTCCATAGGCTATCACGACTCAACGGCCACACTAGGATTATGTAGATTTTTAGGTAGCCATAAATATGTAGATGAGTTTTAAACTATAAACATTTTTTTTATTTATATGCCAGTAAAAGCATTTTATCACTACATAGTATAAAACAATGTCGCTATCCGCCGTCTGTCTGTCCCTATGTATGCTTAGATCTTTAAAACTACGCAACGGATTTTGATGCGTTTTTTTTTAATAGATAGAGTGATTTTTAAGGAAGGTTTATATGTATGCTGCACCCGTGCGAAGCCGGGGCGGGTCGCTAGTTCACTATAATTAAATGTTGTACTCTTTTTAATACACAGTTCTTGAAAAAACATTTTATAAAATAGTTTTTCAAAGAAAAGTTTCATCATTAAATTTTACACAGTGTTGAATTAAAATTTATATACATAAACCCATTATGTACATAATGTTTCATTAATTTTTTGTTCATAATCTTATCTCTTAATATTTCTAGAACGGCTTTCAGAAAGAAAAAAGCTTCCTTTCATAAGTTTTCTTGGCTGCCAGTTTTTCACGGGCAATTACCCCCGTGGGCGAAATGACGTCATACGTGATTGATAACATCCCCTGATTAATATTTTATATAATGTAATAAAAAAAATATTACCCTTTTCCGTTATCAAAGCATTTTGCTCTTAAAGTAAGAGTTTTCAGAGTCTGTATTTGCACTTTTGCAGAATAGTATATTTGGGGATCTCCAAATTAAGACAGAATAGGCATTTTAATAGGACCCACCTACCCCACCTAGGACCACATTGCAACTTACTATCAAATGATTTCGTGGCCAAACAAACTTATTTTCTATATTTTTGTGATTTTTTTTACACATTATAGCGTATGTTAGCTAATTAACTCTTATTACTAATATAAAATATTTAAAAAAAATCGACTGATTCTTCTGAATACGCCGAAGGTCATGGGTTCGAATCCCATCCGTATCAGTTGTTTTCTGTGTATCAAATTTCTTATTAGATGATTATGTTATTTTCTATATTTCTACCACAGCACTAAATACCACACCCGTATTTTCAAAAAGGATTAGAATTGTTTATCAGGCACACACACACATTTGGGCAGTTATTTTAAACGTCTCATATAATAAACCAAGGCGATTTATAAAAGCTGAAATAATATTAACAACTATCGTTGTTTTAAATTGTATGCTTAATACATTTTACTTTTAACTTACCGAACCCGAAGGCTCAGTAGTAAAATGTTATAGGTGACCTCAGCTAAGTGAAATTGTCAGTAAAATTTAATAATACTTAAATTATTACATACATTTTTAAATATATAGATATAAAACATAAAAATATACATTTAAAAATAAAGTAGCCTACCAGTATCGGGGACAGGGTCCAAGCTACCGGTGGTGTAAGAATAATTATTATAATCATTATTATATAGGTACATATTCACGCCTATTTCCCAGAGGTGTAGTAAGCCCGGAAATTAAAATAATTAAGCCAACAATCGTCAGAATTTTTACCGTAACTGCCTCATCAGTGGTTTATAATTTAATTGCTTTACAAAAATAATGTTTAATTATCCTATCCACAACTGTCATTATTAAATTACTTTGTATAATAATTAGATTTCGCACAAAATGTGGATATAATTCACGTAAATGAATTAGCTTCTTAATTAACAAGTAGAGGATTATGACGAATTACGTCATGTCAAATTACGACGTTATTATTTTAGATCTTTGTGCTACGCTAATTTGAGTGGTTCATTTTGGGATTGCGAGATGCTTGATAAAGGCGAAAGAGCAAATTTTTGTGCTGTGGCAAAGGTGTTAATACAAAATATCATCTTGTCTCTATCGGCAAATACATTATACACTTGGAGCAGACAGGTATCGTATTTTTTAGCCCGAGGGAATCCATGTCTACTGTATTTATTATCTTACCTTAAATACTGTTTTCAGTAAATATTGTTACTTAATACATGACGTATCAAATATATTTTTAAATATAATATTGAAAAAGCCAATTGGTTCAGGAATAGGGTCCAAGGTCCAGGGTGGTCAAGGCTTATTATAATTGTTAAAATATATTCCTAACTTCAATCAGTACCAAAAATACATTATTCATATGACCGCACTCTTTTTTTTCTTATGAAATAAATATTTAAAAAAACTGAAACAAAGATGAAAATATTAAGTTGTCAATTTGGTGCGTACTGAATTTGAACCTAGACATAGGTTTTCACAGAGGACCAAAACGGTAATTTACCATTTTGGCACTCTATGCTTAATAAAGCACAAAGCAATAAAACGGTACACAAACAAGGCACAGTGCACTAAAACGTTTCTTCTAAAATTAAAGTAATTTTACTAAGCTTGCTTTCGAAAAGGCATTTTAGAGGCAAGGTTGCTAATAATGTTTGTATGATTTGAATACGTACTGAAAACACTCAAGTAAAACACGTACAAGAAAATTATATTATGAAAAGCACTAATAAACTTGGGCAGACTTGCTTCAGAAATAACGCAGGTGAAACACCACAGAATAAAATTATGCAGTGCGCCAACGCGAACGTGTTGCTCTTTAGTCATAAAAATAAATAGCTTGTTTCTACTTCAGAATATTAAACGGTAACGAATAAGAATATTGTGAACTGAGAGAGCTGTAGGTAGGTATATATATTTTTTTTATATATTTACTAGCTGCAAAGAGATGTTTATTAAATAATATTAAAAATGTGGTGGCGCAAAAATGTCATGATGGCACCTTGGTTACGAACCCGCTTTGCAAGCACGTGGATGTGGGTTCAAACCAATTTGACTCTTTCAATGTCACCTCTACTCTAAAACACCACTGACTAATGGTGAACGAAGACTGAAATCGCTAATACGCGGTAAACTAGCGTGGTAATTAAAGCGCGATCCTTCTTAGCAGGAGATGAGGCCTTTGCCCTGTTGGTTAATTATTTTAATTATTATACTGGGTTATTTGTAAAACACCAGCATCCTTAAAAGGGGTCATTAAACTCATAATTATGAACAACTTTTACTATGGGACCAACCCTGAAATCGCAAAAAAAATCAGCTGTTCCATACATTTTGTTGAGTCCCGTGACCGTAAATGTATGGAACAGCTGATTTTTTTTGCGAATTTAATGACCTCTTTTAAGGATGCTGGTGTTTTACAAATAACCCTGTTTTAGCTTTTTGGTAAGCTACGAGTATTTATTAAAAGAACTTGAAATAAACTCAAAACAATAGAAATACTTTTTATTTCTAAGACTATTTTAGGTACAATTTATATCCAACAAAAGAAATGTTAAATAACAAACGAAAATAGCAAACGAATTAAGCAATATAGCGATAGGGTGAACGTCCGTCCGTTCCAACGGTCACAAGCGAAGTGTAGCACCAACTCTCCGAACCGACTCGTGCGCTGCGGTCGCCCCACTAGCGTCCCTCTCACAACAGTACGATGCGTCGAGCCAACGTCAGCTAAGCCACGCCTACCGGAAAGACGCATCTGCTAATACCTGTATATTAAGTATATAAATAAATCCTCTTAAAATAGACTTGCTAACCTATCACAATCAATGAAAATTAACTTAAACAAACTCTCTGTTAATTTCAATCAATATTCTACCTTAAACATACATACCAAGGCTTGTATGTTTTAGGCGATAGTTGATTATACATGCAAATATATTACGAGCGTTGAGCAAACATCTTTATTATATTACTGTAGCAATAACGTAATGGAATTAAACTCTAGTGTTTGGTTATAGTGTCTGAAATAGTTCCTTTTCAAGCATTAATTTCAATATTTAATAGTTATTTTTAGTATACCTACAGAAGCATAACAGAGAGGTTGGAAAATTTGCAAAGAATAGCGGCTTTAGAATTTTTTTGATTCGTAATATTACCTACATGAAAAAAAACTTGATTTTTTCTTATGGTTATACAATCTTTTTTTAAATCTTAGCCTACTGTGTCCCACTCCTTAGCAAGGGCCTCCCCCATATCCTTCTAAGTACCTACTCTTTTCCCGCAATACAATCCTATCTGCTAAAATTTTAAAACATATAAAGTTGATAACGTATAAAGAGAGTCGTATAAAAAGGTAAAATAATTGGTTTTTGATATGAAGAGCTTGAAAAAGCTGCATCGATCAGAGCGTAGCTATTAAATTAATGATCGCGAAATAACTTAGAAGCATTAATATATTAAAAGGTACACTAATAAAGTTACAATAGTACTAAGACTACACGAAACAAAACATTTTACTGAAAACCCATTGTTCGATTACTTCATCCATATATTTTCAAGTAAATACTACGTTGCGCTCTACAGGCTTATGTGAGCTTTGCAAGAAACAATAGAGCGAGACTCAAATATATTGCATCGACCACCGTGTTTTCAATTAAAGAGAATTCTGTTCAGAATGTCTTCGTAGCAGCACTTTGGGTACTTTTGTGCCAAAATTAATAGTTGGTCAGTTAATTAAGAGAATAATTTAGAGAGTCTTTGAAGGATTAAGCGGGGAGTTTTAATAGTCTAAGTCAGACGATCCGGTTTGTTGTTTCTAATCTAGCATTTTATATTACAGAGCAACTGACACTTGAGTCTTTGTTGTATAATATTTATTTATTATTTTATCTCATTCTTTTTATTATTTTATATATATTAGAGTCGTGATTGCTTAGTGGTGGTGACCGTTGACTGGCAAATCAGAGGTCTCAGGTTCGAACCCAAGGCGCAACTTTTCGTTAGTTATGTGCGTTTTATAAATTAATTATCACTCTCCGTGCCTCGGATAGCACGTTAAGCCGTTGGCCCCGGCTGTCAATTGTAGATCTTTGACAGTCGTTACGGGTAGTCAGAAGCCTGAAAGTCTGACAACCAGTCTTACCAAGGGGTATCGTGTAACCCAGTATCTGGGTTGTACGTTGTCTGATAGGCAGTCGCTACATGTAAAACAGTGGTATTCAGCTGCATCCGGTTAGGCTGGAAGCCGACCTCAATATAGTTGGGAAAAAGCTAGGCAGATGATCTTTTTATTATTTTATTTTATTGTTTTATTACGTTCTTTTTATCTCGTCTGGTCTAAGACGAGCCAAACAAAGCGAAAGGCCGTTTCGTTACTACAAGAACTAATGTAACAGAAAAGTAATGAACAGTGAATACATTTTTCATCTTACGCTCATGTGAATGTAGCGAAATGGCCAAGCCACATATTTTGACTAATGTGTGAAGTTTGTGAAGTTAGGGCTTGTAGAGCTATGGCGTATAGTGTTAGAAGCTTGGTTCTACATGTGATCTGATAACTTTTTTACAGTGCGAGCCATATCGTGAGTTTTTGACAACATTTTACATAAAAATGTGTTTAGTGGGATATTAATAAGAAATGAGGACTTATATTTACCATCATCATCAGCCTATAGTAGTTCACTGTTAAACATAAAATTATATGTTTGTTTGTCGATCAGTGGTCTTCACGTCTTCACTCAAGAATTAGCTTACATCATCAACATACGTAAAACCAGGGATTCCGACAATACATTGCCGACCTTACAGGGGGTTTGTTGCGCTGGTAGTTTCTACTTGAAGCCTGTAATCTATGTTGCCTTGGTACTTGGTATTTCCGAGCTGCAGTAAAATCCATAAACTACAATAATATAATTTAAAAAAACGTAAATTTTGATTAAAAGAGAATGACCAAATGAAAAACTAAGAATTCTTGCTTTATGTAATGTAACGTCACTCCAAAAAACAAGTGCAGCGAATGTGAAACAAGGAATGAGAAATGAGGAATGCTGTTTTAATAATTATAATAATGTGTTAACCAACAGTAATGCAATGTAATTAAGGTAATCAATTAAATGTTATTAATAATTTAACGAAGCACAACGTAGGTATTAAACGTTTAATTGTTTAAATTAAATCCATAACATATTTATTAAATACGAAAGTAAATGTGCCTGTCTAAAGCAACTATATCTTAGTAGAATATACGTACGTTTTATAGTATGTATGTATTGGCAGTACCATCCAAGTCATAGATCACAGGTTTGAACCCAGGCACGAACAACTAAATTTTCAAACTCATGTGCATATTAGAATTTATATTAGAAAACTTGAGGAAACACGCGTGAGAGATTTTTCACGTTATGTTAAGTCATATTGTTACAGGCCTACGGGCGGTTTAAACTCTGACACAGGTTATTCATCAACCATACGATGCAACTTCTGCATCAGTTCAATTCAATAAAAGGCTTTTCAAACCGTTGAAAAATCTCTCAGGTGTGCTGATTTTCTTACGATGTTTTCCTTCGCCGTTTCAGCAAGGGAATATTAGTTTCTAATACGCACATAAAGTCAGAGGTGCGTACCTAGTTTTCGAACCTACGACCAACCACGATCCAACGGTCATACCACGAGGCTATCCCTGCTTATAAGCTAAGAAACTCATTTCATTTTCATAAGAAACCTTGAAGAAACAGAAATAAATCTTCCAACCATAAAAGTGACGTAACTTAAAAGTACTTCACTTGTTTAAATTCCCAGCAGGTCAAACCTGACGTCTATACCGGCACAATTGTAAAACAGTCCCCCACTTGACACCGGGAGAACAATGGCACAATTCAAAGTTTTCCAAATAACCGGCGTGGAACTGCCGCAGGGCCGTATTGCCAGATCGAAGTTTTTAAAAATAAAAATAAATAAGTTTTATTGAAAGTGTAATAGCAGCTTCTTTGCTGTTCTGACGATGAAATTCCGAATGATGAAAATTAAATTTTAAATGTACAATGTGGACAATGTGTGTGTTGTATTATCAAAATTTAAAAAGTCTTAATCAAGTAATATTCAACATGAAGTTACATACAACCTGATTTATTCAAGACTTAAACAACTTTACCCAAGGAACATAGGTCAAAAACTAAAAATTGAAAATTGGCTTATCATACAAAGTGAAGGCTCACGTGGCTCACGTATGTATGAGAAGTTGCTTTCGTTTTCAGATTTTCCATTGTTCCTTGAGGAAAGTTGCTTGGTTTCAAGGAAATTTGGCTGATCTTCAAAAATTCAGCAGCATTGTATTCTAACTGCAAAATTAGACACACTAGCCTTTCTAGTTAGCCGTACAAGGTAGATGTCACTATTGTTGGGACGGTTGAATATAAAAAAAAATCGATTGCATGCATTATCAGCAGGAGTACAAATTCAAATCAGGCTCGTATTCGATTTTTTCTCTTTACTAAAATTTAAAACTTAATAGAATTATTTATCTATGACCCATTTTAGGAACCCTTGCTATCTGTAATTTTAAAATTAACCGTTTGATAAGCTCAGTGTCAAATATGCCGTTAGCCACTGTTAGTTTATTTCAATTTATCTATCTCTCTGTGGTAATAACCAAAGCAGCATAAGATAACAACAAAACGGTTCATTTTCACATTCAAATCCAATCACTCGTGCACGGTTCGTTTTTTTTTAATCTAACCTGTGACTTATTGGCATTGGCAACACTGCCGGCAGCTGGAACGTGAAAGATTGTCGCTCCGCTGTGCCTCCCCCAGTCAATATTTGTAAGTGAATTCGTTCACCCGGTTCTATTGTAAATAGTATATTGTTTGTTATTACTTGCGAACTTCTTTCCTTTACCCTTTTAAAGGAAGTGAGGAGAAATATAATTTGAAATAGGTAATAATTTTCTCTTTTTAATTTGTAAAAAAATGTGTTTTTAATCTGTGACAAAAGCTTCAACAAATAAATCATATTATTAATAGATTTAAAAAATAAATATCTTATCTATTACAAAAAAAAAATTGACATTTCAACGAAACGAAACTAACCTATTTCAATTACAATAAACTATAGTTGAAACGTTTTTTTTATCGTGTGGGAAACCCTTCATGAGTTCCCCATTACCAAGGACTCACACGGACTAATATCCACATAGTGTTCCTCCACACCCTCTAGGCGGAACAACGGGTTTCTAACCTAATCTAACCTAACCCATTATGTATCAGTTAGGTCACACAAATTATTAAAACATGTCACACATTCTTTAAGGCAGATTTATCTTACCTTAAAGCAACAAAAATCTTCATTGAAGATACAATCGCGGCTGCCCGCACTGTGGTTATCCCCCAACATTATACAAAAGCTTGAGAGATTCTCATCCCATTCGCGACATTTAAATGAACCCCGATGGCTCTATCAGCTTTTTACACGTCATCAGTTTTGGCGTGAAGCACCCTTCATTTTCCCTTGAATGAAGATTTTTCCAAAGCGCACATTGGCCCCTCCTCCGTCTATATCTGTCGACAAAGCGTTTCGTTTCACTAAAAACCGGCCAAATGTGAGTTGGACTCCCGCAGTTAAAAGTTCCGTAGTCTAAGTTGAGTTAAATTATTGTTTTACGCAAACTGTCTATATTAACTGGATCTTTATTGTAATTTTCCTGGAAATTCAATCAAGCCAATTAATATTGAGAATGATTTCACATTTTTTTCCTCGAAAACTTTTGGAGAGAAAGGTCGAAAAGTAAAAAAGACGAAAAGCAAAAATAATTTTAAAATGTTTTTGTAGTCCTTAATACTTGAAATAAAATATTATTGCCACTTTATATTTAGGGGAAACCCCCAAATTTTTGTATCTAACTTAGTCATCATTAAAGATGTATATATTCATGCTGAATTGTTGCTCTCTAGCAATAATAAGAGTAATAGGGCTGTGACAAACAGACATGAATAAACTAATAGGGGTTCCTTTTTACTACGGAACCCTAAAAATTGTCCGCCGTTTAAAATGACTTGGCGTTAATTCACGAATTGGTTAAGCTTTAACGAGTTTTAAAGGAGTTTTCAATTTGATAATTAAAGGACTGGTTGTCCTTTTCTCGGATGAAACAAAAAACAAACGCAATTATTCTGAAATTAAAAGTGCCTTATAAAACGTAAACTTCGTCTTAATCCAAATGTCGATGTCAATTCTATTTTATGGCTTAAATAAAAAAGTTAACTCTTCTTTTGAGTCCGATTCGCTCTTATTATAATGGATAGTTTTAATTGAAATAAAAATAAATAAAATAAATTCCCTGTTCCCAATGCCGGTTCGCTACTACTTTTTATATTTTTAAATATATATGTGTGTTAATATTTTTTAATAGGTATTTATATATTATGTATATTTAAAAATATAACAATATAATAAAAATGAAAAAGACTTTTATAAATTTACATTTCTCATAATCTATGCATGTGTTAGTTTTTGTTTATTCTATGTTATTTATTTATTTGTAACTAAATATAAATCTATATCTAAATCGTGATGTTTTAATTATACAATTCACTTCTAATTATATAATTCGCGAAATAACCTCTAGAAGCTTCAGTATACTGAAACCATAATCACCGTGGTTTTCAAACACGCTGTGTAAATTTAATTAAACTTAAGTGAGGCAAATAAAACCGACACATAAATTTGGAAAGTTAGTCATTAGGTTTATAAGGCTTAGGTAGAAATATTAGATTAGTTAAACAAATTATAGTAAGCTTTCTCGAGGAACTAAATAAACCAAACTTTTTATGTACATTATGGAATTTTTAATTTTTAAGCAAAACCATCTCTGTATTAAACCAAACAAGTAAAAAAGAAATTCGAATCGATCGAGCCGTTTTCGAGTTATTGAAACTATTTGAACAGCAATTGATTTTTATACTTTACTTTCCTCTTTCCTTCAATCGACTGGGATCCTAATAATCTCATAGTTTTAGAATAATAACTTTCGTGAGACATACTAATATATAAATATTGATACGGCTTTACTCACGTATATATGCGTGCCACTTTTGTGCGCGCATTGGAAGTATTTGCTCATAATCGCCCCACTGTGCAAGCGGGTTGGCGGTCGCAGTAGCAGATGATTGCTGTTACACAGAAGGATGCTGCTGCCCATCCTCCGGATCTTTCCCTTTGTCGCTTCTTACGACACCCGCGGGACGAGTAGAGGTGGTTCTATTCTTAAGCCGGAAACCACACAGCAGAGTTTTAAGTTAATATCATCTATTGCTATCATCTAAGCTAATAACATCGTAACTGCCCGTGGAGCCACCAAGGTCCTATCGGAAGACCAGCGCTGTGGTTGTATGACCACAGCATTTTATGCTGAGATAGGTACCTTTTTTGGTCTGCACAGTTACTGTTCTTTTTACATGTTTTTACACACACGTTCTTATTTATTTGTAATTGTGTAAAACTAAAATAAAAATCTTTCTTTCTTTCTTTATTGCACATTTCAGAAATTAAAGCAATATGTTCGTATATCGAGCCCATAACTGTCCCACTGCAGGGGAAAATACTTTTTCAAAGAATAGAGCATTAATCACCTCGCTAGCTCACTGCATGTTGTTGAATTCAAACCGTTAAAACCAAATTTCCTTACGATATTTTCCTTCTTATATCCACCACTTATAACAACTTTTATTCTATGTACTAACATAGATATTAAATACCTATTACATATAAATCATCTTTAAAAAAACGTAATACCAATCTATTTGGAGATGAAAGAATTTATCTTTAATCAATCGACATTGACTTCCCTACCTTGTTATCTTCCTTAATTAATTATAATTTCTACGATCAGTAGCTACTTTTTTCTTAATATTTTTCTTCGCATTCCACAAACTTTATTCGTTTTCTAACATTCACTTGAACGCAATATCTGTAATTGCATAAAGGAAACGTCTTCAATTGTTTCTGTTCTAATTGACCTAAAAGAGTAAAACATTTATTTTCTATGTTTTCTTTTGTTTTTGCTTCTTACGGCAGCAGGTTATTTTTATATCCAGCTACTTGTATATGGACTTGTAACATATGGCGAATCTTTATCCGTAGAGCAAATATATTGAGTGTTGATGCTTTTACTAACGGGCCAGCTAAATAAACTACGTTTTTGCTCAAATAATGTTAACTATCGCCATCGAAAACAGAGCTTGTTCGTGATTGTGGAGTAGTGTTGAAATTGAATTTTTTAATTGCTTAATCAGGCGTCTTTCTAACTTTTTATTAAACAGTTTTAATTAGACTTCTGTTTATTAAAATTACTAAGTTAGTATTACTAAATATTATTATTTTAGTTAATTTCTATATTGAGGGGTAGTAAAACCTTAATGTTTACAGATTAATAGGAAGTTAATTAAGGATTACTTGGAAATTTATTTAATATCCACTAATTTATATTTTTGATGAACTGAAATAAAGCGCCCCGTGGATATTTAATATAACACATAAATCTATGTTAACGCTGCCTGGATGGAGTTAGCAATTAAAATATCACATAGCGATACAATGATCACATTATTATATGAATAACTAATGCACATTTAACTCGTATATCAAATAATGATAAATTTTGTAATTTTAAATGATCCCATTTCTACCAAACTTTTTTTGCATTTCACAACTGAAATTAAACTTTTTGCTAACTTATTTGCATATTTGAAACATCAATATCACTGCATCGTATCTGTTAACGACTTTGAAAACTTTATCAATGCTATTATAGTATTGCGTGACAACAACTTGATGTCATCGTTGTATTTACAACGTTGCATGTGATGAAGATATCTACTATGTTGTGTCATTGTCAACTCATAGTTTGTAAGCAAGTTAGTCCTCGTATAATTTTAACGATCTGGTTTATAACGGCTAAGTACATAGATAATCTAAGATTATATTGTGTCTTCCCTCGGTTATTGCATTCTTAGCATCCTTTATGCAATATCAGACAAAGAATCTTTAACAGACATTCGTTTATTTATTCTGATTTTAATTTATTTGAAAATAAATATTGTAGCATTGTAGCTTTGAAACATTTTAGCGAAACAATATTCTATAATATATTTTATGATAAAAATTTACTAGGTTCCAGATTTATTCCTTTGTATTCACCCAACTACCTATCTCATCTGTCATCTGGAATTCGGTTAGAGTTTTGATCTAAGGTCATTAAAAAAATTACGATTTTTGGACGTTAAAATCTAAATTTCGTGTAATATTACACACAGTGCTGCTCGCCAGTTCTTATCAAATCTCATTCATATCGTAAAGTTCTAAGTAATAGTACCTAGCATAATGATAGATTTTATTGTCCAGTGTACAGTCGGCAAAGTAGTTATGTTGGCAGGGGCGCTAGTTAAAGTTGTAATTTTTTCAATATGTTATCAACATAACATTTCAATTTACAATATTTTCTGAAAAGGTATGACTGAAATCTATAGAAAACTAAACAATTTTACA
This sequence comes from Protodeltote pygarga, assembly GCA_936450705.2. NCBI lineage: Eukaryota > Metazoa > Arthropoda > Insecta > Lepidoptera > Noctuidae > Protodeltote > Protodeltote pygarga. Next base: position 4,225,613 of record OW388257.2, on the reverse strand, counting down.
CAACTACATGTATATTTCTACAAAACAATCTTCATACCTAACTAGCCGCCCTGTTAACCTAACTCCTTTGCCGACTGTACACATTTAATATATTTTTCGTAACTCACATTGGGTTATTCCCATTTCTATAACGTTAGAATGTAAGACACGTATTTAGAATCGATAACACGAAATAAACGTACGTACAAATATTACCCGAATCACATATTACATGGCTTTGCTTTCAAACTGGCAGCAGTAAAACAATTAATTGAATTTAATTGAGGAAATTCCGACATTTTTATAATGCGAACTCCCTAACATTCAAATAATCCGTGCCCGAAGGCGTATCCTTTCTCTTTGATATAATTTCTTTCATAATTAATATTTTTAAAAGCCGTTTTTTTAGAATGGACCTAAGTTAACGAGGAATTTAAAATTATTTATCTTTTATCTCTGTTTTAGGGTCCTAAAGGGTTGAAAATGGACCCTTTACTAAGCCCACACCATCTGTCCGTTTGTTCATCCATTCGTCCGTCACTCTATGTCTGTCACAGCCTGGCCTGTACCTTTTTAACCGTAATTGGAAGCGAGTTCTCTTTTACAAAATATTGTTACTATGGTCAGTTTGATGAAACACAATAAATGTCAATACCGAATAGGGGTGATGGTATAGATCCTTATTGCGAGAGTCTGGCCAGTGCTGTAATTAGCATCTTTACGTCCGGTCTGAGCTCACCAATTTTCACCTCTCATTTCTCTCTTTTGCTAATACACCTGCGTCCTAAACCTATCGCTATCTCTGTTGGACACCACACCGTTGACAAAGACAGGAACGCAATTCACACGTAAATTAATTCATTAAACCTGAGTTTACCTGAGCTTTATAAAAAACCTTCTTCAAATTAAAGTCAAGCTAGTATAATAGCTTTTAAAGCAACAGTCATAACACGTTGAGTATATAAGGCGGGGGCACAAGTTCGGACAGCCCGGGCACAAACAACCACTCTACTAAAAGGACTAAATTAACTAGCTGTGTTAGCTTCGGAAAGTAAAAACATCTTCATTCCATTTTCAAAGTGGTAGCTGTATTTAGTAGATGAGATGAGAAAGGTAAAACATATAAGCAAATATTTGTGCTATCGGCAAATGTTTGTTCCAATCCTGTTTCTTTTCTTTGTGTGATGTTATTATTTGCAAAGGAAGGCTGAATATATCTTGTAATGGTTTATTGTAGATCCTAATTGTAACTTTGTTATATCGTAGATGGCGAATCCTTATACCTGTGAACGTGCCATTATGGCCATGACATACCGTCAAAGAATCTTGATGATTCTTATTTTGAAACATAAAAATTGTGATCTGTGTGTTCTGTCATTATCTGCCCTAGTCTACACGCTCGGTTTAGTCGCATAATGTCAAAAAGTACAAAGAGGAAAACGTTCTAAGATTGAAATGTTCAAAGCGAAAGATCCAAAGTACAAAATGTAATAACTTCTAATTACAGGTCTAAATATGCTATTTAAAATTAATTTGAGTGGTTCAGAACCGACAGAAAGAAAAGCAAAATATTTATTTTCAAAATGAAATAAAGAATAAATTATCATAATCACTATCCACTGCCGCCTACACAACGTCCTTAAGCTTTCCCATTACTCTAAACAAACTTGCATACGCAAATCTAATAAAATAAATGTAGGTACGTCGTACTTATTACAAAATCCAACCCAATTTCAACATTCGAATACATTTTCGCACGAACGCAGTTAGTTATCACCCCATCTCGCACGAACTCCATCTTATATTCCGCTGTATAACTCAATACGACCCGGTATTTATTACTACCACAACTATATTTAAACGTACCATATTTGGATCGTCGGAAACTTCCGAATAAAAGGGTACATAAATTGAGATGGGGTCTCTTCATATTTTCCTTTCTTTCGTTGTCTTTTTCTAATATTTGTTTAGCAAAAACGCTAGTGAATTAATAAGAAGTCTCATTTATTATTTTTAAGTAATATTTATTTATTTATTGTAACTGATAGTTTAGTGGTATGACCGTCGGCGTCGCCTGACAAGTCAGTAGTCTCGAATTCGATCCCAAGGCGCGCACCTCTGACTTTTCGTAAGTTATGTGTGTATTATAAATTAATTATCGGTTGCTAAAACGGTGAGGGAAAAAATCGTGATGAAACCAGCATACTTAAGAGTTTTTCAATGGTCAGAGGCCTACGGGAGGTTTAAACTCTGACGGGACGATAAGAAGAAGAAGTAATATTTATAGCTTGTTTCAGGTAAGTTCCCGTTACCTTACCGTTAGAATTTCATTCTAATTGTGATCCAGGTGATCTGGGTAGTGCCTATTCGTAGATTGAGAAACAGGCCCTTAGTATAGTGGTACTCAATTTCTTTCTCTAGTTTTTGTTATTTTTTATGTCGTGGTAGCGCATTGGTTACGGTCCCGCTTTGCAAGCACGTGGATGTGCGTTCAAACCTGGCATGTACCTACCAATGTGACTTTTCAATGTCATAATTATGTAAATTAAAATTATTGTATGGAAACCTGGACTTAATAGTCTGAAATCGCCAACACGCAGTGAGCTAGCATAGTGATTATGCTCGATCCTTCTCTGTAAGGGAAGAGGCCCTGCTGTGGGACAGTTAAAGTTAGAAATGCCTTTTTTCAATTGGACTCTTAATACACTTAAATATAAAACTCTATAGAGTGTTCTTGTCTTTTTATTTAAGGTACATTTTGACATAAACGAATTCACTATTCAAAGATAAAAGCAACTGTCATAACAAAGTATAATGTACCTAACGGCTAACATATATGTGACAAAATATACATTGAAATATACCAAGTTTAGATCTTGCAAAATTCAATAGAATATGCAGAATTCCTAAAGTTAGATTTCGAAGAGTTTCTTCTATTTATTCATTGATATCATTTTATGTCACATTTATCTAGGAAACAATCGTAAAATCACTACTTTATATATAACTCTACAAAACTTAGCTCTACAAAAGTCTTTTATTTTGTCTGCAGAAAGTATAAAGACTTTTGACTAATCCGACAATCTTTTACAGATAGTAAGGTTCTTAGGCTGGGTCGCATTGCGCAAGTTATAGGTACCGTCTAAAACGGTAACCTACCGGAAAATTTTAGGGCCACAGTTTATCGTACTCGTCCCAACACAATGTATGGAGGTTGTCTTGCTTACGACAGTTAATAATTACATTCCTAAACAAAATACCCTTTATTTGGAATTGGGAGTTCTTGTAATTGAGTCAAAGTATTCGTTTAATGTTTTTAATGTTTATGTACGTACATTGGTAGAAATGAAAGTTTATTTGCAAGATGAATGGTAGGTATTTTAATTGGTATTGTGGTATACATAAAGATTATGGTCTCATTATGCACTTTGTCTAAAAATGCAAACCAGATGCAGTTGTTTCGTTTCTTAATAATAATATAATTGTGATCAATGGACCATGTTAAAAACAGCAGAAAAAAAGCAAACAGAATTTCAAAATGTTATATAAGTAACTGTAGTTTCAATAATTTAATCTGTCAAATGTACAAAGTCACAAAAAAGTATTTTTTTTATTATTCAAATAGTTATTAAGAAGCCACACATAGAGTATTGGCATCAGTATTTCTCATTCAGCATTAACTGTCATTAACATTTAGGTAAATTGTCATACATTTTTATGGATATTATTTAACATTTTGTAAAGCACAGTGCAGAATTTAAATTTGGCATAAAATCTTGAAGGGTATCTTTTTAGAAGCTTTTCAGATAGCATGTCTAACTTTGCAGTCAAAATACAATGCTCTACAGATGTTATTTACAGTAGGTTTTTATTTACTGCAAACATTTCAAAGTGTAGTCTATTTACACATCATCGGAACATCCCGTCAGTGACAGGTCCAGGTGAAATATTCCCACATTTGTACAAACCGTGCACGTCAATTGTAGGCCGCTGTCCGACACGAAATGTATGTGACATTTATACCTGTCACTATCAGACAACTCTACCGGCAAAATGTGAATCGACCCTCATCGACGAAACTATCTTTCGTTTCTTTTACTTTTAGAGTTATAGCGAAAGCAAAACCGAAATTTTATACTATGCCTTTTATTCGATATCGTTGAGAGTGCTACGATTCAGTTTTTATTGACACTTCGATCTTTCCGTACCTCTACGATCACTTTACAGGAAAAGTGGAACACTACCGTTCAGTATCCTCTATGTATTTTTATACATCAGTTTATGGAAAATCTATAAATATTCTATTAAAGGCTCACTCGTAAATCGTACACAAAGAAAAGGAAACACGTTTGGGAAACGCAAAATGTGATAAGTCACGTTGTGGCACAAAGGGCTCGACTTACGCACATACGGGAACTTTTGACATATTGCTGTAATGTTATGTACGGTCAGTCAAGTTTATTTATATGTTGAAGAAATACTCGAAATACATCGTATAATTTTTAAGGGGTCCAAAAGTTTTGAAGAGTGTTTCTGACCATGATTCTGAACAATGTATTTTTCTTATTTCAATCCTATATTTAAGTTGAAAATATAACGATGTGCGGTACCGGTCGTACATCGAAATTTTGACTCTACTTAAAAAAATCCTGAATATACACGATTTATAATATAGAAATAAAACTTATTCCTTAATTTATTTTTTTTATGTTCATAAATTAAGAGATCGATTTACTGAAAGGATATTCTAGATTCTGTGTCTTTGTTGAAAAAATAATATAAAATAATAACTTAATCAACAACAACGTACACCGAAACGCTTTAATTTAATTATATTTTTATTCTTAAAAATTAGATTTCAAAACTACAATTCTCATAAAATCTAATTTCAAGGGGAAAATTCTATACAGCAATACTTTAATATTCAAATTAAAGCTAGATGCTAAGGGACTTACTCTTGAACTACGAACCCAATCTAATTTATATACGAACTCATTGCAACGTTGGTGCAAAGCTAGTGCCAATGTGCACATAATTTCTTGAATGATTCATTAGAATTTGCAACTTTAGCACGGTAAAAATAAAATTGAAATTGATTCGTAGTTCAAAAGTAAAGCCCAGAATTATTCCTGCATCAAAACTCCTTTCTCACAACAAAATACATTTGAAATTTTAAATTCAATATTGAATAGAACGCGCCAATCACTCAAGCACGGATTCAATTCGTAAACCCCTGCACTACTGCAATATTTCAATATTAAACTGCCATTCAATAAATATTACAATTTTCCCAAATACATCTTTGGAAAATGTTAATTTAAATAATGTTTAATGCATAACGTTATTAACGACACGACACGTGTCATTGGTTACAGACCTGCTTTGCATGCACGTGGGTGTGAATGCGAACCTGGCTGTACCAATGTGACTTTCACAAAGTCAATGTACTTTCTTAGTTCACCGAAGACACCACTGACTAACGGTGGAACCTGGATTTAATAGTCTGAAATTACCAACCCGCAGTCAGCTAGCGTGGTGATTTTATTAGTGTTCAATCCATCTCTATATGAGGCTTTTGCCTACGAAAGGGAGCCTATGGCTACCTTTTGATATGAATGGACAAATATTAAATACATCGTATGTTGGCATGTTAAAAGCCCAACATATCAATATCATAAAAAAAAATATGATGGACATGGAACACCGCACCGTCACCGAATTAAACGTTTGTATGGACCACTGACGCCGAGTGACACATACGTTTTTAATTACAGCTGAAAAATTCAGTGAAGCACCGTACTTTATACAATAAGCGAGCTCAATACTATCAATATTTTTGATTCTTTAACAAATAATTTTACTGCTCTTAATATTTATCGCAAATTAACCGAGTTATTATACGGACTGCTCTTGAGAGAGATGTAAAACGCATAAACAACGCGTGAAGAAAAAGATTTTTCCAAGAAATGAGAGCTAACTAAATCGATTTTTCGCCTCTGTAAATCAAATTGTTAATAAAAATCCTGTTGTTTTTATACAGAGGATGAACTTAATGAGCCTAGTAAAACAGCTTCCTTGAGCCCTACGTCCCGCTGTGTCCCGCTTTGAGCTAAGTTAATAGCAAATCTTTTGGATGTATTTGCAACAAGAGGTTTAATGACGTGATCTTTCTTAGGTCGTGTAGATTGAGGAAATAGGAAGTGGTACTGAGTTTGTGCATTAAACTATCTCCTGTTTGGTTGGCTAATCATTATTGGCATTCTAAACGTATTTAATGCATGTAGAATGCTGACTCGCTCTGTCAGATCTGAAACGTACTTTAAATTCATGTATTGGCTGTTGCTATGACAATGTTGTAACTCAACTATGAACCAACTTTAATAAAACAATATCCTCATATTACAAAATATAGTCTGATGAAAGTCTTGGTGATAAGCCACAATATGATGGGTGATGATTCTCTCCAACTCTATGTTGATTAAAACCATTTGTTTTAAACATACGTTTATTATTACATTTTTGATTTGGACTTCAAAACACTCAGCAACATTCATAATATTAAAATTTTATGAACAGCGATCACAAACACTTTGATTTATTGATTCTGCACATCATAACGTGTGATAGATCGTCACATAAATCAATGTTTCTTATTTTCTATAATCCGACTAATATTTCATCGTAGGCCAACGATTATCTGGCGGGCGGCGTGTAAGTGATGTCTTGTTGACTGATGTACCTAATAATTCACGCTCCTTACCGCTTTGTAAAAATATTTAGTGTTAGCTATTTTTCTTTTTTATTGTTTTTGGTACTTACAGATAATAAAATTAAAAACTGTAATTTTCTTATTTAGGTAAGATAGCCGATTTATTGAGACGCTGATAAAAGCCGTTCAGGATTTATTGAGGCTTTCTATAAGAAAAACTTACTTACAAGTTTAGGCAATACGTAGATAAGGTTTAAAACAAATAGTAGGTATCTATTTGCGATATCTTATAATACAATTATAATAAAAATACAGCAACATATTACCTACTATCGTTATGTGTACTAACAATATAAAATCATTATGCCATATTTATATAAACACCCTATTACTAATTATCCATAGGTAATTATACCCTCAAATTGTATCCCATAGAACATTAATAAACATAACTAATTTTGTCTGCAAATATATAACATAATATATATCTTTCCCTTCGTAAAAACTGTATATTTTCTATAATACTTTTCCAAAAATCTTTGTACCTTTAATTCTTGTACATTTAGCCTAACCCTTCAATACTAACGCTTACTATATTTCCCAGGTCTCACAGCGCAGTCAGAAAGTAAGCTCCAGACTCCGAACTAAGCATGTACTCGTAGATTTTTACCCATTTACACATAATTTACTTCACACCAAACATTTGAGTCCATTAATTAGTATATTTCACTGTCACATATACGCCGATAGTAGTTTTAATAGTAAGAGGCAGTAGAACACATTACCCCAAATTACTTTTTCTAATACACTTACTTGCAAATCGATGGGAATTTCAGTACAAAACACACCCAAAATATAACGATTTATTTGACACCATGTGTATTGTCCTTAAGCACGATAAGCGTAATATATCGAATACTTTTATCGGCCTTCAATAGAAATATCGAAATGCAAATAAGTGTGATACTGAAAAATATGTTTTAGATATTTTAATCGAGTATTATTCGTCATTTAGAACATTGCGCCTTTCAAAAATCGATTTATGCATTACTTTCGCCAGTATCAATATTTTCGATATTTTTGTAAACCATTTTGATACTTTTTGCCCTTCAGATCCACAAGCATGATGTAGTTACAGACAATATGACGATACATTTCATTTTATACTTTATACTTAGTCAAGCTAGACGTATTTGTGAAATTTATATTGTAAATTGTATTAGCGGTAGTGATGTTTTACAGCTCAATGAACGAGATATTCAAATGAGTCTGTTATGCTAATGGTAAGTAAATTTAATTAATACAGAGTGTAGCAATCAGGGAAATATATTTGGGAGTATACGCCTTACTTAGTTAATTAATTCCCATTCTTGTCACTTTTTGCGACGCTGCAAATACAATTAAAAATCTATTGTTTTGGGTCACCGGCGACCCAGTCTGTTTTCTAAGGGTTAGATTTTAATAAATTAAAAGGTAATAAGACTAATTTCAAAAAGAATACATTTTTATTACCTTTTTTTAACAAAAATCTTGTTGAATTGGGTGACATTATGCTAAGTGACAACGTTCATATTAAAAAGAAAAAATATATTTTTCAGGGCGCAAGAACATGTTAAGAAAATTGTACAACGATAATCTAATAATACGTCGCATATTAAAACGCCACTTACCTTAATTTTTTCCAAACATTGTCTGTTGAAAAATAGAAAAGTTTGCAACACTATTACTTCGGGAAAAAAGAAAAAAGCTCACTGTAGGATATCATAAGCAAGGTTTTTTACTCCTCAAGTAAAGTGTAATATCAGAACCCCGTCTCATTCTCCTTTAAGGTCAAGAAGTTCACAAGTACAGTTTCAAGTAACGATCTTGAATTCTGTCGTGGACAAATTAAACTTGGGAAACTTCCATTGAATTACATTGTGTAGAAACGGTCGGCCATTCTCTTAGATGATGGCACGATTTGCTTCAATTTTATGACTAGTACTGATGGCGGCGTTGAATTAACTCTCCTTTATGTACTGAATTTAGAACATTTCGACCCGACTAGATAAATTCAAATCATAAATTTAAGAGGACCTATATAATCATAGATCTAAGGCAGAGATAAATAAACATTACTTAGCACTTTCCGTCTCTGTCTAGCCGTTGAAGTTTGACAGTTGCGCGACAGTGACAGGGATACTAAGCAATGGCGCACCATACATTTTTAGGCAATGCTTGCTTTAATAGCAACAGTACTCGGTAATATAAATTTCTTTTAACCTTTAATAAGGGATGTTGAGCCTGGACACCACCAAAGCGGAGATGAGCGGAGAGGAGATGAGTTTCCATACAATGACAGATCAAGCGGCCTCACTCGAGTTCACTCGAGTTGTCATTTTTATGGAAACACATCTCTCCACTCTTCTCCGCTTTGGTGGAGTCTGGGCCATGACCTTGCCCTGTTATTAGGTGCTAAGCATGTCTTGCCTAAGTAAAATTTATTTATCTCAACTTAAGAGGACTTAAAGAGTGTATTCGACATGAAATTAAAATTAAAAAGAATTCCAATTGGATTTTTATAAACAAAAAAAAAGGAACTTAAAACTCAACGATCTCGTCTTATTGAGGGAATTCTACGCTCTTTATGAACATTGGCATTTGTAAGAAAGTATATTGCTCAGCAGCTTTTGTTGTCGTAGGAGAAAATATCAAATTGAGTGCTTTCACATTTTCATTAGAATGCCTGGGCACTGGTGCGTAGATGACAATGTTCATACCGACAACTGTTTATTAAGTAAATATTCTTCACTTTACACAATGCGTATCAAAAGTTACGTAACACTGAAACTTTATGAAATATTCACGTTTTTTCTCGGAGTTCGTTTAAGCGGTTTCCTCTTTCCTACGCGGCTTTTGTTTAAAATATTTTTCAAAGTTTTTTTTACTTCAAGCTTTAAAAACGTGTTTACGAAAAGCTTGTTTCGTAATAAGAAAATTCGTTCATTGTAGAACGTTTCGCGAAACTTACTAAACGTTCTATTTCACTCGGGAGTATAATTATTTGTTGGGAAATTGCGAAAAGTAACAGTTTATAAATAAATTTCAATATAATCTTACAAAAAATTGCACAACCTTATTTGGAATTAATGTCTACCTTAATCCAGGCTGTTATCTGCAAAGCAGATAATTTATTTCTCCTTTGAATAAATTAAATATCTTGACGTTAATGTCTGGAAAGTAAAATTGCCGTAAAACCATCCATAAATCTATAAGCGTCTTAGACAAAAATATATAATTTGGAATATCTTTAAAAGCAAATTATTTTAAATGATATTTTATAATGGACTTTCTAACTAAAATCCAAAAATAAAATAATATATCTTCATTATTATAATATTTAACAAATTTAAATCCATCAATCATTCAAATTTATTCAAATTTCTAAAGATAATAATAAAATTAATGTCCTCACATTCGTCCTTTACAAAGGACATTAAACCCAAACACAATTCACGCATATTTCTCCGAAACCACAAAATTTATGACGTACCCCATCCCATCTCATGACATAATAATAATGTCTCTGTCATATATTAGTCCAGCAACTGAATCGCTTGAGACAGCCGGCGGCGGCCACTCCAGAGAACGCACACAAAATGTCACCGGGATGAGTGAGGATTAAGCTTTTAGACCATCCAGTGTTTACGATGTACGCTCAACCTGTGATTAACAGCGTTTTCAGAGGCTTACCACGAGCATGTAAAGGGTTAAACCTGGGATATTTGAGAAACCTGTATTAAGTTCATCTAAAGATGTTTTACATCGTGTTTAGAGTTATACACTCTTTTGTTGAAAACCAGTGAATACCTAGACGGGCTTGTGTAGGAATTAAATTGGTCCTATTGTAAAGGACCGCCATTATTATTGAGTAGGTACCCAGTTAAAAGGCCTTGGCAATTTATTTTTCTAATTATCTTTGTAGCCCAACAGATAAAATATATTTACGAATATTATTATGTTCAATATTTTAAGTACCTATTTTGACTTTCTATCTTAAAAATACAATCTGTGAATTATGAGACTAAAAACTGTGTGAGCCTGACTCGCGTACAATGCGTTTACTATAATATTATAATAGAATTTTAATAACGGAATAATTTAATAAACTGAAATAAATAATAAAAATGGAATAAACGAACGGAATTTTTTCGAACTTATTTAGTTACAAACCGAAAAGTAATAATCTTACAAATAAATAAAAACGCTGTCAGAATCCTTGGAATTGTTCCTTTTAAAAGATATTCTTCATAGACATAAACATTTATATTCATACCAAATTTTAGCTTATTAGCATCTGCGAGTAAAATGACTCAGCAAGATAGACAGACTTGAGAAAATACGAGCATTTGGCTTCAAAACCCTAAAAATCATTAACGACAATAAAATACGCAATTTATCTATGATATTATGTCGTTTGTCAACTTAAAAACAAGCACAACACAGCCTGTAAACATGCTCTCGAATAAATTAACATTCATGAGATGATAATAACACAATCATCCGATTCCAATTACGTCCATTGATTTTCTGTTACATTTTTATCATAAATTACAGGTTGTAACGATAAAAGAAAGTGTTTCTTCTCCCAATTCATAAAACTGATACATTAAAATGGCGTACGAAATGGATTAAATCGTATAATTTGAACCTTGGATCATGACATGATCCAATCCAAACGATACAATGAAGAAGATTTAGTATACTCTATGTCTCTTGGTCTGTTTTACGATAAAATCGCATTATTAAAAAATAAAATTCTTGTACAAATAAATGAATTTGAATTTGGAATGTCAAATCAATAGTAAAGTTCGTAATAAAAAAAATTTTTTGACTATTAAAAATTTCAAACAAAAATTAAGTTTTTTGATAGATAAAAATGTTATTATGTACATTTTTGACATGTTTCTCAATGATGATTTATCTCAGTAGGTAGAGGTAATAATAATTATTATATATTATAATTTATATATTTATAGTTTTGCTAAATTTAAATGACTTTGATATAATATTTCTATAGGTACCCTAAGTTTTACAAATAAACTCTCTGATTTTCTGATTTCTAAAGTTTTTTTTTCGGATTATAACTTGTCCAGACTTGCGGCCAAAATTTCAAATTCATAATTTCGCCGGAACCAGAAAATAACATTTCACTTACTCTGATAAAACCTTTATAATGAAGAGTTGAACCGTTTCAAATTAAGCAATTACACGCACTGGGCCACACAGAAGTGTTTTAATTTGCGTTTCTTTTTACCAATTAATTATTTATTGTTTCGAACACGATAAAGCTTAATTTGTTAAAGTAAATATGAGATAAATTGGTTGACTGTTTTCGTATGCGTATGTCGAACACAGGGGACTGTGATAGGAGAGTTAATTGAAAACTCGTGTTTTATTTTGATTTGATTATACAGTATGAGTTACTTTTTATGCTGCTCGCAGTGTTTTAGCGTTTATTATCGTAATGGTTTCACTATACCTAAGCTAGATAGAGGACCAGGAAAATTTGCTTTTTACTAGAGAAATAATGTATCAATTCGATTACTTTTTTGTGTTACTGGGATCAGGGATGGGACAAACATACAGCCCGTCTGATGGTATGCGGTAATCATCAACTATAGATGTTTGCAACTCTTACGTGATACTCTTGGTCCCCGCAAAGGAGAAATATGGAAGAAGAGGAGTAATGGATTGGGGATAATGGAAGGGAGAGTTAGGTCTGCGGTATTTGAAATCGATTTAATAATATTCATGGATGATTTTGCAGACAGTCCTCATCCTTATCTAGGTACAAATAGGGTTTAATTCAACAGCATTTTTGATATCCTAAAAGCCATGTTCCATACCTTTTATATGTCAGCAAACATCTTAAAAAAAATCAACGTTGCTTAAACCGGAATGAATATTCTAAAATGTGTCCTTAAAACATGGATGCCGAGCATGGTAAATTAGCGGTGAAGCACCATTGTGAACCATCGGGGGTCGTCCGGTTACCAGCTATGTAAGCGGTCTGGTCCGTTCTCAAAGAGCACTTCCTATAAGTATCCACTTCGCTTATGGACAAGTTTTGAAGCAACTTTAGGTTTATTTCTTTCAAATGTTAGGCTACAGTGTACCAAAAATTTCACAGCGAGATAATGTTTTTCCATAAAAAAAATAGATGTTGAATTAATATTTTTTTCTGAGAATCTTTTTAGCTGGTTTTTGATACTTTTGTATATAATATTGACATAAATTTTTAAACAAAATAAGTTTTGATAATGGACATTTATTATTTATCATTAACATTATCAAGAGATGATGATTGAAGCGTCTGACTCATTATGTACCTTTATAATTGTTATCGCCTTTCAATTTAATATTCAGTAACTTTTCTTTTTAATCATTAAACTGTTTAGAATAATTTTCGATATCCATGTTTTTTTAAACTCCTTTCTATTTTGTAAACTATCCTATGTACATTGAATAAGAGGTTATGTGATTGAAGACGGCGTGTATGGTATATTCCAGTAGCGTATCCATTATCTATACATATAGGCCTAGTATCGTATCCCTATCTAAATTTTGTGTCTATATTATTAATTATGTAGGTAACTATATTTTTATAGGTATTAACTTTCGTTGTGAGAATCTGGTTCTCATCATATACTTATCATTCTAATTCATTTATAAAATACAAAACCATATTCCTCCGCTCTCTTTGTTCTAAAAGCGTCTCGCTTGCAGCGTATTTTTTCTCGTAAAGTAACGTAATTAAAGTTTTAATGAGACCTTATCTGCTGAAAACTTGTTATAAAACTTGGGTAAGTATTTTAAAACAAGTTTTATGCAACCATCTCTGTTTATAATGTAAAGTTATAATGTTTTAATGTGCTTAGAAAATATTTTATAATTATTTTATGACTACCCGCAGTTTCGCTTCAGTATTACAATTTTTTCTTGGATAAAACCGGCTTACACGGTCTATCCGTCCGTCCATCCATCTGTCTGCAACAAAGCTATATCTTTTTAATGGGATTAGAGGGCTAGTTTAAATATGATAATTGTCAGAATTCGTGGCATTACAGCAAATAATAAAAAAGTAAAAACCACAAGAGTGAACAAACCCTTTAGAGCGAGATTTCGACTCGACATCGATTTTGCTGGTTATTAACAAATTACTTTATGATACATTTAAGTTTTTGTTTTCACTATGTAATTGACATTCTATCCCTTGTGACTCACACACACGTACTCTTGGGACTCACACACACATACGCTTGTGACTCACACGCACATTGTATCACACACACACAATATTATGACTACGCTTTGGAAAGTTCAACGGTCACTCCGCAATAATCACACTGGATTCGTAAAACAAATACAAATAGTTTTATTCCAAATGTGGAACGGTCATTGATTAAAACTAAAATATTCATAGAAGGATTTACTTTCTGAAAGCTGTGTATATGAAAATATTAACATATATACATTTTTAATTTAACTCTGAAAGTGAATAACCATAGTTGATTTTATATTTCGTACATAAGTTATTTTAATATATTCATAGCTAGCTTCTTCCCGCAGCTTTGTTTCCGGTATTCTTGTTTTGCAAGATAAAAATATCCTATATGACTCTTCTACCCATGAACTATCTTTAGGCAAAAAAAAACAGATCGATCCGATACTTCGTTGCTGCGTGAAAAAAGTAAAACCAACACACACGCAATATCATTTATTAATATTAGTAAGGGTTAAATTAAATTGTGTCTCTTATATTTATTAATATTAGTAAGAATTAATAAATTGTCTTTTTTATATTTATTTATTTAAGAATTCGATGAAATAGTCTTTCTTTATATTTTCAGACAATGTTTCGGAATGTTTCTACAGTTTCCTAACTACGCCTATTCCCAAATAAATTGTCCATAAAAAGATAACAGAAATTCTTTTAAAATTAGCCATTTAAATAAATTAAAAACATAAATAACGATTTCAGAGTCGTCCCAACAGTTTCCAAGATAATAACAAGTTCTATTTTTGTATTTCCTAAAGATTACACAGGCTGAATGAAGGCAATTCCAAAGACAATTTTCTTTTCTTTTCTAAATTGCTCCATTAGCATACATTTTTGTTGCGCAATTTAATTTAAAGTTATTAATATACTCGGTTACAGTACAGGAAATATAACAAAGCGGGTCTGGAGTGAGCTACAAGGGTATCGCTGTCTCTGTCACTTGTAATCGTTCATGTATTCTTACGACCTTACCGTTCACTGCTCAGTGTAGGCCTCCCCTAAAGAGCGCTACCCATCCCGGACTTGGGCAGCCCGCATCCACACTCTGGAAATTCTGGGGGCTTAGGATGTCTATAAATGAAATGACCTATTATTTAAAATAACACCTTTACAAACATCGTAACTGTTCAATTTATTCTTCTCCTTCTTTGTCGTTCCCTCACTGTTGAGGAACGTGACCAATGCTCCATTATACGCGGTCTTCCGTGGTGTGTACCGCTTTGTAGAGACTGTCTCCAACTGCCTTTTTTATTGCGTCAGACTATGTTGTTGGCGCTCTGTCTTGATCACGTTTCCCCTCTATCCGGCCTAGTATGATGTCTTTTCCAGACTATGCCTAGGTGATCGCCCAATGTGTCTTTAAAACCCGAGGACAAAGTTTATACAGGTTTTTAGGTTCAATCTATACAGCTTACCATATCATATTATACTAAATCTAGATAGAAAATACTCGAATACAATGTATGAGACATCGGGGAGAAGAAAATAAACATGTATTGTTATGAGCTAAGCTATAAAAACGTTGGTTTTAAATCGAACAACGCAGTGGGGGTTCATTTTCCAATGGCGCCAACTATATCGCTGACGCCTTCTGGTGCACGAGACATTTTCAAACTTGCTCTTTTTAAATCTTGTCTGGTTGATATCTGAGTTTCGAAAACCGTATTCTGAAATAATAAATAAAAATTTTGGTGATATTTCTATTGTATCTTCTTTTATAATAGAAGAATTAGTTGATACTTTTAAGTTTATTAATATTAAACAAAGATTTAAGTAAATTAAAGTGATAAATTATTTTTATTTTGGACTGAGTTTGTCTCAAAAATGAATAAAATACTAAACCAGGTTCGCAACCAAATCAATGGAATCAATTAATCAGTGCTACCTATCTCCGAATATAAATCTCGAAAAAATCAAATTTACCTGTCCAACCCAATGCCTCTTCGCTTCATTTATACTGTCCAAATCACCGTAAAACTCATCGCTCAATACTTTTCAACCATAAAGGATAAATTGGTCACCGGTCAAAGCGTAAACTGGATAAGCGTGAAACAGAATAGGGTCCCGTAACGTTTAGCTGCACTCATGATAAATAGTCCTAGTTCTCGAACTTTCTACCATTCGTCTTTCTGGATGAAGTTCCCACAGTAATTGTCGACTAATGATCTGCATCGGGAGTCTGATTCATTCACATTTTACTTTTAAAGTTTGTAAAAGTTGGAAATGGCGTAGATTTGCAAGTTAGCGAACTATTGTCGAAAGCGGATGGAGTGTTATTTATGAGCTGTTTGTTTGTCCCCACAATTTCTTATCAGGCAGGAAGTGATTCAGATTTATTGATAGCTAAACTTACAGCAAGATTTATATAAATTCCTGTCAATGGTGAATGTTTGTTGTTACTCATTTCTGTTTGGAATTATTTCAATTATTATTATGATGCTCAATCTCAAATGCTCAATCCTTCTCTGTATGAGAAGAGGCCTTTGCCCTACATTGGGACAGTTACAGGCTGATTTATTTATTTATTTATTATTATGAATTTATTACGATGTTTGAACGATAACATTAGGATGAAACTTAACACTTGGCTATGTCCTGGATTAGCACATAGGTCATTTTGATATCTTAGTCTGATCTACACGCGGGCAAAGCTGCGGTCAAAAACTAGTTGGTGTATTTTAACCATTATAGTGCTAATTCTCTAGCAATCATTCTTAACTAATTTAGTCTCACTATCTTTCTCTCTAACAAAGATCATTAGAAAAGTATAGAAGATTTTTAGAGCTGTCGAACCAGTTCATTTGCGAGATATTTATGAGAATTTAAGTCGGTATGTCATAGATCTCATCCACTATTTCACGTCAGTTGCAAAGGCGAAGACTAATCTGATAATTCAATTTACTGTCCTTTTTCTATGCTAAACGCCAACAAAATTTTTTTTATCTAAAATGTGACTTCATCGAGTGTTCTTAGGTAATTTTATTTATAAGAGTATAATTTTATATATAAGAGTATTTTTATATCAGAAGGTTTTATTTTTTTTATTTAGGCATCCCAAAGATGCTAATTGTATTATGGTTGTGAACTACAGTCAAACACACCTATCTTTGAGATGCTTATTCACTATCGATCCTAAGTTGATTCTGTATAATGTAAAGTAATATCCATTGTACATTATAAAATATTTATCCACAGAAAGCTCTGTTACAACAGTAATTTTAAAGATAAGCTTACAATAGCTTCGAGCGTATCCGAAGATATCCTTTGAGAGAGAAGAAAGATTCGAGAGATAAGCATAGACAAATAAATGTACTTTCTTAGCAGTAAGGTGCATAATTATTAGTAAATACAGTTTGTATTTGTATGTATTTACAGGGCAGGTATAACCAGCTAAAGAGTACCAATAGTTCGGTAATTGTACCGAACTTTTGCCTAATTCACTTTCACATTCTTTATAGACTCACGCCTGTATTTCCCAATTTCCCAGAGGGGGTAGGCAGAGGTGTATGCGATAACCACGTTTCGTCAGCTGTGTTATAAGTCCCATGTAATAGGGGGCGAGCCTATGCCATTAACCGGGCACAATTCCAGACTCCGTGCTGCTACTGAGAATTCCCTAATGGAATAACTCAATAACACTTTGTCCGACCCGGGGATCGAACCCAGAACCTCGTGCTCAGCAGTCGCGTTTGCTACACTAACTAGACCAACGAGGCAGTCTTTCATTTTAATTAATCTATAAATTATAAATTACATAAATTAATTTCACGTTGAACTAGTTTAAAAATCTTTTCTAGGCATTTTACTTTTTTTTTAAATCGCGTTTGTTACATACATATTTAACAAAACCTTACATTTTCTCAACGATTCCAGATAAAATAACGTAAAACAGGTGAAATTTCGTCTGATATCAAAGATATGCCGGTGGGCCTGTGACGAGGATAAGAGCACGCTGTGAAGCGTTCTCATCTATTTTTATTATCTCCTCAATATTTACGAAAGCAGAAAAATAGCCGAAAAAGTAAGGAAGCCTGACGAGGTGGATGTTTTAAGCTCGTATCTTGTATATCGTATGATGATTAGTTGGATCTCAAATTCAGAAGACAAAATCAGGGATATCGTCTTTCGACAAGCAACTTCTATCAAGCAACTTTTTAGCAGAAAAGGGCCACATATTTGCAATACATTTACAATTACAATTTACAGTGTAATTTATGAATTATGTTCTGCTGGAAAAGCGGCTGGTTCCATGACTTAAAAGAGGTTTGAGTCCTTTCCAATTTCACAAAATTATTGTCACTCGAAGACCCTAAACTCAATGCCAGTGGCGCGACAGTTTAAGGTCTAAAAAGTTACTTGCTACTACCTATTGTTAGTGCTACCTAAAAATTAAAACTCTTCAATTAAAATGTTCATAAATACAATTAAAAACTAAAATACAAATACCGGAACAGGTGAGCGTTAATCCACAAAATCTATTCATTTAACGTTTCGTAATAAATATCGTATCTCATTAAGTGGCTTTAGCATTTTAAGCGCTCACCATAAGCTCGCTTAGAAGAATAATTTCCATTTAAAATAGGGCTTCAAAAAACAAATGAGTCGGACAAATGTTCATGGTCCGTTCACACAAAGCTTCCGTCGGCGTCGTGAAGATTGCGGTGTTCGCAATTTACCATTTGAATCTCATTGCAAACTGGCTGAAAAGACCTTGCCTTGTATATTTCATTGTGTATTTTACTTTGTTTTAATGGTACCTACATTATTATGACATAAATGTGTTGTAAAAGAATATGTCGTAGATACGTCCATAAATATGTAGAGATAGATCTAATAAAACTCTATTAATTAAACACTTTTAATACTTTCTTTTAAAATTAAACGATTAATAGCAGCCATAGTAATATTTCTGTAAAAATGTAGACTGACTTATCTGTTACAATTTTTTCATCGTATGGTTGATGAAATCAGAGATTAGTTTACACGCCGTTGAAAAATCTCTCAGGTGTGCTGGTTTCCTCACAATATTTTCCCTCACCGTTTTAGCAAGTGATAATTTAATCTCTAAAACGCACATGAATCCACGTCATATCACTGGACTATCATTGCTTATTTATATCTATTACAATTAAAAAGATACTGCCCTGTGTCAGACAGTCGGAGACCCGGGACGATATGGCCTTTGAATAGGGTACCGTTTGCCTATCGATACACGGAGACTATTTTTGAGTTCACCCATGGCTATCATATTCGCATACGAAACATTTTCCCACGTGAATTTATTAGCAAGAAGTTTTGTTGCACTTTATTTTTGAATCATTAGAAACTATGTTGCTAACAACCCTACTGCTAGGGAATTAAAAACCGACAATGTACCGCAACATGAAACGGAACGTAAAACAAATGAAATTAAGTATTTTGTTTTTGACATGTGACGTTTTCTATTGGTAGAAATTGAATTCGAATGTTACGAACATGTCGATAAATAAGTCAACAATATGAATTTGATAAAGAAATTAGAAATTCAAAGAGTAAAACTCAAAAATTGAGCCCCAGAATCCTAAAAATACACTCGAGCTCATATAGTGCTTCACGTATTAGGTTTGCATGAATATTTTTTATTACAACAAAACCACTATAGCCTGACCAGCTCGTGGGTCTAGTTTATGACTTGGTTTGCTGTTTTTATTAAATTAAATTTTCTGAACTAAATTAACATTAATTTCATTGTTCAAGCATAATGTTTTTGTAGTTTCTTAAAACTAATATTTATCTTTTAATTTGTATTGTATAAATGTAACAACTAATTTCTGTAAAGTCGAATAATTTTTTTTATTCATTTAAGGATCCCGGTACTCCCGGTGATCCGGTAATCATCACCTTATGCGCAGTTGGCTAATAACCATTGAGATTGACCGCTGTTACTGAAATTTAGTCATGAGACCACAATCCTGGTCGGGGAATGTATTTGCGCACAGAATTGCACGTAGCGCAGTATATATTATACTGTGTGTACACCTGTGTAATTGGCCAGTCTCCCGTGAGATTGTGACCGAGTTTAGTATGGAGAATATTATTATTATTAGCCATTATATCATGGCAGAAATTAGTTAAAGACGTAGTCCGTCACTCATGTTTTCTTACAATAAAATATATTAACGTTACTAAAAGAAAAACACTGAAAAATAAATCTATATCACAAGAACATTCCTACCAATTATCTAAATTACTGCTGGGTACAAAAACCAAAATAGGACAGCGAACAAACGGCTTCCTCAGCATGTAAACGCTTGCAAGAGTCAGCCAAATTAATTCAAATTACGCCGTCCCAAAATGAAACTGCTCGTACTCATTCGTACCTATTCGTGTGAATTAGTACCCAGCGACTAAATTATAACGCGGTGGTTATCGCCTCACAAAAGCCTCTCCGCATTGTTCCACTTCCGCGCACATTCCGCGCTCGCTTCGCTCCGCTTCCGATCGACGCGTCCGCAATTCGGCACTCCTATCTTACTCTACCGCGCAGAAATTTAATGTACATATCTCTGTCACACTTAAATCGTTTTTAATGTTATTACTTCGTAAATTGGTGGATCACTGCCTATATCTTACTAAACTTGAAACACTTTTAAATCTTAAATTTTCGTCTCCCGCGAGGACACCGGGGTCGAGTGACAATTGATTTTCTTTTGTGTCTCATTTCTCGGCGATTGAAGATTTAAAATTCAGTAAAACGAAATAGCTATAAGCAAAATCGTTTCTAATTAGCTGACAATTTTGTTTAAAACTATGTAGGTACCTATTGTTAGTTTTAGGAACTCTCATTTAACTCGAAAATTAATCCGATACTACCAAATTAAGTTTCTATCGAACGTGGAAACTTGTGAAGCCAAAACTTAAGCTCTGTCAACCAGAATTTACCTAATACTATTATTGCTGCAACTACAACTTGACTTCAGTTCAACAGCTACCCTCTATTTAGTACACTTACAGTTTATCTTCCAAAGAACTCTTCACGATACAGTTGGAAAGAGATTACAGGGCAACCTACGAACATGACAACTTTACTTGAAACATTTCCGACATACATCGAAAACACTCAGCCTTACTATGTATTATTCAGCAGTTGAGAACTGTGCCAAAGCCGACAAGTCGAAGGTTTATTCCCCGGATAATGCGTCCCGTGTCCCCGGGACTCCGATGTAGCCTTATCGTGGTCATCGGTACACACGTCGAATTGACGTACGTGTCCCGATTCGAAATTTTGGGTGGCGAACAAAGGGTACGGGAATACTGGCCGAAGATTGGCTGGGTTAGGAAGAGATAAATGTACGTGGTATGCGAAGAATATGTTCAAATCCAACGAGGTGAGGTTGTAGTTTGATAATTTTACGAGAAAATACAAAATTAAATGTAGTATTTTTCTCGTTGTCGTGTAGTTTCCGGCCCAAAAATAAAACCAACCTTACTTATCCCGCGGGTGTCGTAAGAAGCGACAAAAAAAAAGGAAAGGGATAAATCTGGAGGATGAGCAGCAGCATTCTGCTGTGTAATAGAAACCATCTGCTACTGCAATCGCCAACCCGCTTGCCCAGCGTGACGATTAAAGGCAAATACCTTCTAATGAGCGCACAAAATAAGTGATGCGTATGAGAAGAGGCCTATGTCCAGCAGTGGACTGATACAGGGTCGGTATATTTCTCGTAAATATTATTTCACCATCCAAATAGCTGGCATAATTGTATAACAATTACCTTGACTCACAGGACAAGAAAAGGGTTTAAGCCTAAAGCTTGAGACTATTAAAGAAACATTTGTTAGAACTTGGTTGGATCTATATATAAATATGCAAACACAAAACAGTTTAGTATCATTTTGTCTTCTGTTTATATATCTATTTTTTTTTTTGTTTAAAACCAATTAATTGACGAACTTTAGCGTTATCAATAAAAAACCGGGCAAGTCGGACTCTCGCACAAAGAGTTCTGGATGACATTATAAAATAATTTTTATCCATTGATAGCATTTTGTTTAAATAGTTAAGAAGTTAGGCAATGGTGCTAATTCTCTTGCACACGCTCTAAACTAATTTAGACTCGCCATCTCTCGTTCTAACAGAGATCATTAGAAAAGGATAGAAGATTTTTAGAGCTGTCAAACTAGTCCATTTGCGTGATATCAATGAAAATTTAGTCGGCATGTCAGAGGTCTCGTCTAATTTCACGTCGACGGTGTTTAATAGAAAGAGATATAGATAGAATAAAATTAGTTTAGCGGGTTATCAAGAGAATCAGCACCAATCAAATACTCGTACATTTTACAGTCGTGGTGCAATGGTTACGCATCTACTTTGTATATACGTAGGTTTGAACCTGGTATGACCCAATGCGACTTATCCAATGTCATTAATGTACTTTCTTAGTTCATCTCAGACAACGAACGGTGAAGGAAAACATCGTAACACACAGTGAGCCAGCGTGGTGATTAATGCTCGATTCTTCTCTGTGTGAAAAAAGGCCTTTGCACTGCAATAGGTATATGCTGTATTTATTTTTTATTTTTTTCACGAAAAGTGTAATCTATCCTTCTCAACTCTATCTTCTATCTTCTCAATTTCCACTCTATGTTCTTAACTCTATCGTAAGTATATTTTTAATTTATGGTTATTTTAAATAACGAAAAATAACGTCAACAAGGAAAATTATAAGAGTCTATCTTCAGCTGGAATTTCCCAAGTATCTCTCCACATTCAACAAAAGTTTTTTGAGATAAATGCAGATCAGCAAAAAGTATAGAATTTAGGAACTGTAATTTACGTACTCATTTTTGGTAAGTGTATTTGTTTTTGTAAAGAACTGTTGTTAGTTCTTATATTAACAACATTAAGAGCCGTTAGCGGTAAGCTTGTACAGTCACAAGCAATTTTATGTATACACAATAGTTAACGGCCACGGATCTTTGTGTCTGTAAAGCTTCAAGTGGCATTAGTGCATAGAATACTCGCGTTTAAATGTTAATCTACATGCATAAAATATTATTTGATCTTAGTTAATAAACATTATCATATGAATGAAAAAGGAGTAAATGCTCAGATGACGGCTGATAGAGAGGAATGGAAGAAGAAGACATTTTGTGCCCACCCCAAGTAAGTATGGGACCAGGGCAGGCGAAAAAAGAAGAAGAGTTAATAAACATTATGTTTGGGACGTGATCATTCCATGAGGAAAACTAACCCACAACCAACTTGACAACACATGTCTTATACACACACAACAATACAGTTCGATACAGATTCTTCGGACTTGTGGTAGAATCAATTAATTCTCTTCTAATATACAAGATGAGATTATTAAAAAATACGTAATCCAAATATTGGTAAATATCTACTACTTAATAGTGTAAATGCAATATTTTTACTTTTTTATAAGTGTTTTTCTAGAATTGTCTTTTAAAATCTTACATGTTAAACATATTTTTTCTCGTGACTGTACTAGACTTTGGCTTACCAAGTCCTATAAAAAGAAATAGACGCACTTCTATAGCCGCCTTTTCATTTTTATGACGGCCGCGAAAAAGTCGCGACTTATTTTTATGTGCGTTTGTAATACGGCGCATTAGGGTCATATTTTTTTTTCTTTTTAGTTTAAATGAGACGATTGGGATTTTTTTTTCTTGTGAAGACTTCGAAAAATTTTTTTTCTTACAATCAAAATCAAAATATTTTTATTCATGTAGACCATTAGGTACTTATGAATAGTCATAATTCTAATATTCTTTATTGTAAGACTGACTCTAGTTGCCAATACATCTATTATCTAATAATTTTTTCTCTCTCAATCATATCATTCCTATTTGCAGTATTATAAATGTGAAAGTTTTAAGCATGGATGGATGTTTTCTTTCACGCAAAAAAAAAATGGATATTGATCAAAATAACACATAGGCTACAACTTATCAACATACAACGCTGCCGAAGCCGCGACAAAAGCTAGTTTTGTATAACTTGAAAATCAACTCAGCTATTACGCTGAGCCACAGCGCAAAATTGAGCCATACAAAAATCTAGACGAAAGGTCCCCCAGGAAATAAAGTGCGTAGAAAATTACTAACATGGTCTCGCCCCTCATCAGACGGGCTAAATGTTTTATTCAGCAGACGATGAAGCCGCTAAAGAGCTATCAGCATAACGTAGGTAGAACGAGAACCGAGAACTGGCTAGATATTCTTTTTCTTTTTTAAACTAAATGCAGCTCTGTACTAAGTTTTTTCATGTATCGAGGCTAGTCTATGGCGTCACTTTACGGGACTCTATTGGACATCGGGTGCAAATGACCTTGGTTAGTTTGAGTTTTAGTAAGTAAGTGTAATTATAATATAAATGTATTTTATTTTTTGTCGGCCATTAATAATATTGTAGTACCCGGTCAATGTTGCCAGTGGTGTAAGTGGCTAAATTATCGTATTATTTTGGACCGATTTTCCTGTTTATAATATTCATTTTGTTTAAGATATTTATTTATGTTGAACACATATAACTACTCGTAATATGACTTAATATAAACATTGTAAATGTTTCTACGTCACTACGTACTACATCCTCCTACGACTAAAACTATACCTAATATAAACTTAATTTTTTTTAAATAATTAAGCCCATTTTCAACGCATTATTTTAATTATTTTAGGCGTGTACACGTATTAACATTTAGTATAATAAAAACAAGCAAATGATGGATTCTACCGAGCTATGAGTATTGTAGCGTAGCCTGTACGAATTTTTGTGTGCACTACGCTACAATACTCGTAGCTCGCTACAATCCTCCGTGCTACAAAAGCGCTACGGAGCTACGAAAAAACCGTAGCGACTTTTATCTAAGGATTGACTTCAATAAGCAAGGAATTAGTAGCTACGATTTTTCGTAATAAGAATAAAACCGTTGATCCTGTCCTCTTCGATTGCTATGTAGTCGAACAATGAGAGTAAACTTGCGTTTACGCACACACATGTGCATTATAATATCACCTGCCGCCTGCGTAGAAGGCTAATCTACGGTAATATCGTCACTGTGGCTGTAATTCTGTCAGGAAGACATTGTATAAGAAAAACTAAAATATTTATGTAAGATTCCAGACTTCACTCTCTGTATAATAACATCAGTTTCCCACGCTAAAAGCCTTAATGCAAACTAGCAGCTATATATATTTATAGCAACACCATTTCTGAAGAACCCCTATACGTTTCACTACAAATATTTACGTACTATTCCGCCGCCGTCTCTTTTTCCAATCGGAGCCAGTTCCCTCAAGATTCGCTGCAATTTATCAAGACAAATGAACAGACAGATTTTCAGTTACAATTTGAGTAATGAGGCAGATCGAAATAATAAATTGTTCGGTATTTTTTTTGTGATACATTTTCGTGGATTGTGGTTTTTTAATGTAGGCTCTTGTTTTGATGATGGTTCTATTTTGTGAAGTAGGTATTTTAAAATAATAGTTTTGTATTTATGGAGTAGTATTTAAGTATGATTCATTTATATTAGTAACTAGCGGACCCTTACGCGGCTTTGAACCGGTTTACGGTTTAAATGTTTGACATATAGAAACAGTTTTTATGGGAAAATAAAATTACTTCTATAAATATTATTTAAGTTAAACCAAAATTAGCCAAATCGATCCAGCCGGTGCAGCCGTAACAAAAAGAAGGAGGTTCTATGTTCGGCTGCATGTATTTTTTTTTTATTGTTGACGGATTTCTCAGTCAATTGTGGACCGATTTCAAAAACTCTTTTTTTGTTTGAAATAACATATTCCCAAATTGGTCGGTGAAGTCGGTTTTATTTTTTTTGTGCTACCAAAGTGGAATACAACCATACCGCCTGATGGTTACCGTAACCTTGCAACAACTTCAAATCAAATCAAGTGGTAACCTTTTTTATATGTACGAAAACATTGATTAAAGAATGAAACATTGAGAATAGCCGAACCTTTTCTGATGTTATTGAATTTTGCCATTACTGTCCATCTGCAATATTATGGCAACAACAATATAACATATTTTTGTTAGAACATTCGCAGCGAAGTAAATTATTACGAACCTGCAATTTTGTTAAAAGTTATAAGCGCGCGCGTGTAAAATAAATTTAACCTTTATTTTCTCTTTTTAACGTTAACAAAGTATGACAACAATTGGCGTAGTGGTTCGGCGATTCACTTTCTCCTCTTGGTGATGCGGGTTCGAATCTCGCGGGACAAATTTTTGTGTGATCCACAGATATTTCTAGTCTGGACGTTTGCGTATTTAAATTTGTAATTGATAAGAAATAAGTTGGTAAAAGAGAAAATGCTAGTGCTGTGCTACGTTTTTTAAACAAAAAGATTTTAAATAAATATAAGTTAGTGAAATATATATATTATCAGAAGAATTGAGTAACAGATTAGTAGATGTTCAGAGAATTAGTGACAGGTTGATTTTAGTTAAAATTGCATTAGATAACCAACCATGTTTCAACATAATTTCTGCCTATGCTCCTCAAGCGAACTGTCCAGATGATGAAAAGGACAACTTTTGGGATGATATGTTGAGCCTGGTGAACATCATACCTCAGGATGAAATTATACATTTAGGAGCAGATCTCAATGGACACGTTGGTGAAAATGATGAGAAGTTCGAAAGATGGCATGGCGGCTTTGGTTATGGTACGCAAAATAAAGATGGAATCAGAATACTCGACTTCGCCGCTAGCAGTGATCTTGCCATTATAAACACATACTTTAAAAAGAAAGAAGCCCACCTTTTAACCTATGAGAGTGGAGGAAACACAACGCAGATCGATTACTCATTAACCAGACGTAAACATATAGGACGTTATAAGGACAGCAAAGTCATCCCTGGTGAAGCTTTAACATCCCAACACAAACTCCTGGTAACAGTTTATAAACTTTTGAAGCCCCTGAAAATCAGTCGATGTGTGCCGTCTAAACTTAAATGGCAAAAGCTAAATGATCCATGTGGAAAACCCTTGATCAAAGAGCTACGGGAAAAGCTCAGTTCAATGGGTGTAACACACGCATCCGGAAATCAAATGTGGGATGAGTTTGAACAATCTTGTAGGAAATGCGCGGAAAAATATCTTGGGAGAATGAAACCCAAAAAAGGGCCATTCAAGGAGACCAGCTGGTGGCAAGACAGCGTTAAATCCGCTGTGTCTAAGAAGAAAGAGTGCTTTAAACTTTGGCAAGCTACAAAAGATCAAACACATAAAGACCAATACATGACAGCAAAGAAGGAGGCTAAAAAAGAAGTCGCAATAGCAATGGCAGCAGCAAATAGAAATTTATATACACGATTAGAGTCAGCAAGAACAGATAGCGACATACATATAATTGCAAAAAGTAGAAATAATAGCACTAAAGATTTTAATAGAGTCAAGTATATAAAAGATAATAATAATAAACTACTTACATCTGATAATGATATTAAAAAACAATGGGAACAATACTATAGACATTTATTAAACGTATCCCACCCTCGAAACATGAACTTTGAAAAGCCCAAACCCGTCTATGGGCCAATACCTGCTATAACACCTCAAGAATTGAAAAATGCTATCACACAAATGAAAGCCCGCAAGGCAACAGGACCGGACGAAATTCCAGTAGAGGTCTGGAAGCACCTTGAAGAAGCAGGAATGGTCTGGCTATACAATTTATTTAACAAACTGATAGGAGGCGATCGTATTCCTGATTCTTGGCGGAATAGCTTTTTGATGCCATTTTACAAAGGGAAAGGGGACATAAGAGATTGCAATAATTACAGAGCCATTAAACTTATGTCACATACATTTAAAATTTGGGAGAGGATTATTAATAATAGATTACTTAAGCATATTAAACTAACACCAAATCAGTGCGGGTTTGTTGCTGAGAAAAGTACGTCAGATGCCATTCAGACCATCAGGATCTTACTGGAAAAATCAAAGATAAATAACACCAACCTACATATGATCTTTATAGACCTCGAAAAGGCCTTCGACCACGTGCCTCGAGGATTAATTTGGGATGCACTCAGAGAACAACAGGTCCCTGAAATGTACATACAATTCATACAAGACATGTACAATGATGTTACGACGCAAGTGGTTTGTCCAGCAGGCACGTGCGAAAAATTTGAAATTACGGTGGGAGTCCATCAAGGCTCAGCATTAAGCCCGCTTTTGTTTAATGTTACAATGGACTATCTCACGAAAAACTGTCAAAGACCTGTGCCGTGGAATATACTGTACGCAGATGATGTGGCTTTGATATCCGACTCGGTAGAAGACCTACAAAGAGATTTTAATTGTTGGATGCAATCATTAGAAGAAAATGGTCTTAAGATTAGTCGTAAAAAGACAGAGCATATGTCGTGTATATTTGATGGCTGCACGGACGTCGGACATATCCAACTTTTCATCGATGGCGCTCCCATACCGAAGGTCAACCATTTTAAATACTTAGGTTCAATCATCAGCAATGACGGCAAAATCGAGCAAGATGTAACCCATAGAACAACCACAGGATGGATGAAATGGAGACAACTCACAAGCGTAATGTGCGACAAGAAGATGCCCATCAAACTGAAAGGCAAATTGTACAAAACGGCAATTAGACCCGCTATACTTTATGGTACAGAATGCTGGGCATCTACCAAACAACACCTGTCAAAACTGCACGTGACAGAAATGCGTATGTTACGCTGGTCAGCGGGTGTCACATTGTTGGACAAAGTGCACAACATCCACATCAGAGGAAGCTACAAAATTGCTCCCATTGATGAAAAGGTGAAAGAACGACGCCTTCAATGGTATGGACATGTGCTCCGCCGCCCAGAAGATCACATGGTACGAGTTGCCCTTAACCTACCGACGAAGAAGCGTCCCCGCGGAAGACCTCCCGCCACCTGGCTGACAACAATCCAAAAAGACCTAAAGGAGAAGGATATAGATACTGCGACAGCGCAAAATCGGAATAGATGGAGAAGGCAGACAAGGAGAGCCGACCCCAGATAATGGGATAAGGCGAAGGAAAGAAGAAGAAGAAGAAGATAAGTTAGTGAAATATTTTGAAAAGCTTAAACGTATTTAATAGATAATGTGCACTAAAATTATTTGACTAATTACAACTTACGTCCAGGCTGCATTTCATTTCGTGATTGAGTTTCATAAATTATAGATTTTGTAATTTCACCGGAGCAAACACGGTGTGTTCCATTTGCCAAAATAATTATATTGCATACCAACTATTTCGCCATTTTATTAACAAATTTGAGTATTTTTTGTGAATTTTTTACGTGTTATAGCACACGTTAGCTTATGAAATATAATTATTTAATATGTAATCTGAAAAAATAATTAATTCAGTTTATTTTGATGTGTTGGTAAGTAAGCTATGTGATTCAGAATTCGAAGTTACTCAAGGTTACTCCATTTAAAACATAAACATCTCAGAACAATGAAGTTAGATTAGTTGTTAGAATTTTATGACGGTACTGTCATTTAACGACTGTCAAAGATTTTCATGACAGCTTGAGCCAACAGCCTAAAGTGCTTTCTGAGGTACGAAGCAGGT
Source organism: Protodeltote pygarga (assembly GCA_936450705.2). NCBI lineage: Eukaryota > Metazoa > Arthropoda > Insecta > Lepidoptera > Noctuidae > Protodeltote > Protodeltote pygarga. The sequence goes on along the minus strand of OW388257.2, from coordinate 4,195,995 downwards.
GATAATTCAAAGGTGCGTGCTTTGGGTTCGAACCTGAGATCTCTAACTTGACAGTCAACGGTCATACCACTAGGCTATCACTGCACTAATTAATAATCCAACTTACGTAATATTTAAACTTAAAAAACTAAACATTTCATTTTCATCTAAAACTCAATAAACAGTGTTTCATCACCGCACATCAAATAACTGTAGTCTATAAAAAACATTGATGAATGGGTAACAAATAAAAAGAGTCCAATAAAAATCGTGCTCTCACACATGAATGGTATCGTTGCAAACCGTTACCGGACCGTATTCCGTGCATCCGTGCCGGTGAACAGTCGTGAAATAAAACAGAACCCGGCAAATGTAACGTACTAGTGACATAATTATTTTTATTAAACCGTTTGTTCTGCTTTCTTTATCGTATGGTTGATGAACAACCTGGTATCAAAGTTTAAACCACCTGTAGGCCTCTGATATGGCATTACACACCGTTGAAAAATCTCTCAGGTGTGCTTGTTTCCGCACGATGTTTTCCTTCACCATTTTAGCAAATTTGATGTCTAATACGTACATAAATCTAGGCAACTTTTGACTTGGCAGTCCAACGGTCATACCAATAGACTATCACTGCTTAATAACTCATTTATTAACATAATATGTACATATATTGTTATTAATGTTAATATTAAACGCCAAGTCTCGTCACCCCCATCAAATCTGTGGATATAAGCATTTAATTTTCCATGAAAAGATCCGTAAAGTGGCAAACAATAGCTGCCATAATCTTTAAAGCAATATCGTGCCAGCTTGTGTGTACGCAATGTGTATGCCATTATCATAATGAGTCGTGGGTGGAGTAAGAACAATATAATAAAAATAAAGTATCATAACTAATCACCTATTATAGAGTTTTGTAGAGTAAATACTCGTAGGTATCTTTAGGAGTGTAGATTTTAAATTGTACAGTCTATTTTAATTTATAACTTAAATATAGTTAATCTTTGTTATCAGCCTGTATTTGTCCTCTGCTGAACATAGGCCTTTCATTGTGCACTCTTTGGTGTTTGGCGATCGCAGTAGCAGATGATTGCTGTTGACACAGAAGGATGCTGCTGCCCGTCCTCTAGATCTTTCCCTTTGTCGCTTCTTAAGACACCTTCGAGACAAGTAGGGTTACCTACCCCATACGCGTGCCATACGCGTAGAAGCACTCTAATCAACTGAGCTTTTGTATAGTTTTTAGTACCTATGAAATTTCAAGTTCCCTTTCTACATAGTCTTGAAGAATGTAAATTTTTGTAAATAAACATATTAGTAAACCAGCCTTTTTTAAATAAACCAGTCTGTAACTGTAGGGAAAAAGCTTCTTTTCATAAAGATCAAGCGTTACCTGTTGTTACACAACACATAAAACAAGTTTAATTTCCGTTCTGTATCTCCGAAGTTTAAAATCAGATTTTTCTGAAATCAGATTTTTAAAATTAAATATTCAAATAAATAATAATAAAGAATTAATCAAACCGGCGTTAGTCACGGAGTACTAAAAGTACAAACATTCTAAGTAAAATACATTTCGAATTTAGAACCATTTTGGAAATCAGTTAAAAACCTCAGTATGTGTTTCTATTTCCTACGAACCATAGTAAAACAAATTACCTTACACATTCCTTACGGTAGTTACAAATTAAAGTTAACAGCCACGTACACGGCAACTACACTAAAACAAACATTAAATAAGATAATAAAATCTACAACTAATCTACTCACCTAGTTTATAGGTCTGTTTTAAACTATAATTACACAATACACATACCTTTTCTCTTAATATACTTAAACAATAGTAGGTGTTAAACTACAATGTTTCAGATTTATGTTTTTCTAGTTTTTTGGTTTATGTCAGAAGATTTAAGATCTACTTTTTCTCATCTTCATTTGAGAGAAAAGTTCTTTAGGTACTTAGTAGTAAAACTTGTAGGTTGTAGCGTCCTAGATTAACTGAGTGTCTTGACCGGAACCCAAACCTAAAATCTGCAAGATCGAGGACTTTATATTTATTTGAAAATATAATATAAATGTTTAACCTAGCAGCCTATCTGATACACGAGTATCTTTGCCTCCCCAATCGACTTACAAATAAGGTATCGATTTACAAACTCAGTATTCCAATTGCGATTCACAGTCCATACATGCTCGCAATAAAAATCCAAACGAACTGGTAACGTAAACACGAAATGTACAGAAAACAACTCGAAATCGTACTGCAGAGCCTTCCAAATAAACGTGGGCAAACGAGGAGCGTGCAGATGCATTCAAATTATCAAATATACTGAAGTATCTTCGTGGGTCACAGTTCCCGAAACACGGAACGTTGAATCCGGGGACCTATTTGGGCTAGGATGCACTACAAACATCGGCTTACAAACAGTTCCAATTTGCAGGCTAAATTCAAAGCAGCTACGTTATAGGACGTTCGTTTCTGTTATTCAGACGAATCTAAATGGTAATTTGCGATTGTCAATGTTTACGTGATTGGAGATTTCAGATAATGGGCCATTGAAGCTCCAATTGAAGGTTCTCTTATAATTTGTTTGTGTTGAGAACCTGTATTTAATGTCACACATAAAGAATGATTTCAAACGCAGATACTGTATAAACTATTGTAGTATAATTGTCTATCGTTCATGTGTCTTATGTTTTTATATTATTTCTTGTATTGACGTTGTCAAAACTATTTGAAAAATAAGCTAATAAAAACCAATATTACACTTGGTTTTTCTTATTATGTATCAATTTTATTAGCTTAAACTTGAAGTAAATATGGATAAAGCCGAAGAGGTAAAACTTCCTAATAAGAGTCTGCAAAATCTCAATTTCAATTCTATGACACGATATCTAAGACCTGACAAATTTGATGTGGAACCTAATACTTCCGGTGCTAATTTAAAATGGATATACTGGAGGTATACTTTTAATAATTTTCTGTCAGAAGAATTTTCTGATGATACTACGGATGCTATGAAATTAAAGCTAATAATCAATCATCTCTCACCATCAATTTTTCCCTACGTGCGTGATTGCATTTCTTTTGATGAAGTAATAAAAATTTTAGACAGAACATATATAAAGCCAAAGAAAGAAATTCTATCAAGACACATCCTTTCCACTAGGAGACAAAAACCAGAAGAATGTATATCCGATTATGGGAGAGAACTAAGATTATTGGCGCGTGACTGTGACTTTCAAGCAGTGAGCGCAAAACAACACGAAGAACAAGCTATACGGGGTGCATTTATAGCTGGCATCCGTTCTACAAAAATAAGAGAACGTCTTCTGGAGAAAACGTCATTAACACTGGATGACACTCTCGATCAAGCTGTGTCCCTCGAAACTGCTGAGAAGGATTCGCGCGTCATCAGTGGCGATAGGGATACTGGTGCTTGTCATCTGAATGTAATGGCGGAACCTGGACCATCATATCTGAATAAAACTAACTTTAATTCTACGCCACGATTAGAACAGAATAATCAGCTGGCGGCATCGACGTCTCAATCTACTCCACCTCTTGGTGGTGCTCCACGTCGGACTAAGCGTTGCTTTTTCTGTGGTGGTAATATACACCAAAGAATAAAATGTCCCGCTTTTAGAGCTCAATGTCAGTTATGTGATAAACAAGGACATTTCGCAAGTGTCTGCCGTTCCAGTAATGCTACCAGTAATGCTATCTGTTCCGACCAACCTCTTCTGAATACATGTCATTTGAAAATGGCAACTGCAACTTTCTCTGCTGCATCTCCATCAGGTTTATATAGGGCAACAATACCAATCACGATAAACGATATTCGGGCAGACGCCCTGATCGACACCGGCAGTTCAGTAAGCTTCATTAACAGGAATATTGCCAGTTTAATGAAGTTACGACAAAAGCCTCATAGACAAACTGTCACCTTAGCATCAATGAATAACGTATCATTTGTAGATGCTGTATGTTTCGCTACGATTAAAATAAACGACCACATTTATAATCAACGGCCCTTACTTGTGGTAAACAACTTATGCGCCGATGTCATTATAGGTCATGACCTTCTTCAAGATCACTCAAGCTTACAGTTTAAATTTGGTGGATCTAAAAAAGCTTTGGAAATTAGTAGTGTTATGCAAGCTTTAATACCTCCTGCTTCTATTTTTACGAACCTGTCATCAAATATTAGACCTATTGCAATAAAATCTAGACACTACAGTAAGCCGGACATAGAGTTTATCAGAGAAGAAATTACGAAACTTATTGAAGATGGTGTCATCGAACCAAGCGTATCACCTTGGCGCGCACAAGTTCTCGTTGCAGGAGGTGGCTCACATCGTAAACGTTTAGTAATTGACTATTCACAGACAATTAATAAATTCACTTATCTAGACGCATACCCACTACCTCATATCCAAACAATCGTAGACAATGTTTCCAAATACAAAGTGTTCAGTCAAATAGATTTAAAAAGCGCCTACCACCAAGTGCCAATCCTAAACAAGGAAAAGATATATACTGCATTTGAAGCAATCGGTAAACTATATCAATTTACAAGGTTACCATTCGGGGTAACTAATGGTGTAGCGGCGTTTCAGAGAGCTCTTGAACACTTAATTGAAAAAGAGAAATTGCATGGAACATTCTCATATCTAGATGACGTCACCGTCTGTGATAAAGACCAAAATGAACACGATAGTAATCTCGCAAAGTTCATGGCTGCTGCAAAAAAATATAATCTAACTCTTAATAAACAAAAAAGCGTGTTCTCAAAACGATCTATAAGTCTCCTAGGCTACACTATCGAGAATAATACGATTACTCCAGATATCGAGAGACTCAAACCACTACTAGAATTACCGTCTCCGACAAATTCGGCTGAATTAAAACGAGTACTAGGTCTATTTGCTCACTACGCGAAGTGGGTCCACAATTTTTCTGCAAAGATTAAACCACTTGTCAACGTCACTAATTTTCCTTTAAACGTAGAAGCCACAAAAAGTTTTGAACAATTAAAAAGTGATATCAAGAAAGCTGCTTTAGTAGCCATTGACGAAAAAGAAATTTTTACTGTGGAGACAGACGCCTCTGATTACGCCATAGCGGCTACGCTGTCGCAGAATGGACGTCCAGTAGCTTTTTTTTCTAGGACTTTGAATATCTCCGAAAGTAAACACCCATCCATAGAGAAGGAAGCGTGTGCTATTGTGGAAAGCTTAAAAAAATGGCGGCATTATCTCATTGGTAAGCATTCTTCTATTAACTGACCAGCAATCTGTTGCATACATGTTCAATCAAGAACATAGTAGCAAAATCAAAAATGAGAAAATTCTGCGCTGGAGGTTGGAATTATCTTGCTATAAATACGACATCGTTTACCGTCCCGGCCCACAAAATGTGGCGGCTGATGCGTTATCTCGAGTGTGTGCTTTTATGAATACTGGAAAATTGAAGGAATTACATGAAGCTCTGTGTCACCCCGGCGTTACCAGAATGTACCACTGGGTTCGAATGAAGAATTTACCATTTTCGGTTACAGAGGTTCGAGAAATGGTAGCATCATGTCCAGTGTGTGCTGAGATTAAACCGCGTTATTTAAAGACTAAAGGACAACTTATCAAAGCGACATCTCCTTTCGAGCGCTTAAATGTTGACTTTAAAGGGCCTTTACCATCGAATACACAGAATCGGTATATTCTCACAATTATCGACGAGTACAGCCGCTTTCCCTTCGCATATGCTTGCAAAGATATGACTAGTGCCACTGTTATCGAATGTTTAAAAGATTTGTTTTTTAAATTCGGACAACCCCTCTACATCCATAGTGATAGAGGACCATCATTTATGTCTGAGGAGTTAAAATCATTCCTAAGGCATAACAGTATCGCCTCCTCTCGTACGACGCCATATAATCCCCAGGGTAACGGCCAAGTGGAACGTTTGAACGGGACGCTTTGGCGTTCTATCCAATTAAATCTTCGCTCTAAGAATGTGCCTATAGAAAACTGGGAGAGAGCTATGAAAGTAGCCCTGCACTCCATTCGATCTCTTGTATGTACTACAACAAACGCAACTCCGCATGAACGTCTGTTTAGCTACCCTCGTAGGTCGCCAAATGGGGAAACGCTACCTACTTGGATGGTTCCAGGACCTATTCTTTTAAAAAAGAACATCCGCCATTCGAAGACAGACCCTATTGTCGAGGAGGTGGAGCTTTTAGAGAGCAACCCGTATTATTCACATATTAGGCGGAACGGGGAAACAATTACGGTGTCAAATAGAAAGTTGGCACCGTACCCAACTCTCACAGGTGACGAAGTCGATGAGCCCCCAGAGTCAGATCATGAAGACTCTGAGAATCAGTCACCTAGAATCGAGTCTTCGTTGAATGATGGCCTGGCCATGGAAGAGCCTCACGCTCCACCTCCACTAAGAACGTCGACACGACAGAGGAGACCTCCTAATTACCTACGGGATTATTTCCTGCCTCGTTGGTCTAGTGGTAGCAAGCGCGACTGCTGAGCACGAGGTCCTGGGTTCGATCCCCGGGTCGGGCAAAGTGTTATTGGGTTTTTCCATTAGGAAATTCTCAGTAGCAGCACGGAGTCTGGATTTGTGCCCGGTTAATGGCAATAGGCTCGCCCCCTATTACATGGGACTTATTACATAGCCGGCGAAACGTGGGTGTACTACACACCTCTGCCTACCCCCTCTGGGGAATACAGGCGTGAGTCTATAAATAAAATTATTTCCTCGACGGCGAAGATGCCTAAAAGGGGGAGGGGGGTGAATGTAGTATAATTGTCTATCGTTCATGTGTCTTATGTTTTTATATTATTTCTTGTATTGACGTTGTCAAAACTATTTGAAAAATAAGCTAATAAAAACCAATATTACACTTGGTTTTTCTTATTATGTATCAACTATTATGGCATAATGACTTAGGAAATTCCTAAAAATAAAAGTATAAGTTCGTCTAAGGAATGGTACAAAGTGAGATATCGGCGACCAAGTCGCGTTGCAACGATAATTTGGGAATAGGCGAGTGTCGCTTCTATACGCAGTAAAATTAATATATGTATATTTTTCTTTGTATATAAATATTATGTATATGTATTTATCTATTTTGACTGACTGAATAACAATAAATAAAAATAACTGTTGCAAACAACAATTTACAATGAAAGTTTTAGCTAGGTATACTCGAAATTACTGACACAAGCGTGCCTCACGCCATAATGGCTAAACTAACTACACACATCATCATCATTTTCTCCTCTTACAAACTGCTAACGACAAAGAACGGTGTCCAGTAAATCGTTAAAGCAATTTGCTTCAGACACGACGACTAAACTTTAGCTAACTTCTAAAGAAGCTATGTCAAAGAGCGTATTTAGGTACTACATTATACAATATTGAAATAACTCGACACGATATAATACTGCGTGAAATGTATCATATTTGAAACATATTACTAAATGGAACCGTTATCCTGAGCCAATGAGAGACAATAAAGACATGCACTGAAGTATAGGCACTACTGAGCGCAGTATTTAAAAATATAAAACGTTACTTACGTGATAAAAAATAGGATCCGATACTAACACATAACGGCACAACCCTATTCATCCTACACCGTCGCACCATGACGTAACATCAGAATAAAATCCGAAACGCCCGATATTATCGTACAATTGGCGATCTGTTATCGATACAGATATCGTATCGGATAATGTGAAAGCGCTCTAATGGCCAGTCGAGAACGCATTATCATAAAGTCGACCATTGAAACCTGTTTAACTGTTATATTATTCAGCAAAGGTAAAGGCTTGGAACTAATTAAATTGTATGCATTAGACGGGAATCCTTTGAGTTAGTTTATATGCCTTGTAAACGTACGCAAAGAGTTACACTTGCTGGAATTTCTTTAGAATTTGTTCTAGGTTTGTTGCGCTGAGGTAAGCAAGAAGCTACAATGTAAGCAAATATTTGGTAAACTATTTATTTTCCACACATTTGCATTTCATGTCCATTTTATTTATAGTCAACCGACTATCAATCGGTATATGAAACGTACGTCCAAATTATATTTCGAGTCTGCTGCCCGCCATTTTATGTATAGTCGACCATAAAACAGCTCTACCACCCTTAGAGTGAATGTCGTTTGCATATCACAAAGTCTATTTTTGCTTGCAGATAATGCGTGTGAATTTAATTTGGACAGTGAGTCTTAGTAAAATTGAATATTGATGGAAGTTTTTGTCAAAAGTGGTCAAGTGGTTCGACAATAAATATTAAAAATTAATTATTAATTGCTAAAACGACAAGGGAAAACATTGTGATGAAACCAGCACTCCTGAGAGATTTTTCAATGGTATGTAAAGCCATGTCAGAAGCCTATGGGTGGTTTAAACTCTGACACCATGTTGTTCATCAATCGCACGATAAGAAGAAGAAGACTACCAGTTGTCCTACTGATCATACCACGGGCAATCAACGAAAATAACGTGTCGAGATTAGATGATTGATAAAAAAAAAAGGTAATAAAGGATGAAATAATTTTTGTAGACATCTGGTTGTGACACACAGTTGCGATGGCGGCCGGAAGGCAATTTCTTACGAGTTTTGTGACCACTAGCAGTATGAATTTAAAATTGAACACATGTAAAATAATATAGGTACTAGCAGTATTGAGCCGAAAATTCAAAAAACCAAATATAAACCGTACCCGGGCATTGAACATAATTTCTCGTTTCAAGTACTAAGGCTTCATAATAAGTTGGATATAATAAAACTAAGCCCAAGAAAGGCCCGCATTGTATAAGTTAACGCTTTGTGTAAGTTGGTCCTCGGAGACGCGATAACTACTGTAGTCCTGGTACAAGAGAACTAGACCCTCTTGTATGCTTTACAAGCCGCTACATACTGTAGAATTGTATAATAGTTCATGATACTAGGAGGATATAAATGTGAGAATCGTGTTTTATATAACGTACATCGTACGTACTATTTCTTGGTACCAACTCGTTTTCGCTCGGTATCAGTAAGTTACGGTACATAATTTTAAATAAGTCTTGTGTTTGTAGGTATCTTTATTACTCTCAAGTCTCAGCCACTAAAAACCTACCTAATTTATACTTTCACATGTTTATTATGTTTGTATTTAAATACATTATTAAACTTACACTTTGAATTACCTTGAACAATAAAACTCAATTTCGAAACAAATTAAACCATTACTTCCCATTCTGTCAAACACAAAAGATAACCTTGAAAAGGTACCAGGCAAGCATAGCGTATTAGAGAATGGAAATCAATTTCAATTATGTTTTGTACATGTCTATGTGTGCGTTCGAATATTCTGGAATATCAGTAAGAGCTTCATAAATATGTGATTGAGTACCAACTGCGACATATGCGTAATTAGTAAATATAGTACGGTACGTACGTGTGATTCGTTAATAACTAAGAACACAGGCTTTGTTAATTAAAATCCGAGGAATAAAGTAAGCGAGCGTAGGATTGGAGCAGTAATTATTTCCTTATATAATTGACTGGGTAGTCGCTGAACAATGCCAGGATTAACAAGCAATGTTAAATTTAGTAAGGTTGTGTTTAGACTGTCTTAGAAGGATCCTATTGTATTGTAGGATATACTACGCTGAAGAAAATAAATAAGTTCAGTATCTTTAACTAAAAGAACAAGTTTCTTGCTAGTTCCTTCCTTGCTTTTCTAATAGCGTATTTAGTTCTTTTAACTTATTTAACAAAGTCTCTTCAAGAACTTTTTCCAGCTCACTCAGTATCAATCTCCATTATGTTTTAAGCTAACTATATTATATTTTTATTTTATTTTAAACTCTTAACATGTTTATAATCGATCGAAGAAGAACAAGTTGAAGTGGCAATAGGCAGCTCGAAGAACCGATAACCGATGGGGATGAAAAATTCTCAAGTGGTGACAATGAACCGGAAGAGGAAGCGTTGGTAGGCCTCCCACCAGGTGGACCGACGACATCGTTTGAGTCGCAGGTGTGGATGCAAGCGGCAAGTTGCCGTTCGCTAAGGTCTTTGTTTATCAGTGGACGTCTTCCAGCTAATGATAATGATGATAAACATAGATATTGATGATCTGTCTACTTTTGCAACATTTAACATATTTAAGAAATTTTAAAATACTTCTAAGTAATCGCAATACTGAACTGAAGCCATATTTTTTTTCTTCATCCAAAAGACTCGCACTTGACCAGTTTTTAATTAAATTCTTCCCTACCTTACAAGTTACACAAAATTGTTACCTACCTAAAACTCTTTACTTCCATGGCCCCGTCACTTTACCTACGCCTTACTGTATCCCTTAATAAACTGTCATAAAACGTTAATAATTATAAATGTCAGCCGAATATTGTATTAATAACGCTTTTGCTTCATCAAGGTTTAATTAAATATTGGGTTTACGGTGGAAGGTCGATTACGTATACGAAAATCGTAATGCATATATAATATAGGTACTATTTATTATGAGGTAAGATAATTGATTTCCTACTTTACTACGAAACTATAAACATTTTAAATGTATGAAAAATTTCTTATTCGAAATCGCGTTTCGCATTTGGAATTTTTCGCGCCTAATATTTAAGTTATAAGTATGTAAGCATAGGTACTTATAGCTTGAATATTAGGCGTCCTGAGAAATGTAAAATGTAGGAAACCAAGCAGTGGAAAAACAAAGGCATTATATTAAACGTTCGCTAGAGGAAACTTTAAGGGTAAAATCTAGCCCCTTTACGACCCGTTCCTCTTGGTCGATTTTTACCAAAAGATTGCCAAGTTTCTACAAGAAATTTGATATTCCGGTCTCAAAAGAAAAATAATCTCAAAATCCACCAATATCTTGAAAATATCGCTTGGCTAAAAATTTCATAACAGTAACGAAGGTCCGAATGACGCATAAAAAACCTAACGTATACACATTATATCGAAGATTTTTAATAAAACCGGAGCAGTAGCTTGTGCAAATTTATTGTTCTGCCCAGCCCACACAATACAAGGTGTATCTATATATAATATGCGAATAAGCTGTTGTAACAAGGAGCTCAAATTGGCTGCAGTGTACACAAATCTCTGTATTGCTTTGCACGGAGGGACATACTCCAACACAAAACGTGAGCTCCATTCTACGAGGATGAAAAGATTTGTTTTCAAATTATTGGGTTTTGTTTGACAGGGTGATATTGGAGTTTCATGATATTTAAAATTATGAATGGAATCAACGAAGCATTTTAGGTACAATTATTTTACAAATAAATTTATATTTCAAGAAATAGTGAATTTAAGTATATTTTATTAAATATATTCTCGTCTAAATACAATTGATTTCTATTGTTTCAACAAAACAACGAACCACTTCATAATTATTTGAATTCTGTTACAACGAACGTTTGTGTTCTGTTAGTTTAGACAACATCGTTAAAAACACTTTGGCGTCAATTTTGAATCTAAATTTAGAAGAGCAGGCTTGGATTCAGGCTTCACTCCCAGTGCGTTTGGGAGGGCTAGGCATACGGTCGATATCCGGGGTGGCTCTCCCTGCCTTCCTGTCTTCGATCCACAGCACACAAAATTTAATTAAAAAAATACTAGAGGCCTCATCTTTAACTATTTCGGATATTGTTTTTTTGGACGAGGCCAGGAATGCGTGGAGAGCAGCCTGCCCAAATACAGACTTACCAAAACACCCTTCATTGCAGCGGCTGTGGGATGGGCCGATCTGCGAGCAAGCGCGGAAGTATCTCTTTCAAACGTGCTCAAGCTCTGCAGATCGTGCCCGGCTCCTAGCCGTTGCTGAATGGGAGTCTGGTTTGTGGCTCCAGGCCCTTCCTTCGCCAAACACGGGCACGGTGATGGACTCTTCCAGCTTCCGCATCGCCGCGTCCCTTCGCTTGGGTGCACCGTGTTGTGCCCCGCACCGCTACCAGTGCGGTGCCGCTGTCGACCGGCTCGGTCACCACGGCCTTTCCTGCCAGAAGAGCGCAGGAAGAATTCCCCGCCATGCCTGCATTAATGATATTTTACGTCGGGCTCTTACCACCGCCCACTGCGCAGCAATTTTAGAGCCATGTGGTTTGTCGCGGGACGATGGTAAGAGACCCGATGGAATGACATTGATTCCGTGGAGGATGGGGCGGCCCTTGGTATGGGACGCCACCTGCGTTGACACGTTGGCGCCGTCTCATCTTCCTGGAACCCAATGTAGGGCAGGCGCAGCGGCGGAATCAGCCGAGGCCCTCAAAAGGCGCAAATATAGTACCCTGGATAGCGGCTACTTATTTGAGCCTTTTGGGGTCGAGACGCTGGGGTCGTGGGGGCCGGGAGCCCGAAAAATGTTTAAAGAACTATCGGGGCGTCTGGTCGAAGCTACTCGGGATCAAAACGCTGGCCTATACCTAGCTCAAAGGCTTAGCATTGCCATTCAACGTGGCAATGCAGCCAGCGTTTTGGGGACATTGCCCACTGGAAGCGGTCTTTTAGATTAAGTTTTTCTCTTTTTATTTTAGTTTTAGCGTTAGTTTTAGTATTAGTTTTTAGTTTTAGTTTTAATTATATTTTAATAGTTTTATGTTTGTGTTTTTGTTCAATAAATAGTGTTACAACGTAATAATTAAAATGTGGGATGTCGGGATAATTTTGTTACACAAAGGTTGGGACAGGTGGGTGAAATTTTGTCTCGAATTTTAGTCACAATAATTAAATTTTCATTCAAAATACATAACTATAAAACCACTCAAGAGTGAAGTTCACCTTATTTGTTGATATTCTTCGACTTTCAAACTTACAAAAAGTTTTAAACCATAATGTTGTTCCTACCTATTTTCATAGCAGAGTTTTAAATATATTATGAAGTACAGCAGCTATAAAAGGAGTACTTAACCCATTTTAGCCTCTTAATCACGTTTGCTACACGATCATAATTTTACGCCCGTAAAGTTTCAAACAAGGTAATCACTTCATAAATGAAAAGAAATATGTAATCTATAGAATGCTTTTTTAAAGTTTTAAAGAAAATTTTTGAAGTTATCGTTTTCTCTTTTAAAGAAAGAAAATACTAAACTAAGATAAGATATTTAAAAGTTCTAGGTATCCTGTAAAAATATCCCGTACATGGCAAATAATTGAAATAACTTCTTTTATCTATACTTATAAAACAGTACCGTGACTGACTGACAGTCAACGCACAGCCTAAATCGATGGACCTAGAGACTTGAAATTTTGAGACAATATCCTTTAAGTATCTTAGGGGTGCACTAAGGAAGGATTTTTGGAAATTCTACCCCTAAGTAGGTAAAAATAGGGGATAAGAATTTGTATGAAAGTCCGTCCTTTTTAAAGTTAAATGTACGAAAATTGGTATTCAGCTTTTTGATTGATAAATAAGATCTTAATTACTTGAGCCAATAATCCTATTTTCCACCTAAACTACCATTCCGTACTACAATTTCGAAATTTCTTCGCTACAGCAAAACACGTGACTCTACTAAACTTCTGAAGGACAAAATAATAATAACATCTAAAGTTCTCATTCCAAATAGAGGTAGGAGGGTAAAGTATGTAGTTGAAGGTGGATGGGAGTATACTGCTGTGAAAAATGACGAAAATCTAGTAAGAGTAGTAAGCAGATTTACTTTTTTTTGGACAAAGATTACTACAATACAATACAATACAATAATGTTTTATTTGCGAATATAGGTAATAGATTTAACAGAGGTGTTACAAAGGATAAAGTACTAGCTATATTCTACCGTAAGGCATGCAAAAATTACATAACTATAACTATACTAAGATTTTTTCTTGTGTCATGAGTATATTCCTTTTAATTTCTCTCGAGTTTGAAATACAGTAATTTTCATTTCTACAATTTAATTTTACGCGTTTCAAGTTTAACCCTCTGTTGATGTAAAAATATCATATTTTTTTTAGTATCAGATCACACCATTGACCACTTTACATCATTGTCATTTTCATCAACAGCGGTAGACATTCACTGCTGGACACAGGAACCTCCCCCTTAGAATTTCACAATTACTGGTCTGGAGCCGCCTCCTTTCCACCGACTTCCTGCAGCCACAACAATGTTTACATATATGCATAAAATAAAATAATTTATAATTATATAAATGTGTAAATAATAAAAAAAATGTTTATGAAAACACTGCATTTTAAATAGCTAATTTATTGAAATGTATAATGATATGTTAATTCAGTTATAGTGAATTAAATATAATTATGGCCCAATCAGTGCGCCTCATTATCTTTATTAATCCAATCATCCCGGGTCTGCCGTCCGTTTAATATGATTAAATAAAACGTAACCCAGCTTTATTTTGTAAAACACAAAATATGTTGTCAACTCTAAAATATTTTTTACTCAAATTGATATAAAAGGTAGACAGATACTTAATAATCAGTGTATGGCATGTTATTTAAATTCTACTCAACTAAATTGAACCAGTTTTTTTTTATGACAAAGGAATGTTTTGACCACGAACCTATCTAATATTAAATTTTGCATATTAAGCGAACATTAAAGTTCGAATTTTTTTTTAAAAGAAAAAATCGCTGATATTAAAATGGTGTCGAAAAAATGGTGCTTTTAATCTACGGAATAGCACTCCCGCCCAAAATAGCGAAAATACTGGACGGTACCAATACGCGCCAAAGTGAGATTAAGGTGCAAACAAACTAGTCTTATGTGATGCCACACCACATTTTTTATTTGGTCGCATCATGACGTCACATAAGCTGTTCATGAATTGCTTAACACAGAGACATTCATTTATTTAATAATAAAATAAGATTTTTGCAGGCAATTTATATCATGCCAAGATTAAGGACTTGTTATTTTCTTGATGTATTAGATTATTAACATAGATTTTATTATTTAAATATAGGTAATTTACATTGGCACGTGTTGAAAAAGTGTGAGTACCAGAGAGTAACTGTTAATAAATAAATAAATAAGATAAATGTAGTTCTAAATAATGATTTTTCATTTATTTACTATGAAAACCGATGTCTTTTGATGGAAGTAACATTACATTCCTGGCATCACATAAGCCAAGTTTGTTTGCACCTTTAGTCGTTCAGCGACACGTGTTTAGCCTTCGGTCGCCACGTGCCTGGTATTGTAAACGTTAGGTACGTTTAACCCCCACACTAAGACTCTCTTTTGTATCGTGGGTACAGTTACAAACATAAAATGTCGCTATGCAATATCACAAATGTTACTGGGTCAAATATCTTATTATATTTAAAGGTTTATAATCAATTATATTGATTTTTTTATACAAGTTAGAAAAATTAAAAAAAAAATGGAAAAGAGAAAGGATAAAAGATCACCAGCGATACGATAGATAAGTTGGTTAGAGCATTGCTCCTATCCTTGTATTCTCCCAGAATGGGTATGCAGAGGTGTATGCAGTACACCCACGTTTCGCCAGCTTGGGGCCAATGTAAGGATTAAGGTCTGAATCCTCAAGAATAAAGTAATTTAAATATTGCTGACCTCGGGTGGAACACGAAAGGAATCTGACAAACTCACCACTGACATAAGTCACATCTTATGGCTTTTAGTTAGCCAGACTCCTTATATAAGTCCCATGTAATAGGGGGCGAGTCTATTGCCATTATCCGAGCACAATTCTAGACTCCGCGTTGCTATTGAGAATTCCCGAATGGATAAACCCAATAACACAGCCCGACCCGGGGATCGAGTCCATAGGATCTAACAGCAGTCTCGCTTGCTATCACTAGACTAACGAGGCTTTTTATTTCAATTTCTTCTAAAATAAGGTAAATTTATGTTTTAATCAATCTTTCTTGTTAATCTTTCCCATCTAATAACTATCTAAATGAACTTATATAAAAAACATTTATGCAATAATCACGAGTGATTGAATGGTGTTCGCCCTACATCGAGATGGATGAAGGAAGTTACCCTCGTCAGGCCGATGACGTCACCAAGTCTCCGGCGGTTTTCCACTATTTAATTTAATTTGGACACTGAACAATTTGTTACTGCCAAGTGCGTGTTACAGTAAATTGGAGTTTTTAGTTTGCATGATTAGTTTTACTTTTACTAAGTACTTTTTTGGTGTGGGACGGAAATAGCTCTCCGTCTAACACCAAAAAAGAAAAAAATCTGCATTCATTATTTCTCGAGAAGAACTATTGTAATAGCTGTAAACTAAATTTAAAAATGTATTGAACCCACAACCTTAAAGTTTTAAAGCTATAAATATCCAAATTACATTAAACAAGCTTCCAAAAAAAAACTTTTTTTTAAAGCCTTGAAACAACTTTATTAATCCACGAGGGAACCAAAATCAATATTTTTAGGTCTTTTTAAAGGGTGGTCTAAATTAATTTTACATTATTTTTGATTGGTTATTTGTTGTTGTGTAGTTGATACTTGCATCATAAACTTCAGAGTAATATTTAAAATTCGTGGGCTAAGTGGTTTAAAAAAAAGGTATTTTAAAGTCATTTGGATGCAAAAGTGGTCTTAAAAGGGTTTCGGTTCATTTTTTAAGGTATGACTCCAGATTATTTGATGGAGAGCTACGATGCCACAGACAAACAGGCTTCACAGTAAGTGCAAAAACGCTGTGTAGCGTAGAGAGAGAGATGTTATCGCTGTAATAACATCCCTTATTTCGCATCGGAGGTTAAAAATCAATTCCTACCTTCTTAGAACATTCCGAACCCGTCTTACTTTCAATTTAAATTCAATGGAGCTATAAATAGAAAAGTGTAAAGTCCGTTCATTCTTGATACTTTAATATAGATAATTTAATATAGATCGTTCATTTTATCTTCGCAATTCTAAGTCACTTACACCTTTCATAAAACTTTAGAACTGCTTGATTAATTCTCCTTAAATTTATATCTGGAAAGTAAAATATAATATAAAAGTACTATAACCATTTCTATTATATTACTTTACTCATTTAAATAAATCAAAATAGGTACTATAACAATGTAAGTAGGAAATAAATTTAATTTTGCAGACGAAAATAATAACTCTATTCGTAGGTTTTCCCGAGTTAAAATTCTTCTTCGAAGAAAGAAGCAATTATAAAGTTAGGTAAAACCGAAACAAATACAATGTGCTCTGAGCCCACTAAGACCTATTATTGTTTGAATAAGTCATAATGCTTGTATTGTTTATGGAAGGTATATTTCTCACGAAATTTGAAACACAAGTACACAACATGTACACAGAACTTTATTCCTCCACCTTGGTCTCTAGGCACTTTAAACTGTGGTTTCTGTTTCTTTAAGTCAAACCATATAAGCCTATGGACTTGATTTATTAAATATACTGCATCAAATTGCTATGGATTCATGTCTGAGATCTGTTTTCTTAACTCGATTTGAAAAAAATATCTTTAATCTTTGCTTGGCGGTGATGCTACTCTACCACCTCTTACAGACTGAGTACTAAAGTAACATAATCAGCTACTTATTCACATTCACGCCGACATCGTGCCCACATCCTATATAAAATTAACTGCGGTTTTATCATTGAAAAGGCTCGTAAAAAACTCATAAAAACAATATTTGGACAGAGTTTGTTACAACAGTCATTGTTTTTATCTATAAAGTCTGTACTAGTGATGCGTAGATTTAAGCTCGAGAATATTTATCGGTGGGTACTGCCATAAGTGATGACGTTAAATATGTCAATAGGTAATGTAATGTAATAACAATACTATTACTTACTAACATTGGAATTGATTTAAAAAAAATGGAGTTTAAACAAATGCTTTCAATTTTTCTACATCCCGACATACATTTACGTTACCGTTTCATATTCCACATCATTATCACTATAAAGTAAAAAAGTGGCAACTGAAATATTACACGATCATAAAGCTAAATTTGGTCATTTCCGGCTACAGCATTTCCACTTATCTCTATGGGTTCAAAAAGCGATTTTGTCCAGTCTCCTGCTATCGAGTTTTTACCATCTTATATTTGATGGGATAATATACCTAAGTAACATGCGTCACATTTCAATAATGTATAAGTACTAGTTTGACTTTTAAAAATCAGATTTTTACAATAATTTCATTGAATTCTTTGACGCAACTTTTCTATATTAATATTTAATTTTAATGCTTATTCGTTACATTTTGTGTAAATAGGTTAGGTAGGTGGGTGTTAGGTATGTTTAGAAAGTAGCAGTTAATATAAATTTAATTGAAAAATCTTATGACATGTTACATAGCAATTCAAGCAATTATTTCACAGAATCTCAGGGATTTTTCTATGGGATCTCAAGTCAAATTTAAGTTACTTTAATTTTGACATATTATATGACATGAAGCTTTACTTGTCTCTGTTCGACTGTAGTCATCTAACATTAATCATCAATTTAGCCTCGCAGTTCACAGCTGCACATAAGCAACACAATTTACAAAATCTAGTATTCTAGTCGATAGCCCTTTGCACCCACTCCATTTCATTGGTTTCTTGCGTCCAACAACATCCCATCTTGTCCATCTTTACCTCAGCGAATCTAGGCCAAATATTTTTTTGGATAAAAGTGCTGCAACGTAAGCTACATGAAGCAGTTATTAGCTTATCCAACGTGCAGGTGACCAATATTCACCATACAGAATCACCGTGATAAAATATTCACCATATCATTATCGACATTTAAAAAAACAAAGTATCATTTATTGTCAGTGCCAAATTATTCATAAGTACCTCGTGCGAGCGTCATTTCTTCTCACCGGTGTCACATGATGTTAATCCTATTAGCTAAAGGGAAATATTCCTCTCACGTACCACACATTTTGGTTATACGTGAGCCCCAAACGAGACCTTTATGCAATGTTGGTCGGATTGTAATTGATATTGGCGTTTCGATCAAAGCTTGGTACAAATACGCTGTATCCAATGTACCTAATCGGTTGTCTACGTGCGTATGTGCGATATTGGCTCTCTAGAATTAAAATTCTAGTCGTTATATTTGGTATTTTATGTCCAAAGCTGATAGATTTGACGGTGAAAGACGACGGTTTTGTTCAGACCGAATTTCGGTCACAGCGACCAATCTCAATGGAGATCAGTGCAGGAGATATTATAGTGCATAAGTGTGTGCGCAAACATATAAGTGCACTCTCTATTTTCGCACACTCTTAGTCGGTTAAGAAAGCAATCTACACTATCACTACACATAATCTGGTGAAAGATAATAATATCTTTAAAAAGATTTATAATTCATCTCAGTAAGTTATCATTTTCTAAGGAAGTTCAGCCCTATATTACACAATCCATGAAGATTCTTGTCCAACATAACATCGATAACCTTTCGATTTAACTTATCTTTGACAAAACAAGTCACCATTGCTAAAAACAAAATCATATTTTGTGGATCAAAAATAAAACAAAACTTTTGCCATACCAATATGATTTATTGTTATGTTTAATGTTATGTGAAAAGTTTTTATTTAAAAGTGATAGAGAAGAAACTGCAACTATCAAGAATTTTTTCTCGCGCTATAAGGGACGACGTAAACAAACATCATTCTTTTTCGCTCACTCGCTGAGCGATTGTGATGACGCGTGCGTAAACCCAACCCCTATTTCTTTATTTGATTTAGTATCTTCATAATGAATGGACTTTATACAAAGAAAGATGTTGTATTTAATTACATACCTATCTATACGATAGCAATGAAAGTCTAGCGGTATAATCTTTGAACTAGCAATTCAAAGTTCAGAGATGCGAACCTTTTCCGAATTATGAGCGTATTACAAATTAATTATCACTTAAATAAACTGTAGTGTAACATCTTGAGTAAAACAGCATAACTGAGCAATTTTTTAACGGTGTATTGTAAGCCAGGTCTCGGTGCTTACTCATGAATCACGAACGTACAGATTTTGTTATACAAAAATGTCAAATTCTTATTGTACACGAAACTGTTGAAATGTCAATGTGAAAATTGATTTGTTAAACCTTTGAATCTCTTTGTTTGTATGTTTTATGTGTGTGTACGATCGTAGTCTAAATTTGGATTTGAATTGGAATTAGGTTCTTGTTTCGTGAGTGAGAACCCTGATCAGAGGCCTACAGCGAGGTTTAAACTTTGACACATAGGTTGTTCATCAATCCCACGATAAGAAGAAGAAGAAGAAAAATCATAACATACTGAATTGTATATTAAACGGATTAAAACAGACTACTTTTTACCTCATAATAATGCGGACTATGTCACGGGCGGAAACTAGTGTAACAAAAAACACAAAATATTTTATTCTCAAAGACATTTTCTCTTCGTTGTAAGAACAAATCTTCTTACACTTGAAGCACTTCAATTGCTTCACTGAAGTGCATATTTATGCGAAGCTCTTTGAAATTAATTAAATTGTGAAAATTGTTTTACATCATCCTCGTTCGTAGCTGGATTGTACTTTAATTAATTTTACTCATCTTTTTTAAAATATATACAACCTGTTTTTTTTTAAATCCAGCCATAAGAGGAGCCATATACCTATTTTAGGAGATAATAAAGTCCATGATGAATAATTAAACAACTTTCACCAAGGAATAGGATGAAATTTGAAAACGAAAATTCAACTCCTCATACAAACGTAGGTATTTCTGGATTTGAGATTAAAACTTAACTAACATTAAGGAAACGATATAAGCTTAAATCGGATTACAATACGCAAACAAAAAGAATATATCTTCATTTGCCCCACGCAATAAAAAAAACAAAATAAGACGTCTCGTCTCACATTAATTCCAATATTAATTACCTACACACAAACTATTCTATCATAATGCTGAACAATCTAATACACAGCTACTAATACCAGTCTTAAATCCTCCAATCTAGGAAGTCTTCACTTTATTCATGCATGCATTCATGTGCATACATCGTCAGTCTAATGCCTACTACACACGTAACGATAAATCATTACGATATATCTGAGCAAACTGATTTAAGCGCATTACATCGATGGCCCTTATGACCAGACAAATCATTGCAAATTGACTGGTTTGAACGTTTGCGTAGTTAAATCGTAACCATTGACATCTATTGTTTAATTCGCGACAAGTCGACATGGCAATTCGTTTGCTACTTAAATAAACACTGAGTGGTGAGTACCTATACTACCTGTACTCTGTATACAAGTAGTATTGATTACGGTACCTATTGCGTTGCTTGTACTTGTGTACTAAGTCACCAGCAGATTGCCATCTCCACTTGTTGCAGACTTTAGTGATAGCCTAGAGTTATGACCAAATAGACGGACAACTAGGATGTATGAATTTCGATGTTCGTACCCTGACATGCATCTATAACCTTTCGTAATCTTTTTAATTTGCATAAACGGTGAAGAGAGTTAAGAGAAAACTAGGACGTGGTGTGTAAAGCTATTTTGACACTAGACTATTAATCAATCACACGATAAGAAGAAGAAGATTGGAACGATTTATCGTTACGTGTGAAGCGGACATTATGCGTCGTGCATCCAATCCGTCGACAGAATCCGTTCAGTCATGACGGTCTTGGGACTAACTTTGAATAATACCGGCGTCTAGTTAACTTATGTGTATTTAGTTCTAATGGAATGTAAAGCGCTGGAACGACACAACATTAGTAAACATTGAAATGAAGATTTTGTAATACATTCCATACACGCTCACACATAGAAGCTATTTAATTTTTCCTTTTAACGTTATTCTTTTTGAAGTTGTATCTGAAAATAGTATAGAATTGAGAACTAAGTCTTAACTTTTGCGTACCGCATAAGATAATAATAGGCTAGGCCTCATTTTTAACCAATAAACAAAACACTCAGCTTCGCTCCCGTGATTCTAATTTTCTAGGTTAAAAAAACATCTTATGACAAGCCCATAAACAATCTTTATTCAAAAAAAACTCATTTCTGCATGAAAAACGGACAGACTAATAAACTCACATAAGTATTTATATTTGTCGGAAGTAAGATTAGTAGTAGATATTATAGAATCTGATTGAATTTCTACTTACATACCAACGTAGTACCTCCTTAAAAATAGTTTCAAGCACTAGAAAAGATAAAGATTCAGCGAAAGAATATAAATATAATATATTCAGAACGTAAATATGAATTTCTAATATCCACAGAACTTTACTCAGACTTAATAAAAACGCTATCATGAATCAATTTATCTGAAATACGGTTACAAAGACGTCGAGATACAATATGCAAAATGAAATTACTTTTATAAAAGGTTTTGAAAACTAAACATGTCACGTCCGCTAGTTTGTTTGTTCATTCTACACGAATCTGCACTCATCATTTCATGCCAGTGCCTTATCATATCTCTACCACGAGTTCTCATTCCTTGCACTCATGCCATTAGCTAGCGCATAAGACGTGACTTATGTTACTTATCTATACTGTATGGTAACTTTACACACGATCACGTCGAAAACTCGCAAGCATTTCTCTTACCGATGTAACGATGTTTTCCTTTACTGCAAGTGGGTTTTCATTGAGCACATACACATTATTCAAAAAGCACGTGGTAATATAGACTTGGTTTCTAATCCTTGTAGATATTTACGATTCTTAACTATAAAGATTTACATACACTTGTATGTAATACTTTAGAGGCTATAAAAGTGTAAGCCTGGATGTGGACTTTTAATGAAAAATTTCAAAATTAAAAAGACCTTTCGAAGGTTAAACGTTTGTACAAAATTGTATAAAACTTACCCCATAAGTAGTTAGTATCCCGGATTGAGGCATAGGCTACTTTGTATCCCCAAATATTAAGAACCAAATCAAGGGCCTCTCGGGTAGAAGCTACTATAATTATCAGCATCGCTCAAAAAGTGAGTACCTCAAATGAAAATCGAGAACGCTGAGTATAGTCTGCGGTACGTCGCGACAGAGGAAGCTGACTTTGCTTCAATATTCATCTGCATTCAACATCCGAGCTCTTTCTATGACGTAAGACAATGGAGCGTGCTACCTGCAAGCCTATGAAAAGCTCACAAATTGCATAAGCGTAGGTTAAATAAGTTCAATAATTAACAGTCAATACATATTGCAAGACTAATATAATGTTGGTTGAAACTTTCTAAAAGACCTTCTGAATATAATTACTAGAATGTAAGATTAGTTCGAGAAAGTGTTGAATGTTGAAAGCATGTTCGATTAACGGCTGTGATTTGAGTAAAAATCCCAGTCCCATTTTGACTGTCCGGTTATTTTGCGTTTCGTCAAAACAGACAGTGACAAGACGACTACGAAATTGGTTATGAAGTGGTTGTATTCAGAACAATTTTTATGAACGAAAGAATAATCCTGTCTCGTTTGTTATTGATTTTTATTTTAGATGGTCCCGAAACTTTCGGGCTGTTCTAGTGAGAACAGAGCCTAAGATCACTATAATAGAAGAAAATTAGACTCTTTTCCTAACAAGGTTGAGCCGTTTTAATAATAATATAAAATATACCGGTGGCTTACAATATCCAAAACCTAAATTAAATAAGTGTCAATTACCTAAATGGAACTCTGATGATGGGAAAATGGGTAAGCCTCATTTAGCTTTGAATAAATTAACCTTTAAAGATACCTTGGGTATAATTTTATGAAAAATGTAAAACAAAGTATCTACTAATTATTTAACTTAATTTTATAGAGTAATAGTGGGTTATACGAATATTATTCTAATTAATTCAGCTGAAATCTGTTATATAATTTTTTTATTATTTTACAACTTGATTGAGTTTTGTTAATTGTTAAAACGCATGTAAAGCCTTTCCTGCGCCTGATCCATCTCTGGTCATCCCATCGGACTGTTAAATTGAGGAAATGGAAAGTGCGCCACCACAGGTGTTGCTTGTGCACTGTAATATCTTCTGCATCGATGACTAATCTCCGTTGCGAATTTAAAACTTAGTCGTTGACTTAAAAAATAACTCAACGGATTTTTAATTATTAAGTTTTTTTTATTATTAAGTTACAAAACATCTCAGCGATCTATATGCGGTCTATTTAACCCCCTAATATTATGCACTAATGAGATTGAACCGTATTCAGATTGGTTTCCCTAAATAAATTATGTTCCCCATAAATAACAAGATGACGTTAACATTTTAAATAACAAATGAATGCCTTCAACCAAATACCCATTTTATGTCGTCTTTGAAAAATGCCACAACATAAAACTACATGACTAGGGTTCGTGGCTCACTTGTTGCTACAAAACATTGCTATCACTCTATATTATTACTGATTTACATTTTACTGTACGCTATTAAGCTAGAGAATTTGCATAATGGCCGCTTCACGCATATTAACTGGTGATTGTGGATTATTGAATATAATTGACGAATTCAATGCGAGATTATATTATTTGGAGTGTGATCTTCAACTGTTATGGGTATTGAACATGCGTTTTATGTTTTGGTTATGGCCGATTGACTGTAAATAGCTCATTTGTTATGGAAAATTTCTGTCGTTGTTTTTCTTGTCTCTATGGTTCCAATTTTCCTTTTTCGTAAAATCTTTTCGAAGCTCCTTAGCTTTGGGTTTCCATGTATCTTGGTCATGGTCTTTGGATGCTTTCTATCTATATCTCCGTCCGCATTATTGCGAATGAAGAAAACATCGATATTTCTCCGTTCCGCTTGTTCTTTCGCATCGATTTTTTCTTATTACAAAATTTCTTACTTTAGATATTACGATAGAGATTGCACACAAAAATCTCCTGCGTAGTTGTATAATCTTCGTTGAGAATGGCCGCTGTAACCGAATTTGGTCAGAAGGACATTATTATTGCGGGATAAAAAGTAACTTATTTTATTCCAGGATATATAATAAGAGCCAAGTTTCCCGGAGATTGCTTGCCAATGTATCAGAGTGCCATATACATCAGTACCAAATACCTATTCTATGATGAATTCGCTCTAGATCTCTGTTCTCGGAGCATGTCATCCATTTCTCATTCATTATTCATACATTGGAATTCGAATACGAATCGAAGCTTCCTTTTGTTCCGTTGTCCTTATTTTCAACAGAAATAAAGCCTACATTCAGCTCATCAAGCTATGAAGCCTCCATGGTTCCCAGAAGAGCTAAGTTTCAGAAAACTCGCGAACTTACGTCAGAGGGACAACATAAGAGCCATTTGCTCAGCGCTTTTGTGTAGAGTGTTTTCCAAGATACTGGGAGCTATCCGTTTTTATAATTCTCTCAGGAATATTTGCTTGTTTGAATTATAAATACAATAATGTCTTGATATAAATGTTAATCTAAGTAATTTTGGGAACTGTTTATTTTATAATTGGTTTAAATAAAAAATCATCTCTCATTTCCCAAAGGGTTAGGCAGAAGGTGTTTACTTGTATGCCATACATTTCGCCAATTATTTCTAAGTTTCATATACATATGAGTCAATTCACTCCACTTCATTTCACTACTTCAGGACCTTTCGAACCAAAACTTTACGCATCTGTTCCGATCCCCCTTTTTCCATAATCCTTCTCTCTAAATCTCTCTTCCCGTTCCATAATCCCACACCGTGTTGGCATCACGCAAATACTCCTGGCGATGCGTCTTAATAGGTTACAGTAGCCGCTTACCATATGCTTAGGTATTTCTTTATTCATTTTTTTAGTCTATACGTCCCACAGTAGGGCAAAGGGTTCCTTCCACTTGTCTCGATCTAACGCTATCTGAGACCAGTCCCTCGATGTAAGTCGAGTTCATGAAGTATAATAAAAAAAAGTCCTAGTTGTTTTCCGATGTTCCAATTTTTTTTAAGTACCTATACTGGCCATAAAGTCAGACACAATGACAAACAGCATATGAGAAAAAAAAATAAGCAAACACAGTAACTTGTTAACAACGCGTATCGCGAAAATGTAAATCCGGTGCGCGTGGCCATGAATATTTTCACCATTTTGACCGAAACACCGAGAGCGTATAATTATATTAGAACGCAATAGCTCAGGAAATCAGCGATGCATGTATGTTGGGTTTGAATCCCGTCCTAATTCACAATGTTATGTTTATTGCATGAATTCCTTTCGGCGGATAATAGGTATGTTATGAAACGGAATGTTGTGTTGTAAAATCATTTCTACTTGTTTTGTTCGATCTATATAAACCTTCACATTTCAAGATAGCACCTATATGACAGAGCAGTAACTGATTAGTAAGGTTACATAGTAATAGTTTCAAAATGCATTTGTATCGAATCATATTAACTTTTTTTAGAAAAGGGGGCGAAGAAACAGGCGGGTCACGTGATTACTGCCGCCCACAGGCGCTGCTACACCAGGGGAATTAAATGCACGTTGCCGGCCTTTGAACAGCTTCACTGATATTTCACGTTGATACTTCGTGAAAGAATAGTACTACCCCAACAGAGCGAGCTCATTCGTACTAAAACCATCACGGCTCTTCCACGGTTCGTGACAAAAGTAAACTCACAGACTAACTTTCACAATATCTGTTATGAGTAAATTCTCCCTACTATTAAGTATCATGCCTTTTTCGAAAATTATGTCAAATAAGCCGACTTAAAACTATACGATTTGAAAATATTCAATTTAATCTTCTGATCTGTTCGTCTTCATCTTTATTTTAAAGATTGAGAAAAATTCCTAGCTTTAGAAAATAGGTTCTTCCACTTACCTATCTGTTTTTTGATGGAATACCTCCTTTTGATCCCTCAAAGTTAATTAATACTTTGTAGTACAAGAGTAGATATTCAACACAATAAAAGTTTTATCATTATCATGTCTTATAACAGACGTCCTTTGTCCCAATAGCTAAACCATTTCCTCTCTAGCAAGTTCAACCATTCGCTTGGATACAGGCACTGTCACTTACAATAACTTACTTCAACAATAGACTTGTACGTTGTAAGACATTCATCTCCACACTAAAGTAAATCAAACGGATCACTTTGTACCCAAAACACTTTAACCCACCATCTCATTTTCACTTATTCACACAACCCTCACTAACTTGGGCAATATTCGGGCCTTCATCACACCATAGCTTGCAAAATGGCAATATACCATGTGGATCACGTTCCCGCTGGTCAAACAGGGCTAAGTCGTAAAACTGTTTACGGTCTTCTCAGTTTTCCCTAGAGTCGATTCCGACCAGTAAAATAAATGCCAATAGCCCCCGAACCGACACTGAATTTAACATTTAACGTTGTATCCAAGTATACGCGATTATTTAATTTCAACAGTTACGATCAAACGATAGATACATTTTGGAAATGTCTGATAACCTTTTACGAATGACCAATGATAAGCCAGGAAAATGTCTCTAACAGACGACCTTCTTTTTGAGCGATCGAGAACGTTACATGACTTTTGCGCGGTGCGGTTAACGACACTTTAGTTTAGTAGTAACTTTTAAAGGGCTTCAGTCAGTAGCAATAAGTTAAGCTGTTGGCCACGGCTGTCAATTGAAGATGTTTGACAGTCGTTACGGGTAGAAGCCCGAAAGTCTGACAACCAGTCTTACCAAGGGGTATCGTGTAACCCAGCCTGACTGAAAGCCGACCCCAACATAGTTGGGAAAAAGCTAGGCAGATGAGTCAGTATCAATAAATATGATTTTCCAATAAATATGTTACCACCAATGGCTGTTAACAGTATATCATTTAAATATTGCACGACATTCTTTTACGTCATGTTGCGTCTAATTAATTAGAGATACCCATTTTCACGGTCAAAAAGAATGTCGAGAATTGTGCGTCTGGGCGAGGCTATATTATTAATTTTAATTATGTCTGCCAAATGCCAGGGCAAAAGGTTACATTGGAAAGCAATATCCATTACATTTAAGTTTAAAAACGCTGTCTGTTTCCATAATTCCTACGGGACAAGAGGGTTGACGTATTTTAGACGAAAAAGATACGTTTACTTTTTAATTTTTTGCGTCCATTCTATCAATCTAATCTTACTAATTTGTTTTTCGTTATCCTTGTATGACAGTAGCAAGGGACAGTTTTAATTCGCTGACAAGCGCTATCGCTACAGACAATTTAAATTTCAGCGAAGTATTCGAGAGAACAATGACATTGCACAAAACTTGGAAGAATAACGTCGAGAAAGATAGCTTCAAAAATATATATTTTTAAATTAATAAACGAGTTTCCTTTTAAGAAGTTTCTAAACGTAATTTTTTGGCAAATCTCTTCACTGTTTTATTAAAGCCAACCTTTGATTAGCAGTGATTCAGGTTTCAAATGCCGACTTGTAAATATTTTAATACTTAGCTTTTGCCCGAAGTTACACCCGGGTAATAGAACATGGTCAATCTGCGTTCTATGTTTTATACATGATTGAGTTACAAACTCCAAACATGTTCACAAACTTGAAAGTACCTAATAAAGAATAGCGTAAGCATAAAAATGCCTTACATTCTAAAGGCACTCACTCACAAGTCACAGACTAACTAAGCAACTGCAGTCGTCAAGAAACGTCAGGGTCAACTGACACTCAACAGTGCGACGGCACTTGATTACACGTCGACCGCTCATCAACTGTGGTGACGTGAAGCCTGCCGTTGACATGGCGTCGGCTGCCAACGCCTACAATCAATAATGTGTCGAGGAAAATCGACTGCGGTGAGCTATAATTACGGGACTTAAAACGTCGAAAATGCAACATCTAGACACGTTCGCTATTTTCTGTCAGACTCAAAAAGATCCATTGACCTTTGCCATAAACATAATGCTTTTAAATATAGAAATTGAGTTTAATCAGGTCCTATTACACATCCCCATCACAGTCCTATAACACAAGCGGTGTTGTATTCTACATTCCACCAGTCTTAAGGGTGAGCTCACCTTCCATTAAATTAGGAGGATGGAAATTGCAGCTTAAACACCACACTACAGACCCAATAAAAGATGTAATGGGCCTTATATAGGTACATGTATAGATACCCCCAAAAGCCTACAGCTTTACGCCAAAATCCGTTCTATTTCACGTACTTACGAAAGCGTCAGAAATCAGGCTTAATTTCACATTAGGATGGTTTAATCAAAGGTTTTAATTTCCCGAGCGGTTGTCGTCACCGACACAGGACAGACAGGTGGCGACAAGTTGACATCTCGTTGGGCCGGCTTGGGAAATGGGATAGCGACGGGAATGAATATTGTGGTACCCTAAAGTGGCTTTATGGTTTAAAGGAATTGCCTACTGGATGTACTTAAGTATGAATAAGATATGTAGAACGTTTACACACATCTTCACCGTTAATTAATGTTTTTGATGAAAGAGAAAACTGAAGATGTTTCGAAATCATTTAACAGGGCGACTGGTGACATGGGGTTATGTAATTATTTATCAAATAGTAATATCTACAGATATAGTGCACAAGTGTGTGTGCAAACAAAGGTGCACCCCTTAATCCTTACTCTCATTGCCCGACAGGATAGCAATCCAACACGATCGGAGAGAAATTAAGCGACTACCAACAGCTTTACGTGCTTTCTAAGGCAAGGAGCAAGAGTGATGATTAATTTAAAATACTGAGAAAAAGAATTGCAAAGAATCTGAAGTACATGTCTTCAGTTTGACCTGAGATTTCTTCTTCTTTCTTCATAGCTTGACTTATTAATACCCAAAACTTGTCGACTCTCGTGCCTACCTGAATAGCAGAGCTAGATTTTCAGTACTAATTGGGTTGGCGTTGAAGGTACTGGGGTGGGCGAAGCTACGCTTCTGTTTTTTTCTGATTAGTGTAACTTCGTTTAGTTGAGATTCGGATTTTTACTTTCGTAGCGTTTGGTTTCAAGTTTGACATTGTTTTATTTAACAGCAGTACACAAACTATTTTTTTTTAAGTATTTATGCTTCGAAATTTTTGTAGAAAGAAATATTGATTACGAGCGGGATTTGAACCCGCCACCTACTGACTAAATCCTTAGTCGCTCTGCCACTAAGCTATTTGTAACGCCGTTGTGCACAGCGCGTATTGCAATGCCTTTTTCTTTTTTTTTAAAGAGTGTTTTGTTTAGGTTTATAGATTAGAGTATTAATGTCTGTAAGCTCATTTTAGCAGTACTTCGTAACATCAGGCGATTCTATTTCCGAACGGCATATAAGATAAGGACCTTCATCAGAATAGCAGATTTGATGAGGCCACGCCCAGGCACGATTTTCATCGTTCAACTTTTGCAATAAAAGTGAATGAAATACGTAATTCCATGTCTAATAGTCACATTTTACGATCCCATCTATGTTCTATCGCAGTTTTACACCACACAATTATGCTAATCTCTCCAAGGATAAACCACATGTGGTTTATGAAACTATTTCTTTTAGGTTTGTATAATGTTCAAATCGATAGCATTCAAATTAGCAGTATGTTGTTCAAAGATCAGTTTTGCAAGCTTTTATTTAACATGCATGTATGTATGGTACTTTCGGGTCAATCTTGTAAAAGAATTATAAATCAGTTATCCTCAACCGATTAGAAACATAGTTTGCGTACAAATGTAGTTTGATTGATAATGCATTTTTAACGCTTTGACTGCCAGACTGCAGACACAATGCAAATTCTATTGTTTGTCGGACACCATGTGTCCCCCATGGCGTTTAATGAATTAAGGAAAGGCTGCTTAGCTCCAGATAAAGGAACTCTTCACCGTATTAGCAAGTGATAATTTATTTCTAATAAATAAACATGTCAGAGGTGCATACCTGGGTTCCGAACCTACGCTTCGACCTTTGACTTGGCAGTCCAACGGTCATACCAATAATTACTACTACATTGCCAGAATTTACTACTCAGTAACTACTACTCTAATTAAGTACACGCCGACATTTTATGAGAGGAGGTAGTACAACGGTCTAGCCTGTTCTTTTATTTGGCACTACTTCTACAAAATATCCAAAAATATTGTAAGCCATTATTTAAAAGAGCAACCATGGAGTTTCTTGCCAGATTCTTCTCCATGAGGGGTAGGCTGCCCTTGGAACTGGCAACTAGAGTCACTCCTATAATAATATTAGAATTATGACTATTCATAAGTGCCTAAAACTGGTCTACATGAATAAAAATATTTTGATTTTGATTTTGAAAATGTATAATATTCAAATCAATGCACCACTGTTATATTTGTTAAAGTTACATTGAACGTTCCGTTTTCCTGGTATTTTAAATAATAAGTATGCATTTTTCCCACCCAATTTAAATAAACACGGTCGTATATTTATGGTATAAATGGTTTTCAACCTTTATAATTTTGTCACAGGCACGGTAATAAAGTAAGCTACATTAGGCAGCTTTTTCCGGACACGTAAACCTGAATGCCAACTGTCAACGCCCCCCTCCCGTCGCTATTCTCGAACGTCCAATTTTATCCGTATTTTATTGTCATCGTAATGGTTGACCTATTGACCTTTTTAGACCCTTTATTGAAATAACCTTATTAAAATAACAATTCAATCTTACACGGTATTTGTTTAAGTATAATTTTAATGTTCAGTTAATTTCCTTTTATTTATTCCTTGGAGATACCTGCCAAGTAGGATAGAGACTATGCATGGACAGTAAAACGTTTTCAAATAAACATTTGTTATGAGGTGTTCGAGAAGGAGAATAGATGGCGCTACTTGTCTTTCGAATAATGATTGAAAATTAAATTTTACGGATGAAATCGCGGGCAACAGCTAGTTTTTTATAAATATGTTTATGTAAGTATGCAATACTCGTACTTAATATAAAATATTTGTACGTATCTATCTACATAACCCACTTTATTAAAACAATTTCCATCAAATCAAAATTATTAATGAGTTTGTATTTGTTTAGAAAGAGATATTTATTATGTTCCTAGAGTTAATAATAGTAAACTATGTAAATAAACCCCTTCTTATTCGATACCTAGAGAAGTTATAATCAATATCAGTTGAAAACTATAAAACTATCTCTGTGCGTATAACCTACCATTTTATAGTAGTCAGTCATGTATCGGCTTAGTTAGATCCTATAGTAGTCGTAAATGTAGGTTACGATCGAACCAAATGGTGAATTAGATATAAAAATGCTGTTTCGACCATAAATCCGACTAGGAAATCTAGAAAATGTCGATAACGCTAGTTTAAAAATGGATCTATTTATTTACACTCAAAAGGCAGCTATCTAAACAATGCGAGACCAGCAACAAAACATCGAGGTAGTTCGAATTTCAAACGGAAAGTTCGAATTTCATGCGGTGTTCCAAATTTAGATTATTTTCGACGTATCTATGCTTAGACTTTCGTTTGTTTTTTGTTCATACTGAACAAATAGTATACACACTAGAGTTTTAATATCGGAAACATAATATAATTTATTCTTATACCATAATTGAGATGTCATACAATTTTGCTAAATTACTATTTATTATTCTATAAATAATTATTTAAATCAATAAGGTTCACAATTTATTTATTAATAGCTTTTGTAATAGCTTTTATCAATAACCATGATTTAAATGACACGTGGCGCCTCGGAAACAGTACTTTTTATCGATTAGGCACGCAGGATGATCGGTTCAGTACTTTATCCGTGAAAAGGTAACAATAAAAAAACTTACTTTCGCATTTACAATATTAGGATAAAATACACAATCAGTTTCTCACAGCATACTCACGATTATAATCCGTCCAAAAATATGAAATAAACGGGACATACGTCGTAACATGAGGAGCGGCAAATAGCGTGGATACCCCTAATAAAACAACTGAACTACTAGAAACAAGTAACATTGCAAGCTCCCTGTAATTTTGGCAACACAGTTAACTTTCTCTATTGTCTATGAAAGCTGGCTGGAAACAATGAATGCCTTTGCCTTTCCAACACGATTCGAGTACATATTGCTTTTTGTTTACGATATTCTGTGTGAAACAGAGTTACCAACTTAAGGTATTTTCCCCTGGATTGAGGGGATTTTTAGGGTACAAGATTATTTAGGGTATTTTTAGGGGAAAGTTTTTGGGGATAATTTAATATCAACATAAAATTTTTATTTTTGTTTTTTAAAATTTTTATTTTATAATAACGAGGCAGAAGACTGCTAAGTTATTTATTATTTTATTTTTAAGTAATTGTTGTCGTTGGTCTAGTGGTATCAATCGCGACTACTGAGCACGAGGACCTGGGTTCGATTCCCGGCTCGGGCATATAACAACTTATAACAAAGCCAGCGAAACATGAGTGTACTGCATACACCTCCGCCTACCTTCTCTGGGGAAAACCAAAATTTGAGAATGGCACCACTGGTGTGAAATGAAGGTTTAGTGGAACAGCTATAAAAGTCCTGTTTATATAAAAAGTATTTGTTTTGAGATTTTTGTCTGAGTACTTACGGCTTTATTTTGGCTATCTTTTCTTTGTTTACCTACTGACTTGTGACGACTTTCGTGACTTCATTGAAAAAGGAATATGTTAAGAGTCTATATCTAATAGGTATAGAATGTTTGAACTTATCTTATCTTCCAGCCTTAAACTGTCACACTGCAGGGCAAAGCCTCTTTTCATGTAGATAAGAATCGAAAATTAATCACCCGCTAGCCCACTGCGTGTTGGCACATTCAGACCAGTAAGTCTTAGTTTCCTAACGAAGTTTTTCTTCAGCGTTAGTCTTGAAGCAAAGTCTTGATTTAAGATAATTTTACGCAGTTTATGTACAATCACACTGCGTTCGTGTTATATTTTTATTAGCAAAACAATTCTATAATAGACTCGAGTCACCAGTACTCCAAAAATCTATCAGATACTTATTAATAATATCTATAATATATATTTAGACGAAAAGCGAAATATAATGCGCGCATGAAGGAGTGTGAAACTTGGCATAGAAAAAGTTTATATGGTGAAGAAGTAGGTACAGCAAACTAAAATTCTTTTTTTAAAAAATACAGTCGAATTTCGACCACTGACTGAAGCACTAGTGAAAAAATATCGCGAACTTTTTACATAAAATCACTCTCTGCGTTTGTTTTACGGAGATGATTTTTATAAACAATACAATAAAATTCAATAATTATTATTTTCAAGTCACCAGCACTTAAAAAAAGTTCTAATGCTAATACTGCCAACTTGCATAAATTAATTTTTAATGCTATTAATTATGAAAATGTTTCAAAACTGTTTAAATGGTATGACAGATTCTTTTTTTAATCCTTTTTTTTACTCAGCCAGTATTTTTAGGGGATAACAAGGTTTCATGTTCGCTAGAAATATAAAACGGGAACGACAATGTTATTCTCTGTCCTTGTTTTGATTGAAGCTACCCCTTTAAAATGTAAACCCTTTTTAATCACAAGGCTTCGCTAAATATTTAATAAAAGAGTTTTGTAACCCAATATCAATCTATTACTGAATTAAATTTATTATTATTTCTAGTCTTTATTGCCCGAATCTTATTTATCTCGAATCGAATCTATGACTATAGAATCTATTGAATATCTATTTATCTCAATTCAGCACTACTCTATTTAGTCGTGATAGCCTAGTGGTATGACCGTCAAATGGCAAGATATAGATCTCAGGTTCGAACCCAAGGCTCGCACATCTGGCTTTTCGTAAGTTGTGTGCGTATATTAATTAATTATTACTTACTCCGTGCCTCGAAAAGCATGTAAAGCTGTTGGCCCTGCGCCTGATCTCTCTATCTCTTTACAGTCGTGTCGAATAGCCGTCCCATCGGACTATGAGAGTGAGGGAATAGAGAGTGCGCCTGTGTCTGCGCGCACACTTGTGCGCCTAATAATATCTTCTGTGTATAGTGACCGAAATTCGGTCAGCATGACATTGTTATTATATCTAAAGCACTAGAATAACACTGAATTGTTTTTGTCGCATTTAAATTAAAATATTAGAGATTAATATTAGAGAATAGATAATATTAGGCACAAAGCTCTATTCTGTTAGTCAATAGCAGACAAAATACTTCAGAAACACGTTTCTTGACCCAGACATGACATAAAAACAAAACGGAGTGTACATTCTATCGACATAATGTACCTACTGGCTACTTGGCAGTTGACAACTGACTTGTCAATATTTTGACATAAATACCACATACAATGTTCAATTTCTGTCTTAGTCATTTTATTTATTAAAGTCCTAGATATAAAGTAAAAGAAAAATGACGACAAAATGGCGACATATTTTTACTACATTATCAGCTTACGCATGACTAGAATACTGTATAAAAGCCTCGGAGTGTGTTCCCGAAAGATTTCTTGTGGCCGTTCATTAGGCCAATGATAATACAAAGCGAAATAAACGTCTTGTGTACACAAAATCGATTGAGATCTTAATCTATCTACAGCCTAGAATATGGGGGGTTACTCTTGAATCACGAGCCCAATTCAAAAGCTATTATTTATATACGAACTCGCAACGTTCCTAGCTGCGAGGAGAATTTTTAATCTTCCCCTCCCCTCTCTCCCCTTAAATTATACAATAAACAAATTCTACATGATCTACAAGTCAAGGGCGTGTCTACCATAAATATTTCAAAGACTGGCTGAAGCCCGTCATACAATACATAATAATTATAGTAAAAAAAACAATAGGTATGACATAAATAGTCCTTAAAATATAGATTGATCACTGTGAAGATAATGATAACGTCAAAATACATTAAAAATGTTTCTATTTAACGTCCGTCACAGAGATCAAGCTATATTTTAAGGACTATAATTATTTTTATTTTTTTTACATCAAAATAGGTTATTGGGCTTGCACAGCTATCTATGCACGCCACTGCTACCAGTGTCTCGCTTCTTAATTAATTAGCTTTAAATCCTAGACTCAAAGCTGACGCGTTGTCTACTAAAATCTGAATACCTACTGTGTTACTAATCCATTTGCCTACCATCAAATTCAAGTTCAATGTCAAAGGTATCGATCACAAGCTGATATAGGTATCGTCGGCAACAAAGTGTGAGTAACATATTTTAGACACAAGCCAAATTAGGAGGTAAATGATATTATTTAATAAGAAACTCGTAAAAACTACTGACTCGGACGATACTTGAACCCGCGATGCCTGGCGTGCCGTGCCATATCATTTAATAAGCAAAACATGTGCATAAACCATTTAAGAAACATACATAAAAATATTTTAGGAGGTAATTGACTCTTTAAAACTGAACAACTTTTCCCAAAAAACAGGTCGAAATCTAAAAAATGAAAATACATTGTTCATTTTTCATACAAACGTGAGTCACGTGTACACTCACTTTGAGGGTTCCGGTGACTCACGTTTGTTGAATTTCCGTTTTTAGATTTCGATCTGTTTCTTGGGGAAAGTTGTTCAGTTTCATGGACCGTATTACCTCCTAAAATTTTATTGGTTTTAAAAAAATCTGGTTGTGTATTAACATTAATATTACTTACAAGATTCATAGAACTATAAAAAATATTATTATAGATTATTAATAATAACTTTGGTGTTCGCAGATCATTTTGGTCCCTTCCCTGGTTCATTTTGGATAACAAATGGACGACTGTGTTTTTAAAATAACAGCATCTGTCCGTGACTTTATCCGCATTATTTCGAAAAGTGAAAATATCGCCGCGTTTGACTTTTTGGACTAAATAATTTTTTTTGCCTTTAACCCGGCGATATAAAAATAAGAGGTCACTCTCAGGCTAATAAACTATATCTATGCGAAAATCACCTTTTATGTAAAAGATGGACGAACTATTATAATTATTTATTAGTATTAGGCCTACTTAATATTAATATAATAATTAATATTAAAATAATAATTAATATTAATATATTAATATTTGTTCATTTAAACAACTTTTGTTGCTGACTGTTAAAGACGTTCTCACCATTCATTGACTAGCCTGTAAACCTGAATAAAAAAGAAGTCCACAAAGTCTACTTAGCATCACTAATCAGTACTATCGGGCTCAAGTACAATGTCAAGAGCCGCGTGGCAGCATTGTCGTCACGCGATCGCGTGTTTTTGCGCCAACTTTATCGCGACGCGACCTACCCGCGCGGCGCGGCGCCTAAACAGACACTTTTGTGACGTCTATTCTAAGTTTGAAAAGTATAAAGTGGTTTTAGATTCTGTAGCGGGTTTCTGAGTAGATTTTCTTGTAGATGAAAATAAAACATAAAAGTTAGTTAAATATAGCCGTTGGGATTTTTTCTCTAAACGCTATGTGTCCTTAGTTCTGACTATACGTTTTTAACCTCTTTGAACTGAAGGGGCTTACTCTTGAATTACGAACCCAATCATTAGGTACTTATATTAGGCAAAAATTACATATTTCTTTATCAGTGAGGAAACAATGAGTTCATTTATATAAATTGAGATCGGGATTAAATTCGTAGTTCTAGAGTAGCCCCCCTGGACTGAGGATGTTAACCATTTTGATCAATTTTATTACGATATTTCCTAATCCTAGGTTTTCAAATTCAATT
This sequence comes from Protodeltote pygarga, assembly GCA_936450705.2. Taxonomy (NCBI): domain Eukaryota; kingdom Metazoa; phylum Arthropoda; class Insecta; order Lepidoptera; family Noctuidae; genus Protodeltote; species Protodeltote pygarga. The sequence goes on along the minus strand of OW388257.2, from coordinate 4,158,490 downwards.
GAGCAGTTTTTAACAGTTTTTTTGTAAACTAATCCATAAAAGAGAGAGTAGGTAATGACCCTGTTAATTAACCTAGACTGCAAACACGTTCGGAAACTTTTACAAGTTTCACAAATGGATTGAGAACAAACTTATTGTACAAATCTTCGATGTATTCGAATTACAGGTCACGTCCGCATCTAGTAAACACCACAAAATCAAATTCACGTTCTATAGTAACTTAAGTAATAAATATCCGAGCGTATAGTACTAGAGTATCTCCGACACAGCACCTAGTTACTTTGGGAGGTAAACAGTTACTCGGCACTCACCTGCTTGACTCGCAGCCAATATAAGCAGCTATCAGGAATAATGAAGACGGGTAGGTAATATGAAATAGAACGTAAAAAGATATTTACGTAATTTACTAAGGTAAACAATTTGTCTTATAATCTATCTGTATTAATAAAATGTGAGATACAGTCAGGTGTGAGAGCCATTTTTTTACCAGTTCATCCTCTCACAAAATTGAGGCATGAAATAACAGTACTAAAACTGTTGTGTTTCGAAGGCCCCTATTTCTAAAATTCCGCCCACGGCCGGCAACATGGTACTGATACCCGGTTAAAAAAAACTATACATACTCCTAGCGGAGCCCATTGTGTTGCAAGTGCAGCATTTTGCACCTTAGTACTATACAAAAACTGGTCAAGTGCGAATCGGATTCGCACATAAAGGGTTACGTACAATAATGAAAAAAAAACGATTTTTTTGTATGGATCTGAATTTTATTTTATTTTTATTATTTGTTGTTACAGCAGCAACAAAAATACAAACGTAGTGAAGGACGCCCTCAGGCTAGGTGGAGTGACGATCTTCGCAAGGTGGCTGGCACGAACTGGATGAGAATAGCCAAAAATCGTGCTCAATGGCGTGCAATGGGAGAGACTTATGTCCAGCAGTGGACTACTATAGATTGATGATGAACAGAAATACATCATCTGTAAAAAAAAAAATATTATCGTCGCATCCTCAAAAGCAACCACCACTACTGGTCGTGGTGTACCCGATATCCCAGAAACATCTCGAAACACTAAAAGAACACTCATTCCAAATATTTCTTATTTCAAAATACGAGATCATACAATGGTTAATCTAACACGAATTGTTCGAGACATCCAAAAGTTATTGTGATGATTTTCCATTATCTTTTCTGACACGCATTTTCCTTATGAGCGGGAAGTGGGTGAAACTCGGTGGGAGGTGTAGAAGTGGGAATGGAGCGTCTCACACACAAATCATTGTTGTTCACTTAACGGTGCCGCTACTATGTGTTTTACTGGTTTTCTATAGAGTTTTAATACGTAAGAATTATTGTGAATTATTTCCATAAAAAGAGCCGATCAGCCATAATAAAGACAACATATTTTTATGGCGGCAACTAGATAACTCAAATGTTTTATCGTTATTTGATCTTATTCCAATGGTTTGATAGAGATTATTAAGTTGGACCTCTGAATTATTATTGCCATAATATTTCTTAACAAATTGCATTTCTTTTAAATAAAAGTTAATTCTTAAAATAAAAAAAAATGTAAAAATTCTTCTTCTGAAATTAGGTATCATGATTGTAGTCAAATCATGCACAGACAAAATATTTTAAATACACTTAAACACACATGCGCAAATACATTTTAAGGCTTTAAATAAGTACCATTAAAAAAAGAAAAAAGAGTCTTCAACGTCATTACTGAATTCTTTTTTTGAATTAACGTCTTAAATACGATTAAGAGATGTCAAACAAAACAAATTGTTATAATTCAAAAAAGGAATCGGTGAAAGTGGGCTTAACGTAACAGTAACATGAAAAGCAAACATAGATAACTAAAACATCATTATTCGCACAGATAGAGCAAAATAAATAATAGGAGGAATCGCTGTTAAGGGAGTTACCTCTTTGCTGTAAATAAAGATAAATTGATTTTTGCAAGAGGCACTGTTGTGTGCCTTCATCCTACTTATTTTACTCTTTGGTCCAACGTCGGAAGTCTGTGTTGCTCATAATTCTTAATGAAAATGTAAATGAAAGTATAACCTCCATTCCAGCGCTTTTCTGATGTATCTCGAGGGATTTCATGAAATACTTCTTTTATTGGTTTGAGTTTAGTATCTGATATGTATTTAAGTTTAGAATTGTAAAATATTTAGGAGTTTAAAGAATTAGAAAAGTAGCTTAAAATTGGATAGATGCATCGGGACCACAGAAATCTAAATAATAAGGCATTATCTAGATTTCTGTGATCGGGACTATAGTTGCGTTGGTTGAAACGTTATACCGGCAAATGACCTGGGTAAAACCCCACTCGTATCGATCTATTTATCAATTTCCTATAAAATTAAGGACATACCTATACATGAAAAACTTAATATTTAAAGATAAAAATGAAAATAAATAAAAAGAGTAGAGTAGAGTATTCTTTATTGTACACCATAAGAAAATACATCAAAAATACAAGTTTTTATAAGGTAAGTTCAATAATCATAATAATAATCCATTAATGAATGTTCGCTTGTTAAATGTAGGCCTAAAATTTGTCACAAAATTAATATAATTATAACATTATCACGGAACAAACAACAGTCGAAAATCATATTAAATCTCCCACACGTGCTTAAGACATTCTAATTAACGCCTCAACTTACGCAAGATAAAATTAATTTATTACACTTACTTATTTATAACTTCGTACCCAAGTCGCTTATTTTCATTACTTCTACGTGAATAAGTGAAGCAATGAATTGTAGTTTCAAGATATCGAGACTTAATAATTATTAAATAGTCGGCAGTTATTTAATGGCGGACCTCAATTAGATCCCGAAATTGAATCACTTATCTTAGGAAAAATTGTTGGCAAAAAACCATTAAAAATTACTGTTTAAACATCAAGAGCGTCTAAAAACTAAATAGGTATACACCAAAAAAATATTACTCATAAATCTAAGCCTCCATAAGACTTTCTCACATGATTATTCACATAAGCCTCACAAGCCCTTTCTTAGAAAAAAAACTTCGCTGTGTGTTGTCAAGGAAGAATGAACACCGACGACGTCTTTCGCCCTGCGAGTCGTAAATGAAACAACAGTGACAAACTAGCAGCAATCAACACCTAAGCTACACCCACCGAACAAAACCTTGCCATCAAGGGCATTAAAATTTGTCATATTAAAAAAAAAAAAAATTTCGGCATGATATTTGTGTGAAACCTATCTGATGCACTGTTCTCGATCTAGACGATACTGTGAATACCGTTCTTCTTCTTGTACGCTGTCCTTAACACCACTGACCATCCAGTGGGTTAATATATATATACAACAAAATAGCATTTACTTATTGTGCATATAAAAAAATTAAAAAAAAACAGCCTGTAGCTGTTCCATTGCAGGGTAAAAGCCTTCTTCTCATACAGAGAAGGATTGAGCATTAATCACTACGCTAGCTCACTGCGTGTCGGCGATTTCAGATTTCCTCACTATGTTTTCCTTCACCGTTTGACAGTGGTGTCACATAAATACATAAATAAATAAATCAGCCTGTAACTGTCCTATGTAGGGCAAAGGCCTCTTCTCATACAGAGAAGGATTGAGCATTAATCACCACGCTAGCTCACTGTGTGTTGGCAATTTCAGACTTATTAAAGTCCAGGTTTCCTTACGATGTTTTACTTCACCGTTAGTCAGTGGTGTCTTAGATTAACTAAGAAAGTACATAATATGATTTTTGTGAATTTTTTACATGATAGCTTATTAAATATAATTATTTAATAAGAAAATTTGAAAAAACAACTGATACGGATGGGATTCGAACCCACGATCTTCGACATTTCAGACACGGTATGTCGAAGATCGTGGGTTTGAATCCCATCCGTATCAGTTGTTTTTTCAAATTTTCTTATTAAATAATTATATTACATAATATGACATTGAAAAAGTCACATTGGTACATGCCAGGTTCGAACCCACACTCACGCGCTTGCAAAGCGGGTTCGTAACCAATGCGCCACCACGACATAAATACATACATTCCCTAAAATTTTAAAACCGAAAACGAGTAAGGAATGAAACGGCTATCTTTAAACATTCCTGTTTCAAAGCAGGAGTATTAACCCATCGTCTAAGCGTACCGCAACGATGTTCTAACAGATACAGTGCTTAGACTAAGGCGACACTAATCTTGCCTCGACGAACATTCGCGCTGACACGACACCACAAGTTTAATATTATATATTCTCGCTTAGTGTTCCTTGTGGATAACGTATGCATTTTCATGGAAAATCTACTGCGTCTAGAACAAATTGAATACTTATAGTTAATCTATGAAACAGAAACAATAAATTATTTAGAAATTGCTTGATTAATTTCCTTTTTAGACTGCCTCGTTGCTCTAGTGGTAGCTAGCGCGACTGCTGAGCACGAAGTCCCGGGTTCGATCCCCGGGTCGGGCAAAGTGTTATTGGGTTTTTCCATTAGGAAAGTCTCAGTAGCAGCACAGAGTCTGGAATTGTGTCCGGTTAAATGAATGACAATACATCGCCCCCAATTACATCGAACTTATAACATAGCTGGCGACATGTGGGTGTACTGCATACCTCTGCCTACCCCCTCTAGGGAATACAGGCATGAGTCTATAAAAAAAATATAGTTTCCTTTTTTTTTTTCATTATAAAAATGGCATTTTGTGATCACGAACCTAAGCGGTGTTGTGGTTTCTTCTTCTTTTCTTCTTGTAGTATCTTTATTTTTATTTATTTATCTTTCTTGCTTCTATATTATAAGCCAGATTGAATATTTGTATAGTCGCATATGATTCTTATCGCCTTACTGAGAATTTCCACTAAAACCACTCCATTACTACTTCCACTTCATTTTGTTTCCAAATCTCATTAATAAATACTCACGTAGATCAAAGATCTTAAACGAGAATTACCGCAAACCATTAACAAATAAATACAAGAGGAATATTACCAAGCTCAATGACGGATGAGAGTTAGGGAAGCGGCTAATTACTTATTAACTTCGATTACAACACTGAGATCCGGAATCAAATTAAAACGATAAACATCGATTTAGCCAATGATTTGGACCTAAAGAGAAAACATTAATTAACGAAACAATTCCTCGTTGTTAAATAAGTGAAAATATGAAAGGCAATTAGTTTTCATTATTGTAAACTAGCTGCCCAGCGCTACTTAGTACGTGTGATTATCCTACCTCTACGCTTATTCTACCCCTAACCAACCATACTTTACACCTACCCTACCATACTCTACACCTACCCTACCATACTCTACACCTACCATACTCTACACCTACCATACTCTACACCTACCCTACCACATTCTACACCTACCCTACCATACTCTACACCTACACTACCATACTCTACACCTACCCTACCATACTCCACACTTGCCCTACCATACTCCACACTTGTCCTAGGTGTAAAATTCCATTGTTTTTAATATTTATTTTACAGAACATGGCGTTTAACAACACAACAATAAGCAAATCACCTCAACAAAGAACTAAAAAACCTTGCTTACAAATATTCGGCAAAGTAACGTTGCATTATTAAAATTTTATTCAACGATGTGGGCAACTCTTGAATATTGCAGTGCAGTGCAACGCGTGTTGGAACCGATTTCCTTGCACCGTTCTCCATTCTCACTAGCCCGCGCTGAATAAATGATCTGCCTTAATTAGTTCACATGGTGTGCATCTGGATTGAGGGCCCATTTTTTAAATCTTTGCCAAACGAAATAAGACTTATAGGGCAAGCACTTAGAAATAAGTAAAACTTAGGGCAAGGGGCCACGAATTTCTAAAACGCGAATTAAAACTATTATGACTAAATAGCTTGGGCCCTCAGTCCAGACGCTTGCATAAAGTGGCATATGTTCAATCTCAGAAAGTACTATCTCTGGGTTCATATTTTTTATTTAAGAATCTACTTAGGAATATGTAACATATTTTCAGAAATTTCTAGATCTGTAGAATATGACATTACAGATTTATGGCGGTTTGCCTTGGGCCCTCAGTTCAAATATGTTTGAACTGAGAAATCTGCAAAACATGAATTTATCTGAAGAAATACATAAATACGACTTTAATATATGTTACTTGGATGCCTCTGTGAATTTCTAATAAAGAAATAATGACAAGCAAGCGTTTTTATGTAAGAAAAAAAACTAAAAAAAAACTTGGATATCGAGATCTGATCCACGCAGGATGAATACCATACACAATGATGATAGGTTACGGTAACTGCTTACCATTAGATGGACCGTATGCCTGTTTGTCACATTATTAATATTAAAAAAAAACTAATGCCTAGAGGTGTATAACACTCACATTTTATCAATTAAGTTCTAGTCTCACATATCATATATCATTTCAAGAGGTGATCATTTACCGAGCGCAGTTACAAATTGTGTTTTGCTACCACGTTTTACAGAACAAATTTAAAGATTCATTCATTTCATCATCGGCCTGTATTTGTTAACTGCTGAACATAGGCCTCTCCCAATGCGCGCCACTTTTGTGCGCTCATTGGAGGTATTTGCCCATAATCGCCACGCTGAGCAAGCGGGTTGGCGATCGCAGTAGCAGATGATTACTGTTACACAAAAGGATGCTGCTGCCCATCCTCCAGATCTTTCCCTTTGTCGCTTCTTACGACACCCGTGGGACGAGTAGAGGTGGTTTTATTCTTAGGCCGGAAACCAAACGGCACTAATTTAAGGATTACATGGATGGAATTTCCAATATAACATTCCCATTTCCAGTATCTGTTCTGGTGTACACAAAAACAAAATAAAAACACAAATGAAAACAAAACACAATTTAGAGTTTAAAACAAAAGAATATCTACACGTATACACACCTTCATCCCGACAAAATACCGGCAAATTGTTTAATTGTATTGTCGGACTCACGCACTAAGTTTGAAATAATTATTATATTATTATGTGTCGTGTAAGCGTCTATATCAACAAGTATACCGTAAATTACTTACTACGGTAAAAAAAATATGCGTTTTAAAATTTTGTAGCATTGTCTTCCAACTGAAAAGTTAGACATAATAGCCTCCTGTACTTTGTATAAATGATAGATGTAAACACCGTTTGAGACTGACTTTAGATTTTTGGTTTGAGTTGAATTTAGAAGAGAAATTCATTAGCACGGCACACACGACGGATTACGAATTTAACCAGAAGATAGCAATCCCAAATCCTACTAATAATCGAAGTTTTACTACTTTCGAAGTTTTTTTCCCTGTCCCGTAAATCACATATAATTAATGCAATTTTTCTTTTTATTGTGTCTTTTGTCTGGAGAGCAAATCTGTTAAAAGACAGATAGACTGACGAACAGACAGTGTCGGTACTAGGGTCCCGTTTGGACCCTTTGGGTACGCAACCCTAAAAAACACATAGAATGGGGTAGTTGAAGGCTTTAGAGCCAATGTAAGTAAAGCTTATGTTAGTAAGCAGCCACAAAACACTCGGCTGCTCGTGACGTAATTACTAATTAACAAGTACTTCCTCGTGTTTACTCCGCTACTCTGTAAGCTTGACAGAATTAATACTTATAAATTTACCGATTCAATATATTATGTAGGTAGTAGGTAAATTGCAAGAAAGTGGAGAGCGCACAAAATAGTGACGTGAGTCTAAGGTTGCCAGTAATTCCTACCCATGCCCTATCCGGCTATTTACAATCGTGTCCGGCCATATTAAATAAACAAGTCCGACTTTTGTTAAGCTTTGGTCGACTCTGCCTCACCAAAATGTCTCGCGATCTCACAATCGCTCGCTGCCAATATTTTTCAAAACGGGCAAAATGTCCGGCAAAATATAAATCAGTGTCCGGCTTTTCTATTTTTGGCCCTGGCAACTTTAGACTTGACACCAGTGACACTGTCAAAGTCAAGTCAAGTAATCAATGTGAGTTGAGTTCAGTTGAGACGTAATTAAAAAAGTTTTTTTAAGTCATTTCACGAGGGGTCACCGCTTCCTAGCGCTATGGTGAAAAGAGCTGAAAATGCGCAGCGAACTCCCAAGTAAATATGCCTTCAAAATTCCTTACGGTGACCTTCATGGAAATTATTGCATACCTATATAAGATCTAATAGATCCTAAGCCTAACTTATAAACAACTTACTTATTGGGTCAAGGTCTTATATCCGAGTGGCCACGAAAAAATTGATTTCGATTGTATCTGCAAAAAGCTTAAAGGATTATTCAATATTATAACTTCAGAATTCCGATTTAGGTTTAACTTATCGGTCATGGTAACTGTCTTTCATGAACACTAAACCACGAAACCGCAGTCACAAAGTCTCAACAAGTTATCTAGAATAGGAAGGGAATAGTAGCGTATATAATTATAAGTAACTATGTAGTAAGATCTAAGCCGTTAGACTTTCAAAATCCACAGCTGCTAGTGGAAAAGCGGTGCTGGAGTTCGAAGTCGGGATTGATCGCAAAAGACTGCGCCGAAATTCAATTTCGTCCGAATCTCAATATCGGATAATCGGCTCAGGCAAACGTGTTGGCGTGGATGCAATCTCGACGTCACTCCGCCTAGATTTGCTACTTCACACATCCACCATCCACATACGTGTATAAAAGACAAATAAACTACTTACTTAGTACTTTGAAAGATATCATTTTCTGCTAATATTGCTGCTGAATACAAAACATAAACCTTAAAAATAAAATGAACAATTCTTTTCATGTTAATATAACATACTTTTAATAAATTAACCAACACATACCTACTCAATAGTGGTGGTATCAGGCAATCCTTCTCGGAAGGAATAAAGGGTACAGGAAAGCAAAATACGAGATGGAAGGACGACCTCTTAAGGAGATGAAAATTTGTTTGTAATTTCTAGAACCACAAAATCATTTTTTTTTTAATTTTTCGCTTATAGAAAGCTACATTATTCCTGAGTATTATAAGCTTTATTGATACGGGATAACTAAATTGAACGCGAACGAGCTTTTGGACGTCAAGCGTAAACACAGAAGTCGAAACCGTTTTGAATTTTGACTTTGATCATTCGGAATTTGAGTAGCACCATTCTCTACTACAATGTCTTCAATGGCAAGCTTAAGTTCAGTCTCGTATTCAAGCATTACAGTATTTACTTATCGTTTGAATCTCGAAAATAATTTAACCGAAATTATAATCTTCAAAAACAACGTCAGAAAGCTACTAACAATAAAAACAGAGCTACATTTTTTTCACATTGTTACAGACAACAATACTTATGAAGTGAAAACAATGAAAAATAGGCAGTAGGCCAACTAATGGAAATTTCCATAACGAGTAACGATGTATGAAAATCTTTCGACATATTTGTGCAGTTACTTTCGCAATCGCGGCTGGCTCGCGTCCACATGCGCCCACTCGGCAAAATTTCCGTTTTGCGCTCAGCAAAGCAATTTCCTTTGCTGTTGTCTATCTATTACGTTTCTTGTGGTGACAACCTTTGTTTTTGCACGAAGAGTCGCAGTGTCTCTTATTTCATTACAGTTGCCTTCCAAGACAAGCGTATTATTCGGTTGTTACGGTAGGAATGAATTTGAATTTTACATTATTCGAAACAAAAATCAAACTTATTTCATTTGTGTTATACAACAAAAAAATAAAATACTTATTAGGTATATACTTTGAATAATTATAACGTATAACATAATTATTTAATAGAAAACACACATCGCGTATATTTATGTATGTATTGTATTTAATTTGAAACCAAATTGCATCAATAATATTCTTCTTCTCCTTAGAATAAAATATTAGACTATTATTTATTTAAAATAATGTTTCATCAATACACAATGTTCCATTAGAACATTATTCAAATAAAGAACAAACATGTTATATAGCAAAAGAAAAGTAAGTAGGTATATAAAATGTCATTTAAATTACCTCTCTCCAAACTCAACGTAAAACAAAAACTTTTGAGAGCTTTCCTTCCCCGAGGTCACGAACACTCAAACAAATCCAAAAATCCGACCAAATCATTATAAAAACTCCACGTGAATAAACCTCCTATAAATCTAGCTGAGAAGATGTATTAACTCATTCGTTTAACAAAGCGCGGGAAATCTTAGAAAAACCCATGAAAAATGGCGTGAACTTTGCACAATGCAAGCTGGCGAGTTGGCGACCGAGTTAGCGATCAACACGTAATTCATCGAGATATAAGATGTCAAGTCGAATTTACCACAGACTACGAATCATTAATTATTCTCTCTAATAGTGGTGTGATATTGTAGAATATTTGCATGCTTAATAGACTAATCTACTAATTACGCGATTATGACTTCGCTTCCTACTAAGCGTAGCCTTGTGTATGGATAATGGCTGTTAGATCATGATTAAGTCGGCTTGAACTACCGATATGAGGGCGAATCCTACGTTTAATAATTATCATAGGTTTACTGAAGGAGGCTACGAAACAGGTTAATGAAATAATTAAACACAACCCAAAACCTTATAATGTAGTAGGTAGGTAAATAAAAAATAAACAAACATTTTTGGCTAAGCTAAGCTACAAAAGGACGTGGTTGTGGGTCCAAATCTAGCATGTAGCAATGTGACTTTTTCAATGTCGTAAGTACTTTTTAAGTTAATAAGACACTTAGGTACAAATTAACCTGTTTGATCTTCAAAAAGAACTATCAATCTTGTTACTGATCCCTTAACGGTATATCCCATATACTTAATACCCCAGGGCACATTGATTCTCTACTTGGGCAGGGCCCGCAAATGCTTATATGATCCACATTTATCTATTTCTGGAACTGTTATCATTTAATCTAAGAAACTTTGCCAGAAAGGGTCAGAATTGTAGAAACATTAATGAGTTTCATTAACTTGTTATCTAATACCGCTCTCGAAATATAACTACTCTCGCAAACCTATTTTCAATTAAAACAATAGAAATTTTAATTAAAAACAATCACAATACGATCTTTCTGTTAAACTTAAATTTTGAGTACCTACCATTAACCTTTATTTTATAACAAAGAGAAGAGTTTAATTGCCTTAAATAACAACAAATACTGAAATATTTCAATATTTATCGAGAACTTCGATATCTTTATAATAAGAATAGGCGGCAATAAGTCTTCGTAATAAATGGGAAAGTTTGAACAATCGTAGCTATAAATTATTTCATGGCATACACTGATAGGCTGAAACTTTGTACGGATAGCAGAAGCACCTGCAGACTTGTGCGTCTCTATTGGCGTCGAACATTTCCAAAATCTGTCCAGTCCGGTGCTGAGAATCCAAATATTCGAATTTACCCCTAATAATGAGACGCAATGCGGTAGGTTTAGATTAGAGGCAATGGTCACTCGGTGTGAGCAAAAATCCTTTCTCTCCAAATAAAAACACAGGTGTATTTTTGTGTAGGCACAGAGTTTCGCTATCAATGGGAATTCCTACCTGGACAGCAAAATGGTTTGCGGAAAAATGCTCAATTTTTTTATTTTTATTTGCCAACTTGTTTACTTACACAAAAAATAAAATTGTGACTGTAGACAACCAGGAAATTCGTTCAATCTAGTGTCACTGTAAAAAATTTGCTGCATTGTCTCTCAAAACAAAATTTGCCTAAATTATATTATATGGACAGCTTTATTTTATTATTTTTCAGCTATGGTAGTGTATTCTATATTAGCAAATTTATCCATTGAAATAATTCTTAAAATTTCATTAACTAAACTTTTCCATATAAACTCTGAGGAACCTTTTTTCATTCTCGTACGGTTTGACGTATCTCGCACTCGCTACATGAAATTTATAGCAACTTCATAATTTAGGAAGTGCGGTCGCTCGCGGCTCGGGTCGTACGCAAGTCATTTACGAGCATTTTCACGGCATCTGAAGTGTCAAACGCACATAGTTTATATTCATGGCGGTGGTTGGCATGCGCCACACGTTCCCACGACATAATCCCGCTCCAGACGTAGGGCTCGATAATATCGGCGCATATGAAGCCACAGATTGCCGCAGTTCAATTTTGTCGTGTTCCTTACGCATATTTTTTACGATTCCACAAAACTATTCCGACGAATCTTTGAGATATATTGCTCAGTTTGTGAGATTTATGTTGTAACTTGATGTAAAGGGATGGGGTAGAGTATGGTTTCAACGTAAATGTGTGTGTGAAAGATGATATGAAATGTTACAATACAATGGTGCTTGTAGAGGTGGGCCAGAGCTTAATCAATAAATCAATTCTTCCACTTTATTGACACACAGTTTTCCCAAGTTGACTCTTAAAATCCAAAGCTCGTAGACCTGCAATTTGAAATGTTAACTGTATTTCATTAGATACAGTAGAAGCTCAAAAGTTTAGCTGCACCTAGCATACATATAAATGTCTAAAACTTTGGACTGAACTAGGAACTCACGAGTACCTACCTAACAACGGTCGGTATGTTTTGTTACCTACATGTTTAATGTTTTAGGAATTAGGTAATTAGCTGTGTTTTTGTGTGAATTAGTAATAGTATTATAGCAATAGTAAAATCGGTTTTATTCAAAGACTATTAAGGCTATAAAGCCCTGTCATACTACCAACGTAATTAGTAATTCAAGGGGTAAAAATTAATTCCGTGTTACTACTACTTGTGACTCTCATCTCAAATCATTTATTTGGTCTCAAACAGTTGTTGTTTCAGGAAAAACTGCAAAAACGTTCGCCAAAACTACGGTCTATAATGTTTTTTATAGCTTTATAATACGTACGGAACTATTGATAACTATTGAACGCACTAAGTACGTACTAGCACCATTTTCTTTCTTCAGACTTCTGTGTGTGACAATTACATTTTTATTTGTCTCGGTCGCTGCCCAGATGCATTCACTTCAACGGACGCGTTCATATTTATACGCCACAAGTTCATAACTTAATAACGCAAAAATCCCACACGCTTCTAAATTCAACTAAATGCGGATCAAGTCGTAAATTGTATACACTGCCAGATTTTCCGTCTTCTATAATTAAAATTACTTCCAAACATTCTACATAATAAGTTTAATTTAATTTTGTATTCTAATCCGATACCCGACGGTTTAGGATCGCACCTTTAATAGAAATGGATGTAAAATTAAATTTCGTTACCGGGACAGTATTCGTCGTGAATCGGGGACGGGCGTGGTCGGAAAATTGCCTAATTTTGAATTCGAGGCTTGTTTACTTAATTTAATATTCTAATCACAACATTAATGTAAGCCGTTGTCGCTTTGCTGGTTGGTTTTGGACACGAAATGAAGCGATCAGTGTTATGATTGCAGAAGGTTTTGGTCGAGTTTTTTAAAGGCCACAGCTGTAGAGAGATTAAGATATTGGCGCATTTTTTTGCATCGAATTTGAACTCAACAGTACAATATGAACATCATTAATATCTGTTGAAATTTTAAAGATGTTATGTAGAACTGTAGAAGTCATTATCTGTAAACTACGAATTAGATAGTCTATAGTATCATTTTCCTCTTCATTAGGATTTCCTAAATAGAAATACATGTAGTAGCATTACCTATTATTAAACCTTCGGAAATAAGTCGGTAGATACCAAAATACACCGGGACCCATTTCTGAAGATTGTAACCGCAATCTTGGCATTGCCAAAAAACGACTAAAGTTTATCGGATGTAGTCTAACCTCAGATTAAGTTTATAAAATACTAGCTTGTGCCCGCGAATTTGTTTGCATTTTCGAGTTAAAAAGAGGCACTAAGGGATAACATGGACAGAATTTTCAAAATCGGAACAACAAAGATTAGGGGGTAACAAAGACCGACCGTTGCAAAGATTTAATTTAATTCTCACTAATCCAGCCAGACAATAATAAGTGACCAAAATTTATCGAAATCATCGAAACGTTTAAATTCGTGCATGAATGAGGCAAACCTTTTTGAAAAAGTTCAATATGCAATGTAAATTGATCGAAAAACCTTTATTGCAGTCCAATAAGACTCGCTTTCATAACCTTTAACGTCATTTCACACAAAGCCACCACACGCCAGCTAACCACAGCAACATTCCAGATATGCACACAATCATATTTATAACGCATAAACATTAATGACGTCATTACCCCATTCAAAAGGTTTAAATCATTGTGCGGTTCACACGTCGCGTCGCACCGTAGCATGGAACGCAATATATTACTCGTTATCAACCCTAATTGCAAGGGATATGGAATGCGAATACCAGAATTTGGGGCTCTCGGCAATTAGTCTTGAGACATACCAATTGCTCACAATTTGTCGGTGACGAATTTCATTATACGTGTTAAACTTAGACGCAGATGTTACGAGCAACATGAGAGACCAATTAGTAGAAATCTTGATTCGGTTAGAAAGGTTTACTTTGTAATGAGTAAAGATCAAATTATAAAAATTGGATGCCATATTTGATAAGAAGGATGTGGAAAAATACATCTTGTTTTCTTTACTCATCATTATCATTGCGTATGGCATTCATCCTGCGTGGATCAGATCTCTATATCCAAGTTTTTAGCCAGCCTGCGGCGGCAGGTGCGAGTGTTGTGTTGTTGTGGACTTCTGACATTCCATCGGGAAAACAGCGATGTGAGCATCCGTTTACCACATGGGAAAGGATCGGGTAAGATGCACCGCAATTACACTGTGGTGACCATTTATGGAGGTGGTGATTACTTTTCCCGTGGTTGGAACAGTCGGGTCCATGATTCACGGTCTGAGTCGAAAACACGCAACTTTCTTTACTACTAAGATGGCAAACAAGCATACGTCCCACCTGATGGTAAGCTGGTATCATAACCTAATGCTTGCAATACCAGGAGGTATCACAGCGCGCTGCTGACCCTGGGATTTTCGGGATTATAGAAGGGAAGGAAAGATTAAAAAGGGGGGGATTAGGCGTTATTTCTTTTTATTACAGTTGCCTTATTAAGATACCGTCAACAAAATGCGTTGTGGTCCGATTCATAAAAAAAGACACTCACTCATTGGTAATCAAGCATTAAGTGCTCACAGTATATAGAATGGTGCTCCGATCTAATTAGCTGGGCTTGTGTCTAACTAAACTCCAGAACTCAGGACTTGCGTTTAAACGAGGAATACTCTAGGGTCATTAAGTAAAAGCTAATTAGTACGCAACGAGACCTGCGTAATATCTTAAATGGAACTTTTTCCGTTGCTTTTTCAACGTCAGCGGCATCTGGCGTATGAAAAATCTGGGAAGATGAAAGGCTATTAATTGTACTTGATACAATGTTCGAGTCCATTAATTAGGTACTACTAGCGCGCCTTCTGTCTTAGGAGAAAAAAACATTAAATTCTATTCTCCAATCCAAGTTTTTCAGCCAGCTTGAAATAAAAATTGAATAATGCGAAAATATTCAGTAGCTAAAATACTAGGTTTAGGCCTCGTTTTGCTACTTACCGTAAAGTAATAATTATTGAATTTACTTTATAGTTAACTAGCGACCCGCCCCGGCTTCGCACGGTTACGCTAATAAGCATGTATTATACATATAAACCTTCCTCTTGAATCACTCTATCTACAAAAAAAAAACGCATCAAAATCCATTGCGTAATTTTAAAGATTTAAGCATACATAGGGACAGACAGACGCGGGAAGCGACTTTGTTTTATACTATGTAGTGATGATGACAATCCGTAGATTGTGAAACAGACCCTAAGCCACTGTTTCAAGTCTACAAGTAGGCATTCACTAATTATCTGTCAGGTAAATTGTACGTGTTGTGACTTTACCCGCAAGCGGTGAAACAGAGCCTCAAGCACAGAATAAATATGTGCCTCAGCGTTTCATAAAATTGTCAGTCAGAAACTACCGTTGCCATTTCCTTCATAACTTTCTGTCAAAAGCTTGACATCAACACAGACATCAAAAGGTTTCAAACTCCACTTAAATAAACAATTGTTCTCATTCACTGTCTATGGTAGGTACAATAATACAAACTGGCACTGGGCGGCTAACTAACTGGCAGCGGCAACTTGCCACAGATTAACACTATTATACTTGCATATTAGTTCCGAAGTTATCCCTCGGTGTTTGCTACGAAATTGTCACCATTATTTAGTTACGTTCAGTGTTGCAAACTGCAAACCTTAACTTTAAAAAAAGGGATAATTGGAGGCAAAGAAATTTAGGAGGCATTTAAAAAAAGAATAAAATAATTGAATTATCTTATTAAAAAATAATTTATCAAAGACAATCACTTTTTTTATTATGGACATTTAGTACTAAACATTACATTTAGTACAATTAGTATGAACATTTATTGCATTTAGTACAAACTAATCTGTTGCACCACAAATCTGTCACACACAGACATTAGTAGTACATCACACCTATCTTCAAAATGCCTAATCATTGGTGTGTGCTGGGAATTCATGCATACATTACTAATACTTAAATTTAGATTATCAAAAAAAAAATATTATTATAACATTTCTAACAGTTGAGGAATCTCCTAGGGTTTTAAAAATTATTATTTTGAAAACAAAAAAATATTATTTTTCATTATAAAAATATAATAAGTACATAATATTAATAATCCAGAAAATGCACCCATTTTGAAATGTTCACGTGGCTGAACATTCGTTTAGAACGTTTTTTGATGATTGTGTGTCTAGGACACGCGTTTTTATTAGTATTTTACACGCAAGAAATAAATATCATTTCGAGAACTACGTGTAGGTACCTATACATCTCTATCTACCTCACACTTTTCTAAAACCAACATTATCGATCGCACCAACCTCAAAAATAACGCGCCCATTCTACAGTCGAAAACTTGCAATACGCCTTCTATCCCCAAAATTCAATTTCTCAGACGGCTTGCAATGACATCTCGATACCCGATAAATGATAGATGATAACTATAGCAAACACTGGGTGTCATTGTTCGCCCTCCATTGTAAAGCCAGGCTCGCGTCGATAGGGCACGAAACTGATAGTACAAGCTTTCATCAGTTTCATCTCTTACCGAGTGAATGGCGGTAAAATCGTTAGACTTTAAGTGCAGTACTATCGGAGATGAATGCTGAGTTCGTTTAAACGGACGGTTTCGGATATTTCGGATTTTATTTGCAGATGGGGCAAAAGTTTCAACCAAAGATATTGGAAAGCAAATTTGAAACCAAAGCACACACTTCAGACTTTTTGAAAGTTATGTGCGTATTATAAATTAATTTTACCTGCTTCGTGCCTCAAAAAGCACAGAATGTTAAAGATCGCTAAAATTAAAGAGATTTATTATTATTAAAGAGCAATAATGTTACGCGTTCGGTTGAAAGACTGAAGTATTTCCTAAATCGAGGTACAAGACTTGGCGGGTACAGGACGTGGGACACCAAGACAGCGGCGCGTAAATTAAATAAAAATTCTGCACACTTTAAATAAACGGAATCATATTTTTTTTTGGCTAACTTGTTGAATTTTGTCCAGAGTCGTAGAACAAACGTTGTTCAGGTTGCTGATACGAAGTTAGAAACAGGTTACAAAGAGGTTACGAGCGTCGAGCATTATTTAAATTTCCTTGTAAGTATATGAATACTCATGATTTTATATTCTACTAGAACCAGAGTAGGTTCTAATTTAGTAGGTAGGTTTGCTCCTAGGGCACCAAATTATATTTTGTAAAGAATACTTACTCAAATTACGAACACCTTAGGGCACATGTACCTACTCTTAAAAACAAAACCGTGTTTAATATTTTAGTTGTCTCCAACAAAAATATGAAAATCCTAATTTTACTTTGAGTTGCGACAACATTGTTAAAAGGAAAAATGTTTATTGTACTACTGTACTACTAGAAAAAACATAACCAAATTTATATAAATGTATTTATAACTGCTATTGACTCTATCCGATAGAGTCTATCGGCGTAACGGGTCCTAGATATCGCCTTCTGCGCTTGGTGTCGCGTATTCGATTCCCGCACAGAACAAATATTTGTGTGATCCACACAATTCCGATCTTAGTTCCGGTCTGGATTCTGCATTGTGAAATTATATATCCATAACTGTACCCACGATATAGGAGAAAATTTTGTTGCTACATTTTTATGAAAAGAAAATGGCAGAATAATATTGAAATGGTACAGACATGTCAACCTGTACATAGCACATCTTATGTCATCTTTGTTCCCAGTAAAGCCCTTGGGAAGACGAGTGACATTTACTTGATGGTTACCATGTATTCATATGTTTGATATTTCAGCACTGTTACAAACGCCATCATCACGGTTGAAATATATGGGTAATATCCTGTATTGTATCTCCTCAACAAAGTATTTATGATTATGTAAATTTAAAAACTTATATAAGAACACCCACGTTGACTTTCTTTGATGTTTTACCGGAACCGTCACATCACATATCACTGAAGTTATCACACTGAATAATACCCATCACAATCTAACCATAACCATTTCTACAACATTTCCAGATTCAGAACTCGAGGAGTTGGGTGAGCAGCTGCCCCGGTACCGGCCGGACTCGATCGCAGCGCTCCGTCGAGCGACTCGCTTCACGGAACCCGAGCTCAAGCGGCTGTACCGGGGTTTCAAGGCAGAATGCCCCACTGGAGTCGTCAAAGAAGAGACCTTCAAGCTAATTTACTCGCAGTTCTTCCCACAAGGAGGTGAGTAAAATAGTCAGTCGGTCAGATAGAGTTGGATCATGGTAAAGGTATGGAACTAAAGTTCGAAAGGTTTCGTCTATTCTTGTTTTACGAACCCAATCTAAACCTATTTCAGTATGGTACCTAAAGTCGCCAATCCTTAATCAGCCAGAAAACGCACGCGCTTTAGCACCACCGTGTTGCAATGAGTTCGTGTTATAAATTTGGTTTGGGTTCGTAGTTCAAGAGTAACCCCCTCACACGAGTGCAAAAATGTTTTCACATGAGTAAGACACTGTTTTTTTTAAAGAATAGGTAAGGTAGGAATAGGTAAGTAAAATAACATCGTAAACTTAGTGAAAATTAGAATTTGACAACTCATTCCACACTTACTGATTTATGGTGCTATGGATACATTCTTGACCGCACAAGAAGGTAAGTAAAAATACAGCATTTTTAAAAATGCACGCATGCGAAGTATACTGGGGGCCTACTCTTGAAATCAAACGTCAATGTTTTCAGATCATCAAACGTAAACCTTACTACCAAAAGACTACTGTTTAATTGTACTTAGTGCTTTGATCTGTCGCTGCGTTTCAAATACATAAAAAACAATCGAATAAAGGTGAAATAAACGAACAAACGTGCGATCCATCAGTCAAAGCTTCATCGTTCGAATTTCGGAATAGGTAAAAAGTTTTAGTAGAAAGAAAATTTCGATTACGAGAAGGATTTGTGGAAGAACCTGCAGAGCGACTGATAGCTTTTAGTTAAAGCCAACTAGGCTATTCGTAATCCTGCTCAGATATCGATCCTCTACTACATTCAATCGTCCTAGACGGAAGTGAAATATACTTACAAAGAGATACTAGAAGACTGCATTACCAGTCTTTGTTGCATTTCCAAATTGGTGGAGCGGTTGGTGGCTGTTATAAACGTAATCAAATTATTCCTTTTACAAAAATTAAAACTATAATTATGTAAGAATCCACTCACTCCACCAGGGGTAATTATGTACAAACGGTCGAAAACGGCACACTCACACAAATATGCGCAACAATGCGTCGTTGATACTGCGAGTACCGCGACGTTCGCTTAGGAGTCTCGTCGTTACGCAATATTACGCATGTTTGTGTGAGTGTGCCGTTTCGAGCGCTTGTACGTAGTTATCATACTGTATGATTATTATACTGTGTACATACCTTCTTTCCTATAGGGCTATCGGTTACAAAATCTGATATCAAGCGAGGTAATCATCTTTGTAGCAAGAAATTCTCGGGATATTTTTCGATATAATAGTTCCAACAATGAGTAGAAACAAGATAGGCGTCATGAAAAAAAAAACACCTTTTTTCCACGAGCAGGTAAATATAGAAAATGTTTAAGGTAAATTGCCTCAGTTTGATACCAGGTGAAAACGCCCCAACGGGCATGAAGGAGGAAAGCTTCGCAGTTTTTTCCGCAAAGAGGTAAAAAATGAAAAGAATAGCAACGTCCCCCTTATTTTCTATTGAAACGTTATAACAATATTGTTTGTGTAACATTACATTATTTCAACACATAGGTAATAGAAAGCATTTCTAATAATACTTTCAACAATTATTTGTATTGTACCACCTGTGGGTCAGTTTTCAAAATTCGACCATAATTCTTTAAATAATCTATGGTAATGTATATATATGGTAGGTATGATCTTTAAATAATACAAAAAAAATGATAAAATGTTGTAATATTATCATGCATTTTAACTATATCAAACAGAAGATATCGTCTTAGTTGCGGTACGGTGTGTAGTTAGGGTTTGCTAGGGGTCACATATAAATATAGCACTAGGCTTGGCGATTCGACACACGCGGTGGTAATAATTAAAAGACCAAGATTTAAATCAATTAAAAATAATGTTATTTTCTTTGCAATTTTCTTAAAACGATTTTTATCGATTTGTAGTTTGTATGGCTTTCAAATTTTTAGGCTTGTAAGCTCTAAGTGTAGTTCTTATATAGACTAGTACCAAATACACCGCATCTAGTAACAAATTCCTTAACTTTCAAAATCAATTATTACGAGGTAGCCTTTGAGAAAATTTCCCCTGTCAAGGATTAGGTCAAACAAATAAACCAATATATTATACAAATAAAGCCGAAATAAGATGGCGTTCAATAAACAATACGAAAAGTGTTTCGTTTTATTTACCCTGTACCCTTCGTGGAGCGACGCGACAAGAAAACTAACTTCGGAGACAACCGTCGTGAAACCATCTTGACAGGTAAGTGAACTTATAGATTGTAACTAGTAGTTATATTTAGTTTGTAAATACTTGTGTAATAATGAAATTGTATGGTTAATTAAAGAAACTTGGTATTTATACAGTATACAGGGTTATTTGTAAAACACCAGCATCCTTAAAAGGGGTCATTAAACTCATCATTATGAACAACTTTTACTACGGGACCAACCCTGAAATCGCAAAAAAAAAACCTGCTGTTCATCTGACTTTTTTTCGAATGACTTAATGGTTTTAAATTCTGATAATAGTTTGTTCATTGTCAGACTTCCAAACTATAAGACTTAAAAGGCTTGGCGTCCATCTGAGACTAAAAAAGCAGAATCTTTAAGTACAATTCTAAAAATCAAATGGGCTTTGTAAAATTGGAGGCCATTCAGAGCTAGAGACATTATTTTCTCGCTGCAAAGCGCTTTAAAATCAAGTACTTGGTTTTATTTTCTCTTTGGAAATAATACGACTAGGTATTAGACGGAGATTATACGCTCATTCTGGCGTCAGTTCAATACAAGACTTTGTATTGAACTGACGCCACGACCTGTTCTATGAAACTGATGCACGATTGATAGATTCGAATCATTAATGTATATTTCATAATTAGACGTTAATTCTGGCATCATTCATTCATTGAATCATCCCATTTCTGGGCTAAACCCTCCACCCATGATTTCCCATACCTTTCTGTCTATGCGAATCGTCAGTCTATCAGTCCTCGCTATACACAATCAATCTGAAGTCATTCTGGACAACACTCATGGAGTGAACTAACGCCAGAATAAGCGTATAACCTATTTTAAAAAATAATTCTAGAATGAATTAAAAGTTTTATTACCTGTCTCTCTCCAAATGACGGTCCTAATAATGGACAATAAGAAAGTGGGAATAGAGATTGCACCTGTGTTTGCTCACACTCTTTTTCACTATAATAATTATCTTCCGCGCAGATGTCTAACCTCAGTTGAGATTGGCCGCTATGATCGATATTCGGTCACTCCTGATATTAGATATAAGTTCTGAAGCCTAGAACTACGCACTTCACAAAGGCATCTATATTTACGCTATAAACGGTGAAGAATGTTAATAAAGTATACCGACCGTAGTAAAGGAATAAAATGGGGACATGAAAAACGCATCACATAATCATATAATCCCATCAAGTTGAGTGGTCTGAGCCGTGGGTACTGCTTTACATTCCCGCAAATTGTCCAGGAGGCCGAGTTCGTGAACTTTGCTACATCGACGAACCAAATTAGATTTTGAAGCGGTAATTTCAAAGTCCAATTTGGAATGACAATATGAATCGAACACGATATAAGAATAAACCTATTATAGGTAATGATATAATATATATATCGTGTTCGATTCATAATGCTGTGAAACATGAGCAGATTGATTTTTTATAAGTTAGGTATTTATAATGTGTAGCTAAGGTAAACGTTGAGTTAATTCGTATGTACCTACTAATTTTTTTAACTTTAACTCGGGCTGACCTAGGTATGTGCATAAAAAAATAAAAATCCATTTTTATATTTTCAATAAATTCAAGACCAACCAAGCAATATTTGTCCGATATTCAGTAATTGCGCTCTCGAATGCATAAATGCTATGCTATGAATATTGGGCTCGGAATAAATACGAAAGCACTATTTAAAAATATTCAAATGGGAACGCGACCTTCCTGAATAATCTTTATAGTACTCCCAATATAACAGCAATAATCATAAAATAACGAAGTAAATTGCTTGAATCGTCATTACCGGGAATTAGAAGGATCATTCAATCTTGGCCCTGGCTCAGTAGAACTAGAAGATAAAGCAGAAAGCAATTCTACTAATCCATAGTCACAATCTTCGATAACAGATAAAACGACATTTAACAGACCGTTAAGAAACAATTTTATCCAACGTTAACTGATCAAGACTTATCAAACAGTCGTACAATCAAGTGCAAATTGCCTCCGAATAAAATTGAATGTCTATGAAAGCAATTTGAATGGATTCAAAGAGGTCGCTTTAACGAAGCTGCGGAAAAGTCAATCGGCCACGTAAGCGTTTATTGGCACACGAGTTAAATAGCTGATTGCTTTTATACCTTGTCCCGAATGACAATTGATTGAACGAGAAGATAATTTATTTTGTAAAATCCTGACCGTGTCCAATCAAGAAAATCATCCTACAATAACTACCTCAATTTGAGTATTCTCCTCCACGGAAATTTATAGTATAGTAGGTATCATATAGGGTGGCCCATTTATAGTGGTCCAAAAATTTTTTTTACATCTAGGACATCCCAATGATTAATCTAAACGCAACATATGTTCCGCGAAAATCAGTAGTTTAGAAGTTATGATTTTTTAAATTTAATTTCTTAAAATTTCTTCTTTAGTCATGAAAACCTCTTTAGATTGAAAGTGACTGCACTAAATAGAATCAAATTTGGTGTGTAAGTACTATAGACATGTAGCAAGCAAGCAATGAGCTATTTTTAAGGTTAACCTTAAATCGTAACATGGTTTTAGACGTTTCGGTGAATTATTTGTAATTTTCGATTGATTAAGCACATTTTTCAAAAAATTCTAAAGACAAAAAAATGTACTACACGAATTTTGCTTATGGTTGTAAAAACTACCTTGAAGTGTGAGGATAACATAAATAAAAAAATACTGCGGTGTAACTACAGTAAGTTCTTCAGAAATGAACATTGTATGCACTAGGTCATTAAAAACTTAAAATTTTAATTTTTGCCTAAAACATCATTTGAATAAATCCAACTTTATTATGAAAATAAAAACACTGGAATTAGTTAAATAAAGGATATTTATTTAAAATAACAACCCACAATGACAAAATAAACGCTATTACAATAATTTTTCGAAATGTCTGCCTCTATTTTCAATGCAAATCTTTTTAAGCCTATTGAAAGCCTGTTGTAATTCGGCCATCATCATCATCTGCCTAGCCTTTTCCCAACTATGTTGAGGTCGGCTTCCAGTCTTACCGGGTGCAGCTGAATTCCAGTGTTTTACATGGAGCGACTGCCTATCAGACCTCCACAACCCAGATATTGGGTTACACGATACCCCTTGGTAAGACTGGTTCTCAGACTTTCGGGCTTCTGACTACCCGTAACGATTGTCAAATATCTACAATTGACAGCCGGGGCCAACAGCTTAACGTGCTATCCGAGGCACGGAGAGTGATAATTAATTTATAAAACGCATAGACCTTACGAAAAGTCAGAGGTGTAATAGCGTTTATTTTGTCATTGTGGGTTGTTATTTTAAATAAATATCCTTTATTTAACTAATTCCAGTGTTTTTATTTTCATAATAAAGTTGGATTTATTCAAATGATGTTTTAGGCAAAAATTAAAATTTTAAGTTTTTAATGACCTAGTGCATACAATGTTCATTTCTGAAGAACTTACTGTAGTTACACCGCAGTATTTTTTTATTTATGTTATCCTCACACTTCAAGGTAGTTTTTACAACCATAAGCAAAATTCATGTAGTACATTTTTTTGTCTTTAGAATTTTTTGAAAAATGTGCTTAATCAATCGAAAATTACAAATAATTCACCGAAACGTCTAAAACCATGTTACGATTTAAGGTTAACCTTAAAAATAGCTCATTGCTTGCTTGCTACATGTCTATAGTACTTACACACCAAATTTGATTCGATTTAGTGCGATCACTTTCAATCTAAAGAGGTTTACATGACTAAAGTAGAAATTTTAAGAAATTAAATTTAAAAAATCATAACTTCTAAACTACTGATTTTCGCGGAACATATGTTGCATTTAGATTAATCATTGGGATGTCCTAGATGTAAAAAAAATTTTTGGACCACTATAAATGGGCCACCCTGTATATTTTTGTTATAGACGACATGACATTTTGTTGCTCGGAGTAGTAAACGCGGTGTATGTGAGACCTACGAGAATATCCGCGTTATTTGTCGCCCAGCAAGATTATCATTGCTGGCAACATTATGATCGATTTTCTTTCTTTTTTTACAACCGCGATCGTTAAAAAATGCTTAAGATTTTTTAGATAGCGTTCAAACGAAGTATTAGAAATATAAATTAGTGTACCTACCTAATTCATATTTTTGCTGCTTGCCGTAATAAAAAAAAGCATAGAACATAAAATATTGATTTAACCCTAAACTAAAAAAATCTAATTATAAACTTAAATTAATAAACTGAAATAAACGATGAATTTTGTAGTTAGTATTTAAAAAGTTTTACAGAATAGCTGACTTACTGGGAATTGGGATCGATCACTTTAGTAGGTAGGTAAGCATATGGGTAGGTTTAAAGTATTATAAGCCTGCTCGATTTTCGTCTAAATGCCAATAATTATGAAGTAGCGAAAGCTCTGTGGAACTCTGCAGTCGCAACGACCAACTCTGAGTGCTTTCAGAGCAGTTAACAAGTACGCTTACTGCTCCCGAATGGCGGAGCGCGAGGAACAACAATCACCTTTTGTGTTTACAACGAGCAGAATGGGAAAACAATTTGAGTTATTCTACCTTTTTCTAGAGTTTAATTACCGGGCGGTAAATATGTCACATTTTGTTTTGATATTTAGTAGTTTAGTTGAAATGTTGTCACATACAATCCTATCATATATAGCTCAAATAATCAGCTTAAATATTCTTGCGAATGATCGGCGCTAAAGAGAATTAAAAAAAGCCGAAATGTTGGTCATTAAATATTCTAATATCTAATATCTTCACCACCATCACTGTTGAATGTAAACCTCCCCTAAAAAGCGCTAACCATTCCAGTCTTGGGCAGCCCGCATCCATCCTCTGCCAGCCACCTTCAAATCGTCGTACGGCACCATTTTATTACTAAATATCATAATAGGGATATATAACTATATGCCTAAACTAATCTAGGGAAATCCTTAGTCCAAAAGCTACCAATAGATTTATTTTAATCTAATTTAAGTGATCGAGAGTATTCGAGAGGTCATGTAAGTAGTAATCTTCTTTAAATGAAGGAGGTTAATAGGTAGGTAACTGGCAGCCATTTCGATTTCAGATTTTATGGCCTAAGATTTCAGGCCGTAATCTTTAAGAGCTTTTTTATCAAGTTCGATACAAGCTTCCATTGTAAATGATCTAGAATTATCATCATAATTTTTTAGAGCAATTTTAACTTTACAATAATCCGTCTCAGATATTACAATAAATTCAGATCTGATTGAAACTTTAAATGGTCGACGCCTATTTAATCGTTATGTCAAAATTGTAATCGAAATGTAATCCTCAAAATGATAAACGAGCAAACTTCAAACGAGAAAATTAGTTTTATCATTTTGAAATGCCTACATAGATGATGAAAATGTATTTCAGTAGAAATTCAAATAATTGTACATAGGCGAAACCGAGAGAGTAATCAAATATTTGTTATGGTAATATTTGGTAGTAAAGCGAACTGTTATTTGCCAAAGTTCGGGTAGATATTCTAACTTGGATATCTAACTACTTCATCAAAGGACGTTGGCAGTGAACGTAAATATCGTTAATTTGAAATAGGGGACAAGAACTCCATATTTATTAACATTAAGAATTAATAACAATAAAAATATACTCACTGCAGCGTAGACTTTCTCTGAGGCACACTGTGTAGGCTAATTAATTAGGTTAATTACCGTTAATTATGAAAAGGTAAGGTAATAGCTTTACTTAAATTAAATGAATAGAGTGATAATTTCGGCCACAGCGGCTGATATAGTGTATAAGACGAGTGTGGGCTGCGCAAACAAGCTCACAGCACTCTCTCCGGCATTCCGACATGACCCAAGAGCGATGGACGGCTTTACTTCCTCTCCAAACATAAACACACCATGGAGCATTAGTATCTGCTCCATGAGACGTACGCAAACGAAGGCAGAGGTGCATGCCTGGGGTTCGATCCTGAGTCCTCAGACTTGCCAGACGATGCAGATGGTCAATTACCACCTGCAGAAACCATACTAAAAATAAAAATAATAATAGAACAACCGTACACTCGTACACGTACCGTGTACCTTACATAATGTACTTAATTTACATTAAAATAACGAAATTATTTCATTTGAAATTCACCAGCAAAAAGTAACCGAGCGGCACATACGGATTTTTATTTAAATGAAGCCACGTAGCAAATTAAATTCGGGCTACAACAGAGGCAGTTCGGCAATTATTGCCAACTGGCTGCGAGGCTGTTATCAGTACGACAACACCCACAAATCCGCGATTTTACAACATACGCTACGTAACGTACCGTTGCGGAAACAATCGTAGTGCATAAAGCACACTTGGTGAAACAAAAACGGGATTTATGGCAGTTAGACAACTTTTTTCCCATTCGTTTACCTGGAATAGGCCTAAAAGCTGTTTAGAACTTTGTTTGTGAGTTTGTAATGGAACAGAAATTGTTTTGTCGTGTTTATTGTGAGCCTAAAAGCAATAAATTTAGACGACAGAAATGAAAATGGGGAACCCCTGGAGACCGTAACATTTAATCGTAAGATAGATTTTTTTCGGAAAAACAAGTATATGTGTATAATAGCATTCGAATCATAACGTCTTAGTTACTAAGACAATTTAACAGAAACATTCTACCAATGAGATAACAATTTATTAGCGATTTAAAAAACGCAAGCGTTTGTGTTTGTAAACCTATAATAAAAAAACATTGTAATTAGAACACTATACCTAATATTGTAGGTAACCTTAGATCACGCCAGTGCTTGCCGTAAGGATTGAGTACGGGTGTTATGTACTAACAGGAGCCCGTTGGGTGGGAGACACAAGCTATCAGGGGTTGAGGAAGAAAGCAAGTTCCCACGACATTTGACTAAAGGTAAAAATTAACACCCGGGTGGTGTCCCCATGTGAGAGTCCAGCATGCAACCAAGCGTAGGAAGTCAATAACGATTTCTCGCGGAAAAAAAGCGGTTTCCTACTCTCACCAACTCCTAGAATTAAAGTATATGAATTTGGGTATTTCTATACCCAAGTATAGTTTAAAACCTCGAGCTCCTACAGAGAATTTCCAAAAGTCACACCTCCAGAATCTCATTCTTACTACATACATCACAATAAGTGGTAAATTTCATCCTTCATCAATCTGAATCCCTCCAGGTGAACGAGGCAGTAATATCTTCATTATAAACGCAAGCGATCTTGCTACATGAGGCTACATGTTAATTAATTTTAATAAAATTACCAAAGACAAAAGAACGGCACATTTGGTATCCTAAATAACCGCTAAGTATTACAATCATTTAAAAAAAGAAAATAGACAAATCTTGAGAATTCTACGATTTTTTTAAATATTTCACAATAATAGAAAGCTACACTATCGCCGAGTAATATTTAATAGGATTGGGATTTGTTTCTTAGTTCTACAATAAGCTCTCAGCAAATCTGTTATAAGACTATAAAAGAAGTACTTACATTATAAAACCTATTAACGATGGTAAAAATATTGTAAAAAAGGTAAATTTATACAAAAAAAAAACTTTAAATTTAGGTATTTTGATAACGGAATTTTAAATAGATACCTACAAGATTAGAATAAAATTATAGAGATCTGTAAAATCTGTATGCGCTAATCATTTCATCTTTTATCTTTATCGACATAGGTATTCGTTCCTTTTCACTTTCATTCTCATGATTACTTTAATAAAGATAGATCACATACTCGTTCCTTTTTACTTACTTTCTCATGAATACTATATTAGTTTTTTTTAAGTTGACATTTTTAGATATAATCTAAAATTTAAAAAGTTAATACACAACAACATTGAGTAAATTTCAAGTATAAAAGTATTTCAAACCGTACCTGTTATCAAAGTGAAATGGAACGTAGCAAAAACTGTTACTGCACAACACTAGAGACTTCCGCTTGACGTCATCTATCGACAGTTCACATCACTAGTAACGGAAACAGCTTCGTGCAGTTGGCAGTACAACCGGAGTCAATTGATTTTCTATTTATAAGCTTCTAGAAAGTTCTGGAAAATTCCATACATTGTATTGGATACGATAGTTAATTTTTTTTTTTTTTTTTTGATGTTTAGATCAAATTCTATATATTTTTAGCTATGCTTTCATATTATTTAACAATGTTTGATGTGATTTAAAACCATTTCTGTTTATATTTTGATTCAAAACAGAAATGAATCTTGTAAATTCGATATAGATTTTAGTCTAAAAAATATACTTGAAATATATTGTAAAAAAAAAAGGGCGTTAGTGCGCAGAAGCGCGCCATTTCGCCGTTGACCGCGCAGATGTTGGCAAGCCTGCGCTGTTTCCTCCAAGCCACGACCGGACGCCATTACCACGCCATCGGACTAAAGAATCTGTCAGTAGTGCGTTTTTCGGTTGATATTCTTTGGATTTTCGGCTACGTCGATAACTTTGTGTCACTAGAACTACTAGATACATAAATACCAAAATGTCTGACGAGAAAAAGGTACGTAGATTACTATATTATCAGTGTAGTCAGGAAAACAGTGCTTCACCGACATGGCGTTATTAATAAAATGTGGTTACCCGATTGAAAGTGAGAAGTGTTGTAGCTTTGTGTTTGTTGCGCTGATTTTATATCAACACGTATTACAATTATTTTCCAGGGAGAGAGCGAACACATCAACTTGAAAGTACTAGGTCAGGATAATGCTATTGTGCAGTTCAAAATCAAAAAACACACACCCTTGAGAAAATTGATGAACGCTTATTGTGATAGAGCGGTAAGTGCCTTTTAAACTCATTAATTCTACCATCCTACGTGGGCAATTGATAGATAACCTTTGATATTGCAAACTATATACAAAGACTCCGAACATACACCATCCAAGAAAAATAGAATATTCATAAATTGCACAGACAAATAATACCCCCGTTATTTCAGAAGATTTTGCAATAAGAAAATATTAGTTTATTGTTTACAAATATGTAATTATTGAATCTATGAACTTTGCCAGGGCGCTAGAGTTGAACAGATTAAACAAACACCATTTTGCATTATGACCTATTTGATATTACCACAGAAGTTATAGGAAGAATACTATTAACATGACTATTACTTAAAATATAATCAAAATTATCAAAATAACTAATTTCATTCACCATTTTTGTATTAAAAGATCAATAACATTATAATTTTGTTTATCTAATCTGTGATAGTAAACTATATACCATACATAATTCTTTGGAAAGAATTTATTTTATTCATTGTTTCATTATTGAAACCGATCTGCTTAGCAGTTCAACATGTTACCATTTAGTGCTCGTCTATACAATGTAGCATCACTTAGTTTTCTGACAATGTTAATTTTGCCGTAAAGAAAGATAAGATAAAGATGCCAATAGATTTGCAGATATGTTTTCTTATTTCTTAATTGGATACCAAGCATTTAAATTAATATTACACATAATCAAGAAGTCAAAAGACGAGTGGAGGGTCGCCGATTGCTCCACCAACAAAAGCCAAACTCTTAAAATTAATATAAGAATGCACATAATTTTTTTTGTCAACAATCAAGTAAATCAGATCTCTGTATTGGTCCAATACTGACTTGGTAATGAATTCAATGCTTTGTGTGAATGATTGTTTGCGGAGTAACGGCATATTTTTCTATTGGCATAGATTTCCTATTGTTTTCTCGAACTTAAACGCACAGACATTAATGCATCAGAGAAATAGCTTCATATTATGTCAATTGCATTGATATTGGTAGGTAAGAACTCTGCTGCGATACACCTATATCTGCAGTCTTAAGCGCTTGGTGCATTGATTGGTGTGTGATCAAGGGCCATTCCATGGGATAATAATTTATGTTAACTAATGCACCATTAAACATGGGTAGACATTACGGCAAGCCCTAATTCTTATTTCGCACACTTTATACCAGAAAACAAAACATGGTGTGCAGTGGCGAAGGGTCAGTTCTTGTATAAGGTATGCCGGAGCCAAATCATAGAAATACTAAGGGCCTTTTTTAATGGAAAACCAGTGGGAATTGAGTTGCACGGAGCCTTCACCACTGTTAGTGTGTCTTTAAGTTTAGCAAGCTTTTATACAGCAGGTGTTTATAGACTGATCCAATTTCTTTTCTATCAATACATGAATCAAAAGTTGATGATTAATTACTGATTATAAGTAATAAAATATTGTGCAATCTTTACTTACAAATTACTGGCAATCCTGTTGGTCAGAATTTCAGACACTAGTGGCCTCAAAACAATAGATTCTTCTGTCATAATCATAGAGTATTCAAGAAAATATAGAGTGATAACGTCAACCACATTGCCTTGTGCGGAGCGAAAGCAGGTCTCACCATACAAATGTTAAAATGTCATTTTTTCATATTATGTTTTCTAGACGTTTTTCAAAATTTAACTCAGCAGTTAACCATGATTTAAGCTAAAATGTAACTTTTTCGCTTGTGGAGCCTAGTTGAACCGCAGTCGATCGAGGTATGATCGCGGACGGAGCTCGTGTCGCGGCCGCGTTGTTCATACCCGTGCTCACAGTTCATACTTCTATAGGGTTGCTCTATATTTTCTTATATACTCTAAGGTCATAACCATGTGAAAGGTCTAATTTACCATTTATTTACCCTTCCAGGGCCTATCAATGCAAGTAGTGCGGTTCAGATTCGATGGGCAGCCTATCAATGAAAATGATACACCAACATCACTGGAGATGGAAGAGGGTGACACAATAGAGGTTTATCAGCAGCAGACGGGTGGATCACTTTTAGTGTAATTCTTATCTTAAGGAACAGTCCATTTCCCATGAGAAGAACTGTGGCGCCCTCTCACTTTAACATTAAGTTAATTTTAAATAAAAAAAAACGATACAAGTATAAAGTGTAACTTTTAAGATACACAAATGCATAGCCGAGCTTTGTATAACCTTCGC
Source organism: Protodeltote pygarga (assembly GCA_936450705.2). Classification (NCBI taxonomy): domain Eukaryota; kingdom Metazoa; phylum Arthropoda; class Insecta; order Lepidoptera; family Noctuidae; genus Protodeltote; species Protodeltote pygarga. Next base: position 4,126,571 of record OW388257.2, on the reverse strand, counting down.
ATTGTGTATCTTAAAACAGTAGTACTGTACTATTTAATTAAGAAAAAATTTGAGGTAAACCAAATGTTCTAGGTAACTTCAATAATTATTCCATTGTGATAATTTTTTTTAGTTGACATGTTTTACAGCAATCAGCTCCTAATATTAAAGTGCGGCCAAACATAATGACACTTAGCAAGCTGTATGTGGTAAATAATTTATTGGACATAGGTCCAACACCCATTTGTCAAGTCTGTAACCACTGGTGTAATATCTGAAATAAATTAAATTTAAAACCATCTTGTATTTTATTCCAATTTAGTTATAATTACATCTTCTAATTTGTATGTCTTTTTTTGTATGTTTTGTTATTTTGATTATTGTACTGTGTCTAGCACGACCCGACAATGTGTAACAAGTTAAAAAATGTTCAAGTTCAATGCTCATCTGACTCATAGATATATTAATATGAGTGACTCTCACACCATGACTCAGTTCCTACTGAATGATTATGTAGAAGTTAAACTTTGATATTTAGATGTACGATACAACCTTTATAAAGGGGAAAAACGGTAGGTATAGCTATAGCTTTCCAGAGACCAGAAGCCACTGTGAGGTATAAGGTAAGATATAGTGAGGAAGAATCTGCGGTCTGCTGTGTGAATGGCTGGCGCGACGAGTCGCGAATAGGGTTCGCGAGCCCGAAGGAAATTCGCCGCGATAAGCCACCCCGACGCTGATATCTGGATTTTTTTTGCCAAGCTACTAAGTCCATATGCTTCGTAGGACCCTTAACGCTTAGGAATGAGAAAAGTCCCTTTCACACGAGATACCAGAGGTAGGTACCATTTATTAAAACCTTTAGCTTCTACACAGTGAGGCGGCATGACGCTGGACTGTAACAGCTTGCTACTAGCATTGCCGCCAAATAGAAGCCATTTTTGCATCCAGAAGCCCACTGATCGACTTGAGCTAGCAGTCTGGCTCACCAAAGGATCCTGCCACGTCAGAATGTAGGTATTTAGGTAGAATTAGTGGTCGAACGTGGACCTTTGTTATAGGTGAGATAATATTATTAATTATAGCAAAAAATTTATATTACTTACGTACCTATCTATTTCTCATCATTATTGTCACAAAAATAATTTCCGAATATACAGACTTGGTCCCTAACAAAGATCAAACTGCTATGCAAACATGTTCTTTATTCATACTTTTTTTTCTTGCAGCAAACACCGCCCAGTACGCGCACTTCGTTTTCAACACATTGGACCAAGATAGAAGTGGCCTGTTAAGTTTTGAGGTAAGTTTAGTTGTGCTTGATCTGCAGTCCACACAGTCAATAGTTCATCTGTTTGACGGCATTCAGATGTGTTTGATATGCATTCCGCAAATGAGAAGAAAAGGCTCTTAAAGAGAACTTATTAGTTGACTGGCAAGTAAGAGGTCTCAGGTTCGAATCCAAGGCTCCTCTGACTTTTTGTAAGTTACTCTAAAGGTTAGGGAATACGCATACACTTGTGAACTTTATTATCTCATTCGAAATTGGCTTATAATCTTCCTTGAGATTGGCTGCTGTCAAAATTTACTGCACTTATAAAATACATCTACCATCAAAATTTCATTGATATAGTGCCAGTAGTATCTAAGTAAAATGGCTGACATACGGTTGGACAGGACGAAGAAACTAAGAGTTTCGTTTTTGCTCATTGGCTCCGGGAACCTGGTGCGTGAATTGCACGTGAAGTAGTGTATCTCCCAGTGTTAGGGCTACTGACGCCCTAAGCAAAAATATTTTGGCACCCACATACCGAGGGTTAATTTTTTGCTGGCGTAACACAGTATTACGGGTATAGCACGGGGGGTAAGTGACTCAAGGCCTCAGCGCCCCCGCAATTTGGCGCCCTGGGCGGTCGCCCAACCGCGAACCCCCCTCCCCGGGATCTCCCATTTGCGTTGGAGGTTAATGCCTAATGAAATCTAAAGTTTTCATTATTTTTACAGGAATTCGTAACTGGATTATCAATATTATCAAGAGGTACCTTAGAAGAAAAGCTACGTTGGACATTCTCACTGTATGATATAAACGGCGACGGATGCGTAACTAGAGAAGAAATGACTGAAATTGTCACCGCGATATACGATTTGATGGGGAAGATAGTGGAACCCAACCTGGAAGAAGATGTGATACAAGACAAAGTTGAAAGATTATTTCAGGTTGGTAATTTAAAACTATAAGTAATATATTTTTTTAAAAGGTACCCGGCCTTTGGGTTAAACACTGAAGAGTAATTCTTACCTTATTAAAATAGTGATCACCATCAACCTTGCTTCATCTAATCATATGAACCCCCCCCCCCCCCCCCCCTTGTGCTGTTAAATACATCTAGTAAAATATGTGTCATGTTTTGTATAAGTATATATCTAATCTACCAACGAAATTTATATTTCAGAAAATGGACTTAAACCGAGATGGCGTGCTGACTTTAGACGAATTCCTGGATTGCTGCGTCCGTGACGAGGACATCACGAGGTCAATGGGCGTGTTTGATAGCAACTTCTGACGTCCTGCAGCCGGCGCGCGCGCAAACCCGTACCGCCCCCCCTGACAGCACCCTCTATCTCCTATTACATCATTCTGTACATAACTATGAATCTGCAATCTTCTACTATCTGAACACCAAGTGTCTACTTTTTAGATGGTTAATGCTATATTTTAATAGCGTTTTCTCTCTATCTCTTTCTCTCGATTAATGAGGAAAAGAGACATTATAGAAATTTCGCTCTTCTTGTGTAACATTATCCATCTATAAAACAAACACTAGAAATACTTCAAAGCCTATCTATCTTTACTAATAAGAGGGGCAAATGTATTAAAAAAGAGAAGTTGTATATTCATAGACTGTCTAATGATGAAGGAGATAGACCATTTGAAAACCTACAGGGGTATGTACCTGTTTTAAAAATTGGTTGAAAACAACCAACTTATACGAAAGAAAAATAATGTAGTTAGGAAATCGAATGCTGTAGCGGTATATTGTAATGCTGGTGTCATAGATTTTTCCTTTTAGGTAATACCAATAATAATTAATTACCGTTATAAATATGAATGCCAGACCAACTTAAAAATGGTGTAATTGTATCTAATTAAAAGAAATTACGATAATATTGTAAAGAAATGCCTTATTTATAAGAAATTTTAGCGAAAGTGGATTCAAGATTGCTGTAATATGAAAGAAAATCGGCGTTTTATATGTAGGTGTGGCTACAACAATGGATTGACGCCGAGGGCTTATTTTGTACTAAATAATTACTAGGACCTTTACTAATATAGTTTTAAGAGTCCAGATAAGTACTTATTATAATAATTCCTTTAGGTTTATCGTAATTCTATTTGTATCTTTGCCTTAAATCGGCATTTTGTTAGACCCTCGCTAGTCTTAATTAGATCTAAACTGGCTCTTACCGTAACATTCCTAAACGGGGTAACTGTGCTATTGTGTTATATATCTATATAATATATATATCTTCCGTCACTATTATATTTTATAGTTAAAACTTCTAACACAAACTTAATTTAGATTGTTAACCTTGGATAATTTAAATGTTATAAAAAACCGAATTCTATAGGTATAATTATTTATTCCACTATTTTGTTATATTTAGGATGTACATAATTATATCTACACAAAATATCTTAAAACAATTTTAAATTCTAGTTTAGTGAATGAATTCTATTAGACAATTTCTAAGATAGGTATCTTATCTATCGAAAATTAGTAGTTTACCTAAAGATTTCTGTATCCAAATGGGGTCATTTTATCTACTATTATCACTGATAATGATTAATTTTAAAACTGTTTAATTAAATATAAAAAAAATCTAGGTACTTCTATTCAAATATACTTACCTGAAACAGCCGTAATGTTTAAAATCTAACAATTATTATTACTACCTATATCGAGCATTCGCACCTCTTTTTCTAAACGGGATAGGCACAGCTCTATGTAGGCACAACTTTAAATCGTCGACAGTTTATAGTCTTAAAAGGCTGAACAGCGAATTCCTACTACATAGTTCATATTTTGTAATTACAATATTGAACCTATTTGAGATCAGCAGTAATTATAATGAGGTAAAAAAATAATTTAAATTATGTCCTTAGGTTTTCATAACCATTATACATAAAAAATAAACAACTTTTTAAACGGTGAACTCGCTTGTACCTAATCATAAAGTGTTATTCGTTTTAAAAAGTTGTGTTATTAATAACATGTGCCGCTATTTTCCAAAAATAGCGTGTCTGTCATTATCTCCCACTAATTGCCCGGCGTCATCAACGTTGAATACTGTTTATTAGTACAGAGAGTATAGATTATAGAATAAACTAAATTGCTAAACCTTTCAATGCGATGCTTCTTCTTTCCGTATCGATGGTACTTCCAGACTTGAATATCTATCCTAAATAGTTAGAACCCATTAGATGGCCACTAGGATCGCTAAATAGTGGCGTTTCTGATCGTGACGAATATAGGTGTTTGAACACCAGGGCACTAGTCAATGCTACTTTCACGGCTCTCCTTAACTTCTCTTCTAAAACCAATTCTTTTCTTCATTTTGAATCGTTCCGGCCATTTTTCATAGAACTTAGAGTAAATATTTATTTTAAGATATCTTATGGTATTCCTACTATTTAAGAGTAATCGAAGATTTAGGCTGACCGCACATTGTAAGAATTAGTCAAAAAATTTCTAACGCGCGTCACGCCTACAGCACACTATTATTAATTTAGTCCCGATGATTCTGAGCCATAGAACATTTAATGTTGTGTTCTGAGCTTATAGACATATTCTTATAATGTGCAACCGGCGTTTTTGTAGCGCAGCGACAACGCAACCTAATTTTTGTTGCGGCTAAGACTAATAAAATTATAATTATATCTACCAATATTTCTTTTTTAGCGTAGTTGGATTGCTGAGCACCTTAGAATACCAATTACTATCCCATTTCCTAAAAAGAAATGGCCTTAACCAAGCTGTATCTAGCTGTAACATAATTAAATAGTAATAATTGGTTTGTCACAAGAAAAAAAGAAATCACTGCCATACAATAGTTTCTTCATTGTCTAATAACCATGAGCTTGTTAAATTCCATACCTCGTATTGTTTTATTTAAATTGACAATAATTTATAAATTTACCCTAACATTACTATATTTTTAAAAATCTATTTATCTAATTATTAATCTACCTACCTAAATATTTTTTTAACAACCTACCACATGAACTCATCTCTATTTCCGAAGAAAATAAAAACTATTTTCTAAAAATTACCATGAATGTAAATATACCGTGTAAATACCGTTAACATAGATTTTAAATGTGTATATTTTCATAGTAAATGTTAAATGGAACCAAATAACTAGTTGGCGTTAATTAATATGGAAAAATAATAAAATTACACGAAAATAACAACAGCACCTAAATATCTAAGAATATGTGTAATGTGATTAAAAAGTGATGAAATAATTATCTTAATGATATTAAGGTACTTTATGTTTGATATTAATTAAATAGATACAAGATTAGACGACCATAATGTGCTTACCTATTATAGAAAATTTTAGCTATATAAACGGCATCACGTGGAAATATTTTCATGTAAATTTTAAACATCACTTTATTGGTCGAGCTTACATAGATAAGGTTTATGTGTGTCTTCCCAAATAATACCGTTATGTTCAAAGAATCTATACCTACCTACCATATTTGTTATTAATAGTATATTTATGGTATTCGCATTGGATATAATACCTGTCGCTTCAGGCCTCCTAAAGTGGGATATTACACTATCGTTGAACTAACTACGATTATATTTCTTAATCTATAATAAATTCAAAGACAAAATTATTCATATGTCTATATTACATTATTATCTATGACTTAAATGATATATGATCCTAAATTTAGTTTATGATAGTGTAATACCACCCAAACGGTTATGTAAAGATGGACAACACGTACACATTTATTTTATAAATAAATAATAAACAAAAATATTTATTATATTATATAGGATTAAAACACAATCTTATGATGAACATTAGATGTTATTATGTATTTAGATAAAAATTAAAGTTGTGTCCTACATTGTTTTATACGGTCCATATTTTAAGTTTTAAGTGCCGTATTAGTATTTATTATAGAGTGTATATATTATTATGTTTATCAGAAATATTATATTCGTGCCAAAATGACCCTAATGAGTGTGCAGCCTTTTATAAACAAGTTAGTAACCCGTTGTTTTATTAATTCCTCTCTAAAAAGGTTGCACCAGTTAATTATTCAGAGCGTTTTTAATAGGCCTATTAGAATGGTAAATTAATATCGATTTCGTCTTAAGGTCCATGTACTAGTCTAAAATCTACAGGTACTTGATGTTAGTTACTTTAGTATCTATAGATGATGTTTTGTCCCATAGGACCTGAATATTACATTGCATGAGATGTTTTATCTAGCTTTGCCGTATTTGGTTAATATCATACTTTCTTTTGCATATAAGTTCTCTATCAAATATGTGCTGGAAATGAACATATCAGTCATTTGTAGGTTGAAACATTGTCTATCAGTGACTAACACATTTGTTTAGTTTTGTAATGTAATAATTATTGCATAATAAAAATGATCCAGCATCATATAATAGTAGCGTGGACGTAATAAAATGTTTAGGAACGAATCTGTAAATTAGATATTTGAATATTGAATTGTTTATTTACAAATTGTATGTGTATTTTATAGAAAAATAAATAAATGGAATTAATAAATGTTTTATTTCAATAGTACCTATATTTAGATAAGTAATTGCTTGCAGGTTGAACCCTGAACACGAAAGGCAATTAGGATATTAATTATATCTGAACTTGGTTAACAATAGAAAATAATATAATTTATGTATGTACATGTACCTACCTACTTAAAGTATAATTCTGGACATCGAACGAATGACGTTCATAGTGCGTCACACTAGTGGGCCCCAGTTAAATTGACTAATTATATTATTGATGTAGATCAATAATATTTACAGCACGTTACGCGTGCAGTTACGTAACGTGCTGTAAACCAAAGCCATTAGTTAGGTTTGTATAATTATGTCCGTCATCGAAATGATAGATACCTGTTTAGACTTTGAATTTAACTTATAAAACTACATTTCGAATTTTAGTGTTAAAAAAAATGTTTATATTTATTTAACTTATTTATTTTAAGTTCAAATTTATTAAAAATCAAAAAGTTGGCAACCCAAGGTACATGTTTGTACCTTGGGTTGCCAACTTTTTGATTTTTGAGAAGGTAAATACAGCTTGGCAAAAAAGAGTCTGAGGCGGTGACAGTTGGAACTAAAAAAATATAATAATGACAACACTGTTTTATTTGTCAACTACAAGTAGCTTCCTTGTCATCTTTACGTATTGCGAGTAATTTTCTTTAAAATTTAAGAGATTCGTGTGAATTGTGTGTGATATTCTTACATAATAATAGTTGATATAGTTATTCGAAATGAATAAAACCGTTCGCAGTAGTGGAAGATCTGTTAAATATCAAGTTTTCTTGAGATGTTTGGCCGAAAGCAAAGCCGGACAAATTTTGTCTGAAATTGACAATGTTTACCTGAGAACTGCTCGAATGACAGGTAAAGTCCATGCATTTTTTCTTCTAGAATGTAATTAAGTCGTTATATTTACTTTCTGATAGCTATACCACCAGTTTTTGTCGTCTTGTGTACAAATCATTATTGAGGTTATGTTTTGTAATTCGACGAATCACGTGTAGTTAAACTGTTTAAATTGATACTTGAAACATATGAATAGAATTTATACAGAGTTATTATTGTTTATTTCAGGTAAATCTGAAAATACAATCAGAGCAATTGTCAATGAAGGTGAAAAAAGTAAGAGTATTTTTTCGACACCTGGAAAACACCGAAAAGGTCGCCCGAAGAAAGAACTTGATGATTTTAATTTATGTTGCAAGTTGCCATTCGTTGTGGCGTTCAATAGGGGACGCCTTTGTTCAACAGTGGACGTTTTCCGGCTGATGGTGACGACGTTGAATTTTTTGTATTTTAATAAAATCTAAAATGAAACATGTTATTTAATTTCCCTTGTTGATAATGAAGATTTATAATCATAATCCACAATCCATAATTGACTCACTGAGAGGCTCGCTATAATTCTAACTCTTGAGAAGACCATTCTCAAGAGTCTGAATAATAGCGATTACGTACTTACATTATAGGACTATGCATTGCGTTGTCAGATTTTTCTTATTCTACTTAGATCTCCCACAGAGTAAGCCACCAAGCTTTATATTACATATAAGTAGGTAGTTATTGCCGCCAATGTACAATCTTCCTAAATATAATTTGGTTACTGTTTTGTACAATAACTACTACCAGATCATGAGTAGTACAAATAAAGTTTAAATCTTTCTTAATTTTAAATTTATGTTCAATTTACTTTTTAATTTGATAAATATTGAAGACTAAAATTATCAAGTATCTTGTCACTTTTAGTCGTGGTATATGGGGTGGCCATCGTAGGATAAAGGCGCCCTCAATTTATCCAGACTCTTTTTTGCCAAGCTGTAAGGGGTACCATTTATCATTTTTTTCCCCCCCCCCATATGAAAGGCCTGATATGGTGTGGGGTTTCTTAAAGGGGGGCAAAATTTTCATTATTTTTGCGATAAAATGCACCGTTTTCGAGATACAAGCGAATCCCTAAAAAAGGTTATTCGATAAAAATTTTGCAAGTCTTTTCAAACAGCCTACGCAATATTACGTTCATGGCATTTTTAAAAAGATCGCTGAGATGTAGGTATGGCTATCCCAAGAGTATTTTCCTATTCCGTTGATATCGATACTTGGATGGTATCGGAACGTCGGGAACGCCCTTATATGCAATTTGCGAAGCATCCCTGCCGATCGCATCATTTATTCGCGATGATCGCGTATTCGCTTTCTATTAGGATGACTAAAGGTACCATTCCAACCTTGGCTGCAGGCTGCGAATGCAGGTAGCACACGCATGACACGCAGCCGCTGCCTTCATCCGCAGCCGGGAGTGATACCGAGGGTGGCTGCACGTGCTGCGACGGGCAGCAGGTTGCGGCCAGTCGCTTTCAATATTTCAAAAAAAATCTATTATTCATTCCAATATAAGCGCTAATTTGATTACAAATTAAGTTAGGTGAGATCGGCTCCGAGTAGCGACTACTTCGGACTTGTCTAAGCAGGTTGGAGTGACGTAACTACATACGCGTTGACTTGCGGCCGCAGCACTACTGGGTCTGCGGTCAGCTGCAGCTGCAAGTCGCGGCAGCACTCGCAGCCGAGGTACGGCAGCACGCGCAGCCGCAGCCGCGTTCGGAATGATTTTGAAAGACATCCATACTACTTCATAGATGACCAGTCTTGCAGCCGCAGCCGGCTTCGTGCAGCCGCTGCATGTGCAGCCTGCAGCCGAGGTTGGAATGGCACCTTAAGAGAAGCACTACACTCTTGTCTCTTGCAGCAACGCCAGAATGACGTATCGCTTGAATTATTAGACACAAAATTGTATCGATAGCCATTATGGAGAATGACCTTCCTTATTTTTTTTATTTTTAATAAAATATAATTATTCATTAGTGCGCCGATGACATTGTGCTAGTTGCTGAGGTTGGTCTAGAGGTCCAGAGCAGATTGAAGGAATGGTGGCAAAGACTGGAGTGTTGGCTTTAAAATAAGTAAAAGCAAAACTGAATACTTGTTTTGCGATTACCGCGGTCTCCCCAGTCCTTTTCCCGTAACTCTCGCTGGCATGTAATAACACGCCGAGTCTCGAGCAGACCCGGTAATGAGCAGACCGGTCATTGGTAACTCGGGGCATTCGCTCAAAGGGATGCTGAAATAGACCAAGATGAAATACACCGGATCAACGTAGGTTGGATGAAATGGCAACAGGTCATAGGAACAACTTCTGACCCGCGGATGCCCCTCAAACTAAAGGGCAAAATTTACAAATCCGTTATGTGCTGTATGGATCGGAATGCTGGGCGAATGCCGGCTGCTTTTTCACAAAAGACGAATGAAAGAAGATTGCATGTAACAGAGACGAGAATGTTGAGATGGATATGTGGAGTAACAAGAAGGGATAAAGTAAGAAATGAGTATAGGTGAAGTTTAAAATTGGCGCCAGTGACAGATAAATAGAAAGGAAATCGTTTGTCTTGATGATGTGGTGAGGAGGGATAAAACGCATGTGTCTAAAAGAGTGATGAATATGAGTGGCTGGATGGAAGAGGGAGACCAAAAAAAAAAGATGGATGGAATGTGTAAGCACTGATATGAATGAAAAATTTATTTTAAAGGATTCGAAACTCCATGGTAGTTAATTCAACTGATACTCCATGACGTACTAATGCTAAAGTGTGAGGATCAGTGAACCAATTGCAACTTTAAGATACCACTGTACGCGATTGTACGCCATATCGCTATTAAGTCATAACGCTATCTGGACTTATAGCAATCTAGTCCAAACGCGATCGAGTCATATCGAGATGTAGTCCTAAAGCTTCTAACCCAGTATAACGAGAGAATAATAAAAATAAAACAAATATTACACTTTGTACAAAATATTTATTAAAATTGTGACAATAATATTAAAAAGTGGTCACAAGAAAACACTCCCGAAGAAAAATTTATGATAAAATTATTATTAATTCCAAGAACATTTCATTCCAACAAAATAATTTCTTTCATATGGCAAAAGTTGTTGCATGGCAAGTTACAACTAGATTCAACATTGATCCGAAAAGGCGGCATTGTTACGAGTATTTTTATATTACGTACATAATATTAATACTAGATATAAGTAATGTGCGAGCTTTGAGCAAATTAACGAACTAAAAACTAACAGACAAGGTGTAGTGATTAGTAAATAGTAAAAATGTTTTCTTATCAGAGAGAGGGCAGATTTAAAAACTTGTTATCGACCGACAAGACCGATAAGACAAGAAAGCAAGGTAATATTGCACTGTCATCCAGTTCTGAGCTATGATTAAGTCTATGGGAAGTTTAAGTGGAGGGAGGCCTTTGCTCAGAAATGGGTTAGTAATAATAATATTAGAAAGTTCATTTTTATTGAAAAAGGCATGTGTTTGACCACGAACTCACCTGTCGGTAAGCGGTGTCGTGGTACCTACTTATAATGGAGCACAACCTTCTCGATACTGGGGTGCGAGTATGGATCTTTTTGTCGACTTTTTATCGAACTTTATCGATTCTAAACGTCATGTTTGACTTAAAGTTCATTAAATTGTGTCAAAATTGACGTTTAAAATTGATATATTTTCGATAAAAAGTCGACAAAAATATCCATGCTTGCACCTCTGGAAGATGAAAATTTGACTATGTTGTCCGTTAGCTTAAAATCTATTGCAAAAATTGTTCGGAACACAGACACAAGCGAGTTGATAAAAACGTGGTAATAAATGTGCAGATCTCTATAAAACAATGAGCTAGACTTTAAAATTCGCAACGATTTCGCAGTTACTGCTAATTTGAGGCACATTTTTACTAAATTAACAAACAACCATTATTTCTAGTTTATACCTGATCGTAAAACCTACTCGAAACACCTAATACCACTAGGAAGAAAACTACATAGAACGATAATTTATTACATTACATAGACTTACGCCTGTTACCCAGAGAACGTAGGCGAAGTGTATTAATACACCCGCATTTCACCCGAGCACATTCCCTCCGTGCTTATTCTCAGAATTTCCTAATGGAAAAACCGAATACCACACTTTGCCCGAACCGAGGATCGAACCCAGGACTACGCAATTAAGTGTCGCTTGCGACCGCTAGAGTAACGAGTCTCATAATTTATACTGTCAATTTATGACTTAAGCGAAATTCATACAATTATTTCAAATCTTATAAATAACTTCATTTCTTTGTAAATAATGTCATTATTTTACAACTTAATTTCTAAAATTAACTAAGTTTGTGATGAGCCTTAATGATATTATCCTAATAAGTCTTCTTACACTTTTAGAATTTAGACATTTTATATTTTTCTGTACTATTTGATGTTTAGGTACTAATTACAATCGTAAAATGCAACTTGCAACAAATATTGTTCAAAACATAATGCATATTTATTATATTATGGTAGTTATACTTTTCACACACTAGGAAGAACACGACAAACATAAATTGATTTTAAAACTAAGTACCTATATGTTGTACATCTCAAACAGTGTATTTTCAAAATTCCCCCGTCAAAAATAATTCACTTTAAAAAATAAATCCTAAAGTCAATGTTTAAAAAATACTAATTTAAAAATTAATAAAAAAAAGAGAGCCAATTAAGTATTCGAATTTTGTACGGTGGTTTCGTAAGGCAGACAATTATTAATCTCAAATACTAAACTAAAATGAGAAATGTCGTAAAAGCTATAAAATCTACACACAGAGATCTAAAACAATAATCATGCGATGCATCATTGCATGTAATGCAATTTTCCATAAATAAATCCTTTACCCTTGTAAAATCTAAAATTCATCATTTATATTTTAAAATACATATAATCAAATCCACATTACTCAATAGTAATGCATTCTTAATTGCTAAGATATTTAATATTCAAGTCAAAAGACATTGCTGGTTATGTATTTGATAGATTTGTAACCAATCATTTCAGTGGACAGCCACCACATATTCGTCTTGTATATCCATAAATCTGGATCAATTGAGTAGAATAACTACTATAGAACTTTTGGTATGAGTACACTAGGTACTCTTTTGCAGTATCTTTGCCATGCAGCTCCGTAGCGCCGTTTGCACCTATCATGGTCTCGCCACGCACGGTGAATCAGTATCGCGATAGTCAAGATCGCCGGAGCCGCTGCGATGTATTGCCCAGAAAAAATCCCAGGTAATGCTAGAGCACTATGAATCAGAATGTCACCAGTATAATTCGGATGACGAAGGAGTCCCCATAGATTGGAAACCAGTAATTTCTTTCCGTGAAACGTCGGCATGGAATCTACGTCTGAAAAAAAAAAGTTTATTTTTAAAGCTATTAAATTATATGTTGTTATTTTGACTAAGTGTACATCTGTAGAAGATTCTTAGTTATAATGTTAATGCAAATATTAAGTTATAACAAGAAGGACTAAATAACCGTTTCAATTATAATACTTGCTAATATACAAAATAGACAACTTGTTCATTAAAATATGCTCCACCAAATAAGCATTTACGAATAAAAGCATAAAATTAAAATGCTTAAATAAATTATATAGTATTATTACTTACTTGCCAAGCTGAGATGAAGGGGATTTTTCCTGAATTCATATTTAATGTTATTACTAACAAGCATTATAAGAAATCCCAGCACAAATAATACAGAAGCAGAGATTAAGGTGTTAGTTGACAGATGTAGGTCAGCATCTGCCACATATTTAGATATTGAGGTGAAGTAGAATGGGTACAGTGCACTTGAAACTGTCTGAAGGTACCCTACCCCTTCAGACTGCCAGTAAAACGTCGCCGTAATCTTGTACTCCCTCATAATAAAATTCAGAATGTAAACTATCTGCATTATTGAGAATACAATTATTGTGGGCTTCAATTGAATATTGCTCAACAAATCTTTAAGGCCTTCCAATGTGAATTCGTTATTCTCAGTTATTTTTATTTGCAACCCATGTGTGAAGATTAGGGCCAGGAAGATGAGCTGAAACAAACATAAGTATTATTAACAAACTGCCACAGATCTATGGCCAACTGACTAACTCAGACTTAAGTGTGATGGATTTACAAATTGAACTGAGTTCCAATTCATAATGTTATAATTGCTGTTGCTGCATTTGAGTTCCCCATACAATGGAGCTTAATAAAAATAACATCATGAGCATTAGGAATTATACAAAATAGACAGACACTAAATAGCTCATAGATTCTCTTTATTTATTTGTTTAGTAGCTATTGACGAGCTGTAATGAAAAAAAAGAATGAAAATTATGGTTGAATTTCGTGGAATAGGCAACCTCTAGTATTATATAAAACGGCATACAAAATAGTTCGGCACCATTTATAGACTGTTTGTGAATAGATTTTTTTAATTTTATTTTTTTGTTAAGAAACCATTGTCAGGCCAGGCTATTTTATTAAAATATTATTATTTTTGAAATTAAAAATTACAGTCGAATATTGACCAATTGACAACCTCTAGTTCAAATATTTGTGGTTGTGTAAGAATATGGTACATCAAACTCTGCCTACTCCTTATCCTTAATAGAATACAAGCACAATCATTTTAATCACCTAGAAACTTGCCATAGAAGCTTGTTTTAGATTGCATTGGCTTACACAGAATACTAATAAAACCACATTCCAGCATATTTATTAACAATGTGCAGTTTTGTACCTCATTAATGAATTTATTATTTTCCTTCAAATGATTAACAGTATCAATATTTTTTTGTGTTTCACCCATAAAAAGAATTATTCATGATATTATTATGTAGGGCTTTTAACATAATATTATTGAATACATATACAATTTTGTTAATGTGCCTTTAATCTAAGGGCAGCATAACTAATTATTAGCCTAATGCAAATTACAGAGTACCTAATTAAATATAATAGTTTGTAGATAATATAGAATTATAGATTATTATATCACGAATATTTTTATATTATTATAACTATTCTATACTATTGGGTAGTCAAAAAAAAGCAGGATGAATGAACCAAACTTTTATAAAATATGTGAAAGTTTTCATGCTTGAAAGTCAGTTGTGCAGAAATGACTGATAAATCAAGATATTTTTGTTGTTTTAGTTAATAATAATTGAATACAATCATCACCTTCTACACGTTATGGAGCAGGTATGATTTCTACATGGCACAAATACTTGTATGAATGACAGAAGTTCCAGTCTGGGTGTATGTGCATTCTGATTAATGATGATATGTCTGTAAGTGTTGGGGCTATCGCTATGTTATATACAGAGAATAATAAAAACAAAACCACAACTATTATTAATACACTTCCTGTTCACAGTATCCAAATGAATATCAAAATTGGGATCCACTGTGTTCATGAAATTCTAAATAATATCTCTAAATCTGTTCACACACAAAAACATTTAACAATGGCTAAAAAAAGTGATAAACCCAATAATCTATTTAAATATTCATGTTACAAGGAATAATTAGGTGGATGAAAGGTGCTAGATCTTGAATTTGTGGTGGACAGAAAACATAATTAAAGAATAATACTCACAGAATTAATGTTGGAGATCCTAGAAATCCAAAGCTTGACATCCAGCTTTTTGATAAATGGATGGATTTCTCTTCCCATAAACAAGTCATACAATGTATATCCTGTGTTTGCGTATTGATTCAATTCTGTCTTATAATTCCTTTTAGCGTACAAGAAGATACTCAATACAACAGCCAAAATATATGAGATGACAGCTAGCCGCAAATATTCATTCAATAACATATCTTTTTCAATAAGTTGCAAGAAATCCAATAGGAAAAGAATATTGATAGTCACTATGCTAGAGAAAAATGCATTGAAACATTGCCTTTTACCCGTGTCATCCATGCGATCAGATCTCGTACCAAATATTGGCAATACAGCAAAGATGGCCTGTATAACACACTGAACCAGAATGAAGCCCAATGTTTGAAAACTAAAGTAAACTTGTATAGATTTATAACCAGATAGATCTAAAAGAGATTTAGGAGAACATGATTTCCTACAAGAAATTATAATTGAGAATACTGCTAAAGGTATCAGAAGCATCAAACATACAGATCCAATTCTTCCGCCAAACTCCCATTTGCTTGCCACTTGAGTCAAACTATTGATACTGCTCCTCAGTGGGGTCGCCAGCTTTCTAGTAACAGACTTTGATTTCTCTCTAAGGAACTCTTCCTCAGAATTCTCCTCATCTGAATATGCCTCTAATGATTTACTGACAGATTTGCTTATTGATTTACTTTGACTTAGAGATTTGCTGAGACTCCGTCTGATGTCAGGCACAGTGTCAATGAACTCTCGCAACCTACTAGACCTACGTGGTGCGACCTCCTCAACAGACCTTCTATTTCTAAGGCCGTATAAATCGTTAGATTCCAAGCCATTCACTTTGTCGAGAGAAAACTCATTTTCAGTGATACTACTAGTCAGATCCTTGATGGAGTATTCTAAACGCTTAGACCGGGTACCTCGGTAAACTGCAAGTTTGGTGGTGGACAAATTCTCAAGTTTGACGGCCACTGCCGCTTCAGCATCGATAGGAGGTCGCTTTGCCGGTGACGCAGGCACTTTCTGTACTTCAGGTTGCGACGATTCCTTAGTTGCTCTCGAAGGCGACTTACGCGCGGGGAACTTTGATGCTGGCTTTCTACTGGGTGATTTCCGGGCGGGAGATTTTCGCCCAGACGATCGTGCGGGAGGCGGAGTTTTTCCCGAGGCGGGTGGCGAACTTTTCCTCGTTCTGGCGGGAGAACGCGTCGGCGACACACCTTTACGTGTCCTAGACGGACTCACTTCTATGACGCTAGTTCTTAATCGACCGCTTCTGGTAGACATTCTGTAATAAAATACCACAACTTGTTATCACACTGGTTGCTTTTTTGTTGTGTCTAAAATTATCTTGAAAACCACACGTGAAGATATTTACTTGTCACAGTTATGCGGTATTCATTTATTTAGTAACGTTAGCGAATTTATATAACTTCTTGCTGTTTACACACACCACAATACAACAAAATTACTATTTCCAAACAAAAATCATACAACCGAATCGAAAAGTAGGTACGCAACATAAACAAGATGAATGAACGCAAAAGAAGCCAAGCGCCAACGAACGACGACGCTACTAGAATGAATTCAAAAACGTTACCTATGATTGGCTAAAAATAGTATTGCTATACCTGTCCTGCTTTTTGGAACACTAAAGAAAAGGACAAAGTGTTTTGTTTACTATATTGGCTAACCTATCTAACTTCCTGAAATAAAACCGTACTTTTCCATTAGATATGGAGTTACGGTTTTCGTATTAGGTAGGCCAGAATCAGACTTGTAGCAATCTACGTTACTGTCAGTTAATAGGAGGATAAAAATGGTCAAAAATCATCTCATTTATTCTTTAGCCATTCTAATAATTTATACCACACGCGATACCACATTAAAATGATTAGGTAAAAGTATAAGTCTTGGATGAAAAATTGCCAATGATTTTTCCAAGATTTAAGCTGTTGATTGAAACGATTAAAACCGTGCCATATTTAGGAAGATGACTGATACTGAACACGGGTCAGAATCAATACAAAAAAAATGTTTAAAAATCGTCTTCAAACAAAAGATAGAGTAACAAAAACGTTCGCTTTGGTGTCAGTGACGGTGCCCCATTGCACAGATTGCTACATAGATATGCTCATAAATTGTTTGAAGTCGACTATAATTTTTCGTTTCTTTTTGTATTGTTTTTTAAATCATGTTCAGTATCAATGAATGAGTCACCTCCCTGAATATGGCACGGTTACAAATCAGTAAAGTACAGCTTGGCAAAAAAGAGTCTGAGGCGGTGACAGCTGGAACTAAAAATAAAAATCTTAAAAACTAAGTTTGAAAGTACTAAAATAGCATAAAAGTGATTCATTAGATTATAATTGATGAAAAAAAATTCGTTAAAGAAATATGTAAGCACCAAATAACCGGGGCCAATTCTGCTATTTTACCAAAAATGACAATTCTGACACGATGCTATTGCCATTGATCTTTATAACATCATTCTGCTAACAATTATGAAGCCACCATGGTCGTCATAATTGAGTGTCAGTATAATGGCAATAGGATGGTGTCGGCACAGTCAGTCGGTGTTGCCCTTAAATATCTAAAAGCTGGAAAGGTGTTGCCAGTCAAAATCTACCATGTTTTGTATTTTTACCGGTTATTTTAAATACGTCTTTTTTAATTGTTTTCTGCGCTTAAATCTTGAAAATTATGTTCTCAATTATTGAAAGAAACTAGTAAATTTATAAAATACTTCATCAATCTGAAAAACATGGGTTTATTAAAATTAGAGAAACCGGCTGTTCATCTTTGTGCCTTTGCCACTTTTAGGACTCCGATCCAATATTTAAAAAAATGTGAAACTATTGTCAAAATAAACAAGAAAACAAAATTGCTTTGATTATTTATATGTCTAGATAGACTGTCAAAACTGTAAAAGCGTCGATAAATTTAGTAACCAACTGTTGGCCACTAAACCGCTTCGCCGCGTTTAGTGTCAGTTGCGCTGTCACGAGATATGCTCGAGTTGTATCGCAAAAATGTTTTTTTACAATGACGATTTGTGCCATTAAAATATGCAGAAATTACAAAGATCGATATAAAAAAACAAAAAAACGTCACATGTCATCGGTAAACAACATTATTTTGTATTCATTTCAGCAAAATAAGCCATTGAAATATTTCGAAAATAAATTAATATTTTTTCCGACATTTTGTCTTTGACGTCCGTGTTGCCAGTTTATGAATTCAAACTCCCATACGGTCCAGTAGTTTAATACATACTTAGTGATGGCGGAATTGTAATTTTTTGAAAAAATTAAATTAGATGGGTATTACACACATCAAAAGTGTCTAGGGATCAACATATATTTTTGCAATAACTTTTCTCCTGATTGATATTAATTAAAATTTTCTTTAAGGATTCATCAAATAAAGTGTTTTCGTTTGTCACAGTAACGATAAACCAAGTCACCTTTGCATTAATAAAGAAATTTGCCATTTTCCTAATAAAGGGATTTTTGACATTTGAACCACTAACATTAAAGTTCAAAAAAAAGACTGAAATAACAGTTTTCTTTAAAATTTTATTGGGTAACTTAAACAATTAATAATCCGTGTTTCTACCGCGAACACTAACAACACAAGAACATCGGTTTGGCATACTCAAAATGAGTTCATCCAAATCACGCTGTGGAATGGCCGCCCATGTTCGTTGCAACAACAAAAAAAGGTCTTCTTGCGACGGGATACCCTCCATATTCGGCAGAGCTCTTCTCTGTAGCATATCCCATGCATGCTCAATCGGGTTCAAGTCTGGCGACTGAGCAGGCCAGGGCAGGACATTGATGTTAGCTGCGGCGAGAGTATGTCTTACAACTCTTGCGGTGTGCGGTCGTGCATTATCATGCATTAACTGAAATAAGGGACCGATTTGCACTTGTAGAGGAACGATGACGTCTGATACAATCGTCTCAGCATAAATTTGAGCGTTGAGGTTGCCTCTGATCCAAATCAACTCAGTTCTTCCGCCGATCCAAATACCCGCCCATACCATGATGGTTCCACCACTATAAGGATGGACTTCCTGGCAGGATTTTAATCGCTGTTGGCGTCCAGGGGTTCTCCAGTGTCGTATACGTCTTGTATCCGGTCTCATACCAAAACGAGACTCATCAGAAAAGCACACGAAACGCCATTGTTCTTCTGCCCAATTTCTGTGTTCAAGAGCCCATTGATATCGAATCCTACGATTGTGCATTGCTATAGGTGGTACCCGTAGCGGTCTTCGGGAATGAAGGTTCACTTCATGCAAGCGGTTTCTGACTGTTTGGTCGCTAATTAAGTTCCCTGAAGAGTGATGAAGCCTCACGGCTAACATCATGGCGGTTATTGTTGGAGCTCTTCGAGTTAAGATTTGAATGTATCGGTCTTGTCTCCGTGTGGTGCAGCGATACCGTCCTCCATGGCGCTCAGCCACGGTACCAGTGCTTCGGTAACGTGTCCAAAGTCGACTGATAACACTCTGACTTGTATTCAGAGCTAAAGCCACAGTACGTTGCCGGGAACCAGCTTCTATCATTCCCACGGCTCTGAGCATTTCTTCCCTGCTTAAATGACGTCGCCGCTCCATAATAACGTTGGTTTTAATCAGTAGTAGGGAAACAGTAGCACTAATAATGTCTTCAATGCGTTGTATGTTTTTATAGGGAAAATATTGACAGCTGATTTTCATCTTTTACTCGAATTTGATTCACAGTTCCTGATTCAAATTATGAAATGCACCAAAAAGGATCCATATAAATTTATAAAATCATAAATTTATTACAAAGCCACATCTCAATCTCAAGAAATCCGCATAAAAATGCTTGATCCCTAGACACTTTTGATGTGTGTATTTACGGGAATTTAAAATTCTTAAATCATATTTGTGACGAATATGACAAGCTGCGAGACGAATTGCGCCAGCTATTAAAAATTTCAATGAGCTGCCTCGTTGGGTTACTGGTCGCAAGCGCGACTACGGAATACACGGTCCTGGGTTCAATTCGTGTGTCGGGAAAAGTATTAATGGGTCTTCCATTAAGAAATTATGTATCGTAACATACACACATCAAAAGTGTCTAGGGATATTTCAATTAAACCTAAATAACTAAAACTCTATTAACTTTTTGTTAAGACACCTACACATTAAAATAAACCTTGTTTAATAGCCTATCTACTCTGATGATAAACTTTTAGATAAAGTTAATTTTTTTTTTAAACTTACAAGAAGAGGAAAAACTCGAACAAAATTTTAATTTTAACTTTATTTTTGAAACATCAAAACCTAAACTTTTTTTTTTAAATTGTTGAAAATTTTAAATTAATAATTCGTGAATCCACCTAAGACTCTCCTGACACATCTTCAGCGGTTCTGCATACTCAAAACAAGGGTGTCAATATCCTGTTGTGGAATACAGCCCCAAGTCCTGCTTAGATGCAAGAAAAGCTGGTTTTCATGCACAATATCTTCATGGAAATTCCTAAAAGCTCTTCTATGAAGCATATTCCAGGCACGCTCAATAGGATTTAAGTCAGAGGATTGTGCAGACCAGTCTAAAGCTTGGATATCATGCTGTTGTAATCAACTTGTAACGATACGCGCCGTATGTGGACGGGCATTGTCGTGCATTAGCTGGAAATTTTGTCCCATTTGCTGTCTGTGGGGCAAGATTACAAGCTTTAGTACCTCATCTCGGTATTTTAGAGCAGTCATATTGCCTTGTAACCAAACGAGCTCCGTTCTACCACTGAGACGAATTCCTGCCCAAACCATAATCGTGTCACCTTGATATGCATGAACTAGTTATGGGTGCTGCAGTCGATTGTAACGTCCAGGTTCTCTCCAAACGCGTACTCTTCGCGAATCAGGATGAAATCCAAACCTGGATTCATCAGAGAAAAGCACAAGTGACCATTGAGAAAGGTTCCAGTTTTCGTGTGCAATAGCCCATTGTAATCTTCTTCCTCGATTGCTTCTCCTTAGCGCTGGTACCGGAAGTGGCCTACGAGCACGTAGGTTGACTTCATGCAGTCGTCTTCTCAAAGTTTGACCGCTTACCAGCAAACCATAGTCTCTCTGTAGCCTTTGAACCAATTGCATCGCCGTTACATTTGGTTGACTTCGTGCAGTATTTACTATGAATCGGTCCTGTACATGTGTTGTAATGCGTTGAGGTCCTCGGTGCCGTTCCACCACTTCCCCCGTGACACGATAACATGACCAAAGGCTGGATATAACGCTCTAACTGGTCCTCATGGCTTCAGAAACCGTAATTTGGGTAGCGCCTGCTTGAATCATGCCCACTGCTCTTAACATTTCGTCCCTGGTCAAATGTCTACGTGGCATGATTAAATGAACACTGGAGATGCGTTTTATAAAAAAGAAATGTTGTTTTGTTAAGGTTTTGATGTTTCAAAAATAAAGTTAAGATTGAAATTTTGTCTGAGATTTTCCTCTTCTTCTAAGTTTTTTTTAAATTTAACTTTATCTAAAAGTTTATTATCAGATTAGATAGGCTATTAAACAAGGTTTATTTTAATGTGTAGGTGTCTTAACAAAAAGTAAATAGAATTTTAGTTATTTCGGTTTAATTGAAATATCCCTAGACACTTTTGATGTGTGTAGTTGAGGTTAATATAAGTACTTTCAAAGATACATCAAAACTGGGCAAAAAGTTTCCGAAATAAACTAACGTAACGTACAAACGTTTATATTTTATCTGAATTCTAATTTATTATTTTCGTCTTAGAGAATATTTATTTAGATCAAAATTTATTCTCACTATGGAATTTTTCCTCTAATTCAATGGGAATATTTCAACAACTGGTATCATTATTCACGCACACTAAGAAAACAGAATGACAGTTGTGTTGTGTAAGACGTAGCTGTCAACGCACACCAGTATAAAAAGTTGGCACATTTTTTTGGATGCTTTTACAGCGCGACACTCTATCTAGACATATAAATAATCAAAGCAAAATTGCAAATGTGAATTTAATAAA
Source organism: Protodeltote pygarga (assembly GCA_936450705.2). Classification (NCBI taxonomy): domain Eukaryota; kingdom Metazoa; phylum Arthropoda; class Insecta; order Lepidoptera; family Noctuidae; genus Protodeltote; species Protodeltote pygarga. The sequence goes on along the minus strand of OW388257.2, from coordinate 4,104,178 downwards.
GAATAGAGACATTGCGTGATTTTACGTTTTATATAATTGAAATATTAAAAATACTTGACACTGGCAGAATTAGTAGACTATAAGTCCACTTTGTTGCCAAAAATAAGAAGAAGAAGAAAAATTATAGAAAAAGCTGTATTTATATTAGATAATAAACATACTAGAACCATATTAAGATAATATGCTAAATAAGCATTTATATTGGACAAATTCTCCCAGTGATTGCCGTCTCCTTTGATTATTTATAAATTTATAAATAATCAAAGGGCGCCTCGTTTGCCAAGCAAGCAGTAAACTATAATGTGACTCGAGGACTCGTGACTTGAAGACTGCTATCGGGATTAATTACAGAAACATCAACTGCAGCCAAAAAGTTCTACATAAACGTGATGAGTGCGTAGGATGCAAAAACGAAGCAAAGTGATAGTGCAAGTGCAGTCGTTCATATTCAATATCAACGGGATCAACAGTGAAGCCTTGGCGTATCGCACGAGTATCGCGGTGCCGTATGTGTGAAATTGAGTTCTTATACTATAACCAAATCATAGGTGCGGTCAGAATATTGTTGTTTGAATAAAATATACCATATTATATTAAAATTGTTTTATTTAACTAAGTACCTACCTATTCAAATTTTGAAAGATCTACTCTGTTTATTTGCTTCGTTATATACAATTACAATACAATATACATGAGAGGTAAAGAAATTAGATAAACACCTCCCTATGGAATATGTAAGTACCAAATATTTTGTAATTTTGAGTTGTAGGATGTGAAGTGCGCTAGTGGCGCCCTCAATTTTTGCCAAACTAAGTGCGATACGGGCGTTTTTATGTGTTTGAGGGAGATAAAATATGCCAACGTATTAAGTAAAGTAGAAATTGCAGTGGAACTCATTTATATATCACAAAAAGTATAATCTGCAGAAAATGAATAAGAAATACTGAATCATATTCCAACACCACTGAACAAAAAGCAATGTTTTCATAATGGCGGCCCAATAGTCGTTTAAGCCATTGCGAGACGATTACGAGAAACGTCTAATGGCAGTAGAATACCAATATCTGTCACCATTACGAAGCCGATGGAATACGATTGCTTTGTAGAATTGCAATAAATGTCAATGAAAGCCAGTGGAAAACGACTGTAAAGTCACTGGCCTCAAAAAGTACTTGCGGAATACCATTAGACGATTATGATGCCATTGTCATTACACTGCCACTCCATTATGACGTTTTTTCGTTACGTGAATTGGCCCCCTGTAACTTTGAATTGTAGTATGAAAAGTGCGCTAGTGGCGCCCCCAATTTTCCAGACTCTTTTTTGCCAAACTGTACTCTCTTTAAATACTTGTCTCTTGTAATTTTAGGTTATATTAAAGTCACAAGCTTACATCTAAACTAAAGTAGGGTAGTTATAAAACAATAGACAGATCGGGTACTAAATATGGTAATAAAAATTATTCATAGTAATAGTTCTTTATTAACTTATTGTCTTGTTTTTTAAAAGATTCTTAGACTCCTTTTTTTCAGAAATGCCAAGGTACCTACAACCTACCTATACTTAGGGTGCACTGCCACACACAGTGTGACTGTTTGGTGTTGGTTGCAGTGTTGCAGAGATCTCATAGTCAAAATGGAGAGTTCCGCCTGCGTCGTTGTGGAGCCGCATTTGGACTGGTTGGATTGTTCGGCCTTGGTGCCAAAACTATGTGTCTTCGCAAATTCATCGATTCTAATGTATGATTCAAACGTGCGTTTGTTAAATCCGTGAGAGGAAGTCGACTTCTCGTACTTGGATGTAACCAACGCTGCCGTCGACCACGATTGTATTTTCGCTTTAATAATGAAGCAAGGATTGCTGTAATTCTGTCATCAGAATTCATGGCCATACAAAGCGCACCTCTAATCAGCCTCTATATTTTTCAATCCTTCGAAGTATAATGATCACCAGTAAGGTTGAAGTATTGTTTCAAGCTCATACGGTGCAACTTCAGGCCCGTGCTTCTCCACTGGAATTCCAACTCTGTTTACAATAATTTTGGTGTAACTCCATTTGATCATATCACCTTTCTTACTGTTGGTTACCAAATGGTGCTAGAGCAAAATAATAAACATTATTTGACGTTGTATTGTACGGTCAAACTGTATATCTAAGTACCTAATTTTGGCTTTGAACTCGCCTCTACGACGTAATGTCTACTGGACTGCATCTGCCTGCAACCATTAGGTATATTTATCAATATGATGCTGTCATAATACTTATAGGTAAGTGGCAAAGTTACATCGTAACCATATAGATCCATAGGCCATAGGGACTACAAGTCTACAGCAAGTACCTACCTACTAGCTGCGGCCGACGCGACGCGTGCAAATGTGCAATGTTCAATCAAACTTTAGTTTTAATTGCAAGAGAGAAAAAATACAATACCTACCTAATCTTGATACGAAAGTTGAAAGCGAAATATATTTATGAATCACTTTTTAAAAAAATATATGCTTCCTTTGTGGCTACAGAGTTATGATTGTAAGTATTGCTAATAAAATAAGGTATCATGTTAGCACACCTGTCTTAGGTAGGTAGCTATATACAGGGCCGGATTACGGGATTAACCATCTCGGGGCCCCTAGGCTGTGTGCATAGAAATATTAAATAAGGAGAAGTGGCAAGGGGGCGTTCCCACGTCTACGCCGTACGACTCCTCGAGGCGTACGTGGCTAAATAGCCGTTACCGGCAGCCAGTACACTTTTGACCGCGACCGAGTAATTTTAACGAAATGACGCGTTGTTTACTGGAATCTTATAAAAATCGATATAAAACAATAAACTTAATTAGTAAAACAATCATTTACCATATTAATTATATTAGATTTATCTTTAAATTCATTAAAAACAACAAATCTAAAAATATTTGCTGTCTTTATTATGTTATTTTGGTTTTCATGGAGCTCAACGACTTTATTATTTTTGTACGAAATACATTGCTTCTTAAGTACTATCTCAGTTCGATACTGTGTTAATAAACGAAGCAATGTAAAAATAACATAACGATATTTTCAACATTAGAATTTATGTCGTGGTAGCTCCGCAGGTATCGGTCGCGAAAGTACTCGCTGTAGATCCATGTGTGAGTAAGACTGAGTAAGGGCAGTGCATGTTACATGATCGCTGTGTATAAAGTAATAAAGTGCATATTTGTTTGTGCAGCATGCACGGAGTTGTTGTATGCGAGAATGTCTGAGATTGGTCCGAGACATTGCGTTTATTGAATTGCGTGTGTAGTTGTGGCGAGTGGTAGGGACAAACTGGAGACACTAGGTTCCTGTACATTTTATACCAGACGGGCATATCTCCTTCTTTCCAATATCTTTGGCTGTGTGGCTATTTTGTTCTACGTGGTCTTTCTTAGTTGTAACTCCTCTAAAGAGCTCAGACTGATTTACCGGACTTTTTAACATCGCGTCAACCCTATCAAGACTGCAAGTAGATACCTACATAATATACTTACATTATGCCCCACTCGATAATTAGCTACTCTGCGTAATTATGACAATCGTAGGCGGACGTTTAATGTAAATGGCGCAAATACAGTCGCTTGTGTAATCTCACTGTAGTAGTCCTCAAATATTTCATAATTGAATGCAATCTTATTCAATGATGAAAATTAATTTCTGCTAAACATAGGTACCTACCGTGCCCCCTTACCTATATATGTAATATAGGTATCAAACCTTCATAAACTTCCAGACGGGACTTGCATTTGGTCCATTCACGTCCACTTTATCAAATAGGTCAAATAGTACATTATTCTCCTCCGCATGTGCAGCTATTTCTTCAGCTGTGCCAGGTTCCTCTAGACCAAATTGATTGCAGGGAAAGGCCAAAATTCGCAACCCTTAAAAGAAATATTCAACCTACGTTTACTAACTCAACAAGATACTTAGGTATGGTTCTATAGGTGTTATACTTACCTATTTATAATACCTACATTTCTTAATTTTACTATGCTCTTAGTTATATTATTCGAATCCATTAAACATTATATTGAGGGTAATAAGTTAAATATTAACAATAGGTATATCTTTAATGCTAACATAATTGAATTAGAGGCTTACCTACCTCGACTTTCCCCAAACTTTTGTATTAATTCATTAAATTGTTTGTAATGCATTTCAGTAAAGGGAGATTTTGTGGCAACGTTAGAGACTATACACACATGACCCTTGTAGGTTTCTAAAGGTATATGTTCGCCTTTTATGTTCGCCACGGTAAAATCATGAAAGGTCTTAGCTCGGTAATAGTCAGGGTTGTTAAGTCTGGCCATTTTATTATTTTGCCTTTATCTCATTGTTGCCGTACCTTGGCGTTAGGATTTGTGTGGTTTTACTGATAGGCTCTTCATTGGTGATTTCATTCTCTTGATTGGATTCTTCATTGGTGGGAAAACTGGGTGCTACTGTCAGAGAACTGGGTGTTGAAGCGTGACTTAGATGACGCGAGTCTCATTACGAATCAATCATAATTTTGTTCAAACTATGTTTCTCATATTTTAATTTATAAAACAAATTAAAATATGCTGACGAAAACCCTATTACTTTGATGTTATCATGTTTGACACTTTGTACCTAGTTTGACGGATTTGACAAGCCTAGTTGCAAAGGAAAAATGTTCATCCATCGGCCATCCAGATCGTAAAGCTTTCTATGAAAGGCTTAGAGTCTAAGGAGTTCCTAATATAGACCATACCACAACTAAAAATTCTACGCAGTGGCAGTGCAACTTGCTGCCCGCGTAACTGGCTCATATTATGAACAAAAGTAAACTTTAATGATAGATGCTTCGCCCGAAACTTTGTCCGCGTGGATTTTTCAACCCCTATTTTAACCCGTTTAGGAATTTCGAAGGAACATTTTTCGTAAACCTTTTCCTTAGTGCATCTCTAATTGGTACCTACTCAAGGAATGTTCCCTCCCATTTTCGAGTCTCTAGGCTGTGCGTTGTCTGTCAGTCATGCACGGTCATCGCATGGTACTGTTTTTATAAGTATAGATAGATACATGGAACCTCTAAAACAACATTCCATCACGCATCTTTACTATCGGATTATTATTCAGAATACTCCCATTCTAAATCTTAGAAAAATCAATTAAAATAACAGGATCGGAATAAAATGAAAAGAATATTTCAAAATATTATGTCGATGTATTTATCACAAAAATAAACAATAATTCTTAAAACTTACATTTTATATCACACAGTGCCTTTCCAATAGAATTTTTACTTTATAATCGTAGCTAGTCTACATTTTGTATTCTTTCGACACGCCAACACACTAACAGAAACTCGATAATCAAAGTTGTCTTTTTGCATTTTCTATTATTTAAACAATTTGTGTTGTTGCAGAACCTACAGTGTGATGATTTAAAATAGACAATTATGAATATTGATAACTAATTAAATGCTTAGAACAGAATATTATAAACGCTAACCGATCTAAGATATCCATTAAAAAAAATCATAGCCTTTTATCCATTACCATCTACCAGTACTTCTCAAGTGACTTGACCAAATCCAAGGGATCAACATTAGGTCCGTGTCGCTCTACGGGCACTCCATTCTTGTCCACGATGAATTTGGTGAAGTTCCATTTGACGAAACTGCCTAGAGTACCGCCCTGCTTGTGCTGTGAACAATAGAAAGGCATCATTAGCCTTGTTTGGACCGTTTTTTGTTGCAGCAGCAAAAAGGTAGTGCGATATTAACTTAGGTTTTGAGAGCATACTCAACTGATTTCTCATATTCAGTATATTGTGGTGGGCCACAAACTGGTTTTAAAAAATTGGTTATACCTAAGCAAATTTAAATTTTAAGTACCTAAATTGAAGGAGATAAAGGCGAGAAAGACTGGGTTGTGGAGGTCTGATAGGCATTCGCTCCTTGTAATACACTGGTATTTAGCAGCATCCGGTCTGGAAGCCGACCCCAACATAGTTGGAAAAAGGCTAGACAGATGATGATGAAAGACGATCGGGGTTTGAACCCGCGATACACGCTAAACCAACTGAACTTATCACTACCCTCAACGCGCACCCATCTAATTTCCAGTTCCCTTTTTATAGCAATTTAAAGGAGACACTTGGTATCTCCAGTCAAGATGACAGGCGTCTCTTTCTTCCCAAGTCTTGATCTTCAAGCCACGGTCGTACCTTAAATTTATTATGGGTATTTCATATCCCGAACAATGTGTGTTTTCTTTAGATATTAACAAAAGGCATGTTGTTGACCCCCTAGGTTCATCGATAAGATGTGTTTTGCATGTTCGCGACACAACAAAGAAGTCTGAGTCATTGTGTTTATTTAAAAGAATTGTTAGTCGGAAATTGCATTATAATATTTTAATATTACAGCTTCAGATAAAAATGAGGCAAAAGGTTTCTTAATGCAAGTGTTATTGTAAGATAAAATGATTCTAGACGCTTCTAGAATAATTCAATCTCGTATTATTTAGAAAATTTTAAAATAAAGCTCTTGGAAAAATAGTTATCACTTTAATGTTTGACTCAATGGATTAACGTCGAGGGCTGTGGAGGGCATCGTAAAAAGGTCGATAGTAATTTTTTGTATATTTCCCAAGGTGGTAATTAAGTAGGTATATGGCTCGACTAATGGTAAGCTGATAGCGTAATTTATAGACACTTGAAAAACCAGAAGTACCGCTTGCGCATTTGTACGTTACTGTCCCTGTGTCATTGGGGGAGGCCTATGTTCAGCAGTGACGTCTTATGGCTGAAATGATGATGATGATGATGATGATCCCTGTGCAGGATAATGAAAGAGGAGCGGAGGGGCGCCTGTCTCGCTCTCACATTGAAGACAAAATCACTGAAGAATCGCGAAGGACATTAGAAAGTTTAATCAAAAATAGCCTAAAATTATTTTTTGTTTAGACAGTATACTGTTGATTTCTATTGCCGGTATTCTATGAGGGGGTCATGCTACCCCGGTCGATCCGGCCCATTTATACATTGCTCTACCACATAATCTACAAATATATTCTACAATGATGTTTACCTATACAATTTATGTAAGTACAACAAGAATCGACGTCAACATACATTCATTCATACATACAAGAAGGTACCTACTTCGCTTTTAATGTTAGGTACAACTCGCAGTGACCAAGGACAGAAATACCTATGAATAATAGAACAGCTATGTATATTGATTTTACGTGGACCTGCCCGTAATAGAATATCAAGGTTGTCCTTCAATACATCTGTATTTTACCACACACCATTATTCATGCATTTATTATGAAAAATATCTAACAGCATTACTCAGCATTTTTAGTAAATAGGTATTTTATTCATAATTATTCATTTTCAGTAAAAATTCCTACTCCTAATAAGTATTTTATCATTGGCTTTATGTTTATTGATTTTATGCCCTTTTCTGTCCATCCAAAGGTTGCTTTGAAGATATCGCCGCGTGTGATAAAAAAGCCGATTGTACAACGTGTTAGAAACTCTTTTTTGTTTTGTTATAAGTACATAATTCATACTGGGTGTGTAACTAAATGTATAATCAGTCAATTTTACGGGTGAATTTATATGCTGTAGCGGACTAAAGGGGCGGAGGAGTGGAGGGGCGGTCCGCCCTGGGCCCCCAATCCTAGCGGCCACCAAATCGCTTGAAGTCCCCCCTCGTTGAGCATATTAACTTTACACTACAAAAACGTACATTTTTGAGGAGACCAGGGCCCTTATTTAGTTTTGCCGCCTCGGGCCCCGGTCACGCTTAGTCCACCACTTAATATATTTTGAGATGTGCTTGACTCCTATATGTCCTATAGATGTCACTGATCAGTTATAGGCTGTATAATTTATTTATCCTATTACTCAAACACTGTATCTTATCTGTTGATAAGATAAATTTAGTAATAACAGTCAATTTCTAGTTATTACAAACATTACGGGATTACATTTTTTCCAGTATCTAGATGATTATAGTGAATATACTTTTTAACCTTGGAATGCGAAATTTTAATAAAACCTAAACAACTTTTTATTGTAGCAGTAAGTAACATCTGTAGGTATAGCATTGTTATCTAACTGCAAAGTTAGACATACCTACTACTGCTACTTTTTGGGATGGATGTAACTACCTTCTATCTAAGATGTTTGAATGTATAAACACAATATAATAATCATACAGTATGGTAACTACGTACAAGCGCTCTACAGCACACTCACACACACATGCGTAATATTGCGTAACGACGAGACTCCTAAGCGAACGTCGCGGTACTCGCAGTATCAACGACGCGTAGTTGCGCATGTTTGTGTGAGTGTGCTGTTTTCGAGCGTTTGTACGTAGTTACCATACTGTATGATTACTATACTGTGATATAAGCTACGAATACCTTAGTGGCAGAGCGACTGTGGGTTGAACCCATTAGGTCCTGGGTTCAAATCCCGCTCGAAACGATTTTTTCTTTCTATAAAATTTCGAACTTAAGTAACGTCTTTTAAAAAAAACTGAAAGTGCATTACTATAATAATGTAAACAATACAAATAAATTACTTACACAATTTATACTTGGGAATTAGAATTGGAAAAAAGATTCTGTATGCTATAAGACACACAAAAACAAAATTAGCTTTTAAAATTATGTAAATATAAATGTATGTATATTTACATACAATGAAACTTCAGTTTCAGTTCTGTTGACTTGTTGCATCACAAAAAAAGCCATAACATATTCAGCAATGTTGCACAACAGCGTACATTGATCAATGAGATCACCAATATATTACGCATTCAGTGTTTTTTTTTTCTTTTTGCAGTTTTTAGCATTATGGTACTGTAGTAGCCAGTAAGGCAGAAACCAGTGATAAATAGCGCTTTATAAACAACAGCCAAACTCATTCAATTAGTTCGTATTAGTAGGACTGTCTAGCAAGTAACAACTGACACTTTATTATCAGTACCTATATGAAAATAAATCTTTAAAACATTTTTTTTATTTGTCAAGTACTTGTGTTAAGCAGCATAAGCCATTTCTTGGTAACTTTTTTTGTGTAGAGGGGAAATGCCCCTTATGCATACCTACTGTCCCACTTTGGGTAGGTATGCAAGAAGGTTATGTTGGTCTCTCCGGCCTACAGACACCAGATACAAACTAAACTCTCCTGTGCCACTTCTCTTTAGTTTCTGGGTATCTGCTTATGTTGACTTTATTAATCAACTTCAAAAAAGGAGTAGGTTCTCAATTCGATTGTTTTTTTTTACTAAAAATTTATTGAGATTGCTTACTTTTTAAAATTAATAAACAAGTGCATGTTTTTGTTTCACTAAGACAACTAAGTCTTCCTAATCCCTTTTCACTTCTTGCAGTAGGATGGCTATAAAAGACCAGAAACAGAAAAAACATTCTGTAATTGTTTAACAGTTGCATACATAAGTACACAAAAATCTTACCTTTAAGAACTTCCACAATGGACTAGCATTGTCTCCGTTGACATCAACTTTTTCAAACAGATCAAACTTCACCTTCCTCTCAGCAGCAAAGCAGACAATCTCCTCAGGGTTACCAGGCTCCTGACCAGCAAACTGATTGCAAGGGAATGCAAGAATACGAAGTCCTAAAAATAAACATGATCAATATTACTCATGGGTCAAAGTAATGTTTTATTCCATGTCATATACAGGTAAACATACCTTTCTCTTCAGCATATGACTCGTATAATTCATTCAATTGCTTGTAATTATTTGCAGTCAAACCGCATTGTGAAGCAACATTCACAATGATGCAGACATGGCCTTTATACGCATCCAATTTGACATCTTCACCCTTTATATTCTTCACTGTAAATTCGTGGATCGAAGTAGCGGTCTTGTAATCCGGATTAACACTCATTTTTCTGAAATTAGCAACACAAACTCAATATGATTTGGATTGAAAAGCTAGAGATTATATATATTTATGTTATGATTGTATTCTTTGGATTGACCGGTCACTGTTCCAATTCCAAACAATACATATAAATTCTCCGGACCTCCGGTGTAATCTAATCTGTCAAAATATTAAGTGTTTATCAATCGTATCAATCATCCATCAACCGAATTTATTCTACTTCCTTCCAGTTCCACTCCCTCCACCAATCATTGAATCATTGAAACCGGTCTTTTGACAGATGATTAGAGATGTGCACAAAATGATGATTGGACGGATCTTGCAAAGATGCAAAGTATCTGATACAATCACCTATTGCATAACACATTCCATTACATTAAAGCGAAAAAATATTATTAACCCACACTGCACTGAATTGAGTTCGAGATAAATAAATAGCGTTCCCAACAATAGGCGCGACAAGCTTAGAAATAGCCCTAAAACCGATTGTCATGTTCGCTACAAAAAGTTCTTTTTATAACCTGCCGAAAGTTCCTAAACTAAATATTTTAGTTTTGTGATGTTTTTTCAGCTTTTCTTTTTTTTTAGGAATTATATGACATATTTAATAAGATGCAATTAATGTATAATTATTTGAAATAATATTATATTAAATTACTGTCATCAAACTTTTATAAAAATATCTAGCTTAGAGATATCTAGCAATTTTTTTACAACATGTTTCGAACGCAAATCATATGACTTGCGTTCGGAAACTTGTTTATTAAAACATCTAACATGTGAATTTCATTTATAAAAAAGAACTTAATTTTTTTATAGGGCCTTCATAACCAAATTAATTATTTTACTAAACAGAGAAAGTTTGTTAATGATTACAAAGTTACAAATTTCAAAAGTTACAAAAAAGTTACAAAGGTTAAAAGTTACAAAGATCATGGATTTCTTGTGCAGTTCACAAAATTGTAAATGTCAAATTAATTGTCAATGTCACTTGCCTTGCCGATGTCAGTGTCTCTTTTTTCTCAATACGAAATTACGAACTATACTGCGACTTATTCTTTGCTCAGTCAGGATATTTTCGTCTTCTACTTTTACTGCCAAAGGATTATATATAATAAATAATTATCGAGTAACGATGGCGTTTTTAGTATCAAGCCTTCGCAGGTGCATTTGCGTGAAAAGTTTCAGCACACCGAATATTATTCAGACTGCATCGTATCATGCAAACGTAAGTATATATGCAACCTGCGTGAATCGAGAGTTCAATGCCAAGGATTATCGATTTTGCAACAGAACTACGTAATTTCATGAAAAACGTGAAAGTAACTTTACTGATATGTGTTGCATATTAATGATAATGTAGATTTATCATACTCGCAAAAAAAAAACACTGACCGAATAAACCGATTAGGTGTCTTGTAATCAAAGTCTTTTTAATTTGTTTGATATTATCAAAACTACTAATTTTAGTCAAAACAATTGATGGTTCGTGCCATGATAATTTATTATTTTTAGGTAACTTACCAAATATGTATTACTAAATTTATGTGAAAATGATTCTGCCATATCAACTATCAAAATAATTTATGCACAGTCATGTTAAACTTAACATACAGAACACTTGCCTAAACACTACTCTTTTATTTACTGTATTAAAGAGCCAGAGCTGGTCCAGTTTAATTTAACATTTCATAAATTTCCAGGTCATTGATCACTACGAGAATCCTCGCAATGTTGGCTCCCTTGACAAGAAAGATAAGAGTGTTGGTACCGGATTGGTTGGCGCTCCAGCATGTGGTGATGTAATGAAGCTTCAGATCAAAGTTGATGAAAACGGCAAGATCATTGATGCTAAGTTCAAGACCTTTGGATGTGGTTCAGCAATTGCTTCTAGCTCATTAGCTACCGAGTGGGTGAAGGGCAAGACTGTTGATGAAGCTTTGAAACTGAAGAATACAGATATTGCTAAAGAATTGTCATTGCCGCCTGTCAAGCTGCATTGCTCTAGTAAGTTAATTGTATATTTAGAGAAATCTGTATTTTAAGGGGAAGCGCAGGGAAGGGATGCTTTAGAAGGACACTGACCTCATTGGTGATGTCCTTCAAAAAGGTCAGGTGTGCAGCAGGTACTCACAAGAAGCGCGTGTGTATGACTATATGTATGAATGTGGACGAGGCAAAAGGAGTATGTAGGAACCGTTGCATTCCTAGTTACAGATGGCATTCTGTAGTTTCTGAATTGGCATGAATTTATGTATGTACTGTGTTTTAGATACTTTTGCTCATTATGTCTTATTTGCCAGAGAATGTAAGATTATAATTGTGTATACAAATAGAGTGCTCAATTGGTTAAGTTAACTTGCGTAACATCTTTTCATTGTAAATTTGGTTTAGGTTAAGTTTGGTTAGTTATAAGTTTGGTACCTGATGTTTTCAACCACTAATTACAAATTTCTTGTTTCCAGTGCTTGCAGAAGATGCCATCAAAGCAGCTTTGTCAGACTACAGGATTAAACAACAGGTTGTAGAGAAACAGTAAAGGAAAATATTGGAGGGTGTTGGAACAGATCTGTGATTTTAGTAAGAAAACGTAAGAAGACATGACAAGTATCTATCACATTATAAGATGTAATTGTAGGTACTTATGAGGCAGTCGTTGGACCTATTATCAATTTGTAATACCTATTCCATAGACTATAGAATTTGGAAGTTGCACTAAAATTACTTGTATTACTCACAATATATGCACAATAATTATGAATACCTACATATTAAAATTGTAGTAGGTAGGTGTTAGATGTTAACAATGTTCTAAATAGTTGTAGTATCTTGTCAAAAATAGTTATTAAATAAATCTGATTATGAATTATTATGTCAGTTGTTATTATAATCCTATAAAAACAGTAGTTTACCATTGAGTAGTTTACCTACAAATTGCAGATTAGATCATGTACCTAAAATAGTTGTTTATATAATAACAGCTGTTATACTTTATCTATTTGGTCAACTCTAAACGTAAGTCAGAGGGTCTAGAATTCTAGATAAGTGGAACATGAAATATACCGTGAATTTCGTTATTTTGGCGAGATATTTTTGTAAAAAATTGAACTTTAACGATTTATCTAAAAGTTAGATTTATTTAAATAAATTATAATATTCCACATTGGCCTAATTTTAATCTCTTCACCCTTAGAAAAAACCGGCCAAGTGCCTGTCAGACGAGGCACAGTCACATTGAAGGATTCCATGAAAAAGCTACCTAACGTTTGGATATTATTAAAGCCTAATTTATGTACCTGCCTTTCTTTGCATTGAATGCAAAATTGAAATGATTAGATATATGAATTATGATTTCTAATTCATGAGTAAGTAGGTAAGGGTACTTAGATGGGAAAAAAAGAACTTGAATCTTAATAAACTTTTTATTTCATACATAAAGTGTCAACATAATTATGTACATTAAACATATTTTCTAAGAAAATATTTGGTGCAGGCAATAACACAAGCTATAAATATTTTGAAACATTTTTGTCTTTTTATTATTTGTGCACAAATTCATCTCGTAAAGCTTGCTAAGTTAAGCAAAAAAAGAGTCTGAGGCGGTGACAGTTGAAACTAAAAATTATAATATAACTTAAAAGTGATTCATTTGATTATATTTGATGACAAAAAAACCGTTATAGAAACATGATGAGTACCATAGTCCATATAATTTGTAATTTTGAATTTTATCATGAGAAGTACGCCAGTGGCGCCCCCAATTTTTGCAGACTCTTTTTTGCCAAACTGTATTACACTACGAACTTCGTTTGCAAACTTATAACCTTAGAGTATCTTATAACGCTCTGCTCTTCTGTAGCTCACAATAAAATTAAATGTTCGGAGAGCGGAAACGTATCCCCTAGGAATGAGAGCAACAGATATAGATTCGCGAAGGATACTAAGCATAAATATCCTATATTCACTATGCGTTAGTACCCCTATTAAGTCCAAGTATTGCTATTGACTACAGTTGGCTGACCGCAAAATAGTGTTCTAAAGAATTGACACTCTCTAGCCCATGCTATCTATACAAAAAGTAACTTTGATCTGTTGTTGCGTGAAAGAAGGCCAAGTTGCAAGCCAACAACAATATTAGTATGATTGGAGTAATTTAAAATAATTTGCCAACCTTCTCGTTGGTCTCAATCAAAATCAATAACAGTTAGGTACCTAACTAACTGGTATTGATACAGTCGGCTGCGAAAATTAACAGTATAAAAAAATGTCTGCCTTGTATCTTGGTTTATATTTATATAGATAGAAATATATATACAACTTTAAACCAAGGCACAAGAGACAAGGCTAAATACATAATTATTTTCCTTTTTCAATGCACTTATGCAGCCTACTTGATCTTTAACCAACTAAGTAATTTGCACAATTGCTTGGCCTCTCGGACAACGACCGACGAGTGCCTTATTAAGCCGTATTACGAGACAAAGAAACACAATGCGCCATGAGTGCCATGAGTTATTGTAAATCATATAAGTACCTACTGAATTTGGACCAGTGATGACATCGGAATACTATTTAAAAATTTGCCTTTTTAACATAAAAAAATCCACTATTAAATTTTCTAAAAATATTTAAGGACAAGCGCATTACGTAAGACGATGACGACACTAGTTTGTGACCTCTATTGACATAGCTTCTTGCTAATTTTGTAATGCCCAAATTAACAATTTGATACGTCATATTTTTGGTAGACTTCGAAAGCTGACTCTAGTAATTTGTAGAAAATATGTTGTTTGTGTTATTGATTACAACCCTAAATAAATATTTGTATAAAAAACAAATAAATTTAATATTAATATAAGGACCATATACTGAATAGGTATATTATTTTAATGAATAGTGTGAAATTTTTTGAAGCACCCATCTAAACAAAGGGGTACTTCACAATTATCACACATGTAAACGGATTTGTTGTACTTTTTTTCTCGAACCATACACCACAGGCAGTTGCGCCGGTTCAGCGAAGTACGGTTGATACCTGTCTTCCGGTCAAATATAACACTAGATCGCACAACAAAGTGCTCACCAGTAAATCGAGAAGCAGGCAGATCATTAGTATTCCTAAAGATCTTCTGTCGAAGTTTGGGCACGTTGAATAAATGTCTGCGCATAATCTCGTTAACTAGTCCCAAGCGGAAAGCTTGATGCTTGACTGGCTCATACCGAGACCTGTCTACGAGGATTCGACTATTTAAAACTGATATATTTAACAATCTTTTGAAGAAGTTTTTGCACCAATCGCGATTTTTTTTACGCTCAACTAAATATGGCTCCAGCGTCTGATCCTTCTTGTCAACTCCTCCTGTATTAGAGTTATAATCGGCAATCACGGCAGGTTTGTAGTGTGCTGCTCTCCCAGCTTTGGCGTCGAAATGGACAGACTCGGTACCATGGCACGTCGAGATGGTGTAAATCAACCTTTTGTTTTGGTAAGCCATCACCACTACATCGCCGGAATGCCGAGCTATGCATGAACCTTCTGGGATCGTAGCAAGTTGAATCAGTGCTGGGATGCCCTTGCGTGATTTGCGCAATGTACCGACGCAATCAGTTTGATTGCGTTTTAAAAACCTGGCCAACAGTGGCGAATTAAACCAATTGTCCAAAAACAGTCTATATCCCTTGTTTAAGAGTGGCCTAACAAGTTTGATGACTGCCTCTGCAGTTTTAGGCAATCTAGAAGTCTGATCTGGTTGTTCTTTACCTGTGTCGATGAAAAACGACCACAGGTAGCCCGTGCTCGACTCACAGAGCTCAAAGGTTTTAATAGACTTAGATTTTAAACTCTGCTTGGACATATTTCCCTTCCAGAAAAACAAGGACTCGTCAATCGATATATCTGGGCCTGGAGTATAACACTCCATGAACTTTTTGTTCAGGTGGTCAGCTATCGGACCAAGTGAAAACAATGTAGATGAGTCGGGAGTACGCGTTGCGTTGTCAACCAAATGAATGGCTCTATTTAGGTTCCAATAACGCGTCTCAGTCATTAAAGTTCTAAATACGTCGGTCCGCAAAATAGGCATATTTGAAAAACACGATTTAATAGTAGGCATTCGGATAACGCCAAGCATCATCCAAAATGCAAATAAAATTAAAATTTCATGTACATTGGTATCGTACCAGTCGCGCGCAAACCGTTCCGATGATGATAACTTCAGTACTGCAGCATTTCGATTGGTTTCCCTGACGATATGTTCCAGAATAGCATCATCCCAGAACTGCCGGAAAGCTTCATATGGGCATGACACGTTGCAGGTGGGACCAGTGTGTTCTGGCAGGAATTGCTCTCTCTGACCATTAAAACTGGCCATAGGAGACCACTCGAACTTTAGTGCGTCATGGTCTCCGTTAAATAATTCATTTGCCAGGAAACTTTCGGCATCATAATATTCATCATCGCTCTCGTCTTCTTCATTTGTTTTGGCGTTTGGCCGTCTTTTCAATTGTTGCGCACTTTTCTCGCGCGAGGCCTCTAATTCGCGCACCATATCACGCAATCTCGGCGGAATTTCTTCATCATTCCGGCATACCTCTATTACACGCTCACCCTTTCGCCATTCGCTGTCACCATCCAAAGCTCTTGTAGAGCCACGGCGGCCTCTGCCCCTGTTTCCCCCCCGTGAACGTGGTGATCCTCGAGTCCTACTCTGGCCACGTCCAATAGGAGACCTCAAATTGAGTTGCTGCGTCTCGGGTAGCTCTTGATCGGCGCTCCCACTGTCTCGGAAAACGTCGAATGTAGGGCTACTGAGAGAGTTGTAAGGATGTGTGGAAGAACGCAGAGGTGACCTAAAATAATACAATCAATAAATACTCTGAAATACTTTATAAAATAATATCATTATTATTTTCAAAAACTGAAACCGACTTCAAAAAAAATTACGCACAAAGTTACGTTTGGGAGTCGGCGCCAAGGCTTAGGATAGATTGGTTTATACGAACCCACTTGTCTGTGGATATTGAGCAGAATACATTTAAAAAATGTCGAATTGAGAACCTCCTTCTTTTTTGGAAGTCAGTTAAAATGAGTAGTCACCGATCTCTCTCCTCGGGTCTGTTTTGAAGTGTGGATGATTCTTGAAGCTGATCGGGCTCGGTGAATTGCGCCATCCTATAGTACAAACAAAAAAAATAAGTAGATTATTGTATGGCTCCAGCTTGGCATCAGACATACATAAGGATTAATTGATGAAAAAGAAACCTACACAGAATTTATAGCGGTATCGGCACCCATAGGAAACATTATTGGCATGTTACCGATGTCCATTTCAACTTCGCACAATCCGACTACCTGCTGGTCCATTGCATTCTGTGGATCTCCTGATTCAGACCAGTCATCATCAGAATACTCCTCTGCACTTCCAAAATGTTCTTCATCATTTGCTAGCTCATTTAGAAACTCCATGCCTGGAATATGCTGGTTCGCCATCTACTAACATAAGAATTATGTAAGTAAATTGGTATTTTAATTTAATATTGTAAAACAAAGTATGTGGTAGCAAAAACTATTCTCAGAAATTTTCAATTTCTAAAAATTGTATGTGACAAGATGACACAATAGGAAATCTATTATTACTTGCTGCCAGGATGCAACATATCGTTCAGAGGTCAGCAGATTAAACAATCGACTTTTTAGAGGTCCAGATCAGCAGACATTTATTAAAAAAAAAAACAATATTATACTCACAACATGCATTCAAAATTATCAGATCCTCAAGTCTTTGGTTTGGGTAGCTCCTGCAGCATCAGAACTGAGGAATCAAAATAATTTATCTGAATGGTAAGGTAACAACAATATTATGCCTATTAAAGCAGAGATATGGCTCCGCTGATCAGGAAAAGACTGATAATTGACAGCTCAAACTGTTCAAATCAACATAACTTTTAGGTTCAGCCTAACATATTGCTGGCCTGGCAGCAGTCAGTACTTCAGTAGCACAGTCAGTAGGTATCTCAGCAGCATTAATACATACCGACGCGACGGACGGATGAGGTGAATGGAATCCGTAGGTATGTAGATATAGTAGATAATTGTTTTAATGACAGAAATGTATTGTAGTTGAAATTCAATACATAAATATACAAAGGCTTCAAAAACACTATCGTAATCGATAGATATTACATTCTTTAAAAATGTTATTGCAAAGAATAAGTAACTTACCGTGTTAGGAAAACACGACGTAACACACCTCTTTCCACACAAATTGATCACAAAAACAAAACACAAATCACTCGGTAGATAGATGAGATGATAATAATTAATGAATAATTAGGTTTCGAGTTTTTTTGTGATTGTTTGTTTGTCGTTCGTTTGATGTTATTAGCGTTCCGTATTACAAAAAGTACAAACAAATTATTTAGTTACCAAACAATATTTTTTATTTGATGAAGCCCATTGCTTGTCTGTACTTGTGCAAGTGCAATAACAGGCAGTATATAATTTTTTGACCATATAGATTAAGAATTAGTAATAATTTAAGGCAAATAAAATAATGGAATATGTTACTTACATTAATAAGTGCAGTAAAACGGAACGTGTAGATCTCGTGGCGGAAAATTTAAACGCGAGTGGAGTTCAGTACATAATGATCATGAGATCTTCAAAGTACAATCCGCAGTCCACACAAACTATAAATGTCTTCTTCTTTTTTACTACAACCAGTCATTCTATTAAATAGTAAGTAAATAAGCTCAACGTCGCACAGTGAGTGCTTTCTATATACAGGTTATTAATTTGTAAAACACCAGCATCCTTAGGGTCATTAAACAGTTAACATTAAATAAAAATCAGCTGTTCCTCATACATTTTGTTGAGACAAGTGAACATAAATGTATGAAACAGCTGATTTTTTGGTTTTTGGTTGGTCCCATAGCAAAAGTTGTTCATAATGATGAGTTTAATGACCCCTTTTAACGATGCTGGTGTTTTACAAATACCCCGGTATACTACCGACCGATGAATTTAATTGGTCTTTACCTTAGTATTTGCTTCGTGGTCTTTACGCAGCTTGCGGGGAATACCCACAGGATATGTTACAACTAGATTGTCGACTTACGACTTTCATCATTCATTAGCCCACATGCTGACAGAGTTATCGACTAATGAAAATGAATCTTGCACTCAGTGTGTAATCAGCTCTCCTCAGTAAAACGCAGTACCTACAGTTTGGCAAAAAAGAGTCTGGAAAAATTGGGGGCGCCACTGGCGCACTTCTCATAATACAATTCAAAATTGCAAGATATTTGGTGCTTACTTATTTCTAAGACGAATCTTTCGTCATGAAATATAATCAAATGAATCACTTTTAAATTATTTTAGTACTCACAAACTTTTACTTCTGTTTTTAAGTTTTTTATTTTTAGTTCCATCTGTCAGCGCCTCATTCTTTTTTGCTAAGCTGTGTAGAATTGAAAAAAAAACCACAAAAATTGTTTGTAATCGTAGGTATATTCTTGCAATTACAAGTAGTACAAGATGTATCACCAACTGCGAAGTATAAACATTCGTATACAAGTACCTATCTACGTCACTATGCCTAATTTCTGTAACGCCAGCTGAGCTGCGTCAGCCTTCGCTTGTTTTTTATTAGCACTGGCCACCGCTGGTTGGTACTCAGTGCCTGCTACTTTTACCTGTGGAATAATTTTTGGGATTAAATATTATGAAAAAAAAAAACAAACATTCATAAAAAGTATTTATGCATACCGAACATTAGTTTATTTATTTGTGTAACCCCGCCGGTGCCCGTAAAATTAAATTTATTAATTATTATTAACTGAACTGTTCTCAATTAGATTGTATGTTTTTTTTCTAATGTTATTTTGAACTATAGTTATATCGATAGAGTATAGTTTTTTAAGCGTAGCTCCACACTAGGATTTTATCCGATTTTTATTTAGGTAGAGATCTAGTTACATACATATAATTTCGCAATTCAATAACCAGAACAAACGAAGTTTGTCAGAACTTTTCTCGTACTCCCAATCGAACCCGCGACACCAAGCGCAGTAGGCGAATTTCGCCAAGATATTTAGTAAAAGACATTAGCTTTTCATATGCCCTAGATATGTAGTAGACATTAACATAACGATATATCATCATGACAATTGAGCAATAGTCATTTTTATGTCTCTTTGGTGGATTGAAGTAGGGGCAAGGAAATGTCTACCGCGCTGTGCATTGCTCGCGATAGGTTGGTCTATCGTGTAGCTGCGCGAAATTCCTTACACTATTTCCCTTTATGTTCCAGATGATTGCCGATATGTGTGCCATCCTACGTATCTTGGGCCAGTTTCTATAAATTACTATAATTATTATAAATGTAAAGTCATTTATGCAAAAAATGTGTATTTTTTTAAAGTACTGTTAGAAATTGCAACATATTAGTCACAATAATAGCCTTTGTTCTTTTATATTCACGACTAACGCAATGTAATATACCAACATTTTAAATAATTGATTTAATAAAGGTTAGCGTAGTAGAGTATGCTAGCTAGCAGAGGAACTATAAGGCTTGATTTTCTTAATTATAACTTAGGTTTTCGCGAGCAATCCACATAATCATTTTTACTTATTAAGATAAAAAAAATAATATAAAAATATCAACGTACGCAGACCTTGAACAGGAAGTTCTTTTTGTGATCAGGGCCGCATTCAAAACATAGGTTGTATTCCGGTGGACCTAATTTTTGTTTAGAACAATATTCTCCTAGTAAGGAAACAGGGTGCTTGCCGCCGGCGACAAGAGGCGCGGGGCCCCGAATGCGACCTGTACGCTGAGGTTTCATCTGGAAAAAAGTATATATGTATAGTATTACAGAATTTAAAGTGAAATGATGTTAAAAAGAGATAGATGGACTTATGTATGGACGTATGGTATAACAAAAATGTCTAAAAGAACATTTTGCCGAGAATGATTATCGATAAAAAATAAACATGCATGAAAAGTCATTTTTCAATTCACGCTACACTTAAAGAGCGAAATAAAATTAAAGCAAATCATAGTAAATTAATAATAAACTGCAATTACTTACACCTCTATTTCGTCTACAGCTACTGACCTCTTCTTTGGCCTGTAGACCTCTAGTATCCAGTTTGACTTCGAGGAGTAAGGGCTGGAGGGTTCCAGTACCTTCCTTACCCAATCCTTGGCCAGGTGTCCAGCCCATTTTCTGGAGTAAGTGCATGCCCATACCCCCTTCAACAGGCGCGGCACGCACTAGTTGGTCCTACATACATGAAAACAAGTTAGAGAATATTTTGACCAGGAGTAAATATAATTATTTGTTTTGGTAAAATTTTTATGTAGGGATGAATTTCTGCTTCTATGAATCATGTTCTAAAAAAATATGATTGTATTTTTTTAATGAAATTTTAATTGGAATTTGAAGTAAATAGATTCCTCCTCTGACTGATGTAAATAGAAGTATTTGAACCATGACAACTTGTTTGACCAAAACCAATGTCTCTATTATCAGTCAAAATCAAAGTCACCATTCTCCACTCAATACCAATTTATTTAAAGCACAGTTGTTTCGAGTAACATTGTACATCTCTTCCCGTATTATACTTACCTCTTCAAATACATGTAAGGTTAGCACCTATCATCGCAGACATCTAGGTGCACGCATCTCCTTATCACTTAAAAGCTGCAACAAATATTCATGAATTCCCCATTTGGGCCATACTTTTCTGTGAGCCATCAATAGTGTTAACAACCATGCATATGCAAAAGTCTGGAAGCTGCATCTCTTGTGAGCCATATTGCTTTTAACACTACCCAAAAACATTTACAGTAAACTTGTAGGTTTAATATGTGGTGTAGGTGGGTACGCGGCTATTAATGTAGAGTCAGATTCATCTGAATTTAATTAAGACCAGGTTTCCTTACAATGTTTCATTGTCCGTTAGACAGTGACTCTTGAAATATTTTTAGAATATTATCTCAATCTTTCAACAGCACAATGAGCTTCTAGAAATTGATATTTATATTTTATACTTTACCAAATTAATATGTATTAAAAGACTTGGCGGGTACATAATATGGTAGCTGAATGTATGTGATCTGTTATTTCGATTGTATGATTGTATTGTTCGTTTTGTGTAGACGTTTTTGTGTAGCGTGTACAACAACATACTTACAGGAGACCCGACTTTGTATGATTATACATTTACAAATGCATTGGGTTATAAGTTATATATTAAAGATTCTTGTGTACGGTATGTTTAAATCTAAATTGCGTGGCCATATAAAATCTTGTGCAAAACTTCGCACATAGCTTTGCACAAATGTGACCAGCCTATATGGTATACAACGAAGATAGCTCAAAGAATCGCTGGGCTCGTATATTTGGAGACTGACCAAAATATACTATGTAACTAAAATATATTAAATTTGCTAAACAAAGGATAAATAACCAATAATATAAATAATAAAACAATAGCATAAATAAAAAAATAATACAAAAAATTAAATAAATACATGATTCGAAACTACTGGACCTACGTTGATAAAACTAAGGTACTTTAATAAAAAAATAAGTCAGTCAGAACCAAGGGGAAAACTGAATATCTGTATGCAATCTTTGGTAATGATGATTGACATGCCAATGGTGCGGCATGATAATTACCATTACGCTTGCCAGAAGAATAGTGCGGTGTAATAAGCGAACTGAAAAGTTCCCTCTTTACACAAAATTAAATACGGATATGTGATGGTTGCAGCAACTGATTTGTTATATTTTAAATAATATAATATTATAAGTATATGTTGATAGTATATAAATACCAAATATATGTAAATAAATGGATACTTTATTTTGCATTCAAAGATTAAAGATATTAAGAATTCGGTTGTGTAATAATTTGTGTCAAATACACATAAAAGATTTAAGATATTCGTACAAGATATTGTGTAAAATAATTATTTATTTAAGTGTGTATTTACTATTTATTTAATAGGATAAAAATATGAAACAAAATTATTTGTGGTATATTTTTCCCGCATTAAGGGCTCTTTTAGTGTTATGCGGAATCGCTTACGTACGCGAGATTGATTTATTGGCTCGCATGATCAAAGCATCGTTAAAAGTAGTAAATGTGCATGTACCAAATCTACATTAATATATAAGTAGATAAGTGCAATAAATATTTGCCACAGTGATAGAAAAGAATACAAAATATGTTGTTGCAACCATCACAAATATTGTATTGAAAAAGGTCAGAAAGTATAATACAATATGTATTATAAATTCTGACCGCACGGTCGAACGCGCAGTGAACGTGGTCCCCGACCGGCGAGGCAATCAGCTGAAAGAAAAGTTATTGCGAGACTATTAAAGTATTGAACGAAACCATTGGCTCATTTACTGTGTGTATTGTGGCTGTATTGAGTATAATTTTGCTAAAATTTAAATTGTACTTGTAAAATACTTCTGCTTTAAATCTTGCTAATTTAAATTTTTTGAATAAACTCAACATTATTATATTTTTTTGTGAATTACAACAAGGCACATTAGAGTATGGCTTAGGGCTGTGTTGTAGAATAATAGGTAAGTGGTGGGATGTTTCCCCCAGAATATTTTTTCTGGCTTTACAAAACAATCATACAGCCTAGTTAGCTATTATAGTGCCACACTATGGTCCTAAAACCAACATAAACAGCATCAATAAATCACAAAGCATCCAAAAACTAGCCTGTCAGACTGTGACAGGCTGGATAGTCTACTCCAACAACTTTTATACAACAAGAAACTGCAATGACGATCCACTATCACTAAATATCTTTTACAAAATCATTTGCGATAAAAAAATGATTACGGGTCTTTCAGACGGATTAAAAACCCTGATCCAGGACCACATGGTCCACGGGCCATTCAACAAACAAATATTCTATCCGCTACACTACAGTATTCCAAGCAGAATGCCTAGGTATTTGGCGTTAAGTGATTGTTGGTGAATGGTAAGCAGATGATGTGTGATGCAAAATAACTTTCCCATCGGAAATAACCTCCATGTTTTAAATTTGGTTGTCTAGTATGATAGCATCTTTTCAGTATTCCAGTATTCGAACCAGTCTGGTCCATAACAGTTAGCATGTTCAGATGCTCATGGATCTCACTTATTTTTAGAAACCATAGCGTTGTTGATTTGTTTTAGAAAGTAGTTCAAATCCATACATACACACACAAAACACAAAATTATACTCAATACATAGAACACAATAGGACAGCTGAACACATTCCCAGGTTTCGTTTGATACTTTATTACATATTTATGTTTTGTTCCAACCTGCTTGTTCTTTCATAGTCACTACGATTTCTTACAACTAAACCCTTCTATTGTCAATTTGAAGACACAAATAAAATTAATTATTTTCTTGGCCAATGACGAATTAAATTGAAAGAAGAAATTTTGCTATCTGCAACAAGACAGTTGAACTGGTCCATTCCAATTAAGACTAAAATTTTGTTTGAATATTCATGTGATACTGTTAAAATCACTAATATTATGAGTGATATGTGAACGCTTTTCAGCATTAATAAGCTAATTGCTTTAAATAATTTAGTGATAATGAAAGAACAATTTTATTTTAATTCATAAAAGGTAGCAAGATGTTTGTTTGAATTTACAAATGAGTACCTTTTTGGCCCAAGCTTGTGTACCGCTAGCTAGTTCCCTCGGAGTTAGAATCTGAGCACCTGTTGAGCCGGTGAACTGTCCAAGAGACGATGTTTGAATAGATTCTCCTGCTGACCACCCAAACTGGGAAACATTTCATAAATTTAGTTTTTAGTACATTAAATGGAGTTAATAATTAAGGGTTGTAACTGGCTCAGTAAGGAAGAGAAAAGAGATGCGAGTTTTTGGTGGGAATTCAAAAAGTCATGTAGTGCTGTTAATTTTTATTCGCGAAAATATGTTTGATTTAGTTTGACTAAAGTGTATTTAGTAAAGTGAATATATATTAATAGTGCGAAATTTGTTTTTCCGGGTTGACACAAATTGTCCAATTAAGTTTTAGTAGTCACCGCTTTACTCGAACAATCATCATCATCAATCATCATTATGACGGTCATTATTAAGATATTTTGACTAAAGATGAGGAAGTACGGTCTACGACTCTAGCCTGTCCAATGCAAGGTACGAAGGACGAACTGAAGAAAAAAAAAGGAAAGAGATGCATATAGGTACGTATTTGTGGCTACTGTAAGCGTTGATGGACGGAGACCAAAGAAAATATGTATGGATTGTGTGTGAGTGAGAGATTCTTTCTTTCATCTTTCATCTCCCTCTACCTTTCTGATGACTGCTGATTGAGGAGAATAGAAGAGGAAAAGTTTGAGCTGTATGGGGCAGGCAGGCGGAAGAACTAAGAAGAGAATACAATAATAATTAAATACTTACTCCATGTGTTATACACAGTTCACTCTCCTCTTGTTCTTTACGAATCAAAGACAGCTTCTGTGATACGATCAACGCTACATCTTGCTGTAAAAATATTTTCTAATTAATATACAATGTGGTGTTCTACATTCTAACAATGCGTACCAAACGTAAGTCGGAACCGGTTAACCTAACCAGAAAATCGCATCCTGATGTTTCAATTTTGCAACTTTAAAGATTATTTACCTACACTGCCTGTATCAGTCCACTGCTGGACATAGGCATTTCTCATACGCATCTCTTATTTTGGACGCTCATTGACGTGTTTGCCCTTAATCGCCACGCTGGGCATGCGGCTTGGCGATCGCAGTACCAGATGTTTGCTATTACACAAAAGGATGCTGCTGCCCATCCTCCAGATTTTTCCCTTTGTCGCTTCTTACGACATGACACCCATGGAATAAGTAGGGATGGTTCTATTCTTAGAACGGAAACCACACGGCACATTAATGTTATTCGATTGTAAATACTTGCCATTTTCTGTGCATCAACACCTGGAGGGTAAGCTTGTGGTCCAGGAGCTGGTAACGCGGGCACGGAGCTCAGCTCTGAAAGGAAATAAGTTTGACTCATTTACGTATCTCACTTTGGTAGAGTCCGGTTAGGCCCTAGTGAGTGAGGCTCAGGCTAACCTATACGATTTTTTTATACAACTAAAGCCTGCAAGCATACAGCCACCTTGATGATAAGCGATTCATCATCATCATCATCATCATCATCATTTCAGCCATAAGACGTCCACTGCTGAACATAGGCGATTACAGTAACAAAAAGACGTGCGTGTTGCCAACCCTGTGCGGGATTATGGAAGGGGAGGCTAGATTAAAGAAGGGAGGTTAGATTAATAAAGAGGGGGTAGATTAAGAAAGAGAGGGTAGATTAAGAAAGGGAGGGTAGATTAAAGAAAAGAGGGTAGATGAAGGAAAAGAGGGTAGACGAAGGAAGGGAGGGTAGATGAAGGAGATTTTCGTGCAGTGTGGGAAAACAGGATAAGTTAGGGGTAAAAAGGATGGTCCCATTCAAAACAGGACGCATGGTCACGTAAGGTATGGAGTATGATTCGGTACTTACGGCTGCCCGTAGTAAAGCTTCTCATGTAGGCTGGCGGACTTGAAGATCTTTCTGAGATTCTAAAACAACACCATTGTAATTAGTACATTACTTTTTACTTTAATATGCAACAAAAATAAATATTCTACTTACTTAGCTATTTCTGTAGAAGTGTTCGATTTTGTTTTAGTAGAAGTAGTTGTGTTAGAACTACTTGAGTTCAGTTTTGCGACTTGCTGTAATAAAGATAAAATAGATTTAGGAATAGGATTTAGAACTTAACAAAAGATTTGGGGAAGAAAGGTACCAACGCCTCTTCCTCTGTAAGTCGTAAAAATCGAATAATTTTGTGACAACAGCCACTAGCAGCGGTCAGCATCCAAGCTGCTTTTGATAAGACGCTTCAGCCGTGGATACCACCCACCCATCGGACAAAACCTTATTTACAAATAATTAAACTTTGTTCCAGCAAAATGTCCCAGATAGGTTTCAAGATGGATGTTACCGTCCGACTTTCATCCTCCTTTTTTAAAGACAAATGTGCTTTACCGTAGATCACAATACTGCTTACCTAAGTGCGTTTGTGGTCACACACATGCATTATGTATAATAATAAAAAATATACAAATCATACCATATCTTTCTTAGGTGGTGAGACGGGTACCCATTCTGTCGCTTTCTCCCTATGTTGTGATCCCGAAGATACAGGAAACTGAAGTCTTAGCTCCTCCTTATTAGCGACGGGTAAAGCATTCGTCTTTATTGGTAGCGGGGCTCCTCCCTAAAAAGTATTGTTACTGTACACTTCACTGATAACTTTCACCCGAATTTTATTGGGTATTTTATTTTATTGATCTGGTGGTGTTGACGGTGCTGTTAAAGGCATTAATCCAGTGATATAGTTTCGGGCTATAGGTATATTTATTTAACTGTCCCGTAAAACCTTTATTTTGATTATTGATCAATGCTCATGTCACCGAAAAAAATTGACTAATAACAAATAGAATTGCTTGATAGTAAGTAACATGACTATGTTGAACAAAACCCACAAAGTCTCAAATAAAGGAAATTTATCTATCTTATTTATTTATCTTTCGAATTATACTCAGTTGCATTGCAGCATGCTACTTAAGAAAGCTGCAGCTAAATAAAAAGTGTCTATAATCCGACCAGCATCATTAAACCTTTCGTAACGGATATTAATTCACTCTGTAACCATATTCGATACATTTACGCTATTTATCAAACAATCGTTTTAATTACTAGAAAAGCCGATTACAAAAATACGAAATTGAAATTGATTTTTTGCTAGTGGGAAATAATATTCCTATTTAACTATTTTTTATAGAAAACTTACCCTTATGTTCATAACAATAGGTGCTTTCTCTTTTACAAGGAAGGGGTGATGGAATGCGAGAGTATCCTCGTTCTCACTCATATCTTCATCGTTGGATGAAACAGAAGACAGCTCACCAAGAGCTTCTTTCTTTGATAGGTGTTTGCAGAAGTCTGTCAGTTCATCTACTGATTTTCCTGTGAAAGGTTTTATTGTGTCATAGATGTAAAAAAAGTTTTTAAAAATGCACAAAATCGCCTGATATTCCAACCTAGTCGACGAGGTTCGTTGTGCAGGCCGCTAGTAATAGCCCGCGCTTAAATTAAAAGAAAGAAACTAAAAATAATTAAATAGGTTTCTTAAAGTTATTTATGTAGTTTATATGCAATATTCCATGATTAGTGTAGTAAAATATCTATTAATATTGACTGTGTGTCTAGGCCAAAATTTTTAGAATTGAAATTAAATATCACATTGTTACTCTGAAATTGATAAGATTTCAGCTATTCTAGAATCATGTATTTAAGAGTAAGGATCGGGAATAAATTATTGATATCCGTCTGGCTATTTGTACACATACCTCCAGACTGAATAGCAGCCATGACTTGGTTCCTAGTGTGCGGTGGTAAAGCAGCCGCGCCTGCAGGCACAGCGCCGTTCTTGAGCATATTAATAGCATTTCTTCTAGCTACTTCTAGCAGACGCTTTTTCTCACTGTCTGCTAACTTCACTCCGGTTGGAGACCTTCAAAATTAGAACCGAAACTTTTTAATGCAATGGTGAAATGTGAGGAGGTGAATGGTGAAACAAATTGCGAGGTCATCAGTTCTAATAAGTGTGAATACCACATACCTAGATCTCCTTCCCCTGCCTCCATGTCTAGGTGATACACGTCTAACCCTATGCCGCGACCGAGACCTCGACCTTCGCCGAGAACGCGACCTTGACCTCCGTCGCGACCTTGACGACGATCTGTGACGTGAACGGCTACTGTGGCGAGTTTTAGAACTAGATCTGTGTCGGTGCTTTCTTGATGTTGATGTTGAGCGCCTGGATTTACTTCTTGATCTATAAAATTAACATAAATTAGTATGTGGACCAGCTAGTTCAATCTGTATTAATGTAATTAGGTGGCAAATGTAAATACTCAAGTGAACATGTTTTTTGGACACGATTGGTGGGTTTCGCTAAATTATTGATGGTTTATTTCATATTTATTTATAATCATAAGTATGTAGTTGTTCTAGACTTTTATTTGAATCAAATATTTATGGATTTGACCAATATTGTAAAAGCATTAGAATGAAATATTAATTACTAGCTTTTGCCCGCGACTTCGTTCGCGTGGACTTCAGGTTCGTCCCGTCTAGTCTAGTAATCAAAAATTGTAGCCTATGTGTTATTCTGATGTATAAGCTATATTGTGGTGAAGTTTCATTCAAATCCATTCAGTAGTTTTTACGTGAAAGAGTAACAAACATCCATACATCCATACTTACAAACTTTCGCCTTTATAATAGTAGTAGGATTAACCAAGGACAAATTAATGAAAGCAAGGGGGGCCTAGAATCTTGTAAATTTTGTAACTAAAAAGTTTATTACTTGGCATAGTGAGACTTATGAAGGGTAGTGATTATACTTTTACCTTTTAGGAGATTTACTTCGCTCCTTCTTTGATTTTGATGAGCTTTCAGACTTTTTGCTTTTCTTTGCAACTTTGATTTCTTCACAAAGATCACTAAAAACAAGATAATCAAAATTGACATTTGGCAATTTTTTTATAAATCAATGTTCTCATAACACTTAGATTTTTGGTATTAAAGTTGTATTTACACAATTAATGATTAAGTAAATGCAAAAATGTATGGTATCATATTGTTTACTTTACTTTTTCTTTAAAAACCTATATACAATCAACTTATTTACATTATAAACCAATATGTTGTTACACACAGATACTTAGTACTATTGACAATGTAGATAACTTCAATATTTAAAAAAATACAATACACTATTTCTTTTGTAATTTAGACAAAGGAATAAAAAAAATTGTGCACCATGAAAGGCAAAGTAATTATGTAGCTCATTAAAAAAAAATTAAGACCACATTGTAACGATGTACAGTCAACAGCAAAAGTAGATGATCAAAATCAGAAATTCTGTTCGCTTAGAGTTCGCGTCAGAACTGTGTGGCGTCGAAGTGATTCAAAAGTATGTGATTGTAAATTATACCAAACATTCACGCAAACTCCATTTATTAGTATTGACTGTACATACTCATGTTTTTATAAAATAAAATATCTTCAACTCACATTTTTAATTCTTCTTCAGCCTGTTTCTTGAGAATACCTCCTGGATCAGAGGTCTTTGGGAAATTTGAATTACACACAACCTCCTTTTCTGTACTACTAGATGAGTCTGTATATTCACCTTCTTCATACTTCTCTGCTTTCTTTCTAGCCTCTTCTTCTGCCTTCTTTACTGTTTCTTCAAAGACTGTACTGAATTTAAGATTCTTTATTTGAATTTTACCTTTAGCTTTATCATTATCTGCATTATTTGTTTCATTTTTCTTACAGTCAAGTAAATGCCTTAAATCATTAGCACCAGTCTTACAATTTGGTGGCAGAGGAATGGGGTGTGGAGGTGATAAAGAATTATCTTCTATTTTAATAGTCACTATTTTCTTTACATCCCTCTCTGTTTTTGACTCTTTGGTTTTTACATCTTCTGACTTAATTTGAATTTCGTGCTTGATTTTAGTATGCTCAGGCTCAGTTTTAATCCTTACAGGCGTCAATGGATACGGGTAAGAAGGGGACCGGCTCTCTCTAGAACGTTTTTTAGACTTACTCTTTTTCCGTTTTTTTCGTTTGTGGGAGTAGTCACTATCTCCAGAGCTGATGCTGCTAGTACTCCGGCTGCGTTTCTTCTTTTCTTTTTTATGTTTCTTCTTACTTTTCTTTGACTTCTTTACAGGAACTTCATCTATTTTAGGTGGATCAGCGTTAAACGCACTAAAGAGTTCTGATAAAATCTCACTAGACGACTTCTTGGAGTCATCTTTTTTACGATCAGGAGTGGTCTTCTCCCGTTTAATAAGTTGTTCAATTTTATCTATTAAGCTCGTCATTGTGAATTCTATTAATACCAACGTTTATTTACTCATAACAAGTTTTACAAGAATTATTAAAATTTAACAAACATAAAAGCAAACAATCGCCATGTTGCGAAATTTGACATTACACATGACAGACAGTCCACAACTCCACAGACAGGATGAGTTTTTTTTAAATTGTTTCATCTAAGCTGTGGCATCTAAGCTTTTTAGACATTGTTAAATATCTGGAGAATTATAATTATTCCCTTAGAGTATATATATAGTAGAGTAATAACGTCAACAACATTGCCTTGTGCCGAACGAAAGCAGGTAGCATACAGATGCGTCTATAATTTATGGTTCACTAGTGACTTACCGTATACAAATTTATTTATCGATATAAGTTATCGTCGTAATAGTTGTCTGTAAAAGTATCGATAAAAAAAGAAAAATTAAGATTTAAAATATGTTTATTAAAAATTAGAGTTACTTATAGTACACACAAAAAAAACAGCTTACATATAATATACTATTATAATAGTGGTTTATATAACTGTTGCATAATGAGGGAGAAAAAATGAAAACACGAGTGTGTGTTTAAATTGTATCACACGAATGTTTTAATACTTAGTTAGATATGTGCAGTTTCATACACTTACTCTCATACATTTTTAAGTAGGAATAACAAATGCTAATTAAGCATTAACATCGATTACAAAAATAATTTATTTTAAATCATACTACAATACCCTTAACTACACTACCCTACCCTACGTACGCTATATCACAATATTCACACTACACTATATTACAATTCACTAACTACTGTTATTATTATTCTGCTGTTCGGGACGGAGACAAATAAAAGATCATCAAAATCGGTCCAGCCGTTCTTGAGTTAATAATGGTGTTACTAACCCGACTTTGTTTTATTTATTTATATTCATATAACTAAACAATAATTAATATATTATACATACTTATTAAACTACTTTATAATAAATTCTATATCTACTATTTACAATAAACCTAATAAATAAACATACAAATTAAATAATAATAATTCATTTAGATTTAAAAATTGCTCCATGAAAAGTAGTGAATGATTATCAAATAAATAAAATAATCTTTCACTGTTAAATCATCATCATAATTTAATAAATAGGTGAAATAAAATTATCGATACATCTATCGATACATTTATCGATACTGTCAATGCCTCAGGTTCGTGAAGTATATTCGTCGCTGGCCCCGTGTGCCGGCCCCTCGCTGCATGCCCACCCCTTACGCCTTCTTCTCCCCCGCTTCTTCGGATTAAAAATAATCAAAATAATTAGGAAAAGTTACTCACCGGTGGAATGTTATATTATCTTTTGTTTTGGTATGTTTTCTTGAATCATTTTTGCAATCTTTCACACTGCAGTTAACCATTTTATTGCTTTAATTTGAGTTTTTCGCTCCTGAATGGTACTTCTACCGCAGTCAATCGAGGTATGATCGCGGAGTTCGTATCGCGGCCGCGTTGTTCATACCCGTGCTCACGGTTCATACTCGTGTAGGCTTGCTCTATTCTATAAATACTCTAAGATTATTCCTATTCTTTCCGTATATTATTGATTTATTTTTTGGTTTATTAGCAGGGCAAGTTTTGGATAATATTATTAAACAAATAAAAGTTCGAATATGGATGGATTTAAACTTATGTTATGAGTTATAAAGCTGAAACCTGTAAGTTGTACCTAACTGTGCAAGTGTAAGTCTTACTGTAACTCTGTACGTAAACTGCTTGAAAAATGTGGTATAATCGGTATAATACAAGTTCTATATTACCTAAGGTATAGTGCCACCAACTTATCTGTTCAGTCGATCAAAATTGGAACTAACTGATTTCCATAGTTTATATAAATGATCAATGATATTATACACGCTGAAATTTTTATGGTTTTCCCGCAGCCACCCGCAGCGAAATGATTAAGTCTTGGTCAATGTCTTGTGGCATTCAAAGAAATTGGCACTGTAGTAAAACTGGGGACCTGCTCCCAAAATCGCGTCTTTGTTTCGGATCGAAACCTTTACCACCAAACTTAATTTACTAGGTACTGTTTAATTGTACTTAGTGCTTTCGCTAAAACAATCGAATTGGTGACTTAACAAACAAAAAACCAGAACAAGTAAACGAGCGATCCGTCAGCCAAAGCTTCGTGTGGAAATATCGTATCGTTCTGTATATAATTGTATATAGGTACCTATAATGTAGGATGTATACAGACCCCTCGAGATTGTATTGGAATAACATAACATAGATTCACGCCTGTATTCCCCTGTAGTAGAGGGGGTAGGCAGAGGTGTATGCAGTACATCCACGTTTCGCCGGCTATGTTATATGGGCTCAATTCCAAGCTCCTTGCTTCCAATAACATTTTACCCGACCCGGGGATCGAGCCCAGGACCTTGTGCTTAGCGCTTGCCACCACTAGACTAACGAGGCAGTCCGAAGTGGGGAATAGTAGGCAGGCATTGCTGTTTTGAAAGATTAGGAGGAAGATTTTATCAATATTCTGGAATGACATTTCTCTGGGGTCCTAGATTCCACGATTTTGAATCGTACAATGCAAGTCGAACGTCATCAACATTTAGGTACTATCGCGAACACGAACGGTGCACCACTTTGCGAACAAAATGCTTTGAACGTTGCTACGTGCGTAGAGGCGAGACTAGCGCTACGGTCGGACGCCGGGTGCAAGCGATTCTAACCTTAAGAGTGGTGCACCGGCTTTGTCCACGATAGTACCTATGTCCGGCAGCTTATGCTCCTCCTAGGTTTGAAGATCTTGCTTGGACAAAAGTAGGGACTAGTCATTGGGTTTAAATAATATAAAATAAAAGAGTCTTTTAGGTTTAGTTTTTATTGTTTTCTCAATACCTTTGCAAGGTTGGTAAGTGATAAACTGATAAACAATAGGTACAGAATGGGTACTACATTCTTCATAATTTTCTGTTTGATTGAAATACACTGCGATTTTCATGTCAACTGCAGTAAAGGACGGAAAACTTGTCCATTAGTTTCAGTAGTTACCTATATTTTATTTAGGTACATAAGTAAGTAGGTGTTCAGAGAAAATGTTCTTACAATTAATAATTTCAAGAAATCTCGATCTACTTATTCGACATGTCACCTACTTGAATGTAGGAAAGCTTTTAGCATGATTGCATGGTTTGAGTGTAATGTTTCCAGATAAACAATTGAACAATTCACAGTTGACTGTAAATTACCAACTCTTTATTTGAAAAATATATCGAAGATGACAAAATAATGCATAGTAGGTATTAAATTCTTTATCCTATCAACCAGTTTGATTAACTTTGACACAAATAAAGACAAGCACAATTTTTAATAAATAATTAAGTATTAGGTACAATAAAATGCAAGAACAATACACAATCAATAATTTGGCAATATTTTTCCGAATTTATTAAGTGGAAGCTCCAATTAATGAGCAATAATTTTATTACGAATTCATTCAGTTCCCAATTTTTTGTAACATAAAATGTTAATTAATTTATATTGTGTAATGTTAGTTATGCTACTGCATTAAAATTAACGATACACAGCATTTTATCCGATTGTTTTAAACAGAGAAAGTAAGTAAGAATCAGATACGTTATTTAAGTTTTTAATTTGGATTCATAACAAGTCTCCTTTATATTACCCGCTTTTGTCACAAGAGTTGTTCATCATCATCATACTTCGGTATAATTAATGTCTTAGAAAGACAATAAATACTACAAATTGGCCAAATGAATATAAATTATTCAAAAAGCAATACATATTATCATATCACACAATAATATCCATTATTAGGTAATAAATCGATGATTAAATTAATATTTCTAATTAATATTCAGGTATACATAAGAATAGCAAACATTTTTTATTAGATACGTCGATATAATCGTAAAATACATTCCCGTATTAAAATACCTACCTATCTACTTTTTCGTATCAAATTTTTAATGATTTTTCCATAGTACTTGATTTATAAAAAACTTGTTTGCTATAAAAACTAATAGTAACTAACTGAAAACTAGTCACAGTATATTATTTAACTCTATGTATATGAAAATATCTAGACAACAGGTTTAGGTACTTATGGTTTAAGATTGTTCAGCAAATCACATTTTTTTAAACTTAAACTTTAAATTAAAGTAATTGTCATTTCCTCCATTACTTTTACAGACCCGTGTTCATGAATTAAAATATCAAATGAGACTTTTTTTTTCATTTTTGTTTTATTTTTTATGTTCGTCGCGACTGTCAATTGTCATTATAAAGGTGCTGGATTTTTTTTCGAATTGTGCAAATTGGAGTGCAATGACGGCAACCTTTCTTTCTCATGTAGGTACTTTTTTAACATTTTAAGTACGTCAATGTAAACGCTTACACTTTTATATCACACAGATCATAGCGGGTCCCAAAAATTTTATAAACCATGAGACAGAACAGTTTCCGCTCGATCAACGAGTGGCAATGAAGCATTCGCCTTAATGAATAGAGGAACCATGTTCACAAGTATTGCAACCCATAAAATTACTGGGTTTCATTAGAGCTAGTCGACATTAGTTACGCCGAATTTGTACTCTAGAATCAGGTAACTAGTACGTCAATGAACTAATTGGAATAGGTTGAGAACTTATGAAATAGATAAACAAGTGTTTCCCAAAAGACATCCAGTGTAGAGCTCTGTTAATACATAGGTATGTATGTATGTGTACTGAGGTATCTTATCCAGAGAATAATGACAAGTTCGAGGTGAGTTATTATGTCATTTCGAATGGCAAATATTGACAGAGTTACGAATACTTGTGAACGCGTTATGTTGAGATCAGTAACTAGGCTAGCGCCTGAGAACGCAGCAAACGGCTACAGCTCTCGAATCTGACTTGAAGCGGTGATGAGGCATTAGCTATTTTATATGTATCAAAATGTGGGCAGACTTGTAAGTAACGCTTAACAAGAAAGCCATTCGTTGTCATCATTAAGAAGTAGATACTAGAAGATTAAAAACGCTAACGGCAGAAAATATCGCAGAGGCCCTATGTATAGAAGTCTAAACATGTTTGTACATGTATGTATATACAGCCGAGTCTACGCCAGGTCTCATGTCAAGTCAAGTAATAAAAATCAGACACCTAACATTTTCTTTGTCTCAGACACCTCGTAGACACGGCTGATTATTCATAGTGTACAAGCACGTAACGGAGCTATCACCTGTCTTAACTCGGGTCGGACCGAGAGCACTAGCCGCCCCATCTTAAAGCTACTACTAAAATTTTCTAGGCGATCAAAGATCGCAAGCTAAATTGATTTTATTCAAAAGTCTTAAAAAAATAAAATCTGCTAGTGATCAACTTTAACGCGTTAGCGGGGACGCATAACGGCGCGCACCGTTCGGAAACGTTTCTCGAAGCCGAGCTTCATATATAGAGATCGGGACGCGTCGTTTTCCGGACGAATGACTACGAAGGGTTTGTAGCCGCGGGCTGCCACTTCCTTAGTGAGGCGACGGGCTAAGTAGATTCCGTAGCCTTTTCTGCGGAATTCGGGCCTAGTTTGCATGGAGAACATAGCGCCATAGTAGGACTGGACCATCCAAGCAGCTAGTTGCCCTTCGACGAAAATGCCGTAAGCCGGCAGCTCAGCCACCAGCTTCTCAAACACTTCGCGGCATTCTATGTCGCTCGCCGGGTACAGATCGTGAACCGCCTTCATGTGTTCTGGCTTCAAGCGAACTAACTCCACGTCCGATGGCAGCCTGTAAATTAAATAAAACAATTTGCATTTAACATTAACTTATTAGAAAAAATGTAGCTACTGTTAGTAGTCGCAACCGTTTTCTAAATGGCTTGCAATATTAATGAGAACTTAATTAATGGACTGGAA
This sequence comes from Protodeltote pygarga, assembly GCA_936450705.2. Lineage (NCBI taxonomy): Eukaryota > Metazoa > Arthropoda > Insecta > Lepidoptera > Noctuidae > Protodeltote > Protodeltote pygarga. Next base: position 4,067,330 of record OW388257.2, on the reverse strand, counting down.
TTTATTATGAGAGGATATTTTTATTCCTACTTCATCATTCCATTCTCTGGTAACGTGTAAAAAAAATGATGGAATAGGTACAATACGCGGGAATACTCTCCAAGAAATTGATTTCAAGCTTTAAAAAAATCATCGTCTTACCCTTCAGTACTGGCGTCCGTAGGTGGGTTATCACAGACGTAAACGTCGCCAGTAATCTTGTCGTGCCCCTCATAGTGCCTCTCAAGACGGTTCACAATAGCTTCGTGAGTGAAGTTCAGGTACAATGGCTGGGTGAGGTCCAGGAGAATGTCTTCTGACGTCACGAGATCAACAAGTTCCGCGCGCTCCGACGGACAAAACACTGTCACACTCTCGTAAGTTCCTTTGTTCGGCTGTAATCAGTACAATAGGTAATTAGGTAAATATCGCATGTAATGAGAAGCGCCTAATCGTTCCTAGCAAAACTTAAATTACCAAAGTGCGGAACTCTATGTTCTGCATTGAGAACAGCTTGCATGCATGGTTGAATGCACCTTTATCGGTTAGAGAAAAACGATTTTAAATACTTTGTCATTAGGAGCTTAATTTTAAAATCAAAACCTTCAACTGAAGGTTATGAAATTCCAATAAAGGTTCCATTCCACTAGTTCACTTACTGCAGCCAGAAGTGACTCGACTCCACAGCCCGTAAACTTTAAATAAACGATAAAAGTTTTTAACTCACATGGTCACTGATAGAAACTAACTTTAGTACGAACAACGGAATATTTACCATGTTTTTTATTTTGTTTGATTTTACGATATAGTCCTTCTAACCATGGAACTTGTAACAGTGTTAAAATATCGGAAACTCAAACAACATAAAAACGTTATTAAAAAAAAAGTGTTAAACTCCATTCGCACATGAAGATTCAGTCAAAACATCCTAATCGAATAGCGACAGAAATGCTCGTCCATCATTCATTTAGGTCATGACGATAATTAGATAACTAGGTAGGTAGGTCTCACTAGATAACTCAGAGCTGAAAGCTTTGAATTGAATAGGTAGGGACATTAATCCGATATCTGCTCATGACGTTCGTACCTGTCACCCCATTCACTAGCAATAGCCTCTTCTTAGTGCTCATCATCGTTAAACGACTCGCTTTATCAACTTCAAACTCAGGGCTTCAGGAGGTATTGTATTTCGATCAGAAACTTTCAATATTATGAAAGTTAAGGTCAAAGAACCTTCATTTTAGGATGTTTAAGTCTGGTTGTTAAGTCAATCAAAAAGTCTTTGTGTTTTAAATTAGGTATCTAGGTGAATTTCTCGAATAGAAAAAATAATTTCGTAGCTGAAAATGGTAATAGAATATGCTGATAAGTTGTTGTATCCTCGTTTCTTGTTCTCTTGGGAGTACATGTAGTTGCCTATCTCGAGCAAGAAATAAAAATTATTTTAGATAAACTCTTAAGGCTCATTTTATCCGTATGTAATTTGTCCGCAACACAACTCTGACTATTCAATTCACTGACACGCAAATATCATTAATAATTTTGATTAAAGTCTACCAAAAGCAAAATTTATTACATTATTTTATCTAGATAAAAGTACAATAGAAAATCGTCGTAATGCACAGAGTTAACGTCTATAAGTCAATATTTCTCCGATTTTGTAAATAACTGAATGACAAGAAAATATTGATTTCTCAACGCAAGCTTAACCAGGCTTTTACGGCTAAAAATGCGTGTACAAATATGGATAATGAAGCGTAAAGATAAAGATTAATACATTTTCTTTTTCGCATACTTTCAGTTTGAATAGATTTTTCGTTGGATGATCGTTAATGCTGGAGATCACATCTCAAAATAAAGCACCTTTGCCATAAGCGAAATGAACTTTAAGAAAAAAAAAATTATAAGAAAACAGAAAAGTCGACTAGAGCCGAGTTTACCCGATTAAGCGTCACCGACCCGAGCGTAACAGTCAAAGCCTATTGTCCGCGTAGCGTCATTTTCCGTTTATTAACGCTTGCCTGCAGCTTCCGTACAAACTGTACGCATGTGTGGTTTTTAGTCCGTGCGAGTCCGGACATAACTCCCTCATCAGCATGATGTTGCCTGATGATGAGGGTTAAAGGGTTTTCCACACGATGAAAAAAGCCTTACGACACTTCGAAAATTTAAACTTGATGATAACATCTCATCTTGCCGTTATCTTTTCAAGCAAGCCGCGCAAACAAAACCTACATATTTAATGGATCTAATAACCACAATCTAAATGGAAACTATGATTACAACGAAATTTATTCAGGTCCCACGAGTAGTAATTAGTGGGTGTGACTTGTGGTATTAAATTACATTTTCTATGAAAATTTGATAACGCGAAAATTGCATAGATTTCAGGTCACCATTCAAACGTTTTCAATTTGGGAATGTATCCTACCTAAATAATTAACAGTAAAGTCCATATAATGTTCATGTTTTTTTTCTGTATTAGTACCTATTTCAAATATTTTGTGTTGGTTTGCGAAGTAGATTTACACACAAGCTGGGTATAATGGTACTTTAAGTCCTTCCAGAAAATTCGGCCAAGCCATTTAGGGCCAATGCAGTTTTTCCCAATTAGTCGAAAAAGCAGATGGTCTCGGCTGGCGCATGCTATTTCGATCTGTATTATCTATAGCATTTAATAGGATGTTCTGTCACGGGGGGTTATGACCCTCCCCTTTGACGAAATTTTCTAGGAAGCACTATGAATTTTCTTCGGGGTCTAAATGGTCAACTAGAAATTTCTCATAATCTTTACAATGTAAAGATAAGTAGGTAAATTACTCATCGGATTATTACTAATTCTGAACCACGAAGCAATTCGTGTTCTGAACACTAAAATGATTAGAACTTAGTATCTTTCTGTAATCTGTTTAAAACTTTCTTTAGAAACCCTCTTTATCAAAACTTGGTAATTATTTTTGACGTATAATACGTAATAATCTCGAAATATCTGCGTCTCGTGCTACTTTTAAAATAGGGGTACGAAAAACCGACTTTAATATTTGGAGAATTAATTTTTTTTAGGACGGCTCAGTCAAAATTTAATTACAGGATAGTTAAATCTTTAAAATTTAAGTGATTTAATTTTGTAGCGTTGATGTGTTAGATAGATAAGTTAGGTGTGACGTCAATCAGCCAACTTTTGCGATCTAGACAAAGAAACACTTGTGACGATGGTCACGACTACGACGGAGTGAAGTTGTGTACAAGTTGGAAACGAACGAAAACTGTCGCTAATTGTTGTAGTAAAGGAACGATGTTATTGTTGGGAATTGGAATTTCCTAACAAAAATTTTTTTCCCGCAAAACGTAAGTAGATAATTAGAGGTTTAATATAAGTTTTTGATACGATTACCTAGCTATTTGGTAAATCATTCCTTTGTATGAACTCTTTAGATTCGATAGTTTGAATTTAAATTGATTTAAGTTGCTCAAATTGTATTCGTCGCCAACTCCCCGCAGCCCTTAAATCATCACGAAACCTATCACTAAGTAAATCGAAAATTATATTTCGTAAAATAAATATAACGTATAAATATTTCTTAATATATTTTGTAAAATAAATATGGCTAACTCTAGTTACTGATACACATAAAATAATTACTGTCGCAAATAGGAAGCTGCAAAGTTCCAAACACAAAAGAAAACTAGTTTCCAAGCTAGACTTGCAATCCTTCACGGATTCAAGACTCGTGCTTCGAGCGTATTAAAAAATGCATAGAGCACGGTACCCGTGTCGCATCTCGTTAGTAGCTTCTAGTCAAGACGTTCCCGTAGGAATGAAGGTAGGCGCAGAATGTTCACTGCATAAAAGATGCTTCATGAGCGCACGAAGATGAACAGTTATTAAATTATCGTTGTAACACCAGTCTAAATTCTTGAAATTTTCGGTTGTATGAAGGTGGACGGCTCTCGGTGGGTGAAAACTAGGCACGGTCGAAGCCTTCCTAGTGAAAGAGGAACAAACATTCATATTTATAAAATTAGTTGGATTAACCTAGATCAAATAAAGGGCGCGTTAAGCTTTCCTCAAGTTTTCATGCATGTACGAAACTAGGAATATTTTAAATTGGTGTGTGCTAGGCGGAAGTGTCACCCGCAACTAACTTCACAGACTTCCGTGACGCGTACTGTACTAAAGCATGAATTCCAGTCGCGTGTACTTTAAAGCGGGTCTTCCGAACTTCCTTATTTCGTGTTTTGAGTAAACGTGCAAACGCCACGTTCCGAAACCATTTCCGTAGGCGCGTTTTATGTGTATAAATAACAACAACCCTTAACCTTTACGTTAAGTAATGACATTTTCTTTTATAGAGGTTTAATATTCGGCCAGAATAATATAGGATTTGTTTTGGCAGTTCATTTATGTACAGTCGAGTGCACATCAGTGGTAACAATTTGACATTGACAGCACCCTTATCGCTCTACGCAAAGGTGCTTTTCGTAGTGCAAGTGTTACCACTTTTGACCAGCAAGTTAGAATTCCGTTTAGATCCGTTTTTGTTCGCTATGTATATATGTTTTTTTTTGTATGGGTTTAAGTGGGTACCTGGAAGGTTTATATTCACAATTGGACCCGGTAGACGGTTCTGCGATCGGGTTAAATTAGAACCACGAGGGCAAAGCCGCGTGAGGGGTCAGCTAAATAATATGTTACCTATCCTGTGCCTCGGAGAGTTCGTAAAGTCGTCGGTTGGCGCGCGTTCGGAGAGATAAAGCGAATAGTCGTCACATGGGAGTATGAGGGGGGGGGGGGGGGACTGTCCGCTGTGATCAAAATTTAGTCAGGAGGACATTCATTTATTATTGTTTACTAAAGTTTATAGGTACTTCTGCTGTTTTTACTGTCTGTATAAAAGAATTCATTTCGAATTTCGCTCTTTGTTTGTAGGTATTTATAGGTTAGAATAGCCATTGGTAATAGATATTGGACATCCAGGATTTTTCGACGGCAATTCAGCAAAAGATTCGTATCATGATTTTCTCATAAAGTTTATTTATTTTCGTCACAAAGGTATCTAAGGAAGATAATTTATTATTATATTCTTTAATGACTTAGAGACCAGAAAATGAGACGCACCTTCAGTATCTACGAGTACCTACTTCGATTTTAATTTGGAAGTTAGTAGTCACGTAGTCAGGTACCTACAAAAGGGAACTATTGAATAATTTAACATAGGCCCTTTGAAGGAAAACGGACGAAAGTAATGGTTTTCAATTTCAATATTCTGGTAAGAGTTTGAGAAATCGAACTGCTGGCCTATGTATTGAAAGCTCTAGGCATAACTAAAGACCCAATACGAATTTTAAGTTCATTATGCTTTTTAATTTGCTTGACACCGCTCGTCCGCTTGGATTTCGTATATTTCATCCTCCATTCTAAGCGGGTAGAGGTGAAATTTCCAAAAATACTTACTTGCCTTATGACTATTCATAAGTGCCTAAAATGGTCTACATGAATAAAAATATTTTGATTTTGATTGACTTAGGGTACTTCTAAGGTACACGGTACAATAACAATTATACAACATACACTAAAAAATTACAACAATACATTTTTAATGTAATTTCTAGGTGTTTAGAGTATTTTAATTAACAATGGAGTCATGGATTATAGTTTTTAGGATCTTCTTCTTCATCGTACGGCTGATGAACAACTTGGTGTCAGAGTTTTAACCGCCCGAAGGCCTCTAACACGGCTTTACACATCGTCGAAAAATCTCTCAGGTGGGCTGATTTCCTCACGTTTTCCTTCACCGGTTTAGAATGTGTTAATTAATTTCTAATACGCACATAAATCCGAAAAGTCAGAAAGCGTGCCTGGGTTTCGGACCTACGACTTTGCCTTGATCTTGTTTTTAGGATGAAATAGGTTTGTTATGAATAGTGACAATATGAATTGAATCATAGTGGTAAATGTCTTACCGTACTAGTACAGCCGGGGAAATGCAAGCAAATCGGATCCTCGGGCCAGTTCTTCGCTACATAAAAATGGAAGTCCCACACCTTATTGTTTCGATATGTTTGAATCGTTTGATGAAACTAAAAGTAAATAGAGAAAACAATTGTTAGCTTTTTTAAGCGATACTTTTGGCCTCCAAAAGCATCATAATTATGTATGCACCTTAAATACTTATATTAACTGTTCAAACCAGAAGATGTAGTCCACTCAAATCTTATTATAGAGATTTATCGATTTTTATTTACTTAAACCACTAAGTAGGTACCTAAACAATTTGTGAATAATTTTTTTTTTATTCTATTTTTTTTAGGGACCTTTATTCTGTAAGAATATGTCAGTCCAATCAGGCCTGCCTGATTATTAAAATTAAAGTTGTAATATCGAAATCGAGGTTAAAATCTGATTTTTTTTTATCGCTAATTCAGAAATAGCTGAGCAGAAACATGTCATCGGTAAATCATCAAAATTTTGAAAGAAAGAAACGTTATATATTCAGCAAATGGTCATCGATCGAGGTCATAATCATCGAGCACAGAAAACCATATTTAATAAAACTAGGTACTATTCAAATGCCCATGCCGAATGGATCACGAAACGTCCAGCGCTGGTTTGATGCACATTTATGTACCATTTTTGGAGGAAAATATATTTTTTATTGGTTATATTTGGTCAGCAAGACGTTTATATTCAATGTCAAAGACTCAAAATGTTTTCCACAAAATAAGCTGAAATTACCTAACTTGACTTGCTAAAAATTCCCTCGTTTCCAACCCAATTTCTAAAACGTTTGAAGTGGAAAACTCATTAAAAGTTACCTTTAAAGATTCAGGCATATACTGCACTAAGATATCGGCCACAGCTGGGAGCTCGTCTTCTGAAACCAATCGAAAGTTTTTCCCTTCGGGCACGATTTCCATGTCTGAAACAAACGAAACAAATACTTAGAAACATTGCGAATACGACCTTAATATTTATAATTACGAAAGTGTGTTTTGTCCTTCTCTCACGCTGCAACGGAGCAACGGATCGACGTGAGTTCTTTGCATAATATAGTTTTTGGGCCGGAGAATGACATAGGGTACTTATTATCTCAGAAAAGTTAAATGTATTATATTATTGTTTATTTCATTCATGTTTTGTTTATGGTGGAGAATATTAACAATCGTTATTCAAGAGTTTATACGCCATGGGGGACACGTGGTGTACCCCAAATAATAGAATATGCATTGTGTCGACTGTCTGACGATCAAAGCATTCTGTCAAATGAGATGATCAAATAGTATTCTGGTATAATAAAAGCTAAAACTCCTTTCGCTAAAAAAAGAACGTTAGGTAAATAGGTATGCAGTGTAAAACTCAACCAAATTCAAGAAATTTCAACGTATGACAAGGTCACTAACGATGTTTACACTGGCGAGGTTGAAAATTGCATTTCATGAGCGCTTATTATAAACTACAGTTTAAACAAAAACGGTCACGGAATCGTTCGCATATACCTCCTATGTGGAATATCGAACATTTTAGTGCCATGCAACATGCAATATCTATTTGTATGACCTCGCTTTATGCTGCAATTTAGCTGTAGATTTTATTTAGGTACTCTACTGCACTCCAAAAATGTATTTATTATTTCCTACACTGGAGTTGAACTTCCAGATCTACAGCGTGTAACAGAAGTCCGAAATAATACTTAAGGGCATGTATGTATATCATGAAGAGAATCACCTGTGAAAATATTGAATGCAAAAGAGGCATTTTTTTTTCATACAAAATAATTATTTTGGTTTCATTTTCTTCAATAATGACAGATCTCATTATCCTACGCGTGCCTAGAGCTTACTTAAAGAATTTATTGAAGGTAAGTAACCGGATTCGTGTTGATTCACCTTTCAGCTGATTTCTAGGGCTGTATTTGAAAGAATTTGGTGAAAACTTTGACCATGGTTTACTCGAGTATTGTTTGGGGTTCGGTTCCAAAACCTATGCTCAAGGATTGTTTATAAGGTACCTTAAACGCCCTTAATGTATTATTTCGAACTTCTGTTACACGCTGTATATGAAATTCTTCAAATATTAACTCGGGCGGTACTACCCACGATCCCTGGCGTGCCGTGCCATCGCTTTACTAACTAAGCTACCGAGTTCTGCTCAGTTTTTCACCGGTGTTTATTGGGTAACGATTTCAATTATATTTTAAATCAGACGTAAAATGAGAAAAGGCTCAGTATAACTTACTTGATTTTAAAACGTCTAAAGTCATACTTTTCTAGTGATCTACAATTTATTTAGGATTTTATTTGGTTACTGATTTATCGATGTTCTTATGACAGCCGGGGCCAACAGCTTAACACGCTTACCGACCCACAGGAGAGGTGATAATTAATTTATAACACGCTCATAACTTCCGAAAACTTCCTAGCACTGATAGCCTAGTGGTATGAGCGTTGACTTCTAAGTCAGAGGTCTCGAGTTCGATCCCAAGGCGCAAAACGTCTGACTTTTCTTAAGTTATGGGCGTGTAATAAATTAATTATTAGCTGCTAAAACGGTGAGGGAAAACATCGCGATGAAACCAACACACCTGAGAGATTTTTCAATGGTGTGTGAAGCCATGTCAGAGACCTTCGAGTGGTTTAAACTCTAAACCAGGTTGTTCATCAATCATACGATAAGAAGAAGAAGACTTCCGAAAAGTCAGAGTGCGTCCCTGGGGTTCGAACCTGAGATCTCTGACAGTCAACTGTCATACCACTGTCATAGTTATTTTACTTTTTTATTTATATTTTGTTAACAGGTTTTTACAGCTGGCAAAACCGAAGGCAATCTGGGTTTTGTTTAGTATCCAACTACTCTCAATGATACTCAAGTTATTTTGGCATGAATTTTGTCACAGTGCACTTTTCCATCCAAGATTTTATCTTTGAAAACTTTCGATAGAATTTGCGGTTGTATATTTTATTTACAAGTGGTTTTCGAGGTCAAGTGGAGGCTTTTCTGGTTTCTTAGTTAACATTTTTTTTACGTAAAACGGTTTTGTCATCAAAACTAAAGCCGTGTACTAAATATCAGATCAATCTGTCAACAGGAAGGGGGTGAAATATCGATTAATAAATTGGAACCAAATAATAACAGGTCAAGTTAAGTAAAACCGTTAAAAAACAGGATAGTGGGTTTTGATTTCTTATGCCATTTTCTATGAGTTCTATAATGAACGATCTTTTGCATCGCGGTGGATGGCACGTTACGATGGATTTCCTGTTGTTTCGGTTTTCAACGTATTATTTAAAAAAATATAAAAGTATCTATGACAGTATTTTACTATCTCTCGACCACTTCAACTAGGTAGGTACCCACATTTTTTTCATATCTGTTGTCCATCATTTGGGTGGACAAGGGAGATATGAAAAAATTAGGCTTTAGTTCGACATCGCTTTTAGAGATAAGACCGCTTATTGTACTTGTAATAACTTTTATAAGTGTGTTTCTGTGATATTTATTATAAAATTAATGACGTTTTCGTATTTATCGTAATAAACAACTTTCTATTCTGTAAATAAGTACCTATAGGAAAATTATTATTTTTAATTCCTCAAGCATGTCTTGGCATCTTTCTTTCTTTATCGTGTGGCTGATAAACAGCCTAAGGTTTACTGGTAGAAAATGCCAATGGCATTAAGTCCACTATTATTATTTTATATGCGTAAAGTATTAACTAAATAAATAGTTAGAGCACCTAGTTAAATACATAGGTGTGTAGAATACTGCGTAAAAATATCCTAAGGCTGCTTTTCCACCAGAGATGTGCGAGGAAGCTAAGCTGTGAGCTATGCAAAATTCCACCAATGAGATTGCTTCATTGTCCTAGCCCAGGACTGGGGAAACTTTTTCCTTCGCGTGCCCATATTTACTAACGAAATATATGGCGGGCTAAGAAATAAAAATATTAATACCCTGTATTTTCTGAAAATATTTTGTACAATATACATACCTATAAATAGTAATTCATTTTTGTTTGGTCGCGGGCCGGATTTCAAAGCTTTGCGGGCCGGAGATGGTCCGCGTGCCGTAGTTTCCCCAACCCTGTCCTAGCCCCATGCAGCACGGTTTTCTTATTGCTGAATTTTTTCTTAGCTTAGCTTACAAAAACGCACCCTAACACTGGCATTTTGATAAAAAAACTTTACAAAGATCTTTCACAAAATAACAAAACTTACACAAAAGTGTTATTTTGTCACAATTTCAAATTATACTCTACTTAAAGACTTATTCTGTGACCGCGTTTCACACGCGATATTTACTCACGTCAACACAGAAACGTTCAACTACAAGTTAAACTATTGTATCAAAGTTAATCTGTCTTTGTACCTTGTTACTTAGAAACAGTGAATAGTTAACTAGCCGTTTGTGGTATTAATCAAGTCAATAATATTGTATTGCATGCGATGTTACGTAAACATTAGGGGGAACTACATGTCTTATGGTTAAACTATTAACCGGTTATCAACTATATTGTTTTGTAAAACAGGCTGTAATGTGCTACCCTTGTGTGTAGTTGAATTTATTTTGATTGTCTTTTTTAATCAATCTTACCACAACTTTTAATCGATAACTATAAATTTCAAAATACCGCAATTTTTTTTAGCTAAGAACATTCTCAATTAGGTCACCTTTCAAATAAGAATACTATCTCAAAATCAGTAAATTCGTTTAGGAGTTACGATGCCACAGACAGACACACAGACATACAGATACACATAGGTACACAGACACGTCAAACTTATAACACCCCCCTTTTTGCATGTATAATAAAACTAACTAAATATCATTATTATTTTAAAAAACCCTTTGTTTTTTTTTTTAATATTTGTACAAAAGATATATTAAAAATATTAACAACTTCATACAAATAAGAAAAAAATGGTGTACATTGTATTATGGTGTACAGTGTACATTTTTTCCTACTACCACAATCTTACAGCAAGGCAAAAGGTAACCACTAAAGTTCAAACACCTTTTTATTTACATCAAAACATATTTTTTATCGAATTAAGGTTGTTGACTCGGGTTATCACAAAGTAAATCTAGATTAACGTTTTAAATCTAAGAAAATAATTGGTTACCAAGGTAGAAAGTAACACGCTATATTTCTACTATTTAATTTTGTTTCTATAGTAATTGAAGAATTCTACTCCAACAATATCGTAGATCAAAACAAGTAGCACAACCTATACGTAATTATAATGTTAACAGTTAAATTGATTATGTAATTTTAATTGAAATTCAGCCGATAAAACTGTAGTTCAAATATGACGAATGAAGTTCTACGCTTGCTACGAGCTCGCCTACCGCTACGAGCGAGCTACGCCTACGCTTACGGCTACGAAGCAAACCTACAGTGTATCTGTAGGTACATTTCTGCAAAGTTCAAACTCGTAAAAATGTCATTACATGGCTTTACATAAGTTACAGCAAGAAATAGTAAAATGAATAGAACATAATATTCTATTACTATTAAAAAATTTACTCTAAAAATTCTTGAATAAAAATAAAAACTTATCTTGCGAGGTGTAAAACTTGAACGAACGAGCCAACATACCCAAGCTATTGATAACGATGCCTTTAGCTTTATACGGACGAACAAACGCAACTAAGCGGACCTAAACGGTCTGACCCACATAATTTGCAACCACTATCTGTGTCATAACCATAGGTCTAGCTATCAAGTAGTAAATTACCCATAAAACGTCACATGACATGGTCGCAGTTAGAATCGATATTCAGTGCGTCAAATATAAAAAAATGGTGCCAACTTAGCATACGGTCTCTCTGACGCTTAGAAAATTCCGTAATCAAAGTTGCAACACCTAAGGGGTATCACTTGCACGTTGCTGATCCTATGCGGAGTTACGAAATGGGAGGGGGTAATTCTTCTTCTTATCGTATGGTTGATGAACAACCTGGTGTCAGAGTTTACACCGCCCGTAGGCCTGTGACATGGCTTTACACACCGTTGAAAAATATCTCAGGTGTGCTGGTTTCATCACGATGTTTTCCGTCACCGTTTTAGCAACTGATAATTAATTTATAATACGCACATAACTTACGAAAAGGTAGAGGTGCGCACCTCTGACTTGTCATACCACTAGGCTATCAGATTCAGGGGGTAATTAAGAAAGGGGGAGTAGGGAAGGAGTCCTGGCCCATGTCATGCCGATATTTTGTCAGAGGGTGGTAGGATACGACCTATACATGTCATGTATTTGTCATAGTTAGTAAGTAACTATGAAATAATAAACAAATAATAGAATATATATAGTATAATAATAATATATACATAGAAATAATAAACAAATTAAATACCAAGGCTAAAATATGTCTGAAACCAAGTAGTTTCAGACAAAAAAAAGCGAAAAAAAAACTCTAATTGTACCCACTGACTTTAGAAGATTCTAAATGGCTTAAAAAAATGAGGTCCATAAATATCATTTATTTGAACCAAGGACAAGGGCCACCCCATCTTTCAGGGAATTAGTGTCATTCCATTGGGTCTCTTACCATCGCCCCGCGATAAAACACATGGCTCCAAAATTGCTGCACAGTGGACGATGGTAAGAGCCCGACGTAAAATAACATTAATGCAGCCATGGCAGGGAATGCTTCCTCCGCTCTTCTGGCAGGATAGACCGTGGCACTGTAAAAGACCGCTATCTTGATGTCTTTTAAGGGGTTCCGTACCTCAAAAGGAAAAACGGAACCCTTATAGGGTCACTTTGTTTTCCGTCTAACTGTCTGTCAAGACCCTTTATGTAATAATTATACAGGGTTATTTGTAACACACCAGCATCCTTAAAAGGGGTCATTAAACTCATCATTATGAACAACTTTTACTATGGGACCAACCCTGAAATCGCAAAAAAAAATCAGCTGTTCCACACATTTGTTTTTTTTTTAATCTTTATTTAAGGAGCTTAGTCAAAAGACTATACATTTATGTTCACATAACTCAACAAAATGTATGGAACAGCTGATTTTTTTTTTCATTACATAACAAATAAACATTCTTTCTTCCTTTCTTTCCGAAAGGAAGTTAATTAAAATTGCATCGGAGCGGGAAGTTTAGTTAGTTTCATTACGTAGCAGTCTAATTGCTTATCGACGTACCAATCTCCTCGTTCCTTGTATATACCTATATATACCTACAGATATGACTTTACATAAATATTTATATTAAATCTGATAATTTGGGGATTACAGGGTATTATACAGTTCTGCCTAAATTCCCGTTGGTTGTCGTTGTTATTGGCAATACGTGATTTGCTTAGCTACCTGAACAAGGGATACTTTAATAATAATCGCGCTGTTTATCGTTCCGCTTAACAGATTATTTTTACTTAATGACCTCAATTAGTGGGAAAAGCCAATGCATCCAATTCAAAACCAAGGCTAAGGCTTACGAATACTAGACCCACGATTCGGAGGTAGTTTTAAATGATTGTATTTTTAATTTATTAAAGTTCGAGAAATGCGACACAATATAAGTTAAACACTTATACATACACACTAAAATACACCTTACGAAATAAAACATGTTTTCTGCCTAATTGGTGTGCTTTTAGCAAAGCACTAAGTTATAGTTATAAATTTGCAATGTAAAGCAGGTACTACCCCTGCAGTTGGCAGCAAGGGGTGGTCGAATGCACGGGGTTGTTCAAGGGCACACGTGACGCCATATCCGCACGTTCTGTATTTAGTAGGGTTGTGAAAAAAGTTTGCCATTTGACATTTTGTAATTCGTTTTTTGATTTTTAAATTGACGAAAAAGAGAGGTGTTCTACGTTTAACGTGTTTATTTGTATGTCGGTAGCATCGTAGCTCCCAAACAGATGAACCGATTTTTTGTTTAGTTTACTTTTTATTTGACTTGATAAGTGTTATTAGTAAAAAAAAAATTTGAGGATATCGGGGGATTTTTAAATTTATACTTATTATTTTATTGAAATACCTGTCTCTTTTATTTATAGCTTTAATTGCTGGCGATAGTATGGTGAATACGCAAGTGAAACCCATGCTTTCGCCCAGAGGTTTGTTGAGGAATACAGTGAGGTTTTTTGTCCGTAGTTAATAGCTAAGGTAACCCCCTCACCAGCCCTTGGTGATAGGGCACCTATAAAGGGTTTTCCACACGTAAAAAAATAGAAAAGGGTTCAAGCGATCTTGGTTTGCGTTCATTTGGAATGAAGTCTTTTGGGCTAACGTTATTACGGGCTCTCGTTTTCGGGTCAGTTACAGTCATTAGATACTCCTTCCCTAGACCGAAATCATCCGAATGATGTCCTAATGTTGTTTGATAATGGGCTAATGTTTTTTTGAGCTTGCGTTTTTCGGAATAGCGTATGTTCGGGATACAATTTATGATTTGAGGTTATACAGGGTTAAAAGTCGACATACCACTTTATTGAAATGATATTTTTAACCATTAAACTGATACAGTTCAGGGTTAGTAAAGATAGAAATTTTAAATGTCTTTACAAATTGATCATTGAAATGGTTAATTTGTGTATGTTTAGATGAAGAATGTATAGATCATGCATTTATAGGAAGGTTTATAAATACAGCAGAATTACCTTACTATATCAAAAATAATATTAAGTTTTATTCTTTAATTTTTGTGATTTTTTTTTAAGTAGGTACATGTACGTTGTAGCACATATTGTTAGCTTATTAAATAATTATAGTTTTTTTTTCTTGTATTTGTGTTGTTTACGAAGATACCTCTTAGTATTATTCACAAGTTAACATAAAATTTTGATTTGCTTTTACTAACAACTAAGTTGTTTTTGACTAAGGTGGCAGCCCTAACGTTAAATACAAAATGTCGGTGTAAATTCATGATTAATCACTTAAATATTCAAAGGGTGGTTTAGTACCTACAGTGACGAGTAATATAAACTGTTTATGTACGATCGCACGATACATGAATATTATGAATTTAAAATACTGCATAAATAATGATTATGCAAATATGTCTAATAAAATGTTGTATAAAATCCTATTCATTACCCAGGACATGTTGGTATTTGTCACTGTTACTGAGATAAGTTCCTTATCTAGTGTCTTTGCGTATCACTAGGTCAGAGATAGATGGACGAAGATGGTCGCAGTGGTGAAATGACAGCTAAGCGCACCCACGGCCGACGTAGTTGTCAGTTAGAATATTATAAACTTTTATATATAAATAAATAAATCAGCCTGTAACTGTCCCAATGCCAATGCCAAAGGCCTCTTCTCATACAGAGAAGGATTTATTTATTTATATATAACTCTTTGAAAGTATTATCCAGATATTCGGTTTTTTACTAAACTACATATTCGGAAATTTTGCTTTGTTGGAGGCAGCTTCTTAATTAACCAGATGCAGCTGAGTTTCAGTTTTCTACACGACCGCCTATCTAACCCCCGTAACCTAAAGGGATACGATGTTCTGAAGATAGATTAGTTGTCAGGATTTTATGATAGTATATCCCTAAAAGGACTGTAAAAAGATCTTTACGACAGCCGGTACCAACGGCTTAACAAGTCTACCGAAGCACGGACATAATAAATGTATTTCTGATACGTACATAACTTCTGAAAAGTCAGAGGTGCGTACCTAACTTTCGAACCTAATACCTTTAACTTGCCAGTCAACGGTCATCACTGCCATCAGGTTATCATTGCCTCCCTTCCGCATCCTATTCTTCTAATATTATAAATTCGAAAATGCGTTTCTTCAATCAGCTAGAAAATGCTGGCATAAACACCAAAACGGATTACGATCGAATATAAATTGGATTTGGAATTAAATTTTTTCCCTAGTACTCCTCTCAATCACATCCATAATACCTATAATACTCATTACTTATTCATTATTAAGTCCATTTAGAATTGTTGCTAACCAATAACCACCAATATTGTTAATATTATGTACTCGACGGGCAATTAAAACTGTTTTGATTTGTAAAGATGATAATTCAGGTATAACCTAGTTTCTGAGTCAGGCCCTTATAATTCCTAGTCACATATAAAAAAAAAATTGTATTAATTACCCACTATTGATACTGAATACTTTCCTTATGTACCAAGTGTTTTCTATTCTATTCTTACGTATTTTAATAACGTCACGTTATTTCTATTACGTAAAATCTGACATTTAATTTAAACCGTAAAGTTGCCAATATTTTTTCAAAGCGAAACCTGTTAAAAGTTAATTTTACCTCTTGTTATACAAAGATTCAATTATGTTACAGAGTAAAGTTCAATCTAAAATGGCCGTAGCCACCGTACTCGTATAACATACAACTTTTCTAAAGGGAGTAAAACTAAGTTAACTGGATTCCTATACAAATGTTTTACAACTTTATAAGCCATAAAATATTGCCTGAAATAATGTCTTCTGACCGAATTTTGGTCGTAGCGGCATCAACAGATATTAGCTATCTATGCAAGAGATATTGTAGTGCACAAGTGTGTACGCAAACACAGGTGCACTCTCTAATCCCTTACTCTCATAATCCGATAGGAAGGCGATCCGACACGACTGGAGAGAGATCAGGCAACCAATGGCTTTACGAGCTTTCCGAGGCACGGAGGAAACCTGTTTGCCATTCAACGGTCAATATTACAAGTTTTCTCATCATGTTTTCCTTTAGTTCGTCAGTTGTGTCTTAAGTAATGAAAGTAAATTCGATATTGAATACGTACAAGTAACATTTATATGCCAGGTTCGAACTACTTCGAACCCATAACTTTGCAAGCGAGTACCAACTCGCTTGCAAAGTTGCAAATGTACGAAAATGTTCTGTAACCATTAACCTAACTTTAGTCTTGTCTTTATTATAGGTATATATGCATGGGGTCTATTTAAGGCCTTCACCCACTATTCCTTTCCGTCACCGGACCGTACCGTCCCGACACTTTTACAGCTTTAGACGAACTTTAAAATAAGTTCAAAACATGGTAGTTTAGATTTGTAGAGCTCTTGGAAAACATATTTTATTTTATTTTATTTATAGACTCACGCCTGTATTCCCCAGAGGGGGTAGGCAGAGGTGTGTAGTACACCCACGTTTCGCCGGCTATGTAATAAGTCCCATGTAATAGGGGGCGAGCCTATTGCCATTAACCGGGCACAAATCCAGACTCCGTGCTGCTACTGAGAATTTCCTAATGGAAAAACCCAATAACACTTTGCCCGACCCGGGGATCGAACCCAGGACCTCGTGCTCAGCAGTCGCGCTTGCTACCACTAGACCAACGAGGCAGTAACATATAATTCTTTATATTATGTTGCCATGCTGTGTTGCCCAGTATACTGTGTGTAAACCTATATTTTATAGGTTAGATTTAGCTCCAGTGGCCGAATATATGGGAACTTTAGTACCTTCTTATCGAGGGATTTGGCTCACAAAATCCTAACGTGGACCTCCCATTTTGATAGCGATTCACATCCGCAGACAATAAATATCACACTGTTCCGTTATCGGCTTCTGAAACTTAGCGAAAATACGTGTTTATGGCAAGTTTATTTGAACTAGTGGTCCAGTATAAATTTTAGCTTTCTGCACTTTTTCTCCATATAAACTTTTACTATGCCAAGTTTCACACTCATCCGTGCGCGCAATATTCTTAAAAAAGATCCATAGTTTTAGCTTTACGTATTATTTTATAGATAAGTTGACTCTTTGATCGAGTAAAGTTATAAAATGTATCGATTCAGGTAATAACCAAAACAGACGCCTACGTTCATCAAAAGTTTAACTCGCTTTTAGAATGTCGAACCGGAGAAATAAAGATTGTCTGAATGGCAAATTGAGCTAAAATGGCAGAATTATGATGACTGTCTTTATTCTAGAAGATGACGCTGCCGAGACAGGTAATCGAATATGTATGAAGGCAATGCGAGTGCTTTAATATCTACGAGTTTCAGAAATTTTCTCTTTGCCATTCATAAGTCATGTTAGCGTTTTATAAAGTGAAACATTTCATAAATGGCTTCTAGTTTTCGTGAAAGTTTTAATCATATAGGTTGAGTGTTGAATTTAACATCGTATTTACCCAGTTACAAAAAAGGAGGGTTATGACTTTAACATAGACTGCTAAAATCATAACTCCTTTTTCGTAGTCAGGTATGTTTTTGCTTAGATTTCAGTTCAGTTCAGTTCATTCAGTTTTAATGATCTATTTTTTATACGAAAACTGGTCAGTGTTCCTTTTGGGTTTTTGTACAGCTTTGCCTGCGTGCAGTGCTATAGTGCAGTCAATATTCACGAAGATAGACATTTACAATTTTGTTTTATCACGTAATGCGTGAAATAACTCGTTTAAAAAAACAAATAACACTCATTTACGCTATTAATAACGTAGTTTTCTTAATTCAATCCGAAATATAACAGTTCAAGCTGGGGAATTTAAGTACCCTTTCTTCATTCGTTTTCTTTTCTTCTTTATTTCATAGTTTAAGTCAAACTAATCTTTTTATTTTGTATGAAATAATTCGCAATATCACATCATTATAAAATAAATAAATCCAGATCATCAAGGACCAGGATTAACCAAATAACGTCAGCATGTAGAAATTGTGAACATTTTTACACCTATTTTTTAAACTGTCGCAAATCAAATGAAAATTTTATTAACAGTTTTATCTTGTAAGAAAGAAGCTTTAAGCTCGAGTCAAAAGTAATTAGATTTTTTTAATCCAGGTAAGTTTAGATCTCCTAGGTATTCATTAAATTAATGAATAAAGGTAAAAGGCAAGCCGCAAAGCGGTTTATACCGGATTAATGTTTCCGGTTTTCTTCAATTGCATTTCTCTTATAGGTATAATTTCTGTGGTTTTTGGCGTCAGTTACACTTACTGAATTATTACCCAACTAAGTAGTTTGAGAAAATATGTCGAATTTTTGCTACTACACGTATTTTGTTACGCATTGTAATTATTTGTTTCAGCATTAACAATATAAATATACAATGTATACAAAGCAAAATTACGAAGATGAAGGAATAAAAATATGACAGAAAATTGCGAGCTTAATTTGAATAAATATCTTAAACAAAGAAAATGCTACGTGTCAAATTGCTCCTGCCTATAATGGTATACATTTATTTATGTGTATATCATTATAATATTTTCATCCTATCTAAATAATTTACATTGATATTGAGAGACATTTTTTAAGCGTTTTGTACATGATCAAGTTACATAAAGTTTAGTAGGTATTCTACTTAGGATTTTAATGAAAAGGTTAAGCAGCGATAGCCTATGTATATGACCGTTGGTCTGCCAAATTAAAGGTCGTTGGTTCAAAACCCAGGCACCTCTGTCTTTTCGGATACTTATGCGGTTTAGAAATTATTTATCACTTGCTAAAACACCTGAGAGATTTTTCAAGGGTGCGTATAGCCATTTCAGAGGCCTACGGGACATCAGGTTGTTCACCCACTATACGATATGATTAATTTAAAGAAAAAAAACATGCAGGATCAAGCATAAAAAAAATCATATTCTTCACTACGACTACTAATAGGCAGTGCCTTTAATCAAAAAAAGAAAAAAACGTTGCAAACAAAAATGAAACCCATTTAAAATAAAGTTAATAGTTAAAAGATAAGTTAATAAATTAAAGTTAATTTAATAAATTTGTTAGTAAATTGGACATAGTTACAAGCAAAAATGAAACCCTAGTAGTAAAAAAGAAAGTTTCGTACTAAAGATAATAAATTATAGTAAATCTTTGTTATCCTGCAGAATAACATATTAGGTGGTTTAATTACTTAAATTTTAAAAATCTCTGAATCACCTGTAAAAATGTATTCGCTATACAAAAACAAATTCGAAAAATAAACTTCAGTTAGTGGCTCGTTATGGAACACTAATTGCGCAAATTCCATTAATATTCCAGGTTTTAATTTGAACCTTATTTGCTTAACCATATGATATGTTATTCTAAAATAATGTTTTCCTACACGCTAGTAAATAGCAGCCATATCGAGTTGGCAACGACATTGCGTGAGAACGGCGGCGCCTGTGTCGCGTCGCCCTTGAATCTGCAGGAGTACTGCAGTGGCCGGTCGATCGATGGATTACACACTTAAATCTCTCAGTAATCTCATTTATTTGTTTCCTGCAACGACATCAACATTCCTCTTAGTTACGAACTAGTAATAAATAGTAAATAAAAAAGTATTAGATTTTTTTTTATCGTATAGTTGATGGACAACTGTCAGAGTTTAAACTGCCCAGTAAGCCTCTGACATGGCTTTACACACCGTTGATAAATCTCTCAGGTGTGCTGGTTTCCTCACGATGTTATCCTTCACCATTTTAGCAATAGACAAATAAACTTCTAAAACGCACATGAATTCGAAAAGTCAAAAGGCACGTGCCTGGGTTTCAAACCTACGACTATTGACTTGACAGTCCAATGGTCCTACCACTAGGCTATCACTGCTTAGACAAATGGAAATTGAACACAATATGGAATTTTAAGTTTTAAAAGCTTTTAATATTCAATTTCCCGTCCTAGAAATTTCTAACGTTTCGAGACCAGTACTATTTTAACTCGATGGAACTAATATCAGATCTTCCTATTTTGCTCACGGGATACGTTTATATGGGAGTCTATAGGGTGAGACGTACTGTCATGTTTTATGAGAGATTACACTGACTATATCGACTGTCAACATCTTCATGATAACCAAGCCCGTCGGCTACAGGTGTTTTTTGAGTCAAACCAAAGTGATAATTTATTTTTAATATTTTTAGACTTACTGTTACAGAATATTAGAGGTGCAATTTTGGATTGTATTCAGCCATAAAACCAAAGTGAAATCTACGCTGCACTGAAATTTATCCTGGTATTCAAAACAGACATTTTACTATCAATACAATGAATTAGTAAACAAATTTGTTTAGCCAATAAATAACAATATATAACAAAGTATTTGTAAAAATATTTTCGTTTATTAGTAGGCAAACAACGCGAATTTTAATTAATATCAATTAGGATTAATTTATTAGTTTAGTGGACGAATTACGTATTTATAATTAATATTGCAAATACGGTATACAACCAGTCTTACCAAGGGGTATCGTGTAACCCAGTATCTGGGTTGTGGAGGTCTGATAGGCAGTCGCTCCATGTAAAACACTGGTATTCAGCTGCATCCGGTAAGACTGGAAGCCGACCCCAACATAGTTGGGAAAAGGCTAGGCAGATGATGATGATTGCACATACGCCATAAGTAGATATTTACCAATACTTGGGTTATAAAATATTTTTTTACTAATTAATTCTGTATAAAAGGAATCATTTGAGTTCCTCTACATGTAGGTATACATAATAATTTTGCTCGTATCTGATCCCCGCTTTCTTACAGAAAATGTACAGATTACTTATTGTACATTTTATCGTCATTATCCGAGTTCATAGCCCCGTGGAACTTTACAAAGTCAAAGTGAATAGCTAGTATAATGATCGTGCTTATAGACCATAGACTAACCGTTCATTGTTGGTGCACTATTGTGATTTGAATTCAACAAGTAGATATTCGTAAAAATTATTAAATAGTACAAAATAGTAAGTGGTTAAAAATAGATGATTCATTCATAACTACTCTACCTTTCTAATTGGATATTTCATGGAACTTACCCTCAAAAAGACCCAAAAAGTTGCAACGTTTATTTTTTAAATCTTTGCGGAAAGTGTGGTCACTCTACCGTAAATTTGCAAGTAGTGCTACCATGAGTTTATTGCATACATTTTATGTACCTATTTGTATTTTTATTTAAGTATACAGTTGTATTTATGTCTTCGTGCTGGCGCATTGGTTACGGACCCGCTTTGCACGTGAGTATGGGTTCGAATCTGGCATGTACCAATGTGACTTTTTCAATGAAATAAGGAAACCGGAACTAAATAGTCCTTTGCTCTGCAGTGGGACGGAAATTGAGTCAAAAATAGTTTTCGATGTCGACGAAGAAAAAAACTGATTACCATCCCCACACCTTCTTGTAAATTAATAAACAACGGACAGGAAAACGACAAAAAAAAACTTGTGAATTTCCATTTATTTTCTGTAATTTTGCGTGAAACTGAAATTACTGGGACGAAACATCTGTCATACAAGACATGAGACAACGAAATGTATTCCTAAAACCGTCGTAATTTTGACGTGACTTTTGGCAATTTAGAGAATAATAAATGTTGACGTCGTAGCTATGTATCTACATCTTATCTGCTCCAAAGTCAAAACAATAGGTTAAGTAGGTCATTTTAAACTTGCATAGCGGCTATTGTAGTACGTCATACGAGTTACGTCAAAAGCTGCTTTATATGCTCCGTACATTGTTCAGTAACAGCTAACAGGCAAAAGTGAGGCTCGGGACAAGTAAACGTACTGCTTCTTAAGGCGACGTACTTTGTAGCGGTCAAATCACATTGTCGCGAAACGGAATGATAGCGAACGGAATTGTACATAGCATAATGAACTTTATGCTAACTGTGTAACTTTGCAATTCATATACCTACCTATTACCTAACAATATAAATTATTTTCGTAACTAAACGCCATACCGTAATCAAAATAAATTGGTTTGCCAGCCTCAATTATTAAGGTTTTATTATTGTGTCTATGTTTTAGCAGTTTGAATATTGTTCTTGACACGTTCCATGACATTTCTGTTTTACTCTTGACGTTTATAAAAAATATATGAAAGTATATTTTTTTCAGCTGTATTATTTATTGCTTTATTTTATCCTCAACAATGGTTATGGGCCCAGAAAACTGCAGTTAGATCCAGGGGAACCGAGAGGAAATAAAAAGCTAAGAAATAATCAGCGGTACAATTATATTTTTTTGTGGTTGTGAAAGGTGAGTGAATTCACAATAGTATACATGATGTCGTCGGCGAATGTACGTATTGAATCACTCAGTAAGGACAACTACGATAGTTGGAGAGTACAGGCAGAGGCACTCCTCATTAAGAATGATGCCTGGGGATACGTTGATGGCAGTAAGCCGAAGCCGGCGGAACCCGCTTTAGCAAAGAGTTGGGAGGCAGGTGACGTAAAAGCCAGAGCAGATTTGATTTTAGCAATTAGTCCAAGTGAAATACGACATGTAAGAGGGTGTTCTACGTCACGCGAACTATGGCTAAAACTGGAGTCGATTTACGCCTCGAAAGGGCCTGCTAAGAAAGCAACGTACTTGAAACGCTTAACTTTACATAGGATGACTGAGGGTAGCGATGTTCGTAAACACATTGAAGAGTTTTTTGATGCTGTGGACAAATTAAATGACATGGATGTGCAAATTCATGATGACCTGTTATCCATAATGTTATTGTATAGTTTGCCATCGGAGTATGAAAATTTTCGTTGTGCAATAGAGTCCAGGGACGAGTTACCGAAGCCAGAAGCGTTGAAAGTAAAAATCCTTGAAGAAGACATATCAAGGCACCAGGGTACTATGGAGGGAGCTTCGATTACAATAAAGAAGTCAAATAAAAACGTTAAAGATACAGGGAAGAAAATCTTCAAATTTAAATGTTTTAAGTGCCATCAATTTGGACATAAAGCATCGAGTTGCACAGTGAAGAAAAAAGAATCGGAACATGTTTCACGGTGTGTGAGGGATGATGTAGCAGTAGCTATTGATGATACTAGTTTTATATCCTTTAATTGTATTGCAGATTATAATGCAACGAGTGGTGAAAACTGGATCATTGACAGCGGTAGTACATCGCACTTGTGTAACGATGCGAGCAGGTTTGAAACATTAAAAACGCAAAAAGGTAAATTAAATTTGGCAACTAATTCAAGTGCAGATATTACAGGTAAGGGTACGGTAAGACTATCCACGTGTAATAATCGGTCAACCAGAGTCATTGCACTCCCAGACACGTTATATGTTCCTAATTTACGGAGTAATTTGTTATCTGTGGCTAAAATTGCTGATAAAGGTTTCAATGTTACTTTTAGTAAAGATTCATGCACTATTACCGATCAGGTTGGTAATGTTGTTTTGAAGTCGGAACGTAAGGGTAATTTGTATTACGTTAGGGAAGTTAATACCATAGCTTCGATAGTGTCTGAAAGGGAAAGTGTGGATGTACGAGGTTGGCATGAACGATTAGGACATCTGAATGTAAAGGATCTTACTAAACTTTTGAATTGTTCTGGCGTGAAAGTAAAAATGACAGATACGAAAATGAAAGAATTGTACGATTGTGATATTTGTGCGAAAGGAAAAATGACCAGACTGCCATTTTTAAAATCCAGTGGGCCTTGTAATGAGAAACTGCGAATCATTTATTCGGATGTTGTTGGACCGATGAAAACTGAAGCAGTAGGAGGCGCAAAATATTTTGTAACGTTTATAGATGACTGTACGAGATGGTGTGAAGTTTATTTACTAAAAAGTAAAAGTAATGTTTTAACTGTTTTTAAAATTTATAAAAACATTGTAGAAAATTTGATAGGTAAGAAGATTAAATATTTACAATCTGACAATGGTGGTGAATACTGTAATCGTGATTTTGATGAGTTTTTAAGAAAAGAGGGTATACAGAGAAGATTGACTGTTCCTCGTACACCGCAGCAGAATGGTGTGGCAGAAAGGATGAACAGGACACTTGTAGAGATGGCTAGATGCATGATGCTATCGTCAGGTTTATCACAAGGTTTTTGGGCGGATGCTATTGTAACGGCATGTCATGTTCGAAACCGATGTCCATCTAATAGTTTAAACGGTGGGATTCCTTTTGAAAAGTTTTTTGGGACACCTGTGAAGCTCAACTATATGCAAAAATTTGGAGCTAAGGTACACGTGTTAGATAAAGAACAAGGAAAGGACAAGTTTGCAGCAAGAAGTGTTTCAGGAGTCTTTGTAGGATACCCGAGAGATGTCAAAGGTTACAGAATATGGATACCGGAGAGCAAAAAACTCATAGTAGCGAGAGATGTTAGATTTCATAACGACGATTGTAATGCGAACGATAAAAATAGCTTAGATCCCTTCTTAGAAGACAAAGTTAAAGAAGTGGAGGTGACCCCTAAAACAGTAGAAATTGAATTACGTTCAGTTGAGAATAAACAAGATTCGGAGAATCAATCTGGTATAGATTGTGAAGAAGAGCTTGTTATGTTACCAACTGTAATATCTACGGGGGAATCAAGTAAGAACAATGATATTATAGGACCTGTGGAGGAACATGAAATCCCTCAACCAACTAACACAACATCAAGAAATGAATTGACAGATGAAAGAGAACAACTACGAATTTTTAAGCGAGCTCCTGGAAGGCCGAAATTAGAGAGAGGAAATATAGGTAGGCCACGTAAGATTTATCGTATGGTTGAAGTTGAACAGGAACTTGAGGCTGAACAAGAAGTTGAAGCTGAAGGGGAAAATTACGTAGATTGTGAAGATTTTTCAGGTCAAGTGAGCTTAAAAGAAGCGTTGAGTGGTGCTGAAAAGTATAGTTGGGAACAGGCTATATTATCTGAAATAAAGAGTCTTTTAATTAATGATACCTGGATTTTGGTTAAAAAACCAAAAGACCGAGCTGTTGTGGGTTGTAGGTACGTGTTAACTACAAAAATTAATACAGACAAGAGTGAGAAGAAAAAGGCGAGACTTGTTGCAAAAGGTTACAGTCAACAATATGGAGTTGATTATCATGAAACCTTTTCTCCAGTCGCAAGACTTGAAACAGTCAGGACGCTGATTGCTCTTGCTGTTGAATTAGGTATGGAAATACATCAACTGGATATTAACACAGCATATTTAAATGGTCGTCTAAATGAGGAGATTTATATGCAAGTACCGGAGTTATTAAAAGAGAGTTTGGAGAAAATTGTTGACTCTGAAAATAATACAAACATTATAAATCGAGCACGTAAAATGTTGGCTGATCTAAAATCTGGAGGCGATACGTGTCTTTTAAAAAAATCGTTATATGGTTTGAAGCAAGCTGGTCGCCAATGGAACCTTAAACTGGACGAAAAGTTAAAGCAGATGAATTTTAAGGTGTCTAAAAATGAACACTGTTTTTATTTCAAAGATTTCGATGACAATACAAAACTTTTTGTTGTTATATATGTCGATGACATTTTGGTTGCATCGCAGAAAATAGGTTACATCGAAAGTTTTAAAAAGGAACTGGCTGAAGAGTTCGAATTAAAAGATTTTGGATCTGCCAAATACATGTTGGGAATTGACATTGTCAGAAGAGATAATGTCATTGAACTTTCACAACAAAAATTTATTTCAGATTTGTTACGAAAGTTTAATATGGAAAATGCCAAAGAAAATATTAGCACGCCTATGGAAGTTGGACTAAAACTCGTAAAAGGTGAAGGCAATAGTAAAAAATGGCCTTATCGTGAGCTAATAGGTAGTCTTATGTATTTATCCATTGGAACAAGACCTGACATCACAAATAGCGTTATAAAGCTGGCTCAATTTGCAGATTGTGCCACAGAGGCGCATTGGAAGTCGGCAAGAAGAGTGCTTAGATACCTAAAGCGGACTATTACTTACAAAATGGTTTTCAAGAAAACGGGTAAGCCAGTAATGGGTTATTGTGATACCGACTGGGGCAATTGTGTGATGGACAGACGTTCATATACGGGTTATGCATTTGTTCTAGGGGGAGCGTGCATTTCCTGGAAATCTCAAAAACAGAAATGTGTAGCAACGTCATCCTGTGAAGCAGAGTATGTAAGTTTATGTGAGAGTATGAAAGAGGCTGTGTACTTGAATAGCTTACTGACTGAGATTGGTTTGGTGCATTATTCGCGAGTGGTATTACATGTGGATAACCAAGGGGCGTTAGCACTTGCCAATGATCCAGTGCACCACAGTCGCTGTAAACATATTGACATCAAATTGCATTATATACGGGATGTCTTGAACACGAATAAATATATTACGCTGAGATATCTGTCTACTGATAACATGGCAGCAGATATACTAACCAAGGCACTGCCTAAAGCAAAGCACCTGTTATGTTTGTTTATGTTAGGTATATTGTCTTAGGTTTAGTATTTTAGATTTTTATTATAAAGTCTAAATTAAAGGGGCGTATTAAGGTTTTATTATTGTGTCTATGTTTTAGCAGTTTGAATATTGTTCTTGACACGTTCCATGACATTTCTGTTTTACTCTTGACGTTTATAAAAAATATATGAAAGTATATTTTTTTCAGCTGTATTATTTATTGCTTTATTTTATCCTCAACATCAATTACATCGATTCCCTAAATTTAATCTTAATAATTCATTTACTTATATTTATGGCATTTAATATTTAAAAAATATAATTATGAGAAGTGGTCTAAACTATTGTAGAATGTTCTACAAGATAAGCACAAGATTACATCAAATAGGTAATAATTATTCGAGTCTGACCTACAAGAATTTGGCAAATACCTTATAGTTTTTATAATCATTTAATTACGAATAAATTCCACATACTTCATTTTATATAAAATATATATTTAATATAATATAGTTATATTTTAATTTCATATTTGAAACTAAAACTGTTACCTTATTTGACTGTAAAATCTCTCTCACGCCCAGAAGCAGCGGGCTTTTCCTCTGGGATTAAAATATATGCTTCTCATTAACTGAACGACCGAAAATGTAGTAGTTAAATAAACGGAATTCAGTAGTGACGTATAATAAATATTATGATACGTAGCGGCTCATAACTTCAGCAAAATTAAGCAATGTGTCCTATACCTAATGTGATTTGTAATTGCGGGTTCCTTATTAAAACTTATATCCGAGTTATTCCAACTTCATAAGCATTTTCCTGTGCCTCATTACTGGGACACCTTGAATTATTCGCCTGAAAACGTATCTAGGTTACACCGTTTAAAATATAACAGGTAGAAAAATGGTTCCATGTTTTTTTCTCTCCATTCTGCGGCAAAATAAGATGCTCTATTTATGTCTCTTAGTTTGAAAGCAGCTTTTAAAGCGTTATTCATAAGTACTTATGTAGCTACACGTTTCAAATGATTCTTTCAACGAATCTGCCAACTGTTTATCTGACAAGTTGTAAATTAATGCAAAAATATGACTCGGAACGACTATTTTAGTAAATGACAGCAGCGCTTTTGATTTAATAGCGTTTTTGACAGGAGTTACAATATACCGTCACCTGTGCAGAAAAACGCGTAATATCATCGCGTGTCTTCAAGATATATTTATCTCCCGCCCACTTACAACGTTAATTAACTAATGTATTATAATTCTGTTTGTAACTATTTTTACAAGAATGTTCGCGTGATCGGCGTTCTGCTTGTAAACTAAGTTCGGCACAATTTATGGTGTTTCTCAGGCAAGCTTTTATAACGATACTTAAATTATGTGGTATGAATTATGGTGATGGAAATTAATATTAAGTGTGTCCTTGGATTAATACGCAAATATGTACAGTGTACACACAGTGTGTAGGTATAGCTTGAATGAAAATGTCGACGATAATACAGAAGCCATTGTATTGATTCGTTTGCGTAGGAAGTTATGATTGAGTCGGCAAAACGAGGTTGAATAAATATGCATGTAGGTTTTACTATCTCTGCTCAAAATATGTTGTGAAACAAACCCAAGTTTCGTGTAAGCCTAGCACAATAAATGTTTCATGTAAATAATTCTGTAGATAGTAACTGTGGTAGTCACTAATCAGATATATGCTTGTTGACTTTGTAGGCACTTTCAGTTTATTAGTAGCTTAGAAAAAAATATGTAATACGGTATTGGGTTTAATATTTAAGTAACTTTTTAAAAAGCTAAAAGGTACATTTAAATCTCTCATCTCGGCTCTTTTTAGAAAAACCAGATAATATTTTCAAGATTAAACTCGAGAGGATAATAGCTCTCTAAAAAAAGCTGTAATTATTGAATTAAAATAATTTCCTTTTACAGCGTGAGTTGTACGAGAAAATACATACCTAATTATTAATACTTGTGCTCAAAGGATTGTCAGATGCGGGCGTTTTGACTTTAAACACACGAAAACTTATCTAGTGTTGAGATAGGCAATACACCACGAAAGTCCCCGACTACCCTCAAGGGAAGAATTGTAGATATCAACCATGATTTTTTTTCTTCTGTTTGTTTAGAAGTGTGATGCGCCCTGGGCCCCCGATCCTAGAGGGCCCCCAAATCTCCATTAACCACCTATATAGTTTTGTCACCCTGGGCCTATGATTGACTCAGTCCACCACTGCATGGACAGTCATGGCCTTATGGGTTATCTGGGCATAATGTAAACCTATAGATAAAATAAATATTCTAAATGTGAAAGTTTATGAGATATGGATGGACGAATGTTAGTTACTCTTTCACGTCAAGCTTACCTAACAGATTTTGATGAAACTTTACAGTGTTATGGTCTAGGTAGGTATATTGATATTTTATCTAAATATAATATCTAAATGCCACGCGGGCGGAAGCCGCGGGCGGAACTCGCGAGCGGAAGCTAGATCTTAATATAACAAACTTCCTACTTATGGTTTTATATTATAAGATTGCTAAAAGCTTCAGATTTAATATGTATGAGACGCACGACTCCCTCATAAAATATAAATTAAGTTCGGTAACCGTTTACAATTTAAATAACACGAAAAAAAATGTTCAATATTACAATATTATTATTATTTTTCCTCCTGCTATGAATAGAATCAGGAAAAATAAAAATTCTAATATAACAAACAATATAATAACAACCTGAATAAATCCTATTGCGTCAACTTTTAAGAAGAAATCTTTAAGGTTTAACATTACTAGTACTAAGTTATATTCTCCTGATCGAATTTCAATGACAGCGGCCAATCACAGCGGACTTCGCCATCTACGCAGGAGAAATTATAGTGCACAAGCGCGGCGTGAGCTCAAACACAGTTGCACTCTCTGCCCTTTAGTTCTCGTAATCCGCTGGGACGGTAATGCGACCGGATCCTTAGCGCGTACCAGTGGCGAAGGCTTCATACAACTCGATTCATACTGACTTTATATTGAAAAATAGCCCACCAATAGTGTCTACTATTGCCTAAAATATATTTGATTTTGGCTTACCTATTACAAAAATGTACCTTCCGCCACTGGGGCGTACAAATGAACTTTTAGTACAAATGAGTCTTTATGATACTTAGGCCCAATTTCACCATTAACTTTAATAACCGAGTTTAATAAAACTAAGTTCAGCCATACACAAAATGCTTGAACTGAGTTTAACTTGATTGATCGCGTTTAGTGTCAG
Source organism: Protodeltote pygarga (assembly GCA_936450705.2). Lineage (NCBI taxonomy): Eukaryota > Metazoa > Arthropoda > Insecta > Lepidoptera > Noctuidae > Protodeltote > Protodeltote pygarga. The sequence continues at coordinate 4,037,035 of OW388257.2, read as the reverse complement.
TGGTGAAATCGGCTTCTAATATAATTATGTGCGTAAGAGTGCGCTTATCGATACTCCGTGTTTAAATCCTTTATGGGCTTCAAAAAGATTTACAGAAAATACTGCTATTGAGAACGAATGATCCACAATAACCCGATTTTATTCCACCGCAGCGTCATAATATCATATCCGGCATGAGCTGAGAAGGCGGTATAGCTCGATAGCATTCTCAAATCGATTCACCACGTATCTCAAATATGAGGAATTTCAACATAAATTGAATAGGAAATATCGATCAAAACGTTTAAAGATGGCGTCTGAGCTCAGTTTAAACGGAACGAGTTATCCGAACAAAGTTCCATTCACAAAGTTTCAAAAGAGTAGAGGCGAAACTTGAAATCGGACTTCTTGAAACAAAAGAGTTACACCGCGGTTTACCTAACTTAGTAACCCACACCGTTAGACATTCGCAGTAAAACCGAGACATTTAATAGGGGCAGAAATACAATTAATTGTAGGGTTTTATAGCTAAATGAAAGTAAAATGTACGATCGAATTTAAGAAGGACGCTTTTGTTAGGTGAAGTGGTACTAGAGTGAAGATCGATAGCCGTACTAGACTGAATAGCCGTCTCGATAGCCTAGTTTTTCTGGCGGCTTAGCAGAATTTACTCGATAAAAAGACAATGGCGTTGAATTTCGACGTTACGTCTGTCGACCTCGTCTGATGTGATGTCATTTGTCGTATGTGCCTAAAGCTGATAGTTCGCGTTTCCTAACGATCTTTTTGTTTGTATAAATGGGACTTTGATTGCTTGTGCTATGTCTATTTTCAGTTTTTAGAGCATAACGAAATATAGTCTAAAAATATACTAAAATAGCTATAATTTAAGCTTAAATTGTGTCATAATTGTAAATAGACTAGTCAATGTGTACTTTGAAATACCTACTTAATTTGTAAAATTGTCTAAAAAGTAGTCTTTCTAATTTCACCCACCAGGTACAATAATTGTGAATAAAACCATTCAAATACACACAAAAAATCATTAAAATCGATCCAGCCGTTTTGAAGTGATTCGCGGACAAAAATTGGTAGCAATTGATTTTTTATTTATAAAGATGTATATTTTGCTGCAGTAATTAATTTCAACCAATGAAGATTCTGACAACGCTATTGTAATTTACGAGAATTTAAGATTGACAATTCATAGCGAGAGTTTATGGATAAAAGCAACCATTTTATACTGTTACTAGCTGTTCCCCGCGACTTTGTCCGCGTTAAATTAAATTTTCCCGTAAACACACGTTTATAAAGCAGCCAGATTGCCTGTTTTTTTTTTCTTACTTGAATCACAGATAGGTATTGTTATTTTTTACTGAAAACTGAACTTTTTTTTTTCAAAATAATAAATAGCCTATAGCACTCAGGGATAAAGTAGCTTCCTATTGGTGAAAGAATTTTTAGGATCGGATCGGTAGTTCCAGAGATTACCCCTAACATACATACATTATTACATACATACAAACTTTACCTCTTTATAATATTAGTATAGAAGAAGCCTTATATTCCCCCCATTGCAGGTGTATAAATACCCGTTATGGGTGTAAGACAAATGTTATGGAAATTGAGGGCCATTTCAGCTACCATTACCGCAATCTTTGGGTTTCTTTGTGTGACTCGACTTTCACATTTCATAAATAAAGACCACTTATTACAGAAAAAGAAAAATATACTAAGCCGCTTACGGTATAAAATTATACTTTATTCTCTAGATATAATTTGGGGATAACAAGATCTTTAATCTGACTATTACAGGATCAAACAGCGTGTAATTGATTAAAAAAACCAGACTTATTAAACATTGACCTATTAAATAATGATAGGTACCTATCGATTTTGAAATAAAGTCGTTCTCTTTTTAATGACGTACAAACGTAAAAAGAATAATATAGTTTTAAATTAAAATCGATACCACATAGCAAAAAAAAATTAAGATTATAGTAGCCCCCCTATGTTACGACATTCTCGACGTAATCACAGACGGGCGCCAGACCGGAACAAATCTGCAGACGATACAAACATTTTCCTGTGCGGCATCCCACGGCCCATTTGATTAATAAAACTGAAAGCGTCTATCTTTTTAAGCTAGTAAATTTCAAATTAAAAGAAAATTTTTTTCGAGACTAAAGTGTCAGACAGTCGAGATTTTTTATCATAATTATGACGTTAACGTCACTAATAAAGATACCTAAACCTGTTTGATCCTGATAAGATCAGTAAAAGCTTCAGAAGTATGACATAACATGAACATTCTATTTTAAATGAAAATATTACGAGATTTTGTAGTTATTGGCTACGGAAGCGTAGGTATTCGTGTGTGTGCTACGCGGGCTACGAAATGCTACTACGAAAATACGTAGTACATAAATTTGTGATTTCAGTAATTTTGAAGGAAATGGATATCAATATTCATTAATATAATTACGTAGTGCTATTTTTTAAATTATTTTTTCTTTATTTATAATAGCCTTTTTGATTATAAAAGAAGCAACTCTAGATACTCATTTTGATTTAGATTTTTTTGTCCATGCGGAAAGAACAAAACTTATTATTGTTGATATAATATTTAATGTATCTTACTCTACAATAAACTTAAGTCGTACTTTTCAAATACAAGTTATTTTAAGAGTTAGGTTAGAATCGAGATTTATTATATTTGTAGGCTTAATAAAGGTGACATAATCGTGTTCATCAAACCCGCTATAAATAATAAAATGAAAAATTCCAATAGAGTAATTAAGAATGAGAATAAAGATTATTTTAAATTGAGAATTAAGAAACTCCAATTTCAAATCATTTACCTAATTTAATTTGATTAAATTATATTTAATTCTATTCAATTAATCTAATTACAAATTTTGCTCCAATGTAAATTTAAAATAGTAAGTATAATAATATAATTATGCATTTAATATTTACATGAAAGTAACGCTCATTTACTGTAAACTATGGGTTTGAGAGTTTACTATAAAACCTGAAAGAAAATGTATATTTTTTTACAAAAAAAGTCACGACAAACCAAATTACGCAATAACAAATATTGCTTATAAAACTACGCATTGCATTCCATTACTCACTAGAGTTCAACCTGCATAAATAATTTACGAACAAAGACAGTAATGGTTTACATATGGCGCGAGTTGCAAAGTGGCGCATTTCAAGGACACTACTGCAGCGTGACAAGGTCAATTAACGAAGTGCCTGGATCGTATCGATGTGGGACCGATATGTGGAATTGCGGTCCATTTGATTCGAGCAGTTGTGGTTGCAGGAGAGGAATTATTTTGAATCTTATAGTTAGAGAGTTAAACTTGTTTATTGGTTACAGTTTGGATATATAAAAATTATGTAATTTAATTACCTCCTGTCCGCCTACATGACTGTGTTTTAAGATTCGAGTAAAAACTGTTTAGAATATATCAATGAAAACTGTTCCGTCAAGGGAGAAAAAGTCATTGTCTATTAAAATAATTGTGGTGTTAATAAATGTGTTCGATCCAAGTAGCCTCTTGTTTTCAATAGGTTCCGCGACTTTCGTTCTTATTATTTCGATTTAAATAAAAAAGTATAATTGTATCATAGGTAAAGTATACCTTAGCCTAAGTTATTTTGTAATACTCTGTACAATTTTTTGAAGACAATTTATAAATTAACTATTATACTTAATTACTTAAAAATTGTAAAAAAAAAACGATACAAAAACTCTCAATTTTTTTGAGCTAAAGACGCTCGATTTAATCACCTTTCAAATGAAATTAACTAAATCAAAATCGGTTCATCAGTTTGATGCGACGAGACACATACAGATACACACGCCAAACACCTAGTAACCTAACCTAGTAACACCCCAAAAAGTTATGTAGTGTAGCTGTTATGCGGTTCGCCTTCTATACCCAGTGTCGCGGGTTCAATTCCTGCACGGAAAAAATATTAGTCTAATTAACTATTTAATAGGTATTTGTTCCAGTCTAGGTTTTTGCTTTCCTTTTTATCTAATTTTTCAATGTCTGACGTGGAAGTATTAAAATGAAGTCTTTACATTCACACAAAAGCTGTCATATTGGCGGAACATTTTTGATGAGTTTTTCTCAATGAATGCTCCTTTGAGGTAAATTTAAATGTCAACCTAAGTGTCAACCGTTCTTTTGTAGAATGCACGCCGGCGCAATTTGAATAGTACCTACAAATGTTCAAATGCTAAACCGCATTGAAATGGTAGATTCAAAGGAGATTAAAAACTCTGAAATGACAACACAACAGATGATTTACGAAAACGCTTATATAGGTAGGATCTAAATAAAAAAAAATTACTTTGTTAAACTACGCCCAACTGTTAAATTAATGTCAAACGATTAATTGAAAATATTTGAAACAAAGACAAAAATTATAAATTTTCATCATCGTCTTCGAAATCTCATAGATTTTTAAAATTTATTAGAATTTATCCGGAATTAAAGTAATTGTTCGAAATAAGTACGCAGTATTTTTTATTACGAACCAAAGTGTACGGTTTATGCTCGTCTTTGGTAAAGTATTTCACCTAAACTTCAAGAAGTAGTTCACCTAGTTCGCGTAAAGAAGACACATATTCAGTATCATGAAATCTATTGACAGACGTCGCGTCGTTGTCAGACACACAAAGGCAAAAGGTCTTATGTTAAAAAAGATTTACCGGCTAGACAGTACAGTGCAAGTTCTAGTTGAAGCCGTAATGAGGGAAGGTCAAACACAATGCTTTACGCGTCATTTAGAGGATTAACGGCATAACCAACATACGGCAGCTGACAAAAGAGACGAGGATTGATATCTCGTACGCACTCTTTTGTCATAATGCAGCTACCAGCCGGCAGCCCCAAGTGTTCAACAGGGAGCGGATATTTTTTGCCAGCAGTCGAACAATTAAATGTGGTATTGTATCGCAAATGAATAGCGGATCCCGGCCGACATGTCATTGCAAACACATAATGAAAGGTATACCTTTTATCCGGCGAGCCCTGTGTGCGAACGCCGGCGTCCGTGGCGGTAAGCCCCCGGTGTTGAAGTGTCGAGTGTAAGGGTGTTGGAAGCGCCAAGGAGGGCTCCTGGCCGCGAGGGGCCGGCGTTGCTGCGCGTAGCGAGCGATGGGCGCGCGTGTACCTCGAGGTCGGTTTGCCGGCGGAGTGGGCCGTGCTGTGACAGCCGGCAAGGGTGCGCGCGCCTGCACCACGGCGCATGCGTACTCGTACGCCGCAAGCGATTAAACTAAATACACCAACACGCAGCGCCACCACATGTGCTATACTGGCGCGCTGCCGCCTTACCTACATACCGAGGTAAGCATTATACGTATTTTTTATAATCTTCGGTTTTGACCCATATTCTTACGATAGTATTAATCCTTATTGTACGGTGCATTATTGTAATATGTTCAGTGGCATGAATTGAAGGCTAAATAATTTCCGTGATCTGGAGGTTGTGTTTCGTAGCGACGAGCTGCATCAACAGCTTAGGTAGTGATCACTGAAAAAGGTTTTTTGGCAAAAGTTCAATTTTAAAATATAGTGTCATTTAAATTGATAACTTTGTACTTCGCACAATGTTTGAATATATTTTCGTGAAACATGCGACGTAGTGTAAAATTCAATTGGTTTATACGGTGGTGTAGTTGTTAAGATCAGCTGTTTGTATCAGTTTATCGTTGGTGCTATCGATTGGCAGCACTTTCACCGCTGGGCGCGAATGGTGACTGTTATTCTGTTTTGGCGCGGCTCCAGCAATGGCGGACACCCACCCTTGTTGCTAAGACACGCCATTTTCGCCTAACAATTACTTAGGTACTAACAAAGCCGAAGTGGAAAAAAAAGATTAGTATTTTTAACCAACTTATAAAGAAGGTATAGATACCTACAATACGACTTTTTATATAATAATATGATTATGCATAAATCCGATAAATTTATAGCGACCGATTTGGTACTTTAGCTTGGAGATGTTGTAATTTTGCGCGCGTTTTGTAATTTTGCACCGTTTGAAAGGATAAGTTTTACCTCAAGATGGCCCTATTAATATTTTTTAAAGATATAACGGAAAACGGAATTTGGCAATAACAATAGAACTCTTCATCGGATGATAGCAAACTTTGTTACAACTAATTTAATTTTGTTTTTTATACTTATGTTAGTGTAGTCTTTTTTTTTCGGGAAATCGCAAAGCGCCTTGTCGCTTTACGTGACCAGAAGGCTGTCTTATTCTTTGGTCAAAGAATAAGTCTTGCCATTCAACGTGACGACGCTGCCAGTCTTCTGAGCACTTGCCGGATGTCAGTTTTTTATAGGCAAGTGTATATTTCAAATTAAAATCAGCCTGTAACTTTACTGTCCCACTGCAGGGTAAAGGCCTCTTCTCATACAGAGAAGGATTGAGCATTAATCACCGCGCTAGCTCACTGCGTGTAGCTTTCCTTACGATGTTTTCCTTCACCGTTAGTCAGTGGTGTCTTAGACTAAGAAACTACATAAGACATTGAAAAAGTCACATCGGTAATGTCAGGTTCAAACCCACACCCAGGTGTATATAATAGTTATATTTAATGTATTAGTATTAAGTGGGTTTTTAAAACAGTTTTATTCTTTTGTAAGAAGTTTTATCAGGACCTAGCGTCAGATAGTAAAGCGTCAAGCGAGATAATAAAGCGTTGATAGAGTTTAAAACAAAAGTTAATTTGTTCATGGTTCATATATTTTGTGATATCCTTTTGCCGTTTGAGGAGCGGCTCTACAATGTCTGTTTCTACATCATGCATAAATATAGATAGGTATACGTACTCCAGTACTGTCTGTCTTAAGTTGTAAATAATTTTGAGACATCTCTTACTTGAAAGGAGTATTGAAAAAATATTTTATGCAATTTTAAACTCTGTTTTTGTGATTTTTTTATACATTATAGCGCATGTTAGCTTATTAAGTAGGGTAAAACCAGGATAGTTTCTCCACTTTTCAAAAAAGGTCTATAGTTCAAAGATATGTTCTTATTCCGAGTAATGCATAATGTATATTAAAATATTGGTCCTTTATCTTTCATAGAAGCCAATTTTATTCAATTAAACTAAAAATTTCACATAATATGGGCTAAATACTAAATAAAGTTGACGGTAGATCAAAAATAATATTAAATAACTATTCAGACGCTTGCCACCTCAGTCTGCCTGCGACCACGAGATCTGCAAAGATCTCGAAACGTCAGGTGTTTTTTTAAAAATACAATATAGGTACGCGAGTTATCCGTTTAAAAGTTGTTTCATTATGTTAAATGTTCGCGAAAGTTTGAGACTATATTAAATAATATAGTTTTTAAGTAAATCCTGTTTTATTTGACCTCTCAAAAAAGTTGCCTATTGTGGCGGATAGTAGCTTGACGGCCTAGCCTAAAAATGCTTCGGGGGATACTTGCCTCGGGAACACCTTACTAAGATTTACATAATATTCCAATATGGGGTACACACCTCACTATGTTTTTTTTTACATAGAATATTTTATATCCATTTTAATGAAATCCTTTTTTAATTACTAATCAGAATATTATCATCATTGTAAATCTATTTATCTATTTACTTATCTGTCTTTTGTCCAGCTGATGAGGCGCGGCACTACGCTTGGTTGATGTTTTAATACTTACAAGTCATTTTGTTAACTTAGATTGAACGCATGAAGTATTTTAAAGTTATATTATGTTGAAAAAAACACCAAAAGAGAAAAAAAAAATTTAATTGTAAAAAAATATAATTATAGAACAACTATCCGCATAAGTAAATAAGGCAACTATCCTTTTTGATACCTTTTCTATTTACGAAATAAATAAAAATGTTTCAACAATAAAACTTAATAAATAGTGTAGTTAAACTCTAGTGCATGCAAAGAACAAAAAGTTGACTAAGACCATAGTCAGTCATAAAAATATTCAAAATGAATTGCTTACCAATATAATTTCGACACCTGTCAATATTTCACCGTAGAGGATTTTTGCTTACACGGACAAAACACGTGAGCCTATTTCGATGGTTTTTATGGCACTGAGATTTAGGTACATACTCGTACTTACATTATATTATTACGGTTTTCAGTTCTGATTTCTTTGTATAACTTGGGTATATTTTCATAGGACCATTTTGATTAATTATTTTATTAAGTGAAAATATTCGGTGGCTAACTTTTGGGTATAACGTAAGATGAAGTTCAGTAAATTCATTAAAAGTCGAAAAATGAGACACAATAAGAAATGTATTGTTACGTTCCGCCCTAAAAGATTTTTCCTATAAAGTTAAATAAAAAATTACAGTATTGCTTATAACAGGTTACATTGAGAATTCACGGAATTCTGTCTTACGCAAAATAAGTAACAAATATCAATCAAATAAGTAAATTGAATTGAATCTAAATATTAACATGCAGCTGTTCTTTAGCTCTGCTCTTTGAGCTGCCAGGTAAGGCGACTACACAGGCCTATACCTACCTAAAAATAAACACGTCATGTTTAAAAAAATAAACAATTGCTTAGTGCCAAAGTTATGGATTTCTTAAATTATTTTATATTTTATTTGAGACGATTTACATAATAATCTCAAAAAACTGCACAACAATAACAGCACTGATAGCCTAGTGGTATGACCGTCGACTGATAAGTCAGTGGTCTCGAGTTCGATCCCAAGGCGCGCACCTCTCACTTTTCGTAAGTTATGTGCGTATTATAAATTAATTATCAGTTGCTAAAACGGTGAAGGAAAACATCGTGATGAAACCAGCATACCTGAGAGATTTTTCAATGATGTGTATAGCCGTGTCAGAGGCCTACGGGCGGTTTAAACTCTGACACCAGGTTGTTAATCAACCATACGATAAGAAGAAGAAGAATCTCAAAAAAAATCAAAATCTCTTCTGCAGATGTAATTAAAATTGCTTGCGTGGCCAATCGGTTCTTATGTGAGTTAGCTGTTAAACAATGAATTAATAATAAAAAATCATTTAAGTATGTATATTATGTGAAACTGAGAAATAAAATTTGATAAAAGCAGTGTCAAAAAGATAACACTTCATCATTACGTTACGATACGCGTTCGCTACGGGCGGTCTATCTGCATTGCTACAAAACATAGTGAAAACTGTAGCCATTTTCTTAGCTTTACTCGAAAAAGTATTTATACTTATAAATGTGTACGTTATGGTTGTAGTTATACTAAACAAATATCTTTCTATGTTTTTTTTTGTTTCATTAAAAAAAAACTCAAAATAAAAAAATCTTTTTTTTTCTAAGGTAGTTTTTGTCACTTTATTCCTCTTTTATTGTACTTTCGGATTTTGATGTGGTGACCTTGCTTTATATAACAAGAATGGTGTCCTTGAGGCTCACACGTGTATGCAGTTGATTACATACAGCGATTGAGTTTTTGCAAGTTACTGTACCTATAGTACCGTACTGTACCGGGATAGGACAGCGATACCGATAGTTATATCTTAAGACCGTTGTCAGGCAATACATACCTATAGGTCTAACCAAGGCATGCACTATTCTTTAACTTTTAAGTTTTGTGCGTATTATAAACTAATTATATTAATTGTACAAATACTCGTTTCACGTTGTATCATTCCAAATGATTTGCATCTATTTTCTTTATGCGCACTAGAATTACTAGAACACCTTAATTCGATTCGATTTTTGATTTTTAAATCGAAAGTAAAATACGCATTTCTAAAACAGGTGTGCACCATAGACTAGTTCACAATGGATACCTACCTCATGTCATTTTAATAATGTAGACTGGGCCTGCGAAACAAGCTGTTGGTGCGATTATAGATTTGGTGTGTCTTTTGCGCATAAAAGCTCGTTTTGCCCGCTCGTATATTATACTAGCTTTTGCTTGCGGCTCCGCTTGAGTTATTTAAGTAGGTACCTATTAGAATTTCAATTCCAACTCGAAAGATACGTGGGGCCATCTATTTATCATAAGAACGTTATTGTTGTTTTCCTCGGGAACTGTTATTTTTTCCGGGTTCAAATGGTACTCTATGTCCATTTTTGTATACCTGATAACGTGTACGCAAAATTTCAATTTGAGAATTTCAAACAAAATTGTAACAAATAAACTTACTTTCGCATTTATCATATTAGTTAGGAATGTTAGGATGCACCGGCGACTCAGGGCATGTGGGTCAGACTCACGTAAAAATTCTGCAATACGCCACATCCAGAAGTCATGATAAAGTCTAAGCGGGACACTCGCGCGGATATCCACGTGCGGCATCCGCATGCGTGATAGCTTTGTAATTCACTGATAATACCTATTATGTGCCGTGTGGTTTCCGGCCTAAGAATAGAACCACCCCCACTCGTCTCGCGAGTGTCGTACGTAGCAATAAAGGGAAAGATCCGGAGGATGGGTAGCAGGCTAGCAGCATCCTTCTGTGTAATAGCAATCATCTGCTACTGCGAACGCCCGCTTGCCCAGCGTGGCGATTATGGGCAAATGGGCAAACCTCCAATGAGCATACAAAAGTGGCGCAGATTGAGAGAGACCTATATTCAGCAGTGGACTAATACAGGCTGACGATGATAGTATTATGATAATGACTCGCATTTAAGTCTTATTGGCCAGGGAAACATAGATTTAAGTTCCTCCTGTCCCATCTCCAATTCACTTATGTTTAAGAGAGTCTAAAGACGGTCATTTCTAAATACCACAGCTGTTTATCTGACCCAATATTCTCTATAGACTAACGGATTTGACACAGTTGCAGAACATTTCAACAAAAGGGAGCCTAAATAGGGTGTCAAATCTTAAAGATGACGTAACAAGGTCAAATGGGGTGTCTTAATAAGAAGGGGGGCCGTTAGTAAAGATGATTCGTGGTTTGTGCTTGTACTTATTTGTTAGTATTTAAGTACTTTTATTACTTTTGTAAAAAAGAAATACAAAAGTAATACCTAGCTTTTATTGTTTGTAGGAGGATTATGGAGGAGGAGTTCCGTTCTGTATCTCCAAAGTTCATCATCAGATTATAATAATATTTTATGGAACCAGTCGGTAACTCTTTCAAACAAAAAAAGAATTAGGTACTCAAATCGGCATCAAAAATAGGCATCGAGTTGAAAACCTCCTTTTTACAAGTCAGTTAAAAGTTTCTATTTAAAAAAATAACAATATGGCGGACAGACATGCATAATCTTATTAACGTAACCTACGTACCTGTACCTACCGTTTTCCTATAGTAATTTAAACAATAGAGCAGAGATAATACTTCAAAAGTTAATCGAAATTTATATGGTAGTTTCGCAGAAATTTATCAGTCAAGCAATTTAAGCCGCAGCTAAGACCTTCACAACAGATTAACAAAAACCACATTTGAAACTTTAAGAACAGTAGATAATATATAATATCGAATTTTAAAAAAGAATATTAAAAAAATATGTTGTCTATTATACGTACGATATAGGTATTATAACTGTGAAAAATTGTTTGTCTTCATCTTCATCATATGGTTCTCATGGACAACCTGCTGTCAGAGTTTTAACCACCTAGGCCTCTAAAATGTCTTTACACACTGTTGAAAAATCTCTCAGGTGTGCTGGTTTCCGCACGATTTTCCTTTACCGTTTTAGCAAGTGATAATTAGTTTACATTCGAAATGCATAGGTTTCGGACTTACGGCCTATGACTTGGCAGTCAGTCGACCGTGATCGGTAACGTGTAAGTGATAACTACCCTTGTTAATGCAAGCATCTATAAGTTACGGTAACCGCTTATCATTAGGCGTGCTATAAAAAGCTTAACTGTCTCTTTACTAGTTTAAAATTTGAGCTAGTGGTATGAGTGACCATTGACTGGTCAGTCAGAGGTCTCAGGTTCATATCCAGGCTTACGAAGAGTCAGAAGTGCCCCTCTGACTCTTCGTAAGTTAAGTGCGTATTATAATTAAATTAATTATCACTTACTCCGTGCCTCGGAAAAGCACGTAAAGCCGTTGGCCCTGCGCCTGATCTCTCTCCAGTCGTGTCTGATTGCCGTCCCATTAAACTGTGAGAGTGAGGGAATAGAGAGTGCACCTGTATTTGCGCAATCTCTTGTGCACTATACCTCCTGCGTAGTTGGCTAATCTCAGTTGAGATTGGCCGTTGTGATCGAAATTCGGTCAGGAGGACGTTACCTACTAGTATAAAATCATAAACTTAGTAGGTAATGCCGCTCTCCCATCGGTTTGTTTAGCCACCAAAAACGCTGTCTCTCAGAAATTACGCCATGAATTGTCTTCAATAGACGCAAAGGCCTATAGTATAGAATTGTTTAGCGAATAACATTATTTCTAAATCGGTATGTTCAGTTCAAGGTCAGTTACAATAGCTTTATTAAAACAGAAAACATAAAATGCATTAACACGGAGAATTTTAACAGCAATGGAGTATATGTTCGCTGCGGCTAGTGGCATTAGGTCAAGGACATTGCACAAATCCGCAGTCTCCTTTATGACGCATTCAACACCACTGGCCCCAGTTTGGCTCCCATATCGTTGTCCGATCATTATTAGGGGTACAAATATTTCGTGTTCTACGAGACTGTACCTATAGTTATTTAATATTAAGTATAGGAAAAGAGATCTAACTTGTTAAGAACGTTGTGTTTTAAGCTGGGTTCGAAATATTCCAATATCTTTGGTTTAAACGGAACCGGCTTTGAAAAATATTTGTTTTATGGAAAAAAAGGATGTCATTTTCAAAAAAATAACACTACATTTTGATTGCTGAGATAAAATAAGAGCTCCGCTCAGAGCAAGAAATCAAATTAAGCTATGCTATATAATTTTTATTGAATGTCATTTCTGGCCATCCAGGTTGGATGGCCAAAAATGTAATAGTTACCAATACGCCAATACTATGCACATTTGCACAGATTGGATAAGAAATGGATTAATGTTATATGCGTAGACTAGGTGACCTACTTTTCATAACTTTGGAGCCGAAATCTAGGATCGTTAGCTTATATAATTTTTCAGTTCAGACAGAGGGACTTTTGGACCATTTCCCCCGGGAGTGAACGACATAGATAGGTATGCGAAGGTTAACAACTTATTTTCTACTGTTTCTGTTCTATGTCTCGAACGTAATCTCATAAGAATTTTGTTTGAGGGCCTATTACTGCCAGTTTGTCTGTTTGTCTGTCTGTTTCTGTCAAAAAAATATATTTCAGGTGTTTTTTTTTTATTTAAGGCGGGTTTAGTCGGATTAGTTTTTAGCTATTTGGACTAGCAACAAATTTGTAAAACTTTTTCCTACCAAAAAATTAAAAAAAAAAACAAGTTTCTTTCACATAGAGAAAATAGAGTGGATAGAGCTCTGACAGCTACCTCGATTTCAAGACTATTTCAAAGAAAGTGTTTTTTTCCTAATCTTATTATTCTTCATTTCACAATCTTTTTATTTATCTAGGTATTACTTTTTTTTTTACTTGAAAGATACCTGAAAAAAACTTTTAGACATAATTATACACAATACGTGGTACTGTACAACCTTTCTGGTCTACTTGTGATCTTATTTAGATCAAGCAACTTATGTGTAGGTACAGCCTTTTTAGAAGTTTGTAAAAATTCAAGTGAAGTCAAGTGTAGTCCTCTGTGAACATAAAATATTTAAATATTCAATATTGTTATTTATATAAATACCTATATTTTTTTAAATAGGAGCTCAAGTACCTATGCGCTATTACAGTACATAGCCTTAGTCATGAAGGTACCCTTGGAATGTAATAAACCTGGAACGAGCACGTGCGGATCTGAAATGAATAACTAGCACGAGCCGCGCTAGTGTACAAATGGGCTGAAAGGTCGAGGGTATAAGTATTTGATACCTGAAACACCTTTATAAATACCTAACAAGACTAGATATTTAATGAGTACCTAGTTTTAGATAGCCAGTCTCAATTTAATAAGTAGGTATAGGATTATGCTATCATTGTTTAACTCACATTTAACTTAAATTATACCTACCTAATTTTAATTGCATTTAACTTTCACTTAATAATCCTACCTTAATTAACAATAAATTAATAATAGGTTAAGCGAAACTTCGTTATCATTCGTCACTCATAATCAATGATTATTTTTTATTATACTTATACTTGTCATTTGCATGCCAATAAATAGAAATCGCAAATTTATAACGCGCACTACTTGCCACATCGATGTTATCCGGCAAAATGCCTAGAAGGTCAGCATTGCCACGTTGAATGCTGATTCTTGGACTTAAGAATAAGCTAGCTTCACGCGAAGTATTAAGAAGCGCTTTACGTTTTTTTCGTGCACTCGAAGCGTACCTAAGATTACACACAACACTATATTGTCCGAGCACTTCAACTCCAAACGGCTCAAATATAATTATATTCTTTCAAGATAATTATTATAGTTTGCGTTTCCGCGGCAGAACTTGTAGGTACAGCCCGCTGCGCTTAGATCTTAGCTCTCATTTTTTAAAAGGTAGGTACATTGCTTAACTAACAAATTTATTAGATGTTTGCATAGCATTTAGAGAGGTTTCGTCTGACAAAGCTTGCGATAAACCGTTACCCCCTGACCCAACCCAAGTTCAAAATTCTTGATTAGGTAAGCGTAAACTTCTAAGGGCTGTCATCGCGGTTGGAGAGATCCGATCCGAGACGATAGTCACAAAACTGTCGAAAATGCTAACTGCATTCAGGGTCCGCTCATAATATAAAAACTTGAATTCTATAATTTGTTTCGAAATATTATTAACCAGATTTTTATTTTGCAGATAATGTACTGTAGCCAAAAATATGAAACAAGACGTTTGACGATTGATACGACACATGGAATAACAATAAAGAATCACTTGAAAAATTACATAAATGACGCTATTTCTGCAACAAATTAAAGGTTGGTAAATTGAAATTTCTCATTGTCATTATCTGCGTTGGCAAAAAAGAATCTGAGGCGGTGACAGTTGGAACTAAGAATAAAAATCTTAAATGCTAAGTTTGTGAGTACTAAAATAACTTAAAAGTGATTCATTTGATTGTAGTTGTCTACAAAAAAATCATCATAGAAATATGTAAGTACCAAATAACTTGTAATTCTGAATTTTATTATGAGAAATGCGGAAGTGGCGCCCCTAATTTTTCCAAACTCGTTTTAGCCAAACTTTACGGTCAGAAGTCAGAACTATCGAAAAGATTATGAATAAATGTGAAGTTTTACTTTAATACGTCTGTGATGTGAAGTATAAAAAAAGCAAAAAAATCTTTTGATACGTTGTTGATCCCACATTCTTCCGTAAATGCCAAAAAACCTGTATTCGTAGAAAAACCATACATCTGACGATGACTGACAATTGTGCAAGTCTCTATGGTTGTTGGTTATGGTTACAGCTTGGCAAAAAAGAGTCTGAGGCGGTGACAGCTGGAACTAAAAATAAAAATCTTAAAAACTAAGTTAGTGAGTACTAAAATAACAAAAAAATGATTCATTTGATTATAATTAATGACAAAAAACTCGTCATAGAAATATGTAAGCACTAAATAACTTGTAATTTTGAATTGTAGTGTGAAAAGTGCGCCAGCGGCGCCCCCAATTTTTCCAGACTCTTTTTTGCCAAGCTGTACATCACACAGTGACAATAATGACATTAATGAAATGATTAATGACAGCTCGTTGTTGACATTTTCTGGGAATAGTTATTAAAAAATTATAGCTAATTTAATTTACATTAAATTTAGGAAATACCATTAATATATTGAATTAAACTTGTTATTATTGTAACAATAACAATTTTTAGTGTATTCAGAGGTACAATAAGTATGTTACAACCCCTTTCCTTTCGTACT
The DNA here is from genome assembly GCA_936450705.2 of Protodeltote pygarga. Lineage (NCBI taxonomy): Eukaryota > Metazoa > Arthropoda > Insecta > Lepidoptera > Noctuidae > Protodeltote > Protodeltote pygarga. Next base: position 4,021,140 of record OW388257.2, on the reverse strand, counting down.
TGTACGGCAAACTTACTTTACTTTATTACTTACGAATTGTTTACGACGTAAATATTGTTTTGTGCACAGGACAACTGAAAAGTCTAAAGATGTCTAGATTTCGATTTGGACGTCAGCACGATGGGTATCGTCTAGTATCAAATGATGACAGCGGATTCTCAGACGCGCAGTTTGAAGTGCCACCACCCAAAGTACCATGGAAAGCAATATCTCTAGCGGCGTTTTTATTTGTTGTGGGCACAGCACTTCTGATTGTAGGCAGTTTAATTGTGACTGGACATATAGACACTAAGTATTCAGACCGATTGTGGCCCATGATTGTTTTAGGCTGTATAATGTTCTTACCAGGGGCATATCATATAAGAATAGCATATTATGCATATAAGGAGTATCCTGGTTACAGTTATGCTGACATTCCGGAGTTCGAATAGAGGTTTATTTTATTTATATTTTGTGAATAATGTTGTTTTATTCATTAGATCTGTTTGTTATAGTCCGAAACTTGTTTTGTAGTACTTATAAATGTTACAAAAATGTGGAATTTTAGTTGACCATAGATGTTTTATGTATAATCAATTATTTCTTACATGACCGAGTGTTGACAATCTTGGCACATTTAAGAGGAAAAATTGTTGAAAAAGAAATAACTGATAGAAAGTATGAAATCATTTTATAATTTTATTTAATATTGTTGTTTTTCCAGTGCACTATAAGGCAGGTAAGAGAAATTTATGTGTTTATTTATTATCATAAGTCTATATCCATAATCCATACCCCATGTCCTTCAGGGGTGTGCACAGACCACAGATTACCCCTCACAGACATTTTAGACATGGTAGGCACACATACAAATCTTACGTAGTTTCACTAATTTGTCGTCTGCATTGTATCTGTCAGGGTAGGCAGTGCCTTTTTGCCTTTATGAACTGCATGCCCCTGATGTTATTTATGTTTTATTGTAAGAATATTTTTAATGTATCTAATAACTATTTTATCTCAATGTAATGTATAATTTAAGTAATATATTCATAAATGTGATTTTGTGATACATTGGGAAAAGGCATGAATTTATGTATGTATGTATATTTAAGTATCTTGCCTCAAATATGTTTCATGTGTTCAACTTTACAAATACAATTACAAAACTTAAATTACTATTCTTTTATTTAAAGTAAGAAGCAATAAAACCACAAATCCATTTAGGCATACTTTTAATGACAGTGATCATAATTTTAATAAATAGATTGATAAAGTCACTTTTACAACTTGTAGAGATTTTAAAGAAAATCAATTGATTTTCAATGATTAGTTAATACTTCCTTCCTATCTAAATTGCACATGTTTACCTATTAGCTCTTTTACCTTTCCTAGGTTGTGGTGTGAAGCTAGTCTGTGGAAGAGGTACAGAGTGCCCTGTCTTTTTTAAGTGCTCAAACAATTTGTTCTTAGATGGGAAGTCTGTTTGACAGACTGCACACCTTAAGTTCAAAGCTGTGCTTGAGTCTTCTGTCTCACTTGTTTTAGTTCTCACTGGTTTCCTCTCTACCATTTTCTTTGGTTTGATATTTCTCTGTGTCTTAGGTAGTGCCGGTCTATCTTTAGGCAATGCAGCTTCACCTAAAGCATCATCCGTTGGTGTAGTACTAGACACTTCATACAAATTCTCAGTTGAAGTTTGTGATTGGGATCCTTTCTTTAATGTAGCTTCTTTCTTAGCCTGTATCTGACTCTTTAGCATGTTAAACTTTTTTGCTTTTCTACTGCGTGATGGACCTTCTATTTCATTAAAACTCATTTCGTCATGACTGTCATTGCCTTCGCTTTCTGGCATTGGTACAAACTTCTTTTTGTTCTTCTTCTTTTTCTGACTCTTCGGTAAAGCCTAAAATATAATGAAATAAACTTATATTAACTTATCAAAACAAGAAACAACATTTTTATGGTTACATAGCTGCGAGAGTCCATTTTATCTGGACTACTACTATTTATTTAAAGTTTATTTTCTAAATAGGAAATACTTAACCATTTTGGTGATCTGTTTTAAATTTATTTATTTATTACCTGAACTTTATCAGAATCATCACTTGGTGTTTCTCTGAAATCATTCTCTTCATTGTCGTCAATATCTGAAGTTGAGTTATTATGTTCTCCTTCCTTCGTCTGACCATTCATTTTATCACTATCAGCATTTCCTTCATTCACTGGATTATCAACATTTTCATCATCATTTTCTGATATATCAATTTCATCATCTAATGTCATATTAGCTACATTTTCCTTATGTTTCTTACTATTCTCATGATTTTCAAATGATTTAACATTTTTGAACAGCTTGTTGCAAGCTGAACAGTAGAGGTTTTTTATTGCTGTTTTTGATTTTGTTGACGATTTGGCTGTCGCCTTCGAAGCTTCACTTGCCTGGAACAATAAAATATACAGATATCTATAATATAAGACGGGACAAGTGAAAAATGTACATAATTTAATGAAATGGTGCATAACTAAAGAGGTCGAGTAACTAAAAGAAATAGACAAAAAAAACATAGATAGACATTAAGTCATTTAGACATCAATTTATTTATGTCAAAAACGCAAAATATGATGACAACACACGAATAAAATTTATATTTAGATAGAGTCAATAAATAACACTAAAATTGGAATCACTATTATCAAAAGATGTCCAAAAGCAATGCCTGCAAACCTGCTTGTGAATTAGAATGTGCAGGAGGATGATAAAGGAATGCAGGATGGTATAATGGTTTCAAATATAGCAACAAATCAAGGACTACAACACAATTACAATTGACTAAATATAAATATTACTTATATCATTGATATTTTGATATATTGTTAGCTTTCTGTGTAGATTGGATCCTAAAATTTTTGACATAAGAATTTTTTATATGACAGTGACTAAGCAGATACATTTATTATGCTTTGGTAATCTAGATTGGGGGAGGCCTATGTTCAGCAGTGGACGTATTATGGCTGAAATGATGATGATGATGATGATGAATCTAAATTTTATTTTACACATTTGAAAAGCACCACAACAGTTAGTATGATTTGGTATGACACTCTTTCATGGTACTATTGAAAAACTGGTTGTAACTAAATACAATAAGATAATACAAACGCAAGGTGTGTCAGGGGCATAACAAGTCACTCATGCATATAATGCTTTATTCTTATTTACTCTCCCATTGTAATAAAAGTATGGTATTTAAACTGACAACAAAGTAACTGTAACCTTTTTTTAACGTGTGGAATAGGTGCCCCATCATCAAGGGCAGGTAAGAGGGTTATATCTGACAAGCACGGACTAAAAACCACACGGTGTTCCTCCATGAACCTCTAGGCGGAGTATGGGCATTACTTGCGCATTCACCATACTCCAGCCAGGGTTGGCCTGACCAGCGGCGAAAACTTCGTGAGAGGCACGCGCGGAACACGGTGCGTCACCATTCCGGCCCTGTTGCTGGTTGGGTGACTAACTGCCCCAGGCCTGACGCCGACAGGTCGGCAGTAACTGTAATCTGGAAGTCTGCTATTTCAAAAAATTTATGTAGCTTAACTTTGTCTGACAACTTATTAAATTTGTTTGTTGCAAAAAAAATTGCTGCAATTTTATTTTATGAAATGCAAATATTTTTGCTGTTTTAAAGCAAACTAATAACAAGTGAGCTCTAATACTCATATGGTAACTCGCAAAACATTGTGTAAGTATAAAGTAGGTACCTATGTACCTTTTTTTACAAATTTCTCACTACAATAAGATAAGTAAATAATATAAGAACCTTAAAAGTTCAAAGTATTAAATGAAATGACCAAGTAGGTTATTCCGTTACCTCTTCAGTCTTAGAACTTTCTTCATTACTGCTTTCCATTCCTCCTTCACTAATTGTGTCATCATCCGATGACAAACCAAACTCTTCAGCTAGAAGAGATTCAATCTCACTCAATTTCTTCTGATAGTCTTCACTCTGTAGGAAAGAACTTTCACCTTCTTTTTTCTTGGCCTCTTCAATTTCTTTCTGCCTCTGTATTATTCTTTCTCTTCTTACTTGTTCAGCCTGAAAAATACAATTCATGAAGATAATAATGTACACTTTGTGAAATAATAAAATTCAATAGACCAATTAGAGAGAACTTCAAAACGTTCAAAAAGTTTCAAATTGGTTGAACTATTTGACAAAGGTCAATTTTATAAGAGGTAAGCTGGTGCCAAATTTGTGAAAATCATCATATTGTTTACATTTGCCTATATAAAAAAAAAACAAAAATAATAATAATATTGTCATTAATAATTTATAGATGTCTTTTTCATTTGGCTACAGTAAACACTACTAACTGAAAATTTTCAGTGGGAAGTAGGAATTATTGGTATTGTATGATGCCTTCACCACTGAAATACTCATTTTCACATTATTTTGCAGTAAGTAATAACCTTGTATTGGTCAAACCTTTTATTAACAAAGAGAAGAAGTGTGAAACCAGGCTCTTACCTACCATACATTTTTCTGAAGCCCTCATACAAATATGTACAATAATAAAATAATATTATGTAATACATTTTTTTACTTCATTCATTTGTAAAATGTATTGTAATTTAAATATCTTTTGTAATTTTATATAGATTCTTTTTTTATTTAATTTCTTGTAACAAAACATGTAGTTCTAAACCTAAATTTTAAGACCACATTGTGATGATGTTTTTACGAAATAAATATCTTTATCTTCAATGTATTTTTTTAAAAAGGGTTTTTGGGCTTGCACTGCTCTTAGATACTAGGCACACCACTATGTGAAACCAACATACCTTTCTTTTATTTTCTTCAGCTTTCTCCTGTAACAACTTGGTATGTTCTATGACTCTCTTGTCCTTCCTTCGGACAAAACTCACGAGTCTCCTAATCTCTTCATTTCTTTCCTTGCGAGCTTTCTGCCTAACTTTATTATTTTCTTTCTCCATCAACTTTATTACTCTTCTGTTATCACCCTGTGATATTTCATACTGGTCTAACCATACATAACCTGGAAATTAGAAGCAAAACATATATTATATTTCAGGATGGCAAAATAAAAAAAAATAACTAGGCTTTGCCTTAATGCCCTAATTTTATGTCTAGTTTATGTGCCCTAGTTTAAGTGTCCTAATTTTATTTAAGGTCGGCTCAGAATAAACATGATGTAGGTATTTTTTCTTTACATCATATTGTGAAATATTTACCTATAGGTATGAAATCAAAAAGAAACTCAATAGGTAATCAAAATTAATAATTTGAATTTTTGGTCTAAATTCATGTCAAATGGTAAATCAATTGTCATCAAAAGTATTTACTCTTGTTAGTTGAGAATGACATCCAATAAGCGTAGAACTCATGAACTTCTTCATATGGGGTAGCAGAGTTGCCAAATTTAGGGATTTTGGCAACCTCTTCTGGATCATCAAGGAAGTCAGTTTCTTCTGATGCCAATTTGGAGAATAACTGTAAATAAATGGAAATGGAATATTTATATTACAATATCTTGCAAATATTATGTTGACGTTTGGTTGAGTGGCCATATATCCAACATAAATGAGAGAATAATATACTGTTACTGGACACAGGTCCTCTCTATCATTCAAAGATGGCAAAATAATATTAAAAAATATTGAAACTTAGTATTTACCTCTGCGTAAACTCCATAGAATCCTTGAGGGTCATCACCAAAGCCTTTATAACAGGACGGACTAAAGTAAGGGTAAACATCAAGACTGTCATCATTGTAAGAGCTACCAGCTCCACGTAATAGCTGCTCTCTGTGGTTGTCATACCTAATAAATCAGTATTGAAGTCATCATTACATAAATAACATTGCATAGTATTGATCATTCTAGTGCCAAAAACTTCAGTTAAATACTGACTTGTAAATTTTGCTAAGGACTTACCAAGCTCTCTCTTGAGGGTCAGAAAGCACTTCGTAGGCATTCTGCACAAGCTGAAACTGTTCTTTAGCTTCTTGCAAATTATCCAAATTTTTGTCTGGGTGCCATTGCAGCGCGAGGCGCCGATAAGACTTTTTTATTTCAGAGGCAGTTGCTTCTTTCGGCAGACACAATACTTCGTAGTGGCACTTCATATTAATATTATCATTCTATGTGCACAACAATATTTCACAGCCTGTTAAAATACAGATTTAACCTGAACTAAGACCCGTAATTCCAATGGAATGAAACGGAAAAATTACAGGTAACGTTACTACTTATCTAGAGAATTAAGTCAGGAACTTTGCACACATATTATATAGGTTTAAGCTGAAAAATAATATCGATCTATTTTGAAGATTTCAGCGAAAAAGACACGACGTCCATGCTTCTTCCGGATTTGTTTTTTCTGAACAGTGTTGTCATTATTGTAATAACTTTTCTTTCCGAACATTGAACATTGTTTTTATTGTATCTATTTTATTAAATTATCACCAATTACTTTATGTTTAATAAAATTTACACGAAATACACAATAATAACGTGCTTAGAACATTTAAAATTATTTTTTTATTGATTATGATATTTAAGTATGGCAACTTGACGAGCAAGTTGTCTGTCAATGTCAATTTGTCATAGTTGCGTTCAACTGCGTTCCATTCTCAGTCCTCAAACTTGGAAAGGCAAAAGGTTACAGATCGGCAAAAAAGAGTCTGGAAAAATTGGGAGCGCCACTGGCGCATTTCTTATCATCATCATCTGCCTAGCCTTTTCCCAACTATGTTGTGGTCGGCTTCCAGTATTACTGGATGCAGCTGAATAGCAGTGTTTTACATGGAGTGACGATCATTACGCATTTATCATATTACAATAAATTCAAAATTACAAGTTATTTGGTACTATGACAATTTTTTTTGTTATCAAATATAAAGAAATTATTCCACTTTTAAGCTATTTTAGTACTCACAAACTTAGATCGATTTTTGTTTTTAGTTCTAGTTGTCCCCGCCTCAGACTCTTTTTTTGCCAAGCTGTACCTAATCTTCTGTTTACTTTGGCTTACTCAGCATGGTTAATTACAGATATTATAACAAAAATAATGATGAAGATGGCGCTTAGATCATTCAATATATGGCGAGAGATCTGAAAAAAGAAAATGGGTAGGTACATACCTACTGATACCTACATATACATATTTATACATATTTTTGAATTGGCAGAATTAGTGTCTAAATTGTATAAGGAATTAAGGTCGCGTAGAGTGGAGAAAATGGGGAGAGGCCTTTGGATCAGGATTGCTCAGGGCAAACTGAAAATTTGCCGCCCACCACCCTATTTTAATTAGTTAGTTTTTCCAATGCAATCTATTCCTAGTTTCATCATATCAAAAAGTTCATCTCGTCTCTTTTCTTTCGCGCCCTTGCAGTTTCGCTTGGCACGTAACACTACATTTATGGGCGCGGTTTGGAGTTTTTTTTAATATATCCATTTTTTTAATCGTGGCGCTTGCCGCGCCGCTCCACTCCCCAGTAGTGTTTGCGGTAAAGTACAGCTCATTAACCATTTATTTTTAGGATAGGTATTTAAAAAGACTTAAATCCATTTGATGATAAGCTATGTCGTCACTCTTGATTAGAAGATCTGTAAATTTCGGTTGTTGCAAGTTCCGGTTATAGGTTCCGCAAGGGTATAGCTCGCTTAAGTTGTGGGCGTGAGGAAAGTAGAAGCGAACTGTTTGGTCCAACCAGAGGGAATATCATTTACCAAGCTGGCCTTTAATATTTACAACGCCAAGGGCCTACTGGAACTCTAAGACTGGAGGCCCCAAAAAATTGAAAAACCCTCGTTATAAATAATTCAAGTTCGTGTTCTTAGCAAAAATTTTTTTTTTTGCTAAGAACACGAACTTTTTTTTTACCTTTAAAACTAAATCTAATTCGTTCCATTCGTTTTAGACACAAGATATACAGACATATAGACACAAAACCACGTCAAACCTACCGTCAAACCACGTCATTCCTTTTTTGTGTCGGGGTTTAAAAATACTTATCAAGAGTAAAACTTTTCGTCCAAGGCCTTAAACTATTTCACAATACTATTGTTGTGTACTCCTATTTTAATTAGTACAAATTGAGCTCGAGAATGTAAATTAGCATTAAAAAGACTTAAAAGGAAAAAAGCTTTTGTAGCCGAGAGCTGTGTAGTGTAATTTTGCCATCACGATTATAACGACCACGACCTCGTGATGCCTGAAGCTTAATTCTGTAACTATCATAGGTACGGTTGACCACAAAAGTACGACGACACTTTGGAGTAGTGGGTAAGTGAGTCGCAGATTCGACACAATGGCTAGTGGGGAAACTAGTTAACACTTTTTTGGTAAATTGGGAATGTACTCCATACTTATGTGGTTGACAGATACTTTTTCCAGTCTGGGTGTTGGTGAGTTGTGTGTTTCTCCAGCCTCACAAAGAACAACAACTTTTCGCAAAAAATATTCGGTCATCCGTCGTTCACACTGTTGAGTGGGAATCGTTCACACCTCGTGACACCTAGTAGGTAAGAGTCAAGACCTAGAAAATTTTAGTTTTCAGTCCAGTGCACATGTTTCGCCTGCAGGTGCTGCGCTGCGGATTATGAATGAAGGCAGATAGTTAGAAATCTTGAGGTAAGTAAAAATCGTTCTAGTTGGGCAGCTGCCTCGCTAATGTGCATCTGGAATGTTTACAGAAGCGCCAACTAATGGCTTTCAGGCGCTTATAGACCTACGCAAGAGTATGCCGAGAGTAAGAGTCGACTCGTTCTGTTAATAATAGGTAAGAATATGTGAAACAATTAGATACCTAGGAATTATATTTTTTTCTGACATCAGATACCTATTTAAAAAATCTGAATTGACTATGTGTGTCATATGATGGTTTTTTTTAAAGAAAAAGATCTTGTTATGGAACTGAAAAATGTACCTAAGTCAACCCTGTGTGAAGGTACACAAAACAATATTTTGTCAACAAAATCATTACCACCATTTTAAGATAAAAGTGTAATTTATGTAGTAGATAATGTGTTAGTAGGTACCTAATATTAGATTCACTTTCGTTTTGTAACAAAATAATATATGTATAATAGCTATAGCTATAAAATAAAACAGCTATAGTTTTGCTGGATGCAGGTTGCTTCCAACCGGCCGATCTGGAAATCAATGGGGGAGGCCTATGTTCAGCAGTGGACGTCTTATGGCTGAAATGATGATGATGATAGTTTTGCAAAGTTACTAATAATTTAGATGAAGGAAGGTGTGTGTTTAGATAAAGTCTTAGAATAAAAAAAAAAACAAAATATTTGCAAATAATTTATAAAATTAAAATTAATTAAAAATAAATACAATTTTAAACGCATACTGCATGGCTAATTAAAATTACCTATGTAAAAACTAGTGTATAAACTTAGGAAAAGGGCCTTGGGGCATTTCGTATGGACCCCGTCCCCCACCCTCTAATAGTCACGACCTGGGAAAACCAATGGGGTTTTAAAAACAGTATTTTATGTTAAAAAAAAAATTTGTTTACATTTTCTGATCAAAATTCTGTTTCTGTTTATATTTTTGTATAGTTGTTGTGCAGTCTGATAATAATAGATACATTTATTTGATAAACATGACCTGATGACTATAGCTAGAATCGCTTCCACGTGCTGGAATTCTTCAACGGTTAATATCTCATATTAATATTCGAATCTTTGTGATAAAAATGCATGATGTTCATGATTTAATGGTCCACTCAGATGGTGGTCTTCGCACAAGACGTGAACTCCTTAACGGTTGATTGCATAGACACGAGGCTTTTTATACCATTTAAAACATTAAATAGAAAAAAAGAATTTCATCGTGAGAAGATGAACCTTTTTTTTCTGCATTGTTCATGATTTCGTTATGCGCGTACTTTATTAGAGAAAGAAAGAAAAAGAAAGAAAGAAAAACAGTTTATTCCCTTCTGGGCAGATTATAAACGAATAAAACAATAACAATAATAAAAACAAATAAAAATTGTAAAAAATAAAAATAATGTTAGGTAGTAATAGGCTACATTTCTTACAAACAGGCTAACCAACATATTTGGTGCCTGCCTATTGCCAACTCACTCCGTATATAAATAAGAAAAAACATTGAAGACTATAAAAAATATTGTGATATTCAAACAGTTGATCAGACTACGCACTTTTTAATTACATTACAATTTCAAGTGAAAATAATTAATAAATTATTTTTAATTATAATTGAAAATCGGGTTGAAATAGATAGCAATACTTAATACTTTTGGACACGATAAAAAATAAAAAAAGCCGACGAAAAGTTTTAACGTTAGGGCCTAGAATTTTGTCCAGAATTTATAGGACCCACCCACCGTGTACAGAGCTAAGCGAAACTCGAAATTTAACGATCATACAAAAATACAGTTTATACAGTGTGTGCTTAAATTAAAATGTAGGAAAATCCACTGAACATAGTTTCTGAAAGTGATAGTAAACAGAATTTGCAATTTCATTCAAAACCGAATGTTTTATTATAACTATTGGGCATTAAATAGCTAAATTAATCACTCGTCTCATAAACCCACAAAATGGGTTTTTGTTTTGGATTTACCCAAGTTTGATAAAATATGATGAGATTTATCCGTTTTTGAAATAACAAGACTTTTATTTTTATATTATACATATCGTTTATCGGGCTCTACCCGGCAACACGTTTTTTACTGTATCATCCATCATAATTAACATAAACCCGTTTAAGTAGTAAATTTATTGAGAACCAACAACAAGCCCTTGAAGATTTAGCGACAACTGGCAGCCATGTTGAATAAATGCAGCTTGCTTATTGGTCCAAATGAATTTGCCTTCGTTAGACAAAAAGGTTTGAATGAAAAAATCCTTAGATTATGAATGGATTTATCCTTGTTTTGTTACGTTTATATTACGTATTTGCCATTCACGTCATATCAAAATGCCAAATATTTCACATCATGGATTTACCTACATTTCAAGTTAAGCGACACCTTACACATTTGAAGATTGCCGCCATAGTAAAAAATATTAACGTATTCATTATGATCCTTGTAATAGAGGGTGGGGACACTTCATAAGGTCCTTTAATAAAATTAAAAATAAAAGTATCTAAAAATAAAAAAAATATTACTCTTGAGGGGGGGCAATTCTGAATCGAAGAGGCCTGTAGATAAATAAAAATAAGTTATTAAAGTCATGTAACTGTAAACACGTCAGTCCTACTACATTTAAATGTCAGTGAGTTTGAACGTTTGTTACTCAATTACGCAATATATAGCGGGTAAACGGATTTGGATAAAACTTCATACATAGGTAGTAAATATTTTGGATTAGACATAGAGCAGATTAGCAGAAGTTAGTTTATAATAAATCTCGCGAGTTTTATGAGCAACTGACGACAGACTGTGAATGGACAAAAAGGTGCGTATCCACTGAAGCGGAGAGGTGAAGAGTCATTCGGGAGTCCTCTCCACTTCAAGTGTTAACGGAGAGAAGAATAAAGTATTAGCCCTTACCTTAATAATGCAGAATATTAGGAGGTAGTTAAATAGGTTGCTGAAATGTTTTGCAACAGAAAAAAAACCACTGTTTGTTTTATTACTTTCAAAAATATTTCAAATGATTGTTGTTTTCGTTCCATAATATTTTTATGGATCATATCACCGGCATCGAACGGGTATCTCATATCGGGTAACCTTGCGGTCGAAATTAAGATTTAATGCAAAAAACTCAACAAATAAGAAAAAAAATTGGAAATTTAGGTGTTTGCTTTACAGGTATTTAAAATGTTTATACCATTTGAATTATTTTAGGAAAGTAATGAAATAAGTTGGGTTATTTAATGTTTTTGTCTAAAATAAGGATCTACCTTCTAAAATAAATAATAATAATAAATCAGCCTGTACCACTCTCACTGCAGGTTAAAGGTCTCTTCTCATACTAAGAATTTCAGATCGTTAATTCCAGGTTTCTTCACGATGTTTTTCCTTCACCGCTAGTCAGTGGTGTCTTAGATTAACTAAGAAAGTACATATAACATTGAAAAAGTCACATTAGTACATGCTAGGTTCAAACTCACGTGCTTGCAAAACAGGTTCCAATACGCCACCACGACACTCCTAAAATCCTCATAAAATATTTTGCATTAATAAAGTTAGACCTTATAAAACGAGTGCCCGTACAAAGTGCTATATAATGGATGGAACGGAGTAAAAACGCTACATACCGTTCTAATGTTTTGCGATGACAACAAAAACCGGAAGCACCCACCTATTTTCATAGCTCCTCTCTTCTCTTCTCTGCTTGTCTCTGCTTCATTGGAAACGCAGCCTAAAGTTTCAATTTAAGACGTTAGTTTTATTTATATTGTAAATACCTGCCTTCTGTGAAATACACTAAGGCTCCATTTACATTGCCGCGGAATGGAAGCGAACAGAATTGGCTAAAGCATAATGAACTTTAAGTCAATTCAACAACGAAACAAAATAGATAAATAAGTCGCGCGTTTTCCAGAGATTTCTCGCGCATTCTAGGGAATTTCCACAGCTGCCGTGTTGGAGTTAGTTTGTACGTTACACGGATTGACATAAAAATCATTATGCTATGTCCAATTCCTATCACTTTCATTCCGTACCACGGCAATGTAATAGGGAAGATGCAGATGTAATATTTATGGAATTTCTATGATTAAAACGTTAAAAAAATATAAAAGAAAGGCCACTGCAACGTTTTTATTTTACATATTGTTGTTTTTTTACAATAATTACGATTTAAAAATGACTTGAAACAATACGTATTTTAAAACACGAATTAGCGTTTCGTGACGTCACACTTGTTTTGACAACTTATTTGAGGTTATGGTTGTAAAGGTGAATATTATTTTATGGGAATATTATTTGCTTTTTTTAAATAAAAATGGGAGTTGGGTTTATCAAAGCAGACTCCAGGTGTTTACCTAGAGTTAGTATTGACATAACATCTTTAATTTTTCTCTAGTTTAAATATTTTGAATAAAATAATTAGTTAGGTATGTTTAGTTCCAGGCCTTTGTAGTAATAAATATTGTTTATATTATTTTAATCAGCATTTTAGATTAAAATTGAAGAAGCTGGATTTCTTCGTAATGCCGAGTACCCTTTTTTGGTGCAACACCTGACGGCTGAAAATTACACAGTAGAGGTGAAATATCCTTAACAGAAGCTACCTACCATACTTTCCTATGTGAAAGACAATAAAATAACACCAAAATATTGGGCACAAGTACAACTTCAAATGTTTTTCAGCATAAGGAAAATATCACTTTTCTGTATAGCACACACAAACTTTGAAAAATTAAAAGAAGTATATTTGTATATACGATAAAAGCATTTTATCTGTTATGAATGCTGCATAGAAATTCTGGATAGATGCTGTATTTCCAAAATTAAAATGTAATAACTATATAATATTTAAGTTATTCTTTTTTGTAAATTTATAAAATAAAATTCTATGCCTTGTAAATACTATTTTTTATTCGATTTAAATAAATATGCAAAAGTATGAAAGCCAACGGCGAACCAGTAAAAGACAAGAGTGACGTCATCTGCACCATAAGTCCGTTTTCCCGCGAACTGTCAAACTGTCAATTTAAAACAGCATTTTTTTGGGTAAATTGCAATGTTTTAATTTTTTTAATATATTTGTGGTCTATTTTACATGGAATTCTTTAAAATGAAAACAAAAATAAAAATAGTGCATCTTCCCTATTGAGCCTATGGAATTAATTTTTTGGTAAATTTTGACCTCCGTAATTTTAGTTCTATCTGATCGATTCCGTGTCCGTTCGTAATCTGTCGTCGATATACAATCGCGCGAGTTTTATTATATTCTAGTGCCTAGAATTTATCTGTTGATACATTTATTCTAAATCACAAGTTATTGATTTTTAAAAACTCAATTCTCAATTAGTAACGGTGGGCTCCATTTATTTGTCTATTTCTATACACTATTATTGTTGTTCAACCTTATGTTTTAGTGTGAAAACCAAAGTTATCGTACTTGTATTTCCTGTAAACCCGATAAAAATGAAGATATTCATAAACCAATATAATGGGTTTTTTAAATTACAAATTACATTTTTATATTTAGTTGGTCTGCTATCCGGAAGACATAAATTCTTCATAAGATTTAAACTATGCATATATTTATTTTCTACCTATTTTAAAGTTCTTATTATAAGCCATTTTTAACTTAGAATTATCGTTTTTATTATTATTGGGCTTAAATATAATTGTGATTATCACAGCAAGTAAAAGTAAGTGACGGAGAAAACCATTTATTTTTATAATCACTACACTATTTGGTTTTGTATGTCTCTGTTGTTTTTTTAAATCTGCTAATTCGTTCAAAATAATTTAAGCTACTGGTACTAAACGAGCTTTTACGTTATGTTTTGAAACTATGTAGGTATATAATATTTTTGTGATTTTTTTTACATGTTTTAGCACATGTTAGCTTATTAACCCTTTGAACGCCACGCCGGTCATTGGTGACCGGCAAACAATAAAAATTGCATTGTGTCTGCGGCGTGGCAGTCAAAGTATTAAATATAATTATTTAAAAAGAAATTTGAAAAAACAACTGATACGGATGGGATTCGAACCTACGATCTCCAGCGTGCCGACTTACCGTTATGGTACGTACCGTTTTTTTCAAATTTCTGATTAAATAATTATATTATGTACCTATATAATGTCATTTTTGGTGTTTTCCCGTTTCCCCAAAATGTAATACTTTTTTTGGTAGTTTTTCAGTTGGGGTAGACAAATCATCAGATTCACACGAAGAGAATCCTTTATGAGCAAATTCTAGAGTAGAGTTAACAGTAGTATCGTCGCTATTTAAATTCATATCAGAATATCTACCCCCTTCCGAACTCAAATACGAAACCCTTCCTGGGTCTTCAGCAGTTGGCGTTTCAGAATCAGGTACGTCTATAAAGTCAGTAGAATCAAATTTAAAATGAATTAACGGTCTTTCACTGCACCTGCCACCACCTGAAGAAGAGTGTCTTCTTGTGGAATCGTAGAATGTTGATGTCTCATTCGGTTCGAACTGCGAATTAAAATAAAACAAAACGTCTTAAGAATAGAGAACAAGGAAATAAGATATAGAATTTAGAAAGAGAATAGAGGTTTATACCTGGCTGTCAAGTGTATACCAATATAGTAGGAAGCTTTATTTGAATAAAAGAATATTAAAATTAAAAACAAATCGTTTATTTAAGTATTTAAAGTAATAATTAAGTTAAGCATTAAAATTACAGGGAAACAACTTAAATAAAATATTCTTATAACGTGAAATAAAATTAATTAATTATACGAAATAAGTGAATTATGTAGTGGTTAGTTATCCGCGCTACTGGTCGATGACTCGGACGGAGATCCGGCGGTATAAAAGTTATCATTCATACTGCTGCTGACGCTCTGAAGACAAGAGACATCTATCTAGATCTAGGGTGCTGATGGTTTCAAAGAGTAAATTGTTGGCATTTTTTCTAAGTGGAGTTTAATGGAAAAAAGAGAACGATGGCGGTGATTATGTCAAGCTTAAAGACTCGTTTACAGAGATGCTGGCGGTGCTCGTAGCGATGTACGTCGCAGTGGTGGAATCAGTCTGTCAGGAGCCCCTTCAAACCTAAATGGTGCCCTTAAAAACGGCTTTGCACTCAGGCGGCGTTAGTAAAACCCACCTGGACGAGCACCGGTCTGGCAGTATGGCCTCTCTAGACATGCACGTCACCTGCTTTGCCTGTTTCGGGTGGGTATTGATACGCAACGGTGTAGTGGGTGTCAACTGCGTAGGTACATGAATGCGGTGCAAACGAGACCTAATATCTATATAGGTATTCAGGATTTTAAAACATTTAACTACAAAGAGGTTAAAATAGGGGATGGAGGTTTGTATGAAAATCGTCATTTGTGAAGAGTGAAACTTGATAAGTTTTCAGTTAAAAACGAAGGAGTACGTAAATGTTTCACCTTTTTTTCAACAAATCTTCCCTTTAAATACACGAGGGTCTTATTTACCCTCTTTGGAAATGAAAAGTTTCGTATAGCGCCGCGTCATCACAATGACGCGCACATCGCGGCATCGCGACGCGTCTCCATAAACGAGCCCACAAAGAATATTTAAAACGTAAATTGAGAGGACTATCGCAGTCATCGATAGACTTATCATGTCGAATGCCAGTCGATACTCGTAATAAATGAGTCAATACTTACGAATTCAAAGTCTTGTTCAAATAGCGATTGTTGTCTGAACGAGGCGACATTTGACCTGACGCCGGCCGCTGGTGCAGGTGTCGGCGGAGGGTTAGGTACTGGCTTCGACCACTTCTCGTACAAATCTGGACGAGGCCCTAAGGGTGCCTCAGGGCTAGTGCGACAGTTGTCAATGATCCATTTTTGTTCTCGAACCGATGGAGACCTGTGAGTTTTAGGAATTGTAGCTAGACAGATTGATGATAAGTTAATATTAGAAAACTACATTTAGTACAACGTAGTAAGTAGTAATACGACATCGTACGACATCTCAGAGCATCGTGCATTTGTTGAGAACCCCTGATTCAAAGCGACAACAAGGCAACGTAATTATCATCTGTTCTGTGTCCGTAGCACAGCGGAGTTGGCGTAACGTGTCCCATGACGTTGCAAATGACGGGAACGACACGACACGGCGACGCTAGATTACTCTCGTCTCATTTTCACAAAGAAATTGGCCCCAAGATAATACCTTATGGAACGTAAAAGCTTAGGCAGCTGCAAATGTCTTGTTTATAGTTTAAAGGTGCTAATTATCTACCTACCAGGTACCTGGTGGTAAAGTAAAGTTTCCTTTTTCCGTTCGTATTCGTATTCAGTTTCCGTATATTTATCAGAAGTATTATAATAAGTCTGAAGAAAGGCTAAACAAAGGTAGAGCAACAACGGCATGCTGCATAAATATTCCTTGTCTAAGAAAAGCGATTCGCTTTTATAAATTTTGTGTTGGCGTTTGTTTCTGCTGACGACGACGTGGGAATGAGAAAATCGTTGAATTTAATGCTTTTAATATCTCAAACGATTACATTGCGTAAAACTGATCAAATTTTTAGGTCATATTGTTTGGTTTGGCTTCCAGAGTAATAAAAGTCAGATTAAACATGTAAAACCAAAAAACTTTGTCGCTTGCAATAAATGTCAAGAAAAGGAATGAAGAAGCTCTTTATGTTAATGTGACAGATTTTGTAATGCTTGGTAACCTGGCCCGAAGGCTGAGTATAGCCAGTATAGCTATTCAGCGAGGCAATGCAGCCAGCATTTTAGGAACGTTGCCTACTGATAGCGGTCATTTAGATTAAGGTTCTATTTAATTTTATTAATTTTTAATGAAGTTAGTGTTGTATATAATTATAGACAGTAGGTATTATTTAGTATTGTTTAAAATGATATTACATTTTGTATTATGATATTTATATTGTGAGTTGGAGTGATTAGGTAGTTACTTGCAAACTAAGCTTAGTTTATGTTTACAATACGACAATAGGTTATACTAAGCCTGTCGCGGCAGGTTGCCAAAGTGCTCCTCTAATACATTATGTATGGTCATCACAAATATATATTGATCTGGTGTATGCTCAGAATGGTGGTCAACTAGTTTCAACATGAGTTTTAGAGTTTTTTTAGACTAAACACGTCAGCAATATCTAAGTAGATAATAATAAGGAAAAAAGATTGGGTTGATTCATTTTTACTATTATGTAAAAATGAAATTTTACTATTATGTGTAAGCAATAAGCGAGAATTATTCATAGTCACGACGAAGGGAGAGACTACGAATCAGCGAGTCAATTAACACAGCAATTAAGGTGCGTTTCGACGGATATTACTAATTAAACCAGTACTGTCAAACCTACCGTTATATTTGACTTTATGAAATAACTAGCTTTTGCCCGCAGCTTCGCCCGCGTGGATGTTGAACCAGGATAAAATTTATATTTTTTGTTAATCCAGGAAATATGGTTTTTATGTTTACCGAGTTCTATTCAAATCAAAAGTGTTTAGGTACCTAACAAACATCTTCACAAACTTTTATTAGTGCAGATTAGTAATGTTATGATATGACAGTTCAAGTCCGCCCAAGTCAGTTGTTTTTGCGAGTTTCTTATTAAGCAAAACATGTGCATAAACATTTAAATTATCCAAAATATTTATTATTGAAAACATTATATATTGCCATTAAACATTATCCAGGACGATGCAATGGATAGAGCGAAGGGGAAGCGAAAAACCCGAAAAGCAGACCCCACTATCATGTGGGAATAATTATTGCACAGGAGAGAATGAGAGATTTTTTTAAATATACCTATTGTATTGTATATGTTTTGCACATTTGAGAGCAATTATTCCAACAAAGATTAGTTTTATATTTAAGTCTTACTAATGTATAGGGCAAAAGAAAAAGTTATAAGTGCGCTTCGCATATTTTATTGCATAATTTCTGACCTAATAAAGCGAAAAACCTATGTAAAAGAACAAAAGTTTCGTATCAATATCAAATCCGAACCAGGATATTTAGAAAAACATACAGATTACTTTGTTTGTAGTTTTGCTCTCGGGAGCTAAAATGTACAGAGAGTCAGGACTGGTGACCCGAGAGCAAACGACATATAGTCTATGTGAGGAGAAGCTGGTCCTGAGATCGACACTCGCAGACTTCTCATGGCGAAACAAACGCCCACAGGAAACTACACTCGCTTAAATTGAAAGGGATAAATGTGGAGAATTAGTGGTACATGGTGTAAACACTGTCTCGCCAATACCGAAACCCGTTAGAATTTGCGCCTTGATGATTTGCAGATAATTTACATTAAGCCATCAGGCCATCATTTTCTGGGTCCCTTTACACAATTTCAAAGGCGTTAAGTTCCGAAGAAGCATAATCGGGACACCGACCTTCAACTTAAAGACGTCCGTCGGAAGTCCACTTGCAGTGAGGGAATTCAGGAATTTTACAGAATAATGAGTGGCGTCATCTTGATTGACAACAGTGTTTATAAATGTGTAAAACACTTCATTCCCTTTCATTTATAAAAGAATGCATTCGTTGATTGCTGCAGCTTGATTATTTTTGGGCGTTTTGAGTTGGAAAATTCTTGAGCATGTGGATTCCTACTCAGCCGCTCATAATTATTGTCAAGCTCAACTTATGAATACAGGATCATAAAAATAATCGTTTCAAAGAACCATTCACCTCATCAGCCCCAGTTCCTCGCGTCACCACAGGCAGCGTTCAGTGGAAATTGCCGCTGAACATAACTGTGACACCACCCATTATGTGTTGGTTCCTACGGATGTCTTTTAGAGTTCTGTGTACCGCATCAACTGTTTTTCTGTTTGCATACATTCATCCCATCATACGATCAAAGAACAATTCTTAAGCAAATGCCTGCCTTGTCACTATTTCGTGACACATCACAAACAGGTGTTTCGTTGCTCTGTAAATTGATGGGAATCCTAAACATGGTGTGCGCTGTTTTGTTACCAGAAAACAACGTGGCAGTAATCGCCGAAGACGCTACTGCAATTGTAATTTTGCCCTGCCTCCCTGCAAGGATGCCAGTGGTTATAAATATTTTTCCTGTCCCATCAAGAGTATCCAAGAAAATTATTTTTCCTCAGATTTAAATCGACTCCTAACGCCATCTAGTTAAGAAAAAGGAAACATTATGTTTTAAATAATAATAATTTTAATGCTTCAAATTAAAGCGGATTTTTTTTATAAGCTGAAATTTTTAAAAGTATAATCCCACACGATGCGCGTTGCTTCCTTCGGGTTTCAAATTGAAATATTTAAAAAAGAATTCCGCTGATCTAAATAGACTCTAACGCCATCTAGAACACTATGTTTTAAATAATATAAATTTTATAAATGTTTCAAATTAAAGTGGTGACGTTTTTTACATACATACATAGACTCACGCCTGTTTCCCAGAGGGGTAGGCAGAGACAACGGATTTCCACTTGCTACGATCCTTGCATACCTCGTTGCATATACGTTTTTTATAAGTTGAAAAATTATTAAAAAGCATGTTTCCTTCGGGTTTCAGCCGGTAAGTAATAAAAGTCATTAAGAATGAAATACCACAAAAATACATATTAATTTCAATGACAAAAAAAATACAAAAGAATCCACAAAAAGTTTGCGGAACTGGGGATCGAACCCAAAGCCTTACACTTCCAAGGCGTTCGCCCGACCGGAAGGCTATGAAGTCCGTTGACATGTAGACAAAATAATCGTTCCTAAAAGATATTATTATGTTATGTTATGTAATGTTTAGCTCCTTGTGGATATAGCGTGATAATATTTTGTAAATTGAAATTTAATAATATTTTTCCCAACAACAACAACAATTCTGCAGCAAATTCTAGAAATACGCTGCTTACTACAATACTGCTCATCCCCCATAATTATAAACGTAATAATTTATACCCTATAAGTTGACTAAGAATTTAAAAAGTATATTTGCCGAATTTCAACTAAATCTGTCCAGTAGTTTTCGCGCCAATCAATTACATACATACTTCGTTACGATTTTATTATATGTATAGATTAATTTGGTTAATATTTATTCGTGATAAACCACAGTATCAACTTGAAAATAATTGGTGAAAACTGCTCAATTCTGCGGAAATGTCAAAAACAACAATGGAGTTTCCCACGGCGTGACGTAACACTTTCTGATTGATATTCACTATCACGTGACTAACTATTAAATATTGCTGAATTTATTTTCTAAAAGTAATAATAAGCTTTGTTTATTTTAATAAATAATTTTGTTATTTGTTATTGCGATATTGTGAATAATCTTTGGGAAACTTCGATCCACCTGATTTATTCTTAGTTGACACAAGCCATGATATTAAGAATTATATGAATTAACACACGTAGTTTTTCATAGTTCTAAAACTAGTGCTAAAATGCAAAACAGTTCTAAATTTAATTACCTTTTAAAATCTAACTAAAACTGGATTGGAGAGCGGTTTCAAACTTGTAGAAATCCGTCTCAACCAGGCTTATTTTACCATATTTCATGTCGACTAGCTTCCAAAGGATTTTGTTTCCGCGGACGTTTCCAATACAATTTGTTTTACAATTCAAATTCGCCTTTATCTAAGCTTGCGAAGATATAAATAGAAAAACATAAAATAGTAGAAAAATAGGAAAATATCTATGTTTTATATCTAAAGAAGGAATCTCAAGAGGAAAGTTCTTCCTAGTTTTGTTACGCGATTGTGGACAGTACATAATGACGTAATAAAGTCACGATTCCTTGTGACGTCATAATAGACTCGCTAAAGGTATATTCGTGGCAACCGAGGAAACGAAATGAATGATTGGGACTTGATTGTGCTGCCATTATTCTGTCAATATAACTATATGTACTAGGTCAGTTCAACTGGGCTGTGGTTACGTCGAGCAATACCTGGTCATCGATCCCTGTTTTTTTTTAAATTCAGAAATGTTAGACTTCCTGTATATTAAAATACGTTAAAATATTTTTGTGATACTTAAAGGTTGTGATTAATTATTCAATTCGTTTTTAGGTACTTACCGTAAGTACCTACAATAAAAATTTGTATAAATTTCATTTTTTTTTTTTCAATCATGACTCTACCACACCCCCGACATTCCATAGAAACGAGCTTGTACAATAGCCTACCTACTACCGACTCTACTATCAATTTTTTATGAGGTAAGTATGAATCGATCGACTCAGTCCTCGGCAGTACCTCTCTCAAAGAATATTGGCGCGAAATTATAGTATTCGTGCTCTTGTTTTTCATACGGTCAGTGTAGATAAGCCCAGAGCTGTAGTCCCAAACCTGCCATTGTCATAATCCTCTGCCATAATCTCCCTGTCATAATCATGGATGTTCCATAATCATAATCAATGAACTCTTCTCTTCTAGGTGGTGTTGCTAGTCTTTAGATTACGTTACGGTATGCTTCAGGCGGGGGCAGTATGCTTGGTTGCCATCTTGGTATAAAGAAAGTAGCTTACCTCAGTATTGACGTTAGATCGTCGTACATATAGACTACTTTAGTTTTGGGGTCGTAGAAGCCGTCGCCGCAATCATAGAAACCGGGTGGAATCACTTTTGTAGGTTGGTCGGCTGTTAGGAAGGACTTTCCAGCTGGCATTATATCTATGTCGTATTCAATGGCGAATCTGTACACAGAAATATATTTTAGTATCTAGAAGAAAATACCGTATTAAAGTGATTAAACTAATATTCTTTGTTATGGTGTCTACAATAAAGCAAGCTAGAAGAGTTTTAGTAAATTACGTGATAAACAATAGACAATACAATCGGTGATGTAGGTATGTACGGTCAACAAAGGAGTTTAATTACCAGAAGCGCTAGTTAAGGTTGTAATTTTTTCAAGATGTCATCAATACTATTTAATTTTACCACATTTTCTGAAAAGGTATGACTGAAACCTATACAAAACTAAAAAATTTGACACAACCTCACGCAAACTTCTACAAAAATTTCATCCTTAACTTGCTGATTGTACAATTATGCAATAATCGTACTTAGGAGGTAAGCAAAACAGCTCAAGTTGTGTCAACAGAACTGAAACCGTGTCTTACGACTAACATTTGGAGGTATCCAAATGTTAGTCCACCAACCAATAAAAGCCAAAGCTTAGGACTTGTATAACACATAAAACATCACACATAAATAAAAGCCCGTAATTAATCAGAAAAAAATTACTTTAAAAAACCGAAATTAAAAAAAAATATACTTAAAAGGTTATACCAGTGGTTATAAACGTAAAATAGGGAAGATGCAAATGTAATATTTATGAAATTTTCATGGTTAAAATGTTAAAAACATATAAAAGAAATGCTACTGCAACGTTTTTATTTTACATAATGTTGTTTTTAAACAATAATTACGAATTAAAAATGACTTGCAACAAAACGAATTTCAAAACACCAATCAGCGTTTAGTGACGTCACTCTTGTTATGACAACTTATTTGAGGTTATGGTTGTAAAGTGATTACTTTTTTAGGAGAATATTAATTGCGTTTTTTAAATAAAAATGGAAGTTGGATTTATAAAAGCAGACTCCAGGAATTTACCGAAAGTTAGTGTTGACATGGTTGTAACTTTTTTTATCGAAAGTGCAGAGTTTTCAGGTGTAGAAATGAAAGGGGCTAAATTACTACGGTATGTATACATCATAGTCATTCATAGTTGTTAAACTTTGTATTTTATTCAGCGGCTTCTACATATAGCAGTTATTTCAGCTCGACAAGAGAATCTTACGGCGATAACGCAATCGGCCATGTCCAAATTAAAAGAGATGGAGGAGAATTATGTACAATAAAAAGTAGAGTTACTCCGGAGCACAAAGAACGTAAAGAAGGTTATCGGGTTACAGCCATTATAAATGAAACGCAAAGCTTGGTCGGAGTGTAGCAAAGGGTGTGCACCATTTGTCTTCACAGCTTGAAACCACTTTTTTCTCAGCTTTGGGTCAGAAGGTCCACTCAAAAATAATTTATTTGCAAACTTTGTTGAGGTAGATGGACACATTGGCACAAAACATGAGTCAACACGGCTTTTTATCTGAATATTAATGGTATGTTACAATCACCTGACGTCGCGTCGATGGATAGTCCATGTTAATTTTTTACAAATAATCTCGAAAAAGCAAAAGTTAAAATGAAAAGTAAATGTAAATTGAAAGTTGTTGACAGACAAGAGTGACGTCATCAGTACCATAGGTCCGTTTTCGCGCGAACTGTCAAACTGTCAATTTAAAACAGCATTTTTTCCGATAAATTACAATATTTTAATTGTTTTAATATATTTGTGGTCTATTCTACATGGAATTCTTTAAAATGAAAACAAAAATAAAAATAGTGCATCTTCCTTATTGTCAAAACCACGTCAATTTATTAAAAAAAAAACATAAGCTCTTCTTATTCACGCATTTGGAATATGACAAAGAATTAAACAAACGATACAAAAAGGTTCTCATCATTAATCCTCATAAGCTGTTTTCCACGTAAAATCCAGAATATTCGTGTTTAAGTAAAACAAATCGTTGTAATAGCCGATTAGTATGAGTAGAGGAAAAATGTAACGCGGGAAATGTTTTTAGGCGCGCGCATTTCATTGCCACCATTTTTGCACGAACAACCGGGATGAGACGTAATTTTTCGTTTATATCTCTCTTACCTTGTGAATGAAAAATGTTGCTCCTTTTTAGTTTAGTAAGCTTATTTTGTTTTAGCTATATTATATAAAATATTTTTGGTAAATATGAAAATATCTCGGTTTTTTCTCGTGGTTTTTTAAGCAAATATTTTTTGAAGCTACTCTTCTTAAGTAAAACCTTATTATCAGCCGATAAACGCTAACTTAAAAAATTATAAGAAATTTTAGGCAGATTTTCAAATCCAAAACCGTTAAAATCTGGTCATAAGATACGGCAACAATAACGTAAAAAGGTGATCTACAAAAGTTGAAATCATAGATAATTTAAACACACTGGAAAGCTTCTAAACCACGTTAATGTTACTTGAACCTTCCTACTTAGCTTTAAGTATTCTTGGCTTATGTTTGCATGCGAATATGGAGCAAATCCGCGGACAATGTGGGTAGTAACGAGTTCTAGATTATAATCTAATTTCGCATTCAATTTTGAAAATGTTCCCGCGGGTTCGTACAACTTTTGGGTCCCTAACCGCGTTAGTTTCGTCTTCGGTGTTGGGACTTGGGTAGAGATTACGTCCATATTGTATTATTAGAACGAGAAAAACCGTGAAAAAATATACTTAAAAGTTTTTTTTTTGGTTTTTGCTTATAATGTGTAAAATGTGAACTAATTCTTCATAGATCTATCATTCTATCTACCTGAATATTGGTAGAAACTAATACCTACGCCAGAACTGTAGCAATATTTTATTGAATTGGACTACAATTAATGCAGTAGATATGTTTATGGAAAACACAATATGCAAATCATACCTTCTATCAGGCATCTTGCAGTATTTCCAGAACTCCTCATTATACTCTAGACTGTCGGAGAACAACAGCGTCCTCTCAGTCATGACTCCCTTTTTCCACTTACCACGTAGCACAGCCCCGTTGCCAAAACTAAGTTCACCCTTGCCATGAAACATACCGTCTTCGAAATCTCCATCGTATTGAACGCCTGAAATAATTTAAGTTTTGATTAGGCGTTTGAAAATGACTTATTGGTGATTTGTACATCCTAAACTAATTTTAGTAGTCTCTTTCCAAAAATTCTAGATCTATGCACGAAGAAATATTTTTTTATATTTAATGTTGACACATTAAAAAACAAGACATTTAGAAATATAAACATTCGAATTTCGAAAACTAATTTTTCCTTAGATTTTTCAAGACGTGATTTTTTATTAAGTTTTTAATACAAAATCACGTAAATATTTTTGCATAAGTTGATAAAAAAAATGCTGTGCAATAGTTTTACCGCGGCAGTCTCCGAGTGCCACACGTTTTTTATTACAAATCTAATGCCTTAATTACATAATTGATTCAATTCATATTTTATTAATATAAATGTTCAACTGGCTGAATATTTTTTTCTTTACAGCAAGTAATTTAACCGTTAGGAAATGTGTATTGTCCATAGCCGCTCATTCCAAGCACGTCCCACGATCCTTCATACTTGGAGCCCGTCGGGAAGAACTTTGTTGAACGTTGAGCTCGGGGTATGTCCAGTGAGACAGTCCTGAGGGAAATTTATGACACTATTGGCGTAGCTGATAACCGATTGTCATTATAGAGTTAATGTTTGAAACAAAGGAGATGATAAACGTGTGCACAGGAGGTTATGCGACCGACTCGATTCTAATACGACCTGCAAATATGTTGCCCCGCATTTTAATTATTTTGAGATTAGGAGATAAAGTACCTGCAGGTCTTGTCTAAGACTAGTAATAAAACAACTTTACAGCTGCACTTAGACGAATCAAGGCTTATTCACAAATAATTTACTTTTTTTTATTATTATAGACTCACGCCTGTTTTCCCCAGGCAGAGGTATATGCAGTACACCCACATTTCGCCGGCTATAAGTCCCTTGTAATAGGTGGCGAGCCTATTGCAATTAACCGGGCACAGTTCCAGACTCCGTGCTGCTATTGAGAATTTTCCTATTGGAAAATCCAATAACACTTTGCCCGACCCGGGGATCGAACCCAGGACCTCGTGCTCAGCAGTCGCGCTTGCTACCACTAGACCAACGAGGCAGTAGATAATTTAGACACTGCGTGCCAAACACGTCTTCAAATTTTACTTACTTGCATTGTTCTTTATGCGCTTCGGAGAACTTCCTCATTAGGTCTTCCCACTGCGAAATGCGCTTTTCGGTAATGTAACTGAAAATGTACCATTATCACAAAGTTTGGTTACAAAAACCCCATGTTTTTTTTTTATAATTACACTCTTTACAGCTGTTTCTGCTTAAGTCTTATAAATGTCTGCATATGTGTACGTTTAATGATTTTATAGCTTTTAAGTACATACATACCACACACAAATAAGTGTGTAATCTGGAGCTAAATAAAATATGTCAGTATAGTCCCACCAACTTATCTGTCCAGTTGATAGCGTCGCTAGTGTCTTCACATAATAATGTCGTATATAAAATTTAGTATGGAGATCGGTTAGTTCCAATTTTGCCCGACTGAACAAATAAGTTGGTGGCACTGTATACTTAGCGGTAGTAAATGCTTGCAACGCAAGCACAAGCGCAAACACAAGTGTCCTGATTCATAGCAGACGCTTATATGAAGTTTGGGTAATCCAGTATTATGGTAGGTTCACACTGATCAACACAGAGTTGCTTTCAACGAAATTTCCGATTTTGATTATAGCGACAACGACAACCTTTGGTATGCCTGTCGTTTATTATATAATCACATGTCGATTCAATAATAAACCGAATAATATCATACATATACAGCGTGTAACAGAAGTCCGAAATAATACTTAAGGGCATGTATGTATATCATGAAGAGAATCATCTGTGAAAATATTGAATGCAAAAGAGGCATTTTTTTTTCATACAAAATAATTCTTTTGATTTTTATTTTCTTCAATAATGACAGATTTTATTAACCTGCGCGTGCCTAGTGCTTACATAAAAAAAATATTGAAGGTAAATAACCGGATTCGTGTTGATTCACCGTTCAGCTAATTTCTGGGGCTGTATTTAAAAGATTTTGGTGAAAACTTTGACCTTGGTTTACTCGAGTATTGTTAGGCGTTCGGTTCGAAAACCTATGCTCAAGGATTGTTTATAGGGTACCTTATACGCCCTTAATGTATTATTTCGGACTTCTGTTACACGCTGTATAGCGGTCGCAACGTGCTTTATCCCCTCCGACTATATCTAACTCTAGCTTCACTTGTGAATAGGTATGACATAATCTGTTCATGTGGCAATTTACCCAATTAATAGTCAATCAATGTCCGTTTCAGTAGTTTATGTAGTTACATACATGCCTGCAAACTTGCTGGTCGCTAGCGCTCTATGCTTTATGTTTAGTTACTTTTTCGCTCTTCCTTTTTATTTTATTCCTCGACTAAAACTTAGAGGCAGGGTTATACGGGCAATTTTTCAGCCACAGTCACCGAAGATTTGGGATTATGACGTAAAATGACAATATTGATATTACGACGTAATCTAAGTACTATGGTATGTCGCTACAACATAGACTGTCATAGAGCAACTTAGTTCAATGGTCAACTAGGCATTTACCCATTTTGAGCGTTCCGTGGCGACAATGTGCAATTGTTGAAACAATGCTGCAAATTTTTAGTACTAGCTGCAGATCGCTACTCGTTTCCCCGTGTAACTGCACCATTACAATCTATATTTAATGCCAATGTCTTGGATAGTTCTTATTAAACGTTTTAACTGCTTCCTTTTACTGCAGTTTTATGTTTAAATTTTAATCGTGGTTCAGTTATTTTTATACATTAACTTAGATTAGTCTTTCTTTAGGTTTAGTACGCTGGAAGTTTTGTTGAGACAACAGTCTGTTTGGGAATTTGTGACTGATGGAAAATAATAGGTGATTTTTTTGTGAGCATGATAGCACCCACTTTAGGGGAGATTTTTTTATATGAAGACGATATCTTTTTCTGAAAATTATCCGTAACCAAAAAAGAAACGTGCTTGTGATGGGCAGATTTAGTGAAACCTCGTTTTTCCCATATTAATCCCCGCTTTTTGAGTCTAATATCATATAATTATTATCCCCTTTAGTGTTGTCGTCATCAGATTCCATTTTTATCAAAATGCTTCTAACAAAGAATAAAATATATAATCATTTGGTAACTTACGTCGAAGCCATACTAGTTTTTCTCGACGCCATCTTGGATACAACTGTCAACAAAATAATGAGAACATAAATCAAACCACAAACAACACAAAAGTATATCTTTATCTATCTCTGCCTATTTCACAATTTTCAATACAAAAATGACTTGAATTACTGCCGACCTTCATTATCCGCAAGTACTTTATAACAAAAGGTACTCAGAAATTCTGATAATAATTATAGTGAATAACAGAGCTTTGTTCAGTAAAATAGTTCGGTTTTAAGTACTTGTAGGTTTTTTCTTAGAAATATAATAATCTAGTGTAGAGTGTGAATTTGTGTTAATGTGTGAAATAAATAAAAACATTGAAAAATGAGACACAAAATGAAATCAATTGTTAATTTGTTATGCGACGCCGTGTTTGTGATAGGTTAAAGTTTAAAAAACTGTTTTATCTTTGTGTAGGCCCGTTATTATTTTAAAACCAGAGAGATGAGATTTTACGCGAAAAAAGAAATCTACAAAATAACTTCAAAGGGCTATTAATTAGTATAGAAGATAATATAAACAAGCACTTATTTCCCAGACAAGGAAACAAAGGCGTGTAGCGTTAGGTAGCGTTATTTACTAAAGACTGACAGCTGTCAGCTGTCACTTAATTTCATCCAACCTGTCTTAACATTAACAATTAAACAACCCAGACCATTATCAAGGTTAAGATCTTAAACAAAGGTTTACGGGAAATCCGGAGAAATGAACACCATTGTGTCAAAGCTTAGTATTCAGAAGGCGATTGTACGGTCATGGTCACACACACTGTCACATGCATTATTTATAATGAAAGAGTGAAACTTGTCGAACAATCATTTTATAGTGTTTGGGATACCGGGATGTCCGGCTTCGAAGAAAAACTCTATTAAATTTTGTATATATTACAATAATAAATAAAATAATTGCTTTAATTCTTGTCAACAATTCAAATTCTAATTAAAAATAAAGTTTGTATTTAATATCCAGATGCAAAGCATAAAATATTATAATAATTATATTGTTTTCATGCGAATATCTGTTTGAGGGAAGAAGGCTAGAAGGGCAGAATGTCAGGTACCTGTCATCTCGCCGTAAATATTCAAGTGTGAAAACGAGGTCACTCACTGTAGTCACCACAGGCGTCGAGTTTGCTAGCTGAATAATAAGCCTTAATTTATTATAGGATAGATACTACCTCTGCAGTGTTGTTCCTGGTAGGAATAGTAAATTTTCTCGTTCTTCCTACAAGAATGTTTTACCCTTGCCTAAGAAAGATCTCGAATTTAAAAAAAACAAGTTTTAAAATACGAACGGTCCATGCTTCATAATACACTTAAATTGAATATGATAATATTCAAAATGCGCGTTTTAAAAATTGAGTATGTACACAAGCTGTTCGTTTGCGCGCGGAATCCATATTTTTAGACCACAGATGTAGAGAAAAGCTTTCTGTCCTAAGTTACCTACTTTATCAAGAATCACTTCTTGATAACTGAATAATATATAAACGTTAGTTATTGAATTCGTTATTATTATTACAATCTGCGTTATTAAAATAAGATATTCAATAAGCTCCAATGTTTTTTTTAATAATTCAAATACATTTTAGCCCGAGTCAGTTATTTTCTCGAGTTGATCTTTACGTTTAAAATAGTAAATTGTTGTTTATGTTGCAGTAAATTACTGGCACCGAGTGTGAGTGGTCTTAAACTCACGACCATGTGATCTGGTGGCCCAAATAAAGATTTTATGTGAACGAAAACAACAATTATGTAAATTAATTTCGAAAAGTTATTGAAAATTTTTTTGCTTCAAGTAGTTACAACGACAGTTAGATGCCCTAGATAGACCTTTTAAAATATTTTGCATTAAAGGAGTAAGACCGTATAAATCATGACGCAATCTTTTTGTAAATATTTACAAAACGGGACGCGAAGCTGTCATAGCGCGCTTCGTTAAAATTGGAGGGCATGAAGAAAGCGCAACTTGTAAGTCAGAAGAGGCTACTCTCTAGAATGGGCCAATTACGTGTAATGTCGTCCCTAAACATTTATTAGATTGTTTTTCATAAATATTAAGGAGAACTGGTACCTTAATGTAACATTGTGTATAATTTGTTTATCTTTAATTAATTTTGAGAACCAGAAAGTATGTTTATAAAAAAAAAAATTTGCTGTCAAAAATTTCGTGTCTATGTTAGATATTTTTCTTTCTTTAACATCTGTGGCAACCGTTTTCCCGCGAATTTATTTTCCATCCACCAGCCGAGTTTATTTGAATAAACACATGTTATTGGAATTCCGTATATTTTCAACCGAATAAAGAGTTCTTTGTGTGTAAAATCTAAGTCTCATCGACACACTTACCATTTCTGGTTGTCATTTACGCCCATTATAGCACATGTACTTTATTTTTATGGCTACCATATTCATATAATAGGCTGTTGAAACTTGGAAAACAGGAATCTGAGGTAATAATGGCTTCGAGGGAATAAATTTGAAGAAAACTGTCGCAAATCCCACACTTAGCAAATATTTTCCGTAAGGTATTTCATAAAATTGTAAGGTGTTCTTTGTCTGATGTGAAGTAAAATTCAATATTATGTTATTCTTTGAACATTGATTTTGGTATAGTGTGGAGAGAGATGTTAGTAGTTTTAATTCGTCTGGGTCTTATAATATGACACCATAAAAAGCCATAATTCAGACAATTTGTCGACGCGAAGGAGTTAAAGAATCGTCGAATCGACGTCGTCTGCAGGTAGCGTGCCTTGTGGCAGAATTGATACACTGGATGGCAATGCTGATTCTTTGAGCAAAAAAAATAGCCAGCCTTCTTCTTATTATCATCATATTATACATGCATTATTTACTTATTATATATTATACTATGTATAAATCTTTCCACAAAACAATCTGATGGCAATGACTTTTGATGGTAAGTAGTCTTTATAGTATTTACCTTGATATAATCACTTTCTTGAAGCTTTGACCGCAGTTTCCTCCGTCTCTTTTTTACAAAATCAAATACAACATTTTATAAAACTTGAAATCATACTTAAAAGTATAATGTAAAATGTAAATATTTTCTTTTAGGCTTGTCAATATGACAATTGAGTTTTATACGAAATGACATTTCACATCCTTGAAATATGCGTTCTCTATTCAAAGGATTGTCTGAACTCTTTTAAACCATACAAACTATTATTGAAAAGAGGTTTTACAATAAAACCTACATTGTATTTCTTTGTCATTTTCCTCACAGGATACTCTAAGTTAGAAATAGTTGAATGCATGCAATGATTCATGATAAACTTTTTCTAAGTTGATCTTCTTCTTCTCTTGACCTTACTTAAATTTACTTAAAAAATTTTTTTAACGGATATAACTCGCGTTTTTATTTTGATAAAATAATCTATGACGTTTCGAGTGCTTTGCAGCACTCGTGGTCGCAGGCAGACTGTTTCATTATGTTAAGTGTTCGCGAAAGTTTGAGACTATAAATATTATAAAAAAAATTAATTTACTCGACCAATATGTGGTAACCTCAATAGCCCTGTCTGTCTTCTAAGAAGATAATAAATACGAAAAACATCTTTGGCAATCACATAATATACAAAAAAGATTTGCCCCGGTATGCTTTGCAACTTTCAATACTTGCAATACCTCCGTTGTTAGATACCCTCACTGGCGCGCGCACAACAATTCGCCAAAGTTTAATCGTAATTGGATGAAAGGAACGCAATTACAGAAGTTTAACAAAACAAAAAAATATTTTTATTTCTATATATTAAATTATAATCCACCAGCTGACTGTCTATTGTTAATCTATACAGAGAAGAACGAACAACGAACTAACGCTATTATCTTTGAAAACTTCTCTCCGCGCGTGTTTGGAATTTAATAGGAAATATTGCATTTTATGTGGGAACGTGGTTTATTAGTTGTGTGTACGAGTACACTTGGCAACAGACGTATTCTCTCCATTCGTATTGTCCACACGACACATTAATAATTAGATACGTTGACTGTACGCGATTCGTTCCAGAGAAAGTCTCTGACACTATGCAGGTCATCCTCACGACAAATTTATTTCCATAGACGTTGAATTTGATCCATTTTGATCTTTAGTATTTTGGCTGTTGACCTAATTTCGGTCGCAGCGGCCAATTTCAACAGAGATCAGCCATCTACGCAGGAGATATTATATAGTGCACAATTAGTATGTGCGCAAACACAGGTGCATTCTCTATTCTCTCATGGGACGGCAATCCGACACGACCGGAGAGATATCAGGCACAGGACTAACGGCTTAACAAGCTTTCCTAGGCACGGAGCAAATGATACGCATATAACTTACGTAAAGTCAGAGATGCGCGCCTTGGGTTGAACCTGAGACCTCTGACTCGTCAGTCAATGGTCATACTAGACTATCACGACTCAAACTCTCTCTCTTTAGAACTAACAAATAAAATTTAGTTCATTGAAATCCTTTATTACAGGTAGATAAGGTTCAAAATGGTACATCACATCGATACGTGAAATTTTATTTCACTATGAACAATTGGACTTTTTCTTTGTGTCCTGAATCCTAGTGAAAATGAATTTAGCCGAACAATGTGGACAAGTTTTATTTGAATAGATGAGACTGATGCATCTGGGGTTTAGCTTTGGTTCGTTATAGTTTTATGAACTCTCTCGTCTCGTGTGTACCGTCTGTTTTCATTGCCTCTTTGTCAAATAAGTATGTTATGAATATATGTTTGGTGAAGCACTTTTTGTTTGAGGAATATTACTCTTTTTGTGTGCATCGTTTCGTTTACTTTCTGCAGAATTTATGTCCTGTTTATTCAAACTATGAGTTTATATTCATATGTGAGACATTTTCAATTATTCTGTGGACCGTTGTATAATTATATTGCCCACGCTTGAGGACAACATTTTCGGTTTAATAGTTTTATCCCTGTCTATTTTAGTTAAGCCGATAAAACTAAATTCACTTTTCAAAATAGTGTAAAATGCTTGAAATATTAAATAGACTTTTTATGTTTCTAAAGTTATCACAAATTTAATATCATGGCAAATAAAAAAACAAAATTTATGTTTACAAATACAGTGGGTTTTTAAACAAGATTAAAAATGACAGATTATAAGCTTTGTGAGACTGAAACGAAAGTGTTATAGACTAAGCAAACATAAAATACCTATCTCTATCTATCAAATGTTTCATCTCTTTCTTAACAACCCTTGATAATGTAGGAACATGTGCTCTACGCTGCAGTTTAGAAC
Source organism: Protodeltote pygarga (assembly GCA_936450705.2). Lineage (NCBI taxonomy): Eukaryota > Metazoa > Arthropoda > Insecta > Lepidoptera > Noctuidae > Protodeltote > Protodeltote pygarga. Next base: position 3,987,375 of record OW388257.2, on the reverse strand, counting down.
ATTGAAATAATCCATGCAATTTGCAGAGATCCATTGTTATATCATATTACTTAAGTCATTTTACCAATTAAGTTCGGGTGCGAATAAATCAAATCTCATCACCTTATCTTAAAGCGGCCATGTTGAAAATAATAAAAACCTTGCGTCGCCGTCGGCGTCGGCGCATCATTTCTCACGATCTGACAGTCGGATTACAGCATCGGTAAGCACGCGATATACTAAATCATACCCTAATTAATTGTATAATGTTAGTGTTCAACTTTTTTTTAACTGACTCCAAAAACGAAGAGGTGCTCAATTCAATGCGTATGTTTTTTTAAATTGTTTGTGATTTGAGTAATTCTTTTTTGTTTCAGTTATAAAAAAGCTGTGACCTGACCATGAACTTCAGAGATATAGAACGAAAATCCTTATCGGAAGATAGCAAACCTCTCGTAACAAATTAATAATTTTACTTTGTTTTGTTGATAACCGACTTCCGGAAAAGTGAGGGGGTGCTGATCTCCTCTCCCTTTGAAGCTTTTTACTTAACAAAAAATTAAACAAACGTCGAAAAACTAAAAAGCTGGAAATTGCTTAGCGCTAAACTACACTAGACTTCAAAACAAACGTTTTTATATTCTATCTAGCTTTTATTGCGTTTTAAAGTCGGTTTTATTTTTTTGTTATGTAAGCTGTTGATCTGTAACAGTGCCATATTCAGAGAGATGACTATATCACTGATACTGAACACGAATCAGTAAAAAAAACAATATTTTATCAAAGAAATAGAACAGACTTCAAACACTAAAACGCTAGGGATAATACAGAAACGTTCGTTTTGGTGTCGGTGTTAAGTTAAGCGGGTTCCAGATTAAAATACCTCATCCTATGCCTTGGCAGTTGACACTGAACCATATAATTACTAAGCTCATGTATTGGTTGAACCATATAATATACTTACGTAGTATACTTAGCTAGTTGGCATACATCTTCTATGTTTCTATGTATCTAAAAAATCTTTCCCTATTTTTCCGTAGATATACAATATACAGGCGTGATCAAGAGTTAGGATTTAAAAAACAAAATACTTCATTAAAATGTTTATTTATATTAATTTATAAAAAAAAATCCTAAAATTTTTGTCAATTTCTTACCAATTTCTTTTTGATACGGTACCAAATGGTCATATAATATAACTTTTTTTTTTAAATTTCAAACTTCCCTGATAATTTTAAATTTATCCTGTGTCATGCAAATTTTAAGAAACATAATAGGATTTACAAAAAATAAGCTCAAAATCCAATGATTGTGTAAACATTAGCACACAAATTAGCATATAAACATGCGTCTGTAGAAAGATATGTTTCCGTAAAAAATGTTGTAATTATATGTAATAGCGTGTAATCTGTAGTTAGAGCAGATTTTATTGTTTAGAACATGATTGTTTTCGTAACTGTGGACCATTAATCTAGTTAGATGTCAAGAGAACATTCTTCATCGAGATTGTTTAAAAGCGCTTTACATACATTACCTACTTAGAGATCTAGAGCTAGTCTAAGTGGAATTCCAGAGGTCTTAAGTGCGAACCAAAATCTTACCTCTAAGTTTTATAATAACAATAAGTTACTTACTCATATTTAGATTGCTTTGTTGGTCTAGTGGTAGCTAACGCGACTGCTGAGCACGAGGTCTTGTTTCTTCCGGAAGATTTTTCCAAATCATAGGTAAAACGGTATCAAAATCAGTTGCGTGGTTTAGAAGAAGAATGCGAAGAAGCAGACAGACGAAAACAGTGAAATAAATTGAAAAATATTATTTTCTTATATAAAAGGAAAGTCATTTGTTTTTTCTTAGATTCATAAATTGGGTTTCATATGAAACACAATCACGATAATATTCATACTTGTAGACTCTATTTTTCTTGAAATATCTAAAGCTTAATGCACATCTATTATGTTGTCAAATGACTGCAATAATGCATTAGACGTTTATCTGTCAAACAATGCAGTAAATATACATTTGACAACCTAACCTTGATCACTAACAATAGCAGAGCAATAAAATGGTTGAATAAAACATTCTAAAACATTCTCCGGTGTATAAATCATTTGATTGAGCCACGTCGTCTTCATGAGAGTGATGAAAATTTTAATGAGCCCAGTATTGCGTCCAATGAATCTTAATGCCCCATTGTTGAGTATAACTGACGTAAATTAATGCTATCTTTTACGAAATAAATATTTGTCTTTAAAATTAGTGGTATTACAAAAGGAGTATTAAATAATCCTACATAATTTTGTAATTTATAGCTAGTGTTACTTAAAATATTTTTTGTAAAGAGTTTTGAACATTTTTTGGTTCACATGATGGTTGGAGATTAACACTTTGTGAAACTGTTTGTTATAACAATATAAAAATATTATTTAATAGTATATAACATCATATTTTGGCCATAGACAAAACATGTTAAAAAATCTTACTAATGTAATAAAGAAAATACCCGCTCGTAATCGAAGAAGAAGAATCTTAAATAAAGAGACCTGAATTGATATTTAATATTGAAACACCCTGACAGGCTAATAATGGTATCAATAAAAAATAAGAATGGTACGGACTAATATTGGCCATAAGTACCTTAATTTTAAATGGATAGGTAAACAAAAGATAAAATCTTAATAATGTATTTTCTGAGAGTCTTACTTTCGAACTACTTACGTGTGGAAAACTCTTTATGAGCATCTACCCCATCACCAAGGGCTGGTGATGGGGTTATGTCCGACTCGCCCGGACTAAAAACCACAGCGGTGTTTCTCCACAAACCTCTTGGCGGAAAAACGGTTTTCTCTTGCGCATAATTGATAATCATGAACTGACTGAATACCAAACGATCCATATTAGTGTTTTTCGTATCGTATTTCGTGTATTTTTTCACCAACAGGATAATTCTATTGTTCGATGTGGGCGCAAATAAACTAGATTATTAAAGACTAATTATTCCCGTTTCAATTTTTTATCTTGTTGATGGATCTTGCTTTGTAATAACTTTATAACTAACTAGTAACTACCTAAGGCATTCAGGTAAATATTATATTCAGTGGGCGTTGATATAAAAGTTTGACGTCAGCTTTCAAGTTTTACTCAGTTTTTTTTTACACAGTGACTCCTTTTGACCTCGGCTGCTCTATTACTTTACTGGGGGATGTATACAGGAATTTTGGAGCACTCTCTATTATGGAAGAGTTATGAGTATGACGCAACAACATACGTAGATGAGATGGTCTTTATGATAAATGGGAGTGGAAAATGGAAACACGATATTGGAAAGTAGTACGTCTCATTTAAGTTTTTGTCAAATTTTGAATTCTTAAAAAAACATGTGTTGATGTGTATCAACGTATTAACACGTCACCATTAGGTAGGTATACATTTTTATAACGAAGATAAATGTGAATTTGAGCATGTTATTCTAAAGGGTTAAACAAAATTACTAGTGAGCGAAACTTTACAAGCATACTAGGCATCGATGATAGATTACATAAAAAATATTTTTTATTTTGTTCGGCACTTGGCACCTGGGGTAGAACAGAATAAAAAACATTTTTAAATGTAAGTACCTAATCTATTATCGATACATAACATTCGTGTGAAGTTTCGTTAACTAATTTGATTTAACCCTATACAAGCACTTCTCCCAAAATTGTAAATTTTCTCACCAAAAATGGTTGTCGATCAATCACAAAACAGATACATACACGCGTCATGGCTTTGTGTGTGTAAATCGATAGCTCTAAGCAAATTAGTTGTTTCCAAAATATGTTCCGACATACTTAAAACATATTGCTTCCTCGTGGGGCACAAAACTGAAACTATCCATATGTATCTACCCTATTATTTCCATTTACTCGCACGAGACAAAGCTTGAATGTTGCATTAAGTTCAAAATTAAATTAGTGTTTAAATAATGAGCTTCCAGCTTTATGCATTCCTATGATGAGGAGTAAGTAGGTTGGTTGGGAATTAGGGAACGAAATGTTTGGCTATTTTCCAAAAATATAATGGTGACATTACTGCTGAATATTTAAAGACTTGTCTTGCGGTACACACCGGTGTAATTAGTTAAATGTCTAAATTACCTACTGTCATATGGAAATATTAATAAAACCTACAAATTTTATTAATATATTATGTACAATGTCCTCCTGACCGAATTTCGTTCATGGCGGCCAATTTCAACGGAGATTAGCCAACTTCGCAAGAGAAATTAGTTATAATTCATATATTATGTGTGTGCGCAAATACAGATGCACTCTTGTATGTGCCCTCAATCTCAAAATCCGATGAGATTACAATCCGACCTGACCGGAGCCAGATCAGACACCAGACCAATGGATTTACGTGCTTTCTGAGGCACAGAGTAAGTGAAAATTAATACGCACATAACTTATGAAAAGTCAGAGTCTCTAACTTGAGACTTTTGACCTGCCAGTGCACGGTCATACTACTAGGCTATCACAGCTCCATATACCGCGATAAAAATATATTATCAAGCGAAAATGCATTATCAATTTCCTCCCAAGAAAATAAGAAACGGTGCCACAGATATTAATGGTTATTGCCCCAAGACAGACAATTTTCCAAAGACAATAATAGACATTTATTTTCTTTAATATCTCACTTTATCTCGAAACCTTCGCGTCCATTCGCATAGTTTCACATAAAATTGATAGAGCCGCTTAATGTTCAATTCGCGGTCTGAAAGGATGAATTTGCGAGGCAATTTGCTAGGATTGCCGCGTATTTCTGACGTTATGTGGGTCCAAACGGAGTACATTAAGTCGGTAATGTACTGGGTTAGAGCAAGCATTTGTATCTTTTTTGTGAGATGAGTTACTTAGATGTTGTCGCTCGTAATGGATGTTTTGAAGAAAAAATATACTAGATTTATTTTGCTTAATGTGGACCGTGTGTCCAGACAAACGACATCGTAATTATTGCGGTAAAATATTATCTCTGTCTCTTTTCATGAGTGTGGAAGGCGTCCGTAGGATTTATAGGTTTTCCTTTTAGGGGTTATGAGGGCGCCCGCCATGTTGTTTTATGTGAATAATATTTCTTTTTGCCAAGTAAATCTCATACTTAGATATTCTTATCGTTTCAAACTTGGTCATTCTGTTATTTTTTTACCACTTTTTGGGTGTGAATATTTCTTGTTTGTCTGATATAAAACTGGCCAAGTGCGAGTCATACTCGCGCACCGAGGATTCCGTATTTTGGTGGTTGTCGTATAAATAGTTATTTACATAAATTAACTGACCGCAGAACTAATTTTGTTTTACTTAGTTTTCCTAAACATTTGCTAGATACTTGTAATGCTGATGCTGTGCTGTTTTATCTGTAAAAGATGTTTTACACTTACAATATTTAGAAATCAATGTTTTGACTGGTATATAATAAATTAATATGTACCTATGTATGAGAAGAGGCCTTTGCTCTACATTGGGAAATTATAAAAAAATATAACTTTTTCGAAGCGCATTAATGCTTGCGAAGTTAGCTAATTTTTGCGAAAAACGACAAAATAAAAATAAATACCTACAAAAAGGTAGATATAACTGTAAATTGTACTGGTAATTAATAGATCAAAATGAACATCTTAGTTTTCATTGAAATTAAGCAATAGGTACTACGTTAAACGCATTTTTTCTTCACAAATATTTTCTATTTCCCGTGGGAATTTAACCTTTATACAGTCACGCGGCGTCGAATCGAACGCGCTTTATGCATATTCATTTGTAATATCGATTATTTTCATCACATGTATATCCGATATACCAACATAGTATAGATATTATTACTTTTATACAAACCAGATAACAATTTATAATTGTCGACATAATAATACATATATATTCGTGACTGTACAAACAGCCAATAAAATGCCAATTAATATGACAGTGATACATTCTTTACTACTCTGCCATACCCTTTCGGTGAAATGTTCATGCAGTATTCAAGTGAAAGATTATTTTAATGACATATTGCTGCGCACTGCAATTATTGCCTTTCTGAAGTCTTTCTGAGAACATTTCACACCTCGAAGACATTTTGTTGCGATATTTTCCTTGTTATTTTAAATTGACTGAATCCTCGATGCCTAATATTTTCGCTAAATTTTATATGTTGTACAAAAATCAGCTGTTCAATACATTTTGTTGAGATAGGTACATGAACATAAATGTAAATGTATTTTTGTGATTAAAATTTTTGTGATTAAAATTTTTGTGATTAAAATTTTTGTGATTAAAATTTTTGTGATTTAATTACAATAATATAGTAAAAATTGTTCATAATAATGGGAATAATTGTTCTTTTCGGGGAAACAACCATTACAATTTAACAATGTGTATTTCTAGGGTTCTCTTCTATTTTCTATTTTGAATATAATATCGAGTAGACAGCATTGTGCCTTTATAAATCACTGCTGCAAGGTGTCAGCTAAAACCCTCTATTGAGTCTTACCCTTAATTGAAATAAAACTTATTAAGTACTATTTCTTTTTGACTTACACCTAAAGACGTGAAAAAGACCCTTCTGGCATCAGTAGGTTGATGACGTGAATCAGTCAATCGTGAAGGGTTGGCTCTTTCCCGATGTAGCAACATTTTAGCTTTTTACTTAGCTACTGCTTATTTGATCCCCGCCAACCCCTTTGGGTTGTGAACCGGGATTTGATACAGAAGGATTAAAATGCTCTCTTAGGCAAACACCAGGTGCAATTCATTGCCTTCGATTGGTACCTAAAGCCTTTATTTGGCTGTCAAAGGTCGTGCGATATTTGAGGGTTAAGGATGCTTAGTTCAATAATCTATTCAAGTTCCATTACATTCCATTGAACAAGTTTGGATTTATGATGCGCAAAATTACTTCACCTAATTGTCACGATTGTAACGTAATAGAAGATGTTTACCATATTACAATGGAATGTGGAAGGAACGATGCTCTGCGCCGTCAACTCTTCCGATGGAATTATCAAGTCGGTATGGTGAACAGTATCCTGGCCTCTCCTGATTCCGACGATGCAAAAAAATTATATAGTAAGTATAGTTAGTTTAGGAATTAGTAGTAAGGTAGTTTAGTTGTTTTTATTATTTTGTTTTTGTAAGGGTGAGTATTTGGGAGTGTCACGATGAGGGTGGCATTTTTTTTTTTAAAAACCCCTCTATAATTAATAAAGAATAAAATAAATAAAAAAATCTAGTAATAAAAATATATAAAGGCTGACTCTTTATATATTTTTATTACTTATGCTACAATACTACTACAATATATGTTATCACATAATACCTAATATTAAAATATTATGTGATCCATTTCCATTCTTCCCTTTTTTTATTTAAAAACTAAGAGAATTATACATAAAAAGGTGCCTACAGATAAAATATTACCTTATTCTGGACGCCTACGCCCTAGGTCGTACTCGTAACGCAATGTACAGGTAGGTAATATTTTCCTCGGAAGCTCGTATCCTTTATTTATATCCTTAATCTTGGCTTGTATCGAACGAAGAGATATTAATCTTAGCCAAAGTGCCAATTAAGTAGAATGTGAGGCGTCAATTGCCGAGTAGATACCTAGTATGGATAGTATAGTATAGATATCTATACTAGGTATAGTTGACGTGATTGTAGATGCCACCGTTTTGAAGATAGGTATTATGTGATAACATTATTAGATATTTTTGTGATGCACCCAGTCTGTCAAGTTTGTCAAGCACCAGTCTTTAAATATTTATTAACTACCTTTTAAGGTTTAGCATAATGTGTGCAACCTATTTTGTGAGAGACTGGTACTGGTACTTATTAGGTAAATTCAAAAATTAAAACATAATTTGTATGAAATTTTCTGTTAAGTAAGGCAGGAACTTACCAGTAACCAGTGACACAGGCCCTTAAAATGGCATTCTACAAACCACTTTTTACACAAAGAGCGAATATTCAACACATTTTGCAGCATCAGAAAGCTCTCGAAATTCCTGACAGATTTCAAAAGCGCACTTGGCATCTAGAGAGACATTAATAATTCATCACATCAATTTAGTACACAGAGAAGTAAATAATGTACTAGTGGTTGATTGAAGTTGTTGGTTTCGGCTTAAAATTTCGGTTTCGACAGTACTTTTTAAAATTACTATCTAAACTATAAACAAAAACTACCTAAAATATTTGAAAATAGAACGTCATGAGGCGCATAACTCATGATCCACTGATGACGATGAAAAACACCAGCATTGCGGGGAACCTAGTATTTTATTTATAATATCTAAATAACGGCTTGTTAAGGGCCAGTTTCACAGAGTACGGATAGGCATTATCTACTAGATAAATTATAAAATAGAACAGAGTTAAAATACGAAATTATCTAATAATGTGTTAAGTTTTCGCGGCCACTTTATATTTTATATGATATATCAACTTTTCAATGGATGCTATTCGCGGTTTTTATTGGATTTAATAAAAATCGTGATAAGCATCCGTCCGAGGGTTGTTTTATTATAAAACTAGCGACCCGCCCCGGCTTCGCACGGGTGCGTTTACATTATATGTATATTATATAAATTATAAACCTTCCTCTTCAATCACTCTATCTTTTAAAAAAACCGCATCAAAATCCCTTGCGTAGATTTAAAGATTTAAGCATACATAGGGATATAGGGACAGAGAAAGCGACTTTGTTTTATACTGTGCAGAGATTATCTGTCAGGTTACTAATAAAACTTTATCAATAAGCGGTGAAACAGGGCCTCAATCACTTGATTAAGGCTCACCTTTTTAGTCACTAAAAAGGTTTTGTTACCAACGGTACTACTGAAACCAGATTTCAGCCAAAATTGAGCCAAACGTCAAATCTCGGTTTCGGTTTTGCGTGTAAAACATAATTTTGGTCGGTCACTCTTACAAACATCATTACGAATGCTAATGTGACGTAGGTAATCATAGATAACGCAATACGCATAAGTGATGTGTGCTTGTATGCGTATGCAATTATATTATTGCAATAAATTCACGCTTTAGAGATTAATTTGTTGTTGCGTGAATGATGAGGTCCTTGTAAGTTAGTAAAGGTTTAGTGTGATTCCAATCTCTTGCAGCCGAGTTTTCTTTATAGGGAGTCGTTTTCATCAAAATCCTCGCTTGCTACCAATAGATAGGTACTTACTTATTTAGTAGTTTTTATTTAATTTGTTTTTTTTGTTACACCTGACTTCATGTTGTATGTCTATAATTACAATATGTGATTTTTTTTTCAATTTTAAATGTAATATTGTAATGAATTATTATCGAATAAATATGTCTATGATTTATCAGTTAGGTAATAAACTTAAGCTTTATGTCTGGAATCACGAATCAAATTTCAATCCTGATTTTTTTCTTTACAAAAATTCCTCAATTAGCTAGGAAACAGCGCGCCCTAGTACATGTCGCTTAATTAGCAAGTACCGCTGAACGAACGTTGTTATGACTTTTGGGATCCATATTGAGTTCGTGTTTATAGACAAACGTTTGTGCTGCGCCGGATTGGGTTCCTGCTACAAGAGTAAGCTCCTGGGCTCTTAAACTACGAACTACTATCCTCTTAGTTCGACCTTTTGCGAATAAAACTATGTGATGCGTGATCAATTTATTCCTCTAATAGTCCTATTAATCTGTCCTCTATTTCCCTATTTATCTGTCCTCTATTTCTCATTATAGAAAAAAAAAACTAAAACGACACACACAATAAAAAGCTGATGCACCGCAAATAAAGACCATTAAACCACCATGACACCAAACAGACTTTTATTTTCATTACTTTACAAATACACGAGTTCATTGGCCTAATTCATCACGGCCAAACAGGTTGAAAATAAAGAAAAATCGCATTGTTTTATTGGATTCCACACTTTTTATCTCTCTAGACCCTTAAACAATTCAGGCGTGAAGTTTCTGAGCATGCCGTTACGGTGTATCAGTTTGCAACCGCTAGTTTTTGATGTTCCATTCCGTGGACATTGATAAAAACGTAGTGACCAATAGTAATGAACTTTGTAGTGGCTTTGAGGGAGGCGGAAATTGTTGAAATGATAACCAGTTCGAATGGAAATATTTTCGTGGAAGCGATTGGGGATTTGGGAAAAGTTCTACTTTAATGATAATTATAATTTTGCATCAAGATCTTTAGTCTAAGGATAGCAGTCGTTAAAAATGTTGTTGACGCGATAATTAAAAGGAATCTCTCCTTCATTCATTCTTCATTGCTTAAAAAGAGGCAAACAGCCTGAGGACCGGTTTCTGGAATCAAAATGACAGGTCGAACGGCGCCGGCGCGCGGCGCCGCAAAGTCTACCAGTTGTATAAAAAACATCTCTTCGCTTTAGTGGAAACCGGCCCTAAGAGCAAAGATGACTAAAAAAGTAAAAAGGTGAGTACCTACCTAGGTTTGTTAGTAAGTACCGTTATAATCTTTTAGAGGATATTTTTGTGTTATCCGCTATCAGATATGCTTCTGTAATTCTGATTCTACAATGTCTTCTTTTGTGTACCTATGTTTTTTTTTAAACTTGAAGAGCTCCAAGAAATAATATAGGTACTCAGGGTATCCCAGGTAAATGATTTTTAGCTGGAAATACATGATGTTTATGCATGTATTAAAAAAAAATATTCCATTGATCTCCGCTGCTACAATCCGCTGTTTTCCCAGCCGCAGGTAACGGGCAAGTCCCGTAAGTCATCGTTCACACTGGTTTGCACTGTGGTTTTAGTTTCCGCAGTTACCGCGTTCTAGTAAAAGAAGTAAAACGACACCGGTATGCAAACCAGCGGTTTAGCGGAAGTTAAATTATACTGTCTAAAGCTGATTTAGTTGGCGCAAGTAAGTTGCTGAGAAATCTGTGTAGAAATATGCGTAGTAGCTTACTTGAGGTAGGTACTTTGAGTTTTAGAATTCATTAAAGCAAAAAAATTTATTGTTCTTAAGTCTCTAAGGAATTTAAATAATTAAGTATGATGATGATGATGTCTTCCTGGCCGGTTTCGGCCACAGCGACTGTTTATACTGCAGGCTAGTAAATTTGGGAGTTAAGGTGTAGCTAGCTGTTCTAAACGTTGGTGCGCCCTCTGGTGACTCGCATACCCAATCTTGCTAACAAAAGAGTACCTCATTAAGTATAGGTACAGTGCAAAAACAAAATGATTTTCCAATTTTCGCGACATGGACGCTCCATTGCCATGAGTCATGAAAGTTGATGAAAGTGACCTTTTATTTTAAATCTATGCAAAATTCTAATGTCCTCTTGACCGAATTTGGTAACAGCGGCCAATAACAACGATTATTTTAGATTAGCTAATTACAGAATACAGGTGCACTCTCTATTCCCTAACTCTCATCTCTTAGCCTGATGGGACGGCAATCCGACACGACCGGAGAGAGATCAGACGCAGGTCCTACGGCTTTACGGGCTTTCCGAGGCACGGAGTATGTGATAATTTATTTATAATACGCACATAACTTAGAAAAGTCAGAGGTGCGAGCCTTTGGTTCGAACAGACCTCTGATTTGCCAGTCAACGGTCATATTATTGGGCCATTACGGCTCATAATAAAAGTAACTTTATATTATTAAATTAATGTAAAATGATTGCGATCCTGAATAATAACTTGGGCTTATTTCTAATTAAAAATTTAGCTTCCTGTAAAATTCATCTACTACGGACAATGTGGCTTTCATAGGAAGGTTAATTCAACAATGTAGTATTATAACATAACCACTAGTATTATTGTTCAATGATTCCTCAATCTCGCTCCCATATTACGGGATCCCATCCTATTTATAACTACCTACGTTGGGCTATAGAGCCTACGGCGGTATATACCTATTCCAAAAATATACAAATGTTTTGACGAATCGAATATAAAATGCCACGTTATTTTCTATCAAATTTATCGTACATTCGCATAAGTTGCCGATTCCCTGGATGGCCCAGGGGAAATTTGAGATGCGACAGCCCTGCCTTACGAAAATGGTTGCGACAGTCAATCTGAATGCTTTATACTTATACGTTGACCCTTTTGATAAATATAAACACTGTCATGTGGCTCCCTAACTTTTGTTGGAGGCTTTTTAGGTCTCGCTAGAAGTCCGGTTCATCAGTCTGAGATTCCTGTATTAAAATAATAACTGAGAGCGAGAGATATATAATATGTAATAACTGAGAGAGACCACATACAAAAAAACTAGCTTCCTAAAGGGTTGATAATTTTAAATATTAAATTTTTTATTGCACTAAGAATTTATTAGTGTTTTGGGTACTATCTACGAAATAAAGTTTATATTTGCGAGTTTCAGACCAATTGGACCAATTTTAGACAATCCTAATAATGTAAGCATGAAAGCAAAATAAGGCTCCCTGAGTCGATATTTACTGCTGAAAACGCAGTTTGCAATTATGGCCAGTAAAGTTACATATGAGGCGGACAAAACGAACCAATGGCTTAGAAGAATAAACTGTGATAGTGTCCAGTATACATGTACATAAACAGCACAGGGAAAATGTCGTATTGCGACGTGGAAAGGTGATCATTCTTCCGTTGTGAGCGAGGGATGGCGATATGCAGTTGGTAAATTTTGTCCCTTTTACTCATACCAAATAGAACCACGATAACAAGTAATGTGGTATCTATTCCTGGTTTCCAGCCTATCTTGATTAAAATCACGTTATTTCTTCTAATTTAATTTGTTGCTATTGAAAATATTCGCAAAGATTATAACTTATTGAACGATGGTACCACTATAAATAAATGAAATACCATAATAATTAATCAATGTCTATAAGTTAAGTTCATATGTTTGATGTAAATTTTCTTTCATTTGTTTTTTATAATTTTGAGTTTACGGCATTGGATATTAAAAATCACCTTTAGTCTTTCTTGTGATCCTTAAGACATATTTTTTATATAGAGTTGCTAGCCGTGAGAACCTGTAATTAGCTCCATGTGATGTATCCTATTCCAAGCTGTTGGTTTTCTATCCGTTAAATAAATAAATTAAATGTTAGTTGGGACTGTAATATGGGTGATTACAGTTCTAGACTGACTCACCTGATACTTACAGATGTATCAGGTAAATCTTCGACCACGTCTTATGGCTCTCAAGGGAGTAGATAAAAGCGAGCCGGGAGCCACATAGATTTTCCGAGCCGATTTTCAAGATGCAAGTCAGGTTTTGGATTGGTTAAGAAAACGTTGATGCTATCCTTTTTAGAGCAGATCGATTTACACTGCTTAGCTAGCATGGCATTATGGCCTGAAGGTAAGTGGTTGCCGTAATCTATAGACGCTGGGATTGCAACACCAGGGGTGTCACCTGCGCATTGCCGACCCTGAGTGGGATTATAGAAGAGGGATTGAGCCTCCATGTGGTTTCCGGCCTAAGAGTAGAACCCCGGTAGTACTCTTTCCACGGGTGTCGTAAAAAGCGACCAAAGCGGCACCCTTCTGTGAAACAGCAATCATCTGCTACTGCGATCGCCAACCCATTTGCCCAGTAGGTATAGCGATTACGGGCAAATACCTCCAATGAGAGCACAAAAGTGGCGCGCATTGGGAGAGGCTGATGTTCAACAGTGGAATAAAGTATTACAAAGCGCGTTGATAATCGTCAGACCATGGCATGCTAAGACAAAGTGTCTAGTTATAAGTACTTTTTGTAATTTTAGTAAATAAAAAATAAAAATAAATAATATAGGCTGAAAAAAAGTTTATAGTGTAATTTCATGCCTATTAAACGGGACTAATTAATATTATACGTGTGTAGTGCCCGGGTGTAGCTCATCTCTAATCCGCAGAATTGTGCACACATGCATAAACACCCTCGCTTGTGTATATTGTTTTTAGTTTAGCCTTAGTCACTCAAAGCTGATCTATTTGAAGGGTCCTAAATTCAATATCTATGGTTATATCACACCAATATTCTATGAGATGATGATACTACCCCGGTCGAGCCAACCTATTCGTATCAACGACTCTATACTACCCCTAAGTTACGGGTTTTCTTTCGACAAAAATTTCAACCTTACCTTTTTTTGTACTTTGTAAAAATGGTCATATATTTACGGGTTAACATAGCAAAATATGTATAAAGGTTACTTAAGTGGCATTACTAAGAAAGGAGTCATATATCTACAGGAAATAATCAGACAAGTTTGCAAGTTTTTAATTACATATTCAAACACATATCCGCTTACAACAATTGATTCTTTCAGCTTGAGTGACACGCGTACGTAACTTTGTTTTCCTTCTTCTTTGATCATGAAAATCAACAGAAACTTTTACATGGCATCTGAATAAGTTGATCCGAATTTATAAGTCTCAACTAAGTTAAGAGAATCCTGTCCCGGATCATAAATTGTCCTTGTTTAAGAACTTTATATGACGTTTCTTTCCAAACTTTCTGTACCCTGATCCTGGGTATTATAAAATTGAATTTAAAGTTACGAAAGCTTAGGATGAAGAGACCTTGTAAACTATGTAGTGGTTTAATTTACCTAATGTGTAAATAAACTGCTAAAACTAATAGATTTTAGGAATCATTCATTATGTCAAAATAAATTTAGCATAGACTTCAAGCAGTGCAAAATTATAACAATTATATGTGAGTAATCAATGATACGTGATTGGAAATTGTATTGATTTGTTGAACTATACCAAACTATAGTAAACACGGACGACATTGCATTAACAATGTCGTTTGTGTGTCAGATATAGCCATTAGGGACTGGTTTACAAACTGTATAGATTTCAATTAACTGTATGGGCTTGTTTCACGGACAAGGGCTATCTTACTATACCCTATATATAGGTATTATACAAACTATTGCTATTATAGCAAGGAAATTTATCAAAATAAACATAGTGTTTGATTCTAGCTTTATAGCACTGATAGCCTAGTGGTATGACCGTCGACTGACAAGTCAGAGGTCTCGAGTTTGGTCCCAAGGCGCGTACCTCTGACTTTTCGTAAGTTATGTGCGTATTATAAATTAATTATCTGTTGCTAAAACGGTGAGGGAAAACATCGTAATGGAACCAGCACACCTGAGAGAATTTTCAACGGCGTGTAAAGCCATGTCAGAGGCCTACGGGCGCCGGGTGGTTTAAACTCTGACACCAGGTTGTTCATCAACCATACGATAAAAAGAAGAAGAATTCTAGCTTTAATTAAACACAGTATACTTAATGCATTTATACCTACAAAAGGTAAATCACGATGAGATAAAATCATCATAGAAAAATGTGTTCATAGATATTCGTGCCTTGCCTTGTAAGAGCTTATTTTATGTATGCTTTGGATGCATTACCAAAAAAACCTTTCAGACTGTTGTTTTGTGACTTCGACTCCTTTTCTAATCATTTCACAACTTTGTAAAAACATTTACTAGAAATTCTTCGCAACAATGATCTCTGAACCCCATAGATTATTCAGTACGTGACTAGGGCGGTATCAGACAGTGTATTGGCTCACCATGAAATGTTTAACTTATAAGGAGAAGTTTACATCATTCATGTGGTTGGGTTGCTTACGATTGGACCACCCGTTCACTTCCTATGTCGAAAGAAGTGACAAAGAGATTTATGCTGGTCTCGAAGCTAATAATATTGTATTGCGACACGCTTACGGCAAAGAATACCGTTGCAAATGTCAGAAATTGAGCTAAAACGATTAGATTAGACCCTTGTTTTCTTATCGTGTGGTTATTGAACAACCTAGTGCGAACTAACCTAAACACTATTTAATTCGACCAAGCGTCGATAGATAGAGTAAAAAGCAAAAAACCATCTAAATATATCCTTACGAGATCCATAAATACAACATGAAATAAGTCACTCACGTTCAACCTATATTGAAACATTTACCGACAGAAATCATGCCCCAAATAAATTGTAACTTACAAGCCGACCTTAGCCCTCTTAAGCCGAGTTGATAACAACGATCGCGATGTGTGAACACACTTTAAGCTATGGTGTAATCCTACTCTCTCAAGCTCACACACAATACCATCTTTGTTATTTCTCAAGTAAATTAATCTTGTTACATAGCTGCGTCTTCTGCAGAACATATACATATACAACATGCTGTATTTCTCCAAGGACAAGCTTTAGCCGCGGGTCCTTGGTTAGGGTTATGGGTAACATGGGGCTAATAATGTTGCCATTTCATATCAGGCTTTGAAAGTTAAATAACTAAACTTTTGAGGGAATTTTAATCCAAGGAGCAGGTAGGCTTGCTACGCTGTGTGAGACGCAGATGTACTTAAAGGAAAAGAACAATGTGACCTATGGCAATGTCAGAAATAGTTCTTAACCGAGGAAAAAAGGAGGAAGTTATGAAGTAGCCGCATATTAACCGCAATAAAGCCGATAACGGTGGCATCGAGCATTATAACGCCTATGTTGTCTATCTACCCGTCCTACTAACGACTGTATGTCAGCCCCGAATCTAGATTTTTTTTCCAAGCGGGGCAAAAACTGAAAAATGCTGCCCCCACCCGCCAATATTTTTATTATTACCTTTAACATCATCATCATCAGTCTTATGACTGGTGGACACCACAACGACCGGTCTAGAGCTATATAATTTAAGTAGTGTATTCGTTTACCAAACTCGAATTAGCCACCCTCTGAATGTGCCACCCGGGGCACGGGCTCCAGCTTTGCCCTCCCTAAATCCGGGACTACTTCTCTTTATCTTTCGAATCATTATTATAGCAGATATCCTAAACCAAATGTATTTTAAATATCTGTGTGTTAATTTCTAGCTTTTAGTTTTTAGAAGTCGTTATTATTTATCGTTGAAACCTCGAATAGGTAATTACAGAACAATCTTATAATAGACGAAAAGAATAATGAAACTCATATTATTCGTAAATAAAACAAACTCTAATGATCCATAGACACTTGTACTAAAACAAGAAAATTATCTTGTACAACTTTACTGTATTCTTGTTTCATTGTTTGTCTTTAGAGTTTTCAATAACGTAGTATTGTATGGGAGTTATCGAGAATAACATTACGATCTCCTATTTTACATTAAGCGAGATTATTTGTGTAATGTACATTTGTCTCGGGTTCGAACCCAAGGCGCGCACCTCTGACTTTTCGTAAGTTATGTGCGTTTTATAAATTAATTATCACTCTCCGTGCCTCGGATAGCACGTTAAGCTGTTGGCCCCGGTTGTCAATTGTAGATCTTTGACAGTCGTTACGGGTAGTCGGAAGCCCGAAAGTCTGACAACCAGTCTTACCAAGGGGTATCGTGTAACCCAGTACCTGGGTTGTGGAGGTCTGATAGGCAGTCGCTCCATGTAAAACACTGGTATTCAGCTGCATCCCGTAAGACTGGAAGCCGACCCCAACATGGTTGGGAAAAGTCTAGGCAGATGATGATTTGTGTAATGTACATTAAATTATGTTTGTATTGTATTGCACGATGCGGTATAAGTTGTAAAGACAAGAGAACTTTAAAAATGTTACGATTCAAAGATTAATACTTATATTTTTTACTACGGCTTTATATGCTTAAGGTTCTCGGTCAATTTCTTCATCAAAGTGTATCACAAAAGTGTTGTTAATAATTTTAGCATAATTTTTTGCCCAAATCGTGACAAAAAAAACTGTAGATCAAGAGGTTCAACAGAGAATGTGATTTAAATTGCACTTAAAAACTGGAATACGAATGGAGTGCCATCAACTCGTTAAAAAGGCAATGCTTGAGACACCTAAACCGTATTATGAAATGAGTAAGTTACAAGTCAATTTGCCTGGTATACGCTGAGTTGGACTCCCATTTGGTGCAACAATGAGACACAATATTACCGCTTTTTTAGAAATTTGTTGTACGTCAATCTTCAATTCAAATGATTTTATTTAGTAACTTTCAGTATTTTTTTTGTTACATTCAGTTATTGTTTTTTAGCTGTATGTCCTGTTGTGTTGTACTAAATAAATGATTTATCCGTCTATCAATTTTTCCCAAGAAATAGTCGCGTATAAAATATTGTTTCCACGTGTTTGTATGTATTTCTTGCATGTAGGAACATTTAAACGAGGACGGAACTTAAACGTGCAAATGTCATCCTCACCTAACTTCACAAACTTGAAATGAAACGCACTGTTGCGTGAACATTAGTTTTGTCCAAAGATTTGTTTCATATTTCTATGTTCTTGTCTGTAGCAGACAATACAGATTTTCTAACCGGGTACACTACCCTGTCATCAGGTGGGCTTTACCGTATATAGCCAGTAAAAGGCATAAAAGAATATCACTTTACTTCCTACTTCACACTTGTTAAACAAAATTTTTGCATTACGTAGATGGTAAACTACACCTTATTTTGCAAGACCGCTAACATTATTTAAAGATAATAGGATGACATGTAATTACATTGTCGAGAAAAACCAAGTATACGTTAGAGGTTTTATTTCTTATGATGAAGCTCTTTGCAGTGGCAAGCTTGTTCGATTTCCCAGGAGTGGAAGCCAATGGAATGGCCGCATGGGTTGATTACATGTCTGGCGACCACCTTGCAGCTAATGCTCTCAAGCGTCAGGGAGTAAATATTTTCATTACATAAGTTTTGATAATTTCTTAATCTATTCAAGCGTCTCCAATCTCCATCTTATGGAACTATTGCTAAGTTTTTGGACAAAAATTATATAAAGAGGTTTGTCTTTAGATGGGTTTTTACAACTTCACATGGAGACGAAAGCTGAGATAAATAGCACAAGTTATTATGGCTGTATTGAAGCATTAAATAAATAAATAGACGTAATTTTTTCATTTGTTTAACAGGCTGATTTCCACAAAAAGAGAGAAAGAAAGAAAGAAACGTTTGTTCAGCAAATGGGCATAACATAATACATCGAGCACAAAAAGCAATATAAAATAAAAACTAAAACTAACGCCAGTGCCGAATGGGTCGCGATTCCAGGTCCACGTTGTAGCGCGTATTGTGAGTGAGGGTGGGATCTAAACCTACTTGAACCAGCCCAGTTCCTCGAGAAAAGCAAGCAGCTTTTTAATATTGCCAGCAATCTCCCGGAGGGTACCTAGGTTACCGAAATACTTATCCCTGTATGTAGCGACTTTTGGACATTTTAGTAGCATGTGAGCGGTGAGCTGCCGTTTTATTTTAAATTTTAAATAGACGTTACTTGGCATGAATTTAGGCTTAGTGGTATTCCTGTCACTGTTGCACAAAAGTCAATGTTCAACGGCAAGACAGAGACGGGAATATGTTTTAGCCGAAGCTCACGCTAAGTAATGTTTAATTATATCGGGCTACGGGGCTAAGCTTTCGGTTCGTTCACGATAATATAGAAATTCTTATTCGCTTGAAATGTATGTTATCAAGTTGTTGAACCATTGGACTGCCCGAGGGTAGTTGCCAATATTGGCAAAGTACTCTATATAATATTAAGTACCTACACATATTTGTATTAAAATTCTGAACAAGTTATTTCTATCCTCTTCCCGTAAATTTGGATACGAATGAAGTGACAGATTTTTGATTTCACATTTAAACACATTTATAAATAGGGCCCGGAAAAATATGTATTAAAAAATTCAAAATATGTACATATAATATGGACGAAAAAATGTAAAATATGGAAAAAATATGGAGTAAAAATGTAAAATATGGAATAAATATGGAGTAAAAAATGACAGTAGGTACCTTTAAAGGGAGGTACTTTACCTGTTTGCATTGCCTTTTTGCATTAAAGACATTGAAATGAGTACTTAACACTTACATTAAAAAATAAAATAAAAAGATTTTGAACTATTTATGTAATACAAATAAAAAAATAAGGTTTATTCAAGAATAGGAATCATTTATTTTCTTTGCATTTATCAACTTCCACTACATCAGCCACTACACTACACTACATGGTTGCAGTAGACAATCAAGTGCTTTTTTTAAATTATCAAAATTAAATCTGACGATTTGGTCTAAATATTTATTGATTTATTTATTTATTCATTCATTTATTGCATACATGTGGTATATGTGGTATAGCTTTATATTGGCTGAAAAATCTTTCCACGTTACATGACGTAATGAGAGCATACATAATGTGGAATGAACTTAGAATCAAAAATCAAAATACGAGGAATAAAACGCGAGAGAAATGAAATACGCGCGGCCGGTCATGGTGGCGAGAATGCAAACACGTAAAATTATATCAATTTTTGTGAACTAACTCTTGTTCTATGATATAAAAATGGAAAATATGGACGATTGTGATATATTTTTGTAAAATATGGACTTAACCTTGAAATACCTTAAAATATGGAAAAATATGTAAAATAAAAATTAGTTTTTCACATTGTAAATATGATAATTGATGTAGAGAACACATTCTAGACCGAAAATCGCGTAAATTAAAAATATGTATTTACATATTAATCCGGGCCCTATTTATAAATAACAAAGAATGATCAATTTTTTTGTCATTTTTATAAATATTTAAATTATTTTTCACTAAAAATTTTTTTTTCGAGATTTAAATAATAATAACTTTATAATCGCGGATAAAGGTTATATTTTAGGCCCGCACGTCATACAATATTTCTGTTTTCTACTTACTTCCGCTTGCGACTTCGTTCACATTATTTTGAGATATAAGTTACGTATAAGTTAATCCAGGTCTTAGTCTCTGTATTTAAATGAATTGCAAATCCGTTAAGGCATTTAAGTGCATTTTGTTAATGTTGTCCCATTTTAGGATTTTCTTCAATGCACAAGTTTTTTTTTTTTTTTATTAAAAACTTGAGCGCATTTGACTGGATCTCACCTGATGGGAAGTGACGATGCAGTCTAAGATTTAGACCGAAACAAATATTATTGTCCAGAGCGAGAAACGAACCAGCGCCACCCAGCCTATGGCTTATTGGCTTAACCACTGCGCTAACCGTGCCGTTAATTGAGTCGGCAAAAACCATCAAAGTTGTATTAATCTTGTAGGCAATGATAATTACTTGGGTATTCATAAGTAAAAAACAGTTATCTAAAAGGAAAAGACGTTGACACAGGTTTTATTATGTATATTGAACTGAATTAATTCGAAACGAATAGGTACTTAACATTTTTACTTCAAAGTAAAGAAACTTGAGAGATTCAACTTACAAATAAGCAAAAGGTGTTTCTAAAAGCAATAAAAACCAATTATTAGTACCTACGTAATGTCTATAGACCTTTTGAAACTCAATTATTATGAATGAGACTTTAATTTAAATGTCGTAAATTCAAGTAAGATGTTTATTAGCAAATTGACCAAGCTCATTAGAACTGTAAAGGGCAAAGTTTAATAACTTTAAAATGAGTTAGACAGAAAGACGAAGGAATGTATTTTGTGAACCTGTAGGCATTGTTCTTTTATAAACTAAGTCTAATCAAGTCAAAATTGAGTAGTGATCATCACCACTAGGCTAGTGGTGATGACCGTTGACTGGCAAGTCAGTCTCGGGTACGAACTCAATGCGTGCACCTCTGACTTTTCGTATGTAATGTGCGTTTTATAAATTAATTATCACTTACTCCGTGCATCGGAAAGCACGTAAAGCCGTTGGCCCTTCGCCTGATCTCTCTCCGGTCGAGTCGGAATGCCGTCCCATCGGACTATGAGAGGGAGGGAATAGAGAGTGCATCTGTGTTATGATTTCTATTATAATTTTTTGTAATAAATATGTACTACTACTAATAATAATTGTATAATACTCGAAACATTCGCTAAGAACTAGACCAGACCCTAATTACAGATAAGTCTATCGCGATTCCCCAAAAATCTACTTCTTTGAGATAGGCCAATGTATTATTAAGTGTGCGACTTGTGCACTATAATATATCCCTGCGTAGTTGGCTAATCTCCGTCGAGATTGGCCGCTGACGCCAAAATTCGGTCATTATTGTCTAATCAAGTCACGGCAGTTGCTAATAGATCAGTAAATTACTGGGGAACAAACCGCTAGGCTCTGTGTTCTCTAATTTCCATATATTTTAACAAGACGTGCCCTGAATATCTGAGCTGATAGCCAAGGTTTTTAAGGCTTGCCGAAGTTTCGTGGCATTTCTTGAAGCGAAAATGTATAATTTGATCGTGATTTTTTTTATTTTTTCGCTTTATTGTCTATCTGACATAGTACTGTAATTTTAATAGCTATTTTGCGGATGTAAAACTATCTTGAATCTACAGACGTGAGCTAGGTAACTAACATAACATAATTCTAGATTGAACATTGTGATAATAAAAGTTTCAAATATTTTATAATTTACGAACAGGATTTAAACCTGTGACCTACTGGTTAAAGCTACCAGCTGTTCTGCAAACTGAGGTTCGTTATTCAAATTATCATACTATATTCTCTTTTACATTCAACCGTGACAAACGGTAGTGTCTTATGCGTACGAAGGGATGTAGAGGTGAGGTGAGTAGATTAGTAGAGCAAGATTACGAATAGATCAGTATGCAGAGAGACTGGTGGCTTTAATCTGTAGGTCGTAAGTTCAAAACCTGCTTGTAATAGATTTTTTCTTAATACAAAAAATTTGATCTTGTTTAAGTTAATAGTTCGTTTTGAGTTATTCCCGATCCCCTACAACCGATACCCTGGTGGATCGGTTTTATTAAATATTATTTTCTATTCCGATCGGATCCCCTGTGCAGGATTTTTGCATAAGTTGATATATTTTAAAATATTGTAATAAATGTAATTTTCTCAAGTTATTTGAACCTTTTATTCAACTGAACGTAAAAGTAAAAATTCCAACTACTGTTTTACCAAATAATTTTAACCTAAAACAATTGAGATAGCTTTGCCAACGTTTCATGTGTCTACAAAGACTCGGTTCACCAGCAATTAACTCCAGAGGTGGCTGTTTTGAATTTTAGATGAAGGACAATATTCTGCGGTTTTTACTTGTACCTACCTACTTGCTTGCTTTTTTAAATTCTCGTGGGAAGCTTTCGTTGACACGATTAGGTACTAAGGTCGAGTCGCTGTTTGTTGGCTTGGCGGAGATTACACAGGTCATAACTCAGGACCTTTTGTATAACCTTTGTTTGTGTTTATGTCTGAGCTTAAAACATTAGATATTATGTAAGAATATATTTATGAATTTGCGGTGGAAACAGTGCTGAGAAAATTTTACCGGGCAAGTATAAATATCTCTTTAAAATATTGTGTTATATTAAATATGGCATCGCCTTAAAATAAGACTCATAAAAAAAGAATAGGAATCAAATCTTTGTAGAAAGAAAAAAATGATTGCGATTATAAGCAGGATTCGAACTTGCGACCTACCTACTTAGTTAAGGCCACTAGCCGAATGTAGAAGATAATTTCGATATCACAGGCAGGAAGGATTACAAATAGCTGGTTGGCAGAGTCAGAGTTACATAAATATAAGATGACTAGAGAATGTTACTCAATAAAAAAATAATTGAAGAACTCTGAATCTAATTGCAATAAAAACAATATTGTTGTTTTATGCAAGCTGGGTAAGTATTTCGAGGCTCTTGTTTTAACCCCTTTAACTTCAAGCTTGATTGCAGAAACACAGGATGACAAGTTTTTACACTTACAATATTAACAAAGTATGATTTATGTATGACCGATTCACCGGGGTCAAACTTCGTTAAATTTAGACAAACCTCGGTCAGGAATCGGTCGCCACATGGTGCCACATTTACGCTTCATATAAAATAAATGCCAAATTTCAATCCCGTGCATTGTCCGTATCCAGCTCGGTTTTGGAAAAAGAATAATGAACAATTACAATGTAATTACAACAGGCACTAAATAATGTTGCATAAATGACGTTACAATATTCTGTTTCCTAGTGCTATGTTAAATTGATTATTACGAGCCTAAATATGTGTTATAATAAAACAATTGACCGGATAAAATCAATAGATCGTTGTTTGATAACTAAATCAATAAACCTAAATTAACACCTTTCAATTTCTAAACTCATGCTAATTATAAACTTCATTCATCATTCAGGAATCAGGACACTGTTCTAAAGATATCTATGAGTTGACCTACATAAATCAATTAATAGTAATGACTATACAATACGATTTGTCCACATATTATAAGCCTTTAGGTGCATGTATGCTCCTTTCCATACAAATGTGGCCACTTATGATGTATTCAGGCTGACCCATTAGGAGAAACTTACTTTCGTCCGTCGCCTTCTACTTAACAATAGCATTTGCAGCAAAGAAAATTGGGTCAGCCAAGAATCTGTACCGTCATGTTGGTAACACTGAGATAAATATTTTAGTATACACCTGCATGATTGGCTCTTTTCCTTAATTAATTATTGTAGGTGTGAATGATGATACTGGTTATCACTTTATCTTGTGTGAGTTGTAGGTTTATTCAAGATGAAATAATAGATATATTTGATCATTAAGAACAATATCTCATTGTTTATGTCATTATTTGCGATCTCAATTTCTTTGTAACGCCCGTGCCGCGCCGAACAAATTATACTTAATTTAATGAAACAGTAAAACCATAATTTATTAGGTTATTTTTAAGTCAAAGCACAAAAACAAATGTTATTCTGTTGAATGGATTGTTTCTTCTTACTAATGAGTGTTTTACATGTTGGGACCGTTGTAACTGGACCAGTGTGAAAGGTCGACGGCCTGTCACGCAAGTAACAGTTAAGAATCTGATAAAATTAATGATTCCACTATGGCTGCGACAGCGTCGCGTCCCGATTGCAAATAAATTGCCATATTCGGCTAACGAACAATTTTTGTCTACCTTTAAACTCATTATCTCCGACATTATGCGGTCAGTGACGTTTCTGTGAAACAAGAGTACATTTTTGCGGTAACCAAGGTGGTCTCTATAAGAAAGATTGCACGGCAAACCTCGAGTTGAGTCCTGGATTGTCTGGGAGCTAACACAGATACGCCACACGGTGGGCTGAAAATCGGCTTTCATAGACTTAGGGATTTCAATTTGCAAGTGCTTGTTTTTATGTACGATATCGCTTCTATTAGTCATTACTATGTACAAAAATGACACCCGAGTTAATTCTGCCCAAAAACGAAGGAAATATAATTTTTTTACGAAAAATTTGTATGAAGCTAGTATGAAAAATCGAATTATCTCCTAAACGGCTTGTTTAACCGTAATATCCTTGGAGGTGGTCATAGTGCTAATTATTTATGATTTTTTGGTTGGCGATCGGACGAAAAATTTAATGCCGTTTTTTTTAAAAAAATCGTCAAAATATTTTTATTTGTTTTCACGTATGAAACGATTCCTTTTGGTGTTTATGTTGAAGAACACGGACTTTTAACTACACATAACATAAAATAGCATCACTCCTATATTTTCGAAGGAGTTGGTAGAGGTTTATAGTACACCCACACGTAGACAACTATGTTTGAGCTAGATAATTATCAACACAAAATGAGTTTTAAAACTTTTCATACAACCAAATGACCAATTGTTTACTCTTCTAATGAGTCCAAAAAGAAGTAATTAAGTAACTACACTGATTAGGTCTTCTAATGAGTCTTAATAGGTGATTTAATGATTTTCAATATCTCACGACAATGCCAACTATGGATTACATTCAACATTTCCTGATAAGTAAGCTAATTTGTTAATTAGCAGTGCTATGAGTTCTAAGAATAGTTAGTGACAATTATAGATTTTCATTAGCTAATGAGGAGATAACTAATGAGGGTAGTTAAATAATTATTGGCGTTTTGCAATAAAAGGGCTAAAGTTTTGTTTTATAATTTAATTTGTTCACAACTGTGTAACTGCTAACACTAAATCAGCGACTATAAAATCTTAGAATGGAAAGTTTAATCACCAATTTAGACTTGTTTGTTCTTCTACGAAGTGAGAGTACTTCATTTGATCATGAAGTATTGTTCAGTGCAGTTGTATCCCGCATAGGCGATTGCCTGTCTGACGAAGATCGTGTTGTTCTCAAAGAATTTTGTCGGAGATTTACGCGAGCCGCTTTACAAAGGTGGCAGAAATCCAACCGATTCCTTGATAATTTCAGGAGAATGTACGAGAATTGGTTGGGAGCAAATATTGATTGGCCGAGTTTTGTGCAAACTTTAGTTAATCAAGAACCAAGTTTTGATAAGGCACCAAGAGCACCCTCAGTCTCTCCAGAACCGTCGACATCAACGTCCATTGGAACAATGACGAAAAGATCCCGT
Source organism: Protodeltote pygarga (assembly GCA_936450705.2). Classification (NCBI taxonomy): domain Eukaryota; kingdom Metazoa; phylum Arthropoda; class Insecta; order Lepidoptera; family Noctuidae; genus Protodeltote; species Protodeltote pygarga. The sequence continues at coordinate 3,961,096 of OW388257.2, read as the reverse complement.
AAACCATTCGAAGATCTGGGAAGTAAACAAAAAAAAAGAAGATCTGATGAACACACAGGCGAAGATTCCAGTGAATTGGCATATGCAGCTGCAGCACGTTTAAAGGAAGAAGGGCATGGTGATATCGCCTCTGTCATCGAATACATGATGAAAAATCCTGAAGTAGCCGCTAAATTAAATGAAACGCTTAAGAAACCAGCGAAAACAATCATATTTACGCCAGAAAAGGCACTTGGATTGCTTCTTTCGCTAAAACTCTCAAAGTGGCAATATATTACGTTGCGTGAGGCTGCCATTCGGGAAGGTGCTAAGGATATTTATCCATCTTACTATAAAGTGCAACAAACTAAGCTTGATTGCTACCCTCCGAAGCAATCAGTGACAGTTACTGATTCATCGGCTAGGATTACACTTCAAGCTTTACTTGATATCACGGTTACAAGAATCCTTCAAAGCCTTTCTAACGAAGAGCATAACAAGCAGTTGAAGCTCATATCCAAGTGGGGATTTGATGGTGCTTCTAACCAAAGCCGATACAAGCAGAAAATTGAGGGTGAGGAAGATGACTCGAGCATTTTCATGACCTCCTTGGTGCCACTAAAACTCATAGATGGAGACAACATTTTATGGACGAACCCAAAACCATGCTCAGTTTTGTATTGTCGTCCAGTTCAGTTTACTTTTGTAAAGGAGAGTGAAGCAGTTGTCCTTGAGCTGAAAAAACAAATGGATGAAGAAATTGAGGCCCTTATCCCCACAGAGTGCAATAATAATAATAAGGTGACTCATCAACTAATGATGACGATGATCGACGCTAAAGTCTGCACTTACCTTTCTGAAGCTAGATCAAATGCATCCTGCTACCTGTGCTTAGCAAAGCCTACAGAAATGAACCGCTTAGATGCTGTAACATCAAAAATTGTGTGTTCGGACCTGTATGAGTTTGGCTTGTCATCCCTACACGCCCGTATAAATTGTATGGAATGTCTGTTACACATTGCATACAGGCTCGACTTCAAACGGTGGGCAGCGAGAAGTGATGAGCACAAAGAAATGCTACAGACAAGGAAGAAAATAATTCAAAATAAATTCAAAGATGAGCTCAATCTGTTGATTGATATAGTAAAACAAGGCTCGGGAACCACCAATGACGGGAATACTGCAAGAAAATTCTTTGAGTTTCCTTATAAAACCGCAGCTATAACCGGTTTGGATGAAGACCTCATCAAAAGATTTGCTGTAATTTTACAAGCAATTACATCTGGAGAGCAGGTCGATATAATAAAATTTAGAGATTATGCTCGCAAAACAGCAGAAAAGTACGTATTATTATACGACTGGTACTACATGTCGTCAACCGTTCATAAGTTATTAATCCATGGGGCTGACATAATCGAGAAAAATAATATTGTGCCGATTGGGACTCTCTCGGAAGAAGCCTCAGAGTCTCGAAACAAAGATTTTAGGAGGTTTCGAGAACATCATTCGCGGAAAAGAAGCAGGCAGGATTCTAATCAAGACATTTTAAATATGCTTGTTGTTTCTTCGGATCCTTTGCTAAGTGCACAAAGGCCTAAGTTAGATGCCAAGAAAAAGCAGAGCTTTTTTGCTGAAACTCTCGACTTAATTCAATTTCAGGAAACTGAGTTCGAGTTTTTCGATATATCCAATCTGGATGCTGACTCAGAATTGGAGTCTGACAACGAGAGTGATAAGGAAAATTTGTAAAAAAATATATATGTACATATTTGTAAATTTTTATTTGAGTGTGTTTGGGTTTTTTTGTAATATTTAATGGTTTTTTTTTTATTTGTTTTACTTTATTTTACAAATGCGTAGTATTAATTCCTTAAATTAAATTATTTTGTATATAATATAATTATGTTACTTTAATAATAATTTGATAATCTTTTTTTATTTAAATTAATATAAATGTGTCAAAAACAGCAATTTTTTTATTTCATTTTTCTTGATTCGTGTGTTCTTAATATTTGGGTTAATAACATATCGAACTTTTTAACTTGGACACTAAAAGGGATCGTTTTACATGTAAAAATAAATAAAAATATTTTGACGATTTTTTAAAAAAAAACGGCATTAAATTTTTCGTCCGATCGCCAACCAAAAAATCATAAATAATTAGCACTATGACCACCGCCAAGGATATTACCGTTAAACAAGCCGTTTAGGAGATAATTCGATTTTTCATACTAGCTTCATACAAATTTTTCGTAAAAAAATTATATTTCCTTCGTTTTTGGGCAGAATTAACTCGGGTGTCATTTTTGTACATAGTAATGACTAATAGAAGCGATATCGTACATAAAAACAAGCACTTGCAAATTGAAATCCCTAAGTCTATGAAAGCCGATTTTCAGCCCACCGTGCGCCACCGTGATAAATCGGTCTCTTGTCTCGAGGGAGGCGAGAGAATAACCGAAAGTAGAGTGATAGCCGGAGGGGGCACTGGCGCAGCCTGACGACGCTCTCGCAGTGTGTTGCCGCCTTTACTAGCCGCAACCCGCGTGCGCGATCCACGCTTGCCTGTACTCGCTGAACGGAACGCATGACGTTCGACGCTTCGACTATAATTTAAAAATATTGGACTATAATAAAAAGACTAGGCGGGAATTTTTATTCGTGATTTATGTTCGAAAGATAAAAATGCTCTAATAAACTTTTATTATTGAAGTTTATCTGCAAGCGATCGAGATATTATTATTGGTAAGTTTAACAAAATTAAATATTAGATTTATGAATTAAACTTTTATTTTATAGTGTTATTTATTAAAGAAAATATTATTTCATATAATGCTTATTACATCTTAGTATGATTCAAGTGTCAACTTATTTAAATAAAAGCAAAACAAAAGAAAAGCTCGACTTTTTTTCTTAAATTTTATTAATTTAATATTTAAATTACAGGTTTTATAAGACCGCTGGTTATAAATAAAAAAAAGTAAAGCTCGTTAATTTGTTTTGCGAACTTTTTTAAAAGCTCCATTTAAAAGTTTTCTAAGGACGCGGACAGTGAAGGACGTTTTGTGGTCGATTAATATTTTTTTCTAGACATTTTGTCACGTAACTATATTACAATTTCTAGGACACTAGGTTTTGAATTTATAGAGACAAAAAATAAGTTAAAAGGTCATAAAATGGACGTATAATGTTCGTTCGATGTCATTTTTCATGTTCATAATTACTTTAGGTTTTTTTTTCGTTTTCCTATAAGAAACTTATTAGATTGCAATTATTAATTATAATGAGGGGCGTTGCGTCAGTTATAAATTTAACACTAGAGACTTCGGTGCTATTAAATCTTATATTAAAAAGCTTAATTCGAACTATTATTTTTAAAATATGATGTAGGTTTTCCATAAACTTTAATTGGTTTTAGAAATTAGTTTTACACTCACTCTGTTTATGGGATTAATAAATTGTAAGTATCTGACCTGATTCAATGGTGAGCTTTTTTAATCGTATTGATTTTCGAATCGTATTTAATCTACGAATACACATATAAAAGGATAGTCAAACTTCTTGAATTTTTTATAAAATATTATTTACCTTATACTACGGAAAGCAAAGGATCTGTCCCACGGAGAGCCTTTTTTGTAGAAAACTCTTAATGAGTGCCCCATCACCAAGGGCTGGCGATGGGGTTATGTACTTCCTGAATTCCGTCTTCTTCTTCAGCGTATGGCTGATGAACAGACGTGCACACAGATGAAACTGATGAACAGATTTGTCCTGGATTCATAATTTTTATCCTGGCCCTACTACATAATGCATTGTATAGCGAGCAGACTCGATTGTGCCTATGTAAACTGTTGCTGCAGGTCTCCGCAACTGTGATGAGTACGTACGTACTTAGCAGGGTTTGCATAAAAAAAAAAATTGATATTGAAGGAACATAGCCTATAAGTAAAATTGTTACCAACACATCGAGTCATAGTATTAATTATTAAATAATAATATTATTAATAATAATAATAATAATTATTATTAAAACATCTAGTTGGTAATAAGATAAGAATTTCGAAGTTTTGGAACAGCTTTTTCTACTACTATCTACTACTAATGGAATATTTGTAAAAAAAAATATTACCTACCTCTGTAAAATACCGAGAAACGCAGCATACAAACTATGTACAACTCGTACGTCTCAAAGGCAAGTGGCAAAGTGCTAGTTGCAAGCGCTTGCTCTGTAACAATGTCATGAACTATTACCGGGGTCATGAGTCCTAAGCCTTATATTAGGGATGCCACCTATTGTTTATGGTAGAGACGTTTGTCATAAGGTAGATTTGTCATTACGAATCTAAAATTAGAATAAAGTTTTTTTTTATTAAACATATCTACAATAAATTTAAGCTACATTCTGAAGTAACAAATTATTATTAAATATTTATTTATTTAAGTACGTGACCCATGTGTACTCACCCAGTGGACAACTGAACAGATCACTGAAAGGAAATAATTTAAAAAAAATAGTTTATTGTCTCAATAAAAATAGATATGGATTTTTCAATCAATATTCTGTGTATGCTTTTAAAATCCTTTCGGAATCCTAGTGTTCAAACAAAAAAAGGATAATGGATTCAAGAAAAGACAAAAGATTCAGAAAAGGAATAAAATAAAAATTCAAATAGCATTTAAAAAAATATTCACTAGGAACTGTCCAATCTAAAACAAAATGGACACATTTATGTGAAAATGTATGCCAACCTTATCTCATGTCGCGAACCATAATGTCATAGTTTTTTTTCCAAGACTTTATTTGCCAAGGGACTGAAGTTTTCGTAAAAGTCTATTTTCAAGTCCTTCGAGAGTTAAGCAGAGTCAAGACAGCTTTTCTCCTTTATTATAAAAGTTATGACATTTTGATGTTGTACTGTTGTTTATTTTTGATTGAAGTACATTTATTTTTACGTATTATTAATATTATTTTAATTAAATAAAAAAAGTACAGTCGGCTGCAAAAGTGCATGGTCTAAAAGAAATAAAGTATTTGGTTTTGCCTCATGTGTCTTGGTTTAAATTCATATAAAATCAATGATATGCGATAGAGATTGTATGGTACAAGTGCACTAATTAAAAATTAAAAAAATATATTAAATTAGAAATAATTCATACTTAGTTTTGGAAATCATATCGTATTCGAAATGAAATATCTATATTATCATTCACAATATCATTTGATGAAATACTCGATAAGCATCGTGAAGGAAACAGTATGCATATAAGGCTTCTTGAATGGAAGAAAGAAAATTACTTTTTGGTACTCTGATTGTGATTTTGTGAGGTTATGGCTGAAGTTACTAGAAAAAAAACATAATTTTTTCAATTTTTTCTATAAAATTATCAGCTTATTATTACAAAGAGGCAATCAGAGTTACACATTTTTATTTGAACCTTCTTTTTTGACCTTTTTGTAATCAGTGTAAAAAGATTTTGTTCGTCGTTTGTAGAACTTTAACAGTACCTACGCTAGGGTCTGTTGTCAATTTCTCGCGCCGAAGTCATTACGAAGTCACGAAGTGTGGAAAGTCGTGACTGTGGAAGCTTTAAAAGCGTATTTTTTAGTTCATTACTAACACACTTACAGTCGACCTGTTTTTTGTACCAGATTAGATCTTAAGAACTTTGAAATTCGCTTGTTTCTTGCAATTTCGAAAGGTGAAATGATCTAATTGAGAAAATCTTTAGAAATTGTTTGTGTTAGTATGGCGGATGGTATTATGTACAAGTTTTAATGCGTTCTTTGTCTGAGTTTGAGATACATGCATTTGGATTCGTTATCACTGGGAATTAAGTTTCGTATTTCGCCAATGACTTTTTAGATTCGTATACTAAACATTTTCACTCATCAATCGAAACAATCGTTACCTCTCTCTATTATCCGCTTGGCTTTTGACTTTCTGATATGTCACGACTCTTACTTTCTTTCTTTTTTCTTATGAAGTATTATATTTATATAAATAACTAACTTACTAGTCTGAAATCGCCAACACGCAGTGAGCTAGCGTAATGATTAATGCTCAATCCTTCTCTGTATGAGAAGAGGCTTTTGCCCTACATTGGGAAAGTTACAGGCTAATTTATTTATATATTTTTTAACCAGCTACAATGTTTGTTCTAATGGTCAGCATTTCGTATTTATTTAAGGTTACCCAGATATTCAGTATGTAAAATATCCTTTGTTAGTTCTGTGGCTTTACGTTAACTTTGTGAGTGCAAATAAGTTTGTATTAAGTTCTCATAATTATATTTTGAGGCTATTTTACATGTTGTATAAACATTAAACACCAAACTAAAATGTATACCTTCAACTCTAGTATTAAGCGTTGGTTTTGTGGTAAACAAACACGATTTCCACGTTTAAATTTCTGGATTCGAATATGGTTTACAGTTTGCAGTACGAAATTAATGTGTAAAACATAAAACACTCACATCGCGGTAGTATGTTTCGTATGTTTGGCTATTTTATCCAGGCATCGAGGGGTTAGTCTAGAACTTCAAACCAATTTCGAATTAATATGTATACGAACTTAATGCAATATAGGTGCAAATTTGCATGCTAATTGTGGGCTGATTTAAAAATTTGTAAATTTTACCTAGTAAAATATTATATAGGATTAGGTTCGTCGAAGGCAATTTTTTTTGTGGTTCAAGAGTGAGCCCCAAGTTTACATGCCTCTCGCTATTCTGTGATGTGTAATCACAGAATGTTATGCATTCATGTAGTATTTACTTCTGGATTGTGCTCTTTATACATTTAGGTCAAGGTTGGCTAGCCTGATTCTGGCCGGGTAAGCTAGTCAAATGGTAGTGGCTTCCTTGTTGCTCTGTAGTTTCGAAGCACTTGATCATAATTTGCCATCTCCACAGACACTGTTTTGTAGAAAATGGTATTACTTTATAAATCTTATGTTTTTTTATCTTAATACATTAAAGTAAAGTAGTTTTGAAAAAAATCTTATCAATTAAAGAAGATGCTTTTTATTAGGCAGTGTATTTCGATTTTTTCCGATAACTTTTAAAATGACGCATACGCACGTATAGGTTTGGTAGCGAGCAGTACATTTTCTGTATTTTTTAACTATTCGAATCGATGTTGCCAGCAAAATCAATAAAAATCAACGCAGAAAACGTCGTCTAGGCCATGAAAATTATTAATATTTTCGATATTCAGCATGAAACGGAACGTAAAATAAATTAAATAATCTGTGGCGCGATCGTAACTGAATTTGATACTTTGTACTACTATCTGTGTACTCGTGTCATGGATCATATGAATTTAAAATAAAAAAGAAAACCGTAAATTTTACATAATATGAAATTTTATTTATTTGCAAAAAGTAAAATTTCGTCTATAATTATATATTTAAGTAGACTCATAATAGTGTAGGTTTATACCTCAGTGTTTTTTTTTAAATTACTAATTTAGGTAATTGTGTGTTTTTTTTGTAAAAATAATAAATAAAGAAAAAAATATAAATGACATGTAAATCTCGGCCTCCAGAAGTTTATTTGGTCTTTCCAGTGAAGTAGGTACCTAACTTTTTTAAGCTCTAGATTACAAGTTGGCCAAAGCGGATAGGATTGAATTTATTAAGGTACCTAACGTTCCTTTTGTGATGTGAATATATATTATATTACTTACTGGAATGGCATATTATATTACTAGACCTCTACCGTATTTCTCGGTGTCACTGTAGACTGTAAGCTGCAATGGGGACCTCATATAGAGGCACTTGCAGGTAAACTGAGTTCGGCTGCGTTTGCTGTACGGAAAATACGACAGGTGACAGATGAGGCAACGGCTAGGCTAGTATATTTTGCATACTTTCATAGTATTATGTCGTATGGTATTTTACTATGGGGATCGGCAGCGGATGTCGACACCATTTTTATATTACAAAAAAGAGCTATCCGAGCAATTTACAACTTAGGCCCAAGGGATTCACTTCGTGAATTTTTTAAGAAGATAAATATACTTACATTCCCATCCTTGTATATATTTCAAAACATCTTATACACTCGCAAAAATATAACTTCCTTCCAAAAAAAGAGTGATATTCACAAACATAACACTCGTCATAAGGACAATCTTGTGGTACCTGGTTATAGACTTTCTAAAACTAAAAACTCATTCATGGGTAACTGCATTAAGTTTTACAACAAAATACCCTCTATAATTAAGGATCTACCGGATGCTAGGTTTAAAACAGTTATTAAAGGTATCCTAATATCAAAGGCTTACTATAAGTTGAAGGATTACATTGAAGATAAAGATGTGTGGCATACTACTCCCTCCTGCACACTGCGACCCACTAGCGCTGATTGAACTTTACTAATATTCAAAATCAATTTTATTGTGCTTTGACATCATATTGAATACTTATTATAGAATAGGTACTTAATATTTTTGAATACTCCGACATGTATTTGTATTGCTTACTATGTAAGTATGTTTGTAATTATGTGAGCACCATGTAGTCCTTCCAACTTAGTTTTTATTAACGTGATGATTGCTGTACGGCTTGGGTATGTCATGCTCACAGAAATGTTCTGATAGCGGTGGCGTTGTGTGTCGGGTCGTTTGATTCCCTACAATATGGTTGAGTTAGGCGATGGCTGATGCATGCGTCATACTCGTGAACGGGTGCCGTCTGTTGGGACTGGTCAGCTCATAGCTGTTACGGTAATTCTATCAAAAGCATAAATATATTTAAGATGTACTTGTGTTTAGTCGACTGACATTGTTCTCACATAAGACCTCAGAACAATGTAACCTAAAATATTATAAGCCATTTATTTAAAAGAGCAACCATGGAGTTTCTTGCCAGGTTCTTCTCCATGAAGGGTAGGCTGCCCTAGGAACTGGCAACTAGAGTCACTCTTATAACAAACAATATTAGAATTATGACTATTCATAAGTGCCTAATGGTCTACATGAATAAAAATATTTTGATTTTGATTTTTTGATTTAGAAGTTGTTATACGCTGGACTGTGTTGAAATCCAAAAACTTAATACAATTATTTAGAAATTCATTTGATAACCTTATGATTTATAAAATATGTTGAGAGTCGTATAATATTAACCTTTTCGGTTCATGAAAACTATAGTCATTTACATACAATACTAGTACGAATTTTTGAACTACATAAATACTGAATCCAACATTAATCTCTTACCTCTTGTTGTCTATTATCTTCATCATCAATTTCCTGTCCTAATCCTAATTTTAGCTAGGGTCGCAGCCATTTTTTCCCTCCTTTCTCTTATTATCCACATTTCATCATCCACATCATATAGTTTGTTATAATTAATTGGTATTCAAACAGATTTTCAAAGACATGTACCTAATTTGTTAAAGCAAAAATATTTGTTAACGAGCACCGATATTTCATCGATGTCAATAATTCGATCACCTGCTGAGCGTAACACATGAAATTGCATTGCAGGAATGGATCCAGTCGCATAAAAATAATATCTGCTGTACGTGCCACCCGGGTTGTTCATTTTCATTTATGAAAAACTAGCGCTTCTCCCGCGATTTTGCTTGCACGGAATTTAGTTTTGTCATCCTCCGTTTATCCGCTTAGGGGTAGAATTTCTTTCAAATTTCAAGTACTACTAAGCGCCCACTGGTTTAGGCTATGCGTTGTCAGTCAGTGACGGTACTGTTTTATGGGTATAGAAGATATTCGAGTCGAAAGTTATTAATATATTTCTACGCATATATTATTTCATTACTTAATTTCTCAGATTAAAAGTTTCTTCTGAACTATAAAAATAATAATATTAATAATACTTACTCTAATATTTTCTGTTAGGTTTTAGTTCTTATAACATAATTTTTGAACTAACAGTCTGTAATGGATGTACAGGATTTCGTGGTTCGTCGATTTATACTTGGAGCTATATTGGGATTTACTCATTAATATACAGTTAAATGGTTCCATTAAACTTTGGTCCCACTGCATTTCTTTAAAAAATATGGAATAAAAACGTTCATGAGTTACTATATTATTAAATGCTATTACGGCATTACTCACGGATTACGGTGGCCGGCGCGCGTCGCTTAACTACACTCGCACTTGAAAATTAACTCCGCTTTGAGTTAGACTCAGACATTCCCTAAATTAATCCGTAAGTAAACCTGTAATAATATTTAATAAAATTATATTCAGTAGTATGAGTTTTGTTTATAGAGGGTTTATTACTTACAGAATATTAGTATGAGTTCATAACTCGCAAATACCGTCAGTTTTGATAAGAAGTGCTTTAAGAAAGCTCTATTTTCTCCTAAGAATCACGTCTACAACATCACTTCCAGTTTCTAGAATACAGTCTCAAGCTTTGTAGTAAGTTGTTCTCTCCAAACGATTCAGTTCAAACGTGTCTCTTCCAGTTCATGTTTAAAGAACATTCTTTATGGTACGTCTTTTGTTTGTTCGCACTTTACTGTAAAAGAGAACGTAGTATCGGATTGAGTTTGCGAACAGGGTGTTTTTGTTTCTTTATTTTGTTTTTTGTAAGGTTTTACTTTTGTGAAAAACACGTGGGACATTGTGTCTTTTTGTTGTTATTGATTCAGCTTTATAAGATAATGGTAGATATTATTTAATAAGCAAAACATGTGCATAAACATGTAAAAACATACATAAAATTTATAAGATAATACACTCCCTGCCCGTATATAGTTTATATCGTTTTAAAGTAAAGCTTTGAAACATGAGCTTTATAATTATCGTGTTTTTAATAGTAGGTAAGATAAAAAAAATTAAGAGGTGGATCACGCCTCGTCAAATACTTCAGACCACCTATGGCCCATATGCGATTCGTTAAACCTAAGCTAGGTGGTGGTAATTCAAACAAAAAGTTGAGGTAGGTCCGGTAGCTAACGACGGTTGACTAGTGAACGTCGCTGTCGAGACCCATCGCCTTCTGGAAATGTGGACTAATGTTATTGATCTACGCTCAAACGTTCTAAATGATTGTCTGTAGAACGTTCAAGCATATGCCAATGATATATTTTTTTTTTACTTTTTAGAATACTTTCGAATTACTACAGTTTTTAGAATTCATATTATATCATGTGGACTCTAAAATATATATTATTACTTTAAGAAGGTCGTTATCAACGCTACGTTCCAATTTCAGAGTAGTCCGTTCAGATTTGTGGAGTAGTCGAAGCGGAAATCAGCTCATGAAATTTCTCGCGCGCAAACTCTGCTGGATTTGTTCCTAGCTTTACCTTATCTTCTTACAAATTTTGTACACTCATCCGTTATTTAGCAACTAACTTGAGATAATTTTGTTGCGTCTTTATAAATTTAAGAACTGACTTTATCTCGTAAATGCTCGTTAGGCTCCACCGGGTAACACAAAAAATATCAACCATTTTATGAGAATTTAGAAAAACAATTTCGTAATTACTGAACAATCATGAGCAGAATTAAGTATACAGGGTTATTTGTAAAACACCAGCATCCTTAAAAGGGGTTATTAAACTCATCTTTATGAACAACTTTAACTTTAAATTTTCTTTAAAAATAGTGGCGCATAAAAAAACAACTTTGGTTCGGAAAACTTTTTAAAATTAACTATAGCTAAAGTAATTGTTTTTAGCTTTTAGAATTTATTATGAATCTCACAACCATAAGCTCTATGTGAGCAAATGCGCTAAGCTATAAACCAGCGCAAGCGTCGTAAATGCTAGTACTTTACCTAAGTATATGCACCATTTACGACAATGAAAAGTGAAAGATGCACCAGCTTTTACCACGAAAGTGCTCAAAAATGAAAGGATCTTTAAGTTTTATGGGTCAGTAAAGAACTCTCATAAAATAACATTTTGAGTTGTGGATGGACCGATTCTTATTTTAGATCTATTTTGGACAGGCAGTACTTACCTATAGTATATTTTTACCTATGAACCTTATCATCATTAATTTAAGAGCTCTTGTCGATGCAGCCTCTTCCAGCTCTCCCTATCAAGAGCCAATTCCTTGACCTCCTTATACGTCCTACTATGAACCTAGCCCAATAAAACTGTTATCTCAAATACTCTTAGGTAAACAATGAAAACCGGCGAAATTTTACTTTTTTTAAATTTTGGCTAGGTATTTGTTTTTTGAGCGGCGAAAATATACACAGATTGTGTCCGCAAAAACATGAATAAAAATAAAAAGTAATATTCACAAGGTTTTGCTGGAAACTAAGAGCCGATTTTACCACTGACACTAAACGCGATCAATCGAGTTAAACTTGGTTCAAGCGTTTAACTAAGTTCAAAACTGCAATTTGTGTATGGCTGAACTTAGTTTAATTAAACTCGGTTATTAAAGTGACTGGTGAAATTGGGCCCAAAGTAACTGTGCTCTTAAAACATGCTGTATAGCAAGTTGAATACCACTTGTATGTGACCAATTCGAGTAAGTACAGCTGAAATTTACAGCACTCGCCACAATTGCCACGGATATTTGTGTCCGAAAAGTTAGCTATGGGTGGCATTTGCGCATAGGATACCCGATGTACGAGTACCTATATGCATAAAAACGCGTGTGAGTCTTATCAGCCTTTTTATTTGTACTTGGTAATAAAATGCGATTTAAAACACGACCTATTCTGGTTTATCTCATAAGAGATCTCAGAATAACGATATTTCAGAACGCCGAGATCTTAGAAAGACAAGATTTCCTAACGACAAGATCTTAGAAAGACAAGATTTCAGAACGACGAGATCTCAGAAAGACGACGAGATTTCAAAATGAAGAGATCGCCTTTGTTAATGTAAAATGCTTTTTTAAACGCCAGTCCATCTCATAATAACAAAATCTTAGAATGATAAGATTTCACAACAACGAGATCTCAGAATAAAAGGATTTCAGAACGATGAGATTTCAAAATGACGAGATCGCAAGATAACGATATCTCAGAAAAAAAAATTAAAGGATGACGAGATCTCGAAATCAAAAGAAGAAAAACCAACTCGCAGCTAACTTCACAGACCAGATCTGTGGAGAGTACTGCACGCGGCATTGAGGTAGGTTAAGGTAGCATGTGCTATTTAACATCGATGTAAGCGATACTTAAGAAATTTTGAATAGCATTATAAACTAAGTGAGTTATAAGTATGTTTAATGGTACGAGTAGGTATGTGTGAGTTCTATTATCTTTGTTTCTACGAAATGCTTCTTTGATCTTCTTTGCGTCTTCTTGCTTCACCGTATGGTTGATGAACAACCTGGTGACAGAGTTTAAACGCTATTTAAAGCCATGTCTTCAAATAGCGTTGAATAAAGAAGAAATATTTTTCCCTATAATGATGATGAAAAAAATATTTCTTCTAAAAAATATAGCCCAATGAATCGAGATCTCTTTTCTTGATAAAGTAGTGATGTAAGTTATAGCTGCAATGCAGGTTATAGAAAAATTAGGTCACAACTCTAATGTTCCACGGACTTTCGTAGATTTGACAGGTTTCCAATATCATAAATTCCCGTTCGATATGAGGCACAAATTATTATACACTCCTTTTTATACAACAACTCTATGGAATTCCGGAATCCGATTGTATTCAGACGGATCTGAGATACCTATAATATACGATTTATACCTTCCCTTTTATGGGTTTATATCATTTTTATGTTTCCAATTCATTTCTAAGCTTTTTTATTTTCTGGAAGGTTGCCGAGTCGTACGATTGGTGTTCCAGATAAGTTATATGAATGTTTACTTTTAATTTCAAGCGGGTTTTGTGGATATAGTAGTTTAAGAGGCGATTTACACTAGTACCGTTCGTTATCGATGATATTTCTGAATGTACTTTGATTAATAAGAGATTTAATATTGATTTACCGGTATCAGATTTGTATCAGTAATCTGAATATCGTATCGATACTTCAGTTGCGTAATTAATAAATTATCTCGCAGCTTAATCATTCAAAATTTGAAAGGTCCACTTTCATGTATATTATTTACATTTACCAAAAGTTAAATATAAAGTGTAAACGCTTCAACTGACATACATACCTACTTGTATTCAATCATACATGCTTTGAACGTATTTTATGACATGGAGTGCTCAAACAACAAGTTCAACAATAAATAAAATTGTTGTAAACATTACATTCTAATGCTGACACACATTGATGCGAAAATGTGATTATTATTATTGTTGTTTGTTCGCCCGCGTTGAGTTTTACGCTTCAAGTTAAATTGCAAACAGTAAAACAGCGATAAAAGTGGCCCGGCTGGTTCCTGACGATGGAAAGAGAAAAATAGATCCTTTTTGTGTATCTCTACACGCTGATACACATCTTTGCTATGTAGCCTAGGGTTGGCGAGCTGAAATGTAAAAAATATTAGAGTTAGAGAACCTCTATGAATATTTAAATCATCAAACATTACCCATAATGGTCAGCGCACACGTAGAGGATCGCAGAGTGGATTTAAAAATTGTTACTATTGGATACAGGCTACTTGCATGCTTAAATAGAAAAACTACTTCGTACGTAGGAGGGTCAGGCTGATAAATTGAAGAATCATTTCTGGACGGTATTGTATTACCTTCTCAGTAAGAAGAATCAAAATGTTTGTCGGTCGTATGATTTCTAAATTAATACCTAAGATTTATACAAACTTAAACTAAATACTGATATGGGGGTTAAAAGGAGATGATGGGGGTTCGGGAGCAATTGAATAAGTCCAAATCGTTCCCTTCGCGATAGGTTGCCAGCCTAATGTAACTCTTGACAAGTACATTGATCTGGACAATCAAGAGTGAAGAGAGTAAGTAAGAGAGTACCTATATTATAAAGAGTATCCACTTATTAAAGAAAACATATATACAATATACTATATTATATCCTTTCTTCGTTCCTCCTTTCCCATCCTTTGATGTTAGTTAAAACAAGAGCGTAGCTTTTCTTTGAGAATTTTACGTCAACTACTAGAAATCTTACGTCAGTACGCCACTCAAGCATGACGCAAGGATGAAGGTTCGTAGTAAGTTTCAGTAAAGGTAGTGCCTCACCGTCTGCAACTGATTGAGCTTAGTATTTCAGCGTATTTACAAAAATGCCTATTTAGTTCGTCTTAGTCAGCGAGGACGGATTGAAGTAGCTTTTCTACAATACTACCCGCGCAGGTTTGGGACGGTGTGTTCATGCCTTACGTCACGTCTTTAATTTTTTACTGTTTGTATTGGTTCAATACCAATGATGGGTTATATTCCGTAAGTCCACGTCATAGGGTGTATTCACTCTAGTTCCTCGAGGAATGCCAGCAGCTCTTTGATACTGCCAGCAATTTCGGGGCGTACCTTGCTTATTGAAGTAATCAGCTCTGTATGTGGAACCTCTGGGCAGTGTAGTAGGTAGTATGTGAGCTGCTTTTTTACTCTACTTCATGCAAGAGAACTGTTTGTAACTCCTACAACAATAAGATGTTTGTTCAATGAGCCGTGACCCGTGAGGGCAGTAGAGCAGCTGTGACTATGCGCAGTTCTTTGGCCTGCCTATACTGACCGTGACCCATCCAAAGCAAGCTGTGTGATCCTTTATGCGTTGTCTTACTAAGGTTCGTAGGTGCCTAAATCATTGTCCGAATTTTTCACTGTTATAAATACATCCTATGCTCTGACCCTAAAGACCCACGCGAGCGTAAAACCGTTGAGAATTATTTCAAATGCCAAACGTTATTGTAATATAACGTAAATATTTGAATACGGAACGTTGGGAATTACTTGGTTTAATTTCCTCTCAACCCTATCCAAAGTAAAATTATATAGACATCGAAGTATGCATTTGTAAGTAAAAAAAAGTGGCCGCACATAAAAGTCGACTCAATAATCGTGGTAATCGAATCACGAATGAACTTTTTTTAGTTTCATACTTATCATTGGAAAGAGATAAAAATAGTCGTGAGTTCTTTCACACCAAAGTTAAATAACCGACAAGTTATGTTTTGTTTCTTTTTTTTGCCAAGCAGACTTTGTTGGCTTTGGACGAAGCGCGCTTTTTGTCAAACACCGATTGGGTGGTGCTATATTTTCATGCAGTTATATTAGTGTGACGAACACTGTGTGGGTATTCTGTCACGAATAATGTTTTTGTGACCTTTTTGCGAAACAAAACTTTGGGCTTTGTGAATCGGGTTGTGAACAGATTAACACGGAGTCGATATCAGACCAATACAAAAAGATAGAGAGCTGATCAATAGACGTCATAGATAGATAGTCACTCTCTCAATGAAGCAAGGAAAAGGGAGCCAAATTTTAAATAAGGAGCCAGTAGCGTTAAGTAAATAGTGTAATTATTTGCTAAGTAAACTGTAAGTATAAATGTACAGGCACTTGGCAAGTACCACAATACATCACGAAAATATCTTTGTAAAAATTGCTTCACTTCAAAAATTGCTTTTGTTTGTGTGCGTCTACCTTTTTTATTGGTCTGAGTAAAAATAATCTATAAATGTAGAATAAGTCATTTATATAATCGGTCATTTATAGAATCAGTCAATTTTAGAATCGGTTATTTATAGAATCGGTTATTTATAGAATCAGTCATTCATAGAATCGGTCATTTATAAAATTGTACATTTCAAGAATCGATCAATTATAGACTATGTAGGTAGTCATTTCGCAAATCGATCATTCCTAGACTAAACCAACACGACGCAAGACAAAAAAAAAAAACCAAAAACATAGTCAAGTTTACAAAAAGTTAGTTTTACAAAAACCAAAGACAATGTGCGCATGAAATATTCAAATGAAAATATATTTGGTATTCATTGATCCGGTACTATCGAATATTACCTTTCAGAAAAGTAATGTAACATTATCGCATCAATATCGAGATGTCCCAGAAGGGCTTTGAAAACAAATTTGTTATCGCCAAGACGTACTCCAATAATTCATGGACGGAATACCTGATAACGCCACTGTAGATTGGCCCAGTATTGGTATTGCAATCTGGTATGACGTAATTCTGAAACTGGAGATAGTAATGTAAATTAGCTTATAAGGGTACCTATATGTTACAGAGAAGTATATAGGTACTCCAAAGTATGTAGCGATCGATGAACGACAGTAGCAGTAATAACAATAAAATTTATTTTGAATTTAAACTTAGCTTTGTCCAAGAAAGTGTTATGGAAAGCTAAGAATAAAAATGAAATACAGAATTTATTAATGAAGGAAAGATAATTATTGAATGAAAGCCTTAATTAATGAATAGATTTAGGGCCAACTTCACAAAATTTTCTTTTAAATTAGAAAACTCAGCTTTTAGTTAAGCTCGCCTTTGTACACGTGCCTACTGTTATCTGATTATGTGTATTTCTGTGTACAATAAAGAATTAAAGATTAAAGAATAAATTTGAATTTATATGATTAGTAGATGTCAAACAGAACAAATTTCTATTCAATAATTATATGACGTTAATTCAAAATAAGAATTTGGCGAATGTGGGCTCTAAGGTAATAATATTTTTTTTTAATCAATTCTTCTTCGTACCTCTGTACCTTCGGTACAACGGCTTAGTTTAACCAAACATTAACCACTAAGAAGCCCAAAGGTAGGTATCTTATGAAGTCAGTATGCCTTTGTAATTGGGTCGCAGAGGTCACACGATCTACGTAAATATACAGATATTTAGAAGCATAGACAAATAGAAGCTGATAGTTTTGAAACGGCCAACTATGATTTAGAAAACTGATCGATCATAGACCGAAATCTTTTGTTAAGGAAAAGCTAATTTATTAGATCTTCTTCTTATCGTATGGTTGATAAACAACCTCGTGTCAGAGTTTAAACCACTCGTAGGCCTCTGACATGGCTTTACACACCCTTGAAAAATCTTTCAGGTGTGCTGGTTTCGTCACATGTTTTCCCTCACCGTTTTAGCAACTGATAATTAATTTATAATCGTAAATAACTTACGAAAAGACAGAGGTGCGCGCCTTGGAATCGGTCATACCACTATTCTATCAGTGCTTATAGATAAACTGTCTATACTTTACCCAAGACTTTATCTAACGCTTATTTCTTACTTGCAGTGATCTTATTTTCTCGAAACAAAATTATATCGGTAATTTATCTTCTATTAAATTTATATATACCTGCTTATTTGAAAAGAACAATACTTAACATTATTGTGCGGAATAACATGATTATTAGACCGTGAAAAACAACATTTCAAGCAAATATATTCTTTAATATTGTATGTTGTGAGAAATAATAGAAATGTTGTTACAGATACAAATTCCTTTGGCATTTTCGGGATGAAAATATTTCTTTCCACATTTGAATGATCAAAGATATGAGTGATGTTCGTAACGATTTCCTTTGAGTTCACAGTTTTCTCCAGTTTCAATTTCATAAAGAGATTTTATCACATATTATGTGCCATGTAGGTAAATGATTCCGTGAACGTGGGTTCTTTGAAAGTTTTCGGTTAATTGGATAAGGGTTTGATTAGAGATACAACGTTAGTTAGCGAATGTGATGCTAAAATCATTGCGGTGAATTTGTAGCGAAAATTTGTAGAGAAGCTATTTGAGATTTTGTGTAACGTGTGTAACGTCTATTTATAGTCTCGATTATAGCCTTAATCTGTTCTTATATTATAAAGAGGTAAAGTTTGTGAGGTTGTAGGGGGTGATCTTCGGATCTACTGAAAAAATTGAATTACCAAATAGAAAACCACGTTATTTGTGAATGTCATATTAACCGGAAAAATGATAACCGCTAAACGAAGCGGGCACCGGATTAGCTAGTATTATAAGTGAATAGTAGATAGTAGTACGTAACTGTATTTTAAAAAAATATCTTTTTAATCATTGTGTAATTTTCAAGTAGGTTTTATTTATTTCGTTGACCTAATCAATCCTCTCTATACCTATCTCGAAAATAAAATAAGTTGATAAAAATAAATCAGTTCACACTTAATAACGCAACTATTAGTTACAACATATCACATTGGGGTTATAATGAAAACACGTACCGACCTGTAATGACTTTCTGGAGTGAGCAAAAACTCCAGGCGAGGCGTGTTTATGGCGCACGCCCTCGGGCACTGCTTTGCGGTTGTTAGGGCATCGACACACACTCGCGATTATAGGTACAGGGTATCCCACAAAGACAAGGGATAATGTGTACGGACTTTAGACGGTACTGACATGAAAATTTTGTGTTAACATTTTATTTAATTGAATATTAATTGACTTACGAATTTATTGTGGTCAAAAATCAAACATAAACGACTTTTTAAAATTGCCCTACGACGGTTTTTTTGTTCTGAAATAATATCTACGTAAGTCGTACGTAACACGGTCTCCATTATCGTGGGTGTAGTTATATGTATAGATTAAATTCCCCTTGAATATCTGTCAGATGCAAATACATATTTGTCAATTGCGAGAATTAAATCTGTGACATCAAGTACAGAAGGCCAATTGCTGAACCACTACACCATTCGTGTCGTCAAAATAACTTTGATTTGACACAGAGTCCTTATCAGTTACCTATTACGAACTTGTCGCAGTATTTTATCATTTATGTTGTCAGCTTTAAATCATTGTTCGAATGGCTCTATTTTGACCGGAAATGTCGAGCGGTGAATGGCACAAAATTCATTAGCGAAATTTTGCGCTCCATGTTTCTGTAATGAACTATATCGACGCGCGACATGAGATGCAATAAGCAAGAACTGTTTACTACGAAAACTGTTTTATGTTACTGCAAACTATATTTAAAATAAATTAAGGTATGCGAAGTGAACGTAAAATTAATACATAAAACAGTAGTTCCTATATAGAACAGTTAAAATTTTTTCAAGATAGAAAAGTGGTATTTGAATGAACCTGTAAGCTTCTGGTCCTCTAGTGAAAGCCACCAGCCGCTTTACTAACTAAGTTATCCAAAATCTTCGAATTATCATTCCGATAGCACGACCGAGATTTCGAGAGCGCCATGTCTATATTTTGATTACATTAGTCAGAGAGCTAGTATTGTAACGTAATGCTCAAAATTGAATCTGTAATGTACTAATGCTCTCAGTGAGGGAGCACCTTTAAGTTTCAATAGAAACGAAGGCGTCATTAATACTAGATGATATTTTTTTATCACCGTACTTTTAGTTTGTGAAACAACTCGCATTTATTATTCTCTTTGTAAATGTATGTACTTTTGTAAGAAAAAGTTACTTTTCCTAGGTAATTTTCTCTGGAATTTATTTAAATGTTATGTTTAGATAGAGTTGCGACTTGGAAAGTTTAACTTTTATTTTCTTTAAGGAAAAAAATATGGAAAAAGTCAAAAATAAATGTATATTTTTATTTAATACTTCTTTGTTTGTACCTAAGTAGGTATAATTATGATGTTTTGTGAGGCTGAATGGAAAATTCAAATAATTACAACAAATTTTACAAAATAATCGACTCCAATTACTTATCCAAGTTACATGTAATCTAAATTACGAGGGAATATTTACAAAACATATTTCTAACAATACACACTTTTTTGGTACATCTTTTTTCAAATAACCAAAATTCAAAATCACAGTATCAGCGCCCCGGGCGAGGTCGACGGCATATTCCCCAATATTTATTACTTCCTTTGCAAGACAAGATATTGTACGCAAACTTTTTTCCTTAAGCACATCATTACTTATTTCATATTGTAAGGAACACCACGTTTAAATTCAATTTCAGTGTTTCATCCTACGTAAGTATTGTTTACCTTAACAAAATACACATTTATTTTGTTAACCCAAGGCGCGTACTTCTGACTTTAAGTTATGTACGTATTATACATTTATTTATCACTAGCTCCTTGCCTCGGAAAGCATGTAAGTCCGTTGGTCCTGCGCAAGATCTCTCTTCGGTCGGATTGCCATCCCATCGAATTACGACAGTTAGGGAATAGAGAGTGCACTCGTGTTTGCGCACGCTCTCCTGGACTATAATATCTTCTGCGTAGTTGGCTAATTTCTTTTAAGATTTTCGAAAATTCGGTCACGAGGACATTTATTATTACTTTGTCAAACTCATTTTGTTTTTATGTGAGTGGAAAGCTTTGAATACTTTTTCTAAGTCAAGAACTCAGTTTAATTTTGCATGGTAGGTAACCATAATTGGAGGTTTTTTTAAGATATCAAAATTGTCCATGCCACTTAATGATAAAGTAGTTTAAACTAATACTAATTAATTATAATCTTTGATTAAATTCTGCGGCTGTGATAAGGTAAAATATGTTGATTACCACGTACTATCGCGGACACGAACGGTGCACCACTTTGCGATTAAAATGCTTTAAACGATGCTACGTGCGTAGGGGCGGGGCTAGCGCTACGTTCGGACGCCGGGTGCAAGCGATTCTAACCTTAAGAGTGGTGCACCGACTTTGTCCACGACAGTACCTATTCAACCAAAAGGTATGCACTATAAGTATAATACCCCCAATTAAAAATGTCTTCAATGCCCGTAACGAGTGCTTGTCCCTAACTATTGTAAAAAATTACAAAATGTCTCTCCTAACAACTCATCAATAAGCTCGTCTAGCATCGTATTACTTTCAACATTTCAACAGGTTTAAATTAAAATTTGCGACCTCCATTGACTTTTGTCGGGAGTCTCTCCAGCTGTCACTTGTCACGCGGTTGGCTCACTCCATCACTGACAGCAACCGACCTTCAGCCACGGAAAATGCGTTTTATTCAATGTTTTCTTTCCCAGACCCTACAAGTGAGAGAAAAAAAAACCTTCTAAGTACGAGTCGGATTAGAGCACGAAAGGTTCCGTACCATTATCTTTACAACATTAGATAAATGTATGGAAGTCCCACTTAAATATTTATTTTATTCTGGTTTTAGTAGGTATAAATTGATGCAATAGAAATAATTATCATCTGTGAAAATTTCAACTATCATCATTAATTTCAAATATCACGATTCATGAGATTCGGCCTTTTTTTTCTTGAGATTCAACCTAGTGACTGACAGACGGACAGTGGAATCTTAGAAATGGGGTCCCGTTTTTACCCTTTGGTTACGGAACCTTAATTATAAAGTATTTGTGCGTAGTCATCGGAGCACATCGAGCATTTTTGGACGCACGCTATCTAAATTGCAGAGTTGTCGTGGGAATGACTCCGGCCCGGTCATTACCGCACCGCCACACAGTTATCCGTTGTGAAACAATAACTGTTACTTGATTAATTAAACACTGCACTCACACCCTCATATGCATTCAATTGTAACGAGGTTTTACGTTTTTCTTGGTATTTAGTACCTTATTATGTTGGTAAACAATTGTCGTCATTACCGTTACCCTTTCTACGCTTTTGACGACGATGATACTTGTAACAAATCGATATTTCGCATCGATGTTGTTGTTTCCAATTATTATATCGATGTTAGGGTATCGTGTGTATCGGAGCAATCGAGTGGGGATCAAGTATTGTGTGTCGAGTGTCATTGTATCCCTACTTTCATTATTGAGGATAGCTTTCAAGTTGTGCAGAAATATTGAGTCCAATATAACAAGATGGGGAAAAGATTGATAGGATACGTGTAGAATAACAAAGTTCTTTTTTAGAGTTCCGTAAAAACTCTGAGAAGATTTTCACGAACTTTTGTTTTTGTGGCGATTGTTCTGTTGAATTACTAAGTAGTTGTGTCCGACATGATTCGCAATGTTTATGTTTTTTCTGAAATTAGTGAAGTTTCGGAAGTTTCGGTTTAGGTCAGTTTCAGCCAGATCCAGATTTGTCCGGTTTCGGTTTCTACCAAATATCGGCAAAAATTTCGGCCCCACTGAAATTTAAATTCTCGGATCACTAAATACTAAATAAATTGTATTTTATATAAATAGTTAACAATATCCAGAAAAAGATTACATAGAAGCCAAAATTGGGTTTTGTTTAAGCTAAAAATCTTTTTCAGTCGGTCATTATCAGGAAACTTCGTGCCCGGCGGCGCGCTCAACAACTGGCAAAAGTTCAATCGTAGGTAATCGTGAATGGTTATAGGAACAAACAATCGACATTGAAAATTTAATTGGTTGATTCTTCCAACTTGGTAATATAAATAATAAGCACATTCAAGCATTCCAAGCACAAAATGTAAGATTTAATTAAATAAAGAATCAATAGAAATGTCGAAATCAATCAGGACATGTTCATTCAATTTCACGATAACGAACATCGCGCTGTCTGGGAGTTGTATGTTCCAGTCCTTATTGTCGCTTCGTTGTATACATTGAACGTAATCAAGGAAATTCTTCAATGATTAAAATATCTCGTTGTTCGAATGTGGCATCTGAATTAGAGCTCTGTGTACCTATTTTTAGAATTAATTTTCAGTTAATATTTAAAAGTGCTACAACCTATTTTTTTTCTGTTTGATTATTTTTTTCTTTTTATAATTGTCTTTAAACAATATATCTTATCATAAAAATATACTTTATCATAAAAACTCCAGAATAAATAATAATATCTTTGACTCTCGTGCGTAATGTCATACCATCTTTAAATGGAATGGTACCTAGGTACTGCTCCTTTTACCTAGCTACTATACTTACCTGTTCCTTGTAAATTTAATACATTTAATTAATATACGCATCTACAATTTTCGTACACGTAAGTGGTAAATAAATATTCATTCACACGGATCACTGATTCAAGAAATAATTAACCCAACCAACACCATTTCGTTGCTTAAAGTCACAAATATAAATATTTAATTCCTTTCAAATTTGTTACCGCGAGCCTTTGTATTATTGTATAAAATCATTTCTCGTGTTGTAAATATTACTTTAGTACGCTTTATGTAATAAGTATGTTAACTGTAGTGTGAAATTACACGTGTTTTGATTAGAAATTGTAGTGCCAACTCGTAAAGTTTCTGCTTATTTGCTGGAACAGGCTTAATATAACAGTTTTGTTTTGCTTTCCTTCAGATAAGCTTTTCTACGGAAACTGGTATGTATGGAGGACCATTTTTAAGGACATAGGTACTATTTTTGTTTTAAATCGGACAGTTCCTGCAATTAGCACTATCAAATATACAAACTTTTCAGATTTGTATATTTCTTTTGTTCTTTTGTAGATTTATTTATATAATCTTTAAACACCTTGAATATTTTTCGGTGTTTAAAGATTATAAATAAATCTACAAAAGGAAATTTATTATTTTATGTATGCTTTTTACACGTTTTGCTTATTGAATGAAATTAATTATAAGAAACTCGCAAAAACAACAGACTCGGGACTTGAACCACAAAGTAAAGTCCCACATGAGTTAGTTATTTTTGCGAGTTTCTTCATGAAATCAATTATTACTCGATGCCGGCGTCCACGCGGTAGTTAAAGATTTAAACAACAGAAAAAAGCAATGAAAAATAAATTGACTGCAATCAATTGAGTTGTTCAGCTGCCAATAGATTGGTTACAGTACTAGAAGCTAACAGTAAACTAGCTTTTCTCCGTGGCTTTGTTCCCGTATCGTATATTTTTCCAGGTTAAAAGTAAACTTTCTCTCTCTAAAAAATCACGTCGATCCGTTGCTGCACTGTGAGCGAAAGAAAACAAATAGACGGAAACAAAAAAAAAAAGGTACAAAACGTCATTTCCGTGTACAATTTTTATTTGTACCTCGTCATTACCGTAGCCTAGTCCCCCGGGTTACGTCGTCGGCAGTTAATGCAGTTATCAACTCCGTCTTCACCACCTGTATTTTTTTGTACCCTTTCATTTCCTTCAGCCAGGGATGAAGACTCTGTAACGTTGGTTGTTTTTTTTTTTTTTACAAAAAATGTGATTTATTCTGTGAATGAGTTTTGCTGTATTTGTGTTTTGACTTGTATTTGTATTTGTTTAATATTTTAAGTTATGAGAATTGGGTACTCGTTTGAAACCTCAACGTAAAAGACGTTTAACGTATGTGTCTGCGTGTCTGTGGCATCGTAGCTCCCAAATGGATGAACCGATTTTGATATAAGTAGTTTTTTCTAAAGGAGGTTCTTGTATTGGTGGCTTTTTAAATTAAATGTATCATCATCATCAGCCAGTAATAGACCACTGCTGAACATAGGCCTCTCCCAGTACAGCGGTTTAGGCGTGAAAATGTGACAAACAAACTTGATTTCGCATTTATAATATTAACCCATTCCCTGTCCCATGAATCAAATATGATTCATGCTATTGTCCTTTTTATTGTGCCTGTTGTCGGGACAACGAACTTTTTAGATTTTGATTAGATTGATACTCTTTACGTATATAATACACAAACTAAACAACATCCATTCAACCCTTCGGTGACTACAAGCTTCAAAACATTTGTTAACCCTAACACAACAGACCGCCTTGTATAATAAACTTTTCACTCAGTGTAAAGATAAAACGTAGTGGGAATGACACCAAAGGGCAGATAGTAAAGACAAAGTTAGATGTTTAATAGACTTTTAAACCACCTCGAAGTCTTTTGCGGAAGTTTTAGATTGGCTTGGTTCGTCCTTATTTATTTTAGATATTTCTGCTAAGATATAATTCAAGATAAGAAGAGAAAGTTTGATAATTGCCTAGAATGATATCTTAGTGTTTGAAATGAAATCTCATTGTTTATACTCTAGATCATGGATCGTGAAAAGAAAGTTTCTATTGGGTTATCGAAATAAGTTCTTTTGTTTAAACAATAGCTAAAGCAATATAATAGCACATTTTAGGCATTAGATAGAATTATTCGAGTTGCCAACAATAATTAACAAGAAACAGTTCATATTATTATATTTTGACCCAATTATAATTAATTTTTAAACGACCTCAAAAAAGGTGGAGGTTCTTCTATGTTTCACTGTATATTTTTTAAAATGTTTGTTCACCGATTTCTCTACTAACTGTTGATTTCAAAAAATTTTCTTTTGTGCGGTAGGATATACTTTCAATTTGATCCCATTGTCACCAAGTCAGGATCTGATGATGGGATCCCAGGAAAATCGAGGGTAACCCTTAAATTTTATAGGCACTTATTACGTTTCTTAGTTTAAATTATTTATGTAGGATAACTAGTTTCTTAAAGAGAAATACGGTTAACTTTAATTTGATATAAACTAATTGCTGAATAATTATATTTTTTCTCAGAAAGCTCCAGAGGGTTAAAAACATGGCACATATAAGACAAGTAGTCATTAGCGTCGCGGTAACAGGGTTGACACACATTTGTGACACTTTGCACTTTTATGAGGGAAAAATGAATAAAAAGGTTCTAATTCTAAAAGCTAAAATATGTTGGCAAGTTCTGAGCGTCAGGAAAGGTTTCTAGGTAAATAACAACTCATTACATTTTATTTCATCATAATATCTTGTTTTAGAAATGTTGTTCCTTTTTCTGGGAACTGAGAAAATATATACCTAGTACTACATTGAAAAAAAAAATGCCTTGCTCTCAAAAATTTACATAATTCTATTTGCATAGTAAGTAGAATTCTATTTCTGAAGAAGCGGCTACTGACAGTGGGTAGGTAGTTAGTTAGTAGGTACTTAGCTCGTACTCCTAAATTATAAATGGTAAATTAATTCATTAGTGTTGGTCCTGAAATATTATGTGTTTTTTCTTAATTCTTAACTCTTTATTGTACACAAATAAACAGATAGGTACAAAAGGGAAATAAAAAAGACAATGCACAAAGGCGAGCTTAACTCAGTACCGAGATTTCTTCCAGCAAACCTTAATACTTTGACTGCCACGCCGCAGACACAATGCAATTTTTATTGTTTGCCGGTCACCAATGACCGGCGTGGCGTTCAAAGGGTTAAGGTGAATAGGAACAAAACCGATGGAAGGCAGTGTCTGTACAATACACTAAATTTTTTAGTATCATTATTTATTTATTAATTTACAAAATACATATCAAATACATTTTGAAATATATACAAATATAAAACATAAAAATACCTATATATTTAAAAAATATAGTAGCCCACCGGTATCGGGAACAGGGTCCAAGCTACGGTGCTCAGGGCTCAAAAGAGAGGAACCTCGTGACTATGCGAGCCGTGTGACCAGGAGTGCCACCCTCTGCATCATCATTATTTATTATTATGTATCCTGAAGTAGGCATTATATGACGTGATTATTCCGACATCCACGCGAACGAAATAGCGGGCACAGCTAGTATTTTTATGAAATTAAGTATTTTTTTAATTATTGTTACCTATATTGTTTGTCCCTTACCCCATCAATTTCGATTTATTTTACCTTTGTGACAATGTCTTCACTATCGAGTATCAACATAATTGGCAGTCGTACACGCTCAGCTAATTGTGTACCGTTATGACGGCGGTAAGCCACATTTATGTACGACTAAGGGCTAGTTTAGATGAGCCACTTTGTGCGGATGTTAACCTTGAATATAGACTAGGTACTGTCCCCATCCTATAATCTTGCTTTGGTTTTATTGTTATTTCACAATCTTCCATAATTTCATAACATTAATTATGACATTCGACAAGGATTGTTATAAGCTATCGACAGGTAAAATATGATATTACTTTATTATAATTATTATGATATCTATCAGATAATATTTAGCATAGTTGGTATATCACATTTATCATATTAATTTTAGATAAAGGGATGGGTTAAAGGCTATATAGTCAATCATCAGATGATTGCTTCTAAAAGATAATGTCTAAGACGACCTATTTTGAAACTAGTCAAAAAAAAAGTAGGTACCTACTAATGGTTCGTTGTTTTTATGTGAGGACAATGTCTGTAAACAAGTTGCCCGGGAAACCGAAAACTTAAATCAAAATCAAAAATCTCTTCATTTCGTTCATCTCTTAGTTGTCTAATTAGTTATCTGTAAACCAATCAAGCTCATGATTAACTAAACGACGGCAATCTGAAGCGCCATCTTATAAAGTTATTAAAACGTGAACAAATTATCCCTGATAGTTCTAATTAAGTTTCAGACCGAGCTCGGTAAAGCCGACTTGTAAAATCTTAGCTTATTCCCGGAATTTCTAAGACTGGTTTTGTTCTCGTGCTTAAACACGGTGTTGGTCTAACACACAGTGCGTAGAGAATAGCCAGGTTATTAACAGTAACATTACCAACATAAACATAAAAAGTGGAAATACGGACCCTAAGTACTATTCAAGCTAGTAGTAAATTTAGTCAATTTCTTGAAAGTTATAGATAACTTAATTGGAAGTTTATTTTTAACTATCGGTGTCGCGTAAATGTAAGAGATTTCTTCACAGGGACAGGGATATAAGATTGTTTATTGGCTTTTTATACATTTAACTTTTTATAATAAGAAATTGGCAGACAGCCAAATAATAGTTGCTATTTCTGGTGTAGGTAAATGTACAATGTGCATTTATGTTTATATATTACCTTATAACTAAATCTACAACAATTGTACGTGTAAGTTTTCTCTTGAAGTTGTAAGAAACTATTCTTTAAACATGCATATTTTAAAATGTCACTTATAACATTGCGTAAAGTGAACCAGCTTTTCTCTTTAGGCTAGTTCTTTCAGCTTAAGTAGAACTTAGAACCTGACGTGCCACAGTATACTATACACTATAAAATTTGTGGTTACTGAGTTCAGTAAATATTAATATTTAATGCTTAACAGCACTCGAGAAAGGTTAGTATAGAGTTCGACTTAAAAAGTATCGATAAAACGATGGCCAACACTTCAAACAAATTTACACTCACTATCTCTTTGTCTAATAATGACCATGAGAAAGGGGTAGAACATTAAATTATTTTATAAGAAACTCGCAAAAACAACTGACTCGGAAAAAGAACTCTCGGAAGACAGAAAGACTCGGAAGAACTCGGGCGGGTTCAAGTCCCGTCCGAGTTCTTACGAGTCTTTTTTCTTAAGTCAGGTTGTTTTTGCGAATTCCGCCTTTTTGGTTCATATTTTTACACCCAAAATTTGATGTTGATTTTAAATTTGCTTGTACGGTTTACACTTGAGGAAATTCTTAGCGGTGAGCGGTGGTCAGGCCCAAGGGTAGGCGTTGTGTCCGGTAGCGGAAGTACTTAAAACCTTTAAAAATGCTATGTGTATATGTATAAATAATACCTTTATGTGTAGACATAAAGGTTTTATTGTGGTTAAAGGATAAACCTTAGCCCTCGTGAGCCCGAAAGTTCATGACTAATTTAAGTGACGGAGAGAGAAACCTTTCACAAAAAAGTGTGTCTTTTTGAGTTTATTATGCACGAACTCTCCTGACGGTTAAAACTAATGTCAAAATCAATCAAAATGTTTTTATTCATGAAGGCACTTATGGTTGTGAAAAGTCGGTACCTAATCCAACACTTTATTTTAACTCTCTCTGCTTCTCTTCCTCTTTTCTTATCAGCTTTTAATGGGTCCACTTATATGTCACGTTTTCAAATTTAATAACTTAAAATTAACTAAAAATTAATTTAAGAAACCCCCGATACAAAACTTCATTTTTTTTAGCTAAGAATATTCTCGATCAAGTTACAATTCAATTAAAAATAATTAAATCAAAATTGATTAATCCGTTTAGGAGCTACGATGTCACAGACAGACACGCCAAACACCCTTCTTTTTGCGTCGGTGGTTGAAAATACTTACATACCTACCTATATATTTTCTCTGACCTATTTTTCTTAATCATCTTAAGACCACTATTAATATCTGTACATCCAAGTACACTACGCGCCATGAATCTTTAAGTCTATGAAGGTAGCTGTAAGATGATATTTCTCATGAAATAGTTGCATTCAAAATAATATATTGTTGACAAGCTGGCGTCCGCGATTTCATCTGATTCTGATGATCATGATTCGAAAGACTCGTGGCGCCATATATTAAAAATAACGTTCTTATGATAATTATCATAAGAACGTTATTTTTTTTTTCTCAGTAACAGTACTTTTTATCGGGGGGTTCAAGGCGGTCATAAAGTTTGGCCAAACGCAAGGGCTACTAAAATTGTTTTAATATTGTTTTTATTGTTTAAGTTTATTAATTGTCACGACTGTAATGTAATAGAAGATGTTTATCAAATTACAATGGAATGTGGAAGGAACGATGCTCTGCGCCGTCAACTCTTCCGATGGAATTGTCAAGTCGGTATGGTGAACAGTATCCTGGCCTCTCCTGATTCCGATGATGCAAAGAAATTATATAGTGTAGTTAGTTTAGGAATTAGTAGTAAGATAGTTTAGTTGTTTTTATATTTTTGTTTTTGTAAGGGTGAGTATTTGGGAGTGTTACGATGAGGGTGGCATATTTTTCTAAAAAAGAACCCTCTAAAATTAATAAAGAATAAAAAAATATATATAATATAGTGATGTCTATTTTTACGTTCTAAAAGAATGACGTGAAATTATGCGTCTGTAAGTCTTAGGTCCGATTAGCCGCGATATTAAAAGATTTTAATAATGTCTGAAAAATAACTGCTCTAGAGGTCACTCGTTATAACTTTTGAGCAGGTAGGTACTTAGATAATTATGTTAATTCACGGTTAGTTCGGCTCCCGTTTCAGTGTTTGCTCGCATGACAAGACAAACAGTCGTGTGTTGCTAACATGTCTGTACAACCGGCAACATGCTAAATTATGTTTGCTGACGTTACCTACATAGGTACAGTCAGAACGTCAGCGGTAACATTTTTATTTGCCCTTATTTATTATTTATTATACAGTTTTTTTAAAAATTTAAGATGGTCTGTCGTTCCGTTGCTCCGCTGCTGTGTAAGAAAAACAAACTTCCGTTTTTATTATAATATTGGTTTTAGATATTTAATTATTTATTTTAAATACTCTAAATATAAAATAATTTAATAAGAAATTTGAAAAAACAACTGATACGGATAAGATTCGAACCCACGATCTTCTAATTGTGTTATAACATGTAAAAATTTCACTAAAATACTCTAAATATTATAATTCACAAGTGAATCACAAGTTTGTGCTCAAACACAGGTTCACTCTCTATTCCCTTAGTCTCATTTTCCATTGGGACGGCATTCCGACATGACTGTATAGAGATCAGATGCGGGACCGACGGCTTTAGGTTGAAAGCACAGTGCAAGTGATAAATATTTTTATAATACTCACATATCTTACCAAAAGGCAGAGCCTTGAGTTCAAACCTAAGATCTCTGACTTGCCAGGAAACGGCCAAACCATTAGGCTATTTTTTAATCAAAAAATAAATTTAGTCATAATGTACCTAGATGATAGTATTAATTTGTGAACACCATTTGTATTAATAGTAAGCATATCGACAACTGTCCAATGGTGATTATCCCTCTAAACCTAAGCTCTATCTCGCTCGCACATTGAAGATAAAAAATCACTAAATAAAATTACTTTTTTTACTGCCGCAAAAATTGACTCCATGCTGCCTGATGGAAAGCAGTCAGTGGAGTCCCATAGTGATGACCATCATCCCAGCAGCCAGCATAGCAATGTGGCATGATGGCCCTCACTTTGACGGCCTTGAGAAAAGCTTTTTCACGTCCCGCTTAAAGTTACTTTAGAAAAATCGTAAAAAGCAAACTTACGGAGAATAATATTTAAGTTTTAAATAATGTATAATGCAAAAATATCAGTTTGATCGGAAAAAGTTTTGAAAAAAGTAAAACAGTGCTAAGTAACTGCTACCATTAAAAAATGAAAGTTATCAATACAGATTACAACACGAGAGTATTCGAATGTCGTAATTAAGATAACAATCTTTCTCAATGCAAAAGCAAAAGTTTATTTCATATCATTATCCTGTCATTCATTATTCTGTGTCTGTCAAAATACATCATTGTTAAGATTAAACTTGTACCCAATATCGCACAAGAGGTCGATATTCTTTTTTATTAGACAATGATAATAATTAAGTCTAATTATAGTTTATTATATGGCAATTTGAATGACTACATCTCAAATTGCTTCACTGATATACTTAATAACATGTCTATTAGTAATTTAGTAGGTATAGTTTCGTAACTATTTCTTAATGCTCTTTGTAACACATTGGATAATTGTTATATCTTTTTTTAACTCACATGGTCACTTACATAAACTTAAGTACAATTATCAGGATATTAGCTTTTGCCTGGGGTCTCACTCATCATCATCAGCTGGAAAGCGTCCACCTTTGAACTCCACAACACTCACGGCCTCCCTTGGCTTCACTCGCTTCGCGTTAATTTAGAATTTCAATCATGATTCGAAAGACATGTGGCACCATTTAATAACATAAGAACGTTATTGTTGTTATTTTCCTCGGGAACAGTACTTTTTATTGGCATAACAGGAACTTGTATGACCTGAAAACGTGTATGCAAAATTTTAGGATGATCTGTATCCTAATAACGTATAGACAAAATTTCAGGATGATCAGTTCAGTGGTTTAGTCGTGAAAAGGTAAAAAAAAAACAAACGTACTTTTGCATTTATAATTGATGTAATGTTAGTTAGGATTTACCATGTTTTTTTGTTTGAGTTCCTGATATTTCGACATTGTTACAAACGCCATTATAATCACGGATTAACTGAAGCTATTTGCGGATTTTGCGGTACCTGAAGTTTATTGACAGAAAAACGATCTACCCTCTTCTTACTCGTTTTGTGCGTTCAGTTCTATCACTACACTCTCCTAGTCTTATTTACATGAATCCTGCGCTTAATGATAACCACATTTAATGCTCTGTAATAGTCTCATCGTCATTGTTTATACTCGAAACCGATATGGAATGTCATGGATGTCTCCCATCCACCGTCTAACCGTAGGTATGTGATGCTGCAGGCATTATAAAATGACTGTCATTAACTTAAAACCCCACAGTAGCGCCTACAAGACACAAAAACTATATCGATATAGATGTAGTTTATGGTATTGTTATTTCGCATCAGTCTCGAATCGGCACTTAAGTTTGCGATGCGGAGTAAATGCCAACATTTTCTCGTAAAATAAAGATCGCTTGAGATTTCTCTCGACGTAGAAAATGGTCATAAAACTGGGTTATCGAAGCTCCTAAAATCGAAATAGTCCGACCTGGTACTAACTATTACAATGTGCAGTCGACATCATTGAGGTGGTAACAGTTTTATTGAACAATCGTACTTATTTCTTTGGCATTAAAGAGCATAAATCACTGAAATGACATTGAACATGTTATGTATCAGTTAATAGTTGTAGAAATATATTGATCATCATCATAATCAGCCTGTATTAGTCCACTGCTGAACATAGGCCTCTTCGAATGCTTACCATTTTTGTGCGCTCATTGGAGGTACTTGCCTTTAATCGCCACGCTGGGCAAGCGGGTTGGCGATCACAGTAGCAGATGATTACTGTTACAGGGGGTTACTGCTGCCCATCCTCCGGATCGTTCTCTTCCTTTTCATATAATATCTTCTTTTTCTTATTATATAGATACCTAGGAGAAAATATATTATACCCATAAAAATGAAGATAATATTATACCCATTCAAATGAAATTTGCTCCTGCGGTTACAAAACTCTAGTGTGTCTAAAGGTATGAAGGTATAATGTAATATTATACTTATATTTGCATTATAAGCAATTATTAAGTCTTTGTTAAAATTCGATCTGATGGAACAGGTTAATGTAACCTATTGTAGATTTTTGATACTATTGTATTGTTGTTTTTCTAACTGGTCGGGCATTATACTTTTATCCAAGTAGACATAGAGTTAATATTTAGACTTTTCGCCAATCCTCAGAGGAAACTTATTTTCTCAAAAAGTTCGCGAAAGAAAAACACATCTGAAATGACTTTTCTAAAAACTTTCCTCTCAACAATTTGAATTGTACAATGTTTTTACTTTGTATATTTTCTAAGAACGCCGCCAGCTGTAGGCCAGTTCATGACTGATTGTATAAAAATAAAAATGAATTCTACTCCTTTTAAATAGTTAATTATCTCCCTTTACAAACTCAAAGCTTCAAGCACAAAGCTCTCTTTTTTTAAACCGACCACAACTGTAGGTCAGTTCCAGTCTGCTTACAAAAAAATACAAGTAAGTAACACTCTTAATACACTCACATACAGAAATACAATGCTTTATCAAAGAAACCACACCTGGTCAGTTCCGACAAAAGAAAATAAAAATCCAGTTCTATTAATCAAACATTCCTTATACGACTCAACAGTTCTTGTGTACAATCGGGTACAAAGTTCTATTTTCTGGGCGACCGCAGCGCAGTGGGTCAGTCCAAGTCTGGCGTCGACATATCCCTGCGGTCTCGACGTTCATGCAAAGGCAGTGCGCTGCAATATAATTTATTATTCACAGTACTGTATACAAACAACACCCAGGAGGATGCACTGAATGAAAATAACACCAAAACAAGATTCAAAGTTCAAGTTGCAAAGTTCTTTTAAAGATTTTGTTTCGGTTGGAGTTGTTTTATGACTCGTAAAAGACGGGTTCATGGTATTTAAAATTTCGTGAGTTAAGTTCAGTTTGTTTGAAAGTTTAGAATTTGATTATATACTGATTCAATTAGGAGCTCTTCGCATTGTGTAACGTAGTAACGCGAATCCCTTTAATTTGTGTTTGGTAAGTAAGATAATAATTATTCAGAAATCAATTATGTAAAAGGAAATATAAAATGGAAGAAGTAAGATTAAGTAAATGGCCAGACCAATCAAATTATTTACCTTTATTTTTCTTTCTATTTCGAATTGGTGATGTTGGTCCCTTGATGACGGGATGTTTGATGTTTAGGTATCATTTTACACGCTCCAGGCGAAGCTAATTTCTGTTATTTGTAAACGTTAATATAACGTTATGCCAACGAAAATTTCCGTACACTACAATACAATATTTTTTATTGTACACCATCAAATTTATACCTATATTTGTACCTCTTTTCTTTCTGCGAATTGCGAGTGATTTATTTTATCTCGAAAAGTAATCGCTTCTGTACACGATGTTACTGACCTAAGCGTTTAATTTATCAATAATTATTGATGAACATGATCAATGATATATGCGATACAATCTGCTAATCTCTTTATCATGCCTATTTATTATTTTATGCGTAACCAAGACATAAGAAACAAGACCAAATACATTATTTCTTTCCTATCTATGCACTTTTGCAGCCGTCTGTACATCACATTTATAAATATTTTTTCATTGTGTCTCACTTGCAGCAGTATTTGGACGGTTAACTCTTAAAATCGCTATAGCTAAATATATTGTTTGCACTGAATGAAAAGACACATTATTTCTAATCGCGCATGATGTATTTTGCGCCACCTAACAAAACCAAACGTGTTAATTAACAAATCATAACATACCTACCTAAAACAACCATTTTAGTAGATGTGTAGGAACTGTTTCCTCATTGTGGTGACAGTTCCTACACATTGTTACGTTATTGTAGTAACAGTTCCTACACATTGTTACCTTATTGTGGTAACAGTTACTACTCTGCAACCAAAATGGTTGTGTGCGATTCATACATTAAAAGTAGGCATATTTATATCCCTGATAAAATCTCTATCTTTTAAAAATACAATGTGATACAAATGGTCCATTGGCACCAGCTAGTAATTCGCAATTCTTCCCGCAAAGCACGATGTTTATCGTATGAATCAATGAGGGTATTACGTGACTAAACTGACCAAAATTGGTTTGCGGTTTCCGTGATCTAATTTGCTGGTCTCCGTGGCACAGAGCGTTCCGCATCGCAAGTGATAGACTTGTTCGAAGCCTATGGATTGTCAAGTGATTTTCATGGATTGCTACGATCAGCTTACGATAGTGGAATTCCCAATAGTAGAGGAACTTTGCGAGGTATAGTTACAAGCAGAAAAATTTATACAGTTGCGTTTTTGCCACTTGAACTTGCAACCTGTTATACTGTCATACACCTGTTATAATTGGTGAAATGTGGGTATTTAATAACTCAACTTAGGCTTTTGGAGTATACCTACAGTTAATTAGCCTTTACCATTACTGTAAATATGCTTATAATGTAAATGAACTTTATGTAATGTATATTGAAAAAGTTTTTAATAAATTATTCTTATTCTTATTCAGTTACGTTATGTAAAATCGCTAATTGGCTGTGGTTGCCAGCGTTAACATGCATACCAATTAAAGGTATTCAATTTACTCTACAGTCGGTATGATCTTCTATCTACAAAATTTTTCAGGTGCTTAGTTTCCGTATTGTAGGTGGTTTTCCGAATGTTCGTATTAGTGTATGAAAATAATATATGATATGCTGGAACTGTTCACGAAATCTGTTTATCGATACGCAAAATTAATTTGGATACAATCGAAAAAATATGGAAAACGTGGCACGGATTTATTCGAGATTCGGTTTAGGTAGTGAATTATGCGATTTATTTTCATCTTAAACTAGGTATTATAAATACGAATAATTTATACGTGTAATTCTTCTGTACGTGTGTTTGTCACTCCTCCTAAACGGCTGGACGGATTTGGATAAAATTTTGATGTATATTTCAATGGGTTTCTCGATAGTTTGAAAACACAATTGTGTGAAATTAGAACTGAGAGGATCAGCTAGTATTTTTTTATTTACATCTGTCCGGAGTGTTTTACACCTGTCCTACAAAAATACAATATGAATTGACAATATTAAATAAGAAACTCGCAAAAATAACTGACTCGGGCGGGACTTGAACCTGCGATCCCGGGCGCGCCATGCCAGGGATCGCGATTCTTATCTTGCAATTTTTGCAAGTTTCTTATTAAATATTTTCATTTAATAAGCAAAACATGTGGATAAACATGATTGTAAAAAAAACACATAAAATATACAATATGAAACTTAGAAAAGCATATTTTTTCCTAAAAGTTATAACACGACAAATTTTTCGCGAAACACTTCCGTATCCTGGCAACGGTTGCTATAGATTCTAATATATGTCTAACGATAACGATAAAGATATCTATATCTAACACGAATTTGTCCTGATAGTTTGGTCGTCCAGGTAAATATTATACAAGGTTTCGCTAAATTTATAAAAACATAAAATTACTTTTGCTATTAAAACGTAACTAAATATTGGAGTGACTTTTTAATGTAGCTTTTATTAAATAAATATAAAATAGTCAATGAATTAAACTCTTCGTTTAAAATGAAAAGCACTTATATTTATATTAAATCCTCTAAAAGTTTTCCTAATGAATAACATTTTAAAATGAAATAAGTAATTAAAACACGGCGAACTTAAATGGTTTATAAAAACTTTTTAATTGTCTGTAAGTGCTTCATAAAGTGTTGGTTTAATTTGATTCCTCAGCTCATAATGCTTAAACTTTTTTAAACTACACGTTGCAGCAAGAGTGAACAAGTAGCATATTATATAAAAAAATATATGAACGTTGTTGTATGTATCTAAATATTAATACGTAAAGCAAAAACTGTGTCCTTCCCTTTTTAAGAATATTGCGCTCACGGAGGAGTGTGAAACTTGGCATAGTAAAAGTTTATATGGAAAAGAAGTGCAGAAATCTAAAATAAAAAAAAACGTCGAATTTCGACCACTCACTGGAGCACTTGATTAAATTATTCCTTATTCATGAGAGGCTCCATAATAAGAATAGCGCCAATTATCGAATTTTCCAATTACAATAATATACTACATACCTATAAATCCCCAACTTAACTAAAACGATATTCCTGAAGTTGCACAAAATTTACTTAACATGAGATCGTTACGTCACGATTTAATAATCGCACAGAGAATTATCGTTAGTGTAATATCGGCACAATGATCTTGAATTACGTCACCGCAAACAATGGGAGTTGCAAGAGTTTGCTATTAAACAAGCTTCGACGTGCTTACACGTCGTTACTGCATATTTCAGATGATGCTACCAAATAGAGAGATGCAGAAAATCCACTGTATTATTATATAATCACAGTCTAAATATAGGGAAAGAGAAGACCTCTTTTATACTGTGGTATTATAATCATCATCACGTTTCGCCGGCTGTGTTATAAGTCCCATCAAATAGGGAACGATTGACGAGCCTATTGCTATTATCCGGGCACAATTTCAGACTCCGTGCTGCTGCTGATAATTTTCTAATGGAAAAACCCAATAACACTTTGCCTGACTTGGGGATCGAACTCAGGACCTCGAGCAGCAGTCGCCCTTGCTACCACAAGACCAATGAGGCAGTGTACCTATTATAAATATATAATATAATATTTAATTTGCATGAGCACGATGTATTAAAGATATTAATTACCGAGAAATTCAATAATACTACTTTTTTTATATCGCGCACGTTCTACAGTGGATTTTCCGTTTGTTTTTTTTTCATACAATGTTACAATACATTATCGCATACCGTATACTTAATATGAAGCGTTTCAAACTTGGCTATAGATTTTCAAGCGTTAATCGGACTGTTTTGGCTGAACGCGCAGTCTGCGTTGGCTCCTGACTCGAGTGTCTAATCATTAATAGATATGGTACACAAAATATTATCATTTTTCTATTTCATGATGACATCTTAGTGTCAAAGTTCATAGTAACCGTAGCAAGTAGCTTATTGTTTGAGTAGACTGGTGTCAAAGTGCAATAAATGTCGGAGCAGCGTAAAACCTGAATGAGAAAGAAAGAAAGAAGATTACATTTATTTGACAGCCACAAGTATACAAAAATTGTAACTACATGTTTAAGTTAATAGCGTACGTTACAATTTACAAAACAGCTCGAGAATAGTATATAAAAATCATAATTGAAGTATGTTAAATGAGTCAACAGCTCAGCATAATGCTAGCTGGCAATCATTCAACTAGCGCTGATTTCCTGCCGCTGCCCGAAGAAGTGCTTAAGGCACCAAGCAATGACATAAAATTGTGGCAGTGTCCATCGAATTAATAGTTTGTCCAAGTAAAGTCTCTGAACAAAAAATAATCTACTAAGCCTAACATAAAATCACAAACACAATCTCGCTTCAATCACACCTTTAGCTGGCTCTAACTTATATTTAAAGCTTGAGTCGACTAGGAAGTTTCATGCTACATTTATTTAATAACGCAAGCGATGCGACGTGCGAACCAGCTATTTAATAACGGTTATTTATCACAAGCATGCAGCCGTGCAGCAGATCACTTAGTTTTAGTTTTTTACTACAATTTGCTTCACTAGATTAATGGTCTAGTATGACGTAAGAGCGAAGTTTTTGTTTTGTTGCGGTCTTGGTAATGAAATTATTGTTTATGTATACCGTTACATCATTTTACGTTTGTCGCACTTATGTCAGGTAATTTAAAAGAGAACAGAGGTGAATACAACCCTTATTGGAGGTTTTCGATGTCCCACCGTGATAGATGTGTTCATTCATGCTCTTATTGAAATAGCAGATTAGGTATAGGATGATTTATGTTAGACTGAGTGGCGCCGACCCGAGTTTAAGGTGTAGGCGCGGGTCACGGCCGAATTTCGGACGAGAAATAGACACAGAGTAACTGTATGATCGTTTAAAGCCGGGTCCAGACATGATCATTTGACCGATCCTTTCACCGTATCCGATCACCGTATCCGTATCTGCGTATTGTATCAAGCCCCGTATCAAGTTGTGGACGCCTCCGATTTGCTCCGTATCCGTATCTCCACAATAGTCATGATCAGGTCAATAGTATCTGTATCACCTTTGATGATCGGACAAAAACCGACACGACATGGGACGGGCCGTATCATAACGGCGTATCGAGATCCCGTATCATGATACGTATATCATTACCCGTCCACATATGCGATCATGATACGCGTCGACGATACGGATACGGTGATCGGATCGGGCAAATGATACATGTCTGGACCCGGCTTTAGGGGACCATAGTGATCGGCGTTTTGGACATTTCTCTCAACATACAACCGCGGTATCGGAATCGCTCGATTCAGCGATGCATCGATACTGTAACTAATGGTAAAATGGTGAAACAACACTACTGAATCACTGCGGAATGAAATGTCAAATCGCGAATAAATATCACGAAACATTTCATATTAATATTTCGCGATATTTCAAACCTATGCATTACCCGAGTCATGGATTGGCCCCGGTCCGATAAGTTTTATCCTCAACTGTGCCGTACATGTAGAACAACCATTTTTGCTTAGCAATTGCTAGCGACGCGACATCTTAGAGATAATTTGACACTAAGTGAGAATTTAAAGAAGTGTATACTTACTTACTTTAATTAGTTAACAATTAAATATACCTAGCTTTTAAATTGATATTAATGTTATCCTTATTTCTTTACAGATCGAGACCGAAAGAATCAATTTGTAAGTATTACACTTTATTTAAATAGTTTTAAGTGAAAGCGTCTTACCAACGCGCAAGCAAAGGTTTAAAAAGCAACGCGTAAGACGATTTTTATACGTTGGGCTGAGAAACTGCCAAAGTGGAAGGATTTTGGGCAGACCTTTGCCTAGCAGTGGAATAATATAGTTTAAAAAAGTAGTTTTTAAACTCAATTTAGATTACATTATTAAGGTGTATTTAGGTAGGTAGGTAACAAAAATAAAGCTCTTTGAGTAAGCACGTTATAATTATACACATACAATATTATTTTACATTCGCAATAAAAGTTTGGCGAAAAAAATAGCAGACCTAGTTTGACGTACCTACGTTCTTCTTTACACTTTTATATTTTACATAAAACATTTTTTATTTTACGTGGCAAATATATTTCAGAACACCATTTCATTTGTAAAGCAGCATTGTTAGGACAAAGTGTAGTGTTTGGATGATTGCGTTTCAGTAATGATGTTCTGTGCAATTTGTTTTATTATAATCAGGGTCCCTTCAGAGGCAGTTTCCTTTTATTGATGCAGTAACACAGATTGTATTGTTGCTAGTTGTAATGTTTTAGCTAGGAACGTGTTAGTAGGTTTAGTAAGTTCTGTACATAGGAAGATTATATGGTTCTAAAATAATGTATAGATTAAAGAGCTTTTTGCCTATAGTCTGTTATAATTATTTTGGTTTCGTGTGAATATGAATTAATTTTCAACGTGTCTAGGTTATAGCATAAATAAAATGGTTGCTAAGGTAAGTACCTAAATGTTATCACACAGCGGGTTTTATATCTAGCAAGAAAAGGAACAGTATTTTCTACAACTTCAATTTAACATAGGTAGGTAGGTACTAGGTAGTGTATCAAAACATTTTTTCGACACTTTTGTTGTAAGTCAAAAATAGTTGAAATAAAGCATGACTTTAATTATGTCCGATAAAATAATCTCAGAGTTGACAACTTAAAGCATTTTCAGAACAAATTAGGTACCCAATTTTTTTTTCAATTTCTAGGAATCGGACCTCCTTAGCTAGATCAACAAAGAAGTTCTTAACACTGTTCGCATTTAATAATACTACCTCTCGTCTCCTGCAAATACACTTAAAACTAGCAATTAGGTTAGACGACACCGGCGCGCTCTATTTTTCTTTCATTCAATAAGCAAACCTCTTAAAATCCACTTCAAGTAAATCGCAGAACATTTCTACGAACTAAAAAGGTTGAATTAAGACACGTAGATAGGTGGGTAGGTGTATAAACCACAAAAGTTTATCGTGGGAGTAATAGAGTTCTTAGTATTTTACAACAAATACTTTTTTATCGGCGCTGAAAATAAGAAACTATGCAATAATCCATGAAAGGTTACGTTTAAATAATTTATATTCCAGATCCATACATTTATGTTCACATTACTTTACAAAATGTATGGAACAGCTGTCTTTTTTGCGATTTCAGAGTTGGTCCCATAGTAAAAGTTGTTCATAATGATGAGTTTAGTGTCCCTTTTTCAGGTTGCGGGTGTTTTAAAAATATCCCATGTATAAATAATAAGTTTTTACAAAAACAACGTTCTTAACCAAGCTTTTATAAAGGAATATCAAAACTAAATGTTTATTCATTCCTTAAAAACCGTGTTAAGAGCTTTTTACCATTACGGAGATAGTCTAAGTAAAAGTATTAACTCATCCAGATAGATTGGCCGCTGCACGCTGCAAGCTGCATTCTGCTTACCTTGCTTACTTTACAGACTCGCAGTGTAACGAGCACCTCTTTACTCTACTCTATAGTGTTGTGAGAGAGCTAAATTGGTCATAGTCGTCATCTGCCTTTGTGAGAATGTGGGCCACTCGACTTGCATAGCTTATTTATATCGTAAAGTTTTTGTAAAGGCTCTACGAAGGAAATCTTTATCTACATCTATGTGTAATGTAAAGAGACATGGTTTAAAAAAGATAATATTTGGAGAAATTAGAGGAAATTGAGAAAGAGATAGAGAGATTTTATACGACTAATGGCCCTGTGTTATATACTCACATATATATGTATCCGTGCCTCAGAAAGCATGTAAATCCATTGGTCCCGCGCCTGATCTCTCTCCAGTCGTGTCGGATTGCTGTCCTATTGGACTATAAGAGCGAGGGAATAGAGATTGCACCTATGTTTGCGTACACACTTGTGCACTATAATATTATCTTCTGGCGTAGTTGGCTAATCTCTGTTAAAGCAGTAGCAGTTGTGACCGAAATTCGTTCAGGATGACGATAATTTAGATAATATAATGTAGGTACAGGTTAAGCGAAAAAATACCTGAAATCTCTGAGGACTAGCGCGGGCGGCATGTGCTAGTAAAAGCAAATTTAACACACTTCAAATAAACGAAATATTTTTTTCTTGGCTATCCCATTGAGTTGTGGTCAAAGTTGTCAAACAAACGTTGTTCAAGATCATGATACGAGTAAGTACTAAGATTTCTTCGGTATTTTTTTTAATTTCCCTGTATACGTAATATTCCAAATTCAGATTTTGAAGTTAATAAAAATTGACCGCTAAAACTTGATTGTATAAGAAACTGTAAAATAATAGAGTCTTACGAAACTAAAGTTTGTTTTTACTAATTATTCAGTACCCTAGCTCTCTCAAGGCTTTTAGGCAGAATAAATAGATGAGTAAGGTCCTAATCAAATAGATGTTAATAGTTTTCTTAACAATTCCCTAGGTGACTTTGTGTTATCTAAGTAAACCGACTAGAAATTAAAACAGTCAGTTACCAAAAGTTCTTTGTAGGCGTGAAATTAAAGACGAAAAAAAGAAAGACAAAAACGGCGAAGGAAATAAATGTTTTGGTGAGATAAGGAAGGTAAATGCAACGGTTTTCTTATTCTAAGTTCTATTTCCACTTCTCAGGGTTAATTTTTCAAATTTTTTTTTTTATATTTTTAACCACGTGTATTTAACCATTTTAAACACAAACAAGACTTTTTTCATTCAAAATTTTTAACGTAGCCATGTATATAATAAAAAAATATAATAAAATAAAATATTTTCTAAATTCTGTTCCACGCCAGGTGCCAAATACCGAACAAAATAAGTTTTTTTTTTTTTTTTCATTATTGTTTATGTAATCTATTATCAATTCCTAACATTCCTGTGAAGTTTCGCCAACTAATTTGATTTAATATAGCCATAGTTTGACCGGGAGCTCTGTACCGCTCCTTACGTAGCTGCGTGGCTTGCGCTGAGGCGAGGCATCGCTGCGCCTGATCACGCCTGAGGTAGCTGTACAA
Organism: Protodeltote pygarga; assembly: GCA_936450705.2. Classification (NCBI taxonomy): domain Eukaryota; kingdom Metazoa; phylum Arthropoda; class Insecta; order Lepidoptera; family Noctuidae; genus Protodeltote; species Protodeltote pygarga. Next base: position 3,917,466 of record OW388257.2, on the reverse strand, counting down.
ATGCACAGCCCACGTGGGTGTAGGCACAGTAAAATAATCATACAGTATGGTAACTACGTACAAACGCTCGAAACGGCACACTCACACAAACATGCGTAATATTGCGTAACGACGAGACTCCTAAGCAAACGTCGCGGTACCTACTCGCAGTATCAACGACGCGTCGTTGCGCATGTTTGTGTGAGTGTGTCGTTTTCGAGCGTTTGTACGTAGTTACCATACTGTATGATTATTATACTGTGGTGTGGGGCAGAGCCTGACAAAACTGTGTGGCTAAAGAAAGCAACCTTTACTCATTTTTTTACTTCTCTTGTACGTTTTTGTAAAATTGATTAAGTGTCTGTAACATAAAAGGCAGCAGTAAAACAACACGACAATATCACAAATACGGCAACAAGACATGATAATAATGGGAATAAAAAACAAAAGTCCATTTCAGTCAAATAATTTGCGTACAAACAGTAAATAAACAGCTGTTCCCAGTACTGTTTAATTTAGTAAAAACATTGTTTGCAATGTAAATGGATTCGTTATAGATTAATTACGTAGTTGCGTCTATTTAGTTTAATTAAATAGTCCTTGTTTTCGTGTATAAGGTATCCCAACAAAAACATAAATGTAAAATGATAGCCAAGTTCAATATATGCCATGATTAGGGCCCGGATTAATATGTAAATACATATTTTTAATTTACACGATTTTCGGTCTAGAATGTGTTCTCTACATCGATTATCATATTTACAATGTGAAAAACTAATTTTTATTTTCCATATTTTTCCATATTTTAAGGTATTTCAAGGTTAAGTCCATATTTTACAAAAATATATCACAATCCTCCATATTTTCCATTTTTATATCGTAGAACAAGAGTTAGTTCACAAAAATTGATATAATTTTACGTGTTTGCATTCTCGCCACCATGACCGGCCGCGCATATTTCATTTCTCTCGCGTTTTATTCGTCGTATTTTGATTTTTGATTCTAAGTTCATTCTACATTATGTATGCTCTCATTACGTCATGTCACGTGGAAAGATTTTTCAGCCAATATAAAGCTATACCACATATACCACATGTATGCAATAAATTAATGAATAAATAAATAAATCAATAAATATTTAAACCAAATCGTCAGATTTAATTTTGATAATTTAAAAAAAGCACCTAGATTGTCTACTGCAACCATGTAGTGTAGTGTAGTGGCTGATGTAGTGGAAGTTGATAAATGCAAAGCAAATAAATGATTCCTATTCTTGAATAAAACTTATACTTACTTTTTTTATTTGTATTACATAAATAGTTCAACATCTTTTTATATTTTTTTTAATGTATGTGTTAAGTACTTTACTCATTTCAATGTCTTTAATGCAAAAAGGCAATGAAAAAGGTAAAGTACCTACCTTTAAAGGTAAAAACTGTTATTTTTTACTCCATATTTATTCCATATTTTAAATTTTTACTCCATATTTTTTCCATATTTTACATTTTTTCGTCCATATTATATGTACATATTTTGAATTTTTTAATACATATTTTTCCGGGCCCTAGCCATGATTGATGACTTTAACGACAAAAGGAGTGATATCTAAATGGGTGCCAAATTCAATGGTCAGTCCTGAAATTTATTTACAACATAAAATATTTTATAACAACTTAAAATAATATTGCTTCTTATAACTTAAGATAATATATTGTAGCCTAAGGTCTGACTTGGCCAGTTTTCTATAGATATTATGGTAATTAAACACACGTAGTTTTATGTGTTTACGTTAAAGTGGTTTTGAGTTATAGAAGGGTCAAAAATGGCACCAAGTGGTTCGTGTAATATTACACTCGGCGCTGGCTAGCCCAATGCTTGAACTTGGCTTGACACGCTGCTGCGTGTCTAGATATGAAACTCTTTATTGTAGCTACCGAGAAGTACACGTTAAGACATGGTGACCTTTGGAGTTCTTTATTAGAATTATTCTTATACAACTAAACAAATAATAAAAGTCAAGAAAGAAACTAAGAAAGAATATTACTTTTTCTCTCTGTTCTGGGGGCCTACTCCGAAATTTTAACAACGAAGCTTCGATTGTCGGATCGCATGTTTTTTCGTTAAATTACCTTCTATATCTTGCTATGCTTGCTTGCTATAGATAGTTTATTTCTAGGTGTCTGGTGTAGGTATATACATAATAACATATAGTTAGTTATTATTATTAAATTTTTTTAGTCAAAAAAAAAGTATAAACCTAAAAATTACCTTCCAATAGATTGTCTTTTTTTTATGGATTTGTAAAGAAACGACAGATGAAAAAAAATATAGTATAAAAACTAAAACCCGACTACTTAAAATCTAAAAACAAGCTTCTTAGATTTGAAATAAAATTCTGTAGTCGGAGGCCACCAAATTACAAAGTATTTACCCTTGGAAGATTATCTAGTACCTATTTACCTATAATACATTAAGGCCTCCGACTACAGAATTTTATTTCAAATCTAAGAAGCTTGTTTTTAGATTTTAAGTAGTCGGGTTTTAGTTTTTATACTATATTTTTTTTCAATGATTTTTAGTGGTAAAGAAACCAATAAAATTCATTTTAATCACAATTTTTTAGAATGTGGTAGTTCTTAAATAGGTAGATTTCTTTAACTGTCAACTTCGGTTCAAACCTTTAGTCAATGTCATGTATTTTTTAAATTAAATTTATTTCAAAGGCGTCGTCCGCGACTTCGATCTATTAAAACATGGCCTCATATATTTCTTAGAAGTATACATGAAAAGTAGTAAGAAGTACAGCTTGGCAAAAAAGAGTCTGGAAAAATTGGGGGCGCCGCTGTCGCACTTTTCACACTACAATTCAAATTACAAGTTATTAAGTGCTTACATATTTCTATGACGAGTTTTTTGTCATTAATTATAATCAAATGAATCATTTTTATGTTATTTTAGTACTCACAAACGTAGTTATTTAAGATTTTTATTTTTAGTTCCAGCTGTCACCGCCTCAGACTCTTTTTTGCCAAGCTGTATAAGTACACATGAAACCTTTTTTGTGGGATATCATCATAATTCATAGATAGAGTACATTTACCTAAAGTTCGAGGAAGTAAGTAACATGGAGTTGATAATACCTGCTCTAAAATCCCGAAATCATAAACATTACAATTAATTCCCGGGAAATAAGAAATTAATTTTACGTATAATTATTTAATAAGAAATTTGAAAAAACAACTGATACGGATGGGATTCGAATCCACGATCTCCGGTGTACCGTGCCGACGCTCTAACCGCTAAGCTACCGTATCCCATCAGAATCAGTCGAAATTTCCAATCTCTTTCTACGCCTAAGGCGTGTGGTAATATCGAACGGAATACATTAATTATCAGTGTTCTAAACTTTGCAGTTTTTAGAAGGCACCGATAGATATTACCACACGCCCTAGGCGTAGAAAGAGATTTGAAATTTCGACTGATTTTGATGGGATACGGTGGCTCAGCGGTTAGAGCGTCGGCAGGGTACTTCGGAGATCGTGGGTTCGAATCCCTTCCGTATCAGTTGTTTTTCAAATTTCTTATTAAATAATTTATTATATTTAATAAGCAAACATGTAATAAATTCTCCAAAATATTAATTTAACGTTTTAAATACATATGGACTAAATTATTACAATAAAAAGTCTTTATTATGTTTTTAGACATCGGTAACAGATAATGTAATACTTAAGTAGTTCGGTACTAAAACTGTTAAATTAATGAGTTTTATTTTACATACAAAATTAATTCTAATAAAAACTATAGGTCAAAATCCAGTCCATATTAATAAAATCCCGGGATTTAATTGTTATGTTTACGATTCCGGGATTTTTGAGGAGGTATTTTTAACTCTATGTTACTTACTTCCACAAAACCGCAAACCAACGCCATCTAGTTACGAAAAAGAAATCTCAATTTAATTAACATTATTTTAAAATATAATCATAATTTAATAGGCAGTGATGTGTAGAAACTTTAATTTAATTAGTAAATATTTATTGTTATCACGTTTTCACATTGTATGCAGTGTTATAATCACATATATTTATGATAGTCGTAACGGGTAGTTAGAAGCCTGATATTCTAAGAAGTGGTCCAGAATATATAGATAATATATACATATTCTGAATGTGCTCATCAAGACCTTCCATTTGATATCAAACACGATAAATTTACCTTAACTTTATTTTTTTCGAGCTGACTAATTTATTTTTAAAATCCACCTTATTTGATTTTACGAAATTTCATAAATCCTATAACCCGCAGACCATTAAGACGCATCGATAGACACCTTATTTATTGAATTACAACAAATAGTTTAGGAGCTACGAGGGAACAGATGAACAAACTTACATACATACAAACATACATACATACATACATACATAGACTGCTAAACTCATAACCCTCCTTTTTTTTTGTAGTCGGGTAATTAAGTACAATTAAACAGTGGTAATTTGGTAGTAAGAATTGTGTTTGATGGTCTTCATTATTACGTTCCGATACGAAACATCGTTGTTCAATTTTCGGAGTAGAGCCCCTGGGCCTAAAAAAAGCTCTTTTTTAATTTAGATCATTCTTGTTTATTGATCTTTGGGTTTTTTTGAGGTTTACAAATATTGTAATGATATTTTATTATTCTAAGTTTAGTTTATAACTATTATCGTTACTTATAAAAAAATATTAATTACTAATTAAATTAGACCTGTCTTTATCATTTGAATTGAATGTAAATGAATAGAGATGACAATAGATTTATGTTAATTAATTTATCGTTTAAAAGTAAAATGTTATAATTATGTGTTGCTTCAAAAGTGTATAGGTATCTTACCAGTGGCGGAAGCTCTCTATTGCTCGGTCAATAATGCCTATTGACTGTGCCTATTGGTTTTTCTCCGGATTGCTTCCGGCTCTTGGAAAAATTCAACCTCCGCCACTATCATCTACATGGTGCCCCAGAAGGATGATAAGTGAAGTGCTAATCTTTCATATATTAAAGTATAATTTACATTGAAGCAGAATAAAGAGAACCAACTGCCTACTTAATTATGAACTTTTGATAAAATGAAGAATTAAGTGCCGCTCCGAAAATGTTAATCTAAGTAAATTTTAAAAGGGTTATCATCTTAGAGTATATAAGAAAATATAGAGCAACCCTATAGAAGTATGAACCGTGAGCACGGGTATGAACAACGCGACCGCGACACGAGCTCCGTTTGCGATCATATCTCGATCGACTGCGGTTCATCTAGGCTCCACGAGCGAAAAAGTTACATTTTAGCTTATATCTGGTTAACATGGTTAACTGCTGAGTTAAATTTTGAAAAACGTCTAGAAAACATAATTTGAAAAAATGTCATTTTAACATTTGTATGGTGAGACCTGCTTTCGCTCCGCACAAGGCAATGTGGTTGACGATATCACTCTATATTTTCTTGAATACTCTATGGTTATCATTGTTTTGTAAGTCTGGTTTTACCCTTATATTATTATGAATGACGTGACACGAAAACTGTTTTAGCTGTAATGAACATTGATGACAGAATACGGAGCTGGAGTAGAATGTACATGTACAATGTACAATGACATGATATTTTTTCTTAAAATAGAAAATAATTTCTGCATATCGAAACTCGAGAGTTAATTGCTTAATAATAAAGTGATTTAATAAATAAATAAAATTACGTTAATTAAGTTAATAATTACGTAATTATGAAAGGATAATAATTCGGTGTGTAAGGAGTCTGGCTAACTAAAAGCCATAAGATGTGTGACTTATGTCAGTGGTGAGTTTGTCAGATTCCTTTCGTGCTCCACCCGAGGTCAGCAATATTTAAATTACTTAATTCTTGAGGATTCAGACCTTAATCCTTACATTGGCGCCCAACGTGGGGCGCCAATGTAAGGATTAAGGTCTGAATCCTCAAGAATTAAGTAATTTAAATATTGCTATTGATATTGATTATATTTAAATTACTTAATTCTTGAGGATTCAGACCTTAATCCTTACATTGGCGCCCCACGTTGGGCGCCAATGTAAGGATTAAGGCTTGCTGACCTCGGGTGGAGCACGAAAGGAATCTGACAAACTCACCACTGACATAAGTCACACATCTTATGGCTTTTAGTTAGCCAGACTCCTTACAGGTGTGTTATTTCACCATGACTAAAACACTCAACCAATTATCATAAAATTTTGTAATAACATTAAACTAAAATTTTATTTTTGTGTTTTTTTTACATGACATGACAGCTTATTAATATTATTTTCTTTTTAAATAATTATATAAAATTTTATTATTTAAAAAGAAATAAGGCAAGTTTGTCAATTTATTTTTAGGTAAAAAATATATAATATTTAACTTTGTACCTATATCCAAAGGTATCTTTAGGTAAAGAGCAAACCTTTGACCTTCCAATTACTCCCTTAGGCCTAATTAGGTAGCACGCTTACTGCGTGAATATCCTTTAGCGAGTAGTGTTGGCAAGATTAAATGAGGCGAAAATGTTTTGATACCTTTTAGTAGTTGTTCTAGTTTCAGATTGATGGTATTGGGTAACAAACTTCTGTAATTATGACTGGCAGAGCTGTATGAGCGCGTTGATAAACTGAGATATTTATAAAACACTAGCGACCCGCCTCGGCTTCGCACGGGTGCAATATACATATAAACCTTCCTTAAGAATCACTCTATCTATTAAAAAAACCGCATCTAAATCTGTTCCGTAGTTTTAAAGATCTAAGCATACATAGGGACAGACAGACGGCGGATAGCGACTTTGTTTTATACTATGTAGTGATGTAACATGTAGGTACGTCGGGATAGTGTTTAGTCGGGATAAACTAAATCGGTTTAGAGCCGATTTCACCACAGACACTAAACGCGATCAATCAAGTTAACCTCGGTTCAAGCGTTTAACTAAGTTCAGAACTGCAATTTGCGTAGGGCTGAACTTAGTTTGATTAAACTCGGTTTTTAAAGTGAATAGTGAAATTGGGCCTTAGTGTTCTGTTGACTTATAGCAGGTCGAACAAATGAACTGTCGGTCTAGCGTTGGTCGAGAATTTGTCTGTCGGAATTATGTGGTTGACTTGGCAGTCCAACGGTCATACTAGGCTATCACTATTTATACAAATCATGCTTTTATGATCCGATACTTGTAATCAATCAGAATAGTAAAAAAAATAAACACACTTCAGTCTCTCGTAGTGATGACAGTCTGAACCATTTAATGTGTAGTTTTTAGTTTTTTATAAGTGTTATGTATTGGATTCGCCAAACAAATCAATTGGGCCCACGATGGGTTTAGAAGTAGTAATTGAGGAACGTCACCATCCACCTGTTCGCTCCACCATCAGATCAGCTCGATAGTTTCATATAATTATATTATTTTCCGTATTGCTTATACTTCTGAAGTTTTAAATCGATACAATAATAAGGTGTAGGTTAAAATCGACTTCCGAGTTTGTTTACATAGTTTGTTTGTAAATCGTGGGAAAACTAAAACTTTAATCTCAGTTTAATCTTGCATCCTTTACAGAAGTTTCTCTTCTAAATATAAATAAAGCGGACTTCATTTAATTACCGGTAAATCCACTTTATCTCTGCTTAAACGAAGTTAGTTAGCAAGGGCGGATATGACCAATAAAAATTCTATATCTTCGATGAAATCGTTCGGAGGCAATTTTCCCGTGTTTCCTTAGTTTAGATAGGGAGCCGGTTATAACTTTGGTATTTAATTTCATCGTTTCTTATAGTAAAATGCAATGTAGGTAGGTAGTGTGTATTTGGATTAACAGCTGAGCCGCTATAATGCAGACTTTGATTAATTTGAAATACTTTTTTCATTTCATCTTGTATAACAAATAAGTATTTTAAAATATCTGAAAACCTGAGACTTGTTAGATCAGAATTGTTAAAATTAGAATGCAATTACTTTAGGATATAATATTAATTTTAACTAAATCCTAAATCTGCATAATCTGCTTAGCGTGAATTTTCTGTCGATTATGCCGATGTACGCAAAATGTGCTTTGTCAACTGTAGACTGATGGCGATGAGACCAAAAAAAATAATTATAAATTCGACAAAAATTATGAAAATAAACAAAAATTAAGATATAGGCGAAGGAAACGCTTGCATACAATGTTGGGCCTGGATGAGAAGTGATTTCATTTAACAGCTAATAAATATCAAATCATTACTAAATATTCTGCACAAATTCAGCATTCTTTATGCTTTATGCAGAGTTATATTATCGTTAAGGCCAATTCTAAACCAAACTATTTTTAAATTATTTTATAAACTGTTTTACAGATTTTTCGGTGACATAGGTACCTATGTGATTGAAACAATAAAAAATTATATAGGTACTGCAATTACGACCAGCTCCCTATCTATATCTATATCGGACGTAGTTTGATGCATAGCTGCGGACCTGCGACCACAACTGTCGTTAGTCGTTGATGAGCGACGGTCCTGTCACGATTTAGGATAAGCTTCAATATGCTGATGTTGTGGTTTACCTGACCGTAATAGGACGACATTTTAGAAGCATTTATTGTCTATTTTTCCCTTGTAAATGGGTGTTCTTAAGACGTCTATTTTCACGTAAAGTGGTTTAGAAGTTTGTTCGTAATTGCTTTTTCAAAGATTCTAACCACAAATTCGTACAAAAAGTTTGATTAACGGAATTCTTCAAAGCTAAGTTGTTATAGCAATTTTCTTGCTTTGGAGATATCCTAACTAATATTATAAATACGAAAGTAAATTTGTTTGTTACCTTTTTCGGCTAAACCACCGACCGTACCTGAAATTTTTCTCATACGTTGTCAGGTGCAAAAACGGACGATACGGAAAAGTTCTGTTCCCGAGGAAAACAACAATAACGTTCTTATGATAATAGATGGCGCCACGTGTTAGCTACAGTTTTATTAAAATACCACGCAAGCGAAGCTGCGGGCGGAAGCTAGTCTAAAATAAGTTAAAAATAAGCTAAAGTTAAACTACAAAATATTCATATTATTCCACATAATTTTGACCATTTGAGATTAAAGTCTAATAGCCGATTTCACCACTGACACTAAACGCGATCAATCAATCAATCAATCGGTTCAAGTGTTTAAACTGAGTTCAGAACTACATTTGCTTAGGGCTGAACATAGTTTTAATAAACTCGGTTTTTAAAGTGAATGTCGAAATTGGGCCTTAGTGTTTTAAAAAACCAAAACTTATATATCCAGTCTTGAGTCAACACCTTAAGTAAATAACCCCATAAATAAGCAAACATAGAACTGACATGAACAGTTACAAAAATCGTATGGCGTGGGTCGCAAGTGTGCTCATACACTAATATTCTTGACACCGTCTCGCGATGCGGCAACGACCCAGCTCCAGGGTGTAAGAACCAATTTTCCGTCACTTTACACCAAGTTATGACTTAGCCCGTCCGTGAAATGAGGCATCAGAGGCCCGAGGTGTGCGAGTGGCTAAATTGCCTTCCTCTAATACGGGGTAAGGTACCGTATTAAGGGGAATTACAGTCTGTATTGGCTTTACTTTGAGTCTTGTGGAGTAATTCGAAATCGGTAGACGTATTTAAATTATTTTTATTATACATATCGTTTAATGATTATTATAGGATATAATTTATTTAATAAAATTTGAAAAAAACAACTTATACGGATGGGATTTGTCTCCCGATTTCCGACGTACCGTTCGAATCCCATCCGTATCAGTTGCTTTTTTAAATTTTCTTATTAAATATTAATTTTAATAAGCTAACATGTAAAAATATCACAAAAATATTATAAGATAGTCTATTTTAATTTTTTTTTGTGTCACCACGTTTTGTATTACCCATATTTGCAAAAAAATATTATCTTATCTTATAAAACAACCACAAATTTGTTGAGAAAACCTATACCAAAACTCCGACAATCAATCTACATATCAAATCTCTTAAGATCTTAAAATTTCACGGCATATCCTGTCCTAGATCTAAGGACAGTGAAATAAAATCCTTTCACAGATAATTACTCTACAATCCAATAATAACTTTCGTGAGTCATACTTATATATTAAATTTAATATTAATACCGCTCTCGAAAATGGTCTCCGTTAGAGTTCGAAATTAGTCGGGCATTCCCCGATATCAATACGTGAGTTAAGCGGTTTATATATTTAATATATAAATTACATTACAATTGGAACAGTACTTTCGTTTCAGTTTAACTTAAACACGATCTGTCAAGAGCAATTATTCAGAAGGGACGCCATTTGCAGTATTTGGGATCCAGTTAATCGAATCATTCGGCTGAACGTATACGCGTGTTTACACATCACTCATCAGTACCCCTACTACGAGTTAGCAAACTTCGCAAATACAGTCAGTTTTTGTGAGAAGTAATGTATCGGTCTCTGTTTTTCTTTTTGGGAAGGACAAAGCCTATACTCATTCTAGAGACAGGGATCAAAAATGCATATTCAGTTTCATTGAAGGGTTATCTAATTATCAATGAAATCTTATAAATAAGATCTAAAGATTTAATATCTGTGTCTACTGTCTGGTCTGTTGAATTTCCTACATTGAAATCACAGACATAAATTTGCGTTTAGCAGTCCTTGCGCAGGGGGGACACTCCTGTATAATGATTTCGTCTATGTCTTTTACAGCTACTATATTTAAAAAGGTTTTTTTAGCAGCTTCCTAGTTCTAATTTATCCATAAAGTACCACATGTCACTTTGTGGCCCATAAACTATCTCTTTGCGAAAAAAATCACCAAAAAGCATGTGAAATTTCGCTCTCTAATTTAATTTAGCTCTATACATAATATTACTCTTACACAAGATAAATATAGATTTATTTTATGAATATAAATCCTCAAAAACATGTAATACATGAGTAATACCGTACTTAGTGAGGGATTTGGACCCAAATATCCGGCTCGTAATACTCTCTGCGTACCCGCAAATCCGCTTACAAGGTTACAACTATTAGGGTGTCAAAATGAAATAACAGAAGTATGAATCAAATAGTATTCTTACTCTTCTTCTTATCGTATAGTTGATGAACAACCTGGTGTCAGAGTTTAAACCGCCCGTAGGCCTAACATCGACTCCAAAACTAACGATTTTGTTCTAGCTTTTTAATGTTTTAAGACGGTTTTATTTTTTTAAGAAAAAAGTTGTGGAAAAATTTGAGGGAAACCCTTGCCCAGCAGTGGGACTACTTAGGTTAAAAAACAATATTGTGACATCTTTATAGCATAGATTTTTAATTGCAAAATTAGAGATGAGAACTTTTATAGCACAAGTTGTATTTAGAATAGCTCAACTCAATTAGCAGAGGGGTTGGTGTTGGTGTCTTTAAATAAAAGATCGCAAGTCCTGGTTGTAATTGAATTATTGTTTCTAAAAAAATAAACTTTACACCCATTAATTCGATTAAAGAAAAATAATGAAACATGTTTTAGCAAGTATTTAATCCCGTATGGTACAATAATATACATAAGCGCCCGTATAATGTCGCCACATTAACGGGATTCTCCTTGATATCATTGATTAAAATGACGCATTTTATGACTGGTTAACCGTCTAGTTCAGAGGTGTCAAATCTTTTTCTGTATATTCACCGAGGGGCCAGTTTTAATCATTTTTAATATTCCGGCGGGCCTGCAGATGTATTTAATTAGAAGAAAGAAAAGATAAAAATGGTGATGTAATTAAAAATCTAATTTTCAACGTGTGTATGTATAATTGTATTTACTAATAATTATAATGACAATTTTGAAGGCTTTATTGTTGACCTAAAAGTTGACTGATAGAGAATAGCTTAAAGCATTAAATCCGCCTTATTTACGTGAATATAAATAAATATTATAAATGAAATGGATATAATTCAAGTTAAAAGGATTTATACTTTTATCAATTTCTTTTTGTTTTAAAGCTCTATACCAAATGTTATCACGATCGGTTCAGCAGTTTGACTGTGACAACGTAACTATAAAAACTTTCGTATTAATAAAAAAAAGATCACCAGAATAAAAATATGCGTAATTCATGTCGATACATAAATCTTTTACTTTCCGTTTCACCCCGTAAGGATAAAATCGAGATGATATAAAAAAAAACGGAATATTGTGTAGGTCACAGGTGAATGACCTCAACGGAACATTCGTTAATTTATCAACCACGTTCCTTTTTCGATTTATGCTGTCAATATAAAGTAAGTCTTTTTGGACAGCAAATAAGGCCCCTGTTCTGGCCTTGATCCCTTAAGGCGCCTCTTCGCGCTAATGTGCTGTCTCGCTCGCACATTAAAGTTGATTGAAGATATAAAATCAATGAATATAATTATGAAAAATGGAACTAAACCATTTGAAGGAGACCAACATTATTAAGTTTCAGCAAAAATTTCAGCTTGATCAAAACATGTTTAGGAATAATAAAAAAAAACGATTGAAATCAATTTTTATTTTTTGCCCTTTTTTTATTTGAGAACATGACGTTTTGATCAAGCTGAAATTTAGTGTGCATCTGGATTGAGGGCCCATTTTTTAAATCTTTGCCAAACGAAATAAGACTTATAGGGCAAGCACTTAGAAATAAGTAAAACTTAGGGCAAGGGGCCACGAATTTCTAAAACGCGAATTAAAACTGTTATGACTAAATAGCTTGGGCCCTCAGTCCAGACGCTTGCATAAAGTGGCATATGTTCAATCTCAGAAAGTACTATCTCTGGGTTCATATTTTTTATTTAAGAATCTACTTAGGAATATGTAACATATTTTCAGAAATTTCTAGATCTGTAGAATATGACATTACAGATTTATGGCGGTTTGCCTTGGGCCCTCAGTTCAAATATGTTTGAACTGAGAAATCTGCAAAACATGAATTTATCTGAAGAAATACATAAATACGACTTTAATATATGTTACTTGGATGCCTCTGTGAATTTCTAATAAAGAAATAATGACACAAAAGTTCATTGTTAAAAAGTAAATACAAGTTGAAAATTCCTAAAACGTCTGAACTGAGGGCCCAAAACTTTTGCCTATATTGACTAAGCTTAACCTCATAGACTAACGCAAATTGGTATAAGTTTTCTTACAAATTACTATCTAAAAGGTTACGTACCGTCCGTTCTTCTAAATGCCATACTAAGAAAATTTCATTTTTACATTTTCTGTATGTAATAAATATGTAGGGTGACCATGATAAAATTATTCATCATTGCAATAAGGCAGTAGGTACTATCGCGGACACGAACGGTGCACCACTTTGTGATCAAAATGCTTTGAACGATGCTACGTCCGGCTAGCGCTAAATAGCTAGCTCGGTCGTCGGGTGCAAGCGATTCTAACCTTAAGAGTGGTGCACCGGCTTTGTCCACGATAGTACATATCTACATAATTATTATATCTATATTATATAAAAATGCTGTTTTTAGTCTCGCTAAAACTCGAGAACGGCTGGACTGATATGGCAAATTTTGATCTTGAATTATTTGTAGAGGTCCAGGGAAGATTAAAAAGGTGAGAAAAAGGGGTAGGGTAGGGTAGGGGTAGAGTAGGATAGGGTAGGGGTAGAGTAGGGTAGGGTAGGGGTAGAGTAGGGTAGGGTAGGGGTAGAGTAGGGTAGGGTAGGGGTAGAGTAGGGTAAGGTAGGGTAGGGGTAGAGTAGGGGTAGAGTAGTGTAGGGTAGAATAGGGTAGGGGTAGAGTAGGTGTAGAAGTAGTATAATCAGGCGTACATAGTCGCGACGGGCCGCTAGTACTATATAATAGTTATATACAATATACATGTAATACAGGGTTATTTGTAAAACACCAGCATCCTTACAAGGGGTCATTAAACTCATCATTATGAACAACTTACTATGGGACCAACACTGAAATCGCAAAAAAAAATCAGCTGTTCGATACATTTATGTTCACATGACTCTACAAAATGTATGAAACAGCTGTTTTTTTTTGCGATTTCAGGGTTGGTCCCATAGTAAAAGTTGTTCATAATGTTGAGTTTAATGACCCCTTTGAAGGATGCTGGTGTTTTACAAATAACCCTGTATAATATATGTAGTAGGTATATGCAATAGGTAAGGTATATTATTAAGGGTGTGTTAATAAATATGACATGCCAGGATGTTACTTTAGTGGATAAAATAAAACAGCTATTATTATTTCACATATACATTTATTGACGACGATTTATTTCTTAGATTTTATAATAGTAAAGAAGAACAACCTATTTTTTGCACGTTCTAACGTATGGTTTGCCTGATCCTTATTTTAATGAGTAAAAAATAATATGGGTTAAAGTATGAAATTGTTTATTTTATTTATTTTCTTTTCTTTTACATTTATGTGAAATAAATAAGTTTCTTTTAATTGTACCGATCGTTTTATTTATCGAAATGAATTTGATTGATTTGCGAATTGCGACGACTGGTGCAATAATATCATTGAAGTAACACGGTACAAAATTTCGAATTGATAGGACATAATAATATGGAAGTTAGTCAGATCAACTCACAACAACAGTCTCATCAACTAGAAAAGAGCTGATGATCTTCAAACGTCTGAATAGATTTTCATGAAACCTGGCAAAGAACACTCGGGATAAAAATTATCTATGACGCAAAAAACAAACTAAACGAAAATCGGTTCATCCGTTTGGGAGTTACGATACCACAGACAGATACACAGACAGACACGTTAAACTTACAAAACCACTCTCTTTTTGCGCCGAGGGTAAAAAGAAAGGTACTGTTAACACTCTAGGACTATACTGATCCAGAAGTAGTTACACTAAGATTGGCCTAGGTTAAATAAAACTAGTGATTCATCTGCGAGCTGATTGTAGACTGTTCAATATTTATTATTATAAAATTATTATTTAAATTTAACAAAAGAACACATATTTTTGATTTAAAAAAGATGACGTCCGTCACTTGAATAAAAAAGAAGAAATAGAGCTGCTCATCGCACTATGTCTTAGCGCAAGCAGGTTCGTAGCTCTTCATGAAGGTCGTATAGGCTTCCCACAGTACTTACTTATGACGACAATTATGGTCACCCTACATAATTATTACATACATAAAATGTAAAAATGAAAGTTTCTTTTAAAGAATGGCATTTAGAAGAACGGACGGTACGTAACCTTTTAGATAGTAATTTGTAAGAAAACTTATACCAATTTGCGTTAGTCTATGAGGTTAAGCTTAGTCAATATAGGCAAAAGTTTTGGGCCCTCAGTTCAGACGTTTTAGGAATTTTCAACTTGTATTTACTTTTTAACAATGAACTTTTGTGTCATTATTTCTTTATTAGAAATTCACAGAGGCATCCAAGTAACATATATTAAAGTCGTATTTATGTATTTCTTCAGATAAATTCATGTTTTGCAGATTTCTCAGTTCAAACATATTTGAACTGAGGGCCCAAGGCAAACCGCCATAAATCTGTAATGTCATATTCTACAGATCTAGAAATTTCTGAAAATATGTTACATATTCCTAAGTAGATTCTTAAATAAAAAATATGAACCCAGAGATAGTACTTTCTGAGATTGAACATATGCCACTTTATGCAAGCGTCTGGACTGAGGGCCCAAGCTATTTAGTCATAACAGTTTTAATTCGCGTTTTAGAAATTCGTGGCCCCTTGCCCTAAGTTTTACTTATTTCTAAGTGCTTGCCCTATAAGTCTTATTTCGTTTGGCAAAGATTTAAAAAATGGGCCCTCAATCCAGATGCACACGAAATTTACAGGCTGGTTAATTTATTTTTATTTTATTTATGTAAAAAAAAGTTCAATTATCTACTAATTATAATCTTAAAAAAAAGTGAAAACATAAGTAGGTACTGCTACAAGTAGTCCAACTAATGGTTTAAACTATGGTTTCCATGTTCACCAAGTTTCTTAGAGAATAATCAAGTATGGCTATTTTCACCATAATTCAACTGGTTTCGTGGCTCTTTTTTCAGTGCAATGCCGATTTTATCTGTTTGATCGTTTTCACAGCCTTCCAATATAAACGTCAGAGCATTGACGAATGGGCTGTCCATTAACTCAGCAAAGCCTTTCTAAGTTACTTATATTATCAGTTAGAACGACTGACCATAGACTTTAAGAGAAAATATTATTTCCAATCAGGTTAGCATTCAACATTTATGTCCTTAGAATTAACATAGAGACGGACATTAACACCATTGTATTCACAAACATAATGTATTCTTGAATGAAATGTAGGACGTTTCTCTATGGGAGCACTAGCTCCCTTTGAATCAGATGAAAAGGAAGAGAAATCGGGTTAGACGTGCTGTGACCTACAATGACTCAAGCGCCGATAGCGAAGTACTTGGCGGGAAATAATTCCTAAAGCTTAAGAAAAGACGTTCTTAATTCTTTATGGTAAAGTAGGTTTTGTCTATGGCTAAGCTTGGTTTTGATTTTTTCGAAAAAACCGACTATGTCATTCTTCGGCCTATGCATTATCTCTGTGCAAAAAATTACGCTATTTTGTTGCACCGTTGCTGTGTATAAAAACAAACAGAAGAATAATGAAGAAGAAGAGTGTAGAAGACAAACTAACAAAGTTTAGAAACCAAGAAAAACTATTATGTTGTGTGTAAGCCACATTATGTAGCAGTCTAAAACTGTAGTTTATGAGTTACTTAATAAACATGAGGCGAGCCTGTTTTCAAAAACTAGGCATACCTAACCCCAATCTATTTTTCTTACTAATAATTTTGGACAAAAACTAACAAACTCGGCCATTAAAAAAAATGGAATGTAGCTACACACTATCTATCTTTTCTCTATATATCTCTATCTTCTCCTGTCCAGACACGAGCACAAACGTGTAACCACAAACTTTTATCGACAATAAAAACTAACCGATAATATCTCTAACGTATAAGTATTAATAAGACAATAAGTTATGTAATACCGATAAAAAAACTATCTCTAACATACAGACATACATTAATACTTCCGTTCTAGGCGGTCTAGTTACCCCAAAAACGCAGGTATCCGGACCTCTAAAGAAAAGAAAAACATGCAGGATAACGTCAGCTTATTCAGACAAATACATTCGCACCGTTCGCTTTTCAAAAGCTTGAAGTCTCAATAGGCTAGTTCAGTACGCCACCTATCAACGTCTTCGCAGCTTTATGAAGTGAAAAGAGCTATAAATGGCGTGATACTTCCCTCCTTATTCATGAAAACCTGTCAATGAATGGTTGTATGAGGTCTTATTAATTCCTTGTTTATTAAGGCAGCTTATCAGACGGTTACACGTGGGAAAATTCTTCTTGAACCTGTATTAAATTACTTACAGTAACGGCGTAAGATTAAATGTAGTTTAAACTGTTGATTACGTACCTTACGTGTTATGTTTGATCGATAGTTTAATCTGTTGAGCGCAAAGGATGTTATAAAAAAATTATTACGTAATCGCCGGCGTCCACGTAGTAACATGATAGCCTAGTGGTATGACCGCAGGACTGCCAAGTCAAAAGTCATAGGTTCGAAACCCAAGCACACGCCTCTGACATATCGAAATTAACACTTCGTTTTAGAAAATAATAAAATTGTCTTTTCAAGACGGTGAAGGAAAACATCGGTGGGCAACCAGTACAGTAGATTTTTCAACGGCGTGTAAAGCCATGTCAGAGGCCTACAAGCGTTTTAAACTCTGACACTAGGTTGTTCATCAAGCATACGATAAAGAAGATGCACAAGAGATTAGAGTATCCTGACGTCCTGATCTCTCAAAACGACGTCATGTAATAAACAGGTCACCCATCTTCACACAACCCTTGCTTAACTTAAATTAATAATAGTGTGAATCATGTTGTGCTACGAGTTATATTGATAACTAGTAATTAAGCTTAATTACATGAGTAATTTATGTTAAAATCATGTATAATAATCATTATTATACTGTTTCTGCAGCAGCATCGGCGCAGTGAGAGTTTCATTTTCAGTTCACAAATGTATTTGATTACATTGTATAAATGAAACAAGTTTTTCATTTATACAATTTAATAAAAATTTAATATTTTCCATCTTTTTGTACGCTTCCGAAACCTGGAAATGGAAAACTCAAATCGTTAATAGGATAGATGCATTCGAAATATGGTGCTGGCGCAAAATGCTAGGGATCCCATGAACACTACAGCGCGTCGCATTGCATTTGTGCATCTATTTTTGAAGAATTGACGGTCGAAACATGGTCGAAACCCGTCTCTCTACTATTTTCCTAGAAAGGCTCCTGGCATTTTGCAGTCATGTAGCATGATGTCAGCCTGATAATTTGGAGAAACTCATACTAATGCCAAGATGTAAGGTAAGCGAGGCAGGGCACCTGCTAGTTAGTTAGAAGTGATAAAGCCAGTCACCCATCGCAACCTACAGGGGGCTCTACACCAGACGCAACACAGGAAAACTTCGAGAGCTTTGACTAAAAGAGCATCTCATGGAGGTCACGACCCTCACTCATGAGGCATCGACAAAGAAGACGACCATA
Organism: Protodeltote pygarga; assembly: GCA_936450705.2. NCBI lineage: Eukaryota > Metazoa > Arthropoda > Insecta > Lepidoptera > Noctuidae > Protodeltote > Protodeltote pygarga. The sequence goes on along the minus strand of OW388257.2, from coordinate 3,898,908 downwards.
TTCGTTGGTTTAAAAACCTGAAACCCAATTTTTTACTACAACACTTGAAACTGTATTAGATGTCTCCTGTCTGATTACAGTTTGCGCCGAACGTTCAGTGAAGACAATTGTAGACACTTGTTAGGAAATCCACAAATCGATATAATACCTACAACGTCGCTGTAGGACTTACAATGTTGTAATAGGCACAACGGCATATAACTAGCAAGGAAAAATGGTTTCAACCCGCGTTAATTCACTCAAAAAACAGGATAACAAAACCAGTTGTGTTAATGTTAAAATAGCTAAACTTTGATTATTCAAAATTAGTTTACATGGAAGCCATTTTTTTTGCTACTTGCAGCAGTATGGATATGTTGTCACTATGTTTGATTACTTGTAACAAAACTTTTTGTTACATATTACCAGATATTTTTTACAGTGTTGGGTTACAAGGGCGGTAAATGCATAATTACTATCGAACGGTCATTCAAAGCCCGAGCCACAGGCGAAGGATACCTATAATGGCTCGATGTTAGTAACAGTCGTACCACCCGAGTGATATACATACAATGATTTATGTGCATATTATCAAATAATTATCACTCGCTAAAACGGTGGAAATAATATAGGAAGAGAGATTTTTCAATGGTGTGTAAAGCCATGTCAGAGGCCTACGGGCGGTTTAAACTCTGACACCAGGTTGTTCATCAACCATTCCATAAGAAGAAGAAGAAGATTAACGCTTTGACTGCCAGACTGCAGACACAATGCAAATTCTATTGTTTGTCGGACACCATGGCGTTTAATGAATTAAACATAAGTAGGCCATTCTGCATTCTACTTTTTCAATATTATATAGGTTTATAGAAAAAAAAACAAATTACGTTTATTACTGTACCGTCTTATAATTTTATCGTTATTACTTATTACATCCATCGTCTGCTTTGTTCTACGAAGATTAATGGACGGCAATTTTGTACCGGCAATGGATTAGTTATACGAAATTCTCACAGCAATTTACTATGATTTGTGAAGATTTTATCTTATAAATACAAATTATATTATGATCGTATCAGATTTATCACGAAGGTCGAAGCTTGAGATCTGTTTTCAAGTTTGGGGACACCATTAATATTATTTAAATAGTAAAAAATATATAATATTATTTAGTATAGCGTGGGAAAAGGATACTTGGAAGGACATGGGGGAGGCCTTTGCTCAGCAGTGGGACACAGTAGGCTAATAAAAAAAAAATAGTTGTTCGAACCTGGAGCTGCAGCATGATGGCTCCTTGTTCGGTCTTCTTGCATGTGTTCATTGTAGTCAAATAAGAGGCTGAAATTGGTTTGCATCGCCTTTTATTGCGGCCGGCAGACGCCATCGATGAGATGCGGGGGCGCAGGGGGTGCGCTGACGTAATAGTGATGTGCCGCGAGATCATAGACGAATAGTTGATAGTGTTGTGTTTGGTAGTATTGTTTAGTATTGATCGCGTTTAGTTGGCGCGAACAATAGTATATACTTAGGTAGGTACTTCTTTCCAATATCTTAGAGTACCTACGGTCTATGTTATTCTGTTCTAGAGTATGTAAAGTCGAAATGATACTTTTAAATCAGATTAAACAGGGGAACGTTCATATCAATTACGTAATATAACCATTCCCTTTGATAAATGAATTCATAAATTCCGAAATGTACATCTGTGTACGTTCCTGTATGTACACCTGTCTTACCTTTAGAAAAACTGGCGTAATTTCATATTTTTATGTTACATCGTACTCACTGGCTCATACATCAATTATTAAAAGGGTGTTACTATGAAGGATTTGCTTGGATATTTTTTGGACAGAAACACTTCATCATAATATTTATTAGGAAAACCTACTGAGTAAAAAACATATCGACTACGAAGTGAAACTACCTACTATCTCTGATGATTCAATGTAGAACAGTAGAAGGTAGAAGTTTCGATAGAAAGGGAAGGTTTATAACTACCTTAGGCCCAATTTCACCATTCACTTTAATAACCGAGTTTAATTACACTAAGTTTAGCCATACAAAATTGCAGCTCTGAACTCAGTTAAACGCTTGAACCGAGTTTAATTCGATTGATTGTGTTTAGTGTCACTGGTGAAATTGGCTCTCAGTGGCAGAGCGACTGGTAGCTTTAACCAGTGTGACCTACTGGTCAAAGACACCGTTGCTCTGCCACTAGGTGCAAATCAAGCTCGTAGGCAATTTTTCCTTTCTACAAAAATTTTGTACTTTAGCTTCGAAAGAAAGAAAGAACACGAGGTCCTGGGTTCGATCCCCGGGTCGGGCAAAGTGTTATTGGGTTTTTGCATTAGGAAATTCTCAGTAGCAGCACGGAGTCTGGAATTGTGCCCGGTTAATGGCAACAGGCTCGCCCCCTATTACATGGGACTTATTACATAGCCGGTGAAACTTGGGTGTACTACACACCTCTGCCTACCCCCTCTGGGGAATACAAAGAAAGAAATCAATTATTCAGCTTAAAGAGAGCCACCGTGAACAGCACAAAACACAAAATGATGATAACAAAAAGAACAGGGAGTTCTGTGCAGATTCGAAACGACCACACAAACGCAGTTTATTGAAACGGAAGGGCTTACAATTTAACTAAGACAATGCAACATTTCTCTAACATTGGTGCTAATTCTCTTGCACACGCTCTTAACTAATTTAGACTCACTATCTCTCTTTCTAACGGAGATCATTAGAAAAGGATAGAAGATTTTTAGAGCTGTCAAACTAGTCCATTTGCGTGATATCAACGAGAATTTAGTCGGCATGTCATAGAGGTCTCGTTCGTCACTAATTTGACAGCTCTAAAATTTGCTGTCCTTTTTCAATGGTGTTTATTAGAAAGAGATATAAGTAGTTAGACTAAAATTAGTTTAGCGGGATGTACAAGAGAATCGGCACCATTTTATCGTAACAGAATAGTTAGCGATATACTTCACGACGACGACGGTGGCTGAGCACCGGAGATTGCGACTGTCGCGTCGTCGTTAGCCGATAAATACATTGAGACGCAATTTACAACTATGTTACTATCTACAGGATGTTTTTGTAACTAAGATGTTGTAAAATGTAGTTAAAATTATTGTAATTGAAATGATAAGGAAACATCTGTGGAAGTAGCTTAGAAGGTGATAAATATATCCTGAATCAATTTCCCCAGTGACGAATTGAAAATGTTAATATTACTCCGTTTTTAACATTAACAAAACGATTAATATATTTTTTTTTTTTTAGTTTTAGCGTTAGTTTTAGTGTTAGTTTTTAGTTGTATTAATATAATTATTATATCGGTTATATTTGTGTAATATATACAAAAACATTAAGTGCGCTATATGTTGGAACTTGCATTGACAGTAGAAGTCATAAATATTTTTTTTTGGTTTTGAGACTCATCAATATTTTTGTTGAAAATTTACATTAGAATAGAATCTTTGATTAAAGTAATTTGGAAATTAAACCCGTTTAAAAATAAAAAATCTTGCCAATGATCTAATGTTTAAGTAGGTACCAGAGGGCCGACTTATTCTTTTCTCAAAGTTTCAGCTTTGCCATCCAACGTGGAAATGCTGCCAGCCTCCCAGGCACGCTATACCTGCAGGCGACAGTGATGAACACTTTGACACAACCGAGACGTGAATATAATTGTTTATGTTTTTTAATTTGTTATAATATTTTGTGAATAGTTTAACAGAAGATAACAGTACTTAATAAAATTAGTAGAATACGATGATGTGTAATAAAAATCCAGGTTTTAGCTAAGTATGTCATTGGGTTAGAATTCACTTCGGCCTACTAACCCGTTTGCCGTGTGCCGTGTGGTTTCCGGCGTAAGAATAGAACCAACCATTCTTGGGTGTCGTAAGAAACGACAAATGCAACTATCCGGAGGATGGCCAGCAGCATCCTGTGTAACAATAATCATCTGCTACTGCGATCGCCAACCTGCTTGCCCAGCGTGGGTATTATAGGGAAATACCTCAATGTGCACACATTAGTGGCGCGCTTTGGGAGAGGCCTCTGTTCAGCAGTGGATTATGATGACTAACCCGTTCTAGAGTTGCGATTAACTAACAGTTAACTTCATTGATAGTATATGTCTAACTTCATTAAAGCTTATTTAACTCCACATCTCAACTGATCCGTGATGAAGTCTCGGGCGGTCGATTGTGACCCATTTCCCGTTATCTGACTGAGATTTTATAAATGAAAGCAAAAAATTAAGAAATAAAACACGATGAGACGTTTAGTCGGATGAATGAATCTGAATGGAACAAAAAGTATCATGCCAGCAGATGTATTTGTTTATTTATTGTAATTAAAAATATTATACTTATTATGTTTTAAAAAAACAAATGACCGAGTTATGGTTGTTTTATAATCATTTATATTCAGTTCTGTAAACTGTATAGGAATAAAGTGTAATATAATTAATTCACTAGGGCAAATAATAGGGTACAAATACTAAAGTTCCTTCGATGAAAAACGCGAGGACAAATATTACCCAGGGAAATGAAAATATTAACAATAGTGATCTTTATTCTTAATTTTGCTATATTACGCAAAACGACTTTCATTAAATTATGCCCAGCCACTTGTTCCGATAACCCTCTGAAGGGTTCTCGGAAATGTTTTCGATACAGTGCAACAAAACAACGAAATGCATACAGTGTAACTGGGTTTAACTGGTTTTCTAACTGGATGCTAGATGATAGATAGTTTCTCAGCTGCCGTCAGGATCGCGGAACGAAAGACGTTTATGATTTTAGATACGGATGGTGATCTAACAAAGATTTATCACTTCCCTAGTTTCTGCTTGAATTTTACAGTGTAGCTGTTATTTAAGCTTTTTATAATCTTGTATTTTTTGTATTATAATTTTATACTTCTATACATGATACAATTGTATAAGTCGGACTTAATGCCATAGGCATTCTCTACCAGTCAACCTTTGGGTGATGCAGGGATAAAATGTAGTAGATGCACTAAATAGAAAATTTAAATACGAATAAAAATTTGAATATACATATTACATTAAAATCTTATGTAAGTATCTTTATTTAAGGGGAATTTGTCAATGTTAACCATCGCCCTGTTACAATAAGTCAGTGCAAATCGAACACCAAAATGATATTAATTGATATCCTTTTGTGTCTCATTTCTCAGTATTTGATGATTTAATGTTTTAATTATGTTCAAAAATGTTTGTACGCCTTTCTGATCGACTACGATATTCCTAAAAAAAGATTAAAATTAACACAAAATAAAATGCAGGTGCAATGAACAAAAGCTCCTTAAAACACCTGGCCTCGTTAAATTATATGCTTGGTTCAGATTAAATAAAAATGTTTAAAAAATTACAGTTGAGTGACACAAACTACGCCTCAATCACCTGTTTTTGACGCAAAACCGCAATGTCGCAGTGCCGTACCTATTGCGGATTGAAGAAAAATGTGCCAAAAACCACTATGACATTGTGCGCACGTCATCATTCAAGTTCAGAAAATCTTGTAGGTGTCAATCAAACGCACTTTTTTATTCAAAAATTGACATAAAAAATGTAGGTCTCTGAAATGTAGGTATCTGAAATGTCCAAAAATTTAATTGGTAAACACGACTTCATAACATTATGAGACCGTCATGTCCAAAGTACAGTATGCGCAAACTTAATATTTTTGTGAATTTTTTAAGTACATGATAGCTTATTTAATAAGAAATTTGAAAAAATCCACTGATATTACTGTTTTTAGGTTTCTGATTTCTCGTAACAAAGACCTTTGTCCAACAAAACAGTTATAATCTACATTTATGTTATTTTCGATAGTCATAATTGGAGTTCTTGGAGCCTTGGCTATCATTAGCTTGATTGTATCTTATATGCGGCTATATCCCGGAGGTATAATCGACGCGTCGATAGCCACTAATACGGGTTTCAACGTACAATGTACATACATAGGTATATGGTCGGTGATTTTGCTCGGAAAATACAGATATCCTTACTGTCTAAACGTCTGGAACGGGAAAAGAGAAGTGTTTTAGAATAAAGTTTACGAATTCAATTAAGATTGATTGCAAATTTTAGGGTTTAAGGAGTCTGAGGTAACGTTTTTTTTGTCGTATTTCATCAATGGGAGTGCCACTCTATGATATCTATGTAGTTCTATTTGCCACATTGTCACTGCTTCGCGCTCGTGTTAGTTATGGGATGTAATTCTTAGTGGAATCATCTTTAATTGCCCTTTTGAACTAGTTTGTCAAATTGAAAATGCTTGTCTTCTATATTAAAGTTGCTTGAAGATACAGTCACAAGCAAAAACACACCGAACAGGGAGGCCAATCACCTGGCACCTGGTACGGTTTGTGGGCGCGATTGCGTTGTTTCCACCATTTATTAGTAAATGAGAACGACTTATGGAGCTCGTCACCACGTGAATATTATTTTTAAAAAATATTTAGTCTTTTTCTTACCTTTTAAATTAAATTCGAGTTGGGGTGTTTAGGCTTTCACAAAATGCTAACTTTGTAGGTATATAATTTTGCTCGTGACTGTACACTAAAGTCTGTGTTACCCTTTGAGTCAGAAACTGCCTTTAAAATTGTTATTTTAAAGGCAGTTCCAAGTCTCATAAGTAAACAGTTACCAAGGAATTCTTGTATTTTATCAATCTTTGTTTTAAAACAAGAGCAAAGAGCGCTCAAACCGAGCAGCATAAAGCGTATTCAAATAGTGTTTTAAAGCTATCGAAGTTTTTTTGAATAGAAAGTGCCTTTTTAAGCGGAAATTGAGGAAGGACGTAACTGTACGGTGTGACAGCGGTTTAAGTTACAGTGACTGAGACTGGGTTACTTTATATTCTTCTTCTTTATTGTATGGTTGATGAACCAAAGTGCATGAACCTGGTGCCAGAGTTTAAAACGCCCGCAGGCCTCTGACATGGCATTACACACCGTTGAAAAATCTCTCAGGTGTGCTGGTTACCTTCACCGTTTTAGCAAGTGATAATTAACTTCTAATACGCACATAAATCCAAAAAGTTGAGAGGTGCGTGCCTGGATCTTGGACTTGGCAGTCCAACGGTCATACCACTAGGCAATCACTGCTTTATATTAAAACCGATCGGTCCCAGGATGAAACCTTAAAAGCATAATCTTTTACCCGACTGCATCGTATTTAAATCGTTTCTTGCGTTTAAACAAGGGACCAACTTTTGCGGATATCTAATGGGTAATGCAGCACACTGTAACTGTCATATTGACCTAAAAACGTCCATTACGGAACAATAGTTTTATCCTAGATTGCCCCAGAGAAAGGCCCTGAAACGCTCGTGAGGCGTGACCCAAAAACCTCTTTGAGTACTGAATTTCAAACTTCAAAGCTAAGTGAAGCAATTTTCTGTAAATGAAACCAGTTAGTCAATGACTTTTGATTATTCAACTTAGCTTATAAGGCGCGAATACTCGCTAATCTGCAATATCGCTCGCACATTGAATCAATCAATCAATCAATGAATATAGTTATGCAAAATCAAAATAAACCAATTGAAGGAAAACAACATTACAAAGTTTTAGAAAAAAAAATTAGCTTGATCGAAACATGTTTTCTAACACAAAAATGGCATAAAATAAAAATTCATTTAAAGCTATATTTTGATTTGGGTTTGCCGGCAAAACTTTTTAGTTTTTCAAGGCCGATCGGGCTTCATAGGAATCAGCAGTTGAAATACTTTAAACTATCCCCTAGTCTATGGTCATACTAGAGTCAGTATTAATTCAAATTACCTGAAATCCTTTACTAACACCATGTTTATATCTCCAGAAATACGGCTAACTGCAATGTCCTAATATTTCAATACAGCCAAAAGCGTTGGCAGCCCGCCAGTGCTGTGACGTCATAATGGCGGGAGTTGTTACATTAGTAACATGTTTTAGTAAAGAGTATCGTCGAGTTACTAAAGTGCTGAAGTAGCTTTTAGTGTGGCTCTCTAAAAGCCTTTATGTCGCGACAGTATCGTCACGGTTTGTCTCTATATGTTTAGGTGGATGTCGAAAGAACTAAAAGTGTACTACAATGTTGTTAAATTTAGGGTTCATTTTAATTTTTTTTTAGGGTCCGTAGTAAACCAGTAGGGACCCTTAGTCTGTCGTATTCGTTTGTTTATCACCGTCAATTTTTTTGCAAGTTATTAGGTAAAATAAAAAATAAATAAATCTTTTTTTTTTTCAAATATACATAGAAATAGGTAATTCTCAATAATAGCAAGTATAAAATACTTTCCAGGGAAATTAAAACCAAGTTCCAGATATGGTACAGATTTCGTAAAAAAAAAACTTGACTATGGAATCTTTTACTGCGCGAGTTTTGACTCGCACTTGACCAGATTTTATTTTATTTTTTCTAGTTATTTTTTATTATGTAACTCTTCAGAAATACTTTTTGTAAAACAATAAAAAGGTAAGTAGGTATTGAGAAACTAATAAAATAGACGTCATATTTGATGAAAATGTATCGAACTCAGTTATTTTTCTGACTCGACCGGAGAAACGCCATCAATCAACTTATATTAGTTTATATCCCCTTTAGGCCCGCCAAGTTGTTTTTTAATAAATACCATACTCTAGTTAAATTACATGGGTACTGTTTGAACCAGCTGCAAAAAGTTGACGAATAATTGAATGAACTGACATTTTAATGAAATAATTATGTCAAATTTTAGAACGCAGTTCTCCATAAAATATGTTATTAATTTCAATCGTCCCAATTTTTTTTCCAATTTTTATTGAGCTTGCTCTGCACAACATCATTATCTATCATTTGTCTTAACTGAATAAAGTAGTAGAAGTAACCAATGCGCCACGATTTCTAGAATACGAACACTAGAATATAAGTAGTTAAAGAAATATTAAATAACAATTTAATACCACAACACTGCCACGTAAGGCGTGCAAATACTACCGTACCGGTACTAGTACTCGCTAGGTCACTAGTAAAATAACATAGGTTATTTCTAGCTTGTATTCGGTATCCAGAATGTTCGACAATTTGAGGAACTAGTTCCATAAGATCATGAGCCAGCGGTTTCGTGGGAACCGCCTTTTCCCTGTAACTCTCCAAGTTATATTGGATTCTTTGAAGTACCTATAGAAAATATATTTTCTACTAAATTGGAAAGGAAACTCATTTAAATTATCTTTTCATGAAGTTAGTTTTGAAACTTGTAAATGACGTAGGTCTAACTTTCTTCTTCTTTATAGTATGGCTGAGGAACAGCCTGTTGATAAGTTTTAAACCACTCGTAGGCCTCTGACATGGCTTTACACATCATCGTAGAAAATTGTTATACCTCCTATACGGGCCTTGGATACGAACTGAGACCTCTGTCTTGCCAGTCGACAGTTATATGCCAGTCACTATACAAAATCTTAATATACATAATTACATATACAGTACATTGTTTACCTGCTGATTTCCAATGCAATCTGCATTGGTAAAAAGTAAAAGCCTGCTTATACTGGTGAATAAACCCATTGTCACACTAAGAACAAACGGACACGACTTTCTTGCACCCGCCTATGAGTCATCGGAGAAATCAAGAATCGAGGCCTAAAACTACGTATGATATCAGAGAAGGCTCCACTTAAAGTCATTACATTTTTATCAATGGCCGTTGTCGTTTGGCGAGCAGTTGCGTTCACGTTGTTACAATTTTAATCGATCATACGAATCGATTGCTCAAATCGAGTCTTGTGGGCACTTTTACTGAGTTAACTTAGTAACTAAGTAACAATGCCTGGCTGGCAACCATAGAGAATAGTTACTACTGAAGGAACTGCTGTACCCCTAGCCACGTTCTTCTCGGAACTGGAGCTTGCAAAAGATAAACCGAATGAGTTTTTTTTCTAGAACTATGTTTAATTTAATAATAGCAAGCTGTGTTTAAAACATCCAGTTTTGCACTATATGTATATACTACCTATAAACACTTTTTTTTAAAAAGACAATAACAAAACAATTGACAACTCTACAATTTGCTGCGACTTTGGTACTCTCCTATTCCAACTTATTCCGTTTTAGTAAATAACCGGATTCGAATACCAGTTCAAATACTAGGTGATATCTCAGTGTGTCTCTAGGTTATGAATCAGGAGAGGACATAAAATATTATATCGCCTCGCAGGTCGTAGCGGTCGCCAGCTCAGGTCTTGAGTTGAATTTTTCAGATTTTGCACAATGGCGTGACTATTTTCCTAAATAATATTATTTTCGAATACCTACTTGGTCAATGTCTTTATCTTGCATCCCGCTGCCGGAATGTTAATGGGGTTTCTTTTTTAAATACAACACTTTATAAAACGCACATAAACGAAACGAACCCGATACCTCTGACTTGCCAGTCAACGGTCACAACCACTAGGCTATCACGACTCAATATCTTACTAAACTAACTACGTTAAGAAAAAATAAAATAAAGCTGTATTCCATCTCATCAGTTTATAATAAGCAATTTATAAGAAACTGTATTTTTTTTTCTCGAATATTAGCATAAGTATCTAATTCCTTCTACTGGCCTGTAACATCGTTTTATATTCAAGTAAGGGTCTGAATATCAGCCAAGTTCTTGATGCAAATACGTTTAATTATACCTCTGAAGTAGCACACAGAAATTTAAATAATTATCAAAGTAAGGGTCAAATTTCAGGGTTGACCTGCTAAATAAAATAACAAGTTTACCAACTGACTCTACTTACTTTAGTTAATTAAAGATAAGTTAATGTAATTTAGTTATCGAAGGTTCTTGGGCAATAAAAATAAATTATTAACGTTATTTACTTTGGTAACTACTTATTTATTTTGTTTTGTTCAGGAAAAGTTTTCAGAGAATATTTAAGTAGATACATAATTTATTGTGGTTGTCTGGCACAGAGTGTAAATACTAATATTTTAAGCTACAAAGTTTGTAAATTTGAACGCGCTAATCTCAGTTAGGTACCATTAGTCCGATTTGAAAAAAACTTCTTGAGAAGCGCCTTTATTGAGGGTTAGGCTAGGCTTGTAGGCTTAAGTTTTAAAGCGCTCTGGCAACTAGTAAGGGTGGCTACACATAGTCGATTCGGCAAATTCGATTCGGTATTTTCAAAGAAGTTGCGATTAAATTTCTTATAAAATACCGAATCGAATGTGCCGAATCGATTATGTGTGTAGCCTTAAATGAATAATCGTTTGCCGACTTCTACTAAAGTACCTACCACAATCAGCACCAAAATACATGTTCGTTCGCTAAGTGTTGATATGAACATAATATGTTATTATATCTTTATTCAGCACTTAGGAACACAATTTACAAGTGTTATAGTGACAAAAAAAAGACAACCGCATTTTATAAGACGAAGGATTTTGATAGTAAGATGATCACTGAACACTATTTTTTTTTTCAACATAATGACACCTATTAAACCTTATTTAAACAGACTTTTAAAAAAACGTCATGACTTAACATCGCTGCCCCAAATTGCAAAAATTATATTACCAAAGCTATCTTATAATCTGCCGTAACGGAATAGTCGAATAATTCGCAAATCGTGCCCAACGTCACGGTTATTCGAGACTTGTAAATTTTAGAGCGATTCGAATTATGCGTTTTTTTCGCAAACAAATACAAGATTCTTGGGTGCACTGGTTCGTTGACCCTTGGCGTTGTTACCGTTAGACCTGAGTTTACTTTCAGCTAGACTATGTTTCGCCTAGTTAACTTTAATAGTGTCACCGGATCGGATAGGGTAACAAGCTTTGTTGAAGATTTCAATTGTGTTACATTACTTAGATTTGAAAGATAAATCTTTATAAGAAAGTGTATAAAATACTTAGATGATCTACTGAAAACTGACTTGAAGTTGCCTTCAAGACAACTCAATAAATACTATCCATAAGTAAAACGGAAGAAGAAGATTAGATCATAATTATGTAATAACAGTTTATTTGACATTATGTTAGTTTCTTTGACCACAATGTGCTTAATTCATTAAACGCCATGACGAATATAATTATATATTATAGTGTCCGTCAAATAGTAGAATTTGCATTGGGTCTGCTGTCTGGCAGTAAGCATTTATAGGTGTATGTCTTATATTAATTAAAACGATTAACATGTTATACAATAAAAATTATGTAACAGACGAAGGATAAATGGAAAAAATGATGACTTCGACCAACTTATCTCCACAATTTATTGCCTAATTTTAAACAAACCATCAATTATTATCTACTATTATATCATCTGTGCCACCAATTAAAGATTATGATTGTGTTTTAATCATTTGGATTTAATTTAAATTTAAAATCTTCTTATTGATTTCGCTTTCGATTACTTACTGGTTTTGCAATAAAAAAAACATTTTGTAGGGATTTAAAAAATAATAATGATTAAAAGTATAGGCTATTATAAAATACCTCTTTTGTTTGGCTCTTTATAAAGATGCGTTCTGTAGCGTTAATTTTGATTTATACAGTTTAAAATAGTGCCGTTTGTAAGTAAATTTAATGCAATTTAATTAATTTCATGTTTTTAAGGTAGCATATTTTAAATTTCATTAATAAAATAGTTTTGATTTGTTTTGTGTTCGGCACTGTTTTGTATGGAAGCTTATTTTAGATCTGTACTGACGATAAAACTTTTAACTCTCTTGTATTTTTTCTAAGGAATTGTTTCTACATGTAAAATATTAATAAACTCTTAAAAGTTCACTATTTGCAGACACAATTTCTTGGTTTATTATAGTCTTAACAATTTAATTGCAATTAAATTTTTATGACTATTAATATTACTAAAATTTTGATGATGAACATGTAATAAATTAAATTTGTATACTAATTTAATGATTTTGACAAAGAATTTATGATCTTATCAATGTTTTAACTACATATAAAAATTATGTTATTATTAAATTGCCATTGCAATGAAATTTTTATGACATTGTAGAGATTTATTATTGAAATTTTAATGATGAACATGTAATAAATTAAATATGTATGCTACTTATTATTAATCTGCTTAGGTAAAAAAAAATGTTAATCCTTATGCAGTCGAACGAATTTATATTTATGACATGTAACAATTGTTATGAATAAATGAATTTTAATTTAAATTTACATATAAAATATATTTTATAGATAATCAACCCCTAAAAGACGTAATTAATCAATGTTTTTTTGCCGTTCGGACTTGCGAGTTACGTGTATTTTTCTCTATAACGTGTGTTCACACAAATTTCACAATGCACAAACATCCAGACGGGAACTAATATTTATTAATTTAATATGTGCACAAACATCCAGATAGGAATTAATATCTATTTATTAATTTAATATGTGACTTCTTCTTTTTCTTTATTGTATGGTTGATATCTAACTGTAGGCCTCTGACATGGCGTTACACACAACTGAATCCAATTTACCTTTCATCGTATTAGCAAATGATAATAAATTAATTTCTAAAACGCACATGAATCCGAAAAGTCAATGGTGCGTGCCTAGGTTTCGAATCTACGACCTAAGACTTGGCAGTCCCATGGGCATAACTCTAAGCTATCACTGTGACTGAAAATTATGCTTCTAACTGGTTCCAATGAAGTCATCTAAGCATAGAAGTGTGCTAGGTGGTCACTGATCTTTAGAGCTCGTGTTGCGGATATTAGGTTATTATGCTGTCACGTTGGAATGGCAACAGCTGCCTGGTGTTTACCACACCGAGTTGATTGGTTACCTGGTAGACTATTAAACAAATTATAAATTATTATTTTACTGCCTTGATCATTAACTGAGTACGAGATACCAGGTTAGATTCCTTAGAGTTTAATATAAGGGTTGCTTTTTTTATGCAATTTCTTAGAACACAGGTCTTGATCCACTGGACGATGAAATATGCGTCGCCAGCCGAGTGGCGCCGAGTATACCCGATCACTAATAGTAAATAGGTACTGCGATAATGCACCATTTTATTACATGACTCTCCATGTTATTCTTCGACTTCCATGAAGACAAAGTCGTGGGCACAGCTAGTTTACAATTATTCACTAGTTTCACGTGTTAATTACTTTGATATATTTTTAGTTGAGTGCTGTAAACGTAAAGTAAACCAGCCTGTAACTGTCCCATTGCAGGGCAAAGGCCTTTTCTCATACAGAGAAGGATCGAGCATTAATCATCACGCCGCGCTGGCTCACTACGTAGTGTTGGTATCGTGCTGTACTGTAGTATTAGGTATATCTTTTATCTATTTCTACCTATAATAATAATACACAACAATAAAAAAATCAGTTTCGCTTTGCGGCAACTTCCCACGTGAGAGTACAATCGAATCACCATTCAACACGCGACTTTATGCACGAATGCGCCAAGTGATTTGAAGCGATACATCAGAAACACTGTTACGAGATCGTTTGCAATTCTGCATAACACTTAAGCTCTGTTTAGACGGCCCCGTAAACCGTATATAGTTACTCGTACATAACCGTATACAAGATTTTATCAAATAAAACAGTTATGTGAAACATTTAAACAGTAACTGAAAGTTCACATTTATGAGGAAGTAGCTTGCGTCCGCGGCTTCGCCCGAGTGGTATGTTGACAAATTGCTAGCATATGCGTAGTTTTTTAAGTATAAGCTATATTACTGTTAAGTTTCGTCAAAATCCGTTCAGTATCTTTTTCGTGAAAGAGTCATATACATCCTAATAAACTTTCACATTATGGATTTTTCATACATTCATGCGATTCCTTTGAGAAGTGATATAATTATTTCATAAATAATGGGCGTAATAACGCATTCATTTTTGAATTCTTAAACAAACGACCAAACTCTTCAATACATACTTTTACTAGATAATATAATTTCGCGAGGAAGTTGCTTGAGGATATCCTAGAAAGCTGCGACTAGCTGCAGGGTGAGGGGACAGATCTTAATTGTAGTACACACGGATACAGATCAAGCTATACAAAACCAGTATGGACTAACCTCGCATTGTACAGGCTCTTTGTACAAAGAGATGTCAACTTATACTAGAAATGTATAGCTAGCCGTGTGTAGTAGATGTAGCTTCACATTACACAACCGTAAGCATGGAAGAGTACTTCTGAAGGGTACGAGAATGTTCTAGCATTGTCCCGCCCAACTTTAACTTTTTGTAACATTCAATAAAATCTCATAATTATACGGGAAAAAATACCGTCTGAACGTAGCCTTACGTATCACTTTCACACTATATTAACTTTATTAAATTGTCTATCTATCACTGTACGTGTATTGATTAGATGCAAAGTAGAATTTACTGTCTGCGGTTCGATGGAGTAGTTCGTCTGTGTCTTTGTTGAAATTTCCTTGTGGGGTCACTTTTGCGATTCATTCTTCCTCGTTGTATAATCGGTTGAGTTTCATCAATTTACATAGTGAAAACGTTTGATGTGATTTTTTTAAAAACTGTATGAAAGAGTCCGTCGCAAAATTGGACGTAAACACATTTATTGTAAACAGTATTGGTTGAGATTTACACAATAGCATATTGTTTTGATTGCCAATAATTTTCTATAATAATTTCCAAGTTCTAATCGAGGGTAGTTCTCTGAGAGGGGGCCTACAGGCAGGCACTGGACGGGGCTGCGAGGCGCGTTTGCGGTACCCGGACCCGTCCGATACAGTGCGAGGAACACGCAGGGGGGAGACGTTTTTAGTGGGTGCGAGCCCCACATAACCGTACGTCCTCGGACGTGCGGTACGCGGAAGGCATTTTTCTTGAAATTTTGCATATTCGTTGTCAGGTGTACAGAAACGGATATTGGTACCTTTCCCGAAAAAAAGAAGGAAGGTGTTTTTGTAACGCTGATCGGAAATCTAGTATTGATTGATTGAAGCCCTTTTACCACACCTACGCTTGTAGTTCACAACCATGACTGTTATCTATATTAATCTTTTCCTCAAAGAAGGTTCAAAGCTTTGCCGCTACAACCCTACTAATCTGCCTTGACAGATTAAAGACGAGCCTTGATTTATTTCGTACGCTGTATTTTATTTATTATCTTAAACCCCTGTAGATATTTGTGAATTATCGTTAAAATATTTGGATGCTGCTGTATCGTGAGCGCAGTTACATAGTTTCACAAAGCACATACATCCAGACCGGAACCAACGCTGTTGATATAGGAGGTTGATATAGGAGGTGGTTGGTTGGTTGTTGATATATGAAATATTAGGAGGAGTATCCTCCGAGCGAGCTTAATACAAAGTTAGATCTTAACTTATCTTAAGGTAATATTTAAATTTAGATCAAATTTTATTTGAGAATAGCGCTCCATGCACTCGGGGATACTCCTCTTAAATCTAAGCGGGAATCAAACCATCAACAACAAGAAGAAAGAAGAAGTTGAAAGAAGAAGAAGAAGTAGAAGTTAAATAGGTTAACCACTATAATTGAGACGACAAAATTTCAAACTGTTTGCGAAGTTGCGGCTTGTTCAACTTTTAATCCATATCTGGGTCCGCAACTCGCCCTATTCTCGTGCGTTGGTTGTGTCCGATCTCAATCCTAGCCCTTAGAGTAACAAAAAGTATAGAGCGATAACGTCAAAAACATTAGCTTGAACGGGTTACATATAAATGCGTTTATATGTCTGTACACTAGTGACTTACCGTATTCAGAAAAAAAATGTCGTTTGTGAATATTTGTCGGTAAATGTATCGATAAAAAAACGAAAAATTGAGGACAATTAATAACATAAACATATATGTATTTAAAAGAGAACAGAATAAAATACAAAATGTCTTGATTTCACTTTTCCATTAAATGCTTCCGTTTATTACACAACTGCCTCTTCATTTACTTTGTTATTTTTCCATAGTAAATGTTCTTTACTCGAATATCGATACATTTTTATATTATCAACTCGCGTTCTATAGAACTCGTTAGGTACTATTAAGTTCGTGTCGCGGCCGTGTTGTTTATACTCGTGCAAAAAGTTCATACTTGTAATACTTTCTCTATACTTTTAATACTCTAAGGTTGTTTCTATGAAGTGACCCGGCTATTCATTCTAGGCTGCCCAGTTATTATTAATAATTCATGCTTTGTACGAATTAGTCAGACAAATGCCTAGTCACAAATGGTTTGCTTTATGATATTCGAACGGTGCTCATCTTCCCGCTAACGGGATCTTAAAACGTCGTAAAATACCTGTATTTGTTTGACATTTGTTTATGTAATTTACAACGTGGAGATTGTGTTTGCCCAGACATGGGCTGTGTAACTGTATATTTTGAAGTTGATATTTTATATTATGTATTTGAAGACGGATCTTTAGTGTCGGTGGACGGTCCTAAGTGTGCCTGCTAAGCATGATCTTCTGTTTGACTCGACAGTCACTACATTGAGGTCGCTATATCGCAAATATTCTATCTACGGGTTAAAAATCGACAGTATGCCAAATCGATGGTACGCTACATCGAAAGTACACCAAATCAATAGTATACTATAATTTGACCCTTGTTTCAAATATGCGTGTATAATTATAGAAGTTCACGATTTTACCACATTAATCTTAATTAATGTGGGTTATTGCTCGATTGAATACGACTAACATAATCACAGAAGTTAATAGTAAACGTAATTACGAACAGAAAATTGTGAAAATTATGCTTCTAACTGGTTCCAATGAAGTCATCTAAGCATAGAAGTGTGCTAGGTGGTCACTGATCTTTAGAGCTCGTGTTGCGGATATTAGGTTATTATGCTGTCACGTTGGAATGGCAACAGCTGCCTGGTGTTTACCACACCGAGTTGATTGGATACCTGGTAGACTATTAAACAAATTATAAATTATTATTTTACTGCCTTGATCATTAACTGAGTACGAGATACCAGGTTAGATTCCTTAGAGTTTAATATAAGGGTTGCTTTTTTTATGCAATTTCTTAGAACACAGGTCTTGATCCACTGGACGATGAAATATGCGTCGCCAGCCGAGTGGCGCCGAGTATACCCGATCACTAATAGTAAATAGGTACTGCGATAATGCACCATTTTATTACATGACTCTCCATGTTATTCTTCGACTTCCATGAAGACAAAGTCGTGGGCACAGCTAGTTTACAATTATTCACTAGTTTCACGTGTTAATTACTTTGATATATTTTTAGTTGAGTGCTGTAAACGTAAAGTAAACCAGCCTGTAACTGTCCCATTGCAGGGCAAAGGCCTTTTCTCATACAGAGAAGGATCGAGCATTAATCATCACGCCGCGCTGGCTCACTACGTAGTGTTGGTATCGTGCTGTACTGTAGTATTAGGTATATCTTTTATCTATTTCTACCTATAATAATAATACACAACAATAAAAAAATCAGTTTCGCTTTGCGGCAACTTCCCACGTGAGAGTACAATCGAATCACCATTCAACACGCGACTTTATGCACGAATGCGCCAAGTGATTTGAAGCGATACATCAGAAACACTGTTACGAGATCGTTTGCAATTCTGCATAACACTTAAGCTCTGTTTAGACGGCCCCGTAAACCGTATATAGTTACTCGTACATAACCGTATACAAGATTTTATCAAATAAAACAGTTATGTGAAACATTTAAACAGTAACTGAAAGTTCACATTTATGAGGAAGTAGCTTGCGTCCGCGGCTTCGCCCGAGTGGTATGTTGACAAATTGCTAGCATATGCGTAGTTTTTTAAGTATAAGCTATATTACTGTTAAGTTTCGTCAAAATCCGTTCAGTATCTTTTTCGTGAAAGAGTCATATACATCCTAATAAACTTTCACATTATGGATTTTTCATACATTCATGCGATTCCTTTGAGAAGTGATATAATTATTTCATAAATAATGGGCGTAATAACGCATTCATTTTTGAATTCTTAAACAAACGACCAAACTCTTCAATACATACTTTTACTAGATAATATAATTTCGCGAGGAAGTTGCTTGAGGATATCCTAGAAAGCTGCGACTAGCTGCAGGGTGAGGGGACAGATCTTAATTGTAGTACACACGGATACAGATCAAGCTATACAAAACCAGTATGGACTAACCTCGCATTGTACAGGCTCTTTGTACAAAGAGATGTCAACTTATACTAGAAATGTATAGCTAGCCGTGTGTAGTAGATGTAGCTTCACATTACACAACCGTAAGCATGGAAGAGTACTTCTGAAGGGTACGAGAATGTTCTAGCATTGTCCCGCCCAACTTTAACTTTTTGTAACATTCAATAAAATCTCATAATTATACGGGAAAAAATACCGTCTGAACGTAGCCTTACGTATCACTTTCACACTATATTAACTTTATTAAATTGTCTATCTATCACTGTACGTGTATTGATTAGATGCAAAGTAGAATTTACTGTCTGCGGTTCGATGGAGTAGTTCGTCTGTGTCT
Organism: Protodeltote pygarga; assembly: GCA_936450705.2. Classification (NCBI taxonomy): domain Eukaryota; kingdom Metazoa; phylum Arthropoda; class Insecta; order Lepidoptera; family Noctuidae; genus Protodeltote; species Protodeltote pygarga. The sequence continues at coordinate 3,879,452 of OW388257.2, read as the reverse complement.
TTGTTGAAATTTCCTTGTGGGGTCACTTTTGCGATTCATTCTTCCTCGTTGTATAATCGGTTGAGTTTCATCAATTTACATAGTGAAAACGTTTGATGTGATTTTTTTAAAAACTGTATGAAAGAGTCCGTCGCAAAATTGGACGTAAACACATTTATTGTAAACAGTATTGGTTGAGATTTACACAATAGCATATTGTTTTGATTGCCAATAATTTTCTATAATAATTTCCAAGTTCTAATCGAGGGTAGTTCTCTGAGAGGGGGCCTACAGGCAGGCACTGGACGGGGCTGCGAGGCGCGTTTGCGGTACCCGGACCCGTCCGATACAGTGCGAGGAACACGCAGGGGGGAGACGTTTTTAGTGGGTGCGAGCCCCACATAACCGTACGTCCTCGGACGTGCGGTACGCGGAAGGCATTTTTCTTGAAATTTTGCATATTCGTTGTCAGGTGTACAGAAACGGATATTGGTACCTTTCCCGAAAAAAAGAAGGAAGGTGTTTTTGTAACGCTGATCGGAAATCTAGTATTGATTGATTGAAGCCCTTTTACCACACCTACGCTTGTAGTTCACAACCATGACTGTTATCTATATTAATCTTTTCCTCAAAGAAGGTTCAAAGCTTTGCCGCTACAACCCTACTAATCTGCCTTGACAGATTAAAGACGAGCCTTGATTTATTTCGTACGCTGTATTTTATTTATTATCTTAAACCCCTGTAGATATTTGTGAATTATCGTTAAAATATTTGGATGCTGCTGTATCGTGAGCGCAGTTACATAGTTTCACAAAGCACATACATCCAGACCGGAACCAACGCTGTTGATATAGGAGGTTGATATAGGAGGTGGTTGGTTGGTTGTTGATATATGAAATATTAGGAGGAGTATCCTCCGAGCGAGCTTAATACAAAGTTAGATCTTAACTTATCTTAAGGTAATATTTAAATTTAGATCAAATTTTATTTGAGAATAGCGCTCCATGCACTCGGGGATACTCCTCTTAAATCTAAGCGGGAATCAAACCATCAACAACAAGAAGAAAGAAGAAGTTGAAAGAAGAAGAAGAAGTAGAAGTTAAATAGGTTAACCACTATAATTGAGACGACAAAATTTCAAACTGTTTGCGAAGTTGCGGCTTGTTCAACTTTTAATCCATATCTGGGTCCGCAACTCGCCCTATTCTCGTGCGTTGGTTGTGTCCGATCTCAATCCTAGCCCTTAGAGTAACAAAAAGTATAGAGCGATAACGTCAAAAACATTAGCTTGAACGGGTTACATATAAATGCGTTTATATGTCTGTACACTAGTGACTTACCGTATTCAGAAAAAAAATGTCGTTTGTGAATATTTGTCGGTAAATGTATCGATAAAAAAACGAAAAATTGAGGACAATTAATAACATAAACATATATGTATTTAAAAGAGAACAGAATAAAATACAAAATGTCTTGATTTCACTTTTCCATTAAATGCTTCCGTTTATTACACAACTGCCTCTTCATTTACTTTGTTATTTTTCCATAGTAAATGTTCTTTACTCGAATATCGATACATTTTTATATTATCAACTCGCGTTCTATAGAACTCGTTAGGTACTATTAAGTTCGTGTCGCGGCCGTGTTGTTTATACTCGTGCAAAAAGTTCATACTTGTAATACTTTCTCTATACTTTTAATACTCTAAGGTTGTTTCTATGAAGTGACCCGGCTATTCATTCTAGGCTGCCCAGTTATTATTAATAATTCATGCTTTGTACGAATTAGTCAGACAAATGCCTAGTCACAAATGGTTTGCTTTATGATATTCGAACGGTGCTCATCTTCCCGCTAACGGGATCTTAAAACGTCGTAAAATACCTGTATTTGTTTGACATTTGTTTATGTAATTTACAACGTGGAGATTGTGTTTGCCCAGACATGGGCTGTGTAACTGTATATTTTGAAGTTGATATTTTATATTATGTATTTGAAGACGGATCTTTAGTGTCGGTGGACGGTCCTAAGTGTGCCTGCTAAGCATGATCTTCTGTTTGACTCGACAGTCACTACATTGAGGTCGCTATATCGCAAATATTCTATCTACGGGTTAAAAATCGACAGTATGCCAAATCGATGGTACGCTACATCGAAAGTACACCAAATCAATAGTATACTATAATTTGACCCTTGTTTCAAATATGCGTGTATAATTATAGAAGTTCACGATTTTACCACATTAATCTTAATTAATGTGGGTTATTGCTCGATTGAATACGACTAACATAATCACAGAAGTTAATAGTAAACGTAATTACGAACAGGAGGCCCAGTACGAGTTTGCAAACTATGTGAATACTGACAGTTTTAGTGAGAAGTAATAATTATATGTGTCTCGCTTTTTCTCTTCTGGAAGGACATGCATAATTATATATACTAGTGATCCAGTCAATGGTCAAAATTCAACCGTATTTTTTTCCTTTTTTATAAATTTTGGCTTTCTGCACTTCTTCTCCATATAAACAATACCAAGTTTCACACGCCTCAGTGCGCGCAAGAATTCAAGAATATTTTCTTAAAAAGGGATTGACAGTTTTCGCTTCACGTATAGATTAGGTCTCACTAAAATAGAAGCATTCACATAGTTTGCAAACCCATACTAGGGCCACATACATAGGGTACAATAACAAAGAAAAAAATAAATTTAAAAAACAATCAGTAAAACTTTTTTTATACGTCAGTATTATCGATATGGTATACTGTCGATACATCGGACTATCAATTTGGTGCACTATCGATGTAGTGTACCGTCGATTTAGTGTACTGTCGATATAGTATACTATTGATTTGGTGTACTGTCGATGTAGCGTACCATCGATTTGGCATACTGTCGATTTCATAACCCGTCGATATAACATTTGCGATACAGCGACCGTCGATGTAGTGACTGTCGATTTGATGAATTAGACCCCAACAAACGGGGTCCTATAACATCCATCACATACCTACAAAAAGAAGAAAATAATCGCATTCGCCAAATATATAACTGATATATCTGACACATCACACAATACTGCCAACATTTATTTCTTTAATAGTGTCATTACTTACCGATGTAACTCGGAGGGTATTCCGAACTTCTGTGAGGTATTACGAGGAAGTTTGGGACGAGTTTCACCTCAAAACGACCTGTCTCACTCGCCAACTTTACTTGTTTGTAGTTCAGAACGAAATGTTGAGTGACCTTTGTTGTTAAGGTAGCTCATTTGAGGGGTATTTTAAGCTTTCTAATTTCGGAAAAGACAATATGAAATGGAAGGATAATAGATGATTTAAATAAATCAAAAGTTTTCAGGTTGTTTACACAAAAAAATTGCCATTTAGTTCATAAGTTTTTTTAAAAACAAGTGGTCCAGTTAGTGGTCGAAATTCGACCGTATTTTTATAAATTTTAGCTTTCTGCACTTCTTCTTCATATAAACTTTTACTACGCCAAGTTTCACGCTCCTTCGGGCGCGCAATATTCTTAAAAAGGGATCCACAGTTTTCACTTCACGTATATAAAGAACGTATTAATAATATTTTTAACCAAGCTTTATATTGGAATATCAAAAATAAACGTTGCTGTTGTCAGTTAAAGAGTTCCCTTATCTGGAGCTAATCCTGGACGTCGATTCAGCTTACCATAAAAATGCAATGTCCTCTGAACCAACATGTAAAAATTCAATTCCATAGGATAAGACCCGAACCCGAATTGCAAGTTGAATAAAAGCTTTTAAAAATCAAAGATAATTAGAAATTTACTCGTAATAAAATACGCTATAATCACAACTAAACTATAACTGTATTTTGTATTCAATGTAGGAACACATTCTTTAGTTTCGTGTCACATGTAAACGACGAACTAATTACTCTACGCTCATTACCGCGCGAACATTGAACTTGAGATATTACTGTTTCTTTAAAAATGCAGTGAATTTTAATCTTAATCTAAATAAATATTACAACGAAAAAGATTATATTTTTTGTATATTTTGTTTGAAATGGATAAACTAAAAAACTACAAAACCGATTTAAAAAATTCTTTTACCAGAAAGTTACAATATCAGCAAGTTTTTACTTGGGCAGAACTTAAAAAAAATATAGATCAAAATGAAGAGAGAAGCGACAGAAAGCATTTTACCTTTAAGGGACCATTTACCGATTAAAATATTTATTTTGTTGAAGTTAGATTTAAAAATGATTGACTGCCTCATTGGTCTAGTGATAGCAAGCATTGCTGAGCACGAGGTCCTAGATCCCCGGGTCGGCCATAGTGTTATTGGGTTTTTCCATTATAAGATTCTCAGTAGCAGCACGGAGTCTGGAATTGTGACCGGTTAATTGCAATAGGCTCGCCCCCTTATTACATGGGACTTATAACATAGCAGGTGAAACGTGGGTGTACTGCATACTGACACCTCTGCCTATCCCCTTTGGGGAATACAGACGTGCAGCCGAGCAGTCTCTAATCTTTTATTGTATCTAATAAATATTGAATTTGGTTGGTCGTCTTTTGCCTTTTAAATATCCATCGATGTGTCGAAATACATGGCTACATTTGAAATTTTTTAGTATACTTATTGAAGATGTTATAGTTAGTTTAATCAGTTATAATAATCCACAGTTGTATGTGTTACAATTATTGCTTGCAACTTCGACTGATTTTGTGAAGTACTTAGTTCTAAAGCAATAATAATAGTCTTTGTTGAAGTTAAGTTAGTTAGTTCCATAAGATTTACGATGACTTAGCTCAAATATACAGTGTACCCTGCGGCCATTTTTGAATTATTAGTTGAACATAAGAGACGGTATAGCAATGCACAACTGAAGTTAGACTTTTCAGTGAGGAAGCGAGATGCAAGAGGCAACGATATGCTTCTATCTCACTCCTGGGATGTGTTATTATATTGCCTGCATGAAATTTACTGTTCGAGACCATCTATTTGTTATAGGTCGTTAGTCGCTGGCGGCTACTTCGTCGGTGGTCCGCCGATGTATGTGTCTTATGCGTGTTTTACTAAAATGAAAGGTCAAAATAGACGCAAAAATACATCAACAACACAGCATAAATTGATGAAATGATATTCCAATATTAAAAGCTTGGTTAAAAACGTTGTTTTACAAAAACTTATTTATTCAAAAATCTTCCTGTAAATATATCCATTGAGTTGGTTTTGTATCTTTCATTAAATAGATTGCCTGTGCAAACTATTGTGTTATTAGTAATCAATTGACCTCTTTCCTCTAAACCGAACTATGAAACTGTCAAGTTGGGTCAGATTCACTTTGGGTATAAATGCTCTTTGAATCCACTTATACTCTTGTTAAAATCAATTCTATTTTCAATTCTTGAACCAGACATGTGGAGGTTCATAGCCTCCTGTCTATTTCTGAATTTAAAATTAGCATTTCTATAATTCACGAGGTGGCTGGCATGAACTGGATGGCCGAAAATCGTGCTCAATGGCGTTCAATAGGAGAGACCTAGTCTAGCAGTGGACATAGGTTGATGATGATGATGATGATGAGAAAAAATATATTTTTCTTATTGAGTTACAAAGGCTCGGAGATAACTTAACCTAAACATACATATTCAATTAAACAAAGTTGTATTAGTAGTAGAGCTAGTTATATTAGTAGCACTTAATTCATATCGTTTAAGTATATTTATCCTATCTGCCCAACCTATCTGCGTCCACACACGATATAGATAGGAATAACTATGAATTACACTAAACATGTTACATACATAAATTGGTCATGTACAGATAATTTATCTAAATTTAGGGCCAGAAAACTTTGCCAGCAGCGTAAACCTTTTTCACAATTTTTTTGGAATACTGCCCATTTCAGAAAGCAAAAAAAAAGGTTGTAAAATAACTCAACTACAGCACTAGGTACAATTAATTCAGTATTTTCTCGCATTGCAGCTGAAGGCAAAATGTAGGGTTGTGCATATTTCAGTGGTTTGCGTTGATTGACAGCGGTTTCGTCCAATTCCAATCTATTATGCAACTTCCGTTAATGGAAAATCTCGTTTGGACGTACTTATTCACGGAATCTCTAATTATATATACCTTTTTAAATAAAAAAGATTAAGTTTGCCACTCTGGTTGACTTATTGTAGGTTTACAGACTTTAAGTGATATAACTTCTTTAGTCTCTTTACAATGTTCTTAACCATTTGAGCAAGTGGTCATTTTATAACGCACACGATTTTTAGGGTGCTTTCTGTAATTATAAATATGACGTAAATGCATGCAGATTTCAACCAATTGACTTAGCTGCGTAATAAAACGGTCGTACCGTACCACTATGTCAATAATACGAAGCTTTCTATCGTAATATAAAAATTATTTGGATAGAAACAGATGCAGATAACACCAAAAATCTTATTCCGCTTTTAACCCGGCGAACTGATTCGTTGCATATTTGATCAGTAAGGTCGTGATAGACGTTGTCTGGCGTTTAGCTCAGAAACGATTTAGCGATGCGGTTATATTATCAATTTTACAGCAGCCTTCTGTTTAAATATTCATCGCGTTGGGTTCGAGTTCACTCTGTTAAGTGCCGCATAAGTTGGCTTGTGATTGATACTAAATAGAATGGAAATTGTACTTTAGTTTTACCATCTTTATCGATGTGAATTTGTAGCCCGCTTCTCCATCATGATACGTATAATATTTTTAACTCTCTCTAGGAAGCATGTTTACGCTTACGCTCTCAGAATTTAGCCCCACCAATAGCATAGTGCAGCACCAAACCAGACCAGCAAATGTAGCATAGTTTGAGAATCGGTGCCATATTCGCACAGTCCTCAATATCGCCGCATTTGTTCATATTGAGCTTGCAGCCACGGCCCACTTGTGTTTGGAGTCGAAGAAGCCCATGTAATGATTAGATATAAATATTAAAATGCGACAATTTTTTGGATTCAGCGAGAGTCTTGTGATAGGATGATAGGTATGATATGATATTATTAGCTTTCCTGAAACATGGTTATTCTTCAGAACATATTTTTATTCTTCTTTTACACGAGAGAACACAAACTAGTTTTCCGGTTGATTTCGGGATTGCCCGACTAGTTTCGAACTCAGTGTCCATTTTTAGTCACCGAGATCCACGATGCCTACGTACGACGCCTACCCTCGATCTTGAACATAGTCATAATAATATTTAATTTATGTATAGGAAGTATGATTCACGAAAGTTATTATTCTTAAACGTAGCTAAATCTAGCGTTGGAAAATTATAAGATGGCATAATTCTGAAAAACATAAGATTTGAATTTTAGACGTAGACTTATCTACAAATCATAAGGTTAATACTTACAAAACTTACGTTTGATTATAAACTGGCACGTCACTACCTATAATCGAAAATAAATTTGCAAACTATATCATTACCACATTAACAAAGACAATTGCTTAAAAAGTTACCTCACAATTACGTATGATAATCTTAATAGATCGATCGATAATGATCCACAGTTATTAATTAATAGTGCATTGTTCTGTAATGAACTGTGCGACCCACTTCGCCGTTACATCATGTCGTGTCAATGTCAGTTCTCTTCTCATATGTGGTGTGTGGGGTAAGCGATAAGCGAGTAAAAGAATATATTTTAAATTTTGAAGTTTGAAAGATTGTACAGACGCTAGGACATCAAGCTACTACAATCTGTCAATAATTTCTTTAATAGATTTTTAACTTTGTCGCTTAATAGATTTTTAATAGATTTTTAATGGATTTTTAACTTTGTAACTTTGAATCTAAAGAATTAGATTCAAAGTTGATTGGGAAAATTTGACGGTTTCGGGTAGCTCAATGTGCTAGCGTTTGTACTAAGTATAACGACTAAAAAACTACAATCCTGCAACAGACAGCCAGTCAGACGGACTGATGCTAAAACTAACGGACCAAAGAAAAGGAAATAAAACTATTAACTTTTTATCATGATTCATGTAAACTCAGACGCTCAAGTAAAAACACAATTGAAACGTAGCGCTATTTGTTCAACATTTATTTAATATTTTCCGCTCCAAATCCGCTGTCATCTATCTCCTAATCCATGTAAAAGTATAACTGTCTCACGCGCGTCGGCGGCTGGTAACGGACCTGATTGTTAGTGACCAGCGAACCGTGGAAGATTGCCGTAATCCGTGCAAGTGCCAGTCTGCATCATTTACTTGCTTGTCAAAATTGTAAGATTATACGATGAGGTAACTGATGAAGATGTTGGAATGTGAGACTATCTGAGTATGAGGTAAAAAAGTTGTCGATGCTAATATTAAAGCATTGTAACAGTAGGTGATTTCATTTACATACATTGCATACGTACGGATAATGTCTTCCTGACCGAAGAGATTAGCTAACTACGCAGGAGATTATAGTGCATAAGTATGTGCGCAAACATAGGTGCACTCTCTATTCCTTCACTTTCATAGTCCGAAGGGATGGCAATCTGACACACCCAAGGGAGAGATTAGGCACAAGTTTTGCGCGCTTTTCGGCACGGAGGATTTATAATACCTACGCACATAATTTACGAAATAAAGAATTGAGAAATGTCAGACGCGCACCACGTTCTAATTTCAGATCTCTACATGCCAGTCAACGGTTATACCTCTTTGGTATAACGATACGCATACGGATATGTAGCGAACAAAGAGAAGAAGAAAGAGAGAAGAATTAAATAATCTATACCTTCTTATAAAACATTTTTCTTCGTGAATCGCACAATCGGTAAATATACGGGTGAACGCCCTTATTCTCTTCTTCCAAAGGTCCATCGTGGAACGCCGTGTGGTTTTTAGTTCGTGCGAGTCGGATTTATCCCTATCATATCTATCATATCATCCTATTGGTGGAGTAACCCTTGAGGGATTTTCCACACGATAAAAAATAAGTATAAAATAATTACGTTATTAGTATCAGATTCTATTCAAAAATTAATGCTACATTAAAACTTTAAAATTACTGCAAGATCAATCTAAATCAAGAAAACGTAATTAATGTTCAGCATAAAACAAATAAAAAACTGGTAGAGGCAGTTAAGGTCAAAGAAATTAAAAGAATGTAAGGTGCAATTTCATTACCTTACATAATAAATATGTCACCATTAAAGTTGAGTGACCTCACATCTCGTGAGCCAACTGGCCCACATATAGTCAGCAAACAACTTGTCAAAACACAACGGAACTGCCGACAGTGAAATCATGCTTTTGTAGCCGAAAATCTCACTTTAAACGACATACATCACAACTTAAGGCGCCTCTTCGCGCTAATTTGCTATCTCACTCGCACATTGAAGTTGATTGAAGATATTAAATCAATAAATATAGTTATGAAAAATCGAACTAAACCATTTGAAGAAAAACAACATTACAAAGTTTCAGCAAAATTTTCAGCTTGATCTAACATGTTTAAAAAAAATAGCTTTAAATGAATTTTTATTATAATTTTTTTATTTGGAAACATGTTTCCAAAAAAAAATAGCTTTAAATTAGTTTTTAATACAATTTTTTTATTTGAAAACATGTTTCAATAAAACTGAAATTTTTACTGAAACTTTATAATGTTGTTCTCCTTCAAATGGTTTAGTTCGATTTTTCATAACTACATTCATTGATTTTATATCTTCAATATGCGAGCGAGATAGCAGATTAGCATGAAGAAGCCGCTTTAATAAGACAAGTTTTAGAATGGCCCTTGAAAAGGCAAGCGATGGTAACAGAATAGTCAAAGACGTCATTAATAGCTGTTCCAGTGACAATGACCGATGCTTTACTTGTTTAGCAGGTTTATTCACAATTTTACAGTTCATTTTGTTAAAACGAACGTTTATGGAGTTATAAAATGTTTTAATGCTTATGTTTAGCTTGTTGTTTTTATTAATAAATGTTAGGAATTCGCGAGGCAGTAAAGTAATTTTTTATGGTTTTTAATTAAATTGATCTCAAGTTAATTTTCTTTATGAGTTTCATTGCGCTTTTAATAATATTATTACATTTACTTAATTAATACAATAATAAATTTATACATGTTACGGCTATGTAATGCCAGAAAAAAATTAGAGTCATTTAATATTAGTCGTGTCAGAGTGCCCAGCAGCAGGCAGCAGGTTTAATTTCAGTAACAATTAAATCGCTTTAATCGTTTACCATGGAAATCAAATTATTTAGCCAAAAAAAAGTTATGCAAAAATTTAATGAGTATATGTATTTAACTAGTATGTATCTTTCATAACAGTATGTTATTTTTAAGTATTGAAGCCATAACCTTGAGTTAAGAGGATAATTTCACAAACGGGTTCTACAACAATGAGATTTTTGTGATACTGTAACACGGTTTCGGTAATATACAGTAGGTCATAATGTTTCTGTGTCATTTTGGCAAGTATCCAAACAATTCCGTTGTTTAGGTGAAAATATACTTATATCTTTAAGGTTTTTTCTAAGAGATTGTTCCCTTATTGTTTTATTTGAACTATAGGAGTACAAAAAGATCAGATTAAGATGTTTGAAATCCACTTTTATAATAGTGAGAAACAACTATGAATATAACATTAAACATTGGTATGTTTTGTTTAAAAGTAAAACAGAAGAGTTTGAGGAAATTTACTCATGTCTAAAAGTAATCTAGGGGTAGGTATAGTTAGGGCTAAGGTTAGAACTTAGAACATTCCTATAGTACTTAAAGTTAAAAATCTATTTTGGGTTATGACATTTTAACATAATTAAGAAATTTGAAAAATCTACTAATATTGAACCCACGATTTTCAGTTTATCGGTTGTTTTTTCAAAGTTCTTATTAAATAATTATATTTAATAAGCTAACATGATTTTAACATGTATAAAAAATCACTACATGTTAACAGTAAGTAAACATGATTTAATTTCTCAATTTCAGGTGATTGCTGAGTGTATGGGCGGTCAAAATGCGTGCTCTACTCTGTTTGCTGCTCGCTGTCAGCTGCGTGTGGGCCGATAAAAATGATAACAGGTAAGATCAATATTACGAAATGAAATTTTAATAAGGTTTTTAATGAAACAATAAGTATGAATAAGTATAAGTATGAAATTTAAAACGTACTGATTCTGCCTGCAAATTCGTCTGCATTATTTCGGGAGATTTAAAAACTTATATTTCAATCCGGGGCATAATCTAGTGCTAAGCTACGAGTATATCGTAATAAATTCAGCTAATTAGTTGTAATTGTAAGACCAACATCCAAATTCACAAAAAAATTCCTTAAATTGTTAAGGAAATTTTTTGTTTGTTTGTGTATAATTATAGGATTACAGAAAAATCATTGTCATTTTTAGGATTCTATCTAATACATATTTTCTGTATTTTCCAGGCGCAACAAATTGCCATATGTCGCCGATGCTGTTGGAAATACACTGCCACCACCGTCTAACGTACCAGCCACCGTCGGCAGCCCCGTCAACCTTCTTACTCCAGACCGTTATGAGTTCTACACTTTCGACGAATCTGGAGAACTCGTGAAAAGGCTGATGACTCTCGAAGAAATCCAGGCAATCGTTGCAGCTGGCGAAGAAGCTGAAGGCTTAGTTACTTTCGCCAATGACAACCAACCCACTGTTTCCTTTAATATCAATCAACCACCCTATACGAAAGTTCATAGCGTAGTAACAAACGTACAAAATGTTTTAAAAGCTCAAATGGAAGCTCACAAGAATAAGCCTCATATCCAACCCACTTTAGATACTCCTGATGTTTCTGATTCCTGGAGTTTGATCTTACCTTCAATTTTTGGCAATACGGGAGTGGATATTGTCCTTGATAAATCCTCTGGTTCTGTCACTACGCCTGAGACAGAGACTTTTGAAGAACTCTTTGAGGACGAAGACAATTCATTGAGTAAAGAAGGAACGAATCAAATAATAAGTAGTTCTACGACGGTAAATGTACCGAAAGTTACTGCTACAGAGAAAGTACCAATTAAAATAACAACTAAAGAAGTGCCATCAACAAGTACAACGACTACAAGTACGTCAACTACTACTACCACTACAACACCTAGACCAACTACTACCCGAAAAGCAACAACTACGACCCGTAAAACTACAGTTACGTCCCGTAAACCTACAACTACTACTCGTAAGCCCACGACAACACGGAGGCCTACAACCACAACTCGAAAGGTTACAACTACTACTCCAAAACCTACACGTACAACTATTGCTCCCACTACTACTACTACAACAACAACAACAACAACAACGACTGCAAAACCCATTGCTTCAACAGCTACCACCAAGAAACCAACGACAGCCTCTTCTTCAGCTAGGCCAAGTACAACTTTGCTATCCACTAAAACAGTTACTAGCCCACGTACAAGTACTACTGCCAAACCAACAACACTTGCACCAATAATCAAAACTACTGAGAAAGTAACCACAGAAAAAATGGAAGTTACTACGAAAAAATACAGTGTAAGCATTTTACCTAATCAAGATACCGAAGAAACCAAAGTTGAAATTCAACCTAACGCCAATGCAATTTCTTCCACTGAGAAAAATGAATTAGGATTTGAAAAAATAACTACTTTTGTACCAGTGTCTACAATTAATTATATTACTGACCGTACTACACGTAAGCCAGTGGTAACCACTAACCCACCCATAGCTTATGTAAGCACAACAAAACGATCTGTCACTACTACGAAAGCACCAACTACAGAGCCAATTAAAACTCAAACTTTTTTGACTACAATTAAACCCGTTATTAGCACATTAAACTACATTTCAAGTACTCAAGAAAATTATAAAGGCAATATTACTACAATTACTACTCAATCTGTTTCTCCGTCGACAACCGTGTCATCTACAGAATTTGTATCCGTTGGAAATTTAAATGTTAGTGATGACAATGATAAAGATGTTGAACCTATGATGCCCTTGTTTGATGTTGCACAAAGCATTAGTCAAATAGCTTCTGATCTTAATGATAACTATCAACCTATTCCAACAACCAGCAATTTATTAGATACAACAAAAGTTAATTTGTTGGATGTAGAAAGTAAGGAAGTATTAGATATGGATATACCATCTGGGTCACAAAACGTTACCGATGTAAAAACATATGGTGACACAAATACCGATAACTTCATCAAAATTTCTACAATAGATCCTCATAAAAATGTAAGCAAAGAAAATGTCAACAAAGAAAACACAATTCCAGAGACTAAACAAAAAGAAACTGAGACCAAAACAAGTGATATTAATAAACCTGATATGAAAGAAACTCAATTAGCACAACCTAATATTGATGATAGTAAAAAACACAATATTTTATTAAACAATGTTCAGAAAGTAGATATAATGTCAGCAACGATTTCTGCTGAATCGACAACAATGGATCCAATATTATCAGAGTCTATGGGCGATTTATTATCCCAGGTTGTCAATGAAGCACCACAGTCTATTATAGCACCTGAAAATAGTAACCAAGATGATTCTAAAATAACTACTACTGAAAAAAATATAGAACTACCTACGACTACAGAAAATGTTAAGACTAGTAGTTTAAAACCTGAGATTAGTAACAAAGTGAAAAAAGAAACCAGTTCTACCACAGCATCATCAGTTTTAGAGCCTGTCAACATCCTTAATTTAAAAGAAAATAATGATAACAGTCAAAAAAATTCGACTTTAGGAAATAATAGTGATGAAAATAACGAACCCCAAGATAATAAAAATATTGAAACTCAAACTAAATCGAATGGTAATAAACAAGAAGAAAATACCAACAAAAACAAAATTGAAGAGAATAATAAAGAATTTGTTCAAATTTCGGCATTAAGTCATAATAAAGATGAACCTAAAGTAGAATCTATCACTAACGAAATAAAAACTAATGCACTTGATGAAAAAATTACAGAAGTCAAGGCAAAAGATGAAGTTAATTTAGAAACAGTTAAACCAGAAAAGGAAGTAGCAAAAAATGGAAACAAAACTGTTGAGGATGACGTAAAAAATATTTCAAGTACAGAAATAACTCCAACGGTATCAAATTCAGATATTCTATCATCGACACTAAACACACAAAACAAAATAACTCAGTCTAAATTTAATAAAATAAACTCACTGGATAAAACCATTCTAAATAATAAAAACCATATTAAGTTGCCTGAACCACTACCAAAGGTTGATGATTTCAAGAAAAAAATTCAAAAAGTGAATATTGCTGAGGAAGAATTAATAAATGAAAGAAACAATTCATGGAAACTTATACCAACTCTTTCTCCCCCAAAAGCTAATGACATCTCAAAAGATAAAGTAAAGTCTGAAAATCATTATGTCCCTGATAATAACGATGACAAAGATATAGTTTTAGAGTTTTCACAAGAAAATCAGGGACTCGAAGTAACTACAAAAGATCTTGGAGAAGATCTTGCACGTTTTTCTGAACTATCTAATGAATTAGCTTTTAGATTTTGGAATGTAATGATTGATGATATCGACAAAAAGAGAAGTTTTGTTATGTCACCATACTCTATCTTTTCAATGTTAGCTATGATTTTTATGGGCGCTAGAGGAGCAACTTCAGGAGAAATGAATGAAATTCTCAAATTAGATGACATGGTCACGTTTAATCCGCATTTCACACTGAAAAATATATCTGATTCTATAGAAACTACACCAGAATCCGGAGTTGCAGTTTCTGCTTTTATAAGAGAGCTTTACAGCGATAGAAATAAAGGAAAAATTTTGACGTTCTATAAGGAAAGAGCTCAGCACTTTTATAATGGTCATGTTGAAGAGATAAACTTCAAGTTGATTAGTGATATTATAAGGAGAAGAACAAACTTACTGGTTAAACGATATACTTGGGGAAAGATTCCGGAATACATGAAAACAAATAATATAGTCATGCAACCACCCTTAGCAGCGTTTACAGCTAATATTTTCGAGGTGAGTTTATTTATGCTAAAAATTTTTTTTTACTTCTTGAGAATGATAAATAATTAATTTACAATACGCCCATAATTTATAAAATTAATAATTTAGATTAAAATACAATATTTCCGATTCTGCCTTATGTTTTCTATGTTTATGTGACTTTTCTATGTTTCAGACTGACTGCACGGGAACGTCAGTAGAAGGCAGAGACGGTGAAATGTACTTCGTCGTGTCTCCGAACGTTCGTCAAAGGCGTCTCGTACCTGTACCAGCTGTGGTTTACAAGAGCGGATTTTTAGCAGGCTATGATCCAGTCCTGGATGCCACCGCAGCCGCCTTAGGAAACACCAACACTATAGTCAGCACTTTGTTTTTGATGCCTGGCCAGCAGGGCAATGTAGTACATGCAGATGATTTAGAGAAACTGGAACAGAGACTACTCGATGCTTTACCAACTACACCTACATGGAATCGTGTATTACGTACGCTGCTTCCACGTGTCGGCTTAGAACTTCAAATTCCAAGATACTCCCATAAATCTACTTTTAATGTCTCTTTAAGCTTGAAGAAAATGGGATTGAAGGATCTGTTTGACGGTGATCTTGCTGATCTAGGTGGCTTAAACGGACCCTCCAAAGATCTTTATTTATCAGACATGATTCAAATGAACTCATTCGTTACTTGCGGCGAAGGAATAGTTGGAGAACAGCATCACATCGAAGAGTATCCTGAGACTTTATCTGTTTCGCAAAGACGTCGTGCTAGATGGTTAAATGATTGGGACGAGCCAAGAGACTACCAGAGAGCTTTCCATGACCCTCATGATGTTGGTGATGCGATGCATTTGCCTTTACATCTCAGGCCGAGACAAGCACGACTGCCATCAAGGAGTGCGCTGCCAGCGCGATTAAAGTTTGACCGACCATTCCTATATTTCGTAAGACACAACCCGTCTGGAATGATATTGTACTTCGGCCGGTACAATCCTCGGCTTCTCCCTTGAAGTTGTTACAAAGACTGTTAGTTTAGTTTAAATAACATTCCTAAAAGGAAAGTGATAAGGGAATACTGGTGCGTGTGATAATGAAAGTTGTTCTATGAGCATTTACGTGACAGTATTAATAAGTGTATTAGTACGAAGTAAGCTCGTTAAACGGTACAATATGAATTGTATGGCTGGACGTACTTATACTCTGTCTCATATCAGTGTGTATAAAAGAGTGCTAATGATGAATTATTGTTGAATGTATGCATTAATTGTACCGTAATAGCTAATAATTAAGTAGTGTAATTAAATAAGTTTGGCGGGAAACATTGTCATTTCATCGTCTTGATAGTTTCAATATTAGAATATATGCAAGGTTTCGAGTAAGTGTGATTATTTTATTTTATTAATGAAATAAATTCCTTTAAAATTTATGAACAGTTTAAATGAAATGAAATGAAACTCACAAAACAAGTGACTCGGGCGAGACTTGAACCCAAGATTCCTGGCGTATCGTGCCATCGCTTTACCAACTAAACCACCGAGTGCTGTCCGCTTAATTTCAACTGAAGCAGTCAGCGAGTCAGTTGTTTTTGGGCGTTTCTTACTGAATAATTAATTTTATAAACAAAACATATTGTGTACCTATATTATCTATGTAAAAAACATACTTAGGTACATATTTTTTTTTTTACGTAAAACGGTTTTGTCATCAAAACTAAAGCTGCGTACCAAATATCACATCAATTTGTCAGCAGGAAGGGGATGAAATATCGAGTACTAAATTTGAACAAAATAATGAACAGGTCAAGCTAAGTAAAACCGTTTAATAAACAATTTATTTAACAACTTATAATGGATAAATTATAATTACTTTCTAACATAATACTCTTTACATTCTTTGTAAAAATCTTTTAGTTGAATGCATTCCTTTGTTGGTATCGTAACTGGACATTCCTGTAAACAGAAGATCAGAGTAAATTATATCAAGGTACTTCTTTTGGTATGCACGTACTTTTTTTTATTCATCATCTGCCTAGCCTTTTCCCAACTATGTTGGGGTCGGCTTCCAGTCTTACCGGATGCAGCTGAATACCAGTGTTTTACATGGAGCGACTGCCTATCAGACCTCCACAACCCAGATAATGGGTTACACGATACCCTTGGTAAGATTGGTTGTCAGACTTTCGGGCTTCTGACTACCCGTAACGACTGTCAAAGAACTACAATTGACAGCCGGGGCCAACAGCTTAACGTGCTATCCTAGGCACGGAGAGTGATAATTAATTTATAAAACGCACATAACTTACGAAAAGTCAGAGGTGCGCGCCTTGGATTCGAACCCGAGACCTCTGACTTGCGAGTCAACGGTCACCACCACTAGGCTATCACGACTCCGTACTTTTTTTTATTAAAAAAAAGAAATAACAATAGAAATCTTTTACGATCATTTTTCAAATCTATCTTTACTTATAATAAATCTGTAGAGATGCCAATTCTGTACATTAAATATATCTGAAAAAAAAAAACTATCAGGGGGTGATAAGGGATCGATACTGATGCCAAAAATGCAATCAGTAAAATTTTTGTCTGTCTGTCTGTCTGTCTGTCTGTCGGTCTGTATGTTCGTTATAGAAACAAAAACTACTCGACGGATTTTAACGAAATTTGGCACAATTATTCTTCATACTCCTGGGCAGGTTATAGTATACTTTTCATTACGCTACAATTAATAGGAGCAGAGCAGTGAAGGGAAATATTGGGAAAACGGGAGAAGTTACTCCATTTTTTAAGCTTCCGTCGCGTGTGCAGCCTTAATGGTTAAAGCTACATAGAAATCATGTATAACGGAAATGTTCACCTTAAAATTATACAAATATATTTTTTGACAGCATATGTCTATCTTTTATGGTTGACTCACGATAACACGTGAAACTCCCGATTCGGAGCTTTCTGATTATATTTGTCTACTCTTACGTTGACAACACTCTCACTCATCCCTAATTAAAAAAAGTTAACATTATTACCTATTCAATAAAAAAAGAATCATATAAGTCGGTGTAGAAACACCAAAGTTATACATGAAATACGATAATAAGTCATCGCGCGTGAATACGGAATCATGCTATAAGGATTATTTTTGTGTATCGGTTGCCGCGCTCGACGTGCTTCGCGGTGGGGTAACCCAGTTGCAACAAAATATAATCGAGGCTTAAATTTTAACAGGTTGCGGTGCAGGAGAAACCGTCTTTATTCCCAGAATACCAATAATACCAAATAATTTTCCATTCCAATTTAAAAGGACGCAATTCCCAGTATTGGTGTGTTATGCAATGACAATTAATAAGGCTCAAGGGCAGACTTTTCGTGTTGCCGGAGTAGATCTCGGTGTTAGTTGTTTCTCGCATGGTCAGTTATACGTTGCTCTTTCCCGTGTTAGCATATCTAGAAATCTTTATTTTCACGTGCCGGACGGGTCAACTTTTAATATAGTTTACCCGGAAGCTTTGCGCTGAAGTATTTTCGTTCTATAGGTACTTAAGCCTCATGTGAACGTGATCTAAACAATATTACCAATACATTAACTTAATAACACACAAGGAGTTACACGCTGACGGAGTCGCGGGCACAGCTATATATACTTTTCTCCCGGAAGTCACTATTCCACGCGGACGAAGTCGCAGGCAAAAGCTAGTATACAATAAGATTAAACCTACCACATTCAAATAATTCCTTATACATCCATGGAGATGAAAAAACTCGCAAGGTTTGAGAGGAAAAAAGAATCGGATGTTCTGTTTGCACATGACTTTGGCTTCAAGCATAGCGTCAGCGAACATGGGATTCAATCCCACCCAAAGATCGAGATGAGCATAGTACTTTTCATCATCCACATCAAAATCACGAGTCAGCAGGCTATATTTATCGAGTACACACATCCAATGCTCGCACTGAAAAATTTATAACAGTTTAGGTAAAGGTAAGGTAAAAGTTTAGGTAAGCACAGAATTTTTGCCATTCTCTTCTTCTAGATAGGATTCTCTTTCAGATTAGCAATGTAGAAGAGATCTTCTCAGTTGCTGAACTGAAGGGGAAGAAAAAAGCAATGGAAATTAGCAGTAAGTTGCCGTAACGATTCAGTGCGCATCGCATCTTCATTTCTCTAGACTTCAAGACTTAAATCTGGTAAAAGATAAATGACTACAGTTAAATATAAACATTTTTAAAACTATTACAAATAATGTCAAATTGAGTCTTTATTAATAAAGATTAGCTTTAAAACTCGCCAAGTATAGTAAACATTTGCACAATAAAAAGGTAAAAGAGGTTCACATAAATAAATTGAATGGAACGGCTGGTATTTTTTTTCGATTTCTGGGTTGGTCCCATAATAAAAGTTGTTTATAATGATGATTTCAATGACCCCTTTTAGAGATGCTCATGATTTAAATTTCACTCTGTTTAGTGCTGGCAAAAACCAAATTTTAACTGAACACACTTTTAAATTTGTGGGAAATGTTCGAAAAATTCCTCGACATAAAAATCTGCCTTGTGGTAAGTATTTATTGCTATAAATCAGTTACGTGTGCTTACACCATTCAAAGCTCGTCTTCTAAAACCAGTAACATTGTTTTTCTGATCCATGAAGAGTACTTCAAGACCACTCCCGCATGCTTTGGCCACCTCACGCGTGAAGAATGGCGGAAATATACAGCAGTTTTTGTACTGAAAAGTGAAAATTATAAATGTGATTTTTAATCTAAAGGCTATATAATGGCTAATGGTTTATTTGTGTAGTTAGCAGATGTTTCTTGAAAGTCGGTTCTTGAAATAAAATTTTCAGACTTCTACCGGGCGGTACGAGACTATTTACAATAACTATAACATTAACACTATCCATCCAATCCCTTACTTAAATCGACGCGACGCAGCAATAGCCTAGTGGCATGACTGTTGGAATGGTAAGTCAAAAAACATAAACCCGCATGATCTTGGCCACGTACTGACTTTTCAGTTTCATGTGCGTATTTAGAAATTAATTATCATTCAGCGGAGCTGCTAAAGGCAAACGTAGTTAAAAATTTAAATATTACTTGACTGACTGCCTCGTTGGTCTAGTGGTAGC
The DNA here is from genome assembly GCA_936450705.2 of Protodeltote pygarga. Lineage (NCBI taxonomy): Eukaryota > Metazoa > Arthropoda > Insecta > Lepidoptera > Noctuidae > Protodeltote > Protodeltote pygarga. The sequence continues at coordinate 3,859,390 of OW388257.2, read as the reverse complement.
AAGCGCGACTGCTGAGCACGAGGTCCTGGGTTCGATCCCTGGGTCGGGCAAAGTGTTATTGGGTTTTTCCATTAGGAAATTCTCAGTAGCAGCACGGAGTCTGGATTTGTGCCCGGTTAATGGCAATAGGCTCGCCCCCTATTACATGGGACTTATTACATAGCCGGCGAAACGTGGGTGTACTACACACCTCTGCCTACCCCCTCTGGGGAATACAGGCGTGAGTCTATAAATAAAATAAATAAATATTACTTGATTAAAATTTATGATTTTTTTTTACACAAGATCAGGAAACTAATAATAATATCTGTGTCACTGGTTTATTAATTTTTTTTTGCCAAAATACCATTAAAATATTATTTTTAGAAAATTTCCGTCAATCGTTCACAAAGATTTCACTAACTTTCATTGGGTAATAATCAAATTTAGACGAACTTCGTTCGTACGGAGCGCACACGTACGGCGTAAGGGGGACACTCCGATAAAACGGTAAAAGAAAAAAATCGTGAGAAACAATCAACACATCTAGGGATTCTTAAATGGGTAAAGCCATTTTAAAAGCCTTCTTTAAATTCAGACATTAGGTTAATAGTGTTTCATAATTAGATTTTTACGTACCACTTCAAGTAAGACCTTAAAGCGTAGATACCTTGTAGGTACCCTTTATTGCAGGAACGTTAAATATATTTTAATAAAATAAAAAATATATCAATCTCGCGTACCCCTGGGGTTACGCGTACCACTAATTGGAAAACACTGGCCTATACGATTAGAAGGAATCTGCAGTGAAGGACTAACAACTAGCGCCTTGGCAAATTCATCGAGCACTTCTTGCTTTGAACACTGTCTTGCGATGTCCGTAAATCTAAACTATGACGCTAGATGGCGTGTAATACAATCAAGTTGGTATTATAGTTGACAAACAAAAAAAAATCAAAGTTTAAAGAGAATTTTCAACTTGAAGGATTGGTGCATCAAAATTCGCGCAATCCTTTAAAAAAATATCATAAAAATATACAGGACGGTGAGTGAAAGGACATAGGTTAGGACCTTCGGATTTTAGTGCGTGTTTAGAAATTAATTATCACTTAAACTAGTATACCTATACGTAATTAATAAAATCTCAGTTAACTAAGTAATAATATAATAACTTCAAAGTGTCTGAATATTCCAAAACGAAAGAATATAATAACACTTGGAACTTTATTTTATTGGAGTTAATCTGGAAATTGAACCCTGATTCCTAGATTGTAAATCAACGTGACAGTTCAGCTTATATTATTATTCTATAGCAATTTTTAAAGATGTAGAATGCATTAAATATTACCAATAAGTCTGTATTCCCGTTACATTTTTCTGGTACTGGCGGTAAAAATATCTCATCTTGTTGACAAACTACCTGTGCAAATAATAATAATTTTTAATAAATTCAACAGGAAAGAGTCGATATTGTTAAATAAGTCTTAAGTAATTAAAAACAAAGAAGTTTTAATAATTATAACTCCGGTTAGTGACAGACAAACAGAAGTACAATACAATTTACAATTATATCAAAATCCATTGGGTACCCTTCTGGTGTATAGTTTTTTGACTACTATAATTTTAATTAAGAACTTATTGTCTTAAAGACCAACTAAATTTGGAAGGTAATAAGGTCCATGAAACTGAATAAGTTTCCCCAAGGGAGGTAAATCGAAATCTGAAAACGAAAATTTAACTTCTAATACAAACGTGAGTGACCAGTCACTTTGTATGAAAAGTTAATTTTCGATACTACAATAATAAACTTTTTTTTAGACCGACTACTAACAATATCTAAGCGTCGTGGTGGCGCATTGGTTACGGACCCGCTTGGCATGCGTGTGGGTGTGGGTTCGAACCTGGCATGTACCAATGTGACTTTTTCAATGTATTTTCTTAGTTAATCTAAGACACCACAGACTAACCGTGAAGGAAAACATCGTATGGAAACCTGGGGGGTTAGCCAAGTTGACTATCTACAATCGCTAACGAATAGAAAACGAAAGAAATGTATAGGATGACATTACCATCGATCGATATGTCACGTGACATCGATATGTCACCACTCACCGCCTCTGACATGGCTTTACACACCATTGAAAAATCTCTCAGGTGTGCTGGTTTCAACACGATGTTTTCCTTCACCGTTTTAGCTACTGAAACTAATTTATAATATGCACATAACTTACGAAAAGTCAGAGGTGCGCGCCTTGGGATCGAACTTGAGACCTCTGACTTGTCAGTCGACGGTCATACCACTAGGCTATCAGAGCTATAACACTAAAAATATCACTTGGATGTTTACTTACATAACATGCAGTCATTATCACAATCAATGGTCTCATTTGTAACAAATATACACAAACACCTTCAAACAAAGATTTTAACGCAAAATCTTTACGAATTCAAAATTATTACTGTGAACCCGCTCTTTTGCTTTCTACTTAGTAATGAACAAATAATGAATAAAAATGACCCAATACTGCTTTATTAAATGTTGAAGTAATAGAAGACTGTTTAGAAAATATAATGTGAGAATCGTTGGTTAAGCAATCAATAATATTTATGGAATTATACAGTTTCTTCTTACATTGAACATGTCTCTATTGTAATGTTTGATGAATGATTTAGTCACCTAATATAGGTTACGTTAAGTAGGATCAGGAAGATAAAATTTCAAAAATTGTCATTACTAAAATCTTCACCAAAAATGAAATTATTAAAAGATACTTTACATCATCCTTATTATTATTATTCATGCCTTATTATTCCCCAAATAAAACCAACCCCGAATTCGCAAAAAAAAATCAGCTGTTCCATAGATTTATGGTCACGTGACTCAACAAAATGTATGGAACAGCTGATTTTTTTTCTGCGATTTCAGGGTTGGTCCCATAGTAAAAGTTGTTCATAATGATGAGTTTAATGACCCCTTTTAAGGATGCTGGTGTTTTACAAATAACCCTGTATAAACCCATATAATATATGGGTATAACGGTTTTACGTGCCTTCCGAGGCACAGGGTCCAGATATAAAGTCCCTTGAAGAAGTTGAAGTGAAGTTGTGAAATTCCAATAAAATACCATATCATATATCTTTTAAAAATGAAATAAAACTGCAAATGGAGACTATAAAATTTTATATAGGTATTTACAAAGTTATCAAATAAGCGCATTGCGATTAATAAAGATTAGGTACATTTTATTGAATTATGTATACATTATCGTTTTTGAATCCCTGGTCTCTCGAAGAACGGTCTGCATTCATCCATATGGGCCTGTAGATGCTTGCATTGTTCGGGTTCTTCTTTTAATTTACAGTTCTGAAAAAATGCAAAATTTTTACTTTAATATTCTATATCACTCACTTTGAATTGTACAAGGTTTGATATTATTTTATCAGTTGTTTTTGCGAATTTCTCATGAAATTCGCAAAAACAACTGACTCGGGCGTTACTTGAACGCGACCCCTGGCGTGCCGTGCCAGTTGGTAAAGCGATGGCACGGCACGAGCAAAACATGTGCATAAACATGTAAAAAACATACAAAGTATACAAGGTTAAGTAAATTAAAATGACCACACTCTCACACAATGACAGCACTGCGTTGGGTAACCTTGACTTCAAGCTCGGTAACGTCGCAACCATAAAACTATATCAAATAATGCTTTTATTACATAACATAACATAGACTCACGCCTATATTCCTCAGAGAGGGTAGGCAGAGGTGTAAGCAGTACACCTACGTTTCACCGGCTATGTTATAAGCCCCATGTATTAGGGGGCAAGCCTATACTATAGCCAATAGCCGCGCTCAATTCTAGACTCTGTGTTACTACTGAGAAAAACCCAATAACACTTTGCTCGACCCGGAGTTCGAACCCAGGACCTCGTGCTCAGCATTTGCGCTTACTACCACTAGACTAACTCTAAATAGACCAAATATATGCCGTAAAGAAAATCTCTTACCCATATTATGTTGGAATTCAAGCAAAAGAATATTCTATCTGGCTCGCAGATGTGAGGTGGTCGTCCTTGTGGTCCTTTCTCCACAACACACACTTTCTTCGCTTTTTCAATATTTTCTGCAAAATCGGGGTTCGATTTCCCCCAGTTGTCTACGTAAGCTCTCACTTTTTCATAATCTACGCTTTCATCATCCTTTAGTAGTTTGGCGGCTTTCATCAGACATTTACCTTTTTTGCACTCGATCTTAAAATAAATATACACTAATTAGCATTACAACGAAAGGTTATCATAATGGTTTAATTAGAATGGGATGAAGAATAAAAACTTTAAAAAATTCGCCTGAACTGTCTTCGGTCAAGTAATCTTAGAGAGTTTTTAGTTTTGAGGTTGGCTAACTAGATGGAAGTGTCTTGGTGGCAGTACAATTTAACAAAAATAATCATATCTGGTTTTTTTTCACAATTTTTTTGTAATAGTAAGATTTTTATTTATTTGTTTTCTTTGTTTTCGATTTTGAAAGCTTTTGAATGTATGAATAATTTTGTAAAATCTTATTAATTGAAATAGGACCAGGCAGAAAATGCAAAGAAAGTTCAATTATTGATAAGAATGATTAATTATTAGGTACTCACATCTGGTCGATTATTGGGTCCGGGTGGAGCACCAGGTGTCGGCTTCTCAATACCACATGCATCAAAATTTTCATCCGAGTACAGTTTGGGTACAGGGCAACATAAATATGGATCTATCTGTGAATATAAAGTAACAAATATCAGCATTTTGAAGATTTCTGTGAAAATACTTACAATTATTACCATTTATTATAGTCCACTAGATTTCCGCAGGTGGTGTGACTATACTTGTGACTTGTGACTATAATATTTGTTACTGCTTGTGAATACTTGTGACTATAATAATTGTAAGGTGGAAGCTAGTAGACTATAATAAGAATTGTGTATAATAATTGTTAAACTACTAAGCGTCTAAGCTTAGAGTATATATTTCTATGCGTCTAAGCTTGTAGCCTATGTTATTCTGATGTATAAGCTATATTAGGTACTATAATTTATCAAAATCCGTTCAGTAGTTTTTGCGTGAAAGAGTAAGAGAATTCCATCCATTCTCACAAATTTTCAAAATTATAATATTAGTAGGATTTCAATAAGTTATGGATCGATAGAGGATTGAATGATGATGTATCACGAAGCACTTTTTCACTTTACTACGTACGTAGGTACGTAGTAGTATTAGTAGTTAGTAGTAGTTTGTTAACACCTATGTAACGCAAATAACGTATATAAAATTGAATTGAAATTGTGTTAAATTTGATGTTAGAAATTGTCCGTGCTCGCAAAATCAAAATATTTTTATTCATGTAGACCATTTTAGAGCCTTATTGAGCCATAATGCCTCAGGTATTAAAAAAAAATACCCCTTTCGGAGGACCCCAGCAAAGCCTAGGTACTCCTTGAAATGAATACGGCGGGCGTAAATCATTCCCGCTATTCGGTCCGAGTGGCCCAGGTGGGGGTGGCCCGACAGCTGGCTCCTCACCGGATATCACCTGAAACATAGAATTGACAGCAAATCCATTTCATGATTTTTTTTGTCGTGTGGTTGATGAACAACCTGGTGTCAGAGCTTAAACTGCCCGTAGGCCATGGCTTTACACACCGTTAAAAATCTCTCAGGTGTGCTGGTTTCATTATGATGTTTTCCCTCACCGTTTTAGCAACTCACGAACACAACGAAAAGTCAGAGGTGCGCGCCTTGAGATCGAACTCAAGACCTCTGACTTGTCAGTCGACGGTCATACCACTAAGCTATCAATGCTATAACTAAAACTAAATGTTATAACACTGAATCAAAACCACTTTTAACAGCAAAACTGACTTCAAAGTAATCTTGTACTAGAATATTTACATCATGGAAGTGAAACAATACAATATGTGCTCTAATTTAGGTTTTTAAGGTTTCTTTTATCTTACCTGTAGAATAGCGCCTATCACAAAAACGCTACAGGATGTTCTCATGGTGTTGCTTGGAGTAAAGTGATGGCATGACGTAGCTTCGATCAGTTTTATAGTGAGCAACTACCGGCCGTGACTATTGTCAGCACGGGAAACAATCAAGGTGTCGAACAAAGAGTACTGAAATTGCGAAAGGTTACATTTAAGACGAATTAAAAAAAATACTAAATTGACATTCACATAATCAGTTGTTTTTTGGGTAAAGTAATTTGACTTCTTCTTCTTATCGTATGGTTGATGAACAACCTGGTGTCAGAGTTTAAACCGCCCGTAGGCCTCTGGCATAGCTTTACACACCGTTGAAAATCTCTCAGGTGTGCCGGTTTTCTTATCGTTTTAGCAATTGATAATTAATTTATGATACGCACATAAAGTTTCTTTTTAATTAGTTTATATAGATAGTTTATTTCTAGGTGTATATATAGTTAGTTATTATTATTGTGCTCTATTGTGCTCGACTCTGATACGCACATAACTTACGAAAAGTCAGAGGCCTTGGGATCGAACTCGAGACCTCTGACTTGTCAGTCGACGATCATACCAGGATATCAGTGCTATGACAGTAATTTGACTAAAACATACATGATGAATGATGAATAAATAAAGAAGATAATACTCATTCAATTGTGTTTTGGGTAAAGTAATACGACCAAAACACGCAATATGAATAAATAAAGAAGATAATTAAGTAATTTTGTTATTAATAAAGTAGCACTTCGAGTAGGATAATAATATTGTAAAAAGTGATTTATCAAAAGTTATTCATATTATTATTTAATAAGCTAACATGCGCTCTAACATGTAAAATTTTCACAATAGTTATTACAAAGATATAACAAGCTACAAAAATATAACTAAATATATTCCACTTCTAAAAATATGTTTCACTATGTACTCTTCTATGTAAAAAAAATGTTTTCTTCGGGTCGCAGATGTGTGCAATGAAGTGGCTACTCTGAATATTTGTTTAGTCTACAACAATTAATGAATTCGTGTACAATACTAATGAAAAATTTGTCCTGTAAAAACTTCCTTACCCTTATATTGTGTCTTTAGTGTGCATATTAAGTACAACAAAACATGCAAATATTTTTATTACTTCAATCATTATTAGGTACTTAAAATTAACACATATTTACATGAATTTCAATTGACATATTTTATTTTACCGATTACACGATTAAATAATTTATTTCAATTAACAATTATACATTCAAAAAATCATAAAATTAAGAACAACCTTAAAATGACTTACAAATTAAATCTACTTACTATAAATACACTCAATCTAATAAATAAAATAGTTTAAGAAACTAAAAAACACACTAACTGACTGCCTAGTTAGTCTAATGGTAATGAGCGTGACTGCTGAATACTAGGTCCTAGGTTCAATGCAATGCAAAGTGTTATTGGGAAATTCTCAGTAGAAGCACGGAGTCTTCCGGTTAATGGTAATAGGCTCGCCCCCTATTACATAGGACTTATAACATAGTCGGCGAAACGTGGGTGTACTGTATATACCTCCAACAAAGCAGTCACTCCTTAAATTTATTCACGCAAAATGCTAAAAATTGATTAAAATTCTGTTATAATATTATACGGAACCCTACGTGCGCGAGTCTGATTCGCATTTGCTCCGTTTTTTCCTTTAGCATGAGAACATTCTAATGTAAAATTAAAATAAATATTTTAGTCATTAAAATATTGCAAATGGTTATCACGTGTGAGTATGATTATCTATGTTGGTTTCTACAATAACATATTATAAAAAGCAACTAGTACCATTGTATGGGATGGCTGTTTATAAATAATTATATTATATTAACTGCAATAAAGTCGATAAAAAAGGTATTTCTCCATAATTTGTTTTTTTTTGTACATTTAACGGCCATGGTTTTATGATTTGTTTGTAGGTACCTATACTACCTATGTATAATATTTTGGCAAATATTTGGAAACGGTATGTTATTAATAGTGTCATAGTGGCGCATTGGTTACGGACCAGCATTGGAAGCGCGTGGGTGTGTTCGAACCCATGTGATACCAATATGACTTTTTCAATGTCATATTATGTACTTTCTTAGCACCACTGACTACCGGTGAAGGAGGAAATCGTGAGGAAAACTGGACTTAATTAGTCTGAAATCACCAACACGCAGCGTGGTGATTATTGCTCGATATTTCTCTGTTTGAGAAGAGGAATTTCCTCTTCAATGGGACAGTTATAGGCTGGTTTTAATTTTTTTATGTAATAAATAAATATTAATTTATATAACTGTAAAACAAATACAGATAGAATTTTCTTTCTTTATCGTATGGTTGATGAACAATCTGGTGTCAGAGTTTAAACCACCCGTAGGTCTGATATGGCTTCGCACGCCGTTGAATAATCTCTAAGGTGTGCTGGTTTACTCCCGAGGTTTTCCCTCGCCGTATTAGCAAGTGATAATTAATTTCTAAAAAAACACTTGAATTTAAAAAGTCAGAGGTCTGCCTTGGCAGTTCAACGTTCATACCACTGGCTATCACTGCTTCGAAACAGAATGATAGGTACAGAAGCATATAAAAGTGTAAGGGTATACCTGCCCATATAATTATACCGCTAAAGAGAATATAAACCACACACTAATATTAGGAAACCCAAGCCTACAACATTAAACAACATTAAACTAAAAATGAATGCCTTTATAAAGGCAAAACTCATACTTGTTCGTGTACATAAAACCCTCCTTTCTCATAAGCTTCATTACTTTATTTTTCAAGTAAAAACGAGTAGGTGTCAATTAAAAAGCCGCTAAGTGCATTTTTATGGCTCTTTCAAATTGTAATTCCCTTTTGCTCGACTTAGTTGCAACGACTGAAGCATTAGCACCAATAATTACACCCAGATGGACGTGATCCACATTTAATTGCAGTAAATCTAGTACTAATAGTAAGAAAACTAAATTAAGAATAAGGTTACCGTATTCCCTTGGAGGGTAAAAGTTAATCATGAGGCCCATTACTAGCGATGCACAAGTGAAAAAAAGATGCCTTTACGATATGTTATGAGTTGTGAGCTAAATGCATTTCGGCAAATGATTTCGAATTACACAATGTTTCTCTGGTTTTCGGCCTAAGAATAGAACCATCCTAAATCGTCCCGAGGTTGTTGTAAAAAGCAACAAAGGGAAAGATCCAAAGGATGGGCAGCAGCATCCTTCTGTGTAACAGTAATCATCTGCTACTGCGATCATAATTATGGGCAAATACCTCCAATGAGCGCATAATAGTGGCGCGCATTGAGAGAGGCTTATGTTCAGCAGTGGACTAATACAGGCTGATGATGATGATGAATGTTTCTCTAAGACTGTCATCGCTTGCTTTTGCTGCATTGCCCTTGCCCTTTTGCGTTGGTCAAAATTTTCCTTTAACTTATTTTCGGGAAGTCTTTAAGTCTCGAGTGAATAGGTGAGACCTCTGCGCAACCATCATCGACTGCATTATTGCATAATTATCAGTTTAAATAGCGGTAAACGTAGTCTTAACCATTAAAAATTGTATTTTTTTGTTGCGGATGCCAATTCTTAATGACCGTTTACGTTAGGTTTATTTTTATAAAAAGCGTGAGAGATACAAATCATTGTTCTCGGGGCTTTACTCGCATCATAGTTTAAAACATGTGTACAGTATATTTGAGTCTTGATTGAGTCGTGATAGCTTGGTGTGGCCGTCGACTGGCATCATCACTACTCCGTGCCTCAGAAAACACGTAAAACCGTTGGTCCTGCGCCTGATCTTTCTCCGGTAGTGTCGAATTGCCGCCCCATCAGACTATAAGTGAAGGAATAGAGAGTGCACCTATGTTTGCGCACACTCTCTTGCATTATAATATATTTTGCTTATTTGGCTAATCTCCGTCGAGATTGGCCGTTCTGACCAAAATTTGTTCAGGAGAATATTTATAAATGTAGGTTCATAATATGTAAGCCTTATTGTTTATTGTATCAGTCTTATGTAGTTCCAAACAGATACGGTTTGGGGGATAAGTGCCTATGAGCCTACTGTTATCTCAGCTGGCTAAGCATCTGCAATGTTACTGGTGTTGCAGGTGTATATGGACGGTGGTGATCACTTACCATAAAGTGATCCATCTGTTAATTTGCTCCCTTTTCCAAAATAAAAAGATCCTAGAAAGATACAAATCTTTATTTTTTAGTTCGTTGCCATTGCAAATTATCATTAAAGAACTAGCTTGATATCATTAATTAATAACTGTAAGGGTTTATGATCGCTTAAATTCTATTCTGCTGTGCTGTTTTTAAATCCCTTGTATTGATCATAAAACATACTCAGGAAAAATTTAGTTAGCCATACTCTTTACATAACCTTATATCAATTTTTACATCTGCGCAGTCGCGGAACTTTTTTTATCTCTAATATCGCTGCATCTCTGGATTGTTCAAGAACCAATTATTTAGTTGCATGTAACCGCAAATTAGTTTATAATTTGTTATCTATAGTTTTATCTTCTTTTGTATACGAAGGTAATAATAGTTTTAATTAGTTTTATGTAAGCAGGTGTACCTATTCATTAGGTTTATTGTATTATGCGTCTAATTGATAGACCATGACGTAGGGTTGGAACTATATTAGTTCTCTTACATTTTTCAAGTTTAGAGATGCTATCACCATCATCATTATCATTTTAGCCGAAAAACGCCCACTACTGGGCATAGGCCTCCCCAAAAGATTCCCATACATGTCGGACACCAGAAAACATTAACTATTATTATCATCGGCATCGGTAATTCCGATAATGCTAAAACGAAATTTCAACTAAAAGCCAATTTATAACAAGAATGAAAGACTCTTACAGTAAGATTGAAAAAAAGATGATAACTGTAAATTAATTATTCCTTTACCTACTTATAATACAAATATTTGTATTCTAGAAAGTTGAACAACCTACTCATTTATTTATTGTTAGTTGCTACTTAATGTAATCGTCAATATTAGACAGCTTAATGAATGGAAAACCAATTGTTTGCACAAAATCGACAGTTAATTACTTTCTTACCAGACATAACAGCAACAATAGGCGTGGAAGTGTGTCGGATGTCCTCAAGGAGGCCTATCATCACGCTTAGTGAATCAGTGTCAAGTATTCTTAAGACCTTGAGTAGGTAGGTACTGCAGACGACGTATAATTACGCAGGTACAATGAACCAACGGATAATGTTGTGTTATGAACTTACACGCATACGTTATTGAGACAATTAAGATAACACAATCGGAGTCCCTCAAGGATCTGCTGTTGGTCCTATTTTGTTTTTCAATATTTTATTAATAAAATATATTTTTATTATTCCATTTTTAAATTATTATTATAGGACGGGATTTATAAATATATGAGTGACACGTATCTATTGCGATAGTACATTAGATTTGCAGCATTGCATTATTAATTAGTTATTTTTATCATTACATCAGATTATGCTTCCTGCATAGATTTCCATATGAATGACGGTATAGGACCTATTCCTGTAATGTTTCACACTGAGATATTATAATGATCGAGTAGGAAATGTTGAAACTTTTTTAATTTCATCAGCACCTCCACGCTAAGTACTAATGTGGATTAACATAGTCATGGGCTCTGATGTGGCTTGTAAAATTAAACTTCGTCTTGAACACACGGTCAAACAGGTCAAATGGCGCACTGTATACTGCTGTGCCGTGCAAAATGCGTCTTAAGTTAAATACCTAAGATGCTTTTTCTATAGCTTTTGACAAACAGTTGTGTTCTTTTCCTTGGTACGGCAGTATGTCCAGTTGTGTTATAAGTGTAGTTGTAGAAGCGTTTTGGTTTGGTCTTCCTTATTTGGCGCTTATCGAGTTCTTTTAAGAGCATACCCTCAAAATCATCTATCCCTTCTAACATTTACACAGGTTTTGAAAGGCGAAAAGTGACAGAATAATGACATTATCTAATATCAAATATCCGTACTTATTTTAGTTATTTAATCAAGATATATAATTATTATACCTAAGTAGCCCTGTAGTTAATTTATTGATAAGCACATTTGCATGGTATTACGTAGTACTGTTACTTTTTTGTGGTCGAGGGGAGTAAAAAATGTTCCTACCGCATAGCTCCACATAGTCCGCATAGCTTAGTCCGAGGACATACGGTTATGTGGGGCTCGCACCTTCTAAAAACATCTCCCCATGCGTGTTCCTCGCACTGAATCAGACGAGGCCGGGTACTGCTAGCGCGCTTTGCAGCCCCGTCCAGTGCCTGCCTGTAATGGTATTACGCACTTAAACCTCACAGTGCATAGTTCTACATGGAATAAAAACATTGACACACAAACAAGAAACATTGATCATCTTGGCAGGCACTGAGACGTTAACTAATTGTTAAATTGCATATTATTTTCCTGTTGCAGTTTTAATTTATAGTTTAATGTGATCATTGTTTACTATTTCAGACCAATGACTCATATAAATAATAATAAAAAAAGAAACATTAAGATAACAATACTTTGACATTGTGTACATGTTTGCTTGATGCTAGTTTTAGTAGATGTATTGGAGTATTGGCAGCTAGCATACATGTATATATTTATTAAACTGTAAACCAAGAATAATTACATCTTTATATTTTACTTTACATACTTTAGGCATATTTAAAATCTTTATATTTCTAGAACATCATTCGTTAAACAGTAATAATAATAATCATTTAGTTGCAGAGAAAACATGATATAAAAAGGTGTTACAAAGTTGAAAATGCTTTTACACGTTTTCGCTAAATATGTCCTACTAGCATGCAAACATTTTTTGTTATTATTTATTACTTTGTTAATAAATAATAATAGTAGCTATTGTTTATTCTATTTTTTATCTTAGAATTCATTTATTTCATAAAAACAGTTTTAATTTCTCAAAATGGCACATCTTACTAAAAAATGTCGTCACCGCACTTTACAGGATTTAGAGAGTTTGCTAAGAATTCTAACATTTCCACGCTTCATTCGGACATTTCTGAAACAAATAAAACAATAGTTTAAATATTATAATGATCCATTAATGATCCACTAAATCCTAATCGCTATTATTATTATCGTATGGCTCTTCCTGTTTAGGTGTACATGTATGTGCTCTATTTATATTTTAAGATTAAGGTTGGCCAGCCAGGTTTTAGCCTCTGAAGTGAGTTGATGAATGTCTTCTAGTCCTCCTGAGAATCTCCTCAGGGGACATTCATCTACAATGTGTTTGGAGGTGAGGGCCACAATCGCAGTTAGGAGAATCTATGACCCCCCATTTGTACAACCGGGTTTTAAGGAGCATCGTAAACTATGGTCTATGACTAACAGAATCTGTACCGGTAGCCAGGTGCAACTACCATCCCAATCGCTAATCCCACTGCTTGATTTAAAGATTTTACAGCAATGTAGATCTTTAGAAAATGACATGGAAATGTTGTAATACAAAAAAATAATTTATCAAATGAAGGTAAATAGAGATATCATCGGCCATTGTGGTGGTCTTTGCACGAGGCGTAAGGCAAAAAGTGCACGTGTTTCGGCTCGATTTGGAATGGAATTTTTTTTTACTGACCAAAAATTGGAAATTTGGAATTTGGAATTGGAAAAACAATAGATTTTTCAAACATGGATCTCATAAATACATAAACATTTTCATAAAGCTGGCCTTCATGCGGCTTTGCTCTCATGGTTCGATCGCAGCGTCACCTAGGTCCAATTGTAATTATAAACCATCTCGGAGGCAATTGATTTTTAACCGCCTTAAAAAAGGAGGAGGTTCCCAATTCGATTGTATTTTTTTATGTTTGGTTTTATTTATAAAGATTTCAAAATCAAAATATTTTTATTCATGTAGACCATTTTAGGCACTTATTGTAAGATATAAATATAATATTATAGGAGTGACTCTAGTTGCCAGTTCCAAGGGCAGCCTACCCCTCATGGAGAAGAATCTGGCAAGAAACTCTATGGTTGCTCTTTTAAATAATGGCTTACAATATTTATGCATATTATACGAACACTTAAGTTCAAAATGTATGTAGAAATGTATCACATTTTCGTGGAAAGCTGAACAATAAAACTCATTTGTTTCGATCTCAATATTTCCTGAGAAAAATCTTTGCTATTTGATGATTGTATAACAATTGATGGAATGGCGGCTGTAGAGTTCGTTTAACGTCAATGCTAACTTCCGGTAATCACCATAATTATAAATGATTTTACACAACATGACGTGTGAGGTTTGTATCAAATAAAAATTTAAATTGTTGTGTTGTTTTGGTATAGTGAGTCATCGTACTAGTCGTTTAGTATCGCGTCGTAACATAGACTTACGTCTATATTTCCCAGGGGGTAGGCAGAGGTGTACCTACGTAGGCAGAGGTGTACCTACGCAGTACACCCACGTTTCGCCGGCTATGTTATAAATCCCATATAATAGGGGGCGGCCTTATTGCCATTAACTGAGCACAATTTCAGATTCCGTGCTGCTACTGAGAATTTCCTAATGGAAAAACCAATAATACTTTGCCCGACTCGGTTATCGAACCCAGGACCTCGTGCTCAGCAATCGCGCTTGCTACCACTAGACCAACGAGGTAGTCAAAGATGTATCCAATGTAAATTTTAATTTTTTGTGTTGTTTTAGTATTAGTCATCGTCGTACTAGTTCTTAAGTACTTAGTAAAAGACCTGATAGCCTAAAGGGCAAGTCCAAGGCGTCTATCTCTGTCTCTCTCTTTTCGTAAGTTATGTGCGTAAGATTATAAAATAATTATCACCTGCTTCGTGCCTCGGAAAGCACGTTAAGACGTTTTCCTCGGCTTTCACGAAGATCTTTGACAATCGTGTCAGTACCTTCATGAAATTCTGTCAACTAATCTAAAATCGTATCCCTTTGAGTTGAGGAGGTCAGATAGGCAATAGGAAAACTGATATTCAGCTGCATCCAGTTCGATTAGAAGCCGACCCCAACAGCGTTTGGGAATAATAAGACTAGGAAGATGATGTTGGAAGAGATGTGTATCCTTCATGCCTTGGCATATTTATGAAGATAATAAATTAAAAAAAAAGATAAGCCATGGTACATATCTACCCTAATTCGGAGATAATTTTAAATTACCTTCAACATAGCGATACCAGTACAAGTAAAGACATCGTAGGCTTTGCACGGGTAGTCCAAATGTTGTCTTGGCTCTGAATCGATGCAGTCTTGGATAGCTTTTTCCACAGCAATAGACCATCCTACATTGTTCGATGCCCATTGTTTTAAATGGTTTTTATAAGCACGCTTGTTTAAGGTATTGTTCTCGTTGGTCAAGAAACCATGTTTTTCGAATAAGCACTGCACATCGTTACACTGAAAATAAAAATATAGAAATTATTATACAGATCTCTCCTTAGAGTATATAAGAAAAAAATAGAGCAACCCTATAGAAGTATGAACCGTGAGCACGGGTATGAACAACGCGGCCGCGACACGAACTCCGTTTGCGATCATACCTCATTCGACTGCGGTTCAACTAGGCTCCACGAGCGAAAAAGTTACATTTTAGCTTATATCATGGTTAACTGCTGAGTAAAATTTTGAAAAACGTCTAGGAAACTTAATTTGAAAAAATGACATTTTAACATTTGTATGGCGAGACCTGCTTTCGCTCCGCACAAGGCAATGTGGTTGACGTTATCACTCTATATTTTCTTGAATACTCTATGGATCTCTCTCTTTCTTTATCGTATTGTTGATGAACAACCTGGGGGCCTACTCCGAATTTTTACAACGAGGCTTCGATTGTCGAATTACTTGTTTGTTCGTTAAATTACCTTCTAATGGATTGTTTTTAATGGATTTGTAATGAATCGACAGATGAAAGCACTAAGTACAATTAAATAGTGGTAATTTGGTGGTAAGGATTTTGTTTGATGGTCTTTATTATTACGTTCCGATCCGAAACATCGTTGTTCGATTTTTGGAGTAAAGCCCCTGGTGTCAGAGTTAAAACCGCCTGTAGGCCTCTGACATAGCTTTGCACTCCGCTGAAAAATCTCTTAGGTGTGCTGGTTTCCTCACTGTGGTTTCCTTAATGGTTTTAGCAAGTGATAATTAGTTTCTAAAACGCACATGAATCCAAAAAGTCAGAGGTGCGTGCCTATGTTTCGAATCAACGACATTTGACTTGGTAGTCCACGTTCATACCACTAAGCTATCACTGCATATTATATTATTAATTTATAAGATGAAGATGATTTCAGACAAAAGCAGCCGATACTTACTACTAACAAGACGAAAATACTGAAGTAGAAAAAAAGAATTTGCATCTTGTCTCTGCTTACCTTACCAAAGAATAAGCCAGCCCTTGGTCACAAAAAGCATCGCCAAGGCGCTTTGCGATATCCCAGAAAAGAGTACCTACTTAATAATTACCCTTTTTCTTTTTTTATTGTTTTTTTATACACAAGTGTATATAATAATAGTTATATTTAATTTATAATTAATTGTATAATAATGTATATAAATTACACACTCGCCTATCAAGCTGTATTCTAATTGGTTTATGTTATATTTTAGTTTTTGTTGACTACAAAGGATAAGGTTCATTAAGTATTTTTACTTTGTCTTTTTGATAACTATCGTGTTTTGTTTTCAAGTCCCTTTTAGACACAGTTTTGTAGCCAAATAACGTGTCAAACAAGATTTCTTGCGTCAACATCTATTCTATTTACCCTTCAAACACGAACTGAACAAACACCCGACGATCTTCTTTATTCTATTCGATCGTTATATCGAGCACTTTCAGGTGACTAAGAGCTAAGTAGGGTCTGTTTGTCATCCTTGACTAACAAACACTCACCGGGCCTGATGGTTTGGGATTAGAACATGTTGCTAGATGTTTTTCGTCACCTATTTCTGGTATGTCGCAACACACTGAGAGTGGTTTCTGGAAAAAAGTGACGTTGTTAAATTTATTTAAAGGATCGTGATCATTTTAATAATTTATAGTTAACAAAGAGTACTAGTTTCCAGACATTATGGATTTCAAAATATCTGAGTTGCAGCATTTTATTCTTGCTGTAGCAAAATTATGACCGCCTCATTTAACCACGTACAAGTTTTTTTATTATTATTTATCATTAATTCTACAAGTTTGTAAATTAATATTACTTACTTGTATTTCAGAATATACATTATTCTTCCTTTTTTTGCTATACTCGGTCAATACAATGGTCCGCTTCTTGAGGTGTTTGATAAAACATGTTCAGCATTATTCGTGCTGGTTTTACAAATATTTGCAGTGTAGCAAATAATGAAGCGAGGCTTTGAGTGTTAATTTTCTTTGCATAATATCAAGTCAATGATTAAATACTGAGTTAAACAGATTAAAAAAAGTCTTAATTCTGTATGCGAGTTGCCCATGTTGATTAATTAATAAATAAAATAATTACCAGTGTTGCTCCTTTGTTTTCCCTTTGGCTCAGAAGATTTGCATGGGTTACCTAAAAGTAATAGTTTTTACTCAACTTATTGTAAGATCTGTATTAATGCAATCATTCTATCCTAAAATTGTCTGCAAATTAGAAACCAATTAGCTTTACGAAGCACATATTTTATCAATAATTTAAAATATGTATGTCGTAAAAGTCTTTGAGTTTGCATTTGTGGACCCAAAATCTCTTGTCTTTCTGTTGGTTTAAATTCGAGGTAACTGATGAAAACTTGAATACGGCCTTGATCAAAAACAAGAAGAAGAATCGTGGCAGCATGAATGCAATTTTAATTCACCATGCCAGGCCTTAAAATAAATAAATAAACCGGCGTTTTCTGTCCCACAGTTGAGCAAAGGCCTTCTCTCACAGATTTTTTGACCTAGTGCAAGTTTTAGATATTTTTTCGGGTCTATTCGCGTACAAATTATGATAGATAGATTTGAATTATCTGTACGCGAATAGACCCGACAAAATATTAAAAGATGATTCCAATTCGCGAAAGTTGAAAGTTGAAACTTCTAGTGCAAGTTGTTGCAGGTGGGTTTGTGGCTACACGCTGATGAAATTCATTAAGTCACCTACAAGGCGTGTCCGTCTTAATGACAGTTGTAGTGATTTATTTATTAAGTGTGGCAACACCACTTAATAAACAAATGACTATCACCGTTATCGGGCAAGAATAGCACCAACGCTTCTCACTCTGCGAGTCATTCAACTTCTTATGACGAGGCCAAGTAGCGACCAATAAATACCCAAGTTCTTTGGCTTTGGTGATGGCTGATTACCAGTTTATCATCGACCGGGCAATATGAAGTCAATGACTCAACATTGAATTAAACCGATAATAAAAACTAATTATTAATTTATTTATTTATAATTTAATTTAATTTATTTATAATTAATGATTAATTAATAAAGAAAATAATTACCACTGATTTGTTTTCCTTTTTGCTCAGCAGATCTGCGTGGATTGCCTAAAATTATTAGATTTTATTAATTTTTTCGTAAGATCTGTTTTAATGTCAAAGTTCTCTGGACTTATTCAGAAAATAGAAATAATATAAATATTTAATGCTTTTGTTTATAGTACTAGATTAATATTTTGGTACACTAATTAGTGTAATAATTAGCAATCTACTCGTTAAATATAATAATAGATTTACATGAAAATTTCTTAACAAAAAAGATAAACTAAAATAAAATTATTTTTTGTTTCGTTTCGACACTTAATGACTGGCATAGAACCAAATATTAATTATTTTTTTTATTATTACTTTCTAATACTACTCTCTCAAATATCCATACAACAATTACTAATTTAGCCCAGTATATGTATAGATTATACCTATTTTTATTGTAGGTATATGGAAAGAAACAAATTAAATATTTTTCACTTACAATAACAAAAAGTGTAAAGAAAGTCAGCAACTTAAACATCTTGATGTCGTGTGTTCGAGACACTGGCAAAATAAAGACTGATTGATTGCAATAAAAATAAAATATATAAACAAAATTGTATCGGCATTTATAAACACAACGGTTATCTGAATGTCAAAGTGCAAATTACTCACAATATTTGTTCTTGGAACATACATTTGTTATTCATTTGCGAAATAAAATGTTCTACTGAACCACATTGTATTAGGGTGTGGATACATTTATTTGAAACTAACTTTTCACGTAGCTTCGCTTCCGTAGCGTTTGTCCTGGTACCCTAAATATATCATAAAAAGTTAATTCACTTTCTAGCAACTATCTTGATGCAAAAAATCACATACATCCATTACTTCATTGCTGCGTAAAGGAATGACAAACCAACAAACTTTCGTGCTATATATACGATAATGCGTCAATTGACCCTTCAAAAAGTGCAAAAGTTCATAAGTGCGTAGTGATAGGTACTATTCAAACAGATCGTTAACTTAAAGCAAGCTGAGGTGCAATGGAAGCAGTAAGCGAGGTAGATGGACCATGTTGGCGCTCGGGCAACGTGTGCAGTTTGGCCGCGTACGCTATTATACTAGGCAAATATAAGAGTCTGATTATATGGAATATCGGAGGTGTGCCCAAACATTATAGTTGACTTTAAAAAAGTAAATAGTTGAACGGATTAAGCAATCACATCCGTAAATTTAATACTTTGTTGTATATACCGCTTTAGTTATACACATTTCTGGTAAATTCATTTTTATTAATACAATACATAGAAAAACTTCAATCATTTCTATAATCTTTCTTTGTTTCCATTTTATTTTTTAAATTCGTTGAATAGAATATGATATACATTGACAATCATAATTCTTTGAATTTTTTAAATCCAAAGAATCGGTTTTTCCTTATTTTTAATTTACCGACCTTCTTTGCAAGCTCATGGTGGTAGGTTCAAAACCCAGGCATGCACCTTTGACTTTTCAGATTCATGTGCGAATTAGAAATTAATTATTACTTGCTAAAACGGTTAGGGAAAACATCGTAAGGAGACCAGCACATCTGAGAGATTTTTCAACGGTGTATAAAGCCATATCAGGAGCCTGCGGGTGGTTTAAACTCTGATACCAGGTGCTTCAACCATACGATAAAGAAAGAAAAAAAGTTTCAATAATTGATTAATGGGGTGAATGAACTTTCATCTTACTTAGGTTGTGTACTTAATGAACTTGATTATTTTACTAAGTAAAAAGAAATAATTATTTATATCTTTACTCTTCTCATATCTATGCTTAGTCGTATTGAAGGCAGTGTAAACATTTGAGCATTGATTTTAATAGGACCTTTGTAGTTATATTAAATGAAATGCAGAGATTTTCAATAATCAAGCTGTGTTTTATTTCAAACGAACAATACTGTTACACGTATGTGACCAGAGAGAATTTATAGAGACATAGACAAGAACAACGTTTAGTAACTAGCGATCGAAAAACATTATTGCCAACTCAAATAAATGTATAAGCATTGTACATAGATACATCTTACAACACCCTCCCTCAATGTTATACATTTGAACAATATACTCAAATTAAAAAAAATATCCACTAGAAAATAGCTTTAGTTACATTTAACATTACCTACACCACACTCTCTCAGAAATTTTACAATTAAATCTTTGCTAAGGGATTTTGTTAATATATCTGCTGGTTGATTTGAAGTGCATATGTACTTAAGGCAAATTTTATTATTCTTAATTAATTCTTTGACAAAATGGTATCTGATGTCTACATGTTTTAAACGTTTTACACACTCTGTGCTTGCATTTACTATAGCTGACTGATTGTCACAAAACAATTTAACAGGGCAAACATTTTTAAAATCAAACTCCTTTAACAAATTAACAATCCAACACACTTCACTAGCAGCCATACTCAATGAGATGTACTCAGCCTCTGTGGAAGACAGACTAACAGATGATTGTTTCTTTGAGCACCATACTATTAAGCAATTTTCAAAAATAAACAAATACCCTGAAGTAGACTTTCGGTCTCTTTGATCACCTGCCCAATCAGCATCACAAAACCCTTGCAAACCTGTTTCATTACATTTATATACTAAGTTATAATCAATAGTATACTTTACATCTTACATCTTAAGCGCACTCAATAATTCGCTATTGGCTGAATTTTGGAATCTACTTAACATAGAAATGGCATAACAAAGGTCAGGCCTAGTGCCTGAAACAGCATACATCAGACATCCAATTATTTCCCTACAAATTTCTTCAAACTTTTTATAACATTTTACATCAGAATAAAATATCTTACTGTTAAAATTTTTATCCATAGGGGTCATCATAGGTTTACAGTTTTCCATATTAAATCTCTTTAATACATTTTCTAAATAATTTCTTTGTGACAATACAGTTGTACCAGTTTGCAAATTTTGTTTAACATTTATTCCTAAGAAATCTGAAATGAACCCCAGATCCTTCATCTTAAATTCCGTATTTAATACAACTTTTAATTTAATAATTTCCTGTTCATTTGTACCAAAAATTAATACATCATCGACATACACTAATACAAAAATTTTATCTGTGCCAATAAACTTTGTGTACAAACATGGGTCACACTTTGATCTCTTAAAACCTACTTCTATTATTACTGTATTAAACTTCTCATTCCAACACTTAGGAGAACTTTTCAACCCATATAATGATTTCTTTAATTTACATATATTCTTATTTCCTGAATAGGCCCCTTTAGGTAACCTGATGTATACTTCTTCTTTAATATCCCCATACAAAAAAGCCCCTGTAACATCCATTTGGTAGATAGGTACATTTAATTTTGTAGCTACTGCTACACACAATCTGAAAGTGGATAACTTTGCAACTGGAGCATAAATGTGATGTAAATTTAATGACTCCTGCTGTTCAAAGCCTCGGGCAACTAGCCTAGCTTTGTACTGTAAGACATTGTTTATATTTTTTAACTTAAAAACCCACTTACTGCTAACAGGTTTCTTATTTGCTGGTAAATTATCACAAAATTCCCAAGTATCATTGTCTTTAAGAGTTTGTAGTTCCCTAGCAATAGCTGCACTCCACTTACTTGCATCACTTCTGCTCATGGCCTCAGTATATGTAGCTGGTTCACACTCACTCTCCTCCAACTTCACATTATTACATTTATAGAAAGATGTTTGTTTTCTTACCCGCTTGTCTCTTTCATTTATGGGTAAATCACTTTCATCCAATAGATGTTCCTCATCACTGCATGGTAAGTACTCACTGTCACAATCATGTTCTGATCCCTCCTCTCCAACACTACTTGTATGAGACACATCCATTGTTTCATCTAGGTTATTAGTTAGCTCGTTCACAGGGTTAGGTTCTGTCTCCGGGTTACATTCTACCACAGGTTCTTCTTCCAGGTTTATTGATGTTGTAGGTTCCTTTTCTCTGCCTTCCTTCACTTGAAGTTTCTCCTTACCATCCCGGTTTAGGAACACAACATCTCTCTTCACCTCCACTGTGTTTCTTTCTGGAAAGTAAATTCTATACCCCTTCACATTTTCTTCATAACCCACCATCAACCCCTTTTCACCCTTCTTGTCCCATTTCCTCCTTCGTTCCTTCGGAATGTGAGCATACACTTCTGTGCCAAATACTTTCAACTGTTGAATGTCAAACTTTTTATTTGTCCATACTTCAAATGGTGACCTTCCATTTTCATGACTTTTCCCCGTTCTATTTAAGACAAACACTGCTGTATTGATTGCTTCCGCCCACAGTTTCTTTGGAAAGTTTTCTTCATATAACATTGTCCGTGCTGCTTCCACCAATGTTCTATTTTCTCTCTCAGCCTTTCCGTTCTGTTCCGGCGTATAGGGTACAGTTGTTTGGTGTGTTATCCCACGTTTTGAAAACAATTCTTTTACTTCTTTATTTATGAATTCTAAACCATTATCACTTCTAAACCTTTTTACTCTGTTTCCTGTTATGTTTTCAGCCTTGTTAATGAAATTTTCAATGCAGTATTTAATCTCATATTTTGTTTTAACAAAGTATACACCTCTGTAATTAGAATAATCGTCCTTCAATATGACAAAATATCTCGCCCCTCCAACGGATGCTTCTTCCATTGGGCCGCAGGTGTCCGCATGGATCAATTCGCACGTCCTTGTACTCACGTTCTCACTTTTGCTGAACGGTAATCGATGTATCTTCCCAGCTAAACAACTCTCACACTCAGGTTTAGTGGTTTGTTTAACATCAACATTATGTTTTTGCAGTATATCTTTCACGTAAGTAAAGTTTTGATGCGCGAGTTTTCTGTGCCACTCATTTAAGTCATTTTTCATTAGTGTTGCAGAGCTTGCAGTCTCGTAGTTATATTTATACCGCAATTCCAAATAATATGAATTGCCAATTCTTTCCGCTAATGCACAAACTTGGTTATCTTTGTAAAATTTGCATGACCTGTCATCTGTCATCATGGCATAACCTTTACCTGTGGCGCGAATAACCGAGAACAGGTTGTTATTAAGTTCCGGAACGTATAGAACGTTATCTATGACCGTATCAATCCATTCGGTCCCATTCGACACTTGCACCGCCACCTGTCCGCAGCCGAGAACACTAATTGTCGCGCCATTTCCGACTACTACTGATTGTTCTGTACTATTATTGAATGATGTAAACAATGCGCGATTTCGACACATATGTTCAGTAGCACCAGAGTCCACTAACCACTTTGATTTATGCAGTTCATGTGACGAACTAGACACCACAAACGCGTTACTCTTCGTTTTGTTGTCAGTCTTACTAACTTTTTGTTTACGAAACCTACACTGCGCCTTAAAATGTCCGAACTTTCCACAATAAAAACAGTTTTTATTATTTACGTTTTCTTCACTGCCATTTTTATTTAGTCTGCAATCACTTTGAAAATGTCCAATTTTGCCACACTTAAAGCACTTTATTTGTCTTGTATTTTTCACAACGAACGCAGAGGATGAAGGTTGCGGGGACTTTTCAATCTTGCCTTTCACCCTCTCTTCTTCAATTAATAATCTGGCCACCAGGTTATCGATGGTTTGCTTATCATCAGGTGCCGACTCCCACGCCGACACGAAATGCTTATAATCGTCAGGCAACGACATCAATACTTTTGTGATAACAAACTTATCTGAGATCTCCTCGCCCATCTGTTTTAACAAGTTTCTCATCTCTTGAATTTTGGACAAGAAAACTGACATATCAGCGCCCTTTTCGTATTTGTACTGGAAAAAACGTTGCTGTATAATGTGTATACTAGTTTCAGTTTTCTGTTCATATACACTTTGAAGTTTTCGCCACATATCAGCAGAACTCGTGCACGTGATGACGTGTAACATTGCCTCTTCCGTCATCCGTATGACCAACAACTTTTGCGCCTTGGCATCTTTGGTTTCCCATTTGGTTATTTCAGCAGGATCTTCGGGCTTAACACATTTTCCCTCCACTACGTCCAGCAAACCTTGGCCTCTCAATACCACCGTAGTCTGAAATTTCCAGACATTCCAATTTTTGGAACCCTCCAGCTTGATCACGTTTACATTGTTATTGTTACTCTCCATTTTCCGACCTTGTTCACAATCCAGAACAAGTTATCTTTCGTTGGGAATACACCGGCCACACCGCGTGCCGCTCTGAGACTTAACCTCACTCTTTCCCGCCGACGAGTAATTGCTAACTCCGAACTTTTCTTGATTCTGACTAACCCACGATACAGAATTATGTGCCTGGGCCCATAACCTGTAGTTATATTAAATGAAATGCAGAGATTTTCAATAATCAAGCTGTGTTTTATTTCAAACGAACAATACTGTTACACGTATGTGACCAGAGAGAATTTATAGAGACATAGACAAGAACAACGTTCAGTAACTAGCGATCGAAAAACATTATTGCCAACTCAAATAAATGTATAAGCATTGTACATAGATACATCTTACAACAACCTTATTTACCTAAATTTATATAAAAAAAATTGGAAATAAAAATATCATCGGATCACTCTTCCCTTAGAAAGACTGTGATTGAGTTCATTCAACCTCAAATTGAAATACCGTCTATTTTTCCTTTGCTCAGTAACTAATACCCTCGTTTGGCTCGATAGCATATGCATAGTGACAGCTGACAGTTAGAAAAATCGAAAACTTAAAAAATATTTTCTTAACTTTTATTTTTTAAGATTCAGAGTTTTCAATTGTTTTATTTCAAAAAATTAAAACAAGCGAGATAGCTACTAGTAGGTAAGTGTTTGATATCACAAGTTTCATCCCAATTCAGGGTAAGAAGTGGTATTAATTAGGAAATAATTAGGTAGACTCAACCATTTTAAAGTCGATGTGTAGGAACTGTTACTTTAGTTATGGCAACAGTTCCTACACAGCGACCAAAATAATCAATTAATTTAATACTGGGTAATTATTTGAATATTGATTTATATATATACTAAATTATGAATTTTTCATTATATAAAAAAACAAGGTATTATAAAACTTTAAAATTTAAAATTACAAATAATTGTTTTCCTAGCACTGAGTCACCCGTTTAATATCTACCTTTATTAGTTCTTGAGAATATCCTCATGGATACCCCCTCCTACTTCTTACACTTAAAGAAATCTTACGAGCTCAAGCAAGGAATCACTGCGGTGTTACTTTGTTCCCAAGAGATGGCTGGCGGGTGAGCGGTGAATGCGTAAGTGAACCCCATATTTCCGCCTAAAGGTTCATGTAGGAATACCGTATGGTTTCTAGTCCGTGCAGGTCTGACAGAATTTCCTCACTGGCCCTTGGTGATGGGGCACTTTGCACCCATAAAGGGTTTTGACCCAAAAAAAAAGAATTCGAGATCTCGTGATCTCGTGGGCAATTTCCATGTTTCACCTAACCCCTGTCCTTTATTACGGACTAGCCATACCAACCATTGGCAAAGAATATCAACTACTGCTGCGGCAAAACGTAAGTAATTCCTTTCTAGCACCTAGGCCTGACATTATGGAGGCAGAAGATCGTTTTGCTCACTTTCTGCCTCTTACGAACGACACCTCCAAAAGTCAAATTTACCTTTTACTTATCTTACCTTTTCAATTTTGAGAGATTTTTTTTTGTTTTTCAAAATTATTATGATCTGATATAACTTATTCATTGTTAGTATTCCGTACCCATTTTAGAGTGAGAAGAAAATAATCCCTTGCAGCTGCTCTAGAAACAATTGCTATTCTGGGTCGCAATGATCCTAAGTTACGCATAGATTAGTTTAATTAGTCTTAAAGCTATGGACATAGTGATGGGAAGGCGATTACTGGAAGTTATGCATATTTATGTTTATATTAATTACGATGTATTTGCACATGGACAATTCAAGATAACATTTTAGCATACTTAATGTGATTGTTAATTATTATCATAGGTACAAGCGCCATTCTTCAGAGCACAAAATATTAGAACCTATCAAGTCCAAAAAATTAGATGGTGGATAAACGGAACTCACATCTGAAGGAGTGGTCTTAGATAGCTTCAGATCGAGACAAGTAGAAGGAGGAAAGCGAGGCCTTTGCCCTGCAGAGGGACGCTGTCAGCTAAATAAAGCCTAAATATAAGTTTGGTTTTTTGTAGTTCATATTAATTTATTTATTCAGGAATGATGTCGCAACATATTATACAGCTGCGTCTAAACCAATCAACAATACCTGTCAATGTGCTTACTTTTGTTGTCGCAACCTCATCATACAACTCGACACATTTCTAATCTACGATTATTTTCTGAATTCACAAAAAACAAAATATTTTTGTAGACAACCCTGATTACTTTGATACCGCATTTTATAACCCTTTCACTGACCCAGTAGTACGTCAATTCATTAAATAATATTTTAATGTACCTATTTTGTATTAAAGTGAAACACTGGTCTCCACTTAAAAACTAAGTAGGTAACTACTATAGTTCTTTCTTTTCCTAAGATTTTATGCAATAATAATGTTGTTTTTGAGAGTTATACACCACTTCTGGTTCGCACATCCGCCGTTCAGCCATTTCTACGTGATGAGATAACAAATTGATAGAAATTCTAAAAATTGCCGAGTTTTGTTTGTCGCATATATTTGTCTAAATACAATCAATTACATAGTTTAACATTTTCGTGGGAAAATAGAAGCATTTGATTTCAGTGTCATTTTAATAGACTGTGATTCATAAGACACTCCGGCCTCCTATAAATCGTAATGTTTCGAGCTTCTAAATAATAGGGATCATTAACTGTCCATTCAGTCCACTTTCTGTTGAAATATCTTAGTAATTTGTAATGATTAAGGGAAAATAAAATTTTGAATGTTTTGTTAACATATTTTTAGATGGATGGAAGTAATTTGTCGCGTCTTACCGGAAGGGTTGAAATTATGAATGACTGTGTTAGAATAATTCATTGCAGGCAATAAAGCCTTGACATCTTGAAAATTTAGGGCAAACAGATTTTAAAACTTTTGGCATTAGAAGTAGTTTATGTTTGGTCTGGATTTTTTTAAACGTAATTTAATTTTGAAGACATGAATAGTGTTCTTCAAAATGAGTGAAAAAGTTTTTTACACGATACGATTGGCAACGCATAAGTGATATCCGTAGTTGCAAGCATCTACAGGTTTGGGTAACTGCCATCGAAGGGGCCGGCTGTTTGCCACCATAGTAAATAAAAAAAAAAAAATTGTCATATCTCACTTTCGAATTATAAAAAAACCTAACTGCTCATAGCAGTAGATAGAGAGACCTAAAGTAATCATAACTCTGCAAAGTCTCCGAAACGCAAATATTTTTTGCTATAATAATTGTTCTAAGTATTATTTATTTTTTGAACTCGCATAACGTAAGACAGTAGGTACTAGAATATAATTGCAGTTATCGGACTAAAGAAAAAAATGATGGTTTCTGTCAAAAACGACATGGATAGAAAGGAAAAAAGCAATGACTAAATAAAATTAGTACAAAAACAAGAAGATGATGAGTTGCTGTTCGCGGACTTCAACCTTCCTTTACATTTTATTTACATCAGCGTTTCGTTAACCACTGAGTCCTCATCCTTCCCACCGATTGTACTGGTTTACGTAATAGTCGTAAGAGTGATCACTTATTGGCGAGAGCTAAAGCGTTTTATGTGTCATAAACCCGAGCTTTGTGAATCTGAACGAAGATGTTTATGTGGTGACGTAGATAACGTACAAATTAGTTCTGTTACATATTGAGATATTGGGAAGAATATACCACGTGAGCGATGCCGTGGAAGCTAGTGGAAGCTTTCTATTATATCTTTTTAAAAAAACTAGAGGTCACAATTATTACACATTAAAGAAAGGCAAATAAGTTAAACAAATACAATTGGACCTACAACTGTATGGATAATATTGATAGTAAGGATTGCTCGTAATAAAATTAATTAGGACTCGGGATGGCGTTAAGTGCAGGCCGGTCTCACTAATATACCATTATTGACTCCCAATAACCGTGCCTATGTTGGCAATTTCAAAGTTGAGTGATAATGCATTTTCATCCCTATACAAAAAGATTTATAATTCATTTTGATTCAGGCGAGAAGTTGATTAATCTTAAATTGACGAAGTGAGCCCCAAGAACTACAATTATTATTTAGCTTAATTTATTGAAGAAAGATGATAATTATGATATACGATACGTGTGCGTTCTTCCCCCATCTATAATTAGAATAATCCTGCAAAAATCTATTTTGGAGTTTACAAGATGAATCGGATACTATGCCAGTCAATAATTTAACTACTGTCAGGCATAATTCGATGCCAGCCAATAGTTTTAACTATAGATTGGCATAGTTTGATTAGCTTCTAGCGCGGGGCTGTTACCACCCACAAAACTTATCACCAAGCGAATTTGAGGTGTTCCGGCATGATATTTGGTGAAATCTATCTGGAGAGGTCTAGAGTCTAGGAGGACTGAAGGTGTGCTCTATCTAAGACCATAACACTACTCACTACTACGTAGGTTCGTAATCAAACACCTGCATTTTTAAGTATAAAAATAAACCTACTATATTGTAGTAATGTATAAAAAGTAAGCAGTGTTAATAACAAAATAGAAAATGAAATTTATTTCGGGAGCTAGATCGTTTGTTAATTATCTCTGTGCAGTGCAGTTTCAATTCACTGAATATACAAGGAAACGTTATAAAGGGAATATTCAGCGACTCAAATTATATTAACTGCATATGAACGTGAACGAAAACCAAGGAGAAGCGAGATGTGGAGTTTATTAGCGAATAAAATTGTATTCAACAAAGGCGCGAAGAAACATTGTCTTTCTTTGAAGTCTGAAAGTTCTATTAATACTACACTAAATTTTGTGAGGATGTAGGTATGTTTGTTATCTGCGTGCCTGGGTTTAGAACCTACAACCATTGACTTGGCAGTCTAACGGTCATACCACTAGGCTATGACTGCTATATTCATTCGTGATGAGCTGATTGGTTTTAAGATGGGGGCAATCATCGCAGTCAGGAGAGTCAGTGACACGCTATTGTGGAGATAGTAGATACACCAAGCTACAGTAAAAGATCTTAAAACCAGGTTGTACAGTTGTAGAGTCCACAATTTGGATTGTATATGTATATATACAAAGTTGAGACAATAATCGACAGTAACAAAAAGTAAGTGACAATAATAATATAGTACTTCTACTCCTACTTTAAATGAAGTTACCAGTCTGCATACAAAATATGCAATAGTTTTGTTACAGACAGCATTATTTTTTATTTTTAAAATTTTCCACTTTATGTAAAGCATACATTCATTTATGGTGCCTTAAGATCACGTAGAACGTGCCGTGGCCCGTGCCGTTGCCACTAATATAAGGAAATCAATAATGATTATGGTAATGAATATACACCTTGTTGCTTTAAAAACCTGCCAAATTCTTGGAGGTACCTATATAGTCCACAAAACTGAACAATTTTGCTTCAAGGTCGAAATCTGAAAAACAAAAATAGATTTTTCATACAGTGACTGGTCACGTGACTTACTTTTGTATGAGAAACTACTGTGACCCTTGGGGAAAGTTGTAAGTTTTATGGACCTTATTACCTCCTAAAATTTGGCAGGTGTTCAAAGCAACACCCTGTCCATGTAAATGGCCATTATTTGTTATTACTTTGTCGGTATAGAAATATTTATATTTATGCCAGATTTCGGCTTAGCTGTGACAGACAGACAGACATGACGAAACTATAAGGGTTCTTGCCATTTGGCCTCGGAATCCTAAAAAATAACGAATGATGTTAGGCTTGTTCTATACATAATAATCAGATCTTTTGCGAGCTAGGCATCAGTCATACTGCTGACTGTAAGCGAAGCGAAGACTGCTAATGAGTCGACGTGCACGGAGTATGTAATCAGAACAATAATTAGGTATGTAACTGAAATGGCTCATCTATAAACATATTGTATGCATGAGTAAGACACGTATTTTAAACACGTATAAATTAGAGACAGTGGTGCTGATTCTCTTGTGTACATCCCGCTTAACTAATTTTAGTCTAACTATATCTCTTTCTAATAAACAGCATCGAAAAGGGACAGCAAATTGGACTACCAAATTAAAGCTGTCAAATTAGTCTACCTCCTTGCAATTGACGTAAAATTAGACGAGAGCTATGATATGCCGACTAAATTCTCGTTGATATCACGCAAATGGACTAGTTTGACAGCTCTAAAAATCCTTTGCTCTGCTATCCTTTTCTAATGATCCCTGTTAGAAAGAGAGATGGTGAGTCTAAATTAGTTTAGAGCGTGTGCAAGAGAATTAGCACCAGTGATTATGATAACCTTTCAGGGATAAAGTGTTATGACTGATGACTAGGAAGGCAGAGATTTCTGACTTTTAGTATGAATATCCTACTTCTAGGCCCATTCTACTCTTTCCTACCGTACTCTAACCCCTACCCTACCCTACCCAACTTTACACCTACTCAACCATTGTATCATTGTTTTTAATATCTATTCTGCAACGGGACGGAGACAAATATAACAAATCAAAAGCCATGAAAATCGTAGTACTTGACATTAAATTGACCTGGTGACCTATTTGGTGCAGCTATGGGAAAATAATGACGCATTTTTTTTCTCTAAGTAATGTAGTTATCAAATTATAATGTTTCTTTCTTATAGTCTTGATATGTTTGTGTCATTTTACGCTGTTTAAATATACTTTTCATTCATAGTTCAAGAGTAACCCCTCGAACCTACGAGTTAGCCTTGTAAGGGTGTAGACAAATGAGAAAATTTTTTGGTCGCAAAATGCTAACTCGCGGTGTGACGTGTACCTAAAGTTCAGAACAGTATGCAAATGTTTTCTTTGCCAAAGACACGCTAAAGGCCTTAAAGGGTCCTAACTCTTTTCCTATTTCTGCGAAATTGACTCGTAATTTTCCTTTGTCGTCTGAAATAACATCGCAAATTGTACTTCTTTTCCGATTATGATATCAACATAATATTTATTAGTTAAAGAACTATGATCTAAGTAATACGCCTTTATCAGTGCAAGTTAATAAATGGGTATGTCTCTATCTATGAGTATTACCGCTCCTCACGATATCTATCTGCTAAACAGTGGCGTGCGTATTGCTGTGTGCCATTTGTAAGGCGTGGTAGCCAGTGAAGAACTAAATGATGCAGATTGTCACATTGCCATAATTATTGCTTAAGGCTGTAAAGTACCATCCTATCGTTAAACAGCCACATCATCAGCGCCGGATCTTGAATTTTTACACGATAACGGTCTAGCGCTATATAACTTATCTGAGTAGTGTATTCGTTTAGGTTATAATATCCACATGCGATCGCACTAAATGCTCTCCTTTTTAAGGCACTTCCACCATGGAGGTTCTACTGCTCAGTAGCAGACATGGCGGAAATTGAAAGCGCTTGTTGTAGCCAAAATTGGCCACAAGGGAATAAAAACTGAATTCTAGTGGACATATTACATACTTATTTGAATATTCCAAAGATAAAGATGTAAACATGAAAAGGCACAATTCACACTCATTCATTTTATTTAGATTTATACAGCAAAGAACATGTTCGTAAGAAAAACAGTTAGTAATATAAGTAGGTACCTAAAGAAACCTGTTACTCTTCTACTACAGGGCAAAGGCCTCTTCTCATACAGAGAAGGATCGAGTATTACTCATCATGCTAGCTCACTGCGTGTTGGCGATTTCAGACTATTAAGTCAGGTTATCTCTCAATGTTTTCTTTCACCTTTGGTCAGTGGTGTCTCAAATTAACTAAATAAGTCCATATGGCATTTAAAAAGTCACAGTCGGTACATGCTAGGTTCCAACTCACACCCACGTGCTTATAAAACGGATTTATATTTTTTACGAAACCACTGTACCTCCTCCCAGGTACGCAACGCGTTGCGTAGGCGCTATAAATATCGTTCTCATGATGCAATTTCAAGATTGCCATAACAATTCACAATTGAAGTTAAGAGCGCCTTTGTGTAGTATGTTTTCAATCGTGAAATTCATTGGCGTGTGATTCCTGAATTCGTCTCTTTTATACTGAGGTCTAGCGAAGCGTTCACACCGTATATATTATTAGGTATAATACCTAGTATGTAGGTATATTGGATATACGCGTTATTGGTTAGGGTTGGCGATGGAATTGTTTGTAAATGTTTGAATTGGTTTTAGTGGTGCAAGCTATTTGCCAACGATGTAGTGTTAGTCGGTGGGTTGAGGTACAGAGTTGATTGCAAAATATGGCAATAATAATTGGATTATGTTGGCTTGAAATATATAAAAAATAATAATATAATAATAAATAAATAATAAAATAATATAATATATAAAAAAATTCGAAACACTAAACAGCAAACGTCATGCAGACAAGCTCCGAGCTATTACATACAACACTACTTTATATGGGAATAGTAATTTCGTTATGGGTCCTAAGATCTACAATAAAATACCGACTAATATAAAAACAGCTAAAAGTATACATATATTTAAAAATAAACTAAAAGAATTTCTCATAAGCAAAACATATTACACATTAAAAGAATTTTTGAATGATAAAATATAAGTATTATATCTACATAACATAATAATATACTTACTCTTTTTATATTTTATACATAATATATATATTAAAAAAATACACATAATTATATAATTACTTCATAATTAAGGGAAAATTAAATAATAACATGACTGTGATAACCCAACATAAATATAGTACTTAAGAATCTAATTGTTTGATAGATAATTAAATTTATATAACACATAATAATTATATTCAAACGTGTAAGTAAAATAGTAAAAATATGCTTGCCCATATTATTATTATGAATATGTGTGATAGATAAGATTTAGAGTAATATTAAATATGAGCACAAAATATTTATACCTATAATTGTAACATTAAGATAATATAATACCTACATAAAAATATAATACTTAATATCTAAGTTTAAGAGTTAAGTTGTAATAATTCTAATGTTATTAGATATTTGCACACCCTAACAGGTAAAAATGGATGTACCTTGCTTTATATATAACACCTTTGTAACCCATTTTATGGCAAATAAATGATTGATTGATTGATTAATTGAAGATCAGCCGATTCAAGACTAAACATGGTAGAGGCTTGCTGGTTTTTGTACCGCTCGACTGGGCTAGTACCACACTCTTACAAAAAGAGGTTTAAAAAGTGCCACATCTATTTTTTAAGATAATTTACTTCGGATTAGTTGCATTATACTGGCTTTTGAAAATACAATGATCATCTTCTTTTTGAACAATTATGCACTTTTTAAAGAAATTCCATTCTTCCGTCACCATTTTGATTCACAATGTCAAAACCGAAGGTGTTTTAAGACATTTTGGAATCTTTGACAACCCTACTTTCAATTACTTAGAGGTTTGAATGGGATCGGAAGTGAGTTCATAAATATATTTTTTTCTTTTATATTTTATATAAGTAGCCATGTGTTGTGAATTTACTTTGTGCGATTTTTTTAGTACCCTTTTTACTTTGAGTAGGTAACAGTAAGTGTCCACAATTACATGCCCTACTTGAAAAGGAGTCAAGTAATGAGGGCACTTTATTTACATAAGTAGGTAGACTAAGGATTTGTATTGCTCAAACATAATTTTCGTTTTATTCTGAGACTAGCTGATGCCCGCGGCTTCGCCCGCTTGGGTGTCGTTTATCGCGACCAAAAGAATCCCAGATGAAATTTCGATCCCGTTCCCACAACCCGGCTTATTTTTTTCCGACACCACCAACAACTTAACAATTTAATGTATACAAAAACTTAAAAAAATATATTAAAACCTTCCTCGAGAACCATTTTATCCATTGGTAAAAACAGCATGAAATTCGGTGAAGTAATTTTTAAGTTTATCGCGAACAGTCAGACAGAGAGAGACGCGGCGAAGGACTTTGTTTTATAATATGTAGTGATTTTCTTCCCAAATAACTAATAATTCAGCTGTTATATAATATTCAAAACAATTATAAGTAAAGACATTGATAAATTATGTTTGTTGTTTAGGAATACATTTATGTAGGAATTTAAAGCAACATATTCTAATTAATTTTCATTATAAACATTTGCTTTTCTTGATAATAAAATTATGAACATCGCGTCGTTATGTATTTAATTAGTTATAGACTTAAAACAAAGAGTTTTTATTCTATTTTTTCTTTTATTATGTTTGGCGTTTGCGAGAATTTGAGACATTATTATGTACTTACTTTTATATTATTATGTACAGTCGGCAAAGAAATTACATTGGCAGGGTCGATAGTTTGGGATGAAGTTATTCATAGAAATTTGCATGTGGTTGTGTAAAATGAAAAAATGACAACTTTAGCTAGCGTCCCTGCCAACCTAACTCCTTTGCCGACTGTACGTTGACTTTTTTGACTTGGTTCATTATTTTACTTTTTGTTTTACTCTGTGTTTACTTCAACCTTGAGGCCCGGACTCCACCAAAGCGGAGAGGAGATGTGTTTCCACACAAATGACGGATCAAGCGCCGCCGCTCGAGTTCATTCGAGTTGTCATTTGTATGGAAACACTTCTCCTCTCCTCAACAACAAAAAGTCAAAGAGACAACCAAGTCAAAGAAAATTAACGTCATACAGTACATAATAATGTCTCAAATTCTCGCAAACGCCAAAGAAGAAATAGAAACTACTACTAGATTTAAACTCTGACACCAGGTTGTTCATCAACCATACAAAGCAGAAGAAATACTTTGTTCTCATAAATTTATAACTCTAGTGACTTTTCAGGGACAAGTCTCACATATTATATTGTTCTAAATGAACGCCTTTTTCCTTAAGAACGTTTGAACATACAGCGATAAACACTGCGCTGAAAACGATACCATTTACTTTGTAGAATACTTATTTTATGTCGTGTTATTTTGAAATATGAGACGTTTTCACTGTTGCTTTGAAAGAGGGGACGTTATTGTGGTAGTATAAACTTAGATTATTTCGATTTTTTGAAGAAGAATGAAGTATGAGACTGCCTCGTTGGTCTTGTGGTAGCAAGCTGGAATGCTGAGCATGAGGTTTGAACCCCGGGTCGGATAAAGTGTTATTGGGTTTTTCCATTAGGCAATTCTTAGTAGCAGCATAGAGTCTGAAATTGTGCCCAGCTAATGCCAATAGGCTCGCCCCCTATTATACTTGAAAACGGACTCCATTTGAGTTCGAAACTAGGCGGGCATTCCCGAAATTAAAGCCTTAAAAATATTTAATAATTAGTATGACTCTAGAAAGTTATTTTGAAACTGTACAAAAGCCCTTAGAAAGTACCTAGTTTTATTTTTGAAAAATATGAGACATGAAGGTCACCATTCACTTTCGACTAAAAAGTTCAAAGAAATGTCCAGGCCTCTCCTAATGCGCTACTTAGCCCAATCTTCAGCTACCAGCCGTACCAGGCACTTAATTTACTAATACTTCCTCAATTTTTCCTTTACAAAAGATAACCCTAAATAATAATTTAAATATGTTTAAGTTCATAGGCCTTCAGTGTTACAGGCCATAACGTTTATAGGCAGTAAACTTGTCGGTCTCAAATACCGCACGCACATTGTCTCGGATACCGCCCTAGTGCCCATCAACACTTTTTATTACAATTTATCGCGACCGTTCTGTTTACGACTGAACATAACGTATCTGCATTTTCGATTGCAGTTACAAATTGTTTAAATTATATAATTGTCATTGTTTTCAAGGCGCCTCTTTGCGCTAATCTGGTATCTCGCTCGCACATTGAAGTTGATTGAAGATATAAAATCAATGAATATAGTTATGAAAAATCGAAATAACACAATTAAAGAAGAACAATATTATAAAGTTTCAGCAAAAATTTCAGCTTGATCGAAAAAGGTTTTCATCTGCCTAGCCTTTTCACAACTATGTTGGGTTCGGCTTCCAGTCCTACCGGATGCAGCTGAATACCAGTGTTTTACGTGGAGCGACTGCCTATCAGACCTCCACAACCCAGATACTGGGTTACACGATACCCCTTGGTAAGACTGGTTGTCAGACTTTCGGGCTTCTGACTACCCGTAACGACTGTCAAAGATCTACAATTGACAGCCGGGGCCAACAGCTTAACGTGCTATCCGAGGCACGGAGAGTGATAATTAATTTATAAAACGCACATAACTTAC
Source organism: Protodeltote pygarga (assembly GCA_936450705.2). Classification (NCBI taxonomy): domain Eukaryota; kingdom Metazoa; phylum Arthropoda; class Insecta; order Lepidoptera; family Noctuidae; genus Protodeltote; species Protodeltote pygarga. The sequence goes on along the minus strand of OW388257.2, from coordinate 3,822,651 downwards.
GAAAAGTCAGAGGTGCGCGTTGGGTTCGAACCCGAGACCTGACTTGCCAGTCAACGGTCACCACCACTAGGCTATCATGACTCATTGAAAAAGGTTTTAAATAAAAAATTGCTTTATAATTTTTAGTTACTACCATTTAAAAAAAATTAAGTTTCAATCAAGCTGAAATTTTTGCTGAAACTTTGTAATGTTGTTCTACTTCAATTGGTTTACTAACACCTCAAAACCCCCAACAAACAGATTATAACATAATATCGTTATCGAAGTTTAGTTTAAATGACGTATTTTCCTCTTTAGACATAAAATTATATAATCACTTTTAACATATTGAAGAGGAACATGATAATCAGTTATATTCAATAGAAATTACGGTTTCCGTGTATTAGCGAAACAGCACCTGTTTTAGATAATTATGTTGATAAGGCATATCAAAGGTTAAGCTGCGTACGTATACGTAATCTCGGTTTGCTAATGTAAAAATAATTTTCCGTGTCTCCTAAAACATGGAAAATAAACTACCTAATTGGTGTAGCAAAAAAGAAAGTACAGTCACGAGAAAAATTATTATATAAATAATAAAATACACGATATTATACAATATACAGTGCACAAACACAGGTGCACTCTCTATTCCCTCACTCCTTTTGACATTTTTTTTCGAGCGTTTCTGTGCTTTTAAAGGATGTTAACCTACCTACTTTTTCGGTAAATGGTAATAATGTGGTTTAATTTTTAAATGCAATCGAATGAAGACTACAGATTTACATCAGTAATAACCTAGTGGGGTGTGACCGTTGGACTTCGAAATAAAACCACCGACTTTTCTTATTCATTTGAGAATTAGAAATGAACTATCAAAAAACTGTGAAATAAAACCTCGTGAGGAAACCAGCACACTTGAGAAATATTCTCGATTTTAGTTTAGTTGTATATCTACCATACGATAATAATAAAAATAAGACCTGGTAGCTATAGCAATAATACACTTGCGTAACAGAGTTAAGCTAAATCCGTTAAGAAAAAAAAAGAGAAAGTATATTATTACATTCTCAGAATACAGAAAAAACCAGAAGGCGAAGAATCGCAAAAAAATTAAGCTCCATTTTCTTCAAAATGGAGTAAGATTACGTTTTGACCGGTACTAGCATCGCCCGCATCGTATAGGCGTTTTTTATGCTATAAATCATAAAATCTAAATTTAATTAAGCTGGTATGTGTCGTTGCCATTAGTAAAAATGTCGTTGCGTTTGCTATGAAACATTATGGGATTAAATTTACTTATGATTAGGGAAACACGCCCACCACACATGCATGGAAATACGATTCAACGCGGATTCTGGTTGTTTTATATTCTGAGATTACAGTCTACGATGTCGTTAAACGTTTTGCGATCCACTCTTGGGCTTATTGACCGTATCTCATTTGATAGCTTAGTGAATTACCCGTTGGCGTCGGTATTACATCAGAGTAAATTACTTAAAAAACGCATCCCACACGAATTCGAATGCGAATTCCTTACTTTATAGCTTCTAGCTCTAATATTTGTAGGTACTAATTCATAAAATGTTGAAAGCCACGAAGGAGACACAATAGTAAATATATTTTGTGGGTACCGTTAGGCCAGATACTAGCTGAAACTTCGGCTCCGCCGATATTAATGTGTAAACACTTAATAAACAAATATTTGTTTATTAAAATTGTATCTTTTTAATTAACACAGTTAGTTCCGGTTTCATTTTCAACTGAAAGTAACATAGACATAGTTCAAACCCAAATTCGGTTTCGGTTTTGGGTAAAAATCTTATTCTGGTCGGTCAATAATATTCCATAAAAATACACCGTCTCTATTTTAGAATAGAACTCTATTACCTATAGAACATATTCTATTTTTTGACGAGTTTTCACCAAAAATGTAAGAAAACCTGAAACGAACCAAAATCTTAGAGAATATTGAATTGTTGATACAACATTCGGAGACAGTCTCTTGTGACAACAGTGTTTCAAATACTGGGTTAAGTAGTCCTAACTTAAATGTACTTACATATATGTAAATTCTATGAAGGCATAAAAAACTAATAGGGTTACTAAGCCAAATATTAAGGATGAATGATTCTCAAGGTCTAGGCACAAAACACCCTTTTCACAAAAAAAAAAACAGGATAGAAAATAAAACCCGATAACTAAATTTTTTTTTCTTTAAAAAGAGCTCCCATTGAATTTCTTGCCAGATTCTTCTTAAGTAACATGAAAAGAGTTTGCCAGACCATAAAGTCTACCTGCTAGTCTAGAATTCCAGATGAATAAATACAATTTGAATACGTTATCTATACATCAATTCACAAAATATTTTTCAGGATACAATTTACTCACAAAAATCTTGTATTTTGATTTTCTCACGTCGAATGTAGAACTAAAACTTGGTTTGATGGAACTGTTATCCGATACCTAGACTAGACGTGGCACGTGGGCGCCTATCGTCATCTCACACCAATCATATTTCCTTTTGTTTGCTCACAGTCTCCCCATAGCCCGGCGACACCATTGTCCGGCAGAAAAAATAGATCGACCCCTACCATGTGTAAGTTTTTTCACATTCGAGTCTCAGATGGATGTGGTCGAATACAAATTGGGTAAGGTTCATAAGAAATGGGAGCTGTTCTGTAAATTTTGCTCTCAGTGTCAACAAAATATTTACTTTCGCGAGTTTATGCAAAAATTTTAGACAGCGTTTTAAGTTATGTTTGTTAAGACAAATGAATATGGCGTCTTTTTTACGTTGACACACGTAAAACATAAGAAAAACGCCCGGAAAACGTAATGTTGGCGTAACGTAACATTATGGTACAAAAACCATATTTTTGTATGTAAATCCGCAATTCATGGAAATGGAGCGAAAAAGTAAAAAAATACGATGTTCAAACTCACCCACTAACTTTTGTAAAAACTCTATAAATTATGACTTTTATAACACACCTCTATGTTAGAAAATATATTTTAAATAAAATTGACCGTTGACAAGCTTAAAAGTGCTATAATTAATTTTAGCAATTAAATATTTTATTGAGAAATTAATTTTACGAATTTTAACACATTTGACATTGAAATTTTAAGGAAAATATTAAAGACTGCGGTCCAATCACAAATTTCTGCTGTTACGGCAGATGTAATTTTGCAAATACCAAACCATTAGCGCCTCTTTGAGATCGTTCGTATTAATGTTCCTCTTTAAAACCTGTAGAATTCTTAGATGCTAAGCAGTCTACGCTCTTTAACAAAATTAAATAGTTTTAAACTCCTTTGTATAATCCTCCTTTAAAATATATTTAGAGGAAACAAATTATATTACAATTCTTAAATCGCGATCTAACTTTCTTTAAGAATATACCTACATTTAAATAAGCCTTAACTTTTACGCTCAGATGATTTTCTTCCTTAAAAAGTTTTTAAACTTTTATTTTTAGAACACCTAATAACTTTTTTCGTAAGTCATACTTATTATAATATTAATACGGCGATAATCACGGATTAATTTCGGGAATGCCCGACTAGTTTTGAACTCAAATGGAGTCCATTTCAGTTCACAAGAGCGAGCGTAGTAACAACACTTTTAATTTATTTTGCTTTTTTATTTTATTTCTATAAAAAGATCAAAGTCCATATGTGACTTTTACATTATACTATTTGTAGGAAAGTATTATTTAACATATTTAACCTTGGTTGACCCCGAATCAAACTAATTAGTGATCTCTATGTAAGTATTATGTTAAGAATTTTCATGAAAACGAAAATGGTCATAGTAGGGGTGGTCTAATGAAATATACATATATATTTGTGAACTAACAATTAGTGAAGCTCATTCATGGTCACATCTATGGTGAGAATGTCCCATATTCATCCCATTCACTGTGTGCGTATGTATGTAGTGAAGGCGTATTCAATTATAAGTACCTACCTATATCGTCAGCAGGTAAATCTTTTTTGATAAAGTAGTCTTTGAGTTGTTGTAAATAAAATCAGCTTATGTCCCGAGCGGCCTAATATATTTTTTGTATAATACTAAGGTAGCGAACTGGGGTTTGACAAAATTAAATAATGGAGCAAGCCAGTCTCTCTAAGGCATCCAAGAAACAGAGGCATCCAACAAGAAGACGATAAGACAAAATTCATGTGAGCGTGGGGTCTAGTAGCAGTTGTCAGTGGCCAGTGGCAGAGGGCCTATGCTATACGCCGAATTAAGGGATATTTGTAAATAAATAAAATGCTTACAGATATAATCTATATTTATAAAACAGGACTGGCCAACTGACTGACAGAAAACACACAGCCTAAACTGTTGGTCCTAGAGACTTTAAATTTGGAGAGGTGCATTAAGGAAGGTTTTTGGAAATTCCGCCCTTAAACGGTTAAATAGGGATGAATGAAATAATTGGGGAACAAAGTCGCGGATGAAGCGCTAGTTAGATATAAGCACAACAATATAAAAGTATTGGTACGATGTATGTATATAAGCGTATCATCGTGTGGGTGTAGATATAAGCTTGTGATGTCACAATGCACGAATACCTAGATCATCTATAATCAAGTTTGTTCGAACTCTTTTCATGGTTTTTGATTTGTTGTAGTTTTCTCTGTCCCGAAAAGCAGAATAAATATTAAAAACTATAGAATTATACCTCTAGAAGTAGAGTAGGTTAGGGGTATGGTAGTAGGGTAGAAAAATAGGGTCAAGGTAGAAAAGGGGTAGTCTAGGGTAGGGGTAGAGTAGAGGTAGAGTAGGGTAGGGATAGAATAGAGGTAGGGTAGGGGTAGAGTAGGGGTAGGGTAGCGCAGAGTACAAAAGGCGTGGAGGTAGGATATTCACTCGTACAAAGTCGCGCAGGGTAGCTAGTAACAAATAAATCTCGATCACACAAATATTAGTCCCGTTGAGAATCAAACTCGACACACGCAAACGCAGAAGGCAAATCAATTAAGCGCTATGCTACTCGCGTCGTTTTAATTTTCCAAAATGTCAGCGTAATTTCCTTGAACCAAAATCTTTACAAAATCATTTATAGTTTAGGTAAAATAAACAAAATGTAACATGGAGATTTCCTTTGATGGTCACATTCCAATATTTCAGTTTTATGATCACATTTTATGATTTTAAGCGAGAATTACCACTTTCTGCTACCCTAAACGTGTTGAAAGTTAATGCTGTAAATATGTTTTAGCACTTTTTGTTATGTAAAGAGGAAAAATAAGCTAAGTGCTAGTAAAAACTATGTAGGTAGGTACTGTGGAACTCTCGAACCTCTGTTTGGCCCAGAGTTACCACAATTTACTAAACTATTCACTACACAATAAAATAATGATTTAACTGAGAGCTGAACGTAGACTTATTTAATTATTGCTATTATAAAATTTCACATTAAAAAACACACACGTTTTTATAAAAGGTGACGCACGTCATTAAAAGAAAAAAGAAAAGAAGAAGCTGCTCATTGCACTATGTTCAGCGCAAGTAGGTTCGTAGCTGAATAAGGAGGCTGCATGGTAATTTACCGCGGTACCTATATGTTTATCAAACAAAAAAAACCTGCACTGAAAGTATACCCTTTCTTTCTTTATCGTAACTATGATTGATGAACAATCTGTTGTAAGAGTTTAAAGTACACGTAGGCTTCTAACATGGTTTTACACACTGCTAAAAGATCTCTCAGGTGTGCTTTCCTCCAGATGTTTTCCCTCACCGTTTTAGGAAGTGATTTCACATTTCTAATACGCACATAAATTTGAAAAGTCAGAGGTTTGTGCCTGGGTTTCGAGCCTATGACCTTTGACTTGGCAGTCCAATAGTCAAACCACAAGTATATGATGATGATGATAATCGGTGCAAAATTAATTATTAATTAATAACTAGTCTATAGAATAGTCTATCTCTGTCTGTGTCTCTGTCTGTCTAGTCTATCTAGTCTATAGTCTATAGAATATCTATTCAACTTTAACAGCTGATGTTCAAGCATTGATTAAAATTTCTCGTACAATCAGATATCTACAACAATCAAACTACTTAATACAATATTATGCTGACGTATAACTTCCAAAAACTGCTTTCCTGTTTAACACAAATTCACGGTTATACTATTACTAATATCTACATTTATACTATCATTGTGGCTTTTTCATCCGTCTATCAAAAATACAAAAAAATGACTCTGGTATCCATTCACCAAAAGCAGGTTTTCCAATGAATGTGCCAACCTTAGATAAGTTATCCTTCTGATAATTCTTATCTGCCCATTGAAAAAGCACGCCCTACAGGCAAAACTACCATGAAAATTAATAAAAAAAACATTACAACGTATAAGTTGGTAATGTATTTATAAAAACATTTTTTTCATATAAATATGATTACTAATTAGAAGGGATCTATAATTAACCGCAAAGATTTTGCTCAAAGTCCAACAAATATTAAGAACATGGCCGGTCCATTGCAAAAGAAATAAATAAAATATCTATTAATTACTGTCCAAAAGCTACTTAGGCAATATATTAAGCTAGAAAATGATTCAACGCCTGAATGTCCAAAAGAAATATTTATAGGAAAATTAATCAAAGAGCTCTATTATTCATACCTACGTATACTTGACAGGTTTAACCTAGATGTTATATTTACTGTTTTGTTAATACAAGATACAATTATAATGTAATTTTAATATTAATAATATCCTCTTAGTAATCGAATTTCGGTCACACCGGCAAGTCTCAACTGAGATTAGCCATCTACACAGAAGATATTATAGTGCGTAAGTGTGAGCGCAAACACAGGTGCACTCTCTATTCCCTCACTCTCATAATCCGATGGGACGATAATCCGACATGTCTGGAGAGAGGTCTAGCGTAGGGTCAACGTGTTAACCTGCTTTCCGAGGCACGGAGCAAGTGATAATTAGTTTATAATACGCGCATTTACAAATAGTCAGAGGTGCCTTGGGTTTCAACCTGAAACCAGTTACCAGTCAACGGTCATTCCACTTGGCTATCACGGCTTATTATTAATAATAACTATTACTAATAACTGTTACTTGTCACTCTGTAGGTACACATTAAGTGAAAATGGGCTGTTATATACGGGTCCCAGCCCAAGGACTAATAACAATCAGCGTTATCATATTACCAAGCTCATACCTATATGGACATTGTAACGAAAACATAAACCATAGATTCAGGTCATGATTTTAGACTCCCCAGTACAATAATTATTCGGAGGATCTTCAAAAAAAAAAATTGTTTTGTGCCTTTTTTTTTATTAAATCGTGTACGCAATATTGCTATATATCTTGACGTAATTTTGAATAAAAAATAATTAACGAAATTTATTGAGAAAATTATTGTTATTTTCATGAATACTAAAAATAATAAATTATACTAAATAAAACTATCTATAATTATATACAAACCTAAATACCTTAAAAACTTATTTAATAATAATTAACTAATTTATTTTTGTTTGAAACTGCAATGTAAATAGAATTAGAAAATGCTTTAGATTAGCTGTTTCGCTAACAAAATACGCGCAGGGTGACAGATTACCAAATAGTTACTACGTAAGCAGGGTCATCCCCTACTCACGACTTATTGCTTTTTCCGTATTGGTCTTTTGGGTACAAAAGTAGAAATACAGAAATAACCGACGAAAGTTTTCTACGAGAAGTCAAGGTAATGAATCCATGGTTTAAGTTTTTGTTACCATGTCCCTTACACCTGTATATTATAGGTATACTCTACAATTCATACCATGGTTTAGCTGGTTTGCAAAGTTAACTTTTCACCAATCATGATTTATATGACTGCCTTGTTAGTCTAGTGGTCGCAAGCGCGACTGCTGAGCACGAGGTCTTGGGGTCCATCCCCGGGTCGGGCAAATGGTTATTGGGTTTTTCCATTAGGAAACTCTCAGTAGCAGCACGGTGTCTGGAATTGTGCCCGGTTAATGGCAATAGGCTCACCCCTATTACATGGGACTTATAACGTAACTGGCAAAACGTGGGTGTACTGCATACACCTCTGCCTGACCCTCTGGGCAATACAGGCGTCAATCTACTCTACGTAATGTTATGTTTTTATGATTAAAATATTCCTGCCTTAATATAAACTGTAGAGCATTAAATAAGATTTGCTAACACCTTTAGCCAATGGTTATTATTTTTAAAGACTAAACTAAGCACTTTAGTAGACGGTTATCATTTTTTGTTTAATGCACAGTTGGCGTAGTGGTTAAGTGACTCACCTTCCACGCACATCGCAGGTTAGCTTCCCGCACCGGAAAATATTTGTGTGACCTACTATTCAATCAAATCTAGGTAATGTTGCTTTGTGAAATTATATGTAACTGTACCCACAATACAGGAGCAAAATATAATTAATTATTTCCCAATTCAGTGCCTCGGAAAGCACGTAAAGCCGTTAGCCCTGCGCCTGATCTCTCTCTGATCATGTCGGGTTTCCGTCCCATTGGACTATGAGAGTGAGGGAATAGAGCATGCACCTGTGTTTGCGCACACACTTGTGCACTATAATATATCTTGCGTAGTTGATTTATCTCCATTGGGATGGGAGGGCATTATTAGGGGTTTTTGAAAATCGAAATGAAAAACACAAGGCCAAATTGTATGTCTGTTTAGTAGTAAAATACTCTTCAGTACTGTTGTACTAGTATGTATTCTACTGTAGTATTTCGTAACACAAATGATAGAAAGTTATTGTTTCTTTTCCGACCCAGAACTCCTAGAAAAACAAAACATTGGAGAATAAATTAATTGTTTGTTTACTTTAAATTGTTTTCCGGACAAATTATATTTACACAAGAAAATATTTAAAGGGTTCAACTGATCCTGAAATGCGCAAAACAAACAGATTTCTGAAAAAGCAAACATTGTTATTTCAAAACATGTACCCAATCTAAATGACGTAGCATTTTAATATGTACGCAAAAAAGCGGTTAATGTAGATATATAAAAATATTAAATTTAATGTCATCAGACAATTTTGCCTAAAATTGAAAAGCAAACTATGTTAGTAGCATTCCGGCGATGATTAAGGCGGTGGGCGGGAAGGGCGGCTGCCGCCTAGCGCAGTATATAAGCGTGCGTCAGGGCGGGCGACTGCACAACACCACTTGTTGCCGACGGTAGTGCCTGCCAGTTGACGTTGTTGCTGAACAACACTTCACATAATTCAGGTAAGTGGGAAAAAATATTATATACGTGAACAGTATTATGTTTTTAAAATTTTGCAGTATTTAATTCCAGATATAAGTTTTAAAATTTAAAAAAAAATGCAACTTAATTTTAATACAAAACAGTATATAATATGGAATGTAAAATTAATAATTTAATTTATAAAGTGTACCAAAAGAAAATACTTAAAAAATAAAGTTAAGTTTAAAACAATTTTAAATATACGACAATATTAACAAAGTTTGAAAACTTAAATTGTGTAAAATACAACTACAGAAATTAAACATTATTTGAATTTACAAGACTTAAATAGCTTCAAAAGTTTATGAAGCTTACTTCAAAAAGTTTGCAGCTGCGTTTGATGATTTAACTTTGCCACCAGTTCTATACTTTGTCCATTTATAACTAAGTTTGGATAAAATATAATTATTATATTCTGTCGCCATTTAACTTAAGTTTAAAAAAACATTAATTAAAACGTGAATTTCAGCTTGTGAAATTGTACATTCAAATGTATAAGCTACATAAAACTTCTTCAAATATATTTCATAAATTATTTAAAATACTGACTTACTTGGCCTTCATTATCGCCTCACAATATTTAAATCAAATCGTTATTACTAAGACAATTATCTATACTGAATAATTATTAAGCAAAATAACAAAACGCCAAAGTTAATTTATTAAACAAACATTTTACATCATATAAAAGGAAAACAGTTGCTTCAACTTAAAACAACTTAAAACGTTCATTAACCGACGTTAAATGATAATCGACTGAAGGGAGTTTAAGATAATAACCTTCGTTTAACAACTTTCTTAAACTTTCATTATTATTTTATTTATCACGTCAACTTTACTTTTTACAGCTTAACTTCGAGTTGTGAACTAATAAACTCAGTAACCCGGAGTTGGGAAACTATAAAAAAGTTTTCTAAACGGCACCAAAGTGATTGAAGGGAAATTATTAGAAAAGTTACGTTAAAACTAAACTTATATTAAATTATTAAGCTTTTGATTAACTTCTTTAGCATTATCAATTTATTAACGTGATATTTTAATATTTAATGTAAAATACCTCTTGAGGATTTTATTTAAATTCAGAATTTTACAGTTATAAAGTTACTTACTTTAATTATACTCCGTTGTTTTAACGGTGTTTTCTTACCTTAAGTTATACCTAATCTTAGCTCAAAAATATTGGTGTAAAAATAAAACTAAGGTTTTTATAAATAAATGTCTATGTAAAAGCATATTAAGTTTGAGCTTAAAATCGATTATGATTTAACTTACTTGTTTTTTGCAGTACACTTTTTGATTACAACTGTGTACTAAGATTTTTGTAATTTGAGAAAAAATTAGTAAGCACATATCATTTGCCAAAAAATAGTAAAGAGAAGTCCCTTGTCTAATAAACCGGTAACAGTACGCAAAGTTCCCAAAATGCCGACGGCATTGCCACGTTGAGTGGTAATAGAGCCTTTGCGACGGGTAATCCAGCATTTTGGTCGCAAATTCTTTCGACCCAACGCGGACGCCCTGACAGCTCTTTGTAAATTTTTGGGACTAGGCTTTTAACCCCAAAAGACACAAATGAGTATAAGTGTTAGTAGTTCTCTATCCTATATAGTGTAGTTACTGAATAATAAGTCATAGAGTTAGTAATAAGTCTAAACTCAAAGTTAACTGTCTTTGGGATCGACGGAAATTGGGTTAGGTTAATTGTTGGCTATTTCAAATATCATGAAAGTACAGTGGAAAAAAAGTATTTTCAAAGCAACACTGCGACTACTTTTCTACATTTTAAATTCTAAAATACAAGGAAATTGTATCTTCCGTAAGGAAAGCTATAATGTCCATAAAAAAAAATATTCTTACTAACTTAAAAGAAAAAAAATAAATCTAGAGTGAATCATCAATCAGTTTTTTAATAAAAAAATATTTAAAATATAAAAAGGAAATGGGGTTACTAATGTGTTTTTCTTTATTATAAACTTTAATATTATATTTTATACTTTCATATATTTTGATTTTTAAAAAGTAAATAGCTACAAACTTTTCTACTTCAACCACCAGTATCGTTAATCTAAAAACATATTTCGATTGCATTTCAATTGCAAAAAGAATCCTTTCATTATTTTCTATTGCGCTTCAGTAAATTGCTGTAATATTTTCTGAGATTGTTCATGATAAAACAATACAAGGGGCGGATAAGAACTGATTAATATCGAAGCATTCGAAAATCAATGACGACTCAGGTCCAATTAACAATACCTATTACTTTTTAAAATCAGTACTTCTGGTAGCGAACATTTCAGATGACGTCATCATCAAGGATGTTCGTGAAAAAAAAATGAATTTATGTCAGTCAACCTCTTTAGTCCGACCGTAAAGGTTTTAAAAAAAATCTTAGATAACGTTTAAAGCTAACGTCTCTTTGGTCAGATCTAATCTTCTATTTTTAAACTAAGATAGAACACCCTTTCTCCTTATTTAAAATATTCAAGAATATTGTTCACTATTAATTCTCGTGTTAAATTAATTAGTGTGCCGCTGGAGTTGTGGCCTAACTAACCACTTTTGGAGGCCAACGTTAAACCTGAATTATTTCTAGTTTAGAACGGCTGTTGGAAATTAAATACTCTGTCTATAGGCTGTATTGGAAAAGTGAAATAATATTTTTCAGTTTTTTATTATAATAGAAAGAAATTTGTAAGAAAATGTTTCTGATTAAAAATGTATTATGGCGCTGTTATATGGTTCAGGCTTTCCTGAACTGAATGAAGCAACGTAAAATATAACAGGTCAATCATTAAATTGAAATTGGAAACCTTTCAACCAAAGTGAATCTGTACATTCGAAAGCACAAACATGTAGGTAAACATAAAATTTTAAAAATCATACCAAAAATAATTATTAGATTTAATTAGATAATTAAATAAAAGAGACAGTACGAATCTAATCTACACATTGACATACATTTATTACTTCTATCCAAATCAGATATATCATATCATTGACGATTTAAAAAACGCAAATACTGCATATTTGTGTTTGTAAAATGATATAGTATTATGTTGTAGGATGATTTAATAATTTGAATTTTCGCGAAAATCCTAAGGATATTGCAAAAATTCGGATAATTAAATAATGGTGGAAATATTTCTCAATTTCACTGGAAAAAGATAGGGTTTTTACAAAAAGTCGAGTCGCAGTAGAATATCCTTATACAGAAATCAAGTGATTATCTTCTGATTTACAGGTTCAATTTATACAAAAATATACAACCTGAATATTGGCAAACGTCTAATGATGTTATAAATGCTATATTATTTTAATTTTAATGCGTTCCTTTTAGAACATACACGACATGACATAGACATGTTCACATATTTTAGCCCACGACTGTACTTAATCAATTCAAAAGTGATCTACCTACATTTTCGAAACTGGAACGTTAAAATTTATTTTACTCGTGCTTCTGAATTTAAAAGTGTAAACTCCGGTTTGTGATATAATACACCCTGTATACACGTGGTTCATATTCTTTTATGAGGCGTGGAGCAAAGTTGTCTGTTGTTTGATGCAAGTAATGCATTTAAGTAACATATCCAGCGGAAAGGCTTTGACACGGCGCCGGGTATGTCAAAAGAAGCGAGAAATAATGACTTCATTCACTAGAAAGATGTGATAGGTTTCGTTGCATTCAGATTCGAAATTCGAAAATAAAACCAAGCTAAGAGTTAAATTTAATTCCTTCGTAACATTTCTGTGAAGTTTCGCTCACTAATTTGATTGAATCCTATATAACTAATAAGAATAATATGTCCCAATAAATAACTATTCGTTATAATAAACGGCAAGCATTGCTATTCGTTTAGCTTTCACACAACAATGTTTGCCAATCCGTGGAGTTACTACCTATATTTTAAGAAACATTTCTCCCGACTGTTACGGTTGATAAAACCTTCTATACGTTTGTACGTCACACGAGTGCAATACGTGTTCGAAACGTGATCGATCTTAATAACAATAAGTTGGTGACCGTACGAAACAATGTCTTTGATAGAAAGGGACAAGTTGACAATATTGCGGACGAGAAAATAGCTTTAAGACAAAACGAAATAATATAATTTATTTTAAGTACTTTAGTTATCGGATATTTAAAAAAATATCGTTTCTATCTTTAAATGCAATTTATAGTTTTAAGCATATTTTAACAGCTAATTACTGCTAAATCTTAATTATGTTAGTTTACAAGTTAATATTTATTTATATAGACTTACGCCTGTATTCCCCAGAGGGGGTAGGCAGAGGTGTGCAGTACACCCACGTTTCGCCGGCTATTTTATAAGTCCCATGTAATAGGGGGCGAGCCTATTCCCATTAACCGGGCACAATTCTAGACTCCGTGCTGCTACTGAGAATTTCCTAATGGAAAAACCCAATAACACTTTTGCCCGACCCGGGGATCGAACCTAGGACCTCGTGCTCAGCAGTCGTGCTTGCTACCACTAGACCAACGAGGCAGTGAGTTATAAGTTAATATTATGTAAAATTTGTACGCCCTAGCAGAATATGACGGATACTACAAATTGTTTTTATCCACCTTAATATACCTACTCATATTCTCGCAAATAAAATTTATTCTTATTCTATTCTAGGGAAATTAATTATAAAACAATAATACTCGTACACCTACATCGTTTATTAAATTTCTTCTCACAGTTACATACATATCGATCATACCTAAGAATACTTTATGTAATACTAGCTTTTGTCAGCGGCTTTACTGGCGTTAATTTAGAATTTAAAATTCAATCATGATTCGAAAGACACGTGGCGTCATCTATTATCATAAGAACGTTATTGTTGTTTTCCTCGGGAACACTAACACGGGACTAAAAAGTCCGTTTCTGTAAACCTGACAACGCATATGCAAAATTTCAGGACGATTAGTTCAGTGGTTTAGGCGTGAAAACAAACTTACTTTCGCATGATATATGTATATGCAAAGAAATTAATTATCACTTGCTAAAACGGTAAAGGAAAACATCGTGAGGAAACCAGCTCACCTGAGAGATTTTTCAACAGTGTTTAAATCCATGTCAGAGGTCTACGAGCATTTTTAACTCTAACACCAGGTTGTTCATCAACCATAGTTACGATGAAGAAGAAGATAATTATATTGTAATTATAAGTTAGGATACACACACAGAGATAAATATCACTCTCCGTGCCTCGGATAGCACGTTAAGATGTTGGCCCCGGCTGTCAATTGTAGATCTTTGACAGTCGTTACGGGTAGTCAGAAGCCCGAAAGTCTGACAACCAGTCTTACCAAGGGGTATCGTGTAATCCAGTATCTGGGTTGTGGAGGTCTGATAGGCAGTCGCTTCATGTAAAACACTGGTATTCAGCTGCATCCGGTAAGACTGGAAGCCGACCCCAACATACATAGTTGGGAAAAGGCTAGGCAGATGATGATGATACACACACAGAGATAAAACGTTACTATATGTAACAGTTGCAAATAAAGACTCAAAATACAACACCTTCTCTTAATTTTACCTCGTCCATATACCGTAAATATAATTGAATAGTGCCTAAATAGTATTGTAATCGAAACAATGCATACATAGAAGATGTATCCATAATGTGTCACCTACTTGTCTTTCGAGTGGAAGAATTGGGTCACAGTCGAGCTCATATAAAGGGCTCGCAATACATTCTGACGTGAGCACTAGCGTTGATGCGTAGCGCGAATATTGGATAATTCGTTTATAGTTTAAATCACAAAGAGAATTTACAATATAGGTAAAAAGGATGGGTTTTGATAGCCTAGTGATATGACCGTTGACTGGCAACTGTCAGCTCTACTCTGAAAATCGAACAACGATGTTTCGGATCGGAACGTAATAATGAAGACAATCAAACACAATCCTTACCACCAAATTACCACTGTATAATTGTACTTAGTGCTTTCATCCTGTCGTTTGGTTACAAATCCATAAAAAAAAACAATCTATTAGAAGGTAATTTAACGAACAAACATGCGATCCGACATTCGAAGCTTCGGTAAAATTTCGGAGTAGGCCCCTAGGTTTGAACACAAGGCGCGCATCTGTGACTTTTCAAAGTTACGTGCGTATATAAATTATCAATAAAATTACGTCGTGCCTCGGAAAGCACGTTAAGCTGTTGGTATTGCGCCTGATCTCTCTCCGGTCGTGTCGGATTTCCGTTCCATCGGACTATGAGAGTGAGGGAATAGAGAATAGACCTATTAATAGAATAGAATATTTTCTGCGATTGGCCGCTGTGACCGAAATTTGGTCAAGAGGGATAATTTATAATACAAAGGACGGAAAGAGTTTCAATTCTCTGACAGTTCCATATATTCTATTAAATTTAATTACCATAATGAGAAAAAATTAAAAAACTGCTTTGAGATTTTTTCTAACACAAGTATATAACACGTTGGCTTTTGGAAGGGTTGGGCAGAGATGTTTTAAACTTACATTACACCGAATTGTATGAGTTGCATTGATTGAGCACAACACGCTATGATCAAACTGGTAATCGAAACTGGGATTGTCTGTTCAGCAGTTGCGGTTGCGACCACAATGTCATTGAGGCAGTCAGATTTAATATTTTCTATACAGATATGGTATTATAATATTATCTACTATCGCGTACTTTTGGGCCTCTTTACCTTGTATTCAGATATTAAAATTGTTTGTCTTTGAACTTGACGACTTATAAGTTTTGTATTATCCAAAATATGGACCAAATTTTTTCATAATCTTTGTCAAAGATTTTGTGATACAGAATCATTCAAACTGAATATTTTTGGAAAGTTATACTGAAAAATTATTTATTTTTTGTAAATAGAAATCCCAATTAATTTTACGATGCTACTTCTCTACAAGTATGAGCATACTTTTAACAAAAAATAATAATTGTAAAAGAAAATTTTAATTCTTAACCCTGCTCGGAGTTACATTTACACATATCTATAGTTTAGTGGTAGAGCGACTGAGTACTTTACTTAGTATGTCGCTGGTTCAAATACTACGAGTAATCGACTTTTTTTGCTTATGTAGTACAAATACATTGTACAAGTACATTGTAAAGATGTCATTTAAAAAATATTAATTATAAGAATTAGTGCCGTTTCTAAGCTACAAATATACAGGACTCTCGCAATTAAGGGTGAGGTGACTCAGTCCACGAAACTGAAGGACATAATTATTTAGTTCACATTCGGACTTTCTGTACAAATACAAATAATATTTATAATGTTCGGTAAAACCCCATCAGACGGAAGATGGTAGAAGATTGTATCCTCTAGACCCACCCGGTCTAGAGGATGCAGTCCATCTTCCGTCTTCCTGTTTTAAAATCAGGTACGCTACATCGTACCACTACACAAAAACCTTCTTCGTGGTACATGATATAGGTACAATGTTTACGTTTATTGTGTCAGCTAAAAGCTAGTATAGGTATTACCGGTTGTCATTCACATTATTTGCAACGTTTATGTACCTACGTAACGGTAAAACGTGTCATATTGCGGTTTTTATACAAAATATATAAAAGTGGGTTATGTGTGAAACTGAAATTATTGTAAAAATGTCAGATGTTAAAATAACTCGCATATTTGCAGTTCAAAATATTATGTTATGATCGAAAAAGTCAATCTTTCGTCTTCTTTGTGGTATGGTTGATGAACAACCTGGTGTCTGAGTTTGAACCACCCGTAGGCCTCTGACATGGCTTTACACACCGTTGAAAAATCTCAGGTGTGCTGATTTCCTCGCGATGTTTTCCTAAAGAATAAAAATTCGAAAAGTCAGAGGTTTTCGCAGTGAGCCTAGCGTGGTGATAAATACTCGATCGCTCTCTCAATGAAAAGAGGCCTTTGTCCTGCAGTTTAACAGTCATAGGCTGATAAATTTATTATATATAGTATAGTGAATATAGGTACAAGTTTATGTATATGGCAGTAGACCTAAATAAGACAGTCAAATACTAAATAAAGGTTGAAACCAAAATTGCCCATAAAGTCGCAAAAATCGATTTCAAAATTAGGCAATAACACTAGCGAAATATTATTTCTGTAGAATGAACGGTAAAAAGAGTACTTCGAAATTCAATTAAAACATTCTCCTATAAACAAACATGGCCATTACGAAAAATAACTGATATTATTCTGTTCCCTTCCAATATTTCTAAAGTTATTACGGTACCTACAATAAAATTAATATAATCAGAAGTAACGCGTAAAATACCCACATAAATGTGAACTTTAATATTTATAAGTGGTATTTGATAAAGGCAGTTTTTTAAAAACGTTTTTAGGTACCTAGTTTTCCGAATAGATGTGAAATGACTTAAACGAGAAATATACCTCTAAATTATTTTTAAAGTAAATGCAAGACATACTAGCTTTTCCCGAGCTTTTGTCCCGGGATTTACTAAGATATGAAGCCGCGGGAAAAGAGAAAAATATTTCTTTTTGGGATAACAAGTACCTCGATATGTTATCATTCTCCAGCCCACTAACTGATTTTTCTTGGGAAATATAGGCATATGATTAAGAATGTCATTCTCTCTCATTGAAAGTTAAAAATGGAATCAATTATATTGCTATTATCTTCTTTTTTTAAATAGGCAGTCACAAAATAGTTCGGTACCATTTTCTATTCTGATTTTTTTTTTTGTTTTTAACCAGCTTTTGTGTTGAGTTTCAGACTGTATAAAAAAAAGAACAGTGAAAAATCGACATATAAGTGAGCCCTAGTACTAATAAAAAATATTCTTCGTTTTGAGGAAATTGAGAACCCTACAATAAATATCAAGTGTCGTATAGAATATTAAAGGCAAACACATTAAATCATTTTCGCAAAACTGGAACAACCCAACACAATAAATAAAAGACAAACTTATAAGCGAGCTCCCATCATAAAATCAGCAAACCAATTTTAATAACAATTCAGCCGAAGGCTTAAAATTTCACAGGCCATAATATCACCAAATAAATTGAATTTAATAATATAGTGGCAGTTGCACATGCTGCTGGGGACGGACGTGTCAATTTCACGCGTCCGCACTTTCGAACCCAGCTTTAATTATATTATCCGTTTCACCCCCTGATATTTTCCATGGATACGCCAATTTGTGAACGCATAACGTACTTAATAAGATACGAATAAACGCTTATGTGGGGTCAATTAAAAATAATTGCGTTAAAATTACTGTGATTTCAGAATTTCGGATCAGTGTGTGAATCCGAAATAATCGTACGAAGTTGGATTCTTGAGAAATTTCAACTTTTAAATAATTGGTTGGGATATTTGAGTTTCTGCTGCCTCTTTTGGGTCAGTTTCCTAGTTTCTTCAATGCTGAGGGTCGTGTGTCTCTACTCTACATGAATTTTGAAAATTAATCGTTATAGGTATATTAATCGTAAATAAATGAAAATCTTTAATAGTTACTTTGTCACGAATACATCATTACATTTTTCTGCAATACGGAAACAAAATGTTTCCATAAGTATTTTATTAAATCCATGTTTACATTTAGAAATCTGACAAACTACAGACACAGAATTCGTTTCTAGATCTTGTTCACAAAATTGGTTGATTTTAATTAAGAAACGTTCAAATTATGATCAAGCTTTGTATGGAGCTCGCTTATGGGATTCCCTTCTTAACGTACCACAACGACACAGCTAGTGATGTAAAAAAAAAGAATAAAATATGAATTATAAATTGTTTTTCATACTAAAAATACATTATAAAGGAAAAGGCAATCAGTGTCTTATTATTTGGCTTTCGATAACAGGGTGACCCAAAGGGTTTTGCCAGTTACCTATTAGGTATCTTTATGAAAATGAAAACAAAGAGAGTCGATATTATTGTATCCCTTTCTATATAATGTGATTCCTAAATTATCATTGAATTTTGATAACATAAAGTCTATGATTTTTTTTTGTTGAAATGTATTTTTTTAAATACTTAGATACTAAAAGCCGATTTCACCATTGACACTAAACGCGATCAATCAAGTTAAACTCGGTTCAAGCGCTTAACTGAGTTCAGAACTGTAATTTGTGTTGGGCTGAACTTAGTTTTATTAAACTCGGTTTATACAGTGAATGGTGAAATTGGGCCTTAGTTGGCAAACATGCTTACCGTTTACCTAGGTGTGTGCGTAGGAGTACTTATTACTTACTAGTGACATACTTACCAACTTTTTTTTCGTCCTATGTTTGTACAGTCTCCGTTCCATCGTGGGTAAAAAAAGAGGTATAAGTATATTTAATTAAAATGTTACATAATCTAGGCCTGTCGATGGAAAATAAATCGAATATTATTTTGAAGGCATTTTCTTTGTAATACATACGCATTCTTATACTAAAAGCTTTATTGTTATCAACAAAATACACGTGTTAAGAAGTACAAAACAGAATATTTTTCTCAACGAATTTTCTGTTTATCTAAAATGTTTTTATAACTAAACTTTTATTCGAAATATTACGAGTGCTGTTTACTCACGTTTCAGTGTCAATAACAGAATGGATTGTTGATATTTTCTGATGGTGTTAAAATTTGCGAGTTGCAGTAAAATCACAGATTGCAAGTTTTTGGGATTTATATATCGTCTGTCGATTATATAGTAGTGTGTTTGGGATTTGTATATCGATTGTATAGTAACGTCCAGTATTGTTCATTATTTAGCCATATTTGCAGTTGCACCACAATTGGATTAGTATTGAACGTCTCCTGTTTCATAAAAAAAAAATACCTATATTCTAGAACAATCAAATCAATAGCTTTCGATAACAACAAAATCTATTTTCCTAAAGAAACAGCGTCTGAGCTTGTAGCAATATTAGTTTGGTCCCCTTGGACAAAAGCCGTAGATTAAACCAACCCAGCGTAACTCCGTAATTCCACGGAGACGAAAATGGGAGTTATTATTGTTCACCACACCTGAAAATAATACTCCGATTCAAGTTTTCATTTCCAATTATTAAATTATTATCCTGTTCAATGAATTTAGGAAAGGATTGCATTCGGTATAATGGCGACCTTATCGTGAAGACGTGTGCTCAATCTTGCAATGATTGCGATACGGGGATAATAAGGGATTTTCGATTTCAATTAGATTTGTAAAAGGAAAATATGTAATAGAGGATATTAATGGTGTAGTTTTACCTTTTTGAGGAAAGAGTTTTTTTTCTTTTTTCATAAATTTGTTAAGGTAAGGTTATCTATCAGTAGGCTATAAAACAAAAGAGTGGGTTTCAATAAAATTTTATTGCAATGACTGCCTGACTGACAGATAGTAGGTACTCAGCCTAAACCAGTGGACTTAAAAATTTTAAATTTAAAGAAAATTTAGATTTTCCTTGAGATCGCTAAGGAAGGATTTTTGGGAATTAGTTTTGTCTATAATTTCCAACCTATATCGGGTTAATAGCAGAGAAAAAATAGGAATTTATTAATATTTTGGTGATGTATTTAATACAAATGAAAACCGAATTAATTAAACTATAAATAAATTCATGCGTAATATCAAAAACTGTTACTGTGTGTGTGTCACCCAAAAAACAAATTAATAGACTCTCACTAATTTGACTTACAGTCAAATGAACTATGATTCACGATTTGATTAATTACAAATGAACAGTTTCATAGTTTTAAATTTAATTCAAAATCAAACATTCATTCAAAATTGAATAATTTTATTCACTTGATATTCAGATCAAAATATAATATGAAATCTCAACCAATGATTTATTTTTAATGTTACATCATTATTATACGTTCTAAAGGGGTGAACGTACCTTGAATAAATCGTCAAACCGAAGCAAAAATGATTGATGAGGCGAGGCGGGGTGAATGAATGATACACGAATCCCGTACGCCTGCAAAATTACCACACGTGTCTACCTGTTTACAGTCGACACTAAGCTAAAAATTATGTAAACAAAGATGAAATAAGTTTTTATGAAAACAACAATTTTAACCAAGCTTTTATATTGGACTATCAAAACAAAACGTACCTTTAAAATGCAAAATTTTGTGTCTGTACTGTTGGCCGTTGAAGAGTTCCTTTATTGGAGCTAATCCTGGATGTCGATTCAGGTAATGTTTACCATAAAAATGCATTGTCATCAAAACTGAACCCAAAATAAAATCCAAATTCTTTTATCTTTTCATAAAAAGAACTAACAAAAAATTACTTTGACCCTCACCTTTTACCTAAAAACCTAACTACGATCTTGTAAACTATCGTGCTAAGACCGGTGTGCTCTTGTAAAGGATTCAAACTCTCAAAAGCACATTATAGAGGCAATAGTGCTTGGATTTGATAAACGTTAGCCCTAGGGAGGTTGACGGCATCGGAATCCATTTGCGGTTCCCGATTCCCCGTCTATTCGTCGTCGACTTTGCGGTTGCATCGATTTGAGTAACAATGTTACGAACCGCAATGCAATCGACTTGACAGATTTGTTAAATAGTTGTACTTTTTAAAGTACTTTGTAAAATTCAAGTGATTTTCAGGCATACGTTGTTATTTTGTACAACAATGCTTCGGAATAAGAAAAGTTTCAAAGTTGTTTTTTGTTAATTATCGTTGCTGAAAAGAGCTATAAAACACTAGTAAAAAAGTTATATGTTTTACAAGTTAAAAAAAAAGATAGCAAGATGTGTAAAAATGCTATTTAATTTCACGGTCAGGTACACAGGTTCTACCTACACAGTTAGATGGGAATTTCCTTTGCCACAAAAGGAAAATAATACAAGTAGGTATTACACTAGTGTACGAGATAAGGGCATTGTTTGATTCAAGGATTTTCGTACTATTTTTATTTTTGAGCGACTTTGCTCTCGTGTCACTGTCCAGTCTATAAACTATCTCGGCAAAAAATCATATTGATCTCTCCGTTGCTATCTTGATATGTGGAAAAAAGACAAACTTACACTTTCGCATTTATAATAGGTAAGTAGTATGAAGTATGGTCAATTACTCACACAACCAACTCGATGCTATGACAGTGACAGTTACATTTTTTATGAGACAGAGGAAAGAACGTGCTTGCGGATCACTTTATGATAAACAATCATTTCCGCAACACCTCCCATTTAAAAAATAATAATTTTAAGACGCTAAGTCCTGATTCAGAAGAACTTTTTCCCATAAGTTTTGTTCTTCAGAACTTACACAGTGGTTACGCCACGCCGCTAAATTCCATGTACTTTGACACCAGTTCCACATTGTTAAATACCACTGGGGCCAACTAGAGTTGTAGATATGTCTGTGGAATCCCTGTCATCTGGCCCTCTGTGCACATAAAGGCAAAGATTTGTTGTAAAGTTGGTAGACCTTGCGAAATATGCGGTCTAAAATGTTTTGTAGAAATGATAATAAAAATATCTCATTTAGAACTTTCACCACTGTTGACTTTTGTGGTTTTAGTCCAGAGCTAGAGGACTCCTAGGTATTAAGTGCTTTTAGTTTGCTTGATAACGAGCTTTATTTTCATACATTACGATGTAGTAAGTATTTTTATTTTCATACAAAATTAGTTTAGGTTTTGAGTCTGGTGTTTTTACCTTGATCTTGTCGTATTTGTTTTGTCTATAATTTCTATTCTATTTGAAAAATAAAATGTGTTCTCATATTTTTACATAAAGGCAGGCATTTTCTGGTTTCCTCTATAAAAAAATAACTATTTGGCAAGTTGTATTAATGAAGTAATTTTAGATTATAACGTAAATTATTTTTCTAAATGGAAAATGTCGGAGGGATTAAGTACTTTTCACTTATGATTCATAAAAACTAAAACGGAAGCAATTTACATTCAGTGGAATGTTATAGAACGGTGTGAATTCTGGCTTGACATGTAAAACCATGGTAGAATAAATTAACTTTTTTTTTTTTCAAATCGTGTGACCGTTCATGATATTTTGGACGGACTTAGCGAAAGGGGGGCTAGTGACCCAAGTTATATTTATGTTTATTCATAATATTTTTATTAAACCCGTCAGTGTAAGCAAATCATTGAAAAAAAATGTGTTTCTACGATTTCTGACCCGGTAGTTCATATCACTATGCTGTTTATGTGTCACTGACAGATAGACATGCCTACTATTTATTTATTTATTTTTTTTAGGATGGAAAACCAACAGCTATTCATAGGTATTATAACAGTGGAATAAGATACATAGAGCCAATTACAGGTTTTCACGGCTAGCAACACTATATAACTATATAACTCTGAAGCTTTAAGTTTTATGCTATAAGCTTTATGGCTATAACTATGTTTCGATTTTACCACGAAGCCGTGGTTCCGAAACTTTAAATAAACAAATTCTATTGACAATATTTTATTCTATTTTCTTTCTGTGAATATTTCGAACTTAAATGTTAGCATATTAAGCATTTATATACCTTTAATAAATGTTTATGTAATTCTATTGGCCTTAATGTCACTTTTTTAGGATCTAAAGCCGTTTAAACAACCACACTTAACGTGAAGATCTGGTAGTTCAATTAAAATTTTCTCAGAAACGCGCATAACGGAGATAAAGGCGGCGAAAGGTAGGCAATTTACTTTTCCACAGAAGAAGTAATGAGTCTTTTTGATTTAAAAAAAGTCGTGACTCCCTAATTTATTTTGAAAAAGTATTGCATTTTTTGTTATGATGCTATTTTGTATACACGAATTGATGTTTATGCTTTCAGGCTTAAACCACTTTACGGTTTACGTAAGAATGAGATATCCTAATGCTATCGTTCCTTTGCCATTACTAATCCTAGCTTATTAGTCCTAAACTTTGTAGGGGTCGGCTTCTAATCTGCAGTGAATTCAGCTGAATGACAGTTTTTTTACAGAGAGGCGATGCGATATTTTAAAGTTAGGTACTGACTTCCAATATCGAATGTGGAAGATCTTCATTCATATGTATATATGCCCTTGATAATTATTTTTAATGCGCACATTACTTCCAATTTCTTTTTTCTTCAACTGACCAGGCAAAGGCCTTTCTTATTTTTGCAATGTTGCAGCATTTTACTCTTTATTTTAACGAAAGAGTGTCTAATTGTCACTCTCTATCGAAGGAGATTTCGGGTTAACCTTTTACGTTAACCTTATTTGCATGCTTTTACCATTAAGGTCGCGTTTATGAAAATACAATTTTATGATTATGTTGAAATAAAATGCATAGCACTTAGTGGTTAAGTTCTATTCATAAAATTTTACTCGTGTGACACATTTGAATGTTATGTGTTGATGGTATGACATTATTTTTAAAAGGTAATGTCTAGTTTTATTGTTGGCTATTAATTTGAGGTTTTCTTTTTAAGCCTCCACGAAAAAAGAGGTGTGTTTATAAGTTTAACGTGTGTTTAACCTATGTGTGTATGTGGCATCGTAGCTCCCAAACGGATGAAACCAATTTTGATTTTTTTTTATATTTGAAAGGTGATTTGATCAGAATTGTTTTAAGCATAAAAAAAATTGTAGGTATCGGGTTTTTTTCTTTATTAAAATTTGATTTAAATGTTGTAAGTGCAAAGAATGCTGATGGTCATGTTTTTTAACAAACATACACTGTGCAAACACCGACAGACACCCTGTAGAGGGATGGTCCGCACCGCGTTACTACCTTCCTTACTACATAAATTGGCGGGTGGAGAGTGTCACATCTTTACGCAGTAATGGTTATTATTCTTTGCTTGTCTGGCCCCTGATTGTTCCCTTGCGTAAGACCAACAAACTCCCTTCACACACAATATTATACACATTATTAAACTTTTCTTTTTATATATACCTTGTGTAAGGTACCCTAGAAGTGCAATAAAGAATGATTTTTGAAAATTTACCCCTTAAAGTGTAAAATAGGAGATTAAAAATATGAACAAAGTCGCGGAATAAGCGAAACATTTCAAAATTAATAGTGTTGAAAGATAACGAAGTAATTTTAATATTACCCAAATAAACCTGGATTTATCGTTTGTTATTATGACATGGGCTTTACCCATGGGACCAGCAGAGTGGCTGCGATACGATATTTCGTAAATATTATTGTTCTTATTAATAATTTCAAACAGCCTTTAAAATGGTTAATTCGACTGTTTATTATTGTTTTATTCAAGTAATTGACATTGATACCTAATTGATACGTATGATATCAAGTATAAAGTTTGTAGATTAATTTCGACGAATCTTTTTTTTTGTTTTAAACAGTTCAACAGCGGAATGGTCCAAATATATTCTGGATCTGATGACGCGTACGCACTCCGTAGATAGAAAAACAGAAAAAGTGCTATCGTTAAACATAAAACCTTTATATAAGCCTAAAATATAAAATTAAATAACAAGAAATCATGTAGTGAAAAAAAAATCTTTCGTCGGTTAATAACAACAGAAACTTCATAAACTTCGTTTAAGTATTTCTATTTACACCAGCCCTAGTACCTCAAATATTTTTTAATTATTTTTGTAACTTGTGCAGTCAGGTGCGATCTCGTTAGCCGTCGTAATGCCATTCTCCTTATTGGATCACCTCTCGTCGGATGAGCTTGGCACCTGATGTTTATCAAAGGAATTAACTTTGATGTGTTTAACTTTTCTAGATATAGTTACTTAAGTATAGTGATGATCTTAAAAATGCCTGAGGTATTGAAATGAAATTTGCGTTATAGAAGTTTAGATATCGACATTTTGATAACTATGGAAACCTGGACCTCTGAAAGGGCCGGAGGTTCCACTCCCTTTTTTATACTATAAATGAAACCACTGGTTTCGTTGAAAGCAAATTGCAGACTGCTGTTTATTTCTTCAGAAATAATTCACTCCAGAACACAATAAGTTTTTTTTTAAATGCGACACACTTCACATGAAAAATTAGACATAGCCCGCTCACTGCACTATGATCTGCGCAAGTAGGTCCGTAGCAAATGACGAGGCTGAATATGTACTTCAGTACTTTACTATCGCGGACACGAACGGTGTACCACTTTGCGATCAAAATGCTTTGAACGATGCTTCATGCGTAGTAGGGGCACGGCTAGCACTACGTTTGGTCGCCGGGTACAAGCGATTCTAACCTTAAGAGTGGTGCACCGGCTTTGTTCACGATAGTACATTCTAGGAACATTAGTTTTTATGCCGTTATTATTATATTCTGTGCAATGATGCACTAAACTAATGGCATGACCGTTAGTTAACTGGCAAATCAGAAGTCTCAGGTACGAACATCTTTCTGCGTCCCCTGGCAACGTCACTCTTTTACGTGTTGCTCATCAATTGTTGCCTAGTCAAGCAGCTATTGCAAAATCATCCCGTCTTATTTGAATTCAAAAGAACCAATACATTGTTTCCTAGAAACAATCACAAATCACATAGTTCGATAGCTTTGCCTAATTAAAATAGTCTTCCAAACCATTGATTTTCTAGAAATGTTTGACGGAATAAATTTAAAATCTTATTTGTGTACAACATTTATACTACATCCAATATTATACTGTCAGATGTTTTATCGTATGGTTGATGTAGAACCTGGTGTCAAAGTTTAGACCACCCGTCCTCTGACATGGCTTTACACACCGTTGAAAACATCTTTCAGGTGTGCTGGTTTCCTCACGATGTTTTCCTTAACCGTTTTAGCAAGTGATAATTAATTTTTATTACGCACATAAATCCGGAAGTTAAGAGATGCGTGTCTGCCGTTTAGAACATTTGACTTGGTAATCTAACCGGTCATACCACTAGGCTGTCACTGATTTTTATAACACTGATTTTTTAATAGAGGATGAAACAATCTAAATCCTTACGGACAAAATTCCGGCCAGAGCACTAGTTCTTTAAAACTACAGGATTATCCGGTCTTGCTTGAGAGCGCGGCTTGCCCTCAATATGTAAAGGCGATTGGAAACAAACAAAACCGACATGTGCTCTCGAGAATGCATTTTCTATTCATTTATTCCATTTTGTATGAGCTCAAGATCCAACAGCACTATCTCCTTAAAGTATTTAAGGACTTTCTTGACGAATTGATTCAAAATGTATAGCTATAAGACTGTATGTTGTTGACTTCAAAAAAGGAGGAGATTCCTAATTTACTTAGTTATATATTTTCATATTTGTTACCCCAAAATTCGGTCATTACCTACCCAAATTCGGCGAAGCCAAAAAAGGATGGTTATGTGTTAGATTTGTATGTATGTATGTCCGTCTCTATGTTCCCTCACACAGCTGGACCGATTTTCATGAATGATATGTCGTTAGATTCATCTTTATTGCGCAAGTGACACTAGATATAGAAAAAATTCAAATAAAATCATTTAATTTTTTTAATTACTTTTTTTATTTTATGAACTGATTTGCTGCCAAACGATTTTGTTGATATCCAACTTCTGTCCCCCTCCATCGTGATCACAAATAGAAACTTCTTAATTTATGGTGTCCAATACTTTTAATACAGTAACAGATAATATTTAATATTAGTGAAGACTTGTTTAAAAAGTAAATAGGCCAATGATGTAAAAGTTTATGTTTCATAGGCTCATAGCGCAAAATTATACTTCAAAGTCATTTTATTAACACTTTTTATAGCGAAACCTTTTTACAGATGTTTAAGAGCCTAAAATTTTTGTGGACGAAACGACGTCATAACCGTTTATCTTAGTAATTAACTTAAGCGGCGATGCTTGTAGAATATATTTATACATTTTGCCACGGAAAACGTCAGAAATGTACAAAATTGATGGAAGGTACACGGCTACACATCAAGCTATAGATTTCCAGTATAAGCTGACATCTTGTTCTACGAAGAGCATATGCAATACGAGGTCAGTTCTAAATGGTTTTCTGTAGCTTGATTTAAAGTCGGGTGTACACCATTGCTCTTGAAGTCGTAGGTACTTAGTAAGATTTAAATTGAAACGTGATTTGAATCGCTCGTAGCTGAGATGTTTATCATGGACACCGAGGCTATTTATTCATCATCATCAGCCTGTATTAGTCCACTGCTGAACATAAGCCTCTTCCAATGCGCGCTACTATTGTGCGCTCATATGAGGTATTTGCTCATAATCGCTACGCTGGGCAAGCGGGTTAGCGATCGCAGTAGCAGATGATTGCTGTTACATAGAAGGATGCTGCTGCCCATCCTCTGGATCTTTCCCTTTGTTGCTTCTTACGACACCCGCGGGACAAAAGGGGTCCTATTCTTCTATATTCTAAGCTAGCATAAATCTGAGCGAGTTTCCTCACGATGCAATGTTTTCCTTCACCGTTTTAGCAAGTGATAATTAATTTCTAATAGACACATAAATTCGAAAAGTCAGAGGTGCGCGCCTGGGTTTTAAACCTACGGCCTTTTGACTTGGCAGTCCAACGGTCATACCACTAGGCTATCACTAAACTAAAGTCGTGAAAATATTACACAAAAAATTTAATATGTTTTTGTTCAACGGGTGTGTTTGTAGGATTGATTTATAATGATTATGAAGAAAATTAGATTCAGTACGAATGGGCAGTCCGCAGGCTTTTTGTTAATCTAAAACGGAGTTAAATAATGTTTTATGTCCAGTATCACAGTATGATTTATTTGTACAAGATTTGGTTATATATTTTAGTAGCTGATGCCCGCAGTTTTGCTTCCGTGGATATCGGTCATCGCGACCAAAAGTAATCAAGAAATTTTATAGGCTTATTTTTTCCGACATCTCCAACAAATATCATTATATTTTAGCCAATGTATACAAAAACTTGACAAATTATATACTAAAATTTTTCTCGAAAACCACTCTATCCATTGATGGAAACACATGAAATCGGTGCTGTATTTTTTGAGTTTATCGCGAACAGACAAACAGAAGCGGCAGAGGAATTTGTTTTATAATATGTAGTGAACTAGTGATGATATGGGATCATCGAGAGGATTCTTATTCAAACATAAAAGGAATAATTCTTAAAAAAATAGATCACTCCTCCTTTTTTGGAGGTCGGTTTTAAAAGTATCTTTGCCTAATACTTTGATAGTATAGGTATGCGTGACGTCATTGTTATTTTTCTTCAATAATTTCCTGTTTGTCTATTCGCCTGTCTCTCTGTAACGTTAGAAGACGTAGTTGTTAATGGAATAGTACCTTGAACCACTTTGATAAACAAACATCATTGTTAGGTGCTTGCTACCCTTTTTTGAGATAACAACATGAAATGTTGGAAAAAGTTTTGTGTTTAAACATGGTTTCAATGTTCATTGGAAATAAGACGTAATAATCCAAATAACAAAAAATATATTTTCGTTTAGAGCATCATTTGAGAACGGCTGGACGAACTTGGCAGTTTTTTTTTAATAATTTTCGTAAGTCTTTGGTAAAGAAACATTGAAAATGTTGCCAGAAAAATTGGAAAATTTTCCAATTTTCTTTTTTTTTGTGAATTTTTTTTACATGTTGTAAGCACATGTTAGCTTTTTCAAATTTCTTATTAAATAATAATTATAATTATGCACAGTTTTTATTCAAATTAGTTTTGTGACTCAATCAAACGGAATTCAACCAGTAACACGAATCACACTCATGATATTAACATTAATTTGAATCTGTTCAAAAACAATAATGGATATTTTCCACAAATTAAATGACCTATTCAACCATTTAATTCACACACACAATATTAACATTAATTTTTATCAGAATCAAGTAATTATAGAGATTTTCCTATATAAATAAAATTATAATCGAATGTCCATGACAATTAATTATTCGTGATTGAAGATATTTCGTCATAATTTTCCATTATGCATCAATTAATGGATAAATTAATTAGTTAGTATTATACAATATTGAGCGCCTGATTTCTCACCGGTCGGTCTGGGCTGGAATACCATCCTATCGAACTATGAGAATGAGAGAATAGATAGTAAAGTGCACCTATGTTTGCGCACACACTTATGCACTATCAGTAATATCTCCTGCGTAGTTGGCTAATCTCTGTTCCGATTGGCGGCTGTGACCGAATTTCGGTCATTAGGACAAACATATATAGTTTTTTGTTCGGTGTGGTTTTGTTATAGTCTAATAAATGTCTCCTTATGACACTACAATAGAGTATGGTCCTCTTTTTCTTGCAGATGTATTTTAAAATCTGTCTAACCCTAATAGAGAACGTTAAAATATTAATTTTACATAATTGACTTTTAGAGACCTACGTCTTTTAAAGATTTTAAAAATTTGTTACATATCTATGTAGTACCTCAAAATGTGTTATAAATATATTAAAAAAAAAGAATAAATGGTACTCTTTTTTATTAGTCTGTTCTTTTTATTTATCTTCTCTGAAATCAGATATACTATACTTCTTTTAGAAAAAGTTAGCAACCCTACACACGCATCGCGCCCCGCTGCGCCGCATACGCATTCGATTGCTCTATCGATATCAATGGCGGACTGTCAGATTTCCGAAGGATTAGATTTAGAGACCAGGCTATTACTACTATTATAATCATTAATTTCGCAGTATGTAAGTACCTACCTAACAAAGGTGTAAGTTACATAATTGTATATTTTAAATTAACATCCAAATCCTACACGTCGAGTAACGAGCCCTTAGATATACCGGCATTATTGGGATATTCCCTAAATAAAAGGGCTTTATGTTTGAATAACAGTTTACCAATACAAATTTGTCTATAAGCTTTTGAAACCCAAGCTAACCCAACCCAAATTACTAGCGCAAATAACCTCAGTTTATTGAGAATTCAGTTTCTAAACAATCAATTTTTAGATAAATAAATACCTGTCTATTATATGTATGTCTATAGCATGTGAGACTATGTATAATGTAGGCTTAGATATAAAAATTATCTGCGGTCTATCAGCTGTAGTGCCGCCCCTACAGCACCGCAATCTACTTGCTTAATCGACTGCTCCAACGCATGCTTCTTTGGGCTTCCACTTCGCTTCACCGGAGATAAGACGGAATCCCCTTTTGGGGAGGATACTAAAATTTGAAAACATTTTTTTAAGAAGGAAATCATTCTGTTCTAGAAGTACAGACAACACCGAAAAAATATTATACTGTAAAAATGCTTTTGGGCTTACTAAAAATAGTAATAAAAATAATTTTGTTACGTTTTGTTTTAATATAATGTATTAAACACAGTGTGTGGTAAGAAAGTACTATTGAACGAACGTTTTGACAACTGTCAAATCTACAAGACAAATTCTACAAAGAGCTATAAGCGTATTTACGTCTTTTCACTCGGCATTGTTCATGTTTAGGAAAACTTGTTTCCAATAAAACTGTAAATTAAGTTTAAAAACATTGGTTTGATTTAGAACACAAAGAATAATTTAAATCCAATTTCCGGCAAAAGAAATTGATTTAATTTATTTCTTTCAGCGTTTCAGCCATTTCGTTTTGCCTTCACAATAAGAATTAGGAACAATACAAATAAAATAATATGTTTCTAAGAGTAATACGATTTAGACACAAGTTAAGTTTGGTCAAAATGGAAAAAGACCTTAAGAAAGACTTAGGATTAAAAATTCATTGAGTCACATCCAGCCGCGGCCGTTGGCTGATAATAATACCTTTTCATTGTGTCTGCTTTCAGTTGCTTGAACAGTAATTGAGTTTCTGTGTCACATTATTTCTAGTGATTTTTTTCTATTTAATTTTTATCCCGTCTAAAAACTTGTTTTTTTATCAAAAACAAAATTGTGTTCACAGTCTCAAAATTACAGAATTTGAAAAGTTGAACTAAGACAAGTTTTTTTGCACTTTCTCTAAGCAAAATAACCTAAGTGAAAAATGCAAACGTGAATAATATTGTTTCAAACTGACTATTTCATAAATGTCTATTATCATTTCATAAATTCATAAAAGATTCGAGAAATTCGAGACAACTCTATAGGAAATCCGTTGTTACGTGCCGCCGGAATGCAATAGATCTTCAGAGATTCAACATTTTTTTTAAATAAATATTTAAAGCTAAAAGCATTAGTACCTATTCAAATAATGTATGAACATTCATATCTAAAACACTTGACATAATAAGCAATGATTTATAGTCTAATCTAACTTAACCAGTTACGGAAAAAATTTGGCCAATATGAAGCTACGTGCTTCCCGAATTGTGCTGACATGACTCATCCACATAGATGTTTTTATGACTACTGTTATTAGCTTTTAGGCGTAGATATGTAGTACCATAAAATTTCTAACGCACAGTTTATGATTTATTTTTACGTACTAACTAATGTATGAACAGTTAAAAAGCTCAGTGTTAAATGTAACCGAATGAAATTTTTTGGCTTTATTAACGGAATAATTATAGGTTTGATTTTTCATTTTACTGTTCGTGATTGTCGTTAAATGCTTAAAGTAATTATAAGCGTGTTCCTTGTGAAGCGACGTCGTAAATACGCTTCCATTACATACACATCGATACAGCGTTAAGTTATGAATCGTTTAAGCGATTGGGCACCGTTAGACTACCGTTTGAACTGTAATATTTTAGGTGTACGGACTACTGCTCTATACAAGTTAAAATGTTTTAATATAATATATTGCAGAGAAAACAATTCAATAATCAAGAAGTATGTGCTTTAAATTGAAAACCTAAAGTTTTGTCTTATTTGGTCAACAAAACAGCGAACTGCAGCAAGCAGGGAGTTAAAAAACTCCATGCAGCTCATAAGATGCTCAAGAAAAAAACTGGCTGGTCGGAAAATGTATTTTTAAGCAAAATGAGAAACAATTAAATAAGGACCTAACTGTATAACGCAATAAGGATCTAATTACATTTCTCTTTATCTTGTCTCGTTCGTAAAACAATTACGGACTGAAAATATAATTTGAAGTTTTTCAACTGTCTTTTCCATACAGAAAATTTTTCAGAGCTAAATAGATTGAGGTGATTAATTGGTACCTACCTTTATTCACCAACAAGTCAACAAAAATAATTTTTAAAAAATGTTTGTTTATGATAAAGAATTCATTTACTATTGTGATTAATTACAATAATGTCTTAAAAATAATAACAGTACCCTTAAAAATGAATAATTAAATGGTAAATCATATTTATCTTTTTGGTAAAAATGGACATGAATTCTAGGCTACATTGACGTAGAGGCGAAGCGTCTTTTCTTTACTACACAAACTTATTCATTACATATAATACACAGTGAAGATCAAGTTTAGTATGTTTTAGAGTTATAAAAAGACGTAACTCTTTGGCTCTACATCAGTCTATCTCGAGCTTTATGAAACCAAATTATTTTACGAGTTTTGTACAACTTGTATTGTACTCGTATGTTAATTTGTAAATGTTGCAAGAACCACTTCCTCTTATCTCATAGTACCTACCTACTAGTGTAGTAGTACAGTGTAGTTTTAAATAGTTAAATATGACCTGAATCGACATCCAGGATTACCTCTGGATAAAGAAACTCTTCAATGGTCAGCAGCACAGACACAAAATTTTGCATATTGGTACTTTTAGTTTAAAATTCCAACATAAAAGTTTGGCTTAAAACTTAGTTTAAAACTCTTTTTTTACTCTATATTTTTTAAACTTCGTGTCTCTTACACATAAAAATTTAAACAATTGTTTACTTTCCCCTCGTAAATTAATTACTGGTACTTCATCAAATTATGTCCAGTATAATGAAATTAGTGATCCTAAACCAATGTGGTTTTGTTTACTTACTAGCTTAATTGATTGCAGCGAATCGAGTGTAAACTGGAATTGTATTAAAACGATTTATCTATCATTGTTTGCGGTTGCTTGTATCAAAATTTTATCGTTATTATAATTTATTAAACCTATTTTGTGCCATGTGGTTTCCGGCTTAAGAATAGAACCACCGTTACTTGTCTCGCGGGTGTCGTAAGTAGCGATAAAGGAAAAGATTCGGAGGATGGGCAACAGCATCCATCTGTGTAACAGTAATCATCTGCTACTGCAATCGCCAACCCGCTTGCCCAGCGTGACGATTATGGGCTATGGGCAACTAATCTATCTTCAGGATAGGATAAGTCACTCCATAGAAAACTGATTTAAGTATTTAGCTGCATCTGGATAAATAAGAAGCCGACCCCAACAAAGTTTGGAAATATAATAAGGATGTGTCTAGGAGGATGATGTTGTCGTTATAATCAAATCATTTAATCAAAACTAAATTAGTACATTACAATATAAAATAAAATCTTAGAATTATACATAAAGGTATTAGTGTCCGGTGCCTGCACTAGGATAAACCTGTGTCGTAGGAACAAATGTATGCAGTGCAACTATTAGATAAGTACATTAAATATCCTCCACAAGTCTTTTAAACCACACAAAGGCTAGTTCGTGAAACAACATTTTCCG
This sequence comes from Protodeltote pygarga, assembly GCA_936450705.2. NCBI lineage: Eukaryota > Metazoa > Arthropoda > Insecta > Lepidoptera > Noctuidae > Protodeltote > Protodeltote pygarga. The sequence goes on along the minus strand of OW388257.2, from coordinate 3,788,018 downwards.
TGTTGCCAGTTTAATTTTGGAATTTAATATTTCAAATTTTACCAACCCACATGTATTATTCAATTTAAATTTTAATCAGGATAGAACAATCCGACAGGCGTCGGTATGACTTGCAAAATTTATTAGCATACCTCGACAATTGAGTAAAGTTAGTGAGTAGGTCTTAGACTGTGTACCTGTGTCTAATTAACTAGTTCTAATGAGACAGTGGCGAAGGGTCATTATTACAAGCATTTATTTAACTTGAGATGTTTGTATGTTAATATATGTTTAGCAAAATCTTGCAAGCAAGTCTTGGAAGACAAGGACTTTTTTATTGTAAGGTTGACCTGATTCTACATCCAGGATTAGCTCCAGATAAAGAAACTTTTCAACATACAATTTTGCATACACGTTAAGTTTTGATATTTTAATATAAAGCTTGGTTTAAACCTATAAAGACCAAGACATGAGACACAAAAGGAAATCAATTTATTGTAACTCGACGCCGCGCCCGCGCCGCCGCCGGCCGGCGTAAACGAGTCAAAAGTTTAACACGTTGTTTTATATTTTTTGTACGAGGTAAGCCAGAGCCGGAGACAAACCATTAGCACAGTTAGTAGGAGCAACTGACTTCGTTTTTCTCATGGGAAGCCGGTAGGAATTATTGAGTTGTACGGAGTCTTCGCCACGGAAGAAAATTTTGACTCCTTCTAATAGTTAGTTAGACACTCTTTGCTAAACTATTGTTTAAACTGCTATGTTTTGCACCTTAACACACTTTTTGGAGAGTAACGTTCTTTAGATGATTAATCGTAAGTAAAATAAGTTCTCATGTGTAAGAAACATGAAGTGAGACCAATCAATCATTAGCTTTAACATTGATTGATGTGATGTAAACTCTTTGTAAACGTTGCGTAAACGTTCCAAGTTGGAACTTTTCTATATACCTATTCTAATATTAATTGTAGTAATTTTTTTACTTAACCTGAATCGATATCCAGGAGCTTTGGATAAAGGAACATTTTTTAAAAGTTAGTAAATTTATGCATACTATGCGAGCATAAAAGTTCAAAATTATTGATTGTTACCGTAGAGCGAACGAAAATTATAATTTCACACAAGCCACCACTGGTATAAAACGTAGCTTTAATTTGCAAAATAATTAAAATAGCCGTTTGCTTCATACATTTTATGTATGCTAACTATACACTCATTTAACTGTTGTTTTTTTTTCTTGTTTGTATTTTGTCTTTCCAATTATCTGTTGGATAAACTGCTAAGCAACTTTTCTTTTATACTAAAATAAATACGTCAACAAGAATAGAACCTTCGTATAAACCTAATAAGTAACGAACACCTGCAAAACCTGAACAAACTTCAACAAAATACAATATAATTTTCTAGACAAAATCGACACATAAAATTTTCTAGTTTACACCTTCTAGAAGCTTCAGATGTTCAGAGAAAATACAATTTTTAAAAATACTCTCTATTATTGTGGTAGTAGAAACAATGTTTTCATTTCGTGTTTTACTAAGGCGACGAGAATTGCACCTGCATAGCACTTTAGGTGGAAATGAAGTCACTTTTACGACGTTAAAGTGAAAATAAAGAATTTTATGATGGATGTGAATGAAGGTTTGGTTTAAAACTAAAAAGAAAATTGTAAAAAAGGAATTGCCAGATTTTTTTTAAAAGAAAATATTTAAGTTTGTCATCCCTACCGTATTAGGATACGAAACTAATTTAAAACTAATAAAGTTAGTTAAAGGTTACAAAAACTAATTTAACTAAACCTGTTTCGTACGCGGTAGCTAGATTAGGATTGAATATAATATATTTTTGGGATTGGATTCATAGTCCAAGAGTAACCCCCCTGAACTGAAGTTCTCTTATTAACAGAGCTACGCTCGCCCCTCTCATTGTAGTTAGGGGTGGGAGTGAAATGTACTGCAGCCTTTTTAAAAGCAATTAAGATTCTCTCATAAATTAAATCCTAGTACAATTAATCCTTTAGTGTCGCCTGTTGCTAATTAGTAATTACATTGAGCTAGCAACTTTAGTTTCCGAAGTTGGAAATAGTTATACAGTTTATCGTCGCAGGTTCAAATCCCTGTTCAAATTTATTTTTAAAAATATTTTTTAGTCTTTATGAATTTTGTATGTCTTATAAATTGCTTCTTTTAGCAATTAATGCAGTTGTGTGACGTCATCAAATAGATAAACTCTTTTTAGTGATAATCTAAGTAATGTAAATTATTAGACCATTCATATCATCACTTTTAAGCGGCGAAGGTTAAAATCGTAAACAGGCAAACCTGGGTAATTTTATTGACATCAAAAGGAAGTTTCCTAATTATGGCGATTATCTCACGACATCACGTACCTACCGCGGCGGTAGTCTGTGAAGCGGACTTCACATCGCATGGGCTTATATAATTATATTTATCCGCGCGGAACACCGCGCGGTAGGGCGTTTGGCATACGAGATACCGCATTACTGCGTGGATTTCTGTGGGATATGAGTGTCTTGTGTTGAGTAAACCTCTTTTATGCATTGCAATGATAGATGTTTGTTTAGTTTAAGAAACGACTGATCGAAACATTAGCGTGGACAGGCGCGTACACCACTTCTCCGCGCGGTACCTACAAAGCCACAAAATCCGCTTCACCACCTCTGCCCTTCGTGGCGGTGAACGGCGTCATGTGCAAACCGCCTGTATTATTAGACGCCCGCGGTACATCGATATAAAGTATCTACCATGTAATTATAATACATGATATTTTTATCGATGTACCGCAGGCGTCTGCAAGAAAACTTAACCAAAATTATGTAACGTTACGTAACTCCAACTACTACTCCTACATTATGATTTAGAATTTTATTTATCATGCTCAACAAGCTACGATAAATATAATAGAAAATCTCTTTTGAATACAAAATCACAGGAAATGATTGCGGTAGTTATGTTAATAATAAAGTTAAGGTGCTGAACAGGAAATGTTAAGGTTGCTAAATAAATGATCGTCAAAAATCCCGCTCGGATAATCCTCATATTCAAATCGGCACTTTTTTTAGTGCACCTTTAGGATAAATTAAGAATACTTTAAATCTCTAGATCAACCGGTTCACTGTTCTGGGGGCTTAGCTAAGTTGACCATCTACTCTCTACTCTCTTTTACTATTACTACTCTCTACTACTCTATCGCTAACGAATAGAAAATGAAAAAATTGTACCTATAGGATTAGATTCTATTCGTTTGTTTTGACCACGTGTCATAACGATAAAAGTAATGTTAACCTATACATTTCTTTCGTTTTCTATTCGTTAGCGATTGTAGATAGTCAACTTGGCTATGCCCCCTGCTGTAGACGTTTCTAGGAAAATTGGGAGGAAGTAAATTATACATAGGTCACAAAGTAACAAATTTTGACATTTATTATGACAGTAGGACGCCATTTATTTAAAACAACGTACGTTAGTTGTTATAAAACACGTAGCGGGTCACAAAAAGTTTATGAACAAGTCCATAAATTGTTTTAGCTGTGTCAGCGGGTGAAAATGTTGCACTGCAAAGCTTGTTTACGAACGATTTTTTTGACTTATTCTTTTTTCAAATAATAGCTTACATTATTTTTAATCAGCATCTAAATGAAATCAAGAGTGACAGCTTTTTATTTTTTTGTAGTTTCGTGACAGTTAAATTGTTGCTGGATTCCAAACTATAAGCATATTGATTATGATATGATAAACATATCATACTATTCATTATTATATGCGTAAGTGTAATTTATTGGTTTGTCTTTTTTACACACATCAAGTACAAATAGATAATAATTAGAGTAGAAATACTAAAATAGAGTGTGTTTTCATGAGTTGGTCTTAGACGACCAATCTATAAAACCAGTACCTACTACTACCTACTTATAAAACAATATCGTGACTAACTGACTGATAGGCAATGCACATCCAAACCAGTGGACCTAGAGACTTGAAATTTGGTGCTTACCTATATTAGTAGAGTACTAGAGGTGCACTAGGAAGGATTCTTGGAAATTCCACCCCTAAGTGGGTAAAATTAGGGTTAAAAAGACCGAAATCCACGTTGACAAATTCGTGGGCAAAACGCCTTCATAAAATCTTCATGTCATACTTTCGCTCATTTCTCGCTTAGCGTAGCTTAGCAATCTTTTAGTCTAGAGATATGCCCCCGGGGCACCCTTGAAGTCGATTGCTCGAGAAAACTGACACGAAGGGGTGACATTTATAGAACAAAGGGGAGAAAACGAGTGACAAACATACAGTTCTGTTGTTATTTCAACGAACTAAGGTTTTGTTATTATACGGCATAATGGAACAAGAAATTAAACAACCCTTAAATAAATGGAAAAGAATGTAAAATTGATGTTCGATTTTAGGAGTTACGAGTTTACGACCCTGAAAACTATAATGTTCGCATTTAATTTAAAAGTACCGGTTTCAAAGCAGGACAGGTTATCAGCTCAGTAAAAACTAATAATTTTATAATATTGGTAATAGCCAGCTGTGATTCGAACGCAATTAATTTTAAATATTATTTGAAAGACACGTGCCGCCATATTACCAAGAACGTTACTGACGTTTAATTTGTATTGCAGTACTTTTTTCGGAATTAAAGGTACTTTTTCGGAATTAAAGGTACTTTTTTTCGGAATTAAAGGTACTTTTTCGGAATTAAAAGTACTTTTTTCGGAAATAAAGTACTTATGACAACGTATATGCAATATTTCAGGATGATCGTTTTAGTGGTTTACGCGTGAAAAAGTAATAAACAAACATACGCACTTGTATACATTCGCATTTATAATGTTAGTTAGGATATTCATAGATATATCTATCATCATCTATATATAGAATTAGGTCTACTGCATTTCCATCAAAATTCATGAATTTGAAGATTTCCCCTTAAATTTGCATTTCTATTTATTAAATTAGAGCGTAGAATTTAATTTCAACCCGTCAGTTCCACTATCCTAGATAAGACGGTGTAATCTAAATTGGATGAAATCCTAAAAAGGTTTTTAAGGCACGTTTAAAATTTAAATTGGTCACTATTGTTTTGTATATAAAGTTTAATTTAAAATGTTCCGAGTGACATTAACACACATTAATTTACTCTACAGATATTATTTTAAGTACTTACCCTTTAGTTTTATGTAAATACATAACAACAAAATATTTTTTACTTCCTATTCATTAAAATATTATTTAATCAACGACTTATATTTCACCTACAAAAACATTTGGTACTTTTTATACGCAGCGAGTTTGAATGTTCTATTAAGAAATACAGTCGAGACCCAGTTGCAAAAGAAAATAAAAATAATGCATACACACTTAAGCTACTACGCACCCCTACACATCAAGCAATACATTTCCAGTATAAGCTGACACCTTCTTGTACAAAGAACGAACAATGCGAGGTCAATTCATACTGGTTAATACAGCTTGATGAGTAGCGTTGTGTACGAACTTTGTAGTTTTTCCTTCTCTTTGAAGAGGATACCAAAGTTTTGATACGAAAAACTCTGACCTAACTTTGTTCAGAGCTACTACAATGCATGCGGGAGTGCCGCTACATTGTTCTCTTTCAGAATTCGAGATATTTAAATAAAAAATATGCTATGGGGAATTAAAAAAAAAACAGAATCACCATCAACTAATTTTTTATAATGTCTAAAGTTGATAAAACATAAAGCACAACTTGGTGTACATATAAATTCAGAAGTTGCTGCTTATTATCAAATCTTGTTTCCTTTAAGGATGTAAATCCCAAACGTCACAAGTTATACGTCTTAATCAATTCGTTGTCGATCGCACACAACACAATTTCCTGAGTAAATTACTCTTCTCTGGAGTATGTAAGTAAGTACTACACAACAAAACAAAATTGATCCACAACCAAAACATTATTTATTGCGTATGCAGTGACGAGGACGAATATTTTTACACTTACGTTTTTTAAACCGACAGTAAATTCATATCTGCTTTAAATAAAAGTAATAAATATAGGTATGTCTACGTGTAATCTGGTTTGTCCTACTATCCCTATTCATTCATTCAAATTCATCATCATCAGCCTGTATTAGTCCACTGCTGAACATTGCCTCTCCCAATGCGCGCCACTATTGTGCGCTCATTGGAGGTATTTGCCCACAATCACCACGATGGGCAAGCGGGTAGCGCAGTAGCAGATGATTACTGTTACAAAGAAGGATGTTGCTGCCCATCCTCAGGATCTTTCCCTTTGTCGCTTCTTACGACACCCGCGTGACGAGTAGGGGTGGTTCTATTCTTAGGCCGGAAATCACACGGCACGATTATTTAAATTATTTCGCACTATTTAATTCCTAGTTCTCTGGCTCTCACAACTACCTACATAATGATTATTTTATGACCGACCTTGATCCTTGAATACGCGTTAAACATTTAACTTTATTGTGCTTATACACTTAAACTTGGAAGTTACCCTTATCGGGCTATATTTGGTTCACTTTTACCCAAAGCAACCATAAAAAAGTTATGGTCATCGCTACATTTTAGTTTTATCACTGAACGCAACTTTATTTAAAAGCTGTTTCGTTTATATTAAAAACCTTAGGTACCTAGCTGTAAATGTTACTAGAAATATGTATCGACGCGCATAAAGGCTAGTCAATGTTTATAGGTTTTCTATAACCGGGCAATAGGCTTTATATTCTGTCTCATCTGCCTAGCCTTTTCCCAACTATGTTGGGGTCGGCTTCCAGTCTTACCGGATGCAGCTGAATACCAGTGTTTTACATGGAGCGACTGCCTATCAGACCTCCACAACCCAGAGACTGGGTTACACGATACCCCTTGGTAAGACTGTTTGTCAGACTTTCGGGCTTCTGACTACCCGTAACGACTGTCAAAGATCTACAATTGACAGCCGGGGCCAACAGCTTAACGTGCTATCCGAGGCACGGAGAGTGATAATTAATTTATAAAACACACATAACTTACGAAAAGTCAGAGGTGCGCGCCTTGGGTTCGAACCCGAGACCTCTGACTTGCCAGTTAACGGTCACCACCACTAGGCTATCACGACTCTCGCTTTGTATTCTGTCTACTAAGAATAAATCATGTGATAGAAGTTTCTCAGATGTGCTGGTTTCCTCACGATGTTTTCCTTCACCGAGCAACTGTTTCGCTTAAAGATATTCTTGTTTAATATTTCTATGGTTTCAAAAATCTTTCTCTTAGTCTTTTCCCTCAACTCTTAAAGTAGAACATGCAGGTAACTAAATTAGAAATGTACCTCATAAAACAGGGTTTCGACTCGCACCTAATATTACGTAATTGTAATTTAGCCGTGATATGCGTTTATTTGACAGTTGCAAACGACATAGCTAATTGAAATTCATTATCCAATATCCATCGGAACAATCCCGCATGAAATTGATCCGATTCGAAAATTCATTATATAAAGTCGATGAATGAATACGTGGCTACTGGTGCTTGGTTTAAGTTTTGATCTGATCTTTTCACTCCACTGCAGGAAAGCCAAAAATGGAGGCTTAATCTTCTCTTGTAATTAAACAACTGGACCGATTTTGATGAATAATATGTCTTTAGATACTTCCGGGTTAATTTTGGGAATGTTAGACAAGTACATTTTACTAAAAATATCTATGATCTTTACTTTTTACAAAAGTAGCTTCAATATTTCTAATAATAGTTCTTAAGAATAGTTTGGGAATGAATATAATATAGAGAACTTTAGGATCAACCCACATAAATTATTAGGATGTCGCAGGCGCAAATTTGTTAGAATATTTGCTACATTTATAAGAAGCTGAAAGTACTCGTAGTAGTTTTTTTTTCTGAGCTTATCTATTATTAAATATTACACGGCTTTACTTACGTATTGATTTCGGGGTATGTCGAACTCAATACAAGTCTATTGGGTTATCTTGCAATCAGTTGGTAGACTATGAGCAGATGATGTGTAAGGTGAATATCAGTAAAGGTCAGACGACCTTCCCATCGAAAGGAATCCCGCATTATGTCATATTTGACTGTCAAATATTTGCCGTCTTTTAGACCCAATTTTACCATTCACTTTAAAATCCGAGTTTAATAAAACTAAGTTCAGCTATACGCAAATTGCAGTTTTGAACTCAGGTAAACGCTTGAACCGAGTTTAACTTGATTAATCGCGTTTAGTGTCAGTGGTAAAATCTGCAAACCACTTCTAGTTCAGCGAAAGTGAAAGTAGTACCTAGTAGCGTTTATATAAATCTTTGGTTCTGTCATTATAATTAAATGACAAAACAAAATGTTGCAAACAACATGTTGGGGTGAAGTTAAAGCCCTTTTCAAAGTTCGGTCGTGATAAAACGCCGCGCGTTGTGAAAAGTCGAAGGTACCAATAGGAATACAGATATCTAGGGTACCTACATACGACGTGTAAGCCGTGATACATGTGTAATGTGAAAGAGATTGTAGACACGGCCTTAACGGCCTGGCCACGAACTCGCCGCTCGCAGCGGCGGCTTAGCGCGGCGCGCGGCGCGGCGAGCGGTAAGAACAAATGTACTAAAATGTTCAACGACGCCACGACTCGCCGCTCTCAGCGGCGGCGGCGGCGGTTTCTCCATTCTCCATACTTAAAATGATTTGTATCGATTTCGTGCACTCCATCCGTCGAATTTAAAATATCATTAGAAAATAAACGTATTTAGGCATAACGTCTAAATACACCTAAATACGTCTAAATACGTGGCATGGCCATCGCGCCGCTCGCAGACCTATCCCGTCGCCGCCGCCTTAGACCGAAGTTGTGGCCACTAGGTTAGACGGTAGCCGTGTGTGTGTGCAGACCCTAATCCTTGGGCTTACAAAATACAAACTACATTATAATTTGTCCACCCTTATCATGTTGAAATTTTATGTCAGCGTTCTTATATGAATAAGTGATGTTATACCTACCGACGAGAACTGGTCTAAAACTGGTATTATGTAGGTATTATAATAATTTATCGTAATGTTGTTAAATAACCTAGTGTTGAAGTTTAAACTGCCCGTACGCCTGACTTGGCTTTACTCATCACTACATAGTATAAAACAAAGTCGCTTCCCGCGTCTGTCTGTCCCTATGTATGCTTAGATCTTTAAAACTACGCAACGGATTTTGATGCGGTTTTTTTAATAGATAGAGTGATTCAAGAGGAAGGTTTATATGTATAATACATGCATATTAGCGTAACCATGCGAAGCCGGGGCGGGTCGCTAGTTGTTTATAAATCTCGTAGGTGTGTTGGTTTCCTCAAAATGTATTCTTTTACCGTTTCCTTTACCAATGATTTCGTGAATAAAATAAATACAATCTTGATCAACGAACCTATAACCAAGGTTTTATTTTCTCAACTAAATAAAAGTTTAAATAAAATGCATTACATATAGGTACCTTGCGTTGCGGTGCCGTGTGTGTGTGTACTTTTATAATGTACTAGCTTCAGGCCGCGATTTCGTCCGCGAGGACTTCGGTAACCCTACTTATTACAATACTAGATACTCATCCCCCATAATTATTGTGATAATTTGTACTCTAAAACCTGACTTGGTATTTAACAAAATATTTTTGCCGAATTTCAACTAAATCTGTCCAGTAGTTTTCGCGCCAATCTCTGACAGATAAAGTTTCTAAAATACCTACTTGCTTATAAGCACCACTTGTTGACTTCAACTTGACCATTCAAATGGTATCTAAACATATTACGAAGTCAAAGTAATACGTAAGTTCAAAAACATTTAAAAAAACTTCTCCACTTAAATCTTTAGGGAAATGTTGAATTTTTTTGCACCTGAACATTTATTACTTTAAGATTGATGAGACTGAAATGAAACAATTGTTTCAAAAGAGATTTTAATGCGGAAAAGTTTTCAAGCATAATTTTTTTTTGTTTTTTTTTCGACGAGTATTTTGTTGTTTTTATTTACGGCTTTATTTTACAAATCCTACTGATGATTTATTCTTTTACCGTGTTTTTTTTTGACGGTGTAACTTTTTATTGAAATGATTTGTTTTAAAAATGCTCTTTATCATTATTTCTCTTCTGATAAGTTTCGGTTACCGGTGAAAGTCACTTTAAAATTATGAATACTGTAAATTGCTGAACTTAGTTTTATATTTAGTGCACTTTATTGAATACTATGACACAAGACCTTAAATTTTTATCTTATAAAATTATGCTGCTAAGCACTAGGTCCTGGGTTCGATCCCCCAACTCGGGAATCGGACCTAGTGCTTAGCAGCAAAGATTTATTTGATTTTTCCATTAGGGAATTCACAGTTGCAGCACGGAGTCTAAAATCGTGTCCGGTTAATGGCAATAGGCTCGCCCCCATAAAGAACTTCATAGCCGGCGAAACGTGTGTGTACCATACACCTCTGCCTATCCCCTCCGGAGAATACAGGCGTCTATTGAAAACTATAATACGCCAACTGATTCGCAGTAAAAATAGTGTCAGAAATCTTCAGTCATTGCTTGATATATATTAAGAACCAGGTGCGGGATGGGCAGTACATTTTGTTGATCCGGGATCAACACAATCTAACAAATAAATTGAATGCGATCATGTGTGAAATCCCAATAGGATGGCCCAATACCGATTGGTTTTAATATTGAGTAGTGTTATCAAATGAATATGGTACTTTAAATTAATAGACAGATAGTTATATCAAACAAAAGAATAGAGACTGAAATTGTGTTTCACACAGAATTTACTATTGAAAAAAAAGTTTCTAACAATACATATTTGTTATTTTGACATGTAGACTCTTTTTTACCAACCTGTAACTTCTGCTTGCACGTTAGTAACCCTCTGTGGGATTATGGAAGAGGAGGACGGGAATTACTCAAAAGGGGGATTGGTACAAAACAACAGAACGTGAATACGTAATTTCACGCTGGTACTTACCCGTTCGACCTGGCCAATTAGTGTTCATGGCTTTACCACAAATTAATTTTAAACAGAACACTTTGACAAACGGTGATTAATCAGAACCTTTTCAAGTAAAAGACTGTTTAATAATTATACTTCTTCGACATTTTCGCAGTCTAGCTTTCGAGATTAGACTGTCGTAGGCCTTAATTTCGTACAAGTTCTTATTAAATCAAGATCCCTCATTTCCTAAGTTTGTGTCCGCTCTTACAAGGTTAGCAATAAATTATGATTTATTGCCAAAATTGTAAGACAGATCAGTCTTTTCTTATTATTATTATTTAGTAATCCACTGCTGAGGCCTCTCTACACTTTTTCCAATTTCCTCGATCGAGTACAATACAGTCCCAGTCTCCGAAAAAAAATCCAGCTTTTCCTGCCATCGTCGTGGTGGCGCATTGGTTACGGACCCGCTTTGCAAGCACGCGGGTGAGGGTTCGAACCTGGCATGTACTAATGTGACTTTTTCAATGTCATAATTATGTACTTTCTTAGTTTATCTAAGATACCACTGACTAACGGTGAAGGAAAACTTCGTAAGGAAACCTGGACTTTTAATAGTCTAAAATCGCCAACCCGCAGTAAGTTAGCGTGGTGATTAATGCTCAATCCTTCTCTGTATAAGAAGAGGCCTTTGCCCTATAGTTGACAGTTACAGGCTAATTTATTATTGCCATCGGCCATAGTTTGTCTAACATGCGACAGACATGCCTGGCCCAGTCAAAATACCTGTGTCTAATTTTTTTTTTATTGCTATTAATTTAGCATTAAACTATGTAAATGGTAAAGGAGGTGATCTACTGGCAAGTAAACTCTTTGGTACACCAACGAGCCAGCGAGTCAGAGGTATACCTAGGTCGACAATGGAGCACCTACAAAACCGCGGTTTAAAATTATGCAGTTTGGCTCGTTGACTTTTCATGCATGCTTGAAATACTAAGACCGCGGTATAATAAACACTAATAAATAGATCTCCCGCTTAAACTTGCACTTGAAGTACTTACTTACTTAGAGATCTATACTTAAATAATTTAATTTTAAATAATAATTATTTTATTTTATTTTATAATAATATAATCTCTTGTAATAAGTCTCAAACTATCGCGAACGTTTAACATAATGAAACAACTTTTTTAACGGATAATGTTTTTTAAAAATAAACATTTACGCAAGTTATCCGTTAAAAAGTTGTTTCATTATAATCTCTTGTATTAGATTTTGAAATACGTACCCTAAAGTGTTTAAAATTTTCAAGTCCATAAGTCACAAGTCATAACATTAGAAAATTATTACGTCCCACGCGTATGTCGTTTCACGCAGACGTGTAAGTTTGTAGTTTTGAGTTATGGGTGTGCGCCTTTTGGTATGGCAGCAATAACAACTATTCCCTTTGACCAGTTTAGGTCTTTGTGATGTACTTATAATATGTACAACTAATGAGTTATACAAGTACCTAGTATAAATAAGACACGAAAGTAATTCATAAAAAATTGGTCAAATTTTGGAATGAATAATGGATGAATAATAAGCTGGAACCTCGTGTAAACCTTTATTCAGCATTCACACAGGATCAATTATTTTATCTTCGTGTTGACTGTATCATAAAAACTGAAATCTAATTATTTAATTAAGAAAAACAATAAATAACATTACCATCAGAATTTCAAATTTTTGGTACCTATTTATCCTATTAGTTATATTAACTACATATAAGGTCGGGCACAATAATTACAACTAACTATATAATATACACCTAGAAATAAACTAATTAAAAAAATAAACTTAATTTAAAAGACCGCTACCTGAAGGCAACGCTCCCAAAATGCTGGTTGCATTGCCTCATTGGTCTGCATCTAGCCATCCAGCGAGGCATAACGTTAATGGATTTACCAAAGTACCTACTCGTATTTAACTTGTCGAAAAATAATTTGATTTCCTTTTCCTGCTCCTCCTGTGTCCTTATGTGTGGGCAAACTTTATTTCTTTTTTACCCTACTTCCTTGTACTGTCAGTGCATCGGGTCTCCGGCTAATTTCATTTGTAGTTCCCAAACTTTCTTCATTGCAGGAAGTCTTAACTAAATTACGTGAATCCTCTTGAAGAAACTCGGAAATAAATCGGAATGAACCTTTGAGAAATTTTGACAAGAAATCACGTAACATTATACATCTAAAACCAATATACATAAAGTTATATTATGTATACCTACCTCAAAAGGTCACACACAAGATGTACACAAACAGAGATACTTTATAAATGTTTTTATAAAGTATTTTATATAAGTATATTATTATGCATGTATGATAAATGACTATAAGAAATTTTTGCCAGCAGACCTGCAATGGGAGAGATAAATAATAAAAATAGACAAAAATGTGTAAAAATATTAATTAGATAATATGACGTGAAAAATATGGTACGAATACGAATAGGTATATAGACATATTAATTATAATTATTATATCATTTTGCATTAAAAAATATATATTAAAGCCAAAGACAATATTAGGTACAAGATGATATTGACTACCTTCGTAAAATTAATTCTGATTAAAACTGAGATTTTCCAGGCGTCGCCGTCACGTCGGCAACCCGTGCATTCGTAAATCTGCAATATTACCAAACTCATCAACTTTGTGCAGTGGGAAATCAGCTGTAAATGAACAGTATTCTCACCGAACTCGGAAGTTAGTTGGTGTACTGCTAGTAAGATAGAATGGATGAATTTAGTAACTGATGCTGAGTTTCTAATTAAAGTTTCTATATCCAGGGGCGGATTTCTCTACAAGCCGCGTAGACCTGGGCCTAGGGTGACAAAATTTCGGGTGCAGCAGAATTTGGCGAATTTTTTTTTTGATTCGCGGTACACACTCACACGTCGACGTTTATAACACTAATTCATTTTGTAACTGACTAAAAACGGTATTAAAAGATTGATTGATTTGAAATTGAGATTATTTTATAATTTACAGACTTTCGTTATTTTTAACTTTTAATTCTTATACATTATCATTTTAATTTTTGTGTTTTTTAGAGGTTACGGGGTAGCAATCTTCCATAAGCTTACGGCAATCAGCGTATAACGTATCAAATGCACCCCTGTCGATACTATACCTAATAAATAAATCAGCTTACAGCTAGAGCCGCTCAGCCGTGGATTGTCAAAGCCTAGGCCTGTGCAATTACAGTTTTAATTAAAATTGCTTAATATTAGTTATTAAGTACACTTAATAGGGTACGAGTTGTGTTCGATCAAAGGTTGATTTCTGACTAAAGCGGAAGCCTATTAGTTAGCCATAACCTTAGCGAAACTTAGCGAGCTTACCAAGGCACGACAAGTAAAAAAAATAGTTTAAGATTGGCTAAAAGTAATTAAAATCTTGTTTTTCTTAAGTTCATAGGTATTGACTATATAAGCAGATAATTAAAATTACCTTATTAATATTTGTAATTGAAAAAAAAAGTTTCTCAATTGATAAAAACCTCTCTCAAAACATCACGGTCTATCAGATTAGATCCCTTCGCACAACATATCCATGCCACTATAAACAATTACTTCTTAACCCTTCAATCACTGGCACCAAACTCTCTCAGAATAGGTAGTTTGTGATTAGATTTTGTACATTATTTGGGTTAGATTAGATTCGTTTATTATCACATCAATATTCATGGTGACAAAGATTGGTAATATTTTCTCAAAATCTGATTATAGGGATCTTAAATACCAATATCTTGTAAAGTTTAAGTTTTATATACTAACACAAACTGTATTATTATATATTATAATATGTTAACTGTAAGTTATGTATGTATGAGCCACAATGGTTCAAAAATAAAGAGATTTATTATTATTAGTGGTCCGTGGTCGAAATTCGACCGTTTTTTTATAAATTTTAGCTTTCTGCACTTTTTCTCTCTAAAAACTTTGACTATGCCAAGTTTCACACTCCTCCTTTCACGCAATGTTCTTAAAAAGGAATCCACAGTTTTCACCTCAATTATTAATAATTATATAGATAATTAAATAAAATATTATTTGTTTACGTAAATTTTTACGTAAATTTCATGTATAATTCAAAGCATTAGCACAACAAACCCCAATTCAGTATCTTTGTAAATTTCCTAGTACAAAATGTTGAAGTATTCTTTACAATGAAAGAAATGTTTGCACATTTCAGTCGGTTGAATACTTTCTATAACGATTAAAAGGAAACCAGCAGAGCGTTGAATTTTATAGCTATTTAAAATTCTTTGATATTGTAAAGAATTCAAAGGAACAAGATACGAATTGAATTTTTGTGTTCGACTTTAATTATGACCGTTACTTTTTACTGCGCAGTTATTGCGTTAAGTGGACAAAGATTGTGTTATCTGACGATATTAAAAATGTGTCAGTTTTACAGATACAGATAAATCCTTAGAGTATATAAGAAAATATAGAGCAACCCTATAGAAGTATGAACCGTGAGCACGGGTATGAACAACGCGGCTGCGATACGAGCTCCGTTTGCGATCATACCTCGATCGACTGCGGTTCAACTAGGCTCCACGAGCGAAAAAGTTACATTTTAGCTTATATCATGGTTAACTGCTGAGTAAAATTTTGAAAAACGTCTAGAAAACTTAATTTGAAAAAATGACATTTTAACATTTCTATGGCGAGACCTGCTTTCGCTCCGCACAAGGCAATGTGGTTGACGTTATCACTCTATATTTTCTTGAATACTCTATGGATAAATCTGATGATTAATCTAATAATGAGATAGAAATACGGAATACGATTTCATCTGTCAAAACGTTGTCAAAACCTTTGTAGATGTCAATTTCAATATTGTCACGCAGATAACATTGTCATCTTAACGCTTCAATTCATTTTGATCTAAGGATTACATAATATTTAATATCTTCTATTCCAGTCCATCCAAAGGTTGTCTGGAAGAGATCGCTTAAAGCGATAAGACCGCCCATTGTACATTTCCTAAATACTTTATTTAATTGTAGTATCTCTTTAAATATGCAATAAAGAGTATTTGTATTGTATTGTTGTATAATATTAGCTAAGGTTAACATTTTAAAATTGTAAAGGTTGTGTTTCTAATAAAAACATGCCGTGCTTCGTTTATCACCTTTAATTCAACTGTAAAACACTACACTAAAAAAAAACTAGAAAGAAAAATAAAGAGACACAAGGATCTAACAAACTTCTCGAACCTTCTCAAAACTGAATCGTGTCAAGCGCTTTAGTTTTAATAGTTTTGATATGAAGACTCCTTGCACAATTAGATGTAAAAAAAAAACTTAATGGAAAAATAATTTCATAATTTAAAAATGGTGGTATTATGTTCCTAAATAAAAAATCACCTTACATTACTTAAATTTCAAAGACAAACTTTGTTGTTACAAAAGCGTCGAATTATCGTTTACGTTTAAGTAAAAAAGTTTAAAAGACCTCTTAAACTTTTCTTTTTCACGTTTAATGGTGGTAGACAATTAGCTGTGGCCTCTTAGTCGTTCTGTCAACAACATAGAAACGTGCCCTGCATTTGTGACCATTAATTGTTGTCGTCAAAAATTAACAATTCTGACCGCATAGAAGGTACTTATCACTATGTCACGGTTCACAATGTGGCTTTTAAAAAAAATACTGTTCAAAGTCTAATCGAATAAAAAGGATGGTACTAGCTATTATGATTCTTGTTTTTTTGTTATTTTGCTAAGCTTAGTTCCTTAGATGTCTTAAATGTCATGTTGGCGCATTGGTTACGGACCATCTTTTCAAGCACGTGGGTGTAGGTTCGAACTTGGCATATATCAATGTGACTGTTTCTATGTCATAATATATGTATTTTCTTAGTTAATCTAAGACACCACTGACTATCGGTGAAGGAAAATATCGTAAGGAAACCTGAATTTAATAATCTGAAATCGCCAATCCGCAGTGAGATAGCGTGGTGATTAATGCTCAATCCTTCTCTGTATGAGAAGAGGCTTTTGCCCTGCAGTGGGACAGTTACAGGATGATTTATTTATTTACTTTCTAAGAACTAAATCCAAAATTCTGTTTCCAAAATTTTATACGTGCGTTTCATTTTAAAAAGCGGAACGTACTTTCAATAACTAGATTGTAATAGATTAAATCCAATTTTAACAGATTTGCTGTCCCAACTACAGACCATAAAAAGAACATTAGCATGAGTAAAATTACAAACTTTAGGTATCGTTTCACAAGTTTTATCAGAACAAGTTTTCATTCATAAAAAAACATATTATGCAATTTTTTTTGTACTGAAACTTGTGTCTTTTAAAATATATAAGTTAAAACGTTGTTATGCAGTAGCGTAGCATGGGTTTCTTTTACATTTTTTTTATTTCCAATTTAAATAATCATGGCTCTTGTCGCCGCCTCTCCTACCCCTCCCCCCACGCTACGCCACTATTGTCATCATAGAAAAATAATATCTTTGGTTGTCATGAAGTAGCTATTGAACATTGTTTATTGATTTGATAACAATATGGCCTGATACATATTGCTGTCAATCGGTAGCCCAGTCAAATCTGCAAGAACAGTCAGTCACGTAATCAGTCAGGCATTACACATGTGCGGGCCTTATCCATCACGCAGTCACGCGGCGACAGCTTGTTATTCGACTTGTGCCGTTCATATACATACGTTGGTTTGTTTAGTTATTATAGGTAGGCGATGATGACATTTAGGTGTTAAGATAGATTTTGGAGTTCGAAAAACGGGAACATATCCAGCGTAGAGAAACGCGGAATTCTAAAGATTCGCAAGTATATTAGGGGATAGTTATCTTTATAATAAATTCTGCCTTCCTTTATAGTATGGTTGATAAAAAACTGGTGTCAGAGTTAAAACCTCTGAAATTGCTTGACACACCGTTGAAAAATTTCTCAGGCGTGCTGGTTTCCTCACGATGTTTTCCCTCGCCGTTTTAGCAAGTGTTCATTAATTTTAATGCGCACATAATTTGAAAAGTCAAAGATGAGGTGAATCAGAGGCAATCCAACGGTCATACCACTAGTCTATAAATGCAATATAATTCAGTAAAATAAATTTCGGAAGTTTAGTCTTTAGAAGCTGCGTCAATAGCATACTGAAAAAAAGGAAAAAAAATATCACGTTCAGCTAAAAACAACATTTTTCAAAATACTAGCGTAACCCAATAGATATTTCCAAAGCCAGTTTATTGAATAGACCGCGGTTGTGACCAAACTTTCGATTTCCTACATCAATACGAAGTTTTAGAAGCGGTGTGCATTTTTGTGTCAGCGGAAAATTGTAGGAAATTTTCAAAATTGGTTCTACGTGCTTTTGAATGAAAAATTTCTAAAAATGCTTGGTAAAGGTAGTTGTGGAATGTTCTAGTTAAAACTATTATCTACATTGTATTAACTGTTGCTCGTGACTTCTTTGAGTTGGTTGGCGCTACTAAAATTGGTATTTTTATTAGGAAAACAATAATAAATACAATTTACTCGCAAAAGTAGATATTAATTTTTTTCACTTTCTGTCCCAAGACATTTGTACGGATTTAGACAAATTTTATGATGTATATTTTTCCATTTTATAATGTAAGTTTTCTACAAAAACATCTCAGTTTCAGTTGCTTTTTCTGAAGAGGGTCATGCAGAGACACTTACGTATTATATTAAGTATCTGTCTAACACTTGTCAAACAAAAAGCTAAAATAAATTCAAAAAATGTTATGATGTAATTTTTCTTTATTATTTCATGGCACCGACTATATTATATTACATAAGTTCACAGTGTAATCTTATTTAATAATAACTTGACCTCGTACATTATTTATTTTGGTACAGTAAAGAATATCTTATGGGTACCTACCCATGGTATGTATTAAGGTTATTAATAAATGTAGTTAATACATACATGCATACTTATATTATTAAACAGAAAAATACATTATTTTTAGAAATAAGCAAGAAAAGATGAAAGCCTATCTACCTCCATCGTTTCCAATGCCCAAATTGAAATTAACAAAGAAAAATGAAAATTGGGTTTAAATGGCCCTGATGTAATAAGAAATCCAACTTTGATATTAGCCAGACCGTTGGTTGCCGCGTTGACAAAATATTTTCCTAAATATTTTCTTGGGAAATTAAGTAATAAAATAAGCTAAACTGCAACGTTTTTTTTAATAGGTATTTTGTTTTAATTAAATCTTCTCTAAATATATCTTCTTTTACGTTTTTTTTTATTAATGTTTTGTTTGTTTGGCGTGCAAATAAATGTTTTATTTTTTTATTATATTTAAAACCTTTTTTGTAATAAAAACTAGTGTCTCACATTTTTTGTCATTGACATTGACTGTCTTATTGATAAAAAAAGCCGAAAATTTTTAACTAGGAATTCATTAAAATTCTAATTAATAAAACCTACTGAAATATGGACATTTTTTTTTCAAAATGCATTGTTAACCTAAAATTTAAAACTTATGTCCTAACAATGTCAGCACAAACAACATAGGTACATAACAATTCTAAAAATACCGTAAATTGTTCTTTTTATAAGAAATTATTTGACGTGAAGGAAAAGATGAATACATTGATAAAGACATCGTTCCTCAACACAATGGTACTATGAACAATGTCAGCTGATGTAGATAGTGGGTCGTGAAGGCAGGTATGTGGGAAGAGTATGAATATGAAGAAGATATTGGAAGAATATTCTGAATTATTTCGATTATAAACGGTCTTTTTATTTATTTTGAGGTAGATGTACAGTCAGCAAAAGACTTAGGTTAACGGGGCACTAGTTAGGGCTGTAAAATTTTCATGATGACATGAAAAAAAAATAATTTGACTACATTTTCTGAAAAAGTATGACTGAAACCTATACAAAACTAAAAAAAAAATACACAAACACCTTCAAAACTTTCAAAACTTTTGCAAACTCCTACAAAAAACATCATCCTTAACTAGCGGTCCTGTAAACCTAACTCCTTTGCCGAGTGTACATCCTTGTAATGTTGTACACTCGGCAAAGGAGTTAGGTTAGGTTGCTAAGATGCTTTGTAACGAGAAGAAATGATAAATCAGCTTATTCCAACCTGGGGTTAAAGGCCCTGAGGACCCGCGAGCATGTCTCAATAGACTAAATCTCATCACGCCTAAATAGGTTGTTGCGAAATCAGCATTTAACCCATCGCGCACCACATAGCTCAAAAGCGCATTGTTTTATGTAACTATATGTTATTTAAACACGACATTTCATGAGATAATCAAATTAATTTTCTGAAACTGAATCCCAAATTATATCAACAGCAACCAAAAAGTATTCAACTCAAACGAATATTCAATCCTAACATATTCCTATGTCACAAAAGGTACTTTTTCACTATCCAATTTGTAAGGGATCCGGTTTAAAGATATCCAAATACAAATCATTGTGACATGTTATCTTGTTATGGTATTGAAATCGATACGAACGAGTATATTCGTAACCTTTATGGTAACAAGCACAATGTAAACCTTACCGAGATAGTGATTAGATAACTGAATCTAATTAATGTATTTTTAATTGCATTGTGATAAGCGAACATGTCCTAATTGTGTTAATAGATACAGTCATTGTAATTGTAGTACTAGTTTTCACCGGTGTGGTATTTTAGTGAATTGTAACCTATGTGTTATTCTGATGGATAAGCTATGTTAATGTAAAGTTTCATCAAAATCTGTTCAGTAGTTTTTGCGTGAATAATGGCGAATAACATTACAAAGTTTGCAATAACTTCTGTTTAATAGGAACTAGTTTTCATACATAAAAATTGCCTAATTAAAAATTTATTTGAAACAATTTTTATGTGTGGAAAATTGTTCTGATTTGCGAGCGAGATAGCGCTCTAAGACGATTGGCTAAATAGGCTAGGAAATGCGCGCCATAGCACGCACTTTTACATTAACTTTGCAATGAGTTCATATTTATGTATAATTAGGGATCGAATTTTGTACTAAAATCATAAATAATTAAAATTAACAATAAAATAAGTCGCGACTGAGTCGCGTCCAAAAATTTATCCAGCTTGACTTGGGACTCACAACATAATAATATGAATAGTAGGGTAGGTACCGACCTATTAATAAAACTATGGTTAAACTCCTGTAGGTACCTAACCCTTCAGGAAAAGTAGGTAAAATGTTATAAAACATGTTTATACTAGGACATCATCAGAACAATTCAATATTTCATCTTCGTATTTATTTTATTACTCATATGGGACGAATAAACCATAAAAAAATAAATGAAAAAAAACTCATTTCGAAAATCAAATTTCGAAACTCCCAACTCCAAAAATATGAATTAAAAAGTGCACAGAACATGTTTTATTGGTATGTCGTTTTAACGCGCAGAGGGTATCATAAACAACAATATTAAAGGATTCATTACGGACCCAAATCGTTCCCGGTTTGGAATAAAACAGGCATTCTAGAATTTATGGCAAGGTCAGTGTTATAGACTATTTTATGAATAACCTTTCATGATTATTTGCACTATATTTTAAGAGATCGTAATATAAATACCAATAGTTATATTATATTTGTACCTATAGTTTTATTCATACTAATCTTATTTAAATCTACACATTATTAAAATACGCCTTTCCATATCGTAAGGTTGATGACAACCAAATGTCAGAGCTTAGAACCGCCCCGGGTCCATAGGCGCGAAAATTGCGAGGGTCTATAAATAAATGGTTCCTATAAAAATGCTCGTTTTTGGGATCTCTATCAAAATATACTTAACATAATTATCTAGATACAATTATTTTCGGAATAAAAACCAACATTCATACAAATGTACAAATTTCTTTCGTACAAATGTTTTGCCATCTTTTTGTTCTTCTAAACTTTTGTAAGAAATAATATTTTTATTTCAACTAGGCGTTCAAAAACAAACATATAAAATAAACTCTACTCTGTTACTAAGAAAACAAATGCGTAACTCACTTACTCAAGTGATTAAAATAACTGTTGTGTTTACGTGTCTACGTAGAAGGCAAAAATATCTAAATTAATTAAGAAAATATCTCAAGCCGCAGTTGTATACGACGTAAATTGTCTAGAATTTTGTAATCTCATGTAAATTTTATAGGTCCTAAGTTGTAAAGAGAAATTTTGGAAAATGTCTTAAGGTATATAGAATATTTACTAGCAAACTTGTTTTGATAAAGGTTTACGACTTCATTAATATTCTCCTGACCGAATTTCGGTCACAGCGGCCAATCTCAACGGAGACTAGCCAATTACGCAGGAGATATTATAGTGCACAAGTGTGTGCGCAAACACAGGTGCACTCTCTATTCCCTCACTCTCATTGTCCGATGGGACGGCCTTCCGACACGATCGGAGAGAGATCAGGCGCAGGGCCAACAGCTTTACGTGCTTTCCGAGGCACGGAGTAAGTGATAATTAATTTATAAAACGCACATAACTTACGAAAAGCCAGAGGTGCGCGCCTTGGGTTCGAACCCGAGACCACTGACTTGCCAGTCAACGGTCACCAACACTAGGCTATCACGACTTCATTATCGGTTACGTAGATAATGATAGAGCTGATTTCCATTTATATTGTAAAAAGCGTATAATTTTGACTCTAGGCTAAAATTAATAAAAGTTACATTGACAATTCGAAGACAAAGAAATTAAAAATAAAGGTTATGTAGGGTAGTACGGTAAAGACCAACAATTATCCTTCGAATTTAAAATGAATATCTTTACAAAATACGCGACGGAAGCCGACCCCAGCATAGTTGGGAAAAGGCTAGGCAGATGATGATCTTTCAAAATAGGTACACCACCTTCTCATTGTGGCTCTCCTATGACCATTGATACAATGTGTTACAAGGGCGGTATATATGAAATTTCTATTGAAGCCCGAGCCGCAGGCGAGAGATATAATTGCCCGACGCTAGTATCGTACTGTACATTATAGATTTAATTAAAACTGTATGAGGTTTAAATTAATTACGGCAAAATATTTTAGAACGTAAAAAAAATTTTTTTATAGGAAAATATTAAGTATATTGTTAAAATAGCTTCGACCTTATTTGTCTTAAATTAAAAAGTTAAGTCAAACTCCTATTAATGTCAATAAGACATTCGGCATTATATGTTTAAACATTTTAACACATCTGCATTAAATTGCAGACAAACAATTATTTAGAAGAACTTTTAATAAAGGCACTTTTCTGTCAGAGTACAAAGCGATATTGTATCAAAGGCGTACCGCAGTTTCCACAGAACTATGAAAATGACACCTTTTCTATTTGAAAATTGTGCTCGAGTTCTTAATACATCAATGGGTTTTGAATATTCCTATGTGTACCTATAGTTGCTTTTACAATGTACAAAATGGGAAAAAAAGAAAAAGAAAAATAGTTAAATTTAGTTTACAATTCGAAGAATTTAAAAAAGGATATATAGTTTTCTAATTAAAGCTACCGCCTAAAGAAGTTTTCACTCCAAAAATCAACCAAAACCAATAAAAAAAAATATATATTTAAAAAAAGAATACAGTAATAGAGCTTTTTAAATAATTTCATCAACATCCCAAGTTTGTCCATTGCCCCCATATCATGCGCCATAGGTTTAATTAACACTTAGCAGCAGAATGTTGATGTATTGTTCCACAACAGCTTGCACAAATTTAGACACCAGTCGCAGAAGTACATTGAAGGTAATTAAATAGTTGAAATACATATTAATTTATTGTTTAAATGTTAATATTACGTTGAATATGTTTGGTTAATGCAATGGGTTGATGGTGTCAAAGCTATAATAAAAAAAACTTAATGCACTTACGACACACGCTCAAATTCAAAAATAAAACATCTTTCATTTAGGTATCAGTAGGAATAAAGTACACCAACGATTGAAACAAATTCTATCTCAACTATCAACTGTCAACTGCGTCTGTAAAGTCCCAGCACAAAGGTGCAAACGAAGCCGCGCAGACAATGTACAGGAAGGGCTCATGTGAGTTAACGAGCGCGTAGCTCTTCGCTTCGGGCTACAGACGCTTTGTAGAAGTTTAGTGAGCTACATAAAGGAGTAGGCCATATTCTTGTAGGTAATCTTATATTTCTCGATCTCACGAGATCATCACAGCTAACTTAAACTTTTAAGTATGTAATAATAATAATAATATCCTCCTGACCGAGTTTCGGTCACAGCGGCCAATCTCAACGGAGACTAGCCAACTACGCAGGAGATATTATAGTGCACAAGTGTGTGCGCAAACACAGGTGCACTCTCTATTCCCTCACTCTCATAGTCCGATGGGACGGCCTTCCAACACGATCGGAGAGAGATCAGGCGCAGGGCCAACGGCTTTACGTGCTTTCCGAGGCACGGAGTAAGTGATATTTAATTTCTAAACGCACATAACTTACGAAAAGTCAGAGGTGCGCGCCCTGGGTTCGAACCCGAAACCTCTGACTTGCCAGTCAACGGTCACAACCACTAGGCTATCACGACTCAAACTCAAAAACTTGTAAAATGTAAACTGTGAAGGCAGATCTGTTGCGTTCAGTCAGGGAAGTTTTTTAGCCGTGTAATTTTACTCGCCTAAAAACTTGCAAGAGAGAAAAGTGCTCAAAGAAAACAGCTTTTACTATAGAACCAACTCCGATAACCGAAATAATAAAACAAATATAAATAAAAAGGTAAAAAACCCTAGATCGTTTCTTAGCTATGAACACTTCGAGTATTTATGAAATAGGAGTCATTTTATTCTTATGTAGTACATAATCATTTATCTATACCTACCTACCTACGCTACATCTGGAGTGACGTCACATCCAGTCAAGCATCAGCATTATATCGTCATCAGTTTTCATTGAGGATTTTTTATCAGTCTACTAAACGATCTAACTTTTGCTCCAAACAGAAAATAAGTATGCGCATGGATTTATATTTTTTTATTTATAGACAAGATAAACAAAATAAGGTAGGCTTTTGGGTTCGGAGACAGCCTTTTATGTAAAAGGAGATTAAAATATAGGGCGGACAAATCTTCATACATCCTATCGTTTAATCTATTAAAAAAATCTTAATGTCCTATTATGTCCTTAAGACTTTTCTTTGTGTTGGTAGTAAAACTTCTTTAATAATATATTATTAAATACACGGCTTTACTCACGGATTGATTTTGGGATTGCTCGACTAGTTTCGAACCCAAACGGAGTCCATTTTCAAGAGCGAGTGTAGTCGCGTAAATCAATTCGTCAGTAAAGCCGTGAGTATTTATTAATATACTTATTAGTATGACTCACGAAAGTTATTATTCCAAAACTCCTTTAATAAGATGAATTTTTACTGTAAACAAAAATTTTGTTGATGACAACAATATCATTTCTTTTTATGTTAAAAAAACGCTATTACAATTTTAAAAGCAAAATCGATTCCAAAAAAAAATTTATAAAACAAAAAAGCAATCACAATGTTTATCTTATGTGTACATCCACCAGTATAAAAAAAATTATAGCTAAAATACCTAAATGGGTGATCCGTATTTAATTATACTGGAAGCTTTTTCATTCGGAAACATTGTACGTACTTGTAAGTACTCGTTATGGCATAGGCCACTCTATTAACCTAGACACGATTACGTTTCAATTGTTACCATATTATAATGAAATTATCTCTTCCAATAGCAGTAAAGTCACAGTTTACTAAATAGTTACTACGTAAGTAAAGTTAACTATCTACACGACTTTGTATTAAGAGATTCTCTAATCTCTTAAAACCTAGCAGGCAAATATGTATCAAATTTGTGTATCTAATTATGTATGTATTTTGCATCAAAAAATACCTATCTTTCTAAAGAGTTTTGGTGGGACTAATACTTACGTATGTCTCGTTTTTACTTCGTGGAAAAGACAGAAGTTGCTTTAATACAATTCGCTATAACTGTCGGTAATCGAGCGGTTTGTTATCTCGTACTAGGGTACTAAGATGCTATCGTTGCAAGATCTTTCGTAATCTTACAAGTAACGTTATTAGGTTATAATCTGAGTCGGTGATTTCTAGTTTTCACCTTATTTTGGGAGAAAATGCCTAGCATAAAAACCTAGCTATGCTGTGGGCAGTTTGCTTACGCATTTAAGATAACAGGGGCGTAGTATGAATGAAGAACAGTAAAGCGTGGGCTCCCAATATCACGACTTTGTTTGCTCGACCTTATCGAGTGGACGAATCTATTACATGGTGTACTTTGTCCTAATCAAATCGTTTTCTAATTACTACATGAAGAGTGCTTTGTCAACGTTCCGGTTGATCGACAACACAATGATAATGTATAAGCCTTTGAGATTAACCTTACAAGGCTTGTATAAATCCCAAATTAGTATTTTCGGGTTGGAAAGGACAAGCGTTAATGAGTAAAAGGAATTTTTGTTTGTTTTGGGTCTCTTGTAATCAGACACTCTGACTATGCTATTTTAGACTAGGCCTAAACAAAGGCGTTAAGAGTAATTTGTACGTAGCCTCTTTATTTTATTATTTAAGTAAATCATCTCTATATTATGATGGTCCTTTTTACATTTAAATAATGCAGTATGACAACACACTTAGCGCAAAGGTTAACGGATTATTTTTAGCACAATGTGTCTGGGTAATCAGCACAAATATTTGTTTCAGTCTAAATGTTTTCGCATGTGAAATTATGTGTCATATGAAAATGTATACAAGCGTAGGTAAGTAAATTAATTAAGCTATAACTGTCCCTCTGCATTAATCACCACGCTAGCTCACTGTGTGTTGGCAATTTCAGACTATTAAGCCCAGGTTTCCTCACGATGTTTTCTTTACCGTTAGTCAGTGGCCAGGTTCAAACCCACACACAATAGCTTGCCAAGCGGGTCCGTAACTAATGGGCCACCACGAAATTGTAGGTAGGTAAGTATTCATAATTATCTATCTCATGTTAAAATCAACACCGAATTAAATTCTGCGAAAACTGCTTACACCATTTGCATTATAAATGCGGCAAATGGAAAGCGAATTCGTTCAGGGTCAGAATGTCCAATTCTCAAAATGTCCAACGGTTTGAATACAAATCCCTAAATGGACAATGACCAATTCCCAGAATGTCCAAGTCTCAAAATGTCCAATTCCCAAAATGTCCAACAGAGTGAAAATGTACAAATCCCAAAATGTCCAATGTTCTAGTCCGAAAATGTCCAATTCTCAAAATGTCCAACTCCCAAAATTACCTACTCTTAATCATTTTGGCTTGCTCTTATAATTAAAACGAGTAATCAATGTTCTCTCTTATTCCAATAGTGAAATAACTAATGTTGCCAGATACATATTTCATGCTCATATTTATTATTATATTAACGCTATGTATGTCAATTTGAAACTCCCTGAAATGATGAATATGAATTAACTGAAGATTTAATTAAGAATTTGCGGCTATTGTTCAAGTAGAATGTACGTTTGGATAAAGTATTTTAGAATTTGAAGTATGTTCTTGCATGAATTCCGTGCTAATTGTTTAATTGGGTGCAAAGTTAGAGGGATTGTCTTGATAATTTTGTTTGACAACTCAGTGTCAGAGCGATTTTTCTTTTGTTGCAAATTGAAGGGTCGGTTTCTACTTAACACTAACATATTGCTGGATATTGTCTGAGTGCTCCTGCTTTCTAAGGGTAATACTTTTTAAGGCATACACCTGTTGAAAACGTGAATAACTTAAATTTTTCTTTTTAATCCGAGCTCGAAACGTTTCAATTTTCGAAACGTTTTCACTTTCAATCCATCACCTTTAAAAAAAACTAAAACTAAATCTAAATCGGTTCATCCGTTTGAGAGCTACGATACCACAAACAGATACACACGTTAAACTTAAAACACCCTTCTGATTTGTCTGGAGGTTAAAAAAACTGCAACGTCCCTAACCACAATTTCTATGAAAAAATGTAAAAATACTTACAACTTAACCGTATATTTATGCAATCAAAAATATGCTGTAGATATCCAAGGGTTCCCATAATAAAAAGACCAATGTAAAAAAGTTTCTAAAACTAATTGGATACAAAGTAGGTTAATACTGCCTGTAGGTGTAGGTACCCACAGTTCTTTCTCGAGGATTGAATTAATTAAAAGTTGAAGCGCTGTGCAAGAGGCGTTTTATGTAAATGTTTACATGTGGATGGGTACCATTTTCTACTTACATTTGCCGCAAAAAGAGTAGGTTAACATTGATATAGATTTACATCAACAAGTTTTTTTGATACATTCAGAATATACATAAGTATATAATATATCAATTGTCATAGATAACAGAAATTAATCACAACTAAGTTCTAATAACTAATATTATAAACTAAACACTAAAACTAAAAATAAGTAAAAAAGAATAAAAAGCTGATTACCTAATTTATCAAAAAAAATATGCTCACAGAAAGTAAGTACCTAGGTATGTATAAAAACAGTAAAAAAATTGTAGTTAAAAATTAGTTGTACTATCGTGGACAAAGCCGGTGCACCACTCTTAAGGTTAGAATCGCTTGCACCCGGCGACCGAACGTAGCGCTAGCCCCGCTTCTACGCACGTAGCATCGTTCAAAGGATTTTGATCGCAAAGTGGAGCACCGTTCGTGTCCGCGATAGTACCTACGTTGCATCAAACTTTTTAATTGGGGACTTTATGCCCAAATGCTACTACCACTTAAAACTTTTTTGGGACATTGCCAGATCCTACTTTAGGTATGAAATACATTTTTCGTACCAAAGTAATGATATTATCATTTCACATAAAATAGCACCTAATACAAATCACTCGAAACATATTAGTAACTAGTGTCATAATATAATTATACCTAATTATTCAAACATGATCTCTTAATAGACCTATTGTCGCTTACAAATTCCATAGGGAGCTATGACTAATAATATTAATACATGGACATTCAATTCAATAAACACAAAACTAGTAACGGTAGAGATAAACTACATCATTTTAAGTTACCTACACTTAATGTAATACTAATAAGAAATGGACTTACCCTTATAAAATGGGGATACTCACAGAATAACGTTTTTAAAATCTAGCACAATAGATAATAAAGCACTATAACTGTCCCACTGCAGGGCAGTCTTCTTCGTATACAAAGAAGAATCGAGCATTAATCATCACGCTAGCTCATTGCGTGTTGGCGATTTCAGACTATTACGTAAATTCAGGTTTACTCACGATATTTTCCTTCCCCGTTAGTCAGTGTATTATAATCGGCACAATAAATAAAACAAAAAACATGCAACAATTTAGCTAACTTAAACGATTGCTATCCGCAATTGAATATAGCCCAGTCCGAAGTTAGGGCACAACAACAAGTGTTCAGCCTCATCTAACTGCAATTGCAATTTTATCGATTAATCCAGGCTTGTGATGCAAATTAGCTCTAAGTATATAAACTTGGGTCACCCATTCGAACCATAACCAACATAACAACATAGTCTAGCATCTAAGCCACTAGGAAGCCTAAGCTAATTATTACGCCCGTAGATGGAGAGAGTGCTCCTAACTAAGGCGAGACCAGAGAAACTTGGCTTAGAAGCTTAGCTTAGAAGGACAATTTAAATAATTTCGCTTGTAACGGCAATTTGTCAGACAGGATTAAGTTTTGGAATATGATAGAAGTTTGTTCATTGGAGCATTGATGAAAAATTGAGAGGAAGCTTTGTCACTTTTGTATAGATGATTGATGTTTTGAAGATAATAATGTCAAATATTTTACTTGACTGGCAACGTTATGCCGTGTTTTATTGACTTCTGAAAATAGTAGGTATCTAAAATTCTTGTATTGAAAATTTAAGAAAAACGTATCCAATTTACTTTTAAAACTATGACATTTGATCTTGGAGAAATAGCAGACATTATCTCGTCTTGTATCTGCTCTCAAAAACATAAAACTTGAACATCTATTTCGCGGAATGGTTTACAATATATTTTCCAATAAGCTACGCTTGCCCTATCGTGTATCTTAACTGATCGGGGCATTTTGCGGCCGATCGGTGCGACAAGCCTGCCCAAGATCCGATTGTAAGCCCCACTTAGAAATGTAGGCGAAGCCATTTAGTGCAACGCAACAATCTTTTATACAGATTACTATGAAAGTATTATGGAAGCTAGTCTGTACAATGGAGTTTGTAAGACCTTTTGGTATCGCATTGTGTATTGCTGTGAATAGAAACTCGTAGAATGACATACTCAAAGATACTTTAGGAGGATAATTATAATTTATTAAATTCTGAATAAATAAGTTCATTCTATCATAACTGAAATGATTGCACAGCAGTATTAGATAGTGAAAACCTTTAGAAGCTTAATGGGTGATTAAATATATCACCATCATACATTAGCGACGATTAAGAAAAAATACCTTCTAATGACCGCACAAAATAAGTGATGCGTATGAGAAGAGGCCTATATCCAGTATGATACAGACTGTGTACTGTGTAGGTAGTACATCTAATTAAACTACCAGCCGATCAAAATGTTGTAGGAAGGGTGAATGATGAGACACGACACTTCTCATAAATATTGGAATATTTTGTTCCAATATCATTTATACCAATATTGACATAGATTCCGAAAGAGATTTCGTTTTATTTTATTTCCAAAACTGAATTTAAATAAAAGTAACAATTGGAATTGTATTCTGTCGCTACTTTCGTTTTTTTTCTGCTACAAGGTAGTAAATATCTGTTAAAAGGTATAAATACATTTTTTACGTGTTGAACTGTTGATATAAAATGTATTTTACCTGTCCTATATCATATTCCACTTTTTACCTTTTCCCTTTTACCTTGTAAAGGGGATAAGATGCAAGGTAAACCATAATATAAATGTTGATCACGTATGTTTTTAGTTTCCATTAGTTGGATAACTGAAAAGAAAAAATGTTATTTATAGAAAAGATCATAAAAAATCAAAAATAATCTTCATCTACGATAACTTTATTACTTTGTTAATAGTTGAAATATCTTAATGAAAAACCGCGATAGTATTCAATGAACCTACTTACAGTAGATACTAAATTCTATTGATATTATTGTTTGATCTACGTATAATTATAATTAGGAAGTATAGAAGTTATGAATAAAGCAAGAATTATATCATAAATAATATACGAAAGAAAATATCCAAAAAACAATTGTTTTCTAATAAGTAATTTAACCTAACCTATACTACGGAACTACGGTAATAATATTACCGTGACGGAACTTTTTAATGCTCGAGTCCGACTAGCACTTGGACAGTTTTTTTGTAAGCAAGTTTTATAAACAATAAAGTCTACCGAACAGTAGGTACGGCCTTATATTAATGAGGAATTCTTAAAGAAAGTCCTTCGATGACTGGAATTTCGGTGTATTTTCACTTACGGAACTTACTTTCCCACAAAAACGTATAATTCCGTCCATTCAGTCCTATTGTTATACAAAAATGTGTATTACAGTTATCGATAACACAGTGCATATTTGCTTGTTCCAGGATGGTGCGAGCAAGCTGCCTGCTAGCGAGCTGCGTGCTCATTGCCCTGCTTCTCGTCGTGCCCGCGTCTACTAACCCCAGGTAGTGGTACAATAGACAATTAAAAATCAATATTGATATAATATAAGACTCTTTTGTAGGTATAACCTCACCTTATTAGTTTATCCATTGGTGTCTTAAGGCAAAGTTTTTATGTATAGTCACCAGCCTTATTATGTATCTCTATATATTTGATATAACATTTAAAAAGCTATCGATATATTGTAACATATGACATATTATCTAAAAATACACAAAACTAATTAAAACTATCTATATATACAAATCTATCTAACTAAGTACCTTAAAAATAAATAAATTATCTCTTCATGTTCAAAATATACGGTGACGAAGTTTAGTAATATACATACAGATAGTATATTACAAAATTTCGTCACTGAATATATTGACTTATTGCTTATAGTCCAATGTACCTATATCCTCGAAAACTCATATGAGAATAACATCGTTCATTTAACAGTATAGAGCCTTCAAAATAATGCTAGATAATGATGTGTTCTAATAGGAAGATGTCATATTAATATCTACTACAGATAAAACAAATTTTACAAAATCCTTTGTCACTCTTCGATAGAACACAAGATATACTAATTGTATATAAAATACAACGCAGAAACCAAATTTCACAGAATCACAAGAAAATTATTGTTTCTTTTTCAGTCAAAACAACTACTTCCGTGAAGATGGCCCCTACGAACCTGAAGATATCATGGAGATGTTGAACCGCATCGGACACCTCATTCAGATGGAACGCAAAATGGATAAGTAAGTAGAAGAAGCTAATGGAATAATAATTATTACTTTATACAAGTTATTACATAATAATAGTATAGTTGCACTATATTACTAAGAAATTTGACACGGTGACGATAGCATTTTTACGTCGAATTTAACTATTACGTATCGCCACTTTTTGACCAATATATAATAATTTTATACTCACACTTATGGCATTTGATTGATAAATGTTTTCAATATTTATATAATACGTGTGTTATTATTATAGGCTACATTTTAATTTATCATCAGATCTTCTACCTGTATTTTATCTATTTTTATCTTTTTACAGCTATTACAAAGATGATATTACTAGGTACGTTTTTATGTCTACTGTAGAATGCTTATTTTCTATTAAACTACCTAACCTTTTCCATGTAATTTATTTTTGAGTTATAAGAAATTCAGTTACCAATGGATGTGTTTTTTGCATGTAATTATACTTTTGTGCTTTGAAATCTGTAAATAAACGCTTTTTTATACCTACGAGTTAATCTTTTAAGTTTATTATATTAACTGTTGTCTCTGCGAGCTTCTCCATCGCTTGATTATACCCAGTAATAGCATTAGTACATCTAGAATTACTACTAGGAGCTCTGGAAGTGTTCAGTTTATTTATGTTATTAATAAAAATAATGGTCCTCTGTTTATACCGAGGAGTAGAGTCGTCATTCACAAAATAAAATTTCATCAAGTATAAAAAAAATTATTCAATTTAATACTGGAAATTCTGTTTTCTGTTTTCCTAATTCCACTTGGGTATGTTTCTAGAACGAATGTAGGTTTATTTCATGTTTCTTTGACATTTCCTGTGGGGCCATTGATTGCCCTCCAACAAACGCGATATAACGAAACTATTGCCTCTATATAGTGTATCAATAGTAACATGGTATCATTCCCTAGAGTCCTTGCGGCGAATATCGAAACCTAATGGTACTATAGACCGAAGATATCGGTCTGTGGAACGAAAAAATGCTATTAAAGTAATGATATTGAATCAACCCTTTCCTTTTTGAAATTTCTGTTCAATATGTAGATAAAAACTATAACAATTTGTAGTTATTCGATGATTACAATACAGTAAACATAATCGTGTAAATAATGTAGTAAAGTGTCGTGGTGGCATATTGGTTACGGTCTTACGGACCCGCTTTGCAAGCACGTGGGTGTGAGTTCGAACTTGGCATGTACTAATGTGACTTTTCCATAACATAATTATGTAGTTTCTTAGTTAATCAATCTAAGGCGCCACTGACTAACGGTGAAGGAAAACATCGTGAGGAAACTTAGACTTAAATACGATACAAACAGTTCGATTAAAGAAGATTATGTCCTAAGTCTGACTCTGAAACTGAAACATCCAGAATGCAATTACAATTCAACACAACATGTCGCAATAGAATTGAAAAATCGAAACGATTTGTGCCAACAGCTCTTTATTAACTTACAGAATGATAAACAGATCCAGAAACGAGTTTTACAAAAAATGGCCTGCGATTTGCTGCAAGCATTTGTTTAAGCCTACGAGCCTACAGTGAAATTGTTTCAAACGTTTCTCGCCAAAGAATTTTTGTGTGTTTAGTACTGGCATTTAAATAAATGGTATGACAGCAAAGCCAGAATTTAAATGTCGTCGTTATTTTAAACAAATTTTGTTTACTGATCATCATCCACAGCTTGAATCTACCCTTTACTAAGGCCTCTCTTTGATTTTGCCACTTTCCTAGTCTGTAAATGTACAAGGATTATCTTGACTCTTGATTAGATTTCGACCTGTTCCTTGGGGAAAGTTGTTCAGTTTCATGGACCGAGATCCTCTTAAAATTTGGCTGGTTTCAAAAGAATGGTAATGGAATGATTTTTTTTTTTCAGCGAGAAGAGAGCTTTTGACCTTGGCTTGAGTCGCGGATACTCCGGTGCACTTCAAGCTAAGCATCTTGTGGGAATCGCGGCAGCCAACTACGCCGGCGGCCCTGGCAGGAGGCGACGAGATGGATACTACTAATTCTTCAGCTTAACCACCCGAATACTGCACTGAGGTGGATCCAACACAGCAAAATATTTATACTACTTACATCTCTATGCAGTAGTCTTCATAAGCTTAAGTCAATCACCATCTATCTGGCTGGCAACATACATAACATCATCCATATAGAATATAGTCAAATTTATTCAAATTACCGCTTAAAGTGATATATTTCTAGTCAGTGATGTAATATAAAATCTATTATAATGAAATTAATGATGTATTTTACAAAGGATTATTCAATCTTGAAACATTGAACATAGTAACTTGATTAAATCTGTGAGACGTAGGTAATAAACGCCATTTTCTGTTGCCTTCAAGAGTTATGTGAATTCTGGAAATATCTCTTAGATAATTAAGTTCTGAATTACTTAAACAGTTTACCAGTCCTGACCTTGTAGTGCGTTTTTATGAAAGAAATAAATTATATTTATATTTGACTGATTTTGATACATTTTTACAAGTCTGAAAACGTACCTAATCCTATTCTAGTCATCAATAGTAATTTAGTCACCATCTTTATTCCATTTCGGTGTCAGTATGCCTTCAGTATTAAAATATATAATTAACTAAGTATCTCTTCAAATCATATGGAACGTCTTGAACCGCTTAATATTTATTGTAAATTAGAATTCATACAGTTTTTCTAAAAAAAAAGTAAGTACCTATCTGAAATAGATTCAATGTTACCATTCCTATGTATGTACGTGGCAAATTAGGTAGTAAATAGATAAAAATTAAGTGATAAATACCTCCTGTCTAGAGTTTATTGTTAAAAATAAAGAGATATTCATATTTATATCAATGTGTTTACATTAATACTTCATGTTATATCTATAACTAGCTTCCCCGCGCGACTTTGTACGCGTGATTATTCTACCTCTACACTTTTTCTACCCTACCTTACACTACCCTACGCTACTCTACCATACCCTACCCTTTTCTACCCCTACCTACCCAACCCCTAGGTACTCTATCCCTACCCTACCCTACCCCTACCCTACTCTACCCCTACCCTACCCTACCCTACTCTACCTCTATCCTACCCTACTCTACCTCTATCCTATCCTACTCTACCCTACCCTACTCTACTCTACCCTACCCTACTCTACCTTACCCTACTCTACCTCGTTCATTGATTATGCTACTGTGATGTCTCTTACTAATATCGAATTTCCTACACAAACTTTCACCCCCACCTCCCCTTTCCCCCCTATTGGGTAGATTTTTCAAAAAGCTGAAACACGTCTTATTTATTCACCAAAAAGCTAAACACCAAGTTTAATTGATTTAACTTAACAAATGATGAATTTTCATTACAAACTTTCATCCCCTTTTATATCTCCTTAGGGGGAAAAAAATCCAAATATTTTGATACACGTCTTTTTTTTTTTTAGAGCATAACCTTAATACTCATTTTTACACCTGTAACTTAAAAAATAACGAATTTTCCATACAAATTTTAACCCTCTTTTTTATCCACTCAAGGGTAGATTTTAAAAAAATAACCTATGCTCGTCTTTTATTCATCAACCGAAAAGCTGAAAACCAAGTTTCGTACATTTAACTTTAAAAACGACGGACTTTCATACAAACTCTTATCCCCCTTTTTACCTACTTAGGGGTGGAATTTCCAAAAATCCTTCCTTAGTGCACCCCCAGGGTACTTAAAGAATATTGTCTCAAAATTTCAAGTCTCTAGGTCCACCGGTTTAGGCTGTGCGTTGTCTGTCAGTCAGTCAGTCACGGTACTGTTTTATAAGTATAGATTATATGTCTATGTTATCAGTTAAACAATATCACTTATAATGCAACAACAAAGGCTTTTCAATGACTTCCCCGAGTATTGATAAGTTAACTAGCCGGTTCCATACGTTGGTCCCAATGCTCCAACAATTTGCCTAACATGTGGATAGATTTAATAATATTGGCACCAACACTGGCACCAACACGGTGGGTTGGCTGAGTTGTGTCGGTGTTTTTTCAAACAAAATACGTGCCGATACTAGCGATTGTATTTGCTTCGAGACGCATCCTCATGTTGGCAATACCGGTTCCGTGTTACATGATGTTTCATTACCCCACTTTCTTCTGCGAATTTTTTTCTATCCCTTCGGTAACAATTTATTTCTATCCGCATTCCAGTAACGTTGCGTACGTTACTAGATTGCGATCCTATAAATTTTTATAAATGAGATTTGATAAAACTGTACCTAATGATTTCCAATGTGTAGATGTCTAGCTAAAAGCTAACAAGTACGTTGGAGCCAACGTGTGGAGCCGAGGTTCCTAGTATACATTGATATACCTACCATCAAATATCTGAATAGTACCTACCTACTTAGTTACATAATAAAACATCTTATTCTGTCCAACTGTTGGGCATCCCCCTCATAGATCTCATAGAAAAGAGAGAGAAAATCCTCATATGGAGAGAAATCGGTCTCTAGACCTCTAGGTCTGAATTAGCTCGTATATCTTAGTCTCTAGTCTACTAGAGACTAGATCTAGGTTATAACAGCTCAGTCAGATGGAGAGTTGGAGACGGATTTGTGACTACTCGCAATTGGAATTTATACACATTAACCTGCTTCGACTAAGCATAATGACTTCCGATTGATTTGGTACCTAGATGGAGTCTACTGCTTATAATATAGGCATTTAGTCCTTTCAAAGCATGGATAAGCTCGAAATACGCTAAATGACCTCGTCAAATTAATGCTCTAAAACATGCTCTAAGGCGCCGTGGTACAGTTGGCGAAGGGGTTGCCAGGATAGCTAAGTTTTTTTATGGAATTTACATCTGGTTGAGTATAATTGACAATAAGGAACAATCACTATAAAAGTATTTTTTAACCGCCATTTTCACAAATTAATCTTCAGAGCCAAAAATCGGAATACAAAATAATATAATTTAAAATCGCGCCATCTATTGGTCGCATGATGAACTTTTCGGTAGTATTATTAACGACATCTAACCATAAGTTTTTGTACTACTTTGCCTGTACGTAGAGTAAAATGCAAGCTGTGAAACAAATAGGTACTTACAAAATTTCCTAGATGTCGCTATAAGTCAAAATAAAAATAACTTTATTTGATTATTTAGAATACCAGTCGTAAGGAAGATAGGCCACCATATTATGAAATCAAGTGAAATAAGAGGTAAAAAAAAACTTAATAATATGATGGGGAAGAAAAATATAAATTTGGGGAAAACCAAAAAAGAAAGATGTAAAAATTATATTGGAAAATTGTACCGGCTGTAATTTATAAACCACCGAAAATGGCATACAAAATCACTTGCCACGAAAATATAAGTTTGCGCATCACTTCAAAGTGGCTGGATCGATTTTGATTTTTTTTGTATTTAAGTGGGTTCTTGGATGGATTATATTCACAATTGGACCGGTAGGTGGCGCTACGATCGGATTAGATTAGAACCACGGAAGTGAAGCCGCGTGATGGTCAAAAATAATAAAAACATCAGATTTAGAAATCCAGATAAATAAAATATAGAGCTATACGATAATTTCGCCCACTCAATCAGTATCCCGTATGGTCTAGTGGCTAGGATACCTGGCTTTCACCCAGGAGGCTCGGGTTCGATTCCCGGTACGGGAAAATATTTTTGTATATTTCATATTGAATTTTTTGGTTTTCAATACTTCTCTTCCAAAAATAACTTACAATAAAAAAAAGTATAAAATATACTTCTTTATCAATACATAAGTGATTACAACAAAAACAAAAAAAATATATACCTATTCAGTCATCCATCACACAAGGTTTATAATCGTCTGCACTGAAACTAAAGAGCAGTGTCAACAAAGGTGGCACGAGCAAATAAAAGTAAAAACGTCCACCATAACAAGACACCTGACGCCAGCAACTTTATTCTTACCACACCCCGTTTTGTTCACTGTACGGGAGGCGAGGGAGCTCTACGTTATTTGGACTGCATCGCTGGGGTGGATTGTATATTCGGATGGATGCCCATACGTTTTTTCAACATGGCCGCCAGCTGTTTTGAGGAACTGTGTATTTAAAACTCGCGTTTTCAATGTTGGTAGGTATTTGACAAACAGATAAATTGGTTTGAATACAAGCAGGTAACTTCAAATATCTAGGTACTCTATCATTCCCTTTTTTAAATTTCCGCACTAAAAAAAAACTGAATGATGAAGAAGAAAAAAATAATTATGTGATAGAGCTCTTAATCATGAATGGATTAGCTCGACCGGGTAGACCGTACCAGTACCACCCACCCATACATAATAATAATATGATATAGGGTTAAATCAAATAAATTGGCGAAACTTCACAGAAATAATAAGAATCAATAATAGATAGATAATATAATAATAAGAATCAATATACCTAATAGCTTACATAAGGGATAATATAAAAATTAAATTATTATTTTTTAAATATATTATGGCCTACGCCAAGGTGCCAAATGCCGGACAAAATAAGACATTTATTGTGAATTTTTTTTTTTTACATGTTTTAGCACATGTTAGCTTATTAAATATTTATATAAAATAAGACATATTTTTATTTTATTACATTTTTTTATTATTGTTTATGTAGGTACTTACAGAAATTTTTATTGGGTAGGTTCCAAAGATTAATTTATTTACCAAATTATGAAAGTCACAGAAATAGATGACTGAATGAATGACAGATAGAGCATATATAATATCCTATTTATAACGTTGTGTAAAAAAAAATCGGAGGAACCTCATTTTGCGTAACAGCTGCGTAGTCAAGGCGGAATGATGTTGTTAGTTAACCATTGTCGATGCCCATCTTTCTGGAATAATCCTATAACGTA
This sequence comes from Protodeltote pygarga, assembly GCA_936450705.2. NCBI lineage: Eukaryota > Metazoa > Arthropoda > Insecta > Lepidoptera > Noctuidae > Protodeltote > Protodeltote pygarga. The sequence continues at coordinate 3,748,785 of OW388257.2, read as the reverse complement.
GGTACCACTGTGTAACGCAAAAATTTGAACCGGAAATTCATGTACCTCCCTAATTTGTTTTTTGTAGCAGAACAAGAGAAATTCATGTACGAGTACCTACCTAAATTGTTTTTTTGTAGCAGAACAAGATTGGACGATTTTTTGAGATAATTGTTGCCAAGGTTACATTATCATCATCAGCCTGTATTAGTCCACTGCTGAAAATAGGCCTCTTCCAATGCTCGCCACTTTATTGTGCTCGTTTGATGTATTTGCCATAATCGCCACGCTGGGCAACTGGGTTGACGATCGCAGTAGCAGATTTATAGTTAGTATACTCTAGAGAGTTTCTAGCGTACACATGGCTTCACATCAAGCTAATACATTTCCAGTATAAGCTGACATATTGTTTTACGAAGAGCTTGATGAGTAGCCGTGTGTACAATAGCCCTTTTATCGAGCAAGTATGTTGGAAATAAACATAAAGCACGATATCATCCTCGCCCTTAATTCCTACCCATATTAAACGTCACTTGGCAACCAAAAAACCAAGTCACCGCGTTCCACTTACAATTTGATGCTGATGGCAGTCATTAGCCCACTTAACCAATATTCGGCATCTTTGGCACAATTTCAGTAGTTTCTTAAGCTGCGTAAATAAGGACAATAAGCGGTCAAAGTTTTATGATTAATGGTATTTTATTCATGTCAAAATTCATTGATGAGCCTAATAATTCTTGTTGCGGAATGCGGAATTGATGTTTTGTACAGTCACGAGCACAAATATTATGTTAGTAGGTATAATACACCGTCCGGCGCATTTGAAATTTTTTTTTTGGCGTGTGGAAAACCTGGGGGTTATGTCCGTTTCGCACGGACTAAAAACAAGCGGTGTTCCTGCATGAGCTTTCGGGTAAAAGTGCCAACGAGTTTCACTTGCGAATTCACGAAAATTTTTTAAATGAATTTTGTCAACTGATGTTTTACAAGTTTTTCAGTTTCATGGGTAGATTGAAAGGGTCACATACTATTTATGTTGCATGTTGTAATAAAAAAATTAAAAAAGTCGCGATTTCGCGGTCTAATTTTTGAAACTTGCATGAAACTATAGTGTCAATAGAATAAACAATGGGTACCTATTTTATTAATTTAATTCCAAAAACGTCGAGAATTGTGGTTGATTAGAGCAGCCATTCTCAAAGTGAACTCCGCGGAGTCCTAGAGCTCCATAAAGCCTTTGTGCTAAAAAAAACTCCGCGAAAATACTGGCCATAAAAAATAAATTATTCTCTCCAATTATTAAAAATATTCGAACTAGTACGAAGTATTTGAACGAGTATTGCAGAAATGCATAAATTAAAAAATATTGTAAAAGAAAAAACAAGATCATTTTAGGGCTGCGTCAAATACATAGTTTTCAAAAGGGTTCCGTCGCCCAAAAAGTTTAAGTACCGCTGGATTAGAGTATACGGGAGTGTATCTCCTGCCGAGTTCAACGACCCGGGTCGATATTGCACCTCTCTCAGGCGAGCTGGCCCACACCAGTAAATTAGACTTGTACTCTACCTGAGTAATGGCTTATCTGAGTGCAGTTATTACTTATCTCTACGCCATTTGTCTTAGTTGCAGTCTACTGAATTATTTTCAAACTAAGTTAGTTGTTGCAAGCTCTGTAAATCAAATAAAAGGCTTCTTCTTATCGTATGGTTGATGAACAACCTGGTGTCAGAGTTTAAACCACCCGTAGGCTTTTGACATGGCTTTACACACTATGGAAAAATCTCTCCGGTGTGCTGGTTTCATCACGATGTTTTAGCAACTGATAATTAATTTATTATACGCACATAACTTACGAAAAGTCAGAGGTTCGCGCCTTGGGATCTAACTCGAGACCTCTAACTTGTCAGTCGACGGTCATACCACTAGGCTATCAGTGCTACCAGTAAAAGCCTCTATCTGGCTGATGGAATCTCTGTGCAGTCATAGGCCATCACCATGAAGCTTCATCATTAAAGCTTTATGATAGTTTAGTGGTAATGGTTGACTGCCAAGTCAAAAATCGTAGGATCGAAACCCTGGCACGCACCTAAGACTTTTTGGATTCATTTGTGTTTTAGAAATAAATGATCACTTGCTAAAACCGGAGAACTCAATGTGTATTGATCTCTCAGTTTTTTCAACTCAAAAAACCGAAAATCCTAAAAGTCCTATAAACATGAAAAAAATATCTCTTTTAAGGAAAATTTTTCCTGAATATTTTTCTCTAAGCAGAATTTTATTTAATTTGCATTAAATTTCTATTTGGGGAATAGTGTAATTTTCAGATTAGAACTCTTATTTAATTTTTTTTAGTAAAAAATATGTGTACTTATTGTTATTTTCAATTTTAATAAATAACTTTAATATAATAGTTTTCTCTACCTAATAGTATGTTCAGTGGTTTTCTCACACCGATGTTCTAAATCTATTTCCTTCCCACATCAAACTCCCACACAAAATGAGAAAGACTATTTTTGGATATACGAACGACGAGATTCCAACACGTAAATAGTACTACACTTCAAATAGCAACCAACTTATAACAAAAATGTCTTTCGCCTACACAGATATCATTTTTCTTAACAATCGACCAGACATAATAACTTATTTGTACGTCTATTGGATAGCTTATTGGAAAATAGCATAATAGTTTCGTTAAAATAGCTTATTGTTCTGTATGTGCCGTGTAGTTTACGGCCTAAGAATAGAACCACTCATCAAAAAGGATTAGAAAAAGGATTAAATTTTTTATATAGATTTTTTATATTTAAAGTTTTTTAAAGAAAGTGAATGGGTGAATGGTACAGTTGGAAGGGGAAGACCTAGACGAACATTCTATGACCAAGTCGGGGATGTCCTTGAGAAAGGTCAGGTCAGGAGTACCCTAAACCGACGAGCTTGTATGAAGAACGTGATGAGAGTGAATGAGGCAAAAGAGCAAGGAGAAGATGCAAGGATCGTAGCAAGCGGAAATCCGTTGTCTCTGCCTACCCCTCTGGGAAACAGGCGTGAGTCTATGTATGTATGTATATAAAAAAAGTTGATAAAGTTTGCAATAAAACGTTTTTATTATTTTATTTCAGAACTCTAAACTTTATAGTTTAAAAGAAATCGCAATTTTAAAAGTTTGGCACTATGTTTTGAAGGCCTGTGTAGATGAGAAAATTTTTATTAAAACTTTTATTTCTTGCTTATTAAGATAATTTTAAATCTCAGCACGTGTTTCCCCAAGAGAACCATTGAAATGAATTCGTTTGAAATATTTAAGCATGGGTTTCAAACGATGAGTCCCTAGTGTAACATAACTTTGTATGGATCTTAACCTGCTTACACTTGTCCAAGGTTTAAATACTTATGCTAAGGTAATTGCACGATATCGTAAAGATTTTAAGTGGTATCTTTAATTAGTACAATATAATAATTATCTTGTCTAGTAGACACAAGGACACAAGAAGGCATAAGGTAAAATCGGGTACAGTAGGTAATAGTGGAGTTTTCTAAAAACTTTACTGTATTTTTTTAAAGATATCAATCTATACTAATAATATAAAGAGGTAAAGTTTGTATGTATGTAGGTAATTATGTATGTATGTTAGGGGTAATCTCTGTAACTACCGATCCGATCCTAAAAATTATTTCACTAATTGGAAGCTACATTATCCCTGCGTGCTATAGGCTATATTTAATTCTGAAAAAAAAAAATTGACGCGGACAACGTCGCGGGGAACAGCTAGTCGCTAATAAAAAAGAAATAGATTCACAAACTGAAGGGAAAGTGGTACTGAACGTAGCAAAGAGGACTTTGGGCGTTTCAGACACGGGGTCGTCTGGCGCCCAATGCACATGGCCCTCAAGGTTGTCGCAATACGCCGTATGTCCTAGCGTGTCGTAGCGGTAGAGCCCATCATATAACCGTCTCGCATACCCCGAGCGGGACGGTATGCTCATGGCTCATTTACCCTCTACATAAAAAAGGTGTCCAGTGTCCACCGGTCTTAGGGTCAAAGTTACCGGCCGGCGACTATGTATCAGAAGAATATAATTCCTTACAATTCACGCTGTTTTACTGCCTTCACTTGCGCGGTGCTATGATTTGTACTTAAATAAGAAAGATTACCTACCCACCTGGGTAGGTCTTGTGTGGGTACACAGCCAATAATATCAGTCCACTGCTGGACATAGGCCTCTTCTCAAACGCATCACTTATTTTGTGCGCTCAGTAGAAGGTGTTCGCCCTTAATCGCCACGCTGGGCAAGTGGGTTGGCGATCGCAGTAGCAGATGGTTGATATTACACAGTAGGATGCTGCTGCCCATCCTTCAGATTTTTTCCTTTGTCGCTTCTTACGACACCCGCGGGACGAGTAGGGGTGGTTCTATTTAAGGTCAAGAACCACACGGCACAAAATAAGAAAGATTAACAATTTAAAATTTCTTTGTGTCAGCCGTAGTTTGAATTTCCTTCCTTCATTTATATGGTATCTACTAGGAAAGTTCAAGTCACTGTATTCTTACTAAAGAAACCTTAAAAGGATATACCACATTAAATCCTTACTGAAGAGATTCAAACCTTATTACAAGTAACAGAGCGTTTTGTTTTGTGTGACAAGAAAAGTAGGTACGTAATAAATAGTAAAGTGGTTGCTACGCAAAAGATTTGTTGTGTATTTTGATAGAAAGATGACGGTAACTGATTGAAAGTTTATGTGTGTGTGGACTGAGTGACCACATGATTTTTTGTAGTTTTAGTGACTAAAACGTGTAGTAAAAGTTGAGACATATTTGTAAAACGAATATTGGAATTTGTAAAGAATTTAAAAAAAAGTTATGCTACGTAAAGTGTGGTCTCTCAGTTCACACACACCACCTTCCAAATCTGGGTAAGTATATAGTTAACAGGCACGTTTTATACACAGACAGTTAGTAAAACATGTTTAAACGTCTATGCAAGATAATAAAACATGATGTGGATATGATAAATAGAATTACAAACGTTTTTTTATGGCCTCTGAGTGACCACATATAACTATCGTTTATATCTGTAAATATAGCATGAAAACTACATTGTTTGTGTGCTAACTGTAGTAAAAGTTGCTCGGTTGTTTGTAAAAGTAAAAAAAGAGCACAATTGTGAGCCAATTTTAAAAAATATGTATTTAATTGTGGTCACTCAGTTCACACACTGCAAAATTTTCATTTGTTAAAATATAATTAATTACAAGAAATGCAGAAAAATTGAGTCTTTCATTGTGTAGTAAAAGTATTTAGCTATAATACTGTGCTTTTTCTCACGGATTTATTGATTCATTGATAAGATATTTGAGTTTCAATATTTCCTACAGAATGTACGTAGTGACATAAGGTAGGGTGTCCACGCAATAAAAAGTCACATTTAATTTTAATCAGAATAGGTACTTATTTTAGTAATAATTATTTAGTAATAATTATTATTCCGTTTATTCATTTATAATAGGTACATATAAAATACATTTTTAAATAAGTATATATAGGACAAATAAAAATATAGGTACATTAAAAATATATATATTTTAATAAAAAATTAAACCGACTTCAAAAGGAACTAAAAAACTTGAAATAACTTTAAAACGTTTTGGAGTCGGTTCCAAGTCAAGTTCTAGCCTCTTTAACCTTCTCATTAAGAACTTGACTTGGAACCGACTCCAAAACGTTTTAAAGTTATTTCAAGCTTTTTAGTTCCTTTTGAAGTCGGTTTAATTTTTTATTTAAAATTTCTTTTTCACTATTTTTAGTGGTGCCTAAAATTAATTCCCCCTCCCAGACTTTTGTGAGGCTAATATTTGAAATCCTTATGAAAAGCCCATTCAAACGATACCTAACACGATATTTTCAATATTGTATAATTATAGGAGGGGGGAAGGGGGTGACCACGTATCCCCCCTCTTCCTCTTTACTCGTCAGCTATCGACTGCACGTATAAACAAAGCAATATTACTTGTTACGACAATTATACATAGCGGAACTCCTCATCCATCGGACGATATAAAAGCTCTCGTAACAAGTAATTACAATTTGATATACATACAGTATGTTGAAAAAGAATAAAACCGTCATCTAAACACTTTTTCTTCATCATATGGTTGATAAACAACCTGGTGAGTGGTGTCAGAGTTTAAACCGCCCGTAGGCCTCTGACATGGCTTTACACACCGTCGAAAAATCTCTCAGGTGTGCTGGTTTACTCACGATGTTTCCCTTCATCCTTTTAGCTAGTGATAATTAATTCCGAAAAGTCAGAGGTACATGCCTGGGCTTTCAACCTACGTCCTTTAACTTTGCAGTCCAACAGTCGTACTACTACGCTATCACTGCACTCTATAGTCTATTGTTATACTAAAAGTTTGATATAACTCTTAGTTTTATTTCTAGCTTTTTAGTGTTTTGAAGTCGATTTTATTATTTATATTAAATTAACTAAGGTCTGTGACCATACCGCCTCGTACCAGTTAATAATAATTTTATGTCACAATATTGTCATTGATATTTGTTTTTTATTAAGTCTGCTAAAAAGAAGATACTTAATTTTAGTTCTATCTGAGTAAAAGAATATTTAAATTATAATATTATTTTTTACTAGAAATTGTTTTTTTTTACTTGTAACTTTAAGTGGGTTTAAGTTATTATTTATTAATAAAATAAAAATGATTAAAATTAAAAGTAACTTTTTATTGCGTGGACAGGGACACCCTACCTGTCACTACGTACTTTCTGTAGGAAAATATTGAAACTCAAATATCTTATCAATGAATCAATAAATCCGTGAGAAAAAGCACAGTATTATAGCTAAATACTTTTACTACACAATGAAAGACTCAATTTTTCTGCATTTCTTGTAATTAATTATATTTTAACAAATGAAAATTTTGCAGTGTGTGAACTGAGTGACCACAATTAAATACATATTTTTTAAAATTGGCTCACAATTGTGCTCTTTTTTTACTTTTACAAACAACCGAGCAACTTATACTACAGTTAGCACACAAACAATGTAGTTTTCATGCTATATTTACAGATATAAACGATAGTTATATGTGGTCACTCAGAGGCCATAAAAAAACGTTTGTAATTCTATTTATCATATCCACATCATGTTTTATTATCTTGCATAGACGTTTAAACATGTTTTACTAACTGTCTGTGTATAAAACGTGCCTGTTAACTATATACTTACCCAGATTTGGAAGGTGGTGTGTGTGAACTGAGAGACCACACTTTACGTAGCATAACTTTTTTTAAAATTCTTTACAAATTCCAATATTCGTTTTACAAATATGTCTCAACTTTTACTACACGTTTTAGTCACTAAAACTACAAAAAACCATGTGGTCACTCAGTCCACACACACATGAAAGTTTGGGTGTAGTGTTCCATGGATGGTTTGTAACCACCGGTCATACTAGATTCTCCCTAAACCATGGAATATTTATCAGTTTGATTGAAGCTTCGTTTTAAAAATATTAAAGACTGTGGTCTGTGGTCGGCTTTCTAAATGATGACTGTCAACCAAGCTTTGAAATGTCAAACTATAAATTGAAATATAAAGTTCAATAAAAAACATAAAAGTCACAAAAAGACTTTAAATAAAAAAAATTGAAATATAAAATTAATGAAAAATTTATGAATTTATTGTTCTGTCAAGGTCCGCATAAAGAACCGCGGTCCATTTGGTGTCCGTGCCCTAAACTAACTTTACAATGACGTTATGGTTCCAAGTTTAAATTATATTATATCGTTGTCTTACAAGTCACTTCCCTTCCCCCATAGCGACAACCAAGGTCATCGATTTTACGACTTAATAACAACCTCATAGCCTGTTTTATTACAAATCAAACACATCCCTATCTTCACGAGCCATAATTAAAAATAAACACATTTCCACATTATTTTCTCTATCGCTTTTCTTTGACCTTGAATATTAATGAATTAATATTAAATTTTATTTGTACTTATCCTTATTTGTAATTTACATCCACCAAAATTATCCTCTATATTTTTACATAGTGTCGTGGAAGGCGCATTGGTCGCTCGTAGGTCGCAAACAGGAGTACGGAGAAGGAGGAAGACGATTATGGAGGAAGTGTGATATAAATAAAGAAGGGGGGGGGGATTGGTCTGCCAGTGATCTCGTTGACAAAACACTACAGTATGTACTGTTATTTCACGCCGATCTTTTGTGAGAGGGCGGTATTACCTGCCCCGGTACATGTATAGCATAATAGAACGCGTGGATACACGTCAAATACTTAATAAATATAAATTATTATCTTATTTGTATTAGGTCTTTATCTTTATCGGTATTATCTTTCTTTTCTTGTAATGAGATTTTCTGACAATATTATTCTGGATAGCGATAGAAATGAAAAAAAAGGGCTCATACAGATAATAAATGAAAATATTTTTCCCTGAGTATTTGGTTTTGGCCTGGAAGTGTCACAAATGTTTAGGCCAAGGTTATTTTTTACATGACAACACATACCTACACCCGAGACGCCATAAACGAAGTAACTTTTTTTTATAGGTGCTTATGGTAAAACGTACGGCTGAAAAGCTAAGGCTGTGGGTTATAAATCCAACAGTTTGCTTGGATGATATCCTTATTTCATTTTAAATTACTGGGAGTTTCCATAAAAAGGTCGGTATTTTTGCTCTAAACGTGGTTTGAACTTCTCGAACAAATGAAATGATGTAAAAAATTCACGTAAAGTGTTACGTGATAGCCTAGTGGTATGATCGTTGATTTACTAAGGCAAAGGTCGTAGATTCAAAACCTAGGCACCTCTGGCTTTTCGAATTCATGTGCTAATAATGAATTAACTAATTTGCTAAAACAGTAAGGACAAAGTTTGGGTGTTCGGCATTGGCAAAGCTCCATGCAACGCGATTCTTACCGGATTCCCAATGAGAAATGAAAAAGACAGTAGTACCTATTTACTTTTGTTTAATAATTATTCTTTCCGGTTTAGGTAATTCCGGAACCATTTACATAAATGTATCCTTCGCCACTAGTGTCCGGTTTAATACTCAGTAAAACCTATCTAGGGGACGGGTCTAGAATTCTAGATAATACCTCGTCTAACTTCCGTCTTCCTGCTTTAAAGCGCTTCATTACAAACCACAACACCGCTTTCACTACTTTTTCATAATATACTAAGAGAAATTCTAAAATTTGGACTACAAAATATATAGTTATTTCTATTTTACCATTACTCGCCAACTCGCCACGTGTTTATATCTCCCACGAAATATCGATTTTCTTTATTAAATATTAGATAGTGAGGATGAAAATAACATGTCCGGAATGGAGTGACCACGTGTTTAAGTTCTAGGTCAACCTGAAAAATAGATCTTTAATTGTTCTGTTAATAAATATATCGATCGATATCGAAAACCAGCACACTTGAAAGATATTCTCGATTGTGTTTAAAACCATGTCAGAAACTTACTTTGAACTCTGACATCAAATTGTTCGTCATCCATATTAAGTTAAGAAGCGAACTCCTTTCAATATGATATTTACATGACGTATTGATTTAAAAAAATATAGTTTGAGTTTGTATCGCGGTAGGCCTAAAAAGAGATGGTGCTGGCGGCGCCGGACGACTCTTCCTATGCCTAAAAAATTGAGCACAGATAGATTAAGGCAGAAAGATGGAAAGAGGGAAGAGAAGCCTTTGCGCGACAAACAACAGCCTCGATAATAATAGTTAGGAGGTTCCTCTCTCTGGAGCTCTTACCACCCGGTAGCTTGAACCCTGTGCCCCACATCTGTAGGCTACTTAGTATTTTTAAATTAAAGAATAGAATATACTCCAAGCTAAACTTATTATATTTTATGCCTTTATGCCCTCGGGTTAGGTTACCTTTCATAAGTTTAATTTATCGGAAAGCAAAGTGATAACATTTTTTATTACTTAATAAAAAATCTGATGCGTTGGTACATCTCAGCTGACCAAATGGTATCCCACTAGTGCTTTAGTGTGTGTTAACAGACTACGACATAAATAATGCATATTATATTCAAAGCTCATTACAGAATGAATTAGGTATGTGTCTCTTCATTCGTCATAATTCCCTGAAGGCGGGGGTTGAATAATTTCACGGGTCGACTCCTAAAAGCTGGAGCGAAATTATAATTTTATTATCATCTAAAGGTCGTACACCTACATGTACTATCGTATATGTTGTGGGTGAAAAGGGCCTTGTGTATTACAAAGCAGAGATTTTTGTGTTTTCGTAAACACCAGAAAGCCTTTGTTAAATAGGATAGACAACAGTATTTCCCGGGAATTTTTAGTTAAAAATTTTGCAATTTTATAATAATGTCCTTCTGACCCTATTTCGGTCTGTCGGTTAGGCCAATATCAACGGAGGTTAGCCAACTACGCTGGAGATATAATAGTACACAAGTATGTGCGCAAACACGGGTGCACTCTCTATTGTGTTTCTGTGCGCAATTCTTTATTTATTTTTAATTCTCTTTGGCTATATCTGGATAGGTTTGAAGTAAAAACTAGTTGTAGGATAAACATACGAAAAAAAAGCTGTTGTTTTTTTTTACAGGGACCCACTGATACCTGCCTATCAACAATTTAAGCCTCACCTCTTACAAACTTTATTAATTTAAGCCCCAGTTGTGTTTTCCAAAGTAAATGTGAATTTATTCATTAAAAATTAAAACTTGCAGAAATCCGGAAACAATTCTGTTTGGATAGGTATTCATTTCAATTATATTTTTTGCTTTTTGTGTGTTGTGAGTAGTTGGTTTATACCTAAATACGTATGATATTTATTATCATTTTTTTTTAAATTTACGAGACGAAACCAAACTCCATACATTTTAGTGTTTAAGTACATCAAGTGTTAATGTGTGATTAAAAATTATCTCTGATACGAATACCAAGTGTCTCCGATATACACCGAGAGGTTTTGTGTGAATACCAAGTGTCTGCGATGTATACCGAGTGTCCGTGTGCGAATGCCAAGTGTCTCCGATACACACCGAGAGACTTTGTGTGAACACGAAGTGTCTCCGATATACACCGAGTCTGTGTGTGAATCGTTCTTTATATCGTCGTTTAAACGTACCTTAACGCAGTTTAAAACTGGATAATTTCCACATAATTAAGGCATGCTGTAAAAAAAGAATAAATTTCATGATCAAAATACTGGCAGGATAAAATATGATGGTCTTTTAGTGTATCTATATAGAATTTTCTAGTTAATCTGTTTGGTGTAATAAACCAACGTTTTCACAGTTCTTTAACAATTTTAAACACAATCTTCAACTATGTATCTTCTTAACGCCAACAATGCTAGTTATTTCAATTAATGGCCTAGATAAAATTACCAAAAAAGAGTTCCTCTCTTTTTCTCATCGCAACGTTTAGAAGGAATTATGATTGTTTTTAACAAAGCCGGGGGCAACATCTACTTTTACATATCTAATTACTTTAATATCAAAAGAAAGAGCATAAAAAATACTTTGTTTAACGTGGGCAAAAGCTTATTATTGTTACTTATAGACCTAATAGCCTCTGACATTCAAATATCCTATTACTGAAAATATTTCTTGTACAAACCTTTTAATTCGCTCTAGAGAGGGAATGTAATATTTTAAAAGTAGGCGTATTTTTTTCTGTTTTTCTATGTACACCCAGTTTTAGCAAAATAATAAATTAGGCTATACGGTCTCGCAACAAAGGCTTTCTAATAACAAATCAAGGTGAGAGTTAGGTCATAACAAACTATACCAAATTACAGACCGTGTTAGAAACAACATACATACCTACAAACAAAATAGCAACTGAGTAATGAGCGGGCCTACAGGCAGGCACTGGACGGGGCTGCACCCGGCCCCGTCCGATACAGCGAGAAATACGCAGGGGAGAAACGTTTTTTGGGAGCCCCACATAACCGCACGTTCGAAGACGTTTAAAAAAAATTGCGGTAGGCATTTAAAAAAAAAAGACGTAGGCAACTCAGCTGTCAAATTGAAAGCCTAAAAATAACATTCAATATCAATCGACTTTACGTGTCATCCAGTTCCATTGTTGAATGAAACAAAGAATCTAATCAAACTCAGGACGTTCAATTTAATTTACTTTTCTAAAAAACGTCAAGCAAAAATGTCCATTCAACAGACTAGTCCAGTTCTAAGTATACACATAGATGGTCGAGCTATCTTCCAGTACAGTGGACAGGTCGAGGTGGGGGGAAAGGGGAGGAGGGGTTTTCCGAAACAACGGGCACGGAACGACCCTCCGCTTATAGACTCCTATTTACATAATCCGATGAGACGCAACACGTATATAACCAACTGTTACGTCGCCCTTTCCGCGTCCTTTTTGCTTATGGGAGCCTAGTACTTAGGTTTGATTAGAGACGATATTTTAGATTGCGTTTGGATAAAGAAATTAAATGATTTCTACGTGACCGCGTTTTTAATCGAATCAACTAGAAAACCTTTTGAATTCTTCCAAACTTCAATATAGTATAAATTTTACAATCTCTTTATAGTAACTATATTTTATTTATGTAGGTATCTTGTCCTAACTTTAGCAGTCGACGTTAACCATTCATTCTACCTTAGGTAAGGAAAAATTGTCATAATTTAATGAATATCGAAGATAAGTTTTATCATTTTTAAGATGATTTGCAACAGTTACTACTTACATATTTATTTAATTTGTGAAAGACTTTATTATTCAGAGCATAAAGAACTATTCCTATTGTTATAATAAAAAACAAATCAAAATATCAATTAAAACTTAGCTGTTTGAAGAATAACGATATTTTTTAAATTAACACTTTACTGTTTCAAACCCGTTTGGGTTTTATCAAAGAAATCAGATTTTACTGGTGAAATGTGACTGCCTTCTGATAATAATTTTAAACCTAATCTTGCTATAAAGTCTTGTGAGTTAGAAACATAATTATAAATGGTTCTTTTAAGGGATTTTTGGTCTGTTTATAGATGAGTTGGGCTAACGCTAAAAAAATATACTTATTCTATTTTATTGCTGCCTAAAGCTTCATGGCATGTAATACGTCGTCGTTACATTTTTATGTCGGTTAGTTTTTACCAACTAAACTTGACTTCCTTTTTGCATAGTACCTCGCCAGCCCCTTTAAAGGGAGATCGAGTATCTTAGGTTCGATTCAAGTCACTTAAGTTGTGCAAGAGTGCTGAATTTCAAGTTACAATCGCGACACGACTTATAATATGTTTTCAGTGTCAAAAGACCTAATACCTCTAAGAAAACCTCATAAAAAAACGAAACAACGGCATTTCCCCGGGCAGCAACTTTAATTCAGTTTTTTATTTGTAGTTTAGTTGTTATTTATTTATAAGTTAGTTAGGTAAATTTTTTAAATTATTTTGTATATCATCATCTTCCTGCCCTTTTCCCAATTTATTTGGAGTCGGCACAGTATGTCCTCTTACACCACACATCTCTATCACCCATCGTATATTCGTTTTTAAATAAAATTTATTAATAAACGAAAGGATAATATTATACCAAGAATATCATTGGGTATAACAATAAAGTAAAACTGTATTCAAAAAGTTTCAAAGATAATAAGATCATAAACAAAGCAACATTAAATGTTTAACAATATTGTTTTTGTCTCGTGTTTGGTATAATGAACTTTACGCACGAGATAACACAAGAGTTATTTTAGATAATTCAGAACAATTTATTCATCTTGGTACCTATTTGTGAAGGTACCATAGAGACAGAGGACCTGCTTGGGTTGCATACTCTTTGAATAAAATGCAGGCTGCTTACAATGGCAGGTTTAAAATTGGTTTTTAAGAAACATTTTTTAAAAAGAAGATTTCACTCGCCATTCAAAAGAAGTGAAGTGAAGTGAAATAAAAATAATGCGTCAATCTCAAAATAATGTTTGATTCTACCACATTGTGAAATTACATATTCCTAGCTAGTGCTAGTTCAGCGCTGACGATTTTTCGATGTGGTATAATTATATATTTTTCGATAATGTAGTCAGCGTCGCTACTTTCTGGGCCGCTTCAATAGAATAAAAAAAAAATGTTTGCTATCGAAACGATAAAAAGAACTTCATACGCAATATATTTCCTGTATGTGGCTTTTAGCCTTCACAAAACCAACTACTACAATAAATCCAAAAAAATACTGTTATAACCACAAAAATTATTGTTTGCCCTACAACTGCTACAAACTTGTTATTTATTTTATCACTTAACTTGCTGATAAACTGTTCTATTTTGACAACACTTTCAAATTTAGGGCATGTAGAAAACAGGTCAGTCCACTGAGTGGCTGGTAATTTTGTTTGACCAACAGCTAAGTCAGGACTAAATGGACTCAGAAGGTCTATTTTGTAGAGTCTAATATGGTCCAAAAACGTTATGAGTATAGGCGCAGTGGCTCAGAATAGCGTTGAGGACCCTGTATGATACATAATTAATCAATTATATGAATATTCACCATCTAAACAAAGGTTGGGTTAGTATTGTGTTAATTAAAAGATCTGAATCTTTTTTCCCAAGAAATGAGACACAAAAGGATACATAAAGGATACAGGATAAGGTTCTTTTAGATACTGTAGATACTAAGCTACTTTTTATGTAGATGGTTTACCTTTCATAGATAGGTTTTTTAGCGACTTGCTTTTAATAAACAATTTAATAGATACATTTACCAATTTAAATGAAAATGACATAAGAGCAAAAATTGATGCTTATTACTCTTATCACTGTTCAAACGAGGGTAAACAATAAACTATAGCTACTATAAATCGGTGTATTCTAAATTATTCCCACCGCTTTGTACACACGGCTACACATCAAGCTATACATTTCCAGTATAAGCTGACATCTTGTTGTACGAAGAGGGAAGAGCCTATGCAATGCGAGGTCAGTTCATACTGGTTTTGAAGCTCGAAGTGTATAATAGTCGTATGCACAATCGAAAAAAAATCGACCCAATTGTTTCCACTAATCTGAATTATGTCAATGTCCTTAATGATCTCTTGGGCCCTTTCTTTCTAAGACATAGGTATATAATACCTAGTATTAAGAAAATTATACAGTATGTTATACTACATTTATGACCAATTTCCGCCACTACCGAGCGTTAATGGACCTTCTGCATATTTCAATCTGTGCCCAAGTTGACTACCGGTCTACTCTAAACTCAGCTTCATAATTAATACGTTGAGAGCGAGCAAATAGATCTCCACAGTTGAAGTTATCGCAAGAATTAACATAATCAACGGCAACTCCTGGCTTGGAAATAATGGCGGCAAAATATTATACGCCGCCGCCATGTTAGATTTACATTTTCATAAAGAGAGATAAGTTCACGCCCGTATTTCACAAGATATTGCTTAGAAATTTTCTGTTTTGTCCAAAAAAAAATCTAGGATTCAAAGCTTCACGCTTATAACTATATAAAAAAATATATATTTTATCTTTATTTTTTTGATCGGTTAGATCGCAATCTCTTAGAACCTCCACGCGTACAGAAAAATCAGACATTCAATTTAGGTGGCGTTTCATTAAAACTATTTCGGTGAAAATCGTGTCACCAGTAATGAGAAATCCACTTCTGAATGGATTTCGTTCACAGAGTATACATTCATTTACCATGTCCGACTGAAACCTACAGTTGGTATACAGGGTTAATTGTAAAACACCCGCAACCTGAAAAGGGGTCTTTAAACTCATCATTATGAACATTTTGTTGAGTAATGTGAACATAAATTACATACATACAAACAAACTAGTGCATATAAGTAATGCACTTAGTTTTGGTGAAAGTGCATTAATAATAGGCACTTCTTCTTCTTCTTGCGTATCAATCTGAAGAACCCTTAATAGACTCCTGACTCAAATTGGTCGCTGCAGGCAAAATCTCTGCAAATGTGGGACCCACCCTGTACAGAATGTGATTGCGGAGAGTCGGTTCAGTCCATGTCACATCTGCTGGCCTGCCCATTGTCCCCTTCTGCCTGTACAAGGAGGAATTAGTAGAGATTACAGACGACGCCATTAGAGTGACCGAATACTATAGGAACCTAGTGTGAAGAAGTAAACCATTGACAAGAAGAAGAGAAGAAGAATATATGCATTTAGTTTGGTAGTTCGTTCCTTACTGATACCTACAATACATTAGCTACTGATTACTAACCTGGTATTCGTGTCGGTATTACATACGATTTATTAAATACTTCCTGCAGTAATTAAAATGTATGTATTTTGAAAGGAAATAAGCGTTTTCATAATATTTCATTTCATTTCGACATCGGCGAGTAAATACATTGTAGTGATAACAAAATTTGTGGTAGAATAGGTAGGTATATAAATTATAAAATTCGTATAGCCCAGAAGTTAATGAATCGACATTACCTAAGTAATAACTAATAGTCTAGTGTGAAATGTGCTTGATTCAGATCAGATATTTAAGTCCTACATTAAAATGACACTGGAATAAATAAATAATTATAATAAATAAATAGTAAGTGATTACAATTTTTTTGATAAAAGTAAACAAAATTTCAAATAAATTTGAACTTAAATCAACCTTAACCCGTCAATTATATAGATGTACAATTCGGTAAGATCTTAGATGTTGTAACAAAAAATATGAGCAATGGTTGATACAGTAATCTATTGACCATAGTTTACTTTGTTTAATTTATGTATTATAATCTCGACGTGTAATTTTTAAGAACATTTAATTCGAATAGAAATGGAACTCTAACTTTCAGTATAATTTTGTTTAAAATTACGGCTTACTTAGACACTGTGCAATACTTTCATATCTCTTCGTAGGAGGTATTTTTGCAGCAGCTTTCACTAATTTCAAGGCTCTTCTAACACGTCTACCTAAATCAATATCTATTAAAGTAAGCAGCTTTAGAGCCTTATTTTCTATATCATTTGGTACTCCTTCTAATGAGGCAGCAAAGTTATTAGCTATCCTTTGTCTGTGTGCATCGCTCTCCACAATTTCATTATACAATTCAGACATTGGTTGTAAGTCTATTGCATTTCTTTGTAATATGAACAATCTATCTGTTGGTCGACCTTCATCCACATACGGCATAGGTCCGTTAAATGAGTTGGGGTAGTAGTTAGGTGCATTTTGCATGTTATCCAGGACCGGTGGCACTCCATCGCGACTGTAATGTTTCTCATATAATGGTCTATTTACTCTTGCATTGTTATTGTTAGCTCCCAAACGATAGTGTTGCGTATCGGGATAGAAAATTTTTCTTGCTTTGAATACAAAATCTGCTGGATCTAAAATACCTGGGACTAAATTATCTGGATTGAATGCAACTTGTTCAACGTCTTTAAAAACATTGTCGACATGACGATTAAAAACTAATCGGCCAATAGTTACAGTACGATAAGTGCCTCTTTTCCATAACCTTGAGAGGTCAAACGGATCATAATCGACCTTTGTTAATTGGTCTTTTGTTAAAATATCCATATCTAATCTCCAAGAAGGATAATTTTTGGCAGCAATTGCGTTATACAAATCTCTCATGTAATAATCAGGATCTTCTGCACCGATCGCTTGCGCTTGAGCTGATGTCAGATTAACCAAACCTGTTTCCGTTCGGAAATTAAATTTAACAAAAAATCGTTCACCGTGTTCGTTGTACAGTTCGTATGTGTGAATAGGGAAATTGTCCATCTTTCTGTATCCATCTGGTATTCCGACATCTGTCTGTAACCACATTATTACATTCAAAAATTCGGGCTTTAAAGTAAGAAAATCCCATCTCATTGTATTATCAAATATCCCAGTTTGTGGATTTCTTCTAAATGCACGGATAAATCCAAGAAAGTCTATGGGATCTCTGTACAAAACTGGTGATTGCAAGCATATCAAATCAAGATTCCCTTGTTTGGAGTAAAACTTTATAGATACAGATTTCAGTTCTCTACCTACATCAGTACCTCCAAGATTCTGGGTGGCTGTAGAGAATCTACCAAGAACAGGCGTTCTTTTTCCAATACCATTGAATACGTCCGCTTTGGTATATTTTGAGACATCATGAGTTACTTCAAAATATCCATAGGCACCTATACCTTTTGCATGTACTACTCTCTCTGGGATTCTTTCTCTGGCCAAATGCGATGTCAAAAGGAAATGGTGTTTATTGTTAAATATTTCAGTGTTTAACGTGACTGTATCTCTGATATCAATTGGGTCTCCCGTAATCTTTGTCCATACGCCTATAGGTCTCTGAAACAGATAATAAAGAACTAATATTTTTATTGTATTTTCCATTAGTGCTTTAAAAAGGACCATTGTAAGACTTTTAACAGTAATTGCCTAATGGGTAGCCGTTGGACTATCGACTCAAAAGTCACATATTAGTCACATAGCACGCACCATTGTGTATAGATCTAATTATACAAAAAAATAAAACTGAAGTGTCTGTTTGTTTGTAGTAAATATCAAAATCTAAATCAAAAATATCAAAATAAAAACTGTTTCCTAAATTAATAGGTATGTATAGTTATCTGCATAATAACCATAACCAAAAAGCAGCTTTTAATTTTTTTGTCTGTTCTGTCTTTCTGTCTGTATATTAATAGTTTGCTTTTTCGAAAAATAATAAAATATCGAAACGAAAGAAATGGAACATAAATCTTAATACGTGACTCCGACATGCACATCGTCAGTTTTTTATATTCGAATTCGAAGTCATATCACCGATTTTCGAATTAAAATAATGTTTAGAATTGGAATCAATTTTATGAAACATGAAACAAATAACATTGTGCCATTGTGCGTTTTACTGCACGCGAATCTTGCGCATGCAATTGTCTCAGATTGCTGAAGGGGCTGGCTCGCAACTATATGCATCAACTACGTTTGCAAGTTGATGACTTCGGGACAATTATTAAAAAATTCTGCTTAACCGATGTACCGATTGAGAGACAATCCCAACATATACCTAAAAACCATTGCTTAAAGAATTAAATATCTAAACAAATTAGTATTTCTACTATAAGTGGGTATGTCAATAAACTCCTAAACCGCAGGACCGATTATAATAAGTATTTCTTTTTTAAGGTCCACTTTCAACGAAATCTTAATTAGAATCAACGTCTTAAATATGATTTACAAATAACAATTTGTTCTGTTTGACATACACTACAAATTTTAATTTAAGGCAATATTTTTTTAATTAAATTATTTAACTATGTATACAAACAATTTTTAGATTTTCTGAAAATAAAGTTTTGAGTTGAGAGTAACAACATCATTAGGTAAGTTGAATACGCGACAAGGAAAAAGGAAGATTTAAAAAATAAAAATGAAATTTAAATACTTAATAATATTTTAAATAACCTTAAGGGCAGCAAATTTTTTGTCAAAAAGAATTTGTAGCTTCTTCTTTTCGCATGTATAGAAATAAAATAAGGAAGAGGGAGAGAGAAATATAATCCACGTACCGGGTGTTCTCGTCTGAAATCAGCTAACTGTCTTGGAACAGCGTCCACCGTCTCATTGTAACATTGATACCCGGCAAACGAACAACCTCTTACAAAATCCACACTTACACAAATCCAAAGAAAAACAGTTAGGTGCCTCATTCTTACAGAGTGCAATAACATAAATAACTTCAATACTTTTATAGTACTCGTTGAAACGGGAAAGTGTTTCCTAATTAATATAATGCCAGGAAAACAACGTTCATGTAATTATTTATTTAACACTGCATAAAGAGCATACTGCATTTCAATCTGTCGGTATTTTTCATTAGTGTTGTACTTGTTTTTGTAAATCCCAGAATATTTTATTCGTAAGTATCTCAAAGATTGTTAAGATTGGATCCGTGACCGAGTGCACGACTCCTGTATATAAAAAAATCTATTTTGAAACTAATCATGATCTGGAGGCTGGTGTATCTATTTATTCTATTGCCTTTTGCTCTTGGTATCGCGGGTTCAATTCTCATAGGTAAAAGACATCCTGAATTATTAGTCAATCGACACCAATAATTGAGTTGGAAACACCTATAAATTTCTACTCTTGACTCTTGTATTAAGTGTAACGATCAGGAAGGGTCGTCAACACTGCTGACGATCGGAAAAAATCCCATTCGTCAACTGTGTGAACGAGCGACGGAGGTGTTAAGCCACGTATCCACTATGTTCGCGAACCTCTTGCTCCACATAGTGGATACGTTAGAGCTCCTGGAGCGTGAACGTTTCCACTATGTGGAGCAGTTGCAGGAGAGCGGAGCGGAAGAGGTTCGCGAACATAGTGGATACCCAGCTTTACCGAGCAGGAATGACTGCATTATAGGTAATATCGTAAAAACTATTTGAAATCCAATTCACTGGTTGGTACCAAACTAGGACTGAATATTAAGCATTAATCTGTTTGCTGAATATGTAAACCTTGACTTTTCGAGATTAAAAATAATTGAATTCTTAATCTCTATTATTATTTCGTTTGTACTCGTTGTTAATAAGATTTAATTGCTTATATTTCCTTTGATCATTCAAATGTTTAATTTTGTATAATAATCTTGGTTATTAAAACTAGGTTATTGTAGTTTATTGTTAATAATTATGCTACTAACAAACGCCATTTAATTTTATAATTAAGTAGGTACTCTGATGTTTTCTGTATAGCTAAAATCAAAGCGAACGATTATTTTATTTCCTAAAAAAAATCACTGAATATACCTAGTTGTGAAAAAATATCAGTTTTATCGAAATACGTTTTCATAAATATAAAATGCGTAAAATGAGTGCTATAAACTCTGTTTCGACCAAACTGATAATTTTTCTCAATCTTTGTAACTATTCTTGTACTTCTTATCTACAGGTTTATTTGTAAAACACCAGCATCCTTAAAAGCGGTCGCGCGAAATCGCAAAAAAAAAATCAGCTGTTCCATATAACATTTTGTTGAGTCACGTGACCATAAATGTATGGAACAGCTGATTTTTTTTTTGCTAATTCAGGGTTGGTTCCATAGTAAAAGTTGTTCATAATGATGAAGGATGCTGGTGTTTTACAAATAACCCTGTATATTCAGTGAGCGAACGAGATAGGCGCCTTAAGAGCGCCATCACATCTTTACTTGAAGTAACACCATCATTGATAGAAACTCGAGAAGGATATAGGAATAAAGAAAAAAAGCCAAAGCCCAGTTAGTATTATAGGTAGTTTTGAAACGCAATCTCTGGGCAATGATTTCATTTAATAAATATAGTAAAGCATCTGCATGAAAACATAAAACATTTTAGGTTAATGAATAGAACAATTATTAATTACTAAAAAACTGTTTTGGTGGTGCTGATGCGCAATGGTTATGGTGCTTTTTTAGTATTAACAATTTTAAGTTTTTGAACATCATTTACACTGTTTAGATTCTTTGGAGGTGGGTCAGCAGTTGGAAAATTTCTTATAGGAACCACTGCTGGTGGTGTTGCCTGAGCGATTGCTTGCTGAGCTCTTTGCTGTGCAAAAGCTATTTCCAATCCTAAACTTACTCGTCTGCCAAAATCGTGATCTATGAGATAAAATATCTTTATAACTCTTTCAAGGACTGGTGGTGTAACTGTTACTAGAGAAAGTACCACGTTTTCAATAAATCTTTGTCTATGCGCCTCGTCTTCAAGAATATAATTGTAGAAGTTCTTCAATGGCTCTAAGTCAACAGCGTTACTTTCCAAAACTTGTAATTTCGCCTTAGGTCTCTTCTCGTCAACATATGGTACTGGGCCGTTAAATGAATTCGGATAGTAGTTTGGTGCATCTCGCCCATTAAATCTTGTAGGTGGTGTCCCGTCACGAGTATATGTCTTCGCATATAATGGCCTATTGACAAGAATTTTATTGTGATTTCTGCCCAAACGGTAATTTTGAGCGTCTCTGTAGAACGTTCTTCTACCTCTAAACAAAAAGTCTACCGGTCCGGGAATACCAGGTACCAAATGGGCTGGATTAAACGCAGCTCGTTCTATATCACTAAATAGATTTTCAACGTTTTTATTAAACACCAAGCGCCCAATCTGAACAGTGAAATATGTTCCGTTTTTCCATAACCGAGTCACATCAAATGGATCGTAGTCAACTTTTTGTATGTCTTTAGCTGTCATTACATCCATCTCTAATCTCCATGCAGGAAAGTTCCCTTGTTCAATAGCATTGTACAAATCTCTATTAAAGTAGTCTGGGTCTTGGCCTGATATCGCAATTGCTTGAGCAGTTGTTAATGCTGTAAAACCTTGTTCAGTTCTAAAGTTAAATCTTACATAATGAGCCTCTCCGTTCTTGTTAGCAATTTCAAATGTATGTATAGGAAAAGCATCCATTCTTCTATAACCATCTGGAACACCAAAATCAGCCAAAGTCCAGAAAAAGGTGTGTAATGCTGTTGGTCTCAGTGTTGCAAAATCCCAGCGGCTTGTGGAATCAAATAGGCCAGTTTGTGGATTTCTTTTAAACGCATGTACTAAATCCGAAAAGAATAAGGGATCTCTGTATAAGTAGACGGGTGTTTGTAAACACGTGAAATCTAAATTACCTTCTTTGGTATAGAATTTCATTGTCATCCCTTTTAATTCTCTAGCCAGGTCAGTTCCTCCAATGTTTTGCAATACAGTTGAAAATCTAACGACCAGTGGTGTTCTTTTTCCAATACCATTAAACACATCAGCATAAGTATAATTGGAAACGTCATTTGTGACTTCAAAATAGCCAAAGGCGCCAGTTCCTTTAGCATGTACCACTCTCTCAGGTACTCTCTCCCCATCGAAATGCAGCATGGAATCCAGAAGTAACTGGTTATTGAATTGATCGGAGTTTATCGTTAGTGTATCTCGTATTTCGGTTGGTTCTCCTGACGATTTGGTCCATAGTCCTATCGGCAACTGAAAAAAAGTAAAAAACTTAAACCATCGTAAAATCTAGAATTAAAGTGAAATCCTCATATCTATAAATGTCTAAATTATGGTAAAGAGATTTCTAGTTTTTATAAATAAAGACGTCGAGTTTGTCTTTGCGACTAATTTCATCAAACGGGTATTAAATTATTAACACTTTCTAATAAATTGTAAAAAATACTTACCGGATGTTCCTGTTTAAAGTCCAACAATTGTCTTGACACAGGTTCGTACGTCACATTGTCGTATATAGCACTTTCCACCTTCAGGAATACGCAAAATAAACACGCGATGATCGATTTCATACTGAAAACCGAGTGCGTGCTCTTAGAGCTGGATCGATATTTATATTTATATCTCCTAGTTAACTAATTGTATGCAATTATTTTCTTGGGCGCGTGTTATCAAAACATTTGGAAGCTTGATTGATATCAGATTCGTGTTTTACTACAATGTCTGTATTGCGAGCACTTCTTAAGGGTTCTGTTTAGTTTTACTTCAATCGACGTGTTTTTTTCTTGTAATAAAAGTTCGGATAAAAGGAACCGACGATACATTGACTTATAATAATTTTTGGTGCCTAATTATATTGAGATAGAATTTTTGTTTCCCTATTAATCAAAAACCATTTGATTTACACTTACACCAACTCTAATAACTAAAAAGGGTCGCTGATCTAAAACCAAGGCTTCATACAATTATTTGATCATATTTCGTTAGGGTCGGATTTTGCTCTAACTCAATGCAGCTGAATACCTATCAATTTTGATCTTTTTACCAGATAGAACACAAGTGAAAAAAAATATCACTTGCTCCGTCCCATCACTTATATTCCGTGCCTGATCTCTCTTCAGTCCTGCCAGATTGCCATAACATCAGACTAAGGAAGTAATGGAATAGAGATCGCAACTGTGTTTGTGTTGCATACACCTGGTGCCTATAACGTAACATCTACGTATGGCTAGTCTTCGTTGCGATTAGCCACGGTGACTGGTATTCAGTAAGAAGGATATTATTGTATCACAATTAAGTTTCTATATCAGAATACTTTGGGATCAGCGCCCAGGAATGTCCACAATGCTTCGTGCAAGTAAATTATTTTAATAATCTAATCTATTATTTTAATAAATACCTAGTATTAAAGGCACACCCGTCTGCGTGTGTGCGTATATAATATTGCATGAGTTGCAAGGCCGTCCGCATGTAGGTAACCAATTGAGATAGACAACTTATTATAATTTTAGATTATTATGAAAGAACCTTTTATGGGTACCCCATCACCAAAGCCTGGTCATGGGATTGTCTTGCCTCGCCTATTGTGGCTTTACTATCCTTTACTACAATGTAAGTACTATTAATAATGTGCGTGAATAATATTGCCTGAGTTCTTATTAAAGGTCTTTCGACTGTAGGTTAGGTAAATAAATTGTGAAAGACTACGTATCATCATTTTAGTTTTATTATATTTACATGTAAAAAACCCTTTGTGGGTAGGTACACCACCAAGGGCAGGTCATACAGGACTTTTGACGAAGTGAGATAATTTTTTTCCATTATATCCTTTAAAAGTAAGCATTAGTGTTCTTCTTTTGATTCCCAGGCTTGCCCTAATTAAATTTAATTATGATCGGTTCAGAATTTCCCGTATATTCCGAAGAATTCACAATCATGTAACATTCCCGCAAATCCCGAAATATCCCGTAAAATTACATTTATAATATGGGATATACAAGTTATTCACTAATAAAAACATAACGAAAAATAAGCTATGTTTATTTTGTAAAAGTCCCTAAAGAATAAATACATCACATCAATATTATTTTGTTCCATATAATTATCATAATAAATAAAATGTCACCGTATGGAAATCCTTTAATGAGAAATAGTAAATAGTTAATTTTATTGACATGACTAAAATATTGACACTATATAGAAACCTATTTTTAAATTTATTACCAATTATCAATGTTCACGAAGAAAATTATTGTTTCTTTATGATTAATCTTTGTACATCAGGGACATTTTTAGAGTTTCCCTGAGGTGATTCAGCACTCGGTATGTTGCTTATAGGGAGCGTCGGTGCAGATATTGTCTGAGCTGCTGCTTGCTCAGCTCTTTCTTGAACAAGTGCTACTTCCAATTCTACGCTAACTCTTCTCCCTAAATCACGATCAATCAAATGCAACATTTTCAGCGCTCTTGTCAACACTGGCGGCGTAACAGAAACAAGAGATAATACTATATTGTTTATAAATCTCTGCTTATGTGCCTCACTCTCTAAAATGTGATTATAGAAACATGACAGTGGTTGCAAATCGATAGCATTACTTTCTAATATTTGCAACTTCTGTCTTGGTCTTTTTTCGTCCACATACGGAATAGGACCATTGAATGAATTAGGATAATAATTAGGTGCATCTCGTCCATTCAAATTTGTGGGTGGAGTCCCATCTCGGTTGTATGTCTTTGCGTACAATGGTGTATTAATCAATATTTTGTTGTGATTTCGTCCTAGACGGTAATTTTGAGCATCCCTATAGAACATTCTAGTACCTCTAAACAAAAAGTCTGGTGATTCAGCGATTCCAGGCACTAAATGGGCTGGATTAAATGCTCCTTGCTCTACATCTCTGTACTGATTTATAACATTTCTATTTAATACTAAACGACCAATCTGTACTGTGTTAAATGTTCCATTTTTCCATAGTCTGGTCACATCAAATGGATCAAAGTCTAGATGTTGTATGTCTTTAGCAGTCATAACATCTATCTCTAATTTCCAAGCAGGATAGTTACCCTGTTCTATGGCATTGTACAAATCCCTGGTAAAATAGTCTGGATCTTGACTTTGTATTACTTCCGCTTGGGGGGTTGTTATTCCTGAAAAGCCTTGTTCTGTTCTGAAGTTGAACCTTACATAATGTGGTTCTCCATTTTTATTTGCAATCTCATAAGTATGAATAGGAAAAGTATCCATTCTTCTGTATCCATTTGGAATACCGTAATCAGCAAATGTCCAGAATAAGTTGTGAAGAATCATTGGTTTTTGTGTCGCTAAATCCCACCGGGCTGTGAAATCGAACAATCCAGTTCGTGGATTTCTTTTAAAAGCATGCACTAAATCCACAAAGAAAATGGGATCTCTATAGAAATAAACGGGTGTTTGTATACACAACAAATCTAAATTGCCTTGTTTGGTATAAAATTTAATTGCCATGCCTCTTAATTCTCTACCGAGGTCAGTGCCTCCAAGGTTTTGCCAGAATGATGAAAATCTGACCACTAATGGGGTTTTCTTGCCGATCCCGTTAAAAACATCAGCATAAGTATACTTGGAGACATCGTTCGTAACCTCAAAGTATCCAAAGGCGCCGGTGCCCTTAGCGTGGACCATTCTTTCAGGGGTTCTCTCTCCATCAAAATGCAACATAGAATCAAGAAGTAACTGATTATTAAATTGATCAGAGTTTATCGTAAGCGTGTCCCGGATTTCAACTGGTTCTCCCGAACTTTGAGTCCATAATCCTATAGGTAACTGAAAAGGATGATAAATGAATTTTAAATATATATTATTATATAAACGGACTAGTAGATAAAAAGAAACTTTGATATGATTATGATTATCACACTTAATTTGTCGACTACCTGTACGAAAAACTTTCATATAATTGTAAGTTATTTATGTTTATTACGAGATACTGTAAAGGTAAGCATTATTCTGACTAATTCTGAGCAATTTTCCTGCACACATTTCTGGTGTTTTCTTAGTTATTATATTCAATCTATAAGGTTCAAAAGGTCTTTTTAAGATTATATAGAATAAGATTTGTATTAAATAGTTTTTAACACCTACCGGATGTTTTTCTTTAAAGTCCAACAACTGCCTCTCCGCAGGTTCGTAGGTGATATTGGCATATTTAACACTCGCCACATTCAGGATCACACAAAATAAACACGCAATGATTGCTTTCATGTTGGAATAGTGTTTGGAATTAGTCAGTCGTTACTTATTTATATTGGTTTTGCTAACATCCCATTTGCAGTCAATTATAATGAAGTTTCTTTAATACGATTAACGCCTATTAAAAATAGCAGATTTATTGCAATTTTGCCTATAATTGCTGACATGATAAAGATACGTTTCGGTCTTCGAAATGGTCTTTTATTAGCATTTTTATCGTTCATATTTTAAAGTTTTATTTTTTTAAATTTTTGTTATAGTTTTAGAAAAAATTGAAATGTAAAGAAATCTTAAGGTCTGATCATCATGGTTATAGCCAGATCAGCGAGCATCATAGCGTATTACAAAACCTTAAGAATTATTTCCTTTGCATTTAAAATTCTTCTTAAACTACCCATTTTGTAATAATGGCTTACTAATGGTAATAAATGCTAAAGTTCAAGGTTGCGGTGAAATCATTATATTATTTATAATTACTAGCTTTTTCCTGTAGTTTCAATCTCGTGATTCTAATTTTTCAGATATAAGTAGGTACTTATTCTACGTCATTCATCAGCCTCTATACAAAACATCACGTCGATTGCCGCCGTTCCTCTATTGCTAATTTATTGCATTAGGTGTGGCAACTACTAGCGCCATCTCTGATGATAAGGTGAACTAAGATGAAACTAACATAAAACCTACAATTTACAATTAATTTATAATTTCATTCGCACGGGAACATAATCCATACTCGTGAACCCAACTACGACCGTTGGGCAAAATCCTGCCAGGCAGAACACCTATCTGATGAAGGATCTTCCCTGAAGGAACACATCACCTTGTTCCTCCACGGTAGTGATCCCAACATGAAATAGATTTAATATTTTCGCACTAAATGTATTCAGTAATTTATTTTATGTAAATTTTTTTGACGTAAAAACTAAGCAGTTTTGACGATTTCAAAAACTTAGGTTAGATGAATAAGTACATTGTATCCGCCGTTTTACTAATTTGCTATTTACTAAAATAATTGATCTATTACATATTTCAATCTCTAGACTGAATAATAGCAGTAACAATAATTATATCACGAAAGGATGTGCGTGTTGCCGTCAGTCAGTCAGATTTATTATGCAAGAATAATGACTAAAGCGTTAAAAACTTGGTATTATTTCATTTGGAACACAAAATAATAACATGTTGCCCTTATTCAGATACCAATCACAAGATCAAGTTTCCAAAAAAAATTGCTAACAGGAATTGTCTATTCATAAGCATGAAGCGCCCATGTAAACCATCTTAGCTTAAATTAATTGTTACAGAACTGGTCCAATTATTGAACCCTGCGAATACCCGTTGTTAATCACAAACTGAAGAACAGCAACATCGATGCAGCAACATATTTAAATCTCGACAAACACCTTAGATAAGCTAAACAACATGATTATTTCACTAAATCATCTGCCTAGCCTTTTCCCAACTATGTTGGGGTCGGCTTCCAGTCTTACCGGATGCAGCTGAATACCAGTGTTTTACATGGAGCGACTGCCTATCAGACTTCCACAACCCAGATACTGGGTTTATTACATGATACCCCTTGGTAAGACTGGTTGTCAGACTTTCGGGTTTCTGACTACCCGTAACGACTGTCAAAGATCTACAATTGACAGCCGGGGCCAACAGCTTAACGTGCTATCCGAGGCACGGAGAGTGATAATTAATTTATAATTATTTTACTAAATATTATCTGGAAACAATAAACGTAAAGAATGATGGATTAGAAGCACCTAAAAATCATTTGGAGGCCTATTAACTTAACCTAATTTTTTAAACTATGACACAGAGAATTAGTTTGGCCTGAGCTCTATAGAATATACCTATATATATACTACAATTACTTATATTCCTTCTTAAATTAATAAAAGAGATCAATCTTAATCTAATTTCATTGCAATCAAAATGTAAGAAGAATTATTTACATCTTAAAAAATAGATGCCTGAGCTGTCACATGTTTTGTTTTTATTTCAAAGCTATTTCAATTTATGATTATTCACTAATATTAAAACCTGACAAAATAGTTCATAGAGAATTATTAAATACATCCCTGTCCCGGTAAATAAAATGTCACGGTATAAAAATCTTTTAATGAGAAATAAAATAGTAAATTGACACCACTACAATATTGATACCAGAAACCAACTTTAAGATTTATTATAAACAATTTTCAATCTTTACAAAGTCAAGTTACAGTGAAAATTATTGTTTCTTTATAATTATTAGTCTTTTTACATCGTGCTCATTTTTAGGGTTTCTCTGAGGTGATTCGGCACTCGGTATGTTTCTTAATGGAAGCGTCGGTGCAGGTGTTGTCTGAGCTGCTGCTTGCTCAGCTCTTTCTTGAGCAAGTGCTACTTCCAATCCTATGCTAACTCTTCTCCCTAAATCACGATCAATCAAATGCAGCATCTTTAGAGCTCTTGTCAACACTGGCGGCGTGACAGGAACAAGAGATAATACTATATTGTTTATAAATCTCTGCCTGTGTGCCTCACTCTCCAAAATATGATTATAGAAATAAGACAGTGGTTGAAAATCGATAGCATTACTTTCTAATACTTGCAATTTCTGCCTTGGTCTTTTTTCGTCCACGTACGGAATAGGACCATTGAATGAATTAGGATAATAATTAGGTGCATCTCGTCCATTCAAATTTGTGGGTGGAGTGCCATCACGGTTATATGTCTTTGCGTACAATGGTGTATTAATCAATATTTTGTTATGATTTCTTCCTAATCGGTAATTTTGAGTATCTCTATAGAACATTCTTCTACCTCTAAACAAAAAGTCTGGTGATTCAGAGATTCCGGGTACTAAATGAGCTGGATTAAATGCTCCTTGCTCTACATCTCTGAACTGATTTACAACATTTTTATTTAATACTAAACGACCAATCTGTACTGTGTTAAATGTACCATTTTTCCATAGTCTGGTCACATCAAATGGATCAAAGTCAAGATGTTGAATATCTTTAGGAGTCATAACATCGATCTCTAATTTCCAAGCAGGATAGTTACCCTGTTCTATGGCATTGTACAAATCCCTGTTAAAGTAGTCTGGATCTTGTATTACTGCCGCTTGAGGGGTTGTTATTGCTGAAAAGCCCTGTTCAGTTCTGAAGTTGAACCTTACATAATGTGGTTCTCCATTTTTATTTGCAATCTCATACGTATGAATAGGAAAAGTATCCATTCTTCTGTATCCATTTGGAATACCGTAATCAGCATATGTCCAGAATAAGTTGTGGAGAATCATTGGTCTTTGTGTCGCTAAATCCCACTGGGCTGTGAAATCGAACAATCCAGTTCGTGGATTTCTTTTAAAAGCATGCACTAAATTCACGAAGAAAAGGGGATCTCTGTATAAATATACAGGTGTTTGTAAACACAACAAATCTAAATTACCTTGTTTGGTATAAAATTTAATTGCCATGCCTCTCAATTCTCTGCCGAGGTCGGTACCTCCGAGGTTTTGCAAGGCTGATGAAAACCTAACCACTAATGGGGTCTTCTTGCCAATCCCGTTAAAAACATCAGCATACGTATACTTGGAGACATCGTTTGTAACTTCAAAGTATCCAAAGGCGCCGGTGCCCTTGGCGTGGACCACTCTTTCAGGTATTCTTTCTCCATCAAAATGCAACATAGAATCAAGAAGTAATTGATTGTTGAATTGATCAGAGTTTATCGTAAGCGTATCCCGAATTTCAACTGGTACTCCCGAACTTTGAGTCCATAATCCTATTGGTAACTGAAAAGGATGATATACGATTTTTTAATATATTAATAATATTTGTTTATAGTCAGTCAGCTTTCAAGAACTTTGATTATCAACACATCACACTTTATTTGCCAACAACTTGTATCAAAAACTTTCATTTATTTGTAAATAAATTATGTTTACATTACGAAATGCTGTGAGGGCAAGCATTCTCCTCACGGTAGCAATCATATCATGCCCTTGCTTTAGTTTCGCTAAGAATATGAGTTCAAATGTATAAATATATTCACAAAGTATTTACGTAAGCGACGATGCAAACTCGAGGTTTTGCTGTCTTAGTTATTTTTCTACTTTTTAAAGATTTAAAAGTTGTTTGTATAATAATTTTGCACCTACCGGATGTTCTTGTTTAAAGTCCAACAACTGCCTCTCCACAGGTTCGTAGGTGATATTTGCATATCTACCACTTGCCACATTCAGGATCACACAAAATAAACACGCAATGATTGCTTTCATGTTGAAAACAGATGAGTGTTTGGAATTTATCAGTCGTTACTTATTTATATTGGTTTTGCTAACAACCCATTTGCAGACAATTATAATAAGGTGTGTACAGTTAAATGAACTTCAGTACGTTTTACGTCCATTTAGCATAGCTGATTTCCTGCAATTTCGTATTTAATTGTTATCATGATTAGAGTACGTTTCCTTCTTTGGAACACCTTGTCTAATGATGTTTAGTTTAAGATTTTTCTTTTCAAGAGTTTTATTTATTTGCTTTAGCGATTTCCTAGGATATTTTTTTTTGTTAGGTACATTATATTTAAAATAGTATCGTTTGTCTGTACAATCTCAAGTTCCATCTACCAAACTCTCAAAATTTATCACTGAAATACTACCGTCATCAAAAAATAAGTCTAATAATAGTTAGTAGAACATACTTACGTTCTGAACTAATTGCGGAATGATACTGCAATCTGGACACACCTCCGTGGTTTTTTGAAGACTTTATCATGGTAGCCCAAACATTGATAAAGAAGTTGAACCTCACTCCTGAGCAAAGATGTAATGAAAAAGCAATGATAAGTCGAATTGGTTAGAATCCATAAAAGATGAGGTAAACTCAGATAACGAAATGAATTCTTGGGAATTGACAGATTTAACAATAAAACAATAATTCGGAACGTCAAACTGTGCAAACCAGCTTCGACGCCGGCTGTAAAATGAGCAAACATGAGGAGGAAAAAAGTATAGATAATGATTCTTACTTTCCCTATCGCCAAGCTGTTGGAGTTTTAGCATACCTAATAGTCGCTTCAAAACCTGACATCAGTTACGCAACGAGCATGGCGTTGAGACATCTAAAATATCCTAACAAGCTCGATGTTGCAAAAGTAAAACGTATATTCAGATACCATATTTAATGCACTGCAGACAAAGTTCTTGTCTAAAGTAAAGAAGAAAATTTAATGTTTCGGCGACGCTAATTATTATGATTATGACACATACAGTTATTGGACATCCAACTTCAATAATGGCGCTTTTATATTCTGGTCCATTCTGGTATAGAAAAGCCATATGTGGCCATCTCGAAGACAGAAGCTAAATTGGTTGCAGCAACCGAAACTGCTAGAGAGACAGACTTCCAGAGGAGCTAAGTGAACTCTTTGGGAAACCAACAATGAATCAGTACTAAAACTCTCGACAAATACTCCATATTTCATGAAATACGTCTAATTCAGTCAACTCATCTTAGATAATCTTTAATTAGAATGTAAGTTTTCATAGCAACATGACTATTATTATGACTTAATATAAAAATATTTTACTCATTAATATTTTGCACATTAATAACTATTGTAGTTTCAATGTTTCAATTTTCATATTTTGGCTTTCGTTAGAAAATGGTAAAATACTATAAACTTCTCATTTATTGTGGTGCTCTTTCTTGCGTGACTTAGTCCTCATGGACCAGAATAAAAATATCTTATTTGAAGATGAAGCTAAATTAAGGCTAAATTTTAGTATCCCAACGTTCATCCAAATCCATTCAACAATTTACGCGTGATTGAATACAAACTTTTTAGTTAGTTAGGATTATATTGTCGTAACATTTATAAAAAAACGAAAACCATTTCGTCACATGAAGTTATGGCAAATCCGTCCAATCAGAATTGCAGACAGGCATGGTCTACTGACATTATTCCTGTAGAACCTTACATGAGAGTTAGGTACCATGCAGATTAGAAAATCTATAGAGTAGGTCAGCTTTCCTAAAGGTAGGCCGATGAATATTGATAAAATGTCGGTGAATGTTAAGATGTTAAGAACTAAGTTGGAAGATGTTTTGTCCAGCAGTGGACTGCGATTTAAAACAGGTTTGAGATGAGAGCTACAGATTTTAAATAATCAACTCAGTTTAGCCGATTAATTAGGGCTCCAAGTTACCCGCTGAATATGTTTAAGGTATCCTGTAGTTCCGTTTGATGGCAGCTGATATTTGCCAACTAAAATATTTGATCTACCTATATATCTATATGAACCAGATATTTGTCATCTGAATTAAAACACATTAATCGGAAACACTTGGATAATATCTTCTATTTAAGTAATTCTCCAATAACGCGAACTAGTTGAAGAACCATAATTTATTATAAACAATGTGATTGATGTTACGAGGTTACGAGATTGGCACGGGCAAAAGACTTTTTTACCATGACAAGAACTCAATTTTCTATCTACGACTGGTAGTTGATGATAATTTACTAATGCATGATGTTGTCCGATAAACTCCTGCTTTAATAATCAGGAAATACAATATTGATGTATTGTTATGTAGTAAGTATTGTTACTCATTAAAACTAATTAAGATTTTACACACTTTTTATTTAAATTTCCATGCAAACCAGATGATTAGTTGCAACTATTAACTAATTAAATAAATGTAGGTCAAAATAAAATGGCAAGGAAAATAAGAAGTTGACAATGAATGGTGGAAAAACACTAATTAAGAGAATTTAAAGGAGTACAATATTACATTTTAAAATTATTACATTAAAGTTGAATTGAAATTATTTTTAGACAGTCTGTATGTGCACTACACCATTTTAATGAATATTTTTACTATTAACAATGCTTAATCTTTGTATATCGTGTCCATTATTTAAGTTTTTTGAAGGTTGTTCAGCATTTGGAACATTTCTCAAGGGTTCTACAGGTGGCGGTGTAGCCTGAGCAGCTGCTTGCTCAGCTCTTCTCTGTGCTAATGCTACTTCCAATCCTAAGCTTACTCTTCTGCCAAAGTCAAGATCAATGAGATATATCATCTTTAGAGCCCTTTGAATTACCGGTGGTGTAACTGACACCAGAGATAGCACTACATTTTCAATAAATCTCTGTCTATGCGCCTCGTTTTCAAGGATGTAATTGTAAAAATAATTTATAGGCTCGAAGTCAACAGCATTACTTTCCAATACTTGCAATTTTTGCCTAGGTCTTTTCTCATCCACGTACGGTATTGGACCATTGAATGAATTTGGATAATAGTTTGGCGCATCTCGCCCATTCAGCTTTGTTGGAGGTCTCCCATCACGGTTGTACGTCTTCGAATATAAAGGCATATTGACTAAAATTTTATTATGATTTCTTCCTATACGGTAATTTTGGGTGTCCCTGTAAAACATACGTCTTCCTCTAAACAGAAAGTCTGGTGATTCAGAGATTCCGGGCACTAAATGAGCTGGATTAAATGCTCCTTGCTCTACATCTCTGAATTGATTTTCAACATTTTTATTTAATACTAAACGCCCAATTGGCACTGTGAAGAATGTGCCATTTTTCCAT
This sequence comes from Protodeltote pygarga, assembly GCA_936450705.2. Lineage (NCBI taxonomy): Eukaryota > Metazoa > Arthropoda > Insecta > Lepidoptera > Noctuidae > Protodeltote > Protodeltote pygarga. The sequence goes on along the minus strand of OW388257.2, from coordinate 3,714,248 downwards.
AGCCTTGTGACATCAAATGGATCAAAATCCACTTTTTGTATATCATGAGGAGTCATAACATCCATCTCTAATTTCCACGCAGGGAAATTTCCTTGTTCTATAGCGTTGTATAAGTCTCTGTTAAAGTAATCTGGATCTTGTGCAGCAACTGCTTGAGCGTTTGTTAATGTAGAAAAACCTTGTTCCGTCCTAAAATTAAATCTAACATAATGCGTCTCTCCATGCTTATTAGCAATTTCATAAGTGTGAATAGGAAAACCGTCCATTCTTCTGTATCCATTTGGAAGTCCGTAATCAGCCAACAACCAAAAGAATGCATGCAAAAATATAGGCTTTAGAGTAACGAAGTCCCAACGGCTCGTGAAATCCAATTGAATATTAGTTTGTGGGTTTCTTTTGAATGCATGAACTAGGTGCTGGAAAAGTATAGGATCTCTGTAAAGATACACTGGTATTTGTATACACAACAGGTCTAAATTGCCTTCTTTTGTATAAAATTTAATCGCCATTCCCTTCAACTCTCTGACAAGGTCATTGCCCCCAAGTTGTTGGACTGCAGATGAGAATCTGACAACTAATGGCGTTCTCTTGTCTATGCCACTGAATACATCAGCGTAGGTATATTTAGAGACATCATTGGTAACTTCAAAGTAGCCAAAGGCGCCAGTGCCCTTAGCGTGAACCACTCTCTCAGGAATTCTCTCCGCATCGAAATTCGAAAAGGTGTCCAGAAGTAACTGGTTGTTGAATTGATCGGAGTTAATCGTTAATGTGTCCCGTATCTCGACGGGATCTCCTGCATTTTTAGTCCATAGTCCTATCGGTAACTAAAATAAAACAGTAATTAAATTAACAATAAATTTTTAAAATATGGAACTTCCATACCAATAAAAGTATAGAAAGATTAACGGTAGTATTTTTTAAACACATTTTTAGTAGTGAGAGCCTGGGAGATTTGACTGCCGAAATACTAAGTCAAAGGATGCAGGTTCTAACCCAGGTATGCATCACGGACTTTTCGGTGAATTTCCTTTAAGCTGTGAAAGAAAACATCATGAGAAAACCAGCGCACATGGGCCTAGAAGAAGCCTAAGGATGGTTAATACTCTAACAATAGGCCGTTCATTAATTTTACGATAAAGTAAGAAAACAAATTTACTGGCAACTGGTAGACTTACCTACCAATGACATTAAAGTCAAGTTAAAAATAAATATAATTTTTTTGGGCTGTTGCAAGTTCTAAAAATTATTACGCTAACAATTATTGTACTGACTGTTTTTCACAATATACAAGGACTACGATAGATGAATTTACAGATAGTTACGTACCGGATGCTCTCGTTTAAAATCCAGGAGCTGTCTTTCCACAGGCTCATACGTTACATTATCGTATCTAATACTTTCCACTATTACCACGCAGAATAAACACGCGACGATCGCTTTCATGATGTAAATCGAGTGGGTGTTCGTTACAGACTGAACAAATTTCCTTTTTATAAGCCTTTTTACTAATTTAATATCTATTTGTGAGCAATTATATATACGGTTTCGGAGGTCTGGTCATTAATAATTGCAATTCCGTTTCGCTTCATCCTTAAGAATTACTTGTGGGTTCTGTTCACAATGAGTTTTAATATCATATAACTTCTTTATAAAGTAGACATGTTTTTATAATTAGCTTAAAAAAAGCCGTATGCTTTTTCTATATACAAAAGAGGAGTTTTCATGTTGCAGTAAGTGTTGGATGTAGCTACCATCTGAGATGTAGAAGATAATTTTAATAGTAGGACTGGGTTTACGAATAGCTTAGTGGCAGAGCGACTGGGGGCTTTACCCAGTAGGTCGTGGGTTCAAATCTCGGTCGTAAAGGCGGTAACAATTTTTCGTTTCTACAAAATTTCGATCTTTATATTAACTTGTTTTGATCAAACTAAAATTTTGGTAAGTCATGGTGAATTTTTATTTAATAATTTAGTAGGTGAAATTTATTAAGTATGCAATTTTTTCCTACTTTATTTTACAGTTTGATTTAACAAACTAAAAAAAATAGAACAAACAAACAGAAGAGGAAAAATGATAGGATACTCGATACGATATGACACCTTTACGAAAAACATCATAGAAACAAAATATAGGAAAGGAGAGGAAGAGTTAGACCAAGGAAAACATATTTTAAACAAATTTAGGAAAAAATGAATATCGTGTCGTATAAGAAGTTAAAGAATTGTCTAAGAATAGAGAAACATGGAGGAAGCTCCACCGAAAAGAGCAAAGCTCTTAAATAAAAAAATAACAACAAACTAATGAACCAGAATATAATATGGCACGAAAATACTTGTGGAATTCTAAAACTATTTTACAATCGGAACGTCGCTCGTGAAGTCGCAATTTTGCGGAAACAGTCACTACTATGTAAGCTCGCCACCTATAATTTTTGTTATGTTTATACCAACATAAAAATGTATGTAAAGGTAAGCACAACAGATGTTAGGATGTTAATACTTTTTGTGAAATTTTGACATGTTTTAGCACATGTTAGCTTATTAAATATAAATATTTAATAAGAAATTTGAAAAAACAACGTCAATCCCATCCGTATCAGTTGTTTTTTCAAATTTCTTATTAAATATTTATGTTAGGATGTTAGTTTAATATTATTATCACTTACTGTTACTGTTAGTTTGAGTCATCACACTGCACTGCTGGGAAAAGGCCTAACGCCTATAGTGGACAATTGCTCGTTCTTCTTACCTAATTCATCATACACCATCTCCAGCCATCGTCTACGTGGTCTGCCGCTACGACGCGCGACGTCTCGCTGTCTCGAGGCTTTACTTAATGGTGACTTTGACCAACACCTCATCAGCCTTACGATAGATGTGGCCAGCTCAATCCTTCTTTAATTTCGTGCCTATATGAGCTACGTCAATGATATGTGTTATCACTTATTATAATTATATTTATCATAACTTTTATCATAACATTATATATAAAACATAACAGGCAGTTTGTAGTTGTCCCGCTCTGCACACTGCATTTATCATTAGCATCTCAGCAACTCATAACAATGGATTTCCAATCGTGTCTCATTTCTTAACTTTTAATAAATGAATAGCATGCAAATAAACGATAATGTTCGTCTTAATTGTCTTTTAAAAAAATAGTCCTTTAATAATTAAATAAGTCTTCGTAGCTAAAATAACATTTACCAATCTCATACTGTATCATAGTTCAGACTCAAATAAAGCGTGACGTCACCACTTGGCACAGGCAGAGTTGTTGATAGGAGTCAGCTAAGCCAGCTACGGCCATTAAATAAAGAAGAAGAAGAGAAGGCGTGACATACAATTTAAACAGTAATTTGGTGAGTCTATATTTTGACATTCAAAATTTCACTACATTAACTTGATTGGTTAAGAGTTATTAAATATATTACTAATTGTTAATTATTTATCTGGAACCAGTTTTGAAACGCATATAGGTCCATTAAATGAAGACATTTAATGTTCAACAATTGCATTACTGTCATCTGCGCGAAGCAACTAATAGTCCAGTCAATAAAGTAGTTATAGAGTGCGTGAGAGGGAACCTAAGTAATTTCTTCAGGAATGTATTTGGGGTGTTTAGGCGGAAAAAATACTAAAAGTCCTGACGTCTAGGAGGGGAGCCGGAGGGGGGAGGGGGGGACAAAGGTCCCAATTTTAGGTTTTTCGCAAATATCTCAAAAATGGTGCGTTGTAGCGAAAAATGTTCTTAGATGAAATGAAAGCTTATAAAATTCTCTACAACTTTGATCCTATACACTTTTTCCATACTCCAACCGTTTTTGAACTACATGCTCCAGAAATGTTGAAATTTTAGTTATTCAGCGTGATGACCATTACCTGATGCGAAAATTATCTTAAAAAAATATTGTAACATAAACTGGGAGTACCTCCACGTGGTAAAGGCGGTAACAGTAAGAAATAATAATATTTTAATAATAATAATTATTATTCCTATCCATATTTGAACTACACGCTCTGAAAAAGTGATTTTTAACCAAAAAATGTTTCTTATTCTAATCATATTTTACCCTCTTAGATCGTGAGGGTCCCGGCAAAAATTCGAACTCTGTGGTTGGACCTTTTTCCTCGCCCTTCTCAGGGGTAGGTGGTTCTTGCTGAGAGGGCTCTAAATCATCCTCACTGTCTTTCTCGATGTAAGTCATGCTGTTAAAACATTTTCCTTGGCAATGAAGGCATGCAACAGAACATTTTAGCATTGCTTTACAGCATCCACATTTGCCACTGCTACAATCCTTGGTGCAGCGACAAAATATTGTTTTTAGTAAAACTTCGGGTGCTGGTAAATCGTCTGTTGTTGTTGGCGCTCAAGATATCGCCTTCATTCTTCCACCCCCACTCTTGAGGGCGCAGCTCATTCCCGAGCCAATGCTGCACTTGGTAGTATGAATGATAGCCAAGAATGATATTTAGCGGTACACGTGGAGGTAACGTGGTGAAGGCGGTAACAGTAAGAAATCGCGTTTTTTATAACAGTGGATGACTGAGCTGAGGCGGGAAAAACAATCATTATATTGATAAGGATTGCTTTTCGCTCAACATCTCTAATGCTCATTGTAGGAAATGCGATCTTACTGGCTAAAACTCCCATTAATATAGTTTACATGCCTTCGGGCTTATGTTATTACAGGTTTTCATATTTTGTTTGGCACGGTAGCCTACCCAGTACCCGGTAACGCAAGGGAGCAGCCACAAAATATTATTTACAACTATATTAGTAACGTGATTGGGTTATCCAAAATGAATAATACTAATAAACGTCCTGTATGTGACAAGGATGTCGAAGAGTGGGGGTGGAAGAATGAAGACGATATCTTGAGCGCCAATAACAACAGACGGTTTATCACCCGAAGTTTTACTAAAAACAATATTTTGTCGCTGCACCAAGGATTGTAGCAGTGGCAAATGTGGATGCTGAAAAGCAATGCTAAAATGTTCTGTTGCATACCTTCATTGCCAAGGAAAATGTTTTAACAGCATGACTTACATCGAGAAAGACAGTGAGGATGATTTAGAGCCCTCTCAGCAAGAACCACCTACCCCTGAGAAGGGCGAGGAAAAAGGTCCAACTACAGAGTTCGAATTTTTGGCGGGACCCTCACGATCTAAGAGGGTAAAATATGATTAGTATAAGAAACATTTTTTGGTTAAAAACCACTTTTTCAGAGCGTGTAGTTCGAATATGGATAGGAATAATAATAATAATTATTAAAATATTATTATTTCTTACTGTTACCGCCTTTACCACGTGGAGGTACTCCCAGTTTATGTTACAATATTTTTTTAAGATAATTTTCGCATCAGGTAATGGTCATCACGCTGAATAACTAAAATTTCAACATTTCTGGAGCATGTAGTTCAAAAACGGTTGGAGTATGGAAAAAGTGTATAGGATCAAAGTTGTAGAGAATTTTATAAGCTTTCATTTCATCTAAGAACATTTTTCGCTACAACGCACCATTTTTGAGATATTTGCGAAAAACCTAAAATTGGGACCTTTGTCCCCCCCTCCCCCCTCCGGCTCCCCTCCTAGACGTCAGGACTTTTAGTATTTTTTCCGCCTAAACACCCCAAATATATTCCTGAAGAAATTACTTAGGTTCCCTCTCACGCACTCTATACCCCCTTTTTAGACATTCGTTGACTGGACTATAAGTGATCATCATGAAGGGAGTAGTCTTTTATTTTGATCTCATGCTTGATGAAGAACCTACTGTCAGAGTTTAAACCACCCGTAGTACGCCTCTGACATAGTTTTACACAATATCTAGATTTCTAGAATATCTCTCAATACTTTTCAATTCTGCTATTGGTTAAATATTTCGTTTATATTTAGTTTCTCTCCTAAATTAATTGATTATTGTGGGAATATACCTTGCTTAATACCTTGCCTTGCCTAATATCATGTAAACTTAATCTACGACATCCGTGAGTGGAAGGGCAATAAACTCTTTGTCTATGAATATTGGAAGTCTTCGCTTAAACAAAATTTGCGAGAATAGTATCGTGCTGTACGTGTGGGTAGGGGGAGGGGAAGGGAACACCTAAAAGAAAGAAAACGTACAAGTAAGTAAGAGAAAGATTCTTGCGTCACTATTTTTGTAGTGTTGTTTTTCCGTACTCCACAAACACTCATAATTTCTATGAACTATGAAGTTCACGTACCTAATTTAATTTGGAAAACATCATATCCATCATCGTTTCATCACCACGAGACATCATAGTTTGGGGATTTCCAAATCAACAGTAGGCTATCTTAAAGACAGGTGTGCCGGAGATACAACATTATCAGGTGGGTTTGTGGTCAAGCAAATTATGCTTTTTCATTTAAAAAGTAAAAATATTATTAGTAGGTTCAAATTCAATCAATTTTTTATAATCATACCGCGCTAATCACCAAACTCAAATGACGAGTCTCAGAACAATACAAACCAAGTTGTAGGATATTCTAATTAACTTAAATAATGTCATGCGTTTAACTCAAGTAATCGTAAGCAAGTATTCCCTTGCAGAATATGTTGTCGTTTAATCATATGTAGTCGAGTTTTAGTTTTTTGTTCAAATTTAAATATACAAGTGAGAGGATTGCCTGAAAATTATCGCTTATCGGTAATCGTATGCATATTTCCCGCCTTAAGTCTAACAAAAATCTCAGAAAATGGGCAATAAGTCTGTAATTATTGAATATTTTTACTATTACTAATACTTAATCTTTGTATATCTTGTCCACTATTAAGGTTGTTAGAAGATACCTCAGCAGTCGGTAAATTTTTTACAGGTTCTACAGATAAAGGTGTAGCCTGAGCAGCTGCTTGCTCAGCTCTTCTCTGTGCTAATGCTACTTCCAATCCTAAGCTTACTCTTCTACCTAAGTCAATATCAATGAGATATAACATCTTTACAACCCTTTGAATTACCGGTGGTGTAACTGACACCAGAGATAGCACTACATTTTCAATAAATCTCTGTCTATGCGCCTCGTTTTCAAGGATGTAATTGTAAAAATAACTCAAAGGCTCGAAGTCAACAGCATTACTTTCCAAAACTTGCAATTTTTGCCTAGGTCTTTTCTCATCTACGTACGGTGTTGGACCATTGAATGAATTTGGATAATAGTTTGGTGCATCTCGCCCATTCAGCTTTGTTGGAGGTCTTCCATCACGGTTGTATGTCTTCGTATATACAGGCGTATTGACTAAAATTTTATTGTGATTTCTTCCTAAACGGTAATTTTGGGTGTCCCTGTAAAACATACGTCGTCCTCTAAACAAAAATTCTGGTGATCCAGGGATACCGGGAACTAAATGAGCTGGATTGAACGCCCCTTGTTCTACATCTCTGAATTGATTTTCAACATTTCTATTTAATACTAAACGCCCAATTGGCACTGTGAAGAATGTGCCATTTTTCCATAGCCTAGTGACATCAAACGGATCAAAATCCACTTTATGTATATCATGAGGAGTCATTACATCCATCTCTAATTTCCACGCAGGGAAGTTTCCTTGTTCTATAGCGTTGTATAAATCCCTGTGAAAGTAGTCTGGATCTTGTATTGCATCCACTTGAGCGTTTGTTAATGCGGAAAAGCCCTGCTCCGTTCTGAAATTAAATCTAACATAATGCGTCTCTCCATGTTTATTAGAAATTTCATAAGTGTGGATGGGAAAACCATCCATTTTTCTGTATCCATCTGGAAGCCCGTAATCAGTCAACGTCCAAAAGAATGCATGCAAAAATATAGGCTTTAAAGTAACGAAGTCCCAACTGCTCGTGAAATCCGTTTGAATATTAGTTTGTGGGTTTCTTTTGAATGCGTGAACTAGGTGCTGGAAAAGTATAGGATCTCTGTAAAGATACACTGGTGTTTGCAAACACAACAGGTCTAAATTGCCTTCTTTCGTGTAAAATTTAACCGCCATTCCCTTTAATTCTCTGACAAGGTCATTGCCTCCAAGATGTTGCGTTGATGATGAGAACCTGACAACTAGTGGCGTTCTTTTACCAATGCCATTGAATACATCAGCATAAGTATATTTGGAGACGTCATTAGTAACTTCAAAGTAGCCAAAGGCGCCAGTACCCTTAGCGTGAACCAGTCTCTCAGGAATTCTTTCCTCTTCGAAACTCAACATGGTGTCCAGAAGTAACTGGTTGTTGAATTGATCAGAGTTTATCGTTAATGTGTCTCGTATCTCGACGGGATCTCCTGCATGTTTTGTCCATAGTCCTATTGGTAACTGAAAAAAAAAGAATTTAATTAATTTTATATTTAAGTATAGAAAAAAACTTAAGTTGTTTTAAAAAAATGTCTAAGAAAAATAATATGCCATATACCACACAGACAGGAAGCGAGATACTCAATTTTGAATTATGTTTAAAGTTGTAAGTCTCTAGCTCATCGAGAAATTTGATTTAAATCGATTACAGTCTGAATCTACCGAACAGATAGAAAGACAAAAAAATAATAATTTTAATTTATCATATTCCCTTTGGTACTATTGTAAATATAATTTGTACAATAAAGTTAATTAAGTTGTTTAAAACTTTTATCATGCTATCAATTCTTGTATTCGTAACATTTAGGAGGACTCTTAAACTACAAATGCAATCCCAATCCTAATAAAATTTATAATTAATACAAAAATTGAAAATCCCTTAATCAGCCAGGAAATAATGAGCTAGAGATATTGGCCTGCGCTTTGGAATCAAGATGTTGCAATAGATTCGAGCCTATATAAATTCGAATTAGGTGCGCAGATCAATTGTAACTCCCTTGATATTATGGACTGCTAAAGACGATTTAAACATATTATAGACTGCTATAGACGGTTTTAACATATTATGGACTGCGATAGACGGTTTAAACATTATGACGTACCGGGTGATCCCGTTTAAAATCCAGGAGCTGCCTTTCCACAGGTTCGTACGTAACATTTTCGTATCGAACACCTTCCACTACTACACAGAATAAACACGCGAAGATCTTTCGAAATCGCATGCGTGTTTGAAACCGTTTGAATTAAACTCCTTTTTAAAACCTTTTTTAGCAATTAAAGGTCTAATGTGAACAATTATTTACTTATGTTTTCAGAGGCTTGGTAGTTATTAAATGTAAACTAATTGTTAGTCGCTTCATCCTTCTTCATTTTAGGGGTTTACTGTGGGTTCTGTACTTAACGAGAATATTAGTTAATGTTACGACTAGCAATACTACTAACGGTACGCTCACACGGCGTCGAGTGTTTCTCTACCGAATCGGTTTATTGCAGGATTCGGTTTAGTGGCAACAGTATTTCAATGAATGGGTTCAAACATGCATTCGGTTTCAAGACACGACAAAAAAGTTGAGATACGACTTTGCGACTATAAACCAAAACGGCCGTACCGTACTGCAAAATTTAAGATCCGGTGCAGTAGTATAGTGCATTTAATACATGCGTTCATACGATACACGCAGGGGTAGATCCGGTTATTTGCCGGATCTTGAAACCGAATACGTCGTCGGGTCGCACAATAACAGTATATTATAGCAAGGTGTGTTTACACGGGATCTCGATACGAGGCCGTCGGATACGGCAATGCAAGATGTGCTGTGTGAATACAACATTCGATTTTTTTACAAATCCGATGAAAATTCGATACCTACGGCAAATCGTGGCTCCGTGCGAACGTACCTATTAATATATAAATTATTATATATTTATAAAGCCTATGACTGTTGCCAATAAACCGGATCCTGTAAAAATACCGGTCTGACAGAGAGACGGATTATGTCCGTGTAAACGAGGTGTTATATGGAAGAAAAATCACATTGTCCAAATCCTCTCTTCTACAACAAGTACTGAAAATAAACTACAAGGTGACCTTGACAGAGAACTTCATTCTATCTTTACGACATCGTAAATAAGTCGTAGTAAGGATGTCAAAGACATAAATTTTTGGTAAATCTGGAGCATAATCCTATGTCATATAAAATGTGGGTGTATACTTTTTCAGGTTTGTTCGCACTTACTTATGTATAGTGTACTTATCAAATTTTATTAAGACCTCTATGATATATTTTTATTATAGTGTGATTGATAAGGTACGACGAAAATGTTGTTTAAAAGGTCAGACCTCTCGTGTTATAGGTGTTTCACAAAATAAACTCGATTATTTCAAATTCATTTTTATTAAGATTTTTCAAAAATGTACAGGCTGATTTATTATTATTTTATATACATGGACATAACATGTACGTATTGAAAATCAATACAATATGATCTATAACATGTAGAGTAGGATCATGTTACGGATCCAATAGAATTATACATTGCACCCGTGTACGAATACCGAACGAACTAATTTATCATCCCTGACATTCTAATCGAATTTGATTGATTAAACTCAATGGATGCAAGATAAATTGTTTGTATATTTGCATTGTATAGTATTCTGTTGTTTTAATGTTATTTGTTTTTTAACCGACGAAAAAATACAGGAGGAAGTTATCAACGACATGTATGTTTTGTTTTTGTATGATCACGCATAACTTTTTACAGGAGCTTTTAATTTTTAATTATTTTTTAGTTAACTTTTTTTGTCGGTTATTTTTTTTTTGTTAAAAAGTATTAAACTTGGAAATTCGGTAATACTTGCTCTTTTGAAAAATTTCGTTATTACCAAGTGCAGAAAAAAAACTATTATTTTACATTAAATAGCTGTGTACTTTAATAACCATAACTTAAAAGAAATACACTAAAATGTACTTATCTCAAAAATATAGAACGTTTAACTATCGTTATTTATCTAATCTTATTTATGTATCTATTATATATATTTTATTACAATTTAAAAATATATATTAGGAAAAGGGTAATTATTACGCGTCTAAGCACCACTGTCATCTAGCAAAGTGGCCAGAAGATTGTCAGCATATTCTTCTTACTCTTTATAGCACAGATAGCCTAGTGGTATGACCGTCGACTGACAAGTCAGTGGTCTCGAGTTCGATCCCAAGGCGCGCACCTCTGACTTTTCGTAAGTTATGTGCGTATTATAAATTAATTATCAGTTGCTAAAACGGTGACGGAAAACATCGTGATGAAACCAGCACAACAGAGATTTTTCGATGGTGTGTAAAGCCATGTCAGAGGCCTACGGGCGGTTTAAACTCTGACACCAGGTTGTTCAACAACCACACGATAAGAAGAAGAAGAAGAAGCATAGTACATTATACCTTTATAGTAGCGAGCTTAATTCGGCTTTCATACATACTGTTTAATATGCGGTAGGTACTGCCCATGTAACATCTACAAATTGGTATGTCACACGTACTGTTGATTCAAGGTTCAATTCTCCCAAACAAATGGAATGGCATGAATAGTTGATTGCTAATGAATTCATTTACATAAATTAACCTAATTTATACTGGTTATACGGGAAAAGGTAACAGAATAATAGTGTACAACATGGGCAAACCTAATTCTAATACTTTTTGTGGTTTAGCAGTTTAGGGTTTCGTACCCAAAAGGTAAAACAAGACCCTCCGCTGTCCGACAGTCCGTCTGTCGTCTGTCACCAGGCTGTATCTCATGAATCGTGATAGCTAGACAATTGAAATTTTCACAGATGATGTACGAGTATTTCTGATAAAAATTGATACCTACTTTTATTTGTGTAAGTACTCGTATTTATTAATTCTTTCAACTTAAGGAGACACTTTCGTTTCGTTCGGTATCTTTTGTTGGGACGGGGTTGATCAAAAGCCTAACAAAAGCTGGACAGGCCTGACTTGTAGGTACCTATATAATATTTGGCCGGACACAATTGTAATGATAACAAGTTTAGAAGTTATGAGGAAACAGATGAACATCCATACCCACATACATACATACAGGTCAAAATCATAACCCTCCTTTTTGCTTCGCCATAGTCGGGTAAAAAGCCTGACGTATCCAGCTCAACTCTATGCGCACAGCTCTACTAGCTACCACAAACGGTATAATTTTGATTGAAGTCACATTTCCGCTAGTATTTTAATTTAAACTTTAAACACCAACATTGCACGGAAACGCTCTCTTAAAACATCATCAAAGATTCTGTTTTCAACAAAACGAAATTTCGAATTTGTCACAGTATAATAAACATACAGTACGGAAACTACGTTCAAACGCTCGAAAACTGCACACTCACACAGACATGCGTCGTTGATACTGCGAGTACCGCGACGTCCGCTTAGGAGTCTCGTCGTTATGCAATATTACGCATGTTTGTGTGACTGTGCCGTTTTGAGCGTTTGTACGTAGTTTCCTTACTGTATGATTATTATACTGTGAATGTGTTATCCAATATTTTATTACCAAAATCACTCGTTACGCCATAATGCGGCGGATATTACCCATTTATTACACCTGCGACCTGCAAGAACAATCAATAAGTACATGGGTAAATGTCTCGCGCTTCTATTTCCGAACCAACTCATAACAATCAAAAACACACCTTACAGTGCTGTTGTAAGGTCGCTATTGAAATAGAAATCTGAATACAAATTAACCAGAGTAAGATCGGGAACAGAAATAGGTCAGGTGAGGTCATAGTCTCACTCCATTTCTTTTTAATTGGTATGTACCTACGTTGATGATTTAACCTGTGAATTCTGTTGGTTGGTTTTAATTGAATTTGGGTAAATGTTTGTTTTTATCTATGTATTTTTAATGACCTAGGAGGTTGTAGCCTACAGTTAAAAATGAGTTATCATCATCACCAGCCTGTATTAGTCCACTGCTGAACAAAGGCTTCTCCCTATGCGCGCCACTATTGTGCGCTCATTATAGGTGCGATCGCAGTAGTAGATGATTAGAAGGATGCTGCTGCCAATCCTCTGGATCGTTCCCTTTATCGCTTCTTACGACACCCGCTGGACGAGTAGGGGTGGTTCTATTCTTTGGCCGTAAACCGCACGGCATACGATATGGTTCACGTGTTATTTAAGGATTCCTTTTATCCCGTTACATTTTTAGATATTTTATTTCACCACACAAAATATTGTCGAAGTTAAAGGTTGCCTAAGTTACGTGTCATAAAAGTCATTAACCTGCTAGTAGCAGTCTCATCAAACTCGGTCCAGCCGTTTAGAAGATTACAAAGAATAAACGGACAAAAGAAGACAGATAGACGGACAAAAACTTTAAATAGGTACTGAATTTTGGTTATAATAAAACGTAGGTATATCGAAGTCTAAAAATGCCAAAATGATGTCGATGGTAATCTTTTAATGTCGGATAAAAATAGCCTGTACTACTTTCCTTAAGTTGATATTATTTCAGTTTCGTGTTAAAGATTTTCGTACCGTTCACGTGGTTTAAGTGAAATAAAAGCTTGAAAATCTAAAGGTTTTCTGTTCTAGTTTAATTTTATTAAGATAAGCTTGGAAAAATTAAAAAAACAGTGATTTATATCTTACAAGCGACTAAGGGAAAGATTCGGTGGATAAACAGCAGCATTCTTCTGTGTAACAACAATCATCTGCTACTGAGAGCCAACCCGCTTGCCCAGCGAGCGTGGCGATTATGGGCAAATACCTCCAATGAGCGCACAAAAGTGGCGAGCATTGGGAGAGGCCTTGTTCAGCAGTGGACTAAGTCAGACTGATTTTGATGATGATGATGAACGAAGTCGCGGGTGACATCTAGTAAAGAATAAAGAAAAAAGCTTTACCTCTCTCTAAAGGGGAAACGAGGAAACTTATGAATAAAACCAAGATTCATCTTGCATTTACCATTTCTAACGACCGCTTTCAAAACGTTGACATTTATCCTAATTGTTCGGTAACGTTTCAGGGAAAACACCCGTATTTCGGTTGCTATTTGCATTTAAATAGGAAAATTGAAAAGAAAATAATGATAATGACATGCTAGAGGAAAACTTATTCGGTTTCATTGAGGAAAGTTAGTCTTACATTGTTAGGAATTTAAATTAATAACATTGTTAATGAAACAACTTTTCAACGGATATAATTCGCGTTTTTATTTTGATAATACAATCCTGACGTTTCGAGTAGGTACTTTGCAGCACTCGTGGTCGCAGGCAGACTGCTGTGCTGCAAAGCACTAAAAACGTCAGGATTGTATTATCAAAATAAAAACGCGAATTATATCCGTTGAAAAGTTGTTCATTATGTTGAGTGTTCGCGAAAGTTTGAGACTATATTATAATAACATTGTTTTTTTTTTGGAATTATTCTGGAATTAAAGTTTAAAGATTCATATTAAGTAAATTTCTTTTACTTTAAACGTTTTTCATCAGAACTAAAGGTTACCAAATATCAGTTCAATCGGTCCTTTTTTTATTTTTTGTCGTGCTGAAAAGCAGCGCTGCAGAATTATGTTGCAGTAGGTAATGTGCTGAAACAGGGACCATTTTTGGTGTCACATGACAACTAGTATTGTTCTTTTTAATTGTATTGTAGGTATGTGTGTATTTTCTTTCTGTATTTTTTTTGTTATCTTCTCTTTGTACTGTTTTAAATGCTACATTGTTGAGTTTTTGAAAATGGAATAAATATTATTTCTTTATATTTTTTGTGAAATTTTAACATGTGTTTAGCACATGTTAGCTTATTAATAAGCTAAAAAATTTCACAAAAAATATTAAGAAAATTGGTAATATCGAATCGGTGTCTTCTAAAACTGCAAAGTTTGGAACACTGAGTCGGATACGTAATGTATTCCGATAGACTGATATTACCACACGCCCTGGGCGTATAAAGAGATTTGAAATTTCGACTGATTCTGATGGGATACGGTGGCTCAGCGGTTAGAGCGTCGGCACGGTACGCCAAAGATCGTGGGTTCGAATCCCATCCGTATCAGTTGTTTTTTCAAGTTTTTTCAAATTTCTTATTAAATATTTATATTATTTCTTTCTTTAGCTAAACTTTAGGTCTGTTCAAAATTTATAACAGTAATGTCCATCACCATCAAAAAAATGTCGTCTATCTGCTAACAAAAATGTATAATATGCAATGACTTAACCACATAGATAAAGTTAAGTTTCATCATGACCCTTTAGTATTAAAACTTAACTTTTCCGAAACTACCAAATATTGTAGATAAAGCAGCCAAAATTACCCAAAGTAAGCGTACTGTGTCAACTTATTCAACGATAATAAGCGTTAAATTAACAATAGAAGTCGTGTATTTCATAATTACAACGCAGAGACACTTTGACTCCCTGAATAGCTTAGAATAAGCACCCACTGTCAGAATTTTAGAACAAAGAATTAGCATTCAGAAACCCAATACTTACTGAAAACGTAAATGCTTCATCTAAAATAAGACTGTTGCCATCTAAAATTTCAAAGGCTCCGACGGATCACCAGACGACCAGTTTTCGAATGACCCCTTCCCCTCCCACTAGTAAGGCAAATGAAGCATTAAAGGGGGAAGATAATAAGTTGGTACGGTTCAAGTTTTAATGGTCCAACGTCACGTTTGTGTAGTTAAGTCGTAAAGACAGACTGCGATTACACCGTAGTTGAATGTCATTAAAATATTAATTAAATACAAGACAGCTTCCTATATTTTTATCACTAGTTCAAATATATTTTGTAGTTATTTTGTACTAAAAGCAGGCGTTTTGTGTCTGCCATTACTTTAAAGAAGACGATTGTCGTGATTTTTTTTTTATACTAGGGTTGCTTTACGCTTAGTCGTATCGACTAATTTAGTTCGGCACTTTTGGTTCAACAATAAAAATCAACCCAATGAAATTTCTACATGTTCAATTGTGCATATTATTATGTTCGTCTTTAATTTGGCTTGCTCGATCGGCAAAATCACTAGGTAACCGTTCGGCTTACAGCGCTTCGCGTAACGCATCTCCTTCGGCCGATTAGTGCCAAACGGAGTGTGTGTTAGTGCGGGAAGGCTGAACGACCTTTACGTCGCAATTGATCTATTTAATATTCTATCACTCGGATAGCCGGGTCTATTTCCGACCCTACTACGTGTATAGAACAAGAACATCACTTATACTTCAGTCTTACTCAACACGTTGTCAACTACAATATTAAAATTTGATCAGCCATTTTATCTCAGATTAGCGTAATTTGTAATTATAAAGCGATAGCTAATATTAATATATCGTACATACTTTACGTTCTTTCTAATTTTCTATACTATTCTATTATTTATATCCTGTTAAATGACAGCTATACTTATTGCACGTACGAGTAAGCTTTGTTGAAGTCTAAACTTCTGTAAACGCACCATGCACACTTTTCTAGGCAATGAACGAAGAAAAGCCGTCACTCTCGGGATCGGTGACGCTGAATCGGGTAATCTCGAATTTTGTCGACTTCGGCCAAGCAAGGTTCGCTTATGACTGTTATGTTGATATCCATAGGTTGCTATGAATATCGATGGTTGCATTGGCAGGATACGGATTGTTTTTTTATATTATAATCATACCTACTCTAATAAATCTATTTAAGAATTTAAAAAACGTAAATGTTTTCACTTCTGTCGCGTGGTTATAAGCGCTGACAATTTTTTTTATTATGATTGTTATGCGACGGTGTGATAGCGAGCACTTTTAACGAGAACTTTACAGCTACAAATGTCTGAGGCCCACTTGCGATGCCGATTTAAATGCCAATCATACTGCGCTTTTACCATTTTATTTGCCAGCGGCTTTGCCCACCTATGTTTTAATATTTGTTTGCAAATCTATTTCTTCAGAATCGTTGTTTAAGGTGCAGATACTCGCTAATCTGCTATCCCGCTTGCAGATTGAAGATATAAAATCAATGAATATGTAAGTATATGAAAAAGCGACTTTGTCGTCGCTAGAATGATGTTCATTAAAATTTATCTGAGGTGTAGTCTGTAGTAGTAGTAGTAGTCTGTCTAGTAGAGTGTGTAGGTCTTAGTCATACCGTACAACTTCCATCCTCCATGCTTACAGAGCAAGATACCACTTACCATCATGTGGGTCGGTTGGTAAACCCTAGCACCTTTAATAAAAATTGTTCAGGATTACCTCAAAACTTGTAAAATCTTCCAGTAAGCAAAGAATACGTATATTTTTTGTTTTATATACGAGTATGTCTAAACTACGGCCTAATCGTCACATTTTACAAAACAAATCCGTGCAATTTTCCTCTCATCTTAAAGTTAACACTTATAATAAAAGCGATGCCAATCTTTGAAGAACAGTGTAAGACAAAATTCGTCAATTTATGGGATCTACCTTTTTATGGCCCAATAAAGACTCGAGTTGCTCCGTATTCTTACTTAATGACGTTTTCGTTTTATATTTATGACGCAACTCTGTTATAACGATTTTAACCTTACAGAGGCTCCGATTTTTGTGGACATGTCTGATTATTTATTTATTCATAAAATCCACAGCTCAGAATATAGTAATATATTGTATTCTCTATACAAACTTAATAAAACTTGTCCTCAACCCAGGAATTGTACTTCAAGTAAGTTGTTGCAATTATACATATGGATATTTTATTTTAATGCTTAACCGATAAATGATTATTTTTGTGTTTCAGAAAATACATTAGTTTAAAGGCCTTGACTAGTTGAGTTGTCACACTCGACTCGTCACCCAATAACAGAGGCCACAATGGTAGGCAATTCACTTAAGCAAACTACTCTCTGGATGTTTAGCAATTAGGAAATTGTAATCGGTCCTACAATAGGTACAGAAAAAACTTAGTTAACACTGTGAATTTAAAAAAAAAAAAAATATATATTAGGGAGCACCGTTAGGAAAGCTGAATTTAATGGTCTAAAATCGTTAACACGCAGTGATCTAGCATGGTGATTAATTCTCGCTCCTTCTCTTAATGAGAAAAGGCCTTTGCCCTGCAGTGGAACGGTTACAGGCTGCTATATTAATTACAATCATATTTATTTTAAGTAACACATAATATTTTTCCCAGTAGTGGAGCGTGTTTGGTTTTCACTTCGATTTGTGGGAAAATGGCTTTTTACCAGCTTTGGGACGGCACTGCGGGCTCATTGTTAAAGAACCGTAACTTCAAAGTGGCTGGACCGATTTTGTTGATTTTTTTGTGTGTGAATGAGTGGGTTTATATTCACAATTGGACCCGGCCTATCTGCCTAACGTATGCGTAACATATCGTAATATTATTCATGTAGTAGATAAATAGTAAGTATTTCTTCTTATTTTCTTCGGTCTGACATGAATAATTACAGCTCCGACACAACTAGACACAATATTTATAGGGTTTCGTGAATATAAATCTATCACAGAATACTACAAGCGAAAATAAACAAAGCCATCTTGAAAAGAAACTCTCGAGGAAGCAAGAACGTTAAAAAAACAGCTTTTACCGCTAAGAATATGATGTCATTATTCTTGAAGTTTTAAAAGTATTAACAAAGGTTTATTGGAGAAGAAAAAAAATTGGAGAATAATGAACACTGGCTGCCAATAATTAAGTTAGTTCTATGGCGTTAACGGACTAGAAAACTTATGAAAAAGGGGAAAAAAGCAAGTCACAATCTTATATTATACTTACACTTATTAAATTTCTAGCTGCCGATGCCGCCATGACTTTGTCTATGTATCTTATGGGTAGTATAGTTATACACTTTATCTACGAACGTCAGTCACTTACTGACTGCCTCGTTGGTCTAGTGGTAGCAAGCGCGACTGCTGAGCACGAGGTCCTGGGTTCGATCCCCGGGTCGGGCAAAGTGTTATTGGGTTTTTCCATTAGGAAATTCTCAGTAGCAGCACGGAGTATGGAATTGTGTCCGGTTAATGGCAATAGGCGAAACGTGGGTGTACTGCACACCTCTGCCTACCCCCTCTGGGGAATACAGGCGTGAGTCTATAAAATAAAAAAAAATAAAAGTCAGTCACTTAGCAGTTCATTTATCATTTCAAAAATACATATTTCTAAGTTCGTAAGTATGTACTAACAAAATATAGTTCGAAAATGTTTCAAATAACTAATGTTAATGCCAAAATGGATCCCATAAATCTTGATAAAGGATATAAATCCGAAAATGTTGCCAAACTTGATTCGTTTGCACCTTACAGAATACCAAATTAAGTTATTGGTGCTGATTCTCTTATATATCCCACTAAACTAATTCAAGTCTAACTATATCTCTTTCTAATAAACAGCATCCGAAAAGGATAGCAAATTGAAATATCAAATAAGAGCTGCAAAATTAGTCTACGTCCGGCCGGCTAAATTCTCGTTGATAACACGAAAATGGACTAGTTTGACTGACACCTCAAAAAATCTTCTATCGTTTTCTAATGATCTCTATTAGAAAGAGATATCTCTCTTTGTAAGTCTAAATTAGTTTAGAATGAGTGAGTGCAAGAGAATTAGCACCATTGTCTTTGGCTCTTTGGCAAGCTTACAATAAATCTATATGGGTGAGGGTGGACCTCTCCCTATGACGTCACAAGATCAAGGCTAAACAACTCGGACCACTTTTTTTAATTGCGCGTTTGAAATGAAGGAAAGTTTTAAACCTTTTTAAGGGCTAGCACTCAAAAATTACAACATTTGTATGTTTAACCGAAAAACGAGCGGTTGATAAATAAAAAGTGGACGAAATGTAATTATTTGCGTGCGTAAAATTACCTTAATTACTCAGTACGTTGAATATTAGACGGTTATTCTACTTTGATGGACAAAGACCTCGTATTTTGGACGTGGAATGGGTAATATAATTGCCGGGTTTCCGCTGTTTAACAAGTGAGTGAGGTTTTAATCCGTATTTTCTATTTTATGTTCATTATTCAATACCGGCCTGTATTAATCCACTGCTGAACATAGGGCTCTCCTAATGCGCGCCACTATTATACACTCATTGGAGGTATTTGCCCATAATCGCCACGCTGGGCAAGCGGGTTGGCGATCCTCCCATCCTCCAAATGGAAGGATGCTGCTGCCCATCCTCCGGATCTTTCCGTTAGTCGCTTCTTAAGACACCCGCGGGACGAGTAGGGGTGGTTCTATTCTTAAGCCGGAAACCGCACGGTATAAAATATGGCTATTTTGAGTTATAAGGTAAGAAATCTTTTTTTTTTTCAGCTCGTGTTAGCTATGAGTCATCTATTTTAACATTAATAGAAGCGAACCTTGACCACGTTACTATTTTGTGACAAGGAAAATTCGACCGCAATGACCTATTGCTTTTAATTGCGGGCGTTCGCGTATTTAGAAATAATTTTCAGCAATTCTTAATCCACACGATTTTCTGTGAAACCTATCAGGGCCCCAGTTGTCATGAAGATCTTTGAAAGTGGGAGTAAGTACCCTTATAAAATCCTGACAACTGATCTCACCTTAGAATATCGTATCCCTTTGGGTTGCGGAGGTCAGTTAGGCAGTCGCTCCGTAGAAAACTGATATTCAGCTGCATCTGATTAGATTAGAAGCCGACCCCAACAAAGTTTGGGAATAATAAGACTAGGAGGATAATGAGGAGGATGATATTAAAGGAGTAAACATATTTAGTTACATTTAGACACCGTAAACCGTAGTTACCTAATCCTTTTTTTTGTTTACGGGGGGAAACCTTCAAAAGGCACCCGGCCTCCAGGGGAAGAGACCAGGGAGTGTGGGATTCTTACCGCACTAAAACCACCCCGGTGATCACCATCAGTACATGAGGGGAGATCCCGGGTCCTCTTAAGAGACAGGTACCTAATCCTGCTCGTGCTATCCAAATTCATTAAATTAGAATAACTCTCTTTTTGAAACCTCGATAAAGTTTATTTTTTCGCTTTTAGGCGGAGAAAATAGATGAGTTTTTTTTGCTTGTCAGCCAAAGAAAAGTTTCATAAAAATAAGGAGAACCGCACCTTAACGGCGTTCGAAAGCGTTGAGCCAGCGGACCGCTATTGTGAAACTTTCAAAGAATAAATTGTGTGCTTAACCTGCTTTTTAGGGAAATAATTTCAGAATTATTTTCTAGTTTGATAATTCTAACTTTTTTTTATACGTAAGTAATAAAATATAAAACAAAAAAAGCCTTATACATATTTCGTTACAGATTACAAAAGGAAAAAGTTAAATTCTATGTTAATAATAAAAATTCTATTTTTTTGTTAGTAAATTAGTTTTTTTTTTAATTTAGTGTAATATACGAGTATGTAGGTACGTGTTAATATTATGATTTTAATTCTTAATTTAGTCAGTAAAGGCATGTGTATAACCACGAACTCACTTGATAGTATTCGGTGGTGTGGTCTACGATGAAGCACGTTGACTTTATTATGTTTTTGTTCAAAGTCAGTACTTATGCAATATGCATACTATGCGAACACTTATTCCGAAACTTTTGCAGAAAGACAAACAAATGACTCTTAACGATTTTTCTTTCTACAAAAAATTCTTATTTCATAACTTGTATTTTTTTTAAATATCAAGTACTTCTACAAGTATTACCTATAACACGCAAAATTTCAGGATGATCGATTTAATGGTTTTGGCGTGACATGGTAACAAACAAACAAACAAACTTACTTTTGCATCTATAATATTAGTTAGGCTATTCACATGTGTAGTAATTTTTTCATCACGTAATCCCATTAAGTACTTACATTAGGTAATTTTAAATCACATTTAAACTGAAACGGAGTAAATCTTTCTAAAGGTCCACTCGTTTGCGTACTGAATTAGCTTATTTAGGTACTTAAACAAACAGCCCAATCCCAGCGGGGTCGGGACAAAGGGATTTATAGGGACAAACTTTTTAATGGGTTTCAAATACAGTCAGGTATTTATATTTTTTAGGTATTTTATGGAGCTTGCCGCATATGTCGCATTTGGTCGTCTTTTTCTTATCGTATGGTTGATGAACAACCTGGTGTCAGAGTTTAAACCACCCGAAGGCCTCTGACATGGCTTTACACAACGTTAAAAAATCTCTCAGGTGTGCTGGTTTCATCACGATGTTTTCGCTCACCGTTTTAGCAAGTCGCAAAAAAAGTCGCACCTTGGTTTCAAAACTAAGAGACTTGCCAGTCAATCACTAAGCTATCACGACTTAACCTCACAAATTTTATTACACACCTAACGACTCAACTGAATTTACGAGATTTCATTAAAAAATAATACCTATTTATTTTTGCCTATAATTCTGAAATCAGGGGGCCTACTCCGAAATTTTAACCACGCAGCTTCGATTGTCGGATCGCATGTTTGTTCGTTAAATTACCTTCTAATAGATTGTTTTTTTTATGAATTTCTAACGAAACGACAGATGAAAGTACTAAGTACAATTAAACAGTGGTAATTTGGTGATAAGGATTACGTTTGATGGTCTTTATTATAACGTTCAGATCTTAAACATCGTTTCGATTTTCGGAGTAGAGCCCCATATATTGTAAGCCACCGTAAGAACTTCTTAGAAACAATTACAGATGGAATTTATTTGTTCATTTAAATAAATTGCGAAATCCTTACAAGGACCGTTAACGGTAGAGTACAGATAAACACTTACTTTTTTTTCCAATAACTGCGAGTATTTTAATGATTCTGTATTTGTCGAAATATTACAAAGGAAAGCTTGACAGAAAAGTTGAAAGGAAATCGTTTGACTTGGTATGGGCATGTGATTAGAGGGATGAAACGCATGTGTCTGAAGAGTGATGAATCTAAGTATTGATGGATGGAAGGGGAGAGGGAGATCAAAGAAAAGATGGATAGAGTGTGTAAGCACTGATATGAATGAAAAAGGAGTAAATGCTGAGATGACGGCTGATAGAGAGGAATGGAAGAAGAAGACATTTCAGAAGACAGGAATGAAAGAAGACAGAAGGCATAGTAAAAATTTATATCGAAGAGAAGTGCGGAAAGCTAAAATTTATTTTAAAAAAGTACGCTCGAATTTCGACCACTGACTGGATTACTTGGATGCACTTGTATTATAAAAGATGTGAAAGTTTGTAAGGATGGATATTTGTTACTCTTTAACGCGAAAACTATTAAACGGATTTTGATCATCATCATTGCGTATGGCATTCATCCTGCGTGGATCAAATGGTAAAATCCAAGTTTTTCAGCCAGCCTGCGGCGGCAGGTGTAAGTTAATGGACTTCCAACATTCCACCAGGAAAACAGCGAAGTGGGCATTCGTTTACCACATGGGAGAAACTTTACAGTACAGGTTAATAGTAGCTTATAACTAGGTATATCAGAATAATACATAGACTGCAATTTATTAACATACCACGCAGGCGAAGCAGTGAGCAGAAGCTAGCACATAATATCTGGTGAACCTTTAAACGTCATAACCTTCTATCGAGGTAAGAAACAATTTTTCACACAAACTAAGTTCGAACCATTACTCCCGAGGTCATTAGTTTTAAAATATCCCCCAATAATATTTATAAACCAAAGAGCCTTCAAACAAACTTTAAGGGCGGATGAATTTATAGAAAAACGCTCTAGGGAAAGTTTGAGGGCAGCTTCTTACGATCTGACAATCAAACAATCTTAGGAGTTATAAACTTTTTATATGAACCTTTATTGATGCTCGGTTTCAGACAAGACAGACTTTATAAAGAAAGTTCAGGGTCCAATCTAGCAAAAATTTAAGGCTTGAGGTGTTTCTGTAGATGATTTCTTAGCAAAATAATCACTAGATGGCGTTGTAATCAGTAATTCAACTATTTTTCGAAATTTACAGAAATCTAAACATTCTCCAGGGTCTAATTTTTAAGTGGCGCTATCTAACGCATTGGTACAACTTTATTACGTATGCATTTTGCTTATTTGTTAATCGGTTAAATAATTTGGCAGAAAATTATCTGCTGTCATTACTTTACTTGAATTTACAACAACACTTGGCTTAGAAGACATTGCTATTAAACGCAAGCAGATTTGAAAAAGCTAGAAATGCCAATCTACGTACAAACACACTACTGGCTGATTTTCATACGTAGTTATTTTACAAAAATTTGCGCGTTTTTGTACTGCTAGTGATTATGTAGTGAGATAAGTTTTTGAAATCAGTTACAGAAAAAAACTGCAAGTGCATGCGCTTATATGTATAGAAAGCCATTCCTTACATTTTTCGGTTTACAACCGTCAGCGTTTCATCGCAGTGAGTAGGTACCTTAAGTATAAGGGCGTTCAATCCGTAGCCTAGCCACACGTGTTTATTAAACATATAATTATTATATAACTGCGTAGGGTTAAAGTACCTAATGTTAATTATTTATTACACTTACTAATCAGAACGAATAAAGGGTTACGTCATTAGGTCTCAGGGTTCTCCGAAATTCGTACGACGAAGCTTCGACTGACGGATCGTAAGATTGTGATTCTATAGTTAGATCAGATGTTAGGATTGACTGACTCCCTATATCGACTGTCAAAGATCTTTATGACAACCGGGGCTAACGGCTTAACGTACTTTCCGAGGCACGGAGCAGGTGAAAATTAATTTATAAAGAATATAGTTAATGGCTACAGTTATCGGATCGACAAACAGCATAATTTGCCTTGTGGTATCTGGCCTAAGAATAGAACCACCCTTACTCGTCCCGCGGGTATCGTAAGAAGCGACAAAGGAAATGATCCCGAGAATGGGCAGCATCCTTCTGTGTATACAGCAATCATCTGATATTGCGATTGCTAACCCGCTTGCCCAGAGTGGCGATTATGGGTAAATACCTCAAATTAGTACTCAAAAGTGGCGCGCATTGGGAGAAGCCTATTACAGGCTGATGATGTCAACAACATGAACCTGTTAGTTTGTTAGTACGAACAACACACGCAGCGTTAATTTTAGAAGTAAATAATAAAAAAAAGAACCAGATCGTAAACCACATTGGCCTTGGAGTTTGCCGACGCCGTAAAAATATACGTCTATAAAAAAAGAATTGGTATCAAATGTTATGGGATGTAACTCATGTAACTGTAAAGTTTATTTCAAGCCACTTCTAGGAGATACTAAAAATTTTCATGTCTGTTCTTAAAAACGTGGTAATAAATCAGCCAGTAAGTTTGGCGAACGATAATATTTCCCGAAACTATAAAATTAAGGAAGAACTATTTACATTTCGGTGTCGATTCGGTTAGTAAGTAACTGTTTGGAAACCACACGGCGGACAAAATAGAAAATGTCTTCTTCGCGGGTAATTTTTGACTTTTTTTTTTTAATGGCACCGGTGGCAATGGCATAGTTGTAATTATACCATTTATTATTCTCTCACTTACATGTCGATGGGCCAGTAAGACTTTATTTATACCCTGTGTAGGTACCTGTGTGTGTAGGTACATGTGTACCATTACAAAGAACAACATAACAAAGTTTCAACAAAAATGTCAGCTTGATCGAACATACATCAAATTGGCATAAATAAAAAAACTATTTTTTTAATTGAAAACATGTTTCAATCAAGCTGAATTTTTTCAGAATTTTCAAATGGACTAGTTCAATTTTTCAATCAACTTCAATGTGCGACCGAGATAGCAGATTAGCGCAAAGAGGCGCCTTAGGCCCCATTTCACCATTCACTTTAAAAACCGAGTTTAATAAAACTAAGTTCGGCCCTACGCAAATTGCAGTTCTGAACTTCTGAAAACAGTTAAACGCCTAAACCGAGTTTAATTTGAATTGATCGCGTTTAGTGACAGTGGTGAAATTTATATTGTCATTGGGTGAAATCAGCTCTTAAGGCGCCTCTTACCGCTAATCCGCTATCTCGCTCGCACATTGAAGATATAAAATCAATTAATATAGTTATGAAAAATCGAACTACACCATATGAAGGAGAACAACATTACTAAGTTTCAGAAAAAAATTCAGCTTGATCAAAACATGTTTTTAATTAAAAAATATTAAGTGAATTTTTATTTTATTCCATTCTATGCATGAAAACATGTTTCGATCGAGCTGAATTTTTTGCTGAATCTTAGTAATGTTGTTCTCCTTCATATAGTGTAGTTCGATTTTTCATAACTATATTCATTGATTTTTTATCTTCAATCAACTTCAATGTGCGAGCGAGACTGCAAATTATCGGTAAGAGGCGCTTTATTAAAAGTTACACAACGTAAAACCTGATTAAGGTTGTTATACTATTCTAATAGCTTCCTATTATACGTGCTTATAAAACCAAATTCTAGACACAAAACAAAATCTAAACTGAGCCTACATAGAATCGTTCCACACTAATGTGCAAGTATCAAAGTGGGTAGGTTATCGATCCCGCCCTTCACCTTGACGCCGCCCGCCCAGGGATCAACAAAAACGCGCCTATTACGCAGCGCCTCCCTGTATGGACGAAAATACCTGGATTAATACGGACGTAAATATTTAGGTCTAAGTGTATTGGACTTTGTATTTTAGTGTATTGGTTTTGGTGGAGGATGTTTTATGAAAGTAACTTATAGAAAGGAAGAAATCTTTTATATAACATATTGGATTGAAATAACATAAGTAGTAGGTATATTCTACACTCATCTGCCTAGCCTTTTCCCAACTATGTTAGAGTCGGCTTCCAGTCTTACTGGATGCAGCTGAAAACCAGTGTTTTACATGGAGCAACTGCCTATCAGACCTTCACAACCCAGATACTGGGTTACACGATACCCCTTGGTAAGACTGGTTATCAGACTTTCGGGCTTCTGACTACACGTAACGACTGTCAAAGATGTACAATTGACACCCGGGGCCAACAGCTTAACGTGCTATCCGAGGCCCGGAGACTGATAATTAATTTATAATACGCACATAACTTACATGAAGTCAGAGGTGCCTTGGGTTCGAACCCGAGACCTCTGACTTGCCAGTCAAACGTTCAGCACTAGGCTATAGGTATATTCTACACTGTGATGCAAAAAAATTGTCAACAGTAAAGCCCGTCACAGACGATGAAGATACTAAAATATTTTATACTAAGATAGTTAGTCTTTGCAACCACCAAGGGAGTCGTGATAGCCAAGTGGTGGTGACCGTTGACTTGCAAGTTAGAGGTCTCGGGTTCGAACCCAAGGCGCGCACCTCTGACTTTTCGTAAGTTATGTGCGTTTTATAAATTAATTATCACTCTCCGTGCCTCGGATAGCACGTTAAGCTGTCGGCCCCGGCTGTCAATTGTAGTTCTTTGACAGTCGTTACGGGTAGTCAGAAGCCCGAAAGTCTGATAACCAGTCTTACCAAGGGTATCGTGTAGCCCATTATCTGGGTTGTGGAGGTCTGATAGGCAGTCGCTCCATGTAAAACACTAGTATTCAGCTGCATCCGGTAAGACTGGAAGCCGACCCCAGCATAGTTGGGATAAGGCTAGGCAGAGGATAGTCTTTGCAACCACGACAAAAAAAAATAGAGACGATATAGCTCTGAATGTGACAGGCCAAAATAATGTGTCTATCTCGGCTGATCAGCAGCAGGGTAATTGCTGAAGCGCAGAATAATTGAAAACGAGCTTTATGGCCATTATCTAATTCTATCATGTGTTTTGTGAAAAATAAACATTCAACGCAAGTTATCCGTTGAAAAGTTGTTTTATTATGTTAAACGTTCGCGATAATTAATTCATTAATTTCGCGAAATTGAGACTATCAACATTATTATTGAGCTTGAAATATTTCTGTACCGTGAACCGTCAGTGAAAACTGATACAACTCAACTTGCATCACTTTTTACCCGACTGCCAGGAAGGGTTATTTACATTTTTAGACATACATAATCAGTGAAAAATTATCTATTTTTCTATCTAATCCAGATAGTCTTAGCTCTTCTGGATACGGAGATATTTTTTGTGGACAGTAATACAAGTCAAGTTTTGTGATTATTCTTCCGTTGCGAGGCAAGAATAGCACTACGCGTCCTGTATAATTTCGTTCTATTTACTGCACTACGCAAAACTACGATTATACCACAGTACAATAATCATACAGTACGGAAACTACGTACAAGCGCTCGAAACGTTACACTCACACAAACATGCTTAATACGAGACGAGACTCCTAAGCGAAAGTCGCGGTACTCGCAGCAACATCGCAGTATCAACAAGCGTCGTTGCTCATGTGTGTGAGTGTGCCGTTTTCGAGCGTTTGTACGTAGTTTCCGTACTGTGTGTTTATTATACTGTGATAATACGTCACCAGTCGTAGAATTTAGCTCACACATATACACACACTTATCTATAACACATTACGTTACGACTTACGTCACATATAGGTACTATTTACACGTCGCCGACACGTCTTTACTACGCGTCTTGCCTGAATGCTTCTTACGGAACTCAATAACAAAATGATGACTGCTAACCACAGAAACTCGCTCACGTTGAGGGAGTAAAGTGTATTTCTAAATTTCAACTGAATTTAACATCAAGTGATTTCTAAAAAGGAGCTTTAATGTGTTTTCACAAAGTTTAGTTTCCCGTGCAACCTATTAATTTAAGCAGCTTTCCAATGGTTTTAATCAATTGTACAATTAATCCGCTTCAGTGATTTGCAGTACACCCACACACTATTCTGGAAACACGTAAAAAAACTTTACTTAGGTATTAATTTTGTACTTCCTACATTTATCTAAACTTAAAATTAAATTAAGTAAGTACCTACTTATAATAGCTAAACAACGGTATATGAAAATACATTAATTTAAGTAGGTACTAGTCACCTGAATCTTCCGATTCACTGTGGGTGTTTAATATAAAAGTTTCGCTGTTGAGATCATATCTTGG
The DNA here is from genome assembly GCA_936450705.2 of Protodeltote pygarga. NCBI lineage: Eukaryota > Metazoa > Arthropoda > Insecta > Lepidoptera > Noctuidae > Protodeltote > Protodeltote pygarga. The sequence goes on along the minus strand of OW388257.2, from coordinate 3,685,479 downwards.
TAGTTAAGATAATATTTATTATCTTATTTTTTAATCACATTGTCAAACATATACTATAATCCACAAATCGGATGTCGCATTTGTCATATTAAGTAACATTCAGCGCGGTGCACCACTGCGGTTGTAGCACGCACCGAATTGGCACGAGCCGGCGCGGGCGGCACGCGCTTAGGGTGGCTTCGTTTAAAGCGCGCAAACAAACCAATTTAACAGACGAATAGTATAATTATAATGTAAAACTATTTTTTTTTGTTTTTAAAGGAACCTATTATACCTACTACTAAATCTATGGTAACCACGTAGGTTATACTTATATCGACAAAAAGAAGCTTTCACAAATTTTCATGTTAAATTAAATAAGAAAAAATAATGAGTAAGTCTTGTCTAAGTCTCTCTTGTAAGTCTTTTACTTTTTTACTAAATTTTCATTTTTTAATTTATCATCTGACCGTAAACACGTTATTATGAGCAAAATATGCGTTAAATTTAGAACATAATATAATTAAGTACAAGTAGCAAGCTTTTATTTTATACCACAACCTTACCTAGTAGGTATCAGCATTTCACGTACACCCCGATCCGCGTCGCGAATTTACAAAACCTATACCTACTATTTCTGTTGTGAAACTATAATAGATCAGATACATAAACACTTTTATAAACTAATAATGCATTCTATGCGAACATTAGGTAACTAGCATAGATGTAACTTACTGCCCCAAAAAGAGTATAGGTAATAGATTAGCTTTTGTTTTTAAACTATAGTGTAGACACACACTTCGATGTATGCCTGTCTGAGTCATTGAGGTGATTTCAAAACGTTTCTATTCTTATAATTTTAATACAAACCTTAAAAAGATGACATAACAAACCTGATTTAATTTTCTCCTTATCCTCTTATGGTGTTTTTGTTTATCTTCTTTACATTGTTTATTGGTAAAGCAAATTTATTTGAGTAAGTCAAATTATGTTGGGTATCATGTCCTACGTTTAAAAACTACAGTATTAACAACATGCTACCGTGTGTGTTTTACTATTTTACACTAACTAAACTTACTTACATACAAATAACCTTATGTATTTTAGCCATCATAGCGATTGAAATAGTAGGTACCTACGTAACTACGTATAGACTTTGCAAATTCGCACCTACATCACCTTGAAGCTCGCCCAACCGCCCCGGGATACGCGACGAATACGAAATAGCATCAAACATGGTACAGTATACATACATACATTACATACATAAAGTCCCAGGCACTATTGTATTGAATTTAGGGGAGAGAAACCTGTCTTTCTGCAGATGATTTGGAAATAAAGCGATATAATATTTTATATTGACGGCACGCACCTTGGAGATGACGAAGAGTTATTTGGGTCTCTTGTGGACTAAAACCATATTGATCTCCTGAAATATTACGTACAAGGGCGGTAAGTACACAATTACTAACGAAGGAACATTCAAAGCCCGAGCCGTAGGTGAAAGATTTTTTTTCTTTCACCCCGCTTTTCCTGCATGTAATAGAACTATTTACTAGCAATGATGATGAAAAAACCTTTTTTTAAACGAAACATTTAATACACTTAGAGCCGATTTCACCACTGACACTAAACGCGATCAAACTCGGTTTAAACTCGGTTTAAGCGTTTAACTGAGTTCAGAACTGCAATTTGTGTAGGGTTGAACTTAGAACTGGGTTATTAAAGTGAATGGTGAAATTGGGCCTTAACCTTCTTTTTGTATTGACCAGAGTTAAGGTCAAAACGACCTTTACTCTTTATACTATAGTATTTTTTTAATTTTGTGTTTTTCCCGCCCTCCTTACCTAAAGTACGCGTGTGCCTATTCCATAAACTATAATAGCTATAAACATATTTTCTCCGTAACATAGACCTTTTAAAATTCTTGACAACCAATTTATTAATAGCTAATTACCTTTTCAAAGTTAATAGAGTCCACAAATTACTGAAATCCCGTTCAACGCGTCACTTGGAAGCCTAATTAGATACCACTATCAAAATCTTCTTCTTATCGTGTGGTTGATGAACTACCTGGTATCAGAGTTTAAACCACCCGTTGGCCTCTGACATGGCTTTACATACCATTGAAAAATTCCTATGGTGTGCTGGTTTCATCACGATCTTTTCCCTCACCGTTTTACTGATAATTAATTTACAATACGCACATAACTTACAAAAAGTCAGAGGTGCGCGCCTTGGGATCGAACTCAAGACTTCCGACTTGTCAGTCGACGGTCATACCACTTAGGGTTACCAGATGGAAAAATCAAAAGTCCGGAGATTAGGCCGGATTTCCATTTAAAAATCCTGAGATTTTGTTGCACTTTGAGAATTTTCTCTCAAACGTACTTAACAATTTAAAAAAGTCATATTATTATTATCGTTTTTTCACACTGCGCCTCGGAGGATATCGCTCACGCGCTGCACATCGCGCTCATAGCAGGGGTGACAGCGCACACCTCTTATAAAACAATTATTAAAAAACCTTTCTTAAAAAGGTATATTCGCAAAATAAATAATGATCAAACTGATTAAGTACCTCACTACTTGGATAAATAAGTATTGATTTCAATTGTGCAATTATCACCAAAGTTAGAAAGATTATTTTCGTTTAACTTTTTATTAAAGAGATTTTTTAAATTATATTGTATTTTATTGAAAATTTAAAAATCCTGAGATTTCCTGATATTTGCAAAATCCGGCCGCAATCCTGAGCAGAGTCCAAAAATCCTGAGATCTCAGGACAAATCCTGAGATATGGTAACCCTAATACCACTAGACTATCAGTGCTTATAAATATCTAGTATTTATAGTATAGTGCTATCATAGTATACTGTGGTCATAGATACTGCTACTACCTACAAGCACAAAGTCTCTCTACACGATAGTAGAGAACCTTAGTACCTACGCGCTAAGTGATGATGACGTCACTACTTGACTGATTGATAGCAACATTGTGATAGGTATACTTGTATGTTCAGTACACTTTGATACATGACAGTTTACGTCATTCATTGAAAGTAATGGGTTGGCCTATTTGTAGAATAAACTATATAGAACTCCCTTGAAATAGATGTCTGTGGTAAGATTCTAGGTAAATGGTTGTTCACTTCTGATGAGGGTAAGAATTATGTTGGTACAGTTTCAGTCTGATAATGTTTACTTACTAGACTTCAAATTCGTGCTCACACGCTGTGTGGTAATATTATATCAAATAACATTATATGTATTTTTTAAATTATACTAAAAGTCGTGGTGGCGCATTGGTTACGGACCCGCTTTACAAGCGCGTGGGTGTGGGTTCGAACCTGGCATGTACCAATGTGACTTTTTCAATGTCATATGTACTTTCTTAGTTAATCTAAGACACCACTGATTAACAGTGAAGGAAAACATCGTAAGGAAACCTGGACTTTAATAGTCTGAAATCGCTAACCCGCAGTGAGCTTGCGTGGTGATTAATGCTTAATCCTTCTCTGTATGAGAAGAGGCCTTTGCCTTACCATGGGACAGTTACAGGCTGATTTATTTATTTATTTTATACTATAGGTACAAATATAGCAAAAATGCCGTCTCAGCTCTTTGAACAACCTTCAAAGCAGGTTATATGCAGTAGTAGACTACGAATGGCTGAGTTTTTTTATTTCAGTAAGAGCTTCAACCTCCATGGATAGATGACAACATTGACAACTGGCCATCGATAAATCGAGCAAATTATTGTCACATTACAATTTTAATTCAAATGGTGGAATATAATGATTGTGTTTGTATATTAAATTTGTGCATACCTTAGAATAATAACATATAGAAGTGCAATCCGCGCACCGAAAATGTAGCACTTCAATTGGTGGAGTACTGGTGGAGGACCGCTCTGCGCGGTGACGCCGTCTCAGTGCTTGGTGACGTAAGTTTCAGAACACAGCTCCGCAAAAAAAAAAAAAAATGCCGCCTTGCGCAGTGAAATTTTGCCCAAACGAATCAAAAAATATTTAAAAATATGATAATGTATCATACCACAGGTAAGTGTTACGTTTTACTTAAATATTTGTACGTAAATCTTTAATCAAAACAAATTATTTCAAACACAATTTAAAAAGACGCCATGATGTCGTAGTGTTGCCAAGTAGGGAAAAAAAGTTTACCAAATTTATTACCCAATAATTGTGGTAATTTTTGAAACTCATTATAATTATAATATTAGTTTTAATATGTATACAACATTAATATGAGTAGGTATTCTAAAATATAGCAAACTTGCATAATAATATTGTAAAAAATTTAAAGTAAAACCAAAATGGCTAAAGCATGTATTGCATGTTTTTGCATAAAAAAACATTTAAAAATAAAATTATTCATATATAAAAACATTAGCATCATACTAATATTTACAATAAAAACCCTCGCTATTTTCCAAGTAAATATAAATTGAAATTTGGGAAAAAATTCCTACTGTTGCAACACTACCTATACGTCACCGAAACGTCAACGCTTTTTCGATGTGTGCGTGATTGAGACACTTTTACAACGTCACTTTACAAGGAACTTACTGTCTATATGTTATTAGTTTAAGGTGCATACATAATTATTATTATTCACTAACAAGTTAGCAACTAATATTAAAAACTAAACACTAAAACTAAAAATAAATTAAAAAGAAAAACTTAATATAAAAGACTGCTTTCGTGCGATGTCGTGTTGAACAATGATCGTGTTTTGTATTAGTTGTTTTTCGTCCAGCCCAGGAGTCAACTGGTTCCCAACATAATCTAGGTCCGCGAAACAAAGTTATGAATTTATAATAAACAAATAGCCTCTGGTCTAGTCTAGCAATAAAACACCAACACCATTATTACTGTCTTGATACCTGGGGATATTTTGTAACATATAACAGACATGGTTGGATCCCTATTACATGAAACTATAATGAAATTAGTATTTAACGTGGGCGTAAACCCTCTGTCTAAACCTTTGTGGAAAGTATTAACATTATATTTTAACAAGGGGTAACAAGATAGAAAGAAACACTTTGTTAATTAAGGTTGGAGCACACCTTTAATTAGAAAATTATTTCTCTGAGAGCGCGCGTGGCAAGCGACTACGAAATAAAAATTGTTACACCGAAAACATTGTTTTGATACCGTCTATTTTCCGTAAGTATATTATAGTAGGTGTTTCCCGCGACTCCGTCTGCACGTTTGTTTTTCTCGATCCATCATCCAGGTATTTATTTTTCCATACCTCCATTAATATTAGTCACAATTAGTCACATTACCGAGTCGAGATAGCCTAGTAATTATGACCGTTGAATGGTAAGTCAGAGGTATCAGATTCGTACCCACATCAGACTTTTCATAAATTATGTGCGTAGTATAACGGTCGTGTCGGATTGCGTCCGTGAGGGAAAGAGGTGCAGCTGTGTTTGCGTACACACTTGGGTACTATAGGCCCCGTTGAGATTGGCCGCTGTGACCGAAATTCGGTCAGGAGGACATTATTATTATTCATTAGATAGTACCATGAAAATTAATCTATAAATGGTAGAATCGGACAAAATGACACTAAAAACAAAATCTTTGAAGCGAAATATTCGCAAGCGTCAAGTATCAGGGATTATTCGGCCCCATTAGGATCCGTTTTGTTACAATGTTTTTTTATTACATACTTTTATAGCAAATTATCATATGTTCCGAAACAATTTTCGTTGTAATTTTTCTTTCAGTGTGGGCAGAATTCCAATTGGAACAAACCTAGATGCGATTCGGTTCGTGGCTTAGGTCGTTATCATAATTTTGTGTCTACGATTTGGCGTCCTCAATGTTATGCTCCTATTTGCAATCAATTTGTGTTTTTGGTACTTACCTACATACTGCGCAATGGTCGTGGTTTGATTCCCGTATGGGAAAAGTATTTGTGTAATCGACAGATACTGGTTTCAGTCTGAAGGTTCAGTCAGGAAAATATTAAGATTTTTAGTTATATTCTAAATCGACAGACAGAATCGCAGCGACAATTTAAAAAAAAGTAGAAAAATCTGTCGTGTATGTATAAAGAACTAGATCGATATAGAATGATAAAATGGTCTGAAAACATTGGAAGTGACTGGTTGAAAATGATATCCACTTACCTTAATGGAACCTCAGGACATCGATGTGTTGTGATAAGATAATGATTGGTTTTAGAAAGTAGAGAGAGAAATTTTCTTTACGTGAAGATAATGGCTTTCGCGGGTAAAACTAATAATTCTTACGCCCTGTTTGGATAGGCACTGACTACTAGGTAAATTAAAAAAAAATATAGATTAAAAACTAAAACCCGACTATCTACTTAAAATCTAAAAACAAGCTTCTTAGATTTTAAATAAAATTCTGTTGGCGGAGGCCACCAAATTTACAAACTACATTATTTAATTACCTATAATACATGAAGGCCTCCGACTACAGAATTTTATTTAAAATCTAAGAAGCTTGTTCTAAGAATAGAACCATTGCACTCCTACTCATCCCGCGGGTGTCGTAAGAAGCGATATAGGGAAAGATCCGAAGGATGGGCAGCAGCATCCTACTGTGTGATAGCAACCATCTGGTACTGCGATCGTCAACCCGCTTACCCAGTGTGGTGATAAAGGGCAAACACCTTATAAACGTACAAAATAAGTGATGCGTATGAGAAGAAGCTTATGTCCAGCAGTGGACTGATAAAGGCTGTGTGCACAATTAATAGAATGCAACGTATTATCATCACTTCGAAGGAAAATAGCTATGGAAAAATACGATTTTTTCAGAATTTGGTCTAGAAACGTAAGGGAAAATGGCGGAAAATGTAAAATTATTTTTCTTTTTAATCTAACGACCATTTTTCATCAACATAGGTAGGTAGGTTGTACAAATACTGCTCGTATTATAGTCTAGGATAAGTAAAATAGGCAGTATTATCGCACACATTATATTACGACCACCTAACTAAAACAATACAAGTAACATTTCATAGCCAGTGCCATTAAGTTTTGAGTAGGCGTCCTTTAGACATTACAGCTCTGTTATTATACGACCCTCTGAATCTAAATGTATATGAAACAAAAACATACATGCTTATAATACCTAAATTGGATATCTTGGTATCCCATCGCCTACGCAAGCTAGGGTTTTCTATTAGCAACGCGCTTAGATATTTCATGTAATTGAAAATGTATTTTTTTTGTTTCGCACTTGGCACCTGGCGTGGAACCGATTATTTTATTTTATTTTAGTATTTTATACTTAACTATGTAGCTGTAGCTATTAGTAAAAATAAAATAATTATTACTCCGATTATTCAAGTATTCTAAGTTAAAAGATTTATTATAAATTCTTCGCCCAATATGAAAGTAAATACAAAAAAGAGGCCCCATTGGCATGAAGAGTACGAATTAATCAACCATAATTTACCATTTCGACTAATATAATTAACTCTATAAAAAGCTAATCACTACATAGTATAAAACAAAGTCGTTATCCGCCGTCTGTCTGTCCCTACGTATGCTTAGATCTTTAAAACTACGCAACGGATTTTGATGCGGTTTTTTTAAATAGATAGAGTGATTCTTAAGGAAGGTTTATATGTATATTGCATTAATAGTAAGACGTCAACTAAAATACATTATTTGATCCCAGACTACTTTATGGTGCTAGCAAACTATTGTTACCAGGAGAAACTGGATGCAATCTGGACTTTAGGGCACCCCGACTCGGACAGGTTAGGTTAGAAGGGGATGGCGGGGTCGAACAGACCCCGCCATTCCCTTCGTGGTTATTTTTTATAAACCACCCAGAAGTAGGAGCCCCGCGAAGCGGGGCTCCGTCGACCAAGCCAAAAAAGGATTAATTTCATAATATTTTAGGAAACGTTATTTGGTGACCATTTATCCATTTTGGTAACCATTTAGATTTTTTTTGGTTGTAAAATAGGTACTTTTTTGGGTGGCGTTTAAACACAAGCCATTAATATATTGATTTGGTAAATGTATTTTATAACATAAATTATTAAGACTAGTAAATGAGAGTGTGAGTATTGCTCTAAAATTATTTTGCAGGACTTCTAATAAAAGACGGTACGATCTTCTTCTTCTTCGCATGGTTAATGAACAACCTAGTGTCAGAGTTGAAACCGCCCGAAGACCTCTAAGATGGCTTTACAGACCGTTAAAAAATCTCTAAGGTATGCTGGTTTCCTCAAGATGTTTTCCTTTACCGTTTTAGCAAGTGATAATAATTAGTTTCTACGACCTTAGACTTGGTAATCCAATGGTCATATATGACCATTGGCCTATTGGTATACCAATAGGCTATTACTGCTTTGTTTTATCGTAAATTTGTTAGTGTTTGTGGTATAAAATCTAAAGCACTCTACACACCAAACCTACGAATACCTAAGGTTATTTCACGTCGATATTCTGGGAGAGGGTGGCACTACCCCCGTTGAGCCCCAGCTCATTTTTGATGACTTTGCTACCACGTAATTAAAAACAACAATCGAAAAATACAATAATATTGCATGAATGTGCTGTGATGGAAATTTCATTGAACTTTTGAAAGGTCACTTCGCTTCTTGTTTTCATTTAATCGTAAAAGATAATTAAAACCTACATCAATATTTTCCCTTTCTCATGCCTGTTAATTAATAATAAACACGATCTTCCTCAATTTACTTTTTTACACAGATCATCTGCCTAGCCTTTTCCCAACTATGTTGTTGTCGGCTTCCAGTATTACCGGATGCAGCTGAATACCAGTGTTTTACATGGAGCGACTGCCTATCAGACCTCCACAACCCAGATACTGGGTTACACGATACCACTTGGTAAGGCTGGTTGTCAGACTTTCGGGTTTCTAACTACCCGTAACGACTGTCAAAGATCTACAATTGACAGCCGGGGCCAACAGCTTAACGTGCTATCCGAAGCACGGAGAGTGATAATTAATTTTTAAAACGTACATAACTTACGAAAAGTCAGAGGTGCGCGCCTTGGGTTCGAACCCGAGACCACTGACTTGCCAGTCAACGGTCACCACCACTAGGCTATCACGACTCTTTCTTCTCGTTCTTTTTTACACAAATATGAACATGAATTTATTCTGAACGCATCCGAATCTCAACACGCGGCTGCGCTAGTGGATTCAAGTCTATAATCAATCCAAGTCTTGGATTCCTAAGAGTCCCCCGTGCGCTCCATTTAAACGAGTTTTGATCTTACCTTCAAATAACCAGAAATAATTATTTAAAACGCGAATAGACCCGAAATAATATTTAAAACATGATTCCAATTCGCGAAAGTTTAAGAACTTCTAGAGAGAAATGAGACCAAAAGGAAACCAATTGTCACTGGACACCAGCGTCCTAGAGGGAGTCAAAGGTTTAATTTGAATATTGACCAATTAAAGTCAATGAATTTTTGTAAAAAAGATGTATCTAGTAACTAATCTGTTACAATGGTTTTCACCTCAGAAAACAATTCGTAAAAATATAGAATTCATGCGCTCATGCAGAACCGAATATCAATATCTCAGTCCAATTTTGAATATACAAAATAGTTTTGATATTCTAATATTGAAGCTTGCTTAAAAAATAAAAACGACGGATATTTGGAAACATGACTCTGAAGTTTGCTGAACAGAGACTGCAACAGACAAGTCATCCCCAAAACAAAAGAAGCACTCCCCTCTGAAACCAAAACCATTCGCCTAAAAAGTACATTAGCTAAAGGATCTCATTACCAGACGATCGTAACTCCAAAATGACTGGTTTTACCGCAACATCGACGTAAGGACATCGTGCCTGATTTGCTAAATTACTGCTACTGGCTATTAACGAGTTGTGCACTCGTAAACTGAGTAAGGATTTAGGATTTTATTAGTAAGGTTTTAATAATAAGCTGTGATAGCCTACTGGTAAGGTAAGGGCTAAGTACTACGATAATCTAGGTAATCTCTGCGAGATAACTAGCAGTATCAAAGGGCTGCTGGCATTCCTCGAGGAGCTGAGGTGGCTCCAATAAATTTTGATCCCATTCTCACGCGAAATTCGCGCTACGACCTGCTGAAAATAGCCTGTCTTACCAATACAAAACCCTACTGGTATGAACATTGAATTGAAATTGAAAAGTCGATAGGTAGTTGTAGGTCTGAATACAGATACAAACCTCTGACTTTTCAAATTGATGTGGGTGTAAAAAAAAACACTTTTTAAAACGGTAAGGGACACACAGCACACCTGAAAGATTTTTCAACAGTGTGTTACCTACCTAAATCTATGTGGTGTGTAAGTGTGTTGAAGTTTGTAGGTAATTAGCTGTCTAAAAAACTTTTACACATAGAACAATCCAAGGGCCCTAAAGTAAGCAGTACCTCTTTATTTATGACAACTGGCATCTAATTCTACAAAAAAAAGCTAACCAAACAAGAGACATTACTTCCACGTTACACAACCCTGGCCGTCGCCTCCCGTCTCAGTTAATTACAACTTAGAGACTCCATAATTGATTTAATCAAGAGAATGGAAAAAAGGTTTTCGGTATTTCTTCACTAATCTTAGTTTAACAAAGATTAATAGGTTTGCCTTCCTTCAAAAGTTTGAAAAGTCTAAAGTAAAAGTAAGAAAAGTCTGTTTTCTAGCTATTTTTGATGACCAAAAAAATCTTAAAAGCATAAGTTTTAAGTATAATAAATCTTAACTTTTTACAAGCACCATTCATAATATAAAACAATCTTTTAACGGATTAGCATCAGGTAACGATTATTCTTATTAAATCTATTTTAGCCTTACGTTTTGAAAACCGTAACCGTTATTGTAAGCGTAAAATTAACGGCAGATAAGCCTGATTTATGAGATATACGCGATGAGGCATAGTGCAATGCAATTGTATGAGCAAATACAGATGCACCTGTCTCTCGATGGGACAGCAATCAATGGGACATGGCTGGAGTAAGTTCTGGCACAGGATCTTTAAGCTTTACGGTCTCTTTGAGGCACGATGCAGTTAATAATTAACTTATAATAAGCAAGTGACCTCCCGTCAACCCGCTTACCCATCGTGGCGAATTTAGGCAAATACTTCCAATGAGTGCACAAAAGTGGCGCGCATTGGGAGAAGCTTATGTTCAGCAGTGGACTAATACAGGCTGATGATGACGCATAAGTGAAGGGTTATGGCAGAAAGGGCCATTTGTCCTCCCATTGACCGTATGAACGCAGATATTCTGTGGTGGTACTACCTCGGACGAGCCTACCCAATCTCGCTGATGACTCTACCACTTCATCAACTCCCACTTTTCGCTAATAAGTTATAGGTCCTATGTAATAGAGGGTAACCCAGTTGTCTGTATCAGACACAGTTGCTGACACCGTGCTGCTATGAAACCCTAATAACATTTTGTGCTCGGTTTTTTTGTGCTCTACAATCGAGTTTCGCACCACTGGATCAGCGAAGCAAACCTAGTACAGAATAGGTAATACAATATCTGTATTAAATTATTCTATAAATACACGTCTGCTGACAGGTGGTGAGAGTTCTGAATCTCAATTTCAGTGAATGCCATTTGTGAAACAAAAGTCTCGTATGATTCTCTGAATCTTTTTCAGTGAAGGACCACTCTGCGCCGCCACGAATATCCAATAGATTAAGTGGTGCACATAGCGTGGAGCTAAGCTATAATATACAACTTGTTGTTTTAAAGACCAGCCAAATTTTAGGAGGTTATAAGGTCCATGAAATAGAACAAGTTTCTCCAAGGAACATAAGGTCGAAATCGAAAAACGAAAATTTAACTTCCCATATAAACGTGAGTCAGTGACCAGCCATTTTGTAAGAAAAGTCAATTTTCGATTTGAGGGAGTAAGCAATGACATGGCTGCTAATAGAGATAAATGGAAGAAAAAAAAGTATGGCTCCGACTCGATAAAATTAGGAAAAGGATAGGAAGATGATGAGCTCTGGAACCACTGAACAGATTCTTAAAGTTCCTCCACTATTAGAAAGATTTATCTCTTAGTTTATTATCACGTATAAAACTATACGACGTAATGAAATTTCATACGGGTGAAATCGCGGGCGATAGCTAGCAAGCCATAATCAGATCGCAAAGGGACGAAAGTGCGCACTTAAGACAGAGTAATTAACAATACACCGTGTGTGCGACGTAAACTTTGTGGCACTTAAACTGTAACAGCTTGTGACGCTATTCACTACAGTTAAGTTTATATTTATGTGTTTCCTTTTCATTAACACCTTCGATTGATTAATGATTAAACTTACTAGTGTATGGACTTTATACCGGCCATCCTACGTATTTTCCAACAACTGCACGTGTAGCACGACCAATGTGTGACCAATGGCCTAAACGTGGCGATGAGAAAACTGACAAGAATCGTTCATTTTCTTAAACAGACAAATGCCTAGAATGTGAAGCATGAAGGCCATTTTTATTCTTAAAACTTGAGTTTCTTCACCTGGGCCCTAGAAAAATTTCTCCTTGAACAGTCTAAGATCATGGAACCCATAAATATTTCTTCTGTTATAAAAATCGTAGAATTATTTTTCTAATTGCATTGCACCTAGTAGATAGGGCAACGATATACAAAGGTGGCTCTGGTAGAAGTAGTGAGTGGCGCACTTTAGGAGAGCCCTATGTTCAACAGTAAGCTACCAAACAACACCCTATTATCATTTATGAAAACTAAATGCTTGCGTAATGAGTTTTCTATTATTTATCAGGAGTAGTAAAAGCTTATTAGTAGCTTAACATAGCATCTATCTCACTGTGCAACAATCGTAACGATTCGCACGTCCTAATCTGCCTTTTCTCATTACCTCAGGAAACTTACCAGACGTGACTGCACTGGGTAAATTAACAATACCCGCTGTTTTCCTCATTTTATTAAATAACTGAGGAATTATTGTCAAGATGGACGCTTTATTCTACATTGTTGGGAAAGCTTGGGCTTTTAAAGGATAAGAAAACTGTACTTATTAATGTACAAAAGTTGTGCAGTAGTCTTTAAAAACAATTACAGTACTTAAGTCTGCCTATTATTATAATTATTGCCCAGGTGGGTACTACCGCTCCGACCGCTTCTCGTCTGCAAAGCATCAGTGTCCGCATTATTGTCGTCCGCAGTGTTCCGGTTGAAAAGTGGGGGTAAATAGGCAAGCAAGTGTGACGTGTGACATACTACCGGCAAACATCTTGAACATAAAATTGGCGTAGTGTGAGTCGTGCAAATTCACTATTGAACAACCTGCTTGCACCTGCGTGGTAAAAATTACCTTACCTCTCCTTCGGTCCACCAAGGAGACCTAAAAATCGAATATTACGCAAACACACAAGGTCACTTGTCAAGATCTTTGCCGGTATGTGTGGCGCGTACATATTGCAGTACTGTAGAGTCCAGGTGACCTAAATCGTTTGCGTTTGCGTACCTGCTTGCACAAAAGTATGTCGTTAATCATTATAGAAACATATTTTAAAAAGCTATTGTCAAACTGTTTTCTTTTAAATTTTTTGAATCAGTATTAAAAAATAATAATAGTGAATTCATTTTATCAGGTAAAAAAGGGCTCGTTTAGGAGACACCGAGAGTTTTATTTCTACTTAGCTAGTACAGTATATTAGTTGGAATGTTTTAGGTTTTTCAGCAGACTTAACAGTAACGTCCAGGCAGGTATTTTTCTTTAACCATTCGACGGGTAGTGGTCAATTATTATTTTTTCATAGTAAAAAATAAAAATCTGATTTATAAATATTTATTTTGAAAAGGAACGAAGCTAGAGCGTAATGGTAAAACGTAAGAATAATACTAGCGAATTCCGAGGCGCGGGAAGTAGATTTCCCCGCCCTATCCCACTCCAGTGGCGTATTACGTCACACGATGAGCCCTTGATGTTAAGAACTAGAAGAGTCAGCACGAAACTTTAGTGCTATACGGCTCTGTTTATTTATCTACTAGCTGACCTTCAGGCTAACTTAATTATCTACAACGGTAAGCTAAAGAAATTCTAACATAACCTACTAGTACCTGTGTAGGTACATCGTCTAATCGTCTCGTTTATTTCATCCAACAAAAAAATGTAACTTTAAAATATTTGTATCTTGTATAGAGTGTGTGGCTTTTTTATATATTTTGCAATAGTTAAATTAAGCTTAAAAAAAATTGTTGTGATTCTGAAAAATTCTGCATTATATCTAATTCGGCTAGTGGTTAGTCTGACATTAATTCTGCAATTTTAAAATTAAAACTTGAATAAAATGCGTTCAGCACTTTTGTGTCGAATCAACATGGCGCGAGCGCGTCTTTACTAGATATACAAGATCTACATGAAACCGTAGGTAGGTACCATGTAGGTCCAAAAGTAGAGCCAATAAATTCTTGTCTAATTCAGTTACAACGTCTATCTAACAATATATAATTAATCACCAGATTTTCGTTAAATATCCTAATCCAACAAGAAACATATACCTAATACGTACCTACTTTTAAAACCTTCATAGCAACAAGTTTCTCAGTTCTAAAGATGAAATTGCTCTGACGGGATTTAAAGGTACTTTTTTAAAAATAATTTAGAAGAAAATGAATTCCCTAATCACCTGGTGATAACGTAAATTTACGGTTATGTGAAAAATAAGCACTATAATTGCTGTAACGAAAAATATACTAAGGTCCGTGATAAATGTGAAATGATTATTTGGTTGTAACGACAGCAGCAAATTCGGAACAGCGGTTTTTGGAGCGAACGGTACGGCGGCGTTTGGAACGCCACACTGCACGCTTCAAACACTGCTGCAGAATAAGGGCACAGACTGCCGCAGAATAGGAGTAGAGGTGTTCGGAGCATGCCGCGAGCGGCGTTTGAGCCTGGCGCTGCATGCTCTAAACGTCACTTCTTCGCATTTGCATCCTGAGTTATGTAAACGTAGCGTACTTGAATGAAAAAAATCGTAACTTTTTTTCTTTCTAAAATAAAAATCTATGTCCACATATTAGAAACTCTTTTTAAGTTTTGTGGGTAGTAAAAAACACTTAACACTACTTAATTTTAACAATGCAGAAAGACCCAAACCAGGAAAAATGACAGTGAACCGATATTTGTCCCGTGTAATCGAATTAGGTCTATCGTCGAATCTAGTGCAGAATTATACTACCCATTTTCGCTTTCACCAAATATACAAAAAAACTGCCTTAATTGATTCAATTCTTAAATTTAACAAATACGTTGTCATAAATTCGTATCCAGCTAATCTAATTCCTAGACCGGGACGTCCTTTCAAGGTTACCCCAGTCCCTAGGTGCGTTCCGAAACGTCACGAGCGATTTGGTAATGTTCTGAAACAAACCCGGGCTCTATCGTCAATACAACAACAATGTACAAGAATAAATGGAGGGATAATTAGGTTACCGAATGTTGTTACAGGGATGAAGTAGAAATAGACAGCCTTTTGGGGTATACATAGGTAGGTACCACAGAGGCCTGGAGCAGACTGTGTTTTATTTTACAAAACAAGGATAATATTTTTGACTTCTATTTTTTTTTCTCTCATCAGATTTTTTTCTATTTTCTAACTAGCTACAGTACCTAATCTAATAAATGTCCATAATGTTATGATGAATAATATTTTTAAACATTTTCGGAATCTCTTTAGACAGTTTTATATTAAGAAATATTATATTTTATAAAATTTAAATTCTTTGTGCATGACCTGTCATCCGTACCAAAGCTGTCTCATTGCATAGCTTTTAAAAATAAAGGATTTTATATGAGTTAAACGAAGTGTGACTGCAGATATCCTATGTCTCACCAACTGGTTTGCCCACTTACGCCCAAGTTTCTACATGCACAATGAAGTAAATATACCGTCTGAGACCTTCATACAGTAAATTATAAATCCTTTAGTTTTTTTAATCATACCAGCCTTAGAGATCAGTGACGAAGGCTCCATACAACTCGATTCCTAGTTTCTATTGCGTAATAAATTACTTTCTCCCGGCTGTCGTCTTACAAAAATTTACCCTTCGCCACAGTCAGAGCTCCGATACCAACATTGCAAAAAAAAAAACAGATCAAAATCTTTAATTTAAAAAAGGACGTTCAAGAACAAATAAAAAAATAAATTGAACAATTTATAAATGGAAAAAGTGTACGACGAACTCGATATCTTTACGGAAGAAAAGAGAATATTAATTAATATAAGACTTCCCTGTAGCTTCTCGTAAACAAAATTATTATGATGTAAATATTTTCTTGTTTAAAGTTCTCCTGAGGTGAGAACTTTTATTTCACTTTTTTATTATATAAAAGGCAAGTGTTTGAAAACGAATCCAGCACCTGGTCGTACCTGGTCTTGTGGTACGATAAAGCACCGAAATCAAGAGGAAATCTGCCTTTAAATCAAGAAGACAGAAGTTGGACGGTATCATTCAGACCCAAGAATTGTAGCGTTGCCGTTCTTTGAAAAGAAGAAGACAAAGAGCAGCAGTAGATAAAGAGAGGCATGGAGATGGGGTCTCAGAAACAAAAATGCAAAAAATCCCTGCTATCGCGAATATTGGCATTTTTCACCTGTCGCCTTTCTAAAAGTAAGCCTTCTGAAGGAACCTTTCTGTAGCAATACCCACTCAAGTAAATTAATGTCTTACGTTTTGCGTCACAACAAGAAATCATGGTGATGGCCTCATACCGGGCCTATTTGTGTACTAAATCACCGGCAATGTTCTAAACAATATACATTACTTACCCAACCTATTTGTACTTGTATTGTTATAAGTAAACATAAGGCTTTGAACACACGGCGTTTTTTTGAGCGATCGAGGACGTAATGTCAACTTGACCTTCTTGTTGCACTGTGCTGGCTGTCGTTAACGTTCAAAAATAATGTAATAATGTTCGCCGTTAACCAAAAAACAGACATAAATAAAATGGACATCATCAAAACACATAAGCAAAACCTATGGCGCTTAAAACGCCATGACAAATGCAGTAATGTTACAAATGTAGCGGTATAATTGGAATATCATAATTTAATGCCACATTGCTATACTGGCTGCTGGTATGATGGCCATCACTAAGGGACTCCACTGACTGCTTTGCATCAGGCAGCATGGAGTCAATTTGTGCGGCAGGAATAACAAAATAAATAAAAATAAGTGCATGACAGTAATGTTGAATGAAGGACGTTCGATTACTCAAAATAGAATGTTGTCTGTTCTGGCCCTAAAGGAAACAGTTTGCGTAGAATACCCTAACGACTTCTTTTATTGTGTTTACGTTATAAAACATTTATGTTTTCAAACAAAATGTTACCTAGGTTCCATTCCTGAGAAGCAAAAGCCGTGATATTACGCAATCCATCAAGCCAATCGCAGTACACAGCTGGACATAATGTCTGTCCTAATCCATCTTGTTTAGAGTGCCAGAACCATCCTACAAGACCCCTGTATTGTGAATGCATATACATTTTAACAATAACAAAAATAGTAATTAATAATAAATAACTTGCTTTGATCTGAATAAGTTTTCATACTACATAAAAATAGCTTAAATGAATTTTTATTTAATACCAAATTTTCCCGGAAATTTGATCTAGCTAGATTGATTTTTCAATCTCGTGAACCCATATTGTCAATTTAAATGAAATAGAGTCGCTTTTGAGAATGTATATATGTATCTATATAAATATAATCCATTATAACCTGTATTATACAAGCCTATACCTACTAAAACAATAAAAAAAAGAACATGGAACCCTCTAGAAGCAAACAAAAGGAAATTTTATTCCTATTTAATCACCTGTCGCCATCAGCCTCTACAAATGAGATTAGTCAATTCAAATGCTATTAATTCCTTTTCAAATGCTTTGAATCGCATTCTGTGAATAAGATAGGAAGGCGCGGTGAATAGAATCGTAATCGAGTTAGCTTCACGCACTTCTTCCTTTTAGGATAAGCTGTGTTCGAAAATTTATTTTGTTTGCAATTACAAAAGGAGCCCGTGGCACTAAGAAGGTTTTTACGAACACAGATTCAACAGAACTTTACGTGGTTAGTCCGTGGGTTACAATTTGCAAATTAGTATCAATTTAAAAATATTGAATATTGATGCAAGATTTAAGGGCAGACACTTCTTCTTCTTATCGTGTGGTTGTTGAACAACCTGGTGTCAGAGTTTAAACCGCCCGTAGGCCTCTGACATGGCTTTACACACCATCGAAAAATCTCTGGTGTGCTGGTTTCATCACGATGTTTTCCGTCACCGTTTTAGCAACTGATAATTAATTTATAATACGCACATAACTTACGAAAAGTCAGAGGTGCGCGCCTTGGGATCGAACTCGAGACCTGTGACTTGTCAGTCGACGGTCATACCACTAGGCTATCTGTGCTATATAATAAGTAGATTAGTTAGTGTCTGGGCAGACACTAACTAATCTACTTTCTTACTCGCACATTGAAGATATAAAATCAATGAATATAGTTATGAAAAATCGAAACAAACCAAGTTAAAGAGAAGAACATTACAAAGTTTCAGCAAAAATGTCAGCTTGATCGAAACAAGTTTTCATACATAAAAATGGCATAAATAAAAATTCATTTAAAGCTATTTTTATGTATGTAAACTTATTTCGATCAAACCGATATTTTGTTGGACCGTTTTATATCTTTAATGTGCGAACGAGATAGCAGATCGGCGAATGTATGCGTCTTAATACGGTTTTTACGAGTCTGAAATCGCTAACGCGCAGTGAGCTAGCATGGATTAATGCTCGTGCCTCCTTTGTACGAGAAGACCTTTTCCCTGCAGTGAAACAATTACATACTGGTTTATTTATTATTTATGTAATTTTTAATATTTTCCTATGTTATTACTTCAAAGAAATCCATTATTTATATTGAAAATCATCTTGTATTTATAGTACATTCTTTAAAATACAGACAGACGATGTTTTCTCATTTCTACTCGCTACAGTTTTTGGCCCGAGGCGAACCGTCTTTTGAAAGAGATTCTATAACTTCCCCGTAACAAAGAAAACATGTATTTTAAAAACTAGGGTACAGAATTAATTAAGATCCGACATTGTTGCGACTGATGTTACTGTTTTACATTTTGTAACCTTTTTTTGTAATTAAAATCGTACAACGACCTTTTTGTCAGTAACGAACTCATTGTACTAACTTATTTAGGTACTGTACCTGAGGTTACGGTCTTATTTTGTAGTTGATGAATTAATGATAATATTACATATACATTATAATGTATGCTCGTCTGCTCGACTCGACTCGACTAGACCCCCGACTCGACTGCCTCGTTGGTCTAGTGGTAGCAAGCGCGACTGCTGAGCACGAGGTCCTGGGTTCGATCCCCGGGTCGGGCAAAGTGTTATTGGGTTTTTCCATTAGGAAATTCTCAGTAGCAGCACGGAGTCTGGAATTGTGCCCGTTTAATGGCAATAGGCTCGCCCCCTATTACATGGGACTTATTACATAGCCGGCGAAACGTGGGTGTATTACACACCTCTGCCTACCCCCTCTGGGGAATACAGGCGTGAGTCTATGATGAGTCTATGATGATGACATCATAATGTCCTCCTAAATGAGTTTCGATCACAGCAGCCAGTCTCAACGGAGATAAGCCATCTACGCAGAAGATATTATAGTGCAAAAGTGCGCAAGTACAGCAACACTCTCTATTCCCTCACTCTCATAGTCCGATGAGACGGCAATCCGAGACGACCGGAGAGAGATCAGGCGCAGGGCCAACGGCTTAACGTGCTTTCCGAGGCACGGAATAAGTGATAATTATTTTTTAATACACATATATGACTTTAAAAATGTCAGAGGTGCGCACCTTTGGTTCGAACCTGAGACCTCTGACTTGCCAATCAACGGTCATACATACCACTAGGCTATCACGAGAGTTGATGAATAGTGTCAAACTTTAAACCACCCTTTGATCAGATCAGAAGCGTGCCTACTATACATTTTCCGAAGCCCGTCACACAAATATAATAAAACAATATTACGCAGGTATTTTTTGTTTTATTTTAATGTGACGGTTTCACTTTCCAGTTCAACCATTAGGCTAGTAGAATTTATAGCGCTGTTAGATTTAGATTAGCTGAAAAGCTAAATTAAAAAAAGCTGATTAGCTAAAAAAAGATTAGCTCTAGTTTGTAAAATATTACGTCTTTACGTGCTTTTTCTTTTTTTTTACTTCACCTTTATTTTTATAATTTTTGTTGCGTCACCCAAGTTTAAATCAATTTCCCGGAGCGCGCAGACTGTCATACTCGATGCTTATCTGATAGATAAAAAACAATGTAGATCCTGGCCTACAGGAGTTTATTTGTAATAGCAAATAAAACCTTTACATATACCTTAGAGTATATAAGAAAATATAGAGCAACCTTATAGAAGTTCAACTAGGCTCCACGAGCGAAAAAGTTGCATTTTAGCTTATATCAC
Source organism: Protodeltote pygarga (assembly GCA_936450705.2). Taxonomy (NCBI): domain Eukaryota; kingdom Metazoa; phylum Arthropoda; class Insecta; order Lepidoptera; family Noctuidae; genus Protodeltote; species Protodeltote pygarga. The sequence goes on along the minus strand of OW388257.2, from coordinate 3,664,974 downwards.
GTTTAACTGCTGAGTTAAATTTTGAAAAACGTCTAGAAAACATAATTTGAAAAAATGACATTTTAACATTTCTATGGTGAGACCTGCTTTCGCTCCGCACAAGGCAATGTGATTGACGTTATCACTCTATATTTTCTTGAATACTCTATGACATATACCTTAATCTAAATCACCGAGTCTACCGTCCTCGCGCTATCTTTTCGATATAAATATTGCTAATATACTTAATTATTTCAGATAGGCAACTTAATATGATGAGATTCTTGATTATACCAATTAGTTTCATTGAACTCAATTAATCGAATTCGATAAAATCATCGCAGTGCGTTAACTTAAGTGAAAATACTAATATTATATCTAACAGTTTATTATTTTGAAATAATCTATATAAATAAATAAAATTAAAATGTTTTTTTGTAATATCAAAATAATAACTGTTTTTTAAATTAGTAGGGTTTTTTTGTCACCTGTTTTTCTTTCTGTTTGATCCGGGATAATCTTTTAAACGGCTGGACCGAATTTGGTGGGAATTTCACTAGACTTTATAAAGCATACTAACTACTAACATAGGATACTTTTATAACTTCGAAACTTCAAAATATTTTGGATACCGCGCAAAAAATTTAATTAAGGAATATTTTTAAACGGTTTTACTTAGCTTGACCTGTTTATTATTTGGTTCAAAATTAGTAATCGATATTTCACTCCCTTCCTGTTGACAGATTGATCTGTTATTTGGTACACAGCTTTAGTTTTGATGACAAAACCGTTTTACGTTTAAAAAAAAATTACTTATATTATTTATAGTATTTCCTAAATTAACATTGCCCCACACTAAGATTTTCTAGGATTGCCTCTTGACGATTGATTACCAATAAATATTTATTTAATGGTGTTTTACAATCAAACGAAATTGTTTTTCAAAGTTTAAAATGTCGCTCAGTGAGTTCTTGCAGTAAACCGACCAAATTTAAAAACTCACATAAAACCAAACTCTTACTATTAAAATAGCTAGAAAAATTACCCTGTTTTCAAAGTTGCCATCTGCGCGGTTCGAAAGACCTTTAAACATACACCTTTCATATAGGAAAAACCCGGTGAAAATGTCCCTGGGGAAATTTACTTCGTTTAAACGCCACCGGTACCCCACAATCTTATATTGTGTCTTTGGTTACCTACAGGCATTCTCATTGTCTATGGTAAATAGAGATTTGGCTTGGAAGTTGTTGTTGATTTAGTTGTTAAGTTCGCTGTAGGCTATGCGGAATTTAGGTTAGGTGTTAGCATAATATCAACGCGAATAAAACAAATAAAACTTTTGTATTGCTTCATTTGGGTTTTTCTTTCTACTAGAGGTTGCCTATTGATCGAAATTCGACCATATTTTTTGTTTCCTTTTTTTCTTGATAGTACAGTCAACAGCAAAAGTAGATGATCAAAATCAGAAATTCAATACTAATGAACGGAGTTCGCGAAATATAATATATGGTAGCTGTACTAGTAGTAAATGTTTGGTATAATTTAAAATCACATACTTTTGAATCACTTCGACGCCACACAGTTCTGACGCGAACTCCGTTCATTAGTATTGAATTTCTGATTTTGATCATCTACTTTTGCTGTTGACTGTACTAAAGCTCTGAAAAAAATTAAGTCGCAAACAAAAGAGAAAATCACACAACCATTTTGTGTTTGCCTATTTATCTATACTTATAAAATGGTAACGTGACTGACTGACAGACAAAGCACAGCCTAAACCGGTGGACCTAGGGACTTGAAATTTTGAGACAATATTCATTAAGTACCGTAGGGGTGCACTAAGGAAGGATTTTCTGAAACTCCCCCCCTAAGTAGGTAAAAAAGGGGGTAACCGTTTGTATGTAAATCCGTCGTTCTTAACGTTAAATTAACGAAACTTGGTATTCAGCTTTTCGGTTGATAAATGAAAGGACGAGCATTGTTTTTTTTTTAAAATTTACCCTTGAGCAGATAAAAAAGGGGGTGAAAGTTTGTATGGAAGATTCGTATTTTTTTAAGTTACAGATGTAAAAATGAGTATTTAGCTTATGCGCTAAAAATAAGAAAGACGTGTATCAAAAAATTTGAATTTTTTTCCCCCTAAGGAAATATAAAAGGGGACTAAAGTTTGTAGTTATGAAAATACGTCATTAAACTTGATAATTAGCTTTTCGGTTAACAAATAAGACGTGTTTCAGCTAAATGATAACTCTACCCATTAGGGGGGTAGGGGGGGGTTAAAAGTTTGTGTAGGAAATTCGGTATTAGTAAGAGACATCAAAGAGGCATAACTAATGCACGTAAATCTCGATATTCAATCACTATAAGGAGAAAAATAAAAAATAAAAGTTTGAATGAAATTCTGCCATCACCTTAGGGTAGAGGTAAGGTAGGGTAGGGTAGGGTAGGGTAGAGGTAGAGTAGGGTAGGGTAGGAATAGAGCGGTAGAATAGAGGTAGAGTAGGGTTGGGTAGGGTAGATGTGAAGTAGGGTAGAGTAGGAGTTGGGTAGGATAGGGGTAGGGTAGAGTAGCGTGGAATAGTGTAGCGTAGGGTAGATGTAGAGTAGGATAGGGGTAGAGTAGAGGTTGGGTATGGTAGGGGTAGGGTAGGGTAGGGTAGAGTAGAGGTTAGGTATGGTAGGGGTAGGGTAGAGTAGGGTAGAGTAGCGTAGGGTAGTGTAGAGTGGGGTAGAAAAAGCATGGAGGTAGAATAAACACGCGTACAACGTCGCGCGGGACAGCTAGTTAGATAATAATACAATAATAATTTGACTATTGTTACAATTATTTACATATTAGCTTCCGCCTAACCTAGCTTACTTTTACATTTATAATATTAGTAGGAAGTAAAAATCTATTACCACAAATATTTTGTGAGCGCATCACTTCAAAGCGGCTGGGCTTGACCAATTTTAATGGCTTTTAGAGTTTCAGTGGCTTCCTGGATGGTTTATATTCACAATTGGAGGTGAAGTGAAAGATAAAGGTGGCGCTGGAATCGAGTAAAATTAGAACCACGGGGGCGAAGCCTTGAAGCTTATGTAATTAAATTTATATAAATTTTAACTATCTGCACTTTTTTTCCATTCTGTTCTAATTAAAGTTTATACTTTAACTATTTAATAAGAAAATTTGAAAAAAACAACTGATACGGATGGGATTCGAACCCACGATCTTCGACACGGTAGGTACAGTTGTTTTTTCAAATTTTCTTATTAAATAATTATATTTAATAAGCTATCATGTAAAAAAAATCACAAAAAAAAACTTTAACTATGACAAAACTCTTACTCCTCCGTATGCGCAACATTCTAACAAACGTTTCCAAAGTTTTCGCTTAACGTTTTAATAAACCAACAGAAACAACAAAGATATTTATGTAAAACTTAATCTAAATCTAAAAATTTTCTTCACAACACTGAAAAGAAAACTCTCCATTATAGGAGAGTATTATGCACTTCATACAAAGAGTGACTTTCTATACGGTATTCATTTTCACCGACAGCGAGGAGGCAGTTCGCACCCCTTTTCCCCCCTTTTCACTATGGCGGCACTCCTAGTGCTATTACTTGGTGTTTTATGAGAATCTCACCTCTTATCCATACATATAAGATGTGACGTAAATCTTTTCAACTAGCTTTTAGTTTATCTTTGCAAGTTTTGATAGAATATTCAATCTTTTAATGTTTTAATATTATTTCAGGTCGAGTCTTGTACCTATCATGGTGGCGCATTGGTCACGGACCCGTTTTGCAAGCACGTGGGTGTGGGTTCGACGGCAATCCGACACGACCGGAAAGAGATTAGCCGCAGACTGTACATGCTTTCCGAGGCACAAAACAAGTGATAATTCTTTTATAATACCAAAATAACTTACGAAAAATCAGAGGAGCTCAACTTAGGTTTGAACCTGAGACCTCTAACTTGCCAGTCAACGGCCAGCCGGTCAGACGCAGTCATCGAACTATATAATTTGCCGTAAGAGCCATATTTGACGTTTACGCCTGCGAAATAAAATTAAGGTGACGTAATTGACCCTAAACGTTAATTGGTTACGAGTAAAGGTCAGTTCGTGTCAATAAAATTTGGCATCGAGACATTTAACGGCAATTTTTATTCATGTGAGGCTTTCCCCACCAATCTTAATAAAGAACCAATCAAAAATGCTACTGCCCTTATAGTATCCAGTCATTAATCAAATATCTATTCTGCGCTTCAAAAGACAGGGTTCTTTTTAGAATAGCAAAATATAGAGCGAAAATTCGTAGATAAGTATAGTCAGTAACAAAAGTTAATTAACATATTTCTATTCGCAAAACATCATAAAATTATTGTTATCTTCAGCAATACAAAAAAATCTTCCATTGTTTAGGCATTTGGTCGACCCTTTTTAACCGATTTCCAAAAAAATATTTTTTAATGAGAGAAAAGTCAGTCATTTTAACATAATGTACATTAAATATAATATATTTTATCTCATATAACTTAAAAAAAAATCTTGATCTAATAGAAAGCAGAATCTTACACGTGCATCAAATGTTACACGTGTCGCATGCAAAATCCGAACACGAAATGTAACTCGGCCATGTTCTGTCAGTAACGACATCCTTCGCCCAAGGCATACACAAAGCTTGCCTAATAAGGTACAATATTATCCCAATATATCGGAATTCGGAGTCAAACTTAGCTTTAACATGGAACTGCCATTTGATACTGCCAAAAGTACATTCAACACCAAAAGTAGCTTACTGTTTGAAATTTAATGTGCAATGGTTAATGAACAACCTGGTGATAGAGTTAAACCACCCGTAGGAATCTGACATGGCTTGACACATAGTTGGAAAAATCTCAGGTTTGCTTGTTTCATTGCGATGTTTTCCCTCGCCGTTTTAGCAAGTGGTACAGTCAATAGCAAAAGTAGATGATCAAAATCATAAATTCAATACTAATGAACGGAGTTCGCGTCAGAACTGTGTGGCGTCGAAGTGATTCAAAAGATGTGATTGTAAATTATACCAAACATTTACTATTAGTACAGCTGCCATATATTTCGCGAACTCCGTTCATTAGTATTGAATTTCTGATTTTAATCATCTACTTTTGCTGTTGACTGTACCTAATTGATTCTAAAACGCACATGAATTTGAAAGGTCAGAGATGCCTGGGTTACGAACCTATGACCTTTGAATTAGCAGTCTAACGGTCATGCCACTAAGCTATCCCTCAGCTGCTAGAACAAAACTTTGCTAAAAAGGTCATAAATAACACTTTTTTATTGACGATGTCATCAATATAGTATAGTAGTTGTAATGTTTCACGCTGCCAAAAATGAAGAATGCTTTTGTAATCACAAATTTCAATAATAATATAAATCGCATGATTGTCCAAAAGCTTTACCAGAAAAAATATACAACATCAAAGAAAACCCTTAAAAATCTAATCGAAATATAGTCGCTTAGAACGATATTTCTCCACATCAATTGAACGACATGCCTAACAAAACGAAACCAACTTAGAGTAAGGAGGTCAAGACCCTTAGAGAGCTTGTATCGACCAAACTGGAGCACGCGAAATCCTAGTTCACTACTATCGCAGTTTCTGAACGAAATGTTTTAAAGTGTTTTAGAAATGTGGAAAGTTCAGGGTAAAGCTAGTTTTGCTAAAAGGTAAGTGATAAAGGATACAAATACGGTTCAGTGGGCAACATTTGGCTTTTAAATTTGTTGTGAGCTTGATATTGTCGAATGGCGTACGAATATTTTTGTCCCACGTTGGGCGCCAAGATTAGGACAAACTTTATGGTGTGTTCTAAAATAACTTGTTATTTTATGTTCTTGTTCAATTTATATTTAGTTTAGTCAATATATTTCCAGATATTGTAAACGTCCTTGCAATACTACATTAACCCCGTTTCTGATTTGCCCATTTTCAGTACAATCGTCCACATAAAGTACACCAGTTTGTTCATAAGACCCGTTTTATAGATCCCTAAAACTTTTCTTGATCCTTGTGAAGCACGTCACTGCCATTTAAATAACGAATGTTGAGCAAACATTGGTATAAAATAATTTATTTTGTGTCCCACGTTGGGGCGCCAAAAATGAGGGCACGTACAAAATTTAGGCTGACGTTTATTAGGGTTCCGGAATAAACCAGAAGCTGTCATAGCTTCTACGAAAATAATAAGTAATAAATAAAATGTCACGAAATTGATTTCACAGAAAGGAACCTATTTAATAAGTAAGGTACATGCATATTAATAGAGGTATTATTATTGTTAGCATTATTAAGGTGCTATTACTAGGTGCTACTAGTTGATGCTGTAGCCAATGATGATGATGATGATGACTTCCTTGAGGAGTCTCATAATATAAAAAGCTTATCTCGAAACCATGCAAACCAAAAACAGATATATTCTTACAAATATTAACAGTTTTTGCAAGAAAATAAAAAACTGTGATAAGTATAAAATGGAATCAGGCGTTACTTTGCGGAAATCAGTGATATTTAGAATGATGAGAAAACAATATAGGTATTATATTGTTCATTCCGCTATTAATAAGCGTGTCAAGCAGATGTGCATTTTAAACATCTGCCTTGATTCCCCGAACTCCTGTCAACCCTGCCTTCTTGACTTCATATTACAATCAAAAATGTAATAATTGGAAACCTCTCTCTAAAGTCTGACTCGGACTTGCCCGGTCTTTTTACGTTTTGAAAGGGTATGACGTTACTTATTTTATTCGCTACAGACTATTCAATCAAATCTGGAATTTTATAGTTTTAAGAACAGTGTCCAGAAAGGTTTTATTGCTGAAAAAGGTACAGACTTGACTGAATCTTTGAATAATGAGATTTTTTTTTTATCTTCGAATAATAGCTCAGCTCAAAGATCTACTCAGAGGAACTTTGGTCATTCTTCTTTAGTTTAATCTTAGTGACCTTCTAAGTTAAGAACTTATATCTAGCATTAACAAAAATGGATACCTAGCAGAAGATTTGTACCGAATAATTAGGTCAATTCCCTTCGCTTTGCTTTACTCACAACTCACCCAATTTAAAGCAGGTAAACCCACACATAAGCTACACATTTATTTGACACACGCGTTATGTGTGTGGGTGAGATAAGTCCACAGTGGGAGATACGGTACAACGGTAAAAATCTATTAGGTACTGGAAAGCAAAACGCCACGTTTTAATAACAATGTAATGAAAATATTAAGTAATATTAACTAAATATACAGTTGAGGAGGCTCAACAAAAAGAATAAAATATGAACATTCAAATCAACATGGAATTTGAGAACATTGCAGACAGTTTGGATATCATCTCTTAAATACAGTTGAGTAGGGTGACCAAATTCTCTTCGTTCTCCAAACATTCCTTAGAACTATGAAATGCTCAAAGGCTACAGACATTACCAACGTTCCAATATATCAAGAATACAAAAGGCTTTGTGAACACTAATAATAAATTGATGAGAGAGAAAATTTAGAGAGAGATAGCAAAGATTGTCTTGTCTGTTTATTAATGCAATAGCTTTCTCCCGCAGTGTCTTCGTTTTTCGAGTTCTCATTTTTCTGGAATGATGAGTTGTATGTCGCTTTCCGGCCCATAAATTATCTCTGTACAAAAAACCACGTCGATCCCTTGCTGCGTGAGAGAAGGACAAATCGACAAACACATTTTTGTATTTAAAATGTTAACGCAGTCTTATTATTTTACAGTTGTACTATCGCGGACACGATCGGTGCACCACTTTGCGATCAAAATGCTAGCGCTACGCTTGGACGACGGGTGCAAGCGATGAATGGTACACCGGCTTTGCCCTCGATAGTACATCGACAGAGCAATCGCACGATTCCTCTGTCGGCACTGCGCAGATCGCTATAACGCCTTTGGGGTCATACGGAACAGTCATACGGCTAATCGGGCCACCTCGCACCGCAGTCTAGGGGTTCTCAATGGCCGATAATAAAAAGTATATAGAGTTGTTACATCAGGAGCTTTCCTTTAATAAATAATTAATTTTAACCCAAAGAAAACATAATCTAAGTAAAAAAAAAACAGAATAACTAGGTTTATTTATCCCTTCTCTACGTTAAAACTAAATCGATTAACGTACCTAACTTAGATATGCTATCAAAACAAGATCGAAAAGGATCACTTCAAAAGGCAAACCGATCCCAGCCTATTTCAATTTATGCATACTTATTTCACAAACATGTACTAAAGAACAATATTTATTTAGTCTCAGAAATAGGGTTAGTAAAATGGTGCGTCTATATTATTTGGATTTTCATGACCGTAAGCAAACAAATACAGTTTTTATACAATATATTATGGTAAATATTATTCAAAGCTTAACCCTAAAATATAAAAAATGGAAGGGTTACATTTCAACTTCGAAATCAGGCCTGAATTAAAATAAATAGTCAACGAATAAGTGTCAACGAATAAGTGTCAACGAATAAGTGTCAACGAATAGGTTATTTTATTAACTCAAAGCCAAAAGTCGGCGATCAATATTAATTTTATGATTTTTTAGCTAAAAAATAATTAAATATTTGATCATACCTAATAACCTACATAATAATATATGTTACGGTCATGTTATGCCTTGGAAAAAATCGAATAATAGAGAAAATTAAATTTAATAGAGGAAATAGAGGAAATTGAAAAAGATCTTATCTCTTTTTCTATTTCCCCTAATTTAAAAAATATCTTTGACTAAAAGTATAAAAAGATCTAGTTAAAGCTTAAAACAATTAAACTCTAGGGAATTTAATTGTTACTAATCGTATTGTTACTTAACTTAATTCTACGCAATGAGAAATAAAAACTCTTAATCACTCGAAAAATTACAATGCCTCCTAAATTTTCGAAATCTCGTGAATCTCGTGAAAATTCGAAAGAATTTGCAGTAATGCCCTTCAACTTAGTATCAAATAATGAAAAAGGGATCTGTAATCCTTGTCATCATCCCGAGTATTATCCAAGAAGCGACGAGCGACTGATTTATATCCAGCTTAAGTAAGTACCTACCTATATCTCTAACTTAACCTTTAAATATTGCTGTCGAGCGAAATGGCGTAGAGCAAAGACAAAAAATTGACGAGACATTTTACTTTCTAAATAGAAAACATTGTCATTCTGAAGTAGGTAGGTACTGCATTTGCAATATTTAATAATATTTTATACACGTAATTACTTTTTGCTGTGATATGTTACAGTGATAATTATTTTGGTTCGAGAGACTCACACGAAACACAACCTCGATAACACGCTATAGTATCCTAGATCCCCTGGTACCTATTGTTTCTCTATATCTGATAGCGCTAGAAGATCTCTTTAGAAATCTACTTTATCACTTGTACCATCAGAGTATTTCTTCTCTATTTTTTTTTTCAAATTTTCAACTGACAGAGCAGTTATAGCTCTTGTAACCGGACTTCTAGAGAGACCTAAAAGGCCTCCAGCTAAAACAATTTCACTTACCTAAAGCTATTAGCAGCTAAGAGCGCCACTTACTGGGACTCGATCCTCGGCTTAGAGAGTTGCTTGGGGAAGCTGGATCTAATTTGGAATATTTAGGAACATGTTGGATGGCTACAGGCTAGCCCGGGCTAGCAAACAAGCGTCGGGGCTGGGTCTTAGTGACAGACCTCGTCGGCAAGGACGGAATATCGGACGGTTTTTCTTTCAGGGTAGAATTTTTAGAAAACATATTTTCGATAAACGCCAAAAAAACGGCGTCGTTGTCATCAAATTAATTAAGTACTAAGATTTTGACATTGAATTTATTGAAACTCAATGTCAAAATCATTTTTAATCATCTTTTCTGTCAAAAAATTTATAGCTGTATGACACAAAATAGACAAAGTGTTATTAAACAGTATCTATTCTATGTTATAAAGCTATAAATTTTTATTTATATTTTATTTTTACCTATGTGCGGCCACTACACGACACTGGCAGAAATTGCTGAAGTCATTAGCAGATTGCCATAAACAAGAAAAAAAAAATTCTGTCAGTTTATTTACTTTTCACTAGCGCTGTGTTATCGAAAATGGATCGATAAGTCGCTGACCTTTAAATAACTTTAACAATTCTTATATTAGTTAGAATGTACATAAATGTCCCTAGAGAATGTATTTCAGTCTATTTGCTTTATTTCTTCGAGATTCTCTCTTGAGAATGATGTTACTAATATTTACTATCGCAAACCTGTCGTAAATTATATACGTAATGTATTAAAGAACATCTTTTATATTAAGAAGATTTACCTCTGTTATATTATAAATGAATAAATAAATACACAAGCCTGTATTTGTCCTACTGCAGGGCAAATGCCTCTTCTTATGCAGGGAAGGATCGAGAATTAATCACCATACTAGCTCACTGCGTGTTGGAAATTTCAGTTCAGGTTTCCTCACGATTTTTTCTTTCACCGTTAGTATTTTAATGATTAACTAAGAAAGTATAGGTATTATGACATTGTCACATGCAAGGTTCGAACCCACACCCACGTGCCAGTAAAGCGAGTCCGTAATCAATGTGCCACTACGACTTAATAGAGTGAAATACATTAAATAATTTATCTGTTATACATTCATTAATACTAAAATAATAAAGATAAGATTCTTAATACCTAATGCGGCAGTTCAAGTAATGTTATAAGTTTTCGTTTTCCCAATGTACGAGTATATTATAAGTCGCCGTTTCGCTACAAGAATCTTTTAGCAACGGACGTAATTTCGATCGATTTTTGAAATATATATTTAAAAAAACTGTATTGCCACAGGAATTCAAATATTATCCTATTATCCTATCAAAGTACCAGGGCTTCAGCAATTACCCTGCTTTAGCATTAGCTGAGATAGGCGCCTTAGTTTGGCCTCACACATTCAGAGCTATCTCGTTTTTATTATATGTTTGTCTTTGTGAGGTTGCAAAATAAAACATTTTTCGTTTTACTTTCTTTCTATATTTCTTCCAGCGTCCCCACTGCAGTACCAACTGCGAAACGCGATTTAAGCTATCGTTTTAATCTACGACTTTTATAGAAATCTTGTAAACCCTCACAATCGCTCGCAAAGTTGTGAATCCTTTCGTTATTTCTTTAAATTGCACAGTAGTAGGTACCAGGTTTTATTGATGTACAATTTTATTATATTTATTTAAAGTTTCGCATGAGTGTTCTGTTGAATTATTTTCAGAATGTCAGAGTTACAAAAGGTCAGAGTTTCAAAATGTCTGCTTTTCAAATCGTCAGAGTTTCAAAAGGTCTGCTTTTCATATCGTCAGAGTTTCAAAAGGTCTTTAATTTAAAATGTCAGTTACAATTTCAGCCGATGTACAGTCAAACACAATTTTAATCATCAACTTAATTATATTTTATTCTAGAACTTAACCCAAAACCAAATGTGACTACTTACTACCTACATAAAAAATAAGTGCCATGTACTTCAGACATCAGCTAATAATTTCAAGCATTCACATGGCGAAATAATATTATTAATGAGATCACTTATAATATTGCAAATTTGATTTTCTTTCCGTATATCCTTAGTGAGTCTTTTTTTTAAATTATGATGCAATGCTCCTTGTTTGATTCGTATATCTTGGTAATTGGCTTCTTTTTTTAATAATTGTAAAAAATAAAATAGAGAACAGTGTTTTGAAATTTTGGTATTGATACGGTGGTGCCAACCTTCAATTGAATTTGTAGTCCGATATTTTTCTCCATAACAACTAAATAACTGTCCGTTAATTGTTGCCATCCATTGTTTTGTAAAATATACGTTGAATTTTGAAAAAAGCTCACAGTCTGAATCTTCAGCTTCATCGCAAATTGACAAATATCCCTCTGGGATCATATTAGGAGGTAGAAGTGCCAGACGAACGAATAGTTTTGTAATATGACGACCTTTTTGAGTCTTACTATAACCGATTTCATTTGATTTTTTCCAAATTGCTTGCATATAATGGAAGTAGCATCCTTTAATGCGAACATTTTCGTAGCATGTATTAATCGCATTTATCACAGCTATTTCATAATCGCATTTGTAAATATCGATTTTAATTTTTAATTGCTGCTTTAATATACTGAATAATCTCTCGTATGTTTTCTGTGATTTATCTGGCAATAAACAATATATAAGAGGTACAAAATGAGTACTTTCGGGATCGGAACTCAAGTTTGCAAGTAAGGTGTACATTTGATAAAAAGGTTTAGGCGTTACTCTAAATGTTCCGTCGCCAAACCAAACATTTATCTTTTTGCTTCTATCTATAGCAGCAGGGGAAGCAAAAATGAGAATTTTATCATCAGAACCTTCGTCGTACACAAAAAATGATTTAACTATTTCTTCGGGGATCGTTACATCTTTTAATGCATGATAATTTACTTTACGAACATTCAAATAGTTATATCTTGCACGATACAATGTATTTTTCAATGAATCTAATGTTGGAATATCGCTCAGCCTAACATTCTCATTATGATGATAAAAAACTGTCTCATATATTCTACCAACGGGTTCCATATTTTTACATACTTCTTTTTTACACAAAGATATTTTTTCCAGTACACTGTTTCTGTTTTCATCACGTAAACACGTGTGTCTACTCATTTTAACGAATTGATTATTTTTGCACAAACTAATTGAAGCATTGCATACCTTCCTGTTCGCGCACCGCCAATTGCTTCTGCCAGACTTGTGCTTAACGCTTAGATTGTACCGATATCCATCGCGACGCAGAAGCTTTTTGCCTTTTTGGCTTGTGGTAAAAATAATTTCAGGACTAGACATAACAAAGCAAAATAAGTATTCCGTTAGCAAATATGTATGTGCAATTGTGCAATGGAATATTACTATTATAATTATAATAGAAAATCGATGACACTAGTCATCAAATTGACTTTACATTTTCTTATCTAAATGACGTAAAGAGAATAGTAAATAGGAGGTCGTATACACCTTCTGGATCAGTTATATTGTTTACTGATTACTATAATCAGTCGTTTTAACATTTAAGTTTATTACTGTACATGGCATTTTGAAACTATGACCTTTTAAAACTCTGACGATATGAAAAGCAGACCTTTTGAAACTCTGACGATTTGAAAAGCAGACATTTTGAAACTCTGACCTTTTGTAACTCTGACATTCTGAAAATAATTCGTTCTGTTATACATATGACAAACTGATATTATACTTTTTTTTACATTAATTCGGTACGACCAGATCCATGCATGTTCGAAGCAAGGGCAGTAGGTATGTAATCAATTCTGAATCGAATAGGTTTAAAAAATGCATATGTTTGTTCGTCTCCATGTAATAATGTCCTCCTAACCGAATTTCGGTCACAGCGGCCAATCTTAACGGAGATTAGCCATCGACGCGGGGGATATTATAGTGCACAAATGCTTGCGCAAACACAGGTGCACTCTCTATTCCCTCACTCTCATAGTCCGATGGGACGGCAATTCGACACGACCGGAGAGAGATCAGGCGCAGGGCCATCGGCTTTACGTGCTTTCGAGGCATGGAGTAAGTGATAATTAATTTATAAAACGCACATAACTTACGAAAAGTCAGAGGTGCGCGCCTTGGGTTCGAACCTGAGACCTCTGACTTACCAGTCAACGGTCAACACCACTAGGCTATCACGACTCACGAAATCGAGTCCCATGTAATCACAATTCATACACAATTCATCCGATTAAGACAAAACTTTAATAAATTGTTGAGCATGAGCCAGTGAAGTATTTTATGCTGGGCACAACTAAGTAGTAGGTAGGTAACAACTGCAAAGTGAAAGCAATTAGGATATAATATATACCTATTTGCACAAGTACCCAAACCAAAATATAATTTAAAAAAACACTTACCTTCTCATCAAGAAATACGAGGACTTGTTTCTTTTGTGTCATTATAAAGCCCAGGTTTGCATCCGGCCATTAAATAGGTACCTTAATGGAAAACAGGGAGATGAGGGTAATTATGTAGCCGATGTAACTACAACCTTTGTTGGGAGGCATTATATAACAATAACAAAGCTTATCACAGTTCATCCAGGAAGAGGAATCGTGAACGTGCTTGCCTAAAACGACCGCGGTCTCCTTTTTTACCCGACTATGGCAAAGCCAAAGGGAGGGTTTAGATACTATTTTAGCAGGTTATCTCCTTTTTTAGCCGATTTTAGCAGTCTATTATTTATTTAACGTTTACGTTATTAATTCCTCTCTCACTCTGAGGTCACACTGAGGTCCACGTCTACACTCGCTCTTGAAAATGGACTCCGTTTAAGTTCGAAACTAGTCGAGCATTCTCGAAATTAATCCGTGACTAAAGCCGTTGGTATTTAATAATACACTACCCAAATCAGTTGAAATTTTAAATCTCTTTCTACGCTTAGGCTTTTCTAATAAAATAATTCTATTTAATAAGCTATAATGTGCTGTAACATGTAAAAATATCACAAAAAAGTTAAAACTAACTCTTAAACTAAAAATGAGTCCACAATATATTCCAAAAAACCTTCTTTGATAAAAAACCTTTATTGATGGTCTAGGTTTTATTCTTTAAGTTTCCCTGGCCTATTGCCAGGATCCATTACTACTTCAACAAAACTTTCATCGGAGAAAATCTACCAAAAACATTGCATGTTCGAATAGCACTTTGAACCAAACAAAGACGGTAACAAATTCTCTTTCAAACTCTCGTTACATATTCATGTACTATTGCAATAAAAAGGCCTTACGTCACAGATTATATACAGGTTGATCTAAGATAATATAAGTAAAAATATTTTTTACGTAAAACGGTTTTGTCATCAAAACTAAAGCTGCGTACCAAATATCAGATGAATCTGTCAACAGGAAGGGGGGAAATATCGATTACTAAATTTGAACCAAATAATAAACAGATCATGCTAATAAAAACCGTTTAAAAAGCTTCAAAAAATAAAGTGTTCTTAGCCTTTATTTCTGAAAAAACAAAACTTAAGGTCGAGCACAATAATAATAACTATCTATACACCTACAAATAGACTAGTTATAATATTACAACATTTTTATATTAATTACAACACTTTTAGATTAATTGTAACAATATATAATCTAAAAGACCGTTACCCGTCCTTAGCTAAAAAAATTAAGGGGTTTTCTGTGTCGGGGTTTTATTTTAAATTCATGAATAATCTAAGAGGTGAAAAAAAAACATTTAAAAATTTATCTCCTAAACTAAATAAACATCGCGTCGTACATTGATATTGTTTCTAAGTTTTACCTTTAGAAGTCACTTTTTCGGCCATCCTGTATATTATCAAGTATCGACCTACCAAATCCTTATAAACTTGCTTATTCAAATTCATGTCTCACGGAATCTTTACGCTTTTAATATATTTAACGAAACTGAAATCTATGAGCACAAATATAAATAGAATTCGTGTATCCCTATTCTGGCTTCTCAAATTCACTTGAAATTTTTTCAATCACGAAAAGAGAGAATTGGAATACGGATTCAAGACTCCAGTTGACCAGTTCTTTAAGCACTTCAAATTTATTTTCTATTGGTGGTAGTAGGGTTATCAGCAAGAATAGGTCGGCTCAAACGGGGTAGTACTACGTGGTACTACCAGTACTACCTTACAGAATGTCAGCGTAAAATCACAGTAGGTATTCGTACTATTTCATACTGTCGTGTTTCCTACAGTTGAAGCACCGAAGGCCTAATCCCAATCCTCTCTTCTTAATCCCCACTCTCCCCTATTCCATAATTCAGAAACGCTCAAATGATACCCCTGATGTTGCAAGCATCTCTAAGCAGTCACAGGCACTCTACAGCCACTCAATGTCGCAGACATATTTTTTATACAGCAGAAAAAAAAATAACCTTAAAACTTAAAGCTAAAACAATGAAGCTAGCGAAAAATTATGTATAAATCCTAGCTTAGTTTAAAATCCTATTGCCTTTACTTACGTACGTTTAAATTCAAATAGAGAGGATTCGGGGAAATCTAATTTTGAATAAGTACCGTTGGCAATTCTATTGTGCGAATAAGTTGCTCTACTTTGTTTAATATTACTAGACGGGAACTAAAACTACTGTTGAAATGTCTTTTAAACGCTCGTTTAGTAAATTGAACTAGGATTTAGTTTGTAATTGCTATTGTTATTTGTTGTTTTATTTTAAAAGGTGGAAACATTGATATACAAAAACCCAAAAAGGGTTTTTTGTATACCTATCAATGGGTGGAAATAATTAATTAAGTTTCCATTTAGTTCAGTTAGTAAGATGTGTAGGTACAAGAAGCGTAACTAACTTCAAATGTATTCGTACATTTAACTTCTCAAACTCTTATACGAAACATTTCGAACCTCGTAGAGTACCTATTAAAAAATGAACACACAAATTTTTCATAGTACAATCAACCGCATAACAGTGGTAACACTTGCACTACGAAAAGCACCTTTACTTCTACGCCATAAGGGCGCTGTCAATGTCAAATTGTTACCACTGATTTGCAGACGACTGTACCAAAGAAAAAGTATTTCATCTTCTTCAATCTGATTAATAAATCAAACATAAACAAAATCAAAGAGAATTGAAAGCTAAGGATGTGAAATACGATTGAATTCTATCGATGAAACGAAAATCTCGAGGCGCAAAACTTTGTTGTAATTCATTTGGAGATTCGTTAGATTCAATTAAAACAGTTTGACGTTGAAGGCGAGGGGGGGGGATGGGAAGCGTAAGACTTTGAAATGGCTTCCCAAATTTATTACTTCATATCGAATTCTGTTCAGTATAACACAACTTAGAATCGCATGGACTTCAATCCAATTCAATTCATTCAATTGGTTCAATTCATTGAACCATTAGAAAGAAAGAAAGTACTTGTTTTGACTGCAAAAACGTGAGACAGCACTACAATATAGTTATTTCAGACAGGAAAGTAAGAACTTACCTAGAATAAATATTATTAACTTATATTTTAGTTTAAATTTACGGGTCGAGCAAAGTACTATGCATAATGGGACTTTTTCATTTAAGAATTCTGATAAGCAGCAAACCGTATGAAACTCTATGGTAACAATCTAGTACTTCTTTACATGGAAGTAAAAACTAACTAAATGTGGTTGTGAAAACTTATCTTCAGCTCTTAGTGAAAATACAAAAATAACAAGATCCGAGAACCGTAAAATATCGTGGCAATTCTCAAGTGTGTCGTACTTTAGTAATCCTTGGATCAGTATAGTAATTTTCAATTCGGGTAAACTTAGAAGTTGTTGTTTTAATTATGTATGTAGTGAATTCCGGGATTAGAACTTTGTTAAATAATCTTCTGATTTTCAGAGGCGATTACGTTATTGATGTGATACGTCTTTCCAAATCATCAAAAAATGGTAGTGTTAAATCTTGTTTTCTTCCTATAGTTAATAAATAACCTAGGGTAGTAGCAGAGGTTTAACCGCTCTTAGGCTACTAACAAGGCTTTAGGTACACACCATTGAAAATTCTTTCACCAAAAATTTTAAAATGAGCATATCTGAGGGGCAAAGTGGGGACCATTGATTTGGCAGTCCAACGGTCATACCAATTAAATAGAAAATAATAATATCTTACAAGCAACAAGAACCATTACTTATATCTTATTAAATTTAAAGTGGACAAGTTGATTACAATTTAAGCAAAGCAAATAAAGCCAAAATTTCTTCAAAATTTAAAGGTATATTTCACATCAAATCTTTTTAAAAAACGACCAATATCAAATAAAAGTAAGTACAATAAACTGCAATAAAAAGCAAAAACATTTAAGAAAAATAACTCGCATTGTTGGTAAAATTTTCACAGTTCATAACGACCTCTGTGGCTAGGGACGTCGAGCGTCGAATAGAAAACGATTTTAAGAATTTAAAACGCGAACGTAACCGAATTTAGTTTTTATATAAAAAAATAATCGTTTTCGGCTCGTGGATATTTTAACTTTTCCGTTTTTTAATTCTATAGCACCCCCGCGATACTCTATACCAGGGGTGACCAATCAATCGATCGCAGCTATATTAAGTCTAGTCGATCACGCCAAGACAATAAAAAAATATGTTTCGAAAACCTAATAATAATTGGTACTTGTGTAAAAGTTACGTAGCACAGATGTATGGAATTGGTGGATCGCACTGAATCTAGTCAGTAATTAGTAAATCTTGAGTCTACCCATAAGCAAACCGCAATAATGCCGTGTACATAATTTATTTAATTGATAAATAATAAAAATAAATAATTTTACTAGCAGAAAAATAAATATACGAGCCAGTGATAATTCGCATAAGTGATAAGACGCATATAATTTACGGCAAAACTGAGGTACGCGCTGTACCTCTGACTTACCATTCAATGACTCAAACAGACTTATATTAATTATTATTCATCCTATTAAGTAGTGTTCTTAATTACTTACAAAACACTATTGACATTGTGATTTTGATGCTTCTACTCAGACTCCTTTATATAGTAATGGCAGATCATTTATTATATGAAGTGAAATCCTAACAGTGTCTACGAGATCCCTGCCTTGGCTTGGCTGCCCTTGGTCGATCGCTCAGACGTCTGCCAGACTAAAACCAGACGAAAACAATAACTTAAACCTGACACTCGTGATATTGAACAAATACCAGACGACTTATACCTAAAAGTTTTAGAAACCTTTTAATGTTGCATCAGACTAATTTGACAGTTTGATTTCAGACTTGCTCTATTGAAAAGTTTATTGAAAAAGGACAAAAAAAACTTGTCAAATTAGTCTATGCTCTATTATTTGTTTGTAGAAAAACGACTTTGAACAAGCACATAGTTCCCGCTTGGGATAAATAATTGTGTGATCCATAGATATTTGTTTCAATCGAGGTGTTTGTGTATTGTGAAAATATAGAGAAAATTCTAGGGTGGTACAACGTTATTAAGGAAAACAAAAATCGCTCAATGTTCATACCCATACTTTTGCACTTCGAACACAATCCCATTTCCACTAGCAAGTGTAAATTTAATAATCCACCAGGAAACTAGACTACGAAATCGCGGCGCCTAAAATATCGATAAATGCTAACACGATACTACAACATTGCGATGCACGTCACCTCGTTCACGTTCACGACGATACTACTTGACTATAACTAGACCTACCTATGTTTCTTTGGGAAAGTTGTTCAGTTTCATGGACCTTATTACCTCTTAAAATTTGCCCCGTTTTTAAAACAATAGGTTGTATAAATTGGGATTGAGATAGGGTTCGTTGTTCAAGAGTAACCTCCCAGGTGGACCCATGACCAGATGCTGCTATGAAGATAGCTGAGGACCAGGGGCTGTGGCTCAACATAGGAGAAATCTAAATTCAGTAGTCTGAATTAAATCGCTTGCAGAAGTAAACATGAAATCAAATGAAATGGCCCTACAAATCAGTAATGCCCAAACAGATTGATAAATCGATACGTGCTCATGAATAATAAATACGAGAATTTGTAGACGTTCAACTACTTACGTTTGTAACTATGGGCCCATGGCATGTATAATATATAAAGACAAACATGGAGGAATATATTTTGGAGTGTTTGGAAAATAAATGATTATTGAGAGGTTATAAGACAAGCGATTACAAATGGAATTTAATTATTCCTTGCCTTAAGAATAGAACCACCACTAGTCGTCCCGCGGAAGTCGTAAGAAGTGACAAGGGGAAAGATCCGGAGGATGGACAGCAGCATTTTTCTGTATAACAGCAATCATCTGCTACTGTGATCGTCAACCCGCTTGCCCAGCGTGGCGATTATGGGCAAATACTTCCAATGAATGTACAATAATGGCGCGCATTGGGAGAGCAGCATTCAGCAGTGAACTAATACAGGCTGATGATATACTTTTTTTTTGGTTTTACTTTTTCCTTAATTGAACATTCTGTACCTATCTAACTATTATCTACTCTGTGATACGGAAGGATCAGAAAGCAGCTGTAGTCTATTAAATAATTAATTACTGACGAATGATACTCCTCCTCTACCTAAACTATTAATATTTGTCAAGTAATAGTTATTGTTTGTGTCATTTACGATATATTTTTACTGGTTTGCTAAAGAAGAATATAATCTTCGTATTGCTTTATATAATAATAATACATACTAGCTGCCCGGTGCGACTTTTTACGCGTGATTATCCTAACTGTACGCCTACTCTACCCTACCTTATACTACTCTACCCCTACTCTACCCTACTCTTAACTCTACTCCTACCCTTAAAAGAGGTTCGTGCCTTGGGTTAGAACCTGAGACCTCTGACTAGTCTGTCAAAGGTCATACCACTAGGCAATTGCCACTATTGCCATTTATAAATAAATTCTTTACATAGTCTTTTTTTTCAAGGCTTATTTCAATAAATACTTACAGCTAGAATAGCTGTAAGAATATTTAAATGAAGTAATTTTCCTTTTCGCTGACTTCGGGATTACCTTCAATAATTATCTTTTCATTCCTTTCTTTTGGAAAAAGAATTATTTTAAAAAATGATATAAAATGTAAAAGCATCGAATTTTCTCGGCAATAAGTATTTTCTAAAGCCTCAACGATTTATTCTTTCGAGGAATAGGTATTCCTCGATATAGAGAAGAGGATACCCAATATATCTACCCATTTTAAATTTTGCAAGGAGGATTCTCACATTTAAGGCGCCTCTTCGCACTAATCTTCTATGTAGAAAGAAAAACCATTTGGGCAGAAAGGGGCAGAAACATAAAAACCATAGGACAAAAACAACTAGGTACAATAAAATAAAATCGCTAAATAAAATACAATATTAAATGTTGGAACACTGGCAACATGTCACATAGATATGCCAACATTCAAATATAAAGAAATATCTCTATCTATATCTCGCTCGCACATTGAAGTTTCAGTTTAAAACTCTGAAACCAGGTTGTTCATCAACCATAAGACAAGGAAAGTATATGTCGGTGGTGTATATTACATCATCCTACGCACTTATCAGCATTTGACATTGACCATTGAAATCAGAGTGCAATTTATTTGACCTTGATATTGGCCTAAATATTAATTTCGTACACTGTTATCTTCTGTAAGAACCTACATTGACTTGATTGAATCTTGATTATATTATTTTTGTAAACTTTTACATGATTATAGCACATGTTACATAATTATTAAATAAGAAAATTTGAAAAAACAACTGACACGGATGGGATTCGAACCCACGATCTTAGACGTACCGTGTCGATGCTCTGACCGCTAAGTCACCGTATCCCTTCAGCATCAGTCGAAATTTCAAATCTCTTTCTTCGCCTAGGGTATGTGGTAATATCTGTTGGAACATACCACGCATCCTTTTTTTCACGTAAAGTTTTTTCAAATTTTCTTATTAAATAATTATGTCTTGATTATATTCGATTTATAAGATTTCGTATCCAATTAAGTGTCTAACATCTAATCTCTTGCAATATCGATACTAGAGCAACTAAACTAATCTTGTTTCTAAATGAAATTCTTTTTACACTTTTTTTTAATTTAGTTGAATATTTGTAGAACTAATTTCAGAAAAGTTCAGTTAATATAAAAACTAAATACTAATATAAAGTCCATTCCAGTCTAGAACAAAAACAATATCCATTCGTTCTAAGTTCATAGCTCTTAATTTACGCTTAGAGTATCAAGAAAAACGAGCTGGAATTACAATTATATCTGAAAACTTAACCCAGCAGTCTAAGAAAAAAAAAATAGCAAAAGAAAAAAGCTACAAAAAAGCTCTCGTATATGAAGCTCTTTTCACAGTTTATTAAAACTTTTAAAAGCCTCTTATTGAAATCTGCTTAAAAAGTAAAAAAAAACCGCAGAAGTACGCCGTAAAATGGGGTTTTCGGAATCTCGGGACACCAAGTAGTGACCCACAAATGAAAATGGCTCTTGAAGTTATTTACACAAGGTTCACGTTTGCGTGTCTCGCTTAATAGTATTGAACAATAAAGTCAGTTCTTGGCAGGTTTTCCAATTCAGCTAAAAGGACATTTTGTCGTGGAAAAAGTGCTATTAGAAGTTTAACTGAAAGTTGATTTGACAATGTGTGTGATTTATACAATAATAAACAACGTCAAAACGTAAACATTTGAAAGCATTTGATGTTTTAGTGAGAATTTTTTATTAAATTGGTGTTTTGCAAGCACGTGGATTTAAGCCTGGCATGCAACAAGGTGACTATTTTAATGTTATGTTCTTTTCTAGTTATTCTATGACAACACTGATTAACGGTGAAGGAAGACACCGTAAGGAAACCTGGACTTAATAGTCTGAAATCGCTAACAAGCTGTAAGCTAGCGTGGTGATAAATTCTCGATCCTTCTCTGTATGAGAAGAAGCCTTTGCCTTGCAGTTACACAGTTACAGGCTGATTTTGTCATGAGCTCGCGCTGGCTGAACGCTTGTTTGATACCTTAACCGTACCTTACTAGTAAACAATAAAAAATATTTAATAACTATGAATTAAAACCTCCAACACCAATAAAACCTCATTTTATTTTAGCTAAGAACCCTCAATCAAGTTACCTTTCAAATAAAAAAAAACTAAATCAAAATCGGTTCGTCTGTTTGAGAGCTACGATGTCACAGACAGTCACGACAAACTAATAACATCCTAATTTCATATCTTTAATTTTATTGAAAGTTGTGTCATCATCATCATCTGCCTAGCCTTTTCCCAACTAGGTTCGGCTTCCAGTCTTACCGGATGCAGCTGAATACCAGTGTTTTTTGAAAGTTGTGTAAGAATCAATATTATTAAAGGAGTATGAGGTGTCTAATAATTTTCATATTATGTAATAGGTATCGACAAAAACGTCACTGAAACCTCGTGAGGTGTAAACGAGACGCTAAATGGTTGAACACATTACACACGTTTATTTAAATAGACACGTTCTTAGAGACAAAGAAGGAGAGGTATGTATACCAACCGTATCCTCCTTGATAAACGATAATAAGGATGTAGATTATATCTTCCCAAAAAAGTTCAAAGGATTTGAACATTCTTTACTAGACAGAGACGGCACTGCGAACAGATGACGTCACGTGTTTTAATGTCGAAGGCCCTTTGCGAAAAAAGAATAGCAATAACCCCCTTTTCCCTTCTACAATTAGTAGATTAGCCAACTACGCAGGAGATATTATAGTGCACAAGTGTGTGCGCAAACACAGACGTACTCTCTATTCCCTCACTGTCCGATGGGACGGCAATCCGACACAACCGGAGAGCTCAGGCGCTTGACCAACGGCTTTACGTTCTTTCCGAGGCACGGAGCAAGTGATAATTCATTTACAAAACGCACGAAAATACAGACGTGAGGCCTTAGGTTTGAACATGAGACCTCTGACTTGCTAATCAACGGTCTATCTATCATGACTTTGAAATATTGGGCATTAAGCGATTGATTTATTGAAAAGTCGTTTTATTTAAACCTTTCTTGAGGTGTTAACAAATATGTACTCTACTACCATATTATTATATTATGTCGAATCTTTTCCACAGATGTAGTTTGCGGATAGGTTAGGATAGGTTAGGTTATAATCCCATGGCCGTAAATAAATTCTAACGTTGAACGTTTAGCAGACATTAATGTTTTCATTTTAAAATGTCTCGACGTTCCAAACATACTGTAGCGGTCAAGGCTTTCGTGGTCAGGCCAGCTGTTGCCTTAATAAAACGAACAACGTTTTATTTTTATATTGGAATACATTTATCGAAGTATAGACTAGGAATGCGTTTTTTTATTTCGCTGATGACATTTCAATCTTACATACAAAATATTTTCATGTATGTTTGCCTTAATTTTTTTTTTCTAACATTATACATATATGTAGCAACTAAAATTTAATCTATTTTGAAACTTTCTGCCGGAAGGTTAAGAATTTGATTGGTTATCTAGTCCTTTTCAATTGAAATCTGTGTTAATCTTAATTGAATTTTATCGATGTGCGTCGTACCCACTTGATAAAATGCTGTCGGACTTACTAAGAAACAAAATGGGAATATATTTCGTTACGTGTTGTTTATGGACACAGTGCACGGCACGGAAATATAATTGAACGCGGGTTCTGGTTTGTTTTGTATTCTAGGGTGCTCAAAATCTAATTTTACAAATAATTTAAAAAAAAATCAGCTGAGCCACTGTCCACCGATGGTTTTATAGGTGCAAGCTTCACAGAAGAAACAAAGGGCGAGGACGGCGCAGACGCGCTTTTCTCCTAACATTTTTGATCCCGGCCGCATCCGATGCTTTGTAATTGTATGGAGGAACCCTCGTCTGCGTTTCCTCCTGTGCGCAGGTATGCGCCTCTGTGCTTTATGACGTCTGTCGGGCATGAACCTATATACTATGATGTACTATCACGGTTAAATACGAAGCTGAAGTAGAAACCAAGTAAAATAGTCAACGTGTAGGAGATAAGTTAAATTTAAGGCATAGTAGTAGTTTTCTTTTCGGGGATGACATAGTCATATTTAATCATAAAATCCACAAATAAATAAATTGAAAAAATAAAATAAATAAGATAAAATTACATAACCCATAGAACTGCCCTTCCCAAAGCCTCTGAAGTTCTGCAAATAATAATTGAATTTCATTAAGGGCGACGTTTACGTAACCCATAATTGCAATTAAAATGTTTTTAATCATAAAATTTTGAAGTGAACGTAGTTTTGCACCAAGCGCTAAAAATAAAAGCGAGCCGACAAAGTTAATTTTAATTAAAATGTTGATTAACGACACTAATCGCAATTAAGAATTGTCAACAACACTGATAATTACGAATGAGGTTACATCGATATATTGTCGTCATGTAGTAGTCACAGATAAAGTTAAATTACAATTAATTGATTAATTGTAATTTACTTTATATATCTAATTTAATGATAAAATGTTTTTGACGCAAGACGCTAATTGCGATTAATTTAAACATTTTATTTCTAGTTGATATTAAAATAATCACTTAGTTGCTATTGAGATAATGTGATAAAATTTTCAAAAATCGCTATAAACGTAGGTATTACGTGTACCACCTACTTTATACTTCCCATACAAATCTACTACTTAGAAAAGTTTTTAGTATTGGTTCTATGAGAATTTTGCCTCTTTATTACATTTACTAATGTTGATAACCTTATCCCATTGAACACATTTATAGCACATTTGATAACAAATAATTTATTAAAATACATTTATTTATTTCAACCAGCGCAGCGTGGCAATGCTGGCAGTCTTCTGGGCACTTGGGCGGAAGACAGTGATCCGGAGGAGTACTTTGACGCATAATATTTTTTTTTTCTTTTAATTTTTTTTTATTGTTTTTATTGGTAAGCAAAATAAATATAATATAATATTTATTTAAGAAATAATTGTATCATACCTAGTAGGTAAATAAACTTTATTCATAAAGTCTGTTTAAAAAAAGTAAACTAAATGTTTGCGGAACCCGGACTCCAATGATATCTGACACGCACTTGTTATATTTAGAACGATATCTCACGTATTTCCCAAGTTCATAAAATATTAAAGTAAAGATTTATGTAAATACGAAAATAATTATTTTACAACTGATAACATGTTGATAAGATAGCGAATGTTAAATAATAAATAACATTGAGATTACAATAGCCAGTCTAAGGGCCCGTTTCACTGTCTACGAATAGGCAATAACTACTAGGTAAATTCAAAAATAGACAGATTTCATATAAAATTACCTGTCAGGTAACCAAATTATACTTTACCAGTAAGAGGTGTAACAGCCCCATAATATTAATAATAAATAAAGTGAATGTTAAATAATAAATAACATTGAGATTACAATAACCTAAGGGCTTGTTTCACTGTCTACGAATAGGCAATAACTACTAGATAAATTCAAAAATAGACAAAGTTCATATAAAATTACCTGTCAGGTTACCAAATTATACTTTACCAGTAAAAGGTGTAACAGGCCCATGATATTAATGTTAAGTAAAGTGAATGTTAAATAAATAAATAACATTGAGATTACAATAGACAGTCTAAGGACCTATTTCACTGTGTCTACGAATAGGCAATAACTATTAGGTAAATTAAAAAAAAGACAAAGTTCATATAAAACTATCTGTCAGATTACTAAATGATACTTTATCAGTAAGCAGTTCTGGGCTGACACAATTTAGATTGCCATCGATACGATAAGAAGAAGAAGTAAGCAGTGAAGAAGACCCTTAATAATATCATTATCTATCAACCAGATAAAACATATTTTAAATTTGTGAAGTTGTTTCTGAGATTACACCGGACTAACAAACAACTTTTCCTGTTTGAAATACCTACTTATTATTTGAGATTTATGTTAGCGTTTTCCTTTGTGTTAAAGAAATTTAATTCAGTTAATTAACTCCTTCTATCATATATTACGTAAAATTTTATCATACCTGTCATTTAATAGTAGATCGTATTACAAAGGCGTTAAGTATTCAATTACTATCGAAGAGATATTCAAAGCCCGAGCCGCAGGCAGGCCCGACGTTGCTAATGTCGTACCGCCAGTTTTTCATCATACTAAGGGCGTATATAAGGGGGGGGGGTAGAGGGTCCGGACCCCCCCCCCCCCTTAGCATACGGCTTAAATAAAAATCGACGAATATTAGGACGCTAACGCAACTACGACTACAATAGTAAGTACGCGCATAGAGTGCATCCCCCACCCTTTTCCCGCGCACCGCATATTGTGAAATTATCTGTGTGAAGCTCGGGCAAAAACTAGTTTATCTTGGTACATTTTTGGGTCTTCGGACCCCCCCAATGTGAAAGCTATAGCTACGACAATGATCATACTATAGCAACGTATGTAAATAAAATACACTATACTACTGTAAATTATACTCTACTAGCGACCCGCCCCAGCTTTGCACGGGTGCAATATACATATAAACCTTCCTCTTCAATCACTCTATCTATTTAAAAAAACGCATCAAAATCCGTTGCGTAGTTCTAAAGATTTATAGGGATATAGGGACAGAGAAAGCGACTTTGTTTTATACTATGTAGTGATGATGGCATGCTGCCTAAATTCTTGTTGATATCAAGCAAATGGACTAGTTTTACAGTTCTAAAAATCTTCTATCCTTTTCTAATAGAGAGATGGTGATCTAAATTAGTTAAGAGCGTGTGCAAGAGAATTAGCACCATTATTTCGTTAAATCCAAGTGGTATTAAAACTCAAGCGGCACTCTAATGTACAGTGAGTACATTGTATGTGTACAATGTACACATTGGTTAGGTACTTATTATGAAAACATTCTTATTCATATTTTGTTACGTCCTGTGTTTCCTTAATTTACATACAGACGAGCCAAACAGATTTATAAATTTAATCTTCTGAGTAAGGTCGAGCGCATATTGACGACAATATTGGCACAGTATAATATTACTTGTAGACAAGTAATAACGTTCGTAAAATATTATTTTAATTTTATATTCAATTGGACCCGATAGTAGTAGTAGTGATACTACCTACTGCGATCGGATTAAATTAGAACCACGGGAGCAAAGCCGCGTGAAAAATCTAGTACTTAAATAATAAAATATCAACAGCATAAATTTTAATGCTATTTGTTCGAAAGCGCATCACTTTAGAACGACTGGACTGATTTGTCATTTTTTTAAGGAATGAAAAATTTGAAAAGTTACGCGACGAATTAAAAAAAAATGAGAAAATTTGAAAGTAATTTTCTTTATGGGATACTAGCTGTCCGGCGCGGCGTGACATTGTACGCGTGATTATCCTACCTCCACCCCTACCCTACCGACCCCTACTATACCCCTACCTTACCACACCCCTAGGGTAAGGCCCTAAGGGTATAATTCCATTGTTTTTAATATTAATTCAACGAGACAAAATACAACAAATCAAAAACCATGAAAAGTGTTGGAACAAACCCTACTTTGTTTAGTATATTAAAATTTATAATATACTCAAGACGGCCGTGACTCAGGCAAAGACTTGCCACTAAGAGACTTTGCATGCTCCGGATGATGTTAAAAAAAAAGGCAGTCGTCGTCGGAAGTCTTACAGTTTGCAGCCACTCTTAAGCTATTTTTATTCCCGCCATATGTGCCGAAAATACTCCTAATATAAAATCGACAGCTAAAGAAGCAACGTTCTGATTGAATTGAAAGTGAAATCTTCGCGAGGAAGCCTTGACACAGCAGAACCCGTCACGCAAGTATATAGATTCGCAATACCTCTATCTTTCTCTCACATAAATGTATACCGTGTGTAGAAAAGAGAAGAAAACTTGCAAATGGTTACTATGTCTGATGGCAATATGTGATGTGCAAAAAGTAGGAGTAGGTAAGCATTTTTGTAGTAGTACCGTGAGATTTTCTATTGTTTTATTTAATTTGTTAGTGGATAATCACCTATGATTACAGTATAGGTACGAAGATACAGCCGACAGCACTTTGGATATACTTTATCAACTCCTTTTATTTAAAAAAAAAAAAACGTTGCCTCACACTAGAATTTTCTCTTGTACGATTACTCCGGGTACAACACCAAATAAATAATACCTAATATAAGTAGGTATGTTATTTATCATCTATGAAGTACAAAATGATGTAGTTCTAATAAAGTATTTTTTATTTATTAATGCTCTCCTACACGACAAACGGACGAACTTATGTATCGACTGACGACGGACCGATAAAGGAACCGACAGATGGACCAACAAACAGACCGACAGACGGACCGGCGACGGACTGAGAGACGGACTGAGAGACAGACCGGCAGACGGGCAGTCAGACGGACCGACAAACAAACCGACAGACGGACCAACAGCTAAACAACAACAACTAAACAGCTGACAGGCTGGCAGATGGCGTGGCGTGAGTTAGTACCGTTTACAACGCCCGCATCCACATTTCAAATACAGAACCCTAACAGCGAACGTGTATGTTACTACATGCAACATTGCACCGGCGTTTAACAAATTACATTATTATACACACACACTATACCGGTTTCAATTACTCGCGATGTTTTTTTTTTAAACTAGTTCACCCAGTTTCCTACCCGTTGTGACACTTTGTGTTAATGATATTAGCTGCGTTGTTTTTCTTTTTACAATGAAGCAAGTAGGCGACTAGCCTTTGAGCGAAACAACAAATTAATTTAGGGAAGAATTTTATTGGAATTATAGGCTAAACGAGACCGACGAATTTGGATTTGTAATTCGACCAAGCCCGACCAATGATGGCAGCAGAGGTGGTGGCAGAGACTTGTTATTTTGATCTCCATTACCTCTACTATAAACCAGCATATATCCTACCCCCCCTCCCCATTTAAGAAATTTCTAAGCTTCTCAAAAAGTAAATCCACTATCTCATCTCCGCCGTTTCATTCTCTTACAAGACAAAGTGTTGTATTTACACATCAGTAGAAGATCTAGAATAGATCCTTACCTAGAAGCTATTGCCTCTTCTCGATTACTGTTACTCATCTGTTACTTGACATTTACTTTCCTCGTGTGTACAGCTGAAGAGTGAAGGAAATGTGCAGTAATCCAGAATTACTCTAATCTAACTACTAAATACTCATTGTAGACACTGTAGACAGCTCCATCATGCCCTTTTCATAACAGAATTAAATGGGTAAGACGTAAAAGGTAGAATGGTCAGAGGTCTCCAGTTCGATACAAATTCGGTACAATGGTAGAACATTGCTCTCATGCATATAGCATAATCATTTGTTGACTTACACCCGCCATCCTGACGCTCACGAACCCAAGGCTTGCATCTCTGACTTTTCGTAAGTTATGTGCGTATTATAAATTAACTTATCAATAATTGCTCCTGCGTGTAATAATTTATGTATTACAACTACAAAATATTGTAAAACACACGTTTCTGCACTAAATTGTCTCCGGCGTATATGGCTAATCTCTGCAGATAGCTACTGTGACTGAAGTTCGGTCAGGAGGACATTTTAAGTATTAAAAAAAATCTTCTGTAGAAAACACGGAATATTTTTCATCTGCAAAGTAACTCAAGCCAAAATATACCGCGGTTACGCCATTCTATTAACCTACATGTGTGGAACAATGCTCAAACGAAATTACTTTAAAGTTATGCGAGTAATTACTTTAGGCCTTACCGAGCTTAACTTGGCGGAAGATAAACGAGAATTTTCTTTTATTTTTCCTTTAGAAAATTAGGTAGGTATTTAATTAAACTTATTTTTATAAGAAGCCTGTGGTTTTGTTCTTGTATCAGGCACGATAAAAATATGTAGACCTATGGAACTTTTCAAAAGCCATTTCAAGAAAAACTGCTATTTAAAATTTACGCTTGATTGTATTTATGGTAATAGTAGATATGAAACTACAACCTTAGATTGACGCTCTTTTTTTTGTTTAGAGGAAAAATGCGCCTTATGCATACCGTCCCGATCGGGGTAGGCGAGACGGCTACAACGGAGAGGCCGTCGTAGCCTTCAGATCGGCAAATTGACTAAAACCCCCCGTGTCACTTCTCTTTCGCATAGTGACGAGAACGCGGGAACGCAGTTCGCATGCTTCCGCGAACCTACCGCGGACGTGCGTTGCCGAACCCTCCAGTTACTACACGCGCCAGGATACACAGCGTATCGTGACACCCTTGAGGACCATAATTATGTTATGGCAGCTAGAGATCCAACGCCCCTAGATGGCGGCATATCCGATTAGATAAATACGAACATAAAACTTGACTATAAGTTATTTTGATAATGTTTAGTTCTTACAAAATAAAGTATACAATTTTAAATTACTTCTAAAATATGGAATCTCAACGTAAAACAAACTCGATTAAACCATAGACTAACAACTTTATACTTACAGAAAACGTTACATCACGCCAACCGTAAAAAAATCAGGGCACGTGAACCATGTGTGACGTTCTAATTACCAAACACATGCTCACCCCATATCACTAACGCAAAACTAAAACAAAACCTTATTTTCAACTTTATAACACCCAAAATTGTATGGCAAAATAAACGTTAATTGTTCAACTTGGTTCGTTATACTTAGCGCAAATTTGTGAAATTAAAAAGTTTTTTAAATAGGAAACGCTTGTTTTATTTTTTATTTACAAGCTTTTATTGAACTTTACTTGTATAGGTATGCGCAGGGCCAACGGCTTTACGTGCTTTTCGAAGCACGGAGCCACGGAGTAAGTGATTATAATACCCTTATAACATACGATAAGTCAAAGGT
Organism: Protodeltote pygarga; assembly: GCA_936450705.2. Lineage (NCBI taxonomy): Eukaryota > Metazoa > Arthropoda > Insecta > Lepidoptera > Noctuidae > Protodeltote > Protodeltote pygarga. The sequence continues at coordinate 3,633,633 of OW388257.2, read as the reverse complement.
TCAAACCTGAGACCTCTGACTTGCCAGTCAACAGTCGTACCCCTAAGTCTAGGCTAGCACGAAAAAGTAAACACACACACAAACGAATAGGTATAAACATTAATATTCGTTTGTATGTTAGTGAATCTTTTATTTACAAGTCATTTACTGATACGATTTTTGTTATTTCATATTTTTCCTTTTGCGTGGAGTATTGTTAAAGGAAAAAATAACACAGTATTTGCAGATTAATTAAATTCTCTTCTAACGTACCTATGTTGTTTTAGTTTTAACTACGTACCTAATATTCTACTTATTTCGTTTATGCAGTAGAAATAAACATGACTGTCTAGTCTCGAATTCAAGTTCGATTGCTAAGTCGAGCAGTTATTGAGGATTTATTTAAATTTTACTGTCTAAGGGCTTTTTTTTCTGTGGCCGGGGGGAGTACAAAATGTTCCTACTACATACCATATGTCCGAGGACGTACGGTTATGTGGGGCTCGCGCCCACTAAAAACATCTCCCCCTGCGTGTTCCTCGCACCGTATCGGACGGGGCCGGGTACTACAACCGCTTTTCGCAGCCCCGTCCAAATTGTACAAGTGCCTGCGGTTTACGAGACGGACCGTTAAGAGGTGGTACTTCATAACAAAGAGGAGATAAACTATCACTGCTTAGACAATTTAAATAGAATACAAACGAACTCACATCATATTATAGATTTACATTCTTATGTCCATATTACGTGAATTCACTTGACGTGTTGAGTCAATAACTAGCTACTTAGAAATCGATTACAACACGCGTGATGCATATTTAGCGGGTTTTTGTAACAGTACAAGCATTTGAGCGGAACAAGCTAGACGTGTTGAAGTATTTGAATCCATTTGAAATTAACATCATCATCCTCCTAGCTCCTTACCTTATTATTCCCAATCTTGTTAGGGTCGGCTCTTATTCTAACCAGATGCAGCTAAATATCAGTTTTCTACGAAGCGATTTATCTGGCCCACACAACCCAAAGAGGTACGATGTCAAGATGAGCGTGCAACTACCTTATTCTCTATATCGACTGACAAAGATCTTCATGACTGCCGTAACTAACGGCTTAATGTAATTTTCAAGCACGAAGCAGATGATAATTAATTTATAATACGCACATAAATTCCTAAAAGTTAGATGTGCGTGAGAACCTGACTTGTCAGTCAACACATCAACCTTTATTTACGGGAGGAAACCTTCGAAAAGTACCCGGCCTCTAAAGGAAGAGACCGGAGAGTGTAGGATTCTTACCCCACAAAACCACCCCGGTGATCACCATCAGCACATAGAGGGAGATCCCGGGTCCTTTTAAAAGACCAGTTCTGGAATCTCCCTTATGCAACGCCTGTTAGGCACATCCCCGGAGAGACTGGAACGGTCTTACCAGGTTATCACTGCACTTTTTTTTGGATGCGGGTAACCCAAGACCAGTCGTTGTGGAGACAATTATTCGCTCAGCAGTGGACGTCTTTCGGTTGCTGCAAACCAACGCACGGCGCCGCTCCGGTAGGTATGATCCAAATACAAACATAAATGTACTACATTAACTCACAACCTTTGAATAAAATTAATTAATTTGAATTACGTAACTAAAACTACCATGGTTTTAATATAAGGTCTTTCTTTTCTAACGTGAAATATTTAGTAGCAGGGGCGTACAGTTCATGTAGGCAAAAAGGCACTGCCTACCCTGACAACTATGTATATGTAAGATACGACGCAGACGGCGAAATATTGAAACTAAGAAGGATTTGCATGCTTGCCTACCCTGTCGAAAAGGTCAGGGTAGATCTAGAGCTTGCAAAGATGTTTTGTAGCAAAGAAAAGCATTTTACATTATAAACTAATACGTATATTTGCCTAATCTTTATTGTTTGCCAATTATTTTATATATTCGTATAAATGTGAAAAATAGAGAATTACAAAAATATTGTTTGTTTTATTACTTGAGATCTTTGTCATTTAGGTTTATCATTTAGGGATTATGATGCCTGAAAACATAATATTGTTAGCTTTTAAAACATCACAAGTAAACCAGATCACTAAAGGGATTTTCTCAACAGTGTGTAAAGCCTTTACCACCAGGTTATTCACCAAACATACGATAGGAATATACGGTGATTTATTATTCTTACAAAGCATCTGTACAACGTAGAGATTACTTTCTAAAATATGTATTTCGCATTTAAAACATAAGACCTTATATTTTCACATACAAAATCAATTTGAATCAGTGAAAACTTACGTGGAAGTTATACTGCATGATTAGTTACTATGATTATGTAATAGGTACCCGTACCTACTACATAATGTATTGGTTTTGTCGTGACAACAACTGTCGTGTATATTTCCGCGCATTCCAGTTTGTGTTTTATTACAATGTAGAGATGTAAACAAAAACGTAATTAACTACCAACAAACGAGGCACGATTATTTGGCATGTGGTACGAATTTGAAGCCATGTTTTATATATTTCTTTATCGTATGGTTTATGATGTTAAACAACATTGTGTCAGTTATAACCTCTCACTCTCTAGTGTCAACCTCTCTCTGACATCCGGCACGGGTTGGCGGAAGTATGCAAATTTCGATCCCGCGTTCCTGTCACTATGCGGATGAGAAGTGACACACAGGGTTGTTCCTAAAATGTTGATTTCTTTTCAGTTTTAAATTCTGGGGGTAGTGCAAAACAAGGTTCTTGGTCTGTAGTTTTAAGAAAAAAAAACTTGAATGATTTTATTCTAAACTCTTTAGTTTTGATCTGTTCTAAAATTTGTCATAATCTAAAACTAAATCATCACATAATATAGTCTCAAACTTTCGCGAATACTCAACATAATGAAACAACTTTTCAACGGATATAATTCTGTTCAGTGTTCAGTCTGCCTGCGACCACGAGTGCTGCAAAGTACTCGAAACGTCAGGATTGTATTATCAAAATAAAAACGCGAATTATATCCGTTGAAAAGTTGTTTCATTAGATCATCACAATTAATTACTAACTAGAGCGCACATACACAATTTGCAGATGTAGGCCAAGCAGCTGGCCATATTTGTCGCATGCCGGAAGAGTACCTAATGAGCAAAAATTACTTAACAGTGGCTACAAGGGGGCACAAAACTGCAGCGCGCCACACCCAGAAAATGATGGCAGGAAGATCTGGACTCCCGTTGAATGAAATGGCCCTGTGCAAGGACACAAAGGAGGCCTTTGTATTGAAGATAATAATAGTAATGGTCCTTGCGCCATTAATATTGTTAATGAAGACAGTCCATTTCACTTTTAGATGAATGTTCGTAAAAAACACATCGGTGCTTATTCTGCTACCTATCGCAATTATACCATTAGGATTTTATTCTGCATACTACTGCTAACATCATTATCTAATCTAATCATTAGATTAGATCATCTAATCACCAATCCTCATCTAATTTTATAATTATTTTTATTCATGTTCTATACTCGATGGGTACATAATTCAGGTAGATATTACCAAGCTACTGATAGGACGTAATGTCTTCTATCTATCTAGAGTACATACATCGCACAAATTTAATTTTAGTTACTCTTTTTCTCTTTCTTTTAAAGGTCTTCGGTCTACGTCTTCGAAAAAAGATAGATATTTATACTGTTTAATTAGTCTGCGCCCTAGAAACTGACTTTCGATTGACGGGACATTGTAGGTATGACATAGCGAATTAAATAAATTGTCGTTGTTATCCGATGGGACATAATCGACGGGTTTAAAAATCTTCTATCCTTTTTACACTATCTCTTTTAGAACTAGAAGTATAATTTAGAGCATGTACTAGGGAATTAGCAGCATAGTGAGACTAAATTGTTTGTAAGCGGAATTAACAGCGCTTGCAATGTAACTCATTGACAGTATGTGTCGGGTAGACGCGTCCGACTGACGCCTACTCGAGACAAATTAACAATTCTATTGCACCCAGTCACCCATAGTTCACGTTAGTGATGTGAATTTATCAAATTTTAATATTGATACCGAAACCTTTAAGTTTTTTTAAATTGTTACTTATAATTATAGAGAATGTTGTATGTCGCCGGCATTGAATTCAGACATTATATTGCACGTTTGAACCAATACTGTCATTATCCAAAAAAGTGAACTTTTCAGGAGAGCCAAAAAACTTTTTTTTTTAGATTTTTTGTAGGAATATGAGTATTGAGTAATATCCAAGAGTCAATGTGTTATTTTATTATTCTTTTTTATATATATTATTAAATACTATAACAGCTTTTCTCACGGGTTGATTTCGCGAATGCCCGACTATTTTCGGACTCAAACGGAGTTCATTTTCAAGAGCGAGTGTAGTCGCCATAACCACCACACCACTCGCCACTAGTCGGGCTTTTTCGGGCGATTTGATACTCACAGTAAATTGGGGAAAGGACAAACAAGTGTACTTTATTACCCATTCTCCTGATAAACGTCTTAGAATAAAAAGATCGACTGGTTTAATTTTTTAGAACACTCAAGACAAATACAACGTGGGCAGGAGCCGCAGGACAAACGTTTGACATTGTTCTGAACGATTTAAAAGAAATGTTTAAAGATTGTTGTTGTTTTGAGAAAATTTGTACCTACCATAGAGTATTCAAGAAAATATAGAGTGATAACGTCAACCACATTCCCTTGTACGGAGCGAAAGCAGGTCTCACCATACAAATGTTAAAATATCATTTTTTCAAATTATGTTTTCTAGACGTTTTTCAAAATTTAACTCAGTAGTTAACCATGATATAAGCTAAAATGTAACTTTTTCGCTCGTGGAGCCTAGTTGAACCGCAGTCGATCGAGGTATGATCGCAAACGGAGCTCGTGTCTCGGCCGCGTTGTTCATACCCGTGCTCACGGTTCATACTTCTATAAGGTTGGTCTATATTTTCTTATATACTCCTACCCTCAACCGCCTAAGTTGGGCTCTTAAGAATTAAAAGAAAAAACTTTACAAAATACCATAGTTATAGCGATTAATTCCTATTCCTAGGGAAAATAACTCTAACTATTTCTATGTTATAGTCTGATGCTGAAATCTTTTATATTTCAAATATCTACGTATGTAAATGTATATAAATGTCCTCCTAACCGAATTTCAACGTAGACTACCCAACAACGCAGGAGATATGTCCACAAGTGTGTGCGCAAAACACAGATGCCATCTCTCATCAACAACATCATCCCTATAAAAAATATCCAGGGGGGTTAGCCAAGTTGATTATCTACAATCGCTAACGAATAGAAAACGAAAGAAATGTATAGGATGACATTACCTTCGATCGATATGTCACGTGACAGGTAATGGTGCTAATTCTCTTGCACACGCTCTAAACTAATTTAGACTCACTATCTCTCCTTCTAACGGAGATCATTAGAAAAGGATAGAAGATTTTTAGAGCTGTCAAAATAGTCCATTTGCGTGATATCAACGAGAATTTAGTCGGCATGTCATAGAGGTCTCGTCTAATTTCACGTCAATTGCAAGGACGTAGACTAATTTGACAGCTCTAAAATTTGCTGTCCTTTTTCAATGGTGTTTATTAGAAAGAGATATAGTTAGACTAAAATTAGTTTAGCGGGATGTACAAGAGAATCAGGACCATTGTCATCCTATACATTTCTTTCGTTTTCTATAGCGTTAGCGATTGTAGATAGTCAACTTGGCTAAGCCCCCTGTTTCGTTTACTAGACCTTAATTTAGGATTCCAATCTATCAATTAATTTCTCGACCAAAAATAATATAAAAGTAACAGAATATGATTTTTTTATTCCTTTGACTGCCACCGCGGTCAACGGTGACCGCAACAATAAGAATTGCATTGTGTCTGCGGCGTGGCAGTCAACGTGCCTTATTCAAATATTCAAAATAACTTTATTTTATTTTTATCTACTGATATAATATTTACATCATTTACCAATTTTCGGTAAGTTCACCTTTGTAAGATAATCTAACCCACTTATTGTTTCGAAAGAAAAACCTACCTACTTTGTTTCAACTTTCACAACACAGCGTTAAACGAATTCATAATGAATATCAAAATTAATTACATTTAGTCTATTTTTAGACACAATCTTTATAATCAAGCTATAATTACACGTAAGTATAAAGTTAATTTACTTAATAAGCAGAATTTAATTAAAAGGTTCAGAAATAATCTCTTAGCACTAATCATATTCATTACTTTACGTTGTATATTACTGAAGGTTTCTTTTATGGTGAATTGGAGACTGGTCCCATACAACATAACATTACATTACATCCCACTTAATGACAGCCAGAGCCATGTTTTCCTTACAATTAAGTTACAAGTAAAATGGGGCGAAACCATTGCCATTACACCTTTTTTTACGGGAAGAAACCTTCAAAAGGCATCCAGCCTCCGGGGGAAGAGACCTGGGAGTGTAGGATTTTTACCTCACTAAAATCACCCCGATGATCACCATCAGCACGTGGAAGGAGATCCCGGGTCCTCTCAGCTCCCTTATGCAACGTCATAAAGGCACATCCCCGAAGAGACTGTAAATTACCAATATACCAAACAACATGCTATCAAGTATCAAATCGTTAGCGCGATACGAAACGTTTTAAAAGTTGTTAAACGATCATGGTTGAAAGTGCAATTTTTTAACGCGATTGGGTCCCAAACATGGATAAACAATATTGAGACAATGACCATGATGGTAAGCGCTTACCGTACCTATAACCCTTGCAACACCAGCGTATCTCTTGCGTTTGCCGACCCTCTGCGGGTCTGTGGCAGGGGCGACTTATGGATAACGGCGATTGGGCATCCGGTGCTCTCGATGACTCGAATATTGTTATTTTACGGCGATATTCTGTGTAAGAGAGCACGCTGACTCGCTGAGCTCAGGATGTCTCTATGAGAGTCCGATCGGTATGTCCAAAAAAAATTTAAAGTCTGAAAACTATTTTAGCTTATAAAAAAATATCTTTCAAATTACATCTTGCTTAGTCGACGTTATATAATATACCAACAAATATGGGACGCTTCTAAGAAAGCCCCGTCTCATTGTGTTTTCAATCTAAAGGAAAAATTGTCATTGCTTTCAGGAAATAATCGGGCCCTTTTATCAAATAAATTACTGCTGGTTCAGTGATATCTATAATTGAATGTCTTATCAACTTCTAAAATATACAGATGCATGAATCTAAGTTGAACTGCGAGTCTATTTTTAACTGTCTACAAAAAAAGGAGAGTTATGATTGAATTTGGCTGAATCCTACTGCTAATTAAGTTTTATTTCTTAGCGCCTATTCATATTTTCCTGTATTTTTGAACATTCAAAATTATATTGCCAGCAGACTCAAATGAAAAATATTTTATTCATTCACCAATGAAAAACCGGTTAGTATCGCATTATGTAACAAAACGTAAAATAAATTGATAATCTCAAGTGAAACCTTAATAATGTTTGACACCTCTTTATGCAGAAGTTAGAATTCGAGTAGTATTAGTAGACCATTTTGTAAATGCAATCAATATGACTTAAAAACGTCCTTCTGTAATTCAGGGTAAAATTTTATGGGTAAACTTAAATCCACCTTGTATAAATATCGTTACTCAAACTTCCCGGGTGTAAATTTACAACTAAAACAAGATTTATAACAGTAAGTACGTAAAGGTCAAAAGTAATAGTTTGGGGTGCCCTCGGCTATTGAGTGAAATACGTCTTGTTAGAAGGTCATTACGGAAATAATACCTACGACACACCGAGCTCATGTCGCGATTCATTGAATCCAGCTTTCCATTCCGTTTCATTCATTGTTGAAATCCACGTTAGATTGTTATTTGACCAATGTAAACAAATTAGTATGTCTAATAACTTAGTATTTAGCGCTTTTTACTGGTTTAGAACTTGTTTACGTTGGTCAAATAACAGTTTAGCTTCACTAGATTCCAACGCTCGCGCAGGATTGAAAAAAATGCGGTTTCTCTATTGAAATCCGGTGCTGAATGGTAGACTAGATGACTAGATGAGAAATGTGTACATTGGTCAAATAATAATCCAGTATCGTGGGATTCCAGCGCTGGATTGAAACACTGGATCAATGTAAATCAGCCTTCAAATGCAGTCACTTAAATTTGTGACAGAAACATTTGCTCTTCGTGAGGTGGCTTTCCACTGTCCGTGATTTTCCAGTTTGATCACTCTGACAGAGATGATCCATGATGGATCGCGTGCACCACGGTTATTCCCCCGGTACGTGTCGGTGTGTGATGAAAACTTTGAAATACGATCTAATCTTGATTTTGAAAATCTTTTTTACACAACGGTTTTGCTTATTTCAATCGTACGTAATTTGCGCACATAAAACTGAACGGACTCATATCTGGCATATTTTTATGAGCCACTTAGTCCTCACTTCTGTCAACACAAGTAAGGTACCTATTTAAAAAAAATATTCGCAAGTATTAAAAAAAATGATGCGCTTATTACCTACACGATAGAAGTAAATTCTTAATTAAATCTAAATTATAATAACAGTCTTCTACAATCTACATAATACCATATTCGAATCTGCAATCTCTTTGTTCCGAGTCGACACTGCGCTAAAAATGTACCCAGTGTACTCCAAACCTGACAGTTAAAAAAATCCTTGGCAGCGTAAGTTCAATAATATGTAGGTATAATTAAGAAAGTTACCTATTTATGACACGTGCCGAGCGTACTGTATTGAATTGTAGAAATTAATATGATTTGAATTAAAATAACAATTGAATATTATAAGGTCTCTTTAAATGATTATGTTTACGGGGCTTTGTACGTTGTGATTTCTGTTATAAGGTCCTTTTTGCAGACACATTTTCACGATGCCCAAAGATCGAACAAATCTGTAGATATTTTTTTAATTTATTAATTAGTTGAAAACCCAGGCACGCACCTCTGACATTTAGGATTTATGTGTAGAAACTATCACTAGCTAAAACGGTGAAGGAAAACATCGTGAGAAAACCTGCACACCTGAGAGATTTTTCGACGGTGTGTAAAGCCATGTCAAAGGCCTACGGGTGGTTTAAACTCTGACACCAGGTTGTTCATCAACCATACGATGAAGAAGCACTTAAAAAATATATGAAATTTTACGTTTTAGATTGTATCCTAAATTCTTATGAACTTTATGAAAAATAATTATTTTTCAGATTTCAGTCTCCGTTGATTTGGCGGCTGTGACCTGTCACGATATTTTTATACTTATAATTATATATTATTTACCTTTATTTTCTATGGCCTATATACGATGTTTATTATTCAATAGAGTCCACAAACAATAAGCCACTTCAACTTCTAGTATTAATGGCTATTAAAATCGAATTTAAAATACCAATTTATAAGACTAAGGCACGAAACATCACACTACTCCCAATCAATTACAATTTACTCCAATAAAATCTGTAGCAATTAGATACCAAAAATAGCCACATCACTAAAATAGCGCGTATTTTAACAGCTACTCGGATCAATCTCATATCTTTAGAGTAGATACAACACTATAAAGTTTATGATATTATTGCATAAATATTTCATTGTAACGACCATAATAACGACCAGGCTCTAAAGCGCTTTTATTTTTTTGAAGGACTAAAAATGGGCTAAGGTTCAATCTAATATTATTCAGATTTATCAGAAATATATGAATAGGCACAAATTTTTAAAACAAATGAATAACACCAAAACAAGTCTCTAGCTAGAACTAAGTAAGTACAAAACAATTTTGTCATTTTAAACCTAAAAAAAGAAAAATCCTTATTGTATATATACGTTAGAAAAAGGATAATCATTATTTTTGTGATTTTTTTACATGTTAATAGCACATTTTAGCTTATTAAATATAATTATTTAATAAGAAATTTGAAAAAACAACCCATCCGTAAGTATGAGTTTTTTATTTTTATTTATTAAATAAGGATAATTATAATTATTTGATAATTATCAACCTTAGAAAGGTTTAAAAATAATACGTATCACAATAAAAGCTTCTTTCTTTCAAAAAATATCATTTTACGGCCATGTAATGCCTTAGAAAAATTTGAGGAAGTTAAAAAAGAGATAAGATACAAGCGGGACTTGCCATGCCGTACCGTGCTGTGCCGTACTGTACCGTGCCGTGTCCTGCCGTACTGTAATTGAGCTTACACATCGCTGCTCGCTCCTATCAAATTTCAAGTTCCCTTTCTACATCGTCGTCATCTGAGGAAACGACTTGATAATCTCTGTTGGTAATTTAAAATAAATATTTTTTTAAATAAAATCAGTAAATGAAGTTGCGTATGCGTAATTTTCTACCCTTAGTTACTTAAATATTTTTTTACTGCCTACTTTAACACGTTGACTGCCACGCCGCAGACACAATGCAATTCTTATTGTTCGCGGTCACCGTTGACCGCGGTGGCAGTCAAAGGCTTAATATTCTATACATGATTTTCTATCCTTACTTTTTTTCAACTACTTTTATATCTGATCCAACCTCTTTGCAGGTAAAGCAGCGCGACAAAAGCTAGTATCGATTAATTTAATAGAAGGATTATTTCCTCACTGACGTGGCGTTCAGAATAAATCTTCAGGGATTTATTAAAACTGCGTAATCGAGTTTTAAATTTCGAATTCATTCTCGAAGATCGATGGCTTAGCTCTGGCTTAAAATAAAGAAGGAGACAATAGATAAAAGCAATTCGCAGAATTTCTTTTTTTACTAAGTCAGTTTTGACTAAGATACATCGATTGTTAAAATAAACAAAATTGGGTATTAATCGCGTCATTACCTTGTAATTATATTGTACGACGACGTCATACAGTGACCACGGTTGATGCAACTCAGCCGAAAGACTGGGAAAATAGAATTACTAAGTAATAACGCTATTTATACCCGTTTTAGTTTAATTAAGTACCTAAATCAAGAGTACGAGTTGCGAAAATGCAACTCAGTCAAAAAACCGGGAAAATATAATTACTAGGTAATGACGCTATTAATACCCGTTTTAATTTAATTAGGTAAATCATGAGTTTGAGTTCACGAAAGTTTAGAAAATACGAGGAGGTAAATCCTCTCTCCATCTCTCTAACTTTTGACCGTTTACAAAATATAATAGATTTTGTATATACTATAATGTTCCAAACCAAGCCAACCGGGCCTTAAGTGAAAATTAATTAAAAAATAATATTTTTTATCCTTATTACGTTTTGGTTGGTTTTGTCTGCCTTTGTGGTCACGATATCCCGGATAAATTATAAGCAAACCACGTCCACACTACAACCAAATTCGGTAATAATAAGAAAGAATAAATTGAGGGAAAAACTTAGGAGATTACTTTCTTACATCTTTATTATCTGCAAGTAATTATTTCTCGTCGAGATTCCTCGTTTCTCGATTATTACAGGAATATCTCATTTATGAAAAGAAAGAAAAAAAAGATAAAAGAAAATTCAATAGTAGAACATGTTGAGGATAAAATAAAGCAATAAATAATACAGCTGAAAAAATGTACTTTCATATATTTTTTATAAACGTCAAGAGTAGAACAGAAATGTCATGGAACGTGTCAAGAACAATATTCAAACTGCTAAAACATAGACACTATAATAAAACCTTAATACGCCCCTTTAATTTAGACTTTATAATAAAAAATCTAAAATACTAAACCTAAGACAATATACCTAACATAAACAAACATAACAAGTGCTTTGCTTTAGGCAGTGCCTTGGTTAATATATCTGCTGCCATGTTATCAGTAGACAGATATCTCAGCGTAATATATTTATTCGTGTTTAAGACATCCCGTATATAATGCAATTTGATGTCAATATGTTTACAGCGACTGTGGTGCACTGGATCATTGGCAAGTGCTAACGCCCCTTGGTTATCCACATGTAATACCACTCGCGAATAATGCACCAAACCAATCTCAGTCAGTAAGCTATTCAAGTACACAGCCTCTTTCATACTCTCACATAAACTTACATACTCTGCTTCACAGGATGACGTTGCTACACACTTCTGTTTTTGAGATTTCCAGGAAATGCACGCTCCCCCTAGAACAAATGCATAACCCGTATATGAACGTCTGTCCATCACACAATTGCCCCAGTCGGCATCACAATAACCCATTACTGGCTTACCCGTTTTCTTGAAAACCATTTTGTAAGTAATAGTCCGCTTTAGGTATCTAAGCACTCTTCTTGCCGACTTCCAATGCGCCTCTGTGGCACAATCTGCAAATTGAGCCAGCTTTATAACGCTATTTGTGATGTCAGGTCTTGTTCCAATGGATAAATACATAAGACTACCTATTAGCTCACGATAAGGCCATTTTTTACTATTGCCTTCACCTTTTACGAGTTTTAGTCCAACTTCCATAGGCGTGCTAATATTTTCTTTGGCATTTTCCATATTAAACTTTCGTAACAAATCTGAAATAAATTTTTGTTGTGAAAGTTCAATGACATTATCTCTTCTGACAATGTCAATTCCCAACATGTATTTGGCAGATCCAAAATCTTTTAATTCGAACTCTTCAGCCAGTTCCTTTTTAAAACTTTCGATGTAACCTATTTTCTGCGATGCAACCAAAATGTCATCGACATATATAACAACAAAAAGTTTTGTATTGTCATCGAAATCTTTGAAATAAAAACAGTGTTCATTTTTAGACACCTTAAAATTCATCTGCTTTAACTTTTCGTCCAGTTTAAGGTTCCATTGGCGACCAGCTTGCTTCAAACCATATAACGATTTTTTTAAAAGACACGTATCGCCTCCAGATTTTAGATCAGCCAACATTTTACGTGCTCGATTTATAATGTTTGTATTATTTTCAGAGTCAACAATTTTCTCCAAACTCTCTTTTAATAACTCCGGTACTTGCATATAAATCTCCTCATTTAGACGACCATTTAAATATGCTGTGTTAATATCCAGTTGATGTATTTCCATACCTAATTCAACAGCAAGAGCAATCAGCGTCCTGACTGTTTCAAGTCTTGCGACTGGAGAAAAGGTTTCATGATAATCAACTCCATATTGTTGACTGTAACCTTTTGCAACAAGTCTCGCCTTTTTCTTCTCACTCTTGTCTGTATTAATTTTTGTAGTTAACACGTACCTACAACCCACAACAGCTCGGTCTTTTGGTTTTTTAACCAAAATCCAGGTATCATTAATTAAAAGACTCTTTATTTCAGATAATATAGCCTGTTCCCAACTATACTTTTCAGCACCACTCAACGCTTCTTTTAAGCTCACTTGACCTGAAAAATCTTCACAATCTACGTAATTTTCCCCTTCAGCTTCAACTTCTTGTTCAGCCTCAAGTTCCTGTTCAACTTCAACCATACGATAAATCTTACGTGGCCTACCTATATTTCCTCTCTCTAATTTCGGCCTTCCAGGAGCTCGCTTAAAAATTCGTAGTTGTTCTCTTTCATCTGTCAATTCATTTCTTGATGTTGTGTTAGTTGGTTGAGGGATTTCATGTTCCTCCACAGGTCCTATAATATCATTGTTCTTACTTGATTCCCCCGTAGATATTACAGTTGGTAACATAACAAGCTCTTCTTCACAATCTATACCAGATTGATTCTCCGAATCTTGTTTATTCTCAACTGAACGTAATTCAATTTCTACTGTTTTAGGGGTCACCTCCACTTCTTTAACTTTGTCTTCTAAGAAGGGATCTAAGCTATTTTTATCGTTCGCATTACAATCGTCGTTATGAAATCTAACATCTCTCGCTACTATGAGTTTTTTGCTCTCCGGTATCCATATTCTGTAACCTTTGACATCTCTCGGGTATCCTACAAAGACTCCTGAAACACTTCTTGCTGCAAACTTGTCCTTTCCTTGTTCTTTATCTAACACGTGTACCTTAGCTCCAAATTTTTGCATATAGTTGAGCTTCACAGATGTCCTAATCGTTCATGCCAATCTCGTACATCCACACTTTCCCTTTCAGACACTATCGAAGCTAAGGTATTAACTTCTCTAACGTAATACAAATTACCCTTACGTTCCGACTTCAAAACAACATTACCAACCTGATCAGTAATAGTGCATGAATCTTTACTAAAAGTAACATTGAAACCTTTATCAGCAATTTTAGCCACAGATAACAAATTACTCCGTAAATTAGGAACATATAACGTGTCTGGGAGTGCAATGACTCTGGTTGACCGATTATTACATGTGGATAGTCTTACCGTACCCTTACCTGTAATATCTGCACTTGAATTAGTTGCCAAATTTAATTTACCTTTTTGTGTTTTTAATGTTTCAAACCTGCTCGCATCGTTACACAAGTGCGATGTGCTACCGCTGTCAATGATCCAGTTTTCACCACTCGTTGCATTATAATCTGCAATACAATTAAAGGATATAAAACTAGTATCACCAATAGCTACTGCTGCATCATCCCTCACACACCGTGAAACATGTTTCGATTCGTTCTTCTTCACTGTGCAACTCGATGCTTTATGGCCAAATTGATGACACTTAAAACATTTAAATTTGAAAGTTTTCTTTCCAGTATCTTTAACGTTTTTATTTGACTTCTTTATTGTAATCGAAGCTCCTTCTATAGTACCCTGGTGTCTTGATATATTTTCTTCAAGGATTTTAACTTTTAACGCTTCTGGCTTCGGTAACTCGTCCCTGGACTCTATTGCACAACGAAAGTTTTCATATTCCGATGGCAAACTATACAATAACATTATGGATAACAGGTCATCATGAATTTGCACATCCATATCATTTAATTTGTCCACAGCATCAAAAAACTCTTCAATGTGTTGACGAACATCGCTACCCTCAGTCATCCTATGTAAAGTTAAGCGTTTCAAGTAAGTTGCTTTCTTAGCAGGCCCTTTCGAGGCGTAAATCGACTCCAGTTTTAGCCATAGTTCGCGTGACATAGAACACCCTCTTACATGTCGAATTTCACTTGGACTAATTGCTAAAATCAAATCTGCTCTGGCTTTTACGTCACCTGCCTCCCAACTTTTCGCTAAAGCGGGTTCCGCCGGTTTCGGCTTACTGCCATCAACGTACCCCCAGGCATCATTCTTAATGAGGAGTGCCTCTGCCTGTACTCTCCAACTATCGTAGTTGTCCTTACTGAGTGATTCAATACGTACATTCGCCGACGACATCATGTATACTATTGTGAATTCACTCACCTTTCACAACCACAAAAAATATAATTGTACCGCTGATTATTTCTTAGCTTTTTATTTCCTCTTGGTTCCTCTGGATCTAACTGCAGTTTTCTGGGCCCATAACCATTGTTGAGGATAAAATAAAGCAATAAATAATACAGCTGAAAAAATGTACTTTCATATATTTTTTATAAACGTCAAGAGTAGAACAGAAATGTCATGGAACGTGTCAAGAACAATATTCAAACTGCTAAAACATAGACACTATAATAAAACCTTAATAGAACAAAGGCAAGGGACACGTAACAGACACACAAAAGCTTTGCACCATCTCACTTGTGTAGGGTGACCACGAATTGACGAAAATTTCAAAATTTTATTTCCCGTCTTGCAGTCAAAAGGAAAAAATTGCATTAGATATATTATAAAAATAGACGAACAAAAGTTTACTCCGACAGATACTTAGCAATAGCAACATTAACCGACTGCTTACCTAAAATCGATGGATCGTAAATCAGTCCGTTATATTGACAGCTGAGTTATGGAATTTCAGAGCAATAACTAATTTTAAACCTTTCACTCCCGCGTGGACGCCAGCGTCGAGTAACAATTGATTTCCTCTTGTGTCTATTTGTCGGTGTTTGAAGGTTTAAGATTAGCGTCGTGAATCCTAAAGCAGTGAGAATTAGTAAGTTATAAAGGTAATGGCTACAGCTTTATTAGAATACATTTTATTCTGGCTTATTAGATCCCAAATTAGATAAGTTTCAGTGAGAAATAAACATTTAATAATCTAAATTAGTAACTGCATAACAGTCCAGGTCCCAGGAGAGGTTCTACTCAAGTCCAAACTGTGGTCACATTACCGATCTCCGCCCACACCTCGGGCGAGATGTGGCCCATATAGCGCGCTATTTTTGCGTGTACACTTATTAAAGAAACGCTTTGATTCAAAGAAGAGCTAGTGTTTAAAGAAAACCATGAGCTTGTTTTAAAACAAAATTAGATGCGGGTAGACAAAAATAAATGACAATCAATAAAACGTTTCTGTTGTCCTTTTTCTTACAACAAATTGTATTGAATTTGAAATTGGAAATTAAAATAAATTATTTAAATTTAATTTACATAAATGTAAATTTACATAAATAAATAAATTAGCCTGTAAATGTCCCATGTAGGGCAAAGGCCTCTTCTCATACAGAGAAGGATTAAGCATTAATCACCACGCTAGCTCACTGCGTGTTGGCGATTTCAGACTATTACAAGTCCAGGTTTCCTTACGATGTTTTCCTTCACCGTTAGTCACTGGTGTCTTAGATTAACTGAGAGAAATTTACATAATGCATTTAATTTATAATTTTAATATAGGTATAGGTATTCTAGCTTTACACGAGTCTATAATTTGAGTACAACTATAAATATAATTACAGAGCAATAAAATTCAGATCATATTGTATAATCGTGAATTCGTGACACGTTATCTATTAAGATGATCTTGTTTATTGATTCGTGAATTGGATTTAATAATAAATTAAGTACTTATTATTTTCTACAAGATTTTTAAATTATATTTTGTAGTCGATATCAAAAATTCACAAGACCGCGTTCATCCGTAAGTAAAATTCTAAAACAACAGTAAGAATTTCATTTAATAGCTTGGTCGCGGTAGTATTACCCTTGAACGCGGTAGTATTGCCCTTGAACAGGGTAGTATTACCCTTTTACAGAAGGTAATACCAGCCCGGTCGAGCCGGCCTATGACCTTGTGACTTTTGTCACGGGAGTAGATTAAAGGTTGCAGAAAAACGTAAAATAGAAAACGCACTGTGTCAATTTGATCAACATTTTTCAAATCAGTAGGTAAGCTATAAATAACTCAAATTTAACCAAAATAACATGATGTATGTTTTAATATATTCTCTCTTGACCAAATTTCGGTCACAGCGGCCAATCTCAACGGAGACTAGCCAATTACGCAGGAGATATTATAGTGCACAATTGTGTGCGCAAACACAGGTGCACTCAAAAATACATCAGGTGCACATGATGTATGATTGTCATTGTGATGTGTAAATGATTTTGTATAAACTCTTAAAATTTCTACAATGATTAAAAAAATAATGGCGTAAAAAACATTAAATGGCTGTTCAGTAGAAACCCTTTAACACTCTGTCAATGGCCATTGTAACCCACAACATGGTAACCACATTACCGGTCAACGCTGGAACGTTTACGTCACCCATTTAATTGAATTCACACGCAAAACAACCCTCCATATCGACTGATGTAAATGTGTAGAGTAGTGATACCATGCTGTAGTCAGGGTCAGGATATTTGGAGTTTTGGGTTCAATCATTATTTACTAACTTCCGCCTGCACCTTCTCCGCATGGTATGTTGAAAATTCAATAATGATTCGAAAGACATGACGTCATCTGTAAGCATAAAAACGTTATTGTTGTTTTCCTCAGGAAGTGTTTTTTTTTATGGATGGAGGTACCGTTTGTCCGTTTCTATACTCCCGACAACGTATTATGCAACATTTCAGGATGATCGGTTCAGTGGTTTAGGCGTGAAATGGTAACAAACAAACTAAATTTCATATTTATAATATTAGTGAGGATTAGGATAAGAAAAGGGGGCAAAGGAACACGCGGATCACCTGTCTCAGCATGTCTTTAAAAAATCAAATCCATTGTCTAGTGTCAGAGTTCATCTACATTCTATTTAAATCACTAAATTATGGATACTCCTCTCACATTCACAATCTCTGAGATAAGGAATAAAGAAACATTGTTTGGCACGAAGCTTATCGAAGGTTTTTGCGTAGCCGTGTAAGAGTAGACTGATTTATTGTCCCTTCATGGTCACCCCACTTCACAGCAAGTACCACTCACAATCAAATCATGTTCATTAGAGCCTATAGTCATTATATTCATAATTTATAGGAGTTATAGAACGAACGTGTGAACACGTTATAAGCTGGTTTTTTTTATGCGCCTAACCAAAATTTCGATCAAAGCGACCACTCTCAAGGTAATTTCATCGAAGACTAGTCAACTACGCAGGATAAAAAAGTTCCTAAGTGTGTATTCTAGCTCGGATGCACTCTCTATTCCCTTACTCTCATAGTCGTCATGTCTATCATAACCGGAGAGACATCATGCTGATCTCTACAATAATTAAAGAACAAAATACTGAACATGCATAGTCCCCACTCAGTCAAATCGATAATATGTAAGTACCTTAATACAGATCTAAAATTAATGGTCGTCGTCGGTCTAGAAATAAAAAACAAGTGCGAATCAAACTCAATCATTAAAACTCGAAAATACACGTTTCTTGTATGCGGGGGAAATTATTATTTGTTGATAAAACGGCCATAATAGTACCTAGAATGTAAAAAAATTATAATTTTAAAAGCTGAGATTTTTCTAAAACGTGATTACACGTTTTATGGATTCCTCAGCAACCACAATCTATTAATGGACGGATGAGGAAGTTAGAAATAGTTCTACTTGTCCAACACGCAGTTATCTCGTATCTATGGTCGATTTAATTAGATAAAACTGTGCTAATATTGACCCGTAGGTCATCGCGATCAATGACTAGCTATAATTAATCAATGTCAACTCATTTGAATTAGTGTTGCTAGAACGTTTTTTTCTCGTGTATTTGTTTTTTAGGCGTAAAATTATTTTATAAGAATTATTTCGATTTACACACACGGGTTGGTCAAGGTAATAGGGCAACCCCGAATGAAGCCGAACCCCTAAGTAATAATACAAATAATTCTTTAAATAAAGTATGAGTATCAGAGATTTCTAACCCTAAATTATTCCAATTAATAAATAGCATTTGTCTAGAGCAGCTGCACTGGTGTATTTAACCAGAAAACCGCAAATTCAAATTTAGCACGTTATCTAATTTCAATTTCCATTTTCCACAGAAATCAAATACTTTAGTTTCGCATGCGTTATTGCGTTTTTAACTGCTATAAGCTAAGTATTTAAATAAAAAATATTCTAAATTCTAAATAGCAAACTAGCAACCCCGTGATGTGCCGTTTACGCATTTGTTGACGTGCTATGACGTCAAGGAATCGATTACAATGACATAAGACGCTCGGTGGGTTTGCGATTAATTTTTGTTTACTGTTTAATATTTTTATTTTCCTTATTTTTAATACGATTTCCGTTTGGGAATTTTTGTTTTTAATTCTGAAGTTGTTATTAGTAAACATGATTTATCATTAGTGTAACAACATTTTAGTTGGACACAACAATTATGTGTCTTTTAGGTTTGATAAGTATGTAAATTACAAACATTTTTAGCAATATACTACTCTTTACTTATTATAATGTCTTGGCATAATTTTTTGACCTGCTAAAGTCAATTGCGTTTACTGAAAATAAATAATATTACTGATACATTGATAAAATTTATACATTAATAAATATTATAATCGAGAGCAAGTTTAATCGTGTGGTCTTCAGTGTGGTTTAACAACCACCCATAAAAATTACACGTGAAAAAAGAAAAAAAAAAGGAAGAATAAACAGCAAAAAAATGAGTAGAAAGATTAATAGCTCAGTTGGCAAAATCCAACTAGTACCTAATAACAGTAATAGAACATTTGATACAAAAATTTGAAAAATAACTTTCGTGAGTCATACTAATTATATGAAATATTAATACGGCTTTACTCACGCATTGACTCCGTTAGAGTTCGAAACTAGTCGGGCAATCCCCGAAATCAATGCGTGAGTAAAGCCGTATCAATGTTTCATATAAAAATTTGAACCTTAATAAGAACAAATGGATAATAAAGAACAACTCTTTGTTCCCATTCATTGTATGAATACTGAGTGAATGAAATGCGCCATACGTTCCGCTATTTAACTGCTCTAGTATTTTGGCACAAGAATACAAGTCGTTAAATACGTATGGAACAACGCGAGCCGGCATTAGTTACGTACGTAAAATGGTAGACATCCAGAAACATGTGGGATATTTTTTCTTCAGGATTATCTCCTGCCAGCACTTTGCCCACGACTTCGTTCTCGTGTATGTTGGACATAAATCGTGAAATCCTGTGACGTCTTTGAGCAAAGTAAGTACTAGTTTTCACGTTTCTATCAATTTAAGTCACTTAGGGAAAGATTTTACAAAAAAACTAAACACACATACACACAGACACACAAAATTTTACATTAAACTTCACCAATCTCTTTCTTTATCGTATAGGTAGTTAATGAACAACCTGGTGTCAGAATTAAAACCAGTCATAGGCCTCAACCGGTGCAGCGGTGGTTGCAAACGGCAAGTTGTCGCTCATTGTGGCGTTCTATGGGGAAGGCCTTTGTTCAACAGTGGACGTTTTCCTGCTGATGATGATGATGATGATGATGTTAGGCCTCTCTCAAATGTGCTGGTTTCCTCACAACGCCTTCATGTTTCTAATCTACGATCAAAGTCTTTGACTTGGCAGTCCAAATACGGTCGTACCTCTATCACTGCTGCACAAATGACTGATTTTCGTGCAAATTACAGGGTTCAGACAAAATTGGAAGCAAAAATGTGTCTTATCATATCATACTAACGGTCAATGCAGCTTTAACCTTAATACTTATAGCTATAGGTCAGTCAATAAGGCCAGTCGATTATTTATATCTGCCAACAGTCTTCTAAATTGCAAAATTGACCATCGAATAAGCCCCCTCGTACGAGTATCTAGGGGACTAAATAATTTGGTAATTGACCCAAACAGATTGAAATGTCATAGGAAATGTCCCAAGTTCATTGGCATTAGACCTCAGTGAATGGTCGGCCTCATTCGTGTGAATGCCGAGACTGATACGATATCTTAAAAGCTTTCATTATTTATAGATGCCTTTGATTATCGAAGGAAGATGCAAAATGCGTTTACTTACATAATTAAATAGAAACACTATAATACAGGGTTATTTGTAAAACATCCGCAACCTGAAAAGAGGTCATTAAACTCATCAGTATGACCAACCCTGAAATCACAAAAAAAAATCATCTGTTCCATATATTTATGTTCACCTCAACAAAATGTGTAGAACAGCTGATTTTTTTGACAACAACAAAAGCACTTGTCGCTTCGCGTTTGCGCATTTCATGATTTGATTGCGTCATAGTTCCATGATGACATTATTAATGGCAAAATTGATTACATCGGAGATTATCCAACCGCTAACAATACAATAAACAAAATAACAATTTAAATGCTGTTATTTTTCCTTGTAACGATTAATGTAGACTACCTATTTTGCCGGTGTGAAAAAATTATGGCTTCAATCAATACTACTCGCTATTCTATCGCCTTGGAAAAAAACTATTACAATTATTATTGGTAGGTATGTCTAATTAGTTCTTTCACTTGAAAAAAATCACTTTGACGGATCACTTTATTTGTTTGTGCTTTTCATAACCGACGTTTCATACGCATTGAATTGAGAACCTTCTCCTTTTTTGAAGTAGGTGAAAATGCCCGAAACCTCCTAGAAGTAACTTTGTATTATGACCCTGAACTACGCTTGTTCTCCTCCCCTAAGGTATGAGTGCAGATACATTTTTACAATCACACTCACACCAGAACAAACACCCTATTAAAATATACAATCATATTTTTCCGGGGCGAAAATCCTACACCACACCGATCCACAATACGTTATATTGCCATAAATATATATTCTTTTTTATTATTTATTCTTTTTATTAAAAATCAACGGTTATTATGATTACAAATGCGAGAGTACACCTGTGTGTCAATTTTGATTCGTTTAAGAGAAAAAATAAAACTCTCGCATTTGTAATTATAATAACTGTCAATATATACTACTGAAAAAGAACATGTCAATTTTTAAGGCAATAGGCATACGATCGGTACAATACAACTTACGCTTACAGTTTTTACTTCCTACTACGTGTAAGACCACAATTAATTTACATTTAAAGCACGTGTCTCCTGTTTCAGGCTCGAATGAAGCTCTCAGTTAACTTTCTTATTAGATTGGAAACATTGGCCGTTTATTGTGAAAGTTTACAGGTTTTAGAGTCGAGCTACTAAATTTTATCCGGCTGTTAGATCAACAGTTAACTTCTATGTCATCTAGTTTGCGTGTTTTACATACTCTCCGAAGCACAGAGCAAATGAAAACTAATTTGTAATACGCACATAACTTATGGCTTGCCTGGGTTAGAACTTGAGACAATAGTTTGAGGGATCAAAACGCTGGCTTATACCTAGCTCAAAGGCTTAGCATTGCTATTCAACGTGGCAATGCAGCCAGCGTTTTGGGGGCATTGCCCACTGGAAGCGGTCTTTTAGATTAAGTTTTTCTAATTTTATTTAATTTTTAGTTTTAGTATTAGTTGTATTTTATTTAATGATAATGTTACTAGAATTATAAATTGATATATGAGACATTTAACTTGGAAGGTTATACAGGAAGGACTAGGTCATCACAGATTTCCATTTACTATCAATGGTTTAGAAAAATATCGTGGAAAATTAAACACACGTGAGTAATATTGTCAACAATGTGTAAGTGCATAGTAAAAGAATAGCCCACTGGCACGTGTCATCAACTATGATATCTAACAATGGAGAATAGTTATGTCTTATAATAACAGCAATCAATAATTCCAATAACATTTTTTATGTTATGAGCCTTCAATCAAATTATTTGTGCTGTTTTGTGGGACATTGTATTAATTATATAAACTTTTTTATAAAGTATTTATGCATACCTACGTACTATGCAAATTTTGCAGAAAGAAACGAGTTACGGGATTTGAACCCACGACCTACTCGGTAAAGCCCCCAGTCGCTATGAGAATTAATTAATCTTTCTATGACCAATTCCTGGTGTTGCAAGGATCTACATATAGGTTACGATAACCGTTTAAAATGAAGCGGGACTTATGCCCGTTTATCACCTAAAAATAAATGGCAACATCTTTTTAGGGTTTTGTAGAAAACAAGGAACCCTTATAGATTCGTCATGTTTACTGAAAATGGCTCCTTATTCAAAGCAAATTATTCATTTATTTATTACAATAGTAGAATTTATTATAAGTGTACTTTCGCCCAATATGGAACTTGTCTAAAATGGAATCCATCCTTCATGGATTCCGCTCTAAGCGGACATGTGAACTTTTATTTCTGAAGTTTGTGAACCAAAAAGTCAGAAATAAATTATAATCAACTAGCTAAACCCTTACGCGGCTGCGCTCTCGAGGTTTTAATTTTACTCAATCGCAGAACCACTTAACGGGTGCAATTGTAAATATAAACCATCCAGGGAACCACTCAGACACTCACAAAAAAATTCAACAAAATCGGTCCAGCGGCTTAGAAGATATGCGCGTACCTACATATATTTCGGCGATTCATTTATATAGATATAGAAACTTTAAGTTTCAGATATTATTTAATTACTTAGCTAAATCTTAGCTGGAAAAAATGCAAAAAATTGCACAGAGTAAAAATATCTAACGCGTATTTCAAATACAACAGGATTTTCCTTAAATTAAACAATTAAATGCGCTTTCCCATGTAATTTATACCAAAGAGTATTGTCAGCAGAATGGGAACAGAAAAAACCATGGCATAATGGTTATGACGTCATAACGATTACACCGTCATTGTTATGGCGTCGGGAAATTAAATGGAAATTCATTAGCGAGGGCTGTGGCACGTTGATGGATAAAAGACAAATAGCTTGGTACAATAATAAAAAAATGTAACTTGAGTTCGGTTTGCATTGGATTTATTTTCTTAAATTGTGTACGGGCAGCGCGTACATCGGTACGCGTAGTCGGTTACGCGTGTCCTGGAACGCCATATCCATACTTAAGAGAGTACGCGTAGCTGCAAGTATGGAGATGGCGTTCCAGGACACGCGTAACCGACTACGCGTAGGTAGGTACCAATGTCTCGTTGTACTGTGCCTGACGTAGTGGCTTATGAAAAGCGGTGCCTGGGGGACGCGCGATCGCTGTCGGTTTGAGTGGGGCTTTGGTGATTATGCCTTATTTTTTTTTATGATGAAAGTGTCTCACCAGTCAGCCTGTATAATGTGACATAGTATTTTTTTCTTGCCAATTTAATAAAATGTTAGCATCCGCCTTGTAATTAAGAACTACTAATTTCTCGGCTAGCGTGCTTGGCGATCGCCACGAAGGACACTGCTTACTTCAATATTTAAATATCACGCAAAAACCTTGCCATAAAAAAAAATTATAGCGTCAAAGAGTTCATTAAGACTTTTTTTTAGAATCAAAAATTCTTAATCATAGAGATGTGATTTCATAATCTCGTGAAAAACATAATCGTCACATAAAAAATAACTTAAACCTTTTCGTCATCGACTCTAGTATGTTTTCTCAGATGTTTTTTAATGATCTTTTAATTGTTGATAACATTTCGTGTTCTGGATTTTATTTTATGCTACATTCGATAATAAAACTTTTAAAATTACGTACATACTTACTTACATAAAATGTCGAAAAAGATAAGTTTGTTTTACTTCAGAACATCTTTGCAGCCGCTCCTAATTATTCAAGCAACATGTAATAATATGTATTACCAAATCCACAGTATAATAAACATACAGTACGAAAACAACGTACTTGTTCAATAAACGCTCCGAAACGGCACACTCACACAAACATGTGTAATATTGCGTAACGACTGTCGCGGTATTCGCAGTATCAACGAACCATGGAGCAGTTACAAAGCAGATACTTAGTATCTGCTCCATGCAACGAACACGTCGTTGCGCATGTTTGTGTAAGTGCGTTTGTACGTAGTTTTCATACTGTACGTTTATTATACTGTGCCAAATTGATGTCGAAACAAAGGTGCTGTATTGATCTTAAACACAGCTTTGATAATGAAAAGAAAATTATATTTACCCAAGTTTTAACGCTTATACATATATTATGCAAGTTTAACTGTTTATTCCTTTGCTAACGAGGCGTTAATTATTAATACGCATTTTTCATAAGGCGATAATAATCTTAATCTCAACGCTTATAAATCTTGAAAAATGGAGAGATGCCTTTATCCAACAATGAGATGATGAGCAAAAGCTGATGTATTTCTCTTCAGGAAATAAATTGCGAAAAAGCATAATTACATATATAATTTCCACGCTTTTATTTACTTGCTTTCTTGTCTGTCTATCTGTTCGATATAAATTTTGCAATAGATTTTAAACTAACGATACCTACTTCACGATGTCACTTAAAGAACTGAGACTGAATGTTAATTTCGTTTTCTTGTTTGTTTGACTCACATACTCACGCCTGTATTCCCCAGAGGAGTAAGCAGAGGTATTAGTACGCGTACTGCATACACTCCATCCATCAATCATCCATCCATCTATTCACGTTTCGCCGCCTATGTTATAAGTTCCATGTAATAGGGGGCGAGTCTATTGCTAACCAAGCACAATTCCAGACTCAGTGTTGCTACTGAGAATTTCCTAATGGGAAAACCCAATAACACTTTGCCCGACCCGATCGAACTCCAGAACCTCGTGCTCAGCAGTCGCGCTTGCTACCACTAGACCAGTGAGGCAGTCAGTTGTTTGTTCGCTACAAAAACGAGGTAACGTGTATTATATTCGTTCTTAGCTAATTTTACTTTTAACTTTATGATCAAAAGACGCAAGAAAAGTCTTTCTCGGGGTAATTTGCAGAAAAAAGTAACATTACTTGCGACATTTTTCTTTTAAAATTACATCAAGGGAAACATTAGAGACGTCTTGGATCATAAACTCGTGACTTGCAGTAACGCGACCATCAAAATGTCAGAATAAAATATGACCAGAAGCTACGTTATAGCGTTTTAAACATTCATTCCGACTGATATAAGTTGCAAATGTTGTTTGTGTTACAGAGGACTTCTATTTTGTCTATGAACTCAAGTCCCTAGACTAAAAATATGTTGTATTGTCCTACTGCAGGTGTTACCGACTGGCTGCATACATACTTCTTTTAGTATTTCTTATTTTTCAGCCTGACTGACACTTGTCTTTGCTTTTCAGTTACGGTTGCTGTGATGTGTTGGTTAGGTACATATATTTTGAATATCAAATCGTGTAAAATATAATAAAGCTACTGATTTACAAGCTAAACGCAGTGTTACTATAAATTATATTACGCAAATACAGTCCACCTACTCGCCAATAAATAGCAGGTATCCTACTATCAATATTTGGGGTAAGAGTGAATAGGTCAAGTGCAGTGGACACGCTGATCCCAGTGCATGATGGTGGTTGGATGCAATTGTAGTGGCCACCCACAACGACATCTCGGCGATAAGGCCTTCGGGCCACTTGACGAAACAAAGTCACCTTATAGTGTAATCCCGAAGCAATAATACTCTCAAAATTGTATATCCGATAAAATTGAATAACCGGTAAAATTGTATATCCGGTAAAAGTGTATATCTGGTAAAATTTTGTATCCGGTAAAATTGTATATCCGGTAAAATTTTATATCCGGTATAATTGAATATCCGGTAAAATTGTATAGCCGGTGGCTATCGAGGGAAGTGAACGGAGTTTACAGATGAAAATCGATTTTCAAAAAGCCACCGGCAAAATGATGGCCGTGTGTGCGTGTCGGTTTCAAAATCGGTGACAAAAATCGGTGATAATCGGTCATAGGCGGAGAGCCTAAATGGTCCGAAAGGTTAAATAATAATAGTAATAAAGACAATTACTTTAATAATCATAATTAGTTCACTCACCTTGGAACACGCGTGGAACTAGGTAACTGCTTTCATTACGTATCTTGCAGATAGTTAAACAGAGCATTCAGTCTCGCAACTTTTGCGTAGTATAAATAGGACTAGAGGTTGACTATTGGTCGAGATTCGACCGTAATTTTCTTATTTCCAATTTATTTCGTAGAAAAAAAAATGTAAAAATTAAAAAATAAAATAGATAATTTATACAGAAAATAAAATGAAAATAAAACAGAAGATAAAATGACTTGAACTATTTAGTGTTTGCCTATTCTATATACATAATATACATATTTATTCTAATAGAAAGGATTGGATTCGTATTTCAAAAGTAAGCCCCTATTATTCTAAACAAAAGCCTGAAACTGAAACGTGATTTTTCGTAGGTACACCCATTCTGAAGCTTAGGGATTTTCTTTTCATTTTGTTTCTTTTATAGGTAGAGAATTTCTACACATAAGTACTATCAAACGCACAATGCAAAACTGAGGTCTTCCTAACCTTTGCGAACAACGTTCCCGCGTTCCCGTCACTATGCGAAATAGAAGTATACCCCCGAGTCGGTATGCGCCGGGCTCTAGGCCGAAAAACCCGACATAACCGTCTCGCATACCCCGAGCGGAAAGGTATGCATAAGGTACATTTCCCCTTTACACAAAAAAGGTTTTCCTCATACCGTTTGCAAACAAAATAGGTACGTACTTGGTGTCTAATCATCATCCCCTTTTTGAGTACCTACCTAATGAAAACATTCAATTTATTAACAGTAATAAACGAGTGAATCGTTAAAGTTTTCAAAACAAAAGTAAAACAAGTAGATAAAAACTGTAATGGCGGCTATAAAGTTTTATCAAGGTAGAATAAGTTTTTAGGGTTTTATTTTAATAGTATTTATGATCAGCACTGTCGTGGACGCGTATGACGGGTTTTCCCATGCGTTTGCACTGAGCGGTCCAGAGATTTAGTTTAGCATATGCCCTAAGTGGTTTGATAACAACGGGAAATCCCACTCCGGTTTTCAACAATGTTCAAACCTGAACAGTTACCAATAGTTAATACAATTTACATAATGACCAAAATGCTGGTCTGTACCTGGCCTAAAGGCTGAGTCTATTCAGCGAGGCAATGCAGCCAGCATTTAGGGAACGTTGCCTACTGGTAGCGGTCTTTCAGATTAAGGTTTTATTATTCTTTATTAATTATATTAGTTAGAATTCTACATAGATCATTTTATTATAATGATAACTTATACATATAAATTTAAAAAAATTACACAGGTAATTCAATTACTTTTCTTTAGAATTTTTTTTTTTCAGTGATTTCCAAGTAGGTATAAATAAGCATTTTCAACAAAGTAGTTTCCTCTTATTCATTATTTCGTAAAAACGTAATACCTAGTTCTAGCCTTACTGAATAGCTACAACTAGTCTTATTTTAGGAACGTGTTACCAGAGACAAAAAGGTGTTGCCAGCGTTCCGTCTCATGTAATTTGATGAATTCCCTTCATCTCATCATGCGTAGTGAGCTCGAGGGAAATGTTTCTTTTCTTATAAAAAAGTTTCTAATAAAGAAGTATAAACTGTAGTACGTATAACAAATAATGCGGATAACGTTATGTTCATTGAAAAGGTTAATTATAATGAATACATCCTAATTCACAACTAAACGCTCTCATCATATTTATAACGAAATTACAATCATTTTCTCATCTTATAATTAATTAAAAAAAAACTGGTATCAGAGTTTCAACCGCCCCATAGGCCTGTGACATGGTTTTACACACCATCGAAAATATCTCTGAAGTGTGCTAGTTTCCGCACTATGTTTTCCTTCGCCGATTTAAGCAAGTGCCATATAATTTTTATTTTTCTAATACGCACATGAGTTCGAAAAATCAGAGTAATGCGTCTCTAAGTCCGAACCTGTGACCCTTGGCAGTCCAATGGCTGACCTAGGCTATCAGCGATCTCGAAACTATTTTAAATATAGGTATTGATTGTTTTGATGGCCGATCGGACATTATAGATTACTTATACAGCCGTTTAACGGACTTGATGATAGATAAGAATACAGGCCGTCAAAAGAGTTTAGCGAAAGCATAATTTAATACTGTAGCGTAGCACACAATTAACAATCACATAATCAGTTTAAATTCAAATAATCACTATAAAGTACATTAATGGATGTAGGTGATTCTGGTACATTGTGACCTAAAAACCGTTCTTGAGAAATCCGTGTAATAATTTAAAATTCCCAGAATCCCACATGGTGTTGTTTACATACCGTTTAACGTTTGTTTATAGAACGTCACTAAGTTATCTACAAAAGGTCAGACGCCCGCTGCGCGCCGGCGCTTGCGCATCTTTAGTCCAGTTATCATATCGGACACTGACCGTTCGACTTTTAAATGCAGAAAAGTAAAGTAGATTAAATTTATTGGTTAAATTTAGCTACAACTGTTGCTATGAAAAAAGTTTCTTCAATTTTAGCTTCCCCTACATAAAGGATCATCGTATGAGGGTTGAAAGTCAAGTCAGTCACTAGCTTGCCAAAACACAAATGGGTATCCAACCGGGTGGGGAAGAGTTCCCCTCCAAAAGGATTCTCGATTTGGCTTGGTAGCCGTAGTGTGGGATTCCCACGGTCATGCTAAGTGAAACCCCGTGACACTCCTCTGGGCTTTAGGGCGAAGGTCACGTTATGGGCGGCCTGAGTTGCTGTTCTGAATGAGCCGCATCGCAACTGAGGCGGCCGCAGTGTTGTATAGGCGACGTAAAAGAGCTGGGGAAGTTACTTTTTTTTCTCACCTATCTCAATGAAGACTCCCAATTTGTAGTTTTCTTAAAATACAAACAGGTTATTCGACCTTATCGCATCAAATTAAAAGATCAACGATATAATAACAACTGTTTATACCTCACCAGGTAAGCAGGGCAGTAAGCAGTGCAAGACGCGGGGCAAACTCAGCTGACCTTATCGTTCACGGCAAATGATAAGTATTTGATACCGTACAGTCGTACAGAGATGGCAAATCTATGGGTGTGTTTGCCAATTATTTTGCTACAGGTAAATAACGTACAAAAAAACTATAAAAATAATAATATAAGTAATTTGTTTTTTACGTAAAACGGTTTTGTCATCAAAATTAAAGCTGTGTACCAAATATCACATCAATCTGTCTACAGGAAGAGGGCATAATATCGATTACTAAATTTGAGCCAAATAATAAACAGGTCAAGCTAAATAAAACCGTTAAAAAATGTCTAGCAGGGGTCCTAGCTCAGTATTTTGTGTAACCTTTAGAGTACAATTTCATATTCTTTTTAACCCATTACATGTTTTAAAAACCTATTTTGCCTTTGAAAACTCTTTGCAACGTTTTACAAAAAAAAAATGTTGACTTACTGAAAATGTTTGCGATCCCTGTATTGTATGTTTTGCGCACAAACACTTATCGCATCCACCTGGTAACAGCTGACAGTTGTATACATAAGTGAACACAGTGTACAATCAATATCAAAGAGGATGGTACGAAAATTCAAATGAGTTGAATGTTAAATTTGTTGACGGTATTTTCATTTAAATTACTCCAAAATTATTACAGTTACATAGTATTAGATTGTAAATGATAATGTTTGACTATTAGCTATGTGATGACCACCTGGCCGTGCTCGTGTCGAGGTAATGTGCGACATACCTTACTGAAGATAAGACAACTAAGGGAGATGAACAAAAACGATATAATAAAAAAAAGGCAAACTAGAACAAGCCCTAACCCTTTTTACGGTCATAAATATTACCTACACACTATACCTACATAACTACACTACACATAAGTATCTATTACATTCAGAAAAGGTTCGAGCTAGTTCACTTCGTATTGGAGATTCCATACCATCGAGTCCAGATTTCCTTATGGTTAGCACATATTATGACATTGAAAAAGTCACATTGGTGGCAGGGAGCCCACACCCACGGACTTGCAAAGCAGGTCCGTAACCAATGCGCCACCACGACACAATATAAATATAGGTAATGTTTATATTTGTATATATATCCAAGGTTTGAAACCACATTTATTTAAATATCACACAGCAATAGAAATAAGTTTTTTCCGCTTTAACGACGCAGTAACAAATTCATTGACGCCTTCATCTTGGAAAATAATAATTTAATATGTTTATAAACTCCCAAAATATTTCTCAGAACGGCGAAGGAACTCAAACCAATTCCACAACAGGATAAAAATAAACAGTTGTTGATAGTATTTCATATAAATAAGACGTAATCGAAGTAAAAACAGAACTAGGTACTACGTAAATATTTTCATATTTATTTCATGTTTGTACTAGTCCGCGGCCCACGCGGTTGAACGCTTCGTTATTTTTTTTTAATTTGAAAACAGAACATGTTTAGTAAAATTTGTTTTCAATAAAAACAAAACAATAAAAGTTCCACGTTCAGAAATAAAAATTAAATCGGTAAAGTGTTTTTTTTTCAATTATGCCTTAGTAAAACGTACCTTATTGAAGCTGGAAGCTGCTGGATGCAGGTTGCTTCCAACCGGCCAATCTGGAAGTCATTAGGGGAAGCCTATGTTCAGCAGTGGACGTCTTATGGCTGAAATGATGATGATGATGATGAAAACGTAATTCGTTATAAAAATCAATCGATTAGATTTACAGATAAAAAATACAGCCAGTCAGCAAACGGACATACGAAAAACGAAATTTCCAAGTTTCTAAATTTATAAGTGATACCACTTGCACTAGTATTAAGCATTAGTAATCCACTTCGAAGATTTTAAAGCATTATCTAACCACAGCTTGGTTTTTAAAACTTCGAAGTTGAAACGCTGAGCATCGAAACCCAACTCTGATTTCCAAAAAATAACAATTGCAAACCCTCGGAAGTAGTAAGTATTCCTACTTAGAAAAACTACTGGAAACTAAAAAAAAGAGATAGGATACGAGTCGGGCTTAAACCCGCGACCTATCGTATCGCTGCCCGCACCTATCAAATTTCAAGTTCCCTTACTACATCGTTTTGAGGATATACCTTGGTAATGTCTGTTTGGTAATTTTAACAAATTACTGAACTCAGAGCTGCGTATTGAAACTGCAAGGACATAAAAACCTTCTTACGAGTTGAAATCCCGCTCCTATCCTATTTCTTTTAAAATTTTCAAAGGCATTAAATGGGCCATAATAAGGGGCCCATTGGGGGATAGGGAGGGGCTGTATAGAATCGAAATTTTGATTTCTTAATAGATACATTTTATTAATTACTATGTTTACAAGTTTTATTTATTGTATAGTCAAAAGCATGTTGAAGTTTTTACTTGCTACATAAGCTCTCGACTGTACCTAGATACTTTTTCCATCCTCTATACTTCTACTGCCCCCCCTTGATCATCAACTGGCGACGCCTTTGGGCCATAACATTATGAAAAATGTTATAATTAGTATCTACTTCTACAAATTACATCTCCTATGTTTAAAGCGTGTAGGTAGGTACCTAAATAGTTATATAATATGTTAAACGAACTCGAGCTTCATTTAACACACATTAATGATTAGCTGCCACAATTAATAGAAACACGAGTAAATGTCTAAGGAATCCAGTATTCTGCCAAGTTTATTTCGAATGTAAATAGATGCAACCTATGAGGTCGAGTAATATAAATCTAATTTGTTACGATAATGAGGCGTATGAAATTAGATTACCTATAATTAAAAATGATGGAATCAGGCGTTACTTTGAAAAATTATCCCCATTGGTCCAATCCATCCATGAAGACACTTTTATAGATTATATCAATGCTAAAGAGACATGATGATGATGATGAAGGGCATGTAGTTATGTAGAGAAAGGTTTTAAGTATGAACGTGAATGGTTATAAGGGTAGAAGTAGACCAAAGAAAAGATGGATGGATTGTAATAAAGGCGACATCGATGGAAAGCATAGACATGACGGCTAATAGAGATGAATGGATGACCGATTGCGCCGACCCTAAATGAGTATGTACAAGGGCAGGAAGATGATGATATCAATGCTAGATGGCTAAAATTCGGCATGAATACACCATAGGCATAAATGGCTAACGGCGGCAACACCTAGTTTTAGCCAGCCGGACCTTTATAGACACTTTGATTTTGGCTGTCACGGAATATACCACACACGACACGACATGCAAGAGTGCAAATCGACAATCGACATGCAAATCGAAATCTAAAAACTTCATCTGCCTAGCCTTTTCCCAACTATGTTGGGGTCGGCTTCCAGTCTTACCGGATGCAGCTGAATACCAGTGTTTTACATGGAGCGACTGCCTATCAGACCTCCACAACCCATTTACTGGGTTACACGATACCCCTTGGTAAGACTGGTTGTCAGACTTTCGGGGTTTAGACTACCCGTAACGACTGTCAAAGATCTACAATTGACAGCCGGCGCCAACAGCTTAACGTGCTATCCGAGGCACGGAGAGTGATAATTAATTTATAAAACGCACATAACTTACGAAAAGTGGTGCGCGCCTTGGGTTCGAACCCGAGACCTATGACTTGCCAGTCAACGGTCCCAACCACTAGGCTACCACGACTCTAAATCGAAATCTAAAAACATATCAGTATAAAAACTAGTCTAAAACATGAATCTTCCCGAACCTAGAAATATCTGAGCCACGAAGAAAGTTTCAAGTGAGGAAACTCATTACATCGTCTGCAAGAGTATTTTAGCGTTCCTTCCCTGAATATAAAGACCAGCTATTTAAGAAAAGGCTGGATGAATGATAGGGTATTCGCTTGGTAACATAACTAGAGTATTATGTTGAAAAAATATTCTCAAGCTTACCTAGGTTTATTTTTTAGCTGTTCTTTCGCAAAAATACTGCATTGCGTATGTTTTTTATCTACATAATATCCATCAGGTATTTTAGTTTATAATACTTTAAAAACATAAATATTGGTACTAATTTTCTTGCACACGCTTTAAACTAATTTATACTCACTATCTCTCTTTCTAACAGAAATCATTAGAAAATTTTTTTTAGAGCTGTCAAACTAGTCCATTTGCGTGATGATATCAACGAGAATTTAGTCGGCACGTCACGAGTCACAACGGTCTCGTCTAATTTCACGTAAATTGGAAGGACGTAGACTAATTTGACAGCTCTAATTTGATAGTTCAATTTGCTGTCCTTTTTCTATGGTGTTTATTAGAAAGAGATATAGTTAGACTAAAATTTATTTAGCGGGATGTACAAGAGAATCCACACCATTATAATTATACTCTACTTACTCTAAAAATAGGGAAACTTGGGCGAGCTACATGGTTATCAAATGAGGACAATTATACTAAAGTAAAACCTAAAATTAAGTATATTATTTTCATAATAAATGGCATGACATGACATGCGTCTCTTTTATTAATCACCTACGAAGGAATGATATATATTGAATCTTCCACCCGCGGCTTCACATGTTGATAAATTGAAGTCTATGTTATTCTGATGTATAAGCTTTATACACTACTGTAAAGTTTCATCAAAATCCGTTCATTTTAGTTTTTGCGTGAAAGAGTAACCAATCAATACAATACAATAATGTTTTATTAGCGAGATGTTACAAAGTAATAAAGTACCTACAAGCTATATTCTACCGTAAGGCATGCAAAATTACATAACTAATATTAATTTTGATAGTACTTGGTTTTGACCAAGTATTATTCAATGGTCCAATTAAATTAAAATCAATCATAAGAAAAATATTTATGGTCCAATTAATGGATGGATCCATCAATACATTTTCACAAACTTTTACATTTATAATTAGTAGGATAGGTTAGGAAATTAGTTATGTTAATTAAAAATATTTTGCGAACCAGTAAATAAGTCTAAGAAAGCCACAACGTTGCCTTTACGTACCTTCAGAAGTTTTGTTTTTATTAACGCGAGCAAACCTACGGGCAAAAGCTAGTACCTTTATAAAAACAGGTCTTTTCCACCGTATGGTTCATCATCTGGTGACAGAGTTGAAACCGTCCGCAGGCCTCTGACATGGCTATACACACCGTTAAAAATCTCTCAGGTTTGCTGGTTTCCTCACGATGTTTTCCTTCACCGTTTTAGCAAGTGATCATTAATTTCTAATACACAACATCATCTGCCTTTTCCCTTCCTTCCTTCCTGTCTTTCCTTCTTGCCTTTTCCCATGTTGGGATCGGCTTCCAGTCTTACACACGTGAATTCGAAAAGTCGTGGTGTCGTGGTGCGTGCTTGGGTTTGAACCTACGACCTTCGAAATCTTTCAGGTGTGCTGGTTTCCTCACGATGTTTTCTTAAAACATGTTTCATAAAAATATGTGTAAACCATGTATGTTTTGTCAATTACGTGACATGATAAGCGTCGGAGATAAAATTTTGCACGAAGTACTAACAATACGCTTTGCTATTACGCTACTAATGAATTCTAGGGAAACTGGAGCACGGAGAATAATTTAACACAAAATTGCAGCGCCATCTTGTAGCTATAGTTAAATTATACAGAATCCAAGTCAAGGATCTTTTAACGTATATTAGGTCGGTGTAATAGCAACTAAAATGAGTATAGTTCTATTATTTAACTATGGTATGCAATGCTAACTTTTTGGTATTATGTTGAAATTCAATTCAAATCAAATATCTATTTGAATTTAATTATATCACTAAATAAATAAATCAGCCTGTAACTGTCCCACTGTAGCGCAAAGGCCTCTTCTCATACAGAGAAGGATTGAGCATTAATCACCATGCTAACTCACTGCGGGTTGGCGATTTCAGACTATTAAAAGTCCAGATTTCCTTACGATGTTTTCCTTCACCGTTAGTCTGTGGTGTCTCAGATATGACATTGAAAAAGTCACATTGGTAGACGCCAGGTTCAAACCCACACACGTGAGCTTGCAAAGCGGGTCCGTAACCAATGCCACCACCACGACTTCACTAAATAAATAAGTAAAAATTTTTTAAAATGGTGAAGGAAACCATCATGAGGAAACCAGAACACTTGAGGGGATATTCTCAATGGTATTTAAACCATAGTTTAGTTTGTTTTAAAGCCTATTTTAGTTTAGTTTAAAGCCTAGCCTCTGGCGTCAAACTTTTAGTCATCGTTTATAAATAAAGGGGTAACATAATATAGTCTAAAACTTTCGCGAACGGTTAACATAATAAAACAACTTTTAACGGATAACTTGCGTTGAATGTTTTTTTTTTCAAACGTCAGGTGTGTTGTGAAAAAATAAACATTCAACGCGAGTTATCCGTAAAAGTTGTTTTATTATGTAAAGGGGTAACAGTTGTAGGGATAGATAGTGAAAACCGTATCAAAATCCGTTGAGCAGTTTAGAAGAAGAAAGCGAAGAATCCGACAGATAAAAACAGCGCCAAGTTTATTTTATAAACTGAGAGATTTAATGAGCTAGCGTGGTGATTAAGGCTCGATCTTTCTTCTTCTGATTTATTTATTTATATAGGAACCACTAACACCATATTTAAAATTGAAACAGCCAAACATGTTTATCTGAATTAACCTAACACAGTTCCTCAAAAATATAAATAAATCTATGTTGAAAAGGAAAATGGCGTCACATATTAAAATTATTATCTGTCATTATCGGGTAGGTATGTGTTTGTTACTATTTTATCCTCGTTCTTCTGATATTAAAATATTGATTTTCCGGTTATAGTTTATAATATAAAACACAAGTACTACCATTAATAAGGAATACGCCTCGCAGTTATTGGTACTACACCTTACTTGATAAAAGACCGAATTTGATATCAGTATAAAATATCTGATTATTATTATTCACTATTCAGTATTGTACATATATGACAACTTTGCCAGTTTTCTTTTGAAGGAACACACAGTGTATTGAATGTACAGCCATAATTGGGGGGGTGCCAACAATAGGTCAAGTTACCCTACTCCAAATAAAGAGAAAAACGTCATAAGGAAGTGACGGTGGTTTACACTCGGATTCAATTACAGCGATGAGTCGGGTCGGGTGTCATCGAGACAATCGACCTCTCACCTTCGCATACAATCGAATCGCAAAATCAGTCGATTGTTGACTCGATTGAAAATTACGACAAACATCTTGGAAGCTCCCATCACCATCGCATTGTTACAAAGCAAATTTAAAAAAATAAGATTATTTTAAACTTCGAACTGATTTTCTTTCAGCCAGTGGATTAAGAAAAAAACTTAAAATGAATGTTCCTATCAGTTAAATCTTATCAACGCAACGTTCTTGTATGAGCCAGTTGTAGAGACAAAGGATTATCGTTGCAAGTTGCAATGAACTTGTCTTTAGATAGGCAATGATAAAGCGGATTATGATTCACAACTCTTGGATGCCCAGTGCTAAACATGGTATCTGGCTGGTAATTGTGTTCCACCATTAGTCGACATTTGCGACACGTAGAGGGAGAGGCGTTGGAGCTATTCTTCTCCAACACTGCGTAGAACAAAAACGGCAGTTTTTTAAAATTGAAGAAATTAAAATTTTGAAGAAGAAATTAAGATTTTAATGACTAGTAAGATTAGAAGCCGACTCAAAAAAATTTGGGAATAATAAAAATAATAACATAGAATAAATGACAAAAGGAACAACTCTACTAAAGACCAACGGAAAATATTCACATACATAAATCTCAGCACCACTTTACAAAAGCAAAATGCCGTTATAACGGTACAATTTTGTGTCAAACTGTTTGCAAAAGCAGTAAATAAATTCCTTTTACATCTAAAGCGATGTATTTGAATGCTCTTGTTAAAATTTCATACGCGACTTAATCCTATGAGAGTGTTATACGAACTGTTGCGAGTCTGCAAATGCTAGATAAGACGTAATCGTTCTAAAACGCCTAGTTTGAATTCAAACCACATGATTCATAGTTAATGCTTTATGTGTTTAATTAGTACAGTTGGCCAAAAAAGAGGTGTATCACCCTAAGGTTGAATGCCGCTTACAGGTTCATAGGTTATAAAGATTAGTTTCGCTTGCATATCGATGTGACACTTCTATTGCCATCTTTTTAAATAGTTTTTATACTTTTAAATTTAGAAACATTTAAATTTTCTTTGTAGAAATTAATGTCTTATCCACTTTTAATATAGGTTAAAATGTCCTGCACTTATAAGTGACTTATGACGTATGAATACTTTTCAAGGTTATGTCATTATTTTGCATCTGTTTCAGTGATATCTTTTTAGTAGATATGAACCTTGTTGTCATTTTCGATGACTAGGATACTAAATCAAAACTGATACACCACTTTCTTGGCCGACCGTACCTAAGATTCCTATTTCAAAGACAGTTTAGTTTTAGATAATTTGGTAGATAGATAGATACATTAAATTTATGCACAGCAAAGAAACAATAAATAGTTAATACAGTAGTATTTTACACTTACAGCAATTTCTTCTAGATAACCATTTGGAAAGAAACTAAAAGAAACCATTTGGTTTTATTTGTGAAATGGTTTTGATAACGCAAGATTTTCTAATATCAACGGAAATAATAAAATCCTGATATTATTATGATGATGTGAAACGAAACCGAAAATTTTGGTATGTATTATTAGAAGAAACAATAAAGAAGTTAAGAAAAAGAAAACCGACAAAAGGTACTATCTTTAAAATTTTAGAATTAATACCTACATAAAATGTTTTAAAAATAACATTAGATGATAAACCCGATGTATTTATCATGCAATGAGTTCTTTTTATTCATAAAGAATGATATTTTCACAAAATAACTAAAAAACAAAGCGCACAATTTGTGTTTAATTTAAAAAATTGCAATAGGTACAAAACACAAAGCTATTAACGCGCCACGAAGGTACACCAAGCCAACACCAGTTTACTGAAATATCCTTTGAAACTGCAATTCCCGAAATTGTATTTCTGTGTACCACTTTGTGTTTTAGGTGAGACTGTGAGAGAGATATAAAAACTGTCTAGACAGGATACAGAATGTAACCGACTAAAGCTGCGATTCCACTTCAGTGTCCTAAATAAAAACTTTTTAAATTGTAGTCGAACTATGCTGGTTTCAGCACGTATAGTATGGGCTGGCTCGAAGCTCTCACATAATATCGCATGAAATAAAAGTATCCGCACTGTTGCGTTTGCGGAGGAGAGATCCGGAGGCCTTTCCTGCCCGGCTATCGCCTCCACCTCTCCCTTTTCTTCTTCTACTCCCGTTCCTCAAACCTCTTTTTAAAGCCTAGTTACGCGTTTGCAACTATTGTGTTGCAGGTGCCTATGAGCAGCACTAATCACATACCATCAGATAACCCGCCTGTTCGTTGGTCCCCTTTTCGATAAAAGAAAAACACTTAGCGAGCGCACAATCGCACATGTTCAATTGGTGATAAATCGATTGGACTCGGACTCGATTAACGATTGCTCGCTCGCTAATTCATCTAGTTGAACGGCATCACGGACGAGCGAGCAGTTCCGAGCGTTACCGCGATTTTTTTTCTATGCAAAACGAGTGTTCTCTCACTGAAATGTAAATAGACCTTTTTGTATTACGAACGTACTTCAGTAGAACTGTCAAACATTTGCTCAGAACAAAATGTTCGCTCGCTCAGTGGAGACGCAGCTCAACGAGAAAGCGCTTATGATTTAAGTGCTGCGCTGCAAACAATGTTATTTTTATGAATAGGAAACGCTCAACCGTTTGATTCTCGACAAAAAGGGCACAAACTAGAACGTTTACGGGATAAAGACGAAGCCGCGGGCAACATAAAGTAATTTCTAATTTATTAAATTACCTTACATTGAAAAGATACGTGTGAATGAATATAAAAGGTATCTTCGCTTCTTTGCTATCTTAAGGACGTTTCTAATCGACAAGTCCCATCTAATCGCTTTTTTTTATCAGCATGTAACCAAATACCTCTTCTCATAAACCAGAGGATCGAGTATTATAGTCACAACGCTAGCTGACTGCGTGTTCGCGATTTCAGTTCAGGTTTCCTCACGACATTTTTCACGACAAAGGAGACTAGAAAAGGGTACTTTCTTGAAGAAATACCATCAACCTCTAAACACTAACGTTGTATAATAACTTTTCAAGATCGAAAAAAAATGCATACAAAAATAATTAAATTACTCTGTAACTTGCATATTTTCCAACGATATGCAGAATGTCTAATAATGAATGTAATAGGCAAATGTCTTTAAAAAACCTATTTATAATTTGAGTGAGTCAGCAAAAAGCCAGAAGCTGCCTAATTGACGTACAGGCGGCACGTCAGTAATAATTGTCATGCACAATGACTCTTATTTCAATTGCAATTAGTACGATTTTCA
This sequence comes from Protodeltote pygarga, assembly GCA_936450705.2. Taxonomy (NCBI): domain Eukaryota; kingdom Metazoa; phylum Arthropoda; class Insecta; order Lepidoptera; family Noctuidae; genus Protodeltote; species Protodeltote pygarga. The sequence continues at coordinate 3,593,260 of OW388257.2, read as the reverse complement.
TGTAAATCTAATAAAACTGACGTTGATTATGCAGATGATGTTGTCTGTATAACGTAATGAAGGCAGTAACAGTAATTCAGTACTTAATTGTAAATGTATTATGTATTTGAGTGACAGTAATTTATTTGATTGATGTCAGAGATCGGCGAATATTCTGTAGCTATCACTGAGTTATTTGAGGTCTCATTTTATTTATCAGGTCTTTAAGTTGGTAAGATAATTTAAGATGTTTTGAGACAAAAAAAAACGTTAGAACTTCCTTTGAAAATTGTTTAAATAAAAAAGGAAGAAAACCATTTAAGTATTAATTCCATTTTTTTTTTATAAATTGATGTTTTTTTTTTGTTCAAAGCGTTAGCAACCTATAGACCTATCTCTAACCTTATACAAAGTTTAAAAAAAAAAGTCCCTTGTTTGACTAATTGGTGTATCTGACTGTGTAGGAAAGTACTTTATAATGTAACTAATTGGCAATTGTACTCAAAAAAGAAAATTCGCTTTTAAAAAAGGAAATTCATTTTTGTTTATTCTGAATTAAATTTATTCTTGACGCAATCTTTACTTGTCAATTTAGCTGAGCTACACATAATTAAGTATGCAAAAATCACGTCGATCCGTTGCTCCGTGTTGCTCTGTTTAAGGACTTGTGTGTTATTTTAGAATAATAACTTTCGTGAGTCATAACTAATATACGAAATCGGACCTAGGTCCTCGATGCCGGCCGCCGCGTATACACCCGCTCTTGAAAATGGACTCCGTTTGAGTTCGAAACTAGTCGGGTTTTCCCCGAAAACAATACGTGAGTTAAGCTGTATCAATATTTCGTAGACTTGTGTGTTATTTTGAAATGCAAGGCTTCACCTCGCAGAAGTTTTGTAATTCGGCCATGTCCAACTCAACGGGAGTACGGGATTTACATGCGCTAAATAGCGGTACTTCCCCTACCTATTTACTAAGCGTTTAATGACAGATTTTACCTTGATTTTACCACATTGACATAATTTTTCTACTGCATAATTATTCACGTTACCTATGAAACATTTCCTTGATTTTCCTTTAAACGAAGTAATCTTGCAATATTTATCTAAGAAACATGCTGATACCAGTGCAAACATAAATATTACACACATTTTTAACATTTTCGTAAATAAGATAAGAAACTCAGTATCTTTGGCTATTCCGTTAGTAACTAGATTACTATTAAGTGCTATACTTTTATATTATATCATAATTCTACGAAGTGAATAGTTTAAGTTTTGCTAAAATTTAAAAAAATACTTTATTCATATTTTATTGCTGACAGTTACGGTTGTTACGTGTCTTTTTTGTAACGTTGGGTGCAAAATCTTAATGAATTCGTCAAGTATATGAGACATTTTAAAGGGAATCTTGGTACGCGCAGCGCGCCGGGATGCAAAAGATATTTCAAGCAAAGTCAAAAAGCAAGCAATCTGGGACAAAAACGATTTATACTAACGATAAATACACACATCAAAAGTGTCTAGGGATATTTCAATTAAACCGAAATAACTAAAATTCTATTAACTTTTTGTTAAGACACCTACACATTAAAATAAACCTTGTTTAATAGCCTATCTAATCTGATGATAAACTTTTAGATAAAGTTAATTTTTTTTAAAAACTTAGAAGAAGAGGAAAATCTCGAACAAAATTTTAATCTTAACTTTATTTTTGAAACATCAAAACCTAAACAAAACAACTATTTTTTTTTTTAAATTGTTGAAAATTTTAAATTAATAATTCGTGAATCTACCTAAGACTCTCCTGACACATCTTCAGCGGTTCTGCATACTCAAAACAAGGGTGTCAATATCCTGTTGTGGAATACTGCCCCAAGTCCTGCTTAGATTCAAGAAAAGCTGGTTTTCATGCACAATATCTTCAGGGAAATTCCTAAGAGCTCTTCTCTGAAGCATATTCCAGGCACGCTCAATAGGATTTAAGTCAGAGGATTGTGCAGACCAGTCTAAAGCTTGGATATCATGCTGTTGTAACCAACTTGTAACGATACGCGCCGTATGTGGACGGGCAATGTCGTGCTTTAGCTGGAAATTTTTCCCATTTGCTGTCTGTGGGACAAGATTACAGGCTCTAGCACCTCATCTCGGTATTATAGAGCAGTCATATTGCCTTGTATCCAAACGAGGTCCGTTCTACCGCCGAGACGAATTCCTGCCCAAACCATAATCGTGTCACCTTGATATGCATGAACTTGTTGTGGGTGCTGCAGTCGATTCCAACGTCCAGGTTCTCTCCAAAGGCGTACTCTTCGCGAATCAAGATGAAATCCAAACCTGGATTCATCAGAGAAAAGCACAAGTGACCATTGAGAAAGGTTCCAGTTTTCGTGTGCAATAGCCCATTGTAATCTTCTTCCTCGATTGCTTCTCCTTAGCGCTGGTACCCGAAGTGGCCTACGAGCACGTAGGTTGACTTCATGCAGTCGTCTTCTCAAAGTTTGACCGCTTACCAGCAAACCATACTCTCTCTGTAGCCTTTGAACCAATTGCATCGCCGTTACATTTGGTTGACTTCGTGCAGTATTTACTATGAATCGGTCCTGTACATGTGTTGTAATGCGTTGAGGTCCTTGGTGCCGTTCCACCACTTCCCCCGTGACACGATAACATGACCAAAGCCTGGATATAACGCTCTGACTGGTCCTCATGGCTTCAGAAACCGTAATTTGGTTAGCGCCAGCTTGAATCATGCCCACTGCTCTTAACATTTCGTTCCTGGTCAAGTGTCTACGTAGCATGATTAAATGAACACCGGAGATGCGTTTTAAAAAAAAAAATGTTGTTTTGTTTAGGTTTTAATGTTTCAAAAATAAAGTTAAGATTGAAATTTTGTCTGAGATTTTCCTCTTCTTCTAAGTTTTTTTAAAAATTTAAATTTATCTAAAAGTTTATTATCAGATTAGATAGGCTATTAAACAAGGTTTATTTTAATGTGTAGGTGTCTTAACAAAAAGTTAATAGAATTTTAGTTATTTCGGTTTAATTGAAATATCCCTAGACACTTTTGATGTGTGTATTTATCCTAATAAAGAAAAAAAATATTAATGATATTTATAAGTTTAATCCGGTTAGCTGTTGAGTCGTGATTAAAAAACATCACACAAATATTTCCGCTTATAATTTCTTTTAGTATGTAAGGTATGATGTTATTTTTAATTCATAAAACATCATAATAGCATTAGAAAGAACAGCAAGAGAATTCATTAATAAGAATCACCGTGCAGTCGTTTGCATACCTGCTACTCGTTTATGCATTCAACGCCTTCAAAGCCGCATATTTTTCATACCCACAAAGGAATGCCTCGCTTAAGCGTGAAACTTAGCGCAGATGGAAATTAAAGTGCTTGGAAATAATCCTAAAAAGGTTTTGTGAGAAGCGAGTAAAGTTTCATAATACATTATTCTACGGAGCCTACTTTAGAGTGATACAATGCCTTTCCAACCGGGTTACAGATATTTAGGATATACTTTACCACACTGACCTCTTATTACCAACAGGGTTTTCTTTTCAAACGGAATTTCTTTTAACCAACAAATCAATCAACAGGCATTTAAAATTAGAATATGAAAAAAAAAAACAATATTTATTTCAAAAAATTTTGACAGGCATTTAAAATTAGAATAAAGAAATTCAGGTCAATTTTTTTTTGCAAAAATTATGGTGGCATTACCTTTAAGTACCAGTATCATATTTAACCGAGACCCAACCACACGTAATTAGGTGCTTATGCCTCTTAGAAACAGACGGACAGAGTCCAAACACTGTCTAATTATATCTCATTATGCCCATGTTTAATTTTTAGGCGAACAAAATTGCGTATTTATGACAAAGAGTCCACCGCTTTTGTTTCTGATTCGTATCGCTTGGGGCCAGAGCTGCGTTACACAGTTGAAAGAGAACCGGCGCGTATATTTTTGATATTTTAGCTTTATGTTATGCTTTGTTTTATTTAAAAAAACATAAACAAGACGCAAATGCTCGCTGGCTGATATGTAAGTATTTAAAAAGTAACGATCGGGTTAAAGTATTCGATGTGATAATACAATTTCATTTGAATAGAGATTTTCATTTAAGAATTCGGCGATAAAAAAATGATCGTTCGTCATTATTGTATTAGGAAAATGCAATTTCTCTACCTACGACTGACTGTGTACGATATATAAACTACGTATATTTTTAGCGAATATTTTTATTTTGTTAGACTAAGACCCAATTTCACCACATCCAACCGACATGACCGATATTCTGAAACCAGCCTGACACTACCACTATAAATTCACTAATGTTGCAAGATATAACTTTGACGAGGAAATTAATTCTGAAATATTTAAGATTATAATCATTAAACATATAAAATCAATGAATAGTTTAAAAAATTGGAACTAACCTAGTTAAGGAGAAGTAGTTTTCATAGATTTTTCTGATAACAGCGAAGTAGTATATGTTTTAATAATAGTAATTAGCAATGTAATTCATTCCATTCTAAACTTTGAGTGGAGGATATTGATACGCTAAATTTTTGACAAAAAAAAATCAAACAACACCTACTTATACGTACTACATTACTACGCTACTATCAAAATACAACACACGAATCAAAAACGTAAATAAACAATGTAAACATTGGCCTATGTTTACAATAAAACAATTGCCCCGATTGCCCCTCTGACGTCATTAGTTTGGACATTTTCCGCAGTGCCACGCGAGAGGCTATCAAATTATAATCTTGCTTCGTCACGACATTTTGTTGAAAGGAAGGAGATCGTTATGAAGTGTCATTACTGCAATCTCATGCTAAAATTTTGATGCGATTGACCTGTCACAAAGTCAAAAATGTCAAATATTATGAATATAGTACACACAGCTACACATCAAGCTGTACAATACCAGTATGAAGTGACCTCGCATTTGTATCGGGTCTTCGTACAACAAGATGTCAGCTTATAATGGAAATGTACAGTCGGCAAAGTAGTTATGTTGGCAGGGGCGCTAGTTAAGGTTGTAATTTTTTCAAGATGTTATCAACATAACATTTTACCATATTTTCTGAAAGGGTATGACTGAAACATATAGAATACAAAACAATTTTACACATCTACATGTACATTTCTACAAAAAATTTAACCCTAACTACAGGCCCTGCTAACTTAGCTCCTTTGCCGACTATACGTAGGTACATACACAATAAATAAATTGTGGTCGAGTAGTGGTTGAAAGTCTTATTTTTTTTTTTTAATGATACATACCTTTTTATTGATTAACACTAAGGCACGTTTTCACCGATTACTCGTAAATTGTAATTTGGTAACCCTCCATATGAATTCCTATTACCTACTTACATCATGCATATCCGTAAACTGTGAAACCGTCTCCAAAGCTCAACAATAGTTATTAAACAAAATTTTAATTCAGTAGATTTCCTGTTCTTTTTTTTTCATTATGATCAAACTACTGATCTATTGTTTGCGTTTAGCGCGGTCCATGTACTTAAGATACACTGATCCTCAAAACACAGAGACACTCGAAATGCACGCTACAAAATATCTGAACGCAACGCCATCTGAATCTGGCAAACACTACCAATAAAGAACTACCCTCTATATTAAATAAAGCGAATAACTATAAGTTCGTAATTCAAATACCTAAAGTAACTTAAATTAAGTTTGAGTTTTGCTTTAAGATTAAACCAATCGCTATGTTAAATAAGCTACGCTCAATAGCAAACATTGTAAAATTAATTTAATACTCTCTCTGTGACTCAATTAAATATGATTTCTTGTTTCATTCACCGAAATGAGGAAAACGGTGACTAACAGCGTTTACGATCGATAGTCTGCTTAATTTTAGGTCAGTAAAATGGGGCATATTTCTATTTCACTGCAGTTTCCCAGTAAAGTGACACAAATACGAAAGGGTTGCAATCAAGTATGCTAACTAAAAGTATGGAAGATAAAGTGGTTACAGAGTTCTAAGTTGCATTAACAGATTTAAGGGTTGAAATTTAGAGTTGTTAAGGCACGGAATCTGCTATCTCGGCATGCTCTCTGGTATAAAACAAAAACTCATTTTATATTTGAAAACATGTTTCGATTAAGTTGAAATTTTTGCTGAAACTTTGTAAGGTTCTTCTTCAATTGCTTTGTTTCGATTTTTCATAACTTTCATAACTTTTTCATTGATTTTATATCTTCAATCAAGTTCAATGTGCGAGCCAGATAGCAGATTAGCGCGAAAAGGCGCTTTAAATAAGCTTTTTCCACTTCCAAAATACTGAAAGATCTACACTAAAGTGTCTCTCTCTAATGGTAGACCTTTTGCCTAATAGGTAACAGGTATCAGTATCACTCATTGAACTAATATAGAAGATACAGATAGGTAAGGTATAGTATCTATTATTATACAGTAGGTATTAATCTTCATTATGGTGATACCAAATACATATGTTTTACTTTTAAACTGTAGCAATTTATTCTACCCTATTTGCTTAGATTTTTTAGGTACCTACAAGTGATAGAATTGATCGAAGACTGACGGCTGTAATTTATTCGGTCTCAAAATCATAAGTCAATTCTGACAAACTTTCGCTCAATGGAAAAAAAACAAAATGCCGATGGAAATTGGATCAATGGTGACACTTTCTCTGTTGTAATATGTGCTATTGTGTTTTGCAGATGTATCAAGTAGCAGCTAAGTAACAAGACAGTGTTCTACAAAGAAACTATAACATTCAATCATTTACACCTCTTAAGTTCGAGGAATTGCATATGTCAGTTCAACTACAATTTCAAATAGTCTGACTACAGTTAGTTTCAAAATCGTAGATGACTCAAAAATAAAAATAAATTTTTTTTTTCATGTAAGTAGACCGTTATAGGTACTTATGAATAGTCATAATTCTAATATTGTTTATAGTAAGTGACTCTAGTTGCCAGTTCCAAAGGCAGCCTACCCTTCATGGAGAAGAATCTGGCAAGAGACTACTGTATAAAATGTAAATCGCTATTGTCTTCCCGCGAAATGGCAATCGCTTCAAACCCTATGGAGTTTAATTGACGTTACGTAGAAATGACGTCATTTTTATTAAGTGCTATCTCTATCTAGCTAACCATTTTCAAACCCTTTCGTCTTTGTCATTAATTGATCAATTTAAATTATTTCTGCGGACGTTGTACTTATTATATTTTAATCTTCTTAAAGGTGATATTATATTTTTTTTATTTAAATAATCGAATTTATGCCGTAATGCCAACAAAACACTGCAAAAAAAAGTATAATTCAATATAATGTATATCGTAAATGTTATTACTGTAAACCGTTTGACCTAGGCATTGAAACCTCAATGCACTATCATAAGATTAGGCGATTATTTTGGATTAAATTATTTGATGTAACTGCGCAATTTAATTAGATATGGTAACAAAATAAAAACTTAAAATAAAATAACGCGTAGTATGATAGTAACTATACTTACGCACATCTACATGTAATAATAGTTTAGGCAGAGAGCGGTACCTACCTAATGCTACTAATTTTTATAGGTAAACGTCAAATCAAAAGTGAATAGGCATCTTAATAGTGCTCCATGTAGAGCAGAACACCGTTTACCATCAGGTGGCTTGATGGTCAAACACATGCCTTTTTCATATTAAAAAAAAATCTCCGTAATCTAATAGGATAGGTCGCCCTTGCGCCTTGAACGCGAGAATGGTATTTTATGTACAAATTTCAATCGCAATTCTCAGCTAACTTCACAGACGGAACCGTGGTACGTATTGTATATACAGACGGCTACACATCAAGCAATACATTTCCAGTGTAAGCTGACATCTAGTTGACCGAAGAGCCTATACAATGCGAGGTCAGTTCATTCTGGTTTTGTATAGCTTGACGATGCCGTGTGTTCGTAATAAATAAATGAAAATGTGACGTCAGAGTTTACAGAAAGTTGGCAGCCAGTCGATGTGGGAACATCCGAAGAGATACGTTGTCATAGTTTTACACTTTGTTCTTTTTTATTGAGAAACTTTGGAACGAATGTTCGCGAAATATGAAATGTTTCTTTATAGAGAAACATTGGGGCGTACCCACGGCGTACCATACCTATTTGTTATTGGATTTACATAGAATATGCGTAAGTTCTGTTCGTAAAAAATTGCGATATCAGTTTGTACTTATGTCGTTTTTATTACAAGCTTTTATTTAACTTGCAATTTCACGTTAGTAGGTATGTTTTGGTCAATTCTTGCAAGCTGAATTAGAACTTTAGAAATGCATTTTTATAGTATCTTGTCACCATATATGTATACCTAAAAGTATCCTATCATTAATGACATACGATGAAATTTGATACGAAAACCAAATGGTTTGGACGTCAAACTAATTGATTTGGTAATGCAATACTTTGGAAAACTGTATTGTGTAACCCCTCGAAATTACCCTCGGACAGACCTAGATTCTTAGTAGCAGATAAAATACTTACCAGCAATTTTAATTGAGATCGTCATAATATGTTTTATTCATAGTCAGTATTGAGTTAAGCTCGCCTTTGTACATGTACTTTTGTCTATATGTTTTTGTATAAAAATTTTGTGTATAATAAAGAATTAAGATTTAAGAATATTTTCTTATTTCTTTTGGAAAACACTGCTGAGTACAGGTCTCCTCAAAACCCTTCCCGGTTTTGAGGAGACTCTACTCTATTCAGCAGTGGGATATTCCAGGTTTATTTATTATAATAAAAAAATATCGCACTTTTTATTGATACTTATTTCATAATAACCTTATCGAGTGTGTAACCTGTGTATACGTAGGAATGCATATATTATGTATGTATATGAGTACGGCAAATGAACCGAAAATCAGTGACATAAAAGATAAAATATTTTGAAAATAAATACATTAAAGCCGAATAAATTTTGTTGGCTGTACACATCAGCCGCCTCGTTACACATTATCAACACAAATCGCTTCATTTATATCAAAATTGTGTTGAATGTTGTGTAATGTTAATATTTACTGAAAATATTTTTACGAAAAGATTTATCATGACATCATCGGGCGAATAAATTTAAATATCTAAAGGGTTTCCTGATAATCATAATAATAATGTCCTCTTGACGGAATTTCTGTCACAGTTACCAATCTCAACGGATTAGCTAATTACGCAGGAGATATTAAAGTGCACAAATGTGTGCGCAAACTCAGGTGCACTCTCTGGATCACTCTTATAATCCGATGGGACGGCTATCCGACACGACCGGAGAGAGATCAGGCGCAGGGCCAACAGCTTTACATGCTGGCCGAAAAATACGCACTTACCTTACGAAAAGTCAGAGGTATTTTTACAACCTCTTTATATATAGAAAACAAATGTCATGAAAAAACTTCATCTTAAATATATGTCTACTATTAAAACGTTTTTTCAATGTATTTTATGCCTTCGCTATGAGACCTCTGACTTGTCAGTCAATGGTCTACCCTAGGCTATCACGACTCGGTTTCCTGATGGTTTATAGAACAATCAGGTTTTTTCTTTCTAGGAAATTTTGCTCGACAAAACTCTATACATAAATGTCTAGGTCTACATGGTAAGTACACGAGACAGTTTGCTTAGTGCGAGCCTGCGTTATCAGAGATCTTAGGTGACGTTGACACGATAACCCTGAAACCGGTAAACCTACGCAATACTGATAACTCATTAAAGACTAGATTATGAAATTGTAAAGTACCATAATTTTGCAGTTGTAAGGAGACTTTTTTTCGTATATCAAATCTACACCTGCCTGGTTAATCATTTAAAAAATCACACATTTTTTGTTTCACTTTAAACAGCCATGTTTCATCTTATCTTTAGTATCAAGAACACTCAAATAAACACTATACCTAGGTACTAAAATAAAAATAAAACTTTTTAACAAAAAAAAACCGACAAAAAAAGGGAACTAAAACATAAAAAATTGTACTATTAACTATACACATTTATCATTTATTTAAATATTTACAAAAATCAGATATTTTTGGAGTCAAAGAAGAAAAAATCATCAAAATCCGAAGTTATGCGTGATCATTAAAAAAAACATACACGTCGAATCGATAACCTCCTCCGGTTTTTGTCGTTGGTTAATAACAATTTATTACTTTTGTATATCCTTATTATACATAATTACATACTTTCCCTTTTGTGGTCATTTTTCTTATAATTTTGCTTCAAGTTGGCTTCAATCCGAGTAAGGAGATGTCCAAATATAGTCCACAATGGTAGTACGAAATATTAAACCACCATAGATTGACAGTAAAACCCTATTCTAGCTCGTATAACTTTATCGATACTACGTCGACTACGTGTAATATGAGAAGCAATGTTAATCGCAGATTAACCGATAACAACTGATAACGAGTGATCAAATCTCCACTGACGTCCTTTTAACTGACTCAATGTGTTGCCAGTGTAATAAATCCATAATATACAGTGCGCTCAGTGTGGGCACACGGCTTTGCGAGCCATTGGAGAGCATAATTGCGAGCTGAACCGAATAGCTCCCCCCTATTTGAGTCATTAAAACTGTCAATGTCGCTGTAACCGAATAGGTTGAGAGGCTAATAATAATCTTAATATACAACAAAACACAAAAACAAACAAAAGTCGGGTTTGTTCGAACTAGAACGGCTAGATTTTCATGGTTTTTGATTTGTTATATTTGTCTCCGTCAAATACTAAAAACTTAGGTTACGTAGGGTAGGGTATGGTACCGGTAGAGTAGGGGTAGGGTAAGGTAGGGGTAGGTAGGATAGGGTAAGGGTAGAGGTAGGGGTAGGGTAGGGTAGTGTAGGGTAGGGTAGAGTAGAATAGGCGCAGAGGTAGGATAAACACGCGTTCGCGATAAGTGGCGCCGGGCAGTAGTAAATTAATAATCACACACATCACATTAGAGATGCGAAGTTTTAATACTTGTACTAATTGTATTTTTAAATAATGCTTACAGTACATAAACAATAGAATAAGATACCAATAAAAATCTCTAAAAATACATAAGTACCTCATCTTCCTGCCCTTATCCTCATTTTATTTAATGTCGGCACAATAGGTTTTCTTTTTCCATTCAACTCTATTAGCCGTCATGTCACCGCGTACATCCATGTCGTTTTTGATACAATCTATACATCTTTTCTTTGGTCTACCTCTGCCCTTGTAACCATCCACATTCATACTTAAAAACTTTATCACAACATGTTTTTCTTCTAAAAATACATAGGTAAATAATATCTTTAAAATATAGGTACTGTTTCGTTCCATTTCTTAGTAATTCTGGTCATACCTTCAATTAATTTGGATGAGTTCACATCGTTTATTATATTGATATTTAACTACCCATTCATCACTTTGTTTCATGACAGATTATTTACTCATTCATCACAATTAGCCAACAAATTATTTTATCTATAAAAAACTATAAAGATCTAATAAGCAAATATGGTTAACATGAAAAAAATAATTACAATCAGCAAAAAACTTAATTAATTACGTATAGAGCGATCCACAAACAATAGAATAATGTATTTTAAATTTGAATGAGGCTAGGTTAAGGTGAGGTTAGCTTTTTAGTATGCAGATTAGCATAAAAAGGTAATTTTCCGGACAAATATACTGGTACTATAGAAAACTATTGTGTATACGAGTAAAAATAAATATTTACGACTACCCATTTCAAATTACGAATATTGATCAGCTAGGACACATAAACAAATGAGTTCGAATAAAAAAGTTTAAATTTATTCAAGAAACAAAAATATGATCAGAATCGTGTTTTATATTCGGATGCGATATGTATGATACGAATTCGAATAGATTTGCATGCAATCGAGTCTAGCGTGACAGATACAGATAGAGAATCGAAATGTCCTTTGCTACAAAGGAAAATGAATAAAAAGCGATTTAAAAATAGCACGTGATTGTCATAGCAAGTGAACTTTTGCAATTTATTTGTTTAAAATAATGCGTTATTATTCTAAGCTTAGGTATTTGTTTTTTGTCGAACGTAATGTGAATATTAAGTTGTTATCTGAAACAAAGAGGACTCAGATTAAATAATTTAAATTAACTTATTAAATCTTAATATACAAAAACAAAGTCGGTTTTGTTCTCCGTCCTGAATATTACAGTAAATATTAAAAACATTGGAATTATACCCCTAGGGTAGGGGTATGGTATGGTAGGGGTAGTGTGGTAGCGGTAGAGTTGGGGTAGGGTAGGATAGGGGTAGAGTACGGGTAGGGTAAGAGTAAGTAGGGGTAGGGTAGAGGTAGAATAGAGGTAGGGTAGGGTACGGGCGGTTGAAACTCTGACACCAGGTTGTTCATCAACCATATGATAAAGAAAGAAGAACCAACATCCATAGCTGATATTTCAAAGAGTTAATGAGCGCATTCCTCTTGCCGTATATCGGACACACTCCACCAAAACAAAAAAAACAGGTAAGTCACTTTTCCTTTCACAAAAATACTCCTCTAGATATTTTTATCTGTTTTATCATCAATTTCAACGATTAAACTCGCACGCACACACTTTTCTATTCCACTAGGTATTTTTATAATTAGTACAATTGTCGCGTGACCATTAGTTTATTATGTTTTCCTAAACATTGTCACGGTGAATTCGCGATGTTTTGGCATTTAGGCGGCCATTTTGGCAAGATATTATGTATACGTAGGATTATTATTTTATAAATTGTGTATATATCCAAAACCTAGAGTCTAGGTTTTTTAGCTTTTAAAGGCTATTAATATGCTTATTTATAGCCTTTAATGCTTATTATTATATTTTTATGCTTTTATAGCGCGTTGTAATAAGCCGGCTTTGTACACTTAAATTGGTTCCAATCATGTAACATTAACCTAGGTTTAGCTTCTCTAATTGCGAGACTAGGTGCGTAATTTTTATATCCGTCCTTCCTTTTATCGTGTGGTTGAATAATCTAGTACCAAGGCTTTATGCATCATTCAAAACATAGCACATATTGGTTTCCTCTTAATGTCACTGTGTGTCAATGTGTCTTCGCCGTTTTAGCAAATCATTAAGGCGCTGTGCACAGTCAAGTTTGGTATTGCAAAGGGGGTGAAGCAGGATGAAGTGGGGACGAGCCGCCCCGCCCATGGGTCCCGCCCCTTCCGTCTATTGCAAGCTTGAAGCAAAATAATAGATTGCGAGGCATCGCGCAAAACTCGCCATTGCGTAACGTCCATTATAAATAAAAGCGTAATTTCGTCAGTAATATCACAAGTGCATTTGACCTATCGTGGCAATGACCCGCTTGAAATGAGCGTGCCCGCGGCAACCTCTAGGATCGAACCCTATCAGACATCGTATATTTTTGAATTTTTATAATACGCAATATAATAATTAGTAATTACCTACATATCTTCTTTTTGTTATTTTTTAAAATATTTATGTTCATAATTTTGTTTTCTTATTTTTAAAATAATGAAACAATAATTGTTATTTTCTAGAAAAGATTACATCAAAAATGTGCAAAATTGAAAAAAAAACTGTAAAATTTTGAAAATAATTATTTATGTACATATATTATATTTATATCAAACAAAAAAATAGACAAAAAGTAAAAAAACAATTTATTTAAAAAAGAAATCTTTTTACTCCAAAGAAAAACCATTAAAATTGCATTATAATTGTTTAAAAAATAAGAAAATCAACAAAAATAAAAAAAATAAAATAAAAAAAAAGTAAAATAACAAATAAGAAAATCAGCAAAAAGTAATGCTCGATGCAGGATCGAACTCTACTCATACACTATAGTGGTTGACTACATCAACATTCTAGTCCGCTAAACCATTTAGACAGTAATGGCAGTGATCAAATTACATTTCTCCTTGATGGTCAGAAGCTTGAATAAGGTAGATGTCTGATTTAGATGTCAGACATCGTACATTTTTGTATTTTTATAATACACAATAAATAATAAGTTGGTACTTACACCTACATATTTTCTTTTTGTTATTTTTTAAAATATTTATGTTAATATTTTTTTTTTCTTATTTTTAAAATAATGAAACAATAATTGTTATTTTCTAGAAAAGATTATATCAAAATTGTGCAAAATTAAAAAAAATGTAAAATTGTATAAACAATCATTTTATGTACCTATATTATATTTATCAAACTAAAAATAGACAAAAAGTAAAAAACTATTTATTTAAAAAAAAACTTTTTAGGTACTCTAAAGAAAAGCCATTAAAATTGCATTATAATTGTTTAAAAATAAGAAAATCAACAAAAATAAATACTGAACATTTATTTCAGACAAGAAAATAGAAAAAAAAGTAAAATAATAATTTATAACAATTATTTCAAATAAGATAATCAACAAAAAGTATCGCTCGATGCGGGGATGGAACTCCCAACCGGTCGCTCTCGGAGGTCACATGTGCAACGTTCAAGACCACTAAACCAATTGGACAGTATAAGTGGTGACGAAATTACATTTCCCAATATACAGCTTTCAACAACAAACAAGATACGTAAATAATTTCTGAGCGGGGGCGGAACAAAATGACATAGGTCCATCTAGCAGCGCGCCTCAGCGGTCACTGTCGCTCCGCGTAGAAATGAAAGAGAAGGGATAATGGCGTGACGTTTGGTTCGACTCGTCCGAATTATTTATCAGTAAATATATTAATTCCTACTAATATCTTATTTCAATCGATAAATACAAGTGAGGGCTCCCTTTATTATTATTTATTACGTAACTGTTATAAATTTCATCAAGATTGGTTTATAAATAATAGAGATAAAATTGCAGGAATGTTAATTTTAATGGTTGTTTTATGATTTTTTTTTATCGAAAAAAAATACCAAAAACGTGTTTTGAAGCCGTGAGTTCTCTCATAAATATGATCGAGAATAACATATATTTTTTTTGCTACTCTAAAATGTATACATTAGGCTAAAAAACTGTTTAATTAAGCCTATTTTGACTGTGCACAGCGCCTTAATTTCCATCATACAGTTATGATTTTAAAAAGTGAATGGTACGTGCCTAGATTTGATCTCACGATCATATTGGCAGTCTAATGTTCATACCTATAAGCTATCACTGTTGACGAAATCTTTTATGGAGTATCAGGAAAGAATTCATATTCTTTTTTGAGTTCGGCTTCTACTTTAACCAGATGCAGCTGAATATCAGTTTTTCGGCCGTGGATGGTTACCAACCAGTGGATGAAGCCTGTCGCCAACCGACATGTTCCGCATGGTGTTCCTCGGTGATATCTATCTGGAAGACGGGTCTGGAAGATACCATCCAAGTGATCCAACTTTTAAGGTGCACCCCGTGCAAAGCACAACACTTCCTACCATTATGTGAGTTCGTGGGTTCGTAGACATAAAAAATTAAATAGGTACATAATTTTCTTTTTAAATTCTACGATCTATTTATAACAAAACGTATTACATAACCACAAATTACATTAGCGCTTAAAAATAATAGACGCATTATTAATTGTAACTAATTGCTTTCAATTTGTGAATAGTTAGAATTATTTTTTGGTATAGGTATTTAACGGCTTATATTTTAGGCGTTGAGTAAGGGCATTATAGTTTTTGATAATAAATCATTGTAGGTCTTAATTAATAATAAAATAATAACAATGGCTACGTCATACAACTTACCTACACAGCCTGTGTCAGTCCACTGCTGGTCATAGCCCTCTTTGTGCGCTCATTAGAAGGTGTTTGCCCTTAATCGCCCCACGCGCTGGGCAAGCGAGTTGGTGATCGCAGTAGCAGATGGTTGCTATTACACAATAGAATGCTGCTGCCCATCCTCCAGATTTTTCCGTTTGTAGCTTCTTACGACACCCGCGGGATGAATAGGGGTGGTTCTATACTTAGGCCTATACAAACAAGTAACGGTACCAGTTACATCGAATCTAGATCGATTTATTTTTCCTGGGCTAGCATTGGTCTCGACACAGGGAAGTGAAAAGAGAGTGAGGAGATTATGCTTGGCGATTGGTCAATTTAGGCTGATAAATAAAAAGAGTAAACTCCATTGGCACACATCCAAATGACTACTTACGTATTAAAAATTCGTGACGGAAAAACCATTAAATTCGTTTCGTTTTAGGTAATTTTCCGGATATATAATCCAGACATTTAAAAGTATTCTTTTTAAATGTACAGTCAACAACATATAACATTTAAAGAAATTTCTGAAATGTTTTATGAATGAAAACATTAATTGTTATTTTTATGTGACATATTTTAACAGAATAGATCATTCTTTTATTAGCGTAACGATTAATAATAACAAATATCATTCCGTGATCAATTAATTTACTATTTCTACAATCCTACTTCTTAGGTACCTTCCTATGTCTATGAAAGTTAGTGAAGTCAAACTTGCCTAATTGCGACCCATATGGATTAATATAAGATGTTAGGTACAACATGTGTTGGTGGAGTGTATCTAATAACTCTGAAATTATTGGCAATGGATGTAGCTTTGTAGGTGTTTTCTATTGAATTTTATATTCCTTCATAGTGTGTAAAAACTAGTGTTTATAACTCAGATTATAAAAAGTATGATGGGAATAACATAGTCGTGAAAACCGAAAAAAATAGTCGCAAATAAATCCCGTAAAAAAATATTTTTATAAATATATTAATGTAAAAGTTTTTAAAGATGTTTGTCACTCAATCACGCGTAAATCGTTCAACGGAATTTGGATTTGGCATGAACTTTTTTCCCGGTCCCGACCTCAACACTTTAATAAACTTGCGTTGCTGATTGTACTTTATTTACGTTCAAACGTCAACCGTCGCGCGTACCTCTACAGATTAATAAAGATTAATAAATCGAGTAGGAAGTACTATCATTTACTAATCAAAGAGGCTATGAGAAGCCAATCGGAGGTCAATTGACAGGTTTAAATTAAATTACATGAAAGAAGCGGTTGAAATAGCGCTTTTTGCACGCTGAATAAATTAAACACTAATGACATTCAATTAGACCATACAAGCAACTTTGAAAGTAAAAACTAGACTGTTTGTCTGTTTCAGTTCAATGGTTTAACTACCAGCTAATAGACCGATTAAATTTGGTAAAAAAACAGTGATAAACCGGAGATAAAATGGGGCCTATCTTGCTTTAGCCAGCGTAATGATGCAGAACTAACACATAACTAACTAATTAAGGAAAACATCGTAAGGAAACCTGGATTTTATAGTCCGAAACCGACAACACGCAGTGAGTTAGAGTCGATCTTAGTATTTGCTTCGTGGTGTCGATTCTTCTCTGAATGAGGAGAGCCTTTTGCCCTGCAGTAGGAAAGTTACAAAATTATATATTTATTTGTTTTTATATTATGAACTAACCGTCTCTCTGTTTAACACATCAATGCGAAGACGAGGATGTATTCCTCGTTTTCATAGCCCTGGTTTCACTGCACTTTTATAACACAGCATTGCATTCTTCGGTGCTGTATGAGAGTAGCTACACACATAGTCAATTCGGCATATTCGGTTCGGTATTTTCGAAGAAGTCCCGATGAAATTTCTTTTAAAATACCTAACTGAATGTGCCGAATCGACTATGTGTGTAGCTACCCTGACACGCGCCGCCCGGCCGGCCGTGCATTGCAACGGCGCGCATGCGTTCCGAGTTCACAGTTCTAACGTAACCTATCTGAACATTTTTTTTGCAGCTTAGATTCTGTTAGAACTGTATAAAAATATCATTGCTACGCCCTTGCCAGGCGCTACACCGATTTTCATGCTGTTTTCACCAATGGATAGAGTGGTTCTTGAGGAAGATTTTAGTATAATTATAACTTCTCAAGTTTTTGTTCTCAACATAAAAAATAATGATATTAGTTGGAGGTCGGTAAAAATAAGCCGGGTTGCGGGAACGGGATCGAATCGACATCCATGCAAGAGAAGCTGCGGGCATCGGCTAGTGTTATAATAATTATAAAAGGTGTAGGTAAACTATTAAAACAGCGCTATAAAAACGGGGGGAATAAATCCTCATCTTACCAATAAAAATTGTGTAATTTTAAATTAAACAAGACGCCCAGTGTTACTGCTACATAAATCTATTATAATTTACTACACAACATTATGTTACGGATACATCAATCACTATGTGCCAAAACTCACTATAAATAAACACAGACAGACTTTACTTACATTCCAATTGTAGGTGGCTAGTGGCTCCATCTTTTTGGCGATAATTTTTCCAATGTTGAAGTTGAAGGAAACAAAGTGCAACTGGTTTTGACCGGTTAAAAAGACAACTAACCGATTCGAACTGATTCGATTAGAGTTACATAAAAGGGCAACACTACAATAGCAAGCAAATAACACAAGTTACAAAAAGAAAAACAGTGGGCACTACCAGTAAGTAAAAAGTAGATATTATTCTAAGAAATAAAGGCAAAAAAATGAGCACTAGATGTAGCGTAATTGGACTGGACTGACGTTGCTTTTGTTACTTAAATTAACTTCTTTGAGTCTCATACAAGTACAAATTATTGAAGATTGTAAGGAGTCTTCATATTAAAAACCACAGCGTTTGACTTGTGCAGGAGAGGTTGTTGAAGATCCTTTTATGGAGATGTAAGGAGTCTTCATATTAAAATATTACAACCATAGCGTTTGTCTTGTGCCAGTGCAGGAGAGGTTGTTAGATCCTTGCATGCTCCGCCCGTGTCTTTTTTATTTTTCCTGTTTTTTTAAATGTTTTGTTTTACATTAGGTTATTAAATATGATAAACGAAGCACGGCATGTTTTTTATAAGGAGCACAAGCACTATGCTTACAAGTTCCTTTTTGAATTCGTCCTATTTTATCGGTGATACAATAACAATTTAATACTTATCATTAGCGGGATGATATGGTCTGACACTAACAGAAACCTTTCATTAAACATTTTCATGCAAAAAGATCTGTCAAATCAAAAAACAACCTGATAGCCCTAATTTTGCAGTGACTGAATTAGATGAAACTTCTAGCTTAAGTCAAAAGGCTTAAATTGGGGTAGGCTAGCCACGTCCATCGCATGTCTTGTGAGCTGTGAGCCTAAATAACGGCACTTATTTAAAGAGACAGTTGTAAATAGCGGTTTTGGTAAGTTAAAAATTATAAATGGCACGTTTAATAACTAGTTCAGCAGTTAAAACTAAGCAGTAAAGTAAACAAAAATGAGAAATAAAAAATAATGAAATGGATCAGCGAATATATAATTGAGTAGGAAAATAATTAAATGGGCGGTAAAAATGATTAAACGAGCGGTTACGTGTGAGCAGTAATAAATCGGAATTTGTCGGTAAGAAATCTCATTCTAAGCAATTCTATAAACAATTAGGTGTTAAACGTAGTAAACGACATTTTGGTAAGCCATAAAATTTATTTTATTTGCTAATTAATTTTATTCGTATGACCTTATGCTTTATATCATATAATCTTTATCATATAATAGACGGAGCCCCGCTTCGCGGGGCTCCTACTTCTGGGTGGTTTTTAAAAAAATAACCACGAAGGGGAAGGCGAGGTCTATTCGCTCGCTTCGCTCGCTCACACGACCCCGCCATCCCCTTCTAACCTAACCTGTCCGAGTCGGGGTGCCCTAAAGTCCATACACAGAATCGTAAACTGCCGAACTATTTATCGAACTGCTCATTCCATCATTTTTACCGCTCATTCAGTTATTGGACTGCTCAATTAATTTTAGAATTGACATTGTATGATAAAATAACCGACAAATTATTTTTTTATTACTGTCCATGTTTTACTGTCGCAATAATTAATCAACCGCCATTAAATTAAATAACTGCTCAATATGTTTTTCAACTGATCATAATAACATCTCGAATGTTTAAATAACAGCTTAAAAAATTAGTTCCCCTAAATAACTACCAAGTAAAGCCTAAAGCGTCAAGAGCACGAAGGAGATAGCGCGAATTGGAACTAACCAATAGTGACTGGTCCACAATTAATAGACGCAAAGAATACCTTGTCCAGCAGTGAGATGATATGGGCCGACAGTTTCTTAGTAATTTCGTATTCTGTGAAAAAAATTACAGCAAAAGAAGAATAATATTATCTAACACCTATCATCCAATACGCCAATAACAACAAGAGAAAGAATGCGCTATATTTAAGCGTCTATCTCATAGACTAGACATAGCTGTGGCGAAATTCCAAAAAATCTATGGGTAAGCATTTGTTTATATGAATCTATACAAATAATATCAACACGTCTATATTATGTTAAGCCCCGAATCATTTCGAATGTATCTGTGAATAGACCATTATTTTGATATTTAAAATCGACTAATTAACGCGCAATTCTGTGGCCGAAGTTTACCGATATCAGAGCGAAGTCTTCGGCTTTTCGAAAGAGAAGGTAACTTTATTGTCTATCATTAAAATTCCTTTTCAGTAATCGTTTGTGCCGACGCCAGAATAACTAGACTATTCGGGTTATCACGATGAGTGCGTCCAGACATTACAAATATATCTACAATTTGGCATTTCTCTCGTGAATGCACGCGATAGTAATGAGTTTGTATCACGGGTATATCTTTAAAAAAAAAACGTTGTTCCACATTAGGACTTTCTCTTGTTACAGCTACAGCATATAGGTATGTCACCTATAATTTCACAATGCATAAACATACAGACCGGAACAAATATCTAACAATCACACAAATATTTTTCCCAGAAGCCAAAATATTTGCCTAACTAAGCGAAGAATCGCCTAACGGATAAGCCAATCGTGTCACCGATTTGCGGACTATTGATTTGATAAAGTATTGCAAACTGACGGTTACACTTTACGCGAACAACAGCCGAAAATATCTTTAGCAATTTATGTTTAGACTCCAATTTGCTGAATAATCTATACATGGATAGATTGTAAAGCTATATGTATATATAAATACGCCAGCAAACCTGACAGGCTGACACCTATACCCCTTAGTTTACAGCTAATTAATTTTTACAATTATCTATAACGAACTTTTAACTTACTAACGTGAATCCAAATTCTAGTAATTTTTCTTATTATTTTAAGATACGGTATGATACGATATTTCTTTCAGCCGAATTACTACCCTTTTAGATCAAACTTTGATGAAATTAAACAAAAGCAATTAAATGATCGAACGATCCCAGAACAGACAAATGTTGCAAACTTGAAAAATAAATCTAAAATGTAAGAAAATGTAGCTAAGCTATTCATAGTATTCATTTCCAGTAAAACTTAGACGTCGGAGAAGAAATTTGTTGACTAAGTTTTTCAATTATAACTTGTCAGTTAAATCTACTAGTCTTAATGTATTTTCTTTGAGAAGTCAGAGGTCTTAGTTGTGGGTCCGCTAGCGTCAACTGCAGTGGGTCGATTCTCAAAGCATCGTTATGTAAGCTAACTTAAATTGTGATCGACTTGTTCTGCACAGCGAGAGAAGAGAACATAGTTTTTTTTGCTGTCAAATAACACAACGACCTTGTCTGATTGGCTACTAAGAATCTTAACAAAAATGATTAAAAAAGAAAATAATGAATAAACTTACTAGTTTTTGCCCGCGATTATGCCCGCGTGGGTGTCGGTCATCGCGTAAAAAAACACTTTCTTATATTCTAGGCTACATCCCTGCCAAATTTTGTTCGAATCAGTTCAGTGGTTTAGGCGCTATGAAGTAACAAAAAGACAGACAGACAGACAGAGTTACTTTCGCATTTATAATATTAGTTAGGATAAGCCTTATTAAATAACAAGCGCTTAGCATTGACTTTATCCGCGTGGATTTAGAATATTACAATTTTCAAATTTCCAAAAATCCTTACTTAGCCTCCTTTCCTTTTGCAACTGTAGCTCTAGTTTTAAAAAGTCTCTAAGAGCAGATTTCACCACTGACACTAAAAGCGACCAATTCAAGCTAAACTCAGTTCAAGCGTTTAACTAAGTTCAGAACTGCAATTTAGGGTAGTAGGGCTGAACTTAGTTATATTAAACTCAGTTTTTAAAGTGAATGGTGAAATCGAGCCAAAGACTGCGTTGTCTGTCAGTCACGAACGTCTTAGTACTGTTTTAATAGAAGTTTCGTCTTCAGGTACTCTAACTCATAGAGTATTCAAAAAAATATAGAGTGATAACGTCAACCACATTGCCTTGTGCGGAGCGAAAGCAGGTCTCACCATAGAAATGTTAAAATGTAATTTTTTCAAATTATGTTTTCTAGACGTTTTTCAAAATTTAACTCAGCAGTTACACGTGATATAAGCTAAAATGTAACTTTTTCGCTCGTGGAGCCTAATTGAACCGCATTCGATCGAGATATGATCGCAAACGGAGCTCGTGTCGCGGCCGCGTTGTTCATACCCGTGCTCACAGTTCATACTTATTTAGGGTTGCTCTATATTTTCTTATATACTCTAACTACTCTAAGCACTAATTCAACCTAACCAAGGTTGAGCGTTTGTCTGGTAGATGGTCGGTCCAGACACGGTATCTACCAAAGATATTGGAAAAATATTTCTATGGTATCTACTATGAATCTGAGGTATCTACTAGGAATGTGGTCCTTTTAATCAGTTTCCCATCTAGCAGTGTATCCGCATTCTTATTGCCAGTACGTGGTTATTTTTCCAATAATATTACCTACACCAATAAAAAGGTCTTGTTTACTTACAAATCTTTGAAGGACATTTAAAGTCATATAAAAGTTTTTTGTCCTACTTTTTTATTTTTGTTTCTGTTTTCCTGTTTTGTCTTAACATTGTCACCCTCTAATTATTACGATTTTGATTAATCACTCCTGGACCTTTTTTGGTCTCTTTTTATACTTATTACTTTATGTATGTTTTTTACACGTTTATCACATGTTTTGATTATTAAATTAATGATAATATTTAATAAGAAAATCTCTCTTTATATCTGTTTCGATAATCTCTTTTTATATTTCAAAATACCTTAATTTAAACGGCGCTCATTTTGTAAAACACGCTGTCATTTTGCAGACACAATAGAAAACATTTTAAAAATATTACCGAGAGATTGTCTGTTTACGTCACAATCGGAGCACTACAATCATTACATTGTCTAGATTGAAGCAATAAGCACTTTTTGGAGCCAAATTCGTGATAACATCGAATAAACACCATGGCTACAAATAACACAGTAGGTACTTAAGTCCCAAAAATATTTCTTTTTCACATTTAGTGATTCTTCTCACATCCCATTAATTGAATGAATAACATTTATCTACATACATTGTGTTTAGTCCGAAGAAATCAGCTACGAATGTTCCAGAATCACGTCCACAAATATGTCAACATGGCAATTACAATTTGGAGCGAGGAACAACACAAAGTTTGTCCAGCGGCAAGTTTGCCCTTCAGTATGTTTGTATAACGACATTTCCCAACGTTGCGACAACCGCCAATCACGAAGTTTACTGAAGTTACTAGAGTACAGGTGACATAATACATTATGTATAGAAGCAGTATCGTAGCGTACATACCTACCATGAGACGCCATTTTCTCCCGGTAGCTCTATTTCGGTTTTCCATTCAGAATAACCGTTCATCGTTCAGTGCCGTGTGGTTCATCGTTCGAATCAAATCAAATCAAATCAAATCATTTATTTACTGAATATGTGTATACATAATAGGTGGTACAAAATACATTATAAGTCGCATCATATTCTGCCACAACCATGGCTTGTAAATATTTAATTACTTACAAATACCTACAATTATTATTCCATTTAATATTATTATAATGCAATTTATCTAAAATATTTAAAATTTACAATGTCAAATACCTAAATATTAATGTCAATATCATTCTAATTTATTTAATTACAGTCATGCCAATAATAGACATAGATTATGCATGCGTGATACATTATTTATTTTTCTGGCTATTTACTTCTACTAAGTCACCAATCCCTATAATTAAGAAAATCTTTTACAGTATAAAAGCATTTGTCTAAAAGCCAGTCAAACAATTGTGATTTGAATTTGTGGAATGGTAGACTCCTTATCTGAGGAGGTAGTTGATTGTACAATTTGATAGCCATACAGTATGCGTTCTGTCTAAAGTATTCCAACCTAATCCAAGGTAAACATAGCTTGTAAGAGCATCTAGATGTATTTTTCCACTCAAATTGTTCAGGATGTTGTCGTACAAAGATGCATATTTGTCTTATATATAAGCAAGGTAAAGGTAAAATTCTGAGCTTTTTAAATAATGGTCGACATGGTTCTAAGTATTGTGAGTGACAAATTGCTCGAACGCATCTTTTTTGCACAATGAATGCCCTCTCTGCCTCTACCGAGTTACCCCACAGGAGTAGACCATAGTTTAAGACAGAAGAGACATATCCATGGTATGCACTCAGGGCAGTTTGTCTTGACGAAATACAACTCAATCTACGAAGCGCGAAAACAAATTTGTTTAATCTTTCACAAACATCATCAACATGTGCTTTCCAATTACAGAATGTATCTAAAGTGAATCCTAGAAATTTCGTACTTTCAACCTGTTCTATTTGCTGTTTGTCATGAGAGATACTTAGATGTAGATTGGGACTTTTATATGTTCTAAATTGTACAACTTTGGTTTTATCTAGGTTAATCTTAAGGTTGTTAGTATTCAACCAGTCAATTGTTTGTTGAAGGGCTTTATTCAAGTCATTATTAAAATTTATGTCTTTATTATACTGAACTATAAGAGTTGTGTCATCGGCAAACATTAAACATTTATAATTGATCATGTCAGGTAGGTCATTAATATACATAAGAAATAGTAGAGGTCCCAGTATGCTACCCTGGGGCACACCGCAACCACTAACTCTGCATGAAGATTGTGAGGAATCCACGCATCCAGAAGAATTAACATAGTCTATCTGGGTACATTGCCTTCTAGCATACAGATAACTTTTCAGCCAATCATGAGCCTTACCTCTAATTCCGTATAATTCTGACTTTTTCAAAAGCATAGAATGATCTACGTAGTCAAATGCTTTAGACATGTCTAAAAAGATGGCCGCAATAGGTATATTGCTATTAATGCTCTCCGTGATAGTTTTAATCAATTCAAAACATGCCAGAGTAGTGGAGCTTCTTTTACGAAACCCATACTGTTCCTTCTTTAGAATTTTATATTTGTTGAGAAAGTTATGTATACGTCGAAACATGGCTTTCTCGAATATTTTTGATATTATTGGGATTAAAGCAATAGGTCTATAGTTATTCATTAGTTTTGTGTCACCTTTTTTGAATATTGGCTTTACAATTGACGTTTTTAAAGCTTCCGGATAGTGACCGGATTCAAAAGACAAGTTAATTACATAACTAAGAGGTTTTGATATATGTGAAGCACATGATTTTAATACGATAGTTGGTAAACCATCATAACCAACGGCTTTACTGTTGTTTAAGGACATTATAATTTTAAAAATTTCTTTTTCATCCGTGGGCTCTAAAAATATGCTGTGTAAATTATTTGTCATGTGTGAATAATCTATAGTTTGTTTATTGTCAGTAGCCTTATTTGATTCGAGACTGTCAATAAAGAAATTGTTGAAGGATTCGGATAATTGTTTAGGGTCAGTAACCATAACGTTATCTTTACGTATGCATTGTATTTTGTGGAATCCTGTACCTTTTGCAGTGCTATCTTTAATTAGGTTCCATGTAGCTTTACACTTGTTTTTTGCGTTTGTTATAATTTTGTAGTTGTGTAATTGATGGGATTTATGTATACATCTTTTTAATATTTTGTTGTAATTTGTATAAGTAAATTTATCATTAATACTTTTTGATCGTATTAGGCCTAAATAAAGTTTTCTTTTATATGCGCAGGATCGTTTTATGCCTTTGGTTAACCAATTTAGTTTAAATGATTTTTTGGCAAGGTTTATTAATTTTGTAGGAAAACACAAATCATGGAATAAAATAATCAAATTGTAAAGTTCTAAAAATGAGTCATTCAGATCATTCGCATTAAATATATCTGAAAAGGATAATGCAGCCATACATTCTTTGAACTTTTTAACGTTATTCTCACTGTAATCTCGTCTTTTTATTCTATAATCAATTAATGTACCTTTGTCCTGTACTGTAAAAGTAATTGATTGAGCGGTTTCGTGGTCGGATAGGCCTAAGTAATGTAAGTCAGAATTAGGTTTTTTTATATTACTAGCAATTTGATCAATGCAACTTGTTTCTCGTGTAGGAGTAGTTACATGTGGAGTCAAGCCATAATTATGCAGTATACCGAGTAGTTTCTTTGTCGATGAGTCTATATGTAAGAAATTAATATTCCAATCTCCGCAGATAATAATTTTATGTCCATGTTTTCTTGTTGTCAAGTAGTGAAGTAATTTATCAAGCTTGTTTAAAAAGTCACTAATTAGTACCTTAGCTGGAATTCTGTAGATATTAATTATGATAAGTTTTTGGGGAGTTATTTCAATGCCACAGCATTCAAAAGTATAAGGTTCCCCCATCTCAAGAACTTTATCGAGTACTTTATAGTTGGTAATGGTAGTTTTCAATAGAATACAAGTACCTCCCCTTTTATGGTGTTTGCGAGAAAAGGCAGTTGCTAGAAAATAATTACCTAATTTGAGATTTATCTCACTTCCCTTTTGTATGAATGTTTCACATAAACATAGGACGTCTACAATTGGATTGGATTGGCAATTGGATCTTTTCCTTCTACTTTAAAATAATAAGGTATTGTACCTGGTTTTGGTTGACTAGGCTTAATGACATTATTAAGTAAATTATTGTATTCATACTGATTGTGATCTGAACAAAGTTCTTCGTAACTGGAGTTAGTAATATTTTCATCATTACTTATAATTAATAAATCTACATATTGTTTCAATTCTTGGAAAATCTCTGTAATTGCTATTTTATTTATTCTACCCTCTTTGCGAACAAACATTTTATAAGAATATTCTAAACAGTTATTAGTGTCAAATACATAAGCATAATTATTACATTGAACATTAAATAATAAAAGTTGATTAAATATTTCTATTCGTCTATTAAATATGTTAACGTTAGATTTAAGCTTAAAGTTAGGAAGGCATAAAATTACATTAGTGTGTGTAACATTTATAAGTTTGTTTTTGATGAGATCAACTAATTCACCGTAGTTTTTTGAAGTTTCGAAGTCTCTTTCCCCTATAAACACAATGCAATAGTCCTCTAAAGTAAAGAGTTCTAGTTTCTTATTTATTCCTGCTAGTAGGTCCTTGATTCCTGCATTTGGTTTACAGTAGTGGCAAATGCTATAATCTTGAAAGGTACTTTCAGCTATTTCTAGAATATTATTGCTGTTATTGCTACTAATGATACAAACTTTCTTAGAGACCTCTCGAGTATCTGGCTTTCTTTTATCTTGATTAATTTCATTTCCTCTTTTTTTATTATTAGGTTTTGTTTCTTCATCGTCTAATTTCATTGATATGTCATTTTCTTTGTAGTATTTCATTTTCGGTGAGTAGGGGTGGTTCTAATCTTAGAATAGAACCCCCCTACTCATTCCGCGGCTGTCAAACAAGACAAAGGGAAAAATCTGGAGGATGGTCAGCAGCAACCTACTGTGTAACAGCAACCATCTGCTACTGCAATCGCCAACTCGCTTGCCCAGACGCTAGACGTAGCGACTAATGAGCGCACATAATAAGTGATGCGTAAGAGAAGAGGTCTATGAATCCAGAAGTGGACTAATATAGGCTGTGAAATTAAAAAGGTAATCGTTCATCAGAGCATAAAAAAAATATTATTCACACAGACGAAGTCGGCCTCCATGCCATCGGGGTAGCGGCGGTGGCGTTGTAAGTATGCTGCTATGGATATGGATCGAAGAAAATTACGTTCTACAGTAGATAGATGTAGAGCAACCCTTATGGAACTAAAATGTAATCTGGGCAACACTAGGCGACGTCTGACGTCATGACAGGTGTACTGAGTATTTGCCAAGAATGGGCGTGTCAAGCGTAGGTTGTCTACGAAATTAGTAGATGATATTTAGAAGAATGTACGTCAAAGCTGGACAAGCCGTAGTTCAAGGATGGAAAGTGAGAGCGACGAGACGACGAGGAGGGACGCTGAGAATGATGGTGGTGCCAATTTTTACAGATTCAAATAGGATAGAAGATTCAATTGATTGAATAATTGTATTTACTCGACGAAGAAAAAAAAATCTAATTTTCCAAGTCAATTACCTAGGTATAAAAAATTCTATAGAAATCTAATCTGCTGTTGTAGTATTCACGGCTCACGTGTCATCTACACGGTTTTAGAAACTGCCAACTTAAATGGTTGTTCTTTTAAAAAATCCTTATTAAATCATCCTATTTTATGTGGAATAAGGCGCCTCTTCGCGCTAATCTGCTATCTCGCTCGCACATTGAAGTTGATTGAAGATATAAAATCAATGAATATAGTTATGAAAAAACGAAACAAACTAGTTTAAGAAGAACAACATTACAAAGTTTCAGCAAAAATTTCAGCTTGATTAGAACAATTTTTAAAACTTAAAAATGACATATAATAAAAACTAATTTAAAGTTATTTTTATGAATGAAAACGTATTCCAATCAAACTAATATTTTTGCTGTACCTTTGTAATGTCATTCTCCATAATTTAGTTTCTTATGATTTTTCATAACATCTTCAATGTGCGAGCGAGATAACAGATTAGCGAATATCCGCGCCTTAATCAGTGCTGTAACGAGCCTTTTATGCGCCCGATGTGAGCGCTCCTATTCTGGTTATTTCTGCTCCCGTCCAAGATCTGCGCCGTGCCCGGGTACCTACGCTAGAACCGCCCTAGTTACGCCAATAGAGATATTCAACTGAAATTTACAATTATTTCAAGAAAATACCAAATACACACATCAAAAGTGTCTAGGGATCAAGCATTTTTATGCGGATTTCTTGAGATTGAGATGTGGCTTTGTAATAAATTTATGATTTTATAAATTTATATGGATCCTTTTTGGTGCATTTCATAATTTGAATCAGGAACTGTGAATCAAATTCGAGTAAAAGATGAAAATCAGCTGTCAATATTTTCCCTATAAAAACATACAACGCATTGAAGACATTATTAGTGCTACTGTTTCCCTACTACTGATTAAAACCAACGTTATTATGGAGCGGCGACGTCATTTAAGCAGGGAAGAAATGCTCAGAGCCGTGGGAATGATAGAAGCTGGTTCCCGGCAACGTACTGTGGCTTTAGCTCTGAATACAAGTCAGAGTGTTATCAGTCGACTTTGGACACGTTACCGAAGCACTGGTACCGTGGCTGAGCGCCATGGAGGACGGTATCGCTGCACCACACGGAGACAAGACCGATACATTCAAATCTTAACTCGAAGAGCTCCAACAATAACCGCCATGATGTTAGCCGTGAGGCTTCATCACTCTTCAGGGAACTTAATTAGCGACCAAACAGTCAGAAACCGCTTGCATGAAGTGAACCTTCATTCCCGAAGACCGCTACGGGTACCACCTATAGCAATGCACAATCGTAGGATTCGATATCAATGGGCTCTTGAACACAGAAATTGGGCAGAAGAACAATGGCGTTTCGTGTGCTTTTCTGATGAGTCTCGTTTTGGTATGAGACCGGATACAAGACGTATACGACACTGGAGAACCCCTGGACGCCAACAGCGATTAAAATCCTGCCAGGAAGTCCATCCTTATAGTGGTGGAACCATCATGGTATGGGCGGGTATTTGGATCGGCGGAAGAACTGAGTTGATTTGGATCAGAGGCAACCTCAACGCTCAAATTTATGCTGAGACGATTGTATCAGACGTCATCGTTCCTCTACAAGTGCAAATCGGTCCCTTATTTCAGTTAATGCATGATAATGCACGACCGCACACCGCAAGAGTTGTAAGACATACTCTCGCCGCAGCTAACATCAATGTCCTGCCCTGGCCTGCTCAGTCGCCAGACTTGAACCCGATTGAGCATGCATGGGATATGCTACAGAGAAGAGCTCTGCCGAATATGGAGGGTATCCCGTCGCAAGAAGACCTTTTTTTGTTGTTGCAACGAACATGGGCGGCCATTCCACAGCGTGATTTGGATGAACTCATTTTGAGCATGCCAAACCGATGTTCTTGTGTTGTTAGTGTTCGCGGTAGAAACACGGATTATTAATTGTTTAAGTTACCCAATAAAATTTTAAAGAAAACTGTTATTTCAGTCTTTTTTTTGAACTTTAATGTTAGTGGTTCAAATGTCAAAAATCCCTTTATTAGGAAAATGGCAAATTTCTTTATTAATGCAAAGGTGACTTGGTTTATCGTTACTGTGACAAACGAAAACACTTTATTTGATGAATCCTTAAAGAAAATTTTAATTAATATCAATCAGGAGAAAAGTTATTGCAAAAATATATGTTGATCCCTAGACACTTTTGATGTGTGTAGTACGAACTAGCCGTCGTCTTTCCTACTGCCGAGATTGGATGTGCCTCCCAGATATACGCTAACGGAAAAATTACAGCGTCCATAAGGAATTTAGGTCACACGTATATCCTACATAAATATCGCTTCAGTGTAGTTTGCTCTTATGGGAAATAAAATCCAAACGTGCCATGTATGTGGAAACCAATCTATTTGTATTTTCACGTCTCGAGAAAATTGCAAGACAAGAAATACTTACTTAGCTCGTTTGTCCTTTATGAAAGAAAAATATACTTAGGATACCATAATGTGAGAGTTAAATACGAATAAGCCCATGCAGAATGTTATTTGCACAAATTATTTATTTATGTAGGTACCTACACACACAGAAACAAATGATAAGAAACATATATTAGGATTTAAAGTACGAGTATGAAGGCAGAGCACCATAATAACAATATTTAAGGGACAAAAAGGATGATAAATCGCCTGACTTTTATGAGATAGAAATAACCAATTAACCATAGCAAGAGCTGTGTGAGCTGTGTTAAAAAACTTCGATATATTATGTAGATATTGTAGTCTACATAATCGATATAGGCTACGAAAAAAGATTAAGGATAGAAAACTTCACATTGGTTTTTTTAAGAAATATTGTTTAAAAAGAAAAAAAATTAAATATGATAAAAATAATTAAAATTCAGTAAACACCGTGTGTTTAATTTGATCTGGCTAGGGCTAGATATTTCTTGTTTCAGAATAAATAGTAAACCTTGAGATTCTACCAAAGATATTGGAAAGAAGTATTTCTATGGGTCCTACAGTACCGTGAAAAATCCTTTTCACTTGTACAAAAAATATTTTAAGTCATATTTTTATCTTACTGGCCTTGAGTTCAAGTCAACTTCAGCTATAACCATCATTATTAAGAGTTTCTTTATTTCTAAAATCGACTGTAGAAGCAGCTATTACAGGTCATTTAGCACGCATCTCAGCAGAAAAAAGTAATACTTGCCAGCCACTGCGAAACGGCAATGAGCAGAAAATCACTGAACTGAACGAAATACTTCTACTAAGAGAGGGCTTTATAGAAAAGTGTCATTTTGCTTTTCAATATTTTGCGACTTTTATAACAGTTGAAGTAATTCTACTAAATTTATTGTAGCGTGGCAAGCGGAGTCCATATAGATATAGAGGCAACTCCGCTCGCAGTGGAAGGCAGGCGTAGCGCTACAACGCTAAGCAGTGCTAATGCATCGGTTCAGTATTGATTTCCTTTCAAATAGTGTTCGGAAACGGTTTCTAGTGTGTGTGAATCGAGAACTGAAGCGTGGCTGAAGCCATTTTCCGCAAAACTGCGAGTTTGAAGAATACAGACTTGAATAGCCAGACGTTATTGCATACCCTTAGATATTGTGGACGTATTGGCCGTTTTTTACCCGACTGTCAGGAAGGGTTATGTTTTTCGCGCGTATCTTGTATGTATATTTATTACGTATCTAAAATCTAAACCTAGCTTAGGAGTGCATACACGGAGTAATTGAATTAACTAAAAACCTGATAAGGGGTCCTTGATTGAACTCATAATTACGAACAACATTTACTAGGAGTCAAAACTTGAAATCACGAAAAAAGCATCTGTTCAACACTTTTTTTTTGAGTTTATTTATATGAACCTAAATGAAAGGAAAAAAATGCTCAAAATTGCCTATTTAAACCGCTCTGTCAACAGAGGCCTAGTGTACAAATTTGAGTTTAAGAGAAGAGACCACAGAAGTATACAGAATAAGGAAATAGGGACACAGTCATATCCTTAATTTATAAAATATATTTTAAATTGGTCCAGTATCGGAGTAGGAATTAGGGCAGAGTCAAACCCTGCTTATGACTAAGTACTTTGTACTATTACTACTTTGTACTATTACTACTTTGTACTATTACTACTTTGTACTATTATTATTTGTACTATTATTACTTTGTACTATTTAGTCGCAGCTGCAGTTGTCCTTATCGCACAACCAGAAGCCATGTCTTGAAAAGTAACAGCGATAGTTTTAAAAACCTAATTTTCAAGTCTCTCGCATTTCCTTTAATGATTTACTCTAAGTGGTAACCTTACACGTGCCATACATAAAATGATAAGTAGGTATATAGGTATAACATGAGTACCAAACCATTGTAGCTGTTTCTATCAATTGACTTTTATGATTTCACTACGACAATAAACTCTAGATTCTCTGTAGAGATAAGAACGGGAAATGTTTAGAATTTACGCGTAAATCAATCAATGGCAGACGTCTGTCTTACCAAAGACTAAAAACTTTTTTTTCGTTAGGAGCGGGCTAAATCTGTGGTTCACACACAATTAAAAGGAGTGTCCCTGGAACGCGCTCTATACTTATAAACGAAGTTTGGTGTTCATTTTAATATTACCCGATTAAAAACAATTAAATTTTGTGAACAAGATCTAGAGACCAATGGCGAAGGCTCCATATACAACTCGATTCCTACAGGCTTTCCATTAAAAAAAAAATGTTTTTCCCAGATTGGCTCCTGTTTACCTTATAGAAAAAATTACTTTATTCAATTAAATTTATTATCCCATCCTTATCAGTTGTTTTTTTTTTCAAATTTTCTTATTAAATAATTATAAAAAAAAATATTAGTAGGATTTCTTTCAACACAACGTAAACTTAATTTATTAATTTCAGTTTACTTCAATACCTACTGAAAAACGAAAGCGGTCAATTCCGGTGGAGGAAATAACAACGATTAATTAATATCCATGTTTCTAGAAGTTTCTGTCTTATGGTCATACGTGTGGTCTTTTAAACCAGAAAACCGCAACTATGACGTAACAACACAACATTTCAAACTGTCACGTCTTTCCCTGCTGACTAACGAAACTGAGTCTCATTGAATAACACACTGACTGACTCATTTGAGGATACCTGTTTCATTCAAGTTTGTAAACCTATGACTTGTAAAAAAGGTGTCATCCGACAAAATATGGTTCGACAATAACTTACGAATTTGTTAAACAAATTTAGTAAAAATATATTATTATGTTTACAATGTAAGCCCGGGTAATGTAAGCCCTTCTTCTTTCTTAATCATCATCGTCAGCCTGTATTGCGCAATGAGAGAGGCAGCGGTGTCTCTCCCAATGCGCGTTCATTGAAGGTTGGCGAACGCAGTAGCAGATGATTACTGTTACACAGAAAGAGGCTACTGCCCGTCCTCCGGATTTTTCCCTTAGTCGCTTCTTACGACACCCGCGGGACGGGTGGTTCTATTCTTAGGCCAGAAACCATACGACACCTTCTTCCTTAAGTAAAACAAAAAACAGAATTTTCTTTTACATTTATCCTTTATTATTCAATTGTTTCTTTTTATGGAGAATTTTACAATAAATAAAACAAAGTCGAGTTAGTTACACTATAACTCAAAAACGACTGAAACGATTTCCATAAAAGGAATACCATTCATAGGAGAAATAAACTGTTTTTCTTTCTTATAATTTCTTACTTGTGTCGTTTTATATTACGTCAAGCTAGTTATATTACATTATTGCAAGTTCTCACTTCGGGCGTAATCATAATATAATAAAGTAACTTCTGTATTGTAATTGTGTGCTATAGTTATAAATAATAAAGGCATTATTTATTTTTATTTCCTCAGTTCAATTCACCGTAACTTTGTACTCTATTAATATCTTTGGTTATATTATATTTGTGTATTACCTATTATTGGCGCTTTTGAGGATATTATTTTTTGTAGCTATATTATTCCGTATAGGAAACAGTACACTGCGCTCCAAAGTTGAAGTGGGACTGGGCTGGCCACCTGAAATTTCCAGTCAACGGTCATACCACTAGACTATCACGACTCTTAAGTAAGATATTTTATATAATACTCATGTAAGGCTAGCTTATGGTGTAAGAACTTGTGGTAATCTACATGTATGCGGCAAACCTTAGCAACACGACACGAAAGCAACATTTTTTGTCCAGATCATTGAAAAGATTTCAAGATCTCTGAACCGTTAATACCAAACCAAGCTTGACACCAACAGACTATTTACATTATTCTTTTTTTCTTTTCAGGAACTGAAATGAGAAGATCTGTTTCAACCACGCGCCCTTTTGACTTCCTCTATTGTAATTGTGACACAATCGGCCAGAACTGAATAAGATGTTTCTAATATTATTCATAGATTCAGGAAAAAATGAAGTTGGATTTCTTGAGTTCACTCTTTTTGTATTATTTAGGTACTTTGGTACAACTTTTTAATAAAATCTACTAGGTATTACTACTAATATTTAATATTATAAATTCGAATGAAAAATATTTTTGTATTATTTATTTATTAGTATAACTGCCCGTGATTCAACAGGACCTATACGAAGACAAGCGCTGCAGTTGTCCAACTGCACATAGAGATCTTTATTGGATAAGTATAAGTAAGTAAGTGTAAGTATTAAATAAGTGAATAAGCTTATATCATTTTTCTATTTCCAAATGTGTGTCAGTGTGTGTGATCAAAA
The DNA here is from genome assembly GCA_936450705.2 of Protodeltote pygarga. Lineage (NCBI taxonomy): Eukaryota > Metazoa > Arthropoda > Insecta > Lepidoptera > Noctuidae > Protodeltote > Protodeltote pygarga. The sequence continues at coordinate 3,558,203 of OW388257.2, read as the reverse complement.
ATTTCAAAAATAACCTGTTTTCTTTCTTATGATTAAGTGTTATACAACCTGTTGTTTCAAAGACCAGTCAAATATTAAAAGGTAGGTAATAACACCAGGTAATAAGGTCCATCGGCCTCGAGGACACAGCGCAGCATACACTAGAGGAGTGCCCAGCCTGGGCGGATCAGCGCCGTGAACTCGAGGCAGCAGTCGGTGGCCTCTCGCTCCCGAACATCATCCAATCGATGGTCGAGAGCGAGACAGCGTGGAACGCCGTCGCCTCCTTTTGCGAAGAGGTGATGTCCACAAAGGAGGCGGCAGAGCGAGAGAGGGAAATGACAACCACACTTCCCTCTCGCAGGAGACGCACCAGACGCCGGAGGGCGACTAACGACCTCCGGCCTCCATGAGTTGCCGGCCTGTGGGCGTCGGACCTAGGGGCAGTCTGACGCCCAACCACTAACAGGCCCAAGAGGACGACGCGTCGTGTTCCACGCGCGCCTTTCAAGAGGATTCGGCGGCGGCCAGGGCGCCGACAACGGCGGGACCTGCCATTGGCGGGTCAAGACCAGGGCGGGAGGGCGGTGAATACACAAGTGAACCCCGTTCTCCCGTCCAGAGGTCCGTTGAGGACCACCGTGTGGTTTTTAGTCCGTGCGAGTCGGACATAACTCCATCACTGGCCCTTTGGTGGTGGAGTACCCATAAGGGGTTTTCCAAACGGAAAAAAAAAAAAAAAAAAAAAAAAAAGGTAATAAGGTCCATAAAATTTAACAACTTTCCACAAGGAACATAGGTCGAAATCTGAAAATTGAAAAAGGTAAGTTAAATTACGTTAATTAAGTTACTCACGTTAAATTATCGTTTTCAGATTTCGACCTATGTTCCTTGGGGAAAATTGTTCAATTTCATAGACCTAAAACTTAGCTGGTCTTTAAAACAACAAGTTATATAGAACCCTGCTAAAATATAAAGTGCTTCTAAATTATCTGCCACGGCGGCAATGGGAGATAATATTGGTTATTTATATTACAATAGTGAAGTAATTGTTTTTATCTAACATCATATTTTTTTTCTTTTGCTCCAATTTTTTTTTTACTGTTCCGGTGTACGAAATTTCTTCACTATTGTAATCTATGTATATACCTAATAATTTCTCCCATTGCAACCGTGGCAGATAATTTAGAAGCACATTGTATATCTCTAACCAAGGCTTTACAGCAGAGGTCCTACCTACTTAAATTGTATCGGTTAGGGACTTATTTTATGAGTGTGCTGTATAACATTTACCCACTATACATTCTTCTTATCAGTAAATAAAATCTAAGAAAAGGATGCTAACACCAATTTATTTCTGAAATCAACCACAACCCTCGTCACTTATATCCAGTATCAGTCCCTTTCGCAATTTTATTTTGCCTTTTCCCTTATAGAATTGTCCGTAACATTGCCTAACTTATTTAGGTACTTTTATGAGAAGGTAGGGCGCAAAGTCAGATCCCTTTGGCAAAGTTCCGACGCAGACGTGCCAAAGTTGGAAGGTCAACTCTTTACTTACCCCTTTATAAGTTAAAAAGAAAAACGGATAAAAAGTTTGACTTACATAATACTTTTTAAGGCTTATTTTGGTTTTAGAATGAAGAAAAAAATGGTATGTTCACTTAATTCACTTCACTTACTCGGTTTTTTAGGTTATTTAGGAGGTCTTCTGAATAGCAGCGTGGTAGCATTTGCTACAGCTACAACAATGAAAGGTACCATTTGTCCTCGTACAAATATACACCATTCCAATACACTAAGTGCCTGGTCACGTGACTCACTTCGTTTTCAGATTTCGACCTATGTTCCTAGGAGAAAGTTATTCAATTTCCTGGACCTTATTACCTCCTGAAATTTGGCTAGCCTTTAAAACAACAGGGTGTATATCATTGTTTTTTTTTTAAATCATTTTTTGTCTACTTACTTGCGCGAATCCGAAATAAATATATTTTCTGTCTTTTTTTTCTACGAAACATACTTATGAGACGACATAATTAGTTAAATAATAGTGCAGAATTTGTTTAACTTTAAACATAAAGGGATACAAAGGTGATTTTTGATATAGGTTCTCACATTAATAACATATACATATGTATAGTCCAAGTTTAGACAATACCAATCAAGTGTATGTCGCAACTCTGGCCCTCAAGATAGCCTCGCTCCTATCTAAGAGGACCGTGCCGCTACCGCTGTCCAAACAATGATTATGCAATAGTGATTATGTACTGATTAGTTAGATGGCAAATAAAAGAACATTGTTCGTTTATTTATAATAGAAATGAGGACATCAGGTGCAATTATAGGATAATGGAAAAGCAGAATTCCTTTTAACCATCGTCGACGCAAAAAGAGGTGTGGTTTAAGTTTGACCTGTCTGTGGCATCGGAGCTCCTAAACAGATGAATCGATTTTGTTTTAATATTTTTTATTTGAAAGGTAACTTGTACCGAATGTTCTTAGCTTAAAAAATATTTTTTTGTGTCTAGGGTTTTAATTTTTTATAATTTATAGTATCTACTTGGTCTTTAAATCTATTTGTTTTTTTTTTCTTTTTGTTGTGTTTTATTATGATTTTATGTATTTATTTATATATGTACCTATTTTATTATTTATTTCGTTATATTTTTTTGTTTTATAAGTGCTTGGGTGACTGCGTACAGGAAGTAGTCCCCATAATCGAAAATAGTAAAGTCTTCAGCTCGTCATCGTCAGAAGAAGCTATTGGAAAATCGATTTAATTCCTATTGACTTAAGGTAATAAATGCCAGTTACCACTGAAATGTATTTAACGTACAAAGAAAATGTTTTGTTTTTCGAAGATACAATCAAAGTGCTGATTAGTACTAATAACCTTCGATTACTGTTTTTTTTTATTTCTGATCGAAAGTAATAACATAATGTAATGATATTTAATTAGGGTTTAACAAAAGGATTAATCAGATATAGGAGTATTTATTGCTTATAATAATGCACTTGATGGATAATTCCATGAGAGACCGCGACAAACTTGTGATGTGAAACTGTGAATACCCAGCAACGTCGTGTTGATAGGACATCGCCATCGGTACGTCAGAGCACTGCTTCGACAAAATACAATTTCAAGGGAATACTATATCAACAAATCATTACTTACTTCAAGAGAACTCTACTACGACAGAACTCTATGATGTCGGGACTCTACTTTAACAAAACACTATTTCTACTTTTCAAATTTCAAATTTTCTTATTAAATAATTATATTTAATAAGCTATCATGTGCAAGCAACATGTAAAAAAAAATCACAAGAATACTACTTTGTCAGAACTATACTTCGACTTAATACTACTTCGCCAGAACACTACTTCGACAGAGCACTAAGTTAGTTAAGTTTTAGCGTTTCTCAAAGAGAGTCGGATGAAGAAGTGTCGGCTCCATCTACCTAGTTTAAAAGAATAGTAAACCTACATGAAAGTATTGGAACTAACGTAGGTACTAACCAACAGATTTTTTTTATTTAAAACAAAGCTTTGATATTGGAACATCAAAAATAAAGGAAAGTTCCTTTCCATGCTGTTAACGTTCAGGAGAGCCCTCTGAGGAGACAGTTCTGGCTGCAACATCAGGTATTTTTTTTATATTTGTATATTGTCATCAAAACTGAACCAATATGTAAAATTTCAAAGCCGTAAGTTTAGAAGAGGTTTGCAAGGTTTGACCCAAACACACACAAATGAAGCTAAATAAAAGCTTGTAATGACTTTGACTCATTGACTGACATTCTCATCTTTGCAAACAATACCGACTTACCTCGATTTTCCTTTTTAGAATACTCTCGTTTCCTAATAAAGAAAAACTAATGATACGATGAATAAATCAATATTAAAAGCTAAGTTTGAAATCAGAATGTTTCACATAAGTCATACCAGTTGACAGTCATAATATATGTTTATTCTTTACGTATAAATAAAATGTGACAGAGTTTTCTCAAAAGAGATTAGCTATCTAAGCAGGAGATATTATAGTGCACAAATCGGTACACAAGCACAGCTACACTCGAATCTTAGCTATGTTGGAGTTTCATTCGGCTCGCCCGAACAGCAACACCGGCTCGCCGAATTCACGGTGTGCGCTGGCAAAGCGAAATTCAATCATTCGTCTATAGATATATTCGTTTTTACTGCCCAGACTTGCCGATCCATGCCGAAAACAATTTGTGAATATCAACCCTAACTTACTGGCTGAAAAAAACATTATCGACTGAACAAATCGACTTACACATAAAATTAAATATTTCTGGAATCTGCATCAAGGTATCAGTTTCTTCACTTCACTTCCAAGGTTTAGAGTTATTAATGAAATAATATTTTGATAAGCCCGACCTTCCTTCACAAATGTACCTAATGTAATGCATTGCAACGCGGAAGACCGTCTGGCTGGGCAATACTCGGCATTGTTCCAGTAGTCTGTGATATTTACAGACAGACAGCTGTCCGCAAAATTAATGTTGTTGCTTTTATACAGATTTATATCAAATGATCAGTAGATAACTACATAATTTATTGAAATTATCAACTTGGCTAAAAATTTGTGGGATTGTCATTTTCGACACCCACATTCTGCGCTAGTCTTGCTGAGAAGAAGCTTAGAGAAGGGTTTACAACCACCTCGATAGTGGTACTCCTCTGCCTAGCCCCTTGGAAATACCTAAAGCGTTTTGCAAGAAGGAACAGGGCGTTTCTCGGCATGATATTTAAATGAGGAAAAGTCTATGTGTAAATAATCGGTACACACCTACTTACTAAGTTGTTTTTATTTTCAGTTATTCGTAAACGACCATGAACATCACTTTACGATGCGCTTTACAAAAATAAATACATAAATCCCATTACAGTATTCTAGGTACTGCATATTCATCTGCATAGTCATCGGTTTAAAATGCCGATTCTTTTATAGAATACCTTAGCCATCAGTCAACTCTTACAAGTTTCACGGCTTGTCCAGACGTTTCCGCCATGCTATATATAAACGTCTAGATAAAAATAAACGCGACTTCTGCACTATCGCGATATCATACGCAGTTTATGTATATCACGGCCAGAATAAATTGGCATGTGGCAAAAATATGAACTACAGAAAATTATTCGAACATTCATAAGGATGAATAATTCAATGTATGGAAAGTGGCGCCACTGAAGAGGCCAAATTAAACTTGACTAAATCACTGGATCCAGTTGAAATAATTAAATGTCACAGAATAAAAACAAGCGTAAGAAATATTATGCTTTTTTATAAAACGTGTTGGGCGTTGGCCTACGAAGATTTATTTTATGTAGAAACAGCTAATAATTTATTTTAGAATCCTTGTTTGAAGTCCTACGAATCTTAATTTATATTCTTGTTCGCTAACATGATTTAATTGAAAGATAATTTTATGCAAATGAAGCTCTGTATGTAGATGCCAATTTTGAATTCGTACAAACCTATTAGAATATCTAGATTTAGGCAGAGCTAGTAGACTGCATAGATAATGAGTTAATAACTACTTCAGTACACCCATGTAAAGTTCGTCAGCCCATGTAAATGGTAAAGTTTGTCTGCCCCATGTCAATAATGGGGACAAACCCAACTAAGTAGTATACTAAGTTTTCGCACCGAACAAGCGACAACGTTTCGTAAGGCATAATAATACGAAATCTTTCCAGGTTGTCTTTTCTTTGATTTAATCCCATGTGAAAGTCATTGCCTATGTTCAGCAGTGGACGTCTTATGGCTGAAATGATGATGATGATGATGAGAAGCATTTTTGCAGGTGATAGAGATACACATAGCTCCTAAACCAAATGTGCCAAATCTGGAGTCATTTTTGTAAATATTATGTACGATGTCTCCTAATCAAGTACCAAATTAGTCCCCCCCAATCCTCGCATCAGTAAAAAAAAACCTGTGCTGAAACCACTTATAAAACACTACCTTTTGATTGCGGTTTTACCCGCGATGAGATCGAACAAGGATAATCGGTATGGGTATTCCATGTCTTATCTGAGTATTTAGTTTTAATCCATTTAGCGATTAAGGACAAATTGATTAACAATCATACAAATTGACAACTCACAAACATCCAAACTCCCACACTTATAATATGAGTAGGAGTAGGATTCCCCCTCCATTAATCGCCGACCCATCTCGCCATCTATTTTGCATCCAATAAATCGCATTAGCATACGAGACTTGTCTTAAAATGGCGCCGGCTTCAAGTCAAATTACACGGAATGACTTGCAAAACATGGTAATAACGTGCTGGCGACTGGCGCTATGATAACTTTACTTACTTGAAGTTATGATTATATTGACAGGAACAACTGAAGCAAATAGTGTAAGAAGTCTATACATTTAATACTTATTTATTTACTTTTATTTTATTTATTCACTATATCACCGGCGATATGTATTGTTTATTGCACACCAGTTCACAGAGCACATAAAATAAATTATTATTTTATCATTTAAATTATTACTATTATTTTACGGCTAAAAGCTGAAGTGCGGCTACTCCTAAGTTTAAAAGGCTACTAAGTGCAACTTAGGTGAAACAAAAATTTGATGTTCAATGTTCAACACTGCAAAAAATAATTGAGTGTGTGTCGTGTAGTTTAAGTCTTAATCCTAACTAATATTAGAATTGCGAAAGTTTGTTTGTTACCTTTCACGCCTAAACCTTAAACCTAAAAATTTAGCATATACATAAGTAGTCAAGTGTTCAGAAATGGACCTATGGTACCCCTTTCATCCCGAAAAACAACTATTCCCGAGGAAAACAATAATAACGTTCTTATGATAATAGATGACGCCACGTATCCTCGAATCACGATTGAAATTGAAATTCTAATTGAACACTAGCGTAGCTCCGAGTAAAAGCTAGTAAAAATAAAAAATATAAACTTTCTCGGACATGTCTTTTTTAAAATTTTCCACAACAAAAATATAGCCACCCCATAAAAAGGGAGAAATAATATTAATGGCAACTTCATCGTTTGCTGTGCTATGTGACTGCCAAGATATTAAAGGTAGGTACCGTTTAAATTTTCATCTATATTTTCAATGCGACGGTTGCGAGTACAATGCACCTGGCCTTTTTGGAGGACATCAATACCAATAAGGTCAGTGTACATCCTTTTATAGATAATTGGCTATCTGTATGATTGATAGACGTTGAGCTGAGATTGGTCTAAGAGCGATACTGCGACAATACGAGTGGGTCGAGCTAAAGACCTGTGTCAACCAAAATATGAAACCTACAGACTGTTTTCAATCCGTGTCCATTCCTGAAATCAATTCAAAGATAGGACTTAAGGCTATTTCTCTGTGCTTTACCCAGTTTTTATTAAGTATTTCACTTTCTTGTCAATTTTAATTAACTTCCCGAAGAACTAGAGACCTAGCTTTAAACTGGGTGACAAAGAAATAATTCGCTTTCTCGTCTGTTTGTTTCTTTTTTTTTATTGTTCAAGTTGGAAATTCACTTCTCCGTACAAACCGCATTATTCATTGTGGCCGAAATTTTTGGAAAGGTGTATTTTTAAATTGAATATTAGCCTAGTTATTGTTCAAAAATAACCATCAGTTTGCGTTCTACTTAAAAAATCTTCATGTATAACGAAACCCACATAAATCCTGCAAGGAGTGAATCTCACAGGACAGGAAAATCGACAGCGCGACAGGCCCAATACAAGATGGCCAGAAGAGATGAACAATATACACTCTACAGCACTAGACAGATAAAAATGGAAGGAAGGAAGGGAGGCTTTTGCCCTGCAGAAGGATATAAAGAATAGAACTCACCGGGGGCATTCTTGAATTGCTTTAGCTGGAGGCCTTTAGGTCCAGCTAGAAGTCGAGTTAATCAGTCTGAGCTCCCAAGAGCTATAACTGAAAGAGACCAGGTGGAAAAAAAAATTAAATAACGGGAGCATTCGTTTCACGAATGAGCGTTTCTTGCGCAAGCATTTGCTCGCTTCGAACCAAACATTCGTTTCGCGAGCAACGTACAAAAAGTTACTTAGGTACATTGTAAAATTCGTTTCAACCAACATTTTTTTATTTGCGAAAAATGTGCAAAAGTTTGCTTATATGAGCAAATATTTGCATAACGTATGCTCCCGTAGTTTATATTCTCCTTACTTAACTTATTAAATAATTATTAATAAGGTATTCAAGACAGTTATAACCTCTGCTTACCCTTTGGGGACATACTAGCGACATATTGTTACATAAAACATTGTACTTACGTAATAATCATCGTCTCACCTCGCGTTGCTTTCCTTATCTACTTTTATATACATTATGTAGGTTTATAACTACATAAACACAATCATGTAGAGTCGTCACGTCAGTCAATGGTATTATTACTATTAAGTTACAATATTAAGATCACTATAGTATGATTGATAAAGAACCTGTGTCAGAGTTTAAGCCGCACGAAGGCCTCTGACATATATGGCTTTGTCGTTAAGTGTGCTTGGTATTAATTAAAATTTATTAGTAAAGTAAGTAAGTTTATTATTAAAAATTATTAGAGCTAAAAATTTAACACAAAAGAAAACTATTAAGGTACAATACCCTACACATAAAAGGTAGTCCCACTGATTTGGGTTCACAAAAATATTTGTCCCATGCAATAATCAAACCCGCGACACTTAGCGCAGAAAGCGAATCGCTTAACCGCTACGCCAATCGTATGGTCATATCGCCGTTGACCTACTATGTAGGTGATAAAAACATGAAACACTACTTATAATTATTAATACGATGCCACCCCAAATACTTCTGTATCAAGCAATCAAAATAGACAACGTCAAAAACATCGATAAGTAATTATCGATGTTAGTAGATATTTAAACGCGTCACTAGGGTAACTGTCGACACTATTGGGCAAAGATACATCGCGGAAAAGATACGGAATCTTATCGTTGTAGAAATTATTGAACTCATTTCGATAAACAAACATTCTACGTGACTTTTTGTAAATAACTTTTAGTACCTAAATGATGGTCATTCATAAAATGCTATAGTTTTTCCTATTGCGTATCTATTTGGTGCCTAGGAACAGGAAAATGTAATTAGGTAAAAAAATCCTATGGCTAAAACTACAAGTATTCAATTTTAATGTTTTTGTTTAAAACAAAATACTCCGACTGGCGACATACTGTGCCGCACCATAAAATTTTAATACAGCCTATGATACTCTTATGGTCTCAATGTTTTTTTTTTCCTGCGTGGTCCCTTTCAGTTATGGCACTTATAACTCTAGGGAGCACAGACTGATTAACCGGACTTGTAGCAAAACCTGAAAGGCCTCCAGCTAAAGCAAATAACAAACCCAAAGCAACAGCAGCTAAGGGCGCCCCATAATGGGCCTCGGCATCGGCTTTGGATTTTCTTTGGGGACATGCTAGAGAATAGCTGGATCTAATTTGATTATTTGGGGACATCTTTATGGCTAGGGCTAGCATAAACACTGGTGCGATCTTATTAATCAAATCGAAAGAAAACCAAAAATTGTAAAACTGAGCCGATAATAACCGACTGTTATTTTAGAAAGAGACTTTTGGTATACGTAAACGGACATCGACTCTCAATGTATTATTAGATTACAATCTATGAAGCAATAACAATCCGTCCAATCCAATCCAAAAATAATCCGTTCTTCCGTTAAAAAAGTTCTTACATTGGATTAAAACCTTTTTTCACCATTAAAAAACTTTGTCAAGCTTGATCTATGATACAAAAAAAAAGTATATTAAATTCGGAATCCAAATGATCTAACTTTAGCCTTAACGTTTTTGTTTGTCTGCAAAATCGCGATTATCCAATTAAATGTCTAGTTTTTCAGTTAACCAGCCAGCTTATCCGTTTGATCTAGTACTGTATTTGTTAAATCTAATTGTGGAGCATCATTCGATCTATCCACAGTTTCATCGATACATTTCTGTAGCGTCAAGCGTTGCGTCAAGCCTTCCTTTGGTCAATTTTTACGACTTGGCATAATGGTTAGGGAACGAAATAATGATATTGCGCGCCTACGTTTTTATTATTTCTCGTTTATTAAATTGAAAAATAAATAACATTTAAATGTAGACCGTACTCTACGCTCTTTTCTTCTGGGTTTAAGTAGATATAGGTCACCTATGGACTCTGTGGTGCAACAGCTGCTGGGTAGTAACAACACGTTCATATCCGATAATCATAGTACTTTATATCGCTATGTACAAGAACTAATGCCTAATATACGCTATAAGGTTACATTATTTTATAATTCTCTTTATTGGATTCATTCTGATTTTAAAATGTGCTGTTTTTTATCTCATTCGGTCGTGAAGGTCAGATATCTATTTTTTTTTAAATCGTGTATTTGCAATAAACTCTTGGGTGTTCTACTCGTGCATTTAAAATGAGAAGCTCCATAGACATACTAATAAAACAAGAATGTCACGTTTTCGGTACGGAAAAACCCTGCGAAAAAAACATTGGTTCGTCATATAACTGGTGAAGAAAGGGTTGAGGCGTTTTAATAAATGAAAAATCTTTTTTGTACATAGTGCGAGATTTAAAAAAAATGTGTTTTCTTTCTTTCAATACACATATAAGTAGTTTCAATACACTCCAGCAGTGCAATAGGTACACCAAAGCAAGCATTGAATGAATCGTACGTAGATCCTATCGTACAAATCGAACATAAACCGATCATCACTAAGTTACGTGACGCTCTGAGTCGCCTTGATACTATCGCTAGAATACAAGTGTTAATGAATGACGTCCGATTTACATAATTATTACCTATGGATAGGTCACGAGTCACGCTATCCATAAATGTTTTAACAATACATTTCATTGGCGTCTGTAAGTGTAGTGATTACTATAAGCTAGAAGAGTTTCTAGGTTTTTTTATTTACTAGTCATATTAGGCTGTATGTTGTATTTCATAGCATCTCATGTCTCAAGGTTCAATCAGTCAGAACGAAAATTAATTTTCTTGAAAAAATCTTTTCATTTGTCTCTGGAAAAAAACTACTAAGATTTATTTTGACTTTGACTTCATCCCATCTCTTTATAGTAAAGTTTGTTCAAACCCTCACAACCTTATATTCTTTTTTTCTGCTTAGCGTACATACTACATTTAACATTTTAAAGAAAAGTCAAAGAATAGAGGTATCACCTAAAAAGGCATCTTTTGCTCTCAAAATGAATATCAACGAAACAGCCGCTAAAATTATCACGTATCAAAACTTATTAATATGTGCAAGAGCACGGCCAAGCCGTCCTTGTGGCAGCCTAACACCAAGAGCAATGTCAGCCAGGAATAGACAGCGGATCGTCATTGAGGCACCGTTGAAATAGTGCCAAACACTACGAAGACAGCCGGATAAAAATACACCAACAATGTCATGCTGGTTCGTGAAAAAAATGCTAATTTTCTTATGTAAAACTTGGCAACACCGGCAACAGTTTGGTTTTTGCTTTTTATTTGTTTATTACTGGCCAGTGTTTATGTAAATAATTGGTTTAAGAATAATAATTTAATTTTGAATAAAAGAACATCGTTGAGTGCTCATCGATTTTCAAATGTCATTTTATCGCTACTATTTTGTTTTGTGCCTTCTCTAAGCATGGAACGCACCTATTTACTGATTTATTACCAAGTTGATTAAGTACCTTATTTTTATACAGTATTAATTTATTACAGACATTCTCAAAGTCACAACACTTATATTACTTCACTAAGTCAGAGGTTATCAACCTTTAGCATCCATATTCTTAGGAACATCTTACCTAACACCGCAGTACCATTACAACAGACGGCTAACACTGATAGCCGATACACGGAATCATATTCCGCCTTCCTTTATTATATAAGGAAAATAAACATGAAAGTAGGTATTATAATACACAGGCAAACGAATTGCCTACATCCGTGAGTACTTCCAATATATATTACCGACGTCAACTGTTTATGACCGTGCTAATTCAGCCCATATAGTGAACCATGTAACCCGTTTATTTATAGGAACCCCTTGTTCTATGGCGTGAAACGGTTTATAAATATTCCCAACGTCATTCAGTATATCATCTACGTAAATCCTAATTATAAAATCTGGTGAAAGTAATTGTTTGTCTTATGTGGAACACCAAACGCCTAGTAATACATTCGCGTTACCGTCTCTGACTAGGATTATGTGAATTTTCGGATTTATGTGAAGGAAAACTTTGTGAGGAACCTGCACACCTGAGAGATTTTTCGACAGTGTGTAAAGCCATGTCAGAGGCATACTGGCCGTTTAAACTGTAACACCAGGTTGTTCATCAACCATACGAAGAAGAACTAGGATTATGGAAAGGGAGAAAGAGCTCCGAATGATTGGACTTCCGCCCGGTGCTCTGAGTTCAGACTGACCGTACAAATCACAACAATTTGACGCCGATATTCTTTGAAACGCTTTATCGCTCAGCATTCTTACTGAAACAGAAGCCTCTACGACTCAAACATTTTAAAACAACATAGGATACAGTCAGCGACATTAATCCATATGCATACTTCTTCATGTTCGTACATATTTCTTTGCACTACCACACGCACAATCATTAGTGCAGTGTGCATTACATCTTCATGACAGGGGCCAACGGCTTAACGTGCTTTCCCAGGCACTCCCTGTCAGTCATACCAGTAGGCTATCACTGCCCACATCGTAGGTACCTGTCTAAATTCAGGTAAATAAACTATTCATAACCTTTCATTTAAAATTATCTATTTCTCGCGCGTGAAACATGACACGAAAGGAAATGTGTCCCGACATAATTGAATTCATTACGTCACTTAGTATATTACACACAGTACACCGGACGCTCGGGCGCCAGACACGTGCGATTTTGCGCTCTTTTGTACAAAGCCCTTTGCACTGTGCAGTTTTGCACAGTACCCCTAATCGACGATATTATAAATTTTCTTTTTTTAAATAAAAAACATTTTGTTGTAGTTTCCGATGAGAAGATATAGGTAATAATTCAGTCTAAAAGCTAGTAAGTAAGCAATAACGCGACATTCAATAACGTTCACCGACTTAGTCCGGCCGCACACCAAAACTACAAATGTTGTGCTACAATTGTGGCGCGAATGAAGCGCAAATGTAGGCAAAATGTACGATGCACAATATTTGTAGTTTCGGTGTGCGGCTGGACTTAGGTTTAAAATTTCTTTTTAGTAAGCAAGTCAATTGAAGGACCCGGGATCGCCCTCCATGCGCTGATGGTGATCACCGGGGTGGTTTTAGTGAGGTAAGAATCACTACCCGGACTCTTCCCCGGAGTCCCCCAGTAAAAAAAAACAGGTAAGTCGATAGAATACTAAATATTACTGACCCGCAACGCCTGTCATACGTGCAGGTGCAGGACAAATATGGTAGGCCATTGTTAGCGGTAAGAAGCCACACTAATATTCCGAAGGCCGCAGCTATCTGTTAAGTTGAACACCCGTTTGAGTAGACCTAAAACTTAAATGCATTATACACTCTGCCTTAAAGACCTACCTGCCAAATTTTAGGAGGTAATAAGGTCAATGAAACTGAACAACTTTCCTCAAGGAACATAGGTCGTAATCTGAAAATCGAAAATTGACTTTTCATACAAAGTGACTGGTCAAACTAGCTTTTGTATCTGAAGTTAAATTTTAGTTTACAGATTTCGACCTACGTTCAGTACGTGGGGAATGTTGTTCAGTTTTATGGACCTATATTACCTCTAAAATTTAGCAGGTCTATAAAGCAACACGAAGAAAAAAGAAATTCTAGAATACTTTCAATACATTAGAGATTTCACCAACTTTTGAATTTCTCTCCCTCATATTTCCAGTTTTCATTTTCGTTGTGACATAGCACTTAGGTCCGTGTAGTAATTCTGCTAGTTTAATGCTAAAGTAGAAGCTATCCAAGCTGAGAGAACATCTACCAGGTAAGTAAGAATGGTACCTACTTCCAAGCTAGTCTGACAACGTGTGCAACGATGCAACAATGGAGCTGAAACTAAAACTAACATCGATAGATCGTCGAATAATTTGTAGATGGACTACTGGCCTAGATAATTGTAGTCATACCCTAGGGATTCTCGTATGTGGTGGCGATATGCCATGAATATTAAGTTACGACCAATCAGTCGAAGGGTACTATGTTTAAGGGCTAATGTAACAATTACGCGATTTTCGCTTTTAGATGGTAAGTGCTTCCTTTTACTACACACAATAATAATGTACAATAATGTACACTAAAAAATACAGATTTATCGGTAGAAACAGTGATTTTTGTTGCAGTAAAAGGGCTTAAGTAACATACTTTAGGCGTACAATTCATACAATTCACTAAAATGAGATGTCGTAGTAAATATGTAAAGTTTCATAAGTTTCAGCAGGGTCACGCACAAACATTTTCGATAGGGTAAGCAGTAGGTACATACCAAACCTACTTAGTTTTACTCATTCGTCGTCTGCATCCTATCTGTTAGGGTAGGCAGTGCCTATATGACTGCACGCCCCTGAATTTCGTTTTATCATTTTAAAAATATATCAAATTGCAACTTTGAGAGCCTCTATTGAAAAGTATAGATAAACAAAAGGTATACAAAGTTATCACAACAAAGAAATATCTCATTTATACGAATGCACTGACTAATCTCTTATCAATAAACAAATTTCGCATGTTTTGTAAGTACGATAAAGTTGGCAAATATACCTTTACAACTGGAAAGGAAATTATTCTACTCAGAGATAGATGTATCCTATTAAACGTCTAATAATAGACTGGCGTTATTTTTCGCGGTTGGCGTCAGTCACGCCACGCCCGCTACAATTTATATCACTGGCAACACAGTTTACACTTTCATTAACGTGGGCTGTAGAAAAATAGAGGAGTGAATCGCGAGTTATGACATCATCAATAACAATGTACCAGCCATTTAGTTTAGGTTTTAATTTTTACTCCAATTAATTACTGTTTCATGATTTAGCCCTCCTTTTCTTAGTTTTCTTCACCATTGAAGGGCCAAACTGCCAGCGTCTTTTATTACCCATTTAATCTAAATTTCTGAGTTTAATTAGAAGGTCGTGCAAACTGTTATTGTTTGTCTAGAAATTTAAATCAGTTTTTTGTTTTGGTGTTGTTTTAAGCGAACATGTGGTTTTTTCTTCAGTCTTTGGATTTCTTTAAAACAAAGCCAAATTTAGAACATTTTTATTTTATTTTATTTAACTAGATCAATATTCATTAAAAGCCTATTAATATTCTAATAATGTTCAATAATTTTTTTAGAAAAAAGACTTAAAACATAAATATCGCATTGCGTTATTCGGGCAATAACCGGTGAAATTTTAAAACAATACTTTTTTTTTGTTTGCAACAACTTTAAAGCGAAAATCTAAAACATAATTTAAAAAATAATTAATACAAATGTGTTATTATTGTAATGAGTATGACGAAAACAAGCAGTCGCGACACGACGACGACCTCGCATCTACCTACTTTCTGAAAGCGAACCGTTCAGCACTTTATCACCGAAGATAAGATACCAGTCCGTAGACAAGGGGCCGAAAGATAATGTTTAGAGTTTTCAACTGTTATCATTGACATTCGTACGTTCAACTTGAATCTTGAAAAATTTACATAGCTGTTGTAACAAGGACATGACGATCATTTGCAAACGTAATGAGGAACGGAGTTGATTACAAAATTTATTCAATTTATGAAGTTTTAGCTTAGAATATTTTTACTTATCATCATCCTCCTAGCCTTATTATTCCCAAAGTTTGATGGGGGGCTTCTAATCTAACTGGATGCAGCTGAATATCAGTTTTCTACGGAGCGACTGCCTGGTAGTCACTATCATCACTAGAAACTCTATCGTCTATCTATTTAAACACACTAGTGACGATGCAGTGCAAATAGAGTTGCGGCCATTGTTTATCACAGAAGTGCCTTCTTAGTCTTCATCGTATGGTTGAGGCACAACCTGGTGTCAAAGTTTAAACCACCCGAAGGATTCTGACATGGCTTTACACACCGTTGAACAATTTCTCAGCTGTGCTGGTTTCCTCAAGATATTTTTCTTTACCGTTTTACCAACTGATAATTAATTTAAAATACGCACATAACTTACGAAAAGTAAGAGGTGCACGCCTTGGGATCGAACTGAGAGTGCAGAGAGCTGAAATTTATTTTAAAAAAAACGGTCGAATTTTGACCACTGACTGGACCACTAGTAATAATAAATACTCAGCTTATTCTCAACGTTGCTAAGTCAAGTTACAAATCAAAGATTATACTATTATAAGCCTAAACTAAGTATAAACTTAAGCAAGTTTTACGTACCTAAATCAAGTTTAAGCAAAGTCAAAGTACGCTTTGTAGATTTCAGCCTAGACTTAGTTGATTAGTGTATTTAACCTAGAAATCAAAGCAAACACTTACGTAGGTAGTCGATAATAACATTCTATTTAATAAATATGAGCTCCAATGTTTTCCATTGTATGTAAGTAAAACATATTTGCGTAATTTCAATGGCTTCCGCCATTGTTACTTAGCACTTTCGACATTTATTTACATTGTTATTTTGGACTACTTACATATAGACATACAATAAGAAAAGGAATAAAAGGTAAGTAACAAGAAAACCAATAAAACGTGAAGACTTAAAAAAAAGGCAGGAGAACAGAGCTATCGAAGTTAGTCCACTGTTAATTGAAAAGATTGCGGAATACTGAGATATGTCGATCGATCCCGTCGATTCAGTCCTTCAAAAAGATCAAGTGCATGTCCGTGACCGGCGCGGACGCTCTCTTTAATTGGATTGAATGTTTTTAATAATTTATTCCTCTTTTATAACCCCCGCAAGAAGAAGAGTGTTATAAGTTTTGCGTATCTGTGGCATTTCAGTTCCCAAACGCATTCTGATTTAGTTTTTTTTTATTTAAAAGATAACTTGATCGAATGTTCTTGGCTAAAAAAATTAAGGTTTTTCTATGTCGGGGGTTATGTATTATTTTAATTTATAGTTATCCACCAATTACCTCAAAAAGTTCACTAGAGAATCGCTATAGTATATAGTATAATTTTTTAAGGTGAAGTTACCTGCTGCGGAATGATTTTTCCCAAGGAATAATCGCGTTTATCAATTATAGAGCTTTCAATTTGTTTTCATGCATGTGGAGTGCACTATTGTATCTATTATTCTATTGTATTGGTTCCTAGCACACTTTTTAACTGACTTCAAAAAGGAGAAGGTACTTACTCAATTCGACCGTGTCTTTTTGTATGCTTGTTACTCGATTATTAAGATATAGGGTTCGCAGTTCTCACCCAAAGGCGTAATAGAGATAACTAGACATCAAAAGAGGTTTCTACCATGCTGTGGCAGAATGATCTAGGATATTAGTACGTAGGTACTAACTAGTACATTGACAAAATAATAATAAAGTAGGTATATCATAGGTATATTCTCTTACCTTACATACTTACAAATTGATTAGATATGCGAGGGAATAACATTGAAAAATGTGACATACCAAACTACAATATTATTATCTTCATTAGTGTACTGTTTTGAATAAACGTTCTGATTGTTAGGTTTAGAATAATAGGATTTTTTGTATTTCCCGTAAGCGTTAAAAAGTGTGACTGAAATGACACAATACTGGAAGACTCCTTTCTGAAAACTAAAAGGGTGGACAAATTTGAAACTAATCGAATTCTGTACCTATGTACAGTCGGCAAAGGTTTAGGTTGGCAGGGCCACTAGTTTGGGATGAAGTTATTCATAGAAGTTTGCATGTGGTTGTGTAAGATTGTTTAGTTTTGTATAGGTTTCAGTCATACCTTTTCATAAAATAAAATGAAATGAAAATAAATTAATAACTTCTTGAAAAAATTTCAACTTTAGCTAGCGTCCCCGCCAACCTAACTCCTTTGCCGACTGTAGTTTGATATTTTAAATATTGGACAAGATGGACACAATTAATTTTGGACTTTATACGAGTAGGTATAAGCCGACACCCCTAGTCTATTAATACTACTGTTTTTTAAATTAATATTTATGGCTTACCGTGTGTTGAAGTCTCCTAGGTGATCTTGGGTGACTTACGTGATCAGCAGGAACATCCTTATTCAGCACTTCTTCTTATCGCATTGTTGGTGAACTCCCTTACACAGCATCGAGAATATCTCTGTCTCTCATTTTTCAGTAGGCGTGTTGCGTCAAATGAGTTCACATTTAGGTGTAGCTAGTAGTAGAAGTTCTGTGCCCAGTTAATCAAGCAGCTAGCACGATATCCAATAAACGGTGACTAATAAAGCGCTATACAACACTACTAAACATCGTAAATTTAATTTCGCGTTGTAATAGACGTCGCCAATAAAAACGATAACTAAACAGACGAATTATTGTACATGACCTCACAAGAAATCTTATCGAGGAATCAAATGACATTAGTCAGTTAGTGTTTTATGAGTAGGAAGTCGTCTCAGAAAATCATATGGAGATAAACTAGATTAGTAGAGTTGTTTTAGTATCCGACGAGCAGGAAAAGGATAAGCTAAGGATTCGATTCTCAAATGGGACATACCATTATTTCTGTCGATATTTGGGATTTAGGTTAAACTTTTAAATAAAATGTTGCCGTTTTAAACGCCAAATAAATCGTTTTAAACGGTTGAAAACTCGCGTACAGAATAATACACTTCATTATGGGCAATTTTTGGTCACCTGACGTCATGTTTCGTTTTAATTAGTTTATAGAAAATCAATAAAGTACCTACCTACATTACGCTTGGTACCTACGCTTGGTCGGAGTGTCGGACGGACCAACTAGAACTAAAACCGCTTAGTATAACAATATCAGTATATCACACATTTAAAAAATCTTTAAATAGTTTATAGGTAGGCTCGGTATAATTAATAATATGTAGTTTTTGGTTTTAAACCGGCTTGACATCTATACCCACGTTACATGAGAAATTTCTTTTTTTTTTGTAAATACTTTTTATTTTTCGGTGAAATGTAAATAGGAGGATCACATTGGCACTTTTTGTTTGCCTTGCCATCATTCATCATTTAATAAGAATTAGGTACCTATACGGTTGAAATTGTGTGTACCTACCTATATTATAGTTCCAATATGTTGACAATAACATTTTATGTTTACCACGAGAGAAATAATGCACTCATATTTTCTTATTATAAATAAACCTGAAGGTTGAGTGCCTTTTACTGTTTTGTCAAATGTAGGCCATTAGATACCTGCAATCTCAGGGGTGTTAGAAACGTCTCTACATGCAAAGAGCTCTTAATAAACTTGATGAAAGCCCCAAAGAGAAAAGTTTTGTGTTTGCAAGGCATAAGGGATGTCAAAGATAATACTAGAACCAACAACAAGTAAACGAAACATTGTTCATAAGAAGTTGGCAAGTTCGTCAGTCAATAGATACGAAAATCAAGTGCAATGTAAAAAAGACAAGATAACAGTCGGTCATAGCTAAAAGAAAATTTATCTATCTCGGCTGTTTAATATTAGCCTATAAAGCTTCAAAGCTAAGGTTGATTGAAACGGAGGATTCGCAAATCTGTCCCATTAGTGATTAGAGGAAAAGCAAATTTCAAAGGTGGTCTACATTATACGAGTCTCGAGTCATGAAGAGAGCGCTGACACAAAACGTTCTCAGACCATTTCCTATAAACCTTGAACGGGTCTACCGACCTTACAGTCATAAAACGATCGCTTTGTGAGCACCCGCTTTATGGCTATGAATATTATGGAAAATACATTACAACCGGCCAATTTTCTAGACGTCTTGCCAACATTGCAAAGTTACAGCCCTTTTACAACTCGTCAGACAAAGTTTGTTATCTCCCCATTTTTATAATCATTAGGTAGAATTCAGCATACTTTTGTTGTAGACTTGTAGTATACATAGACACGTTATAATTCACGAATAATTCAAAGTATGCTCTCAGTTTATGAGATAGAATTAGTTCATGCCTTACAGATTAGAAACAATTATAAATTAGGCAAATAAAAAATCCTCTGAAGGTTGTTTTTAAAATAAGATATTCAAAAAAACACTAATGGTAGATGGCGCTGTAAGTTGCTAAACAGCTAATTACATTAAATTCGCTAACAACTTAAATTCGAGAGAAATAAACAAACTGATTAGGAAAACCCAGAGTAACGCGTGACTATAGATACTACTATGTAACGACGAGAGCTCGATGAAACTAGAGCGACTCAAACCTTGGTTGTTGCTGTGTTTGAATGTGAAAATTAGCATGTGTGTTGTATCAATGACGTTAGAAACGATGTCGAGTGGAAAACGGCGAACATCTGGCGAACAAAACACGACGAAATGCACGGTTTAACATTACGTCAAGCAAACGGATAACTAGACCCGTCTGTAAATAAGTGGCAATTACTAACGTGGGCAATGGACCGCTCCATTCTGCCTACCAGGCGCCCTTGATTAGAAAACACAAGGCACAAGCCGTGTAAAACATACATCAAGTCTAACGAATTCGTGAGAATAGTGAGAGTCCGCGTTGACTGATAACATATTTAAATTCAAGGATATTTTTGGTCGGCGGTATGAAACAGGTTTTAAATATTGAAAAGACAAAATTTTTTGCCAGAAATAACTAACGCGCTTATTTGTTATCGAATTTAAAGAGGTGTTGTAATTGAGCGACGATTATTCCGCAATGTCGCGCGCCACATATACTCACTGGGTAGGTAGGTATACGTAACATGTGCTTTCTCAGGCCCCAAGGTTGAGACAGACGGTTGCGAGAACAAACCAGCCTTTATAGGTAACACACCTACTTATTACTTATTCGCAAGCGCAAAATGCTACACGAGTGTCGACAGGTCTGCAACGTTTGTCCCACTTATGAACCGATCAATATTCAATATTTGCCTCATTAGAAGAATGTTCGTGATTTTGTATGGTTTTTTTTTCGATTTTGACCTACGCATTGAGGATGAACTGCTGATCGTCACTAGCTTTAGGATTTTGATTCTATATGGCCTCAACAGGACGATATTCTTTAATTTTTTTAGCTAACTCTATCATTTGCATTTTTAAGCCTTCCTTTTCAGTTAGAGATGGACCTAAAATTTCTGATTTAGTATGTTATACTGATGTGTTAAACAACAGATAGATACCTACGTTATTAAAAGTCAGATATGCGCCAAAATTCAGTGCAACCTGCTTGCCTATGAACGTTCGTAGTTGCAAGGCTCTATCGACGAAAATGTCATAGATGAATAGTTGCGTCGGCGAACCGTTCATAATTGAAAGATTCTGTTGGAAAACAGACCAAAAATTTTATCGGCGATCAATTCAAAGGAGAAATTAATGTTGAAGAACGGTTTCAGAATCCTAGCATTTGGGGGAATTCAGATTTAGTCCATTTCTACAGCGCTGACTACAATAACAATCGTAATGCTGATGATTAGAGAATTCTTGTGAACGGTAGCAACGCATTCACGAACGTCGCCTATACATCACGCATCAAAGACAATACATTATTCAACTCTGTTGAAACGACAAGATAATACAGGACAGACCATTGCGAGTATAAAATTAATCGTTTCTACAGAGATCGTTTGGCACGTGTTACTAAGCCCATGTTTCCAACTAAACACCTATTGTGTAGATTGATAATGATCCTACTTCCCACAAAGCGGATCGCGTGTCAAATCAGAACATATCCTACCTACTACACTAAGCATGTTGTTACGAACGATTCTACTGTTACATCTTCCCTCACGATACTACAAATTGCATTGAATTACAATCAGTTTGCATTCGAATAGAAAATTTGCGATATGAGCTTGAGAGAATACTGAACAGAACACCAAACTCAAGACACAAGACACACACATCTCAACTTCTTTACTAACGCGGAGAGCTGCAAGCTTTAGGACTTAGATTGGATATCCGATTTACTTAGGTCCATGCGAGTATTTCTGCTGCACATTAACGATTTGCCTATGCCCAATCCTGGGTCAGGGTACACATTATGACGGCAAAATTACGGAGAAAGGTCGTACTACGGCTTGTAAGGCATCTTTTAGACTTAAAGTGATGATCCTAAGTAGGTAATTCAAATAAAACTTTTTTTTTATTTTTGCTTGCGGTGCCCATACTTCTTGATAATCAAGAAATACACTTTTATGTCATTTAGATATAATTATGACAGGTGTCAAGGAGACCGGTAACAACAACGTCCTGCTGTTTAAACGCTTCTATGGGGAATGTTAAGTTTGTTGAACAAAAAAAAGTGCGAACTATATTTTGAAAACGTATTTTTCACAAACATATAGTGTAGGCACCAGGTCTACATTAAATTAGTTAATTTATTACGTATTTGAGAGTTTTTCTAAATGTTTATTAAACTACACACATTTAACACAATGTTTTGCCTCAATGTCAGCATTTGCTGACATGATGAAATGTAATTTAGGTAGGTAGATTCACGTTTGTATGAATCAGTGCAGGCCGCGCCACCTACGTGAATTTCATAAAGGTTTAGCTTTACATGCTAAATGTTTTAATATAATATCTCAAGCTATTCATATGTTAAAATATTGATCTGCGTCACGTCACCGTAGCGTTCGCAATAGGAGTATTTCAGACAATCGTGAAATGAGAATTTTTAGCACTTTTGTTTAGACTGTATGCTTATATTGTACTGGAATAAACAAACGTATGTGCAAAATAGAAAATTAGTCTCAGTTGAACGAATTTGTTACTTTTAAAAGTTGTCTCTTTAATCCTCTTTATTTGCAGATTCTTTACAAAATGCGATATGTTTATGACGATTACGTAAGTAGGTACGTGCGTGTGTATCTACCCGCATTTAAAACTTGTACACGAATGTGTTATTTTAGTTTGAACACATTAAGACTGACAGTGATCTAATCATTCAGAAATAAAAACATTTTCACATCGCCACCGGAATTAAAAATATTTTGGATAAACAAAACCATAATGATTATTATTGGTTGCCAAAAAATCTGCGAGGAGTCTATTTATGGAGAAATGGGTGTTACAGTGGTAAGTATTTGTATAATTGAGAATAGCAGTGTACTAGAAACGACGAGCGGTAAAACAAATCTTTATCTGTCTGTTGGCAATGATGAAGAGTGTACGGGCGGCAGCGGAGCATTCCACTTTATTAGGAAGCCACGTATTAAACCGGCTTGCTCGCCCCACGTGCTGCGCCCGTGCTCCTCCAAACGTGCGAACAACGTCAAACAATACAATATGTGTATACCTCGGCGATAAATACTTTATCTTCGACGTACCAAGCTAATTTGGTTACGTCTGAAAGCAGATGTGCCAAATCGCCACGATATTCAGGAGTATAATACCTAACTGAATGTCATTTATAAATCAAACCATAGTTTTACTGTTACATCGATATTTTTAATTTCATCGTAATTTTATGGAAGATCAATACATGGTGACAAATAATTACTGAAATTAACTGACTTTTTACACTTGAACTTCAATGCTATAGGCACTCGATATAATAGATCTAGATGTGAACATTTGAATATTTAATACGCACAGATATAAAAAGACGACGGTTCGCAAATACACATACTGTCACACTAATGTTTATAATATCCAAAATGGCTTAAAATGTTCACATTAGAACGTACATATTGTGTCAATGAGCAAGTTGTGAAGCTAATTGGAATGACAGACTGCGGATATCAAAGCTGATACCGAATCTCCTAATTACTGGGGATATGATCACTCTACAGTTATATACAATGACTGTAACGAAGGGTACACATCAGATACTCCTATTAGTCAATACAATATTTAAAAATTAAACGTTGCCTTGATACTACCAAACTGCAGGAGAGTTAGATTATGCAATTTTTTTTAACAATGTTAGTTTTTAAACAATGTCTATTTGGTGAATGTCGCTTTCTTACAAAATAGCAAATAACTCATTAGTCTACAGGCAAGGCTCAGACAATGGAAAGCAGATAAAACATCGCGCTAAAAAACTGACGCTCAGAACAATGTCCCGAAAGCAATCTGAGAATCAAATTAACAGTCACCTTCGACTCAATGATGCCAGATGGAAATGTAGCATGATATACACTTAAGACTTAGTCTACTCTCACTTTCGAAAATCTGAAGTAAACTAATCTAAAAAATTCTACTATCTAAGTCTTAATAAATTTAAGTGTTTGGACACCAAGCTTTCTCATTGCCACTTCCAAAATATAGCATTTTATTTTAAAAATTAACATATAATATGACGTGACTAGCTACATAAGTATTGTTCAACTACTCACTGATACTTCGAGACCTACTTTATTACTTACATAAAAAGGTGCAAAGTTTAATACTGACATAATGCGATAAGAGTACCAATTTAGCACAGCAATAAAATTGTATATAGAAGTAGGCAATGATTTTAATTATAAAGAGAATAAAAACATGAACAATATCATCTAAATATTTACACAGCTGGACCATTTCCAAAATATAATTATGGCACCAAATAAAATAAAAGGTAATGATTTATAAAACTAAACTATATCAAAAAGAAAAACATGATTTTAACACATAAGAGTTTGCCTAAAGACATTTCACCACAAGACATTGTTTATAGCATAGTGCAATATAGTAAATAAAAAAGTAAATATAAGCAATTTGAATACAAATTCATTGAAGTTTGACATTGATCGATCATAGAAAAGATTGAGAATGCATAAGTTATAATATACATTGCCTCCAAATGATTAATTTAGTGTACAATTTGATATGATTTTACAAGTAGTTATTATCATAACTTAACCAGCTCCAATTGCAAGAACAAGGATAGTTCTAACTCAAAGACAACAATCATATGCATCAGACATAGCTCAAGTCACATCAGTAACATTTTATAATAAATATGAACGTGCACAGAGCGGTTAAGTAACCTTCCCATGATTTCAACCTAATAACTATTACCACAGACGCTCACAATGTACACAATGTAAAATGCACTACGAATTACTAGATATTTGTACAGCCTGGATTCAAAGTCCTACATCTAATAGCTAACAAACTTTATAGTAAACACTGCCAATTAATCATAGCTGTATCACTCACTCCAAAGAATAGTGGAACCAAAATTAATAGCAGAACCTGATATATAATGATATTATCATTTCTCATTACACACACACTTATTGATAACATCAGTCTCAATGACAAGATATCAACGTGACACCACGCTGCGCTTCAATGATCTAACTCTAGGTATCTTTTAAACATATTCCTATTCTTAATCAAAACAATATCTCATATAAAAAATTCTCTCATGTTTTATTTTGTGCTGGATACCGAGTTGTTGTATAAAACTAGAAACATTGAACAGGACAGAAATATTGTTGCAAATTGGAATATGTTTAAATGGACAATATTATTGCTTTTACAAAACTGATGCTAGCAATAAGGCCAGGTTACATAGCACGGTTTGTTGAGAGGCTGACTTGATGTATTCATGCACATTCTGTATGTTTGACTTCACAGATAAAGTAACTACACTTAAACCTACAAAATAAGGAACTAATTCAAATTACACTTAAATTCAAATGAAACCTCACATCAGATCACAAACAGGTCAAATTGTACATGTGAACACAACTACAATAAAATACATATACAATAAATTAATCTCTTCTATAGTTTGATGTAGCTATAGTTCCTTAGTTAAAAATATCAACTGATACAACAATATTAACTCTATAAATAAAACCAATAACGAAATGTCAATTAATTAAAACCTATCATAATTAATTATAACATTCCATCAAGATAAGTAATATACAGTTTTAGGAAATTCTTTTCAGTAATCTACTAAAGTATTAGTGATGGTCATCATAAAAGTTGATGGTTAAGTGATGTAATTAGATAAAAATCGAAATTGAGAAGTTCCATCGTGATTCTTAAAAGCAACAAGAAAAATTTGATCATAATTACATATTACAAAATTGTATTCTTGATTTTGTAAAAACAATAAAAAATATTATATAATAATATAGCTCACCACATCCCAATGCTATCAACAGCGAACTACCATGTATCAAATTAATATCAGGTAGCAAGATATTGATTGCCGAGGGTAACGCCATGGGTACAGTGTGTCAGTGGTAACACTCAGGATATCACCAGAACAAGGATCACTTCTGCACCTCTACCTGCTCTATGTTATGTCAACTTGAAAGGGCACTAAGCAAATGAACGCCACCGAAATATCGGAAATCAGTTCTACTATCATCTCGCCTACACTCCAAATTGATCCACATGGGGTGCCAGCCAGGGGCCGCCTCAGCGTCTATTATCACCCAAAGCTGTTGGCAAAGAGATGCACTCGTCACCGTTCCACGACCACAATGTCACGGAAGATTCACTAAAAACACCTACTCACGGGAGTGTCCGCTCGCAGGCACCAGCTATATGCTCAGAACTCGGCAAACTCCTTCGCACACTTCTCAGTTGATGAGATACGCAATGCCTCCTCCTCGTAGTCATCGAAGTTGCTAGTATCACCTGGACCCTTGCAGCGGGGGATGAATGGAGCCTCAATCTTCTTTTGGAAAACAGCAATCCAATCAGTGCTCGCAAACCATTTGTGGCCTTTAATGTCATTCACACCAGCCTTCAGGTTACCATAACGTTTAGTCAGATCGACTTGGAGAAGATTACGAAGCAGATCCTTCAGATCAGAACCAAAGTGCGAGGGGAAACGAACTTTACCCGAAACGATTTTTTCGTAGATTTGGATTGGTTGGTCGGCGAAGAACGGTGGGTATCCAGCCGCCATTTCGTATACTAAGACTCCAAGCGCCCACCAATCGACGGCTTTGTTATAACCTTTCGAGAGGATAATTTCCGGGGCCAGGTACTCGGGTGTGCCGCACAGCGTCCACGTTCGGCCCTTGACACGCTTTGCGAAGCCAAAATCTGTTACTTTGAGGTAGCCTTGTGAATCGATGAGGAGGTTCTCGGGTTTCAAGTCTCGGTAAATGAGGTCTAAATAGTGAAGGTACTCAAACGCGAGCACGATCTGCGCCGCGTAAAAGCGCGAGTGCGGCTCAGAGAAGCGGCCCACCTTGCGCAGATGCGAAAACATCTCACCTCCTGGCACGTACTCCAACACCATGTACAGATTGGAGTTGTCCTTGAAGTGGAACTTGAGGCTCACCAGGAAGGGGAAGTTGATAGCCTGAAGAATTCGCTTCTCGTTTAGCGTATGCTCAACCTGCTTCAATTTCACCACTTTTTGTTTATCTAATATTTTCATAGCATAATATTCTTTCGTAGGTTTATGTTGGACTATCATGACTCGACCAAACGAGCCCGTACCTAAAGTTTTTATTCGCTCGAAATCGTTCAGTCCGGCGGTGTTGGTAGGATTCTTCTTCCATTTCTCCTCAAAATCCTCTTTGGCTTGGTCGAGGAACTCCTTGACGCTTTCGGCGGCGTCCACCTTCTTATTAGCGGTGGCAGCATTGTTGCCCATGGCGCACACCACAAACTGGTCTTACACCCTCGATTCGCCGTTATTAGAGGCCGCCTTGCTGCACTAATCGATGCCTGCTGTGCGACCGCGTAAGAAACGGGGCAGGTCAACACAAACCAATTTGAAACACGTACATTCTCAATTTTGAAAGCACGATTACACGTCTCGTCACGAAATACACTCCATAAAAGTACACATTGACACGATTCCTACGTACGAAAACTCACAAAATACTTTGTCACATTCACAAGAATAAAATGGCTTCCACAACCGGACTCGATCGACAGAGCGAGATCGAGCGAACGATTCGCTCACGGGTGGCGGTCAATTAAAAAAATGTTGCCAGTTCCTAATACAAAATCTTCTAAAACGAGGGAATACCTACCATTTTAAAACCTACTATAAAAATAATTTAGGAAACTGAATAGGATATAAGTACAAAATAATATTAATGCGAGAGTATGTTAACAGTACGAATTAAATATTATTACAAGTTAAACTTATTCACTTTTGTTTTGTTTAATTGTATCAAAGTAAAAGTCATGTATTTCTACAGGTTCATAAAAAACACTTTTACAGTTTTAGAAGTCTCATTTTTTTAAGCTAGATTATTATTTATTTAGTTTGAGTTTAGTAGTTATAAGTAGTTTAATACTGAGCTCCACAAAACCGGTTTGGTGTATGTTGCTAGATGAAGCTGGCATTTTCTATCTGAACTTGTATTGAAAAGAAACACCAAAACAGACTCAAGGATCAGTCTCGTTTAAAGTCCACATAATATTTAATATTCCAGAGCGGTATTTTGAAGAAAGAAGTGTTCAGTTTTGAGCTGACCAGTCACAAACAGTGATAATAGTTATAGGGCCAGCGGTGCCTAGCGTAGCGCAGACCCTGGACACCAGACGGATCATGGTAGGTCATGCATGGGCGCAGTTATAGAAGCTTGCACCAGGCTTTTAAAAGGTTTCATAAGGCATTGGTCACGATCACGATACACGTACCGGATAACTCACGACGTTGTGGAGCTCAACCATATGGGAACCCCACAGCCCTGAACCGCCACTGCAGTCAAACATTAGGGTAGGATTAGACCTTGAAACACTCAAAATTACTGTTGTGACTTGTGAGCACTACGTATAAAATAAATACGAGTATGTTTGGATTTAAACACTAAAATTTGTTACTTAATATACTTATGTATTATTAATAGTTAAAAACATTGATATCGTCGTTGATTCTTCAATGGCGTAATGAATAGCGACGGGATTTGCGAGTGTGGAATCACTATTTTTGCAAAGGGAAAAACAAAAATAATTATATTTTATTAATAAGCGCGGAGCTTGGAGCTATGGGAACTTTTGAAATATAGCATTTGGCAAAAATATATAATTTGTAGTAAAATTAATAATGTAATGCCTATTTATGATAAAGAAAAAAGTGTGAATGATGATCGAAAAATATTCGTATGTATGTATATTTTCACACATTGTTTCTACATTCACAAATTTCTCCTCTCGCAGGTATCCTGGAAGAATTTTTTTTAAGAAATATGCAGTGTTTTTGTACTTTAAATCCTATTATATGTTTAAAATAAATAGAAAACTATAGAACATCACGTGCTATCTATGATCACATCAGTAAACCTTGTTATTCAAACTTAGATGGTAAGAAACAAAAAATACTTTTTATTAGCTTGTGGTAAAAACTTTCTAAAAATTATTCATGGTATAGCACATCAAGCCACTACTATTTGTTAAATTTCTTTCATAGATTAGCAACTTTCTCGCTAAAACATTAGGTTCAAAGTTGGTTGGGAAAATTTAACGGTTTCAATTAGCTTGATGTGCTGGCTTCTGTACAATACTCGCCACGAATCTATAAAATTAGCTGCAGGTTAGTTTTTCTCATGGCATAATCGAGATAAATTTATTCTTGGGTCTGATAGGCAACACACACTTTTTTGCATGAAGATATAATAACACGCCATTATTCTATGCGTAAATGCCATCTTGATCTAATTAGCTAAGAAGTTTCAAAGGCATTGTAATTACATTACTTCGCTTTAAATCGCGACTATTACAGTATCACAAGCATTCTACCAAAGGATAGGATTATATTTTTATATGGCAACATTGACGTTGATTCCATAACAAACCTAAAGATGGCAGCACATTCTTTGCCAAACTAAGTCCTTTATCTACGTGTATATGTACAGTACGTACTATAGTATTACAAGATCGTGCTGCCAAAGTCTGCCACAGCGAGCGGCGTGTTGCATAACTAACTTCAATCGATTTTTTCTGTTTGGGTTATTTTTTTAAACATAATACCTAATCGTTTTGTTTAACAATCTGAAAGAGATACTAAATTGACCGATAGTAATTTAGTATCAGGTAGGTATTTTCTTTTCCAATTTTCAAATAGGTAGGTAGGTACGTACCTAAATAATATATTTGGGGTATTAAAGTTCCAAATTAAGTAATAATAATTAAGGAAGTGTGAATGCTTTATCGTTTTAACTAGTCGAAAGTGTACTACCTACTTAGTTACTTACTTTTAGATTAAGTATAGGTTCCTATTTCTAGGTAAAAAAACATTCCCTTAATTTTCTATCTATTGTGTTTGTGTGTTTTATAAGTTTAAGTGCATAGGTAAAAAGGAATTTAATTTCAACAGGTTTACCTTAAACCACAAAACTTTGTTCACTTTGTCAGGTACTTTATTGGCCTCACTATCGTCTCTGGAAAGCTTAATTTCCGATCTGCAAAGTTACCTGAACTCCTACTTTAAATAAAAAAGCATTATTAGGGATAAATTAATTAATTATATTTTCATTTTAGCACATATTATTATACATAACACGTGTTTCGATATTCCATTTTGATTGACAGCCCATCTTTTTTTTTAATTTATAATAACTTTTATTTTAAAGAGGCTGTCAATACTCTAAGCTGTCACCACATTAGTGGCCTGATTCTAAGGACGTAGGTAGGTAGGTACTGTAGAGTTTCGGTCTATTTGGTGGGATAAGCCGAATCTCTACAATACCTACGTCTACATACTCCGGTCCATACTTATTCCGGTATATTATCTACCTACATTATCTAAAAGAAAGAATAATATTGCTTAGTTAAAATAATCAAAAACAGCAAATGTCTACTGTCTATGATAAAGAAGTAAGTAAGTAGAGCTTGGCAAAAAAGAGTCTGAGGCGGTGACAGCTGGAACTAAAAATAAAAATCTTAAAAACTAAGTTTGTGAGTACTAAAATAACATAAAAATGATTCATTTGATTATAATTAATGACAAAAAACTCGTCATAGAAATATGTAAGCACTAAATAACTTGTAATTTTGAATTGTAGTGTGAAAAGTGCGCCAGCGGCGCCCCCAATTTTTCCAGACTCTTTTTTGCCAAATAATATAATAAATAATAATTATATAATAAAAAAAAAGTAAAAAAAAACCTTTTATTTAAACCGTCATTTCCCGCCACAGCGTGCCCAACCACGTTTACCGAGGCAGTATGGCACCGGATATTCTATGAGTAGGTATGGTCTATAACTTTAGTCTGTCTCTTACAATATCTTTGGTCTGTCCAATACAAGTTGGACGAAATGAAGAAAAATAAAATCAACCACCTTTATTATGGTCATTCCGAAACTATTATAACTGCTATTAAAATTTACTATATTCATTGCGTTATTTTCCTTGAATCCACAGCTCAGCGCAGTCGCAAAATTAATTTTATTATTATTAGCAACTGCCACGAGGGCAGACAACCTTGACGAAGAGGTTCGTCGTACCAACCGGAATATACTGTTTATATTACAATAATCATAATAAGTACTTCAAAACGAAATTTAATTAAAGTTTTTGTATAAATATTATACAATAAAAAGTTACAGGAGCCGCGCTATGATGATGCCGCGCGGTTGCAACTATTTTCAGTAGGTATATTATAAAGTACTCTGTGGCAGCTACCTAATGCAGCTCTTGACGCGGTCGGTCCGCAGATGGGTGGCTATTTGTGGCATTTCATTCGTTTCCGTATAAAATCTTTTTTTTTTCTTGGTGCCTATAACTTGTTGTTAAGTACCGGTTTGGCGAAAACTTTTATATGTAGGTATCTACTAATTTTTAACTAACTACTAATATTTGTCAGAGTGTAATAATAATATCTTTGATAATTATTATAACTAGATTCCTATTATAGGGGTACCTACTATGCTTTTGTATCGTCTTATCGTGATAATATTTGAGATGAATCGTAATATAACTAGAAGAAAATAAGAATAATTCCTTCCATCCATGTATTGACGAGAATGAGATCCTGAATTTACAATAGGTAAGTAGGTACCTACCTATGTTAATGGTTTTAGTGAGGTAAGAATCTCACACTACCCGGTCGCTTCCCCGGAGGCCGGGTGCCTTTGAAGGTTTCCCCCGTAAAAAAAAGGTACCTATATCTAGCCTTCTTATATTGTAGTTAGATAAAAAATCCATTGCTATTTAGGTAGTGTAAAAACTGAATTCTATCTTTACATTGACTGAACTTCGTCGGCCACCGGGCGGCCTGTAGTTCAATGGCTTTACAAAAATGCGATGCGCCTTTGTGGTTAACCAAATTTTTTTCGAAACGTAACAGGTAGGTAATATTTCATTACAATTTATTATTTCTAAAATTTAAAAAAAATGAACTTTAATACGTTCAATTAAAGTTTAATTTCCTTTGTAATATTCATCTTTTTATGACGTTTTAAATAGATCTAGTCATTCTGAATTTAACCTAATTTCTACTGAAATAAAGTTGATATTTGTTTATTTATAAAATAACGTTTTTAAAATTTGTATGCATTAGGCGTGGTCCGTAGACACTAGGTAGGTAACGAACGAACCTAGGTACAGGTAGCTATGCATGTGCTGTAGATGTGATAATGATGCCTTGATAAAAATCAATAAATAATGAAAGAATAAAAAACAAATTAAATTTAATCAGTGTCAGTGTCACAGGCCAGCTAATAATTCAATTTAAAAACAAGTAGATAGACAAGGCAAGGCAGCGGACCATGCAACCGAGAGCGGTCGTAAAGAATCGTGAGAGATTTTATCTACAAGCCAATAACGACCTTAATTTTAACGCAGTAGGGTTTATTTCTTTAAATTTTAAATAAAGTGTAGCTAGAATCATTGAATTGGTAAGTGCGATAAGGATTATGTAGGCATGTTTTCGTAAAACAACGTAATGCTTACTACCTAACTGCTACACTGCATATTTATGCTATTTGCTGCTGTTGTACCTACCTACTATTTACTTATTATTTATTTATAGTCAAAATAATCCAATTACATTTGATTTATAATAAACATAGACTGACGCCTGTATTTTAGGCAGAGGTGTATCCAGTATACGTTTCGCCGGCTATGTTATAAGTCCCATGTAATACATAACGGGGCGAGCCTATTGCTAATCAACCGGGTACAAATTCAGACTCCATGCTGGCATGCTGCTACTGAAATTTTTCTATGGAAAAACCCAATAATACTTTGCCCGACCTGGAGATCGAACCCTGGACCTAATGCCTACAAAAATGCCTACGGATAAAATAATAAAACCACGAAATGAAACACGTTATTCCTGCAAACATGGCCCTAACTTTCAATATTTTTATACGTAATTCTTTTCTAATAATTAGGTATACAGTTTGGCAAAAAGAGTCTGCAAAATTGGGGGCGCCACTAGCGCACTTTCATACTACAATTAAAAATTATAATTTATTACAAGTTATTTGGTTATTTTATTTTAATACTCAAAGCTTAGTTTTTAAGATTTTTTTATTTTTAGACTCTATTTTGCCAAGCTAGACCGTACAAATGACAGCAAGTCAGTGGTTAGAGGTCGCTTTTATTACGTCATCATACCTAGCCTACCTAGAGGCTAAAGTTGCACTGTGACAGGTGCGTCTCTCTTCACATATCTTTGTGTAGATCAATCTATATCTGTGGTGTAGATGTATAGCCGTAAAACCGTGGAGGTCTTAGGTTCGGACCCAAAGCACGAACTTCAGACTTTTCATTAGATATTCCTATTATACCATAGAAAACTGATATTCACATACAAATTTGCCGACTCCAACAAATTTTGGGCATAATAAAGCTAGGAGGATGGAGTATGATGATGATGATTAACCAATATCATCACTTAAATGGCTTCGTGCCTGGATCACGTAAAGCCAGTCACTCCGGTCATCGAGTGTCGTGTTCGTGTAGGATCATGCCAATTTGGACTGATTTTCATAAATTTCCATAGACCTATTTTTTATTATATTTTATTGTTTTGTTGGTTTTTATGGTACTACAGTAATTAGATACTCTGGTGTGCGACCTATGTGGTGTGCGACCTATTTGGTGTAGTAGTGTAGTGTAGTGTAATATAGGCGCTCAGAAGCCTGAACGTCCTATAATACCTTCCTACATAGGTACGTTCTATCTTCTATCTAGTTAATTATAGGTAGATACTAGGGGTAGACCGCCGTACCTACCCTAAAATGCGTACCTACTTATAGGTTATATTATACACCTATCACACCTTTTTTGCATGAAGATATAATAACACGCCATTATTCTATGCGTAAATGCCATCTTGATCTAATTAGCTAAGAAGTTTCAAAGGCATTGTAATTACATTACTTCGCTTTAAATCGCGACTATTACAGTATCACAAGCATTCTACCAAAGGATAGGATTATATTTTTATATGGCAACATTGACGTTGATTCCATAACAAACCTAAAGATGGCAGCACATTCTTTGCCAAACTAAGTCCTTTATCTACGTGTATATGTACAGTACGTACTATAGTATTACAAGATCGTGCTGCCAAAGTCTGCCACAGCGAGCGGCGTGTTGCATAACTAACTTCAATCGATTTTTTCTGTTTGGGTTATTTTTTTAAACATAATACCTAATCGTTTTGTTTAACAATCTGAAAGAGATACTAAATTGACCGATAGTAATTTAGTATCAGGTAGGTATTTTCTTTTCCAATTTTCAAATAGGTAGGTAGGTACGTACCTAAATAATATATTTGGGGTATTAAAGTTCCAAATTAAGTAATAATAATTAAGGAAGTGTGAATGCTTTATCGTTTTAACTAGTCGAAAGTGTACTACCTACTTAGTTACTTACTTTTAGATTAAGTATAGGTTCCTATTTCTAGGTAAAAAAACATTCCCTTAATTTTCTATCTATTGTGTTTGTGTGTTTTATAAGTTTAAGTGCATAGGTAAAAAGGAATTTAATTTCAACAGGTTTACCTTAAACCACAAAACTTTGTTCACTTTGTCAGGTACTTTATTGGCCTCACTATCGTCTCTGGAAAGCTTAATTTCCGATCTGCAAAGTTACCTGAACTCCTACTTTAAATAAAAAAGCATTATTAGGGATAAATTAATTAATTATATTTTCATTTTAGCACATATTATTATACATAACACGTGTTTCGATATTCCATTTTGATTGACAGCCCATCTTTTTTTTTAATTTATAATAACTTTTATTTTAAAGAGGCTGTCAATACTCTAAGCTGTCACCACATTAGTGGCCTGATTCTAAGGACGTAGGTAGGTAGGTACTGTAGAGTTTCGGTCTATTTGGTGGGATAAGCCGAATCTCTACAATACCTACGTCTACATACTCCGGTCCATACTTATTCCGGTATATTATCTACCTACATTATCTAAAAGAAAGAATAATATTGCTTAGTTAAAATAATCAAAAACAGCAAATGTCTACTGTCTATGATAAAGAAGTAAGTAAGTAGAGCTTGGCAAAAAAGAGTCTGAGGCGGTGACAGCTGGAACTAAAAATAAAAATCTTAAAAACTAAGTTTGTGAGTACTAAAATAACATAAAAATGATTCATTTGATTATAATTAATGACAAAAAACTCGTCATAGAAATATGTAAGCACTAAATAACTTGTAATTTTGAATTGTAGTGTGAAAAGTGCGCCAGCGGCGCCCCCAATTTTTCCAGACTCTTTTTTGCCAAATAATATAATAAATAATAATTATATAATAAAAAAAAAGTAAAAAAAAACCTTTTATTTAAACCGTCATTTCCCGCCACAGCGTGCCCAACCACGTTTACCGAGGCAGTATGGCACCGGATATTCTATGAGTAGGTATGGTCTATAACTTTAGTCTGTCTCTTACAATATCTTTGGTCTGTCCAATACAAGTTGGACGAAATGAAGAAAAATAAAATCAACCACCTTTATTATGGTCATTCCGAAACTATTATAACTGCTATTAAAATTTACTATATTCATTGCGTTATTTTCCTTGAATCCACAGCTCAGCGCAGTCGCAAAATTAATTTTATTATTATTAGCAACTGCCACGAGGGCAGACAACCTTGACGAAGAGGTTCGTCGTACCAACCGGAATATACTGTTTATATTACAATAATCATAATAAGTACTTCAAAACGAAATTTAATTAAAGTTTTTGTATAAATATTATACAATAAAAAGTTACAGGAGCCGCGCTATGATGATGCCGCGCGGTTGCAACTATTTTCAGTAGGTATATTATAAAGTACTCTGTGGCAGCTACCTAATGCAGCTCTTGACGCGGTCGGTCCGCAGATGGGTGGCTATTTGTGGCATTTCATTCGTTTCCGTATAAAATCTTTTTTTTTTCTTGGTGCCTATAACTTGTTGTTAAGTACCGGTTTGGCGAAAACTTTTATATGTAGGTATCTACTAATTTTTAACTAACTACTAATATTTGTCAGAGTGTAATAATAATATCTTTGATAATTATTATAACTAGATTCCTATTATAGGGGTACCTACTATGCTTTTGTATCGTCTTATCGTGATAATATTTGAGATGAATCGTAATATAACTAGAAGAAAATAAGAATAATTCCTTCCATCCATGTATTGACGAGAATGAGATCCTGAATTTACAATAGGTAAGTAGGTACCTACCTATGTTAATGGTTTTAGTGAGGTAAGAATCTCACACTACCCGGTCGCTTCCCCGGAGGCCGGGTGCCTTTGAAGGTTTCCCCCGTAAAAAAAAGGTACCTATATCTAGCCTTCTTATATTGTAGTTAGATAAAAAATCCATTGCTATTTAGGTAGTGTAAAAACTGAATTCTATCTTTACATTGACTGAACTTCGTCGGCCACCGGGCGGCCTGTAGTTCAATGGCTTTACAAAAATGCGATGCGCCTTTGTGGTTAACCAAATTTTTTTCGAAACGTAACAGGTAGGTAATATTTCATTACAATTTATTATTTCTAAAATTTAAAAAAAATGAACTTTAATACGTTCAATTAAAGTTTAATTTCCTTTGTAATATTCATCTTTTTATGACGTTTTAAATAGATCTAGTCATTCTGAATTTAACCTAATTTCTACTGAAATAAAGTTGATATTTGTTTATTTATAAAATAACGTTTTTAAAATTTGTATGCATTAGGCGTGGTCCGTAGACACTAGGTAGGTAACGAACGAACCTAGGTACAGGTAGCTATGCATGTGCTGTAGATGTGATAATGATGCCTTGATAAAAATCAATAAATAATGAAAGAATAAAAAACAAATTAAATTTAATCAGTGTCAGTGTCACAGGCCAGCTAATAATTCAATTTAAAAACAAGTAGATAGACAAGGCAAGGCAGCGGACCATGCAACCGAGAGCGGTCGTAAAGAATCGTGAGAGATTTTATCTACAAGCCAATAACGACCTTAATTTTAACGCAGTAGGGTTTATTTCTTTAAATTTTAAATAAAGTGTAGCTAGAATCATTGAATTGGTAAGTGCGATAAGGATTATGTAGGCATGTTTTCGTAAAACAACGTAATGCTTACTACCTAACTGCTACACTGCATATTTATGCTATTTGCTGCTGTTGTACCTACCTACTATTTACTTATTATTTATTTATAGTCAAAATAATCCAATTACATTTGATTTATAATAAACATAGACTGACGCCTGTATTTTAGGCAGAGGTGTATCCAGTATACGTTTCGCCGGCTATGTTATAAGTCCCATGTAATACATAACGGGGCGAGCCTATTGCTAATCAACCGGGTACAAATTCAGACTCCATGCTGGCATGCTGCTACTGAAATTTTTCTATGGAAAAACCCAATAATACTTTGCCCGACCTGGAGATCGAACCCTGGACCTAATGCCTACAAAAATGCCTACGGATAAAATAATAAAACCACGAAATGAAACACGTTATTCCTGCAAACATGGCCCTAACTTTCAATATTTTTATACGTAATTCTTTTCTAATAATTAGGTATACAGTTTGGCAAAAAGAGTCTGCAAAATTGGGGGCGCCACTAGCGCACTTTCATACTACAATTAAAAATTATAATTTATTACAAGTTATTTGGTTATTTTATTTTAATACTCAAAGCTTAGTTTTTAAGATTTTTTTATTTTTAGACTCTATTTTGCCAAGCTAGACCGTACAAATGACAGCAAGTCAGTGGTTAGAGGTCGCTTTTATTACGTCATCATACCTAGCCTACCTAGAGGCTAAAGTTGCACTGTGACAGGTGCGTCTCTCTTCACATATCTTTGTGTAGATCAATCTATATCTGTGGTGTAGATGTATAGCCGTAAAACCGTGGAGGTCTTAGGTTCGGACCCAAAGCACGAACTTCAGACTTTTCATTAGATATTCCTATTATACCATAGAAAACTGATATTCACATACAAATTTGCCGACTCCAACAAATTTTGGGCATAATAAAGCTAGGAGGATGGAGTATGATGATGATGATTAACCAATATCATCACTTAAATGGCTTCGTGCCTGGATCACGTAAAGCCAGTCACTCCGGTCATCGAGTGTCGTGTTCGTGTAGGATCATGCCAATTTGGACTGATTTTCATAAATTTCCATAGACCTATTTTTTATTATATTTTATTGTTTTGTTGGTTTTTATGGTACTACAGTAATTAGATACTCTGGTGTGCGACCTATGTGGTGTGCGACCTATTTGGTGTAGTAGTGTAGTGTAGTGTAATATAGGCGCTCAGAAGCCTGAACGTCCTATAATACCTTCCTACATAGGTACGTTCTATCTTCTATCTAGTTAATTATAGGTACTAGGGGTAGACCGCCGTACCTACCCCAAAATGCGTACCTACTTATAGGTTATATTATAGTTATACACCTATCACACCTAATGTAGTCTATCCTCTAAGTAGGTATGTGTGCCTGCCTATGCCTATTATAATATACAGATTCCTACTTTGTTTTCCAGGTTCTAATAAGTAATCTTATCCTCAAATTTGAACCTTGCTCCTTAGCAATAAGGTTGACGGATTATAAAACATCGTTGGATCAATAATCCGATCTATGTACTGAAAGGTTATATCTGACACATATACGGATAAAATATGATCCTTATTGTAACGAGATAAGGTTACAAATAGCTTATCAAATGTCATAGACTGGTCGGACGCAAGTATAAAAAGTGGTTACTCTTGGCGCTTAAAAGTTAAAATACCTACTTAATAACTTAAGTTCAAAGTTTTTTATCAGTAATTTATGGCATATCAAAAACCATTGAGATTCGACTTACTACATAATGTTATAGTTACGAAATATCTACGATGATATCATTCATTAGGACGCCGTGCGTGCTTTACAGAGATTTAAAAAATTACCACCAAGGTGCTGTTTTCTATGGTAGGATCACGTTATCTAGGTAAGTTATAATAGCAAATGGTACCTAGGTACCTACTTTGTACCTACCTATTTACTTCGAGGGTAGGATCATGAAGGATGAAGCAAATACCTACGCTTCATTCATGGGTAAGATCAAGGATAGCTGGGGATAGCAAATTTATTACAGTTTACTACCTACTAGGTAGGTAGGTAGGTACCTACACTATGTGCTGATAGTGATCACCGGGGTGGTTTTAGTGAGGTAAGAATCCCACACTCCCCGGTCTCTTCCCCTAGAGGCCGGGTGCCTTTTGACGGTTTCCCCCCGTAAAAAAAAGGTACCTACACTAAGTACCTACTATGCATTATGCATTATAAAACTAAAACTACTTACCTATTACATTAATTAATAATGCATCAGGGCGTGACCGAATAACCGGTCACAAGAATAAATACCTAAACTTATTCTTGTGATGACCGAATATCGAAAATTCGGTCCAAATATTCGAACTCCATTTGGCGCCACATTTCAGAATTTAAAACACTTTTTACGGCCGGGCGTGTCAGGGTATCGCGTCTGATCGCCCGCCATACGAAACAAAATAGGTAATAAGTTAAGAAAACTATAATTTTGGTCTAATAATTTTACCCCACACCTTAAAAAAATTGGTAAGTATATTAGGTATTATACCATTGAATTATTGTTATTAGTCGATGTATGTATTATGGATTGGTACCTACCTATTATTATTATTTATTTGCCCCTACTAAGCGCCAAAGTAAAAATTGTCATCATTGGACAATGACAAAGCTGATATAATATCATCGAAAAAAGATAGTAGGTACTTACGATACCTCATAGGTACCTACGACATGCATGGACCTAGTTAATACAGGAGTGGGTAGGTACCTACCTACTTACTTAGGTACTTACCTACTATAATTATTATTAATTATAAGTATAGGCACGTGGATACATCGGATCACGAACTGTTCTGCTTGACGAATTCATTTTCTAACGAAATCACCAGCTTGTGCCAAGATTTCTTTTAAAAGCCATTGACCTATCAAGGGACAACTTTATGTTTTGCGTCCAATCAAAACTATAAACGAACTTATTCCGATGTGGTAAAGTAGAAAATAGTTCAGCAAGACGTTTTTTAACTGTAATTAAGCTTGATTTGGAAGTCATTCGGACAAAACTCGGACTTCGGCTTTCTGGCACAAGCGAACTGGCGAAATAGGTACCTTTACCTGTGGTTGGCGGGAAATAGATGCGTTACCATTACAATACAACATGGATAGCGCCGCTAATGACTGAAATTTCTTAATTTAAAATGTGACTGATATCAACAAAAATACATAGGTAATAAAATTGAACTTTACCAACTAGGTACCTATTATGTATATTTTGTCTAAGGTGGATTGACGTCGAACGAGACAATCGGGCAATGAACTTTCGTAAACTACCTAGGTAGGTACACGCGCAAATTGAATTTCACGGGCACCGAATTTACAGTGGCATGTGGCACCCACCTCATTATTATTTATCTAATCCACGGTTCTACCTAGGTAGGTTACGTACTAATAACAACCAACTATATCTACATATAAGTAGAGTACATTCCCGAGTAAAAGTTGTAGTCCTTTCGCTACCAATAGGGTTGCCAATGTTGCTGCCCGTAATGTATAAAATTACAGTTTGATAAAAAAGAGTCTGCAAAAATTGGGGGCGCCACTGGCGCACTTCTCATACTACAATTCAGATTTTTTTTTCATCAAATATAATCAAATGAATCACTTATACGTTATTTTAGTACTCGCAAACTTCATTTTTAAGATTTATATTTTTAGTTCCAGCAGTCGCCACCCCAGATTCTTTTTTGCCAAGCTGTATTGTACTATAATTCAGGCAAACGTACTTTACGAGAACAAAAAGTCTGTTATAGGGTAAACTACCCAGTTATTGATATACTTTTTTATTTTGAATTCAGTCGCAAACACGTCAATTACATTCACTAGTTATTTGTATCTAGGTACAATATAGACCCAAATACCTATTATTGGCAACTATTGGCTAAAAAAAGAAACAATCATGGGTAACTATAATACAATAACACACCACAATAACAACTAAAACCAGACTGTGGGAGTGCCACGTCTCCCTCAGTTTTAATCAGCTATATGTATAATGTATTGCCAATTTGTAAAGATATTCAGTTTTCCTATGAAGATAAACAGTTTATCGAATAATGTTCATATTTTACCTACTTAAAATGGATAAAATATAAATAGATGTAATTATGTACAGCTTGGCAAAAAAGAGTCTGGATAAATTGAGGGCGCCTTTATCTTTTAGATCGCCACCCCATATACCACGACTAAAAGTGACAAGATACTTGATCATTTTAGTCTTCAATATTTATCAAGTTAAAAAAGTAAATTGAACATGATTAAAATTAAGAAAGATTTAAACTTTATTTGTAATAGTCATGGTCTGGTAGTAGTTATTGTACAAAACAGATATCATCCAAATTATGTTTAGGAAGATTGTAACATTGGCAGCAATAACTACGTATATGTAATATAAAGCTTGGTGGCTTACTCTGTGGGAGATCTAAGTAGAATAAGAAAAATCTGACAAC
The DNA here is from genome assembly GCA_936450705.2 of Protodeltote pygarga. Classification (NCBI taxonomy): domain Eukaryota; kingdom Metazoa; phylum Arthropoda; class Insecta; order Lepidoptera; family Noctuidae; genus Protodeltote; species Protodeltote pygarga. Next base: position 3,516,225 of record OW388257.2, on the reverse strand, counting down.
ATAATGTAAGTAAGTAATCGCTAGAGTTAGAATTATAGCGAGCCTATCAGAGAGTCATTTATGGATTGTGGAGTATGATAATAAATCATCATTATCACCAAGGGAAATTAAATAACATGTTTCATTTTAGATTTTATTAAAATACAAAAAAATAAATGTCATCATCATCAGCCGGAAAACATCCACTGTTGAACAAAGGCCTCCCCCATTGAACGCCACAACGAACGGCAACTTGCAACATAAATCAAAATCATCAAGTTCTTTCTTCGGGCGACCTTTTCGGTGTTTTCCAGGTGTCGAAAAAATACTCTTACTTTTTTCACCTTCATCGACAATTGTTCTGATTGTATTTTCAGATTTACCTGAAATAAACAATAATAACTCTGTATTAACTCTATTCTTAAGTTTCAAGTATCAATTTAAACAGTTTAACTACACGCGATTCGTCGAATTACAAAACATAACCTCAATAATTATTTGTACACAAGACGACAAAAACTGGTGGTACAGCTATCAGAAAGTAAATATAACGACTTAATTACATTCTAGAAGAAAAATTGCATGGACTATACCTGTCATTCGAGCAGTTCTCAGGTAAACATTGTCAATTTCAGACAAAATTTGTCCGGCTTTGCTTTCGGCCAAACATCTCAAGAAAACTTGATATATAACAGATCTTCCACTACTGCAAACGGTTTTATTCATTACGAACAACTATATCAACTAGTATTATGTAAGAATATCACACGCAAATTACACAAATCTTTTAAATTTTAAAGAAAATTACTTGCACTACGTAAAGATGACAAGGAAGCTACTTGCAGTTGACAAACAAAACAGTGTTGTCATTATTATAATTTTTTAGTTCCAACTGTCACCGCCTCAGACTCTTTTTTGCCAAGCTGTACCTACTACTTATATTTTTTAACAAGGTGGCAACCCTAGCTACCAATAGTACCTGCTGCATATTGCAAATTCGTAGTACGAGAACTAACCTTACTACGATTTATTAACCTTACGATTACTACTAGCTACCTACTTTACTACTACACACGTGAATGAAAAATGCCAAGCCAATAGACAAGTCGTAGCTGTGTGGATCAGAAAGTCATCGCATACTCATAAATAACGCTGGTCCCCCAGTCAATCGACCAGCCGACTTATACATACGCATCGCGTAGGTACCTACCTATTATAATGTACCTACGTAGGTATTCGTAATAGGTATTGTAAGGTGGTAATGATGAGTACTACCTACGTGAGCTACGAATGACTGAAATGAAACGATGATGCATACGTTTTTACGTTATTAATACCAAGTTACTTTTAGTACACCTATTTCGAATGGAAAATACCTACGTAGGTAGTTAGGTACGCCCATGACACATTCGTAGCTTCCAATGAAATTAATGTTCTAAGAAGTATGTTTAGGTTACAAGGGGAGAACATCCTAATTTACAGAAATAATAAACGACAAGGTACGTAATATAATCTATACGATTTTTTACGTTGAAGACGTAAAATCAGCGATAATAAAATTGTTAAAATAATTAATTTTCCAGAAGAACACCCATTTATTATTTTGTCTTGTTGGAACATTTTAACGATTGTATTTTTCAAACAGGATAGAATGAGAAGGATATAGCATTGCTTACAATGTTGTTTCGAGCGTTAATTCAAGGTTGTTTGAAGATGAATGTATTAAATATAACTATCTCTTTTTGACCAACGTGATTCCCAATATAACTGTTTCACCATCTTGAAGTAGACGCTACTAGCTTCACAGCGAGTGCGCGTCCCCGCGCGAGGCGTCGCGCATTATATTTTTTCCTTCTTCCTCCTTCATTTGGTCGTCGGTGTTAGTGCGGTGAACATTGTTGTACGTTGTGCGTAACACGTGCTTATAATAATTACTTTTTAATTTAAAAGTACTTTCTAAAAACTAAAACATAATGGCAGACGCAGCCGTCGAAAAGAAGTAAGTGTTTTCAGTTGTATTTATTCAGTTTAGACAAGATAAGTGGTTTATTATTTTTGGCGGCTTTGAAAACGTGATCAAAATGGCCTCCTATTTATGTGTGTAAATCGTGTTTTCTGTGCATTTATTGTGTTTCTGTAGTGTTTTAACTGTTTTACCAGGTTCTTCATTCACATATTTGTGGAAGAATATGGTTTTGAAGTGTATTGATAGTTTGGTGATGCATAATTTGTAAACGCCGCCAAAGTTATAACACGCGGGAAAACGTAATTTTACTGAGAAATTAAATTAGACGTTTTGTTTAGATTAGTATGCAATGTTTCTAAACACATAGTGTTTAGGAGAATACTGTGAGTCTATTATATGAATTGCATTTTCCTGCTGTAGCGTAATATAATAATGTGATAAGTTTAAAGCACGCCGGGTGGCGGGCCGGCGGGCGCGGGGTCGCTTGTTTTATCCAAGATGGCGCTGTCCTGCGCGGCGTTCCGGCGCGTAGCGTCGCCAGGCGCGCGCTAGTTTGAATTCGCAGAGACCTCGAGTTTTGCAACTCAGGTTGTTGGTCGGTTACGTTATCGCGGGCAACGATGTTGTCATTAGTTATTTTTAACGCTTTACGGTTTGCCATGAAGTGTGGTCCACTGGAGCGAGTAACGTATTCATTCAGCAGAAGTGATCACGGTTACGTTCAGTTTCCTCTGTTGCAACTTTCCCACATGCTGCCTTGCGCAACAGCCACTTGTTTTTGTTCCGGCAGACTTTTCCTTTTATGTCGCCCCACTTAACCGCTGAGCATTGGCCGCGTGTGGAACTGTTGCATTGTTATGTTCCGTTACTGACTCGCGCATTTCGTATTAGCCACGGTGCGTAGGTATTTAGATTGAAGATTTTACGACATTCAACCACTAAATATTATATTCAGAAGGCCGGCTCAACAAAACTCGCTGTACCTAACGCCTGTCGCAGATGCACTCGTACAATATATGCTTTTCTTAATTATTTTTGGTCGATTGTTGAATGAACGTGTGTCAAAGTCAATCAAACACAACATAGAAGCTCGTATATGTACCTACACGTTTTGGCGATAAGTATTAAGCCGCCCTTCTGTACGTATTTTTTTAATGCAACCCTTAATGTAGTAGTTAATCCATTGTAAAAATTCTAAACTTATCAAGTAAGAAGTGCCTACCTTTGTTATGTATGTAGGTAGGTAGGTAGGTACTACCGACTTATTAATATCTGTAATCTGTAGCTTAATAACATTGGTTTAACTATAAAATTTGACGTTTTCAGGGACGCCGCTCCCGAGGAAGTTACCTCCACAGAGGTGAAGGAGTCTCCAGTTAAGAAGTCACCCGCCAAAAAGGTTGCAGAAGCACCTGAAAGCAATGGCAAAGAAGAGAATGGCAGCGAAGCAGCGTCCGAAGATGCACCCGCGGAGAATGGCGACGCTGAGGAAAGCAATGACGCTACCGAAAACGGTGATGCCACAGGTAAACATTCTTTTCCTGATAAAAACTTATATCAAGTTACCAGTTATGAGTAAGTTCGTAATATTTTGCGAAAACATTGTTACAATATCGTTAAACATTTTTTTTTCGTTTCTAGAAAAGAAAGAAGCTGGCGTGAAGAGGAAATCTATCTCGGCGGATAACGGTGAAGCGGAGAAGACCACGCCAGAGAAAAAGGCGAAAGTAGCAGAAGAGGCGCCCCCTGCTGAAGAGGAGGCGGCCGCCTAAAACTTCTCACTATCCTACCTCGCTTGGTTTACTGCAATGCAACCATGTTCATTAGGGCTCAACTCGACCCAGATACATATCCCATACATTTCTAATACAAAAGTTAAACTACTCGGACTTCCTAACATGCCAAATTTTACAGACAATAGATGACATACAATAATTACCCAGAACATACAATACTTAGGTATCCTATAGGTATTGTGTGTGATTTCCTTGCATATTTTTAGACACCCTGTCACTTAGGAAGTCTTGGTAGTTCCCATTTACAGTTTATATTCAGCATACATGTACAATATGAGTTGAGCTCTATTGTGACCACACTAAGTTTAGGTTTATAATACATTATGTATTAAATCTTACCTGTGAAGTACCTGTAAATTGTAAATTTAATGTTACTGTCAGTTGCGGCTGAATGTGCATCGCAGTGAACTGAACATTATTGCACGAGTCGGTTTAGGTGTTGTATGCTGTTTTTGAGTATTGGTGTCTTATCTCAACGGACTAGTAGCGGTGGATTATTGAATTGACGAAAGTAACATTATCGGTTTAACATATTTCGCCAGTAATATACTGCCAAAGTAATTCACCATGTGTGAAATCAATTCACAATCCGTTCTGTGAACGACGCGTTTTATAAAACAGCTTCCGAAAAACAAGGATTTTAGATAAAAATAAGATTAAAGTTTAGGTAATTAATTCAGTTGTAAATTTAAGTTAGCAGATAAATAACGCACATTTTTATATTTCATAGGCATTATTACTTAACCATTTGAACATTCCTTTGACATTTTGGTTACGGTTTGCATTGTGGACGATTAACTTCCTTGCGAGTTGGATGGAGTTTGCGTTGACCTTACCACAGCTGATTTATATGTGACTATAGTTTTACGCTCGAGAATTCCACCCGGCGCGCTGGGAGACCCTTTATTATATTGTTCACAATGTAACACTAATTTTAAGATTTGGAATTTAATAAAAGTTCAAAGTTGACAAATAAGGTGATAGTTCATATTGACATAACTAACTTTTTGCGTGCTATTTTTATTTTGTAATTCTATGGACAACTTTATTTTTCTTATATCCTGTTTTTCTAATTTATTTTCTTATATTGTGATAGTAACAGACCTCGAATGTAAGATAACATTTGTGGATACGAATCTTCATTTTTCGTCGAGTAAGTTAACACTAATTTGTGTTCTTGCTCGGTAATAATTATTGTATTAAAGTTGTGACTAACTTTCAAATTGTAACTTACAATTTAAAGAATAATTTTTGATTCAAAGTACATTTAGTATTAGATTTAACTTAGTAGTGTGTACAGTTTACACTTTACTTCCTTCAACCGTGGAGTAAGTGTTTGTAAAACATTTCTGGCAATAAAATAGTCCAATCAAAATATTTGTTGTTTTCGTGACTGATAAACTATGTAACTGCAACGCCACAAACCCCAACCCCACAATTCACAATCAACGAAACTTTTAAGCCTTGGTTGACACGTCTGCTCTGTCAGCAAGAGGCAGTAGGTATACGAAGTAACTAGTAATCTGTGGTACAGCCTCGAAGCGCATATGGATTTGTTGCGCGAACTCCTTCCAAACTCGAGGCTAAGTGCAAGCCTCTATGACTCGGACACGACTATTCTTAAATAAGAATAGGTAGGTACCTACCTAAGCGAAATTCGAGACCTATCCAACTGTTATTTACTTCACAGTACCTAATGCCTATCTACCTCGGTAATTATAATTTAATTCGAAAAAATGAAGTGAAATATTATCTTAGCCCTTTGGTAAGTATTATCAGTATTGATTAGTAATTCTCTTTTAGTTTTTGGAAAAAATATATAAATCTTGATAATCAGTTATCGCTTGTAAGTTATCTGACAGGAACATGGAGCATATGACAGGAACTAGGGGCCCCGGGCTGGGAAGAAATGTGACTTCGCGGTACCTAGGTACTCGTCAGAATATTTGAACAGACATGCACGAATATGTGTACCCAGCAGGACCTTAAGGAGGCGACGGACAGGGCTGTTGAGGTTGCCACATATTGGTCGAGTAAAATTTAAGAGCAGGGTCTTGACTCGATAAGAAGAAGAAGAACAGACATGTCATAAAATGAACACGGATTCGTGACGCCTAATCAGCGCCAAAGACGTTCAATTCGAGTTTTCCACTTTGCGCGCGGCGCGCGAACTTAGCGCTAAGCGCAGCAAATTCGTGCATGTTTCGAGGCAGCGTCTGTTCTGTCTTCTATTGAGCAGGAACATCACGGGGTAATCACGCCGCAATTTAGAGGGGGTTAGCTGCATCTTCCCCTTAGATTTGCCTTGCCTGAACATTTAGCCGGTTAATAATTAGAATATTATACCTACCAACAGGAAATTAAAAGTTTCTGATATTATATCACCCTCATAGGCCGAAAGCTGGGTAAGCCCAGTACCTACATACTTATTTCAAAGCTCATACTACTTCTATGTACCTAGTTATGTACTTACCTATACCTAAATATTAGGAAGGAACGTCTGTTTATGCTCTTGTACAAACATTTATTTATTACTGATGAGTACCATACCAATACATCGATAGCACGCGCCATACAAGGTCAGGTATTGCCGTGGAAACTATACGGTACACAGAATAAGTGGGTAAAACACCCTGTCACCCTCATTCAGTCGGTGCGGTGGTCAGACAGCTTGGCGGACATCAGTGGGCTATTGGGAGGGAACAGTTAGGTGCGATGCGCAGCTAAAAGATATTGTGCTACGGTTTTACAGGATCATCATGTCTTCGTTTGCAATTATTCTTCTTCTTTCTTACGTTCGTGTCACTTTAGCGCAAACTACTCAAAATATCAATGTTTGTAAGTTATGGAATAATTTTTACTAGCACATTATTTAAAATAGCACTGCTACACTTTAAAATTTTGTTCTGGTCTTTGTATACACAGGTTTTCAAAATAGCGCTCTAATATGACGCATTGTAATCCAAACAAAGTGCAGAAAACAAATAATTATTTCAGCGACGAATGCGCTAAGCCCGCATGAATGGTGAAAATAAATATTATTTTCATAAAACAATTCGGTTGCGTTTACAGTACTGATCAACGAAGAGAGCAATGCTTTGGCTGAGAAGGCTTTTGAAGTTGCGAAGGAGTATGTGAGACGTAACCCGAGTTTAGGTCTTGCCGTGGATCCAGTTATTGTCGTGGGAAACAGAACTGACGCAAAGGCATTCTTGGAAAATGGTAAGATAGTGAATGGAATGTGTCAGGCAATAAATTACACTCTGTAGGTAACTGTAGACAGCACGTGGTAGGAATAATGATATTTTGTAAGTGCAAAAAGTCGAGTAAAACATTGACGGCGACGACGGTATGATCGTATTACAATATTTAATTAATGAAACAGCCATTGTCTCAAAATTAGATATGTTTTTGTATCAATTATTTTTAGTTTGCAGAAAGTACAATGACATGCTCTCAGCGAAAAAGACACCTCACATAGTTCTGGACTTCACAATGACTGGCGTGGGTTCGGAAACCATAAAATCGTTTACAGCAGCTTTAGGCTTACCGACAATATCTGGATCTTTCGGTCAAGTCGGGGATCTGAGGCAGTGGAGGTCCCTGAACGCTAATCAAACAAGGTTTCTTCTGCAAGTCATGCCCCCAGCTGATATCCTTCCTGAAGCTATAAGAGCTGTCGTTACTAAGCAGGACATAACTAACGCTGCTATTATATTCGATGAATACTTTGGTAAGTTTTTACCAAATAAAATAGGTATTTATAAACGTTTCCGAGTCTTATCGTTTCAATCAATAATGACATGTTTGAAACGTGAAGCGTGAAATTCGTGCTAATATAGTGTTTATGTCAAGGCTTTCAAGGCCCTACTTTGGAACGGTTTCGATAGCGCCCGCATAACTTTATCCGTTAATTAAATTTAGTTACTAAGTAATTATAACAGTTCTTGATAATAAAATCTGTTTACTTACAGTTATGGACCATAAATACAAATCTTTGCTGCAAAACATACCGACCCGACATGTGATCACGCCTGTTAAGAGTTTCGAGGCAAACGAAATTAAAACTCAACTAGAAAGCCTCCGCAATTTAGACATAGTAAATTTCTTTGTCGTCGGGAGTTTGAGAACTATAAAGAATGTTTTGGATGCTGCAGATAAGAACCAATATTTTGGTAGGAAAACTGCATGGTTCGCTTTATCGTTGGAGAAGGGCGATATTAGTTGCGGTTGTAAAAATGCAACAATCGTTCATATGCGTCCAACGCCCGATGCGAACAGCAGAGACCGATTGGGAAAGATTAAAACAACATATAGTATGAACGGCGAGCCAGAGATCACATCCGCCTTCTACTTCGACTTGTCTTTGAGAACGTTTTTAGCCATCAAGTAATGACCTTTACTATTCTTGTTCTAGTGTACCAGTTTCTACTTTAGTACACTACGTGCAATGTGTTTTGTCTAAATATATCCTGGCATATTCCATGAGAGTTCACGCTTATGAATTTCCAGATCACTACTGGACTCTGGCAAGTGGCCAAACGACATGAAATATATTACATGCGACGACTACGACGGCAAGAATACACCAAACAGGACCTTGGATCTTAAAACGGCGTTCCAAGAGGTGCGTTGACACATCGTTTATGCAGAGATCATTCTAAGATATAATCACCCAAACCGCTTGTTTACTGCTGGTTACCCACGAGTCACTGATCTTTTTACAGATAAAAGAGACGCCTACATACGCACCGTTTTTTATTCCCCGAGATGACCCCATGAACGGCAGGAGTTACATGGAGTTTAACACCGACTTATTAGCAATCACGGTCAAAGACGGTGCCTCTATAAGTAGCCACATGCTGGGTTCCTGGAAAGCTGGCCTCTCATCGAACCTAACCTTGAATGATCCCAATAATATGAGCAATTACTCAGCGCAGTTGGTATACAGAATCGTCACAGTCGAGGTAGGTAAATGAACTCCGCTATTGTTTAAAATGCTGTTAGCAACTTGATAAAAATTTGTCAGTTTACTTAACAACAAACTGTTCAAACAAAAGTGTCATTCTCCCCTTGCGTTCGTCTGGAACTTTGATAAGCAACGCACATTTTTACACTTGCATAATTTCCCTTTTTGTAGCAAAAGCCATTCATTATACGGGACGACAAATCTCCGAAAGGCTTCAAAGGTTATTGCATCGATTTAATTGAGGAGATTCGTCAAATTGTTAAATTCGATTATGAAATAACATTAGCGCCCGACGGCAACTTTGGTACAATGGACGAAAATGGAAACTGGAATGGAATTATCAAAGAACTGGTCGATAAAAAAGCAGATATCGGGTTGGCTTCCTTGTCAGTGATGGCTGAAAGAGAAAATGTCGTAGACTTCACCGTACCTTACTACGATCTGGTTGGAATAACGATAATGATGAAACTGCCAAGAACTCCGACATCCCTATTTAAATTCCTAACTGTTTTAGAGAATGACGTTTGGCTGTCGATACTAGCTGCATATTTCTTTACCAGGTAATCCAATGACATCATTCGATAAGCTTTAGTTAGCTGTAATGCAGAAACCAGTTTCGCATGAAACACAACTGTGCCCCATAACATTGAACAATTTCCGAATTCTTCGCATGTGACCTTATTTTTTATCCCTGTCAGTTTTTGCAAGTACGAGGGAGACGGTGTGCGATTTTATTTCGAAACCAGTATTTTAGTTCGGACTTAAAGCGTGGCGTACGTAATCTGAAATCGGGCGTTCATCCGTGACATTTTGACATTTATTACGATCATAACACGATCGATGGGGCAGTGCCCACCTGCTTCCATTATTTCTTATCTGATTTTGTGGAACGAGGTCAAACGATGGACCTAACACCTCATAACGAAAGTGTATAACTATTTATTTATGAATATGAGTCATACACGTGCCAAGGGAAAACTTACTTAATAATTTGATACGTTTGCTTTGCGGGCAATATGACAATACCTGTCGGAACTTTGGAAGTGAGCTACAAGGGTCTCGCTGTCTTTATTGCTTGCTATATCGTTTATAACTGCATCCTGCTCACTCGACACTCACTGGAAAGCCTAACTTCAGTCACTAATATAACATTGAGAGTTGATCTAGAATGTTCTGTATTGAAACCACAATTCGGTCAAAACACGGTGTACCAGTACAACTTTAATATGGATACGGTTTAATACCAAGTCAGTAGAATTATTTGCACGATTGCCGAGTATGTGGTTCTATCTTAGATTCAATTGTTAAAAGGGTCCTCTGTTTAAAATTTTTCATTATCATTATCTTACTGCTAGGGCAGTAAGTTGTCAATTTATCAACGGCTCGCGTAAAAAATCGGAGACGGGTAACAATGGATTTTCTTTCAAGACTCATTTCTCGATGTTATGAGCACTCCTGTTATGCGAGTTATAGGGAAGGGTCACCCCCTCACCATTGATATTGTGACGTCACAGAATGTTCTATAGCTTTAAAAAATTCTCAGCTCATTCCTTTGGGGAAAGCAACTTTACGATAAGTTTCTTAGTATCCTACTGAGTAGTGGAACTGATAAGTTTTTAATTGAATAATGAAGAAGATAGCCGTTGTATAAACAAGACTGTTATTTTCATACAATGTTGATAATTACTAAGTATTACCTACATTGCTTGTTTAATGAAAGGATAGGTATTGTCCAGGTATTCTAGGTTTGTTGATATTGGTGTGATGAGCTGTTTTCTGCAGGTCCACGTACCTACCTAGTAGTTTTTGCTTGCACTCGAGCTCCTGGAGAAATGCCAGCAGCGTTGCGTTTTGATTTTGTTAACAATCTCGCGAACAGTATCTGGCCAATCGAGGTATCTAGCCCTGTAGGTAATAACTTCTGGGCAGTGGGTAGGTACCATGTAGGTACCAATTCTAGTTTTTTTAGCGCGGAAAATACGCAAGTAAATCCCAATAGTCCATTGAAGAACACCGTGTAGTTTCTAATCCTTTTGAGTTGGATATAACCCTATCTCCTGCCCTTCCTAGAGTACTCATAAAGGGGTTTCCAGTCGTAAATTTTTTTTTGTCTACATTTAAAAATGGAATTTCTAAAGCAGTGTTCGTTTTTACTGCGTTCAATATAATATATTCGTTCGTTGAGAATTAGTCACAGTTTCATTGAAAAGACCAAAACCAAAGTAAATGGAGTAGTACACTTAGCAACAAGAAATTTTCAAAACCTAGCTTTACTATTTTGGACCATACTACAGTAAATTTAAGATTGAAATTACTGACTATAGGTAGGTATATGTAGCTATATTTTGTAGGTACTGTACATATTGTAAAAACATTTCGTCGGTAATTATATTTAATGAGGCGCAGTGAGTAACCGGCTTAACATTAAATTCAGAATAATAATGTTTCAAAAATAAACAAAATAGTGTCATTATTTAAATATTTAAACCAAAAAACTCCACATAGCACGTAATAGTCGGTTTTATTGTTTTTAATTATCCCAATTATGTACCGAAAATTGCATGAAGTTGAAGACCAAATTGGCAACATTTTTGTCCATGGGAAATACGATATCGCAGAAAGCCCATTGGAGGCTTAGGTCAGAATAAATGAGATCAATCTACTCAGAATTATAAGTAAATTTATTAGCCTAGCCTTTTCCCAACTATGTTGGGGTCGGCTTCCAGTCTTACCGGATGCAGCTGAATACCAGTGTTTTATATGGAGCGACCTCCACAACCCATACTGGGTTACACTATACCCCTTGGTAAGACTGGTTGTTAGACTTTCGGGCTTCTGACTACCCGTAACGACTGTCAAAGATCTACAATTGACAGCCGGGGCCAACAGCTTAACGTGCTATACGAGGCACGGAGAGTGATAATTAATTTATAAACGCAGATAACTTACGGAAAGTTAGAAGCGCGCGCCTTGGGCTTGAATCCGAGACCTCTGACTTGCCAGTCAACGGTCACCACCACTAGGCTATCACGACTCATATAGTAAATTTATAGATATTATAATAATTGTAATGTATTTTGTAAAAATTAGATAGACTCGCGCATTGAGGGTGTGTGCATTAGAAGCATATTGGTTAGAATTCGGTACATTATGGCAGTATTATGCTGTCTGGTCGATAACCTTAAATTGCGCTTGCGCCAATAGAAATCTTTGGTTGCGTGAATTGCGCTTTTTGCACCCCTCAGTATATTTGCACCTGTCCGGGGTGTAGTCGCACTCCACCCTAGGGGCCACTGCAATAATTGATCTTACCGCACTCGGCATTGCAATCCATCCAATGGCCATGCCATAAGGCTAGGTCACTATTGCAGAATTATGAATTACGTGTAATATGTAATATATGTATTGCTTCGATGACTGATATAGGTACCTACTGTCCCTCACCATTCTCCTAGCCTTATGATTACCAAACTTTGTCGGTTTTTGGGGTCGGCTACCCCACAACCCAATTAAGGGATTACGATATTCTGAAGTTAGATTAGGTGTCGGTATTTTATGATGGTACTGACTCCCTATATCGACTGTCAAAGACGTGCTTTCCGAGGCACGGAGCAGGTGATAATTATCTTATAATACGCACTTAACTTCCAAAAAGTCGGAGGTGCGTGCCTTGGGTTTGAAACTTCGAACCTGAATCCTGATTTGCCAGTCAGACTAGGCTGTCACTGCACAATATACCTATTGTACCTACCTACATAATTATCATCAATCCAAATTTCTCGATATAAAATTAAAATTTAAACAAGATTCAGGATCCACCTCTAAGAGGCGATTTCATCACTGACACTAAACGCGATCGTTTAGTGTCACCACAGTGTCACTGAGTTCAGAACTGCAATTAGTGTATGGCTGAACTTAGTTTTATAAAACTCGGTTATTAAAGTGAATGGTGAGTTTGGGTCTAAAACTTATATTCGGCAAACACTCTTGAAGCGTGTAAAACAGAAGTCATACTCGGCAAATGCGCAAGCGTAAAAACCAACGATCCAATTTGTTCAGTTTCTCCGTATTTATACATGGATATGACACACTATACTATATTTATACATTACATAACAGCTGCACTATTTAAATAAGGAAAAGAACTTCGTTGACCTGTTTTATTTCTATTTTTATCCCTATAACTAGTTAATTTATAGACGTATCTTTGATTCAAACGGAAACATTACGGATTTTAATTTATTTGAATATTTATTTTTGTTTATTTTGGGCACAAACAGGTACCAACTATTCGGTACAAATATTAATAGGAACTATCCGCCATATTGTTTATTTACTTTTTTTTAAAGACCTGTTTAAAACTGTAATAGATTCTGTCTAGAAATAATGTAGAGAAAAACGATAATTATGCAAAATACTAATGTCTCTCAATTTTTTCTAATATTTTTAAAGCGTAATTTCCAAGTTATAGCTGACAACTAGAGGTCATTGACACTCCTATTATTCTTTGAAAAGCTTATTAGGTAATTAAGTTTATGTTACTTTAGGAAACATAGCTTAATATTAGGCCTCATTAAAGTTCTAAAACTATTTCCAGTTTTCTCATGTGGGTATTCGATAAATGGAGCCCATACAGTTATCAGAATAACAGAGACAAATATAAAGATGACGAGGAAAAGAGGGAGTTTACTTTGAAGGAGTGTTTATGGTTTTGTATGACGTCACTGACTCCTCAAGGCGGTGGCGAGGCTCCGAAGAATCTGTCTGGACGGTTACTGGCTGCTACTTGGTGGTTATTTGGGTATGAAAACTAGTTTTTAGAAAAAAAAAACTTTGGATCAAAGGAAATTGATATTTAGTCACTCCCAAATGCGAGAAACCGATTAATATTAATTATAAAAATATATTTTTTACTCGTTTTCCAAATTTTTTTTTTTTAAAGTTTGAATATCGATTCTGATGACGCAGCTACAAGAACAACAGGGTTTTCAACACACTTTATTTTAATAAGTTTCTAAAAAAAACCATTTAAAAAGAAAAACCTTTCATTATTTAATACCTATACTTTTTATAGCTTCATCATTATAGCATCGTACACTGCAAATTTAGCTGCGTTCCTAACTGTGTCTCGATTGGATACCCCGATAGAGTCCTTGGATGACTTGTCGAAACAGTACAAGATACAGTATGCACCACTGAACGGGTCTGCAGCCATGACCTACTTCCAGAGGATGGCTAATATTGAAGAGAAGTTCTACGAGTAAGTAAAGAAAATGCTTTAAAATGGTTTTAGGCTGTGTTCAGACTACGGGACAGAACTGTCGAACGACAGTCTGTCTCGGTCTATGAATAGATGTAATTCTTTGCATGCTTTTTATAAATCTTTTACCAAAATAGCTGTCGTGATGCAAAATAGATAGCTTTTTTAACCAGTGTCGGTATTCAATCAACCTTTATGGAATATTTTATTCAACGACAGTCAGACGCGATAGAGGCTCTTTGTGTATGTATTATTGAAATTGGTCTACTGTCTGTAACAGTCGCTCGTGAAACTGCAGCTTTAGGATCGAGTAGGTAAATCAGCTAAAAATGTAGCCAGTCTGTAGGTAGATGTTAGAAGATAACGAGGTTCAATGCACTTTTGCACAGTTAGTCTCAGTTCCTAGTTTGGATTGACATTGATTTGTCTAGGAGAATTTGTATGTAAGTACCTATGTGGAGAATGTATAGGTATATTTCTGTGAATTTAACTCGAGGACGTCGTAGTAGTAGTTTAATCTGATGTAGTAGGTAACTAGGTATCAATTCGAGTGTAGTAGGAAGTAAAAACCATTGGTTATTTAGAAGACTGTTAGAACCAAAGAAAATTTGTATCTTTTCATTGGATGCTGACCTTAATTCCAGTTTAAAAGGGGTTATAACCTTCTTTTTAGGAGGTCAATCTACCCATAAAACTGAACAACCTGTAGATTAGCAGTTTGCAAAATTTGCAAAATAAAATTTTTGGTTCTTTATACAAAGAGCGTCAGCTGATCGGAAAGTTTGTATGGGAAGTGTTTTTTTTTTGTATTATGCACTGATGTTATAAATATTATTTCTATTCGCGCACAAATAATTCAAAATAATCATTATTAAAATAATCTCGACTTTCGGTCAAATTGCATTGACAGACTCTTAAAGATTCTAACTTAACTTTTTGCAAACTGAAGTTCTACGAGTTGTTCAGTTTCATGGGTAAATTGATCTCCTAAACGGAACTATATATATATATATATATAGTCCTCCTCATCGATTTCGATGACGGCGACCAAACTGCTATTCTTTCCTAGCATGAGCCCTAATGTGGCTCGCTAGACGGAACTACAGGGTTTTTGTTACTCATTGTAGGTATAAAATAAAACTTCATACCGGGCCCAAAGGTAGATTTCTGAGGTAAGAAACGGGTAAACAAATAATAATACAAAGTTATTTACAAAATGCAACCTAGATTATTCCTTTTATCTTTTAAAAGAATAGCAAATACATGAATGGAAATACCTAGCAGGCTTAGGAAGCATCTTATTGTGTGTATCTATACCTTTGCAATGAATGATTAAAGGAGATCTTTCCTTTCTTTATCGTATGATTGATGAACAACCTGGTGTCAAAGTTTAAACCGTCCGTAGGCCTCTGACATGGCATTATACACCGTCGAAAAATCTCTCAGGTGTGCTAATTCCCTCACGATATTTTCCCCTCACCGTTTTTGCAACTAATAGGTATATAATAAATTTCTAATACGCACATGAATTCGAAAATTCAGAGGTGCGTGCCTGGCATTCGAATTTACGATCTTTGAATTCGCAATCCAATGATCATAACCATTAGCCTAGGCTATCAACTACTTATAATTTATAAAGGAGATGTAAACTGATATTACTAAACGAGTGTGTGATTTGAAAACGTTTTTTTTTAAAGTGTGACGCTTGCTTGCACAGGCATGACAACAGCCTATGAGGCCTACTGACCAAATTAAATTTCAGTTTGCTTTCCGTAAGCGGCAGTAGTACAAATTACATTAACCTACTTGTTACACAGTTACTACATGTAACACAGTTATTAAATTTTGAATTTGCTTGAGAGCTTTGCAGGATTAAAAAAGGTAAACCAGCTAAAAATGTAGCCAGTCTGTAGGTAGATGTTAGCAGATAACAAGGTTCAACGCTCTCTTGCACACTTAGTTTCAGTTCCTAGTTTGGCTTGACATTGATTTGTCTTGGAGAATTAGTATGTATGTATGGGGAGAATATACATATTTCTGTGAATTTTAATTTCTTTCTTACTCTCGACACTGTTAGGATCAGAAGAACTAAATGCCCTGTGCCTTTGCACGATATAATAATTTAAATGTCCTCCTGAACGAATTTCGGACACAGCGGCCAATCTTAACGAAGATTAGCCAACTTCGCAGAAGATATTTTAGTACACAAGTGTGTGCCCAAACTGGTGTACCCTCTATTCCTTCACTCTCATAGTCCGATGTGGGTCGGCAATTCGACATAACCCAAGAGTGATAAAGGTGCAGGGCGTGATAATTAATTTGCAATACGTACTTTTGGTGCTTTTGGTTCGATCCTGAGACCTCTGAAGTGCCAGTCAACGGTCACCACCACTAGGCGTATCACTATTATCACGAGTCAAATTTCTATCGAATAGTATAAAGTGTTATTTCAGTAAGGTTTTTTTTATCAAACGTGACTGCCATGTTTTTTTCTGTTTGTCTTGTTTCTCTTTTATAAAAAAGACTGGCTCTCACGAGTCCCGTTTCTTTCCGACTTTTCTACAAATACTGCTCAATTAACTGTCTAGGATAACTTTTTTTTATTTTATCCAGTTAAATATATTATCTAGTCCAACTCGTTACCATATTTTGTTATCGGTCAAATAGCGCTCGTGGAGTTTCATTACAAACTCTTTGATATAATATCATAAGAAGATAAGAACATCTCTTTATCATTGTTATTTGGGTCTCAATCTGTGATCAAATAGGTACTATCTGTGTCATTCAACTCTGTTTTGGCAATAGTGTGTTGAAGACTGAAACTGCAGAAAGTAAAGATTAAATGATTCATGGTTTTGGTACCTTTGCAGTAGGTAGGTACATTTTTTTATTGCGGAGGAAACCTTCAAAAGGCACTAGGCCCCTAGACTGGAGCAAAGATATTGGAAGGAAGTATTTATGGACTGGAGAAGTGGAGAGTATGGCTGTACGGGCTCCGTGTCGTGTCTCTAAAACCACACTGGTGATCACCATCAGCATATGACGGGAGGGCCCGGGTCCTCTTAAGAGACAAGCTCCAGAACCCTCCCTGTGCAACGTCTATTAGGCACATTCTTGAAGACTATAAAGGGTCTCACCTAAGCCTTGCTGTGCACGGCAGTACGTGACCACTTGACACTGCTACCGTCATCTCAGGGGTCATTCAATTCAGGCAATAACACGGTTACCATTGCAGTGCCTACCTAAAGTACAATTACCTGGTCCTTAAGTCCATCTAGCAGAACATTTCAAAGATAACCCAACGTCAGATACTCTTAAACTAATGCTAATCTTATTTTACTATGCAAAATAATTGTCTAATTCCTTATTCAGCCAGGAATAATGCGCGCATTGAGATATGCTTTTTAACCAAAGTTGCAATGAGTTCGTAGGTTCGTACCTATATGAATTTGCCATTTTGGTTCGAGAGTGAGCTCCCAAGAAGCAAACAAAAACACCAACTACTCGTCCTTTTTACCCAATAACCTATGACAAATCTATGTTTATAATATCTGAAATCCAGCATGTGTTAAGCAAAGCATAAACATTTTCAGATTGCCATAGACCACAAGCTGTGATACTAGCTTATCGTCTACATACTCCATCATTACCGTGGCGACCTATTTCCCTTATTACGACTCACGAGAAAGATAAGCAAACACTATTGTTTTCTATTATTGAAAGAATTACTGTTATTAGGAGAGCAATAATGAGTAACTATTTACTTTCGTCTCGAGTTGATTTATTTTTTGTTTTGTCAATGCACTCTTTGATATTTTGTTTGTTATTGTATTTGATATTTATTATAATGATTTGGTTTGTCATCCATTTCTAAGCGATCTGTAATACAATCGATTCTTTAAAAGATAAACTGATTCAATTTACAACTTCGTAATATAAAACTCTGTCAGAGTTTTGTATCAGTAGGGCCAAATACGTCACGGGCTAAATGTGGGATCCAATCATGCATAGGAACTGATAACTTGAATACTGTAGCTGGTAGAATGGAAACGGATGACATTCCAGTCACGACTCCCAGTCCTTTGGTCTTCCAAAAACGATGACAGATTAATTGACCCGATCGTTGTTTTATTTTAAAATAAGATATTATTGTTTATATTATCTTTGTTTTTGTTACGTGCGTCATATATTTCAAATAGGTATCTCGCTAAATGTCATAATAAGTAATCATTTTTTTGTCCAAATAGCAACAATAGGTAACCATTTTAGCAGCTAACAGATAACATTACCACCTACTGACATATATTATGAATATTTAAAGTATAATATAAGTTCTAGCAGGGATTATCAGGTTTTTATTTATGCACATAGCGTGAAAGCTGCAATTTTGATAATAACAGTTTCCAAATAAGCCTGCTCCTTTGCTGCTAAATTTAGACACTCAAGAGTATGTCAAGTCAAGTTCGGAACTGC
The DNA here is from genome assembly GCA_936450705.2 of Protodeltote pygarga. NCBI lineage: Eukaryota > Metazoa > Arthropoda > Insecta > Lepidoptera > Noctuidae > Protodeltote > Protodeltote pygarga. Next base: position 3,497,782 of record OW388257.2, on the reverse strand, counting down.
AATCATTTCAACAAACACATAAATATTTTTTTGCGCTAATTCTTTTTCTTCAACAACCATCTGAGGACATCTATTGAAACTTTTATCTACATCACCTTGAATCTCCTTGAATAAAAACTTCTGTAAAGATGAGGTTGTATTTAATATCAATTCAGCTCGCCCGGAAGAGAAAACGACCGTAGAACATGAAATACGAATAAACAAACTTCTTAAACCACATAAATATTACGGAGTAGACGTAACATCTTGCAACGATTGCCTAAAATTACAAAACGAGCGGTTTGCCACAAACGGCGTAGCAACAAGCCGTCACGAACATATCTAATTTAGCATTTATTTTTTACTGAAAAATACATGGAATAGACATTGTATTTTTAACGCGTCGACTATACGGAGATAATTATTTAAATGCGAATTTTACTTCCATGTTGCTAAAACGTCATGTTACGCTTTTATACAATAGTCGAAAACCGAAAACCTTTTAAATATTATGTTCATTAAAAGATATTTAAAATTATTTGTAGAAAAAATGCAGCTATAACTTGTTGCTACAATCTATTGTGTTATCTACTTAAGTTTTCTTCTTCTTATCGTGTGGTGATGAACAACCTGGTGTGTCAGAGTTTAAACCACCCGTAAGCCTCCGACATGGTTTTACACACCATTTAAAAATTTCTCAAGTGTGCTGCTTTCATCACGATGTTTTCTCTCACCGTTTTAGCAACTTATAATTAATTTATAACACGCAAATAGGTAACTTAAAAAGTCAGAGGTGCGCGCCTTGGGATCGAACTCGAGATATTTGACTCGTCAGTCGGTCATACCACAAGGCTATCAGTGCTAATAAACTATTATTAGAGTATTACGAGTACATATTTTGCATCCCCGTGGGACAGAACAAGTCAATTTATAACTCAACTATAAAAATAATTCCAGAATATGGAAAGAGATGAGTCTTAATGACAGTCTAAGCGAAGTGGAGCGAGCGAAACTAGCAGTATGGGACTATCCGGTCAGCGACAAATACAGCAAAATGTGGCAGGCAATGGAAGAAGCCGTGCTGCCAAACACCATAGAAGAAGCTATCCAAAGAGTCAGAGATTCTAAAAGTTCTAGTGAAGGATTCGCCTGGTTAGGTGACGCGACAGATGTCAAATACCATGTGATGACGAGCTGCGATCTTCAGTCCGTCGGAGACGAGTTCTCGAGGAAGCCGTACGCGATTGCGGTGCAGCAGGGCTCACCCTTGAAGGATCAGTTTAATAATGCGTAAGTTGTTTTAATGTAGCTTAATATGTAGCTATTTTAAAAACCAGTGGTTTCATAGGCTACTTACTGAGGACGATATTCTGATTTAATAAGCATTGGATACATACCCATATTATTATAAGCCCAACTAGGGCCCATAATTTAAGACATTAGCCTTCAACAATGGGGCTTTTGTCCTTTTAGCCTTTTGTCTTATCCTGCAGGGAAGCCGTTGTTACATCAGCAATTAAAACAAAATTGGTTCTTTTCATTGGTTTTCAATAAGAGGGCAAGCTTGCGCCGTTTTTTCGGCAGACAATATTATTTACCTACGACTGAAATTATTGCAAAAAGTAGTTCAATAATATCAAGTTTCCGCTGTTTATAAAGTAAAGCAAACATTTATTTTAATATTTATGTCATACAAAGTGCAATATTTGCGTACGAAATATCGTCCAAGGTTTTTTTACTTAGTATTGTGTGGTTCAACTGAACAAACTTTTGTATCTAAATAGACTAGACTTCATCTAAAATGTTACAGTTTACACATAGCCCCAACATTCAGTTATTATGCTCGGTCAATGAACTTTTTACGCCTTCCCGCCATTTTTTTTCGTAAATATTTTCATAGACAATATTAATATATTTTTATGTTGTGAACTATTTTGTAGCTTCAGCTTCCTTATGATCGGGACCGAAATGTTGCAGATTAGTAATAAAAATATGCGTCATTTAAAAATGTTTACATTACGACAATCTATTATGAAATCTTATTAGGTACGGTATATTACAATATTTTTTTTAATAAAGTTGGAATGATTAATCAGTACCTAGGTGAGATGAGTATGCTCCGGAATTCAATATTTGAAAATTGAATGTAATGTGACAATAACATTGCCAACATGCCAGTAATAACAGATTAGGGCTCTGATCTGATGCTCTAAGCTCTCAGTTGAGAGCGGAGTGCCCGCAGTTTTTTACATATAGGTATCTATCTAACTAAATTAATTTAACAAGGTAGTAATCAAGTGGAAATTATAAAGTTTTTAATAATACTGCATCTTTTCCTAACGTTCCTGACGCCGCTCTCGTATTTTCCGGAACGGGCAAACTATGCCTATGAGAATAAATGTCTATAATATGGAAGTATGGGAAAAGCATGATTTCTTCCTACTTTTACCCCCCTTTTTGCCTCCTTAAGTAAAGTATTTTCAAAAACGGGATAGCTTATTTTTCAAGCTTACCTGAAAATTAGTAAGTATTTAGTTCGTTGAAAAATAATAAAGCCCTGTCTCTGGATGGTTTTGGATTTAGGATCCCTTTAAATCCGGTTAATCCGGTAAAATACTCACGTTTGTATAAAAATCCGTCATTTTAAAAATAATAAAAAACTTGCGAAGTTTTAATTGGTTATAAAGTTGGTTCCATTTTTTAACATCGGCTGAACGAAAATGTTTCCTTCGTATTTTAAGACTACTAGGATTTGAGAATTTATTAGGATTTCGAGTAGATAATATCGCGTCTGGCACAGAAATATTTCATAACTAAGAATTCTAGATATCCAATTACAGTTCATAGTAATTTCTAACTGGTACGTACATAATACATTAGTAAAGATTATTAGCCGGTCAACGGGTAATGCCGTATGTAAATTGATGTTGGTAAAGCCGTAGAGGTGACTGCGGTGACATTTTGTCGGTTCTACGAATAAATTGCTTATGTTGCGTGTGTATTTCGTTCCGTATATTTGCTATCTGTTTAGTCTGTTTGTTTGGATCAAGAAAGTAGATAGAATGTAAGTAAACTATACATAGTAAATTAGTAACATTCATTGTTACTTAGACTACGTCATCCTGGTAGAGACTTGTCCTTTCTCTGCTCTCAGCTCTCCTACGATAATATAGCAATCTTTATTGTTTGAATAAGGAATTTGTCAATAACTATCGTTGGTTCGAGCCACTGCAATAAAAACTTTAAAATTTAAACTGTGAAAATACTACTTAAAATAAAGTTCTAAAAACATATTCTGTTTAAAATTAGATCCCATTTTATGGAATAAACGTACTACACTTTTGTCAAACGCAATTAGAATAAGGGAACTAATTTTTTAAGCTGTTATTTAAACATTCGAGATGTTATTATGATCAGTTCAAAAACATATTGAGCAGTTATTTAATTGAATGGCGGTTGATTAATTATTACGACAGTAAAACATGGACAGTAATAAAAAAATAATTAGTCGGTTATTTTATCATACAATGTCAATTCTAAAAATAATTGAGCAGTCCAATAACTGAATGAGCGGTAAAAATGATGGAATGAGCAGTTCGATAAATAGTTCGGCAGTTTACGAGTCTGTGTATGGACTTTAGGGCACCCCGACTCGGACAGGTTAGATTAGAAGGGGATGGCGGGGTCGTGTGAGCGAGCGAAGCGAGCGAATAGACCTCGCCTTCCCCTTCGTGGTTATTTTTTTTAAAACCACCCAAAAGTAGGAGCCCCGCGAAGCGGGGCTCCGTCGATTATATGATAAAGATTATATGATATAAAGCATAAGGCCATACGAATAAAATTAATTAGCAAATAAAATAAATTTTATAGCTTACCAAAATGATTGTTTACTACTTTAACACCTAATTGTTTATAGAATTGCTTAGATTTAGATTTCTTACCGACAAATTCCGATTTATTACTGCTCACGCGTAACCGCTCGTTTAATCATTTTTACCGCCCATTTAATTATTTTCCTACTCAATTATATATTCACTGATCCATTTTATTAATTTTTATTACTCATTTTTGTTTACTTTACTGCTTAGTTTTAACTGCTGAACTAGTTATTAAACGTGCCATTTATAATTTTTAACTTACCAAAACCACTATTTACGACTGCCTCTTTAAATCAGTGCCTTAGAATAATATATTTGCATCCATTACGCATGCATGTTACCTAGTAGAAAAGATTAAAAAAATATATATTTAATTTGAATCTTCCTTGTTCATTTAAACTGAAATAAAATCGCTAAATTAACTTTACTTACTTAACTTCACGCCTTTTTCCTATAGGGGTGGGCAGAAACTACAGAAAACGACACAAAAGTTTCTTTACAATTTTACATCGAGTTAGGCACAAGAAGTTTGATCATACATAATCATCGACCTCAGCCATAATAGACTGTGTTTACATTCTAGTCGGACCGGTATACAATGAATCGCTATCATTAGTATTAATACTTAATGAATCTAGGTAAAAGTAGTCTTCGTCTAGTTAAAATCGATATAGTTAATGTGCTGTATAATTTACCTACACAGTTATATATTGTATTGATAGATGAAGTCTACATAGATACCTTTGTACTTATAAATAGTTATGGCGCTTATGTAGGTAAGTTATTAAATTTATGTTAGGTCAGGGAAAACAAGAATACGAGATATAGATATAACCTAGGTTTCAAGTTTCCATTTTTTATTATTACTCTCATAAAAACACTAGTTAAAGTCAGTTAAAGTTATGTTATAGTTCATAAATCATCGTAATAGAATCGGTGTAATGCAATGCATATAAATCTCAATTCTCAATCAATCCTAAATAAAAACATTTGAATGCTTTTGACATAAAAACATGCTATGATTTCTGTTTGTCAGAAATTGGGATCTTCATATATAAGCTAAAATAATGCTTATAGGTATTTCTACGACAAAAATTTCTTAATTATCATCATCATTCATCTAAGTATGTTATCAGCAATATTGTATTGGGGTTATTGGTCAATTCGCACGAAAAGCGTTCGCACGAATCGTGCGAATAGTCTCCTTCAAATATTAATATTATTTCTGTAGTCTAATGGCACGAATCCTATTTATTTGTGTGCGAATGAGCCCCGTGCGAAAAAAGTAGTAGGCTAATGGCACACTTGGTATTTTAAAGAAGAAAAAACGTCAAAGTACAGTCATGGACATAAATATCAAAAAACTTATTAATCATGATCTTGATCGTTAACTTGCAAGTGCAATTGTAACCTATTGCGCCAATTTAAAACAAAATTAGGACAAGGGCAGGAAGATAATAAAGTGCGTTTTTAATCGAAACGAGATTTTACTCCTTTATTTAAAATATTTCATTTTTAAACAAGTGATTGTTATTTTTCAGTTAAGAATATAATTATAAATAAATAAATAAATAAATTAGCCTGTAACTGTCCCTATGTAGGGCAAAGGCCTCTTCTCATACAGAGAAGGATTGAGCATTAATCACCGCGCTAGCTCACTGCGTGTTGGCAATTTCAGACTATTAAGTCCAGGTTTCCTTACGATGTTTTCCTTCACCGTTAGTCAGTGGTGTCTTAGAATATCTAAGAAAGTACATATGACATTGAAAAAGTCACATTGGTACATGCCAGGTTCGAACCCACACCCACTCACTTGTAAAGCGGGTCCGTAACCAATGCGCCACCACGACACTGCACACATAAATAACTATATTATATTTGTTATTACTTATTAGAGAGGATAAGATTGCAGAAACAAATTGGAGATATTCTTAGGCAATTTATTTCTGGCATAATTGGTTTGCCCGTTAGTATAAAAAAATAAGATAATAAATAAATATTTGATAAAAACGTATTTAAGTACTGAAATTATTTGTATTAAGATTGTTACTAATAACTGTGATTTTGATTGTGATAAAGCCAAAATTCTATTATTTTTTATTAAATAGTAATATTCTCAACTAAAATATTTCATTTTTAAACAAATGATTGTTCATTTTAAGTCAAGAATATATAAATAACTATATTTGTTATTACTTCGTAGGGCATTCTTAGCACATCTTTTACACAAAAAAATAAATTAAAATTGTTCAAAGGCTAACTAAAAATCCTGTTTAACCTGAAAATTGCTTTTTATATTATAACTAAAAAAAAACCAAGACAATTTTCTTTTAAAAGAAGTGCTAGTGAATAGTGTATTATACCTATCTGCTTAGACTCGTTAAATTGAAATTAAACTTAGAAAAAATTATCTATACTGAATTATATTAAAACATTACATTTTATAATTTTATTTAGTACAGATTATTATATCTAACTACTAATAATAATTGTGATTTTTATTACAATTCAAAAGATTTTTTATTCATTCAATGTTAAATACACTTTTTTTTCATTCTTTGGGTTTGTCAAAAAAGTAATTTTTGTTTCAATTCTATTTTGTAAATTTAGATATTGTATCAATAATGGTAAAAAACTATTTTATTATTGTACTTGATTCTTTAATATTACTTTATTAGGATGATAATTTTACTTTATACAGAAGTTACTTGAAATAAGTAAGAATACCATTTTTTTTAAATAATAGATATTGCAAGACTAGTCTTTAACATTTTTCATACAGTATTCATATCGATTGTTGTATTGTACTACTACCTACCTACCTACTTGTTCTTGAAGATATTTGTTTCTAATAAAGGGTTTTTGATTTGTTTTCAAATTGTTACTTTACATTTCTTTGCATTTATTCTATCAAAAATACCTATTTAGAAATTTCATACATCCTAGATAAAGCAAATAAAAACTAATTTGATTAAAAAGATACTTATGTATACATTATATTATTTAGTTATTATTTAATAAAGATATTTTTGATTAATTTTTGTACCGTTCATTTTATTTAACAATCACTTTTGCGCACTACTGTACTTTTTCCTTGAGTTTGGTCAATTAAATACCAAGTGTGCCATTAGCCTACTACTTTTTTCGCACGGGGATCATTCGCCCACAAATAAATTGACTTCGTGCCATTCGACTACAGAAATAATATTAATATTTTAAGAAGTCCATTCGCACAATTCGTGCGAACGATTTTCATGCGAATTGACCAATAACCCTGTATTGGTATTCTCGAAAACAGCTTTAACGATTTCGATGATATTTACAGTAGGTACCTATTGAGGTTTGTAGGAGCGAAAAGTCGATCTTAGCAAGTCTAATTTCTAGGATAATTCGTTTTCTCCGTGTTTTACATCTATTCTAAACTCGGTCACCCAGGTACTTATTTGTTTATAAAATTATACCAAAGACCATCTCTCTAACTTCCAGCATTCTCCAACTTCTCAACAAGCGCAAACTGGAGAAGCTTAAAGAAATATGGTGGAATAACAATGCTGATGCAAAGAAATGTGAGAAGCAAGATGACCAATCCGACGGTATCTCTATACAAAACATAGGAGGAGTGTTCATAGTCATATTTATGGGCATTGGCCTCGCCTGCATTACACTTGGCGTCGAGTACTGGTGGTACAAGTGGAGGAAAAGGCCTATTGTTGGCGATGTTACACAGGTATTGTAAAAGACATTATGAGTGTTGCTTTAAAGAAAAAAGTGAGGAAGTTGAAAAAGAGATAGGACGTTTCGATGTCCTTAGGGGCCATCTATTACGTCACACGAATTTCATGATTTTTTGACCCCTTCCCCGTCCTTGTCACAGCTGTTCACATTTGTGAGACCCACCCCTACCCAGTGTGATGTCACATATTTTGCAATTTTACAATTAGAAATTTGTATTAAATTTACAGCGAATGACTACTATTTATCTAAACTATTTAGATATGTTATTCTTTAGTAGGTACCTATGTAGTTTAAATTTAGTGTTGTAATTCTTAGATATAAAATATAAAAATTGAAAAAATGAGATGTCGTAAAATTTGGGACCCTTCCCCGCCCCTTGTTACAAATGTCACACTTCGACGATCCCCTACCTCCCCCTTAACGTGTGACATAGTTATGGTTGGCCCCTTACAGCCATGTAATAGTTGTAACACTGAGTTGAGTAATTTGTAAAAATTGCTAACAGACTTTACCAAGGCTACAGGTCTCCTCAAGATGATGTAGAAAGTGAACTTGAAATTTGATAGCAGCGATACGATAGCTCATTTGGCAAGAGCTTTGCCACGGTACGGCAAGTGTCGGATTCAAGCCAAGATCGAATCTCTTTTTCAATTTCTTAAAAAAATTCTAAGGCATTAAGTAGGTACGCATGGCCGTACCATGACATGATGTATTAAAATCATTTTAAGTTGCTTCGTTTTTGCATCCCACTACATAGGTAGTCAGTACAGAAATTAAATAAGAAAGGAACTTTTATCACGCCTGACGAATCAGTTACTAAATCAGGAGTACACCGATACAATAACCTCTAATAAATAGTCTAATAACTAAGTCTCTAAGTCATATGATATAAATACCCGACTAGAAAGAGGGTTTATAATTTTAGCAGTTTATTTATGTAATTTGTTCACCTATTTATTGTCATAAGAGTAATGCTCTGAAGTCATGTTTAAAAATGAAACAAAACTTACCTGATGTTGTTAGTCACAAGCCGAATCCTTACTCAAGGTTCGTTTCAAGTCAGTTGCTTCCTTATGAGGATTATAGGTGTCCTAGCAGTAAAGGTTGGTGACCTCTGCATGTTCCAACGACATCCTTCAAAAGCCGAAGGTGGAACAAATCACGCACTTCACTCAATCCACTCCCGTAGGTTAGGAAGGTATACGACACGTGACACAAATAATAATATACCTAGTCAAAGGTATCATTTTCAATATGTCAAAAAAAGAAATCCACGAAACTTGAGCCCCATTTAGGTATAATTCGTTTAATATCTCCCATAAAAATCAATTTTACCGACTGATTAAATAAACCGACATAAAATAATTTCACAAATCAAAGACTTTGAATTACCTACAAATTCTTATTATTTTTTTGGCAACTAATGTCAAAAATTTTCATTACAGGTGGAGCCAGCGAAATCAACCAGGAACAACGTTGAGAAACAAGGTTTTACATTTAGAGGGAAAAACCTGGCCCTTTCTTTGAAACAGAAGTTTTAAAAATATGTTGTAGGTACCTACTGAGTACCTCCCTACCTACAAACTTTAAGCTGCATTTCTCTTTTGAAAGATAGGTATTATTTTCTACATTGTATGCTGGTATTTTCCATGTGTTCAATAATATCATTTTGATTATATTCTGTGTGTATAGTTCTGCCCCAATGTATGCAAGTGTGTTTGCAATAAATAAGTGGCACTTAATTCTGTTTTAATCTCTAATAGAGAGGTAGATAATCCTAAAACAATCCACATTCCTATACAAAATGTTTCTCCTAAGTTGCTGTTGTACGCTGTACAATAGGTACAACACCAGACCATTGTGCCATACTCAGCAAAAATTGAATAGGTAGGTATATCAGTGGTGTTATCAAGAAGATCCAATATAAAATTCACGATTGCAAACGTAAGGTAGGTACTTCTCTAAAAGACATGTAGGTAGGTACTTATACATTTTTCACCTAGAGCTGTGTATTTAATTTTCAAAATATTTACCATAAGTAGGTTGATCGGATTTAGGCAAAACTTTGCACAGGGGGAGCGTATGTCCCAGCAATGCAGACAGCGGCCTGAAGATACTAGCATCTCCTTCATGCATGTAGCCTTCATACTAGTTAGCAAAACCAAAGTTTCGCCAAAAATTTCACCAGCAGGCGCCACATGTCTCGTAGCAGTTTTGTAATGATGTATTTTGACAGTAATCTCAAATAAATGAAGACTTTTAAATTTACCTAAACAAAATTTATTACAACAAACGGAAATTCAGCAACGAGAATACGTAAGCCAATTCTAATAATAACTGTAGATCAATAAATACAGCTAAAGTTCAAACTAGAATGATCTGAATGCCAAGTTTACATTTTGTTTCATTACCTGTAAACACAAAGTAGGTACTAAAACGCTCGCGGTAAAGTGGAATAAACCACTGATCTTTATCTATTTACAAATATAAATAGGCAGTAATAACCTTTAAATAGTGGTATGATCGTTGACTGGCAAGTCAGAGGTCTCAGGTTCGAACCCGAGGCACCTTGCACCTGACTTTTCTAAGTTATGTGCGCATTAGTAATTAATTATTACCTGCTCCGTGCTTGGGAGAGCACGTCAAGCCGCAAACCCTGCTCCTGATCTCTCTCCGGATGTGTGATACACCATTTCTGTTGGCTACATAAATGATTAAGCGGAGGTGAACTTATTTAAAAATTGATATAAGTACAAATAAAGGTATACTAAAAACAAGTTTATAATATTTTAAAGAAGTTTATTACGATAACTTAATGTTCTACGTTATAATAAGTATGATCAATATATTTCTAATACAATGTACATGATATGGCATGTGAACCAGTAGTAGATAAAAACAATTAGCTGTTTTAATGACGATTGATGACGTTACATAACGATTGGTCTTACAGGTGGGTTTGCAGGTGGAATTACAGGTTCCAGATGTACTTACAGGTGGACTTTTACATAGACACAGTCAGACAGTACATATAATTTCACAAATTTAACACGAGCGTGAACTTTATGACTTATGACGCAGTTTTGGAATATATCCAGCTGCGGACAGCGATAAGCTGAGATATATCTTTTAGTTTTAAGTGGATAAAAATATCTAATGAGCCCTATCTGAACTTTATATTATTTTAGAGTGCTTAGTGTAAGTTCCAAAGTAATCGAATGACTTCAGCATCGCGTTAATTAAGTTTTCGTCATCCTTGCTCGTAAACGATGCTATTACATGTAGGAAAGGCCGTAAATGGAAAATACGACCCTAGGGCATAACAGATATTTTTTAATCATACCGTAAAATGGAAGTTTAAGCAAAAAGATTGAATACACGACAAAAAACAATTGACAGTCGTAGTTATGCTCGCCCTTGTAACACAATGTTTCCATTATTGAAAACTAGATGGCGGAATTAATGTTAACGCGATCGTATACGTAGAAAAACTCGCACTAGCCTAACTATAGTAATGCTTGCGATCGCCAACCAAACCCGCCTGGCTTGGTTTTGTATTTAAAAAATGCGACACAGAAATTAGGCTAGGTGCGATCCAGGCAGATAGCAAAGTTCCCTTCAAAGATCTGTAATTTACCACAAATAATAGGTCGGTAACCAGCTCGCGCCTGGCTGGCTTGGTGTCAATCCATAGCGGACTCTTATTTAGTTTCATACAAATCAAAATTAATCAAACACCGGCCTGGTTTCCGTGCGTCTTTACTAGCTTTTATGTAGAACACGTGGCGTCATCTATATCATAAGAACATTATTGTTGTTTTCTTCGGGAACAGTACCTTTTTTCCGGATGAAAGGTACCCTATGTCCAATTCTGTACACCTGACAACGTATATGCAATATTTCAGGACGATCGGTTCAGTGGTTTAGGCGTCAAAAGTAACAAACGAAGAAACTTACTTTAGCATTTATAATATTCGTTAGGAATATGTACTATCGCGGACATGAACGGTGCACCACTTTGCGTTCAAAATGAGTGCAAGCGATTCTAATCTTAAGAGTGGTGCACCGGCTTTGTCCACGATAGTACCTACAGTAAATAAGTTTACTCAGCTAATTGTCTATACCTGGTTCAAAAGCCAATCTCTTTCCTAAATCTGCTAGTTGAGTATTATGACGACAATAATCTAACATAACTTTGACAAACTCAACTACAGTATCATATTGTCATTTAAAAGGCAAGAAATCGTCATAGTTTACTTTCCTCAAACCACGATCTGCCATCCCCTGGTGAACCTTCCTTCGATTCTTTTTGATCACTCTTGTGACTTCAGTTTTCCTTATTTTTATATTTACAGTAGAAAATAGCCATTTAAATATAAATATTAAATTATTTAATTTGGTAAAGTCTACAGCTCGATGGTCTTGCCGTGTTTGTTCAGGTTTTTCATATTCTTGTTGCATAATTCTAATTCTAACCTCAAGCCGTCCACTTCAGCTTCTAAAGTACGAGATCTCTTGAACATCTGGACATAGTTCAGTTGTAATTGCTTCTGGTATCTAAGTACTTTATCCTTTTCTTCGGACCATTTTCTTCTTTCGTTGTTAAATTGGGTGTCCTTAGTTTCCAGCTCGCATTTGAGTCTGTCGACCATAGCGCTGGCGGGGCAAGGGTCTCCGCAAGAATCTGGCAGTTCTCCATTCAGTCTTTGAACTTCAGCATCTTCTAAGGCACTGTCGCTTGAGTTCCAGTGGTATTCGTTAGTTTTGCAGACGTCGTAAATGCCTCGCATTGTTCTCCCGCATTCGATGCCCTCGTAGCCACTCAGGGAGATGTCCGACAGTTCTTGTCTTAGTTCTTTTAGTTCGGTTTTTAGTCTTTCTATTTCGGTCTTACTGGTTTCCTTACTCTTGGTGAGGTCGGACACGCTCTCCATGAGGTCGTTGGTTAGTCTGTCGACGTCTGCTTGCAGTCGGTTGATAGATTTTTCTTTTTCGTCCGTTTCTGTCCGGAGCCTCATGATTTCCTTCTCTTTTTTGTCGAGAGCCTCTCTCAGTTGGCGGCAGTCTGCTTTCAGGGTGAGGTACTCGTGACCCTTCGCTGTTTGTTCATTCTGAAATGAGATGGGAAAATATGTTAATAAGATTTGTAAAAAAGAACAAAGCGAGAAGGAATTAACAGAAGTTCTTTTTTTTAATCCACTTCCAAAAAAGCAAACTTGTAAAGGAGATGATGGATGTAGATCTTTTTTGGTCTTTTTATTTATTTAGGGACTTTTATCTCGATGCAGAACATATCTCAGGTCATATTTCAGTCTTAAAAGATCTCAGTTTAGTTTCTGTAACATTTTGAAAAAAGAACGGATTTTGATAGAAACCAAAGTTCCTATAGTAAAAAAAAAATCCTTGTTCTGTACAAATTTTCTCATCATTACCCAGCCCACAACATTCAATCAAACTTCCTCCACCATGATACCAACCTGAGCATCTTTAAGCTGCGTCTTTAATAACGCGATCTCTCCCGCCCTCTGGCACAGACTCCACTCGGTGTCCTCCAGCCTCTGCCGCAGCAGCGCTCGGTCGCGTCGCACCCTCGCCAGCTCCGCGTCGCGCTCGTCTCGCGAGCGACCGAAACTTTGCAGCATGAGACCTCGAGCCGCGCGGACGCGGACCTCATGGCTTCGGATACGTTCGGTTGTACTGGAATTTTACATAGTAGGATAAGTATTGTGGTTGTCTGTGGTAGGAAGAACGATTTGTGTTAGGTTCAAATTAAGTGTATACTGAGTTCATACAATAAGTCAAGCTGTATCTGATGATTTACTTGACCGATTTTGATAAAACAAAACAAATACTGGTTTTTAAGTTAAGCGAATAGGTACCCACTTCTTTCTAAAATTTTATTAAAATCCATTCCGTCCGTTTCGTTGCCTCATCTATACTAGATATCCGTTTTCTCTTCTCTTTAATCTCTCTAGTACCGCAAGAAGAATATTCAAATCGGACTAGTAGTTTCTGATATAAGCGCTATCAAATAATAAAACGCCTTATAATTTGGAATAGATTTAAAGGTGAATAAAACTTTCCTACTAAATAAAATTGATTAAACTCATCTCAATAAATTCCTTTCTTGGAACCTAGCGGTTTGTCGTAAATCATAGGAGGCCTCCTGACCCAAACTACACAAGTAAGTCAGTGGAGAGTTGAATATTTGTGGCTAAGAAATCTGTTACTTGAAGTTTATGTGGTTTTACTAGATTTAAGATGAAATGTACAATAGTGCCTATTGTTTTCTAAGCCAATACATCGCTACATGTAAGCCAAGAAAACAATATGTAACGCTGTAGTGAATAGAGGTTTCATTTGGGTTTCAACAAACAGGTTTAAATAAATTTTGGCAAAATTAGAGTAGATTATCTAAATCGGTAGCAGTGGCGAAGGGTGAATTTTAATTTATTTTAAAAACCAATGGCACAGTCAGTAGATTATTCGGCATTATTGACTGTGCCATTTTTCAATGGGAACCGGTAGGAATCGACTTGTATGGAGCTCCGCCACTGATCGGTAGTGCGGTAGTTACTATTTTAGAGTAGGTAATTGTGTTTTTTCTAATATCTAACTATGCACGAATGTTATGTCAATTGTTCATATTTTGCTTACTGTTCGCCGTCGTCGCTCGGAAGCTTTTTTCTCCGGTGGATTATTCCAAAAATATTCTGTTATAAAACTTTGTCCTGACTAAATCTGCTAAATTGGTCGAGCCGTTCTCAAGTGATTATCTTCAGTACACGCGGGAATTGATTTTCATTTCTATAGATTAATTGAGTGTGAGTATATAATTATTTGTTTGATCAGACAGTTACTCTCATACGTTCTCATTGTTGCATTCCATAGTAATTAGCAGCTATATTAGTGTTGTGCCTTCTTGTCAATGGATTGTCGATGGATCTTTTACAAGAAAGAAATTTTGTGAACAAAAATTAGTTTAGCGTTGCGTTCCTTAACATTTTGAGCGCTAGAGCACAGATTACTAAGCTTCAGTCTTCAGCACCTAGACAAAAAAAATTGTGCCCAACGCGCGGAATTTTTTGTCTTGTATAGAAAGAAGACTTTTTATCCAGGGTACCATACAAAAAATATTTTTTTTTATCTTACCTATAGTCATGCTGATCTCTCTCCAGCTCGGCGACGCCTGAGTCAGCGGGCGAGGGCGCCGGCACCGGCTCCTTGTCCGCGCCACTCATAACAGAACTCGATTTTGTGCTAGAAAAAGAAAGAGATACATTGTAAGAATATAGTTATGTACAAGCTCATAAAGTTTAGTGGTAATTTCATGAGAGTATCTCTGTATGGGCCGTTAGGTACCACCGCTCCGTCTAACTGTATACCACACACCACACCAGATTATTAAATATAAGATATTATACATATTATATGATATCTATGTATAATCATGGACTTTCAAACAATAACCAAATTTGGAAAGTTTGGAAAACAACTACAAAATTATCTATAGGTAAATAAAAATTAATTGCTAAAAATGTTTGTCCGTGCATCACTTCAAAGTGGCTGCATCGATTTTGATAAAAAGGAATTTTGTGGGTCTGAGAGGGTAACTGAACTTTCATCTGGATTTGGTGCTATGATCGGGTTAAATTATAACTGGGTACGGAGGCGAGGGGTCCGTTAGTAAGATACCTACATCTAACTTAACCTAATCAAAGATTTTGGATATGTATATAATAAACATGTGAACGAAACTAATCTAATTTTACCCCTAACGCCATCTATCGAACGAGATGTTAAGATGTTGTTTTGATACAGCTATTACGAGTCTTCATGAAACGTATATGAATGTAAAATAAAAATATAATAAGTAGGTATGCTTTTTTGTATCTCAAGCGCTTTTTTAAATAAATAAGGAATAAATAAATAAAAGAAATAAGGAATAGGTTTATTTTTGTATGATGTAACAAAATTTATGTTGATTACAATAGTATAAATGAAGTACGCTAACGAAGATCGATGCGTACTTTCATTTTTTATTATTGTACCATTTTAACGACTCTTAAAACTTGCTTTGTTGTATAACAGAGGTTGTGATTGATATTGTTAGAGTAATAGTACAAAAATGCTATGTGGGTTTAGTGATAAAATATGTGGAACTCTTACTGCTACATGCATATGTATGTACCTATATGTATAAAGCATTTAAAAATGCGATGCGAAAGTACTACTTCAATTTTTATACAAAGATTTTTTATGTAAGGTATTCGTAGGGGAAGAAGATAGCGAAAAAAATTCGGAAACTTATAATTTCGTCATTGACCGATTTCCATTTTTTTTAACATGGTTTTTTTTTTTATGAGGTGTTATTTTTGTGTCCATTTTTAATTGTAAGTAGAAAGAGAGTAAGCATGACATGACGTCTTATTAGGAAGAACGGATGAGGAAAACCTACTGCGCCTCCATATAAATAAAATTAGGACAAGGGCAGGAATGATCATGCGCAGTATTGTCCTTGTGGCCGATTGAATTAAGTGCTACAAAAGGCGACGATTAACAACTTATTAGTGAATCTATTTTGAGCCGTAATAGCTTAGTGGTTTGAACGTTCATTGGCAAGTCAGAGGTCTTAGGTCTCAAGTTCGAACCCAAGGAGCGCACTTATGACTTTTGGTAAGTTATGTGCATGCGTAGGTATAAATGAACAATTGCTCCGTGCCTCGAAAATCACATCAAGCCTTTTGTCCTGCACCTGTGCTCTCTCCGGACTTGACTGATTGCCGTCTCATTGGACTTTGAAAGTGAAAGAATAGAGAGAGTTCAGCTGCGCACACACTAGTGCACTATAATCTCTTCTGCGTAGTTGCCGCTGTGACCGAATTCGGTCAGGAGGACATTATAGCAAATCTATTGCCGCATTTGCTACTGCTATTATTACACCGTGAGGGGTATATCAGCTATCTTGGAACTCTTACCAAACCCCACCTGTATCTAATATCTATCCATATCTTACTAACAGTAAAGAACAAGTGCACCATCGTAATATGAAAGGCCTGTCGCGGTTGACGGCGCGTCTTGCATCACCGCCCGAGCGTTACTTGGTTTTGTAGTCTATGCTTATGAACTTATTACAGAACCTATGTGACGTTGTTCCAATGTCAAAAGATTCATGCGTCTTTCTAAAATGGAAAGAACTTGACATATGTAATGCTCAGACTACACCTACGACTTAAAGAGATAACTATCACGCTATCTCTGTTGGACACTATTGGGTTGATAAAGACAGGAACACAATTAGCGCGTTAATTATCACGTTAAGACGTAGGTGTGGGCCGAGCATTAGTGGGTAAAAAAGACTGAAGAACATTAGTATATGATTAAAACGAGATGAGAAGTTTGGAACCTTTTAAAAATAGGTTACATTAAAAGCTTAGATGCCTATATATAGTATACTTACATAATATTATTATTCTTAGTGATACTATCGTCATCCTCCTAGCTTTATTATTCTCAAACTTTGTTGGCTACGGCTCCTTACCTAACCAGATGCAGCTGAAGAACAGTCTATAGAGCGACTACCAATCTGACTCCCGCAACCCAAAGGGATACAATATTCTAAAGTTAGATCAGTTGTTAGGATTTTATGAGGGTACTGGTAAACGTCAAAGTTCTTCATGACAACCGGGACCAACGGCTTAACGTGCTTTCCGAGGCACGGAGCAGGCGATTAATTAACAAAAAGTCAGAGGTGCTATTAGTTTTGAGTTGTAGGTCTTTATGAATATTTAATGTTCATTTTGGGAAAAATCTAGTCAGTTCAATAAAATCGTTCTTGCTCAGTAAAAACTTTATACCTACGATTTCTGCTCTAAATCTTACTGAATAAAAGCGACAATTATGTATAATTTAGTATTACAGAAAACCCTTGAAAGTAGAACGTTACGGTCAACGACTTTATTTTGTAAACTGAGCATTATGTTTGTAAACTTATAACGAGATATGGGGAAAATGTTTTCCTGAAGGCTGTGTGTTGCGGTGCTTTGAACAGGAGGCCGTATTTCAATACGCGTCACAGATTTTTAAGGCCGCTAGTTTTGGGAAGTTTGCCGCGAGACTATTTTTCTCATGAAATAGTCGTATTTAAAATATATTGTTTATTCATCATCATCATCATCAGCCTGTATAAGCACTATACTATTGTGTGTCACTATATTATCAGCCTGTATAGGTAATATTGTGCACTCATTGGAGGTATTTGCCTATAATCGCCACGCTGGGCAAGCGGGTTGGCGATCGCAGTAGCAGATGATTCCTGTTACACAGGAGAATGCTGCTGCCCATCCGGATCTTCCCTTTGTCGCTGCTTACGACACCCGCGAGACGAGTAGGGGTGGTTCTATTCTTGGACCAGAAACCACATATCAAATATTGTTTATTAACTGAGATCAATTACATAAAGAGCCCGAAAATGGGCGAAAAGCATCCCACGTGTTTTTATCCATGTAGCTGTAGGAACACTGAGACTGAAATGAGATTTACAGAGATGACTTTGCTTAGACTTTACGAGATCCATTGTGCGCTATTCGTAAAAAAAGTGATGTCTCTTGTAGGTTTGCAACGTATGGCGTTTTATAATTATGTGATCGAGCTTAGAGAGTGTCATCCTGGTCAAAATTTACGCACAATACAGAAACTAGTTTCACTTATTTATCTCTTTAACAACATACCTTCTACATTTTGCGCCTACAATTCCTTGAAACACTAGACAGCGCGAATAATCGCTAATAACAATGCATTAAATCAACTTAATAGTATGTTATTGAAGATTGTAGAGCAAAGCTAGAAAGTGGATGAAGAAAGTCAGATTGGCAATAAGTTTATAATAGAGTATCAAATGCGGTTGGCGGATGCATATTGTTGTGGAATTTATACTAATATACTTATTGTTAATACGAAAGTGCGCCCGTTTGTATGTTACTTCTTAGTGCCTCAATTACTGAATCGATTTCAATAAAATTTAGTTAAAGTATGAACACTATACTTGGGGTTTACTCTTGATCTACGAACACGATCCTAATCCTGTTTTTATTATGCTAAAGTTGCAATCTCATATTTAACTATGAAACTTTGGCTCGCGTTTTGGCACAAACGCGACGTTGCAATGAGTTCGTATTTAATTAGGATAGGGGTCGTACTACAAGAGTACCCCTCTGCTCATTCAGCAAAAGGAATTGATGGTAATTATTGTATTGTATCTATTACCTGGTACCACTAAAACTATTTGGCCGCAATATCCCATTCTAATCCTTATCTATCATAAAAGGAAAACCAAAGAAATTGACTAAGGCACCAACTGTTTTCCACTAAGTCCGCTTAAGGAAAAACCAGGAAAACAAACGAACGTAACTATTGATCCTTCCTGATATTCATACCTACTAAGTTTCCGGATAAACGTTAGTTTTGTGAAATCACGCAAACGCTCGGACCATTCAACGCGTAGTCCTACATGTACAGTCAACAAAGAGTTTTATGTAAAACTATACAAATGCTAGCGAAACAAATTTTGCTTAAACTCCTCTGAACAGAAAACTGTTCCTAAAAACACGTTTGATAAATGACATCTTAAAATTAAATAAAAATAATGAGATGTTATACAGTTTCTAAATAAATGTTTAATTATCCGTAAATTCAATAAATTTTTATATGTAATCTCTATAACATAGTGGAATAAGTAACATAAATCAGCTTGCCTTTTATTTTCCTATTGCTACACTAACAGCCATCATTCACTAGTCAAGGAAAGAGGGAAATAAGTCGTAGGATTAGACTTATTAAATTATGGCTAAATTAATTATCTCAGGAAAAGTTTTATTGACTCTCTACCATTATTTATGTCAAAATTTACAGAAGTAAAATTCTACTTGTGTTTTTTTGTCTTATAAATTGTAACATCGATATTTTTGGTAAAAAGTTTGTAAATTCAAGGAAAGTTTTGCTGATGGTACAGGCTTAATAGGATTGATGTATACGCACCGAAGCGTGGTTCCTGGCTTCATCTCCGCAAACCAATTGTTGGGTGTTTTATGAAGGTTGTGGATAATTGTTTTTAGAAATGATGAAACGTTTTAGTAGCTACTTTTCACGCTATTGTTGAACATAGGAAATTGCTGTAGCGTTTGCGTATGGTAGAAAAGTTATGGTAGATATACTAATACACACAACATTAAAAATGTTGTAGCGTAATTAACTGACATATTAAACGTCACATTCATGTTCTAAATTTTTCTTTATAATACCAAAAAATAAACTTGTAAAACAGCTGTGAGCCTTGCCTTTGACAAATTGCGGGCTAAACTTAAGAATATTAACAAAGTCGCTGTAGATAAAATTAATAGAGATATGAAAAAAAAAACTTTTTATTTCCTCCGCCTAATCTCATTCTTTTGTTGGAGTGAACCAAGAATACTATTTTTATGTGCACGTAATTTTGAAATGTTTCGCGGGCCTGATCAAATTCTACGACGGGCCTTATCCGTCTCTCCCAGGCCGGGTGATGCCAATATATGTTGTAAAATAACGTGCACTGAATAAAATCCAAAACATAAAAATATATAGGTATTAGTATGTATTATTAAAGTTTTAAAGACCCGAATAAAAAATCTATGTAAAGCCGATCCAGGTCAGTGACAAATATGCATTGATCATGGCGTTTCTGAATCGGTTCAGTAATTACAGAGGTTGCTAACACGTTTAACATAACAACAAGGACGAATTTTAGGATTGACAAAGCTCTCAAATCAGTGGACCGAGTTTATTGTGAATTGAAATCGAATAAAAATCGTCAATCTTCAGATTTGTTCTTGATAATTAGAGGTTAGGAGCCAAGTAAAAAAATGCATCAATCTTCTCGATAAAGATTAAGGTCTTGTTACCTCTACCAACTCTACCTACTCAGGACCCTAAGTAGATGGTAGAACACTAAAATGTTCACTGACTGCTAATAATTCCCAGTCAAAATTTAATCACATAAAAGAAAGTTAGCTTTGTGGACAAGAACAACAACTTTTTTACTATAACACGCTGTAGGTATAGGACAGCCAAACGAAAACTAAAACCATGATTCAGTAAATAATTCTAATCTCTCCAACGCGAACGTTTAGTCCGTCGCGCGTCGGTCAGTAAAATCACGAGAGAAAAATCTCTATTGCTATTTTTTACAACAGAAGATTTAAAAAAAAAAACATAATATTATGACCAAATAATTAAAATTAGCTTTTGAAGAGGAAATTGGTATTCTATTCCCGCAAAGTGATTACATTTATGGAGAGACAAGCTCTTTGATTTTGACATAAGAAACAATGACGTATTAAAAATTATATTAAAACTAACAACATTTTTATTTATTATTTTAAAATTTAAATAACAATAATAAAAAAATTGTAAACATCTGTATTGTTACAATAATTACAGGTCAGTACAACAATTAACGCTCAATAGCTAAAATACAAGGTTTTAGTATCTTTATTATCACGATCTTAGGCTATTTCTAGTCTACGGAAACTGGCTATCAGACAAACTTAATTACTGTTGAACACGTAATACAATGTTTATTTAAACAACTAAGTGAAAATAAAGGAAGTATTATCCTCTATGCTTTGCTTTTGCTTATACACAAGCATTTGAATCATTAAGAAATTGTTACTGAATATTGAACGATCTACAGTTGAAAGTTCCTTAATTGATAAAAGTCTGAACTTCCGCTCAGAGGATCAAGCCGGCTGGCTATAGAAACACCGTGTGGTTTTTTGTCCATGCGAGTCGGACATAATTCATTCACCAGCCCTTGGTGATGAGGTACTCATAGAAGGTTTTATACACGATAAAATAAAAAAAAACGAGAAACGTTGTTTCCACCCTTATGACGAAGAAATACCTAAGCCGTTTCTGATCTGCTCATGGCGTTCCGTATCGAAAAATGTCAGTACACTCTAAATAAGTTTGCTTTTATGAAATATCGTGGGTGTGGCAAAGATCACAATAGCATTAATCCATTTCATTTGTTTTACAGGAACTTAGCATGCGTCAGTAGTCACGGGTATAGTCGATGGTCAATACCTGGATAATCTATAGAAGTATAGATCAACGACTATAATACACAATATAATAATTATCATTCAGGTTTTCTATATGTATAAACAGTATTCGTATATTATACGAATGCAATTTATATAGAAAACTTGTCCTATTATTATAACTTTTCTTTTCTCTCATTAGCGGGAGGTATTTTTCTTTCATTTTCTTGCCTTTCTCTCTATTATAGAGGTATCTATTGTTAGACAAGACAGGAGTGTGACAAGATACAGAGAGGGCCTAGTCATCATTAACATATAGCAGTTTACTGCTTTTGCACGTCATTGAGTACGATCTTTAGCTGTCAAAGATTAGCACTCCCTCAAGACTGAGGACGTCGTACACTACGTTTGCCGATCCGTTGTCTCCAATAATTGTGGTCACGGTCGCGGATTTCGTATTTAAGTTTGCAATCGTAAAAATAATAAATAAAACAGTGCGTAAAACTTTTGGTGAAAATAATATGTCTGCCTTATTTTTAGTCCGTGGAAGCAGAAACAGGTAGGTATATTTCGCCTTATCAAAACGTGCCAAAACTGTACTGAATGGATCTTAGAGTTCCAACATTTGAAAGTTAGTGAACTATATCCGGTATAAAACTACAGGTCTAGTAACAAGTTCTTCGAGTTACATTAGTTGGACTTACAACATAATTGGCGAAATATGAATATGGATAAAACGAAATCACCTCTGCTATTTTCTGGTTTCATGACAGCATTTATTATTAACGTTATTAATTGCATAGTGTAACAGATTAACTAACAGTACAATAGTTGCGCTAAAAGTTACGCCAAGTTGTTTATCACGGATCTAGTCTGAGAACAGGATGGCTCGAGGTTATCAAACGCAGCGTAACCGCTTACGTTCTTGTATTAGTTATTGTATTAGTGAGGATAGACATAATATATAATAATTTAAATTCCCTTACAGATTTGAACGCCAATGGTATTAGACACTAGAATTCATCAGTAGGTCGATTGCAAAGGAAATGCAGTCGCCACAGAAGCTGATTGTAAAATTCGACGGGAAACAGCCGACTGATTGTGAATATACAAGCATATTTTATTATCAAATATAATAACATGAGTAATGAATTCCTCTGGGTGTTTATTGTTTTAATACAAATGTTTTAAACTCTGTTCTGATAAGAAAGGACCGTGTACTTTGAGCTACTTATTAAATGATGTTAAAATACATACATCTTCATCATCAAGATAATGGCTTCAGATGAAAACCAGCAAATACCATGTCTTTGACTCCGAATTGACCTGGATCTATTTGGCTCAGCTTACTCATTCTAACCTAATCTAATGGAGTCGGATTCACCTTAAAAGATTAGTTATCAACTTTACACAATCAAATCATGGTATGCGAAGTAAATTCGTTTTAAATAAACGAAATTATGCGAAATTTCAACGTTACCACGCCAAATAAAATTCTGCCATTGTAAATTCAGGGAGGTTAAACCCTACCCTAACCCTAAATAAATAATATAAAATCTGTGCTTTTTCAACTTATTTCAACCCTCTATTAAACGCAGCTTCCCCAATATTATTATTCTACAGTTTATTTATAAAAAAACAAATACAAGAGGCCATTCATTATACAATTGAATAACGACAATAGCCAATTCAGACTTTTTGCTAAATAAGATGCATTTGTAACGGCTACTTTATACATGTATAAACTTTCGCCTTTATTGATCGGACTCGACGGTTGCTCTGTAAATAAAGAACATAACTACAGTTTTTTAATAACATATCTTAAATTTAATTGAATGATTAATGGTTTCGTCATAACACGATATTGTAACCACTATATTTTTCAATTTAACAATAATTTCCCACGAAACTTCATGTAGAAAAACGTTCATATTTCCCTTTGTTGGGGTATCTCTTTGTTTTTTGTGTGTTTTTTTTTTCTTGTAATGATGAAGGAGGGGTTTGATAGAATGAAGGTCACTTTCGGATATATACTTTTACTGGTACCAGGTACAAATACAATATAAAATACTAATTACATAATAACGACCTAACTGTATGGGTGCGGGGAGACGACTGCTGCGCCGCGCTAATATCACTGTGCGCCTTACACAAAACTAATGCGTCAGCAGTGTCCCTACACCCTTAATAATAATACCTTCTTGAAAATACTAGTGGTCCAGTCAGCGTTCGAAATTTAACCGTATTTTTTTATAAAATTTAACTTTATAAAACTGTATAAACTTTTACTATGCCAAGTTTCACACTCCTCCGTCCGCGCAATATTCTTTAAAAGGGATCCATCGACAGTTTTCGCTTCACGTATTCACGTATGTTTTGTAGATGTCCACTTTTCGTACCGACCGTTTCTGGTGCATGGTGCGTTGAACAATAGGCACTGCGGTGTACCATTCACTCATTCATTCGCATGGCTGCAGCAACCCACTTCTCTCAATAAATTGCTGGAAGGGAAGCAGCCAATACAATTGTTTTTGGTCAATTGATTAAGTATGTAGGTATTTTTTTATACAGTCGACCAAATAAGTAGTCCTGAGGTCCCTTTTAGAGTAAAGATACATTTTCTGGTGCGTGACACGATCATTCAAGACGAGAGATCGAGACATTGACGCTTGTCGCTCCACTATTGAGACACTAGATAGCCGATCTTTCTTAATCTTTTAAATGCCGTTAAAGCAGGGATAATGACAAATTGCGTCGGCATGGCCGAACTTTTTTAGGTACAGATAGTGTCTAGGTTTGAGATACAGTACAGATATCATTTGACGACTTTAAAGGAACTGTCTTGTTGGTTAAGCAGTTTTAAGAGTGAATTCAGATATGTTATCTTCTTTCATCGTCAATGTCATTCGTTTTAAGGTGAGATTAGGGCCTAGGAATATAAGGGTTTCATGTAATAAGGTTTATCAGAAAAATTATCAGTCAAGTAAGTTAACAGAAACTTAACTAAGATTTTCATGAATAAATCAGTCTGTATCTGTCCCACTGCAGAGCAAAGGCCTCTTCTCATACAGAGAAGGATCGAGCAATCACCACGCTACTAGCTTACTGCGGATTGGCGATTTCAGACTTTAATAGTCTGAAAACCAGATTTCCTCAGTACATTAGTCAGTAGTGTCTTAGATTAATTAAGAAAGTACATAATATGACTTTGAAAAAGTCACATTGGTATATGCCAGGTTCGAACCCACGCCCACGTGCTTGCAAAGCGGGTCCGTAACCAATGCGCCACAGCATTCTTGAGATTTTAGATATAAAAATATTTGGTGTGTAAGTAGTGTACCCATTATTACAAAAATGCTAACTGTTCTTGATAAATTTAATTTTAAACTTAACTTTCTTTAAAAGTAGAAACTTACTTTCAATTTGTATGACAGAGTAATTAATAAATGTCTATCAAAGTCGAGACGGCAGAAAATCGCTTGCCTACTGCTAAATAAAATATTTTTGTACTCAAGTCCAACCCAGGTATTCAACGAACAATAATATTTCAAAGACTAGTTTTATTGTATTCATACTTTTTTATCACAAAAAGGTGCTTCATTTTAGCTCACTCATTTGTGTACAGTCTACCGTGACTGAAAAAAAATGGAATAGACAACAGTGGCGAAGGATCCATTTTTATATGAAGTAAGCCGAAATAATTAGTAGATATTACTGACCATGCTATTTTTCAATGCGAAGCCCGGGAAACGAGTTGTACGCAGCTTTCGCCACTGATAGAGGAGAATACGAATGATAAATCTAGTTTGTGTTATACTGAGATTATACTGTTTTATATAGGAAAAGAAAGTCGCAAAGAAATATTATTTCCTGTGTTAACTAGAAAGAACAACCTTTGTGGCATTGTTTTTCCAATATAATAATACCAGCACTATTCAAGGCAAGGTAGAACTGGCCTCTGAAAGGAAAGTGTCCTTAGCTTTTTCGTATAGGTAGGTATATTTATACACCTAGGCATGGACTGGAAAGTTAAAAATACTAGGCAAGATAGAAAGGAAACGTTCAAAGGAAGAGCAACATGATCAAAGGCTCTAAAGAAGGCAGTCGGAGATGGCATATACAAAGCGACCTTCACCACGGAAGACTGCATAAATTGTAGATGAGTTTGTATGTGTGTTGTCCAATAAACTATTTTTTATCCTATTCTATTCTATATGATTTGTTGTATGTTTTTCATGTGCATGTACATGTTTTAACCATAATTATAATGACAGAAATGGCGAAGAAGGACCAGGCGCTTAGCATTTAATTTAGCAAAGTTCTGGCGTTAAAATCTTCTTCTTAGCTATTTTTCTAAACATCTATCAGATACCATTCTCTTGTCTCTATCCATTCTATTTACTTCACAAGATAACGTGTTAAAATGCAACAACGTTATTGTATTTGCATAACATAAATATTTGCATATTAAGGTCAAAACTGATCATCAACTATATTTTGCTATGACATCAATCAAATCTTCTATATAAAAAAACAACCTAGTACTTATGGTAAACAAAAATATTTTTAGATTTAATGTACATCGACTCACCTATACATTATACACACAATCTCACTATACACATCACATTTTCTGAACGTATAAAATCACTTGGTAAATAAACAGTGCACGGTCAGCTACTACTATGTTCGAGGGACGAATGCGCAAGCGCGTGCGCGTACCGCCTTCGTTGTAATTGCTGAGTAAATGCTGAATAACGAATAATTACAATGTGATATTATGTTTTTGCTGTATGCATAAAGAGATGGTAATGGTGATCTTCGAAGTATGACAGTTTTTGTGTGGATTTCGTGGATATTTGCAACTTTCTTTCTTGTAAATATGTGGTGAAGTTTGTTTTTGCACGTGATGACTGTTATGGTGTGAGATTGTGAAGACAGAAGCAAATATGCTGTTCATTACATCCTTTGAAGTACCTATTCAAAATATGGTCAGATTTTAAATTAATATGTAATCGTTGCAATCAGTCTTATCCAGAAAAGTTAGAGAATCGAGTTCTGCTGGACAGATGTAAAAGGTGGAAATACGGCGAAAATGAATTTTCCCAGATATGAAACCTAGCTAGAATAATTTGATTGACATAGAGCCGTTTTCTACGTTTCAACAAATTATATACTGACATAAATATTGTTTAATTAGGATATAAAAATATAACTTAATATTTGCTCACTTTTCTATCAAACAATATCGTTGCACCGTATACTTTTTCTTATTCAAGCACCAATGCACACCCATCACTATTATAGTTACTACACTCGTTCACTACAACTTAGTTCTACACAAATAAAAGAATACAATACCTACTGCATGAAATACAAACTTTCTTAACACACGGACTCGTGTTTACTGTTTATGAAATTATATGTTGTTGATTGTTCTTTCTGGTGAATGAACGCGACTTCGGCATGATTCAGTAACATTTTACGGTTCCTAACTCATTCAGTTAGCGTGTTAATGTTACGGTAAAGTGGCTTAATACTGGTTTTTTAGTCAAATGTCCAGAGATTACACTTGTCGGTAACATGGTCGGTAAATGTATAAAGATTGAGACAGAAATTTAGATGAAATTACTTATAGTGTAATTTCTTACAAACAACATGCGAAAGTATGTTTAGTGGTTTCGCAGCAATAGAGTAATTGAACGACGTGATTTTTTGCATATAATGCAAATTTTCGTGAAGTCGCGGGAAAAATTTGTATGATATAATGTGAAAGTGTGTTTCTTGGTTTGGTTCTGTCTGTCTCGCAGCAACGGAGCAACGGATCGACGTGATTTTTAGATAGAGATAGTCACAAAAGTCCGAGTTACAAAAGTTACTTTTGAACCGACTTCCAAAAAGGAGGAGATTAGGTATCAGTTTCTTCAAGAAATAATGCGGACGAAGTCAAGGGCGGAAGTTAGATATATCAATAATTATGAATGTATAGACTGGCATTTGTAATTATATTGATGCTCTAATAATACAGCACCAATGCAAGGATTTTAAAAAATATCAGACGTTTACAAAAAGTCTGAATCTCTATTTGACTACAACACACGCATCACGCCTCAGTAATGTTAATCAATTAATTGCTGTTTAATGAACAGATGCGTCGTGTCATTGACGTTACAATTGTCGTAAAAAGCATGCTGTGCTCTATGGTAATTTAAATTAATTGGAGGGCTGCTGCCGCTGTGGGGTGAAATTCAATGAGCGGTCCAGTCAGTGGTCGAAATGCAATCGTATTTTTTTAAATTATTATTATTCCTAAATAAATTTTAGTTTTCTGCACTTCTTCTCCGTATTAACAGTAAACTAATGATTGATTTGATGTGAAGTAAAGGTTTTAAAATTACTTAGAATATGGATGTCAGAGCCATCTCGACTCAAACGTTCCTTGAATCTGTAATATATTATCTGTAATAATTGTTACATTTGTGGCTTCCGGCTTTGAAAAATTGTATGGTAGGCCGTCCGCGCCCGCCCCTACTAGGTATCTCCCTATATGAAAACAATCGCATTCGTTCTTTACAATCACGCGTTTTCGTGTAAGAAATCTCTATGAAAATGCGTGATCACGCAGTTTTCAGTTAGAAATGTAAATTGTTTCGTGTAATTATAAAAAAAAAATGGAATGCTTGGTAACTTCGTTCCATCTGATACTGAAATTTATATCATTTCGTTCAGAAAATTATTTGTTGATTAAATCCGATATGATCGTAGTCTAATTTTTTTTTCAATTTTGTTTGAAAAACAACTAAGATATTGACCAGCACTGCTCTATTTTATGTAGCAAAATTAATCTTTTTTAGAAATTTTATACACCCTACACTCTTTCTATAATTTCGAATGTATAATAACAAAAACCAAGATAGAGACAGAGAAACAAGTACCTAACCTAATATCGTAACGTAACCTAGTAGCGTAGCGTTGGTTTTCGCCGCCCGGGGCAGATTGAAAATTCGCCCCTCCCCCATTTTCATTATAGTCAGTTTTTCCAG
Organism: Protodeltote pygarga; assembly: GCA_936450705.2. Lineage (NCBI taxonomy): Eukaryota > Metazoa > Arthropoda > Insecta > Lepidoptera > Noctuidae > Protodeltote > Protodeltote pygarga. Next base: position 3,469,072 of record OW388257.2, on the reverse strand, counting down.
TGCATTCAAAGCTTCATCATATCAAAGCTTCATCGCGCCCCTTCTCTTTTGCGCCCGTGCAGTTTCGCTTGGCACTTTACATACCTACGCGCGCGATTTGGTGATGTTTTATTTTCAATTTAAAAAATCGCTTTCCGCCGCCCCCTTTCATATGCCGCCCGGGGCCATGCCCCCTCCCCCAGCCCACTGCTAATATCAATAAATAAATACTATGATTAAAGGAAGACCGTAAAGCTACTTACACAATAGCCGAGTGGTGTCTTTGATGCAGCGGGATAGAGGTGTTAGCGGGCGGCAGCGCAGACAACGACGCAGGTTGCGGAGACCCACACCATCGTCCTTCTCGCACGTCAGAGGAACCTGCCGATAGATACACGTCCTAAGTTTATAATAGCCTTACTTTCTGAATAATTTCGCTGCGGGAACCAAGGCAGTAATAACATTTTAAAAGTTAAATTAATAATCCCAAAGCACGCCTCTCAGCGACCCTCTGCTCAATGCTCATCAGAGTGCCAATAGCACAGTATAATAAACATACAGTGCAAAAACTACGTATAAAAGCTAGAAACGGCACACTCACACAAACATGTGTAATATTGCGTACTGACGACACTCCTAAGCGAACGTCGCAGTACTCGCGTCTCGCAGTATCAACGAACTGCACATATTTGTGTATGTGCCGTTTTCGAGTGTTTATACGTAGTTTCCGTAATAAAAATACACAAAAAATAAAGTCCCATAAAACCGTGAAATCAGTTTGATTTTATTAAATGTTTGGCCATACACCCACTGGTATGATTGTCACTCAAGAGATTTCATTGTCAAGTAGATAAATAAGTATATTGTTTTGGAGTAAAATGTTCAACCAATAAAAATAGGGGCATAATGAAGAATATGCGACAATCAGCTATTGTTTGCTCACGTGTTTTAGTAGTGACAACGCAAATAGGAAGTTTAAATTTATTATAGGCTGGTAAAAAATAAAGCTAGTTATAAACTCATGCGCACCATGAGTGGAATTCATAAAAAATGCGATACAACGATCAGTAAAAAAAGCAAGTTCATTTTTGGAACAAAAAAAATCAAAACAAAAATAAAACGATAATAGCTGCAACAATATAAACTGCAGCGCAGCTACTAGGTAAAATTGGGCTTTATAGTTAAGGGGCGATACTGCAATTCGAGGTCTGGTTTAATCCCCAAAAACAACGAGCAATAAAAAAACGTTTTCTAATATGAAATAAATAATTATGTAATAAATTTTATGGAAATTTGAGCATGTTTTGGTCACTAATTGTTGTCATTATCAAATATTTACAATTCCATCATTTTAGACATGATGAAATTGATTTTTTAATTGAGCTTACAAGTAATTATTCAACACGCCCTCTCTATTACCAAACTCTACAGCTTTTAACAACCTTGAAATCAAAATAAAATCAGAAAGATGTTTTTCAAATTATGGTTTTGCCTTGGAAAGCACGTAAGGACAAAGTTAACTAATGTTGGATTATGGTCTCATCGGACAATGACAGCGAGGGAATGGAGATTGCACCTTTATTTGGCACTTTAATATCTCCGACATTCATGGCTAATCTACGTTTATAGTAGACAGAAATTCGGTCCGGAAGACAATATGTATATCGATTACTAACACATGATTTGCACAGTTTTACGAGCAATGCCACTATATGACATGTTTTGTACCATTTTGTCATCACTGATATATACTTACTGCCATACAGCGTCAGGTGGGAGGGTGGCCTACTGGCCAGCACTGGCGTGGATCCATACCGCTCTCCGCCCGCAGACAGCCGCCCACCCAACTGCAGCGGCTTGAACGCTATAGGACGGATCACTGATTTGCCCTGTAAACAAAAAATATTTAAATTAGTCATTGGGTCACCCAGAAAAAAAAAATTATGTTCTTATTGTGTAATTCTATAATTTTATTCTCATGTTCATAGGCTGTTTACGTCCACAAATTAAACGTTTGTGGAAATCAAGGGAAAAGGGAAAGGAAAAATTGGTGATAACGTTTCTATGGCTTCTTAACTGAAAAGTCAGAGAGTCAGTTGTTTCTGCGAGTTTCCTATTAAATATTCAACGTCTGAAAGGAACTAAAAATATTCAACGTCCAATCGTCTGAATAAACGTAATGTTAGTATTTGGGAACTTAGAACTCATCCATGGCAATAAAAAAAAACTATGACGAAAACATTTAAATTCTAAAACAAATTTTATGTGATTTATCTTCGCGTAGCAAATGAACCGTACGAACAATTATGCATGTCGTATCCGAAATTCGAAACACAAAAAAAGCAAATCCATTTTCGGCAAACAAAAGGCGCTGTTCATCTTTGAATTTATAATGGAAATTCGACTCACAGGTGTAAAAAAATAGAATCAAAGATATTATTACCGATAATAAAGAGGATAGATGTAGGCTGGCAACGCGATTTATTTGGACGACTGAAAAGTTTTTCCATAAGTCTGAAAATGTTGTTGTTGGTTGCGGGAAATTCTTATTTCTTATATCTTATGTACCTTCAGAGGCGTCTTCAATATTAATTTTTGTATTGATTTGGCAGAATTTAATGCTAATTACCGTTAATTGACGTCTCTTTGATACAAAAAAAAAATCTACGGAACTACTTACTTATTGACATTTCTTATAACTTAATCATCTAAACCAGGGCTGTCCAAACTATACACCTTCGCGGGCTAATTAAATTTCATACAAAAGCTGGAGGGCCAGAAAAATATTTTCAGTTGCAAGACTGAAGATAAATAATTATACCAAGTATTGAGTACATGTTTTGACAACGAATAATATTATCCAAACTATTTGTGTCTTAAACTATTTTTAGATTAATATGTGTGTCGCGGGCCGCATGAAAACAAGCCGCGGGCCGCATGCGGCCCGCGGGCCTTTGTTTGGACAGCCCTGATCTAAACGACTTCTATCCCAAACATAATTTTTAAACGCGTTCGTTGTTAATAAATCCCTGCGCGTTATCTGAGCACGGATTTGACATTTCGTACGCAACAACGCATCTAAATGTCATGACATAAAGGTCAGCGCTGGTTTATTTGGTGCATCAACGTGTGTTACCGTTACCATGATGTATGGGGAAAATATATGGACGTCGTGACGATATTAATCAGGGCTTTACGTTAAATTAGGTTGGAGATTGAAGTCGTGTAGCGGTTGTATGGAATATATTAAAAAAGTTTGTTATAATAAAAGTTGCGTAATTCTGTAACTGTATCTGGCAGTTGCTGATGGATTCATCGGCGTGGAAATCTGGGAACTCCAGAAAATATTTTACATCATTTCTTGCCTGTAAATTTTGCAATACACCATGTTGAACTAAAAGTTTGCAGATGGGAGAATTCCGGTTTTAGTCGATCGGACCTTATGCGAGTCAGCTGTTTAATGATCATCTCTAATTAGCAAGTTATCTTTCTGAAAAAATCGTTCCAAGTATAACAAGAAACTTTCAGACCGCAGTCGCATTTACATTCAAAATATTGTATAGTATTACATTAGTAAGAACATTGTGTTGCGTGTTTCATATATACTTAGATCAAGTAAGATTACGAATATATATGGTTCACGTAGTCAGTTATTTTGTAATAAATTCTATAGTAGAAAATGTTTCTAATCCAAAATGGTATATGTTAAGACTTCAGACTTTCGTATCATTCTTTGAACTGGTCTTTCTATTATTGTATAATTACATCTGATCTATAAATCACTCTTACGAACAATTGAAATTAAAAATTGAAATCAATGTTGCGTGCCTTCATATTGATTACGAATAAATTAATTGATATTATTCATCTTACGTTAGAATGGAGGTTGCAAAACAATAATGGTCTGAATATCGATTAAATCTAATAAACATCATCGTAAGGTACATAAAAGTTTTATAAATATTAGAGAAAAGAAAGCCAAGGCAATCAAAGCCGAGATAAAAACCATAAATTCCGTAAACAAAGGTGAATTACATAAGATTTTTGATGAAGTAATCGTTAAAATATACATAAAACTTGTATAACGTGCCAACGGATCAATCAGGCGGACGACGCAAAATGCATCGTAAAAAACACATGCCTTAAGACCATCGATGTCGAACAGAGTACTGAGAGTCGCAGGAATGGTGACAAAAACTCGAACACTTGGCATCGTTGCATGCTCTTTATTTGACGGTTCGTCTTAAATGTTAGTACTTCAACCTGAATAAATGTACAGAGTAGAAGATATAGAGGTGTTATTTATTTGTTTTATAACTGAACTCGACCATCTTAAAGATTTGTTGCACGTCGTCATAACACAAAATATGAAACTGTAGAGATTTTAAGAACCGATTGGAGCAAAGATCATTATTTAGAATGCACAAGCCATATTCAAGAAAGCATAACAATTTTCTATAATAATATTAATCGATAACTGACCCAACATCGCTTATGAACTTAGCTATAAACGATATGTTCAAATCGACGAATGTTGGACATGTTAAGAATAAAATAAAAATTGCAAATGAAGAAACCGAGAGAAGAAATTACATTGTGAATCGGGTCGTTTGAGTTCCGTAAATATGGTTGAGGTAGACGACGGCTGATCCATGCATCATATTTTATAAAGTACCGGTGAACGGGTGCGGGCTGTTTGTTCTGGTCTGGTCATCACGTAGCTAATCGTAATTTTATCAAAAGAATGATTCCATTTTAGGCGTAGTTCCTATGTTTAGTGTTATATTGTTCTCACGTAAGTCCTCGAGAGCGAAGTAATCAAAAGCTTTGTAAGCTTTCTATTTAACATGGAACTCCATGGTTGCACTTTTTAACCCTGAAGAAGAATCTGGCAAGTAGTTACTTGCCAGATTCTTCTCGATGAAGGTTAAACTGCTCTTGGCACTGGCAACTTTAATCGCTCTTATCATAATATTATTACAATCATGACTATTCGTAAGTGCCTTGGTGGTCTATATGGATAAAAATATTTTGATTATGATGAGTTTATCAAAAACTAATTAATATTTCTCAGACTCTATTTTGCAATTCATACCCCGTTAGAGAGCATTCTGTATATTTTAGAAGCATCTATGTCAATGACTGTACTGTAACTTGTAAGTGAGAAATAAATAGGTGAATCGGGAAACGCTTTAAGTAGCGGATAATGAAGTGATACTATATGCTATGCTTATAGCACAGTTTCAAACCTGTTACTAGCGGTGTGAAACTGGATGGCGCGAATTTGCAATGCAAAATACTTTCGCAGGAAGTTTTAGTATTATAATTGTTCGATGTTGCTGTATATTTTATGCGTTGTAGGTGCTAACTGTTCCTGGATCTTTGTTACAAATGCGTCAAATTACGCGGTTTTCGTATCGGCTTCGGGTACTTTCAAGTTAATGGTTGTGTAGTACTTACCTTTAGGAAACTTTTAACTATACTTATTAATAAGAATAAACTACATTCGCATTCTCTTAAGAACTTCGATTCTTTATTAGATTTGTATTTGTACAAAACTATTTATTTAAAATCCAACTTACCTACTCTACAAATAACATAAGTGTGAAAATTTCGGAAGATGTTTGTTACTGTTGATGTTGATCGGATAAACTGTTTGTATTTGGGTGACACTTGGCATACTTCTAGGTATGTCCTGGATCTTCACGCGGACAAAACCCTTGTTGATAAGGACACTTTAAAACGTAAGTCATGAACAGGCAACAACGCTAGTCGGCCAAACATTAGTTCAAAGAGACAAACTCAAACAAACACGACTAATTGTTTATGGATATCGTTTGTAGGTTAAGTGAGAACACTCTACAAGTGTAGGAAAATATTTAAAGCAAAGTTATAGGTGGTTATAGTCTCATTTATACGGCTAATGATAGATGAACATAAAAAACTCATCCTGTTCGAGTTTGATGGGTCAATCGTGATTCTGACACGACAGTTGTAAAGGGTTAAAATCATTTGACTGCAAACTATTGACGACGGATGATAATGACATGTTTATTGGTGTTCTACGATAATGTATGTTCATCACACGACAATTGTCCAGAAGAGTCTGGGTTTGTAGGTTATCCGTGACAAGGCCTTGTGTAGCAGACAGTCGACGAGTTTCTGATGACACATATTTAGGTAGTGGAATAAAACTGACTAAATAATGAGAGATGCAATTTAATTTAGTCTGAGTGAGATGCTTAGGGAATTCGCATCATCGTAACTTTCGATTTCGTAAATAATCCGAAATAAACTCACAATTTTGCATCCGGCAAAAGTTTCAGCAACTTTACTACAGAACCTCCTTACAAGTTTAAGACTATAATTATCTTTTCACTTACACTGTGTGCTGTTTTTCCTGTTGCCACACGGAACAACTTACAAGTTGTTTGCCTCTATTCCGTAAGAAACATAGTCTTTATCGATTACAAACCTTTCCATTATGAGCCTATCGATAAAAGCATTGTTAATTTCACGATTAGGTGCCCTTCTTTCTAAACATTATATTGGTTTTATTTGTCTGACATGATTGACACAGTTATATAAATACCTACACTGTAATTACTAGTAATTACATTCCAGCTTAGATCCGTCTCAGCTCAGAAAGTAGTCCACTTATGAACAACTAATTAAAGTTGTAATGTAACACTATTAACAAGAGATTAAAGTCGTTTAAAGGCAAGTGAATGAGACTGCCTTTTGAGGTGCTAATTTATTCGTCTATTTACATAATGATTCATCAGAGTAAGTAATTAGAATCAAGTTTACAGATTAATTGCCCTATCAAATAATTTCTGATCAGTATTGCAAACGGAAATAATCGTACTAAACTTTTTGTGAATGAACAGCGAATTGGCAAAAAGTTCAAAGCATCGCAGAATTGGACAGAAATATGTTTTTTTTTTCTAGAATGGCCATCAACTTACATTAATAATTCAATACACTTGAATTAAGATTTCAAAGCAGATGATTAAAGATATAATAAATAATCCAGGAGAGAATAAAGTAACTCATTAAAATTCATCCGCTTCTCTAAACAGAGCACAAAACTATCTTACGCATAATGCCTTCACTTCCTTACAAAGATCCGAAGCTACTCGCATTTATATTGAGCGCAGAATTACATAAAGTTTCCCGCAATTGCCTGGGGGTTTCGCAAGCTAACCAGTTGATCTAGTGTCCGACGGAAGATTGCGTACTGCACCACATTGGTTAGGACGGATAATTTCCTCCATCGTAAGCTCGACAGACCATTTCCAATTACTAGTAAATGTAGGCAAAAAATAGGGACTTGTAAATAGTTAGCGGATTCTATAGCGGTTGGCTTTATAGGTAGCGCTTGTTAGCCTGCGGGTTCGAAACTTTTGCGAGTCGACTGGCGGCATAGAACAGATATTTGACGCGAGCTAGGAGAATTATTAAATATATTATTAAATACTTCATTAAGGCTAGATACCAGATAGATAGATAGACTACAATTTTCTGAAGCCCGTCATACAAATGTAATACTTAAACAATAATACGTAATACATTTTTTCTTAATTCAATGTAACCTTAAAAAAAGTTGCGGGGCTTGTACTGTTGGCTACTCTGGCTCTAACCGTTTTTTATCCTTTCCAGTTCATCCTTTATTTAAAAATTCGGCTCTTAGTGAAATAAGATTGTCCGTTGAATAAATTATTTTTTCCTATGGTGTAGGCTTATGGTACGTACTGATATTTAGCTGCATATGGTTAGATTAAGCCGAATTCAACAAAGTTTGATAATAATAAGGCTAGGAGGAAGTCTTATAGTGTAGGCTATATAATTAAATACTTGACTGGTGAAAGAAAAGTAAACAACTTAAAATGCAATTTGGACAGTTCAATTTTGTAGTCGTAAATAAATAACTATGAATAGAAAGTTGATAATAACTACATAGAAAATGATTGATATATCACTCCAATAAAATACAAATAAAAGCCCAGATACATAACGAATAGTGACATCAAATACGATCTAACTGTTATTGATAATAAAGTAATAAATAGCTGTTTATACGGCGGTAACAAGTAATGGCGTAAGACGGCTGGTGGCTCCATATAAATCACGGACGCCACCCAAGCTGCGTGAGACCTCGCAGACTTCAGAACAGGTCGGGTAAAACAGTAGTATCGGATTTGTCACCACTATTTTTACATTTCTATTTAATGTCGTTAGGTAGGCTTAAAGTAGGATTAAAATGTTAGATGATTTACCAATACCTATACTTATGTCTATCTTTTGGTAACTTGATATCCAAGTTTCTAATTCAGAAATCTGATTTATGTGTACTTAAAAAATTCAATTCAGATCCATGATTGAGTTAACAGGAACATTATCAATTCTAGACAAGCTTACAGGAGAAGACTTAGTTACATCGCTGTAATTTGTAATTACTTCTTAAAATGTACCTATATGCACAATATTGTAATGTTTAATAACTAAAATGACGTTAACTAATCGATGTTATAATTAATCGAGTAGCTGCGATTTCTCCAATACAAATAACGGTAAAACAGGTGATTATGGATTATAAATTACTTGGGTGATAGGCTAAATGTTATTGTAGACCGTGAGACTGTTTCATCCTTCATCGAAAGAACTACTCGTATAATGTATGATCAAAAAGGCATTATTCATTATGTTATGATTAGATTAGAAATCGACCCCAACAAAGTTTTGTGTTTAACCCCAACGCTAGGAAGATGATGACTTACTTTATTACGAGTAGGTAGGTACATTTTTGGATAATTTCATAATAATCATTAATTTAAAAGACTTTTCTACATAGTCATGCAAGAACTTTTAGTTAACTACAAATACAATCATTCATCCAACGATCATGTTAGTATTTTTTATATGTCTCTGTGTTATAAAAACGGTCTTAAGATTTGAAATACGGATTTAAATAATAATTATGCCAATAATTTCACGCCATAAAATAGCTTCTGAATATTAAATCTCTTTTATCTACCATATATTGTTTGAATGAATCTATAACAGGCGTATGAAATTATAATGTAGGTATGCGTTGTTATAAAATTTACATAAACATAAATTTAAATTACATCATTCTGTGTATCAAAAGAATACTTGTGCCACTTAATCACGCCCACCACTAATCGACCGTTGCAAAAATCAAAATTTGCATGACACTAAACAATAACGTATAGCAATTTGTTACAACAAAAATAGTGAGACCGGTTCTACCGCTGATATATGCGGAAAAACTACAATGATTGAGAACAATCTTCAGCCATTCATTCAAAATTTATTCTTGAAGAATATTTCAAGAACAAAAAAGGAGACATTGAGCTAATCCCACATTCGTATGAAACACACGGCTTATTCAATGGTAAAAAACTTTAAAGTCACTTAATTATTGGTTCAAAGAAAATGATAATAACGAAAACGATTTGGAGTCGAGTAACCAAAGTATTTGCAAAACATTTGCGGATCCTGAGGCGATCTCCCACGATCGGCCACGCGAGTTAGGTCCACGTGTAGACCTCAAACCGGTCATTCCTTTCTAACATCATAATAAGTGTAAGAGACAACGGGCGAAACAGCCCCCAGCTAAATCCCAGGCTGTCTGCCATACCAACAACACCCAACTTTTGGAATTCCTCCATTTTTAGTTAATCGTTGGGTAGCCCTCGAGGGCTTCTGTCAATGCTTAAAACGTCAGATTTTAGCTCCTAAATAGTATGTATTTCACGCATAAACACTTAATTGCTGTTGGTATAATGTTGCAGGATGGAAGAATCACACGCAATTTAAAATAATGTGAGTTTAAAATTGTTTACCAGAATTCTGTAATTCAATTTAAAATTCATTATGTTTTCTTTTTGATTGACAATATAAGCTGAATGACAAGTAAGATCAACAAGTAATATCAACTGGCTTTATCCGCAATAAATTCAAACTAAGTCTCGGTTACTGGGACATTTGAGTACAATAAAATTTCTTCACTCCTTAAATATACAAGTATAATTTTTTTTTGCGGCTCAGGCGTATCGTAAAGGACAAGATTGGATCGTCGGCGTTTGATTGTAGCATTACGAACATGATCATAAATTAGACGATTGCGATCTTAACAGGCCACATAACAACGACATATGGATCGCCGAAGTTGTAAGTACTGTCGTTGTAATACTTGCAAATATTGGACCGACTAGAGCCAATGGAAAATGTAAATTGTTTAAAATTCATTGTGTTATTTTAGCAGTCTGTAAATGTATTACAAAGCTAAGTACACTCCTTTTAAACCGTATTTGTAGACTGGTCATATACCCAGTATTTGTTAGAAAATGTGTTGCAGTTATTCCCAAAGTACATGTCTTTTACAATCAATCTGCAAATGGCCTCCGATCTGCACGGATTCATAACAGTGGTTTTGGTTATACATTTTAAGTACCTAGTTTTAATCAATAAATAACTACTACTCTACAGTGAAGCATACTAAAGTAACCTAATAAAATTATATTGAAAATAAATATTGTAAAACAAATTCTTAGTTTGGGGATCTCCGCATTAGCATAACGATAAATACTTGAATTAAAAGCATCTGAGTATCATCATAATAATAATTATTATTGAATAGGAAACTCGATATCCTAAATTAATTATACAGTTTCTTTTTATTACAATGAAACTAACATTACCGTTGATTTGATAGAAGTCATACCTATCAAATTTCGTTTGATGAAGATTGATAAATAATAATACGAGCAGGAAGTAGTCAAACATGTCTATAAATATGTGAATAACAATCTTTTGCGAGTAGGCCATATTATCCTTCCTATAACATTTATTGATATGATTTTAAAGTGGATCAAATTTCATTAATTGAATTGTGATCATTAAGTCGTTAATGCACGTCATATGCTGACTTCAGCTGCGGTTTTAAATAGCAATTTTATAGATGATGATTAAATTTATTCTAACCAAATTTTAAATAGAGACCGTAGTGAATAATGATGTTTTTTATTTAGGTTCCAAGTTCTTTGTTGTGGAATCTATACAAAGTTAGACACGTGCCAGGCAGATGTGTGAACGCAATCCATCTGCTATTTATGCACCCTCGGGGAAACGTCTATGCAATTTGTTGGAAGTGTTTCGAAATATAGGGACAGTTAGAGGGATGTTTTGAATTATACAATACGTATTGTTGGATAAAGGCTAGGGATGAAATTGATTGTAACAAAAAAAAACAGTGGTTGTAGCGTAACTTGCAAAATATGCTTTATACAGCAAAGATGGTACAACGATAAGAACAAGGACGTATTCTTAATTCTAACATGACAAGAGACTATTGTAATTATTGTACAACCATCAAATATAATACTATAGCCATTTAGATAGCTTTTGTGACAAAAAACCTTGCAGTTAATGTCAAACGATAGGGCGCAAAAACGCAGAAAGTAAATGACAGTAGCCAAGAGATAACTCAATAAGGACTATAATTTTATACTTAAACTGAATTCAAAAGCTTGTCCTTGCGAAGCAACCACGAAGCGTTTGTCCATTTTATTGCACATTCTTCCATATAAAGAATACGTTGATGTTGTAAAATAAGGTAATGCAGGGTGCGGCAACTATAAAGAATTGTCACAGTAAACAAACAGGCTTTACGACCGCTAATAGATGTTGTTCGTCAACAATGCCAGTGAATTTACATAATTAGCAATATATTTGCAATATATTCGATGTTTGCTTTGATGGGTTTCGGTATGTAGTTTTTGTTAGATCTTCGAGAATATTGTGATTAAGTAGCATCTCTATAATTTCAATGACATCATCGAACCGTTAATTTTCAAGATATTTTGTGATTTCCTTGCATGAGGTCTATGACTTGTAGAGAACTATAATTGAAGTGCTTTTATAACAAGAAAGGTAAATAAGTTCCTTTTTTTAACGATTATGAATTAATGAAGCCACAAATCTTCTGGTATCTCTCAAACCATCAACATTGCGAAATTCAGTTGCGGATGTTTTTCTCCATCGTCGTAACTGATCTGATCTTTAGTAACATGTCAGTCTCCTTAGCTTTCTTGCTCCGTACTTTCGGATCGCACCTATCTGAACCGTCCATCTCAACGCTGTACACCAAATGTCTTTTAATTTCAATATTCTGAACAAAAGAAATTTCACTTTTATGACTTCGAAATCTTTTATCTTTAGACCTTTGTAACTCCTTTCTCTCAATCACTTGATTGATGTTATGACGTTCAATCAATAGGAGAATTATTTAAAGACGCTATTGATGAACCTTGTAACCCTTCGTGTGATAGACAGATGGACGGCGAAACAACATCCGGCTATAAAACTTTCATACTTAAGATTCGCACAAAAAACTGCACACACTTCAGAGCTGTTTGGTTTGCAGAATCCGAGACGAGAATATAATTTGTTAAGCAATTATGGATCTTTCTCGTAAAAAAGGCAGAACACCTGTTAAGGAAACCGAGAGGTAAAAGTACCTGTTGGAAATCGATATTAATATCGAGAGCAAAAGTACCAATTAATATTCTACAGATTTGATAGCCATCGTAATTATGTGCGGACTTTGATGGAAGTCTGTCGTTTTGAGATACAGTTTTTCATTGGCATAATTAATATGGATATCGGCATCTAAATTACAGGTTTGTAAAATAAACTGTTGTTTAACTTAATAGTAGGTTATCTACTTTGCAAAAAATCTATTAAAAGTTTTGATCAATATAGAGTCTGACAATCAATAAAAAACTGCCTGTGTGAGTCGGACCCCCACATCAAAGGTTCCATACCCCCCATTAACCTTAGGCTTTCAAGCTTTTGACTTTTCATTATTATTTGTCATGAAAACAGCAACAACAAGCAAGTAAACTTGTAACATTTTTATTTAGTATTTATGTACCCTGCTTGTAATCTATTTTTTCTTTTTACAAAAATGTGGAACTGTAACAGTAAAAAATATTTCGTAAAAAAATTAATTGGCTACATGTAGTGGGTGTTACAGTACCAATATATGGATCGTGATAATTACGGATTTCAATTTATTCGGATATAAAAAATGTCAATCCCATTGTCGCCCTGTGGCAGACAGACGAACGATCGAACGGTGTGGGCTTAGTAATTAGTTTCTGTTTGGAATTTTAGTTTGAAAATTTGCTTTATCGATAAAATCAAAAACCAACATCGATAGAGTATCACCAACAGCGATTGTCACGTAATTCAAGCCGCGTAGAGGTGTGTATAATTTTACAAGCAGCACAATAACAATCAATAGATGGGCAGAACAGGTCGCACACTTGCGTATCAACTTTTTTGTAGGCTGGAGAAAGCTGAGTCGCCGAAACGAGCCAGCGAGATGCCAGCGTAGCTATCGAAAAGATTATCGATTAAGATTTATGTCGAATATCGATAGCGGAAAAGTCACGAACGATTGGAAATGGGTCGACATGAATGCTTTATTGGAAAGATTGTATTATAAGATGTAAATCGACAAGGGCCAGTGTTTTTCCAGTGTATCATCTATTGAAATCGTGGATCGCGGTCGTGAGTTTTCTAACAATAGATACCTAAGGAATGTAAAGTATCTATTAATTAACGCCGCGTCGTTACGAAATGTACACGCATATATTCTTAATCCACGACATCTTAAACGCTTAGGACAGAGCATTATAGAGCATTACGTATAGTTCACATTAGTGGGACCTTGGCACGAATGTGGTGCAGATCGTGACAGGAGCACGAAGTAATCCGATTAAAGTAACTCACGATGTACGTACATAATGTTATTACTACCGCAAATCCTAAGAACTATAAACATTATGCCGTTAAAGTGGCCTAAATTTTGAAACAATTATGAAGCAAACGGCGAAATGTAGGTAATGGTGAACAAACAAAAGTAAAACTTTATAAGTACGACATATACAGCATTGAAAACGTAAGTAAATAGTAGTAAGTCTTTTAGTCATTAGTCTTAAGGCTTGGCTTGGCTTAATTCATGCAAATTTTAATGAGAATGAACTCGACATTGAAGTACAAACTGGACTCATTATAATCATTAGTATCATTACAAATGCTACTAATTACTGTAATGTCCAGTGTAGTGGGTGAGGGTCACAACATACTAACAAGATGTAATTCTATTTTTATTAAGTAGTTACTTGCTAAAACATTTTGACCTTTATCTTACCGCAGTTTGGCAAACGCTTACTAATAAGGCGTTTGTAATTGCAATAGTTAATGATTCTATGTAACACTCCTACACTATCGTGGATTTAATTGTACTTTCCGCATATGGGTATGGCATATATGGCCTTAGGCAAATTAGGTATCTTCCTTGTTAAGACAAAAACATTTAGGTATAAGAACAGATGTTTATTTAGGATGCTTGAGTACATGTATTTGATAATCTAAACCTAGTGACCGACCGACATTTCGACGACCGGCCTCTAACATGGCTTTTAGACACCATTGAAAAAAACATTGTTTGCTTTTTTTTGCAAAGCTTGTTTTGCTGTGACATGAACATTCGCGAATATTACATACTGCAGTATAAATACTGCATAATAAATACTTTTTCAAAGTACTGGCCACTGTTTTTTTATTTTTTTCAAGGATTTGAATTCTTTGTTAGGAATTTCGACACAGCTGATGAAAAAAAATTTGGCGTGTGTCATGGTTTAGTTGAGTCTTCGCAGTGTGCAAAAAATTATGTTTTTCCGCTAATCCTATTGTTATAAATAATAATAATACTGAATAATAGTTAATACTATTTATATGTGTTGAGTTCGAACCGTACGGGTTTATATATTTCATAATTATTAGGCAAGAATAAGAATAAGATAACGAGTATTGGAATAAGAATACGAGTATTGGAAACATCTAAATTTTAAAAGGTATAAAAGAACCAAGCCGGGCTTCCGGTTTTAGGCTCCGGATTGTGGCTTCGGCTTTAGGCCCCAGGAAGAAATACTGAGGTTACGTCGGTTATTTTTTCTTCTTCCCATTCCACCACCACACGAGGGACTGAGGTTACGTCGGTTATTTTTTCTTCTTCCCATTCCACCATCACACGAGGGACCGAGGTTACGTCGGTTAATTTCTTCCCATTCCACCACCACGCGGAGGACCAGGACGGCTTCATAATTTAATATATTGATAAGGCGTAATTGCTAGATAATTTTAAAAGGTATTGGCAGCATAATATATTATTTGAAAACTATATGTTTATAAATCTTATTGCAATTTGATCAATTTTAAATTTAAAAGAATACTGCGAAGCTCTTTTTATTTGTTTGTTTTTTTTAAAAATTAACCTATATTTTTATTTTGTGTTGTGTTTTTTTAAATTTGTGTTTGTGTTTTTTTTTCCCTTTAAATAATAATTATACTTATTCAGTATGTGAGAAAGTGTTGATTTTTTATTTCTTTTCACTACAAAATGGCGCCCGAATAAAAAAAGAAAACAAGTGAAGTGAAGTGAAGTGAAGTGATATTCAATTTTTTTTTTGTTTCGTTGGTATGTAGTGTTCGCTTGTTTTCGCGAACAAATACAGAAGTTTCAGAAGCATTGAAGACAAGATTTCAGAAGATTTAAATGAAATTGAATTTATTTAACTAGGAAAATATAAAATATATCAAAATATTTTGAATTTTATTTCTCCTCTTAATAAATATTAATCCCGTGTTTCATTTAACTTGTGCTAGCTACCTACTTCGAACCAGCGGTGCTCTGAAGTCTTTTAAAGGTAAGTTTTGCGCTAGAATTTGTCTTTTTGTCTAGTCTGATATTTCGCGGTGTTTTAGTTGTTAGGTTTGTTGTGCAGCCGTTGTTTATTTATTTCTCTCAACGTTTAGGTCTAATTGTAGTTTTTTAGGTTTTGATTATTAGACAATATGGCGGAAGAAAATGTCTCAATTCATGAAACACCTCAACGACAAAGCCCTATTATTTCTAGACCACCTCCTATTCCGCCTAGGTCTTCTCAAGTTTCCATCAATTCTAACCCTTTTCAAAGCAAAACGGAGGATCAACCGCGACATTTCCATAAGCAGTTGTCATTATCAAAATGGAAAATTAATTTCTCAGGAAGCACTTGTGTGCGTGAGTTTTTTACTAGCGTCGAAGAACAACAGTTTGCAGATGATCTTCCTGAATTTTATATTGTAAAGCGTTTTCACGAACTTTTATCCGGTGCTGCATTAAAATATTTTCGGAGTATTCGTTCTGCTGATTTAACATTTTTTGATTTAAAACGTTTATTTTTTAAGACATTTTGTGGATTAGATTTTGATTACAAAAGGGAGTTAGAAGTTCGTAATTTGAAACAGGAATTAAATCAATCTATTAGGGATTTCGTGATTCAGATTAATTATCTAAATAACACACTTAGCGAACCCATCATAGAACAAAAGTTAATAGAGATAATAACCCACAACATGCATCCACGTTATTTCCCTTGCCTTTCTATTTATAAGTTTACAGATATTGAAACACTCCTTGACAAAGCTTCTCATTTCGAAAGTTATCTTCCTAGTCTTTCTAAAAAAATTGTATCTATCGTTTCTAATGACTCACAATCATGTCCTAAGTGTAAGAAAAACGGACATTGTTATCGTTTTTGTTCTGAATTTCCAGGCATTCTTTGTTTTAAATGTCGTACACCTGGTGTGATTACTCGTGATTGCCCCAATTGCAATCCAACGAAAAATTTGATCCACCGACAACACGTAGCGTCTCGTAAAGTGTCGCCGGTGATAGCTTCTGACTCGTTGGATAATCGACCTTTTATTGAAATATTATTGCGTGGTCGTTTAGTTAAAGCCTTACTAGACTCAGGCGCGCAGATGTCACTTATTAGTGAATGTTTAACCCGTGATTTAGGGATTTCTTTAAATTCTAACTCATGTCCCCGTGCTATTTCTGCTAATAACTCACCGATTGATATTTTGGGTACCGTTTCTTTTCCGGTAAAGTTCAATGGAACAACTTTTGTTCATGAGTTCTTGGTTGCACGTTCAATGACATCTTCTGTTATATTAGGGATAGAGTTTTGGAATAAATTTGGTTTAACTTCCGTATTTAGCAATGCTTTTGATAAAAATATTAAAGGTAATATGTACATCTCTGCTAACAGCCCTTCTTCACTTCAAGTATCTAGCATTAATGAGGACCGTTACATTCATCCTCGTAATGTGTTACTGCCTGATCAAGAACAGAGTTTACAACGCGTTATCAATGAATTTGAAATTATTTCATCTGATAAAGTTGGTCTTGGAAAAACTACATGGCTTTCACATAAAATTAATACTACTGGACCACCTATTAGACAAAGATATTACCCTCTTTCACCGGTCAAATTAAAGATTCTCAATGAAGAGATTGATAAGATGCTGGAGATGGGTGTTATTCGACCATCTCAGTCACCTTGGGCTAGTCCAGTTGTTATGGTTACCAAGAAGGATGGTTCTGTTCGTTTCTGCGTTGATAGCAGGAAATTGAATAGCGTTACTGTTAGAGATTCTTATCCTCTTCCGCGAATTCAAGACATACTTGACAATCTTCGTGGTGCAAGATACATCAGTACGCTTGACTTTAGAAGCGCTTTTTGGCAAATAAAACTTGCTGATGATGACAGTTGTAAAAAAACAGCTTTTATCGTTCCCCAACGTGGTTTATTTGAATTTGTCAGAATGCCATTTGGTCTCACAAATGCGGCGTCTGAGATGCAAAGACTCACTGATTTAATCGTTAACTTTGAATTTACCTCTACTAGTGATAATTGTGTTTTCGGGTATGTTGACGATTTAGTTTTGATCTCTCAGGATTTCCATAGCCATATAGCACTCCTCAGAAAGGTTTTGTACCGTCTCAAAGAAGCTGGTCTCACAATTAATTTAAAGAAATGTGAATTTTGTAAGAGTGAGTTAAAATATTTGGGTTATATTGTGAATGAAAAAGGGTTGCAGACTGATCCGAGCAAACTTGAGGTTATTAGAGATTTTCCAACTCCTACTACTGCTAAGTCTTTACGTGGTTTTATTGGAATGTGTTCCTATTATAGACGTTTTGTTGATGGTTTTTCTTCTATTATTGCTCCACTTACAGCTCTCATCGGAAAAAGAAAAGGCCGAGATCCTATTGGTTGGGATGAGGCAGCTGAACGTGCCTTTGTTAAATTGAAAGAGGCATTGATCAATACTCCTGTCATAGCTTGTCCAGATTTTACTAAACCATTCATCCTACAATGTGATGCATCTTCTGTTGGGCTTGGTTCCGTTCTTTCCCAGAAGATTGATGATGTTGAACATCCTATTGCTTATTACTCCCGTTTGTTTTCTAAGGCAGAGCGTAATTATAGTACCACTGAACGTGAATTACTCTCAGTACTCGATTCTATAAAACATTTCCGTTGTTACTTAGATGGAGTAAAGTTTTCAGTAATAACTGACCATATGGCTCTTAAGTGGCTTCTCACGCTAAATAATCCTTCTGGTCGTCTAGCTCGATGGGCTACTGTGATTTCTCAATATACTTTTGATATCATTCATCGTAAGGGTACACATCATGTAGTTCCAGACGCCTTATCTAGGATTTTTGCGGATGCAGTTACTTTTGATCAGGGTGTCGAGAATACTAACGATAGATGGTATAAGAAAGTTTATTTAGGTGCTCGTGACACACCTCAGATGTTTCCAGCTTATGCTATTCAGAATGGTGTCCTTTTAAGACGCATGCCTATTACCAATCCGTTAAACTCTGACCCATGGCGGATTGTATTACCTGCTGAAAAGGTTCCACTCGCGATCTGGGAAGTACACAATAACCAACCTTCTATTCACCCTGGTGTTACCAAATCTTATCTTAAGATCAAAGAGATCTATTATTGGCTAAATATGTTTCGTGATGTTTCTGATACTATCAGTCGTTGTGAGGTTTGTAAAGCCTATAAAATTACAAACACTCAACCACGAGGTCAAATGTGTTACCCGAAAGACGTTTCGTTACCTTTACAGCTGATTTCTATCGATCTTATCGGACCTTTACCTATTGCTTATTATGGTTATAAGTACATTTTATCTATGGTAGACGTTTTTTCAAAATATGTTTGGCTCACTCCTCTTAAGAAAGTTGACTCTAATTCTGTCATTAAAGCTTTAGAGTCTGAAATATTCCTTAATTTTGGTGTGCCTCATGCTATTCTCTGTGACAACGCTACAGTTTTTCGTAGTACTCTATTTGTAGACTTTTTGAGATCCTATCATATTGATTCACCAATTTATACTCCTTATTATACTCCCCAAGCTAATACAGTAGAGCGTTATAATCAGAGTGTTGTAATTTGTTTAGGTATTTTAGTCGGCGAAAACCAGAGAAATTGGGCTAAAATGTTACCCAAGGTCAAACTTTACCTCAATTCTTGTATAAATTTAGCCACAGGCTTTACGCCTAATTTCCTGATGTTTGGTAGAGAAGTGTTAATGGACTCCACTCGTTCCACACGTGTCAATTGTCAGACTCGAAGTTCTAATTTAGCTGAGAGTCGGGCTCAACACGCGTCGAATCTATCTTCTCTCACTGAGGTCTATGCGAAGGTGGCCGATAATCTTTCAATGGCTTTCCTCCGTAACGCAAGGGCTTATAATAAGAACAGAGTTGAAGTTATCATTAACGTAGGAGATACTGTATGGAGACGGAACTTTTCCAGATCTTCTGGGGCTGATTATTTTTCCGGAAAGCTCGCACCTCGTTTTATAAAATGTCACGTTACTAGGGTTATTTCTAGAACCACTTATGTCCTCCAAGATTGTGATTCTGTTCATTCAGGGCAATATCATATTAAAGATATCCTTAAGTGATCCTTAACTCGGTATAACTACACGCTTTTACTCCCGTCAGGTTATGCAGACGAGTTTAATACACAACAAATAAATTATTGGCTACAACTTCCAAACATAACATATAATTTACATGTTATGCGTTGGGGCGTTATTTTTAGACTTAACTCTTTCTTATGTAACTAATTTTTCCAAAATTTTTGCTTAAATAAAAAATTAATTTTCAGAAAAATATTACGACAATTTATTTCCTCCAAATAAAAGTTAAAACTATAACCGCGCGCTTTTGACATCTGACGTCTATTAGCAACGTGTCAGGGTTTGAGACCTGACTAGGGTTGGGACATAGTCGATTTTGGTTGTTAGGTGAGGTTTAGTGATGGGACATGTCGATAATTTTTTTGTCGATAATAGTTTTTTTTAATCAAGTCAAGGTTCTCCTTTGTTATAGTCTAACCTCTTATATTTTATCAATACTTTGTTTTTTGTTAATCTCTCTTCTTTTATCTTAGTCTTTTGAAGTCTTACTTCTTTATTTGTTTTCTTGTTCATCGTCGTGTTACAGGTCTGCTTATAGCTTGGATCACTTATGACTAATTTTTTTTTCCTCTCGTCTTGTGTCGATATTGGTGGACAGATGTTGTTTCTTTTTGAACTGATGTCGCATTCTTCCACTTAGGAAGTTATTTTTTTTTGTGGCCCGATGACATTTCCTTGTCTGAGGTTGTCCTCTCTTTCCTTTGACTGAGCTATTCATTTAGCTAAAGTTGTTTTGTTTTTTAGTCTAGTTAATACTTGTCTTAAGGGTTTCAAATGTTTAATTAGGTTATTCTTTTGCTTTTTTCTTTGATTTAGTTTTAGTTTCTCATCCTCTCCTTCTTTTTTTTTGTCGGAAAGAGGGTAATGCAGTATAAATACTGCATAATAAATACTTTTTCAAAGTACTGGCCACTGTTTTTTTATTTTTTTCAAGGATTTGAATTCTTTGTTAGGAATTTCGACACAGCTGATGAAAAAAAATTTGGCGTGTGTCATGGTTTAGTTGAGTCTTCGCAGTGTGCAAAAAATTATGTTTTTCCGCTAATCCTATTGTTATAAATAATAATAATACTGAATAATAGTTAATACTATTTATATGTGTTGAGTTCGAACCGTACGGGTTTATATATTTCATAATTATTAGGCAAGAATAAGAATAAGATAACGAGTATTGGAATAAGAATACGAGTATTGGAAACATCTAAATTTTAAAAGGTATAAAAGAACCAAGCCGGGCTTCCGGTTTTAGGCTCCGGATTGTGGCTTCGGCTTTAGGCCCCAGGAAGAAATACTGAGGTTACGTCGGTTATTTTTTCTTCTTCCCATTCCACCACCACACGAGGGACTGAGGTTACGTCGGTTATTTTTTCTTCTTCCCATTCCACCATCACACGAGGGACCGAGGTTACGTCGGTTAATTTCTTCCCATTCCACCACCACGCGGAGGACCAGGACGGCTTCATAATTTAATATATTGATAAGGCGTAATTGCTAGATAATTTTAAAAGGTATTGGCAGCATAATATATTATTTGAAAACTATATGTTTATAAATCTTATTGCAATTTGATCAATTTTAAATTTAAAAGAATACTGCGAAGCTCTTTTTATTTGTTTGTTTTTTTTAAAAATTAACCTATATTTTTATTTTGTGTTGTGTTTTTTTAAATTTGTGTTTGTGTTTTTTTTTCCCTTTAAATAATAATTATACTTATTCAGTATGTGAGAAAGTGTTGATTTTTTATTTCTTTTCACTACAATACATAATAAGAAGAAGTTTAGACTTACAATCATTTCTCGTACCTTGTGGCTTAGCCAAGTTGACCATCTACAATCGCTAACGCTATAGAAAACGAAAGAAATGTATAGGATTTATCATTATGTCACGTGGTCAAAACAAACGAATAGAATCTAATCCTATACATTTCTTTCGTTTTCTATAGCGTTAGCAATTGTAGATAGTCAACTTGGCTAAACCCCCTTGTCTCTGTTTCAATTTCCTCTTATTTTGCTAATGCATTTAGGTACATGGTCGTTACACGTATTTCAATCAATATTGATTACTAAACATTTGTTTAAGTATTTACTTGAAATCACATAAATTTGGTAATATTGCTACTTATCTCGCAACACAGTGCCAATCACTTTAGTAAAATAACCGTGCGTTTAAATTGATTTACGAACTATACAATTTTGAAAATAGTGTGTGATTATGATAACCCGCTTATATTAAGTGTTGAGGCACTAATCGTTTTGTGCAATAAGTACCTCAAGGTAATACACAATTGTCATGTACTGCAACTAATTGTACATTTTTCTCGATGTGTCCGTACTTCTTGTTATTAAAACCTAGTAAAATATATTCTAATATAATTAACGAAGACAAAAAAATTGTACAATAATTAAATAAGCTTTAGATAGAGTAGCAATTTGAGACGTTAGTGCTCATCAGCTTGATCATCAATTTCAATAATATTCTTAAAAGCCTAGTAGGTACCATAGTATTATTCTAGTATAGTATTAGTTATAGTATAGTAATAGTATAGTATATTACTATAGTATTATTGTAATAAAAAAAAACTACTAGGTACTACCTACTTTAGCTTTTATTAACAATAATTTTCTGGCGAGTTTGATCCCGTGGCTCAAGGATAAAAAGTATCTACGAGTATGTAACTCTATGAAAAAAATCACATAGATCCGGTGCCGGTAGCTCAGTCTACGTAAGTAGCTCTATGTAATATAAGAATAATTACGCATAATATATAATATTACTTAGTCCATAGATTAGTACCTAAAGATTAATTATAAACTGAAGTAATAAGACAAAAGCTGCAAATACGATACAAATCAATGATACTAAGTTTCCTGCAACGCTTAGCACATCAAAAATCATCTATCATTTATTGTTTAGAAGTAGTAGGCGTTTATCTGATAGTTATCTCATCTTTAACGAGTCAAGGTAACGTGTAATAGTCTCCCACATGATATAGGAAAGTGAAGTTAAAAAAAAAATAAGTCATGAGCGAAAGGGGATCAATGATACTCAAGTCTTCGAGTCCTTATTTTAGGTGTTGCCTTGTTTCTAGACTCCTAGAGATAGTACCCAAGTAGCACAGCGAAGCTATATAATGGCCAACTTACAGCTTTTAAGTATCGTTTAAGCATTTTGACAAAGTTTTATAGTAGCATTATAGCGGTATATAAACCTACTATAATGCCAATTTGGGCACAAATTAAACAGCTATAGGTTATAAATAGGTTCTAGTCGATAAATCCATTTTTATAAATATTGGGACTGAAATGAAAAGAAGTGCGACAGGAAGGAAAAATCGGGACTCAAACAATCATTTATTTGGACCAATTTAACCCAAAGGTTGATCTAAGTACCTCTGAACTTAATCAGGGGTTGGTTGCTTTTTTAGGGTTCTGTACCCAAAGAGTAAAACGGGACCCTATTACTAAGACTCCGCTGTCCACCTGTCTGTCCGTCTGTCACCAGGCTGTATCTCATGAACCGTAATAGCTAAACAGTTGAAATTTTACAGATAATATTTCTACAACATAATTTAAAAAAAAACTTTAAAAAAAGTAGTCTCTTTTAACACTAATTTAAATAGATCTCAAATATCTACGTATATTTTACTTTACAATCAGTAGTAGGTAATATAAATTATAAACGTTTATGAAAAATTCTCACTTTAGAAGTTAATAAGAATGATCACCCACAAGTAAAACGAATATATAAGAATGTTAAGTTATTTATTAATATACAACCGTATCCTTTTGTTTTTATCTTTATTCTTATTATTCTGCACGCAAAATATCTTATACAATAAATTGTTACCACCCAATATGCCAAAATTAATGATGCAATACCCATTCTCGTGACAACTTTGTAAAATAACATCTTTATTAACATGAAATTTTACATACAAGGTTTCTTTCCTTTTACAGATTTTGTTTACAAATAATCTTTCAATTACAATATTCGCTTGTAACTTAAACCATACGCGCATCTTCCATTAAATTAAATACAAAAATAATTGCGTTTAATTTATAACGTTGCAATGCATTACACAAGCAACAATTGTAGTCAGTAAGTGACGTCATACTTTGTTTTGAAAGCGAAAGAATTAATGATCAAATTCAATAGATCAACATTGTTACAAGTAGGTATACTTACAATATCTATCAGCCTAATAAACATGAGCAGTGAAACTCAACGGTAATTAACAATGGAATATAAATTAACCGAAATTAATACAATCAAAGCCGTAATTGATTAAAAACAATACAATTAATTATGTGGTTGAAAAGATTTAGTTAAACGAAGCAAGATGAAGCATGAAATGAATTATGTATAACAGTAAAACTGAGAGTATAGGAGAATCATAAAATCGTTTGAATCAAAAAAGTTCAACAACAGCAAAAAGTGGAGCATCGCGTGGATGTTCAAAATTTCAATTAAGAACCAGAACTCGTTAAACGTAAACAAAAAACGCTTAAAAATGTTAATCGGCTATTTCAAATTCGTAGTGGCACCAATAAATTCCGAGTCGACAGACGCATTTAATTTGCAATACCGCAATACCATACAAGAAGGATTGAATTGTCAACACGACTTGCAATAAGCTTGGGTTCAACCGCCACCAATCATGCTTTACTGAATAATTATAATCACGAAACGCCGGACAGAATTTTAATGACACGGCCTACGCGAGAGAAAGTGAGAGTGACATACGAATTACGAACGAATGTAATAAACATTTTTGTTAATGGACTAACTTAGAGTGTAGAAAACGAAACCTAAGTCAACTATACATTTAAGTCGTGACCAAATTGTGTTTCAAATGTTAATCCCACGCAATAAATGTATCTACTTTCTAGCTATTGATAAAACATTTTGTAATATCGAATATGAAATTGAGAACAAAATCGATCACGCTCCAGACAACATTCTAATTTTCAAAGCAAAGAATGTGACAAGAAAGTTATCAAGTAACTGAAATTAATTTTCAATTGATTTATTCGTCGACTAGCTTTTGCCCGCAGCTTCGCCCGCGTGGATGTTGAACCAGGATAAAATTTATATTTTTTGTTAATCCAGGAAATATGGTTTTTATGTTTACCGAGTTCTATTCAAATCAAAAGTATTTAGGTAACAAACATCTTCACAAACTTTTATTAGTGCAGATTAGTAATGTTATGATATGACAGTTCAAGTCCGCCCAAATCAGTTGTTTTTGCGAGTTTCTTATTAAGCAAAACATGTGCATAAACATTTAAATTATCCAAAATATTTATTATTGAAAACATTATATATTGCCATTAAACATTATCCAGGACGATGCAATGGATAGAGCGAAGGGGAAGCGAAAAACCCGAAAAGCAAACCCCACTATCATGTGGGAATAATTATTGCACAGGAGAGAATGAGAGATTTTTTTAAATATACCTATTGTATTGTATATGTTTTGCACATTTGAGAGCAATTATTCCAACAAAGATTAGTTTTATATTTAAGTCTTACTAATGTATAGGGCAAAAGAAAAAGTTATAAGTGCGCTTCGCATATTTTATTGCATAATTTCTGACCTAATAAAGCGAAAAACCTATGTAAAAGAACAAAAGTGTATCAATATCAAATCCGAACCAGGATATTTAGAAAAACATACAGATTACTTTGTTTGTAGTTTTGCTCTCGGGAGCTAAAATGTACAGAGAGTCAGGACTGGTGACCCGAGAGCAAACGACATACAGTCTATGTGAGGAGAAGCTGGTCCTGAGATCGACACTCGCAGACTTCTCATGGCGAAACAAACGCCCACAGGAATCTACACTCGCTTAAATTGAAAGGGATAAAGGTGGAGAATTAGTGGTACATGGTGTAAACACTGTCTCGCCAATACCGAAACCCGTTCGAATTTGCGCCTTGATTATTTGCAGATAATTTACATTAAGCCATCAGGCCATCATTTTCTGGGTCCCTTTACACAATTTCAAAGGCGTTAAGTTCCGAAGAAGCATAATCGGGACACCGACCTTCAACTTAATGACGTCCGTCGGAAGTCCACTTGCAGTGAGGGAATTCAGGAATTTTACAGAATAATGAGTGGCGTCATCTTGATTGACAACAGTGTTTATAAATGTGTAAAACACTTCATTCCCTTTCATTTATAAAAGAATGCATTCGTTGATTGCTGCAGCTTGATTATTTTTGGGCGTTTTGAGTTGGAAAATTCTTGAGCATGTGGATTCCTACTCAGCCGCCCATAATTATTGTCAAGCTCAACTTATGAATACAGGATCATAAAAATAATCGTTTCAAAGAACCATTCACCTCATCAGCCCCAGTTCCTCGCGTCACCACAGGCAGCGTTCAGTGGAAATTGCCGCTGAACATAACTGTGACACCACCCATTATGTGTTGGTTCCTACGGATGTCTTTTAGAGTTCTGTGTACCGCATCAACTGCTTTTCTGTTTGCCATTATACATTCATCCCATCATACGATCAAAGAACAATTCTTAAGCAAATGCCTGCCTTGTCACTATTTCGTGACACATCACAAACAGGTGTTTCGTTGCTCTGTAAATTGATGGGAATCCTAAACATGGTGTGCGCTGTTTTGTCACCAGAAAACAACGTGGCAGTAATCGCCGAAGACGCTACTGCAATTGTAATTTTGCCCTACCTCCCTGCAAGGATGCCAGTGGTTATAAATATTTTTCCTGTCCCATCAGGAGTATCCAAGAAAATTATTTTTCCTCAGATTTAAATCGACTCCTAACGCCATCTAGTTAAGAAAAAGGAAACATTATGTTTTAAATAATAATAATTTTAATGCTTCAAATTAAAGCGGATTTTTTTTATAAGCTGAAATTTTTAAAAGTATAATCCCACACGATGCGCGTTGCTTCCTTCGGGTTTCAAATTGAAATATTTAAAAAAGAATTCCGCTGATCTAAATAGACTCTAACGCCATCTAGAACACTATGTTTTAAATAATATAAATTTTATAAATGTTTCTAATTAAAGTGGTGACGTTTTTTACATACATACATAGACTCACGCCTGTTTCCCAGAGGGGTAGGCAGAGACAACGGATTTCCACTTGCTACGATCCTTGCATACCTCGTTGCATATACGTTTTTTATAAGTTGAAAAATTATTAAAAAGCATGTTACCTTCGGGTTTCAGCCGGTAAGTAATAAAAGTCATTAAGAATGAAATACCACAAAAATACATATTAATTTCAATGACAAAAAAAATACAAAAGAATCCACAAAAAGTTTGCGGAACTGGGGATCGAACCCAAAGCCTTACACTTCCAAGGCGTTCGCCCGACCGGAAGGCTATGAAGTCTGTTGACATGTAGACAAAATAATCGTTCCTAAAAGATATTATTATGTTATGTTATGTAATGTTTAGCTCCTTGTGGATATAGCGTGATAATATTTTGTAAATTGAAATTTAATAATATTTTTCCCAACAACAACAACAATTCTGCAGCAAATTCTAGAAATACGCTGCTTACTACAATACTGCTCATCCCCCATAATTATAAACGTAATAATTTATACCCTATAAGTTGACCAAGAATTTAAAAAGTATATTTGCCGAATTTCAACTAAATCTGTCCAGTAGTTTTCGCGCCAATCAATTACATACATACTTCGTTACGATTTTATTATATGTATAGATGATGAACAAAACAAACGTGATTTTAGCAGTGTACCTAAGCAAAGGTATGAACTAGCTAGCATAAATAATAATTTTATTTAGAGTTTAGATTACTTTCATAATAATAATAAACTGCTATTGTATAAAAGACTTTATCATAACAAGATAGCGCCTGTGAAACAAATTAACTTTTCAGCAGATAGTTTCTTAATCTAGGAGGCGTAGGCAATGCAATCTTAGTACGGCCATCAACGGCCTACCTATCGGACAAGCGTGAATAATCCACTACGTTACACATGTTACCCAACATTCGTTCCTACAGGGCTGCCAGACAACCAATATTTCTCTCAACACAACATTAAAGTTGAAAAGATTTAAATCTATTTATAATTTTCAAGTAATCCTACAACTTCATACTCGTTTAATAGGATAAGTAACATCTTTCAAGACAACCCTGCAAGCGTTTTGAAATGCTAACAATCAGAAATGTCTAGATTACTCTTGCTAATGTATAGTGCCTTACATAAAGTAAATTACAAATATTTGTCACACTGAATGTAGATAAATGCTGAAGCATGGACGTAATTATGTTTTCATCGTAATTTTCGTTAGATAGTTTACTAAATAAACAGATTGTTTATAAATAGTTGTATTAAAATAGTAAACATTATATGGATCGAATTTTTCGAAAATGTTTCCGTTTGATAACGGAACAAACGAAACTAATAGATATTGATTTCAATCAACTCAATAGTGTAGGATTCGCACTCACATTAAAATGTAATATCAATAGCTGTATTTTTGTATTTTTCTACAAAGTAACCTAATAAAAATAAATGGCTAGTCTTCAATGACACATTGACCAAGATGTTTGCGGATAGAATAAATATATTATATTGATGCAGTAGATGAAGCTGATGTTCTATTTGAGGTTAAGATTACGGCGTAACTTTAAAATAATGTCAATGACAAATGCATTTTGTGATTTATGTAACTGTGCAATAAAGTAGGTACATCGGTTGAAGGAAATGGGTTACTATAGTAGACAGATAAATCGGGCTATTAAATCACTATCAAATCATTAAATAATCAAACTATTAAATGTGGTGTCTACTTATGTAAGTTGTTTAGTAATTACAAATAAGAAGTAGTACAAATACAGAGTTCCTGAAGTCAAAAATGGATACTACCTATAGGTAACATTTAAACATGTATAAAGTAGATCGAAAGAAATATGTTAAAGAAAAATCTAAATTCAGTAAACACATTGGACGCAACAAAACTTAACCTAAGCCTTAAAAAAGGACGTGGTAACGGTTAATTAACATAGATACTAGTACGCAGAGTGCAACAGGTTTGCGATGAAGCGAGAGCCGATATGCAAATGCTCTCGGTCGGTGGTCCTAGATGCACCGTGCTAGATACTACATTGCCTTATTCTGATTGGAGCTCGGTATTATTAACAGGACACTTACCAGAACTTAGATTTTCCATGGATCCAAAAAAGAATTCTATAAAAATGTAGGTACTTTTTGATGTTACCTGCACTTTAGTTATAGACATGATTGAGACTGAGAGTTATAGACATGACAAAATCAGTCCAAGATTGACTGTTTTTTTAGGCTGATTGGAAGGTAGATATTTTAACAATTATGTTGATTAATAAAAATAATAAACATAAGTGATTGCTTTTTATTGATTAGGTCTTTGTATTCATTTGAATAAGTAGACTATACAATTAGACATATTTAGACATATTAGATTATACGTAGACAATAAAACTGAAATAATCTAGAGTTCAATTGGGCGTGGAAATGCCACAGAGTCCTTGGTCTCACATTAAGCTAAACGACTGCAGTAATAGTTATTTTTTATTGTTGTCTGGTATCCGGTACACCCAAGATTAAAATATATATATTCTACGTGGACACAATAGAAATTATTTTCCAGGACATTAACGATGTCCTTTAGAGACGGTATAATACAATACCAGTGTAACGGATACTGTGAGCCGCGTACAGTTGCCGCACAACTGCAATTAGAACTTCCTCCATAGAAAGAAATGAGAAGAAGAAAAACTATAGGAACATGAACCGCGAACAATAATTACATTAATGCACCGATGAAACGAATAAGTCGTTTCTGAGAAACGTCGCAAGAACAAGTCGACTATCTTTTTTCATGAATAGTCAAGTGTTCTGTAAAAGGTTTTACAAAGTAGAGTGCACACAATGGGGATGATTAATAAAACATTGTGTACGGTGCCTATCTCGTATTCACTATCGTGCACGATTGGGCCGCGGCGCGTGCGGTTTCAGCCGCCAAGCTGCAGAGCGACCCGTTTGTGGGTCACACGGACAGCTTTCAGATATTTGCATACACACTTGTATGTTGATATCTCATCAGAAGTGTATGCATAAAGTGACAGCGCATCTACGCTTAAAAGGGGAGAAATTATAAACTACTACGAAATGAATTTAACTTTGTAAATGGAAATAAAGAGGTAAAGGTACAAAAAGCTAGTTGAATTATTGATTTAATAAATGCCGTAACCAAACATCAAATCAGATGTCATGGGAGACTTGACAAAGTACTGTACGTAGAATATTTGCAACGACAATAAACGAGAGATTGACTCACACTGCAATTTCATAAAATCAAAATTAGTTACGGTGAACGGCCGATCATACGAATGGGCTTCGTGACCGTGGACGACTCAATCGTTCAAAAACGAAAACGGAACATTCGGAAAATTTTTACACAACACGACAGATTTTAATGATAAAGCCTTAAAACTTAAATAATTTTGGCTTAGGCACAAATTGACATATACATATATGACATAAAATCTCAATATCTAATCCCAAGACGAAATTCCGCGCTGCGGTTGTTGGACTCTCGAGGGGAAGAATACAATTTAATAAATAAGATCTCTAATAAAAAAAAAAACTTCATAATACGTTGAAACTTGTACCCGTTAAACTTCTTATAATTAATTGTCATTTTTTACATGAAACCACTTAAAATCTACCGTAAATCCATTTAGCTAAAATCTAAGTTATATTTTAGATGGCATTATTAGTCACACCGGTAAGTTCAAAGACTGCCACTGCAGCAGGACACAATGTAACAACGTAAACTTTATCAATATGGTTACAAACGAGGCTAATTCTATACGAATATTAATACAATATGGCTCTTATCATACGCCTTCTGTGGAGTTGCAGGACAGCAATTATCAAAGATTTAAGTATGCCCGAACGACAAGTCGTGACCGCCGGATCTCAAATCCGTTACCGGTGGTTAACCTTGGACTATTTCCACACACCTTTGTATCTAACTCCAATAAAGGTCAATTGGAAAGTCTGCGGTCTAGCTATTGTTAGCGGCGCTGATAAAACATATCGGCTGATCCAGTTATATCAAGTGATGCAACCTAATGTATACTCAAGGTAATATTATTTTTTTGCAGAGGTTAATACGTCTTAAGTACCCCTTTGTCAGGGTCAACACAGAGCAATTAATATTAATAATTTATAATACACACTTTACTTGAAATATCAGAATTGCATTTGCTGGGTTTGAATCAGAGATCACAGAATTGCCAGTCAACGGTATCAGTGAAATTCTATTGTAAACTTGACACTATACAATGCGTGATGTAACAAGTCATAAGCGTACAAGGTCAAGTGCACAACCACAGAATCCATTATAATATAATACACGCCATACCGATGACCGATAAACGAATAATTTTTCACATAAATCCTTCACATCCGTAACGCGCTGTTGTTTAATTTATAGTGATATTTAAAGATATCAGATAATTCATGAATAAATTAAGGTGTAACCGATCTCGTTTGAATGGATAGGCAGCGACGTCGACGGACCGTGGCAGAACAAGCCTTTGGCTATCTCAATCGCCTCGCCTCGACCGGCTCTGTTTATGCTAATCATTTGGAATTTCTAAGATCAAAACCGCGGTACGACTACTATCCGTATCACCCAACTGTGATTTGTGGGCGTCGACCGGCCGGAAGAACGATGAGCCCAAAATTTAGTTTTTAATAAGCGGAGGCGAGGTCAATCAGTCTCGGCTGCCTATAAAATTTCTCGCCTATCAAAAATGTGTTGATCGATATCAGTTTGTGGGCGAAGTAGGTGCGAAGATGCTCATTGATGCTGGATATAAAAATCAAATAACACAACCAGTTATGAGAATTTTATCTTGTGTTGTCTCTTAATCGAATGTTTGTCTATTTATATATGCGTTCACAACTAAGATAAGTCTTCCAAACCTTCGTAGGGTCTGTGGTACGTAAATATAAAAGGCTTTCTAAAACGGTTCCCATTCAAAGTTCCTCTCAATTAAGCAAATGATGTACCATTGTTTGCAGGTTGGTTTTTTCAAAGCTTCTTGCTTCACGGTGAAGAATTCATTAATTTGTTTGTAATCGGTAACGTAAGTCAACCGTCAAGTGGAGATGCACTCCCACGGTCGATCTTCACGCAAACGACACAGATCGTTCCCAGAAAGGTAAACTTACCTTACACAAGTCGCGTAATTAAAAAGTCAGGGACGAAGTTAAGCTTCACAACAATGTTTTCAATTGCAGATTTCGTCAGTAAAGCTCATTGGCGGTTCACCACATTTGGATTCAATAGCAATAAGATATATTTAATTCGAATCAGATCTATCGCTTGCTTCACTACCTACATTATTATTATCATCTAACTTTCAATGACTCACAAAGGAACTACTCGAATTATTTCTGGCTAAATTTTTTGCTCGATCTAGTTTTTCCTTCCATAATCATAGTAATCATCGCGCACTTGTTTTGTAAGCCATCTGTGTAATTGTTTCATGAAAAATAATGCGGAAGTCAGTATCGAAATTGCAAAAAGTTGCTAGTCATACATTTCCATTTTGATTGTATGTAATAATAACAATATATGAAGATAGATGCTGCGATTGAGGGGCCTCTTGACCTCGTAGAGGCGAATGGCGTGACGAAAGGACATACAAAGGGGCAAAAAACTCAAAGTTTGCAAGACAATGTTGGTATATTGAAGAATAGGTGATTTTGACCTGAGAATCACACATGAATGGGAGAGACAGTTTTGTTTTGCTTTTGTTCTGTGACATTATTACGGTACAGAGTCATGGCCAACGGAAATAAATGTGAACATATGAACTGACAAGTGACTCATTACTTCTGAATGCATATCTACGAATAAGGTGCACGATTTATCATTCCATATGGGAGTTATTTGTGGCAGAATTAGTAGAGAACAATTTTTATTCCGGTTATTTTAAATCTATACTAATTTATGTAGGTCATAACTTTTTAGTACCTATTACAAATCTTCAATTTAATTAGGTGCCTACAATATTTTTTAGTATATATCTTTTTTTTATTTCTGATAGGTGCGGTGAAGACAGGTCGCTCACCAATTAATAAATTTAAAGGAAACCTAATTAAAAATAGCAAATATTTTTTATTTCTTTACAAACTTAAATTCATTTATGGTTTTGGCTCAATACTGATGATCAAACTAAATTATTGGCCGTCAATATTAGACAAACACACTCATTGAATAAATACATATACTTAATAGAGAGTAAATATATAGGGTCAGCATACTGGCCATAAATATTTTTATTAACATCGTGGTGACTCATGTGCACGTGGTACAGCCCTATTTATTTAATTAACTCAAATAGGGGAAAGTTCAATTTAAAAATGGAACACATATTAAATGAGTCATTGGAACAAAATTTCGATTATACTAAACCTAAACCCACTGACCCGACATCGTATAATCGATGTAAACCGGCTGCTTATAAAAGAGGTTTCTAACACAAACATTATAAAATATTAATGTTGTTGAAGATACTTCTTGTAGTTAGAACGTCATATCGAAACAAATGGTTTTTTGTTTACTCGTATCTTGGGTCGTGTCAATAAAACTTTCATTCGATACATCAGGGTCAATACCGTACATGTATTTCTCAGGTGTCATAAAACGTCGTTAATTTTCTACTTTCATGTAAGTATGACTAACTCTTTATTTGATAACCAAAACCAATTAAGATTTGTTACAATATACAGTTAAAAAAAGTATTAATAATTATTATAAGTGGTTAATTCAACAAATGAATGAAATGCCAATATGAAGATGTCAATGAAACTACATCAAAAGTCACCAAAAACTAATTTGAAAATTAATCGCTTCAAGACAAATCTATAAATAATAAGCATGTAAGGAGTCGGTGAATGGGTGCCAGACATGGCTAACCAGCCGTGAGTCACCGATGTCGTCATCGAAACGGCCACCATAGACTAAATCCTGGCGAGAAATATTCAAAATATGAACGCACGGGTAACTTTAACGACGCGACGGAAGATATGGTGATTAAAAATAGCCGACATCATGGAGTGCCGTGTGGTTTCCGGCCTAAGAATAGAACCACCCCTAGTTGTCCCGCGGGTGTCGTGAGCGCACAAAAGTGGGCTAATGTTCAGCAGTGGACTTAAACAGGCTGATGATGATGATGAGACCATGGTTGGTTGTCAGTTTTAAGGTTACGGGCTTAAGGCCAGTAGGTGAGAGTTAGGAGAGACTGCAAAAGAATTATGCCCAAACTGCTTAGGTAAATAAAACTTTTATGTCGTCAATCTGTTATTTGTGGTGAAGACGAATCTTACAAATAAGAGATCATTAAAATCGGTCCCACCATTCTTAACTTATTAATGGTAAAATTAACATGACTTTGTTTTATTTATTTAGATGATATCGTTAAGTGATTTTCTGTATCTGTAACTGCCGATACACTAGATGCATATCAGTGATTAAAATACTTGTTATCTATAAAGAAAAATACATAATATTAACTATAGTCTATTATATTATTTAATGAACAATATTTAGCATTTATGTTGAAAATATTATAATTAATATACCTAATAATTATGAACGAACTAAAGCTAATAAACATAATTTGAATAACGTTATGAATGCATATGTAATGAGGTGCACGTATATCCTAAATCCAAATTAAGAAATATTTAGTATTGCACGCACATTAAACAGTATAATAACATAATTTATATGTAAATCTATTTAAACATTTCACGTCAGTTTTAAGAACAAAGACCAGACAATGCAATTATATAAAACAGGTAATGACTTCTTATTGAGGTTAAGATATGAGTTAAGTTTAAAAGGTAACACTCTCGTACGTGTTAAACTTATCGTTAATTATGCCCATTTTTATTTTTTTTTTAAATAAAATCAATTAAAACCATCACTTTTCCTTTTTATTACACTTTTGACACTTATTACCTAACGCTATCATCAAACGACGTAATAGTTTTAAAAACATGACTTTGAAATATAAAATCATTATGGAACTCGTTATCAGGTAGTCTTAAAACGATATCAATAAACATTTCAAATAAATAAAATATCTTATCCTAATATCTATTTTGAATGGCACATCATCTATACATAATTGAGAGGGGTCGGAGTTCGATTTACTAATTTGTTGATCATTTATATCATCTCTAAGAGAGAAAAACTGTCAAACTTTTTGTTGTTAAAAGTTTTCATTAATAGAAAAATATCAATGCCAGAAAAAATGATGTGAAACAAAATCTTTGGAGCTGTCAATTTGCTGGTACAGTAAAAATAAGTTTCAAGACAAACAGTCGTTATTCAAACTGAAAATATTTTTATTTATGTATACTTATAAGTGCTCCTAAACGGTCTTACTTTAGATCGTTTAGGGCACTTATAGATAAGAGTGAGTCTATTCGTGTCAAGATTTAACTTATAGAACGAAATCTACTATAAGACTTTGTGCCTTCATGATTATCTTGGATTCTTATTTGAAATCCTGCCTACAAGTTGTTACCGTGAATTGCTTTAGGCAATCTTCCACTTGGCAATAATGCCATTAGATCAATGAAACAGACGATAAAATTATTGATAACAGCAAAAGCATTAAACCCCTAAACTTTAATAAGTGACACTTTATCTCCATGAAATAAATTAACAAATAATAGCATTAAATAATAGCAATTAAATAATAGCAGTCTATTTCTTAAAACTTATTCTAATCTTATCACATAATCTATTTCAAATAGCTCCACATAGCATAGATAAACTTATCACATTTTTTGCAATTTCCATAAATAGCATCGTCAATTCTTCTGCGAGTGAGAAGATTCTGGCAGATTTTGCTTTTATATAAGGCTTCAATAAGAATCTAATAATCTACACAATGACGATAAGACTTCTATAGTGACGCCCTTCCCTATTCATATAATTCCTTCTCTCTATTTAGAATGACACTCTATCAATAATGTACGGTGCAGACTTCAGAGTGCACTATTCGCGTGATCTTTAACATCATCAATAACAACACAATCAAGCCAAAGAGAAATTTAAAGACCGTCGAACAATTTTCTGTTTTGTAAAGCTTCTTCTGATACGAATATAATGGTCAAAACAATGATGATAGGAGTGAAAGCATTGGAGTAACCCTAAACTGTGTAATGACGGGTATCGCACACATTATCACTGTTTTGAAAGTAGTTTTGGTGAAAGTTATCTAAATACTGTTATTAACCTCTTAAATAAATAGGATTATACCTCTAATTAGACACAATAACTAATGTTTGGATAGCTTTTTAGATTATAACACTTGTGACGTTATATTTTCCGATAGGTATTCTACATTACATTTAGAAGTTCATTACAATTTACACGTAATGATTTTGATATTTTAACTGAAGTTCGTGAACATATTATCATTTATTGTTGGTTAGTAACTTGTAAAACTGACACCTACATAGGTAATCCAATGACGTAGACGTAAATAGTACCTACAGATAAGCAAAAGTCCATCGGTTTAGGTTATGCGTTGTCAGTCAGTCACGATACTCTACAGATATAGATAAAAATAAATATTTTATTAGAATCGTTGGAAACGGATATTAAAAGTAACGGACTTTGTTGATAAGATATCTAACACAAACAAACCATAAAAATTCAAATCATTCCGTCACGATTCGCATTGAAATAGATAATATTATGTTAAAATATAAAATCAAAAACTAATTTCCGAGAAAAAATATACAAATAGGTTACAAATAAATACCTACTTCATTCGAATCAAATGTTGCCTGAGAAGTCACTAATTACGTAGTAATAGTTAATATTCTTTGCTTATATTCTTAAATGAGTAACAACCTATAACTTAGGACTATTGGTGAAGGGGTTGAAAATCATGTAGTCCCTACACTAGTATCCCGAATAAATACATCAACATTAGGTACATGTTACCAAAATTCCTAAACTTACTTGGTCTATCCGGTAAACCATCAACAAACAGGCAAATGAGGTGACTAAGGCCTTTTCTGACATAATAACCAAACAAGTTTCAAATGTAAAGTAAAAGCAACACACTAATTGGCAGCTGGCAGAGATAATTTAACCGGTAAAAAACCCGACGAAATTTTACCATAGATGGAAGTCTCACAGAGAACGATTGTAAATAAACATGATAATGTAAACAGCTAACATGCTAGGCGATAGCAAGTTTCGTTGCTTGCTTTTGGTCGCCAGTACAAATAGATCAGTGTCGATAATGAACTCTGTAAACATTCCATATACTGTAGATGGTAGATGTAAGAACGCGGAAAAAGCGACCGAAAACGAAACACCCGTCAAAGGTACGCGTTTTATATTAAATTGGATGAACAAACTGCAAGTTAATGATCTTTTCCGCTTACCAATTACGTAGATATTTTACGCCTTTTTGAAGATTCTAAGATATGCTTATATTGCACCAGGAACTGTGTGCCGTGTAAATGTTTTTACGGTTAACACTGTAACAGTCTTCAGATAAAACGTGATGGTTGATGCGAATAAAAATCGTGTTAGAAAGACGCTTAGGTGAATGCCAATGTCAAAGAACTATTGATCAACTAAGTTAGACATACATACTAAGCAGTTTAAATTGTATGTATACCTTGAATAGACCGTAAATAAAGGCAAGATAGATAATGTCAGAAGGGAGGGCCAAGGAAAAGGTTATAAAGAGTAAATAAAAACCTAAATAGATTTTTATTGAAATTAAGCAATCGGCTTCTTAATAAAGAATATAACTAACATGATTTAAAAAAATCTAATACGTATCACATTTACAATTGCTTTTCTAAAATTAATTAAAGGTTGAAAAATGAGACACAATGTACTGTCACTGGGATGCAAAATATTATTCACAGGTTAAACATATAAATAATCCAATAAAGCTGGACGCCATATTAGAATTCAGCGTTAAAATATTTACGCAAATACAGATATCATAAATAATGTGAACACATGCTAAATAATCTTCAACTATGTAGTCGCTTGCCTGTCATGGGTGTAGTGTCTAAACCAATATTTACACTGACATATACCTACTCTATGACGTCCCATTCGAAGCATACAACTTATTTGAACAATGTACCGAAGACATGTGTTTAATAATATTGATTTAATCGCCTCTGCAACGGTTATCGACTTTTCGTAATCTTCATTAGGAACTGTCAATTAATAGTTAATTAAATTTAATATTACAACACCTTTAGTAGGTAAATTAAATTATAAGCAGCCTGTAGTAAAAACATCAATTAAAAGTTGTGAATTGCTTATAATAGAACTTAATGAGTAGGTAACTACATTATCTCTTAAGGCTTAAATCAATTAAGAAATGCTACAAGATAACATTTTACTAACTAAATCTGCTAATCTAATATTTAAGCATGACACCTAAACAGAAAAGATGTTAAATGTAACATGCATCATGGGCAACTTTAATGACCAACAATAAGCCTATAAAATTGCCTCCCTTTTACACATTCTTTGTTAAATGCTTAACGAATTTAGCTGGAACGTCTAAATATTAAGAAAAAATTAAAGGTCAACGGTAGGGTCCAGTGAGCGAAGACAATTACTCAACAAAAACAACTAAATGCCAAGTGGGAAATGTCGTGCACTCACCTCATGGTATACGGACGTCATCATCTCGAAACACTTAGTTTTGTTTTGCAAAATATAGCAAACACAGTCAAACACTCATTTCACTTCAAAAAAATCGTACAATATGGCCACCTTTTAACAGTAGATTTAAAAAAACGATCTGTCAAACTTCCCGCCAAGCGCGCGTAAAATAAAAATAAAAAAGCAAAGGCACACAGTTACGCAGCCTACGTTGGGCGCGTGTGACGCGTTCCGTGTTTAGGATCGGCACTGAGCGACGGGCGATAGCGTCGGCTGAATGGATGACGATGCCGCCCAGCTGCTATGCTCAATGAACCATTCGAGTTCGGAGGTCACCGATCAACACGACCCCATCGTGCTTTAAGTTTCTCTATTACCCTATAAACCCCAAATACCGCATGCAAGAAGTTATTTTGTGATATTTTAACGTGATTTTGAGACCTTTATGCAGGCTTAGTTATTTACATAAAAAGTTTGAGTATAAATACCTGACCTACATTTTATTTTTTCTTTTATACGATTAAAATAGTACTCTGTACTGATAATGACAATTTTAATTACATGTCAAATAAATTGTTAGTTCCAATAACTTTGTAATATGAAATTGTTGCATCACTGGCGAGTTTCGCAGCAAAAAGTCAAAGCTATCGACCCGTTACTATCGCGTTTAGCGTGGCCAGTCGAAATGTTTTTGTCGATGACAGCCGACAGGCAGACATCTGAGTTCGTCGACAGTGATCATTCAGATTATTTTGTCATGGAACCGGTATCATCGCCTGAGTCTGGAGCTAATGCGGTGTAAAACACGAAGCCTTAGGTTATCAATAATCCATTACGTTAGTTCTTCATACTTAATTTATAAAATTGCTGGAAAAACACGTAGTGAAACAAAAACTATGCTAAAAATGCGGTCCTTTGTCCACACTTTATAGAGTTTCTAGACGATTTCATGCGGTTGTACCGGTCGCAAACACAATTGATTTTAAAAATTATAGCTTATGTGTAAATCTTGATTGCCTGACAAAGAACAGGTTTTAATGGGGAATCTAATGGATTTGTCCAGATGGCATGTTTTTGTAATAAAAGCGATTTAACGATATTTTCAAATAAATTCAATTCGATATTATTTTAGAACTAAATTTGACCAATAATAATAAAGTTAAGTTGACTAGGGCACCAAACCTAAGTAAAGTTACTTCTGACCTTTCTCAAACTAAATACAAATTTCTTTTCTGATAGGTAGTAGCTAGGTAGAACCAATAGAATTACTGATTTTATAATGTTGCTGGTAGGTAGGCTAAGACTTCTTGTTCAAATGAACTTGGAACTTAACAGATAATATTATCAAGTAGAAGTGGTTCAAATCTTATACCAGAAAAAGACATTAGACTTGTTATGTAGTTCTGGCAAAGAGCATAGACAGCATGTATAATTTCGCCAAAAACAATGAAACTCACATTCACATGCGGTCCGTTAGGCCAAGAACGCACTGCGAACAAAACCGCGCGATATTTTTATTGCAATTCTGTAACACATGGCATCATATAAGGCTAAAACCGCACTGTGAAAAATAATCACGCAATATACACACCATAGAAATTAAAAATTCGCGTACAATTTAGTAAAACGTAGTTCTTTTTCCTCTCGAATGTATTGTAAAATATGTCGCAAATGCAAAATAAGATTCCAAGAATTTTGACTACTTATACATACATTATATTATTTTAAACTACGTAGAAAAATCAAGATTTTTGTTCTGTAAGTAAATCATTTTAGGCATTGGGTGAGAATTGCAATTGGAAACTTACAGGGTAACAAAATCATAAGGACATTTTTATTGTCATGTTCGATAAGTGAGCTTCTGTACACGTACTATATGACGCCAGAAAAAAAATTGCTTGACGAGAACTCTTCACAATGCAGCCTATGCCTTAGAGTTGCCTTTATAACAGTTGCAATAACGCCGGTAACGAGCTTTACGTTACGTGCGGTAACCCCATTGTGTTGCCAGCAAAAACATAATGTCGATGCATGGTTTGTTTATGGTCTTTAGTGTTAAATTACAGTAAGTTTAAAAAAGCAGGCGAACTCTATATTAACAGTATAATTAAGTAAAGTAAACACAAATGTAATGATATATCGGTGGTTACAATAATTGTTGGACGGGTTCGGTTGGACGCTACCTAAAAATGACGTCATTTATATTAGGTTCTATCTTTTTCTAGATAGCAACTTTAAACCCTTTAATCTTTGTCATTTATTGACCAATTTAGATGATTTCCAGACGTTGCAATTAAATATTTTAAACTTAAGGTGATATCAAATATTTAAGTACTCATTGTAAACAGTAAGTAGTCATCTACCCTATTATTATTTCAATAAGAATAAAACCACGCTAGAATAGAATAGCAAACAAATTGAAACAAACAACCGAGAACAAAGTTCAATCGATTCTTATATCGCCATCGGACGTGGGAACCAAGCACAAAGGCGACCGCTAGTTTATTGCCAATGTCCTCAGATATCCATATAAATTGTACGTGGAAATTCAACGACCATCTGGATTTGATAGCGATCTTGATAGATAGATTATAATGGTGCTTGCCACTTTAATGTTGCGGTTAAATCGAATGAACAATCGATTCGAGGCAATTGTTTGTTTGGGTCTCTAATTGAGTGTGCGAGTTTTTGTAGTAACCGTTATAAGAGAAGAAAAAAAGAAGCGTGGTAACAGAGAATAGAGACAAATGAACATCACGCCTACATTTTATTAGGTAGGTTACTATAAACTGACAAAATGTGGGAGTGATGAGACAGAGGACGATTCTGTTATTACAGACAACATTTTCTTTCACCGTATTGCTTCAGGTATACCTAATGCTTGATAATAATATTCCAGCTAAATAAAACCTTTAAAATCTAACTCAAGACCACTTGCTTAGCAGTCGCTTGCAAGTTGTAACTACTACACTAAACGATGCAACAGTAAAATTTTGTAAAAAAAAATATTTTACTAAATAGTTTGCAAAATTTTGTCAAGTCAAAATGAAAAAAGTAACTGAAAAACTAAAGTGGCACGTTTCGGTTTTCTATCTGATTTACCAAAAAAAAAAGACAACATCAAACTTGTTAACACAGAAATTAGTCGGCAACTTTAAACAGGAAAAAATGCTACCAAAGAACTACAACATTGTAACTCAACCAATCTAACATAGAAAACAAAAAAGCCGCGGCGAGCCTGCGCGTGCGACTATCTTCGATCTCGGAACAATATGGCGCCATGGCGCCGATTCTAAAACACCGTTTTAGACAAAAACAACTTATTATCTTTAGCAATTCATTATAAAGATGCCTTCGGAAACTTGTTAAGAGATGCGAACGTTATATTTCATTAGCCGTCGATTTGAGGACAAAAATGTATTTATCAATATTAAGAGGTACCTATTAAGAATTGTATAATTTGTCGAGAATTGAGATGTTTAGCTATTTATGTTGGATTTTAGTTTTGATCTGAGGTAGAAATGTTATTGTGTGGACTTTTAAAGAGGATTCCCTTTTGGATTGCTAATTTGATAAATATACTTTACCATGCTTTTCATTTAGGGTTTAATCTATTATTTCAGGTATAGATTAAATTATAAATTACCACACCTGGACCTCAAACTCGAAATCCTATTGATTGCAGACTAGTTTACCTACTGCTGAACGTAAAGAACCGACCCTCAGTAAATACACCCTAATTTTTCTTAAATACAGTATTCAGTCGTTACATTTTCTAGTTCTAATAATAATACTATCCAATAATATTAGCACTTCTAAGGCTACTTAACGTATTATGGGAATCTGTAGAAAGTTGCCACGAAAACCGGATTAAACCAGAGTCGAATTTGCGAGAGAAACCCCACAGGCCTACACGTGTGCAAGTGTCCTTAATTATAGGTACATACGTCAAATATATTATGTACTTACACTTATATAACCGTGACGAGATAGTTATTAAGTTCCGCATGCTTATTTAATTCTAAAATATCGTCATCAATCACTAACAAGAAAATAATAACGTAACTAGTACTAACCTGCCTTGTATGTTGATATTTAAAAATGTTATTATGCTATTCTATTCGATACTGAACACATATGCAGAACAAACAATTGATTGCCAGTAGTCCTACTATAATAAATTCCTGATAGACATAACCTATGCATCCTTGTACTCTAGAATCGAGTACAAGGTACCACATATTTCAAAGACGTTCTTCCTGCGCAGGCTTAGGTTATAGAATCAGCTTTCTACGGAAGCTTTCCCAAAAAACTTTAGAATGTGGTTCTTCAAAATGGGCGTGTTAAAAATACAGGTATTTATTCAGACGAAGAAATTAAGTTAGAAATTATGTTGGTTGAACAAGCTTACCAATACGATACGGAATCAAAGAAAGAAATATTCAATCAACGAATTGTAAAGT
Organism: Protodeltote pygarga; assembly: GCA_936450705.2. Classification (NCBI taxonomy): domain Eukaryota; kingdom Metazoa; phylum Arthropoda; class Insecta; order Lepidoptera; family Noctuidae; genus Protodeltote; species Protodeltote pygarga. Next base: position 3,425,958 of record OW388257.2, on the reverse strand, counting down.
ACCCACAAACTGCACAAATGCCAAACATCCGTTACATAATTTAAAATAAAATATGTAGATAAAACAAGAGAAACCATTGTACAAAGATAATAATGGGAACATTCTACAACAGTGATTTCCAACCACGATCTATCAGCTTATCAGTAGTCCTTCAGGTAAGGTATCAAGGGAGTAATGCCCGGCTAGTTTGTTAGTAGACTGGAGACCCTTAATGAACTGACTGCTTCAAAAGACCACTCGCCATTACCCACATATTTTAATTAGATAGTACTGCAAGATGGATAAACACAGCTGTAACAGATTTATTAAATATTAAAGGAAATCTTAAAATATTAGATGGTACACGATTACCTATTGCAACTTCTGGTCGATTCTAGGCATCATCACTACATAGTATAAAAAAAAGTCGCTTCCCGCGTCTGTCTGTCCCTATGTATGCTTAGATCTTTAAAACTACGCAACGGATTTCGATGCGGTTTTTTTAAATAGATAGAGTAATTCAAGAGGAATGTTTATATGCCGACATACATACATACATATACATGCATATTAGCGTAACCGTGCGAAGCCGGGGCGGGTCGCTAGTAATTTATAATTAGCTTTAATTTTTTCCGACATGAAATGAGGACGTAAAAAATCTTGCACCCTGAAAAAAACCTTTCCTTTATTGATCAATTTATAAATAGATCGTCCCATTCGTCACCCATTGTAATTTGGTTTTTCCATGCACAAAATTGGCTTCTATATATACCCACGCAGTCTTGTAATGGAACACAAATGGAGGTGGTTCATAATATAGGATGTTGTTTGTCATGTGTCTAACACAAAAGACTGTCATTATCTATTAGATCATTCCACTGTGTCACGATGGTATCTTTATTGTTATTTTCTTGTTGCTATACAAGCTGTTTATTGCCTACTGTTTACAATCAACATATTTTTAAAAGAATGTTTACTATTTTATTACTACTTGGTTTTTTTTTCGATCAAATACAACGAACAAAGTCCACAAATTGCAAGTATCCAATTGGGTCATTTCATCCCAAAAATTCTTATCTTCCTAAAAATTAAACAATGTAGGTACTTCATTATATAAATCAGCTTTCTTCATTATGGACTATACATACCTATCTTGTGCCAGTCTGCACAGACTGAAGCGTCGTTATTGTGGGTCCAGAATGATGTTAGCAAGCCAGGCTAATTTCCTTCTCCCTTTGCCCTTTATGCCGTTTATATCAGTATTTCTCTCTAAATATGCTTAAAATTTCTCTACTGGTAATTTAGATAGTAGAATATTTGGTAAGATATTACGGCTAAGTGTTCACTTACATTTCGAAATTGATCAGAAGCTGATATTAATTACTTATCTAAATTATCTTCTTTTTCTGCGATCTATACAGTCTGTGCAATAGACTGATTGGAATCTCTCTTTAATTAAGAAGCGGATTCAAGCTGTGCAACACTAGACTTATTTAGGTATTTCTTGTTTTAGATATTATAGCAGCAATTTTGGCAACTTTGATAAGGAGTAAATTATCTTTAGGCAAAAGCTGTTGCCACTTGTACAAATTTGTGTATAAAGTATTAAATAAATAAATCAATTTCACATGCAAATTAAGCTCAATTTCAATAGACTAGCAGCTCTAGTAGAACTAGGTTATTGTAGCCATATATCGTCGAAGTGTGTCGCTGTGACAAACGCCCAAATTTGCTAGTGTTGCAGTCACAGCTGCTCCATACAAGTATACAAAATGTTGTGGTGGCGTGTAGTATGTAACGTTGAAGCTTTCTACAGCTCTACATCACCTCTTTATACATATGGCGAAGCACTTAAGCAATCGAAATTAACAGTTTGTTTCCAATCACAATATGTTACCACAATCGCAAATAACAATGAAAATTTTAAGCAACTATTTTAAAGGTTTTTACTGTTATTCACAGTTTATTTGAAATAATACTAAAGCCGTACTGAGATCGTCATCTTTTTATGGGGAGAACATGAAACGACCAAACTTAAATTGTTAAAAACTCGTGACTCAGTCTCACGATGTGAACGGAACCTGTCAACTGACAAGTGACATGTATTGTGCATGCACCTTTATAATTGTCACCATTGACATACGATTATCGATCTTATCGTTTGTACAATCGATTGAAAATTGAGCCCATATTTGTATGCGTCTGTAGTTGTAGCTTATATGGTAAACGAGACTGACAGTACATATGTCGGTGCTAATTTACAGTTTATTGGGTGCAAAGCTTTGTTCAGAAATGGATTGTTCTCGGTTTTATATCCGAACTAACCTAGTAACTACTTGTGAATTGTAATAGCGAATAGGGTCTAATTAAACCGTACCGATGCAATGAAATATACTTTCTTGTCATGGAAAATAAAAATGTATTTTTTCTAGGTACTATTTTTCTGGGAAAGTTCGTTGATGATGTGTAGGTATGTTTTTTTATTATCTTAAGCTTGCCTTTCTAATTGGCGATAAAATTAAACACTAATCCTTTCATCTTGTTACCTGTTAGCGGATATCCAAATAAACGTAAAACAAATCCAACTGATTGTACGTAGGCACATTTATTTCTAAGATAATGCCTATAAACAAATGGATCGAGATATCGCTTTGCTAGCTTCGGAACTCACCCTCCTTTTACAAGATGTAATCTTTCAAACAAATTGCATTTGTGCATGCCACCATCAATTATTTTTATCATTACATTCGGGATTAATTGTGGTGATTCGATATTCTATACCCATCGATGTCTTTCTTTAAAAAAAAATACTGGCTGAATTAAAAAATCTGTTGCCCTATTCGAATTTTAAAATGTTATATCCACATTGTGGTCAGATGTAGAATATAGATAGGTATAGGTAATGCAAAACTATCCAGAAATAGACATTTCATAACAAGTCAATTCGTTACACACTTTTTAGCGTTCAGTGTTCATTTTTTGGATAAAAAGTGCATGCCCGTGAAATATAATTTGCCGGATCTAATATCTCTATTGTATGAAAAATACAAGTTATCACATTAGTTCCTTCTTTATAAAACGCTATAAAAATTTTTTACTTTTATATTTTTGAAATTGAAAATTGCTGAGAAACATGACTTGGTTTTTTTTTGTTTCTTGAAATATCCGTATTCTAAACTTTTCATAAAGGTTTACAATATAAAATATTTATGAAGCTATAACCAAAATAATTAATTTGTATTGAATTTTACTAGAAAATTCTTATATTTTAAAAAAGCATTTAGATGCATAGATATTTTAAGAATTTTAATCTTATTAAATTAAGAACCAATTTAGAATATTTTTCATTGCTCTAAAGTTCATTGTTAAAATAAAAGACAGTCATTTTTAAAGCCCAGACACATAAAACTAATTTTAATTAGACAAATTCGTTGTTAATTTATTGTTATAAAACATTTGTTTCAACATTTCGATCTCATAACCAGTGGGTGGCCTAATATATGAATAAATTGAAAGCAATTTATATTTTAATCTGCCTATTATTTCTGCTATAATTGATATTAGTCTAAAAAAATAAAGATGTCTCAAATTTTAAAAGAAAGAACATTTTTTACGTTAATTTAAAATTGTCAATTTCGACTTATTTATTTTTATGAGATAAGCTGTTTTAAAATAGCTATTAGAGTTGGACTGTGTTTTATCGAAAAAAAATCTAAATAAAAAAAAAGAAATTACAGAAAACATTCAATTAATAAGTATATGATTTATTTGTTTGGCCCAAGTCTATTGCAATTTCAGGCCATGGAGCGGAGTGGGCGTCACAGCACCAGGTAATAATAGAGCATGTTAATAAGCTCATTCAATTGGTTACTAAGTACTTAGTACGATTACAGCGTGTCCAACATTCATTAAATCCGCATTTCAATTAAATATTGTTGAAATGAAATCAAACGGAACTGCATGCACATAGCATAATGAACTTTATGTCAATTGTATAACGTACAAACTGAAGCCGCCGACGGTAGCTGCGGGACTTCTCGAGAATTCGCGGGAATTCCCTGGAAGACGCGCAACCTATTTATCTAGTTTGTACATCACACAATTGACATAAAGTTCATTATACTATTTTAAATTCAGCTTCCAATTCCGTTTCACTGTAACTTAAATTGAGCCAAAGGACTTGACTACTAATATTTGCGAGAGGTAGTAATTTCTAGCAATAGACAATCCACTCAAAAAACTACACGTATGGCTAACTGAGCCTATATCAATATTCCATATTTGATAATATCATGATATGCAAAGTCATCAACAGATGTTGATTGCCGATGGAAAAGTTCGTGAGAGAACGATCCATGTCAGTAGCGTGAAACTACTTGGAAATTTAGGTTAAGGCCGGCCGTAAAGATACAGGTTGTTCCACTCTGGTTTAAGAAACAGGCTCCCTTTGAAATTATATATTCAACCCACGCAAAGGCTCAATTCCGAGTTGACATCGGCGACAGCGTATGACCCGTTGCTGCAGCTGCTAGAAAATGTATAGAAACCACTAGTCGCGCACCGCAATCGACACTAGTTTTTCAAGCAGCTGCAGCTACGGAAGGTCGCTGTCGCCGTTGTCAGAATTGTACCTTTAAGGACTGGTTGGTTGGTTTCTATGTCCGACAATATGGCTGGACCAGGTCCAACCTTGATAGATATCAAAATACGCGTGGCCTTCCAAACATAACGTAAAATAACTGGGTAACTCTCGTTAACTTAATATATAGCGCTTTAAAACGCTAGCAATTTGCACGCATTACAGATTAATAACCGCTAATCAATCTGATTTCACCAATCAATTGATTTTATTATTTCAAATTACAATCTAAATTAAAGAATAACCCAATCTGCGCGTCTTTTAAAGTGTTTTTAAGTGTTTTCATAATTAAAATTAAGGAAGTGTAGGTATTACATAACGATAACCAACAGTTTTAATTAAATGTTTTTTATTATTTTCATTTCACCTCATACGCATAAGTGTGTCATCATTAAATGAGGTTACAACGAATTTTACAATACTATTTCAAGATAGTACTACAAAAATAACAAAAAAGTGTTAAGCAATTCACACGTATCATTTCTCAACCTAAAAATGCCAATTCCATACAATACTCAATTTGAACTACACATAACAAGATCATTATGAAGACTGACAAGCCTTTCAAAACATGACAACAAAACAAACCGTGCCGAATAACGTTAAGAGCCAACAGTTTCTTGCCATAATTTCAAAGAAAACTCACTTCAAAGTATGTCAGAAACTCAGAGTCATGGAACTCTTAGATTGCGCCCTTACGGGCCGCTCCCATGACCTCGTGGTGTTCACTTGATTGGACCAAAAGGTCTTGTTTATGGGAAACTATTATCCACGTCTCGGATCGTGTAGTATTATTGTTTTACGACAAACAATTGTAGGATAATAGCTGCTCAATAGTAGTCCGCCGAAATTATTGATGGTTGTGAAATGTTGTTCGTCTATAAATTCTAGAATGTTGTTTCCTAGCAAAGAAAATTACTTGTCAAGGTTACTGAGGGGGTCATGCCAGCAAAATTGACATAAAAGCATTCTTTTGAGAATGTTATTGTAATAGATAGATGGTAACGGGCATGCATCGACTGGAGGACAAATTGGAAACTAGTAAATTCGTGATGCGAGTAAGCCCTCAGATCTTGGAAATACCTACCAATAGACCCAATGGGTGAGTGTAATGTCAATGTGAAGCTAGATTCATAACTATTTCTTTTTTGCAATATTTTTTGAGTCATCATTGTTTTTATGTTTCATCGTCTAAACCTTTACTACAAAATAGGCGTTTTTACAATCTAAATATTATCTTTTTAATGGATTTTTAGTGTTTGATTGTTTGTAGAGAATGCAGGACCATTCATCAATGTCTGTTTCACTCCATCTTTATCTTAAGATGGGTAGTCATAAAAACATGATGACTGTAGGTGTATCTTAGGTACTTATACTTGTTTTCGAGTGAAATTTGTCGTATGTTTGATAAGGGAGGATCTAAGTATCTAGAAATGAAATAACATTAAATAGAATAATCTTTTAGGTAAAGACTTAATTTTACCGTCTTTCTTCGTGAACAAAGCAAGACCTTGGGTGCGTTAAAAAAACAATTACCTACACTGAATTTGTAGGTATTTTAACGGATCTACAGTTTCCTTGATTTATTAAAAAATACTATTATTTTTGTAATAAGGAAATGAAACATAGACAAATAAATCAGTTCGTTTAAATCCTTTGTTGGACGGGATTAAAAAAATATTTTCTCACCGCAACAATGTTGGCACTTATCTGTGAGAAGTCCAGATAGCATCGCAATTAATACATAACGGATAGGAAGAATAACTAAAATAAATATAGGTTGGAGTAGAATGGCTTATTCAGAGTATTGTTTCAAGTAAGTAGAGCTTTTAATAGTACCTATACAATCAGTGCGATTGAGTTTTTGTAGTTCTAATAACGTAACTAGATCTGGCGTAATAGGTTATTACAATAAATAGCTATTGCCCGCAGCTTTGCTCGCGTTAATTCAGAATTAAAAATAAAATTATAATTCAATCATGGTTCGAAAGACACGTAGAGACATCTATATCAAAAGAACGATATTATTGTTTTCCTCGGGAACAGCACTTTTTTCGGGATGTAAAGTACCTACCCTATGTTTATGTCTATGCACCTGACAACGTATATGCAAAGCTTCAGGATGATCGATTCAGTGGTTTAGGCGTGAAAAGTTATAAATTTGCTATAAAAATACCTATAAAATTGCAAATAATCTTTATCTTAAATCAAACAAATTTACTTTTGAATTTATAATAAATATCAGTTAGGATTAGGATACCCATTTTCTTCTCGATTGATATTTATTTCTTACAATGAGACATCCAAATGATAAGTGGTAATGGTAAGTAAAATTTTAGCACTGAAAGCGATTAGGTGAAACTCGCTAAAATGTGGTACAAATACGCCTATTTATTTATCGATAAACATAGACATACATTAACCAGCAAGTTTCCTCTTTATAGCTTGGAATAACGGAGACTGTACGTTAAACTGTTACATTTTCTCTACTGATAGGATCGTTTGTATCCTTAAGAGACTAGCGTTTCCTTAATGTGCACTTTAGGTACATTTTAGATCGCTTTTGTCACTGTCTTGAAGAGAAAAGGTGATGCACTTAATGTTAATACAGGTACCATTAATTCTGACCTAATCCTTACAACACTGACTAAATTGTAGTTTGCTTTCTGGATGGATATCATAATTTGCAAAGCATCTCTATGTTCTAAATGAAGATCACTTCTTAACTTATTACTTAGTGGATCACTTTGTATTTTATTTTATTTATACTCGTATGATAGGCACACAACTTTGTTACAATTTAACAAGCTATTAATAATTACATTTGTAGCATTTTATGGTACATACTTCGTACACATTTTTTGCTCACCATTAGAACAAATGGTCTAATTTGCATCGCAGCCTGAGAGATAGTTTTCAAACTGATCTGTATCAATATTAATGATGTTAACTGCATACATATCTTCATTTACACGGTTTTTCCTTGAATGAACAATAGGATGCTAAGTGTCGCAAAACATTGCATAATAACAAAGTATGGTTAGATTCTCGTCACACCATAAGACTAATGTACCTAGGCGTGCGGAAGGCAGAGACCCCTACCGATCAAAATCGCTTCCTAGATACAATTTCTAGATAAGACCTTATAGTAAAATAAAAAAAGACTTGAGTATGAATTGATTTATATCAAATAAAATTGCATCCTGGCGGAACAACATGGATATTGTGTTTAATTTCTCGCCTTTTGAAAATTAAGAAACAATGGAAGATATTAAGGTGTTTGGGGTTATAGTTGACACCATTGTAATGATATTGTCTTAGATGAAGCGTTATTTTTAACTGCTATTTTTTTATAATAACAAAAAATATTTTGACAGTTCAACTGTCAAAACGATCTCCATTCATTAATTGCCATTCTCCATATGTATACCGTAATCAGAGCAGATCAAAAATGAAGATGAATATAATATCTAAATATATGATCGCGAGATATACGCTTTTACCTATTATGATACTATCTTTAAAATACTTATGTATTTTCCCATTGTTACTTTTTATAACCATTTATATTTTACCTCTTGTGCCGTCTTCAGACGTAGTATTTATAACAAGACTGTGACTTATTATGACACGGAGACTAAGGTCAGTGCTACTCGTTAATGGCGATGAGAAGGCACATCCAGCGCTTTACCTCCACAGCTCTGTCTAGACAATGCACATTGTTAAACTACTTTTTTTGCACGCGCAACTAAGGGATCGCACATAAACCGTGTAACGTATTTTTAAGATTATGTTGTAGTACCTTTCAAGTTATAAATCTACTTCTTTTGGGGTCTATGACGCGGTCCTTCTAAGTTCCAAGTCCTCGAAGCCGTATCATGTGCCTCTTAATCCCGTATTATAAAGAAAATACGGCACTGTTCGCATGATAGTCAATCACGATTGAATATACTTTGAGAATAAAGAAAACTGTTACGTCATCCGTGTTGTGTCATCCTTTCTACCCCATCAACAGCCTCATATGGTGTATGGACAACCCCATATACATACTTTTACACATTTCACACTGAAAAGTTGTGGGATCTTAGTGTATCTAGTAAATCTAGTAAACAAGACAATAAAGCCGTAATGAGTTGACGTAATGAAGAGATACTGTTATGTTTATGTAAGTGAGTGCTGTAATTTCGCGGTGGGTCATTAACAGAAGCTTTACTAGAAGATTAGCAGTATTTTATATGACTAACTAAATGCTTGTTATGGAAGGCGTTGTCTACTAAATGAGGGTGCACATTAATATTTTGCTCAGTACTCGCTACAATAAATGTCCTAATTAAAACTTTAAAGATGCCTCTAAAGATAGATGGAGGACTTCGAGAACTAGAGGAGTCTTAGAGGATAGAGAGTACAGCCCGAGTCTGCCTTTCTTGTGATAAAGGCAGACTGAATGCAATGTCTCTGAATGTAACAAGATGTCCTCACTCCTCACCTTTTTTCGCCAATAAGCATCAGGTAGGTATAGCGTAATGCAGACACTGCAAACAGTCATAATTATAAATACAGGTCGCCATTAAATTTTTAAGAAAAAAGTATCACTCAATATCTTGTTTTTTTTTTAATATAGTGTAAAGGCATGTTTTTGACCACGAATCCACCTGATGTACAGTCGGTGACGCTAGCTAAAGTTGTCATCTTTTTAAGAAGTTATTGATATAATTTCATTTCATTTTATTTTATGAAAAGGTATGGCTGAAACGTATACAAAACTAAACACTATACACAACCACATGCAAACTTCTATGAATAACTTCATCCCAAACTAGTGGCCCTGCCAACCTAACTCCTTTGCCGACTGTACCTACGGTTTTGATGTTGAAGTAGAATAGGTATGATATATTTCCAAGTTAAATATTAAATTTATGCTGACATCGCTTAAGTTATTCTATCACAAGTCTAGTCTATGCGTCATAAAACGCAGCACCTTTGTTTGTCCATCATTAATATTAATGATTGATGTAATTCCACTATATTTGCTCCAATGTTGGCGTAATAGAACCACTTAATTCCAAAGCTTTATATTCATGTGTCTGATTTACGATTGAAGGATTTATATCATCTGTGTAATATTGGCACTTATTTGGTGTTGGGCTTAGATTTCTGAATAGTTCGGTACAATGAGAACATAGTTATACATAAACAATATTAGCCTAAGGGCCAGTTTTCACCAAAGCGGAGAGGAGCGCTTAGATGACTATCCAAACAAATGATTAATAAAAAAATTAAACCGACTTCAAAAGGAATTAAAAAGCTTGAAATGACTTTAAAACGTTTTTGAGTCGGTTTTAAGTTAAGTTCTTAATGAGAAGGTTTAAAGAGGCTAGAACTTGGTTTGAAACGGACTCCAAAATAAGTTATTTCAAGCTTTTAAGATCCTTTTGAAGTCGGTTTTATTTTTCTTCCTTTTTAAAATCGCTTGAAAATTTGAGCGAACTCGGAAAGCTAAGCTTATCTGTCGACACACCAAACACACGATCGACGTCAATCGTTTGATATTTTTACATTACATCATATAAACAAATGCTGTGTCCATAAAACCTTCAGCCACAAAAAGAGGGAAGTCAGAACTACTTTGCCAGTAAAGGAACCACGCATTATATACTTAACTTGTTAGTTACAATACAAAGGCCACATAAACCAAAGTCATAGCAATAAACAACAATAAGAAGCCTTTAAAGCGTAAATCTCTGACAGTCCAATTAAACCAATTTTATTAATAGATACAATTGTTAAACCAATTAAATTGAATTATACAATTAAGGGAAGGCTACAGACCGTTTGTTGAAGTAAAAATGTTGGACAAAGGAAAGCTAATGAAGGTGACAACCTTGTGAGTAGTTAGGGATGTCACTTCGATTGATCTAGCCTTGAAACTTGTATGCATAATGTATGCCATTGTATTGATTGTTGACACATGTGGCAGCTGTGTTTAATAGTGTATTCAATAAGTAGCGAGCAGTAAAATCCTACCTTATTGACTCGCATTAAGCCTGATCGGCCACATAAACAATAGGTTTTACCGGAGTCTGCAAATTGACAGCTTTAAGAGTTAATACTAATTAATAATCAAGTTAGTATTTCTCATCATTAATTCCTCAGTTTTATTTAAGTAATATTGATTTGCACAAATAGTTGTAGGTACAGTTACAATACGTAGCTTGGACCCTCCAGCATTTTTTCCTTGGCGGGCTTGCCATTTTCCAGATCACCGAGAAAAAAAGACGGGGAAAACATTATGTTAAACGCATATACTTTTTTATAGCTGTCAAAGATCTTAAAAAGTTGTCTATTTGTGTAAAAAAAACAAGAATTAGTCGCCATTGTTATAGATAAGTAGAAACTGCTTAATTTTACGTCAGTTACTAAGACATACTAAGACATAGAATAATTTGTCTGATAAATTTTCTGTGTTTTTAAATGGTACTAATTAGAAAGAGATATGGTAAGACTAAATCATTTAAGTGTTTTTTAGTCTTACTAAGTATACCTATCTAAATATACATCATACTAAGCTTAATATTTAAAAAGAATTATTATCACGTGATAACTTATCCAGGTATCAGTTTTCAGTGCGCCTGAAAGGCTTCCGAGGTGCGCAACATTGACCGAGACACAATTTTGTAATGAGTCTCCGACAAGGTTAGCGACGTTAGATCGAATGTCATAATCAATTCAGCACTCGGCACTGAATTGAGAAAAAAGACCCAAACCTTAAACGGCTTTAAAAAAAAACAGTCGATTTTTACCCACCTACCCTTATTACTTATTGTGCAATATCGTATTATTATTATTATATAACACTAGCTTACCCGACAGACGGTGTCCTACAAATATATTTGTTTAAAAAAAAAACATTTTTAAAAAGCATTTATTCATGCGAAACATTGTTCTGTCAAAAATCCTATACTAAGAAAAAGTCCTTTCAGTTTTTGCCATATTTTCAACATTTTTCCTTAAAATTGGCAATTTTTCTTTAAAACCTTAAAAACCTATGTTCAAATTATCAAGAATATTAAAAAAATGCCAATTTAGTCTAGCGGCTAGCCAGGATTTACCAACGAATAACATTTCTTAATTGTTTATAATAAAGATTGTAACATTACGTTAATCTGTAATAGTGATATTTTGTAAATCTTAAAAAAAATGTCATAAACGATAACTTTATTTCGAGTTTCTATTATGGTTTAAGGAAAAAAACTAGTGATTTAAAACCTAAAAGATGTCATACGAAACTTGCTAATTGATTAGCTGCAGTCATTGACCACTTTTATAAATGAATGAATAAGATTTGTATAAAAAAAGCATATGAGGATTAGTCAGTCTGTGATCAAACTGGTTTTTATCAGCAGGTGGACTGATTTAGGATTAAGTCATTCTAAATTTAGCACTTGATGGAGATTGAGACGCGTCGAATAGAAAAACGAACTCTAAAAAAATTTAAACATTAGACTCTAGAATAAGAATAATGCTGTACCTACTTCCAAATTGACGAAAAAACGAAGTGTTAAATAAGTGCTTTAAAAGAACGTTTTAAATTTCGTTGCTGACTGTACCTACTAGTTTTAAATATATTTTGCATATATTAATATTTTGTAAGTTTTCATCTAAGAAGAATACGATTAACATTACCTCTTTCCAACAAACATAAAAAAGGATAATTCAACGGACTTTTTGTTTTTTTGTTTAAATTAGAAGGTACATTTTCGGAAAACTCCATAAGTAAATATTGTATTTCCAATTTCCGATTTTCTAGCTTTTTCATTTTAGAAGCTTTTTTTGGGTCTTGAAGTCTGGAACTAAGTTGACTAAGTCATCTACAGGTACTAAAATCTAGTATTTTTAATCTCGTTTCGATAATCTTAGTAGGTAATAAGAATCTAGTATTGTATTTCTCATGTTAAGTTTTTGCCACAAGTGACAACCCTAGAGCCTGAGTTTCTTTGAACGCATTGTAAACATCTCAGGGGCGTGAAAGCTCAGTACATAAAAAACTGTAGTTGTATCTACAAGAGAATGTGGCGTTTCACTGGGTACTTGTTTGCTAAAGCTGTTTACTCACTAGACGACAAATTGGTTACACGGCCGTTTACTAGAACTTGTTGCCAGTCATGGCAGGCCGACTTCTGTTTGTGATCCAGACAAATATTCTATTTTCAAAGTTGGTACCGTTACGGTTACGAGATCTAGAATAGGGTAAATGTTAACTTAGTAGTAGTTTTATAATATCCTCAGAACAACATAACATTTGTTTTTGTAATTTGGAGCAAACCATGGAGTTTTTTTGCCATATTCTTCTCCATGAGGGTAGGCTGCCTAATGAATATACCCTATAGCCTTGAAATGAAAGAAATTACCTACATAAATTACCTAATTACCTACTACTTCTAGAAATAAAAGAAATTATCATCATTGTTTGCATCTTATTATAGATAGAAGATAACTATTAACTAAGCTTTATCAACAGATAACAATTGTATGTTGTGTAAATAACTTCATAAAAAATGTTACAAATCAATTAAGTTTCTAAATGTGTCGCATTTTTGAGCTATCGCGAAAATATTCGAACAGGCTTTTATGGTATAGACACCTAAAGACACCCACTACTAAACATTTAAGCAATGCGCTGCTATGCAAAGTTATTTGTGTGTTGTTAAATCCTAATTTGTCAAACGTCAATAAACTCGTTAAAATGTTTTTTCTTTAATTATTATTAATAATTACACACACGCAGCTCATGAAGATTTCTGACAGTCAACAGGAGAGGGATTTTCATAAAAACTTGTCAAGTGATCTAACTTTGCGTTGTAGGAACAAAATATAGACATACACTTCGTGAAAAACAGCTAAGCACCTGCAACACCTGCGTCCTAATGCGTTAATTAACGCGTTAATTGTGTTCCTGTCTTTATCAACTCAATATTTTCCAACAGAGCTATCTCTGTGATAGTTATCGCGTTAAAAACGCAGGTGTAGATGGAGCATTATTAAGCTGCATCGGGTTAGATATGATTAGAAGCCGACACAAAGTATTGGAATACTAAATCTTGGAAGAGGGAGATTAACAAAACACAATGGTTGGTGAATGGTCCATGTCCATGGTCCAACCAATGGTAAGTATGAAGGCAATTAAACTTGTGACAAGAGATTTTTTTTTTCTTTTTATGATGAAAGTGACGCTATAAAGACGTTATCCGCAGTGAAGTTATCAATCATAATATTATGCATAATGCATATTATGCATTCTAACAAGAGTAGTATCTACGGCAAGTAGATACCTACGACCAGTACGTACGTTTATACCTACTCAAAAGCTCCTTACAACGGCAAAAAAAAACAATGGCACCGCCTCGCTTGTTCAGTGTCATAGATACAATTATTAATCACGAACCAAACAATCGATAAAACTCAAAGCTGCATACTTTCCTTGCACTTGACCGTTCAACAATTATACCATAAACTTTCGCTGGACACACGAGGTATGCAACTGACCTTCATCGGCCCAGTGTGCCATAGCCCGCGGGTGCGACTTTCACGACAAATCCAACAATCGATCGACCGACAAATCGATAATCGATACTTAGTGTAATAAAGTCTAGACTACACTATCCATACCATACAAGGTGTATAAGCAATTGTTTCACGAAATTGCTCGATTACTTTTGTGTGCCATTCGATTTTACCTACATTACCATTACATTATAGTAACAGTACTACTGTAACAAATTCGTATTAGAAATGATTTGTTCAAATAAATCGATTTTGTTGTTTATTACTTCCGTGTGATCATTTGTTGTTAAAAAAAAATTCTCGTTTTATTATGGTGCCATTACTCTACCATAACTAATTGTAATTTGTGGTATAGGCTAAAGCTCTAGTGCTACCAACTTATCTGTTCAGTCGGACAAAATTGGAATTAACCGATTTCCTTAGTATTTTTTGATAATAGGTACATATATAATATTCTCAATCACGCACGGCACTGGACCTTTGATAGATTAGCATTCAAAATTAAGAGCTTTAAGTAAACTCCTGCCCTTGTCCTAATTTTATTTAGGGTTGGCGCAATAGGTTTCCTTTTTCCATTCATCTCTATTAGCTGTTATGTCACTGCTTACTCCCTTTTCATCCATGTCGCCTTAGATACAATCCATCCATCTTTTCTTTGGTCTACCTCTACCCTTATAACCATTCACATTCATACTCAAAACCTATTTCTACGCGCCCTGTCGAGCTATTGTTGCGGGCTTCTCATTCTATAGGGTTGTCAATCTTCTGGTAAATAAACCTTTTTTTATCGAATAGTATATGCACTAAAAGATTTCTAGAACGTTCGTTATTATCGCAACTTTTGACATTAGGATGCGGCTCCACTGACTGATCTGTATCTCTTTAAATTATTTAAAGTAACCCTCGATACTTACATTTCATATTTAACCTAAACCTCTTAGATTATAATTAAATTCGCTTCTAAGACAACACTTAGTGCCTACCTACTTAATTTTTAATTACTCTTCTGTACTCTATCAACAAAGTTTTCGGCGAAACGAGCTATCTAGGAAAAGAGCTATCTGTAAGAAGTAGTATCGTAAAAGCGTGTTTCTATCTTAGGTTCCAAGCTCTGAAAATAAAACTTGACGATCGAACCTACGGGTGATTCTTACAATCAATTAGTCAAAAATTAAGCACATCATTATCAAAGTTAAGAAATCATTCAAGTATATTGCTTATTATTATTTTTAAAACATAAACTACACCCCTGTTGTCAGGTGTTGAGATAGTGTAAAAACTTTCCGAAAGTACTTTTGTGCTTTAAATCTCTGGGAGAAAAATTATTAAGAAAATATTAACGTTTTTCTAAGAATTACCCCTACGTATATACCGCATATTCTCACAATAGTTGACCTTCGATTAGGTACACCGCGTAAACAAAGACTCTCACTGATCTCCACGTCATCGTCAGGTGTGTATGGTCAAATGTGATCTCGATCACTATCATTGAGCACAATGGGCTCGCCCACCGCTTTCACTCTTCGATTGATGGCCACCGATACCTTGACCATCGTTTTCGTAGACACATTTACATTTTGAGCAATAAAATATCGTGGGTTCCAACTTGACCCACTGCACTGCATTTCTACGTTTATGGAAAAGTGACGCTCAGTTTTTATTGAAATAACCTATTGTTCTAGTTATCAACTGTGATTAAATCTAGCAAGATAAAAGTAGGAAGTCCGTATTCTGGGTGGCTTTTAGATGATTAATTCTTGATTAAAAGTAATAAAGGCATTTGTCATGAAATACATCGCTGTCTTGCTCATAAAAAAACATAAGTAGCTATCATTCTAAACTCTAAAGTAATCTAGCTAAAAAGACAGCTTCCGAAATGTAATCTTTCTTTAATATAAATGGTTAGAATACCTCCTTAAAGTTTTCGTAATGTAGGTTAAGCTCTGAAAATATAACAGCCATTAAGGATTCATAATACAAAATTATGGTGCTTGTAGGCGGCAGTTATGAATTGTGTTTTGGATAAGACAGCCTATTGAAACATTTAAGTCATTGATACTATTTTGGAAATTATTGACCCATAAACTAGTAGTTAAAACCACCGAATGGATGGCTACGAATAATGGCGATCATAAGTTAGCACAATAAGCATCATTTGTTTACCATCTCCAATCCACACTTCACTATTTGAATATCGAAACGAAACTTTTTTATTTTAATCTTTTTAAAATGACAAAGGAAAGCGAAAGTAATGCTCCACAATAGAGCTTTTTAAAGCAACGCAAAGGTCAGAAGTCTAAAATGACGTTTGCAAACAATTTTTCATTTTGGAATATCGCATTCAATTTGTGAAACCGAGCGTGGTCCGTTATTTATAATGTTTTGTAACCAAAGGGTTACATAAGTGATCTTGTTATAAGATATTGTCTGTTTGAGTTTCACTTTTTTGTACGGTACAAGACAGTGTGTATTGTTTTTCAGTTTTGACAGGTAAGTAGTTAAATTGTCGTCGTTACTTTTTGACAGTTGACAGTTTATCAACTTCACTGAGTGGACATCATATTTTTTCTAGCACAATGCGATAACAAAACATGCATCCTGCTTATTTTCTCTCCGAACAATAACTATGGCCCTCGTTTAACAATTCATTGATCAACAATTTTGCGAAATCGTTCCAGCTATTTTTATTTTTTATTCGTAGGTATACATAGATAGATAAAGTAAACAGCTTCAATAGGCAACTTGCTATTAAAATTATTAGGCAAACCTAGACCAAGGGTCCGAGTCACATTTATTGTACAAGGTATTTTTAGAAAGGTCAGCGTGTTGATAACACTTTAAGGCGCTGTCCCACTGCTGCGCATGGGCACGCTACGCACACGTCGACTTAAGTTCACTTTGTACGAAAATGTAATGAGAAAACATTTACCTACTACAAGACTGCAAAACGGAAATAAACAAACACTCACGTATAACCATGTGAGCCCTGCTCGGGTATAAATACAAATGGCCTGTCCGGGTTTAAAAACGTGTGGCCTGCTCGGATGTAAGTAACCAATTGTAGCCTGTTCGGACATAACCACGTGATGCCTGCTCGGGTATTAACAGGGCGAATACGAAAGTTGAACTTGAATTGACGTGTTATAGCAGTCACGCTGCGTTACAGCTAGAGCTGTGCATTTCGAACACAGCATGTGCTAGCAGTGCAGTGGAAAACACGCAACCTGACAAATGAACCCAGCTTAAATGCGTAGCAATGGGACAGTGCCTTTAAGAGGAAAATAGACAGCTGCAACATTTCAACCTTCACCCACGTACTCATGCACTTAGTATTTACGGTTTGACTTTACCACTAGATTCTAGGGTCACCAGGACATTGTTGAAGCTATATACTACTTACTATAAATAGCAGGATATAAATATTCACGGTTATTAACTACACTTTCAAAACACACATAGCAGATGTGGCCGATGTGGGCCACGCGACTGCTATTTATGCTCATGATGAAAAACGCTACTGACATATCTGACCCAAATATGAATAGGCATATTCCAATAAATAACGGAAAAACCATTAAATTTGTAATTGTAAATGTATAAACGTACATAAATGGCAATCTCAGATTAATTATTTTGAATGTGTCTACAACAGATTTCAATGCAGCTGAATATTGCTATTCGATTCTATTATGCTATAAACGCCTTATAAAGTTTATACGACGGTTTTATACCTTGTCCGGGAGAAGTGACAATGTGGTAACCCTATTGGGATGTGTGCCAACAGGTTCGTGCGGCCAGTCGACCTACTTCGAAAGAGGCTATCTTACACCAAACATACTATAAACGCCTCCGTATAGACGTATGAGTACTTACGTTTTGCATTTCGTTTCTGGGACGGCAAGTTGCCCTGAAACCGATAAATACAGTTTGTGGACCCAAAAGATAAGCTCAGTGTTTCATTAAGAACTTTTCGATTGTAGATATGAAAGAATCTGGCTGTACACCTGCCTTCGATTCCTTGAAAAAAAAAAGATCGAATATTTAAAACTACCAATTCGAGGATAAGACAAATTAACATACTTTTTGGTAATTTTTATTTCTTGCAGATTGGGTCGTTGGACATCGTGGTTGTAAGCTGCTTATTTATTTATTCTACAATGTAAATAAGATAGTTAATAACAAATCGTTAATACCCATGCAAAGTTAAACCATTGCCAATTAAAATTGCAAAACTCCACATTGATGCTTACAAAGTAATAAAAAGTAAAAAAGTAAGGAACCAGTCGGCACAATGAGTTGCATACGTTGGAAATCAACGCTTTAATGACGTCACATAGACAAGGATTGACAAGTGGTGGCAGACGATTGACGTATGCGCATCTCACAGGGTTGAACTAAGTCAAGAATTACTGGACCATTTCGACAATTTTTTCCTTTAAATGTCCGAGAAAGGTTCGAAGAGAAAAATTTGAAAAAATAAGGAGAATCTAAGGTGGGTTAAAGTTTGCTACTTATCCGTAAAAAATGAAGAAGGACATTACAGAAATTTATGATCTATGATATATTTAGAGAAGCCTCTGATGTCGCGGGGGTAGTGATAGTAGTACATATTAAATACGAAGATCAAGCTAGAACAAATCGGAATAAATGAACGCAAAAGAGGAATATTAAGGAAACAGCACACCAAGTGTGTTACACTGTTAGTGTTTGAATTATCTAAGCTGTCAAAGATTTTCTGAAAAAACAGTGAGATGCGTTTACAGCAGAGAGCGATGGATCAGGTCCTTATAAAAAAAATATACATAAACACGTTCTATTGATAAGATAAAATCCTTTTTAAATGATGTCGCTTAAAACATTATACAGCCATTTCATCGCCCTTTGCTGTCAACGCTATTTCACTCAGTTTTTTTTAGTAAAGCACGGACACTATTACGTTGCAGTTCGCCTATTATATTATAGTCCTTAGTATTTCTACGTAGATCTATAATTCTCATGTTATTTTCGAAAAACTAATGAACAAAATGTACATCCCTAATAGACTTACAGACAAGCGACGAAAGATTGACATTGATGGATGTTCGCTCGTGGATAGGTACTAATTGGAGATTTGCATATTCCCCGCTCCCCCACTCCCAGCCCTTCGCCGACTTTACTAATATCTTCATCAAATCAGATTCTGTTGAGAATTGCAATGTTAGTTGTGTGTGGTCTGATTACCCATTATATTGGTGCTGATTCTCCTGTACGTTAAACTAATTATAGTCTAACTATATCTCTTTCTAATAAACATCATTGAAAAGGACAGCAAATTAATCAAATTAGAGCTGTCAAATTAGTCTACGTCCTCTTAGAGGAAAAATTTTGCATCATTCTTCCAAGTACGTTCTTGTAATTGACGTAAAAATAGACGAGACCTCTATGACATGCCGAATAAATTCTCGTTGATGTCACGCAAATGGACTAGTTTGACAGCTCTAATAATCTTGTATCCTTTTCTAATGATCTCAGTTAGAAAGAGAGATAGTGATAGTGTGTGCAAGAGAATTGGCACCATTATATAAAAATCCAATGAATCGGTGTTTGGTCTAGTATTGTTACTGTGCCAGCGTGTTGCCGTTGAGTTCGAAGTTTCTTTTACATAAAGCAATTGACCTAAGTGTTTAAGTAGCAACGACTGTTGGTGGGCGTTTGTAGATGCTGTCAATAGGTAGTAAAGAATTTATTGCTCGTTTATTATTAACTGCCGCTTATTAACTAACCTTTTTGGTTTGGTTCTGATTCTCCACGAAGATTATGAGAACTTTTTGAATGTTGAATACATCTCACCACTCGTCAGTGAAATTGGAAATGATCTCATTGCAGAAAAGACACAGAAAGTAATTAATCTGACAACCCCTAATAAAGGTCTACTAACGAAATCAAATCTATTACGAAAGTAGGAATAGGATTTTTCGAGCTGTAGATGTCAAATGTGACACTGCATAGAACAGATTTGTGGCTGAATCTTGTTCATAACCTGTTGTGTTTAACGTGATATGGCGACCATATCACTGCCCACGCGCACGTGTCTTGCAGTGAATTATTGTGACGCTCCCCGCGCTCCACATTCGAACAAAGTGGAACGAAAGCTTTCCTGAACTACAGATACAGTTTAACTACAGATACAGTATTGCTTACAGATTTAAGTCAATTTGGTACTTAAGTTACCATTGTAAATTATTATTACAAGTAAAAAAAATAGAGCCCGGTAGTGATGGCAGCTGTCAAATATTTTGCGTAGCGAAGGCATTAGCCTATAGTGACCATTCGACCATCGCGTAGTCCAAACGGGTAGGTAACAAAGTACTGTCTCAGGAATAATTCCTCAAATATATTCTTTTTACCATAACTAAAGATCAAGAACCCCTCGACCGTTCTATAATTTTATTACATACACTTGCTTCTCTAAACAGCACCAGATATTCCATCATAAAAAGGGCTAATATCGTAACATCCGCCGCTTAAACAAAAAGTAAAACATGTCTAGCCACTCCTCCATTTCTTGTTGCTTCAACATCCTGGCTAGTTCGCCATTTTCTATAAAATAAAAGGTAAATAAGCATAATCTTGCGGCGTCGAGAGGTCAGCCGTGCACTGCCCTGCATTGTCTTCCGATATCGCCAGGCAAAGCGGCCATAATACCCTTTCATAGCGTTTAACATCAGAGACGAACAAAGCCGAAAGGAGGCACACTAAAATTGACAACATAAGAGCAACAACACATGCTAAGCTATTGTATGCAACCTTGTAAGGAAAATGGGCGGTAAATAAAAATAAACTGCAAGGCGCTATTTTTATTTAAACTTCCTTTGTTTATAGTTAACATGCTGGAACATGGTGTACAGAAGTGTTCAGTTAGTAAGAAACGTTAGTAATTTCGATACTGGTGCTATTTCTCTTGCACGCGCTCTAAACTAATTTAGACTCGCCATCTCTCTTTCTAACAGGGATCATTAGAAAAGGATAGCAGATTTTTAGAGCTGTCAAATTAGTCCATTTGCTTGATATCAACGAGAATTTAGTCGGCATGTCGTAGCTAATTTTACGTCAATTGCAAGGAGGTAGACTAATTTGACAGCTCTAATTTGGTAGTCCAATTTGGTGTCCTTTTTCGATGGTGTTTATTAGAAAGAGATATAGTTAGACTAAAATTAGTTAAGCGGGATGTACAAGAGAATCAGCACCATTGTCCGCATAAAGCTTTAATGTACATTGTACTTATTGTAAGTATGATAATACTAAAATTATTTTCTAGGAATTTTGGCAAACACAAGATGCTGATACATCTCCTTGGTATTCTGCACCGCTTCGATTATTTGCAACACGATTTTAAAATCGGGCGACTTTTTATCGTTTATGTTTTCTTGCGCATATAGCGATAATAAAATCGGACAATGGCACATTTCTTACATTGATTTCACACATTGTATTTATTTTGTGGCTTATGTTTAGCCTCCCTAGCTGATTTTTGCGAAAAAACATTCAATAAACAGACTTTTCGACCTTTACGATTTTATTATAGTATAGACTAAACCTTGTTTTTGTATGAGTTTCTTTCTATTTCCCTAAAACAATTTCGCGACAGTTGCCATTGACTATTTGCAATAATAGTTTTGAACTTAAAATTGAAAGTGGCAGTTACAATTTGCAAGAATTAACGCTGGCTTTTGTTTACAGCTTTAAAAATAAAGTGCGCAACATGTAGAAAGTAAGGAAATTAATGATTACAAAAATAAACATTTAGGAGTGTGAATCTCGGTCGGTGCATCGCAAAATGACCGTGTAACGGTAGTCGTCGCCGCCAATTAGACGGAGTCGCAATGCCTTGCAATCACATAGTTAGGTAATACGAATATGCGTAACGTGATAATATTTATAATTAGTGAATAGGTACAACATAAATGATAATGTTAGTGACAATATTAGAAGATTTTTTAATCGTTTAGTTTATGCCCATCTAGTCAACGCTTCAGTGGAAGCGTTAACGTTCTTTCTATTTCAGTCTAGTCCTAACAACGCTAATATGTATGAACTTTAATTAAACATTATATAAAATAAGTAAAAATGTTTTTTATGTAAAAAGGTTTTGTCACCAGAACTAAAGCTGTGTACCAAATATCAGATCAATCTATCAACAGGAAGGGGGTGAAATATCGATTACTAAATTTGAACCAAATACTAAACAGGGCAAGCTAAGAACAGTAACCTATCAGATAATACTAAGGTCACATAAAACGTTACCTAAAGGAAATTTCTGTTCGTTTCTAAGTGCAGGTAAAGATAACTGTAAGCTAAAGCTAGTTGTTAAATAAAATGTTTCATTATTAGACTCGGTCAAAATGGCTATTCAACATTAAGGGGACTGTTAGAATAAATTGAACAAAACTATCGGGTGTAGAGGTTATTACCTATCTATTTTGTACCTATTGTGCCTAGTGGCACATAATAATGGCACATGATAATGAACTACGCACGGTAAGAAGTAAATCAGTTACAACTATATGCACTGACGGAATATCAGTAAGTAGAATTTTTCATCAAAATTGTTACCACCATCGTCCACCGGACATGGACGATGACATACGGTCCGTGATAACGGCGCGAGTACCATAGTATGAGTTACCGACGGTTTTAGTGAAAAGTAATACATATATCGGCAGGGTCGGAGCAAACTCGAACTAGGGATATGGATCTAAAATTGTACAGTACGCGCAATGGTTCTGTGTAGTCTGTGAGAGCCCGATAAGTATTCAACGTGATTTGATGCTACAGGAGTATTTTATGTGCAAATGCTACTCGTAGGTCACTTTAAAGACTAAGAGAACCGTCACTCTATGGCTTGTCTGAAGTAAGGCCTTTTAGAGTTAGAGTGAGTAAGCATGAAAGATAGCGAGCAACAGAGATAGCGATACGCTCGTAGCTCACTTCAGACAAACTAGTTCAGAACAGGGGCGGAACTACCATATAAGCCGAAAAGCCTGGCATGCCCTAGAAAATAACCAACAAAAGTATCACGTCATAATAAATTACGTATCATTATATGAATAATATGACATTTTAAATCTCGCGCCACTTTTCAATTATGCAGAGTGCGCGATCTCGTTTAAACTTTAAATCTATGGAAAGTGTTCCGTGCGTGGCACGGAACGTATCGCACGTTTTGACAATCCCTTCAATCGCTTCACTCACTGTCATTTTGCCTACACGGTGCGAAGTTAAAGGTACGGTGCGCAGCCTGCTATATTGCTCTCGCTCGCACTTGTTGAATGTAAATGAGGGATGTGGTGGATTTTTTCTTGAATGTAAGTGCATTGGAATCATAGATGTCATTTGAGTACTAAAATCATGAAATGTACCGACAAAATAAGCCTGGATTAGCTGCTTTTTTTTAAATGTTTGTTGCGTGCAGTGACGTTTATGTTTAAATGTATGAATGAAGTATGTAAATAAACAAGATTTTTAGTTTGCGCGGAATACTGAATGGAGGGCTTTTTTGATAATTTGACTTTGTTGTTTAGAGAAATTGTAATGGTTATAATAGTAGTGCAGTATGATGTGTATACTTAGTGGAAATATAATCTTGAAAAGCGTTTAATAGTTGAGTTTGTTTAAGTTAATATTCATCATATAAATAATGAATTTCAATTGGCGTAAATGGTTCGCCCCTAAAACGACGCTTTATAAGTATGTGCAAGTTTTATTAGATCGCAGAAAGGTAAATACTTTGAATTTTGCTAAAAAGAAATTTGTGGATTGTCGGTTGTTCTCATTTGAACAAATTATTTTTTTGGTGTTGCATTTTTATCGTGAATGACAAGAAAATACTTCAGACTAGTTGCCATAAAACGACACCACACAGGCATCTCAATATGTAAAAAAATTTAGCCGCTCTTATTAAGTACTTTTCCAATTCTCGTTAGTTATGTATGTGATAGGATCTCAAAGAAGGTAAGTATGTACCTATAATGTTTACGTTGACCATAACATTGCATTGTAGTAGTAGTATGATAATTCAAACATACTTAAAATCAAGTCAAATGCAACAACATCTATTTAAGGTAATTTTTATCAAAGAAATTGTAGTAAATAATTCCTATAGAATATCGATGAGAGATGGAGTGGAGTGGAGTGGAACCTTACTGGGTGGTATTAAAGTTCTGCATAATTTCAAGAGATGGCGCTTTTTACAAATTATTTACTTTTCAGTGCTTTTTTACTTTGGTTGTGTTTTTTAATACTTCATTCATAAGTACCTAAACCTTGAAAAAAATGATGGGCATGCCTTGCTATTTGGGCCTAGGCACGCCACTGGTTCAGAATAACTGTAGGAACTACGTATATCGGTAGATATATCTTATATCAAACATAATACCCGCGACTACGTTTTCCTGCCCTACGGTTATTGTCATGAATCGCAAACTGGATGGTAGAGACTGGTTGTTTGCTCGAAAGCCTTTAGGGGGAATGACGTCAGTAATAAAAGCATGTAAGAAGGGCTCGAAGGTTGATTTTTGGCCGCAACTAAGTACAACCTTCGGGTGAAGCCTGAAGATCTAATTCAGGCTTCACCCGAAGAATTTTAGTTCAAGAATCCTGGAATCTCGAAAAAATTAGTTCCTGATATCTCGAAAAAGATACAGCTGTCCCATAAATGTTTGTTGACATAACTCTAAAAAATGTATGGAATATTGTTTTTTTCGTATATAGCATACCTTGCCTTCTAAACTGTAAAATTTGGAGCTGAGTGGGATACGTAACGTATTCCGATAGATACTACGCTCTACGCGTAAAAAGAGATTTGAAATTTCTACTGATTCTGGTGGGATACGGTGGCTTACCGGTCCAAGTGTCGCCATGGTACGTCGAAATCTTAGGTTCGAAATAGTAAGAATCCTACCCTACCTTAAATTTTTTTTATTAAATAATCATAATATGTATGGAATAGGTGATTTAATTTCGCGATTCCAGGTTAAGTTATAAACTTAGTTGTTCATAATGATGTGTTCGATGACCCCTTTTCAAGAGATAGGCATGATTTAAATTTCACTCTGTACTTACGAAGTAACTATTAGGTAATCTGTGTCTGTACACTCTTTATAATTATGTATACGTATGTCTACAACCCTAGCGCTCCTAATTACAGCTTTAAGCTCATTCAAGCTAACTTAGGTATCATAAGCACAGAGTAACAGATATAAAGCAATCTGCCATAATTTATTTCTGAAGGAGATTGCTTTGTATAATCTGTTACATAGATGCCTAGAGCGCCCGGGGCGGCCGACCCATCATAAATTGCAATAACCATCACGTTTATAGAACCCTTATATTGCTCTTATAAGTAGATATTACAAGAGCAGTTTTAATCGATGCTGTTTTGTTTTTAAATGTTATGTCAGCTGAAAGATTAACTTGTGGTAGGGAGTTGTATTCAAACGCATACATAATGCTTTATGTATGGAGGAATAAACTGTCTATTAATTCAAGTGAGGTTTCAAAGCGGCTTACGACCAAAAGAGGATTAAGTTTTGATTTGAGGACAATGTCAAAACATCACATCACATCTGTCTGCCATTGGCATTGACAAAACTACTTATATTGTGTACCAATTTTTACCACTTTATACCATTGAGTGGTAGGTAGTACCTACCTAAGTATATTGGCAATAATATAAAAGCGATCTGTTACGGATAGCCTAAGTAAAAAATAACAACTATTACTATTATTAAGTAGTAACATACTAATGTAGCCTTGTTTTAGAATAGGTACCTACTTCAAAGGTACATAAATTCACGCTTTTTTCCCATGTAATAATAAAACTATTTAATTTATTTATAATAAGTTAGACTTTCGTAAATCTGACTTATATATTAAATATTATTACGAATTTACTTACCGGTTGATTTCGGGTATTGCCAGACTAGTTTCGAACTCAAACAGAGTCCATAATTATGGTCCATGAGGTCCGCGACGCTGACTACACTCGCTCTTGAAAATGGACTCCGTTTAAGTTCGAAACTGGTCGGTAATCCTGAAATTAACTTGTGAGTAAAGCCGTAATAATATTTAATATTATGTGGCCTTAGTTAGAATTAGTTGCTTATTATGACAGTCAGCAACATTGTAAGTGCTTATAATCCGATAAACAGATAAACATAGAGATTTATGATAATTACGGACACTTATTTCTAGGAATATCTACCAGTTATTTGTTTAATTTGAAGCTAGACATTATCATGTCATTAGCTGACAATGTTTTGATTAAGATTCCTCATTTACGTAGTAGGCACGTAATCTATAAATATTAGGTGAATCCAGAATTTCCCGAGTCCGATTTTTCTAACCATATTTTTTTAATTGTCTTTTTTCACGTGATAAGGATCTATGGCAATTGATTTTTGCATTTAATAATTAATAAATGAGCTTGTAACTATACCACTGCAGGGCAGAGGCCTCTTCTCATACAGAGAAGGATCGAGCATTAATCACCACGCTAGTTCACTGCGGGTTGGCGATTTCAGACTATTAAAGTCCAGGTTTCATTACGATGTTTTCCATCACCGTTAGTCAGTTGTGTCTTAGAAAAACTAAGAAAGAAGTACCTACATGAATTGCATTGAATAGTTTCCAAAAAAAAATTGAACCACGAGAGAAAAAGAAAAGAAGAAAAAGAAGGAAAGAAACTAGTTATCAATAGGGAAGATGTTTAAGAGATTCCCTTTTTTGTAAATTTTATAATGGCAAACGTAGTCACGTCGCGTCGCAATCAGCGATGGTTAGGAGTTTAGAATGCCGAAAAAGAACATTGAGATGATGCCGAAACCCTAAACAACCCTCTTACTTGCCTCTACTTACTTATCGTCCATATTTCATTCAACAACTAGTTCCAATTTCCAATGCGACACAATAAATTATCCACCACCATCCATCATAGGTAAGAACGCTTACCAGCTCTGAAAGCGACAAGGCCAGGCACATTTTGATTTACGCATCACTTTCATTCAGTTACCGTTAAAGCTTTTAAACCGGACGATATCGAGGAAAGTCGGTAAAGCAAGACGGATGGTCGGCTCTTGCTTAATTTTATGCTAATAGCCGGTACGCGTGTGAAACGGAACGACCGAGCTGCGCGAGAGCATTGTCGCTAGGGATTTGTAGAGCTTTCGTAACAATCTGTGTTTTGTTAAATGGGAAATATAGGTAGGTATAAGTAATACTTTATGGTGGGTATTTAGATTCATTCATTTGTATAAGGTTTAAGTAATTGTGCGTTATAGTAGCAACTGAGTAGCAACTAAATGTTGTAAATAACAATTTATTAATATACATCAACAAGTACCTATATTGTATCTATTGTATTTTTAAGCATAAGTTTTTTTACTTGGGCTTAAACTGAACATAAAATTCATTATAAAAATTACCATCTTGACAAGTTTAGCCAAAACTCTATAAATATTGTTGTAACAATTTTCGTCAGAAACAAATCAAGTACAAAAATAGTAAAATATAAGGGCATGTACTCACGTTCCCGAGGAAGCCGCTGCATGGTTGTATCTGCGGTGGCAACGGAGGCAGGTCCGGTGAGCGACGAGTCCTGGGGCTCTGCCGTGGGCACCGCGCCTGCTCGGTCTGACCCATCTCTTAGTTAATGTGCATCGCTGAAAGAAAGTATTATTGATGATTTTGTATAGTAGAAGATAGCTAAGAATAATCTACAACAAAAGATCGTTAAATAATAATAAAAAGCTCTACTCTGACCTCCACTCTCCGATCTAATCCAGAAGTCAAGACAGCCGGTATTTTACAAGTTGTAAATAAGTAGGTATCTCGATCTAATAATAGTGTTCTAACGGTTCTAACACATACTTAGTTTCTAATTAATTGCATGCTAAAGCAACATTTTTGATCTAAGTGTATGATGTGCAATTGCAGTTCCAAAGGTTAATTACAACGAACCAACTATTAAAATGTCAGTCTTATACGAATCATGAACTTGCTTGCTAGTAAATAAATTGGTACTAATAGATCAGATAATTGGCCAAAAGTACTAATAGAATCACCTATAGCAGTGTATGCCAATAAATTAGTGGTACGCGTATCCCCAGGACTACGCGAGATTGCATCAAGGGGTACCTACGCGCAGCAATCCCTTAACTTAAAATATTAAATCCTTACTCCTCTGCCTCGTTGGTCTAGTGGTAGCAAGCGCGACTGCTGAGCACGAGGTCCTGGGTTCGATCCCCGGGTCGGGCAAAGTGTTATTGGGTTTTTCCATTAGGAAATGCTCAGTAGCAGCACGGAGTCTGGAATTGTGCCCGTTTAATGGCAATAGGCTCGCCCCCTATTACATGGGACTTATTACATAGCCGGCGAAATGTGGGTGTACTACACACCTCTGCCTACCCCCTCTGGGGAATACAGGCGTGAGTCTATAAATAAAAATAAAAATAAATTAAATCCTTAAAAATATATTTAACGTTCCTGTAATAAGGAATACGCAAATTTGAGGCCTTTCTTGAAGTGGTACGTAGAAAAATCTAGGTAATTGAGAACCACTGACCTGTGGTAATCATCACGCATTTGTTCAATATGTAAAACTAAAAAAAATACAGAAAAAATTGGCATAGCTTTAGATCGCGCAACTAATTCCATCTAATATCCAATTCGAATGTAAGTATTCTAAAAAATGTTTGATGAATCGACATACATACGCAGTAATCAAATCACCATTTAAAGTAGACATTTAGTACACCTACTTCGAACTCTCTTCCATAGTCCATAAAGTCACGATCATCACATTAATTACTTTAATCATTTCACATCCAATTCAAAACTCAATTAAAACAAACTAGTGTGTCAAAATGTTCTATGTATAGTATAAAAAGGGAGGTCACCTAACATTCGTTTCATTACAATGCATTTTACACTTTACCTCTCCAAAGATAGTGTTCGTTTGAGTTATCCAATTAGCAAATCTTAACGTTCTGTATAAAATCTAACGTTATTTTTATAGTGAAAACTAGAAAAACATGATTTTGTCAATAGGATTGCGGATGTCTGTGTGTATTGTGGTGTATTATGGTGATTGGAACCAACGGTTGCTGTCGAGGTCGTTTATTCACCTTTGTAATGCTACCATTAGTTATAAAATCATATTCGATTTTAATTTCCAAGTTTCGCGATAAGCTTCAATTTTATTATCAGCGTATCAAGATCAACCTACTCGACCAAGGATATCTACATACATAGACATAAATAGTGTTACTTGGTTGGATAAATACCTACGTACAGTCTTCATCAGCGATTCTGTTTAAGAATAAGTGCTTTCTAGGTCTTCAAAGAGTACAGAAAAATAGAAAACATCAGGGTTTGCATCAGCTTTATTTTAGTATTTCTGCTAATTCTTATGTCTCTCCCAAAATTCTTTAATCGCTACAGTAATGCTTAGGACCTGGGCTGTTCTTTCTACCTCTCCCACACAATCTCTAACCGGGGTAATCATGGATTCGAAGAAAAACCTCTCTAGGGTATCCAGGTCAGATAACTCTTCAGTTAGCACAATGACATATGGTTCATATTCCACGCTCACTCTTTGCTGAACCTCTGGTGTCAGTTTTACGAATCACAAACATTAACTGTAGCTACATATGAAATGTACATATGAAATGTACATTTAATATACATTTTCTAACAAATGTTAGTAAATAGCTAAAGATCATTCTTGAATTTTCTGATATTTCTTTAGATAAGAGTCAGCTCTATCTAGGTAGAGGTGGACTTATGCCATAAGGTACTAATCCCTCAAGGCATGCCACTTTATCCAGAAAAAGAGGCCCAGCTAGTTTTTATAAATATTTCAAAATTATCATAATAACAGTTTTCTTATATGTAATTCTAGCAGTTTTCACATAATGCGTAGATAATTCCACTTACAATTTCATACGATTATATGAATTAACGAACCCAAACCGACGATTTCTTTTATTCATGAGTTGATTAATATACAGACAAAAAGTTATTGCGTAGTAGGTATTTGTCATGGTTTTTAGGGTAAATTAAATTGACCTAGAATTAATTGTGAAGGGTATTTAAGACTTCTAGAAAACAACACCACATGTATCATAATTCGAGTTTATATCCCCAAGTGTAAATTTTTTGCCACATTTCCTAAAAAAATCGAGTAAGTAACTATTCTTTACGTGCTCTTACACGCCCAATTTTTTTCGACAGTTGTGAACCAAAATGTGTTCTAAGTAGGCACTCGCAATCCATGCTAAATCGCTATTAACAATCGCTATAAAACAAAATAACACACAATATTCTACTTATTCCCATATAACCACATGTTCCTTCAATATGCATAGATAATTTGCCACATAAAACCATCGCCAGCTGACCTATTTACCAACTAACAAGAAAGATTCTTTATCATAACGTACCAAGATATTATTTGTAATCTTGCTTGTATCGGCAATTTGTAAGACGGTTCAAGTATAACTGGTTCATTCTACCTAGATTCTGTGTTTAAGTATCCAATAATTACTCCGTTAACATGCTACCTATCTTGTTCGTCTGTATTGCAAAATGTCGGAATGAAGAGTCGAAGGTACTTACTGAATAAATATGCAAGGATGCCTAGACGTAAGTTGTGCAAGAATTAAGTACCTTCGTTTCCGTTCTCTATGGAATTGAAATAAAACTTAGGCTATAAATTAATTGGTTGGAACTAGATTTTGTTAATTATCATTGGGATTTGTTTGCACCTAGACTATTTATATTTAAGTATACCTAGACTATTAGTACTTACCTATTTACTTAAGGATCCTTTTCACGATAAAAAAATGTGTGTGACAATAATAAAACCCATGCGTACATAATAGACTTAATTATCATGCTTGCTATCTGTAAGAAAATGTCCAAGAATAACCCAACTAGCAAAATTTTAACTTACAAGTGTCCTAAGACCAATAATTTTTACTCTTTTAGCATACTTACAGACAACTGTAAGTGTCGATTTAGGCGCACTTTATAAGAGAATTCTCACTTACAGTCAACTAATAACGCTCTTATTGAAGATTACTTTACACTAACAATATTCTTGTTACTGCTGTTGTAAGACCAAAATAACTTATGATGGTCTTATAACAGCATGGTTTGAGGGAAAATAGACTTAGAGCACTCTTAGGACTGCACTTGCAAGTGTAATTCCCCTTATATTGCTCTCTGGAAGCTCAATAACGGAATATTTATCACAACAACCGAAAGTGTGTGCGCGAGTGCTGTTGAAATAAAAAAAAAAACAAGTTTAACTGTCAACTTGTATAAGTATTATTTGTATTAGTAACTAGTATTTTTATTTCTTGTAACCATTTAGTTCATTTGCTTGATAATTATGTGTCTATGAACTTAAATGACTTGCGGTGTACATTTCTTCGAATGTTTTGTGGAATAAAGTAGAATTTTTTCACAGGCCCACTTAATTATGTATTTAGAATATTAGTAAAAACATATTAACTTATTATAAAAATAAAAACTGACGCCATTAGAGATTTATAAGACCAATTACTCTTCTCTAAGATAACTTTAATACTAAAATGTCTTATTTCACACTACTTAAGTTAATTTTAAGCCTTTTGAACTTATTGAGCTCTTACATAAAAGAACTACTTGCAGCCATTTAATAAATTTAGGGTTCCTTTTAAAACCATGGCTTACAAATTACCATTTTGTGGTAGGTGTAATATTAGATGAGACAAATATGCATCAGTATATTATATGTAGGTACCTAACTGTTGGGTAAGTTGTGACTTTTAAGTGAGTTTGTTTTAAAATATTTTTATTAACTCTTTTTGTAGTGAATATTGACCCGGCTGTGTCACGATCGATAGTATAATGGTTGCCATAATGGATGTGGACTGCTTTTTGAGTAAAAAAAAATGAGATTGCTCAAGAAGAGGAAGTGGCCCTGGACCGTAACTCACTTTATTCTTACACAAAAATGTTTCGCTTGTGGATACACATCATGGTATAACGAAAATGGCCCTCAAAAGCCATTTCATTTCATATTAGTTCAAAGCGATGTAAATAAACTATTGCATGCCGAATTCTTCTGGTGCCGAAACTGCCACGAATTCGCAACTTAAGACCACTATCCGCCTGATGAATGCGAATTATGTATGTAATTAAAACCAGAATATTGTACCTACCTACATTTTCAAGTTCAGGAGTACCTACGTACGTATACATTATCATATTTATTATTAAATTAAAAGCTTTTTTTACCCGCAAAGTTCTACAGCCACCTAGAGTATCTTTGTTTAACTATACGTTAAAATATAAGTGATAAATAGGTGGGCAGAGCGCAAAAATACTGCAATGAATAGTAGTGGCATAATATATTATATCAACATAATATTATCTTCTTGTTTTTCTACGGAACCATCGACCGATTTACTAGCTCCATCGTTTTTTATCGTAGTTGTAAGTAGTTTTATTTGTGATTTTGTGTATTTTTGTTTTATTTTATTTCTATATGCTCCGCTTCTTTTAAATTTTTTCCATTTTTCAAACTCCATAGTTAACTGTTAGTGTTACAAACACTTAGCGTTGTTTACATGAATATAATGGCCGACATTCTTAATAAAGTGTTCACAAGTCTTCCATAAGACCAAATAGTCTGATAGAGCTCTACTATCATTCGCTTTCTCTTTAATTTGACTCAGAGAAGACAATTTACACTTAGAACGAGTTGGTTTCATAGTAGTTTTATGCAAAAGTTTATTAAGATCATAAGTGTTATAAACCACTCAATGCAGACTCTACTAAGAAAGAATGTACTTTTAAGATGCTTTTTTAAGTGTAAATAATATTCAAGAGCAATTGCTCTGTAAAAATGCGCTTGTAAGACAACTGTACTGATAGATGTGTTACAACGATTCTTTATATACATCTATAAGAGCACGTACTAAGTGTTAGTACTCTTTAAGTACAAAACGTCTTGAATCATGCTTTTATAAGATGTTCTGTCATAGTCAAGACACATGTAAGTCAGTTGTAATACCTTAGTTCTTAAATCAGCACATCTACAAGAGAAAATTGCTAGTTGGGAAACAATTTATTAAAATAACTTTACTATGTTAATGAAAGAAGCGACCTTGTATCGTTAGCTTAATGGGTACCTATCGGTTGATTAGGTTTCCTATAATTCTATACCGGTCTAACGTCTGTCCATCAATCAATATCTTAAGAGACCATTATGTGGAAACAGCCCAATAAATTGAATTTCAAAGGAGCCTCTGATTCTAAGAGGTCGTTGAAGAAAATTATTAAATTTATTATTTGTACAAAGAATTCACATTACTACCCTCATTAATGACCATCGTTAGAGTCCATAAAAATGAAGCTTCATTATTTTCGAAAACTTAAAGTAAATTAAGTACTTTCACAAAGAAAAATTACTGTTCAAAGTAAAATCGTACTCGAATTATCTGTAAATAAATGTTGTGCCCGTTGCGCCTAGACACGACACGCCGACACCGAATTCCAATCCTTTATTTATAAAGGCCCGTTGCGCTAGCGCTGCGGCTCAAATTATAGAGGGTGAATCGTCTCCAGTTAAACGAACCACGACTCATGAAGTTGTTGAAGCTTTTTGTACTTTTTACTAGCAGGCATTAGATCGCAACGACTCGTCGCTCGGCCATTATTAATGCGCCGATAAAGACCGAAAGGCTTCAGTTGCGCTCGGCCAATTGCGCGGGCGTCGATCCATAGGCAGACAGCATCTCGACCGCCATAGTAAATTGATTTATTCAACTTACAAGGATTGTCTCCGATATAATATATTTTTATAAATGACAAAATTATCAATGTTCTGCATTCTTTTCACCCACGCAGCCGGAAATGGTTTAGTCAAATTAATATTATACGAGCAGATTTTAGACCATATGGCCTTTCTGGGATAACTTGTTACACTTATAAATTAATAATTGAATATTTTTTATTTGAATGCCAAATATTTCAATTTTATTGTTAACTTTATGTGTGCCATTTATCTTGTAAAATTCTAAATGATTTAGGTACCTATATTTCCATAAACCGATATTTTAAAAGTATTTGTCGTTTGAACGACTTCTGCAAGCCGTTTTAAAAAGGCATAATATTATAATGTAGTAGGAACTCTATGCTTGGAAGACTTGGTGGGATCACAGGCCCAGATGTTCATAGAGCGTCATTACCTACCTCGGTGGTCGCGCCGTCGTATAGGTGATAAATAAATGGTTATCTGACCGGATCGACGCATATGCCGCCCGCCTCGTGGGAACCACGGCTTGCTTGGTTTCAAAACAACACGGCGCACTTATGTTACACGCCGTATAATTGTTACAAGTGATACTAACTTTCTAAAAAATCGTATAGAGTTACTTGTGTTAAGATAAAACTTATAGGATTCTTCTCTTATTTTAAGTGGGTTTGTTACTGGAAGCAGTTAAGTAAAATGAAACGTAACGTAAAACTGGTGATTTAATTAAAGATTATTTAGAAAATTCCTGGATTAGAAGCTAGCATTACAATATTTTAACAGTCTGGTATGCACAAAATCCATTAAGTGCAACCAACGTGCATTATCTAGCTCATAACTTACTTATTCACAACGAATATCTAGAGAATATCGATCAAGACTTTGACTGACTCACCCATGGAGGAAAAATTTTTGCCTTTGTCAACGTTTGAGTTTTTAAATTCCCGCGGAACTATTTTGAACTAAAATCTTTATTTTTTTTCAAAGAAACTTTTGTTTCGTTTTTGTTTTTAAGTTTTATTATATTTCGCAAGATCAAGAACGCCGTGAAATGCTTCGGATTCTGTACCGCACGAGTTTTGATGGCGCCGCTGAGACGAATAAAGCTTTTTGCCGGGTGACCGAGCACCAACTAATACAACATTATTTCGTCAATAGTAACCCCTATTTCTTGAAGAATAAAGATTAAAATCCGTAGGTTTAGTTGAAGTTTGTTTTGATAGAGATCAAGTTAGACTGGCCCGTAAGCCCGCGGTTTGACAAAGGGAGTCAATTTGAACGTATCTAAGGATCGCTCGTGACTCATCTGCTTATGGTGATTATCTCGAGACAATATGGCGGCCGGACTCGTGAGGTTTGCTGTTCTGTCGTGAAAAGAAAACTGGGAATACCTAGACGCGGTTTTTGATCTGTATTGATATGGCTTCGACGGAGTTCTTTTGTTATGAAACCACGCAACAGTTTTGAAAGTAAGAATATAGGTACTTGGTAGGTACTACTAAGCGCTTGGACATGGGAACATTAGCGACCCATTCAAACAAGATATCAGATTTAGAAATATTATACGTCAGTGTCAGAAGATGCTTTCTAGTGAAACTGTATCTATTTGTTCGTTATTCATCCGACACTTAGTGAGAAGAAGGAATGGAACATAGGTGCCAAGATTTTATAGCAATTTCTTGCCGAATAACAACTTTTACAGCAAAATCTAATAATGCCAGTTTCTAACATGTCGAAAAAATGGGTGGAGATTTGTTAATAAAGAACTTCTGCAATAAGCGTGACTGACACGATTTTCGGAACTCCATGTCGATATTTAGAAATCATTGTGATCCTAGATGAAAAGAAGCGGTAAGTACGATTTGAGACAGACGCATTTTATGCTTATCATCAGTTTAGAGCAAGCTCCACAAACGAGTCAATGGAAAAACTACTGATGTCTAATAATTTATTTAGATCAATTTTACTTGAATAAAATGAAATGTAAAATGTACGAGAAGACATGTACCTACCTATTCGTATTTTTCCGATCATGTAATAAATTTGACGTGCCTAAGCTGATTAAGAGTCTTTACAAAGAAACAATTACTCAATCCTCTACCTAAGTAGATGAACTTATGCGCCGTGAAATTCGATCATAAATCTCTAGCTCTTTAAGTGACTTAGGTAATCGGCTAATCCCAGTAGTGAAAGGATATTTTGGAGGTCATAAGGAACCACATAATGCCCAAAACACGATCGTCTTACACAAGTGCTGTCTTTAGTTCAGCTAGAGACGTTGAGATAACATCTAAAACGCCTAAACAAAGAACTCCCATTGTAAAATTCATTGATAGCAGTAAGTTACAATGACAGGAAAATGGATCACTGTTACTATTTTAAGCAAAATTGTTTTGATTATTTAAATGTAATATTTACCGACACGCTAGTATTGCATAATTATAGCGCAGTCAACATTACATAGAACGAGATATCCAAATATAAATAATATAACTGATTAGTTTTCAATAAGAATATTACCAAAATAAGTAATAACATACAATTTTACTAGCAACATAAGATCCCTAGGAACCTACCCCAAAATAGGAAACAAACAAATTCGATTAAAGAAGAAAACCTTACCTACCTATCGATGAATTAAAATTTCCTTCTACACATTTTAATTGACCATCCGTCCATCGAGAAACCAGAAAAAAATATCGATATGTGTTATCTCTGATCACAACATGTGAGCAAGAGCATGTAAGGTTATATATCGCTGTTTAAGGCATAGCGTGGACAATGGGGCCGGTAATTACTGGCATTGGGCGTGGGTAGACGATAGCGCCTTCAGGACTTTTGTGGCTATCTCGCGATCTCGCTGTACTAATAAGACTGGCTGATTTGTGCCCTTCCTCAAGCATCTAATATGTGCTAAAGTATTCCTTGTTTCGTGGTGAATTTAAGATCCTACTAATATTATAAAGGCGAAAGTTTGTAAGTATGGATGTATGGATGTATGGATGTTTGTTACTCTTTCACGTAAAAACTACTGAATGGATTTGAATGAAACTTCACCACAATATAGCTTATACATCAGAATAACACATAGGCTACAATTTATCAACATATCATGCGGGCGAAGCCGCGGGCGGAAGCTAGTAAGAAATAAAATGGAAAAGCTTGTCTACAAGTTTCCATTTTACTATGACATGAATCAAATATTAGTTAGGGTACCTATAGCTTACAATTTATGAAGTCTACTTAAGCATTGAGTTGACTTAATGTCTTGCCATGTTCAGAGTCCCTTTCTCAAATCAAAAGCAGTAAAGTCCAGTAGTGCCTTAACAATAACAAACGGCTCATACCACTAAGACATTGAATTAGTAGCTTAATTATATTATCTGAAAGCCTCTAAATATTGTACCTACCCACTGACGTCTGAACTTTAATAGATTAAAGTGTATCTACTTATTAAGAGATCAAAGTATTCAATTACCTACTTACTTACAAGTTAACACGGTAATGATGCCTTTGATCAAGGAAAAACTATGATAGCAATTTAGAACTAAAGCACAGTATCGCTTGGTAGCAAAATAACATTGAATATACCAAATTGTAAGCAAATCGATACCAAACAACCAACTGCTTCTAACTTAGGTACTTCAAGTTCACGAGACTGCGTTAGCTACATAATCACATAGCAATATGTCTCTATAACGCTTTATTTGAGAACAAAAGAGTAAAGGCTGGAAAGCCACGTTAGTAGCTTAGATCTGAAAGGGTAGGTATATTTACACATACCTAGCGTAATTTTGGGAAGTCGGGGGACAGTGAGGATAATTGTATGGAGTTCACAAAAACTCAAAAGGGCTGAATGCTTTACCTTGAGATGACATAAAAGCCATGTTAAGCTTTCTGCTTTTTGTAAGATGGAAAAGTATCTAGGTAGAGCAAAAAAAAAGCACTAGTTCTATCATAGAACTACTGCGAATTATCCTTTTCCAGGCCGATCGAGCCTTATTCGAGACAGCCATTAAAAGTAACTACTGTCGTATGGAAAACCCATATGGGAGCCCCATTAAAGAAAGAAAGTATCTACCCTAGCCCTAGATAATACCATAGACTAATGATATTATTATGATTGCACTACACAAAATCGAGGACGATCAGCCAGCTATGTAGGTACTTTGAAGAATTCTCGATAAATATCCGCGAGTAACAACTATTAGTTTAGGACTCCTAATATCGAGTCGAGATGTGTCACAGTAAGCTTAGTATCACGACTGTAGCCGGGGTTCAGACCCCAACCAAACCAGTGAATAAGTAGACAACAGTGATAATGCATGATATTTCCCATGACTCAGTCCTATAGTAGGTACTGTCCATACTGGTGACACGTGGAAAGTTGAGAAGGGTAAAGTGAAAAAAAGCACTATGAAGACGAGGAGTGACTGAGTGAGCCTCAATAATTTGAATGTTGAATTTCTGATATACTTACTATAAGTTTTTTTTTACGCATGTCATTCCATGTTTTTCCCTGGGATCCCCAGGCTCGAACGCAGTAAAGGAATCACAGCAGTCTCTAGCAATTGGGCTTTAGAGAAGCCAGTCTGTCTGTCCAAATATAGGTACTACCAGCCAATCCTAATTGTCCTTATCAGGCAACTGGTTCTGGTTGTGAACTTATCCAAAACCCTAATTATTATTATAAATGCGAAAGTAACTCTGTCTGTTTTTTACTTCATAGCGCCTAAACAACTAAACCGATTGAAGCGAAATTTGGCAGGAATGGCCTGGAATATGAGGACAGGCTACTTTTTTACGCGATAACCGACACCCACGCGGACGGTGCCGCGGGCAAAAGCTAGTTAGTATACAATAAATTAGAGCATGTAGAGCCAGTTCATTAGGCAGCTTTTGACATACCTAAGTAATTTGATCAAAATGCCGAACTTCTGGTACCTAATGTTAATTCTTGAACTAATTTTTATTATAATACAAATATAATACCTATAAATTTTCAGATGATTGTCTACCTCGTTATCTATCTAGTTACAAATATGTACTTAACTACAGTTTACATTGCGTTAATTATTTTGTCAATGCAACTGCAGGTATAATGTGACCAATACCTACTGAAATGTTGTACCTACATAACTATATAGAAGAAGGGGCCGTTGGTCTCGTCCCACTGATGAGAAGACTTATGTGAATTTATTAAAATATCTCGATCGTCCTAATAGGCTCTACCGTAGGTCGAAATTATAAAAAAATAACTAGAGTTCTTACGATTAAATAAATAATATGCAAAAGTCAATTTTCACTTCTTCAGCTGAAAACACTGCATAATTTTAAATTACATAAAGGTTGATTTCTGATTACCGGCTTTTAACTTACATACATCATCACAACCGCCCACTAAGTCAACCAATTACCTAGATACCTACATTACATGTTTTACAGAAACTTGTAGAGAATTTTAATACTAGTGTTAATACCTATACATAATGTTTCAGCAATTTATAAACCATGTAAGCAATAACATATAGAAACAACTTCTAAACTACGGATCTATTTAATTTAGTCTGTACAAATATTTAAAAAAGCTTACCTTTCTCCGTAAAACAAAATAAATAAACAGTCTTTGATTACAACAGTTCAAACACTATCGGCCAAAACACAGTATCACACGTGAAATCAGTTTGTATCACTGTAACGTTCGTTTACTTTGAGTTATTATTTTAGTTCGGCGATAAGACCGGACGGTTCACTGTTATTTTGAACCGGCGGCGTCTCGCTCGCAACGAAGCACCGCGTGCATTTCAATGGATGAAAGTGTAAACCGTGGTTTTTGTATAGCGCCCTCTCGTTTGCGCTGGCGCGCGCGAAAAAGAGAGAGACACGATATAGTCAAGTTTGGCTTTTTGAGTGGAGCGACAACTTCGCCCACTATGTATTTTATTGTTATTCTAATTCTCCACAACTCGAGACTTCTTACGGAGCTGAAGCAGTAACTTGTTTACAGAACACCCAAAAACTTGGGTTTCGAATTTCTTTTTTCTAGTGTCAACAATACTATAACGGAGTTCAGAAAGTAGTCGCAATAATAAAAATAAATATAACTTCAGCAGACAAGACCCGCCTTTTAGTTACAATCAAACTTTAAAAAAACTTCTACAACATTCCCTTCAAATACAATGAATGACATTTACAATCTGTCAGTTCCAAAATTTATAAAATGAATAAAAGTTAAAATGATTTATGTCAATGACGTTGGTTGTATCAATGAAGCAGAGTTTGTTTATTAAATAATAATCCAGGTAATTGGGGTAATTGTTACAATACGTATGGATCTATAATGGTGAGAAATAAAAAAACTCAAATGTGGATCGATCGTTTATTTTTATTTTCTTCCCACAGGTGGCAAGAACCAGAGCAGCGAGCACAACCTAACATAATATTATGAAAATGGTAACTATTTTCAGGGATAACCACGTCTAAATTAAGTTTCAAATTTTTATAGGTTTGACAATGAATTCTGTAATCTAATTCTGAAGCTCGTACATAATTATATGCAATCAACATTTGATTTTTATACTGATTTGCAATAGAAAAATGCCGATTATCGCAATAATTCATAGGTAATAATTACTTACATCAAAAATCCTTTCTTATCTGTGAGAAAAATATTTGCGTGTTATTAGACAAAGAGCGGTGTACAATTGCTTTATTTTATTAGTGCATTTTATATCTGATGTTAAAATATAAGATAAGATGTGAAATCCCTTGTGAACTGCTCCTACCCCGGCCTATAAGATATTATTTTTTTTAAATCTCTAATGATTTTACGAAACTTCAAAAAGAAAATAAAATGATATAAATTGATATGAAATTTAAACAAATATGCATGTAACCAAGGCCATTTGTTGGCAATCGGTTACAAGCCGACTTGTCTCTTACGTGAGAGCATTTCAAGATTTAGAATATTTTTTTTTTCGCTACATGAAGAACTTTGTATTTTTTGTATTTTTTAAAAATATGTGCTGATTTGCTACGTGTCCAAAGTACATATGCACAGAAAAACGTGATTGCTCTCATTAAGAAAAAAGTAGTGTGTAAAACAAACATTGGTTATTGTAATAAAAAAGTTGAAATACCAATAGATACATATCATAACGTAGAAGAAATCTTTAGCCACTTTACAATGCATGTGGCATACAATAAGTTGTGATTGTCGGGGACATGTGAATTACCTTTAGAACCACTTGCGCCGACTACTCATTCGCACAAATCAGCGCGAATATTACACAAGTTGATGCAAGTGAGTTTAAAGGCTGTGATAAAATAAAACGCCAATAAACCCATCAGACAAGGGAGCAACGGACAGGCTGTAATATACTAATGTAGTCTCGATGGGCTTATTCACGTCTTATTAAAAATTCAAGAAGCTTGCAATGGCGTGGCGTGTTTAATTGTTATTAGTCCCCATTACCGAACCACCGCAAACTCCTGTTTTTTAGCAATTGTTTAACATTCCTTTAACATTTGTTAAAAAACATAATTATTATCCACCGATGTTTGGGATAATTACACTATCAAGTGCATAGGCACATTACATTAGATTAATAACTAATCAAACATAATATTATATGCAAACTTGAATCTAGTACATTTTTTTTTTGCATTTTCTAATATTTTTATCGAGGTATCCTTTAGCGAATATCGTTAATGGAATAAGTACAATATAATATGAACTTATGAAAGAAAAAAATGAAATACATTATGTGACACGAAAAAATGAATGTGAATTAATTAGTTGAATGAGTTAAAAATACCCAACCGCTCTATTAACGTAGCTTTAGACAGAACGTGAACCTTTCAATATCTGAAATACCATAGTCTTAGACCAAAGTACGTATCTACAACAATTTTCATCACCACAATACAATAAAATCTTTATTTTTTTTTGGGTCTGAATCGATAACAGTGATTCTAGCAATGTCTAGATGAAAAAAGCAATGCAAATAATCTCATGCACGTGGCTCCGTAAAGGAGTCTGCTTAGAGTTCTTTGAATCTGCATTAAAAACCAAATCCAACCCATCCAGCACGGATTGACCAACGTATACACAAACAGCTAACATTACTTCAAATATTTCAGATAAAGAAATTGACAAGAGAAATAGCGAACATATAATGAAACATCATTTATAAGAACAGAAAATGACTATACATTAATTTCACAATATACTAAATATATACAATGATAGCCTTCCTGATGTAAATTTTGTAATGATATTTTTTTTAACTTTTTTTGTTTTCAGTTATTACAAACAGAAGTAAATCACACTACATAAAAATAAATATATAAAACACGACACATAAAGTAGCGTAGGTATGCACGAATATTAAAGTTTTATATGAAATTGTAACTAGGCAAGGCTTTCAATGAAATAAATAAAAGTTGTGTGGGGCCGTGTACAGAGCGAGCAGTGTCTGCAGGTCTCGGCAGATGGCGCTGCGACAGAACTCTGCGGCCGAGTACACGCGACGGGACGTCTAACACGCCAACACCGAACACCCCGTGTAAATGAAAATATACCAAAATATAACATATACACTTCTTATGTTTTACATGAACTATAATAACAGTTACGCCTATATGAACTGTTACAATCCATATTTGGAGCTGTAAATTATGTTACAATTGTTGGCCGTCGCTGCTTACCGTTTCGTCGTGCCGCCATTATGTAACGCAAGTCCTGCCGATACATTTTATAAAAAGTTAACCAACCTTTTTCGAACGAAAACGTGCGTTCGTAAACGGTGAACAGCGACGGCCTGGCATTATATCAAAGAGCACGACACTTAGTTCATCGTATTTAACGACACTCAGGGGGCATTCAGCGCCCCCCACTATCATAGTCCAGCTTCATACAAAACTGCTAAAACCTCGAATTACCACTATCTGGCAGAACGCCACGGGCACACACGGTATCAAGAATGAACACAAACCCGCAACGCGTCCGCCTCCCTACATTAGATAATGCGGCAAATCAATAAAATCGCCGCGTGTAAAACTTAGACAACATGGATAACCATAAATGTCCGCCTCCGATAAAGTTCGAACGGACACAAGCCGTGTCTCGACAAGTTCGGCTTCAAAGCAGTTTCAACTGTGGATACATCTTTCGCGAACTTTCGGCCGAAAGGCGTAACCACTGCTGGACAGCGAGAGATGCGTCTAATCATCTCTTAACATCAATGTTCGCGTTCAAAAATGTTGCAAAAGAAAACAGAACAATTTATTTTAAGATATAAAATTTTGAATGAATTTAGATTGCCTGAAAACGTAAACGAAAAGTACTAACAAAAATAAAATACCTGTTCTACTTATACTTTATATTAACAAATTATTATTAAACAAGTTGGGACGATATTATTGTAAGAATTATATTAGAATCGTCCTATCATGTTTGCCATGGAATGCTATCGTCTCATTTTGCGCTATATGTAATTTTTGAACTAAAACAAATAAAATATATATTTTCCCAACAAAACATTTCAAAAATAAATATATAATTATGCAGAAACACTGCTTATTACTTCAAGGCCATTATTTAATAATAACGCACAATACCGAACACTTTCGAACATTAATCAATTTTCGTCGAGTATCGACTGTGAAGCGAGAGCATTCCACTAAACATTCCTACATCAATATTGAAATCTCTAAGAAACCATTGAACTAAAATTAACGTTACATTATAACTCCTCCCATCAATATCTACAATCATAAGATATGTTAGCACTTCTAGCCTTCCACTTTTGTACCTCGTCAA
The DNA here is from genome assembly GCA_936450705.2 of Protodeltote pygarga. Classification (NCBI taxonomy): domain Eukaryota; kingdom Metazoa; phylum Arthropoda; class Insecta; order Lepidoptera; family Noctuidae; genus Protodeltote; species Protodeltote pygarga. The sequence goes on along the minus strand of OW388257.2, from coordinate 3,382,116 downwards.
ACCTAGACACTCGGAGATAGTAACGTTTAAGGCTTCGCTAATTAATCCTATTATTATTGCTAACTTTTTCTTTCTAATGCCACTTGAAAGAGCAATCGAGCCACTAAGGACTATCTCGAGACCGATCACGGCGGCACGTCGTTTTCGATTTTGAAAAGCTGCGATTTTTCACTTTCGACATTCAAACAATAATACACTCGAAGAAAAGGAGGGGGGGCGATATATACAGAGTGCAGCACGATAGATCGAGAAAGGAAACGATCAGCACTGACGTTAGCTGTCGCATAGACCGCGCCGCGTGGTATACAAGCTCGATTAGAAAGCCGTTCTCTCGCGAGTATTAACAACCTAACGATAAGTTCGAGTCGGTCGCGGTTCACTGCGGGTGAAGGTGCGCTTCACTGAGGAGCCTAACGTGTGAACGTATGGTCCAGCATCAGCGTGATGCTGCGGCCGGTACTAGCGCATGAGCGGCCGGTCCAGCGCCAGTGTGTTGCGCAGGCGGTCCTAGCGCGTGAGCGGCCGATCCAGCGCCAGCGTGCAGCACGGCAGGAAGCGCGCGTGCGGGTGCGTGCACTGCGCCGCGCAGCGCAGCGCCGCGCTGTGGCGCCGCTTGCGGTCCCCGCGGCCCTCGTCCGCCGCCTCGCCGCCCGCGTACTGCGCGTGCGCCGCGCTGATGTCGGACAGCAGCTCCTCCCACTCGCGCGACAGCTCGTCGGGCGGCGGCGCGGCGGCGGGCGGGGCGGGCGCGGGCGGCAAGGGCGCAGCGAGCGGTGCGCAGGCGCGACAGGCTCGCTCGCTCCAGATGGAACGCGCTGCACTGGGCCGCATCTTCTTAGCAGCCCGGCCGCACTCCTCGCAGGGCACCCAAGCGGCGGCGGCGGCGACGGCGGCGTTCTCGGGCGGCTCGTCGGTCTGCACGCCAGCATCGCATTGTCGCAACGGAAAACGAAGGCGCAGGCCCGGACCTGTCTCATCGAGGTCGGGGCAGCGCTGAGCCGCGGTGAGATTGAGCCGCCCATAGTCGATGCTGCGCGTGGCGCGATACTCGAGATAACGCTCAAGCGAGGAGCCGAGGTACAGGCCGCCGGAGTCACTGCGACGGAACTCGACGGTGTCAGGGTCTCCGTGGATATTGAAGGTGTTGCCGTCGACGTAGCGCGGGGGCTCGGGTTCGTTCTCCCGGCGAATGGGGTGGAAGTGCGTGCGGGCGGAGGTGAGCAGGTCCTCTCGCGGGCGGGACGGCGGGCGGCGCGGTGGATCGAGCGGGGCGGGTTCAGCGCGGACGACGCGAGAACGTCCGCGGCGCGGCGGCACTTCAGCAAAACCGCTGCGATCGCGACTGTGATTGATCGCGGTAAACGAACGCATGGTGTTCGCGACGGTGGTCAGCGCGTCGTAGATTTCGTCGCCTTCGTACAAAGCGAACGACTCAAGCTCGCGCGGCTCGGGCTCGACCACGTCAGCCAGGTTGAGCGGTCGGAAGCGATCATGCAGCACATCGGCTATGCGAGAGGGCGAATCGCCGCGGTCGAGTGGTGGCGGAAAGTCCGCAGCTTCGGTGGACCATATGCTCTCAGTGAGGGATATAAGGCTGCACTTTTCGGCGGACGGATCTGCGAACAAGCGGTCGGAGGGAGACGATAACAGATCTTGAAAGTCGATTGGAAGATCCTGGTACTCATCGTCAGGGGTATTCTGGTCTTTGGACCACAATGCCTCGATGCTACGATCAAACTTCGCTTCGAATTTAGCGTATAGTTCTTCCTCCATTGGCGTGCGGACGCGCGGATTAAGATCCTCGGTAATGACCCACTCGGCATCAAGGTCGAGGCTGTCATCCCAATCAGGAACCATGGTTTCGTTCATTCCAATTTTGCCTTCAGTTATCCCTTTGATCTCGTCTGTAACGGTATTCTCGCAAGTCCCGTAGCCCTCGTCTAATGCTATAGCCCTGATAAACTCCTTCACTGGATCTTGTGTCTCCATATCCCAAACACCCTCGTGTGTAACCCACTCAGGCAAAATTTCTTTACTGTCAAAGGATCTACTGTAGCTGTTGCAACGTTTCTTATTGTTCTTCCTCTGACCGTGGTATGAGTTACGTCGTTCTTTGCCTGTAGTTAGCTTCTTATTTTTTGTATTCCAATCTTTAGACACTGATAATTCGCTTTGCATTTTGGAATCTGTCGCTGACTTTCGACACCACGCCGGCGGTGGGAGATAATACGGCAATGGCGACTCTCGACCTTTCTTCAAAGCTGGAAACGCAGCGTAATATCGACGAACAGCCTCAGTTTCTTCTAGGGAACACGTGGGCATGCCTACTCGTGACGCACCTTCTTGATCTTTTATGTCCTGGAGTCTTGTGCACAACTGATCAACAATGTTGTCAATATTAGGTTCCTGGAAATAAATAATCTATGATTACAATAAATATTGCTAAGTATCTAATTTTAATTATTACCACATTAAATACTACCTACTAAATGGTGATCTCTAATTTTCAAAAGCAATGTAGTTGCAATATTTACATGTTCAAACATCTACACTACTGAAAAACCATTTTTTTTTGTATAGCGATGAAAGGTTCTTTTGTAGTTGTATCTTAACAATTCACACGAAGCATATACAAAGAGGATATGGCCTATTCAACTGAACACAACTTCAAATATGTCTTGACGTCATCAATGTAGGAGTGTGGCTTTGGATAACCTCTCTTAGTGGCTTAGGAGTATAATATAATATTAGACCGTCGGCGACGTAGGCAGTAAGTTGTCCTATGCATACATATTACATAGGTTATGTTATTTTAAGAAAAAGATGAAAGGTTTTGGTTTAAGCCGCAATAACTATCGGTTAAACATTCCAATGCCACGGATAATAATTTTAATTTTCTGATAGTAATTGTTTTCTGCTAGTCACAAGATCGAGGCGATAGAAGAGACGACCTTGAGTCACATTTTATTATGCTCTATTTACGTAGGCATGGGTGAGTAGTGCGTGCAGCGCAGCTGATCGCGCTTTCTGACTGAGTTAACTAAATCTAATATAAAACAGAACGAACTATTAATTTAATTGACTCATTCATTCATTCAGAGGCGCAAAGTCGGGCGAGCGGCCGTTGGCATGATCGCGGAGGTAAGACCCGTCAAGAAATATTGGCTGGGCAAACATAGCGCCCTAACCTTGGTTCGGGAAGTACCTGTATGGCATAGGCCGGGAGTAACCCAGTTGTCGTCATTGCAAGGACTGTCTACAGGATACGGCGCAGCACACACTTGAGTACTCAGCTTGGACAAAGCAGCGCTGTACTTGATGCAGCAGTAGGTGGCTCCTCACTTCTGAACATCATTCAATAGATGATCCGAAGGGAGACAGCGTGAAATGCCGCCAACTCCTTTTGCGAGAGATAATGTTCGAGAGAGAGGGTAGCTTAGTCTACGCTTGCCCTGCCATTGGACTTAAGGGCAGGCCGTCACTTGATCATTTGCAGGCTCGAGATAGCGGTACGCGATGTTCCGAGCACACCTTCCCAGAAGAATACAAAATACACCAATGGCGAGACAAGACCTAGCAGGGGCACATAGGATCCCGTACGGCACCCAGAGGTCCGTCGAGAAACACCATGTATTTGTAAAACTGTGCATTCCATACTGTCCATCCTTAGTAGTGACCTTAAACCCATCCTGGAGTTAATAAGGAGTTTTCCCACGTAAAAAAAGGCATGCTACTTCACTAAAATGTAGCACTACACACAATAGATGGCGCTAAAAGCAAGCTATCTTAAAATGGACAGAATTTTCTGACAATTCTATAGGATTTAATTACGTAATAAATTTCACGGAGTTATAATCTAGCTAAACTACTTCATTATACTACATACTCGTGCCAAACCCAATTAATTTTTGTAAAAAGTTGTGAATTTTTGATAATTTACAGTATAATAGTTCTCAAGTGATTATATTTCTGTTTAAATATTAGCAAGGATACAAAACAGAATAGTTTTATTTTTAATTTTTAAGTGGGTAGTTTAATCGATAACAGATGTATGAGAAGTTCGTTAATTAATCTATCTATTCACTGCAAGATGGAGAATAAAGTAGAGAGAGTGAAATATTCCCCTTACCCTGCAAATATCAAATCATGCATTGTTTTGTTGCAAAATATCTCTTTGTATAAGCTTCATGGTTAACACCCTGCTCACTTATGATGCCATTGATATGGGCATCCATAAGTACCTTAATTTAAACACAAAATAGGCGTACCAGCATGGAAACTGCCCATATCGAATTGAAGAAGTACCTTAATTTAAGTCTAAAGACCAACAAGCTGATCATAATACACAATTGGAAATGGCAATGGATGAATCGAATCATTTAACAACAACCCCATTTATCAAATCAGAATTACAATTTAATAACCATTAACAATAATTAGCCATTCCAACTGAAAGCCATTTAAGTAGTACCTAGTATAAACTTTGACATATCATTGCCATTCTTATCTGTGTACTGTAATCACACTGCAGACTACAACTTGTAGGTATTTACTGTTTAGGTATATTAACACAACAGGACAAATTTTAGGGAAAACCCAGATAATAGTCCTCTTCCATAATAACAGAATGGACAAATATACAAGTAGGTAGTAAAGTATTTTGAGTATGATGATCAAAAAATAAATCCACACTAAAATCCAATATCAATGAGAGCATAATGAGAACTTACATCCTTATTTTATCACAATACCCACAAAATGAACACACATTACCTTTAAAAAATTAATGCATACAATGATAATGCAAATTATTAAAAAACAAGTAGGCATTTAACAATGGAACAAAGGAAGAATGCAGTAATGCTCCTAAATAGTGTGCAAACCAAGGGGGATATTAAAATACGGTGGTGCGGTGCTTTCATAGGCAACAATCATCGATGAGGAAACTTCCTGAATAATCTGGCAACATATTTATGTACTTACAACAAAAATACATATATCTAATCACTCCCACAATTAAAACAAAATGTGTATTGAAATGACACATTCTGCTAAAATAACCAATCAAAAACCAAAAATTACTATCATGTTGCCTATAAAAATAACATATTATAACATTGGAATAGATGCAAAACCGACCTTTGTATAAGGATTCTTATAACTGTTAATTGTCTTCATTTTAACATTCCCACTGTTATGGTCACTTTCCAGTGTAACTGAGCACTGCATTTCCTCTTGACAGTTGAAAAAACAATAATTAGTTTATACTGATTATCATTTGATCACTAATTGAGTTTCATTACTTAATTATAGCCTAAGTACCATCATTTACTATCTGAACACATCATGCTAAATTACTTAACGATGTTGGTCATACTTTATTAGAATTTTTACACAGTAGTTTGTATTTATTGATTGGTTTTTAATAATCATGTGATGGTAATATGATATTCATATCTGTCTTCCTGGCCACTAGCTAGATAGATTTAACTCCTATAGCTATACAAATGAAAGTGATTTTACAAAAACATATTTACATACAAATTGCAATGATGATAGCATAATTTTTGTTTGTTGTCAGAATGACTTACCTGTACCAAGTGTGTGGGTATCAGATGATGGAGTGTGGAGTTTGGTGATGTTCTCTTGATGTGGCAGGCCAGCAGGCAAGCGCCTGACTTTCTCTCTTATGCTTACGCATCCTGTCCTTGATAGTGTCTGCCGTTATCAAACACCATCATCTTGTATAATAATCGTGAGTCCATTTTACAATCGCCGTGGGCCGTGTGATATAAATCGATCCTTTAGATTCCTCCGTTACTAATACATCCTTAATTTCTTTGGCCTATTCTTTGCTAGTGGGTCGTTTTTTTCCTAATGCAGCGCTATGCTTTAATTTTTTTGCAATCGCATTGTCACTAGCTAATAACAAATGACGCACTACGTGCACCCCTTATTTCTGCAAAACAAAACGTTTTATTTTTACTATCATGCAATGTTTTGATACAAAGGTCGATATAATTTAGCAAGCACAAAGAATTTGGTGTCGGAGTACCATGCCCGCCCTGCTTGTGCTAAATGGGTCGATGCCTCGATGGCGCCAAAACGTCATCCGAGTGAGGGTGAGCGCGGACGAAGCCTCCTTGCACTCGCAACGTCACCCGCCGCACATCACTTTTTGTTACACATCAACAAAGAGTAGTATCACGCGCGGCAAGGCAAATCTTTTATCGTCGTTTTGATCTGAGTCATACTCATACTACTCATTTCACCTACGATACGATGCAATTTCACAAGAAGGCGACAGTGTTACATGATGCACTTTCACTGAGGACGCGCCATCAACCTACTTCCGCATTGACACTTATATACAATCAGAATTTATAGAAATTACTCACCTGTAACAGTTTATACGGGGTTAAACTATCATGTTATATCAATACACACACACACCCCACATGAAAAAAAACATGGCAGCCGCAATGAGTGAGTGAGAGTCACAAAATTATTTTATTTTGCGCAACTCCGTCAAAGATTGTATGACGGCTCGATAATGACCAATCGCGTAGCTTCGCTTTTCAAAATCATCAAAGATGGCGGACAGACAGCCCGTGATTACACTTCATGCATCTTGTGATTCGTTAAAATATCTCTATTGGCTAATCTAGTATATCTATGTCTCATACCAGCCAATGAGCGCCGAGGTTTCTAAACCGGATATAAGACTTTCGCGCCACCTAGAGGCGCCAAATTGAAAATAGTTCTAAATGATCTTTTATTATTTTTGCCAGAGCGTTTACTTATAACGCTCTATCTAGTCTTTAGACTAGATTTAGTTAAGTATGAATAAAATTGTTAATAAAGCTCCATCAGGAGAAGGATGATTCAATAGCATCACTTCAATAAATTCACTTTCATAGCATTGCAAGTCAGACATTTTTTCTTGAGTAGTGTACCTAATTCAGTATTATCATTAGCAAATGGAGGATGATATACTTAGGTTGGAGACTGTAACTAAATAATATTTAATAATAGCAATATTTTTTAAAGGCAGCAATATTTTTAATGTACTCTGACAATAAGATGATAATAGTGATGATGAGTGTAAGGTCAAAAGTCCGAACATCCTCTTCATATTTAATCGTCTTAGACAGTCGTATGATTATAATATGGGTTCCATATTTTCCTTCGATAAGCAGATTGAAACCGACTCTTACTAATCTTACCGTAGGGTTGTAGGTTTGGATATTAGGTAATACATAAAATAAAACACATATTTTCATCGATCTCTTTATCTTACTCGTTAAAACTTTATTTCTCAGCACATCGAATAGCAGGAAATCAATGTATTTCATAGCACTGACTCTGAAAAATCAATACTGATGGTACAATAGATGGACAAATCAATAAAAAGGATACACATTATTTGTAGAAAGATCGTAATATGAAGAAACAATGAAGTCATAATAGGTATAAAGTAGTGCTATGACTGACAAAGCAGAAGATTGATTTTGTTAATTCGGTTAAGTGCTTTACTTATTTGTTTTGAGTATATTTCGATTCAACACTTGTTATTACATATAAATAAACGTTTTGCTGTAAATTAAAAGCAGTAGTATGTATCCGAACATCTGACTGTTGTAAACAGCACTCTGTATTATCTGGTAATATACATAGCAAGATCACATAGTTATATATTATTATAATATTTCTATCCGTTCGTCCCAAATCACAATTAAATGAAGAAATGAGTTTCACCCCACAATTTGTGCTCAACATTTTTGATATAACCACTAAAATAAACTAAAAATAAAACTTAAATTGAATAGCGATCACAGAAATGCAACAACATAATACAATATATACTAATCAAAATGAACCAGGAATAAATAAAGACGCGACAACCTAAATAATATGAAAAACGTTTGTACGGCACGGAAAGTTCAGGTATGTTCAATAATATATTATAATATAAGTAAAACGTTATTTATTTACATATCCATGTGTGATTGATTACATGTTACAAAATGCTTATTGTCATTAGGGTAACACATTCATTACATTAACGTAATATTATTTATTTCGTCTACATAAATATGTATGTCGTTACATCAGTACAACAGCTATATGTGAGATATAAGACGCACTCAGATAGTTCAACTGAACGTGATAACAACGTGACTGGTTAGCGTATAACACAGTTTTGTGGATATCGTTATCTCTAGAAAAATCGCAATACATTGCACCAGTCTGATTGCATCTTATTTAAATACAAACGCCGAACGCCATCTTTACCAGCCTAAACCAGCAGGAAGGCGTAAACATCCGCAGAACTGATCACTAGTACAGTTATTTACACCTTGACTAAGTAAACGTCCGTTACTCAGTGGCTCTCGGGCCGTTTACTATCTTCTGGTTTGGTAACGATGCCTTCGCTCTTTGCGATTGCGGGTTGATCGCCAAACTTTCCTTCGGCTTTTTTCATTTCTCGCCTTTTTTGCGCTTCTCGGATAATATCGAATAAACTCTGAAATACACAAGGGATTTTTAATTTTGTTATAAAGCATTTAGCGTGGATAGATGTGAATTTTGTTTTTTGAGGGGTACATTAAAACCTTTTTTTACCGAAATCTTCATTAATAAAATTACAAAAAAAATATTTCGGTAATCTACACTAATTGGAGCATTATCAGAAATTATCAGAAATAAAATATATACAAATTTCCCTCTTTTTTAAAGTAGTTAGTATTTATAAGATTTTTTTTTATTGGCATCAGCATATAATGCAACACCGAGGGAATCTTCGGCTTAGTTTTCCAAATAACTTTCCCAACTATTTGAACGATTTTTTTACATGATCCACACTCATAAATCGTGTGTGCAACCCCTCGCCGCCAGTACAGGCGGTAAAGCTCAATGTCATTTGGCGTCATCCCACGCCTTAAATTTTACATTGTAAATTAAAATTGGGAGTACCAAAACACATGTGTCGTAATCTTCAAGCAAGTAGGTACGACCTTGTGTGGTATAAAAACATCGTTATCATAAAAGTGGCTTTTCCTTATAATAATACTTTCTGTACAGCTGACGCGAGATAAAGTTTGATGACATTCAAGCTGCGTATTGACATACATGATACAAAGATGCGAATATTCCTCTGAACCAGAACCTGCTATTTTATCCAACTTTCCCAGAGTATAGGAGGTAGTTTCTGAAGCAGTAATTGCCTAATTGGATTGCCAAGCCAAAGGTTGCAGGTTTGGCTTGCAGATGCTCATACAGAGAAGGATTAAGCATTAATTACCACGCTAGCTCACTGCGTGTTCAATCAGACTATTAAGTCCAGGTTTCCTTACGATGTTTTCCTTCACCTTTGAGTCGTGATAGCCTAGTGGTTGTGACCGTTGACTGGCAAGTCAGAGGTCTCGGGTTCGAACCCAAGGCGCGCACCTTTGACTTTTCGTAAGTTATGTGCGTTTTATAAATTAATTATCACTTACTCCGTGCCACGTAAAGCCGTTAGCCCTGCGCCTGATCTCTCTCCGATCGTGTCGGAAGGCCGTCCCATCAGACTATGAGAGTGAGGGAATAGAGAGTACAACTGTGTTTGCGCACACGCTTGTGCACTATAATATCTCCGGCGAAGTTGGCTAGTCTCCGTTGAGATTGGCCGCTGTGACCGAAATTCGGTCAGAAGGATATTATTTCCTTCACCGTTAGTCAGTGGTGTCTTAGATTAACTAAGAAAGTACATATGACGGTGAAAAAGTCACTGCCAGGTTTGTACCCACACCCACGCGCTTGCTAAGCGGTCCCGTAACTAATGCGCCGCCATGACACTGGTAGACAATATAATATAATACGTTTTCGTATACCTTCCCATCAGAGACGTTAGCCTTGTCCTGTTCTTTAGCTGCAGAGGCTGCCTTATCTAACGCTTTCTGAATCTTACTCTCCACTTCAAGAATCTCCTCTTTATCTAGTAACTCGATCAGCTCAGCCATCTGTTTCTCTGACAGGTTTACGTTTTCGTTGCCTATAATTTCCAGCATCTGTAATGAAGAGAATATTAATTTAGACATGGCTTTGCTTTTTCAGAACTAGAGGCTGAATCAAATAACGCTAAATAGTTGCATTTCGTTTTAACCTCTTTATTTCTTACTTAGTTTTATTCTTTTTTATTTATTCTTTCTTATTATTTATTTATTTATTTTCAGCCATTATCGTCCCACTGCAGGGCAATGGCCTCCCTACCCTCCTTCCATTCCTCCCGGTTAGTTAGCCTTCTTTCTTAGTTACTTAAAATTATAATAATAGCTTTTGCTTGCGGTTTTGTCCGCGTGAACGTTTATCAGTGAAAAATTATCACAAGTTCACAACACAAATGATTTTGTAGCACTATTTGAAATAAGAATGGACCATTTTGTTGTAACTAAGCTGGTTAGAGAGAAAGAGAGGCAAATATGCATATTACTAATATAGCGCGATCTATCAGAAGTCTTTACTAAGTCAATAATAACCAGACAATAATTTCAAATAAATTCTGTTCTATTTTAAATTTACCTAGAAGTTAATGCCTATCCCTAGATAATAAAACATGCCCTAAATGTTGATCGAATGATTCCGAAAATGTAACAATTTCACATACAACAAATACTGCATTTTCTTTAAAAACTTGCTTATTGAAAGCAATCATCATCTGCCTAGCCTTTTCCCAACTATGTTGGGGTCGGCTTCCAGTCTTACCGGATGCAGCTGAATACCAGTGTTTTACATGGAGCGACTGCCATCAGACCTCCACAACCCAGATATTGGGTTACACGGTACCCCTTGGTAAGGACTGGTTGTCAGACTGGGGTTTCTGACTACCCGTAACGACTGTCAAAGATCTACAATTGACAGCCGGGGCCAACAGCTTAACGTGCTATCCGAGGCACGGAGAGTGATAATTAATTTATAAAACGCACATAACTTACGAAAAGTCAGAGGTGCGCGCCTTGGGTTCGAACCCGAGACCACTGACTTGCCAGTCAACGGTCACCACCACTAGGCTATCACGACTCTTATTGAAAGCAATATTATACTCAATGAATCTTTAGGTCACCGACACGCAATACGTCATAACGAAAATATTGTTAAGAAATAAGAGGCTAATGACCTCTGAAAGACGTCCCAACCTTTCCTTGTAAACTATGAGTCAGTAACATTGTTTATAAGATACGAATGTGTAGGTGTAGACACACGTGTTTATATTAACCTACCCTACTTCTAGAAACCAAGATGAAAGGAATGAAATGTTTACTTAACTGAACACCTTTTACAAGCACAATTTAAAAGTAAACAAAAAAATTATAAATAACTTTAGTTGCTTTCAAACTGGTTGATTCATTTAAAGAAATAGACAGCAATAGTCATTTTCTACAAGCTTTTTCCTTGTGTTGTGTGTTGTACAATTTTTTTTGTGGTAATATTACTCTCATTTAAGGACTAAGCCTGTCAGGGACTCTGGGCGGCAAATCTAAACTATACATTTCCAGTATAAGCAGACATCTTGTTGTACGAAAAACATATACAATGCGAGGTCAGTTCATACTGGTTTTATATAGCTTGATGTATACCTGAGCCGTGTGTACATTTTGTAAAAAAAAAAATACGCTCGGTTGGGGGGGACTAATCGAGATTTGGTGCCCTCTAGGGTCGGGGGCCCGGGTGGATATTATAAATTGGCCCCCTCCGTTCCCCCTTAATATGCTAGAAATTACCCTTATGACACTACGATTTATTAATTCCGAAATTCTAAAAAAATTAGCTGACCGCAGCCATTTGTGTAGAAAATAAAAAGATTTTAACTTCGAAAACCGTAGAATAAATGTTGTTTAGTTTCATGAGCTGATTCAGCACACGAGAGGTCTTGAATCTGTAACTGTTACATCCTATAAACGCAAAAAATCAAATCAATCCATATGTTGCGTTGAACAAACAACTAACACGCCTTAGGATTTATAATAGAAATATGATAATAATATATACCTACAATATTTTCTATACACCGCCTATTGTTGACTTTTTCATTCAGTAAAGAATGAAAGAGACAAAGCTATGGAACATAAACTGAATGTTCATAAAGGAGGTAATAATGCATTATTTTGTTTTACATGACCATGAAGATTTATATGCGATAACAAGGAAGTATATTAAAACTGAAAGAGGTCAGACTGTTATCGCGTTTATAATAACTTACGAAGTGACGATATTAGCTATGGTCACGTGTCAGCCGTTGCATCGCGGTGAAAACTTGACTTTGACCTTGGTTACTGAAATTCCATACGTACTACTAACCTTTGTTATGGTGTTTATCACAAGGCACGTGTGTTGGTAATGGAAAATATCAATATTATGACCTTCAATTTATGTTTGGGTCATAAACACTTTCTTTTATAAATCCATGTCGAGAAATTACTTAAAAATAAGTAATTGGGGACTATCAAGAATAAGTAGATACCTATTAATTTGCTCAATCTTGAAATACATGTGGGACTGATTGAGTGTATTTCAGAACGTCTATGTAAGATAATAAAAGATGATTGTACGAACGTTTCTGAACTAACGGATGAATGAATGAGAGGTTGAGTGTGAAAGGAGTGGCAGACTGATGGCGGTCGCAAGAGGAGTAAAGACGTGGCTCCGATGAAATTAACATAGAAGAAATTGTTAAATTGTACCGTGTTTCAATACAAGTTCTGCCCTCAATCTACATTTTCTTTTATCTTCGACGATTTATGGCGTAGCGTCTGATGGTGATTTCGGTAGTTATAAACCGATGAGGCAAAGGCCCACGATACTCAATACAGGCAAATTTATTTTATTACACACACACTTTCGAAAAGGTACGAAGGACGTAGCCCCTTAACAAAATTACGATAAAAAAATAATACCAATGGCAAACTAAAAAGATCGCCGTCTACGTTAGCGCGCGTATTTCGGTACGTTCAATTTCTTTGGGTACTTTTAAAATGGCGGTATAGCACCGAGCGATATGCAAGAGATCTATGTTCATTTAGCACATTGTTTTTCACACGCTGAATGAAGTGCCGGATTAAGCATGCGCGGGGCCCGTAGCAAATTCATTCGAAGGGCCCTTAATATGCTATGGATATAATATTGTATAAGTATAAGTGTATAACATTGTAACATCTCAGAACAATGTATCCAAAAATATTGTAAGCCATTATTTAAAAGAGCAACCATGGAGTTTCTTGCCAGATTCTTCTCCATGAGGGGTAGGCTGCCCTTGGAACTGGCAACTAGTCACTCTTATAATAATATTAGAATTATGACTATTCATAAGTGCCTAAAATGGTCTACTCTACATGAATAAAAATATTTTGATTTTTGATTTTGATTGTCTCAAACTTTCGCGAACATTTAACATAATGAAATAACTTTTTAACGAATTAGGCGCGTAAAACTAATTCGTTAAAAAAGTTGTTTCATTATGCTATGGATATATTTAAGAACTTAAGTATTAAGTGATAAAAAATCATTCAATACCTCAATACGTTTTTGTTTTTGTAATATCAAATAAATTCTTTATACCACGTCTTAATAAGTTTCACTGAAAAATTACTTATGAGCGGGTTGAAATATGCAGGGACCCTTTGACGCAGAGCACTTAGCCATTGCTACTCTTGATACGAGCTAATCCAGCACTGGCTGTATGGATTGTATAATTTTATGTGGTCCATTTTTCCGTGCCTTTCATCCATTTTCCGTGCCTTTCGTCCATTTTTCAATGCCGTAAAATTAGTGTCATTGTTAGAGGCCTAAAATACAGAAAAATTACCTTCAAAACATCATCAATCTTCAGTTGTCCATCAAAATCATCGTCCAGCCTACCCAGTACGTCCTGAATCAACTTGAGTTTCGCCTCATCAGGTACTTTCTGCAGGCTCTTAATGGAATGCATAAGTTCATCGATTTGTATTAGTTGCTCCTTCGCTTTCTGCGGTTCAGTTTTGGTTTGTTCCAAAGTAGTCTTTAATTCCTTTTCCTTGGTCTCTAATTGTACTAACGCCGCATCTAATTTACTTATCATGTTGTTAACAGCTCGGTATAATCTGGAATGAGTGGAATCATTTATTAAAAATCTTTGCGTATTGGTTGAATAGATTTGACATAATTACACTTATGTTTGTTTACAACTACTACAGATTAATGATCACTAATTCTAGAACGGTGAAGGAAAACGTGAGGAAACCAGCTCACGTCAAGCCATGTCAGAGGCCTACGGGCGGTTTAAACTCTGACACCAGGTGGTTCATCAACCAAACGATAAAGAAGAAGAAGACTGTCGCCAGCAACTCCGTCTCTTAAATTTTCCTTCATGACGCTCCTCAATAAATGTTCTATCTAACGCAAAACGACTGCCTCGTTGGTCTAGTGGTAACAAGCGCGACTGCTGATCGCGAGGTCCTGGGTCGGCAAAGTGTTATTGGGTGTTAAGGTTAGATTAGCGGGCTTACACACAAACTCTTCAGCTATAAAAACATGATAATATAAATAAATAATAATCTAGAAGTTAAAATGTTTTTTAATACATATAGGTAAAAGTCAATAACTCAAAATTTGGAGACTTAATCAGATTTGTAAGGCGACACGAGTTTCTAAATGTTTTTCTATACTGATGATCCTTGGAAATAGTGTGCAAATCAATCAATTTTATTGATAGAAAAAGATAATTATGACCACAAACAATGCTGTTTTTATTACTGATTGTTTTTAATTGTCTTTGTTAATATAATGAAAACTACTACCTACACATCTGCAGTTAAGTTGAGAATACACAAGGGCACACCCAGGAATCCTTAACAGAAAATTCCTGATTTGCCAGCCCAGTCTCTGGGCTAAAAGTTATTGATTTGCCCCTTTAAGCCAGAAGTTACACTCTACTTAGCTGACACAGTTCGGATATGATACAGGCGACTAATATCAATTAACTACAATACATGAATTGCAACTTTGCCTTTGAACAGAGCTCAAACTTTGAACATAGCGCTTTGTACACGTTAGCTTCGAACGGTGGCGTTGTAGGGTATTTCTAAAGTTATCTATTTTTATTTATAGATGTCTCAAGTGCTAAGGATCGTGTCCATTGCGTATTGTTTTTTAAATTATTATCATGATGTTAAACCGAAAGATAGTCCGACCGAAAAGTCATGATAGCCTAGTGGTGGTGACTGTTGACTGGCAAGTAAGAGGTCTCGGGTCGAACCCAAGGCCTCTGACTTTTCGTAAGTTATGTGCGTTTTATAAATTAGATATCACTCTCCGTGCCTCGGATAGCACGTTAAGCTGTTGGCCCCAGCTGTCAATTGTAGATCTTTGACAGTCGTTACGGGTAGTCAGAAGTCCGAAAGCCTGACAACCAGTCTTACCAAGGGGTATCGTGTATCCCAGTATCTGGATTGTGGAGGTCTGATAGGCAGTCGCTCCATGTAAAACACTGGTATTCAGCTGCATCCGGTAAGACTGGAAGCCGACCCCAACATAGTTGGGAAAAGGCTAGGCAGATGATGACAGTGGATGTGGCTTTAGTTATGAAAGCGAAATGTTATAAAAAAGTGATATGACACTATACCTGCGGGCCCCCTTGGAAAGTTTTAGGTCTGCTTGCTTGGTCTTAACAATTTCGTGCATCTCTTTGACATCTTCACTGTAATCCATGAGCTCAGCCTTCAATTCTTGGATACTTTCCTTTTCGAGAAGCAAAGATTTCTTCTGTTGAGCTGCGAACGTAAAATTGTAATTAATTAGCGTGTGTATTCATTGAGAAGTACCTTCCGCCTACGGCTTCGTAAGCGTGGTATGTTGATAAATAGCCTATGTGTTATTCTGATGTATATTAGTAGTTTTTGCGTGAAAAAGTAACAAACATCCATCCATGCATTCTTAAAACGTTCACATTTTTTATATTAGCATTGGCTGGTGCCAGAGGTTTAGCGTGATTTACCGATTAAAGAATTCCACACTATTGTACCCAATATTGTACCCATGTTCTGCAAATAAATAAATAAATCTATATCATTACTGTATCGCAATATATCATAGTTGGTAAGACCATTGCCACTGTTCGGAAAGTGTCGCGGGTACAAGCCCCGTTTGTGTCATGAGCATTACATGACCGTAACATAAAGAAAAAATCATTATGAATAAAGTCTGTTATCATTTCTCTCTGGCTTGACCGTTTTTATGAGATTTTTGCAGCTTCCTAGATAGAATTTGTGTCCAATGTCCAATCAAACCAAAACGAAAAAAAAAGTCATCCTAGTGACATTGGAGGAAACTATCCAATAAATCTAGGAAATAAAATAAGTAAATTACCGTTGAGGGTTAGTCAAAGCAGCCCCGTGTTGCGCAGCTCGTATTTCTTTATTTGTAATCAAAAGAAGCCTATCACGAAGGAAAATAACCGCAATGTTTTCGTAAAACCGATGATTCGTAGAAATTCGAATATCAGACGATGCGACGCTTAAACCTCGCCAGACAAAGGGGAATGAACGACCTAATATGAAAATTGGACCCTGGCACGAATCCAATACTAATGACATAATAACTAAACTGTTTCTCGGAAAAATAAAATAAAAAATCAACATAGTAGTCATATATGGAGTTAATAATTAGTAACTTGCCGACAACAATGTTTGTGTAGGCTATTCATTTACTTGCATTAATACGCAACTTAATATATTTGGGTAAATGACTAATATATTAAATAATTAATTTGATAACACGTTAAAGGTTAAAATACAACATGTAACATAAATAGTGTAGAACCCTTTAGGAGGTCAACCTATTTATAATATTGATCAATTTGTAGAACAATCAGTTTGTATACTACACGAAAAAAATGAAAATACCTATTTAATAAGATTTTTTTTATAAGCAAAAACATGTGCATAAACTAATTTGAAAAAAAAGAAACATACAAAAAAACAAAAAACACTTCCCATATACAACTTGCCCATCAGCTGACGAAACGCTCTTTGTTAGAAGAACCAAAAAAGTTTTCGCAAACTGTTGTTTTTACAAGATATTCAGTTTCATGGGTAGATTGACCTCTTAACTAAAGTGTCCCACAGTATTTATTTTACACATAGTATAAAGAAAGAAAGAAATCATTTATTCACACGCAATATTGCACAAGGCAATGTCTGAAGAATTTATCTAATTTGGTCAATAAATGGCAAAGATAAAAGCCTTTATTTTTAAACGCCTGGGCCTGGCTGGACAGAGATAGAACTTAATACAAATGACGTCATTTCTACGTAACGTCAAATGAACTCCTTATACGATTAGAAGCGATTATCATTTCGCGGGCCGGTACTCTCTCAAGAAAGTTAGAGCGCTTATAGTTCGAGCATTTTCAATTTTTTATCTATGATATAATACTTATGTACCTAATCATTTTATAAAGTAATCATATAAATAAATAATTATCATTATTATGTGTACCTACCTACTTGTCTCATTTCCTACCTACGTAAGCACAATATCTACTAAAACTAGGTAGGAATTACTTGTATAGAAAATATATTAAAATCAGCTTAAAGTTAAAACCTAATTTTAGATTATGATAAGTCTTTTGGTAGATAGGTATTTATTTACAAAAAGGCTGATTCATCGCCGAAATATCTAAGTACACGAAACCCTTGATAAAACGCTGCGTGTTTTCAGAACGGATTTTTATCAAAATAATATTTAAACATATTATTTAATTTTAAGAGCTAAAAAATGACAAGGGATAAATATAAATTAAAAACTGTTTTCTAAAGTCTACTTTTCAAAGTGATAAAGTACAAATGTCCTACGGCATTAAGTCCGCCTCTGTACATTTTGTGTGCATAAAGTAAGTATAATAAATGTCTATAGTAGGTATGTGGTTTGTTTACAAACATTCTACAACGAGTCTGGATGAAGTACCTATTTTTATTTCTTGTTTATGAACCATAGACTACTCAGCCTTTATATATATACTAGCTTTTCCCGCGTGGCTTCGCTCACGTAGACTAAAGAATATTTTTAATAGAATTTATTTATTTAAATCGAATTAATATAATCTAGGTAGGACTGACCATGAGAACTTGTACTGCTTTGAGTCGATGCCACTACTTTTAGTGTCATTGTATAAGCAGAAATAGGTACAGGGCGAATGACAGTCAATTATAATGTCGGTATAGCAATCACAAATAGTCGCCTATAATAATAATCTAATTCTAAAAGATTTCCCAGGAATTTTCAAAGGAAAATCAAGGTACCTACACTTTGGCAAAAAAGAGTCTGTAAAAATTGGAGGCGCCACTGGTGCACTTTTCATACTACAATTCAAAATTTCAAGTTATTTGGTGCTTACGTACTTATTACTAAAACGAATTTTTGTCATCAATTATTATGTAATGAATCACTTTATGGCTATTTTAGTACTCACAAACTTAGTTTTTAAGATTTTTAGTTTTAGTTCTAGCTGTCACCGCCTCAGCCTCTTTTCTGCCAAGCTGTACTCATAAGGTAAGTTTTTTTTTCAAATATAAAAGAACAAATAAAATTGAAATATCGAATTCTAATCCGATTTATATTTGACATTCCAATTTTAAAGGGTATTACATTGCACCAAGCCAGTTTAAATCAAAAGCACTAAGGAGTATTGATATCAACTTCGATGTAAATCACCCCCAAAATAACTTTCTACCCCTTTTTAACTCAGTTGGGCGATAAGTTTTAAAAAAATACGAAACTCGTGTTCCATCAATTTTGTAAAAGAATGTTTATGCAAAATTTGAAGTAGATTGGACCAAAGAATCACGTTGTCCCATACAAACTTTGCCCCCATTTTTCTCCCTCTTAGAGGTAGAATTTCGAAAAATCCTTTCTTATCGGATCCCTACGTCATACAAAGAACACACCCTCCAAGTTTCAGGTCTCTACGTTCAGCGGTTTAGGCTGTGCGTTGATCCATCAGTCAGTCAGTCATTCAGGACAAAGCATTTTATATGTATAGACTAGTTTATCCCGCGTGGCTTCGCTCACGTAGACTATAGAATATTTTGAATAGAATTTATTTATTAAAATCGAATTAATATAATCTAGGTAGTACTGCTCATGAGAACAACTTGTACAGCTTTGAGTCACTACTTTTAGTGTCACTGAATAAGCAGAATTAGGTACAGGGCGAATAACAGTCAATTATAATGTCTGTATAGCAATCACAAATAGTCGCCTTTAATAATAATCTAATTATAAAAGATTTCAAGGAATTTTCAAAGGAAAATCAAGGTACACTTTGGCAAAAAAGAGCCTGTAAAAATTGGAGGCGCCACTGGTGCACTTTTCATACTACAATTCAAAATTTCAAGTTATTTGGTGCTTACGTATTACTAAAACGAATTTTTTGTCATCAATTATTATGTAATGACTCACTTTATGGCTATTTTAGTACTCACAAACTTAGTTTTTAAGATTTTTAGTTTTAGTTCTAGCTGTTACCGCCTCAGACTCTTTTTTGCCAAGCTGTATAAGATAAGTTTTTCTTTCAAATATAAAAAAACAAATAAAATTGAAATATCGAATTCTAATCCGATTTATATTTGACATTCCAATTTTAAAGGGTAATATATTTCACCAAGCCAGTTTAAATCAAAAGCACTAAGGAGTATTGATATCAACTTCGATGCAAATCACCCCCAAAATAACTTTCTACCCCTTTTTAACCCCGTTAGGCGATGAGTTTAAAGAAAATACGAAACACGTGTTCCATCAATTTTGTAAAAGAATGTTTATCCAAAATTTGAAGTAGATTGAACCAAGGAATCACGTTGTCTCATACAAACTTTGCCCCCGTTTTTCTCCCTCTTAGAGGTGGAATTTCGAAAAATCCTTTCTTATTGGATCTCTACATCATGCAAAGAACACACCCTCCAAGTTTCAGGTCTCTACGTTCAGCGGTTTAGGCTGTGCGTTGATCCGTCAGTCAGTCAATCAGTCAGTCATTCAGGACAAAGCATTTTATATGTATAGATTATAGCCAAGCTTCAAATACCTTTGCTTTTCGAAGCCTAATCAAAGCCTCTATCTATAGCCATAGTCCAGTCGATAATGTGGATAAATTTAATGTGGATACAAGTGGCTGAGAGGTATTTTAGTATCAACAACACAGTTATAAATAGTGTTCAATGAGTCTTGATTATTTTAGCCTTATAATTCACTACACACGATTTACCTAAATGCTTACAGGAACACGTCTAAACCTTTGTATGCTTTTTAGCCCTTTAGTTCTATTCAAAAGCTAAACTAGAACATGTTTATCTGCTTTCTTTGAAGTATACTAATGTAATATTGGTAGTATAATTTTTTAATTGATAATATTTAATACTTTTAAGATGCATAGGTATTATACGTTCATATAAAAAAATATACTAAAATTAACACCATATTTTTCAGTTTTTCGTTAATAATTTAAATTTCTTTCGTTTTCATTTATAACTTAAACTTTAAAAATAGATGGTGTTCTGAAAAGACTAACCGCCAAATAAACAATACAAATATGTACGGCGGAATGGCGATTTTAGCTTTCTCATGCATACCATACCTTCCATTCATTAATGTTTTTATCTATAACAGATAGTTTGTACCTTTGTTGCATTCCTATGCTTATTATCTCATTCCACCGTACAAGTGACGTCATCACATTTTTTTTTCTCAGTAATAATAATAAATCAATAAAAGAATATATTTGAACTCAGGATACGAAACTAAGGAAATGGTACTGGTAGGTATATTAGTTTTAGGGTCGTGTCAATTTTGAAATGTTGCCAATTAATAAACTGCAATAATAAATAATTATTGCAGTTTTTTATAACTGACATCAAAATTACAGATGCACACACTACACAGGTGTTAATAAATTTTATCGATCACTCAGGATGTCAAGTCTTTATCTATAAAGAGATAATAATACGATTCTTATCTTCTTTTGAATACTTTATCTTCATTTATATTTATGCAGGTCAGTGGCAAATCTTTATTTGTTTCCGAAAGTAATATTTTTAATAGCAATCTATTGATTGCTATTTATTATTGCTTAGCTGTAAATTTATTTGTAACTTCATTTGAATTATAAGTTATAACCCACACACAATGGCAACACTCATAGATGACTGATAAATTTCTAATAACAATCATCTGTTAATTTATATACAGTATAGATTTAGACTGTATCAGATAAGCTCATAGTTACGTAGACAATATATAAAATGCGCTGTATAAAAGCGCGCGTCTGCATAGAGATAGCTTGGTTATGATTTTCTTATCATAATCTCTATGCAGCTGCTATGAGTTATCTCTATGCAGAGCATACAGTAAAAGAAAATAGACAAACATTTTAACAATACCATATTAACTTCCATTCACAACATTCA
Organism: Protodeltote pygarga; assembly: GCA_936450705.2. Classification (NCBI taxonomy): domain Eukaryota; kingdom Metazoa; phylum Arthropoda; class Insecta; order Lepidoptera; family Noctuidae; genus Protodeltote; species Protodeltote pygarga. The sequence goes on along the minus strand of OW388257.2, from coordinate 3,360,646 downwards.
TTCTGATGTTAAACTATGTTACAAACACAGCATAATCTATTTATAATAATGACAAAACCGTGTGACATTGTCATTAGTAAAACATCAACACGAACTTGAACTTCCGTGAAAAATAATGGAACATAGCCAATATTGACTTACCTAACTTCTCTAAAGCATCCTCTATTACTTCTATATCTTTTCCAGAAAGACCATCATCAGACTTTGCTTTGGGAGTGTCTACGACTATGACAGGGGCTGGGTCTCTCATAACAGGAGTATCTTCAATATCAATAACTGGTATGGTGTCTTTAAGTACTTCTTTCTCCCTCTTCTTGGCTTCAAGAATCTGTTTCTCTCTTTCTGCTTCCTCATTCTCTTTAATCTCTTCCTTGATTCTTATTTCTTCTAATTTAATAGCTTCTGCCTTAGCCTGAAATTGGATTTAAACTTTAAGTCTAAGTAAAATTAGAATTGAATGCAGTTTGTTCTAGTTTCTATAATAAAATTGATAAAATACACCTTTGTTTACTGTTTTCTTAGTATAGTAACATAAATAGGTTTTTAAAAATAAGTTAATGATAAAGATACCTTGAAGTCCAATTTGCCTTCCTTCTCACCAATAGCAGCTTTTGTTTGAGTAGCCACTTGTTCTGGCAATGCCGAAATGGTAGCCTTCAGTTTGTATGTTGTTGGAACATGTTCCGGTACCATCAGGGCTCTTGACAGCAGCAGTAAAGATGGTGGTACTTTCTCATTCAATGATAAATCAAGCCAATTCCTCAATTCTTTCCTCAAACGTTCCTCTGACACACCATAAGCTCTCATACCTCTAGATCGACAGGCCTGCTGTAACTCGCTCAAGTTTAAACTATCCACACCTTCTTTGGCAATCATCTTATCGTCGGCTGCCAATGACCTCAACTTCATCTTAAGGTTAAACCGTAACATGGCACTAGTACCAATAGAAGTCACATTCAATACTTTACACAAAGCAACTAAATGTGGTCTTTGCAATGAGTCTAATGTGATCTCATCTTCAAACAATTTTGAAAACTTCATAATCTCTTCACTGGTTGCTACGTCTCCGGATGTTCTGATTCTACAGAAGAAATTAGAGAACTCTCTGGCCAACTCTGAATGCCTGTTGCTAGCCTGTGGGGCCATCTGATCCAGTGTTTCTTGGAAGAACTTTGCCATTTCCAACTTAACTTTCAAATGTTGCTTTAACTTTGCCTCTTTTTGACTGGTACTCTCAAAAGTTGACGGCAACATATTTGGAAACAGTTTAATAAATATTGGCAGTGCAAATTCCAGAAATGGTACCACAATAAATATTATAAATGGTACCATTCTAAAGAGATCGCCAACTGTGGTGACCAGCAGTCGATGTTCTCTGCGCGTCAATGAATATCCTCTCAAAATTTTAAAGACTAAATACATTGAGATCCTAATTTCAATGAACAGTAGCCTGAAGCCATGATAGTAATGCCTCAATTCATCCATAATCCGTTCTTTTATGCTCTTTTTTTTCTTTTCTTCCTTTTTTGGAAGTCTTTCTTGTTCCTGAATACCTTTCTTAACAGTTTCAACTGTAGCTTCAACTTTTGAGGATGGTTTCAAAGGTTCTTTATCAAAATGAAATCTGCTGGTTGAGATAGGTCTGATGAACTGTGGGTGATGAGAAACCCTTGTGTAAAGGGGTTTTTGTGTTATATCATGATGAAGTCCAATAGGCTTTGTAGTATAATATGACAGTGACCTTGAAAGGGTTATGTATGGAAAGTTTAGATATTGTCTGGTCTCCCATAGTAGTGCTAAAATAATTACAGAAATATCCAGTTAGTATGCAATCTATATAATAGATACACCTAATGTACAATCACAACATGGCATTGGTAGACTAAGACTAAATAAATTTAACGTTTCATATAAATAAAACGAGATGGCTCTGGAAAGTAACGATAAGGGTGTAAAAGGTTCCATTATAAATTAAAAACATATTTTTTGTCCAAAATGGAATAAGTGACCCCACCATGTGATGGTTATGATGAAACAATAAAAATAATTAGACAAATTAAATATTACAGAATGAAACTACAGAATTACTGACATAAGTATCGTGTCGTCAATATTTCCAAATAAAGCTATTATACATTTACGTAAAATCTGTTTCCACGATGAAGTCATACGTAGGTAATCAATCAAAATCCGCTTTAGGTTAAATATATATTTACGACATTTACTACTACATATTGATTACTTACGCGATCTTTTCAAGCATCGGCATTGGTTTATAACCAATCTGTTCATGTTGTTCGCTTCTCGAAGGGCTCAAATTACTGGAAAATATTGAAAATAACAAAAACAAAATCAACCCCTATTACACCATGACAATCGAGAAGAATCATACAGACAGCAAATGACTTTAGCCGCTTACGGTGTTGCCAGATGAGGACTCTGTAAATGCCATGCATAGATATAGAAGAAGGTACCTACTGGACTGACTATATAAACAAAATTGAACTAAAAGCAGATAACCAGTGAGCTGTGGCAAACCAGTGAGGCGAATCTCGCTTATTTTGAAATAGTCTTGGAATCGAGATTGCTGTTTGAGCCCTATTTCTACAATTCCAATTTGTACATAGAACTCTCGAAAATCGAAGTAATATTTTTGAAATCCAGACTGGCAAGTATTTACAACTTTGTGTACAGCTTGGCAAAAAAGAGTCTGAGGCGGTGACAGCTAGAACTAAAAATAAAAATCTTAAATACTAAGTTTGTGAGTACTAAAATAACCTAAAAGGAGTTTTTTGACGCTTTATAAGTTTATTTTAATTTAATTTAATTTATTTTTTTACTTTGATGTACATATTTAGGTTTATTGAATTAAGGTTTGTATATAATAGATAGGTAGTCTTATTTAGTATAATTAAGTATTTTATTTTTTTAGTATGTAACAATATGTAAATACCCAATTAATAAAGTCAATACCTAAAAGTGATTCATTTGATTATATTTGACGACAAAAAATCTTATTAGAAATAAGTAAGTACCAAATAACTTGGAAGTCTGTATTGTATTGCGGAAGTGGCGCCCCCAATTTTTCCAAATTCTTTTATGCCAAATAATATTTAATCAATCTGCTACAAAAAATTCAGCAGCATATTTTTGCGTAGGTTTTTATTACACTTAGGACTATCTATACTGGCTGTGCTTAGCAACCGACCAAACAGTCTGGCATTTTGATTTTGGGATTCTATTGCTAAATTAAAGGAGTGCCTGTAATTTGTATTCTCACATCGAGATTGACAATCAAAATAATCATTTAACGAAGGAGCAAAATGTTGCCAATTATCTTTACCATGAAAAATATAGGCACAAAAGTGAAAAATGTTTCTTTGTACCGTATACAAAAAGATAAAAGACCGAAGTCCAAAAATGATATAAAATATACGTATTCTGCTATAGAAAGAGGGTGAAAACAATAACAAATAGGATTGAAAAAGATTTTGTAAAAACCAATGATAAAAGAACTCAATGGTAAAAAGCAAAAACGCTCCTTTTCCGAGCTGTCATTCATTCCATTCTGTCAATTCTGTCAGTGTCATTTATAAATTCAATTCATGAATTCATGCAATTTTATTGAGAAAAATAACCTCTCTAATAATACTTAACTGATTACATATAGAAGTTTGACTAAATGAATATATTACGCCACTACTTAAAATCCAGTGTCATTAGTATAACGAAATCTTCTATCCAGAATTTTTCAAGCAGTAAGTATGGTGTTATATTGCTGATTTGTTAGAATTTATTAGGGACGTATAACCATGGGTTCTGGTCGTCCGCGATAACAATAAGTGCGATAACTGCATGTTAAAGTACTAAAACTTATCTATTTTATCATCATTCATTCATCTATTTGATTTGTTGAGAACAACGATACAGCAGGTCAATGACGAATGACCCAGGTCTATTAAGTTACAAGTTTACAACTTTTTCTACTACTTTCATTCATAACATAACTGTTGGCTTACTGATTATTCTTTTTTATGATATTATTTTATGTTTTGCCAACTAATTTAAATTTGATCCTACTACATATTGCCAGCAAAGTTCTCAAGTAGCTGGGTTGTATGTATGATTTAAAAGATTTTGATTATTTATACTTGTAAAAATTAACTATTAGTACCTAATGTGGAAGATGATAAATTTGATTATTATTATTATTCAAATTGAAAAATTCTGAGAGATTGGTGTGTTCTGGTTAGAGGTCTATGGGGGATTTAAACCAAGACTAGGTTGTTTATTAACCAATTGCTAAAGAGAATAAAATCCAATTGTAAGTAATTCATCTTCTTTCCTTATAGTATGGTTGATGAACAACCTGGTGTCAGAGTTTAAACCGCCTGGCTTAGGCCTCTGACAGCTTTACACATTGTTAATAAATCTCTCAGACGTGCTGGTTTTCTCACAATGTTTTCATCATCATTATCATCATTTCATTCATAAGACGTCCACTGCTGAACATAGGCCTCCCCCAATGACTTCCAGAATGGCCGGCTGACCTTTATTAGGTTGTCTATCCACCTTGAACTGTTTTAGCAAGTGATAATTCATTTCTAATAAGCACAAAATTCGAAAAGCCATAGGTGCAAGACTGGGTTTTGAACCTTTGATTTGAGAGTCCAACAGTCATACCACTAGGCTATCACTGCTACTGATTATAATTATTAATGAAATTAACTAATTGAAAAAATATTTGATTAATGCAATAACTAATTCAAACTGAATTGTATTAACCTTTCAACAAATGAATTTTATTTTGTCTCATTTGTTGATTTTTGGCTCACTCATTGTATATCGGATTGTTATTAAATTTTTCACTCATTATTTAAAGAAAATCAATGAACTCAATTTACTTTTTACAGAAACTAAACTATCACCAGCCATGTCTTTGGACTTAAAAAATGCAGCAAAAAGAATTGTATGGGTTGATCTTGAGATGACTGGCCTGGATATTCAGAAGGACCACATTCTTGAGATAGCCTGTGTGGTGACAGATGCTGATCTGAACATCGTTGCTACAGGCCCAAACATCATTATCAAGCAACCTGATAACATCCTGAATGGAATGAACGACTGGTGTTTAGCGCAGCATGGTGAGGTATTGATTCCTCATATTTGATCATTGTTTTTCATTCGGTCAGTCACGGTACTGTTTAATATATAGATTTAATTCACCTTTTTCTGATTACAGAGTGGATTGATGGAGGCTAGTCGAAAATCAAATGTTACACTACAAGAAGCTGAGAAACAAGTTCTGGAATTTGTGAAATCCCATGCACCTGAAAAGAAATGCCCGTTAGGTGGCAACAGTGTGTACATGGACCGTTTGTTTATGAGAAAATACATGCCAATTCTAAACGATTATTTACACTATCGCGTTATAGATGTGAGTACGATAAAGGAGCTAGCAAGACGTTGGTATCAAAAGGAATTTTCACAAATGCCGCAGAAAAGTTTTAGACATAGATCTTTGGATGACATCCTTGAAAGTATAGAAGAATTAAAGTATTTCAAAAATAATATATTTAAATCATCAATTAAACTACAGACTGAAGTGTGAAGTATTGAATTACTGTAGACAAATATCTTACGGGTATTTTTAATTTAGATAATAGAATCATGAAGGAACTTATACAGAAATAAGGTACAATGCAATACATAAATAATGACTACTTTTTGTTTAAAAATTAATACATATTATTAGATATCACCTTAAAGAATGTTAAAATATAATACCATGTCTGATGATTATCATTTATATTGGTCAATTAATTTAAGTGTCAATGAAGTTGAAAGTTTAAATATTGCTGGCCAGACAGAGATAGCACAATAGAAATGACGTCATCACTGTGTAACGTCGAACGAATTCGATATGATTGTCATTTCGCGGGATGAGGATAGCGATTACTCCCTCCAGAAATGTCGAATGAATTAGCCAATTTCTATATTATTTTTTAAAATAATTTTGTACCTTGAAGGTGATATCAAACAATTATGTAATATATTTTATTTACTCCCTAGTCATTTACTCAATTGGAGAGAAAAATCAGCAAATAGGAGATTGAATACAGTATTATACATAATGATGTAGCAAACTGTCTAAGAAACAATGGGTAGCAGTGATACAATATCCCCATCACCCACACAGGAAAAATATGAGCACAGCAATGAAAACAGTTCTTATATCAGATTGGATATGGCTTGCTGTCTTCCACAGAGGTTATTGGTCCCACTGCAGGGCAAATAAAAAAATGTACTTATTAAATGAAATTATTTAATTGGTGTAAAAAATTGGTAATATCGTTTCTATGCCTTTCAACATGGGACCGGCAGTGCGTAAGTAGGTACTCCGGTTGATGTTTCCACACGTCTTTAGGCGTTAAGAGATTCGTAATTTGATTTTAATTTGAAGCGGGTTTTTGGCGTTTTCTGTAGGTATCTCTATTTTCAAAGTCGCGCAATTTACCAAACAATTACAATAAATTGCAATTCTATTGCGCAAATACAGCTACATACACCTCATTGGACACGCAAACATCATTATCCACAAATGACAAATAACTTGAATACCTTCTAGATGTGAATAAAAAATGTCTGCCCACATTTTAGTGGAAGAATGTTTCTTATCTTTCCGCGGTTAAAACACGAGAAAACTTATTACGGAAAACGAAAACTGTCGTCGATGATGCCGCTAGCAAATTAACTATCGTTTGGTTCAGGAATTGACATCTTTAATAAAATGTAGGCAATGAAGTATGTAGTAATGGTGTTTGTTTTATTAACCCCCGACGCATTACAAAAAAATAGTGCACTTTGGCAATTGATTCAGTTTTTTAAATATTATGAATAGGCAAGTGTTTGAAACAACCTATCTGGCGGTAAGCAGTGTTGTGGTCACAGATCGAGCACCCCCCCCTTAAAATCAGGGTGACAAAATTCGGACGGTATGATCCAGATCCATTCCCCAGATAGGTTCTACCGGACAATATGCTGGGACACGACTAAAGATCCTAGCTCACCTGCCTAGGTACACCTAAAGGTGACTTTAAACTAATACCTATTCGAACGAACTGCATCAGTCAGGGTATCGAAACGTTTTAATGTTTTCAAATATAAGGGAAGGTTCATATCTGACGGAACATGCGTCGCGTATTATCGGTCGCGTAACGCCAGAACAGACAAATGTACCTATAGAAAATCACTTAACCGTTCACACTGATACGTTCATATTCGTCATATTCGTAGAGTAGCTTTTAAATTTTTATTTTCGTTCAAGCTGAAATTGCTGAAACTTTGTAATGTTGTTCTCCTTCAATTGGTTTAGTTAGATTTTTCATAACTATAATTATTGATTCTATACATAGAAATATTAAATAACAATATCTTTGATTCTATATCTTCAATGTGTGAGCGAGATAGCAGATTAGCGCAGAGGCGCCAAAAGTCGTTTGGCGGTAAGGTTTGGTAACTAGCCACAGCCACGGCCAGATTCCTACCAGAAGCAGCCTAGTTGTTAATTGCGACCTTTGTTACATTATTAGTCGCCTTTACGTCGTGTATTTATTGTAAATCGTCCCTAGGCGTAGGCTGGCGTAGGCTCACATGCATTGACAACCAATGCTACCTGGGTGCGCTCATAACCTTGCGTTTAGTGTAGTCTATGGTCCTATATTTTTTTAAACCTACCAACAGATGGCGTTATCAGTATCCAAATAGCAGTCGTAACTTTGTTTTTATACGCACAGGGATTTTTTAGGTGCAGTTACTTACAGCTTGGCAAAAAAGAGTCTGGAAAAATTGGGGGCGCCGCTGGCGCACTTTTCACACTAAAATTCAAAATTATAAGTTATTTAGTGCTTACATATTTCTATGACCAGTATTTTGTCATTAATTATAATCAAATGAATCATTTTTATGTTATTTTAGTACTCACAAACTTAGTTTTTAAGATATTTATTTTTAGTTCCAGCTGTCACCGCCTCAGACTCTTTTTTGCCAAGCTGTACAGACAAAATTTTACAATGCACAAACATCCAAACCGGAACAAAATTCTTCCTGACCAAACCTCCGACAACAAGCATAGAAGGTGAGGTGTACCTATAACCGCTACGTTACATCATCTTGTCATCAATAGCTCTGTTGGTAGAGCCGCTGTGTTTTAAACCAGAAGGTCGCGGGTCCAAATCCTGCTTGTAGTAGAATTTTTCTTTCTAGAATTTGAGGTGGAGTCAGCAAGAAGACTCAACAACAACAAGACACATAATAAACTTCCAATATTTCCTTAATATGACTTTCCATTATTTACTGATCAAACCATAGCTATATAGAATTTAGGTGAGGTACCTAATTCTAAATCTATGGGTCAAATTAAACTATAAAATAGCTTGTCGTCACTAAATTACAAGTATCTATCTATTCCGTTCTGTTCTACTAGTCTTTTTCTACCAGTTTAACTAGGCTAGGTACCAAAAATAGCTAAATACTACTAAGTAGTTTAAAAATTACTTGACAAAAAATTGTTTAGTTCACTTACAGCTTGGCAAAAAAGAGTCTGAGGCGGTGACAGCTGGAACTAAAAATAAAAATCTTAAAAACTAAGTTTGTGAGTACTAAATTATCATAAAAAGGATTCATTTGATTATAATTAACGACAAAAAACTCTTCGTAGAAATATGTAAGTACTAAATAACTTGTAATTATGAATTGTAGTGTGAAAAGTGCGCCAGCGGCGCCCCCAATTTTTCCAGACTCTTTTTTGCCAAGCTGTAATATCCATCAGTGTCTTTTGTAACATTCAAAAGACAAGTGGTCTTGTAGGTACTCTACTCTGGTCAAATATTTTTTTATAAACTGGTATCTGTTCATCGACTTTCGTTGCCGACTGTACCTATACTGTTAATCATACTAACAGTATACGTACAATACGTATTCCCGCTAAATAAGGTCAGTTTATTAGTTTTCCTACTAATCTCGTTACATTATGGCCTATACTTAACTTTCCCGAAAAGTTAGGCGAGAAACTCTGGAATTAGTGAATTAGGTAACTCTATGGACGTGTGTTACTTTCTACTTTCTACTTATAATGTTATGTAGCTAATGGCTACAAATATAAATTTTTCTCAGAAATATTTAGATAGGAAGGGTTTTTCTGTATTTTTGTCATGAACTTAAACTAATATTATAAAGAGATACTTACCTATTTGTTTTTTTGTTTTTTATATTGTATAAACTCAAAAACGATCGACTTAACCTTTTTCTTGTGGCAACCTTTATGGGTAGGAACTCCACCACCAAGGGCCAGTGATGGGGTTATATCCGTCTCTCACGGACTAAAGGCGCATTTGGCTTCGTGAAACACTGTTCCAGTCAATCGGTACCTACCTAAATTAAGACTCTAGAGTCACTGCAATTACGCAGACACGTGGCCTCAATGGCTGTCTTCTACCGCATTTATCACGGTGAGTGCTCTGAAGAGCTCTTCCAACTAATCCCACCCTCTCCTTTCTTATTCCGAACGACACGTGCTGGGTTGAGGTGCCACTCGTAAACGGTAGAACGGATAACGTCACGCACCAAACGGTTCGGCGCCTCCTATCTCTGCCGTTCAATTAAGATGTGGAACTCGTTACCAGCCCACGTGTTTCCCTCTACTTAAGATCCTGGGTCATTTAAGCGGGACGTGAAAAAGCTTTTCTCAAGGCCATCATGCTACATTGCTCTGCAGGGATGATGGTCATCACTATGGGACTCCACTGACTGCTTTCCATCAGGCAGCATGGAGTAAATTTGTGCGCCAGTAAAGAAAAAAAAAAAGAAATTTATAAGAAAGCAATTTTTCACAAGATCGAAAAAAGCTGTGAACACTTCGATTCTCAGGAAATCTTCGACACTATTCGATTAAAACAGCCCGTGTTCAACAGTGCGCGCATACGATGAGAGATAGGCGCTAAAAAGGTATTGGAAGTAAATCCCTCCACCCGTTGTGGGAAAGGGCAGGAACTAACCACGCGGACAAAGTCCAAACTAAGTTTGACAGTAAGTTAATCTGCTCGTATTTACGCCCTTTATGAGTAAATTCGATTAAAGTAACAATACTTTTGACTCTGATGAGTTGAGGTGTTGACCGTTGACTGGCAAGTCAATGGTCTCGGGTTGCGCACCTTTGATTTTTCGTAAGTTATGTGCGTTTAAAAAAATAATTATCACTTACTCCGTGCCTCGGAAAGCACGTAAAGCCGTTGGCCCTGCGCCTGATCTCGCTCCGGTCGTGTCGGATTGCCGTCCCATCGGACTGAACTGACGGGCGTTAGGGTACTCAATGAAACAAGTGATTGCCTTGACGTACTAACGTATAATGACTAAGATTACAGACAATAGATACATTAATATAGGGAAGAGGTGCACACACTACACCTCCCCCGTATTTTTAAAAATAAAAGGAAATTTTAATTTATCTTTTTTTTTATACAATATTAGAAATGTCTCTTCACAACATCAGCAAAAAACCAAATAGATAGGTATATTTTAAAAAATTCAGATCGAGAAAAAGCAATTATTTTGAATAAAAAAATTTGAATAAACTTTTAAAACGAATTGCTTTTTAAATAATTAATTTTACAAAAAAATAATGAAATAACTAACATAAAATCTATCGAGTACAAAACTTATGCTACGCACTGTTGACTTTATCAAATTACAAAATTAAATTTGAAAAAATTTACCTAAATGTTGGTTTCGTAAATCCATACATTTTAACAATTATAATCAACTTCTGTTTACCTAACTACCTACAAACTTCATCTCACTTCACTACCTTTTACTCTTTTATATATATTTTTTTTTATACTTTCCAATCAATACATTTTACCTTTCTTTTTTTTTTTTTTTACTCCGTGCTTTTCATTTAATTCATCTCCAGGTACACATTTATTTCCATTTATTATATTCATCTTTCTTATTTAAGGTACATTATATTATACAGGACTCTCGGTACCTGTTTTTATTTGTCGTGCACGACATTTATTCATTCATAATATTCATTCATAGTTTAGGGCCATATTTAAGACACTTTTTTGGTCTCCAACTATTCTCACGGAGGAAGACTCGTTCGCACCATGATCGAATGTGAAGGACATGGACCTAAATTGTACCTTCCTTGTGTACCTACCTGTTTTACTCATTATCATTCTTTCCAATTTCATAATAGCTACTCGTTCAAATTGAATTCCTTGGTCTAAAAGAATTTGCATTAAATGAGTGATCAGCCCGTCTACATGTCAAACCTTATATACCAAGTTATTCCCTTCTACGTTTTACTTTCCATTGCATTACAAAACCTTTCATAAGAACAACAAATCCTAATCCAACTTTTTCATATTAACATTATTACAAATTATAATGAAACTAAACAAAGCGATCTTAACTTTTTCTCATCGTCAGCAATACCATAAGTAGACCGTACCTGATCTGGCGAGCTATGCTCGGGTTTCAACATTGCATTCTTAGGCGCGAGGTGTCATCTTCAACGACCAAACACTTACCTAATTGGATTGGAATGCAAAGAATATCACATAAAAGAATCTCAAAGAAAATAAAAATTGTAACAATTACCCCGTTTCCAAAAAATCCTACGATTATTTCAATTTACTAACTAACTAAGTTGTCAACAGGCGTAACATTAAACGTACTTATACCTTATTAGTAAGAATACGTATATAACTATAACTCAAATATTCGAATATAATGTAAAAAAAACTAAACTATTTATCACTAGCACTACACTGACACCATTTTAGCCACAAATTCGTCGTCATCATCTGCTGCGCTGCTGCTTCTCCTCTTTAGCAGGGCAGCAATATCATTCCGCCGTAGCACCCCTGAGCGTGGGTCCCGGCGCCAAGGACACATTTCCTTGGCGGGCCACATCGCTTACAGTACACCAGAATTTCGTAACCATAATATCTCTCCAAACTTGCCTCGTAACGGCCTCTAAATGGCCTCGCATAGTCTAAGCGCCAAACTCCAAATTAAATCATTGTTACTGTCCAGGCTGCCAACGTGGCAGCTCTGGCAGGGTCGCCATGAACTGACGGGCGTTAGGGTACTCAATGAAACAAGTGATTGCCTTGACGTACTAACGTATAATGACTAAGATTACAGACAATAGATACATTAATATAGGGAAGAGGTGCACACACTACAGGACTATGATAGTGAGGGAATAGAAAGAGCACCTGTGTTTGCGCACACACTTATGCACTATAATATATCCTGCGTAGTTGGCTAATCTCCGTTGAGATTGGCCGCTGTGGCCGGTCAGGAGGACATTACTTTTGACTTTAAATGTAATAATATAAACTGTAATCTCATTAGTAGGTCGTGTTCATAGGAAAAGCCCCTACCCAAATCAAAGGATTATGCAAATACATTAAGTTAATATTGATTAGGTATAGCGTAACTCTCTGCCTACAGAGGTACAATCAGTGACGAAAGAGTTTATTTATAGTAAGTATAGCATAGCTCTCTGCCTACAGAGGTACAATCATTGACGAAAGTGTCTTACATTGAGTCTGACGGACTTAACACAAATCTGAGCTAACTAAACTGCACTGCTGTGTAAACATTTGCTGAATTCACTTGATATAGCACCAATGTGAATGTTTCACTTAAAACTAGTCTTCATGTTGAAGTCAGTAATGAATTCAATGTAAGTATCTAAAAGTACGAGTACCTAGGTAATTAGCTGTGTTGGTCTGCTAAGTCTAAGTATAGGTTCGAACCTAGCACGCACCTCTGGCTTTTCGAATTAATGCTACTTGCTAAAACCAAAGAATTTTGTCTAAAACGGTGAGGTGCATTACCGTGAGGAAACTAGCACACTTGAAAGTTTTGTTAACTATGTGTTAAGCCATGTCAGAGGCCTATGTTACGGGCGGTTTAAACTCTGATACCAGGTAGTAGGGGCGTGCACAGATATTTTCAGCAGGGTTTAGGCAGTACTTATATACAAATCCTACTTAATTTCACTAATTCGTCGTCGGCATTGTAGGTATCTGTCAAGGAAGGCAGTGCCTTAAATTTTTTCGTACATGAACTGCACGCCCCTGCCAGGTTGTTCACCAATATTTCAGTTATTTATTCGTTAGAATGTAACTAAATCTCATTTATTAACTACGAATTTTATTTTCTTTCCGACCGTACCCACCATGTGTGCGTAAACATGAAAAGTTCTCATATTCTGTAAATAGGTACATGGAGGCGATAAAGTTAATTATTCATCAAGGGTTTCATTAATAAGCGATATTATTTCAGCCAGTCATCGATGTTTTAGGTAGGTACCTACTTACTCACTTACTAAGTAAAACATGCAAGCATCATTCATCGTCGTATTGACGTCGACCATGAGCGTGAATTATAAATGAAGTAAGTTGGTACCTAAATTATTTTTAACTTCAGGAAAATATACATATAAAACTCTTAAAATTTGTATGTGGATGGATTTTTAACTTTATATAAAGCTCTTTAAACTTGTATGTAGAATAGAAAGGTAAGAAAAATAGGTAGTTATACCTATAGTCTTCTTCTTATCGTATGGTTGATGAACAACCTGGTGTCAGAGTTTAAACCGCCCTTAGGCCTCTGACATGGCTTTACACACCATTAAAAAATATCTCAGGTGTGCTGGTTTCATCACGATGTTTTCCCTCACCGTTTAAGCAAGTGATCATTAATTTATAATACGAACATAACATACGAAAAGGCAGAGGTGCGCGCCTTGGGATCGAACTCGAGACCTCTGACTTGTCAGTCGATGGTCATACCACTAGGCTATCAGTGCTACACCTAGTCTTGATGCGAGACTATCCTAATCCTAACGACACTAAGCGTAGAAGGCGTATCTCTCATTCTGCTACGCTAATCGTGGCGCTAATGTTTCACATATCAACACTCCATCATAGCAATGATAGCCTAGTGGTATACTTCCAAGTCAAAGGCTGTAGGTTCGATACTCAGACACGCACCTCTGACTTTTCGGATTTATCACTTGCTAAAACGGTGAAGGAAAACATCGTAAAGAAACCAGCACACCTGAGAAATTTAAGATCTAAGGTACCTAATTACGGTAGGTCATCACTAATCCATTCGGTGTTTTAAAGGGAAACTGATAAAAATCTTTTACAGTAGAGCTTAAAATCATTTCCAAAGGCAAATCAAATGATCGTGACTTGCATTTTGCATTTGTAAAACCGAGGTAACCTACCCATATTATGAAAGTAGATAGATACCTACGCTACCTACCGGGGTATAGGTGTGATAGGATTCCTCGGTTATCGGGTAATTGAATTCTGAATTGTACAGGAATTGATTACATTCTCCGTGTGAATTGAAATTGAGGGAAATGCTTTCAACAAAACTAGTGTTTTCAATTAGGATATTATTGCTAACTAATGATTTTTACTCAGTAAAAAGAAGTGTTCTTTATAGTATGGCTGATGAACAACTAGGTCTTAAGAGTTTAAACCACCCGTAGGCCTCTGAGATGGCTTTACACACCGTTCAAAAATCTCTTAAGTGTGATTTCCTTCAACGTTCATCATCTGCCTAGCCTTTTCCCAACTATGTTGGGGTCGGCTTCCAGTCTTACCGGATGCAGCTGAATACCAGTGTTTTACATGGAGCGACTGCCTATCAGACCTCCACAACCCAGATAATGGGTTACACGATACCCTTGGTAAGACTGGTTGTCAGACTTTCGGGCTTCTGACTACCCGTAACGACTGTCAAAGAACTACAATTGACAGCCGGGGCCAACAGCTTAACGTGCTATCCGAGGCACGGAGAGTGATAATTAATTTATAAAACGCACATAACTTACGAAAAGTCAGAGGTGCGCGCCTTGGGTTCGAACCCGAGACCTCTGACTTGCCAGTCAACGGTCACCACCACTAGGCTATCACGACTCTTTCACGCATTCTCACGATTTCCTTCAACGTTACAAGTCATAATTAAGTTCTAATACGCACATAAAAATCCGAAAATTGTGAAAAGTGCCTGGGTTTTTAACCTGGTCATACCACTAGGCTATCACAGCAAGCAATAGAAATTAATTATTAGTCCAGTAATAGTTACCTAACCGAATTTTCTTTTATAATCTTGACAACCAGCCAGCGTTTCCTACAGAACTGATTCTTAATTTGCAGATCAAATCTAACTTTTGTTCATTAAGAGTTCAATGTAACAAAAGGTCCTTTCTAAGGTTTCTTTTCACCGTACAAAAATGAATCGAAGGCATTTCTTACCTTTTTTAATATTCTGTGATACCTATAGTAGGTTTACTACTTAATTGTACAGTCAACAACAAAAGTTACATAACCCAAAAGTCTTGTAGAAACATGTAGATAGGCCGTACCGATATTTCTAAATTTAACCAGAGTTAAGACCAAAGGAATAACAAACTTCCATCTCCAAGTGTGCTTCCATCTCCAAGTGTCCTTCCATCTTCCATCACCTATTTCTTTGGGGAAACTTGCTCGTCCACACAGTCACATGGGACCTGATTAATATGGTTGATCTGCATTTTTATTTTACGCCTTATAAATATTATAATATGCGCCACTAACGCTGCACTTTGGAAGTCTACCTTTACATAATTCATTCGATTAAAAGCCTGCACTTAAGAAGACAGACTTTTACATCGTCGTACGTGAACCTAGTAGATTGTCCTGCTCGACTCCATCCGTGACCGCTTCAACATCGCCTTTTCTACGTCTCTCATTCAGCTGTGGCTCCTTCTACTGTAGTACCAACTGAAAGACCTTCTGTTCCGGGCACGAGTATAAATTTAGTGGTTTGTGTTTTGCAAATAGTAATATACTTACTTAATGTTATTTTTATGAATTCTTTACATAACTGCACACGCCCCCTAGGCGCAGAAGAAGAGATTTGAATTTTCAACTGATACTGGTAGGATGCGGTGGTTTAGCGGTCAAAGATCCCATCCGTATCAGTTGTTTTTTAAAATTTTCTTATTAAATAATTAAATATAATGTTAGTTACCTTCCGTTGCTGACTGTACCTACCTCTAGCTTTATTAAGAACCACTTAGGTGTAACTTAATGTATACGGAATAGTTACCTATACCTATTGTAAGCACAATATGTTTAGAGCAAGGAATCTTAAAGGTCAAGAGAGGAATATAATGGGTTTTATAAGGGATGGGGTAACCGAGGTAAACTGATACCCTTTATGTAGCTTATTGTGTCCTTTACCTTTGAAATGTAATCTGTGGTCCTGATTGAAATATAATAGACTGTATGTAATGTTCTTTTAGTAGGTACCTTTTCCAAAAGGGTTTCGTTTTATGTACCTACCTAAATGTGTGTTGTTATATATACCGTGTATTACTATTTTATGGTAAACCAGGTATCTATTACAAACCTTTTTGTTATGAAAATCAGTGACCGCAATTTTGAGTGTTTTTAAATGACTATTTTATCGGATTGTCCTTTTAAATCAGAAAAACCCTCCTATAATATCACGATGTCGAACTTGGATGAAAAATTTTGCTCTTGAGAGTTGTCTTGAAAGATGTCGAAGATGTCTAAGAACGATTTATGTAACGAGATTTATGCAACTTTCGTAAGTTCTTATAAATGTTTCAAGGAAAAGTTGTGTAAAATATGTTATGTATAATTAAAGCAGTAGGTACATTGATATTATGTAGAATACATTCAATATAAATATGAAACAAATATCTTTAGTAGAATTCAAAGCCCAAGAGTTCACAAGGCTATTATTAGCTTTAATGTCCAGCAAAACGTGTAGACTATATTTTATAAAACATATAAATTATTACAAAGCAATTTCCGGCCAATTACTCGAAATTGCCTACAAAGACATTACCGAGCCCATAATTATTCCAAAAGTACCTCGACTTTATGGAAAAATGAAGTCGTTACTCGTTAGTTAACACCCCAAAATCATAACTCACAGAAAATCGAAGAGCATTAGACGGACTGAATGTTCGACCACAAATTAACCTTGAACAAAATGTTGTAAGCCCAAGGGATAATCAAATTGTCTTTGGACACGCAATATGAAATGTTTGCAACCACTTCGCTGTGACATAATTTTCATCTTCTGGACCCGCAGTCCCGCAGAAACCCGAGGGTTTGTAACTACACGCGTAACATTTTTTTAATTCTCTCAATTACTGGTGTGTCTCGTCAAAGGATATAATCGTCGATGCGATTTTAAGTCTTTTCTCTATGATCGATAAAAATCGTCTCCTAAAAAATAGATACTATGAAATCAACAACAGCAAACATACAGGTAGGTATCAGCAACATTTTCCTGTTTTTCCTTTGCTATTTTTAGTTGAAATGAAAAGTAGAATAATATTAAAACAAAAAAACAATTTCAGTTCGCCAAAACTGACACAATGGAGGTCTTAAGTCGCAATGAGATATGCGATTTACAGATCATTAAATAGTTCTAAAGAAGATGTAAGTAAGTAGTATTTTTTACCGACTACCAAAAAGAAGGAGGTTTAAAAAAACTAATTAGGAAAAGGGTTAAGATTATGTACCTGTATAGGTAGTTTTATGGATTCTGAAACCCATTGAGCTTGACATACTGACATAGTGGACTGATACTGCTGGACATAGGCCTCTTCTAATATGCATCACTTATTTTATGTGCTCATTAGAAGATGTTTGCCCTTAGTGTCTAAACACACTATGCCGAACGTACGAGACCGAAGTTCGGCATGATTACGCCTGCAATGTTATTTGTATTACTGACGGCACATTACGCCGAAGTTACATTGCGTTATAAACGCAACGTAATTTCGGTCGAGCGTAAGTTCAGCGTAGCGTTCAGCTGTAGTGGACACATTATACGCGACCGAAGTTTATACACACTACACACGCATCAAGTAACGCAACTGAATTTCTGCCGCGTAAGTTCGGCACTTGTAGTGTGTCATATCAGCCGAACACGTCGGAACGTAAAATCAGCCGCGCAACTTCGGTCGCGTACGTTCGGCATAGTGTGTTTAGACACTTAAATGTTACGCTGGGCAAGCAGATTGGCGATCGCAGTAGCAGATGGTTCCTATTACACAGTAGGATGCTGCTGTCCATCCTCCTGATTTTTTCCTTTGTCGCTTCTTACGACACCCGCGGGATGATTAAGGGTAGTTCTATTCTTAGGCCGGAAACCACACCTTGACTTGACACTTGACACCGACTCCTAAACCAATGTTTTTGTTTTATTTCTAGCTTTTCAGTGTTATTCCAAGTTTAAATTCCTAAACCTTTCGGATAAATTTAAACTTAGGATGAGTTATTTCTGACTATGTTCATAAAGGTCTTCTGATAACAGCAATAGGATACAAAAATATCGCAACATACATAAAAAACTAAATTCCCAAAAGGTTTAGAGGTGCAGTAAGCTCAGAGTAGTCCATTGTCAAGTAAAGAGGTCGGACATAAATATTTTTATCGCGCACAAATCACGAATGTCTGCTACCGAGAATTTTTCCTATGAATGAATAAGTGCGAGCATTTCCGAACGTTTTATAGATCCAATAATAGAGATTCAGGGAAAATCTTTTCAAAGTGATCTGTTTCCACTCCCGCTTGTATTCATTTTAATTATTATGATGCAGATTTGTTGAACAAATAAGCTAAGCTAGGAATATAAACGGTTTTATTTAGCTTGACCTGTTTATTATTTGGTTCAAAATTAGTAATCGATATTTCACCCCCTTCCGTTGACAGATTGATCTGATATTTGGTACACAGCTTTAGCATAGTCTAAACATCATAAAGAGAAGACCTCTTTATACTGTGGCTTTAGTTTTGATGACAAAACGGTTTTACGTAAAAAAAATATATTATTTCATATTATTAGGTTTATCTTGTTAGATTTGTCTGGAATTTTAATTAGACGCTTGAAAAACAAATTTGCGAAGGCAAATTCTAATATCAATTTGGAAGACAAGTTAGAACTTTCGTGCGAAGCTCCCATTTGTTTGAATATGAATAAAAGAATTGGTAAACCTATCCTTGTAGTTCTAAACGTCCAAGTCTAATGTATTAGAATGGCGCACCCATCTCTAGCAGATATGTATCAGAAACGTGTCGAGTCTTTTCGATTAAGGTTATGTTTAGTGACCTTTCATTGTTAATTTTAGAAATGGAAATTTCCGGATTAAGGCTGACCTGTTTCTGCGCCAAGGCAGAAAAATATTGTATCTACAGCTAAACATTTTGATTGTTGGTATAGCAAACACAATAGATAACAATGGCTATGCATTATAACGATGTAAAACGCAGAAAGTGTCACGTAGTGATAGCTTAGTTAGTGTTATGATCGTCGACTGTCACGTCGGAGGTTTCAGTTTCAAATCCAAGGCATGTACCTTACCGTATTATAACTGAATCCCATACCTCCATAAATCACATACTTAATTATGAATAATATTCAATGTGATAAGAATCGATTAGGTACCTACATGAAAGGCTTATATGTACAAGATGGGATCTTATACTGAACAAGCTTACAAAGTCAAAGATTTCAACTAACCTATGGTTATAAAATACAGCTGCCGTTTCCTGTACCCTGACGAATAGAACATTTTGTTCGTAGTAAATTTTTGAGAGACTGGTCTGCAGTCGTGAACAACCGCAACAGATTTTTTTTTGCCCTATGTGGTGATGGGCAAGATTACACTTTAATGCCTCTCCCTCTTCGTGTCGTAAAAGTTAACAAATAATGGAACAAAGGTCTCAAACTAGCAGCAATTAACACCCAAGCATAATCGTTAGATTAACTTGTAATTTTTTTGGTATTGTGTACATAGATGAGCTCTAAAGCCACGACTACTAGCCAATTTACTTAATTAGTTTAAAATAATATAAGTAAGTAATAATTTTTTTTTACGTAAAACGGTTTTGTCATCAAAACTAAAGCTGTGTACTCAATCGTCAACAGAAAGGGGTGAAATATACCTAGATTACTAAATTTGAATAAACAGGTCCAGCTAAGTAAAACCGTTTAAAAAGCATTCATTTCAAGATTTGCATACTTATTAAACACAAATTGTTGAAAACAGAAAGAACTGAAATGTAAAATAGGTATAATTATAGTCTTTCTTTCTAGAGCAAATCATTTGAAAGATCTTTAAGTTTCCTTTGAAGTTCATGTAATTTTGCGATCGGACCGTTGTTTCCGCTAAAGTTGATACAATCGTAAAATTATTTGACTTGTGCATTCATGCGTCACATTTATTCCGAAGTTTCCTTACCGAAATAAATCCTTACCATCCTCATTGATTTAACTTAAAGTAACATCCTTAGAATAAGAATTGTAAGTAGGTACTCAACTTTGACATGGCCTGAATCATCTTTCTAACTATTGATGATAGAAGCCATATTGAAATTGGAATTAGGGTTTGAGACAGGGGTAGGTACACAAAAGTGCGAACTTAGGTGTGAGTCAATGGGTGCGAGCCATATAATTCTTAAGAACTAGCAGCGTAAATTACCTACTATCTAGTGCAAATAATGTATAGCTAGAAAATCTAGATACTAGTTGTGTTTATAGGACTTCTTGGCTTATCTATCTTATAGAAGTTAGTAAAAAAAAACCGAGAAAACAGGCGCAATGTTGCGTTTATTTAAATATTTTTTCACTGAAGTCGAGTCAAGTGTTCATGACCCTTAAGGGGCTCCGTTTCAAAAATTGCTTACTGAGGTAGACTCAATCGGTGTAGGACGAAACATGGCTGGTAATAACTTCGGGTAAACACAGGAGAGTCCCTTAGCTAAACGATCAAAGGGATATTAGTCCAACGAACCTTGCTATAACCCATAGTGGGTTTTATATAAGTACCTACGCCTGAGCATCATGTATAGGGTTGCCAGATGGTATCCAAAAGGAGGACATGTCCTCCTTTTCTATTTTTTGTCCTCCCATCCTCCTTACCTATTGTAAGTCCTCCTTTTTGCTAAACATCGTTGCAAATTTCGTGTCGTGCGCCGTGCGTGCGTGCATGAGTGTTCCTAAGTTAAACTGTATTCTTACTCAATACAATTTCAAAAACTTGACAATGCATGCCAGTGCAAAGACAATGCTTTTCTATTGGTTGAAAAACCAAGAACTTGCAAAAATTGGCAGCTCAGCTAAATATGATTAAAATAAAGTAAAATGAAATTCAAATTTTACAAATTCGTTTAATTGTCCTCCTTTTTACAGAACATCCTCCTTTTTAGTCCCATCTGCCCTCCTTTATCAAATTATCATCTGGCAACCCTAATCGTGTAGCATACGTAAATTTACTTGCTCTGAGTACTTTTTATAAGTATGGAGGTTCGTAAAGCTAAAAGCTTTCGTCAAAAATAATCTAAGAAGCTAGGTAATAAACCCTTATTCTGCTACAGCATCAACGCACAGACGCGACGACGACGGTCTGAACTCTGAATGTAGTAATTACTAAAGGTAGACTTTTGTCCCAAGGTACTTAGGTACTTTGAATTACTTATGAACTTTTTGTAGCTATTAGAATTTTTGTAGAAAGAAAATTACGATTAAGTCTCTTGGGGTAAATACAGCTAGGTACGGCGGTATTCTGAAAAGTAAAAATTACTACTGAACTAGGCAAAACATTTTTTGCTATAGCAACATTAATCTAGACACCATCGAGAGGAGCGTCTAGATTAAATGTTGACAGAGCAAAAAAATATTGCCTGGTTTGAATGCAAAACATGTAGATAATCTAATAATTACTTATGTATGAAAATCTTGTCACAGTGTTTGTTATCGAACTCCTCCAAAACGAATCAAACGAAACGGCTTTTATGATTTTTTTGTGTAGGTATATTTGGTAGGTCTAAGAATATATACTATTAAAGGGGTATGGTAGGGGTAGTGTAGGTAATAGGTAGAGATAGAATAGGAGATAGCGTAGTGTAGAGTAGGGTAGAATAGGCATAGAGGTAGGATAATCATGCGTACAATGTTACGCCGGGTAATTTCACAATTCGAAACAAACACAAAACATAACAAATAATATAAACCCACACCGAAACAAATATCTATGGATCAAACAAGTATCTTATGTCTGTGTACTCTACCGACTCGGTAGAGTAGTACCGAGCAGTGTTTAGATAACAATAATTGTGAATTTACTACCTTAACTTTTATTAGGACTTCAGAAACTGCAAGCTAAAAGGTCAAGAGGTACTTACCGACTGCAGTTACTAATATAATTGCATTTTATATCTTCCTCACCGGAGTTATTTGCTGCTCGTAACTATCTTTGCGCTTTTATTACCTCTCTTTTGTGTACCTATAACCTAGGTGCTTAAGACACCCATTTAAATCTACCTAGTTTAGATACACATTTGGATTTGTGGCATTATTCATCATCATCATTTCAGCCTTAATCTCATAAGGACAGATTCTCATTAGGACGATTCTCTTAAGGGCAAAGTACAGTTATGCTGAAAAATAAATTTATTTCTCACTTAACCAACTAAATCAATCATTAATCAAATTTAAACAATTACATTACAGTTCAATTTTTCCTGCTTTACCTACTCCTGTAACCTATGTCTAGTCTCCTAGTAGGAGTCGGTGAACTTCCATAGGGGCAGTCTCTACGGCGTTTTTATTCAAAATCATTCGACGATTATATATCGCCGAGTAGAAACAGCCTAGCACAGTTACTCTTTTTAATGGCACGACGAGAATATCGCCACAGATTAATAAATAAAGTTAGGTAATACGTAACGCCCTGATTCTCTCGCTCGTGGAGACGGCGGCTGGCCCCATAGGCCTAGGGCAGTGCGCCACCCCTGTTCGTTATCCATCATAATAAGTATTTCAGTATCTCACTTTTTCCATCCCTTGTGAGTTGTGACTGCCTTGTTAGTCTAGTGGTCGCGAGATTGCTGAGCGCGTCCGGGGTTTGATGGTCGGGCAAAGTAATAATGGGTTTTTTCTATTACAAAATTCGCATTAGCTTCTCAGAGTTGGCAATAGGCTCTGTAGCTAGCGAAATGTGGGTGTAATATTTATAACTCTGCTTTCTCCTCTAGGAAACAGATGTTCTATGAATGTGTTTAACCTTGTAAGTAATTAACCTATTGGGGTAAAGTTAACAGAAAATAATTGACAACAAAACAGTTAGTTTAGAAGTTTTAAACAAACATTGTATCTTGGTACTCGCCCCAAAATACTTTTCTAGGAAAACTTTGCTCAGCGCGTTGAACTTTCAAAGAGTTCTACATTCGGTATTAGTTTTAGGAAATGATATTAAACGTAGCAAACATCGCGCCTGTTTTCTTCAAAAAGTCTAGGCAGCGATGCTTCCTGCAACATTACTAGTTAGGTAGGTACCTACCTACTAGTAGATAAACCCCATCTAGACAAGGGACGTAGCCGTAAAATTTTCTGGACAGAATTCTAAATTAGGCAGGCAGAACTTAAGTATTAAATGATTTTCATAAACCACTAATCCGCCCAGCGCTCTTACAATGGAGTGCGAAAACTGTAAAGTGAATAGGTACCTATCTAAAATTTTTTTTTTTAATTTGAATGAAAAAAAAAATACTAAAGTATAGAACAACAATAAGTAGATATACAACTAATTATAATTATCCATTAATGTCCGTTCTCTACATTACAGACATTTGGCAAGAGTAGGTACCTACCTATACTTTAAAATCGATGAAAATGTTACATTATGTAGGTATGCAAGCGAGATAAACCCACACTATAAATAAATTAAAGCTGGTTGTCCAGTTTTTGGTCAATTAAAAAATCGTCACATTAGTTACACCTTTGGGGGTACCTTGTAGTGAAACTAAAATTAACGTGGAAGTAATATGGAATATCTCTAAAGCAATAACCAATATGGAATATCTGCAAGCCGCAAATCACTTAGGCGTACTTTGACATTGCTTAGACTTAACGTAAAACTTGTAAAAATAAGTTAGAAATGTATTTGATAAGTTGTCGTCGGGTTTGTTGACTTTAGCACGCACTCAGATCAACTCAGATTAAGTCGAAGATAGTTTTATAAATACTTTCTTGCAAGTTAAGTCTAAGCAAAATTAAAGGTATGTTCTAAGAACTCTGCCTTTTGTTTCATAGATACCTGCCATCAGGAGGCCGTATGCTTCTACTAGTAAAACGAGCTAAGAACAGAACGGGAGAGAGACCTTAATTGTTTGTCACCTCAGTGACATAAAAAATATTGTGACATAAAATAATAATAATATAAATAAATAAATATATATACCTATATAATCCTAATAATTTAATAAATATAATAACCATGAAAATGTAATGAATATTTAATAATTACATAAAAATTACATAATAAAAAAGTGCAATATTATTTAATATCTAGGTACATACTAACTAATAAATATAATAACCACGAAAACTAATGACTAAAAAATAATTAATGAATAAAATAACCTCTTGAAGTCGGTTAAAATTTATAATAATTTTTAATTATTAAAATAAAGATAGGTATCTTAATAATTTTTACATTTTACTCTTAAAAAACACTATTTTAATAAAGTACATCCACATAATGCTGATATATATATATATATTTAACAGGAATATTGTTGAAATGGATAATTGAATTGAAATAATAAAAATAATATAACTGAAAATTTGCATTGTAAACATATAGCGCTCTTCCTCCTCTCTCCTAACAAACTATGCTGTGCCCGACAGGGTCCATAATTGATACCTTATTTTATGTATACCAACTATTATGTAACATTATGGAACGCAATAAAGAATTAAGAATTGAGAATATCTGTTTCGTAATTTGTACCACGGGTAATTCCTTCGTATATTTTGCTAAATATTAGTTAACACGAAAATAAATAGACTTCAATATATCAAAGGGATGACGAGGGTTGCTCCTTCCTGCGCACCTTCGTTAATTATTGTCACCATGATCCACTTAGGAGGAAGATTTTCTGTGTATTTAATTCCATGACTTGCCTCTTCCGAGATTATCCCAGTATTTATGTACAGAGTCCAAGAATTTTAGGAATTCGTCCCGGAAACGGGCGAACACAGAAAATGTTTATTTTAACGTAGGTATTTCGCCGAGTAGGTTACCTTTTATATCAAAAGTCTCGTTGTTACTTACCCTATTTGCCTCTGTCAAGCCGCGATAGCCTTGCTGTAGGTATGACCGCTAACTGACGGGTCAGAGGTCTCGGGTTTGAACCCAAGGAACGAACGAAGAGACGAATACCTCTGACTTTTCGTAAATTATGTACCTATATATTTTAAATTAGTTATTACTTACTCCGTGCCACAAAAAGCACGTAAGCCGTTGGTCCGGATTCCCGTCCCATTGGATTATGAAAGTGAGTTACCTAAGTAATAGAGAGTACACCTGTGTTTGTGCACATACTTGTGCACTCTATTATCTCCTGCGTAAGATGGCTAATATCCGTTGAGAACATTACCCTATTTGAAAGTAAAAATGTTCCTCCTGACCGGATTTTCGTCACAGCGACCAATCTCAACAGAGATTACTACTAGTAACTAGGTACTAACAACTACGTAGAAGAAATTACATTACCCAAGTGTATACTCAAACAATAATGCACTCTCTATTATCCCTCACTCTCTCTTCTTTTCTTTACTTCTCTTCTTTTTCTTATGATCTTTGTTACAGATATAGTGTCTAAATTACCTACACACCCTCAATACACACTCAATATAAGTGTAAATGGAACGCTTTAATATGATATAGGGTATGAGCGCAATATGCAGGCTATTGAAAAGAGCCTCAGTTTGTAATAGGCGTGCGATTCATTTACTGTTTTGATATGCATAGCTTTAGCTGTTCGCTCGGTCTTTGTTTAGTTTCTATTCAGGAAAGCTTTTATATACCAGCCGATACTATCAAAAGAGGTACCTATAAAACTGTTCTCACACAATATAACGATATTATCAATACCTACATAAATACACAAGTATTTTATCTATACTTATAAAGTATTTATCCATACCTACAAAGTTACACAAACTTCGAAATTTTGTAGAAAGAAAAATCGATTACAAGCGGGATTTGAACCCGCGACCTATTGAGTAAAGTTCCCTGTCGCTCTATCACTAAGCTATTGTAATCCGGCTCGTGTTCTCGATACGATATTAACATTTTTAGCAGTCTAGATATTTTATTTTACTTTGATTGACAGAGTACCTACAACAAAGAACTTATTAATGTAGTTACGGTAGGTAATAAAATTTTAGATATATATCGAGGGAATAGGAGAAATCGTCCCATTCGCAAACTCGTCGCAGATGTGACTCTACGTTTTTTTAAATTTTTCTATAACAATTTTCAAATAATTATGTGGCTTTAGCAGACTCTGGTGGTGGTACTCTGGTGCAGTATTATTTTTCTCCAATTCTATTCCTCCATTCGGCCAGTTTATTGCCCAAAATGGGAAAAACACCCCTGGGTAATTCTTATAAAAACGTTAATATTTTCTTAATCCATTATTTTTCTCCTAGAGATTTAAAACACAAAAATACTTTTGGACGGCTTTTAAACTATCTCAACACCTGACAGCAGGGTGTAGTTTATGTTTTAAATAAGCAATATACCTAATTGATTTCATTTTTAACTTTGAGTGGAGGATAATGATACGCTTAATTTTTGACTAATTGATTGTAAGAATCACCCCCCTAATTTAGAATTGCTGCTGAACAGTTCGTAGAGCTGTAAATACCTATGCTCGTTTGTTGTAAAAGAGGACCGTAGCGGTTTATATTCGGTTTCCGGATCATGTCTGATTGTCTTTCAGCTTTTCATAAGCAAGCTTAAAACTTACAAATTATAACGTAAATTTAAAATATTATACATAATTAATAAATATACTTAATAAAAATAAACGAACATTTGTTCTTATCAGTATTCCATGAGCAACAGGGTTTTAATTGTATAACAAATGACTTTACTAAATAACTCTAAGTAAGCGTAAAGATGGCGCGATAAGCTCATTTTATATTTACATTTTTATAACTTTGTGGCACTATTGCCAGAGGAAAAAATAAACAGCTGTTGAACACACTTAATTTTACCGAGTAATTTATTACCTAGAATGATCTGGAACAGGTAGCAGAAGAAATCCGAAGACGCGGAAGACTTTGCCTAGCAGTTAGTTATAATTATAACTTAGGTCATTAAAAAAAAATACTTACTATATTATTTAGTAGCCAATTTATACATCAAATCAAGTTATGGATAAGTACCATTGCGAAATTAGAAAAGTTTATACAAACATCTCAAAAAAAGGTCGGCCGTTTTAGTAGAAACCTAAGTAAAATACAAGAATGTCATAATGTGCCACGCGAAGTGTTTTTTTTTTTCTCTTTTAGCGCAAATCCGGACAATAGGACAAAAAGCCGGACGTGTCTAGATAAATCCGGGTGGACATTCGTCAACATTGCCTTGTACATAAGGTTGTACGAATGTAGCTGTAACGAAAATGGAAAATGCTTGTATCTCTTACTTCAAGTTAGTTATCGTAAATCACCATACTTATTCAGTTCCAAAATCTACTGTTCCAGGACATGACAGATATTTGGCATAGGTACAGACTAAGTATTTATAGAAAAAATAAAATAAATAAGACGAAAAGCATGCTTTTTGAATCTTATGAAACATGGATTAAAAAAACAAGTAATAAAGTTATGCAGAGAAAAACTAACTTCATAAATAAATATTGATCAAGTTTTACAAAGACGAATAAAAAATTAACAGTCCCAATTAAAAATATTTTCTTGTAGGCACATTAATATAAGATAGGTCCTATGATTTTTTATATGTTGATGACTGATAACAAAAATGTTTATTTAGGATAAAAAAATAAAATATGCTTGGTTTTTTAACTAAATTTATTCTCAAAACTATTCTTTTAGAAATCCTACCATAGTTATCGAGTCCAGGTCCAACACTGTTTTTTCTCCAGACAGAAAACTAGGAGATATAATATAAACTAAACATAATTATTAACAACACAACGGATACTTCAAGTATCCATTAGAAGATAAAATAGTTAATTAAATAAATAATATTTTAGTTTCTAACATTAGGTATTTAATCATTTTTAAAATTAACATTAAATAGGTTTTAAACACAATAAATATTCATCTCAAACTTTGCTAAATTACTTTTCGGTTACATTTATGATTTTTTAATAAAAATATAAGTTTACTTACAATTTTAATGAATTTAATACTTAGTACATTTTGTAGTCGAAAGTTTAAAATGTTTTTTATGAAGGCCGAAGCGCCGCGTATAAACGAAATAATTTGCATAAAACTTATTATTTTCATTACTTTACGGATCAAAAAATATATTTCAAGAAGATAAAATTAATGATTTTAATTTTTACCCATTTTTTGGTATGTAGCATGCCAGCAGGTTTAAGTATAAAAAAATATAATGTGACGTCATGTATGTGGTAAGTTTTGTGATAGTCACGGAAGGGAATCTGTCTAACTTACAATCATCCGATTACAATAATGGCAACTACTTACCTATAACTTTAAGCGCATAACCAACGACTTACATGCATTACTTTGACACTTTTAAGTATTACAAGTTTTCGACTCTCCCACTCAATTATTTAGCACACGAGAAACCATATAATGTACATTCGTTTTACATTGGTTTTCAACCTTATATCCACAGAGGTAATTCATAATTGGCTACGGAATACGGCTACCTACATATTTAAGCGGGAAGATTATCATGGAAGTTCAGCTTAAAATATCTAGGTAATCTAATGATATGGCTGCGATCGCTTAAATTCGACATAGCAACGTTAGGAAAACGAGGACTGTAGGAAAATAGATAAAAAGAATATTAATATGGTAGTTTAACAATCGTATGCTAATTGCTAACGATGACAAGTTCGGCTGTGCGCGCGTTACATTTCTTTCAACTTTTTTTCCGTCATAATAGCCTCTTTTAAATTATTACATAAAAGTTTTACGTTCTTTTACGCTCACGCTAAGTTTTTTATATTCTCTCAAGATGTACAATTTTCAACTATTAACACACTATATTTTAAGGTACTTTCACACGCGCTCATTCAATATCTTACTTGAATTCCAATTTTCTTACAACTATGACGAAGGAATAACGTATTGATCACAACACATCACTCGGTACAAACGGTACCTGCTAGTAAATAATATAACAATTTATCAACATATTATTTCGTAATTCAGAGCTATTATATCAAATTCGTTATACATGTTTACATACCGGTTATTAGAAGGTAATTTGGCATATTTTTTTTATCAAAAATGATGGCCCACGCAGTATTTCCAAAATACATTATTAAACATCATTGATTTATAAATCCAATAAAAATAATCTGAAAAATACGATAGAAATAGGTACACAGTACACGAAATTAGCCCTAAAGGAGGTAATTAACTACTATACTTTATATTTTTACATTTAACACTACCTATTTGTTACACGATTACAATTTAATTTAGGGTTCATTATCTACATAATAATTAAACATTTATTTACTTGAACTTTTGCATTACTCAACGGCATATTACCGGAATCTAACTAATCATGTTTATCTCATGAGAACCATTTACGATGATCCACGGTAATGGATGTCATTGTATTAATGACAAGAAAAGTTTATTTTAAGCTTTACCGGTTACGCAAATATTGCGAACGACTTACAAGTACTTTAAAAGTGGCATTACTTCTATCTCAGGATATAAGAGAGACGCATCATGAAAATAATGCTCTTAAACATTCCTCTAACGATTGAAATATTAAGCCTCACTCTGATCAACAGCATATTATCACATTCCGAGTGAACGCACAACTTATTCGCGCGTGAAAACAAATTCGTTGTAGTGGTTCCAACGATTTTCTTCTGAATCCACTCCAGGTTTGAGCTCGGCCGCTCCGCCGGCAGTGCCGCTGCCACAGCTCGCAGCCAGCTTAAAACCGTTCTCTTGCAGCATGTCAAAAGCTTGTTCAATGAACGAGTGCTTTAAGAAGAAACGGGATGTATACCTGTCAGCCAGTCCGTGGTCTGGATCTCGAGACTCGTTTAGGGTTTCTCCGAAGACATCACGGCAAAGATTCACCTTTCCACAGACGAGGATACGTGATAATTTGCGGAACTTGACGTCGGCGAGTCCATCGCGTCCGAAGGCAAAGCTGCCTCGGTACCCAACGGTGATGCATCCTTTTTCCCTGTTAGGCGGACGCGGATCAGCTTCGCGGACTGCGTTTTCCAGTCCCGCTAGTCTGTAGTGTTTTGCTTCACGGGCCAGCCGTTTGTGTTCTCTAAAGCACTCTGGTAGAACGAGGCCACCGTCTCGGAGATAATCCAAAACATAACGGAAGAGAACACCGTCGCGATCGAAGAATATACGTCCGCGGGCGTCGCGCGGGTGGTCGGGGTCCTGCAGCGCGACGGCGGGCAGCGAGTCGGGTTCGCGGAGCAGCGTGTCGCGCGTCGTGGCGTAATGCACGCCACCCACGTTGAGCTCGAGGACTTCGGGCGGCGCGTCCGCCATGGCTGAGGGTTGAGGGCGCAGTGTCGGAGCGACTGCGCGTCCCTCGCTCCTCCCTGACCCACTTACCGCGCGTCTCGGCGCCGCCGCGCGAGCCCATCAATAACGCACGCCCGGGTTACTGACTCGAACGTAATTATTTCCTACCCTTTCGAGGGAAAACTCCTCCGTAAAAGCCTTCAAGGTCGACGTCTATTGTTAGCTAACAGATGGTATATAATTCTTTGATTCGACGGAATGTAATATTTGCTTTCTTTCTTTATGAACTTAGTCAACTGGATTATTGTTATAAGATTAGGTCGACAAACGACAAGGCGTTGCTGAAAATGTCAACTTATTCGCTGCGAAAACGTGAAACTATGTAAAACATATTGACAACAATCTCTCTAAGTTTAAATAGACGTTGTTCGTTATAAAATCCTCCATAAACCTTGAAAGTCTTTTAAGCGTTAATGGGATGCGTCCCAGGGCACGTATTTTAAGAGAAACTTTTTCATTCAACCGGCGACCCTAACACATTATTTTTAATACGTTATTCCACGTTCTAGCATGACAACAATGATATGCTTAAGTACCTCCCCTAAGCGAAAAACTTCAATTGCTTTGTTACGTATCGCTTACTATCAAAATAGGTTATTCAAATGATAATACTTGCAACTATGAAACAAAACCACCTGTAGGTTCCGCCGAGTTCCAAGTTATTTTCGTAGTCAATATCAACCATTGAGAGTACGATTCTTCACTCTGTGACAAATCGCGTATCTACTCAGCAGAATAAGATGGAGCCTTGACGTCTTGTTTACATTGCAAATATGTTTGTGTTTCACGTAATACCAAATTTGATTTACCTATTTTGACGGCAAAATTTGTATTTGACTCTTCGCTTTTTATTAGATTAAATTTGGTCGGAATGGTATCAGTATCCGATAAAAAGGAATTTACCTTGAGCTGAGAGTTTTTACTGATTATTAGAGTAATGAGTAAGTAAAAGTCTTTTATTACGGTCTAGAGTCTAGGGAGATAAGCTTTTGTTTTCTGCACATTTACGAGATGAAGGTTGACGCGAGAGCTAAATGTAATTAAAAATTCCAGCCGAGTTTTTGTTCCATTTGCCATGTTGTACACGGCATAATTAATAAACTTTAATTATTTAATGGCGGATGTTTGAGGAATTAATGAAAAAATATTACTTTACTGTTGCGGCTACGTGCCGAGTATATTTGGACTTGGAAATAAATTTATATTACATAATAAATAGGGCAATACTGACATTTTTTCCCAATTATCATATTGGATTATACAATAAATACAAGCTTAAAAGGCAATTTTATTACGTATAATTTATTGGCTGACTACAATTTATTCATCCCGTCGGATGTCAAAATCACGAAAAGTGTATTCCGTTATATTTTTCACATTTCTAAACTCAGCCTTTTCTATTTGGCTACTGGGGCTCCCTGTGGTCTTCAGCCAATGCATCCTGGAAAGACAGTGGAAATTTCTAGAAATAAGATAAAACTAATTACAAAGTCCCGAGGACTTTTCTAATTTGCATACTGGTGTAACAGTCTAATGAATCGTGGTTCGTAGATATTCATTACGAGTTTCTGCGATACGGACCGCGTCGGGCGGCGGTATTAATTGTAGCAAGAATTCAAACTACTAATTGCGAACAACCTTTGTACCTAAACCAATAAATAAAGTTAAAGTGTCTGTGTCTGAAATTTATAGAATTATCTGCATGGTACTACACCGCGCAAAAAAAACTTTAAAATTAGGGACAAAATCCAAATATCCATGCAATGGAAATTTTAGGTTCCTTTTTGGAAATTTCTCTATCCTCAAGGGGATAAATAGGTTCGTATGGAAATCCGTTAATTCTGAAATTTAATCTATTAAACTTGGTAATTAGCTATTCGGTCAAGATTTAAGAATAGTGTTTACATTTAAAGTTTTAAGATGGAGATTTATGATTTTGTGGTAGGTACATAGGTTAAAACTGTCGATTAAGTGTTAATTGTTGCGATAACAAATCCACGGTCCATGAATACACATGCAAAACGCAGTATATTTTACCTTCCAATAAAGTAAAAGAATTGTTTTTTTATTGTTTAATAAACTGTATTTTATCGATGCCTGTTTCTTTTCTTAACGAAATATAGCTATAAACCACTTTCGAATACAAAAAGACCGCACTGAACAAGACTATTTATAAACAGAATAGGTATTACTAGTGGTGCAAGAGATTCGCTCGTTTAAGTCTTTTAAAAAAGATAAAACTCATTTTAGAAGAATCGACTATACTAGTCTTTTAACCTTCAAGTATAGGAGTCAAAAGACTAAAACGTCAACGAAGTCTAAATTGAGTCGAAGTCCTTTAATCACCGATCTAAAAAGTTGAAGTCTTAACTTAAAAGGCTTATAAAACTAAAAGCCTTAAAAGATTAACGCCTTGAGAGGCTCGTGAAGTTTTCCACACAGATGAACATGATGAAACTGACAAAATAAATAATACACAATTATAAAATATTGATCGGATTCATTGATGATTTTTAAATGTAGTAAATAACCTTCTAAGGCCCAATTTCATCATTCACTTTAATAACCGAGTTTAATAAAACTAAGTTCAGCCATACACAAATTGCAGTTTTGAACTCAGTTAAACGCTTGAACCGAGTTTAACTCGATTGATCGCGTTTAGTGTCAGTGGTGAAATCAGCTCTTAGAATGCTATGCTCTTATATTAATTACATAAAAACATCAACGAGTCGTTTAAGTCTTTTAATCCTTTAGTGTAACGACTGAGTCGGGAGTCCTATTACTAAAGACTGGAAACTCTAGTCTTCTTTCCAGACTTAAGTCGTGTAACATGAAGTCGAGTCTTTTTAAGGGGTCTTAAATGACTGAATCTCTTGCACCACTTGTAACAACTTAGAACTTACATGGACTCCATTTTATCAGTCGGGCCCTGCACATGCCCGAGGACGGTTCCCTGCGCCGTATTCTTGCACCAGCCACGTAGCCCCAGCTTTTCTGCTTGCTCTTTAGTGTACTGTAGATTGAAATACACGATGTTATTATTTTACTAAAAATGGTTTTAGTGAGAATAGACCCATTTCATTAAAGATATTAGGATCATCATCATCATTATGTATTAGCCCACTGCTGAACAGAGGCCTCCTCCAATTAGCACCACTATTGTGTGCTCATTGGAGGTATTTGCTCATAATCGCCACGCTGGGCAAGAGAGTTGACGATCGCAGTAACAGATGATTACTGATTACACAGAAGGATACGGCTGCCACTCCTCCGGATCTTTCCTTTAGCCGCTTCTTACGAAACCCGCGGGACGAGTAGGGGTGGTTCTATTCTTAGGCCGGAAACCACACGGCACCAACGGGTCCCTTTACTTTTCGGTTCGCAATAAACGACTCAAACACAATGTGCCACTGTAAGTACATGGAGTCTGTATCACAAACTTAAAAATTATAAACTCTGTTGCTCGTTACAGAAAATGCCTTTAAAATAGATCCTCTCGATTGATTATGTAGCCTTGTAGAAATTTGTACTAGGTTGTAGGTATAATATTATCATCACCGTTGTAACCAGAAAAAGAGTAGGTACATAATATGATCGCCTTAGCAGTCAAAACAGGCCTAAACATTAAAATGCTAAACTCATCTTTGTAGCCACCGTGCACTAATTAACTTTTTAGTAAGTTTATTATACCATTCGAAAGTAAACACCCTGAACGATTCCGAACACTTCAAAATCAATGGCTTGTAAAACCATCTCGTTTCCTTCAGGGGGAAGACGATGCGAACTTTTGGCACAGCCCGTATTTTTATACAATTTTAAAGTGAGTAAATATGGTCTCCACTTCGACGGCACTAAAGACAGACTTTGATTGAAATGTCAATGTGAAAGAGCAGACAGATTGATGTCTAAAATTGTCTAATTGGCATTTAAAAAGTTATACTATGACAGCCAGCCAGGTATAAATAATTAGCCGAAATATAGGGTCTATGCACACTGACTTTTTATGCGCCAAGACAACGGCTCGCAGCATGACACGCGTAAACGCAACAAAAACGCTTGTGCTTGTCAAGCTATCTAATTGTAAAAATCGTAGGAAATGTAGGCTTTCACCCAGCCTACATTCCTATGGTGGATGGACAAACTATTACGGTTTAGTTTTTGCCTTTTAGCTACGATACATTACCCAAGTAACATTGCCCCCCGTGCTCCATACCCTTAATATTGTGCTATGCCAGCAAAAAATTATGGCGCCAAAATATTTTTGCCCAGGGTGTCAGTGGCCCTAACGCCAGTGCTGTCACCCGGAATGCAATGCGATGATGATAGGCATTTCCAGCTGTACGAAGATTTGGTCTGACCATCTTTTGGTCTGGTCTCTCTTTTCATTTCTATTTTTCCATCTCAATCAGACGCTCCAACATTAACATAAGACATTTAGACGCTACAAAGGATAGGCTGATCATCTGATGGTAGTGATGCAACGGAAGCGTCTTAACGGAAGCAGAAACGGAAACAGATGTCAAAAGTAAATCTTAGCGGATGCGGATGCGAATGCGGAAGCGGAAGCGGAAGTGTTAATACTATGAAGAAAAAACACATTTTAATTTTTTAATAAAAAGTAATTTGGCCGCTTTTACACCTTTAAGTCTGTTTCGGTGTTCTTCATATATTAAACCAGCTCCGCTAAATAATTGCTCACTGGCTACGCTGCTGGGTGGAGCTGATAAGTATTGGCGAACTATTGGCAATACAGTGCCCCCGCGCTCCTCGCTGTATTCTCCGTTTAGAGTTCTGTTATAAAGTTGCGGAACCAGAAACGGAAACAGAAGTGCAAAAGCTTGCGGAGCTTCTGCAGAAGCGGAAGCGGAAGCAGAGTTCTGCTGCAACACTATCTGATGGGACATAATGTACATCGGCAATAGGCCATAAAACTATAGGATATTTTAACCAGAGGCATCAACTATTGAGTCATTCTCTCTAAATACAGAAGAGTATATTGACTGTATTTGTGTACAATTTTTTTTAGTCAGCATAATCTTATGTTAACAATCACACAGTAGGGTTTTTTGTATTTTTTTTTAAATTTGCATATAATTATTTCTCAAAGATAGTTTCATATAGAAATGACTCCTACTATGCAACTACCGTGTTTCACTAATACTGGCTACACAATTTCAATACTTTTAAACGAATTGTTTTGGAACTTTGCAAGTATGGGGACACTACACATTTTAATATCCATACTTTCTTTAGGTCCGTACAATTACTACACATTAAGTAATTTCATATAATAAAAACTTAGATATTTTATAGATACGGCCACATAATTAATTATTAACATAGGTAATGATAGGTTGATTTAATAAATAAATAAAGGCAATGTGTATTTTGATTGTGATGGGGGCTTGAAAAATTAATATTTACCTAATATTATAAATCTCCTTGAGTCATATTTATCTTAGACTACAGATTTTCACTGGAAGGCAGATGAAATAAATTGTACAGCCCGCAGAAAGTCTATGCAGTATTTTTAGAAATTCAATTGGCTTTTCAAGTGCCAAAACAGAGTCAGATTTAGACCTGTTCCCAAAACGAGTGTAGTGAAAAGAGCCACTAGCAGCCAGCAGGTCTAGTGGATTTAAAAGTAATGCGATTACACTTAACTTTCGGAAGAAAACTCCTTGGACACGGCCAAATACTTCGAAGTCTACAGCTTGTATCATATTCTCTGCAATTGTGCAGTAGCTGCCCCTTAAAGCACTTGACACAGCCGTCAAAACTAATAAACGTAACATTTAATAAGCGATTTGCAGCAAAGAATTAAATTTCAAACTTTAAATTATTTTCTACTGAAATTGCATTTGAAATTCGACTCGTTCCCCGTTCACCAACCAATGACAAAATTTGCGCCTTGCGGCGTTTTCCTTTTCAGTTTTCTCACGATTCGATGACATTGACATTTATATTTACGTTTCTTTTCACGGCTAGAATTCAAACAGTACACAGTATTAAAATTAGTACAGTACAGTATTAAAATTTAGCTTACTGCTGGGTAAAGCTTTTTATATTATTTTGCATAAAAAAGAAGGTATATATAGGTATAGTCAATATTGTATAGGTCTGTGCGAAAATAGTTTCATAAATTCAATTTTAAGTCGGAACGTTTTCAGTAAGGTACTAAGATTCTGTTCGTTTTACGTCAGAAATGTTAATAAAATGCCATCCATCAGTCAGTAGACTTGTAAAATTCAGCAATGAGCAAATATATTATGATTTTTTTGAAAATAGATTTGTACTGTGATAAAAATGTAAGATGATATTATATTATAGTTATTTTTATTGCAACTTCCTTCCAAAAAACAAATTAGAAATAAAAAAGTCTATGAAAAGTATTGGCAATGGCATCCTTGACTAATTCTTTCGGAGAGAAATGAGTCGGACAGTCGGTCAGATGGTCAGCTGCCTACTCACCAGTTTCAAGTAGAATTTTTGTCGTTTGATCTGTCAAAGTGTCAACTGTCAAACAAATAGTTTCACTAAGGTCTCACTTGAATTGTTATTTTGACTGTGTTTTTTCAAGTTACCAAATATAATAACAGTTGCATATTTTGCAGAAGCCTACGAGTGTGCAATAATTTACAACTATGGCACTCTTTAGCTGTGGCAGGTATGTTGATAAAAATTATGTAACAGGGTTAGGTTGAACTTGGTTGACAAATGTAGATTTGTGTGTTGATTTAATATTATTATTATAGATTGGGGAGCAAATCGATGCTAGCAAGTCTAAATAAGATGCCTTCCATGTTGGGGTCTATGAATTACGCTCAAATGGTAGCGGGTGCCCCTAAAATTGTGTATAAAAAATTCGAGGAGCCCAAAGTTGAAGATCATGATGATAGAAACGCTCGTCTCAAGCGGCCTATGTCGCCACATCTTACCATATATTCCCCGCAATTGACCAGCTTACTGTCACTGACCCATCGTACTTCAGGTAATTAGCTCATTTGTCTTACCTACTGCTGATCTGTTATGTATGAATTTTGTATGTTATCTTAGAACTGGGTTTTGCCTAACAATTTGTAATTAGCCGCTAAGGCACCACCCATGTTTGACTAACTTTCAATTTCTAATGATGGCCTTACAGGGACAAGTATTAAATTGACCATAGATTTAAATATGTTAAGAAAAAGAGTATATAATGACTAATAACTTTTCTGTTCTGTTCTGTTCCTGATGAAAGTGATATTCATCCAGAAACAATAGAACACAACACAATATTTACAACACATAACAATAGAATAATATCCAGAAGTGCTTGACGTTGCAGCAGGATTTCAGTTAGATTTAATTACACCTGGCAGGTCATAGCAGTTAATGTGTTGTTTTAAAGTATTTTAAGTATATTTAAGTATTTATATCATATAAATGGATTGGCTAGTCATTAGAAATTTATATTACCTGTGTGTTTGTACTTTTGATTCAACTTGCTTATGGGAAAAGATTTTTGTGTAAAAAAATTAAGTCCTGTCTCATGCTTTTACTAGTATCCATTTGAATGGCCTATGTCTTAGGATCAATAAAACCTAATAATTTCTTGTGCTTGAAGAAAGCACTTAGATAAAATATTTTCAGTCCGCAATAGGTACTTCAACATGTAATATTTGTTCCAGGGATCATCCTTTCAGGTTACTTCACAGCTTTGGGAATCGGCGCTTTGGTATTGCCTAATGATATTTCTCATTACATTGCCATCATTGAAGGTCTGAATTTGTCACCAGCGACAATCTTTTTGGCAAAGTTTTTGCTTGCTTCCCCAGTGGGCTACCATTTTGCTAATGGTATCAGGCATCTTTACTGGGATACTGCGAAAGGTCTGACTATCAAGGAAGTTTATTCTACAGGTTATGCCATGCTCGGTCTCACAGTAGTTCTCACCGCAATCATGGCATCATTATAAATTTCATTAGGACAAAATAAAAGTTGAAATGTTATTGGGTATTATTTATTTATTGTCAATGTAAGATACAATAAAATTTAAGCAATCAGACTTGTTTTGTGAACTACTTTTACTTTTATTAGTATTTTTTTTACTGTTTTACTACTTTCAATTATTATTTGCCCTTTTATTACTTTAGGATGTCACCAACATCTCAAATATTTTCTGTGGGTGAAACGAATTCTATCTGAATTTCTAATAAGTAGGTACCTACCCAAGGGGGGTATAATTTGTTTCTAATGGAACAATAAAAATAAAATTAATTAGGTAATATTTCATCATTATTGAAAAAAAATTATAAAATTATTATATAAATTTATTATAAAAATTTTATTTCATACTAGAAAAGCGGGCAGTAAATCTATATTTACTAATAAGATTCAGATTTATTTATTTGTTAAGGATGTGTTAAACAAAGACAGTAAAACAGGTCCATTATATTCTTAAAAAACT
The DNA here is from genome assembly GCA_936450705.2 of Protodeltote pygarga. Lineage (NCBI taxonomy): Eukaryota > Metazoa > Arthropoda > Insecta > Lepidoptera > Noctuidae > Protodeltote > Protodeltote pygarga. The sequence continues at coordinate 3,321,486 of OW388257.2, read as the reverse complement.
TTTAATTACTCATAGTATAAATCCTAAAACCTCAATCAAGAAGTTCATCTTAATAATAATTAGGCAACTCCACACGAAGAAATAACATCATGTATTTGCTTGAATTTCTCAAAGTCCAATTTCTCTGTAGTCGCCAAGCCTTTCGCGGCATTCTGAAACATTAACCGATGTAGGTTTAATAAACACAGTACCAGCCTTTATTGGATGTTATGCAACGAAACGATACTGTTATGAAATTCGAACTCACATTGAAAATGACGTTATTGTTCTTCAAGAATTCTCCGTAGATATTGAATAGATCCGTTCTGTCGTCTAATAGTTCTGCTAGACTGAGAGGTGTGTGGGCTATAGAGACGTCTGATAGGAAGTCTTTAGCCGCGAGCCAGGTGCGAGAGGGAGCCATCGCGATGTTGCAAGTTACGTAGTTGGTGAGAATATCGCGACCTCCGGCCTCGCGATTCAGACAGAGGAGTTCGTACTGCGATGCGTCGTAGTTTGAGAGATCAGCACCTTAGAGAAAAAGTAAATAAATTAGAAATAGGTAAATCAACCTGTAACTGTCCCACTGCAGGCAAAGACCTCTTTTCATACAGAGTAGGATCGAGCATTAATCACACTAGCTTACTTTGTGTAGGCGATTTCCCAGGTGTTAACGTTTTTTTGCTATTTCACTAAACTAGTCTAGCTGTTTCATGAAAACCCGAGGAGCAGTTCGCATTTTCGCGAAAGCCTTCGTCTTTTCGTAAAAATGCAATTTACGTGATCCTACCACAAAAAATTTATACTATGCAGTCGAAATTTCTTATTCTAAGTAGCTTACGTCATCATAACTAATCCAGACAGAATGGCGATCGATATAGACTATACGACAAACAACAAGCATATTAATTGTACTTATCTTTCTTACTAGATACCAAAGTATAGAAAGTCTTACGTAAACTTTGAACTAATGATGATTAGTTTGTGTGAGGTTCCCTTCAAGGAAAACTACTTAATTAATTGTGTCTAGAGTCGTTTACGTAAATAACTTAGCTAAGTATCTAAGTAAGTAGGTACGCTAAATTAATTTATCAAACAACAGTAGGTTAGACTATCAGTTGATCGCGACTTCTGTCCCTTGAAGTGTAAAATATGCTTCATGCTGATTTCAGCACGAAAAAGGTAGAACAGAATAGAACAATATTTTTTGGTGAATTAGCGCGTTTCTATTAATAAGCAGCCAATGCAAACAATGACGCTACTGGAGGCGCCAATCTCGTAGCCCAGTTCTGGGCTGATACAATTTAGATTGTCATCGACACGCAAAGAAGAAGAATGCAAAAAAGGGATGTACAAGTTTGAAGCCTTTGTATGTCTGTCTGTAGCTTCGTAACTTTCAAACGGATATTTTAAATTAAAGGTGAGTTTAATCACGATATTTCTTAGCTATCTCGTGTTTAGATTTGAAGTCGGGAGTGACATAAATGTTTATAAACTTACTTGAAACAAATGCGACATCTCCGCGGTCTTCCTGAAGGCACTTCAACGGGCTGTTGTCACCGGAACATTGCTTCTTTAGTTTTGTTACATCATCACCTGAAAGACTTACTGATTAGTTAGGGAATATTCGGGCAAAGATACTGCCTGACTTGCTTCATGTTAGATTAGAGCAATCTCAACAAATTGTTAAGACGAAACATTTGACTGGATTTGACTTCTAAGTGGTCCCAAAGTGATGCCCTTTATTGTTAATTAAACTAAATTACCTACCTCTAGGATTATTTTCCGGCTTGTCGACTCCCGGTAGACACGAACCAGCAAAGTAATCTCCAAAGTTTTTGATGCACTACGAATGAAATATTAGAGTATTTAGTTATGGTAGACGATTAGACAAAGACGAAGCTATGGACGGAACTATGATAATAAATATTTGTCGCTAGTTGTAATGAATTGGATTTAAAAAAGCTTCGAAACCATTATATAGTTCAAGCCATCACTAGCTTGACACTGTCTGGCGATGTTGCAGTAGGTATTGTAGGGTTATTCCTCTAGTTACTCTCTTTAGTGCAGTTGTACCTACTTATACGTTTTAATCTCTTGTAAGTCAGAATGGTAGGTGGTGGCGTATCGAAATACCCGGCGCTAAGGCCCGGTTCCCACAGTCGCGCAGCAGCGCGTAGCAAAACAATTTGTTATAGTCAGCACCGTGGTTTTTAAGGGATCATTTTTGCCTGCCAGTGAGCACGGCGTCTAGGGATTGCAGGTACTAGAATATCTAGGTGTACAGATTATACCCATTGTTACACCCTGCTACGCGTTGCTATGCTGAAAGTGATAGGAGTTTATTTTGGAGTAGGTATACATTTTTGGAGTAGGTATACATTTTTGGAGTTTAAAAGATGCATAGCCACGAGAAACTAGGACATTCTTCTGCCCAGTTAGAGTATATTTTGGCCCAAACTACAACTGATATGTGGCAGATTGGTACTGACCTGATCGTGGTTAATAATGTTCTTGTTGATGAGGTAGTACAACGGCGCGTCTAAACCGCTGAACGTGCCATAACTATTGTGACATGACCTGAAAAATATGTTGTGTTAGGTCTTAATTCCATAGCATAAAGCGCTTCAAGCGCTGAAGTTTACAAATAGCAACTATCAAGTTTGTTCTTGATAGGTGTTGGTACCTACTTAGGCTGACATCTATAGAGCGTAGTCTTTGATTTGAGTCTTCTTTTGGAATACCTATCCGTATTTATTAAATTATCATCAAATGTGTCTGAATGAGTGCTAAACCAAGTCTAAGTTCTCAAGCTCTTTTAAGCTCATTAATTTCTATTCTATTTTTACAAGTTTTATGTAAGTTAAGTATAGGTAAGCGTATAAGCAAAGTCACTGATAATTATTGTAATACTAGTAGCAAAGTGAAAGTACCTACTCTCTATAGATTTTAACCTAGATCTTTGTATGTTGTAAACATTCAACTTAAAATTCTATGTGATATTGGATTAAGTACATCAGTAAAGTGTTGTAGTAACCTATACTTCAGGTTTATGGTGGTCCTCAATACAATATGGAGCTGTGTATGATTTAAAAAAATCATATTTATGACACAAATTTATTTTTTTGTTTCATAAATATGATTTATTTGACACTGCCAAAAAAATTGTTTACAAAATTGAGAACACTAAATGACTTTGACTTGAGACTAGTCTCAACTAAGTAATGTATAACTAATATAAACTATGGTGTCCAAGTCTGTCGACAGCCTCATGAGCCTCACCACAGCACAATGATAACGGTTTGGATAAATAAATAACAATAATCCTACAATAAATTCATGCTTTCAAAGGAGGGGTCAGCTTATAAAGGACATCGACTGCACTATTATTTAATTTACAAATATCCCTTTTTAGTTAGATATTACTCAGTTAAGACTAGTCTCAAGATTGGCTGCTTTGAACGAAATTCAGTTAGGAGGATATTACTAAATATCTTCGTCTTATTCACCCCTTCCTTACCTTTTACCCCTCAAATCCTCCATCTTGCTGTATTGAGTACCTTTCTTGACGACTGCAACAGCATAGTTAGGAGTCTTAGCTTCTCCATAGACTTCATGAAAGACGGGATGGAGGTTGTATTTCTTAGAGGCGGCTGCTACCCGCATATCGTCCACGCTAGCCAAGTCAGAGCCATTGTCTTGTACCTGCAGTTGATGATCATTTACTAAGCGTGCTAGATTGTAACTGGCTAGCTGTTCCCCGCGAAGTCGTCACCAAAATTCTTTAATTGAAAATTTCTTTTCCCCTATAAATGTATGGTACCTATAGTCTATAGCACTCGGAATTGAATCATTACCTCCTCTGGAGATTACCTCCATACAAACTTCACCTTTCTATAATGGAAGTGGTAGGTAGTGTGTGATAAACTGATAATGGTATAATTTAAGGTAGGTATACGTATGTATAGGAGGGGATTTTTAAAGAATGTTATTTGTTACTTTGAACGTTCGCAGCAGGTCACACAATTGAAAATCTATTGTTTGCGGTGACACAGATTGACTACAATAAGCATAGGAAATCGAGTTGCTGAATGACATTTGTCTTTTGTGAGTTTTGTGAATTTACTAAAGGTCGACATTTTTTTTTCACATTTACATCTTTATTTATTTATCTACTTTTTTATCGTGTCACAAAACCCCTTATGGGTAGGTACTCCACCACCAAGGGCCATTGATGGGGGTAAGTCCGATTAGCACCGGCACGATTCCTCAACGGACCTCTGGACGGGAGTACCTACGAGGTTTACTGGTGTTTCACCGCCCTCCCGCCAGGTCTTGACCCGCCAATGGTGTACTGTAGGCAGTAGGCTAAATTGACTGAAACCAATAGGCTTCTATCTTCTGCAGTATCCTACAAAAGATACGTTATTTGGCTATCCAATTTCCTCCGATTGTTTTGCTATCTGGTCTTGATTTTCACTTAACCCAATTTGCCAACAGATACAAAGTTACAATTCAAAGCTTCAGAGTCATTCTTGGGAAAATTTTAACTGAATAAAAGGAACTTTAAAAGCAAAAGGAAATTAAAATCAATTGAGCTCAGATATTATCAAACATAACAATTGTTACGCACAAAATTTCCGGAAAGACCCAATTATAGTTGTATAGAGTATGAATTTGACAAGCTGTAGAACGTAATTCCGGGAGCAATTGTGTACAATAATATTCTCGGAAACAGTTGGTAGATATTTGCATAGTATGCAAACTCGTAAGTACTAGACTAGGGGTATTGCTTTATGAAGATAGGTTGATTTGCCTAGTTCACTTAGTTGGGAGCTAGCAACTTTCAATGCAATATTAAGTGAATTAAATCATGTCCATTGTTTTTAATTTTCCTTGGGTATGTATTATTTAAAGCAAATAAATATTATATCTTTATTATTATAATTATACTAGCTGCCCCGCGCGACTTTGTACGCGTGATTATTTTACCTCTACGCTTTTTCTACCCTACCCTACACTACCCTACCCTACACTACCCTACGCTACTCTACCCTACGCTACCCCTACCCTACCACTACTCTACCCCTACCCTACCCTACGCTACCCCTACCCTACCCTACTCTACCCCTACCCTGCTCTTCCGCTACCCTAACCTACACGACTCCTACCCTACCCTCTACCCTACTCTACTGTACTCCTACCCTACCCCTCTATTCCTACCCTACCCTACTCTACCTATACACTACTCTACTCTACCCCTACCCTACCCCTCTATTCCTACCCTACCCTACTCTACCTCTATCATACCCTACCTATACCCTACCATACCCAATTGGTATAATTCCATTTTTTTCTTCTTCGATTCTTCTATTATAGGCGGAGACTAATTAAAAAATCAAATACCATGAAAATCGGTCCAGCAGTTCTCGTGTAGGTATACCTACTAACTTTCATGGCTTCAACTTTAAAAATGGCAGAATTTCATCCAAACTTTTATCTTCTATATTTTCTCCCCAAAGTGATTGAATATCGAGATATACGTGCATAGTTATGCCACTTTGATGTCTCGTACTAATACCAAATTTCTTACATAAAATATTCGCCCCCCCCCCTCCCTTTCCCCCTAATGGGTAGAGTTATCAAAAAGCTAAAACACGTCTTATTCGTTAACCGAAAAGCTAATTCTCAGGTTTAATGACGGATTTTTATAACTACAAACTTTAGTCCCCTTTTATATCTCCTTAGGGGAAAAAAATCCAAATTTTTTGATACACGTCTTTCTTATTTTTAGCGCATAAGCTTACTACTCGTTTTTACATCTGTAACTTAAAAAATAACGAATCTTCCATACAAACTTTCACCTCCTTTTTTATCCCCTCAAGGGTAGATTTAAAAAAAAAACAATGCTAGTCCTTTCATTTATCAACCGAAAAGCTGAATACCAAGTTTTGTACATTTAACGTTAAGAACAACGGATTTACATACAAACTGTTTCCCCCTTTTTAACCTACTTAGGGGGGGAATTTCAACAAATCCTTCCTTAGTGCACCCCTACGGTACTTAAAGAATATTGTCTCAAAATTTCAAGTCCCTAGGTCCAGCGGTTTAGGCTGTGCGTTGTCTGTCAGTCAGTCACGTTACCATTTTATAAGTATAGATTACATAACTTCAGAATAGATAATAGATAATGCTAATATTCGTTACAATTAAATTAAAGTTCTATATAGCTTATTTTATTTATACTCTACCACAAATGCTATTAGTAAACTGCTCTCGTGTTTGGGATTTATTTAAAGTAAGTATCTGAATTAATTACCTACCCAACTTATCTAAAGCTAATTTACTTAAAACGCGAAAAGTTTGTTTAATAAGAACAGTAAGTTAAACTCTAAAGCTGAGTATTTACTAGTCAGCCTCGGTCAAGATATCCCTCAGCTCGAGGTTTTTTAAATCGTCACCCCAGGACTATTTAATCAATATAATCAAGGCCGATATACAATATAGTAAACTTTACTTTCTTACTTTACTTCAAATCCAGGACAGTTAATGTTGATGCCTACTGGCATTATGTGAACTTAAGTACCTAGGTACATCAAGTAAGTATTTGCATGTTTGTACGATGCCAGTACCAGGAGCACTAACTTGTCTTGAATTTGAAGCCAGTTCCTTGCCTCTCCTTCGGTCTACCGAAGAGACCAAAAAATTTACCAATTGCGCAATTGTTAAGATGTTTTTGGATATTTTCTTCCCCATAGAGACGACCCAAATGGACAAATAGCTTAGTATCTACTTACGCTCTTCAGGCAATCGGCTTCAGAGGCTTCTTGCACGCAGTCAAGTCGTGGTCGGATGTCTCGGCTGAACGCGAACACGGACATCGCACGACACTTAGCCAGCGCCACATTTGATGTCACACATAACCTATAAGTCAGAGGGCGTTAAATCTTTCATATACTTAGGAGGTTAAATGCAGCAAGGTCGAAATATCTTGCGGACTATGATAGCCGTGGTATCCGAGATACCCGTTGGTTAAGCGATGGTACGGTGGACTATGGTGCATGCTTGCCTAGAAGTAGGTACCCTATTTACTCCAGAATTTAAGCACTCATTTCCAAAAAAGCAGCCAATCCGCGATCGTGTATAAATTGTTCTAATAGCTCCTATGTCGCCATAAGCCAATTTCGACAGCTTCCTGCTGGGGAGGTTTTGGGGGCCGTTTTTTCTCTAACAGCATTAGAAAGCAGGTAGATGGGGAGTATTGTTAACTATATTTGTAACTTGACCAATCAAAAGAACTCATTAACTTAGTTTATATTTTTGACTATAACATGATGCCTAATATAGATGATTGGAAGAAGAAAACCTATTGGCGCAGACCCTAAATAAAGTTAAGGCAAGGTCAGGTAGATGATGATGATGACTTTGATATGGCGCGTGCAATAAATAGTACCGAAGTATTAGGATCTGATTTATATCCGAATCACAGAGGATATCCCGCAAGTATCAGTTTTTCCTTGTTAAAAACCATGAAAGTTTATCACATAGAGTTAAGGTTTTTTTTTTGTAACAGAACTTTTTTTAAATTCTTTATTATGGGCTTTGTCGCTTTGCGATAATGTCGCCCTATTCAAAACAAATCAACAAAATGCACTTATCTCTTTAAACCTACTTGAGCTAGCTTGTACAGTGCCCTGGCTTTATCCGACAGCGGATCAGCCAAAACACTGTTACAAAAGCCAACATCACAATGTTTTGTGGAACCAAACATAGATCTTCTCATAATCTTTGTTCCGTACACACTCCATCAAAACATGTTGTATATCTTCTATAACCCCACACTCAATACAGTTAGGTGATGTAGTTTTTTTCATAAGGTATCCAAATTTATTTGATGGAATGTTTGTAACAGAACTTCGAAGATAAATATTGTGCGAGTGTTAAAGGTCACACACACACAACCTGTAGGCGTGCAGGTCAGTGTGTCACACGTCTTTCACAGATGTAGGGCAGGCTTTCAGCGCGTGGGCGAGATTAAAACGCGGGGACGGCTACGCTGAAGGCGATGCTTTTGTTTGAAGTATTGCTGTTTTGAGGGATGCATTTTCATTAAAGCAAGCTGGTTAAAATTTAAATGATGAATTAATAAACAATGTGTAGTAATTTATTTTCAGAGAGCTGCAATTTTTATGAAAGGGAACATCCTATTAAATATATTATTTATAAGAATCAGTATTGTAAAACTTACTTAGCTTCAAATTGCCTACATTTCTTGGAAAAGTTAGGCAGAAGTGTTTAATAAAAATAAAACGTTTCCCCATACTAGGATTGTTTTCTACATCGTGACTATGACTTACAGACAATTAGGTACCTACACAATCACAATACCCGAATACTCAGATCTTCATCTCAGAACAAATATCATACCAAAACATCGTATAAACAATCGATAATCTGCTAGAACAAATCGAAGCATCCAATACCTCACGCACGACTCTTAAATACTTACATATAAAATTCTGTGACGTCACACCTTGTAAAGTTCTATATTTACCTGACGACCAGCTCTGGCGGTCCGTGGCCCCTCTCTATTACCTCGGTGTAGTTCGCCTTGTTCAAGTACTCCACCGGTCGTATGGGAATGTTGTCGGCCACGTGGTGTATCTTTTCTGACAACCCTAGCACTCCTGTGAACCATTCTGGCCGGCTGCTTGCCCCTAAGGGTTAACACGAGTATTAAATTTAGGTATTTTATTGAGGAAGAATCCGTTGTCTGGAATACATTGTGTGTCTTAGTATTTTGTAGATATAAATAATATGTTTGTGTCAACTGTTGATATCTGGGGCTGACTTAAAAAAAATGACAAGGGATTCGCTCTTGTTCGAGTAGGTAAAGGAGATGTTTTAAAGAATAAATAGTACCATCCCACTCTAACAGCGAAATAATTGTAGCTTTAACGCGTCATATTTTCCTTTTCCTAATATTATTTAGCTACAGAGCAAATCTTGAAGAAGCAATTTTTAAAAAAACTAATTTATTTTCGCTTACCAGCATCAGCCAGCTGCTTGATCTTCTCCCTCAAAGGAGACAGCTTAGCAAGCACATCGTTATGTGCTATAAGTCCTTGCCAAGGCCTGGCTGCCCAAGAACAAGCCTTTTCCTTCACGGAAACCTTTGACCCATCCACGCAGAGGTAACTGAATCCATCAGGGTTCTGTTCTGCTTTACCAGCTGGGATCACTCCTACTGGTAGCTTTAAAATAAAAGTTTTTTTTTTATAAACCCACGCCTGTATTCCCCAGAGAGGGTAGGCAGAGGTGTGCAGTACACCCACGTTTCGCCGACTAAGTCATAAGTCCCACGTAATAGAGGGCGAGCCTATTGCCAAGCGGGTACAATTCCAGACTCCGTGCTGCTACTGAGAATTTCCTAATGGATACCTAAACCCAATAACACTTTGCCCGACCCGGGGATTGAACCCAGGACCTGGTGCTCAGCAGTTGCGCTTGCTACCACTAGACCAACGAGGCAGTCTTAAAGGTTTTAAGTGATAAATAAATGGCAATATTTTCTTCTTTCTTCCCCTACCCTTGTCCCATGTTACAGGACAAAATGTATTTTTTTTAATTTCTACTTCATCAGCAGTTGGATTAGCATTTATTTATTTTTCATTTATAATAATTATCAATGTATAGGTGCACATTCCATCCATCTTGACATAAAACGTACCTATAATGTTCAACATATTTTGCCGGTAGCTCTACCACTATGTAGCGCACTTCAACAAAGTTATTGCAAATAAATTGCCTTCAATACACATTAAGTATCCCGCTGATTTGTATTCAACTTTATAAAAACTTGTTCGTTTTCTATTTCGAATCGCAACATCGTGATTTCCCTCGAGTAATAAAGCCGCTGCATCACGATGCTCAATAAAGCAAAGAATATTAATATCTGCATATTAAATTTTATTCAATAGACGATCGCATTTTTCTGAAGACAAAAGACTGGAATGTTTGAGGCATCTTATACGATGATATCGGACGCTATATGAATTCGAAGGCTTTTCATGTAAGTAAGTAAGTAGTTTGGTTCTTTGTTAGTCCTAATTCATACCTACCTTTATCGTATTTTTCGCGAATATTGATCCAAAGTAAAGAAATGTCTCATTAAAGATGTTTTGTGTATAATACACGATCACATATTATGAGACTGAATGGGATTCAATTAAGTACCTACATTGATTTAATATATACTGAAAGAATATAAAGCAGGCGCAAATTACTCAACCGAGCTGATTAGGCGCTCAGAATGTTGGCGCAAATTGCATAGAAGGAAACGAAAGAGGAAGAAAGAAAACCCTTTCCTCCATCTCACCATTTACTCCCTATAATGTGACTAACTTCAACTCAGAAGAGTAAGTTTGCGCCTGCTGTAAGTTATCATATTGATTCAAGACCATTTTTTTTCATTATAATAAAGAAACACTCGGTAAATATAATGTGGATTTTGTTAAAACTTGAAGAAAGAGAATAAGTGTTTTCAAGGAAAAATTAAAAGCTCTCCATATTTTTTTCGTCTAATAATTATAATTTTGACTGCTAACTCAGTCCCCGAGGTCGTGGTAAGCACATAAACTTCCACTAATGTGTTCTATTTCAGTGAGCGAGTGAGAAAGCTACTGAATTCTCTAATACTAAAACATTTATACATACGGGCGTATGCAAATGTATCCACTCTTGCCTAAAAGCTATTTGCATTCGAATACGGATCATCCAATCTAAAAGGTTTACAGGTGAACGGGAGCTCCGAAATTTTTAAGTCGATACATCGGATCGCAAAGTGATTTTAGAAAATCCGATCCTGGAATCAGTTTGGCGAGGTCACAGTATAATAATCATACAGTATGGTAACTACGTACAAACGCTCGAAAACGACACACTCACACAAACATGCGCAACGACGCGTCATTGATACTGCGAGTACCGCGACCGACGACGACGTTCGCTTAGGAGTCTCGTCGTTACGCAATATTACGCATATTTGTGTGAGTTTGCCGTTTCGAGCGTTTGTACGTAGTTACCATACTGTATGATTATTATACTGTGGTGAGATGTTAGATAATCGTAGAGATAACATGGACCTTTAGCGTTTATGTTTTGTTTCAATATTAGCTTTCATGATTCCAATTTTGGCTTGAATTCCTTTGGGTCGACCTTAAAAATCTTTCAGTTACGATCTACCCGAGAAAGAGGGACAATGAATTTTCTTCATTTCTCAGAACTGTTAAATGTTGTAAAATTATTTCTAGTATTGGCTAATCCACTTTCATATGAAATTAAAGCGTTAATTCACTTGTAAAACAATGTATTCCTCTCAGATCAGCTACAATAAATATTTTTTGTTAAAATGTGTATGTTATTTTGATTATTCTGTACAGAGCGGCATAATCACAATGTGATTTAAGCCTTCAAATGAAGAAAAAGCAAATCTAGTATTATAATCTTTTATCGTTGCGGTTTAAATAATTACGTTCTAAAATCAGCCATGATAATGATCCTATCACAGCTATTAAATAATAAGTAATATTATTTTTTACGTAAAACGGTTTTGTTATCAGAACTAAAGCTGTGTACCAAATATCAGATCAATCTATCTACAGGAAGGGGGTGAAATATCGATTACTAAATTTGAACCATAAAATAAACAGGTCAATCTAAATAAATCCGTTTAAAAACGAAGCGTAAACAAACTTACCCCAAAGAATTTCCGAACGTAAATGACCTTCGTAAAGGCGACTTGACCACCGTTACTGGCCAGGCATCGTAACGCGCCTTCATACCCACTATAGTTGTCCGGATAGTCACATGTATCTGGATGTTCACAGAGCGAACATAACTGTCTGTACTGCCCCTCTGGAAATACATCCCTTATGAAAAAACAGCCTTTCATAGCCATTCCGGACGTAACGAGGGTAAATTCCCAGTGAGCAAAATAATTCTGGCAAGAAAAATGGCCAGTTGAATTTATAAAGTTTATGGCGCATGCTTGGATGTCTAGGGAATGACTTGAATATAAGATTGATCACAACCACAATCTTGCAGAATATTTTTATTTACAAAATAATTTTATACTAGCAATAAAAATGTTCAGAAAATGGATATGTGTTGAATACGTAATATTTTCAAGACCAGCGTAATGTTTGAGACTATAATTTGAAGCACACAAAAGATTTAGGGTGCGGTCACATTGGCAAGCCATTAACTGGTAGATATTTTGGTATTTTTGGCATTCAATAGCAAACTAGTATCTAGCGATTGGGTGACACACTTAGCTAGCCACCATTAATGCTAAATTGATGTTAGCTAGTATTAGTACCTAGTAGTAATAGTAGATAATAGTCAGTAGTACCTAATAGTAAACTATTTTAATACTTATTGCCATTTCGGTTTAACCTCGCAAATCAAATTGCATTGTTTTCTTGAACTTTACAACAATTACTAGTTAATAGCTCTTAATTTGACTCTAAGATCTATTAACTAGTAGTCTGCGTCCTCGCTAGGCTTTTGATATCGCTCAAAGTTATGGAGTAAGTAGGTACTAAACTAGTTACTGTAGCTGAGCTGAAATTTTAGTAGTTATTAATGTGAAAACTAGTATATTGTTATCTTTTAATTAACCTAACTGTGGAGGCTTGTTATTAGCAACTGGTTTACCGAAATTATTAACTACGATAATGTAGTTAGTCTGTAAGCCTTCTTAAAATCAATAAAACAAAATAAAGTTATTATTGACTAACCATGTAGTTCAAATTGCAGTCATTGAATTAGATAAGTCGATTGCAGTTTAGATCTTCTTGAACTGGAAAGTTTCTCCAGCCTAGTAACTATATATTAATCTGTGTCTTAGCTACTAGTTAATAGCTTTCAATTTGACCGCACCCTAAGGCACAGCGGCACAGTAAATCATAATGTAACCCCTTTACGACTAAATTAAGTACCAATACGATCTAATAAAAAGTATAAAGGCAGTTTAACACTCGGAGAAGGACATAGAATTCTTTTTATCTCAAGAAAAGTTCCCTTGGGACGTATATAAAGCTTGGAGTAACAGCTACAATACATAAAACAAAAGTATCAAGATTTTTTGGCAAAGGCATGAGAGCTTGAGAGATTTCGTAAAACGATCAGGTTTCATGAGTCATGATTGTTTTGTTACCTACGTGAATGTTTTTATCGCGAATATTGGTCCTTTTTGCTTTTGGTCCTTTAGGCTTTTCGGGCTTTGAACTATATTGTCAGAAAGTTTTAAGAGTGTGATTATGGTAAGCAATACTTTTTTGATTTACTTTATTTCTATAACCATGAATACTTATTGTATTTATATTTCGTGCTATTTATTAGGTAGATACTTACATATTTGTGAAAGGAATTTATAATCTTTATTTTATAGATACGTACAATAACAACATTAATATTGTGGAATGACAATAATTGACGTTATAATTAATTCTTGTTATGCAATAAATATTGATAAATTATAATCGTTTAATTACTTTGTTACTATAGGGACCTAGATCCATGACTATGCATCAGTGTTAATTAGTATGTAAATCGACTAAAGCGTCTATAATTATTATTAGTTGATATTTATAAATAGATATAATAGCATGGGCTATCTGAGCTGTCCATGCATAAAAATCTACTGTTCAATCTAGAATTTATTCTAGATTTAAGTTATATTTTGGGATAAAAGTATCTAATGTCCTTCTACAGATTGTGTTTAAGCTTGTCTCTTATTGCGTTGAAATTAGTTTAGGAGTTTTGGCGTAAAAAGGTACTACTTATAGAAGTATAGATTATAATCAACTTACTCCATGCAGAATTGGTCTTTGGATCCGGCGACCATTTTCCGACGATGCACGATTGAGAGAAAAAGGAAGATAAGGCGCGTAGTTCGTTTTCCTTAGGTGAAATAGTGTGGTCATTCATCTTGGGGAACACCGACCGCTTCATCAGCATCGTTAGGGGTATCTGCGAAGAATTATTTGTTGGTTTATTGTCGTTTTGTTATTTGGTTGAGTTGGTTATTATTAGGAAGTCAGTGAACGTACCAACTGCAAAATGCATTAAAAAACATTAGAGTATTATATTTATATCTATTTCTACATAATCTTTTGGGCAATAATGGCATATTAAGTATGTAAGATCTTAACAAAGTCTTACTTTAAGTCTTATTTTTTTATTTCAGCATGTATAGTTATATATTTCAGCTTCATGACTCCAATATTCTAAAGCTCAAAATTGTTGTTGAAAGAAAAATTAGATTATGAGCGAGAGTTTTCTTTCTACAATAATTGTAAATTTTAGTGTTTGTAGAGTATGCATAAATACTTTATATGAATGTTTATGTAATTTAATATTTTAGTCACACAAGTATTGATATAATCTAGTAAACTGGTGTTACAGCATAACTATTAAAAAAGGACCTGATTTAGAAAATCGAGGGCGACCTTGTTATTATTATTAATACAACATTTATTAGTATTTTACATTTGTCCCAATTTTGGTCAAGAGTTTGTAGCTACATAGTTTTTATTAGTAATAATTGATTTATACGATCTGTTTTGGACCTAAGGACCAGAAAATCGAAATAACTGCTACTATTTATAATACCATCATTATTGTTATTATGTTCGGTTTATTCGGGTTTTATTTGATAGAATTAGTAGAACACCCACGTATGTTACTGGCGGATAACATTTAAAGATCGCAATAGCGGGAGCAATAAAAACCTATTTCACACAGCTGCCTCCCCGCTATTTGAGCGGAATTATAAGCAGTTGGTACACACTTTTGTTTTTAGGATCTGAAGGGAAGAAGGAGCTCAAATTGATGTTTATTTTTAGATTGTGAATTGTTACGTCATTGTATTGAATCCATAGAAATTAGAATTCCTTAATATTTAAATTTAGAAAGATCTTGCTGAGCTTTGAAAAAATCCTGTTCAGAAAAGGACCAATAATTGTTATTCACTTCATGGTCCCAACTTTTCAAGTAAACTGCATTTATTTATTTGGGACACAAATTATAAATATACCTACCTATTATAATACATTTAATATATTTAACCGGTGGATCGTGTAACCCAGTATCTGGGTTGTGGAGGTCTGATAAGCAGTCGCTCCATGTAAAACACTGGTATTCAGCTGCATCCGGTAAGACTGGAAGCCGACCCCAACATAGTTGGGAAAAGGCTAGGCAGATGATGAACCGGTGGATGCAAGCGACAAGTCGTAGTTCGTTGTGGCGTTTTTGGCTTTTGGTCTTTTTTCAACAGAGGATGTCTTTTGGGTGATGATGATGATGAATACATTTAGATAAGCCAATATTTACATATAAAATCCAATACAAATTAATAATTATTTGAATACCTATCAATGGCAACGAACGGTATATAAATTTATAGAAGAAAATTAAGTGTAAGAATAATAAAATAAACTATAATTATCATCCTCCTAGCCAATTATTTCTAAACTTTGTCTTGAAGCTGTATTACCTCTATCTTTTTATTCAAAAGGCTTTCAGTCTTTGCCCATGTTGACATAGTTCATGTTTCATTACCATTCTTGCAAAACTTGTTTGAGGCTTTATATGTTAATTTAAACATAGCCCGTCTCTTTGTAATACTAATGTGTTTTACCAGACATTTGTCGGCTCGAGATAATTTATGGAAACACGTCTGAAAAGGATCTATTAGCATATTTTTTCGTACAAATATTTGAGAGGCAGTCAATTATTTGTTTAGCAAAGTTTGTTTTCGTACAAAAAGACCAAAATCACAATATTACTTACAAAATAAGCTCGTCTTTTTATTTCATCCAATATATCTGTCATATTTTGTGGTTCACGTCTCGTTGGAAAGGAATACCCTCAATATTGCTTAGTAGTCTATTGTTCGACGTACATAATTTTTTTAATGCCCTCCGGTAGTTGTGCTCATTTCGTATTGTGTTGCCGATTACAAACGAGCTATTGACATCGAGATTGGAGATGGTATTACCTAC
Organism: Protodeltote pygarga; assembly: GCA_936450705.2. Lineage (NCBI taxonomy): Eukaryota > Metazoa > Arthropoda > Insecta > Lepidoptera > Noctuidae > Protodeltote > Protodeltote pygarga. The sequence goes on along the minus strand of OW388257.2, from coordinate 3,305,440 downwards.
TCGGGTATATAAGTATCTTGGGTCATGTTACAACAAAAGACACTGGCGTTTAAATCTGTCTCGATCTGTGAATACTGATCATTGCATTGATTACTGACCTGGGGGCTTAGCCAAGTTGACTATCTTCAATCGCTAACGCTATACAAAACGAAAGAAATGTATAGGTTGACATTACCTTTATCGTTATGTCACGTGGTCAAAACTTCTTTTTATAAAAATTTGAATTCTAAATTTCTTTCGTTTTTTATAGCGTTAGTGATTGTAGATAGTCAACTTGGTTAAGCCCCCAGGAGCGTTGATCCATAGTACTTCTACCATATAATACCGATCTAAAGTTTGTTGGATACATTTACCCTAGGTATATAAGCTTACTTAAATTTCCATTCCAGCTTATAATAACCAAACCAGCGACACTTCGTTACCGAAAGCGTCTAATTACGTTTTAAACCCTGTTTCAAGTAAGTAATTTTACTTGTCTCGGGTGAAGTTACGTTTTTGCAAAAACTCTTCAAGTAATTTCGTTTGAGCCACTTACACGTGCAACTAAGAGAGAGTTTATAAGGAAAATTAATTCATACCTACTGGGTAATTGCTTACCCGGTCTGAAGTCGCTAATGTATTCGTTACATGCCCTCATTCCTACGAAGGTAGAGGACACAAAGCCACTGTTTGGGCTATAGAAGTAAGGGTTGAAATTAATTATGCTATCTAGGTTTACGCAAGAACTTACTCAGGAATTAGCACTAGGAATCAGAAAATTGAAATATGATGTATATTTGTTTAATGTTTCGTAGACTTAAAGTTTACCAACAGTTTTAAGGATCGAATTCAAAAATCTGAGTAAACTTTTGCTACTAGTTAAGTACTACTACAGCTAACTTTTAGTAATGTAATACTGTTTTGATAAACGTAAACTTCAAGTTTCAATTTCAATACTTGCTTACTCAAATATCTTAAGTCATTAGATTTGAATGTTTCATCTTTGTGGATGATATTTTGATTCGTCGCCTCTATTTATTTTATCTTTGATATTGAGAGATTTATGACATAGTAAACTCTTTGTTATATTTAGTCTGATGCTCCGTGATTTAACGGACCAATACCTCATGAAACCCTACCCAAACTCAGCGCAAAACGTGCTGAGGAGCAGGATGGGTTCAAACTTGCTGTTGTTCAAACAACAAACTTTGAGTTTCAGGATACCTATTAATATTTATAATTAATGATTTGCTAAATACCAGGATGGTGTTTGAACTCTTTTTACTACCTACTATTGTTTGCGCATGAGCCATAATTTAGATTGCATATCTTGTTAGTCATAACAACCATTTACGAACTAATACAACTAATATTAAAACTAATACTAAAACTAAAAATAAATTAAAAACAAAAACTGTATCTAAAAGACCTTAAACTTTATTTTGTTAGTTTAGATATATAAATTCTCGTAAATGTTTTCTATAAAAACTCAATTTGGGGTTGAGTCGTAGGATAGTTTTAGAGCTCGACGTAAACTTTTGACATTTGTAACCCTCCTCGATATCAGCGTGTCAGCACCCTGATCTCTAGTAGGGTTTAATAACACGCAACTGACCGTCTCATTGAGGGAAGGATATTGAACTTTTGCGTGGAGAAGAAAAACATGACCGTGACCCACCTTGACTATGACCTCAAAACCCGTTTGCCTGTCGATCAAGGATAAAGTTTCTTCCTTGAATATTTTAGGTTGACCTATAATATTATTGCAAGTAGTGATAGCCTAGTAGGGGCGTTTTCACAGACATTTTCGACAGGGTCTCCTACTTATATTACAAATCCTACTTAGTATCATTAATTCGTCGTCTGCGTCGTATCTATTAGTGTAGGCAGTGTCTTTTTGCCTGTATGAACTGCACGCCTAGTGTAGTACTGCACTATGACCGTTGGATTGCCAAGTCAAAGGTTGAAACCAGCTCAAGTACGCACCTCTGACTTTTCGGATTCATGTGCGTTTTAGAAATTAATTATCACTTGCTAAAACGGTAAAAGAAACCATCGTAAGGAAACCAGCACGCCTGAGAGATTTTTTAACGGTTTGTAAAGCCATGTCAGGGGCCCATGGGCGGTTTAAACTCTGACACCAGGTTGTTCATCAACCATACGATAAAGAAAGGAGAAGAAAGAAGATAAAAAGTATCTTGACATTGATATATTACAAAGTAAATACCGGTTAAATAAATTCTACAAGATGTACCGTCAAAATATATTTTCTTTATACAAACCTTGGGATTCTCAGTGTTTATTTAGGCTGTAAACATCTTACAAAACTGGTTAAATACAACATGCGATTCTAGCAATAAGTACCTACAGTTTAAAGACGAAACTCGTCTTCACCTTGAACCCCTTAAAGGAATCATCAGCATTCTGTGAGTGAACCTACCGGCTCTTGAATATAGACTTAAAATATAAAGTTGCAATTGATATGTGCATAGTAAATGCATTAAAGAACAAAGAGTCTTAATAATATAGTTTTATTGTGCATTTTCCTGGTGTTTTTCATGGTCATTGAAGATGCTATAGATATAGATCTTTTAATCTGATACCGCATGCCTTCTAGACTTACAATGAAGGAATTAATTTATTTCGAAATAGGTTTAACAAGAATAGGGAAGATGCACTATTTTTATTTTTGTTTTCATTTTAAAGAATTCCATGTAGAATAGACCACAAATATATTAAAACAATTAAAATATTGTAATTTATCGGAAAAAATGCTGTTTTAAATTGACAGTTTGACAGTTCGCGCGAAAACGGACCTATGGTACTGATGACGTCACTCTTGTCTGTCAACAACTTTCAATTTACATTTACTTTTCATTTTAACTTTTGCTTTTTCGAGATTATTTGTAAAAAATTAAAATGGACTATCCATCGACGTCAGGTGATTGTAACAATACCATTAATATTCAGATAAAAAGCCGTGTTGACTCATGTTTTGTGCCAATGTGTCCATCTACCTCAACAAAGTTTTTGCAAATAAATTATTTTTGAGTGGACCTTCTGACCCAAAGCTGAGAAAAAAGTGGTTTCAAGCTGTGAAGACAAATGGTGCACACCCTTTGCTACACTCCGACCAAGCTTTGCGTTTCATTAATAATGGCTGTAACCCGATAACCTTCTTTACGTTCTTTGTGCTCCGGAGTAACTCTACTTTTTATTGTACATAATTCTCCTCCATCTCTTTTAATTTGGACATGGCCGATTGCGTTATCGCCATAAGATTCTCTTGTCGAGCTGAAATAACTGCTATATGTAGAAGCCGCTGAATAAAATACAAAGTTTAACAACTATGAATGACTATGATGTATACATACCGTAGTAATTTAGCCCCTTTCATTTCTACACCTGAAAACTCTGCACTTTCGATAAAAAAGTTACAACCATGTCAACACTAACTTTCGGTAAATTCCTGGAGTCTGCTTTTATAAATCCAACTTCCATTTTTATTTAAAAAACGCAATTAATATTCCCATAAAATAATATTCACCTTTACAACCATAACCTCAAATAAGTTGTCAAAACAAGTGTGACGTCACGAAACGCTAATTCGTGTTTTAAAATACGTATTGTTTCAAGTCATTTTTAAATCGTAATTATTGTAAAAAAACAACAATATGTAAAATAAAAACGTTGCAGTGGCCTTTCTTTTATATTTTTTTAACGTTTTAATCATACAAATTCCATAAATATTACATCTGCATCTTCCCTATTTAAATACTTACTTAACAAGCTCGCGACTTTGTCTCTAGTTTATATAATTTGTAGTACTTATATCTTTCTATCTTTAAAAGAATTTTCGTAATCAAATGAGTATTTACTAAGATTAGGTACCTTTTACAAACATAATTAAGTCCAAATATGTATTTTCTCTTTAAAAAAATAGTAGAGACTAGCTTTTGTCTGTAGTTTTGATCGCATGTATTTCGGTTCGGGATAAAAGTCATCCTATGGGTTATCCAAGCTATGGTTTGTCTGTGTGCCAAGTTTCATTTAAATCCGTTCGATTGTTTTACGCGTAACTGAGTTCCAAATATGTTCACATACTTCACATTATAATATTGTATTAAGGATTGACAATATAGAAGTATATCTTTCTTTTTAACCGATTTCCAAAAAGGCGGTTCTCAATTCAATGCGTATTTTAAAAAAAATTGTTCACCGATTACCTACTCCGAATGGGCCGATTCGAGTTTTTTTTGTTTGATACGATGACGATAAAAAACAGAATATGATACGAGAATACGACACCAATACAAACGTTTTTCGTTTATTTCTAGCTTTTTAGTGCTTAGTCGGTATTATTTTTGTTAATTTTTTCTTTTCAGTAACAGCTATGTATTTAAAATCTAATCGAAAACATCTGTTACCTTATATCCAACGTTTCTGTTAACTCCAGTATGGCAAGACTTGAGTCCCTTCAGCTGGTCCAGGTTGTTGACTGGTAAGTCGTTGTGCACCACGATCACGGCTTCGTATCTGAATGGCGCTAGAAAACAGCAAAATGATCTGAATGTCAATCAAGAAAAAATTGTTAAACTACCTATTTAAATCTGTCTATTATTTTACTAAGTTATTTGCTTTTCATAACACAGATTCTAGCAAATAGATCGTCAATTTTTCAGAATTTTTCTGTGTGGCAGAAGAGGTTTAAACTCTGATTCCAGGTTGTTTATAAACCATACGATAAAGAAAGAAGACGTTAATAATGACGAAGTCAGATGAGTATTATTAGGCGTGGGAACTCTACGCGAAGGTAATAATTAAAATCTCACAAGTATACATACACAATCTTAAGATCTACATTGACATAGGATTTCGTAAAGAGGAACGAATATGATATGGTAGGTAAGTGTTTCAACCCGACCTCATAAGTAAGGATGGAATACCATAGTTTCAGTTTAGTTAACCCTCCCCCTTTCGAAGGGTAGAGGATCCCATAAGGATTTCCCCACGAGACAAAAACAAAAGTTATGATGGAACCTTATCTATGGACGATAGTTACAGTTACTATCCATGCAAATAGCTTCTGTCAATGGATTATATTAAGTGTATATTATGCGGTAATATTTTGGTCCCACTTATAACGTTAGTTAGTATAATGTAAAGATGTGTAATTTACATCAGGGTCGGTTACTCGGTTACTAGACAGGTTTACCTTTCCTTTAGTTACACAATTTATGAGATAGGTTAAGTTAACTATCTTTTTTTATTATATTATCTTTAACTATCTTTTAAACTTTACTAACGTTAGTTAACGCTATGATATTTACATAGTATTATGTGTTGGTAAAGCAGTTGTTATACTATTCACTTTTTAGGAAATCTATCTAGGAAATAGGAAGATGTAATTGAAGTTAGAGCACTTAGATTCCGATTTAGAACGATTAGAAGGTCCCGACCGCACTATTTCCTAAAGTATGTACGATTTAGGTAAGTTTACCTAATCGTATCGCTACTAAATTAGCAACCTAATGTAATTCTACTACGACTGCAAGTTGTCTGTCCAATATAGGATTCTATTTAGTCTAGTGTGATCACTGACTTCCAGTGTTCCTAAATAGATTTCCTAAAAAGTGAATAGGTAAAGTTATAAGCACTTAACGTTGGTATCTTGTTTAAGAACTAAAACCTTTTTACGCATTGACACTATTTTGTGATTAAAATTCATTTCTTGTGTGGCAACGATTTATTTTCTTAATGCCAAAGCCTGTTACATAGTGACTTATCTATTTAAATGGTTCTATATCACCAATGTTATTGTAATGGAGCCGTAAAACAACTTAAATTGCCCAGAGACATTCAAAACTTTCTCCCGATCAAAAGTTACGCAACATTATTTGGGTACAATTCGATTGAAAGCGTTTGATAACATTTTATCTGTTTCAATAAATTGTATCTGGTTAAAAGGTTTTTTATTTACGAAGATTTGTTATTTGGCTAATTTTTAGAAGAACTTTAACATTTTCTTATTTAATAATTTTTTTTAATGAGATTTAAAAAATAAAAGTTCTTTCTGAAGGTTTTTATACTATCTCAACACTTGACAACAGGGGTGTAGTGTATGTTATGACAATTTTTTTGTAAGTAACACCCATTTCATAATAGCAACACAGCCTAAATATGTATCATATTAGGAAACAAATCTTTCTTTTTTATTGGGCACTATAGAGTGTCAATGAGATCCCAGATCTGACGAGACCAGGCCAGATTACCAACAGATACTTAATTATAAATAAGGCACCTATCGCTCAAATCAAATGCTTCAAATGAATTTTTGTTTAAGCAATTCAAAGTGATCTTATTAGATACCGTTTTTTTTCGTTTTGAGGTATGGAACCCTAAAAACAGATGCCACAATAATTTAACGATATAAATATGGTAATTCACTGTCACTAGTTGTTACCTATCTTATCTTACTCCGCTGTTTTTTTTTTTTTTTTAATTTATTTATCATAAAAAAATTTAACATACAAAAGCGTTGCATAGTACCACTTAAACCTCTTGGGTTTGAGTGTGGGACTTTCCATTCGTCCTCGTAGACTGATTTGTTAGGTGTTACTTACATTATATTTAATCATAAAATTACAAAAGTTTTATTCATTTACGACAAGGTATATTATAAAAATAGCGAATAACGGCAATGTTCTGTCATCACGTAATTCCTTGCGGAACATTAAAACACATAGTTTTATAGTTCTGCAAGGAAATACGATTTTAATTTGTGTTTTATATTAATGTTGGTGATACTATTTCGTGTGACGGTAGGTAAAGAATTTAGTAGTCGCGGAATCAGATAAGCGCTCGTCCGTTCGCCATAGTAGTTTTTTGCTGGTATTGTGACTAGTTTATTTTGTGCTACTCTGCGTGTGTACACAGGATGATTTATTTCGCGCTGTATCTTTTTGTTAAAGAATTGTTCTTTTAAAAGGTTGAATTTAACTTTGTCGAATATAGGTAGGGTTTTGCAATACTTGAAGAGCTTGGAGTCGTTTGTAAGATTAGACCTAACTTTTGGTAAAACTACCAACTTTAATATCCTAATCTGTAGTTTATAAATTAGGTCCAGGTAGGTCTTAAAGGTTCTACCATAGCTGGACAATCCATACGTTATAACTGAATCAAATAGTGCATTGTACAGTAGGAGTCTAGTTTTATGAGGTAGGCGGTTTTTTATAATATATAAATTTGCTAAAATTGCTCGTAGCTTGTCACACACTCGTGCAATATGTGGGCCCCAATTAAATTTACTGTCGATCAGTAGTCCCAAGTACATATGCGTATGAACTTGTTCAATATTTGGGCATTTAGAATCACACTTAGTTGTGTTCTTATGTAGACAAATGTGAGTGTGGGCTACTAATTTGGGCTCGTAAGTGTTACATGTCATATATGGTGATTTTATATGCATTAATTTAGTTTTTTGTGAGTTTAGTATGAGTCCCACATCATGACACCACATACTAAGTCTATCAAAATCATCTTGTAAAAGTGGTGTGATTTTATTTAAATTATTGCCTGCGATAAGGAGGCAGGTATCATCAGCAAATTGGTACGAGTTGCAATTTAGAAATAATGTTTCCATATCGTTCACATACGACAAAAAGTGTAAGGGACCACACACTGATCCCTGTGCCGTTCCGTAAGTGACAGAAACTTCTTTACTGAGGCTATGAGCAATTTGGACCCGATATTTCCTATTTCTTAGGTAATCAGCACACCAGCCGTAAATAGGACCTCGTAGACCCGAATTTTCTAGGTTTTTTAACAACTTGCTGTGATTTAGGGTGTCAAAAGCCCTAGAAAAATCAATAAACAGAGCAAGTACATGTTTTTTTTCATTAAGTGCAGAGTTAATATCGTCAGAGAATTTTGAAAGAAGTGAGGTAGTGCTTTTATTTGATTGAAAACCAAATTGAGATTCGCTAATAATTGAATTTATATCATAAAAATCTAATATTTGTTTGCAAATAAATTTTTCAACTATTTTATCTATTGATGATAACAAAGTAATAGGTCGGTAGTTATTTTCATCATTTCTTTGACCTTTTTTGAACACTGGTCTCACACATCCAAGTTTTAGTGCATCTGGATACTGACCTGTTTTAATGCTAACATTTATGAGATTAGCAATGGCAGATGCAATCTTACTACTTACGGCTTGTATATCTATCACACTTATTTTATCCATGCCAGGAGCCTTTTTACTATTTAGTGATTTGATGAGCTTCTGTATTTTGACAGGTGATGCCTTTTGGAATCTCATACTGACTTCAATTTGTTTATGTTTATGACTAGTTAGAAGTGGGAGCGCACAGTTAGGTAAGATTTCCTTCACAGATTTATCAAAGCCGATGGCAAATTTATTAGCTATTTCTAAAGATGATAGATTTAGAGAGCTAAATGCGTCAAGAATTAATTTATCAATAGATTGCGTGATTCTACCACATATTAAGTTAATTATCCGCCATAGATTTTTTGGATTGTTATAGTTTTCTTTGATTTGATTTTTATGATATGTATTTCTATAATATTCTATAGTCTTATGCACTTTATTACGCAGTCTATTATATTTTAATCTTATTACGTTATTGTTGGGATCCTTTCTCCAAATCTGAAAACATTCGTCTCTCAAATTACACATTTTTACGATAATTTTATTTAACCAGGGGAGGTTTTTTCTTATTTTATAGTTTATGTTGATCGTGCGTTTTGATTTAATTAGTGCATTTTCAAAAGCATTTATTATGTACTTATGAATGGAGTCCGTGGTAGTTAAGTTGTTAGTCTCATCCCAATTTATTTTATTTAAATTTTCATACATAATTTTTTTATCGTAAATGCATCGAGTTTGTGGCGCATCCTGTATAGTGCGTACGGACGAGCTGCCGGATAAACAAACAATCGTAGCTCGGTGATCGGCCAGAACAGTGTCGAGTGCCGCCGTGTACGGTATTAACGTGTGTGATCGCGTGAATATATGGTCAATGCATGATTTTGTAATAAGGTTTTTTCGCTTTTCAATACGAGTGTAGTCCGATATACCACACGTTAAACCATACTCGGACAGCATATCCAAATACATGTTTTTTGTTGGTGTTTGTGATTTAAGATCGATATTCATATCACCTAATACGACAGTAACAGTGTTAAATGAATACTTACTCAGTGTATTTTTAAGTTCCCTTATAAATAACTTTTTGTTCGTCGAGGGCGGTCTATAGATTGCACACACAGCTATTGAGTCATAATTTGAAGTTTTCAAAATACCTCCCAGATACTCAAAAGTATGGGTGTCTACTGTTTGAGGGGTGAATTTCAGATATTTTTTAATGTATATTATAATGCCACCTCCTTTTTGATGATCTCGAAGCTGTGAGTACACTCTATAGCCAGGGATCTGGAATATGTTTAAAATTTCCATGGAGATTCCTACCTCCGATAGAACAATTATATCAATCGGATTAAATGAGTTAATAGTTTGAAGAAGTTTAGGAAAGTTTTTGAGCATCGATCTTATATTTACATGAAGGCATGACAAATGAATATTTTTCGTAGGTATTTTATTGAAGAATGAGTTTACATTTATACAATCGAATAATTCCAGGTTTACTGGTAGATCCATATTATTAGTATCGAATTTTAATTGGGTAAGATTAGACATACAGTATAAGATTAATGATGGGATATTTATTTGGTGTGCTGGGACGTAAGTATTGAGTCAATGTCGTGAATGGAGCGAATAATGTCTACTTTTTTGCTATCATCCGACCGTTTTACGTAAAGTATATGTGTTATATTTGCGAAATACATTTTCATTGCGGATTTTATATTCGGCAAAAACAGTTGTGGTAAGGAATAATTTCGGTCTGGCTAGACAGTAGCTAGGCAAATTAGTTACCCAGTTTATATGAATATTTATTAGTGTATTTAGAATTGTAAACTTTGTACCTATTCTTCAGTTTGAAATGATTTTGAATAAAGATTGATAGATAAGACTACTAAAACATTGTCTTTATTACAATAGAATTACTGAAGAAGAAAAGGTGCCCTTGGTGGTGTTGGGAGAAGAATAGTACCAACGCAGAGGGAGAGCTGCGTGTCATAAAAGTCGCCTAAATAGGACAAAGATAACTAGTAGCAATTGATACCATGCTGCTTCTAGTGGCAGGCTACAGCCGTGACTGTTTATCACCCACCAGACAAAGCCAGGAGACTTTGTTGAGTTCCAGCATGATGTTCGGTGAAACGTATCTGAAGGATGGGTCTTTATGGCTCTAAAATCCACCAAACAACGGCGGACTAAGCCTGTTAGGTGCCCAAGGCGTCAAAATTTAATGGGGCCCGTAGTCTTCTCAAAAATTTACGTTTTTGTAGTGTACGTTTTGTAAAAAAGAAAATTAGTATGCTGCTCGGCGGGAGAGACTTAAGAGAATTGGGGGCCCCCTATGATAGGGGATCCCCTTTCCCCATCCCCCTCCTAGTCCACTAGAGCCTGGTACCAGGTGGATTATTAGTCAAACACCCTTTTTTTTCATAATAAAACGGCCAACCATTTAGATTTTAATAAATCTTGGTAAGTATATTTTCAACGACTACAACTATCCCGCCGAGCGTATAATATAAATATTCGTTGTCAGAACAACATAACTATTTAGATTTTGTATAGATAGGGAAATATTTCAGAATAATGTATTTATTGTTTCTCTGCCATTTGCGTGTTTTCTTTTCTTATACCTACGTAGTCTTTGTTTGTTTCTGTAAGGGTAAGGTTCATACATATTTCATGACATAAGGCTTAGGGTAGCTAAGTGCCTTAACCTTAAGAATCTCTATACCTACACTTAAACCTTTCTAAGTAAACTTGAAGAGTAAGGCGTTAGAGAGAGACCAGTCAAAATCTAGATTTTTTAGCCAGAGTTTATAGTGCTTGTAGGATCTAGATATCGAGTCCCGTACTGTATATAGAATTACCCTTGAATGATACAATTGTCTACAGAAAGCACGGTTCACCGATGAATGCTTATACGAAATAACTATTAATCTTGGTGTTTTGCGTAACCGTTTTAGCAAGTGATAATCAGAAATGCGTGCCTGGGTGTGAACCTGCGACCTTTGATTTGGCAATCCAATAATAATGCTGCATAATGTCTACTTACACCAATAATTGTTTTTTCACGTAAAATATCTATCTAAAGTACTTTTCTTAAATTTGTTGTAAAATGATTAGTTTTGTGAGCTGGGTATCACTAGTTTCGATTCGATATTTGTGTGATCCACAGATATTTGTTTCAGTCTGGGTCATCATTGCGTATGGCATTCATCCTGCGTGGATCAGATCTCTATATCCAAGTTTTTCAGCCAGCCTGCGTCAGTCTGGGTGTTTTCAAATGATATGCCTGTAAATTGTACCCACCAAACGTTTTTAAATAAAGGCAAAGAATTGTTTAAGAACCTTGCGTCCACGACCTCAACAAATGAAATTACTTATAAAGCAACGTTTGAAGTCAGACAGTTTTAAAGTCTATACGGCTATTTCGTTTCAAACTAAGTCTAGAGATAAAACTTCTCTTGACGTTCCCAAAGATACACACTAAACTTAATTCACAAACTTTAATTTAAATTCCTATTCTGAGACTGTAATAGAGTTCTTGTAAACTTTTACAAATTATAAAGATCTCTCTAACTAAGCACTCTGCATTATTCCAAAGAATGCTGAACTAAGCGGAAAATGAGAAAACGAAAAATTTCGCCTAAGTCAGCTTAATTAGGGAATTTGTCCTTCAAAAGAAAAAGCGCTTTGATGGACTTAAATCGCGGTAGTTAACTTAAACGTTGACATTTCTAAAGAAGCAATTCAACAAGTATCTAAGTATAGTTTACATAACGGAGTACTGTGGCCTTTGAAAAGCAAATAAGTTTGAAATGAACTCAAACAGAGCAGTAAACTTGAGAGAATTTAGTGGTTTTCATTAAAGTTTTAGTGCGATCTTTTGAAGTGGAGCATAATAGGGATCAACTGAACCGTCGTTCGTCACATCAGTCAATTGGCCAGTTCATTTTAATAATGTAATTCTCGGTTGACCTTTCAAACTTTTATAAGGTCGTGGTTTATTTATAAAACACGAGAACTTTATTTTTAACTCCCGACGAAAACAGATGAGTTTAACGTATATACCGACTGTGTATTGTGTCTGTCTGTAGCATCGTAGTTCCCAAATGGATGAACCGACTTTAATTTAGTTTTTTCTTTAGTAAAAAAAAGTTTTATTATTGCGTCGGGAGTTTTTGAAATTTGAGACATTTGACATTTGAGAGAAATTTGAAACACAGAAAACACATTTTTAACTCTAAAATTTAAATAAACTCAGGAAACCTAAACGATGTTTCAAATCATGGATGTCATAATACGGGGGAAACTAGTATCAATCCAGCCCGCTAACATTTAACTTTTTAGATATAAGTATCCGTATAATGTAGGTATTGTAATGTTGTAACCCAATATTCACCAACTTTTGGTTGCTAAAAGTTTAAATAATTTCTTATTATCTTGGAGGCTTGCCCCTCACTAAATTATGTTGGATATCCCTGTTTTAGATGGTGTCTTAACCCATATCAGAGGCCTACTGGCCATTTAATCTAATACTAGGTTGTTGATCAAACTCGTGTTAAGAACAAATTTGTATTAAAACTTACCATCGGGCTCCTCATCTGTCCTGTACTCTTGGATCACGACGAAGTCTTGGTTGGGTATTTTGGAAGCTACGTACATATCTTCAGGGTCGACTGGCACGATATCGGCTTGGCGCTGCTGGACATAGTTGAGACAGTCCACCCTGAAAGAAGAACATTTGTGTTGTGACGAACACTGATTGTCATCAGGATTTCTATTAATCGATACCTATATCGATTGATAGAAATCTAGTAGGGTCGTCAATTTCTTCTGCGGACCTCACAGAACAAAATATACAAATTCATTATTATGTATTTCAGAAGAATCCGTTGCGGAACCCGTAGTTCCACAACTTCGATCTTCGACGTAATGGTAGGTAGCAGAGCGACGTATGGTCAATAGGCCGAAGTAATGGAAACGAAGTCACGAGCGGGGCGGTAACTCGTTAATTATATACCTAACAACGATCGTGGATTATAAATAGTATTAATTACTTAATTAAACTTGAATATCAAGATTGTTTTTCTCTAACAATGACTTTAAACGTCAATTGAGTACAGAGTGACTCTGTTTAAGTACATTTTTCCGTAACGTTTTTGTTTCATATTGTCAGGTCCATTGTCTGATAGATAAGAATAGCGGTATATGTAAATTGGGTTTTTGCTGTTTTTGTTTGAGTCGAAACTGCAATGGATTCTTACGGATGTATTGATTAGAAAAACCTTGGCTATATTACAAAATCTCTCCTGTTTGTACCATTTATAGTAGTAGAGCCATGCTCTTTTCAGCTTTTCAGGGACTCATAGAATATTGCCATCTTCTTCTTCTTTATCATATGGATGATGAAAAACCTGGTGTCAACTTTAAACGTGGCTTAATAAACCGTTGAAATATCTCTCAGGTGTGCTGGTTTCCTCACGATATTTTTTTTCTACCGTTTTAGCTAGTGATATCTATTTTCTAATACGCTCATGAATTCCAAAAATCAGAGGTGTGGTGCGAGAGCTGATGAACGGTGATCATGTATATCAAAAATATCATGAAATCGTCGACATTGCCTATTCGTTTGCTGCCTTTATCCATAACAAAAGACATATTTAACAATACACAAACATCAAGACGTTACCGGAACAAATATGAGTGTGTGTTTCGTCAATATTAAAGCAATATAAGGCAAAAAATAAGAAGGCAGATTCATTTAACAAGCTTTACTTATTACCAAAATAAATTTACGTTCTAAATAGGTTTACTAAAATATTTCAACAAGGGTTTAAGCCGGGCTCCTCGCTAAAGCCTTAGCCAAAACAATATGTAGTAAGGGTTTATCTAAAAACTAACATATCAGGAAAATGGCGGTCTAAAAATTGTACTTTCATTGTCCAACTTGGCATGTGGAAACACTCGTTTTCAGAGCCCATCTAGTTTCTAGGTTAGGTCGAGTAAAGGACTGGGTCCATGTTTATTTATGTGATGAAGGTTTTGTTCGTTTTTCGTTTAACTGAAAAGAGTTTTTAGAACAGAGGTGACGTTTACGAGGTATTGGAGTATAGTATAATAGAGCTACTTCATTTTGGGTGTCGCAAAAGAGATCTAGCTAAGATCGCTTACTGGTCAATAGCGTGCCTACATTACATTTTTAGCAAACCCGGCTGACCTAAATAGTACAAGAATATTTAATTACTATTTTTTCATTTTTTACATCAATGTGTCCTTTATAAAGGTTGTTGGAGCCATTGTAACGGGTTACAATAAAACCAGAAAGCCAACGTTTTTGCTGAGCTAAAAGGTCTCTAGGCTGTATCCCAGTATAGTATCAGTGTAACCGCGAAGCTGCTAGTTCTTCTCACGGAACAAACTGGGTCGAACTGGTCCCTTTTTTTATGGGGGGAACCTCCAAAAGGCACCCGGCCTCCCGGGAAGAGACCGGGTAGTGTGGGATTCTTAAAACCCCTCGGTGATCACCATCAGCGCATGGAGAAAGGTCCCGGGTCAGAGATCAGCTCCGGAACCTTCCCTGCGCAACGCCTGACACGCACTTTCCCGGGGAGACCTTAAAAAGGATCTTTCCAAAGCCCCGCTGTAAACACGGCAGCACTTGATCACTGTAATGTGCCACCGTCGTCTCTGGGGTCGCGGGTCAAACTGGTACCTACCTTTGACTGAACATTTTTATTTATTTCCAAGGATGAAGGAGGATAAGGTGGATGGTAGTTATAAGTATATTACTGACCTGTCTCTGGCTGCTATACATTCCAGTTGAATCTTCGACTTAGTCGGGATATCTAGCATCTCTTGACATGATTTCAGGTATTGAGATGGAACGCATATTTTATCTAGAAAGTAAGGTTTTACAATTTCATTAATGTGAGGCAATCTACGGTCTTTTTTTTTGCAGGATACAGTACTCCTAATACGAGTTAAGCAAACCATGTAAATACCAAAAGTTTTTCTAAGATGAATATACTTGTCTCGTTGTTAATAGTGAACGAACTCTTCCTGAAATTGGGAACTGATTTAATTTATATTGAACTATCTTCTTGATCTTGGAAACTGATTTAATCAGTAGTGAACTCTTCCTGAAATTGGAGCCTACCCCTACCTCTCATGGAGAAGAATGTGGCACAAAACTCCATGGTTCCTCTTTTAAATAAATGACTTACAATATTTTTAATCTTAAATATATGTATTTATACTTTTGATAAAATTACTATCCGATTTAATATAAATGGAACTCTTCCTGAAATTGGTAACTGATTTAACTTTTATTGAACTCTTTCTGAAATCGGGAACTGATTTAAAGCTACAATATTTAATTATTCATTATAGATTATTATGTAATATGAAAGATAAAAGCTATATGACTGTATAAATAAGCATTATGCAATAACGTAACTATACTCGGTATTATTAATTGTAGGTACTATACAATGCCAATGAACTGTTTATCGTATTATGTATAGGTTATTATTATTATTAAATATAATAATATATTCCTATTTATTATTATCTAGCCTTGAAAGTAAAAACTTTGCTAACAAATTAAGTTTAGTAAAATTACAATAAACAAAAGTCTTTTATATTTTTATCATTTCAGACTAAAATAATAATTTATAGCTGGGTCTGTCTACTTTTATCATATATCAGCAAGTATCTTAATGATCCTAGATGGCTTGAACCTATATCGACCAAATCTCACACATAAATCAAATAATATCTATAAATAATTGATTGTCAAAATTCGGGGCCTAAATCGAATAAACACATCAAGAGAATAATGGTATCGAATCGAGTACAATATGGACATTATTTTCTTAGAATCAGAAACATAATATTTAGTATCATAAAATATGTAAATAGTAGTATTAGTTTAGTATTAGTAATATTTAGTTTGTAAATACTTTTAAGTATACTAATGTAGTTCTGAATATCTACTTGAAATTATGATATCTAATTCTAAGAACCTAAAGTTTGTCTAGGTATCTATTAATAATTCTGCCAGTATCAGATTAGTTGTTTCTTAACCTCTGAGTACATATTATCTACTCGATGTTTTCAACAAAAAGTTACCAAACGTGCGAACTAGGGATGCTAACCTAACTATACCTACTTTTGTGAGACTTATAAACTATATTTTGGGTCCGCGTACTATTTATACTGCTGAGAAATATATCGGTATACAAAAATACTGTATTTCACTTGAATAAACATTTTTGTAACACCAATTAAATACTACTATCTAACAATTCCCATATCATAAGATATTTTAAAACTCAAAAAGTGCAAAATTATAGTTTTAAAATAAACATAAACAAACATAGCCTTGTTTTATTTACCTTTTTTTAAAATATAATACTATACTTATATCTTTTGTTGGCAACCCTCGTGCAAACATTAGCTCATTGCTGACGGGGTTAAATGTCAATGGTTTTGCATCTTTACCTACAAAAAGTGATATTTTGTTGCTAAATTCGTATGAAATATTATCAACGGATGCTGATGATGTAAATAATATTGTTATTATTTAACCTGAGATAATAATTCGCTGTAGAATAAGCACAATATAATTGCGTCAGAAATGAAAAAAAAAAACTCCAAACCATTAACAAAACAAAACAAATTCCCGCCATTATTTCAAACTTCGAAGCCGAAAAAACATGCACTTAGAAAACACTTGAAAATAGAACATACATGACGATTTGCAGTGTACACTAACACATGTCAGGGCTATCAGACAGATGTATTTTAATGCCATGGTCAAGACCACGCGCGCTATCGGCTCTGAACTACCGCGGACGGTCCAAGCAACTTCTTTTATATTCACACGTTATCTTCACTGTGATTTAAACGAACGTAGAGCTGGACACAACTGGGTTCGCGGGCGATTAACTAGAATGGTTCGCGCGACACGGTGTTCATTGTGTATTGGTAGTAGGAAAGCGGGGGTTGCTGCAGACTTACATTTTGGTAGATAAGATTATGGGCAATGATGAAAACTTTTTTTTTTACAAGAGACCATGGTGTAAAGATACGCGGCAAATGTCTGATTCCTCACTGAATTGATATAGAAATTATTAGTCTGTCTGCCTGAAGGGACCTACGTTTTTAAGCAATAAACCGTTTTTGCCGAGTTTTCGTTATAGTATAGCCTGCCACCCGAAAGAACAAAACGTTCATTAGATAATCAAAGCCTAGTAGGTTAATTCGTTTGAGTTTCAAGTATGTATGTAAGTAAGTACCTACCTTTGTTTTAAAAGTTAAAAAATAATAATTCTGAAGCAAGGAACAACAACAACAAGGAAAATAACTAATAGCTGTAAAATCTTTGAATAGAAGGATAAAATTATTATTATCTATACCTAATGTCCTCTTTGTATCTTAAATATCAAAAGGTCACTCCGATATTATTATGTTTTACAAATAGATTTTAATTATTTTCATCAAGCTATAATCTTTTAAAACGTCGATATTATACTTATTGCATTTATCTGTTTTGCACCTCTAGTATCCGTATCGATCTTCTATACCTACTCAGCTTGCAAGAGTCGTTGCCCGCTTGAAGCCATAAATCTGAACGCGACTATTTTTTTTTTAAGATTTATTATTACTATAAATAGCACGATATGAAAAAAAACATTTAAAAAATGCATTGCTTTTTTAATACCTAGCGACAGCAAAATATAGAGTTCCAATTTTGAAATTTATTAAAAATTATACTCTTATAAAAAAATACATTTAAGGACGTCTGAAATGCAGTTTTGTTTGGTTTTTAAAATCTAAATGAATAAAAAAAAAAAAACAAGCCTGTAACTTCCCCAATGTAGAGCAAATGCCTCATAAAACAAAAATTAATGCAATAAATCCAGATGTAGTTTTTATTTAATTTTATATTTAAACAATTTAATTTAATCGTTGTATTTTCATTGTGATCTAAAAAACCTTGCACATTAAAAAAACTTGTTGTTTTTTTTTCATGTGTCAAATTTAGATAATATGATTTAAAAAAATATTATGATTGTTAATCAGGCAGAAATTTTGCTAATTTTATGATTTGATTTAATATGGACTGGATTCATTGCAATAATTGTTTTACTCAATTAGAACCTGGGACTACTCTACATTTAACATCATGTGGTCATATGTTTTGCAATAATTGCTTGGATAAAGGTGAGCACTGAGCATGGCTTTGCAATATTATTATCAAGGGTTATTAATATTATGAATCTATCTTAATTATTAATATTACATCTTTATAGGTGGTAAAGATAGTACATGTTTAATATGCAGAGCGCCATGTTCCGTCATGAAACTTGTTCCAGAAGTATGTGATTTTAATACATTCTGTAGCTAGTTAATTAATTATGGTGAGGAGTGCAATTTTCTCACAAACGATTTAATTTTAAGATGAAACAAGAGGTTCAAGATTACTTTACCGATCCAGAGGAACTAATTAAAAAGTCCTGTGAGGTGTTACAATTTCAGCGGCAACACAGACGGCGATTATTATCTTATTTACTGCAATCGGTAAGTAATTTTCTTGGTTTCCGTTGAAAATTCAAATTCTGTTGTGTTGCGGTCGGAATTAAAATTGCTTTTTATTTAAATTAGATACTTTAGATTCAAACTGTTTGTAAAATTCGTGTAATGTTTAATACATATAATATTTGAACGTGATTTTATAAATTTAATCTAAGAATAGATATCTCTCACTATTACTTTTAAAAGTTTTAAAAAATGGGTTTTGATCTATCTTTGTCGGTTTGCTGATATTAAGTATAATATTTTTCTTTGCCCTTTTTCTTAGCAAATATTCACGCTTTCCATATTTCAGACGAAAAAGTTTTATACTGCAAGAAACGAGTTGAAACGCATGACCGAAATATGTCAAAAGCAGCATATCCAGCTGAAGGAATTTCAGAGAACTATCAGAAGCTTAGAAGCACAGTTGGCGAATCAATCTAGTAACAGTTATCATACTTTTTTGTTTTTAAAATTTTTGTACTGAATTTATCTTTCTGTAAAAAAAAATTGCACTACCTGTCACTTTTAGATTGTGTACTTAAGAACGGTCTATATTCAGCAGTGGAATACAGTAGTAGTTATTTATTAAAGTACCTACTCATAGTGCTTAGCATGCTTCTAGCACTTCTCTAGTATATGGGCCAATGATATAGGCATAACTACGTGTGGACTCGGCCATCATTCTGCTAACGCCCTTTAATCTGTAAAAAAAAACCCGAGAGCATCCGGATTCCGCGCCCACATTATGGGCCATGCAAACTCTTTATGTGATTATTACCTCATTTTATATGATGGATGGAACTTGACAAGCGCTGGCATATATATTGGCCAACATAACGATTTAGAGGTTCTAAGCGTACTCAGGAGCTTCTGGACACTATTTCTGAATGCATACATGCCATAATCACATATTTGTTCGATTTTCAAAATTATAACAATTTTTCACTAGAACGCGCTGTCGGTTTGTGGATAGGAAGCCGTTAGTGGCATTTCAGTAAGTTTCTGCTTCAAAAGACACTAAAGCGGTCACGGGCGATGACATAATGTAATAATTACATCCCAGTTTGCTAAATTAACAGGGAATTAATATTACAATTTGAACAAAGAACATTATTCAAGATATTTTATGAAGCTTTTAAAACTATTTTGTCGACGAAAAAATAAAAATGGAACAAAAATATTTAAACGAAGTTTAAAATTCAATGAAAACCCGAGACCCATTCAGAAACGAAAACAAAAATACACATAAATATTTGTTTATTGTTTCATTTACAAACAAACATTTATCAAGTTAACAGCGTTTTATGTTGCATATATTTGATATTGATACCCCTTTGGTGTATGAACAAGTACAGTTAACAGCACAAACATTTGTACACCGGGTTCTATAAAGAGCTACCACATAAATTCTTCTGCTTTAGATAGAACCAATAATTTTATGTCTATACTAGCTTCCCGGCGCGACTTCGTACGCGTGATTATCCTACATCAACGCCTATCCTACCCTACCCTATCTTACCCTACCCTACTGTACCTCTATCCTACACTACCCTACTCTTCCCCTACCCTACTCTACCCTTACCCTACTCTACTTCTACCCTACTCTACCCCTACCCTACTCTACCCCTACCCTACTCTACCCCTACCCTACTCTACCCCTACCCTACCCTACTCTACCCCTACCCTACTCTACCCTTTAATGGTTTAGGCGTGAAAAGGTAACAAACAAACTTCCTTATCTATAAGATCAGATGGCTGCGAATTTCTTAAAGGTTTTCTATGTCAGTGTACAACGTTTGGACTCGCAACTTACTAAACAATACATTTTCAGAGCAAGTATCGCCGTTCAACATTCCTATATCTCCTGGGAGCAATATTTCACCGAGTTTCGTTCAAACTACCCCCACTTACAAGCGTAATGCCAAAAGTACGCCGTTTTCGGTAAGTGATAATGTTTTATATACTTAAGTACTATAGATACGTTTTTTTCAGTCGACGCTCGACGGTTACCTTGTCTATTATTATTTTTTTGTGACTTTTTTTATAGGTGGAGTTATTTAAGTTAGTTGCAATAACAAGAATCCACACTGTTAGCTTATTAAATATAATTATTTATTACGAATATTTAAAAAACAAATGATACGGATGAGATTCGAACTCACGATCTTCGACGTACCAAGTCGATCTATTTATAGGTAGTGTGTGACTTTGACTTTTAAGACTTGATTATATGTGAGTTTAAAATAAAAAAAGAAAATCAATTGTCATGTCGTCGACGTACGTGCATCGTCATTTATACGCACAGACAGACAGACGTGATGAGAGTGGCTAAATTGTCACTCTAACAAAAGGTACCTATTTGTGTTGTTTTTGCATATAAACGATAAAATTTATACTAGAGACTAGTTAGATATAATATTTTATTTATCCAACTACGCGAAACAAAAGGGTATTGCGTTTAGCACTCTACGTGTGTTTGTATGTCAGCAAAAATGGGTTGTTCCACTATACTTAGCTCCTGAATTACTCGACCGATATAAGTGTTTAAACTCATATGGTCACTAATAGTAACTTGAGTATAAGTACCTATCGATATATTAACCATGTTTTTTGAGTTCCCGATTATCAGTTCATCCGTGATCATGGCGCTTTTAACAGATCCGAAATATCGGATACCCAAACAATATAAAAAAGATGATAAATATCCTGATAATTATTGTACTAAAGTTATAATTCAACCGATTTTAATAAATGAGGTATTTTTGGAGATCGTGTAATTTGTAAAACTTGGAATAAAAGAGTGCGTTGCCCTTACGATAATACAAGTACCTTGACATTGCTAGTAGCTCCTGAACTACAGAGCAAATTTAATTTAAAATTAATAGTACCTATAGTATAAGTAAAAAGTAAAACTAGTAGTAAATATTTTTTTTTATCCATCCTTGTATCTATTAGCTGTTGTGTACTCGGATTGTAGCTATTAAACTTTTCATATCTGTCTTGACCTCTAACGATAATTGTATCGTCGATAAAAATTGGTCTGCGGGGAAGACCGGGTTGCAAACAGTCTTTATACAGCTATACGGGATAAGGAAAACATTAGAAATAAAGTAGATAGGTCAATGTTTCAATTGAATGATTGCTGTTGTTACTATAAGCATCCTGTTTTACATTTGAGTTCTTGGTAGTCGATTTTTTAATTTAGTCGATGGTTTCTCAAATTCGAATTTCATAGCCAGTAGTTATACTCCGTTTGAAATAAGATTAGATAAATAACTGCCGAATAACGATAGTTAAGTATAGATATTTTTGATGTATCTTAATACTAACCAAAATTTTATTTATTTTGCTAGGCAAGTGATATGGCACGAATATTGCATGATTTATTAATAAGCTACAGACCTATTGAAATTAGTAAAATCGGGAATACGTGTATGTATTTTTTAAATTGTAATAATCTACGTGCGATACTCTGGCACAACATTTAATCGATTTACAATAACAATAGGTACTTACAAATTTTATTATTTCGTTATTTAACAAAATAGTAAACTATCTCTTATAATTGACCTGTAGAACAAAAAAATTAGGTACTCGTATATTATATGAAAAAGAATAAGTTTACAACCAAAATTTTGAATTTATGTTAATTCTAGCTTTTTTTTTTTGCGTATACTTACAAAAAAGTTATTCCAAACAGAACTTTGTTTAGTGATTTATCTAGACCGTTTTTGATATATTTAACTATTTGAGCTCATCATCATCATCATCATTGCGTATGGCATTCATCCTGCGTGGATCAGATATACTATTTGAGCTGATGATACACTTAAGAAGGACATTGAGTATTTTTACAATTCTGACGCTAAATTATTCACGCAGTTGCCAACAGCTTAAAAATAGTTGCAAAACAATAATAAATCACATATTTAACCTAAAGCTTGGGTTAGAGGGAACTCCCGATAAAATAAAATAAAGATAACAATAACATGTGACTGTGACTCTAGGTCCAACAGTATCAGTCAACCCTCGTGACCCCGACACGGATAAGTAAACAGAGATCTGCTAACCTCAGCGCTTATAGTCAGGTAAAGTACCTTCAACATTCTTTCTTGTTGTTATTGACTCACTTATACCATAGTATAAATATATAGTGTGTCCACTTTGTGTAACAGCACAGAGTCGATACGACAATACGATATGGACACCATCATCATCATCAGATCTGAACATAGGCCTCTCCTAATGAGCGCCACTTTTATGTGCTCATTGGAGAGGTTTGCCCATAATCGCTACGCTGGGCAAGGGTTGGCGATCGCAGTAGCAGATGATTGCAGATACAGAGAAGGATGCTGCTGCCCATCCTATGGATTTTCCCCTTTGTCGCTTTTTACGACACCCGCGGGACGAGTAGGGGTTGTTCTATTCCTAGGCCACCAAGGGGTAAAAATGAGCTGTTCCTTTACAATATGTTGAGTGTTGTTTATGTTGAGTCGCGATTTCAGGGTTGACCCAAAGAAAAAGTTATTTATTCACAATTCTCCACTCCACTGACCACTCTGTATACCTAATATATTTATAACGATAATCCGCATTGTAGAGTATGGAGTCACTCCTTGGATCGCCAAACTGCCTGTAGTTTGGAACTGCAGGCTAGCCCCCAGACCCAGTAAAATAGACTACGATAATAAAGTAATAAGAAATATATATTTTTCAGCGTTCAAACACCTCCAACAAGATATCATCCACAGTATTCACGCCACCAACTCCTGAGTCAGCAGGGTACTCCAACTTTTTAAAGAGTCTCTAATGGTATTCTGGTCGCATCCAAAATTCGCTTGCGTGTGCCAGTGCGAATTTCTTAAAAAAAACAACACTTATTTTTTTATTCAACACTGTAGGCATTGAGAATTTTCGTTCGGCTTATTTTCTTTAAGCCTGTGTTACATTATGTAACTGTGCGAGATATATGAATGAATATTATGTTTGTGTCAAACTTATACCTACTCGATGTACGGGAATGAAATGGTATAGATAGGATATGACATGTATAAGCTTATAATATATTGCGATACAATATTTGGTTACATGTGTAATATCTTTTAGTAAGTACCGCTTGTTTAGGGATATTGAAAGATCTCGTATAGAAACCTCTGTCTAGTATAAAATCTTCTACGAATACTTGTTGAAATATATTTGGAATTTGAAGATTTCATCTTGTCTCAAGAGGGGTTACGTACTCTCAAGTAACTCGAGCATTTTCGATCTTTATTGAAAATATTTTTTATTCAAATATTAGTCTACATTTTGATAATGTGCCAGCAGCCTTAATTGAGTTACATTTACCTCAAATTGAATTTCGAACGATGCGCTGATTGAGTGAAATTGCGCGTTCCAAATCTGAAATCATGAATAATTTAAAATAGCTTACGATAATATTATTAAAATTCAAAATGTTTCTTAATTTTTGAGCATTATAAGAATGTTTCTATACCTTAGTATGACTGTACTACTTACTATTTTTTTGCATGATAGAAACTTATAAATTTAATTGACATAACTTTAATTAAAATCAAACCTTCACGATCAATAAATCAAATTAACCTTTTTATGAGCATTGTTGTCTTAGTCTATAACCATAAACAATCAATTTTACACTTTTAATTATATTTCGTAAAAAAACTTTACCGGGTGGTTTGTTTTCTAGGTTTTTCAGTAGCAGTATTGAATCGGGCTATTTGTCAAATAGTCCTCAATCGCCTGGTGTCTATTGCAATGGCTACGGAAAATGTAAATTCAATAAAAGAAGATAATAAGTTTCTATTCGTTTTTATTAAGTTGTGTAGCTCTAAGATTTTTTTTTTAGTAAGTGAAATGCATGTCGCATGCCAATTAATAATTAATATGATAGGTTAATAATTATAATTGTATTTTTATTGTCTAAGGCGTGAACAAATAATTGATGAGTACTAATCTATAGTTTATACACAATGTTAATAATGGTTGAAAAAAAAAACAATTGTTTCGTAGATTTTGAAATATTATTAAGATCATTTTTGTTAATTTAAAATTAATATATTAAAAAAAACAGGAAGTTCACTCCGTTTTGATACTGACTGTATAAATTATTATCAATGCCCGAATGGTTTTAAAAAATGGAACGTTCACTATGAGTTCTGTGTTTTATTTTTTAAATTTAATTCTTTAAAAAAAATACCTAGTACCTATTCGATTTGTAATTTGAAATTAGATTCCTATTAACTTTTTAATTCATAAGAAACATAGGAATCGGATTTTATGTTAAATGCTCTGAGGACTGAGGAGAAACTAAATAAATGGAGTATCCACTACTAATGAAATTTCTGCAAATGGAAATACTTAGTGTACATAGGATATAGTAAGATAGGTATTGCATTATCTTTTAATGTTGTATTTAATAAGAAAACAATAAAAAACTGCATGTTTGTGTTTAAAATAGTTAATAAATGGGTTATTTTATGTTATTTAATTAGTTTTTTTTTTATGTCAGATCCAGTCTGTACGGTACAAATAGACAATGACATATGAGAAAACAGACGACGTACAGATAGAAGTGCAGACAGTTGACCCGATATAAAGGCTGTCAGACAGACGGACAATCAGATAAACTTTAACCCTTTCTTCCAAAACAGTGCGGAGAATATCCATGAGGATTTTGCCTCTGAAATTATGAAATAATAATAGTTTACCTTATGCGACAAAAAAAAATAACAGTTAGACGGTACTGTCCGGCCCCCTATAAATGACGTCATGTGTGTTATCTAATGTCGAAGGCGAACAATCACTTTATTATGCATGCTTATTTTGTGGGAAAAGGATAGCAATAACCCCATAACTTCTCCAATTCGGCATTGCATTTTTATCATATGTCGTGTTATTTTTAAATTTTCTTTACAGTGATGTCAAATAGGTAGGTATTTCTACTTTTATAGCTGTCGGTAACTACTCTATTATCACCCGCATGAACGGTGAAGGCAAATATCCTGAGGTAGTCAGCACACTTAATTTTTTTTAACTAAGTGTAATGCCATGTCAGAGGCCTATGGATCGTTTAAATTCTGACTTTAGGTTGTCCATACTATAAGAACAGTTAGCCTTTGAATTTGAACGAATAGTTTTCCATCTAAAGTGTTACTTACGCCAAGAAGTTGCGATTAATTACTCTCAATGTAGGCGTCCAAACCGTCCGTTCGACCGACGGCGCGGGCGTCGAGACACGAAGAAGTTTGTTTATAGGTAAGACGCGGTATTAATTTCAAAATTCTTCCTGTCAAACTATTTTGTTCTCTATGGCTTTGATAGGAAATAGATATTTCGAAATAGTTCTCAAATATTCCTGTGGTTTTGTTTGGAAGATGTGACGTAATATCCTCATTACGAAAACATGGGCCATAAAACATTAGTGTCTTTGTTACATTTCAATATAATTTAACAAAAGAAAGGACTAAATGTGAAACAATACATTACCTTATATTATTATAAGGAATCCCAGTTTTGGATTCTACAGAAGAGGAAATATTCAGAAAAATATGTTTAGTTTATACGTCATGCAGTTATGTTACTTTCTTAATACCATGATAAATTTATTTTTACCCATGTGCGGCCACTACACGACACTGGCAGAAATTGCTGAAGTCATCAGCAGATTGCCATAAACAAGAAAAAAAATATACCTAATATTGTAGTACATTCTGAAATCTGTGCATAAAGGTAGGTATTCTAATTTAGAATTGAATTGTCACATATCCGGAAAACGCAAAGATAAAGATAAAAAATACCTTTATTCTCTTATCTTCATGACCCAGTTTTCACTTTATATATTCAAATTGCCAATAAACGCAAATATAACCTTGCAATGTTTTCAGCAATTTGAGAGTTAGCAAACCATTGACTCTATTGACTATTGATTCTATTGGCTATAGGAAAATTTTGTTTTGTGGAAAATCTTGTAATGGACATCGAACAATTTACTAGGTACTTTTGATAATAAAAATCTATAATATTTAACGTGAGCGAAAACTGTGGATAATTTTTTTAAGAATATTATTTATTTACGAAGAAGAGTGAAACTTGGCATAGTAAGAGTTTATATGGAGAAGAAGTGCAGAAAGCTTATATTTATTGTATTAAAAAAATACGGTCAAAATTTGAACATTTACTAGACCACTTCTATAAATTTACAGTAATTAGAAATCCTGTTTTTGAAACAGACTTTTTATGTAAGGCTTCATTGATGCAGAACAATTTTTGATGTAATTAAATCAAAGAGATAACTGAGGTAATAAACCTAGAGTTTGTGAGTTTAGGGCCGGTCGGCCACGTGGTGATATTAAACATAATTTTATAGTGTTTCAGTGTTTTTAAGTTGTCAATTTTAAACTCAAAACTACTTCATCAAGAGATAACTGGTTTTCCAAAAAGGTTTCCTAAAATAAAACATGAATTTAGAAGCTTGAAAAAAATGTTATTTATTCGCCGTTAAGAACAGTTAATGTATCGGCAGGATTCCCTTGTTCTGCTGATAACCACCGCTGGCTTCTTGGTGTCCGTGTATCGAATGAGCTCCTAGGTTGTTGAACTTCTCCAGAACTTCGGCACCACCCTTGTAGCCCTTCTGCAGGTATTCGCCCTGGGAAGAGAAGTACACATATTAATAAAATTATGCATTGGTATAGTTTAGATTTAGGTACATTGTTATTAGATGCTAGAGGTAGAGTAAAAATGGTTCTTATTATATTGTTTTATAAAGCATAATATTGCCTCTACTATGCATTTTACTGTTAACGTTGTCTACTTTTTGTTCACTTTTGTTTAATCTACTGCAAAAACAAAAACATTTCGCCAGACAAAGGGCGATTAAAACAGAATCATTAATAAAGCGATTATTTACACGCTTAAAACATTATTCTTTTCACAATTTCCCATTGTGTTAATCCGTACCGGGTTCAGCGAAACAATTTCGCAAAATTTTATTTCCTTTATTTCAGAACAAGAGCCCTAAAAAGTAGCTCTAACATCTGTGGTTATATTCAATGGCTTTTATTGCTGACCTACACACAAACAATTCTGTTTAACGAGCTTGGAGGCAACTGTTTTCAATTTAAACAATGTATAAACTAAAGTAGCATTTTATGTGCCGTAAAAGTTGGCATTTGTACTACGAGTATAATAAATAAGTTGTTTAATTTTATGTTTAACTTTTACTAATGTTGCTATAAAGTTACTAGCCTTTAGTGTTTCTGGCATTACTGTTTAGTGCATTTGATCACTCGATATTACAAAAGTACTTAGGTACTAATGTATATTTGAATTGTGTATTGCACATTATTGTATAATTTCATTTAAAGTTGCTTTGGTTTGGTAGCCAACATATCATTCTATATGGATCGCTTTAGTATTTCATGCTCATCAAAAAACTGAGCTATCAATGCGATCCATTCAGCGCATCGTTTTAATTATAATTGCATAATGCTTCACATCGACCAGCGAAGTATGAAAAGTTCATAGAAAGGTTACCTTAGCTTACAGATTTTTTATTGGTTGTAATATTTGCCTTAATTCTCAAGGTACCATAAGTGGTTTGTTAATTGCTTCAGAAATTACGGTAGCTACTTATCTTGGCTAATGAATCTGCGTCTATATCCTGCTCAAAATATATACTTTTTTTTACAATGTATTTGGTTTACGAGTTATCGGATCACCGCTAAATAAAGTACAGTAACAGTTTTGGAAATACATTGCCGACATTGTAAAGACATAAATATACCGTTAGAATTTACGGGTTTATGTTTATAAGACCTACCTACCACATCCTCCTATCAGTATGATTATTTATAAATAATTGCACACTCACCTTGTTGCCCTTTGAATCACCAATCTTCTCTTCAGACACATGATGTCCTTCCTTGCCTGCAGCGTTGGCATCCAGAATCTTTTCTTCGTGAGCACCCTTGAATCCGTGATGAGCATTCTCTCCAAATGATCCAGCATTTTGTCCAGCAACTTTATGATCCGCTTCATCATGGGCCTCATCGTAGAAGCTTTCAGTTTTCTCTTCCTCATTCTTACTGCTTGAAGTCTTAAAACCCTTGCTCACATGACCTTTCTTATGACCCTTTGATTTTTTCACTACCTCTTCATTAGCACCTACAATGTTATTACAAAACTTAGTATTGGCAGCAAAAAGTTATTTGATATTCTTAATAATAGCAATTCGTTCACTGTGAGTTTACCAAATATTTATTTACTATTATGTTTTTTGTTGGTTTGCCGACACTGGTAATAAAAACTAGCTGATTGACACTAAGCGTGAAATCGTATTGAAATAATGAGTGATGTAGAGAAAAAGATTTTGTGCGTATAGCATTTAATTTAGTGTAAAATTAAGAAATGTAAAACCAACCGTGTTTGTCAACTTTTTGATTGCCTTCGTAGTATTTTTCGTCACCGGCAGCTTTCTTCTTTGCTTCCTCGTCTTTGTAGAAACTAGATTCACCTTTCTCAGCTTTGGCAGCTGCAGCTCCCTCTTGGTAACCTTCTTGTCCATGTTTCACTTCCTCTTCAGCTTTCTTTTCTAATTTCTCTAAGTTTTCTCCAGCATCTTTCTTTTGAGCGGCATCGTATGCATTCTTATCAACGTATCCACCGCCAACTTGATGGAGGATTGGGTGGTACAGTAAGCCATTTCCGAGACCAATACCACCAACTCCCAATCCAGAAATACCCGGATGAACAAGTCCAACTCCATTGGCGAGACCAACGCCGCCAACACCACCACCAACACCAAGTCCGCCAACACCGCCTACTCCGTTGAGTCCAAGACCCAATCCTTGGCCTAGGCCAATACCTCCTAAACCGATGCCGCCATAGCCCAAGCCTTGGCCTAAGCCTATTCCACCGACACCGATACCACCAACTCCACCCACTCCACCACCAACACCAGTTACAGTATTCAGAACAGAAGACGCGGCTCCTTCAATTTGTTCAGGATAATCCTCACTTTCTTCCACTTCGTAACTACTTGATAAAGGCAGTCCAGATTTTGGGTCAGCACCGATAGCATCCAACCGCTGTTTCACATAATCGTAGGGAGTCTTCTCATCAGCTAGCTCAACTTTGTGTGCTGTGGCGAACGCCACAAGAGCGAGGGTGTAAACTTGTGTCAACATCATTGTAGATGTGATTGTTACTGACGTTTCGAGACTGATGTCATTTCAGTATTGCACTGTTATTTATACTAAGGTTAAATTTGGTGGAACGAAGTAGTTTTTGTATAAACTGTGTGATAGTTTTCACAGGGCGTCTGGGGGTCCGCGTCCGGTTGTTTCCTTCCTGTGGTATTGTTTCGACTAGTCCTAATTAGAACGACACGGCTAAAATAAAACAATGTGGTCTGGTCGAAGACCTTGCTTTCCAGTTCATTGGTGGCGTCAGTGGGGCGTTGGTTTACGCAACCACCGAACTGCTATGGGTAACGCGTTTTCTAGACAATTTCTCGGATATTCTCGCGTGTTATATAATTTTGAGTAATATTAGATCATATATTAGTTACTTCAGGATTCAGAATACATAATTATATTTAATACGATAATCTTTTGACTCTGTCAATAGCAGTAACTGAGTAATTAATCTGTCCGAAGCATAAAGTGAAAATGTTACTTAATTATAAAAAAAACGCCAACATTTAATAAACAGGTGATTAATTTCCTCTCTGCATTATTAAGCATTATGGCCTTGGTTCAGATCGGACGATTTCACGTTATTGTTTTCTTATGCTCAAAATATATGTCGAGGGCTCATTCAAAGGTTACCCGAGTATTATATTGGATGTCGGTTGACCCACCAAAGTCCATTAAATAAGTCACGGTACGACCAACGAGTTTTTGAAAACAATTCATCAACATTATTTCTATTGCTTTGTTAGTCCCATGTAGAAAATCTCAATTTGTAACGAAATCTGTTGTAGGGATTCAGAATAAACACAATAGCGCATAATTTTGTATAGCAAAAGGTTTTTTCGTTACTTAGCTGTGAAAAGCTTTTTAGATATCTGAGTTTTTCTATGAATAACTATTCAGTATGCCTAAAAGTAATGTCTCTGCTCATCAATCTTCAATAAACATTTCAGGTAGCATGAATTTATTCATAGGCTTTTTATCATCGTTACATTAACATTTATCTCTGAGATGTAAACCACGTCTTGAAGTTGTCGAATTTAAGCCTGAAAGGCTGATTCATACTGATTTAGTAAATACATAAACATTTTCTAAAGTACTAACGATTACTATGCGAATTATAAAGTTCGAAATTTTTATAGAACGGAAAAATCGATATAACTATCTGCCTAGCCTTTTTTCCCAACTTGGGGTCGGCTTCCAGTCTTACGGGATGCAGCTGAATACCAGTGTTTTACATGGAGCGACTGCCTATCAGACCTCCACAACCCAGATACTGGGTTACATGATACCCCTTGGTAAGACTGGTTGTCAGACTTTCGGGCTTCTGACTACCCGGAACGACTGTCAAAGATCTACAATTGACATGGCAGCTGGGGCCAACAGCTTAACGTGCTATCCGAGGCACGGAGAGTGATAGTTACTCAGTAATTAGATAAGTAAGTTTATTCGCCTAAGGGATAGTAAGCTGTGCTATTTTACCTGATTAAGATTTAATGACAAGAATATTAATTAGATATTTGACAATTGACTGCTTCGATGATCTAGTTGTAGTAAGCGCGACTGCTGAGCACGAGGTTTTCATGGATTCGATCCCCGTGTCAGGTAACAGGTAATAACACTTTGGTGTTATTAGGTTTTTCCTTTAGGAAATTCTCAGTAGCAGCACGGAGCCTAGCATTGTGCCCGGTTAGTTGCAATGGGTTCGCTTCCTATTACATGGGACTTATAACATAGCCGGTGAAACGTGGGTGTACTGCATACACATCTGCCTACTCCCTCTGGGGAATACAGGCGTGAGTCTATGTTCATGTGTTTATGTATAAGTGGTATAAATACAGATTCCTCCCGAGCTCATCTTGTAAACAGAGTGGCTTCTAAACTACTGTGGAAATGTGGTCAGGACCTCTGTTATATCTTTGGGAGAACTATAATTGTTAAGGTGATGGTAGTATTCCTAATCTTGTTGTTCCTAATATTGTTCTTGGGTCCAACTTGAACTAGGTATATTTTTTCTACATGGTATCTCTACACTCGTAACGGGTTATTACCCATAGAGAATAGGGAGGCCCCCGCAATGTAATGATAATGATTGAAAATAAAAGAAATAAAAAATTCTTTGTCAAAGCTGCTTAAGTTCTCTGTTAATTGTTAGGAGCGTAGTGTAACGAGGCCCGTAATGCCTCCAGCTACAGCAGTAAGCTAAAGTAACAACAGCTATAAGCTGCTTACAATGTAGCTTGGGGACAAGCTGGATTTAGTTATGATTATTTAAAAAAAGGATTTATTTATTTATTGTTCAATAGTGGACGTCTTCCGGCTGATGATGATTTTAAAAAAATGGTTACAGGATGGGTCGAGGAGGAATTAATTTTATTATTATTATAAGTCTGAAATAAGTCTAAGGTATTATCAACATCAGGAACATAATTGTCATTCGAAGTTTTCGCACTAGGTGTATAGGTACTTTTCTTTCTGTAGGTATAGATATACCAGTAGTGGAGGGTGAATTTTTACAAGAGGTAAGCTGGAGCCAATCCCGAGAAAACCAATGGAACAGTCAGTAGGCATTATTGACTGTGCCATTACAATGGGAAACCGAAGTAGGAAGGTATCCGCCACTGGTTTGAACTAGGTTTTTTTTTGTATTCATAATAATTTGTGCAAAATAGATATGGGTTAATTCTATAATTAAAATATTAATCAAAATTATTGTATCATTCGGTATGCTAAACAATACAAACTGGTGTTCTATAATTCGTTAATGAGCTAGTGGCAATTTATTTGCATTCAATTTGCATAAACATGCTTGCAGAATTTTTCCTATCATATAATATTGAAACATTAAATTATAGAAATATTGGCATTAACATAATTATGTAAATAATGTTATGTAAAATTATGGAGCACATGTTACAAATAAAAAATCAATCAAAACCAAAATATTTTTGTTCATATAGATCATTAGGCTCTTATGAATAGTCATTTTAAAAGATTATGATAGAAGTTTCTTTAGTTGCCAGTTTCAAGGGCAGTCATCCCTTCATGGAGAAGAATCTAACAATGAATAATAATTATGGTTGCTCTTTTATATTTTATTATTTTGGTTCTTAATACCAAGAGTGAATTGCTGGTTCCTTATAAGATTAAATAGCATATTTGCAATCTTGCAGAAATGAATATCACTAAATTTTGTAATGTTTGCATTAGGCACTTACTTGCTTATTTTATAATAGATATTACCTAACAGTCAGATATTAGCAAAAAAACAAATAAACGCTTGTTTTTTGCTAAAACATTGTTTTATATACATGTTGAACGCAGTGAAATAACAAGTTGCAACAAACTTTGTTCGTTACCTATGTTTAAGCGCCTGATTAAAGTGTACGGCAACAAGTTTTAAATTAAGCTTAACTCGGTGCATTACGGCAGGCGTTCAACAACTTAGTTTAAAAAAGTTGAGAACAGTAGGTAATTTATGTTTTTCACGCATGAAAGAGAGGGGTAATTAATTATTTATATTTAAGAAAGGTGAAGGAAATTATTGCGATGGAATGAAAGGTTTCTCATGATATTTTAAATTAAGTTTACTAGTAGCAGATAAGCCTAACCTCCATACCATATCCTACCTAGCTAGCTCTAATTACTATTAAATGACAAGTGGAGTGACGAGTGGAGAACCTATATTATATTATATTCTTCTCCTTCATCAAATGGTTGATAAACAACCTGGTGTCAGAGCTTAAACCGCCCGTAGGCATCTGACATGGCTTTAAACACTTTTAAATTCTATTGACAAGCTTAAACACAGTTGTAGCCTTCATGCTAATAACACAATGCCCGTGCTGGAATTAGAGTAGATGAGAGCTGGAAGTAGATGAGAATTAGTCCGAGCATATGGTACCTATATTTATCGGTCTAGGGACGTACATCGAAATGTCTGTTAAAAAAAGTTTAATGATAATGGCGGTGGACAACTATAATTTTGACAGGTGATATAACATGAATCCGTGGAAGAATGAAGCATGAAAACGTCAAGCACCGAGAAATGAGACCCAAAAGGAAATCAATTGTTAAGTTCGTGTCCTTGCGGTAGTTGAAAGTTTAAGGAACCCTTTTAAAATATTTTCAGGGATTTGTAATTTAATTACACTATAAGTCTTGAGCTTGAAGACAAAATGATTAGATATAGTTAATTCCTGGACGCCTGCTGCGCGCCTTTGATTATTTATACTGCGCGCCTATGCCGCCAAACATTAGAATAAAAATAAATTTGTTAAAACTTTCATAATTATGTAATCATGATTTACATGCTTAGTTTGCATATTATTCTTGCTCAAGCCACAGCTTTTTTGTAATTATTCTTTACATGTAGTCAAAAAAGAAATGGCTAGATAAAATCACAAGACGTTCTTGTTCCCATACAATTCGTTACAGAATATAAAACATGGTTTCATTTGCGCTACGCTTCGCATTGTCAAACAAAATCTAGATAACCTTAAGACTGTGCTATGCAAATATGTACCTTTCTCTTTCAATATTATGTACTTTTTTTCATCAATACCAAATTTTACCTTTCTACGGACCTACAAATATAATTTTGCTGTCCTTGAACAAAGATTAAGGAAGTAACTCTTTGAATTTAAGAACAAATTAACTGTAATAATAAGTTTGTGAAAATTTACGCGCCATCATATTTTAATCGTCAATCACTCTATAGTGCACTTTCTATTGATCGCAATGAGCACCGAAAAATAATAATTGATTGCTTTCACTTATTATAAGCGAGAAAATATGAATATTGATGATCTTAAAACTTGAATGGCTTACGAGCTACGAAAACAAAAGATTTCTTTATTGCAAATATTGATCACGGTGGTAAGTACTGTGGTGGTCTAAGAGCCAGCATAGGTTCCTGCTTTTAAATTAGGAGGACGGAAGTTGGAGGTTATGGTTCAGACCCACCCCACTCCCTAGATAAATTCTTGGCAGTGAGGCTGGGTCCAGTGGGTGATAAATAGCCATGGCAAGTCTGGAAGGCTTCGAACAGAGGAAGCGGTTTTTTCGAAAATAACCACGATACGTCCAACCTACGTTGTAATCCCAATCACAGATCGTTTACTTATAATAACGGATAGAATTTCACCTTCAAAGAAAAATAACATTTCAATGATCAAAAATACAAATATTTTCCAAAAACTGCTCTTTATTTTGTTACTTTACGTGAATTCACTTCAGTTATTCGTGCTTCAGTTCATTCTGAACCATAACAACAAATACAAATGTATTTTTTAAAAATTCCCAGTTTTATTTTATACGCCAAAGGTCATAAATAAACATACGTTTGGTTTTCAACCTCTTTCAATGAAGTTTATTTATTTTATTTCAAGCAGAGGTACCTATTATTCAGGCAATAATTAAACGCAACAGGTGATAGGAAAATA
The DNA here is from genome assembly GCA_936450705.2 of Protodeltote pygarga. Classification (NCBI taxonomy): domain Eukaryota; kingdom Metazoa; phylum Arthropoda; class Insecta; order Lepidoptera; family Noctuidae; genus Protodeltote; species Protodeltote pygarga. Next base: position 3,270,056 of record OW388257.2, on the reverse strand, counting down.
AATAAGACTTCTGGTATTTTTGTTTAATTTACTGCTATTCTGAACCGGAATTTGTGTTGGTAATTAATTAATATCGGGCTAGCTTTGTTCCAATTATGTTGGGTAGGATTTCAGAGTTGCTGAACGCGGATCAATATTACAACTGAGAACGGAGAGCTAACTTATAATAAGGCTAGTATATTTTATATCATACTAGCTGCCCGGCGCGATTTTGTACGCGAGATTATCTTTACACCTATTCTACCCTACCCTACCCTACACTACTCTATCCTACCCCTACTCTACAGTAAGTGAGCGAAGCGAAATAGTTTTTGGGTTCCAACAACAAATATTTCGAATTCTTTTAAATGGGATTCAATGGAAATACAAAATAAATATTTGTGGGATCCATCGATAAAAATATTAAATCGGGATCCAAACGCGGGATCCAACGGAAAAGATTCTGAGTGGAGCGTGAAGAATCTACAAGCTTACAGGTTTCTGGCAACTCTTTTTCTACGATTAATTCACATTCACATGTATTAATATTTGCAAAGAAAACGTACATTTCTCATAATTATTTAGATTCCTACAATAGGGTGGTCAACTTTTGGCAGATTATAATAATAGTATTTTTCAGAATAAGTTTTGAAAATATAGTAGGTACCACGAAGCAGTAGGTACACAAAAAAATAGTGGGTAATGTAAGGAAAAAGTAAAAAAAGACAGGAATGTCTGTTTCTTATCATTTTTATTTGAACTTTCAAATCTTTCATCTTTTAATAACATAAGGAATATTTTGTTTGCAGAAAAATAATCCTACTAAAATTACTATAAACTTCAACAAGAAATATCACGAAGACCCGAAATATAGCCCCTAATACTTTTTATTGTAGTAAATATTATTATTAGGCAGCTTCCTACGCACGCTACATGCTGACGACACCGACACGAATACTTTGACGGGTAAGTGTGTCTTGTATACCTACCTATGTACTCGTATACATATAATGGTTTTTATGTTTTAAATATTATTAAATAGTAGAATGTAATAGTGTGTATAATTCTGATTAATAAATACATCTTCAAATCAACATTATTGTAGTACGGTTGGCAACCCTATTTACATTCGACAGAAGTTTCTCGGCAACAGCAAAATAAGCCAAACATTCGAAAAGCAATTTGTCACTCAAATTAGTTAAATATATTGAGTTGTTTCGTGTACCTTTTTCGTCGAATTTTATGTAAATTAATGTACTTACTATGTATACAATCCAAGCAATAATGTTGCCAGGTAGATTTGATTTTGAAATATTTGTTTTCTGATGTATGTTTCATGATTACATATTAGTTTTTTGGACTCATTTTTCCAAGCTTTTATTTGACTTGCAATGTGCCTACGTATGTTTGTCCGGGTGGAATCTTGCAATCACTTCCTCTTATCCTATGGAGTTGAATTTTTGTATGTTAGTTCAGTTTTGGTAACAATGGATTTTTATAGTAAGCATGACCTGAATCGACATCCAGGATTAGCTACAGATAAAGGAACTCTTCAGCGGTTAACAACACAGATACAAATTTTTGCATAGGTATACATTTAATTTTGATATTCCAATATCGAAAAGATGTTGTTTTTATAAAAACTTATTCAAGTGAGTATTCTCATACTTACTTACACTAACTTATACCATCTTGTTAATGATTTACGCAAGTCCATTAACCTTCTGATAAGTTTCAGTAGGTAACTTAAACTGACAAATAGACATAAATCTTGTTCCATATTTCTTAACCCCCGACACAAAAAGAGGTGTGTTATAAGATGGACGTGTCTATATCTCTGTGGCATCGTAGCTCCGAAACGAATGGATCGATTTTGATTTAGTTTTTTTTTATTAGAATGGTTGATTTGATCGAGTGTTCAATTTAGATTTATTCAGAAGCGGCCTAAGTGTTCACTGCTGTTCCGCTGTGAGTTTGTAGCATAGCAAGCATAGGCTACCTGCTGAGAAGTCAGCTATCTCATCACTACTCATAAAGCTCATCATTTTACTACTCAATCAATTTAATATCCCGTATATTTAAGTACTAAGCTTTCTCTCCGCAAAGTTTTACTACTCATTATTTACAATCCACTTTCAGTTTTATTATTTAACAATATTAGCTTAAGGCTACAAGTAATCTGGGAAAGTTATAAAACCATCTCTATTAAGAACTATGAACATACGTACGTACATACTATGTTGTATGAAAGTATATTATGCCCACAAACTGTTTTACAGTTTGGTATGTTGAACAATTTTAACATAATAAAGAGGTCTTTCTTCTTTCTTATCGTATGGTTGATGAACAACCTGGTGTCAGAGTTTAAACCGCCCGTAGGCCTCTGACATGGCTTTACACACCATTGTAAAATATCTCAGGTGTGCTGGTTTCATCACGATGTTTTCCCTCACCGTTTTAGCAACTGATAATTAATTTAAAATAGGCACATAACTTACGAAAAGTCAGAGGTGCGCCGCCTTGGGATCGAACTCGAGACCTCTGACTTGTCAGTCGACGGTCATACCACTAGGCTATCAGTGCTATAAATAAAGAGGTTTGCTTAGGTGACTCAAGTTGGAGCATCACACGACTGCGTCAATGCGGTTGTCGGTATAATACTGGCGGTAGAGCGACTTGTCGTGCGTAAGTGTGACTTATCGTACGGCAATGTGACTTATTGTATGGCAGTATGACTTATCGTACGGCAATGCGACTTATTGTGCGGCAATACGACTTTAGTTCGGCAATAATTGTGCGACTCACTTTTTGCGGTCTAACACAGGTGCAAATCCAAAACCACTTTTTATTTATCACTAGCGACCCGCCCCGGCTTCGCACGGTTATGCTAATATGCATGTATTATACATATTAACCTTCCTCTTGAATCACTCTATAAAAAAAACCGCATCAAAATCCGTTGCGGAGTTTTAAAGATCTAAGCATACATAGGGACAGACAGACACGGGAAGCGACTTTGTTTTATACTATGTAATGACTGTATAATGTTGAAGAACATGTTTTTATTAAAATATCTGTATACTAGTTAATCACTTTCGTAATATAGTGCGAGATTTTCAATTGACTTCATAGACTAAAAGGGACGTTACGAAGAATTCACCTTAAGAGAAAATGAGCTTTGCTTTTCACGGATACAATAGAAAATTTAGTTTGGATACCTTCTATATTATCTAGAGGCCTTTTATAGGGATCCTAGTTGGAAGGAACACCTACACCTAAATCCAGACAATTTCAAAGTGCCAAAAAGGTCGGATCCTCCTTTACGGACGAAATCCACAAATCCTGGATTTTATAGAATGTCGACCTCAATTTGGTTGAAAACAAAAGTACTATTGAGGCAATAATTTACTGTTTTCTTATATCCTGGCTTATTTCACACCAATTTTGGTCGAGATCCTTTTCCTCTGCGGTCTTTTAAGATGAATTTATACGACATAAAGTTTAGTATTGATGGTTTAGGGAGTGAGAATATGAAAGGTATTGCCGTAAAATCTTGACCGTTTTTTGTTTTGATGTTATTTGATTTGTGTTTCTTTTTGTTTAGGTAGATAAATTCTGTTGTGTAGCTTTGTAAGCTTATATGTATTGAGAAAGCACTCAAAGATCACTCGCTCGATGTACAAAACTAAGTAGTTACATAGATAATATTGTGTTGTTTCTTAAAGTTTGATTTTTGATTTGATTGTGTTGTTTCTCTATGAAGTCGTGGTGGCGCATTGGTTACGGACCCGCTTTGCAAGCACGTGGATGTGGGTTCGAATCTGGCATGTACAAATGTGACTTTTTCAATGTCATATGTACTTTCTTAGTTAATCTAAGACATCACTGACTAACGGTGAAGGAAAACATCGTATGGAAACCTGGACTTTAATAGTCTGAAATTGCCAACCCGCAGTAAGCTAGCGTGGTGATTAATGCTCAATCCTTCTCTGTAAGAGAAGAGGCCTTTGCCCTATAATGGGACAGTTACAGGCTGATTTATTTATTTATTCTTAAAGTTAAAGTTCATAAACATTTTAAACAAATGTTTTATTCCCTCTTATAAATAAAATAAAAAAACCAGCCTGCAATTGTGTCACTGCAGGGCTAAGGTCTCATCTCATAGAGAGAAGTATCGAGCATTAATCACTCCGCTAACTCACTGCGCGATATCAGATTTTATGTCCAAGTTTCTTCACTATGTTTTAAGATTAAAAGCCGACCCTAACGAAGTTTGGGAATAATAAGGCTTGGAGGATGATGACCGTTAAAGTTTGATAACAACGCAAAATACCGTTAAATATCCTCGAAAACCTTCGAAAATTGATTTCAGAATTGCCACCATTACATATTTTAATACCAGACCACACACGTGCCCCTAATTGATCATATCACAGGTGATTTATACACTGAAACCGCCATTCAATGATGAAGAAACAATAAAAATCCTGATTATTGTACCTATCAAGCTTTCAACTGGGTTCCGTACTAATAAATGTGTCTGAAATCATTTGGGAAGTCTCTGTTGACGGCTCGATCCTTCTAGTTATAGTTGGTATGAGTTGTGTAAATCTAGTTCATAGTTCATTTATTCAATAACAATATTTTACAACTGTGTTTGAAATATTACATTACATTACAATATATTAAATTACAACATTAAACAATCATAAATATTAATGTGCGGAATCAAATTCGTCCAATGAGTACACACACTTCATTCAACAAATACTGTTTAAGTTTATTTTAAAAAATATTAGGACTGTCAATAATTTTTAAGTCAATCGGTAAAGAATTAAATAATAGTGTCAGAGTTTAAAATACTCGGACAAGAATAAGTCTCAGTTGTGCTTGAGACCTTCCTATTGCATTGGCGGGTTAAGACCTGGTTGCCGCCGAGACAGTCGGACATAACCCTATCAAGGGTACATATAAATGATTTTCTACAAGTGTAAAAGGGCTATAATGATTTTCAATCACACTGGTTTTCTTTCAAAAAAAATCTTCGAAATGCGAATTTTAACGCACCCCTAAAAAAGTAATAATTTTCCATCATTACATGCCATGCGGGCTCACGTATTTTTATAAGCGCGTTTCACACAGTAATACGGGATCGTATTGATTTCCAACTGGTTTTACTTCGTATATGGGTATAATTGGTTGCTTGATTATATGGTTGGTTCTGCGACAGCTTGTCAGGCATGCATCAATCAAGCTTCGAGCCGGCAGTGCAGATGCTCAGCTGTTTACAACAAGTAATTAGTTGGGAATTGGGTAAACGAGTAAACTACTTCATCAAAACATTTTTTTTTATTTACGCACTTCTTACTTTATCGTATGGTTGATGAATAATCTTGTGTCAGAGTTTAAACCACCTTTAAGCCTCTGACATGGCTTTACACATTGCAAAAAGAAAACTCTCAGGTGTGCTGGTTTCCTCACGATGTTTCCTTTACCGTTTTAGCAAGTGATAATTAATTTGTAATCTGCACATAAATCCGAAAAGTCAGAAGTTCAGACTTGGCAGTCCGAAGGTCATACCACTAGGCTTACCATTGCTTATTTACGCACTGATGTGAGTTGCTAAAGAAAATTTAGGTAATTTATTTATTAAAAACCAAAAATAATGAATAAGACCAATATTCGTTATATCAGAGTCGGGTTTATCCGAAAAATGTAAACATAAAATATTAACACAACAAGTTTTTGTCGGATAAATGCGAAAGGGTCAGTGCGGGCATAAAAATACTTATCGGATAAATCCGATTAGAGCGGTCAATCAGTTTAATAAGTTTTTATAAAAAAAAACGTTTTTAACCAAACTTTTATATTGAAATATCAGAACTAAACGTACCTATATATGCAAAAAATTGTAGCTGTGTTGCTGACCGTTGAAGAGTTCCTTTATCTGGAGCTAATCCTGGATATCGATTTAGATCATGCTTATACTTATATGCATGGTCATAAAAATACATTGTCATTGGAACTGAACTAACATGCAAAAGGTCAAATTTGTAGGAAAAGAGGAAGTGGTTCTAATTCAGTTTGCAAGGTTCCACCCGAACATACATTAATTGCAAGTTAAATAGAAGCTTGTAAAAATAGAATTGTATGAAATTATGAAATAGTGAAGGAGAAAGTAGGAGTCATGACGTATCAGGAAGTCAAAAGACAAGCGGAGGATAGAGAGAGGTGGGGATTGCTCCAACGACAAGAGCCTAGCTCTTAAATATAAGAAGAAGATGAAATTATCTGGTAGTTAGGATAACATAAAAATATGGTGGTGAATAGCGCCCTTAATATTGTTGAACAATTTGTTTTTTTTGTTAAATCTCTGAATAACAGGGCCAGTTTGCAACTGTGAACTTTTTCTTTTCTGACGGACTTTTCAGTTAGCAGGCTTTGACTGGTTCACCGCACAGTGACAGGCTTAAGCTTAACTGAAAGCCTCTTAGCTTTATGTAAAGCTTAAAATTACTTTGCAGTGAGTATATTTTTTTTATGACTGGCTACATTTTGCAACAGTTCGCGAAGAATGGAGGAAAAGGATGCAAGCCTTTGCCCAGAAATGGGACATAGTATTAAGCTAATAGTAGTAATAACAAATTGTATAATATTATGTTGTAAAAAAATATTTCTGTTAAATTTTGTAGGTTAGGCTAGTAATAGTAATAAAAAATTGCATATGTTGTCTAATTTTTTTTCTGTTTTTGTTCTAATTTTTTGTACCTGTAGGTTTTTAATTTTTGGAGGAATCACATTTTTTTAAATGACTTATTTAGCCAATGGCTTCGCGGCAAACCTTGCAACACAGCTAGTTAGTTAAGAGACATGAAAATTGGTACCTAGGTATTTGATATTAGTTTGACTAGTTAATAATCTACATAATCGAAAACTGTTGATTCCTTTTTAAGAATATTGCGCGCACGGAGGAGTGTGATACTTGGCATAGTAAAACTTTATATGGAGAAGAAGTGCAGAAACCAAAAATTTAAAAAAAAAATACAGTCGAATTTTGACTACTGACTGGACCACTAGTCCTTATAAACACGTTATTTTTGGTCTTAATTAATAAGTGGGGATTTAATTCATTCTAAAATCCTCGCAGACGAAGTTGCGGGCAACACAGTGATTTGCCTCAACATTTGTCACACACAGTATTTTATGGGTGAATATTATTACGGTATGCGATGTTTAGGAATGTTACCTTCGCCGTGTTTCATGTCTGATGATGTAATGTTAGTATGTCATTTAAATAAGGTCTAATATTCCAGACATTCAGGCGTAATGAGCTTAGTTACGTGAAATATGGGATTCATTACCTACGAAATAGTTGAGATATTTAGAGGCAATGGCAATTGGCAACACATGATTTTCAAAGATTACTTTCTTTTTATTTTTTTTATTATAGACTCACGCTTGTATTCCCCAGAGGGGATAGGCAGAGGTGAAGGTACTTATGCGGTACACCCACGTTTCGCCAGCTATGTTATAAGTCCCATGTAATAGGGGGCCAGCCTATTGCCACTAACCAAGCACTATTCCAGACTTCGTGCTGCTACTGAGAATTTCCTAATGGAAAAACCCAATAACACTTTGATTGATTTGATTTGCTTGCAAAGATTACTTTCTGTTGGCTCGAATTTCACGTTTTTATGAGTACCTACATGTGTGATGATGACATGTGTTTAATAATCTCTCCCTCATGAGGACTTATCCTGCGGGATGAAGCTTGCAAGTGACATGTTTTGTCGTGTGTCATTATATGAGTTGTATCTAGCTGTTTGGTTTGGTCTATTTTTCCAAATATTGAGACTTAAATGATAACAATAGAGGGATAAGGATGTGAAAATTGGGACAATGAAAAGTGCTCAACGGGGTTAAAATACTTTTATTCATAATCAAACTTTAGTAAAATCAATGTGACCATGGTTATTACTACTTATTACTTAATTTTATTACATAATCAGGGTTGATTGATTATTCTTCAAAGTACCTAACTACCAGGCCAAATTACCTGTTTAGATGAAAAAACCCTAAAACCCTGCTAAATCCATATCTTGCAGGTTTGACATGTTTGACATTTCAGGTTTTCATATTTGACAGGTATACCTGTGAGAAGTTGGACAAGAATAGCAACAACGCCTCTCCCTCAGTAAAAACTCGGCTTATGATTGACAAAGGTCAAAAACTAGTCCATCAACTCCCAAGCTGCTACCGATGGGAGGCTTCAGCCGACTGGTTACTACTCACCAGATATCTTTTTGCTGCCAAACTACATTCTCGTGTCCCGGCATGATGATTGGTGAAACTTATCTGGGGGACGGTTCTGGACGTTCGCTTTCTGTCCTCCTGCTTTAAAGGCACTGCTCCACAGTAGACCACAACACAGCTTAGTGAGCAAAAAAAATTGATTAAAAAAAACTAGATTTCAAACTTCACACAATGATTTTACACGCACGCATAACTTTACTTAAAACAATAGTTACTTATCTACTAATATCTTTTGTTGCATCACATTTGAGACGTAATCTTTAAAACCATTGCTGTAAATACTGTTTATCTATTCTAAAATCTCATGTTTAAAAAGATAAACAACATTGTGACATCTTAATCTAAACTTCCTCAAATCTCAATTGAATCTTTATAACTCTTTATTAAAGTAAATGCAACTTTATTTCTCAAAGGTAAAGTTGAGTTTCGATTGGTAGATTACGGTCTTAGAGAAAGCATTGCGTTTATGAATAGTGTTGCGGATGCTTTAATTAGTTGATGGAAATGGCGTGTGCAGGCGCACTTATGTGTAGGGTTGTCTGCTAGAACTTTAGCTTATTCTCACTTGAGTCGAATACAAATTGCAAAATAATAAATATTTGATTCCATGTTGGTAAAAACAAAAGTTTGTTATTTTCTAGATATTTTTTTAAACATGATTATTTAAAATTAGTTGGTGAGTAACTTACATTTAATATTGGTTATTTTATACAATGTTTTTTTTATCCACTGTATTTTTTATGACAACTATAATTTTGATTAGCAACGCATCAATACTTCAGTAAAGTATTGATGCGTTGCTAATCAAAATAAATATCTCTTACCAGTTTCGTTGTCCACAGCACGTACTACGTTATGGTCACTAATCACTGAAAAAGAAGAGAAAAAAAAAACGTCACGCTTAAAAAATATCATAAATATATTATTTGTTATATGTGGCAACCCTGAAACGCTTCGATGCTCTTGACATTGACTCGATCGCAATTCGATGATGGTAATCAGTGGAACTTGCCCCCGATGACGGTCGACTGGCATTTAGAATATATTAACCAAGTTCACTTGGGAATACTGGAAGTCCGAGGGCTCGGGTTCGAACCCAGGCGCACACCTAAGACTTTTCGTAAGTTATGTGCGTATTATAAATTAATTATCATCTCCGTGCCTCGTTGTTGGCCCCGACTGTCAATTGTAGATCTTTGACAGTCGTTACGGGTAGTCACAAGCCCAAAAGTCTGACAACCAGTCTTACCAAGGGGTATCATGTAACCCAGTATCTGGGTTGTGGAGGTCTGATAGGCAGTCGCTCCATGTAAAACACTGGTATACAGCTGCATCCGGTAAGATTGGAAGCCGACCCCAACATAGTTGGGTAAAGGCTAGGCAGATGATGAGGACTTGGGAACACTGGTATAGTATACTGTGTGTAGTACTTACACGCGCTTGCAGTACCTGGCCCCGTCCGATATAGTGCGAGGAACACGCAGGGGGGAACACAGGTAATACAGTCGACAGCACTGCGCATATTACTGTCAAGATGACACTTATCACTAATTTGCCATTTGCTGTACCTGTTTCATTTTTTTTTAACATTTTCCCTTGTACTGTGGGTGCAGCAGGCATTTCATAATGCACGAACGAATTTGTTGATCGCATAAATATTTATTCCATACAGGACACGAACCCCCAGCACTAATCAGGTCATTATTTAAATCGATAATAATATATATAAAATCTATATGATATCTATAAGATATAAAATCGATGATAACTATAGTAGGTAGGTACATACTTTTATTTTACATAATAATAATAAAATAAATCAGCCTGTAACTGTCCCACTGCAAGGCAAAAGCCTCTTTTCATACAGAGAACATATTTTCCCTATTCAAAAAAATATTTGTGTAATCAACAAAATGATATTAATTGTTCTTATGATATTATTTGTTACTGCGCCCACTTTGAAGGATAAATTCTAGTACGTATGGAGCTATGTTAATAAAAATAAATACTCATTGACTTGACTGACTCTAGAACTCCAGAACAACGAAGGTCAAAACATATAATACGTATTATAACAAAACACAAAGTATCGTAGCCTATTGAAACGTAATTTAAGATAACTTAAGTTTAATTTCTAGTCCAACCCCATCACGAATCATGCTCAAATCCGAGCAAAGTAACCCCAGCTTCGCATACGAGCTCCGCTTTCTGAGCTGCTCCGGCGCCGATGCGCCGATAGCGAGCACGCGCCGCTTACAACCATACACTGAACACGATAACTGGGAACTGACATATAGGGAGACTGGAAGTCGCAGCGAAGTATTTTAGATTTGATCTTTGTATTTTTTTTAGTTTTTCAACAATCGCGAAAAGTGTAATAAGGAATAAGGAATTCCTTTATCTAAGGAATACATATAGGCTAATACCTATAAATTCAAACTTTAAGGTTTTTTAAAGTTTTGTGGTGATAAATATATAGGGAATACTAACAATGACAGAAGTACTATCGCGGACACGAACGGTGCACCACTTTGAATGATGACAATCAAAATGCTTTGAACGATGCTACGTGCGTAGGGGCGGGGTTAGCGCCACGTTCGGACGCCGGCTGCATGCGATTCTAACGTTAAGAGTGGTGCACCGGCTTTGTCCATGATAGTACCTACACATAGTAATTAATAATTACGGTATCAACTTTTTACCTACGTATTTCCATGGGTGGAATCTGAAGGTATATTTTAAATACGGTACTATTTTAAATCAAAGAATAAAATTATCTAAAAATTTATTAATTGTTTTTTTTTAAGTCAGCAACAATTTTTTTAAGGAAAAAAAAGCGTTGTATAATTTTAATTGGTTTTAAGAAATCCTAGAAGTTTCTATTCCAATTAACTTTTGAAATACGACTGGAAAACAAATTAAAGTACGGGAAGCCATTCGATTTAATGAGAAAAGGAAGTATATTTTTAGTTACCGCTTTTTCCATCGAATACTTCGGGACTGGGAGCAATATCTTATATTGAAGCAGCCAGTGTCTTCTATATAAATACCTATACCACAGTATACAGCTTGTTAAGAAAACCCTGTCCGACCCGAAAGGGGCACATAGGTACTTCAATAATATAACCAAATATGAATAAACAATTTACATTATTGATAAGGATAACGTTGTAATATTTTTTTTTAATGTGTGATTTTTACACAAATTAACTTAAAATTTGGTAAAATTCCAAAAACTGACAACACTATATGACTTCGCTACGCTACCCGAAAACTGACGAGTGCGCCGACCGTCGCCCGCCTGTGTTGTCATGTAAGTTTCCTCATTTTTTAATTTTTTAATCATTTTTATTCGGGGTAATTTTTTTTACTTATTATGTGAAAAAAATTACACAAATAGAATCACATCCCGACACCTACTAATACCTTCACGGATCGGACAGGGTTTTCTTAACATATTGTATAGAACGACGGTAATGATGGGATTAGCCGAGGCGGATTTCCCTAAAGGCCGATTAGGTCCAGGCCTGAAGAGACAGAACTTGGCGAATTAGCATGCAATATTAGTTAAAGACACTGATTGAGGTATTTTTTAAAATTTGCTATTGTTATTTTTTGCTTTTAAATAATATACTTTTTATTATAATTTTTACTTTTAATTATCATTAAATTGTTTGTGATTTATTAATTGAGGGTGCCTTATTAATAAATTAATGCTAAAATAATAATTTATTATGAAATTAAAATGATTAATTATTTTTTGATTTTATTAATGTAAACTAATTTAATTTTATTAACGGTCAGTTATTATTTTTGTTAATCAATAATTAAAGTGTTATCCATTTTTAGTCCAAGAGTTTGTTTGATAATGCTCTTATTATGTTGATTATTTGATTGGCGCTATCATAATATAGTCTCAAACTTTCGCGAACACTCAACATAATGAAACAACTTTTTAACGGATATAATTCGCGTTTTTATTTTGATAATACAATCCTGACGTTTCGAGTACTTTGCAGCACTCGTGGTCGCAGGCAGACTCACGTCGAGAACGTTAGGATTGTATTATCAAAAAAAAAACGCGAATTATATCCGTTAAAAAGTTGTTTCATTATGGCGCTATCATTTTTTTGGTCTCTGTTACTAACGAAATAAGGACGTACCTAAAAACAGACAGAGCAAATATTTAAAAAAAAATTATATTATTAATATTCAATAACTCTAGTTTCAATGGTACTTAAGATATGTAACCTCACGTTAAAAACTCCTACGACCAAAGAGCCATCCATTTCTTTAATTCCTTGTCCATAATCATGGCCAATTAGCAATTCTCTTGAACTTTCATTGTTTCGCTAGATGTTAGATTGTAATTAAATATGTAATTTGTGCCGTACCTTCGAATAATTGCGCCGGCATTTCTATAGGGATATCATTGTACCTATTTGTAACTTAATGAAGGTTTGATTTGAATGGTCCTTGTAACCTAGTTCTGTAGCGGACTTTGATAAATCAAGATTGTCTTAGTTAAAAATTTAGAAATTTGGGTTGTTTTATTTAATTTATTACCCGATCAATTAGATAATTTTAAGAAAGAATTTCCAGCCACAAACAGAACGGTCATAAACTATGACCACATTGAAAAAAAAAACAAAAAATAACTATTTTTAATCCGTTGCGAATATACTTGTAGATTTGTAAAAAATATCATTGCTTTTTGATTTTATGGCCGAAAATAATCTATAACAATTCAAGTTATTGATTCTATTGTTCTAAATTTGAAATGTCGTAGTCTATTAGATACGTGTTTGGGTAACCTCATTAGTATTTAGTATTTGTTACTGACGACCTAATAGGTATTTTAATTCAAATGGAAATTGATTCGGACATTACGTTCAGAAACCATCATAAAAAAAACAAATAAGCATCCTATTTGCCGCCATAAGCAAAAAAAAAACTGTTCTAAATTCAAATATCGAATTCAGGGCAGCAAAATTAATGTAAGACCAGCTATTTCTAACTAACATAAATTATTGCGGTTCTAAGCCGTTCAGTCTCAAGTTCTTTAAATAAATGGGATTCTAATTCCATGAAATATGGTCTTTTGTATGAAAGAAGGCTAACAATGGCATGTGGGGCATGCAAGGATCGCTAATAACAGACCCTTTCTTTAGAGACCACAATAAAGTGAAATTTATTGGTAGTTATAGCCATTATTAGGAATTTTGGTGATTATGCTGAATTTGATATAAAAGACATATTAAGTTCAATTTTTTATGAAACGTGCGAGGATAGTCAAGTGATGACCGTTGAATGCAGCTTAGACAGAGATTTAAACCCAAATTTTCGTCATATTTCGTAAATTATTATGAGTGTTGTAATAATCGAATTATCAGATCTTAAAAGCACGTAAAAAAATAGTTTTCTTTAAGGTCTACGATTGTCGATTTAAGGATCAGAGAAGATCAGATCAGTCAGATTTATACAATCTTGTCAATGATCTAATCTTACAATAATATTACTTACTTACTCCGTTGGCTCAGCGACCCAAAATGTGTCATGGTCTCCGATTCGAGATTCCTTCATTCCTTGCGATCCTTTGCGGTTTCTTGCCAATACAAATGGTTCCTATTCTTTATTTTAGAGTGAGCTAGCGATTAACGCTCCTTCTTCTTCTCTGTATCAAGCTGATTTATTTATATAATTACTCTACCTTTTGGCACTATTCTCATCTCTATGCCAACTAGGTACCTACGTCGATCCGCTGCTGCGTGAAAGAAGTATATACGAACGAATAACCGAAAAACTTTATTTAATAATATTAAATATCCATTACAATTGTAATGATGATGATGAGCGCTAGCTCTCATTACCTTATATTAGGGATGCACTTGAAAAGTAATTTAATTAAAACACGGGCGGGGTTACGAATAGCTTAGTGGCAGAGCGACTGGGGGCTTTACCCAGTAGGTCGCGAGCCCTAATTGTAATCGATTTTTTTTTTCTACAAAAATTTAGACCTTTAACTTGATCATGTTGACTAATTATTTATTGAAAATAGACAGCAGTTTTAAAAGAATGATGGTTGTTGGCATTTAGTCACACGAAAACCCTATAACCACAATTTAACGACACATTTGATTCAGTGACTACCGCTATTGGTTTACCCAAGTGACGCGGTTTTTGTCCCTGCCAATATTTGGGTCAAATATTTGTGTGATTCACAAATATTTGTTACGGTCTGAGAATTTGTTGCTTGTGAAGTTATACGTCTATAAATCGTATGGTGTTCACTCGGATTCCTAGACAGGAAATCACAAAAAAATCGCACACTGATCCTGTTAGCAGACACCGTGACCACAGACCATAAAGACACTCGTTAAATAAATACCGAGAATTAAAACAAAGCATTTAGTTGGGCACTTTCACCGTGTGGCCAGAAAGCGTGCTTCTAAATTAACTAGCTGTAAAGATAGAACTAACATAAAAATTGTATTTGAGATTGTTTGTTCATTAAAATTGTTACCTAATTAATTTTATGTTAACTGTGTTTTAGATTAAACTGAGGGGAACGATTTAGTGTGGAATATTATACGATATGGTTGCTCTATCGGTGTGGCAATCTAGAACCTCTCGCAGATCTAAATAGCTGTGCAAATAATGCTCGTTACAATATGTAGCTTCTAAATACTTTAGCGTTCATTAAATGTATAGACAGTGTGGGCTTATGTTGTCACTCATAGACACATTAAATTAATTTTTAATGGATCTTTTAGTACGAGAAGGATTGAGCATTAATCACCGCGCTAGCTCACTGCGGGTTGGCGATTTCAGACTATTAAAGTCCAGGTTTCCTTACGATGTTTTCCTTCACCGTTAGTCAGTGGTGTCTTAGATTAACTAAGAAAGTACATATGACATTTAAAAAGTCACATTGGTACATGCCAGGTTCGAACCCACACCCACGCGTTTGCAAAGCGGGTCCGTAACCAATGCGCCACCACGACATTTTTATGAGAAGTCTGTATGAGAAGAGGCCTTTGCCCTATATTGGGACATTTACAGGCTGATTTATTTATTTATTATATTTATTTAGTACGAGCTTTGGTGCAATAATATCTATAGTTTTAAAACTACCCGACTTCCTTATAAGGCTTGCAAGGGTTAGAGAAAAAGAAAGAAAGAAAAGTTTTACATTCCATAATTGGACAAATTAATACATAAACTAGTCTAAAAACACAAGATAACAAAATAAAGACAGCTATTATTTTAACATAATTGCAACTTTGTTACTTTAGAGAGCTTACTCTTTAATAACGAGCCAATCACAATCCTGTTTTTAATATGTTCTTAGGCCCAATTTCACCATTCACTTTAATAACCAAGTTTAATTAAACTAAGTTCACCCATACTCAAACTGCAGCTCTGAGCTCAGTTAAACGCTTGAACCGAGTTTAACTCGATTGATCGCGTTTAGTGTCAGTGGTGAAATCGGCTCTTAATAGAACAAGAAATAGGTAGTTCGACCTGGCATGGCACGTGCCGCTCGAATTGGCACGCGATGCCCGCCGCGCGCAGCACGAACTTTGTAATGACTAGTTTATTGAGATCTGGATTGGGTTCGTGATTATTGTTTCGTAATTGTTCGTGATCAACTAACTACTACGACTAACATATCAAAATAAATATAACCGACAACGATCCACTGGAAGCTTACATGGAAGATTACATGGAACGTTCATTAGATCAAAACCTTAATTGGTCAAGGGTTCATTAGATCAAAACCTTAATTGGTCAAGGGTTCATTAGATCAAAACTGTAATTGGTTGACCAATCAATTAGGAATGCTCAATCTCAGTTCGTTAAATGTATTAAAGCTTTGGGAAAAAAAATAAAAATTCTTCTTTCGCCTTTCCTGGTTACAATTCGGTAGGTCGGTAGTTCGTCGGTAGAAAAATCCAGGATATTGAGTACTTATTCATAAAATTTTGAGCTCTGAGTTACTGATGTATTACAAGTGTAATACAATAATTCACGCCTTTTTCCCATGGGGATAGGCAGAAACTATATACTCCTTTTGTCTCGTCCACATTCTTACTTTTTTAAGGATATCACCAATGAGGTCATTGTATAATATTTTTTTAAAGAATTCTAAATTCAACGTGCACTATGTTAGTCTAAAGTTCTTATTTAAAATGTTTCTTGTTTTTACTTATTAGGTTCAGATAGAAACAAAACAATTAAGTTTTCTTACTATACGCTCCGTTTTGCTTCAAATATAAGCCGTTTACGGTCAAGAACTATTCCGCCAACTTATAATTTGAACCAGAATTAATTGCATTTATTTCCTAGAATCTGGTGTCACAATCCTTTGTGGAGCCGGTACTACTGTTATGTTATTAAATAAATCTCGATGTTATCTCGTTCTAACACTAACAAGCAGAGAAAGAATCTAGATAGTGTTCTCGATTAGTCGCAATTAAAGCTAACTCTTCGGCTTGCTTTGTGCCCTCATGACGAGCGAACTCGAAAATGCATCGCTTACTTTAAGCCCCTACTATTTTTGTAATAAATTAAAGTTTATTTTTGCGTTGTTTTTTTATAATGTAGTGCTTTGAATCCTGGACTAGTATCTCCTTAAACAAACGACTGAAAAACACTTTTTTAAAAAGCGTATTGAGCGTTACCTAGGCCTCTTCCTTCCTTAGAGAGGGCCAGAATCCTATACAGTTTCCTATTTGTATTATACTGTAAGCACAAGCAAAGCTATAATATCCTCTTGACCGAATTTCGGTCACAGCGGCCAATCTCAACGGAGATTAGCCAATTACGCAGGAGATATTATAGTGCACAAGTGTGTGCGCAAACACAGGTGCACTCTCTATTCCCTCACTCTCATGGTCCGATGGGAAACAAAGCTATGTGTGTTATATATCCGTTGCATAGTTGATTAGGGGTTTTATATTATAGATTTTGCTGAGATTGCGGGAGTAGCAGTTACTGAGAATTGGAACTAAGAAACTACAAACTATGCTTACAAATATCGTTTTATTTTCCTTCGAGAACCTCTCGTAGTATCTCCGATTATATCGTCGAGACAGATTGCGAGTACCAACTCGTTAGCCAGATAAGACGATTAATGTATAGTGTAGGGGATGCTCCGAGTCCGGACCTATCGTACGGACCTATGCCATGCGGTATTTATAGTACTCATTATAAGTGAGTAGTGAGATATTGTATTATCTGTATTCTAGGTATGGAAGTATGAGGAAACCCTTTTATTGTCTACCCAGGGTTGTGCCTAACTGGTAGGTAAGGGAGGTTCCGGAGCTTGTCACTTAAGAGGACCTGGGACCTCTTGATGGTGATTACTGGGTTTTAGTGACGTAGAAATCCTACACTCCCCGGTCTCTTCCCCTGGAGGCCGCGTGCCTTTTGAAGGTATATCAGAAGGAGGAATTAGTAGAAATGCCATCAGCCCATTAACTGTCCTATAGCTGATCACGGGGCGTCTAAAAATGTGATTGATCTATTTAAGACATTTCCACTACTCTCCACTAATTCCATTTTTACAATTTTTTCTAAAATGTTTATTTTCTTTTGTTTTGAATGATGAATTAGAGTTTTTTAACTATCTTATAAAGCGGTCATCAGGTATCATGACTACTATCAAGGTCTTCCTACAATCACGAGAGCTGCAAAGCTCTTGAAATGATAGGATTCGATAAACAAAAGTGACGCATCAAAATGCCGATAAATAAAAACCTGTTTTATTACATGTATAGCTTGGGAAAACCAAAGTCATTATTAAGGTTTCACACACAACTAAATCCTATCGCTGTATTATCGCCGATCAGCTGTTTTCATAGAGTCCTTAACAAATGGTGAATGTTCATTTCGAGAAAACCAGCACCATCGCTTCCACCTATCTTCTACACCACATATCCACAGGTGATCTATTAAACACTATTACACTGTCCGTTAGCAAATGAGTCGGTGATTACTATCCCTGAACTCAGTTCATTTTGTATTATAGTCTGACTGGCAGAACTTGGCGCGTAGTGAATAAAGAACCTAAAGAATAACTGAATAATGATCTTAAAAGGTTATTAAATATAAATATTTAATAAGAAATTTGAAAAATTCAACAACTGATACGGATGGGTTCAAATCCCATCCGTATCAGTTGTTTTTTCAAATTTCTTATTAAATATTTATATTTAATAAGCTATCATGTGCTAAAACATGTAAAAAATTTCACAAAAATATTAAGACAATTGGTAATATCGCATCGGTGCCTTCTAAAACTGCAAAGTTTGGAACACTGAGTCGGATACGTAATGTATTCCGATAGATATTACCACACGCCCTAGGCGTATAAAGAGATTTGAAATTTCGACTGATTCTGATGGGATACGGTGGCTCAGCGGTTAGAGCGTCGGCACGGTAAGCCGAAGATCGTGGGTTCAAATCCCATCCGTATCAGTTGTTTTTTCAAATTTCTTATTAAATATTTATATTTAATAAGCTATCATGTGCTAAAACATGTAAAAAATTTCACAAAAAAAAAAAAAAGATCTTAAAAGGCTTAGGTATATACGTTTGGAGTAATATATCTGTTGCAGCATGCTGGTGTTTCCACGTATGGGTCGGTTCACCCGAATTTTGTACAGTCACCGACGCTTCAATCACGCAGTTGCCCGGCTGCAACTTAGTACATCCGTCCGAGATTAATTAGGCTTTGGTGTATAAGCTACCATTAAGTTCGAACACTTTGACTAACCAGTCTGACTTTATGGTATGATCTAGGGTCATCAGTGTTACTTTATACTAGTAAATTCCAAGTCAGAGGTCTCAGGTTCAAACCCAAGGCGCACATCTGTCTTTCATTACTAAGGAGCGTATTATAAATTATTTATCATTTGCTCCGTGCTTCGAAAAGCACGTAAAGTGCGCCTCCAATCTTTCCGGTCATACCCTCGTTTCGGACTATGAGAGTGAAGGAATAGAGAGTGCACCTGAGTTGGCGCATTCACTTGTGCATTATACTACTCCTGCTGAGTTTTCTTATATCCGTTGAATTTGGCTGCTGTGACCGAAATTCGGTCAGCAGGACAATATACTCAGCAGACTATATGCAGTTGCAAAGCCGGAAAGTTTTGATTAGAAGGATATTACTAAATGGTTTAAGTCGTAAATCCTCGGCTTCCTTCAGTAGGGATAATTAAGATTATATCAAGGAATGGTGTATGTAGGCGGTTTATTAAAACTAGAGTATATTTTGTGGAGAATATGGACGGCAAGGCAAACGATTTTGAATTTCTCAAAGTAATTTAATAACTATCGAGATAAAGTATATTGTTTAATGGTCGGAGAACGAGTTCGTGCATACATCAAAATAAACGAAATAGAACGGAACTTCTCACTGGAACCAGTGGAGTGCCAATCATGAAGTTTGTTGATTGGCTTGTCTATACATATAGATAACAAATCATTGCCGCGCACGTAAAATTTAAATAAACATTTTTTTAAGAAACAACTCTTGACACAACATTTAAATAAGTTTTTAATTTAAATAACTAAAATACTATATTAATAATTTTTGGTACATAAAATAAATAGATTCCTTAAAAAGCCAAGCCATGCCATGCTTGCCCATTTGTAAAGTGCTAAAAAAAGTGCTGCATCGTATGAAAGCAAACCAACATCTTACGTTGAAGTTCTTTCAGTAAAAAAAAATACTATAAAGTCTATAGTGAACTTGTGGACTCATTACTATTGCTATAACGACCTACTCTTAAACTTGAGTGTTGACAAGAATTAAAATTTGTGCGAAAACTAAGTACTAATTAAGTCTTAATTACGCTATAAAAATAGGCAAGCTTCTACCGAGTAAACGGCAAGCAATTACGTGGCCTTCTGGTACCTTAATTTGTAATTAAAGGAAACTTACCACGGCTGTAGATACTCTCGAATTGTAATTACTTAAGCTAACCGCGTCGTTACGGTGTTTATCAGCCAGATGTAGCTTCTGGTAAGTGGTCATGTTTAGGTCAGGTTGTAGGTAAATATGGTGGACTTAGAATAAAATTAATTCTTGGTCGATTTGTCTTTTGGAATTGTAATCGCAATAGAGTTGCTAAACATCAATTCTTTATGCAGTTACAATCATATAAATACATTTAAAAAAAAGTTATAGCTTCTCTAGTATAAAGTTTTAGGTATGTTCTAGGTATGCTTATGTGTTATTCTGATGTATTAGCTACATAACTGTAAAGTTTCATCCAAGTCTATTCTGTAGATTTTGCGTGAAAGAGTAAAAAACGCATTTATACTGTTAGTAGGATTTATGTATTAAATGCTAACACTAAAGTTCAAAATTTTGTAAATAGAAAAAATTGTTTGAAGCGGGATTTGAATCCGTGACCTACTGGGTAAAACCCCATAGTCGCTCTGCTATTAAGCTATTCGTAACCCCACGTGTTATCGTAATTTTCTTCTACATTCAACCATCTCAGATGGTCGTTACATCAACCCCTTGTACGAAGTACTAGAGAGGTAGGATATCTATTTAATTTTGCAGTTACAACCGTCATTTAACAATGCACACGACACAGCCAATACCTAAAAAAATATCTGATGACACTAATATTTGCTTTGTGGAATTGAACCTGCAACACAAAGCGTAGTATGCAAGGCAAGACTTTGTCCAGTGGGTAGTAACCACGACCAAAGCCACCAGAAGAAGCAGGAGTTTTTATCGCTGCTAGCTTGTGACCTTTATGGATCATCAATCAACTTTTACGACACGCGGAGGGACACTTCTCAATGAAGGAAGGAAGGAAGGAAGGAAGAATTGATTTAATTAATTGCAAATGGCGTTACCAAATAGTTGCAGATCTCTCAGCAGAAAGATACCTCATACCTTGATAATCTTTACCTATATCAACGCTGAAGTAGCAATGATTCCTGGCTCTATTAATAATTCAGTTGTAATTCCCACTTTCCAATCCTGAGCCGAATCTTGGTAATAACGTGTTGGGAGGCGGGGTACGACTGCAAGCGATAAGCTATAGCAGACAGCGATAGCGCATGATTCAACTACATGTTAAATGGGGTGGCTAATTAGCCTTTTTTTGTGTAGGGGGAAATGGCTTATGCATACCGTCCCGTTTGGAGTAAGCGGGATAGTTATGTGGTCTCTTCGGCATACTGTCTAACCTCCTATGTCACTTCTCTCTCGCATAGTGACTCTTCGGGGGTAGGGTGATATACATTCATCTTGTTACGACACGCCAGGGTGAGGGTAGGGCAGGGGTAGTGTAGGCTACTGGGTAGGGTAGGGTAGAATAGGCGTAAAGGTTGGATATATGTATAATCACGCGTGCTAAGTCGTGCCGGCAGCTATAATAGATTCTATGGACATTGTAAATTTAAGAATGTCTTGATCAGTTGCCGTTATAATATACAGACTACAAATCAATGGTGACGCTTTTATATATCTCGATTCCTACCCGCTTTACTGTGTCTGCTAATGCCTAATAATTTTTTTTTTCGTTAGATTCCGGCTAACATCTTGCAGAATTCAACCCTTCGCTACTGCTACAGATGATATTAAATTCGCCTTCTCTGTGACCAAACTCTACAGCTTTTAAAGTATTCAGGGAACGCGCAACATCTAGGACGGTAATACTTTACCGCTGCCTGTACCACCACCGTCATAGTTTAGTTCAGTTGCTGAACTGAAGTATTTAACTAACAACCTTATTATGTTAATTACTTTGCAAACAGAACAGTTAATATTGTTTTATAGCGCAGTGATAGCCTAGTGGTATGACCGTTGGACCAAGTCAAAGGTCGTACGTTCGAAATCCAGACATCTCTGACTTTTCGGAAAGGTCGTAGGTTCAAAACCCAGGCACCTCTGACTTTTCGGTATCAAGTGCGCCACTATTATACGCTCATTGGAGGTATTTGCAAGCGAGTTGGCGATCGCAGTAGCAGATCATTGTTGTTACACAGAAAGATTCTGCTGCCCATTCTCCGGATCTTTCCCTTTGTCGCTTCTTACGACACCCGCAGGACGAGTAGGGGTGGTTCTATTCTTAAGCCGGAAACCACACGGCACGGAGATCCTTTATGGTGACACTATTCATGTTATTTATTGCATATATATACCATAAAATGCTTTATTTCACTGACACACATAGCATGTATATAGTTTAACAGCGATAGGCATGCGACGCGACATCGCGCAACGGGAAAACTCAGCGGTTTTGTGGGCAGTTCTAATTAAACCGCTGCATAATTAGGTTGCGTGCCGTCCGCGGCGCAAGAGCATTGCATAGATACAACGTGTTTGTTTAATGTGGTTTTATTAAAGGGTCGTAAGGTTTTTAAAGCGTAGAATAAAGTCGATGACAAGATTGGCGTAGCGATTAAGCAATTTGACTGCTGTGTTTGGTGCCGTATTTTGTAATATTAAACCGTGAAACACCGAGAAATGAGACACAAAAAGAAATCAATTGTTTCGCGTCACCGGCGTCCTTACGGTAGTTAAGCTCAATGTATAGATTGATAAATGTGTTATTTACGACCTTTAACCCTCGTTGAAGCCGTGTGGTTTCCGGCCTTATAGAACCACCCCTACTCGTCCCGCGGGTGTCGTAAGAAAGCGACAAATGGAAAGATCCGGAGGATGGGCAGCAGCATCCTTCTGTGCGATCGCTAACCCGTTTGCCTAGCGTGGCGATTATGGGCAAATACCTTCAATGAGTGCACAATAGTGGCGCGCTTTCGAAGAGGACTATGTTCAGCATTGGACTTAAATACAGGCGATGATGATGATGATGACTCCTCGTTATTTCGTAGGATACATCAGTATTGAACATCTGACAATCACTCTCACATCTTATCCTTAATACAACGAACACTAATTAGACGGCATGTTCGTGCACGATACATGCGAATTGTGTGAGATTAATAGCTAGTGATTTGTAAACAACACAATGACAAATTGCTAGGGATGGGATGAAATTCGGCTTGTATGCGGCATTTTCCGAATTTAGGCCGAATTTTGTCAAGCCTGTGGTAGGTTATGTCGTTCTCGCATCAGTTTGTTTAGCCACCAAAAACGCTGTCTCGCAGGCATTACGTCATAAATCGTCTGCAATAGATAGATATAATATATTATATTTAACTTCACCGACTTCAACGACTGCCTCGTTGGTCTAGTGGTAGCAAGCGCGACTGCTGAGCACGAGGTCCTGGGTTCGAGGAAATTCTCAGTAGCAGCACGGAGTCTGGAATTGTGCTCGATTAATGGCAATAGGTTCGCCCCCTATTACATGGGACTTATAACATAGCCGGCGAAACGTGGGTGTACTGTACACCTCTGCCTACCCCCTCTGGGGAATACAGGCGCGATTCTATAAAAAAAAATACAGTCCACATGCTCGCGAATACTCAGTGTACTGCTACTACTTTTGGGTAGATGATGCGTAGCGCGGGCGCAACGCAATAAAATTCATTGAAGTGTTGTGAGTCGTCCTCCATGTTTTTTGTTTTTCTGTGTCTGCTCAAAAGGGAATAAATGTTTCTCTTTCTTTCTTTCTAATGTATATTGGAACCACGAGCACAAATAAAGTAATTTTCGGCCGCCAGCGATATTCGGTGGAATCTACATTACATGTTATCCCATCACTATTAATTAGTTCAGTACGTATAGTTTGCTTTAGATTGATTGGGACAGAATAAATATTTTGTTTGGAAATGTTGCGTTAATTGAACAACTCGGTATACATGGAACTTAATTATTTTGTTGTATAAATAGTATTAATGTATACAAATATACAAGCTTATACATATGTAGTTTTGGCTATGGTAAACTGAATTGATTAGAAATGTTTAAGTGTAAACCTTCAAATACCGATACATGAGACACAAAAATTGTTACTGGACGCCAGCGTCCTTGCGGGAAGTCAATGAAGAGATTAATAAACAATTATTAGGCGATAAGTATGGGAATTCATAACATGCAGAGGATGTAAGGGAAAAGAAATTGCCGTTATGTAGTGTGTAATATCTATGTAGTTTTCAACTACCGGACAAAAATGTAAATTTTCTGTTGTGTGCTATGTAGAGTTTTATTTGTTTACGCTCTCAGAAATTAAAAGCATCTCTATTGATTGCAGTCAACGTTTTGAAAGCAAGAGAGGAAACTGAATTATACAATCTTGTTAGTTTAGAAATTAATAGTAAGGAAGCTTATAAAATATTTTTGTATTTACAATTTAAGGCGTCCAGCCAAAGCATCTCTGTTTATTGCTGTCAAAGTTTTGACAGTAAGAGAGAGCATGGAAACCAAAGACAATTTTCCAATTAAGTAGCCACAACCTTTCTTCACTTATCTTCAAATAGTTTGTAAACAAGCTTTACTCTCTAAAGAACTAGGTAAACATCTACAAAAAGCGACACATCGGTGACGACTATCATAGCCCTTCACCCAATAATAATAAGTACGAATTTCCAATAAAACTTAAAGCTGAAGTGCTGAATGTACAAAAAGGGCAATAAATCCACTTAAACACCTGTTTTCTTACATTGTTAACACATCAACACACTATAAAGGGTAGACAGAGATTGTAGACATAAAATGTCGACAGATTTACGACAGATTTTGTCGCCAATTACACTTTTTATTGTGTACGGTAAAATGGCCGTCCTTACACCGTAACGTGTTGACAATTTATGATGTAATAAATATTTTTTTAAGCCTCATTTACGTGTTTCCAGCAATGAGTCACCTTGGTATTTTAGCGAGTACCACGGGGCATTAGAAACTGTCAGGATTGAGATCATTGGGATCGGTAGCCACAGTCATTGACACTGTTGGTTTTTGCATTTAATGTAGTAGTTAATGGACAATATGGTGGATAATGGCCTATCTGTACCTCTTTTTTTTTGAACTACTAAAATAGTAAACAAGCCCGCGTTCCTATAGACGGGTTGCCGACCTTGTGGAAGGGGAGGGAAGATTAAGGAAGGGTCATTATACTACCCGTTCATAGGTACTGTGATGCCTGGGTCTCCGAGAGGACCCGAAGGATCACCTTGCTTTCTGTAACAAGCGAGAATTAGTGAGCGCTATTTAAGCTACGCTCAACGCTTTATTAATTAAACGAGTAGTCATCGAAGATCACGTTTATTACTCAATTTATTTATAGTACACATGGGTCTACCAACAAAATAGAATAAATATTTGTACAAAAAAGGTAACATTCTCAAAACTGAACAGATTAGAAAATTTATTTCGTAATTACTTAATAAAAAGTTACATTAACCTTACCATTAAACATTTTTTGTCTTCTTCTTATCATGTGGTTGATGAACAATCTGGTGCCAGAGTTTAAACCGCCCGTAGGCCTCTGACATGGGTTTACACACCATTGAAAAATCTTTCAGGTGTGCTGGTTTCATCACGAGGTTTTCCTTCACCGTTTTAGCAATTATATTTTATTTTAAATTTTTTAATATATATAAATCTTAAATTTTAATTTTTTTTTTAAATTTTATTGTAAGATAGTTAATTTATAATACTCATATAACTTACGAAAAGCCAGAATTGCGCGCCTTGGGATTGAACTCGAGACCTCTGACTTGTCAGTCGACAGTCATACCACTACATCGACAGACAAAATGGCAGAAATAGCACTAGTCATTCATAATTAAGAACATGACTCGAAAGAATCGAAATGGCGATTATGTGAACCGAAACACATCGTCGCAGAGACTGACCGGCAAATTAATGTATGTCGTGACAAATGGTAATTACTTACTCACCGTCCACAAATAAAACATTAATCAACATTAATTATTTACAACTAATTTGTGTTGTACTAGATGACACATGCTTTAGGTAACTTTAGTCACCGCGACGGTTTCGTCACTAACCAAAAAACATTTTGAAAGTAACTTGATCGAGTCCTCCTAGACTTATTATTTTAAAACTTTGTTGGTGTCAGCTTCGAATCTAACTAGATGCAGCTGAATATCAGCTTTCTACGGAGCGACTGCCTATCTGACCCTTACAATCCAAAGGGATACAATATTCTATAGTTAGATCAGTTGTCAGGAATTTATAGGGTACTTAACTCTAGATATCGACATGATATGATATGATAAATGGCTTAAAGTGCTTTCCGAGGCACGGAGCAGGTGATAATGAATTTATAATATGCATATAACTTAGAAAAGTCAGAGGTACGCCTTGTATTCGAATCTAAGACCTCTGAATTTCCAGTCAACGCTTATACCACTAGGTATACCGGTCTATAACTTGATCGAGTTTTCTTAGCTAAAAAAAAATCGTCTTTTGTCGGGGGTTATTAAATTTTATTAAATAAGTACAATTTTCCAATATAAGTGGAATATACCACTAACTTGTTGTGTCTGGTGATGAACACAAGTGTGTGCACAGACATTAAGTACAATTAATTTAATTTAATTTCTTATTTATGGCAATCCCTCAATTTTTTCTATTGAGTCATAGTTCATGACATTTGAGCTCTTACTTTCTAAGATTCCCATTGGACAAAATAACAATTTGACGAGTCGTATTGATTTGTTAGATATGATGTAAAATGTCAAATTTTTGTTATGAATTAAAAATTTAATGTCAGATAAAGTATAATAGGTTACAAAATTTTTTATTCCTTGTAGGGACGTGCATACCATTCATAGAAATCCAATAAAAAAAACTCCTAGTCAGTTATTGTTCATAGTCAAGAGTGTTTTGGTAAGTAGTAAGTATGCAGCTCCGCCTGCGGCACGTTTTATACAATTTGCATCTCTCTCTGGCATCGCGTCACCTTTTGATATTTTATTTGAAAAAAAAAAATTGACAAGTTTTCAATAATGACTTTTTTTCTTAAAATTTTTAAATTTCGATTCCGATCCAGCTACAGGAACAAAAGGGCATTTTTTATAAAACTTAAAACTTCAAAAAAACATACAGTTGAATGAGAACCTCCTTCTTTTTTGAAGTCAAACACCATCTTAAGTTACTAAACTCATCTTCAAAACTCCTCGTAGGAGAAACCTCACCTATCTCTATCACAAACCATGTTAACATAATTCGCGTCCCATACATTACGTTCGCCGCAACACTTCTGTGTAACAGCGACTTGACAAGTAAATTTGACAGCCGCCGGCTTTCCCAGAGCGGCGCGGGCGCACCAGAGATGCGGCTAATCGTTATAACGTTGCTATCACTTTCACTCAAATCTAGGGTTGTCAGGGAGAAGGAAGTGATAGGATTATATAGACATGTGGTTTTATCCGGGTTAAAGAAGAGACTTCATACCTATGTATATGGGAGAACAACAGTTAAATTAATTACGTCATCGAATTTTTCAGCCAAGCCAGCCAGGTAAAAAAAAACAAATTTAAAAGAAGAACCCCGATACATTTTTTGTAGATTAAAAAGTCTCGATCAAGTAACCTTTCAAATAAAAAAAAAACTAAATTGATTCATGCGTTTGGGAGCTACGATGGATGCCACAGACCCATAGGACACCTACAAATAATATATTATAACAAATGCTTCATCCATAATAAAAAAAACCAGTCTGTAACTGTCCCACTACAGGGCAAAGGCTTCTTTTTATACAGAGAAGGATCGAGCGTTAATCACCACGCTAGCTCACTGCGGGTTGGCGATTTCAGATTATTAAGTCCAGATTTCCTCACGATGTTTTCCCTTACCGTTAATGTTACCATCAATGGTGTCTTAGATTTACTAAGAAAGGACATAAAAATTACACATTGGTACAAGCCAATTTCGAACCTACACCCACGTGCTTACAAAGCGGGTCCGTAACCAATGCGCCACCACGACACCTTAGATAAAAAAAAATTAATAAAAAAAAATTACAGATTTTTTTTGACAGCCCTGCACATCTAACAGGCAAGTCCTCGTCGCTCGTGATTTGTGACTTACGATTTAAGAAAGTTACGGGATTGATTTATTGTTTTATAACTACCCACATTTGAAATCTTTATCTAGTTCAATGTAATTTAATAACTTTTGTACAATTGCTATTCAATAATGTTGCACTTTCGCATCTTCTGACATTTTAACTGTGACTTGTGATTATAGGGTTCTTTTCTAAGGTTACAAGCACGGCTACTTGGACTTGTTTACGAGTTGATGATTAGTAAGGTAAATGTCGCGTGTCACATTAGTTATGGACCCGCTTTGAAAGCGCGTAGGTATGGATCAGAACCTGACATGTAGGTACCAATGTGACTTTTTCAATGTCATAATATGTACTTTAATAGTTAATCTAAAGGTAAAAAAAACAATGAGGCAATTTTTATTTATTTATTTATTTAGTACAAACTTACAACTATCATCACAGGTAGTACCCAATACAATAGTGTAGTTAATAATTTGGACTTAATAGTCTGAAATCGCCAACCCACAGTGAGCTAGCGTGGTGATTAATGCTCGATCCTTCTCTGTATGAGAAGAGGCCTTTGCTCTGCAGTGGGTCAGTTATAAGCTGGTTTATTTATTTAAGGTATTTGCTTTAAAAAAGTTGTAATGTTCCGATGGCTTCAAGCTATACAGATGATATCTAGTTTTATGGGCCCTTTATACATATCCAAGTATCTATTCTGAACGAATTTATATTCTTTCTTCGGCTAATCACAACATAAATTAGTCAACGATGCACAAATGTGTGCGCAAATACAGGTGCACACTATTTTCTTAGTCTCATAGTCCGATAATCCGACATGAAATGACATCCGAAAAGAGATCAGGCGCAAGACCAACGGCTTTACGTGCTATACGAGGCACAGAGCAAGTGATAATTATTTTATACTACATAATAATTATGTAACATGTGGAAAGCCCTCTAAATCGCCTGTTTGATTGATTTTGCACGTAAAGCTGTCATCGGTCCTGCCTGCGCCTGATCTCTCTACGATCGTGTCTGATCGGAGTGATTTCGTCTCATCGGACTATGAAATTTGGTAACGAGAACATTATAATCATGTTATAATTATTACAATATTTTAACGAAAGTTTTTAAATAATAACATCGTAATTCGCAAGACAAAAAAAAACGTTCTTTAATTTAAAATTTAAATATATTAAAAAAAAACTCTGGAATCCTCAAAATATAAACAAACATTTACGAACAATGTTCCCCAAGTAATTTGAATCGTTTGGTGCTCGTGCGCATCTTGCGCGCGTTGATGTCTTTGATACGTAAAACAAGCAGAAAACTTTATTAAATTTCTTTCACCCTTTTTTCAGTAAAAATGGAAGAAAATTTACAAGAATATAGATCGTAATAGCTACTATTATGGGTATAAAAGTAGGATGAAGCTATATAAATTACCTATTTCCGCGCTACTGAGTTTAAATAATGATAATCTAATACCATTTATGCGTGAGCTTTAGCTGTCAAATACTTATACACTGTCGTCGAACACAGGCGTAAGTGTTTTCGCAAAATTCAAATTTAATGGAATAACACGATTTATGCTAACACATTACAATAATATCTTAGCTCGGTACTAACGATTAATTTTATTTATCTCCCACATCTTAACTTACAGATTTAATGGATAAATTATTCTATGTTATCATTAATAAATTGCTAACATTCATTAATAAGTCAATTCATTTGGAGGAACATGGCTGGGTAAAATATTTACGACATGTATTGAGGCAAAATGTACCACATTGAAATTACTCTTTGAAAAATCCTTTTATTTTCTATCCAAGAGTTAACAAGACTTAACTAGTATACCATGCGATTTATTACGTCGCTCCGCATAATCCGTGTGGTGTAATTATTTACACACGATTAGTACCACTTTTACGTTTACAACAACCTGTCCTTAATAAAACTGCAACAATAATTTTACTTATGCGATTTCGAGTCGCGTCTGATCATTTCACCGGCGTCGTCGCAGGTCGATCAGTCGCGCTTGCGCAGCCGCACCGCACACACGCGTCGCCACGCTCCCGCGCAACACATCGCGAACACTCGTCGCGCATCAAGTGCTACCGTAAACTAAATACATCTGTGACAGTGACATGGTTTTGTGCTTTAATTGGATTCTGTGACGGTGTCATTAGAACCGTAAGTTTCCCATTTAACTTTTACTTAATATTATAAGATGCTGATCTATTCAATCGAGTTCGTGCAGCTCATGTCATAAATAAAACTAAGTAACAAATTAGCACGCGACTCGGTACACACAAACCCAATTCAATGAATAGCAATTAATACGCGATCTGCGTTAGTGCGCTTCTGACTTCGTGCACGTATTTAAATTATTTAGAAATCCGAGTCGTCACTTGCAAAAAAAATGCACGAAATCGGCGGAGCGGCGCGGCGCGCCGGCGCCGGAGACCAACACGATATGTGGCCGAGCCAACACACTCATCTGATCAGTATTTTAAGATACTGCTGTTATTTCTCAGTTATTTTTCCATTGAAAAGTAAATTCTGCGGAAAATGTGAAAGATGCGGATAGTGCAGTTACGTTGTTTTTCTTCTCGAGCGAGATTTGACGCGAGGAGC
The DNA here is from genome assembly GCA_936450705.2 of Protodeltote pygarga. Lineage (NCBI taxonomy): Eukaryota > Metazoa > Arthropoda > Insecta > Lepidoptera > Noctuidae > Protodeltote > Protodeltote pygarga. The sequence continues at coordinate 3,239,163 of OW388257.2, read as the reverse complement.
TTAATCAGCTGTATTTTTATTTTGTTTTATCGGTATGGTTATAAACTGCGTTTAAAATTAATATTTAAGTACTTTACGACTAAATTATACTATGTATTGATAAGATCCTGATTCACTAAAAAAAAAGATGGGGATGAATGATGCGGTATTTATGAAACGCAATTTTTTGCAGCTCGATTAAATCAACTGTCCGATCGTATATTGCTTCAAGTCCGAAATATTTTCAGATAAATAAGATTCCAAAAATATTTAAACGACATAATCTGAACTGCGTTATCAGTTAACAATGTCATAAGTTCTTAAAATTTATGTTTTACCAGAAACACGGAGGTATAAAAATCAAACTTAAATCGTTAAACTTGATTTTTTTTTGTAGAAAGGAATCCTTGCAATTTTTTAATTTAATTTCACGAATCCATGTTTAATTTTATTTGTTGTAAATGAAACGAAACGCATTTAAGTATTTTGTATCATGTAATATTAAAGCTCAATTTGTATATAAGTTGCTATTCGTAGAAAATCAGATCAAACCAGATAGCAGAACTTTTGAGGAAAACTTCGATGAATAGCAATTGTTTTACAAAAATTCAGGTTCATTTATTTTAATTGGAATTCTTATAAAGATTTGAGATTGGGTAGGAAATCAGAAAATTTAATTCTTAGTAAAAACTTTTTATTATTTTTATTGAATAGTTACAAATTCACAACGCCTCCAATGTGGGGTGTGACAAGAAATAAAAGCGGCATTTTTCAAAGAAAAATAGTAAATAAAGCTTTTTAGTTCCTAAATTGTGAGTAGCTTTTCAGCTTCACCCTTACTACTAACATCTACAGTTAATGCTAAACGTTTCGTCTAACTGTCTTGCTCGCGTTTGTTTGTTACGCTTTCTCAGCGTTACTACTGAAACAATTTAGATACAGACAATCTTACAGAAAGATATATCGGAAATTTTTAAAATGTGCGCAAACTTGAATAAGATAAAAAAAAAATTAATAAAGAAATATATGATGCCATGACTCCTGAGCTTGTTTAAGCTGTAATAAAGAAACCAATGCATTCCCCTTACATTAGTTACATTCCCATTACAATTATGTCAACAAAGTGATCATACAGATTAGTAAATTAAAAAAAACTAAAATTGAAAAATATGAAAAACAAGATCCAAACTGATGGACTGTGGACTAAAGCTAATTACGGTTCGTGATCTTGAATATTAATTAGGTATCTTATTTAGCAAAGAAAGAAAGAAAGCAAAAACTAAAAAAAAAATTTTTTCGTCTCTGACAGTGGCAAAGATATTGCTGCTCTATTGACTAAGGCTAACTTTTTATTTTCATTAACCGATTTCAAAAAAGGAGGAGGTTCTCAATTTAACAATATGATTTTTTTAAAGTTAATGTCGATGAGACCGAGACAGCCTTGTCCCTTTCTTTTGCTGCACAAAAAAAATAAAGCTATAATTGATGACAGTCACTCTTAGTTCCTCCTAAATGTAGGTCACATTGGCCAATTTCAAAGGAGACTAGCCAACTATGCAGATTACTACAGTGCAAAACAGTATGCGCAAACATAGGTATACTCTCTATTTCTTCACTCCAATACGACCGGAAAGAAATCAGGAGCTGGACTGACGGCTTTAGGTACTCGAGGTGGTATAAATGACTTGGGTTCGAACCTGAGACCTCTAAAATATCAATCAATAATTACACCACTCTACATATTGATAGTTAGCAACTAAGTAATTGCACACAGAATTCCATATAGACTATGTTCCAGCGGTTCGTTAAAACACAATACATTAAAAAAAGAAGATTCCTCTAAACTACCTACAATACACTGATATTTTTATAAAACAGTTCACAAAACTTCATTCAAAATGCAATTCTACTGAATACAACATAAGCTTGCATTTACATTCTTAAAAATTACGAATAATACCGATACGTGTTTTTACTTCGCGCGTGATTTTATGCATTGAAATAATTCATTCAGCTGTCAAATTGTTTTTTTTTTCAGTGCATTACAATGTCTCCTATAAATAGGTTTGTGGGACATACTCGTGGTATTGTATTAGACAGAAATACACAATACATTTACTAATAATACGTAGAAGAATATTAATGTCGAAAATTCGTAGACGCCTGTATTCCCCTGAGAGGGTAGGCAGAGGTGTGCGCAGTACATCTACGATTTGCCGGCTATGTTGTAAGTCCCGTTTAATAGGTAGCGAACTTATTGCTAACCGGGCACAATTCCAGACTCCCTGCTGCTACTGAGAATTTCCTAATGAAAAACCCACTAACAATTTGCCCGGTCCGGGGATCGAACCCAGGATCTCGTGCTCAGCAGTCGCGCTTGCTACCACTAGACCAACAAGGCAGTCAATAATAAATTAATAACGAAATAAACGAAAAGAATATTAGTACGATTTATTAATTGTTTTTCGTTTCGTGAATTAATATACGTTAATCAGCCGAATACCACGGATAGTAACCTAATAGTTATTAAGATCCAACTTAAATTGAAAGCATAGAAAATAAATACATGGGTCTAAAAGACCTCCCGATTGTAATTAAAGCAAGCTATCGATACACTCATTTTGTAGATAGGCGTATTAGACCGGGACCCTCAAGGCTAATCGTGCTTGTTCAGACCGAGCCAGTTAATGAAGCAATTACGACTTTGTATTAATTACATTATCTAGCCAAGGAGATAAAAAGGAGTAGCTACTCGTTTTTATATAGACACACTATAGGCAAGTCCGAGGTTTCAGGTTCAAACAAGGCCTCTAGCTTTTTAGAAATTATGACATGCGCGTATTATAATCTTATCATACCTGCTCTGTGCCTTGGAAAGCACGTTAAGCCGTTGGCCCTGGCTATCATGAAGATCTTTGACAGTCTATATGGAGTCAGTACCCTCATAAAATCCTGAAAATTGAAATCTAACTTTAGAATATAATAACTCTTTGGGTTACTTCATTGGGGCGGGGGTTTAGATAGACTCGCTCCGTAGAATACTGATTTTTAAGCTACACCTGGTTGGATTAGATGAAGAAGCCGACCGATAGTTTGGTTTTAGTTTGCAAGTTTGGGATTTGTGGATTTTGCGGTTCGTAATTTGCAGTTTTTGCGGGTTTTAGAACTTCGGAATTTGTGGATTTTGGAGGTTCGGGATTTGCGGGTTTCGGAGGTTCGGGATTTACGAATTTGCAAGTTTGGGATGTGCAGGTTTCAAGATCCGGGATTTGTGGATTTTGCGGGTTTGAGTTTTGCAGGTATGGGATTTGCAAGTTTCAAGGTTCGGGATTTTGAGAATTTGCCGATTCGGGTTTGCATTTTGCGGGATGGCGGAGAAGATGACTTACTCTTCTTTGGTATAGTTCCGGTTCCGGCTTTTATGTTTTTTTGATTGAATAGTGTAGACGGCTTAGACCGTACTATTTAATGTAAAATAAATAAATAAAACAAATAAACGATACAGGGTTAGATTCTTAGTGTAGGGCTGTCCGTTGTCATGTCGATAGCCGTAAATTTAGAACACGGTTCGGAAGCACTGCAAAGCGATACAAACTACTTCGAATTGTGTTCGCTCGTGTTCGAATCATGTAACACATGTTCTAACTTTATGTACCTACATGTACTAGTATATGTTTCTTGAAGACAAAGAACAGGGTCATTAACCCATAATCACTTTACAGATGCAGTTTAGATTTAAGGAAATAATCGTTTTATTTAGCCGTGAGAAAAACAGGTTTCATTGAACCCGGGGATTTGGACAATCTTGCAAACTGTAGTAGGTACTGTTAATGGCTTTGGTAGTTAATCTGTGACATCCTTATTTTGAGATGATAAAAGTGTTATATTTTACCTGAATTTGATTTATTTGACACAGACAAAAAAACTTGACAAGTAATATCTATTAAAAACCAACACTAAAACTAAAAATAAATTAAAAAGGAAAAGTTAATCTAAAAGACCTGTATGACCTACTTATTGACCTGACCTGACCTATTTATTAAGAAATGCAGTATATAGTTCATTATAACATTTAATTACCATTACAGTAAATTAAGAAAAAATATTATAATTCAAATATTATTAAAATATTATAATTCAAATATTATTTTTTAAAAATTGTAATTCAGTATCTGACTATGTTTCTTATTAGCCATCATCACAAAATCATTGGGTTATCTGGTTTTCCCATGACTAATTACATTAAAAATACTAATAACAAACCTAACAGGAAATACCCGAATGTTCCTTTCTAATATTATATTTAGTTTTAACTTTCTAATATTAGATCAAAGAATACCTATCATCGATGTCATTAGCGTAATTCTAGTTGCAAAAACATAAAACCTAACTTTATAGGTAATTATTTTTTTCAATTATGAGTGATACTTTGTTATTCAAGGAGGCCAAACCCCCATTTTTACGGGAGTCAGTTATTAATAACACATACAAACATAATTCCTTTACCAGCATCTGATAATGGAGTGAAGGTAAGGATCAATTCTCCATTGAACATTCTACAAGCATTTACCCCATTTACCTAACTAACTCAAGTTCCCCCACCTGCCATTACGTATGGTGAAATACCCTAATTACATTTGAGACACATTATGTGACGTCTGACCTTTGTACCGATAGCACGTTGGTAGCAAAGCTTCATTGAAGAATTGCTTTTATTTCTATCGAGATAAGGTTCAAGGTTGCTAAAGGGTTGTCGTCGACTGGACCTCTGGTACATTAAGGATTCTACAGTAATTTGATTCTGGGCGTAAAACGTCCCTTGGCTCTTTGTCGTATGTCTTTGAGAGTCCTTTGTGATAGTGATATCTAACAATGTTAATATAAATAGAGAGGTTATCTAACTATTTCATTATGAACGTCTCGATAGTATTATATAGTGGATAGTGGTCATCCTGATGTCCTGCTGACCGAATTTTGGACACAGCGGCGAATTTCAACGGAGTTTAGCCTAGTGGTAGTGACCGTTGACTGGTAAGTCAGAGGTCTCAGGATCGAAACTAACGCGCGCACCTTTGACTTTTCATAAGTTATGTGTGTATTATAAATTAATTATCATTTACTCCGTGCCTCGGAAAACACGTAAAGCCGTTGCATGGCCCTGCGCCTGATCTCTCTCGGGTCGTGTCAGATTGCCGTCCCATCGGATTATGGGATTATGGAAATAGAGAGTGCACCTGTTTGCGCACACACTGGAACACTATAATATCTCCTGCATAATTGCCTAATCTCCGTTGAGATTAAAAAATCTTGATTCTTACTTTTTTTTATATCTGTCAGCAAGAAGATCGCATCTTCGATTCATTGTCTGCACACCTCTCGGCGTATCTTTTTTTTAGTCTGGTAACAAAAACGTAATATTGGTTTGCCTTCAGGATATTATAAGGGAAATTGTATTTGCTTGACAGTATTTCCTGTATGGCCGTTAGAATAAATATTATCTTCTAACGCTAAATCCTATGCATTAAAATGCTAAAATCCGCATACGGACTGTCTTTCTGCTTAAGTAATTTGAATCTATGGGCAATTTATCAAAACAAACAAGTGTAGAAGTCAGACACATACTGCCGCGGGCCGAAGTAGCGGCCTAAAGCTTATAATACAGTATACCTACAAATAGGTTTATGGTGGTGGCGATGTGTGGGTTACGCTATATAAATCCCACATTTGACGTTCAATTTCATGTGTTTGTTTCAATCTTGGTGAATGGGTACTGTAAAATTATATGTCTGTAAAACGTACCCGCAATACAGAAGAAAATCCTAAAGGGGCAAAGTTTTCGTTAGAATTTAAAAAAAGTTATTTTTTTTTGTAAAAAGTAATAATAAAAATCAATAATATTTTTAAACGGTTTTATTTAGCTTGACCTGTTTATTATTTGGTTCAAATTTAGTTATCAATATTTTACCTCCTTCCTGTTGACAGATTGATCTGATATTTAGTTCTGATGACAAAACCGTTTTAAGTAAAAACTACTAATATTATCTTGTTTATTAAAAATATAGGATATCAGTAATACTAAGTTCCGGTATCGTCAGCCACTGGCGTCAAATAATTTTGAAGACATGAGAAAAAACGAAACACAACCAATCCTGTGCTGCCCTCTAGCTCTCATAAGGTCCATGCTCATATTTTCGAAATAAAAAGTAATAATTCTTAGAATATAAAAATCAAATTATCTTATTTGATTTATATTTTAGAATGAAGATTCTTATTTTAAGAATGACGGCATCATACAATGTTAACTAACAGTTACAATATTACTGACCGCAAATATGTGATAATTTGCACCGTTATTTACGAATGCAAGGATTTTTTTTCATGTTTTTTTTTTCTTTAATATTGTCTGAATGGTAGCTATCTAATGAGGTGGTAACGTTTTTTTAAATAAAATAGTAGATGTGCTACCGGCAGCAAATTGTCAATTCATGTAGCAAAATTCAAGTTATTATCTTTTATAATACATCTTGATTTTATAAAAACTATACTTATTATACAACTACTATATTGGCGAATGTCTTATGTTACCATAAATGCAATTTTTTTTACATTTGAAATACGCTTTTTTCTAGGATGAGTTTTTAGAAAATTGTACATGTTAACATAATTATTTTGGTTGCGACTGCACCAGCTTTAATAATAACTATAAATTAAAAAAATTGCAACACAAGCTGATTTAGCTAAGAACACTTTTGATCAAGTCAAATTTCAAATAAAATAAACTAAATCAAAATCAGTCTATTCGTTTAGGAGCTACGATTCCACAGACAGGTACACAGACAGGTAGAAGTTATAACACCCCTCTTTTTGTGTCGGGGGTTAAAAATACCTTGTATTTATAACTTTTAGTTATCGTTTTTTTAACACGTAATTAACATCGATTATATTTTATACTCAATATAAAAGTAATATATTTAATAATTGCACGGCTATAGATGGATACGGTTGTATAACATTGATAGGCGTGTAATTCGTATGACGAATTTCTACGTAATATTAGGCTGTGTGCAGACTACGGATACTGTACTGCTAGTACGAGTTTGCTAATGGAGCGAATACCGAATTACCGACAGTTATGGTTAAATGGAATATACCTGCCTCGTTTTTACACATCCAAAAGGATAAAGACTCCTTAAAACTGCCATCGACTTAAAACTTCCTCCTTTTAAAAGTCGGTTATAAAAAAATACGCAGCTGTTCAATGATACTTTAAAAAAATAATTTAAAAAAATATATTTGAATGCTATTTTGAGTTAAAATCAGATTTAAATAAAGTTAAAACGGATATTTGAAAAACCACTTAGTAGCGACTTTTATTTATTGAAGCACTATTAAAACTTAACTATTTAATAAGAAAACAACTGATACAGTTGGGATACTAACCCACAATTTTTTTTCAAATTTCTTATTAAATAATTATATTTAATAAGGTAAAATGTGCTACAACATGTAAAAAATCACAAAAATACTATTAAAATTAATGTTACTATTGAAATTAATTATTATTATGGCCTTTATCACCTACAATACTACCGTAAAACTATGATTATTTTAAAAAAATATATAGATCAGATTTCAGGAAAGTGTTGCACTTAGGTATTTGCTTCCATCAATTAATTACTAGATTTTCACGCATACTAACTCGCTCATGCAAATCTCTGGTCATATCTAGGCGTGCGCGTGCGACTGTGTTAGTAGCTCGCTCAGTGAGAGTTAGAATGTGTACCGACCCAGTGATGGTAGAGTATCAAACGTTTTTATAGCGGGTGGTATGATCTGGATTGCGATGTAGTTTGCAATGTAGAGGAATTTGTAATATTGGTTGATTTTCCTTATGATTGATAGATTGATGATTAAAGATGAATAAAAAACTGCCTGCCTTAATAACAAATGACTGCCTCGTTGGTCTAGTGATAGTGCGACTGTTGAGCACGACGTCCTAAGTTCGATCCTCGGGTTGGGCAAAGTGTTATTGGGTTTCTCCATTAGGAAATTCTCAGTAGCAGAACTGAGTCTGGAATAGTGCCTGGTTAATGGTTAATGGCAATACGCTCGCCGCCTATCACCTTGTCGACCCCTGGGGGTCAATGTAGACCACTTTGTTGATGGGTTTTCATGAATTCAATGTACTTGTTTGTCAAATTTTAAAAACATATACCTAAGCTGAAAATATTGCCGAAATATTTAGAGGCAAAATGATTGCATTTTTTTTTAAATCTCTGTCTCCTACTTTTCCGCATAGGGATGGAATTTTCAAAAATGCCGGTTGAGAGTCGGTGGCTAAGTTGGTAAAGCGATGGCACGGTACGCCCGAGAACGCGGATTTAAGTCCGACCCGATGATTGTTTTTGCGAGTTTCTTATTGGTTAGAATGGCTAGAGTAACTAACTAGAGTCACTCTTATAATAAACAATATTAGAATTATGACTATTCATAAGTGCCTAATGATTACATGAATAAAAATATTTTGATTTCAATTTTGATTTTGGCTAGTCTATGTTGAGTTTCAAAATATTATTAAAACTTTACTTAATAAAATAAGATACAAAATTATGAGTCGATAGATTTAATATAATATAAATTGTAACTTGCATAATAATTATGATACCATGAAATCGTATCTTTATTTTTATGCTAATTATATTATCTATATCTCCTGTTCACAGCCTTTTAAATATTGGAAAGACATTTACATGTTGAATGAACAGTTTTATCGGTTTCTTTTATGCGAAATAGAAAATTATTCTTTATTGTAAATTTTATTGCGTTGTAAAGAAATATTTTGTTTAAATTTTATGATGAATAGTATTTTTAATGGCTTGTGGTGTGTCATTAAAAAATATTTATTTACTTAGCCAAGTTATGCTAGCTATCGTGTTACGTTAGTATAGAATTCAAAATACTTATTTAGTTAACTCAATATTATGTTCGATAACTTTCCTATTTTAGCGTATTCTTGAAACGGACGTACAATGACAAAAATCTCAATACGTTTTGCATTTATTTGTAAGTACGAAAAGTATTGGTATTGTAACAGCGAAAGTAATTTAGCAATTAGCAATTAGAATTTTAGTACAAAAATAAATGGGAAATTAGGTATCTGTCAGTGAACTTTTGGGTCAAAGACATAATTTGTAAGTTCAAAAAGTTGTAATAATCGGAACTTTTAAATATAGATACAAAATGCTTAGGTACACAGCAAGCTGTAATTACCACTATATGCTAACATCTTGTTGTTCGAAGAGCCTATACAATACGAGGTCAGTTTATACTGGTAATGTATATCTTGATTTGCAGCCGTGTGTACATTGCATACAATGCAAATAATGCGTAATATTATCTACTAAAATAATATTTTATTTGTAATAAATATATGAAACGGGTAAATAATTATTATTTATATGTATATATTTTATGTTCTTTATTAAGACAAAGATCAATTTTGTTTGGCAACTCGCGCACACTTTTCCAGATTTGAAATAGGATTGTGTTCTTTTTTTTCTGTTCTTATTTATTTGCGAAATGGTATAAAAAGGTTTGTTCAATCATTAATTATACAAAAATCGCTGTAGAGTAAACACATACTCATTGTGAAGCAAAACAAACATACTTAATTACTAACCACTTAATTTGTATAATCAACTTTCTACCTATTATTAAAATGTTAAGTAATTTTAAAAATTAAAACAAAAGTACTCTCAGCGTTTCGATAATTTCTTTCGAAATTATCTGCTTTCCAAGACAGTGAAAAACGTAACAGATAAGTGGTCCAGCCGAAAGTCTTTTATTTCTTTTAAATGTAGAAAGTTATTGTGTAAGCCTTTTATAATTATTCATTGTTAATTTTATTAGGGTGCTCGGTTAATTTCTATTAAAATTCATTGTTAATTTTTAAGTATTCAGCTAAAATACTGGTTAATTAAATTAGGAGGCCATTAAAATACATAAAATTTACGAAAAGTACGCGCTAGAATTTATAGAGACAATTTGCTTTGAGTGTTTAAACTTTTTAAGTACTTCACTTTATATCAATTTAAATTTAAATTTTATGTTCATTTCGGAACAAACAAAGAAAAAACTTTTTCGAAAAAGCTTTTATGTTTAATAATGTAAGTATTTTTTTTACGTAAAACGGTTTTGTCATCAGAACTAAAGCTGTGCACCAAATATCAGATTAATCTGTCAACAGGAAGGGGGTGAAATATCGATTACCAAATTTGAACCAAATAATAAACAGGTCAAGCTAAATAAAACCGTTTAAAAAGCAAGCTTGACGAGCCTGGAATATCATAAATGAGGTTTTACTTAATATCTACAATTAGCATTAGTTTACTTCTTATTTATAGAAGGTTTCGAATGTTTAAAACTCAATAATTAATTAAAAGAATACATTTTTATTTGTGTCAATGTATTTCGAAGAGCTTATAAAGAATATGTTTTAATAAATTAAATCAATATTGTTAATTAGAGACTAATCTTTTAGTTCTGCTAAGTCGTTAGATCTGTCGCCAGTCGCTTGCGCACATAAACAAAGATTATGATGATCGAAAGTTGAAACACTTTCACTAAGGCCACCGGCAGGTTATCGAGAATTACTAATTAATATTTGCTAAAAATTCATAACATGTTCCTCGTACAGAATAATATTATTTCTTTCTTGGATAAAGCCTTCATGGCATCTAAGCACTAAACTAGGGGCACAACTTGACGGGCTTAATATTGCAAGCTGGGTATTTGCAGTAGGTACTCTTCAACATCTGCGCATGTGTGGTTTTCCCGATAAAAGCCGAAAAAACGGAGTGCTCACGAAAGCCGCTAAAATGCTGCCGCCGCCGCTGCTTGTTACCGAGCAGTTAAATTTGGCAGCCTAACCTGGTTGGCAGATAAAGACACTAGGCAAACATCTCACTCACCCTAAAGTCGACTGGCAGAGAATGCCTATGGCGATTTCGTAGCGGGGTACTTGTTATCACACTTAGCCGATTATTCAATATTTTCATAGAATCTGTAGCACGAAGACTTCTTCATTACAATTGTAAACTTCAAGTCGCACCATGCCTACTTTCGTATTATTAAGCCCGCCTTTGAACAAATTTGTGCATGAAATTAAATAAACAAAAAAATATTGTTAAGACAACGGAACAGTAATAAAACAGAAATCTCCCTTTTAATTAATAAAGAAAGTTAATCGTTTATTTATTAAGAAGTAAAAACAATTTTTATTTTATTCATTTGTTTCTCTCGATTGCATGTTATTAAAACTCACTGCTTATTTATTGCAAATAATTTCACGCTGTCGTCGTTAATTACATCAAATATTTAAAAGTAATAATTATGTAAACTATGTACAATTGCGTATAAGACAACCAATTACGCAACTCATTACCTTCAATGATGAAAGGTTTAATTAAACAGGGAAATCCGTGTCTAATCTAGAAATTTCACAGGCAAACATATTAAAATAATTAAACATTCTTTTTTACATCAGATAGCAGAGAAACAATTCAGAGAACCGTTTTACAAAATCTTTCAACAAGCAATTGTAGTCCAATATGTTATCTGATTATCTCACAGTATGCATAATGTATTAATTAGAGGGTTCGTTGACCGACGGTCAAGTTCAAGGGTCATTTATTCATTCATTCTAAGCACTCTAAGGCTACGTTCACGTTGGTAACTATTTGTGCCTTATGGAAAAAGGAATTCAAATGACATGTATGAGAAGTTGCAATTGCAATTTGAAAGAGGATATAATTATTTAATAAGATAATTTGAAAAAAAATTGAAAAAAAAGAAAATTTGAAAAAACTAAAATTTCTTATTAAATAATTATATTTAATAAGCTATCATGTGCTAAAACATGTACAAAAATTCACAAAAATATTGAAAGAGGATGTTCAGCATTGGACTATCTTACTCTAAGTTGATAGATCGATTCGGTAGATGTTAGTTTGCTTTAATTTTTCTTGTATTCGATCCACATTATCATTTTATTTGTTCCTAATGGGTATAAGTCGCGATATTAGTTTTATTTATCAAAGTTTTAGACTAGAGTGGTTTAAAATTATTTAGTAAGTGTTAGCCATCTTTTGTCTAGATAGACTTAAAGATTTTAGGAAGCAAGGTTACGTCGTTATTAAATAACACTCCAGAGTATGTGACAATAGCGAGGAAGACCAGTGCTTTTTTCGCCATTCTCACATAGTTTTTAGAGGTTCCAACTTCACTGCACTATTAGAGTTTAATCTAAAAAATTTCCTGTAATTTTTAAGAGCCCAGAAGGTTTAACGAGCCGTACATTAATGATTTATTTTTTACTCCACGGTTTATCAATGTGGCTAAAGCCTAAGTTTTCTATATTTTTTGCTTCGCCAACTTTACGATCGTTAGCGGTAATAAGTTTTTTTGTATCTTTTGCAGATTCATTATAATGTATGACGTGTTCAAATGCAGTAGACTTTCAACTGTCTAAAGTTTTTGTCGGTATGAAAGTAAATAACTATATGAACTTTGTTGGTTGTGTGTTTGTCTGTTGTGCTTGAGCTCCGGTTAAAGATTGAAATTAAATAAACTATGGGTATTGTTTTAGTATTTTATTTTCATCTTATTGAAAGTGAAAAGTTTTGGTTTCGTAGTTTAATTGTTAAGGCATAAGTAAAATATACTTTTACCTGTGCTTATTAGATTATGATGCATAAAGTTTAATTTCAAAGATTAATAAATATCTTCTTAGTGATATGAAAACTATTTAATGCGAGCATTTGTGCCTGCATAAATTCCTTGTATATTAAGTGCAATATGTAACTTCTTGGTATTTTAATTTTATCATTACACATACATACAACTTGTTTATTTACTGTCTTTTTTGGACTACAATGATGAGGAGAAATATTTTGAGTTAAATATTTTTTTATATTTTTATTTAAGTATTTTTCAATCATAAAACGTACTTAATTGTATTTTAAAGAATCATAAAATACGATTACGTTTTTTGAGAATTAATATTTTAATGCCAACAAAAATGAGTTGAAAAAACTAATTTTGGCAACTCTAAAGTCCTTGTGTAATATTTAACAAAACAGTGAGAAAGGTTTTAATATTTCCAAAGAACGTTGGGTGTTAAAAACTTATTCGGTGTCACGTGCACCAAATGGTGATTGATGGCTTTTTTAGATAAGGTTGAGGTTCGGCAAACTTCGTATAAGATGAAAATGATACACGCATTAATCTCTTAGCTCTTAAACTGTCAAATATCAAAAAATGAGACACAAATGGCAATCAATTGTTTCTCCTCGCCTTCCTTGCCCACGTCGTTTACCAAAGTTTTACAATTTTCTTTAATTGGGTTGTTGTGTAGGTATACGTATTTGCTACTTATTCAAAGAAGGTTTAAAAGCAGGGTTTTTACCAAATCCTTCATGCTCTTCTTCATGAGACACAAAAGGTTGTCAATTGTTTCTCCTCGCCGTCCTTGCCCACGCCGTTAACCAAAGTTTTACAATTTTCTTTAATTGGGTTATTGTGTATACGTATTTGCGCTACTTAATCAAAGAAGGTCTAAAAGCAGGGTTCTTACAAAATCCTTCGTGCTCCTCTTCAGCGGGAGTAGCCACTATACTGTAGTGGGTGTAGTGGATACAACTTAAAAATCCGAGGCTCACAATGACCGTACGAAATGTTATTTCATCGATATCCTCTATAAGAGGATGATACTTACCGATGACCCGACCAAGCTGGCTCATTCGTGCTTATTCAATACTATCCTATTCTAAAATACTAACAATATGAAAGTATAAATAATTGATGTCCAATTGTGTCTCATTTCTCGGTGTTTGACGGTTTAATTATGTTGGTTAGTAATTTTTGTGAAATTGAATGTGAAGCGTCGGCACGGTACGCCGAAGATCGTGGGTTCGAATCCCATCCGTATCAATAGTTTTTTCAAATTTCTTATTAAATATTTATATTCTTATTAAATATTTATATGTTGGTTAGTATAGTTAATAGTTCGTGTTCTCAAAACGTTTCTATTTCGATGAACTTTACTGGTTACCTAATGCTTTTTAGAGGCGAAAAATACATCTATCTGGGTTTTATTTCTTGGAAAATTCGTTTGTCCGTGTTTCCACTCTTGTGACTTGTATAAAGGTCGGTTGTCAAGATACTGTTTCTACATTAAATAGTAAACCTTTTATGCACAAACTGAGCTAACAGCAGTCATAGATCAACAGTCTTATTCACTGAACTGATCCTTCATTTCAACAGTCTCACGCCATCAACACTGAGAAGCTTATTAAGATGGTTACCGATGGTTTCTTCTCCATACAATAATAAGTATTGACAGGATAAAATAAACTCAAACTCAAACATTTATTGCATTCCACAATGTGACACTTAGGTGGTAACTTAAAATTATTGAGATCATTATGGACCCTGTCGGACCCTGAGGGCTTACAATTATAATTATTACGTTTGCTTATACTCATTTTTATAATAAGATATTTTATTAGGAATTAGTTTAATTTTGTTTTAGAGTAGGTACGATTATTTAAGTTTATTCTTAACTAATTAAATAATATTATATAGGTATCACCTATCATTAGGTATATTATTTTAGTCTTGTACTAATATTTCTAATTAGGCAATAACTTTGTCCGCGTTAAATTACACACGTCGATAAAGCGTTTTTTTTCGGATTAAAACATAGCCTATAGCACTCAGGGATAAAGTAGCTTCCTATTGGTGAAAGAATTTTTAGGATCGGATCGGTAGTTCCAGAGATTACCCCTGACATAAATAGGCATACTTTACCTCTTTATAATATTAGTATAGATTATGTCTATTAGATATTGTATGGAGAAGACCTCAAAATAAACGCAACCTTATTTAAAGCTTATTAAGTCGCTTAGTGGTTGCGTGTTCAATTGATTTATATCTTAATGTCATCTCGCAGGTGAAGCTGCACTTGTATTGCGTTTATATAATCAACTTATTGATTGGCGTTCAAATGTACAGGTTTGAGAGGTGTTTATTCAGTGAATTTTATTCAATGAATTAAATGTTAGCTGTGTATGAAGGAAAGCAAGTATGTAAGAAGTGATAGCCTAATGGTGTGACCGTTGACTGGTAAGTCAGAGGTCTCGGGTTCAAACGCTAGGCGTTCACTTGTGACCTTTTGACACCTCTAACAAATATTTTAGCCAATTTGTATACAAAAACTTGACAAATTATGAACTAAAATCTTTTTCGAGAACCACTCTATCCATTGGTGAGAACAATATGAAAATAAATGTAGTAGTTTTTGAGTTTATCGCGAACAGACAAACAGACGCGGCGGAGGAAAGTCCTCCGCCGTTTTATAATATGTAGTGATTATAGCTTGATGTGTAGCTGAGTGTACCTGCGTCATCTGCATACTCAGTAAGTGAAAACTACCTACTTTTATTTTAAGAAAGCAATCAGTCAGACCCTTAACAAAAAATAAAACTTAAAACGAAGCTTCCCAAACCAAAAATAAACCATTTATTTTATTACCGTTATTTTATTACAATCGAAAGTGGTTTTTTCATTAACTGTTAAGGTGTGGTCACACTGTGCAGCTAGCAGTTTATGTGCGAGTTTACCTGGGTGCAAATCTTTAAGTACGTTTAGTTCATTGCGTTCTGACTTCTCTTTTGACTAGTTAGTTTACGACGCCTATCGCCTAATTAGTTTTTTTTTTTCGATTTTTCATAACTTCATATAATTAATTCAGTAATTTTATATCGTCAATGTGCGAGCGAGATAGTTATTTACCGATATAGACGTCTTAAGATTTCAAAATCGTGAGCCTAAAATTTTTATGAATACCAAAAAGGAAGAGTACGATGGGTATTAAAAAAAGATAGAGATATAAGATAAAATAAACTAATCTCTCCGATTCGTCTAATAAAAATATTGTCATGATCTGATCTAATACAAAAGGAAACTCATCAGAAGATAGCAAACTTATCGTAATAACTAATGTCACTTTACTAAAAGGTACCTATGTGTGGCTTCAAAATACTGAATAGTTTTATATAAATTTAAGCAATTTAAAGTTCAAACAATACATCATTATTATTTTAATATTTCTTTAGAGTACCTATATAAGAAAGTATAATAATAATAATATCTTCCTGACCGAATTTCGGTCACAGCGGCCAGTCTCAACGAAGATTAGCCAACTACGCAGGAGATATTATAGTGCACAAGTGTGTGCGCAAACACAGGTGCACTCTCTATTCCCTCACTCTCATAGTCCGATGGGACGGAAATCCGACACGACCGGTGAGAGATCAGGCGCAGGGCCAACGGCTTTACGTGCTTTCCGAGGCACGGAGTAAGTGATAATTAATTTATAAAACGCACATAACTTACGAAAAGTCAGAGGTGCGCGCCTTGGGATCGAACTCAAGACCAGTGACTTGCCAGTCAACGGTCACCACCACTAGGCTATCACGACTAAGAAAGTATAGAGCGATAACGTCAACAACATTGCCTTGTGCGGAGCGTGAGCAGGTCTCGCCATTGAAATGGTAAAATATCATTTTTTAAATTATATTTTCTAATTATTTTTGCAAAATTGAGCAAAGCAGTTAATCATGTTAGAAGCTAAAATGTAACTTTTTGCTCGTGGAGCCTAGTTGAACCGCAGTCGATCGAGGTATGATCGCGGACGGAGCTCGTGTCGCGGCCGCGTTGTTCATACCCGTGCTCACGGTTCATACTTCTGTGGGGTTGCTCTATACTTTCTTATATACTCTAAGAATATTTCTCATATAATATATTTTCGTTACACACGTTTGACGTTGACAGCTCAGAATAGAATTCCATTTACAAACGTTTTAAAAAACGAACTGTGAAGTTGCCAGGATTAGCAGACTGCTTTTGCACAAAGAGGTGCGCAACCAAAATAGGTCATCCGGACTCTACACCACTTATACTCCACAGTTTCATGCATCATGCGCTTGTATATTATCGCTCCCACACCGCTTCTCGTGGAGGGTATAGGATTGCCACATATCGCAGTTATGCCCAAACAATGGTTTACGATCATCTGTATTGGCCTAACTGATCATAAACCGTTCTCAGTAACCTAACAATAAAAAAATAAATCTGAGAAATAGAGCAGTCGTAAATATGGATTGTGATTAATGACTGATTGCTTGATTAGAAATTACCAGACAGAATCGAGGTGTGAGTTTTTTTTATGATTACTTAATATTTAATCAATTAATAATTTCTTAATTTAATAATTTCGATCAATCAAGGTCAATTTCGATGACACGACTTTTAAATAATTTAGGAAATGTATCAAGCGATATTCCTTAAACATTTACTCTTTCGGTATTAAATGCTGGGAACGACGTTCGCCTCACACGGTGATCCATTCGACGGCGATGTTAACGCAAATATACGTTTTGTAATGGGAAGACCTATTCTGATAGTTCTCTTTGTAAATTGACATTATTTTTTAGAATCAACATCTTTGTAACTGTTGTCTTACTTTAAATAGAATTAAATTGAGTTCAAATTGATTGATTGAAAGGAAGTTTGGGAAAAGGAGGTTTTTGCAAATTTATAGTTCTACAAGTAGAGTCTCCACTTAGAGAGACAGAAATTAAATAAATTAATAATTTGTACTGATGATTAAAAACTAAGTACCTTTGTATAAATGTAATAGATAAATTAAACAAAATAGGATGATGAGGCATTTTTATTACTTTACATAATTATTATTTACCCTAGCCAAATAATTAACATAATCATTATAAATGAAAGCCAATAAATAAATACAATAATTCCAATAACTTTATATTCAACGAGCTGAACAAAACAAAACAAAAAACATAATCATTTAACGTACCTAACGACTGCAAAATTAACATAACATTTGAAATTCAAATTCCAAATCTGAAATCAGTGAAATAACCGTTACATCCATTTTATTTGCTGGGAGACTGAAACTGAAGTTATATTGTGACTTTGTATGAATTTTGTATTGGTTTGTTTCATAAATTATTTTGTTCAAAATGAATGCATAATTAGTAAACATTAGCTAAGCTATTTAATACCAGGTAGCAATAAGTTGGCGATAGCAATAAAAATCAACAATAAGGACATAGCTTGAGAATTGTTTGATTTTGATTTTAGAACAATTTGTTTTTTTTTTTGTATATTCTATATGTGGCCAGCATTAAATTCGATAAAAAAAATTTGATTATCCAAAGAAGTTTGTTATAAATCAGAATAGTGTATCTGCTCTCGGGAGCAAGAATCCAGCTAATGGTTGCACTGATGCGTTATTGATACACGACGCGACTCGCAACGGTACTGGCGGCAGAGCGCATCACGCCGCGCGCATGCCAGAATCAAGGCTGGCACGAGCTTCAGAGAGCAAATTCAGCTGGACAATATCGCAAGTATTCAAATTCTAATTATATTTAATACATGTGCCGTAACAAGTAAAAAAATCACAAAAATATTAAGAAATTTGGTAATATCGCATCGGTGCCGATGAAACGACTGGCGTAGCGGTTGAGTGATTCGCCTTCTAAGTACGGTACCTATCGCAAGTTGGATTTCCGTTCGTGATGATGAATGTGATTGATATATATTTTTGTTCCGGTCTGTTTGGGAAATGTGATGTCGGTAACAGCACCACGAAACAGGAGAATATCCCGTAGCTACATAAAAATCTGTTCAACAGAAAATCAATTAATTTAATTTATTATGTAAATACTATTTCAACCTGTCTGCACAAATCGTAGACCTCTAATTGAGTTTGTCAATTCATCTGAATTTTATACAAGCCTGAAAAAGCCTCACAGAAAACCTCATTAACGCTGGCTCTCCTGGGTACAGCGCGGTGGCGTCCTCTGGCCCAATGACCCAGTTAGGGAATAAACCCACATAGACGCATTTTAATTACGTTACGGCTTATACGGATATTACGTCTACTGTTTTATGTAATGTTTTTTTGACAAGGAGTCAACCAAAAATAAGTATTTAAAACTTGGAATGCCACGCAAAAGACACGATGTGAATTTTGTTAGTCTGGGGGTCTGGGGTGACCGGTGATCAGTGTCCGTTCAAAGACTGAAATATAAATAATTAGGTACTTATCTTTTGTCTGCGGTTTTGGCTGCTCGGAGTCGGTCGGTTGTTTGGAGAATCCTTTATATCCTGTTACTTTACGAACAAATCCCGAATATTATATTTTAATTATTTATTTCAAAGGTTCAAAAGATACAGCCCCGGGATAGATGGGCAGATGTATGGCAATAAAATCTCATTGGCATCCCTTTTGTACGGAACCCTAAAAATTCTTTACGTGCGCTTTTACACCTTTAAGACTAGAACAATAAATACTATTTTCTATAACTATTTGCTAGACCAACGAGGCAGTATAACATAATAATTTTGTTAAAACATATGCGCAAATATTGCGACAACCCTATGCATATCGAAGGCAATTCGTAACCGGCATATTATTTCAGTGTGCATATTCATCACTGCATTTTGCAGATACCACGTGATGATCGATTGTAATGGCTGATTTTTGTTTGTTTTACCAAGTACAGTTACGCGAAGCGCTAGTTTTATTTTGATAGCAAATGTCTAGCTTTTATGTTGAGCAGGATGTAGATTTACGATAAGTAGAGTGGTTTATTTAAAGTGATACCTACTTTAGTCGGATATTATGGCAACTCTGATGTACAGACGGCTGCAAAACTGAATGAAAAAAAAATTGCGATTCAATCTGTTCATCTCTATCGAACATCATTGATTTTACGTGTATTTAAACAAAGACGAAACACACATGACTAAATTAATAACATAACATAGACTTGTATTCCCCAGAGGGGGTAGGCAGAGGTGTGTAGTACACCCACATTTCGCCGGCTATGTTATAAGTCCCATGTAATAGGAGGCGAGCCTATTGCCACTAACCGCGCGCACAAATCCAGACTTCGTGCTGCTACTGAGAATTTCCTAATGAAAACCCAATAACACTTTGCTCGACCTGGGATTGAACCCAGCATCTCATGTTCAGCAGTCGCGCTTGCAATCACTAGACCAATGAGACAGTCTATGACTAAATACATGTTTTCCTTTACATGCACTTTTGCACATTCGAGACTATTACAATTAATACTATTTTCTATAACTATTATTATTCTTCTTCTTATAACAATTCTACTAAAATTGTTACCAATGACGTGCGGTCGACTGTGCATTTTACCTTGTTTTAAAACTAAACTCTTCCTCTATTATAACATTTTTTAAAAGCATTTAAGCATAGAAGCGAACGCTGAAGTTCCAAATTTTTAAAAAAGCATTAAAAAGCGCTTTTTGTTCAACACAGGCACGGCAAAAGGAACAAAAATAATTGTGTGTCAGTGTATTCGTGATGCAGCGGACAAAATTGCGCGTTGGACTCGACTACATTCGCGAATTGTCGACTTCTGTACATTTGGTACAATTAGATATGTGTGACACACTGTCGAATAAGAAAACAAATGATTTTAATGCTAAGCTGTTTAACTATCGATTTCCTATACAAGATTTTGACTGATTTATGATAAAAAATCATTCTTTTAACGGTAGTTTAGTTAAGAGTTTAACAGTAGTTAAAAGAGTTGAATAATAGGGTAGTTGCCTACTGTTAAAACGTCATGTGAAAGGAAGAAAGAAATAGTTTGACATGTGAGATCTAAAAAGTGAAACAAACTCAATAACGGCTTATTTGTTAGATTTGTTTCCACCCAGAATAGCAGAATAACTATTTAATATTGGTATAATATGCCACAGTCATAAGAACAACAGAATAAAAACAACGGCAAGGAACGAACGGCAAGGAATAAAAAACGGCAGAAAAAAAAAAGAAACTATCGCTATTAAGAAAAGGAAAAAGAAATCTCAGTAATTTAAAAAAAAAATACGAATTTGACATTTATTTTTGGATGATGTATTAATAGATTTAAGAACTCGTGCTACAAACCTTCTACATTAATAAAAGAAGTAGAGGAAGTCAACAAGTCAATTGACTGCCGATTAATAATCAGAAGAGTTAATCATTATAATGATTAATAATTTAATCAGTAGAATTTATCATTATAATGATTAATCAGTAGTCATAACGATTGCAGTTTGCTACATGTTTTCAGACTTCACACAAACGGCTAATGACACTCACGTTTTTCATACCACAAACAGGCATTGACCTCACGCCAAAATTAGAGGTCGCTTTACATAACCGCCAATGACCTTACCAAAGACAAAACGACCAACCTCTCTGGTTAATATCTTCATAAATCTAGATAGAAGCATTTGTCCGTATGTCGTGGAAATGAGCGTAATTTGCACACCGCAAAAGGCTTATTAAAGCTAAGTGGCCTCACGTATTGTTTTCGCAGGACCGTCATTGCGGCACTTTTTCTTTTTTTTTTTTTTCTGTCGCGCCAGAAATTTTGACTTTTCGTTTTTTAAATTTCTTACGTACTGTATTGTCATTGATTATGAATCGTTTTCAGCTTTTTGTTCATTTCTACTTTCTAATGTCTAAAGATTTGGCTTAAGAATTTAAATGGACGCTGTGGTTATTATTTTAGGTGTTTTTACTTAACTTTCGAGTGTTTATAGAAATTTTGTGTGACCACTTAGTCTGTACCGTGAATTGACGCAAGCTTGAGTTTGTTCAGTCGAAGACTTGTCCGTCGTAGCAGTGTTATGGAAAAATCTAACTTATTTTTATTCGGATAAGGTGCATAATAGTTAACATTAACTGACACGCCATTGACAGCGCGAACTACCAAGAAAAATAATAATTTGCATAGTCCCTAGTATTTTAATATCTCAAAATAAATTGGATAATTAAATTTTATTGACATTATAATGTTTCTAAGCGTGAAGTCATGGAATCCGTAAACGCGAAAAGGCACAAGATATCTAAAAAGCCTTTATATGAGATGATATAAAATACGTAATAGATTCAAAGATTACGATAAAAAGAATCCAATTGACTGAAAGATTTATGATGAGGTAGTCTACATAAAAACGGCATTCGTTTTCAAGAAAACATAAAAAATAAATTAAATTAAAAAAACTGGCCAAGTGCGAGTCGGACTGGGGCAGTAAAGGGTTCTGTGGTTTGTTAGGTTAAGTTATGTTTTACGAAAACTGTACATATGAATAAAACTGATAGGAGCTGATAACCTAGAGCGTATAATGGTCATAGGAAAAATTGAAGGAAAAAAAAGGCTGGAGTCCAAAAAGATGATATCTCAGAACAGCTTTAACTTAATCGTATGTTTGATGAACAACCTGGTGTCAGAGTGTAAAAAATGTTTCTACCGTATACAGTAGTCCGAGGACGTACGGTTATATGAGCCTCGCACCCACTAAAAACATCTCCCCCTGCGTGTTCCTCGCACCGTATCGGACGAGACCGGGTACTACTAGAGTACTTCGCAGCCCCGCCCAGTAGCTTCGTAGGCACGCTCAAATTTGCACTCGGGGGCGATGTTTTAGCGTCCAGGTTCCTGAAAATTTTCTTTATCCTTAAAACAAGCAAAGCCAAGGAATGATTTGACTAGGAATAGGTATTATCGCGGACACAAACGGTGCACCACTTTGCGATCAGAATGCTTTGAACGATGCAACGTGAAGAGCTAACGCTACATTCGGACCACGTACGTACGTGCGAGCAATTCTAACCTTAAGAGTGGTGCACCGGCTGTGTCCACGATAGTACATGTCATTTAAACGAATTCTTTGACAGATTAATTTCTTAACTAAGTTTTATTTTCCTATTAGACTATCAGCGACAGCAACCGTTACGAGAGACCGACCTTAAATTTGTCCAACATTCATTGACTGTTCTTGGAACTCGTAACTTTGAGATAGGTCATGGTTTAATCTTGTTCCAAATAACCAGTTGTCCATTTCTTTTCTGCCATTAACTTCTAAAGGCGTGAGAATCGACACCTTTATTTTTCTATTACAACTATTGGTAGAAATAAATGTTTAATTTCATGCCGATTTTAGAATAACAGAATGTTTGTTGATTGTTGATTTGCGTTTAGCGTTTATCACTGATAAGTTTTTTTTTCTTTTATCATATGAACAATTTGGTGTCAGAGTTTAAACCACCCGTAGGCCTCTGACATGGCTTTACACACCATTGAAAAATCTCTCAGGTGTGCTGTTCACGATGTTTTTCCTCACCGATGTAGCAACTGATAATGAATTTATAATATGCACATAACTTACGAAAAGTCAGAGGTGCGCTCCTTGGGTTCAAACTCGAGACCTCTGAGTTGTCAGTCGACGGTCATACCACTAGGCTATCAGTGCTGTTACTGATCAGTCAGAAGTCTCGTGTTAAAACCTAAGCATTTATGACTTTTGAAAAGTTATATTCGTAAACGTATACGTAAACTCAACACGGAAAGACGATTGGCTGCTTGACATCCGTGAAACCTAGGCTCCAGATGAAAATCAGCGTCAAGTACCTTCCAGTACTTGACATTAAGCTGATCTGGAGACCTGTTTGGTGCAGCCGTGGGACACAAACCTCATGATTTATTTTTCTTTTATTTCATTTTTTTTATTTTTATTTTTATTTCTCTTATTTTGTTTGTTTGTTTTATTATTGTTTGTTTGTGTTTTCATGTGCTGTCTCAAATAAATTTTATTCATTTCATTTCATATATATTCGTATTACAAATTAATTATCTCTTGTGCCGTACCTTGGAAAGCATGATAAGCTGTTATGAAGATCTTTGAAAATCGAAATACGGAATCAGTACTAGGGTCCTCAGTCAGTCAATTAGATAATCGTATCCCTATGGGTTGTGTACAACAGATATTCAGCTGCATCTGGTTGGATTAGAGCCGATCCAAACAAAATTTAAGAATAATAAGGCTAGGAGGATAATGTTGATTTTAGCTGTCCAAGTCGAAATCGATATCGGAAAAATACGAAAATTGAAAAGATTTTTCCAGACTCCGTGCTGCTACTGAGAATTTCCTAATGGAAAAACTCAATAAAACTTTTCCCGACACGGGGATCGAATCCAGGACCTCGTTGTCAGCAGTCGCGCTTGCTACCACTAGACTAACGAGGCAATAGAATAGTAGAATAATATAATACAAAATAAAATCGCTAACACAAAAAAACTCTCTTCATTTCACTCATAATCGTATCAACCTACAAACAGCTGATTCATTCCGATTTTTTATCCGCAGCAAATATTTTCAAATATTTAACGTCCGATTATTATCGCTGCGTAATCGCTGCGTAACCGCTAGTCTAATGAGTGGCACGTACAGTTAGGCGCACGCGCCACTGTAAGCGGAAAAAATGAACAGAAGACGTGATTGTGACGTAGAAAGTATTTTACTGATTGTCTGATAATGTGGTTGAGAAGAACTAGAGATGGTGAAATTCTTCATGAGCTTGAAATTTAGTGAGTAGGCACAGTTTCGAGGTGAATGCGCTAGCGAAAGCTGTACTTCCGCCCAGAGGTTCGTGGAGGATCACCGTGTGGTTTTTAGTCCGTGTGAGTTGGACATAACCCCATCGCCAGCCCTTGGTGATGGGGTACCCATAAAGGGTTTTTCACAAGAAAAAAAAAGGTATCTACAGTCGCTAGTTGGCTGTAAAATGGAATGGAAAAGGAAATATTTTTATTTTTATATTCTCAAAAATCTGGCCACCGGCCAATCTGGAAATCATTGGGGGAGGCTTATGTTCAGCAGTGGACGTCTTATGGCTGAAATGATGATGATGATGATGATTCTCAAAAATTAAAAAATAGCTTATTAAATTATTAATTTTTTTTAAAATTGTAATCTAAAAAGATTAGACTATTCTAATCTTTTTAGATTACAATTTAAAAAAAAAGTACCGGTACCGTCTTTGTTTTTTAAAGACTATTCTTTAAAAAACAAAGACGGTACTGCGGTACTTTGAAAAATTTAGGAATTACTAATGATCTAGATGGCAGAAGTTGGTAGTTTTGACTTCTAAGGTCGCAATTATCAGGTTCAAATTTTTTCCGCAATTGGATTTTATTTCTTTCTACATTTACTGATGGTAATGGGCTGTGAATTAGCTAATAAAATCTCTGATTCTTTTTTGGGATCGACTCGCAACAATTAAAATAACTACCGCTCAAATCATATCGTCTATGATTATATCAAAGAAGGTTGGTAAGCAGAACATTACAGGCTGGTTTTTTTTATCAAATGGCTCGAAGACCTGCATTGAATCGCCACGTAAAGCGGCGACATTTGTTTAAAACCACATGCTAAGAAAAAATAACAACTGGAATAGTCGTAGCAGCAATTACGGCTCATAAATAAATATTACCTTTAATATCTAGGTTATTATAGCAGCCATGTTGGAATCAATGCGATTTTTTTTTCTTTTTTTCTGTCAGTAGGCTAGTGTTTTAGTAATCTGTGCTTTTGTTCAGGTTTTTGCGGTGTGTAAGTTTATTTTGCTAAAGCCCTGTTTCACACTTCTACTTGTAAAATGTCATTTATGAATACTTAGACCCAGTTTCACAGGCCACGATTAGGCTCTATCAGTAAATAAAAAGATGTAACAGAATTTGTATGAAATTTTCTGTTAGGTAAGGTAAAAGAATTTACCATTAACCTGTGAGATAACCTTTTAAATATTAAAGGGTTATCTCACAGGTTAATAGGTATGAATGTGAAAGTTTGTGAGGATGGATATTTGTAATTCTTTGACGTAAAAACTTCTGAACGGATTTTGATGAAACTTTACAGTAATATAGCTTATACATCAGAATAACACATAGGCTACAGTTTACCTACGTACCAAGCGGGCGAAGCCGCGGGTGGAAACTAGTATAATACAGGAGTCCCGTTCTCAAATAAAAACTTATTCAACAGGTTAGTAAGCTTGTTTTCATGAGGAATCAATTAGTAACCGTAAATCACAAGTCTAGGCTCCGTCTAGAATCTAAAAAATCAATTTTAAAACCAACATATAAAGCAACCATTATATTTTGATTGACGGCGTCAAAGGAGAATTTTTTATTACTCCGTTTCGGCCGTCACGATGGCTTTCTATAAATTATTATAATGTAAAAAGTAAGCATTGACAGAATTGAAGAAAGCATTGTATAAAGTAAGCGATTGAAAGGATTTCGATAAAATTATGGATAATTCTCTTTCAATTGGTGACACGATCGGCATTGAGAATAGTGTCGCGATTTCGATTCGATTTGTTTTTTTTTTCTGTTATTAACTACTTTCGATGTGGACGGATGTTAGATATCTACTTATACCCACTTTTATGTTTAAAACTAGCCGACACGTTGTCTTCTCAAAACTTGAATAAATATGTGAAAAAAGCACATTCAACCCTTAAATAAAATCTTATTCGTACTATTAAATTACGCCTTCCCTACACTACCCCAACTTTACGCCTAACCTACTCTACCCTACCCTACCCTACCATACCCTATGGGTTCAACCTGAATTAATAGCTTATTCGTACTATTAAATTACCCCTACTCTACCCCTACACCAAATTTACCCCTACCTTACCCTAACCTAGTCTACACTTATACCCTACCCTACCATACCCTAGGGGTATAATTTCATTTTTTAGATTTTTAATGATTAAACGAACTTACCCTGTAACTTTTCAGACAATATTCATAAAGTTTTAAAATGATACTCTCATATCTGACTACACAACAAACTTACTCATAAAATCTTTAATAACTAACACTTACACCGTCGGGCTGCGATTTAATTATGGTTTATTAATGCCCATTTTCTTTATGCCGCTAATCGGCTTTTATGGACCAGGGTTTAGTCCAGCTAAATATGTACTTCATAATATTGGAGGTTGTTTTCTAGTAAATGGTAGATTGCGTATGTAATTAGCTATCTAGATTTATAGGCTTATAGATTTATTATAGTAAATAATAAAGAAGATTGAAATTAAGTTCTATTAGGTACTATGAAAAGTTAGGCAGATACATTATAATCGAAATATAATAAACGGAGATTGATGATCAACGCAGAAGATACAAGCCTAATACACTGGCCTTCAAAACATAGTACTTACCACACTTTTAAAATTGCAATAACTTTTAAAGCACCTACACGTGATACATATATTTTCGAAGTAAAAAGGATATTCTTTTATTTATTAGGTTTAGAGTATATAAATATATAGTAAGTAGATTTAGAATGTAAATAATTTTAATTAACTTATATCTATGTACGACGTTATGTTATAGTAGGTAGTACGAATGTATTTCAAAGCAAGTTGATGAAATTTGCTATAAAAAGTTTTTCATTTCAAAACTCTAATTTCTGTGATTTAGAAGAAATTGCAATTTCAAAATAATAATCATTAGCATACTATGTTCATATTTCTTATTACAAATCAGTGTTAGTATGTGTAAATAAATATGAATATAGCATGCTAAAAGATTAATGTCTCTTACAGTACTGTAGCGTAGCCTAGCGTACTAGAGTACCTACCAATATTCAGCCACATGGATTTAGATTAGAAGCCAATCCTAATACGTTGGCAAGAAATAGTGCAAAAAAGCTTTATTTACGTAGGAAAATGATATAGCGCGCGTTTTATATTAAGATATCTTCACTTGTTTACAGGGTGTGTGTGTAACAGCAGCTGAAGGTGCGGTGATGCGCCGCGAGCGCCAGCGATCAACACATGCATGCCGCCCGCGCACCCGGTAAGAACTTACTCTTTACCTTGACGAATTTGTATGTAAAAATGGACGGTAATGTGTACACATAGAGTTCAACTTTGCTTGAATAGTCTTTTAAACAGGTATCGCTCAAACTTTTCCAAGTCGGTTGTTAATAACATTCTAAACAAAATGAAATTAGTTGTTAATATTTGATGAGGATTTTAATTGTCTTTTTCTAGTTTTCTTTGAACCAACACCAAATTGAAAACTCTCACTCGGGGAAAAGCTATTTTTAACAAAAAAATAATCATCTAATTCGAGCTGTGGCTATAACGTCCGATTCGAACGTAGGTATACTATAAAAAAAAATACTGCGAATACATCATTATTTTTAAGTAATTAAAAAAAAATCTTTTAAAAGATTTAATGCTAAGATTTATGAAGTTAAGTTTTTAAAGATTGTCACAATTCGGGGCACTTGGGATGATGTATGGTGCCCTGGTAGGGCCCACTGAACTGATGGTCATTATCACGCAATCAGCCTGTCTAATGGGTAAATTTTGCAGTTTAAAATAATTACACAAATTTCGAAAATGATTTAATTAAAACATGTAATATCAACGATAAATAATGGTTTAATTCTGTATAATGAAATAATTATTCAGCTTTCCACAATCAGCCTCTGTTTAACTCGATCAAATAAATTTTCCCGTAATTAATTAATAACGAGAGCGAATGATTATTGATTGAATAACGTAGTAAGTCTGAATATTATAATATTTTTTACAAGTTTTTATTTATCTCACAATGTATTTATGTATGTTTGGGTCAAATCTTGCACGAATTAGGGGGTCGAAGGTGTCAATTCGCCCATTTAGTGCAAATTTATTTCGTGCGAGTCGACCAATAACCTACTTAAATCATCTCAACCCTGTCTTTCGTTGATACACAGGCGTGATGATATGTTACAGTATCAGTTGTTTGAGTACTCTTCGTACGAATTGGATTCGGGTAAACTAGGTTATGTACACTGCGGTGACTATGTTTAAGTGTTTACTAGGACATTTTTGTAAGTGTGTTGTGTTGTGTGTGATTCACATTCCGTTGTTGGGATATTCTTTGAAAATTTTGATGTCCACTTGAAGTTACGAATGGAATTTGTTATCTATACAGGGTTATTTGTAATACACCAGCATTCTTAAAAGGGGTTATTAAACTCATCATTATGAACAACCTTTACTAGTGGACCAACGCTGAAATCGGAAAAAAAAATCAGCTGTTCCATAATATTTTGTTGAGTCATGTGAACATAAATGAATGAAAAAGCTGATTTTTTTGCTGTTTTACAAATAACCCTGTATATTGTATATTGTTAATTTATTATGAAAACCCAAACTTCATCTCTGTTTTATCAAAATGATGAGTACAAAAAACGAAGAAAAATAAAAGAATCCGAAATTTCATTTCATTCATCTATTTGTAGTGTTCGGTGAAACTAGGAAAGATCTGGACGAAAACGTCCAATATCTGTTCTTCTGCTTTAAAGAAAGGCCTGTAGGATTCGGTCTTAGAGGCAGTCCATCGCCCGACTAGCAAATGGCCCGAGTTTATAGCGAGCTGTGCTCCGCGCGCCTCTTACGAAGGATTTGGCAGTGGTCAGGCCGCTGATGATGGTGGGACCCGGTTTTTAGTCTATGCTAGTCGGTATATAACCCTTTCACTAGCCCATAAAGAGTTCCACACGAAAGGTGTATCGGCGTAGATCATGTCAACATAAATAAAAAAACATCATTTTTTGTTCAACAAATTTATTTAATTAATGTCTGTTTTTAAATCAGCACTTTAAGTGAAAGTAATTTTTTCAATCCTTTTTTTTACTTATTGTATCCTGGTTACCATCTGTTCGTCATAAACTTGTAATACCTACATAAGAAATGAAAGTTCTTATGCAACAACGAAGCAGGACTTGACACAAACACTGACTCATAAGATAACCGCGAACCCAAACCACATGCGTGACCAAAGGTTGAAATACTCAAACGTTTACGAATGAGTCTTACACAATGAGTGTCAATGAGACATAAGTATTTTGATGATATAAAAAAGTAAATATTAATATACAATGTGTAAAATAAATAGTGTGGGACCTTTTAGGAGATTAACCCATGAAACTGAACAACTTGAAGAATACCATTTTGCCAAAAAAAAAACATTTTTTTAATTTTTTTAAATAAAAAAAACAAATATCAGTGGTTTTTCAAATTTCTTATTAAATCATTATATTTAATAAGCTAACCAATGCAAAAACATGTTAAAAAATTCACAAAAATACCAAAAAAAACTGTTGGTTCGTAATTTTTTTCCAAAAATTTCTAATTTCAAACAAAATACTTCTTAATGATAAAAGGTGTATAAGAAGATAAAAGTGAAAAAAGTGTACGTGTACATATAGAAAACAGTCCAATTTATCAGGCTTCTTTTTAGCCGTTGGTGATTTATTTATTTAATGCCTCAATACAGAATAATGCATAAGGCGGACTTCTACTACCTACTACCAGTCAACCTTTGGGTGATGCAGAGATATAATGAGGTAGATGCACTAAAAATGTACTAGTACCGCATATTACTTAGGAAAAAAAACAACAAGAAATTAAAAAGAAAATATTATAATACCGTTTCGAAAATATCAAAAACAGTATTTGTGGATTTCAACTCACAATACACACGTCACTCGTCATCCAGTTTCGTTCACTCAAGCGTATCTGACGCTCGCTCGTGTCAAGCACAGATACATTTCTGCGGAACCCTTATTTGAAGTTGTGTTCTGGACTGTACATTGTATCATTTGTATCTATTTTGAGATCAGTCATTTATTGTGATGTTGAATGTACTTGCTGTAATAACGTCATTGTCTATTAAGTCTGTTACTTTTTCATAATTATTAAGATAAGATGATTATATGGATAAAAAGTAAATCACTTGCTTTCTACAGCTTGCTAAAATGGTAAAGAAAAATATCGTGAGGAAACTGAGATTTTCAACAATGTGTGAAACCATGTCAGGGGCTCTGACAGAACTTAAAACTCAGACAAAAGTTTAAACTCTGACACCAGGTTGTCCATCAACTAACGATAAAGTAAGAAAAAAGGACAATAATTAATTAGTTAAGATTTTACAAACGACTTCGTATTAGTCTTTTATTAGTTACAAATTTAAGGAAAAAGTTCACAAAATCCACAATTCTTGGCTACAACGCGAATTAATGAATATCTAAAAGAAAATTCTATAGCTCGTCGATGTGCGCAGTTGAAATGAAATTCAATATCAACACTCACCTAAACGGTTCCATTGTGCGCTGTATTGACTTTTTATACAAATTGTACAATACTATTATTACGTAACCCTAACATTATTACGTAGACTGGCAAGTCAGTGGTCTCAGCTTCGACAAAAAGGCACCTCTGACTTTTCAACTTTCATGCATATTTTAAATTTATTATCAGTTAATATTGTGTCAAACTTTTGCAAACGTTTAACATAATGAAACAACCTTTTAACGGATTTTCGTCGAGTAATAATATTGATTTATTTCTGAAACCCTGACGTTTCGAGTGTTTTGCAGCTCTCGTGGTCACAGGCATTATCACTTACTTCGGAGGTCTTGTAAAGTCATCGATGGGTCGGTCTACGGCTGATCTCTCTCCGATCTTGTCGGATTGCAGTCACATCAGACTATGAGAAAGAGGCAACTGTGTTTGATTTCATACTTCTTTGTATACCTATCAGCTATTCTATATACTATACATTTGTTATTCCATTGTTGCATACAGACAAAATGAATGGAACAGCAAATTTATTATCGCAATTTAATGATGATTTTAATTACCCCTTTCCAGGTTTATAAAAGATTTTAACTAAGTATTAATTTCTATATTTTTGGGAATTGTGAAGCAAGATTGTGGGTTCAAATCCCATCCGTATCAGTTGTTTTTTCAAATTTCTTATTAAATATTTATATTATTCTCTATTTTAGATGTAATGGCTTCTCATTTCACTTTAGACTCAAACACATTTTATTAAACAACTGTCTAGTTCTCAAACATTCTTATTAAACAAGAATAATTGAACCTGTTGTTATCTTTTGTGGTAAGCCAGTAAAAGTTTAACTAGCATACAATGTAGTTTACGTAATCTAATCTTGCGACCTTTTCTGTTCCATATTTGTTATCTTACTATAACTAGGAAAGCGAAAGTTTTATGTTTGTTTCTTATATAAGCGAAAGATTTTGAGATATGAATAAATCGACCTGTAACTGTCTAAAAGAACGGCAAAGGCCTCTTTTCATATGGAGAAGAATCGAGTATTATAATCACCACGCTAGCTTTCTGTTGAGAATTGACTGCAAAATTTTCAATATCGTTAAAAAAATATTCTGTATCGTATTCTTATCGTGCACTGGGGTAATTGCGAACATGGGAATATTCCGAATATCATGAATTAAACTATTACTAGACCAGGCAACAATTCCCGCTCCAGCAACATTAATCCAGACGCCATCGAGCGGGGGCGTCTAGATTAATGATGACAGAGCATTCGCAATTACCCCAATGCACCTATTAAAAAAATACATGTTTTCCTTCGACTGTGAAAGTAATAATCCACGAAAATGATCGCATGAAAACATCACGAGTATCGCAATGAAATGAATGTTCGTCGGAAAAACGCGTCGTTGGATGCACAGAGCGCTCGATCGGAATCCAATATGGCCATTAATTACAACACGTCTGAAAGATATCGTTTTCGGTACACTGTGTATTTTCCTATGTGTCGGTATTTTCGTGAAAGTTAGCGAGAATAGTTCGGAGATGATATATACTTAGATTGGTGAAACATGATGTAGATTGGTCTGCCATTAGCAATGTTTTTCTGCGTAATAGCTTTTTTTGTTATTTGATATCTTAGTATTGGAAAAGATGTCAGTATTGTTAGGTAAAGATAAATTAAGGGTTTTTATCAATATAATGGTTGGTGGTTCCATGCCGCGGAAAGCACATTAAGCCTTGGCTCTATCATGAAGATTTTAGACAGTTGGTAAAAGGAGTCAGTAATCTCATAAAATCCTGACAATTAATCTAACTTTAGTTTTGTTTTCAGATTTCAACCTACGTTCCTTGGGGAAAGTGGTTCAGTTTCATGGACCTTATTACCTCCTAAAATTTAGTTGGTCTTTTAAACAACAGGGTGTTTATAATATGTCACTCTATTTAAATGAAACGTTATCTAGCAGGAAAAATAAAATTAACTGCAATGAGAACATAATAATAATACAAACAATAACAAATCATAAAACCATTGTAGGTATGTCTTGTGAAAATTTCAGAAAGATTGTTTACATTCACGACACACATCACATAGTAATCCTAAATTCGGGTTTGAAACAAATGCCTGACATACTCCACTTTGTCTTAATAATCGTGGAAACAAACACTCAAACATTTTGTGTTAAACTCTGACAGTCAAGTAAAAACATTACTTATACAATAGAGACATACAAATTGACTGACTGATTTCGTTAAGGCCTATTATTGCACCATCATTCTTCTTACATTAGAGTCATCTACCTCATAGATATCCTACTAATATTATAAAGGCGAAAGTTTGTAAGTATGGATGTATGGATGTATGGATGTTTGTTACTCTTTCACGTAAAAACTACTGAATGGATTTGAATGAAACTTCACCACAATATAGCTTATACATCAGAATAACACATAGGCTACAATTTATCAACATATCATGCGGGCGAAGCCGCGGGCGGAAGCTAGTAATTTAATATAAATATTGTATTTTACGATTTCTTGTTTAAAATCATAAATTTTTAGACTAATTACTGAGATAATAGCACTTAATGAACATTTTTTATGATAACATTATCGTTTTTTTTAGATAAGTATTACATTTTAGGATAGGCTTTTTTTAAATATATCTTGTAATAGCAAAACATTGTAAAACCACCA
Organism: Protodeltote pygarga; assembly: GCA_936450705.2. Lineage (NCBI taxonomy): Eukaryota > Metazoa > Arthropoda > Insecta > Lepidoptera > Noctuidae > Protodeltote > Protodeltote pygarga. Next base: position 3,205,372 of record OW388257.2, on the reverse strand, counting down.
CAAAATCTCTAAACATGTTCACCCTACAAACTATCACCTAGATGCTTTCTACGTCCCGAGCGGCGGCGCGATGGGAGTTGTTTTTGTTTGTTTTTTTTTTATACCCTTTTATATGTTTATATGTGGTTTTTTTTGTGTCGTTTAATAAAAGTATTTCTTTCTTTCTTTCTTTCTTAACTAATATTTTTTTTAAATTGGGTGCTCGGTAATTTTTGAGTAAATAAATTTCCAACTTCAGGAATGAATGAGTAAATAAATTTCCGAGAATGGGAATTATTAGTAAATAAATTTCCGAGTTCAGGAATTATGAGTATGTAATTTCCCAGATTGGGAATTATGAGTAAATAAATTTCTGAGTTCAGGAATTATGAGTATGTAATTTCCCAGATTGGGAATTATGAGTAAATAAATTTCTGAGTTCAGGAATTATGAGTATATAAATTTCCTAGATTGGGAATTATAAGTAAATAAACTTCACGCGGTCGAACTCGCGAGCGAAAGCTAGTTACGATTTAAAATACATGGGAATTTCTGGGCTTCCATTAGCTCAATTCTCAAGTTTATAATACAGTAATAAAAGTTGCATTAAAAAGCTTACTTTTTAGATTGCTGTTATTAGCCTAATTGTTAAGAAACACTTTCTCTGTATTAATATTAATGTTGGAGTTATTATACAAATATTTTAATGGCTGGTTGGCTTTTGTTAGATGTGACGGTCAAAGTACTTGTGTCTTAATTGAAATAATGGAGAGGAAATTGGGAGAGTTAGTGTAAAGTGAAAACACAGGTGATGTTACTTCTACTTCATAGTTTTTTACCGGTATCATTAAGTAACAATCGCTATTTTTAAATCAGTAGCTTTATAGTCCAACAGGAAAATTTGAGAAAAGCAGGTACACACAATATTAATGTTTGATAGGTGAAAACTTGTACACTTGACAGCACCAATTCGCCTAATTTCATTAACGATTTTATTTTTAATTAAGATGCTCTAAATCAAAATAAAATATCAAAAACATACCAATTAAATACCATACATACATACCAATTAAATATTACTAAATTTTTACACACGGGTTTATTTCGGAATTGCCCGACAAGTTTCAGTTCCACCGTTTCGCCCGAAACGACGGTTTCGGGCCGGTTTGAGTTAGAAACTAGTCGGACAATTCCGAAATAAATCCCGTAAAGCCGTAATAATATATTATTTAATGATATTCAGTGTTTAAAGTTTACATCCCACGCTAGCATTAGTTACAAGAGAACAGGTCACTAGGCTGCTCGTAAACTACATAGCTACCAACTAATTATTAATTTATGCCTAATCGATGATTTATTCGATCCCACTATAGCAGAGTCGAGCAGTTAAACATATCAGAGCGGATTATCTAAGTAGCAAAAGTTGCAAGCGATTTGCAGCAGTTCATATATTATTATGCATAATTATATTGTAATTTTAAATGTCATTTCCGAAATATCATTTTGACGTTTGTGTTTTGACATCAGAGAATTGAAGATTTGAGCAGGTTGCAACTTCCCGCAATTTTGCTTATCTTACATGTCAGATTCGACAGTAGTCAAAATACTACGTAATGTCAATAGACCCTTTAATATTTATTTAAGATTAAAACACCAATTATAAAACGAAAAACCTAAATAACTTACTAAAATAACGACTAACCTAATTACAAATAAAAAACCGAATTTTGGTTGCTGCCCGGGGAAATCGTAAATAAATAAATAAATGTCAATAGTAGATTTAGATGTTTTATTTAAGTTATATTAGTATAATATTTAAAAAAATATATAATTACTTTTAATCTTCCTCTTTTGATTGATGTGACAGAAATTTGCCATTGAGGTCGTGTTTAAGTTTTTACGTTAAATGTCAAATTTGAAGTATATGTTTGTGTCCGATTTTATCAAAAAGTTAAAATACATTTTTAATTATACTTTATTTTTACCCATGTGCGGCCACTACACGACACTGGCAGAAATTGCTGAAATCATCAGCAGATTGCCATAAACAAGAAAAAAAAAACTTGTAGACCTTAGAGGAAAATTTTTGTGTATGATCATTCTTCCAAGTTGTAGACATCTGGAGTAACGAGGAGGTTTATATTGTCAATCATTCGTTATCAAACTGTCATTCGACGGATTTGAAATTTGACCTAATCAGATGCGTGACTTTGAAGAATTTAATCCACAAGCCTGTTGCTAGCCGTCTGCAAGTCCGGTAATCGACTTGACAATATTCGGATACCAAGCTGACGTATTTACGACAAGTCACATCAAGTATTAGCTTTGACAGGTAGGATGGCGATAACTGAATTGATAATGAGGATCAGAATCGAATATTGATCGTCAAGGGACGACACTATTTGTAGTGGGAATTTAGTTTAGAGACCTTTAGGGAGTAGAATTCAATTAAACTTGTAGTGCTCGAATACGTGAGAGGGTTATGTCAAAAATTTATATTCATACGTGAAGCGAAAACTGTGGATCCCTTTTTAAGAATATTGCGCGCACCGAGGAGTGTGAAACTTGGCAAAGTAAAAGTTTATATGGAGAAGAAGTGCAGAAAGCTAAAAATTTATAAAAAAAAATACGATCGAATTTCGAACACTAATTGGACCACTAGTTCGATTGAAGTATTTCATTGAATTACCCTATTTCTCAGGCTCGATTTTTTTTGGTTTTCTAGTTAATTTTTATTTTTAATTTAACGTACTAGGATCATCAATCATAGTACGGTGAATGGGCGAGTTAAACCCGTAAAACTTCTGCCTAAAGGTTCTTGGAGGAACACCGTGTGGTTTTTAGTCCATGCGAGACGGACATAACCCCCTCACCAGCTCTTGATGACAAGTAAAAAAAAGAATAACTTTCATGGGTACATAGTCCAGTCATTTGGTAGTTTTACCTGGAATGTTTTTAGGGAGTCATGAAAATTGGTATCTTTATAGATTTTGATGTGCTCTTTCCGAATTTTGACTTTGCCACCTCGTAACTTTTGCGCATACGCCGCCATCTTGGAAAAATGGCGCCAAATTGCAGTTTTTCGACAATATCTCATTTCCTACTCATTTTACGATAAAAATACTTTAGACAACATTAAAGCTGAGAAATTTTCCTACAATTTATGCCTTAACATTATTTTTCTACAATCAATAGTTTTAGCGTACGAGCGCCGCAAAATGTACTAATGAATTTCAACTTGTCGCTTGCAATTTGCATCCAGCGGTTACCTACGACTCTAATAATGTCGTCGGTCTACCTGGTGGGGGGGCTTAATCGGTTATCGGTTAGACCTACCCCACCATAGAGTATAATAGCACCCACTTATAACATCCCAAGGGTGACATAGAAAGCGACTAAGGGAACAACTGCAACAACTACTTTGCGATCCCCAAGATCCCCTGCCCCAAGCGTTGGGAGAGACGTTTTTTTTTTTTTTTTTTGCAAATAGTCCACGGCCCTAAGCAGCAGTGTCGTAAAAAAAACGCGCCGTGTACCGTTAGTTATAAATAAAAAAAAAAGGAAATACGTTTTTTAGCCTAAACGCATGGTTAAGTATACTTTGCGGCGCTCGTATGCCAAAACGATTGATCGTAGAAAAATAATGTTAAGGCATAAATTGTAGGAAATTTTCTCAGCTTTAATGTTGTCTAAAGTATTTTTATCGTAAAATGAGTAGGAAATGAGATATTGTCCAAAAACTGCAATTTGGCGCCATTTTCCAAGATGGCGGCGTATGCGCAAAAGTTACGAGGTGGCAAAGTCGAAATTCGGAAAGAGCACATCAAAATCTATAAAGATACCAATTTTCAAGACTCCCTAAAAACTTTCCAGGTAAACCCCTTTTTTCGTACCAAATGACTGGGGTAACAATTAAAGACATATAATTTCATGATAAAGGTGCATCCACGCCGAAGTTAATGTTTGTAGAGTTACGCTTGCATGGTATTGGAAAACAAAGGATAACAGAACAATATTTTAAATTATATGCCGTGTAGTGTAAGTGTCCGCAAAAGTTACACATTGTTATCATGTTGCAAAAATAGCACTGATAGCCTAGTGGTATGACCGTCGACTGACAAGTCAGAGGTCTCGAGTTCGATCCCAAGGCGCGCACCTCTGACTTTTCGTAAGTTATGTGCGTATTATAAATTAATTATCAGTTGCTAATACGGTGAGAGAAAACATCGTGATGAAACCAGCACACCTTAGATATTTTTCAATGGTGTGTAAAGCCATGTCAGAGGCCTACGGGCGGTTTAAACTCTGACACCAGGTTGTTCATCAACCATACGATAAGAAGAAGACCCAGACCGAAACATTATATCGACAGATCACACAATAATTTGTCCCGTATAGGATTCAAATCCGTGCCACCTCGCACAGAATCATATATTTAACTTTGTTAATAGATTTGTAAAGCTGATTAATAAAACCAAGCTTCGAAATGGCGTTTTTAATAAAAGCCGAGCGTTTAATTAACGAGACATCAGATTAATTATTGTGGGGCGTTTATGTGAATAGCTCGCGGTGTGTGAATCTAATATGTATGTGTATTTGCACATGTAATTATTATTAAGTGGTATTTATCCATTGTTAATGATTGTATTTTATTTATAGGCGCAGTGGAGTAAAATAGCTATTATAAATAGTTTAATTCAAAATTAAACTTTTATGTTAAGGAGCGGACACTCGCTAATTTTTTATATAAAATCAATGATTTTAATTATGAAAAATCGCAAAAATCGAATTTAAAGAGGACAACATTAAAAAGTTTCAGCAAAATATAACCAGTTGTTTTTTCAATTTTTTTTACTAACTCTAACTAACTACTAACATGTCGTCGTTGTCAAACCAATATCTGCTATGTGCAAAAAGTATAACTTTGACATAATTAATTTAAACGCAGTTTTTTTTTGACAATATTTTGGCTGATGCACATAGCATGTTTTTTTTGCGTCTACAGTTCACCGTATAATGCTTAGAAGCACATAGCAGCCTTTTTATACGAAACTTTGATTAGTAAACTAGTCATAATAGTCAATCATGTCGAAATATCCAAAAGGTGCACATAGCAGATATTAGTTTGACAACGACGATGTGCTGTGTTAGTTTTTTAAATATAATTATTTAATAATAAAAATGAAAAAACAACTGATTATAAAAACTAACATGTAAAAATTCACAAAAATATTAAGTTTTAATACATAAAAATGGAATAAATAAAAATTAATTTGAAGCTTCATTCACATTCCTAGAAAAAAATTATTTCTACGCTCATGGCTGACTAAATAAAATTCGGTTGTAGGAAAGATCGCTATGATAGTATTTACGTGCGACGCTGTGTGCAGAGACCACCAAGACCATTTATCCTACAAATATTAAACATGAAGTGTTAAGTCTTGTAAAACATGAACATTTAAACATCTCCGTGTTACAATTGCCAGCAACAGTAGGCATGCAAATATTAACGTTTCTCGACTGCGCTTTTCCTGATTTCTCTCGGGAAAATTATGTAAGCGGAACTGCTGGAAGGTAAGTTTGAAATAGCTTGAATGAAATGGAACAGTTTCGTTGAACATTTTTTTGTAAAAATTATGTAAATCCATTTGCTGATGGAATGTGTCCGAAATAAGAATGAACGCGACTCGGTTCTGAACGAATTAAAACTAAATAAGTTAGATATAGGTTTAATTCAAACAGTCTTATCAAAGCCGAGATCAGAGGCAGCTAAAAAATTATGTCGTTTGGTAATGATCGTTCAGTAGTGATTCGTCTTAAATTAAGTAATTAATTATAATGAATTTTGTTGTATTAGTTAAGAGTTATTTCTGTTATAAGGTACGATGGGGTTGACATATCTATCAGATAAAAGCCCCTAAACATAAATAAATATTAAAAAAAAAAAAAATCTGCCTAGCCTTTTCCTAACTAACTATGTTGGGGCCGGCTTCCAGTCTTACCGGATGCAGCTGAATACCAGTGTTTTACATGGAGCGACTGCCTATCAGACCTCCACAACCCAGGTACTGGGTTACACGATACCCCTTTAAGACTGGTTGTCAGACTTTCGAGCGTCTGACTTCTTGTAACGGTTGTCAAAGATCTACAATTGACAGCTGTGGCCAACAGCTTAACGTGCTATCCGAGGCTCGGAGAGTGATAAATTATTTATAATTAATTCGTAAAAATTATGTAAATATACTTCGTTTAACTTAAGTACAATACAAATATAAAAAGCGCGGCGTCTTGCTGTCTCACTAAACTTGTGATTTGCAAACCAACACTTCGACAGGCATGCGGCAGACAAGTCCTGCCCAACCCCATTCAAGCTGGACAGCTCAAATTGCCTCAAAACTTATCAAACCTTTTTTTAAACACTAATTACTACAAGTAGTCACACCTCCGCCAATAAATCCTACACCACGCCCTATTTTTTACAAAATAATTCTCTGTAAACTAGTTTATATTATGAGTAATCATGTATAATGTGTGCTTTCATTTTTATGAAGTCATTAGCAAAATATATATTCGAGCTAGTAAAGTAGTTATAACTCGCTAATTTAGGTGACCCTGTTCGTGTTTGTCCGTAAATTAGACACAATTTAGTACTTATGTACTAATAGCATCGATATATTACTCTTTTATTTGTTAGAGAAAGGCATTGTTGTATTATAGGTAGATATTGTACTTCTAATTTAGGCCACTGCGGAGAAATATTATACAAATGAAATAACCATCATCCTCCTCAGCCTTATTATTCCCAAACTTTGTTGGGGTCGCCTTCTAATCTAACTGGATGCAGCTGAATATCAGTTCTTTACGGAGCGACTGCCTATCTGACCTCTGAAATCCAAACGAATATAATATTCTAAAGTTAGATCAGTTGTCAGGATTTGATGAGGGTACTGACTCCCTTTAACGACTGTCAAAAATCTTCATGACAGCCGGGGCCAACTTAACGTGCTTTCAGAGGTAGGTACGGAGCAAGTGATAATTAAATTACCAGGTGATAATTATAATTGATAAGAACCAAATAAACGATATTTATAACTTACAGTATGAGGCTACTAAAATACAAAAAAAAAACACATGCTACAATCATAATTTATTCAATGCTATTCTCTGTCCACAAAAAAATTGTGTAGCCTACTAAATAATACACATTAATGGTCTCACGTGGCCTAACCACTCAGTGCATTCATGAAATATGCATCAACTTCGACTGGACGCGTGGAAAGCGCGCGTCAGTCAGGCTTGATGGTTTGGCTTGATCATTTTGCTTGTTGTTACTCCTACTATCTTAGAATTTGTTATCGATTCTTTCAGTGTTAGTTTTCTACATTTTCTAAAGAATTTTATACTCTATTGTTATTTTCTGTAAAGCGATTCTCAACTTCATCGTTAAAACATGTGTAGAGTACTCATTAAAGTGTCCCTCGTGGCCCAACCACTCAGTACGTTCATGAAATATGCATCAACTTAACTGGATGGTTGGAAAGCACGCATCAGTCAAGCTTGATCATTTTGCTTGAACATTTTGCTTGTTGTTTCGCTTACTGACATAGAATTAGTTATAGATTCCCATTGTGATATTTCTGAATTATAAAAAAATGATTTTGTAAATGTTAATTGTGTAAAAGAACTTCCATTTGACTGTTTAAAAATGTGTAATAAAACATATTAAAGTTTCCCACGTGGCTTTATCACTTAAAAGTCATGAAATATGCATTAACTGTGGCAAAGCAGTTTGACGTGGAAAGCGCGTCAGTCCAGCTTGATTCTTTTGCTTATTGTCATTACCAATTTATGCTAGTTATGAAGTCTCTCTTTTTAGGTAAAATATTTTGTCTGGTCAGGGTTGCAGCAAGCTGTGTTTTAGGTCTTATTTGTATTTTATTAGAGTCGTATTTCATTCGTACTTCATTAGTGTTGAAGTCTTTCTATGCCATGCAATATAATGTGTGTCCTTTGACTAGCCATCCAATATTCATAACACTAGACTTTTAACGCTTTTTCTTCTCAATATATCTACAGGAGTCAGATCTATTATAATACTTTCTAAATTAAATAAGTCACCGAGACATTTTTTATTAGAACTTGCCTAAAAGTTTTAACAAAAAATCTCAAGTTTAATTAAGTTTTAAACTTAATGATCCAAGTAAGTTTCTAATTTACTTTTCAAATTTATTTCGGAGTAAACAACAACTGGCTTATTTTATTACTTTTTTTGTTAAAGGTGACTTTGGCAGATACCTATTAAAGAACAATTCATCAAAGGCAGGACAAAATGGAGAGAGCAATGCCCACCACTAACAGATTCTTTAGGTCCTTCTATCTCCAAAAAAAATCTGTAATAGCTTTATTATTATTATTTGAGGGACGGAGCTATGCAGCTTTACAGCCATACTCACGTCGACCTAAAAGATCTATTGTGATAACCAGAGTTTATAGTATCTCCCTTGAACCTTTTTTGTTTACGGGGGGAAACCTTCAAAAGGCACCCGGCCTCCATGGGAAGAGACCGGGGAGTGTGGGATTCTTACCTCACTAAAACCACCCCGGTGATCACCATCAGCACATAAAAGGATCTCCCTTAAACCTACATCTTCCATAAATCGAATGATATGGCTGGCAGGGAAAGACTTGAGATCCTCCGGGCCCAGAGTGTCCCAGAAGGATGTATCGTCTGTATATGAGAGGTCGACAGTCGCAGAGGAGGAGTTCTGGGGTTCACACTCCTCATTGCAGAATCTGCAGTTATCTGAATCGGAATATCCCATATGGGATAGGTGTCTGTTGAGTCTACAGTTTCTTAAGAAGGTCCTGACATTCAGAGAAGCCCCTGAGTGTGAGCAACCCAGCAGTGAATTTTCTTGAGTAGCCTTTAATAAGGTTTTTGAGTGTTCAAGTCCTGGTGAGTCTTGCTAAAGCTTGAAAGAGCCCTCAAATAATGTTTCTTTATGTAATTGGTAGGATTGGTATGGTGTAAGGCCTTTATGGAAATCGTTAAACCGATTAGGAACCCAAGTAGGCCGCTGCAAGTAAAATCTAGTAAAATGGGGCTTCTGCCAGGCTTGATAGGGTTAATGCAGTTCGAAAGTAAAGGTACTATCGAGGACAAAGCCGGTGCAGCACTCTTAAGGTTATAATTGCTTGCACGTACGTACGTGGTCCGAACGTAGCCCTACGCACGTTGCATCGTTCAAGGAATTTTGATCGCAAAGTGGTGCTCCATTCGTGTCCGCAATAGTACCCCATAGACAAAATATATATTAACAGAACCATCTCATGATAATAAACATCGATGTTCATAAGCACAAATCTAAAACAAATAGCTCTTATTACCATAAGTTCACGCTGATAAACAATATAATATATCTTGAGCGTCTAATAGCGTTGAGTTCGCCGTAATGAGTAATCTAACCGGTTTTAATGTTGATATTGATAGACTCGCTGTCTCTTGCGATCGTTTTGAGGTTGTAGTATCTCGTAGACCTACTCAGAAGCGCGGTTGAAGCATGAAATGTTTAATTTAATTCTTAGGACGTGTCATTAGTGTTTTTAAAGCGTTAGTATGTTAACAGCCGCGGCGTTTGCGGTGGTAATCAGCTGTAATCGGTCGTACACTATTGAAGTTAATATAGCTTTTATTATCCTTAATTAGCCTGAGAGCAATGCGCGCACGGAATACGCGCGTCAAGAATATATACGCGTGCATTGGCATGTGCTTTACAAAACAATGCGCGCATTAACACTAGCTTTAGGAAACAATGAGCGCATTGGCCTTTGCTTCAGTAATTATTAATTACTGAAGCAAATATTAGAATTTTTATACTAACTCATTGCAAAGTTGCGTTCGTGAAAAGTTGCATAGTTTTCTAAAGCAAAGGACAATGCGCGCATTGCCCTTTATAATAATTACGAATAAGTATGTAGTTCATAAGTAACCCTCCAGCATGAAATAAATATTCTCAATGATTTATTATAATAAATACGGCAAACAACAACGTCATTCACTACTAAATATTGGAAATACAATGTAGCGCTTTATGAATATTGATTTCATACCTTATTGCATGCGCGTTTCATTGGAAATATATTCAGAATTTATGGAGCTTTGCATCGGCCATCAAATAGCGTTAATCTCCGAGCACAGTGGTCAGTCAATCAGCTGTTCATATTCCGTACCGTTACAAATATTGACCACAGATAACAATTTTATGTATAGTCATGTTGGTCCAAGAACTAACTGGCCGGGGCGGAACGCATGGGGCAGTTTCATCATTTTAAAAAGTTGGCGTTAGGCGCCCCACACAAATACAATATTATTGACCGTGTAGGGGTAGTATTAAAAAATGTACAATGATTTTGACAGTACAAAATATAATAAATAAATAAATTAGTCTGTAACTGTCCCATGTAGGGCAAAGGCTTCTTCTCATATAGAAAAGAATTGAGTATTCATTACCACGCTAGCTCACTGCGTGTTGGCGATTTAAGACTATTAAAGTCCAGGTTTCCTTACGATGTTTTCCTTCACCGTTAGTCAGTGGTGTCTTAGATTACTAAGAAAGGACATAATTATGACATTGAAAAAGTCACATTGGTAATGCCAGGTTCGAACTCACACTCACGCGCCAATATTTATTTGCACAAAATATAATTTTGCAAATAATTATTGAGCAGGACTTTTATAAAATTCATTTATAAACATTTTACATAGTAGGATTAGTATAAATGTATCCTCGCCAAATTTAAGTAGAAACAAATAAACAGTAAACATAGTAATAAAGTTTAAGTAATAATAAAATAATTAAGTATGTATAAGTAATGAAGTTTTGTCAACCAAAAGTAGATTGATCTACAAAAGGGTCCCACACTGTTTATGTTACACATTGTATATTAATTTTAGACAAATTCAACTCAAACTATTCGTGTCCTATTAGAACAACCACTATTCAAACAAAGTTACTCCATTAAACCAATTTTATATAACTCATTCAATGTTGTAACGTTTGAAAACATTACTCGTCTCGCATACAAAACACGAGTCGAATATAATTACTGAACGCAACTCAACATTGTTTTGTATATACAGTTTTTGAACGCACCATTTGAAGTGAAAGTGATTGTACCCGCTAAGTGGGTTGTAATAAATTTGAATATGACATCTGAGATTACAAATGTAAGGCTGAATGCATACGATTAGCTTTTAATGGCTAGCTGGCAGGTTTAAAGCATATAGGTGAAGTTCAGAATGTACACTTGTTTCTTCTTCTTATCGTATGGTTGATGAACAACCTGGTGTCGGAGTTTAAACTGCCCGTAGGCCTCTAACATGGCTTTACACACCGTTGAAAAATCTCTCAGGTTTGCTAGTTTCGTCACGATGTTTTCCCTCACCGTTTAAGCAAGTGATAATTAATTCCTAATATTCACATGACTTAAAAAAATTTGAGGTGCTTGCATGAGTTTCGAACCTACGATCTTTAACTTAGCAGTTTGTTTTCAAGTCCGAATCTCAAAGTTTTGAAATAGTATATTATATTTGGTATTGATGACCAAAATGTTATTGAAAGCATTTTAGAAACAAATTTTTTTTTTTTTTTTTTTTTTTTTTTTTCTACGTGGTCTCTCTCAGTTATAGCTCTAGGGAGCTCAGACTGATTAACCGGACTTCTAGCGAGACCTAAAGGCCTCCAGCTAAAGCAATTAAACTAAACCTAAAGCAACTGCAGCTAAGGGCGCCCCCTAATGGGACTCGGGCCTCGGCTTAGGGCGTTGCTTGGGGACATGCTAGGGACTAGCTGGATCTGATTTTGATTATTTAGGGACATGTTTATGGCTACAGGCTCAGCCCGGGCTGGCATAAGCAAGGGTCGGGGAGGACAATTACTGGGTCTTCGCGACGGGCCTCGTCGGCGAGGACGGAAAATCGGGCGGTTCTGTGCAGTGTTTAGAGCTTTTGCTCGTTCGGCGGTCTCTACCTGACAAATGGTGATATCATCGTCGGGGTAGGTGAGCGCGTGCCTCGGACGGCGGATCTTGGAGATACGAGAGGGAGCGTAACTAACGGCCGAAACTAACAGAGGGTTAGGATGGCGGACGGCAGACTCAAAGTATCGTTTAGACGTACGTTTCATAAACTGCTTGATGGTCGGCAGTTTCAAATCAACGTGTAGTTGTTTGTTGCGCAAATAAAAGGGGGCACTGGTGGCCTTGCGCATGAAACGGTTTTGGAGGGTTTGGAGGCGGTTGAACCTAAGGTCGGGCACGTGGGCAAATACGACACTAGCGTAGGTCATAATGGGCCGAATGCAAGTTACGTAAAGTCTCACCTTATTTCTAAGGGATAATTTACTGCTCGCATTGAGGAGATAGTGTAGACGTCCGAGAGCGAAGGCGGCGCGGGCCCGCACCGCTTTCAAATGCTCACGGAATGATAGGCGGTGATCGAGGATTACTCCTAGATATTTGGCCTTGAGTTCCCAAGGGATTTCTTGGCCAAACATGGAAATGGGACGTATGTGCTCAGGCTTAGGGACACCTGGCCTTGCGAATAGGACGGCTGCGCTCTTATCGGGGTTAACCTCGATCCTCCATTTCCGAAACCATGCGCCGAGGGCGTTGGCTGCGGTTTGGAGGGAGCGACTGATCATGTCACAGCTTCTACCGGTATAGTAGATAGCCGTGTCGTCGGCAAAAAGAGCCAGTTTGGTCTTTTTGTTCTTAGGGATATCGCTGGTGTACAGCGTGAAAAGGAGGGGTGATAGCACAGAGCCCTGAGGGACTCCGGCACGGATAGGACGAGGCGATGAGAGAGCGCCTTCGATGCGATAGCGGAAGCTACGGTTCGACAAAAAGTCTCGAATGATGAGCACGAGACGATCTGGCACACCGAGTTGGTATAGCTTATATATTAAGCCATTGTGCCAGACTTTGTCGAACGCTTTCGCTACATCGAAAAATAGCATACCCGTCATCATCTTGGTTTGGAAACCAACACTAATGTGTTCGACAATGCGGTGGACTTGGTGGACACAAGAATGCTTAGCACGAAATCCGAACTGCTCATCAGGCAGAAGACTCTTGGATTCGGCATAATCCTTGAGTCTCTTATAGATGATGCGTTCGTATATCTTGCCAAGAATATTGAGGAGGCTAATAGGTCGGTAACTGGATGGCTCAGAGGCAGGCTTGCCGGGCTTGGGGATGCCGATCACGGTAGCATCTTTCCACGCTTGTGGAAAGAGATTGTGACTTAATGACGCATTAAAAATTGCAGTCATTAGGATGATGAGCGGGGCGGAAAAGAGCTTGATCACCTTATTGGTGATGCCGTCTGAGCCAGGGGCTTTCCTGGGTTTGAGATTCCTAACGATCATTCGCACCTCGTCTACGGTGACAGGGGGCAGAGGGTCATCCGGATCCTCGGTGGGAGGGAGAGCAGCTTTACGTTCGACGGTGGCGTCCACCATGTCGAGGTGGGCCTTGTTTACTGGTAAAGTGCTGGGCGAACATTGGGCTTCTAGACTGTCGGCTAGGCATTCGGACTTCTCATCGTCATCGAAGGCTGGGCTACGATTAGGACGATTGAGAGGGGGCATGGGTGATTCCTGCTTGGACTTGAGCTTACGTTGGAGTTGCCAAAAGGCCTGGTGAGTCGGCTCGAGACTACCCGTGAGCTGACCCCAATGCTCGTCTCGCATCTCTTGCACGCGGTTCCCCACTTTACGTTGTAGAGAACGCGCGAAGGCGCGATTCGCTTCAGTGGGGTAAGCTCTAAGGGCTCGGATAGCCGCATTCTTCTCCGTCATCAGTTCACGCACATCATCCGGCAGTTTCCCCCGGTCGATATCGACCGCCGGAACCTGTCGTGAACAGTCGTTCACTAAGGATTGTACGTGACATGTGAGAGAGTCGATTGCGCCCACCGTGTCGTCGATCGATACTATGTCATCGGGAATAGAATCAAGGTGGGCGGACGAAGTAGACTGGAGGCGTTCCTCTAGTTTCCTCCAATCCGTTACCACCTTGGTAGGGACGGGCAGCCCTGGATCTGGGGGGCCTACGCGCGGAGCTAAATCTAAGATCACAGGGCGGTGATCGGAATTGAGCTCGTCTAACGCCTCTAACGAGCGTATACGTAAGTTTACGTTCTTTAGAAGCGCTATGTCGAGCACATCCGGACGAAGGCCTAGTGTCTTTGGAAAATGCGTGGGGTGCATTGGAGCTACAACATCAAAGTTGAGAAAGCTACTCAAGGATTCTAGGTTCTTACCCCTCGTGTTGTTCGAGTGGGAGTTCCAGGATATGTGTTTCGCGTTGAAGTCCCCTGCTATAAGGACAGAGTCGCTTAAGGCAAAGAGGGATTGGAGATCGGACTGGATAGGAACGTTACGTCCAGGAGGAATGTATGCCGACACGAGTGTGATCGGGCTATGTCCGGTCATGCCTATCCGACAAGCAGAAGTCTCAATGTGAGAGAGGGTCGGGGGCTCGATAGGTATGCAGTGCAGGGACCTTTTGTAATAAATAAGGGTGCCGCCTTTGGCAGAGCGGGTCCTGTCGTTTCGAACTAACTGGTAGTTAGCGATACGAGGATTCCGCTGTGCGGGTTTTAAGAATGTCTCCTGTAAGAGGAAGACATCAAGGTGATGGTCGCGGAGGAACATGGCTATCTCATCCCGTTGATTCGATAAGCCATCGGCGTTAAAGAAGCCTATTTTAAGGGATCGCGGTTTGAGTCTGCAATTAATTGTAGAATTCATGATTAATTAAGGGTTATTAGCGATGCGGAAATTGGCCACGGCCTCGGATATGTCCGTGTAAGTGGCCAAGACTTTGAAGTAATCCTCGACAGAGGTAGCACGGGCGATGGCCTCGTAGGCATCGTTGATCCTGTTCCGTTGGAACATGGAGAAGAAATTGAATACCACTTTTTGTTTGTGGGAATCGGAGACCTCTTGCGCAGTGGGGGCAGCGCGGGATTTGGGGGCTTGCTTGGGAGCAGGCGCTGCAGTGGGTTTTGGGGGCAAGGTTAGTGCGCCAGAGGGTGCTGGGGGTGGTGACGGTTGAGGAATACTAAGATCCATCAACGATGGGATGATACTGGGGGTGGATGGCTGTTGATTCAGCTTGTTCCACGGGGAAGGCCTCTGTGGGCCAAGCCGTTCAGGCAAGTTGGACGACGGGAGGGAAGGAAGTTTATTCCTCTTAAGGCTGGCCTCATTGCGCTTTGCCACCTTTGGGTTTACGCGTGGGGCTTTCGGGCATCCGCGATAGTTCGCAGGGTGTCCGGAGCTCCCGCATAGAACGCAGCTGGGTGGCTCAGTGCATAAGGCGCGGTCTTTAGGGCGCTGGCAGTCACTTGTGCCGTGATCCCCTAGGCACTTGACGCACCTGGGTTTCGCGTAACAGTGACGCTGGGAGTGGCCGTAAAGTTGGCAACGGTGGCACTGGGAGGGAGGGCCCGATTTGTGAGGGGGTTCAGCCTTGATGCCAGATAGGTGGCACAAGGTTTTGATATTGAAAAGGGATTGTTTGGCGGCAGGGGTGAGTTCGCTTATGACGAGGACCATGTCATAGGCTACACCTCCACGGCCACGGTGCATGCGATGCACTTCTAGAGCGGGGATATTTTGTGATTTAAGATCACTGAGGATCGAGTTCGTGTCGATCTGTTGGGGAATGCCTCTAATGACAACGCGGAGGAGGCGTTCTTCGGGGAGGGCGTACGTGTGGAAGGACACGTTACGCTCCCGGAGGAGTTTGGAGAGCGATCTAAAGTCGCTGGAAGACGGCACCTGGACTTTGATGCCGTGTTGGGTTGAGCGGGCGTTGGTGTAATTGATCCTAAGATCAGTGCACCATTTGGACACATCGGTCCATTTGCCCTTGTCTTGAATATACAGGGGCGGAGGGGGCGGTATTTTCCTCGGGGCTGAGGAATCGCCGTTGGCTTGTGGGGTGGGGGTCTGCGGGCGGGAAGCCTGCGGGGAAGATGTCGGGGAGGGCACTGGAGAGGGGTCAACCCTCTTCAGGGATTTAGGGGGGGCATGGTTTGCAGACGATTTCTGCTTGCGTTTTTTGCCGACGACTGTAGTGAAGTCGTCGGAAGAAGAGGAAGAGAAACAAGTGTCACACTCTTCGGAATCGGAGGACGATGATGGCTCAGAGGCCATATCGACATCGTTGATGGAACGAGTCGATGAGCTGCGCGATAAGGAATGCGGCGCGGGGGGATAAGCGTCCGGAGACAATGGGGCGGCCTGGGACAAAGGCACTTGAGATTCCGCGAATTCTATTGTTTGCGCAGGTGCGCTAGCGGCGGACAAAGGGCTATCCGAGCAGGTAGCCAGACAGGTTTCTACCTGTGAGGGGGCAGCGGAACGCGGAAGGAATTCACGCGGGATTTTATTGCCAATTTTGGCGAAGATTTCTGGATCTTGTAGAAGATCCCTTAAGATGTCTATGGCTTTGGCCTCGGAGGCCTTAGCCTTCGATTTCCTAACCATAGCGGGTGCGCATTTACACCGATTCGGAAAAACGCGTCGCGTTCCGGGAAGAAGAATCGGTAAGAAACTTCCCGGCAGTCGCGCCTATAATAATGTCTAACTAGACCGCTCCCCGGGTTGGACAGGCCCGGGGGTGTGTATTATTCGTATGATCCTCCCCACCGGGTATAGGCAGGGAGGAGTGAGTCCTACGGTGTGCCCTAAGCTTGTAATCCCTTCGCCAGTCTTATTGTGCGAACGGGTCCCTGACAGCTTTAGTGCAGAGGGTGATATGGGCCGAAGCTTGCAGCACCCAAACAACACTAAAGGATAGGAGAATAGGGAGTGGAAAGGTGGGATGAAGGTGATAGCTAGTGTCGACTAGGAGACCCCCCAAGGCCGGTGGTACTAGCTCCTTCCGATGGATTGCTTTGCCCTGAAGGGGCGCAGCGGGTGTATCGGGTCCACACCCCACTCGGTTTCGTTAGCACCGTTAGGTTTCCACCGAGGACCACCAAATAGTGGCTTTACCCAGATGGGGCTAAACAGCGAGAACTGTCAAAGAAATAGATCGTCTGCCGCCTTGAAAAAGGCAGCTTCGGATCAAAATCTGGCGGAGCTACGGCGGGGCGTAGCGCAGAGTCTCAGACAATAGCGGTCAGAGCGCGCGCGGACACGTCCGTGCGCGGTGAGAGCCAGTGAGCGAGTCTTTTTTCACCTTAGAAACAAATAAAACAATTAATAGGTTAATAATTTATCGCGTTTTATCGCTTTGTGTAGAATGCGCCTTCTGTACATTTTGTTTAAAAGCAAAGAGAATATAACCACTTGAGAGCCGATAGTCTTATTTCTTCTAGGGAACACGACTAGCCACGGCGGGTCGGGGGACGAAAAAAAAAGCATGGCTGTGATTGGCTAATGCAACAATGTCAGTACGAATACTCCGCCCAAAATGCTGTACTACGAAATTATGTGACAATTCAATCGATATCGATAAAGTAAAAATCATTATAAGTATTCATGCTAAAAAATATAGACTAAGCCTGGACGGAGGTACGTATGTAGACGTGTGAATGAATGAATATTGTACATGAATAAGTGAATATGTCACTTAAATGAATAAGCTATTCTTCAGAGGCGTGTCTAAAAAAGGGATTAAAAAATAAAACATCACACATTAAAAAAATATTTAAATCAGGTTTTTCTTTAATTAAATTTGTTATTTTACATTAAATCCTAAATTTACATTTGCTATAACAACTGTAATAAATATGAAAACAATGTATAGGTACGTCATTTTTTATATGAGTAATGAAGAAAAAGAGGGATGACTATGTGTCATCAGTAACCACAGAAATAAACTTAAGAAATTCAATGAAAACCATCAAACTATCTAACATTAAAAATATCGTGTGAGGTATAGTTTGAAAGGGCTTTTCATAAGGATTTCAAATATGAGCCTCACAAAAGTTTGGAAGGATTAATCTTAGGCACCACTAAAAATCGTGAAAAAAATTATTTTTACAAAAAATAATAATAATAATTAATATTACGTATTTGAAAACTTGAGCATCCGCCTTTTCTTTGAAGTCGGTTAAAAATAACAATTGTGGTTATGAATTTGTATGAACAACACTGCTTCATTAATTGCTTATTTAAAAGCATAATATCTCTTTATCTCTAGGCATAGGTGAGTATCTAATATTAATAATATCATAAAATATTAATATTACGTGTATTGAATACTAAATAAACCTAAATATAAAGTTATATATAATTAAGTTAAAAAAAAATAAAAAATATTGTATTGTAGTAACATTAAAATGACACATGTCTAGTATCCAACTACAATTTAAATGAATACGTAAATACATCCTACTACTTACAATAATTTATATCGATATCAACATGTATCGGTGGTTTTATTCCATTTGTTCACCGCACTACTGCATTAAAAAGAGATAGAAGAATGACAAATCGTCTAATGAGAGAAACGTACAACGATAATGGGCGAGTCCATTCTCACATCAACTATCCAGTTTTACTTGAGCCCTGCATTTTTCTTATTATTTGTAATATTGTGTAATGTAATAATAATGTAATGTCAATTAGTACTTACCGATGGAAGGTGATACCGTCTTTTTTATAATTTGATGTTTTAGATGATTTTCCACACCATTTAACCGCACAAGAAGGCATTTTAAAACTTGGTTTTGTGGAAATGACAAATACGCACAGGTCTAGCACTTGGTCGCAAGTAAAGTGAGCGTACGTACCGCGGACTTACATATGAGCGAAATCGCTAATGTGTGGCTAAAGTTTGTAGCGTGTATGCGCAGTCAATTGGTTATATTGTCATTGTTTAAAAGTAACGAGCACTTTGCCATGATTTATATCCTAGATGTTGAAGTTAAGGATTGTAAGATTAAAAAGCTATTAAAATATGCAAGTTGTTACTTGTTGCCAGGCTTCAACGAGTTCTCTTTAATTTGCAGTTCAACTAAGTGGTTTTGTAATAAGTGTTGTAGCAGTCTGTTCAATGATAGTCTAAGTTATGATCGTTGGTAGGCCAGTCAGAGGTCTCAGATTCGAACCCAAGGAACGCATCGGTGACTTTTCGTAAGTAAGTCAAAATGCTGTCGGTCCTGCGTGTGCGCCTGATCTTTCTCCGGTAGTTTCGGATTGCTTTTCCATTGGACTATGAGAGTGAGAGCGTAGAGTGCACTGTGTTTGCACATACACGTAAACAACTGGAAACCGAATTTCTTGATTATAACATTGAGAAAAAAAAACTAATTTAGAAAACAATATCTGACAAAAACACTAAGCACAGTTGACATAAAGACAGTAGAAAAATCGATTTAATTACTATTGAAATAAAGCTCATAATAGTTCTCACTGATGAGCCGCTAACCGTACGTTTAAAACTCTCATGAATATGAAAGTGACATTTGATAATGAAATAAAAATATGCTGAAAGTTATTTTTTTTATACCCAATCACTTACACCCACGTAAATGATTTTGGCAATCTCTAAATATAGAATGACAAATTCACTTTCCTTTTTATTTGTGAGAAAGTAAATATGGCAGACTAATTAACGATTTGTCAATCAACATTTTTGGTCACACGATTATGGCGTATAATAAAAAATCATTTTTAAGCTTTTAGCTATTTTTTTTAAACATGTTTCGATCAAGTTGAAATTTTTGCTTAATTGATTTTATATCTTCAATCAACTTCAACGTGTGAGCAAGATAGCAGATTAGCTCGAAGACTTAATTGAGCTGAGCTTAATCCGTCAAACATCGGATATTGAGACAAAAGGAAATCAATTGTCATGCGACTTCGGCGTCTTTGTGATAGTTACAAGTTTAATTGACTTTTAAGACTAACGCAAGCATTGGCGTGCCTAGTACCTAACAACGTGCAAGACCAACAACCTATTCAACAGTTACATTGAAATTTAAAAAAAAATATTCCGGAAAAAAAAATACATTTCTGTGATTGACTTCGGCAGGGCTTCGGAAAAATGTGTGATAAGCACGCCACTGGCGAAAAAGATGCTGTTGCTATTCTTCCCCGTCACTACCGACACCACAAGTTCTCTGAACATTTCTGAAACAGCTCGTTATTTTATGTGCAGAATACCGCACATAATATGCGCATAATTTATCTCTTGATTGTCCCACATAATTTGAATTCTAAACCACCACAATGGTGCAGTTTGCCAAGTAATATACGTTAACGTGGAATATGTTTAGCAATAAGTTGTAATTATACTATTAACTAAAGTATTATGAAGTATTCTAAATTATTATTTGCAATTTGTTTTAACAAGTTAGAGCTTGAGTTTATCAATTACAAACAAATATTCAAAAATAGATAGATAAATATTTTTGTGAATTTTTTACATGTTTTAGAACATGTTTAGTTAATCAATATTTACTTATCGGCAAAAAAAATTAACTCAATCAGTCTGGTAGTTTTTGCGCCAATCTCTGGCAGACAAATAGACAGACAATGTTTCTAAAACTACATTTGCACTTACCTACCTTTATTCAAAAATATTCAATGTACAGTTTTTACTTGGTTACGATTTTATTATATGTATCAATAGATAATAAATCTCTGTCACACAATTATTGATAGTACTTATCCCTGTCTCGTATAGACTGTAGCTTATCCGAAAAACAAAACGTAATTTATCAGTAAATTCCAAAGCTCTTTATTTCCATCTTAAATGCTTTCAAATTCCTCTGGGAATAAGATGTATAAATAATCGATTAAATCTATTTCATCTATCACCGTTATATAGCAATCCCTGAAAGAATGTTAACAACATTTTCCTTGTAATGATTTTCTAAAAGATAGTCCCGACCGCTTTGCATTGATTAACGGTCTCACAGAATTTCTTTTCGTAGAATAATCATCTTACTGTTAAATCCCACTCAAGACTGAAAGACAATTTAGTTAGATAACCAATTTTGTTTTCTACGAAATTTTGCGTGTAGGTGTTGATGTAATTGCAAATAGCAGTGATAGCTTAGGTATGACCGTTGGAGAACAAGTCAAAGGTAGTAAGGTTCGAACCCACGCACGCACCTCTGACTTTTCGACTTTTGAGCGAGAGAGATTAGCGGGTATCTGCGTCTTAAGACTTGAATGAAAAAAACAGTACTCAAGGGATTTTTCAATGGTGTGTAAAGCCATGTGTATTAACTCTGGCACTAAGTTGTTTATCAAAAACATGGTAAAGAATTTGGGTTATTGTGGTGAGATTAGTCAGCTTAGACTTTACGTTACCTAGCCTAGCTGCTTCGTAGCTTCCTGCTTCCGTGGATGCTCTCTTTATGTACGTCTAACCTACTTTCTTGTACAACAATGTGTACCGGCAAGACTTTAATTAGGTAATGGACAAGTCTATCGAAGTGGCCACATGTTCGTCGAATTAAACCTAAATTAGGTCTCGACTCGAAAGGAAGAAGAAGACGATAAAGAAAAAGCATGGTTCATGAATATTTGGAAAGACTGCAGTAGAAAAAAATACTTACTTCTGATGTATATTGTATGTATCTTCAAATATGTAGGTAAACATTTTAAATTAACTCATAAAATATACTAATACGAGTATACTTTTTTCAATTTACGTTAGCGATGTTGTGGAAAAGTATTCGGAATATATATTACCGTATTTTATAAGTTCTTCTGAACACAAGACCCACTTCAAGCACATCCTACGGACAATTAATCATGTCAAACGTCCGTAAAACAAACCCAGGGTTATGACATTTTGAATTATTATAGGGTAAAAGGATTACAGATCACCTGATTACATTCCTCAGTGCCTCACTGGTATAATGGTTACCAGTGTGGTTGCTGAGAAGTAGGCTTTTGGTTCGATTCTTAGGTCCTGCAATCAGCACGAGCGGTTTAAAATATGTTGTTACGATGTTACGACGACGAAGGACTTAAAATCTTTTTAGCATTGCAAATAAACAGCACGAAAATACCGTAAATGTGGTATATACAACGAAATAAACTCTCATACGACTGAATCATGTTATCTAATGACTCAACAAATTATAAAATTTACATAAGACATGCTGCGCTGTAGGTCAGATACGCCATCTTGAATCCGTGAATGAACATAGGGAATTCCGTACGATATTAATATACATCGATGTTATTGTGTAAGTGACCCATTGAACACCCAACTTGACTACTACGCCTGTGGCTTTATAGGGTAGGTAATCTTATCGATCAATACAGTCGACACTTTTCAACAGAAGTTAAATCTTACTTTGGGTACCAGAGTTTTGATAACACTGTTTATTTGTATAAGGTCACATGTTTCTTGTCTCTGTTTAGTGTTAGTGTCAAACATTTTGGTTAATAAAGAATTTTATTATTTATTATTTACTTCCATAGGATATTACTGATTTGTGTTTAATGAAGAGTCATACTTATTCATATTCTGATGAGGAAGTCTCCACAGTCGCAGTAAACAAAAAATAAGGTGTAATTTTGAATCTTGGGGTCGGATTCTAACCTAACATTTACTAACGTAACCTAACCAGGGGCCTTACATTTCAACTATGAAGCTAATTCCAGTACCAATTTATATGCAAACTTTTTTATCAACATTGCAGACGTTTAAAAAGCGCGTGCTAAGCAAACAATTTCCTGGCTAATTGAGGAATTAAAATTTTTGCATAGATAGAGCGTGAACTGGAGAATAAACACCAAAATCAATATACCAGTTAAGATTGTTAAGTGAAACCTTAACGCAAACCGGTTTATTTACAACAAATAAACAGATTAGTAAGAAAATAGTTTATGATATTGATGCACTCAACGTATACTCCCATTTAATGATGTTAATGTTAATACACTGCCATTTGAATATACAAGTTGGTGCTTATGAGCGCTTGACACATTCTTAATGCAGTTAGCAATAACCTGCTTCGGTCAATCTGTACTGGATCTGTGGATGACTTGAATCTCTTTTGAGATTTGTAAGAACTCTTTTGACTTAATGAGATAATCAAAGTTTTTTATCTGTATCTACATGGGCTTCATCATCATCATCGTCATCATAAGCCGAAGACGTCTACTGTTGAACAAAAACCTCCCCCGTAGAACATACATGGGCTTATGAAACATATTATACTGTATCATAATTATCGCACGTAACAATAATTTTCTATTGCCTTATTTATCTACCTTCTAGAAATTAAGATCCCAAATCAGTAGGTAGTATTTTGGGACATGTGGACAGTATTCCATTTTTCAATAAAATTAAATAATATCTTTAAATTAATTCTATTACTTATTCTCGTTTATACTAATCAGCATTATAATAATACCTTTATTGCGCTGAAAATGTACAGTTTTCATACATAAGTTAGAACTGTTATTTCGTTTTTTTTTTCTACTGACATTTTGACATAGGCCTGTTCTTGAGGATTTTCATTTGTCTTCGTCTCTAATTCTGCGAGAGAGGACACCGTTTTTGGATGTCATTCTCCTATTGTGTCATTTGTGTACTTTTTCTCTTACCTTCACGAGAAAAACTAATCTGATATCGTTCTTGTCTATTTCCAATTCAATAATCTTTAGGTGTTGTCTTGTCCATTTCCATTTTCTTCTCCAGATAGAGGCTACAGCATTTTGTTTTTTATTTAATAGACTCACGCCTGTATTCCCTAGAGGGGGTAGGCAGAGGTGTGCAGCACACCCACGTTTCGCCGGCTACGTTACAAGTCCCATGTAATAGGGGGCGAGCCTATTGCCATTAGCCGGGCATAATTCGAGACTCCGTATTGCTAGTGATCGTTTCATAATTTCCTAATGGAAACCCCAATAACACTTTGCCCGACCCGGGGATCGAACCCAGGACCTCGTGCTCAGCAGTCGCGCTTGCTACCACTAGACCAACGAGGCTTTTATTTAATTCAGCAAATATTATAAGCTTACTATTACCGCTGTTCCAATCTAACTGTAGTACGATGACAAGAGATCGCGTGACATCTAAACCATTCACACCGTTATTAATGTCATGAAACTCAAATTATGTTATGTATGTTTGTAAACTGTGTTCCATTAATACTGTGGCTCTCGTTGAATTGTCAACGACATACTCGCAGCATACGTGGCCTTTATTGTCAGACCCCTACCATGAAACTCGGTTTCAAGGTTTTTGATTTCACGTAATATAGGCCAACTCAATTTTTTTAAAGTAAGTACGAAAGTAATCACGGATAGTCGAATCTATACCTATGTAAAATTTAAAAAAAAATATGACAGTGAGCCAACAAATATGCAGACATTGCCAGTTAAATAAAAGAAGCAGGTGATAATTCGATTATAATACGCACATAACTTACGAAAAGTTAGAAATGCGTGCCTTGGTTTCGAACCTGAGACTTGTGACTTGGCAGTCCAACGGTCATACCTATAGGCTATCCTGCATTATGTGCGATAATTATGATACAGTAGGTATATCTTTTATAAGCCCATGTATGTATGCACTGACATAATTATCCCATACATCGCATGTTTATTAAGAAACTGACCTATTGGAACATAGGTTAGAATTGAGTTTTGCATACGCACAGACCTCTACTAATGCCATCTATGATTTCTATTATAATTTTATGTAATAACTAGATATGTACTGCTACTAATAATAATTTAATAATACTCGAGATATTTGCTAAGAACTAGACCAGACCCTAATTACAAAATCTACTTCTTTTCTTCTTCTTCTTATCGTGTGGTTGATGAACAACCTGGTGTCAGAGTTTAAACCGCCCGTAGGCCTCTGACATGGCTTTACACACCATTGAAAAATCTCTCAGGTGTGCTGGTTTCATCACGATGTTTTCCTTCACCGTTTTAGCAACTGATAATTAATTTATAATACGCATATAACTTACGAAAAGTCAGAGGTGCGCGCCTTGGGATCGAACTCGAGACTTCTAACTTGTCAGTCGACGGTCATACCACTAGGCTATCAGCTACCTATCTATCTACTTCTTTGAGATAGGCCAATGTATTATTAAGTGTGCGACATACCACTGACATTATTCTCAATATCCCTAAGATTTCTAATATAAATCTTAAATAAGGTAGAATAGAGTAAAATTAATGTTTACGACTATTATATTGTTAATTTAGACACTGTGGTAAGGTTACATACCTACTAGGAGCTGTAAGTGCTGTGACCCACATTCGGCACATTTTTGAGCTAACTCTAAACCGCGCTAACGTTCCGCATTTAATTATCCAAGCACAATATGAGCGTATAAGCACAATGCGACATACAATATACTAAGGTACGTTATTGTGTCGTATCCGCAAAGCTTTTGTGGCCGAAACTAAAATCGAATTTTGGTTTCCGTGCTAGTTTGGCCGAAACTTAAATGGCAACTTAGTACTTTTCGTGTAAAACCATTTGCAAGGAATTTGTTGGTAATAAGTGACACACTGCCAAGTTGGAAATCTTGTGTTTTATTATAAAAATTTGGCGTCAAACGTTGACTCAGGTTTAGTGCCGAAACCAAAATTCCATATTAGCCGAAACCGAGACCAATTTAGATGCTTTCGTTCGGCCTATTATAAAATTATTCCCTATTAATTATAATCGTGTATCGTTCATTGTTTGTCTTTCACGAGGGTAAGATGGATTCTGAAAGCAATTGTGCTCAAACAAAAGGTTTTGTGTAATTATTTTAGGGTCTAAAATAATAACTTGCGGATACTCTGAATTCATTGTTTAGTCTATGTAATGAGAAAATCAATAGTATTTTGAGGTATATAGTTAGTTGAAGTATAAAACAGTACCTAGTATATTTCTTTATGAAACTGATAACTCATCTGGCTCGCATGAGGTCCAATTGGCCTATCTAACGGCCAGAAAATACGTAGCAAAATTTAGAAATTTTACAAAAAACAAAATCGAATACGAGCAGGATATGAACCTGCGACCTTCTTCGCATGCGTTAATGTGCTTTAAGAACGATATAAATAAAATAAACAGCCACTTAACACTCATTAATTAATTCAATTCATAAAAATTATTCTGAACAAGCTGTAAATAACGTGGAACATAAAATAAAGAATATTTAAGTTCACATTATACTAAAAAACCCAATAGTTTATATATAGTTTATTATTTAAGAAAGTTACAAAACTGAATAATAAAATAAAATATTATCGCCTTAATGACAAGAGACTCGTTCTAAATTGATTTTAAATAACGACTAACAATGTCAGAGGTGAATTATTTTGATATAAAAGATATTTAACCTATAAACTCTAAAAAATATTTTTAAAAAAAGAATGTTTGTGAGACCAATTTGTTTATTGACGTACTTAAGTCCTAAATTTATATGTGACCCCATGTTAAAAATGTCATTAATAAATAAAAAAATTTTTTTTTATTGATTTCGAAATAAAATACTGTAAGAACAATTAAAAATTTAAAAAAAAACCGATACATTTTTTTAGTTAAGTACAATCTCGATCTCAAGCTCAAGTGACCTTACATTAAAAAAAAAACTGAATGAAAATCGAGCTACGATGCCACAGACACAAGTCAAAGCTTTTATAACATCCCTCTTTTTTCGTCGGAGGTTTGAAATAGTTCTGGTTAATATTTTTATCCAAGTATCAATTATTACTCTAGTGTAGAATTATGCAGCTAGTTCAGCGCACACTACGATACGTGCGTGGCGCTAACCCTTTCATCACTGTAGACTTAATAAATGCCTATCTGACCCCTAAATGTCGTCACCTACAGCTTAACAAAAAAGAGTCTGAGGCGGTGACAACTGAAAATAAAAATAACGAAGTAATCAACCTATGACTATTTCTTGACGTGACATTTCAACAATTTCTAAGACAAATACAATAAACTTCTTAACCAAAGCGAACTTTACAACACTTTTCCCATGATCACAATCGATTCTAAAAACCATCTTTACAATCGATGCCGTAAAATGATTTATTGTATCGATAACATTCAATTAATAATTCGGACAAAGGCTTTCATCGATAAATTCATTGTCATTTCTTTTGTAATGAGTACGTGTGGCAACTACTAAATATTTTAATAGAAAGATTAATCGATAACTTGTGTATAGAAAAGTATCGATAAAATTGAGGTTTACGAACTACTTACTAGTTTTTTCACTTGATGATAAGCAATTTTTTTAGTCAATTTATTTGCTACATTTGGTATGTCAGTCTTCGATTGGGTTTTGGAAAAATGTTGGTAAGAAGGCCCTGTAGGGTTATATAGAGATATGGTGGGCGTTTGAATACGAACCTACCTAGGTAATGGAATTATTCTATGATTGAACACACCTGCCTATAAATCTCGATAAATAACACTAAATTGTATTGTTAGTCTCATCAGTACATTTTTGTTTGACTTCTTCTTTTTGCGAATCGATGGCATATTTTTTTATTAAATTTTTCCACTCCAAAACTCTGCCACGCAGACCGCGTTCCCAGATGCAGTCATTAGGTCATCTAACGTGCAGGTGGCAGGGCATGCAACGCAGGACAAAAGGTGAGCCATTGTCTGCGGGGAGACGCCGCACTCACACCGAAGATTGATTTGTTTGACTGATATTATTGTATTGTAAATATTGTAATATATTGTTATTTTTTACCCTGGTTTGTGTAAGAAGGCCTTCGCTAAGCAATGGAACTGAGTAGATTTATTTTAAATACAGTGATTAATAAAATAAACCAATTGGTAGTTGTAATTACAGAAATTGGAACACCGAAAATTTTGTACATAAATTATGTTTCTGACAGCCATGCAAATTATCTTATATCTCTCCATTAAGAATTATAGATTCAAGATAAAACAATAATGATTTATTTGGAGGCTAGAGTCCTGAATATGAATTAAAATGTTTCTTTTCAAAAACATGCAATTGAAAGAAAAGATTTTATTTTTTATTTAAATGTAAGCCTTCGTTATATAGCGCAAAAACCCTATACGGCTGAGTGCAAAGCATTAATAAAATACACACATGAAAAAAAAAACAACAACAAAACCCGACACTGAAATAAAATTCCCTTCGTTCGTGTAAAACACATTTAAATTGTAAATACTTCTCCGCGCGACTATACTCGTACACAATATGGATGAAAGTGAAAATGACCTTAAAACGTGTACAAACATTTGTAGGTACCGTCTGGTGTTAGTTGACAAAAAATAAAGTACATCCAGGCACAAAAAGACTATAGAAAGTGGACTAAGAAATAAAGAATGGACTTTTTTCCTACCATTCTTTCTTCTATCGTAATTTCGTTTATATCTACAGAGAAAATTGGTTGGTAATGAGCCGCGGTATTCATTTAAAACTCGATAAATTAAGGCTTAGTGTCCGCTCCAATGGGCCCCAGATTGGAGTTGCGCGGAAAATATAGCAGCAACGCGTTTTTTTCCGCGTAAAAACGCAACTGATTTCGATTTCAAGTGTGAAGTTTTTTTTAATGTTCAATGTTAAATTACAATAGTATTTAAAAAGTGTATTTGTAATAGTTGATATTTTAAATAAAGTAAAAAAAAATGTTTTTTTGTTATAATTTAACTAAATTTTTTAACATAGAACAATTTGATTACGAGCGGGATTTGAATCTGAAACCTGTAAAACCGTTAAACCACGACACTCTGCACTCTGAGTTATTCATAATTTTGTATTACTGCTAATGCAATCTAAATTCTTTTCTATGTACCTATATATATTCAATCGTTCTTAACGGTAGTTTCAAAATACCATAAAATATACTATGATTTTATTATTCTTAGACGATCATATATTACTTATTTTATATTTTATAATACACTAGCGCCCCGCCCCGGCTTCGCACGGTTACGCTAATATGCATGTATATACACATAAACGTTCCTCTTAAATCACTCTATCTATTCAAAAAACCGCATCAAAATCCTTTGCGCAGTTTTAAAGATCTAAGCATACATAGGGACAGACAGGCGCGGGAAGCGACTTTGTTTTATACTATGTAGTGATATATCTTCTATAGAATCTAGCTTTTTAGGTTTAGTTCTCAAAGGGATCTTGTTATTAAGCCTATTGTCCGTCAGTCTCAAGGCTGTTATCTTTTAAACCGTAATATGGGTCCACCATACAAGAAACATGTTTTTTTTGGGTTTTTGTACGGAACCCTTTGCGTGCGACCCCTTTGTTTTTGCGTAAGTGCGAGTCCGATTACGCAATCGCCATGTCATCCGCAGCTAAGTTTATAAGTTCATAAACACAAATATCCGTGGCTGTTTCCATAATTCTTCTCTACAAATTATATTCAATTAAACACGAAATAATAACCTAAATAACACTTCAATTATAATTATTTTTGGAATAAAAAATAAGGTATTTAATTATAACATCAATAAAAAAATAACTATTAAATTGTGATAATATTTTATACTATGTGTTTCATAATAATAAATCATATAATTTTTAAATGAGGCGCTTGTCGCAAAAAGTGTTACTTATTGATTAAAATATACTAATTAATAACGTTTAAGTAGATCTCATATTAGTTAACGGTTTTGATTATTACATCGTTTATCAAATCATGTTGAAAACGGTTTTCTGTCTAATAATATATATTTTTAGCAAGTTTTTGGTTTTGGCACTCAATAATTAAGTCATTAATAATACACGTGAAGCTATATAATTAATTATTATATTTTGATTTAGTTTTAAATATTATTAATTGTTTATTACGGTACTCTACACTGATATTTTAATTATTATATACATTTTATTTATTCAGTTAAAAATATTGTTGTGCCATTTGCTATAGGCTATGTATATTTTTATTATACCTACTTATAATAAACTGACTAAAGTAGCAAATAAGCACACGGCCCGTCTGCGGTATTATAGAAGGAGGGGAAGACTGAGGAGGGGGATGAAGGAATCCGACCTCTGACCTTACGAATCGCAACAGTACAAATTCGGTTATAACGCTTGTCATGTCGATATACTGTTAAAGGGTGGTATTCATCTGGTCTAGTCGATCTGATGGAACCACCTGACGTACCTATATTATTATATGTATACTTGATATTTTGACAAAACCCATATAAGCCTTTGTAAGCCAAACCTTAAAATTTAATGTTCATAAAAAAGAACATTTAATTTTAAATATTATGTCGTACTTATTTTTAAATATATAACCTACATTCAGCAGAAATATCTTTGCCCAACCATTAAAAAAGTACTCACCAAAAAAAAAACATGAATGTCACAGACTACACGAAAAAAAGTTACCGTAACCAGTTATTTTAGTAACGGAAAGTATCACGATAAACTCGTAATAATAAAAATCGATCGTAATCGGTTAGTGAGAAACAATCGATATGAGATATCTTAACGATACAAAACGAATCGATTTTTTATTACGATCATCCGCTGTAACAATTTGTAAGAATCGTAACAAATGTTATATAATGTTATTGTTAATGTTTGAGATGTTAAGCGAGTTTTCTTGGCTTAAGCGTTAATTGGGTTTCTGTCTTTGTCTACGCCATAGTGCCTAATAGGGATAGTGAGATAGATATTATTAACGCGCTAGGATGCAGGTGGAGAAGGAGCTAAATGATGTGATGAAACCACGGGAAAAAGATTTTTTTGTAAAAAACATCATCATTGATTATTAACTATAAATTTAAAAAATAATTAGAAACTCCGACACATAAAAACCTCAATTTTTGTTTGGCTTACAACACTCTCGGTCAAGTTACCTTTTAAATAAAAATAAAAATAGGTTCATCCCTTTGGTAGCTCCGTATAGTAAGTGAAACGTTTTAGCGAAAATCATATTCGGAGTTGTAAATTTTGAGAGTGTGATAGCCTTCTAATCAGCCAGGTGAGGAACAAATATTTTAATAACATGAAAGTGAAAAGTAGACGAGCAAAGTAAGTATAATCCATTTTAGAGAACATTGTTCACGATCAAAAACTATTTTGCTTAATCTGAGATATCCAAAGCGACTACAACGAAAAAATCTTTTCATAAAAATTTTGCAAAAAATTGACGTACAACTTTTAATTTCACTAAACGGCATGTCACGTCCATACATTCAAATACATTCAAAAGTTAAACTGTTCAGCATTTACGTCACGGACGAAAAACATTAGAGATTCTGTGAGCGACTGTATTTATGTAACAGGCGCCAATGGAACATCGCGTTCCATCCATTTTTTTTTGACATCTATTGAATTGAATCGTCACAGAAGCTATTTAATCAACTTTGAATGACTTGATTCATATTTTATACTCCATATCTCTATTTTTTTTTGGGAATTTGCCAAATAAAATCGTCAATGAATCTACAAGATCAGGTCCAGAGAGTGTAACATGTAGTGTACCATGTAATGTATCGCGTATTCTTCGTTTGGATGACGTCGTGTAGTGTTCGCAGTCCCACGAAGAATTTATGGAAACATAATTATACAATACATTAGACGTTACACTCATCTGGAACCGCCTTAAGCCTGTAATAAATTTAAAAAATCTTTTTTTTGCAAAAACAGCCGCTGTCTAACACTTTCACTTGGTTTTAGATAATCGTTGGTAATTACCGTGGGTTAACGCATCAACGGCTCGACAGGCGTCTGGAGATAGCTTTTTTTTTTCAATCTTTATTATTAGAAATTTCGAATTATATTTTTCTTTTCTAAGAATCGGTTTTGTAAGAATAGTTAAACTTTCGATTTTAGAAAGGATTTTAAAAAAGAAATATTTTAGATTTAAAAAATATTTTGTTTTTTAAAATGATTTACTATGCCGGTTGTTGTCTTTGCTACTGGAAACTATTACTTAACATAAGCTGCAAAGCCTTCGAAACTTAAGTGTCTTTAGATTCGCTAATAGTTTGTCTGTATTTTTTTATTAACTTTTCTTTTGACCGCTCGGGCATCAAGCGAGTTTGCTATTCAAAACCAAACACACTCCATAACACAAGATTTACGGAACACAAAAAAACACTTTCGCATTTCAATTTCATCCAAGAATCTTATGAAATATGAAGATTCAATGGTCCTTAATCGAATTTTGACGACGTCATAAGCAGTTTTTGTGTTTCATGCAAAAAACTTGCGGATCCAAGTTTAATAGGAACGTGTGGTGGCGTCCTAAAAAATAACTTGTCTTTTTACCCGATTGCGCGAAGACAAAATAAGGGTATTGAGTTAGCAGGCTATGTGTGATGAACGACTCGACCGTGTTGATATATGGGCTATAATTAATTCGTGAAGATCTTGCGAGTATCACGGGCTATATTAGAATTATAAGGCTGCGTCACACTGAACGACAGGTATGTTTCCGTTGAAAGTTAAAATGTCTTATGTCCTTTAAAAGCGACATGCACATTTATCTTCTTCGTTTTTTAAATACATTTAGGCCGAAATAAATAAACGTTTAAGTGAGCTTTTGGCTTACACCTGTTTCCGTCTTAGTTGTGCAGTTGAAGTTTGACAGTTGCGCGATAGTAGCAGGGGTGCAAAACCTGAGCGCGAGCTAAGGAACGATATTTTGAAACTTATTTCTTCAGTACATAAATATTTTTATAAAGTGTTTATGCATAATATTAGTTCAAGATTTTCGTATTAAGAAAAAATAATGAAAAAAAATGAACTCAATGTTTATAAATTCAAAATGGCCGTAGCACCTTTTTTTTTCGCATATATGAATTAAACGTATGGATGGAGATTACGATTACTAAAAGTCAGTTTTCGTTACTTTTTACTTTTATTTCTCATACATTATCATTTTTTTATATTTACTTCCATAGTCGCATGGCATCCAGCAAATCAAATTCACCCCTAGTTACCGCTATGACAGAAATTCGGTCAGAAGGAGTAATTCATGCTATTCAAAATCTTATACATTCCGACATACTATTCTGGATAAGAATCAAATACATCATTAGAAACGGAACAACGCGCTCTAATCAGCTTGTAAAGCTAGTTGTCACCCTCATTTTATTACATTACAACTGTCTTATCAAAAGGCACAAACTTGTCGCGCGACAATCTGCGATCTGATAACGGTTGCGTTCCAAAAACGCGTTCGATCTATAAACAAATCGACTTGTCGCCCACGTGAATCACGCCTTAGATCGATTCTATTTATCGATACGATTTAAGGGTTAAATTGTGGCTTGATGTTAAATTACTTGTGATTATTGTATTTACTTTAGTAGAAGTTTTGGTTCTTACTTTGTTTGCCTGATTGATAACCTGCTTTACTTTTCTATCGGTTATAATGTTATTTAGTTTGATCAGGAGCCCACGAACTCAATCTCAATCCCAATTTGTTCATGAACTCTTCAAAACGTTCACCGTGATAGCCTAGTGGTATGAATGTTCAGTAGCAAGTCAGCAGAAGTCTCCAACCAAACTCCTGGCAAGCTAAGGTATAAATTAATTGGTTGTACAAGAGAATCAGCACCAATATCTCCTGCGTAGATTGCTAATCTTCATCGAGATTGGCCGCTGAGACCGAAATTCAATACATAAAAGTACTGAACCTATTCCTCATTTATCTGAAACGTTGTAACTATCAAACCGTTGCCATATTTTTCCTGCGATCAATTTTCAATATGTCTGCCAATGGAAAGGTTTATATCTGGCTCAGGGAAATGGGGAGTGTCATCTATCACGTCAAATAATATTATGAGATTGATCCAAGGAAAGTTGATATATTGAAAGGATTTTTTGCAAATACATCACTTTACGGCTGAAATCGCAAAGGTTTTGGGTAAGGAGGAATTTGAAAGATGGTTGACTTTGAAAGCATTTTGTCAGAGAGTTATACCTACAGTTACATTAATGCGCCTGGCGCAAGGCTGTCACAGCCTAGTGGTACTGATTGTTGGACTGTCAAGTCAAAGGTTTGTAAGTTTGAAACCCAGCCGCTGACTTTTCAGATTCATATGTGTTAAGAAACTGGGTTGCGTACCTCCTTGTACAAAAGCAAGCTGCTTGCCATAACAGTCTCACTAACTAGTTGAAAAAAGAAACAATATATCAATATTATTAAAAGAATTTTAAAGGTTTACTTGTTACAAAAGGCCAATGGGTTTTATGTATAGCTCTCTCTGTGTGACGAATAGCACTGCAAATTTTAAATCAACAACAAATACCCTAATTTTATTACCCATAAACTTCGTTTTGAAACCTACACGAATTCACATTTTTCTAAATATTTTGGATTATAATGGAAATAGTCTTTGAGATCTAACGAGAAATTTTAAAATTCGGATTTTTTTACATTTCTTAAAATTGGATTCAATTTGTCAATTTTAGATACAAAAGATTTTGTTTTTGTGATTTATTTAATAACTAAAAGGTCAATCTCAATCTGATTTACTTACATACCTACACTTTTTAATGTCCAAGATTTTAATTTTATTTCAGAATCTAATTAACATTTTCCTAAGCCAAGTTGCGGTACCAGTCCCAGACTCCATACATCTCTTTCAACCGGTTGTAAAC
Source organism: Protodeltote pygarga (assembly GCA_936450705.2). Lineage (NCBI taxonomy): Eukaryota > Metazoa > Arthropoda > Insecta > Lepidoptera > Noctuidae > Protodeltote > Protodeltote pygarga. The sequence goes on along the minus strand of OW388257.2, from coordinate 3,170,799 downwards.
AAAAACAATACAATGAAATTTACACAAACATAAACTGGTAGGATAAACCGTGCCGTGAATAATTGCGCCGACAAGTCGCCCACGTGCGTCGAGCCTAAACACCGGGGTACACCCAACACATGTTGAGTTAAGTTTTCACTTTTTATTAGGGCTATTTTAGACTGAACGATTAACGTAAACGTTTACTTCAACCGAGGTGTACACTCATGATCATAAAAAGTATCAAAAGACAAAATGTAAAGAGAAGAGTGTACGAGCAAGCCGTACATTTTGTCATATCAGCATGTTCGGTTACCACGCGCAACTTACTTACATATTTCATTATAAATAATTTTGATGACGCTGCGCCCGCGCATACCTTCTCACGGCAACTTGTATAACATTTAGCATATTATAATAAAATCATAATTTGTAGTGCAATAAACATCTTCAGCCCGGCCACACCTCTTTTCTTTGCGCTCGCCATCACCATGTAGACCTCATGGCTTACCATCACGTCATCAGCATCAACATCTTCATGTACGGATCGTACCGGCCCGTACAAAGAGTAGAGTATAGTATATAGTAGAGTAACGTGTAATGTAGAGGGAAGATAATAAATAATAAAAATACACAAATAATAGACAAAGTTACCTTTCAAATTGATTTGACACTGGTTATGAAGAATGCAATCAAATATTCATATAGACATAAATTCCTAGTTTTGATCCCAAGAGCCGTCAATTTGCAGACATAATTACTATTCCTATCCGATCCGATCCTCATGAGTGACTTGTATATTTATTGTTTAATATTAATACTAACTTGTGTCTATCAGAAACTTAGATAAGACTAGGCAGGGTATTGTTTGAGTTTCTGATATGTGATTTATTTGCAGTTAAAGTTCTTAATCACAAATTAATGGCTTTATTACCGCTAAGATGTCGGCGACGCGTAACAATTGATTTCCTTTTGTAACTCATTTCTCGGTGTTTGACGGTTTCATAAAATTTGTTAAGTTTTATTTCGGCTATCGCCCGGATCAACTGGTTTAGTTTTGGAACGGAGTCCATGAGAGTCTTTCTATTTCCAATTGCGTTGGAAATAAACACGTTATAGACGGTTTTTAAAAACATACACATATCTATGCTCATGAGTGTACATAATTGCTTACATGTATTATTATTTATAGGTATTCATTACAAAGATTGGGTGGATCGTATGAAAGTGAAATGGCCTATTGCTTTCGTTAGTAAGAACGATTTACTTAATGGCCTATAGATGGTAGATTGTGTATATTACTGGCTTACCTCGTAGTTACGAAAGAAAAAGCTTGGGTTTGTGCCTTTTCATGTACTAAGGTAATGTTTTTTTTAATGGGGCCATTTGGTGTATGAACTTTATTACCTTCACAAAGCCTAGGTTCTAATGTGTATACTTACCAATATTAAGGTATAGGTACATGACATTCCTTATAATTTAGCAATATTTATCATTCACATTCTTATGATGAGGTTTTGGAAATAAATACTACATACATTAACATATACTCACGCTGTTCTTCCCAGAAAAGGTAGGTAGAGGTGTATGCAGTACACCCATTTTTGCCGGCTATGTTATAAGTCCCTATTGCCATTAACCGGGCACAATTCCATACTCCGTGCTGCTACTGAAAATTTCCTAAAAGTATAGTGATAGCCTCAAAGATATTGGTATTTCTATGGATAGCCTAGTGGTATGACCGTTGAATGTCATTTTCGTAAGTAACCTACCCACCCATTATAAAATACGCCTTCGCGCGCACCATGCCTCTGCGTGCACCTGCGCCTGATCTCTCTCCGGACGTGTCGGATTGCCATCCAATCGGACTATGAGAGCAACCGAATACAGAGTGCACCTGTATTTGCGCACACACTCCTGCGTCGATGTGTAATCTTCGTTGAGATTGGCTGCTGTAACGGAAATTCGGTCAGGAGGACATTATTATTTAGTATTAAGTCACAGAATAATAAACATACAGTATGGAAACTACGTCCAAACGCTCGAAAACACATACATTGAAAATGTAAAACATATATTTTATGGTGTTTACTCGCAATTAAAAATCTGTAATTGTAATATTATTAAATGTTTTGATGTCCTCTACAAAACTGCATACTTAGAAATATCAATAAACAACATTTAATTTATCGAAAATCCTATGAAAGGGAGGCCGATTTTCTATCCCACTTAGGGGTCTCGTCGTTACGCAATATTACGCATGTTTGTGTGAGTGTGCCCTTTCGAGAGCTTGTACGTAGTTTCCGTTCTGGATTTTTATTATACTGTGGTATAGTATTAATGTCGTAGGTGCAAGCTAAAGAGTTATCTTTTATAGTTTCAATCCCAGAAGCTGTAAACTTTGTAGCTACTCACATTTAATATGTTATTTACCGTGTAAAGTCTACGTTATTGGAAAAAGAACTTTACTTGGTAAACACAAGGGATATTTTAATCTGTTACTTTTATATTATATAACGGTTTAGTTTCATTGATAGGGTGTATCAATGATCAGCGTATCATCTCACAGCTGGGCAAAGATGTTTTTTCTCCCTCTCGTGTTGATGGGGGCGTGTTGGTGACCGTTAACTATTGGTATTTAAACTAACTGCATAATAAATGATGATTAATGATTAACGGCATAAAGTGACTATCATATTGTACTGCTTAACGTGCCTCAAAAGGTCACCTATCCATAATCTAACTACTTAAGACGGGGATACTCGCTAATCTGCTATCTCCCTCGCACATTGAAGATATAAAATCAATGAATATAGTTATGAAAAATCGAACCAAACTATTTAAAAACAGAACACCATTACAAAGTTTCAGCAAAAAATTCAGCTTGATCGAAACATGTTTTCATACATAAAATTGCATAATATAAAAAAATACTTTACAGCAATTTTTTTATTTCGATCGGTCATACGATGATACGATCGATCGGTCATACGTTCGATTGGTCATACGATTGATTGGTCATACGATCGATTGGTCATACGATCGATTGGTCATAAGATTGATCGGTCATACGATCTGCTCTGTCATTATTAAATTTAATTATCTTTGTTTTGTGTAGATACGTGTCTAACCTAACTTAACCTAACATAGGTATTCTATCAAGACGAGAATAAGAACACACTAGCTTCAGGTATATTGGTCGTTTCTACCAGACAGCCGAGAAAAGCCTTACTCTTTATTGCGTAGTAACATCTCGGCTATAACCCTTAACGGGGTAAACAGGCGGGGTTACTTAAAACTCAGTAATAAACAGATAAAATGGATAAAGTTAACTATGTAGTGTAATTCTAAACCAGGTTGCAGGTTAAATAATAACGCTACTGGTACATACGGATACACATCAAGCTATAGGTACGCTTCCAGTATAACCTGACATCTTGTTGTACGAAAAGCCTATACAATACGAGGTCAGATTGTACTGGTTTTGTATAGTTTGATGTGTAGCCGTGGTACTTGTAGTACCTTCTAGCAAAGTAGCTGTGAGTTTTACTCTAAAGGTGAATATGCACTAACATTTATTTGTAACATAACGTTTTGTTACAACTTGATTTTGTAACCAACTGGCGAATTTGTGTAACATTTTATCGCGCCAAAGACACAAGCGCAAAGATTCGATATTTCAACGAAGAGAGAACGCAAAATAGAAAATAGTATTACACGTAAATGGCTAACTTGCTATGTATTGAACACGGCGTCAAGCATTTGTAGGAACATTTCATTACATGAAACCTTAATACTTTGTTCTATGCTTTAATGCTCCTCTTCGCTCTATTCTGCTATCTCGCTCACACTTTGAAGAAAAAAAAAATTAATATAGTTATGAAAAATCGACTGAACCATTTGAAGGAGAACAACATTGCAAAGTTTCATGTTTCAAACATGTTTTTAAATAAAATAAAAAATCATTTAAAGTTTTTATTTGAAAACATGTTTCGATCAAGCTAAAATTTTTGCTAAAACTTTAAAATAAATACATTTTTAACATAGACATACCAACAAACCATAGACAAAGTCAATTTGGCTTTTGTATTCTAGTTAAGCAGAAGTCCAATTTTTTTATGTCCTACGTAAAGAACCTTCCATCAGATGAAGATAAAGGTTACAAGCTTTTAATTAAAACAAATAAATATTCTACAAATGTACTGCGGTATAGGCAAAGTAATTGCCTTGACTACAAACAATTATTTATTGAATTACAGACAACATTTCACACTTTATCTATTAATATGTGTTCCGGTAAAGCCATCAATTGGCTTTGTGGCCGACTTGGTAGGTCACGAGTAGCTTTAAACATGTAGGCAATGTTATACACGAATACTAGTATTAACGACAAGTATTCTGTTACTGTACTAAAGGCAAAGTCACCAAGCGTTTCATTTTTTGAAAAACGTTAGCATTTCCTTAATGAATTCTTACCGTCACAGAAATTTCACGATTAAAATTTATTTAAATTAATAATTTCTAATATCCGCACCTTGTAAACAAGGGAACAGTTTAGGCCAATCAGCAATAGGTCCGAGATGGCCGTGGGTCGGTTTTGGGCGCTCCTCTTAAGCTAGTTATATAAATTCGATTTATTGATCACTATAGAACAAAAATATAAAAAAAAAACAATATCAAAAATATATAAAGTTACAACCCTTTCACTTCAATGGAGCGTAAGTAATTATGTTCTCAACTAAGCTTAGTTTCGATACTGTACCTATGTATTTATTTACTGAGTCTTAAGGCCGCTGATTATAAGAGGAAGCTAATAATGAGCCTATTAATCGGCCTATATTGGCGGGTCAAAACTTAGCGGTTAACCCTTAAGAAAAAACCAATATAAAATTATTCAAATACCTTGTCTGAAATAAAAAAACCGAGTTTAAAGTTATAAACACTGTAAAAGATGTAAATTCTACATATTACAATCTCACTGACAATGCAAAATGAAAACTGCAAGTAAATACCAGCCATACAATACTACTATTCAAATACAATTTATTGTAGGAAAGTAAAGAAAAAGATACAGTCGTTAAGATGACAACGACGATGAACACAATGTACTATTAATGTCTCAAATACAAATGTGTTCTTTATATCTTTTACAACCACTAGGCAATCACATGCCACAGGCAATAACGCATCTTCATGAATAGACACATTAAACATTTATAATATTTTTATATAAAAATCTAGACCACGAATTCATTGAAAAATTAATACCCTGAATACAAGATGTTATCATAACACGAATGAATGTAACCATCCATCTTTTAGACGCACGATTGACCGCCATGTTTTAGAAATATAGAAACATTTTTTTGATTAAAATCGATTCGTGACATACCATTGTAATACTTTCTCTAATATAATTTGAAAGTGTCAAACTATTGACAATTAAAAGAGAATAAGAAAATGACCTGAAATTGTAGACAATGATTATCAACAAAGGCGTGAAACAGCTTTTACTAAACAATAGATAAAATAAACAAATAAGATCAGTCAGCCGTCACGGTTGTGGGAAAGAGACAAAAGATTCAGTGTGAAACTGAACGTGACGTACTATAAGAAAAAAGTTCTCTTGATCGCCAGTGGCAGCGGAAACAATATTTTCACTTGATTTCAATAATAATTCTTTGAGTGGCCGTCATATATCGGGAACGCGTTGTAATGTCTGATTTCTCTGTTTGCTAGTTACATTTCTAATGCGTGTGATTAAGGTCAATAGATCGCTGGCAGTGTTTTACAACATAGCACATTGTAATAGTTTTTATATGCGGAGATCAGATGAACCGTGCTAAATGTTGGTTGAAGAGATTGTCGTTGTTATTTTCGTCTTAATAGCAACATACTGCAGATGAGTAAATTCGATAAGCCAAGATTGCGGTACCCACGACGCGTTCATTCAAGTTCAACATTTTCTAATCTTTGATATAAGAGCTTGTCCAGATTAAGTATAATTTTAGCATAGTACTGAATAGCAAATATGAAACGAAAACTATCATCCTCTTAGCCTTATTATTCCCATACTTTGTTGAGGTCGGCTCCTAATCTAACCAACTGATTTGATTGCTTTGATTGGTTATATTGCAGCTAAATATCAGTTATTGACGGAACGTCTGCCAAGACTTGCTGCAAAGGGATACAATTTTCTAAAGTCAGATCAGTTGTCAGGATTTGATGAGGGTATGGACTCCCTCTATTGACTGTCAAAGACCTTAATAAGAACACACGGCTTAACGTGCTTTCCGAGACTTTTTAACGAAAATCTCTGTCGGAAAGTCTTAAAGTTAAAATCATCTTTAACCTAAATCATAATGAAACTGGCGTTAATACATAAACCGTCCAAAATACCAACCTGTTCACTCTCTCTCTCTTATATTTAAGAGCTAGGCTTTTGTCGGTGGTGCAATCGCAACCTCTCTCTATCCTCCGCTTGTCTTTGACTTTCTCATGCGTTACTTCTCCTACTTTCTCCATCACTTGATAAAAAAAGTCTTTTTCGGGTATCCTCTACCTCTTTTTTCTTCAATTTTTAAACGGTTTTATTTATCTTAACCGGTTTATTATTTGGTTCCAATTTAGTAATCGATATTTCACCCTCTTCCTGTTGACAAATTGATCTGATATTTGATATGCAGCTTTAGTTTTGATGACAAAGTGGTTTTACGTAAAAAAAATAATTTACTTATAATATTTTTGTGTTACTTTTGTTCAACGAAGAAATACAGCTGTTGTTCAATACTAAGGTAATAGGAGAGAAAAGATGCTTGGCCACTTGATGCGTCATCATAATGTCTTTAAGACAGTTTAAAAGAAAAAAAAAAGAACCTGTTTACTACACCCCAAAACCAAACAAGAAATCTTAGATCAAATAAAGCCATCTACTTTCTCGTACTCCAGACGGTGCGTCTACAAGATTAAGATACCTGCCATTATTCATTTTGCATGTGGATGTCATGATGTGTCGCGATTGTGATCTATGACGGCTTAGAAGATGGTGCTATCAGATTTGCGCTCGTCAGTAAAGATATACGTATTGGTGGTAAGGCTGAACAATGTTGGATGGACGTAACATTTTTACTTAACTTTTCCTTTCTTGCTATAATTCTGATTATTTATTTCAACTACTGTGTCTATCTTTTTTACATCTCTTTGTCTTACTATGAATTTCTCAAGTTTCATTATTCTACTGTTATTCATTGATATTATCCATATTATATTAAATTGACTGCCTCGCTGGTCTGGGTTAAAGTAGTTACAAGAGCGACTGCTGAGCACGAGGACCTGGGTTCGATCTCCGGGTCGGGTAAAGTGTTATTGAGTTTTTTTTATTTGGAATTTCTCGGTAGCAACTCGGAGTCTAGAATTGTGCCCGGTTAATGGAAATAGGCTCGCGCCCTATTACATGTGAATTATAACATAGATGGGAAAACGTGGGTGTACTGCATACACCTCTGCCTACCCCCACTTCGGAATACAAACGTATATGCGTAAACGTATATATGGTATATGCTAAAATGAAACTTTTTTTGAATAAATACACTCGCGTTTGTCCCATAGATCAAAATCAGCTTTTTCAAGTATTCCTTTTTAAGCAGGAAATTGATTTAGTTGTCTATCCTTCTTCTCCATGTGTCAGTCAACATCGATAGCCAAGTGCGCTCGCTTTGGCACATTTGCTTACTTACGCACACAACGACAAATAACAACACATCATAAGATAGCTACTGGAATTGTTAGTAATGTTTCGTTTATTTCTCTACAAGTATTTTTATGTTGCAATTTGCAATGTGTGCTATCTTTATAAAGATTTATGTTCAAGATTTGCGATTAAGATAAAAAAAAATCTTGTAATGTTTTAAAGGTTTTTTAACTCGAAGTACTTGATTCATAATTAATTAATTGTCATATAGTTCGTCAAGGATCTTTGTGTCGGTTAAGTTTACTAGAAGATAATTTTTCGACAAGTTGGCGATTTCAGGCTATTAGTCCAGGTCCAGGTTTAAGATGTTTTCCTTGATTGTTAGTCAGTGGTGTCTTAGATTAACTAAGAAAGTACATATGACATTGAAAAAGTCAAATTGGCACATGCCAGGTTCGAACCCACCAATGTGCCACCACGACACTCTCTTGCGATGTTCTCCAAAAATGATTCTGCTAAAAAAATATTGTATTTACCGAATATACAGGGTTATTTGTAAAACACCAGCATCACCAGCAAAAAAATCAGCTGTTCCATACATTTTGTTGCGTCATGTGAACATAAATGTATGGAACAGATTATTTTTTTTTTTTTTGCGATTTCAGGGTTGGTCCCATAGTAAAAGTTGTTCATAATGATGAGTTTAATGACCCCTTTTAAGGATGCTGGTGTTTTACAAATAACCCTGTATACAAAATAGTATCTATTTTCTTCACTATAAAGTTAAATTCTCCGTGTCACGTAGTTCTTTCGCTATAAACACAAAACTAACATCGTATAAATTTTCAAAACTTTTTAGTACCGTGTTCGCGGTTTTCAATTTCCACGTATCTTCTGTTGGCGCGACACCAAGGAAATAATGTATTGTAAAATGCATCGCCAAGTCGTATTCGGGGTGAATACGTATCTAACAAGTTTTCGTAATGCCTTTTCTTGTATTTTATACAACATATATTCTTTTGTGACTTTAATACATGTTTAATCAATAGCAAAATAATCTTTTATTCATGTATTGAACCTAGACCATCGTTTCTCAACCTGGGATTTGCGATTCCCAGATCAACATTTTGAAAATAAAAATGTTAATACATAACATTAATAGTCTTTTTTCATGCAGACCATCGTTTCTTAGCCTGGGAGTTGCGATTCCCAGATCAACATTTTGAAAATAAAATAAAAGTAAATAGGTAATCATTTTTGATTGCGAGATTTGAAAATAGATTTCATATAGGTAGGTTAATTTGACCTGCTTTACTTGAGCTGCTTTATCGATAGACTTACTTAAGATCCTATTGTTAAGGAAAACTAAATAATGACTGAGTTTTAAAATTTACAGTTTAAAGGGTTAATTTCAGTTGGACCGAATCGCTAGCGAAAGTTAAAATATTGTTCAGATTTCACTTATTTTGGATTATCGTGCTACCACATGCTGGGTTCGCGAAAATTGGACCCAATCTTATAAATTTAGCTTAATACTAATATTAATAACTAGGTCACTGAAAAATCTGCAAATAAATACCTACAAAAATTATCGTGACAGTAAATTCTACGTCTAATTTCTGTACGAATGAAAGTAAGAACTAGATCATAATGAATGGATTAGTATTGTTAGCACTGACTGTTATAAAAAAGGTCCGGACGAAAATCAACCCAATTCACACATGTACAGTAAGCTCAAACTTACTCGACCGGGCTTCTTCTTCTTATCGTATGGTTGATGAACAACCTGGTGTCAGTGTTTAAACCGCCTGTAGGCCTCTGACATGGCTTTACACACCATTGAAAAAATTATTTATTTAATAACTTATGTACACACATATAACATTACAGAAGTAGGGATACATAGGAAACAAAAGTACAAAATCTCTCAGGTGTGCAGGTTTCATCACGATATTTTCCCTCACCGTTTTAGCAACTGATAATTTTTTAATACGCACATAACTTACGAAAAGTCGAAGGTGCGCGCCTTGGGATCGAACCAGAAACCTCTGAAACCGACCGGACTAAAGTTAGGCTATCGGAATTTTCGCGCAATATGCGTATTCGCGTATCTTTCCTCCTTACTAACACAATTTTTGAAACAATATTTCATAAGATAACATTTACGAAAGCTAATTTTCTTCTTAGTTACGCTCATAGGTCTAGGCCTATTATATAATACAGCTCAATCAACTTTTATGGAAAATAAAGAGCTAATCAAACCGAGCTGTTAAACTTCCATGAAATACGCAATAAATATATTTATAGCGTAGCGTATTAGAAACGAAATCAGGCTAGATTTATGATCAAAAATTACGTTATTCTGGCGTTTAAAGATTTTGTAACGGATTTAAAAATGGCAGTACTGGAATGAGTCGAATGCTACAACTTAATCGTTTAGCGCAAGGCGCGCAACTCCTAATTTTCGTAAATTATGTGTGTGCCTATTATAAATTAACTAGCGACCCGCCCCGACTTCGCACGGTTACGCTAATATGCATGTTTTACACATATAAACCTTTCTCTTAAATTACTCTAGCTATTAAAAAAAACCGCATCAAAATCCGTTGCGTATAAGTTTTAAAGATCTAAGCATACTATAGGGACAGACAGACGCGGGAAGCGTTTTTGTTTTATACTATGTAGTGATTATCGCTTAATCCATGCCTTAAATAGCACGTTAAGCTGTTGGCCTGCGCCTGATCTCTCTCCGGTCATGTTAGATTGCCGTCCCATCGGACTATGAGAGTGAGGAAATAGAGAGTGCACCTGTGTCTGCACACACATTTCTGCACTATAATATCTCCTACGAAGTTGGCTAATCTCCGTTGAGATTGAAAATTTGGTCAGGAGGACATTATTATTATAACATAATCTCAATAATTTAAAATATTAATGCCAGTCACTGTCAGACCAAATGTATCAACATTCGAATCACGTCGCCTCTGCATCCATTTTGCAGTTCATCTCAACACGCTCGAAAATCCAATCCGAATCTTCTTTATTATTTATTTTTATTGCTACAATAAATCAATCGTAAGTAAAGTCTATCTATACTTTATGCAGATGTAGTATCTTTACCTCTATTCACATTTTATGCAAATTAATTTGTGTGCATCTGGATTGAGAGCCCATTTTTTAAATCTTTGCCAAACGAAATAAGACTTATAGGGCAAGCACTTAGAAATAAGTAAAACTTAGGGCAAGGGGCCACGAATTTCTAAAACGCGAATTAAAACTATTATGACTAAATAGCTTGGGCCCTCAGTCCAGACGCTTGCATAAAGTGGCATATGTTCAATCTCAGAAAGTACTATCTCTGGGTTCATATTTTTTATTTAAGAATCTACTTAGGAATATGTAACATATTTTCAGAAATTTCTAGATCTGTAGAATATGACATTACAGATTTATGGCGGTTTGCCTTGGGCCCTCAGTTCAAATATGTTTGAACTGAGAAATCCGCAAAACATGAATTTATCTGAAGAAATACATAAATACGACTTTAATATATGTTACTTGGATGCCTCTGTGAATTTCTAATAAAGAAATAATGACACAAAAGTTCATTGTTAAAAAGTAAATACAAGTTGAAAATTCCTAAAACGTCTGAACTGAGGGCCCAAAACTTTTGCCTATATTGACTAAGCTTAACCTTATAGACTAACGCAAATTGGTATAAGTTTTCTTACAAATTACTATCTAAAAGGTTACGTACCGTCCGTTCTTCTAAATGCCATTCTTTAAAAGAAACTTTCATTTTTACATTTTCTGTATGTAATAATTATGTAGGGTGACCATAATTTTCGTCATAAGTAAGTACTGTGGGAAGCCTATACGACCTTCATGAAGAGCTACGAACCTGCTTGCGCTAAGACATAGTGCGATGAGCAGCTCCATTTCTTCTTTTTTATTCAAGTGACGGACGTCATCTTTTTTAAATCAAAAATATGTGTTCTTTTGTTAAAATTAAATAATTTAAATAATAATTTTATAATTTTTTTTTTTTTTTTTTTTTTAATTTTTTTTCTTTTTTTTTCTTTTTTTTTAACTTTTACTATGGGACCAACCCTGAAATCGCAAAAAAAAACAGCTGTTTCATACATTTTGTAGAGTCATGTGAACATAAATGTATGGAACAGCTGATTTTTTTTTTGCGATTTCAGTGTTGGTCCCATAGTAAGTTGTTCATAATGATGAGTTTAATGACCCCTTTTAAGGATGCTGGTGTTTTACAAATAACCCTGTATTACATGTATATTGTATATAACTATTATATAGTACTAGCGGCCCGTCGCGACTATGTACGCCTGATTATACTACTTCTACACCTACTCTACCCCTACCCTATTCTACCCTACACTACTCTACCCCTACCCTACCTTACCCTACTCTACCCCTACCCTACCCTACTCTACCCCTACCCTACCCTACTCTACCCCTACCCTACCCTACTCTACCCCTACCCTACCCTACTCTACCCCTACCCTACCCTACCCTACACTTATTCGTGTGCATCTGGATTGAGGGCCCATTTTTTAAATCTTTGCCAAACGAAATAAGACTTATAGTGCAAGCACTTAGAAATAAGTAAAACTTAGGGCAAGGGGCCACGAATTTCTAAAACGCGAATTAAAACTATTATGACTAAATAGCTTGGGCCCTCAGTCCAGACGCTTGCATAAAGTGGCATATGTTCAATCTCAGAAAGTACTATCTCTGGGTTCATATTTTTTATTTAAGAATCTACTTAGGAATATGTAACATATTTTCAGAAATTTCTAGATCTGTAGAATATGACATTACAGATTTATGGCGGTTTGCCTTGGGCCCTCAGTTCAAATATGTTTGAACTGAGAAATCCGCAAAACATGAATTTATCTGAAGAAATACATAAATACGACTTTAATATATGTTACTTGGATGCCTCTGTGAATTTCTAATAAAGAAATAATGACACAAAAGTTCATTGTTAAAAAGTAAATACAAGTTGAAAATTCCTAAAACGTCTGAACTGAGGGCCCAAAACTTTTGCCTATATTGACTAAGCTTAACCTTATAGACTAACGCAAATTGGTATAAGTTTTCTTACAAATTACTATCTAAAAGGTTACGTACCGTCCGTTCTTCTAAATGCCATTCTTTAAAAGAAACTTTCATTTTTACATTTTCTGTATGTAATAATTATGTAGGGTGACCATAATTTTCGTCATAAGTAAGTACTGTGGGAAGCCTATACGACCTTCATGAAGAGCTACGAACCTGCTTGCGCTAAGACATAGTGCGATGAGCAGCTCCATTTCTTCTTTTTTATTCAAGTGACGGACGTCATCTTTTTTAAATCAAAAATATGTGTTCTTTTGTTAAATTTAAATAATTTAAATAATAATTTTATAATTTTTTTTTTTTTTTTTTTTTTTTAATTTTTTTTCTTTTTTTTTTCTTTTTTTTTAACTTTTACTATGGGACCAACCCTGAAATCGCAAAAAAAAACAGCTGTTTCATACATTTTGTAGAGTCATGTGAACATAAATGTATGGAACAGCTGATTTTTTTTTTGCGATTTCAGTGTTGGTCCCATAGTAAGTTGTTCATAATGATGAGTTTAATGACCCCTTTTAAGGATGCTGGTGTTTTACAAATAACCCTGTATTACATGTATATTGTATATAACTATTATATAGTACTAGCGGCCCGTCGCGACTATGTACGCCTGATTATACTACTTCTACACCTACTCTACCCCTACCCTATTCTACCCTACACTACTCTACCCCTACCCTACCTTACCCTACTCTACCCCTACCCTACCCTACTCTACCCCTACCCTACCCTACTCTACCCCTACCCTACCCTACTCTACCCCTACCCTACCCTACTCTACCCCTACCCTACCCTACTCTACCCCTACCCTACCCTACTCTACCCCTACCCTACCCTACTCTACCCCTACCCTACCCTACTCTACCCCTACCCTACCCTACTCTACCCCTACCCTATCCTACTCTACCCCTACCCTACCCTACCCCTTTTTCTCACCTTTTTAATCTTCCCTGGACCTCTACAAACAATTCAAGATCAAAATTTGCCATATCAGTCCAGCCGTTCTCGAGTTTTAGCGAGACTAAAAACAGCATTTTTTTATATAATATAGATATAATAATTATGTAGATATGTACTATCGTGGACAAAGCCGGTGCACCACTCTTAAGGTTAGAATCGCTTGCACCCGACGACCGAGCTAGCTATTTAGCGCTAGCCGGACGTAGCATCGTTCAAAGCATTTTGATCGCAAAGTGGTGCACCGTTCGTGTCCGCGATAGTACCTACTGCCTTATTGCAATGATGAATAATTTTATCATGGTCACCCTACATAATTATTACATATAGAAAATGTAAAAATGAAATTTTCTTTTAAAGTATGGCATTTAGAAGAACGGACGGTACGTAACCTTTTAGATAGTAATTTGTAAGAAAACTTATACCAATTTGCGTTAGTCTATGAGGTTAAGCTTAGTCAATATAGGCAAAAGTTTTGGGCCCTCAGTTCAGACGTTTTAGGAATTTTCAACTTGTATTTACTTTTTAACAATGAACTTTTGTGTCATTATTTCTTTATTAGAAATTCACAGAGGCATCCAAGTAACATATATTAAAGTCGTATTTATGTATTTCTTCAGATAAATTCATGTTTTGCAGATTTCTCAGTTCAAACATATTTGAACTGAGGGCCCAAGGCAAACCGCCATAAATCTGTAATGTCATATTCTACAGATCTAGAAATTTCTGAAAATATGTTACATATTCCTAAGTAGATTCTTAAATAAAAAATATGAACCCAGAGATAGTACTTTCTGAGATTGAACATATGCCACTTTATGCAAGCGTCTGGACTGAGGGCCCAAGCTATTTAGTCATAATAGTTTTAATTCGCGTTTTAGAAATTCGTGGCCCCTTGCCCTAAGTTTTACTTATTTCTAAGTGCTTGCACTATAAGTCTTATTTCGTTTGGCAAAGATTTAAAAAATGGGCCCTCAATCCAGATGCACACATTAATTTGAGTACTTTAACAATTAAAATTAAAATAATTGTTTATTAAAAAATAGAACTTCCAACTCAATAGGATTGTACTACTTATTATTATTTAGAAAACACATCATCTTTCTTGAAAGTGGCCCTCAGGCCGGGACTCCACCAAAGCGGAGAGGAGATGTGTTTCCATACAAATGACGGATCAAGCGACGCCGCTCGAGTTCATTCGGGTTGTCATTTGTACGTAAACACATCTCCTCTCCGCTCTTCTCCGCTCTTCTCCACTTTGGTGGAGAGGCCTTATTATCTAGTTATTAATGTCATACTGACTAAATTAAATACACATTCCTCTACATATTTACTCATCGATAATCACAAAAAATTTCCGACACGAAATTCCTTCGAGCTTCACATAAATCCCAATGAATTCTATCCTGAGAGATAATACCAATACATTTTCTAAAGGAAATGTTATTTCACACGATTTGTCTTAATTAAGTAAGCCGATTCCGTTTTTTCTTTACATGTCGCGGAATAATCAGACCAGATTGAATACTGTAGAAATGTTCCATAAATTACCGATTTAAGATTCGCAATCTCCAAAGTAATTTTCTGAGAATGTAAATCGCCAAACGAAGTACAGGTAGGTCCCCAGATAGTTTGATCGATGAATTGAAGAAGACAGCTGAGATACTTAAGAAAGAATGAAGATTAATGAAGAAAAAAACGAAACACCTGATCTGCAACCCTGATACAGAATAATTACAAAATTAACTAAAATTGGTTTTCTCAATGATTAGAGAGAAAGAAACGTTTATTCAGCAAATGGGCATAATTATCGAGCACAGATGCCTTTTAAAGTTTCCCCCCGCAAAGATAGATCCCCGGCTAGATGGACCAATGAGCTAAACAAGACAGCTGAGACAGTTGGAATTTACTGACGAGAAATCCACTGATACATAATAATGACAGACTTAACTGAAATTGGCTTACTCAATGATTACTTCTAGAACCATAATTTCTAATGTTTGATTCATCGACGTCATACAACCTTGCTTCCCAGGTTAAAATTCTACAATAACTCTGCCTGACTTCGACCAAATCAAATTATCAGCATAGTATTTTGTCTATCAACCATTAGACCCGGCAGCCAAATCATGACAATTTTACAACAAACCATATCTTCTCATTTGCCCTGCGACATAATATATATTTTTATTTGGCTTCTATATTAACCTCGTATATTCTCGTAATACGGTGCTAGTAATTTATTTAAGTCTTCTCGCTTATGTGTGGCCTTGACTGTAATCAGAGCAGTAGCTGTCACTGTATAATAAAATTAAGTAATTTTATGTCTTATGTACTAAGGATCAGGGTTAATATTAGTATGGCTCATGGGCTTTGTGGTATTAATATTGTAGAGGAATTGGCTTTGGCGTCTTTTTTACGATTTATGGTGTAGTGTCTGGGAAACAATGTTACAGCTACCAAATAATTATAATAAATTAGGGGTAATTTCTTCTTTCTGTGTCAGAGTTTAAACCACCCGTAGGTCTCTGACATGGATTTACACACCGCTAAAAATCTCTGTGTGAAAAAAAAGGTGTGCTGGTTTCTTCACGATGTTTTCTTTCACCGTTGTAGCTAATGATTATTAATTTCTAAATTGCTCATGAATCCGGAAAGTCAGAGGTGCGTGCCTGGGTTTCGAACCTATGACTTGGCAGTCTAACGGTCATGCCGCTAGGCTATCACTGCTTAGTATTAAGGATGAAATTAGTCAATATCTTGAAATCAGATAATTTGATCAAACTGTCAAGTTAGAGTTGTCAAATTAGTCTACGTTCTTGCAATTGACGTAAAATTAGACGATACCATAAGATATATCGACTAAATTCTCATTGATATCACGCAAATGGACTAGTTTGACAGCATCAAATTTGTTCTCACCTCTTCTAACGATCTTTTTTAGAAAGAGAGATAGGGAATCTAAATTAGTTTAGAACGTGTACAAGAGAATTAGCACCAGTGTAGAGATAAAGCAAAATAAAACCACTTTTACACAGAGGCTTTCTATGTATCTGCAATTCTGCAACAAGATATAATAAACAGTCTCCATAAACATACGTTAAAGCAAATTACCGCAAGACCTTGGTAATTAAACGAGAAAAAAGCTGCGGATTGTAAAAGAAAAACTGATTTGTAAGCATCTTTGGATCTTTATGGGCCGTGTGTAAGCGAATACGATCATAAATTTCGCTTTACTCGTTTCCACTACCACGAGTCACGATGTACCGTATCGAATAGGTTCTGTTTCAAAGATTATCACATTTTTAACGCTTCAAAAGTTTAAATAATGTTTAATTTTGTTTTGAGCTGTGATAGCCTAGTGGTGGTGACCGTTGATTGAAAAGTTAGAGGTCTAAGGTTTGAATCCAAGGCGGCGCATCTTTGACTTTTCGTAACTTATGTGCATTTATAAATTACTCACATACTCCGTGCCTCGGAAAGAAAGTAAAGCAGTTAGTCCTGCGCCTGATCTCTCTCCGGTCGTGTCGGATTGCCATCCCATCGGATTATGAGAGTGCACCGGTATTTGCGCACTCACTTGTGCACTATAATATCGCCTGCGTAATAGGCTAATTTCCGTTGAGATTGACCGCTATAGCCGAAATTCGTCAGGAGGATTTGAATTTTTAGAGACCCGGCTCGGTAAGGTTATGAGTAATTCAGTTTTTTAGCCCATTCCGTTCCTTTCGTTCATGTTAAGTTACTTTTGATTGAATTTCTCGTCTTATCTAGTCTTAAACTTTTAAGATTCGGATTTTACTGCATTCGTTAACTTAGTTTAACATTAATTCTGAATTTATAGTTCATAGTAGTTATACTTTTTACAATTTGGGCTAGCGTTTTTTTTGACTTTACATTTTTAGGGATATAGTGATTCTAGTTAACGTTATTTTGTGTTCGCATTCTTAGAGATTTCGTTTATAATGTGTTTTTGAGTCATTTAAAACATAATCTCAAATCAACCGATAAAATCTTTTATATAAAAAAAAGACCCGCACGGGAATCAAAGCAATCGTGTCATCAATATTAAGCTTGACTACAGTATCCTTAATGGGTTTCATAACTGTTCAAAGAAAGAGATCTTCACAACAAGATAAACCTTTCAATACCCGATGATTGAAATTTGTTAGGCATAATTCCACCTTTATGACGTCATTAAGAGGTAATACGACTTGAATCTGTTTACAGCGCAGTCGCGATGACACTATAAAATCGTTTACCAGATTACCGTTGTAAATCACAAACTCGTAGTAGGGGTTTCTTGTAATCTGCAAAGTATTTCGATTTACGACAGAGCGTTGCGGTTTTCAGAAATTTGGTAATAAAGTGGGATTCGCGGAACCATCGGTCTCAGGGTTACGATCCCACAATCGTACCATAAAAGTTCGGACACAAATGTCCCAAAAATGTACCGAAGGATTGGATGGCACTCTCATAAATACGGACACAATATACCTATGTCGGAAATTTTGATTAAAATGCGTCTGGATGTGTTTTGGGTGTGATTGAATCGTGTTCCTTTATTTTAAGACGATCGTAATTTTTGTTGCGGAAGCATGTTCGTAGCTTAACAAAGATGGCTTCCTGTATTACAATTTGGCAGCAAAGCCTGTCGAGATACCTAACTACATGTTTTATTATACTTTGAAGCTGACAAGTAAGGATATGGTTCGTCTGATGGTAAAAGGTTACTCCTATTGACGCTTGCAACACCAATAGTATCTTAGTATAATAACTTTTGTGAGTCATACATTAATACTCATATATATTATTAAATAAATACTATAACGGTTTTACTCACGGCTTGATTTCATGAATGCCCGACTAGTTTCGGACTCCAACGGAGTCCATTTTCAAGAGCGAGTGTAGTCGCGGACTTCACTCAGGGGAGAAAATGAATTCCTTTTAAGTCTGAAACTAGTCGGGCATTCCCGAAAGCATTCCGTGAGTAAAGCTATTACAGTATTTAAAAATATACCAAGGGTATCCCTTGTGCCGACCCTGTTCGGGATTATGAAAGGAGTTATCGAGCCTTTGGTGCTCTCACTAGCCATGTGAGACACAACCGTACGAGTACTGTTACTTTACGCCGATATTCTGTGGAACCACCCCATTCTTGCTTATGACTCCCACCACTAATAGTTTTCTAAAAACTTTTTCAACAGAAGAATGCAGACAGTCTTGTTTACTATTATAAGAAGTGACTTCCATAGAGAATGTAGCAAAGTCTACGGGAAGCCCACGGAAGGTTTGAACTTTGACACCAGATTGTCAAACATATAATAGTAGAAGCTGTACATGGGCATTTCCACACGAAACGTACTTTCCTACAGTGTAAACGTTATAAACCGTGCTGTCTTCGCGACAATAAATACAGGTTTTATTGAAACATCTAAGAATTTTATGTCTTTCAACCGTTTGCTAACTGAAGCTCCATTGGCTTTAGATATTACTGTAAGGCCAATACGGAGACAGCGTGGTGATTGTATTGCATTTCTAGACCTTTGTGATTTACTGAATCTTTCGTACATTATGTCCATACTGCAGCGGATAAATCCAAATGGCAAAATTATTGTTCACAAGGAAGTGCTTCACAAGTGATATAGATTTCTTTCCATTTTATTTGAATGCCAATAGTAACCATTTATCTGACATCAGTGTCAATTAGGTCGTCAGTAATAGTTAACTAAGACCTGAAAGTCTATCTAGGTACTGTTAACTGGAGCTATAATTTCGAAACTATTTGTAAGGCGATTCATATTGTATATGTAATCGTAATCAGTTAATGTCTTGGGTTAACATAGAAATATCCACTCACCAAAGTTCTGATTCCGGTATGGTGTTAATTAGAAACTTTGTTGCGTTTAGAACCTGAAGGTTTTCTATGAACCTCAGCACAACGCAGTCTACTGCTGGATTTAGGTATCTCGCAACATGCGTTAGATTCTTCTTCTTCTTATCGTATGGTTGATGAACAACCTGCTGTCAGAGTTTAAACCGCCCGTAGGCCTCTGACATGGCTTTACACACCATTGAAAAATCTCTCTGGTGTGCTGGTTTCATCACGATGTTTTCCCTCACCGTTTTAGCAACTGATAATTAATTTATAATACGCACATAACTTACGAAAAGGCAGAGGTGCGCGCCTTGGGATCGAACTCGAGACCACTGACTTGTCAGTCGACTGTCATACCACTAGGCTATCAGTGCGTTAGATTAATCAGGTGAATGGTTATTTGTGACTCCCACTGTACTTCAAGCGTTAATCAATAGGATTTCAATTGAAATGGAATTCTCGAGAATGAAGCGAGGATATTCAAGTCTCGATAATGAACGTGAGCATAAAGTCAAATTTTACTCACAATATAAAAATATATTTTAATGAAATCTCAAGAAATTTTATATAGGTATAAGCTCTGTGAAGAAAGCTTTTCTTTTTACGACCATTTTATATGACATAAATGGAGATTGCTGCAC
This sequence comes from Protodeltote pygarga, assembly GCA_936450705.2. Classification (NCBI taxonomy): domain Eukaryota; kingdom Metazoa; phylum Arthropoda; class Insecta; order Lepidoptera; family Noctuidae; genus Protodeltote; species Protodeltote pygarga. Next base: position 3,150,512 of record OW388257.2, on the reverse strand, counting down.
CAAGTGCGCAGCACTTAAATTATGAATGATTATAATAAACGTTCGTGCTTCGCGCACTTAGGAGAGATGCGTCTTTGTTCTAGCTAAAAACGGTTAATAATCAGATTTTTTAATACTATAGGGACGATGATAATATGAGTACATATCTGATGCCTTCAAGAAGGGTTAAAATTAGTACAATATCTGAAAAAAAGGTTACTAAATGTGAAAGTTTTTTTAATTTTCTGGGGGGTATTTATTGCTAACCTCTTCGCGCGAAATAACAATCACTTCGGTATGGTACGTTTAACGTAGAAATTACGTTATTTATATTAAGTGCCTTTCTAGCCAGCAATTTTTTAACCCCTTTATCCTTGTAATTTTTGACTTGATAGTTGACACAAAACGTATAAATTGGGGACACGTGTTTGATCATTATTGGTGATGTACCTACTCATGTAAACCATTATTTTTTGGTTTATATGTTTGAATGTGCTTGCACGGCTTTATAAAAAAAAAATTGTCAGATACAGCTCATAGTTTACAGTACATTATCGTTACATGTAATATTAGTGAAATATATCGTATATATATTATATCGTAGCAAACGGTAATTGGATTAATTGGATTGAATTAATGCACAAGAATAAAATTAATCTAGATTTCCGGATACACCCTTTACCTACAAATTCTACCTAACTTTGTTCATAGGTACATACTTATACTTTAATGAAATCTATTTACGCTGCTCGAGGTTCTAGGTAAAGTTATGGCTCTAATTGTAGCTTTACATAACCCGTTAGGGCTCATAAATCCCATAGTCAACGTTTATGACTTCCCCGAGATGACAAGCGGTAGATAGGTAGACATTTTATGCTTTTATAGGTGAACATGAATGGTAAATTAGGGCGGAAACATAAGTGGAATTTATAATGTAAACTTGTGCTTTACCGCGATGAGACGAGTAAGTCTCTAATATACATAGATTAGAAATAGTTTATTTTCGTCTTTTTCTGTTTTTCTGGCTCTATCTATATACTACGTGAAGAACTTGGCATAGTAAAAGTTTATATGGAGGAGAAGTGCAGAAAGCTAAAATTAAAAAAAAAATACGGTGACATTTCGACTACTGACTAGACCACTAAAGTAAAGTAAAGTAAATTTTAAAAAAATCAACAGCAATCGCGAACCAACAAGCTGTAACTTTGAAATCTCACGCTGTGTGGTTTCTTATAATTGTTATTACAATATATTATTTGTAGGCCTTACACCTGAAACAAGTGCAAATAACTTACACTTGCATACGTTGGTACAAATCAAGTACTCTTGCCACGAATATTCAAGTTTAATGTAACTTAACAAAGTCAAGCTTTGATCAGTAAGGGAGGAGAACCGAGCATTACGCAACTTGTAATGATACAATTCGAGCTTTACATCAGTTAGGGAGGAGAACCGAGCATTACAGTGCGCAACCTATAATGAAACAATCCATACTTTAAATCAGTGAGGGAGGAGAACCAAGCATTACTGAGCGAATGTTCGTCAGTCAGGGTGGCAGTAATGTAACGTAACGCTCAAAATCGAATCTGTAACGTTATATTACTGGCAAATGCTCCCGGTGAGGGAGCATCTTTAATATAAACAATGGCGTTTTGATGACGTCTTAATACACTGAATAGAGGAGTCAATTAAATACAAATTATATTAAAATAAACCAATAAATCGTAGATGCATGATACAGTTAAAAGTGTAACAGTAGATGTAATGTTATCATTATTATATTCATTTTATATAATTTACGGCGGGGCCTGTAGGACAGCGAGTACTGAGTCAAGCCTACATGGGATTGAAAAAAATAATACTATTTTTGTAGCCGTGAAAGTTCGTCAATCTTGGTTTTCATATATTTTTTAATTTAAAAAATTGCTGTAGATACACTTTGTCATATTTTTAAATAGTTTTGATTGTTTAAAGTTTTAATAATAAAATTATGAAAAATAACCGTGAGTCTATTGTTTTTTACTCTCCTTCAAAGTCGAGTTCTTATTGAGGGTCATTACTACTCTTTTCATGATCTTTTTTCAGATTCTTTTTTGTTTTGCTATAAAAATTGCGAATCCTCCATTACATTCGCGATTTTCACCCCACCCGCTATTTTTGCGCCCAAAGTTTTTAGAATTCTAATGTTCACATTCATGGCGTTTATTCGATTTATATGTTAATTTATTTAACGTTTTCCGTATTCGGATGATATGGTTACCATATAAGTAGGATTCTTGCACTTAGGTAGTCGTAATGGATAATCGATCGACACCCATATTGTTGAAACGATCAAAATCGGAATCATAAAATGTTAAAACGAATGTAAAATTTCGTTTTACGTGTTTTCATAAAACCGTTTTACTGTGCGCGCTATATTTATAAAAACGATATTAAGAATATATCGCTTCCTTATTTCTTAAGTAGAATCCATAAAATTATGGTTTAAATCGATCCATTTGCTAGTTTAAAATTGGATATTTGGAGAAAGTAAATTATATATTACAATATTTTCATCATCATCTGCCTAGCCTTTTCCCAACTATGTTGGGGTCGGCTTCCAGTCTTACCGGATGTAGCTGAATACCAGTGTTTTACATGGAGCGACTGCCTATCAGACCTCCACAACCCAGATACTGGGTTTCACGATACCCCTTGGTAAGACCGGTTGTCAGACTTTCGGGCTTATGACTACCCGTAACGATTGTCAAAGATCTACAATTGACAGCCGGGGCCAACAGCTTAACGTGCTATCCGAGGCATGGAGACTGGAGAGTGATAATTAATTTATAAACCGCACATAACTTACAAAAGTCAGAGGTGCGCGCCTTGGGTTCGAACCCGAGACCACTGACTTGCCAGTCAACGGTCACCACCACTAGGCTATCACGACTCTTACAATATTTTCATATGCACAATTAAATAGCGCATCACCAACGACGTGCCATGTGCGTTTTTTTATCCAGTATTTTACTCGTTTAGGGAAGAAAAGGGAAGAATTTACAAAACTCCGTTTTTAGGTTTATGAATAGTTTCTATAAATTTCAAATATTTTGGTCAGTCTAAACCAGACTCTGCGTTGTTGAGTCCATGGACTCATGGTACAAAAATTACCTATGTACCTTTCTTGACCTACCTATACACATATTAAATTCAATTAAAGTAAAAAAAAAAGTGTTTATAGATATAAATTTATGTTCTCACACCAAGAGGGAAAAATCATGAGGCAATAGGATGTATCCGAGACTGTGGTTAAGTGATCCTCCCAAATATGAATTCAAGCTACCGTCAAATTGAAAAGTGGATGTTAGACGTTCACAATCTTATATTGGGTTCTACGAATCCAGATGGTACGGTCAGCACAAGTAGAAGAAAATATTTAAAATAAATTATCAAAACATGGCTAAGACTATTTTTTACCGTTAATAACGTATTTCTTCTTTATTATTAGTGGACTATTTTGTAAACATTTAGGTTATACCGATACATACCTATATCGATGCTCATTAAATTTTCAAACACCGAGAAATGAGACACAAAAGGAAATCGATTGTCACGCATTGCCCGCGTCCATTTGGTAATTAAGCCATATCCAAAATTAGTTTGACATTATTACTAGGTAAATTGTTAAGAAATAAATAACAATAATTGTCATGCTAGTTTTAATGGTAAGATGTTTCCTCTCAAATAAATATTTTGTTGCAATTTTTTACAGCTTTCAACTGATTTTATTAATAACAATATTTAACTTTCCTTTAAGTCTTTCGTCTTGGAAGACAAGAGATTTTATGTGTGTCTGCAAATTGTCACTTAAAAAGGCCAATATGTAAACCGAAACCATGTGTAGCCTTTATGCTTTGTTAGTTACGCCGCACGCGTGCGAATGCAAATTTTACTTAATTTTTTTTTTAAATATGTTAGTAATATTTTTGTGTCAACTGTACCAACCGACTATTGCTACTTTTCGCCCGGAGTGATGGTCGAGATTCCAATATTTGGTTTTCTGTCCCGATTTTATATAAAATTCCTTTTTATTAAGTTTTTTGGTGTCGAGTATATTGACTTGATACAAAATTGTACTTTTAAGAGAACTGTAATGTAGCTGAGATATGTACATAGTTATCATGATTTAAGTATGTCAGTTTTTCACAATGTTCTTCTCTTTTGCTAAGCAATGATCGTGTGTAATCTTCTCAATTTATATCTGTACCTAAAGAGTATCGTGAGTGTGACTGATTGACTGATAGACATTTCACATCTTAAACCAGTGGACCTACAGACTGGGAATTTAGAGGAAATATTTCTTGGTGCTCAAGAAATATTTCCTCCAAATTCCCAGTCTGTAGGTAAAGGTGCAATTAGAAAAGATATTTGGAAATTTTACCCCTAATCGGTTAAAATGGGAACAAAGTCGCGGCCGCGGGCGGGTTAAGCGTCAATATCGTAAGTTGTTAATATAAATATATAATATATATTCTGTTTAATCTATTTTTTTTAGGTACGAAAACTTAATCCGTTTAAGCTGATATTCTTGCTGAAACTTTGTAATGTTATTATTTTTAACTTGTTTTTTTTTTGCGATTTTTCATAACTATATTCAGTGATTTTATGTGTGAGCGAGATAGCGGCTTAAGGAATTTGTAATTTTTGCATAAATAAAATAAGGTTGGTATTACGTTTGAGAAGTATTTATATTTACTTTTTGATTTACTCTGATCTAATTAGATCCTTTTTTTTTTTTTTTTTTTTTTTTTTGTGGCCGGGGGGAGTAAAAAATGCCTTCCGCATACCGCACGTCCGAGGACATACGGTTATGTGGGGCTCGCACCCACTAAAAACGTCTCCCCCCTGCGTGTTCCTAGCACTGTATCGGACGGGTCCGGGTACCGCAAACGCGCCTCGCAGCCCCGTCCAGTGCCCGCTCAATCTAATTAGATCCTGAAATCCTTTGACTCTCACGTCAAACATACGTCCGCTTCGTTATTTGATTTAGAAATTCGATCAAATATTTCGAAATGAAACAATTTTGCGAGCGTAACATGGAAAGTAATTTCTATTGCTATAATTGGTTTGTCAAGATTAGATTTTGCCAACTGATTTGGAACTTTAATGATACTGAAAGTTAAGACTGTTTTCTATTAATTGTACGTTACAGCTTCTGTACAATCGAATAGAGCGAAATTATATATCATATAGCAACATTGTAATGTCTAAACACTGAGCGCTAGTAATACCACACTATCAAATTTTATCGTCATGATTAGTTAATTGTTTTATTTGATCATAGGCTTGTGTCCACTATGAATAGGGAATAGGTGGATAGAAGTTTCTAATGAGTAATCATAATTATGGAAATTACACAGTTTGAGTGTTTTCGGAGCCAATTTAAATTTATTTTTAAAAATTCAAAATAAATAATGTTATTTAATGGTATTTATAAAAAAACTTTTTATGGATATAGTACATGTAAATGTACATTTATTAGCCCATTTTTGAAATTTTATCAACAAGCCCATGTTTTCTTTTCTCTATTTATGTTTAAAAAAATTGTCTTTTCTTTCGCCTTGTCCCATTATCTAGGGTCAAATCCCTTGTCAGTCTCATCATTTATGTCCCATGTTCAAATTTTTTGTAGAAAATTTCTCTTTCTTTTCTTCCTACGAAAATTTCGAGTTTTTTAAACTATTAAATTTTATATTTTAGGGTAATAACGAATAGAGTTACAATTTCCGATTTGACTAAGTTTGATTTTTATTAAAGCTGGGGGCGTATCTGGATTGCTCTGATAAAATAAGAGCTCCGCATACGCCGCCTAATTATTATTAATCATTCCGAAGTAATCATTGCGACAATTAAAACATTTTCTCTATTAACAGTCATAATGTCTATCAAATGGTTTGTCGTGAATGGTTAGTCATGATAGCCTAGTGGTGGTGACCGTTGACTGACAAGTCCTTGGCAAGTCAGAAGTCTCGGGTTGAAACCCAAGACCTCTGACTTTTCGTAAGTTATGTGCGTTTTATAAAATTAATTATCACTTACTCCTTGCCTCTAAAAGCACGTAAAGCCGTTGGCCCTGCGCCTGATCTCTTTCCGGTCGTGTCGGATTGCCGTCCCATCGGATTATTAGAGTGAGGGAATAGAGAGTGCACTTGTTTGCGTACACACTTGTGCACTATAATTCTCCTGCGTAATTGGCTAATCTCCGTTGAGATTGGCCGCTGTGAATTCGGTCAGGAGGACATTATTATTTATTATTATTAAAATGGTTTGTCACTACAAACTGGGTGTGTAAGCGCACCATTACGCGGCTTTAATAAGCGACTTCATACAAGCCCACTAGGGCTAAGTGGGACACTGGCCGATAGAAGATTTTAATCTAAACCATAATCTTAGACTTTAACGCCAATTTATGCGAGGCAATAATCGAGTTTATGTGCAAGCGCCGATTTTCTGGTCAATTATAAGTATGAAATTATGACAAATACTTAGTATAAAGAATATTGAATCGAAATGCTCTTTCATACAGGTCAATGGCATTGGCCAATCTGGATGCTTGAGAATAATACGTTTTTAGGGTTCCGTACCTCAAAAGGAAAAAACGGAACCCTTAAAGGATCACTTTGTAGTCCGTCTGTCAACAATATTTTAAATAATAATATTTTGGAATATTGATCGGTTCCCCATACAAATTGATACGAAACCCGCGGTAGGTGAGTCCGACAAGCACTTGTCCGGTTTTTTAAATTTAAGCACTACTTAACCAATCGTCATTAAATTTAACAAAGAGATAATCCTGGATAAAGACAGTCAGTTACTTATGCAATTAATTTATTAAAATTAATTGTTTAACAAAAAATTGCGAAGAATTAAGAAAAAGAAGGGAACGTCTAATAATAATTTTATTAAAGTTCTTTTCTTAACTCTTAATTTTAGATTGAAAAAATAAAATTGATTACGACCTACTGAGTAAAGCCCCAAGTCACTCTGCCACAACTCCGCCAGTGTTATCGATTTTTTATTTACATAAATTTTGAACTTTAGTGTTCGCATAGTATAAATCACTACATAGTATAAAACAAAGTCGCTATCCGCCGTCTGTCTGTCCCTATGTATGCTTAGATCTTTAAAACAACGGATTTTGATGCAATTTTTAAATAGATTAGAGTGATTCTTAAGGAAGGTTTATATGTATATTGCACCCGTGCGAAGCCGGGGTGGGTCGCTAGTACTTTGGAAAAATGTTTATATATCTATAGTAATAATAAATTTATTGTGCTTTGTGTGCTCATATACCAACTTTTTGTTACAGGTAAGTCTCCGCTATGATTTGAATAAATGTATTCATATTAACAATCACCGTTCATATTTTCAGTAAGTTCTCTTAATACACTTGTATTATATCAAAAATCTTTAGTTTAATTAGTATATTATCGAATTAAAATTAGTAAACAAGATCTACAGAGTAAAAAGTGTTGCAGACACAGATTTTATTCTGTAGATCCTGTTAAATTTCCATTCAACTAAAATTTATTAAATTATAATTAGGTAGGTTGGTGAAGGAAAACATCGTAAGGAAACCTGGACTAATAGTCTGAAATCGCCAACACGCAGTGAGCTAGCGTGGTGATTAATTTAATGCTCAATCCTTCTCTGTATGGGAAGAGGCCTTTGCCCTACATTGAGACAGTTACAGGCTGATTTACTTATTTATTTTTATTTATAATGGAAATCTAACAAACCACAGACAGAGATATTAGTCTCTATATCTTTTGTGTACAAAATTTCACTGATTTTCATTTTTAACATTAAAATTCACGCATTCAAAGACATCAATTTAAAAATGTATAGCCTTTGTTACCTTACTTGATAGAAATAAGGGTACATCACCCTCACTAAAGAGTCGGGCATAAGGGTAAAAATAAGCGGATTTCGGCAACACAGTTTCACAAGAATAGATAGACACCCCAGCGATTGATTTCAATGCATAAAATACAAACAATAAGAAGTGGTTTACATTCCAGAAAACCATACGGGAATATTGTATTCATTTCAGAGTGTACATGTACAATGTTTAAAATCTATAACAGGCACTGTCGTTTGTGACATAGAGTCAGAAACAGCCTGGAGAAAACAGCTAATTAACTTTACGCAGAGGTAACAAAAGAATGCCAAAAGTTCTTTATGAGGATTTATTTTGAATTGGGAATTAACACTAGGATCTATGATTTATATGAATGAAATGATAATTTGTAGTTAATAAAAAATGTCTCTATATCATTAACTTTAATCACTTTTAAATGTCTGGCATTTTAAGAATTAATACAAAACCAATAAAATAAAAAAATAAATTAAAACGATACTTGACGTAACTATTTACTTCAGTATTATTTGAAAAATGCTATTAAAATGGACACAGTTCACATGCCTGCGCTTGCCTTTACCAGATGGGTCCAAAAACTTATTAATTTTATACTCTATGATTTCTTTATATGCCTTTATAATTTTTACGGTAATTTAATAAATATACATACAAGATACGCGCGAAAAACATAACCCTTCCTGGCCGTCGGGTAAAAATAGTCGTCTACGTCAGATTTAACCCGTAAGCTGTGCTCAATCGGGTAGCCATTCCATAAGCCCAAGGGAGTAGACTAAGCGAAACGATACGTCTAGTACGCTGTAAATGTGCTAGCTGTTTTAAATTCGCTGTTACGAGCCATCGTATTGCGTTTTATAGCTTACAGAACATCTCTTCACATAAATCGCAGGAGACTCGTAACGATCTCAATCGGTGTTCCGTGTTTGAGCCATTTGGTTTTCTTTTTTTTGCATTTTTTATTTATTTTGCATATGATTGCTATCCTATGTAGATATGACAGTGACAGGAATAGCTAGGGGCACGGCAGTGCCCCCGCCAAGAAGAGCCAAACAAAATGAAAGGGCATTAACAACCTTTACTCGATGTGTTTTTTCGTATTTTTCAACCGTCATAACTAAGGTTTTAATTATAATAGATAAACAAAATTCTTGGAATATGATGTCAATAGTGAACTTAATAAACATATAGTTCAATTAAGTATAATTGCGTTTCAATTGCGTAGCTTTAATACTTTAGATTTTATTGATTGAAGCTTATAAGCCTCATATTTTGACTTAGTAAAAATATAAGGCTTATAAGCGTGTGAAGTTTGTGAAGTTAGGGTTTGAAGAGTTAGGACGTGTAATGTTAGAGGCTTAGCTTTACATGAGATCTGATAATATGTGATAATATGGTGAGTTCTTGGCATTTTACATGAAAATGTGTTTGGTGGGGTTATAGTCCTGTTGACAACCTTTCGGTACGGAATCCTAAAATTAATGAAGTCAAGGTTCCCCAATACAACACGTAGGTACCCAAGTTATTGTAGCATCAATTCACAGTATAAAAAACATTATAGTACGGAAACTATGTACAAACGCTCGAAACGGCACTCACACAAACATGCGTAACGACGAGACTCCTAAGCGAACGTCACGGTGCTCGCAGTATCAATGACGCGCAACGCGCATGTTTGTGTGTGTGCCGTTTTCGAGCGTTTGTACTTAGTTTCCATACTGTATGTTTATACTGTGATCAAGTTTAGTATCATGATTGATCTTAGTCCTAGCATACAGAACTTGGGCGTGGCGAAGATATAAAACATGGAGGCTACTCACAATTTATACCGCGTTTGACTTGAATGAATACTATATGATTCATTGGTTACTAGTGTAGAGGAAATGTTATCTTTTATGTCTGTTATTAGACTCATTTGAATATCCTAGATCCAGTAAAATCTTGCTAAACTATAATTTATGTTTTAATTAAACTATAACAATTCGCTGGAGATAGGTTTACTAAATAGTTTATGTTTTAATTAAACTATAACAATTTGCTCAATATGGGTTTAATATAATTAACTTAACTTGGTAGTAGATACTTAGCCGTCATCATTTTTAAATAAGTTTTTTGTTAAAAAACCAAATTTTATTTAACCAAGCTAGTCTCAAACTTTCGCAAACATTTAACATAATGAAACAACTTTTTAAACGGATAAAACTCGCGTATTCTGCCTGCGACCACGAGATCTGCAAAGATCTCGAAACGTCAGGCGTGTTTTATAAAAATAAATACGCGAGTTTTATCAGTTTAAAAAGTTGTTTCATTAACCAAGCTAGTTAGATACACGAAGAGCAAATCAATTTAAAGTATAGTTTGAACCTGGTTTCATGAAGTTACAAACGGCAAGTCAAGTAAAGTTGTTAAAAGTATAACTAGACGAAAAGGAGACCCTTTTACAGAATTCTTTAGGTCCGAAGTGTACCGTCTTAATGACCGACTTCCAGAGGATTTCTGGGAGTACCTAAACTCGAAAAGAAAATTTTGTAACTTCATTTTTGTTTCGCCAAAGTTGTTAACTGTCCCGAATTTGTTATGTGTCCCTTTTTGAAAAAGATCTTTTTTGGTGTGACTATTACTTATTGACTTATTTGACTATGTTTCTTAGAATTTGAGGGTTGGGCACAAAAGAATCTTTGAGACGCTTACTTAGGCTGATTGATGAAAGAAAACTGTAAAATATAAGTAGGTAGATAGAGATACCTACAACGTTATTTACATTTTAAAGGTTTTTACTCGTTGGTCTAGTGGCAGCAAGCGCGACTGCTGAGCACGAGGTCCTGGGTTCGATTTCTGGGTTGAGCAAAGTTTTATTGGGTTTTTCCATTAAGAAATTCCCAGTAGCAACATGGAGTCCGTAATTGTGCTCGGTTAATGGCAATAGGCTCGCCCCCATTACATGGGACTTATAGCATAGCCGGCGAAACGTGGGTGTACTGCATACGCCTCTGCCTACCCCCTCAGGGAAATACAAGCGTGCTACCCTCTCTAAGGAATACAGACGTGAATCTATATACTCGTATTATTTAAGAATAATAACTTTCGTGAGTCATACTTATACATTAAATAATATATTGATACGGCTTTACTCACGTATTGATTTCGGGGAATGCCCGACTAGTTTCGAACTCAAACGGAGTCTATTTTCAAGAGCGGGTGTATACCGTTATCATAATATTATGTTAAAATTATTATTTTTCTGTTTTTTTTTTTTGAGAAAATTGAGACAATAATTAGAAAAATATAGTCAACTTCCATTTAACACCACTGTTCCCACCATAGCACGTATCATATGGTTTTTTTTTCTAAAACCGCCCGGATCAGTCTCGTAAACTTCTCATCAATCATTCATCAGCTGATAACCTTTCGCCAGTAAAACGTTTTAGGTAAATTGGTAGCACCAGTCACCTGTCCATAGATAATAGCCTAGTAGATAATCTAGGCGAACTGTTTTCCCTTAAAGGTTACAGAGGTCAGACGGGCCGACACACATTTACCTATATTTACCACATTAAGGTAATATTGGTCAGTTTTCTGTACAATTGGATACTGTATTACATATCGATGGCAGTTAAATCAACATAAGTACTTTGAGAGAGAATATCTGATTGTTTTTTTTGTCTTAAGTTCGGAACATTATTATTTTTTAAACGGTTTTACTTAGCTTGACCTGTTTATAATTTGGTTCAAATTTAATAATCACCCCCTTCCTGTTGACAGATTGATCTGATATTTGGTACACAGCTTTAGTTATGATGACAAAACCGTTTTACGTAAAAAAATTGTACTTACATACATAGACTCACGCCTGTTTCCCAGAGGGGTAGGCAGAGACAACGGATTTCCACTTGCTACGATCCTTGCATACCTCTTTTGCCTCATTCATTCTCATCACGTTCTTCATACATGCTCGTCGGTTTAATTGTACTTATATTATTTCTTATTTTTATTTTAATTATTACAGTTGTAGTTTAGTAGAATGTTCCACAAAACCGGTTTAGTGGTTTGATTTTATTTACATTTATTTATTAATAATGGTTTTTTTTTGGTTTGGAAAATCATCAGTAAAAGCGAATTTGATATTATCTTTACAGTTCATAATACTAGCTTATGCTCGCGGCTTCGCCAGCGTTTATGTTAGACCGGGATATAAAGTATCCTATGTGGTAATCCAAGACATGATCTAACTGTGTGCCAAAATTAATTCACATCCATTTTTCCGAGTAGGTAATTGAATAACAAACATACATAAATCACAGAACATATTAGTAGAAAGTCACTGCTATTTATTCATGACCTGTAAACAACTGAAATAAGTTGACTATAATTAACAGCTCGAAAGGTAAACGATTGACTTACATAACGGCCGATCGGCCATAAAGTAACAATTGTGATATTTTCAAAATGAAACGAAATAGGCCTTAATTCAAGTCAAATAACCCTCCTACTACCCACATTGGAGTACAGACCCCAAATACAAAATTACTTACACGAAACATACGCGATCCGTCATTCAATTCGCCGGTGCCAATTCGGAATGACAAATGGGCGAAGTTTCTGATAGCCTACCGACCCTACTTCCAAAGAAAAGTGTAAATGCTTTAGCCCATGTAGGTCAATTACCTAGAGTAGTGAGAAAATGGAGTACAAAAACAGAAACGCTTCAGCATTCAGCACACGAAGGTTATAGAAGTATGTTCTCATCCACCATACTTGCAATTCGATCATCTATATATATCATGGCATCATTAAGCATTCATGTATTTTTTTGTGAGGAAAACCTTTATAGAAATCTCCTCTTTGGGAACGACTATCCATTTATCTGTTCCGGTGGGCGGTTCATATATCGTCTATCATGGCTCCCTCGCGTCACGTAGAGCAGTGCAATTTAAGATAAGTAATAGTCCTCTGATAAAGCTATGCTTTGGGAAGCAAATGCTTATTCTGCAAAGTGTATTATCACCATTTAATATTTTGCACTTAATATTATGTCGTAGACTAAGCATGGCAATTATTTCAGTTTCCAATGTTTTATTTTTAAAGAGGTTTGTATTTTATGTGATTTGTGAAAATTAAAATCACATCTAATATTAGAATTAATTTGGTATTATTTTAAAATCAACGCTTTTAAAACTAACGATTTATATGTGAACTAGTGCATCTCACAAACTATCATAATCATCCAAAACAGAGTGATAGAGAGTACAGTAACCATGGCAATAAAAGATATCTCCTTACATTTGCCTCTTTACGGTCCACGTTTCAGTGTTTTAGTCAGTGGTTGAAATTGAACCATAATTCATGTATTTTTATAAATTTTAGGTTTTTGCACTTTTTCAGAATATAAACTTAAACTATGCCAAATCTCACACTACGCCTACGTGCAATATTCTTAAAAAGAGATCCGAAGTTTTGACTGCACTTATTAATGTGGACTTTGAATAACGTGGAGTATGGACTATAGTTCCATGTCGATACTAATCTATGTCCTGCTTACATATTCTCTTGGATCAAGGGTTAATGTTTAAGGGTACAGCTATTTTCTTTATATGAAGGGCGAAAGGGAACCTCTCGGTTTGGGGTCTGTTGGGTATCAATACTTGGTTAAATTCTATACCTGTCATAGACAAAGAAAATGTTGGAAAATTCTCAAAAGGTATTTCAATTTTGCCAGATCAATCAATTCGTATTTTTAACGTTAGCCCGTTATCCCAAAAATTAATATAATTCCGACCCGTTTTTTTCCGAGATTAGTATGTTAAAACGCACAAACTTTAGCTTTATAATATTAGTATAGACTATTCCTGAACATTTGTACTTGTAACCTTACTTACTTACCAAGTTTACTTAATAAAAACTTATTGCTTACTATCCAAAATCTACAATATCTTAAACTTGAATGTGAATGCTACTATACAGCATTAGTAAGTAGCAATTTAAATGTACTTTACAAATTCAATAATGAGCAACCAGTGTCAGGTTAAAAGCCCTATCAAGGTGTGTCATTAAATAATCTTGTTCCCTTCAATTGAGTAGAATCGTGCGTGGCGCGGATAACACTAGGTCAAGTACATAGAATAAAAATAACCAGCATTACAATTTCAGTATCTTATACTGAAATTTTTATACTGTGTTGTACGATACTCTATTTGACGTAAGAAAACAACCCAAGAGTGTATTTATTGAGTGCCGTCTAATAAATAAAACACTAATGTATTTTAAATCAGTCATTATTATCAGTCGATCCTGAAGCTTTAACTTAACCCCAGAATCCTCACTCAAAAAGTATTGTACTATTACTCATGTAGGGTCTGCTATGACACCAATAAAAAAAACAAAACAAAAGGAACAGTATTCATTTAAATATGTGTCTTATCGTGGCTTAAAATAGAAGTACTTATTATTTAACAAAACAATTTTGTTTACTTACAGATCTACAGATTTCATTTCACTTCACTTCTTTTGAATGGCGAGTGAAAGCCTTAGGCCCACAATTACGCCAATGACAGGTGTTATGATCGGAACGTAAAACTAAGTGACAAAAATTCAAGGAGGATAAATACAGATACCAAAAATAAATTAAGGGAAAAGCAAAAAAGGGATTAACATTTTATTTTATAAAATTAATAGATAAATAATTATAACCATAAACTGCATATTCAATAAATCATAATGAGAAACAATAAGTTAAATATTTTAATAAGAACAGATACTTATATTAAGACTTACAACTTAATTTTATTGTTTTCTATATACTTAGATAAATAAACGTGCTTAGCGACTTTGTAAGAGATGTAATTGTGACAGACGTCAATATTGGCACAACTACTTGCAAAAAATCCAAACACAATGATTAACTAAACTCTTACATTCAATTAACAAACAGCAAATAGATTAATATCAAAGAAATACCAATACAAGTAACCACAAATGGAATCAATCATCAAATTAATTTAATTTGGGTCCCCATTGTTACAAACAAGATAAGCTGCCACTGAAGGGTTAACAGCAATTCAGTAGTAACAACACCTTAAATATATAGTAATAAGAGCGAATTTACAACAAAATATCACCGCTAAGGTTGTACGTCAGTTAGCGAAAGTGACAGCTGTAACCCATTGATACATCGCTGTCAATCATTTGAGAAAGCTCGAGGTACCTGGCTAAGTACGCCAGCAAATTTACTTGTCAAAACATTATAACGAATTTGAAGAAAGTGTGCTGTAAGTGCGTGCCCTTAGGTCGCTCGTGACCAAGCAATTTTTGTTCCAGTATGTTCGTGGATAAGATGTGTGTTGAGAAACTAGGTAGATTACTGTAATAGTGCAGGGTTTTGAAAGTGAATGGTGAAATAATTGGAATGCTAATCCTAACGTTATTACCATAAATACAAAAGTAAGCTTGTTTGTTTCATGCCTTTGAACTGGTCGTTCTAAAATTTTGTGAAGTGTAAAAAAACAGAGCTATTCCTCCGAAAAGGATACCTTTCGGTATCCTATTAAATAAATAAATTAATCAGCCTGTAACTGTCCCAATATAGGGCAAAGGCCTTTTCTCATACAGAGAAGGATTAAGCATTAATCACCACGCTAGCTCACTGCGGGTTGGCGATTTCAGACTATTAAAATCCAGGTTTCCTTATGATGTTTTCCTTCACCATTAGTCAGTGGTGTCTTAGATTATCTAAGAAAGTACATATGACATTGAAAAAGTCACATTGGTACATGCCAGGTTCGAACCCACAACCACGCGCTTGCAAAGCGGGTCCGTAACCAATGCGCCACCACGACACTCGTTTTCTTTTTACAGGTTCTTAAATTGTCAGCCATTTTTTTTCATCCATTTTATAACGTTTATCATTTAAAGTGTCATACAACTAAATGTAAGATTATTATCAAAGATCTACTTCACGTTGTGTTTCAGCATAATGTTCTGTGTAACTTATCTGGGGGACGGGTCTGGGCAATAACGTCTAATTTTCATTCCTCTGAATTAACGGAGTTTCCTCCACCGAAAACCACAACACCTCTAACCATTAGGCAAATTTGTAGTCAAAACCACAAAATCAAAATCTTATCAATAAATACGACCCTTGGCCTTAAATATATAGACATGTTTCTGTGACACATAGTCATTTTCAGAAGACTGCAGAACTGCAGACTGAGTTGAAAACCCGTCTACCGGCAAATCCTTCCAGTAAAGTTAGTAGCATTCAAGCACAGTTTAATAAAGATACAGTACGGAAACTATATACAAATGCTCTAAAACGGCACACTCACACAAACATGCGCAACGACGCGTTCGTTGATACTGCGATGATACTGCAAGTACAGCGACGTTCGCTTAGGAGTCTCATCGTTACGCAATATTACGCATGTTTGTGTGAGTGTCCTATTTCGAGCGTTTGTACGTAGTTTCCATACTTTAAGTTAATTATACTGTGACTCAAGCAACCATTCCATCCAAAGGGGCATCCGTATCAACATGAATATTTACTTATTCAAATGGCTGCATTCGAATTTTAAATTCACCATCTGCATCTGTCGGTCTTAAAATGACGTCGACATTTTCATTTGCTCTGAAGTTTCCTCCGATATATTGTTGTTTGCAGATTTTATATTGATTATGGCAAGCTTTTACGTGTTTCACGATATCGTGAGGATTTTGAAATCGTCGGATGATTGTGAATGAGTTCGCTATTAATCTTTCTATGCTTGATTTATTTGTCTTTGATTCGTCTTGAATTGGACAGCCTCGTTGGTCTTATGCGACTGCTGAGCACGAAATCCTGGGTTCTGATCTTCGGGTCGGGCAAAGCTTTATTGAACTTTTCCATAAGGAAATTCACAGTAGCAGCACGGAGTCTAGAATTGTGTCCGGTTAATGGCAATAGGCTCGTCTCCTATTTCATGGGACTTATAACATAGCCGGCGAAATGTGGGTGTACTGCCTACCTCTGCTTACCCCCTCCGAGGAATACAGGCGTGAGTCTTTGTTATGTTATGTACTTTTATTTCTTTACTAATTGTTTAATAACAGAATGATGGGATACGGTGGCTCAGCGGTTAGAGCGTCGGCACGGAACGCCGAAGATCGTGGGTTCGAATCCCATCCGTATCAGTTGTTTTTTCAAATTTCTTACATGTGCTAAAAACATGTAAAAAATTCACAAAAATAACAGAATGTTGTCAAAAGTGTGTCAAAAAAAACTATTTGTAAATCGCATTAGTAGGTACTGATTAGATCGCAATACCAATAATTAGATGCTAACTTAGTAAATAGTTGTAACTTTTTATCTTGAAGGAATTGAAAAAAGTTCTAGGGCTCACAGTCAGCTATTATTATCCCTCTAAATTTTTGCGTCTTTAAAAAATGATTATATGTTCTTATACAAAAGATTTGAGCATAAGGATGTTAAGGTCACAAAGCGCTATAAGCCATATCATTTGACAAAGGAAACTACATAACCTATGTTGTTAATAAAGCTTGTTACACGTGCTCCCTAAGACGTGATTGCGACACGTTTAAGGGTGCAAAGATATTAAGGTAATGGATGTCAGCCAACATGTCGGGCCAACTTGTGGCGGGACATAATGTAGCAGGTAGAGGATGTAGGTACGGACTAATTTATCTACGTAAATATGTGTGAAACAAACTGTCGCCCAACAGTTTGGGGAAATTGGTGTATAAGTTGGTGGTGTACGAATTTTTACTTAAGAAAATTTTAACTTAATACTTTATTGTGATATTTTAAAATGTTTTAGTACATGTTAGCTTATTAAATATTATTATTTAATAAGATAAATATGGTTTCGAATCCCATCTATCGAATGTCAGTTGCGTTTTCAAATTTTCTTAATAATTTAAAAATTATTAAATAATTAAAATTTTAACTTTTTTTCCATTTGTTATGCTGCTAAGGTGCAAAGCATAAAGCTCGTCTGATGGTATGCGGTTACCTTGATTTATAGCTTGCAATACTAGAAGTAACACTTGCGCGTTGGTGACTCTGTGGGGGATTATGGAAGAACGATTAGGGAAGGGAAGTTCTCCTGTGCACTAATTAACCGGAAGAACACTATAATATCATGCAGTATTCTTGGAGAGGACGTAACCCGGTCGAACCGGGCTAATATTGCCATCAGCAACTCCAACTCCTAACCTAGGCCTAACTCTACTACTTTTGGTAAACTTTACTAGCCGCTAAGCTATTCGTAATCCTACTTATGAATGTTTTGAAAGTATGACACTCACAACCCTCAAAATTTGCTTTTATTTCATAGAAAATAAGTTCTTCTGAATAGTCCCATGGACTCCATGAGGAATGTTCCATGTTACATTTTTACCACCGAGTAAACTAAGGGTTAAATAAATTACGAACGTCTTCGAAAGATACTATCAAAGATTCACGATGTTTGTCTGGAACATGATTCTGAAATAACAAACAGTTTATTATAATGACCCAATCATGAGTTTACTTTCTTTTGTGAATAGCTCAAAATTAATGAAACGTAAGCAGTTACGGTAAATAGACAAGGATGAGTCAGGTTTGGAAAAATCCAGTAAATGCTAAACGATGCTTTATTGCATTTCTTATTTGTGATGGTGGGCGATGCGATGCTTTGAATCTGTGGAATGAATTTATGGCATCAACTTTCGGCGATGGTATTTCCAGACGGATACCCTAGAGCTTACTCTTATCCCAAAGGCTGGCAACGCATCTGCAATTCTTCTGGTGTTACAGGTGCCTGTAGGTGGCGGTGATCAGGTGAATCGCATGTTCGTTTGCCCCCCATCTTCGTGCGTGCCGTAATTATGTATTAATTATGAATATGGTAGTGAAATAGGGAAATAAATCCTAAATTATACACCTTAAATAGTCATACAATTAATTAAAAAGAAAGCAGTTACCCGACCAGAACATACTAAACGAGTAAGATAATTTAATTTAATTGGACCGCAATGTTCCGTAGAAATTGCAAATCAGGTCCCTTGTAGATTTCCATGGTAGTGGGAAATGGAGAAAAACATATTGTGTTAAATGAAACATCCTGTAAAAGTTGTTTGAAAGATGATTATTTAAAATGTATTATATTTATTTATATAATGCCTTTTCAAATAATCATTACAACCATTATGCAATGATATATCTGCAACTGTTTATAAAATTCTAATGTAATGATTATTTGAAAAGGCATTATATAAATAAATATAATATGGATGCAGGTTGCTTCCAACCGGCCGATTTGGAAGTCATTGGGGGAGGCCTATGTTCAGCAGTGGACGTCTTATGGCTGAAATGATGATGATGATGAATTTAATGAAATAAAATATAATTTTTGACTTAATTTATCTACACTATTCACGTACCAGTGTTACTAGGTGAGAATAAAAATTCGCATCGAGCCACACTGTTACTCGATGCAAATATTTTTCTCAACCAGTCATAGGGTGACAGGTATCAAGTGTGACTCGTTGAGAATATACGAAAATTTCTTGTGGTATTATTAACAATAATTTAAGGAGGAGTTTCTAAGTCCATAAACTACTGTTTCGAGTGTTTAAGTTAAATTGAGGATTAGAGCGATTATGAACTGCATCTGCTACCAATAAGACAAATGATAATCAAAATTTGAGTTACTGTTTGTATTGAAATCGTTCACAGTGCACAAGCGATAATAAAATTAATATAATACATAATATTGTGCCTGTAATCTCGGAATTGGATCGGAGATTAAACGCAACGCGAAGTTTTTATTTAGTCCTTCGTTAATACCGAAACTTCAACTAGGTATATCCATCGGTGTCTACACTTGTGGACATGAGACTGATCCTAATTCCTAGATCCGTTGTTGTCTTTAAATGCAGACATTCGGTTTAAAAAAAAAATTATCATGCAATATTTTCGCGTTTCGTTTTTTAGGTGCACGTGTTTTCGGTTGCAATTTTTTATGCTAGCGTATTTTCGCCTTTCCATTTATAGGCTCGCGTAATTTCGCCATAGCATCGCGTATAGTGTACCTATCCCCGTAATGATGTTTAAGTATGGTCAATTTAGCTTCCTAATGGTCTACGTATGACATCTAATTTGTTGTTTTAACGTTTAAATGCTTCCTATTTTCCATTTGTTTTCTAATGAAAGTCAATTTCACTTGATTAGCGTGGGCTATCATGGTTTAATGGTTTCCTAGCGTTTGTTTACGCACTGTATCGTTTTTGATGGCAGTGGTGGTTTTCAAAGTATGATTATTTGATAGTTCAAATTGACATCATTATTAGCCTCATGTCAACAAGAAGACGCCTACAGCTGGACAAAGGCCTTTTCCCACCGACCTTAATAATGAACGGTTTTCGCATTTCGAGTTTCCGTGATAATTTCATATTTGTTGTCCGTTTATTTATTTATTTAATACTATTTTACAGAAAATTGTATAAGGCGGACTTAATGCCATAGGCATTCTCTACCAGTCAACCTTTGGGTGATGCAGAGATAAATGTAATATGCACTAAACAGAAAATTTAAATACGAACAAAAATTTTAATATATTACACTAAAAGTAATATTATAATAATGTATAAATATAATATTTATATAAATAATTTAATATACATAGATACATAATATAAATAAATATAGATAGATATATATCAAAAAATTGATAGATATCTTTAAATACGGTGGGAATCATTGTCGATTTGATTTTGCTAAGAACCGTTTAAAAATAATTATTTAATAATAATTTTATTAAATAACAACCTACTAATATAAGTCTTAGTCGGACACCACACACTATCTACACCAACTAAAGACAGGCAGCTTACAACTTTCATACTGCGTTCGTCTAAGTATAAAACTATGCTTACAAAAACTATGTTAGCATCGGTTACGTACTGTTCTCACATTGAACTAGCTCAGTGATTAGTTCGCACGCCTGTCTACACCTGTCTACTTGATGAGACTGATAAAGAATTTAATAAACTGGAAGCGATAATAATACTTAAAACTTGAGTGATTGTAGCCGATTACTCATAGTCCCATTTTGGTAACAGATTTTTACAAAATTTTGACAAGATTGTGGACTTTTAAGGCAGCTATCGCGCTAAATAACTATCTCAAAAATATACAAAGTTTAAAAATCGTTGATCGGATCAAGTTTTCATACATAAAAATTGCTTCTAATGCATTTTGGTGGCTTTTTTGGCTTTACATCAGGTATCATTCTTACTTCCCTAACTCTCAAAGTTAGATAAGCCTGCACAGTATAAACAGTTGCTGTGGCCGAAATCGACACATTATCATCACCATTATTCTCACTTTATGCAGAATATTTGCAGAGGTATAAATTACTTTAATTCATATTATTCGCGACTTCAAATTAAAAGTAAATAAATGTTTACTTGTTTTCATACATTTGAATATCGATTCTAATGACTTAACTATAAATAGCTTTTCTAAACTGTATACATATAAATAAGCAAGGTACTTTCAGTGAATCTAAATATCTTTGGACCAGCCTATCAGCTTTTTACTGAAGAAATTTAATTTAAAAGCTTCAAGCTTTATTAACTCAGGTGGTCTTATTAATGACAGTGCTCGACTGGTTGACTCAACCCAGTTTTCTATGTCGATAATTTTATAAAAGTGCGTAGGAAAATGGCATTTATTTTGATGAAGATACTGTGCTGTAGTCCTTAAGGTATAGCTGAAGATCTTGACTACTCGGTACAGTCTTGAAGGAGGAACAATCTTCCTTCAACGGTTTTTATTCGTGTCCTCTCTTACCATTTCGCCAATCGGCTGTTTTTGCGTGGCTTTCTTGGCTTAGTACGTCTCTTGACGATGACATCGTCAGGCTTTTTATTAGTTTTAGGAATTATGGAACAAGAAGTGATTTTTTAAATCAGTTGCTCGAGAATTTTGAAGCATTTTGGAATTGATGTATTTTCTAATTACTTTGTAAAATGTAGTCTTACAATATTTTGAATGTATCGTGGCTACTACATACTATATTTAAATTTATAATGCACAAACATCCAGACCTGAACAAAAATATCATTGTTCTTTGCGGGAATCGAATCAGCGACATCAAGTGCAAAAGATGCATCACCACCACTACGCCAATCGTCCAGATAATTATTTGAACGTTCAATATGACAGCTAAAATATATTGTTTCTTTAATAAAGTTCATGATTTCGTTAAAAGCGAAATGTTGATACTTCACCAAGTTCAAGGCAACAACTGCTTATAAAATCAAGGACAAGATCACTTACATAACTATTAGGTAACCGTCAGATAGCTTCGACGATTCAACAAGATCGTTTTACAGAGGCTTTTTAATAGAAATTCCCAACGTGTACTTAGAATATTTATGTGTTTGACGCCTCTTGGGGAGGGGTTTCCTCTTCCGTGACGCTCTCTCTACCAATAAAAGTCGTATTGACTGATAGATCAGTACACGAGATATGTTGGATGTTGGGCTTTGAAAAGGGCGGTTTATCAATGGCAAGCGTTAAGTATTTATTTAAAGTAAAAAAAAAACAATTACCACCTCATCTTAAGCCTTAGTACCGACTCCAAAACGAATGATTTTGGTTGATTTGTAGCGTTTTATGAAGGCGGTAGATTTTTTTTTCGTACCATGTTTTATGTTCCAATTTTGAGTGCGACATGAACTTTAAACCAGCCCTACTTTTTTTGGTAAGTCGGTTATCAACAACACTAACAAATAAAGTGAAATTCGTTGTCACGAGAGCTTTGCTATAGTCCGATGAGGAGTTCCGTTTATCAATAATAATTGAGCCTATTCTCAATTGTATTCTTTTTCTTTTGCTTTGCTTAGTTTCATGTAGATAATTAAGTAGTTATCTATTTTCGCATGATGTTTTACAAGTCACCGGATAAAGACGATTGCGTAACATATAAAAAAAATCCATGAAATAATCCGATAAGATCATCCTCGGATAACTTGAAGAACATAAGTCAGAAACATAAATTTTGCTAAAAAAATGTCAAGAAGTTGAGCGCTGTATATTGAAGCAATGAACGTGACTTACTAGTTACTACAAAACCTTTCAATTTCAATTTAATTCCAACACCGTTCCAATTTAATACAACAATTAATTGACGATTTACACAACTTTTTACTTTCAATATTTTTAATGGTTCCTCTATTTTAATGGCCGTACAGCCTTAAGTGCCAATGAATCTTACGTAAGAAGAAAATGATCTTTCTAAGAGTCGTAAAATTGTGTTTCCTTCTATTTACTTTCATTTTTATCCTAGACTTTAAAAGCATTTGAAAGATAAGTGAATACTTTCCCTTATCGGGAATAGCCTATCATTAAAGTTGGTATTTCAATGTCTAATATTTTTATTTTTATTACGCATTAAACGTAATGTATGCGTACCGAATTTTTATAGAAAGAAAAATTCGTTAACGAAATGAAAAAACGTGTTCCTCTTATCGTATGGTTGATGTACAACCTGGTGTCAGAGTTTAAACCGCCCGTAGGCCTCTGACATGGCTTTACACACCATTGAAAAATCTCTGAGGTGTGCTGGTTTCATCACGATGTTTTCCCTCACCGTTTTAGAAACTGATAATTAATTTATAATAGGCACATAACTTACGAAAAATCAGAGGTACGCGCCTTGGGATCGAACTCGAGACCACTGAGTTGTCAGTCGACGATCATACCACTACGCTGTCAGTGCTGATAAAAAAAGTGTTGATGAAATAAGAGAAACAAACTCTTTTTTCTTTATTTTTTTTAAATATTTTATTAAGTTATTAAAATGTCACTTAAAACAAATAAGCTTTTCAACTCGATACAATCCTTATATCGAAAAGCCAAACCACCATTAACAATACCAGTATAAATACCTACTACAAACCATAACCAGACCATTTTATCGCAAAAATTTTAACGACAGCTTAACAAATTAGTCGGGCAGGTATGATAAGCGTGTCTAAACGACCTTTTGACGAGCATGTCTGAATGCTAGACGGAGAAGTTTCTAACGATCATCTGATTAATCTATTTCATAGACCCGGTGTGAGAGATGATTAATCGGTTTGAGTGCTGTGGTCAATTACTTAATGCTTAGTGCAAATGCTTTGTTGTCGGTCGCTAATTGAATTGAGTTACTAGGAAAACAATTTCACAAATAAATAAAATATGGACTTGTCATTACTTTATCAGGTGAGAGAATAAGTAGGCACCTACTACCTCCTTCGCCACCACACAGTCCCATAGTGCATGTTGGTAGGTATTGAACCATAATCACTACATAGTATAAAACAAAGTCGCTTCCCGCGTCTGTCTGTCTCTATGTATGCTTAGATCTTTAAAACTACGCAACGGATTTTGATGCGGTTTTTTTAAATAGATAGAGTGATTCAAGAGGAAGGTTTTATATGTATAATACTTGCATATTAGCGTAACCGTGCGAAGCCGGGGCGGGTCGCTAGTTAATTATAATACAACCTTCTCATTGCCTACGGACTTGCGTAGATCACTTGCGCAGAGACTTGTGCAGTGAGCGGGCTATGTCAAATGTTTTTTATGTGACGTGTATCATGTTTTTTAAAATTCTTTTTGTGTTCTGAAGTAAATTGTTTCTATATATATTGATACGGCTTTACTCACGTATTGTTTACGGGGAATGCCCGACTAGTTTAAAAAAAAATGAAAAATAAATTCGGCAGATAAATTCCAATGAGAAAAGTGGTTTTATTTATAGTATATCAGAGTATGTGGAACCTCTGGCCCTCTCAGAGGTCCAGAGTCTCATCAATACCTATGTGGCTACCCGCTCTTGAGTTGCATATTTACATTTTCGTCTAATTATATTGTCATGTCACATTATGACACGTCTAATTGGACATGGGTTAACATTTTAGCCATAAAGACCGCTGTCACAATATGTCACACCAATACAATGCAAAAATATTATGATACAGGTAAAATTACCATATTTAAATTACTTTTTATTTGTAATTTCAACCCTTTTGGTAGGTAGAGAACTAAACCCACATAATTGTTTAAATAAAAGTGTAATGTATCCATTGTTATGTTAAGAGATTAATATGCATTCTGGAAAAAAAACACTTTAGATTTTGAACCGTTAACTGAGCTAAAATATAAGCTATATACTATGAAGAAAGAGGAAGAGCGGTGTCCAAAGGTATCCAAAATATAAGGATCTATATTTAAGAAGGGAGTCAATAAGTTTTTAACAATACATTTTATAAATTAGTGCTTGGACCCTTTCACATTTGCCATCCAAAGCACTTGTACCAAACAAAATAGTATTTTACGCCACTGCCAACCGTTCGGAAAATATTAGAAGTTTTAATGTAAATTCGCCAACGTCCCAGCTCGGAATAGTTCGCGTGACAGAGTTACAGAACTCCGTCCTACGTGACAAGGGATAAAATGAAAGGACGCTTACGAGATTTCCGAAGCAATTTTTGAAGTTTGTCCGTTGTACACTCAACGATGTATTGTTTGACATTTTCGTTCGGAAATTATTCAACCCTTTCTAAGAACTGTCAAATTGAGTTTTGTGTTTTGTTTTTGTATTATACCGATTGTACGACATTTTCTTTTTGGTAAGATGATTTATATTTGTATTGGTAGAAATTTAGGCCAAAGCTGCTGGAATAGGCCTCTCCCGCCCTTCAGAGTTGTGCTAAAAGATTTTTTGGTGCTGAATAGTATGTAGTCCAAATAGAGGCGTAGTATATTTATATGCCTGTTTTAATCTACTACTGGGCTGCACGCATGCACAAACTTTTTAAGATAAATACTTTAAAAAACTCGACTCTCATTCCAACATAAGTTCGTAATTCGCTAATAATATAAATTTATTATTCTTAAAGTACTCATAAATATTAACGACGCGGTTGCTTTCTCGCGTTATCGTTGGCGACTTTAATAGTCGACCATATCAAAAGTGGGCCAGCAAAAATATACAACTGGGTATAAAGGTTTCAATGCCTTGTGCCCTTTATAGTGATGTAGAGATAAGAAAAAATATTACCTACTGCGCGCCTGTCTTCTGTTTTATGTGAAGATTTATTACCAACAACATTTTAAATATTATTTGAGTGATGTGTAAGTAAAATCGTAAAGAATCAGAAATGTTGCTATAATATTATAATA
This sequence comes from Protodeltote pygarga, assembly GCA_936450705.2. Lineage (NCBI taxonomy): Eukaryota > Metazoa > Arthropoda > Insecta > Lepidoptera > Noctuidae > Protodeltote > Protodeltote pygarga. The sequence goes on along the minus strand of OW388257.2, from coordinate 3,124,404 downwards.
AGTTAGCTAATATACTGTCTTACTTAATTCCGAATAGGTTGGTGACGTAATATAAATATTGTATGAGCTACGTGTGACGTCACTCAAAGAATTTACTATTCTTACTTGATTACTGTTTTTATAAGGTCTAACATTAACAAGGTGAAATATTTTAAGAGGAAGGACTAGACTTATATAAGGTCGGAAAAAAAAATCGAACTCTTTTTTAACTTCTCTTAAGTACCTAGTCCATTTCTTTTTCTTTGCTTAAAATCAAAAATGATGGGCACTGAGCAGACTAAACTCATGACTGCGTAAACCTGTAGGCCGATTGATGCAACCAAAATCAACATTTATTTTAAATTAATTTTGACAGCTTAAAAAAAGTTAATTTAAAAAAAAAAACTTTACAAAGCATCTTAATGACCTAATAAATCTACCTCCTAAAATAAAGCATTAACAAAGTTAGACCTTATATATTTTTAATCCCTATTAAATTTAGATAGATGTAAATTCAGTCGACGTTACTGACCTATTTGACTGACATTGACATTGTGTCATGACATTTTTCTCAGTAAATATAATTAATTGTCAATAACTACAGCTTTTCAGCCTCTGTTTCATTTCAGCGTCGAAATTACTTTCTCTATTCTCCTTTAGACGCCCTTCATTTAGATATTGGTTACGTAATAAAATTTCAGCACTTATTTGCCCGTTTTCTTTAGAATTTGAACATTATTTTTGCCTCTAAATGGCTTTTAAACAATTTATTTTTAGTGAACAACTAATAGGTTTCAATTTATTTTTCTGCGCAGGTGTTACAAGTTTTTATTCTTCTTTTGAATATTAATTTTCTTAATGTCAGTATGAAATATACGTGTTTTACAACAATCGTTTAAAACGCCATTTTTGTTTGAGCGCGATAATTGTATCAAAATAGAACTAAAAGTTATTTTTAAATAAATTGTTTCATTAAAAAAAATCTTTTTTTCCTAACGATTAATAATCTTCATTGACTCAATCTTTAAAATAATCAAGTTTCTGGATCATGAAATATTTTGTCTGCAATCTTTTCCAGTTATTAGTGATACAAGCGCCATCTATATTTGGTTTCTAGCTTACTCTTATTTCTCTTTTCCAGGTGTGGTTGTGATGACATGGTGGTGGGCGCTGGCGCTGCTAGCGCTGTCAGCGCCCGCCCGCCCAGCGCCCCGGGCGGGCAACGGTGAGCAAATTTACAGTAAGCATCACTTTGTGAACTACTTCCCGCGTGATTGCATTCCTACTGGCAACTGATAGTGTTGTGAGACAACTTGATGTTATCGGATGCCACACGAATATTTGAATCGTGAAGATTTTACAAACCACTGCACAGTAATGCATAATAATTATGTAATAAGTATACTTAACACAAATTTTATTATATTGCATAAAGTAATGTTTTTTACCACATTGGGATAATAAATTAGTAATTAAGTAATAACAAAATTTTCAAACCGTTTTATATTATAATAAATATATTTTTTACGTCGTGTTTGTAGATATTAGAGATTGTAGTCATTTATAAACCTAATATTGACTAAATGATATACAAAAAGCGTTCACAACGCTATCGGTTGCCCCAGTTAAGGTGCAAGCACAAACGCCGTGATGTGGTAATCACGGTGTTTGTGTAGTGCACGCACAATGCAATCAGGCAACTGTTCACAAATTCACTCTCTTAGCACCTGTGACGTCACCAACTTTCGATCTTCTTTGGCCTTAAAACTGTTTTTTGTTCGAATTTTGAATTTCAAGTAAGAAGGAGTTATTTTTATTTTTTTTAGTTTTTTAAATTGGGTTTGTTTTATATTACATTATTTTTTAAGATTTTGTTTTTTTTACTATCTATGTAAGCCGCTTTTTATGTTGAGCCTATTTTAGGTAGCTTTTTATACGAAAGCATGAGCCCGCGAATACGCTGTACATTACGTTTTTATGCTAAATATTTTATGATTGTACTTAGAACCTACTAAGTGCCCATGTGCTCTACATTCGCATAAACGCGAAAATGCTGTAGGTATACATTGCGTTTTTAAACAAAATATTTTACGATTGTACTTACTACTGAGAGTAATGTATATTATTATTTACATTACGCCGGCGTATTTCGAAAGCCCATTGATTATACCTTAAAACATCTTTATTCGTTTTTACCTATTTCTTGAACTTGGTTCTGAGTTAAAAAGCAATTATTAATAATTCAAATACTTAACACTTCGCCTTCGAAAAATTCCATCTGCGTGGGAAAAACTCAATTTGAAACCATCTGTGAAAATATAAAAACCTATTACTCTGACCATCTTTTATTAATATTCTTAAAAACTTCGATTATTCCATTTTCGAACGAATAAAAGAAACGGCCAGGAGTTCTGAACTGTTGGAATGAACGCGAAATTACAAAGTCGATAATTCAGCGCTAAAGCTGTCTTTAACTTTTTTTTCTTCCGTACTTTTTCAAGGGACTTAAAACATTTTGATTATTTGTGTAATAATAGGACTTTTATCTGACGATCACCTTTACTTATAAAACATTTTAAGAACCTTCTAAGAATAAGATTTATTTCTAGTTTCAGCAAAGTAATGAAGGAGTAACGCGAAGATAAAAACTTTTAGTTAGTTTCTCATAGAGAGTGTAGCAAGAATATTTTTTTCAGATGTAACTTTTTATTTAAGAAAAGATAATGGAAACTTAGTACCGATGCTTTTAGATAAGAAATGTACCATTTACTCGTATTTATTTTTGGTTTAAATGCTGGCATTTTAGGGATATTTTACGAGAATGCTCAAAAGATATTACTTTAGATATTATCTTAGAAAAATGCTATATTGTAAGTAATTCTACTAAGTATTCGAAACATACCATAAGTTTAATGATCTTCGTTATTTTTCTTTCACCTGCCCTGGTCCCATATTACTTGGGGTCGGCGTAAAATGTCTTCTTCTTCCATTCCTCTCTATCAGCCGTCATCTGAGCATTTACTCCTTTTTCATTCATATCAGTGCTTACACACTCCATGCATCTTTTCTTTGGTCACCTTCTCCCTTTCCATCCATCAACATTTATATTCATCACCCTTTTAGACACATGTGTTTCTTATTTCAATGGTATTCATTATTATGTTTCGAAATAAATTCGATTCGAAACATCGACGATCGATTTTGATAGTAGGACTTATCTTTTTGCGTATTAACGATAAATTACGTATAATGTTATACGGTTTTTTTATTTACGTACATTTTTATAAAGAAACGAATATACCTAGGTATTGTTATGCAGATGTGATGTTAGTAACCAAATACTATTAAAAAGGTCTTTCGGGCTTTTTTGCGAAGAAAAGATAAATGCGGTACTTAATAATTTTATGTTACTTTAGTACTATAGAATATTTATGCGTTATTTTGCTACAACCTTATATTCTAGATTGTCTGAACTAAAGGTAAAGTCCATATTAGCTTTGTTTGACAGTTTCTCAAAGTGTTACTTGTAAATGTGTGTGTGTCATGTGCCTAGTTACTTTTTTAACACGTTTCTTACAACGGTCCCTGGTATCTGGCCCGGCTTGGCTTTGTACTAGTAGGTTCTTAAAATTATTTTCGCTTCCTGTCATACGATCGAGCCATGCCCGTAGGTATTAAACCCGTGGGTTTAAGGTTTAAACCAGATATTTCAGGAGATATTTAAGATACATACAAGATAATTAGCACCACTATCTTCGGATAGTACAATATAAATAAACAAAAACAATATTTCACCAATGTATTTGATCACTTCAATATTTTTGTTTGCAATATCAGAAAACAAAACGCACGTGTTCATTTCCGTGTCCCAAACTATCGAGGGAAAGAAAGTGAAGTGATTTCACTTTCATACAAATTATCGTATGATGGGATCCGACGCACGCCTTTATTTGTGCAGCGCGGCCCTTAAGTAGGGCAGCCATGCTGTTTGTAACTGTGGGATTAATTTGAGATATTTTTCCGTTTCGGAGTCGGAAGTTTCGATCTTCAATTGTGACAGTTGTGTACAACTGTACCTAACTCTAAAATAATGATTCTTTCGCCTGCCCTGGTCCCATTTTATTTGGGGTCGGCGAAAAATATCTTCTTCTTATATAGAAATAATGATTATTTGTGATTTATTGTTTTTTTTAAATTAATTTGAAGTGAGGTAGAATATGTCATAGTCCATCATGTAGAGTCAGGCATGATGATGGAGGTAAGTGTTTTTAACACAGGCATTTTTATTTTATTTTATTGATTTTTTAGGCATAGGTACTCCTTAATGAGGCATCATGAACAAGTAAAAGAAACATTAATTCACGGATAATACCAATTTATTAGTTTAGGTAAAAGTAGTTTGAAATAAAAAGGTTTTTAATTTGGATCAAATATCAATAGGTAATTAATTAATTCAATCAAAACAACGTCTAATTAAATTGAAAAAATCTGGACAATAAACTACGGCTCGAGCTCTTAGTCGCTAAACAAACGCCATATTAGAATGTTTTTACAACCAGCCTACTAATTTATACTGCCAATTAATATTTTTACTGCATTTAATGAAGCTTGATTAGGTAGTAAAATAAAATGAATATTAAAATGTTGTTATTGTGTTAACAGCATACATATTCTACATTAATAAAGTATACAAGTTAAGTATTATATACATAAAATAATGTAGTATAGTATATATACTTAATACTATAGTATTTATTAGTAATTAGCTATTTGTATTACTTTTCACTCTGTTTTTTAACCCCGACGCGACGTGTCTGTCTGTGTGTGTGTGTGGGTCTGACTGTGGCATTGTAGCTCTTATTTGATTAAGTTTTTTCAAATTTTTTGCTTTCTTAGTTAAAAAAATTAGGGTATTTCTGTATGGTTGTTTTTTTTTTATTTATCCAACAAAAGCTTAGTCTCACATTCTCACGATAATTACTCACCCTACTGCAATAGAGTAGGGCTTTCAAGTTGTTTAGTCAGTACACTCGTCAATATACTTCACTTTCGATCGGGCTTCCATCTACTTGAGTACTCGACTGTATCTGTGAAAGAGTGCTCCACTCGTCAGTAGAGATAATGATACGTATCATTGCGTACAGGTAGGTAGAAAGGTGTTATTAATTGTATTGGAAGATTTTATAGGACTATGCCAACTTTGTTCAGTTACGAACCAATCGTGTTCTTAAATAATAAACTTAGAAAAGTATTTTATACAAGTTCAAATGATTGAAATAAAAAAATATTCAAAATCACTCACGAAAATTTAATTTCTCATACGATTTAAGCACTAGTCAAGAAGATTATTGTTTTGGTAACTCTGACTTTTCGTAAGTTATGTGCTTATTATATAAATTAATATTATCACTTCCTCCGTGCCTTGGAAAGTACAAAACACAGTTTTGTCTTCAGAACTAAAGGTATATACCAAATATCAGATCAATCTGTCAACAGAAAGGGGGTAAAATTTCAATTACTAAATTTGAACCAAACAAATAACAAACAGGGCAAGCTAAATGAAACCGTTTAAAAATTTGACTCTAAGTAAAATTTAATAACTAACAACAAGAATGCAACCCCATGAAGAAACTAAGGGTACACAAATATGTCTCACACCAAATCGAATCAGCGCAGAAAGCAATCGAGTCACAAAAGTTACTACCAAGTACGATTTTTGCTCTAGATAACATTTCTAAGTGCAATCGTACGAGAAAGAAGACACACATAAGATAGTTGGACTGGATTGCAGGTGAAATCTAAAGCGCTGGACAGTTGTCTCGCAATTGTAAAGGGAATGGGCTCACGAAGATGTATTTGTTATTGAAGAGACTAGTACACCTAAGGTACTAGCTACGCCCTAGGCGTGGAAAGAGATTTGAAATTTCGACTGATTCTGATGGGATACGGTGGCTCAGGTTAGAGCGTCGTCGGCACGGTACGCCAAAAATCGTGGGTCCGAATCCCATCCGTGTCAGTTGTTTTTTCAAATTTCTTATTAAATAATTATACTTAGGTACCATCTGTTATACACGTGGCATATCTATCAAAAAGTATTCTATGTTTTAAGTCTAAACATAGCCTATCGGTGTCCCTAATTAAATTTATTTACTAAGAACTAAGTAACAAATGAATTATTTTCAATAACTTCACAGCTGTTAATTATTACTTTTTCTGGCCAACCGGACCTATTGCAATGGAGCCGTTTGATATGAAACGAAGCCATGATACAAATTATTAGTGCGTGATGTCCTGATGTTATTTGAATAAGCTGCCGTATAAAATTCTTTCTTTTATATCCTGTGGTTGATAAACTATCCTGGTGTCAGAGTTTAAACCACCCGTAGGCCTCTGACTTGGCTTTACACACCATTGAAAAATTTCTCAGGCGTGCTGGTTTCATCACGATGTTTTCCCTCACCATTTTAGCAACTGATAATTAATAATACACACATAACTAACGAAAAGTCAGAGATGCACGCCTTGGGATTGAAATCGAGACCTCTGACTTGTCAGTCGACGGTCATTCTACTAGGCTATCAGTGCTTCCAAAATTGTCGAAACCCTTTAGTCCAACAACGCTTTTTTGTATAAAAAGTTAAAGTAGAAATTTAACTCCTACAATGTATGAGGACGAGTATTATTACACCCTGTGTACATACATTTAGGTACCTACGCCCGTGTGTTCGTGTCAGTCGGCCATTTCGTCCACTTTCCAAGTGTCGGTGAAACTTTGCACATCTTACGGAAATCCTACAATTACCTACAATGGAAGTACTACTCCGTCCATAAGTCTAAGAAAACGAGGAGTAATGGGATGTCGGCGTTCCGATTCCGGTCATACATCGTAATTTTAAAGTAGCTAGAATTACTGGATGTTGCTTTAGTTTAGATAGGGTATTGAGAGTAATGTCTTGATCAACACTTTTACGAGCGAGGGTAGACGTTCCAGAAATATGCCTGCAAAGGTCCGTTAAGGCGCCTATCGCTCTATCGCTATCTCGCTCGTATGTTGACGATATAAAATTACTGAATATAGTTTGATTGGAAAAAGTTTTTATACATAAAAATTGCTTCAAATAAAATTTTGTTTAGGCAATTTTTATGTGTGAAAACTTATTTGATTGAAACTGAAATTTTTGCTCAAATTTTGTAATGTTATTCTTCTTAACTTGGTTTTATTTTTACTTTTCATACTAATTAGTAATTTTATATTGTCAATGTGCGAGCGAGACAATGGTAGAATGATAGACGAGATAGAGGCCTTCATTATAATAATAGACCTGTTTTTTCGCGCACTATAATATCTCTTGCGTAGTTGGCTATGAAATTTTCCGTTATGACCGATACGTCAGATCTTAAAAGCAGTACTGTTCTAACGTTGACCACCATATCGAGCCACCATTTAGTAAATTATTGCGTTTTTCATAAAAAATCCTTCTTTTCAAACACAGGTCACCCATCCAAAATCCGACTGTAACAAATGAGGCTGTAATACTTACATCTCTCGAAACCCAACTCGTTTCGTCCCATCAATTTGTCTTGTTCGCACTTTTTCTACAAATGAAGGGCCATAAAGTTTTGTCACTAGTCGCCGCTTTCCCGAAGTGAAATGTTTGTGGATCTCACGGAAATCGTACTATTACGCTTAATAATCTTTACGGTATCACAGATGGTTGCTAGATAAGACGTTTCACTTTATAATAACGTGGCCATTAATGCGAGTTGATAGTTATTTTAAAGCTTTCTTAGTGGGTTTGGTTGTTTATGTAATAAGTCGTAATCGAATGATTTTGAGAGTCAATAATTTTCTTATCTCTCTTTCCTAACTTTATACTGTAGACTTTAGAGTCGTTATAGCTTAGTGGTGACCGTTGACTGGCAAGTCAGAGGTCTCGAGTACGAACTCAAGGCGCGCACCTCTGACTTTTGGTAAGTTATGTGGGTTTCTACATTAATTATCACTTACTCCATGCCTCGGACAGCACGTAAAACCGTTGGCCCTGCGTCTGATCTCTCTCCGATCGTGTCGGAAGGCCGTCCCATCGGACTATGAGAGTGAGAGAATAGAGAGTGCACCAGTGTTTGCGCACACACTTGTGCACTATAATATCTCCTGCGTAGTGGCTAGTCTCCGTTAAGATTGGCCGCTGTGACCGAAATTCGGTCAGGAGATTATTATTACTGAAGACTTCCGAAGACATCCACACTGAATTTGTGTTTACCTTTTATAGTACCTACTGGTTTATATTTGGCGTAAAAATGTAAAGGACATTCACAGGCTGTATCAGTCCACTGCTAGACGCAGGCCTCTTCTTATACGCATCACTTATTTACTGCGCTTATTAGAAGGTTAGGCTTGGCCCTTAATCACCACGCTGGGTAAGCGGGTTGGTGATCGCAGAAGGTTGCTATTACACCATAGGATCCTGCTTCCCATCCTCCAGATTTTTCCCTTTGTCACTTCTTATAATATGACACCCGTGGGATGAGTAGGGGTGGTTCTATTCTTAGGCCGGAAGCCACACGGCAAAATGGCTTTCTCTAATAAAAAAGGCCACCATGAGCTACGGTTAAAATTAAAACGCAATTAAAATGGAAATCGAACCTAATATTTATCGGCCGGCTGCCGCAACTATCAGCAAGACCAGTATAACATTTCTCTGAAAGCAATCTAGAATCTAACAACATGGATGGAGCAAGTTTGTTGAAAATTCTATTGTCAATGTTTTAGAGAATTTAGCTGAAATGTAAATAGTTGAAAAGCGAAATCGGACGCAAAGTTATCTGGACTTAGTTTAATGGCTGTTTTATTGTTTGACTGTCTCTTTGAGCTTGCGACAGCTGAGAATGTGATCTTGAGATTGTTTGTGGACACTGGGAGATAATTTAAGCTGATTAATTTGCTTCGTTAAATACCGTCTATCTACGCATCACCAATAGAAAAAAAATATATATCCATAGATAAAGAGGCAAACAAACTAGTTACATACAATTTTTCTTATGATTTTAAATCTTTTTTTGTTTAGTATTTCACGAGCTTTAGTGTTATCGATTAAAAAGAAACAGTTTTTAGGCCGAATTTTGATCACTGCATTGTAACTAATTCTTAATTAATATGTAATTTATTCGCATCTTTCCCGGAACTTGTAAAGGTTTAAGTACAAACAATTTTAGGTCTCATTCTCTATTTAATGACATTCTCGTTTAAGCCAATCTAGAACGCACTTTTATAACACCAATCAATCCAATCAATCTTAACAGCTAAATTAGATTTGATATCCACAATCAATATGTAAATGTATCAACTGACAAATGACAGCAGTAAATCTAGAGTTAATCCAAATACGTTCCATTTATCTCAATAAGTTATGCTAGATTGAAAATGTTGAAACAAATTCGAGTTTGTTTGTGAGGTATTTGTAACTACTGAACCTTTTTAGAAAAAAATCTCGTACAATTCGGCTACATTATTCCTGAGTATGTGATGTGTGAAATACTTAGTCAAAGTTTGCACTTTCCTAAAAAACTGACCAAATGCGAGTCAGATTTGCACGCGAAGGATTCCGTGCAAAACCGCCGAAAAAACGCGTTTTTGAATGGAGGGGTGGGAGTGGATAAAAGAATCGCATTTTTTTAATGGGGGGTGGAAGTAGATAAAAGAAACGCGTTTTTTTAATGGTGGGGGGGGGGGGTAGAAGTGGATAAAAGAAACGCGTTTTTTTAAATGGGGGGTGGGAGTGGATAAAAGAATCGCATTTTTTTAATGGGGGGTGGAAGTAGATAAAAGAAACGCGTTTTTTTAATGGGGGGTGGAAGTAAGTTTTTTAGTGCAATAATTATTAGCTTCTCTCATCAATCTATTTTCTCTCTGGTCTCCCTTTCCCCCTCCCTCCATTGACACATGGGTATATTCATCATTTTTAGTCACATGTTACACATAAGTTAAGAGTTGTAATTTCGGGTATTAGAAAACCAACTGACTAAAATACTAATTTTCCATATAGAAAGGTGGTATGAATGAATGTGAATAAAAGATTTATAGATTTAACTTGGAGAAAAACTTTAGAAAACGAACAGGTTCCTTTGAAACTTGATGCAAACAGTTGCGACAGTGCTATTATTCACGTTTAGTTACATTGTATCGACACAAAGGAAAAGGAAAACGTATGAAATATCGCACTTCACTAGGAAAAATCAAACATTCCGATAGAGAGCGAGAAATTTTATATTAATCTCTTGCAATTTTTTTTTATCGTTTTATGCTATAGGGTTATTCTATCAATGCTGCTACCATTCATCATCATTTCAGCCATAAGACGTCCACTGCTGTACATAGGCCTCCCCCAATGACTTCCAGATTGGCCGGTTAGAAACAACCTGCTTCCAGCAGCTTCCTGCGACCTTTATTAGGTATTCTGCTACCATTATTGACCTTAATTCTGAAACTATTAACAACTATCCAGTCCTGCTTACAACATCAAGACAATTTACTTAAAATACTAAACATACGTAGAAAATAAGGTTTTGTCAAACAATAATTATAATATTAAAAAAATAGATGTTATAAAGTTTAAAAAATTGTTTTGACACAGCTCCTACCAGCTAGGCTGGAAGTTGGGGCCCAGAAAGACGGGCTTGTACGTTACAATTTGTAGAACTAACAGCACCTATTACAGAACGGATATTAGGAACTATAATATTTATCCAATTAACATCTCCATTAACATAACTTCAATCAGCACTCATCGTAAATCCTTTACAAAATAAATTAGCACTAAAATATGTCAGTTCAAGCATTAAGTATTTAATGTAACTAACGGTGTGCTGTTCATATTTTCGCCATACAATATTTAATAAATCAGCCTTTTTATATTATGAAGTGAAGAGCTGTGTGGTTTCCGGTCTAAGAATAGAACCACCCCTACTCGTCGTAAGAAGCTACAAAGGGAAAGATCCGGAGGATGTGTAGCAGCATTTTTCTGTGTAAAAGTAATCATCTGCTACTGCGATCGCCAACCCGCTTGTCCAGCGTGGCAATTATGTGCAATGTATCTCCAATGAGCGCACAATAGCGACGCGCATTGGGAGAGGCCTATTTTCAGCAGTGGATTAATACAGGCTGATGATGATATTATGAAGGAAATGCATGTTTTTGACTACGAACCCACCTACAGGGTTTTATCGTCTTAATTTCAGGCATAACTTAGTTTCACACGAAATAAAATTTGAAGCGATTTTATAAAACGATACCATTTAATTAAATGCCTAATGACGCTTAACTTTTTGGTTGAACGGCTAGCTAGCCAGACATTTACAAATTTAGGCAGAAAATATATTTTTGGGACTTTCTAAACCCAGATTTTTCAATGTCAGATAACTTTTATTTGAAATCGACGTTTCTTCTACATATTCAATCTGTTAATACGTCCAATCATTAATTTTATTTCTCAAGCAAACGTTATATGAGACAATGAGAAATCTGTGACATAATACTTAACATTTCTAGATATATAAACTAATTAAAAAGATAAACAGTTAGTTATTATTGTTGTGCCCGACCTTGTATACTTTTATTATATTACAGATTAAATATTCGTACATCTCTAGATTTAATATTTATTTTTATTAAATTAACATCGTATGAAGCAATTTCAAAAGCTGCCTCTTAATAAAGCTTTTCAAAGTTAATCGACTTCATTTATTAATATAATAACCGTCGCCCAGACTTGTCGATCGACACTTTATCGATAGCATTATTGATGACTTCCATTATTCTCTAATGAAAACTAGATCTCTAATAATCAATTTTGATGTTATGATCATGTTATGGCAGTGTTGTATTTTCATCCGTATTGTCAGATCAAATAGAATTAATCTATTATACTTTGTAGGTTACCTAGTTTCGTTAAGCTAGATAAGCGCTCAGAAAATGCGCTTTGAAAATTGTTAACGAGCTATCGCCTGCGACTTCGTCCCCGTGAAATTTAATTACACCATATATCCTGTAGAATTGTCAGAAAGTTTATGCAATTCCGTGATGATTAACGTAAAAAAGGTTAACAAATTAAAAGATATAACCTTTACGCTAAACTAAACGCAGTAAACTACCTTCATAAAACCTTCGGATAATTGTTAGCTTGCTTTATTTGCCAACTCATTAGTTTCTTTCAACATTCACCAACCTTAGTTCATTAAGGTGAAAAGGAGAAAATGGCTGATAAAATACACGCGCTTTACACACTGACCGCTAGATCAACCAATAATAAAATTATGCAAAATGCTGATAATTGACTACAAACTTAAGCTACTTGAAGCAAGCTAACTGATCGTTTGAATAGATAAAGTAAGCAATATGAAGTAAAACATGAACATTTAGAAAGAGAAATTGATATTGTTGATAATAACCGGGTAGTCTTGACTGGAGTTTGTTTACGAATTTATATTGGATTTCTCTTAACGATTTGTGAATGTAGAAAGTCAATTTTCAAGTATGTATTAAAGTTATTAGCTATGTGTTAGTGTACTTTAACGTTTGTTTTCATAGCTTTAATAACGACTCTATAAAATATGTAGGTACTTATGTACATTTTTGGAGTGTAGGCTTAGCACGAAGGCTTGTGGGACTGAATCCCTTGCTACACTAAGGTTTGAAGTAATAATATTCGTTCTGTTACGTGTTATACGGTCAGTTAGAGTACTGAATTCCGAAACCCCACAAATTGTCAACCAAAACGTACGCATCTGACGGGCTACTGCGCATTACGCTTACCATTCAGAGAGGTGATGATCACTGCCACCTTGACCCACCTGCCTGATAGCCTCCTTTTCTTGTACCTATGACTTTGCTTTTATGACTTTTCTTTGTATGACGGTGAAATAGTCGGATAATAAAATGAATTTCTTACCGTTTTTTTTTATCGTCTTTATCAACCATTTTTATTCTGACCTAGTGTCAGAGTTTAAGCCGCCTCTAGGCTGCTAAGTCCTTTGAAAACAAAATCTCTCGTATTATGTGCGATTTTTTTTACAATGTTTTGCTTCATCGTTTCGTTTTACTTTGACTTTATTAGCTTAAGATCGGAAAAAATATAAAACTTGACCGTCCTTCTCAATACTCAACGTCGTCAAACATGCTCCAGTTTGCGTTCACCATAGTCCCTCCCCATGAGTCCCTTCGCAATAGACGCACAATTGAAATAGTTCCATTGTGGCAAATGAGATTAGATAAACTCCAGACCCTCCCCGCTATCAACCTATTGTAGGCAGTCTGTTTATTCGCCATGGTTATTAAGTGTAATGCACTTATAAATCTGATATGGGGAACAATTCTGTGTTGATTTGAAGTATGAATGAATATAAAATAAATAGTTTATTTCTCTTCACTAATAGTGCTATTGTAATCGGTGCTTAATTTACTATCTATATTTAATTCTACCATACCTTTTGTGACAGACTTACTTATGAATTATAATAAATAAATGATTCGTTATGAAGTATCATTTGGCAGAATAGTAAATGTACCCAAAGACCGGGTAGTGTGTAGGTCCCAGTATACTTCCTTGCGGTACACCGTCTACCAGTAATTGAAGAAAAAAATATATTTAGTCCAGTTATATTTGTCTGTAAGTATATTATTTTGTCTGCTTTGTTTAGTTTACAGTACACCAGTGATAACAGTTTAATTTGAATATTAATGACCATGATAGTTATCACAATTTACCGTTTACACAATCAATAGCATGAGTCGATTAATTATCGTTTAGGTACCGTAATTATTTTTGCTTTATTGATCAGTATAATTGTTTTACAAAAAAATCGGGATAACTTTTGATAGCATGAAAGATTCATGTAAAATGTACGCAAAATTTTGCAGAATTATGGCTGGTCCACAGCCTTGTCACGGTCTGGTATAAATAATCTTTCATAATCAAAGGTCGAAAAATGAGACACAATGATATCCATTGTTAGATGCCGCCGGGATGCATAGTATCTTCCTTAGAATGTATTTTTACGCTGATGTTGCGAGTTGTGAGCGAAGTTGTGAGTAAGTTCCTAAATGATAGATATCTAGCAGATAGGTAGGTATTATGCAGTGATAGCCTAATAGTAAGACTAAATTTATAGTAATTTTGAAAAAAAAGTTCTTTAACCACAATTAAAAAAATAATTATAATCCTTTACACGGCACAGGAAAACATCGTGAGGAAACAAGCATAGCTAAAATATGTTGTCAATGGCCATGTTAGAGGCCTAGCGGCGGTTTAAACTCTGACACTAGGTTGTTTAAATCACCCATACGATAAGATGAAAATTGCTAATAAGTCTTAATATGCATTATTTATTGATCACTTTCTACCAGCTGATATTTTTATTACGTGAAAACTAGACAGACTGCTATATTATTATATTATGAGTTTTGGACTCAATTCTAGATAATTAAGAGTTAATGATTTAGCTTTGTATTTACTGCTGATTGGCTAATGTACAGTCGGCAAAGGAGTTAGGTTTGCAGAGACGCTAGCTAAGTTGTTATTTTTTCAAGAAGATATTAATATTTATAATTTCATTTTATTTTATGAAAAGGTATGACTGAAACCTATAACAATACTAAACATTTTTACACAACCACATGCAAACTTCTATGAATAACTTCATCCCAAACTAGTGACCCTGCCAACCTTACTTGTTTGCCGACTGTACACACGGTTACATATCAAGCTATACATTTCCAGTATAAGCTGACATCTTGTTGTGCCTATACAATGCGAGGTCAGTTCATACTGGTTTTGTAAAGCATGATATGTGGCCGTGTGTACCATATATTATTATAGTTACAAACATTGAATATAACAGACGAAAATGAAATGATTGCGACGACTCCATAATTATGATGGAGAGAAAGAAAATGCTTCTCTTAATAATTATAATATTTACGCTCGTATCTTGGTATTATACCCGTTAATAAACATCATCGTAGTCTTCTTCTGCTTTCGTGCCACTCTAATGGTGTTGTCGTGATGATAATAATATCTAATGAGTACTATAACGTTTTATCTGTTGACGATTGAACAGCTCCGTGTGAGGATCAGGGATAAAGTTTAGGATGCACAATCTGAACGGAAAGATGATAAAACTTGGCATTCGTAAATTATTCAATTAGCATTTAAAGTATATACAGCAAGCTGTGGACAATATTTATTCTTTTTTTTATTAGGGAGTATTTATAAAAAAAATATGTAATTATGGTTATGATCTAAACGCAATAAGATAATTTATTAAGATTTAAGATTTTATTTAACTATCAAAGAGTGGTAGGGAACTGTCATCTATTTCTTCTAAAAACCGACAGAATCATCTGCAGCTGTTTATCATTGATATCAGATCAGAATTATGACTTGTAATAGTTTGACAGCGGCAATTTTATGTTTTGATTACATTTTAGATGTTCATCCGCGTTTATTTATGATCAACTAGTGTCTGCGTAGCTTTGACGATTTTGAAATTTGAATTTTGATGTTGATTTAAAATTAAATAGTTTTGACCTATTTATGGTAGCTATTATTAAAATATTTTGATGGCTTCATAAGTTAGCGACATCACAGTTCTCAATTTAAAGTTTGTAGCGCGTATAGTTTATGTTATTTGACATTTTTAAAACTATTCTTTATACGGTAAAGCAAAATTTTGTTTGATAAATCATATTGTACCAATCTCTAGACTGCGCAGATTTCGTTCATGTCTTTCCCGCAATCGATCGATACTGTTGGCTCATCTGGCTTCTGGTCTGCGATTGAATTGTTTTGTTTCTCTCAGTCTCCACTCTGTGATTATTTTACCGGACCTGCTACTATTTTATTGAGCAATGTGTCATCTACAACCACACTTCACTCTTCAGTCTCATAATTTGAAATACCTTAACTTCTTTCATTTTGATTCGGTCTCCAATTCTGTGCCAAATTTTAGTTATTAGTAATTATAATCTTTGTGACTTACCTCAAATAACTGGTTTCTTTTTTAGCTCAGGTTAAATCATAAATCAGTCAAAACAGTTTGATCTACATGCAAAGTAAGTCGGCGTCGAAAATTGATACAACTCAATTAAGAAAATTAATAAAAAACCACTTAAGATAAGGATCTTTTAATGATTTTTTAGTTTTTACGAGATTCAGTTCTTGATTTAAGATGGATATGGGAAATTTAAGTTGGACAAGAAGATTTCAAATAGAGTCCCTAGATGTAACTTAATAAAATAGAAGAGAATAATAATTAATATATTTTATGAGGCATGACAAACTGATAAACATTATAATAGAAAAGGTTGAAGGGACAGTAGAAGAAGAAGAAGACTTAGAGTCGACTGTCAGAGCTAAAGCAAAGCTTGTGAATGAATAAGTGAGAGTACAAGATAGTGGGAATTGCTTTAATGACAAAAGCGTTGTAAAGCATGAAGAAGTAGATAGGAAAAATATGAGTATTGATGGTATCAGTAAAGAATGTCATCAAACTGACAGTTTATTTTTGTAACCAAGGCAGACTACAATTCAGAAACACCTAAACTAGAAAAGATAACTCACAAATATTCGTTCCATACAGGAATCGAATGAGGAGAGAAACCTTCAAAAGCCATCTAGCCTCCGAGAAAGATACCAGGGAGGGTAGAATTCTTACCTCACTAAAACCACTTTGGTGATCACTGTCAGCATATGAAGGGTCCCTGGTCCTCTTAAGATACCAGCTCCGAAACCTCCTCTGCCTATTTATATACCTAGCGCAGAAGATCAACTGCATAATCAATCATATCGTCCAGATTACTTAAGAGTCGCGGGAGACAGCTAAGTATACAAATAAAACAAATGACGATTGTTATTAGTCTTTCTTCCCGATTACATAATTCAGGACCGTAGGCCTTATTTTTCAAGCTAACTACTGCATAGCTGTGGTAATTCTCAAGCACCCTATTCCAATAGCAATAAGTGCGTTTTTCAATCAACTTAGCTACGTACTATTGGCTGTACTAGAATATATCAAAGTGCCACTTAAGTAATACTGCGCAACTGACAAGAAACGATTTACATAACTTATCTCATTGGAGATTCTATCATCAATCATTTTTAGTACAGTTAACAGCAAAAGTAACTCAAATGTATTTAGAGATCGGGTACATGTAAAAATAATTTATATGGAGGGTAACTATAACAAACGGATTTCATACCTTGTTCAACTCTGCAAAGTTAGTAATGGCAGCCCGACATATCTACAAAAGTATGTAGCGAATAAAATGGTTATTATTATCTTATTGTTGTGTTTCCAAATCGAAGATAACATTTTCATAATTTTAAGCTTTTAATTAGCAAGTCTATAAAATAAAAGGAATAATATTAATATGGCTGAACAATGCACCTAATTAAACGTTACCGTTTCTATAACATTAATTGATATTATCAAGAAACTACTGGAAGTATGTATCGTTTTACCTTTTGTGGCGTTTTTTTCCTAGCATAACATTTTATATGACTTGTGGTATCAAAATAAAAATTTCAAAGATGTCAAAGGTGTGATATATACCTATAAATTAATTTATAGCAAAATCGATCCGGGTTTAGATAGGTGCAAGTAAGTGGCTTAAAACAACTCCAATACAAAGCTTCCAGCTTTACGAAAGAGTTTCTGCCGGTAACTGTACCCAGCATGATCAATCACATAGTTTATCAAAATGACGCGGCTTATGAGATTCGTGGGACACATTTTAATGTATAAAATGACATTCATAATTTGGAAGATCAAACATGTTTCTGACTGCTTCTTTGACCTAGTTGGTATTATGGTTGCTGGTTTGGTTCCCAGGTGGTCCCAATATTCATATTGGGACCACCTGGGAACCAACGTTGGTTCACCAACGTTTTTTTAATTAAGAAAATCTATAGAACTGCGTATTAGAACTGATATTGTAAATTATACTTATTATAGACATTATATACGATTTATTTTCGTTTTTTTTAAATGGAAGATAGTTATATGTAGTTATAAGAAAATCTAATATGATCATTTTTTTTTAAATTAAGAAGATAAATAACGCACCCGACCCTGTAACTCTTGCACAATGTAAAAATGTAAAAGTAGAGATTATCCTAGAGGGACCGTTGGACTGCCAAGACAATGGTCGTACGTTCGAAACCCACGCAACGCTGACTTTTCGGATTCATGTGCGTAAAGCCATGTCAGAGATCTACGGGTGGTTTAAACTCAGATAATTCCAGCACTGCTCATATACAATTAAGAAAAAAAAGCATGAAGCAGCTTTAAAGAAAGTAAAAATCAATTCAAATGAAATCCTTCAGTCTTTTACAAAGTTATTAAAACTTACAAGTAACAATACATCCAAATTCCCTGTACAAAACTAAGTTACAAGAAAATCAATTACTTCACCACAAATTTTATTGTATCCAATTTTTTTTATTCGATAAGGATGACAAAGGCTTCAAATTTGTACGAGCTAGCCCAAATCGAATTTCCAACACCATTCGGGGATGAAAATTGATTTTCTTCGTGTGAATCGACTTTAATATTGTAATAGAGAATAAAAGAGACAAAAATGAACTTCTGTCAGATATGCTTCGTAAAAAAATGTAGGGCTATTTGGTTCTCTATTCAAACTTCAATTTAGGAGTGATTTTATTTAATCTGTGATGTAATATATTTTTTTATAAAGTCTCTTGTATATTTGTGATGGTGACGACCATAGAGTATTCAAGAAAATATAGAGTGATAACGTCAACCACATTGCCTTGTGCGGAGCGAAAACAGGTCTCGCCATAGAAATGTTAAAATGTCATTTTTTCAAATTAAGTTTACTAGACGTTTTTTAAAATTTTACTCAGCAGTTAACCATGATATAAGCTAAAATGTAACTTTTTCGCTCGTGAAGCCTAGTTGAACCGCAGTCGATCGAGGTATGATCGCAAACGGAGCTCGTGTCGCGGCCGCGTTGTTCATACCCGTGCTCACGGTTCATACTTCTATAGGGTTGCTCTATTTTTTTCTTATATACTCTAAGGTGACGACCTTTAAAATGTAAGGGCTTACTTTTGAATTACGAACTTAATCCAGATCTCAAATGTGTATAGGTAGAAACTCATCGGAAAGTTTATGCTTCGAAATTCTCTTCCATGTTAAACCATGTTAGATTTTAGGATACTTTTTTATATTTTGTTTACATAGTACTTATACCTGTTCTATTAATGCATAATTCAAATAATATATTTTATAAAATATTTTTTTCGTAAAACGGTTTTATCATTAAACTAAAGCTGTGTACAAATATCAGATCAATCTGTTTACAGAAAGGGGGTGAAATATCGATTACTAAATTTGAACCAAATAATAAACAGGTCAAGCTAAGTAAAACCGTTAAAATAAAAAGCACGTAATCCTGGCAGGGTCGCCATGTAAGGTCAGATATTCGGGAGAGCAATGATACTAACGAATGATGTAATTATACTGTCATTTATTTAAGGATTACACGGTATTTTATAATAATTATGATTGATTACACATACATAGAAATGTTATATAGTACATTTTTAAACTACACCACATTTAAAAGTCATTACGTAAAATTTTCCTGAACAATATTTTCAAATATAATTATTTAATAAGAAAATTTGAAAAAACAACTGATACGGATGGGATTTGAACCCACGATCTTCGACGTACCGTGTCGACGCTCTAACCGCTGAGCCACCAGCATCATTCTAAATTTAAAATCTCTTTTTCTACGCCTAGGTCTTTTTTTTTTAATTTTCTTATTAAATAATTATATTTAATAAGTTATCATGTAAAAAAATCACAAAAAAAAAATATTTTCAAAGCTTACACAATTTGCGTGTTAAATAGCAAATTCCATTCTTTTCCCGATAAGCGTACCGCAATCTGATTTGCGAAAGATGTCGCGTGCGAAACACTAGTTAGTACCTAAACCTATAAAGCGATATCTGAGCTGCTCCACTTTTTGTGCAATAATACGGGCGATAACCAACGCGAAAATTGTTTATAAGTCCTTAGCACAATTCTTATGGAAGTAAGGCGTGTTACTCACTTGGTATTTTACTTTTTTACTGTGTATAATTACTGAATATAGAAGATTGGCACTGTTTTTCTGAGACAATGGTGATAAACTTGGTTCCTGGGTTCAGGAGACAAAACTCGCTACAAATATTGCTAAGAAAAAAAAAGTACGTAAGTACTCTGATAAAGATTGCATTAAAGTTTGTAAAATTTTAAAAAGTTCAAAAAGAAGTAAAACTCAGCAAAGGAAACAGAGTATTTTAATTAAATTTAACAAAACAGCGAGATAATTGAACAACTGAGTGGAATTTAAACTTGTGCTAACGAGGTGGAGGCTGTAGGCAGCGTGCGGAAATAATTCATTGAGATTAAATAACGCAGTAGGTGTAAATGAAGACAAGTTATTACCGGGTCCCAGCTTCGTAACCTGTTTCCTCAAGAACTTCTTCATTTCTTAATTAGCTGGCAATTTAATTAAGAACGTGTTGCATGCTTTCCGTTTGTTCTTAAAGGTGGATTGTTTTTAATTCACCATTTTGAGAAGGTCTTTGAAAATTGTTGTATCGAAAAACAGTTTAAATTGAACTTTTGAATTTTTAATTCGGAAAAAATATTCATTATTTTCGGAATTATTATAATGTATTTGTAATAAATAACCCACTATCACAATAAGGGGCTAACTCCCGTACTACAAACTAAAGCAAAACTATTTTACGCAACTAATTTTTACAATGCAAAAGTTGCAAATTCCTTCATCAGTACAGACGTTTGAATGAGTTCGTATATTAATTGTAATTGTGGTTCGTAGTTCAAGAATGTGTCCCACAAAATGTTTTTTTTTTATAAATCTAATTTTTTCAGAATTAGACTACAGACAATTCGAAATTCAAAAAAGAAGAAAACTATTGTTACTAACTGGCCACATTAACCGCATAGTGCGGCTCAGTCATGGTTCTGCCTCCGCTAATGAGCTCCAAGCCTAAGTTACACTTTTCGCCTACATTAAGCTGAATTTGCATTTCAAAATATATCTCCTTACTTAAGAGATTTGTCCCTTAATTTATTTTGAGTTTACGTGACATAGCGAATCTGAGGTGATTAAAATTTTTCATGAATAAGCTTATTTTTTATATTTTTCACAAGGGGTTTAATTAGATGTGATTGAAGAACTTAATTACATTAAATTACAGTACCTATATGATTCTCACACCTATGGCGTGCCACACACCAAAACTTTAAAAACTTACAATCACAACTCGTCAAAATGTATTGAACAGCGGATTTTTTTTGCGATGCTAGGGTTGGTATTAAAAAGTAAAAGTTGTTCATATTGATAATTAAAATGACCCTTTTTCGGGAAATCGGCTATAAAAGTATTAATCATATTCTATGTTATGTATTTAATAAAAGTTTCATTGATAGTTTTGTTTTTCTTAATAAACTACTTACCCGATTCTATAGTGTTAGTATTAGGTCTCTCCAGTGAAATAAATGGTAAGAATGACATTCTGCGAAAATGACGTTTTGCGAAAATGACATTGTGCTATAATGACGTTTTGAGAAAATGACGTTGTGCGAAAATGACGTTTTGAGAAAATGACGTTGTGCGAAAATGACGTTTTGAGAAAATGACTTTATGCGAAAGTGACCAACTTTTTCGCGATGACATTTTGCGAAAGTGACGTTCTGCGTCAAGACCGCTCTAATCACTATTTGATTATTTCGGTTTGATTATCACGTTCAAAGGATTTTTTCGAATTAAAACTGAAATTAAGTTGTATTTTAAATAATTGCTAGTAGCTAGTGTTTCTAGAATGTTTAATGTTAAGGGTTACGATTTATCAATGTCTAACCGTACGACTTGAATGATTTATGGTGAAACCGGTGTTTCTAAAATTTCGTTTCTCTAGGTTACGATTGCCATTTTGAAATTGTTGTAGGGACTAAATGTTAGGTTCTGTAAATCTCGAAATTTTTGTAAAAAAAATAATTCATAGCTTAGTTTGTGGTCGTGGATTCAAATTCCGCTAGTAATTGACTTTTTATTTCTACAAAAATTTAGAATTTTAGTATTCGCATACTTTGCATAAATATTTTATAAAGATTTTATTTATACGAGAGCTTTGTTGACACAATTCTCATAATAGTTAAACATTTGCCCGAGACAACAAATTAGACGAAATCTACGATTATACTTCAGAAGCAGCTCTTCGATGATCAGTGAACACTTATGTAGTCTCCCGTCTTTTCTTTCACAACGCACGAATGTTTAAAGCATTGCAATAGCAAAAAAAAATATTGGAACGCGACTCGCACTTCCCTCCGAATTCGCTGTCACCTGTAATCTCATTCCTTTTTTTTCGTGTAACGACGCGCGACGTGAAAATTTTCTTTTCACGGTTTAAAATGTTTACCCAAGTTTATATTTCAAATAATCATATTACCTAATCGGAAAAGTGATAGTGATAAGTGTATCTTAGAAGAAATGTAAAAAACTTGGAGGAAATACGACGATGAGGGCAAAGATTGCCGTCAGAGTCGTCATCACCGAGATCGACACCTGTTGAAGTTCAAAGAGAAGAAACCGTTACTTACATATGTTCATCGTCACCAGAACAAGTCAAAATCTTAGCAGATCCCGAAGAAAATAGAGTTGTGTTAGCGATATTGTCGCAATCTTGTACTCCCGTACAAAACAATGCTAGACCTAAGATCGATACTGTGGGATCGTTTAATGGTCGCAACTATGTCTAGGATCAACACAGAGGGGTTGTTCAATGACATTATCACGCCAAGGATTGTCACTGTGGGGTCATTCACGGCGTTGTACACTGCCTAGGATTGGTACAGAGGGACCTTTACATGGCAACGAAGTGTACCTACCAATATACACACTCTATACCTGCCTCCGTTGTGGTTGTAACAACAACGACAAGAAGGGGGGGGGGCACATCAGAGAGACCAAGGTAATATTAAATAATATATATTAAATAAATAAATAAAATAAATAAATATATTTATTTTTAGACTAATAAGACAATCTTCAAGAGATTAGTTCTAATACCTGTATACCAGTAAAAAGTGCACCTGCTTACAAAAATGCAGAAGAAGCAGGACAGAAAATGCACATTCCATCTATTGAAAGATGGAAGAAAAAGAAAAGTCACTGTTTGACTATTCTCACTTATGTCCTGTGTCCATTGAACTGCCCCCGCTTAATCAGTTTGGTATTACTTAAACATAAATACTTGCTGCACTGCATGCTGTGAGATGAATTATAGATAAAGAGATAGTAGTAAGTATTCTATTTTTATGATAGGCAAAGAATGCTTAGACATCATAACTTAGACAACCATTACTGGACTAACTTTGTCAGTAAAATAAAATAACACTAGGTATTTAAACTGGATAATTAATATTATCTATTACCTATATCTCTATATCTATAAGTACTACAATGATAATAAAACCTGCAGTAACTGATCATAATATCAGTTCTGGGAAAAGATGTGAGGGATAGCCTCTAAATGAAACAAAAGAATCCCTGCTTGGAGATAACTGGAATAGGTTAATGGAAAACACTGAAAGAGACTTGTATTCATAAACAAGGATCTTACCGGTGGACACATACAGAAGAAATCAACAGAAGCATAACCTCAGGGTTCTTACAAGGTTTACTTACAGGGTTTCTACAAGAGATCTTAATAGGATCATCAAAGTTATCATAGGAACTGATACCAACTGGCAGGTGAAATCCCTTTTATAATGCTCGGAGAAAATTGCTAAAGAATTTTATAATTTTAATGACTTAGTCAAAGGATATGTCTTTGCTTCCTGTTAAAAACCAGTTCAGTCATAATTTGACATGTGATAACTCTTCAAGGAAAGAGAAAACAGTTATAATGCAGGGAATAAAAAGTTAAATTAGGTATAATAGATGCATTATCTATGTAACCACTAAAGAGCCAAATTATTTTTTGGTAGTAACCAAACTAAATGGCTAAGTACTACATCATATCATCTGCCAAGCCTTTTTCTAACTATGTTGGGGTCGGCTACTATAATTTTATATTAAGTAAGCCTTATAGAATTGAATCTGTTAGGTACAATAACATAACACTCAAAGTTTGAAGGTTAATTTAGTTCTAATGTTTGAACTGATAGGTATATAGTCAACCTAGACCTAAGAAATTACCTATTTTATGATTTTAATACAGAAAATAATAGAAAATACCTAAGATCTCAATGCAAAAATAAATTAAGTTTATTAATTTAATATTTTTACCCCTTGATTAATCAACTGCACCTTTTGATTTTATTAAATAAGTATCTCAAATCAGTTGTGATAGATCTTGGATCTAAAATTATGTCAGTACCTAGGTACCTAGATGATTTCTTATGTACTTATTGAAGAATAACATGAACTAGGAACTAGGTATATGTTTAATATATAAACAACAAGTAACCTATTACAGAACCTTGGTTACTTAAATAATGAGGAAAAAGTACCATATAATATGTGAATTTTCTTTTTAATTCATATTGGATTAAAAAAAAAAAAAAAAAAAAAACAATAACATAGGTAGGTACTTTAGAAAAAACCATATACCCACTATCAGAGGCTCAAGTACTAGGTACAGTAAGCTATATACATATATATGCCCTGCTATTAATTTGTTATGGAACGGTTAGGTATAGGTACATTAAGAAATTTAAATAACATAAATAGTTACTTCTACAAATGCATAATGATAATTAGGTGAGTAAGGTAATTACTCCCACTTGATACCTACCTACACCCAAGTTTAAAATGGTAAAAAACCAACATTACATAATTAAGGCAGTGGCATCTATTAAACAGCCTTACATATGCAAGGGAGATATTTCTTCTTATGTATATACAAATATTATATAAGTACTTAATTAATATTCTTATTATCTAATTATAATAATTATAGATGCATGGTTTTTTGTCACAAGAAGAACTACATGTTAATGTGTTAACCTAAATATAGATGTGTTAAAAATGCAATCTTAGGATTAAACACATGTGATTGTAACTCAAATTAATGTAAAATATCACAATTATTAGCTATAGGTACCTATAAATAGAATGGGTAGTGATTAATACCCTCAGTTTAATTAACCCCTGAACAAAAATGGATATTTTGTGGAAAAATAAGTTTTTACTTATACATATTACATATATTAGCTCCAAAGACAATCACATTTTCTTATAACTTTTTCTGTTTTAAGTATAATAAAAACAAATTGGGGTATGCACCTACAGAAAAACAAACAAGTGTGGATATCCCAGTTTTTTAATTATTTGCATCAAGATTTTGATTGATCCATAAATGGATGGATTTTTTTTTCCACCTCTCTTTTAACTGTCAGATAATAAGAATAGACAAAGCTGAAGCTGTAGCTATTATTATAATAGGTACTCAACTTGGTACCCAATATTCATATCAATGCTTGTGTCAGAACTAATAACTGTTAAACCAAGATATAACCTGATATAACATCTTATGTTCAAATACAGGCAACCCACAGCCACACATAGAATCTGTAACTAGCTGTATAAGTGTTGCCCATGAAGAAATTATGAGGTGTAGAATAATGGCTACCGCAGAGAGTAGGTGGACTTACATTACTAAATCATTACTGAAAGTGCTTATCACCAATTAACAATTGGTGTAAGTACCTACTATAATATAAATAATTTAAATTTCCTATATAGTTTCATACTTAATAGTTTAATTTAATTTTTTAATTCCAATCAAATAAAAAATGATTTATCCCATGGTTCCTTAAAGTCAACAAAGTCGAACCTAAGCCTAATTTTAAATACGTGCCAAATATTGTCTGAGGAAGATAGAATTAAAAGATTCTTTAAAGAAATATTTAAAAATACAGGTTGTGAATTATGCATATCTATTATGCATTTAATTATTTTAAAACAACCATAACTCATTATTATGCTATATAACATAACTCATTACTATGGTGGTATATAAGACTAGAAGTTATCAAGAAAGCAGTAACATTACTAGCAATATCTACTGTTCATATAATCTATCTTACAGATAATTATCATTAACGTAGCACTACCTACATATTACACTATAATCAGTGTATTATAGCTTTAATAGAATCTAAAATAGCAGATTCAATTAAAACTACTGCTCCAGGTCACCAACCTAGAACCAATCAACCTAACTTAGTTCTTCCTTTAATTAAAATGAATATAAGTTTTATCCGCCTAAGATAATTATGGACATCATGAATAAAACAAAGGTTCATAGAAATAATATTAGAAAAATTTGCAAGTTATAAAAACAATATAGAAAGGCTACAGTTCGACAGTTATATGAAAGATAATTACTTAAATAAGTTTAATGTTAGAAATATATATTTTTTCACGACAGACAGTAGGTACTAGATACATCTATCTTAACTGCGGCTAGGAAAAATGTAAATACTGATAAATAAGAAGCACTGTAGAATGGACCTCACAGTCATAGGTTTTTTGAGTGCTTTTAGGTATAGTCTAAAAACAGTGCTGTGGTAGAAGTGGTAGAACCATCCAAGATAATTAAATCTAATGACAGACAAATTAATACAATTAAATTATTTGTTTTATATTAAAGTTATATCGCCAATCTTTACAAGCAAAGAAAGGATTATTTATAATTCTAATTAAGATATTCTAAGTTACATCTGGAGGCACGGTAGTGCCCCCGCCAAGGAGAGCCATTGGCAACATTTTACATGAAAATATGTTTAAGGGGATAATAATATACAGTATTAATCTGATTATGAGAATTAAGTCATACAATGTCTTAATTTATTGTCATGTTAATTAATATTACTACTTAATAATAATCAAATTAGTAAGTACAAGAAATAAAGACTGGGTTGTAGCTTATATTATAGTAATGGTCTTTATTCTTACACATTTGCTACAATTTTAGTACCTAAAGCTTTGAACATCTACATAAGTGTTCACTGATCATCGAAGAGCTGCTTCTGAAGTATAATGAGTGATCAAACAAACTTACCTGTAAGTGATGTTCGATCATCATTATATGAAGAACATGCTCTTCGATGATCAGGGGCCCACCCAGACCCCATTTGAAAAAGTTTTTTCAAGGACCCATAAAATTGTAATAAATGTGTAGCTTTTAAAAGAATGAGATTACAGGTGACAGCGAATTCGGAGGGAAGTGCGAGTCGCGTTCCAATATTTTTTTTTGCTATTGCAATGCTTTAAACATTCGTGCGTTGTGAAAGAAAAGACGGGAGACTACATAAGTGTTCACTGATCATCGAAGAGCATGTTCTTCATATAATGATGATCGAACATCACTTACAGGTAAGTTTGTTTGATCACTCATATAGCGACTTAAATTGTTGCTGCCATCAAATTCACAGGACTAAAAATCTTGTATCCTTCTCTTAAGATCGCTGTCAGAAAAAGAGATACCGAGTCTAAATTTGTTCAGAGCGTATGTAAGAAAATTAGCACCAATGTCAACTTTTAACATACACCTTAAACAAAATTGATGTTCCACTATTTTATTATTATTATTTATTTAATAATAACAGGTACATTGTAGGTTTTCTAATCTAATAAAATGTCCAACAAAACTATATACATAGTTTGTCTGTTGGATCACAGAATTATCACTAAATTATAAACACGATTGACAAACAGGATAGACCGTTAAAAGTAATATATAAAGAAACATTATAGCTTAGTGTGTAACCCGCCTTACATGTCGTTGCCTCGACTGAAGATCCAACTAACTGTATTCGTACGAACGATAGTGAAAACGCAAGCCGTCTGCATGTAAACCCAGCCGTTCTGCTACTGAACAAGATAACAAGGAACTTATTATTTATATTGTACTTAATTTAGGACATTTAATGAGAGAGGAGTGGATTTTTATGATTATATTTTTTTTAAATATGACACTTTGGTATGACATGTAGATTAAATTACTTATTAAATTTTATACAGCAAGGGTTTCATACAATATTTAAACTAATTGAGGTATTCTAATTTAACAGTTAGTTTATATAATTCAGAATCTTTGATATATCTTTAAATCTATTGATGTTGTATTTATTTATTACCTATAATTAATAATTATTACCCCAACAGCTAGTCAGATGAGATTTAATAATGATTGCAAATCAATGTATTCATACCAAAGATTTTAGATAAATCGAACGTAAACATTGAAATTAAATCTCAACATTAAATAACCTTAAAACTAAAATCACTTACGTTATATACCACATTCAATAGTGTCGTAGTAAAATTGAAAACAGATGATCATTTACACGTCATATCAATCGAACTACAGTTGAAACATAATCCGTTGACGGGTGTGGAACCCGCCTTACCGTTGTCGTTGCCTCAGCCGGTACCAAACTAACTGTACTGGCAAACGATAGTGAAAACATCGGTCGTTTGCTTACTCCACTTCGCGGCTCACTCAGATGCGGTATAATTCAACTACGTGTGTTTCCATTGTGGCAGAATACTGTAGGTGCTGCTGCTTTTAATTCTTATCAAATTATTTATTAATTCATTTCAGATGTAACAAGATAACAAGTTTAATAATTATATCACCAAAATATGCCTAAAGAGGCGTTTGAATTAGGTACATCAGTTATAATTATTTCGTAATGATATTTTCTTGACTTTGGTTATTAAAACAAATAAGTCTCTTAAGTTTATTATCTTGGGTTTGTATTGTTTCTTATTATTTAGTTCTGTTTTAGTTTCATCTGATTTGTTTTTGTGTCTTAGTGCGATGTCCTAATAAAAGTATCTATGACAGCAATGATTGATAGTCCATACATTTTATACAGTTTATAAGTACCTACTTTAACAATGCATGAGTTTTCACATTCTACTTCAATAATATCACGATTATAAAAATATATTTGAGATTTTTCGTAATTTAGTTGTACTTAACTGAGATTATAATGAATCTTTAAATTTACTGCTGTGGTTATTTGCTGGATTAGACTTTGAGCTTAGGCTGACTAAGAACCCTAAAGTTCTTTTTGTGTGATATTAGTGTTTGTCACATTACGCTCGTTGACATCGGTGATACGGTTGCATGCAACAGTCATTTTCGTTCTGTCAACTATGTTTTTAAGTAACAGGAAAGGATAGAGACTTAACGAAAGAAAGTGACAAAATTAACGGTCAAATAGCGCTCTGAGCGAATACATTTGTGACGAGGAGTACTAACAAACAAAATTGAAAACTTCAAAGATAAAGTAGGTCTTTATTTTTTTGCTTACAACCAGACATGTTTCATCGACAATGGACACGCACGAACCGCCTCGAGTAGCGTAAAATTAAATGTTGCTATTCACTGAGATCCCATCAGATACCTAAACCAGACTGAGTCTAGTTACTTGTGTATTTATGCGAATTAACGCTATTATAGATCGTTTATTACACCAGCACTTTACTGCTGCACTAATGATTGTAGACGTTCAGAAACGATATGGAGTTGTTTCTTACAATTCTTACATTGTCTAATCAGATTCTGAACAATTTACCTACATTGTACAGCTAAACCAAATCTGTGGCTTTGTAGTTGGGATAATTTCTGGCATAATTAGTATGTGGGAAGCTCATGTCCACCAGTGGATTGAGGTATTATAACAGGCGCAACCGCGCAACTCAGTGGAAGTTTTAGAGCTGATCTCTTAAGAGGACCCAGGACCTCCACATGCTGATGAATGAGTAGTTTTAGATAGTTATGAATCTCAAATTCCCTGGTCTCTTCCCCGAAGGCCGCTGCTTTTTGAAGGTTTTCTGGATGCCTTGCATGTTATGCGTTATTATTAAGCAACCATGGAGTTTCTTGCCAGATTCTTCTCCATGAAGGGTAGGCTGCCCTAGGAACTGGCAACTAGAGTCACTCTTTTATTAAAAATATTAGAATTACGACTATTCATAAGTGCCTAATGGTCTACATGAATAAAAATATTTTGATTTTGATTTTGATTTTAAGTATCTTTACATAAGTTTCTATTTTATGGCCTCGTCAGTAAGGTAGGTAAAATTTGTCTACTGGTGGAAGAAAACGAAACGGACATTGACAAATTATACCAATAGAAAATAGTTGCTTTATCGTTCTAGTGTTGGGAACTTTATCCATATTTCCTGAATCAAGATTCTAGAATACCTTAATAATTATTTTATCTTTATCTCCGTTGTCTCCACTCTTTTTGGAAAAAACAACAATGTTTCGTATGACACCAGACGTATAATCTCGTTTATGTTCAAACACACCCTGTATGCGTTCTAACTTGGAATCTGTTCAGCTGTTCGCATCGGATTAAGACCGTGACGAATAACCTGATTCTTATATGAATGATTCTTGGGAACTGACGCGTTGGACCAAGCGCCCGCCACTTTTGGTATGGCCTGAGGCATCAACGAATATGGCCAGACTTGTAGAGTATTTTATTACCCTTCCACGATGAATGGCTATCGTTGAGCTTGATTTTGTTTATGAGTGGTAGTTCAGACTGTAATCGGTTTAATGAATTAGTGACGTTGTCGGCTATGTTGGTGGACGTCATTTGTTTTTTTTAGCCAGTTGGTGAGCATGTCTTATTAGTAATGGCTGTCTCAATCATCAAAATATTTAAAACATGGCTAATACATGTAAAGGTTAGGCTTCAATTATAACGTGTGCTGTTTCCTTTTTCCTAGATAATAAATGTACCTAGACTTTCTTCAACAACATGAAATATCATTGCAAATAATGGTAAAATTAGATGCATATATGCAAATTTTCAGCTTATATTTCCCATTTATTTCCGATTTATGAGCACCCACAAAAGTATAATGTGTAGTGTAGGTATCCAAATAATGTTTTCAATATTCTGATACCTAAATTTATTTCTTGATAAAATTATTTTTTAACCCCCGAGGCCCCGATACAAAAAGAGGGTTTTATAAGTTTGACATGTCTGTGTATATTTGTCTGTCTGTTTGTCTGTAGCATCGTAGCTCCTAAACGAATTGGCCGATTTTGATTTAATTTTTTTTATTTGAAAGATGACTTGTTCGAGAGTGTTCTTACCTAAAAAAATGGACGTTTACCTAATTGTGTTGCCAGTTTATAGTTAACTATATTCTGAAAAGGTAACCTTGTCTGAGAATATCTCGACAATATATAATTTTAAGTAATCATATTCAAACTAAGATTATAATATCTACGTATTCAAATTTTACTTGAATCAATATCTCCAATAGTTACCAAACGTTCACAAAATCAGGGACCATTTTAAAGTGCCCTTTCAGCTTTGCCCATTAAACCGTCCCCAGACTCGAGCTCATAATCCCGACTTCCAAATCCAATGTCTGCGAGAATCGAAGTCTGAATAGATTAATTTAATAGCAGACGAAGTTTAAATGGATTTCACTTGAATGAAATGGACCATGAAAAGATCCCCGGGAACATTGAATGTCAGAATCTTGAATAATATTTCAAGTAGTACCTTTGTCTGTAACAAAAGCTTGAATACGTTTTTCATTTGTTTCATGCGTAAACTTCTTGGTTACTTTGCAAAAAGCCTATCGGCTTATCACAGAATATCTTTGTGTCTGATTTTAAAAGTTCCAGGGGTAAAAAATTAATTCTCTAAATTTTAATCTATTTAAAATAGGCCGCTAAATAAATCATATACGTATACAAATTGACACTTGCTTAAAAAAAAGAAAGAAGGTAAAGAAAAACATCGTGAGGAAATGATAGTTTCACTTTTGAGAATATCCATGAATTAACTACTTCATGGATATTCTCAAAAATGTGTAATATCAATAGATCATAGATTACAGGTCCATAGGCGGTATCAACTCTGACACTAGGTTGTTCATTAACCGTATGTTAACAAAGAATGTTAAAATAAAATATTTTAAGAACAAGTTTGCAAGTCAAATCCTTAAATGAGCACAATAACACTGCTCTTCTTAGAAAAAGTATTTTCGAAATGGCTCCAACAATATAATTATAATAAAATTCCTCAAGAAATAAAGAAATTAAATAAAAATATTTTTAAGAAAAGGCTCAAAGAGTATCTTATAAAAAAGTGTTGCTACTCAATACTCGAGTTTATAGAATAAGTTATTTTATAGATTAATAAAACTATAGAAAGATTATAAAGGTAAATATTAATACATTTATAATATTAAGTTAACTAGATACATAGTTATAAATAAGTAAAATTTGTATGCCCATAAGCACAATGTAGCGAACTACCTAATATTAATACCACCTATTGTAATGCATACCTACATTGACGAATAAATATATTTGTATTTGTATAAAGAATTTGCTAAGCGCTGGTTTGTAAACCAGCATTGTATTTGGACTATTTATACTTGTATGTATTTGGCCAAAAGTTTTGTTGTCCAAATTGTGCTTGTACATTTATACTCCAAATCGTTTTCGCCACGACTAATCCATAAGTAAACACATCTACTTGAGGCATAATAAACCTTAACAATTCCATTCTATTACGATAAGGTGCCTTAAGAGGTCACGTAGTCAAACTATTTGCTATTAACGTTAGATCCATCAATGGTACGCAAAGTCACGTACAAACTATCGTATTGGGATCATACTTTATAGTTCACTGTACTTAGTTAAGTCGTGTGGTTGCTTAAATTATGATTAAGTTTGGGCTTTTACTTAAATCGTGGTTTTTGATTCAAAACACATTTTAGGATAGAATAGAATAAGAATTTATTGCTTTCAGTATTGCAGTAACATTATTACGATCTTACCTATAATATCCTGAGCAAAAAGTTTGAGGTTTGAGGTCTTAGGTTTAACCCAATGCCACTACCTCTGACTTTTTGGAAGTTATGTGTATATTATAAATTATCATCTGCTCCGTACCTCGGAAAGCACGTTAAGCCGTTGGCTCCGGCTGTCATGAAGATCTTTGACAGTCAATATTGGGAGTCAGTGCCCTTATAAAATTACTTACACTACACTACTTACTTAAAAAGTACTGATCTTACTTTAAATTATTGTATCCTTTTGAATCGTCGTTGAAAGTCAGTCGTAGGAAACTGATATTCAGCTGCATTTGGTTAGATTAGTAGCCGACCCTAACAAAATTTGGGAATAATAAGGCTATGATGAACCTAATTTTTTTTATAATTATTATAAAAATTAAGGGTGATCCTCATACAAAAACGGCACCACCCTCGGAGCACGACTCCCGCTCTCACTTATCCGGTTTTTATTTCCCAATTTACAAACTGATTTTGTTATGCTGTCGGGCCCGACATGATTTATAAGGATATTCTTGGTGTGTTTGGGAGGACTTTGGGGAAATTTTTGAACTGCGTTCATTAATCTTGTTTAAAAGGTCTGATATTAAAAAATATTGCATACAGCCTGTATATTTGTTGACTGTTGGCTTTTTCACAGTCCACGAGTTGGTATTATCTGCTAGGTAAATTCAAAAACAAAATAAAATAAAAATAAAATTATATCTAAAGTCTTAGGTTTTTGTATATCTATATACATATAATAAAATCGTAACAAAGTAAAAACTGTACATTGAATTTTTTTGGAAAAAAGTAAATGCTACGTGTTCGGGGAACGATACTGAAGCCGAATATGAAGAAAAAAAAAACTTTGTCTGTCTGTTTGTATGTAAAGGGTTGGCGCGAAAACTACTGGGCAGATTTAGTTGAAATTCGGCAAATATACTTTTTAAATTCTTGGCCAACTTATAGGGTATAAATTATCACGTTTATAATTATGGGGGATGAGCAGTATTGTAGTAAGCAGCGTATTTCTAGAATTTGCTGCGTAATTGTGGTTGTTGTTGAGAAAAACGTTATTAAATTGCAATTTACAAAATATTATCACGCTATATCCACAAGGAGCTAAACATTACATAACATAACATAATAATATCTTTTAGGAACGATTATTTTGACTACATGTCAACAGACGTCATAGCCTTCCGGTCGGGCGTACGCCTAGGAAGTGTAAGGCTTTGGGTTCGATCCTCAGTTCCGCAAACTTTTTATGGATTCTTTAGTATTTTTTTTGTCATTAAAATTATGTGTTTTTGTGGTTTTTCATTCATAATGACTTTTGTTACTTACCGGCTGAAACCCGAAGGAAACAAGCTTTTTAATATTTTTTCAACTTATAAAAAATGTTACCACTTTAATTTGAAACATTTATAATTATATTATTTAAAACATAGTAGTGTTCTAGATGGCGTTATAGTCAATTTAGATCAGCAGAATTCTTTTTTAAATATTTCAATTTGAAACCCGAAGGAAACAACGCGCATCGTGTGGAATTATACTTTTTAAAATTTCAGCTTTTAAAAAAATACCGCTTTAATTTGAAGCATTAAAATTATTATTATTTAAAACATAATGTTTCCTTTTTCTTAACTAGATGGCGTTAGGAGTCGATTTACAGGAAAAATATTTATAACCACTGGCATCCTTGCAGTGATCAGGAGGCAGGGCAAAATTACAATTGTAGTAGCGTCTTCGGGGATTACTGCCACGTTGTTTTCTGGTGACAAAACAGCGCATACCATGTTTAGGATTCCCATCAATTTACAGAGCAACGAAACACCTGATTGTGATGTGTCACGGAATAGTGACAAGGCAGGCACTTGCTCAAGAATTGTTCTTTGATCGTATGATGGGATGAATGTAGGTATAATGGCAAACAGAAAGCAGTTGATGCGGTACACAGAACTCTACAAGACATCCGTAGGAACCAACACATAATGGGTGGTGTCACAGTTATGTTCAGCGGCAATTTCCGCTGAACGCTGCCTGTGGTGACGCGAAGAACTGGGGCTGATGAGGTGAATGGTTCGTTGAAACGATTATTTTTATGATTCAGTATTCACAAGTTGAGCTTGACAATAATTATGGGTGGCTGAGTAGGAATCCACATGCTCAAGAATTTTCCAACTCAAAACGCCCAAAAATAATGAAGCTGCAGCAATCAATGAATGCATTCTTTTATAAATGAAAGGGAATGAAGTGTTTTACACATTTATAAACACTGTTGTAAATCAAGATGACGCCACTTATTATCCTGTAAAATTTCTCAATTCCCTCACTGCAAGTGGACCTCCGATGGACGTCATCAAGTTGAAGGTCGGTGTCCCGATTATGCTTCTTCGGAACTTAACGCCTTCGAAATTGTGTAAAGGGACCCGGCTTAATGTAATTTATCTGCATAGAAACATCATCAAGGCGCAAATTCTAACGGGTTTCGGTACTGGCGTGACAGTATTGTTTATACCACGTACCACTAATTCTCCACAATTATCCCTTTCAATTTAAGCGAGTGTAGTTTCCTGTGGGCGTTTGTTTCGCCACGATAATCAAAAAGTCGCAGAGGTAGACACTAAAGTCTGCGGGTGTCGATCTCAGGACCAGCTTCTCCTCATATAGACAACTGTATGTCGCTTGCTCTCGGGTCACCAGTCCTGACTCTCTGTAGGCATTTTAGCTACCGAGAGCAAAACTACAAACAAAATAGTTGGTATGTTTTTCGAAATATCCTGGTTCGGGTTTGAAATTGATGCGAAACTTTTGTTCTTTTACATAGGTTTTTCGCTTTATTTGGTCAGACATTATGCAATAAAATATGCGAAGCGCACTCTTAACTTTTGCCCTATAAATTAGTTAGACTTAAATGTAAAACTAATCTTTGTTGGAATAATTGCTCTCAAATGTGCATAACGATATATTTTAAAAAATACCTCATAATATTACAAGTTTACTATGGTACACAGCTAGATATATAGAACTTTCCTACATTTTTGTTATGACGAATTGAATACATAATGTAAGTAAATTCTTAAATGAAAGCTAAATAATGAAAGGAAAAATTAATATATTTGATTAATTGTAATTATAGGGAATAACGAGTTAATGTAACGGCAATATAATTATAATGTTTTCAATAATAAATATTTTGGATAATTTAAATGTTTATGCACATGTTTTGCTTATTAAATGAAAATAATTAATAAGAAACTCGCAAAAACAACTGACTTGGGCGGGACTTGATCTGTCATATCATGTCATTACTAATCTGCACTAATAAAAGTTTGTGAAGATGTTTGTTACCTAAGCACTTTTGATTTGAATAAAACTCGGTAAACATAAAAACCATATATCCTGGATTAACAAAAAATATAAATTTTATCCTGGTTCGACATCCACGCAGGCGAAGCTGCGGGCAAAAGCTAGTACCCAATAAATCAACTTTTCAACGGATTTTCGTCACTTTTATTGATTTATCAGATCCTATCTTTTCAAAAGCTTTGTAGCTCTAGTGGTCGTAGAAAGACTGAGGTATTAAGCTTCATAATAGCATTTTAAAATAATTTTTGATCTACCGCCAAGTTTAAAGTTCCGCCGGATTTGATGAGAAAATCCGTTAAAAAGTTGTTTTTTTAAAAGATATTATAATATAATATATAATAGCGATTTTATAATATATATATAAGATATTATAACATATATACAATAACGCTCGGCCTGATTGCCATACAAAAAAAGAAGATATCTGTCAAGTCACTAAATGTTACTACCAATAAGTGATGAAAGTATTGAATGGAGTGATAAAAATATCGCAATTGTTTTGCGCATACAGTTCCTGGCTGTGTGTTCAAAACGCACAGATTTTAGGAAGTTTCTTAGTCTGTCATAAATTCAATTGAGCGTATAGAAATGTGATTGGCGATAACAGTAACATGTTGCGTTTTGCATAATACACCCACGTTTCTATATAAAATGCTTCTGAATTTTCAACTGTCAGTTAGACAATGCTTCTATAAATCCTTTGGTTGGTCTATGAAGATTTATTTCAATTGGTATACAATCTTCAGTTTGAGCTGAGTTGAGTATGGAGCTATCTACGCTGCTCAGTGTGTACTAACATATAACCCTGTAGTACGTATAAATAGTATATATTCTTTGCCTGTAGTATGACCTTTGACTAGCAAACCAGACGTCTCTGAATAAATTAATTATCACTTGCAACGTACCTCGGAGAGAATGTAAAGCCCTTCGATCCTGCGTTTGATATTTCTCCGGTATTTTCAGATTGTCGTCCCGTCGGTCTATGAGAGTGAGGGAATAGAGAGTGCACTTTTGTTTGCGCACACATTTGTGCACTATAATATCTCCTGTGTGGTTAGCTAACTTCGTTGAGATTGGCCGCTGTGGCCGAAATTTGGTTAGGAGGATGTTACTATCAGATTTGACGTTCTGTCAAGGATTAAAAAAAAATCGAATTGTTTCTTATACTTGACAAGCACCCCACCCCGGCTTCGCACATGTAGCATTAACTGGAGTTTTTTATAATCTATGTTTCACGCTATTTATTGGTTTTTAATAGTTTTTCTTTATAGATATATTATAATGTTTTGTATATAATTTTTCTTTCGTTTTATATTTTAATTTTACACACTGAAACATGCGCTAATTCCACCACATACCGCTACTAGTTCTCACAGTAATGACACAAACATATTTTTTCCGAACCCATGATGTCATCAGCCATTACAATCCTAACGATCTGACCACCGTTACAGCAATTTTGTAACTGACAGTAAATTGAAGACTTGTTATATCTTTGTGTAATATAATACTGCGGAACAAAGATGAGTGGAGTGGTACCACTCAAATAGAAGGCATTATATTTGTTCATCTTAGTAGGTATGGAATCTATGAAATAATATGTTAGCGATCCGGATGTCAAAATTATGAAAATAATAATAATGTCCTCCTAACCGAATTTCGCTCACAGCGGAGCAACAGAGATTAGCCAACTACGCAGGAGATAATTATTTAATAGTGCACACACAACCCTTTGTGCACAAACACAGGTGCACTTTCTATTCCCTCTCACTCTCATAGTTCGATGGGATGCCATACCGTATAACGAAAACCCGTTACATCTCTGCTTCTCTTTTTTACCCCTAATAAATGCTATTCCCATTAATTTTATACTTATAAGTAAGTAGCGATAGTAGTAACTTGTAATCAATTACTAATGTCGCAATGGTTTTTAATTTAATAGTGTTATAGTGATATCAATTACATACTAGTGGTTCAGTCAGTGTTCGAAATTCGACCGTATTTTTTTTTAATTTTGGTTTTCTGCACTTCTTCTCCATGTAAAGTTTTACTATGCCAGTTTCACACTCCTCCGTGTGCGCAATATTCTTAAAAAGGGATCCACAGTTTTTGGTTCACGCATTAATATATAGATTTTATTTTCGCAAGTCATCATAATTTATTTAATTGCTGCTATATCTTTAAATTTCCAACAATTATGGGGGTACATGGTATAAGAATTTAAAAAGAAATGGAACATGTCAGACTTCATTAGTAGAATTGTATTTTACGATCGAGTCCTTTTTTGGCGAAAATCGTTTTGTTTTTGTGAAAGTATAATTATTTTTTTACAAGAATTAAACATTTTTCTCTCCAAGGTTGTTTAAATATGTATATTTGGAAAGAAGGCTCAGTTAAAAATGTAATTAGTTTGTGAATGTTTGCTTTTTTTATTTAAATGAAGGAACGACTAGGCCCGCAGGCTAGGTATATGAAGCCCATCACATACGTAGCTATAATATATTTTAAATTATATTTCAGTATAGCTGCCATGTGTGGTAGCTTAATACAAATAAATGCTATATAATTATTATAATAGCTTACCGTAATATAATAATAGTAATAATATAATAATTATATAGCATGGTATATTAAGATACATATTATAGCTAGGTACGTCTGTGATGGGCTATATATTATCAAAACTTTTCTTTTTTTTAAATTTATTAATATGTTGTATGAGTGACGGATAGTCAGAAGCCCGAAAGTCTGACAACCAGTCTTACCAAGGGGTATCGTGTATCCCAGTATCTGGGTTGTGGAGGTCTGATAGGCAGTCGCTCCATGTAAAACACTGGTATCCTGCATCCGGTAAGACTGGAAGCTGACCCCAAAATAGTTGGGAAAAGGCTAGGCAGATGATAATGATGATGTATGTGTGACGACTTTCTATTCTTTCTATTCTATAGTCAAAAAGGTTTTGATGCCAGCTAGTTATATTATTTTAACGCAAATAAATCTTCTTTACTCTATCGATTGAAGAAACATCATACGTATCTTCGTAGTAATTCATTGAGATAATTAATAAATACATAAAAATAAAAAAAACTTTAAATATCATTATCATCTAAATTAATATTTAAATATTATTTATAATTAAGTGGGACTCATTTAGCAAATGTTTTTTTAATATTAATCAGTAAATTTGTATGTAAAATGCGAACTTAATTGATTTAATTAACTTAAGATAATATTAATTATTGTTTTCGATTAAAAGAAACGGGATTATGTTTGTGGATTGATAAAAATCGGTCTTCAAATTTATTTTTATTGTGATATTAATTATACACATTCACATAAACAGTTTTTTGCCAATTAGCTAAGAATCCTAATCCTAACTAATATTATAAATGCGAAAGTTAGTTTGTTTGTTACCTTTTCACGCCTAAACCACTTAAGCGATCATTCTGAAATTTTGCGAACAGAAACGGACATAGGTACCTAATCTTTTACCCAAAAAAAGTAACTACTGTTCCTGAGGAAAAAAACAATAACGTTCTTATGATAATAGATGGCGCCACGTGTTTTAAATTAACGCGAGCTGTAGGCAAAAGCTGTTTTTAGATGATTTACTTATGGCAAACAAACTATACGGCCCACCTGATGGTAAGTGGAAGGCGCCTATAGCCTTTAGCCGCGACCGTATCCACTATGAGGAGCAGTTGTAGGAGTGCGGAGCGCAAGAGGTTCGCGAACATGGTGTAAACCTACACAGCTTTACGCCGATTTTTTGTAAAAGGATGGATTTACTTAGTTGATTCCCCCCATTATTTTTCTCTCAAGCATTTAGATGTTCGAATCACTCGAAATTAAACGGTCACCAATCCACGAACTGGCTGCCTCAAGCGATGCTTAACATTATGCGAACATTGTGGTAGCTTTATGAAATAATTCTGTGTGTGTGTCGTTTTCTAATTTTTTTTTTACTTCTCTCTTATCGAAAACAATCCTCTAAGAAGGATGTAGCACTCATCATTACTAACAAAATATAAAAAAACGGTAACAGTATCGTATCCCATTGTTTGGCAAAACTAACAATAGAAATGTACAGATCATTTATTTCCTTCTCAATTCGAAGTGCTATTGTTCATAGCAACTATTGCGGACTAATGTTAACACGATTAAAGCAAAACCTTCATGCCAAAATGTTCTTTATTGTTACAGCTACAATGGTCAGAATAGTGTGCCTGTTTTGAACTAAAGCTCGATATCCAAGCGAGGGTGTTACATTCTTAATTGATATACCATGTTTTTTTGTCGTACACTAGTTGATCTTTTTTTTTTCTTTAAAGAAAATTAATCGATGCCCAAGTACAAGATGCGTTCCGTTAGCCATTATGTTTAGATTTACGGTATCGATAGAATTGTTGTTTTTTTTTATTTGATCAACGTCTCAGATGGTTTTTTGCTTGGGTTTCTGAAATGTTAATTAAATTGAACACCAGACTGAAATAATTTATCATTTTGATATTAAAATGTACTTTTGTGTTTTATACCGTTAGAGGATTTGGCAGGTGTAGATTTTTTTTTATCAATGAACGATTTGCAGTGTAGTTTAGATTTAATTATATTATATTTGTACTGTGTTTTTATAAGAATTTTTGTGGCTCTAAATACTTTGGTCACAATCTATTGTAATCACTTATTGATGGTTTTAAAGTTCACCACTAATAAGCTCCGTTAATCTGCAATGGGCTTCATATATATTTTTTTAACTACCTATCAAAATGGAAAAAAATATATCTTTGGATTTAAACAAGGCTACTTTTGGCCTTATTACTTTTTAAGGCATACTAAGGGGCAGAAAATATTGGTATCATTATGATTGTGAGGTATTTTTCCTATTGTGAGGTATTTTTCGTATTGTAAGGTATTTTTACTATTGTGAGGTATTTTTCCCATTGAGAGGTATTGCGTAAGAATAGCTCCAACACTTCTCCCTCTGCGTATCATACAAGTCAATTCACGATGAGAGAAAGGTCACAAACTAGTAACAATCAACACCCAAGTTACTTCTGGTAGGAGATTTCGGTCGTGGCTGGTTACTGCCCACCAGACTACACCTTGCCACCAAGCGAGTTTAATGAGTTATATCGTTTTGAAATGATGGTGAAACCTAACCGGGGTGACTAGTGTGGTCACCATTAAACTTCTCTTCTCCTGTTTTAAAGGCAAATGTGGTTCATCGCAGACCACAACACCGCTTACCATTATGAAGATCCTAAGGGATCCGTATGCAAACATAAACCTTTTTCAGAATACATAAAATTTAATAAGAAATTTGAAAAAACTACTGACACGGATGGGATTCGAACCCACGATCTTTGGCGTACCGTGCCGACGCTCTAACCGCTGAGCCACCGTATCCCATCAAAATTTCACAAAAAAATATACATAAAATTGTAATCATCCTTCTCCAATGTCGTACAAAAATCCTATTTCCATAAAGAAATAAACAGAACCTTTTCCTTTCACATTACCTGACACACAATACCAAATCTTTTTTCCCCAGTAACGTGTAAATGAAAGCTAAATTAAATAAAACAGTAAAAGCATCAACCGCGAGCTGGAAATCGGATCTTCGTAGGAAACGAACTTCATCAAACGAAATACGGCTAAGGGCTCAAACACATAAATACGTTACTACGACGCAACGTGCCACGGTACGGCATCGTGACGTGGAAGTCCACGTCACGGAACCGTGGACGGACTTCTAACGGTGAAAATAGACGTCGAGCAATGTGAATAATCACGTTACGACAACGCAACGTGCCGTGTCGTTGTGACGTAGAATGTCACGGTGCACTTCTGCAGCTGTGCAGTTGTACCGGAAGAGAACACGTCTAGAGTGGTCAATTTCTCGAAATTAACTGCGGCAATCCTACAAATGCGCCACCGCCGGCTTCAATACGACGTCGTTTAACGTGGCACGTTACGTTGTCTTGACGTGGATTTTTACGCTGCTCGACGTCGATGTCCACGTTACGGTACCGTGACGTAAACATCCATGTCACAGCGCTGTGCCGTAGCACGTTACGTTGTAACGTGTTTATGTGTTTGAGCCCTTGCATATAGTAAAGGGTTAAGCACATCTCTGTTTTACCACTTTATTATTTGTGGATCATTGTGGTCCATTTGTCGTCTAATTTACGGATTACGAGTGATTCAGTCACAAACATCTAAGTTGTTGTTCACCTAAGCTTGTTCAGGATTATGGTCAGAGTACCTACACCTTCAAAAATTTCCGCGCCCCTTAAAAATATATATGTAATATTTTAGTCTCACTAAAAGTGTTAGTAGCTCTGCGGTCTGCCTGATAAATGATAAAATAAAACCTGTAACTCTCCTACTATAGGGCAAAGGCTTCTTCTCATATAGAGAAGGATTGAGCATTTATCACCATGCGACGTATCGTACTAGCCTCTTAGAATTGAAATATCGATTGTGAGTGTTCACTGACTGTACGAATGCCCAAGATCAACATTTTTTTAATGAAAATTTTGACAAAGCCCGATCTGAGTACCTTTTTAAATCACTTTGAATCGAACAAAGGACGCTCTCATTACGTTTCAAAGGCAATTTTCTTTTAAAAGTCAAGGACA
Source organism: Protodeltote pygarga (assembly GCA_936450705.2). Classification (NCBI taxonomy): domain Eukaryota; kingdom Metazoa; phylum Arthropoda; class Insecta; order Lepidoptera; family Noctuidae; genus Protodeltote; species Protodeltote pygarga. Next base: position 3,081,474 of record OW388257.2, on the reverse strand, counting down.
TTTTTAAGCAAATGGAGGCTTGATTGGGTTTTTTTCTTTGCAAAGAATGTTGATTTGTATTTGATCCTTGTCATTGACGTTTTGAATTGTATGATCTCGAAATCAACATGTACTTAACTCATCACTGATCTTTTTATCTGTGGAGTCAACTGGGATTGGCATTTTTGCATAGAATACTCCTACATGTAAAAGTAGGTAAGTATAAAATCGTATGTCATGTTTTTTGGGTTGTTCACAGATACAGAAATACTTGGTAAGTACTTGGATGTTTGTCAATCAAGCTTAATGGCTAGACGGATTCAGATTAGACACACTGGTTAACCATGAAATGATGCATAAATTAGGATGCTTTTGTCCTAGTCCAACCTCGGAGAAACCGCAGCCAAAAGCTATTAGGTACTTAATAATTGGAAAATTTTAACGACTTTCGTAGCATAAAGATGTTAAAACTAGTGTTTTTGATTTTAGGGTGAAGAATTGTTCCGTAAATCAAATTTAATAAGCTTTGCGCTAAGTTTTCGTTGAAATCGGTTCGCTCAGACAGCAGTACTTCCAATCATTTTTATTTTATTAAAGAATGTGTTGACTGTGAACCCACTGATGGTAAGCGGTATTTTACGTCTTTGGTTAAAGACTCCTGCTATTAATACGTCAAAGTTCGAGAAATAGGACACTGTCATAACAATCAATTCCTTTCATTTCAGCATTTTTTGCTGATGGGATGTCTAATATCTTTCATAGAATAGAATAAATTTTATTTGCGAGACTAATATGTCCATTATTCAATGTTCTTCAAATGAGTATAGATTATACCATCAATATGACAGATTATTAACCACAACACCATCCCATTTTCGTTACCACAATGCAGGATAAGATACCATCAATCCTGATCGCCATCCCAGCGTAATAAATAATCCTCGGTAGCAGTCTTTAAAAGTAATTTATGCTGTCTCCCCCACGCCTCTCTTGTAAAGAATAATTGTAACCCCCAGGGCCATTTAATGCCTAGCCCTGGAATCACATTGATTAAGAATACAGTTGCTGTTGTCCTACAAGCCGTTTATTAAGCCTTAGTTTCCGCAAACTACTGGCCGTACTATAAGTGATTGGTTTTTGAGAAACTGATAAGATAAGACTGGCTTTGTTAGAAACCTGTTTTGTGATAAAGGGTATTTTAGCCTTTCTGTAGATATGGGTGAATGTGGATTAGAGATAAAATACACGTAGTTAGAAGCAACCAGAATTGGAGCAAGACGTTAAATCACTAACGCTATTATTAATCTGTGGTGAGATGATAATTTAATTGTATTTTCTGTCACCTTCTATTTGCAGAATTTAGAATCAGAGAAATCTGAAATTCGCTTTATAATTTTTGTATACGTATGACGTTTAAAACTATATCCCCTAGACTGTTTTAAATTTGAATTTCCGAATATAATATCTTGCTGACGTAATTTTTTCGATTCAGCTGCAAACCTCATTTCGATTATTTTGAGTTGCGATTCATCACCGGTATAGATAAGATTCCAACTCGATCCTGTATCATCGAGTTCACAATGGTTATCTCATGGTAAATACTGGTAAGAGTATGCTGCGCGTCCTTGGTATTCAACGGTATCCAGGATCTTAATAGCTACTGGTTTTGACGCATTAAAATTATGAGCACGGCCAGCCAAGAAATTGTTGAAGCAGTTCGCTACTCATGTTACAAATAGGGCTACTACTTGAGGAAATGAAATTTGCAAAATATTTGACATGAAGGAAAAATATAAAAAAAAAATGTTTAACAAGGTATTCATGTTTTTATACATATACAGGGTTATTTGTAAAACACCAGCATCCTTAAAAAGGATCATTAAACTCATCATTATGAACAACATTTACTATGGGATCAACCCTAAAATCGCAAAAACAAATCAGCTGTTCCATACATTTATGTTCACATGACTCAACAAAATGTATAATAGCTGACTTTTTTTTAGGTTGGTAAAACAAAATATTAATATTTATTTAACACTTCATTATAGTATATCAAATTAGAAAACTAAAAAAAACGTGTATAAACATAGATAAAACATAGATGATGTCATACAATAGGCACACAGCGAGCGATCTCTTCCTAATAATACTAATATTTTTACTAATATTATCAACCCTAACAAAGCGCGGTTACAAGGCTAAGTCGTTAACAGTTATTTTAACTGTTATTATAACAATTAGTTACTTATGGGACACGTATTTAGATAACTTGCCGAATCCTATTATTTCAGTAATATATTGTGTGTAAGTAGCGAAGAAAAAAATGAAAATAAATTAGAGTAGATACATTCGATTATTTTAGCTAAAATGATAAAACAATAACGGTCGCAAACTATTTCTGTGTTAAATTAAATTATTATCAAGCATATCCTGAACAAATAAAGCTCAGGTATAGTATAGCTTTCTAGTCATGTTTTTTTTAGTATTGGTTCAGCAGTTTCAGATTGAGATTCTCATGACTGCTGGTCAAATATCTTCAAAAAATTTGGACATTCTCATTTTTTTTTTTATATTCTTACATAGATTACTCCAACACTTCTTTATTGATCGTTTCCTTACTGCTGAGGATCGTAACACCTATTCATCTGGTCAACTATTTGTCTCCATCGGTTTCTGTCAGACACCTGGTGGAGTGCGACGCTGAAAGGCATCTCCAGCTGTTCAGAGACCTGTTCTGACCATCTTTTGGGACTCCGACTTCTAATTCTCTACAAATCATCCACACAACATTGCGGACACGGAGTTGCAGTCATAGCTAGTATTAAAATAAGCGTAATTATACCTTATAAACTTTTTTGACAACTGCCTCAGGAAAAGTCTATTTTATTTATTTCGCAAATTATAATAAATATCGACATAAAAGTTCTGCAACTTACACTTATGTATAATAATCATAAATTCCGTCCATAAATGGAAGTATTAATATTTTCTTTGTAAATATTGTATGGCAATGTGCCAGGTTGTAACACTGATTGGTTTTATAAGGCTGTGCCCAGAATATAAACCTTGGATTATTTTGTATCTTTAATAACTAAATTAAATAAAAACGGAAGGTGGATATGTGGAGCTCTTATCCTATCTGAGCAATCCAAATGCTATCCAAATGTAATATTATTTTCTTAGAAAAAAGTATGTCATTTTGGCATTAACGTCGTTGTTCTGTATATAGACATTTAAAAAAAATATAGTACTTAATTTCGATTTACAAACATTCGATTTACAATGTAAGTGCAAACTCCCAAAAGGAGAAAATAAGATTTACACAAATATTAGTCCCGTGCGTATGTTGCGAAGTATTGTTCTATTATTATTTATTTGTACTATTTAGCCAAGCTTGTCTAAATATGTAAGGTAAGCACGCCACACCCTACAATATTTAGGGCGGCATGCCAACTACTAAGTCACTGTGCTAACAGTGTCATCACAATGTCTTAAGACTGACTTATGTAGCAAAGTTTTATGGTTCTGAATGTTTTTGGCTCAGCAAACGTCTTTCGAGCCATTACACTACATTTTCTTCAGTTTTATTTCCTTAAGTAATTAATTATTGCTTTTAGAGAAGCGCTAATGTATTGGATGTAATGGCTATATTTCTTTGAAAACGAATGATAGCTTATTTCATAATTAATGATGTATTTCCAACTGTTAAAAAAGAAAAATAACAATATGAGAGTTTGTGAGAATGGATGAATGTTTGTTACACTTTCACGCAAAAACTATACTAAACGAATTTTAATGAAACTTTACAATTAGCTTATACATCAAAATAGCACATACGCTAAAATTTATCAACGAACCAGGTGCGAAAAGCTGCGGACGGAAGCTAATACTATTATAATAATATGTCAATAAATAATATAAGTAAAATTTTTTTTTTACGTAAAACGGTTTTGTCATAAAAACTAAAGATGTGTACCAAATATCAGATCAATCTGTCAACAGGAAGGAGGTGAAATATTGATTACTAAATTTGAACCAAATAATTAACAGGTCAAGCTAAGTATAACTGTTTAAAAGGCTTGGTTCTCTGTTGATTACGCCTCCTTCGTAACTTTCAAAAGATAAAATAATATCATCAGTTACATAACATACAAGCTGACAATAGACACAGTTCCTTGTCAACAACAATATGTGGAAGTGTGTGTAGGTTCCGATGTAACGTAATATGGAAAGATTGGAGTGTATGATTTGTCATTACAGTGTTTAGGTTTCATGTAACTTGTCAGTTCCTAGTCACGTTATAGTTAAACGCAGTTCCATTCTACCACCAAATATCATGTCGCAAAGTAGTAAAGTACAGCAAAACAAAAGCAAACCATTATAAGTTTTAAATAAGCTATATAATAAGATTAGTATATTCTGTGATCCAACAGACAAACTATGTAGGTTTATAACGTTCTCCAGACCGAATTTCGGTCACAGCGGCCAATCTCAACAGAGATTAGCCAACTACGCAGGATATATTATAGTGCACAAATGTGAGCGCAAACACAGATACATTATATTCCCTCACTCTCATAGTTCGATGGGACGCTATTTCGACACGACCGGAGGGAGAGCAGGCGCAGGGCCAACAGCTTTACGTGCTTTTCGAGGCACGGAGTACCTAAGTGATAATCAATTTATAAAACGCACATAACTTACGAAAAGTCAGAGGTGCGCGCTGGTTTGAACCAGAGACCACTGTCTTGCCAGTCAACGTTCACCACCGCCAGGCTATCAGTGCTATATCTATAGGCTGGTGTGATGACGACGCGGTTTCATCCGCTGACAGCCAACCTTCTTGAAATCGTCTGCACAGTCTAAAGTGTATGTAGTTTTTGCATAAAAAGTTTTTTTAAATGTATTTAAACCAATTGGTAAATCATCGAGTACCAAAAGGAAATCAATTGGTACTCGATGCCCCGCGGCGTCCTCGCGGGAGTCAAAGTAAGAACAAATTTAAACTTTGGTAAAAATAAGAATCAAAATCGGTCAAGTCGTTTAGAAGGAATTCGTACATACATATTATAATAAATATGAATAATATATTTTTCATTACTATGATAAACACACAATTCTTACTACCAACATACCTACAAATATTCTTTTCACTTTGTCAAATTCCTGAAAAACCTTTTACATCATAAAGAACCCTCCACATGAATAAAAAGATAACCAAAACAATTCACAAAACAAAAAAACACAAGCATTAACAAAAAATATAGGGCAGACGGATCCAGACAAATTCCGACATATTACATGACAAAATACCCTCAAAAGGTAACGAAACGAGGGCCCATTGTCCCCCACCTTGCTGTAATGATACACAAATAAATGAACACACTGTAGCAACAAAAGGTTTTACATAACACCCTATTGTTATTAAAAAACAAAACGGACAAGAAAATAAAATTTATAATATTAAGGTCACAACATTTCACAGTCTAGTTTTCAACAAAATTTGGGAGTAACGTATTACGTAAATATTCCGTATGTTTGGGAAATTTGGAAATTTTCGGCGTAGGTAATGTCACTCAGTTTGGACATTGTTCGCTTGATGTGGAAATAAACGGAGGCAACAATAAAGGAAAATTGGTATAATTTTGTGTTATTCTAATTTGATTACCTGTCTTTTGTTATATTAAGCAAGTTTATTTTAATCCGTAGCCTTGCAAGAGCTTGGAAATAGTATTACAAAGAGCACTTTATTTTCTTGCACTGATTAAAAGATAATAGCATCAAGCTTATATTCCTCAAGGTATAGGTAGAGTAGGAGACAAATCACATAAAATATTAGCGCTTCGTCCGCGACTTGGACTTTATTTTATCAGCTTAAGGGTAGAGATTACAATAATCCTACCTTAGTTCACCCTCTAAGGCACTCTAAAAATATTTCTTTATAAAATTCATACGCACCTACGTATTATAAAATAATTATCACTTACTCCGTGCCTCGGAAAGCATATTAAGCCGGCCCTGCGCCTGAACTCTCTCTGGTTGTGTCGGATTGGCCTCCTATCAGACTATGAGAATGAGAGATTAGAGAGTGCACCTGTGTTTGCGTATACAATTGTGCTCTGTAATATTTCCTGTGTTGTTGGCTAATCTCCGTTGAGATTGACTGCTGTGGCCGAAATTTGGTCAGGAGGACATGAGATAAATAATATATCTCACTGGTCATTAACAGCAGTAGCCATATTACGATTTAGTATCTATAATTATTACAACAATGTATTTTATTATCGCAGTAGTAGTGTAAGTATTCTTTTTATTGTTTTTATCAACTTTCTTCGCCTACAAACTATCGACAAACATAATTTCGCAGTGATAAAATAATTCTTCATTAAAATGGAAGTTCTTACATTACATTTAATTAGCATTCCTCTGGTCAGTAAATGGAACAGTAATTAAAATCGTATCTAATTAAAAACTAGTGTCATTTGCTTCTAATGTTGTAATAGCGGACCTCCGCAGTAGATTGCAGAAATTAAAGGTGACTACAGACTAATTGAATTACTATTTCATGGTTTTTATTTTAATAATTATTGGGAATTTAATAATTGAAATATTGGGAAGACTTATAGGAAATAGAAGAAAACATGCGAGTTTGGGGGTTGAATATTATTTTGACAAACAGTATTGAAGGACCTTTATATTATAATTATTATATAGTAATAAAAAGATTTTGTGTAAGTTTAAAAAAAAAAATGTGAAAAAGAAAGATCTAAACGGTTGCTAAATATAGAAGTCCTTTAATCGTGGCTATCGTGGTTTAATTATTCTTTAATATAAAAAAAAAACGGAAATGGCATGTATTTGATCACGGACCCAACAGACTGATTGATGATAAGTGGTATTGAAGTTTACGGTGGAGCGCTTTCCATGGAAACATGCAACCAAAAGAGGTGCAATAGTGACACTATGAGTCCTATCTCCTTATTCTACCAATCTCTACTTTAGTAGATACCGTCTCACGATACGCTAATACAGTAAGTAGGTAAGCACCTTAACCCTTATTTCTCGACATCTATAATGGTGTCTTTACACCAACATTATCGGCGAAAGGAGTAGCAGCTTCTCTGTATATGTGAGGTTCGCAGTTTGCCGATAAAAGATCGACGGATCGAGCAACTGTTAGCCCAGAAAAGCCGCTGGTTAGGCAGTTGCCTTAAAACTCGGGTGGCGGTGCCCTCAGTGTGTAAACACCATAAGGTTTATTTAAGGCTAAACTATGAAGTAAAATTGTGAGACCAGTCTTAAAAGAAACCGTAATAAGGCGTAATAAGGAAATGACTGTGAAATCTTGTCAAGCTTTCTGATTTTAATCGGCAGGTTTCTAAAGAAGAATATTTTCTTTAGTCTTATTACTTTGCCGGATAAGACGAGCTGAACTGAAGCTTGTATTTCCGTCCAGAAGTTCGGTAATCGCCAAGGGAAACCGACTTCCTCCCCGTGAAACTGATAATTGCTTCGATTAATCTTTATGTTACATTTTTACAAACAAAATAAAATTGATTGATGAAACTTAAAAAAAATCTTTTATTTTAATAGACTCACGCCTGTATTCCCCAGAGGGGGTAGGCAGAGGTGTGACTGTGCAGTTCACCCACGTTTTGTCCGCTATGTTATAAGTCCTATGTATTAGGGGGCGAGCCTATTGACATTAACCGGGCACAATTCCAGATTCCGTGCTGCTACTAAGAATTTCCTAATGGAAAAACCCAATAATACTTTGCTTGACCCGGGGATCCGAACCCAGGACCTCGTGCTCAGCAGTCGCGTTTGCTACCTCTAAACCAACAAAGCAGTCTATTAAAAAAAAAACTATACATTATTACCGGTATCTAGGGCTTCTAATCAGTAGCAATTAGCAAATCAATTCGTTAGGTCTAGTTGTACCAATAAATTAAAAGGAAAAGTAAATCCGCTTTCCCACATTGTTATTCAAATACAACCAAAAAACCTTGTCCCTTGAGAATTACCTCAACCTTCACCCTACATTATTCAGCCTGTATTCACGTTTCCTCATGACTATTAACGATCGACGTCCCAAGACAATCGACTTTTCCACATCATTCTAAATTCATTGCTGTAAATCTTCTATGACGTAACTCGACATTGATTTATTCGCGTCAATGGATGCGCAAGTTCGTGACGATACAAGTCACGTAACCGTTTGAAAGGGAAAGTTTGAGTCCAAAGGGAATCAACGGTTATTCCTCTCGTGTTCATTCATAAATCAAGTGCGACAGGGGACGAGACTTGCCTTAATTGACAGGAAACATTTCTAATACAGTTTGAACTTTAAACTGGAGCAGTAAGGTACATTTTCGTAATTAAATTGTACACGATTTGAAAAGTTTACTAAAATGTCCAACGGTTTCGGTAAGGTGAACGCTTATTGAAGCTGTCAGTGAGATGAGTTATTTAATATTTCAACGTATTTTTGAAGGCGTTGTTACGAAAAACAGTCATTTTCTATTCCCTCTGAAGCGTTTGTAGAATTTATGTAAACAGAAGAGGTCCATTTTCTCGGGCTATTTTTACGTAATAAAGGTTTTTTGTGCCAATATTTCCGTGACCTTTTCGTTTATCTGTACATGTTTTTTTACTTACAAGTCGCTCTAAGTTACAGGAAAAGGTTGTATGTTTTATCATGCAGACCTCATATATATTTCTATTTCTTAGGTTTTTATTTATTTTATATTTTGATACCTATATTCTTATAATTTGATAATTATATTTTTTTAATAAATTACGTTTGTATTAAATTATTTATGTCATAAGTCTATTCACCCATGGATAATAATTAAAATAATAATTACTGAACTAGCCTCGACATTTCTGTCAACATAAACTTGATTCACGCACACGTGAAAGTTTAAAAAAAAATTTTGCTGCTATAGATAACAATATAAAAAAAAAACATAACAAGAATACATATTTTTAAGTTCAATAGGCTTCAATATTATTATTAGTCGTAAAATCATGGTAATTAGGAAGCCGAAAGAAAAACAACAAACAAAACAGATGTGAAGAATATCTTTGTTTCGTATCAGACAAGAAAATCAACAAAAGGAAGAACACAGACTAAATTGACATTGCAAACAGAATGAACACATCCTTTTCAACAGAGAAACTCAATCTTTTCTTTTTAAATCTTTTTTTTTTGTAGATACCAGTTTTATTGGCATTTGTGTTAATACGATTTTTAAAAAAAGATTTTTTTTTTACTTGAAATCATAAGCGTCTTCGATTGACTTAAATTATATCTTGCTATAATATCATGATGATTAATAAATGTCATGGTTGATGTAATAAATAAAAAAATAAATAAACCAGTCTTACAAGGCAAAAGCCTCTTCTCGTACAGAGAAGGATCGAGTAATAATCAGCACGCTAGCTCACAGGCTCACTGCGTATTTCATCTATTTCGATTGTCAAATTTTGAGTTTTTATAGGTATGAAATTAGACTCTGAGAAAATGTACCTAACAGCTTTATAAAAGAAGAAGTGCAAATGATCGTAATATAATATTATTTTTAGTCATAAGTTAACATACTAATAACGTAATCATTAACTTCATTTTTTAAGTTAATTTTTTTTTTTAAAAAAGAGGAAGTGGCTAGGCTTATTTCAAAATCAATAGGACGTGAGGTAAATTACAATTTATTGTATTCTTTCAAAGTATTGCTAAGTTTGACAACAATAACAATCATTTCAACATAACATTAATTCCTACCCATTTTAATTTGCCATCCTATTTCGGAAGTCGTACAAAAGCTGATTACTGAATATGTAGTCGGGTCGGAAATGTATAACTTTGAGAATCACTGTTCTAGACGCAATCTCGGTGTCAAATGGGCTTCCGCAAGGGAACAGGGATACTTCTGACAACATCCAGGAAAAGGATAGTGAGAATGGAAATTATTTTAGAATTGAAAAACATGGAAATAGTTTGTTTATGTAAATTACTAAAATTTAAAAAGTTTTTTTTAAAGTATGAGCAGAGTCGTAATAACCTAATGGTTTGACAGTTTGACTTTCAAGTCAAGTCAAGTATCTGACTTTTCGTAAGTTATGTACGTTTTATAAATTATTGTCACTCTCCGTGCCTCTGATAGCACGTGAAGCTGTTGGCCCCGACTGTCAATTGTAGGTTTTTGAAAGTCGTTACGGGTAGTCAGAAGCCCGAAAGTCTGACAACCAGTCTTACCAAGGGGTATCGTGTAACCCAGTATCTGGGTTGTGGAGGTCTGATAGGCAGTCGCTCCATATAAAACACTGGTATTCAGCTGCATCCGGTAAGACTGGAAGCCGACCCCAACATTGTTGGGAAAAGGCAGATGATACTAAAATTTTAAAAGTAGAGGTACCTAACCAATCGATATTTTATTTTAATTACAATTACAACTACCGGAGAAACCTGAGATAATTTTATAAAATCATGCAAAATATTACCATCATCAGCTTTGACATACATTTTTGCTGCAATTACAAGTTCCTATCAAATGTTTCAATCAAATTAAGAAAACGCACAGATTAAGATATAAATTAGTAATTAATAAGCAGATCTAAACATTAATTTAGGTTGTCAGCAGTTTTCCTTTGCTTATAGATACGATCATACTTGTATGTCGGTCTGTGGTCAGTTTGTATAGATTTTTTTAGGTCGTCTATGAGAAAACCTTGTAATAGAAAAAAATTAAGGTTAGACCACACATTTTTTTTTGTTTAATAAATCTATTATAATAGATCGATTACGAGCAGAATCTGAATCTGTGACGACTTTATATTATTCGATAATTATATTTGTCATTAGATATCTCACATAATTATTATTAAATACGATAACGCCTTTACTCACGGATTGATTTCGGGAATGCCCGACTAGTTTCGGACTCAAACGGAATCCGTTTTCAAGAGCGAGTGTATAGTCGCGGAGCTCACTATTTTTACTTTATTACTATTCTTAAATAGATAATATAGATATCTCAAGTTAAAAATGTGTTGATTTCGCGATGCGTCAACTTCTTCTTCTTATCGTATGGTTGATGAACAACCTGGTGTCAGAGTTTAAACCGCCCGTAGGCCTCTGACATGGCTTTACACACCATTGAAAAATATCTCAGGTGTGCTGGTTTCATAACGATGTTTTCCCTCACCGTTTATGCAACTGATAATTATTTAACTTACGAAAAGGCAGAGGTGCGCGCCTTGGGATCGAACTCAAGACCTCTGACTTGTCAGTCGACGGTCATACCACTAGGCTAACAGTGCTATTAACTAGTGCGTCAACTAATGGTTAAGAAACTGTCCACTTCAAAAGAAAAGCCCAATGAGGATAAGTAAATATGATAGCAAGTTGAGCACACACTTTCCCCGGGCGTCGCGTGCAACGATCTCATCGATGAAGTCTTACAGAACAAGCTTGGTGATACGACTCGAGTTAAAAGCGATCAGCGATGTAATTAATAATCATTATTTAATATAAGTTCAGATAATCAACACGAAGGAAGAAGAAGCAATTAAATAACGGCTAATTACCAAGCATTAGTATGATTTCCAATAGTATTAGGAAGGAAAACGACGGATTTCAATGGGGTAGGTGAAAATTTGTCAAAACAAATGAAATCAATCTATTAATTCCGTAGTTGCAAGGTATTTAAAATAGGTAGGCTAGGTTAGCCATGAGTAACAAAGTTGATAAGTAGGAAACTATTAGTAGGTACCGATTTATTTATTATAGAATAATAACTTTTGTGAGTCTTACTAATAATTATATTATTAAATACTGTCGGCGTTACTCACAGATTGATTTCGGGAATGCCCAACGTTTCGGACACAAACGGAGTCCATTTTCAAGAGCGAGTGTAGTCGCGGACCTCACAATGAGTGAGTTAATGTTTATTGATTTATTGAATAGTCCAAAATATCTTTTGCTGATAATTCTTTAACAAAGTATTATAGTAGAACATTTATTTAGAGGTTAAGTAAATGTTTCTTTCAATATATGTCAGCCGAAGTGTCGAAATTGTAGCTAAAATTATTAAAATATATTTCAAAAGATGCATAAAATGACAAGCATTTTCGCTACCCGATCCAACATTACCCTTTAAGCCACACAAGCACAAACCGGTAGCGATTCTGTGCACTAACTCACAGTATATTACTTGCAATTTATCGCAGCAAGAAAATTATTTCTCGATGAAAATCCAACGTTTAACAAAATACGATTTGAAGTCTCAGTACTAAACTAGGATTGAAGGTGTACTACAGGTTTGTGCTGCTTCGTTTTGTGGTTCACTGACTTATTTATCGTTATTGCTATATAATGTTACGGAAAATCAGATATTGATGACATTGCTGTTTATTGGTTGGGATTTATTGATAAAGGTTGTGTAGATTGTGTAGAATTTAAGTTACAAGATAAGGTGACAATTGTAAGGAAGTATTTTTGCTATGTTTATGTGTTGTTAGTAGAAATAAACATTATGCTGCAGGAACAGTATTTATTCAGAACATAAACAGCAGCTTTGATAACGAAAAGTAACTTCAGCACAAAGAAATTTGGAAGACCAGCCACAACAAAATAATGAATAATGTTCTCCTGATCGAATTTCGATCAACTAAGTACCAAACTTTTCGACGAGATTTTGCGACGGAGATAAGCCAACTACTCAGAAGATAATTATTATTGGCACAAGTGTGTGCGCAAACACAGGTGCACTCTCTATTCCCTCACTTTCATAGTCCGATGGGGCGACAATCCGACACGACCGGAGAGAGATCAGGCGCAGGGCCAACAACTTTACGTGCTTTACGAGGCACAGAGTAAGTTTTTCAAATTTCTTATTAAATATTTACAGAGTAAGTGACAATAATTTTAAAATACGCACATAATTTACCAAAAGTCAGAGGTGCGCATTGGTTTCGAACCTGAGACCTCTGACTTAACAGTCAACGATTATAGGTACCACTAGGCTATCACTAGAAAAATACTTTCGACAAAAACATAAGGACATTATAATATCATCCACAAGACTCCAAAATGCATCATAAATCCTTTTTACTCCTATTTTTAGTAAACAAAAGTCAACTTATCCTCTTAAGCCTCCTCGACTAACTAGACTATCATTGCACTTTCAAATTTAATGGAAAACAAGCTCTCTAGAGAAAAATTTTCTTTTAAAACCACTAGCTTAAACTTCGTGCAAAATAATTTCAGTTTCAGCTATAACCGTCTAGCGTTGAATAGCGTTTTAAGCGTTCATTACTGATGAGGTCTTCACTTCGCCCCAAGCGAGACCTTGCTTCAATGCTAGTTTTTAAATAGAATGCTTCAGTATAGCTTTGTTGCTTACAGCTCTCGAAGTTCGTCTTAAAGATAATTGTGACTATTTTTTATTAAAGACTTTAATAGTTTCATTAATCTATAACCAAAGTAAGTGAAGTTCTTAACAACGTATAATTCGTCAATGCTATGTTGAGTAACTTTCAAAACTTTTGTTTGAGCTATCTTTTTTCTGATTTCGTTCCCAAGAGGAGTTTTATGTAGAACTGAATATTTAATTGATAATATTTGATGATTAATGATTTAACTTTCTTTATCAACAGTTTTTCTTTCAGACTTGAAGACTTCGGGATGCATTCCTCTTTTATAATCCTTGCAACACCATTCTCCATTATCACTCGTATTGTTTTGTAAATATTTATCATTATCTGCACTTTCAGGTATATTGTAAACTCTGTTAGTAAATGTCACAAATATTCATGATCAGTGGTGATATTATTTATCTACCAAATTCAGGTGCCTTATTGTTGATTTTGTTGCAAATCTTCATGAATGGTAGTGATTAATTATTCATCAATACGTTTGTTATATACGAGTAATACAGGTATTTTAATATTGCCGATAAAGCAAAAGCAACTTCTATCATCTTCTGTAAAAACAAAATGTATTGTTACCCCGCTATCCTAATTCTTCTGTGTTATTGATAGTTTTACTAATGCACAAACTTTAGAATCGAAATTTAACATAAATACTGTATAAGCATCACACAATTTGATATTAGTTCCGTGCGGGAAGGAGGGAGGGGGATGCCTGCGGCTTTTTTCTCTTCAAATATTAAGAACTCATTCTATTGGCAAAGAATATATACTACGCTATTGGTATATATATTATTTTTATTTACCATCTGTATAATTTACCTTTTTTTTTTGTTTACGGGGGGAAACCTCCAAAAGGCACCCGGCCTCCAGGGGTAGAGACCGGGGAGTGTGGGATTCTTACCTCACTAAAACCACCCCGGTGATCACCATCAGCACATGAGGGGAGATCCCGGGTCCTCTTAAGAGAACAGCTCCGGAACCTCCCCTGCGCAACGCCTGTTAGGCACATCCCCGGAGAGACTGTAAAGGGGTCTCTTCTGAGCCTTGCTGTGCACGGTAGTATGTGACCACTTTGCCACCGGCTTTTCTGGGGTCGCTCAGTGGGCGCACAAACTCGCCCACGACCCCAGTCTGTATAATTTACCTAAGTGTGGCAAACAATATCATGAACACTATATTCAATTGTATGATAATCTTATAGGTTAAACAAAAGACTCCATTAACAATATCGTTTGGTACAATAAATAGAATTACACGACGTTACAAGGAACGGTAGTTAGTGCTAAGTTGTCTATAAATTACCGAGCTAGCACGAGTAGCGACGAACTGGACTGGTATAATGTTGAGCATTATGTTGACTTAGTTTGGTATGAAGTTTCCAGTACAACAAGAACTCTTTAGGTACGAGCCGAGGAGTTTTGGCAGCCAAGTTTGAACTATTAAAAAAATATAAGTAAATTTTTTTTTTACGTAAAACGCTTTAGTCATCAAAACTAAAGCTGTGTACCAAATATCAGATCAATCTGTCAACAGGAAGGCGGTAAAATATCAATTACTAAATTTGAACCAAATAATAAACAGCTCAAGCTAAGTAGAACCGTTTAAAAACAGTTACTTATTATGTTTTCAATTATGAACATAATCCTGACTAATAATGTGCTCCTAATCGAATTTCGGTCACAGCTGCCAATCTCATCGAAGATTATTAGCCAACTACGCAAGAGATATTATAGTGCACAAGTGTGTGCGCAAACACAGGTGCAATCTCTATTCCCTCACTCTTATTAATAGTCCGTTGGGACGGTAGTCCAACACGACCAGAGGGAGATCAGGCACAGGGCTAATGGCTTAACGTGCTGTTCGAGGTACGGACTAAGTGATAATTAATTATAATTATTTAATAAGAAAAAATATATATCCTAACTAATATTATAAATGAGAAAGTAAACTTGTTTGTTACCTTTTCACGCCTAAACCACTGAACCGATCATCCTGAATTTTGTATGTTGTGAAAAAAAGTACAGTTCCCGAGAAAAATGACTATTAAGTTCTTATCATAATGGATGGCGCCACGTATTCTAAATTAATTATGCGATGCCAAATACAAAAGCAATTTTCTATGATTCTCTGCATGCATGGAAGGCAAAATTACTTAAATTTCCAATGCTTCTGATGTAAAAATTGAATAACGAGTATCACGTACGCAAGCCTGTTATTTCTTCTCGAAACTAACTCTCTCCAAAGAGATAGTCATTCTACAAGAGCTACAGTAATCCAATTTTATTACAATCCTGTGTATCATCATAATTGCAAATAATGTTTTTCTATACTACTCTTGTACTCTTTCAGCAAAATGATTAACTAAGTTATTACTATTATCAAATGTATGGTTGATGAACAAACTGGTATCAGAGTTAAAACCGTCCGTAAGACTGTGACATGGCTTTACATACCATTGAAAAGTCTCTTAGGTGTGCTGGTTTCCTCACGCTGTTTTCCTTCGCCATTTTAGTAAGTTTTAATTAATTTCCAAAACGCACACAAATCTGAACAGTCAGAGGTGCTTGAGTTTCGAATACTATCTACTCTTATGTATTTTCTTTTACTTTTTTCATACTATGTACTATCAATGCTATTACAACCTTTACCCGAGTTATTAGCGACCAATTCAAGTCGTTATTTTCATCTTTTTTTTTAAAGAATTGATCAATACCTACCATGAAGCAAATATTTGCTTCATGATACCTACAGACTATTCATCTATTCTGATTGCCTCGAATTCTGTTAAGGATTCTGGAGATAGTCCTATTACTACGCCAGACATTCATTAATTATAACCATCTTCGTAACCTCTTTCCTCATTTTTGTACAAACACTTCTTCTACAATTTTTTTCAGATGACGTAAACGTCTTTGTTTCTTATAATGAAAGTTTATTAATATAATTAAAATGGTCGTTCTGCAAAGTTTGGTTGTCTTAATACACCGTCGTTTGATTATTTTTTTCAAGAAATCTCTTACTTTCCTCAAGACTATCCTAGCCTTAATATAAGCTTAATTTATAAGCTCGCAATGTTTTTCATGTTAATAACAACTTACTTAAAGTCAGAGGTGCCTTGAGTTCAGATTTGAGACCTCTGATTTGCCACTTATTTCTACTCACTAACTAACAAAAAAAGAACTTCTAAGAATTATAAATAATTGAAAAATATAGTGCTTAGTTTCAGAGCTGTGGCTGACTAGGATTACTTTTATTAGTGCTATAATATTCTTTCTGCTTGCATACATAAGACGATTGAACGACATACTCTTAGAAAATACTCACTGCCATAAATATTTTGTTTGCCTGAAAGCCGGCCCCAAAAAACTTGAAAAAGTCCTCAGATAATTATAACAAATACACTTCGTATATTCCTTTTCTTTATGGCGAGAACAAAGAAACATGTTGGTTTAGGGGAGTTCAAGAAAAACATACTACAATCATACCATCTGTTTGTTATTCCGAACGAGTTTCCCTTCTGACTTGTGACCCATAAGTCTTGGAGGATTATTGCGGTGTCTACAGGCGACAGGATAACTGTCTGTAATTTCTTATCCGCCTTTCATATTTGGCTAAAATACATTGAGGAAAATGTCGAGTTTCATAATTGCTTGTTTTCGTCCTTGAATTATATTCGGGCTCCTAGTTTTTGTTCTCATTAAATTTGTTAGCTTGTGTTTTTTGTTAGAGAAATTGGAAGAAAGTTTTTTCAGTGAGATCAGAATGAAATAAGTATTTTAATATTAGTCTTTCTCAAATAAATTACGCTGCGGGTTGAAATAGCACCTGCATTAAACTACCGCGTACCTATTCAAAAGACATATGCAACTCAGCATTCTGCGTTCGCCTTCACGTTTACGGTACATAGATGGATCAAATTCCGCCTTCGGCGAGCCGTTTGTAGACCACCACTTGTAAATTTATTGGCACTACCCCTCTCCCCTCTGTATATGATTTATAACAATGGGTGGAACAGAAACGTGCCAGCGACCTGCAGATTAGATTGTCCGCCGCACTTCAGCAGGCAATAAATAGAATCTTTGGAGAATTGGAAAATAGACAATGCATTTAGTTAGGCGATTTTAACGGTAAGTACTACTTAAGTGTTATATTTAACGTCTATTAAGCCTGTAAGGTATCGATCTTTATCTTTTTCCTGTGTAAGGAATAAAACGTTTTGATATTTACGCGGGTATTTTTGCAAAGAGTTTCGTTTATTTGAGGATACGACCGTTTGTTAGGGTCAATTAATTTGGGGTTGTCGGGTTAATTGGTGGAACATGTTTTTTCCGAGAGCACCTGAGGATCTTGTTTGTTGTAGCTAATGTAATTGCGATGTCTTTGTTGTTTTCTTCTTTTCTATGTGTCACCGTTATAATTATAGTGAAATTGATATTAACCTTGTTCTAAGTTTTTTGTGAGTAACATACTCAATAATGTGTAACGGACATAAAGTTGTCTTTTTGGTTTATTACTTTACTAAATACTAACGGCTTTGCTCACGGATTGATTTCGGGAATGCCCGACTAGTTTCGGACTCAAACGGAGTCCATTTTCGAGAGCGAGTGAAGTCGCGGGTGGCCGTGGCGTCGCGGACCTCACTCACGCAGACGTCTTTTGGTTTAGTTTGATCATTCCATCTTTATTAGTTTTTGCATAAGAAAATTATTATCAGGGCTCAGCAGATATTTTGTGATAATTATTTTTTTTAGGCATGGCATGTTAGCATTCCATCTATTCCTTTCTGCACTTATTTTCCTATCATTGCCTTCATGATTTTTCTAGCTTTTTATAAA
This sequence comes from Protodeltote pygarga, assembly GCA_936450705.2. NCBI lineage: Eukaryota > Metazoa > Arthropoda > Insecta > Lepidoptera > Noctuidae > Protodeltote > Protodeltote pygarga. The sequence continues at coordinate 3,063,223 of OW388257.2, read as the reverse complement.
TACTGATTATTTTTCTTTCTTCCCCAGGTTACCAAATGTCGCGCAAATCGTGCGTGGCGGGCGGCGCGCGTGGCGCGTGTATGTGGGTGCAAGAGTGCAACCGAGTGGGGGGCATCCATGCGGGAGTGTGTGTCGACGGCTTCATGTTTGGGTCCTGCTGTCGGCTGCCCGACAAGCCGGTCGAAGGTAGGCGTCACTCTATGTCAAATATTTGATCGAACAATCCAGATACCTATGTGAAAAAAGGCTTTTGTTTCTAAGTAAAGTCAGAGCTTTTTTCAGTGTACAGCCGGCAAAGAAAGTGTTGTAGAAGTTTGCATGTAGCTGTCTGAAAATTGATTAATTTTGTTTATGTTTTAGTACTGCCTTTTTAGAAAATACGGTAGGTACCTATAACCAAATTATATTGATGGCATCTTGAAAAAATTGCAAACTAAACTAGCGTCCCTTCGAACCTAACTTCTTGGGCTATTGTACACAAAATAAAATAATATAGAAAATAATTTGTAATGTACCTACCTATTTTCCAAGCTTTGTTACCATTTGGCATTGATTAGGTACTAGGAGGGCAGGAGCATAAATTCTGATTATTTTAATGTATTATTAATTTAATAGCTCAATAGTTCGACAACGAAGAGGATTAAAAAATAGGTAGGTATATTATAATACTAGCTTTTCCCGCGTGGCTTCGCTCACGTAGACTATAGAATATTTTGAACATAATTTATTTATTTAAATCGAATTAGTATTATAGATACCTAGAAAAATGATAAATCAACAAACTGTACTGCCCATAAGAACAAATTGTACTACTCTGAGTCGATGCCACTACTTTTAGCGTCATTGTATAAGCAGACTTAGGTACAGGGCAAATGACAGTCAATAATATCGTCGGTATAGCAATTGCAAATATTCGCTATTATATAATAATATAATCTAAGAGATTTCTAAGGAATTTTCAAAGGAAAATCAAGATAGGTACTTATAAGGCTGGTAAGTTTTTCTTTCCAGTATAAGAGAACAAATAAATTTGAAAGGACATTGACAGGGTTTGGACCAAGTGCTGCCCAGGAATGAAAGTAGCTCCAGTGGTATCGTGGCATTAATTTACATCCAAAACAAATATTTAAAAAAAATCGTCCCAGGAAAAAAAAGTTTTGTTGTTAATAATTATTTTTCATTAAATTATGAGTATGGGATGTTTTTCCCTCCAAAATACATATATCTACATCTAATATATTTTATAACATTGTCCTGTAGCACCAAAAGCGGTAAAGGAATGGAAAAATCGGGACGGAAATATGCCTAACCCTTTTATTCAAAATCACAGATTTAATTGGGATCAATCTCATTAATTAATTGGGGTTGGTTTTTTTTTTCAGTAGGGCTGAAATGCGGGATATCCCGCCAAATCGGGACATCTGGCAATATTACGTAGCATGCAAAACACAAAAAGCTGTTCTATTGTGTCTCGTTTGCACCATGCCATTATGTATATTGGTGCGTTGTTTATTTAAACTTGTATTGGGCACCAATTCCAGTATTCTAATATGGTAGTTGAGAGTAGTCAGTACAAATAGTGAGGTGGCGTTATGTTGCATTCCTATTCAAGTTAATTTTTGTGGAGCAACATTTCAGCCTAATGCTTGTTCTTGTAATGCTTTGATTTCTTGATTATATTTATGTCAAAAATAATGTATATTTTTTAATGTTCATTAATGTACACTTGCTGATAAATTACATTATTATTTTAACATAAAAAGTACAATTAATACACTCACAATTACATTGAAAATAATTCTTAAGATTGTTTTTTTCATATAAAAAATGCATAACAAAACCCTGTTTTTCTCTTGACTCCTGGGATAGATTTTGATAACTATTGGCCTAAGGAACAAATTGTACTATGTGTTCATTCTGGGTAGCACTTGGTCCAACTTCCATATAAAGATTGGCAATGTCCTTTCGAATTCTAATCCGATTTATATTTGACATTCCAATTTTAAAAGGTAATTACATTGCACCAAGCCAGTTTAAATCAAAAGCACTAAGGAGTATTGATATCAACTTCGATGCAAATCACCCCCAAAATAAATTTCTACCCCTTTTTAACCCTGTTAGGCGATGAGTTTTAATAAAATACGAAACACGTGTTCCATCAATTCTGAAAAAGAATGTTTATGCAAAATATGAAGTAGATTGGACCAAGGAATCCCGTTGTCCCATACAAACTTTGCCCCTATTTTTCACCTCCTTAGAGGTAGAATTTCGAAAAATCCTTTCATATCGGATAATTACGTCATATAAAGAACACACCCTCCAAGTTTCAGGTCTCTACGATCAGCGGTTTAGGCTGTGCGTTTTCCCAATATTTCCCTTCACTGCTCTGCTCCTATTGATCGTAGCGTGATGAAAAGTATACTATAACCTGCCCAGGAGTATGAAGAATAATTGTGCCAAATTTCGTTAAAATCCGTCGAGTAGTTTTGGTTTCTATAACGAATATACAGACCGACAGACAGACAGACAGACAGACAGACAGACAGACAGACAGACAGACAGACAAAAAGTTTACTGATTGCATTTTTGGCATCAGTATCGATCCCTAATCACCCCCTGATAGTTATTTTTTAAATATATTTCATGTACAGAATTGGCCTCTCTACAGATTTATTATAAGTATAGATTAGAAACAAAGTTCCTATCCATCTAACAATAAACAAATAATTCTACTTAAATTTAATTATGTCTAAAGCTCTAGAACTAAAGAAGAATAACATTAAATGGATGATGTGTTATTTTGTTGACATATTATATACCACTTAAATGTGAAATCCAGTAGGTATAAAAAAAAAATTTAGGCGCTGCTGCCACAGTCCAATCTAGTTTACAATAATACAACTAATGCCATCTGTTAGTATGGAACGAAATTGTAACAATGCTACTTAAAGCATTATTTTTAAAAGAATATTTTATTTTTAAAAAGCAGATTTTTTATATTATACATTTATCATTTTTCAGAACCCCACACCACAGTCACAGTAACGGAGAAGACGTATACAGCGCCATCTAGTACAGCGCGCACCATAACTCAAACGCCACTGACATCCACACAAACTATTTCGCGGCCAAACTGGCAAACGCAGCGGCCGTCGTTTATGACCAAACCAATAGATGGCGCCCCAACTTCGTACAGCTACCGGCCGCCAGAGTTGCACTTACCTTCATTAGGAAATTTAGATTCAAGTAGCGAACAAAATAGTGATATAGTTAATAAAATACCTTATAACAGTGTAAATAAATACCAAAATGTAAATAGGCCGAACAGTGAAGCGGAAACTAGTCCCCACAATAAGATTTCGTCTAGTCTTAGCATATTATCTGGTGCGCGGCCGATGGCCGTGTCGGAGCAACATTCTGATAACAGTATCAACTCAGGTGAGACCTTTCTTATTGAGTAGGTATATGGATTTAATATTATAAATTAGCATAAAGGTACTGGCCTACTACAGCTAGACAAAATACTTTTCATAATCAACGTTAGCAAGAATAAAGTCGCCATGGTTTAACTTTGTTAGTTAAACCATGGCTGCAGCACGAGTTCATTCTCATTTGATACGAGAAAAAATTATAATTAAAAAAAAAATGCGAAAGTTTACACTAGATTACTCAAATAGTCCAGCTATTCACTTGAAAAATTATTTCATAGTTCTGACAGTCTGAAACATACTGTAGATTTAATATTTATAAGCGTCTTTACAAGCAATTTAGTGTGGTAAGTACTTATAAGATACCTACCTACCGTACCATACCATATAAAGATATACATAATTTTTTATACCTATTATATACTATGTAGATATATTTTTATACCTATAGCAGACAGCACATATTTCATTACTACAGTGCAGTGTAGTTTATCAAAGTAGTACCTACTTAGGTACCTGTAAGTGCCCTAAAAGTAGGTAGGTAAGTGATTGGTAGGTAGATAGTAGGTAATTATAATTATTATTTTAACTTATAATTGTCTACCTACCAATAAAGAACAAAGGTTTTTTTAAAGAATAGTTATTAAAGTTCGAAATTTTTGTAGAAAGATTAAATTGAACTTTAGTTAAAATTTTTGATGTTTAGTGTTCGCATACTATGCATAAATCCTTAGTAAACATGTTAGTAGCTACTTATAAAATAAAAAATAAAAACTACCTATGTTTCATGGTTTTTCCCGATTTTCATGTTATATTTACATAATAACAAACTGAAAGAAGAAAAAAATCTATACTTAGTCTTCGTTATAATTTTTTCATGGGTAATGATGAGTAAATAATCAATACCAATTTATTTAATTTATATAAATTCAATAATTTTGTAGCGGCTGCTGCCATCTATCTATTAGATGTTGAAACGCTAAAACTATGTAACAGTTGGCTCCGTTACATGATTTCAAAGCCCTGAAACACAAAGCGGCTAAACCACGTACTAATGAGAAGTTTATGGAATAAGAACCTAGATGGCAGTAAAATAGAAAAAAACACTAGCACTTAATTCTAGCATTGGTTTTGTGTGATAATATTAACTTTCTTATCAAATGGCATTTTACGCTCAAAATAAATAGAAATTAAGAAAACTTAACTTGTAAATTATCCTGTAGACTTAGGAACTGGCAAATAATGATAATAATGATGATTTAAGATAAGTAATTCTTCTCAAATCTTATCTCAAAGCTACTAAAAACAAATTTAAATTAAACCAATCGTAAACTTTTACTAAAAACTCATTTCTATTTTCAGGCCAATTTATATCAAGGCCGAACAACATGAATACGATCCACTGGCTGGCAACAACGGAGCCGTCTTTCATCACAAAACCTCGACCTTCGTGGGAGAAGCCGGCGGGCAAGCCGAAGCCCACCAAAAAGTTTACCACAACGACAAGCAAACCACATAAAAACTACATCAAACCCAAGGATCCCGCATTGAACATGATCAACAGGACTGAGGAGTCCACTCAGGCGTCGATCCAAACTACTGCTGCTAATAATAATGTCGGTAAGTAGTAAATCATTGTAATTGTCACATAGCATAGGTAGGTGCTTACTTCTATGATTTATATCTAACAATAATACATTTTTTTAGAAAAAATAAGTATATTATATTTATGCAATATGGTGTACAGTATTCTAACTAGGCAAGCCCTTTCATTTGATACCCGTAATGGGGGGAATGAAAAGATAGATAGGTAAATGTAATCTGCCATAATACAATGATATTGAAAATATTAAATTCTGTCATCAGAACTACAGGTACCTACCTATATAAGATGTATATAAGGTGTAGGTACCAAATCAGATCAATCTGACAAAAAGAAGGGGGAAAAAATTTCAATTACTAAAGAACCAAACAAAAATTAAACGGCAAGCTAAATAAAACCGTTGAAAAAGTCGTTTATATTATGAGTAAAAAAAATATATTTAAAAAGTTTTAAGTAGACTTCTTTACTAAAGACGACCGATTCTATGATTGGATTAATTATCTAGTTGAATGTAAATACGTAGTCCAATTATAAAATCAAAGTCTTAATTATTGACACACCAATACATTCAAAACTTATAGACATCAAAAAACACTTAAGTGTTAAAAATACAAAACAAGAGAGGTTGTCTTGTTTTTTCCAGAATGAATCTCGGCTGATGAATGGATTAACCGAGATTCTTTACATAAATACATTTTTAATTCGACGAAAACAAAGTGGCCTGTTTATCAGACCTGAGGGCTGAAAGCCATTAAACCTTCACCAAAGAATTAAAATTTCCGAATGCAAATTACATAGACTCAACCAAAATAGACTTCCCGCTCACAAATCTTCCTGGCCGTTAGGAACCTTTACATTAAATGCATTATATTTTAAAAGCCATTATACCCCAGCTGAAACTTTTTATGGTTTCTACAATTCTCTTTTTAATTTATATTTGTGTGTGATACTTACCATTTCGTAGTGCATTTGGATGATTTTATCTCAACCCCGTTTCCATACTCAATGTGCAGAGCAAATGTATGTAATTCTAGCATCCTAGAGTTCATAATGTTTATGTAATGCCATAAAACCTGCAGTTTTTCGCTCACTAGAAGAGAATATGCATTTTTATCGCTATATTTTAAAATGCTTTTCTAGGGCTATCTATTTCAAAATAAAATATTAATCACAGTATCCTACAAATGTTATAAATGTGAAAGTTTGTGAGGATAGATAGATGTTTCTTATTCTTTCACGCAAAAAGTATTGAACAGATTTTAATGAAACTATACAATTATAGAGGCTACAATTTTTCAATATACTACGCGGGCGAGGCCGCGAGCTGAAGCTAGTAATTACATAAATAATTAATAAATAAATTTCTCTATTCCCTCACTCTCATAGTCCGATGGGACGGCAATCCGACACGACCGGAGAGAGATCAGGTGCAGGGCCAACGGCTTTACGTGCTTAAAAAAATTTATTTTCTTATTTTTATAATCTATTTCGGAGTTTATCTCTCTGTATCTACATCAAGATTCTAAACCTAGCTATATACTAATCAAATCAGTTTTAATTCGATTTTTATATTCCAGAATGCGGCATGACAGCAATGTGGCCACGTCCAGAATCAAGGATAATGGGTGGTAAGGACTCCAGCTTCGGGCGGTGGCCATGGCAGGTTTCAGTTCGAAGAACTTCTTATTTTGGGTTTTCTTCCACGCATAGATGTGGTGGTGCCATCATCAATGAGGGCTGGATCGCGACAGCTGGCCACTGTGTTGATGAGTAAGTTTTGTTTAGTTTAGTAGGAATTACTTTGATACGTTCATTTGGTCTTATTTAAATACTGTCACTAAGATACACAATTGTATTAAAAATAATTATGTAAAGTAATTAGTGGATTTTACATAAAAAAATGCAAGGAAAGGATGAATTTACAATAATAAATTTAATAAAGTATATCAAAGAATGACAGAAGAGAAGGTTTTTTTTGTATAAACTATCACGGACACGAACGGTGCACCATTTTGCGATCAAAATGCTTTGAACGATGCTATGTGCGTAAGGGCGAGGCTAGCGTTACGTACGGACACCGGGTGCAAGCGATTCTAGCCTTAAGAGTGGCGCACCGGCTTTGTCCATGATAGTACAATAGATCGAAGAAAATTTTTATATTAAGCAATGAAAATATAATATTTTTCTAAGACCTTAATTTATATCCGCATCAATTTACAAAAGTACTGAACGTTAAATCTCCACAAACTGCCGACTTACAAAATGATAGCTAGCTTGAAACAGGGCTACAAATTCGCAATTCGCATACCGCCCTCAGTTTTATAACAAAAAGTCTTAAACATCTTAAGTCTTCTTGAGAAATGTTTTATCAGAATCCATTTAGTAATCCCTGAGATTAACGCATTCATACAGACAGACGGATGGCTCCTTTTCATTTATTTTTTATATTTCCCATCTTTTACTCTCCTCTAAGTAGATTACTGTAAAAACAAAGTAAAGGAAACTGTCTAAATACCGTAAAAAGAGAATTAAAACGAAGTAGGTATCTTTAATGGAGTCTGTTTATACCGAATAACCTGGTTTTTAAAAAAATATTTCAGGACTGTAACTTTATGGTCTGCAAAATAGATTTTTTTTTTACGACAGTGATTAGTGCGCTAGATAATATTTCCCTTTTTGTGGGGAAGTAAGTTGGCGCTGAGAAAGCCATTGTGTCTGCTAACGCTAGTTTTGAAGCAATTAGGACAAACTTTTGTCTCGTTTTGGGTTGTTTTAATAGCAAATACTGCGTCTGATTGTAACTTAACTATGGTTTAAGTAAGATAATATTTTAGTCTTTCTTAACACACAGACTATTGTTTCACTTTACTGATTAGGTTGTGGTAGCGCATTGGTTATGGACCCACTGTAAGCATGTAGGTGTGGGTTCAAACCTAGTACCTGTGACTTTTTCAATCTTAGTTAATCTAAGACACTACTGACTAACGGTGAAGGTAAATATAGTGAGTAAACCTGGACTTAATAGTCTGAAATCGCCAACACGCAGTGAGTTAGCGTGGTGATTAATTGCTCGATCCTTCTCTGTATGAGAAGAGGTCTTTGCCTGGACTGGGGCAGTTACAGGCTGATTTATCTTTACATTAATACGTAAAGCAAAAGTTGTGGATCCCTTTTTATGAATATTGCGCGCACGAAGAAGTGTGAAACATTGCATAGTAAAAGTTTTTATAGGGAAGAAGTGCGAAAAGCTAATTTTTTTAAATACAGTCTAATTTTGACTACTGACTGGACCACTAGTTTTATTTATTTTATTGACTAATACGTGTTTTGTTTTTTCAGTCTTCTTACATCACAAATAAGAATCCGAGTTGGCGAATATGATTTTTCGTCAGTATCAGAAGAATACCCGTTTGTGGAACGTGGTGTAGCTAGAAAGGCAGTTCATCCAAAATACAATTATTACACTTATGAATATGATTTGGCTCTGGTAAAATTGGAGTCTACTGTGCAGTTTGCTCCTCATATTTCTCCGATATGTTTACCAGCGACCGACGATTTGTTGGTAGGGGAGAATGCTACCGTGACAGGTTGGGGTAGATTGTCGGAAGGAGGTGTACTGCCGTCAATTCTGCAGGAGGTAAATATTGGATCCTTTATATTTTCATTCAGGCAAGATGATAAAATTTAAATAAAAGAATTACATTACTGACAGGTCAGTCCATATTATCCTTGCTGGCAAAAGCCTCCTTGATTTCAACGTTTTTCAATCCAGCCTCTATTGGTTTTGTCTGATCTACACTGTTACTGTAAAAACCTTAATATCATCTCATCCTACTGGCGGGTAAAAGTCTTTTTCCAAAGACTCGGGTATTTATTTTGCCCAATTTGTTTCCATCATAGAGAAAAAAAAACGTCAAGTTGTAAATCTGAAGAGTTTAAAGTCTTAACTGAATTTACCCTGATGGATTTGATTAATTTTTATTTATTGTTCTAGTTTTTGCTCTGTCGGTCCCTAATTTTATTTGTTATTTATATGAAACTATTCTTTCAGTACCAAACTTACCTTTTTTTATTTATTTTTCAGGTTCAAGTACCAATAGTATCAAATGAGAGATGTAAGTCAATGTTCTTGCGGGCTGGCAGACACGAGTTCATTCCAGATATCTTTTTATGTGCTGGTCACGAGAGGGGTGGCCATGACTCCTGTCAAGGAGATTCTGGAGGTCCTTTGCAGGTATTTTTTTTTATTCACAAGATAGGTCTAGAAATTATTTTCCAAAGACATTTTTCTCTCTGGAATGTAAAAGTTAAAAGTTTGGCAGTCAAAAAACCTTTAATTCTGCTCTAAATTCACGGGTCCCATGAAAAGTTTAAGGTATCCACATTAACCCATAGAACTCCATTCTAAAGTCATAATGAAACAATTGAAGGCCCGCAAATTACCAGTTAAATGTTGATTAACCCTCCCAACTTCTGGTATGTCCCTTAATTTCCACCAGTCGGAATATTTTCGAATAAACTATGGCCGTGCGAAAATGCTAACAATTGAAGTTCAGTTAAAGCAAAACAAATCCTGACTCTCAAAAGTTTCATGAACAACATTACAGGTTTCATGAAATAGTTTAATTGGAGTTTTGAAAACTCGTTACACAGAATCTTCGAGGAAATTAGTCTTCTTGAATCTTTATTAGGGATTTTCAAGCAGGCAATTAGTTAGTAGAACTAATTTTACAAGGGTAGATATTGATTTTATATTAATATCAAACATAACTGTTTATTTGAACATAAATAAGAAAGATTTGAACGTTTGCAGTAACAATGTAAATAAATAAAAATCTATGTCAATAAGACATTTCCTTCCTCTTAATTTATCGAAAGCGAAGAAATAAGTCAGGATCGTGACCTTCATGTAATCGAATGACATATTTCCTTTTTATTTATATTTCATCACGTCTATTTTTATTTCAGGTCAGAGGAAAAGACTCGAAGTATTTCTTAGCTGGTATCATTAGCTGGGGCATCGGATGCGGAGAAGCAAATCTACCGGGAGTTTGCACCAGGATATCAAAGTTCGTGCCTTGGATTCTCCAAACAGTCAACTCCTAAACTGAAGCACTTGATTGTGATGTACTTCAAGAAATTAAAAGTTGAGTGACAGTGGTTGAGTTTAGTGACAATATTGATGAACCAAGTGAAATAAAGACACGAAACGAATTTGTTACAAGTGCAGCATAAGTTACCTTCAAAAATGTTGATTGGATTCAACGTTTTCTGAGGCGTTTTATTTTAAATATCTCGCCTGGAGCTTGCAGAACTCGCGTTTGTGAGATTCTGCATAAACTTAGAGCTTCAATAAGGTGATATTTTTAGGCTTTAACAATAAACGCCGGATGACTTTTGAGGCTATAGAATTAAGCATAAGATGCTGCTGTGGTCATACTATTTTCGAGCGCTATAATAGAATCTAATATTTAAAAAGTATCTTGGTAACTTACTTGCGTTGTTCATCGACTAAAAGTAGTCTATAATTATTTTCTCTTCTCATAAACTTTCTAAATAAAGATCTACTAGAATCCAGTACTGGTAGCAATATAACGCATAATGCTGGAAAATTGGAATCCTAACATTTGTGAAGGGCCCTAGGCAAGTCGAATTGGTAAACGCGGCAGCGCTGTAGCTAAATTTGCTATAGCGCTTGACTGCTTGCTTAAGTAGTATAATATTTGCCAGCAAATAAAAGTTCAGACGGAAGGCTTTTAAGAAAAGCTGATAGTTCAATTTTTATTTAGTTTTACAATTGCAATCGTATATAGTATGACCATTCTTACAATTACTTCGCCTTACGCACTTGAAACGATTCTTTGTAAATACAAAATCTATTTTAAGATCATTTTTATCTTCACTAGAATACTTTTTTAAAATCTAAGGTAAATTACTTTATGCTCAAACGTATTGTAAATATTTTTGCGTATTTATCTTGCCGTTTTTATTTAAGTTTGTACTAATTATACAGTATTATTTACTTGTTTCAATTTAGCAATGAAATCGCATATTTTGTAAATACTTTTGTTTTAGTTCCTTTGTTAGAACATGGAAATGTTTTACAGTTAGATGATGAAGTAAAAAGACTTTTTCGTCTGGCGGGAGGACGGTAAATACACAATTGAACCCCGTTCTCCGGTCCAGAGGTCCGTCGAGGAACACCGTGTGGTTTTTAGTCCTTGCGAGTCAGACATAACTCTACTACTGGCCCTTTGGCGGTGGAGTACCCATAAGGGGTTTTCCACAAGAAACAAAAAAAAAGACACTTAGTCAATTAATATTCTTAAAGAGCTGAGTGTACAAATAGCCGTAGATGAAACTGTAGCTAAGAATAAAAACAAGGGCAATTTAAAAGAAATGTTTTTTAGGCTTTTTAGTTCATCTAACTGTACTATATTTTCTAATTTGTCACTTTTATCATACGTATAATAGTTATTATAAATATGTTTTTGTAAATTGATAATTAACTTGTTATATACAAATGGGATGAATGTGAATATTACCAAATCGCAAATTGCTGTACTGCATTTAGTAAAATATCGACGTTCTTGAGTGATGTTTGTTTGATTTAGTTATCTATTGCGATTTTATTAAATGATAGTTTATGATGACGTTGATTGTTTCACAATAATATTATTGTTAATAATTATTAAAATATTGAGATATTTTTTAAGTGTTTGGTTTTACTTTACGTTTATCCTTATTTTATTACAGGCACCTACTAGGTTCGATAAAACCTATTTATTATAATTTTTTGTAGGATTTTGTACGTAATACCAGCATTGTACTAGCTATCAGTACATTTTAATTCATCATTAGCTGTACAGTCAACATCAAAAGTAATTCAGTACCTATCTCAAATGTCCAAAAAAATCACATTGGTAAACACGTCGCAATATAATTTTGACATTATGACACCATTTATATCAAAAATATATAAGTATCAGAAACACTTTAAAATGGTATTGTGACATCAGAAAGTCTCACATGATCAAACAATATAAAAAAAGAAATGATCAGCTACTTTTGACACTGACGGTGTCTTACTGCTACGACGTGTTGCAAGCAATGTGATTATTTTAGAAATTTCAGATACTAAGCTACTTTTGATGTAAAATGTACCTTTTATACACAAATCTATGATGATTAAAATAGTTTTTGAAAGCGTTGTTGATCCCTACATCAAAACTTTTGTAATTTATTATCAGATAGAAAATCACTATTTTGTCTATCATAATATCTAGTTAATTACCTCAAAGAATTCACAAACTTAGCTTTGGTCTATAAATAAAGAGCAGGCGTGAATTGAATTCCCGAGGACGGAGGTCCCACAAATTTCCACAGTCATTAGGGACCTTAAATTTGGGTCAGATTTTGATGAGAGAATGCGGTTTGAGCGTCGCACAATCAACTGTGGAAGTCAGAAGGTAAAATGGGATAGGTCTGGATTTAAATTAAAACATTCGTGGCGCGAAGTTTTACGGTGATTCCGAGGGTTATTACTTCCATGGTGATGTAGTCGTAAAAGGAAACCAACATTACAGCAGTACTAATCGTCAAAATACTAAGAATTCAAATGAAGAACAAATTAGGTGCTGTCAGTAAGATCTTTAATAAAAAATAGTTTTAGTAAAGATGAAATTGAATATTTTTACAACACAAATACTATCTAAGCCAGAACATTTTCATTGAAGATTCCAAATATTTATTTGAATTGAGATTCTGCTTCAACATTCAATGGAAATTGAAATATATTCTTGTGATATCACAACATTTCTGTATCTCTTGATGACTGCAGTCATTTTATAAATTACGCACTTACGAAGGTACATTTATTCGAACTCGATAAGAAATAAATAGACATCAAAGATTTAAAATCTATATTAAACAATTTATTAAAACCAATTATAGACATTTTGGACTATGTATTCATACAATATTTCATTTATTAAAAAAATAAACATGCAACATGCTTTAGGCCCAACACATGCCTAGAACCTGCATTGGTTGTAGTAACCACGACTGAAAATTTTCAACCGATCTATCATCATTCATTAAAATATAACCTCTATACCACGCTGACACTACAGAATCATAATAAAATAGTAAAACCTTTTTAAAATCTGGATTACACCTGTCAAAAGCTGGGTGTACAGCATCAGGAGTATTTTTACAATTAATGCTGTTGAATTTTACATTGTATATAGGTATAGGTCGAGTAACAGCAGTTCTGGGAATGCCAAACTCCAGGTCTAATAGCCAAGGTGTGTGACGTTGCACATTTGGCAGTTTGCATAATTCATCAATGATTGGATTCGGATCTAGTGCCAGCATTCTTGCCGTTGGGAACAATTCTTTCGGAAGCGTCAAATAGTCATCTAGGGAATTGTTCTCAGTATCTTGGTTCCAAATATTTGTTGTTTCAATTTCAGTATTTATAACTGCTGTATCTTTTAACTGTGCAGCGGCTTCCGCTTGTATGTTATACGTTTGTTTATTTTCTACCTCTGTAACCCATTGCAATGGTTCTGCAGAAAAATTTAAATCATTTAGGTAATTAAATATATTACTTTGCCCATTTTCCTGTACATATGTTTGTGGTACCATTGGTGATATAAGTGGCTGGACTACGGCTCTCGCATATGGACAAATGTTCGTTGCATATATTGGTCTAGATCTCGGTGCAATAATTGAGAAAGGTTGAACTGTGTATACAGGTAAGGGGTAAGAGTAATCTTGTAGATAGGAAAACGTATAGGCATAGGGAACAGCAGTTATGTATTTTCTGCAGAGTTTGTAGTGTTGACAATAAGTAGGCGTTGGATACATTCCTTTTTTCTTAAGCTTGAGTAGTAAGTGAGCTTTTTTAAACTTCTTCTTTGATAATATATTTCCTATTTCTCTTAAAGGGTGCAAATTTTTAGGTTGCAGTATTGTAGCTAACTTGCTTTGTAGGGTACTACCTGAGGTTGATGTGAAAGCCATTGTGAAACATTATCTGAAATTAAATTAGGTACTATAATTCTATATCGATTGCTGTTATCTATTAACATTTAAATATACCTCTTTTCTTTTATGGAGTTACCAAATTTAAAATTAAAATGGTTATGTTTCTTAGTAAAATATTTCAGAAACCACCACAGAAAAATTGAGGTGTAGACATATTTTTTATGGCATATATTTTACCTAAGTACTGGTCCATTTTTTAAATTCAAACAATCCTACAGACAAATTACTTCATAGTAGATAAATAGGAGCTAGCAAAATGACTTTTAGGTAGGTAATTAGTACTTTGACTTTATGCAATTAAAATAAATATTTAAAAAAAACAATAGAATATTACTTACTGTTTTATATATTATGAATCTCTGGCTAAATATGAATTGTTTGTTACTAGTAGTAGTAGTAGTAGTAGAAATGCAGGTTCTTATTAAAATAAAATAATTAAAAATGTCTTCAAGTATTTTTTACTATCGTCATGACATTAATTTGTTTTGTGAAATAAAAAGTTATTCCATTTTTGTAGGTTTGAGATGTTATAAAAAATGTGGGTAGATATTTCACAGAAAGTTTGATGTTCGATGAAAGGGAACCACAGACACGGTAATAATATCTAATTACCGTGCCACAGATTACAAATGACTTAGTTTCTAGGAACTATAAATTCGGATAGCAAATAACTTAATTAAAAACAATTAATAAAAAAATAATTTACGTGTCTCGAAAATATAATTTTTCCCCAATTTCTTGTACCTAATATTTTGCAAAGTACCTATAAATGAGTAGGTTTTATTATTATTGCACTATGCAGTTTAATCTGACAATGTAGCCGAGAAATCGATTGTTTATCGATAAATTGAGTGCCAGATTTTATCGATTGTAATCGACTTGTACATTTTTACTTAATTCTATCGATAGTATCAATATTATTGCATTCAATAACTCAGTCAAAGTATCGAACTATCGAAAGCGATGATACTATCGATATGATCGATAATCTATGCTAATCTAAGATATTAGGGTAGATTTCGACTGTATCTAGAACTGAGACAGAATAGGTGTAATAGTAGGATTGTGTAAATACCTTCAGATTTTTTTCCGAACGCCAACCTATACCGGGCAAACTATAATAATATTGGCTTTTGTCTATTGACATTTTTGACATCTCCAAACCGAATCACAGCCCGAACCACCGGAACGGACTGTGTACCTACTTTTATTCCGGAATCGAATCGTGTCCCCGAGAAATCCCGAGGGATTGACCCTGACACATTTCTCTGCGACCGAATTTTCTTTTTGCAAAATTATTCATAATATAAATCCTGTTTTCACTTCTTAATATTTTAGTTTTTGTGTAATTGTTTTGTGTAAGTGTAATTGGGTTTTTCTGTTAGGAAATTCTCAGTAGCAGCACGAAGTCTGGAATTGTGCCTGGTTAATGGCAATAGGCTCGCAATACATGGGACTTATTACATAGCTGGCGAAACCTGGGTGTAATGCATACACCTCTGCCTACCCCCTTTGGGGAATACAAACGTGAGTCTATGTTATGTTAATTATAAATATATTTATTATCATTCTACCCTTTCTCTGAATATAAGTTTACGATGTACCAATATCGCTTATCAAATAATAAGGTCAAGCGCTCACTGCGATGTCATTTTTATTACATTTAAGTTTTTGCAAAATAAATTGCAAAGCACAAATAATTCTTAGGAGCACGACGATTTTTTAATCGTACTTAGAAATTAAGGCCCAATTTACACTGCCGCAGAATGGAATAGAAGTGAATGGAATTGGACATAGCATAATGATTTTTATGTCAATCTTGTAACGTATAAACTAACGCCGCCGACGGCAGCTGTGGAAATTTCCGAGAACGCGCGAGAATTCCCTAGAAAAAGCGCGACTTATTTATCTATTTTGTTTCGTTACTGAATTGACTTAAAGTTCATTATGCTTTGGCCAATTCTGTTTACTTCCATTGCATTGTAAATTGAGCCTAAGTCAGTAATACTGCACCGCCATTAAAAAAGACGAATTGGTTAGTCCCAATTTTGTCCGACTGAGCAAAAAAGTTGCCACACAACAAAACGTATTTTCCCTTTAAACGGCCACATTTTTGTATAATGTGACGAAGCTTTTAAACGTAACATGTGATTACCATTAAGTAGAGGGTTTTCTCATAAGGGCTGAACTATGTGCGAATACTTAATAAGAATATGAGTTGAATTATAAATATTATTATGTGCTTGTATGTGGATTACTAAAGATTTGATGCTGAATGCTGATGTGAATCGAATCGAAGGTAGAAATCTATATTATATTAATACGTGAAGAGACAACTTTGTACAAGCGCCAGTGCATCAGGCTTCCCGAAACTGTCAAGTTTTCCCAATCAACTTTAAACCTTATGCTATAGCGAGAAAGTTAAAAATCGATTTAAGAAATTTGACGATTGTAAGTAGCTTGATGTGGTTGTCTGTACCCCTTTTTATGCATTGTGTACATGGAAAAGTTAAAATTATAAATAGAAAAGGAGTGCAGAAAGTATTGTAAATTATTGTAGGTACTAAAATAGAACAAAGAAAAATAAATTTATGGGTAAATTTACCCCACACTGAGATGGTCGGGACAATTATTTTATTTATCAACACACACATTATTTTATAATTTCATTATGGGTAACCTAGTCTCATCATTTTGAGATATTTACAATAAATGTATACTAGCTACTATATTCTAAACCTATATATTATGTATAACAAACCTAATAAATAATCATAAAATTTAAACACATATGTATACAAAAGTCATGCTTAGGTAAGCTTCAAAGAATTCCTTCCCATCTTCTTATTTCACTCTGGATGTATATAGGTATTTATAGAAACTTAAACCTAAATAGGTACAGTCGCCTGCAAAATTGCATGGATACCTTAGTGTCTACAATCCTATGAACATGTTAGTCCAAGTTCACCAAAATAAACTAGATGGCGTTGGTTTTTCACATATTATTTTGATAACAATAGCGTTGAAATTGCACTTTTACGCAAATAATGTTGTCAAATTATACTAAAAGGTTTGCTATGTATGATTTGTATATTTTGCCTGAATCCTGTCGATAAGTTATGTCAAAATTCAGTAAAACTTACAAGATGGCGTTGATTGTTCATTTATTGCGATAATGGTATTTATTTATACACAAAACATTTTTGAAGTCAAATTACCACAGATAATTGTTTTATATATTTTGTGTATTATGCCTTTTACTAATTCAAGGCTCGCTTGCCACTTTTAAGATTTTTTACGGAGTCTAGGATCAACTAGACAAATGCGTAGTTTTTTTACCCTCACATTTTTTTATTCACCTCCACAATTATTGTTTCCATAATCATCTACCTTCAGAAAACGAGACGCAAAAGGAAATCATAGTTCAGCATCCACGTCACGTTGTGCCTTCTGACAAGAAACTATTGTTTCCTTTTGTAATACGAAATGAAACAAGTATTTAATATTAGGTTTATTTATGATAATTACAATTTTTATTATCGAACAAACTTTGTTGTAAAAATAAATGTGGCTGACAACTTCTTATTGAGACCATAGCTTAAGTATTCATTTCCGAGATCGGAAAGAAGATTGAAGCTTAGGTTACCACAATAAAAATAACTGGAGACCGGATTATCTTATCATGAAAGTCAAACGGTTTAGATTTAATATCTAACAATTATAAAATGTTACAGAAACATTTCAAATAGGTAGTTGTTAGATTATATTTTATATATATCTACACAAAAACATTAAAATGGTTTTGAACATAAAAAAACTAAAAGATGATACAAAAAGTTATGCTTGAAATCTTCATAAATTTATGATAATAAGTTAAGCACAACCCGGTCTCCACTAAATCTAATTATTAATAACTAGTGTAACCTCCATTTTGGTCTATTACAGCTTGCATACGTGAATGCATTGAATTTACGAGATTTCTACACAAATCCGAGCCACGAATATTGTCCCATATTTTTACACAATGAGCCTCTAACGCATCAGGAGTTCGCTCATTCTGATTGTCCCACCGTTGAACAATAATACCCCATAAATTTTCGATGGGATTTAAATCTGGTGATCTGGCAGGCCAAGGAATAACACTAATGTCGTCATGCCGGCTAAACCACTCCCGCACACTACGCGAACGATGTATCGGACAATTATCTTGCACGAATCGTAATGTTGGTAGGTCTTCTTCTGGATACACATTTCGAACAGTGGGCACCATGGTCTCCTCGAGCACTTCTATATAATTGACACTATTCGCTCGACTGGGTATTCTGACTAGTTCTCCCGGGTCAGCTGCACTCATCCATCCCCACATGTTAACGGTTATACGACCAGACTCCATATTAGGCACTACGTGATCACTATCAAATCGTGTGTTATTTCGACGCCACAAACTTAAGCGTCCGTGTTGACTTGATTTAAAAGTCTTTTCGTCTGAAAAAATAACACTGCTCCAGTCAAAATTTAAGTGTTCCAAAGCGAACTGTAACCTTGCTCTTTTGTGGTTTTCCGTTAACAAGGGTTTCACAGCTTGCCTCCGGTGATGTAGACCTTCACTGTAAAGAACGCGACGAACAGTGTCAGCACTAGTATCAAATAACCCAGCGTAATGGTTTGTCGGTATGAAACCATTTTCTTCATACTCCCTAACCATAGTTTGACGCTGGATTGCGTTTATGAGTCGTGGGCGACCTGTTCTTTGACGGTGTTGCAAAGAACCCTCCGCTTCAAATCGTCGTACCCATAACACAACAGTTTTTCTCTGTAACAATAAACAGAAATATATATAATATAATATTATAATTATGTTAACTGACGATTTATTTAATAAATAAGTATTTAAGAATATAATTTAAAAAAACTACTTACGTTTACACCCGTCTCTCTGGAGATTTCCGACAAATTTTTGCCTTGATTATGCAAAGCAATTATTTGGGCCTTTGTAACAAGGTCAATATTACAACGCGTACTCATGGTTATAATATAAGATGTGAAATTAAAAACTCAAGAAAAAGCACTCGAACAACACAACAGGAACGAAGTTGGCGAACGAACAAAGGAGTGTTAGTCTGTTAAACGTAAAATCGATCTATTAATTAAACTACCCGCAATTTATTTTATCAATCCATAACTGACCCACTTAATTGTTCGAACAAAATTTCTTAGAAAACGCACCATATAATAAACAAAGTGGTATTAAATTTCAACACGTTATCCATAAGTTGCGATGGTCTAATGGCTAAGCATCGACATTGACGCTGAGAACCTGAGTTCTAAGTTCGAATCCCGGTTACGTCTTTTTGTGAATTTCGTTTTAAGTAGATGTTAAAAACAAGGTTTTTATTAGATAATAATGATAAAACATCAAGAAAAAAACATCAAATAATAATAATTATAACTTGAATGCAATACGCGCAAGTTTCTATTAACAAATTGATTTTTATTGACGTTTTAATGTAACGCAGAGCCATCTAGTAAGACTTTGGTGAGACTTGGAAGTTTATAGTTTTGCTCGTACCTTGATATCCAACAGATGGCGTCATTACTTCCTCCATACGATTTTCGTTACAGATTGTCCATGCAATTTTGCAGGCGCCCGTACAAGTTTGATAACAAGAAATTTATTTTTAAATCGTGGTATATTTTCTATAGTGAAACCTGTTAAAAGAATCCGCTTTGGCTGCAAATTGAGTACCGGCGACTCCTAACGAGCAACCATTGTGTTACCTGTAGGTACTTGTAACAGAATCCTGGACTTTAAAAAGGACTTTTCGCTTTTACTACTTTAACTTTATTTTTAATACTAATTGCTGGATTTTACAAGCATTTCTATTTAGTAAATTTAATTTTAACATTATTTTATACAACAGTATCGATTTGTCGGACTGCCTCTAGTGGTGGCAAGCGCGACTGCTGAGCACAAGGTCCTGGGTTCGATTCCCGGGTCGGGCAAAGTGTTATTGGGTTTTTCCATTACGAAACTCTTAGTAGCAGCACGGAGTTTGGAATTGTGCCCGTTTAATGGCAATAGGCTCGCCCTCTAGTACATGGGACTTATAACATAACCGGTGAAACGTGACTGTACTGTACTGTGTACTGTACTGCACACCTCTGCCCCCTCTGGGGAATACAGGCGTGAGTCTATAATTTTTTTAAATAAATATTATCGATTTTGTTTCCATAAAAGTTCTATTAAAATATTATTTTTAAGAAATCTGATAAACCACAAACACATAAGTCTCTAGATTAAAAACATTTAAATTAAATCTTAAAACCAGTGTCTGAAGGTTTAATTTGAATGTTTGAATTTCTCAGTAGAAATTAGACACAAAAAGAAATCAATTGTTACTCGACGCGACATCCTTGCGGGTGTCAAAGGTTTAAGATCAAAGTTCATTTGTATGAAATAAGCTTGGAGGACGTTAGTTGCTAACCAGTCTCTCAAGAGACAATCTCTAAAAATTCATTACAATGTAATTGACAAACATCATCAAAAATACAAAGAGAGAAAACACTGAAGATATTTTGAGGAGGTCGTATTAAATATGACATAACGTTAGAGCAAGGCCGGGCAGGAACAAATAAAAAATCAGAAAGACAAGGGTAGCCCTCGGGGGATTTGCCGTCCCTCCCGTTATGAACTTCGCACGAAAATAGAGATATAATATAACTGTAGACAACATGCTAAAATGATGAATATGATACATTTATTTTCGTTTGTGATCTCATATTAGGTGGTGGTGTTGACACGTCTTCTCACAGTTATTGTAAGCGATATTGTTCTTCTAGAATTTTATTTTTACTTAGTTACTTTACAGTTTGGTAAAAGAGTCCGGAAAAATTGGGGGCGCCACTGTCGCATTTCTCAAACTACAGTTCAAGATTGCTACTATTTGGTTCTTACATATTTTTATGACTATTTTTTTTGTCATCAAATTTATTCAAATGAATAACTTATAAGTTATTTTAGTACTCACAAATTGTATTGTATCGGGTTGTTTTTTATTTGTCAAGAAAGCGCCTGTGAGACACTATTTAGGCGCTAATTTATTGTTACACATTTTTTTTGGATACTTACTACTAAAGTTAGATAAAACTGAGACCAAGAAGAGATTTAAATAAATAAAATAAGTAAATGCAACTATATTATTATTGTATTTTTCCGTAGTTTTGAGCAGGTAACACAGCTCGTGATTAAGACTAAATAAGGAATGAAAAATGTATAATTATTATCCTCTTTTAAAATAAAGCTAACAAACTAAAATACAAACTAACTCCAGCGTACAGAAAGACCGAATATCCTTTATTTCCTGAGAAAATATTAAGAAGCGCTCCTAGTTGCAGTCTCCTTTGACCGTCTTGGGGCGTGCAACTTTGGATTCACGTAGGTACAATCGAAAAGCGATTTAAGTGAAAAGCAACAGCGTTTTATTATTTTTTTAATGGGTTCACTTTTGACCTCGTTCTCGTCTAATGAATAGCAAAGGAAGGAGAAATCATTTCAGCAAACCCGTACCGTGCCGTGTGGTTTCCGGCGGTATGTATAGAACCATCCCTACTCCTCCCGCGAACGTCGTAAGAAACGACGAAGGGAAAGATCTGGAGGATGAGCAGCAGCAGCCATCGTGTAAAAGTAATCATTATTTTGCTACTACGCCCGCTAACCCACTTGCCCAGCTTGGCGATAAAGGGCAAATACCTCCAATGAGCACATAATAGTGGCGCGCATATGCATCATCATCTGCCTAGCCTTTTCCCAACTATGTTGGGGTCGGCTTCCAGTCTTACCGGATGCAGCTGAATACCAGTGTTTTACATGGAGCGATGCAGTGGACTAATAAAGGCTGATGATGATGATGTACCGTACCCGTACCCGTTCACTCTAGGTATAGGCACTATTATAATGTTTTTGTCCTTTTCCGCTTTAAGTCTCTAATTGTACCAAACACCTTTTGGTCTGAGAGCAATTGCTTGTGGTGCTTTGTCTCCAGTACTGTGCAGTTTACGAGACCTACACGTGATCATCACCAGAACTCAAACATAGGTCGTTGGTGGGGTGACTCCTTTATTAACCCTTGATTCCAAAAGAAAGTCGTTATTACTTTGAAGCCTATGTCAATCCTGTAAAAGTAATGGTTCATGACTAGGTTTTTTCAAACATCTATTGAAAATTCCGTCGAATATCGCGTCAATTACAGTCTAATTTAGCAATTTAATTTTTTGTCCTTTAAAAAAAATTCGTAAAATATAACCTACCCATAAATTTTTTTGTGAATTTTTAAACGTTATAGCACATGTTAGCTTATTAAATAAGCCACTGTATCCTATTAGAATTAGACAATTTATACAGCGGTTAGAGCGTCGGCATGGTACGCCAAAAATCATGAGTTCGAATCCCATCTGTATTAGTTGTTTTTCAAATTTCTTATTAAACATACCCATTTCCTTTTTTTTGGAAATTGGATAAATGACGTACCTACCTAGTTGTCTGAGACAATTACTTAACTGTCCTAGCTCAGCGGTCTGAAAGCAATTGTCCTTTGACACAGTTTTGTCGGAGAAGCACGTCGTAGCTTATACCCGGAGACTAGTCACGTGATCTTCATCAAAAGACTGGCTTTGGTGCTTAGGAAAATAAATTGTACCACATTTCTAATTCTATCGTAAAAACCGGCGAGATTAGGTACAGTCGAGTAGCGAGCAAAATTATTACATGTAGCATAAAAGTTTCTTTGCTAAATTACAGGTTGAGTTTCAAATAATTAAATAATATTAGTAATTTTTTTTTTACATAAAACGGTTATGTCATCAGAACTAAAGGTATAAGTATGTACCAAATATCAGATCAATCTCAACGGGAAGGGGGTGAAATATTGATTACTAAATTTGAACCAAATAATAAACAGGTCAAATGATAACATTTATATATTTATTTTTTATGTATTAGTAATTTTTTTACATGTTAAAGTGCATGTTACCTTATTCAATATAATTATTTAATAAGAAAATTTGAAAAAACAACTGCTCTTTGACCCCAGGTGGGTTTGTGGCGTGACATAACTTAACCCGCAAATCAATATATATAATTAAATAACTAAAAGCACTAATGCTATTCAAATTACTTGAACTATTAATTCCACAGGAAGTGGGCAAAATGGTTCGTTTTATTAATAATATAATTAAATTGTGAGTAAGGCTGTGATCATGCTGCAATAGATTTGTATAATATGCACATGACCGAGATGAAAGGCAAAAATGGAGGGCAGCTATTGGTCAGAATAGGGACAGTGAGGATAAGAATAAATAATTAGGTAATAATAATTAATACATAGCATCTTCCTTAGAGTATATAAGAAAATATAGAGCAACCCTATAGAAGTATGAACTGTGAGCGCGGGTACGAACAACGCGGCCGCGACACGAGCTCCGTTTGCAATCGTACCTCAATCGACTGCGGTTCAACTAGGCTCCACGAGCGAAAAAGTTACATTTTAGCTCATATCATAGTTAACTGCTGAGTTAAATTTTGAAAAATGTCTAGAAAACATAATTATTTTGAAAAAATGTCATTTTAACTTTTCTATGGTGAGGCCTGCTTTCGCTCAGCACAAGGCAATGTGGTTGACGTTATCACTCTATATTTTCTTAAATACTCTATGGCATCTTCACACCCTTTATTTTGCACTCTCGACCGTGGTTTAGTTCCATGTACAAAATTTTGTCGTGAAATAATTCGTACTGTTATGTTTCATTCGATCAGTAAGGAGAACCAGAGGACGAGATCTCCCCTTCCATAATTCTCCTGCCTGTCTCTAATCTCGCTCTCCGTCCATAACCTCGTATAGGGTCAGAAACAATCGAATGATACAAGAGTCTGCGGGTTGCGGCAACCACATCTTCTTCTTCTTCGTAGCACAATTGTCAGAGTGATCGTGGTCATCATGTAGTATCTTGCGTAGGGGCTGATGTGATTCGCCTCACGATTTCTCATCTACTCCGATTTTTGATGCTTTTAGTACATTCATGCAGATTGACCATTACCTTAATAGTATTTAAAAAAATGTTACAATAAATGGGTTCTGTAATAGGAATGTTCACTTGAAACAAAGTCCCACAATGTTGCACTAACAAACTGTAGGTTAAACTATCTACTACTGTTTGATCGCTGGGGAAATAGATGCACAAAGTAATTAACTTTATTTAACTAATTTAAATCAAGAAAACTACGAGTTAGTACCAAACAGCTTTCTGATTACCAATTAAAAATAGAATTTGTGCAGGTAAATATAAGTACGATCCGCCTATGCCATTCATACTGCGGGAATGAGCTTGTTTTTAATCTAATATATAAAAATCTTGTGTCACAGTGTTTGTTATCAAACTCCACCGGAATTTGTAAATTTGGTAGGTCTGAGAATAGATCGTAGGACCCTATTTTTTACCCCCTACCCCCAAGTCCTTTTTTTAATCACGATTTTAACAGCCATGCGAATGGAGTCGCGAGCACAGCTGATAATGTATAAAATAGAAATAAATAGATACTATTATAAGGCTAAATAAACACAAGGATATTTATAACAAATTTAAAAGTATCTCCTATAAGTAGGTATTCAACCTGATCGTATTTCAAGGCAAAGAACAAACTCACAAAATCTTTTGAAGTCCTTTAAATGAAACTTCATCAATCCACAATTTTCGGCATTGTGAAATTCAGCAGTCAAATATTTATTTACCTACTGTTGTTTCTAATAAATTAGGTATTAATTTGATATAAATCTTCTAATATATAAAATTCTCGTGTCACAGTTTTCGTTGCCATACTCCTCCGAAACGGCTTGACCGATTTTGACGAAATTTTTTGTGCTTATCCGGTATCTATGAGAATCGGGCAACATCTATTTTTCATCCCCTTAAATGTTAGGGGTAGTCCACCCCTAAATTACGGAAATTATTTATATGGCAAAAAGGTTCAAAAGGTGAAAAAAGGGGTAGAGTAGGGTAGGGTAGCGGTATAGTAGGGTAAGGGTAGTGTAGGGTAGGGTAGGGGTAGTGTAGGGTAGGGTAGGGGTAGAGTAGGGTAGGGTAGCGGTATAGTAGGGTAGGGGTAGTGTAGGGTAGGGTAGGGGTAGTGTAGGGTAGGGTAGGGGTAGTGTAGGGTAGGGTAGGAGTAGTGTAGGGTAGGAGTGTAGGGTAGGGTAGGGGTAGATTAGGAAAATTTTTAAATTACTGCCCAACGAAGTGGGGGGTTATGCCCATGCGCCCCGAGATTTTATTCCAACGAGCCCCAAGGCCAAAATTAAATTTTATTAGAATTAATAAAATTTGTCCCACGAGCCCCAAGGATTTTCTAAGGAAGTACAGTCGGCACAAAAGTGTTTAGGCTTTCAATATAAGGTATTTTAACTTTGGTTGGAAACTTTAATAGGCAGACAGCATAGTAGTATAAATGCTAGAATAGGTAATAACATTTGTCTAATATTATTGATATTGAACGAATAAATAATATTACAGAACACAATATGTTATAACTTAAGAGACGTGATAGCCTAGTGGTGATGACCGTTGACTGGCAAGTCAGTGGTCTCGGGTTCGAACCCAAGGCGCGCACCTCTGACTTTTCGTAAGTTATGTGCGTTTTATAAATTAATTATCACTCTCCGTGCCTCGGATAGCACGTTAAGCTGTTGGCCCCGGCTGTCAATTGTAGATCTTTGACAGTCGTTACGGGTAGTCAGAAGCCCCAGTCTGACAACCAGTCTTACCAAGGGGTACCGTGTAACCCAATATCTGGGTTGTGGAGGTCTGATGGCAGTCGCTCCATGTAAAACACTGGTATTCAGCTGCATCCGGTAAGACTGGAAGCCGACCCCAACATAGTTGGGAAAAGGCTAGGCAGATGAATATGTTATAACTTAAAATAGATAAAGTTTTTTTTTTGTATTCCTTTTTCTCAGGTATTTTTAGTGTTTTCTCAACTTTATAGGTATAATAAATAAAATAATAAATTAATATTAATAATAATAACTTTTTGTAAGTGAATAAAATAAATTGCTAAGATTGCTACTGTATAGATTTTTCCAAACCAATTTGAAACATAAATTTATTCTTTAACTGTAAATTTGCACACATAATTACAACGTATTGTTTACCTGGTTCATCGGGTTTTTTTGCGGGATCATGCTTCCCTTTCGCACGTCATCGCGTTTGCACTCAAATTTGTTTTGGCAATTAGTTGACCATGCACCCTTGCAATAGATGCACACGATATGTGAGTGATTAAAATTAATAGTGAACAGGATGCCGCTGTTGCTGGACCTTGCACTCCTACGGAATTTACATTCCTTGTTGGTGATGGTAAGTACTGTTATATAGTAAGTTAGAAAGTTTGTGATAGGCATAGTTACTTTTAGCAAGTAAGTTTCATCATGACCTACTTCTATAAAGTAGCAGTGTTTTTATATAAATATAATTAGCTTCAAAAATTTTCAGTAACTAACTGATAACTGAATATTATAATTTTCTATTTACTAGAATTGTATCACTATGAACCCCCCTCTTCCTTTGTACTCATCAGCCATTGACTGCACGTATAAACAAAGCAATATTACTTGTTACGACATTTTTGCTATTATCCTACGAGGAGTTCCGTTCCATATCTCGTAAGCCTATGATCAGATCACGATAATATTTTATGGGACCACCTCGGGAGTATACCCTTTCGATTACAAGAAGAATTTTGAAAATTGGCCCACAATTAAAGGAGTAATCGCGTAACAAACATACAAAAAAAAATTCAGTCGAATTGAGAACCTCCTCCTTTTTTGAAATCGGTTAATAACTATTAATGTTCTTTTAACCGATTATCGGTCACAGCGGCCAATCTCAATGAAGATTAGCCAACTCGACTAACTTTATATTAATAGCATAAGGTCGATTAGTCATGATAAAAATTGCGTTTTTAATATTTTTTGTTTAAATGTTTTAAAGTCCTTGAGGTCAAATTGTTATGATGGCAACTGTGATAATATGTCTACAGAATATTATTCTAATGTGTCCGGAAATATTCAAGGATATCTCTGACCATGATGTTGAACAATAGGATCTTTTACTTTTTTCAAAGTTGAAAATTTACCTTACAAAAAAGGTGAATATTCAATTTGAATATTAAAATTGAAATAAGTAAAATGTATTGTTCAGAATCATGGTCAAAGTCAAGATTCAAAATTTTCTTATCTTTAAAAAAAATATCCTGTACCTATATTAAAAAAAAAAATATAACTATTAATATTTTATATGGTCGAATGACTATCTGTTATTTTAAATTATATTTTAATCTTATTACGTTCATGTGTACCTATTCTATGTTTGTTACAGACGTTACTAAGTAATTTAATCGAAAACAAATTAATAATGTAAAATGTCCAACAAAATAAATCAATATAAATGTTAGCACCTGTTTTATTTATTGACTGTACTCAAATAGCGCTTGGGGCTCGTGGGAAGGAAATATTTAATTTAATATTTTAACGTATAAATCCTCGGGGCTCGTAGGAACAAATGTATGGATAAAAATTTTTAAGAGAACAATAGATTTGGGGCGCATGGGCATGACCCGAAGTGGGCACGGGTTAGCTAGTATAACTATAAATTTAAAAACATTCGACACAAATACCTAATTTTTTTTGCTAAGAATACTCTCAATCAAGTCATCTTTTAAATAAAAAAATCAAAATCAAAATCTGTCCATTCAGTCATCCAGTATGTTTTATGTGTGAGTCATGATAGCCTAGTGGTATGACCGTTGACTGACAAGTCAGAGGTCTCAAGTTCAAACCAATGCATATATATTTGTGTTTATTTTACCAGAAAAAATAATTAAATAATAATAATAATATAATAATAATAATAATAAATTTATTTAAAACTTGGAAGGTACAAAATTACAATATTCATCTTAATGTTAATGAAGGTATTACATAGTTAGGTGCCTGCACTAGGATAAACCTGTGTCGCAGGCGTAATGAGCGCTTACAATATACTATTTGGTAAATAGAATTTATATAATATTTAAAGTCAAAAATAGTTTAATCGGGTAACAAAATAATATTATGTATGTTTTTAAAATTATATTATGTTAAGAACTTATACCTAAATAACTTATTCATTAGTCAGCATTTGTGTAAAACTGGGGTAAGGTAAAATTGCATAATGATAATTGAGGCTAATTTTATAATAATTATTGTTTGTTTTTGATGTGGGCAAGAAAGTACATACTGCACACTTGCACAGACAGCGATTAATCAAGTATTTAATTCTATAAGTAGGTTACACGGAAGTGTGCACCGGCCTTGTGGCATATTATGTATGAAGTTATAATAATTATAAAGTAGTAGAAAAAAAAGTAATAAAAGTAAACAAAATATGCGTTGCTATTATGCGCAATCATAATTTATAGAATTTATGTATCTATATTCGGCAACCTTTTTAGCGGGACATTCCTGGTCTCCTGTCTTGTGACCACTAGGTTTTTTAAAGCGCGAACAAGTTGCACATTTAGGCGTTTCGCCTTTCTTTGGGCAGTCTTGGCTCGAATGACCTTCCTCAGAGCAATGTCCACACGTAGAGGCCGCAGCTTTACAAGTTTTGGCCGCATGACCGTACTGCTGGCACTTGTAACATCTGGTTACCAGCGTGAAGTCTCTGACTGGGCAGGACGTCCAGTTTATAAATAATCTGTCTTGAGAGATGAGGGCTTTACGGATGATGGCCGGTACTTCGATGATGTAATTGCAGTTGTCAGCGTCTTTTCTGCCAGATTTGTGGCTAATCTTTATCGAGGACAAATAATTTTCGCGAGACATTGATGGTATTTTATCAGCCAAATTCTGTTCGTAGATGCATCTTAAGACTTCATTTTCAGCCATTGCCGCGGGAACTCCTATGACTATAATTCGAGGTTTGCGCCTGTAAGGTTCGTCGATGGTAAGGCTTGATGTAGCTTGCTGGACTGTGTGCTTAAGTTTTTCTAGGTCATCCTTGAATAACATAATATATAATATAAAATCGGTCGTGGATGAACTCGACTCATATCTGAAGGATTGGTCTCAGATTGCATTAGACCGAGACAAGTGGAAGAAGGAAAGGGAGGCCTTTGCCCTGCAGTGGGATAATATAGGCTAAATAATAATAATAATAATAATTTAGACACTAGGTACTATGAATACGCCTTATTTTTAAATGCGTTAGTAATTTATTATCAAATTCAATAATGTTTGTGTGATTGTATAGTCACAGTTAAAAGCTTTTTTGTAATGAACTGACCGCCAAATAATGTTATTTCATTAATATTATTTAAGTTTGTTAATATTAATTATTGTATGGTTAGTTTTGTTTTCTATTATTAACACAGATACACAGATTAATAATATTCATAACGTAAGTTTGTACGTACGTGCAGCTTGCCAAAAAAGAGTCTGAGGCAGTGACATCTGGAAATAATAATCTAAAAAATTAAGTTTGTGAGTTAAAATTACTTAAAAATGATTAATTTCATTATATTTGATGATAAAAAAATCGTCATAGAATTATGTTAAGTACCAAATAATATCTTGTATAACGGACTTATTCCGGATAGGGTTGAGTTGAGGATCGAATGATTAACACACGGTACGGTAAAACAGTATATAATCTAACTCGGCACAAGTACACAATGAGACAATACAGATATCACAAGAACATATAACAATAGCGACCGACGCACGATCGCAGCGTGCGCGGCGGTGACGTATTAGCTCTGTAGCGGGGGGCCGACTGGCTACGCGAGCAAGCGCGGGCGGCGGGGAGCGAGTGAGTCATCCTTGCAACGGCGCGCGGTGCGACTACCGCGCGATATAACCTTGACGCGGGCGCAACACATGAATACAGTTCTACACACTCCCCCTCTAGTTCGAACAAAGCGCCCTCGCGTTCGGGCTAGCAATCAAATCTACGTGGCCGACCGCGTCTGCGTTTTTCTCTAACCGGAGCCTCAACATCACCGATGAACGGTGTCAAATCAGAGACATGGTAACGTCCTACGTGCTCACCTCTGGTAACTCCCTCCACTAGGTAAGTAGTAGGGCTTACTACTTCGCGGATGCGATAGGGACCATCCCTCCGGGGTATAAATTTCGCAGACTGTCCGGGGCCAACATCGTTCATTCCTTGTGTTTTTAACAAAACAAGATCACCTACCTTGTATTCAGGAGGGGCGCGTCTGCCTTCGTCCGCGTACTTCTTCTGCAGAGACTGATTACGTTCGTGGACATCTCGAGCATCGAGCAGCACCGTCGACAGCTTGCGAAGGTAAGGAGTGATATTATGGACGAAATTATCACTATCCACGATGGTCTTCATATCGGCTACGACGTCCGATGGCGCGCGCAGCTCTCTCCCGAAGGTAAGGAAAGCTGGTGAAAATCCAGTGCTCGCTGTAACAGCGGAGTTCATCGCGAACCGTATGGCTGCGAGGTGAGTATCCCACGATGCGTGATCCTTTCCTACCAGTATCGCTAGCTGTGGTTTAAGGTCACGATTTTTTCTTTCAACGGGGTTCGCTTCCGGGTGATACAGCGGCGTCAAAGACTGTTTGATACCCATCACATGACAGGCCTGCTGCATCACCTCGGCAACAAACTGAACTCCGTTGTCGCTAATCATCCTGCGCGGGGACTCCATACCGCAGGAAGACTTCGGATATTAAAATCTCAGCGCATTCCATGCTGGTGGCCTTCTCCAAAGCAAATAGCTCAACCCAATGGGAGCACGTGTCTTCTAAGATTAGAATCCAACGGTTACCGCTTGAAGTCTTTGGTAGGGGCCCGAACAAGTCGACCGATACTACTTCAAATCGCCGAGTTGGTGCAGGCGTCTGGAGTAGTCCTGCAGGCTTCCTATTATCTATTTTGTATCGCTGGCAAGCCGCACAGCGTTTAATATAGTCCGAAACAAAAGACTTCATACCTGGCCAAAAGTATCGGGCTCTGATGCGATGTAAGGTACGTTCAGCACCAAAGTGACCTGCTGTAGGAGCGTCGTGGAACTCCACGAGGATGGCTTCTCTCTCGTGTTTAGGGACTACGAGGCAGGCAAAATCGGCGTCTTCCGATTCGGGTGCGCACCTGTATAACACACCATCAGACATCAGGTATCCTCGCTCTGACCACCCTCTCCCCCTGAAGGGATCGTCGGTAGTCTCTAGGTCCTCGACGATATTCTTCAGCTCTGGGTCCTTGAGTTGGTTAGAGCGCACATCCTCAGGTGTTCTATGTGGCATATCTACAGTCACTAAGCATACTTCGCAACCAGCTGGGTTTTCCTCGCAACAAGCTGGGCGGCTTAGTGCATCGGCAATCACATTCACCTTTCCGGGAGTGTATTGTATCTGCAGGTTATAAGCCTGGAGCGTCAGTGCCCATCTGGCGAGACGGCCACTAGGGGACTTAAGGCTCATCAGCCAACGCAGTGGCTGATGGTCGGACTTAACCACTACCTCCGAGCCCTCTACGTAACCCCTGAACTTTGTAACCGCCCAGACGACGGCAAGGGCTTCGCGCTCGGTGGTGGTGTAGTTGCGCTCGGCTGGCGAGAGCAAGCGACTGGCATACTCTATAGGCCTTTCGTCGGGGCCCTCCCCCTGCATCAAAACTGCGCCGAGACAGTAGCCACTGCTATCTGTCCGGAGGGAAAAAGGCTTAGACTCGTCAGCCTGGCGAAGAATGGGAGCAGTGACCAGGAGCTCCTTGATGCGCTCGAAAGCAGTTTGCTGTTCATCATGCCATCTCCAGCTGCTGTTCTTCTTTAGAATGTCAGTCAAAGGCCTAGCGATCGCAGCATAGTTCGGTACAAACCGTCGAAACCAGCTGGATGTAGCCAGGAAGCCTTTGAGCTGCTTCTCGTTCTTCGGGGCTGGCATGTCAGCAATAGCCGAGGTTTTCTCTGGGTCTACTTGTAAACCTCCAGGAACAATAATGTGACCAAGGAATTTCACTGAGTCACGGGCGAAGCAGCTTTTCTTCCGATTAACTCGAAGTGTGAATTTCTCGAGTCTGTCGAAGACCGCTTCGAGATCTTCAATATGATCTTCGAAACTAGGCGACAGGATAATCAGATCGTCAAGATATCCAAGAATAATCACAGGCCTACTTCCTTGGAGGTCTGGTGAGTCATCAGAACCGTCCCTTGCCTTGTGATCTCGAATAGGCACGCTCAGGTTTGACTTGAAACGATCTATTAATCTCTGAAAAGTAGCGCCAGAGTTGCGAAGGCCCATCGGCATCCTCTTAAACCTATAGGTGCCGGAGGGTGTAACGAACGCGGTTTTGTCACGGTCCTCTTCCGCAACGCAAACTTGAAAGTAACCGGAGTGAAGATCTAGCGTGGTCATGTAGCTGGTCGTCTTCGCTGCATGAAGCACGTCTTCCATGCGCGGGAGTGGGTACCTATCCGGCTCAGTCACTGCGTTAAGTTTACGATAGTCCACACATAGGCGGACACCGCCATCTTTCTTCGCGACTAAGACTACGTTAGCAGCCCAAGGCGACTCGCACTCCTCTATTACGTCTGCGCGTAGCAGCTTCTCTAGCTCACCGTCCAACAACTCTCTCTTACCTTGCGACATCCTGTAGGGCGGTGAAGCGGTTGGCTCCTGCTTCGCATCAACCCGGATGTGATGAGCGGCGTAAGTAGTAGGAGGTCCTTCGGTAGCGAAGCGTTCAACTCTCTTAGTTATGAGTTGGTTGAGCTGCGTTCTCTGAGCAGGTGACAGCTTCGTCCCTTCATCTTCTCTCAGCGCCAAGCCGGTGGTATCAACCTGCATCAGCTCCGCGTCGCTGGTGGATGTAAGGCTAAAAGACTGCACAAAAGTAAACTTCTGCTCAGGAGAGCTATTAAAATGCCAACAGTTATGTTGGAGGTCCACTATTATACCTGCTCTAGCGATAAAATCCTGTCCTAGAAGCGTTCTATTATCCGCTTCCGGTATCACTAGGAAAGTGGTGGGGAAAACACGTCCCTGAATTGTGACGTTCGTGACACATGATAATAACTCACGTACCTGCTGCGTTCCATCGGCGAGGCTGAGGTTACAACGTGTCTTCGTGAAAGTGGTCCCACTGTCTAATAATATTTTATACAGTCCAGGACTTGCGAGACTTTCAGTAGCACCTGTGTCGAGCACTGCGACACCTACTAATGACTCAACTTCTATTTTGACTATAGGGTGTGACAAGCCAGACACGTGCGTGATAGCGCTTTGAAAACTCACCTTATCGGCGGAGGGCGTACCTTTACATGTCGGACACTTCGATCGTATTACCCCTTGTCGACCGCAGCCGTAACAAGACAGCGGTGCGTTATTATCTTGTTCACCCGATTTAATTTTAATTTTACATTCGTCTATCGAATGACCAAACCGTTTACAGAAAACGCAGCGCGGCCTAATGCGTTTCGAATTCGAATTCGTATCGTTACAAATGTTCGAACTAGAGTCGGACGCATCGCGCGAAGAGTTACTTTGGTTAATCGTCCCCGTCGGGGGGTTAATGTTTACATTTCGAGTTTTCGTGGTATTCGCGATGTTATTAGATGAGATACTCGCTTTATTAGATGGAATTAGTGATTTAGTGTGACTCACCTCGCTTAGCGTCTCCTCTACATACCTTGCTCGCTCGAGTAGACAGTCGACACTACTTACACTATCGCGTGACACTCTTTTACGGAACTTACGGTGTAAAAGGCCGTAAACTATATCTATTTGCATAACATCGGGTATATTATAAGGTATACGTGACATTTCGGACCGCACTCGCGATATAAACGAATCGACACTATCATCATCACTTTGTTCGCGCGAAAATATTTCTCGAAAGATCCGGTGGGCGGGGCGCGGGGCGCCGTACATGAATCGGAGGCGTCGTATCGCGTCGTCCCAGGTCTTCACGGTAGATTTTACGCCTTGCCACCACACTGCGGCGTCTCCGGTCAGCAACATAGGTAGACCTCGAAGGGCGTGTTCGTCGGATACACTTGCGCACTCTTTGTAGACGAGTACGTTCTCGACGAACGCTTCTAGGGCTTCGGTACTGCGGGCGGCTCCGTCGAAGCGGGCCGTACACCGGGTAAAGTTGCTGTGTATGCCATGCATACCATGCACGGTCGGTCCAGCGTGTGCAGCGGTTGGATGAGACGGTCCCGTAGAGTCGCCACTCGTTGACGTCGGCGTCGACGTCGCGACGCTTCTCATGACGTTGGTTAACAGTCGTGTTAGCTGTTCCTCGGACATGGAAATCATGTTACTTGTCGTTGCCGGTATCGGTGTAGCCGTTGCCGTGGTGTTCATGCTCGCGGGGTTGGCTACCGCGTGGGTCTCCTCGTCGCTACTGGAGCCATTGTTTTCCTCCTCGTCTGCGTGTGCGCGGCGTGTTTTCGGCGGCATTTTCTCGACGATGACACTCGGTATTACACGCAAACGGTAAACAACGGTATAGTCCAGTAGGTGTAGAACACTTCGCGTGGATTTCGTTCGCACTCGCGTCGGTTACTTGTACAGTAGGTACTTGCCGTACGGAGCACGTGCCACGAGTTGGGCGCAATTTATAACGGACTTATTCCGGATAGGGTTGAGTTGAGGATCGAATGATTAACACACGGTACGGTAAAACAGTATATAATCTAACTCGGCACAAGTACACAATGAGACAATACAGATATCACAAGAACATATAACAATAGCGACCGACGCACGATCGCAGCGTGCGCGGCGGTGACGTATTAGCTCTGTAGCGGGGGGCCGACTGGCTACGCGAGCAAGCGCGGGCGGCGGGGAGCGAGTGAGTCATCCTTGCAACGGCGCGCGGTGCGACTACCGCGCGATATAACCTTGACGCGGGCGCAACACATGAATACAGTTCTACACTTGTAATTTTGAATTGTAATGATGAGAAATGCGCCAGTGGCACCCCCAAATTTTCCAGACTTTGACAAACTATATGTATAGGTTTAATACCCCTATATTTTCATCAAGGGTAAAAAACATTTTCAAAAAGATTTTCTTGAATATCTATACCATCAGAAGGTAGATAGGAGATAAACTTGAATCTCAGACACGTTTCAACTAACAATTCAGGCGATGTTCCCAAGTGAGTCTGAATATCCGTGTGATACGACACTGCGTGTTGCAGGTTAACTTACAGTAACGTCAGCACATCAACTGGCTAGTATTTCCATTCAATTTAATTGTGCTGAACTGTATTGTTACTGTAGCTAGACGAAATTTACAGAAACAGCTTTCAAATGTTAGGGGTTATTGGGAAATTCGCATAAAATTAATTCGCATTAAACGGGCGAATTGACTCTTTTTGTAGTCGACTCGCATGAAGTTTTTTTATTTGTGGGCGAATCGACACCTTTGGAAACATAATAAAAATAAATAGCAGTCGAAGAACGAAGCCTCAAGCAAAAGCTAGTTTACTACAACTAGAAAGTATCTATGATACTTTTCAGAAGTTTTTCCCTAGTAGTATACAAGCAAACTTCTACAAGTAATTTATTTCAAGCATCGTTCTACACACGAAAATTTAACCTATAGCAATAAAAGTTAAACGTTTAGCCATTGCGAGCCATCAAAATACTTAATGGTATCCTTCCCGTAATAAAATCAACACAAACTTTGTCATACTCAGCGCCATTTTATCAGTGTAAACACAATTTATCCATAAAAATGTGGCGCATAAAAAATATCACGGAAAATATTTTACACGGGATTTTCACACGAAACAAATGTTTCGCAGGTGATTCTTCTGAAATTGTGAAAAACAGCCACATTACAAAATAAGTAAAATTTTTATCGAGACTTTGTTTTTTTTTTGCATTTCAGCAAAATATTTTTGAAGGTTTTTGATAGTCAATTATTATTATGTAAGTTCGGCTAAATTTTGTTGGGATTTTTTTTTTTCAATAGTAAGTATAACCTTAAGGACTTTATTTGATTATACGTTTTTATTTTCGGAAGAAGTACCAATCAATCTATTGCAAAAATCTTTTTTTTGTATTTTTTCTAAATTATAAATGTGCATTGTATTTGACTATACTTTTTTTTAACCAATATTCTCCCATAATTAAGGCTCGGGTGAGCTGAGCTGGAAGAAGTTGCATCGACAAGAGCATAGTTCTTAAATAAATGATGATGATATTTTCCTACTGCTGGCATGTGCACAGACATGGTCATTGACCGAGTTCTAGAAGTCCAGACTCAAGATTTGTCAGAGGGCAATGAAGCGCAGCATCTTGGGGGTAAAACGATCATCAATCTAATTTGACTATTAAAGCTGAAAAATATACAAACAGACTTCATGTGTGTCGGTTATTTAATCTGCTATCCCTACCAGGAAATCAGCATACATCGAGTGAAAAGTTTTGGTATCTCGCGACGCTGCGTCCAAGTTTGTCGCCTTGTAGCTTCCTGCATAACATGGACTATTGGCACTCACAGCTGCGAACATCGGAGATATTATGTACGTGCAAATATTTGCGATATGTATCGGGAATGTGACGTCACAAAATTCTGCATCGCGCAAGTCAGTTGGCAGGAAAAAATTACATTGTCGAACCAAAGTTGATCTTTAAATCTGTGGGTGGCTTGCAAAAAACACGAGGAATGCTTTGCGGCCCTCTAATTGATCTAGGTTAAGGAAGACACTACATATTATAATTTGTATTAAATGGTAGGTATTAAACATATTACATTTAAAGGATAAAAAAAAGTATTTTTTCAAAGCAATCTCTATATTTTGTTCTTTTTAACCAGCCTTAAAAAGGACAAAATATAGAAGAGATTCAAGGACAAACCAAAATCGCTGAAAAACGTGAAGTTGGAATGCGAAGAATGTCATGGCAGAGAAAAATCAGAGACGACAGACTAGCGAGCTGACTGCCAACCTTTAGTTATAGAGAGGTACTAGAAGTAGAAGAATCTCTGTACATTCTAAGAAGTTTAAAAATCAAGTCCCGTTTAAAAAGTAAAACCGTTCCATAACATCGCTCTAGGGGATCAAATTTACAATATAAGTTAGTAAGAAAAAAACAATTTCAGAGTAAACCCCTAAGTTCTTTTCGAAGTTAAAAGGTACTAAAACAGTCCTTATTTATATACCCTTCCCTTTGGTGTCCTTAAGTCTTCGACATTATTCCTTAAATATCTTGTTTCGGAAATGCGTCTCCTGTGGCTTACGTGTCGTTTCGATATTGGGGAAGTAAATAGGAATACATAAAGAAAATTGTTATAGGTTTATGTGTAGGCATTACTTTTTTTTTCATGTAACAGTGCCAAAGGGTTGCGTACTTGATATTGAAATGAATCATAGCTGGGATAGTGGTATGAATGTTGATTGCCAAAGTTTGGTTCTAACCCACGGGGCGCCATCTCTGACTTTTCGTAGGTTATATGCGTATTATAAAATAAATATCACATGATCCATGCTTCGGAAAGCATGTAAAGCCATTGGTCCTGTGTTTGTTCTCTCTCCGGTTGTGTCGGATTGCCGTCCCATCGGATTATGAGTGAGTGAGAGAGTATTTGTGTTTGCGCACATACTTGTGCACTATAATAATTATTACCTCCTGCATTGATGGCTACTCCCTTTATGGTTGTCCGCTGTGACCGAAATTCGGTCGGGAAGACATTATTATTCACCTGTGTCTCATTTCGCTAACTCTATCCCCATTATCTGTTAAACTAGGTTATTCATCATCAGCTCGATAGGAAAAAGACTGAATTTAAAGCTGGTTTACCTATAAGTAGGTACCAAATCTGAAAAGCCTCTTTAACAAAATTTTACTACATTTTTTATAAATACTAGTTTTAACTTTAATTTTTTTACAAAAAGAAACATCTTTTTTTTTAAAAAAAAAGGTTTTTTTATTAGCAATTAAAATTTTAGTATTATTTGTTTGTTGATTAACATTTATTTGTAAAAAAACATACAGTCGAATTGAGAACCTCCTCCTTTTGAATTTGGTTAAAAATACAAGAAAATTGTAGTTTTACAATGAAAATAAATGCATTGTATTTTACAATACTTTTTGGTTTTAAAAGATGTGCTCTGATTATTTGGAACTAAAAAAAAATAGTAGTAGTATCTACAGAACGAATTTACTAAATGCCTATAAAATTAACAGCTGCAAAGTCACTAAGCGCTATCATAAACACAGAATTGCCACTTACAAAATAGTTACATTACCCGGTGTTTACTAACTACTTAACTTTGTTGGTTAAACTAGTTTTACTGCAACAGTTTCATGGAAATTGTTATTGCTGAGATAACTTAACTATGTCCAGTCTTTAACTTAATCTTTGGCAGATTAAAGAGATACTACGAACGTCTTTTCATGAATACTTTAAAATTATTAGGTTCTACTACCTATGTTTAATGTAGTTTATTGTTTAGTTTAATGTAGTTTTAATACAGTGATAGCTTAGTGGCATACTGGCATGACCGTTGGATTGCCAAATCAAAGGTGGGTTTGAAACCCAGGTACGCACCTCTGACTTTTCGGATTCATATGCGTTTTAGAAATTAATTAACACTTACTAAAACGGTGACGGAAAACATCATGAGGAAAGCAGCATACCTGAGAGATTTTTTAAGGATGTGTAAAGCCATGTCAGGCCGGTTTAAATTCTGACACCAGGTTGTTCATCACCCATACGATAAAGAAAGAAAGAACTTTTGTTGGCTTCTCCATTCTGCTTCTGGATCACGATGCCCGCAAATAGGTTTCAACCGCAGCAGCTAATGGAGATAAACAAACAAAGCTCTTTCTGGCATATATTCTGACACTGTTGCTTATCAACTATAAGATAAGAAGAAGAAGAAAACCCCGGCTTTCTATAATTTTAAATGTTCGAGGAGTCGAACCTACAACCTCGAACTATTTGATAAAGTATCTTCTTATTTAAAAAAAAATTAATAATTTACAATTAAGTAGGACAAAATGACTTCCCAAATTATTTTTTAATTACAAGTCATTGGCTGTTGTAAAAAAAAGCAATTATTTACTCGTTGATGAATCAGCCAATTCAAGACCAAATTATAATTAGTACTTAATTGACTTAGGATGTTTAGAATACTATGAATTTCTTTTCTATGTACCTAATATTTTAGACAAGACAAGAAACTTTCAGAAGAACATTCAAATGATAAAAGAACAAATTTAATTTCAAACAGACTTTATTTCAGACCATTACATCAGGATTGCACATGATATTAAATAAGTATTTGGACATTTCAATCGACAATATTAACTTTAACCTGTTCTAGTAGTTTCGATTTAGTTCTATTTATTTTCTTATATTTTGGATTAGCTTTAACAGATCTTCTTATACTGTTTCTTGTCATTACTCTATCAAAGATTTCTTCACTAGTATCCTCGCTTCCATCATCAGAGAAATGGTTATTCATACTATCATTCACTTTATTTGGCCTTATAACAAAAGGTTCGACGCAACCATCTGAGTACATAGCTTCATCGGTGACGGGTCTTTCATCATCACTAGGAGATTTATCATTGCTTATTTGACGGTTAAATATTCTCTTATCGGCTGATGGTACTTGTAGTTTATTCTTCTTGTCTTCTTTCTTTTTACCACCTTCTCTATTGCATGGTTTATATTTTATAGGGGAAAAGTCAACTCTTCGAAGGAAACTTATTGTATCCCCAAACCTTCGACTGCATTTTCTGATAGCTTTAACTTCTGGTTTTGACACATCTGGTTTGCAATCTTCATTTTCTAATGCAACCCCGGAATCAGAATTTGAATCGACTAATATATTTATTTCTGGTACACTACCACTAAATTCATTTACTGTCAGTTGTTTGTTTAATTCTTCGATTTTCTCGGCTTGTTTCTGTATAATTAGATCTTTCTGTGCGAGTTGTTTCGTTACCGCTTCTGTTCTTAAAGCTAAATTGACTTCGTATTTTTGCAATTCACCCGATAAGAATTCCAATTCCTTTTTCCTGTTCGATTCCAATTTCTTTATAACATCAGCTTGTTTCGTGTATGCTTCCTTCAGCCTTACAACTTCTTGTTTATGTGTCGTGTTCAGGAATTTAATAATGTTTATTGCCTCTTGAAGAGTCGTTGGCTGCATTATATTTTCTTTTGTAGCGCTGTCTGACATTATTGCTTCCATTCTGGATCTGTAACGATGAAATGACGACATTAATTCGTGCACATTGTTCTAAGAATTGCGCAATACAACTTTTATTTTTAGGTGATGGTGGCAATTAATTTTCGATTATCTAATAATGCTATTAGAGCTTATTACATTTACAAAAAGGTTTGTAATTAAAGTAACATTCATCATAATAGACCACAAATGTAATGGATTTTTTATACAGTTCAATTTATTTTTTAATTTAACAAATGACTATTCAGATTCGGCCCGTATTGTTTATTTGTAGAACTTTCTAGCTAATTAATTTCTTGTGAATAAATCGAAATAGATTGAATAAAGAAGTTATTTTTTAGAACGATACCGAAACCCCATTTTATACTTTTTACTGACAAACAAAAATAGTGTTTGGCAATAGTGTATATTTAAGATTTTGTCACATTAGTAATATAAAAAAGTATGGTTACACTAAAGTCTAATTCTATTTTTTTCTAGTTTGGGGATTCTTGGTTGCAGAACTTAAAGTTATAACAGAAAGAGATATGTATATTGTATACATGAGTACATAGTATGTTTAGTTGTGGACTGCATTGTTTTGGGTTCATTGAAATCCTTTTATTCTAGTGGTCAGAACAAAGAATCTGTGGGTGGACATTATTGAGCAAGACATACATAATACATAATTGGATTGAAATCCGTGAGTAAAGACTAGTACTAGGTACTTTTTTCAGACAGTACTCATAGAGAATACTGTTTAATCTTCTACTTTAATAATGTCTAGTATAACAACGTTATTCATGACTATATCGTCCATATAGTTTTTACTATTTGCAGACACCTGGCGAAACATTCCAGAGCAATCGCGATTTTTACAATTGTTTTATCAACTCCCCATAGAAAAATCAACACATGCTAGACAATGAGATTATTCTAACATGTCGTAGTATAGTTTATATTTTAAGTAATAACAGTACATTGCTGTAAAAACATAATTGTTCGCACTTATGACCTTTTTGTTACAAAAACACTTGTGTTTAACATACTTGACGATTGTTTAGTTGGAAATGTTCTGTGTGGATTTGCTTAAGGGTGTAGTGTCCTTAGATCTTATATTCTTTTGAGTAGTTTAATGAATTATAAACCTTGCAATTATTTTTCTTTCAAATCCACATTTTGTATCAAAACTAGCTGACCTGACAGACATTGTCTCGTCAAAATTTTAATAAATATGTGGAAGAAGCAGTTTTAACCTAAATTAAAATCTTATTCGTATTATTAAACTACCCCTTCCATATCTTACCCTAACCTACTCTATCTACCCCTACCCTACCATCATCATCTGCCTAGCCTTTTCCCAACTATGTTGGGGTCGGCTTCCAGTCTTACCGGATGCAGCTGAATACCAGTGTTTTACATGGAGCGACTACCTATCAGACCTCCATAACCCAGATACCTACTGGGTTACACGATACCCCTTGGTAATACTGGTTGTCAGACTTTCGGGCTTCTGACTACGCGTAACGACTGTCAAAGATCTACAATTGACAGCCGGGGTCAAGGGCTTAACGTGCTATCCGAGGCACGGAGAGTGATAATTAATTTATAAAACGCACATAACTTAAGAAAAGTCAGAGGTGCGCGCCTTGGGTTCGAACCCGA
Organism: Protodeltote pygarga; assembly: GCA_936450705.2. Lineage (NCBI taxonomy): Eukaryota > Metazoa > Arthropoda > Insecta > Lepidoptera > Noctuidae > Protodeltote > Protodeltote pygarga. The sequence continues at coordinate 3,021,218 of OW388257.2, read as the reverse complement.
GACCACTGACTTGCCAGTCAACGGTCACCACCACTAGGCTATCACGACCCCTACCCTACCATACCTTGCTTACTTTGGGTATAATTCAATTTTTTTTGTTCTATTCTGCTTTTCTAGGTGAAAACAAATCCAACATATGTAAATTAAAAACCATGAAAATCGGTCCAGCAGTTCTTAAGTTTTAAATGGTGTAAATGACCTGACTTTTTATATTTATAGATTGGTAAATTTATATACAGAGAAAAAAAAGTTTATTTTTATAAATAAACTGCTACTTGTTACATCAGCAAAACCTCATTATTAACTCTAAAACATGCTGAAACACGTTTAAAACGTAATTTCTAATAAAACCACTTATTGATTAACATAATCGTTTAACACTAAAATGCCGACACTATCCTTCATCCCTTTTTACCATAAACCGAACAAAATACTTGTCTAATCTCAAGAACAATTGAAAGGATTCAAATGCGAATTTTCCCAGTCATAAATCACAGGTACTTGTCAGAGATTTGGTGATAAAAGGGTATAAAAGAACAGGTAAAACTGGTATATTTGTACGGGTTTAGGATTACAGTTTTATTCTTGTGTCGCTTTTGTCTTTTATGGGTATTTGTTAATTTTGCCGATGGGTAAACGTTTAAAATTGATTGTCAACGTGTTTTCTTAGTCGTGCTTAGGGTTGCTAGGTCCAAAAATAGAAAAGCCGGACACAGATTCATATTTAGCCGGACGATTTGTTCTGTAAGCCAGACATTCTGGTTTATCGTGTCCGTCTGAGTCGCTCGCGCGCTTTCGTTTCGTTCGGCATCTTTTGGTGAGGCGGGGTTGACCAAAAGTTACATAGACCGGACTTGCATTATGGCAGGACATGATTGTAAAAAGTCGGACATGCTCGGCTAAAGTCGGACATCTGTCAACCCTATTCGTGCTTGCACTCTAGTACCTACAGGTAGATGTTACTACCATCTGCAGCTGGAGGCCTTTAGGTCTCGCTAGAAGTCCGGTTAATCAGTCTGAGCTCCCTAGAGCTATAACTGAAAGACCACTTAGAAAAAAAAAACTACCATCTGAAATGATTGGACGTAGAAGAGAGAGAGAGAGAGAGTTTGATAACACATCACTCATAATCGGATTTTATCCCTAGCTTTAAAGTTTTTTTTATATTTTCGAAGTTAAAAGTCGTTTAGGTTCGGCCTTATAAAGTCTGATGCCTCTGAAAGACCTATTCGTTTCGAAAGGGAAATTACAATCTTTGTCTTGCCAGTCCAACGGTCATATCACTGGGCTATCTCTACTAAAAAATAAATTAATAAATCAGTCTGTAACTGTCCCACTGGCAAAGGCTTCTTTTTATACAGAGTAGGATTGAGCATTAATCACCACGCTAGCTCACTGCGTGTTGACGATTTCAGACTATAAACTCCAGGTTTCCTTACGTTGTTTCTCTTCACCGTTAGTCAGTGGTGTCTTAGATTAACTAAGAAAGTACATATGACATTAAAAAGTCACACTGATACATGTCAGGTTCGAACCCAAAGCCACATGCTTGCGAAGCGGGTCTGTAACCCATGAGCCACCACGACTCGTCAAATGTTTAAATATAAATATAACGCTGTAGGGTCTTAAATTAGATTAACCTTTCGCTTTTCTACCATGACAACAAACAAACAAACTATAATTCTATACTTAACTTTATATAAACATTTACACTTTTTCATGATACTTGCTCGTAATGTGCGCACGAGCAAGTATCATGAAAAAGTGTAAATGTTTATATAAAGTTAAGTATAGAATTATAGTTTCATGGTGAAGGTGTTGAATATGGACTTATTTCAACCCAATTTTCTGCACATGCACTTGCGCAGCTCTTGCAAAATCAAACATTTATGGTTGCCCTATTTTAATTTATTTTATTTGTCAGCCGCGAATCGTTTTCCGACTAAGTATTGTTATCAACTAAAGAAACATACAGTTAAAAGTTTAAAATAAACACCAACCTGACACAAAAGATCCCACGTCCACCACAATGGCCAATCCAAAGACACTTCCACTTTATAGTATAATATTTATAGTTTGCTACTATTATAAACACTACCTTCTTCGTCGACGATCGGACACTGACTAACAATAGGTACACCCTAGTCCCGTACCAGGTGTTATTACAAAAAATCTACTTATACACTAATCACGTATTTGTTAATGAATTTTCAACCTTAAAACAACGTAATAAAGCTTTAATGGCATAACAAAGGGATTATAATATTCCATTGCAATTTATGATTTCTAAGAAATGCAGTTTTAGGGGTTTTGTTAAGGTGTTCCTTTGAAGGTTCCTTTGTGTAGTTAGATTGTAAATGGCACGAAAGGTGCTAATGACAGGTAAAAAAGTAACCCTAAATTACTGTGTAACTTGTTAGTCGGGTGTTTCAGTTTATTTGTTTTAATTAATTTCAATTACAAGATGACGTCTCATCGCCGAGAAAATCGATTTATTTCGGCTAATTTCTAGAAATTGGTCAATTAGGTAATGATGAAAATAGTCTGTTAAGCCACTTACGATCGAAATTGATTGAAGAAAGGTATACATAATTATAATTAGTGAATATAGTTATAACAAATTAAATAATAAATAAATTAAACAACGGAGAATAACATGAGGTTTTAATAAAAATCTCAGTTTAATCAAAAATTTTTTAAGATTTTATGCTGCCGTAGCGACCAATTGCACTTCTTCTAAAATCAATTACAGATGGTAATTATATCTACCTCATAAACAGTATACTAATAAAGTCTAAATATCTTATGAGTATTATTATTTAATAAGAAAATTTGAAATAATAATATAAGTAAATTTTACCTTACCATCAGGTTGGTTAATGGTTGAAAACATTTTTTTTTTTATTAAAAAAAGGCCACGTGTTTGACCATAGAACCATCTGTTGGTAACCGATGTTGTATTCAATGCACATCTGCTTTTAAATAAAGAGGGCGGAAGTTTTAACCGACTCAAAAAAGAAGAAGGTTATTATGGCGACTGTATTTTTTAAAATTATTTATTTATCTATATAAATAAAAAAGAATTGCTGAAATATATTAGTTACGCATCATATTTTTTGTGATACAAAAATTGCATTAATTGTTTTTTTACACGCTCTTTTGTTTTTATATGCCTATGTATTGTTTTTGAATTTCGAATACGCCACGTCTTATAATATACCAAAAAAAAGACCTAAAGTAATATTTTGCATTTTTGATAAGGGTTAGGCAAACGTAATTTGTAAAGCCTGAATTCCCGAGAGACGCCATTTTTCACAGATTGGGTACGAATCAAAACTCCATGGTGATACCGTAATTTACCCACAACAAAATTCAACAGAAAATACTGTCTGACTCGGGAATCAAAGACACCTCGAGGTCAGCAACAGCTAATACAAATTAATAAATTCAACTCTTGAACTTTATAGGTATATCAAAGTAAGAAAAATAGAGAGAAAAGTTAGATGGAATAAAACAGGAATAAAATTAACTTAAAAATATATAGGGTTATTTGTAAAACACCAGCATCCTTAAAAGGGTCATTCAACTCATCATTATGAACAACTTTTACTATGGGACCAACCCTGAAATCGCAAAAAAAAATCAGCGGTTTCATACATTTTGTTGAGTCATGTGAACATAAATCAAGTCAAGGGTTACAGATACCAATCTAAGAGATAACTTCGAAAAAGTCAGAGATCAACGGTCACCACTGGGTTATCGCTGCTCCGTTATATATTCTTTAATAAATTCTTCATCACTACATATTATAAAACAAAGTCCTCCGCCTCGTTTGTCTGTCTGTTTGTCTGTTCGCGATAAACTCAAAAACTGCTACACCGATTTTTAGGCTGTTTTTACCAATGGATAGAAAAGTTGTCGAAAAAAATTTTAGTGTAGAATTTGTTAAGTTTTGTATACATTGGCTAAAATATAGTGTTATTTGTTGGAACGTGGTCAAAATTTCACGACGTCCACGCGAGCAAAGCTGCAGGCATCAGCTAGTGCGTTATTAAATATAATATCCCAATTCCCAAGTTTCTTTCACATTACAATTCCATATAATGAATCTGAGCTTTTATTGTTACCTTACCGCTTATTCAAGTTGTAAAAGTTAGCCAATTAAAACTTTGTATGATAAATCCAATGTTACGAATTTGAATGGAATATTAGAAATATTACGTGAACGCGTAATGTACGCTTGAAATATTAATTTAAAAGGTATGAGTAGGGTTAAGTTACTTTACTAATGATTTACGGAGGGTTGAAATCGCTCAATGTGAACTCTAAGAGTTCTAAGACTTAGAAGAAAGGAGAAAACAGACTAAGGTATGATTTCACAAAACTTTTTAGACTCGTGAATACCAGGGATCATGTTCCTTTCCATATTACTTAGTCTTGGATTACTTTGTTCTTATTAAAAAACTATTATTCTTGGAATAACCCCTTATTTACTTGAGTACGATTTAAGACTCCATATCTTGATTAAATTGGGTCTTAGAATCTAAGCACCTAAGGCCACTGCGGCCTCGGAAATCTTCAAACTGCGCTAATGCTACCTTAGTGGTTGCTATATCTTTGAGCCTTTTATAGTTGATACGCTAAAGTCATGGGATCCAAGTGCGTATCTCCTATATCAGGAATTTTCTCGGAGACTAGTCGACAGCACGCATGACAAGACTGAAGAATTTATCTTCCTTTGCTCAAAGAATCACTATTGCCATCCAGCGTGTCAGCCTACTTTTTATTTTTTGTGGGTAGTCAAAAATTCCCTTCCGCATATCGTACGTCCGAGGATGTACGATTATGTTGCTTGCACCTACTAAAAACATGTCCCCCCTACGAGTTCCTCGTGCTGGCAGCCTCTTGGACACGCTCCCTGCAGACTGCAATGATGAGAAGGAATAAAATGTATAATTTTTGAGATTTATGTAATTTATTAGGTTACTTACTCTTACTTGCTATTTGCATTATAGCAAGTAGGAGTAAGTAGTATAATATATTGTTAACTTTTCGATGAAATAAATTATATATAAATATTCTTTGATTCAAACGCGTGTTAAAATCTAAGCCACCCAAAGTACTGTCTTTACTTTTATATAGGTACCTTTGTTTGTATCTTACTGTTGGGTAAAAACCTTACTATTTGTAACCAAATATCTTCCTTTTGTGATGTCTCGAACCAAGCTCTTCCCGCAATTTTTTAGGTCAACTCGTCACTAACACAGCGGCCGCCTTCGTTTTTACGTAGCCCTACATGAAGGTTTTTCCTGCGCCAAGGGTGCAATGACATACATGTAACTTTACACAGCACAAAATATACCCAGATCGGAAAAGTAATACACACAAACCTTGTTTGTACGAATCTACGTCATTGTCTGTAAGGAAATTCGCAACATAGAGCGCAGAAAGCTACTAATCTGCTATCTCGTTCGCACATTGAAGTTGATAGAAGACGTAAAATCAATGAATATAGTTTTGGTTGACTGCCTCGTTGATCTAGCAGTAGCAAGCGCGACTGCTAAACACGAGGTCCTGGGTTCGATCCCCGGGTCGGGCAGTGTTATTGGGTTTTTCCATTACGAAATTCTCAGTAGCAGCACGGAGTCTGGAATTGTGCCCGGTTAATGGCAATAGGCTCGCTCCCTATTATATGGGACTTATAGCCGGCGAAACGTCGGTGTACTGCATACACCTCTGCCTACCTCCTCTGGGGAATACAGGCGCGAGTCTATAGTTTTGGAAAATCTAAATATACCAATTGAAAAAATGTTAAATGAATGTTTTAATGAATTTATGCAATTTTTTATTTGAAAACATGTTTCCATTAAATATTTCATTTTTAATTGTGCACATATCTAAAGTTCTGTTCAGCTTGTAATATTAAACTTTAACAGTTGCTAGTTTTTGCCCTAAGGAATTAATTTCGACGCTTTCATACAACTAACAAAATAGTTTAAATAATTTAATCACTTAATAATTGAATTATTTTTCCATATGTATGCAAATTACACGGTGGAAGTTCCGAACTCTTGGGAATTGGTAACTTCGCCTGTTACCCTGACATTGACGTAAATTAATGTCACTAATGTCACTTTAAATCTGACGGGTAGACAAAGAAAAATGAAATTAGAAAAATAGTTTAAATTTCGAAGCTATTCGAATGATCAGAGAAATGGGGAATGTTAAATAAAAAGTAATATTTGAATTTAGAACTCTAATATTTATTTTAAATTTATCTAATATTTGAATATTATAGAATGATATCGAATGAAAAGTTAAAGAAAAATAAAATCAGATATTGGAGAAGGTCGCAGACGTTCGGGCAGGGTACATAAGTGACTTGAGTGGTTTCCAGTCGGACATCAGTAGGTAATTTGGTCAAGTACTACCGTTAGCATTCCAATATTCTAAAGACACTAGGAGACACTCGCATTACAACGGCCCGAGTGGCGTCGGAGGATCAAGAAAGGCGTTAATGCCTTTGAGCTCCTGCGTTTGCAAGATCTCGACGCAAAACGCCAACTCCGTAAAACCCGGCCTAAACTCACCTACAACTACACCTGCAATGAGAGCGGTCAGCTGCACTGTGCTCTTTGCGACCGCATTTTCAAAACAAAATTTGGCTTCGCCAGTCACATCCGTGCACACGACAGGAGATGAATTTAAGGGTCGCCGTCGACGGATACGTCGAGGAGGACATCATCATCATCAATATTCTAAAGGACATAGACCTTTTAGATTTTCAAATCTTCGATTAAACCTAAATATTTAATAAGAAATTTGAAAAAACAACTGATACGGATGGGATTCGAACCCACGATCTTCGGCACGGAACGCCGAAGATCGTGGTTCGATCGATAAGCTAACTTGTGCTAAAACATGTAAAAATTTCACAAAAATATTCGATTAAACCTCTCTAGAGTAGGTACTAACCGACTTTAGGTCCAAAATTAAATACAGGTCAATTGTCCTAAATGAGCGTATCGTCCACCGCGGAAAACACTTTCTTGTGCCTAAAAAATACTTCTAGCACCATCTATGAAACTAAGACTACAACAAAATTTTAGGGGGAAACTACACTGGAAAATGGAAAATAAATTGAAAAGTATTGATGTAACACACTGTATTCAACCTAAGTAACCTAACTAACCTAAGTAACCTAATACGGTCTAAGTTAAGACCCGATTGTCATGAAGATCTTTGACAGTCGTTAAATTGAGTCAGTCCCTCATAAAATCCTGAAACAATCTAACTTCAGAATATCGTATCCCCTTTGGGTTGCGGAGGTCAGATAGCCAGTCACTTCGTAGAAAACTGATATTCAACTGCATCTGGTTAGATTAGAAGCTGACCCCAACAAAGTTTGGGAATAATAAGGCCAGGAGGATGTTATTAAAAGTAATAAAATTAATAGCAATGTAGATATTAAATGTTTACATTGTTATTAATATTAGTATACAAACTTTAGCTTGTCTCTTGATTTAGGTAATACCATAGAGTATTCAAGAAAATATTAGAGTGATAACGTCAACCACATTGCCTTGTGCGAAGCGAAAGCAGGTCTCGCCATACAAATGTTAAAATGTCATTTTTTCAAATTAAGTTTTCTAGACGTTTTTCAAAATTTTACTCAGCAGTTAACCATGATATAAGCTAAAATGTAACTTTTTCGCTCGTGGAGCCTAGTTGAACCGCAGTCGAACGAGGTATGATCGCAAACGGAGCTCGTGTCGCGGCCGCGTTGTTCATACCCGTGCTCACGGTTCATACTTCTATAGGGTTGCTCTATTTTTTTCTTATATACTCTAAGGGTAATACCCTCTATAAATCTATCCCGTTTATTTCCAAACAAGATGGCGCTGAAGTGAAAATCTTCTATTTGCCACGTACCTCCGTATATTTAGGTACCTAAATACATTTGCCAACGTTTCGACATCCGTACCCTTGTCTGGCCATACACAATGAATGGAAACATTTCTCACTACATACTATAAGTTATTTTGACTCCACAATATTACACAATGCGGCTTAAAGTATTGGGGTCTGACAGAGTAATATACCATTACGGTTAGTGTCGTGATGGCGTAGTGGTATGACGGGTGACTGGCAAGTCAGAGGTCTTAGGTTTGAACCCAGGCGAGCACCTCTGACTCGTGACTCGTTCTTTGGAAAGTATGTTAAGCGATGAGAGTAAGGGAATAGAGAGTGCACCTGTGTTTGCGCACAAACTTATGCACTATTAATATCTCTTACGCAGTTGGATGATCTCTGTTAAGATTGGCCGCTGTGATAAAATTCGACCAAGAAAACATATGGCATAATGAGAATGGAGTAGTTATAGGTTAGATTAGATCAGTTTACGAAATTAAATAAGCTCTTCTCAATGGAGCTTCTACCAGCTCCAGGTACCAGCTACAAAGAAATGGCTGTTGGTAGGGAACCAACAGCCAATTCCTTGACCTCCTTTAAATACACACACACATACATATTTATTTTATGTAGGTACTCTATATTCTATATATCTATATATTATGATTATTTTGTTTAATTTGGTAAATCTGTCTAAACATTGACATTGATATCATTAAATTAGTAAACGCTGAGAACTTCTTATTAAGCATGCCGTTCTTTGGTTTTTACATCAAGCATTTTTCAAACGAATTCTATCCCAATAATTATGTATACCTATAACTATACAATATATATAGGTATACAAGAACTAGTCTGTTTTGCTTCTAGCCTGTGTTTTATCCTAAAAAACCATCATTAAAACAATTCAGATGAGCATATGTTACAAAACACTACAGATAAAACGAAACCTTTAAAGGATTAAGCTCCAAAAATTCTCTGATTTTATTTATGGCCACACTCAGCTCTAATAGAAAAAGGTTGAACATAAATCCATAAAATATGCGATACTCGTCCTCACACAATACAAATATTTGGTTACGTTGTACCAACCGCACATAAAAATGACGTATAACTTTCATGCGGATTCTACTCGCTTCGAGATTAGGTAATTTTTCCTAAATTTAATTTCCACTTCTAACTTATGTGGTTTGAAATTGGCGTTCGTTACATTTGATGGTTGGGTGGAGTCAGATGGGATTTTTATTCTAATTCTGAATGTGGTAATGTGTTCTGTCATTATCGTTCGCCGTTGTCGGTTTTCGAGTTTGTTTTAACAACTAAAGGTTCGTACAATAGCGTACGAGGTCGTGAAATTATTTCTTTCCACGATCTTATTTATATAAAAAATAATCCCTGTTTCTTTTGGTCTCGCCTGTTTCGCCAAAGCGGCTGAACTGATTTTGTTTTTTTTTTGTGTATGTATGAGTGGGACCCCGGATAGTTTGTATTTACAATTGGACTCGGTAGGTAGAGCTGCGATCGGTTAAAATGAGAACCACAGGATGTTTTCCCTCACCGTTTTAGCAACTGATAATTATTTTATATACTAGTATAAATAATGAAGTTGAAGCATGTTATATGCTTATTATAAAAACGTCAAGAGTCAGAGGTGCCTTGGGATTGAACTCGAGACTTTTAACTCTACCTAGTGCCTATAGCCTAGTGGTAAGTGGTATGACCGTTTCTCAAACACAAAAAGTCCTTTTAAAAGTAGAACAAAAACATTTATGTATATACTGTGACCGTTACACGTCTCGCTCAATGGAGCGTCGGATTTACACAAGAAAGTTTTATAAAGGATCCGACCAAACCGACCGGCAGCAAATATTTTTATCTGTACCACCGTTAGTCTGTTGATTTGCGTACTCCCGAATATGGACGCAATTTAGTGTTGTTTTTGCAAGAATAAAGCGAAAATATTTTACAAGTATATTTATTTATTTTAAACCTTTTTGGAATTGTTAAATAATATCATCAAGCAGTGACAGTTTAGTGCAGTTTTCTTCAACGTGTGGTTCTATAGGGGAGTTGTAAAAGGTTGGGAAAGCTACTGCAGTAAAAAATAATTATGTATTTATCTGAACCCTTAATTATGATATATGTTGGATTGAATATTTGTCACAAAATAAAATACATGAAAAATAGCAACGCCTATCCTACCCTACCCCCCGTCGCGAAATATTTCTTCATACTAAAGGGGCCGTGTCATTAATAAGGTTGAAAAACACTGGACTAGTGGTATGACCCTTGAACTGCGAAGAAAAAGATCGTAGGTTCGAAACATAGGCACGCACCTCAGACTTTCAGATTCATGTGAGTTTTAGAAATTCATTATCACTTGCTAAAACGGTAAAGGAAAATATCGTGAGGAAACCTGAACCTGAGAGATTTTTCAATGGTGTGTAAAGCCATGTCAGAGGCCGCCCGGCGGTTTGAACTCTGACACCAGGTTCATCAACCATACGATAGAGAAGGAAGATCGTCATCAGGTAAAGTTTTGTATACTTAGATATTTTAGGGCAGATACAGTCTTGCATGACACCTTTATGAAAAACATCATAGAAGGCAAAATAGAGGAAAGGCGAGGAAGACCAAGGAGAACATATTTCAAACAAATTCAGGAAAAAGTAAATGTCATGTTGTATCAAGAAATTAAAGAATTGGCTAAGAATAGAGAAATTTGAGGAAGCTCCACCGACAAGAGCAAAGCTCTTAAATAAAAATATAATAAAAAAAACAGTCTTGCATCTGGATATAAGCCACCGTAATTAACTTATAAGTCTCTAATCAAACTTCGAACTCAAGCCAGCTGCTGTATAGCCTCTCTCTCCTCTAGTGTGAGTACGTCATCATTTTGCACACAATGATATTTTTTTTATCCTGCGCTACGTATGTGCTATCTACACGTTTAAAAATATCGTCGAAATATAATAAAAACTTGGAATACCAATTCACAAAATGTACAACTCTTCAATAGTTAGAAACTTGACGGCTGTCGGAAACTACTGAACATAAGTGACGCCTTAGCTCGTAAAACATGAAATATGACGTCATATTCTTAGAAAGGATCAGGATGTATAAAATGAATGTTTTTACATCACTAAAATGTTACGATGCAATTTTCATAAAGTGATACATGGGGAGTAGGGAGGACGAGTATAAAAGTGTAGTCAATTTGCGAGTGTAGGAGGGGCTTTACTGATTTTTATGGCTATTGGAAGATGAAAAAAATAGGATTATCATGTAACTGGCCATGTGACAATAAAAAAACTGTTTGTTCTTCATCGTAACAAAACAAAACAACACATACAAACCATATACAAACACAATTTTTTTTTCAGACTCACGGTCTGTATTAGGTAGGTCTGTGGGGGGGGGGGGGTAGGCAGAGATGTGCAGTACACTCAAGTTTTGCCGGCTATGTTATAAGTCCCATGTAATAGGGGGCGAGCCTATTGCCATTAACCGGGCACAATAAAATATTCTAAGATAAAAATTCAGCAATACTATTGTGAGGAGCAGTAATTAGTATAACAAATTGTTTTGGCCCTCTCCCCCATTTTTTTTTTGTAAAATTTGTTTTAAATCACTTGGAATATCCTTAAAAATAACGTGAGAAAAATGTTAACAATTATTTATAGCTGACAAAAAAAAACAACAGTCTGCCATCTTGGATTTGAGGCTCAAGAAAGTAATATTTCGAAGTGCATATTGATTTTTAGACTCTACGATGTGCAACATTCTGGATATGGTTTTATAATAACTTGTAACACCTTTTCCTTCTTAGTATGAAAAGGTATCGTATGGTTCGCGTAATGTATAGTCTTAATTTCATTATATAAAGTCTTAATTATAATATTCTGCACATTTTTTTAAAACCATGTTTATACACACTGTCACAGTTATAAGGTAAAGTGTTTTAATCTAAACATTTTTACGCCAAAGTATGTCAAGAAAAATTATTATGCAACTGTAGAAATACGACTTCGAATGTTATACAATCAAATATGGAACCTATTACCTAATAACAAGGATAGCATTTGAATTTGCGTATTCTCCAAGACATACCAATTTTTATAAATTTCTACAGAAAAATACTAAAATTCCTGCTTTGTTGGTAAGTACAGCAAATAAGCTTCATTTCACAGGAATTTTCTTCTGGCATCGTCTCTGTTGTTGAAGCTTGCCAAACTTGGTCACGGTATGTAACACAACTTAGGATATAGAATCTACTTTACGTCCAAGAAGAATCTATTTGGATTGAGGCCAGTCTGGCGTTGCCAGATAAGCATTGGTAAGACTGAACATTTCAAGACAATTGCTTTCTTATATATTTTACAGAAATGAAATTGTTAAAGAATTTATTAGTTTGTTCGCTCTCCATACATGTTTCAGTAAAAGTTTTTAAACTTTTGCGATTGGAATCATGGTTTTCAATATTATTTTGGGTCTGTTCGCGCATCTATTATCTGTTCGCCAATAGACCCGAAATAATATTTAAAACATATTTCAGTAGTTTTGTTTTCTTTAGATAACTAGTCTAACTTATTTATTAATCTAATTTCAGAATATACCACTGTACCAATATTAGACGCTGGCGGTCAGATAGGCATTCATTTTATTTAAAAAAAAACAGATTTTACAGTGGGATAGGATTATACAATAGATACCTTTACCCTTACCCTTAGAAGAATACGATACCTTTGGATATAATAAACAACTCAGGATATCATATTCTTCCTTTTAACCTTAACTGTAAGAACTTATTTAAATTGCAAGGATAACGAATATCCCATTCAGTCGCCACACGCCCTAGGCGTGTAAAAGATTTGAAATTTCGACTGGTGCCGATGGGATACGGTGGCTCAGCGGTTAGAGCGTCGACACGGTACGTCGAAGATCGTGGGTTCGAATCCCATCCGTATCAGTTGTTTTTTCAAATTTTCTTATTAAATAATTATATCCCATTCAGATTTTCTTTTTCTTAATTTTTTTTTCATGTCGTATAATTTAAAACAAAGGCAATGCTTCTAAATTATAATTGAAGAAAGCGATAATAATTTGTTTATGGGTTTTATCAAGTATGTACTTTATTAGTTTAAACGATTTAGCTGCTTTGTAAACGCTTGCGAATTTTTTCAACAGAATTTAAAAGCGTATGGAGGAAAGATGAAGCTTATGAAGTAATTATTTTGTAATAAAGTTACATTGCTCTCTCAGCGTTGCACTGCGGGGCTTTTGATTAAATAAATAAATAAATAAAATAAAATACATTTATTCTCAGGTACAACCCATAGTTTACAGTACATTGTCATTAGGTACATGTAAATATTGAATGCCTATTTTAAATTTACTTTACATTTACATTGTAGCAAATGGTATCTATTGTAATTAAATTAATTGAATTGAATTGAATTTATAAAATTGAATTACATAAATAAAATTAAATTAAATGAACTAGGATAGAATTAAATTAGATTTTAAATTGGGGTCCTTTTTATATAAGGAGGATTTTCAAACAATAATATTTTGAAATACCTATAGCCGAAATATTAATTGCCATATACGAAGAAATAGTTAACTTCGTATATAGCCCTTAATATTTCATTGTCAGATATATGTATGCGGCTCATAAAGGAAGCTTGTGCCTTTCGCATGACCGCTTATTAAAATCCAATATGATTTTTTTATTGTTTGACCGCAAAAAGGAAATTAATAAAAAAAATAAAAAAAAACAGGTTACGTACACACACACTTAGGTACGGTATGCAAATGTGACTATAGCTGAGTCACATCACCACACTGTACAGTCAAGAGCAAAATTATGTACACATGTAGAGGAATTCAAATGATTATTTTTTCAAGTACAGTATTAATTTGTTAAAAAATATATAACCTAAGTATTGGTAAATATCTACTGATGCTTACTGCAATATTTTTACATTTTAAATAGGTACGCGTTTTTATAGAATGGCTTTTGATAAACTCTACATGTTTACATGTTTTCGCTCGTGACTGTACGTGGAAGACACGTGACTTGTCAGACATAAAAACAATTTTACTTAATACCTAAATGAAAATATTTAATAAGCTACTCGCCAAAACAAGTGACTCGAGCAAGACTTGAATCCGCGATCTTTTGGCGTGTTGTGCATTCATTTTAGTCCCGCCTGAGTCAGATTTTTTTGCGAAATTCTTATTAAATATTTTTATTTAATAAGCAAAACATGTGCATTATTTATTGGTATTCGTAAAATTTAACCTACTTACTTAAAAAATAAATTAATTGGCTCTGTGCTTTATTCGTGAGGAGGTAATGGACAGACAAACAGAGTTACTTTCGCATATACATAATTACGTAATGGTAGATAGCAGCTACTCATTAGTTCCAACTGGTTTGCTTTGAAACATATTATTAGGTCGAATTATCAGCGTTCCATAGATTATAATCTATACCGCAAATCAATTTGCAATTCCATCTGGATTCACTCCAAATATTTGGTGATTGCGTATTCCCTAATTGTATCTGTTTGTTGATTTTGTGAAATGGTATGTTATTAGATAGAAATTGATGAAAACTAGTTTCGACATGTTCATGATCTTGTAAAAATTAATTACGAAGGAAGAAAAGAAGCGCTTGCCACGGGTTTGTACCTTGTTTAGTTGACACGGACAGGCCTTAACTACTAGGTAAATTTAAAAATGTAACAGAATTTGTATGTAATGATCTGTCAGGTAATCGTCGATCGTCGACTGATAAGTAAGTGGATCCCAAGGCGCACCTCTGACTTTTCGTAAGTTATGTGCGTATTATAAATTAAGTATCAGTTGCTAAAACGGTGAGGGAAAATATCGTGATGAAACCAGCACACCTGAAAATTTTTCAATGGTGTGTAAAGCCATGTCAAAGGCCTATGGGCGGTTTAAACTCTGACACCAGGTTGTTCATCAACCATACCATGAAGAAGAAGATGAACTTTCGATCCAGATGATATTATTATTTTCCAGATGATTGATAACGCTTCATCTCAGGCAAAAAGAAGTATGCAGTGCATTTTAAATTGCAGTGAGAAACAATAATCAAATTCCAAAATTTTATTTGTATATTTTCTCCACAAAACCAAAATATTCTGAATTCTGAATACTAACTGAGTTCGAATACTTTCAACTGCATAAAATAATTTTAATACTTGTTTTAATGGAAGTTTAGCTTTTATACTGATAAGCTTGTTGGATTTATTCAGCTACTTTGTTGCTGAAGTATTGCTATTACACAAAATTAAAGCAGTTTGTTTGGTGCACAAACTATGGATATACTCGTACATGTCAGCTATTTACGCGTTTACACAAACAATAGCCATCAATGCTGTATCATCTTAAAGATTCTGGAAATGCTTTTATATAACGATTATTCAGCCTATATATTATTGATTATTATTAATTATATTCATTGACTGCCTCGTTGGTCTAGTGGTAGCAAGCGCGACTGCTGAGCACGAGGTCCTGGGTTCGATCCCCGGGTCGGGCAAAAGTGTTATTGGGTTTTTCCATTAGGAAATTCTCAGTAGCAGCACGGAGTCTGGAATTGTGCCCGGTTAATGTCAATAGGCTCGCCCCCTATTACATGGGACTTATAAAATAGCCGGCGAAACGTGGGTGTACTGCACACCTCTGCCTACCCCCTCTGGGGAATACAGGCGTGAGTCTATAAAATAAAATTCAGCCTATATAGTGTAACTTGAAAAATCACCATGTATCAAATCTAGACCTGACTATCGTAAAGGCTATTCTTGCTTGCACTATAGTAGCGCTACCTACACTGATTGACCAATAGCAGAAATGGATTTTTTTTTTCTGAGCCCCTTTTTTTTATTAAAAATAAGAACAGATGTGGACATTCTCTAAACAGATGATGTGGTCATCGTGTGCAAGGGAATTTGTTTTAAAATTGGTCAGATATAAATTTGGTCGATAGTACCTACTTATCTCATACCTATTGAATATATTTTCGAAAGTATAAGAATAATATAAAGTAATAGGAAAACAACTAAATAAATAATAACCAGTAACTACTAACAGTTTTTCATATTTGGACGTCAAAAAATTATTTTCAGAAGATAGATTCGCTTTATTATTTCCAATTGACCTAAATCGGCTCACCCCAGGAATGCCATTTCGAACACAAATGGCAAAAAAAATTGTTGTATTTAGTACCAATAATTTTACAGCTGTCGTCGAATGTACACAAAAAAAAGAAAGTAATATCGCGCACAAAACAAGGGAACAAAGATGCCTCGCTGTAAGGGCACCTATAAAGGTTTATCACAATTCTGTTTTAGAATATTCAGGTAGAATAAAAAAAGGGCGGCTGTTACACAGAAATGTATCTACAATGGTTACGATAAAATAGCATCAGAAAAAGATTTTTTCTATTTAACTTGCTTAAGTCGTTATTTTAAGTGATGATTTAGTTGATATACAGTGGTTTAAGCAGTGATAGGCTATTGGTATGTCGTTGACTTGCGAGTCAGAGGTTTCAGGTTTATTACCTGCTCCGTACCTCAGAAAGCACGTTAAACCGTTGGCCCCGGCTGTCATGAAGATCTTTGACAGTCAATATAGGGAGTTAACCCTCGTTTTTATGAGGGCACTAACTCCTGACAACTGATCTAACTTCATAATATCGTTTTGGGTTGCGAGGGTCAGAAAAGCAGCCACTCCATAGAAAACTGATATTCAGCTGCATTTGGTTAGTTTAGAAGCCGACCCCAACAAAATTTAGGAATTATAAGGCTAGAAGGATAAAGATGATGATTAGTTTACATTACATTGAGTTTATAAACAGGTAAAAGGGTAGAGAGGTTAGGTTAGTTTCAGTTTAAACCGAAACTTACTTAGACATGTTATTTTTTTTAATAATGTATTTTAACTTTATTAACATTATTTTTATATAGAAATTTTACAGGGACAAAAACGGGCACATATTACTTTTTATATAAATTGTCAGTATTTTTGTTGCAAACGTTGATTAGTAGCGTATAGATAAAGTAAATTGATTCTATAACACTACTATATTATTATAATATGCATCTCTCTACTAGATTCTTTCATTGTTCTTTGGGTACAATTCACAAACAAGCCAAGACAAAAAGGGCTCCGATTTGATGGAAAAACTCTCTGCAATAAGAAGATGAGAGCGCCCTCTGGAGACCTTACCTTTGGGTTGGGTTTCAGGGGAAGCGTAGAATCCGCAGCGAGAGAAAATGTATAGGCAATACAAAAAACTCGAAACGTCTACAATAAAAAATACGTTCTTTTTGGTGTTGTATCGCTTACCATCAGAAGAATAAAATTAAAAGTCTTCTTATCGTGTGGTTGATGAAAAACTTGGTGTCAGAGTTTAAACTGCCCATAGGCCTCTGACATGACTTTACATTGAAAAATCTATCAGGTCTGCTGATTTCATCACGATGTCTTCCCTCACTGTTTTAGCAACTGATAATTAATTTTTAATACGCACATAACTTACAAAAAATCAGTGGGCCTTGGGATTGAAATCGAGATCTCTGACTTGTCAGTCGACGGTCATACCAATTATCAGTTGTTATAGCACTGCTATCAGTGCTATAACAACTGATAATCATTTTGTAATACGCTCAAAATTAAAAGTTAAAAGCAATCTCAGATTCCCGCCCCGCTCCAAGGGGCACCATACTCACACCCATTTTGATTTCTCCGAGACCCAAGCGAGCATTTCACCAGACTCTCAAATAGGCACAGACAGAACGACAACCTTATTTTTAGGGCTACATATTGTCTTTATCGTCGCGGTATATGTAACGTTTGGGATTTTATATCTTTTCATGTTTACCTGTTCTATGTAGAGCAGAGGGATTATTATAAATCTGCCACGATATTGTTTTGTTTGCGATAGTCCCTTGAAGTGGGGCACCGTACTTGATATGTATGTGCTGTTTTCTTAGAATGTTTGGGATGTTTTATAGATTTTATATGACTGTTTTTTTACTAGCATAGTTGGCTGCTAATATTATATTTACCTATGTATTGAGTCGTGATAGCCTAATGGTATGACCGTTAATTGGCTAGTCAGAGTTCCCAAATTCTAATTCAAGGCACGCATCTCTGATTTTTAGTAAGTTATGTGCGTATTATAAAATAAATTATCTCTTACTCCATGCCTCGGAAAGCACGTAAAGTTGTTGGCTCTGCGTCTTACCTCTCTCAGGTCATGTCGGATCGCTGCCGTCAAATCGGACTATGAGAATGATGGAATAGAGAGTGCACCTGTGTTTGTGCATTTGTGCAACTTGTGCACTATAAATGCACAAGTTGCACAAACACAGGTGCACTCTCATCATATTATAATATCTCCTGAGTGGTTGGCTAATATCAACTAAGATCGGCTGCTGTGATCGAAATTCGGTCAGGATGCCATTCAAATAAAAAATCCAAATCAAAAATAAATAATATCATATCGATCGAAAGTTATCAAAACTAAATGCTCCAACTTACCTCCATTTTGTTTCTGATATCAGAGTTTTTTTTAGTTTTCATCTGTAAGCTGGTACTGTTCGCAACCCATCAAGAAATTGTCAACAGTATCTTTGTATAGACTTTCATTATTCTGATGTAGTCAAGGATTTAAAGTTTAAAAGCTGTTATGATAATGAAGTGATGTTACTTTTGCAGAATTTACAAGAGAAATTCCTTTTATAGAACGACTGAATAGGTGGTTCTAAGTATTGGAGATTTGAGCTAAATTTGGCACTCAAATGGATTAATTTGGTAAAAGCACTGACCTCAAAATGAAATATGGATTATTGCAAAATTTACGTAAACGTTGAAAAAATGTATGTTATGTATGTGTATGTCTAAAGCATTTTAATTTACGTCTTAGGTCATATATTACATAAGTAGCCTAAATTTTAACACATTTTTAAAGATTTATTTAGTGTGGTTTATTGACCTAATAATGTATGGTCGAAATCATAATAACATAGTTATTACAAGTTACGTATCAATTATAAATAGGTAACATACTTACATTAAACATTTGACGCACCACATAGAATATTTTATTTCAAAGCACTGCACGCGTGTCTTACGACCAAATGACTAGCTTGACTAGACTAGCATGCAATTGTTTTTCTTTGTGCATTTTGTATCTCTTTTGGTTGGGTTAATTTTGAGCGCGGACCAACTATTGCGCGACCCTTTATTTGTATTGACGGGCACGAAAGATGAGAAGGTTTTATGGAAAAATATTGCAACGCTTGTTTTAGCAATTTTTTTTTCAAATTATTTTATGAACGCTGTAAGGAAAGCAACAATCTACAAATTCAAAAACTCTAATATTGAACTTTCCAAAGGATTACTTGGCAGATGAAAACTTTGATACCATACAGTCAGCAACACTTTTCTTCGAGTGTCAGTAAAGAATTCCTTAATTGGCTCATTTCAAAAGTTTTAATTAGGTGAGCTGTGATATTTCATTCGTTAATTGGACGAAATTAGTACGAAGTTCCCGCAGTATCTTAGGTGCTTTACAGCCATAGTTGTTGTCAGAAAAAGCTACTGCATGCTCAGCAAGCTCGCTTACTAATATTACGTCCCAAAATTTTGTCACAGTAGCAGTGACGTAGCGTGGAGGGGAGACAGGGGAGAGCATGTCCCCGGGCAGTATACAAAAGGGGGTGACAGCTAGCGCCATATTTTTTTAATTGGAAATAATGTAATTGCGCTTGTAGGTAATGTTACGTGTCAAGCAAAACCACAAGGGTGCAAAGAGAGGAGAAATGATATGATGAAACTTTACTGCACTGAAAAATCTAACGAATAATTAAAAGGAACGAATTTTCATTCTGCCCCGGGCGACAAAAACCCACGCAACACCACTGCATAGCAGGTAAGTAAGAAATAACAAATCCATCAACACAGTACAGTATACCTTTGAAATTCCGATTTGAATCGCTTTGAGAAACTTCAAGTGGTGACAAAAGTTGGAGATCAGTTATTACTTATGCGCTTTGTAAAGTTGAAACAGATATGCAAAATAAGTTGCACCAGTTCTAGTGAACAATATTGAAGTTGTTTTATTTATATTATTATATCAGAGACAATAATAAATTGATATTACATTGAGACGGGAAATTAATTATCATTTGCTAAAATGGTGAAGGAAAACATCGTGAGAAAACCAGCATACCTGAGAGATTTTTCAACAGTGTGTAAAATGATGTTAGGGTAGATACACACATAGTTGATTCGGCACATTCGGTTCGGTATTTTAGAAGAAATTTTATCCCTTAGACCCTTACTCTTAGAGGCCTACCAGCGGTTTAAATTCTGACACCAGGGGGCTTAGCCAAGTTGACTATCTACAATCGCTAACGCTATAGAAAACGAAAGAAATGTATAGGATTATCGTTATGTCACATGGTCAAAACAAGCGAATAGAATCTAATACTATACATTTCTTTCGTTTTCTATAGCGTAAACGATTGTAGATAGTCAACTTGGCTTATCCCCCAGGTTGTTCATCAACCATACGATAAAAAGAAGAGATTGAGACGGTTATGGTTATATTAGACCGACATGTATAGACAACTTTGGGGGCCTAAATGCCAAGCAGTGGGAGTCTACCGGCTGAAATGATGATGACAATGATTATTATGGTTTTACGATCAGTAATATCAAGGAGCTGGAAGCAGTCAGTCTGTGAATGGATGTCGATTTATATCAATTTATTTCGAGCGTCTATTGGCAGAAATGTTATTTGCCTCGATTGAAAATTGTAAGGGAAACCTTTTTCCAATAA
Source organism: Protodeltote pygarga (assembly GCA_936450705.2). Taxonomy (NCBI): domain Eukaryota; kingdom Metazoa; phylum Arthropoda; class Insecta; order Lepidoptera; family Noctuidae; genus Protodeltote; species Protodeltote pygarga. The sequence continues at coordinate 3,000,427 of OW388257.2, read as the reverse complement.
ATATCATATCTTATACTTGAGTTCGCTAACTTGTAGGACTTCGGCTACTTCAGGTGCCAAGTTGTGGAAATTGACAGCACGTCATCGCTATTAAATTTATGTTCCATACTGGATCATTTTAGAAAGTCTAGTTGACAATATCAGGAGAACAATATGTCTTGCCGTTACATTAAAATTGAACAATTATTAATGTCGTGTTCCACTGCACGACACCGTGCCGTGGTACAATGCGCTACAATGCTCTCTGTCTAGATTCGCGACACCGTGCCGTGTGGTACGATGCGGAGATTGCGCCTCAGACCCGTCGGCGTCGTTGATGTACAACGTCGCTCTGTGGTAGGTACGAATGTAGTATACAAGCCTCCGTGTTATGCAACATTGCCTTGCGGTATGACCAAAGATATTGGAAGTATTTCTATAGGTATGACACATGATATCGCACCGCGTAATACCGCGCTGTGGTACGACATACGACACCTAGCGAACCTGTAATGAGAATTTTATGAGAGGCAAATGACTTCATTTGCTTCTCATAAAATTCTTCTTCTTTCAAAGTTGCGAAATAAAATATACAGGGTGAAATTACAATCATGAGCATCCCTAAAAGAGGTCATTATGAACAACTTTTATTATGGGACCAACCCTGAAATCGTGTAAAAAAATCATCTGTTTCATACATTTATGGTCAGATAACTCAACAAAATGGAACAGATGAATTCTTTTTTGCAATTACAGGGTTGGTCTAATAGTAAAAGTAGTTCATAATGATGAGTTTAATGACCCCTTGTCGGGATGCTTATGATTAAAATTTCACCCTGTATACAATATACATACACATTCTAATATTTTTGAAAATCTGAAACAATGTAAATAACGTACAGTCGGCAAAGGAGTTAAGTTAACAGGGCCGCTAGTTAGGGATACAGTTTTTATAGAAATGTACATTTAGTTGTGTAAAATAGTTAAGTGTTCTACAGGTTTCAGTCACACCTTTTCAGAAAATATTATAAAATTAATAAATCAGCCTGTAACTGTCCCAATGTAGGGCAAAGGCCTCTTCTCATACAAAGAAGGATTGAGCATTAATCATCACGCTAGCTCACTGCGGGTTGGCAATTTCAGACTATTAAAGTCCAGTCCATTTCCTTACGATGTTTTCCTTCACCGTTAGTCAGTGGTGTCTTAGATTAACTAAGAAAGTACATATGACATTGAAAAAGTCACATTGGTACATGCCAGGTTCGAACCCACACCCACGCGCTTGCAAAGCGGGTCCGTACCCAATGCGCCACCACGACACTGTTCAGAAAATATGGTAAAATGAAATTATGTTGATAACATCTTGAAAAAATCACAACCTTAACTAGCGCCCCTGCCAACCTAACTACTTTGCCGACTGTACCTTCTGTGGTATTTCCATTTACAAAGAAACAAGGAAGTGTAAAGAAGCCTTTATTGATTTTGCAATATCCTGTTATTTAGGTTAAGTGGCTCGGGGTGTTAGGATTAATTAAATACTTGTTAAGAAGCGTCGATAGCTAATCGTTAAGGAGAATCAGATAAAAGCCTTCGATACCTAATAGTTATTGGTGTTAATGTTCACTGTATGTATTTAGCGCCGAATTTAGTTTTCGGTAAGTAAAAAGTTAGTGATAGACTATAGATTACTTTACCTAGTATTAGTAATAGGTACGATCAGAGACTTAGTAGTAAACATCCCAACTAGCCTGTTTAAATATTAAAATAAGCTATTTAAGATTTGTATATTGGCTCTAGTTAATCAGAGAGTGTTGTATACATTATTTATTTTAAAAAAATTAAGATTTTTTATCATCAAGAGTCACCTTTTAAATAAAATAAAAAAATCAAAATTGGTTCATCCGTTTGGGAGCTGCGATGCTACATACAAACAGAAATACATTAATCTTTTAAACTCCTATTAAATACCGGGGGTAAAAAAGGCGAAAACAAAATTATAATAAAATCGATTTTTCATTCAAAGACTTTAATAGGATTAAAATGAGGAAGCTTATAGACTTTAATTAGAAGCTTTTACAAACCTCTCCCTGTTAATAAAATTCTCATTATAATGAGCTTTAGAATGCATTCATTATACAAGGTAAAGAGTAGGTGCAGGTACTATAAATATTTTATGTAGTTAGGGTTGTCAAATCGCTAATCGGTGCAGAATACCTACACAAAATTTTATATTTTTTAATTTAAATAGTATTTTTAACCGAATTCAAAATAAAAGGTGGTTTTCGACTCGAGTCGTAGTTTTTTTGGTAAACACAAATAACTCTGTAATTAGTAGGCCGATTTAAGTAATTATCTTTTTGTTGTAAAGAGTATATTCTCCAATTAGTCCCATATAAATATTGACGGAGATACAGAACGGAACTCCTCATCAGACGATAGCAAATCTCTCATGAGTGCTAATTTTTGTATGTTTGTATATGTTGTTGATAACCAATTTCCTAAGTTAATGTGCTACTCAACATTGTAATATTTTTTTTTAAATAAAGTAAAACCAACTTTAACCACTAAAAACCTAGAAATAACACTAAATCACTCGATTTGGACTCAGTGCTAAGGCTGAGGTTATGGTGGTTTAATCTGGAATTCAATTTTTACGCACTGGCATCCTTGCGGTAGTTAAGCATTTAATCAAATAAATTATAATTTTGTATAAAGGTGATTATAATTTTTGTAGTTTGATTGTAGTGATAATTTATGCGGCGATACGTACCTAAGTTGATTTTTTTTGTGACAACCTTAGCTTAAAAATATTAGAAGAGCCAGATTCATTCGCTCCCTGGCTATTTAAAGTTTTTTTATTTTTCTTCGTTATTACAAACTCCAAGGTTTGTTTAGGTTTTCAGGCAGTTCAGGTGCTTTCAAATGCATGTTGAGTTTACTTCAATGTTTTTTTTTTTCAGCCTGGCGTTAAATATTTGAGTTGGATTTAAAAACCATTAGCTTAGAATAAATAGAAGCTCGGTTTATTTTTGGTGAAGTTAGGAAATAAAACATAAGGCATGGATAGCCATAATAATTTGAAAAGTGGATACCTAACCCACAGATACCTACACTTTTTCTTTTTTTGGAAGAGATTGCCATGTACGATAAGTACGTACATTGTATAACTTTAGTCACAATTATTTCTTTTTTTATATGCTTTGTTAACTGGTGTGCAATAAAGAATATAATAAATAAATAAATACAGAATTAATTCTTTTTAAAAAATATAGAAATATCGCACATTAATAGTGTCCGTTTCATTATTAATTTAATTTATGGTTTTTCTTTAAAACCTCAAACATAATTCTTTTACCAGTTCAAAAATGTATTTATTTATAACATTTATAGCTATAATGATCAGTTAATTGTAGAAATATCTAGGACACATCAACAGTATCAGTTTCATTATAAATTAATTTATGGTTTTTCTTTAAAAATACTCAAACATAATTCTATTATAATCAGTCAAAAAATAAATTATAACGTTTATGGCTACAATAATCAGTAAAATGTTCACATTTCATCCACGGAAACTTTAACTCGACGAATCGTCAGCGTTCTCGTGTCATTTGAAAACTTTTTTATTACTATGCTTCAAAAGGCGGGACATTTATGAAAAGGCGGAAAACTCGTAAAAAACTGAGACGTGTTAGGCTGATCGTAAAGCGCCGGTGTATACCCGCGTCACTGCGTATTTTTTTTTACACACACTTAAATATTTTAAAGTTAAACTTAAGTCCGTACTAGAATTTAAAGTCTCACAAACTTTCCCATGATAGGTGACTAAAAAAAATAATAATGAAAAAATTAACCTAAAAGACCGCACGTCGTCGTCGGACATCGTCATCGACATCGTCGGTTTTGAGCTGGGTATAGGTAAGCCAGCATTTCGGTCCTAAGTAGTTTCGACCAGACGTCCCCACAGGTCTTTAAAATATTTTTTGTGTCATTTTTACATGTTTTTAGCACATGTTAGCTTTTTTCAAATTTCTTACAAAATATTTATAGGTCTTTAAAATTTTTTCAGGCGGGGCCCCCCACGATGACAGCGTCTCAACCCCTAAATGCTAATCATACGCCATAACGGCTTAATGATAATGTCTTCCTGATCGAATTTCGGTCCCCACGACTAATTTGTGAGCGCAAACACAGGTTCACTCTTAATTCCTACTTTCATAGTCTGATTGTTCACTGTCATAGTCCGATGGAAAGGCAATCCGACACGACCAGAGAGAGAGAGTTCAGCAGGTCTAACGGCTTTACGTCCTTTCTAAAGCACAAAGTAAGTTACCAGTCTACGATCATACCACTAGACATGATAACGGCTTATACGGTAGACTATGATATGAGTCGTGATAGCCTAGTGGTGGTGACCTTAGACTGGCAAGTCAGAGGTCTCGGGTTCGAACCCAAGGCGCGCACCTCTGACTTTTCGTAAGTTATGTGCGTTTTATAAATTAATTATCACGTTAAGCTGTTGGCCCCGGCTGTCAATTGTAGATCTTTGACAGTCGTTACGGGTAGTCAGAAGCCCGAAAGTCTGACAACCAGTCTTACCAAGGGGTATCGTGTAACCCGGTATCTGGGTTGTGGAGGTCTGATAGGCAGTCACTCCATGTAAAACACTGGTATTCAGCTGCATCTGGTAAGACTAGAAGCCGACCCCAACATAGTTGGGAAAAGTCTAGGCAGATGATGACAGGTAGACTTTGACGTGGCTGACTCCTATCTAAGATATAAAATAATTTATCATCCTCATTAAACCTCCACGTGGGCAAAGCCGCAGGCAAGTACTAATATTACTTTAATAAGAGGTTTACCTGTTAGATAAGACACATCGTAGCAAAGTTATGGCCCTGAATTATGTAGCAATATTAATTTCAATGTATTTTCCTTTAATGAAATACCGATAAGGAAGCGATTGGAAATTTCGCTTCAATCAAATTGTGCGCGTGCATATTTAATGAGAAGGGTCTCGTATCCTTTGTGTTTACTCGATGTTTAGATAGTATGATATATTGTGTATAGATAAACAAGTAATAATAATAATAATAAATCAGCCTGTAACTGTCCCACTGTAGGGCAAAGGCCTATAATAGGTACTCTTTTTCCTGTACCTACCTAAATACATGTAATACAGGTATATGAGATATTTAAGTAAAATGTACACCTCCATCTTTTAGAAGTCACAGGTGTATTTTACTTATATAGTAACAAAATGTTTAAGAGACTCTAAGTTAGAGAGGTTACAAAATGTGGGTCTTAGAAGTTTTCTTTACATGTATTAAAAATATTGTTACTGGACGCCGGCGTCCTTGCAGAAGGAAAGGTTTAAAGATGTATTTATGAGAAGGAAAAATCTGGGAGACTTAAAATTAAAGTTAAATTTTACATTATTATTTTACTCCGAAATTTTAACAACGAAGCTTCGATTGTCGGATTGCATGTTTGTTCGTTAAATTACCTTCTAATAGATTGATTTTTTTTTATGGATTTGTAACGAAATGACAGATGAAAGCACTAAGTACAATTAAACAGTGGTAATTTGGTGATAAGGATTGTGTTTGATGGTCTTCATTATTACGTTCCGATACGAAACATCGTTGTTCTATTTTCGGAGTAGAGCCCCAGGTTCATATTTACTTCGTTTTCGTCCTTTGTCATTTTTAACAGTGGCATAAAAGCTATGTATATCAAAAACATGAATCTTAACTTAAATCTGCTTTTCTTATAAAAACTTTAAACTTTTAAACAAGGTGATTGCCCGAGTGCCTCCATCACTACTGTAGCCAGCCAATGTTGGAACATTTATTGGCAAATGCTTTTAAAATATCTGTTAGAGCGCCAAGCTCCGCATTGACATTGTGTGTCATATTTTTATGTTTTATTTGCGGCCAATAACTGCGCACACTCTGCCACTGCAAAGTTATGTTTATGTACTTCATACTTTAAAGTGTTTAGTTACGACTTACTGCATGAATATAGTGTTATATTGTTATGTGTATTTAGAAAATAAAATTGGTAATTTTCTAATAAATTGGTTACCTATTGTAACGTTTTTTACAAAGTACTAGCGGGCTGGCGCGACTTAGTATGCGTTATTATCTTACCTCTACGCTTATTCTACCCTACCTTACCCTACACTACACTACCCGTATTTAGTTACGACTTTCTGCATGAATTTATTGTTAAAGTATTTAGAAAATAAAATTGGTAATTTCTTAATAAATTGCTTATTGTAACTTTTTTTTATAAAGTACTAGCTGCCCGACGCGACTTTGAAAGCGTTATTATCTTACCTCTACGCCTATTCTACCCTACCTTACCCTACACTACAACTACCCTACCCTACTCAACCCCTTCTCTACCCCTGTCTTCCTTACCCCTACACTACCCTACCCTAATCTACCCCTATCCTGAAATCGGCTACATATTTTGACTAAGGTGTAGAGTTTGTGAAGTAAAGGCCTCTACAAGCCCTTAGGGCGTGTAGAGTTAGAAGCTTGGTCTATAATATGAGATCTGATAACTTTTTGACAGTACGAGCCATAATGGCCTTGTCTTGGCTACAACATAAAAATGTGTTTGGTGGGATGGTTATTTACCAAACATACCTATTAAATATTTTAAGCATTTGCTGCTGCTATGATTTTAATAAAACTAGCGGCTTCACCCGCTGTTGATGTTGATGATTTGTAGCATATGTGTTATTGTGATGTTTAAGCTATAGTACTGTAAAGTTTTATCAAAATCCGGTCAGTAGTTTTGGTGTGAAAGAGTAACAAACATTCATATCAACACATCCTCACAAACTGTCACATTTATAAGATTAGTTTATTAACTTTATACGGCTTATAAGCAAACAAATTATAATTTTTAATTTAATCTAAACCAAATAAATGTTCAGTAAGAGATAGTCGATAATCCTGAGCTTATTCCGAGAATTTAATATAAAGACAAAGAATGGCAATTGCTGGACACGTGTGAAATATGAGAAATTCAAAACATCAAACAAATCAAGGATAATGTGGCACGTGGTATACCGCATAATAATAACGATAATAAAATGTGAGTCAACTAAGTTTAAATAATGTTTTCCGGACCGGATTTCGATCGCATCGGCCAAAGTCGACTCAGGCTAGCCAACTACGCAGGTGCACTCTCTATTTCTTCAATCTCGCAGTCCGATGTGATGGCTTCGCGGCAATCTGACGTGACTAGAGAGAGGGAGAAGATTTGTTGTAGAAGGACATAAACATAGCTTTTACTACTGCAGTAGAAAGGGTATTTTTCTCGTTCATGCTTCTTAGAAATATTGGTTGTCTTCGCGCGTCTTATTTTCGTCCTCTTAGGTAGTTTCCAATCAAACTAGACGCACCTCAATATTAGTGTTTCAACTAAAGTTTGATAAAATTCAAAAGCCACATGTACCACGTGGCTTTTGAAGGGACTAAGCAATATTGTACTATAAAGTATCAAATAAATAATTCAGGATACTTAACTTTAGCCGTTTCAAATTTAGATTACGTACATTTGACCCTTGGTTAACCGTATTTGATACTTTAATAATGTTACAGCGGCGCTCAGGTACTATTCTATCCGGTATGTAATTATCTCAACGTTGAAACAGGCTCCAACCTCTCTAATCAATTTTATCAGAATTTCTCACGGATACACTTATTTATTACGTTAACCTAGATTCTATAGAAAATTCTGTTTTAATTTTTGTAATATTATACTAATCTTCTTCTTCTTCTTCTTATCGTATGGTTGATGAACAACCTGGTGTCAGAGTTGAAGCCGCCCGTAGGCCTTTGACATGGCAATAATTATATTTTAATTATACTGGCTTCCCTGCGCGACTTCGTACGCGTGATATCCTGCTTCAACGCCTATTCTACCCTACATAGGGTAGGGTAGAATAGGCGTTGAAGCCTACCTACCTAGTTAACCTACTCTACTCTACCTCTATCCTACACTACCCTACTCTACCCCTACCCTACCCTACGCTCCCTCTACAAATCGAAAACCATGAAAATTGGTCCAGCCGTTCTCGAGTATAATACCGTATAAAAAGTATCCTATGTCCATCTCCTGGCTCTGAGCTACCTCCCCATCAATTTTCAACCAAATCGATTCAGCCGTTCTTGAGTTATAAATAGTGTAACTAACACAAATTTCTTTGAAATAGGTACCTATATAGATTCTAATCTTATTGACTCAATGCAATGAGTCTTTGGATGGAAAACCATTTGTGGGATTTCCCTCTGTGCTCCAAAACACCTTATGAAGACGCTTTATAGTAACGATATCGACTAACACTAGAGTTGTGACATACACATACATTTAGGCAATTAAAGATAAGAGCGAATAGAGTCACACTCCACCACGCTAACCCAGTGCGTGTTGATGAAGGCGTATTTTGAAGTTATCTGCTGTTTTACTCGTCTTAACGACCACTACATTATGTGGTAGTTGGAGTTCACTGCGTAACGTACTTTTCAAAGCACGAAGATACTTCAAACAAATTGGTCAGCCATTCATAGACTGACTTAGACTAAATTCAGAAGTCCTGGCCGCCAATTGCGTCATTACTGTGCCACAAACAATTCAATGCAACAAAAAAAAAACATTTTATAAGTACTAATAAATAAAAAAAAAAAATCATCCCTTTATCACCACAGATTGAGCATTAATCACCACGTTAGCTCACTGCGTGTTGGCGATTTCAGACTATTAAAGTCCAGGTTTCCTTACGATGCTTTCCTTCACCGTTTGTCGTAGTGGTATCTTAGATTAATTAAGAAAGTACATATGACATTAAACAAGTCACATGCCAGGTTCAAACCCACAACCACGCGCTTGCAAAGCGGGTCCGTAACCAATGCGCCACCACGATATAATATTATAAGTACTATTATGCAAAATGTATCTTTTATGTACTTCAATTCCTAAAAGCTTCCTTATCATTAGCATCCATTGAAGACTCAAATCGATAAAGCCGCAGATGTGTTCTCTTTAAAACTGCAATGAAACTGAAACATCGCATTACACGGTACGGTTATCAAATGTTGATACCACCAGTTTCAATTGACCCCGAAGGTTGCTCTGACAACTGACAGGAATGCTAGTAAAAGAGATCTAGTTATAATGGTGGTATGCTGGAAACTGCGGGGTTAAAATGGTTTATAAAGGTATTTATTATTACTTATTAAAATAATGTATTTCGCAGACTGAAGGTAATTTGTCCGCAAATTAGCCCGCGTGGATCTACTTTTGTTTTTATGAATGGTTTCAATTCTAAGACTTAGTAGAACTTAATCGCAAATCAATTAAAATTAGGTAATTTACAAACTGAAACTTAGAATGAAACTTAGTAAAGTAGTTTATTTACATTATACATATACGATATCAGTCTAAAATAGGGCGTACCAACGTCTTCAATCTGAAAAGTTAATATAAATTAAACTTACCTTATGTTTATTAATACGAACACCAAGTAATATTATGAACTAATAATATTAGTTTGTTTATCATAACAATACTTAATTTAGTTAGGTTCTTACTAAATAATCTTAAATTTATCATCATCATATTAATTCATCATAGGCTTCTTCCAATGTGCGCCACTTTTGCAAAATTGTTTTGTTCACAACGTCACCAAATAGTTTACCAATCACCATCACCAATAAGTTCTTTTTTACAGACTTAATCTAAAAAAAACTCAGAAACTAAAAAAATCCGATTTTTAAATCAGAATGTTTTTAATATTAACCGATTGTTTTTATAAATAGAGGCATACATTAATAGTCAGAAATTCTTATAGTTAGTTAAGAGAGATTCTAGTTGTCAGTTTCCTAGGACACCCTTCAACGGAGAAGAAGTTTGATAATTTCGTTTAATTTGTTAATAAAAGTATAAATGAATACTAATGCTAGTTTTTAATAAAGGTACTTGTACGTAGCGTGGATACAATATCAAACATTGTCAAGGCATATTAAGGCATAAGATTCACAAGTAAACAACACCGATGCATGTCAAAATTAGCTTTAAACTAAGCTTAGCATAAGTAAACTCGACCTCATCAACCGTAATGTGAGTGCATGCCTTTATAATTTTACACAAATAAGACACGTTGGGCCTTAGGCTGCATTTCCACTGAAGCGGAGAAGAGAAAAGAGGAGTTGTGTAAAAAAGTAATAAATTGATTCGACTATAGCAGAGTGGGAATGAGAAGTTCTATTGCGTTGCTAATCAATAAAATTGCTACGCACCGGCAAAGGCGATTAGCAGTAACAACTTAAGATATACGATTGATGACTGGCGCGTCAAAGGTCTCAAGTTCGAAACAATGGACGCTTATAAAGCGACTAATATAAATTCTTTTCACACGCCTCATACTTCGGAGTGCACGTAAACCGTTGGTTCTACGCCTGATCTCTTTTCGGTTGTGTTGGATTTTCGTCTCATCGGACTTTAAAGTGAGAGAATGAAACGTATCCCTGTTTTTATGCACACATCATGTTCAATAATCGGTTAATAAGAAATTACCTGTATGAGCAGCTCATTTTATTTCCCATTATATTTTAAACATATTCTATTCCCCTTTCTAAACATCATATACCTACCTATATTGAAACGGGTAGAGTAGAACAAGTATTTTCAAATAATCGGCACTATTCCCGCACATCTCTTCTCTTTGCTCGTCCCCGCTCCAGTGAAAACGCACCCTTACGAGCTTGAACACCTGGGTTTATGGTAATGAATATTGCACCATTATACCGAAGCATATACTAGGTTGGATTACTGGCTGGCACTAAGAAGTTATAAGAAAGCCGTATTGAAAAAGGACTAAGAAATTCTGAATAAAAAAGGTTTAATTTGCATATTTTGTATAATGTTATAGGTACTGGGCTTAGATATTAATGGCTATTAGAGTTCTGTAGCAAAATAAATGTGTCTTTGTAAGGTTCTGTCCTATTACTAAGCCTATGCCGCTACCACATCGTCTAGATAATTGTGTCTGTCTGCCCTACCTTTAATGAGCTCTATCTTTAGAACTGGCTGGTTTTTTTTTCAGAATAGCGCATTCGAAAAAAAAAAGCCAGCTTTAAGGGAATTAAAAAGTATAGTTGTTTAAAGGTTTTCGTTTTTGCAGTACCTATCAAGAAAATAGTAAGTCATATTACAACCTTTATGCTTGGAAGCTTTAGTGAAGCAATAATCTACATTATTTAATAAAGTAAAATAACAGATAAATGATTAAATCCGATTGTGTCTAACACGTGTCTAAGTCTAAAACGCGGAGGAACTAAGGGGGACCTTAATCGGCTATGCCGATTCACACTTGGCCGGTTTTTTGAATTTTAATAAGGTTTTAATCCTCTTGCTTAAAAAAGATATTCAAAGAAAAAAAGTGGATTCTGGTTATATTAATAGTCCAAATTATTTTACTTTTAAAAGGAATTCCAAAGATTATGGATTATCTTAGAATTTCTTTAATAATATTTTGGATCCAAGACGATACATTTTTTCACTTATTGTAACAATGTACCTATTTTCTAAGATATTATATTTATAACTAGCTAACCCGTGGCCACTTCGTTGGGCAGGAATTTAAAAGTTTTCCTAATCTACCCCTACCCTACCCTACACTCCTACCCTACACTATACTACCCCTACCCTACCCTACACTACCCCTACCCTACCCTACACTACCCCTACCCTACTATACCGCTACCCTTCCCTACTCTACCCCTACCCTACCCTACACTACCCCTACCCTACTATACCGCTACCCTACCCTACTCTACCCCTTTTTCTCACCTTTTGAACCTTTTTGCCATATAAATAATTTCCGTAATTTAGGGGTGGACTACCCCTAACATTTAAGGGGATGAAAAATAGATGTTGGCCGATTCTCATAGATACCGGATAAGCACAAAAAATTTCATCAAAATCGGTCAAGCCGTTACGGAGGAGTATGGCAACGAAAACTGTGACACAAGAATTTTATATATTAGATATATATTTTATGTATTAAATCGGTACAATCAGTTTTGTGTGTATCGAAAACGCTTGACGACAGAGGAATCGTGATTTCTCTGTAGCCTGTGTTGATATCACAGTTATCATTTACCAAAGCAAATAAACTTTGGTGTTATCTAATTTTATCATTATAATCCACTGATAGTAAATACATCCGTAAATCCGTGCAGTGGTGATAACTTTTTTTGGCAATAAACTTTTATTTTTATTAATTATTCGAAAACAATTTTATTGTAGTTATTATTTTTTAGATTTATTATCATTTATTATTCTTTTTGCTCCTATGTTATGGAAAAATAAATTGCTTTTTTTCTTCCTTTCTTTAATATCCATAAACACTCGAATATAAACAGTATTAACAAATTATCGGGCACCCGAATTTAAGCAAACGACCCAACATAAATGCCATTATTAAAGAAAAATGCCGAAAATAACCGTTAACGTATGACAAATTCGAACAATATTCAAATCGCCGAAGCATTCCTCCTTGACCTGCCGAACAGCATGTTTGATCTCGGAAACATACCATAAAACCGAAAGCAATCCACAGCGATACTGTTCCCCTGTTCAACCCTGTATAACCCTAATAAATCTACCTATGTCGCCATTTTGGAATTTTGTTTACAACGCCATTACGTGTTTCGCATACCTGAGTTGTATCGTATTTATCGTTACGCTATTGTTTTGTTTGGAAATAAATGGGTATTAACTGGTGTTAAATGGCTTTGACACATTCAGTCGTGTGAGCGACGTTGGACTATGTAGGGGTGAAGATGTTTATTTGTTTAGATTTTTATGTTTTATTTATTTAGATTTATTATTTAACAATACTGTGTAGCTAATTACACCAACAAATATGTTTGCAACAGTAAAAAAAATTAAGTATCACGACTTCAATCAAATATAAATTTCTTATAATAAACTCTCTTTTTCATCGTATGGTTGATAAACAAACTGGTATCAGAGTTTAAACCACCCAAAGGCTTCTGGGCTTTACACACCGTTGAAAAATCACTCGAGTGTGCTGGTTTCCTCACAATGTTTTCCTTCACCGTTTTAGCAAGTGATAATTAATTAATTTATAATACCCACATAACTTACGAAAAGTCAGAGGTGCGTGCCTTGCGCTCGCTCTGCTAGTGTCCATACGATGTTTTCTTTCACCCTTTTAGCAAGACACAATTAATTTTTAAAATGCACATAAATTCGAAAAGTCAGAGGTGCGTACCTGGGTTTGAACATAAGACCTTTACTTGGAACTCCAACGGTCGTACTACTAGGCTTTCACTGCTTCAATATAATAACCTTTATAAAATAAATATAGTTGGTATAAGTATACACTAGTACATAAAATACAATATCAACACAATAAATAACACTTTCTTTTCAAATCCCAAACCTACTCACACAAACACAAACAGAACTAATTTTTCAAAAACCAAACCTCGTAAAAGTCTATAAAAACATTTCTCTTTTTCTCAAAAACGTACCTTGCTATTCCACAAGGGTTCCAACGTAAAACAAAGGCTAATTGGGTTTCGTCGGATGATTGCGTTCATCAAAACTTCAGTGGGCGAGTGTGTTGCGGTGTTTCGTACGAAGCGGTCGATAGTGCTGCAATTAAGTATGTTGATCACGTACGCAGACGTGTCAGCAATTAGGAATTGTTAAGTACTGGCCTAGTAATGTAGGTGTCAATTTTGTTGATGAATTGTGTTGTTGTTGAAATGTTTTCAGGATAGTTTTGTTTATTATTTATTGATTTTTCTCTGTATGCTGATACCCTGGTGGTACGACCGTTAGACAAGTTCAAAACGCATTTCTTCGGACTTATGTGCGTATTAGAAACTAATTATCACTGTTACCTACATGTAGCTGAGACAGAAGTCATACCTTTAGTCGTCGTCACAATTAGCGCGGCACCACAGCATCACGAACTGCTCACAATTTTGGACGTAGTAATTATTTCTCTACCAAAATTGGACCTCTGTTAATCAATTAATCTTCTTTACTATATTGTATGGTTGATGAATAACCTGGTGTCAGAGTTTAAACCACCCATAGACCTCTGCTATGGCCTTACACACCGTTGAAAAATCTCTCAGTTGTGCTGGTTTCCTCACGATGTTTTCCTTCACCGTTTCAGCAAGTAATATTTTTTTTTATTAATTCGGCCTATCTTTCTACCTCTTCTAAGTTGCCTTACAACACCCGATTTGTCCTTATTCAACTTAAAACCTGAATTTTTATGTTAGTCTATTCACACTTCGAAAATCGGATTACTGCGTGAACGGGACCATACAGCGCTGAATCTAACGCTCGCATTTGAATGTGTAAACACAGACCGTGTTCCCGTTACGTTTGAAATTCGAAAAATGTATGCAAAAAAGTTAAATGACACCACGCCGCAATAAAGCGGACCACCAACGTTTTACACTGAATAAAACGTGCGGAATAGTGTGAATGTGCTCTAAATAGTGTGGGTTCTGCCAACCGTGACGTTCTAAGTTCGTTTCTCGGGCAAAGTTTTATTGGGGTTTTCTGACAGTTTTCAATGGCGATGCGGAAATTGGAATTGTGCCCGATGAATGTAAATTGGTTTGCCCGCGTACTTATAAGATACAGGGGATTACTTATAGCCGAACAAAGCCAAGCCGAAGCTTTGGCCGCAGGCCGGGCGTTTAAAGGATAAATAATTTAAAAAGGACTATCAATTTTTGTATATATTGGTAAAATTGGTGGGTAATTGTCAATTCAAATTTTTGCAATAAATATGTGCAATTGTTGTTGTATTGTAATATTAATAATGTATGAGTATTACTCGAGTAAATAAATAAAAATTTAATTAATATAATCTTACATTCGCAAGCTAAACGATGTATTTTTCAGGGTTTTTGTAAAGTCTGTAGTACGATCACATTGAATTTTGTCTCTGACCGAGTTAAATTGGCCATTGACCGAGTGGAATTTATTATGTTGTTTGTAATGGATAAATTTAAAAAACTGCTTAACCGATTTTAATAAATAAATATATTTTTTTAATAAATTGAAATATTTCTCCTCTAGAAAGGAACATTATCAACGAGTTGGTTGTATTTTTTAAATAAAAATGATCCCTACGCAATTGCGATAGTGTAACCCAATGTGTCAAAAACTTAAGGATTTAAGAATTTTTACGGGACAGACAAGAAAAATCAATTACCTACACGCAGACGACGCACGCAGGCGACATCTAGTAAACAATAATTTTAATCGCTTCAGTTAAAAATTCACTTTTGAAAGTTGCTTTATTTTAGGAAGAATGAAAACAAACATCCACATTCACACACACACACACATCCTATGCAAGAAATGACCTTGCTACAGGTTCTTTCAACAAATACCCAATTACGTAACTTGTGACCCAATCGCCAACCACCCAGAAACACACCTGGCAACTACAATATCCCTTTAAAGGAATCCTAAAACGAAAAAAGTTGCGGTATCGCCCACTTTTTATTGAGGCCCAATACAAATTCCGGAAGCATCGGTGGCAAGCCCGCCAGAATTTATATTGAAAAAAAAAAAAATAGAGACCAATAAATAAAATGTTTTTGGAAAACGTAATCAATTCGCCCTTTTTACGACTCAGTACACACAATTTGAAGACAGAACGGAGACTTTTAACTAGAAAATAGGATTCAATTTCAATTGTATTTGTTTTAATTTTTTTTTAGAGTATTAATATTCGTGAGTCATGCTTCATCATTTCAGCCATAAGACGCCCAGTGCTGGGTATAGGCCTCCCCAAAGTTATCCATCATAATTATTGGCCCTGCGCTGTTCTCATCTAGCTATTTCCCGTGGCTTTTTCGAGGTCATCGATCCACCTTGCAAGAGGTCGACCAACACTGCGAGTCCTTTGGGACCCTTTGTGTCATATTATTTCGGCTCTTTCGTCTTTAGTAGAGCCGAAACTTTTTGAGTTCGAAACATCGCTTCAATAAAATAAATTCAAACCATTACCGCCTACCTACCGTCATTCATGGTCAAACATCTGCGTAATGTGGTATTAGGTACGATTTTAATATCATAATTATACCGCTTCCGAGGCGCCTTGTGTATTACTAGAGTTATTTTTTAGTTTAATAAAACAATCGTTTTAATTAATACTAAATTAATTAATTACTTAGTAACACTTCATAATTATGTATTCCAAACGGTCTTTTTACAAATATTATGTTAATAATATAAAGGGTTTTTTGCGATTTCAGGGTTGGTCTCATAATAAAAGTTGTTCATAATGATGAGTTTAATGACCCCTTTACGTTTTACAAATAACCCTTTTGCTTTCAGTGGTTACATAAGTATAAATCAAATATGAGCCGAGTCTCAAACAAAAATTTCCTTGAAAACCGTCAAATAACAATTTCCTTGAAATTCGTCAAACGAAAATTTCCTTAAAATCCATCAAACAAAAATTTCTACAAAATCGAATCCCTCATCCAAATCTGGTTCTTTGGATAATAATCCTACTACTATTATAAAGGCGAAAGTTTGTAAGTATGGATGTATGGATGTATGGATGTTTGTTACTCTTTCACGTAAAAACTACTGAATGGATTTGAATGAAACTTCACCACAATATAGCTTATACATCAGAATAACACATAAGCTACAATTTATCAACATATCATGCGGGCGAAGCCGCGGGCGGAAGCTAGTACTATATAATTATGTACAATATATATTTATGTAAACATCAAGAATTAAAGTACCTTTGTTAGTATCTGTAATATTAAGTCTATATCAGCAACCATCAGTTGAGCCCTATGCTTGATATAAGATGGCGCAACATGTCTTTCAAATCATGATTGAATTTTTAATTTAAGTACCTACACATTTTAATTTAAGTATACCACATTTTGTGAGTCAAATTCTAAAATAATGCTAGCGAAGCCGCGGGAAAAAGCTAGTTTCATATAAATATAACACGTCAGTAATCTCGGTTCAAAATATAATCATCATAATTATTTAAAATTTGGTAACCAAGAAAACTCTACCAAAAAAAAGATAAGATGTTTTCTTAACAAAAATGTTAGAAAATAATAAAAAGAAATACGATAAAGCGTCTTTATTTTTGCAATATATGTATCGTATACATTATTAAAGTAAATCTTAAAAATAAATACGGCATAAAGTACGTAAATAAGTACGTTCACTCACCAAAACTTGGTTTTACATTATTCTAAATTTACATTGACGATTGATTTACATTGACTTTCTTACAAGTTTATTTTTATTAATTAATTTCCAGCATTTTATATAATAAACAATTTTTGCTACTTAAAATAATTAAAACAATACGTCATCATAATACAGCGTCTACATATTGGCAGTTTGAACTTTTAATAACCCTTCCTGGCAGTCGGGTAAAAATATTGACTAACAAAATCAATGACGATAATAAATATCACAAATATGAATGTAGGTACATGACGTATCAAATTTATTGATAAATGGGTACAGTTCTTTTGAACTACTCACACGCATACCTACTAATTAGTGAGCGCATACTAACGCAACGGTATATGAATATAGCAATCTCATCGACTGCAATTATAGAAACACACTAATTAGGGTGTGTGTGTGTGACATTAAGTGCAAAGAAATATAAACATAGCATGCTAATGGACTTATGTCTCTCTATTGTACAACTGGCAAGCAAGAGGATGTAATGTAACGCCAGGAGGTCATAACAACAAAAATTTGTATAAAATAACATTGACACTCATCAGTTATAAAAAAATAATAAAAGCCAGTGGAAACTAGGGAAGGCACAGAAGAGGACTTTAAGTTTATCATTATAATTGAAAGCTTGTCTCATTGAAATTAGGTATATATTTGTAGATGCGAATTTCTCGAGCATAAAATATTACTAAAATTGTTTTAAGTAATTACAGCCAACAGAAATTCAGGACAGCTGCACCAGTGCAGTGGTAGGCTTTTCTTTGCTGACCGTGGCTGGTTATCACCCACCGGGAAAAGCTTTACTGCCAAGTGAGTTTGTCGTGCCCCAGCTCATGTTTGATGGAACTTATGTAGTGGACGGGTCTGGACTCTAGACGATACAGTCCATCTCCATCCTCCATCCTCTAGGATTGCTTCATCATATAAACCATAACACCGCTTAGCATCAGGCCTTTTTTTATTAAAAAATGGACCTTAAATTATAGGTAATAAGTACGTCTTTCCAATAACACTGTGATCACTGGATTGCTGGCTGTAAGAGTGTGCGTATCAATTTAACTATTCATTGGTCTATTAGAGGCATTGCTCAAGTAAAGGCACAATGCTCCCAAGTGAGTCAGCGTACAAGTCTGGTCTTAAAGTTTTGTGAGCTAACATTGTCTCTACAGTCGAGTTGGAAAGCACTAACAATGTTTTGAAGCCCGTTGCTCTTCCTAGACCGACGTCTTGTTCGATCCTGAAAGTAAAATAAAAGTGAAAATAAATAAAAAATCGACCAAGTGTGAGTTGTACTGGTGCATACCTTTTGAGCGCTAGAGTCATAGAATACAAAAAAAAAAGATATAGGTACCTACAGAGAAATAGAAGATAAACATTTTCGTGCCCCACATGTCACAATTTATCTATTTACATAGAGACGTAGCGTATGGGGCACAAAATATTTTGTCTTATGTAGAAGACTCAAGGTTTAGGACTCAAAAGATTCCGTTATCTAAGTTACTAGAGACCTTTTTTAATGTTATAATTTGGTTATAAGTAGCTTCAGTTCACGTATCACGCAAAAAATACATTTCCCTACAATCTTGCCGGTCAGCTGACGTACTTAATATGAAGAACCAATTTTTTTTTTGTAATTTCGCAAACTGTCATTCTATAAGTTGTTCAGTTTCATGGACAGATTGACCTCCTTTAAGGTTCCACATTATTTATATTTCACGTAGTATATTTTGAAGCGATATTTTCTTTTAAAGATCAAATAAAATAAGTTTTGAACTTACATATCACCAATGAATAGCACTCGGCTAGGATCTGTAACTCCAGCTCTCTTCATGGCAAACTCTCCGAAAGTTTTCCCGGGTTTTCCTAATGCAATACCTTCACGATTTGTTTCCTCGGCAACTAACTCTGTAAAGCCTCCAGGACCTGAAATAGTACTGGTGATTAAAATTAATATTTTAGCACAATAGGTACCTTACTTTATTTATGTAGGTAGTTAGAGGATAATAAATATGATTATGAACAAAACCAAGAATAAAGTCTAAGAATAAAACCACCCCCATCACGGATGCCATAAGAAGCGAGAAAGATCCGGAGGATGGGTACCCTTCTGTGTAATAATTAATCATCGTTTACTGCGATCATCAACCCACTTGCCCAGCGTGGCGATTATGAGTAAATACCTCCTATGAGCGGACGCTGCATTATTCCACAGCATTAGTCCACTGCTGATGACGATAAGTATCTAATAGTAACTTCATTTGATGTAAAATAATAATCTGAATAGACTCAAAAATATTACCTAAAGCTCTGTAACCAGGCTTGTAATAAATATGCTTGTCTGTAGCACCACTCAGGAACAATACTTCTGGTCTTTGAAGATAAGTAGTAGCTTTGCTCATTTTAGGCAGATTGACCTTAAAATCACAGTCAAATACCACTGCTCCTATTTCTTCGTCATCTTCAAGGTACTGGATGTTGTCTTCAAAGTTATCAGGACCTATATCTGGCTACATAAAAAAAAAACAATTTATAAAGCATTTAAGCAAGTGATGGGTATACTAGTTTATTTTTTCTCTCTTCAGTAGAATAGAATAGTTCTAATAAAATAATTTTATTTCCTTTGTCTTCAGTTTAGAATTTTGTATTTCATTATTTATTATGGAGGAATGAGTCTCGCTCATTTATATTATTAATTTACCATCTTTTTGTACATACCACATTTTATGCGAAAGAAACAAATATTAAAATACATATAATTATACTCTTACATTATTTTGTTTTCATTATTTATTAGTACAAAGTAGATCATAAAAAAAAATCATCATCATCATTTCGTAGTGGCCCCAGCCCTACCTAATCAAATAATTAAATATGTAATAATTAAAACAACACAATCATTTATAATTTAGTAAAAAATTACTCACCCCTTCTTTGCATTCAAATCCATAAGAGTTTAATACTTTAATAGTTTCCGAACAAGCAACACAGTAGATTTTCTTGTTGAAATTCACCGATTTTAAGTACTCAGCTATGGCGATAGAGGGTATAGTGAGGTAGTCCTGAAAATAAAAGCTGTATTGAATATTTTAGATTGTCACTTAAGCAGTGATAGCTTAGTTTAGCGTTTAGTTAGTAGTTTAGTTGCAGTGTTGGACTACCAAAGACCCTACTACTATCACTAGACTACTATCAAAGATCGTAGGTTCGACCCAGGTACCTCTGCCTTTTCGGATTTATGTTATGCGTATTACAAATTAATTATCATTTCATAAAATGGTGAAGGAAAACTTTATGAGGAAACCAGCAGATCTAAGAGATTATTTACCCGTGTGCCATGTCAGAAGACTAAAGAGGTTTAAACTCTGACATCAGGTTGTTCATCCACCATTATCAAGATGGCTGACAAGATTCATTTTGTTCAAAACGAGTGTAGGATCCCACGATATTAAGCCAAAATCCTCAGAATACGGAACAAACTAGAACCCACGTTCAATTGTAGGTACATACTTATTGCCTTACCACGCAATGTTTGCATAACAAAACGCAAACATAACGAAATATAATTCCGTTCTGTTTCTTAGTAATCTGGACGACATTTATTATAGGAACGACATACAATTATACAATTAATTTAGAATTTTAGATACCTAGTATACCTATAGCATGATAAATAATCGTCAAAACTTTTCGTATTTTGGAGTAATTTAAGGTGCTTAATTTTTTGTTGCGATTTGACGGCTTCTGTTCCTTTTTGTATTCTGATCACGAATCAATAGACAAAAATAGTGCCACTCGGTTGTTTGTAAGATGCGGTGAGAAAAATTGCTGTCAATAATTTACCTATCAACTCGCAACCTCAATGCGCAAGAGTTCCTCAGCTACTTAGAAAAGTCGGTATATGATCGATGTCTGAGATCAACGCTTGACCGCTCGGATTGACATTATGAAGTATTTCTAAAATAACTAATATCATTCTTAAAATACTACCTAACAGAGAGCTGCACTGTTTGAAGCACTAAGTCGGATACGTAACGTGTTCCGATAGATTTACCACACGCCCTAGGCGTAGAAAGAGATTTTAAATTTCATCTGATTCGGGTAGCCATCGTCTTAGCAGACACGGTTACGTCGAAGATCATGGGTTCGAATTCCATCCGTATCAGTTGTTTTTAAAAATTCATATACAATAATTATAGCTGCAATATCCTTAAGTACCTAATAGTGCTTAAAATAAATAAAATACACGCGGACGAAGTTGCAGACAAAACAGTAGATACCTATTTTTAAAAACATAAAATATTTCTACAAAATATACAAAATAAGACGCAAACACAGAAACGAGTAAATATATTAAATTAAGCAATCAGATACAGTAATGTAAATATAAGTATATTTACTTTTAAATTGATATCAAACAATTGAACTAATTGGAAAGGTCTAATTTGATGGCGATGTTGACGAACAACCTGATGTCAGAGTTTAAACCGCCGCCGTAGGCTTCTGACATGGCTTTACACACCGTTGAAATATCTCAGGTGTACCGATTTCCTCACGAAGTTTTTTTTTTACCGTGTTAGCAAGTGATTATTAATTTCTAATACGCACGTGAATCTGACAGTAAGAGGTGCGTGCCTGGGTTTCAAACATAAGACCTTTGACTTGGCTGTTCAACGATCATACCACTAGGTTGCACTGTCAATTTGTGGCAGTCATTCTCTGTTAAACAGACATTAAGAGAATTAAGTTTGTAATCAGCATAATAATTAACACCACTATCTACACTGGTCTAATCTCAAGTAAGACTGTCATAAAATAATTACCCAGGTACCTACTTGTAATGTTTGTAATGCTTAAATAGCGACGTAATCTTTATTTGTGGATTTTTTTTTGTTTTAATTTTTCTAACTTTTCGGATTTATGTGCGTATTAGAAATTAATTATCACTTGCTAAAATGAAGGAAGACATCGTGAGGAAACCAGCACACCTTAAAGATTTTACGACGGCGTATAAAACCATGTCAGAAACCTAATGGTGGCTTAAATTCTGACATCAGGTTGTTTCATCAGCCATAGATTATGAAGAAGAGAGATTCCTATGAAAATTCAATCACATCAAATAAAAAATTTAAGAAATAAGCTTTTACTGGTTAGGTACTATCGCAGACACGAACGGTGCACCACATTGCGATCAAAATGCTTTGAACGATGCTACGTGCGTAAGGACGCGGCTAGCGCTACGTTCGGACGCCGAGTGCAAGCGATTCTAACTTTAAGAGTGGTGCACCGGCTTTGTCCACGATAGTCATAAGAAAAATCATTTTCACGCGGACAAAGTCACTAGCGACATCAAGTTTAAGATATTTTTCTACTCTAGTGGTAAAAAGATTTCCATCATTTTCTGTTACACGATTTTCTTATTCATTTCCTAAATGTTCAGTTTTATGAACCGGGCAGATCTCCAACTGGTTTTAGAACAATGGATTGGCTTGAAGCCACACACTGACGCGCCGAGTTTATAGTTCAACATTCTGCGTAATGGAGGACAGTTTCCTTTTCAGTGGGTTTTCATAAATGCGTGTTTATCTTAACACTGTACTTATATTTTATGAGGTAGACACAATCACGCATTTCGTTCAAGGCTCTTGAAAATGATTCGGTGGCACGCTACTACATATTTACGATTTAGAAAAGACTAACTGAAAGTATTATTTATTTTTGGGAAATGTAACGGAATACATTAGATACAGCCTTAGGCGTAGAAAGAGGTTCGAAATTTCAACTCTAATGAGTTGAAATTGGCTTAGCGGTCAGAGCGTCGACACGGTGCGTTAAAGATCGTGGGTTCTCATCAGTTGTTTTTGCTTTTCTTATTAAATAATTATATGAAAGTAATGTTTTGAGTTTTTGCGAGTTTTATACCATAAATAATCTGGTGCCTATCGCGTTAAACAGCAAATTGAAGATATAAAATCGCTGATTATAAGGATATATACTTGTAGTTAATGAGTATAATATTTATATTAAACAATATTAGGAATAACATTATAAAGTTTCAACAAAAACATCAGTTTGATCGGAATAAGTTTTCATAAATATAAATTACTTCTAATTTTTTGTTTAAAAATTATTTTTTGTATAGGCAATTTTCATGTACGAAAACTGTTCCGATAAATCAATACTTGCTTCCTTCCTTTCCTATAATACGTGATATATTATATATTTCTGTGGGTCATGTTTAGCCTTGTATCAAATTTCGTATGTATAAAACCTCCGTACTTAAAAATTACCTAGTAGTTAAATTAAAAAAGTCACAGACAGACTGACACATTTTCACTACATATTACGTAAGATACTTACAAATCCATTTTCTATTTCGGCAGCCTTGAAATGACTTTCATACTCTTCTTTCGTCCTTAGACTGTTGTTTGAAACAAAGTTTACAGTCTTCCCAAGCTTTTTCATAAGGCTGAAGAATTTTCCAACGTCTGGATACGGTTTTCCACTCCATATTACACCTACAAAAATAACTCTAATTAAATGTTATTTTTAAATTCTCGTAACACCGAACTCGCAAATGAAGGGGAAGTCCCGCGTTAAATGTGGGATTTCCCCAGGTGGACCCATTATATTTTCACGTGAATATTATAAAATTGTCATTTTCACTGGATACCTAATTAAATAGTTATTTAAATTTTCAAAAATATTAATTAAATATCTCTTAATCTATTAAATTCTCAATAACTTAATGCTATTCAGTTTGTTTCAAATACTTTTATTATTTATTATTGATTAACATTGACTGTATTGGCTACTCAGTCTTAATTAATAGGCTACTCTGCCAAAGATAATAGGCTATTATCGAGTTGCGCCACTATAGGTACCCAGTTTGCCTTCATTCATTCATTCTTTTAGCTAGATTCAGATACAATGAACCAAAAAACTAGGTAGGTACAATACGTCTGTAAATCTCATCTCACACCTCATTACAATTTTTTTAAATCACCTATCTACTCTTAAGGTTGGCCTTAAGAACTCTCCTGACAATAATTTATGTACTATCTAAATTATGAAAAAAAAAATCTACAGATACAGATAAGATCTGTAGATTGTAACTGGCCTTAGTAGAATCACAGGTAGAGTATTATGACAGCTGTCAAATTTAACCTGTGAGATTGCGGGGAAATATGTAAATTCTTCTAAACATTTAATTATATTATCATCCACTCAAATAAATTGAGGTTATTGTTGCAAAAACCACGACGAAACACTCAAATATAATTATACTACAATGTAATTATATTATAATTATTTAAATGAATATAAAACACTATTTTGTTTACTAAGTTATGTCATTCTTTAATAAGTTACGAATTACGATAAAAATATTGTAAAATACCAATCAATGTATTATTTTTATAACAGCAAAATCTATTAATAATTATCAACAAAGAACATTATATAATATATGTAAAATATTAAGAACCTTATATAATCAATTTCCTGGTTAGCAGTAAACTATAAAATGCCTACTAATTTCAGCTGAATAATTAATATTAAATACAAACTAATAACTGATATTAATACTAGTACCTATATTTATATCTATAAGTATTAGAAAACTTGAACTAGTACAAAGTGACACATATTATACACATAACCTAAACCAAAACACTGAACAACGGTAGAAATGTTAATTAATCATTAATAAATGAACGTACCATCACAATCCGAAAACACATGATCAAAAGAATCGAGAAACGCCTTAAACTCCTTCGGTTTTAACTCCAAAAGGTTCACTGGTATCGAATTCATAACGAGAATCGATAAATTTGTATCGAGAACTTTGTGTTTATCGTTGAAACACGTGTGATTATAACCTCGTCGCGTAACTCACTGCGCTTGCGTCAGACGACGCGTAAATATAAACGGAGTCTTCTTGGTGTGCGTTTCCGTGTGTGCACGAGATTATAATATTATTATCGTATACATAATAAGTATTTTAGGTTAGGTTAGGTATGTTTAATTTATGTTATTCTCAATAAGAAGACACGGCCACGTTACTTACTTACCTACGGTTTTTGTTTTAGGTATTTAACTTTTGATAATTCAAATTATTTTTAGAAACATTAAAAAAAGGATTTATGCATACTATGAGAACACTAAATTTTAATGTTCGAAATTTTACAGAAAGAGAAAATCGTTACGAGAGGGATGACGACGCGGGCGGTCTATGTGGCAAAGCGACTGGAGGCTGTTATAACCAGTAAGTAGATAGCAGGTTCAAATAAGGATAATGACTACTAGTCCAGTCATTTGGTAGTTTTACCTGGAAAGTTTTTAGGGAGTCATGAAAATTGGTATCTTTATAGATTTTGATGTGTTCTTTCCGAATTTTGACTTTGCCACCTCGTAACTTTTGCGCATACGCCGCCATCTTGGAAAAATGGCGCCAAGTTGCAGTTTTTCGACAATATCTCATTTTCTACTCATTTTACGATAAAAATACTTTAGACAACATTAAAGCTGAGAAAATTTCCTACAATTTATGCCATAACATTATTTTTCTACAATCAATAGTTTTGGCGTACGAGCGCCGCAAAATGTACTAATGAATTTCAACTTGTAGCTTGCAATTTGCATCCAGCGGTTACCTACGACTCTAATGATGTCGTCGGTCTACCTGGTGGGGGGGCTTAATCGGTTATCGGTTAGGCCTACCCCACCATAGAGTATAATAGCACCCACTTATAACATCCCAAGGGTGACATAGAAAGCGACTAAGGAAACAACAGCAACAACTACTCTGCGATCCCCAAGATCCCCTGCCCCAAGCGTTGGGAGAGACTTTTTTTTCTTTTTTTTTTTGCAAATAGTCCACGGCCCCAAGCAGCAGTGTCGTAAAAAAAACGCGCCGTGTACCGTTACTTTAAAATAAAAAAAATATGGAAATACGTTTTTAGCCTAAACGCATGGTTAAGTACACTTTGCGGCGCTCGTATGCCAAAACGATTGATCGTAGAAAAATATTGTTTAGGCATAAATTGTAGAGAATTTTCTCAGCTTTAATGTTGTCTAAAGTATTTTTATCGTAAAATGAGTAGGAAATGAGATATTGTCGAAAAACTGCAATTTGGCGCCATTTTTCCAAGATGGCGGCGTATGCGCAAAAGTTACGAGGTGGCAAAGTCGAAATTCGGAAAGAGCACATCAAAATCTATAAAGATACCAATTTTCATGACTCCCTAAAAACTTTCCAGGTAAACCCCTTTTTTCGTACCAAATGACTGGGGTATACGTATAATAATATATCCGTTTTGAATAAAAAGTGAAAATAATAACAAATTTAAAAAAAATAGATTTACAAGGCCTACTTACACCACATTCTTAATTTAAATTAATATCTTAAATATGATTAACCAATCACAAATTTGTTCTCTTTAAAATCATAATTTAAGACATTTAATTCAAATTAAGAATTTTGGTAAAAATAATCCCAACGGAACTTCTAATAATAATTTATTATTCTTTATAATAAATTTGTAACTACTAAGTACTTTAATAGTTAATGCACACGTTGTTTAAATTATTTTACCTCACGGGTTAATTCCGATACCTATGCCACAGAAACAAATAAATTTCCTAGGCTAGTTCGTTGGCTCATAAGATCTCCCGCGGGTGCCACTAAAGTTTAACGGATAATAAATCTACTCGCCCCTTCTAAAAGGTTCTTTACCTCTGGGAATCGATTGATTTGTACACTATACATGAACACGTTGCACATTATGAAACAGGGATGTAATATAATAACCATAATTTCTTTTATTTGATTTTAAATTAAATGTCGATCATTAAAAGTTACAGCAGATAGTCAACAAGATTAGATACCGTTGCATTGTTTTGGCACTTCTGAGGAATCAGTTTCGAATCCTAGGATCGGATAGAGGAGATCAGTTTACGTACTGTGGAGAGCTGACCTATTTGGTTGTTTACTCTTTGTAAACTGGCCACTTGAGGTGACAGCCTCTTTAAAATAAGATTATTATAAATAAAAATATAGAACAAATGGTTCTGACAATCAAGACGCATTATAAAAATATGTACAAAATGTGATAATACGAAAATATAATTTATTTATTCCTAGTCAAATGTGTTTTTTATTTAAAAGTAGGCGCAAAGGAGTTGTCGTGCGTCTTTCAGTAGGTACCACAGATTGGTTGATATAGAAAATTCTGATAAAAAATTATCAATATAATAAGCATTGAAATTAAAATATCATTCACTCTCGGACTGACCATGCATGTATGCAGGCATGCACTAAAAGAATATTAATATATATCTAATAGATTTGTGAATCATGGTAAAAATAAAATCATAATGGAAACGTGCGCGCCATTATCGATCAAACGTCTATGCTCTCTGACCTTGATTTTAATTTTTACTATACACTGAGTTACTAGTGGTCTAATTAATATCATTCTTAAACGTAATAATAATACTATTTATACTTTCTCTTTCACATTCATCCTTCCTCCGTCATTATTATTCTCAAACTTTGTTGGGGTCGGCTTCTAATCTAACCAGATTCAGAATATCAGTTTTTTAATGAGCGATTGTATTCGTATATCTGAACCCCCCAAACCAAATAAATACAATATTCTAAAGTAAGATTTGTTGTACATTATTAAATATTAACATAGCTTTACTTTGAGGTCCACGACGCCGTCGCCGCCGCGTGTACCCTCGCTCTTGATAATGGACTCCGTTTGAGCTCGAAACTAGTTGGGCATTCCCCGAAATCAATGAGTGAGCAAAGCCTTAATATATTTAAGAATAGTTGAATATAAGAAGACATTCCGTCTTTCGGCTGTCAAAGATCTTTATGATAGCCATTGCAAACCGGCTTAACGAGCTTTGCGAGGCATGAAGCAGGTGTTACCTTGGGTTAGAATCTGAGACCTTTGTTTTGCCACTCAACGTTCATACCACTAGGCTATCAATTACACGTAATCAAGTACTCTAATACATGTTTAATATTTTTATAATAAGTACTTAGTCGAGAATATCATTACTGGTAGTGAAAGTATGCAATACATTGCAAATTTGCAATACAGTAATAATATCATCCTGACCGAATTTCGGTCACAGCGGCCAATCTCAACGGAGATAAGCCAACTACGCAGGAGATATTATAGTGCACAAGTGTGTGCGCTAACACAGGTGCACTCTCTGTTCCCTCACTCTCATAGTCCGATGGGACGGAAATCTGACACGACCGGAAAGTGGCTTTACGTGTTTTCCGAGGCACGGAGTAAGTGATAATTAATTTATACAATACAGTACAGTATGCAGTAAGTAAGCACTGATAGCCTAGTGGTATGACCGTCGACTGACAAGTCAGAGGTCTCGAGTTCGATCCCAAGGCGCGCACCTCGGACTTTTCGTAAGTTATGTGCGTATTATTAATTAATTATCAGTTGCTAAAACGGTGACGGAAAACATCGTGATGAAACCAGCACACCTGAGATATTTTTCAATGGTGTGTAAAGCCATGTCAGAGGCCTACGGGCGGTTTAAACTCTGACACCAGGTTGTTCATCAACCATACGATAAGAAGAAGAAGAAGAAGTAAGTAAGTTAAAACAATACAGTATGCAATACAATATCAAATATTAACAGACTATAGAATTGAATTTGATAATCAAAACAGACTGAAATGTGAGCCGTGAGATTGTAAACATAACGTTCTCATATTCATACTGTTAACTTTGCTGTTACTAAGATGAATCACGCCCGGTTGATGGCAATAGGCTCGCTCACTAACTATTTACTAGCGTAATGTAAGTGTACTTTACCATCTTTGCATTTTTTTAATAAGCACAGTTGGTCTGCCGTTGTACTGCCAAGTCAAAGGTCCTATAAGTCCTAGATTCATAATTCAGGGACGCACCTCTGACTTTTCGAATTAATGTGAGGATTAGAGTTAATTATCACTAGGTACCTACAACGGTTTAGGAAAACATCACGAGGAAACCAGCATCTTTGAATCTCAACAATCATTGAGTCCGCCTTAGTAAAAGTTTGTGCTTAAAGTATTAAATAAATAAATACCTGAGAAATAAAATTACAGTGTGTGAAACAATGTTCTGTGGTGTGAAGCCTTGTCTGAGGCCTACGGGCGGTTTCAACACTGACACTAGATTCATCAACTATCCGATAAAGAAGATTAAGCTCATAAAGGTGAAAAAGGAAGATTATGATTTTATAATTAAGATTTTCTTATGGAACACCTGCAACGTTAAAAAAATATCTCCGTTCCAAAGTCGCAGGTTTAGGTAATCAGAAGTTCAAAACGGGATAAATATTATTATTTGTGTGATCTACTGAAATACGTTTTGGTGAGGATATTTGTGCATGTGGTTTCCGGCCCAAAAATAGAACTCTACTCGTCCCACTGGTGTCGTAAGAAGCGACAAAGGAAAAGATCCGGAGAATGGACTGCATCATCCTTCTAATGTAACCGTAATCATCTGCTACTGCGATCCCCACCCAGCGTGGTGATTATGGGCAAATACCTCCAATGAGCGCACAATAGTGGCACGCATTGGTAGAGGCCTAAGTTCAGCAGTGAACTAATACAGGCTGATGATGATGAGGATATTTATAAATCGCACCTACGATTCAGGAGGTAATATACCTATTTATATACTTATGTATAACTTACCTATATCAAAAATATTTTATGTGAAAAAATCGAGTTGGAATAAAACATAATATATCTATCTAACAATTTCCTTCAAGCCAACAGTGCATATACTAGTACAATTCATTACAAATAACATCTCTGTGATTTGTAACGTCATCGCGTCAGGTCGTGTTATCGTAACAGATCGATAATTCTCAGTCGATCATGGCCACTGTATAATTTATGTAGTAATATTGTTTGTAACTATCCAACGTCTACTTGTTTAGGTAACTATGGTAGATTATCTAGATTATATTATCTTTGTAATGATTCGTGTTGGTCTCTGTTTATATAGATTAATATGAGTTGTGACAGCCTTTGCCGTGTGGTTTTCAGCTTAAGAATAGAACCACCCCTACTTGTCCTACTACTTTGTTGTATTGTATTACACGCAGTGGGTCCCAAATAGCAGTAAACGTCTTCGCGGCAGACCCAGGAGGAGGTGGCGGGATGAACTCGACTCGCATCTAAAGGATTGGTCTCAGATAGCATTGGACCGAGAAAAGTGGAAGGAGGGAAGGGAGGCCTTTGCCCTGCAGTGGGACAATACAGGCTAAAAATAAAAATAAAAATAAAAAATACTTGTCCCGCGGGTATCGTAAAAAACGACATAGAGAAAAATTCGGAGGATGGGCAGCAGCATCCTTCTGTGTAACAGCAATCATCTGCTACTCCGATCGCCCGCTTGCTCAGCGTTGCGCGTATGGGCAAATACTTCCATTGAGCGTACAATAGTAACGTGCAATGGGAGAGACCTATGTTCAGCAGTGGATTAATACAGGCTAATGATGATGTGGTAGCCTAGTGGTATGACCGTTGACTGGTAAGTCAGAGATCTTAGGTTTGAACTCAAGGCTTGAAATTTGATAGATGCTGATTGGGCAGCTTCTGTTTCTGAAGAGAAAGCACATTGTAAGAAACCTGCATGTCTAAAAAGACTCTTGTTAATCAAGTTTAGATTGGATATCTCACGGTATTAATAATTATGTCCTCTTTCATAAAACCATTTCCAAAGCCTATCGAATCGCAATTAAAATCGATTAGTTACAACATTGACATTGGAAAGGAATTAGCCGGAACTCGTAATTTATTTCTACCGTGAACGATTTCGATAATTAACATAATTGCTAGAATGGCAATTGTTTTAGTTTAACCAAGATTGGTGTTTAAAAAAATACCAACGATTACTGTCGCGTGAAAATATTTCGCTTGAAAAAGTCAACGAAATCATTAAATCGTCTGTTTTTTTTCAATTTAAAATCGTATAAAGATTGAGAACTGCTAAATATTTTTTAATCAAGAGTGAGTCCTTAGTTCCATGCCTCGGATAGCACGTCCGTGCCTCGGATAATTGTAGATCTTTGACAATCGTTATGGGTAATCAGAAGCCCAAAAGTCTGACAACCAGTCTTACCATGGGGTATCGTGTGACCCAGTATCTGGGTTGTGGAGGTCTGATAGGCACTCGCTCCATGTAAAACATGGTATTCAGCTGCATCCGGTAAGACTGAAAGCCTAGCCTAGCTTTTTCCCAACTATGTTGGGGTCGCCAAAATAGTTGGGAAAAGGCTAAGCAGATGATGAGTGAGTCCTTAGCTAAACAAAGAGGTTTACCAAATAATGTTTATTTTCACAACAAAAATAATTAAACAGAGTAATACTAATTGACAAAATTTCAGAGATGCGCGCCTTGGGTTCGAACTGAGACCTCAGAGGTGTTGCCAGTCAACGGTCATTCCATTAAGGTATCACGAATTGAGTAGAAGGAAGAAACACAAATATAGGTTGTTTTATTTTAGTAAAGCAATCAATAAAAATACTTTTACCTGACAGGTAAAGTGTTCACAAGAACTTTGTTCAAACTGTCCTTTTCAGAAATTCGATAGTTGGAACTCACTTAAAACACCTCCTCCAAATTTACTCACTCAAAACTCGAAAGGGAAAAACAAACTTAAAGGCCGTCGAAGTCCGTTGAACCCCTTTTAAAAGCATGTACTTCAAATTTTAAGTTGAACGACAGCGCCAATTAGGGTAGCTACCCACTCCTCTTTGAAGTCAGTGAGATAATAGAACTTGCAGAATCCGCTAAAGGGTAGCAAGATAAAAATTTCTTTTAAAAACTTTTTTACAATATTTTAATAAAGTTTCTAAGTTAAACAGAGTTCGTAGAAATTGTCATACTTTTGTTATTATAATAAGCTAACATAGGTACCTACTTAATAACTGGTTCTCAGTTAGGTACTTTTCTTAGAAAACTGTGCTTTTCTGTAGCAAGATAAAATCTAAATTTTAAGGTAAGTATTTCTTTTCCGTTTTCTTAACCTTAAAGAATTTTTTTTGGATATTATTTACACTTTCTTTACTTTTCTAGAAAATCTTTTATATAGAAGTTAAAACGTAGGAAGAAATCTTTCCCACAAAATAAATAACTAACTTAAAAAAACCGAAAAGCTAAAAATAACACAAAAATATTGGACTCTGTTGTATTGTATATTATACTGTCATGTAGTAAAAAATCGCAATTGTTTTTTTCTAAAGCTCGTATTTTTTTTCTATATTTTTTTTTAAAATTACAGATGTAAAAACGTTACAAGATATTTCACTCAGCTAAGGTTTTTGTATAGCGTAAATAACATTATATGTAGCCTCATGCAAGAAAAATGAAGGAAGATGAATCCATACTTTAATCTTGCGTGTTCCTTCATCCCATGACATTATATAAGATCAGAACACAAATTAAATAAATATGGAGTGCTAAATAGAGCATCCGTTTAGTTTTACCTCGCCATGACACGGTCATGGTTGGACAAGAACATGGTCCAGTGTTTCGTAGATTTAGTTACTTGTTTATTTAATAACTTAAATTAAAAAAATCCCTGACCCAAAAAAAACATTTTTTTAGCTCAGTTTGTACACACTCATTTTTTATTTCTTTCTTATCGTATGGTTGATGAACAACCTGGTGTCAGAGTTTAAGCCACCCGTAGGCCTCTGACATGGCTTTACACACCATTGAAAAATATCTCAGGTGTGCTGGTTTCATCACGATGTTACACTCTCATTACACTCTCATTAAGAAACTTTTCAAGTAAAATAAAAACTAATTTAAAATCGGTTTATGAGGTATGATGCCGTAGGCAGACAAACACAGAATACTCCTCTTTTTGCGTCGGGGGTTAAAAAAGGAGTTCTTAAAAAAGAAATTCTTTTGAGTTCGAAACTAGTCGTGCACTATTATTAAAAATAAGAAATACGTTTTACATTAGTATTTTTATAAATTATTTCAGGTAAGAAACTAATAATCTACAACATATTTATAGTTACACTTAGGACCCATAGAATATACAAACACAAATAAAATATTAGTTAATAAACTTACTGCCTCGTTGTTCTAGTGGTAGCAAGCGCGACTGCTGAGCACGAGGTCCTGGGTTCGATCCCCGGGTCGGGCAAAGTGTTATTGGGTTTTTCCATTAGGAAATTCTCAGTAGCAGCACGGAGTCTGGAATTGTGCCCGTTTAATGGCAATAGGCTCGCCCCCTATTACATGGGACTTATTACATAGCCGGCGAAACGTGGGTGTATTACACACCTCTGCCTACCCCCTCTGGGGAATACAGGCGTGAGTCTATGAATGAATGAAAAAACTTACTAATACATAAACTTTATTAAACACTTCCTATTTCTAACGTAATGTTTCGCGACTAATTGTTACGCTGAAACGGTATACGAGAGTTAGTATATATCATAATATACTGTACTGTGTATATTGTATAGTATATATTTTTATATTATATAAAAATTAAAATTGATGTTGTAGATGTTAACACTCCATTTTTGCAAACTCTGTGGAACATAATGTGATATATTTCCTCCACAATCCTTTCATAAGGTTACGCACGCAGTTTTTCATTGTAGTAGCCAGGGGAGATAGCGTGGTGATTTATATTCCTTGTTGGTAGCCATTGCCAGTTTCACCTGGCTGAATTTTCTAGATATACCGAAAATATACTAGGACTCACGCACTTTTTAGTTTTTTTATTATACCTAACTGTAATAGTGTTCTATTTTGTAGTATATTAGTATTATGTAGTCTGTATATTTTTTCGCATGCTTTCTTTTTTTCGTGGAGTATGACGTATATAAACTGCAATAAAACATAAATGTTATATTACAAAGTCATATCTTGACTGCGTCGTTGGTGGTAGCGAGCGCGTCTGCTGAGCGTGAGGTCCTGGGTTCGATCCCCAGGTCAGGCAAAGTGTTATTGGGTTTTTCCATTAGGAAATTTTTAGTAGCAACACGGAGTCGTGAATTGTGCCATACTCCTATTACATGGGACTTATAACATAGTCGGCGAAACGTGGGTGTACTGCATACACCTCTGCTTATCCCCTCTGGCGAATACAGGCGTGAGTTTATGTTATGTTATCATGTCTTGTACTTAAATCTTGACATTAAATGTGTGTAAAAAATCGGCCAAATGCGAGTTGGATTCGGTTACTGAGGGTTCCGTACCATTGAGGAAAACGTTTAAATATTTATTTAGTTAAACTAACCGACCGCATAACTGAGTTTGTTTGAAACTTGATCTTCACAAATATTTCCGTCTCCCCTGGGTATTTAAAGACTTGAGATATTCGGTTAGTTTTTCCTGTAAACCATGAGTGAGGTTCTATAAAAACAGTCATTTAAAAAAATAACAATTTTTAACATAAATTACAGTTTTTTTTTCAACCATGTAATTTAATATATTTTATGTCGGTTTTTTACATGTTTATGCACATGTTTTGATAATTAAATGAAAATATTTAGTAAGAAACTCGCAAAAACAAATGCTACGGGCGGGACATGAACCCATAATCTTTGGCGTGCCGTGTAATCACTTTATCAACTAGGCTACCGAGTCCTATCCACTTCAGTTGAAATTACGAATTTATTTCTTAACGCTATATAGGAGTGTGGTGACATCTCCCGGAGTAGTTTATGCACTGCTGATTCCATGTTCCAAACTTTTCAGCTTAAAAGGCATAGAAATTATTAATTTCTTGTAATTAGACATATCTCTAGTGATTTACAATGAATGACCATGTTTTAAAATACGAATGGGAACAATTCCAGTCTTTAGAAACGGTATCA
Organism: Protodeltote pygarga; assembly: GCA_936450705.2. Lineage (NCBI taxonomy): Eukaryota > Metazoa > Arthropoda > Insecta > Lepidoptera > Noctuidae > Protodeltote > Protodeltote pygarga. The sequence goes on along the minus strand of OW388257.2, from coordinate 2,965,248 downwards.
TCATTATTTCAGTCGAACGACGCCCACTGCTAGGCATAGTCCCCTCGCCGAAGGTTTTCTGGTGGCCCATTTATGAATACCCTACCAATAAATAGTAACAAATTCTCAGAAATACAACAAAACCTTTTACAGTCTTCAGAATTCAATCTTAAAAGGGTACAGAATTGTCCTCAAATCAGTATGCCAAAAGTATCCATTCATAACAATCATAGAAACCTATTCCATTTATTTTCCTCCCCCACTTTCCTTCGTCACGTCTCGGAGTCATAGCCCGTGACTCGACATTGGGTTCAGGTAACAGCATACAAAGCGTACCCTCCCAACCTTTTAATATCAACTACCGATGCCTATTTTTACAGGCGTTTGGTATGGCGATATTTAAAAGATTGTCTTTTTTACACCGTATTGTTTTTTTTACATAAATTGTTGTTTTTTTAATACGCAGTATTTGACCAGGAACCTTTTTAGAAGTAAATGGTGCTGTAGTTTAAGATGGAGCACACTAATTGTCCTTATAGCAGGAGCACGGAACTTTGATGGTAAGGTCCCGACCCATCGCCCAGATAGGTTTGCCCAGAGCGGAACTGGACAAAGCCATTTGGCGACAAGAATCTACCGTACTAATTGTTACTGTTGTGACGTCACTGACGACTATGTTAATAATTTGCACTGAAAATGACCTCAATGCACAATGACACTTGCCAAACTGTTTGCTGGTACCTATAAGATAATGCACTCTAAAAAAAAACTCCACAACAAATAAGCCACCTTTTTTCAACCTTTTTCTTTCTTTTTTTAAAATACAAATACCAATTTTCTTTTTGGAACTTTTTAACGGTCTATAGAGATTTTATAGAGTAAAACCTAGAACTTATTGAGGCTTCAAGCGTAGACATAAACATTTATGTTACACTACGGTGTTATTGAGGACATTTTCTCCTAAAAAGGAAATTGCCTTTGGCGAGTGGTTTCATTCGAGAAATGTCAAATGGCTTTTAGATATTTTTTAGTCAGAAAGGTGGAATACATTATATTGAAATGGACTATTCCGATAGTGGATTTTGGATTCGTTACGCGAACAATAAACTGCGTCAATGCGAAAATAGTTATGATTTGCATTATTTTGTATGAATACGGGAAAATCTTTTCGGTGTATTGAATTTCGGACGCATAGAACGGTGAACGGTAGACCTAAATAAAATGTATTTTAGAGCTTGGTTCTAAATAAAAGGATATCTGTAAATAGGATTATAGCAATATCGTAACGATATAAAACCGGATTGAATCTATTTAAAAATATTTTAGGAAGAGTAATTTAAAGACTTTTAATTTATTTTAATTTAATTTTTATTTTAAGTTTATTTTAATTTATGTACTAAGTACAAGGGGTGGTTGTAACTACCATCTGAGATTGTTGTATGTAAAAGAACACGAGCAGAGTTACGAATAGTTTAGTGGCAGAGCGATTCGGTTTTATCTAGTAGGTCACGCGTTCTAATCCCGCTCTTACGAATTTTTTTTCATAAGAAATTAAGTGGCATAGTTATACCTACATAAATACTTTATAATAATGTTTATAATTATAATAAAATACAATAAGAGTAATTTTATTCAGATTTATTTTATCCTCATTAAATCATTGTATCTTGCTAATTTTATAACGGTTGATTAGGTTTTTTAATCACGTGTTAAGCGTTGTACAGATTTGGATCAAACTAAGCTAACAGATAAAAAAAACCTATATCATCATATTATATAATAAGCACATCAATACTACTCGTATTAGCCTGGTTTGTTTTCCATGCAGACGAAGCCGCAGCTAAAAGTTAGTTTAAAAATAAAATAATTTTAATGAATTGACCTTGATTAGTTTGTATATTAGTATTATTTAATTAATTAGATTTGGAACTTTAGTAGGTATTTATTGTGGTTGCTACGCGTTAATAAATTAAAAGTGAGCAGTTTATATCCGGGTTAAAAAACTAATTATTATTTACGCCTAAAATCAGAGAACTATAAATAAATTAGGTCAAATGTTTTGTCAAAAAACGGTTTAAAATTGTCAATTTAATGAATGAATGAATTTTTAATTTAAATTTATGAAAAACAAAAAATTTTTAATAAGAAAATTGCAAAAACAACCGACACGGGCGGTACTTGAACCCGTGATCTTTTGGCGTACCGTGCCATCGCTTTTTGTTTAAGGGGCTTCGATGGTACAAACAGACCCACAGATTCACAGACACACAGATGTATCAAACTTACGACACCCCTCTTTTTGCGTCGATAAAAAAAAATTGAAATTAATTCACGATTTTTTAAAATCTGCATTTCTACGTTGTCCGGGACTAAACCGCAAACAGGATTAAAACTTAACTTAAAAAAATACTGAAACACTCAACCACAAACCATGGCGTGTAAACCAAAGAGAATATCCGCTTTGTAACAATCCCACATTGTCATGACTTGTACCGACATTACCTAGCGATTTAGCCGGTTGACGTCAAAGGACTGTCTAGATAAGATTCAGCGCAAATCGGCGACAGACAAACGGAAATTAGACAATTATTATAATAGTATTGGTTTTGCTTCATTTTACTAAGTTAAATTACAGATAGGGCTCTAAAGAGAGGAACCTTTTGACTATGCGAGCCGTGTCCGATTACAGGAGTCCGTTCTTAAGATAATGTCAAGTAAGATAATTAAGATGGCGCCACATGTCTTTCGAATCATTCAATTCGGAATTCAATCTTTTACGCAGATAAAATTGCTGGTGACAGCTGGTGCATAAATATTATTGATAATCTATATTTATATTTCTTTCTTTCATATGTAGGTATGATACGTGAAGAAAAAGCTGTGGATCCCTTTTTAAGAATATTGCGCGCACGGAGAAGTGTGAAACTTAGCATAGCTAAAGAGAAAAAGTGCAGAAAGCTAAAATTTGTAAGAAACATAGGGTCAAATTTCGACCACTGACTGAACCACTAGAAATGATAATAATAATCTATATAATTTTTTTTTACAATATTCCTGCACTCGCCGATGACAATCCAGGACTGCATTCCTATTATAATGCAGCCGTGGGGAGTTCCCGGCGGGTGCCCCATCCCATTTTAGATTAAAGTTCTCAAAGGGGCCTCTGCGTGTTGGACCTAAGATCTAAATAAAAATCAATGCCACTTTTCCTTGTAATTTTATAACTCAAAAACGGCTTTACCGATTTGGCTAATATTGGTCTTGAATTATTTGTGGAGGTCCAGGGAAGGTTTAAAAGGCGAGAAAAAGGGGTGGGGTAGGGTAGTAGGTAGAGTAGGGTATGGGTAGAGTAGGGTAGGGATAGAATAGGCGTTGAAATAGGATAATCACGCGTACAAAGTCGCGCGGGGCAGCTAGTAATAATATAGTTAGTCTTTCCTGTACCGATTTATCGTTTGTCTGTGTTCTGTCTTAGGTCTCTAATCTTCATCCATTTAGTTGGAGCAGTGTTTGCCAGAACGTATTTTATGCATAAGCACCAGATTTGTGATGTCTTAGTCTGTGGTATATTATTCTACCGTAGATTTGGTAATGTCAAAGGGTATTACTGCTGTTTGCAGTTGAAGTGCTTCCTGTGGTGATTCGGTTGACATTTTAAAGGATTTAATTTGTAAATAATAAATGTGCCGTGTGGTTTCCGGCCTAAGAATAGAACTACCCCTACTCGTCCCACAGGTGTTGTAAGAAGAGAAAAAGGGAAAGATTCGGGGGATGGGCAGTAGCATTCTTCTGTGTAACAGCAATGATCTGCTACTGCGATCGCAACCCGCTTGCTCAGCGTAGCGTTTATAGGCAAATACCTCCAATGAGCACAATAGTGGCGCGCATTGGGAAAGGGCTATGTTCAATGGACTAGGCTGATGATGATAAATTAAAATTTTGGGTCTGAAAATCTACTGCAACTGCGTCTGGTAGCTTGAACTGAGATAGAGTTCATTTTTGGTATAGCGCGACAAAAATAAATACTCATTTCCATTCAATCGTCTCAGATAGATATTACATCTGCCTCTTATACGCGACTTTGTACGCATGATTATCCTACTTCAACGCCTATTCTAACCCTATCCTATTCTACCCCTACCCTTCTCTACCCCTACCGTACTCTACTCCTACCCTACTCTGCCCCTACCCTACTTTACCCCTACCCTACTCTACCCCTACATTACATATAATAAGGCGACATCTAGTATTCTTAAAACCGTTAGCAAAAATTATTTTACTTCCAAATCACTACACAAAAGTTCCACGACTTAAGTAAACTGTTGGCTGATATTATCGCGTGGCCTAAGACAAAGTTATGAGCAACCGTTTCAAGTTGGCGATAAAGACCTCAGAGATAATTTTCGGAGCCCGCACCGAAAGTAATAAGGCTAAATCTGAGATAAGGAAATAGAAACAGAAGTATTTTTTAGCAATGCAGAATACGGCGACATTTGATCCGTAGAGTACTTGTAATGAATAGTAGTGGAATTTGCTGTGATCCTAAAAGGCGCAAATGTTAAACCCCAAGTATGGGGTAAGTTGTAACATCGCGCTTTTTTTATAAAAAGAAATAATTGTCAAAATCAAAATCAAAATATTTTTATTCATGTAGACCATTAGGCACTTATGAATAGTCGTAATTCTAATATTTTTATTATATTATAAGAGTGACTCTAGTTGCCAAAAAAATAGTTAATATAGTAGTTGTAAAATAGTTACCAATAGTTTTGATATTTTTTTGATTTTATTTAATAGAATATAGTTTGAGTATCCATCTATATTTAATTTGTGGTCATTTAACTGATCATACCAAATATATACCCGTTTTTCCAAAATTTGTTACAACAAGCCCCTCCCTCCCCTACCTTATAATTACTTAGCGGTCACTTATAATTTGTGTCCGTATTTTTTCAACACCAATACTTTTGGTCAACTGGCCTTTAAAACTAAATTTGCGCTCAAAGTTTGACAAACAAAGTTCGCCATAGATTGAATATGTCGAAGACTTCAACATCATCATTTCTGCTTTTTAGGCGCAAATACAATACCCTAGACAGCTGTTATCTATTTATGCCTTTTAGGTACAAATGTAGTATCATAATGGGGGGGGGGGTTTGAAAAAAATTCAATGAAGGTATCTGGGAGCTCATCGAAACCACACCTGAGCAATAATATGCTGGTCTGTACCTAGCAATTAGCCAGAATTGGGAAAGTTGCCCACAAGCGGCCTTTTAGATTAAGTTGGTTAATGATATATTTTGAATTCGTGGAGAGTCGTGATAGCCTAGTGGTGGTGACCGTTGACTGGCAAATCAGAGGTCTCGGGTTCGAACCCAAGGCGCGCACCTCTGACTTTTCGTAAGTCAGTGCGTTTTATAAATTAATTATCACTCGCCGTGCCTCGGATAGCACGTTAAGCTGTTGGCCCCGGCTGTCAACTGTAGATCTTTAACAGTCGTTACGGGTAGTCAGAAGCCCGAAAGTCTGACAACCAATCTTACCAAGTGGTATCGTGTAACCCAGTATCTGGGTTGTGGAGGTCTGACAGGCAGTCGCTCTATGTAAAACACTGGTATTCAGCTGCATCCGGTAAGACTGGAAGCCACCCCTAACATAGTTGGGAAAAGGCTAGGCAGATGATGAGTATTCTGAACGTGCCTGTTCAGTGACAAAAAGCAACTTTTTTCATCATGCCTAGAAAGAAACTATATAAAAAGAAAAATATGCCAAAATTAAAAAAAAATACAAAGACTACACAATGTATCTGTTAGCATAATTTTGCTCTCCCACACTTATGGGAGGAAAGCTGTAAATTATTATTGTAAGGATAATTAGTGTTAGTGAAGCTGATTCGTTTTTTATTATGTACATCATCTGCCTAGCCTTTTCCTAACTATGTTGGGGTCGGCTTCGTCTTACCGGTTGCAGCTGAAAACCAGTGTTTTACATGGAGCAACTGCCTATCAGACCTCCACAACCCAGATACTGGGTTACACTATACCCCTTAGTAAGACTGGTTATCAGACTTTCGGGCTTCTGACTACCCGTAACGACTATTAGGTAAAAATCTACAATTGACAGCCGGAACCAACAGCTTAACGTGCTATCCGAGGTACGGAAAGTGATAATTAATTTATAAAACGCACATAACTTACGAAAAGTCAGAGGTGCAGGCCTTGAGTTCGAAACCGAGACCTCTGACTTGCCAGTCAACGGTCACCACTACTAGGCTATACTAGGCTAGGCATCAATATTCATTATGTACGTAAATACTAAATAATTTTTTTACAAAAAAGTAAAACCGACTTAAACACGCTAAAAAGCTAGAAATAATGTAGAAGTGTGCGTTTTTTTGAGTCAGTGCCCAGCTAAGCGGCTTTCTGATTAAACCACCTCATTCAAAGCCTTGGCACCGACTCTAAAACGTTCATTTTTATGTTATTTCTAGCATTTCATGTCAGAAGTTAATTTTACTTTTTGTTAATTTAAAAAAGAACACTGTAGTCGGCTCACTAATCATAGACATTAAAAAAAATATCGCATCGAATTGAAAAAGTATCTCCGCCACTCTTTAAAACCAAATGATACCATTGTTTTTCAAAAGCCAAAAAAAAAACTTATTGAAAAAACTTAATCTATATTTAATCACCCTTGACGTGTATTAAAAAGAACTTGTCGTGATCCACACAGAGTAGAAGACGTATAATTAAAATGGCAGTTGATTTTTTAAGTTGATATATTATGTATATGACAACAAAACAACGAAAGCTTGAAGCTTATTTATTGTATTCTTAGTAAATTTGTATTGTTACCATAAAAATATAGGTTTCATTAGCAAACAAAATGTTCAAAATGTAAACAAATTCAGCCCACAAATTGGCAAACACAAACAACAAACCACTAACTCAACATTTGATATACTGCGGTTTTTACCTCCAGAACTCCAAAGACGTGAGTAAATATCTTTTCTGGGCATAGCAAACACAGAAATTCTCCTAATTAGTATATAGGTAGCCGCCTTCAAACAAAGTTCCTGTGGGTTCCCTTTAATGAGGCTAAAGCACGGAAACATAGATACTTTATGTCTTCCCAGATGTTCACATGTCGGTACAAATTCTTAACATTTCTCACAGGGAATTACCAAGCGCGAACGTTTTGCGTCAAACAAGGTTTTATGTACACCCCTTTAACTTCAATTTATGCGATTTTGATTATTAATGTCATACGAGTACAATTCACAATTGAGGGAACGGTGTGAACGAAATAAAAGTAATAGGCGGACCGGAAAATTAATGTTGTCATCCCAAACCCTACTTTCGATTCAAGCAACAATTTTCACGTGAAGACGTGAAGGCATTTTGGGGAGACGATATTTCATTTATGTAAATCAATCGTCATATTCAAGTCACAGTCTCATTATCTTATTTAAAAAAGAAGCAAATATTATATTGAAATAAAAATAAAATATTGATATGGCTTTACTCACGCATTGATTTCAAGGATTGCTCGACTAGTTTTGAACTCAAACGGAGTCCATTTTCAAGAGCGAGTGTATACGCGGCAGCGTCGCGGACCTCACACTGTATGACTCAAGAAAGTTATTATTCTAAAAATAAAATATTATGCGACACCTCTTAGGACTAACTTCTACATTATCGTTTGTTATACGACGATCGCCTTTGACCAAAACTAAACCAAAAAAATCCTTGTTTGGTTTCACTTGCTAATCTGCTATCTCGCTTGCACATTTAAGTAAAAAAATCAATGAATATAGTCATGAAAATTTGCAAAAAAAACAACTTATGGAGAATGACATTACAAAGGTTAAGCAAAAATATCAGTTTGATCGGAATAAGTCTTCATACAAGTTCATATAGTACGCTTTTTTATGCCAACGTCTTTATAACCAACTACATAGTTGCCCGGCGCGACTTTGTACGCGTGATTATCCTACCTCTACGCCTATCCTACAAAACCCCTACTCTACCCCTACCCAACTCTACTTCTAGACTGCCCCTAGTCTACCCCTACCCTACCCTATTCTACCCCTACCAAAACCCTACCCTACTCTTCCCCTACACCACCCTAGCAACCAATAAATTTCAATTATAAAACATGCCTTATTAAATTCAAAACCCTTTATTTTAAAGTCATTATCTATCCTTTCTAATTAGATAGGGTATAGTTTCGTACGTTTGTAATTACTGGCCCCGGACATTATTTCGTTGGTTAAGCCGCACAAAGAAGCAGTGTTTAAAAATTCATTTGGATTAGACTGAGGAGTTCTTTGAACTTGAAAATAATGTGTACCTATTCTGTTGGAGTTATAAAATATTTATTTAGGTATTAATAAAAACCTTAGTAGTTTTTTTTTATGGCAAAACATTATGTTTTTTCAAAGTGACTATATAATTTAGTATCACTTTGTTAGAAAATTTTAATTATTACGGAATTATAAACAAATATTATAATCCCTTAAACTTGAAGTAAATTATTTTAAGTTGCCTAGACGGGATAAATGTTGTCAAAATAAAAATATTGCATGGTTTAGTAGTCATTTTAATTTTTAGAATATCCCCGTAAAATGTAATTTCTCCAAGGCATTATACATAAAATATATTACTTATAAATACCACCAGACACATTTTCATGTAAAATGTTGCCAATAAGAGACTATATGGCTCGCACTGTAAAAAGTTATCAGATCTCATGTAGAGCCAAGCTTCTAACTCTACAAGCTCTAACTTCACAAACTCTGTACCTTGAGTCAAAATATATATGCCTTAGGCATTTCGCGAGATATTATAGGTATCTTAAACTTAAATAATATTTCGTGACTAACAACTGTTCGCGCCCAACACTAGCGCGTCTGAAGGGGACTGAGGGGAGCGAGGGACGGGAGGCCGGCCGGCGTCAGCGCGCCGCGCGACGCCGCCGCCATCTTTCACTTCAAATTCAAACTCAAGCTCTGCGCGTGAGGTCGCGCTACACACACGCGTCACACCGACGCCGACGCCTATCAAGTTTTATTTTATTTACCGAGATTCGAGTCATAATATATTTTGTAATAATAGTAATACACGTTTATTCAAGAAACGTAGTTTTGTTGAAACCCCAACAAAAAGTGGCGACCGTGACAGGACTTCGAAGACTCGGAAGACGAAGACGATAGCGTGGCGTCGGGTGCGCCGCGGCCTGCGCATAAGAAATTTAAGAAAAAGGATTAAAGGAGCTGCTCGGGAGCCGACCGGGGATCGCCGGAGGTCTAGCCCAAGGGGAGTGAGCCCTTCCTTCTTTCATATTTCCCTATTTCTATACCTACTCACCTAGTGAAATACCTACCTACCAAATATAATTATATTTCAATATTGTGTTCAACAAAATGGCCGCTTCGCTGCTTCTCGAGCGTTAGGAACCTATTGCCTACTTATGCTTTTCCTAATCTAGCTCCCAGGGGCACGTAAGCACTAATCGCAAGTGTAATTTTTGAAGTCGCAAGTGAGTGGTGGTGTAATTTTATTATATATTAGACGGTGTGTCTCTGCGCTATTGAAGCGTTAGCCTATTATATATTGGTTAATCAAGCTTACAACGATAGCGATATCATTGTCTACGAGAACGCACGCAATTTGCACGCTGCACATAATACCTATAAGCACCTAATATCATTCACAAGTCCATCTGCATTGCAAGCAAATATAAGCTAAATTCCGATCCTAGATAACTTATACCTATCACAGACCCAGCACAATTTCTAGTGTGTTTCCGTTTCTTAGTATTTTTGCCGACTAATTCCAGCGACCCGCTGCGGTGGAGCGCATCCTGTTCATCTCGGCTGCGGCATCGCCGCCTACCGGGTTCCTTCGCGCGCGACGCTTCGTGCGGGCGCGCTTGCTGGCTACGCTGTCTGCTCGGCGCGAGCGGCGGCACCAGCGCTAACGATTGGACCTGGGCTACTCTACTGCTACGTTTCGAAACGGGTTTGAGTGCACATATATATTTCAGTGTTTGTGTCTGTGTTATTGGCTAGTGTAATTTTAAAAGTTAAAAATGAGTGAATCAGAGGAGCTTAAGATGGAATTATCGAATTTAATTAAACAACGCGGCATTATTAAAGGTCGTTTAACGCGATTTGATGAATATATCTCTAATTTTAAAAGTTTAAAGGATATTCCTACTGTCAAGTATAAAGAATTAGAGTTAAAATTAAGTAAAATTCAGTCGCTTATGGATGAGTTTGAGGCAGTTCAAAACAAAGTTGACATTTTGCATAGTGATTCAGCACAGCAAATTTTAGAAAGGGAATCTATAGAAAATAAATTTATAACCCTTATATCATGTAGTCAAGAGATTTTGGATAGCTTTTTGAACAAAAAATCTAACAAAGAAGTTGATGGCGATCAAGCTTCATATAGTAGTTGTTGTTCTGGGAAATTCAATGGTATTAAATTGCCAACTATTAAACTTCCTACTTTTGATGGAAATTACCTAAATTGGTTGGAATTTAAGGACACCTTTCAGACAGTTATAGATAGCAATCCAGATATTCCACCTATAAATAAGTTTCATTATCTAAGGTCTGCACTACAAGGAGGTGCGGCCGTAGTCATTAAATCTATTGAATTTAGTGCTAAAAATTACAAGATAGCGTGGGACTTGTTATGTCAAAGGTTTGACAACAAAAACATTTTGATTAATAATCACTTGAAAGCTTTGTTTAATATTGAGTCTCTTCAACGAGAATCTTATAAGTCTTTAAGGTTTATTGTAGACCATGTGTCTAAACACTTGCGGGCATTAGAAACTTTAGGTCAGCCTACTAATATGTGGGATGTGCTTATTATATTTATGTTATCGGCTAAGTTAGACATCCATACAAGTAGGAAGTGGGAAGAACATAAAAGTAATCTCGCTGAGCTGGCCACATTAAATGAATTTTATTCCTTTCTACGCAGTCGAGCTGACATACTCGAGACTGCCTATTTTAACAATAACAATAGTCGGTCTGATAAGCAGACTGACTACAAAAATAAAGCAAGTTCTCAATCTAAAAGCCTTATTGTTTCAGTAGATAAGAAAATATATAACAATTGTTGCGTTTTATGTAAGGAAGAGCATCCTTTGTATTTATGTGATAAATTTAAAAATATGAGTGTGGATGAGCGACTAGGTGAAATTAATAAGTTAAATTTATGCAAGAATTGCCTCCGTAAAGGGCATTCAGTCTATCAATGTCGGTTAAAGGCAGTCTGTCGCACTTGCATGAAAAGACATAATACACTATTACATATAGATAGGAGTAACTCGGTCACAGCTGATCAGCCTACTACTAGTTCTTCCTCGCTACCTGTGTCACTATCGGTCATATCGAAAGACCAAGTTCTATTATGTACTGCTGTAGTCAAAGTTTTAATAAATAACAAAGTATATTTTGCACGGGCACTCATGGACACAGGTAGTCAGTCTTCATTTGTTACTGAGGCTTTCAAAAGGAAGATAGGGTTATCTGTAAACCCCGGTGAGTCAGTTAATGTCTGTGGTATAAACAATGCGACATGCAATATTAAAGAGAGTTGCAATATTAGAATAAAATCTACTTATGGTGAATTTGAAATTAATGTTAGGTGTTTAATAGTTCCTAGGATAACAGGAGTATTACCTAATTGTTTAATTAATACTAGTAGTTTTAAGTTACCTGTAAATATTAATTTAGCAGATCCTAACTTCTATTCCCCTGCTGAGGTAGACATACTCTTAGGAGCCAACGTGTATTGGGATATAGTAGGGTCAAATATAATCAAGTTAGGCAGCCACCAGCCAGTATTACAAGAGTCTATGTTTGGTTGGCTCATAGGTGGCCCTATAAAAAATTCTAACTCTCCTTCTAAAGTCTATTGTAATTTCACTCAAGAAATAAAAGATTCTTTAGAAAGGTTTTGGAAAATTGATGAATTTCCAACAATTAAAACATTGTCTATAGAAGAACAACTCTGTGAAAATCACTTTAATGAAAACTTTTCTCGTTTAGGCAACGGTAGGTTTTCTGTAGCTATGCCTTTAAAGGAAATGCCTGAGAAAACACTTGGTCAGTCATATCATATAGCTAAAAAATGTTTTGAAAGTCTTGAAAGAAAATTTACAAAAAATCCTAGTTTAAAAATTAAGTATAAGGAATTTATTGATGAATATAAAATGTTAGGTCATTTATCAGTATTGAAAGTTAAGCCTAAGTTTGGATACTACATGCCCCATCACGCAGTAATACGTGAAAAGAGTGAAACTACAAAGCTCCGCGTAGTATTCAATGCTTCTTCAAAAACAAGTTCTGGTAAGTCACTAAATGACATACAAATGATTGGGCCTGTGGTACAAAGTGATTTAATCTCCATTTTACTTCGTTTTCGCTTACATAAATATGTTCTAACAGGTGCACAGACTTACTAGGGACAGGTGACATAGAGAAAATGTTTAGGCAGACAGAAATTATTGAAAAACAGCGCCATCTACAACTCATATTGTGGCGCGATGATACATCAAACCCTCTAGATATATTACAACTGAATACTGTTACCTATGGTACTGCTTCAGCACCTTTTTTGAGCACACGGTGTCTGCTACAACTTGCAAGGGAATGTGAGGACATATCTATAGCGTCTGTAATTGAAAATGATTTTTATGCTGACGATTTAAGTACAGGTTCAGAAACTGTTGCAGGGTTAAAACATATATATAATAAGGTAGTTCAGACACTAAATTCAGCATGTTTGCCGTTAAGGAAATTTAGAACAAATTGTCCTCAATTATTCGAAAACGACATTAATTCATCGAAATCTGTAAATTTTAATAAAGAGTCTAGTGTATTAGGTTTAAGCTGGTGTCCTAAGGTCGACACATTACATTTTTCTACAGATTTGGAGCCTTCAGCTCAGATTACTAAAAGGTCTGTAATATCTACGACAGCCAAGGTTTTTGATCCTTTAGGATTATTGTGTCCTTGTACTATAGTATCTAAAATTTTATTGCAACAGTTGTGGTCTTCTAAGTTAGACTGGGATGATCCAGTGCCAGCAGAGTTTTGTAAAAACTGGGCTAAGTTATTAAAAGAATTTTCAAATTTATCAGATATCCGTATCAAACGGAGAGTTTTGTGTGATAACCCTAATAATATAGAATTACATTGTTTTGTAGATGCTTCACAACATGCCTACGCAGCATGTGTCTACCTGCGTTCCAAGGGCTGTGATAATAAAATCAAAGTCAGGCTGTTGTGTGCCAAGGCACGAGTTGCACCAATGAATCCAACCACCATACCGCGGTTGGAGTTGTGTGGCGCTCTGCTAGGAGCTCGCTTATGCTCCAAGGTATCAGAGTCTCTAAAATGTAAGATTAGTAGAAAATTTATATGGACTGATTCAATGGTAGTGTTAGGCTGGGTAAAAACCCCTCCTAGGGATCTTAAGATATTTGTGTGTAACCGAGTAAATGAAATACACGAATTAACATCTGGATTCACCTTTAATTATGTTCCTACGGATCAAAATCCGGCAGATATGGGTTCTAGGGGTGTGAGTCCTAAGCATTTAGAGTCATCTATTCTTTGGTGGGAAGGACCTTCGTTCCTCGTTGATGAACCTACTTCATGGCCTAAACAACAAAATATTAAAATTCCCCCTAGTTTACCTGAAATAAAGCACTCAAGCACCATTGAATGTAATGTAGTAAAAATATGTAATAATGTTATAGATTTTGAGAAATATTCCGAGTTTAAGAAAGTTGTTAGAATTTATGCATATGTGCAACGTTTTATTTATAATTATTTTAAGAAGTGTCAAACTATTGGACCATTAAATACTAAGGAGTTAGATCTATCACTAATGATGTTAGTTAGGTTATGTCAACTAGAAAGTTATTCTATGGAAATACAATTATTAAATATTAAGAAAGCTCTGAGTCGTAAGTCTAAGTTATTATCATTAAATCCATTTATAGATAAGAATAATATTTTAAGAGTTGGTGGTCGACTGCAAAACTCTGAATTTTGTTATGATAAGAAGTACCCAATGATTTTAGATTCAAAGCATCATTTTACAAAATTATTATTTAGATACGAACATGAACGTCTATTTCATGCAGGACCTCAACACTTGCTAGCTTCTTTAAGAGAAAGATTTTGGCCAATAGGTGGGAGGCATTTGGCACGCAGTACGGTAAGGCAGTGTTTGATATGTGTTCGTCTGCGTGGCAAAACATTGCAACCTATAATGGGTAACTTACCCGCTGAGAGAAGTTACTCAATGTTTCCCTTTTATAACAGTGGTGTTGACTTTGCTGGGCCCTTCATGATCTCTAGCCGCAAGGGTCGTGGCAGTCGTACCTCAAAGTGTTACCTCTGTTTATTTGTATGCCTCTCATCCAAAGCGATACATTTAGAATTAGTTAGTGACCTAAGCACTGATGCATTTATTTTAGCTTTAAGGAGATTTGTCTCTAGAAGAGGTAAACCTAAATTAATTTTTTGCGATAACGGTAGCAATTTCAGGGGCGCAAACAATGAGATTTGTAGAATTCTCAGGTCCAATCGTAAGTCTACTCTAAATTTTGCTAATGACGAAGGCATTAAATTTGTATTTAGCCCCGCATATTCACCTCACTTTGGAGGTATATGGGAAGCTGGCGTCAAGTCGGCTAAATATCATTTAAAACGTATAGCGGGTAATTCGTCCCTAACGTTTGAGGAGCTAGCTACGTTATTCTCACAGATTGAGGCTATTTTAAATTCCCGTCCTTTAACTCCTTTAACCTCTGATCCTACTGATCCTACCCCGCTCACCCCAGGGCACTTCCTTATTGGGCGGCCTCTATCGTCCGTACCGTCGCTACCAATAATCACGAAGCATCCTAACAGATACCAGCTCATAGAGCAACTAAGGCAGCATTTTTGGGAAAGATGGCGCCGGGAATTTGTTTCGGAACTTCAGCAACGTACTAAATGGAAAACGAGGCAACATGAGCTTCAAGTGGGGGACCTAGTCATTTTAAAAGAGGTCAATCTTCCCCCACTCCAATGGAGGCTGGCCCGGATAGCTAAACTATACCCAGGGACAGATGGCGTCAGCCGGGTCGCCGACGTCACTACGTCGAAGGGCGTAATAAGAAGAGCCATAACTAATATGTGCCCAATTCCAGCTAACAACAACAGCGCCTAGACCAGGTTGAAAGGGAACCTTTCAACGCCTGGGAGGATGTTCGCGCCCAACACTAGCGCGTCTGAAGGGGACTGAGGGGAGCGAGGGACGGGAGGCCGGCCGGCGTCAGCGCGCCGCGCGACGCCGCCGCCATCTTTCACTTCAAATTCAAACTCAAGCTCTGCGCGTGAGGTCGCGCTACACACACGCGTCACACCGACGCCGACGCCTATCAAGTTTTATTTTATTTACCGAGATTCGAGTCATAATATATTTTGTAATAATAGTAATACACGTTTATTCAAGAAACGTAGTTTTGTTGAAACCCCAACAACAACGGAAATTACTTTGTTATAACAAACAAATTCCCTAAACACAAATAATAAAAAACCCAATCGTAGTAATACTAAGGTTAGAGTCGTGAAAGCTTATTGGTTGAAACCATTGACTGACAAGTGGTCTTGGGTTCGAACTCAAAGCGTGCATCTTTCACTTCGTATGTTATTTGTGTGTTATAAATTTTTGTTTGTTTACACACTTAAGCACTGTAATATATCCTGCGTAACTACGCTACGTACGTACGTACTAAAAACTAGCTAATCTCCGTTGAGATTGGCCGATGTGACCGAAATTCGGTCAGGAGGACATTAAATTTGTCCTGATACCTTTTCATTTTAGAAACCTTTATAGAGTCGTGATAGCCTAGTGGTGATGACCGTTGACTGGCAAGTCAGTGGTCTCGGGTTCGAACCCAAGGCGCGCACCTCTGACTTTTCGTAAGTTATGTGCGTTTTATAAATTAATTATCACTTACTCCGTGCCTCGGAAAGCACGTAAAGCTGTTGGCCCTGCGCCTGATCTCTCTCCGATCGTGTCGGAAGGCCGTCCCATCGGACTATGAGAGTGAGGGAATAGAGAGTGCACCTGTGTTTGTGCACACACTTGTGCACTATAATATCTCCAGCGTAATTGGCTAGTCTCCGTTGAGATTGGCCGCTGTGACCGAAATTCGGTCAGGAGAATGTTATTATTTTAGAAACTTATCCGTACATATCCCATATTCCAAACTTGGCGAAGTTTTTACGTTTACGAATGGTAATATCGTTTTAAATCATTAATGAATTTATGAAGGCTGGCTTTAATCAAAGTTTTCTCATTTGGTATGACGTATACCGTTCCATCGAGTTATGTTTTGACAAATCTTCGTTTCGAAGTACTTATGTTGCTTTTATGAGAGGGAACGAAACGGACTTTTCTGAGAATATTTTTTCCGTCGGATTTTTTATCAAATTTCAATTTTTAGATACATTTGTTATACCCTAGTTTTTTTTAGTGATAGAGTGTCTTGCTAGTCTTGTATGAGCATGTGATGAGGAGGAATAAAACGCATGTGTCTAAAAGGGTGATGAATGTAGGTTTCGATGGATGGAGGGGAGAGGGATACCAAAGAAAATATGGATGAAATGTTTAAGCATTGAAATGAATGAAAAAGGAGTAAATGCTGAGACATTATGCGCCGATCTCAAGTATCAGGGACCAGGGCAGGCGAAAGAAGAAGCCACACTATACTACTACATCTACACACTGTAATTGTATATGTCTGCCTATAACGGTTCAAAATACAAAGACACATCCCTGGGACAGACGGACAGACCAGCGTAGACTTAGTAACAGGGTCCTAAAGGCACCCTTTAGGTATGAAACCCTAAATATTAACTTGATTTTTAATTTTAAAAATTCAAATACAACTTCAAAACTTAGTAAGTACCACATTAAAAAAATTGCAATAGATTTTAAAGGAGGTACTCAAGATTTATTTTTGGAATAAAAAAATGAGATTTTTTTTTAAACTTCAAAGAAAATTGATAAAATTTGCTATAAAATGTTTTTTATTTCAAAACTCTATCTTCTATAGCAGGGCTGTCCAAACTATACACCTTCGCGGGCTAATTAAATTTCATACCAAAGCTGGAGGGCCAGAAAAATATTTTCAGTTGCAAGACTGAAGATAAGTAATTATACCAAGTATTGAGTACATGTTTTGACAACGAATAATATTATCCAAACTATTTGTGTCCAAAACTAATTTTAGATTAAAATGTGTGTCGCGGGCCGCATGAAAACAAGCCGCGGGCCGCATGCGGCCCGCGGGCCTTGGTTTGGACAGCCCTGTTCTATAGTTTAGAAGAAATAGCAATTTAAAAAAAAAAAATATTCTTGATTTATACCGCATGCAGGTTTTTTCTTGACAGTATTATCTGTGTATAATATTATGTTGTTTTTATAAACCATAAACCTAATTAAGCCATCGTAACAAAGGTAAGCTCAGATGAACGTGAAAAATTCGTTTAAATGTATGAGGGCGAAAGTGTGCAATACCCATTACTATAAACGGTGTTCAGGGAGTACTGACATTACAAAGAAATAAAAGTTTTATAATACCCCAGACGTTCCTCAACAAAAATTTTCGTGCGTAAAAAATATTTTCCAGGCTTTATTCGTATTGTTTCGACGGCGACTTTTAAAAACTCTCATTTGTATAGGTCTTATATTCTGAACGTGTAAATGACGTGTATTTTCAAACAAAAAGGTTCTATAATTTAATGGAAATGTGGCCGCGTTTTGAGTGCTATTGTTTTGGTGAAATTCAGTTTTAGGAAGGCGGCAATTAGAAATAAAAATGTTGGCACTTCAATCGTTGAAACAATCCTTTTATATTTAACACCGACGAATAATAAGTGAAACCCGATTGGCTGATGTCGACTAGAGCCGAGTTCACGCGTCACTACGTCACTGACTTATGCTTAACGGCTTGTTTTCGTTCTCTGTCCAGAAGAAAACTTGCTTGGAGTGATTAAAAAGATTTGATATATTTATTTTAATAAGAAATTTGAAAAAACAACTAATACGGATGGGATATAATTCAGTATTTGTATATTATAAAAAAAAAATATTTATTGTCTCGCAGAAAATTGGGCACATATAAAAACTATACAATATTTTAAAACAAAGATTAAATTAGAACTAACAAAATTCCACATGTAGGTACTTAAATAAAAAATAAAATAAGTGTAATGTAGTTGTTGAGATATAGTGGTTTCACGACCCAAAAAAACTTTTGTTGACAATTTAATAATTAAGGCAGCAGTAAATTAGAATTTTAATCAAAAATTTTCTAAACATCTCAGTTCCCCATAATTACAAATCCCAAAACTCCAATACAACCCAACGTAATCAACTTATAGTTCCAATTCGTTAGTCAGTTTACAATGTAAAAAACTTTTTAATTTAAATCATCCTTGTTTGTCCTGCGTACCTCAGTTTGTAAACTTTTACCACTGATTACTGTAAACATTTACTTTTTACTTTGTTGACACCGGAACGAGTATTGAATTGATTGAGTTACGTTTCGGATTTGGTTTGTTTAGATTTTTTATTTAATTATTTTATGTTTGAGGGGTCATTATGGCTGGGGCTCGTGTGGTACATAAAAAATAGGAATTAATTTTTGAGATATAATCATTGTTATTTCTACATTCATCATCAGCCTGTATTAGTCCACTGCTGAACATAAACCTCTCCCAATGCGCGCCACTATTGTGTGCTCATTGGAGGTATTTGGCCAAAATCGCAACGCTGGGCAAGCGGATTGACGGTCGCAGTAGCAGATGATTGCTGTTACACAGAAGGACGCTGCTGCCCATCCTCCGAATCTTTCCCTATGTCGCTTCTTACGACACCCGCGGGACGACTAGGGGTGGTTTTATTCTTAGACAGGAAACCACACGGCACGCGATTTGTACATTAATTCACATAAAATAAGTATGAAGACCACTCAATTTTGGATTTCAAACAAGCAAGAAACAGGCGTATCCTAGAAATTATAAGTACAAATCTCAACACCAAATAAACAAACATTTCCAAATATAAATTGCCTTATAACGAAAAAAATACATTAAAAAGTTTCGTTCTCAAATATATAAATTCGCTTCTTGTTTCAAACACTGTCGACAAAGATGATGATGATGATGATGATGTCCTCCTCGACGTATCCGTCGACGGCGACCCTTAAATTCATCTCCTGTCGTGTGCTCGGATGTGACTGGCGAAACCAAATTTTGTTTTGAAAATGCGGTCGCAAAGAGCACAGTGCAGCTGACCGCTCTCATTGCGGGTGTAGTTGTAGGTGAGTTTAGGCCGGGTTTTACGGAGTTGGCGTTTTGCGTCGAGATCTTGCAAACGCAGGAGCTCAAAGGCATTAACGCCTTTCTTAATCTGCCGACGCCACTCGGGCCGTTGTAATGCGAGTGTCTCCCAGTCTTCTACGGGTATGCCAAAATTAGATAAATGTCGCTTGATGACATCTTTATAGCGCAAGTATTGTCCACCAACTTTACGTTTGCCGTGGCGCAGTTCACCGTAAAATACTGACTTAGGTAACCTGTCGTCTTTCATTCGCACTAGGTAGATAGGTAGTGGCTAAAAAGACCGATGTTTCCAAACTTAAAAAAAGATCACATAGTGTCTCAGCAAAAAGCAATGTACGTTTTGTTAAATCTTCGGCTGTTTAGTTGGCACGTTGGGGACAACAAAAGGAACCAAAAAAATAAGGTAACCACAGTTTGATGGGGCATTTTTTCATTACTTACGGCTATGTGAATATATTAATTAAACATTTTAGCAGCGATTAGATTCTACAAAGAAACTTATCATTTTGAACTAACGTTACAACATTTTTATTTTTTATTTTAGACTAAGGTAAATTTTGTCTGTCAAAAATCTTTAGTTTTCAGGCTTACCCATTCATAAACTCCTAGCAATAAAATACTACTACACTTAGCCACTGAATTCTCCAACTAACTAACTATGCTTGCGACCTCTTTAACATCGAAGCAGAAAAAAGACAGATGACTTGTCAACTAATAGCGAATGAAACATTCGTCATCTATCCAGCAACTGAGATATTGCAGCTGACAGCTTGCCGTAGAGCGAACATGGCATCAAAACAATGTGCCAACTGAATAGCCGAGTACTGTATTTTACAAAATGCACAATTCTATTTAAATTCAGAACACTAGGACTTGGAGTCGAGATGTTGAATTTTTGACATTTGAAAGCGTTAAGCCAGCATGCATGCACGTAAAAAGCTATGAACGTTTTGTTACAGAAACTTTGTATGGCAATTTGAGATTTTTGTCATAACATTTTTCGTTTGTTATTTGCGGGTTTTGTTATAGGTACGTGTTTTGTTGATTTCAGCGCTTTTTGCGTTATGCCTTGATTCTTATTCTGTGTTAAGTTTATTTTTAATTGAATTTAAAAAAGCAGAAGGTAATCATATTTTTGTCATGCTTGCGTACCGTTTATTTCACGATTAGTTGTTACCGTTCGTAGGTCGATGTGAGTGATATTTTTTTTAAGAAACTCCTTGGGTGATAAGGGATAATAAATTTATTTGCAAAAACATGAGTAGGTATGCATTCTGAAATAGTTTGCATGTGTTAGTGTTAGTATTAATAATGGCCGACATATTTTGCCATGTAACATAGCGTGCAAATCTTGCTCTACTTTGCCTGTTTGAGGTAGGGGACATTATGTGAAAGGGACATTCTGCGAAAGGGACATTCTGCATAAATAATATTTTGCGAATGGGACATTCTGAGAAAGAGACATTTTGCTACCTGTAGTCATTTTGCGAAGTGGTTATATTACGACAGAGCCTTCTTACTAAATAACCGATAAAACTGAGATAATCTATTAGGTAAATCTATTGAAATGGGCAATAAATTGTTTTATTTACTTTTATCGCAGTAGATATACATACAATTCTCTTTTAGCAGTATACAATGGCAACATACCTTTTAGTGGACATTATAAATGTACCAAATAATTCAGAAGCAAGTTGCTTACAACTAAATCTCACTTAATCACGGTACGTCTGCACTGTACATGTACAAATGTACACGGTATGACTGTGTAACTAATACACTGAGTCTAACTCGAATAAGAATATTAAAAAGATAAGATTTTAAAAATGAAGTGTGGAATAAGAAGGTTTAACATGTTTTGAAGGTAATTATGATTAATTTATTTGCTTTGATTTATATTATGTAAACTATAGATATACGTTCTAAAATGTGCCGAATTCCAAAAGCATGGATTTTTTTTCAAATTGCAATGTTACAATTTTAGTTTCTAAAATAATTTATAAATTAATTATCACTACATAGTATAAAACAAAGTCGCTATCCGCCGTCTGTCTGTCTCTATGTATGCTTAGATCTTTAAAACTACGCAACGGATTTTGATGCGGTTTTTTTTAATAGGTAGAGTGATTCTTAAGGAAAGTTTATATGTATATTGCACCCGTGCGAAGCCGGGGCGGGTCGCTAGTATAAATTTGGAAGTACAAAAACAGACATAGAGTACTTTTCATCCCGAAAAAAACCCTCGCCGACCCTTGCTTATGTCAGCCCGGGCTGAGCCTGTAGCCACAAACATGTCCCTAAATCAGATCAGTTCCAGCTAGTCCCTAGCATGTCCCCAAGCAACGCCCTAAGCCGAGGCCCGAGTCCCATTAGCTGCTGTTGCTTTAGGTATAGTTTAATTGCTTTAGCTGGAGGCCTTTAGGTCTCGCTAGAAGTGACCTCCCTAGAGCTATAACTGAGAGAGAAAACGTAGAAAAAAAAACCTGAAAAAAAAATCCTGAGTAACACAACAATAACATTCTTATAATAATAGATGGCGCCACACGTTGGCTACAATTTATCAATACACTTTAAACGTTTGCATGCATTTCAAAAGTTTCAACTTGAGTTTGCTTAGGTTGCAATTCCACCAACTAACCTCCTGTTATCAAAGCTTGTATAATTCTCTTAGACTACTTCTTTCAAACTACTAAACCCTTTATACGAACTAGCATCTAGCTAACAGCTTGCAACAAATTCTTTATACTTGTTCAGACTATTTTAATTAAATACTCTCTAGTTCTGCAGTGTTAAATAGAAAAGTTTGTATTTCCTTTAAGTTTGATGTAGGTTTTTGTTTTAGCTTTAATGGATAGTTTAATACATCTAAACTAAAACATTAAATATCTAATGCAATTAGAACAAAAAAGTAAATAGTGATCATTCATCAACTATAAATTTTCAGACGCAATTTAAAGTTTATTTTTAGGGCAGATTGGACTTTATGCAAGTCAGTAAAAGTCATCAGATAAATAGGATTTTAAGTAATCTATCTATAAAAAAAAAATCGGATTATTATTTACACCATTTATAACTCGAGGATTGCGGGATCGATTTTCATGATTTGTGATTCGTTGAATTTGTCTCCGCCTCCAATTATAATAGCAGAATACATTATTATTCAAATTCATATTCTTTATAAATATTTAATAAGAAATTTGAAAAAACCACTGATACGGATGGGAATATTTTTAATAAGCTAACATGTGCTAAAACATGTAAAAATTTCACAAAAATATTCATATTCTTTATTGCAGTTCCACAATCTAAATTAGATGGTAAAACATAAAAATAGGTTACATCATAGGCCCAGATTGGGCACAGCAAAGATAAATAAATACTAGAAAATTCAAGATTATAACAAACTAATTTCTTACAGACTAACACATCTTCTTACATTTTACATAATATAATTGCAATATTCACTTTCTTCATTCATCTTCCTATATTTATCATTCGTATGTATACTGCGGACCGCCATTTTAGACAAGTTATTAAGGCTGATGTACTCCAAGTTCTCAGCTGGATTTAAATTCACGCACTATAAACAAACTGAATCAACCAAACGTAGGCGTAGCTGCTACACTCAACCACAACATTTTTCACCCTGCATTTTAATCAACAACAGTTGCAGACCGACCCTAAGTCGAGTCGCAAGTAATATTACAGCATTACAGAAATGACGTCATTATGGCGAGTGCGCGCTCGAATGCAATGAAAAGGACCGTTGCAATTAAATTTAATGCGATACTCAATTTTCAGTGCATTTACGTAGGCTTAGTGCGTTGCGAAAATGCGAATATTCAATGGAAAAATTTGGAACTTTAATGCACGCATAGTATGTATTAATCATAGAGTATTCAAGAAAATATAGAGTGATAACGTCAACCACATTGCCTTGTGCGGAGCGAAAGCAGGTCTCACCATACAAATGTTAAAATGTCATTTTTTCAAATTATGTTTTCTAGACGTTTTTCAAAATTTAACTCAGCAGTTAATCATGATATAAGCTAAAATGTAACTTTTTCGCTCGTGGAGCCTAGTTGAACCGCAGTCGATCGAGGTATGATCGCAAACGGAGCTCTTGTCGCGGCCGCGTTGTTCATACCCGTGCTCACGGTTCATACTTCTATAGGGTTGCTCTATATTTTCTTATATACTCTAAGGTATTAATGTTAAATAAAAATGTCTAAATTAAGCAATAAGTTATTTCTATTTTTTTTTAAGTTAATTGAAATTTTAATATTTGAGTTGCTTGAGGTATATAAACTTAACTAAAGATAAACTGAAAAACCTAAATAACTTAAAAATAAAATAATGATTAATCTATAAATAAACACTGAATTTAGGTTGCTGCCTGGGGAAATCGTGCCGAGGATGCTAGCGGCGTTACCCGTTATATCTATATTGTATTGTACTTTAACTGCAAAGTTGAACACAGTACAAGGGCTGGATGTAACTACCATTTTATGATGTGCTATGTGATGGATGTTTTACCATTAAATGCATCGTCATCGGAACTGAACTAACATCAGAATAAGAAGTGATTCAGCTTGCATAATTTGACCTAAACATACTTAGGTACCTACATACCTACATTGCAAAGAAAAAAAAAGCTTGTAAAAAAGAGACAAGACTATAATAAAACAAGAATGGAATCTGTATTTATTTTCCAAGTAAACACACCAATTTTCTCAACTAAGCTCCAATTCAGGTTGAAACACATCGCAACACTTGCCTCCTAAATCTATTTGCCATCGTAAATCCATAAGGAGCCTATGGAAGCTACAAAAAGCCAAGCACATCCACTCACACTGATTAGGTATCTTCAAATCGTTAGCGATCATCCATCATGGTGTCAGACCGGCTCAACCCGTCCACCATTGTGAGACAAGTGTCCAAAACTTGGTACACTTTAATAAGAACTAGTAGATGTAATATGAGAGTATACGGGGGATAAATTTGGACGGTTGCAAATAATAGAATTTTGAAAAAGTAAATATTTGCATATACTGTATACTATATTCAAGCCATAGTATACTAACTGGTATGTGTGTTAAAAAATAAAAATCTAATAAAAAAAAAAATATCCTAAAAATCTATTAAAACATAAATACAAGAATATTATCATTACGCGGTTTCATATCCCGGTCGTAATCGATTTTTATTTCTACGAAAATTTTGGATTTTATCTATTAAAGAAGTCTGTTTTATAGCAGTGTTTAATAGTTATATTGAATTGAAACTATTGTCATAATTATAGAAATTAGGTCAGCATTAATGATTGAAGTGAGTGAATGATTTATTGTAAAAGAGATGTCCTAAAATCCTGTGTGTATTTGTTTTTTTTTTCTGTTTAAACTTGGAATTTTTGTGTTCGTTTTGCTTGCATAAATGCTTTGCGGGTTTGCTTCCATGAAATCTGGGCACAAAGTCCCGCCACCCAATGACCCAACCTTTCGGAATTTGCTAGCGTGACGTTGTGTTTCATTACTATTTTACTTAAAAGTCGGATCGGGAACGACCCAAATATTCGCCCCTATATTTCCAACCATCGATATTTGAACTACTGAACTTATGTTCTTGTTGTTGTTTGAGCTTCCTAAACTACGGTAGTGTTACCTTTCGTATAGGAAACAGGAGGATTATTAAATTAATTTGTCTAAAGAAAGTTCCTTTACATAGTCGAAGTTTCATGTTTAATTACAAGATCAATACAATCTTAATAGTGCTTTAGTAGCGATAACAATAAAAGTGTTTATTATATTTTTGATGAAACTTTCTGATTTAAGCTCAGGTTCTTCTTGTATGTCTAGGGTTAGTGGTTTTTTTAAGAGTCATATATGTCCACGCCTATTATACTATTGATGTTTTAAAGGCATCTCAGAAACGACATCTTATCCACGTTACAACTAATTGATCCTTACAGAAACCAAAAACGATATCATAACAATAAATCTTAAAAATCCAATCAAAAACAGAATCACAGAAACAAGGACTACTACAAGTCGTATAAAACAACAGAATAAGCCGAAAACGTTAACAAAAAGCTGTAAATAGGAACGTGGGTGTACAGAATGTACAAAGTTAGGCAGTTTACCGAAACAAACGAATACACCGACCATCGATCGTGCTACGTTTATTTGTGTTGCTCAAGTCGCGTAAATATCTTCAATGGATGTTGTAAATTGATTATTCCGGTGTTTGTTTGGCAAATTGTTGCGTTTTGTGTCAAATCTTCGGGTTGGTTTTGTGCTTATTAAATAAATAAATAAATAAAATATTTCATAGATAACAAACTCCGAGAAAACAAAAAAAGAAATGAAGAGGAAGATACGAAATGAAATCAAATAAGCGTTCCGGCGTCCTTGCGGTGGTTAAAAGTTCAAAAAATGTATTATAATAATTTGTTATTTTGTTATTAATTACCAAGTATGGAAATCATGAGAGTGGTTTTTCCTAGCAGTAGAATAATTTAAGCTAACAGTAACAAAAAAATCTTTACATAAATAAATATCTTGACACTAATTTAGGAAAACAAAATATAGACATACGCCTATTCTACAAAAA
Source organism: Protodeltote pygarga (assembly GCA_936450705.2). Taxonomy (NCBI): domain Eukaryota; kingdom Metazoa; phylum Arthropoda; class Insecta; order Lepidoptera; family Noctuidae; genus Protodeltote; species Protodeltote pygarga. Next base: position 2,939,225 of record OW388257.2, on the reverse strand, counting down.
TGTTCACAACCAATAGTAGCTGCTTGGAGCCAATATTTGTACATATCTGCCAAGCATTTTATTCTCTCTAACAGACTGTTCATAGTCACATTAAAATGGCAAAGTAATTGGCCACAAAAAACCTGTTAATCAAACTATACCAATATTATTGATACTTTTACTATTTGAATAAAAACTTTCGTGAATCATACTAATATATTATTAACTACTAACGGCTTTACTCACTGATTGATTTCGGGAATACCTGACTAGTTTCGGACTCAAACGGAGTTCATTTTTAAGAGCGAGTGTAGTCGCGGCATCGCGGACCTCAATTTTCATTTTAATTGAATCCGAATTCACGCTGAATTCGGGTTCATCAATCAAAAAGGTTGGATAAATTATAATATAATATTTTTTCTTCTGACTCCATTTTCCGCATGTCCTAAATATACTACATTATAGTGTCTAGTTATTCTTTTCTGTCGCCAAACCCAGTCCATCAGTCACAAAATCATTAATCTATTAAGCCACTCCATCAAACTTGAGTACACTATATACTTGTATCCTACATCACAACTCAATGATATGATAGCATGACCATTACACTCAGACCTTCTATCGTTTAATGTTATTTGTACCAAAGGGTCAACTTAAATTGGTCTTTTATAAGGTATATTGTATTCCCAACGTAGTCTCGGATAAGGGTCTTGGAAATTGTTTTACGTGTCACATTATGTAACGAACGCGACTGTTCTCTTTGGACGCGTTCAGAATTGTTAAAGTTATCGAGCGATTTGTTGACGACAAGATTTTAATGTTTTGATTTTGGTCCAATTATAAACAACAGCTATTTGAGACATTGTGTTATTAATTTTTGTTTAATACCTAAAATAATTTTTGTTTAATAATTTAAGTTTTGTTTGACTAAAAATAAACTTAATGTTAATTCGAGTCAATATAATTCTTACAACTGATCTAACCTTGGCATATCGTATAATCTGCCAATCTGACCTTTGATGATTTTTCGAAAAAAGATCTTTGAATTTCGGATTTGATTGGCAGTTGTTTCGATAAAAACTAATAATCATTTATCTAAGGTTAGATGAGAAGCCGACCTTCACAAAGGCGACTAAATGACTTTTACGTAGAAGGAAAATTCAACAACGTTAGACGCGAATCTGCGATATTCCGGTTAACCAATGAGCCGTCAACCACGACAAATGGAAGACATAAATTCCTAAATTAATAATTAAAATAATTTTATAACTGCAATGTAAATACAAATCCGGTGGATGTCATTTAATTAATTTCCGTTTTGTTGTATCCCAGTCCGCCATAACCTTTTAATTTGATTACCAGCGGTTTGCGGTAGTACTGTCGGATTATCCGCTTCGTTGACTGTTACGCGGTTGTGATTGGCTGACTCTTTATTTCAGCTCAATGTCGATATGGACGCCAGAGTTTTAGTTAATTAAACCATGCCACAGATTTAATTATCTATTGTTTTGTCAATTGTCATAATTATGGATCGGACAAACAAATTTAACTACAAATGTAATTAAACTGATTTGTATTTAGAGTTCTAGTCGGTCATGATAGCCAGTGACCATTGACTGGCACCTGTTTGAACACCTGGCACCTGGTGAATTGTCACTTGGCACTAGGCACGAAGCCTTGGAAATCACGTAAACACGTGGGTCCTACGCCTGATCTCTCTCCGGTCGTGTCGGATTGTCGTCCCATCGGACTATGAGAGTTCAGGAATAGAGAGATAATACATCATAATATATAAATAATACATAATACATGCAGATAATAGATAATACATGCAAGATAATACATCGTTTTGAAGAGACGTCTTGGTAATGCCTGTTGGAAATTTTTACAAATTACTCAACTCAGTGTTAGAAACATTGCAACTATGACACCGAAATGACACTACCAATCTTTATTTAACCATTTCATGTTACAGCCATGTTATACCTTAGAAGATTACGGTACGGAGAGTATCGCGTATACAGGGTTATTTTTGAAAAAAAACAGCTGTTCCATACCTACATTTAGTTGAATCATGTGAACATAAATGTATGGAACAGCAGATTTTTTTTTGCGATTTCAGGGTTAGTCTGTAATGTAATGTAATGTAATGATGAGTTTAATGACCCCTTTTAAGGATGCTGGTGTTTTACAAATAACCCTGTATAAGTCTTACTGTATAAGTACTCAACATCCTTCCCTTTTTTTCAATTCCCTCAAATTTTTCCGAATTGTAATGTTAGCAATAAAAAAGTGAAAATATTTATTACATTTGATGTACTGTTATATAAAGAAGCGTATCTATGATTCCGTCTACATTTGATTAGAAAGTGTGACATTTCCAATTTTGTTTCTACATTGAAAACGGAATATAAAGAATTAGTTCGATGTCGGGATCTGTCTGTCCGAATGTCACAGCCTTATCTCTGACGGTTTGACAGGTGATTTTAGGAACGGGTTAAGTGTGGTTGTAAAAAGAAATGTAAGTATGAAATAAATGTTTTTTTTTTATTCTTCCCGCTTGTCCAGCGTGGCGATTATGGGATTACCTATAATAGAGGCGCGCATTAGAAGAGGCTTTGGTTCAGCAGTGGACTAATACAGGCTAATAATGAACTTACAATCGCAAAAAAAATCAGCTGTTCCATACATTTTGTTGAGTCATAATGAACATAAATGTATGGAACAGCTGAATTTTTTTGCGATTTCAGGGTTGGTCCCTTAGTAAAAGTGGTTCACAATGATGAGTTTAATGACCCCTTTTAATGATACTGGTGTTTTACAAATAACCCTGTATATATTATATATATATATAAATACGCTACACATTTACCTTAAATTTAAATAAGGACTATTTGAATTCAATATTATATACAAAAACAAACAATCTATAACCGCCATGTTTACTGTTACATTGTTTAAGCTTTTACAATAAATTGCGAGAGCAGGTGCAGGCTCGCTTGCATTCGTGGCCACAAATTTCATAGTACAGTTGCATGTAGATATACAGTGACTTATATAACACAGTAATATATGGACAAGTTGTATCACACTTTGGATATAGGAGTACTATGTAAGTCAAGTTACTAAGGCGACTTACGTGCGTAGTAAAGTTCAAAAAGTTGAGTCGTGATGGACCGTTGACTGGCAAGTCAGAGGTCTCAAGGTTCGAACAAAAGGCTTCTCAAAGGAATCTCTGACTTTTAGTAAGTTATGTGCGTATTATAAATTAATTATCACTTGCTCCGTGCCTCGGAAAGCTCTCTTCTATTTTTGCTGTGCCCGACAGGGTCGATAATGATCTCAATAATTTTAAGTTACCACCTAAGTATTACATTGTGGAATGCAATAAATGTTTGAGTTTGTTTCAGGTTAAGCCGTTGGCCCCGGCTGTCATGAAAATCTTTGACAGTCGTTAAAGGGAGTCAGTATTCTCATAAAATCGTGACAACTAATCTAAACTAAGTTTATCGTATACCTTGGGGATGCGGGGGTCAGATAGGCAGTCGCTCAGTAGAAAACTGATATTCAGTTGCATCTGGTTAGATTAGAAGCCGATCCCAACAAGTTTGGGAATAATAAGGCTGGGAGGATTATTGACTTTTTATAGAACTTTTTATAGAACTTTTTATAGAACTTTTTATAGAAAATAATTAAAATATACTCGAATTTAAAGTAAATAACCCTTGAATTTGTCGACAATTTACATCTCTGATGTGGAACAATTGCGTTCCACGTAGGAACGCAATTGTTCCACATCAGATGTAAGTAGTTAGGTATCTACTTGTGAATAAATAATATTATGTATGTATAATTAAATAAACTTTTATTATGATTTTTTGTTTACCATGGCAGGATTCAGGCTTAATATTATAAGAATTAATTAGACTGATATCAGTTAAGTAGTTTTCAGAATTGATGTATTTGATGACACAGAGAACATTTTAATTTTATCATTACGCAAAATCTGTTAAAACTCACGTATTTGAGATAAGATATTTATCATTAGTAGACATTGTTAATTAAGTGGGTGTGTAATTTGTCTGTGATTATCGCAAAGAAATATATGGAAATATACTCTATATAAATATAAATAGACCATAGGCCGATTTTTTAAATTTTCATTTACATATTAGCTATTGACGAACTTTAGTGTTATCAATATAAGAAAATGGATTATGGTTGAATTACCACAGATGGGCAACCACTAACTTGTTGTTTAACAACTTTTTTCCAAAACCAATACAGCTATACAATAGTATAGCTTGGCAAAAAAAAAGTCTGAGGCGGTGACAGCTCGAAAGCTATGTAATGAATTTTAATAGTGGAGCCCCCAATTTTAGCATACTCTTTTTTGCCAAACTGTACTTATACTTTTTTCTAAAGCCTATTTACTTGGTAAATTATGTTGTTTTTGAAAAAAAGATAATTTGGTTACTAAGATTTGAACTTGCAAAAACTTTTATTACATTATATTTACATTTAAGTTGAAAATTTATCTTTCTATAAATTATAGCAATGTTCGTAAGTTCCAAAAAACAAACTTAAATTTAATTATTTTAAGAAATTTGAAAAAACAACTGACACGGATCCTTACTGTGCTAAATACGGTACGCCCTAATACGGTAGCCCAGCGGTTAGAGCGTCGGCACGGTACGCCGGAGCTCTTGGGTTCAAATCCCATCCGTGTCAGATGTTTTTTCAAACTTCTTATTAAATAATTATATTAAATAAGCTAACATGTGCTATAACATGTAAAAAAATCACAAAAATATTAAACTTAAATTTTCCAAAAAAAAAGCGGAGGTACTCTTTACTTTATATATTATACTTACTACTTTATATGTTATATTACTGTGGGCTCCTGGGCTATAATTATAAATATAGTTCACTGTTAATTAAAGATATCTTAAATGTATTCATTGGCTTACTAAGTAGTTGATAAATTAATCAAAGATAAACATCATATCAACAAAACATCTGACGATATCATCTAATCGTTTTCCTAAAAGTTATATAATTAATGATGTGTAGTGGTTGTTAGGTATTTGTTCAGTGATTTTAACCATGGCGGTCAAGTTTTTGGTGTTATTCGCATTTACTGTCGCTTTGGCTAAAGGTATTTAATTTTTTATTTCGATTTTTTAATTATTAAGGAAATAGTGGTTTAGAAATTGGGAAAAACCCATCTGGGTTCGTGATCAACATACAGATTCACAATAGACACTGAGGGGTATTTGATGGGCTTTCCGCTTTTTCAGTATTTTTTTATTTATCCAAAATAATACCAAAAAAAATATACAGTTAAGCCACTCCAACGAAAACTATGTTTATCTGAAGCAGAGCTATCACTTGTATTACAGTACCTACTACTTAATTCGATTCCTTAATCAATAAGCATTTTTTTTGTTTGGTTAATACTTTCATTAACACATGGGTTGTTTTCAGGTCAATCCGTTACAGAAATCACGCTTGCCGACCAGTCCTACACATTTCTGACAAATGACCTCATTGGCAAAACCTTAGCTATACCCATGTCTTTTCTGGACTTTCTTCAATCTTGCCACGTCATGTTTCCTAATGGCCAGATTTACGAAGCGTTCCCAAATAATAAGATTCCTCCTGGCAGTATTCAATACTTGTACGCTGCTTCACCTTTCACCAGTTGTGGTATTGGATTCCTTGGAGCAGATGTCTCCTTGAGTGGAACTTATGAGTTGATGTCTTTGGTCCAACATAGAGCTGATGACAGCCGCACCATGACCAGACAGAGATTCCATTTAACGCTTATTGCTCTCGAAGAGTAATTTAAGCAGAAAAGTGTTTGGTGTTTACGCTACTGAAAGAACAATTAAAAATGACGTTGAAAAATGAATTATATTTTTCCATTATTTATTTGTTTTTTTTTTATTAATATCCAAAAAAGAACTTATGTGTCGTGTGATTTCCGGTCTAAAAATAGAACTACCCCTACTTGTCCCGCGGGTGTCGTAAGAAGCGACAAAGGGAAAGATCCGGAGGATGGGCAGCAGCATCCTTCTATGTAACAGTAAGTAATCATCTGCTTCTGCGATCGCCAACTAAACAAATAAACTACTTTACTACTAATTCCTAAACTAACAACACTTACACATTTTCTTTCAAATAAGCTGAATCATATTACCTTAATAAACAGCAACAAAACAGCCCCAAAATTGTCAATCATGAGTAACTTACAATTCGCAGTCACCTGCCGCCGCCATTGTTTTGCGAAGCTTGACAGATCAAATTAATACCCAGAGTTAGGGTATTCCCGAGAGCTGTCACAGTTCAAAGTACAGGAGAAGTCGAGCAAATGTTTAATGCAGTTCCATAACTACGTTTTACTTGCCCTCTGTGTTATTTATTGACATGTATTTTGATGTGGGCAAGTTTTGGGTCAGTTGGTTTCAGTGTGGGAGGACGGTATGATTTAATATTTATGTAAGTTTTAATTAGGTGTAAGCCTGTTATAGAACTTATGTGACAAAGATATTTATAGAATAAATTACGTTATATTAAATGCGAGTTATTTAGCACTAGGTACGTAATATTATGTGTTTTTGTGCTCACACCTTTTTTTATTTTTTTCCTTCGCACGAAATCTAAAGCACGTCTCTAGATTTTTATTGATAGACAACTTCAGTAAAATTGAGGAACTATCACAGCCAATGACGTTCACTTAAAACTATCACTTGATGCTGTAATGGGAAGAGAGTACAAAGGTGAATATTATTACGATACCTATCACTTCTTTGTTATAATATCCTATATTAGTGGCCAGTGCTCACATAATCTTTACGAAGGTTTATGCACAATACTAGCTAAATAAGCAACAAAAAAGAAAGATTTTTCAACCACAGAATATCTTTTATTACTTTTAAACCCAAATTAAAACACAAACCGGGATTAAACATTCATCCATCCTGCAGCTTTTAGCTTATTCCTTTTTTCCATTTTTATTCGCTTGATTAAGTTGCAGAGTGCTCCGAATTAAGAATAGTGCTTCTAGAAAGTTCTATTTTTATGTAGATAGTCTCTTGTTGTTTAAAGTGGCAAGTTTTCTGATGCAATCCGATGTAAATAGCTTACAGTTTTGTTCTTTGAGCACTAAGGTTTATGTTAAGGGAAGTTTTAAGTTTTATGTCGTTTTTAGTGTCTATAAAATAATTTTAAGTAGTTTGTAGCTATAGTTTTAGAAATGAAAACTTTTGCATTTAGATTCATGCTCATGTTTGTAAAATTAGAATGAGAGAGAATAAGAAATTACAAAGTCGTGGCTCATTTGGTTATGGACCCGCTTTGTAAGCACGTGGGTGTAGGTTCGAATGTGACTTTTCAATATCATACGTAAAGCGAAGGAAAACATCATAAGGAAACCTGGACTTATAGTCTGACACAATTGCGCGCCACAATTGTGCGCTCATTGAAGGTATTTGCCTCTAATTTCCACGCCTGGGCTGGGTTGGCGATTGCAGTAGCAGATGATTGCTGTTACATAGAAAGATGGCACTGCCCATCCTCTGAATCTTTCCATTTGTCGCTTTTTACGACACCCGCGGAACGAAAAGGGGTGGTTCTATTACTTAGGCTGGAAACCACACGGCAAAAAGAACATTTCATTACTTACTTCACTTTTTTTTGTCTGTCTCGTGATACTATTTACAAAATACACATTTCCACATCGCAGACTGACGTACAAACCGTATCGCCTTTGTACTCAAAGTCTGGATTGTTAAACATAGTTAAAACCATCCGGTGAAACTAGCCGGACGACTCATATCCGGATTTATCCGGGAGTGGCGCGTTATCAAGTTAAAAGAGATTACGATTTGGTTATTTGATTTTTTTTAAACTTTTATTGTTGATTCCATTTTCCATTTTAAAACGAATTTTTTTTGGAAATAAATTAATTTAAATTTAAATTGTAGGAATCAAAAAGGTCTTCTGTTATGCAGTAACAGTTTTCTAGTAACATTTTCTGTATATCACATTTTTGTTGTGTGTAATCGTGTGTTTTTTATCAACTAAATTTTCGGCGAAACGTGCTATCTAGGAATAGAACGTATATAGTGTAGTTAGTACAAGCGTGTTTCTCTCTTAGGTTTCAAGCTGGTGTCCACGTCCACGAGTTTTTCAGAGGAACTAAAGAATAAAAAAAAACAGAAATTACATAAAATGTACAAAGTTTAAAAAATATATCTTAACTAATATGAATGCGAAAGTAAGTTTGTTTGTTACCTTTTCACGCCTAAACCACTGAAATTTTGCACGTTGTCAGGTGTACAAAAACGGACATAAAGTACCTTTTATTCAGCAAAAAGTTCTGTTCCCGACGAAAACAACAATAACCTTATTATGATAATAGATGGTGCTATGTGTCTTTCGAATCAAGGTTCAAAAACCTTCAAATACCGAGAAATGAGACTCAATTCAATTGAAATCAATTCATCAATTGTTACTTGACGCCGTCTTTGTAAGAGTCAAAGGTTAAAATTGCACGTAGATGAAATTTCGGGTGACAGCTATTACATTATACAAAGTGAATAATTGTAAAAGTCTCTTCTTCCACGCTTCACTACTTAGTTGTAAATAAGGCATGATTTTTAATGATCCTTTATACCTTTTTCAGAATTCATAATTATGTCTCAATTTCGTTCTTTGATTACAAGCGGCTCAAATTTTGTATTAAGTGCACTTAGTGGAACCTCTAGAGGTAACACGTAACACTCTTTATGCTAAGTGACACATGGGCTGAATACGTATTTTGCACCTAATTGGGGAGATTAGATTTGCGATCACTGCTGTGGAACAATTAGGTGTTTGATTTCATTTTCCTTAACGTGCTATTATAATTGGATACACAGCAATAGCCAGTGCATAATTTGTAGTTTTTTTTATTAATTTATTTATATTTGCTAATTTTATAAAAAAAAATATTTAAACTTTAATTTTATTCAATTATAATAATATGTACCTATCTAAGTATTTATTTTTAAATTTAAACAATTTTATTTTAACATACTTAATGTTGTAAAACCAGATTCAATTATGTTTTGATTATATTTTTATATTATTTTTATATTGATTATATTAATCAACATGGATGTTATCCGAATTAAATGAATTTTATTTATTTAACCAGGATGAGCTGGTCTTCTTTAATAAAGACTGGCTTAGTCGTAGCTAGCCTAAGACTTTTTGGTTTTTTTTATTGAGGGGAAATGTGCCTTATGCATACCGTACCGCTCGGGACGGTTGTGTCGGGCTCTCCGGCTTACTGACGAAAACCCCCGAGACAATTGTCTTTCGCATAGTGACGGAAACGCGGGAACGCTGGAACGCTGTTCGCATGCTTCCGCGAACAATAGCTGAATTATGCACGGGGGTTTAGTCACTATTATTTTTCACATAAAATTAATTCCGCGTCTGCCTAAACCTCAACCCTCTCAAGTAATATTTTTTGCATTAAAACGCAGAGAGCTCAAACGGCACGAATGTTCTCGACTAGCGGTTACATGACAGCGTACTTCACAGTAGACTGAGACATTTATGAAACTTAAATAAACCTACTGTTTAATTGAATCATATTTTTTTAAATGAAAGAAGTTCCTACTTATATGTTTTTTTGTATGCCTGTTAAATAAAAGTGTATTAAGTATAAATTAAGTGCCGTAAGAATGACAAGATGTTATAGCCTAAATGTCAATGTTTTCAGCGAAGGCTTCTCTCCTTTTTCTCCATTCCTTGCAATCACCTGTTATTTCCTGCCAGTTAGGAAGGAAATGATGTCCGTCCTGCCATCTTTTAAGAGGCTTACCACTACCGCGCCAAAATTAATACTAATTTAAGCGCGCATATCACAAATAAAATATATTGGTTCTACCTTTTACTTATAGACATACCTACGAAAGAAAGAGACAACTCGTTACCATTTCACTTTAGTGTCGAGACCATTAATATGTAGTTTAGTTAAAATAAAATTATCTACAAAGTCTGAATTTCTGTAAACAGCAATCAGCATACAGTTACTAACTATTTACTATGTATCTTTTCTCTACATTGTATGTTTACAATTAGTGTCAACTAAAGTGTTACATTGTCCTGTATTCAACAAATCAAGTAAGCAGTGACAGATTAGGGGTATGAATGACCATTAGAATGCCAAGTCAAAGGTCGTAAGTTCGAAACCCAGGCACGCACCTCTGACTTTTAAACTGATTTTTTTTGCTAAAACGGTAAAGGAAAACATCGTGAGAATACCAGCACACCTGAGAGATTTTTTAACCGTGTGTAATAAAGTCAAGTCAGACGCCTACGGGCGGTTTAAACTCTGACACCGGGTTGTTCGTCAACCATACGATCAAGAAGAAAAAGAACCAATCAATTAATTTAAATTCAGTCACTATTTTGAGTAATGTTTTTTAGTGTAACGTCAAGTATTAATTTTAAAGACTTAAAATTAATACAAATTTGATATCATTAGCCATCTAACAATAACCTCTTTAATCATTATTTTTATTAGCTTACTTTGTACGGTCACCAAAGGAGTTAAGCTACCGAACGTGACACGTGTCACGTGACATATCGATCGAAGGTAAAGAAGCTACCAAACTTGACACGTGTCACGTGACATATCGATTGAAGGTAATGTCATCCTATAGGTACATTTCTTTCGTTTTCTATTCGTTAGCGATTGTAGATCGTCAACTTGGCTAAGGGGTCAACACCCCCCAGGGGTGCTAGTTAAATTGTAAGTTTTTCAAGATGTCATCAATAAAATTTAATTTTATCACATTTACTTTAAAGGTATGACTGAAACCTATACAAAACTAAACAATTTAACAGAACCACATGCAAACTTCTACAAAAACTTCGTTAATAACTAGTGCCCCTGGTAACTTCATTTCTTTGCTGACTGTACTATCGTGGACACGAACGGTGCACCACTTAGCAATCAAAATGCTTTGAATGATGCTACGTGCATAGAGGCAGGCTAGCGCTACGTTTGGACGCCGGGTGCAAGCCATTCTAACCTTAAAAGTGGTGCACCGGTTTTGTCCACGAGTGTACACTGCAAGGCAAAGGTCTTCCTTCCTTCCTTTCATTTATCTCTCTCTAGTACCGTAACTCGTAACGCCTCTCTCCAAATTAAACTTTCATAAATCCACACTAAACAAAACATCATAATTATTTAGCGACCCAACTAAAACCGTCTTAACCGCACTTATCGAATAACCCTATTAAACCACTGTCCGTAATTTAAACTAGAAATCTTCGGAACTTAACGTTTGACTTTATCCCTTATAATCCTCAAACAATTAACTTAACAATTTGATCCTGACGTAATCCTACGCAAAATATGGTCATATGTCCCAATAGTGAGGAGGGTAGATCGTATATCGTGGGGAAAGACGGTCACAGACCACAGGACCGCACTGATGTTTACTCCCTTTATTTAAATTGTTAGTTATGGGTCCTGCCTCTGCTTCATTTTGGAGAGCTTGAATGTTTATGTGTTTTGGGACCCTTGAATCTGTAGGAAGGATATACTATTTCCAGCAGATTTTATATAGTGGTCTAAATAAATTTTGCTCTTAACTGGGCTGTCAAGTTCGGTCCTGGTAAGTTGGTGTACAACTTCCAGTTTTATCCGACGATAATAACAAATAATTGTATTTGTGTCAATGGATCTTTCTAATGGAGATATCAGTTTATATAAAACGGTGTTTTCAAAGTTGATAAGAGCGATGCTAGATGAGTCAATCAATTTAATTCAGAACTTTACTTAACGTGTCATTTGTCAACCCGACCAAAATATTCATACAAAATACAGAATTCCTTCGCGCAACAGCTTTACACGCACGTAGCACGCAGTATTATAAACTAATTATCAGTTGCTAAAACGGTGAGCGAAAACATCGTGATGAAACCAGCATGCCTGAGATTTTTCAATGGTGTGTAAAGCCATGTCAGAGGCCTACGGGCGGTTTAAACTCTGACACCAGGTTGTTCATCAACCATACGATAAGAATAAGCACGCAGTAGGCTTTAACCGCGAGCGACCGACGACGGCGGCCTTCTTTAACTAAACAGAAAAATACTCATAATAACAAAACCTCTCTTCATTCTGTAAATTGTATTTTGTGGACGAATACTTACCTGAGCAGTTAGTTACAGTTTTCATGGAAAAATAAGAATATATATTGATTGCACAAAAAAATTACAAATATGGCCGCGCTGCATTGACCGACAGAAAAAAAATTATAACAACAAAATTACACTATCTAACTTCGTTTTGTAAATTGTATTTACTTTATAAATACTTTATCTGAGCATTTTAATAGTTTAGACAGAAAAGTAAAGAACTATTTATATACACATATATATATATTTACACATCACACTATCGCAAAATTATTCAATTTTGATACAATTCAAAGCTGTCCAGCACAATGTATCGATCCGCACTAAGCTAATGCCCATGTCAAAGTTAGTTACCGCTACTGTTAGTTGGTATCACTCTGCATTGCGGTATTAGAAGCTAACGAATGCATGTATGCAAATTTAGATTTAGGTGTGTGATGCGTGATGACGCGATATTTAGGTAAGTGGTTATAACCACTGAAAAAAAAAACAAAAAAATTGAACCGACCTCAAAACACTGAATCAAGCTAAGCGGGTTCCAGTCTAGACCTCAACCTAAGTTTTAACACCGACTCCACAACGAACTTTTTTGTGTAATTTCTAGGTTTTTAATGTTTTAAAGTTGGTTTTTTTTAAGTTTGAGATGCATATTATTAACTTCAAGGGGGGAGGCCAATCGATCAATCAATCGAATTGATTATGAGCAAGATTGCAACTCGCGATCTGGGTTGCTGACGTTTCGGACACGAGAGGTTCGGCCACTTTGTCTGAATCGTCATTTATTAATTTTATATGTAGGACCTGCCTAAATAGTAATGCTGATCGTCGGTTATTTGTGTATGTGACACATGTCTTGTTGTACCAATGCAATGTAAAACAATGATTTACAAAAAAAAACACAAGCGAAACAATAAAATCGTCACGTTTGAATTCGGAATTATTTTCAACGATAACATTCTGTGAAAATGTCATTTACACAATCAACATAAAGGAAAAATGGAACCGTACGCAATCATCATTTGTAGGCACGGATTGCAATTTTTTTTGACATAACTTTGAAAGTGGATTTTTTTTAAATCCTCAATTTGACAAAATGCAACTGTCGGCTGCCACAGATTTTTGTGTAAATTAAGGATTTTATTAAAAGAGATGTGTTGTAAAAGTAATGTGATATGGTAACATAAATATTTTTTTTTGTTTGTTGTCTTTTTAAGAACATAATTTTTATCAAAATAGAGCAACTTGTGGTTTAATGACAAATTTTTATGGTAACGTTGTAAATCAAAACTTTAAGTGCTTATTTATGAATTATTGTCAATTTAACGCCGTCACCAGATATACGAGTAGGTGGTACTTACATAATATACCGCCTTGCCTCACAACAGAATAAGAAAAAAATAATTGGTATTGAGTATTGCAATTGGGGTATTGAAACTATTGCGGAAGGTTTTTAGGTTTATTGTCCAGCTGTGGGACAATTTAAGCTAACAGTAACACTAAGGTAAACATCGAAACTACCTTTCATATCTGTTATTTATTACGTAAAACTACGTAGTAACGTAATAATCCACGGAGATTTGAAAAAGTCCACGAACATTACAGCTTATTCCGAGATTTTCTCTCCAACTAATGAACTGTATTGAGATTTTTATACATGCTGTTTCTTTTTTAAGAGGTGACATAAAATGTTGAGTTCAGTTGTACAATGGGGGCTGACGAGCGCTATTAGCATATCAGTTGCGTCGTTAGTAGAAATTTCAGGCTTCCCCTTTCAAATGAAACAAGCGTTGGGAGCGAAAAGTTTTGTCAGCTATTATGAAAAATATAAATTAGTCCTCATAGAATGTTTTAGTGAATAGTCTGGGTCTGTTTAAGCTGTTTTTTTATTTTTGTGAATTTTTTGCATGTATTTGTAACTACACTATTGGATAGTACTGTAATGATAGTTGTATGTGGTAGTAAATAATAATAATATCCTCCTGACCGAATTTCGGTCACAGCGGCCAATCTCAACGGAAATTAGCCAATTACGCAGGAGATATTATAGTGCACAAGTGTGTGCGCAAACACAGGTGCACTCTCTATTCCCTCACTCTCATGGTCCGATGGGACGGCCTTCCGACACGATCGGAGAGAGATCAGGCGCAGGGCCAACGACTTTACGTGCTTTCCGAGGCACGGAGTTAGTGATAATTAATTTATAAAACGCACATAATTTACGAAAAGTCAGAGGTGCGCCACCTTGGGTTCGAACCCGATACCTCTGACTTGCCAATCAACGGTCACATCCACTAGGCTATCACGACTCAGTAAATAAATAAATAATGTTAGCTTAATTAAGCTAAGCGCTAAGCGTTATTGAATAATTGTTTGATAGAATAAAGATTTGTTACTTAATTTAAAGCATTAGGTATTTAGAGTGCTTCAACAAAATGTGTCATACACATTCTATATTAAACTTAACCTTATTAAATATTGAAAATATAATTAAAAACAAAATACGAACATTTTGTAAAGGAAGAGTATTCATAACTTTTTAAATAAATATCAAAATATTTTCTACAAAAGAAAACAAAAAGTCCGTGTGTTTTATAGGTAGTAAGTTGAGTAAATTAATATTCATGGAAGCAAAAACTAGGCTTTTTTGTTTGAAAAAACAGTCATGATACGCGAAAAAACAAAGTTTGCCTTCGTGAATATTATTCGTTCCGACATGATATGAATTATTACGTATTTACGTTTCATTCGATGTAGTAAGTAAATTTTTTAACCCTACCAGTTTCCTATACATCGCTCTTTATTCTTCAAATTTTTGGAGTTTAACCTTAATTGTATCTAATTCAGGTATGTATGTAAATAAATTTTCAAAGTCAAGAAAACATCGTAAGGAAACCAGCACACTTGAGAGATATTTTGGATGGTAAAGCCATATCCGATGCCTCATCTTTATTATCAGAAAAAGAAGAAGAAGTAAAGACTAGTTTGGTCGAGTACCAATCAGTTTTTACTTTTGAATGTATAACCAAGTTTGGGCTCTTTCATAAATATAAATAAAATAAATAAATAAATCAGCCTGTAACTGTCCCAATATAGGGCAAAGGCCTCTTCTCATACAGACAAGGATCATCAAGGAGCATCAATCACCACGCTAGCTCACTGCGTGTTGGCGATTTCAGACTATTAAGTCTAGGTTTTCTTACGATGTTTTCCTTCACCGTTAGTCAGTGGTGTCTTAGATTAATTAAATATCTTTCATAAATATACAAATTTTAAATGAATGGTAAAAGTAATGGGAGAAAATATTTATGAAGAAAATATTTAGGGATCAAGATTTTGTACTTACATGCTATAATTAACTAAAATTGTGCAAATGTGCATCCATATTATCTTTTTTATAAATCTGTTTCTTAGTACTTTTAGGAAAAAAACCTACTCTTCTTACGATGTAATGAATAACATTATGTTATTTTTTCCCAAAATAACTAAACAAAACATAATAGACTGCCTCGTTGGTCTAGTGGTAGCAAGCGCGACTGCTGAGCACGTGGTCCTGGGTTCGATCCCCGGGTCGGGCAAAGTGTTATTGGGTTTTTCCATTAGGAAATTCTCAGTAGCAGCACGGAATCTGGAATTGTGCCCGGTTAATGGCAATAGGCTCGCCCCCTATTACATGGGACTTATTACATAGCCGGCGAAACGTGGGTGTACTACACACCTCTGCCTACCCCCTCTGGGGAATACAGGCGTGAGTCTATAAAAAAAACATAATAAATAAACATTAATCAACCGTTAAAACAAAACACTCTTAACTTAATGTTACCAATTTATTTCCTGTTGGTTACATTTAATATCGGTAAAACTGCCCATCCAATTTAAAACTGAAACCGTTATAGGATCCAGTTTATTGGTCAATACGAAGCGTACTAATAAAATATACGATAAATAAGTTAACGGGGTTGTACAAATTATAAAATGGCTGTCGAATGGGTATTGGTGACAATTTTTATTAGCAATGTTCGACTCTATACATTTCAAAATGTGAAACGTCTAACGGTTTATTTTATTTAAATTTTAAAAAATGAATTCGGAATGATGGTAGTGACTGGCTACATTTTTATATGATTTTTATTTGCTTCTGGATGCTGACCTTATTTTTAAAAATAGAAGTGTATTTTTTTCATGCCAGTATTACAAGTTAATTATTTAGAATGTATTTTAGTCTTTGTACATCAATATCATTGTATGTTTCTTATCATTGTGAAAGTGATTTATCATTATTTCTATAGTTAGACAAGTAACTACGACTACGTACCATAAAGTATTAAATATATTTTTCACTTTCGTTGCTAGTCAGTGGATCCGAAGTTCCTGTCACTGATCGCTTTATTTATTATCCCATTACGTAAAGTCTTCGATTTTCTTGAAGCAATTGAACGCCATCAGTATCGACATATGAATTTATTAGGCAATAAGTAACTTCAAAGCTCTATTAGGTAAGGAATTTAGTAGTTAAGTGACAAAATACTGGTGAAGTACCTACCGTAAGAGATAAATATTAAAAGGGTAACATAATGGCATTTTTTAAAGATATTTTTCCATCACCTTTCTTTTCGGGGTGAAAATGCCAACTTATGGTCAGACAAAAGTCACTAACTAGCAGGACCAATACGTAAGCTGCTTCTAGTGGGACGCTTCGGCCATGTCTGGTTACCACCTACCACCAAACGACTTCCGTTCAGTGGACTTTGTGTGGATGTTGTGTAAAGCCATATCGGTGGCCTATAGGTAGCTTAAACTATGTCACCAGGTTGTTCATCAACCATACGATAAGAAGAAGAAGTGGACTTTAATCAAATTATCGAACTAAAGATGGAGTAGTCCTTTTTTTTTGTCGCGTGGAAAACTTTTTATAAGTACCCCATCACAAAGGGCTAGCGATGGGGTTATGTCCGACTCGCACGGACTAAAAACCACACGGTGTTCCTCCTCAAAGCTCTGGGCGGGAATACGTTTTTCACTTGCGCATTCACCGTACCCCCGCCTGTACCCTGTTTGAATAGTAACCTTCACATACCTGCAGCTGTATGTGAAGGTTACTATTCAAACTATCGGATAAGCAATGTGATTCTTTTAGAAATTTTATTTAATAAGCTACTTTTGTTGTTGATTGTACCGTTAACATCACAACTCAATTCCATAGTAAGACCGTTTTATTTTATTTTTATAGACTCACGCCTGTATTCCCCAGAGGGGGTAGGCAGAGGTGTGCAGTACACTCACGTTTCGCCGGCTTTATTATAAGTCCCATGTAATAGGGGGCGAGCCTATTGCCATTAACCGGGCACAATGCCAGACTCCGTGCTGCTACTGAGAATTTCCTAATGAAAAAACCCAATAACACTTTGCCCGACCCGGGGATCGAACCCAGGACCTCGTGCTCAGCAGTCGCGCTTGCTACCACTAGACCAACGAGGCAGTCAGTAAAACCGTTATAATTATGTAAATCATTTCTCGCAGGCAAAATAAATTAACAAAAGAAAACTGAACAATTTCCAATCAAAACCGAGAATTGGATACAAAACCAAAAACAAGATTGACATTTTAATTTAATATCAAACGCTATTCGGCCATTTTAAACAGTTTGAGTTCATATCGCGATTGTTCACAAAGAGAATTCTCTAGCCAAGTTGACAATAGCTTGCGGGTTGTCTTATTCAGAAAGGAACATTGAATTTTAATTAAAAATAAATGATTGGGTGCAAAGGAATTTGTTACGATTAGGAATGGGGGAATAATGGCTATATTTCAAATAATTAATAATACAATATTATAAAAGCTGTGTTATTCGCGTATTGCCAGTTTAAAATAAATGGTCTTTTTTTGGCGTATTTAGAAGATCCTTATTCCACCTATTATATACCTATATATTATGTTCAGTAATACATTATTTTACAATTTTACAACTATGGTATGTTTCAAGATAATTATTTAAAAGCCGTTCGAATTTAAGAATATTAATATCGACTCGGTAATCTTATTCTATTATCGGATATATTAATATATAGTTACCTATAAAATTAATTACTTCAATCTACAATAAACTTAAATGTTTGAGCGAGATAGCAGATTAGCGCGAAGAGGCGCCTTAATTAACTTAAAAGCTAAGGCATTGACATGTCAGATAAAATATTTTTTCTGATAGTTAGAATCATTCCATCTAAATAACGTGACAAACTCTACGATACCTCAGCACAATGTGTCTATGCCTATCTCAGATTTTTCAGTGTAAATTAAAAAACTCAATAGTTAAACTATAGCTATTCAACTTAATTTTTGAATTAAATTTGGTGTCGTACATAATTATTTAAGTTTTATTAATAACTGTTTAAAATACGAAGAGGTTCACCAAGTTTTATGCTGAATATTCATACAAACTTTGTTTTAATTAACAAAATTTGGAATTGTTAAACAGAGACTGCATATAAATTTATTTTGAAGTAAAATCACATTAATATTGTACTTTCTTTTATAATCAACTAGCGACCCGCCGCGGCTTCGCACGGGTGTAATATAATTATAAACCTTCCTCTTCAATCACTCTATCTATTAAAAAAAACCGCATCAAAATCCGATGCGTAGTTTTAAAGATTTAGCATACATAGGAATATAGGGACAGAGAAAGCGACTTTCTTTTATACTATGTAGTGAAGGTGTTTTGTTTTATTTTACATAAGGCTTACTGTTAGTAATTTATTGTAAAGGGAAAAATTATCCATTTTAGGACTTCAGACATTCAGCACTTTCTATCAAGAGCAAATTCCGTGATCTCCTTGTAAGTTACGACCTTTACTTTTTCTTCATTCTTCATCAATGATAATACTCTACCGTTAATTAATTATGTTTATCTTGTATAATCAAATGTACGTATACTTAATGGAAATAACCTGTATATCTGTGTGTGTAGTCATATGAGTGGAGATCTGATCTATGGAAGCGATTCGTGTTGTGCTAAAAATATTAGTTTATTGCCTTGAGTTCTAGCCAGGAAAGCTTTTATAAGGAAATATGTGACAAAACAAAACCATTATTTAGCATCCAGACCACGATATTTTATTATTAGATAGATAGATTATACTTTATTGCACACCAAACAAACAACAGAGAGTATTACAATTAAGTCAACAATGTACAATTGGCGGTCTTATCGCTAATAGCAATTTCATCTAGACAACCATTTGGAAAGAAATAGAATGAAAATGACACATCGGGCAGTTAGACCACAGAATAACCGGTTAGACGGTGCGCATAAAAACTTATCCTACACATACATACAACTGAATAATATACCTATACCACGTTAATATACCTAAATAGGTACTATATGTTAGTTTTAAGTTTAGATTTTTAGATTTTTTTTATATATTTTTTTTATATGTTATACTTGCTTATTTGTTTGTGTCTCTATGTGCTGTGTCCAAATAAACGTCTTTTCTTTCTTTCTTTCTATAAATATATACCTAAAAATGTACATAGTGTCTTTGTGTATCTTTTGGGAGGAATTCTTTGACGCCTTCGCGTGACTTTTGTATTTATAATTCCTTAATTTTATTTCTTTTATCTATTAGGTTTAGTGTATTTATAGATTGTTTAATAATGTAAATATCTTATAAAGTCTTTGCGTTGTACCTAAACTTTTTTAAATATCTAGGCCCTGAAAAAGGTGGCTCTATACAATTGAAATACTAGCAATTCGGACAAAAAACCTGGCCATTCGGACTCGCACGTAAAGTATTCCATACAAAAATACAAAAAAAAAGTTTGTTGTATGGGCACCCTCTTTAATTTTTTACATTATTTTATTTTTATTTATTTGCTAATATTCTTATAGCGGCTATAATAGTACTCAATCTATAAAAACTTCAAGTATACTAGCTATCATGGTTTAAAAGTTACAGCCTTGGAAGAGTCGAAAGAATGGACAACGGAGGTTTGGTAATAGTGTCCTGGAAAAAAACAGGTTTACTGAAAACTCTTTCGTCGAAAATATCATTGCTGTCAGATAACGGTCCTTAAATAAAAGGCCTTTCCACACCATGGTCGTTTTGCAATGCAAACAAAAAACGCGACAAACTTTTGCCACGTTGTGTCTATTTACCTTTATTTTGTTTGTCAACTGACCTATATATATACACCACAGAAGCCCACACAAAATTATGTACACAACAGCGTACGCACATTTACACATTTTTTTAAAAGGAAAATCAAAATTTTCCTCAAACCGTTTAATTTTAACATCTATTAGCTTGACAAACTACGCCAATGTAAATTGAACTCTTACGCGTTGATAATAACCCTTCTTGTGTAGTGGACGCGAAGAAAAGAAGGCACGAACTCAGGTCCTTTTAAAGTGGCCAATAGAATTGGAAAACATGAAAACATAGAGATGAGTATTGCAAGCGTAAACGTCATTAATATTAATAAAGTTAGGCAATTGAATGACTATTGTGTTCAAAAACGTGCGCTTTATTTGATGTCAATAGTGAAATGGTTTGGATATTCATCTGCAATTTAAGTGGTTAGCGTTTGTCGGTTTTGATTTGGCCATTTGAATCATTTTGTGTGTCGATTGTGCAAGAATAAAAACACAACGTTTAACAGAGTTAGATTTATGTATTCCTTTCAAATTTCAATACTTTTTTCAACTGCAAACTAAAATTGATTTGTCGACATGTTTGTTTCAACTTTCATCTTCTTTATAGTATAGTTGAAGAAGAGGACTTAGTGTCAGATTTCAAACCGCTTGTAAGCCTCTGACATGGCTAAAATCGGACGTAACCAGAACGTCGTCACCAAAAAATATTCAATAAATTCTCTTTGGCATACGTGTAGGTACCAAAAACAGTCAATATCTAAGTAATTAATAAGCCGCAGCAGATCTACTCAAACTTTAGTTCCGTACATTCGCCCAGCGGCAGTAGAGTCCCAGCTAATATTTTATGCAAAGACGAGGCCCGTCTACTGTCGTGACAGACTTCTGTTGTTTGCTCAGGAGAGATCAAAAAGGGAATTGCCTCTAAATCCTCGGGCCCGTGTTCTGAATAACAAACTAATTTATCTGCCGTTCGACGTAAATTTTAATACAAATTTTGCGTGTCTGTACCATAAAGATGCTTAGTTTTTTTAGCGGGTGCTAGTATTTTTTTTTTAGGCATTTATATTTTTTTATAAGAGTGGTAACATTGTGTTTAAAGAACTTTTTGTTGTTGGGTTATCCAGATAACCAGAATGTAATATTTTAGACACAGTGATCATCATCTTCCTAACCTTATTATTCCCAAACTTTGTTGGGGTCGGCTTCTAATCTAACTATACTGACTCGCTGTATCAACTGTCCAAGATCCTCATGATAGCCTGGGTTAACGGTTAATAAAAAACTCAACATACCTTCTGAAAAATCAGTGCTGCTTGCCTTGGGTTCGAACCTCTGACCTTAATTTCTTGACCTCTGACTTGCCTGTCAACGGTCTTGCTACTACTTAGAAATGATTTACAGACATAATAATATAATTTTACACAATCGTTAATCGTATGAACCGGTGACATTCAGCGTAAAAGGTAAATGGATTAACCACTGCACCAATCTTATCGTCTTTACATGTATCTTCGTTAATTAATTATTAATACACACATCACCTGGCCATCTTGTGTTTGAACCTAAGACCTCTGACTTGTTACTGAAAGATCATATACCTTTAAAGCTACCACAAAATTTCGCTTCTCAGAAATAAACTATTAGCAAATATACACATCAATGTCTGTAGCAAACCATCTGCAGCTTACTAATTAGATTATCAAGATTAAACACAGAGATACGTAGATACTGATAAATAATGGGGCCAATTCTGATGCATGCACGATTGCACGCAAACCATAATATTAAACCTTTTATTTTCATACGCTAAAAATAAGCTATGATAGCCTAGTGGCGAATCAAGAAATTCCGTTACGAAAATAAAAACCTAACACCATTTATTGCAGAATATTCTATTTAAACATTAAAAATATTAAACATTAACATTAAAAAACAAAACATTTAGAAATATATAAACATTCGAATTTCGAAATCTAATTATTTGCTT
This sequence comes from Protodeltote pygarga, assembly GCA_936450705.2. Lineage (NCBI taxonomy): Eukaryota > Metazoa > Arthropoda > Insecta > Lepidoptera > Noctuidae > Protodeltote > Protodeltote pygarga. Next base: position 2,916,903 of record OW388257.2, on the reverse strand, counting down.
AGATTTTTCAAGACGTGAATTTGTATTAAGTTTTTAAGCTATTGACTGCATAAATAAAAAATAAATAAATAATTATAATTGCATAAGTTGATAAAAATGCTATGCAATAGCTTTACCGCGGCAGTCTCAGAGTGCCACACGTTTTTTTAAGCAACAGAATCAACCCCCACATCAGTTCAATATCCTTACCTGAGTCCAAACTAATCTAGTCAAAGACCAATCTATTGACTTTGGCACACACAAACATACACCAGGTTACGGTAAACACAAATACACACAGGCACAGTCAGAATCTTGCCGCTAAATGCAGTGGTGAACCGCTGACTTGTGGCAACTAGTGATTTATACACCACTAAACTAAAACTAAGCTGTTTGTTAATCTAGGTTTTACTTTCAAATGGATTGGTAAAGATTAAGAAGTATTGATTAGTGGAGGATTAGTATTGATTAGGATTATTTTATTTATTATTTACAGGGTTATTTGTAAAACACCAGCATCCTTCGAAGGGGTCATTGAACTCATCATTATGAATAACTTCACGTCAGCTGTTCCATACATTTATGTTCACATGACTCAACAAAATGTATGGAACAGCTGTTTTTTTTTTTGCGATTTCAGGGTTGGTCCCATAGTAAAAGTTGTTCATAATGATGAGTTTAATGACCCCTTTGAAGGATGCTGGTGTTTTACAAATAACCCTGTATATATTGATTTTAAGAAGGCTTACAGACTAGTAGACTTACGTAATTAATTATTCAGGTAAACTAGTTGCTAATAACAAGCCTCCACGATTAGCAGGTATCATTCCATTACTGGGCAATAATCTCTCTCTATGATTTCCATACCTTTCTGTCTAAAGTTATAATGGACCATTGATCGTTCAGGACGCCATGTTTTACGTGGTCTGCCACGACATTATCACGATCATCCCATTGCCGTCTCATCGGACTATGAGAGTACCGAATTTCGGTCACAGCGGCCAATCTCAACGGAGATCTGCGGTAGGAGATATTATAGTGCGCGAGTGTCTGCATAAACACATGTATCTATACTCTCTATTCCTTCACTTGGGACAGCAATCTGACAAGACCGGAGAGCGGTCAGACTTAAGGCCAACGGCTTTACATGCTTTCCGAGGTACGGAGTAAGTGATAATTCATTTATGATACGCACATAACTTACGAAAAGTCTAGGGTTCGAACCTGAGACCTCTAACTTGCCAGTCAACGGTCATACCACAACGAAACATGTAATTAAAATTCCATTAAAACTAGATTTGAACAATTCAAATTAGTTTCCGCATGATTGGATTGGATTCCGAATGTTTGAATAGGAATGATTAAGTTGCATACCTATCTCGTGATTAAAACAAAGGTAATAGGAATTTTCAATTGAATCTGTTACTCGTTAAAAATACTGTTTATTTTATTGCAGAGGCCTTTGAGAGCCATTTTAATTTGTCACCTTAAATTTAAATTCCAAGCCAGTAGACGTACTATAGTGGATAAAGGCGGTGCACCACTCTTAAGGTTAGAATCGCTTGCACCCGGCTTCCGAACATAGCGCTAGCCCGCACCTACGCACGTAGCATCGTTGAAAGCATTTTGATCGCAAAGTGGTGCACCGTTCGTGTCAAGTTTGTTTGATCGTTACCTTTTCTCGCCTAAACTGCTGAATCGATCATTCTGAAATTTTGCATATAAGTTGTCAGGTGTACAAAAACCGACATACATAGATAGCCCACCCCGAAAAAAAGTAAGTACCTACTTTCTATTTTCGAGGAAAACAACAATAACGTTCTTATGAAAATAGATGGCGCCACATCCGCCACATTAAATCCTTTTCAATTTCACGCGAATGAAATTGCCGACAACATTTCGTTAGAAAATTATATTGAGGAAATCTAGATGACGGTGATTTAAAATTATAATTAGGTAAATAACTTAAAACAAACACTATATTAGTTCTCAGTCACATGACTATTTCGTAAATAATTCATTCTTAGGTCGTAGGCCACATTTAGCACCCAATAAATTTATCCGTTGTCAAATAAAGCCGATGGGTGCTAGATTTATAAGGGGTGTCGGACGCTCACCTTGGCATTTTGTTGCTGAAATAACTCTTGGCATAGGAAAATAGCGGCGGTAATATTTAAGTGTTTAACATTTATTTTGCTGAAATGATTTGTGTTACACTTTAAGATTGGAGTTTAGGTTGTTCGGCAAAAAAAGGAATTTAATATCACAATTATGTGTATCAATATTATAAACAGAAAAAGTTGTGTGTGAGTTTGTATGTGTGTGTCTTATTACAGAATTTAGGTACTCTTAGATCTACCGGTATGTCTTATAGGCGAAAGTAATATAATAAAGTGTCAGTACCTACTGTTTCGATGTCCCCGAAAAAAATTTTTTTTTTTTCATATTTAGAATAACTTTGAAGGTTAGGCACGAAATAAAAAGTTTTTATTTTACAAAACACAATTAATTTTACACATATCAAAAGAAAAAAAAGCAAATGAAAATAATGTAACGCCAAAATTACGCAAACCGCACTAAATGCAGACGGGCTTACGTTAAAAGGCTCTAATTGTCCCTACATAAGTAGGTAGGAGTGTGCCTCTGTGAATAGAGTCTTGATGTAAATTCAATTTAATTATGCAGATGGCACCGTGCTCGCAACCCTGTACAACATACGTCAGGGAATGTCGCGCCATGTCAAAGTATGCTCATTCGTGTAAATGTAGATTTTCGGATGTTATTACTTTATGAACATTGGATTTCTGTTTTAATCAGATTTACTGGTTCAGTTAAGTTCTTAATCAAAATAAATACTTTTTCATCTGTATGGTGTCAAAAAAAGCACCAACACTTCTTAGTATGTAGTATAAATCGACTAATAACAGGACAAAGGCAGCGAATTAGCTGCAATCAATGATTGTAGTTAGTTTGTGACATTTATCCCATCATTGGTCGAATTTTATGACAGGCAGAGGAGAAAGCGTTAGTGCTATTTTTGCCCGAAGCTGCACCGAGCAAAATGGGTAATAATTTTGTAGTGATTTTATTTAGAAATTAAAGTGTATAAATGTAATGTAGAGAATAATGTTAGATACCCGATAATAAAATAAAATATTTTAGAATAGTAGAGAACAAAACTACGGCTTTAAATAATCTACCTACAGATTAGTGACAGTCTTTAAAATAAGAAAATAATTTAACTCCGTGAAGTTAAATAAGATTAAAATTAATAATCGTATTTTAAAAATTAAATCACCGCAGGGAAATTTTAAAATCCGAACTAAGCTGCTCTATATTATTCTAAAAATTAAATTCAAAGTGTAAAACTAAAAGAATTCGGTATTTACAAAATGCGAATGGTTAAAAAATAAAAATCGGCAAGCTGGGGTCGCCACCGAGCGGGTAGGTACGCCGTGCTAGTGCTCTGAGAATGGCATTGCGCCAAGGAATGTCTTTATTGCTCACAGGAATTTTCTTTGAAGGAATTCAATAACGCAAGATCATATTAAAATATAATATTGTGTTTCTTACTGATATACGGGTAAAAATAAACTGCATGAAAGAATTTTTTTCATTCAGAATTACCATCCAATTTTCAAAATCAGACTGTACAAGTGATACAATTCGAAAATGGAAGAAAAAAATGGCCAGCGCGAGTTGGACACGAACCGTTCTGTCGAAAAAACACGTTTCTTGTATAGAGTACGTACATTTATTGACTTTATTTTAATTTCATTATTTATTGTTATTGCAGCTATAGTAAAACACACTCTGTGAAAATTTTAAGTGTGTACCTATTATGATTATAAAGATACAGCCCCTGAATAGACAAAATCACCGAAGAAAAACACGGTTTTTTGTATAGGACGCTTGTGTTTTCAGCGTTTTCGTATGAAACCTTCGTGTCAAATCCGAAGAAATTAAATAGTTTTTTTTTCTGATTTTATCTGATTTGCGTGTCCAATATAACAACGCATTCAGAGTGCTGTTAGGGCTGCCGCGGTTCTGCAGCGCTTCGGGCATGTTTGCCGATGGCCATACTGATGGCTTTCACGCTGTAATTAGAAAGCGATGCGCTTTACTGCTGAGCCGTGTGCGATCTAGTTCTAACAGCATTCTGAACGTGTTCACTGACAGATGGGACTCTCCTCTACTCCGGCACTGGATACGCCTGCATACTGTATGGTAGATGATTGAAGATAACCTTGTATACATACTTTAACCTACTGTAATATGGAAATAAGTTCCGAAATAAAGATTTTATTATTATTATTATTTAAATCTAAGTTTTTTAGTGAACCTATTCTTGAAACTAGTTGAGTAGACGCTATTAAACTTTTGCGGATCGGAATCTAAACTGGATAATCAAACATTGTGGAGCTCTACATTTCATTAGTACTCTGAAGTCGGTTTCATTTTATGTATTTGAACGAAAAAATAAAAAAAATATTTAGCAAAAATATGAAACTAAAATCAAACTATAACTTATTTGTATTTCGAACAAATTGTTAACGATCAATTAAAAGCGATTCAGAGTTTTCAAGTAAAAATGCTTTAATATTGCTGGCTAAACGAAAAAAGCCGAAACAATTTATTTAATAAAAAGATTTCCTTAAAAAAAAAACAACAAATAGGTTTTTCAATTTACGTTTAGCGGATTCAGCCTGTTTGGTAATGTAATAGTTTAATGGAAAAAAATATTTTATTATAAAAGTACGACTTTTGCTTTTAATCCTATATTATTTTCTCCTTTAAGTCAAAGAGAATTTTTATATTTAATTTAAAAAAATATATGGATCAAAAACAGACTTTTTACTGAGAATCATTTTACTAACAAGTAAGTATAATTAAATGTTGACCCTGGCAACTCTTCCTTCATAAACCTTCATTATTGAAATACGATCTACTATTTGTACATCGGAGCTCTTTAAACAAAATTTTTATTTATTTTGACGAATTTCGAATGTTGATGTTGTTTTTTTTAATATGCTGACTTTTTCAAAACCAAGGCGGTTTTATTGTATAAGATTAATATAAGACTACCCTTTTTCCGTGGCTTCACTCCCGTGTTTCTAAATCTTTCCCAATCCAATTCCGACACTATCGTTTTTTTATTTTAGAGGAGATTAGTTTACTTATTGTGCTTAGTTTAGTGATAGCCTAGTGGTATGACCGTTGACTGGCAAGACAGAGTTCTCAGGTTCCAACAAAAGGCCTCCTCTGACTTTTCGGCAACAGGCAACCTCTGACTTTTCGAAAGTTTGGTGCGTATATGGGCCTTCGGCTCGAACAGTAGGCTATTACGACTCTCAAAAAAGGAGGTCCTGATGGTGTACTATCATAGACAAAATAGGTGTACCGTTCTTAAGGTTAGAATCGCTTGCACCCGGTGTCCGAAAGTAGCGCTAGCTACCCTACGCACATAGCATTGTTCAAAGCATTTTGATGGCAAAGTGGTGAACCATTTATGTCCGCGATAGTACCTATAAGCAAGTCGTTACCAACAAGAAAAAAGATTTCGAAACATCTCAAATCAGAGTAATATGAACAACTAAAAGTTTTGCGCCCCTATTATAGAAGAACAATATAAAATAAACGTATTATTTTATACCAAACTTCGGGCGATAGTCACGTACCGAACTCCTTAAACTTCCAACGTGATATAGTAATGTTTTCCTATTGAAGTAGAATTTTCTACTATTGTAAGGTCCAATGAATTGTACAGAAAAATGTACTGTTACATTTACATTTGTTTAGTTCTGAAAATGTATTTTTGAATAGTTGTTTCAGAAATGTATTTGTGCATCTTTTTAAGGCGCTTCTTTGCGCTAATCTGCTATCTTGCTTGCACATTGAAGATATAAAATCAATGAATATAGTTATGAAAAATCAAACTAGATCAATTGAAGGAGACCAATATAACAAAGTTTTAGTAAAATTTTGATCAAAAGTTTGATCAAAATATGTATTTAAATTAAAAATAGCTTGAAATTAATTTTCAAGACATAATTATTTCGATCTAGCAGAAATTTTTGCTGAAACTTTGTTTGAAATGTTGTCCTCCTTCTATTGGTTTAGTTCGATTTTTCATCTACTTCAACTATAATCATTGATTTTATATCTTCAATCAACTTCAATGTGCGAGCGAGATGGGACATTAGAGCGAAGAGGTGCCTCAATGATATTTAAAAAAATCCACAGGAGCGAAGCCACAGGTAAAAGCTAGTATATAATATAGACACACTCATTACACTAATTTAATATCTAAACTTTATTGAATAATTCTTCTTCATTTATGAGACAATAAATATTACAAAAGTTCCACAGAGTAACATTTCCTTCACTGAGTACACACAGAAAATTAATGAAACGAACAAATTTTAAATGCGGAAACGTTGAACTTTAACTTATTAATAAGTTAAGTAACTTGGTATTACTTTAGAAAGTTTTGAAATAAGAACAGGTAAGCATGTCTGTTTTCAAAGACAAGCACGAAAGTTATTAACATTCCTATAATTTCATTTAATTAAAAAGTTTTGAGTTTTTATGTTTTTAACTTAGATATTTTTCTTTATTGTTTAAAAGTTACTTTGAATTTAGGCTATTTTTCCGATCTATTATACAATCATTAATTAATGTAATTTAATTTACTTTAATGATATGTAATGTACTTTAATGTAATGTAGTCTGCCTGCGACTACGAGTGCTGCAAAGCACTGAAAACGTCAGGTTTTTCTGAAAAATAAACATTTACGATATCTCCGATCATAGACGCGTAGACACGAGTTATCCGTTAAAAAGTTGTTTCATTATGTTCAACGTTCGCAAAATTTGAGACTAAATTATAATGTAATGTATTTGGTTTGTGATTTCAAAAAATCCGTACCCTAAAAACCCTACGTAAAATATAGAGACAAAAGTCCATTGGCATACTACATTTATATTCGTGTGCATGTAAGCAGTGCGTAGCGTAGTTTAATTTTTATTACTTTATGTTTAGTTTTTTATAATTATGAGCCCAATGATATCTTTCTTTTCTTCTTTCTTTCTAGTGTAAAGAAATATATACATAACGTGCTAATGGATTAATGTATCTGACTGTACGAGCCATAAATTGTTAGAAATACAAGCGGTTGTTAATGTTTCTTCGCTTACAAGAAACAAGAAGTATAACAACCGTGAACTGAACAAGCACTAAAAACTATTAAACCGTTTACGATCATTGACGAGACTAAAGCTAGTATAATTGCAATAAAAGCACTTTAACAGTTTCACTGCTACTAAAGTGTCACAATAGCTAAAGACCCCATTAAACTTAGGCAATTTCAAACTTTTCCTATTAGGCTTACTACATGTAACGTCTTTACACTTACGAATCGTCTTGTATGGTCGTTTATTAAAACTTTTTGTAGTTTTTTTTTTTAGATTTATGAACTTTGATCTTAGATTTGTGGTTGAAGGCTTGGATTTGACAGCTTATTTCGTAGTTTTTACTATTTATTTTGATTGCGATGTTTAATTTAAACATGGTAATCTTTAATTTTTAAGTTATTGTTTTCAAATTGTATGACTGTCTCGTTGGTCTAGTAGTAGCAAGCGTGCCTGCTGAGTTCTGGATTCATCCCCGGGTTGGCCAAAGTGTTATTGGGTTTTTCATTAGGAAATACTCTGTAGCAGAACTTGTTTTTTTTTTTAAAAAAAAGGTAAGTATCGATTAAATTGTTTCACTTTGTATTAGAATTTGTACCAATAAATTCGTGCGTGCAGTTTTTAGAGGCCTAATATACAAAAAAAAAACATGAAAACAGCCAGCATGATAGCGATCAGTGACAATCACTTTCTTTAGAATATTTTATAGTTTTAAATTTGCCATTAATTGATGAGTTGGTGATACTATATTCCGACATAGAGAGGACTTTATTATTTTACTTATTTATTATGACTGAGCTCCCACTTGTAATAATAATTAAAACAAAATATTTCCAAAAGAAATATCAAGGCAAATTCTTAAGCTGAAGAAACAAAAGAACTACAAATACATTCTAATGTATCACCGGATGGATAAATAAATGTTGGGCTTCTTATAACACACCTGGTACATCTAAAAGTTTAGGCAATTACATGTCTTTTTCTGAACGATCTTATACCTAAGTTTACTCGTTATAACGTTGAAGAGAAGAAATAAGTTTATTGCAGAATTATTCTACGTCTGGACTTAAGTGGATACTGAAATTAGTGTTTTTGTATAGCAGTATATTTCTGTAGACTTTTATGTTACTTATAACATTAATGTTTCATTTAGTTTTCTTGTAGACGTTATTTATGTTGGAACGGGTTTAAAACGAAATGAAAGTAACGTGTAATATTGTTTCAAGTGAAAAATATTACGCTTTAGTATTTATTTTGCAATTTAATCATACATGAATAAAGTGAGGCTGGGTAGAGTTCAAAGCAATTTCATAGCAGACTTTACTTTCATAATCATCAGCCTGTATTAGTCCACTGTCGAACAAAGGCTTCTTCCAATGCGCCACTATTGTGCGCTCATTTGAGGTATTTGCCCATAATCACCACGCTGGGCAAGCGGATTGGTGATGCTGCTGCCTATCCTACACATCTTCCCTTTTGTTACGACACCCGCGGGACAAGTAGGTGTGGCTCTATTCTTAGGCCGGAAACCACACGGCACACATTACTTTTATTCGTTCAGAATGAAAACGATAACTATTTTGTCCCATAAAAATAAACCGGTTTAATTGCTACATTACATTGCTTACTTACATTGCTACACCCTGATAGGGTCATATGTCTATCTCACTCTGTACAATTAAATTTAAGAACTTTTGTGTATGTACATATGATTGCAATAAATAAATGAAATGAATAATAGAATAGAATAGAGGACGGTAGCTTAGTTGGTAAAGCGATGGCACGGCTGGCCAAAGATCGTGGATTCAAATCCGGCCAAGTCAGTTGTTTTTGCGAGTTTCTTATGAAATAATTTTAAAAAATAAACCTATTCAGACATTACTAATCTGAGATTCAATACACAATTTATACGTTTCGGTCACCCCAGTTACCGAAACAGAAAACGTTACTTAAAACTCCATGGAATTATATTTCAAACTTACAGCTAAAGTAACTTGGGAATCCGTGAACCTTATTAAAAGACATTTATTTAACATTTGAGAAATCTTGATCTGATAATAGCTTGAAATTTATCGTTTTCCCTCTTTCCTTTGAAGTATTGAAAGGGATAAATTAGATTTTAAATATAGCTTTTAACGATATTTGCTTAAATATGTAGGTACTCAGCAAAGGTACTCTTTTAACATATTATGTACTTATCAAAACATGGCTCTTTTCTCAAAATTCACAATTAATTGCACAAGTTAACCTGGATTAAACTAATTAAACTATTAAAACTTTACGACACCATCTGCCTAGCCTTTTTCCCAACCTTTTTTCAACCATGTTGGTGTTGGCTTCCAGTCTTACCGGATACAGCTGAATACCAGTGTTTTACATGAAGCGACTGCCTATTAGACCTCCACAACCCAGGTACTGGGTTACACGATACCCCTTGGTAAGACTAGTTGTCAGACTTTCAGGCTTCTGACTACCCGTAACGACTGTCAAAAATTTACAATTGACAGCCGAAGCCAACAGCTTAACGTGCTATCCGAGGCACGGAGAGTGATAATTCATTTATAAACACATAACTTACGAAAAGTCAGAGGTGCGCGCCTTGGGTTCGAAACCGAGACCACTGAAAGACATTAAAATTTTACGACACCGACCTAAATAAAACTACAACTAGACAACCTCATTTTGCAAAAAACTCCGCACTCACTTGAAATTAACAGTATCCAGTAGATAGCAAGTAAAAACACTATAATAAAACAACAGCGGACTACAAACAGCTCCAAGATAATTTTATTTTAAGAATTAAAACGCTGATACGACCGAAAAGCTTGAGGAAATTCATGGAGACTAAGAATTTATATAGACTTACCTGAACTGTAAGAAAGACGAAGGAACTTGGTGGCATCATGAACAAAACTTTATTATACTATCAGGATGCAAACCCTACCTACCATTTATCTTTGTCGAAGTAACTTAAAGAAAACTCTCGTAAAGTATTTAGTAGAGAAATGAAAGACAAATTCAGTGAACGCTTTTTTTACGGAACTGGTTTTGGGTTTTGCGTGTCTTAATTTAAATAAATGAGTGTTAAATAACTTAATCTATACAGTTTTCTGCTGCGTTATAAATAAAAAAGAAAGAAATGTAAAAAAATTAAGAAAAGAAAGAAACGTTTATTCAGAAAATTATCGAGCATTAGCATCAAGCACAGAAAAGAATATAAGATATTCAGTAGCATCTGGTTAGTTTAGAAGCTGACACCAACAAATTTCGGGTATAAAGAATAATTGACAATGATGTCTGAAACGTACGGCGTACCATAAGGATGCCAAAACTATTAGTTCTGCAGCTATGGAAACATGATGGCTATGTCCACCATGTAGACTATCGCTGAATCGTGCTAGGGCGCTGTGGTCTTCCTCCCATTGTCAGTAATGATTTCGTCTTAATAACTTTCGGCGAGTTAGTTTTCGAGTTTATTTATTTAATCTTGATCTGGTTTTTCTTCAGATTGAATGAAAAAGAAAACGGTAAAAATATAGTTATTATTAATTGCCAGATTGTATGAATCTCCGAACACAGTCCAACTGAAATAATCTGTAAATATTTTGCCCTGCAAATCCTGCAACACTTTTACATTAATTTACCCACAAAAAAGTGGATCCGTATCGTAAAACAGTGATATAACTACAGGTTTTAGTGTAAATGGCTAGATTGCTACATTCACCGCGGACGCTTAAATATCTATTTCCAATAGCGCTGGGATTTAACGCAATGAAACGGTGCATTTCGATGGCTTTCATTGATTAATCTACTAGTACCTACATAAACGGTTGGATTTTCGAGTCTTGTTGATCCGACATCGATCATCATCATCAGATCAGCTTAACTAATGTTTCCGTAAAAAAACTGTCCTTTTTAGTTTTAAGGAGATAGGTATCACTACACAGTATAAAACAAAGTCGCTATCCGCCGTCTGTCTGTCCCTATGTATGCTTAGATCTTTAAAACTACGCAACGGATTTTGATGCTTAGCAGTTATGATTTTGTCACTTTCAAAATTAAAATCAAAATATTTTTATTCATGTAGACCATTAGGCACTTATGAATAGTCATAATCAAAAGTTATTTATATTTAAAAGAGCAAATATGGTGTTTCTTGCCCGATACTTCTCCATGAAGGATAGGCTGCTCTTGGCAACTAGAGTTACTCTTATAATAAACAATTTTAGAATTATTCTACAACTGTTATTACTTTCTAGTCTTAACTTCGCCTTAGTCGCGAAAAGCGATTTTAGGTTTCAAAGCCATTAAGATGGACTGGTTTTTGTACCACTATCTCACAGAATATTCTCTTCCCAGACTACTTGCGTATTGCTTGTAGTTTCCCATCTTAGTTGTGCAAAAGAACACGTTAATTTGTAACAAAACTTTGATCAATTTGTTTTAATATATCTTAGTTATTGCTATCATCAGATAAGTCCATTTTGATAAATATTAACAACGGGCCGAAGTATCTATTGGTCCTCCGGGCCCAAGCGGTCCAGAACTGATGTTGTAATTTCCTGCAGATGATTCGAAGCAACTACAAAGCGTAATTCCAATCTGACAGTTGTTGAAAGCTTGCGGTAATGTGGTCACACATTTTGCGCGTTCAATTTCGACAGACTGTCATTCTATTTAATGAAAACCACTTCAAAATGGCATCAACATTGAAATAACTACAATATTTATTAACAGAAATTAATATTCATTTTGGTAAACATTTGGTAATGTGTGTATTGGTCACGAAACGGCTTTGCTAGCACGTGGATGTGACCAATGTGACTTTATCAATGTCATAATTATGTACTTTCTTAGTTTTTATAAATTGAAAATGATTAAAATAATAAATTAATAGGGTCTGATTTAAAAAAAAATCTATTAATTATAATTATTTACATTCTAAATCTACTTACTATGGATACACTAAACCGAGTTAATCTAAGACACCACTGACTAATGGTAAAGGAAAATATCGTGAGAAAACTTGAACTTAATAGTCTGAAATCGCCAACACTCAGTGAGCTACTGAGGATATCTAATCCTTCTCTGTATGAGACAGTTTCAAGCTGGTTTATTTCTGATTAATAAAATTTCGAATTAAGTTACTTACCCACCAATTATCATGGCATTGGCATTTATTGTGCAACACATCCATAATTCTCAGGGATTAAGCCTGAATTCAATGGCAGTAATTCGACGTACACATTTATAAAGCGTGAAGACCCCTGCATACGCTTGCTACATTGCGGTCAACCCGTTACGACCTGTCCCAACAAGGTTTGCCCTGTCCAGTCTTGTTGAATTTGTGAAGCATTTGTGAGGGTGTGTGGGAAAAACTGGGGCTTAAATTTAGAAATTCTGTTTAGTAGTTGTATTGCGCTTTTTACATACTTCGCGTGAATTTCGAGTAATAATAATGTCCTCTTGGCCGAATTGTGATCACAGCGGCCAGTCTCAACAGAGATTAGCCAACAACACAGTCATGTGATATTATAGTGCACAAGTGTGTGCGCAAACACAGGTGCACTTATTCCCTCACTCTCATAATCCGATGTGACGGCAATCCGACACGACCGGTGAGAGATCAGGCGCAGAACATCTGGCAAGGAACTCCATGGTTGCTTTTTTAAATAACAATAAACATATGGCTGACAATATTTTAGGTTACATTGTTCTAAAGTCTTATGAGAACAAAGCTCAGTCGACTAAACATAAATACACCTTAAATATATTTATAGTTTGATAAAATTACCATAACAGCTATGAGCTGACCAGTGTATGTCGCTAAATTATTACCTCAGGCTCAGCCTACTCAAATATATTTTCTTTATTACTAGCTTTTACGTTGCGAGCGTCAAGAAATATGTAATTAATTTCCTTACAATATTTCCGTCATTGTTCCGTTGTTATTTTCAAATATTCTGTCAAAATGTCCATTCATTTTCCACTGACCCCATTCCCAAATGAATTCAACTCTCGCCTTTTCTTTTCTTATCTGTTTTGTAGTCGTGACTCAACATATTTTGAATTGTTTATTGTTTAAGGGTCCGGGTCACAAAGTAATAATTAATTTTTATTATTAATTTTATTACTGAAGTGGTGATCGTGTCGGTGAAGGAAAACATCGCGAGGTAGAATTTTGACAGTGTGTAAAGCTATGTCAGACGGCCGGTTTTTACTCTGACACCAGATTGTTCATCATATAAAGAAATAGTCTTCTTTTGCTTCTATAAAAAAGTTGGGATGAAACAATCATAATTCCAAGCATTTCTTTTTGTATAAGTGTTTTCAACTATAGGTTTCTTTTTTAATTACAAGTGTAGAGCTCCAATTAGGTCGCCAAATCACGTGGACCACTCAATATAAATAATCCGTAAAGAAATAAAAAATATATCAAACTTTACTGTTCACATAGTATGCAAAAATATTTAACAGAAAGGTTGATAGGATGGTACTTTACAAAAAGGCTAATCGCATGTTTTACAAAAAAAAATGTTATTCAGTAGTAGTATAGTAGTGGTATTTATCCGCTTTTCATTTAAAAGATTTTCCAATCGTGATTTTACTTTAAGAAATATAAGAATGCAGTGTACAGTTAAAGTCAGCATTTAACATACCATAAGCGTACCACATCCCGAAGTCACGTGACAATGACATGGAACAGAATGTAAAATCAAATCTGTTAAACTTTCAAATGAAGTGTAATTTAAATTCGCGACATCCCTATACGAAATGACGGTTCGTGTTTCAGTGCTATTCAACTGGCTAGCGATGTGGAGGGACTTTCCGACTTTATATCGTCGTATTAGACTGGTTTCACGTTCTAGGGATGGACGTGTGATGTCGATAGTTTTCTGCGCACGTTCCAGTATTATGTATATATTTTTTAATCTTCATTTTTCTCGTCTACGGTGCTCAGACTTGGTCTTTGACGAAACATCAGAAGTTCACACTTGGAGCTTGCCAGCGAGTCATGTAAATTGGGGAAGTAAATACCTAAGTATTGTATTCTCACGGTAAGGGGTTGCCCAGCTCGTATTTTGTTCCTTTTCCAATTTTTTTAAAATATTGTACTTTAAAGATCGCTAGGGGCACGTAAAATGTATTTTACCATACGAAATATCTTTTCTATCCATATGTCACGTAACAATGAGTTTCCCATCAAGTCTTATTTCTCTAAATTTGGTAAATAAAAAAATTATGCTCATCAATAAAAAATATAATAAAATCAAGATCATCATCATCATCACTATTATGCGTTCATTGGAAATATTTGCCTATAATCGCCACGCTAAGCAAGCGGGTTGGCCATCGCAGTAGCAGATGATTGTTGTTACATAAAAGGATTTTCCGCACATTTCCCTTTGTCGGTTTTTACAACACCCGCAGGAGGTTAATTAAGGTTGGTTCTATTCATAGGCCAGATGGTTTCTGGCCTATGAATAGATCATGGCATCAAAAAAAAACTATATTACACGATTAAACAAGCCTAGATTAAATTAAATTCTTTGATCTCCAAATGTACACTTAATCTTAGAATAAGAATACAGTTCCCACTTCCCTACGTACATCGTAGTGTTGTTCCACTGCATTGTTCTGTGTTGTAAATATGCAGCTGACGGCAAACAACACTGATTCGTGATATTAACATAATCCCGTATTTTGTTGGAATTATTCATCCGAAGTGCATTTGGATAAACATCTGCTTCAGAAAGGGAGGAGTGTAGGGATTTTAGATTTGACCAATACATATGGATTATGTTATTTGAATCGAGGAGAGTTATTTGTTATTTTTTCTAGTTTTATTTCACATTTTTAGGGATTTGTAATGTTCAACTAGATTTATACAGAAGGATTTTAAATGATTTTGAAAAAGGAAGATAATATTTTGTATTTGGCTCAAGCTTATAAATAACAGATTTTAACTAAACTAACCTAAACTATTTATAACAAATAGGAGACTTTATGCAAAATGGGTTAGCGGCATTATGCTTAGTAACAGTAAAACAAATTAAGTTAGTGCTGATTTTTAGCTACTGCTAAATCTGCTCTGTATAGTTCTAGTTCTATTATATCAACTGGGTCAAAATTATTTTAATAAAAATATTTTTATTCATAAAGACCAACACATAATGTGGAAGTCATAATTCTAATATTAAGTAATCCTACTACTATTATAAAGGCGAAAGTTTGTAAGTATGGATGTATGGATGTATGGATGTTTGTTACTCTTTCACGTAAAAACTACTGAATGGATTTGAATGAAACTTCACCACAATATAGCTTATACATCAGAATAACACATAGGCTACAATTTTGAACCTGAAGTCCACGCGAACGAAGTCGCGGGCAAAAGCTAGTAATTTATAAGAAAAACTTTACAAACTCACTGGTTTTTTTTTTACATGAAAAATTGCAATAAAATTGAAATTAAAACCAATCCTTAAAACTGACAATACTCAAGTCACGTAAGAGAAATAAAGAACAGTAATTAAAAAATAACTAAGAATAACATTGTATTTAATTTTAAGCTTCTGGTAGGTACATAGTTGTAATTTTAAGTCAATGAAACGAAAGGAATTGCAGAAACCAATTACGGAAGAAAAGAAAAAAAAATAGGGAATAAAGCGGATTCCCAATGTTTCAGTCGGGATTGTTTCACCTTTTTGTATTATTTTTTTATTAGAATCGGCTTCGTCTATGGGGAAATATGAATTGATTCGAAGCTTATAAGTAAATACTCAAAGCTTTTGTAAGGGTTTGTTATTAAATTGGTTACTTACATCATTAATTTTGTTGCTTAGAATTCTTTTAGTAATGATGACGATGATAGATGATTGCTGTTACACAAAAAGATGCTGCTACCATTTCGGATCTCTTCTTTTGTCGCTTCTTATGACACCCGCGGGACGAGTAGGGGTGGTTTTATTCTTTGGCCGGAAACTTCACAGCATAAAAAAAATACTTTATACCAATGCAGCAATGGATAAAAGAGAACCTAGTAAACCAAAAGTAAAATATTTATCATTCTCTAGGAGTATTTTATTAACATTATTATACACTAAATATAACTATTATATACCTTCACTTACCTATACAAAATTATAATAATAAATCAGCCTGTAACTATCCCAATATAGGGTAAAGGCCTCTTCTCATACAGAGAAGGATTGAACATTAATCACCACGCTAGCTCACTGCGGGTTGGCGATTTCAGACTATTAAAGTCCAGGTTTCTTTACTATGTTTTCCTTCACCGTTAGTCAGTGGTGTCTTAGATTAACTAAGAAAGTACATATGACATTGAAAAAGTCACATTGGTACATGCCAGGTTCGAAACCCACACCCACGTGTTTGCAAAGTGGGTCCGTAACCAATGCGCCACCACGACAAAATTATAATAAAAGAAATTAAAAGAAAAAGGGTAATTATTACGCGTCAAAGTACTCCTCCGCATCACTGTCATCGGGCAAAAGCAAAATCCAAAACCACAAAATAATCTTACACCAATATTATGTCACACAAAATTGGTCCTAAATCTACCAAATTGATTAGATCACAGACACTTAAGACCAACGTCTCTGTTTAATCTGCGCAATATTTTCAGCTTCGACACATTAGTGTTGTACCAATTAGTGTTGTGTCGTTAGCGTGTAATTTACTGTCACAATCAGACACCGGAGTGCTGATGTAGAGGTATTACGTGTTTAGATGTTTTGTGAAGGAGATTGATGGCTATACTTTGTATACAGCGTGTAACAGAAGTCCGAAATAATACATTAAGGCGCTGTGCACAGTCAAGTTTGGTATTACAAAGGGGGTGAAGCAGGATGAAGTGGGAACGAGCCGCCCCGCCCATGGGTCCCGCCCCTTCCGTCTATTGCAAGCTTGAAGCAAAATAATAGATTGCGAGGCATCGCGCAAAACTCGCCATTGCGTAACGTCCATTATAAATAAAAGCGTAATTTCGTCAGTAATATCACAAGTGCATTTGACCTATCGTGGCAATGACCCGCTTGAAATGAGCGTGCCCGCGGCAACCTCTAGGTTCGAACCCTATCAGACATCGTACATTTTTTAATTTTTATAATACGCAATATAATAATTAGTAATTACCTACATATCTTCTTTTTGTTATTTTTTAAAATATTTATGTTCATAATTTTGTTTTCTTATTTTTAAAATAATGAAACAATAATTGTTATTTTCTAGAAAAGATTACATCAAAAATGTGCAAAATTGAAAAAAAAACTGTAAAATTTTGAAAATAATTATTTATGTACATATATTATATTTATATCAAACAAAAAAATAGACAAAAAGTAAAAAAACAATTTATTTAAAAAAGAAATCTTTTTACTCCAAAGAAAAACCATTAAAATTGCATTATAATTGTTTAAAAAATAAGAAAATCAACAAAAATAAAAAAATAAAAAATAAAAAAAGTAAAATAACAAATAAGAAAATCAGCAAAAAGTAATGCTCGATGCAGGATCGAACTCTACTCATACACTATAGTGGTTGACTACATCAACATTCTAGTCCGCTAAACCATTTAGACAGTAATGGTAGTGACCAAATTACATTTCTCCTTGATGGTCAGAAGCTTGAATAAGGTAGATGTCTGATTTAGATGTCAGACATCGTACATTTTTGTATTTTTATAATACACAATATAATAATAAGTTGGTACTTACATCTACATATTTTCTTTTTGTTATTTTTTAAAATATTTATGTTAATATTTTTTTTTTCTTATTTTTAAAATAATGAAACAATAATTGTTATTTTCTAGAAAAGATTATATCAAAATTGTGCAAAATTAAAAAAAATGTAAAATTGTGTAAACAATCATTTTATGTACCTATATTATATTTATCAAACTAAAAATAGACAAAAAGTAAAAAACTATTTATTTAAAAAAAAACTTTTTAGGTACTCTAAAGAAAAGCCATTAAAATTGTATTATAATTGTTTAAAAATAAGAAAATCAACAAAAATAAATACTGAACATTTATTTCAGACAAGAAAATAGAAAAAAAAGTAAAATAATAATTAATAACAATTATTTCAAATAAGATAATCATCAAAAAGTATCGCTCGATGCGGGGATGGAACTCCCAACCGGTCGCTCTCGTAGGTCATATGTTCAACGTTCAAGACCACTAAACCAATTGGACGGTATTGGTGGTGACGAAATTACATTTCCCAATATACAGCTTTCAACAACAAACAAGATACGTAAATAATTTCTGAGCGGGGGCGGAACAAAATGACATAGGTCCATCTAGCAGCGCGCCTCAGCGGTCACTGTCGCTCCGCGTAGAAATGAAAGAGAAGGGATAATGGCGTGACGTTTGGTTCGACTCGTCCGAATTATTTATCAGTAAATATATTAATTCCTACTAATATCTTATTTCAATCGATAAATACAAGTGAGGGCTCCCTTTATTATTATTTATTACGTAACTGTTATAAATTTCATCAAGATTGGTTTATAAATAATAGAGATAAAATTGCAGGAATGTTAATTTTAATGGTTGTTTTATGATTTTTTTTTATCGAAAAAAAATACCAAAAACGTGTTTTGAAGCCGTGAGTTCTCTCATAAATATGATCGAGAATAACATATATTTTTTTTGCTACTCTAAAATGTATACATTAGGCTAAAAAACTGTTTAATTAAGCCTATTTTGACTGTGCACAGCGCCTTAAGGGGGTATAAGGTACCCTATATACAATTCTTGAGCATGGGTTTTGGAACCGAACCCCAAACAATACTCGAATAAACCACGGTCAAAGTTTTTACCAAAATCTTTCAAATTCGGCCCTGGGCATCAGTTGATAGGTAAATCAACACGAATCCGGTTATTTACCGTCAATAAATTCTTTACGTAAGCACTAGGCACGCATAGGATAATAAAATCTGTCATTATTGAAGAAAATGAAATCGAAAGAATTATTTTTTATGAAAAAAAAGCCTCTTTTCCTTTCAATATTTTCACAGGTGATTCTCTTCATGATATACATACATGCCCTTAAGTATTATTTCGGACTTCTGTTACACGCGGTATAACAATCGTGTTGCTTGATAGCACTGATAGCTTAGTGGTATGATCGTCGACTGTATCCGAGGTATCGAGTTCGATCCCAAGACACGCAGGACTTTTCGTAAGTTATGTGCGTATTATAAATTAATTATCAGTTGCTAAAACGGTAAGGGAAAACATCGTGATGAAACCAGCTCACCTGAGAGATTTTTTAATGGTGTGTTAAGCCATGACAGAGACATGTAAAGAACGGTAAATAAATTGTTAGTATTTAGTATTTTATTTTTCTACTAAAAGCTAAATAATAAATCAGCTGAAACTGTCCCAATACAGAACAAATGCCTTGTTTATAAAGACAAAATTTTAAAAACCCGCATCACAATAGAACCTCAATTTTGTTTACCTAAAAACACTCTCGATCAAATCATCTTTCAAATAAAAAAAACTAAACTTAATTCGTTTAGCTACGATTCCCCAAACACACACGAACACGTCAAGCTTATAACACCCCTCTTTTTGCATCGAAGGTTAAAAATAGGAATACATTTTCTATTACAATACGTAATAAAACTAAAAGTAGCGCTAAGACTCGGGAGCTAGTGATTAAAGATTGTTCGCGGCTCCGTTGTTACAAGAAATGTGGTCTTGTAACTTGGTGCCGTATACTTTGTGCACCGATATTATGTGATAAATATTGCCAGCAGTATTTCAGTAAGACTTTGTGGTTTAACACAGTACGAAAATACCTACACAGCCTGCAACAGTCCACTGTTGGACATAGGCTTTTTCTCATACGCATCACTTATTTTGTGCGCTCATTAGAAGGTGTTTGCCCTTAAAACTTGCCAACCCGCTTGCCCAGCATGGTGAGCTGGGCAAGCGGGTTGGCGATCGCAGTAGCAGATGGTTGCTATTACACAGTAGAAAGCTGCTGCCCATCCTTCAGATTTTCCCTTTGACTATTTTTTCTACGGAAGAGTTTTATATAAAAAATGTGATTCACATACACATTGGTTTTCTATCAGCCTATTTACTGCTCAAATTGCTGTTTACTGCCAAAACTGTCAAGTAAGTTTCAGATAAAACATCTTATTTTCTATCCAGAAGATTTATATTCATGTAAACAAAGCCAGAAAACATGTTATGAAAAGATACCGCTGGATTTACGTCTTCACGATATCTTAATTAAAATCAGCTGGCTTTAAACGCTTATTTTATTAAATCACACCTGGTGTTTTAAGTAAATAATCTCCATTAAATATTCTCATTGTATATGAACACTGATAATGTGTTTAAATCCATTTTCATGCGGGATTAAATATTTATTTCAAAGCACCTCGTATTTAAGTCTTATTATAAATAAATAAATTAGCCTGTAACTGTCCCAATGTAGGGCAAAGGCCTCTTTTCATACAGAGAAGGATTGAGTATTAATCACCACGCTAGCTCACTGCGTGTTAGCAATTTCAGACTATTAAAGTCCAGGTTTCCTTACGATGTTTTCCTTCACCGTTAGTCAGTGGTGTCTTAGATTAACTAAGAAAGTACATAAATGACATTGAAAAAGTCACATTGGTACATGCCAGGTTCGAACCCACGCGCTTGCAAAGCGGGTCCGTAACTAATGCGTCACCACGACGTCTTATTATTACATTATAAATTATTAAATAAATATAGTAGCTACTGTAGGTAATAACTATCCTACCGCAGGATAAGGCCAGGATATTTCCTTGTTCAAGCCTTGGTGGTAGGCAGAATTTTATCTTGTGGATGGTAACCAGCCACGGCAAAGCCTCTCACGGAACTATGTATACTCGTTTTAACCGAAAAGCTGTAGATTAACATGATAAATGTGTGAAACTGACAAAGAAATATTTCATTATTTTAAAATATTTGTTTACGTTATATTTGAACTGAGGGCCCAAGGCAAACCGCCATAAATCTGTAATGTCATATTCTACAGATCTAGAAATTTCTGAAAATATGTAAGATATTCCTAAGTAGATTCTTAAATAAAAAATATGAACCCAGATATAGTACTTTCTGAGATTGAACATATGCCACTTTATGCAAGCGTCTGGACTGAGGGCCCAAGCTATTTAGTCATAACAGTTTTAATTCGCGTTTAACAAATTCGTGGCCCCTTGCCCTAAGTTTTACTTATTTCTAAGTGCTTGCCCTATAAGTCTCATTTCGTTTGGCAAAGATTTAAAAAATGGGCCCTCAATCCAGATGCACACTGATCCTTTGACAGATTTCAAACCGTAAATGTTTCCAGTGTTTGAAACTGTTTGAATATAAAAACGGATTTTTATACTTTTTTTATACGTTTCTATTTGTGTTATTAAATACTGGCTTTAATCACGGATTGATTTCGGGAATGCCCAACTAGTTTCGGACACAAAAGGAGTAGAGTAGAGTAGAGTATTGTTTACTGTACACCGGCACCGTAAAATACATCAAAAATACAAGTTTTTAGAAGGTAGTGTACAATAGGCGGTCTTATCGATAAAAGCGATTTCTTCCAGACAACAATTGGATGGACAAGAACATAAAAAAAGATAAATGGGTAATCCAGGGAGCACTTAAAGTACTTAATAATTAAAGGAGTCCATTTTAAAAGTGATTGTAGTCGCGGCAGGCGTCGCGGATCTCACTCAGTGAGGACTAGCTCTATTTTGTCATCTCTTTCTACAGTAGGCAATCTTTCCTCTTCCCCATCATCATCTGCCTAGCCTTTTCCCAACTATGTTGGGGTCGGCTTCCAGTCTTACCGGATGCAGCAGAATACCAGTGTTTTACCTGGATCGACTGCCTATGAGACCTTCACAACCCAGATACTGGGACACGATACCCCTTGGTAAGACTGGTTGTCAGACTTTCGCGCTTCTGACTACCCGTAACGACTGTCAAAGATCTACAATTGACAGCCGGGGCCAACAGCTTAACATGCTATCCGAGGCACGGAGAATGATAATTAATTTATAAAACGCACATAACTTACGAAAAGTCAGAGGTTGCCTTGGGTTCGAACCCGAGACCTCTGACTTGCCAGTCAACGGTCACCACCACTAGGCTATCACGACTCTTTCCTCTACCCCAATCGAAATTAATTCCCAAGATATCTCTAAAGCTTGGACAGAACTAGACGGTGGAATAGAGCAAATATAACAGACGAGTAAATGAGGAACATAATCTATTTTATCGAATAGTGCCTTGCAGTGTAAACACCCATTAAGGAAGAAGATAATATTATGGTTCCATTTGTAGCGATTTTACAAGTTTTTATTTAACTTGCAATATAGTGGTTTTAATTCAGCTTGTGAGATTCCACCCTAACAAACATTCAGGGGGGTTATTTGTAAAACACCAGCATCCTTAAAAGGGGTCATTAAACTCATCATTATGAACAACTTTTATTATGGGACCAACCCTGAAATTGCAAAAAAAAATCAGCTCAATCAACAATTAAATGTATGGAACAGCAGATTTTTTTTTTGCGATTTCAGAGTTGGTCTTATAGTAAAAGTTGTTCATAATGATGAGTTTAAAGCCCCCTTTTAAGGATGCTGGTGTTTTACAAATAACCCTGTATGTTTGTTAAGGTGGAATCTTGCAAGCTTAATTAGAACCACTTCCTCTTATCCTACGGAGTTGAATTTTCGCATGCTAGTTCAATTCCGATGACAATGCATTTTTATGGTAAGCATGACCTGAATTATCCAGGATTAACTCCAGATAAAGGAACTCTTTAGCGGTCAACAGCATACAAAATTTTTGCGTATACATTTAGTTTAGATATTCCAATATAACCAATATCAAAGCTTGGTTAAAAATAATATTTTTGCATTATTTTTTTCATAAAAAGCAAAGTTATAGAGCATTTTAACTTAAAAAAACGGTAAATGTCACAACAAATAGAGGTCAAGAAATTGGCACTTGACAATTTAAAAAAATAGTACATTTCATTGATTTATACTTTAAAGCCGTCAAACGATGAGAAATAAGACACAAAACTAAATCAATTGTAACGCATTGTCAGCGTCCTTGTGGACGTTGAGAGGTCAAAACGGTATAAAACCAAATTTCACTAATTAAAGTCACAATAATGATTATGCTGCATCAACAAAAGCGTAGCTCTTATAGTGACGATGACTAATTGCTTGATAATAGAACTAAACACATTTCAAAGTAAGTATTTCAGAATTATAAGAAGTTGGTGGTTGGTTGGAATCTCTATTTTTCGACAGACTTCTTCGTAATGAGGTAATTATAATTAAACAAAACACTACCTAAAAAATATTCATATAAATCTCGATATTAACGGAGCAAATATTAACCTTTCTGGAACTCTCAATGTCCGACAAAACAAATTACTAATATATTTTAACGAAAGAAAACTTTTCTTTCTGTAATAATTTTCTTACTAATCAGGTTGAAACAAAAAGTAACTTTAACACTTGATAGATCACCACTCTCAAATATCACAACAAAAACAAAAAAACAAAAAGAAGAACCAATACTCGTATGTTCTTCCTCAAAGAATAACAAAAAAAAGTTTAGCAGTAATAGCCTAGTACCTATGACCGTTGGACTGCCAAGTCAAAGGTCGTAAATTCAGAACCCAGGCACGCAACTCTAACTTTTCGGATTCATGTGCGATTTAGAAATTAATTATCACTTCCCGAAATGGTGAAGGAAAACATCGTGAGGAAGCCAGCACACCTGAGAGATTTTTCAACGGTATGTAAAGCCATATTAAAAATGGTTTAAATTCTGTCACCAGGTTCATCAACCATACAATAAAGAAGACTATTACTGCAATATTAAAAATTGGCTGACTCGCATAAAGTCAAATTGGCCTGGGAAACAATGTTTTCTAATCAAGTCTTGTAGGTAACTTACACAAAAGAACATAGGCATAAACTTTTTGTGTTTTTTTTGTGTAAAGCTATATCAGAGACCTACGGGCGGTTTAAACTCTGACACCACTGATCATCAACCATACGATGAAGAAGAAAAAAAAAGTTAGAAAGAAATAACTGATACAGATACTCATTTCCCGCTACAAGTCGGGCCTCACTCCAGCCGCCGTGTCCAAGACAAATTCCCTAACGTGCCTAATTGTGCCAACATTTACTTCCGTAATCACGTACAATAAATGGACCAGACTATAAATAACTACGGATTCTACGGATCTTTGTACGGTCGGCAACAAAACTTGATTAACATCCGCAGTTACAAATCACCGGACCTTACATCGCAAGTTGGGATTGAAGGAGTTGGCGAACTCGGTAATATTTCTAGCTTGGACAGTGTTATTTAATTTAGGTTTTAGGATTTATTAGTGGTGTATTGGTCACGGACCTTGCAAGTACAGTCACGGGCAAAAATATGTGGACATGTAGAATGTCAATCAATCAACTCAATCAAAATCCGATTCAAGAAAAATTCCTTTTTTAAAATGTACGCATTGTTGCATTTATAGTAAAATATGAAAAAGAAAAAGATATAAAAAAAATATAAGTGATAAATATGGAAAATATAGACAAGTTAAAAATCCATTTCACTTATTTATTTATTTATTAACTCAACTTATATTAAACAAAAAAATAATTAAATTTTGCTTAACTTTATTTAAAACGTGTACTTATTTAATTTTTATGTGGGTTCGAATGGGGCATGTACCTACCAATATGACTTTTTCAATATCATTTGTATTTTCTTAGTTAAACTAAGACACCACTGACTAACCGTAAAGAAAAAAACATCGTGAAGAAATCAGGAAACTTAATAGCCTGAAATCGCCACCATGCAGAGAGCTAGCGCGGTGGGGAATGATCAATACTAATTATCTTTAAGAGAACTAAAGTTGAAGCAATTCAACTAAAATGTCGGGGAAAAATCTAAATCTATATAATCGGGAATTATAACTGTAGAATTTAAAAATAGTATTGAAAGTATAATTTGGGCTATAGCAATTGATTGGATAGCTATGATAGGATCGCCCTGTACAAAACTAATTTTACCTGCATCCGGTAAGATTAGAAGCCGACCCCAACAAAGTTTAAGCTAAGAGGATTGATTGGCTATGATAACCTTACCCAAGTAAGCACGTAAGCTTCTGTTTATGCATTGTTTTGATTATGTAAGAAAACTTTCTCTGCCGACTGTACCGATAGAAAAATGTTCTAATAACACAGCGATTATTTTTATCGCCAAAGAATATTGTGGTATAAATATATGATGATAAAGACCTTATTCCATTATTCTGATTATGTGTTTAGGTTATATGAATCGTTTTATGAATTGTGGTATGTATGTTTTATTTGGAAATTAGATTTGATTAAATTAAATTTGATTTTGTACATGATTAGATTATTTAGTTCGGTAACTAAATAATCGAAACATCTATCTAAACAATATTCATACATTAGGTACAAGTCCTGGGCCCAATGATTGATTGTAACAAAAAAAAATGAAAAATTTATTCGGATAAAGCAGGCGCTTTATGCATTGTGGCTCTTGGGGTACATATTTGAACGAAACAAAGTGTAAGTGAATTAAATATTATGAAAAAAAAAATTGTTTGATTGTGTGAGTCATGTAACTCAAAAATAAATTTGTTTCTAAGAAAATAATAATAATTATTTATTTTTTCTATATTGTTATTGTGGATACAGTACAGATATATTCACAATGTACAAGCACCCAGACTAAAACAAGTACCCTTCTTTAGATCAAACTTGTCCTATGCGGGTATTAAACCCACAATACCAAGATCAGAAGGAAAATTCGTTTACCGCTACACCTATCGTGTTATAAATTATTTTGTAAAAGAAAAAATTGACAAAGATAATATATCATTTAGTTCAGTCAATATCTTTAAAGTACGGGAAATATTTTCAAGCAATTTCTGCGGTATTTTATTTACATGTACGTTTTACGTAAATGCTACATAATTGTTTGCTAAAGGAAATATATAAACAACATTCGTTTAAATGCTAACTTACATAACTTTATAACTACTAGGTACTTTAGTACTATTTATACAGAAATGATAAAATGGTCCATACATTTCAGAGGGTTTCACCTCAATTTACATTGCCACGGAACGGAATGGAAGCAAACGGGATTGTACATAGCATAATGAACTTTGTGTCAATTCTGTAAAGTACAAATTAGATATGAGCTACAAATATGTCGCGCGTCTTCCAGAGAATTCTCGCGCATTCTCGGGAATTCCCGCAGCTACTGCTAGCTTCAACTTGGAAATTCACGGCGAACTGAAGTCACAGTACGGTTTTAGGCGTCTAAGCAATATACCTACACAGATACAGCCTCGAGGCGCAGTTGCGAGAATTTTCCAGCATTCTCGCATTTCCAGCATTTCCAGTTTCACGCGAATTCTCGCGCGACGACGACCCTTCCGTTCCTTAGCAATGTAAATTATAAATAAATAAATATCTTACTTTCTCTCCCCCCCCCCAACGGAAATTCCCGCCAATTTGAAACAACAAA
Source organism: Protodeltote pygarga (assembly GCA_936450705.2). Classification (NCBI taxonomy): domain Eukaryota; kingdom Metazoa; phylum Arthropoda; class Insecta; order Lepidoptera; family Noctuidae; genus Protodeltote; species Protodeltote pygarga. Next base: position 2,890,120 of record OW388257.2, on the reverse strand, counting down.
CATTCACGGATTTTTTTACAGATTAAATAAGTTTGTTCTTAACTGACAAATAAAAAACTTTACTTTCCAGACAGACACTTAAAACATGTGCAATTTCAATGCATACATAACAAACTTACTGTAATGGAGAATACGCTATAAAATTCATAACAACTACGAGTTCCATAGACATGGATGTAGTTTTAACAAAACTAGTCGGTCGGTTCCAAAGATATAGGAAACTGGAGTGAGCGTTTCCTATTCAACTCTGATGTTATTACGGATAGAGTAATGTGAAAGAGACGAAGCGATCGTGCGGTCAGGTAGGTAGTAGAAATTCAAAATAGCTTAATTGATTGACACAGGTGTGCATCAGTTCTATACCCACCAAAAAAAAATGAGACAGCTCTTGGCTGCGCAGCCATTTTTTTTCTAGAGACTAATATTTCCTTTTTAAAGCGAAAATTGCTCGTTCCATTTTTTTTATGTCTATGGTTGCTTTGAATATTTTAAACATAGAAGCTGGAAGAATGATGCGCGGTGCGGTAGTCGCCTTTAATGTACCTTCACAGTTTCCGCTATAATGAATAAGTAGCTACTAAGAATTGAAATAATTTTTGCAGACGCTTTTTTGCTAAACTGTATGTTAGTTTGACATTAAAGACATTAGAAACACTATCACATCTTTGTGTGCATGTTTCATCAGCTTACTAACAATTAATTGTTGTTCCGGAATCCTTTAATTAATCCAGTGTAAGTAAGTAGGTATACAAACTTCGCCCTACCTTGTTGTTAGAACTTCACTTGTCTTAACTGGATTTACAATTTAGGGAATAATTATTAATATATTGTTGGGTAGAATTGGAGGAACGGACTTATGAAGACATAAGATATTGGTTAAGATATTTTGAGTGTAAATTAATTTTGTAAAAAGAATTTTATGTTGAAGAAAAGGGAAAACTTTAAACGCGTTTCACTCTCAAAAATATTAATATAAGTAAAAATGTTTGTGTACCAAATATCAGATTAATTTGTCAACAAGAAGGGGGTGAAATATCGATTTTTAAGTTTGAACCAAATAATAAACAGGTCATGCTAAGTACCTAAAACCGTTTAATTACATTTTGTGCAAAAAATCTTTTACGAAACTAAAACAGAAAGAAGAAAGGAATTTAAATTATTTGACATAAATAGAAATAGAATGTTTGAGGTCGACACTAGTCGGGCAATACCAAAATAAACCCGTGAGTAAAGCTGTAATAACATTTAATGTATTATGACTCACGAAAGTTATTATTAAAAAAATACTTTTCGAATTTATTAAAGGTTATCCTCCTTCTATCATTCAATCGGTGTATTTCAACGGTAGACTAGGCGCCATTTTCTGTATTCCATATACCATTTAGAGTTATGCAAGGCTGTTAAAATCCGCTCCACACTATAAATCTGTCGAACATGTCCGTCGATCAGAATCAACAGGTCGGATGGTGTTTTCAATTCAGAATATCTATGTAATATTCATGCACTAAGGGAATACTAGCATCTAACTTCAGCAAGTTCTAGGATAGTATTTCAAATTCTGTCTTCTACAAACTTTTGCCCGAGACTGCGTCTGGATTATTTCAGGATGAAAACTAGCTTATTTTTTGATTCGGGATAGTTTTAAAATTGTTGAAGTAGTTTTTGAGCTTATCCATTACAATTTAATTTAATTAAAACCAAACAGTTTTTCTTTTTCTTTAGTTGAGATTTAGATATGGGATCCTAATCTAATAAATATAAATCAATTGTCACAAATATTTGCCCGCGCATCACTTCAAACCGGCTTAGTCAATTTTGATGAAATTTGTAAGAATTTGAGTGGGCCTCTAAATGGTTTATATTCACAATTGAACCTCGCAGATAGCGCAGCAATCGTGTTAAATTAGAACCACGCGGACGCGACCGCGTGAGAGTGAGTTAGTAATATTATAAATGTGAAAATTTGTAAAGATTGTTACTTAATCACGTGAAAACCTTTAGACAGATTATGATGAAATTAAGCACACAGATAGATTATGTCCTGGATTAACTTGTCAGACACTTTTCATCCCGGTTTGACTTCCACGCAGGCGAATCCATGACCAAAAGTAAGTATTATCTAAATATCTTCGACAACCCAGTCTTTACGCGAACTCATTGAATTTAATATTGTAAATCTCATCTGTGCGTGTCGTAAAATAAATATAAAGATAACTGGAAAGTAGGATTCGAGAGTGCGGTGATGAAATTCAACTCATAAAATGAATAGACTCGAAGGCTTTTATAGTATCGTAAAACTGAGGTCCCGTGACCACTCCTAGTAAAATGAGTGTATAAAAAATATTTTTTTTTACATAAACTCTTTTGTTGGTTAAAGAACTCTTGGTTTGAAAGGCTTTTGAAATTTTAAAAAGAAGGAAGCACTCAAGAGTTCGTTTATATGAGAAACGTTTTGTGAAACAGTGTGAAAATTTTGTGATAACAGAATGGATCAACATGCAACTCGGATATTAGGTATGTAGAAACGAAAGAAAGAAGAATTTTCAATGTAAGAATGCGTTTTTTTCCTATTATTTACTAGTCGATATAAATAAGTAAATATTGTTAACTTATACTTACATTATAACATGAGATTGAATTACAAAGTAAAATATCTTTTAAAACGAATACCTAACTCGCGTATACATAATCATAAAGTTTTATAACCTAACATTTCGCAGTGCATTGCAATGATAGCGTAGTGGTACCATTTACTGATAAGTCAGAGGTCTTATGTTCGAACCCAAGGCACGCACCTCTGACTTTTCGTAAGTTATTTATTTGTATTATAAAATAGATTTTAATTTTATTTAACCTACACATGAAACACTCTTCCCATATCTGAAAAACAAAAACTAAAAATCCAAATTGTCGTTCTATTCAATGGGAAAAAATTGGACAAGTATTAACTAGAGATTAAGGTTTGGTGAAAGGTAAAAGTGGTGATCGAATACTTAATTTGATATGGTACGAGTAACCTCTTTAAAATGATTAGCAACTAACAATTTATTCTGTATGACATCTACTAATCATATTTAAGACGTTAAATCAAGTTAAATGAATTTTAATAATGACAAATTGTTATGAGTAAACGTGTATATGCTAAACGACCGTAACAATTATGATTTTACATCATATTAGATATTGTAGATAAGATAGCATTTCTCCAGACAAAGACTAGATAACCTCTAGACACCTCTACATATGTTTATTCGATATTGTTTCCAATAAAGATTGTGCATCTCAAACTCATACAACTATAAAAGGATGATATTACAAACATTCAGCTATCAACTTATCTAAATAGCAAAACCCCTTCTACAATATTGTTTAAGCCACAAAGAAAAGCAGTATCTGTTTAAACAAAGAAACAGGTATCGTTTCGGACCAGCAATAATATGTAGATTGTTGGAGGGAATTTAAATAGAGAAGTATGGTCTCTATTCCGTTTCGACGTACGTAAACAAATTCAATATGCATTTATTCGGAATTCCGTGGCTCCGACTCATTTGAATAACTTTAGAGGATTTCAGTGACTGCCTGTACTTTTGGTAGCTAAAGTCACCGACCTATGCCCGGTAAATGTTTCTGAGTAACTTTGTAAAGGAAATTCAAGATTTTTATTCTACTTTTTTGTCGTAATTTTTATTGGGCTTGTTTTTTTTTCTTAGGGATCTTTTGGCCCCAAAGATTTAATAGAAAACGGATTTTCTTAATCGATTACACGAGGCTTTGTTAGAATTTATAGCGGTGGTTTTTTATTTGTTTCGTCTAAAGAGATTCTAAAGGATTTCTTTAACAACTAATTTGTCGGTACAATGATTGAAAGGTTTTTGTGTAAAGGTCTAGGGGATAAAATTAACTATTTAGAAAGAAAAATCATTGTTTTTTTGAATTTGTTCTTCATTTCTTTACATTGTACCTACTCATACATGATTGCTTCTTTAGGTACATTTTTAAATCCTTCGTTTCTCAAGTTCCTTAAGAAGAAAAAAAATAATTATAACGTAGTATTGTTGTACTTATATAATGTCGTGGTGGCGCATTGGTTACGGACCCGCTTTGCAAGCGCGTGGGTGTGGGTTCGAACCTGGCATGTACCAATGTGTTTTTTTCAATGTCATAAGTACTTTCTCAGTTAATCTAAGACACCACTGACTAACGGTGAAGGAAAACATCGTAAGGAAACTTGGACTTTAATTGTCTGAAATCGCCAACCCGCAATGAGCTATCGTGGTGATTAATGCTCAATCCTTCTCTATATGAGAAGAGGCTTTTGCCCTACATTGGGACAGTTACAGGCTGATTTATTTATTTATTGTTGTACTCTCTAAAGAAGCCGGTCGTGGAAAAAAAAAGTAGAAACGCCACTCATTTATTAATAAGTTTCACGTCACTTTCGTGTGATATAAAAACTTTTTCTTTCTCAGTCTCTAAAGATTTCTCAAGCAAATTGATCTAGTACATCTACGACGCCATTTTACAACTGTTATTAGGTCATATCAGTCTGCGAGACAAAGGCATCCCGTAGGAGCACTACGTTCAACAAGCTACTATCAGTCATGCTGTGTTCGTTGTTCCATTTAGCCATGAGATCTCCCATGAGATATAAGATTAAACAGGGTCTAAATTCTAGAACCTATCTACATTTGTAATAAATTTATGTTTATGTACCAATAGAATAATCATTGGTTTTTCATCTCTGAAAAGCTATTTAAAGCAGAATTTGAAATGTGTTTCTGGCTAAACGGGTCTTTCAAATAATAATTAGGCGGGAGAAAATCGGTTACAATTCCCGAAAATATTTTCAGAAATCCAAAGAAAGATAATTTTGAGGTCGTAATGGATGTGGACTATCTGTGCAAATCTTATAAACATAAAACAAATCAATATAAGATATTTATTTTTTTATTTCTCATAAAGATTACGATTTACTATAGGTAATAACATTATTATTAAAATACAACTAATAGGTACTAAAACTAAAAACTGAAAATAAAATAACAAGAGAAAAACATCTCAAAGACCGCTTCCAGTGGGCAATGTCCCCAAAACGCTGGCTGCATTGCCACGTTGAATGGCAATATAAGATTAACTTTAACTTACTTCTGTGATTTGAACAATATAATATAAATTCAGTTGGCTCTGAAAAAATATAATTCTAATAAAGTAATTCGTGAAGTCATTCATGGAGATTTGCATAATCCTTAGAAACTTTCCTCCATTTACTCCAAAGAATAAAAACAAAACAGACACTCATAACATTAAATCTAGAATATCATTATCATTGATAAAGCGAACGCTTTCAGTTATTTGTATTTTATGCGCATACTATCATAAATGTGTAAAGAGATTGCGTCTGCACATTCTATCATACATATTTATGAAATAGTGTCTTAGAAATGGTTTCGAAAGAGCTTCGTAATAGGCATTAGTAGCAGATATAGTTAGTACATTGTTTTCTTATTATTTTTGAATTGCTTATTGGATTTGCCATTACTTTTGGAACGAGATAATAAAAATAAATCAGCCTGGCTTTTGGAGGTAGCTTTAAAACTACTTATATATAATAATAATAAATCAGCCTATAACTATCCCACTGCAGGGAAAAGGCCTTTCCTCATACAAGGAAGGATCTAGCTCACTGCGTGTTGGATATTTCAGGTTATTAAGTCCAGGTTTCCTTACCATGTTTTCCTTTATCGTTAGTCAGTGATGTCTTAAATTAACTAAGAAATTACATATGACTGAAAAAGTCACATTGATACATGCCAGGTTCGAACCCACACCCACGTGCTTGCAAAGCACGTCAATAACCAATACGCAACCACGACACAAGTGGTTTCAATAAGTTCTTTTGATCTCAAAATCCATTAATTATTATGTCTATCTCACTTCGTAAGTCAAAGTAGTACCTAGAAATGCTTCTGAATTAAGAACAATTTAGTAAATGAAGACAGTTCGTCGAATTCGCTACATTTTAGATCGAGTCACGTAATACCTGAGCGAGTTTAGACAACCTATTGCCGTTATTATTCAGCGCACGCACAAAATAATGCTCTCAATAAATTTCTGTCAATACTAGACGTTAAAATTAGTCTTACTAATTTGATTTAGTTTTGTCTTTATAGAGTTATTGATTAAGTCTGGTTAGTTTACGATGTTGTTAATTTTTCGATGTAATGGCTGTCGTTATTAGAGTTTAAATAAATAAATAAAATATTCTTTATTCAGGTAATTTACACCCACATAATTCATCAATAATGTATTATAAAATCAAATATAAAAAAAATATATATATATAAATATTTAATGTCATGTAGTACTTTCTTAGTTAATCTAAGACACCACTGACTAACGGTGAAGGAAAACATCGTAAGGAAACCGGGACTTTAATATTCTGAAATCGCCAACCCGCAGTGAGCTAGCGTGGTGATTAATGCTTAATCCTTCTCTGTATGAGAAGAGGCCTTTTGACCTATGGGACAGTTACAGGCTGATTTATTTATTTATTTACCTTTTTTTTGACAATACTACGTAATGCATTTTCTTGTACAAGAAACTTTTAACCGGATTTACGTCGCGTTACTTGTATTAACTTGTAAAAAGGTTTTTTTTTTATTTCAATGTAACCTTTAAAAAGGTTGCTGGGCTAGCACTATTTAGGGTACTGATATAAAAAGGTATAAAAATATTATTACATACCTACATTTTTATCTAGTGAACGTGAGTGGATCTAATCTACACGGCCACTCACGTCCTAGAATCAGTTGAAATTCGAAGGAAAAATAACGGATTTTTTTTAAATTTAAACAAAGCACGCACAAGCACTTAACACTCAATATAAAAATTCCATATAAGGAATTTTTTTTTTTTCAAATCGTCAAATAAATGTAAACTACTAAAAAATTTAAAATCACTATTTATTTCATCGTAGAAGCTTAAAATAATATTCTAAAATATTCCCAGGTATCAAACTAGAAAATCTAGACGTTATCGGGATAATAAAGGTTAATAATCATAGCAACAAATATTTATTACTAAATTGTAAAAATCAATGATGTATGTTACTTACGGCATGTAACGAACGAGAAATAAGGCGCTGGAAATGGTAACCTCAGTTTATTTTGAAATACAATTTAAACAATCTTAACACCAAGGTGAACCCGTATGAACTCCTAGTGATTTCACCGTTGTCATTGCTTTTTGAATTTAGAATACAAAATAGAAATCCAAAAAGGTGACCCAAAAAGGTGAAGTTCAAATGGAGTTTGTCACATATTACAAAACCTTCTTCAAAAGAGTTGTTTGTATCAACATTCATGGTTTGAAACTTGAAAGTCTGCTTTCCTAATGACGCTTTGATTAAAAAAGCAAAGAGTAAGCCTTAGTCTCGGTACTCAGACTGTCTTTTAATCTGGAACTTGTTCCAGAAAGTAGCATGACACCAACAGAAGAATAATTTGCTGCAGCCGATAAGAATTTTGAGTTCACTGAAGTTTTTGATGAAGATAACACTGAAAAAACTTTGCCAGTGTTAAGGAAACGTGATAAAAAAGTTACCATAGATAATATCCTTTTTTTTTAAAGTTTAAAAGATATAGAAGATGTAAGTTCTTTTGGTGCTGTATCGTGGAAAGTCGAAATTACTTTTTCATCAGTTAAGAATTCGATTATTATAACAGAATTTATATTCTTTTAAAGTTACTTGAAGACTACCTACTAGTTACTTAAGAGCATTTTGTTTCTTTTAAAAATGAAATTTAAAAGCTAAAATAATATTTTTAATAAAAGAACCTAAAGGATAGTTTAAACCCCCGACAAAAACTAGACAGGGTTTAAAGTCTTTATAGATTTACACATCTGTGATATATGTGTTTTTGTATCAAAGTATCTGTCTGTCTATGGAATCGTAACTCTCAAACGGATGAAACGATTATTGTAAGACAACAAACAGTCAATTTTTTTTTTCTAGTATTCAAATTCTTTGCTATAAGCATTTTATGGTATGAATTTTAAAAAAATATTACGCTCTAGGGTCGCATTTTAGATTTACCTTTTTACGAGCAAATATCAAGAAAAAAATAGTTCACAGTAATATTATGACTTTGATAGTCACAAAAACAGTCTTCATCCTTTTACATTTACTTTGAAACAAAAACTACACGCAGACGCTCTAAGTAAGTGAAAAGTAGGTCTCAAAAGAATTAAATAGGTAGCTCTATTTTAACACTAAAACATGAACATTGCTTTAAATATTCATTTTTGTGTCTATGAAAATTAATATTAATATTTAATATCAGAGATTTCATATTTTGATACTTTTTACATATTATTAAGGGTTAAAAAGAAGTGAATTTTTGAGTGCCTTTAGAGTTACCATTTGTGAAGGTTTTATACCACTTATTTATAATGATTTGGTTACCTGAAAAAAAAAATGCTTTATGGAATTAATTAAAATTGTTAAAGCCTTTAAACCTACTAACGGTATAGCAAATAATAACAGTCAAAGTAAAGCCTAACTATGTACCTACATCATTAAAAACTTGAAAGGCAATTTTTTTTTTGTAAAACATGTTAGATTTTTTTTAAGCTTACAGAGTCTATAATTAGGCTATTAAACTATATCATAATATTACACATCAAAAATGGCTATTTTCATAGCATTGGTGGCATTCGTGGCGTGATATATTATGTAAGCTGATATATAGATAGATACATATAAGATATACATTTTTTTTCTTTAGTAAATTGTTTACATGTTAGTTAATTAAATATAATTATTTAATAAGAAAACTTGAAAAAACAACTAATACGGATGGGATTCGAAGATCGTGGGTTCGAATCACATCCGTATCAGTTGTTTTTTTTTTCAAATTTATTATTGAAGCTTTATGTTTACAATGTAAATTTTCAGTTTTTGATTATTTAATTATTTCAATTCAATATTCATTAAGGAGAATATTGTTGACATTTTTAATATCAGCATTATGTGGATGTAATTAAAATAATGTTTGATTTGAGGAAAAATGTAAGTATTTGAGATGTCTATTGAGTGAACAGGCATCTCAAAGGCAGGTATGCTCCAGAGCTTTAAATGAATTAAAATAATAATTGTCCACATTTTTATTCTAAAACGAATATTTTACTACCAACTCGGCGTAACACCACGAGTAGCATGCAAAACGCCTAAATTTTATTATCGCCGATAAAAAAGGGTTAGTATAATAAAAAATTTAACATCTAATCTTAAAATTATTACGTTTTATATTTCACCAAAGGGCATTTATGGGTGGTGAGATAAGTGGGCTATGAGAATATACGACCTCTCATGGATTTCAGTACTGTCCGCAATTTGATACAACTCTCCAAACACGTTGTTAAATTGTACTGTCGATAAGGGATCCAGTGACAAATTTAAATGGTTTTTGTAAAAAATCTCAACAGAAGCCATCGACAAAAGAGAGAGAAAGAGATATTATTAGAGAGAAGTGTGTGCGCAAACAAAAGTGCACTCTCTATTTCCTCCCTCTCATAGTCCATTGGGACGGCAATCCGATACGACCGGAAAAAAATCAGACGCAAGACCGATAGAATTGCGATATCAGAAGTCACTAGAGTTTATATTTTGCACGAATTATTTTTTTTAACAGAAAAATAACGATAATAATTCAATACAATTTCGCTTTTTTTTCTTTCTAAAATCTTCTTTGAAAAAATAAAATCGCCCGTAGGCCTCTGACACAGCTCACACCGTTGGAAAATCTCTCAGGTGTGCTGGTTTCTTCACGACTTTTACAACCATTTTAGCTAATGACATAATTAATTTCTAAAACATACTCATTCGAAAAGCAGAGGTGCGTGCCTGGGTTTCGAACACACGAACTTTGACTTTGCAGTCATGCTACTAAGCCATAACGTTACTAAACCACAACTTCGTAAAAACCTACTGCCTCCCCTGATTCCCGATCCAATATCTAAACGAGAATTAACCGTGTAACATTTCAAAATGCCATTAGGCTTAAATAAAAACCGCCAGAGCGCCCTGGCGACCATAAGTCACGGGGCGACAATGCATAGAAAGCAGGCAGAATAACCAACCAGGTATAAATCTAGCTTTTTTGACAGCCGCCAGAATGGTATTGTCACCTTTATTTTTTATTAGATGATTCTGTTAGGGGAATGGTTAAGGATTATAAATGTAACGAGAATAATCCCTGAAGAGATGTATAATATACAAAAGTGTTATATTGTAGATACTATAAGGTTATTTGCTATGCTTTTATAAATATTTTAAGGCATTTAATTATACAAATGTAAATTTAAAATTTGAAAAACCCCAATATTTTTTTTTTATAGCTAAAACACTCGGCTAAGAACAGTCATGTTTTAAATTTAAATTTAAATCGGTCACAGATGAACAGATACTCACGTTAAACTTTAACACTCCTTTTTTTCATTGGGAGTTTAAAATGGAAGACACAAGTTTCTGTAACTAGTAAAGGAGTCAGGGAAATCAATTGTGAACCTTTTTGAGGATGCACTCACCGAACAAAACGTTTGGGTAGAATCTTGCAAGCTGAATTAGAACCACTTCCTCTTATCCTATGGAATTTGAATTTTGCCATGTCAGTTCAGTTCCAATAACAATGCATTTTATGGTAAGTATGACCTGAATCGACATCCTGGGTTAACTCCAGATATAGGAACTGTTCAACGGTCAACAGCACAGATACAATTTTTCACATAATACACGTTTATTTCTGATACCTATTCCAATATAAAAACTTGATTAAAAAACTCGGGTTTTTTTAAACTTATTCATAATAAAAAAAGGGCTAATACTTTGGTAATATCTAAAACAGATCTTAACAAGAGCGACAAAAACATAAACTTCTCGCTTCAAGTCCAAAAATCGATTTAAATATTACTTCCACTACATAAACAACAGCATAATGAAATCACCTCGTTTACAGGGAAAAAATTAATGAGCTATCATCGTAAACCCTGTTTTAATATTCACAATCTACACCCAATCTTGTGATGGCCCGCAAAAACGGTCCACGTTGTTTTTATAAGTGATTGATTGGCCCGATTGGCTCGATTTGGCTCGCAAGACAATTAAGATGACCCAAGATATAGTGCTATCTATCTTGTTAAACTGCTACATGACTGATTTATATTGATAGTGAAGGTGTGTTCAGAAGAGGATAGTGGATAGTGGGACGGTCGAGTATCCGATATTTTTGATTTAACTGGTAAAAGAATGTCCTATCTAATTATTCTGTTTCCAAAAATCGTTGAGTTTTTAGAAAGAAAAATTATAAAAGGGTGTGAAAATCAGAAAAGGCTGAAATTGTGACACGAAGTTATTAGAATGAGCAATTAATTGATGTCACTATTCTATAACATCATCAAACTGATTTTCTAGGGATCGCGGGATCAAGTCCCGCCCGAGTCAGTTGCTGTTTTGTTTTGTTTGTTGTTGTTTTTGCGAGTTTCTCATTAAATAATTCTTTCAATTAGTTTATTAGACCCGGCGCTGTTCAAATTCATGAACCCGCATTAAAGGTCAACTCAGCTTAATTAATAACCACTTAAATAGTAGCTAGCACCAACTGCTAATATGCCATCCGTGATGGCGCATCACAAATAGTCCATCCAAATCCATCCACTACTGACATTAAGCGCTACTGAACTTTAGTGAATATGAAATTTTTCGCGGTATCACAATTCAACGAGCGATGTTTGCGAGAGCTTTTTTTAAAATTTCAATAAAAAAATATTACCCTAGGGTAACGTGAGTGTTAGTCAGATGACATGAAACGAACCGAATTTTTACGCACTATCCGTATTTTTACAGAATAGCAGAATGGCTAGCAATTTTTCCAGTACGCTCGATTGCGCTGCTGTCGAGTTATTGTCAATCAGGGGGGTTACTTTTGAACTACGAACCTAATCCAAATCCCAGTATAAATAAACTCTTTGCAACTTTAGTGCAGAAACGCATGTCTATGCGCGCATTGTTTCTTCACTGATTAACACGTTGAACATCATCTGCCTAGCTTTTTCCCAACTATGTTGGGGTCGGCTTCCAGTCTTACCGGATGCAGCTGAATACCAGTGTTTTACATGGAGCAACTGCCTATCAGACCTCCACAACCTAGATACTGGGTTACACGATACCCCTTGGTAAGACTGGTTGTCAGACTTTCGGGCTTCTGACTACCCGTAACGACTGTCAAAGATCTACAATTGACAGCCGGGGCCAACAGCTTAACGTGCTATCCGAGGCACGGAGAGTGATAATTAATTTATAAAACGCACATAACTTACGAAAAGTCAGAGGTGCGCGCCTTAGGTTCGAACCCGCGACCACTGACTTACCAGTCAACGGTCACCACCACTAGGCTATCACGACTCTCACTTTCTCGATTAACACGTTGAACGTTGAATTAAAATTCCCTTGTTACCTTTGGCAGACATGTGTCCGGCAAATATTTATATTTTGTTGCTTTTTGATTTTACAGAAATGTTGTACCAAGTTTCGTTAAAATTAATTAATGCTAAAACATAATTTAGAAAAAATAAAATAATTATAACGCTTTTTTTATTGACACTTCAGCAAAGTCTTGGGCAAAGTCATAAACATCCTTAATCTATCCTACTCGTACATACTATAAACTAAATAATTAAAGGGTAATCCCTTGACTTTTTGTACAAAAAAAGTAACTCGTAAGAAATTCGCAAATTAATATGAATTCTAACAAATATAAGATAGAGCCTTGTGAATTCTCGGAAATTTCATAAGAAGATAAAAATAATGATTGTAAAAGTTTATTTTTTAATCAGATGTTTTCGAAGAAAAATGTCGTTTTATTTTATTTTACTATTTTTTTTACAAAACATTATATTTTTAAAGATTCCTCCGTATCGTGGGTACGATTTTACAGACTTATACTTTTAATACTCTAATATACAAAAAAATAAAAAAAGTTACGATACAAATTACAAATTACGATCTATGGACTATACAAAAATATATTTTTATTGTGCCGATCAGTGACCAACAGCTTAACCACTGAGCCAACGATGTCGTTTAGATATATTTAACTGTTGGATATTAGATTTTTATAATAAAACTAACTGCCCAGCGCGACTTCGTTCGCGTGATTATCCTACTTCAACGCCTGTTCTACCCCTTCCCTACTCTACCCCTACCCTACTCAACCCCTATCCTACTCTATCCTTACCCTACTCTACCCACTACCCAGCCCCTACCCTACCCTACACTACCCTTACCCTACTATACCGCTACCCTACCCTACTCTACCCCTACCCTACCCTACTCTACCCTACCCTACCTGAGCACTTAAAAAAAATTTGTTAGGTATAAACCTATTCTCATACCAACTGAATATACATATAAAATTTTATCAAAATTGGTCAAGCCGTTTCGGAGGAGTATAAACACTAAAACTGTGATAGAAGAATTTTATATATTAGATTATTTTTAGGCTTTGTCCACGATTTTTGCATTATATCTGTAACATTAAACTACATAGGTACTTAATATGCCAATTTTCATCAAAATCTTCGATCGAATCGATTGCAAGACGAACTTCTAAATAATCAATTTTAGAATTTACAAACTTTTAAGTTATTTTAAAATAATATAAGAATTTTTCTATTTTCGTCGATACAAAATTAAAATGTAACGTTTTTAATCATGATCTTACCATTTTCTCAATTAGTAAACGTCCTATATCTTACATTTATATTATAACAGAACACAGAATTACTCGTATAGCTATTTGTGTGAGGCAGTCTTGTAGGTTGTCTTGATTAAACCTAGCAAATGTTAAACAATATTTCGACCAATCTGTTGACCAATATATCGGCCAACTAGTTGGACAATCCACAGTACAACGGAAGGCTGAGCCCCACTGTATTTTGCATTAGAAAGCGCAAACTTACTGTTTGCAGGTGCTGCAGAACAAATATTTTACGGTGAATATGCTGATGGGGACTGAATATGCTAGGTCTAATTCAGGTGCTTTTGATAGATACGAGTATAATGTATTCATATTTGTGATAGTTTTTTCCTGGGAGCCTAGTATGAGTTTGCAAACTATGTATAGTAAATTATGTCTCATTAAAACTGTCACAATAGTGTCACTATTCAGTTAGTAAACTTGTAGTAAGCCCCCTGTCAATTCGGAAAATGATGAGTTCGGAAGATGTGATGTGAGATCCTCCTAACCCTATTAGTTCCAAATTTTTTTTGGGTCGCCTTCTTATCTAAGCAGATGCAGCTGAATATCAGTTTTCTACAGAGCGACTGCCTATCTGACTCCGCAACTATATTCGATATTCTAAAGTTAGATCAGTTGTCAGGATTTTATGAGTATACTTACACCCTATAATTTGACTGTCAAAGATCTTCATCAATGATAGCCGGGGCCAACGCCTTAACATGCTTTCCGAGGCACGGAGCAGGTGATAATTAATTTATAATAAGCACATAACTTACGAATAGTCTGAGGTACGATGTCATACCAACGGACTTTATGAAGGTATTCACTCCCTATATCGACTGTCAAAGATCTTTGCGCCAGCACGGAAAAAAAAGAGCCACATTAGCTCAAAACAAAGAGATTTATTAATTCTAATATAATATTTAATTGAATACGCAGCATTAGACCGTTGTTAGTAATAAATCATAGCACAAATTCGTTGAGTTGATGATCACATTACACAGACGAATGCTGTTGCCCAGTGTCCTGGCATAATCCTAGAGTTACCCTTTATATCCATGTGAATCCACTTGGAAGGTTTTCAGTAAACAAGAAACTATAAAGAAACGGGGAGAATTACATTAGTTTATGGGTAATTTTGGACCGAAAATATGAAGTCCAGTGTAAAACACGTTCACGTTTATGGGTATCAATTTTGTTGTCAATTTGGTTTTAGAGTAATGTTGATAGTGTTATTTATTATTAAGAGTTTATTTCTATTAACGCACTGATAGCCTAATGGTATGACCGTCGACAGACAATTTATAGGTCTCGAGTTCGATCCCAAGGCGCGCACCTCTAACTTTTCGTAAGATAAAACGGTGAAGGAAAACATCGTGATGAAACCAGCACACCTAGAGATTTTTCAATGGTGTGTAAAGCCATGTCAGAGGCCTACGGGCGGTTTAAACTGACACATTTATAATATTAATAGGATAGTTAGGAAGTTGGATTGCATACTTTTTACCACTGTACTCGCTTACCAACTCGCTTAATCTGAATTACTCTAATCAGTCAATAGTTACACGGATTGCATATGACTTGCCACTCCACTCGCCTACCAACTCGCACAATCTGAACCACTCTAATCAGTCCATAGTTATACTTGATTAATTGCTTGGGTGACATATAGGTACTATTTATTACGGTTTCTTACGCATAATGGGTTAGTTGAGATGATCTATCGATGTTTCGGTTCATTTGTAGCAGATAATTGGGTTAGCAGTTTAACTTGAATGAAGGAATTATCGGTGCCATTTGTCTTACTTACATAGATGATAATTATATGTTTGAATTATAAATGTTGTTTATATAAACATTTTGTATTTTTTTTTATGTTTATGCACAATGTTTTGCGTTATACAGGGTTATTTGTAAAACACCAGCATCCTTAAAAGGGGTCATTAAACTCATCATTATGATAAACTTTTACTATGGGACCAACTCTGAGATGGCAACAAAAAAATCAGCTGTTCCATACATTTATGATTTTTGAACAGCTGATTTTTTTTGTAAGGATGCTGGTGTTTTACAAATAACCCTGTATAAAATATATTTTTAAGAAAATTAGTGATATTATATTTTATGTCTTTTAAGTTGAAAAGTTTGGAATATGGGATCGGCAGTGTGTGAAGTACTCCGGTAGATGTCACCACACGCCTTTAAGGCGTTACGAAAGAAATTCGTAATTTCAACTGAAGCTGGTAGAATTCGGTAACATAGTTGGTAAAGCAATGGCACGGCACGACAAAGATTGCGGGTTCAAGTCCCGCCCGAGTCAAATATTTTTGCAAGTTTGTTTGTTATTTTTACATTTGGTATTTGGTTAAACTCTGGAGTTAAATTTTATAGAGAAAATATAAAATGTTTGAAAATGCATTGGCGCTCATCAATTTTACGAGGTAAGTGCTTATAAAAACAATATTAAAATAAACAAATAAAATATACAGCTTATTTTGAGTACACAATCTACCTATCTAAATCCTTATACTATCGCTTTACAGTGACTTCGTTCACGCGAATTTCAACAATAAAAGTTTATTTACTTAAGGATAGTTATAGTGGATAGTAAACACGAACTCTTTGCAACTTTAATGCAAAAGCGTGTGCCAATGCGCGCATTATTTCTTAACTGATTGAAAACTTATTTTTCTTCAGATCAAGTTGGAAGATATTCTCGCATTTATCGCTGTATAATAATTATTACAGGTCTTATGCCGCAGCCGGTGAGTTTTTCAGGTGCGCCATACACGGCATAGTGTTACAAGCGTGTAATATCCACCTCCTCCTTCAGGCTTACACACCTTATGGTCTAAGGAATTTACTTTTGAGATTGAGTTCGTGGTTCAAGAGTCGCCCCTGTACGATCACATATCATTGCCCTTCTTCAGTGCATTGCAAGCGTGCCGTCTCTGTCACTCGCTGTCGTTCATGCTAACTTGCATCCCATTTACTCAGGCATAGTTATACCAGCCTGTAATACTACTTTTCCCAGGAATTAGGTCAAACGAACGACCACAGGGAAGTGATAAGCGTAGTTCATTACGCGTCCTGTTATTCCCGGACAAAAGCCGATTTGCCACTTATTTTTGGCTAGAGGAAAAATGATACAATTTGAGACCGACGATGTAATTTATCTTAATAAGACAGCTGACATGATGAAGTAATATTTGTCTCGTTATTATGATAAGTTTTTGTTAAAAAATGCTAGAGTTCTGTAATTATAATTATCTTGCTAAAGTCACGTAACTATGTATATTACCCGTTCTGTATTGTTTTAGTGTAAATGAGTTGTACGTGGAATGTGTACTTTTACCTCTTGCCTTTTAATAAAAAGCTATTGAATAAGGATAGAAAGCTCAAATGTCAAATTAAAGCTGTCAAATTTGTCCATACTCTTGTTTCTGTTCTGACGTGAAATAAGACTAGATTCTCGTTGTGATCAGGCAAATGGAATAATTGGACAGCTCTAAAAATCTTTTATCCTTTACTAATTATCACTATAAGAAGAAGAGATAGAGAGTCTAAATTAATTAAGAACATTTGTTTTTCAGAAATTATTTAAAATTCATTACAAAATATTTATTATAAATTATATCTAAGTATTAGATACCTATTTAAAAATATGTCAAACTTGTACTAGTTAATGTCGATGTCTTTGTTTCGTATAAGTTCGTGTTTAATCGTAATCTAATGAGTGCAACCGATTAATTTATCAATCAATATTTTCATGCGCTCGGGGAATACTCTTTTTAAATATTTTTTATCATCTTTCATAAACATCTTTGAAATAAAACGTAAATGCCACTCAAATCACGGTATTTTCTCCCTCATTGATGATTCAAAGAATATTATCAACAACTCCCGATCGTTCGAAAAACAGAAGTAGTACGCATCGCATCGATCATTACATACATTTGATTGATTATCTTGATTTGTGACAGGCTAACTATTGGTCTCGTCCGTTACATTTCAGCCGGCGATAACCGTTAATCTACATCAGAGTGATTACCTTTGTACAACTTTTGACTAAAGTGTACGAGAAATGTATTTATAGGAAGCCATTTTTGGTACCTATAAGAAGCGACCTGCGTTGACACGCTCGCTGGTGCCGTCTCATTTTTCCGGAACACAATGTAGGGCAGTAGGTAAATGTACTCCAAGATTCGGACGTGAAGCTTCGTCTGGCGGATTGCATGTTTGTTTGTTTATTACCTTCAATGTCACCTTTTTTCGATTGTTTTTTTTTATGTCTTTGAAAGCGGAGTACAATTAAATAATAGTCATTATTTTGGTGATGAGTTTTGCATTTGATGGTCTTACATTTACGTTTTATTCCGAAACATCGACGTTCGATTTTGGGAGTCCATTTCGGTTTTAGGAGGACTCTAGACGTGGCAGCGGAATCAGCTAAGGCCCTCAAAAGGCGCAAATATGTACCCAAGATACGCAAGATAGTTATTAGCATTGCCATCCAGCCAGCATTATGGGGAAGTTGTCCACTTGTTGTTGTGTTGTGTATGTTTTTCTTTTTAAATGAGTATTAATATTTAATTAATAATATTCGTCAATTGAAGCTAATTCCCACGAAATCATCTACTATTTATTTGACAATAGTCATTATATACGAGCCAGAAGAATTCGTCACGGACAATGGCCACCACCAGCGTTTATCTTTGACTTCATCCATGAATAACTTCACATAGAGAACACAACACAAATAAAATAAAAGGGGATAAAAGTTTCTATAAAGTACGATTTTCTTCCGATCTTCACACAATCCAGTTACTTCTTGGCCGTGAGCCGTACAGACACCCACACAACTTACCCAGTGCCAAGTAATCTTATTTGTGTGAACTTTGGCATGTTTATGTTGATCGCTGTACTTTAAGACAATGTTATTGTACCTATCATGTCTTGTTAGGACGGTTTAAAAAACTGACAAACGACAACGTAACATTATCATCATCTGCCTAGCCTTTTCCCAACTGTGTTGGGGTTGGCTTCCAGTCTTACCGGATGCAACTGAATACCAATGTTTTACATGGAGCGACTGCCTATCAGAACTCCACAACCCAGATACTGGGTTACACGATACCCCTTGCTAAGACTGGTTGTAAGACTTTTGGGCTTCTGACTACCCGTAACGATAGTCAAAGATCTACAATTGACAGCCGGGGCCAACAGCTTAACGTGCTATCCTAGGCACAGACAACGACACCGTAACATATAAAGAAAAAATCATAAAAGGGTTTTGGCATCATGTTTTTACTAGCCTTGAAAAAAACATTTATTTCATGTTCATAATCAGCCCATTATGTTCCACTGCTGGGCCTCCTTTTTATTACTCTCGGTTTTTAATTATCTGCAGCCAATCCTCCTAATAAACGTCTAGCACGCCCCGCATCCCCTTTTGAGCCTGCCGCAACGTCATCTATCATTAAATGAGCTCCTAGAATTTTGACTCTGACAATTATTAAATTGCTTAAATATTAAAGCTTAACTTAACTTTTAAAAAATATATGATTATAAGAAGTTAATATTTAAAAAGGAAACTTACTAAAACTGAAATATCCGTAGTTTTTTTTTTTCACTACGTCGAACTGACCTGGATTATTGATCGGAGCTTATTTGAGCGGACTGAACTGCTAAGCGGTTAAGGCTGTAAATCTGTCTTTTTGTAAGTTATTTGCGTATTCTATTATTAATTAGGTATAACCTGCTCCGTGCCTCGGAAAGAAGAGAGTCAGTCCCTCATAAAATCTTGGCAACTGATCTTACTTTAGAATATAGTATCCCTTTGGGTTGCAGGGCTCAGATAGGCAGTCGTTTAGTAGAAACTAATATTCAGCTGCATATGGTTGAATGTGAAACTGACCCCAAAGTGGGTCGAAGCGAATAATAAGGATAGGAGGATGATTACGCACATGATTACATGGTCTGGAGCCAAATGAAAGAAAGAAATGCATGATACGAATCGTATCGCAAGTTACCGTGATGGGTCAGGCAATATTATTGTCCGTGATTACATTGCGGACGTAAGTACTGCAGCATATCTAACAGTACAAGCGTTCAACATCTTACTATCTACAAATAAAACTAAATAAAGACTTTTATAAATTTTCCGAGAACCTCCTTTGCTTAGCTTCTTTTATTCATTCTTAAACATATAAAATACATTTTTAAATATATATAAAAAATAATAATATACATTTAAAAATATAAAATATAGTAGCCCACCGGTATCGGGAACAGGGTCCAAGCTACCGGTGGTCAGGGCTCCAGAGAAAGGAACCTCCTGACTATGCGAGCCGTGTCCAGAAGTACTGCCTTCTGCATCAAGCACTTTTTTTGCTTAGCTTTATTATTAGCGATACTAGTAATATCAATTTTCTTTTTTTACGTGAAAAACAACGTAATTGTATATTGCTTCATTATTCTAAAAGTACAAAGCATTATAACTCAAGGCTGCAGTTTTATCACAATAACTTGAACGAACATAAAAGAATAATAGAATCCATATCTCAAGACGCTTCATATATGGTTAATAAGCCCCGAGCGAGGCCTTACTGACGATGCACAATTCTTCGACGGCATTACGATACAATGAGAAGTCTTAAAGTGAAAAGGGGAAATCGGGTCAAGTTATGATGAGTATGGTTGATCTATCTTGAGTTTACGGATAACCTTCAAGGCTTAAATTGACTATGAATAAGATGGCTTCAAATTCAATAAGTGTGCTGTACGCCTTTAAAATGCCAATGTAAAAAAACCTAACTTAATCAGCCGGTAACTGTCCCAATGCAGGGCAAAGGCCTCTTTTCATACAGAGAAGGATTGAGCATTAATCACCGCGCTAGCTCACTGTGTGTTGGCGATTTCAGACTATTAAGTCCAGGTTTCCTTACGATGTTTTCTTTCACCGTTAGTCAGTGGTGTCTTAGATAAACTAAGAAAGTACATATGACATTGAAAAAGTCACATTGGTATATGCCAGGTTCGAACTCATACCCACGCGCTTGCAAAGCGGGTCCGAAACCAATGCACGACATTTATCAGACCTAGACTAGACTAAAACAGCAAAGCCAAAAAAGTAGTAACTAAAAAAAGATTTCACAACAATAATAATAAAAACAAAACACAATCAAAATTGGAAGAATACGTTCTCAATTCAAAAGTTCCGCTTCACCAAAAAGAAAGCCACAAAATGGCCACTCTATATTCAACAAAATCTGTGCCCTGCACTACAAAAAGCGACAACTCTATAAATATGTGGGCACATTTCGAAGGTCTCGCACCGTCATTATGCGGTAATCACACATTCGGTCTTCATCGGAACTAGAACTGATTGATCGGCCCCTGTCGGGTTTCGTACAATTTTGTTCTTTTATTAACTTTCAGAGTTTCAGTTCGTTTCGGTTCGTTTCGGTCTGCATTTTTATTTTTCCGACCGAACTGTTTGGCTAAGCTTTGTTTTATTAGCACCGGATTGTTTCTTTTTTTATTATTTCGTTTTGGATTGTATGTTGGCTTTTTGGGATTGTGTGTAGGCTTGGGATTAGGTGGAATATCCCTGTGATGTTGGTTTAGTGGGTGCCAGAGGTCAGTTGCTGCTCGACCAGAGGATTAGCAAAATGCAATGTTTTTGTTCAAGGATTTTCTATACCAACCTAATATAGTGTTTATAAATACCATTTGTGTACAAATACCACTACAATAGCAACGATTAATACTTAAAAAAACTTGTCATCGTGCAAATCAGTTTTAAAATGTTGGTATTGTAAGTAAATATTATGTAGAATTAGAAAAACGATTATACGCAACTTGAAATATTATATACGTAGGTACAGTAATTTATTGTTTAGTGTATGCCTAATACACCGATGGGCAGATGGCCGATAGAGCAGAAAGGTTCTTATAGAATGGAGGCCACGTACCGGCAAGCGTAGCGTAGGACGTCCACCCACATGGTGGACAGACGACAGGTCGCAGGAAGCCGCTGGATGCAGGTTGCTTCTAACCGGCCAATCTGGAAGTCATTGGGGGAGGCCTATGTTCAGCAGTGGACGTCTTATGGCTGAAATGATGATGATGATGGTCTGAAAAAAAATGGCGTGCAAAATGTATTTCATAATTACCAGAACCAAGAATCATATAAAACTGTTAATGTTATCCTCATTTATTTAAATACATCACTCAAAAAATTAATTTCCAAAAATTTATAAAAATAAAAATATACACTGAAAAATATAAAATAAATAATAACCCACCGGTATCGGGAAAGCTGTTCTTATTATTTTTACTTTCAACCCAATTTAATATTTCATTTTAATTTAACGAAACTCCTAATTTTATATTCTCATCGTTCCAATTCACTCAATGAAAATCTAATTAGGTACAAAGCAGGAGACTAATTGAGTTGGGCTCGTAGTAAGAAATAAATTAGTCTCTTGTAAGAACTTATTTTTAGGAAACTTCTGTGTTCAAAACTATTAAATTAGTACCTTTTGATTATAACAATATTAAGACATTAACATTAATGAGTAATGAAAGAGAGCCATAATTATAATATAGGATTGTTTTAAGTACATTGCTTTGTTTATAGAAATATTTAATGACGAGATGGATTTGAACCTGCATACTTCTGGTTATTACACCGTCTTCCCTGCCAACTGATCTATTCGTAAATCTATTTGAAAATTATCTGTGGTTGTAATTTATTATCTGTTGTAAATTTTCTCCTATTTTCTTTCTACAAACATTTTTACTCTAGTAGTTTAAATAGTATGATATAGCGTTAAAAACGCTTAAAAATTGTTTAAGATTACATGTTATTCTTTTATTATAGTAGTATACATTAAATAAACCTAACTTAACCTATCTACCTAACCTAACCTAACCCTTTTTTACTGGTGTTAAAAAAATGCATTTTTATACCTATTTCTCAAAACTATTTGCCAATAATTATTTGAATTGTTTGATAACAAAACACTAAAATGGAACTGAGAAGTCTTTTTGATACAAATAGAGGCCCTCATTTCGCAGTGGAACACAAGCCAAGGGTATTGGCAATCTATCTTATCACCGTGATTGGTGCCCAGTGAACCGCTCAGTGGAATATACCGGCGACAGTTTAAACGACCACAGGATTGAACAATCAGTTTATGGGGCGTGGGACGTTGTAGACAAACCCTTATTAGTCGTGTAAGGAGGTCGAATTTTTTTCAAATTAGATTTTATGAGACAGAAAAAGATTTTTTTGATATTATAACTAAAATGCACGCTTATCATTTCGGAAATCAGCGCCCAATAAACAAATAAATCAGTCTGTAACTGTCCCACTGCAGAGCAAAGGCTTCTTCTCATGCAGAGAATGACGTTAGCTCACTGCGAGTTGGCAATTTCAGCCTATTAAGTCCAGGTTTCCTTACGAAATTTCCTTCCGTTAGTCAGTGATGTCTTAAATTAACTAAGAAAGTACCTACATAATATGACATTGAAAAAGTGACATTGGTATATAATACGCCAGATTCGAACCCGCAACCATGCGCTTGCAAAGCGGGTCCGTAACCAATGCCCCACCACGACACTATCAGCACCTATTTAATAAAATAAAAAATTAAAAAATTAATATAATATTTTTTTAAATAATAATTATTATTTTTAGTCAGAATCTGTTTAAATCTGTCAAATTTTGTACCAGAATCGATTGACATTTTTCGATTGTCGATGTCAAAATAGATTAACACAAAAGTACCAGATATGTACTATCCTTAAATGCAGATCCTATCCTTAGATCCACTTTAGTTACATTCACAAAGGTTCAGAGAGCAATTTCACTACACAAAATTTCATAATAACCATATTCATCAACCCTTTACTTACAAACTCGTAAGTAACTTAAACTAAGTTTTTACTTAACGTAAGTTTGGAGCAGGTAAGTAGATCATAATTCCAAGCACAAAGATTACGACCCGTCTGAAATAGTTTAGATATGTTACTTAAGAAGTACCTACTATAAACTTTATGTTGAGAGATACTTTGACCCTAGACAGTTTAATAAAAAGACTATGAATTTCTTACGAGCCAGTAGTAAATATTGCACACTATTAACTAACAGTTTTATAAAACTTAATTTTAATATTTTTGTGAAATTTTTACATGTTTTTAGCACATGTTAGCTTATTAAATATAAATATTTAATAAGAATTTGAAAAAACAACTGATACGGATGGGATTCGAACCCACGATCTTCGGCGTTCCGTGCCGATGCTCTAACCGCTGAGCCACCGTATCCCATCAGAATCAGTCGAAATTTCAAATCTCTTTATACGCCTAGGGCGTCTAGGAACGCCGAAGATCGTGGGTTCGAATCCCATCCGTATCAGTTGTTTTTTCAAATTCTTATTAAATATTTAAACTTAATTTTCTTAAACCCACAACAATAATTATTTAATTTTTTTTTAAGCTAAGATCACTTTTACCCAAGTCATCTTTCAAATAAAAAAAAAGGATTCATCCGTTTGGGAACCACAATGCTTACTTAATTACTTGCACGACATGACTGTGTCACTCTAATACTGAATAAGTGACCGTTATTTAATACGTTCAAAATTGAAAAATTTGTGTAGTGTTGCGATTTCGCTGGGGATCACGACATACCTACCTACCTACCTGTCAATAGTACCGCCGCGGCTACCCCTTGTGCCGCTGTTGAGGTTGGAGCCTGGCGCTGAGCTGTGGAAGAGCTTCATCGGCTTCGGCAGGACCAAAACTACGTCAGGCCAGTGAATCCTTCTTAACTTATATCCACGTACCTACTTGTTGTGGAACCGGAAGTGGCGGAAACAAGTTAAAATACACTGTTCTTATTTAACTGTTGTTTTATTCTTCTTCCTGTAAACCCCCAAGGGTTACAGTTAGGTTAGTTAACCCCCAAGGGGTTAAGACAACCAGATACGTAAATATGTTAAACTTATAACACCCTTCTGTTTCTTTTTGTGAATTTTTAACATGCACAAAATTAAAAAAAAAAACTAAGATTTAAAATTTCGGCTGATACTGGTAGACTTAGCGGTCAGAGCATCGACACGGTACGTCGAAGATAGTGGGTCCGAATACCATCAGTATAAGTTGTTTTTCCTAAAATTTTCTTATTAAAACCCTTCTTTTTACCCGACTGCCAGGAAGGGTTATGTTTTTCGCGCGTATCTTGTTTCATCAAGGACCACACGAAACATAATCTTCAACTGTTTTTGTAGCAGTAAATGTCTTATCTCGAGATGTACAGACGCCAGCACATCAAGGTACTACAATCTATCAACTTTTTAAAATAGATTTTCAACTTTCTCGCTAAAGCATTAGATTCAAAGTTGATTGGGAAAATTTAAAAGTATCGGGTAGCTTTATTAAGACTTATCTACGCACCTTTTATTTCAAATACAAATTAATCCTTTTAATCGTTCCTAAAACGCAAGCCAGCATAAAAAACGATTTGTCAATTTGCTTTCAAAACATAAATAGAAACAATTTAGTCCGAAGATTTCAAATAAACGCTCAACTCATTAAAAAATCCAATAATTATTATCAAAACGATTCGTGATCATCAATCCAATGTAAAACGATTAAGCCCATCAACAAAATTACTTTCGCTCATGAATTGGGATGAATTTGAATGAATAGGGAGAGGTGATTACAAAAATTGCAGGTAACTTGTGTCAGAATTGTGTTGCTAATTGATGTCAAACTTAATGTAATCGCTGGCGAGCTGTCAAAATTATGGATGTCATTAAATAGGTATTTTTTAAATGACAGTACACGAGGAAGATGATGAAACAATAATTCGCCATGTTTCCCTATCTAGATTTTGGCAGAATCACTGTTTTTACGGTAGAGTCAAATAAAAAATGTCTTTTAAATGGAAATTAATAACAAGAGAGAGAGATGTATATTATAAAGGATATCAACATAATATATATAAAACCATGGAAATGGAATAATGGTGTAGCACTTTGATGAGATTGATAAAGAGTGGTCCCTTTTTTAATATTATGGACTATTCAATGCTTTTGTTTCTTTTATTCTGATCTGTACGAGACGAAAATTATGTTTTTTTTTGCAAATCAGCTGTGAGGTTATAGAATCGGATAATTTAGAATATAATTAGGATAAACACAAACATAATCTCATCCCGCGTGTTTAAGGTAATCCGGATATTTTATGATAAGGAATTAAAATTATTATTAACAATATTATAATATCTCATTATGATAGAATTAGTCATAGATTGTAATAATAATTGAAAGTAAGCAGAAATTTAATAATTTATAAACATTTTCATTGGAATTTTATTAATAATTTTATTACTTTACTCACATAATTTTAGTAATAGTTTCACAAGGGACTTCTTGGAAGCAATATCAAATTTTAACATAGTAATATTAAGAATTATAGCACAAAATCTATTAATATGAAAAATACTTGATCTTAGCTCTAGACAGTCAGAAGAGTATACCAAAATAAGTTAAAAAAATAGTTTTTAACCAGACTTTTGTATTCGAATATTAAAACTAAACGTATTTGCAAATTTTATTATCTGTGCTGTTGACCAAAAAAAAGTACTCGTCAAGACAAATCAAACAAGCCCAAACTCAATGGGGTTGTGTCGTATTATTGCAGACCTCCTATGGCCACCTTCCAGCTCCAGCATCAAATCTTGCACGAACTTTGACATGGAGTTCCGTGTCAAAGTTCGTGCAAAATTTTAGCTTAATCGGAAACCGGGAAGTGGGTCAAATTTAACTTACAAAATTTCATTACAGGCAATGAGACAGGTGAAAGTAAAAAAAAGCTTGTAAAAAAAACAAGTCTACTAAGTACGAGTATTTTGCATCGCTCACCTTATGAAAAAATCTATTCCATTCTATCTATTTTGTAATTTGTATGGATAATTGGATATGTACCTCATAAATGTTATTTGCACACCCTCAATGCGATTACTAGACACGATTTTCGTTGGATAGCAAACTTATAAAGCGTATTCGAGATCACTGTGTATACCATAAGAAAATATTATGCAGGAATATTATTATGTAGGAACAAGGACTGACGAAGATTGGAACCCGTCCCGTAAAAATATTACGACCGAATAACATGCATGTCTTCTCGAAAATTTTATAACTTCTACTTACCTACCTGAAAATGTTTCTAGAAATAAATTCAGGATCAACCTTAGTAATTCTTTTTCATTTTTATCCAATACACACAGACATACAAGATAATTTTAAGGCTAATTTTAGGCTGTCAATTGTAGATCTTTGACAGTCGTTACGGGTAGTCAGAATCCCGAAAGTCAGACAACCAGTCTTACCAAGGGGTATCGTGTAACCCAGTATCTGGGTCGTGGAGGTCTGATAGGCAGTCGCTTCATGTAAAACACTTGTATTCAGTTGCATCCGTTAAGACTGGAAGCCGACCCCAATATAGTTGGGAAAAGGCGAGGCTGATGATGATGACACACAAGATAATTTTAACAGGATTAATAAGTGTCATAAAATACGACGTTAGACGACTCAAAACATGCAGTTCCCAAGTTTGAAAATTACATTTCGCAAAAGGAAATCCTTCATTCTAACATAAATCAACCCGCAAATCTGGAATGTATCTCAAATCTTGATGAAGTAATTTCCTACAAATTATCGTTACACAAACTATAAACTTTAAGTTAATTAACTGATCAGGGAGTCACTAATGTCCCTATAATGTAGGGGTTGATAGAACGTTACTTCACGCCCTTTCGTATCTAGATTGTGCGAGCTTCAGTCGTGGCCTGAGCGTTGCGGAGGTCGCACGTCCCGACGGATCTCCCGCCCTTTCTGCAGTAACTTCAACGGGTACGGCTCTGTGTGAATTCGGTGTGGAACTTTTTGTGTTTAGTGTTAAAAAGGAAATTTTAAAGACTCTTCTGTCGAAGTAAGTAGCGTTGTTGTTTTTGGATAATTTTATACGTTTGTTAATTACTAACAGATATAAAATTTTGTGTCAAATTACAGTAGGAAAAACATTACCGATTTAAGAAAGTGATAAATGTAAGGCGAAAAAAGATTATTTACTCATTTAAAAATCAAGAATTACATAGATACGCAAAAACCGCATTTATTGTGCATCAGTCGTTCCACAATACGAATATTTTTTTAATAAATCAAATCCGCGGATAAAGTTCGAAACAATTTCAGCCGCTTCTCATTTTATAAATACTTGTGAGTTAATCTTTATTTACGTTATAAATCAAATATTAAAAAAAACCATTACTGGTGCCGCCATTATTATGGATGCTTATATAAGAAAGTAAGAAAGAAAATAATTTATTCTGGATTCGTACAAGTGCAAACACATCAATAATAGCTAAAATTAAGAACTACACTAAACGAAGAAAACTAAAAAATACCTGTATGAGGCCAAAAACGAGCCCTATCTTAGAGCATCATGCTGCAACAGAATTAGTATATTATGCAGCAGTGTAAATAATATAAAAGATAAAAGAAATACATAAAACACTAACTTTATACCTACTGCAACCTTAAAGGTAGAGGAACGAATACTGAGGCGAAATGTAGAAGAAGCATTTGTCCAACATTCAATGGACTGCATTATAATGGGTTATAGAGCAAAAAAAAATTGCAATTGCAATTTCCAATTGCAATATTTATGTAGGTAATCTAGCTCTAGATCAAAAATTCGAAAACGTAAAAATAAGGGCCAGAGGCCTTTGCCCAAAAGTGGGATTATATGAGCTGAAAGTACAGAAACTATCACTACACTACTAACAACACAACAGAAACTATCCTTAAATAAATTTTAAATTGTACTAAATTCAACATTTGCTGTCTTCATTCCGACATTTTGTCCTAACATTGACAACCGCGACGTTCACGATTGAAGCACCTATTTACATTGTTCCACAATGGAAATTTGATTTATCTTTATGGTGATTTGGAAGCGGGCAAATGCTGCCAAATTGACAGGTATTCCTTTTGATAAGGTTCCGAAGACACGAACAGCAATGATTTAGCGTTTTGTAGACTCACTGCTACCCAATTCTGAATCTTATTTATGTTCAGAATTTAGTGAGTCTACAAAATGTTACGTAAAGTCTAGGGGGTTCCTTTGAACTTTGTGGCCAATTCCTACCACATTTACAACGTTAGGTATTGTCAACCAGAAATCCGAAACACCCCAACTTGAATTTGATTAACGTTGTGTAAACAAATTAATTGCAAAAATTCATTAAAGCAAAGGAGGATTCATTGGCAAGTCAATACGCCTATTATTTATTGACTGTTTGCATAGTAAAAGTAGTATTGTGTTTATAGTTCATGGATAGATAAGCTTCCAAGTCTTTAATATCTTCATTTGTTGCATCATCTTCATTTACCTATAAATAGACAAACACAAAATAGTTCAGTGCCATTTTATCTTCTGTTGGTGAATCGATATTTTTTTGTTTAGTTTGAAAATTTTGATCATGAAAAATAAATCATTAATGACCATTTGACGAGCTCTAGTAACATTAATTAGTGTGAAAACCTAGATGTGTTCTTTATTATCATCATTAGCCTGTGTCACTTTACTGCTGAACATAAGCCTTTCCTAATGCGCGCCACTTTTGTGCACTCATTGAAGGTATTTGCCCATAATCACACGCTGGGCAAGTGGGTTTGCGATCGCAGTAGCAGATGATTACTGTTACACAGAAGGATGCTGCTGTCCATCCTCTAGATCTTTTTCTATGTCGCTTCGTACAACACCCGTAAGACGAGTAGGGGTGGTTCAATTCTTAGGCCAGAAACCACATAGCTCATGTGCTCAAGTTTAACTAAGAGACTAATGTAGATGTTAAATTACTAATACATGTTTAAATATAACTCGATAGCGTTCCCAATATCCAGTAAACTCATAGCCAATTATAAGTAACGAGACCATGTTAACAAAATAAGAGTAGGTTTTTGTAGAATTCTGGTTCGGGAATAAAGGAAAAAACCGAAATTTTCTTATAGATTCAGGAATAATGGAAAATTACGTTCCAACCTACGCAATCGTAAAGGTCTAATATGGTAAATTGCTTACAGAGTATCTTGTTAGTAACAGTTACAACTACTGAAACATGTTATGATTTTTTTATTACAAATATCAATAGTACGTATCAAACTTTAACACATATTTACTGACAGTAATATCAATATAGATTATGTTATCGTAAATGGAAATCGGAATTGGTAAGGCGAAATCAATAGAAGCCACATTAATGACGACACCAATATTAATGAATTAGTGAATGATCAAGCCTGAAATATTTTCAGTAATTTTTTAACTTCAACTAGCTGACCCAAAAGATGATGTCCTGTCAAAAATTTTGATAAATATGCGAAAAATTCTTAATTGTATTATTGAACTACATCTACTTATAGCACTGATAGCCTAGTGGTATGACCGTCGACTGACAAGTCAGAGGTCTCGAGTTCGATTCCAAGGCGCACCTCTGACTTTTCGTAAGTTATGTGCGTATTATAAATTATTTATCAGTTGCTAAAACGGTGAAGGAAAACATCGTGATGAAACCAGCACACCTGAGAGATTTTTCAATGGTGTGTAAAGCCATGTGAGAGGCCTACGGGCGGTTTAAACTCTGACACCAGGTTGTTCATCAACCACACGATAAGAAGAAGAAGATCTACTTATAACAACCCCTAGGGGTACAATTTCTTTTTTTTATTTGTTATATTCTGATATACATATTATAGGCGGTGACATCATCCTCATTCTCGTAGCCTTATTATTCCCACACTTTGTTGGGGTCGGCTTTTAATTTAACCATATGCAGCTCAATATTAGTTTTCTTTATAGGCGGTGATAAATCCAATAAATCAAAAGCCATGAAAATCGGTCTAGTAGTTCTTGAGTTATAAAAGGTGTAAATAATCCAACGTTTTTATGTATCTACATAGATGTGTGAGTGAGATAGGCGCTTCAACAGGCTAGATAATGAAAGATAATGATATATATATAATAGATAATGATAGAGTGAAAATGTTAGAATATTGCTGATTGCTAACGATAACAAGAGGAATCCAGCCTAATTTCCTTTGAGCAAGATTGTGTCTTCAATCAAATTACATTGTTTTATTCCTTAGGTAAATTGTAACGGTCTTTTATTTAGAAAACGTAGGATTACTTGAGTATTTTCATTCAAAATGCTTCTTTTTAACCGACTTCAAAAAAGGAGGAGATTTTCAATTTGATTGTATATTTTTTTAAAGTAAAATTTTTAAAAAGAAGGAAACCTGGGCTTAATATTTATTATTATTATTATTTATTTTCAGCCATTATCATGCTCAATTTTTTTCTGTAGTGCAGTTAAACAGTTACAGGCCATTTACTAATTTTTATTTATTTTTAGAAACAAAAAAATATCCAACTTTTGCTTAACCGAGGCTTTGTACGACAATTTAATTAAGAAACTATGTAAATCACATTCTGACCAGGTACAGTTCTGTTTAGTTTTCTAACTTCAAGCCTTACTAAAGTTCAGGGTTGTAGTAAGCTCCTTTTGATATTATGCATAATGTAACATATTTTGTTGAAAAATGTTTTTTGGGGGACTAGTTCTCGTGACGTGAATTTTAAAGTAGTACTCTTAGTCTCTGCTTAGAATTAAGTTACATTTTCTTTGTAGTCAACGAAACTTTTTTATAGTGAAGATCAAGTGAACCCTTCACAAATATGCGTGGGAAATAAGGATTAGAATAATTTGGAAATTCAATATAATTTTTAAGCTTCTTTACTATCATATATTTTGAATCCCTCATTTCGAAAAGGACATAAGTCCACTATTAAAAAAATCAGGATCAACAAAAATATGTTTGTGGTAATTAAGTCTATGGTGGTGAAAAAAAACTGAATTAGGAGTAGATAAATAAAAAACTTAAATAGTTTTAGGACATTTTTTATTGTTAAAAAAACATTTAGCATAGAGATATTTTTAATTAAACTTTCAGGACTAACGGCTTTTTCAAAATGGTGACTCGTGCCGTTTTCGATATTAGGGTTCAATAATAATTTGTAATGATTTACAGTATTCAAAAGAAAATCTTAATAAAAACAATGATTTTTCTAAGATTTATGTAAATCAGTAGATGAATTTAAAATTTCAGTATAATAAATGACGTACGTTATTAGTTCAACTAGCTCACCCCTAACACTTTTTCAGTATCATTAAAACTTTACTAAAACCGAATTTTCACTCCGAAAAAAGTAACAGGACCGGCTATGGATCAAAAACACGGACAACGTGAATTTTCAACGGCAAATACTCTGCCATTTTTCGTGTAGGAACACCATGTTTTTCATGAAAGTTCCGTATTTCATCGTCAATTTTTTTTAACCATGTTCAATGTTCATACACTTTTAACTGAAAGCAATAGATTTTTGAAGTTTTCCGACATGCATTTATGACAGTGTGTTCTTTTGTTTAAGTTTTCAGTTCGCAGACATGATTAGAAAATATTGTTTCCCGGGCCAATTTGATTTTTTGCGAGTCAGTAAATTTTTAATTTTGCAGTAATAGTCCTTTTTATTGTATAGTTAATGAACAAGCCGTTGGTGACAGAGTTTATGTTTAGAGAGAGGTGATGTTTTCCTTCACCGTTTTAGCAAATGATAGGTAATTATTTTTTAATACGAACATGAATTTGAAAAGTCATAATTGTATGCCTGGGTTTTGAACCCCTACGAACTTTTACTTGGCAGTCCAACGGTCATACTACTAGGCTATCACTGCTCAATAGTCTAATGGTAGCCTAGTTAGACCGCCAAGTCAAATGTCATAGATTTGAACCCAGGTACTCAATAATCAGTTGTGCGTGTCTTGGGTTGTCATTCAACGGTCAGACTCGTCAGATCACAAGGCCATCGTATATTAAGTACTCGTATAATCAGCTACATCTTGCCCACAGAAATGGTAGGTGTACCTAAACCTCAGACAGTCAGACCATACAGTGTATAAGTATATATAATTATATTTTCGTTTACTAAAGCAATACCTTTGAAATAGCCACAAAGGGATTTGAACCTTCATTTACTGTGAATAAATGTTACAATAATGTGAACACTAAAAGCTAATGATAATTGGAATGAATATAATAGTTGTTGGTTTGAAATGTTTCAAAAACAACTCTTAATGTAGTGAAATATTGATGTCTGTGATATTTTCTGGACATGCGAACAAGCGATCAGTAGCTTGTACTGTAAACTATATTGATACTTTGATTAATGTAACCTAGGTACATGAAAATACTTTTTGATGTAATTAAACAGAGACAGGCAATCAAAATATATATCGAATTGCCGTAAAATTGTGAAATTAGTTAGCTATAAACTTTTATATATGGATGAACTATGAATGAATGAATGAAATATTTATTTGAGACAGCATTCGAGAACATAAACAAAACAATATTAAGGGAATAAGAAAAAAAAAAACAAATAAAAGAAAATAACAATTAAACATTTCTATGACTATACAAATTGTGATATTATGACCGTATGACTGGCAAATGGAAGGTCGCAGGTTCGTACTCTAAAGCCAAGTTAAACTTTCGAAAGGTACAAAATTCAGGCACGCACCTCTGACTTTTAGGATTTATTTGCGTATTAGAAACTTATTATCACTTGCTAAAATGGTGAAAGAAAACATCGTGAAGTAACCAGCTAAGAGATTTTACAACGATGTGTAAAGCCATGTCAGGCCTAAGTGTAGTTTCAACTCTGACACCAGGTTGTACATCAATCATACGATGAAGAAGAAGATTATTTTTTCATTAAAAAAATTTTCAAATCAAATAAAAGAACTCAAAACTATGATTATGATATGACTTTATAAAAATAAAATTCAGAATCTTTTATCCAGCCAAAGCTTTTTCTTTTATTTAACATAAGCTCAACTTTAAGTTGGCTGAAAGTCCTGAAATTATGATAATAGAAAGAACGTGGAGGATGAAATTAAAGTAAGGCGTAGAATATACACATATATATATATAGACACGCCTGTATTCCCCAGAGGGAGTAGGCAGAGGTGTATGCAGTACACCCACGTTTCTCCGGTTATGTTATAAGTCCCATGCAATAGGGGGCGAGCCTATTGCCATTAACCGGGCACAATTCCAGACTCCGGGCTGCTACTGAAAATTTCCTAATAGGATCGAAGGATCGAAGGAGGATCGAACCCAGAATCTCGTGCTCAGCAGTCGCGCTTGCTAACACTAGACCAACAAGGCAGAAAATAATATTCAAGTATTACAGGAAATCGAATCAGTCGGGGACTGTGGTATCCTGTTTACTTAATAAGGCTTCTTATATGACCTCATTTCGAATTGCGTGTTAGACGGTACACAAACTGTAGATATAATAGTCTTCAGAGAGTGTTGTCACTGAGTGATTTACTTAGAAAGGACAACTTGGTCGCTGACAAGTTTTTATTTTCATATATGTGTAACTGCTCAAAGAGTCGCGATAGCCTAGTGGTATTCAACCGTTAGACTGTCTAATTTTTCAAATTCATGTGCGTTTTAGAAATTAAGTACCACTTACTAAAATCGGTGAAGGAAAACATTGTGAGGAAACCAGCACACTTGAGCGATTTTTCAACGGTGTCGATTTCAGAGGCCTACAGGCCGGCAGAGGTTTAAATTCTGACATCAGGTTGTTTATCAGCCTTCAAACTCTCAGAGACGACCAGCTCCTTATAAGTTGCGATACATTCTTCTCTTAATCTCTTTCTCTTTTTTTTTTCATCTCCATATTAAGTTACATAGTTAGAATTTTCTAAATATTAGGTCCTTACATATGAAATTGGCGTTTTGTCGAACTGGTCACTTTGATCTCAAATATCTGGACTTTGGTTAAGAATTCCAAATTCAAATTTATTTCAAACTTAGGTTTGTACATTTATGTTTAGAATTAAGTGATTCATTTGTTTACGCGTCATTTGTTTTTTCTTTGACATCGTTCTGTTCACAATATGAAAAACTTAAAATATCGCGTTTTTTAAGAAAACGAGTTCCACCGTGGCACCAGCGCTGCAGAAACAGCTCGAAGGATAAATAATGTGTATGCGGAAACTACTGCAAAAGAAAACACGGTACGTTTTTGGTTCTAACGTTTTCGTTCTGGAAATTTTGACCTATAGAACCGTGCCGAGTCTCCGGCCGTGGACGGCTGGAGACTCTTGTTAACAATGAAGAATTAAGAGTTATCGCAGAAGCGAATCCATCGTAAACTAGATCAAAATTAGCGGCAGGCTTCTGTGTGAGTGGTAATATAGTTTTAATTCACTTGCAACAAATTGGAAAAGTGAAAAAGCTCGAAAAATGGGTACCGCAAGAATTGACTGAAGCACATCAACAAACACGCGTCGGGGGCTGCGTTACATTACTTACCTGACAAAATAACGAGGGAATTTTGAATCGTATCGTTACTTGTGATGAAGAATGGATCCAGTACGATAATTGGAAACGCTCATCAGAGTGGTTAAGCCCAAGAAAACCGGCCAAATCCTGCCCCAAGAAAAAGTTGACTCAGAAAAAAGTACTAGTAAGTGTCTGGTGGACCAGTGCTGGTGTCATCCACTACAGCTGCCTAAGATCTGGCCAGACGATTACGGCAGATCTGCATTGTGAACAATTACAAACCATGATGGCAAAACTAGCCGTTAAACAACCGAGACAGGTCAATTGCTCTAGCTCACTGCTGCTTCAGGACAACGCTAGACCGCACACTGCACAACACATAGTCGCAAAATTAGAGGAGCTGCGATTGGAATGTCCCCGACACCCACCATAATCCCCAAACCTTCCTCTAACAGATTACCACTTTTTCCGAAATATAGACAATTTCTTGCCAGGAATAAAATTCAATTCCGATGAGGCAGTCAAAACCGCCTTCAGAGATTTTATTGACTCTCGTTCCCACAATTTTTTCAGCAAAGGAATCAATGAACTCTACCTATAAAATGGCGAAAGTGCATAGAGTTCAATGGAACATAGTTGGATTGATTAAATATATAATTTCATATTTTTTAAGTAATTTTGCTTTTTCCATATAAAACGCCAATTTCATATGTAAGGACCTAATAATTCGTTAATTTTATTTGTCTCAAGTATCCAACGATCATCGCCAATGAAATGTATACAGCGTCAAAAAATGACGTCAATACGGTGCAAACAGCTGTATGTACACTGTACAGTAAGAGACATTAATCCATTACCACGTCAAAACGTGCCTTGGGTAAGAACCTGAGGCCTTTGATAGTATGACTCAACTCGACTCTGAGTCAAAGGACATTCCTCTAGGCTATCCTAGCAGAACAGATCCGTACTAATTATAATTTATTAAACTGAGTTTGCAAATACGGCTTTAGTACAAAGAACGAGGAGAATGTTACCAAAATAAAGCGAAATTCAACTGTTGAAGACATTTTAACCCGCCGGCGATTTATATTTACCTTATACAAAATTAGACCACACAAAGCCTTATGCTTCATGTTTGACCTAATTTTGTATGACATTATTGTTGTGCTTTTTGCTTAGCGGAGCAATGATTTTTACAATCACTAAAGGTAAGCAGTGCTTGACACGGTCAGCTGAGGATAATTTTGTAGCATTCCATATTTGAAAATAAAAAATATTTTAGGTGTCCCCCTGGCCGTGTGGTTTCCGGCCTTAGAATAAAACCCCTACTCATCCCGCGGGTGTTGTAAGAAGCGACAAAGGGAAAGATCCGGAAGATAGGTAGCAGCATTCTTCTGTGTAACACAGTAAGCATCTGCTACTGCGACCAACCCGTTTGCCCAGCGTGGCAATTATGGGCAAATTCCTCCAATGAGCGCACAATACTAGCGCGCATTGGGCGGGGCTTATGTTCAGTAGTAGATTAATACAGGCTAATGATGATGATGAGGTTTCCCCGTGCTTTAAAGTACCCACATATCAAGCTATATATTTCCAGTATAAGCTGACATCTTGTTGTACAAACAACCTATACAATGCGAGGTCAGTTCATACTGGTCTCTTAAAGCTTGATGTGTAGCCGTGTGTACATTTTATTATAAGGTGGTTTTAGCCTTTGGTTTGATACTCAGACATTTTCATCAATGTTTTAACAAATTTCCAGAACTATTTTGACGAAACAGAGTTTTAATAGGGATTTCATACGAAATACTTGATTCGTTGAAATATCAATTAAATAACTACAGAGTACTAATATGTATACCTACATGATTATAGTTTAGACAACGACCAAACGTACCTACATCGAAGGTCATCCTTTATTTTCATTACGAATAATAATTGGTTACCTTTCTGTATTAATAACCCTGTTATTAATAGTTAACCGTTGCCTCACGTAAAGTCCAAGAAAACGAACATTTTGATTTTAATTATTTGTAAAAATACAGTCTTTGTTTATGAAAACGTATAATTAAAAAATCAAAATCAAAATGTTTTTATTCACGTAGACAATTTTAGGCACTTATATTATTCTAATATTATTATAAGAGTGACTCTAGTTGCCAGTTCCAAGGGCAGCCTGGCCTGGATGGAGAAGAATCTGGCAAGAAACTCCATGGTTGCTCTTTTAAATAATGTTAAAACCATTTTTAAAAAACCAATCTTGTTTCTTTTTTTTACATGCGTTATGGATAGCTTACCATATTATCAAAATTCAATCATGATTCGAAAGACATGTGGCGGCAACTATTATACGAGTAATTATCAAAAGAACGTTTTTGTTGTTTTCATCGGGACAAAAATTTTTCGGGATGAAAGGTACTCTATATCCATTTCAGAACACTTGACAACGTATATGCATAATTTCAGGATGATCGGTTCAGTAGTTTAGGCGTGATTAGGTAACAAACGAACAAACTTACTTTCGCATTTATTATATTAGGATTAAAGACCTATACAGCCCTTAGGGCAAAGGTAACCCTTTTCTTTCTCTACCTATCCCAATATTAAGTTAAATCAGAACAATACTATTTGTACAAGCCTATCAAAAATTCAAGTTACAATCCATTAATTGATTCCAAAAAGCAAATATTAAAGTCGTTTATTCAAAGATCTTGCAGCTTGAAGCATTGTTCCGACTGAATCGCTCGGTTCGAAACAATAGTCCAACGTACTTGGTATAATAAATTGTACTTCTGAACTGAGTACAATAACTTTCATTGGTAATGTTAACGTGGCTTTCTATTGTCGCTACAATGTCTAATTCATTAATCTGAGTTGGATTGTCTTCAGACCGTGGCGTGTCAACGTGTGTTTCATTGTTAAGCTTGATTTTTAACTGACTTTCGAAAAGGAGGAGAATATTCATTTGATGCGCTTTTTTCATGTTTGTGGTGGTTTTCTATGAAGCAGTGATAGCCTAGGTGTATGACCGTTGGACTGCCAAGTCAAAGGTCTCAGATTCAAACCCAAGGCGCGCGCACCTCTGACTTTTCGTAAGTTATGTGTATAATGGAAATTAATTGTCAATTGCTTCGTACCTCGGAAAGCACGTTAAGCCGTTGGCCCTGGTTGTCATGAAGATTTTTGACAGTTGATATAGGGAGTCAGTACCCTCATAAAATCCTAAAAACCTTAAAATATCGTATCACTTTGGGTTACGGGGGTCAATTAGGCAGTCGCTCCGTAGAAAACTGATATTCAGCTGCATCTGGTTAGAGTACTTAGAAGCCGATCCCAAACAAAGTTTGGTAATAATAAGGCTGGGAGGATGATGATGACCCTGGTTTACTATGCCGGTTATTGATTAGTATAATTTACACAGAACAGAACTCTTTATCTGATGATTAATGATGGCATCACAAAACTAATTGCTTGAATTCGTCAAATTGATTTTGATAACCGACTTCCAAAAGGTGCCAGTCCAAATAAACCTTTCTTACTCATACTTAGACTAACGAAAATGTGCGTGTTGTCTTTTTTTACTGTGTTTATAGAAAAAAAGTAGCATCTTCCTTATCTATAGAATAAAGCCATGAGAAAACGCCACTCTGATTTACGTATATTGTAGTTTTGTACTATTTATACCACTCAAAATTAAAAATACAAAAGCTATTGCTTAGAATAAGGTGGTTTTTAGAAACTAGACCCCATCTAGCTTAGTACCGAGTA
Source organism: Protodeltote pygarga (assembly GCA_936450705.2). Lineage (NCBI taxonomy): Eukaryota > Metazoa > Arthropoda > Insecta > Lepidoptera > Noctuidae > Protodeltote > Protodeltote pygarga. Next base: position 2,851,056 of record OW388257.2, on the reverse strand, counting down.
AAAAACAACCGTTTATGTGTTATTCCTAACTTTTAATTGAAAATTAAAAGTAAAAATATATTATAAGTTTCTAATTGGTTTTATTTCGAACAATTTGTAAAATTTCATCGCAATATACACTCAGAACTCCACGCTCAACAGTTTACGACTTTAAAAAACGTTCAATAGTTTACGACTTTTAAAAATACAGTTGAAATTTTGACATAAACAAAAATTGTGAGCAAACTGCTCTTGAATTCTTATCTGCAAGCTGATTACTTCGTATTTCTCCACGAACTTTAGTATTTCGAACCGTAATCCACAGAGTTTCCAGAAAGGGTTTTATGTTTTTTTTATTGCAGCACCTTTTCCATCAAACTTTATATAACTCGAGTAAAACAGATCGGGAAAATTTCGAAGCGCAATAACTGTAATATTGGAAGTTCGTTTCGGTGTGAGGGTCGGTCGCTAATTTACGCGCTACTTTGACGTTATGACCGTTTTGCTTTTTCTGGAAAAAATTGAGAAAAATGCCTTTATTATTTATTAAATTGTTAGATAATTATAAATGAAAACTAAGAGTATAATGAAGACTAACTATTGGTAACGAGTAAATGAAGAAATATTAGACAATTTTCACTAATCATTAAAGCAAAATTTTTATATTTTTCCTGATCATCAGAACAAATTTAAGATCATCAGAAAATTTATCTTACAACTAGCGCGTCGGCGTCGCTTGGGACATTGTGTCGCTTTCAGAATTTGCTTACCTGCATATATTTTATCATTCCGCTTAGCGGCGAAATTGCCAAAAATCCTTCTTTAGTCCGAGGTGGAGATGGAGTAGGGTACATAAGGTATATTTCCTTCAAATCCATCGGTATGCCTGTTTTCTACGTATTTTGTACACAACATGTATGTATTAAAAAATTTAAAAACAAGTTCAAGTTAAGTACCCTTCAAATAAAAGTAACTCAAAATCGGTTTATCTGTTTGCGAGTTACTATGCCACAGTCTCACTGATACATACGTTAAACTTTTAACAGCCCCTATATTTTCATCAGGGGTTAAAAACAGAAGACAACCAAGTATAGAATCACTGATAAACATAGAAAATTGAATCCATTGTCTATTATTCCAAATTCAATTTTTTTAAATCTTATTAAGTACATCACAGCTATTGCTATCAGCATTCAAACAACAAAAGTTGAATATCATCAAAAACAGCGTAACCCTTAACACTTTAGTATATTAAATATCAGCTCTTTTGTTTTTCACAATGTAATTCACAAACAAAACAAATTCTGACTTCATAAGCAAAACCTTTATACGTGCGCCTATTGTAAAAGTTAGGTTGATAATAATTGAAAAAGTTATTGAATACCCTAAAAGGCTTTTCGAATTATGTTTACGAGTATTTCTGACTCCGATATATAAATTACAATTCAACGTATTGTGTAAACCTTTGATGGCTTTTAGGAACATTAAAAGTATTCGAGGGGAATTTTAATTTTCATCCCCTGTGAATGGGGAAAAATGAGACATTTTTGTATTTGTCACTGTTATTTTTATTAGTATTATTTTTTCTTGATTACAAGTTGAGCTAAGAAGGCCCTTTTTTCATCATCCTCCTAGCCTTATTATTCCCAAACTTTATTAGGATCGGCTTCTAATCTAACCAGATGCAGCTAAATATCAGTTTTGTAGTGGCGACTGCCTATCTGACCTCCGCAACAAAGGGATACGATATTCTAAAGTTAGATCAGTTGTTAGGACTTTATGAGGGTACTGACCTCCCTATGTCGACTGTCAATCTTCATGACAACCGGGGCCAACGGCTTTACATGCTTTCCGAGGCACGGAGCAGGTGATAATTAGTGTATAATTATGCCCTTTTATTTATAATATCATATTTTTAATGCAACTAGGTCAGTGACTCTATACTACCATATTAACCCAATGTGTCTTGCAATTTTTTTTTCAATTTTGTTAAGCTGGTGTAGCTTTGTGATATATATGGAAAACTATCCAAGTTTTCTCACTCGATTCGAAGGACTGAGGAAGTGAGAACCACAAGTAGACAGCCTGCAAGCCGACAGTCCATGTGGACCGTATGTACTGCTCTCTTCTTTTTTTCGTTATCGTACGGTTAATGAACAACTTGGTGTCAGAGTTCAAATAACACTTAAGCCTCTGACATGGCTTTACACATACACACCGTTGATAAATCTCTCAGATATGCTGGTTTCCTTACGATGTTTTCTTTTACCATTTTAGCAAGTAATAATTAACTCTAAAACGCACATTAATCCGAAAAGTCAGAAGTGCGAGTGAACGTACGACTTTTGAATTAGTAGTCCAACGGTCATACCACTAGACTATTATGTTACTTCACGTTACGCATTACTTAAATACCCGCCTAGAGGCACAGGTGCCAGCAGAGAAATAGTAATTAGCTCCCCTTAACAATGGCTTTACACAAACCTGATTGATGGTAATGCATACATTATTCCGGAAAACGCAAGTCCTTTTTGCGGGACTGGTTAAGGCGCGTGTTTACGAGTATAATTAGCTGATGTTTGCTTCGCTTACGTGTTACGTGTGAAAATCTCATAGAAATCAAGCAAGTAAACTATTTTTCGGGTCTTAAAAAATGTTTTGTCCTTTTCTAATGATGAAAACGACATACTAAACCTTATTAATTTATAATTAGTTATATGTGAAAGTCCTTCAAATTTTAATATTCCCATTTGTAATATTATTTGTAATCTACAATTAAAATGTATTTTGTTGCGTATTTGTTGTAACGATTTTTTATTGAATAATAATAACATTCAAAAACTCTTTGGAATAATAAGTATAATGAAGCGATAAATATTTAAATAAATATCAATATACCTACCTAATAAACGATTTAATTAGGTACGAGTCTAGAGCATAACTACGCCTATTAAACTAATAAACAAATAATCTAAATTACAAATAATCCCTTACTTTTAGTTTGTTTGCAAATTCTAAAACAAATTAATATTGTAAAACAAATATTAAATAAATATTGCAACTTCATCTGTAAATAAATAAACAAAAAGGGCAATTAAAGCTAGACTTTGTAAACAGACTTAATATTCATTACAATTCAAGAAATTAAGCGTATCAAAATATAAATATTCATTGCAAAAACTAAAAATTTTGCTTTTGATGTTTCAATTAGAGAGCAAAGGATTGCTATTTGCTGCAATATTATTTTATAGAAATTAATATTTATTTATTATTAAACTTAAAACATTATTTTACGCAATTTATGTAGGTATTCGTGGAGGTAGTGTAGATTTGTTAGCTTGGGTTTTCCCCTTAAGAAGTTCTCAGTAGCAGCACAGAGTATGGAATTGTGTCCGGTTATTGGCAATAGGCCCTATTACATGGGACTTATAACATAGCCAGCGAAAAGTAGGTGACTGCATTCACCTCTGGCTACCTCTTTTGGGGAATGCAGGGGTGAGTATATGTTTGGTTATTATGTTATTATTATGTTATGTGTAGCTTTGTCAACACGCAGGTGCTTCGAGCCTGGCATGTAACAATGTGACTTTTTCAGTACCTATCATAATTATGCTTTTTCTTAGTTTCATCGTAAAGAAACCTGGACTTAATTGACTGAAATCGCCAACACGCAGTGAGCTAGCGTGGTGATAAACACTTAATCCTTCTCTGTATAAGAAGAGGCCTTTGCCCTACAGTGGGTTAGTAATACGCAGGTTTATTAATTTTCTTAATATTACTAACGTCAGACGTTCTAAAATCCTTATAAGAAAGCTACGAAGAATACAAAATAAGCGCTGTGATGAATGATTATTTAAAATGCGGAAGAAAGTAGAGTGCGGTCAGGTTTTGGCCGTCAGCAAATCCCTCCAATTACGATATGGCACGGCTTTAGGATCCTTCATTGAGTATTCAAAATTATATTCAGCCCTGAAGCTTTCACAAATTTAAAGTAGCCGAGAATTTCAAATTCAGACAGTATTATTTTTCAAATTTTGTGATTTATCAAGAGTTTTTTGTTTTCTTTTTTTATAAAGGTAATTTTTTTAAAGAAAGACCCTTCGTTTTTTTGAAAATTTACCTTTGTAACAAAATATGGCTTAAATGAAATACAGTCTGATGTATTCCTGACATTGTAAGTGGTGTCAGGTGTGAATCTATGTTTATGATTAACTTTTCAATTAATGTGTTTTATGGCGGTTTTACAATATCTGTATATTAATGGTTCGCAGTTAGATATAGACAATAAAAGCCGCTCCCGCCGGTAGCCCGGCCCCGGTTGCAACCGGCATGATCATTACAAATTAGCCCGCAGCCTATTCCAGCTATGCTGCCGCGCCTGGCGGCGACTTCCATGTGTAGATACTAGAAGTGAATTTTATTTTAAGTCTAATTGAATTCAAGTTCAAATTCAATGTGTATTCATAGTCAATCCTTCATGACGTCCATAAAAGAAACAACAGGGTTTTTGGTGCACAGTACATAGTGTAAACAAGTTAGATTTCGTTTTTAAAAGTTTATAAGATGTAGTGAAATACGTTTGGCTTGAATTTTTATACCAAGTTCATTATACGATAACAAAAAACAATTAATTTAGCACTGCAACATTGAGGCACAGTATAATAATCATACAGTATGGTAACTACGTACAAACGCTGGAAAACGGCACACTCACCCAAACATGCGCAAGGACACGACGTTGATACTGCGAGTACCGCGATGTACGTTTAGGAGTCTTGTCGTTTTGCATGTTTGTGTGAGTGTGCCGTTTTGAAAGCTTGTGCGTAGTTATCATACTGTATGATTATTATTCTGTGATTGTGTACTCGATGGTGTCTAACCAATTAGTAATTTTTCCATTACCGTTAGAAATCAAAGGTTTGTTTTTCCTTTGAAATGTTTGTAGTATACCTACATAAACACGTATACTATCTGTCATTAGATAATTACATCGTGTTTACCTTTGATTACGTAATTGAGGTAAGGCAAAACAGCGGTGGTTATGTAAGAATGAAGTAAGGATAAAAAGGGCAATTCTAATTAAGTAGATAATTATATTTTTAGGAGCCATTATTATTTTCAATAAAATAAAATAAGTATTAATAAAATTATATCTTTACTAAATATAATAAGAACGCAAGTTCAGTGTGTTTTAAATTAATAAATAAGACATTATATTTTAAAAACAAGATTAAATGGTAGAGTCAACCGGCATCGAGAGCAGGATCTAAGCGGTCTATCGGTGGTTAAAAGTTCAGAGAGAGGAACCTCCTCGTAATTCGCGCAATAATAGTAGAATCATTTAGTTAAATAATTAGACTCTTGTATACGTGCAAAAAAAATTTACTTATGACACAAAATATACCTATAACACATTAAATTCCGCCCGCGGTTTTAACCGCGTGGTATATTGATACATTGTAGCCTATATATTATTCTCACGTTTAAGCTATATTACTTATCAAAATCTATACATCCTTACTAACTTTCACATTAAATTTATTAGTAGTATTAGTAGGACTTCATTCGATCATTGTCAAATTTCCACGCAATCTAAAGTACTTTGGTATCTTCTTACTCTCTCTGACCTATTTTAAGTTCTACTCCTTAACTACTTCCAGAAACTTTACCTTCAAAATCTTCACTCCATTAAGCAAACGAAAGTTTGTAAACGATACTAATCTATCGATCGATTTAGATAAGTTATGTCGACAGAGACCTTTAGAAGATGATCACTTACCGCTAGTTCATACGGAGCGGTTTAAAAACGCAGCGTTTTTTGACACGCGTTCATTTTTTCGGGTTGACAGTGATATCTTTTGAAAACAGAATGTGTCTCCTATGGCGCTACTAAAATAACTTATAATAAATAGACGCTTCATACACAGAATTGGATATGGCATAACCTGCTCGGAAATACAATAGCCTAATGCTAAGTAATGTGGGTTGGGTTATTAAAACCCTTTTTTGCCAGGTTTCCAAGTCCTAGTCAGCTTAAAAAATATCCATTTATTCTTCTGCAACTGTTTCTAAAATGCTTAAAATCTTGCAAAGGTTTGTTGTTCAGGAGATTTGGTTTTAGCGGATATATTTTTTTGTCATATCGTCCAAAAACGCGCATTTCTAACCGCCCAATGTGTACTTTCACTAATTCACGATCTGATAAAAGTAGTCTTGAAAGCTATTAATGCGATAGCGGACCACTTACCGGGATTACATCAATTAGGCAAGGTAGGCTCTTTTCCTTCGTTTTCATTGGGGTAGTAAGTGTTGAGGATACCTACGTAAGTCCGAAGCCCATTTCCTCGAAGCTTGATATCTTACTTACTAAAACATAAGTAAGTCGTCATCGTTGTCTCAATAAGTTACTTTTCTCAGACGTTTACTATCTTTAACTTTACTTATCCTGAGACTTTGGTTTAATTACTGGATTGGTGGTATGCTATGTGGTTTCCGGCCTAAGAATAGAACCACCCCTACTCGTCCTGCGGGTGTCATAAGAGCGACAAAGAGAAAGATCCGGAGGATGGGCAGCAACATCCTTCTGTGTAACAGCAATCATCTATCAATCAATCAATCGTCGCCAACCCGCTTGCCTAGTGTATAGATTATGGGCAAATACCTCAAATGAGTTCACAATAGAGGCGCGTATTGGGAGAGGCTTTACTAAGCTAATTTAAAAAAAGTTGCATTGTAAAAAAACGTAGCACAAAACCTTACATGTTTCCAACAAACATATCTGTAAACACCGCATTTTAAACCACAAATTTCAAGAGAAACTCGAGAAAAGCCCCACGTTGAAATATAAATTCTGTTTGAGCATATTTCTAAGAACTGTCAGAGAAAACGCCTATTTCTCGGTAACAGAAACAATTTAATATGCTGTCTGGATATAACACTATACCTTTCTAATGTGGGCAGACATAACTAAATTTTGTTGATAAGTTTGAAATTGAAAATTCTATCAAAAACATAAATATTATGGTAGGTAACCTATGAGTAGAAATTTTGCCAAGACTTTCCACTCTTAAAAAGTTATGAGATCTCTCAATTAATATTACATTAAATATTATATCGCATCACATCCTCGATTAAAGGTAATTATTTGTAAATATGAATACCACGATCTAAAAAACTCCCAATATTATATGGTATATGGTATGACGGGCTGTTTTCCACAGGTCCACGTTGTAGCGCGTATTCTGCGTGACTCCAAATATTTAAACTCACCTTTTAAATAAATAAATAAAAATAAATTAGCCTGTAACAGTAACTGTCCCAATGTAGGGCAAAGGCCTCTTCTCATACAGAGAAGGATTGAGCATTAATCACCGCGCTAACTCACTGCGTGTTGGCGATTTCAGACTATTTAAAGTCCAGGTTTCCTTACGATGTTTTCCTTCACCGTTAGTCAGTGGTGTCTTAGATTAACTAAGAAAGTATATGTGACATTGAAAAAGTCACATTGGTACATGCCAGGTTCGAACCCACACCGACGCGCTTGCAAAGCGGGTCCGTAACTAATGCGCCACCACGACGTCTTTAAATATAAAAATTAAATTGAAATCTATTTCTTGCGTTTGGGTGCTCACATGTTGCATAATAAACAGGCACAAAGAGAAACAGGATCTCTTTTTTGTTGGTGGTTAAAATAGGGTATTCAGCTTATCTTTACTATTTGCACACTTCATAGACATTTCTATAAAACCTTTTTCTTATAACAAAGAGGTCTTGTTTCTACAACTCGTAAAAATCAAACGAATAAGCAATATCCTTACACCCGGGATTTACAAGGCTTTGTTTAAAATTCAATTCGTATGAGACGTTGACATTTACTTCGATTTGTCGGGATGATAGATGTGTGTATGTTTAAACTACAGTAGTCTTTGACGGTCTCTCGGGTAGATCGTTTTTTTACGTTAAGTTTGTCTGTCTGTCTACTGATAAACGACGAGACTATAATATTAAAATAAGTGCTTAAGTATTTGATTAGGCAATATAAATAAACACAACAAACAAGCACACATAAAATTATGACTTGCTCAATAGGATTTGTAAAAACAATATCCACATGGTTTAACTAGAGAGCGTCGTGGTGAAAGCTTGAGAACCACAGGTCAATAAAACAGTCACAATACTTATTAATTTAAAAAATCCATAGAATTTTTATTGTGTAGGAAAGTTTTCGTTTCGTGTCTTTATACTTTACGCGATCGACCAAACCGCGCGAGGCTCACGCGCCGCGCCGAAGCGTAACTCGCCGCGTGCCCGCGCAATCAGTCCGGCTCGGTCCGCCGCCACGTAAGCTGCGTTTCTATTGTATGTGCGCCGACCACGCATCATAGCCACTAATAACTGTTGTAACCGTCGTTGTTTAAATCTATTTTATTGTTGTTCGTGTTTATTGTGTATATTATTGTTTGTGAACTATATAATATACGTTTTTTCTATACACAAACGACTACAATTGTTATTATTCTGTAGATACTAGAAGCATCGCTTAAGGTGTTTAGGTGTCGGTTTTGTTTTTGTAAAAAAGTTTTTTATTTTCTACATTAACATTACAAGCTATCGGTAGTCAGTTATCAATAACACATGCAAACAAAGTGAAATAAGTCGTATATTCTAAATTCCAATTAGGAGTTCCGTTCTGTGTCTCCAAAGTTCATCGTCAGATCGACAAAATTTATATGAGATCTATCGGAAAGACGAAACAAAGAATAATTACTCAAATCAGCGCACTAATCACGGCGTAATCGGCGGTCAATCAGAAACACCTCCTTTTTGAAACGCAAGAAGCCAATTACCTAAAACACCTCTCCGTCCAAAAAGTCTCAAATAATAATTATTGTCTTCAATATTAATCCCTGTCTAAAGATAAAACGAAACCCTATTCACAGCAAAATAACTTCGGTGAGAATAATTTTCAACTAATTTCAGATGTTTTTTTTTCGGTACCGCATGTTCACATAGCTACACATCAAGGTAAACATATCCAGAATAAACTGACATCTTGTTGTACAAAGAGTGTATACAATGCGAGGTCAGTTTATACTGGTTATTATAGCTTGATGTGCCGTGGGTGCCACCAAAATGGCTAACACTAGAACCCTTTTCACTTTTACACTGAAAAGGTCTGTTATCTGTGAAGTTAAATCACTCCTCTTATAACAGTGTGTTTAGATGTGTTAAGTCAGCGTTTTAGAATTAGCGGACTAATTTGACGGGTTAGTCGAGGTTTCGTTTTTTTAGTAAGAAAAAAGAGGATAAAAACGTTTCAATACTGGATAGACTGGATTAAAAGGTTTCTCCTAAAAATACCGGATAATTGAGAGAAGAAATAATGAAAATATTGATTTAAAATTAACGGATAGAACAGTTTTTTAAGTTTACGTGCAGACTTTTTTAGGGAGAAAAAAGGTATCACTGCATTTCCTAAAAAAGTTTTGATTGAAAGTTAATAAAAAAAACGCTTGCTATGTAGTGTACTTTAACATATTTGCTACACGAAATTAAGAAAAAAATACTCCATTGAATGTGACCTTTTATTAAGCCCAATAATTCCTGTCAAAGTAGGATTAGGAAAGTAGCAACATTTGGAAACTTATTCTAAATAATTAAGTTCTGTGCTATATTTTCGTGTAACCTAAACCTCAATTTGATAAATTACGTCTTTTTATAAACCCACGCCCTCACCCACGTATCCATCTTCTCACAAAAATAGGTAAACATGACGTTGCAATTTTGTTTAATCTATAAACACACTATATTGTACACACAGGTACACATCAAGCTTTACAAACCCAGTATAAATTGACCTCGCATTGTAGAGGCTCTTCGTACAAAAAAATATCAGTTCATACTGGAAATACATACTGGAAATTGAAGTATAGCCCTGTGTACACGTTTATTACTTACATATTTTTAAAAAGGATAGATTTATTAATTTAGAGTTTTGGGGATAATAAGTAAAAATGATATGACTTGAACTAAATTTAATTTGAATTGAAATGCTGCTTTACTTAAGGTATTGTCATGCTCAGAATCAGCTGTTGGATTCAGAATATTCTTTATTTCCATGAACCTAAATAACAATTCATTATTCAGAACTAATGACTGACAAGCCAACCCTCTTTTCTCACAACTGTTAACCTCTGAACTCGTTCTAATGTTGAAAAATGTTAGTTTAATTTCCTACCATATGCCTCCGTCAGAACATTTGTTTGGACATAACTCAAGGGCTTAATGTACCGAAAAATATGCTGAGCTGTGTACACGTTTTCCACGAGTATGTCTGTCTATGTTATTTTTATCTTTTCATTTTGCTTTCCTCGGCACATGTCCGGTCATATCTTTATTGTTTATTTTGAATCGTTTTGTTGGTTTCAGTAGTTTTGTTGTTCTAATAAAGTCCACCCAAGGCTTTTTGCGCTTTATCGGAATGTGATTTATTTATCAAAACATGTTCTTCTTCTTCCTAGAGTTTCTTCCAACATCAGACGGCTTTGTGATATTTAATTATTCTAGATAAACTAGGACATTTGTGTCTGACGAGAGTGCGGTGAATCATTATCGTCATCCTAGCCTTATCGTGATCTAATCTTGGATATAGGAATCTTCCTTTCTCCTCCGTTCATGCCGTCTCATGTCATCCACCCATCGTTGCGGTTGTCTTTCCCGCCCTCTGGTTTTAGCTCGGGGTCTCCACTCTAGAAGTCTTTGTATCCAGCGGCCAGCATTCTAGCAATTTGTCCTGCCCATATCTACTTTTTCCAAGGAAAAAAAAGTGGATGGTAAATGCGCAAGTTAGGGAAGGTCATATCTGACTTAAAATACGCCGAGCGTATCATCAGTCGCGCTAACGTATCATCGGTTGAGTGTGAACGGTCAAGTGTTTTTCTATACATTTGTCTGTTCTGGCGTTACGCGACCGATAATACGCGACGCATGTTCCGTCAGATATGAACCTTCCAAACTTGTACTCATTATGATTTTTTCGAAAATTAGGCACAAAACAAATAGGTACGATGCTAATCAAAATTAATCATCTTTCTACGGTTAAATCACTTTAATGTATATTTCAGCAACTGAAAATGCCTTTAAATAAGTAATCACTTCCACAAAGGCTTATAGAGCAACTTTCAAGCTTTTTTTTGATACAAAAGAACACGGTTTTAATTTTATTTAGTTAAATTCTTCACTTGGAAATTCAACGGTTTAACAATTTTAACTAGAGACAATTATTTTACCATAGATGATTACATTCATCTAGAAACTTCTAAACTGATTTTAAAATTTATTTTACTATTGAAAACTACCTTATTCCTGATTAATAAAGTCTAAAATCTAAAATACACGCGAAAGAGATCGCGGGCACTTTTCTTTATAATTAAGTTATACAAAAGCCTCTTATTTCAATTATTTCGTGGAAACGTAATTCATCGTACAATACCGAACTACAATCAAACATTCTCAAGGATATTGAAAACGTACAATAGTATTAAGTAATTAAGTCTTTCTATGGTTTCCAAAACGGTGGATTTAATGTCGAATGTACTTGTAGAACAATTTTATTGGTTCCTGTTTGCGCTTTTATGACTTCTCATACAAATTAATTTGTAATTTCCTTATTGATGTAAATAAATGGTTTCGGCAACTTGTTTCTGACTTAGGCCGTTTGTACTATCGCGGACACGAACGGTGTACCACTTTGCGATCAAAATGCTTTGAACGATGCTACGTGCGTAGTCCGTAGTGCCGACTTGCCAGTTAACGGTCATACTACTAGACTATCACGACTCGTACTACTTCTACTACAAAGATGTCAAATAAAATAACCTAACCTAACCTAACCTAACCATCGCGCCTTCCGCAATTTTTATTATACGCTTTCAACACCGGGGTCTTTCTCTTATCGTATGGTTGATGAACAACCTGGTGTCAGAGTTTAAACCGCGCGTAAGCTTCTGACATGGCATTACACACCATTGAAAAATCTCTCAGGTGTGTTGGTTTTATCACGATGTTTGCCTTCTCTGTTTTAGCAACTGGTAATTAATTTATAATAACATCGGGGTGCAACGGGATTATGGCAGGGAAGGGGAGATTCAGAAAGAGGGATTGGGCTTCCGACCCTGTCACTAACCATACAAAACGCAACAGTACCCACCCAGTCATTCCGTGAGTGGTATTAGTGTACTTCCCACCAGAATAGCTCCAATCTATCAGTAAACAGTAGTCTCAAACTTTTATTAACCGACTTCAAAAAAGGAGGAGGTTCTCAATTCGATGCGTATTATTTTTCTACACAAGTAAATACTACGGAGCGTAGGACTACAACAGACCTTTTCAAAGCAAATCTTTGTCATTTTTCATCTTTTTTCTATCAACTGTTATTAATAACGTATACGTAATAACGGGTCCTTTTACCTGCTATAAACGGACTGTGGTACTTAGTATGGTTATAAACATTTATCGCTGTCAATTCTCAAGCGCTTCAAAGATATTTAAATCGATGACGAAGTAGGTAAGTATCACAAAAAAAAAATATTTATATGAGAGAAGAGAATTTATACGGGAGGATTGGAGAAAAAAGAGGGAGGCCTTTTGCTCAGAAATGGGATATCCTAGGCTAATAATAATATGAGAGAAAGAAGATAATTACAAAGTTAATAAAAGCAAACTACCATGAAGTAAGTGCCTCATTGGTCTATTGGTAGCAAGCGCGGTTGAGCACGAGATCCTGGATTCGATCTCCAGGTCAGGTAAAGTGTTATTGAGTTTTTCCATTAGGAAATTCTCAGTAACAGCACGGAGATTGGAATTGTGCTTGGTTTATGGTAATAGCCTCGCCCCTTATTACATGGGACTTATAACTTGGCCCGCGAAACGTGGGTGTACTGCATACACCTCTGCCTTACCCCTCTGGGGAATACAGGCGTGAGTCTATGTTATGTTATGTTATGTAACCATGCAGTAGTTTTGCGTTGTTTTTTTTAGTATTTTTCTCCTTTTTACAGTGACATAATTATTTTAAACAGTGACATACTTTTTACAGTGTCATTTCTAGGCTAACGATACGCGATAAAGATTACGCGAGTTATCCGTTAAAAGTTGTTTCAGTTAAACGTTCGCAAAAGTTTTAGACTATATTAGGCTAAAGATATCTTCTACAACAACAGTTGTACAGTCAACAGCAAAAGTAGATGATCAAAATCAGAAATTCAATACTAATGAACGGAGTTCGCGAAATATATGGCAGCTGTTATTACTAGTAGTAAATGTTTGGTATAATTTACTATCACATACTTTTGAATCACTTTGACGCCACACAGTTCTGACGCGAACTCCGTTAATTAATTGAATTTATGATTTTGATCATCTACTTTTGCTGTTGACTGTACAGTATCGGTTTTCAACTCGAGTGTCAATTTACCTCTTTCAACCATCAAAATAAAGATCGAAACGCTTTTGAAGAAATCGAGCTTTATTTCTAGACACCGCAAGCCACTCATACCACTCAATAAATCAATTTTCCCTGTCCATTGAAACAGAATCGGTAAATGACGTCCTCAACCTTTTGTTAAAGTAATAACGGTGATATATTGAACCTTGTCTCCTATTTCTTTGATACGAGACGGTGATTTAGAAGAGGACAAAGCGAGTACATTTGTGTACAAGCTATATTAGAAAAATGGTTGACTATGAATTACTTAAGATTGATATTAAAACTAGATTTTTGTAAAATATAATATACTAACAACCCGCCCCGGCTTCGCACGGGTGCCATATACATAAAAACCTTCCTCTTCAATCACTCTATCTATTAAAAAAAACCGCATCAAAATACGTTGCGTAGTTTTAAAGATTTAAGCATACATAGGTATTTGATTCGACTTTGTTTTATACTATGTAGTGATCAGACATAGATTTTTGTAAAATAGTGAAATTGAATACCAGTATTTTTGGTCGTTCAGTGGTAAAATGCCAGTAGATTGTAGTCTGTGTGAGTCGGATATAACTCCATCACTGGCTATTTGGTGAAGGAGTACCCTAAGGGGCTTTCTTCACTAAACAAAAAAAAAGGTCTCTAACATGGCTTAAAACACCCTTAAATACTCTTAAACGAAACATTAAAAAACTAGTAAATTCTAATCATTAGTAATCATAGTTTATCTTTTGCTTTAAAGACCAAAAAAGACTCGTTCAGAACTTCAAAGTTTGTTTTGATATTAAAAAATAATTCTAGGAAGTCTTGAATAAAGATAGAAATTTAATAATTCATTCCATGAAATATCATCTTATATTTTTCTATCTTTATCTTAATTTCCTTTAGAATCAGGGCACTTTGACGTTTCTATAAATGGTCTCTGATTATATTAGCTATAAATTATACGAACTTCATGTTCCACGCAATAATACCTACTTGTAAATACTTGTAGAAGCCATGAAAGTAAGCACTTGCTTTGAGAACGGAATATTTGTCAACCATTTTGATTCGTACAAAGCTTTTAACATTTCCAACGTCTTTACCATACGTTCCCGAAATCTCGGAACACAAAACTCTAGTACCTACATTATTAGCAAAGCAGTAGGCTTTTGTTTATCTCTGAATATGAGGAGGGAAGCACTCTTCGAAGCTTAAGGGCTTGACTAATAGGATTCGGAAACTTAAGTAGAACATGTTTGAAGGATTACCCGTTCGTCACATATTGAGTTCATCCAATGCTGATCGACTGATATACCTACCTTTGACGAATTTGTTACTAAGAGTAGCTATACACACAGTCGATTTGGCACATTCGGTTTGGTATTTTCGTAGAAGTCCCGATTAAATTTCTTCTAAAATACCGAACCGAATGTGCCGAATCGACTATGTGCGTAGCTACCCTTAGCGACCTCTATTCTAGCTCAAGATTAGTCTAAAATATTAAATGTCTACCTAAATATTCAAATAGGTACTCGTTTTATGAATCCCCAGTAATTAGATGTTGAATCTAGAAGACGCTCGGGAAATACTTAATGTGTCTTAATTGTCAAGATTTTGAATTTGTATCAACTGGATTTTGTGAAACTAAATGTAGAATAAATAAAATTGGTATTCGTATAATAGGTTGTTTGTATTTTGCTCTAAATTGTAATATAAATTCTTAAAAGAATAAATTAATTCATGAAAAATACAATACATTATTACAATTTGGTTACCGATGGTTTCTACTACACTAAGCTTAAAACTTGTATTGACCATGTTATATTAGGTTACACTCGCGTAGAATTCAGTATTATGATTTGGACGCCAGTTCTAAATATTTTAATCACTAATCACAAACTAAACATGTATCATGTAAGCGAAGCTGCGGACGGAAGCTATAACTAATTAATGAATACAGTACCTACACACATTTATAATTATCCCATTATGAAAAACGAATTTCACGGCATGCATGTAAAGTACTTATTTCTAGTTATAATTAACATTCAGAGCATTAACACGAAGCTTATAGCATTATTATCCCCTTAGGAAAAAGAAAATAAATGTTACAGAAATTAACTCAGATAAAATTAAATCAAGCCTTTCCTTGGCCCATTTTCATGTACAAATTATTTCTTATAATTATGAAACAAATCCCATGAAACATGAAACAATGTACAATACCCTTTTCAAATGTTGACAGTCACGAAATGTCCTAACAGAGAAAGGTACATCTTTTTGTACCCACGAATAGTCGAGGACTGAATGTTAACTTTAAGGTACATAATTATATAAATAGCTTTTGCTCGCGGTTTTGCTCGCGTGGAGATCGAAATAGAATTAATGGATCTTGTGTGTTAGTCATTGGGGGAGGCCTATGTTCAGTAGTAGACG
Organism: Protodeltote pygarga; assembly: GCA_936450705.2. Taxonomy (NCBI): domain Eukaryota; kingdom Metazoa; phylum Arthropoda; class Insecta; order Lepidoptera; family Noctuidae; genus Protodeltote; species Protodeltote pygarga. Next base: position 2,835,173 of record OW388257.2, on the reverse strand, counting down.
TCATATGGCTGAAAAGATGATGATGATGTGTTAATCCAGTACTAACAATCATGGTGTACTCGTTTCATTCAAATATATTCAACAGTTTACGCGTGATTGAGTAACAAACAACAATAATTACTATTTAATGTAAAGATTATTAAAAATGGAAGAAAAGAGAAATGTACTACATACTTTGCAATTCTAATAATTCTAATTCTTTCTTTCTATTCTTCTCTAATGTCCTGACCTTAGAGTATATAAGAAAATATAGAGCAACCCTATAGAAGTATGAACTGTGAGCACGGGTATGAACAACGCGGCTGAGACACGAGCTCCGTTTGCGATCATACCTCGATCGACTGCGGTTCAACTAGGCTCCACGAGCGAAAAAGTTACATTTTAGCTTATATCATGGTTAACTGCTGAGTTAAATTTTGAAAAACGTCTAGAAAACATAATTTAAAAAGGTAACATTTTAACATTTGTATGGTGAGACCTGCTTTCGCTCCGCACAAGGCAATGTGGTAGACGTTATCACTCTATATTTTCTTGAATACTCTATGGTCCTGACCGAATTTTGGTAACAGCGACCAATCTCAACTACGCAGGAGATAATTTATTGCACGAGTGTGTGCGTAAACAAAGGTGCACTCTCTAGTCCGATGGGACGGCAATACGACACAATCGAAGAGATATCATTCTTCATTATTTTTTAAAATTATCTGTCATAATGACAGCTTTAACGTCACAATATAGAGATCAGAGTCGTGATAGCCTAATGGTGGTGACCGTTGACTGGCAAGTCAGAGGTCTCGGGTTCAAACCCAAGGCGCGCACCTGTGACTTTTCGTAAGTATGTGCGTTTTATAAATTAATTATCACTCTCCGTGCCTCGGATAGCACGTTAAGCTGTTGGCCCCGGCTGTCAAATTGTAGATCTTTGACAGTCGTTACGGGTAGTCAGAAGCCCGAAAGTCTGACAACAAGTATTACCAAGGGGTATCATGTAACCCAGTATCTGGGTTGTGGAGGTCTGATAGGCAGTCGCTCCATGTAAAACACTGGTATTCAGCTACATCCGGTAAGACTGGAAGCCGACCCCAACATAGTTGGGAAAAGGCTAGGCAGATGATGAATATAGAGATCAGAGTTGCTTCTCTCACTTAGTCCTTATTTTTCGGAGCAGACAAGCACTCACATCAACTTCCAAGTTTATGTGGAAGGAAAACATCTTGAAGGATTTGAACCGGCGACTTAGTAAGTCTCCAGTAGTTCTCTGTCACTAAACAAGTCATAACCCCCCTCGTACCAATTTTTTATTTACTTGCATTGAAGAGTTTTAGTGTCATCAAAAAAAAATACGGTTGAATTTTGACTCAAATGCGACCTCTAGTTTAGCTTAAACGATATTAATTTCCATGTCAAACAATTTGTATTTACATATTACAACGCAAAGAAATTAGGTGACCTCCTCACGCCATTTAAAAGGCTTACGTGAATCTTATCTTAACGATTCAATGTAGGTCTTAATAAAAACCATATTTTAATTGACTTACGGAAACACAAAAGACCATAATTACTACTAACTTGAAGGTACAGTTTTAATTTCTTCAATTATTCGTAATTAACGGTCAACGGCAAATGAGTGGTCATTTTTACGGCCGCCTGATCGTATGACACCGGAACTTGTAGACGCCTGCAATACAGGCGTACCACTTGAAATAAATGAATTATTTTATTAAGGTCTCATACAGCTGCCGTCTCTATGCTGAATTAAGGAGTGAGGGGGAGAATCGTGGAAAGAGAGAGGGATTACTTAAAAGGAAGAACTTATTGAAGAAGAACTGAGATTATTGAAGGGAAATTGTAAAGGGAAGGGGGATTATCATAATATACGTAATGTTAATTGCTGCCATTATTTTGTTAGAACAGAGTTACAATCTTTTGATGACTAGCGACCATTTGGGCTTTTTTGTTCAGTGCTGAGACCCAAGGTTTTTTTAAAAAAGGATATTAAGTGACATGAGCTGCAACTTCTACCTCTCCCCGCTCCCGCGGTGCGTGTTCCTTAGTCGACGTACGTTTCGCAGACCTAGATTATGTTCTCGCGGACCCTTATAGTGGTCTGCGGACAACCGGTTGAGGACCCCTGCGATAAAAGTAGGTACTATCACGTTTGGTACCCATTCGTGTCAGGTCTATTTTCATAAATTTGTAGCGCGTCTTAAATAAAAATAATAAGTATAGGTACATAAGTTTCTTTAATAAAACTACTACTTCAACGTCGTTGACTAATAGAAAATTAATAACTAATGGCTAATTGCAGGTTTCCACGGAATTACCTTGTTCACCAATTTAATTTTGTCCTATAAAAAGTTTAAATTACAGCCTTTGTGGAAAATAATTTATGGAATCTTTGGTTCGAAGTCTGCGGCCAATTATTTTAAACGTAGTTCGGTTTTGTTTGATACTTCGATTTACTTAGGCACGTAATTAATGTTTTTATAATTGTTTGACGTCATTCAACGTTGCCGTCGGTTGGAACTTTTGAAATTCGGGTTGATTTGAAAATTTCCTCAATTTCAAAAGTTTGTTCAGTGAATACCTTTAGAAAGTAATTTAATAAGCGATTCTGTTGTTTAGATTCTAAATATAGAAAGTCGACAAATAAGACGTGAATAAATGTACCTGCTTATTGATCACAAAGTGAGCATAAATAGATATTTATGCTTCGTAAGATGACAAGGTTGTTTCTATTTATAATATTTCTGTTAAGTTTTATAAAAGTCAAAACATCAAAAACAAATTCAAAGTCTAGACAATATTAAATACTCAAAGTATGTGTGAGAGCAATGTGTGTACTGTGTATCCGGCAGTCTTTTGAAGAAAGTCTATCCAGTTTTGAGCAGACCAGTCATGACACCCAATGGACTGGATAAGTCAAACATAGCTTAGCTCAACAGTATCTAAAGGAGCCCCACAATCCGGATCCGTAGACTTTCTAATTGAAGATTGTAGTTTTAAATCCAAGGCACTACCACTGACTTTTCTAAATAGTGTGTGTATTAAAATTAATAAACTCAAAAATTTTAGATCATCTTCATCTGCCCTAGCCTTTTCCCAACTACGTTAGGGTCGGCTTCTAGTCTTACCGGATGCTGCTGAACACCAGTGATTTACATGGAGCGGCTGCCTATCAGACCTCCACAACCCAGATACTGGGTTACACGATACCCCTTGGTAAGACTGGTTGTCAGACTTTCGGGCTTCTGACTACCCGTAACGACTGTCAAAGATCTATAATTGACATCCGGGGCCAACAGCTTAATGTGCTATCCGAGGCACGGAGAGTGATAATTAATTTATTTAGTGATAAAAATTTTAGATCATTGTAGAGAAAAAATCAGCTCGTCTAAGAGATTTTCTCATTGGTGCGTAAAATATTAAGCAAATATAGAAATACCACAGTATAAAAAGCTCTTCTCTTTCCCTATTCTGATAATTAGACTGTGGAAATACTACAAACTCTTTATCTCTTTATTTCCTTTCCAAAACCGTAAATTGTACATCACGAAAGCAACTCCATACTTATTAATTCAACATTCTTTGTTACAGATAAAAAATGCAAGCCAGAAAACGTCAGAGGAAAAGGCGAGTGAAGAAAATCTGTGTTGTGCGATGGACGTGCCATAGAAAAATGTAATTTAATAAAAGAAAGTTAAAGTTCAAAATGGGTTTACCGGTATTCTGGCCAACAATGGGTAGATTCACGAACAGAGATTTGTTGGTGGTTGTTTTGTTCTTGTGCAGGACAATAGTTTGTGACAGTCAGTGTCCAAAGTTCGCGGAGAAGCCACTTGAGACGCGAGTTCAAGACGCGTCCATAGTTTTTAGAGCTGTGGTCGTACAAACACATTATCAGGTGAGTTTTATTATATTTTTATAATATATTTTATTGCAAGAGAATGTAGGCAATGTGGTTGCAAAACCCTTCAATGTAACTTTACCTGACTATACGTTCTATACCACTTCCGTTTAAAAAAAATACCCTGCAATTTTAATATTCAATACAACAAATATTGTGAAAGGAAACTAAGATTGATCTCTAACATTTATTTTTCTGATCAACATATCATAATACTTATGTAATTATAGAACTGCATAAGTTTTATGAAATATTCAGATAATTGGGTGTTATTAATATTTGACTTAAATGCTGCATTTTGCTCGTTAGTGAACGTCTATTTGGCTCGATCGTCGTAGCAAGAGTGATTCGTGATCGCCAGCCCTACGTCTCTGTTCTACCAACCGTGGCCAGGCGACGGTCAGTGTTGCCATAAAGTATATTGAATTCTCATTTCTACATTACTACATTACTACATTTATACATTATGTATAAAATATTTTTTTATTTATTTATTTACAAAGGCGGACTTAAGCGGAATTTTTCTCTGAAAAAAACATCTCTTAAAAAAAGAGTTCTCTCCAGAGGCTCAGAGAACCTCCTGACTATGCGAGCCGTGTCCCAACCTCGCAGGCCAAGTGTAGATATTTTATCTGTCCATAAAGTACCTACTTACATTATATTATTATTAACCAATTCATATCTAATTACAAATTATTCGATTCTATAGTTTCAAACAATCGCCACCAAACAGATAACGAACCAAATTCTTCGACTCCTTTATGACAACAACATTTGTCATCACAAGCAGAGCGTAAAATTTTACAACCCAAAGCTTCCATTGCCATCAAAGTGAGGTCTGAAAGGCCCTATTGAGAATTTAGTAGCTTTAAGATAAACTGAATATGCTTATCTTTGTACGAACAATAGTCCTTTATGAAGTGGGTTGATCTCTAATTTTATAATTGCTTAGACCCGATAATTTTGTATGGAAATTAATATTTCGCTGGTTCTGCTCTGAATGGTTTTAATTTTCATTTAAATGGGCTTTTCAGCAAACTATGAGATAATGCCGAACCATTCATTATATACATTAATGTATGTAATCCTTTTGAACAGGGGTTTTCTGAACTGTGAACTGCGATTGTACTAAGTACATAAAAGTTAAATGCATTTGCAGACAGCCCACTCGTACGTACTATGCCACTCGTGATGTGATTCGTACTATGGAATCGTGATAGCCTAGTGGTATGACTGTCGACCGGCAAGTCAATTTTGATTCCCTTGAGAATGTCAAAATATTGTTGCCGCATAAACGGCCTTAACTTTTTTACTTTAACTTAAAGTTGATTTTTTCACAGCTTTAAGAAACTGTAGACTAGTGTAGACAGTATATAGTTTTAATTTCAACTCGATACCTTCCAGGCAGAAGGACAATAAAATGATCCTATAAGGTTTCCTTTTGAGTTACAACTACCACTACTAACACAAAAAGCAATTACGTAATCGTTATAAGTTTGATTCAAATCGATACGTATCCAATTAATAACCTTTTTCAACTCGAAAGTCATTTAAAAACGTCACTATTTTCATTATACAGTACCTCCATTCAATATTTGATTCCATAATATGAAATTAAGCAATAAAACAAACTTAACTGTTGTGTTTAATTAAATGCAAATGTAATCAGCTTGTCTGTGTGAAATATTACCGATGAATTAATGGAGTTTGAACAATCAATGCCATATTGAACTTGTTTTATTTAATCATTCGGAAAACTGTTGCCCTCAGTGAGTAATTAGGTTAATGAAAGATTATATTATATTAACTAAATAACATATTTATAAATAAACTAGCGACCCGCCCCGGCTTCGCACGGGTGCAATATACTTATAAACCTTCCTTAAGAATTACTCCATCTATTCAAAAAAAACGCATCAAAATCCGTTGCGTAGTTTTAAAGATCTAAGCATACAAAGGAACAGACAGACGGCGGATAGCGACTTTGTTTTATACTATGTAGTGATTAATCAGCCTGTAACTGTCCCACTGTAAGGCAAAAGATCGAGTGGAGATTTCGAATTTTCTTTTCAATGTTTTCTTTTACCATTACTCAGTGGTATCATAATTATATTAACTGGAACTTTTACACTTCCACATTTAACCATCTTAAATGGTATGATGTTCGCCCCTTGTATGGCTAGCATGTGTTCATTCGTTTATCAACAATTTTGTACAAATACTTAATAAAAATGTTTATATATATTACAAGTAATTATTTAAGTTACATCTATATAGCTTTATTCTCTATCTGCAAAGTTCATTCAAAGGTATGCTAGCCATGAGATGATTGAATGTGAAGGAACAAAATTTCCGAACTTTAGTGTCCGCATAGTGTTCATAAATCATCATCTGCCTAGCCTTTTCCCAACTATGTTGGGGTCGGCTTCCAGTCTTACCGGATGCAGCTGAATACCAGTGTTTTACAAGGAGCGACTGCCTATCAGACCTCCACAACCCAGATACTGGGTTACACGATACCCCTTGTTAAGACTGGTTGTCAGATTTTCGGGCTTCTAACTACCCGTAACGACTGTCAAAGATCTACAATTGACAGCCGGGGCCAACAGCTTAACCTGCTATGCGAGGCACGGAGAGTGATAATTAATTAATTAAACTAATTAAACTTACGAAAAGTCAGAGGTGCCTTGGGTTCGAACCCGAGACCTCTGACTTGCCAGTCAACGGTCACCATCACTAGGCTATCACGACTCTAATCACGACTCATAGTGTTCATAAATACTTTATAAAAATATTTATGTATCTGTATGGGATATACGGGAAAATTAAATTTCTCGCAGACGACGTAGGGCCCTAGAGGGCGATAGATGATAAATAAGATTTTCTCCTATATCATGGATCCAATTTAAAGACATAATTTCATAGCGTACACACGCCAAAAACGAACTAATATACCAAAAACGTTTCTAGAGATTACACAGTTATTTGCTCCACGCAGGGATCATATCCTTACACTTAGCGTGGCAAACCAATCGCTTAGCTACTGCGCCAAATGTGTCGTCATTAATTTAAAAGTACGCAATGTTAAAGTAATCCTCGAGATGCCTGTTTGTTAAGAGGAACATTGATCTCAAGGACCCAATTAATTATGTTAATATGCTTCTTGATCTCACGAGACTTTATGAAGATGTTTTAAAATTATGATGCTGCGTGATGAGTTGTTTTATTAGAATTTTCGGTTGATGAAAATGTCAATTTAGATTCGGTGATTTTTGTAGTATTTGTTCTTATTAATTTATGATCATTATAAATACAAGAAAGATATTACAAGAGTATTTAAAACAGTATTAATACACTCACTAAAAAAGTAGTTTTGTATTTTTAGAAATCAATTAACAGCATTTTTGTCTACTTTTATAACTAGCTTATTGCACTTTTGACTTAAATATCAAGCCCGCCCCCGAATTTCGAAGACTTATATTCAGCAGCTTCGAGTTATATAAGAAGCTAACCTAATCTAACATTGGAAATTGTAAAGGAGATATTAATTATCTTCTTTTTTGTCTCTTTCAAATTATCCTCGGACAATATTAAATATTTCCACATTAAAACCAGCCAATAATTAAGAAAAAAAAACCGCTTACATCGTTGTCTTTATCAAACCAATTTGTTATTTAGAACATTGAATCCATAGTAATACGGTAGGTATGGACATATTTGAGGACGAGGTCCCAAGACACTAATGATACATAAATTCCTTCATCCCAAATGAGAAAAGCGACATATATCGTATCACGAATAAATTCTTCGAAGGACATCCCCGATGAGGGATGAGTCGGTAGGCTATACCTATAGCATAGCGTAGCGTGGCTGTTTAATTAAGTTCTCGGATCGCCTGATAAACGCGTTTAAGTGAGGGTCGCCTTAGTATTTAGCTACCAAACATGAGGAAGTTAAGTAGAGTGGATGCTGGAAATATTTTGATAGCGTATTTTAGATTTATTATTTAATTAAATCTACCGCTCCGTCAAGCGTAAGTTTTAGCTTTAATTCAAAAAACCAAGCGTATTTTTTTCTTTTTCATTTAGAATTTTTTATACAAAGTGTAGTTAGGTATATACCAGAGAGCTTTAGCACAATAATTAACGAAAAATGTAATGTAAAAGGTAAAATTAAAAATGTACTATTAAATATTTTTAGAAGAATAAAAGGGGAATCTTTACGCCAGATTCTGAAGCTAAATGGTGTAGTTGGCGAATTGATAATATTGTTTCGAGACGTAATTTGCTTACATTAACTTGCGTTCTACATATCAAACACCTAAGCAGATCGATAGGGTAAGAAAAAAAATGACACGGCTTTTCAGGCAGGTAATTTTATATTTTCCACAAAACAAAACATGTATGATGTACACAGGTGAGATGTTGCCAATAACTTCAAACATATTACGACTAATAAGTGTCATATATTGCCAGCTTTAATGTATTTATGTTGCTTCAATTTATCATTTTTTTACGTAAATAATATGTTAAACGATTCCACTACTTCTTCATTTTCGTTGATAGATATCAGTTCAGATTTAGGTTCAGATTCAGTTGATGATTAGGAAATTGAAGATCTATCTGCGAATGACATAACGTTGTGAATTCACTCGATAAGTAGCAATGGCTTGAAAAGTAGAGTCACAATATAGATTGCAATATTGCGGTCGAAAATTTTGCAAATCATTTGAATAGAAGGTAAAGAGTTTATAATAGGAAACTGTTACTTTACGTATTATGCGATATCTATAGTAAAATAGAATAAAGATATATTGATACACGATAAAATATAAAATAAATTATACGTTAAGTTGGACGTAAATTAAGGACATTAAATAAATATTACTTGCTCTAGCTACTACTATTACACTAGCATGTAAAGCCTGCGTCTGATCTCTATCCAATCGTATTGGATTACCATTTCATTAAACTATGAGAGTGAGGGAATATCTTTATAGAGTACTTGTGTTTGCGTACACACTTGTGTACTATAAAATTTCCAGTTGCCTCATCTCCGTTGAGATTGGTCGCTGTGACCAAAATTCGGTTTTAGGACATTATTGTCAGAAGTCAGAAGATATTACATGCTTATATATATTTACTTTATTTTGCATACGCCCTTATAAATGATTGTAATTTTAATTTCAAACGGCCGAATGCTTATCAGAGCTTTATTTGTAAAGCTCATTTATATTACGATTCGTGGAAATTATAAGCGGATTGAACACAAATTAGCTTTGTTCCCGATAACTGAGAGGAATATAAATTTGATCAGTTTATTACATAATTTGTCTTTCGTTTCGATAGAAACGCTTAAAGAAATATTGACTTGAGAAATTATGTCTTCAACAGTAGTTGGTTTACTGGATAAAATTTCTATTGTTTTATTATTAGTTATTATATAGAATTAGAACTATTCGGTGCTCGTTAAGATTTAAGCATAATCGTTTTCAAATATTATTCATGTTAATGTTGAAATCCTAAGAGAAATTTATGTACCTACTACACCTACAACAAATTTTTAGAAATTTCAAATTTTAGAAATTGATTTCGCGTCACCTCAAGGACCTTAATCTATACTATGAGATGATGCAAAATATTAGAGACTAGCGACCCGCCCCGGCTTGCACGGTTACGCTAATATGCATGTATTATACATATAAACCTTCCTCTTGAATCACTCTATCTGTTGCGTAGTTTTAAAGATCTAAGCATACACAAGGACTGACAGACGCGGGAAGCGACTTTGTTTTATACTATGTATTGATACTCATTTGTTAAGTTTATCTGATGCAGATTTTTTTAAGCTAGATAATGGAATAAATAACTCAATAGTGAGAACGAAATAAGAGGGTAGTATAGCGCTCTGTACACAGAGAAACAGGTCTCAAGTCTGGATGCCAAAAGAGAAAAGTTGGTCAGAAAGGATCGTAACTACCGTAAGAGGCTGTAAATAGCCTGACAACAAAATAATATGAATGCAGGAAATACGCAAAATTTTTGTACATCTGGTACCTACAAGTAAAATGTTCTAGACATAACATGCTCTCAATTAACATCCGGGATATCTTAACGGCCGTTTCCCACAATCCCACAAATTAGGTCCAACGTCGGTTTGGCAAAGATACGCCATTTGCGACGCGAGACCGTATCGCAAATGAAAAACAATAATGAGACAATCTGTTTTGCGGGTAGTAAGGGTTTTGGTAATTAGGACTTCACTGACTTTTGTCTGTGGCTTCACTCGCATTCATTCAGAGTTTGAGTCAATGATTCGAATGACACGTGGCGCTATCTATCATCAGAAGAACGTTTTTGTTGTTTTCTTTTAGAACAGTACTTTTTCGGGATAAAAAGTACCTCATGTCCGTTTCTATACACCTGATAATGTGTATGTCAAAATTTTAGGATGATCGGTTCAGTGGTTTAGGCGTGAAAAGATAACAAAATAACTTTTAGATTAAAGCAGTTATTACACTATTTACTTTTTATGAAATCAATTAAGTAAATAGGAAGGTGTAATTGAAGTTATATTTAGTTAGTGCGGTTAGAAGGTCCCGACCGCACTACTTCCTAAATTGTACATGATTTAGGAAAGCGTAATCGCATCACTACTCAATTTGCAAGTTGTCTGTCCTTTTTTTAATCTATTTATTTATTGAGGCTTTTGTCCACAAGGTGGATATGCCAGCCTCATGGGAACACTCCCAAAAAAATCCTCACAATACAAATTCTTACTTCATCAATAGTTAAAGATTAGAAAAAACAGATTTTATAAATTTAATTTAGGATTCTATTTAGTCTAGTGTAACCACTGGTTTCCGATTTCCTATTTAGAGTATTTCTAAATAGATTTCCTAAAAAATGAATGGTGTAATATTCCCTTTAAGCTGAACGCAGACTAGACACATCGGTCTCAAGATAGTGCTCGGCGCAAAACTATCTTGAGACTGACTTGTGTCTAGCCTACGTTCAGCCTAAATCTAGAGTTGAGCTGAATCACAAGGCTAGGCAGACCTAGCCTTTTCCCAACTATGTTGCGGTCGGCTTTCAGTCTTACCGGATGCAGCTGAATACCAGTGTTTTACATGGAGCGACTGCCTATCAGACCTCCACAACCCAGACACAGGGTTACACGATACCCCTTGGTAAGTCTGGTTGTCAGACTTTCGAGCTTCTGACTACTCGTAACGACTGTCAAAGATCTACAATTGACAGCTTAACGAACGTGCTATCCGGGGCACGGAGAGTGATAATTAATTTATAAAACGCACATAACTTACGAAAAATCAGAGGTGCGCGCCTTGGGTTCGAACCCGAGACCTCTGACTTGCCAGTCAACGGTCACCACCACTAGGCTATCACGACTCAAGCAAGCTAGTCTTGTGCAAAATATGAAAACGTTTGACAACAATCTTCTAAATGTTGTAGCAAGTGGACAGGAAATAGCTAGACTCTGCCAACTCAATGTTATTCTAGATTTGTGTGAATGACACTGTTACATTAAATTGTATTTGGCTCAGGCACAAAGTCGCATCGCGGCAGTATCCGTAGTTATTATATGATACAGAACCTTAAAGCCGGGCACTTACACAATCATACGCCTACCGCAAGGGCAATTTAGGGTATTTAAACTGGGACCCTAATTTGTCTTATAAGGTCATTCAGGAAATGGAAATTTACACTCACCACACTTATGCGGCAATTTTGGATTATTTCCCTTATTCTCGTCTACATAATTTAAATGCATTATAATTTAATTACAAAGTCTTATAAATAGGCTAATAAGCAATTCATTTCTAATATTAAACATTAAAATCTCTTAATACTAAGAGCCGACTTCACCACTGACACTAAACGCGATCAATTCAAGTTACATTCGATTCAAGAATTTAACTGAACTTACTTTTATTAAACTCGGTTTTTAAAAGTGAATGGTGAAATTGGGTCTAAGAATGTGTTGATTATCTTGAAATTTTGCATATACGTTGTCAGGTACACAGAAATGGACATAGAGTACCTTTCATTCCGAAAAAAGTATTGTTTCCGAGGAAATCAACAAAATTGGAGTCGCCATGTTCGCCATTCAGTCATAAAAGGATTAATTAATACTATTACATTTTCATTTATTCATTTACTATTGTAAATGAATAATTATAAAATACATTTTTAAATATTTATAAAAAATAAAAATATAAATTTAAAAATATAAAATATACCTAGTAATGAAACAACTTTTTAACGGATATAACTCGCGTTTTTATTTTGATAATACAATCCTGACGTTTCAAACTTTACGTTAAAAAGTTGTTTCATTATGTTGAGTGTTCGCGAAAGTTTGAGACTATAAAATATAGTAGCCCACCGGTATCGGGGACAGGGTCCAAGCTAACGGTGAAAAGGGCTCCAGAGAAAGAAACCTCCTGACAATGCGAGCCGTATCCAAGAGTACCGCATTCTGCATCAAGCTCTTAATCCAGCCATCTAACGAGAGCCTCTTAAGGTGTTGATCGAGGCTCTTGGGTATTAAACCATGGACTGAAACGACTATCGGCACAATGACAGCTGAGTCCACATCCCACATGTCGACAACCTCGCAGGCCAAGTCTATTATATTTATTTACTAGCTGTTCCCCGCGACTTTGTCCGCGTTAAATTAAATTTTCCCGTAAACACACGTTGATAAGCAGCCAGACTGCCTGTTTTTTCTGACTTGAATCACAGATATTGTTATTTTTTACTGAAAACTCAACTTTTAAAAAATAAAAAATAGCCTATAGCACTCAGGAATAAAGTAGCTTCCTATTGGTGAAAGAATTTATAGGATCGGATCGGTAATTCCAGAGATTACCCCTGACATACATACAAACATACAAACTTTACCTCTTTATAATATTATTTATTTATTTATTTACACATGTATATTGAAATCTAAACATTTTCCTAAGTAAATAACTCATCAAATTTGATATAAACATAAACTTATTTTCCAAACATAACTTGCTTGAACGTGTAAAGGTATTCTCACCTAATTCTGAAACCGATATTAACCTATAAAATAGATAACGACCTTAAGATAAAGGTCGTAAGGTTAATATTGGCTTATCATTTATTACATGTGATATCCCCCATATAATTTTATGGGATACTATGTTCTTATTATTGTAAGTTCAATAAAGGTATGGATTGGATCTGATATGATATTATGAGTTATATTTTGTTATCGTGAGGAAGATGGCAAGTAATTTTGTATGAGAATATTACTTGTGAAGAAAATGTACTTTATTTATAAAACAATAGTAGTAGGTATATGAAAAATATCCATAATCCAAAAAACCGGCCATTTGGAAGTCTGAGTCATGCGGATAGTAGGTAAAAACGGAATCCACGAGTTCTTGAGAAAAGGGTTTTGACAAAGAGACAAACGGATAACGAGCTGAGGTACAGGAACGATAAAGGTTCTTTTTTTTCTTTTTGAGGTAGGTACGGAACCTTAAAAAATATGTTCAACTTAAAGTAAATTCCAAAAGAGAATGATGATGAGTGTTAAAATGCTTATTAAATTTACCTTCATTGATAAAAAATTAAAATCTCTCGACACAAATACTTCAATTTTGTTAATTATTTACATTCGTAGAGAAGCTACGAAGCCAAATTCAAACACACAGACATACAGATACACAGACACACAGAAATGACAAATTTATAACACCCCTCTTTTTGCGTCGGGGGTTAAAAATTCTACGGCCATTGAAAGTAATAGGTATAATAACTGCGTGGGTTTGTCATTTCAGTCTAGATATTTTTATCACCAGTTTTTAAGTTCGATATTGAACGTAAATTAGCCGCCTGTGACGTGAAAATAGAGTGCTCTGATGGGCAATATTATATTGCTAATACTCTATTAGATCTACGAATGTAGGTACAGTCAACAGCAAAAGTAGATGATCAAAATCAGAAATTCAATACCAATGAACGGAGTTCGCGAAATATATGACAGCTGTACTAGTAGTAAATGTTTGGTGTAATACAATCACATACTTTTGAATCACTTCGACGCCACACAGTCTGATTTTGATCATCTACTTTTGCTGTTGACTGTACCTAACATTTTATGGCACGAATGTAATAATAGACATAATTGAAATTTTTGTAACTTTGGATCATACATTTTCTAAGTTGTAATGAATAAGTAAATTTCACAACATTAATATTTCTTTATGCAATAAACCCATACACTTATTTGTGCGCACAATGAGAAAAGTAATTTATATAAAGTACCTATATTTATTGACCCTAATATATACAGGGTTATTTGTAAAACACCAGCATCCTTAAAAGGGGTCATTAAACTCATCATTATGAACAACTTTTACTATGGGACCAACTCTGAAATCGCAAAAAAAATCTGCTGTTCCATATATTTATGTTCACATGACTCAACAAAATGTATGGAACGGCTGTATCTATCATGAACAGATTGATTGATTGATCGATAAACAACTTGTAAAATATCAGCTTGCATACACGCAAAAAAAAAATCACTTCCCATACAAACTCACCGATCAACTTTCGCTCTTTGTATGAAAAACCACATAGTTTTTTTTTGCGGAATTCGCAATCTAATGTTTTACAAGTTGTTTAGTTTATATAGGTAGAATTGACCTTCTATAGAGTCAAACACTGTTTATTTTACACGTTGTATATTATACACAAATTATAAATGAATAATTATGAATATTAATTAATTATACAAATATAATGTATCCGACTAGTTAAAATTCAATTTTCATCTCTTTAAATACTTTTCACGTGCTATTAAATCATACAAGTAACTACATAAAGTTTCGACTGAAGCCAGCGTGAACTGCTATCCATATCATAAGTTACGGCGCACTTACGACGCTTAACTCGACGTGGAACTCTAGCAGATGTTTTACAACCACTTATGGGAAACTTATGTCGTGTCATGTGTATGGAGTTTTAGTTAGCGTGAAATTCATGGAATAAGACACTGTCAAGAGCTTCAATTTAAGGAAGAGTGTTATTTACGCACCTTTTTAACCCTAGAGTGAGCGCGTCTAGGCGCGAAACGTCAGTGGGCGCGTGGGGAGCATTTTGCCGCTCTTTTTCTTTGACCATTTTAAGTGGGAATACTGCATTTGATTTATTTTAGTTTATCAGGATTTAAGTAAAACACATATAAGTAATGATAAATCAACATATTTATTAAACTTTCATGTAAGAACTTTGGTTTATAAAAGATTTTGGAAAATGTAACATTTTAATTGACTTTTTTTTACTTATTTTACATTATGCATTATAATACATATTGAAATGGAAAAAAACATAAAATATATATATATTTTCTACATCTACAGGATATGCTTTAGCAAAATAATCTTCACATATGTATGTGCAATGTTCACTGCACAGTTTCTTTGAGCATCTGCAACAGCCTTTTTTACACCTATACTGACAGGGACATTTACTGCATTTGCCCTCCTTCTTTGAAGATGATGCTTGTCCTATTGGCACTTTGGCGAGCAATTTGGTTCCTCAAAGGAATATTTAATGCCTCAATAAAAGATCTTGTAGTTATATACGGCATACGTAGGACCATCGCAATTTCTTTCAAATACAATCGCCGTAGGACAATATATGACCATAAGTACATACTACATATATTATCGCCCATCTTGTTGTAATTTTTTCTTTTTATTCACGTGATACTAATAATTCCTGAAACTATGAACGTTTTTTTTTAGTTTTTACAATAAGTGTACCATAAAACAAAGTCTACATTTCAATTTTCTAAAAATATATGACACAATTTTTACTTACGTGAAAAGGCGCGCGGTGAGCAAATTGCCGCCTGGCGATGACCGATGGTAACAATCTTCTCCTCAAGCAGCTCCTCGCACACTGATGGCACCCAGCCTTTCGGGACGAGTTATGAACAAAAATGGGGGCAGCTACTAAAAAGCGCAAACTTAACGGATAATTGGTTTAAGAATTATTAACGATTTTTTGGTGAGGGCGGCAAAATGCTCATAGCGCGCCCACTCTAGGGTTAACTTTGATTGTTTTTGTGAATTTTTTACATGTTATAAGCACATGGCGCATGGCGTAGAAATATAGCCCTAGGCGTAGAAAGTGATTTGAAATTTCCACTGATTCTGATGGGATACGGTGGCTCAACGGTTAAAGCGTCGTGAGTTTAAATCCCATCCGTATCAGTTGTTTTTTCAAATTTCTTATTTAAATTATTATATTTAATTGTTTTTTTGACTGATGAAAAGGAGAAGATTCTCAATTCGATTCATGTCTGTCTGTTTGTGTCTTGTGTACTATCCATTAGTCAGTGGATTCAATTACCTCCAGGAAATAAAATATATCAATAATGTTAAGTAGTGATAGCCTAGTAGAATGACCGTTGACTGGCAAGTCAGGGATCAGGACCCAAGGCACGCACCTCTGGGTTCTGACTTTTCGGAAGTTATGTACGTATTATAAAATTAGTAATCACTTGGGGGCTTAGCCAAGTTGACTATCTACAATTGCTAACGCTTTAGAAAACAAAAGCAATGTATAGTAATAGATTCTATTCATTTATTTTGACCACGTGACATAACGATAAGCTATACATTTGTTTCATTTTCTATAGCGTTAGCGATTGTAGATGGTCAACTTGACTAAGCCCCCTGTTCCGTGCATCGGAAAGCACATCAAGCCATTAGTCCCGGCTGTCATAAAGATCTTGGACAGTCTTATAGGGATCATTAAATCCTGACACCTAATTTTACTTTAGATTATCGTATCCTTATGTTTTGCAGGAGACAAATAGGCAGTCAGTTAATGAAAAATTGATATTTAGCTGCGTCTGATGAGATTAGAAGCCTACCCCATCAAAGTTTGGGAATAATAAGGCTAGGAGAATTATGAAATAAAAATGTCTACTTACACAAAAGTTCACGAAAACTTTTAATTACTCTTTGCGTATAATTAATTCATTTTGTAAAAGATAAATGAAGACGAAGGGGATGTTTATTTAGGTAATGTTTAAATTATAATTAGATAAAAGAAGAGTCCTTATAATTATCATACAATGATTATAATTTAGGTAAATTCTTTACAACTTTGTTTTAGTAATTTTAATTTTACTGACTTGGTTTATTATGTTTTTATGCTCTGGTTTTATGTGGGATATAAAATAAAACCTCTCTGCTGAATCCTTAAGGCGTGGATACTTGCTAATCTGCTATCTCGCTCGCACATTGAAGATATAAAATTAATATAGTTATGAAATATCGTTACAAAGTTTCAGCAAACATTTCAGCTTGATCGAAACATGTTTTCAAATAAAAAGAATAGCTTTAAATGATTTTTTTATTCTAAGCTATTTTTTATTTGAGAACATGTTTCGATCAAGCTGAAATTTTTGCTGAAACTTTGGTTTAGTTCGATTTTTCATAACTATATTAACTGATTATTTAACTTCAATGTGCGAGCGAGATAGTAGATTAGCAAGTATCTGCGCCTTAAGAAAATAGTCGTGATGTTTTGTTGCCGTTTTATTGTAGGTCTTATCACAACAGGCCAGTGAACCGCATTAAAAAAATTGTTATGATTTGAATAAGCTATGTTTGTTTTAATGTATGTGCGTTTGTTTATCTGTTCCCTCGTAACTCATTAACTATTCATTGTAATTCGGAATATAATATGTCAATCGATACTTCTTACAATACTGCTTGTTATAGAACACAATTTAAATATTACAAAATTAAACATGGTGGATTTAAAAATTATTTAAATGAGTAGTTAGGTCATGATTTTATCTTAGTAAATCTGCTCAAAGTCAACGATAAAATTGAATAAGTCTATAATTCAATAATTGAAGTTAATTGAGTAAGAGCTCTTTTAAATTATTAATTTTAATATAGACGGCATCCACAAAAATTGTATCAAATTCATCGTCTCCAACTTTCCATTTCCTAGTTTTAAGTAACGCAGATTTCGATTATCAAAAAGATTACAGAATTATAGAAACTACAGAATGCCACATGCCAAGATACAAACGCTTGCAATACTAGAGCATTGCCGATGCTGATCTAGAGGCTTACTGATGCGTTCCCATCTTTTCCCCAACCTTACACTCTAGACCAGGTCTCTCTTGTGATGAACGGGCCTACAGGCAGGCACTGGACGGGGAAGCGAGGCGCGTTTGTGGTACCCGGACCTGTCCGATACAGTGCGAGGAACACGCAGGGGGAGACGTTTTTAGTGGGTGCAAGCCCCACATAACCGTACGTCCTCGGACGTGCGGTATGCGGAAGGCATTTTTTACTTCCCCCGGCCACAAAAAAAAAGGTCTCTCTTGTGAGAGCGTGATTCCTCTCCGCTCTACCCTACCACAGAAAAAACAGAAACTACAACTTATTTAGTAAGAGCAATGTTTTAAAACCAGACATTATAAATGACTGTTCACTTAAGAACCACCTGAGTATATTTCTCCAAGGGATCCTAGGGATAAAAAACGAAATACGGATTCACCAAAACGTCTGCGACATATCCATAAAACGTGAAGATAATCGCGTAGCAAGTAATAAAAACCTTAACATAGGAAAATCTACCTTGAAAGTTTCTGATAAGGTTATTTTTTCTTTAGAGGGAAAAGAGACTCTTAAAGTTCCGTGGATCTGTCTTTTCTCATACGGGGTAAGACGGTTAGGAAATATTAATAATTTTCTGCGTCTCTAGAATTTTCTTTTACCGTAGATAAGGATAAAGTTTTTGTTCCGGGGGACTTGCCAGGTACTCGTATGTTGCAAGCAGGAGCTAAGTAATTAAGAATAAAGGTGTTTATGTATTAAGTGAAGGTGTATCGATACGTATGTCATAGAACTTGAGCGATTATCTGCTGTTAGTGTCATGAGTTCTTACTCCGTACAATAAAAACATGATACAAGAGATACTAACTATATTTTGTTACAATCTTACAGAATACTCTTGCACCGAGGATATAAGTACCAAAGGTGTATTTTTATTATGCTCCTACTCTACCTGTGTCCTCTTTTTTTTTTGTAGAGGGGAAATGCACCGCATACCGTCACGCCCGGGGTATGCGGGACGGTTATGTATGTATTTTCGATGGCCCATTTTGATTACTTTTACAATTTTTTTTATTCTCTTGTTAGTAATTTGGTATGCATGTGGGATCGATTTGGGAGCGATGAATAAAATAATAATAATCTTTTGTTCTGCACTGTCTTTTACGTCCTTATACCATCGTCGTCTTCAGTCGTCTATTGTTTTCAAAATCCTGTAATTCTATCGTCTATATCCCTCTCCCTTTCCCACCCATTCTTTCTCTCTTGCTTGGACTCGCGTTCTGTTTCCAATATGCATTATTTGTAACCATATCAAATTTACAGTTGATAGTATTTTTTTGGATATGAATAAGTTAAAAATACTTTTTTCTATTTGTTTCAGAGTAAAACACTAGACTTGGCTCTAGTGTCAATATACAGAGGAGGCGTTGAATTGGCTTCAATCAGTCAATATGCAGGTTCACCATACAACACTACAGATAGGTGAGTACCTAAGCGAAGTACAGCACGAAGAAAAACATGTTAATATATGAAAATAAATTAAAAGCAAGTTCGAGAAAAAATATTGCATTTATGGGCAATCATACTGATTTTAATACAATATGTTCATTTCATTACACGGGCGGGTGATAGGAAGTCGTACTCTTTATAGGTTTTATGGAGAAGAAGTGAAATACAATACAATCTCGACCACTGCGCACTGACTGGACTACTAGTAACATTAAATAAAATCTTTTTAAAAACAAAAGCTTATTCTATCCATGTTTTATTGAGATTGTAATTTATTGGCTAGCCTGACATGATTTATTAGCAGCAACAGCAAGCTTTCAATGTAATCAAAACATTGATTTTCCTAATAAATAATGACTTTTCTTTATTACTTATCATTGCGATAAGTAATCTATAGCTGAAACAGACGATTTTTCTTCAAAAAGAAAAACAGATACCTTATGTTATTTTTGTTAAAAAAAAAACTTACTAGTACTTATACTAGGTACTTATCCATGGCTTCGCCCGAGTCGGAGCAGGATGAAAGTATTCTACATCTATATTAAAACGTGAAACGAAAACTGTGGATCCCTTTTTAAGAATATTGTGCGTACGGACGTGTGTGAAACTTGGCATAGTAAACGTTTATATGGAGGTATTACCCCCGATATATTATATATACGTACAAACTTTACCTCTTTATAATATTAATATAGATAAAGATT
Source organism: Protodeltote pygarga (assembly GCA_936450705.2). Classification (NCBI taxonomy): domain Eukaryota; kingdom Metazoa; phylum Arthropoda; class Insecta; order Lepidoptera; family Noctuidae; genus Protodeltote; species Protodeltote pygarga. Next base: position 2,814,901 of record OW388257.2, on the reverse strand, counting down.
TTGATTTTGAAAGCAATAAATCGAACCAAATTTTTTTTTTATTTAACTAGAAATTACAAGACAAAATTCAAACAATTTTTTTTAAAACACTGTCTGGATACAAAAAAGTGTTGTTAAAAAGAAATTCCACTGGCGCGAATGGTTTTGCTAATCTATCAAAGGGTACGCTTTCCAATTACCGACAAAACGCTACAGACTGGCCGTTAGTGATTTCTTTCAAAGACAGACTCTGTGAAGCTTATATTTTACCCTTTGTTTTTGAGCGCTCAATTTGTTAAAGGTTTTGTATGCTTTGGGGTTCAATGTGATGGTTCAAACAAAATCGCTTTTTGTCATCTTTAAATTTATATAGATCATCATTTTATATAGCTAGACTAGTGGTATGACCGTTGACTGGCAAGTTAGAGGTTCCAGGTTCGAACCCAAGGCGCGCACCTCTGAATTTTCGTAATTTCGTAAGTTATGTGCGTATTATAAATCAATTATCTACTAAGTGATTACCTTTCGCCTCTATTAAGTTATTATTAGGTCTATTGGATAGGTCTTTACTTTCGGGGACTTGTTATATCGTATTACCAGACGTACACACGCCCTTACCGTATGTAGTGTATATAGCACCTCCGGCCTTAGGGCCAGTAACACCCTGGTCAAAAAATATTTTGCCGCCCACTTACGAGTGTTAATTTTTTGCTGCATACACAATATTGAGGGTATGGAGCACGGGGTGTAAGAGATTCAAGACCTCGGCTTCCCATCGACCCCCCCCCCCTAACGCTGGTACTACACCTCCTTCTTATATGTATGCGTGTAGCTTGTAACATTATTCGTTATGCGTATATACTCCAACCTAAAGACTCTTCTTTTATTTGATACTTTAACGCTCGTCTCCGTACCGTATTCGTGTGTAAGTGGATTATAATTTTGTGACTCCATTAGCATTATACCAACTTATTACGTGTTGTTATGTCTCTCTTGTCTTTCCCAATTTTCCTAAAATTGTTATTGGTACTATAACGTAAATTGTGGAGAGACTAACAAGCTATATTAAAGTCTTATTAACGAAGCAAATAAAGTTAATTGAGGAAAAGTGTAAAATCTTTTTATAAAATGTACACATAATAACAAAATATTGTAATTATACGAATATTCATTATTTATGTAAAGATCATAATACGAGTTTTATATAATATCAGGCTAATTTAAATAAAACGAAAGGTACAAAAGACGTTTTCGTTGCAAATCTTCAACAAATAACAGCCGTTTCAAAACTCCCACAAACTTTCGCTACCCTTTCACATCAAATATTTGACTTGAAAGTTACACCAAACGTTTCCTTTACTGAAGTAATCCTTTACCGCAAACCCGTCACAAATCATCTCACTTACAATCAAGGAAAACAGTGCGATGTAAGACCTCAATTCCACCGTGTTGCGTAATAAAACGGTTAACAAAACAAACTTAGTAAAAGCCACGTAGCGGTATTGAAAGTGCTGAAGTTTGCCCAAGAAGTCCGGGGCAAACACGCACAAGTTCAGCTGTGTGGGATAAATTATAAGCTATGACAGACAATGAGAACGAAGTTGTAATTGTTGCGAGTTATGAGTTGGTTGTTGCAGTGGTTTCAATTAGAACTGTGATATAATTATACAACGTCTTATTTGTATGCCTGGGAGAGATATAGACACTTTTGTAAAACAACAGAAATTTATCACTGATGTTCTTTCTTTATGAAACAAGTCTTTAAACAGATAAAACTCGCGTTTTTTTATAAAACACGCCTGACGTTTTGAGATCTTTGCAGATCTCGTGGTCGCAGGCAGACTGTCTTTCTTTTTTTTCGTCTGCCATATCTACTATAATCCATGTATCATGGGATTGGTCGACTCAAAATGTCTTTTTCTATTCTTCTCTATTAGTTAAAATTTGATCATTTATTCATTATTATCAGTGATGTCATCTAGTTCCTTGCAATAAAGGCAAGCATTTTGTCTTTCAGATTGTACCCAAAATCCAATTGCAGACTCTTTCATTGTCAACTTATTTGATATGAAAATTGATGGAGCATGTCCTTATTTGCTAATCAGCAAGCTATAATTTAACTGAGCAGCCATACTTTCCCAAGAAAGCGAGATAGAAAGAAGTGATGAAATTTTAAATATAATATATACAAATTAATTAAAGACAATTCTAATAACAGACAGACAATAACCACGGTTTCGAAAATATTTGCTAATAGCCATAACAATGTGTTTGCGTTTAAATGAGATAAAACGAACACTCGCTCGCACAAGTTCATGGGCAACTACTGTATTAAAATGCTCGGAACAGCTGCTTGCTTGCCAGTAACGCCGGATGCCACTGAAATAGTAGTAGTAATAGTAGATTCCTACTGTTTCAAATTAATACAAAAAGGGAAACGCCTATTTTTGGCCATGATTGGCCCGAAAAAGTGGTTAATACTAAAAAAATACTCGTTTATTATCTTAATTATTACTACCACATAAGAGTTCCTACTACTACGGAATCAAAAAGCGATAATAACAAGTTCCTCAATCAATAATTGCATTGTTTAGCATTTCCTGTTGTAAAGTCAATCCCATGGAGCATATACAAAGGTCAATCCTGTCGAGATAGGGATTTCATTTTCCGTTGAAAAAAATCGATAAAAGAATTACAGGTAATCGAAAATCTAATAATTTAAATTCTTTTTTTTGTAGCTGTTTCGCTTTTGATTACGTTGTACATCTTTAAATAAAACATGAATTAATTAAATACGCAATAGTTTATCGATTTATATTCAGTTTATAAAAACACCGAATTCAAATGATTACAACAGTATTTTCGGTTCATCTATCTATAATATAAAAATGAAATTAAAAAAAAAGTAGAGTAACTTAGAGAAGAGGTAGGGTAAGGGTATGATAGGGGAAGGGTAAGGATACGGTAGGCGTAGAGGTAGTATAATGAGTATACTACTTCTACGTCTACAAACGCAACTACTATAATCACGCGTACAAAGTCGCACCGGGCAGCTAGTTTATAATAAATATAGATTTTTCGATAAATCGATCTATTATCGCCACCAAAATCAAAATCAACTGATGATTTTGATTTTGATTTTATTACCGCCACCCCTAATGAGATAAATGACATGACATATTGACATGTCTGTCTTGTCATTTCAGTATCAGTTTTTACAAAAATAATTTACAAATTCACATTTCGTTTGTTGATGTACGTGATTTCTGATCCTACGCTGTTCTCTATTTGACTTCTCTCTCCGACTACTTGGATTATTACAATGGATACTGTACCCGCACCCTATGATGACCCCAGCTTGCTCATGGATAACGTTTCTGTTTCGCACGAAGAACCTGGCATAAATATGGATCCCGTTGTACACGATGACTCCAGATTTCCACGGAGACATCTCTGTATCAACTGTGGCGTGGATACACGAAGACTTAGGATATTTACCTTATATGATCTGGAAGTTCGGTCTATAATTCAGCCTTTGATTATATATATAAATAATCAAAGAATTCAGCAATGGATCGCGCCACGAGTAGGCACATAATATAAAAAATAACGTGTATAAATGTAAGTACAGTGCCTGTCATATAAATATGTATTTATTGAATTCATTATTTTTTATGCCTTATCCACCTATGCATCTAGGTTCCAGATAACAGCGTGGTGTGTCACCAATGTTGGCTGTTAGGAAGGAGTGCACAACAGCAATCTGCTCCTCAAGAACAAAGGGTTGGGTATAGACAAATATGTGCAAATTGTGGTCAATCTGTATTAAGCAGGCGCTTTCATCAATTAAACCACACTAATGCAAGTGCAAGAGACAGACACCTAAGAAATAGGTATATCTAATTGCAGAATGGATTATACCACGCCAGGTCAGTAATATTAGCATATAAAAAATTAATTACTATGTGCTATGTGTTACACCAGTATTCACACCTACACACCTACTTTCAAAAAATATAAGGTATACCATACTTTAAAATATATAATATATATATTTATATATTATAATACCCTTAATACGCGACTTCGTACGCGTGATTATCTTACTTCAACACCTATTCTAACCTTACCTTACTTTTCCCCTACCCTACTCTACCCCTTTTTCTCAACTTTTAACCTTCCCTGGACTTTCACCCGTATTTCAAAACCAAAATGATCCAAATGGGTCCAGCCGTTCTCGAGTTTTATCGAGACTAACGAACAACAATTCATTTTTATATAAATAGATATGTTCTTCATAATGCTGTGGCTAAATGAAATTGTACGTATGAAATACCATAAACCATTTATGTTAAGTATGTATTTTTTATATATTTCAGTTATCCTCATCAGATCTGGTATGTCATAATTGTTGGACTCAAGCAAGACGAGCAATTCCTCATTTCACACTAGCATCTACTTCAACCCAATCTACAGAATGAATGAAGAAAAATGATGAGGTGAACACTCAATGACACGACGCCGACACTTCGTGTAAATTAGTCAATAAGTTATATTTTTATGTATTAGTTTATTATATGTTTTTGTATGTGTTTATATTGTTTTCTATGGGCCTGTGTGCCTGATACAAATAAATAAATAAAAAATACTACTTAGACTCGCACAACCTAAAGTGAGATTTTTTACATTGCTTTTTTTAAAGTCTAACTTAGTGCTATGTAAAAAATAGTGGCTGTTACTATGTCTACGATGTCAATCCTATTGCCTGTAACTTGTTTTATTCATGGGCGCTATTTGGCCAAAATTTCATTAACAAATGGGCATATCCCTTTGATACAAAGTCTGAAGAAAAAATTTAAATTGGTCAATGAACGACGAAGATAGAATAAGAAGATAAATTAAAAAAACAGTAACAGCCATTGAGGATTTTTTTTTAATTCTTCCAAAATTTCTGAATGATCGGTTCACTGGTTTTGGCGTGAAAGGCTACAAACAAACAAACTTACTTTCGCATTTATAATATTAGAAAGCTTTAGGATTCATATACCCTATTTGTAAAGTCCTACTGATCCCTGAGCGAACATATGCTCTCGTTAAAAGTTTACATATACTGTGTGATAGAACAAATGCTTGTTGGGAACTGTTCGGAACAGTAAGTAGAATCGCAGCTTTAGATGGCGGGCTCGGTAATTGCAATGCTGTGTGAGTAGTATACACTAAGTAAATGTTAATGCTAAACCCCTGTAATAATCCTGTTATGACTTCGTGTTATAGATACCTAAGTATTTTTGTACAGTCGCTAACTTTTAATATTAAAAAAAACGTGTGGCACTCGAGGACTGCCGCGGTAAAGCAATTGCATAGCATTTTTATCAACTTATGCAATTATAATTATTTATTATTTTTTTATTTAAACAGTCAATAGCAATCTAAGCAAATAATTAGTTTTCGAAATTCGAATGTTTATATTTCTAAATATTTTGTTTTTTAATGTGTCAACATAGAATATACCTTATTTGTTAGTTAATAAGATTTTAAACACTTCTGCAATAAAGGATATTAGGTTTTTTATTTTCGTTACGGAATTTCTTGATTCGCTCGCCGCGCTCAAAGCCCGCGATAAAATCTATGCAATAGCTTAAAAACTTATATTTCTTAAACTTAAAATTATTTACAACAAAGTACTAAATATTCTAGAACTAATTTTCAAAAACTTTAATCTGATAAACGTTCGCTTATCGCTTGAGTCTTGCCACACAGAGGAAGCAAGTTAAAGATTAGTGCGGAACTCAATTAAAGCAACGAAGTTTCTGAGAGATCGCGATCCGTATAATTAAATTTTCTCAGCAAAAGTGCTGCGTGATCAGAATGTACTTCAGATGCAGGCGTCGGTGTTTATCGCTCGCAAACTCAGCTTTATTGAAGCAAGAATGAAGATACAGGGTAATGGAAAGCAGTTTGAAACCTTTGAGGAAACGATTGAGTGAAAGATCCATTCTTTAGTTTTTTACCTTTCAGAGCAAGTGGTACTGCGTTGTTTCAAAGAGCTAAGTTGATTGGCTGTTGAATACCTCGTGGAACAAAGAAAAATAATTCTTTTGCAAACAGACGCCTTGTTTTTATTGAGAAAGAAAAATATGTTTATTGAATAATCCATTTTGAATTTTACCATTTTTATAAGTCAAACGATTGATAGCAGTATGCCAGTAACTAGCTTTCAAATAGTAATTGATATAAAAACGTTTTTGATTGTTTTACCTGTATGTATAATTTATATCTTTTATTTTACATTCCTTAAATACATCAAAGATTGTAAATATTCACATCAAAGACTTATTTAAGTTGTTAGCCAAAAAAAATCTGACACAAATATTTTAAAAAAAATTGATAAAATTGATATTTTTATTATAACAAACACACTTGAAAAAAAAAATATGCTGAAAATTTTCGATTTGCTTAACAAAACGAACCCAAAGAACTGAGTTTCTAAATGAACCTTACGTTATTATTTACTTCTGAAATTCCTAGTCCAATTCTACGAAAATTGACTAGACATTCAATTACTGAGGTCTTATACCTAAGCCATGTTTTGACAAGGCATTTAGTTGGATTCCCACTCAATTTAGTACATGTTTGGCTCGTATCATGAAAAGAAGTCACGTAAACTGGTCGTAAAAAGTTTTTGTCGACTACCCACATTTCTTTTGGATTGGCCTTGTGGATACCCTCAAGTTGAAGTTAGGGAGCATAATGACTTGTAAGGAAGATGACAACAAAAACACGGTAAATGACCATTCTAGCGTTGTAAGTGTTGTGTAGAAACAGTTTTTGTACAATGCAATATAGAACTAAGTTTAGTATAGTTTGTTATTTATTGTATATCATTTTTGAAGATTTTTTAGATGTTATGGCCATAAACAATGCCACACAAATTAATAAAAACTCTCACACTCTTTAATAAAAAAATAAGAATATTGACTAAAGCCGATTTTATCCGATTCAGCGTCTTTGACCCGAGGATGACTGTTTACTTTCATTTACAGCCTTGAAATTGTGTGCTTGTTGTGCCTTAAGAAGTTTCCATCTAAAAAATCTAATTCATATTTAAAATGTGAAAGTATTTTTGTTTGTTCTTCTTTCACGCAGCAACGAAATACTGGAAAAAATGATTTGTAGTAGTAACATAGGGTAACACAACTTTTATCCCGAAAAATTAGAACTACTGAAGCAAAGCTGCGGGTAAAAGCTAATGTGTAATACATAGTTCTAATTTTTTGGGCAAAAATTATGTTACCCTATGTTACTAGTGCAGTAGTAACATAGGGTAACATAAATTTTAACCCGAAAAATTAGAACTACTTAAGCAAAACTGCGGGTAAAAGCTAGTACGTAATAAGTAATAAAAGGTCTGAAATAAACATTATTAGTAAAGTAGGGTTGCGAGAGAACAATAAAGCTGTGGATACAGATCCTTTGTCAAGTAGCAAAACGTGATCTTTTTCTTAGTACAATCGTACCAACGAATACACATTTATTATTTCTAGCTCAAGTATACACACACATCAAGTTATAATTTCCAGTTTAAGCTGACCTATTGTTGTACGAAAACCTTATACAATGCGAGGTCAGTTCAAACTGGTACTGTACCTTGATGTGAAGCCGTGTGTACTATCTTTTTGCGGTACTAATTTATTAGACAAAGAAAGTTTATACTGACTGTCTCGTTGGTTTTATAGTGGCTAAAGTGGGTTTGATTTTTGCGCAGTGTTTAAATATTGACAGTGCGGACTGCCTATCAGACCTCCACAATCTAGATACTGGGTTACACGATACCCCTTGGTAAGACTGGTTGTCAGACTATCGGGCTTCTGACTTCAAAGATCTATAATTGACAACCGGGGCCAAAAACTTAACGTGCTATTCCGAGGCACGGGAGAGTGATAATTAATTTATAATACGCACATAACTTATGAAAATTCAGAGGTCCACGCCTTGGGTTCGAACCCGAGACCTCTGATTTGCCAGTCAAACGGTCATACCATTAGGCTATCACGACTTATCGTATTTGACAGATACTCTTAACTATATTATTTTGTTCCGATCTGGGTGTTTATGTATTGTTGTAAATACATATATTTATCACGTTTTACATTCGATACAATACCTTCATAGATTAAAATTAGATTATACATAAACAAACAAACCACCTCTTCGTAACGTTAGCATAGATTTATTAATATTACCATTATTAAAACAAAACTTCGCTAAATAGCCTAATAAACACAAATTTTAAACGCAATTATTTATCATTATCAAGCGCTTTAAATTGCCATCACGAATACATGGCAAATTTAAATTCCTCCCATTTATTGTTTTATCGGACCAAAACATCCGGCTGCGGCCTATAATAATAACATTAATATCTGGAAGAGCAATTTTAATGTACCTAACCGTACCCGTAAAACAAAACTTTTATTAGGTACTGGAATCATTCCAGCAATAAAAGATTCCAGACAAAATTATCACAATATTATTGAAGATTGTGTTTTTGGCATTATTACGTGTATTGTAGGCACACTTAAACACAGCCTTCCTCTTACAAAATTTCGTTCTTATTTTCCTTAAAATTAGTTAAAATTCGCTAGGAAAGAACTTGCTGAGATTTTTGTTTTTGCTAAGATAAGCATGTCAATGTACAAAAGTCCATTAACACGCTATGTTTATATTCCTTTGCATTTACTTACACTCACTAATCATTAGTGAGTGTGAGTAGAGCAAAGAAAAAGAATATTTAATCAATAGGATTAACAATTTTAAGGAAAGCTTAATTACGAATTTTTAGCTTGCCTAATTACGAAAGCCTCTGTAAAAAATTTCATTTTCTTCCGCTTTACGAACGAAGAAAAATATTGCAGATCTCGCATTCCTATTTAATATAATGAATGGATCGATAGTTGTCCCTGAACTTGTAGGCAAGATCGGTCTACGAGTGCCACACGCCTTTCTACGGAGATCGCATCTACTCAATATACCTGCGGTACGGAGTACGTACCGGCAGAATTCCTATCTTGTTAGGGCATGTCGTACTTTTAACAAAGAGAGTCAGGATGTCGATCTTGATCTTTTTAAAACTAGTAACGTTTTTGCTGTTTTTATCGTTACATGTATTTCCTATATGTTATCATGTGTACTAAATGTGGAAACTTTTAATTGGCCATCTAATGAACATTGTAATTGATTATCAAATTGTTTAGCTGTAAGTTTTCCTAAAATAAATAAAATAATGGAAGAGATAGGCTTACCAAGATAAGTTATGTACCGCAGATAAAATAATACCTACACCTTCTAAAATCATTTGCTAGTTTTCTAACTTGTGGCTACACGGCTAGAGTAAATAAACGACTGGACTTCGAAGCAAGTTGTTGCAAATAAAAGTTTCTATTTAATTCAGTTTTATTTTTCACTGTTTCAAATTCCGTTGCAAGAAGTAAAGCAGACATAGTTTTTATTTTATTTATTTTTTAAAAGAAACTGAAATCTTGTTACTAAGTTGTAAATTGCTTGCACCTCTAACAATTAAACTTTAACTTTTTTATAGTTATTCAAACCTTTTCGGGTGAAATAAAATATTTTATACTTATGCTTAAACTAGCTAACCCTCATGCGGTTTTGCCTGGTTTTTAGTTAACTCACAGCACGATCTACCCCGTCATATTTCGAGTTCTAAATATAAACCATCCAGTAACCCACTTAAACACACACAATAATTTTCAAAAATCGATCTAGCCGCTTTGAAGTGATGCGCGAACAATCATTTGTAGCAACTGATATTTATTTATATAGATTAATCTTAAGGATGGGCAACAGGATCCTACTCTAGCAACTATCTGCTACTGCAATTGTAAACCTGCTTACCCAGAGTGGCGATTGAGTGGTAAACACCTTCTTATGAGCGCTCAAAATAAGTGATGCGTATGAGAACAGCCTGTACACACACAGGCTGTATCAGTCCACTTCTTCTTTATCGTATGGTTGATCAACAACCTGGTGTCAGAGTTTAAACCGCCAGTAGGCCTCGGACATAGCTTCTCTGCTAGACATAGATCCAGCAGTGGACTGATAGAGGCGGTGTATGTATGTGTAGTAAGTGACTTCTAATTTGTACATTACTAACACAAAAAAATTACATTAAAATATTAAAGTATAAGGGTCGCGATGCAACGCTGCGCGCACATTTTAATAGAGTGACACAAAATAGAACTTTATTTACTACGCGAAAAGATACACATTTCATTGTGAGAATTTAGAATACGTTGCTCCATGCAGCGCTGCGCCTCGTGATGCCTCGCGGCGTAGAGTGATGCATCGCGACGCAGCGGTACATCGCTGGTACGTTTTACCAACGATTTTACTATGCGTCTCGCAACGTTGCGATACGTCTCGCGGAGGCGCGCAGCGCAGCGCGAAATCATTGGCCTCTTCAAGTATCGTCGCGTCGCATCGCGTCTCGGTGTGAACTGACCCTTAAGATATATTATTCAGGTACTTACATAAAAAACATTTTCCTAGTTCATAGAGATAAAATTAACTTTCATAAAAATCTTATTTAAAATCTACACTTCATGCTGAAATAACTCTTCTGCGAGCAACGATACACAAAGCGATATGAAGTAGGACCTTTTCTCAGTAAATTATCATTTACACTTTTATTTTTAAAGATAAGATTTAACCGCCTTTCCTCAAATTGGAAGAACTGGCACACCTGTTGAAGCCTTTTATATTTCTGAAGTATATTTCTATTCTATTGTGTATTTTCAGTCCGTCTTTCTTTTAACAAGAGTTTCTAAGGTTTTAGCTGCCACGTGGCATGGATATAGGAAAACTTATCTGGGTTTATTTTCTGAGTGACTCTAATTAAGTTCTAATTAAACTTCATCTTGCCAACTGGAAGTCATTGGGGGAAGCCTATGTTCAACAGTGGACGTCTTATGACTGAAATAATGATGATGAGGATGATGAAAGACTTCTTAATGAGGCAAAATAATAAACAAAATAATGATAACATAACGAATAAAATATAACTAACTAGCTGTTCCCAGCGACGTAGTCCGCGTTAATTATTTTTTTTTCAGAATTAAATATAGCCTATAGCATTCAGGGATAAAGTAGCTTCCTATTAGTGAAAGAATTTTTACGATCGGATCGGTAGTTCCAGAGATTACCCCTAACTTACATACATAATTACATTTATACAAACTTTACCTCTTTATAATATTAGTATAGATGATAGTTTAATTGATTTATGGAATACCAGGATATGATGATCTTATTCATCGGTTTTTTTTTGGTATCCGTAGTTCTATAACATGGCTTTACACACCGTTGAATCTCTCAGGGGTGCTGTTTCCTCACGATGTTAACATGGAAACTTTTAAACAATAATTTAAACACAATGCCTTAATATTTCTTACTGCTTTGTTTGTCAGGTCACAAGCGCGACTAATAAGCAATAGGTTTGACTTTAATTCCTGGATTAAGCATGGTGATATTAGGTTTCCATTAACAAAGAGTTTTGATCGATGCCCTATTTAAAAAAACCTTTTTACCTACTCATATCCCTTCATAGAATTTGGTGGGCAAACAATTGGTGGAATTCCTAGTAGAGTTAATGACAGTATTGTGTTATCATGCTATCCATCATCTGCCTAGCCTTTACCCAACTATGTTGGGGTCGGCTTCCAGTCTTACCGGATGCAGCTGAATACCAGTGTTTTACATGGAGCGACTGCCTATCAGACCCCCACAACCCAGATACTGGGTTACACGATATCCCTTGGTAAGACTGGTTGTCAGACTTTCGGGCTTCTGACTACCCGTAACGACTGTCAAAGATCTAGAATTGACAGCCGGGGCCAACAGCTTAACGTGCTATCCGAGGCAGGGAGAGTGATAATTAATTTATAAAACGCACATAACGTACGAAAAGTCAGAGGTGCGCGCCTTGGGTTCGAACCCGAGACCTCTGACTTTTCAGTCAACGGTCAACACCACTAGGCTATCACGGCTCTATTGTGTTATTATGCTATCCATTAACAATGAATTAACTTAAAAAATGCACGATGTTATTTTCAAGACTTAATTTTGTCCACAGACAGGTGAACCTAAAAATCAGTCCACAATTAGGAGACTGCTTCAACTGGAGCATGACGCCTTCGCAGAGCGAGCTGGTAGTCTTTGCCAGGATCAGTGATCCTGCCGTGGACTTGGAAACTACGCCGCCTGATGGCCCTTGGCTGGAAGCGACGGCTGCTGCAGTGCCCTGGAGCCTGGGCGTTGATATAGCTATATGGAACGCTGTTGGTTAGTAACTTTGCCTAACTAATGTCGTTGTATCAATAAAATAGACCTTAAAGCTTAGTCTATAGAGTTTTAAATGCATTCTGCTTAAATAAATTATCGGTTATTGCATGCGTACTAAATACAATCTGCTTCTTAAAGCACCTACAGCTCTAAATTATTGCTATCTCGTTCGCACATTTAACTTGGTTTTTTGCGATTTTTCATAACTGTATCTTTCACTGAATTCAGTGAATTTTTTATCTTCAATGTGCGAGCGAGATAGCTGTGAGTGAGTGACTTAATATTTTTAGACGCTGATTCAGTATCAGTAATAATAATGTTCTCCTGGCCGAATTTCCGTCGCAACCACCAATCTCAGCGGAGATTACATAACCACGCAGGAGATATTATAATGCACAAGTGTGTACGCAAACACAGGTGCACTCTCTATTCCCTTACTCTCATAGTCTGATGGGACGGCAATCTGATATAACCGGAGGGAAATTTGACACTAGACCAACAGTTTTACATGCTTTCCAAGGTACGGAGAAAGTGATAATTAATTTATAATACGCACATAACTTACGAAAAGTCAAAGGTGCGCGCGCACCTTGTGCCGCTAACTTGTCAACAATTATACCACTAGACTATCATGACCCATACAACTCTGTATGTAGTAATCCATACATCTCTGTATCTAATCGAAGACTAAAAGCCATTAATCTAACCAACCTTCGTTTGAGTTCATTACAGACTACTCCCTAGTTTCAAAGTTCAGGAAATGTCAGTGCTCTGTACTCTGTCGTGTGACTACCTACTGGCTCTCAGTCTTTAGGGAGTCAAAACTTTTGTGACATGATGCCATTAGAGCAAGAATGTTAGAGTCCATCAAACTAATCTAATTTTCTAGTTTCTCGTTAGAATACCGTATGCTCTGTTCAATATACGTTGTACTTTGACTGGTAATTTATTAAACGATACCGTTGACTATAGACTATAGAGTCCGAGTAACCTACATAATCTGCGAACCTATTTGTACGAAAAAAGGTTGTACAACATGACAACTACAAATTAGTTTAAAAAAAGTAATACCAAACGATATTTGCTTCAAAATTTAGGGGAGAAAATTTGTAGTTTTAATTATAGCCTAGGTAGGTCTTTGGGATAGGGAGGAAAGCAGAATCGCGAGGAATGGAAGGAGGTAGGGAGACCTTTGCGATATTGCAAATTAGCGCGAAAAGGCACCTTAACGGAAACTATATTTAAGAATTAGATAACAAAGACACACGTTTGACTATGTCCAGTCGATATAAAGCTAAATCTTTTTAACGTACAGCCACATTCTTATTCTCTTCACCTTTCAATTCAATTTTACAATGCCGTTAAATTTAAGTATCCAAGTAAAGACCTGCAATTATTACCGAACATAGAACGGTTACAATATTAGCGATATAACCTCTCAGTATTACTACAATGTACGGTTTATGACGAATAAAGCACTCCAGTGTCATTCTGTTATATTGATTTTATGACGCAATATGTATAGGTCACTAAGGCGGTGTAGCAGATAATATTTTATACTGAGCACATAAAAATAGCCTTAAGATGACCAACGTTTTCTTACTGTGACCTGCATAAAGAAAAAAGATATGTACGTCATCATCCTCCTAGCATACTTATCGTGGAATGATCATCATCATCAAAGGCCTTTATACATCTACAAGAGATGATTTGTAGCGTCCGATTGGTTGCACCTCCGCTCATGGCTAATCAAGCCGATACGAGAGCCACATATGCGATCACACTTACGACGTGGAATGATAGCCTAGTGTTAAGACCGTCGGATTGCTAAGTCAAAGGTCGAAGATTCGAAACCTAGGGATTATTGTCATCAGCATCATTATCTGCTGAACATAGGCCTCTCCCAATGCACATTGGAGGTATTTGCCCATAATCGCCACGGTAGGCAAGCGGGTTGTTGATCGCAGTAGCAAATGGTTACCGTTACACAGAAGGAAGCTGCCTATCCTCCGGATCTTTTTCTTTATCGCTTTTTACTACACCCGCGGGACGAGTAGAGGTGGTTCTTTTTTTAGGCCGGAAACCACACGGTACGACCACTTTCGTTAAATAAAAACAATAAGCTAGTCTTAAATTTAGCAAAAAAAGCATATAGGCAAGCAACGCTGATATATACAGCGAAAGTAGCAGGAACTTTTACATAAAATAAAATAGTTTATATGTGCATTGTGAATTTCAGCTCCAGACTTTCATGCTTTTTATCTCAATCAAAGTTTTCAGTAGTACGTATACAAAAACAGTAAATTTTCTTCAAATAACAAAGAAACAGATGAACGAACTTTACAATTTACTGTAAAAGTTTGAAGTGAACTGAGAGAAATGTTATTTATTTTTTGATTTAAAATTGCCATTTAAAACGAACGCTATGAAAATTTAAGACTCATTTTTTAAAAAAATACCAGCCATTAGTCGTTACAAATAAATTGTTAATTTACAATTTATATTTTCATTCGTATTTAAAACCAAGATTCTTTTTGTTAAAATTATTACTTTGTTAATTTAAATTAATCATGAGATTCATAATAATGAACATTTTATTGATAATAATACATCACTAAAATAAAAATGAAATATTTATTAATTTCGTTATATTTTAAATCAACAATATTTTAATAGACATTCTTTGTTTGACTGAACAGATGTGTAGAGTACCTAAAGTCACTCAACAAACATGTTAAATTCAGAAAACATTAGAACAACCTTACATTTAAACTATCAAAAACAGAATGAACTCCCCTTAATGTGTTTAGCAAACGAAATTTCATAGCTCCAGAAAGTTCTCCACAAACAAAAGTACGCAAAACTATTGCAATAACTCCCAACGGAGAGAGTTCATCTATCAATATTGCAGGGTGGGCGGGGTGGGGCGAGTGGGGCGCCTGCAGCAGGACTTGCGGAGCGGGGCGGCAGACTCGGAGGAGATACTGCTCAAAACCCACCTGCGAGGGGTACGGGGAACAAGGAAGGTCATGTAACTCCTTTGTCTGTGAAGGTAAGATTTCCACTGTAATTAAAACTTAACGGAATTGCGTTTAATGTTTTATTTTGTATCAGAATTTAAATCGGATATTTCAAATACTTTGATACTTTTTCTACTTGAATCTTTTACAGAATGGACATAATTTTACTGTTTAATATTAATATTTAAGTATTCGATATAAGGTATAAAGAGAAAATTTAATTGATAACCAATCAATTAATGTCTAAGTAAACATTTTTGGACGGGGTCGCTATCATATTCACGCAAAATTAATATCACCATAATTATTTAGCATGAACTTATTTGGCTTTACAGAGTATTGACCTTTTTTCTGTCTAGTATGATCTCTGCGTACATTACTTTCTTTTAACTAGGAATATACTTATAATTATTTAATAAGCTATCATGTGAAAAATTCACAAAAAATATTAGGAATATACTTACATAGGTACCTATTACATTTAAACGAGAAATATAAGTATAAAATAAAAAATAAATAGTCAACTACTCTTTAATATTAAAACACTATTATTTAACACTTCAACACTATTTTTTTTATTATTATTATTTATTATTTCACGCCGATTTTATGAAGTGAAATCTGTACTAAAGCCCATCGCGCACCACAAATCACAAAAATGCATTATTTATGTAACACTCATCAGTTACTCGGGACATTTCATAGATTATTGAAAAGGCTCAAGATTATCCTAAAACACGATTGGTATTCCAAACTTTGCCATTAAACTTCGTTGTGTAATATTTGTTATTCCGACCCCTGTCGAGACACCTGTTATTCCGACCCGATACATAATTACTTAGAGTTGAGCGACGAGGACGTAAAATTCGTAAAGCTTAACGTATTTTCTACATCTTGAATAAATTATGGGACAGAAACGAATAACACGAAGTACCTACTAAGGGGTACTGTACCCTGTACCCTGGCACGTCAGAAATAACGACCTGTACCGGAGCTTTCGTTTAGGAGTTTGAGTTTACACGGATGTAAAGGCAATACGACATCTTGACAACAGAATGAGAATGTTTACCTTTTGTTGATTTTGTTTTTGAATAAGACTGTGATAAAAAAAAATGTATTTAAAGGAGAAACTGACTGACTGACATATCGATCTCGGAATGTATGGATGTAGGTACAAATTTGAATTTTTTATCAAGATTTTTGTAAATTCTATGCCTATAATAGGAAGAAAAGAATAATAGATGAATTATGGATGAAAATGGAAGAAGGTGAAAGTTCATAATTAATAAAATACGTCATTTTTAAATCTAAAAAAAATGCATTAAGCATACTCCTTCAAATTTTATTATACCTATACATTAAAGTCTATCCTAAAATGGGAAAAATCGCTTTAATATCATAGTTATTTTGTGTTTTCGCCAACTACTACTACATGTCGAAAAACATGCTTTAACCAATACAAGCAATAAGAAGCAATTCCAATCTAAATACTCATTCCGAAACCCATTCGATTCAAAAACGTTAAAAGCAAACGTTTTAGTAAACGTTCCACATCACTAGAGTACTGCTACCCTTCGTAACGTAAACGAATATTGGATTTTAAATTATTTCGAGACTACCTCGTTAACTGACATCGTAACAGCATAAAATCGATAGGTTATCGGAAGTTGCCTATTCTGATGAAGCATGCAGTATGTAGGTGACATTTTGATAAAGCGATTTTAGGTAAAACAGCTTGTTGCAGAATCATTTTTTAATAGACTTTGTACCTAGTAGTGATTGACAGGGCTAACGAGCGTTTTTGAAAACTGAACTTTAAAATGTTGAAACTAAAATTGAAATTGAAATTTAATGCTATTTAAGTCTACCTAAAAAAAATTTTTATTTGTTTAAACTTGTTGGATAGGTATCTAATTATAACCTAAGATAAACGTTTTTAGCTAAAGAAAAACAGACATGATGCCAAAAAGTTGCACTGGCTCTTAAACTCGGCTTGTAATAATTAATACAGCATTAACGTCAACATACACTATATGTAATTTTCTCATCGTAGGAACAATAAACCCCCTGGCGCCGGGAGCTAGGCGCAACTTTCACCCTGCACAAGCGAGGTGGGGGCCCGTGGCTGATCGACCGCATGCCTTCAGCTTAAGGCCTAACTCCTACATCTGGATTGCGTCCTCAGAACTATTCTCAGCGGGAAAGTCTTTCCCTCGAGAATTCACACTATTCATTTCTCTGAGATTACGCCCAGAGGTAAGTTGAATGCAGTTGTTGAAGAATTTAATCACGTCAAACTTAAAGGAACGCAAGGTGCTCTATTAATTCGCATAAAATTTCTTTTTCGTATAACAGTTTGCAGGAAATATAGTTTATAGTCATCGATTTAAGTGACATAAAGTGAAGGGTGTTATAGGAAAACGACTTATGTCACATTTTTAAATAAAAATGTTTGTTTAAAAAAGATAAGGGTGTTAGTTGTATTTTTAAAACATCCTTCAATTGTAGTTATAATTTTGTATTGTATAACTTTAAGTCTTAGTTAATTATGGTGCAGCAGGAATACCGCGAATATTGTATAAAATTATGCTAAAATATTTCTGGTCAAACGCAAACAATCTTAGAAAGTTTATATAATTAGAAGCAGTGCTTAGAAACATAATTATTATGCTTAACTAGGCTACAGACAAGAATGGCAACAGCAGTTATTTGGTATAAATTTTATGCCAAACGAAGACTACGTTAAGCAAAATTTCGCAATTGTACACAACAACAATCACAGGAACATTCTGAATATTATGCAACCCAACATGAAGCCGGAACGCAATATCGATATAATGAAATGACCTCATTATTAATTGGTATTTGGACTGACAATTATTTTATTCCTTTTTGATGCGAACTCCTGTACTATATTGATAGGAATAAACATTAATTATATTTTAATCTTTAAATTTTCTCTATGCAAACATGGTAAAGAGAAATTGATAAATGAAAATTGGCATTGCTTATAACAAAGCTGTTACTTTGGTGATGCAAATGGTGTATAATAAATTGCAATTGCCGTCGGAGTTATAAGTAGATTGCTTAGCAAAAGGAATCATACATTTTAATTTATTAAATGACGCCTTTTCAGTGTCATTTGAAGTATTCAAATATTTTAACGGCATTAAGGACAAGTTGTTAATATTTATACTGTAAACAAATTATTATGTACAGACGTTATGGAAATAAAATAAAAATATGTATTTATAAATACATAATATATTTTCTTTCAATCACCTTAGCAACAAATTAATAAAAAAATATTTTTTTATTCTTATTTGTATAAAAGAAAAATAAGATAACAAAATGTTATATAACCTAATCAGGTGTAAACATTCGAAACTTTTAAGATAATTAATAATTAGGCATACCTACTTAATTATTTATTAAATTCAAATATAATATTCACAAATAGTTTAGAATTATTACGCAAAGTTACAATAAATTTTAAATTAATTTTAGACACTTTTCTGATACACTTATGTAAATGCGACTATACTTCACGTTGAAAAGACATACATTTGTATCTGAGCTAAGTAGATAATTGAATATATATATTTCAGACATTCGTTTTTTGCTATTAATGGTGATGATTATGTTTTATTCACGGATTGCTTTGTGAATTTACACCTTAAAGTTCTGTCAACCTAAATATTTCCACAGAGCGGTGGCTACGGTCAAGGCACACTGTTCTCCCTGAGGTCAAGGAGGCGCACTGGCTCCTTCTTATCCTTGGAGCTAGCGGGCCGAGGGGCCGCGAGACTGGTCCACGCAGGAGCCGGTGCCTCTCGCTCTATATACTTAGCTGTACCTTTGTATGATTTCCGTTGGCATCATATTGCTATCAGGTATGTATTTTGCAATATTGCTTGAAAGAATTTTGTATCTTTTATATATTTTGTATCAATATCGTTACTTATCTTTTTTTTATTTATAAGTATGAGCTGCCCATTCTAAACCACTGTACCTACAAACTTGATTTTTTAAATGTAAGCACTTTATGCAACTTAGGCACCCATAAGAAAAGATTTTTGTAAATTTTCCTTAGGAGGGCAAAATTTTTAGAAAAAAAATTAACTTGATCGAAACATGTTTTCATGCACAAAATGATAAAAAATTTCTTGAGTCATGTGAACATAAATGGAACAGCTGATTTTTTTTGCGATTTCAGGGTTGGTCCCATAGTAAAAGTTGTTTATAATGATGAGTTTAATGACCCTTTTTAAGGATGCTGGTGTTTTACAAATAACCCTGCATATGAATATACCTACAAATTATACAGCACCCATACTCATACTCCCTCGCTCTTCGTTTTCAGTACTCTTATTAGAAAAGTAGTGCAACAAACTGCAAAACTCGCACGAACATTGTTTAAAATAAACAGAGTTCCCATTAGATAATCCTGTTCTCCCATTACGAAGCAGCCATGAGACTAATTTAATTTTGCGTGCAACAAAATGAAAACTTAAAGCAAAATTTACAGTTTAAAAATTTAATTAAAGATTCCCCCATGTTTTTTAATAATGATGATTTCATTTGAACTTTTTCATTAATATTTTTTGTGAATTTTTTATATGTTATTAAATGTTTTCTTATTAAATAATTATATCTTTTTCATTAAGCCAATTTTTACACTGGACTGTCCACAGTGTAAAAATTGACTAAATGAAAAAGTTTCAAATGTCGAGAACGATAGTCGGGTCAGGTTTTATTGCACAGTGAGATAGTGACTATTGATTGTACGGACCTGAGGATTGATTATAAAATTTTATACGTTTATAATAATCGTAAAAGCGTATCCTTTTTCAAATTCATTTTTTACTATTATTGACTGCCTCGTTGGTCTAGCGGTAGCGAGCGCGATTGCTGAGCATGAGGTCTTGGGTTCGATCCCCGGGTCGAGCAAAGCGTATTGGGTTTTTCCATTAGGAAATTTGCAGCTTGGAGCAGCTTGGAGTCTGGTATTGTGCCCGGTTAATGGCAATGACCTCGCCTACATTACATGGGACTTATAACATAGCCGGCAAAACGTGGGTGTACCCGTGTACTGCATATACCTCTGAATAATCAGAGAATATACGTCTATTTTAATATATCCAACCTAGATTTTATACTTACAATAATGTGATTACTATTACAAAGTTGTAAAAACGAAAATTTATAAATTAATTCATGAAGTTTCCTGTATTCGGTAAACGATAATACGTAAAATAGTTTTAGTACTCCAAAACAATCACAATCTCAACATTATCGTCATCATTTTAGTGGAAAAACACCCACTGTCCAAAGACTTATAATCACAATTTATTAAAATGTAAAAAATAATTCTAGTGCTACGTTTGAACCACATTCTTAGGTCTCAAGAATAACAAAAAACAATCTAGTAATATCAAAACTAAACAACGAGTATCTTGTTTCTATAAAAAAAGGCTCGAATCACACTCCTGGTAGTAAAGAGATAGAATCGCTCGGCAGGGAACTGAACGTAGCTATCATTCTCTAGGGAGACATAACCCTATCAGCTATAACGTTGGTAACAGGAATACTTCGATAAGGGTTTCAGAGGAATCGAATTACTTAGTTTTGTTCGATGTATTATAGGTTACGTAATAAATGGAGATGTTTTAGTTGGGTGTGTTTGGTCTTAAAAGGTTTTATTGGTACTCTATTATGTTGTCCACACTTTTAGTTAGGGACTTTTTATTACTGCAGTATGAGGACTATATTATGACCTTTTTTACGTGTAGAAATCCCCTTGGTACCTTATCTCATCACTAGTTATTTGGTCACAACTAAGGACAGGTTAGGATATTATGTCCAACTGGCATGGACTAAAAGCCATTTATGGTGTTCCTTGACTGACCTATGGGCAGGATGCCGGGGTGCACTTACGTATTCCCTGCCAAATTTAGGCGGTACCCAAACTTGTCGCCATTCTGGCTGCTGTTGAATCCTCCACCTGACATCCAGACTTGTCATTAATTGGGTGAAGGACGTACTCCCTTTTTATTCAACGCCCACACACAATTCATAAAAGCGGTCTATACATAAGTGAATCCCGTACTTCTGTCCAGAGATTCTCGAGGTACACCGAGTGGTTTTTGGTTCCTGCGTTTCGGACATAACCACGTCACAGGTCCTTGCTGGTGGAGTACTAAGTTTTCCATATGGAAAAAAGTAGGCTTGCAACTCATGGAGGCCGGAGGTCATTTATTGACGTAATGCAACGTCAATAAATGACCTCCGGCCTCCATGAGTTGCTTAATGTAGGCTATAAAATGTATATATTAGCGTTATAAAAACCTTTATCTAAAATAATCTTGCCACATGTTTTTCATGGAAAACCAAAAGCAGTTTCTATAACTTTTCACACTTTTAACAGTGGGTTCGTGTAGTATAACAGGAACATCCCTTGAAAAAAACTTTTATCTTTTTTGCTCTCAGTTGTAAAATCAATTTAATTCTGTAGTTACCTAATATTTTTAAGTATATTATTGTGAGTATCAAAAAAGTAAAGAAATACTACATTAGCATAATAAAAGTCTATAAATAATAAAAATATAATAACTTTATTTAGTTTGTTGAATTCTAAATCATTTAAAAGCACATTTTGCTTAAAGGTACCAGATTTCTGTTTAGATTTCACGTCTGTCTATTGAATTATTTACATTATAATCCAAACCTTAATGCAAAACTTTTGAAATTTAAATTTTCTTGCTTTTTATTTAATTTTGATAATGGAATGAGTTCAAATTTTTTCACAAAAATATTTTTTAATTTACTTAAAGTCGGTTTTATCAGTCTCATAATTTGGTATTTTTTTTTACTTACCAAAAAGTTTTTATTTATTTTTCAATCATGTTAAAACTAATACCATTTTTTTCCCATAGTGTGCATGATGACAATACTGTCCGAGCCTACGTGGATTGTCGCTGGCTAAGGACCGATGTCCTTGAAAAGGATGCCCTCGATACACCGAGGGATGCTGATCTCATTATAGGCTATCTTTTCTCTGTAAGTATGGTTTATTTAAATAAATGTTAAGTTAACCTTGAGAGGAATACGGTAATTATTATCATAGGATTTGCAATTTCGATTCGACATCTTTTTTCTTTGATATAATTAATATCATATTTTTTTAATGCTTATTTAAGTTGAAGAAGTAAAATATTAATGTTAGTCTCTATTTAGGAATGTTATTATTTGAGTTTTTATTCTGATCAAAACTCAAGTTATTCAGTTGTTATTAATATAATAATATTAAAGAAACATGATTTTTATTTCAATATTTAAATTTTCGTTGCCTTCGTAGAAAACATTAATAACTTTAAAATATTTTGAAGTATGAAAGTAATTTTTTACTATCACTTTGAATTATTCCTTTTCATTATTATCCTTTCGTGCATTTTATTTAATTTCAATTGTAAGGAAAGTAACACACTCTTTCGTAATTTCAATTATTGTTTCATTTATTGTAGCATTTACATTACTTATTACATCATCAAGAAATGTCATATCTCCAACTCAAGCTTTTCCTTATCTGATTATAACAGTATTGTTCTGCTGACAGGGCGATCTGGAGCAGTTGGTGTTGGTGCCAAAAGCGGGACAGGCTCAGAAACAGTGCTCCAGCCAAGTATTTGGCATTTCCACGCCTTACGTCACAATGCACGAAACGTAACTGGAATATCTAAAAGTTCGGAGCAAGTTACGATATGAGACAATGTTAATAAAGAACTTGATTGAGATTTCAAAATTGATTTCAGTGATCTTCAAGAAAATATATAGATATTTTCTATTAATTGTTTGGTGAATCAAAAGGTGTACGGATTTGTTTAAAAAATATGTTAAAACTATTGTTACTAACTAAATAATAACAGAATTGTAATTTCTTTTACCGTTTGGGCAGTATAAAAAGGATTTGATACAAAAATCGTATAAAAATTATACACCAAATATGACTCGGTTTCTTTATAGGCAAAATATATAACTTCCGTCTGTATTGCTGCACATTCATCTACCAAGAATTGATCAAATGGACCCTTATTCAAATTTACTGTTTTAATTTTCTGATACGGTGTAGGTCGTTTCATAGACACATGTGAATTACTGCCATTTTTCATAATAATTTCGGCGATAGTGTCGGAATATTTGTGAAATATAAAATAATGTAACAATGATTTTGGATGTAACAAGAATCAATAATATTGTAAGCTCAATAAAAATAAAATTAAATACTGTATAAATTAGGACCATAATGCTGTATAGATTAAATAGTTTACATATACGTGCAATGTATGAAATAATAAAGATATTGGTTATAAAACACTATTAGATCAAAAATTGTATTTTGTCATAAATAAAATTTATTTCTGTGCAGAAAAATGTATGATTAAATACTCTCGTATAATGATTTTTAATATTGCTTTTCTTATCATGTATAGTAAAATGTGATTCTATATTAACGTTGTTTGAATTTAATATTGAGTTTATTAAAATGTATAGGTATTTTATTAAATTCAAATCAAGAAATTATTGCCTACAATATGTCATTTAGTTGTCATTGGATTGCAAATGTAATGCTAAATGTCTACATGATTTTTGGAGAGATGATGAAGACCATACGTTTAATATGTATTCCGTAAACCTAAATATACGTATGTATGTTAATTTATGTGACACGCTATAATAATGTTATTAATGTATTGTAATAGAATAGCATTCGGAATAATAGCGTTTCTTACATTAGCTGGCCTAAAGTTGTAAATAACTTCTTTGATAGTAAATTCACTATAATAATATTTGTAAATTAATATAGGAAAATTGACCGGTTTGGTTTTTGTAAAATTATATTTAGTCAATCAGTTGATATCGTAAAATTTAGTTGTTTACAACATTTTTGAAATCATATTGTTTTATTTAAACTGTGTAATGTTATGCAAGGAACTGTTTATATTTCTCTTGGATAATGAAATAAAGAATGAGAATACATGTATTTGGTTTTGATGATACTTATATTTTGTTTCCTTAAATGAATATAAAGACAAAAAATACACACGCGGTTCTGACAATACTTAGTTAAAAAAACATGCAAATCTTTGAAATATCGGGAATATTATCAATTTAATTCAAAATCACGGAACAAATTCCTTAAGTAACCACTTAAGTTTAATTAATTACAATGTCAATGACAAACACAGATTTGAAATGAGTTTATTATAACAAATAATAAATGAGAAACAACATAAACATAGAAGTCATAAAATAAAAATCTTAAGAGAAGACTTGCACTAAAATAGGACAGAAATGTGCCGTTAAAAGACTAACTTTCTATTCATGAAGTTGATAATTAATAATCGTATAGTTTCCATATTTCTGTAAAAAGAATAAACTGAATAGATAATGTCCTCCTTCTGTCCGAATTTGGGTCACTCTTAATTGAGATTAGCCAACTACGCTAGGGATATTAGGTATATTATAGGCGTGTTTATAGGTACACTCTCTATTACATCATTCCCTCACTCTCATTACACGATGGGATGGCAATTCGACACGACAGGAAAAAGATCAGGCGCAGGACCAACGGCTTTTATACTTTCGGAGGCACAGAGCAAGTATTTATTAATAATACACACATAACATATGAAAAGTCTGAGGAGCAGGCCTTGGGTTCCAATCTCTGACTTGCCATTCAACGGTTATACCTAAGCTATCACGGTTCAATGGTAGGCTGATAATAGTTTTACAAATATAAATGTTTAATACTTTATTGGGCAGAGTCAGTGCCAATTTCGATAAATACCACCGCTATTGATAGGTTCTCGATAAAATGTAATTTCATGCCAGATATATTTGAATTCTGCCAGCGTTGCGATGATATCGATACCACTTAATAGCTTTATTTACAAAAATATTTTACCATTACCACTACCACCATTTTATCTTTCAAATTGTCAAATAATCAAATTACAAACACTGGTGGCCAATCAGCCGCTTGCGCAACAAAAGTTTTTAATCTAAGTCTTTTTTCTTTGTATAAAAAATGTATATCAACCAGATAGGTACAGAAGTGATTTTGTCACAATAATTATTTTAAACTAGTTTCCTTGATGTCTAGTAGTTAAATGACAAAAATATATTTTTTTTTTAGGCAAAGGTACCACATAGTACTAATTTGGTACTGAATTAATATATTAACCTGCTATCCTGACACATATATTTAAATTATAGAATACTGAGGTAAATGAATAACTAAAGAAAATATGGTTTACTGTATAGTTTTCATTAAAATGTTTCGCCATGATAGAAAAATTTTGAAAAGAAAGAGAGAAAGTGACCTTTCAATCCAAAATCATAGTCTAGTTTCGCAATCCGATTAAATGTTTTATAGACCTAGTATTTATGCGATCAGTCCGTACATGACGGAACATTTTTAGCATATCCCAATGGAGTTGCTAAAAATTGGGGCTCACTCCGAAGATTGCTTCTTGGATTGAATGTTGGATGGTTACTTAGGTGGAAGTCATTATGTAGTCTAACATGGATTCCTTGTTACAGCTTAAAAATTGTAATACCTACCTATCTATTGCCTATCTTCAACGCTAATCCTCATTACACAATAATTCCAAAGTTTTACACTCTAAATAAGTTTTAGAGAAGTTTGTGTAGTTTTAAAAGTTTTGAACATTGGAGCTATTGAAAAGGTCTAAAACAATAGCCTTAGTCTAGGTTAAAGAAAATTAGTAACTAGGAAAATAAAAGATGTTTAACCAAGCAAACTACGAAGCTGTAAGCTAACAACAGTGAAAACTATTCAAGTGTCGAAGCCGCCATTATAATTTTGGTCGTTAGTTAGAAACTCGTGTAAATAATACAGCTTTTTTTAGTGCGATATTTTTATTTTAAGGATGACACTGTTTTTGATCTTGAAGATGAATAATAATTTAAAACCTATAATGAAGCTGAATCTATATAAATCATTAAAATTCAAGTTGTAAAATCATTATAATATCTATTAAAAAGAGCAACCTTACAGTTTCCAACTAGATTCTTCCATAAGGGTTAGGCTACCCTTGGAACTGTCAACTAGAGTTACTTTCATAATAATCTTAGAATTATAGTAACTCTAGTTGCACTTATGAATAGGCATTCATAAGTGCCTCAAATGATCAACATGAAAAAAATATTTTCCTTTTGAATATTCACCTTCCTATTCAGTTCGATAATAAGACTAAAACGTTTTGCGTTTTCAAACGTAGAACATACATAGACAGGAAAAATATCGGTGAACCATACAAATAGATAGTACGTACAGAAAACCTAGTACAGAATCTCAATTACTCAAGCACTTAGGAACTTTAATCATTTATTGTTTCAGATAAAAGTATTTATTGTACAGAATCATAATGTAGGTTCAGAAAATTTATCGCCTTTTATTATAATCAACATTACTGTCTGTCATTAATAGCACTGATAGCCTAGTGGTATGACCGTCGACTGACAAGTCAGAGGTCTCGAGTTCGATCCCAAGGCGCGCACCTCTGACTTTTCGTAAGTTATGTGCGTATTATAA
Organism: Protodeltote pygarga; assembly: GCA_936450705.2. Classification (NCBI taxonomy): domain Eukaryota; kingdom Metazoa; phylum Arthropoda; class Insecta; order Lepidoptera; family Noctuidae; genus Protodeltote; species Protodeltote pygarga. The sequence continues at coordinate 2,787,925 of OW388257.2, read as the reverse complement.
ATTAATTATCAGTTGCTAAAACGGTGAGGGAAAACATCGTGATGAAACCAGCACACCTGAGAGATTTTTCAATGGCGTGTAAAGCCATGTCAGAGGCCTACGGGCGGTTTAAACTCTGACACCAGGTTGTTCATCAACCATACGATAAGAAGAAGAAGAACATTACTGTCATTACAATTTTAAAGGCATCCCGACGTGATTTATTTGACGCAGATCTGCTTTCATAAGATCACAATCTCCTTGGGAATTCCAATTACGATGCTAGCGTGCGTGATAGGAATATAGACGACCACCTACCTACAAGAGGCAAAGTTTCTAGAATTGACATTAGTCTTGTTGATTTCGTTAGACATTGTTTTTGGTTCTGTTGTTTGCTAACTATGTCTCCTTCTAACAAACAGTAGAAGACAAGGATAGAAGATTTTTAGATCTGTGAGACTGGTAACATATTCATTATATTCAACATATTCAAATCAAATTGAATCTGAAGGTATCTTGCTATGCTGTCTACAAAAGGTATTGATCAATTTAATAGCTGTACGGTTTATTAAACAATTTACCGGTAAGTTCTTATAAATATTTTTGTGAAATTTTTACATATTCCTATAAACTTATCTAACAGAAAATTTTATACAGATTGTTTTATTTTTGTGTTTACCTAAAAGCTAAACCTACCTTACCTTAAAACTAAAGTGCAAGCGACTCAACCCCCGCACAAATTCCGAGTTAGAGGGGAGACAAATGCAAACCAAATGACACTGACACGACCTCAGAACTCAAAACTATTTTCTATTCCATTCTCAGACCCTAAAGCTACGAGTCCTGCTCTTTGCTATTCGTTAGAAAATATCCCACGCTCGGTCTACTCTGCACATACCCCACTATTTTATGACGTATGCACCTGTGCAGATCCCGGCCACATGTCAGCCCACGGCATCTTTCCCTGGTGTAATAATAATGTCGTGTTGTATACCACATTTTAAACAATATACTCGCCCGACCGCGCTTGGTCCGATTTCAAAATAGCTCACGCTTATGATTTGTAAGAGAAAAAACGGATATAATCAACAGTATTATCACCATTGCTATAGTCTGAAACTGAAGCTCGATAAAGGTTTAGATAGCGTATGTGCGTGGAATTTGATAGCGTTTGTTAAACTAATCGAGATTGTAAGTAGCGTTAGTGCTCTCCGGAATGTAATTACTAACATTCTAGACAGCACTAACACACACTGTTGCTAGTTATCGTTATATAGTTGTAAATTGGTCTCAATATGAAACAATGTAGTTTTCCTAGTCTATTTAACGTCTATTTAAAATAATTCACGCGGAATATCGTGGTAAAACAATAACAACGTCAGCACTTTTTTCACCAAAGCTGAACTGTCATTTTTTTTTCTTCCGTAGTGTTGTCATACTTTTGTTTAGTCTATGACAAATTTATTCCTTTTGGCTTTAAATGCATTTGAATTTGAACTTTAGCACGTTCTCAATAGGATTTTATTAAGATTTATAGATCGGGTTAGTTTGCAACCACAGTTACCAAAAGCAATTAAGAGCAACTTTTTTTAAAACGAAAGCAATCGAGCGATCGAGAGCGGCTGTCGATAAATTAGCCTATCTCATAGCGGGTAAAGACGGTGACAAACTGACAAACCGAGGTGATGTATTACCCGGAGATCTGGTGTTACAGAGCATGCGAACCAATCGACCCAAAAGTGTGTACTTTCATAGTCTCCCATACCATACAAGACCATTTCCCATGGTCGCCCGACAGGCTGAAATGTCATTGTAAGTGTCCCACACTTAAAATTGAGATGATTGATATAATATAATTGTGACGACGATAACTTAATTACTATACAAGACAAAATAAATTAAAATAATTTATGCCTACGATATAATTAGACAAGAAAAACTAGAAGCAAATATAAATAATATAGGTTTTTTTCTAAAAAAAAATATCTCACATAGCCATATTGTATTTCTAATTCCTGTTTTGTTAGCTAAAAAGGTCTTCAAAACATTTGAGTAATATGATTACTAATTGTATACATTACTTAGCTATTTAACTTGGCATCAATCATTTCTTTATATATCTTTCTGTATCTCTCTATTAATAACTATTCCTGATAATGTATAAAAAGAAATAACACATCTAGAGTTATTTTTAGTATTGAGACGGATTTCTCTCTAATATTTATTATTGGATTTCTCCGTAGTCGCAATGAAAGCCTCCAAATCTGAGTTTATTTATGACGAAAACGTGCTGTCTAGAATTTTGTCGCCACTTATAAATGTTTTCAGGCTATATTTATATAAAGGATACATATATATTGTATTTTTAGCGAAAGCCTAATAGATGGACTTCGAAGTCAATAATCGCTAGTTAGAATCTAGGTACACATAATATAACACCAGCGACTTTTTAAAATCCTTAATACAAATACTAGCTTAAATTAAATGTAACTCCAAATGGCTGGTCTAAAAGAACAATAATTCCAAAACTTTATTTTCACCAGCGTAAAGTAATCATTTTATAAGTATTTTTATCCTTTAAATCATTGTGATTGATTCAATTGTTTTATTTATTGGCGAGACTTTCGAACAAATATGTTTTACATGACAGGGCAGATAAAATGCCGCCGCAGATGTATAGAAATATTATTACAGCTTTATTATTGTTACAATTTCGATATTCATCAATTCAATTGCAGCTATAAAACAAAACTTGGGTTTAAATATTATTTTATTACGCTTGGCTTGTATAAAAATGATATTGTATACCTAAGTAAATAGCTCAAAGCATTAATTAAGTATTTTTTCATTAAACTTGCTCGTAAAAAGAGGGTACTGCATACTAGAAAATTGGAAGGTAAATATAAAATACAACCCAAGAGTGTAATAGATTTTGTTTTAATTTACAAAAATGTTACGTTGGTTTTTGTTTATTTCCTTACAAGTTTGATAAAAATTTTACTTATTAATACACACAAGCGGTACGGCGACTACTAACGTCGGGCCATTGTCCATTGTCACTTCGGTAGTAATTGCTTATTTACCGCCCTTGTAACACAATGTAAGTATGAAATTAAGTAATATTTTGAAGTAAATAATTAAGTAATCTCAAGATAACAGCGTTTATGTACCTTTAGCAAAATATTTAACAATAGGGAAGATGCACTATTTTTATTTTTGTTTTCATTTTAAAGAATTCCATGTAGAATAGACCACAAATATATTTAAAAAATTAAAACATTGCAATTTATCCGAAAAAATGCTGTTTTAAATTGACAGTTTGACAGTTCGCGGGAAAACGGACTTATGGTGCTGATGACGTCACTCTTGTCTTTTACTGGTTCGCCGCTGGCTTTCATACTTTTGCATATTTATTTAAATCGAATAAAAAATAGTATTTACAAAGCATAGAATTTTATTTTATAAATTTACAAAAAAGAATAACTTAAATATTATATAGTTATTACATTTTAATTTTGGAAATACAGCATCTATCCAGAATTTCTATGCAGCATTCATAACAGATAAAATGCTTTTATCGTATATACAAATATACTTCTTTTAATTTTTCAAAGTTTGTGTGTACTATACAGAAAAGTGATATTTTCCTTATGCTGAAAAACATTTGAAGTTGTACTTGTGCCCAATATTTTGGTGTTATTTTATTGTCTTTCACATAGGAAAGTATGGTAGGTAGCTTCTGTTAAGGATATTTCACCTCTACTGTGTAATTTTCAGCCGTCAGGTGTTGCACCAAAAAAGGGTACTCGGCATTACGAAGAAATCCAGCTTCTTCAATTTTAATCTAAAATGCTGATTAAAATAATATAAACAATATTTATTACTACAAAGGCCTGGAACTAAACATACCTAACTTATTATTTTATTCAAAATATTTAAACTAGAGAAAAACTAATGATGTTATGTCAATACTAACTCTAGGTAAACACCTGGAGTCTGCTTTGATAAACCCAACTCCCATTTTTATTAAAAAAACGCAATTAATATTCCCATAAAATAATATTCACCTTTACAACCATAACGTCAAATAAGTTGTCAAAACAAGTGTGACGTCACGAAACGCTAATTCGTGTTTTAAAATACGTATTGTTTCAAGTCATTTTTAAATCGTAATTATTGTAAAAAAACAACAATATGTAAAATAAAAACGTTGCAGTGGCCTTTCTTTTATATTTTTTTAACGTTTTAATCATACAAATTCCATAAATATTACATCTGCATCTTCCCTATTATCCAACTATCATCAAGCTTAAATTTGAAATTCCTGCAATTAAAATTGACAATGTAATAAATTATATTTTTGACATTGATTTCCAATACTTTACCCATTAGGCGACCCGATTGACATACTGCTTAAGCATTGCCTTTGGTGTAGCAAATTTGATTGCCACATAGGTTCAATAAAAATCCCAATAGTTGTTTTCCTAGCAGATCTCACAAATCAAATGCCACAAATAGATAACACGTAGAGTAAATAAAAAATAACACAAAACAGATCACACGAAATTAAAAATCAAACATTTAAACTGAACAACAGAATTCACCAAAACTAAGTTTGAATAGAGAATGAAAGATGCGGATTAATTGGACAGCAAAAACAATAGACTGCTGAAAACCGTTGCAGACTTACAAAAAATAAGAACAAAGTAAGTTTTACTGCAAAGTTCTGAAGCCTCTGAAAGCCATGTAAAGCCAAAGTTGTTGCTTCAAACTTTTGATCCTGAAAATGTATAATCAGCGGAAAAAAATAAAGTAAATAGTTGGAGCTTAGCTTAGCTTATTGCTGAAAAACTTTGGCTTGAAAGACTTTTAGTAAAATTTTCGTGGCTTTTATAGTCTAAAGAGAATATTTTTTGTTCACAACTTTTCTGTTTTATTTAGAAATATAATTGGAATACTTTGAAGTTTTGAGAATAGTTTTTTTTTTCTTATAATAGACTTGCGTTACGTTTATAGTTTAGAAGTCATTAGGGAGAATTTAGTTAATATTTAGCAAACTATTTCGTCTGAAAAACGTTAAGTCCAAGCAAAACCCTTGTGAACTATAAATGGGATGACAAATAAACTTCGGGTTAAATTAAAATTTAGGGGTTTACTCAAGTTCACCATAGTAAAGTAGAATCTCGTTACGACAGCTCTTGACAATTTACATATGATAGTGTCATGGTAGCGCATTGGTTATGGACCCGCTTTGCAAGTGCGTGGGTGTGGGTTCAAACCTGGCATGTACCAATGTGACTTTTTCAAAGTCGGTAGAGATGGTTGGATAAGACTAGGACTCGTCCTCGATAGGTCTGGGCCAGGATAGGTTTTAGGGCTGTTATTAGGTTTGTTATTTATTCTGTGTTATTTATTCTTAGGTTTGTGCTCTAATTTAGGTCGTGATAGCCTAATGGTGATGACCGTTGACTGGTAATTCAGAGGTCTCAGGTTCAAACTAATTTAATGACCACTCACTCCATTCCTTGAAAAGCACGTAAAACGGTTTGCCCTTGCCTGATTTCTCTCCGGTCGTGTCGGATTGCCGTCCCATCTGATTATGAGAGTGAGGAAATAAAGAGTGCTTCTCGGTTTGTGCACACACTTGTGCACTATAATATATCCTGGCTAATCCGTAATCCGTAGTTGGCTAATCTCCGTTGAGGTTGTGGCCGCTATGACCAAAATTTAGTCAGGAGCACATCATTTACTCTAAAAAGGATTCTAAAAACATATTGGAAAGATTATAATAGACTATACCCGTCTTATTTTATACGTAAATTCCGCTTATTTTTTAAGCTCGAAGGTTTCTTTTCAGCCTATAATAGTCTTGTAAAGGAAATGATACCAATAATAATACAGTGACCAGTCAATAGCTACTGTAATCCTACCAAATCAACAAAAGCATTGAACATCCCAACAATGGCCATTGTATTGTAGTTTCTGTTACGACTTATTACGCTGTAATAAGAACAGTTTCTTGTAGATTTTTATTTTTAGAGCGAGTAGGATAAGTTGCCTCACAACGTCCTGGGTTCGATTAATTCATTTCACTTTGTATGTGGTTGTTAAACGACTTTTTTTAACCGACGAAAAAACGCGAAGCGGAGTAGGTTATCAATTCACTATATGATCACGCATAACTTTTTACAGGACGGTCCGATTTTGATGATTTTTTCTTTGTATAATAGGGTTAACATTCAATTCAATGTGGTTCTATAAAAAATCATCGTGATCTGATGATGGACTACGTAGCCATAGAAAGGAACTCCTCATCGGTCAACAGCAAAATTGTGTTAATAACGATTTTAGCCCTGATTATGCGTGACCTTGTTACCCAAATTCCGAAAAAGAGAGGAGGGGAGTCAGTTGACCTCCCCACATTAAAAAAAAAAATTAAACGTTTTATCACTAAAAATAGAAAAACAAAAAAAACCTTTTTAGCAAAAAAAATAACGGACAAAGAAGGGAACAAAAAGTAAAAAAATAATTATCATTTATATTATTATTAAATATTTATAAAAATCAGATTCTTTTGGAGTCGGTGTCAGCTAAAACAACAAAACAAAAATTAAACACACAAATATACGTAATAACCTAAACTAACTTAACCTCATGAGCATCTTAGTAAATACAGCTTAGTTAAAACATGCTTAAGCTGATGTAGTCATGAGATGGACTGGATTGCCCCAAGATTAAATTAAATTTAATCTTGTTTTTGCCAATCTTTGGAAGCACAATTAAAAAGTTAATTTCTCACTTGGATAATAAGAGCAAATAGTTGATTCAAGTTAATTTTCTCCGTGTCATAGAATCATGATTACTAAGCAAAGTGTCCGCAAACAGTGAGGAGTAGGGAATCCAAGTATTTTAAATTATTCGGACAGACTCGATTTTAATAATGGTTACACAGATAAAAAAAAACATTTATTTAAAATGTATAATTCCTTACAGTGTAAACTATGGCTCTGAATTAGATCTTTGTATCACCACAATGAATGACAATGCTGATAATAATCCTTTGACAACATGAATTGTGGATAAGTTTGCTTTGCGATTTTTTAACGACTCAATCAACGGATCAAATTGTTATAGTATGTCAACGATAGGAGCAGCTGCAGCATAGCCTGCCAAACTTAGGAGATGAGGTAGTAAAATAGTGTGGAACTGTGAATACAACAGATCAAAAGCCTACATTTTAACGCAACAAGACGTACTATCAGTCCCATTGTGTACTCTTAGGTCTTAAAGAGACCTACTACCCAATAGGTCTTCATGCGACCAAAACCCCGTAATAAAATTATTATTTAATTATTCTTGCCTGTCAATAATTATAATGTCTGCGACCAGCGACTTGTAGTGAGACACTAGAAAGACAATTCCCGATTTACCTAATAAGACATGGTCACACTAAGAATTACTTGAATAGTAAGAAAGTTTTAATGAATGTACTTAACGAGTTTGTTCTTCGAAACACTTGCGGTCTCTTATTAAATATATATTGTCTTTTCAACCAAGATTGCTTTTTTGGTAGTAATTAAAATTTTGTCAATTAATTTTATCTGAGACAGCATGATTCTTTTGGAAAATGGGTTAACTAGCTTTAGTTTATAACAGCCCTGAATCTTAAAGTTAGACGCAGGGATAGCCTAGTGGTCAATATATGGCACGCACCAAAGAATTTTCGTAAGTTATGTGCGTATTATAAATTAATTTATTACCTCCTCCGTGCCCCGGAAAGCACGTTAGTTGTCCCTTCTCATGAAGATCTTTGGCAGTCGATACAGGGAGCCAGTACCTTCATAAAATCTTGACAAGTGACTTAATTTTAGAATATCCTATCCCTTTGGGTTGCGGTGGTCAGTTATGCAGCCGCTCAATTGAAAACTGATATTCAGCTGCATCCGGTTAGATAAGAAGCCGACCCCAACAAAGTTTGAGAATAATAAGGCTCCTGGATTTTATGTTTTTTAAACGGTTTTATTTATCTTGCCCTGTTTTTTATTTGGTTCAAATTTAGTAATCGATATTTTACCCCCTTTCCGTCGACAGATTGATCTGATTTTTCAGCTTTAGTTCTGATGACGAAACCGTTTTACGTAAAAAAAAATAACTTATATTATTAATTTGTTGGATTTATCTCCGCCTAGAATAGCAGAATATTTTCATCCTTACATATTGATAACCGACTACCACTCCGATGATGAATAACATACTCATAATCTGAATAACATACACAACAACATTCCCAAGCAAATTTTACGCCTCATACCATTGGTTTCCACGTAATTCATACATACATAATCTGTACCCGGCTCATCATCGGAAGATCATAATTTATTCAGTTATTCGAAACACATTTGTCAATCTAGTGTAGGTTAATCTAAATAATTATGATTTGATTTATAAATAATTAACCTCTCATAACTCGTGGGTTATTTCGTTCCAAAACATTATCATTTAATTCGTGACCGCCATTGATTTAATTTGATGTTTAAATAACAGAATGTAAACCACTCATTACTTTCCAATTGTATAGTTTTATTTTTTGTGAATTTTTTACATGTTATAGCACATGATAGCTTATTAAATATAATTATTTAATAATATGGATGGATGGGATACGGTGGCTCAGCGATTAGAGCGTCGACACGGTATGTCGAAGATCGTGGGTTCGAATCCCATCCGTATCAGTTGTTTTTTCAAATTTTCTTATTAAATAATTGTATAGTTTTAGTTAAACTACTTGTTGATTGATGTTTTATGTAATTTATGTTTTTAATAAAATTGCTGGTTTTATACCCCGCCGCAAAAAGAGGGTTGTTATAAGTTATAGACTTAACTGTGTGTCTGTGAGTCTGTCTGTGGCTTCGTAGCTCCTAAGCAAATGGACTGATTTTAAATTAGTTTTTTTTTATTTGAAAGGCGACTAATTGTACAAGAGTGTTTTTAGCTAAAAAATATTTGGATTTTTTGTTCTAGAGTTTTTAAATTTTTAAATCCCTCATTTTTAGGCTAAGGTATTCCTGCCTTTCACTTGTCTCTTGCTAGTGGAGTAACAGGCCAATCCATGGAATGAGAGTCCAGCTCATTTTGCCACCGTTTTGTGGGCCTATCACGTTGCCTTTTACTGCTGGAATCCACTGCTTAGGGATTTTTACCCATCATGTCTTTATATAGAGAAATATTATACGTAACTGCGCGCACAGGTGAAATCTTAAGAGGATTTAAAATTGCATAAAGTACCTAATATGTTTAAATTGTTTATATCGTTATATGGAACATGAGTTTAAAGTTTTTTTGGAACTTGCAAAAGGGCATAGTAATACTTTTTTAAATAAAACTTTATTCTTATTTTAAAACTCGCTTTACACTATTATATAATTTTCTACCGTGTCGTGAATACAGTTACGGATAGGTATAATTATAATTTCACAATACACAAATCGAAACATAATGACTATCGACATACAAAAATATCTTAGTTTCGTTCAGGAATCCGTGACACGAGCGCAGAAAGTAAATAGGTTAATTGCTACGCCAATCCTTTTGTCAAAAAACATCTATCAAAATAGATAATTAATTTATGAGTCATAAAACAATTCTCAGTGACAAACCAAAAAGAGTCATCGTATCAATGTTGTGGACTAAAAGCAAATAGAGTTAGTATAATCCACTAAACCCCAGTCCAACAACAACATAATACCAGAAAAACTAGCATCCACTTTATTGCAACTTTAAAAACTGAGGAAAACCAGTTATTGTGCGGTGTCGAGTTAATATTACATAAATATTCATGTCCTACCGACGTGAAGAGATTACATCAGCACTTATGTAGTGGCACTGTGGTTTAAAACTGCGGACACGAAGCAACTTGCCCTAGTTGTCCTCTTCTGTGAAAATTGCAAACCTTTTTTGATCCAGCTGTAGTGTGTTTTAGGTTTTTTTCTAAATTCTTAATTAGTAGGTATGTACACACGGGTGTGGATCGATTCAGTCTGCACATATTTGATGCAGTTTTGTGTAGGAACTCTTAAACGTTTTGGTAACAGTTCCTACACAGCGACCGAAATGGTTGCGTGAGCAGTTATAAACAAAGCATCCATAGAAATATGTTAGTATGTTCTAAATTGTGTACATGTATGTAAAATATTCAAAACTAGTTGTGAATATTGTAGTACTAAATATATGATCTCCATTATTATGACTATTAGAGGTCTAATAGCGACCGACACATACTTTTTATGCGCTTCGAAGGATCTTTCCCTTTGTCGCTTCATACGACACCCGTGGGACAAGTAAGGGTGGTTTTATTCTTAGGCCGGAAACCACACGGCATAGTAGGTACTCGCCACAATTGTTCTTCTTCATCATAGGGTTGATGAACAACCTGGTGTCAGAGTTTCAACTGCCCCTAGACCTCTGACATGACTTTACACATCGTTGAAAAATCTCGGCACAATAAAATGTATCAACATTTAAAACATATTGTTTTTAAAATTCCAACTAAAAAACGCTGTAAAAACGAAATGAAAAATCTTGCAGAACAATTGCTTTATAAAGTTTTAAAACTTCACATACGCAGGTGGTTTAAAAGACCCCTCAAAATTTATAGCCATGCAAGCTAGGATGTGCTACCAACTTAGGCAAAGATCTCAATAAGCGTGCAATTCGGAAATAAAACGGCATGAAACTTGGCAAGTTGCCAACATTTGCCAAGCATAAAATGTGGGAAATCGACACATGGTTGATCTGTCGGTTCATTTGATATATCGTTCTGTTTTCTGGTACTTTGTTAATTTGTTTTGACAAATTGATGGGTGTGTTGAAAGAATTATTGAATATTTGGAACTGAGTTTTTTTGTTTTTTGACTAGCAATTGTACCTACGTTACTGATAACTTACAGTTTACTTTGAAAACTTAATAAGTAACATTGCCTATTTAACAATACCAATAAAATCAGTCCCGAATGTAACTATTGTATTGTATATTTCCGATGTTAGTTTCAAGTTACGTTCTTCTTCATCATATGGTTGATGAATAACCTGGTGTCAGAGTTTAAACCGCCCGTAGGCCTCTGACATGGCTTATACTCACCGTTAAAAAAAATCTATGGCGTGGTGGTTTCTTTACAATGTTTTCCTTCACCGTTTTAGCTAGTGATAATTAGTTTCTAATTAGCGCATAAATTCGAAAAGTCAGAGGTGCGTGCCGGGTTTTGAACCTACGATCTTTGTCTTGTCGATCCAACGGTCACACTAGGCTATTACTGCCTACAATTAAGAAGAAGATTTCTACCATTTCATTCATTTTTGATAGAATTTTTTAAATCCAAATAAAACAGTACCTTTCAAACTATAACCTAAACAGAAGTCTTTTTTAGTAGTCATTTTTTTTTGCCTATTTTAAGACTCACTTACTTGGAATTTTAAGACCGATTTCATCGCTTTTCATGTATAAATTAAGTTCAATTTAGAGCAAAATCTAAATTTAGACATCACCTTTCTTGAATTCAGTATTTATGAATAAATTACTAATTTGGTTTTGAAATAACGGCTTAATATAAATTAAAGCCTTCAATAAGCTGTAATGTAAGTTAAAATAAAATACGTAGATACAATTTAATTGTGTTTTGGGTTTAGTTAATGATTTGGAGAGAAAAAAACCATCAGATGGCCCTGTAAAAAGATATGTGATTATACATAAAAAAAATACGTGTCGAATTGAGGACCTCCTTTTCTCGTCAGTTGAAAAACATACTGTTAACTGTACATGCCTACCAACCCAGCCGATGTATCCAAGATAGTTTTTATGACATATTTAACCACAACTCGAGCTGTTATCAACCAAAATATAACAAACTAGTATCATAAACTATACGAATGTGTTCATATGAACATATCTGGCGCCTTGCCAGTCAAGTTAGCCGACTGTGTTGCTAACTGCTGTCTCCGAAACTACATGTACTGTTACATAAAGAGCATGTGTTTCCCAAAGAAGGCAAGCCGCAAATTGAAACACTATTGACCACGAAAATACCAATTTAAGAAGGCAGTATATAAAGGCTTTCTTTTTAATAACGGATAATGGTTGATCAACTGCTCGATCAACTCATCGACAAATAAATGGACCAATCGATTGACTTACTATTCCACCAACTGGTTCACTAACAGGTTGACCAACCTAATAAAACAACAACTTTGTAACTGTTTTCACGTCACTTTTATTGATTTGTCAAATCTTAACTTCGTGTTGAAGTCAATAAAAGTGACGCGACGAAAATATGTTATTTAATTGTTTTATTATGTGAGTTTTCGCGAAATACCAAAAAGACATTATTAGGTGGACTGCTTGTTTTACCAAGTGGCCAAGTAGTTGGTTTATCAACAGATTGATCAGCTGGTTTACCAGCCACTTCAACAATTATTTGGCCAACTAATTGACTTTCTGCTTGACCAACTGCTCCAACAACTGGTTGACTAATTGGTTGTTAAACTACTTAACTAAATTGCTTAATAATTGTACTCTTCTCTATTTTTTAATGTATATTTTAAATGTATTTGTTTGGTGTGCAATAAAGAGGATTTATATTGTATTGTATTGTATGTATAGTATAGCTAATATTTATATGTAGACAGTCGTTACGGGTAGTCTGAAGCCCGAAAGTCTAACAACCAGTCTTACCAAGGGGTATCGTGTAACCCAGTGTCTGGGTTGTGGAGGTCTGATAGGCAGTCGCTCCGTGTAAGACACTGGTATTCAGCTGCATCCGGTAAGACTGGAAGCCGACCCCAACATAGTTGGGAAAAGGCTAGGCAGATGATGATGTATAATATAGCTCGATGTACTTACGCATACTTATAAATTCTGATACTTGAAGCAATTACTTAAAAAAATATGAGAAAAGTATTTGTGTCCTCAGAAAACAAATTATGATTTCAATTTAATTAAGGAATTCATTAAAAGAAGAAATAAATTTGACGGACGCTTTAAGCTTTTGAAAGGTCGTCATCATAAATAGACTTTTATTGGTATCTTTGAGGAAATGAACATTCGTTTATTATTTAATTCTCTTCAAAAGATTTTGATTTAAGTAAATCAATTAAATAGATATAAAAAAACGACGCATTTTAACTTAACATTATTTAGTTTTTTTTTTTGTGAAATTTTTTTTTTACATGTTTTAGCACATGTTAGCTTATTAAATATAAATATTTAATTTTAGTTTTTTTTTTTTTTTCAAATTTCTTATTAAATATTTATATTATTTAGAGTGGTAATTAACTTTTTTCGTATACAGAATAATTTTAGCTGTTTTTTATTATCTGTAATTTTTAGTCAATAGTTTTTATTTAACTTAATTTTATTTTAAACTTCCAAACGAAAACAGTTTGACATATTCATCTGTGTCTGTAGCATTATAACTCCCAAACGGATGAACCGATTTTGATTTAGTTTTTTTTTATTTGAAAGGTGTTAAAAGTGTGACCACGAACCGGAAGAAACAGCGTTGGTAGGCCTCCCACCAGGTGGACCGACGACATTATTAAGGTCGCGGGTAACCGGTGGATGCAAACGGCAAGTTGTCGCTCATTGTGGCGTTCTATGGGGGAGGCCTTTATTCAGCAGTAGACGTCTTCCGGCTGATGATGAAAAGTGTGAAAAGTGTTCTCAGCTAAAAAAATAATAATTATAATATATGTAGGTACACTACCGTCTGGGATGGTTGAATGTGGAAGGGAATTACAATAACAACGGCGGGACCACGAATAGTTTAATGGGAGAGCGACCGGGGGCTTTATCCAGTAGGTCGCGGCTTCTAACCCCAACTTTAGTTTTTTCGAACTTTTTTTCGAACTTAAGTGTTCGCTTCGAATGATAAATACTTTTTAAAAATGTTTATGGCTAAGGCTTTTAATATTGACTAAACTCAGAATTACTAGTCTCAATACATTCACAATCCCTGTAACTCATTCGATCTAGTGTACAATGTCAACCGAGTCTGCACTTGTTAACGGAAATAGCGCGAGGCGTCCGGAAATGACGTCATATTTCACCCACAATGTGCGGTGCATGCGTTAGTGAAACGTATTCTTTGGAAAAAAAACTATAGTGTGTTAAGTTTTCAAGTTAATGAAGTTTTATAGGGTTTATTGTTATTGTAGGTAAGATAAAGTTTGTTTGTTACCTTTTTACGCCTAAATTACTAAACTAAAAATTTTGCATATATGTTGTCTGGTGTATAAAAATGGACGTAGGGTACCTTTCATCCCAAAAAACAGTACTGTTCTCGAGAAAAACAATAAAAACGTTCTTATGATAGATGGCGGCACGTGTTTTTCGAATCGTAATTAAATTTAAAATTCTAAATTAACGCGAGCAAAACCTCCGACAAAAGCTAGTCCTATATAATAGTACAAATAAAAATACAACAACATCTAACATTTAATCACCTACAAATCTTCTTAACAAACATTAAGACCTAATTAGGCAATAGAATATTTTAATGGCTGCCTGTTTAAGCCATATATTTCCTCAGCCTTTTCTTAAAGGTATTATAATGCATAAATCTTCTAAATACGAGTCTGGAATCCATTACCTTGATAGATAGTACTGTTTTTTTTTTCTTGAGCCGCTCCAAAACATGTCCAAATATACATGATTATTTGTAAAACACTAGCATCCTTAAAAGGGGTCATTAAACTCATCATTATGAACAACTGTTTTTTATGCAACCAACCCTGACATCACAAAAAATCAGCTGTTCCATACATTTTGTTGAGTCATGTTAACATAAATGTATGGAATAGCAAAATTATTATTTTTTGCGATTTTTATGTGGTATTAAGAGTCGTGAAAGCCTAGTGGTGGTCACCATTGACTGGTAAGTCAGAGGTTTCAGGTTCGAACCCAAGGCGCGCACCTCTAACTTTATGTAAGTTACGTGATAAATTAATATAAATTAAGTGATAATTAAGTTATAACTCGCCTCGGAAAGCACGTTAAGTCGTTGGCCTCCTACTGATCTCTCTCCGATCGGGTCGGATTACCGTCCTATCAGACTATGAGAGTGAGAGACTAGAGAGTACACCTGTGTTTGCACACACACTTGTGCACTATAATATCTTCAGCATATCTCCGTTGAAATAAGCCGCTGTGACCAAATTTTGGTCAGAAGGACATTTTGTAAATGATATTTTTTAAACGTTTCTTATAAAACTATCCTTTTCAAAAGATACAAATACGACAGTTCAGCGCTGTTCCAAACTATCCGTGTAAAGTTCGGTTTGTTGTCTTTTAATTCCGGGATCAACTAAGATCGATAGTGTGCAATATCGTGGCGGGAACACACTAACTTTACTAAGTTCCTGACTCCAACTAACTTTGTTTTCCTGTTTGTCTGTACACTTGGGTTGAAAACATGACTGAGTTCGCTTGTGTTACGATTCTGTAACTTTATATTGGACAGGGTGTGCTCAAATTTGAGGGTCGCAATAAGTGCTTAATAACGAGTCTGTGAGTGAAGGAACATAAATTAATTTTTATTGTTTTTTTTTTAATTTTAGAAATCAAACGTTAAGATGAAAATTATTTATTCTGAGCAAATTCTCATAAAAAGACGACAAAAAAAATGCATAAACATGTAAAAATTCAACATAAAATATATTTTAAACTCACAAGGTCATATTAACTTTAGCACAAAATATAAAACTGTAATTACCCAGTTCTATAATAGTTTTAATACCTATAATTTATATATACAAAGAATTTTTCCAATGTAAAAATAAAAATATTTTAAATATAAAGGGCCTGTTTCACAGTCTACGGATATGCAGTCACTACTAAATAAATTAAAAACTCTTACGTGCTACGCAGCTACGGCTGTACTACGACGCTACGAAGCTACGCCGTAGCATCACTATATGAATAGCACAGTATACAAAACTATGATAACTTTTAAAGAATATTGCGAATACTGAGGAATATGATATTTGGCATAGTTAAAGTTTATATGGAGAAGAAATGCAATTATATATATAAATACATTAAATTCAAAGTAAAACATAGCGCTATTTCCGAATAAAGAAGGAAACTACGACGTATAACCTCCAATATGTAAGATGTAGCCACTACCAGCGCCATCTCTGAATCTAAAGTGAAATTTGCATAAATACTGAACATAATTATAGAGAGAGAAGAACCTAAAATTTATAAAAAATATTAATTAAGGTTGAATTTTGACCACTGATTGGATCACTTGTCACCTTATGGCGCGGACACTCACTAATCTGCTATCTCGGTCGCACATTGAAGATAAAAACCAATTAATATAAACTAAAGTAATTAAAGGAAAACAACATTACAAAATTTCAGCAATTTTAGCTTGATCGACACATGTTAGTAACACATATATATAGTAATATATATAGTAAAACATAATATACGTAGATATGATTCACGAAATTTATTATTCTAAAATATTTTATCCAAGAAAGACAAAACCCAATACATTTACCCTTTTTCCATGCACTTTTTCAGCCTATAGTACTTAGTTAATTAGATTAAGGTTTATAATTTAATTAAATATCGTATTCAAAGTAGTGCACACAACTGTTAGTTAATGAACTAGACAATGTGTTTTATTAAATAAATTTAAATAAACGTTCTGAATTATAATTAATTCACGCTCCATTTTATTTTAAAGACCTATTTGACACCATTCTTAGAAATATACATATATTATTATTTAATTTTAAATAATGTACTCTTCAATTTCTATGCAAATTAATTAGAACTATGTTCTTTAATTATAAAATTAAATTATTATTTTGCAATGCTTAAACAACCAGACCGAAACAAAAATCTGTGGATCACACAAATATTTACTCATTACGGGATTCAAACCCGCGACCCGCTGATCTTGTCGGGTAAAATAGGAAAATAAAATTATAGAAAACGAAACAGTCGTACTAATAATAAAAATGAAAAAGATAAATGCTACTAACAATACTTAATACAATTATGTGCAAAATATGATTTAAATTATTTGAATTTGAAAAGTTTTTTTTTCACGCAGCAACAAGGCAACGGATTGATGTGAAATTTTGCTTAGGAATAGTAGATATATTACTTTTAATATAGTAACGAGCTAGCCAACGGAACTAAGCTAGTTAAACAGAGAAAATATTTTTTAAATCAGTGAATCCTTATGAAAATATTTTTTTAAAAAGGTCCGTTTCTATAAACTATTTAGTATTCAGTACTGAGGCGTTGTATTAAATAAATTAAGGTCCCTTCTTTGTTTTATATGCAGAGCTGATCGCTAGCTGTTAATTGCTGAGATCAAAAAGTCGTTAGTATTATAGTTAAATTACTTGTGAATGTAGTGGTGATGCCTTTAAAAGGGACTGGCAATGTTGCCACGTAAAAAAATAATATATATTTTTATTTTACTTACAAAGAAGAATTTTCGGTACAGCATCTTTTTAAGTTTATTGATCATCATCCTTCTTGCCTTATTATTCCCAAAGATTGGTTTATAACGTTTTTGATACACAATGAAAAATGTTTAAATAGTTTAAAATCATTAAATTCGATTTTTTATCTATAATCTCGACTGATAAGTCAAAATGGGTAGATTATAAAGGTATAAAGGCCTTATTATTCATCAAAATAGTGTTTCCACTTACAAAGATTTAAAAAGTAAGAACATAATAAAAATAATCCAGCAATGATAAAAATTCACACAATATTCAAACACAATTCACACAATATTCAAACATAATTCACACAATATTCAAACACATCACGCACAAACAATTTCAAAAGTGATATCACAAATGAAACAGAACAAAACGACTCAGTTGCCACCACATTTAGACATCATGTTTTTACGACGGCCCGGTCAATCGGAACTTTTTATTCCCCCACATTTCACACATATGTTACCCTAGCTAATGAGGTCAGATCTTTCTCGGGTCCAATTGAAAATGGGGTCGTGATATATCTTCGAGCAATATCTCACGGCAGACACTTATGCGAGAAGCACAAGAGTAATGGAGTTTTTTTTAGAATTGATTGAATATTAGTCGTATAGGAATGTTTGATTGAGGTCATGAAGAAGGTTAAGTGCAGCGATGTCCTGGAGAGGTATGACCATTGAGGATCGAACCCAATGTAGTACTGAATTTTTCAGAAGATAAAATATAAAATAATATTGGATATTGTAAATTAATTTATCACCTACTCCGCGTCGAAAATAGTACCTACTGTTGTAGTCCTTTCTTCATAAGGTTCTTTGACAGTCGATATAGATAATAATATTCTCCTGACCGAATTTTAGTCACAGTGGCCAATCTCAATGGAGATTAGTCAACTACGCAGGAGATATTATAGTGCACAAGTGTGTGTGCAAACACAGATGCACTCTCTATTTCCTTACTCTCATAGTCCGGTGGGATGGCAATCCGACACGACCGGAGAGAGATCAGGCACAGGGCCTACAGCTTTACGACAGCCACAGTCACCACCTTTTAGGGCCTGTTGCTGATCGGGGAACGGATTGTCCCCGAAACATATGGCTTACCTGATGTTACCGTTATAGTAACCTATAGATGCTTATTACACGAGAGGATTTGCCGGTCTTGTAAATTTTTTCACGTTTTATTTCCCTCAATCAGAGCCAGCAACACAGATAGAAGTAATATATTTTACATTT
This sequence comes from Protodeltote pygarga, assembly GCA_936450705.2. Taxonomy (NCBI): domain Eukaryota; kingdom Metazoa; phylum Arthropoda; class Insecta; order Lepidoptera; family Noctuidae; genus Protodeltote; species Protodeltote pygarga. The sequence continues at coordinate 2,769,188 of OW388257.2, read as the reverse complement.
CTCATTTTCTCGAAATAAAAGTAGAAATCAACCCCGAGTAGGCACGACCCAATCTGGAAGAGTGGTCGCAAATTAGAAGACTTCTATGAGTAATCCGTTGGGTGTCTTCAGTCATTACTAGCCCGGCAAATTAGGTCTTGAATATATTCAGTGCTGAAGGACATTTCTGGAGCAAAGTTGCCCTATTTATTAATTTAGTAAAAGGTTTAGCCCAGTGATAGCCCAGTGGTATGGTCGTTGGACTGGCAAGTAGACTGGCTTTGAAAGCTTTTGCGTATTAGACATTACTTCAGCCTTTCGTATTCAGCCTCATTATTCTCAATCTTTGTTGGGGTCGGCTTTCTAATCTAACCAGATGCAGCTGTATATTAGTGTTTTACGGAGCGAGCCCATCCTGCCTGCATGCTGCTAGGTAGTCCGCGCGGGCGCATAATTTTTGAATAAAACCGGCTGCCTAACCACCTTATTGTGACACATGTGCTGGCCATTTTCAAGACCATTAAATTACAATTATGTTGTTGTTAAAAAGAAGTTTCCCTCTACTGGTTAGCAAAGAAAAACCTTATTGTAAGGAACTAGAATTCAGTTTCCTTCAGCCTGCTTATCCTATTTATTTTTATTTATTTTTTATTTATAGACTCACGCCTGTATTCCCCAGAGGGGGTAGGCAGAGGTGTGTAGTACACCCACGTTTCGCCGGCTATGTAATAAGTCCCATGTAATAGGGGGCGAGCCTATTGCCATTAACCGGGCACAATTCCAGACTCCGTGCTGCTACTGAGAATTTCCTAATGGAAAAACCCAATAACACTTTGCCCGACCCAGGGATCGAACCCAGGACCTCGCTCAGCAGTCGCGCTTGCTACCACTAGACCAACGAGGCATTCCTATACATTTATTATGTGCATACGTTTACAATAAATCTAGAATACATAAATTGGAACTATGCCATAACATATGTTGTAACACATGGCCTAAAGATTACAAATGTACAGTAGCTAAAGAGGTTTTCTGGTTTTGGCAAGAAATGTTGATGGCCTTTCAATCTATCCCAAGATTGGTTGAGACTAAGCGATTTCAGATTTCAGAAATGTATAATAAATATATAGCTTTAAAAGATATCGCGGTAGACTTAGACAAAACCGTGGAACGAACTGTATTTTTTTCAGAGGGAAAATAGCAGGATGGCTTTTATCCAGCAGTGAGATTATCTAGACTGACAAAAATATAGTTAAAAAGAGAAAAATATTATGATAAACATTATTATGACACAAGAATAATTTTAATATTTTTTTTTAGATGTGTATAGTGTGTATATAGTATGTATAGTGTGTGTATAGTGTCGTGGTGGCGCATTGGTTACGGACCCGCTTTGCAAGCGCGTGGATGTGGGTTCGAACCTGGCATGTACCAATGTGACTTTTTCGGTGCAAGTGCGGTTTAACGGTGAAGGAAAACATCGTAAGGAAACCTAGACTTTAATTGTCTGAAATCGCCAACCCGCAGTGAGCTAGCGTGGTGATTAATGCTCAATCCTTCTCTATATGAGAGGCCTTTGCCCTACATTGGGACAGTTACAGGCTGATTTATATTTTTAGATGTGATTTATTTATTTTTACAGTTATCATTCTAAACAATACTAGATTAAACTATGTATACAAATCTAACTACGTTAAAAATAAATAAAGAAAGAAAAATAAAACCCTAATCTAAAAGACGGCTACCAGTAGGCAAAGCTCCCAAAATGCTGGCTGCATTGCCTCGCTGAATAGTCACTCGAATAATCATTGTACAAAAAAGCAAGGGATTCTACAGTTAGCGATTAAAAATATCGTATTAAACAAGATTCAAGGTACTGTTATTTCGAAGAGTCCTCACTTATTACTAAGGTTAAATATCACTTGACGACGTCAGTCCATTGTCGGGCCTATCATTTGTAGCTTATAATTAATAGCATGTTTAAAAGGCAGTAATTAAACATTGCCCGGTTAACATTAAATATGGAACTTAACTTCGAAATTTTCACTTAAAATTAAACAATGTTATTAGAATATTTGACCAACTTACAATAAATTTTGTCAGACAAAACCCGAAACCTGTTTGTACTAAACCGCTACCAAAAATAAATTCAACTAATCCTTCTTTGATCACATCCTATAAACAAACAACATCCATTATTCGCACCACCAATCCAGAAATATGACCTTCATAAACCCAATCAGAAACAAACAGGGGAATTCACGCAATTTCTTACAAGAATCCCAGTATCGGATAACAATGACCATAATTCACGTTTGCGTGATGTCCACGGAGGCCGAAGCTGGCTTTCGGCTTTCGTCATGATTTATGACTGGTCAGAAGATTGTGAGCAGGGAAATAAATCTAAAGATATTAATACTCTTTGGTCGATGGAGGTTATGAAGGAAAATTAGGAGTCGTCTCGTGTCTGTCGAAATCTTTGTGGGATTTCAGATTGATGCGTCCGATCGAGATTGGATTTGGATTGGAAGTTACGTACCGCATACACATAGGGTGTGTTTCCATGTCATAAACATTTTCGTTACGCAGGTGTGTTAGTGATAAATCTTTTGTATGACGTAAAACATGCTTTAGGTTTATTTCTAAGAGAATAACTTCAATTCGCTGTAAACGCAACTAGCGCACATGTGACGAATATATGTTGTTCATTGCGCCACTAATTGTTTAACTTAATGCATTTGTGCGATAAAAAAAGATTTGCGTAATACCATCATTTATATATGCGTTAAGTGATTTTAGCCAGCATATAAATATGTATAGCACATATATACATTTTTAATGATAGACAACAGTCACATTCTCGTAGTGTTGGTTCGTGGCGCCCGGCGCCCCTAAATATGATGATAAAATATTATTCCAAATATTCAAATCTTGCTTGGAATCGAATTATTTTTGTGAAAATAAATTTTGTTATTCTGGTTTTGGTTTCAAAGAAAAATAATGCTAACACTCTTTTTTTAAATGCCCGACTATTTTGAGATTCTTTGTGAATGTACACATTAAGCCTTATTAAAGTGTAAACAATATTATTAAAACTATATTATACAAATTTGAGAAAATAAAATTATTTTTAGCTTATAACCCTAGTTAAGGGCCGATTTTTTGAGCTGAAGAAATCAAGCGAGTTTTGATGAAATAAATATCTAATAATATAAATATCTTCTTCCTGACCGAATTTCGGTCACAGCGGCCAATCTCAACGGAGATTAACCAACTACGCAGGAGATATTATAGTGCACAAGTGTGTGCGCAAACACAGGTGCACTCTCTATACCCTCACTCTCATAATCCGATGGGACGGAAATCCGACACGACCGAAGAGAGATCAGGCGCAGGGCCAACGGCTTTACGTGCTTTCCGAGGCACGGAGTAAGTGATAATTAATTTATAAATAGGCTATCACGACTCATTGAAATATATAAAACGTATAAAAAAAAACATCAACCGCTATTGTCTTGACCGAGAACATGTTGGAGTCAACCATTCTTTACTAACCTATCCTGAAAAGGGTCAGGGCTAAGAGTAGCTAAAATCAACACTTTAGGTGTAGAGTATTTATTTTATCTACTTTCCTCGTTCGACTAAAGAGTGGACATTGCCACAGTTCACCGAACAAGGTCACGGGTCAAGCTCCGCTCGTATCTATCTTAACACTGCCTGTCCTCTGGAGCGGAGAGATGTGTTTTTAACCGACTTCAAAAAGGAGGATGTTCTATGTTCGACTGTATGTATTTTTTTTTTGTATGTTCACCGATTTCTCAGTCAATTGAGAATCGATTTTAAAAATTATTTTTTCATTTGAAAGAACATATTTTCAAGTTGGTTCCATAGAAATATTGTCATGATCTGATCATGGACTTACGAGATATGGAATGGAACTCCTTGAAGGATAATAGCAGAATTGTCGAAACAAATAATATTGCTTTATTTATACTTGCAACCGATGACTGACGAGTAAAGAGGAAGGGGAGTCGGTTCCAAGTCAAGTTCTAACCTCTTTAATCTTTCATTAAGAACTTGACTTGGAACTGACTCCAAAACTTTTTAAAGTTTTTTCAATCTTTTTAATTCCTCGGTTTTATTTTTTATTAAAAAATTGTATATACATTATACCATTGTAGGTACCGTGCCGACGCTCTAACCGCTGAGCCACCGTATCCCTTCAGCACGGCGCCGAATATCATGGGTTCAAATTCCATCCGTATAAGATGTTTTTTTCAAAATTCTTATTAAATGATCATAATTATTTAAGCCAACATGTTACATTTGCAAAAAAATCACCAATATATTAAATAAAATCAATTTTTATTTACCTACGAGTATATTACAAGAAATAGAGAATTTTAAAAATAGTTACTTATGTTATTATTATCGTATTTTTAAAACACTCACAAGTTATGAAATAATTTCTAATTAAAATATACATGTGAGATTTTATCAGATGATTTTTTTTATTCAATTATCTATGTATGTGTTTTATCACCTTCAGCAAATAAGGAAATCACTTCCCCAAAACCCTCTAAACCACATGGCTCCAACTTTATGTCAGATATCATTAACTCCACGAACAGATACTAATGTTTTATTTTTCTCATTTGCTTAACAGCCCAAGCCGTTACCATGAAGAAAATGCTGTAGTAAACTGGCAATTTAACTTGCCAATGGCACATTAGCCCCGGTCTGTTAATGTTCATAGTAGCAAAAGCGTTTATTAGTACCACAGAGCATTAAAACACGGAAAGAACCTACTTTAAATTAACTAAATTTACATTGAAGGAAATTGTGAGGTATTAATTAATACGTTTTGGGTTTGGTGTATTTATTTACTTTAAATTAAAAGTTTGTGGTCCACACTGGCTCTGGATTGAAAGATGTGGAAATCAGATGGAGAAGCCTTTGCCGTGGGATGATATGATATGATTTGATATGGGCATATACCTCCAATGAGCGCACAATAGTAGCGCGCGTTGGGAGAGGCCTATGTTCAGCAGTGGACTGATACAGGCTGATCATGGGATGATTTGGGCTCACAGTAACAGTAATAATAAGTTAAATTCAAAATCAGGACAGAACATAAAATACATAGTTTCAGTTATACCTTACATTGATGACACTTTTTTATGTGAAATTGTACATGTTTTAGTACATGTTAGCTTATTAAATATAAATATTTAATAAGAAATTTGAAAAATCAACTGATACGGATGGGATTTGAACCCACAATCTTCGGCGTACCGTGCCGACGGTCTATACGGCGGTGGCTTAGCGGTTAGAGCGTCGGCTCGGTACGCCGAAGATCGTGGGCTCGAATCCCATTCGTATCAGATGCTTTTTTTTTAAATTTCACCACCTTATCTAGCGTCCCTGCCAACCTAATAGCTTTGCTGTGTGTTCATAATACTGTATTTTCTTCACAACTTGTTAATTGTTATTCCATTTCCTACTTCTCTGTTATTAGACTTATCAACGCACGGTTTGGCATTCTGCCATGGAGCGTGTCAATGTCCAGTGTTTGGTCAGGTTTAATATTTAAGTTGGCTGCTGACGGTGTTTGTTTGAGCAAGCGCTTTGAGAATGGAGTATTTTCGAAGCTACAAGCGCCTGTATTTATATGGATGATTTGTTTGTCGAAGTCCGTGTCTGATAAAAAAAAAATTGTTGTGTTCCATTTTTTTAACTCAATTCCAAAATAGGAGAAATTTACCGTTTTGACCAACCCTGAAAACTGGAAAATACGGACTACCACAACACGAAACGAAAACGATAAGTAATTTTTATTTTTGTTTCTCATAATAAAGATACATTTTTTTTTAATTTCGTCATACTAGAATACGATTTTCTTCGGTAAATTAATATTATGTAGGTAGATATCAATAGTCTATACTTCATAAATCTATCAAAAAAACCATTTAATTTCAAACACCCAACTGTATTTTAACGTAACACAGAACTGTTATTAATTTCACATTACTTAATTACATTAATATAATTTAAAATGTTACAAGGATTATCTAACCAAAGTTAAACAAGAACAAAATCGCAACGACAAACAAAAACAAACAAACCGTCGCTAAATGACAATAATTCACTCTCACCACGTAATCATGTTTCGGCCAAACTCCTCAACTTTTCAGCCGAGGTGACTTTCGACTCCAAACTGTAATAAAAGCGTCTCTTTACTGCAGTTTTAGTTCATTCATTCGGCAATAAAACTCAAAAGGAAGTGTCGACAAATATCACAAGTAGCTGCCATTAGGGGTACCAAGTTGTTAAAGTAATCAGGACAAATATTTGTTTTAAATTACTTCTTCTTCTTCTTATGTTTGAAGAACAACCTGATTTCATAGTTTAAACCGCCCATAGGCTTCTGACATGGCTTTACACACTTTTGAAAAATCTCTCAGGTGTGCTGGTTTCATCACGATGTTTTCCCTTACCGTTTAAGCAACTGATAATTAATCTATAATACGCACATAACTTACGAAAAGTCAGAGATGCGTCCCTTGAGATCAAACTCGAGACCACTGACTTGTCAGTTGACGGTCATACCACTAGGCTAACAGTGCATACAACACAAACAATTACTTCTTTAAGAGCAATGAAAGTCTAGGAATATAACCGTTGACTGGCAAATCAAGATCTTGGTACAAACCTAAGGGTTCCATAAATTAACGATCACTCACGAATCACGAGGTCCTGAGTTAGATCCCCGGGTCGGGCAAAGTGTTATTGGGTTTTTCCATTAGGAAATTCTCAGTAGCAGCACGGAGTCTGGAATTGTGCCCGGTTAATGGCAATAGGCTCGCCCCCTATTACATGGGACTTATAACATTGCCAGCAAAACGTGGGTGTACTGCACACCTCTGCCTATCGCCTCTGGGGAATACAGGCGTGAGTCTATGTATGTATATAATATAAAAGATATCTTGACCCAAAACAAAGCCTCTTATTTCTATACCTAAAAGAAAGCTAATGAAATTATGTCTTCATTTTATTGAATACTAAAGTAGATTGAATTGAAAAGTTTTTGATCCCAAAACTTTTGCTAAACTTTTGACTCCATTCATCTTCAACATACGCCAGACTTCAAGACTTATACAAGTCAAGTTTAAAAGGGAGTGTTAGATTTCACAAAAGTTGTTTATTAGAAACTATGTGATGCCTGCGACTTCGTTCACTTGGTATAGCAATTTAAAATATTTTTATTTATTTAATCCCTGAGAAGAGTATAAAAGGTTTTTGGATACTTTTAATCAAATAAGATGTATGATATTTACAATAAATTAATACTAACTTATAACTACTACAAATCTTGATATACATACATACATACACAAATACATAGATACACTTGTATTGATGTAAATGTAAATTGGTAAATTAATTGAATTTTAAGATTGTGATTAATCATGTATCAACTTCTTAAGGTGCATTGTGTTTGAGTGCCTTATTTAAGACAGACAAATTAAAAATTTTGTAATTTACCAAAATTTTGTAAATTATTCAGAAAAAAAAAATATTCTTCGAATTTGTGTGCTCGACAGATATTTATTTCAGCCCGCGTGTCTGTGTATTGTGAAATTATATATTTATACACCTAAATACGTTCAAAATATTTATGGATGCCTTTACATACAGACTTTTTATAACTTCATACTACGGTAATATCTATACCTATGTCTGGCTCTTGAAACCCAAGAGAGAAGACACAATAACGTCATACTTACCTACGTAACGTCAACATAAGTAATTTTGTATCTGTGGAAAACCCTTTATGGCTGGAAAGGGGGATATGTTCGACCCGTACGGACTATAAGATAGAAGTACGGGTCTCACTTGCGCATTCACCATATTCCTAGGTTTCGACCCACCAAAACGCAGAAATGACAATCGCTGAAGTAAGCGTGTTCTGGTGTGGATATCGCGTATGGGCAAGCGTAGTGTAGAGCGTCCACCCGCGAGGAAGGAGCGACGACCTACGAAAAGTGGCTGGTAGTGGCTGGATGCTGGTAGCCGAAGATCGGACTAAGCGATGCGTATGTCCAGCAGTAGACTTATACGGGCTGATGATAATGATGATGAAAACGGGTTGGTCTCACCGTGTCCTTCAATTCAATCCGTCGTGAAAAACGTGTGGAACACTGCGCGCCATCACCTCAAGCCTTTTCTTATCGGACGACTGCCCCTAACCACCCACAGGCCCTATATTATCTCCCTGAGGTACAACCAATCATAAAACGAAAATACAATAAGCTGGTTTCTATGTAATATTACAACATTATTTTGTTGAAGTGCCTTCATCCTCAAAATATCGAGTATCGCTACCAAAGTAATTCTAAACTATCGCCAAGGTTAAAGTAGATCAACATGTCAATTTTCTATGTAAGCCTCATATTTTTCAGTAGATTTTTTTATGTTATACGAACGTTTAAATAAGCTTAAAAAATCTTTTAAGCGTCGGTGAATAGTGGAATACTAGACCGATAGAGTTTTTATTTAAAGGACACAACAATTTTGGGAATCTAAGATTATTCTATTATTATCTAAGAATGGGAGATTAAAGCATCTTAGAGGCAGGTTGGGGTTAAAGATAGACATGGCTGTATCAGCCTGTAACTATCACATTGCGGTACAGAGGCCTTTTCTCAAACAGAGAGAGTTCGAGCATTAATCACCACACTAGTTCACTGCATGATGTCGGTTTCAGATCATCAAGTCCAGGTTTCCTTTTCTTGCTTTCCCGGGGTAAGCAAGAATTAAGTAAGCTTTTAGCTCTGCCAAAAATAGTGTCATAGTTTGAACCACGTTGCATGACGTCATCAACTATAATTTCATCAATTATACAATAATTAAAGGTATTTATAGCTTCGCCTACAAATCTTACTAATATAATAAATGTGAAAGTTAGGGAGGATAAATGGATATTTGTTACGCTTTCACGTAAAAACTACTGAACTGATTTTAATGAAACTTTTCATTAATATAACTTATGCATCAGAATAACAGATAGGCTACAATTTATCAACATACCATACAGGTAAAGCCGCGGGCGGAAGCTAGTTGTTAATATTATAAACTCCTTCTTATATACGTCTCCTTTACATAAATTGGTAGCTAAATTTATACACAATTTTGACAAACAACTTGGGCTTTAAACGAAAAAGTCACAAAAACCTTGTGAAAGATCATAAAACTGGGAACAATCCTAAAAAAGTGTTACCCTACCTAAGAGAATATCTCACGCCTTTCTTGACCTAATTAAGGAGTTGCTCAGACAGAAGGGGTAACACAAGTGAACGACACTACCAACTTGTCGGGTGTCATCGTTATATCCATTATAATAAGACCTCTTATCTATAACAAAACCAACCTTACTGCTTTAAACTTAAGATTGAATTTTCTAATCGTAGAGATCTTAGTTGGGTGGTTGGTGTACGAAGTGTAGTTCTATAAGCTTGTTGCCCAGTATTAAACTTTGTTAGGAGCTTGCTTATGATACATGGAGACTGTTTTATTGATTTTGAATGTCTAATGATTACAAACCCTTTTGATATTTGAAGGTATTATGAAGGTTACTTGCTCTGAAGTTATGTAGGTTTACTGGAAGATTGGATTTCGTTTCGTTCAATTTTGTGTGGGTATTGACTTTGGTAGGTACGTAGTTGTTGTTCCCTAATATTTAGTAAGAATCACGCTTTCAAAGATTTTCTGCGGTCTTTAGCAAATTTTAAGTATTCAAATACTTGTCATCATATAAAAATAATAATTTTATGGATATGCTTGACGTATTCCGTCAACGGCAAACCTCGTTAACTTTGATATTAAGCACGAATGTGTTTTAAACGCCCTTTTGCAGGGCACACAGTGCAGTTGGCCAGCAGTGTCGTAGGTATAGGTGTAGGAAGGCTTTGGGCTATTTTTTCGCAGAAGGCGTTTTACATCGAAATCTTTTAGTCGATGCTCTTAAAAACTGCAGCCTTTTTAAGTTTGTTGCGCCACGCCAATCTCTGCTGCGGTAGTTTTTTCAACCCTCTGGAAGAATTTAATTTTAATAATACCATTAATGTATAAACTGAAACAAATGATGCCGTAGGTACAGCTGTGACCTAGCCTTCACCTTTTTTAAATTGTGATGACATGCTTAAGGTGCCAATCGCGCTATTTCACTCGCACTTTTAAGGTTTGAAATCACTAAATATAGTTCAAAAAAATCACAAAAAACAAGTCAAGGAAAATAACATTACAAAGTTTTAGCAAAAATTTCAGTTTAAAACAAGTTTTGTCAAATAAAAATTGCCTATGCCTAATTTACCTATATTATGAACGGAAATTTTTGCAAACACATACCCACAGTTACCAATGTTACCATAAAAAAACCTGCATATTAATTTTATGTAAATGGACGGCATACTTATTCAAATACTTAATCATCTAAGAAAGATGGCTTTGTTTTATGGAAGCCACGCTTAACCAAATATGCTTGACAAAGCCGAGGTTTCCAAGCAAAAGACAAAGTAAACTTTCTACGCTTAGAATACTAATGCCTTTTCACCAACAATTTCCTGACGATGGAAAATTTTGTGAATTTTTCTGTCTGTCAAGAAACATTCTTAATATTTAACCGACTTTCAAAAGAGGAGTTTTTGAACGTTTGTGTTGGAATTATTCTTAATTCTTTATTGCAATTGCTAATTAGTGCCAGGAAAGGTTTGTTAATATCAACTTGGCTTATGACAGGCTGTAAAATGAACATCTATGTATAATTTCTATTTTGCTCTGTGAAGTCAGTTTAGTTTAAAAGTTTTATTGAATTCTAAAATTAATAGTAAATTTTTTATTATAGTATTTAAAGAAAGTGCTTATCACTTTATTTAATTTTATTAGGCAAGTAAAAAAATAAATGTTTTTGTAATTTTTTTTACATGTTAGCTTATTATTTTTATTCAATAAATTATATAAAAAATGTTTAATAAACAATTATTGCGTGCAGCATCAAATTTTTTTCTATAAAAATTTTAAACTAAAAAAATTCACTTTGCGTGTAATAAAAAGGTTTTTTTTTTATAAAACGTAAACTCAGACTAGTAATTTCTTCTGTATCGAGAATTCAAGAATAAATTGTGGTGTCTCTATCAATCACAAAAAAAATTCTTCCGTAAAAATTGAACAAGCTTTTATAAAACTGTTTTTTCATCCACCCTAAATACCTTAGCGCTTTTTCATAAAACCAGGCATAGAAATAATGAAACAAACGCCCTAAAAACGCTTATTTGATGGATGAAATTCGTTCAACATGACTCAGCGACGTTTAGGTCGATAGGTGTGGGAAATTCGACGATCCGGTATTAATGGTGCCCCTAATATACCTACATTAGAAGGAGAATATCAAGTAAGCAAGAAACTGTTATCGATCTAAGTACGTTACTGTACGTTTGTTCTGTTGAAATGAATTTTATAACAATTATTTCTCTCAATTTAATGTATTTAAGCTGGTTAAAGAAAGTCAATCTTTAAAAGTACATTAACTCTGTAGGTACTTAATTTTTAAGTCTAAATGTACTAAGTTAAATCTGTATAAACTTAGCTTACTTTTAAAGACCCTAAAAGAAGGAAAATAACGGAGAAATGCAACAATGCTCTAATTATTTCAATATTTAATATAATAACCGATATATTTATTTAATACAAACTAATACTAAATCAATTTTTCTTTCGAAAAATTTTCTTAGTGTTTGCATAGTATGTATTATTTTTTATTACCTACTACTTGCCCACACTAGATTTATAGACACATCATTTCTTAATGAACAAACGGATGTTTGGATAGACAAAAGACAACGAGGGGGCGCTATAAGAATTCCGTTTCCTCAAATTTGGAACCGAATACTAATTCAATAAAATTTATTTGAAAAAATGTTTTTAGCTTTAGGTAACTTTTTCTTACAAAGTATTTTCCATTTAACGTAGGTATTACCTAAACGTACTTAGCCCAGTTTGTCTCCATTCATCGCATCACGAAAGTCTTAGAACATAATCTCTTTCCGAACGTTCAACTAATACGGAAAAAAATCTGCTAAAGTTAATTAGTAGAAAATTAATTGGGTCTGAACTAAGCTCTTTTAGAACATTCTCGTTCCGAACTAATTTGACGTTATCCTTGAAGAAATTCAGAAAAAAAATTGTTGATTATAAGGAAGTTTCGTGGGATTCTTTGTCCTTCTTGTCTGTTTTGTGAAAGCTACCTAATTCTTGATTCTGTTTTGTTTTTCAGCTTATTTTTTTTATTCGTTAAAAATTCGAAACATGGCGTAGCGGTTAAGCGATTTGATTTCTACTCATGGTGTTGAGAGTTCTTTCTCTACACGGGATAAATGTTTGTGTGATTGACAGATGATTGGGCGAAATAATATTTGTACGATTGACAGATATTTGTAATAAATACTTGTGTGATTGACAGATATTAAGAACAAATATTTGTGTGATTGACAGATATTGAAAAAATGTTTATGTATACCTGGCCGAATTTCGGTCACAGCAGCCGATTTCAACAGAGATTAGCCATCTATGCAGGATATATTATAGTGCACACACTCGCAAACATAGGTGCACTCTCTATTCCCTCACTCTCATAGTTCGATAGGACGGTAATCCGTCACGACCGTAGAGAGATCAGGCTAAGGCCAACGGCTTTACGTCCTATCCGTGGCACGGAGTAAGTGATAATTAATTTATAAAACGCACATAACTTACGAAAAGTCAGAGAGGTGCGCGCCTTGGGTTCGAACCCGAGACCACTGACTTGTCAATTAACGGTCACCACCACTAGGCTATGACGACTCAATATTCTTTTTATTCTAGAAGATAAAGAATAGATCTCACTGCACCTTACTGACCTATTGTGTGTTAATGGATGAAGATTTATGCCTACCCAATAGACGTAGATTTGATTAAAAAGCAAGTTGGCAGGTGGTATCTATAATGCAAGGGAAGGCACTCAAGACGTCGCGTCAAGGGTATTAGCAGGGATTATATGGGAAAGAGGCTCTATCAGCCGATTTCGTCTTTAGATTTGGAGAAAATCACCATGACAGGGCGCTTATGCCGCTCAACTAAGCTACGGACACAAAGAGGAAAAAATGTAGAGAAGTAAATGGGTTTTTATTTACTTGGCACTTTATTTTTTTTTAATTAAATTTTTGTTAAAAATATAAAATCATAATTTAATTTCGTTAATTTACTTTGAATAATTTGGGTTGATGAGGAGACCGATATATTATTATTCATTCCATACAAAAAAAATACAATCTACTAAGAGATCCAAAATAACTTAATTTTTTCTCTATTTTATCTATTAAAAGATTTATTTTGTTTTGGCGAAAATATTTGTTTAATGTTGTTTTTTTTGAGTAAATTCTCTCGATACATAATTTTTATTCATAATATTATTTATTTAATTTTATATTTATACTTACAAACTATTTGTTTAGTGTAATATTTTTGACCTTCTTGTAACTATTTTATTTTTTATTTTACTATTTTATATATTTTTGGTTTGGGTTTATGATGAGTGCCTAAAAATAAAAAGATTTTATTTCATGTATTTATTTATATTTAATACACAAAAAATATAATTATGATATTTAATTATACTAATTTTACGCATCATATCATCGTTAACAAAAAGTGCTTAGTTGCTTACTAGGCAAAACCGATATGCTGGCTTATACATCACGTCTAGGTATATTTTCTTCAGAGAAAACCATTACAATACAATTTAAATTACCATTTGATGATGCTTGACATTTTTCCCATGTTTAAATCACATTTTTTATTGAAACTCTAAGATTATTTCGCTATTACGTTTTTTGAGAACCAACCAAGCGCTCAAAAATTTCGCTCTCAAAGTCCCAACTGAGGGAATTTTTATCCTATTTACTACTTGTTAGCTACCTCTTGTATTTTGTTTCATCTTGATGACGTAAAAAAATAATTGGATCTTTGTCCTTTAGGATCGGGGCCTATGACATTGTATTGTGGTATTTTGGCTTTTTATCTTAAACGAACTTAACATCTCGTATGGATTCCCTTTTTTACCTTTATAGTTTTACCTGAAAAACTAAGCTCATTTCAAATACAATATTTTTCATCATAAAAAGTACCTACTTATCTATGTACCTATCTTTTAAATTTATTTCCCGTTTGAAAATGTAAGTTAATATATTTTTTGTTTCAAATACATTTTTTTTAACCGACTTCCAAAAAGGAGGAGGTTCTCAATTCGACTGTATGTTTTTTTTTTGTATGTTTGTTACGCGATTACTCCTTCAGTTGTAGGCCGATTTTCAAAATTCTTTTTGTAATCAAAAGGGTCTACTCCCGAGGTGGTCCCATAGAAATATTATCGTGATCTGATCATAGACTTACGAGATATGAAACGGAACTCCTCGTAGGATTATAGCAGAATTGTCGTAACAAGTAATATTGCTTTGTTTATACGTGCAGTCGATGGCTGACGAGTAAAGAGGAAGAGGGGGGATACGTGGTCACCCCCCCCCCTCCTATAATCATCCAAGATAAAAAATATCGTGTGAGGTATCGTTTGAATGGGCTTTTCATAAGGATTTCAAATATTAGCCTCACAAAAGTCTGGGAGGGGGATTAATTTTAGGCGCCACTAAAAATCGTGAAAAAAAATTTTTAATAAAAAATAAAACCGACTTCAAAAGGAACTAAAAAGCTTGAAATAACTTTAAAACGTTTTGGAGTCGGTTCCAAGTCAAGTTCTAGCCTCTTTAACCTTCTCATTAAGAACTTGACTTGGAACCGACTCCAAAACGTTTTAAAGTTATTTCAAGCTTTTTAGTTCCTTTTGAAGTCGGTTTTATTTTTTATTAAAAAAAAATTAATATACGGGTTATTTGTAAAACACCAGCATCCTTAAAAGCGGTCATTAAACTCATCATTATGAACAATTTTTACTATGGGACCAACCCTAAAATCACAAAATAAATCAGCTGTTCCATACATTTTGTTGAGTCATGTGAACATAAATGTATGGAACAACCCTGTATGTTTAACAATTATAATAATATATACCTATATATTTTAGTCAGCGCGGATTTGGAGATGTAACTAACCTCCTGAGCTATGCAATTTAAGACACATCGCACCAAATCTGGATGAAAAATACCACAGCAAACAAGTAACTCTTCAAGAAATTACGAACGCAAAATTATATAACTCGAAAATACAGACTGAAAATAAATGTTGAATGTTTACAGCTTGGGTGTTGCCATCCGTGAATTTTAATGATCTCTTGCTAAGCCGTAAGTATAACGACCCTCATATAAATTTCTTCAGAATTGCCTTGTTAATTATATTTTTTAATATAATCCTGAGTTTACGAAGCTTGGGTGTTCATTCAAGTCCTTTGAAGCGAGTATGAATTGGTGACGCAAACTTATTTGGGTACGGTGAATGCGTAAACGAAAACCGTATTTCCACCTAGAGGGTTTTGGAGGAACACCGTGTGGTTTTTAGTCCGTGCGAGTCGGACATAACCCTATCGCCAGCCCTTAGTGATGGGGTACTCATAAGGAGTTTTTCACATGCAAAGGTCGCAAAGGGTATTTAAGAATTTAATCTGCATTTTGTCTGTTTTGAAAAAAAAATTGAAATTCAGAGATGCAAGAATATGTGTTACACCTAAAGTGGTATGATCGTTGTACCGCCAAATCAATAGTCACAGATTCGAACCCAGGTATTAACAATTAAGTATCACTAAGACTTGTATAAAATACTACACGAGAGATTTTTTACAGTGGAATAAGCTATGTTAGAGGTCTACCGACGGTTTAAACTCCGATACTAAGTTGTACATAAGCCATACGATAAGATAAAGAAGTAATTAAATGTGAAAAACTTATCTGCCTATCCTTCTCGAGAAAATATATAAAAACAAAGAAACTATTCTCTACAAAATACTCAACACAAATCGATACCACAGATCAACAACACTTAAAAAAAACAGACTCGTCCATAGTGGAAGACGGAACAAAAGCGAAGAATGAAAAACATTAATGAAGCAATTTGTTTCATGTCCACACTATACGGGACAGGATTAACGTTATCTAGCCTGAAAAGAACGGAGGGTGTGTGAGGGAGGGGAGGGAAACGTGCCCGGTAAATGACCACAGAATAAGTTATGCAGAAGGTAAAGTTTGTTGAACTTTTAGCCTATAGCGCCTATCGTTCTAACTGTTATTTCGCTCGCACATTGAAGACATAAACTCACTGCATGTAGTTTTAAAAAATCACAAAAAAAATAATGGCTATTATTATTACAAAGTTTCAACAAAAATTTCATTTCTAACATAAAAACTGCCTTAACAAATTTGAAGCAATTTTTTTTATTGAAATCTTGTTTCGATATTTTACACGTGATTTAAGAGAGCAAAATGTGTTGTGAATACGGATAAATTAAATAAAATAAATAAACCACCCTTTAACTGTCCCATTCTAGCGCAAAGGCCTCTTCTCCTACAGAGATGAAGAAATCGAATAAAAATGTTATTAAAGAAAAATCAGTCTCAATACTAAAAAATATTATTAAAAAACAAAAAACCCGACTGCTAACTAAAAAGATAGAAATAACTTGGTTATAGATAGATCATAATTTACACAGTGTTCACAAACGCAGTCGGAGGCATTAACTATTCGTTCTCTCTCTCTCTAAACCCAGAAGAATATTACTTAAAGAATGCCTCCGACTGCGTTTGTGAACACTGTGTAAATTATGATCTATCTATAACCAAGTTATTTCTATCTTTTTAGTTAGCAGTCGGGTTTTTTGTTTTTTAATAATATTTTTTTTCCCGAGAGATAGTTTAAGAACTATATTATAATAACTATATTATAATATAGTTATTATTTAATAACTATATTATTATATTATATAGTTATATAGTTATATATATTATATAGTTATTATATTATAATAACTATATTATAATATAGTTATTATAATATAGTTAGTTAGTATGTACTATATATATTATGGCAATGTTTTATCACAAAAAAATGCATAGTTCCTGTAGGTCTCACGGACGAAATCGCGGGCTATATCAAGTTTAAACATATAAGTTGTATATATTTTTGTAATCACCTTTTAAAACTCTTCATTTTGATACCCCTTACGATTGGTTTGGGGGGACTTTTTTTTAATTAATCACACCTTTTGGCGCCAAAAATCTGCCATATCGATTTTTTTAAATTTGTATATACTCAGTGACACTCGCGCAATAAAGACGAATCCAACGACATATCATTCATCAAAATCGCTTTAGCCGTTTAGTAGTTACGAGGGAACATAGGGACGGACATACATACATACAGGTTAAACACATAACCCTCCTTTTTGGCTTCGCCGCAGTCGGGTAAAAATAGCTCTAGACGTGTTATTTCTTTATCAACGAAAAATAAACTACGTTTAAAATGACTGTTGTGACCGAAATTTGGTCAGGAAGATTATAACTTAAGCTGCATATTTTCTATACTTACATTAATAACTAACCTTCTGGTTTTTCTTACGACTTCGTAGAACCAGTGTGGTCGGGCGGTGTTTCACTAGATCATAGTACACTGAAAATAGGTGACGCGTAAATTGAGCGCCCATTTCCACACAATAGCGGGGGCTAGTATGACCTAAATGGAATTTTCACCCCATATTTTGATGGGAAGTGATGATATGATGAATTTGAAGGAAGAAAAGACAATATTTTTGTAATCAAGCTAAAAAGTAACAAACTTTAATCTATACTTATAAAACAGTACCGTGACTGACTGACTGACAGACAACGCACAGCCTAAACCGGTAGACCTAGAGACTTGAAATTTTGAGACAATATTCTTTAAGTACCCTGGGGGTGCACTAAGGAAGGATTTTTGGAAACTCCACCCCTAAGTAGGTAAAAAGGGGGATAAGAGTTTGTATAAAAGTCCGTCGTTTTTAAAGTTAAATGTACGAAACTTGGTATTCAGCTTTTCGGTTGATGAATGAAAGACGAGCATAGGTTATTTTTAAAAAATCTACCCTTGAGTGGATAAAAACGAGAGTTAAAATTTGTATGGAAAATTCGTTATTTTTTAAGTTACAGGTGTAAAAATCTATACTTATAAAACAGTACCGTGACTGACTGACTGACAGACAACGCACAGCCTAAACCGGTAGACCTAGAGACTTGAAATTTTGAGACAATATTCTTTAAGTACCCTGGGGGTGCACTAAGGAAGGATTTTTGGAAACTCCACCCCTAAGTAGGTAAAAAGGGGGATAAGAGTTTGTATAAAAGTCCGTCGTTTTTAAAGTTAAATGTACGAAACTTGGTATTCAGCTTTTCGGTTGATGAATGAAAGACGAGCATAGGTTATTTTTAAAAAATCTACCCTTGAGTGGATAAAAACGAGAGTTAAAATTTGTATGGAAAATTCGTTATTTTTTAAGTTACAGGTGTAAAAATGAGTATTAAGGTTATGCTCTAAAAATAAAAAAGACGTGTATCAAAAAATTTGGATTTTTTTCCCCCTAAGGTGATATAAAAGGGGATGAAAGTTTGTAATGAAAATTTATCATTTTTTAAGTTAAATCAATTAAATTTGGTGTTTAGCTTTTCGGCGAATAAATAAGACGTGTTTCAACTTTTTGAAAAATTTACCCAATAGGGGGGAAAGGGGAGGCGGGTGTGAAAATTTGTGCAGGAAATTCGATATTAGTAAGAGACATCAAAGTAGCATAATCAATGAACGAGGTAGGGTAGGGTAGAGTAGGGTAGGGTAGAGTAGGGTAGGGTAGAGTAGGGTAGGGTAGAGTAGGGTAGGGTAGAGTAGGGTAGGGTAGGGGTAGAGTAGCGTAGGGTAGAGTAGGGTAGGGTTAGAGTAGGGTAGGGGTAGAATAGGGTAGGGGTAGAGTAGGGTAGGGATAGAGTAGGGGTTGGGTAGGGTAGGGTAGAAAAGGGTAGGGTATGGTAGAGTAGCGTAGGGTACTGTAAGGTAGGGTAGAAAAAGTGTAGAGGTAGAATAATCACGCGTACAAAGTCGCGCGGGGCAGCTAGTTCTAAGATAACACTATACACACATTATTATTAACGGCGCGAATATTGAACAATTCGTTTGTCTTCATATTATTATGACCCATGTCGTGTGGTCCAGTCAACCAATTTACTTGAAACTTAAAATTATAATATTTTAGCGCGTCTATGGGTGTTTGTGTGAGTGTAATATGTGTTTATTTGAATGAAAGAGTAAGTAATGTATGAATGAGTAATCTATACATATATGAAAACGATATGAAGCGAAAATATGGATCCGTGTTTAAGTATTGCACCCACAGATGAATGTGAAACTTGGCATAGTAAAAGTTTATATGCAGAAGATGTGCAGAAAGCTAAAATTAAAAAAAAAAACAAATAAAAAATACGATCGAATTTTGACCACTGGACCACTAGTTTCAATAATTCTTCGAGTACACAATAACAATAGCATATAATTGTGTCTGGCAATTGGCAGATCAATAGGTCATTCAACCAATAAGCTCCGCACCGTTATTAGCAATTTGCCAATCAATCAGTTGAATCGATATTAATTACTTACGTAAATAGTCTTCCAATTATAATATAATCAATCACCGAAACAATTGCTTGACGGAAATCGCGTTATTATTTACCTTATTAAACTTTGTTTAATGTTTAGATACATTTAAATGCGGATTTTATGTAGTTAGATGATAATTTATAATTATTATAATTAATTATAATGTTTAAATTAATTGATAATAATGACGGGACGGACGAGATGCTTATTGGGAGGATTGGCCGCAGAAATCGCAGAACTGGGACAGATGGAAGTAGATTGGTAGGGAGGTTTTTGCCTTGCAGTGGGAGAATAATGGCTGAAAATAAATAATAGTGTATAATTATAAAATAATGTAGTATCCACATTAGCAAAATTATAAATAATGGAGTAGTATTTGCTATGTAGATTTTTAAATAATATGATTCATAATGATGGCAAATCGCCTAACCTCCTTTCGACGATGCGCCTTCAGCCCTTGGTGATGCGGTATCGATTTCTGCACGGAAATATTTGTGAACCACAGATATTATTTGTTTCAGTCTGGGTGTTTGTGGATTGTGAAATTATATGTCAGTAACTGTACCAATGATACCGGAGTAAATCCTAGTGTAGGAACACTTTAAAAACAAAATAGTTAGTTTTCGAAATCACAAATGTTAAGTAGCGCTTAACGTGGTTAATCCATGGATAGGAAACCATATTCTCAGCGTCACCCATCCACAAACAGAACGCACTAAGCTGCTTAACCTGTCTCTCTAAAAAGTTTACAATATTACTTTGTAAGCCAACGTTATTTTCCTTGCAAGCTCAGTGAAATTTTTAATGGTACACGTAGGGCTGTCACCGCGTCATCGCTTAAAAAGTAGATTAAATTTTCAAGCTAACATGTTCCCCTGTAAAAATATTTTCTCGTACATTTTGTTGTAGATAGGAAACGAGATTGCAAACTGATGTTTAGACGAGAGATAGATGATAGTAGAAATAATTACGAAACAGATAAGTTCACGATTGAAGAAAATACTCATTAAGTAAATTCTTATATTCCTAGACAATCAAATTATAATTACAGAAAAATTTTAGGAAATTGAAAAATAGATAGGATAAGCAGGCCTTAAACCCGTGACACAAATGTTATCAAATCGCTGCACGCACCTATCAAATTTCAATAGATATTATTCCAATAAAGAAAAAAATGTAGAAAGAGGTTAGAAATTTCAACTGAATCTGGTGGGATACGGTGGCTTAGCGGTCAGAGCGTCGGCACGGTACGCCGAAGATCATAGATTCGAGTTCCACCCGTATCAGTTGTATTTTTTCAAATTTCTTATTAATTAATTATATTTAATAAGCTAACATGGCTTTGACATGAATAATAAAAAAATCACAATACTTAACCAGTCTTCAAACTACTGCAATTTCTCTCTTTATAAGTATCATTATGCATTGCGCATAAATAGTAAATGTAATGTGTGTAATATTATTACTATTAGATATATATTATATAATAATGTAATCTCTATCTTGAGCCAGTATATTATAGACCATCTAACCAACAACATATGTATCATTTACCTACATCCCTACACTCCAATAGCTATGCCTAATTTTGAACGTAACACGTAATAGAGATTAATATTGATTATAAATACAGATTTTAATTATTTTGTCTCCACACACATCGTACCAGTTCAATTACAAGAACGAATTCCGTCAGCAAAATTCGGACGGAATATCCTAGAGATAGGAACATTTTGCTTTGTAATCTGTACACTGAAATATGGAGATAGGATCCCGATTCATGGCAAAGTTATGTTAGTTTGGACTACGCTATTCTCTAACTTGTGTTTTGTGTCCAAAAGTTAGCATAGAAACAGCAAAAACTGAGTTGGTGGTTAGTTTTAGCTGAAATAATGAATAAGCTTTGTATTTTTTGAAAATGATCAGTTTGAAGCCTCATTAAAGTCAATTTTGGTTATGATAATTGCGATAAATAATTTTGTTGGTTTAAGGTAATATATCACTAAGAGACGCAACCCTTTTTACTGTGAGGGAAAATGCGCCTTATGCTTACCATACCGCTCAGCGAATGCGAGAAGGTTACGTTAGGCTCTCTGGTCTAGAGATGGTAGGCGGCCGGCATAGGTACCAACTAAAACCCTCAGTCACTTCTCATCCGCATAGTGACGGGAGAGCGTGGGAGTCAATGAGTTAAGATGAATATTTATGTTTCACAGTATAAATTGCAAACCGCATAAAATAGAATCAAAATGAAAAGCTAAGAAAAAAGAAATCCGACCTTACTACTAAGAGCAAATTCCCCGCGAAGAAAAATATTCACACCGTTACTTTCCTTCACAAAGAAATACTATCCTATCTTCATACATAATGGCCCAAAATTTAATATCAGAAACTAAACAGTACTTCCCATATTTTTATAAGACACGGCACGGGATGGTTGTTTCGATAAAGATAACTCCCGATGAAGCCATTTTTGTCGAAAAACTGAGATGTAATGGAATATTATGTATGTATTGCGTGCCTCGAGATGTTTTCGCGGAGCTTCGGAAGTGGAAAATGGATGGCAAATTGAATAACATTATTTTAAAAAGCTTGTAGCGGTATCTGACGCCTACAAATTCTGCTATGTGCAAACTTTTCGTGATAACTCGCCATGAAGATTATGATATAATTAATTGTTCGATAACATAAAAACGGGTTGATAGAAGTATTTTATACCCCACGTATAGGACTCCACAAAGAAGGGTCTCTACTCTAGGTACTAATTAGATGTTCTAATATTAAATATTTATTTTTTTAAATCAAAATCAAAATATTTTTATTCATGTAGACACTTATGAATAGTCATAATTCTAATAATATTTTTCTTTTATGAGTGACTCTAGTTGCCAGTACCCGGTAAAGTAAAATAGTAAAAGTAAAGTACCCGGAGATGACCCCGGTTGCTCATGCTTAGTCAAGCGGACATCTTGACCAAGAAGGCGGTCAATAAGAATACCTATAATTTTAGGTAATTCTAATTGCAGATTAGACCAGGTGAAGTTCAACAAGTTTATGCGAGGAATACTAGTAATCGCCAGAAAGTGTCCATCTTCACTCTTGCTTTTCTTCAGTTTCTCAGCGCAAGAGTCAATTGGAAAGGCAAGGCGTGGCAAGGCGAGACGAGATCTACATTTGCTTATGTAGATCTCGTCTCGCCTTGCCACGCCTTTCGCGAAGAAATACTGCGATAATCATCACGCCAATTAATGACAAGGGGGTAGATGATTGATGGTGTAATAAGTCGCCTTTTATGAGATCGAAGGGGGAAATGAGCCTATTCTCTGCGAGAACACGATCTGTTGGCTATTTCTTATTAATCGATCTCTGAATCTGATCGACTAAAAATAGATTCAGGGTGATTTTTCATTATACAGGGTTATTTGTAAAATACCAGCATGCTTAAAAAGGGTTATTAAACTCATCATTATGAACAATGTTTACTATGGGACCAACCCTGAAATCGCGAAATAAAAATCAGCTGTTCCATACATTTTGTTGAGTCATGTGAACATAAATGTATGGAACAGCTGATTTTTTTGCGATTTCAGGGTTGGTCCCGAAGTGAAAGTTGTTCATAATGATGAGTTTAATGACCCCTTTTAAGGATGCTGGTGTTTTACAAATAATTCTGTATATAAAGCCTTTGCGTCTATTGCAGACGATTTATAGCGTAATGTCTGCGAGACAGCGTTTTTGGTGGCTAAATAAACCGATGCGAGAGCGATTTTTCATTAATAAATAAATTATTCATTGAAATGGAAATGTTTGAAGAAAAATGAGGGTTTGTTAATTAGAAAATGTTTTTATAATTGTGATTACACGGAGTTTAAACAATTTAAATTCAATATCGGATATAATTTAAAACAAAGTCACTTCCCGGTCTGTCTCTCTGTAGATCTTTTAAACTACTGAACAGATTTTTATGTGGTTTTCATTACTAGATAGAATAATTCAAGAGGAAGGTTGATACTTACATACAATTGGACCCGGTAGATGGCCCTATAATCGTGTTAAGTTAAAATCACGGGGGTGAAGCGTGAACCAGCTGTATAACGTAATATTATTATTACTTTTTATTTCCAACCCTTAAGGCAAACACAGATAACATTTAGAGTATTTATTTAATTGATAATTTATTCCAAAACAAGATAGACATAAAAAATAAAGCTCTCAAATATTAAAGTTAGAAGTTATAATTGTATGAGTGTTATAAAAAGTATTTATTTATTTGGAGAAATATTTTTACTTCTCAGACACGTTCCCTGTAGATGTTTTCTTTATATTAAATTTCTTTTGAAGGTGATTTAAAAGTTTTTGTGAAGTTCTCTTTGTTTTAAGACTAAATAGAAAATATTTACAGAGCTAATGGTGCTGATTCTCTTGTACATCTCGCTAAACTAATTTTAGTTTAACTGTATCTCTTTCAAGATTAACATCTAAATAACGTCATAGTTAGCTAAATGCTGCTACATAACTGTTATATAACACGAAATCGTATAATGCTGGAATTATGCGATGTTTTTGCTTGTTGGGAAGTGGTAGCCTAGTATAAGCCAACAGAGAGGTCTCTCCTAATCAAGTTATCAAAGAAAAAATAATGTATTTCAGTAGCTTATTTAGGGTGATTCAATTTCAAATATTACCTTTAGTGTGCACCTCGCTCCCATTTCTATTCAACTTTGAGCTAGAATTCATTATCCCACATCCCTCACATCTATCAAAAACAAAAAGAACGTTTCATTCATTCAACATTACAATGCCGCGAATGAACGAGACCCAATTTAAAACTCGAATAATACGTGAGTGAACGTGACCACTTGTGGAACTGAACGAACGATCTAGATCAAACTTTACCTTTTAGAAAATTTATCGGAGGGGTTTTTGTGTGTTGGTTGTAAATGAGAGGAGTTGGCAGAGGAATAAGTTCTCTGCCAACTCCTCTCATTTACAACATTTTACGATATTTTTTTGAGATCAATCAAATTATTATCATTCTGTAAGGTACATAACAGCACTCTTAAGTCGGTTAATCTATCTGAAAAAAAATCTTTCCCGATTGTCTGAAGTCACCGAGCTCTCATAAACTGCACTTTTTGTAGTTGTCATCAATCAGTCCTACTTTCTAAAGCTTTCTTAGAAATTTGGTTGCACATATAGAACGAAGTGTCACACTGAACTGTGGAGAAAACAAAACCCCTCTCCCGCACATTCAATTGCCCCGGTAGAACACCTGCCCCCTGGACATGAATTGCAGCGTCCCATATGGAAGACGCTGAATCGACTTCGGACGCTTGTCTAAATACGCTTGACGCTGCAAATATAACTTGGCTAAATGGGGTATGATTGTCAAGACTTAGGTGCAGTGCGAGTGAGTACACCTCCTAGACGACGATGTGTACCCGCCAAGACTTTATTGAGACGACGGATAGGGATATAAAAGTCCTTTTCGTTGCAAATCGTTCTAATAGTATTCAATACTTACCTACACCTCTCGTTAACCCGTTAGAACACAATGGGAGGGTAGACATAATGAAAAATCCGATTCATAACGAGCTTACAAACCAGGCAGCTAATTATGCTTCAATATAAACAATAGCCGTCTTTTGTTTGCAAATATACCACAATACCTTTACTACCCTTCTACGTTACAAACTCTTCTCGCATTACACAAATTTCTTGCTCAGATCAAAGGAACTGACCTCCTGTTTCTAATAATACGGTAGTTTGAAATAGAAATACAAATGGGTACTTAACCTACTTGGTGAAGTACCCTTAACAATAACACAAACTGAGACCCATAAGTTCTAGGGGACCTTAACGCCATGGAAATACAAACACTTGGAAGTAAAGATTTTGGTTCATGGGAAGTGTCCCAGGAAAGTTTGCTAAGCTATATGTACTATAGAAATCTTGCTATTATTTTAGCAAGGCTCCTAAATCAATTGCGACAGAGAAAAATTATTCGAGGAAGAAAATAACTAAAATGTTTGTCCGCGCTTGACGTTTTTTTCTTGTGTAGGTGGAAGTGGGTCTCTAGATAGTCCCGGTAGCTGGCGCTATGATTGGGTTAAATTAGAATAAGAAGGCAAAGCCTCGTGAGAGTCAGCTAGTAGTTACTTTAATATCAAAGTATAGTACTTATGCAAAAAAAAAATGTTTCTATTTTGAGTAGCTAATTAACTTTAAAGGGGCAAGCCATATCTCTCCCTCCAGTTTTTCAGTAGTTGGTTATAAACAACACATACAAACAGAGAGAAATTAGTTGTTACGAGAGGTTTGCTATCGTCCGATGAGGAGTTCCGTTCTGTATCTCCGAAGTTCGTCATCAGATCATGATAATATTTTTATGGGACTAATTGGAGAGTATACTCTTCTAAATACAGACAAAATTAATTAAATTGCCCCATTAATTACGGAGTAATCGGTGTACAAACATAAAAAATAGCATCAAATTGAAAACCTCTTCCTTTTTGAAGCCGGCTAAAAATGAACGTTTTTGTGTTATTTCTGAGATTATTATTGACCAATCAATGATGCTTTTGCTTCTCTCTGAGTTAACTGGCACTAAAAATATAGCAATCTTATAGCAAACGCTAATTTTAACCAACTGAGACAAATTCAATTGTGTCGAGTTGCATACCCGTAGGTACCCATCGTACGCACCGAATCATTTGCACAACGAGGACAAGCGGGGGGAGAAGGGAAGCAAAGGGTTTGTTATTGAAACTATCAAAAAGCTATTGTTTTCCCAAGATAAATACTGTATTAAGGATACAACTTGGTGTTGCTGTAAGAAAATATTAACTTAGGAATTATAGTTGTGAGTTTATTTTGCGACGTAGAACTATATAAGGAAATATTTTTTTTTGTCTTAACTCTATCTCTTTCTGTCGCACAGGAAAATCTTTAGCTACAGAAAGAAAGATTTCTTACGCGCGATGAAGACGGTCAGTGCAAGCTGACATAATAGACACACTATTCTTCTTTAGAATAGAGACCATAGGAATAAAATGCTCATTTTTAGTGGTATTAAATGTATAGTTATAATAATTTTAATGTTACCTGTCTTTTAGATTAGATTTTTCTTCTAAACATATTTCTAGGTAGGTATATAATAGGTAGTTAGTTATTATGTTATGTTTTGTTTTTTTACGTTAAAATTATTACTTTTAAATAATTAAATAAATTTAATAATAAATTTAGGTATTGAATAATATTGCGCTTTTCAATTTAAACAAAATAGTTATTTTGTCTGAGATTACACGACAGACTACAAGTTGAAACTATTTTCCATCTTACTAACAACAACGCCTAGATACTGTCAACAATCTTCCGTAGAACAAGAAACACTCCGACATGTAACGCCAGCAAAACGAACTTCATCTGAGAAACACTAGAATGATGAATGTGTAAACAGAATATATTCAGGAAATAGAAACCGCGGAGGCATGTTACAAACGTTATTGAATTCGTAAACTAAAATGACACACGAAAATGTAATTTCATACTTTTTTGCTGATCGTACAAGAGACGATCGGTAGGGTTGACAGCTTTTATTGAAATGCGAAAATGGGCATGAAAATAAATTGGACGCCTTTTTTGTTAAATCAGAAAAATATGCTGAGATTGAATATTTTATGTTGTATGGAAATACAAAAATATGATTTAATGTCTATAAATTATAAACATCAATCTTGTAATTTAACGCAAATTTTTTCATTCTTCCGGTGTCAAAAATCCATAAATTCCAATTTCTTGAAACTTCAGACAAAGTTCTTCAAAATCCATCAAACTAACTTTACATTTAAAAAAATCTGATTTAGATGGTAAACGTCATTACAAGTAAATCATAAATTTTAATTACTTTAACATTTAATAAGAAAATTTGAAAAAAAACCGGTTAGGTTAGGTTACTGGTACAGGCCGGTAAAAAGAGGTTTGAAATTTCAACTGATTCTAGTGGGATACGGTAGCGTTGCGGTTAGAGCACACGGTACGTTGAAGATCATGGATTCGAATCCCATCCGTATCTTTTGTTTTTTCAAATTTTCTTATTAATAAATAACTATATTTAATAAGCCCACGTGCTCTATCATGTAAAAAATCACAAAAAAAACCTAAGTATAATCTCTATTAGAGAATTCGTTGCCTGAATCTTCATCACCCAAAGGTCGACTGGCAGAAAAGTCGTCTCTACAAAATATGAATAAATAAATCTAACTCGTACTTGACCGGTTTTATTTATTAAAATTGTTCCTGAAACGCCGACAGACGAGAGATTTGACCCAGTTCAACAAGATTGAATGCAACCCCATTTTACAAAAGTATAATCATGCTCCGATTTGTACTAGCCAGGCTGCGTTCAGAAATCAGATCTCAGTAGGTCCTTTTTTAAATTTATTCTATTAGGAATACATAGACAGATTCATGCTTCGTATAATCTTAATCCTAAATATAACATTATAAATGTGAAACTCAGTTTTTTAGTAGTAAAACCCCAGTTGAAAAAAAAAAAAATTATCATGTTATAGATCTACATACATCCGATGGCATCTACATCTATGTATTAGACTAAAGCTTTTCACTACATTACTTAACATCACAAAAAAATGGCCAATCTCAACAGAGATTATTTAGGCAATATTATAGTGCATAAGTGTGTGCGCAAACATAGGTGCACTTTCTATTCCTTTAGTCTCATAATCCGATGGGACAGCAATCCGACATCACCAGAGAGATTAGGAGCAGGGCCAATGGCTTTACATGCTTTCCTAGGCACGGAGCTAGTCATAACAAATTTATAATACGCACATAACTTACGAAAAGTCAGAAGTGCGTGCATTGGGTTCAAACCTGAGAGGTTATCACGACTCTCATAAGTACACTTATCTTGCAAATGTAATTTTAATATCTTACATATTTTCACACCATTATTGATAGCAACCAATACTCGTACAACTCAGAAGGCAAAATGAAAACAATCCAATGATACTGATCCCTATTCTGTAGACACAACTACAGGTAGCCAGCCATATTTGCCAGCCCTATCTTAAATTTATTTTTATCGTCCTAGTGGGAAATACAGAATTTTTTATGTACTAAGAAGAATTTAATTTATGCTATTTGCTTATTTATCTTCAAACTCTTCCCTTGGGTTCCAAGGTCGTCATTTATCACTGTCAAAATGATATATTTAATTTTCAGCCGTTCTTCTCGGATATTGTTTTGAACTTGATGTTCGCTAAATTTTTTTGGACATCACTCTTAATTAGTGGAAAGTTAAGGGTTAAAATTTTACCTTTCTTGAGATATTCTTATTAATAAAAAAAAAATTGTATCGATATTATTTAGCTTTGCTCGACTGGCTTTGAACTCAAACGGAGTCCGTTTTCAAGAGCGGGGCGCAGCGACATTGTCTTCTTCTTCTTATCGGATGGTTTATGAACAACTTGGTTTCAGAGTTTAAACCTGACATGGCTTTACACACCATTGAAAAATCTCTCAGGTGTGCTGGTTTCCCTCACCATTTTAGCAACTCATAATATTTTATAATACGCACATAACTTACGAAAAGTCAGAGGTGACCTTGGGATCAAATTCGAGACCTCTGACTGATCAGTCGACGGTCATACCACTAGGCTATCAGAGCGAAATTATAATTATTGAATAAGTATGACTCACAAAAGTTAAAAAAAAAAAAAAGAACTGAAATTATCTTGACAAGAGATCCCGGTACCAGCAAAACTGCTGGCGAAAGTTAGTTCATAATTGAGTTTGTTAATTTCAGATATCTACCTTTTTTCTGAAACTAAGTCCATGTATTACAGCTAGTATGGGTGTTCGTTGTAATGAAACAAAAGCGCCACGTTACGGTGTGAATAAAAGATTTTTTTTTTATTACGAGCGATTTTAAACAGAAGTCTGTTGATCACGTTGTCACACAAAGCACGTGTCCTGTTTGATATCGAGTAACACGATCAAAAATAGCACCAAGTCTCATATCACCTTTTGCCAGTTGTAGAAGTCTATTAAGGATGGAACAGAAGTCACAAACAAGTGGCCATCAACACCCGAATTAAGTTTGGGCGTGGCAGATATACCACTACACAAAACTTTGCCGGCTTGACTTTGTCGTATTCCAGCATGATGTTTAATGAAACCTATATGTGGGATAAAATCTTTATTAATGACGCAAAATTAATTAAAACTATTTATATATAAAAGTCTATCTAACTAAGTACTTTAAAAATAAATAGTAAATGGGACTTAATGTTTTAATAGTAATCTGTGGTACTAGTCAGGACGATACCGTCCAACTACCGCCTTCCTTATTTAAAGACAAGTATGCTCCATCGTAGACCACATCACTTCTTCCCATCTGGTGGGTTCGTCATCTTTAGGCTCGTGGTCTTTAGCATAAAAAAAATATTAGTAAAATTTTTTTTTACGTGAAACGATTTTGTCATCAAAACTAAAGCTGTGTACCAAATATCAGAACAATCTGTCAACAGGAAGGGGGTGAATCGGTTACTAAATTTGAACCATTATTAAACAGGTTAAGCTAATTAAAACCATTTAAAAAACTCGCTTAAACAAAGCCCTAAAAGAGTTTTTACTTTTTTAACCTAAAACTTCTTGGAAAACAGATTCATTCAATTGATTTTAATAAGCTTTGTTAAGTTTTATGCTTATTGTTGAACATCACCAAAAAGAGTTTAAATTTTGTACCTTCAAATCTTTGAGAAAGGCAATCTTTCTAATAATTGCTGTAAACCTGGCTTTTTTGTTTAAGAAATTTATTTTAAAATGTTTTTTCTTTATTTAAAGCTTATTGGTTTAAATATGAAAATGCTTTGTAAAGCAACTTTGTTTTAAATAACCAGTTTAACATTAAAAATTAACTAGTACAAGGTAAAGTACTTTTGATGATTTTTTAATAGATGAATTATATTTATTGCTGTCCCACTGCAGGGCTTGAAATAAACTGAGAAAGTTCCTTGCATTAAAAATGTGCTTCAATATAACCAATTAAAGAAAAAGGCATTATGTTTGATCACAAATTCGCTTGATGATAAGCGTTGGTAAGTTCTACGATACACACACCTGTTTTCCTAAACACTTTATGGATTATCTACTCTGTTGGGATTCTACTGGATGGGCCTCTCGCTGGATTTTCACCCCGCTTCCACCAGGTCTTGACCTGCCAATAGTGTGATCAGGTCTCACACGAGGCACACATGCACACTTGCTTTTAAAACAGTAGGACTAAAGTTGGACGATATGGTCAGGCTCCTCCAGATAGTTATTCCCTCAGTAAATCATTATATACCTCGCTGTAAAACAAAAACAACAGTTTTCTTTCTTTCCTTTATCGTATGATTGAAAAACAACCTGGTGTCAGAGTTTAAATCGCCCGTAGTAGGCCTCTGACATGGTTTTACACAGCCTTGAAAAATCTCTCAGGTGTGCTGGTTTCCTTACGATGTTTTCCTGCACCGTATTTCAACAACAGCATATTATTGATCAAACTTCATTAGCCTAAAAGCATTTTATACACAAACAATCACACATTTATTTTGCAAAACACTAAAATGCCTTAGTTTATAAACGGTTTATATTGTAAAACAACAAAGGCGGAACAGACAGTGCTCCGGGACATGTTTTCATGTACTCATATTACAAAGGTAAGTGGTGATTAAAACTAACATTTAGAACTCCGTGTTACACGGAACTGTTTTGTGAAAAGCATATTCAGTATTCAGTTCTACACCTAGACTTTTAACGTAGGTGTATTTTTGGCGCTTAATATTTTAAATTTTGAGAAAATTACAACTGATGCAAGGCTGGATGCTTTAATCTAAATAACAGACCCAACCGCTGTACAAACTGGTTTTGAGGATCAATCGTAAACTGTGGCCCATGCTTAATAAAATCCGTACCAGTTCTTGATACTGGTTGGCTACTGACCGACTTGACCGAAACGTCGAGGTTAGTTCAATAATGATAATTTTAAATTATCTGTGCGCGAATAGACCTCAATATTTAAAACATTGGTGGGCCACTAATGTATGTATTTTTTCTTCTTCTTAAATCATAGTATCGTAAGAGTATATTATGTTGTCTTAATACGTTATGTTGTCCTAAACAAATAATTATAAGTTAAATTAAGTTGGCTACTATATTTTTTATCATACTTATTTGTTTTTATATATATATTTTCTTTTATGCATCTAATTGCATGAATAATTTAATGATAATTATCATTAAATTATTCATGCAATTAGATGCATAAAAGAAAATTTATACATACAGTATTGTTGGTAGTGTTATTTCACAAAAATGTTCTTAATAGCTACACCCAGATCTTCACTACATAGTATAAAACAAAGTCGCTATCCGCCGTCTGTCTGTCCCTATGTATGCTTAGATCTTTAAAACTACGCAACCGATTTTGATACGGTTTTTTTTAATAGATAGAGTGATTCTTAACGAAGGTTTATATGTATATTGCACCCGTGCGAAGCCGGGGCGGGTCACTAGTGTTACAATAAAACTTTCTGCTATGTTTGACAAAATATTCGCCCGTGTATCCCAGCTAGGAGTGCAATATCGTCATATGCACTTTCCAGTGAAATGAGACCTCCCGACCCCTTCGCTTTGTTTTAAATTGCCAATAAAAAGCAATTGCCAGCCTTTTTTAGAGCTCAACCTTAATTGGACACTGTATCGACAATTCTAATGTAGGTACCTAGGTATGCTTTTGCAAAAGTTTAGTTCTATTAACCTTTTATTAAGTTTTGTTGGATGAAAAAATAATTATATAACGTTTGGGGATTAAGGATATGAGTCATATTTTGCTCTAGTCAAATATTATATCTTGGGTAATTTTTTGCAGTAAAATTTGACTTCGAGAGTGTTTCTAGATAGTAGAAGAATGGTTGGTTCGTCTTACCAGATTGTCTGTTCGAATCCTGTTTACAATCAATTTTATTTATACATCTTACATCTATACTTATAAAATGGTAACGTGACTGACTGACAGACAACGCACAGCCTAAACCGGTGGACCAAGGGACTTGAAATTTTGAGACAATAATCTTTAAGTATCGTAGGGGTGCACTAAGGAAGGATTTTCTGAAACTCCCCCCCTAAGTAGGTAAAAAAGGGGGTAACAGTTTGTATGTAAATCCGTCGTTCTCAACGTTAAATGAACGAAACTTGGTATTCAGCTTTTCGGTTGATAAATGAAAGAACGAGCATTGATTTTTTTTTTAAATCTACCCTTGAGTGGATAAAAAAGGGGGTGAAAGTTTGAATGGAAGATTCGTTATTTTTTAAGTTACATATATAAAAATTAGTATTAAGCTTATTCGCTAAAAATAAGAAAGAAATGTATCAAAAATTTTGGATTTTTTCCCCCTAAGGAGATATAAACGGGGGTTAAAGTTTGTAGTTATGAAAATCCGTCATTAAACTTGATAATTAGCTTTTCGGTTAACAAATAAGACGTGTTTCAGCTTTTTGAAAACTCTACCTATTAGGGGGGAAAGCGGGGGGGGGGGATTTGTGTAGAAAATTCGGTAGGTATTAGTAAGAGACATCAAAGTGGCATAACTAATGCACGTATATCTCGATATTCAATGACTATGGGGAGAAAATATAGAAAATAAAAGTTTAAATGAAATTCTGCCATTTTTGAAGTTCAAATCATGAAAATGAGTAGGTATACTCGAGAACTGCTGGACCGATTTTCATGGTTTTTGATTTATTGGATTAGTCTCCGCCTATAATATAATATAAGAATCGAAGAAAAATAAAATGGAATTATACCCCTTGCGTATGGTAGGGTATGGGTACGGTAGGGTAGGGTAGAGGTAGAGTAGGGTAGGGTAGGAATAGAGCGGTAGGATAGAGGTAGAGTAGGGTAGGGTAGGGTAGATGTGATGTAGAGTAGAGTAGGAGTTGGGTAGGATAGGGGTAGGGTAGAGTAGGAGTTGGGTAGGATAGGGGTAGGGTAGAGTAGCGTAGGATAGTGTAGGGTAGGGTAGGGTAGATGTAGAGTAGGATAGGGGTAGGTAGAAGTAGAGGTTGGGAATGGTAGGGGTAGGGTAGAGTAGAGGTTGGGTATGGTAGGGGTAGGGTAGGGTAGGGTAGAGTAGCGTAGGGTAGTGTAGGGTAGGGTAGAAAAAGCGTAGAGGTATAATAATCACGCGTACAACGTTGCGCGGGACAGCTAGTATATGTATATAGATAGTTTAGTAGTATTGTAGTATTTCTAGGTGTATATATAGTTAGTTATTATTATTGTGATTAGAATTCGAATTATAATTAAAACATATTCAAATTCCTTATTTTTTAGCCTACTTAAATAAAAAAACATTGAAGTTGAAAAAAATCAATTTTATCTTTTAGTCAGTAACATAACCTTGAATAATGTCCTCCAGAACGAATTCTGGTCACAGAAGCCAATTTCAAGAAAAAATTGCCATCTACGCAGAAGATATTATATTGGTGCTGATTCTCTTGTACATCTTGCTAAACTAATTTTTAGTCTAACTATATCTCTTTCTAATAAACACCATCGAAAAAGGACAGCAAATTGAACTATCAAAATAGAGCTGTCAAATTAGTCTACGTCCTTGCAATTCACGTGAAATTAGACGAGACTGATGACATGCCGACTAAATTCTCGTTGATATCACGCAAATTGACTAGTTTGATAGCTCTAAAAAGTTCTATCCTTTTCTAATGATCTCTGTTAGATAGAAAGATAGTAAGTGTAAATTAGTTTAGAGCGTGTGCAAGAGAATTAGCACCATTGTACAAGTAGGTATGCAAACACAAATCTCTATTCCTTTATTCTCTTAGTCCGATGAAACGGCCGTCCGACACGACTGGAGAGAGATCAGTCGCAGGACCAACGGTTTTACGCGCTTTATATAGCTAAATATATAAAGTATATATCTATATTTAAATATAAATCTTAAATAGGTAGGGACTACCTCATTGGTCTAGTGGTAGCAAACGCGACTGCTGAGCACGAGATCCTAGGTTCGATCCCCGGGTTGGGCAGTGTTATTGAGTTTTTCCATTAGGAAATTCTCAGTAGCAGCACGGAGTCTGGAATTGTGCCCGGTTAATGGCAATAGGCTCACCCCCTATAACATGGGACTTATAACATTGCCGGCGAAACTTGGGTGTACTGAACACCTCTGCCTACCCCATCTGGGGAATACAGGCGTGAGACTTTAAAAAAAATAGGTAGGTATTTTATAAATTATTTTTTATTCGACCAATAAACGCAATAAATTCTGCTAATTCATGAATAAGATGTGTATATATATCTCAGAATAGTATTGCTGTCCACCATACCATGTCCTGGAAAGCCATTACAATTGTGGCTTTCCAATCAAGCTCGCCTTGTTCATCAGAGTACAACAGATTAGTTTCTAGGATCTAGCATTCGTTTCTTGGTTGCGGTGTACGTAATTGTTTGCTTGCATACGTAGTGCTATTGGACTGCTTAAGACATTACTATTTTCTATGTAGACAGTGGTTAAATTGACAAAGAAATTAATTATTAGTTTCGCAAACCAAATCTTATCAAATATAACATCTTTTTTGAATTACAACTTTTTTTAAATGGTAGGTACCTATGTTTATAATAAATGTTGTTACCTACGTAGATAAAATATGTGTAGTGTTAGCCTAGTGGTATGACTGTAAACTGGCAAGTTACAGGTGTTAAGTTCGAACCCAAAGGCACGCCTCGCCTTGAAAGTTATGTGCGTATCTTGCGCCTGATCTCGCTCCTGTGAGAGTAATGAATGAGAGTGCATCTATGTTTTAATGCGTCGAAAATCACCATAGTAATTTATAATTTATTTTAACATTTTCTAAATAAAAACCTAGCATACTTACTAGAATCCTACTGTAAGCACACATAATATAATTTCATAATACATAAACTGCCTAACCAGATCAATAATACCTATCCAATATCCATCACATTAATATTAGTTTCGCACAGGAATCGACCTCGAAACACTATCGCAAAAAGCAAATCCGTTACACCAATTCAATCATCACAATAAAAATTACACATGACACGATATATTTGCACACAATTTAAACAAAGGTGAATTTCCACTCCAAAAAGTGATGTTTAAACGCCGTTTAAGATTAATTACGTTTAAATCCACTAAGAGTGTATATCCATAATAATAATTGCAATTTACAGCGAACTTTCAAACTTAACAAGAAACATTATTAAGAAAACTTGGCTTAATAAATGTCTAGCTTGTTTCGTTCTAATTAAAAGAACAAGTTTAGTTAAGTTGAATACTTTACAGTTGTATTTATTTTCTTTACAATTAAACTTAATGGTTGTATTTTTTGAGAGGACAGACAAGCGAATAAAGCCTTTGAGATGACCTAAGTTGCACTATTTTTAAATTTAAATGAAAAAGAGGGGTGTCATAAGTTCGACATATCTGTGTGCCTGTGTATTTGTGTGTTTCTATATTATCTGTCTATGGTAGTGTAGCTCCCAAACAGATGAACTGATTTTGATTTAGTTTCTTTTAATTACAAAGGTAACTCGATCGAGTGGTCTTAGCTAAAAAAAAGAAGGTTCCATTTATATGTCGCGGCTGTTATTACGACCTTTGACACATTTTTCACTGACGTTTTTTGTTCGCCTAAGATAAAAAACAAGCTGAATGATTTTTGAACTACAAATCCAATCCTTGGCCACGAAACCACTAGGCCACATTGACGAAAACAACTGATTTTCTTTAAAAAAAATTAAATGTGGGTATTTAACGAAATAAATTTATATAATAATGTATTTATATTAATTTAGTTTATGAAATTGACGTGGTTTTCATTAAAGATTGTTTACGATTTGACGTCATCGTGTTTGCAGTATCATTAGTTTTGCTATTCATTATGAATATAATGATAGTATCTGCTACTTAAAAGTAATTCTATACTTGAAACAAATCAATTTCTGACACGTAAACTGGCTTTATGCAATAAATGAATAATAAATTATGAATATGAATAAATGTGGGTGTTGTGTATATTTTCTGCTGCACCTCTTTGAGTAAAATGAAGCGTGATATTTTTGCTCTTTTAAGACGGACAAATAGAACAGAGTCACGGGTATCGTTAGTAAAACAATAAAAGAACTGAAATGATTATAACAAAGAACATTAAAACTGTTTCTAACTATTACTGAGTTGAAATGTATGAAATACACAGCACAAAACTTTCTGATTTCATAATAGCTTGCCTGAATGTGGGCTAAGCACGCTCTTGAGTAATATCAGCATTTTTATTGTCTTAAGAAAATGACTGCAAATTATTCGTATTTCATTTACATGGGTAATTTTAGTGGAAATTGGAACAATAAAGTCCCATAGTTAATAAGACATGGCGAAGTTTTTGAGTGGTTTTAAAAATTTATAGTTAAACGTTAATAAGACATGGCAAAGCGTTCGAGTGGTTTTAAATATTTAATTATAATAAATATTAAAACACTGCACTCAACACTTTCAACAATTACTTAAATATAAAAAATATATATACCTACATACAAAATCAAAATATATGAAATCGTCATAAAGTTTTAATATTGCACAAATAATTTCACATTGCACAATTTAAATACAATGCAACAAATTAAAAATAAAAACTTTTAATTTAGTTATTCAACCAAAAAAATATAAAATGAACTCAATTCCCGTTTTTGTGAAATTTTTTACATGTAAACATATTGTTGCACATATTGTTAGCTTATTAAATATAATTATTTAATAAGAAATTTGAAAAAAACAACTGATACGGATGGGATCGGCACGGTCCGCCAAAAATCGTGAGTTCGAATTCCATCCGCATCAATTGTTTTTTCAAATTTCTTATTAAATAATCAATTCCCGTTGTTTATATACATATATACTCAACTACATAGTTACAAATCATCAACAGCAAGCAACGAAACGCAATAAAAAAGTTGACTCAACAATCTTCTAGACAACTCCAACACACATTGGAGCCTAAACAAATAAAAAAAAAAACAAATCGTGCAAAATGAAATACTGAAAATCTAATAAAGCAAGCAGTTTTTATACCGTTTTTATTGAAGCATTCTCTTGTGAAGTGCTAAAATTTATCGACTTGTATTGGAGCAATAGGTAGGGAGCTGGTAGCCATTTTGTTAAAATAAATTACGTTTTAGCTTCTCGCAGGTAAGTACTATGCAGTTATAAAGTGTGGGAGGGTGACCTACAACCTCCGGCCTCCGTGAGTTGCCGGCCTGTGGGCGTCGGACATAAGGGTAGTCCGCGCGCTTCCCAAGAGGATTCGGCGGTAGCTAGATTGCTGACAACGTTGGGACCTGCCCATACTGCCCGTGACTATACCAACGTCATACTCCCGTTCAGCGGTCTATCGAGGAACTTGTGTGGTTTTTAGTCCGTGCGAGTTG
The DNA here is from genome assembly GCA_936450705.2 of Protodeltote pygarga. Lineage (NCBI taxonomy): Eukaryota > Metazoa > Arthropoda > Insecta > Lepidoptera > Noctuidae > Protodeltote > Protodeltote pygarga. The sequence goes on along the minus strand of OW388257.2, from coordinate 2,730,970 downwards.
GACATAATCCCATCACTGGAGGAGTACTGGAGGGTTAAAAAAAAGTACCATAAATTTTCAGTAAATTTAGTTGAAGTGTGCGGAATACAATATAATTAAGGCAGACTCAAAGCCAATTTTTCCAAAAGGAAAAAAAAACACGTTAAAATATAGCATAATATTTATAGATAATCAGTACATATTTACGAATATTTGGATTATATTTTGTATGAATTCAACCTGTATTTTAGAGCAGAATCACATAAAATAATGTTGTTCGTAAGTTTTGGTGGCTGACATTAATTGTCAAGATTTTTCTGACATTATTCTTGATTTTCCTTTTTATTTTCAAGAGTTTCAAATTATATCCCTAAGGTATCTAGCCATTTTTTTTTATTATATATTTTTTTAAATTATTTGTTCTCGGTTCGGTTTCTCTTTGATTTTACTTCATTAAAGCAGGCGTCTTGTTAATTAATTGTACAGATAGTACAACTAAATTACTACCACCTCCCTTTCCAAAATGTTGAGCACTTAAAATTGTTTGAATAGCTCTCTGTGATGACAAAATTCTACCTGTGTATTTTGAAGTGTAATAAATTTGCGAAAAGAGTTTTTGTTCCAATTGTTTTTATAAAGAACAAAATTGAATAGACTTTATTATGTTTAGGCGTCCTCAAAGAGAAGAAAATACACTTTTAGGTTTAAGGTTTAAATTTCATAAAAAATAAATTTAAAATAAAGAGTTAAGGCGTAGTAGCGCCCGTCGATTTAAATTGTCCCTTATTTTGAACCCACTGGGGTGTTATACATAATTTTGATGTGTCTCTGTGTGTCTGTCTGTGGCATCGTAGCTGTTAGGGACTATGCTACGGAGCCCAAATTAAACTCAGTGGACTGTATAAACTGACTGTAATAATAATCTATAGGTAATTGTACAAAGGGTGATACGGTGACCGAACTCGATATAAAACAATAGCGCGCGCGTATAAAACTCGATATAAAACAATAGCTTAAACGAATGAACCGTTTATAATTTAGTTTTTTTTAGATGTGACTTGATTGAGTGCTTAAAAAAATTTAGATTTTATTGCGTCGCGGGCTTTTTTTAAAATTTATTTATAGTTATTTTATATAGGTATTACGAAATTTGAATGGAACACCAAGAACCTCGTCACTTCACACTATGTGGCATAAAAAATAAATTGACAAACAAACAAACAAGTTTACAATGACTTAAATTTAGAATATTAGAATAGAAATTAATGATCGTTTTGATTTAATATACACACATGACTGGCACAGTGACTATGCTAATAGCCTACCCTAGATATCGAGGTCAGACTACCTTGGACTGAAAATTATTAATGTGATGTGGATCCCACATAATTTAATTTGGGTTAATAATTCTGATATTATTGTCTGTAGATTATACAGTGAGCGCTTACAGATAAACACAAACAAATAAATTTACTGGTAAACATTTATTGGGACTAAATTACAATAATTACTGAAAAACTGAAAAGCAGAGAAAACTGGATACTTAATTGCATTATTTTATTATTTCTGTTAACAAACTATATACTGACTTCACGCATAAATGTATAAGGGTAGCTACACACATAGTCGATTCGGCACTTTCGCTTCGGTATTTTCGAAGAAGTTCCGATGAAATTTTTTCTATAATACCGAACCGAATGTGCCATAAGGACTATGTGTGTAGCTACCCTAAATTTTTGTGCTCTTTACTGTACCCACGATAGATACGATGAGATAATTCTAGATTGTGGCGCGGACTTATTAATACATTTGAAATACTGATCTAATCATCTTCCTATTTTAAAGCCTTATTATACCCAAACTTTGTTGGATTCGGTTTCTAATCTAACCAGATGAAGCTGAATATCAATTTCCACGGAGCGACTGCATATCTGATCCGACCCAAAGGGATACGATATTCTAAAGAAAATATCGTGAGGGTACTAACTTCCTACATCAACTGTCAAAGATCTTCATGAAAACCGGGTCCAACGGCTTAACGTGCGAAGCAGCTACGGAGACGATGATAATCGGTACATAGTATAAACCAAAGTCGCTTTCTCTGTCCCTATATCCCTATGTATGCTTAAAACTACGCAACTACGTTACTAACTAACGTAATTAATTACGTTATCTTTAAAACTACGCACAGATTTTAATGCGGTTTTTTAAAATAGATAGAGTGATTTTTAAGGAAGGTTTATATGTATATTGCACCCGTACGAAGCTGGGGCGGGTCGCTAGTTAATTTAGAATACGCATTTAACTTGCGATCATTCAGAGGTCTTAAGGCCTTGGATTCAAGCCTGAATCCTCTGACTTGCCACTCAACGGCCATACTATTAGGTCATTGCTCCTGATACAAATGTAAACTGAAGCCAAATGAGCCAATTTAAACGTCAAAAATATCAAAATACATTGTAAAACTATACCGCCGCTCAATCACGTAATAGATGAGTATCATTAAAATTGTCGCCTAGCGCTGAGTAAAGCGATTGTCGTCATTGTACGCCTGGCATTATTAATGGGCTCTCTCTACAATCATAAAATATTCCACCCCATGAAGAATGTTTTATTTGAAAAACCCATCGATTTCGTTCAAGTTTTCATATAATTGTGGCCTTTATGCTAAGTGCTATTTTCGGAAGTAATTTATAATGTTGCTGGATTTTGTACAAGTCTCTCGATATTGATTAGTTTTATTAATGAACTAAGTTTTCACTTTCTGGATGTGCATTTTTTTAAAGAGCTATGAAGTAAAAATTCAAGATCATATTTTGTTGTGTCGTGGTGGCGCAATTGTAACGGACCCGCTTTGCAAGCACGTGGGTGGGGGTTTGAACCTGAACTAATGTGACTTTTTTAATGACATATGTACTGCCTACCCCTCTGGGAAACAGGCGTGAGTGTATGTATGTATGTATATTATGTACTTTCTTAGTTCAATCAATCAATCAATCAAAATATTTTTATTCATGTAGACCATTAAGTACTTATGAATAGTCATAATTCTATTATTGTTTGTTGTAAGAGTGACTCTAGTTGCCATTAGTTAATCTAAGATACCACTGACTAACGGTGATGGAAAACATCGTAACAAAACCTAGACTTAATAAGTCTGAAGTCGCTAACCCGCAGTGAGCTAACGTGGTGATGGATGCTCGATCTTTCTGTGTGTGTTAAGAGGATTTTGCCCTGCAGTGGGATAGTTACAGGCTGATTTATATTATTTATTTATATATATTTTGTAAACATAATAAAAAAAATATTCCTGTAAGTAGTAGTTGCAGTAAGTAAGAGAGTTTGATAAGCTATTGAATTTACCAATGTAACTATTTTCAGTATTTTTAGTCTTAATTTTAAACCCTGTTCAACCAACTATTGTGAATTTTAAGCTCACATTTCTTTATACATCGGACCAATAACACCACAAGATACCATACATTTAATGTATTCTATATGTAGGTACAATACAAAAAAACAAAATTTAAAAAACACAACATAAAAATACAAAAAAACAATACACAACAAAAAAATAACGTTCATTTAATACACTCTCACCAAAAAGCCATGCCAACAAGGACTGTCACCTTCCCAACAACTGTACAGTTGAAGCCACAAAAAGGGCTCAGTTATGATTTATATCAGACTGCCGACTGATAAGCAACGTCAGTATACTGTCGTGCGAGATTTATAAGGAAACCCAATGTTTCACGAAAAAATATACACAATCCAAGTTACACAAGGAAAATTGCTTACGAAGAGTAATTTTCTTTCGGGATCTGAAGATTGCAAGAAAAAAATGTGTGTATGATATTTGATGTGTGATTGTATGTGTAACGTGTAAAAGTGTTTCTTCTATTTATGACTCACACTCATCATCCGCCTAAGTTTTTCCCAACTATGTTGGGGTCGGCTTCCAGTCTTACCGGATGCAGCAGAATACCAGTGTTTTACATGGAGCGACTGCCTATCAGACCTCCACAACCCAGATACTGGGATACACAATACCCCTTGGTAAGACTGGTTGTCAGACTTTCTGGCTTCTGACTACCTGTAACGAGTGTCAAAGATCTACAATTGACAGCCGGGGCCAACAGCTTAACGTGCTATCCGAGGCACGGAGTCTGATAATTAATTTATAATACGCACATAACTTACGTAAAGTCAGAGGTGCGCGCCTTGGGTTTGAACCCGAGACCTCTGACTTGCCAGTCAACGGTCACCACCACTAGGCTATCACGACTCTTTATTTATGACTCACAGTCATTATACAAAAATTTGAGGCTGTAGTACCTTTTAGTACTGAACATCCTAACTATCTTAATCCCAACTTAATATTATAAATGCAAAAGTAAGACGTTTTATCATCATCATTTGATTGCCAGCCTGTTTAGTCCACTGCTGAACATAAGCCTCTCTCAATGTGCACCACTATTGTGCGCTCATTGGAGGTATTTGCCGATAATTGCCACCCTGGGCAAGCAGGTTGGCGATGCAGCAGCAGATTATTACTGTTACACAGAAGGATGCTGCTGTCCATCTTCCGGATCTTTCCCTTAGTTGCTTCTTACAATACCCGTGGAACGAGTAGGGGTGGTTCTATTCTTAAGCCAGAAACCTCACGGCAAAAAGTTAAAGTAAGTTTGTAAAAAATTGTTATTAAAACAATTAATAACTGTATTCGTTTCGACATCTCACAGTAAATAAATAAATAAATAAATCAGCCTGTAAACTGTCCCAATATAGGGCAAAGGCCTCTTCTCATACAGAGAAGGATTGAGCATTAATCACCACGCTAGCTCACTGCGGGTTGGCGATTTCAGACTATTAAAGTCCAGGTTTCCTTACGATGTTTTCCTTCACCGTTAGTCAGTGGTGTCTTAGATTAACTAAGAAAATACTATGACATTGAAAAAGTCACATTGGTACATGCCAGGTTCGAACCACACCTACGCGCTTGCAAAGCGGGTCCGTAACCAATGCGCCACCACGACATTATTCGACATCTCACAGTATTCAATAAAAATTGTTGTTTATTTATGAGTATTACAAGTGTTTTTATTGTCTTTTTCTGTTTCCAATTACAATATTAAGCTGTGGTATTGCAAGTTATAACAAGGCAAAGCTCGTTTAATTGAATTTCACCCAACCGTCGGCAAACGAAAACCTATATTATATTTGTTCAAAATTATTGCTATAATAGCGACCCGCCCCGGCTATGCACGGTTACGCTAATATGCATGTATTATACATATTATTATAAACCTTCCTTTTGAATCACTCTATCTATTACAAAAAACCGCATCAAAATCCGTTGCGTAGTTTCAAAGACCTAAGCATACATAGGGACAGACAGACGCGGGAAGCGACTTTGTTTTATACTATATAGTGATAATCCTCTATAACTAGTACTAAGAGAGATGGTTGAACATAGAAAAGAATTTCGCACGGACAGGGTTTCAAAAAACTTAGTGGCAGAGCGACTAGTGTTTGCATCGGTTTAACCTCAGTTTAGAGCATACTCACAGCTTAGCAAAAAAGAGTGAGGCGGTGACAGCTGGAACCAAAAATAAAAATCTTAAAAACTAAGTTTGTGTGTACTAAATAAACTTGAAAAAGAAATAACTTGTAATTTTTAATTTAAGCGTAAAAAGTGCGTCAGTGGCGCCCCCAATTTTTGCAGACGCATTTTTGCCAAACTTTATTTGCAGTTTTGTCCATTAAGTTCAACATTTTATGCAAGGCTGATCCCCGTACACCACAACATCATTAAACTCATTGGTTCATGATCAACGGTTTGCCTATTATCTTAACTAATATTATAAATGCGAAAGTAACTTTTAACTTTTCACGCCTAAACCACTGAAACTGATTATCCTAAAATTTTGCATAAACGTTGTCAGGTGTACAAAAATGGACATAGAGTACCTTTCCCAAAAAAAAGTACTGTTCTCGAGGAAAACATGACGAGGATTTTGAAGATTTTGCCTTAAATAATCCTATTCTTGATGGTGTATTGCATAAAAAATAGGACAGGATTTTATTTCCCACAATGTTGAATTAGATTCCGATAATAGTCAACTATTGTCAGCTTTTTAATAATGTCCCCCTGACCGAATTTCGGTCACAGCGGGCCAGCTGCTAATCTTAATGGAGATAAGTCATCTACGCATACATCATCTAGTCATAGAAAAAAAAAGATCAATAGATCATAAGATTTCAACCAGCTTCTTACTCGGTTTATCAATTACTACATGGTGTATTAGAAGCTAGAAACACAAAGTTTCGCCTGCCTTGCCTTCGTGTCTTTCGAAGGACGGACATCCCCAAAATAAAATACCACAAATGTATATAATTATAATTATATAAGGTGCTTCTAAATTATCTGCCACGGCTGCAATGGGAGATAATTAGGAAATCAGACTAACTTACCAAGTGACGTCTGATGGTAATTTTATAAATGGGTCATCCTGAAAACAATTATTTAACATAGTAGTATTCGTCCCCAACGAACTCGGGCGCGTAGTCTCTTTAGAGCTATAAAAAAAAAAAAACAAATACAGCTCTATATTTTGTCTGTGCTATTTGTCAAACGTCACTTTCTTTAGAGTACCCATTGCCCTGTATTGCCATAATTTAAAGGGTGGGTGATACTTTGTATCATATGGGTGGGTACTAATTGTTTTCAGGATGACCCATTTATAAAATTACCATCAGACGTCACTTGGTAAGTTAGTCTGATTTCCTAATTTTATTACATGGTTCATCCTGAAAACAATTATTTAACATAGTAGATGTTCAGAGGTATGTAATGGCAATATCTGCTAATTTGTACCTATGTGTGGATAGGTCATACAAATATAAAATACAATTATAAATCAATCATATATTTGAGATCGTTAGCATAAGAGCTACTTAACCTTTTTAATTAACATACTTAACGTTATCATAACATTTTTATACTGATAACTAAACAAAAAGCAAATTTTGGTATTTTTATACCGATAACAAAACAAAAAAAGCAAATTTTGGTATTGTAACTTAAGTTAATAATCAACATTGTTATCATATAATATCTAATAAAACAAAACACAATATTATTATTTTTTCTTAACAATTATTAATAAAGCTGATCCAGTCTAATCAAATCGCTTATATTATAATAAACTTATTCTAGAATGGAATTGGCAAAAGTTAGGTGTGTTTTTGCACTTACAACTGGTAGGTTATAATGTCGTGCAAAAACAGCTGATTTTTCTGACCAGCCAGCAGTCTTCTTAATGATATCAATTGATACACCTAATGTTTTCGCCTTAGATGTAGAAGCATGTCTTGTGCTATGTGAGGAAAAAATTTTTGTGTCTATGCCACTTTCTGTTAAGGTTTCTTTAATCCAACGACTTATTGTTGGCGTTGTGGCTTTTCTAAAAGGTCTTTTAGTAGTAATAAACAAAAAGGGGATATCCCCACGAACACCATCAGTAGTTCTTAAATATAATTCTAGTGTCCTAGCTGGGCAAACTGACTGGTTATCAAAGTATGGTAACTGTAAAGTGGTACCTGTTTTAGTATAAACAGATGTTTTTAAAATATCAGAAATATTTATAGTAACACAATCAGATTTAAAATGTATGTCTTTAACTTTAATAAAAGCTAGTGTCTGTACTCTGTGAGCGGTAGTTAAAGCTAACAATGTTACTAATTTTTTAGATAATTCTTTAATATTTAACCCTAGAAAGATAACCTACGTCGCAGAGGCGCCCGCGCGGGAAACTTATTGCTGTATCTTTTTGTACGACGCGTGTGTTACTTTGTTCTTCTCAGCCAACTCATTCGACGGTCTACTCTATCCTAGGATGGCTGTATTTACGCGGTAAGTGCTATAGTTGTTTAGCTATGATGATTCGTTGCGCTCGCGAGGCGTATGGTTATCTTTTGTGCAACTTTTAAAAGGTTGTTAATATTGAAGTTGTGTTGATGTTATCCGTATTTTATAATATTTTTTTTTATTTTTAGGAAGAATTTAGTCAGCACACCTCATGGCACATTTGAGGTCGTTAGCAGAAGGTGAAATATGTGCTAAATATGTGTTTTTTTTGGACAGAGTAGAGGGAAACTACCCAAATGAACCTCTGGAAATTAGTAACGAGTTGGAAGATCACCTGAGCGAAGATGGTGTTCCAAGTGACTTCGAAGTTTGAGAACCAATATGAAATCATCATGTACTATGATTATCAGACCAAAGATGGCTACTTTTGACCGATATACTTTTGACCAAATGTGCTTTTCGATGCCGTGTTCAACGAAAACAAATATAAGGCAAACGATCATGTTTTATGACGTACTGAATATAGCTTTTGTCAGTTCTAAAGTGATATACTACCACTACGTTCTAACAAAACATGGAAAACTCTTAAATAGAAGGGAATACTTTAAAAATCTTAGCACCCAGCTGACCACACCACGAATGATGAAGAGACTTGAAACTCCTACTTTACCGAGACAAACATGTATGGAGTAATGTCGAAAATATTATCCCATCCCTACTGCACAGGATCCCATGGATTATGAAGATAAACTATTGGCCAAAAAAAGCGTTATTGTAGTAAAATAATAATAATAATGTCAAAAGTCTCCTGCGCTAAGTGCAAAAAGCATGTTCGAGGGAGTAAGAAAATGATATTTGCCATTGCTGTCTCTGTCTCTGCCTAATTTTTTTTTAAACCGATATTATATATTTTATAGTATTTTTGTACTAGCTTTTAAAAAAAAAACTTTATTTTTATAAGCTAATACAAGTGGTTTTGTTCATAAAGCATAAGGCTATTATTTTTTGTCATTTTTTTCATAGCGGTCTTCTCTTTAATTTTTATTTTTTATTATTAAACAAATTAAAATAAAATTGTATATTATTTTTGTAGTCATATATACACCATATAAGGAAATAATATCAATTATTTATTTTCATTATTTAATCAATTGAAAACACTCATTTAAAAAGGATGCGCCTTTGAAGCGTATGGTTATCTTTGACGTATGTCTTGGTATGGTTATCTTTCTAGGGTTAAAACAGTTGGCATTTTTCTAATAAATTCTAGAACTATTGTAGGGTCCCATGTTTCTGTGTATTTGGGTAGAGATGGTCTTTGCCTGAATGCTCCTTTAAGTAACCGTTTTACATTCTCGTCTTTCCCAATTTGAGAGCTAATTAATAAAGATAATGCAGATCTATGTGTGTTTAATGTTGAATAGTTACTACCTTTATTATATTCTTGTGATAAAAATTCTATTACTTGTAGGGTACTAGCCTTACAAACATTAATATTATTGGCATGACAATATGCCCACCATTTTTTATAGGAGCAGTCATACTGCTTTAGTGTTTTATGAGCTAATGAACCTAGCATTACTTGAAAAGAAGTTTGTGGTAGGCCTCTTAATTGCAATCCCGTCCTGAGAAGTGAGCTGCTGCCAGGGTAAGGTGCGAGCTCAGGCGGTGCTGCGTGCTAGAAGGAGAAGAGAGCAAATCACTGTTAGCATGGAATATTAATGGGTCCGATGTCATTAATATTTTTGCTAAAGGAAACCATGGTTGTCCTGGCCACCAAGGAAAAACAAGGATTCCCTCCGCTTGTTCACATCTTATCTTTTGTAAACATTTAGTTATTAGGGAAAAGGGAGGGAATGCATAAAAGAAGAATTTGTGCCAATCTAACGTAAAAGCATCTATTTCAAAGGCCATTGGGTCTCTTTTCCAAGAAACATATTTTAAGCATTTAGTATTTAGTCTAGAAGCAAATAAGTCGATTTCTGGTACCCCAAATTTATGAATAATTCTTTTAAATGCATAATCTGCTAAAGACCACTCAGTATCATTATTTAAGTTTCTAGATTCTCTGTCAGCATCTGTGTTCTCCTTAGACTTTATATATGATGCTGTTACCCAAATGTTCCTGTCCTCACACCATTTCCATAGATCTTGGGTAACGGTATTTAGATGTGGGAATTGGATACTACCCATTTTATTTATGCATGATATAGCTGTTGTATTGTCTATCCTAAGTAAAATATGACAGTTAAAGTAATTTTTTGCAAAAGATCTTAGGCCAAAATAGGATGCTACAAGTTCTAATTGGTTAATGTGTTTCTCTTTCTCAGTCCTATTCCATAGTCCCCCTATTGACTCACCTTGGCAATGAGCCCCCCAACCTGTGAGAGATGCATCTGTGAATATTTCTAATACATATTTCTTAGCAACAAATGAGTGTTTACATTTGGGAATATTACATAACCACCATTTTAATTCAGGTAATAAATTTGGGTTAATGTTCATGTTACATTCATAGTTATCATTTGAAGACTGTAAAGCTAAAATTTTTTCTCTTTCCATGAGTTTAGTATGTCTTCGACCATATGTAATTGCTGGACAGGCCGCTGTCAGTGTTCCTAGTAACTTTGCCAGATCCCTAATTTTACAAGTTTTGTAAGTCATAAACTGTTTTATCATATTAATTATCTTTTGCTTTTTATCAGATGGTAATTCTATTGTAAGGTAATTTGAATTAATAATAAACCCTAAGAATTAACATTGCTTTTTAGGAATTAAAGTACTTTTTTCATAATTAAGTATGAAACCTAGGCATTCTAGGATCTGGGTTATGTGTTCTGTTTGGGTTTTACATTGTTCATATGTTTTGGCTATGCATTGAATATCATCTAAGTAAATTACTGTTATGTAACCCAAACTCCTTACATATGTCATAACGGGTTTTAATATTTTTGTAAAAACACTAGGTGCAGTACATAAACCATAGGGAAGTGCTGTAAATTCATATAATTGTTTATAGTAAAATCTAAGATATTTCCTGTCTTCATTGGCAACTGAGATTAAAAGGTAAGATTCCTTTAAGTCTATAGTTGTCATAAAATAGTCTTTATGTACCAATTTAATAGACGTTCTCAGGTCTTCCATTTTAAAATGAGGTGTCTTGTATTAAATCAATTTCTGATGAACTTGACGACATTTTCACCAAATTTAAAAATGTATAAAACTACAAGGACAAAAACTACGCGTCGCCGCGAGCGCGCGAAGTCGAAAAAGTGACGTTTGACAAATAGCACAGACAAAATATAGAGCTGTATTTGTTTTTTTTTTTTTTTTTTTTTTTTTTGTTTTCCGTTGTGCTTGTTGTGTCAGCTTGTGCCCCCCACGAGGTGTTGGTTTTTGATTGTTTTGGTGTGAGGGGCCACTCCAGTTTCCCGGCCGGTTGAAGGAGGGTTTTATCCAATAGAGGAGCTAATAGTTGTTTCCTAGTGGATGTGTCTTGATGATGTAGTGATGTTAGTATTTTTGTTCCATCACTCAATAACTTAAGAATAATGTCCCCCTGACCGAATTTCGGTCACAGCGGGCCAGCTGCTAATCTTAATGGAGATAAGTCATCTACGCATACATCATCTAGTCATAGAAAAAAAAAGATCAATAGATCATAAGATTTCAACCAGCTTCTTACTCGGTTTATCAATTACTACATGGTGTATTAGAAGCTAGAAACACAAAGTTTCGCCTGCCTTGCCTTCGTGTCTTTCGAAGGACGGACATCCCCAAAATAAAATACCACAAATGTATATAATTATAATTATATAAGGTGCTTCTAAATTATCTGCCACGGCTGCAATGGGAGATAATATTGGTTATTTATATTACTATAGTAAAGTAATTTTTTTTATCTAACGTCATAATTTTTTTTTTCTTTTGCCTGCGTTTTATTGCGTAGGTCTATTTCTGCTCCATGCTCCAATTTTTTTTTACTTTTCCGGGGTACGAAATTTCTTCACTATTGTAATCTATATACCCAATACTTTCTTCCATTGCAACCGTGGCAGATAATTTAGAAGCACATTTTAAATATAACGTAATAAATGTTTATACATAACGCTATGAACGCCTCCAGCGCCACGAACGACTCTAAATAAGAATGTGTAAAAAATAAACGTAAATAACTTCAAAATTTATTAAACGGTCGGGTCATTTACTTTGTAGTCAGAAAAATATTATAACTTTTATTACGGAAACTGTACATGAAATGGACATTTTTAGCCAAAAACATGTCTGTTTCAGTTGTAAGAAATATGAAGCTAGTAGATTTATTTTATTTGCCGGCAAAGAAAAAACGTCAACGACGAGACATAATGAATACCAAGCCAAATATCTTAACATGGTTCGTAGAAAAAGAGTGAGTTGGTTGTGACACACGGTGCTCGAAAATTCCAAGCAACTAGTTTGCTATTATCCTTTCATTAAAAAAAATATGTTTAAAAAAAAATAATACCTTTGCATTTTCAATTTTGACCCTACTTCACTGTCTAATACGCACTTCCTACAAAAAGAAATATCATAATTTGTGTGAAGTGTTCTGTCAGGTAAATTGACGGGAACTTATTTATTAATATTAGTGGTCATTAGACTTTAATTTTAACTACTCTGCATTCAAATTAGAGTTAAGAAAACGACGTCTTCATTAATATCCACTAACCTTGATTTGATACTAAGGTGGCTAATATCTAAATCACTTAAAGTTTCCAAATCTGACAACACCATCGTTAGCGATGGTGTTTTGTTTCTTCATTAAATCTTAATCAGAAGATAATCTGGAAAGGGAAGCTTTGTAATTATTATTTTTTTGTAATGTCGAGAAATTATAACATGAATATAAATTTATTGATTCTATTCGAGTATATTCATAGATCATATAGGGTCTTTTTAAAGTCTGTATAGATTTAAAGGCAAATGTTTCTATACTTAGATTCCTACTTTGAAATGTTCCATAGATCAATTAGCTTGTGACAGTTGCACTAAAATTGTCAGTAAACTTGCAACAAAAAAAAAATATTACTGGCTAACTAGGATGTCTGTATATCTCAAAGTTAACACGAACCATAGAGAAAGAACTTCTAACGAAGCGTGTCACGGCAGCTGGCGCCACGTTTTATATGGCCATTCTAAGCTCCGACATATCAAACGAACATGTGGATATTATGCCTCGTATATACCAACTATCTATATGGGAAATGTGTTTGTAATGGGAATATTTTTACGCCATTTTGATTTTTTTTCCTTATAATAATAGCAGGATTAAAGGGTATTAAGGTTACACGGGTTATGGAGTATTTTTTGGTAAACAGAGGCACTTGGGTTAGGGAAATTTGTTGATTTATAATCTGAAAAGCAATTTTCCTCAAACCAATGTAAGTTTTAGATGATTATTATCTTTAACGATGTTAATGAATAATCTTTTCTTTTTTCTTATTTTAGTTATTTTAATTTTATTAAACAGTAAACATAAATTATATATCACTTGAAAAATACAACTAGGTTTACAAAAAAATGCAATAGATATTTATTTCACATGATTAATCCAATTCACAACATCGGAATGATGTTTTAATAAATCATTACTGAATCAATGCTCTACTGAACCTCGAAGTATATTTCACCTAGAAATGTAATAACAGTCACTACGGAACAATTAGCAACGGGCCTGTGGTTTCACACCGCAATCACCAAGCGACGGACCAAAATCATTCGCATATCACACCTAGGGCAACGATTCTCAACGTTTTAAGCACAACATCGTTTAAATTATCACTCTCCGTGCCTCGGATAGCACGTTAAGCTGTTGGCCCCGGCTGTCATTTATTGTAGATCTTTGACAGTCGTTACTGGTAGTCAGAAGCCCGAAAGTCTGACAACCAGACTTACCAAGGGGTATCGTGTAACCCAGTATCTGGGTTGTGGAGGTCTGATAGGCAGTCGCTTCATGTAAAACACTGGTATTCAGCTGCATCCGGTAAGACTGGAAGCCGACCCCAACAGATGATATATATATCGTTTGTCAATATTTTTATTAACGTTTGCATTGTTTTCCAAGGAGGTTTTGATCTAAAAAAAGTTGCTTGACATAAAAAAATCTCCTCAAATGGTCTTCTGACTACGGTATTGTTAAACTTTTAGAGATCTCATTTTGCGCTACTAGCAGTTGGTCTGTAAAGACTCATGCACAAGTTGTATTTTTTTTTTTAATGGAAAAAGGAGGCAACTGCACCTTTGAAGGGATGTTGATTGAACTTCCAGTTCTTTTCACTTCTTCTTCATCGTATGGTTAATGAGCACCTGGTGTCAGAGTTTTAACCGCCCGTAGGCCTCTGACATGGCTTGACACACCGTTGAGAAATCTCTCAGGTGTGCTGTATTCCTCACGGTGTTTTTCTTCACTGTTTAAGGTATATTCTTTAGTTTAACCAAGTGATAATTAATTACTTTCCTAAAACGCACATGAATCCGAAAAGTCCGAAGTGCGCTCTAGGTTTCAAACTACTACTAGGAGCATAGGTTGAAATTTGAAAATCGAAAATTTACTTTTCATACAGTGACTGGTCACGTGACTCACTATTGTATACCTAAGTTATATTTTCGTTTTCAGATTTCGACTTATGTTCCTTAGGGAAAGTTGTTCAGTTTTGTAGACCCTGTAACCTTCTCAAATTTCGCTGGTCTTTAAAACAACAGGGTGTATTGGGAACCTTTGTCCTAGGCTCTAGGGGATCGAATTCGAATGTTAATTTATCAAGAGATTTGCATAATAATTATCTCTGATAACAATAATGTAGCTTTTGGGTGAGAATTATGACGACATTAATTATTTGATTGCGAACATTCGAAATTTTATTTCACGTCGAGAATTTATTAAGCTGTTCAGTTTTAATGTGATGTAATTTGTAATGTTGTAATGGTACGTAGAATTTGTATTGTTTTATTAACCTGCTGTAAGTCACAGTGATTTAGATACTAGTCTGTTTAGAACTAGTATTCATATCTGGTTTAAATCATCATGCCACTTTTTTTTTAAATCCCATCCAATTTATTAGATTATTAATATTTATTTTAAAAATTACATCCCTTGTTTTAATAAAGGCTGAAAGTTTGTATCGAAATCCTACATTTTTAGTTAAAATTAATGAAATTTGGTATTACTTCGTACCATTTAGGTAAAAAGTTGTGGAAAAAATCTTGTCAGACTTGTTTTTATCCCGGAGTAGAATGAACTCTGAATGAAACCTAACTCAGCTGTAGATTCAGCTAAAATTTTAGCTTAATTGAAATAATAATGTTTTCGAATAAAAAAATGACATAAAATAAAAACTTATTTAAAGCTATTTTTTTATTTGAAAACATTTTTCGATCAAGCTGAAATTTTTGCTGTAACTTTTTAATGTTGTTTTTCTTCAATTGGTGTAGTTCGATTTTTCATAAATATATTATTCATTGACTGTATATCGCGGGCTTCAAGCCAGAGAGGTGTTTAAGAAATACTCCTTACCACCTTTTGGCATAAAAATTATATGTGACTTTAGTTTTACGTCTAAAAGTATTTTATTAATATCTCATAATATCAAAAGTATAACCTACAGTTAAGAAAAAAACAGAAGTAGTGTATCGATAAACTTAGAAATTAATGACGTAATAATATACACGCATTTTTTTTATACGCCCCTCTGGCTTGAGGCCGGCGATATCGTAAATTAACTGCAATGTGCAAGCGAGATAGCTGATTAACGCGAAGAGGCGCCTTTTTTTTTTTTTTTTTTTTTTTTTTTTTTTGCAGAAGGGGAAATGCGCCTTATGCATACCGTCTCGCTCGGGGATGCGAGACGGTTATGTCGGGCTCTCCGGCCTAGAGATGGTAGGCGGCCAACATACCGACTAAAACCCCTTCTGTGTCACCTCCTTTCCGCATAGTGGCGGGAACGCGGTATCCCTAGTGTACTACATCCGCGAACCCGCCGCGGACGTCCGTCACCGGACCCTCCTTGGGGTGGGGTGATTGCCACACCCACCCACCGTGACCACTTAGAGGACCATGTGCAATGAGCGCCAGACGACCCCGAATCTGACGCCCATGGTCCTCACCTCGGCCGCAGAGGATAGGGAGAGCGGCGCATCGTAATACCGACACTCCTCTTCCCCTGCGGCCCCACCGTGTCCGCAATCCAGCGGTTGCGGCCCCGCCGAGGCCGCGGAAGGTAGGGAGAGCGGCGCACCGTAATACCGGCACTCCTCTCCCGCCGCGGCCCCGCACTCCTCAGCCGCGATGTTGTTCCTACAACACCGCGGCCCGCCTTAGTTGCGGTGCTGCCGGGTGCTCCATCCATGCAGCACCGCAACCCGCCAGGGCCGCTCCAGCGAAGAGGCGCCTAAAGACAATTACGAAAATAAAAATTCAGACAAAGTCGGGAACAAAAGGCTCGCTGAACTTCTCACAATTGTAACAAAGGACTATTCAAACTAAATAAGTTCACAGGTGCGATTTTTATTTTGCAATAAAAATATCGTAAACTACAGTTTTTTCGTTATGATGTTTTTGCACGAAAACGTCGAATTTACGTTCATTTAGGCTCCATTTTATTTAAACGTAGGGGTCTATCGTATGTTCACTTGTTCAGACTTTATTGCTATATCTCGAGGTACGATCGACAGCGACTCGTCAGTTCGAAATCTTTTATTGGAAAACTGTTATTATAGTTCTATGTATATTCAAGATGCATGACATTTTCGATTACCTAATGTAGAAGTTTTAACTATTGTGGTTAATTTTATTAAACCCCGACGAAAACAGACGGGTGTTATAAGTTTAACGTGTGTATCAGTCTGTGACATCTTGTACTTAGGTAAAAAAATGTATAGGGGTATTAATTTTTTTTAATTTAAGTATTCTACTTTCGGGTCAATTCGATCACAATCTTACAGATAATATAATCCAAAATTATTAGTCTTCTTAAAAATTATTATAACCGAATAAGTAGTCGGGGTTAGTTCAAGAATTATATTTTGAATTATCTATAGGCGTTTTTTAATTATTTATTAATAACTAATCTTATATTTTCAATATAAAAAGGACTTTGTCCACATATTTGCTAAATAGGCGGAGTTTATTTATCTCATTATTTAAGTGTTCAAGCGCAACTATTAATCAAGAGATTGTTTGTTAGTTTTATTAAATAAAAACACACGAAACAGATGATAAAAAATTACACTCCAACCCCTTTCCAACCTTCATAAGTCGTATTGAAACCCGAACAATGAATATAAGGCCGTTTACAGACAATAAATGCATTGTACAGACTGTTGTTATTGACAGACCGTAACATGGGTCCGTGTGTGTTTGACATCCTGACATATGACTTACTTTATGGTAGGAAACAAAGGTTGTATAGCTTTTGTTTATGGGCGATACGTCAATTGGGTTGAAGTAATTATGTTTCGATGACTCCGAAAGATTTGTAGCTTCTGAACAAAGAAACAGTGATATCCCAAAGCGTGCAACTGAGTTTTCATCTTCATCTTCATCGTATGGTTGATGAACAATTTGGTGTCAGAGTTTAAACCGTAGGCCTCTGACATGGCTTTACACACCGTTGAAAACTCTCTCAGATGTGCTGGATTCCTCACGACTTTTCATAAGTTATTAAGATATTGTGTATAATAAATTAATTATCACCTCACAGGCTCGGACTTCGAAAAGTACTCTAAGCCATTGACCCCGTCTGTCATAAATATCTTTGAAAGTCATATAAGGAGTCAGTACTCTAAAAATCTGACAACTGACTAACATTAGAATATCGTATCCCTTTTTGTTGCGGGGGTCAAATAAAGAGTCACCCCGAAGAATACTGATATTCAGCTGCAGTTGGTTCGAATAGAAGCCGACCCCAATAAAGTTTGGAAATAGTAAGGGTGCCGTGTGGTTTCCGGCCTAAGAATAGAACCACCCCTACTCTTCCCGTGGGTGTCGTAAGAAGCCACAAACGGAAAAATCTGGAGGATTGGCAGCAGCATCCTACTGTGTAATAGCAACCATCCGCTACTGCGATGACCAACCCGCTTGCCCAGCGTGGTGATAAAGGGCAAACACCTTCTAATGAGCGCACAAAATAAGTGAACTTTATTCACAAGAACAATTTTGTATTCCTATATCACTATTATAGTTTCAAGTTACATCAGAGTTGATATACTTTATATGGGTTTTCAACATCGGCAGTTGTCAGTCGGATCACGCTCTCGATAGGCGAACAGCCCATGAGTGCTACAACGTGACTGGCGACCAATGAGTATTTCCAACAAACCTTTTGTTTTTAGAGTGCTATGGAGTTATTTTCAAATAAAAAAGTTTACATATTTCCCGTTCAAAGTAAATTTAAGAAAGATTTTATGTCTTCCATTAAACTTGGAGTACAAAATGTTTCGTTTGACTTGTTTTTTACACCATCCAAGTTGTTTCTTAGAAGGAAAGAAAAAGTTCTTTATAAAAGGCCATTCTTCCTTTTCATCAACATTTTTTTTGTAATTTTGGCCATGTTATTGCTTAAATTACAAAACCATGTAATCCATCCAAGCTAACATTTATTGTTATAGCACATGTTAGCTTATCAAATATAATTATGTACTATGAAAATTTGAAAAAAAAATTATACGGGTGGGATTAAATCCCACGATCTTTGACGTACCGTGATGATGCTGGACATACCGTGACCGCTAAGCACGGTGGCTTATCGCTATATATAGCTATCCCACCAGACTCAGATGAAATTTCAAACCTCTTTTTACTCAAGGGCATGACGTGGTAATATCTATCGAAATACATTATGTAGGTATTCTTATTAAATAATGATATTGAATAAGCTATCATGTGCAAAAAAAAGCGTAAAAATTCACAAAAAATATTACATATCCGACTCAGTGCTACAAACTTTGCATCATCATCTGCCTAGCCTTTTCCCAACTATGTTGGGGTCGGCTTCCAGTCTTACCGGATGCAGCTGAATACCAGTGTTTTACATGGAGCGACTGCCTATCAGACCTCCACAACCCACATATTGGGTTACACGATACCCCTTGTTAAGACTGGTTGTCAGACTTTCGGGCTTCTGACTACCCGTAACGACTGTCAAATATCGGTCGGGGCCAACAGCTTAACGTGCTATCCGAGGCACGGAGAGTGATAATTAATTTATAAAACGCACATAACTTACGAAAAGTCAGAAGTGCGCGCCTTGGGTTCGAACCCGAGACCTCTGACTTGCCAGTCAAAGGTCACCACCACTAGGCTATCACGACTACAAACTTTGCAGTTTAACATTTATATTTGGCTAAATCAATTTAATTTTTACTGGTACTGAAAATGTCAAAAACAAATCAGTTAATTAGAAAATAATCTTCCAAGCTTGGTTTATTCATCAGAAAAATAATATTTTTTTGTAAAAAGAATAACCAAGCTTTTACATTGGAATATCAAAACTAAACGTAGGTATATGCAAAAAATTGTCTCTGTGCTGATGACCGTTAAAAAGTTAATTTAAAATGTCGATTCAAGTCATGCTTACCATAAAAATGCATTGTTATTAGAATTAGATCAACATGTAAAAGTTCAACTCCTTAGGATAAGAGGAAGTGGTTCTAATTCAGCTTGTAAGATTTGACCCATTCATATCTACATAATATACGTACATACACAATCATTGCAAGTTAATTAAAAGCTTGTAATAAAAAGGGTACGTCTTAAAACCAACAAAATGGAGACGAAACCTTAAAAATCTTGTATGCAAAAATCAAACTCTAGAACCATCAGTCATGGTTATCATTGTGCAGAAAACGGTAAACGAGAACCATATTTCAAAAGTCCAAACAAACTCCCTCTATTGACAATTCCCGGAACTTATTTTCCGAGGTGTGGAGAGACATTATAAAGGCATATAATGGATGCTAATTTATTCCCCGAAGTTCTTTGTGATCCCATTAATCTGGTTTGCTTATACATGCGACCTACTTGCATTGTATAATAAAATGAATGTGGCTCCGGTTAATAGCACAAATTCGGAGTCAAAACACCAGAGTTTTGATGATTTTTGGGAACATCACCAAATTAAAATGTTATTATTATACCTTACACAATTTAATTATTGTTGTATTTGAATGATTGAGTCCAAATTTGCATACGCGGTAATAAAATTGCGTTTTTAGGTAGGGTAGGGTAGAGTAGCTTAGAGTAGTGTAGGGTAGGGTAGAAAAAGCGTAGAGGTAGAATAATCACGTGTACAACGTCGTGCGGGGCAGCTAGTAGGTAATTTATATATTTTATTTTTGTTTTTAATAAGAATGAGATTTAAGGCAAGAAAGAGGTCTCAGTTTTGAAACCAAGGGACATCTTTGTAGTAAGATTTATGCGCGTAAATTAATTATCACCTGCCCCGTGCCTTCGAAAGCAAGTTAAGCCGTTGGCCCCGGGTATTATAAAGATTTTTTTATAGTAAATATAGGGATGCCTCCCTATATTATTTACTATCAAAAATCTTACCCTAATAAAATCCTGGATCTAACTTTAGAATAACGTATCCCTTTGGGTTGTGGGGTTAGATAGGAAATCGATCTGTAGAAAACTATTATTCATTCATTAACTGATAACATACCATACATAACAGCTGCATCTAGTTAGATTACGAGCCGACCTCAACAAAGTTTGAGAATAAGGCTAGGAGGATGATGATTAAAAAAATACGTTCCTAATTAAAATAAAAGATGCAAAATGTCTATTCCTCTGTTTACTTTTTGGCTAATATAAGCATCTTATTACGTAATTTATCGCCTAAAGAAACAAATTAAAAATATTCGACACAGAAAAAAGCGGCTGCTAAAAAACAAAACTTAAAAAGAACCAAGTACCTATTAGTGCACTTCTGAATTCAAAAACTCCTGCTAAGTGCAACACGAAGCAAAATCACATATGCAACACTAAAATTCACTGAAATACTTGCTTTAAAAAAAAACATCCAAATCCTTCATAATTTTTAAGCTTAGCAGGTAAAACAGGTAGCAGGATGAATGCCATACGCAATGATGATGATGAGCAGGTAAAACCAGTATTAACA
The DNA here is from genome assembly GCA_936450705.2 of Protodeltote pygarga. NCBI lineage: Eukaryota > Metazoa > Arthropoda > Insecta > Lepidoptera > Noctuidae > Protodeltote > Protodeltote pygarga. The sequence goes on along the minus strand of OW388257.2, from coordinate 2,709,967 downwards.
TAATTTTATACGTTGATATGATGCGACGCAACAAGTGATATATTTTTCGTTAGCATGTATGTGTCGTAGGGCCACTTTTAATATTGGGCAGATTATAATATGCCTGAGCAGTTTGAAAAACGTCAAGAATAAGATGCATTGTAACGAATTGACTAAGTAATACTAGTACTTATATCGTTGGTGCAATTCGAATAGATTAGTTAAGATTTATATCATAACTAGTTTATGCCCACAGCTTTGCTCGCGATAATTTAGAATTTTAAATTCAATAATGACTCGAAAGACACGTGGCACCATCTACATATTATCACTAGGATGTTGTTAATGTCAGTTTCTGTAGATCTAACAACGTTTATACAAAATTTCAGGATGATCGACTCAATGGTTTAGGCGTGAAAAGTAACTAACAAACTTACTATTGCATTTATATATTAGTTAGGATTTATGTTAATTTGATTTGAACTACAAATCTGGAAATAGCAGTTTCACGATAGAGGGTATTGAGCCTTTAGAAAACGGCATTAAACGTAATCATTTTACGTTATTTTGCTATAACGTATTATGATGTAACAAAGCGATTTATAAACGCATTGTTTTAATCGATCTATCCGAGTTTTCATTACGCACAACTATATTATTATAAAATCATCCAAATTATGGAAAAGTACCGTTTTACGAAATGTTTAGATACCTCACAATCAGTCCTATTCTACGACCGGCCGACGACATCCACACTAAGCTTGATAGGATTTATTTAATATCACGCTGCACGCAGCGGGTCGTGACTCATACCAATGACATTGCATGTTGCATAAATAAAGATATTTATGATTTAGTTCTATATTTAAAAACTTAGTAGTTAAAATTAGGAATAATGAAATAATAATAGTAAAAGTTTGTGAGAATGTTTGTATGTTTAGTAGGTACTCAAACATGCAAAAACTACGGAACCGATTATAACAAAATTTGGAAAAATTGTTTCAATTACCCCCATACGGGGGTAAAAGAGGGTTGAAAGTTTATGTAGGAAGTCCGTCATTTTTTAGGTTAAAATCTTGAAAATTGGTATTTAATTTATGGGTTAACAATTTAAGGACATGTTTCACTTTCTTGTAGAACTTTCCATGAATGGGGAAAAAAGGGGTGAAAAATTGTATGCGATTTTTATTTTGATCCAATGTTCTTAAACTTGTTAAAAATAATATTCAATAAAATAAATGAAACACGTTTTTTAGGGTTTTTCAAAATTCACCCCTAAGAGAAGATAGGGCTTGACAAAGTTTGTACGAGATTTTTTATTTGGAGAGAAAAATTGTAAAAGGCGGAAAGCTAGCTCATAATAATTAGGTATGTAATGAAACTACCTCAAAAGCAAAAAATCCTTTCGGTTACTATAAACAAAAGCTACCTTTTTATTTAAAAGACTACAGAGATAGACACAGTGTTCGGAGTTGTTTAAAACGAATAAATTATACAAAGCTACTGAATTGTAGCTAGCATTCCTATCTTTTATGGGATTTGTGTCTCAGTATGAATTTGCTCATTCACAAAGTGCATTAGTATTATTAAAATAAGAATTCCTGGAACAATGCTCTCGTTGGGCAGCTGGATTAGAAACCTGGCGCAGAAGGCAGTGTTGTTTAGACACGGTACGAATTGTGAGCAGGTACAATTCGTACCGTGTCTAAACAACACTGCCTTCTGCGCCAGGTTTCTAATCCAGCCGCCCAACGAGAGCATTGTTCCAGGGTTGTTCTCCTCTCTCTGGAGCCCTAACTACCGGATCCAATCTCCTCTCCCTTACTATAATCCCGCACAGAGTCAAAAACGCGCAAGCAAATTTCTGTAACCGCGTATTGCCAAAAGAGGCGGTATTAGCTAGTTTACCACCTTAGTAGTTCACAAAAACTTAAGTATTGTTGAACAAATCCCAAATAATAAACTCAAAGACTTCCTTCAAGTTAATCATAGACTTTTATCGTTGTAATAACAACACAGCTGGAGCTGACAGATAATTAAAATTGCTTAGCATATAATACTGAACTCAGTGGCAGAGTTAAAGAGATATCGACCAAACTCGGTATCAATGTAAACGCTTTGAAAATAGTAAAGAACAATACGATTAAAGAGCCTTTGCTTTCAAAGGACTACGTGAAATCTTCTTTTGTTTGTCATAATCTTTGTTACACCGATGTGTAACTGACTTACAACATCAATAATACTCAAGCATTTGAGTAAACAATACTCACGCATCGATCTGGGAACTTATTCTTGAATCACGAATTAAATTCTAATCCTGTTTTTATTTCGTAAAAATTCTTTAATCTGCCAGCAAACAGCGTAAATTGGTACGTGTTGTGTCGGAATTTGATGAGCTAGCTGTAGTAAGTAAAAGCGTAATTACGCAACGGTGTAACATAAAGCCACGTAAAATGCAACGGACAAAGTTGAATCCATTTTAAAGTTAGTTCCGGCGGGGCTTTTAGCGCAATAAATGCCTTCCTTCCTCCACTTTCTTAAAAGTTTCCTTTAAAACAAAAAGATTTGTTTCTTATTCTAGAACAAACGGCCGTCTTAACATTGCTACTGTCTCGCAAGCGATTTTCTTAGAACTATTTTCGCAATTTGAATCGAAATGAGGTATTTTCCTTTTGGGTTTCGATTTTCTTTTGTTAATCCGCTTTACTTTCCTTTTACCTTTGTCCGTTAGGTAATAAGTTGGAGTATTTTGGTCGTCTTTTGAAGTTGTGGGGAAATATTTTTATTATAATACGTTTTGATGTGATTGGATCATTGGTAAGAGAAGTTCAGTGCATGAATGTCAAACATGAAAAAAATATTATCGTTTTGCTTTTAAAGGCGTATTATATAGTAGGTAATTTACGTTTTAAGCCCGCCACAGACGTAGCTATAATATATTATATTAATATGAGTTATAGCCAGCTATAATGGGTATATTACTGGGTGATTATTTACGATATATTTTCCATAGCAACCTTCGAGCAGACCACAGACGGTGGTATAATTATTATATAGGGCGGTAAACACTTTCATATCTCGACTTTAAAGCCAGACCTTTTTAAAATAAATACGAAAATAAAATTAGAAAATATGATTACTTGAATTGTAATATTATTAAATTAGAAAGGAAAGTTTTTACGGCCTCACTTCAGCAGAACGAAAATTAGTTTTGAGTAATTAATTTTTTAGCGTTCCCCACCCAAAGAGTGCTAACAAGACCTTAATACTACGCCTCCGCAGTCCATCCATCCATCTGTATGTCTATCCCAAAGCTTAAAACTTCAAATTTTCAGTGTTTGTATTGATATGATTGTTATAACATTACAATAATAAAAAAATAAATTTAAATAAAAAACCCTCGACACAAATACCTCATTTTTTTTTACCTTCGAACACTGTCAATCTAGTCACCTTTCAAAAAAAAATCGAAATCTTAATCGGTTCATTCGTTTAGGAGCTACGATGCCACAGACAGACACACAAACAAACCCTTTTTATGTGTCGGGGTTAAATTAAATAAAAGGGGTTTGGACACAAGAAATGTGTTTTTTTCTGCGTTTTGTAAGGAACCATTTGTGTGTGAGTCTAATTCGCACTTGGCCAGTTCTAATTTAATTAATAACAACTTTTGCATGCCACCTGTTACCCTAGGTTAAAAATTGTTTTCAGCGTTCATTAATCTTTCTACACTAATAAGTGATAAATAGAAGTACTTAGTTGAAACTAATTATGAAAGTTTTCAAGCATATTGACCGTACCACAGAGGTCGAAAAGCATGGTCAATTTGTCGATGGATGATAAAAAATAAAAAGTTTTGCAATTATATAGCGTTTTTTTTTTCTTCTTCTTATCGTTTTGTTTTCAAATTTATTATAATATTGAAGCGGCCCAGAAAGTAGCGCGCTGACTGCGATATCGGAAGCAGCTATTAAATCCTCCTGCGTGCAGGTTTTAGGGCACGCAGGGCACGATGGTAGGTGAGACCAATATATTATTATAATGTAGGAACTATATGGGCGAGACATCGTTTGCGTTAAGTACCTCACCGCATGAACAGCCAACCCAGGTTAGTGCCGTCTGTAAATCCCCCTCCTGAACATGTTTTCTTTACTCCGGCCAACCTGAGCCCGAAGTCTATTTAAAGATTTTTTTTCTAAAAAGACGTATTATTTCAGCAGACATAAAGGTTGACGATGGTACTAATTATGTTTCATATGCTCTAAACAAGGGTCAAGAGTAGTTATTTTACGATAAGATTCAATAAACGATAGGCCTTGTTGCTAATAGCCTCGCTTCTTACGACACCCGCAAGATGACTAGGGGTGGTTATATTCTTAGGTCACACACAAGGCACAATGTCCCAATCTTGAACAAATTCCTTTTTTTTTTAAATTAACACCAAAATAAATGACTAAATTAAGAGTTAAACCGCATTTAAAACGGCAGAACTGAATATGTTAAACCGAGATTACGAAATAATTAAACTTTCCCCCGAACAGTACGAAGTGGAAATAAATCAGGGGAACGCGTTTAAAACTTATTTCAGACTCACGTGTAGTTTTAAACTAATTACAATTTATATTACATTCTGCATTAAACGAGGCAAGCGTATTTTAATCCTGCTTCATAAAGAAATTAAAAATATTTTTTTAGTTACAATATTTTAATAATCTTCTTCTGTTCTGGACTCATCAAACAAAGTTTGGGAATAATAAGGTTTTTTGGGGTCAGCTTTTAATCTAACCAGATGCAGCTGAATATCAGTTTTATACGGAGCGACTACCTATTTGACCCCCGCAACCCAAAAGGATACGATATTCTAAGGTTCTGGACTATTACTAAATATTTGCATGCCATGCCGCTGTGACAGCGAAACATAAGTAGATTTAGAATGTAAATAATTTTATTTAATTTATACCTAAAAATAAATGAAAAAAGAAAATGTCGCTATCCGAAAAGATTAAACATTTTGTCTCAAAATCCTAAACACATCTATTGTAATGGCTAGGACATTCGAATTAATGTTTTGTACCAGTTAAATCTGTGATTTATGACGCAAAACGCAATAGTGAATATTTTAATAGTAAGTACTGAAATCTTTCTTGGGGTCCCAGTAATAAAATATAGCGTTTTCAACCGACTTCAAAAAAGAAGGAGGTTTTCAATTCGATTGTATGTTTTTTTTTTATTTAAGTTTGAAGCGTTATTCGCATTTAAAGACAACAATATTAGCAGACACGGGTTATCATTGACGGTAATTACTGTAACTTAAAATAAACTCTATCATATTCATAGTAAAGTTAGATATGGACTGCAATTTGAGCTATGTCATGAATGACCGGTTACATGTCCCGTCCGATGCAGTGCGAGGAATACGCAGGGGGGAGGTGTTTTTAGTGGGTGCGAGCCCCACATATATAACCGTACGTCCTCGGACTACAGTATGCGGTAGGAACACTTTCTACATCCCCCCACAAAAAAAAATGCGGTGCCTTTTTTACGTAAGAAAATCGTTTATTGGTACTACCAAGAGCACACGGTCCTAGTTCTAGGTTGATAATGTATGTGGCGTGACTTGAACAACGCGACGCTTTGGTCATAAGTCAGAGGCCCATAAATGTTAGTTGGAGGAGTGGACTGTATATTGTAAGTTAATTCGGTGATTTTAAATGAGAAAGAAACGACACAGGCTGCAGAAATTGGCGATAGAAAAGGCAAAGGTAGGTACTTACGTGACGGGCGGGCTCGCTCACTCCGTTTCACCAATTCACTGCACTTGTTCTTTACAGTTAGTTTAATGTTAAAATCAACAATAATACGATCGAATTTGACACACTGCAGTGAATTTGGCCACTCAAAGATGCTAGTTTTGAATTTCGAACATACGCACGCACTAATGGCTACCGCTCGCCGATTTCGTCCGACATGCTGTGTTGGTGGCGCCTCTTGCGGCGCGCGGGAGAACCTTCTCGCTCGTTGCCTGTCATTGGATAATATGAAGGGATGTTTATAGGTGGCAAAAAAGAAAAGACAGCCTGAACAGTATGTTTATTATGAATATTAAAAAAACTTATTTAAATGTAATTGTTATAATAGTGCATTTTTGTTATTTAATTTAATAATTATAATTATAATAGTATAGATAATATTGTTTGTTCCAGTTGATGAGTGACTATTATATCAAACTATGTATCAAGATTTATTTTTAATCTAAATTCAATTCAAGAAGAATTTGGAAATCGCTTGAATACTTTGACTTGCACTGTACAACATGTATGCGGCAATGTTAGTGCATATCCCGTTTCATTATGAAACCGTTATACAGGTGCGAGTACAATACGCGGTTGTACAAGTCAGTTGCAGATTTTACTAAATTATAAGTTATTAAATTCTATGTTACATTAATTTAGGATTTCGTAGTTTCAAAACTGACATTTGCAAACTACGTATCGCGATGGTGATCCTGAGCAATAATTATAATCAATAACCATAATTATAAATGCAAATTCATCTGCCTAGCCTTTTCCCAACTATGTTGGGGTCGGCTTCCAGTCTTACCGGATGCAGCTGAATACCAGTGTTTTACATGGAGCGACTGCCTATCAGACCTCCACAACCCAGATACTCAACTGGGTTACACGATACCCCTTGGTAAGACTGGTTGTCAGACTTTCGGGCTTCTGACTACCCGTAACGACTGTCAAAGATCTACAATTGACAGCCAGGGCCAACAGCTTAACGTACTATCCGAGGCACGAAGCCATATTAATTCAAATTATTTTTATAAAAAAACCAGCCAAGTCCGAGTCAGACTCGCGCACGAAGGGTTCCGTACCATTATTTATACAACGTTACACTCAAGAGCCTACCTGTTGCCGTTATTAATATCAAGCAAAAAATTATTGAGTATTGAGATATACGGATGGACAGCGGAGTCTAAATAATAGGGTCCCGCTCTTACCCTTTGGGTACGGCACCCTAAAAATTTAACATGATTGTCATTTCCCTTTAAGATACTTTATGATACATAAACTCACGCCTGTATTCCCCAGAGGGGTAGGCAGAGGTGTGCAGTACACCCACGTTTTGCCAGCTATGTTATAAAGTCTCATGTAATAGGGGGCGAGCCTATTGCTATTCAATAGGCACAATTCCAGGTCCCGTACTGCTAATGAGAATTTCCTAATGGAAAAACCTAATAACACTTTGCCCGACCCGGGGATCGAACCCAGGACCTCGTGCTCAGCAGTCGCGCTTGCTACCACTAGACCAACAAGGCAGTTTTTACATATTACAATTTATTATTTAATTTAATACTAAAAAGAGTTATTGTACATCTAAATACTTTGCAAAGTTCTTGAAGGTGAACAAAACAATTTGAATGAGATGGCTCGATAAGTAGACTACGAAGCAAAGTTCGTGGTCTTCACTACATAGTATAAAACAAAGTCGCTTCCCGCGTCTGTCTGTCCCTATGTATGCTTAGATCTTTAAAACTACGCAACGGATTTTGATGCGGTTTTTTAGTAGACAGAATGATTCAAGAGGAAGGTTTATATGTATAATACATGCATATTAGCGTAACCGTGCGAAGCCGGGGCGGGTCGCTAGTAGATAATAAATAAGTTTAAATTTAAAATTTAATAAACCCCTGATACAATTTTTTAGCTCAGAACACTCACAATCGAGACGCCATTCAAATAAAAGTAAATCAAAATCGATTCATCCGTTTGGTAGAAACAATGCTACACACAGAATCACAGATACACATACTTACATACACATTAAAGTTATAACAACCCTCTGTTTTTGAATTAATAAATGATTCGAACTGTTATTTCCCATCACATATTACTCAAAATTCAGACTCAAAAATATAACATCAGCAAAATTGCATCTTAAATAAACAGATGTCTATTCTATTTTCAAATGATAAAATAACCCATCTAATCCACTCGCCTCTGAGATAACATCGGAACCATTTTTCTCTTCGCCCAGAATCCGATCAAGAAAGATGCAATTTGATTAAAACTCACTCTCCTACAATTTTTCTTTTACTTCGTTTAAAATCAATTTTCGCGACTTCGTTAAGTTTATCGTTCGAAGATAAATTGCGACTAGAACGTTTTCTTCGACCATTAATTCTTTATTGATGATATCAATCGACAATTAATTGAAACTGAATATTTTAAGGACGCACGTTTTCGTATAAATACCGCCAAGGACAGGGAAAGTCGATAATTATCAAGAAATTTTAATTAATGTTAATTCTAAAATTACTGATATAACATTTAATATTAATATCAATTAAAAAAATATGTTTTTGACAAAGATTTGAAATGCCAAAACAATTTGAAAGATTTTTTTTTAAACTTATATAGAGTCTAACTTCTTGGTTTATCAGAAACACATTCGGTAAGTTTTAGATGTAGCTCTGAGGAAAAAATTTTCAAAATTGTTTTTGAGGCGTATCGACGTTGTATCGTATGAATGACTTAATCACCGTATCATTTGCCATATCGTATCAAGATACGTATCAAGTTATGATCACCTCTAGTTTCCCCGTGTCGTACGAATGATAAAACCATACCGTATCCGTACCTTCTTTGATGATCGGACAAAAACCGAGCCGAGATCGGTCGGTCCATATCAAAGCGGTGTACCGAGGCTACATTAATCATGATCGCGTATCACCACTCGTCCAAATAAGCGATCATGATACGCATCAGTGATACGGACGTGATGATCGGATCGGGCAACTTATACATATCTATGTCAGCCTAAACTAACGATGATAACTTACTAGGTAAGGTAGAATGTGTCAAATTGTTTTCTTCGATAAAGTAAGTAAAAGATGTTACGAGGTTTTAAATATTTTTTTTAATGTGCTTTGGACCAGTCATACCACTTCAATGATGATTTATCTCTGTGTGATCTTCCTAACAAAAATCCACCCCAGACGTTATTGAACTTTGAAAATGGAGAGTTTCCATAAATGGCTTGGAATTTATCTCCCTCCACGTGTTGCCACACTCCAATACCGTCTGGAGCTCTCAGACTGATTTTGGAAAGATCAATGCTAGACACGGCGGCCAAAAGTATTTTGATTAATTGATTGATTGATTGAACTTAAGTCATTCGAAAGTCAAACTTGACTTAAGTGCTTTACCATTCCAAGTCTATCTCTAAGTAACTTCACTTTATGTTTTTGTTTTGCGCAAAATTAGCAGATGACACCGATACCAAAACCGATTTTCTTGTTATTTTTAAAAAAATTGTGTTTTCAAGAACATAAATTATGTTTTATATTTTTTTATTTAAGTCTGAACGCCACGTCAGTCACCGTTGTCTGACAAACGATAAAAATTGCATTGTGTCTGCGACGTGGGAGTCAAAGTGTTAAGTAATTTCTCTTCCATTTTTTTAGAAGTCGATTTTTGACAACAAAGACGCGTGAGTCTTTCTCGGTTTTTTGTATCGTGGCTACCAAACCCTATACAGGAACTAAGTAATTGGCATCCATGTAATGCACTTAGTAATTACGCTCTGTTTGACCGCAAATTGTATTCTTACGCCTCGGCTCGCTCATGAGGAGCCAGCCGAGGCATAAGAAGGCCTGAGAGCATTACAGAGGTCAAGATACCTTCAAGAAACCTTGGATTTCTTAGAAAGAAAACGTTTTACGGAGTCAATGAACTCTTAGATTGATTTGTAGGGTAGTCACGTAATATTTGACAGAAAAAGGTTCGATGACAACTTGAGTTTTGCGTAGTCTATTCGTAGATGATTGAACGTAAAGTACAAAGAGTTTTTTAAAGAAGGCTGTTTCGTTTTGTTTTTTTACATAAGGCTCAATTTTAGACTGAGATGTGTTATTAGTCAGTTGGAACTGACTAATGAGAGTCTCTTGTGAGACGTCAAAATAAAAAAATTAAGGATTCTTGCGCCGCGTTGGGGGATTTTTTTAAATTTTAAATTTAAATTATATTTTAGTCGGGAACGTCTGCCAATCAAATTTATTATATTTTAAAGTATTTAATTTATTTGTACACACAACATAATATATTACAAAATAAGGCATTAGGTAAGGCGATGTACAGGGTGATGCTTATTCCTGTAGTATGTGTGTTTTTTAAATAATTATACTGCGTCAACCGAAAGGTGACAGAAAGGTGAGGGTGCCATGCTGATGTTCTATCCATTCCTTAATTAGTACGGACTTTCTCGCTAATCCGTCTCTCAATTATCAGACACGGTGTATCAATGAGGAAGCTTTGCAGAATAATAACTTTTGTGAGTTTTGTGATTACTAACTCACAAAAGTGAGTTAGTAATCACAAATTTAGTTAGTTAGTAAACTAAATTTAACTTAAATACTAACGGCTTTACTGACGGATTGATTTCGGGAATGCCCGACTAGAGTGAGGTCCGCGACTACACTCGCTCTTGAAAATGACTGAATACGTGAGTAAAGCAAAAGTTAGTGCCTATTTAGGAAAGTTTTTAGGTATCTAATTTTCTATTAAAAACCGATTGATTAGGTTTTTAATAGAAAATTAGATACAAAATGGAATGAATAAAATTATACGATTCAGCTGTCAATACAAAACAAGAATAGGATTATTATTTTCAAAATGAGCGCAATGTTTGGGCTGCGTCCAATCAAATATGCAAATAATAGTGATGTAGAGTGACGTCGTGTTTACCGAACGATTGCCAATGTTAGGGCGTGTCCAATCTAAATGATTGACCAGGTAGTTACAGTACGATTTGTATTATGGGAAAAATCTCGCTATAATAAGGACAAGTTTTCATTTATAAGATAAAAATCTAGCTATTCAAACTAAATCTCTCACACACTTTGACAATATTGGTAGCTAATTCTGTATAAGACGATTAGCTATTGCCCGCAGCTTGGCTCGCGTTAATTTAGAACACGTGATGCCATCTATTATTGTAAGAAGAAAAAGTAAAAAAACCATTTATTCCCTTTTGGGCAGAAACAAAAAAAACAAAAACAAAAACAACGACAATAATAATTTAAAAATAAAAACCAATTGAAAAATAAATAAAAAAAAACAATATTTATTGCGGCAACTCTAAGAACGTTATACCTAGTTGTCCCAAAAATAGTCAGTGGTGTTTTAGATCAACATAGACTTTGACGTGACGGTACATGCCAAGTTCGAACCCACACCCACGTGCTTGCAAAGCAGGTTCTCAACCAACGCGCCACCACGACATTTAGCTTACTTTTTATTCACCACACCACCACCTGTATTGGTCCACTGCTGAACATAGACCTTTGCCAAAGCGCGCCACTATTGTGCGCTCATTGGTGATATTTGCCCATAATCGCCACGTTCGAGCTCTGGGCAAGCGCGATCGCAATAGCAGATGATTGCTGTAACACAGGAGTATGCTGCAGCTCATTCTCCGGACCTTTCCCTTTGTCGCTTCTTACGACACCCACAGGACTAGTAGTGGTGGTTCTATTCTTAGGCTGTAAACCACACGGCACAACTAGTTTACTTTTCACTTTTTATTCCCTCTAACTAACGCACATCTGTCTACGCCCTTACACATCGTCAGAGTTAGGATTATGCGGCAGTGCTGGTTTGAACGATCCCCGTGATTAAAATTAGTTGAATGAACGGTGAAACACATGTGATTAATCCTGCTCATCCTGTTGAAGGTAACCCGATGAGCTGTCTGTCGTCGCAAATGGATTTTATGCAAATAAATTAATGTTTAGCTAAAGTTAGGACCGGATTTGACATAACGACCGATGCATTACAGAATGAAATTGTCGTATGGAATTTATGTTGTAATATCACTGATAATAATAGCTTTTATTTTAAATAATTGAAAAACTACACATTTTTCGATGATTGTTGTAAATACAATACGATAGTTTAGAATAGATATGCTTTAATGTAGGTACTGTGTTGGATTCCTATACGGCCTACATGAAGAGCTACGAACCTGCTTGCGCTGAGACATAGTGCGATGAGCGGCTCCATTTCTTTTTTTTATTCAAGTGACAGACGTCATCTTTTTTAAATCAAAAATGTGTGTTCTGTTATGAAATTCTTTAATAATAAATATTTTAATAATAAGTATTCGTTTTATTTCAAAGTGTGGTAACTCCTGGACCAGCACAGTCCTATAGTTTTAATTCAAAATGTGGTAACTCATGGACCAGCAGAGTCCTAGGGTTCCCTCAATACACAGAGAAAGAGTAAGAGAAGTAAAACAATTCACGTGTGTCGTAGCTTTCACAAAGAAAGGTACATTGCTTAGCAATGTGCTGCTGTATGGCGATAACAACGCAACAGCGCTGATTTCAGTGGAGAATAAGAGATTTTTATATGCAACATTTTTATTTTGATATAAAAATCAAAGGTTTCTTGGCTCCAAAAATAGGTTTATAAATTGTGACACTCAAGGGCAGTATTCTTAGGTACCTTTTTTTACGGGGGGAAGCCTTTAATAGGCACCCAGCCTCTGGGGGATGAAAACGGAGAGTATGGGATTCTTACCTCATTCTTATTTAAACCTAAACCTACCCCGGTGATCACCATCAGCTTATGGAGCCCGGGTCCTCTTAAGAGACCAGCTCCGGAACATCTCTTATGCAACGCCTATTAGGCACATCCCCGGAGAGACTGTAAAGGTATCTATGTCTATATACATATTAAAAGAAAACGTAGTTACTGTTTGTAATCTTATTTTTGGGGCCATTATCGATATAGTTCATTATCTAAGGATTTCTCCAAAACTTTAGCTTCCCATTAATCAATTTTATTTCATATAGATACAGCTAAAATATCCCTTAAACTATCGACCTCTCTAATTACCTTCCCTTACATTTTACCCGACCTAAATCACACATGACGTCGCCATTTTTCTAGGTAGATAAAGTTGATATCCCATAACGAGGATCTTGAAGCATATCCCCGTAATACATCATGGTGATTGTGAAGGATCAGTAGTCTCCACGCGTACGGGAGGCATGAATGGCGGAACGTGACCAGCAAATAGTAGCTGTAATATGGATGCTTCGCTGGATAAGCTATGTGAAATGGAGATGAGGTACTCAGATGTCAGAGGTTTAATAGATACATTATTGTGAGGAATAGTGATGAGGTATCAATAGGATGTCTTTTTGTTTTCATTGGTATTTAGGGTTAAATCAAATTTGTGAGCGAAACTTTACAGGCATTATAGGTATCGACATAAGATTAAAAAAAAAAGTATTTCTTATTTTGTTCGGCATTTGGCACTTGGCGTAGACCAGAATAAATTGCTATTTTCATTTTTTTTATAATAAATATAAGCTATAAGGTATCGATTTTAACATTCATGAACAGTAAGGTTTCGCCAACTAATTTGATTTAACCCTATTTTTGTCCATGTATTTCATTCAAAAGTCATTTGAGATATTCAGAAAAGGTTTAGCAGTTCTTTTTAATAAAAACAAATAAAAAATTAAAAATATATTTTACTAGCTTTTGCCTGGCTTTGGTGGCTTTGCTCGAATTACTAAAATTTAATCAAGATTATTCAATAAGAATTTTATCGTCGTTTTCCTTGGAAACAGTATTTTTTTCGGGATGGCACTCTATGTCCGTTTCTGTACACCAGACAACATTTATGCAAAATTTTTAGGATAATCAGTTCAGTGGTTTAAAAAAATCTAACTCGATCAAGTCACCTTTTAAATAAAAAAACAATCAAAATCGGTTCATCAATTTGGGATCTACCATACAGCTACAATCGTAAAGTTTATATCACCCTCCTTTTTTCATCGGTGAAAAAAAAAAGAGTTCTGGCTAGTCGCTAACATACCGGACCCCCAAAAAATCCACAAAAAATATTTCTAAATCCTATCAAATCCTTCCCCACCTGAGCCAACTACAGAAAACAATTGATTGACCTAATACCTGAAACGTGCTCACAAACACGGTCGAGCCTCTCTAATTGGGGATCCGTATCGTGACAGTTGTAATTTACCGACCGGTTTTTAAAGCCCATCGTTTGTACGAGTACACTTAAATACTTTTCATAAAGGCGTGCTTGAGTTCTGGCGATGATTATAGTGAGATAATTAATAAATACCACGAGAGACTGCCTCGTTGGTCTAGTGGTAGCAAGCGCGACTGCTGAGCACGAGGTCCTGGGTTCGATCCCCGGGTCGGGCAAAGTGTTATTGGGTTTTTCCATCAGGAAGTTCTCAGTAGCAGCACGGAGTCCGGAATTGTGCCCGGTTAATGGCAATAGGCTCGCCCCCTATTACATGGGACTTATAACATAGCCGGCGAAACGTGGGTGTACTGCACACCTCTGCCTACCCCCTCTGGGGAATACAGGCGTGAGTCTATAAAAAATAAATAAATAAATAAACCAGCCTGTAACTGTCCCACTGCAGGACAAAAGCCTATTCTCATACAGAAAATGATCGAGCATTAATCACTACGCTAGTTCATTAGTAATAATTGCTATTATTCTGGTTTCAATTATACAGGTGTTTGGCGCTTAGACCAACATAATTTTATCAGGGATTTGGGGGTCATAGGCTTGGTGCTACCCATTCACCCCATGTCCCAAGTGTCATGGTTGTTTAAATATGTTTTTTTTTAATTGCCCAAATCTTTTCTTTCTTCTTAGCGTTAATGGCGTCGATGACAATCTAAATTGTTTTAGCCCAGAACTGGTCTACGAGATTGGCGCCTTCAGTAGCGTCCATCAGTTCCTGTAGAGAATTAAAGAATTCTTTTTTTAATTCGAAATAACTTTTTGTTTGGGGCGATATCATCAATGTTGACTAAGTCTCCTTAAATAAAGATTTAAAAAAAACTTTTTGTTTGTGGACGTCATAATGATCTTTATTTTTTAAATTAAATTTCTTTTATCAGTTTTAAATTAGACATTACCACATACTTCTCTTGTGTAGGTCATTAAATAATCTACGCTTCTACTCCTAGTGAACTAGTCTTTATTGAGATTGGTGGCAGTAACCAAAATTTAGATAAAAAGATATAATTTTACGCCACTATTAATTCCACGCCTACACTGAAACCTCACCAACTGCCATAAGAATCAATCGGTTGTACTATTTTCTATAAAACTACAGATAAAACGGACCAATCCCATATAACTTACTAAAGTAAATCCATATCAAAGGTTCAAGCCCTTGGGCCTTGTTAAAAACAGATTTGGTAACAAATTGAATAGAAAATTTGCCTATGAGAAGACCTAATTAATTTTGTTCAAAGCTTATAAGTTCGGTTAACATTATACTAAGGAACGTAATTAACATAATATTTCACGCGAGTTTTTGGGAAATTGTTAACAGGTAATTGTTTAAAATGTTAAAATATTTTTAACTATAGGCATTCTTAGAAACAGACTATTCGAATCTTCTTTCAATTTAAAGACAGAATGAAGAAATGAAAAAGAATGAACAGCTTTACAGAGTTTTACAAAATAGATGCTGATTCTATTGTGCGTCGCACTAAACTAATTTAAGTCTTACTATAATATCTCTTTTTAATAAACATTATCGAAAAAAGACAGAAAATTTAACTGTCAAATCAGAGCTGTCAAATTATTAGTCAATGTCCTTGTTGCAGACGTGAAATGAAACCTTTGTCTCCCACAAGGACGCTGGCGTCGACCAATAATTGGTTTCCTTTTGTGTTTCATTTCTATGTGTTTGAATTTCGTCGAATTGACTAATTTGACCGCTATCAAAAATTTTCTATATTATTTTTTTTTCTATTATGATTTCTATTAGAAAGAAAGATAGCGAGTTAAAATTAGTTTAGCGCATGAGCGTAAGAATTAGCGCCTTTGTCAGTATTGCGCATAACTAAAAATTCTTCCTGATAAAAAATATAAGGGACATTCAAAACACATTTAAAATGTTCAATTAGATGTTTCACAATCATTTTCTTTTCAACCAAATAATATTTCATCGCCTTAATAAAAACATTATGCCCAAAAAAGTATTAGTGAAGGCGAAAAAGGGCTCCCATTGTTCCAAAAACGAGTTTATTCGACGACAAAATTGTAATAATCGCGGCGATATCAAAGATTGGTTGAATCATTACCATAATGAAAGTGCTGGCTTTGAAAAGAATTTTTAGGTCGTTGAATATTTTTCTCTTGAAGTGTTTCATGAGTAAGCTTAGATTTGTGCAGTAATAAAAACCTTTAACTGCTTTAACTTGGATCTTTATTGTATTGCATTATGTAAATAGCTGTTAAGATTTTATTTTTATTATTAAATTAAACTGTAACGGCTTTACTCACGTATTGATTTCGGGAATGCCCGACTAGTTTTTACTTCTATTTTAGACCCTGTGTGAGTTCCACGCCGCGACTACACTTGCTCTTGAAAATGGACTCCGTTTGAGTCCGGAACTAATCGGGCATTCTTGAAATCAATCCGTGAGTAAAGCCGTTAGTATTTATAATATTTATATTAGTATGACTCACGAAAGTTTTTATTCTTAAATTAATTTATGTTTGTTTTGATACTTGGTTTGTTTGAGATTCAAAAAGCCTTTTGTATTTATAAATTTATTGAAACTTTTTGTACAAAATTATATTTGGTATTTTGAGTAGCTGCTTGAAAATCATGGCAAGTCTATTGCAGGGAAATTGCATTCTACTTGATTATGTTCTTATTTTTAACTGCCCATATTTTTATATGTGTCTATGGCATCTTAACTTCCAAACGGATAATAAGTATATATATTTTTTTGACTGCCTCGTTAGTCTAGTGGTAGCAAGCGCGACTGCTGAGCACGAGGTCCTGGGTTCGATCCCCGGGTCGGGCAAAAGTGTTATTGGGTTTTTCCATTAGGAAATTCTCAGTAGCAGCACGGAGTCTGGAATTGTGCCCGGTTAATGGCAATAGGCTCGCCCCCTATTACATGGGACTTATAAAATAGCCGGCGAAACGTGGGTGTACTGCACACCTCTGCCTACCCCCTCTGGGGAATACAGGCGTGAGTCTATAATATTTTTTTTATTTGAAAGAAGTTTTAGCTTAAAAATAAATGTCGAGATTATTTAAAGTTTTACTTTATTCATGTCAAATAAACTTAAGTTGTTATTGTACACCAAACTTATCAAATTACTCGTACTTATCCCAACTACAACAAAAACAAATGAAACGAGCCTTCGATACACAATAGAACAGTGGAACAAGGATCATCTCAACTGACTAATTATCCTAAAGGAACCCCTCGAGCCTCAGTAATTAACATAACAATTAACATACACAGTTATGCTCTTAAATTATAATCTCCATTGAGACAGTCACAATAGAAGTTTGGGATCGGGATGTGTAAACTTAGCCGTTTCGGATATCGTCCGGGTTAGAGTATTGTTAGACGGGTTGGTTTATTAATTGTTGTATAAAAGTTATGTTGAAGTTTGTTTTGTAGATTTTGTACCTTATATTCAAATAACAACTGTATTTAATATAGGTACCTTATCTATAATATTATAAAATATTGAAATGTCTTAATAAAGATCGCAGGAAGTTGCTGGATGCAGGTTGCTTCCAACCAGCCAATCTAGAAGTCATTGGGGAAGGTTTATGTTCAGCAGTGGACGTCTAATGGCTGAAACGATGATGATGATGATTAAAATTTCTCTTTATTTTTAAAAGTCTCATCAGTCGCAATGTAGGTGACGTTGCTTTCCATATATTTATTATGTAAATAAATAAATCAGCCTGTAACTAACCCAATGTAGGGCAAAGGCCTCTTCTCATACAGAGAAGGATTGAGCATTAATCACCACGCTAGCTCACTGCGTGTTGGCGATTTCAGACTGTTATGTCCAGGTTTATTTGTTATTTATTTATAATTTATTTAGGTTTTAGTTTTATTCAATTGTGCTGTATTTTTGATGTTGTCAGAACTTAAAAATAGATATTTGTTTTAGCATTTCTTTTTGAGACTAGTCAAAAATTTTATTGCCGGTATTTTAATAATAGTTCTTTACACCCTACCTATCACACGGCACAATCATAATCAGGCATGGTCATAATCATAATCAATTACATGCCTGATCTATTAGTTCTATCTAATAATAGATCTATTAGTAGTAGGTAGTACCAATAATTTCAATAACCTATGGCTTGTTATGGATTGCTTGGAGCTCTGCCCATGGAAGATAGATGGTACATACATTGCTACTATCCATCTGAGATGTCACTGCTAATGGATGAAATGAATGGTCCTTATTGGCATGTTTATTGTTATGGCTGACAGTCATTAGAGACTGGGATGGATTGATAGAGCTTCTCAAGAAAGAAAGAAAGAAGTATTTTCACGAAGAGTTTCCTGAGGCATTTTACACCCATGTTTTATCTAGCTTATCCTGGCCTCAGTCTAGATCCCCAAGCTGCTATTAGAAATGACAAAAAGGAAACCCAATTTCTAAGTTCCCTTTGCCTTACTTTGAAATCGAACCTAGGATATTACAATGAATGATTTTGTATTATTTCTAGCTTTTTAGTATTTTTGAGTCAGTTTAATTTGTTGGTTAATAAGTTTTTATTTTTCATTTAAGAGTGGCAATTTTTCTGTAATTTTTTAATCACACGTCACTTTCGAAAAGTCAGAGGTGTGGGCCGTTAGTTCAGATCTTAAATCTCTGTCTTGCTAATTTAAAAAAAAAATATTCTGACCTTAAATCTTTGAATTGCCAATTTTTTTTATATTGTCGTTGTTTTTGTTTTTGGGTTTTATGTTATTCTGCCCAAAAGAGAATAAATGATTTTTCTTTCTTCTTTCTACAACATAAACTTATCTGCCTATCTCTTCAAAGGAATACAATCATAATATTACGTTTTTTTTATGTTACACGGATACTGGGAGACAATCCCTAAGTGTGATTAATTGAGCAGAAACTCAACAAAATGACCTAGCTGGAATAGATAGTACAATCCAGCTCTCTAACATATTTCCGAACGGAACGAGAACGTTGAATGCATTAGACTTCAGGGTAATAAATTACTAGTACTTAGCCAGATACATACGTTCACGGGATTGGAGAAATGAGAATGAACTACTGTTTTCTATGCGATATTAGAATATTTAGAATAGAGAGGCAGTGATAGCCTAGTAGTATGACCGTTGAATTAACAAGTGGTCTTAGGTTCGAACCCAAGGCGCGCACCTCTGACTTTTCCTCGTCCTCCGTGCCTCGGAAGCACGTTACGCCGATGGCTTCGGTTGTCATGAAGATCTTTGACAGTCGATATATAAAATCCTGACAATTGATCTAATCTTAGAATACCGTATACCCTTGGGTTGTGGGGGTCAGATAAGCAGTCGCAGATAGGTTAGATTATAAGAATTGGAATGGGAATCGGATCTCATAGAATATCAAATAAAGTGAGAACACTTAATTTTTTCTACGTGGTCTCTCTCAGTTATAGGGAACTCACACTGATACCGGACTTCTAACGAGACCTAAAAGGCCTCCAGCTAAAGCAATTAAATTAAACCTAAAGCAAAAGCAGCTATAGGCAGGACTCGGGCCTCATCTTAGACCGTTGCTTGGGGACATGGTAGCGACTAGCTGGATCTGATTTGATTATTTAGAGACATGTTTATGGCTACAGACTCAGTCCGCGCTGGCATAAGCAAGGGTCGAGGAGGGTAGAGCACCTGAAACCCAATCTCTACTTTCAAAATCCCCCTTCACAAGTTTCTACCCCCTTCCTTAATCCCCGCACAAAATAAGCAACTGGTAAGTGGTACTTCGGATGTTGCAAGAGTCTATAGTATAGACGCTGAACTATTGTCGCTGATTGTAAGCCGTAACCTATAGATTCTATAGTAAACGGCTTACAATCAAGCGGGTCTTAGATGGAATTCACTTTTTGGTAGAATTATATCAGAAAACTGCCTTCTTTCGATTTGCCTCAAATTAAACTAGGACAATTTAGTAGTCAAAACAATTCTTTTGGAATTGTGTACCGTAATGCCACCAAAATACGCTTCACAGACAATCTGCAAATATTGCGAATAATGAAAAACACGAAATGAAACAAATTTTATGTACTGAGAGACCTTAATGAACATTGGATGGACAACATTCTGTTATAATCGCCGTCGATCCCGCTCACAATGGCGGATATTGTGAAAGAAAAGTGAATTGCGTGGTAGTTGAATAGGGACACACGGTTGACTTGATTTTATCAAACAGAACATTGATCAAAGGTCAAATAATAATAACTTTTGGAGTATAAATATTTAATAAGAAATTTGAAAAAACAATCGATACGGATGCGATTCGAACCCACGATCTTCGGCGTACCGTGCCGACGCTCTAACCGCTGAGCTGATTAATAAGCTAACATGTGCTAAAACATGTAAAAATTTCACAAAAAAACTTTTGGAGTCTTAAAATTGTTTGATTTGTTTGACAGACCGCCATGCGAATGTTAAAATAATTGTCCTCCTGACCAAATTTGCCGGTCACAGCGGTCAATTTCAACGAAGATTAGCCATCTAAGCATGAGACATTATGGTGTACAAAAGTGTGAGCACAAACTCAGGGGTACTCTCTATTCCCGTAGTGTCATAATCCGATGGGACGGCAATCCGACTCGACCAGAAGAGATCAAGCGCAGAACGAGTAGCTTATCGTGCTATCCGAGGCATGGAGCATGACAATTAATTTGTAATACACACATAACTTACAAAAGAGATGTGCGCGTTAGGTTGGAACCTGAGTCCACTGACTAGCCAGTTAGCGGTCATATCATTCGGCTATCACGGCTCAATCTCAATTTCAAATTCATTAAAAACACGGCAACATTTTTAAAAAATCCAATACTGACTTCAAAGCACTAAAAAGTAAAAATAACACGAAAGCCCTTGTTTTGAAATCTTAAATTTAAAAGTGTTTCAAAGTCTAAGTAGTCTGTGACGCGCACTCATGCACGCACTATGTGTCATCCATCTGTTAGTATCAGGCCAATCCCCAGTTGATTCCTAAGAGCTTTTGCGACATTTGCTTTCATATAAATATTCTAATATTAACCATACAACAATTCCAGAATAGAGTACTGAGAGAAGTAGTAAATGCACTTTGGTACATAAGAAATGACGATTTCCATCGGGACCTTAGATTAAACTGCGTCGACAAAGTAATTAATAAATATGCTGGAGCTCATGATTCATGAGCTCCAGCTTTTTGTCAGCTTTTGAACGTACCTACTTTTTTTTCCTATGTTTCTTCCTTGTTCTGTCATTGTTTAAGTGTGTACTTACATAAATTATAAAATAAATAAATAAAATAAGGAAAAAAATTAAAAATTCTTTAAACGGTTCGTTCGCTACAACCGTGTGTCAGTTATATTAATATCCGTTTGCAAAGAAAGCCGACAAGAGAACGCAACAAATATCCGTCAGCTCAAACAATAGTACTTTGATTAGTGATGAGCGGACACGATTATATTATTATAGTACCGTGATTGGTGATATGCGGACACGATCTTACGATTATACTATTATGTTAAAAAATCGGCCTATTTAGTTCACTACACTGATACTTTCTATATTGTTATATGGTGTTCCGTATATTTATTTCTTTATATTTTTATATTGGCCTCATTTTAAACCAAAACAAGATAATATTTGGGATACAAATTTTCGATATTTATTATGAAGGTTAAGCGGGATACAACACTCTCTTCTTTTTAGTTGCCTCATGACTGAGGGTATATACCTTTAATTATTAGTTGCACTTTAAGTCATAGCTCTCCAAGCTTGTCTACCTTGAGCCTGGAATAAAACCTGTATAGGTTTCGGTGGATGTCGGGTGCAGGACATAATTTTACAAAACCGCAGGACATAATTTTACAAAACCTACAAAACATAGAACATGAAACCAAATATTTTTATAATTGCTACGCTATATTTTTGTGTTTAATAAATGTTTTTTTTCTTTCTATGCCAATCGTGTCGTCAAAATTTTACGTCAAGTGTACATCTGGAGTACAAAATAATTATATTTTTAAATAGTCACCCCATCTCACTGACCGCGATAAACGCAGCTTAACTTTAACAAAGTACGTGCGAATTTTGCATGTCAAACAAAAATTGTAACCCACATGCACCCGCCATGTTTGTTTTAATTAATTAAACAAAAACGAGTGCCTGTCTAACGGGTCGTTCTGATAAATTGGCGGGAATTTTTCATGGCAACATAATTGCGGAAATAAAAAATAACAACGTAAATTTGTTGGATGAACTTGTGATATATTTATTTAGCACTAGCTACTGTCTTTTTTTAAAGGCACCCGGCCTCCAGGGGAAGAGTCCGGGGAGTGTGGGATTCTTACCTCACTAAAACCACCCCGGTGATCACCATCAGCACATGTGGGGAGATCCCGGGTCCTCTTAAGAGACCAGCTCCGGAAACTAGCTACTGCCTATGACTGCGCTCGTATTACTTCGGGATAGAGAAAGCCTATATGTCATACTCTTTAGTCTATTACTCCATTGCTGTGTGTTGGAAAGACTAACTAATACACTTTTTCATTTTTAATACTAACACATTTCAACCACTTTAAACCTTTGACTCCCACAAGGATGTTGGCGTCCTTTTGTATCTCATTTCTCGGCGTTTAAAGGTTTAATGATCCCAGCTAACTTAGACATTTTTAACATAGATTTTTGACATCTAGGATTCTGAGGGAGTCAGAATGCTCTTAAAATCCTGACAACTGATCAAACTTTAGAATATCGTATCCCTTTGGGTTGCAGGAGTCAGATAGGCAGTCTCTCCCTAGAAAACTAATATTAAGCCGACCCCAATAAAATTTGGTAAAAACAAATTAGAAGAGAATGAATAATAATTCTGGCCAGTAAAAGCAAAAGTCAAATAAAAGGGTTATTTAGAATGACGTCACAGTGTGCTACTAGCACTGCTACGTCACAAAGTTTTTGCACACTGATAGACTAAGTTAAATAATAAGTGTCTAGTAGGAAAACCTAACGGGAGTTGGAAGGACGCAGCTTGGGAAATGCTGTGTGAGTTTATGGAATTTAGATTCTAATTCATTTAGGTAGGTAATGAATACCGTAAAAGGTTTTGTTCTTAAATGCATATTATCAATATCGTTGTCGCAGTACCAGTAAACTAACTACACTATATAATTTCTTTGCATCGTCGGAATCAGGAGAGGCCAGGACACTATTCACCATACCGACTTGACAGTTCCAACGGAAGAGTTGACGGCGCAGAGCATCGTTCCTTTCACATTCCATTGTAATATGATAAACATCTTCTATTACGTTACAGTCGTGACAATTAGGTGAAGTAATTTTGCACATTTTGCATTTTGGAATTTTCTAAGAAGTGAGAACCTACCAGCTGGCTACCGTAAAAATTGCAACTTAATTTACTTCAAAATTAGTCTATCAGGCTGTAGGCACTTCTCCAATTTATAAATAAAGGTAGTTGTTAGACTAACTAACTTGTAAAGGTCATTGATACGCCTACGCAAGTTTCAGTTATGGTTTGTCTACACTGAGGCGCATTCCGCAATTATGGGTGTGTCGTTTTCAGCGACTATAGGTAGGAACGAAAGAAAAATATTTATACTTAACAAAAAAATAAGACCGACTTCAAAAGGAACTAAAAAGCTTGAAATAACATTAAAAATCCGCCTCACTTACGCGCAGGCTGCGCGGCAGCCGGAACACCATTCTGCACGCAATTGCCACAAGGACCGATAGTCCGCTGGTATGGATTTTGGTCATCAGATTAAATCACTGCTAGATATTAAGTACTAACATAGGATAAGTAATATGTTACTAACACACTAGGCCCTCTTATCTGTTAAATAAATACAAATAATAATTAAGACGTTTTGGAGTCGGTTCCAACTCAAGTTTTTAATAAGAAGATTAAAGAAGGTAAAATGCTGAAACTTCATTTAAACAGACATTTTTGTTTTATCTTTTTTTTGGCTATTTTTTTATATTATAATGTCAAATTTTTCGTGTCTTTTATAAATACTCATGAATATAAACGATCAAATAAACAACATAAACAAAAGCGATTATGTTCATACGCTCCGTGCGGGATTCGCTTCAGTGTGAGTAGAACTTAACGTACGCCGTAATTCAATAGTTAATTATTTCTTAGTTGATTATTTCCTGACCTATTACTTTGAATCGAACTAAATGTAGATATAGAATTATGTCAAAAAGGTTATGGTATGTACCTTTACCGCATTATTATATAAAGACTTTATCCCACCAATTACATTTTCATGTAAAGTGTAGCCAAGATATCACCATTTATGGCTCGCACTGTAAAAAAGTTATCAGATCACATGTAGAGCCAAGCTTTTAACTCTACACGCCCTAACTCTAGAAGCCCTAACTTCACAAACTCTATCCCTTAGTCAAAATATATGCCTGGCATGTACTAAAGTGACTTTTTCAATGTCATAATTATGTACTTTTTAAGTTAATCTAAGGCACTATTGACTAACGGTGAAGGAAAAAATAAGGGAACCTCGCCAATACGTAGTAAACTAACGTTGTGACTAATGCGCGATCCTTCTCTGTATGAAAAGAGACCTTTGTTCTGCAGTGGGACGATTATAAGCTGGTTTATTTATTTAATGCTATTTTGTCCTTCGTCATCATATCGAAATATATTACATAGAGGACAATTAATCGTAATCACAATTCATTGCTATGCTAAATTGGTCAATCATTTATTAGATCGAAAGCTTAATCTGACGAATATTTAGTCAGTCGAATGCTCATTCGATTCAAAACTGCATTCATCTGAAAATTATGAAACTGACAAAATGTGTCACGATTCAACCATATATCTAGTTTCTGTAATATCCACGTGCTTATCTTATTCGACCAATCGAGAAAAGTTGTAACTATTATCCACTTTGACTCGGTAGTAATAAGAACGATTTTCCAATAAAAGTAGTTATACGTGCTGTCGGCAGAGCTGCCCTTAGTTGTGTAAAAAATCCAGTTTTCGAGAATATTCTGTTCTAGAATCGAACATTAATAAAGCTGAAGACGCCGTTACTAGAGTTTGAATAATTTTGCATGCATAAGATTCGTTGTAGGGATGGGCTGTGAGCAGTCCACTAATTACGTTGGGAACTATTGACGGTTTTCCAAATTCGTAATTTAAATAATATTGCAATAACTTGTTCTGTCTTTAGCATTTTGTCCCGTTTAGGACAGACGTATAAGTGAGTAGCAGATTGTTATTCCGGTCTGAGTGTTTGGATATTATTAAATAATAAAATGTTTGTAATGCAACCGTCATAGGAATATGGAAATTTGGCCATCTTTTTCTTGCAAATTAATATAAAATAGGTACCTACCTAAGTATTTACTGTCTCCTTTGGAGCTGTGAGATAAATCAAGCTTCTAAGTCAGCACAATAAATAAATATGGCCAATTGGCCATGTATGCCACTTTTTTGACCCACGAAAATAAATTAAGATCCTTAAACGATACTTCTTGTTGACCTAAAATCATAAAACTCTGCATTAAGGACTCACAGCACTAAAATTTATTGTTTTAGATATACTTAGCTCTTAAAAATTCAAAAAAAAAAAATTTTTTTAAACTTAAATATCTTTTTTATAATGTCAATTTTTATAATCGCCACCACATGGAGACTTACGCTCCTTACGAAATTTGAACACCGTGATGCAAACACATCGATATCGAGCTAGTTACAACACTAGAAGTTAGGAGCTTTTTTTCTTTTGAATATTCTTGCATTTTCATAAGCAGATTTTGATGTTTTTATTTACATAGCGTGCTTGAGTAATTTACAAGTTTTTTTTTTTGTCTATACAGGGTTATTTGTAAAACAACTTTTACTATGGGATCAACCCTGAAACCGCAACAAAAAATCAGCTGTTCCATACATTTTGTTGAGTCATGTGAACATAAATGTATGAAACAGCTGATTTTTTTTTGTGATTTCAGGGTTAGTTCCATTGTAAAAGTTGTTCATAATGAAGAGTTTAATGACCCCTTTTAAGGATGCTGGTGTTTTACAAATAACCCTGTATAATTAAAATTAAATATTATATTATAATAAGAGAAGAGGCCTTTGCCCTACATAGGGACAGTTACAGGCTAATTTATTTATTTATTTATTATTAAGTATATTATAATAATATTATTATATTAGAATTCTTAAACAAAAACCACAGCATTCTTCAATAAACTATTACACTGTAACTTACAGACATTAATTTTCATAAAACGAGCAATAAAGTTTTTAATATCCAATCTTACTGTCTACATACAATGTGTTAGCATTCTGCAGCAGGCTAGTGTCTAGTCTGACGTTTAAGATAAAAATAAGTGTAGTTTACTGGGGTGTAAAAAACATATTAAAGAAGGCGATTTGGTGTTGTTAAACCAAAACACTGTATCTCGAGTTTCAGAGTGCAGTTAGGATAGGTTTGGTTAGTAAAAAGTTAAGGGTCAGTATCCACCAAAGCGGTGATGGGCAAATAAGAACGGTGGAGTGGGAAGGGTATTTAAAAAAAAAACTATTATATCATGATAATTATAACAGTAGAGAATATATTCGCAGCACGCAGTGGGCCAAAAAACAGTAAATTACTCCACGGCAGACTCAGGAGGAGATAACGGAATGAACTGGACTCATATCTGAGAGACTGGTTCCAGATGAAATAGTAAATTAGTCAAAAATAAAAATAAATAAGTAAAATGTTCGCAGTATTACCATTTACATCTCACATCTAAGCTGCGATTATTCAAAAGAAAACATTTTATACTTTATGCTTACGCTGCTTTCACTGCAGCGAATAGAAGAAATGTGAGAATAAACAAAAACCGTAGACTCCGCTCTACAGCTCCGCTTTTGTGGACATCAGCCCTAAAGATAACATAGTATTAAATAATATAAACCATCCTGTAATTAACCTACTACAAAACAAAGGCTTCTTCTCATAAAGAAAGGTAGAGCGCAGGTTTTCTTACGATGTTTTCCTTCACTGTTATTCAGTGGTGGACTTATTAAGAAAATAGGTTTGAACCAACACCTACCTGCTTGCTATGTACCATCGCGGACACGAACGGTGCACCACTTGGCGATCAAAATGCTTTGAACGATACTACCTGCGTAGCGACGAGGCTAGCGCTACGTTCGGACGCCGGGTGCAAGCGATTCTAACCTTAAGAGTGGTGCACCGGCTTTGTCCACGATAGTACCGCCACGACTCTAATATAGTATTAACTCAATGAAATCAACAACAATAAATTAAATTGCACTCTGACCAACTTCAGTCCAACACTAGAAAACCAACAGATCTACAGTGCAAGCATTACAACAATTTAAGTTCATAATTATAGTCACAATTAATTGTACTATTAAGTCGTACTGACAAGAAGAATGGACAATCCTGGATTCAGAGAAATCCTGAATACCACACACCACCACAGCTGGAGTAAGATCTATTTAACGGCGACGAAAGTGCATTTACTTTAATATATCCTGTAGTAATGGTCCATACATCACCCGACGATATATTTCACTCGGATGTCGACTGGCCGGACGCAACCGAGTAAAGGCGAACACACACGACGACTTTAAAAAGAAAGTTGAAAAAGACATAGGTTATACGAGCTGGGACATGTTGCAAGATTTGATTACTAACGTGCCAAACATCTCCTATTTGACGATGTAATAAACTGGTGAAGTTTGAATTAGACTTGCATACGAGGATTTCCACAAAAAAACGAAAAACTAACTCCTTTCTTTTGACCACATACAAA
The DNA here is from genome assembly GCA_936450705.2 of Protodeltote pygarga. Taxonomy (NCBI): domain Eukaryota; kingdom Metazoa; phylum Arthropoda; class Insecta; order Lepidoptera; family Noctuidae; genus Protodeltote; species Protodeltote pygarga. The sequence goes on along the minus strand of OW388257.2, from coordinate 2,682,095 downwards.
CAACGTGAACGGCACGAATCGTCGGCTACTTGGAGATTTCCAATAGACTTGATCCTTTGGCTCGGCGGAGAGACGTCTTTCTGCATATTTAATCGTATTTATCATGAGGAATTCCAAGCAATCGTTTAGGTTAATACCTGCTTACGATGTTACGCTTATGTACCTACGTATTATTATTCTAATGCTTGGAGTTTCTCTAGTGGATAGAATTCTCAACGAAATCTTATGCCAGAGGACTAAAGTTACCAATGTTGCCCATAGAACCAACACGCTGAAATGGAAATGGGCTGGCCATGTCTGCTGAAGGACAGACGATCGATGGAGCGGCCTTGTATTAGAGTGGAGACTGCGTTTAGGAAATAATGTCCTCCTGACCGAATTTCGATCACAGCGGCCAATCTCATCGGAGATATAGCCATCGACGCGGGAGATAATAATAGTACACATACATGTCCGCAAACACAGGTGTACTCTTTATTCCCTCACTCTCATAGTCCGATGGAACGGCAATCCGACACGACCGGAGAGAGATTAGGCGCAGGGCTTTACCTGCTTTCCGAGGCACCGAGTAAGTGATAATTAATTTATAAAACGCACATAACTTACGAAAAGTCAGAGGTGCGCGCTTTGGGTTTGAACCTGAGTCCTCTGACTTGCCAGGCAACGGTGAACACCACTAGGCTATCAAGACTGTAAAGCGTTTACGAAAACGTAGTGTAGGATGCCCTGCGGCACGATGGACTGACGATTTGAAGAAGGCTGGCAGTGGATGGATGCGGGCTTCCCAAGCCCGAGATGGTTGGCGCTCTTTAGGGAAGGCGTACGTTCAGCAGTAGACGGCGACAGGTTGATGCAATGAATACCTGCCACTGAATTTCGGTTGACCGGATTTTTTTTAGACTTGAACTAGTCCATGGACAGTAGAGGGTTACTATAAAATAAGGTTTTAGTTTTTAAACCCGTGTGAATTTAGCTTAACACTACAACGATGGCATTTACCAAGAAAATTGTATCATTACTGTAACACAACACGGAGTGGTTTACAGTACCCGTGGTATTGCCTCTATATATCAAGCAGATGTGTTCAAGAGATATCACTTATAAGTTCAAGTTATGAGAAAGGGCGAATTGTTTTGTCTTTGCGATTTCAGACTAATAAGTCCAGGTTGCCTTGCGATGTTTTCTTTCACCGTCAGTCAGTGATGTCTAAGATTGACTAAGAAAGTAATAAATGACATTAAAGGAGTCACATTGATGCATGCCAGATTCCCATGTTCGCTTCTCGCTTGAAAAGTAACCACGGGTCCGTAAACAATCAACACTTTATACTAAACTAATTAAAATTTCAAAGCTGTTCAAATTTAAAATTACCAGAAGTAATTGTATAAGTGCATTCAAAATTAGGACATCTTATTATTCATTTATTTATTTTCATTTCAATACATATAAAATACATGTTTAAATATAAATAAAAAAATATACATTTAAAAATATAAAATATAGTAGCCCATCGGTATCGGGTACAGGGTCCAAGCTACCGGTGGTCAGGGCTCCAGAGAAAGGAACCTCCTGACTATGCGAGCAGTGTTCAGGTGTACCGCCCTCTGCATCAAGCCCTCTATCCAGCCACATAACGAGAGCCTCTTAAGATGTTGATCGAGGCTCTTGGGACATCTTATTACCTATTGTAAGTATAAAATATGTAGTTGAAATCTGAATTTAAATCTAGTGATCTTGTATGTACCTACCTACTTTATAAAAAAATTGCATGTTTATATTTATAAATATACTTGTGATATTATAACAATATGTAACTCACTTTCAACATCTTCAAGTAAAACTCATTTTCGCAAATAAATCATAAAAAAAAATGCGAAATCATTTTTTGATTACCCATTCAATAATTTGCAGAAAAATAAAGTGTCTCTCCATATAAATCCTAAATCCTTTACCTCAGACCAAACCCCACGAATCCTTGAAACTATTCAGCTATTCCAACTGTCAGACGGTGGTGTCACAGCGATATATCTGCAAAATATCCGGTTCAATCTCCAGGAGCGATCGTGACGTCATTTGTTTTAGTCATAACAATACGGAAGTTATTTTACACGAATAAGTTACAGTTGTGCTGAAGTTTTGTTGTTCTGGGACCTGTGATCCATCGAAGTTCTGTAATCCATCGTAGTTTAATAATCAGGTCCAACTGTACTTGATACTTTTGAGTCGTGATAGCCTAGTGGTGGTGACCGTTGACTGACAAGTTAGTGGTCTCGGGTACCAAGGCGCACCTCTGACTTTTCGTAAGTTATGTGCGTTTTATAAATTAATTATCACTTACTCCGTGCCTCGGAAAACACATTAGCCCTGCGCCTGATCTCCCTCAGGTCGTGTCGGATTGCCATCCCATCGGACTATGAGAGTGAGGGAATAGAGAGTGCACCTGTCTTTGCTCACACACTTGTGCACTATAATATATCCTGCGTAGTTAGCTAATCTCCGTTGACATTGGCCGCTGTAACCGAAATTCGGTTAGGAGGACTTAAAGGAGGTTTTTTAGGAGGAAAATTCGGTTATTTTACTTGATACTTTAGTCAGTGGATAGGTAAACATTTGTTTTGTAGAATGCTTCAAAGGCACGTGCAACAATACTCCTGGACACAATTAAACTGCTTTTACGTCATTGTGTCATTAGAATTTGCAGAATCTACTGTCTGTCTTTCATAGTTTAAGGTCTCATTATTTAAAAAAATTGTTTGTATTTAAGGGTAATTTTATTTTTCCTGACCGATTTAGCAAGAGACAAATAATTTCTAAAATGCACATGAATCCTTCGAACCTATTGGTAGTCCAACGGTGCTATTACTGCTGCCTTTAGTTGCAATATTTTACTCGATTTTTATGACAAACGATAAATCGCACACATTTATATTTATTACCCAATGAGTGAAATAAATAAATATTGTTATTATAATGAGCAACACAGTAAATCAAAATAAATATTTGACCCAGACGTAGCAGGTCGCGTAGGACGTTTCTTGACGTCTTATATTGGTTATTTAAGGAGAAGTGTAGTGTGTTAGTGTTACCACATTCACCGATCGATGGCATTTGTGGGAGGGTTCATACACATCAATTATACATGGTTTAGACTTATTTTTTCATGCCATAATAGGTTAGGTTAGGCTAGGCTTTATGTTTTTTATATTGTAATAAATAGATATTTCGGCTATATACGTACACTGGCCATCTGGCTATATGAGTCGTGATAGCCTAGTGGTTGTGACCGTTGACTGGCAAGTCAAAGGTAACGGGTTCGAACCCAAGGCACGCACCTCTGACTTTTCGTAAGTTATGTGCGTATTATAAATTAATTATCACTTACTCCGTGCCTCGGAAAGCACGTAAAGCCGTTGGCCCTGCGCCTGATCTCTCTCCGATCGTGTCGGAAGGCCGTCCCATCGGACTATGAGAGTGAGGGAATAGAGAGTGCACCTGTGTTTGCGCACACACTTGTGCACTATAATATCTCCTGCGTAATTGGCTAATCTCCGTTGAGATTGGCCGCTGTGACCGAAATTAAGTCAGGAGGATATTACACTAGCCATCAACACTTTTATTGCAATAACTTTTTAAGAACTTTACAAAAAAAAGGGATTGTAAAAAGATTTAGTTTTTTTTTTATACATAATAACTACAAAAAAATACTATAAAATGTCTTAACTTCTAAACTTTATCTTCTATGGTTTAGATCTATAGAAGATAATATTACAATTTTTAAATTGTTGTACTAATTTTTGAAGGCCAGTGTATTTATGTTTTTTTTTCCCCCTAAATTATTAGCTAAATCTTCTCAAAGACGAAACAATCATTGAAAAAATAATTTCAATATTCCACGAAATGACTACTTAAACTAGCATGAACATGTCTAAATTAGTCTATAGCAGTCGTAAGAATTCTAAGTTGCTTATTAAATCTTGGAATTTTATTATAAACGAGAAATCATAGAGTATTCAAGAAAATATAGAGTGATAACGTCAACCACATTGCCTTGTGCGGAGCGAAAGCAGGTCTCACCATACAAATTTTAAAATGTCATTTTTTCAAATTATGTTTTTTAGACGTTTTTCAAAATTTAACTCGGCAGTTAACCATGATATAAGCTAAAATGTTACTTTTTCGCTCGTGGAGCCTAGTTGAACCGCAGTCGATCGAGGTATGATCGCAAACGGAGCTCGTGTCGCGGCCGCGTTGTTCATACCCGTGCTCACGGTTCATACTTCTATAGGGTTACTCTATATTTTCTTATAAATACTCTAAGCGAGAAATGTAGCAGTTCGCCTTAACCAAAGATGCCTAAGATATTAAACGCCTACATCCAGTCTAAATAAAGTCTGTTTTATTTATATTAAAAATATTTGTGACTAAAAATAATAATAATGTCCTCCTGACCTGATTTTGGTCACAGCGGCCAATCTCAACAGAGCCAACGACGCAGGAGATACTATAGTGTACAAATATGTGTCATAGTCACTCGTAGCCCAATGGGACGGTAAGCCGACACGACCGGAAAAAATCAGGTGCAGGTTTTACGTGTTTTCCGAGGTAAGTGATAATATATAAAATGCATGCAAAAAGCCAGAGGTTCGCGCCTTGGGATTGAATCTGAGACCTCTGACTTGCTAGTCAATGGTCATACCACTAGGCTATATCAATGCAATACACTACTGCAATAGACTAAATATTTGTCCCGTGCAGGAATCGAACACGCGACAACAATCGCAGAAAGCGATCACTTTATCGAAATCGATCATGTCGCCATTAAACATGAGATGAAATAATACCCATGATGAAAGATCTTTTGCATCCCGGCGTCAAAGGACTGAATTAATGTATCAGTGGATTTCATATTGTGAATCATTTTTCAACCTCAAATAAATTAAATTAAAATATTCTTTAGAAATAAATCTCAAACACTGAAAACGAACGATTACAAAATAGCAATTACTTTATACACCACAGAATGTACACACTTTGCTTATGTACAAATAAATGTACAAAAAAAGCTCTGATTTAAAAAATCTCGCAAAAATTTCTACTCTGTGTCATATATTTCCCGTCGACCAACATCTTCCGTCCGTGGTATTCAAATATTTACGTTAGACTCAAACCGTAGATTTTATACGGTTAGAAAGGTGGACGATCTTATTTCTTTTTTATTTTTTTATTTTTCAGTAAAAATTTCTGCGCCTAGGGTTGCTGATGGTATCTCACTGGGTCACACCGACTTCTGACAGAAAGCTTTGACTAGAAGTGGTACTATGTGTAATTATAATATTTGTAGCAGTGATAGTCTAGTGGCATGACCATTGTGATAGTGGGTGAGGCACATTGCTTGTAGAGTTGATGAGCGATGGGGCACAAAGGTCCTAGAGTGGCGACCGTGCACCTCGACCTCCCTCAAGGTGGACCAATGACCTCGTGAGAGTCGCGGGAAGTCGCTGGATGAGACCAGCACACGAACGACACGTATGGAAAAACTTGCGGGAGGCCTATGACCAACAGTAGGCGTCTTCCGACTGATATGATGATGATGTCCCTTGGACTGCCAAATCAAAGATCGTAGGTCCAAAACCTAGGCACGCACCACTGACTTTTCCAAGCCATGTGCCTTACAAATGAATGATCACTTGCTAAAACTGGACTTCCCAATCATAGAGAGGAAACCAAGCACACCTGAAATATTTTTCAACGGTGTGAAAATCCGTTTCAGAATAAACCAAAAACAACCTAAAGTTTGCTTGATCATAGATTTTTATAAATGGGTAAATTCCTCAAAACTTACATAAGTTTATAGTTACATAATGGAAATAGTGACAAAAACTAATTACGACCATCCAAAGAGCATTCATTATTTTCTTTAATGAATTCCAGAAAGAAAATGGCTGCCATAATTCGAACTAACTAGCAACATTTATTACACAAAGGAAATAAAAGACTGGCTTCGTTCTTCGAAAGTAAGAAAATATCTAAATAGTGCCAAGTTTTCATGGCACTAAGTTAATGGGTATGAGTTATGGATTTGGGAAATAGGTCTTAAAATCGTAGGATGATCGCAGAAATGAAATGTCGAGACATGTTCCGAATGCTATTTTGGTGTGATTTCTCTATTCTTTTTTTTAGATAAAATCTGGACAACGAAAGTTAAGATTGAAAAATCGCGGAAAAAATAAAATAAACAACAGCTACGAATGTTATTTTAAACTCATTACTAGCTTCCGCCCGTGGCTCTGCCCGCGGGGTGCGTTGATAAATTACAATTCAACGTAATAGAGCTATCTATTATCATAAGAACGTTATTGTTGTTTTCCTCGGGAACTCCGTTTCTATACACCTGACAACTTATACGCAAAATTTTAGAATGATCAGTTTAGTGGTTTAGGCATGAAAAGGTAACAAACAAACAAACATACTCGTATAAATGGGATTAAACATTCAACAGTCGACACCGACTCTTTTCCTCTAACCTGTCAAAACGACAAGTTTTTGGAGGTGATTTTTATTAGATGATTGTACAATTACCAGCACCACCGCGTCATATTTTTTTTTAACGATGCGGCGTAAATTGCGCTTGGAAGTCAGTATTTAAAGAAGTTGGCTTACAGTGCTATCCGTATGTCACATGTAACCAAGAGCACAGATATACACATTAGGTAGAAGCCCGCAATCTGCTGCCGGCATCAAGAATCTGTTAAGGATACGATCACTCGATACGAAGACGTTTAGAGACGCCCTTTTCTGATACTTCGCGAAACGGAACGTGTCGTAAATCGAATCGAAATTGGAATCGAGATTACGGTGGGTGGTACTCGATTTTTTGTGAATCGATTTAAATTTCAAGTGATTTTGGGCCGGGTTGGCTTATATTTACTGGCGTTTACGAGCAATTTCGGGGTAATGATACGATTGTTGATTTAAATATTATTTGGCTGCAGCTGACGTTAACGATGTATTGATATGATTATAGAAATACGCTTGTTTAGGAGAGAAAATGAGATATTCAAGTGCTTACTTGTATTACGATTTCTATATTAGCTTAAAAAAATAAATGGACGGAACGAATTCGTCATGCAGTTTATAGACATTTTAGAAATCTAGCAGTTTACTTTTTTCTCCTATAACGTAAACAGACAGAAAAATTGGAACTTACTAATTTTATAATCTTTTTTTTTTTTCAAAACAATAATAGAAAAAGCTAACCAGGTAGGTCGGACTCGCATACGAAGGGTTTCGTATGATAAACCACGTTTCTTTTATGGAAACTCCCTTCAATTATTAACTTTATTTTAATTTTCTGTTTATTATTTTTAATGGTAAAGCGGCCATAGTAAAACACACTTTGATGAGATGCAAATACGTATATTGCCCGAACAATCCGAGAGCTTAACTTCAGCCTAGCTGAGTAAGTTTGGGTTTAGTAGTCTGTCTACTGTTACGGGGGAATGCGGGACATGCGCGCGGATGTCCTTCTGCGCAATTGTTTCTCGGGGAAAAATACTTATTAAAATACGTAACGCACGAGAAGGCTCGTACCACGTAGCGCTAATCTTCGATTTTTTTCAGAAACATACCTCGACGCGGATATTAGCACGACATTCCCGGTAACGCAGCGACGGCGACGCTTAGAACTAGGACAATATGATCATTAAATATTTGCTATGAAACCAACTCAACGATCCACAGCGAAGTCCTATATCTCCAATGGATAAAAACCTTTTACTCCAAGTTCTTTCCACACCATAGCCCTAACACGCCATATTATTTTTCTGGCAAAATAAAAAATCATTCGGTACACGGTCCGCTGGCTCAAAATCGACCCGCCATCTTTTTCCGCGCCCCCAGCAAATAGACTTGTGAAACGTTTCAAAATTGGACAAGCGGGTTCAGCACTAATTGTGTCAGTGCCGTTTGAGGTACAGTTTTGTACGTGCGCGCATTTTCATCAACCTTTAGACGTTCAGCAGATCAGTGGTTTGTGACGATTTATTTAAAAAAAAAATGGTGTGTTGTGAACTTGTGATTCGCACGGTCAATGAAGCCCAATCCTTTAATCTTCTTTTCCCTATGAAAGGCCGGCCTTTTATCGCCCTCGGGCAGCGTTGATTACTTACAGATACCTACTTCGGTAATATAATTACTACGTTACATTTAAATTTTATTGTAACAATCTATATTCCTAAAAATATTTGCTTAATTTGCTAGACTCTTAACTCTGATATGAATCTTGCATGCTCTTGTGAACTCTTGGTATAAATAAATACGAGATATTTTTGAAATCTGGTCCGAAAATGTTGTGATAAAAAAAAACAAAAGTTATCAGACTTTTAAACTTTATTTATTTATAAACTATATGGTACAAAAATTATACAAATATTTATTTTTTATACTACTGAGACTTCCATTCCCCCATTATCCATGTTTATCTTCGGCAAAATAAAGAAATAAAAATTGAAATTAAATTATCAACACATTTTATAACCTTCTATCTATTAGGATGTTATCAAATATTATATACTATATCCATTTCTATTAGAAAGCAACTTCGCAATTTATGTACTACTACCAAATAATGATTTCTATTAGAATCCTTGCAAAAATGATTCTCCGACATATGACGAAGCCTTTGGATACTATATTGCCCTTTAAACATCAAATTGCGAAGAGATATCATACACATTTTCGTGAAGTCAAAATGTCTAGACATATTTATAAGAATTTATTGTAAAAAATTTAGGTTATTGGTGCTTTTGTTGACTTCGAGTAGAATATTTTAACGTTGCGCCGGCTATGTTAAAAGTCCCATGTAATAGGAGGCGAGCCAATTACCTTTAACCGGGCACAGTTCCAAACTCCGTGCTGCTACTGAGAATTTTCTAATGGAAAATCCCAATAACACTTTACCCGACCTGCGGATCGAACTCAAGACCTCATGCTCAGCAGTCGCGCTTGCTACTATTAGACCAACGAAGCAATCAGTAGGTTATTTTTATTATCGTAAGTATTTATTAGTTTTAAATAACTTTTTCTGGAATGCCTGCCAATATCCGTTGGGATGACGAGGAAAACGTTCAAATTCCATAAACAACAGCAAACATCACTCAAGATTTTAGTCAAGTAACAAGCTAAGCTCTAATTTATGCCTGAAATATTTTTAGACGTAATATTCGAAGGAAACCTCGTTTACAACGCAATTTCCTTTATGCCCCAAAATGTCCCGAAAGCACTTTTTAAAGAGATAGCACATTAAGATAAAATGCTAATTTATTCATTGGCGAGAAAGAAGAAAGAAATAAAGCTACTGGCGTTCCAATTGAATCTTGAGGCAGTAATTTATTTTTGATGTTAAATTAAAAATGTGTTTACTGGGTATAATAATTTTGGTAAGATTAGGGATTTCATTTTTAAACGGTTTTACTTAGCTTATTATTTGGTTCAAATTTAGTAATCGATATTTCACCCCTTCCTGTTGACAGATTGATCTGATATTTGGTACACAGCTTTAGTTTTGATGACAAAACCACTTTACGTAAAAAAAAACTTATATTATTATGACTTACTTTTTTATTAAACTTGCAATGTTTGTAAGTTAGTTTGTTTAGGTTAAATGTAAGCTAAATCAGAAGTACTTCTTATACTACGGAGTTGAATTTTAACAAGGTTCAGTTCCGATGTCAATGCTTTATTATGGCAAGCATATATTCAGGGTAAGATCTAGATAAAGGAACTCTTCAACGGTCAACAGAACTTTTAGTTTTAATATTCCAATATATTGGTTTAAAACGTTGTTATAATAATACTGAGCACGAGGTCCTGGGTTCGTTCCCCGGGACGGGCAAATTGTTATATGATTTCCCATTAGGAACTTCTCAGTAGCAGCGTAAAATTGTGCTTTAGGGAGCCTATTACCATTAACATAACATTAAGCCCCATGTAATAGGTTACATGGGACCCAGCAAACGGTAGGTGTACTGCATACACCTCTGTCTTTCTCTCTGGGGAATACAGGCGTGAGTCTTTGTTATTTTAAAACGGTAGCAGTAAACAAATAATTCCGAAAAAATAATTGTAAAATGTATTTCTTTAAAATGAAAGTAGCAGAAGTCATATTTCATTTGCCCTTTCTAATAAACATACAAAGGTGAAACAATTTAAATGAAGGTATAAAGCACAAAAAATTAATACTGTAAATCTACAACCACTTTCTCTTTTTATCTTTAGGTAACTATAATAAGCTCAAAAAGATGCAGAAACGTACAATTAAAAACATACAAAAACAAAAAAAAAACGAAAATGTCAGCAACGTGCATAAGCATAAACTAAGTCGCTCTACTGGGTGCCGTATCCTCTTGTATTTTTATTCTTTTTTTTAATTGTCGCGACAGGTTGTAGTATTTTTTTTTAACTGGTACCAACTGTTGTAAAGAGACAACTTTGTAACAGACAGATGGACTTCTATCTCATATATCAGTTGCTAAAACGGTGAGGGAAAACATCGTGATGAAACCAGCATACCCAAGAGATTTTTCGATGGTGTTACAAAGCCATGTCAGAGGCCTTCAACCGTTTCCGTTTAAACTCTGACACCAGGTTGTTCAAAATCAAAATCAAAATATTTTTAATCATGTAGACCATCAGGCACTTATGAATAGTCTTCTAATATTTATATTATAAGAGTGACTCTAGTTGTCAACTTGTTCATCAACCATACGATAAGAAGAAGTCACCATTTATATATGGGATCCTAAAATTTAAATTTTATACTACTTTAGACACAGAGAACGTTGTTTGTTGTTAAAAAAAAAGACAATGAAAACATCAAAATGGAATCCACAAACGAATTCAAAACCCGTTTAAAATTTAACATGCAGTTTTAACTTCATAAAGGTTCGTCGCAGAAAATAATTGTATGAAAGAAAAATAGATTACACGCCACTCGGGAGTCTTCCAATATGCATAATAATGGTAATGGATTCAGCGACGCAAGATGGAACCAGTAATGTGTGGCCCCACCGAGAGATGAGCGAGGAGGGATCGATTCATTCTAGATGAAATCGGTTTTTGCCTATGTAGATTTGGGCTAGAAATGTTTCTATAATGTGTCTAATATTTATTCGACATATCTAGTGCTGAGGAAGAGTATGTTCCGTTGACTTAAAAGCTATTTTGAAATGCTGGAATTGAGCTATAGAAACTTAAAAACTGAATTTATTTTATTTTTTAGAACTAGTATCTCACTCTAATTTATAATGTCTGTAATACATTTTTAACTTTCTTGCAAAAGTATTAAGGTTCAAAGTTGATTGGAAAAAAAATAGTTTCTGGTAGCTTGATGTGCTGCTGCTGGCGTCTGTACATATTAAAATTTGAAATAATTGTTACGAGAGGGATTTAGACCTGCGACCAACTGGGTAAAGCTCCCAATCGCTTTGTCACTAAGTTATTTGTAACCCACATGTGTTACCGAAATATTCTTCTACATTCGACCATCTCAGATGGTAATTACATCCACCCCTTGTATCCGTACACCTCTAGTGAGTACTAGAGGACGTCAAAAAATATGTTTCGCATTTATAAACAAAATGTTCTAATAAAACTATAAGGTAAATCAAATAATAAAATAATACATATAATAGAATTATGAATGAAACCTATTGCGCCTACCTTAAATAAAATTAGGACAAGGGCAGAAAATTAAAAAGATAATAATTACAACAAAAAAAAAACAGTCGTTATAAATCGAAACTCCATTGAACTAACCACAAATAAAAGATTTTAAACTTTCGAAATTGGAATCATGTTTTAAATATTATTTCGGGTCTATTCTTTATAATTACTATATTCTATTTGAATTAATTATCTGTACGCGAATAGACCCAAAATAATATTGAAAACATAACCACAAATAAAAACGGAAAAGAAATAAAATGGCTATCCGGACTTCTAAGATCTAAATTGCCTTACTACTGCTAAAGCCGGATAAATATTTATACGCCATAACGTATTCCACGTTTGACCAAGATTGAGCCGTAAAGCGGAAGGTGGCAACTACGGGAATTTATCAATACGGACAGAAATAGTTTGTTTTCTATGTTTGTTTAAATTAAAAGCAAATTTCAAATTTATGTTTTTTTGGAAAGAAAATTTTATAATTTTCTTTAAAAAAAATGATGTCACTCGAAGCTGCCATGCGACGACCAATGGGCCTAAATAACGACCCAGTAGATCCCTTAAAATGGCGACATCGTGATACACCCAAACGGAAATGGCAGAATGATTGACTTTTTCAAGAAAAAAGTGGTCATTAGCAGCTCTAGATAGAAAATGGTGGAAGGAGAGTATGCAGGCGTTTGACCTTCTATGAGAAATTACAGGCTTGTAAAAAAAATTGATTGTGTTTTGTTTTATTCTTCAGCCACTTCTGTTTTCTATGGTTTAAAAAAAATAACAACACGTTCATTCTCGCACAGTGGGCACAGTAGGCTAGTTTAATAATTTGGTCAAAAAAAAGTGCATTCCCATTTTCCATCCGAATGTGGCAGCGAGACCAGAAAAACTAAATTTTTTCTAGTCTCGCAAACCGATTGTAGCGGAAATAATGAAACACCTATTTTCTTGCCTTTCAGTACATGTTTCTATGGTACGTGGTATGTGGTATGGTATGGTATGGTGGTATAAGATCTTACTATATAAATGCAAAATATTTTTAGAGTAAAATCTTTTAAAGATTATGCGTGTAGCCACTTTACTTTTTTTTGCTATGTCCTGGACATACCTAACACCATTACTTACCTTTGGAAGGTAGGTTACCATAAAGGATTTTCCACGCATAAAAAAGGTAAGACGATAAAAACTTAAGCGTCACTAAAGATAATAGTTTGCATATTAGTTTACTAATTACCATGCACTTTTTGTATGGATATGATATTAGCTTTTTCATTAAACCTCGCTCATTTTTCGCTTAGCTTTGTTCAAATGACTCGACCCTCACCTGAAATGGAAGTGCAGATTGAATGCCGGTGTAAATTTAAAATTCAGTGATTATTATCCATTGAAATAAGTAAAAAATACAGTTTTGCTGAATCCTGAACAGATTTTCAGAGTAGTTTTCTGGATCGACTTTATGAGAATAATTTTAGGTGAAATGGATTTTTTAAATTTAAATTTATAAACTCGTCCCTTATATTTTATTTGTTAGTAAGTGTTGAATGAAAATGTTATGTACTACATCGATTTTCTTATTAGATTTGAATTCTAATATAACTAAATTTAAAGAGAAAAAATCTGATTACGGCTTTATACGGCTATATACCATTAATATCGCATCGGTGCCTTCTAAATAACTGAAAAGTTTGGAGCACTGAGTCGGATACGTGATGTAAGCCGTAGGCGTAGAAAGAGGTTTAAAATTTCAAATGATTCTGGTAGGATACGGTGGCTTAGTGGTCAGAGCGTCGACACGGATATCGAAGATTGTTGGTTCGAATCCCGCACGTAACAGTTGTTTATTTTTTTAAATTTTCTTATTAACCGCGCGTCGATATATAATTATATATTTTTACATAACTATGTTGCAGACAGTGCTGGCAAATTATATTTTTATAAGTAGTTTTATTATATACCTTTTTTAAATGTATTTTTTATTCTTTTTACAAAATAAAAACAAAATTAGTTGTCACCAAAACGTGGTTTGATTTACACGCGTGACATTGTGGTGTACTTACATAAAATAATAGGCGATGCTAAAACGCTGGTGACAAACTAAGTTATATTTAAGTATTCTTTTCAAAACGTGCCTATTCAAAACATTTAATGAAGTCCTAGTTAATTAGTTTTATATTATGAGCAAAACTTCTCTTTCATTAAAAAGTTGGTAAATTAAATTTTGGATGTTAATTAATTTGAAATTTTCTTTCCAACACGTGCTTGTATAAATTGTTAGATTATGTTGATACTAATTTAATTGTTCTTATCTTTTTAGGTATGATTATTTTATCATTTTAGTGACAATCATAAAACATAAATCATCCTACCCTAACTAAACTGAACTGATCATACTGAAATTTTATTATATAAATTGACAGAAGTACAGAAAAGTAAATCATTAATCCCGACAAAAATTACTGTTCCCAAGGAAAACAACAATAACGTTCTTATGATAATAGATGGCGCCACTTTCGTTTCGAATTATGATTCATTTTTTAATTTTAAATTAACACCAGCGAAGCCACAGGTAAAAGCTAGTAATTAAATAAAGTTCTTCTTCTTCTTCATCGCATGGTTGATGAACAATTTGGAGTCAGAGTTTAAACTGCCCGTAAACCTCTATCATAGCTTTAAACACCGTTAAAAAATCTCTCAGGTATGCTGGTTTCCTCACGATGTTTTCTTTCACCGTTTTAGCTAGTGATATTTCATTTCTAGAACGCACATGAATCCGAAAAGTCAGAGATGCATTCCCAAGTTAGCCTTTGACTTAGCAGTCAACTGTCATAATAAGACTATCACTGCCTTTAAACAAACACTAATTCAGTGATAATCAAACAATGCAACGCCATTAGTAGGACGATGTTGTACTCGTAGTATCTACCTACCTACGTCAAATACGACACGAATTCGTGTTAATCTATTATGTACTTATGTCGGTAGAACAGCACTTAGTTCGCAATGTTATGTTAGCTGCTACATTTGATAAGAGGTTGCCAACCATGATGACCTGGACACTATGCTTAGGGGGTTTACTATTGAAATACGAATTAATTCCTTTATATACAACGCCCTACTAAAGTCGATTACCATGAATCTTTAAACAAATGTGTTTGTTACAGGAATTGAGGAGTTCTTAAAAAAACCTACAATATAATACAGGGTTATTTGTGAAACCCTGACAACCTGAAAAGGGGTCATTAAACTCATAATTATGAACAACTTTTATTATGGGACCAACCCTGAAATCGCAAAAAAAATTGTTCCAAACATTTTGTTGAGTTATGTGAAAATAAGTGTATGGAACAGCTGATTTTTTTGCGATTTCAGGGTTGGTCCCATAGTAAAAGTTGTCTATAATGATGAGTTTAATGACCCCTTATCAAGTTGTTAGTGTTTTACAAATAACCCTGTATATTTTGTTTATGTTGCTCTAGTAAGTAGCCATCAAATTTTTCATCTCTATTGATATAACAACCTTTACAGGCAACATGCCCAGTTTTGTGTCAAATCAAATGGAAAACCCGTTCAGGTGTAAAGCGTAGTGAACAGTTTTGCACCGTTCGTCGTTCGCGGAACGTCCCCGTGTGAAATGCAGTATTTCAATATTCTATGTCTCACAACTCTGCGTATTTCTCATTTTATGCGTAGAAATTGCTTATTGGTCGAAAATTCAAATCAAATCATCTTTATTTATCAGGAATACACCCATAGATTGTATAACGAATTAAAATTGAAAATAACATTAATAAATATAATTTATATTGAAACTAAATAAAACATTAAATTAGGTACATAATTAGAAAAAAACATTTAGCTGGAATACTGACATCCATAATATGCGAAGAAATTATTACTATTGGTAGAGTCGTGATAGCCTAGATGTATGAACGTCGCCTGACAAGTCATACGTCTCAAGTTCAAACCTAAGGCGCGCACCTGTGACTTTTCTGTTCTAACCACTGATCACTGACTAACTTTGAAGGAAAAACATTGTGAGGAAACCAGCTAACGTGGTGATGAATGCTCAATCCTTCTCTGTATGAGAAGAGGGTTTTGCCCTGCAGTGGAGCAGCTACATCCTAGTTTTTATTTATTAGGTACAGTGAACCGCACATCAGTGGTAACAATTTGACATTGATAGCACCCTTATTACGTAGCAGTAAAGGCTATTTTTAAAGTTCAGTGTCACTACTGTCATGCAGTTAACTGTAGGTACATACACAATGTTTGATAAGTCGCAAATCCAGATGCAACTAAGCGCAGCTACCATCCCGCGCAAATCCCTTGTTAGTCTGTGAACGAAATTGGTCTCAGTGAAATATTTCAACCATGCACCTTATTTGGAGATAGTAAAAACTAAAAAACGTTCAAGTAGAGAGCACTGTTGGCTCTGATATTTATTTTCGCGAAGAGTTTCGAGTAGTTATAACTATTTTCAGTGGGTTTTTAAGCGGGAAAAATATCGTCACACAACTAAGAACATCATCATCTGCCTAGCCTTTTCCCAACTATGTTGGGGTGGGCTTCTAGTCTTACCGGATGCAGCTAAATACCAGTGTTTTACATGGAGCGACTGCCAATCAGACCTCCACAACCCAGATACTGGGTTACACGATACCCATTGGTAAGACTGGTTGTCAGACTTTCGGGCTTTCTGACTACCCGTAACGACTGTCAAAGATCTACAATTGACAGCCGGGGCCAACAGCTTGTTAACGTGCTATGCCAACGTGCTATCCGAGGCACGGAGAGTGATAATTAATTTATAAATTAAGAACGTAGATATAATAATGTCTTCCTGACCAAATTTCGATCACAGCGGATAATCTTAACAGAGATTAGTTAACTACGCAGGAGATATTGTAGTGCATAAGTGTGTGCGTAAACACAGGTGCACTCTTTATTTACTTACTCTCATAGTCCGATTGGATGGCAATCCGACGCGACCAGAGACAGATCAGGCGCAGGGCCAAATTTTCGCAAGGCATTCCAAGACACGGAGTTAATTGTAACTATTTAATTTATTTGACTTTTCGTAAGTTATGTGTGTATTAAAAATTAATGATCAGTTGCTAAAACAGTGAGGGAAAACATCGTGATGAAACCAGCACTCCTGAGAGATTTTTCAATGGTGTGTAAAGCCATGTCAGAGGCCTACGCGGTTTAAACTCTGACACCAGGTTGTTCATCAACCACACGATAAGAAGAAGAATTAATTTATAATACTCACGTAACTTACGAAAAGTCAACGTTAGCTTTGGTTCGTATCTGACTTGCCAGTTCACCACCACCTAGTGGTGGGCTATCATGACTCACTCTAATGAAATAATTCTTTGGTCTCAGCAAAAGAAGTCACGCATTTGCTCTTCATTTGGTAAAATCTAACCATGCTACAATTAGGTTTAAGTTGTCAAATTAATATAGTCTGCCTGCGACCACGAGTGCTGCAAAGTACTCGAAACGTCAGGATTGTATTATCAAAATAAAAAACGCGAATTATATCCGTTAAAAAGTTGTTTCATTTTGTCAAATTGATTTGCAATTTGTAAATAGTAGCTTTATTTTTATTTTAAATTAAAGAAAAATGTTTAAATAGACAAGCTAGATCACAGACAAAGTCACTTTTACTTTTTTAACAGATTTGAGGTCATAATCACTGCTATTACAAGAGTGTATCAACTCAAAATTAAGCTTTTTTCAGAAACGTAAAAAAAATAATTTCTCGTTTCCTGATAAAGATTGTTAAAAAGTGAACACTATTTTAAGATTAGTGATAAAATTAAGGGGTTTCTATTATTATGAATAGTTTCAGAGATTGCAGGTTATCAAGTTATTTCCAAATTAAGAGTTAATACTGTATTGTATGAGAAATTTAAAAAAAATAAAGAATTATTTTTAGTTCTGTAGTTATAAGTGAAATATTTTGACTTGCTACAATTAATTTTCGTTTTATATGTGTGATTTTAGGTAACGTATTTTGAGTTAGTATATTTTTTCATTGTAGATCTGTTATTTTAGACTAAGGTTAGGGCATAAATAAATCTAGATAGAAGTTAAATAATGTATTTATCAAAAGAAACATCATCCTCCTAGCCTTATTATTCCCAAACTTTGTTGGGATCGGCTTCTAATCTAACCAGATGTAGCTGAATCAGTTTTCTACGAAGCGACTGCCTATATGACTTTTGCAACACAAAGGGATACTATATTCTAAAGTTAGATCTATTGTCAGGATGTTATGAGGCTACTGACTCCCTATATCGACTGTCAAAGATCTTCAAGACAACCGGGGTTAACAATTAAACTTGTTTTCGTTCAGGTGATAATTCCAGTGGTAACAAAAGTTGAGTCGTGATAGTCTAGTCAGAGGTCTCGGGTTTGAACCCAAGGCCCTCTGACTTTTCGTAAGTTATGTGGGTTTTATAAATTTATTATCACTCTCCGTGCCTCGGATAGCACGTTAAACTGTTGGCCCCGGCTGTCAATTGAAGATCTTTGATAGTCGTTACGGGTAATCAGAAGCCCGAAAGTCTGACAACCAGTCTTACTAAGGGGTATCGTGTAACCCAGTAACTGGGTTGTGGAGGTCTGATAGGCAGTCGCTTCATGTAAAACACTGGTATTCAGCTGCATCCGGTAAGACTGGAAGCCGACCCCAACATAGTGGGAAAAGGCTAAGCAGATGAAAGCAGGTGATAATTAATTTATAATACACACTTACGAAAAGCCAAAGGTGCGCGCCTTGGGTTCGAACCTGAGACCTTTGATTTGGCAATCCAACGGTCATACTACTAAGCTGTCACTGTTATTACCAAAATATGCTATACTAAAAAAATTGTTTATCACAACAGAGAAAATCAACATTGTTTATAAGTACGTAATTTTATATTTAAGTTTCTTATTTATTTTAATTCTTAGCCAATAGATACTAATACAGTCATTTTAGAAATAGTCAATAATGTTATCGTTCCGAAAATCACACGTGTTATAAATTGTCTTTGTTTTTGCAAGTCATCCAAACGCCAGTAACTATTAAAAATGTCCTGTCTCGATTTATTATTCAAGGACCCATCTTCCTTACTGATATTTAACACTTATTTGGTCTGCTGATCCTCTAGTAGAAGCAATGTGGACTGACTTATTTTCTGCTTCATCATCTCATCTACTTATCATCATACATAGATCATCATCTGATCTACTTAATGAAGATGAACTGGAATTACTTGCAAAAGAGCTACTTGATGAAGAACTTCTTAAAGGTCTTGTGGCTGCATCATGAAGTAAACGGGGAACATTACCTGTTGACCCAGGAATGAAATGAGGGTCGCAGTCTAAATTGTCGTCCGTTTTGGTCGCCAAATCTACTAGGAAACGCCAATGGTTCATGCTACAAATAAACAAAAAAGTATGTACCTTTTTATGAACAGAAAATAATTTTTTGTCACCTAGAATGTAGTAACTCAATATTATTTTGTAAATCATAGAGAAATGTTTTATTTTGACTTTAGCATAACTGATTGAACGTGCGATTTTAAATACTATTAGTAACAGCAATAATATTTTCGCAATTTGAATAAATTACATCTAAAAACTTAGGAAATAAAAAATCTTCAACAAAACTGTATTAAATCTAAAATCACTAACTTAAACAACAAGAATGTCCTTATTCAAAATATTACTTGAAATCACTTTCTTGTTAAAGAACAATAGTGTAAGAACTCGAAATGCGCCAACTTCATATTTAGGTTTCAATCAATAATAACTTATTAAGTCGAAATAATACTTAAAATGTTTACATACCTGATTCAGCAATAATGTTCCAATTCAAAATAATGCAGACTAAACGCAATGCGACACATTATCACCACTCGAATTTTAACCGTAACTAAAGATGATGCCTTATTGCGCGGGGGGAAATAACAGTCGATTAATCATTAACAGAGACTTATAACGCTATCTAGTAATTGTTTCTTGGACTATTTCAACGACGGTTTTATTGACGCGTAGAGCATTATATTTTACATATGAAAAATGAGTTATCTCAAATTTGACCTTTTTTGAGTTGATACACTCTTGTAATAGCAGTGCGATATACAGTCTGAATTTACGGTATCTTTTGTGTCCCTATATAATTATGTAGAACGTCTATGAATAATGACCTCTGTGATTAAGCGTACAAAAATTAAAATGTTCCACCTTGTCTCTGGAGTTTTAAATAAACTTGTAGAAATATTATACGATTTTATAGATGGCTTGTCTTGGGACGGCTTAAAATGTAAAAAAAATAAAATAATCAAATCTCTCAAAACTCACTTAAAATGCGAAAAATTTGATAAATTCAACTAAAGCGGTCGGGACTCGGTAGCTTAGTTAATAAAGCGAAGAAACGGCACGCTAGGGATCGCGGTTTCAAGTCTCGCCCGAGTCAGTAGTTATTGCGAATTTCTTATTAAATAATATCATTTAATAGGCAAAATATATGCATAAAATCATATAAAAAACATACCTAAAACAAGTTTAACATTTAGCCTACCCTGTCAAATTAAGCCCCCTAAAAAAAGTGCCCCACCCCTAGCCACTTTAGGAGTTTATCCTTTCCACTAATCGCGCCTCAAAACCACGGCAGCCGCGTAGCTCTAAAAAAAAAGCTTTTACATAAGTACCAAAAGATGAGATTCTAATAACATAATAGTACCAAAACGAACAAAAAAACTCAAAGACGCCACTCCTTTGAACTGCAAACAATTTCTTTTAACATAAAACGATAAAATTCGTAGCCATTTTTCGTGAAAAAAAAAATCAAAGTATATTGTACAAGTAACATAGAAAAGAAAAGCAATTTACGGTAATTGCTAAGACAGTTCGGCTAATGAAATTCTTTTGAAGGATTCTTATGATTTCCAGAACTAACAAAGGTAAGATGAAGAGTTGAACAAAGAAAACTATACTCTATTCATTATAACGTAAGGTAAATATTCCACTCATCGTCTGGTTGATGAACAATTCGAGTGTAAACCGCCTAGGCTAATAAATTCACAGACAAAAGCTAGTGTTTAAAATTTAATTCGAAAGTTAGAATCTTTTTTTAGAAAGAAAAAAATATGACCAGGATTGGAACCCTTGACCTACTAAAAAGCAGTCGCAGTCCCAAGCATCTCAGATGGTAGTAATATCCACCCCTTGTAATTAGTACTAAAGAGGGCTAGCATTTTCAATTTTGCATTTAGAGTACAATGCACAAATGTAACATATTGCTTACAAATATACATACAATATTAAATATTTTTATAAAGTATTTATGCATACTATGCGATATTACGTGGCAAAACATGTACCTAGATCATTTCTAACACTAATAACACCTTACAAGAACCTATTTTGCATTGAATACTTATATGTTTCATGAAAATAAATAATTCTATTCTATTTTAGCGCTAAAAAAATAGGAACTTTCGCTCGCAAAGTAAAAATACTTTATAAAAATGTTTATGTATTCGTATTATTCGAAAATTATAATCCCAAGCTAATATCTCTTTGAACGATGAGGTATGCTTTGTTGACTAAATATGCACATCGTGGGAGAAGACAGAGGAATTATGTTAATATAATAATTTATTACTACATTCATGCTAAGCTAAAATGTGAGCATAACAGTAGTTAGAACCAACAATGTAACAGTTTAAATCTTAGAGTATATAAGAAAATATAGAGCAACCCTATAGAAGTATGAATTGTGAGCACGGGTATGAACAACGCAGCCGCGATACTAGCTCCGTTTGCGATCATACCTCGATTGACTGCGGTTCAACTAGGATCTACGAGCGGAAAAGTTACATTTTAGCTTATATCATGGTTAACTGCTGAGTTAAATTTTGAAAAACCTCTAGAAAACATAATTTGAAAAAATGACATTTTAACATGTGTATGGTGAGACCTGCTTTCGCTCCGCACAAGGCAATGTGGTTGACGTTATCACTCTATATTTTCTTGAATACTCTATGGTTTAAATATAGATATTTTCAACACCAATATGCACAAGTGAGATGGGTGAGTCGCAATTTTTTCGAATAATCTTGGTAGACTCAGACTGCAATTTCTGCGTGAGTAAATTAAAATGTTTTTTCTATCTTTATGAAAATTTGATTCGATAGAGTGCTGCTGAAGAGTTTGTTGCGCCGTTTCGTTTCTTTTTAGCTATAGAACTAGAAAGTGGTAGTAAGATTCTTTTATAAATTACTTAAACTAAAATATCGAGAAATAAATAGGTATATTTGAAAAATATAATATAAGGTTGAGCACAATAATAATAACTAACTTTATATACACCTAGAAATAAACTAATTAAAAGATAAACTTAATCTAAAAGACCGCTACCTGTAGGCAACGTTCCCAAAATGCTCTCTCTGGCTGCATTACCTCGCTGGATGGCTATACTTAGCCTTTGGGCAAGATGCAGACCAGCATTTTGGTCACGAGATGCCTCGACCAGAAGCCCCGATAATTCTAAAATAAATAGTTTTGGTAATTTTTTATTAATTTAAACATTACTCTTCTACTTTATTCTTACTCATAATTAAATCTATTACTATGTAGGCAAATTACCAGGTAATTAACAAAGAAGTAATCTCATAGAATTGTCTCTGTAATACCTTCCGACATATTCAGACTAGCTTGCCAAAGACGCATATTGTGTACACTTGTGTGCTAATAACAGCAACATATGCGCATTCTAAGCAAACCTATGGACTACTATGGCTATTCAAAACCGTCTGTGTGTAATACAGATCCATAGAATGGCTAAGAGAAATGTGATGACGGCACTAATTAAATTCCTAAAGGGGTATAGCAATAATGGCGTTGTATGTCAAGTGCTTTAATTTCAAGCAATATGGTTAGATTAGGCAATGGCTGATGCATACGTTATGCTCGAGAATGGATGCCGTCTTTTGGGGTTGGTCAGCAATCTACATACAGGGTTATTTGTAATACAACAGCATCCTTAAAAGGGGTAGTTAAACTCATCATTATAAACAACTTTTACTATGGGACCAACCTTGAAATCGCAAAAAAAAAGTTGAGTCATGTGAACATAAATGTTTGGAACAGCTGATTTTTACCCCTAGGGTAGGGTAGTAACCCACTACCACTAGATCACTTCGCACTAGTTCAGTGTAGTAAATTATGCCCTAATTTCTCACATCAATGTAGAAGAAAAAGCCTTCCAGCGGACCCCAAATAAAATGCTGATTTATATACACTTACCATATGCAGAAAAACATCGCAAAAATAAAACAAGATTGAATATGTTTTCCTCCAATATTTTTTGAATAACTTATGACAACGTTAACCACATTTTGTGTATGTATTATTTATAGATAACGGCTAAGAAAGGATTTATGGTAATGTAATCCGTAAAAGGGCAAACCACGACCTTCTAGTAAAGCTAGTTATGAATAAAACACGTTCGCGAGTATCTTGTGGATTCTGAAATGCGCTTTTTCATTTGAGTTTGTTTAGATTGACTTTTCCCCCTTTTTGAATCGTTTTTCAAAAAAGGGGAGATTGCCATTTTAGTTGCACCGACTCCAAAACGAAAGTTTTTGTATTACTTCTAGCTTTTTATGTGTTTTGAAATCGTTCGTTTGAAATCATGACTCTTTGTATCTGTGGGACTAACCGTAAGAAACTCAACAGTACAAAAACTTTTTTTTTTCACAAATATTCTGAGGGAGAGTGGCACTATGCGGGTCGAGTTGACTCTTTCTTACTAATAGTTCAGCCGCTGCTGATTTTAATTTTTGATTCTTAAACCTTATCAAATATAGCCGTGATAGCCTAGTGGTGGTGACCGTTGACTGGCAAGTCAGAGGTCTTGGGTTCGAACCCAGGTGCGCACCTCTGACTTTTTGTAAGTTATGTGCGTTTTATAAATTAATTATCACTCTCCGTGCCTCGGATAGCACGTTAAGCTGTTAGCCCCGGCTGTCAATTGTAGATTTTTGACAGTCGTTACGGGTAGTCAGAAGCCCGAAAGTCTGACAACAAGCCTTACCAAGGGGTATTGTGTAACCCAGTATCTGGGTTGTGGAGGTCTGGTAGTCACTCCATGTAAAACACTGGTATTCAGCTGCATCCGGTAAGACTGGAAGCCGACGCCAATATAGTTGGGAAAAGGCTAGGCAGATGATGAAACCTTATCAAAAATTAAAATCAGCAGCGGTTAGTACAAACAAACACACGAACCTTAAAACTTTTTTAATAGAATAATAAGGTTTCTTTAAAGAATTAAACTTTAACTTTCAGACGTTATCTTTCTTCTAAAAGGACAATTGATTAATGAAAATTTATTATTGTTTTGTCAAGAGTTAATTAACAAGTCACAGCTCGTGCCTAAATGTAATTTGAACTCCCGTCAGTTCTTCCAAAAGTTTGCACAACAAAAAGTTGGTGTCTCTGTTTGTCAGCCCGAAATTTTCATTAAAAGAGGAAAATATAACTTCTGTTGATATGTGCACCGAATATGGCCTAAATTATCTTTAAAACATAATTACCCATTTTGTGATCAAAAACTACAACAATTTAAACGGCAATGCTATACACACGTACACATACGTACATACATACAACAATACGTGAGGCAAATGGCAATGCTATATTATATTTTTAAAAGTTCGTAGAACTTCGTTGGGTCTCGTAGACCTCGTAGCACTTCGTAGAACCTGAAAGCATTATTTTGTGCTACGCCGTAGTATTTGAGAATCACTAATATTATTTTAACCATGATCAGTTTGATGTAGGATGGCTAGATTATTTACACTCTATTTTGTCATCTATACATATAATAAAATCGTAACAAAGTATGTATGTAATTGATTGGCGCGTAAGCTACTGGACAGATTTAGTTGAAATTCGGCAAATATACTTTTTAAATTCTTAGTCAACTTATAGGGTATAAATTATTACGTTTATAATTATGGGGGATAAGCAGTATTGTAGTAAGCAGCGTATTTCTAGAATTTGCTGCAGAATTGTTGTTGTTGTTGGGAAAAATATTATTAAATTTCAATTTACAAAATATTATCACGCTATATCTACAAGGAGCTAAACATTACATAACATAACATAATAATATCTTTTAGGAACGATTATTTTGTCTACATGTCAACAGACTTCATAGCCTTCCGGTCGGGCAAACGCCTTGGAAGTGTAAGGCTTTGGGTTCGATCCCCAGTTCCGCAAACTTTTTGTGGATTCTTTTGTATTTTTTTTTGTCATTGAAATTAATATGTATTTTTGTGGTATTTCATTCTTAATGACTTTTATTACTTACCGGCTGAAACCCGAAGGAAACATGCTTTTTAATAATTTTTCAACTTATAAAAAACGTATATGCAACGAGGTATGCAAGGATCGTAGCAAGTGGAAATCCGTTGTCTCTGCCTACCCCTCTGAGAAACAGGCGTGAGTCTATGTATGTATGTAAAAAACCTCACCACTTTAATTTGAAACATTTATAAAATTTATATTATTTAAAACATAGTGTTCTAGATGGCGTTAGAGTCTATTTAGATCAGCGGTATTCTTTTTTAAATATTTCTATTTGAAACCCGAAGGAAGCAACGCGCATCGTGTGGGATTATACTTTTAAAAATTTAAGCTTATAAAAAAATCCGCTTTAATTAGAAGCATTAAAATTATTATTATTTAAAACATAATGTTTCCTTTTTCTTAACTAGATGGCGTTAGGAGTCGATTTAAATCTGAGGAAAAATAATTTTCTTGGATACTCCTGATGGGACATGAAAAATATTTATAACCACTGGCATCCTTGCAGGGAGGCAGGGCAAAATTACAATTGCAGTAGCGTCTTCGGCGATTACTGCCACGTTGTTTTCTGGTGACAAAACAGCGCACACCATGTTTAGGATTCCCATCAATTTACAGAGCAACGAAACACCTGTTTGTGATGTGTCACGAAATAGTGACAAGG
Source organism: Protodeltote pygarga (assembly GCA_936450705.2). Taxonomy (NCBI): domain Eukaryota; kingdom Metazoa; phylum Arthropoda; class Insecta; order Lepidoptera; family Noctuidae; genus Protodeltote; species Protodeltote pygarga. The sequence goes on along the minus strand of OW388257.2, from coordinate 2,656,342 downwards.
CAGGCATTTGCTTAAGAATTATTCTTTGATCGTATGATGGATAATGGCAAACAGAAAAGCAGTTGATGCGGTACACAGAACTCTAAAAGACATCCGTAGGAACCAACACATAATGGGTGGTGTCACAGTTATGTTCAGCGGCAATTTCCACTGAACGCTGCCTGTGGTGACGCGAGGAACTGGGGCTGATGAGGTGAATGGTTCTTTGAAACGATTATTTTTATGATCCTGTATTCATAAGTTGAGCTTGACAATAATTATGGGCGGCTGAGTAGGAATCCACATGCTCAAGAATTTTCCAACTCAAAACGCCCAAAAATAATCAAGCTGCAGCAATCAACGAATGCATTATTTTATAAATGAAAGGGAATGACGTGTTTTACACATTTATAAACACTGTTGTCAATCAAGATGACGCCACTCATTATTCTGTAAAATTCCTGAATTCCCTCACTGCAAGTGGACTTCCGACGGACGTCATTAAGTTGAAGATCGGTGTCCCGATTATGCTTCTTCGGAACTTAACGCCTTTGAAATTGTGTAAAGGGACCCAGAAAATGATGGCCTGATGGCTTAATGTAAATTATCTGCAAATCATCAAGGCGCAAATTCTAACGGGTTTCGGTATTGGCGAGACAGTGTTTACACCATGTATCACTAATTCTCCACATTTATCCCTTTCAATTTAAGCGAGTGTAGTTTCCTGTGGGCGTTTGTTTCGCCATGAGAAGTCTGCGAGTGTCGATCTCAGGACCAGCTTCTCCTCACATAGACTGTATGTCGTTTGCTCTCGGGTCACCAGTCCTGACTCTTTGTACATTTTAGCTACCGAGAGCAAAACTACAAACAAAGTAATCTGTATGTTTTTCTAAATATCCTGGTTCGGATTTGATATTGATACGAAACTTTTGTTCTTTTACATAGGTTTTTCGCTTTATTAGGTCAGAAATTATGCAATAAAATATGCGAAGCGCACTTTATAACTTTTTCTTTTGCCCTATACATTAGTAAGACTTAAATATAAAACTAATCTTTGTTGGAATAATTGCTCTCAAATGTGCAAAACATATACAATACAATAGGTATATTTAAAAAAATCTCTCATTCTCTCCTGTGCAATAATTATTCCCACATGATAGTGGGGTCTGCTTTTCGGGTTTTTCGCTTCCCCTTCGCTCTATCCATTGCATCGTCCTGGATAATGTTTAATGGCAATATATAATGTTTTCAATAATAAATATTTTGGATAATTTAAATGTTTATGCACATGTTTTGCTTAATAAGAAACTCGCAAAAACAACTGACTTGGGCGGACTTGAACTGTCATATCATAACATTACTAATCTGCACTAATAAAAGTTTTTGAAGATGTTTGTTACCTAAACACTTTTGATTTGAATAGAACTCGGTAAACATAAAAACCATATTTCCTGGATTAACAAAAAATATAAATTTTATCCTGGTTCAACATCCACGCGGGCGAAGCTGCGGGCAAAAGCTAGTTTATAAATACGTATGCTTTTATGCAAGCCTGAAAATCTAAGATACAATATTTATTAGTAATTAAGCCTGTGATACAAAAGTGTCTTTATAATGATGAAATTACGCATATTATATAAAGCAACATTTATTTGTATATCAAAGGTAGCACCTATACAGAAGAAAATCCTAGTAAAGGAGCTGAGTTTTAAAAAAAATAAGATAAAAATAAAATCGATCTATTTAAGGCCAGGACACTTGCTAATCAGCTATCTCACTCGCACAATTAAGATATAAAACCAATATATCTTCAATATTCATATATATAGAAATATATCTTCAATGTGCGACCAAGATAGTAGAATAGCGAGTGTACATGATTTAATACTATCTTTTTGTTTTGGTAAAACACGGTAGATCGTAAATGTTCAATATTTATAACTTCAATATTGTGGTATCCTTCGTTCAATGTATTTATGTTGTCATTGAGAAAGAATATTTGTCTAGCTATTGTTAATATTTATTGAATGCCATTATTAATATTAATAAGTATTCTAGAAAACTCGTGATCTATATTATGTTTTGTAAGAACCCTAGTACTACGACGTACTATATTAAATGTATATAAAAGTTTGTAAAAATAATAATAACCTCCTGAATTTTGAAAACAGCGGTCAATCTCAACAGAAATTAGCCAACTAAGCAGATATTATAGTGTGCAAGTATGCGTTAACAAATTAGATAATATATGTTCTTTTTGTTTACTTTTGGTGTACAATACAGAGTAAAATAAATAAATAACACAGGTACTCTCTATTTCCTCACTCTCAAAGTCCGAATGGGACGGCATTCCGTCACGACTGGCAACAGATCAGGCAAAGGGCCAATGGCTTTACGTGCTTTACGAGGCACGGATTTCAGAAATATAATGCGACCTTCGATAGTAATTTTTTTACTTAGCGTTTTTGTAACACATGTCTCTGTATAAATGTGTATTGCAAGATACACATTTATACACAGACATCAAAATATTGAGCGTGTATCCTTCCCCTAACAAGTGACAATACATTTGAAGTAATTAATTATTGTAGAATTAATTCATAATCACGCTTGTAGGATTGTTTGTTAACAGAGTGAGGTATTCACAACATTTAGGTTAGGAATACAATTCAGTTTAATCCAGACTGGAAATTAATTTAAATTATAATTACAGGCTCTATGTAAAGACAGTATTAATATTTGTAAAGTTGCCACAGTGACATCTTGTAGTTATAGGTTTTGAACACGTGTTATAGCACATTTTTATTTGAAAAACAACTGATGTAAAATTTACAAAAATATTGTGAAAATTGAGAATCGTATCGGTGCCTTCTAAAAACTGCAAAGTTTGGAGCACTGAGTCATCTGCCTAGCCTTTTCCCAACTATGTTGGGGTCGGCTTCCAGTCTTACCGGATGCAGCTGAATACCAGTGTTTTACATGGAGCGACTGCCATCAGACCTCCACAACCCAGATATTGGGTTACACGGTACCCCTTGGTAAGACTGGTTGTCAGACTGGGGCTTCTGACTACCCGTAACGACTGTCAAAGATCTACAATTGACAGCCGGGGCCAACAGCTTAACGTGCTATCCGAGGCACGGAGAGTGATAATTAATTTATAAAACGCACATAACTTACGAAAAGTCAGAGGTGCGCGCCTTGGGTTCGAACCCGAGACCACTGACTTACCAGTCAACGGTCACCACCACTAGGCTATCACGACTCTCAAGCACTGAGTCGGATACGTAATTAGACCGTATTTTGGACTTAAAACATAACAGGCTAAATGTTTATCTTTTTAGACCTCCGTGTATCTCTGTTGATATAGATATAATAATATGTTTTATAATTGTATTTTAATAATTTTTGTACCAAGTTTTAAATTGTTTTTGTTATTTTTAAGATAATAATAATGTTTTAATTAGTGCCATAGCCAATATGTTATATATAAGTGTTACGTACGCCTTAATTGTCATATACATTAGGAAAAATTCTAATAAGCAATAATTTTAAAGTATGTGATGTGGCTGTACTTTATTAAATAATTAAATAAATAAAAATACAAAAACTTGTCAATAGGATTATTTAGTTGAAAGTAATCTGATAAAAGTGAAACTTGTTCTAAGAAGCGTAATTATACAAATGTATAAGTTCTGCCTAAATGAAGTTCAGAGGACATGAACTTGCGAACAAAATTTTACGTACACCGCATAGTTCGACCAAACTTAGGAGACTATCGAATTTGATCAATTACTTGGAGATCATTTGGAAACTGAGTGCAACAAAATTGATTTTAAAAAGAAATGAAATGAAATGAAGAAATAGTATTTATTCATTTTGGAAATGATTGGCGTAAATCACAACATAATCAATACATTTATCTATTTACATATTTAATACACACACTTATATATAATTATATCAATTAATTTAATTTTTTATATGTTGTTTACTTCTTAAATCTAGTATTGTATATTTGTGTGAGTGCATCGTTTTTGAATGTCTGTACTTAATTTTCATACTATATGTATAAATTATACTGTGGTAGAGTGTTTAATAATTTAATTAATATTTTTCAACCAATATTTGTCAAAATATTGGTTACAAAACAATACAAAATCAATATTGTAATAACAAAAAAATACAATTGTATTTCGGCACTTTTTAATAGCGTCATACTAAGACATATTATAATATAAAGTTTATTCACACCAAAAGTAATTAATTAATCTTAATCAAAACTTTAGGGATTTACAGACAAAGTTTTAGAGTTTCATACTTCTCGACTATGAAATTATCGTTAGATATTATAATTCAAGATTGCTAGGTGCTAATATTTTGCCATTAATCGATGTCTACCAGTTAATAGCATTAAAACTAATGTTGATCGATTGACGAACTATCGGATATTAATCGATGAACTATCGATGAATTAAGTTCATCATTATGAACAACTTTTACTTTGGGACCAACCCTGAAATCGTAAAAAAAATCTGCTGTTCAATAGTAGGGGTCAATAATTAAAAACGTGGTAACTCTGAATTAGTTGAAACTAAAAACGTTTATATCTTAAATTTGATAACGGTCGATGTTTTTAGACCTGGTAACAATTGCGAAGCAGACAAATTATATTTAATTAAATTTCTTTTTTTTACATTTTTTTTTTACTTAGTGTTTCACCACTTTTATCGATCAAAATAATTGAAATGAAGAAAATATTGCATTTTGAATATATTTTGTTCATATAGTTAAAAATATTAGCAAGACTTCTTTTTATATTATTTACCAAATGTTAGATGTTTCCATTCTACTTTTTAGTCCCAGTTTATTATTTCCAGAGCTCTTTGTATCGTTTATAGTAGAATAAAAAACGTACTAAAACACCAATACAAAACGCCCACCATAAATATCAACATTAACTTTAAATTGATAGTGCCCATAACTATTATGATTAAACAACCATGGAAGTTTAAACATTTATAGGTTAACAACAGAATTATGGCATGCTCATTTTAATTAAACCGACTAAATAAAACACCGTCATTATTTCATAATTCGAAACACAAAATTGACTATGGTGAATATCGAAATTTTAGATCGCAATCAACTCCCAGACTATAAGTATAATTATAACTGGATTCCAATTTCTTGTTGAAATTATTCGAAATACAAAATTATAAATTTATTTATGTGGGATAATAATAAATGGAACGTAACTGTAAGATCGACTAGCCTATCTGTGTTGACCAGCGGGTAGACGGCCGGTTGATGGTCCTGGGTATCACTGGAGTGATGCAGTGTCTTGTGAACTTCGAACCAGTAATTGACGAGAAACCGCAAAGAATCGCAAGGAATGGAGAAATCTCATATTGGAGGCCAAGACACACTTTGGGTAGCTGAGCGAAAAAGTAAGTAATTGTAAGATGCGTGAAATAAAACGTTGAATAAGTGAAAGGAGTGAGTACATAGAATGAACGGGAGACTGGGAGAAATGTCAGATGGGAACGTTAGAATTGAAAAGAGTGAGTGGGAATTTTAGGATTTTTATAAAAAAAGTATTTGATGTCGTATCAGGGTGGAAACAGAAATAGAAACGAGTGAAATTTATATAACCAGAATTTTATTTGCCACGACCTTCGGGACCTCTCACTGACTTACCAGTCAACGGTAATACCTCTAGGCTCACGTATGAATCATATTAAAACATAATACAATCTACGACACGATACAATACTTTATTCATAAAAATTACAAAATTATACAATATATCATTTTATAGTCAAAAGCATAATACGAGTACATGTTCCCAAACTAGGTAATCCTGTGTTTCGGGTGAAAAGTGCTGTCATATTCTAATATTACTTATAATTACTACACGGACAGATAGACACACATAATCAATTAAACATAATATATAACTAACTACAGTAAAAACAATATAATAATAATATAACATTATTTACTAGTATTTAAATTTAATCTGCGACACAAAGTCAACAAACCATAATTACTCGAGTTAATGATGTAACTACAAATAAACATAATTTACCACATTTAAAGCGACCAAGTTACGACAAAGGATTGATAAGCTGTTTTTAAACATATTATTATATCCCACGCAACATGGAAAATACCTCACAAAGCTGACTTGACACAACCTTACGGTGTCACTCGAAGTTTCTATAGATCCGAGGTCCCATGGGTCACATAAAATTTGTATACAAGGTGATTTATGGGTTTAGTTCAAGGATATAGCGAAATAGTTTAGCAAAATGGATCGTCTTTTTTGTAACACCTATATCATTAGAGAACGATGCTTTTTTTGAAGAATAAACTAGTTATAAAACCACTTTTTGTTACACATTGTGACCGATATTTATTGACAGTAATTGTCTTTGGTCACTCGATTTTTCCACTACTACAAACCTGGGATTGTAATAAGCAATTAAGTAGAAGTTTTATGACCTGACAACATCTAATTTTCACACCTCGGTAATTCTATTTCGTATTATATCATTTTGGGCTTAGTGGCGTCCAACAAGGACCTTTTATGTTACTGGCGCCCTAACAGGAACTTGTGTTCTGTCGACTTCTATCCTTCTTTGGATGTGTATTTATATAAAATCGATCTAGTAAATAAATAAAATTATATTTTCTATATTCTAAATGCCTCTCTATTAGTCGTGATCACCGTTTTGCTGATTGATTGTTTTGGAAGAAAATAATATTATTTTAAGCATGACCTAAACCTGAAAGTAGTTTGCTCAGAATCAGTAACTGAAGAGATCGCAATAAATTTAAGTAAAATTAAAAAATGTACTTACAAAGTTATAAGCTTATTCTGTTGCATCGTTGTCCTCACGTAAACATGGTCACTGCGAGCGCGGCGCCTAACAGTACCTACTCGGTTGTGTGCGATCACAGAGCATTTGTGTAATGTGGTGGTAACTTTTTGATAACGTAATTTCGACAAAATCACTGCACTGTTACGCACTATTCACACTTAAACATAACGCAGTAATTGTTCTAAGTGTCGCCTTTTTCTCAAATGCACAGACGGGCGCGCTTTTGTAAATTCCTACTTCGTTTTAGTTAGAAAATTAAAACGCTATTTTCACTCCCAAAAGAAACAAAACAATAACAACCAAAACAATAACCGACACTCAATCGAAACACGTGATTTGGCGGGAACGCGGGCGCAAGCGACACATGCGCAGTGCGCTCAAGCTTGCGGGTGACTGACGGAGCCGCGGGGGCAGCGCGGGGCGACGCACGTGATCTAACGGCGCCGTCGAGTCTGTCGGCTGGCTTTATCGATGCCGCCGCCGATTCAACTGATTTGCGTATATTTGTGTGTATTGGACAAAATATAACATGGTGTAAAAATTATTGCGATCGATTCAGTTATTGATTCTAAACAAACTACTTTCAGGTTTAGGTCATATTTAATAATATAAGCTTATATAAATTTATATTCTTAGTGTCTCGCGTCAAAATCAAAATATTTTTTTTTCATGTACTATCAGTTATTTCTAATATTGTTTGTTGTAAGAGTGACTCTAGTTGCGTCTGTATAATTGTGGTCTTTAAGCAATCTTAATTAAGAACATGGCTTTTACTTGGATCTTATTAATACGTTTAGTACGATTTTCAAATAAACTTACCTATGGCATCTCAGTTGAGATAGGCCGCTGTGACGAAATTTGGTCTTGAGGATATTAAATCATAATATATTTGAGGTATTAGGTACAAGTAAAATCAAACATCTAGATCTCAATGCATTCTATGTACTTAGCTTATGTAAACCAATCAAATAGTACTAAGCTTACGAATCCTTTGTTGTCAGAGCAGAATCGTAAACTATTAACAGAGGTCAGACTGTGCGGCTTATAAATAATGCAAACTGGTTACCTATAGTTTGACAGCTAGAGGGTTATTTACGGAGTAGCCTGTAGCTATCCTTGTGTTTAAAATTTAAATTATATGAAGTACATTTTCAATATTTATTTTTTTTAAATATAGAATTAAAATGTTTGGATTACGAGCAGGATTTCAACCTGTGACTTTCTGGGTCAAACCCCAAGTTACTGTACTAATTCAACCATCTATGTATGTCCTAAATTCAACCATCTCAAATGGTTTAGGTACCCCTTCTAAAGAGTACCTACCTAGAACATGAACCCCTTCTACGGACTAAAGGGGCTACCTCTAGTAGGTACTCCGAGGTAGTTACATCCACCCCCAGTCTGGAATACTCCATACAAGAATTTCTAATATTTCGAAAACACTGGCAAGATCACGAATAGCTTAGTAGCAGAGCGACACCATTTACCTACCTACTCGTGATTGCTTTTTTCTTTCTACTTTCGAACTTTCGTGCTTGAATAGTAACCAAAAATAAATAAATAATAATCAGCCTGTAACTGTCCCAATTTAGGCCTCTTCTCATACATACAGAGAAGGATTGAGCATTAATCACCACGCTAGCTCACTGCGGGTTGGCGATTTCAGACTATTAAAGTCCAGGTTTCTTTACGATGTTTTCCTTCACCGTTAGTCAGTGGTGTCTTAGATTAACTAAGAAAGTACATATGACATTGAAAAAGTCACATTGGTACATGCCAGCTTCGAAACCACAACCACGCGCTTGCAAAGCGGGTCCGTTACCAAACAAAAACAAAAGCAAAAATACTTTATAAAAAATATTTATGTATCTTAACGCTTGTTTAACTGTCTTTTGTCTTATTAAACGGCTAACCTACTTCCATTATTAGAAACTTCACAGAGCTCTTTCTATTTAAAAGGGAACTCAAGTTGTCTGATGCTATCTTTCTCGTAAAAATACTAGTCTCGTTTTTAGGAAGTCTTTTAGATAATATCTTCTTTCTAAGTTATTGTTTTAGTTTATTTAAACTTTATGAATACAAAATGTACTGAGGCTAAAGTACTTAATACTAAACACAATTTGGAGAAGAGAGAGATTAAATAAAAGGAGAAACCAACCATTCTTCTTTATCGTATGGTTGATGAACAACCTGGAGTCAGAATTTAAACCGCCCGAAGGCCTCTTGTATGCTTTTTACACGTTGAAAAATCTCTCAGGTGTGATAGTTCCCTCATAATGTTTTCCCTCACCCCTTTTAGCAAGTTATACTCAATTTCTAAATCGCACATGAATCCGATAAGTCAGAGGTGCGTGCCTGGTTTAACTACGACCTTTTGCTAGGCAGTCCAACGTTCATACCACTAGGCTATTACTGCTTAAAATACTTACCTAATACTCATTTGCCATCATTTGGGGTGCCAACTGAAAATCAGCGCTGGATGTCCTTCATCCAGCAAATGCTGAGTTGGTGACCTGTTCGATTTAGGCATGTTGCCAGCACATACTTTAAATATATTGTGTTTTAACTTTCTTTTAATTGTCTAATGTTTGTTTTTTTGTAATATTTTTTTATTGTTTTTTTTTTCTACTGACACTGTCACATTTCTAATAAAATGTGTTTCTATTCTATTCTATTCTATTGCCACTTTAGTAGCAAAAAATAAGTCGTCAATCAATTCATGGCAATTCAAAGCATGCTAGAAAGACCGCCTCAAAACCTTCGAGCGAGTCGCAATACAAGGTTTCAATTCACAACCAATTGCCGTAGATAGGACCTTAAAAATCAAAGGAAAAAGCTCCCTGGCATTCCAGCTTGGTTTGAATGAAAGTTGTTGCGTCCTATTTTGCTCAATTAGTTCTTGAAAATAGTTCAAAGCGAGGACACTTACTGAGTCTTTTTGATAGACTAGACTGTCACTCAATTATCACAGAGGCTTAGCCAAGTTGACTATCTACAATCACTAACGCTATAGAAAACGAAAGAAATGTATAGGATTAGATTCTGTTCGTTTGTTCTGACCACGTGACATAACGATAAAGGTAATGTCATCCTATACATTTCTTTCGTTTTCTATAGCGTTAGCGATTGTAGATAGTCAACTTGGCTAAGCCCCCAGGTCTGAAAAATATTTTTTAAATAATTTTAGGTCAATCGCATTGGTTGCAAATACAACTTTATTTTATTGTATCACGTCACATTTGTATGCACTAAATTTAAACACATAAATAGCTCTTTAGAAATTCGCACTTATTTGCATTTATTTTTCTTTCCACAAAATTCCTTTATTTATATTTTAAAATAGGACAGTGTTGCTAAAAATAGCAAAACGAATCAAAATCGAGGTAAAAATGTACAAAAAACAATAATCAAATTTAACAAATTTTAATAATAAAACAAATAAACTTTGAAGTAATTATCGGTTTTTGTCTCATTGTTTCTCTTATTTCGCAATTTACATAGCTTTCGTAGTCGCGGACTATAAATTTCCAAGTGGGAGCAATAAATTTTTATTTTACGCCATCCACTTCGGGGGATATTTAGCGACAAGAACCGGAATATCTTTTTTATTGTCTTATAGATTATCTTTATTTCTGTCAGTTAATGTTACATGGATGTTACGTTTAGCTTTTTTAGTGTTGTAATATTTTGTAAAAGTGCCAATAAAATTTGCAATGTAATACATTTTGTCGCGTTGAGTTTTACTTTATATAGGGTGGCCCATTTATAGTGGTCCAAAAATTTTTTTTACATCTAGGACATCCCAATGATTAATGTAAACGCAACATATGTTCCGCGAAAATCAGTAGTTTAGTAGTTATGATTTTTTAAATTTAATTTCTTAAAATTTCTACTTTAGTCATGTAAACCTCTTTAGATTGAAAGTGATTGCACTAAATCGAATCAAATTTGGTGTGTAAGTACTATAGACATGTAGCAAGCAAGCAATAAGCTATTTTTAAGGTTAACCTTAAATCGTAACATGGTTTTAGACCTTTCGGTGAATTATTTGTAATTTTCGATTGATTAAGCACATTTTTCAAAAAATTCTAAAGACAAAAAATGTACTACACGAATTTTGCTTATGGTTGTAAAAACTACCTTGAAGTGTGAGGATAACATAAATAAAAAAATACTGCGGTGTAACTACAGTAAGTTCTTCAGAAATGAACATTGTATGCACTAGGTCATTAAAAACTTAAAATTTTAATTTTTGCCTAAAACATCATTTGAATAAATCCAACTTTATTATGAAAATAAAAACGCTGGAATTAGTTAAATAAAGGATATTTTTTTAAAATAACAACCCACAATGATAAAATAAACGTTAATACAATAAATTTTCGAAATGTCTGCCTCTATTTTCAATGCATAAACATTAAACAACAACGTCGCAAAAAAATCCTTTTATGCCTGTTGAAAAGCTATCTATTTGCTTTAATTTTTGTAATTCGGCTCAGTTTTTTCCCAACTATGTTGGGGTCGGCCTCCAGTCTTACCGGATGCAGCTGAATACCATTGGTTTACATGGAGCGACTGCCTATCAGACCTCCACAACCCAGATACTGGGTTACACGATACCCCTTGGTAAGACTGGTTCTCAGACTTTAGGGCTTCTGACTACCCGTAACGATTGTCAAAGATCTACAATTGACAGCCGGGGCCAACAGCTTAACGTGCTATCCGAGGCACGGAGAGTGATAATTAATTTATAAAACGCACAGATCTTACGAAAAGTCAGAGGTGCGCGCTTTGGGTTCGAACCCGAGACCTCTGATTTGTCTGTCAACGGTCACCACCACTAGGCTATCACGACGGAAGCAAATAGACAGCTTTTCAACAGGCAAAAAAGGATTTTTTTGCGACGTTGCTGTTTAATGTTTATGTATTGAAAATAGAGGCAGACATTTCGAAAACTTATTGTAATAGCGTTTATTTTGTCATGTGGGTTGTTATTTAAAAAAAATATCCTTTATTTAACTAATTCCAGTGTTTTTATTTTCATAATAAAGTTGGATTTATTCAAATGATGTTTTAGGTAAAAATTAAAATTTTAAATTTTTAATGAGTGCATACAATGTTCATTTCTGAAGAACTTACTGTAGTTACACCGCAGTATTTTTTTATTTATGTTATCCTCACACTTCAAGGTAGTTTTTACAACCATAAGCAAAATTCGTGTAGTACATTTTTTTGTCTTTAGAATTTTTTGAAAAATGTGCTTAATCAATCGAAAATTACAAATAATTCACCGAAAGGTCTAAAACCATGTTACGATTTAAGGTTAACCTTAAAAATAGCTCATTGCTTGCTTGCTACATTTCTATAGTACTTACACACCAAATTTGATTCGATTTAGTGCAATCACTTTCAATCTAAAGAGGTTTACATGACTAAAGTAGAAATTTTAAGAAATTAAATTTAAAAAATCATAACTACTAAACTACTGATTTTCGCGAAACATATTATGTTGCGTTTACATTAATCATTGGGATGTCCTAGATGTAAAAAAAAATTTTGGACCACTATAAATGGGCCACCCTGTATAATTAAGACCAGCTTTTACCCGCGATTTTGCTCACGATAATTTAGAATTTTTAATTCCAATCATGATTCGAAAGACATTTGGCGTCATCTATTAACGTTATTGTTGTTTTTCTCGGAAACAGTACTTTACTGTACACCTGGCCACGTAGGTATAAGTATGCAAAATTTCACGACGATTGATTCAGTAGTTTAGGCGTAAAAAGAAGCAAACAAACAAACTTACACACTCTCACTTCCTCACTTTTCTTACTCACTCACATTTATGATATTATTTAGTAATTGTATTTATATTTAACTAGCTGCCCCGCGCGACTTCGTACGCATGATTATTCTACTTCAACGCCTATTCTACCCCTACCCTACCCTAATCTACCCCTACCCTATCCTACTCTACCCCTACCCTACTCTACCCCTACCCTTCTCTACCCTACCCCTACCCTACCCTAATCTACTCCTACCCTACCCTACCCTACCCTAATCTACCCCTACCCTACCCTACTCTACCCCTACCCTACCCTAATCTACCCCTACCCTACCCTACCCTAATCTACCCCTACCCTACCCTACCCTACTCTACCCCTACCCTACCCTAATCTACCCCTACCCTACCCTACCCTAATCTACCCCTACCCTACCCTACCCTAATCTACCCCTACCCTACTCTAATCTCTACCCCTAGCCTACTGTACCGCTAGCCTATCCTACTCTGCCCCTACCCTAACCTACTCTACCCCTACCCTACCCCACGCTACCTCTACAAAATCAAAAACCATGAAAATCGGTTCAGCCGTTCTTAAAAAAAAAAAGTATCCTATGTCCTTCTCCTGCTTCTAAGCTACCTCCCTGCCAATTTTCAGCCAAATCGGTTCAGCCGTTCTTCAGTTATAAGTAGTGTAACTAACACGATTTTCGACTTTCTTTTATATATATAGATATCTTCAAGCCTTTACTTTATATGAAATAGGCTAATTTTTTTTAACTTATTTATCTCAAGGAACCTGATCTAACTTTTCTAATATCAAATTAGGTTGCAGGGGACAGGTAGGAAATCAATCTGTAGAAAACTGATATTCAGTTACACCTGGTTATATTAGAAACCGACCTTAAAAATATTGGGAATAATAAGGCCAATAGAATGGGTAACAACAATCTTATAATAACTTTTGCGAATCTGATGGTTAAAACATTGAACTAACCTTGAAAATTATACAAATATTCAAAGTCAATTGTAATGTAAGCAAAAACGGTTTCATTTATAAAAATTTCCGCAAATATGTAAAGGAAAACATGAATATTAATAAAAGTTGGGATTGAATTTTTAGCCGAAACGAAAAAGTGGCTTTTAAGCATTGAGCGTAAAAATTGCGAAATCACAAAAGGAGGATTTTTCTTGTCGAAATGGTTAAACTTCTAAAAGATTATTAAATTAATTTTCTCTTTAACAAACACGCTTATAACAGTTGAAATGTGTTTCTGTTTTCTTTTTGTTCTGAGGGAGATCCGAGAGAGTAACCATTAGGATAAAGTATTTTACAATTATTGTGTTAATACGCTTAACAACTCTAGCCGGCCGTGTGGTTTCCAGCCGAAGAATAGGGGCAAAGCCAACCCGCTTGCCCGGCGTGGCGATTATAAGCTAATACTTCCAATGAGCGCACAATATTGTCGCGCATTGGGAGAGACTTATGTTCAGCGGTGGACTAATACAGGCTGATGATGATGATGACAATGAATCTCTCCCACCAAACTTATAATGAAAACTACTAATAAATTTATTTCTAATTTGTCTTTGTGTTATTTCCGAAACACTGTATTCTATAACATAGCAAGCGAAATATGGGTGTACTTAATAATTGTAGTCTCAAATTTTCGCGAACCTTTAACATAATGACATAACTTTTAAACGGATAACTCGCGTATATTACATTTTTCAAAAAACACCTTAAGTTTCGAGATCTTTGCAGATCTCGTGGTCGCAGGCAGACTGAGCTGACAAGCGTCTGAATAGTTATTTAAAATTATTTTGAAAAATATAATATACGCGAGTTATCGGTTTAAAAATTGTTTCATTATGGGTGTACTGCCTACCCCCTTTGGGGAATATAGGCGTGAGTCTATGTTATGTTTTATGTATTGCCTAAAACACTCAACTATCACACTTAAACAAAATAACAAAATAAGTTCATCTCACAGCTAGCACCTTACAGAAAGTGCATAGCAACATAAACTCTAAGCGCATTGCTCACGTACGAACTTTATACACATCACTCTGACGTAGACTTAAAAATTGTACTCCGCCGAGTAAAATAGAATACGTGGGCAGGTTGACAGATGAGGTTCTATGTTGTTACTTAGTTACGTGAGACAGTGTATCAGTAACTATGTTTTATAAGTTTATACTTTGTTGCAGATGGTTAGAGAATTCAAAAGTAGTATGACTGCCAAGGGTGTCAGGTTTGAACCCAAGGTGCGCGCCTCTGGCTTTTCGTAAGTTATGTGCGTATTATAAATTTACTAGCGACCTGCTCCGGCTTCGCACGGGTGCAATATACATATAAACCTTCCTCCTCAATCACTCTGTATATAAAAAAAAACCGCATCAAAATCCGTTGCGTAGTTTTAAAGATTTAACCATACATAGGGATATAGGGACAGAGAAAGCGACTTTATTTTATACTATGTATTGATTATCACCTGCTCCGTGCCTCGGAAAGCATGTTAAGCCGTTGGCTCCGATTGTCATGAAGATTTTTGACATTCGATATAGTCAGTACCCTCATAAAATCTTGACAACTAATCTAACCTTAGAATATCGTATCTCTTTGGGTTGCGGGGGTCAGATAGGCAGTAGCTCCGTAAAAAACTGATATTGAAATGCTGAAATGACAGGATATAGGTTAAAGAATTGAAAAGATGGCTGAAAAAAACTGTTATATTGTTAGCTAGATATATCACTCCCAAGATGCTGCGAAAACGACAGATCTTGAGTCTAGATTTTTGGAACTTGGTCATATATATCATTATTATATTATACCTACGTATAAATAATAACCGTATTTTTGGTCTGGATCAACCTAGATAAAAAAGAAAAAATATTATTCTATGCGCCATTTTATTAAAAACAAGCAGTGATAGCCTAGTGGTATGACCATTGGACTGCCAAGTCATAGGTCGTAGGTTTGAAACCCAGGCACGTACCCCTGACTTTTTGGATTCATGTGCGGTTTAGAAATTAATTATCACTTGCTAAAACAGTATGGAGGAAACTATCACACCTGAAAAATTTTCAAAGCCATGTCAGAGGTCTACGGGCGGTGATACTCTGACAGCAGGTTGTTCATCAACCATACGATGAAGAAAAATTATAATTAAATAGAACTTGATCAGATAATCAAACAATATTAACCATTCCCAAAATAAATATTATAAACTTACCTATATCTATATCTATACTAATATTATAAAGAGGTAAAGTTTGTATGTATGATAGGGGTAATCTCTGGAACTACCGATCCGAGCCTAAAAATTCTTTCACCAATAGGAAACTACTTATCCCTGAGTGCTATAGGCTATTTTTTAATTCTGAAAAAAAAATCAGTTTTCAGTAAAAAATAACAGTACTTATCTGTGTTTCAGTAAGAAAAAAAAACAGGCAATCTGGCTGATTTATAAACGTGTGTTTAAAATTTAATTTAACGCGGACAAAGTCGCGGGGAACAGCTAGTTTTTAATAAGATATACCAATAAAGTATTAAATTCTTGATTTACTTGTAAAATAATTTACTGTTGAAATACCTTTACAATAGTCTTTACTATCCCTTGTTCGAAGTAATTGAGTGTAAATCTGTCTTGGTGAGAAATTTCGATAATTTGCTTTGGCTAAATTAAATGGGGTTCACTTGATTGGCCCTCCCTCCGAATTTAAATGAATGTCAATTTCTATCGCCGGAATCCGACATGAAATAATAATTGAATAGTAAATTATGTTGGGTTTATGAAAACTTAACTAATGCTTTTATTAATTTTACGGATTCGTGGTTCAACTTCTAAAGGGTTTCGAACCTTTGTGGCACAGCGGGCCGTCGTCATTTGGATTTTTTTTCAAAGTGGCGCACAATGAGACTAGTATATTTGGATAGAAGATATCTTAACCAACAAAAAATGTTAGCAATATGAGATTTAAAGTGTCACGTTTCCGAGATATTTCAAATTAAAAATCGTCAATTGAAAACAATGGCAAACATACAAAATGAACAAATTACGTGTTTATAAACCTTAAATTAGATTGAAATAATAG
Source organism: Protodeltote pygarga (assembly GCA_936450705.2). Classification (NCBI taxonomy): domain Eukaryota; kingdom Metazoa; phylum Arthropoda; class Insecta; order Lepidoptera; family Noctuidae; genus Protodeltote; species Protodeltote pygarga. The sequence goes on along the minus strand of OW388257.2, from coordinate 2,639,593 downwards.
TTCTTACGTGATTTACCTATTTGTTGGAAAATTGTAAACCTAGGAGCACGAAAACACAACTTTAATTAATTTATCAAAACACTAAAAGTTGCGGCACATGATGATTAGTGGTATATATGGACAAAATACACTTAAATTAACAAAAAATGTCAGCAGCATTGTTACAAACTACTTTGAACATCACCTTTTTGGATTTCTATTTTGTATTCTAAATTCAAAAAGTTATGACAATAGTAAAGGACTAGTGGTTGATACGGGTTCACCTGGATGTAAAATTGTATCTTGCAAATAAACTGACTGTGATTACCGTTTCCAGCGCCTTATTTATAGTAGTTACACGCCGTAAGTAACAAGCATGATGCACTAAAGTATCATGTTGCTGAGATATTTCAAATGTGGTTAAGTATCTATTTAAGTTTATGATATGGGTATATATTTATTTATATATATTAGTTTATGTTATATATAGTTATGTTTATGTATTATATTTTATAGATATCTATATCATGTGCACCTCAGACTACCCTAAATTTTTCAAATCTCTCTTGTCCCTCCAAAGGTTGTCTGGAAGATATCGCTTTTAGCGATAAGACCGCCCATTGTACCTCTAATTTTAGTGATAAGACTCCGTATGTAATTTCAATGGTGTACAATAAAGAATATTCTATTCTATTCTATATTTCAAGTTAAAAAATGCTAGTTCGTACATAAACGAAACATCTTATGTTTTGTCCATTAAATAGAATCGACTAATGATTGAAACTGTAATTAATCACTAAAATCTAAATTAAAGTCCCAATACGTTGGATTACATATCTGAAAATTTAATGAACATTCCATTAACAATAGATAGCTGATCGCTATGGGATCATGGGAGTTAATTAATTAGTTATTTTCATTCAAATATATAATTAGTATTTGTTTATTTTTATTAAGCACAAGGCTTAGTGTTTTTAGATTTGGAAAGGGTTTAAATTTAAATTAAGCGAATTTTTACATGTTATAGCACATGATAGCTTATTAAATATAATAATATAATAATATAATAAGCTATCATGTGCTATAACATGTAAAAAATTCACAAAAATATTAAGAAAATTGGTAATATCGCATCGGTGTCTTCTAAAACTGCAAAGTTTAGAGCACTGAGTCGGGATACGTAATGTATTCCGATAGATGTCGCCACACGCCCTAGGCGTGTTAAAGAGATTTGAAATTTCGATTGATGCCGATGGGATACGGTGGCTCAGCGGTTAGAGCGTCGACACGGTATGTCGAAGATCGTGGGTTCGAATCCCATCCGTATCAGTTGTTTTTTCAAATTTTCTTATTAAATAATTATATTAAATTAAGCGAATTTGTCTTGATTTTTTAAAAAGAAGAATGGGTAAAGAAAACATTTGGAAACGCTTAATTCTTTCGCTCGTTGTGGTGTTATAAGAGTATTAACTTCTCTCTCTTTGCCATTAAAGTCAACATATGATGGGACTCAAATAAGTAACTCCGTCTAGTTGAGAGTCGAGCACGATGCGCTGACTGATCCGATCCGTCATGCGCGAAGGGGCAGACGCAGGCGGCAGTATAACCGACTTGCCCAATGTAGGGGCGAAAGCCAAAGAGCGTGTTGAGCCGATGTTCAGTAACCTGGATGCCAGGTCATCGCCCCCTGGATGCAATTTTGAGCGGGCCTACAGGTAACTGGATGGGGCTGCAAAGCGCGCTAGAAGTACCCGGCCCCGTCCGATGCAGACCGAAGAACACGCAGGGGGAGCCCCATATAGCCGTACATCAGAGGATGTACCTACGGTATGCGGTAGGAAAATTTTTTGCTACCCCCGGCCACAAAAAAAAGAAAAAGAGTAGGTATATAATTGTATAGAATATACTCGTAAATCGTCAAATGCTATAGAAAAATATTTATTTACTTTTTACATTTGTTGAAAATCAATAACATACCCGAAACCTATCGCAAATGGATATCCATCATCCAATATCAATCAAACAAAAAGTAACACAAAAATGAATAATGGCAAACTATTTCTGTTTTATTATTCATCACCCTTACTGATACGTTGTAGGTCGTAGGTGAAGGGCCACTATCCAGTTTCGAGATAGTTTTTGAAATATCTGAGCTCATTTATTCAGTAGCTCAGCAGACAGATGACAATTGCTAAGTAAAAGTGATGAGGATATTCTTAAAAGAAACTCATGAAAAATGTATTTTCATTTACGGTTTTTCTATTTCGATAATGTAGGCTCCTTTACTTTGCTCTTCAGTTAGACATTGGTATAAGCATCAGAATAGGCAGGTCACCTGTCGTCCCGTGTCTCTGTCTGTTAGATATCGTAAGGGATTCAAAAAGGTTATCTAGGGTCACGATAATTTAATATGTTTTTATCAAAATACCTATCATCGCACTTAAAAGAAGTAATAACCTAGATATGACTGTTGACTGGCAAGACAGAGGTCTCAAGTTCAAACCCAAGGCACTCTGATATCAGATTTTTCGTAAATTAAGTGCTTACTTATTATAAAATCAATAATTATCACCTGCTCTGCCTTGCAAAGATTTTTTTAAATCTATTTATTTATCAAGGCTTTTGTCCACAACATGAATATGACATGACAGTCTCATAGGTACACTCACAAAAAAATCTCACTAAATAATAAAATATCTTACTCTATAATTAAAGATTAGAAAAAACTGATTTTACAAATTTATTAATAGCTACTGATTGGATAGAAGGCGGTTGACTCAAAAAACAATTAATTTTAATCTTGAAATGTTTAAAAATATAGATATAAAATTATACAGATAATAAATATAGAATATAATTATTTAATAAGAAAATTTGAAAAAACAACTGATACGGATGGGATTCGAACCCACGATCTTCGACATACCGTGTCGACGCTCTAACCGCTGAGCCACCGTATCCCATCGGCATCAATCGAAATTTCAAATCTCTTTAACACGCCTAGGGCGTGTGGCGACATCTATCGGAATACATTACGTATCCCGACTCAGTGCTCTAAACTTTGCAGTTTTAGAAGACACCGATGCGATATTACCAATTTTCTTAATATTTTTGTGAATTTTTTACATGTTATAGCACATGATAGCTTATTAAATATAATTATTTAATAAGAAAATTTGAAAAAACAACTGATACGGATGGGATTCGAACCCACGATCTTCGACATACCGTGTCGACGCTCTAACCGCTGAGCCACCGTATCCCATCGGCATCAATCGAAATTTCAAATCTCTTTAACACGCCTAGGGCGTGTGGCGACATCTATCGGAATACATTACGTATCCCGACTCAGTGCTCTAAACTTTGCAGTTTTAGAAGACACCGATGCGATATTACCAATTTTCTTAATATTTTTGTGAATTTTTTACATGTTATAGCACATGATAGCTTATTAAATATAATTATTTAATAAGAAAATTTGAAAAATCAACTGATACGGATGGGATTCGAACCCACGATCTTCGACATACCGTGTCGACGCTCTAACCGCTGAGCCACCGTAACCCATCGGCATCAATCGAAATTTCAAATCTCTTTAACACGCCTAGGGCGTGTGGCGACATCTATCGGAATACATTACGTATCCCGACTCAGTGCTCTAAACTTTGCAGTTTTAGAAGACACCGATGCGATATTACCAATTTTCTTAATATTTTTGTGAATTTTTTACATGTTATAGCACATGATAGCTTATTAAATATAATTATTTAATAAGAAAATTTGAAAAAACAACTGATACGGATGGGATTCGAACCCACGATCTTCGACATACCGTGTCGACGCTCTAACCGCTGAGCCACCGTATCCCATCGGCATCAATCGAAATTTCAAATCTCTTTAACACGCCTAGGGCGTGTGGCGACATCTATCGGAATACATTACGTATCCCGACTCAGTGCTCTAAACTTTGCAGTTTTAGAAGACACTGATGCGATATTACCAATTTTCTTAATATTTTTGTGAATTTTTTACATGTTATAGCACATGATAGCTTATTAAATATAATTATTTAATAAGAAAATTTGAAAAAACAACTGATACGGATGGGATTCGAACCCACGATCTTCGACATACCGTGTCGACGCTCTAACCGCTGAGCCACCGTATCCCATCGGCATCAATCTTCAAATTTTCAAATTTTCTTATTAAATAATTATATTTAATAAGCTATCATGTGCTATAACATGTAAAAAATTCACAAAAATATTAAGAAAATTGGTAATATCGCATCGGTGTCTTCTAAAACTGCAAAGTTTAGAGCACTGAGTCGGGATACGTAATGTATTCCGATAGATGTCGCCACACGCCCTAGGCGTGTTAAAGAGATTTGAAATTTCGATTGATGCCGATGGGATACGGTGGCTCAGCGGTTAGAGCGTCGACACGGTATGTCGAAGATCGTGGGTTCGAATCCCATCCGTATCAGTTGTTTTTTCAAATTTTCTTATTAAATAATTATATTTAATAAGCTATCATGTGCTATAACATGTAAAAAATTCACAAAAATATAAATATAGAATATTAAATTACTTTTATTTATACAAAATAACAAAGATATCGCAACATAACTCGTTATGTCCTACAATTTAACCTATCATGAATAAAATATGATTCTATAAACAAAAAAAAACATAATTCAGGATTTTGGTATAGCACAAAAAATTGCAAAGAGTATTTTACTTCCTTTTTTTTAAATAAAAAATGTACCCCCATAACAGGATTTTCTCCTATAGGTAGGTATTGTGGGTGCAGTTACAGACATACATTTTAAGAATACACAAATACCTGGACTCCAATAAATTTAAATTAATATTATAAATGCGAAAGTAAGTTAGTTTGTTTGATACCTTTTCACAATTCCAGACTCCATGCTGCTTAGTATTTCCTACTGTAAAACCAAATAACACTGCCCGACCTGGCGATTGAACCCAGGACCTCGTGCTCAGCAGTCGCGCTTGCTACCACTAGACTATAGGCAGTAAAAATACAGACCTAATTAACATAAATTCCAAAGTCAATTCACATAACGCCCGTCGTTAGTAATAACACATATACAGTATGGTAACTACGTACAAACGATCGAAAACGGTACACTCACACAATCATGCGCAACGACGCGTCGTTGAAACCGCGAGTACCGCGACGTTCGCTTAGGAGTCTCGTTGTTACGATCGCGTAGCGTCGTTGTGTAAGTGTGCCGTTTCGAGCGTTTGTACTCAGTTTCCGTACTGTATGTTTATTATACTGTGGCAATAACCTCGAAAAACTCGAAAAAAAAACCACCAACACAAACCCACACGAAATCAGAAAGTTGTGAAAGTACGAAAAAAGTAATTCTTCCTTCGAATTAAGTTTCTTCCGAGATGTTCGATCCCATAGCAAATAATATTCAAATATAAAACACGTAGGAACGGTACGTCCCGTTTGGAATGCAATCGTGCGAGAAATTAGGGGCCAAGTAAGAAACATGTACACTCTAAATTGAAATCTGTCTCGGATTGTTGAGGCAATCTGATGCAGTAAAAGGTAAGGGATGAGCGCGAGCTTCAGAACATCAGATCATTCAATAGCTTGAAAAAAAAAAAAACCTACTTAAAAGTAACTAAAACTGATAATGACTTTTTTTTTGATAAACTTAAATAATTTATTATACCTTATTTTGTACCTTTTCGAAGGCCTTTCTATTGACCCAAAGGTTGACTGGTAGATAATGCCTCAAGGCATTAAGTCCGCCTTATATACCTACTTTGTACATGAAGTATAAATAAATAAATAATGTAACGGAGATTGGCCATCAACACAGGAGATATTATAGTACACGAGAGTGTGAGCAAACACAAGTGTACACTATTCCCTCACTCATAGAGTAAGTAGGATAGAATTTTTTACATGTTACTTCGAAGTACACACGGTACTTCGAAGTGAGTTCTATTCCGATCCGAATTTTTTCTTATAAAATAATTATAGTTAATGATTAGTTAATATTAGAAGTTAGTCGCTGTGGCCGAATACGGTCAGGATAGATTATTAGATTATTCATGTTAATTTATTTATTAATCTAGTTTTAAATTCCTATACAAACCACATCATCGTCATTTGTTCAATAAATAATCGCCGAATCGAACCTTTGTTTCTAGAATTCAATTTCCTTAACAAAAATACAATTAAATCTTGCATTATTATGTATATCCTAACATACTGCTGAGAAACAGCCAACTCTCACATTTAAAGGTCTTAGCCCACCACGCTAACGGTTGTGGTTTTAAGCTTCATTAAGCCGCCTATAAGCCTCCAACTGCTTCAAAGCACTACAACCACACCAAAACCTTATGACTTGAACCAAATTATAATGCTGTCCGTTATTTCGTGAAGTGAGTTTTACGTCGTGAATACGTAATTCATGGAAACCTTTTGAGGTTTCCACTGGATTTTTTCATGTACCCTTTTATTATTTCAACGGCGAAACTTGATCTGTACAAGACTCGTGTTATTTAAAATGGATAATCGGTTTCCTATGCCCTATGTTTTGTTATTTGGTTTTTTTTTGTCCCTACTGACTTTTACACTACTTTTTTGTAATTCAGACTCATTGTTGATATGTTTGTGAATTTGATTTCATTTTTTTTTTTTATAGACTCACGCCTGTATTCCCAGAGGGGGTAGGCAGAGGTGTGCAGTACACCCACGTTTCGTCGGCTATGTTATAAGTCCCATGTAATAGGGGGCGAGCCTATTGCCATTAACCGGGCACAATTCCAGACTCCGTGCTGCTACTGAGAATTTCCTAATGGAAAAACCCAATAACACTTTGCCTGACCCGGGAATCGAACCCAGGACCTCGTGCTCAGCAGTCGCGCTTGCTACCACTAGACCAACGAGGCAGTCATTTAATTATACAATCAATACAATCTGATCATAAGCTCAGGAGGTTTTTAGAGGAGGAAAAGCTTTCTAGGTCGGTATCGATCGATTTGACGATCCTCCTATATATGAGAAGAGGCCTTTACTTTGCAGCAATAAATTAGTAATGTCTTTTTGGCTCAAATCTTAAACACAATCCAGTTAAGGAGTGTTAAGCAAGATCCTAAATGTAGTTTCATGAATACGATTATTCAAATTAAATTTATAATATATTAATTTATTTATTAAACTAGGTTTTTATCAATATAAAAAATATTATTGGAAGATATTCTCCATCATCGTATGGTTGATGAACAACCTGGTGTCAAAGTTTAAATCGCCTGGCCTCTGTCATGGCTTTACACACCGAAAAAGCTCTCAGCTGGTTTCCTCACGATTTTTTTCTTCACCGTTTAAACAAAAGTGACAGTTAATTTCTAAAATGCACATGAATGCGATAAGTCAGAGGTGCGTGCCTGGGTTTCGAAATTACGACCTTTGACTTGGCAGTCCAACTGTCATACCACTAGGCTATCACTGCTTCTTTTAGAAGATGCTACTTGGGGGATTCGCTTGCGTAGTACATAACATACCACACGAACGAAGCCCCAAGCATGTAGTAGTGAAGAAAGTTCAATTTGATGAAAGATGTCATACCAACAAATTGAAAAAGGGTAAAAAAAGTATGATTCTATTTCTACGGGCTAGAGAAGTAGGAACATGAAATAAACGGAAATACTATAAGATACGGTGGCCTAGAATCTCGTGGCTTATTCGAACAAATTGAATTGATTGGTGTTCGGATAGGGTAAAACTGCCAAGCTTATGCCAAAAGTCGATAGACTTTATCCGTAAAATGCTTTAGATGAAAATTTAATACAAAAAAAAATCTTGTACACACGGGTACACATCCTAACCAGTATGAACTGACCTCGCATTGTATAGGCTCTTCGTACAATAAGATGCCAGCTTATACTGGAAGTATAATGTACTATGCAAACTTGACACGAACAAACAGCAGACCTAACGTAACTACTTGTGTTTCCATAAGTAGTAGTGTTTCCAGATCTGTTTCTTCAAATAACGAGACTTAATTGAAAAATATCGGGACAAACACGAAAAAATCGGGACGCAGGAAAAATTAACAACACTGTTATAATCCTTTTATTCAAAATCTCAGAATTCATTAAAATCTATTTTTTCTTCAAATAATAATTTATTGGTGTAAATAATAATTTATTGGTGTGTTAATAGTTGGTGGTTTTTATAGTACCCACCATCCTAAATTGGTTGCTTAGATATAAAACGGGATTTTAGGCGTCCTGCTAAGGGTGCTGGCGGAGCGTGTCCTGAGAGGGCTGAAAAGCGGGATATTTTGCCAAAAGCGGTACATCTGGCAACACTTATAAAGAGGTAAGGGCTAAAAACGACCCACAGTGGAAAGTTTCAACCACTCTGAATCTATCAGTGCTGCCAGCAGCCGATTCGACGTTAGTATTTTTCTAATCGAAAAAAAATAATACTTCTTTATGTATTTTACTTTCAAATAAAATTAAGGTTGGCACTTTAGAACCAACAGAATTTTCAACATTAAAGTTGCTTAATAAATAACGCGAGTTGAACTTCAGTGACCTGAATAGACAGGTGAACTTGTAACCCGGTTTGTGTGTTTAGGACGGCCCTGGAACCCTTGATAAAGACCTCATATTACAGTAAACAAGGTAATAAATATGAAACATTTCGAGGGCGAGTTTCGTAAAGGATAACTACGTTTCAGGTGTAGGTATCTTTGAAGTGTTATTAGTATTTGATGAATTTTTCGTATTTGAGTTACGCGGATTAAATTATGTATTTGTAATAAATAAAACATTATTTTAGTAAATAATTTAGAAACACTAATGTTATTTATTTAGGCCCAATTTCACCATTTACTTTAAAAACTGAGTTTAACAAAACTAAGTTTAGGGCTACTAATTATAGTTTTGAATACAATGAAATGCTTGAACCGAGTTTAACTTGAATTGAACGTGTCAGTGGTGAAATCGGCTCTTAGACTTATAAAACACTAGCTGTTCCCCGCGACTTTGTTCGCGTTAAATTTAATTTTCCCGTAAACACTTATTGATAAGCAGCCAGATTGCCTGTGTTTTTCTAACTTGAATCTCAGATATTTTTGGTTTTACTAAAAACCCAACTTTTTTTTCAGAATAAAAATAGCCCTCAGGGATAAAGTAGCTTTCTATTAGTGAAAGAATTTTTGGGATCGGATCGGTAGTTCCAGAGATTACCCCTAACATACATACATAATTACATACATACAAACTTTACCTCTTTATAATATTAGTATAGATACATTTTTAAACGAAATATTTAAGTTTAAACATGTTCAGTTATAACACTTTTCTTTGTGTTATAAATTGCTTATTCTTTCATGCCCTTTGTTTAAAGTGTCTACACACCAAAGTCGTACCGAAGCGGCCCGACGCTGGCAGCACGGGCTTTACAATATTGCAAGCCGAGCGACGTTGAGTCGGTCACATATGACCGCCTAAACTAACTAGTGTAGAATACTGTGGAAACCTGATCTTAGAGGGCCGGAGGTTCCACTCACTTTTTTATACTATGAAATAAAACCACTGGTCTCGTTGAAAGCGTATGGCAGACAGCTGTTTATTTCTATCAGAAATAATGCACTTTAGAACACAATAAGATTTTTTTTTAACGCGACAGAAGTCACATAAAAAAATTAGACATATCTCACTGCACCAAGGTTGTATATAATATTCAAAACTTACATTATAAATTCGATTAAAAAGTTCGTGAATCGAAACACATCGATGCGTCATAACGTGAGTTAACCTTACCACCTGTTTTAATACTTCAAAGGATATAGTAACGTTTAAATCAATTACGTAAAGTTAAGGGTTGACCGCATTTGTTCGTAAAATTAATGTAGCTTACGGTTGAATTCCCTTTGGGCACGATAAATTTATAAAACCCTTCCTGATACATCTGTTTCGGGATTCGATAGTTTTGGGTGAGGAAAATATTAATATTAGCTGCGGTGAGTTATTATTTATGTATATGCTTTTCCGGTGTCTTTGCCTAACTTTTGACCTTTTGAATAGATAAAAATAGACTGAGGTACTTTATTAAAATTACCCTACATAAGGAGACGGTCGAGTACCTACTGGGTTTTTTATTGGTTCTGGGTTTTTATTTTTACAAAATTTGAAGAACGTGAATTTTAATTTATGTATGTTTTAAGCAGTGATAGCGTAGTAGTACGACTGGTAGTTTGAATATAAGGCGCGCACTTCTGACTAGTAAGTTATGTGCGTTTTACAAACTAATAATTATTATCGTGTTCCTGTTCTTTATCTGGATCAGGTATTTCTGCTTATGATTTTTAACATGATGTGTGTAATCCAAACAAAGTAAGTCACTAAGCAAAACTAAATGAATACCTACTGAATAATGTACATTATAATTTTTGAAAAGAACTTCAGCTTTTAAGGTTATGACCAGTATACTTTTTTCTATGGTTATGTTATGGCAATCGGCCAATCTCAGGTTTTAGGAAAAAAACCATAACATAGAGTACAGTTTGGCAAAAAGAGTCTGAAGCGGTGGCAAGTGGAACTAAAAATAAAAATCTTAAAAACTAAGTTTGTGAGTATTAAAATAACTTAAAAGATTTACTTAAGTAATTATATTTGATGACAAAAAAATCGTCATAGAAATATGTAAGAACCAAATGACTTGTAAGGTTGAATTGTACTATGCGAAGTGCGCCAGTGGCGCCCCCAATTTTTGCAGACTCTTTTTTGCCAAACTATTTATTAATTAATCAAGATGTCATCCGATGTCAGCGACGTTTTGCTAAAGTGGCCGATATGGCGACTGCGATTTGTCTGTCAGCACTATTAGAATTTAACAAAATACTCGACAATCCGAACTTTGCGGATATATGTTGTCGACTCGAAACCTTTATTTTTTTTATGTTTTATTATTTAGGTAAGGCTTCGATCTATAAGGATTTAGGCAACATTTTCGTAAAAAGCTCCCAGACGACTTGGTTTTTTCCGACACCTCCAACAAATATCATTATATTTTAGCCAATATATACAACAACTTGACAAATCATATACTAAAACCTTACTGAAGAATCACTCTATCCATTGGTTAAAACAACATGAATATCGGTGCAGTAGCTTTTGAGTCCATAGCGAACAGACAGACAGACAGACAGACGGACAGACGCGGCGGAGGACTTTGTTTTATAATATGTAGTGATAATGATAACTTTTAGCATGAAAAACAAACAAGCCTTAAACATGCTTACTTTTTAGAGATAAGCATGAAATTCTTCCAAAAATAGGCCAACAGGTAATTTCATCTAAAATAACGGCGAACATTTTCCTTTTCCAACAATAAACTGGCGGGCAAAAAAAAGGGTAAAGCATCGTATTTTTCTTCGAGATATTTATCGATAAGTGGCAAGACCTCGTGTTTTGGACGAAGGCGTCTGTCGCTAATTAATTACGATTGCTGCTTAACGAACCGTTGCGTCCCAAGAAAATGGCTGCAGATTTTTTTGTCCGGCTGTGTAAAAGAGATCCATGGAGGGCAATATCGTGGACATTTTTGTTTTTTAAGGAATGAAAATTTTATCCCTTAATGTTTAAATTGAGGATTTTTTGTGACTTTAATATTTTTGTTTTTAGGTTTTTTGTATAGTAATAATCAATGTAAATTTATTCGGTATTGGCTCACATGTAAAACAGATTAAACTATCACTTTAGAACAAGCCTCGACGTTTTGGTCAGGTCCGATTGCAACGCGATTACTAACTAATTCTGTTGTAGGGACACTGCTGATACATTGTAAAAGGCGCATAGTCATGTTAGCGCGGCGCAGCAGTCGTCTCCCCGCACCCATACAGTTAGGTCGTTATTATGTAGTTATTTTTATATTTTATTTTTACCTGGTCCAGTAAAAGTATTTATCTGCAAACGACCTTCATTCTTCCAATATTAAAACCCTTCATCATTCACACATCATGAGATACCCCAACACTGTAATTAGTTAATGGTCACGTCATTGCCAACTACAGCATACAATTTTACATCAAAAATGCATAAACAGCGATTATGACACATTACCCGCACCACCCGACATAGGCCTCTTCTATACACATTACTTATTTTGTGCACTCATTAGAAGGTGTTTACCCTTAATCACCACGCTGGGCAAGCGGGTTGGCGATCGCAGTAGCAGAAGGTTGCTATTACTTAGCAGGATGCTGCTGCCCATCCTCCAGATTTTTCGGTGATGAGTAGGGGTGGTTCTATTCTTAGACCGGAAACCACACGGCATGGGGCATGGGCGTAGCTATAGTTTTCATAAACTAGGTTTTGCCCCAAGCTTCACACAGATTTCACAATATGCTTTGCGCGGGTAAAGGGTGGAGGATGCACTGTAAGCGCGTACTTATTATCGCTCGTAATTGCGTTTGCGTCTGATATTCATCGATTTTTACTCTAGCTATAGGTATGTTAAGGGCGGGGTCCGGAACCCCTAACCTCCTTATATCCTACCTTATATATATACGCCCATGGCATGGGGTATAATCACTTTTAAACTAAAAGAAAGCCCACATAATATATTAAAACAGCAATGGTCTCATAAAACAATTCCCATATATCCGTTATAATCTCACAAACTCTCGCAATGCCTAGTAGGAAGCTTAATTATAATCAATAAAACTAATTCCTTCTAAAATCGTCGTGGAAGCCGTTTCGGAAATGTTTGGGAATGTTATTAAGTCACTAAATACCAGTGTGTGGGACATTGGAATTAATTTTAGGCAATTCAGACAGGCTTTGCATAATGTAGTGATAGCCAAGTGGTATGGTCGTTGACTGCCAAGTTAAATGTCTCAGGTTCAAACCCAAGGCGCGCATCTATATCTTTTGGTGAGTTACATCATATATATCGTAAGAGACAAAACTTAGGTTTTCAGGAGAGTAAAAATAAGATATTATTTTGCATGCGTGTTCCTCGCACTGTATCAGACGGGCCGGGTACTGCTAGCGCGCTTCGCAGCAACGTCCAGTGCCTGATGATTGGTTCAATGGAATAGACGTGAAATAGCAACAAACAAACATACGCTTTTATAATATTAGTTAGGACGTACTGATACAGGAAAAAATTATATTGTAGGTTTTTATAATTATTAAAATACAATTAAAACTAAAACTAAAAACTAACACTAAAACTAACAATAAAACTAACAATAAAACTATGCTAAGCCTTTGAGCTAGGTATGCTAAGCGTTTTGATCCCGAGATTTTATTATGAAAAAATGCTTTTAGATTTACTAATATTATTATTTTGATTGAAGCCTTGAAACGTATAAAGGATTCTCAGAATTTTGTCTAATTTTATTACAAGCTTTTATTTTAGCTATGTAATGACATTACGGGTTCGCTAAAGGTACACTTTAAATTTCTATTAAATTTACTAAAATGACTAAAACGTATTCGTTAATGTTGCTAATAGAGTTTATATTTCTCTTATAATTTTAAACTGCGTGTAATTTGTACAAGTGGCGATTTAATAACCAGTATAAAAATAGTTAAAAAGCCCGTGGGCTAAAGGATAAAATATTCGAATCAATAAAAATATAATGCGTATGTTACGGTGCTCGCGCTAAGCTGCTGTCAACTATGTATAAATGAAGTCGCAACTAAGCTCGCTTTGCTACATGGGACTGATTGCAACTTAGTATGCTGAATTTCGTGGTGGCGCATTAGTTACGCACCCACTTTGTTAGCATGTGGGTGTTGTTTCAAACCTGGCATGTAACAATATGACTTTTTCAATGTCATAAGTACTTTCTTAGTTTATCTAAGACACCACTGACTAGCGACGAAGGAAAATATCATAAGGAAACCTGAACCCAATGGTCCTGAAATCGCTAAGACGCAGTGAGCTAGCGTAGTGATTAATGCTCAATCCTTCTCTGTATGAAAATAGGCGTTTGCCCTGCAGTGGGACAGTAATTATAGGCTGTATTTATTTATATGCTATATGAACGGCGCATGAATATAAACGGGTGCTTTGTTTATATACTCTCATACATAATATACGTAGGTATATAATACTGCAGATGTGTTAATCGCTTCCCTGTATTTATTCGCTGTATTTATGTTTATATTTTAATAAAAATATTTATAATTTTCACATGACACTCACCGCCCCCACCAATTTATCGTCCCTCGCATCAAAATAATAAGTAAAATACGTGTAGGCTGTAGCTAAATAGAACTGAGTACGGACTGTCTTGTCTGTCATTGTGTTTGCGTGTGTGTACTAAGTATTTACTTTAGTATAGTGAAATAGTAATAGTTATAATTCATTTAATACTAAGCCAAACGAAACGCTTAATATTTGTAACCTTTAAAATTAAAAGAAAGTAAATCACTCACAGCACTTAAGATTTAGATGATCTCTTAAAAAAGATTTTAAAGTAAATGTTTGTTAGAATTACCTAAGCTTTTTGGTCACTAATGAATAATTAAGTACTGAAGCTTTGCCTTCGTTAAGGTAGTCATTTGGATTATTAAAGTGGGATGTTTTGATAACTTGGTTATAAAAATTTTGGCGTCTCTGTATCTTTTCATGGTCTGACATAACGTTTTTTTTTTCTTTGTAATCTTTCTGAGTTAGGTCTAGGGAGCTCAGACTGATTAACCGGACTTCTAGTGAAACCTAAAAGGCCTCTAGCTAAATGGAAGTAAGGTTCGCAGAACCCAAGGTTCCGGGAACAATTGCTAGTCTGGAAAATGTAATTTAATTTTGGAATCTAAATCTGGAAATTCTCGAGTGTTGGGCAATGGGCAGTATTGTCATGATTACTAAGGTGTCGTTTCAGCCGTTTGTATAAAAACGTAATACTATTTACTTTAGTGTAGGTACTGTGGAGGAGACCTTTGCCAAACTGTGGGACAGAAAACCGTATTTTGTACAGTCTATGTACACACAGCAAAACTATCGCTATTAGGTTGGCAAGAGTGCTAAATAAGGTTGTGTTTTTTCATGATCATCAATACAATTTCGTCTTACCATATTTTCTGAAAAATTATAACTAAAACCTATACAAAACTAAAGGTTTTTTAACAATCACATGTAAACTTCTACAAAAAAAAAATCCTTAACTAGCGGCCCTGCCAACTTAATAACTTTGCTGCGCATTGCAATCATATATTGAAAAATTATTTACTCGTTAAAGAAATTATTAAAAACTGAAAGCCCTTCCACAAAATAATGTTCTATAAGTATTTTGTTCTATTTATACGCATGTCTGTTGTCGGCTTTACGAAGTCCCGTCGCATTACACAGCACTCAATATGTGAAATCCTTCAACTCCGGATCCGATAGCAGGTTACACGTAATATTAACGGTTTATAGGATTTCACAACGCGACGGATTCTGTTCTAGACATGTGCGGTGTTGTACAAGAATTCATTTCTCGGAATTCCGGATCTATTAGATTCACTTGACTTGATGCAGAGAATGTTGTGATTAGAGCTAGTCCTCGTAGATATTTTATAGATGGACTAGTGAAAATTATCATGGTCTTTGTTGCAGGAAATCTGGTGGACCCAAAAATCCGTTGATATCTTGCAGTAAGCAGGAGCATGCCTACCATAAAATTTTTTGAAGCCCGTCATACAATATAGAAATAAAATTACATAATAAATATTTTTTAATTTATTGTAACCTTTTTTAGAATGATACTTTTTAATTATTTTTTTGTGTCGATTAACTCTTTTATATACTATACATCAAAATAGGAAAGATACTATCTCTTGAGACAGATTTACTACCTAGTTCAGGAAGCAGAGCTTGAATGTAAATATGTCTCATCTGGTTATTATTTAAAGATTATTAGTATTATTATTTGTATCTCTCTAAATACACGGGCTCTTTCAAAAGAAAGAGACCCGGTCCTTTGCAGGGCTTGCCTGGGGACACAGGTCCAACACGCAGAGGTTTGAGAAATTGAATTTAAAATAGGATGGTGCACCCGTCGGGAACTCTCCACGGCTGCACTATAGGAATGCAGTCCTGGGTTGTTCTCAGCGAACGAAGGACTATTGTAAAAGAAAATGGTAAAATTAACTGGTCTGTTGAGTTGGGTGATAAATGGATAGATTAACTTCTATAAGCCGGAAGAAAACGGTACCTGCCTTTTCATCTTTAAAATGTAATTTCTATGGCAGTATGTCAGTAACATTTTGACACTATTGAAAAAAAAAATATATATATAGTACCCTAGTCAGCGGGTACATATTTCAGCCTTTTGGGGTCAAGACGCTAGGACCGTGGGGACCAGGGGCCCGTAAAATTTTCAAAGAATTATCGGGACGTCTGGTCGAGGCATCTCGTGACCAAAATGCTGGTCTTGCCCAAATTCTAAGTATTGCCATCCAGCGAGGCAACGCAGCCAGCATTTTGGGAACGTTGCCTACAGGTAGCGGTGTTTTAGATTAAGTTTATCTTTTTAATTAGTTTATATAGATAGTTTATTTCTAGGTGTATATATAGTTAGTTATTATTATTGTGCTCGACCTTTTATCTATTTCAATAAAGCAATAATTTAAAAAGAATTCTCAAATTACAGAATCGATGGTAGGTGCTTTTTAGATCATCCTTTTCACGAAAGTTTTAAAACAATTTAAGCGGAGCCAACCCGACAGATGGCACCCATGAGCCAGACCAAACTGAAAAGTATTTTCTGTCGCTTTGACACTACCGTTTCGGATGGAACGTTTTTCTGTTAATCTGCTACGTTTGACTAACAGCTGGACTTTGCCGCATTGATTGATAGGCTGGATGTAAATTAAGACGTGTTTTGTTATGCAGCTGCGTTTTTTAACTAATTATATACATAGAATCACACCTGTATTCCTCAGAGAGGGTAGGCAGAATTAGTGTATGCAATACACCCAGGTTTCGCCGGCTCTATCCTATTGCTATTAACCGGGCATAATTCCAGAGTTACTTAGTTTTATAGTAAAGGAACGTGCTTGTTAAGTAGTAAGTATGATTTATGCCGGATATTGGGAACGCAAGGCCCTAAAGATCTTGATGTTTTAACAAGTTTTGGATGAGACAACTTGCTGAATTTTAAGGTTAATAACATTTTAATTTTATCTATTAGTCATTTTATATCGGTTTGCTGTGAAACATGAGAAAAGCCCATAGGCAATTTAAATCGAATACTAGTTTATTTAAAAAAAACTATAAAACAAGTCTCAAATAATCTGTTGCGTACGAAAAACTTAACTTAAAAGATTTTCCAAACAAAACTAATTTACACAAATAACAGCAAAATACTCCAAAAACTTTTTAAAACTCAGAACAGTTGTCAAGCGTCATTTTATCTCAAAACAATCCATCACACAACAATGAGGTTGTATCAACGGCTGTACTCCGGGCCATTAATCTTGGGACCATCGTACGAAACAAATTAAACACTTTAATACATGAGGCGTGACTAAAAAAGGAAAAAGGGGATGAAAAAAGCGCCCTATCGAGTGACGGTACGGATGTTTGGATAGCTGGATGTGACACTCGTTAAAAACCTATTTAATAAGTCAAAAAGATTTTAGTTTTTAATTTTGAGTAGACTTTTCTATTATTTCTTTTTCGTGGAGGCGCCAGTTGTAAAAAACACAAAAAAAAATTAAAGTTAGATAAGATTTTTTAAAAATGCGCAAAACCAAAAATACAGTGTGGAGTTCCATTCAGTATGTCCAAAATCATTAGGTATCAGACCATGATAATGATACACAGGACTAAACGGAGATAAAGCAATATTTCAAACAAAAAAAAATTATAATTTAAAAAAATGAAACAAGACTAAAAAGTATAATTATTTAATAAGAAAATTTGAAAAAACAACTGATACGGATGGGATTCGAACCCACGATCTTCGACATACCGTGTCGACGCTCTAACCGCTGAGCCACCGTATCCCATCGGAATCAATCGAAATTTCAAATCTCTTTTTACACGCCTAAGGCGTGTGGCGACATCTATCGAAATACATTACATATCCCGACCCAGTGCTCTAAACTTTGCAGTTTTAGTAGACACCGATGCGATATCACCAATTTTCTTAATATTTTTGTGAATTTTTTACATGTTATAGCACATGATAGCTTATTAAATATAATTATTTAATAAGAAAATTTGAAAAAACAACTGACCCATCCCATCACTATCACTCCCATCCGTATCAGTTGTTTTTTCAAATTTTCTTATTAAATAATTATATTTAATAAGCTATCATGTGCTATAACATGTAAAAAATTCACAAAAATATTAAGACTAAAAAGTTTGAATGTAACAAACATCAAAAAAATATCGTCGTACATTGTATTGATAACTTCCACAATTTTTGGAAGTCGATTAGGAAATTTTGTATTTAGATTTGCTTGAAATCATAATGTTGTTTCAAAATTCTAACTTAAATAAAAATGTAAGAAAATATTGTTATTTATTTTGCTCATAGATAGAGATTAGCACTTGGTAGCATAACTGTTGAAAATATCCACAAAAATGTCGGTTCCAGCCGTCTTAAATCTCAAACGCCCGTTAGCCATCAGTTGCGCTGTAACGCCAACAAAAAAGTCCGTCCCCCCGATATCCGGATTCTAAATCTGTACACCGACCCCCGCTTTGACGTTTAAACGATACCTTTGATTAGTAATTTCGTATTTCGAAACACGTAAATAGTTTGAATTTCGAAATTGAATGGGACGTAAACGCGTTTGAAAGAATTTTATTACTACGACCTTTTTAGTTCTTGAGTTCAGATTGTTAAACTCAATAAGGAATGAATGGCTTTTCTCGGTGAATGTGAAACGCAATTAAACGGGAACATTTTGGTCTTTTTGTGAAGTTAACATTACAGAAGGAAAAAACTATAGGAGAGGAAGGGGTAGGCCAAGAAAAAGAATATTTATTTATTTTTTATCGTTCGTTTGTCGCATGCCTAATAAGCTGTGGGCCAATATAACCACTAAGTAGAATCCTGATACAGCAAGATGGCGTCGCGGTAGACCACGCATGAGATGGTGGGACGAATTGGACAAAACAAATAGCGACTGGACCACACTGGCTCTGGATCGAAAGACGTGGCAATCAGGGGAGGGAGGAAGTGGGATGATTTGGGCTGACAGTAAAACAGTATCGTTTAGTTGTTAAACAACCTGGTGTTAGAGTTCAAACTGCCCGTAAGCCTTACAAAAAGGTCTTTGACACACCGTTAAAAAAACTCGCAGGTGTGCTGGTTTCTTCACGATGTTTTCCTTCACCGTTTTAGCTCGTGATGATTCATTTCTAATATGCACATGACTTATTCGAAAAGACAGAGGTAAGTGCCTAAGTTTTAAACCTACTACCTACCTTTGACTAAGCAGTCCAACGGTGTGACCGTTGGACCGACACTACGCTATTAATGCTTGTCTGTCATTTTTAATAGTCTATTCTATTAGCTAAGTTCTGTCTTTGAATAGTATTTTAAACCATTTTTATGTTTGTAAAAATGTCCATTTAATTGTCAAAAAAAGTTTGTCAATTAGTAAATAACTTGTTTCTTTAAAGTAAGCGATATTTTTCTTTGATCATATCAATTTAAAATTCTGATTTGAAAAACAAGTTGAAATAAAGTTTACGAAAAGTAATTTTCTTGATACAAAATAAATTATTTTTTACCCAAAACTTTAAAAGTTTTCAAAAGATGTCAATTTTATGATTATAGACATCGTATTGTTGAATAAAATTAAAGTTTATTTACAAACACATAATTTACTTTACAAAAGTCTGTAAATCAGATGTTTTATTTTAGATTAACATGTTAACCCTTCAAAAGTATTTTATTTTAATAAATAAATCCTTTTTCTGAGAATAACAGTCTAGTAGAGTAAATAAATAGGACTTATTTCAATTGTTCTGACTGCATCGTTGGTCTAGTGGTAGCAAGTGCGACTGCTGAGCTCTAGGTCCTGGGTTCCATTAGGAAATTCCCAGTAGCAGTAGTCTGAAATTATGCCCGGTTAACGGCAATAGGTTCGTCCCCTATTACATGGGACTTATAACATAGTCGGCGAAACGTGGGTGTACCGTATACACCTCTGCCTACCCCCTTTCGGGAACACAGGCGTTAGTCTATGTTATGTTATTTCAATTGTTGCATAGACCTTTTACCACGATACAAAATAATGCAGCTACTTATTAATTATATTAAATCCATTGCACGCTTATATTGAGCTAATTTTTAAAATTAGAAAGTAAAGCACGCAATGATCGTTGAAACTAACGCTAACATATGGTTCATTCAAGTTGTTCAAATTTAGAATCGTCTAGACATCATCTGACTCCGCTCTCCAAGAATGTCGTTAAGACGAATCAGACAAAAACCTAATTATACACACTCTCAAACATTTGTAATATTAAGGATTGTACGTCCTTTGAAGACATTGAAATCAAATGTAGACTTTGATGTCGAGTTTTCAGCAATTACGTGAAACAAGAGAATGAAAATATCGTAATTTCATCCATTGTTACATGACAAAAACGAGGGCAGTACTTAATTTAGCTTTTATTTTCATTGTGAATGAAATTTTGATATGAAACACTGGAATTAATTTTAGCGTATTTAAATGTGATTTAAATTTAAACATTTGCTTGGTCTTTCCTCATTGGTAAGGTAGACTAAGTACTACCACAGTCTAGTAGGGAAAGAGAAGACCTCTTTATACTGTGGTACTACTATCTCTCGGGGAATATACCTAATAGGTGTTGCTTAAGGGACGTTTCGGAGCTGGCTTCAGAAGACTCGGGATCTTCCTCGATAGGGTGATGGTGATCATCGGGGTTTAGTGTTAGTAGTAGTTTAGTTTAGGCGGGTGCCTTTTGTAGGTTTCCCCCGTTAACAAAAAAATAAACACTTTGTAGTTTCAATTTGTGTTTTAGAATTGAAACTTTTGTCTTTAGTAAAGATTATAATACGTCGACGCTCAGACATAATTTTCATGATATTTCATATTGACATAATTTCATTGACCTTATCTAATGATACTGATAAATAATTTAGTTAATTCTAGCTTTTACCCGCGGCTTCGCCCGCTTGAAAATCGGACTAAGATAAATTATATTCTATGTCATAATCCAAATCATGGTTTATTTGAGTGCCCAATTTGTATTAATAAATTTGCATTTATAAATCCCTTGAGCCATTGAAGAATGATTGATTAACAAACAGCCAAATTTAGAAACTCTCAAATACACTTTTGTAATATTAGTAGGATTCAATTGTAATCAAAATGATAATGAAACACTATTTACAATAAAATTCTTTAAACTAAATGTTATTTGTTTATTTATTTCCATTCATACAATTTTATACGTTTAAATACATATTATATAGGTATATTAAAAAAAACTTATTTAGAATATAAAAAGTAGGAGCATAGGTTATTATTATCGTATGGCTTTTCTTGCTTGTGATGTCTACGTAAGTGCTCTTTTTATATTTTAATATCTAGATTGAATCTTATAGTCCTCCTGAGAATCTCCTGAAAGGGAAATTCCACGATGTTCTTAATGTTTTGAGAGTCAGAACACTCTCTATACATCCCAATTGTGGAATTGGTATTTGCATCTGGTTATTTCTTCAAAATAATTTAAAAAAATATTTGTAAAGGTGTGTGTCGTTGACTTTTTACCATCAATCTAAAATTTCATCCCAACAGATCTTCCAATCTCTCGGTTAACAATAGTAAATTGCCATATTGACATTCTATTCAATGTAACTTTTATCTCTTTTCACGTACACCCCTGGAAATCTCTTGTCCTTTATCCTCCACAATGACTTTAAGCATCCCACTTTCGCGCACGAGCTGAAACTTTTTCAAATCGACACCCATATCGGCAACCCTATCCATTCGTAATTTACGGTGTTGCCCGAAGTTTTACGATCTTACCCGAAGTTTTACGACGTCATTCGGCTACGTCACAGCCACGTCCCGTTAATGAGAATGGGAACTATCAGTCAGCAAGCGGCCGGAATCAACGATATTGGATAGAGAGCGGATACCTATTTTTAGATTTTTTCTTTCATTTTGTAAGTGCATGTGAGATAAATTGTGGAATCCCATTGAAAAGTGGGTTTGCTATGCGAGAAATATTAGTGAAATATCTCACTAAACTGCTGTCTCCCTCGCACATTAAAGATATACGACAAATATATGTTAGACAATTTAATTAAATGTTTCTTTCTTTTATTATAATGATAAAATATAAATTATGATATTAAAGATAGTTTTGAAAAATCGTCACAAAAACCGATCGACAAAAAAAACCATTTTCAATGCGAGAGCGAGTCAGCGAGACAGACGCTTTAAGATTTAAGACTGAATTTTCCTTAGAATAAGATATCCTACATATTGGAATCACATAAATCAATAAAATATTAATATAAACCTATATACATATATAAATACATAATATCTTCTGAATTGACCTAATTTAGTGCGATTGTTAATGCATAATTACGTAATTGCTCGTTGAACTAATTTCACTTCTGTCATTCAAAGGATGCTCAATTACGGATTATAGTTCTGATTATTAATAATCCTGGCTAATGAAGAACATTTTCAAATAATAATCTAACCGCATGACGATATCTCTGAAAAATCTAGATGTTTTATTTTAACATTTTTATAGATCAACAAACTACGAAAAAATTGCTAAATTTGTATAATAATATTATAAATAAATAACTAATAAATCAGCCTGCAACTGTCCAGCTGAAGGGCAAAGACCTCTTCTCATACAGTTTTTTTTTATTTACTATAAATTAGAAGCATAATATTTAACTAAAATAGAAAAGTCTATCCAAACTAATATTATAAATGCGAAA
The DNA here is from genome assembly GCA_936450705.2 of Protodeltote pygarga. Classification (NCBI taxonomy): domain Eukaryota; kingdom Metazoa; phylum Arthropoda; class Insecta; order Lepidoptera; family Noctuidae; genus Protodeltote; species Protodeltote pygarga. The sequence goes on along the minus strand of OW388257.2, from coordinate 2,616,654 downwards.
GTAACTCTGTCTGTCTGTCTGTCTTTGCTTCACGCCTAAACTACTGAACCGATTTGTGTGAAATTTGGTACAGACATAGTTTAAGACTTGAGAAAGGACATAGGATAGTTTTTATTACAAAAAATGAAATAAAAAATAAAATTTATTCCGGACATACAGCGCCATTTATTGGTCAAGAGTCGAAGTCACTATTCCACGCGAACGAAGTCGCGGGCAAAAGCTAGTAAGCTATAAATTTAAAAGTTTATAAGCAGAAAACAAATAGGTTTTTCAACCCAAATCAATCAATTATTTTAAATAATAAATCAAGTTCGTATTGTTAACCCAATACGCACAATTGAAATGAGATCAAACGAGGAAGTGATTCATACAGTTTCTAAGCAAGTATTATATTTTTATAAAGATCAAACGGTTTCTACTGGAATTTTTACGTAAATCTTGAGTTCATTTCGTTTATATAATACTAGCTGCAACCCGTGACTTGGTCCGCATGAAGCACTCGAAAATTTATTTCCTATAAGTGAAATAATTTTCAAAATTGGATCAGTAGATCGGAAATTACTTCCGACATATACAAACTACCGCTTTATGATATTAATATAGATATTATTTGAGTCGTGATACTGACTGACTGCCAAGTCAGACGACTCAGGTTCGAACCCAAGGCGCGGCGCACCTCTGACTTTTCGTAAGTTATGTGCGTTTTATAATTATCACTTACTTCGTGCTAGACCTCTCCTAGAAATCTCTAAGGTGTACTAAACCAGCACGATGTTTTTTTTCACCGTTTTCTAGCAAGCGATACCTATTAATTACTAAAGCGCACATGAATCCGAAAAGTCAGAGCTGCATGCCTAATGCAATGCCTAAAATGCAAAGGGTCATTCCACTAGGCTATCAATGCATTAATCAATGTATGCATTAATCAATCAATGTATCATTATATTGATTGATTGTTTATCTAAAAATGCAAATTTTTTATACGTACTTTTAAATCTACTTAACGGAACAAAATATGAGTAAAAATAAACCGAGTGATAAGAAGCTTATTTTATATAATTATTTAATAAGAAAATTTGAAAAAAAAAAATTAACTGATACGGGTGGGAGTTGTTTTTTCAATTTTTCTTATTAAATAATTATATTAAATAAGCTATCATGTGCTATAACATGTAAAAAAAAACACAAAAAAAACTTATTTTATTTTACAAATAGAAAGCCTATCCTTGAGTTGATTTTGATAATTATACGGGATAATAAAATTTCATGGGTACGAAGCTGTGAAAGACCAGCTTCCGAAAAACTTCTCCTTTGTAGTTAATTATATACCTACTTATTTATTGAAATATATATCTAGAATTACAATAATCATAGCTTACTAAAACTTATTAAAAACAATTCAAAATCACACATATTATAAAACAAAGTCAGCAAACTAACTCTAAACTAACTCAGCAAATACTGCACCGATTTTCATGCTGTTGTCACTAAAGGATAAAGTGATTCTCGAGGAAAGTTGAAGTATATAATTTGTTAAGTTTTTGTATACATTGGCTAAAATATAATGACATTTGTTGGGGGTGTCGGAAAAATATAAGCCCGGTTGCCGCTACGCGATCAAAATTTCATGATTACTTTGGTCGCGATAATCAACAAGTACATAATGAAATACATAAATTATTTGTGTATAAGTTATAATACTAATAATTTATCAGTCATACACCATGTCGTAATATTTCAGTCACACACAGCACACTGTTATCCATCCTGATGCAAATAAATCGCAGTGCGGTGCTGATGTCAGGCCATTGTGAGAGCGCAAACCAGGGGAGAGTTGGGGAGTTTATATGCCACTCAAAATTAATAAAAAAAAGCAAAACGACTTTAGAAAACAAAGCTAGAAATAATACAAAAAGTTTCGTTTTAGAATCGGTGTGGCGCCAAAATTTAAAAACTGCTCAGTTTTTTCTTTCTAACTACTTTCAAAAACGAAGTATTTCTAGCTTTTTAATGTTTTGAAGTCGTTTTCATTTTCAAACACTTTAGTTTTAGAATCGGCGCTAAGATTTGGAACCCACTTGCTTTTACACCGACTTTAAAACGAAAGTGTTTGAGTTATTTCTAGCTTTTCAATGTCTTGAAGTCGATTTTATTTTTTTGTTAAAAAAGTTTTATAAGAAACCTATTTATTTTATAAGATTTTTTTTTTATTTAAAAAAGAAGAATTTTGCTGCTCGCGTCGCATGATGGAATTCCTAAATATAGAATTTCCCCTTTAACTGCTACGCTTGAATGGACATTTTTGTTCAAAACTTTCAGGATGCATCTCAACTCTGAAGCTTATTAAGGGCAATTAAGTTTAATTACATTTGTCATTATCCTACTAAATATAACTTCCAGCTAAAAGTTAGTTAATAAGCGACTTGTTTCAAGTATTGGCATGTCAGTGTTTTGGAAAAGTAGTGGGTGGATGAGTTATATTCATAATTGGACCGAGTAGTAGGCGCCACGATCGGGTTAAATAAAGGTATGATTCCGATCTCAGCTGCAAGCAGCAGTTTTGCCACTGTGGTGCTGTGAAGCAGTGTTGCCTGCTGCGCTGATTCCGAGCAAGGCAAGACACTGCCGCGCAGCAGTGCTGCATTAATTCCGCGCTGCTGGTATTACTGAGGCAGTACGACTGCGGCAGGCGAGATCAAAATCATACCTTAAGAATCACGGAGGCGAAACTGCGTGCTCAGCTAGTATGCAATAAAGAAAAATAATTTTGAACTAAAAATTTATAATCTTAAATTACTTTATTCAGCACTTGTTCAAAAAGGAATAATAACCACGCAGTATTCACAATATCTATTCATAGTTTCGCCATGACAAAGTTCCATAGAATTCGGATTATTCCGTATCTTTGTCTGAAACCTGATTAACTACGAAATCGGGCCGTCTTTAATCATTTTCACGCGGACAATGGTAGGAATTCCGCACGTAACAATTAATACATTCCGTGATGTGAGGCAGATTCACCATCCGTTTCGAATAATTCGAACAGCGGTTAATTGGAATGCGGAATCTACTTGTATAGTTGGTAGAACAACTTTTCCGAATTCGAGTTCCGGATTCGATGAAAGTTTTGATCAAGATTACTCATAGTATCATCCGTTTTACGCCAAAAAGATAAAGAGAAATGCGTGAAAAAAACATTAAACACTTCGAAATGTTTCGTAAGTTTACAATATTTTTGTTGACCGTACCATTAAGTGGATTCGGTATTTCGAAATTCATTGAACAAAGTAATGAAAAATTAATTTCATCACGACGTAATTATATTGTATTCAAAACAATAAATTGTGATTTTTATTGTTTTAATCTTATAGTATATTTTTATACTCTAAGGTTTAATTTATTTAAAAAATCATGGTGTGACAAAAAACTTTAAAAATATATTTTTTTGTATCTATATTTATTTACGGGATTCAAGTACGCATTTACGAAAATGTCAATACCATCGCACTAATAATGTTGAACTTTAAATAAACACTTAAGTTTTTGGGCACTATTATAAAATAATATAATATTTATTTTATTTCCGTTGTCTCTGCCTACTCTCTGGGAAACAGGCGTGAGTCTATGTATGTATGTATTGTATGTATATAATATTTATGCCGCCATAATAATATGAAATGTTGTAAAATGACGTTGTTACAGCTGATTTGCTTAAATTACAAAAGACCAGGATACAAAACGCGGTCCCACTTTGGTTACACGAAATCACTTAAAATATTTAGAGAATAGTCACGTAAAATATCTTGGTCGACAGCAGCAGATAATAGCAGAATTAATATAATATCTACAAACCACAATAGAAAGTGCTTTGCAAATAATCACCAACACATTTTGTATTTAATTTACTACAATTGTGTCCACTTAATGAAGAAAAACATGAATCTAATAATAGCAACGCATTTTAACTTACGGTTCGAATAAATACCTAGCACACATCTGTATAGTTACATAAACTATGGGCACTCTTCCTTCCCTAATGTTTCCATCAGTTACATCTGAACTTCAGTTAAAAGCGAATGACATCGGCATACCTTTCAGTTGAAGCCGAGTGAACGAACCCGAATACACCCGAACAAGCTCGCGCTTGCGCCAGTCCAAAATAACCCGACGGAGGGCGCTCGCTCCCCTCTTCTTTTGTTCCTATTTTGAAATTCAAAAAATAGAACCGAGAAGGGTGTTTCGGGATGAGCGTGAGTCAGTGTCGGACAGCACGCCGACGCGTGCGCAGCTTCCGTCGCGGAAAACGCGTCCTTTGAATTTTTAATTCCGGGAATCAGTTTTTTTTAAGTGGTGTTGAGTGGTTATGTGCAAGATTGGATATGGAAGTGTAATGTGAATAGTGGTTTTGAATATTTTTGGAATACGAAATATTCGGTATGTATTATTTAGTTAGTTCTTTTGAGTTACGCCATGTGTTGAAATCTAGAAATAATTTTGCAAATTTAATATTCATTATCATGCAAAATGGTAAAACAATGAATAAGTATATTTATTAAATTTAAGTTCAATAACGCCTCTATCATACAATAGCGGCACCCATTACAATGAAAAATTAAATAAAGAAGTTAATACTAAATTGTTAATAATATCATCTTATATTTTTAAATACATACAATAAAACATGAAATTTAAACATAAAAATTAGAGCCAATTAGGAACCGAATTATTATTATTACTTATTTAATTCAGAGAAAAGTACCTACATTCATACCATACACAAATTACGTTACACTATTATATATTATGTAATTATAAAATAAAATAATTAATGAGATATAGACCTGAACCCAATGCCTCACGAACGGACTGTCTAGTCTATCAGGAAACACTTTCAGAATGCTGTTAGTGCTTGCTCAGATACGCTGCAATAATGAGGCCGCTCTTCCTCATGATGGCTTGAAATCCATCAGTGCGCACCTCCATGAACATGCTTGAAGCACTAAAGTCTTGGCAGCTCCAACCACATTTTGAAAGCTGTTATTATACTGTACACGAAGGCGTTGAGTACTAGGGCGTAGGCTTAATCTTCTATACTTGCACACGTATATACATATAAGGTGAAATTGAATCATGAGCATTCCGGAAAGGGGTCTTTGAACTCATCATTATGGACAACTTTTACTATGGGAGCAACCCTATAATTGCAAGAAAAATCAGCTGTTACATTATGAAACAGCTTGTTTTTCCGATATCGGGGTTTGTCCCATAATAAAAGTTGTTCATAATGATGAGTTCAATGACGTCTTTTAGGGATACTTATGATTTCAATTTTACCCTGTACTTATAATAGGTACAATATAGTTCAGAATTTTCTCATCTATTTGTGAATCGTTTTTTTTTTCTTGAGTAGCCATTGACGAGCTTTAATCAATAAAAAAAATAATATAAAAACAAAAATTACGTTAAAATTTCGACTAATAGACGATCTCTAGTTATTACAATTAACACTTTGACTGCCAGACTGCAGACACAATGCAAATTCTATTGTTTGTCGGACACCATGTGTCCCCCATGGCGTTATAGCTGTTAATCATGGCATATAACAAGGTGTGGTTATAGTAATTATTTTAAACAAACAAATATTGTGTGGTTATAATTACAAACGCTCCAGTCAGTAGTCAAAATTCAACCGTATTTTTTTTAAACTAGCTTTCTGCACTTCTTCTCCATATAAACTTTTACTATGCCAAGTTTCACACTTCTCCGTGCGCATAATATACTTAAAAAGGAATCTGCAGTTTCGCTTCACGAATATATTTGTAGATTATTTTAAACAATTAAATATTGTATAGTTAATAGTAAAAATAGTTAATTATTCTTGAGAAAAATAACAATTAAAAGAAATCTGTACTCAGACCGACGACAGTGTCAGACAAAATTCAAGACTGATAAAGTTCATTGACCTTACTATTTGTAAATAACGTAAAAGCGCGTCATTTGCGGACAAGCTGTACATTATATAAACTACTACTAGTAGAATATTTTTAAACATATAGGTAGGTACCTAAAGATCATTGTACTATTATTATACCCATCGCTGAATTTAGATTATATAGGATAACAGCTTTCGGGTATGCAAATTTCCCTATATCCGTCACTATTCAAGCAAATAATTAACTAATTCCTTGTAACATGCATTCAAAATGTTATTGAGGTCTGACTTGCGTAAGGTCCGATGAGACATAACTGGCTAAGTGCGAGTTGGACTCGCACACAAAGGAAAAGAAACTCTTTTCTTCTATGGGGACCCTTTTTAATATTGTTTAATTTTGTTATTATTGGCCATAATAAATATTATTCAGATGCATTGTGCATAGAAGGGAATGATTTGGCTAGGTAGTTTTTGGCTGCGCCTGCGGAACCTTTTATATAACTTGCTGTCCTTCTCTGGCTTTACGTCAACGATCCATATGGAATATAATATTTAAATATAACGATACATGCAGATGCAGCCCTGAGATTCGTACTCGTGAATCATACTCGTACTGATGCCGATATCATAAAAAAAACTAATAGTTTAAAATATTTGTAGAAAAATAATTAAGCTAAGGATTTGAACCTACTACCTACTGGTTATCGGTCTACTTTATTCAACCCACCATAGCCCACTAAAATATCATAAATATGTTATTATGTAGACAAAATAATTTTTGAAACCCCGTAATGCGAAATTATTAAAAGCGGCGCTTAACGAATTAATAAAGAGTAGTTACCGACCTCATTTAAATGAATTGCTAGTGTTGTGCGAAATTACTGCAGAATCGTAATATCCGAAAAATGTATGCCAAACATCGAGAAATGAAACACAAAAAAAATCTATTGTTAAGCGTCTCTAACGTGCCTTTGACAGTTGAAAAGTTAAGCAGATTTTTTTTTTAAAATGATGATGATGATGTATCTAAGCCAAACCTATAGTCATAGAATACGAGTAGATACATTATATGGTATTATTTGAGTTCTTATTACGTATATCTAACAATTAATCGAAAAATTAAGGATTAATATTTGGTATTAAATTTTTCTAACTTTCTATCCAGTACTTTTCTGACAAAATAATCCTTAGTAAAAATCGGCAGGACTAATTCAAGTCACTGTAAACGTATGATCCATTAGAAATCATGTGTTAAGAAATATCGTGTGACTTCACTAGATATTAGCGATAAAGTTACATCACCCACTACAACCAAATTCATCATTTTCATCTATCCGAAACGTATCCGAATATTTCGAAACACAACACTATCTGAACGTTAATAATTCGCCCGTCCGTCGTTACTGTAAAGGGGCCAGCAGACGATCCAATGCGGTCGATAACATCAAGAATATTTTTGGGCCAATTTAGGCATCAGTAAACTATTTAAATTGTTTCAGTGTTATATAAGCTATTGATTTGTAATGGGATTTAGAAAATGAGTTCGGGGATTTCCTTAGAGAGTAATATAAACAGCTGTTTATGTTGGTAGGGAAAGAATAGTCGTTATAGCGTAAATAAATTAGACATGGGACGTTCAGAACGTTATTAAAACACCAGCGGTTTTCTAGCGGTATGGTTATCAGCAAATTAATGGTAACTACCATTTATGCACCTTGTTTCAGTAGAAATAAGTACGATTTTTGATAATGAACAACTTTTTCTCCAGAAGTTTCTTTCAGGTTTGCAGCTTCAATGCTTCAGGTGTTACAGGGAACATATAGGCGGCGGTGATCACTTACCATAAGATGATCCCGCCTATTCATTAGCCCTTTTTTCCATGCATAAAAATTGGTCAAGAATGTACTTTTATTATAACAACAAAATAAAATAAAAATTACCAAGAGGTCAACCCCCTCTCCTCCCACTTTTTTGGGAGTCATTTATCATCAACTTATACGAACAAAGTGAAATTAATTGTTACGCGATGTATACTGTCATCCAATTAGGAGTTCTGTTCTATAATTATCTCCGAAGTTAATCATCATGACAATATTAAAATGGGACCACCTTGAAGGTAAACTCTATTGAAAAAAAAAACAAAATTGAAAAAGAATAAACGTGTCGAATTGAGAACCTCCTTCTTTTGTCGGCGTCGGTTAACAAAAATACAGTTATCACGTCACAGACGTCACAGTAGCCCCTAGTAATTAAACAGAAGAGACTCAACCCGATAAATTTACGCTCAGCAATATTACATTGTCTGGTTCATCATTTTCCTCACCATAGCAGACCGTTTTATTTTGTCTGTTGGGTTGTGTGAGCATTTTATACAACGTAAACAGACTTGGCCTACTATAACATCATTTATTTGTAGAACGAAAGAGAAATTCTGACGTCATACTTTACACATCTACGCTTCTGTGGCTTAGCTGTGAAACATGACGTCAGAATTAATAATATAATTTATAAATACTTAGTATAAAATGTTAAATAATGAAAATTGATTTTTAAAAAATTGAAAAAAAGAAAATTTGAAAAAACAACTGATACGAATGGAATTCGAACCCACGATCTTCGACGTAACAGTATGCTAGTCGGATACAGTGGCTTAGCGGTCAGAGCGTCGACACGGTACGTCGAAGATCGTGGGTTCGTATCCCATCCGTATACTTACTGTTGTTTTTTCAAATTTTCTTATTAAATAATTACATTGAAAAAACATATATAATAGATCAGGTCTGAAAGCGCCGCGCCGTGGTCCTCGCCTGGTCATGCTCTTAAATGGCAAAAAAAAACAAATAAAATTTAATATTTCAGCCAATAATTATTAGGAAATCCATACAAATCTTTGCCTTTCCGAAAAACAATAATATACCCAATATTTAGTAGCTTCATTACATTAGCAAAATGTAATCAGAATATTTTCTTAAATCTATTTAAGGCGATGCTTATCACCACTTAATGTAATCACAGTCATTTTAAGTCACGGAAGAAAAAAAACGGCCTATTCCGACCAAATCGCATTTTACTGGAAGCACCACCATTATCATTATCACCCGATTTCCTTCAATCTTCCGCCGTCAGATGGGTAAAGGAGTCTTCATAATCATGACCACAGTTTAATAAACATACAGTATGGTAACTACGTGCAAACGCTCGAAAACGGCACACTCACACTCGTTGATACTGGAGTGATTTGCTTTGGAGTCGCGTCGTCGTTGTGCGAGTGTGCCGTTTCGCGTGTTTATACGTTGTTTCCGTACTATATGTTTATTATACTGTGTCATGACGTCAGTTACATCATTTTCTGTATTCAATCTTTTTCTTACTCACTCGCAATCAAAGACTTTTGATGGAAATACAATATACACTAACAAGCTAATACATTTATTTTCATCAAAAGCAATATTTTATTTAATTCGAATACTTTTTTTATATTAACAACTTATTTTTATTCGACAATAATATAATATGTCTAGCTCTCTAGACCTAGCTAGACCACTGACTTGCCAGTCAACGGTCACCACCACTAGGCTATCACGACTCTAACACGACTATAATTTATGTATTGTATGTTTCGGGTAAAAATAAATATTACTTTTTATCCTTTAAATTTTAACGTAAATAAAACAGCAAATAAAATTTTTAAGCATGCTTTTCGCGTACATAGCAGCTTCCACGATAAATTTTATTCACGCCGGCAATTCCGCCATCTTGTATCGTGCCCTTTGCTCAAACTGGAATTTATTATGTCTCAGTAATTTTGATAAACGCCAGCGTTCAAAGACAAAGCATTTATGAAGCGGATTCTGTTCTTAGAATATGTTGAGCTGGATGCGAATGTGGGTACAAAGAAATGTGAGACTAGACTGAGTAAATTATTCTAGTTTACGCGGCGTGTTAGAAGTCGTGTTGGTAATTTAGGGTGCGTTCAGAATAAATTTGCGTTATAAATAAATACTCCATCCTCCTAGCCTTATTATTTCCATTTCCAAACTTTGTTGGTCGGCTTCTAATCTAACCAGATGCAGCTGAATATTAGTTTTCTACGGAGCGACTGTCTATCTGACCTCCGCAACCCAAAGGGATACGATGTTCTGAAGTTAGATTAGTTATCAGAATTTTTTGAGGGTACTGACTCCCTATATCGACTGTCAAAGATCTTTACAACAACCGGGGCCAACATTGCAGCTTAACGCGCTTTCTGAGGCACAGAGCAAGTATAATACGCTCGTAACTTACAAAAAGTCAAAGGTGCCTTGGTTCGAATCTGAGACCTCTGACTTGCCAGTTTACGGTCATACCACTAGGTTATTCACTGCTCATAATATAATTTAGTAACTAATTATATCTCTCACTCTACTTCAAATAACAGAACATTGTTTCAAACTCACTTAATATTTAGCTGCTTGCTGTAATAATTTAATTATCTAACTTCTGACACAACAATTATGTAATTTAAACAACATCTAACTTAGTGACCCTTTGACCCGCTATCTGGCATAAGGTTTTAAGTTATGATAATAATATTAAGTCGAGTTCTTTGGTTTAATATTGGCGCTAATTCTCTTGCACACGCTCTAAACTAATTTAGACTCACTATCTGTCTTTCTAACAGATATCATTAGAAAAGGATTTTAAGAGCAAGACATTTTAAGAGCTGTCAAACTAGTCCATTTGCGTGATATCAACAAGAATTTAGTTGCCATGTCATAGTGGTATCGTCTAATTTTACTAATTTGACAGCTCTAATTTGATAGTTCAATTTGCTGTACATTTTCAATGGTGTTTATAAGAAAGAGATAAAGTTGGAGTAAAATTAATTTAGCGAGATGTACAAGAGAATCAGCACCATTGTCAGATAGTTTTGGGGCAACTAAATCTGTCACAGACGTAACTACACCAGCCTTTGAAACTTAACTTACCTAATTCAAAACACACTTTTAAAATTGCAGTTTCTCCTAAACCATAGAAGTTTTTTATTTATTTATTTATTTATAGACTCACGCCTGTATTCCCCAGAGGGGGTAGGCAGAGGTGTGCAGTACACCCACGTTTCGCCGGCTATGTTATAAGTCCCATGTAATAGGGGGCGAGCCTATTGCCATTAACCGGGCACAATTCCAGACTCCGTGCTGCTATTGAGAATTTCCTATTGGAAAAACCCAATAACATTTTGCCCGACCCGGGGATCGAACCCAGGACCTCGTGCTCAGCAGTCGCGCTTGCTACCACTAGACCAACGAGGCAGTCATAGAAGTTAGAATGTTGAAATAAAAAACGTTTTATAGCAAATTATATTAACTTCTTTTAAGTTTTTATATATGTTTAACATGTGTAACGGATGAACCGATTTTGATTTTGGTTTTTTATTAGAAAGGTGACTCAATCGAGAGTGTTTCTAGCCAAAAAAAATATTTAGGCTAATTTTGTTAATAAGTCAATCTTTAATTTTTCCTTTAAACATATTTTTAAGTCCAATAAACAGCTTGGTATTTTATTATAAAAGCAAAACCCTACAAAATATTAATGAACATTATGTAAACAGTGAAGGTAAACGCGCATAATTTATGTTTATTTCTAGTATGTGGTGTACAAATGAATATTTTGTCTTATACTTGCGCACCCCTTTGAAGTTTATTATTAGGTATATACCTACCTATAAACAAAGATATACCTATCTCCCTGCAGACAGTCAAGTTCTTCCTTGGTAAAATCATTTAAACTGCCGTGTTTGTCTCAGTATAGTAATATACAACTTGCTTCAATTTGATGTTTCACTGTCTGTTGTCAGCACAGAAACCGAATGAGCCATAATGCATTCGTAGATATTTTGAGTACCTATTGTTAAGTTCCAGAAAAATAAGCTTGTCAGATACAGGGGCGTGTTTGCTATACATTTTTCCCGAAACCCGTCTTAAAGCAATATTAAATTATGTTTTTATTAGGAATAAATGCATAGATTTTTAAGAATTTTTTGTAGTAAGAAAAAGTCGATTACGATAAATAGCTTAGTTGCAAAGCGACTGGGGGCTTTACCTAGCAGGTCGTGGGTTTAAATACCCCCTAAATTGATATTACTTTCTACAAAAAGCTTCTATTAAAATTTTACATGTACTTATAGCTTTATTAAGACAACAATCTCTTCCCTAAAATTCTTAAATTTGCTAGCAAAATAACCAAATCTCTTTAATTAAAAAGTCACCAGTCACGAAAATGCTGACAATAGCTTACATAACGAACGATTAATATACATCATGACGAAGAAATCAACAAATCATGCATTCAATCCCGACTTTCCCTAATATTTACGAGTGTCTCATCCTTCCCTGTTGACTCTTGATGCTACAATAACGGGACAAAGGTGCGGATATGCCGACGTCCGTGTTTCCCGACGTTTAGGTACACGTCATATTGAGAGAGAATTCCGCCGTGCATCCGCACCGGCGGCATCCTTTGTAGGGTTCGTGTATAATGGAGTATTCTTTTGATATGATTTTAAAGTAATTTTGATGCAGTTTGTGGTATTTTGTGTGGCAAAGTTTAAAGAATTTTGTGTGCAGTATATGAATATTTTGTATCCTTTGCGACTTAATACTTGAAATAATTTCGGTTGCTTTAGTTGTATGAAAACGGCGATGTAATTTATTTGCTATGTTTACCTTTAAAATTGTAAGGAAACCTACCGTTTGTGATTTAATGCTTTAGTTTATACTTAGGGTCTACACACAAAGTAGATTCGGTACATTCGATTCGGTATTTTGGAAGAAATTTCATCGGGACTTCTTCGAAAATACCCAACCGAATGTGCCGAATCGACTATGTGTGTAGCTACCCTTACATTTCACAACTTAAACATAAATTTAAACTTAATTTTCCGAAAGCAAACAAAATAATTATGCTTCTTGGAAAAAAATAATTTTGAATTTGAAATGGACAAAACTTTAACAGGTCTAAAATTCTTGTAAAAAGAAAAATCTATTTGAAGAATTCTGCTCTAATCAAATATTCCTTGAAATTTGACATACAGACACCAGTATATGTAATCATTACTCGTGTAATTATTCTTATGTTCTAAATATCAATGTAGGGAACAAAATAATAAGTACGTCTAAATACGTATTAGCAAGCTATTTTTATGTGAGAAGCAATTAAAATAAATTAGTAGTTTCTTTTGTTTCAAGGTTTTGTAAAAATAAATGTTTTAAAAAGGTTAATAAACTGAAGATATTGTTTTAGGTTGACAACGGTGATAATTATACTCGTAGTAATTATACTATCTAAAAATGGCGAACCGTAGCTAGTCTCTGTATTAGACATTTCAATGCTACTTCCACTAGGTTGTTTGGTTTCCTTCTAGGTATACATCTTCATTTTATCTAGTGTCAGAATTTAAGTCGTAAGCCTATGACCTGACTTTACTTACCATCAAGCATATTTCTCATTGGGCTGACTTTCTTAAGTTGTTTTATCTTCACCATCACCATAATCTAATAAAGCGTTTAAAACCCTATGGTCCAAGAAGAAAGAACTATTATTACTTGACAAAATATTGTCAAACGATACATTTGTGATTTATTTTTGTGAAATATAAAAGAAATAATAATTATTTATATATGTATGAACATAAACATTTTTATAAAGCATTTATGCATACTATGTGAGTACTGAAGTAGAAATTTTTGAAGAAAGAAAAAATCGATTACGGTAAAGCCATGTGACAAAGCCCCCAGTCGCTTTGCCACTAAGCTATTTGTAACCCGTGTAGATAGAAATAAAAATAACTCAATTTTGACATCAATTTATTAGGATTTTACAAGTACCTATATGCACACCACTTAATAAAATCGTTTACGTAATATTACTTATACGATTTAATAGAGTGGCAAAATACTATAAGCATTTCATAAATGAAAATGGCGGCCAAATTAAAAATGAATCCGTTTTCCAATAATATTATTACTCACGTAGCATTCGTTATAACGAGACAGCCGTAAACTTCACAGGTTGACTCGAATACGTGAATTTTTCAGCACAATACACTTCCCTCTCGAAATTGTTCAAAATATCGAAAATGTTGCCAATAAAAATTGTTTTCTATCGAATTTTTGTTCATTACAGCCGTATTGTGTGGTGTAAGTGTTAAGAGATGTTTTTTTAAGGTTTAATGAGTTCTTTTTCTGGTGCTGAGTATTGGTATAAGTAAATGTTATTTACGACTAAAAGCTGAATTGCGGCTATAGCTGAGTAGTTGACTCTAAATTTCAATAGGGTTGGCTATGTTTTAAGAAAAAGTCGTGACGTATCAGAAAGACAAGAGACAAGCGCAGGATAGAAAGAGGTGGCGATTGCTCCACCGACAAGAGCCTAGCTCTTAAATATATATAAGAAGAAGAAAAAGCTAGAGTTTGATGACAGAACTAGTACCTAATAGTGAAACTATGTTATAAAGGGCCTTCTCTTTTTGTTGTGTGAAGCTAGAAACTTGAATTTTTTACAGTAATTAGAGGCTGATTTTAGTACTCGATATGAACCCAACTAGATACCTTTACCCATTTTAAAGATAAATACGTCACGAGGGGTAGTACAGAGGTTCTATTAGAGTTCCATTATTCTACGGAACTCTTTGAAATGGCAAATAAGTCCTCTAGTTCAAGACTAAACTATCGCCATCTTGTTCAAAAACTGACATCAACCGGGGATAGAACTATAAGAAGAATAACAGCTTTTCACTCAAACCAAACAAATGCAATTCCAGATAATCGAGGCCACGAATAAGCTTGTTCCGACAACACTAATTGGAGGGACAGATAAATGATTACAATTTTAATTGTTTCCCAAGTTTTGATTGAAGATGGTCCCGAGAAGCATCAATCTTTGTAACCGAAAATTGATGGAAAAATTAAAAACATCAATCTTATAAATCTTGGTGTTGGAAAAAAAACCTTTTTAAAGTATTACTTTATTGAGTAAAGTAAGTCTTTTCTGATTATATTCTGTTCTTCTTCTTCTTAATCGTGTGGTTGATTAACAACCTGATGTCAGAGTTTAGGTTACAACCATGGAGCATTACCATTAGCAACCATGGAGTTTCTTGCCAGGTTCTTCTCCATGAAGGGTAGGCTGCCCTAGGAACTGGCAACTAGAGTCACTCTTATAACAAACAATATTAGAATTATGACTATTCATAAGTGCCTAATGGTCTACATGAATAAAAATATTTTGATTTTGATTTTGAGGTAAATCGTCCTTAGGCCTCTGACGTGACTTTACACACTGCGCTAGTTTCCTCACGATGTTTTTCCTCACCGTTTTAGCAAGTGATAATTATGCTGGTTAGCTGGCATGTCATATAGACGCAATAGAGATAGATAAAACGCTAGAGCTACAATCTGGAAAGAACATAGGTACCTTTTATAACGTAGGCAAGATTATTAGCGATTTCGGAAAGGGATGGAAAGTTGGTAAAGAAAATATGTTATATTTGTATTTCACCATCATCCGATATCCAGGATTAGTTTCAGATAAAAGAACTCTTCAACGGTCAACAGCGTAGATATACAAATTACAAACTTTTGCATATGTACGTAGGTACGTTTAGTTTTGCTATTCTAATATAAAAGCTTGGTCAAAATTGTTGTTTTTATAAAACCTTATTATTGTTATTAAATCCTATCCTTTCAATATAAATAATTTTCTAAGTTGAATGTCAAGATTCTCTATAAATACGTCCCTTTGACGTACAAAGTACAAAGTTGGTATTGGGTCGTACGACACAAAATCAAGTAGGTATAATATTTACTAAGAGCTAATAGCGATCCTATACGGTGAGAACAAAAGCTGTCAGTAGTATTCTGAGTTAGGGCTTACTTCTTATCGTGTGGTTGATGAACAACCTGGTTTAAACCGCCCGTAAGCCTCTGACATGGCTTTACATTGAAATATGTCTCAGGTGTGCTGGTTTCATCACGATGTTTTCCCTCACCGTTTTAGCAACTGATAATTCATTTATAATACGCACATAACTTACGAAAAGTCAGATGTGCGCGCCTTGTGTTCGAACTCGAGACCTGTGAATTGTCAGTCTACGGTCATACCCTTTAAGCTAGCAGTACTATATATTCTAAACATATATATTCTATAGGGCTTACTATTCTAAGCATATTCTAAGGCTTACATAGATTTTGTGGGGATCTGGTTAAAGCTACTGCCACTCTCACCCTTCAACTGAGCTTTCCATAATCCTACTTGAAGTATTAAAAGTCGAGGGACTTCGGGCCACGATTTTTAATCTTAGAGACTAACAAAATATTAAAAACCAAACTGATAGTTGAACACAAGATATCGTGCTTAAATTTAACCTTCTAAAATAACGAAATCATACCATTTCTCAAACAAATCTAATTTATTTTTAACAAATTAATCTTATTTTGTCTAAATGATATTACCTAAATCTTTCCCGTAACACAAATACCTAGCTAATGACATGATATAATGGTTTGAAACACGATAACTAACGGCCTACATTAGAGAAACCTGAATTTTAGTAAAATTAAGTTACAAATAACAATAGCTTAAATTCACTGAAACCAGAATAAGTATCTCATTAATTTGTCTCCATAAATAGGAGCGAAATTTTCCTTAAACTAATATTAAGCTTGAAATTATATTCGAAATTTATTGTAAGCACAGCGCGTTTTCTTATCAAATTTCCGACTCGATTAGAACAAAAGACGTTCGTTCGGATTCTCAGTCGTATTCAATGCGCGCTCATTTCCATACTATTAAACCTCTATGGTAGGCATGCGCCATTTGGTTTCGGCCGATACCAAATTGGATGGCCGAAACCAAGTTTATTACTCCGTTATATGACGCACACAGACTGAGTTGTTAAGATTTGTAATTTTTGATTGATTAAGTTTTCCAGTAAAAATTATTTTTAGTATTTAGTTCATTAGTAGAAAAGTACAGTGTTCACATACCTATATAAAAAAATGTTTATCAGGTAAAAATATTATTGTCTATATGAATAGAAATTAATTTATCTAAGAATTTAGCAGTTTATTTTAAACAATGTGTGTAAATCTAAATCAATCAGAAATAAATCACAGATTTTGCATTTGTATCGATTCAAACGCGTTAGTGTACAAAAAATGTTAGCGTTGTCTCTACCGATTCATGCATTTGTACGTAACTATAACTGGAATTGGGATGTATTCAAAGTTTTCTGTCTGCGATTGTCGGTTTGCATTAGAATTGCGGCCTCTGCGCGTAGAAAATTCCATTAAAAATATTATAAGAAGACATCAAAATAAAGTATTGAAAAATGAATAAACTTTTTAGATAATGTTAATCCTAACAAACGTTGTCAATTAAGATTTAAATGATAAAAACAAAAACCACAAAACTACACATTAGGCCGAAACCGAAAATCTTGGCCTCCTATAATCTCGGCACTTCATATAAAACGAGTCTATGCGCGGCCAAAATGAATGTCACCCTTATCTTTCCGTATGTTTGTTTTACCTAAATAACACACATTATGTATACTAGAAAATTATATTTACCACCAAAGAGAGCTAAATGATTTAAATTAAACGTAGATTTTTATTTACCTACAGTTAATTGGATTTGTTCAAATATTTGCTTCCAAGCTGTAGAAGTAGACGTACAGTTGGGAAAAGAAAATAAAAAACCGCCTACACTGTTTCCATGTAAATACAGTACTGTAAATTCATTATCACCTGCTCCGTGCTTCGGCTAGCACGTTTAGCCGTTGGCCCCGGCTCTCATTATTCTTTGACAGTCCATATAAAGGGTCAGTGCAACTTTTAATAAGATTAGAACGAGATATTATGTCGTTAATTTGTGGCTGTTTTCAAAAAATGTCCCGATGCTCCTAAAAATCCCAAATTTCCCAAACCGACTTTCAATTTCACCGGAACCAGATTATTATATTACGAAAAAAATACACGTCCATGTTTTAATATTTCACGCCTGTCATAAGCTTGTCCAAATGTGTTCCGGCCCACGCCACTCTGTATCCACAGATTAACCGTCGAGGTCGGATACCAGTCTCCTGGGGCCACAGGCTAAAAAAAACAAATGCCAAACTTTTTTAACTTCCCTTTTTTCCCCAGTTGCGCATGCTTCACGTAAAACTACTAAAATAAACCGCATTTTAACGACCCTCCGTGAAATAGAGCCGGTTTTTTTTTCGTTTTCCTTTTTTGAATTACGGTACAGGTTTTGTAGCTGGAGTTTTCGGCCCAATTTTTGGGTACTCGACTGTGTGGAGAACGGTTTGTCCCAACAGAATAAATACTTTTTTTGCAGGAATGTTTTGCTTGAAATGATGGGCAGGGTTAAACTTAAAGATTTAGGTCGGGTGCAGTGGTGTCAGATGCTAAGTTAGCGCAAGTTAGAGCTTCCGGTTTTGTCTCTAACGTCGTATATAAAGTTTGGAGTTAACTTAAATTGCATTTGTATTGCAGACCAAGCAGTTGATTCAAATAGTTAATTTGGGTCTACACAATACTTTCCCTAAACTTTTGACACCCAAAAAGTATCAATCTAATTCCAAAAAAGCACTGATAGCCTAGCGGTAAAATCGTTGGACTGCCCAGTCAAAGGTTGTAGGTCAGGTAGAACTCAGGCACGCACCTCTGACTTTTAGAATTTATGTGCGTTTTAAAAATTAATTATCACTTGCTAAAACGGTGATGGAAAACATCGTGAGGAAACTAAATCTAAAGCACATCTGAAATTTTTCAACGGTGTGTAAAGCTATGTCAAAGGCCTACCGGCGGTTTAAACTCTGGCATCAAGTTATTCATCACTACATAGTATAAAACAAAGTCGCTTCCCGCGTCTGTCTGTCCCTATGTATGCTTAGATCTTTAAAACTACGCAACGGATTTTGATGCGGTTTTTTTAATAGTAACCATGGGAAGCTGGGGCGGGTCGCTAGTTAAATATAATGATAAGAAAGAAAATAAAGACATATTACTTACTTTTATGTATAATACCGACAGTTCTGGTCATGACATAATAGTTCCGAATAGGTTTTCTGAAGAGCGTAAAATTTGAATGGTCACGTTAGCTTTTGAATGTTTTATGAGGGGAACTGATTTTTATACTTTTGGTTCATGTGTTTTATTGTGTATGTGAGTATTTGCTTTTTACTTCTTATTTGTGTTTGAATATTTCAGTTCTTTTATAGTTAATATGGATATGTAAAATAGGAGCCAATTTATTATTCATAATA
This sequence comes from Protodeltote pygarga, assembly GCA_936450705.2. Taxonomy (NCBI): domain Eukaryota; kingdom Metazoa; phylum Arthropoda; class Insecta; order Lepidoptera; family Noctuidae; genus Protodeltote; species Protodeltote pygarga. The sequence continues at coordinate 2,597,413 of OW388257.2, read as the reverse complement.
CTTTTCAATACTAGTAAAATCTCTGTGTTCTGTTCACTAGCACACTATCTTACTACACCTTTAGCTAGTCACAATCAACCTTTTAGACTTTATTTATAAAAATAATATAAGTATTTTTTTTGGCGTAAAACGGTTTTGTCATCAAAACTAAAGCTGTGTACCAAATATTAGATCAATCTGTACACAGGAAGGAGGTGAAATATTGATTACTAAATTTGAACCAAATAATGAACAGGTCAAGCTAAGTAAAACCGTTTAAAAATAATTAAAATCAAATGTTTATGAGAAGTTTCGTTTCCTTGATTTTTCCTTAAACATTGTCAAAATTCGATAACCTGTTACTAAGAAGGAAAATCATGGCAATTTTTTTTTTTTTTTATAGACTCACGCCTGTATTCCCCAGAGGGGGTAGGCAGAGGTGTGTAGTACACCCACGTTTCGCCGGCTATGTAATAAGTCCCATGTAATAGGGGGCGAGCCTATTGCCATTAACCGGGCACAATTCCAGACTCCGTGCTGCTACTGAGAATTTCCTAATGGAAAAACCCAATAACACTTTGCCCGACCCGGGGATCGAACCCAGGACCTCGTGCTCAGCAGTCGCGCTTGCTACCACTAGACCAACGAGGCAGTCAATCATGGCAAAAATATTAAGTAAATGGTGTTTGTAGAATAAGATAAAAGCCAAAATATTTTTTGGCCTTAGCCCATGACCTCGAGGAAGATATCCTTATCAGCCAAATTACTATTTTTTTATTAGGGTTCATTATAATAACAATGTCTTACCTATCAACATCATCATTACGATGGTAGTACTATTTATAGCTAGCTATTATTTTTCTAATACTTACGTATATTACTAAGTTATTTTTATAATATTTAAAATAATATGGCTCTTTGAAATCTATTTTAAAACTAAGTACACAAAAGGCCCCATCTGAATATTAATATTGTATGTGGGTTTTTAATTCTATAGGCTGCCCGACGAATGATACGTTCGACCCACATACCGGTGCCTGATAAATTAAATTTCGCACCAAACTGACAGCTGGAGTGATAAACGAAATAACAGAGCTATGTAGGAAACTCACTGCACATCGTGTGGTTTTGGTTTTGTGTGCAAAATATCTTTATAATGGCAATAGGCTCGCCCCCTATTACATGGGACTTATAACATAGCCGGCGAAACCTGGGTGTACTGCACACCTCTGCCTACCCCCAGTGGGAAATACAGGCGTGAGTCTATAAAAAAAATATCTTTAAAATTTAAGTGATGCTATAATAAAGTGGATATTTATTAACATTTTATTTTTCTAGTTCAATTTGAATATGTAGGTACAAAGACGTAAGCCGATCCTATTGAAAGATTGGTGTAGCTATATTGCTATGATAAATTAATGGTCCATTTTTGGAATTGGAAGGTTTTTATATTTCATTTATATTTTTATATTATATATTTATGTATATACGCTTATATTTTTATTTTTATTATTATATGTATACTTATATTTTTGTAACTGCGTTAGATTATAACGAATTCTTTTTTTCTTTAAATTTTAATAAAGTTATTTACTTTATACAGTGAGAGTTCTGAAAATTAATTAACACCTAAATCAAATTGCAGACCTCGAGTTTTGAAACAAGAGAACTGAATCCGTGTGATTGGAAAATTGAGCCTAATGAGAGTTGGGCAGCTTAATTCCCAGTCAAGAGTGATTTCAACGGTAATTAATTTGATCAATTTGATTGTGGGGTTGAAACCCTAGGGTCATGGGGTCCAAGTGCGCGTCTCCTGTACAAAGAAATTGCTCGGAGACTAGTCGACTGCACACGTGATCAGAAGGCTGGTTATTTCTTTGCGCAAAGAATCAGCATTGCCATCCAGCGTGGCAATGCTGCCAGCCTTCTGGGCACGTTGCCTGCAGACGACGGTGATGGGGAGGAATTCTTTGACGCCTTCGCGTAACTTTTGTATAAATCTTTAATTGTAAATGTAAATATAAGTTATATTATTAATTCATAAATGTTAATTGTAGTAGTTATTCAATGCCAAATGGTATAAATATTATAAAATTTGATTGTTATCACAAAGCAATTAGGATCATTTTCTAAGCAAGGCAAATCATAACATTTAGTTGTCCAGAAATGCGTGCCTTATCAGGTTGCCTAGATTCGTACCCAAGTCTAACCTCTAACTTTATGTGTTTAGATAATGTACGCATTAAAAAAAAATCTATGGTTTATCTATTCTCAGCCTTTTGTATATATTTCTTGGCTTATTATTTTAATAGTATAATTATTACAATTATAATATAGAAGTTCTTAAACTTTCGCGAATTGGAATCATGTTTTAAATATTATTTCGGGTCTATTCGCGCACAGATAATTCAAAATTTCAAGGCAAAATTCAAGGTTAGTTCAATAATGACTATTTTGAATTATCTGTGCGCGAATAGACCTGAAATAATATTTAAAACACAATTATAATATAGTCTATTAAAATTTGAAAAACAACACTGTTATATGGGTTGAATTCGGACCCACGATCTTCGACGTACCGTGCCGTCACTCTGACCGCTAAACCACCGTATCCCACCAGAATCAGTAGAAATTTCGAATCTCTTTCTACACCTAGAGAGTGAGATAATATAAGTTGTTTTTTTTGACTCGTGGTCGCAGGCAGACTCCACCACGAGTGCTGCAAAGCACTCAAAACGTCAGGATTGTATTATCAAAATAAAAACGCGAGTTATATCCGTTAAAAAGTAGTTTCATTATGTTGAGTGTTCGCGAAAGTTTGAGACTATATTAATTGTATTATAATAAGCTATCATGTAAAAAAATCACAATAAATGTAATTGTATATTTTTTGTACACAGCAACTTTTCTTTTATATCTTTTCCGGTAAAAACCGAGTCATGACAAACGGTAGTAAGGTGTAAGTTTTACCTGGTCGCTGTCACCGTTAAAATAATAAATTGTCGCCAACACAAACTTTATAAAGTATAATCTTTAAGGAAAAGTCGCTACCGTCGATATTTTTAGACTCAAAAGGGTAGTAAAGACTTTTTGATCTGTTTCTAAAAACAGGTTGTAATTACAAAGATTAAAGCAATTAATAGCTTTATGCGTGGGTTTACCCAAAGAAAATTTTCCTTGAATGTGAATGTGGATTGGTCTTTTCGCCCCCTCATTTTAACAAAAGACCAAATATTGAAACTCAAAATACCTTCTATTATTACAACTGCAAAGTTTAGAACACTAAGTTGGATACGTAATGTATTTCAATAGATATTACCACACCCTAGGCGTAGAAAGAGATTTGAATTTTCGACTAATGCTGATGAAGTACGGTGGCTTAGCAGTCCGAGCGTCGACACGGTACGTCGAAGATTGTGGGTTCCAAATAATGCCATCCGTATCAATTGTTTTCTTCAAATTTTCTTATTAAAAATTATACCTTTTATTACTTTTTATTTTTAGGTAAACATATTATAGACTTACGCCTGTACGCGTGTATCCCCAGAGTGGGTAGGCAGAGGTGTATGTAGTACACTCACGTTTCGCCGGCTATGTTATAAGTCCCATGTCATATCCAAAGCGAGCCCAATGCCATTAACTGAGCACAATTCCAGACTCCTCTGCTAACAAGAATTTCCTAAAAGAAAAACCCAATATTTTTCAGTATTTTAATAAAATCGTAACCGACATCGAAAACGGTCATTTTAGCCATTGTTCTGAAAACAAAATATTTATTTTCCCCATCGAATTCACGCGCTGCCAAGCTTATCGCCATCATCAGTAACATTTGGTACATTTCTACTTTGATACGTCCATTCGTAAAGGCTTTAATTAAGCTTTTATTGCCTCGAAATCGATTGCTATCATTTGCATATGAATGTTGTTTTTTGTTTACGTGAAAATGTTGTGAGAATTATTTTGCTTTCATCTATACGAGTATGTTTGGACGTGACCGTTTTTCGTGTTTTGTTATAATAGGGCCAGGAATTATTTGGGATATAAGCTTGTTTTATGGTTTTTCATATATCTTTGTATACGAGGTCATAAGTTATATACTTAAGTTTTATTTAATTAAAGTACTCTTCTCATCTCATATGGGTATATCTCAATGGGTTCCTCCAAATGGCAGAAGACATCGCAGCAGACCCAGACGGAGATGGCGGGTTGAACTGGATTTTTCCCGGGAGGACTGGATAATTAATAGAACAATAGAGAAAAAGAAAGATTTTTAGCTGTATCGTGGGTTGGGTGGTGGTATACATAAAGGTTTTAAATTATTTATTAATGGATGAAAAGAATTGCAATACCCACATTTCTTGTCAATTACGTCTAATGATTTGAATATTGGTGTTTCGTGGGGGATTCTAATACATTAATAGACTCACAACCAATTTATGTTGGCTTAAGTACTTTGAGTTATTTCAGTACCTTTGATGAAAATATTTATTCGCCCACGTATAAAAACCACCTAAATATAAAATAGATTCTATAAGGCTCAAATTGAATCGACGTGATAGCTTTATCCTCCGGCTTCGCTCTCTCTTGGTTCAATAGCTCTAATACTACAGCTTGGCAAAAAAGAGTCTGAAGCGATGACAGTTGGAATCAAAAATAAAAATCTTTAAAACGAAGTTTGTGAGTACTAAATAACTTAAAAGTTATAAGTTGATTCATTTATTTTATTTGATTTTTTGATTTTAAATATTCGATGACGAAAAATTCGTCAAAGAAATAAGTAAGTACCAAATAACTTGTCATTTTGAATTGTAATATGAGTAATGGGCTAGTGGCGCCCCCAATTTTTGCAGACTCTTTTTTGCCAAACTGTCCGTGAAGACAAACAAACTAGTAAAACAGCAGCCCGACAAACCAACACACTTTCACATTTTTATTACCTATAAGTAAGATGATGAAAATATTGTGTCCTTTAGTGCTGTTCCGATAAATTATCCATATTTTTTTTGGGTCAACTTATTGTCTCCGAAAAATAATTTTAAATTATGCCGATAAAGCATAAACAGAAAATATTTCTTAACGCCAAAAAGCACATTTTCAATCTCCCTTAAATCGCATGGGACAATTGAAATACCCGTTTGAATATACAAGTACCACCATTAAGACATACCATGGCACCGAATGTGTCTCCAGTGTCGTATTCCGAACCTCTGAAGCGAAAACCAATAACGTAAATAAGGCAAGACCGACTTCCCCTGAAAGGTTACGACCATTGCAATTTCTGGTGGTATTTAGAATGCTTAAGGAATTTATAAGATAGATTTTATGGTGATACCCATCAGCAAAAATAAACTGGCTCAACTGAAGTAGTCCATCCTCTCAGTTTTTGGAAGTTAAATTCAAGTTAAGTCCGTACCTTGGAAAGCAAGTTAAGCAGTTGGCTCCAGCAGTGAAGATCTTTGACTGAATAGGCAGTCAGTACCCTCATAATCCTTACAACTGATTAAACTTTAGAATATAGTATCACTTTGGGTTGCAGCCTAATCTGGTTTGGAAAAGTTTGGGAATAATAAGGCTGATGGTGATCACAGGGGTAGTTTTAGTAAGGTAAGAATTCCACACTCCCCTGTCTCTTCCCCAGGAGGCCGGGTGCCTTTGAAGGTTTCCCCCCATAAACAAAAAATAAAGATGATAGTATCTTATAAAAATGTTGTAGGAAAAAATCTTATTGCGCTGTTTCAAGCTATAATGAGAGGAAAATGATAAACTAAGCTCATCCACCAAAAATGTCTAGGTCACGGCTTCCACATAATTAATTTAACAATATAGAACAACCTTGACAGGTATGCGTGACGTTTATTAATTAGCACCGTGACTAATTTGTCAAATTGTGCTAGGCAGTAATTAGTCTTTGGTAGAAATTTCTAGATTTGTAGGTTAATGTCATTTAGATTTATTAAGCATCGTTAAAGGAGTAACTCACGTTAGTTTTGGGAGTTCATTGTCGTAAATAGAAATATATAATTCGAATTCCTGTACAAGAAGAGAAACAAATTGTGTTGGATTATGACAATGATGGAAGATGGACCAAACGGTGATAGACCAAGTCTCCAAATAACAGAAGCTACCGATCAACACTTTCCATCAAGCTGAAGATCAAGGTTTATGGAGGCTACTCATTAACCTTGATTGAGTTGTCATGGCCTATTGGTATGACCGTTGACTGACAAGTCAGAGGTCTCAGGTTCGAAGCCAAGGCGCGCACCTCTGACTTTTCACGTGCGTATTATAAATTAATGAACACTTATTCCGTGAGGCATGGAGTACTTAAGTGATAATTATTTATATGTAATTCATATATGACGTCGCGGCAGACCCAGAAGGAGATGGCGGGACGAGCTAGATGGTTATTTGGAGGATTGGCCGCAGAAAGCGCAGAACCGGGATGAATGGAAGGAGGGTAGGGAGGCCTTTGCCCTGCAGTGGGACGATAACGGCTGAAAATAATAATAAATAATTCATATATGGAAAGCACGTAAAGCCGTTGGCTTAATGCCTGATCTCTTTCCGTTCGTATCAGATTGCCGTCCCATCGGACTATGATAGTGAGGGAATAGAGAGTGCACCTGTGTTGGGCACACACTTGTGCACTATAATATCCTGCGTCGATAGCCAATTTTCGTTGAGATTGGCCGCTATGACCAAAATTGGATTAGAAGGACATTATGTATAAAAAATATCATGTTCAATAAACATTCCATTCATTTCCTTATTCTACATACTTATGTAACAATTTGATCATATTGAATAAAAATTCAAAAATCTACATAGAAAATCTAATCTCAACCACTTTCCCCAAGCATAATTTGCTCGCGTTTTCAAACATTTCACAGTTAAAACCACTAATAACTGCTGGTGGTCCACTGACCGGCGCTTGAGTTGAAACGATAAATAACCATTAGTAAGAACAAAAGCGTTTAAACAGCGTATAAATCAGCGTTCGGTGTTTACGAGATGTAGTGAAGTGAAAAGTCGTAAATAATGTGAAAGTATAATGTTCGGTGTATGTGTAGTCCATATACATATATTTTATAAGAATCTTAATTATAATAATTATAATTATTTCTATAAGCAGTGACAGCCTAGAGGTATGAACGTTCGCGTGAATTTATGTATGTTATAATGTAAATATTTAGCTTTGTTTCTTTAACTCATCATCATCTGCCTAGCCTTTTCCCAACTTGTTGGGTCCGGCTTCCAGTCTTACCAGATGCAGCTGAATACCAGTGTTTTACATGGAGCGACTGCCTATCAGACCTCCACAACCCAGGTACTGGGTTACACGATACCCCTTGGTAAGACTGGTTGTCAGACTTTCGGGCTTCTGACTACCCGTAACGACTGTCAAAGATCTACAATTAACAGCCGGGGCCAATAGCTTAACGTGCTATCCGAGGCACGGAGAGTGATAATTTATAAAACGCACATACCTAACTTACGAAAAGTCATAGGTGCGCGCCTTGGGTTCGAACCCGAGACCTCTGATTTGCCAGTCAACGGTCACCACCACTAGGCTATCACGACTCACTCAGCTTTGTTTCTTTTACTATTTACTACCAAAAAAGTTACTGAAATGTATTCGACTTTAAAAATACGATTTTCGTAGCTACCACTCTCAGCCACAGAATTTATCTTTCCTGTTTCCTAAACAAAGCTTAGCACAAGCTTGTAAATCAACATCGAATGTTTACAAACTTTGCCACTATTAGTGCCAAAGAACTGTAAACAAGTTGCAAGAAAACGATAAAATTCTAGTGTTAGTGCCTTAAGTTTGTGTTCTTCAAAGTTGTTGTGTAGCGGTTCGTAAAGTGCCAAGTGGTGGATTTATTTAAGTACAATATAGACTTAAATAAATTTTAGCACTATGTTACTGTGTCAAATAAATTTTAGTTGTATGTTTGTATGTGTAGTAGATGTCACTATTTTAGTGGGTGCGAGTCTCACATAACCGTACGTCCTCGGACGTGCGGTATGCAAAAGACAGGTTTTACTCCCCCGGACACTAAAAAAATGAAAAACTGTCGCCATATTACTAAACTAGCTGTCCCGCGCGACGTTGTACGCGTGATTATTCCACCTCTACGCTTTTTCTACCCTACCCAACACTTCCCTACGCTACTCTACCCTACCCTACCCCTACCATACCCAACCCTTACTCTACTATACCCTACCCTACCCTACCCCTACCATACCTAACCCCTACCCCTACCATACCTAACCCCTACTCTACCCCTATCCTATTCTACATCTACCATACCCTACCCTACACTATCCTACGCTACTTCTACTCTACCCTACTTCGAATCTACCCTACCCTACCCTACACTATCCTACGCTACTCTACCTTACCTCTATCCTACCCAACTCCTACTCTACCCTACTTCACATCTACCCTACGCTACCCTACTCTACCTCTACCCTACCGCTCTATTTCTACCCTACCCTACTCTACCTCTACCTCTACCCTACCCTACCCAGCCCATACCCTACCATACCCAAGGGGTATAATTCCATTTTATTTTTCTTCGATTCTTCTATTATATTATAGGCGGAGACTAATCCAAAAAATCAAAAATCATGAAAATCGGCCTAGCAGTTCTCGAGTATACCTACTAATTTTTATGACTTCGACTTTAAAAATGGCAGAATTTCATTCAAACTTTTATCTTCTATATTTTCTCCCCATAGTCATTGAATATCGAGATATACGTGCATCAGTTATGCCACTTTGATGTCTCTTACTAATGCCGAATTTCCTACACAAACTTTCACCCCCCCCCTTTCCCCCCTAATAGGTAGAGTTTTTAAAAAGTTGAAACACGTCTTATTTGTTTACCGAAAAGCTAATTATCAAGTTTAATGACGGATTTTCATAACTACAAACTTTAGTCCCCATTTATATCTCCTTAGGGGGAAAAAAATCCAAATTTTTTGATACACGTCTTGCTTATTTTTAGCGAATAAGCTTAATACTCATTTTTACATCTGTAACTTAAAAAATAAAGAATCTTCCATACAAACTTTCACCCCCTTTTTTATCCACTCAAGGGTAGATTTTTAAAAAAAATCAATGCTCGTCCTTTCATTTATCAACCGAAAAGCTGAATACCAAGTTTCGTTCATTTAACGTTAAAAATGACGGATTTACATACAAACTGTTGCCCCCTTTTTTACCTACTTAGGGGGGGAATTTCAGAAAATCCTTCCTTAGTGCACCCCTACGGTACTTAAAGAATATTGTCTCAAAATTTCAAGTCTCTAGGTCCACCGGTTTAGGCTGTGCGTTGTCTGTCAGTCAGTCACGTTACCATTTTATAATAAACTAGATGCCCCGCGCGACTTTGTACGCGTAATTATTCTACCTCTACGCTTTTTCTACCCTACCCTACACTACCCTACGCTTCTCTACATACCCTTATCTACCCCTACCCTACCCAACTCCTACTCTACCCCTACCCTACCCTACGCTACCCCTACCCTACCCTACGCTACCCCTACCCTACCCTACTCTACCTCTACCCTACTCTACCTCTACCCTACTCTACCTCTACCCTACTCTACTCTACCTCTACCCTACCCCTCTATTCCTACCCTACCCTACTCTACCTCTACCCTACCCTAAAACCGAAAAGCTAATTATCAAGTTTAATGACGGATTTTCATAACTATAAACTTTTGCCCCCTTTTATATCTCCTTAGGGGTAAAAAATACCAAATTTTTTGATACACGTCTTTCTTATTTTTAGCGCATAAGCTTAATACTCATTTTTACATCTGTAACTTTAAAAATAACAATTTTTCCATACAAACTTTAACCCCCTTTTTTATCCACTCAATGGTAGATTTTTTAAAAAATAACTATGCTCGTCTTTTATCTAACGAACGAAAAGCTGAATACTAAGTTTCGTACATATAACTTTAAAAACGACGGACTTTCATACAAACTCTTATCCCCCTTTTTACCCACTTAGGGGTGGAATTTCCAAAAACCCTTTCTTAGTGCACCCCTAGAGAACTTAAAGAATATTGTCTCAAAATTTCAAGTCTCTAGGTCCACCGGTTTAGGCTGTGCGTTGTCTGTCAGTCAGTCAGTCACGGTACTGTTTTATAAGTATAGATAATAATAATAATAATAATAATAATAATAATAAGCCCCCTAAATTCCAACCTTACGTCCGGGCTGAACATCTAGCACACGTGGGGGGCGGACGTGTAATATGGTATTACTGTAAAGGATTACTATGTATAGTAATATATATGGTATTGTTATAAAGTATTACTATATAAAAACTTACACGACTAACAAGGCAAGGGAAACCCATAAAAACATGGAGAATTCAAGTAGAGATATACGTATAGGGCCGCTGCCTGGGGGCCGCCAGGGCACGTCTGGAGCTGGCGCTGGACGTGGCAGCATGCGGACCGCCAGTGGTCGTCGATTGAACAGGCGGGTCACGACCACTCAAGATGCTACAGCCGACAACTCCCACACTAACACACCCACAAATAACACTAGTGAAACGGAAAGGAGTGTTTTGCAGGAAATGCGTCCAGCAACCACCCTTGCCGGCAGAGACAGACAGCGGATGAAATGGACTGATGAAGTGAACCGACAGTTACTCCGCTGCTATTACACAGTCACAAATTGCGAAACTAATCTCACAGGATATCGCCCTTCTTTATATGCAAAGTTTATTGAATTATATCCCGACCTTAGCATCTTATCTGAACAAAGACTAGCTGATCAAATTAGAGTCATACACCGCAACAATCGAATTGCTGCCGTAGACAGAGAGAGTATTAAAAGAGAAATAGCATCAATAACAAATATTAACGATACACCAATAACATCCGAAATCCCCTCAAACACCCGTAGCACACGCCGACTCAGATCAGCAGACTTAACTTACACTAATAGCAATACAGTAGAAGAAACGGAGCAATCCCATCACAACACACAACACATTACACTCACAGATACACAGACAGATCAATATCTACAAATAACACCAGACACACAATCATCTCAATCATACATAACACCACAAGAACAAATATCACAGTCACCAACACAAACCACAAATACATGCACAACAGAAACAAACGTTGAGAATGATAGAGTACAAATAGAGAATATATTTAATGAGTACATGATAAAATATAAAGGTACAGATCCCACTGTACACCCAAATATACCGAAACTTAAAATTACATTCCAATCCAAACTAACAGTAAATACATTAAATAGTCTAATAAATATTGAATTATCAAATAATACAAATCCTAATATAGAAGAAATACAAGACTTAATCTATTGCGCAGCGATCACAGCAACTACCATACATAATAAAAAAACCATAGATAGGCCAAATAGATGTAATAATAGAAATAATAAACCAGCTTGGGAAAGACGTATTGAAACTAAAATTGCAAACCTGAGGAAAGACATAGGAAGACTTACACAATATGTTAAAGACAATCTATCAACTAAAAAACAAAATAAGATAATAAATACTTATAAAAACAAGGAAGAAGTAATAGAAGATATAGATTTAAAGACTCAAAAACTACAAGCACTTTCTAAAAGACTACGTAGATATAAGAAATCGAACCAACGACATAAAGACAATATTATATTTAACACTAACCAAAAACTCTTTTATAGAAATTTCAATAAGGAATCTAGTATCAAAGAACCGCCGAATATGACAGAAGTAGAAACATTTTGGGAAAATATATGGTCAAAACCAGTAGAACATAATAAACAGGCAGCGTGGATTAAAGCAGAAGAAGAAGAAATAGGATCTTTAGACTCAATGACAGAAATTAATATAGACAAAAAAGATGTAGAATTTTCGATAGGTAAAACACTTAATTGGAAAACACCGGGGCCCGATAAAATACATAATTATTGGTTAAAATACTTTACAGCTACACACGAACATATTGCAAATGCTTTTAACACTCTCATTAGGGATCCACAATCCATACCAATGTTTTTCACTCAGGGCAATACATATCTTAAACCCAAAGACTCTGAAACTACGAACCCTGCTAAATACCGCCCAATAACATGTCTTCCGACTCTATACAAACTTCTTACATCCATTATCTCACAAAAAATCAACACACATCTCACACATAACAATATTACCGCGGAAGAACAAAAAGGTTGTAGAAAAGGCTCCAGAGGTAGTAAAGAACAGTTAGTTATAGACACAGAAATACACAATCAGGCTAGGCAAACACATAGAAATCTTTATTACGCATACATTGACTATCAAAAAGCATATGACAGTGTTCCTCACTCATGGCTTCTACAAGTACTAAAAATTTATAAAATAGACAACACTCTTATACAATTCCTACAACACACTATGCAAAAATGGACCACTACACTACACATACACACAGAATCAGAAACACTAACATCTAAACCATTAAAAATTTCTAGAGGTATATTCCAGGGAGATTCATTAAGCCCACTGTGGTTCTGTATGTCATTGAATCCGCTTTCCCGAATACTGAACAGCACAGGTCAAGGATATCTACTACACAAGGAGGATAACACAAAAATAACACATTTACTCTATATGGACGACATTAAGTTATATGCTGCTAATAGACAACAACTGGATTCCTTGTTGAAAGCTACAGAAGAGTTTAGCACTGATATCAAGATGAATTTTGGGACAGATAAATGTAAAATAAATAGTATAGTACGAGGACAACATCACACAACAGACCCATTCATACTTACACAACAAAGCTCTTTAATAGATAAAATGGAACTAACCGACACATATAAGTATTTAGGATATTGCCAAAGTACTCGCATAGACCACACTAAGATAAAAGAAGAACTCGTAACAAAATATACAGAGAGACTTAATAGGATACTTAAAACCGAACTATCAGCTAGAAATACAATAAAAGCTATCAATGCATTTGCAGTTCCAATACTCACATATTCATTTGGCATAATAAAATGGACAGCTACAGATTTAGATAAACTTAATAGAAAAACGAGAACCACATGTTATAAACAGCATATACATCATATTCACTCAGCCACAGAGAGGTTTAATCTTAAAAGAAAAGTAGGAGGTAGAGGTTTAATAGATATTAAGAATTTACACAGCACACAGTTACACAACATCCGTACATATATGATCAATAAAGCCGAAGATAGTCCCATTCATAAGGCTCTCACAAAAATAGCAACATCAGGCACACCACTAAAACTAAATAAAAATAATTATAATCCTTTAGAAAACCACTTATCAGATGAACAGAAAATTGCAACATGGAAACAAAAATCACTTCATGGTAAATACCCAAATCTCATACAACAAGAACACATAGACAAAGAAGCATCCACCGCATGGCTTAGTAAAGGCAATATATATAAAGAAACAGAGGGTTTTATGATAGCAATCCAGGACCAAATAATTAAAACGAAAAATTATCAAAAATATATAATGAAGGATACAAACGTAATTTCAGATAAATGTAGATTATGCAACACCCAACAGGAGACAATAGATCATATAACTGGAGGATGCCCATTTTTAGCAAACAAACAATACACAGATAGACATAATAACGTAGCAAAACAAATACACATACAACTAGCTAAAAAATATAAATTAATAGATAAAATAGAACCATACTATAAATATAAACCAAAAACTGTATTAAACAACGAAATAGCTAAACTATATTGGGATAGGGACATTATTACTGATAAAACTACACAAAACAATAGACCGGACATAACGTTAACTTTAAAAGATCAGAAAATTACATACCTAATAGATATATCTGTACCTAATTCAGAAAATTTAAGAAAAAAATATACGGAGAAAATACAAAAATATATACCATTAGCAGATGAAATACGACAAATGTGGCAACAGAATACAGTAAAAATAATACCTATAATATTATCATCTACAGGACTCATTCCCAAATCACTACACACATCACTTCAAGAATTAGACCTACACAAAGCAACATATATCCCACTTCAAAAATCAGTTATCATAGACACATGTTCCATAGTACGGCGATTCCTGACATCAACTACACAGACACCTTCTTCAGTAGGAAACGAGCCAACCCACTTGGTGTAAACCCGTGATTGGCTCGTCACAATTACCAGCGAAAGCTGAGACTCCAAATGGATACGTAAATATAATAATAATAAACCCGCAGGGCAGCTTGTGGCGAGCTGTTGGGTAGTAGCGACCCCACGGACCTGACCCTCCCGGGAGAACTCTTGTTCCTCATCTCTGGCTTGCCTTAATTGGCCGGTCAGAGTGAGCACTGACGAGGAACAAGGCTCCCACCTCTCTCTTGCCTTTATTGGCTGGTTTGAGTGGAGATCCGCAAGAGCAAACGTGCTCGGGGGAAGGAAGTATTCCAGTAAGATGCTCGTAGGGATCTTGACCGTACTTCCGGGATTGTCCTGATAGCCGTGGAATACCGCTCCACTCCTCAAGCACCTCAAGATATGTTGCCCCCTTGTCGCTACGTCACTATGTGCTAGCGGCCGTTTTCGGGGGCTCATTTACTGAGTGTGCAAGTCACCCCCTGCCAATTTTATCCGTGTTTACAACCATTGGACAGGCAGGGGCCATAGTTATTCCATAGTCTCTGGTACCTAGCCCACGCAAACATCCCAAACCCATAGTCCAATTTTTTTTTAATTACATTACCAACAATAATTCTACACCAACCGGGGGTTGTCCTTGGGTGCACTTGCCTACTGCATATAGGGATAATCGCCGGTTGGTGTCTCATTTCATACTTATAAAGTTTTTCTCAAAGGGCCTCTGCGAGTTGGCTTCGGCCCCTCGTACGCCTCTCAAAGGCCCAGGACCTCAGGGTCCTGAGATATACAAATATAACAATAATAATAATAATGAAAAATGTTTTCATTTACGAAATATTACAATACCAGTGTTTTCCAAAGTTTTTGAATTTGCGAGCCCTTTCCAAGTAAAAAAAGAATACAAAATAAATCTATGGCAGTGATTTGAAAATTACTTTTCTTCCCTGTTATCTGGCTTGAGATCGCGACCCCCCGAGATCAACTTGTAAACCTCCGGGGGTCGCGATCCACGATGTCTTATTTTAAGTAAATAATTATTTTCTTACTACTTTACTTTCATTAATACTAAATTGATTTCTAAAAATGCAAAAATAAAAATACGATTAAATTTTTGTGAAAAAGTATTAATTATAATAGGCTGTCCATCACACCGTAATATAACAAGTATTTAGTTCAAAACGATTTTAAAAGGAATTTTAAGTAGATCTCCGTTTTTTGCCAGAATTTAAAGGATTGTCTGATACATAATTCTGGTTTTGTGAATGTGATTCACGTTCGGATGTGCGTCTGAGCATTTCTGATTCATCTTCTAGACTATAATTTCCCAGAAATCTTTCTAAATGTATAAGGACTAAGAATATATTATCTCTAAACTACTCAAATTTCACATCTTTTCTTACTGATATTTTACTTTTGATATTTTAACGTCGCATGCGCCATGATAACCGTTAAGTACTTGCAGTATAAAGATAAACAAAAATAGACATGTGTAAGCACTAGTTATAGTCACAAGCAAAAATATATGTGGACATGTTAAATTTTAAAAAGTCAATTCAAGAAAATTATGCATATGCATTTATTGCAATTATGGTAACAGTAGATATGAAACAACAAATAAACTCAGCCTGTATAAAAGAAAAGAGTTAATTGAATTCTGCTACACATCATCATCATCAGCCTGTATTAGTCTACTGCTGAACATAGGCCCCTCCAAATGCGCCACTATTGTGTGCTCATTGCCCAACTTTGCTTTGAGGTTGCCCATAATCACAGCTGGGCAAGCGGGTTGGCGATCGCAGTAGCAGATGATTACTGTAACACAGAAGGATGCTGCTGCCTATCCTTCGGATCTTTCCCGTTATCGCTTGGGGTTATATCGAAGGGGTGGTTCTATTCTTAGGCCGGAAACCACACGGCAATGCTAAACAAATTTTATTATGAATTTTTTTTTTAAATATTATTACAATAAAGAGTTATAAATGTGACGTATAAAAGTATATAATGTAATCCTTTAGCCATCGCATGTCACTCACTAATTACGTTTGCAAATAAGCTATCTTTACTCAACATAACATTACCTTAGTGGCCGCTCTGGACTAATATAGGTAACCTAATACCATCATACCCTTATTACGAGTTTAATATCACCACACAACAGCAAACCATAATGAATATTGCCGTAGCCATTATAAATTCCAATTACGGTACGTTCTAAACGCATCCTCTAGCTGCTATTAATTTATTAAACTAGTTGTCAACATTCCTTGGGGAACGGCTCGGCCCATAGCGGTGCAATATTATGTTTAAGTAATCATGAAAAGTGATCTCAAATAATAATTACCAGTTTCCTTATTTAAAATTAATACTGATGTAGAGTTTTATGGAAAGCGGGTTTTTTGGAAAGGAAAATTGGCTATCAGCAGGATTTGGACTTGTTATTTTCTGGTTTGATGCCATAGTTGCAACTGTGTTCCATTTTTAGCCACCGACAAAAAAGAGGTGTTTGAAATTTAAAGTGTTTATCGGTGTGTTTGTAATATCGTAGCTACAAAACCAATTCTGATTAAGTTTTTTTTATTCAAAGGTGACTTGATCGAGAGTGGTCTTAACTAAAAAAATGTGTTGAAGGTTTTTTAAAATGTATACTTATTAGGTACTTATCCGTAATATAAAATATGTTCTTAACATTTTCGCAAAACTCTCTAGGCTTTAGAAGCTAAATCGAACCATTAAGTGTAATAGCAGCTTTAAAATTCATTGCCATTAAGCAATCATGAATAGAGATCACTCTCCTAATTAAACATAGCTGTTTAGTTGCACTTCGAGTAATATCTCATGGGATTGCTGTTTACCCGTTTTGTGTTGAGATGATGAGAAGCTTGTATAGAAATGCTAAGGAATTCAGGCGCAAATCAATAGTTACAAATATTTACATAACCATTTTTATAAAGTTTTCTTTTGCGTGCATACATTTTGAACTTTAGTGATCGAATAAAAATAAATCAGCCTGTAACTATCCCAATATAGGGCAAAGGCCTCTTCTCATACAGAGAATATACAGACTATTAAAGTCCAGGTTTCCTTACGATGTTTTCCTTCACCGTTAGTCAGTGGTGTCTTAGATTAATTAAAAAATTACATGTGACATTGAAAAACCCACACCCACGCGCTTGCAAAGCGGGTCCGTAACCAATGTGCCACCACGACGTATCGAATAATGACAGAAAAAAACGATTAAAAGCGTAATTTGAATCCGTGACCTATTGGGTAAAGCCGGCAGTTGCTCTACATCTCATATATTCAGTCATCATCATCAGCCTGTATTAGTCCACTGCATAAGCCTCTCCCATTGCACGCTCATTGGAGGTATTTTCCCATAATCGCTACGCTGGGCAAGCGGGTTGGCGATCGCAGTAGCAGATAATTACTGTTACAGAATGATACTGGTGCCCATCCTCCGGATCTTTCCCTTTGTCGCTTCTTACGACACCCGAGGAACGAGTAGGTGTGGTTCTATTCTAAGGCTGGAAATCACAAAACCGCCAAATCTCCCTATTCGAAAACAGTTTTACTTCCGCAGCTTACAAAGAAAAACTCGAATAAATAAAAGCCAAGGAAGGGAAATTGAAAACATATTTTCATATAAATATGTAAATGCTAACATATCTCACGGTTTTCAGCCATTATTCCTTTTTTGTCGACAATCAGATAAATATGTAAATAGGAGGGATTCGAATACTTATGTATGGAGATTGTTATTGATTGCGGCTACTGGGAGCGTTATATCCGTTGGAGTACCAAGTTAAAGGTTCACAGGTTCGAACCCGAAGCACCACTAACTTTTTTCCCTTCATCATCTTCCTGCCCTTGTCCTAATTTTATTTAGGGTTGGCGCAATAGGTTTTCTTCTTTTTTTTATCTTTATTAACTAACTTTTTTAACGGACTGCCTCGTTGGACTAGTGGTAGCAAGCGCGACTGCTGAGCACGAGATCCTGGGTCCTATTCCCGGGTCGGGCAAAGTGTTATTGGAGGAAATTCTCAGTAGCGGCACGGAGTCTGGAATTTTGCCCGGTTAATGATATGTTCAAACAAACTGCAACATGTTTTCAGACTTTCATATTTATAATTCTAGCTTCCGCTCGCGGCTTTGCCCGCGCGGTCTGTTGATGAATTGTAGCCTATGTGTTATTTTGATGTATAAGCTATATTACTGTAAAGTTTTATTAAAATTCGTTCTGTAGTTTTTGCGTGAAAGAGTAACAAAAATCCATTCATTCCACATAAACTTTTACATTTATAACATTAGTAGGATTATTTATAATATTATTACGATATAGTTCAAGTCAAACAGAAAATAGTAATTAATTGCGTTTTCTTATATTTTTCCTCTACATTTTATCATGTAACAAGCTCGGAATCGTGTACCTTACCCTTATTACACGTATGTACGTACCTTGGGACGGGTCGACTAATAATCTGTAATATCTTCGCTTGTTAGGTACTTGTATATCTATAATGATGTTATTTTTGCGATAATATTTTTTTACAAATATATTTTTTTTGCAGATTCACTTGGATACACCAACGAACGTAAGTTCTATTTAAATTGTAATACTTTATTCAAACAACTAACATAACATACTGACATTAAAATACATACAACTAAAAATAAAATAAAAAGAAAAAAACTTAATCTAAAAGACCGCTTCCAGTGGGCAATGTCCCCAAAACGCTGGCTGCATTGCCACGTTGAATGGCATTATTCTATGTTACCTTCACGCGAATTTACCTCCGCGGTTTTAATTTAACACGTTCGCAGCGCGCAACCGGGTCCAAATCTACTATCCAGGGACCCCACTTAAACATCCACAAAAAATTTCATCAAAATCGTTCCAGATGTTTTGAAACTTGATTCTTGTTATAAAAAATCTATCCTAAGTACTTTATTATGTAGGTATATTGTTTTTTTTTATAACGATTTGCGACAGAAAAAAAACGCGGATTGTAAAATTAGGTATTACTTTATTTAAATTCATCCTAGTCAAGGCTGAAATAATTAAAGTAATAATTTTCAATAGTTTATAAAAGAAAACGAAAATTAAATAGTGACTAACATAATTTAAAAAAAGTGGTCTGTTGTACCTACCCATGTAATTTTAAGAAATAACAACAAAAAATATAGTTATAATATAGTATCGTTTCCTTTAGATAACCTTTAGCTACGGAAACCTGAAAAAACAGCTAAAATATTATTACAAACTTCTAAAAAACTGCTTTAATTTATGTCCTACATAATTGCTTCGCGAAAATTCCGTCCACGGTCCAAATCTGTGCTGGAGTGCATACCACCACCAGGAAAGTGCTAAAGTTAGTCCACAACTAGACTAAACCCCGGACACACCGGCGAACATTCTGGAGGAGTTTTTGATTTAGGAGTTAATAAAATCTGCAGGCAGGGTTGATAGTTTGAGTTCAAAAGTTGTGTGTGCATAGCCTTATTAAAAAAACGGTGGAGAATGTTGATTGAATTTAATGCTGAAAAAGCGGTTAGGTTTTTTTAAATATACGGGGTAGGTTTGGTTTACCATTTAATTGTTTTATATCTTTTTTTTAACATGTAGGTAGGTAAGTATGCAAGCCGTGGCTTACGGTGGCGGCCGGTTTATTAGTGATTTATATTGACTTAAGCAAAATTTAAACGTCCGGCCTCAATCCTCACTACTTAATTTTCTTTCTTCCTTATTTAAACATTTCATTTATTTTTATTATTATTTTAATAGTTATTCGAATCTGATAACTTATTTTTGAATATTTTATATTTTTAATTTTTAAATGAATTTTAAGCGTAATTTATTATTTTTTACAAAATATGAATTATACTGTGTATGTGACATATAAAAAAAATATATATTATTATGGTATTTAAAAAGATAATAGCCTATCACAGCTTACTGCTTTCAAGTATGTATTATACAAGCTGCGGTCTAGGTTACCATATTAAACTACTCGCAATGATATACCTTACTTTATAACGCTATATAGCAAGGTAATAATAAAACGCGCTACCTATGTAACCTTATTATCAGATGCACACCTTGATTTCACCACTCCTGAACTCCCAAAGGACACAGAATCTCTCTAAAATAGCCTGCCCTAGCAATGTAGTTAATTATAACATAGAAAGGAATCCCTTTCACCTCATAAATCTCTAATAATTAATATCTTGTTACCACTGAATACAGTATGATGTATGTGCAGCTGTAGTTTCCTCACCCCATAGTGGTAAGCGTGAGGATATAGGGCCACGAAACGGATGGCACGTGGTGCCGCAAAAAATCTAAAATTTTATTGACCTCTTTGAGTTTGATTCTGAATAGTTTTTATTGTCAAATATTTATGGTAACGCCCTTCCAATTAAAACTATATAAAGATTTTAAAATAAAAACTTGTATGACTCTTACGTGAATCATATTTATTTATTAAATTCCTTCATGACTCTTACGTAAATCATATTTGTTAATTAAATATGATATGGTTTATTACATATTATTTCAGTCTGGGTTGATTTCAGGGTTGTCCTAACTGGTTTAGAGCTTAAACGGAGTCCATTTTTAAGTGCGTGATCACGCGCAAGCTGCGCGTATTGGACCCTTTTGATTGGCTAACTGTCTAACTGACTAGTTGAGCAATTTCAAAATTAACCAACGTATAATTATTTAATAAGAAAATTTGAAAAAACAGCTGATACGGATGGGATACTTATTAAATAATTATATTTAATAAGCTATCATGTGCTATAACATCTAAAAAATTCACAAAAAATATTAACCAACGTGTAAATTTGAAACAAAATTTAAAGGAAAACAGTGAAAAGTAAGGCAAACAGACTACCGTACACATTGATTTATATCAGTGTGTAAAGAGAGATCTCATAAAATTCTCAAGATATCTCGTAAAACATGAGCGTGTATCTCATTTAGCGGTCACTTGAGCTTCACAACAAAGGCTTGCGTGCCTCTCACACCGAAGCGTAACAATACAAGGAAAGTTATTTTACTCGCGGGATGGAATTTCCAGAAATCTTTCCTAGGCTTCTAGAGTAGGTACCTACTGAAATGAGCTAACTCAAATGTTTTTAGTGGGTGCGAGCCCTACATAACCATACGTCTTTGGACGTGCGGTATGCGGTAGGCATTTTTGCCCCACCCCCGGCCACAAAAAAAAAGGATACTCAAATTAATGCCGGGAGATTAGATTTGTTTTAGAGTAAGTAAAGATGATTCATTGATCTTGTAGGTACAAATACGGATATTGATTGCTAAACAGACGTTCTTTGTTTAATTTGTTACTCGGGACTTAATAATAATCCTCCTGACCGATGTCGGTCACAGCGGCCAATCTCAACGGAGATTAGCCAACTACGCAGGAGATATTATAGTGCACAAGTGTGTGCGCAAACACAGGTGCACTCTCTATTCCCTCACTCTCATGGTCCGATGGGACGGCCTTCCGACACGATCGGAGAGAGATCAGGCGCAGGGCCAACGGCTTTACGTGCTTTCCGAGGCACGGAGTAAGTGATAATTAATTTATAAAACGCACATAACTTACGAAAAGTCAGAGGTGCGCGCCTTGGGTTCGAACCCGATACCTCTGACTTGCCAGTCAACGGTCACAACCACTAGGCTATCACGACTCGGTGGACGGACGGACACGGACTCGGGACTTATAACGTAACTGGCTAATAAACTAAACCACAAGTAAAAATAAAGAATATGCACAAATAATTAATTAAAATAAAGACTGGCAAGAACAGGCCTTAAGAATTTATCATTAAAATGTTACTGCAACATTAATATTACGCTACGGTGTAAGAAACACCATCACGTTAACATCGTAAAATCACTGAAATTCGAACAGACAGCGGACTGTTACTGTTACGGGAATAATAATGAGGAGCTCATACAGGAAATTGTGCTTAAATAGGAAAGCTTTAAGTTTCCAAGAAGGTCTCTTACTAAGTATGGAAATTATAGCTTTAGTGGAGCTTTTTTTATTGAAAAGATATGGAAATTGAAAGAGAGTTTTTCATATAAATATTTAATAAGAAATTTGAAAAAACAACTGATACGGATGGGACAGTTGTTTTTTCAAATTTCTTATTAAATATTTATATTTAATAAGCTAACATGTGCTAAAAACATGTAAAATTTTCACAAAAATATTAAGAGTTTTTCATGTTGAAAAGAGTAAAAAGATTTCATTATTTAAATCAAACAAAAACATTTTTTTTTTATATTATTAGGACAGTTAGTTTAATAAGAGTTTAATTAATAATAGGTATTTAATTTATAATGATGAACAGATAGAAACAATATTTCTCCCTAGCAACTATCGTAAACTCAATAAAAAAACAAAAATAAGACACAAAATTGAGGTTAAATTTTAGTTACTTGTAGATGTACCTAAACCATAAATCAGCCTCTAAAGTCCTATTGCTGGATATAGGCCTTTTCTCACAAATAACAATAAAGAATAAGTCACATAAGTCGTTCAAAATATACAGGGTTATTTGTAAAATACCAGCATCCTTAAAAGCGGTCATTAAAATCATCATTATGAACAACTTTTACTATGGGACCAATCCTGAAATCGCAAAAAAGAACAGCTGTTCCATAAATTTATGTTCACATGACTCAACAAAATGTATTTAACAGCTGATTTTTTTTTGCAATTTCAGGATTGGTCCCATAGCAAAAGTTGTTCATAATGATGAGTTAATGACCCCTTTTAAGGATGCTGGTGTTTTATAAATAACTCAATACACTAATTATAGATACAAACGATAAAAAATATTCCCACCTACATAAAACATACCAAAGAAATCTCTAAAATCTTCAACTTTACCTTTCCAGTGTAATATTAAAGTGAAAATGAGTTACCAAATAGTCTCATTTACATTTGCAAAACGTTGTGGCATAACAAAGAGTAATATTACACCTTAAACGCTAAAATCCGAAACTTGGTAGTAATTTGTTGTCTTTCCAAGGAATTATAATGAGATACTTGCGACAAAGTAATTTTCGAGAGTACCTACTTCACGACAAAGATATAAATGCAGGACAATTTGGGATTGTGGTCTGGAAGTGTTCATAATTCATTCGTGTTTAGACTACAATTGTGTAGAGGTACTCCGAAAATCTCCGTGGAGTTTAGATGTAATATATTAAAAAATAAGCCTGATTCGTATAATCGGCTAAAAATAAATTCTTCTCATCGTGTGGTTGATGAACTACCTGGTGTCAGAGTT
Organism: Protodeltote pygarga; assembly: GCA_936450705.2. Taxonomy (NCBI): domain Eukaryota; kingdom Metazoa; phylum Arthropoda; class Insecta; order Lepidoptera; family Noctuidae; genus Protodeltote; species Protodeltote pygarga. The sequence continues at coordinate 2,573,949 of OW388257.2, read as the reverse complement.
TAAATCACCCGTAGGCCTCTGACATGGCTTTACACACCATTGAAAAATCTCTCAGGTGTAGGTTAAATTACGATGTTTTCCCTTACCGTTTTAGTAACTGATTATTAATTTATAATACGCACATAACTTACGAAAAGTCAGAGGTGCGCGCTATGGGATCGAACTCGAGACCTCTGACTTGTCAGTCGACGGTCATACTATTAGGCAATCAGTATTATTCTTGTATATCATACGGGGCGAGCCTATTGCAATACATCTTCATCAGCCAAAAAGCATTCACTGTAACCAACGAGGCAATCAAAAACCATTCATTATTAATATTGCAGTTACAATAAAATTTGCTGAATAAACATTTTTTCTTGCTTTTTTTACTGCTCAAATAGATAAAAAGTAAATCGAAAGCAAAGAGATAATAAATTCAGTATAAGTCACTAGGGATCTCGCATACTTTAATACAGGCCTTAACGCAAGTCCATTAACAATTGCAAGCAAATTAACATAATAATTAACAGGTCCATTACCGACCGTCCAAACAAAACTGAATGGAAAGCCAGTGCAATGTGAAAAAGATTCTAATAACAATGTATGAAGCTCTCGAGTCTTTAAATTATAGGATCATAGTAAACAGAGCTCGAAAAAAATGACAATCGTGGTCAGTATAATTAAACTTTGTCCCACATTTGAATGTCCAGACTTTGCATAATCCACATAACAGTGCACTATATAAACAAGAAAAAAACAAAACAGTCCAAATTCTACTGGGAATATGATAAAAAAAATAGCTTGGCAACCGGACAAAGTTTTTTGCGAGGCAATTGACACGAATCGCAAAAGTGGGAAACGCGGCCGAGCGTGGGTGAGCCATGGAGTTAAAAATACAATTATCTATTATGGCGGACTGACATGGAAGTGTGTGATCTATTAAAAATGTAACGAGTAATTGTTTTGTTTTTTAAAAAGCATTGATAAGATTATTAGGATAGGAATCCCAAGAGATATTGATTTGTTTAAGACCATTAGTTTTTGACGACGGCAGAGTAAATAAAATCTACTAGAAAATACAAAAAATTATAACACAAATATAAATAAAGAAACGCACAAACAAGTAAATCCTTTCTGACTTCCAAACTTGTTAACAATATATTCTACTAAAACCATCAAACCACTGCAATTATTCTAAATAAAAACCACCTGAAAATCTGACCTCAATACTTGGTCTTAACCTACTTAAAAAACATGTTCGATACCAAAAATCTTATGGTTCAGTCGTAAGAGCAATGTCAAATCAGAGTTTACTATTCTGCACCTTAATTCTAAAGCAATAAGTGTGCTTTCTCCAACATTTTTTTCACCAACGTGCTGTCCTCTTAACCAACAAAAAGTATCGTAGCAGATAAAGAAATCGATTTCCACCGAGAGATCCAGGGTACAAATAGGGTCCATCACAACCTTCCCTGAATACAAACTGTTGAATTTGGACCTCTCGACCAAGTTTGATGAAGTAACGATCTCCGAATGAGTAAGTATTACTATTTTTTTCTGCGCAAGATTTTTTGTTTGGAGACTTAGAATTTAAGATATTACGATATACATTATAGATAGATAATATAATGTAATGATATATAATGATAGATAGTATAATGAGCAAATCTGTGAAATCTATTCCTATATTTCAAAGTCAGGTGAATTCAAGTTGTGTTGTACAGTTCTACACACAGCAAAGCTATTAGGTTGGTAGGGCCGCTAGTTAAAGATCTTCTTTCTTATCGTGTGATTGATAAACAACCTGGTGTCAGAGTTTAAACCGCCCGTAGGCCTCTGACATAGCTTTACACACCATTGAAAAATCTCTCAGGTATGCTGGTTTCATCACGATGTTTTCCCTCACTGTTTTAGCAACTGATAATTAATTTATAATACGCACATAACTTACGAAAAGTCAGAGGTGCGCGCCTTGGGATTGAAAACGAGACCTCTGATTTGTCAGTCGATGGTCATACCACTAGGCTATCAGTGCTTTTAAAGTAGTTATAAGGATATCTTTAAGGATAAAGTTTTTTGTAGAAGTTTGCATGTGATTGTGATAATTTGCTTAGTTTTGTTTAGGTTTCAGTTAAACCTTTTCAGAAGTACCTATGGTACCTTGTAAACCTACCTGTATACCTTGTACCTATGGAACCTATGGTAAAGAGAATTTGACGATTTGCTAATTAGACATTCTGCGATATAGACCATCTGATAGTTGGACGTTTTGCTACATGGACCTTTTGCTATTTAGACTTATTACTCATTGGACGTTTTGCGCTGTTGGACATTTTGCTACTTAGACCTTCTGATCAGGAGCGAAATGAAATTGATTATTGATTGTATTGATGACATCTTGAAAAAATTACGACCTTGTCAAACGGCCAATCTAATAGCATTGCGTACATAATCTGTAACGACTCTTAAACTTAGAACTCATACCACTTTGCGTAATTGGCATTGATCGTACCATCAAACGTCTACAGTACTAAAACTAATATCAAGTCATTAACCTTAATATAAAAATACTTTTTTTTTCAGTTATCTAGACGAACAGTTGCGTAGAAATTCTTGCTAATGAGCGTTGGAGCTGTTTTGGTTTCCGCTATCAACTTGTTGTGACAAATTATTGAATGTCGTTGTATTAAAAAAAAAGTCGCAAACGTCATGCGTACGTCTGAACGAGCCTATAATTTAATGGTTGATGACAGATAGATGATAACGACAACGAAATGTCAAATAACTGTCATTTAAAACATGTGACTGTCTCGTTGCCTCGTTGATATTGTAGTAGCAAGCGCGACTGCTGAGCACGAGGTCCTGGGTTCGATCCCCGGGTCGGGCAAAATGTTCTCTTTTCATCATTGGGATCTCTCCATTAAAAAAATTTCAGTAGCAGCACGAAGTTTGGAATAGGGAAGATGCACTATTTTTATTTTTGTTTTCATTTTAAAGAATTCCATGTAGAATAGACCACAAATATATTAAAACAATTAAAATATTGTAATTTATCGGAAAAAATGCTGTTTTAAATTGACAGTTTGACAGTTCGCGCGAAAACGGACCTATGGTACTGATGACGTCACTCTTGTCTGTCAACAACTTTCAATTTACATTTACTTTTCATTTTAACTTTTGCTTTTTCGAGATTATTTGTAAAAAATTAAAATGGACTATCCATCGACGTCAGGTGATTGTAACAATACCATTAATATTCAGATAAAAAGCCGTGTTGACTCATGTTTTGTGCCAATGTGTCCATCTACCTACCTCAACAAAGTTTGCAAATAAATTATTTTTGAGTGGACCTTCTGACCCAAAGCTGAGAAAAAAGTGGTTTCAAGCTGTGAAGACAAATTACAATTATTCTCCAAAGACCGTAATTCGATGCTGTGAAGATCACTTTGACGTAAGTCGGCGAATATATTTCTTGTTATATGCTTAGTTAATCTGCTTGTACGTCTTGATGAATAACCTGGTGCCAGAGTTTAAACCACCCGTAAGATTCTCTTGTCGAGCTGAAATAACTGCTATATGTAGAAGCCGCTGAATAAAATACAAAGTTTAACAACTATGAATGACTATGATGTATACATACCGTAGTAATTTAGCCCCTTTCATTTCTACACCTGAAAACTCTGCACTTTCGATAAAAAAAAGTTACAACCATGTCAACACTAACTCTCGGTAAATTCCTGGAGTCTGCTTTTATAAACCCAACTTCCATTTTTATTTAAAAAACGCAATTAATATTCTCCTAAAATAGTAATCACTTTACAACCATAACCTCAAATAAGTTGTCATAACAAGACTGACGTCACTAAACGCTGATTGGTGTTTTGAAATTCGTTTTGTTGCAAGTCATTTTTAATTCGTAATTATTGTTTAAAAACAACATTATGTAAAATAAAAACGTTGCAGTAGCATTTCTTTTATATGTTTTTAACATTTTAACCATGAAAATTTCATAAATATTACATTTGCATCTTCCCTATTGTGCCCGATTAATGGCAACAGGCTCGCCCCCTGTAACATGGGACAAATAACATAGCTGGCGAAGCGTGTTTGTACTGCGTACACCTCTGCCTACCCCTTTGAGAAATATATTATGAATCTATATTATGTTAAATATCTTATTACATGTGACCGAAATACTTACAATAAGCGCACATACTTACAAATCTTAAAGTAAGCAGCAGTATGCCAAGCACCTAAGAATAGAGCAAGCCCAACCATCTGTTGAAGGTTATATATATTATGGAAGTAAAAAAAATGCATTACTTGGTATTATTTTCTTAGATAAACCGGGCTTCTAGGCTTGCATGGTAGGCGCGCCTCTAAAAGTAAAAGTTTTTTTTTTAATGATAAACATTACCTATCATATTTAAAGAATAGTGTCATTATTATTACTAATTCACCCATAAATAGAAATCACATTGAAAATCATCTCATAGCCTTCGTTTTAACCACTCAGATGTAACTAATACAAAATGAAAGATATTGGTTGAATAGACTTTTTTTCGACGTCACAAAATTATTTACTAAGAATTTTCTAGAGAGAAAAATCTTTGCATCGAATACTATATTGTAAAATATATTTTTTAAAGAAAAAAGCGAAAACAACGATGACGTAAAATTAGAGTTTTAGTAATATTAAAATAGAATTTTAATATTAATACTTTTGAGAATAAGTTATTTCATTACTTTAGTAATATTGAATCAGTGACGTAGATAAATTGAAAATAAAATTGATTTCGACTTGGATTATTCTAAAACCATAATTAATCATCAAATACAAATAAGAAATAAAACTCGTATGCTAGCGAAATCTCTACGGGATTGGAAATTTATACTTAGGCTGATATTCTAGCTTCACATGTTTATTCTTATTGTTTCATTCTAAGTTGTAATTTCGAGTCAAACACAGATAATTCAAAATATTAATTATTGAACTAACTTCGACGTTAAGGTCAAATTGTATTGACCGTGATTACGAGAAGATTTCTGAATTGTTTTGAATTATCTGTCCGCAATTAGATCAAAAATAATATAAACATGATCCCAATTCGCAAAAGATTTAAATATTCTTAATTTCATGAACCGTGATAGCTAGACAGTTTAAATTTTCACATGATGTATTTTTGTTGCTTCAATGACAAAAAATAATAAAAATAAAATAAATTTAATAATTAAAGGGGATTTAAAACTCGTTTCTTTTCAGTTTTTTTATGTCGCTTTTAAACATATTACTTGTCTTTAATCATAAACTTCAATTACCACAATCAAATAACTTTATCACCACGTTACTTTAGTTGAAACCAACGAAAACACACTATTAATTTCCAACTCATTTCTATTCATCCGTTAAAATCCATTCATTAATCTCCGAATATCTAATATGTACATGGGAGACATGATTATTAACATGTTATCAAGGATAAAGCGAACCTCTGAATAGTTTGCAACTAATGGAGTACGCCATTAGCGATATAATCGATCTAATGAAAGGACATTAAACAGTATATTGCGTAGCATCCGATTCATATCTTCACCGAAGGATTAATTGGAAATGTGTTAGTTAATTACTTTTCTTAAGTCTTTGAGGATTGACGTTTAGAGGTGGAATTAATGTCATACTTAGAGTAGTGGCATTGTGTCGGTCGTTAGATTGTCTCCAAAATGGTTGAGTTAGGCAATGACTCGAACGTTGAATATGCGCCGTCTGTTGGGGCTCGTCTACCCATAGCTGTTATGGTATTTTTTTCTAAAGAAGTATAAAGTATAGGGTACTAAGACGTGTTTATTGTTAAAAGCCTCCATCAAGGATAGGCTGAAATATAAAAAAAAGAACTTCAAGGTGGCAAATGATGTGGTATATAAATAAAAATATTTAAGTTTGTAGAAAAATAATAGTCTGAAGTTCATTTCAATTTAGGGTTTAAACCACTTTTATTTTGAAAGATGAATTGAAAGCTAGTAAATCTATTCATATAGCTTATATACTCAGATAAATCTAGACATTTGTGTAAACGTTCTATAAGTGGTAATACATTAGCCTATTATAAAAGCCCGACTTAAATGATTTTTAACTTTCATAATCGCTGTTACAAATATGGTTGGGCTTGTTCTGTTCATAAGTGCTAGATAATGTGTTAAAGTTACAATATTCCAGTTAACCATATGAAAATGAAGAATATATTATGAAAAATCTTTTGACAACCCAGTGGCACATAAAATTGGGTTTCCTAATGGTGTCCTATTTCTCAACCTTTGATGTATTATTTAATTTTCTATTGCCACGATCCACAATTTCAATATAATTCAGTCACTAAAACAATTTCCATATTAATAAACATGAATTAAAATGCCAGTCAGTTTCCATACCAAGGTCTTTGGGCTTTGTAGAGTCATGTCTAGAAAATTAAATCGTGATAAGTTAACAGCATTATTAAGCTATATTTTTATGACGAGGCATTTTGTACACGTGTTAGTAATTCAATATAACATACAATATCGACTGATTCTGATCGGATACGGTGGCTCAGCGATTAGAGTGTCGGCACGGTACGCCGAAGATCGTGGGTTCGAATCCCATCCGTATCAGTTGTTTTTTCAAATTTCTTATTAAATATTTATATTTAATAAGCTAACATGTGCTAAAACATGTAAGGATCTCACAAAAAGTATTAAGAAAATTGGTTATATCGCATCGGTGCCTTCTAAAAAAACAGCAAAGTTTGGAACACTGAGTCGGATACGTAATGTATTCCGATAGATATTACCAGACGCCCTAGGCGTATAAAGAGATTTGAAATTTCGACTGATTCTGATTGGATACGGTGGCTCAGCGGTTAGAGCGTCGGCACGGTACGCCGAAGATCGTGGGTTCGAATCCCATCCGTATCAGTTGTTTTTTCAAATTTCTTATTAAAAAAGTATAACATACAAATCATAAATTGGGTAAGAATTTAAATCAACTAACGGCATACTCCAGTCTACAGAAAAATCCCAAGTTGCAAATTCAATTCACGATGGAATGCTGTGCCTAGTAAATGCAGAATGATCTATTATGAACTTTACTGAAGTTTTTGTAGCAATTAATTTCTTGTAAACAATTACAGCGATTGACTTCACGAATTATTCTTGCTTACTAACTTCGGGCTATACTAAACTTACTATAGTCAGCGCGTTACCAACTGAGTCGTCAGGCCATAAATTATTTTCCTATATCTATCTCGCTGCCTTAATAAGCATAAGAAAAAAGGAAATCTTATTGTGATCCTCAAAATAGCAGTTACCGATAAAGGTCCCGGCGCGCTGCACATTCCTATTTCTATTAATATTGATGGCCCGACGACTCAGTTTTTCTTCCTCTTCTTATCGTATGGTTTATGAACAACCTGATGTCAGAGTTTAAACCGCCCGTAGGCCACTGACATGGCTTTACACACCATTGAAAAATCTCGCAGGTAAGCTGGTTTCATCACGATGTTTTCCTTCACCGTTTTAACAACTGAATAATTAATTTATAATACGCACATAATTTACGAAAAGTCAGAGGTGGGCGCCTTGGGATCGAATTCAGACCACTGACTTGTCAGTCGACGGTCATACCACTAGGCTATCAGTGCTTTTTAAACTGCTACGATTATGATATATGATTTTTTTTGAACGATTCAGTTGAAAACGCACGTCGTGTGCTATAGTTCTCTATGCTCTAAATCACAAACTACTCTCAAATCCTCTAAAATTTCAAGAGCTCCATTTAAAAGTGGTTGAGTTCGCCAATTACAGTTGGAATAACTTGACCGAAAACTTTTAATCAATCTTTTCAAGCCTGAAACTTGTATGAAAATGGTAACATACATCTGGTTTCGAGTTCCAAAATGGATTTCGAAGTTGTGCTTCAGTTTGTTAGTACTGGCTCAGGTTGTGAGTTATTTTTACCAGTAAATCTTTGAAGTTGAAATTATGTTAAGTTGAACCGTTTAGTGGGCGCGCCATACATTGTGAACTGTCTATTTTATATAGAATTTAATTAATAGGTTAAACGCAAGGTGTCTCGTAAGGTGACTCAACTCATGAAACTAATCAACATTTTGTTTTACGAGTTTCCGAAATTCGTCAAAAATATTAAACTTCCTATTCGAATTTATCAGCTGATGGCGCTTATTTGTGTAGAAGGTCAATTGTTTTTGCTAAAACGGTGAAAGAAAACATTGTGAAGAATCCAGCACACCTGAGAGCTAAAAGAGTGACACCAGGGGGCTTAGCTAAGTTAATTATCTACAATCGCTAACGCTATAGAAAACGAAAGAAATCTATAGGATTAGATTCTATTCGTTTGTTTTGACCACGAGACATAACGATAATCATATACATTTCTTTCGTTTTCTATAGCGTTAGCGATTGTAGATAGTCAACTTGGCAAAGCCCCAGGTTGTTCATCAACCATAGGTACGATAAAAAAAGAATGAATAACAATATACAAGTACGTATATATGTATGGTGAGGAACTCAAAGGCTGCACCTAGAAATGTATGTTTGTTCATTGCGTATTTCACTCGGTCCCAGTTTGTCGCGAACTGCGAAGCGAAAACTTTGATTTTTACGCCCAAAAATGTTCGTGTGAATTTATGGACTTTTCCTAAGCTTCAGTGAAAGAAAGTTTGAATTTCGTTGAATGTAGGTGCTGCTTTGTAAATATTTCAAGTCTTTACGAAAGCGAATAAATTGCCAATTCTATTTAATATAATAATAATAATTCTATAATAAGTTACCAGATTGAATAGTAGCATACCATTGGCTGGCAATTCAGAGGTCTCATGTTCGAATTCAAGATACGTACCTCTAATTTTTCGTAAGCTATGTGCGTTTTTATAAATTAACTATAACTTGCTCCGAGTGGCGATAGCCTAGCGGTGGTGACCGTTGACTGGCAAGTCATAGGTCTCGGGTTCAAGCCCAAGGCGCGCACCTCTGACTTTTCGTAAGTTATGTGCGTTTAATAAATTAATTATCAATTACTCCGTGCCTCGGAAAGCACGTAAAGCTGTTGGCCCTGCGCCTGATCTCTCTCTGATCGTGTCGGAAGGCCGTCCCATCGGACAATGAGAGTGAGGGAATAGAGAGTGCACCTGTGTTTGCGCACACACTTGTGCACTATAATATCTCCTGCGTAATTGGCTAGACTCCGTTGAGATTGGCCGCTGTGACCGAAATTCGGTCAGGAGAATATATAACTTAATCCGACTTTTGTAAAACTTATAAAGCTTTGATCTTGTCATCTTGTCTTACGCTTGATCTCTTTCCGGTCGTGTCGGATAACCGTCCTATCGGATTATGAGAGTGAGGGAATAAAGAGTGCACCTGTGTTTGCGCACGCACTCGTGCGTTACAATACCTTCTGCGTATTTGGCTAATCTCTGTTAAAATTAGCCGCTGTGACCAAAATTCAGTACCTACCTACTTACTTGTTTGATTATTGATTTTTTTATCCTAATATCTGACTGTACATCGACGTATTATTTCTTCGGGTCGAGTCTAAGCGGGTCAAGTGGGCGCGGACCCGAAAGAAATAACATAATCGAATTGTCAATAATTTTGTCATGCAAAAATGTATGCGATGCGATTTCTAAAGATAATTATTTTTATTGTGGAGTAAAACCTTCGTGATAGAAGGATGGAGCTATTGTACAAAGTGAAGTCCTATGGAATAACTCCATTAGGCGACGAAACTTATCTGAAAGCATGAATCGAACCCGAAACATCCCGGAAAACCTTTTTACCTGACTCAAAAATAGACTTAAGGCCGTATCAAAGTTAAACAAGGAAATTGCTTCCCACTCATACAAAATAAAATAATGTTCTTTACAATGTACAATAACAAGCAAATTATACTTAAAGCAGAATTCTAATGATTCTTTTGTTTAATAATTGTTTATTTTTATTAAGAACTAGCTGTTCCCCGCTACTTTGTCAGCGTTAAATTAAATTTTCCTGTAAACACACGTTTTTTTTTTTCAGAATAAAAAATAGTACCTAGTATTTTTTTACGATCGAATCGGTAGTTCCAGAGATTACCCCTGACATAATACATACATACTTTACCTCTTTATAATACCTATTAGTAAAGATATAGATTTATTAACCTATTATTAATTGAAATTTAATCTTATTTCATAAATGATGGCTGGTTATAATTATTACGAATTATGTATTACATTATTTTAATATTGACGTACTTATAAACTATGTTTATCAACAAATTAATGAGTATTAAGTATTAACACAGGTTGTGTTTATAAATTAATATAGGTACAACTCAACTTAAATGTTGTTGATATTATCTACTGTTACCATAAATGCAATAAAACGTATATTTTTTGCATAGGTATTGTCTCAAAATTTCGGGAACGTTCATCATAGTGAAACCTCACACCACAGTCTACGACCACGAGAGCTGCAAAGCTCTCGAAACGTCACGTTTTGACAAATAATTAAATGTTTTTACGCGATACGTTAAAAACTTTTTTCATTATTATATATTTTTTGCTTTTATAAAATTTAACAAGCACACATATTTTGGCTCTTAACTGTACTATAACAATAAATAAATCACTTACCGAATTTGTTTTGGTTCAAATCAAAAACAAAAGGTAATCGGATTATTTTCAATCATTTGTTATTGAGGAAAATGTTGCAAGTACAAAGTAATTGTTTATAGGATTTATTGTTTATAAGAATATTGGAACATAATATATTCTATTTGCAGGTAAGTGTTTTGTTTATTTGGTGAGAGTAATACATTAGATTGAAAATCCAAGACATATAAACATGACTTAATTTATTTAGACATTTTAGACCGTGTCTGTCACTCATTTTTGTTACCTTGTGTTGGTATTAGTCTTTACTTTATCGTCTTATTGATAAACAGCAATAATAATAATAAAAAACTTTCAACATCCCTGTTTTCAGTTATAATAATAAATTATATAATGCCTGTTATCACTATCCAAGATTAAAAATATTGTGTGAGGTATCGTTTGAAAAGGTTTTTCACATAAAAATCATGAAAAAAAATTCACAGTAGCATGCCGCTGCCCATCCTCCAAATTTTTTTCTTTGTCGCTTCTTACGACACCTGCGGGATGAGTAGGGGTGCTTCTATCCTTAGGCCGGAAACCACACGGCAAGCTATATAAGCCTCAAGAACAAAAGTTAAAAATACCTTAATATTACATTTAAGTTTCCAGATAATCCTTAAACATATCACGTTCTGCAACTTATTCGATGCAACCGTCACTGCGTATAAATCATGCGAGACATTGTTTGCAGACAGATGGCGGCACCGTCGCTGTTCGTCGTATACGTTAATATTCAAACCTCGTGCGCGACCTGCCTACGTGCGTTATACAGCAAAATGGTGCAAATTAACAGTTTGCAACGAGCCTTTTAGGGATAGGATTGGGCGATAGGAGATGCGATTTTAGCATGCAGTTTCTCATAATCAAAGATTTAACACTGTTAAGATGGCCTGTGGAACCTTTGAAAATTAAACCACACAAAATCAAAATATTTTTATTCATTTTTTATTACTTATTCACTTTTTTTCTATTATTATTATTTTTTTATTTTTTTTTGTATTTTTTCTTTATAGGCAAATGTAAATAGTAATTATATTTAGTTTGTAAATACTTTTATAATAAGAAATAAATTTATATAAAATTTTAATTCATGTAGACCATTTTGGGCACTTATGAATAGTCATAATTCTAATATTATTATTAGAGTGACTCTAGTTGCCAGTTCCAAGGGCAGCCTACCCTATAAGGAGAAGAATCTGGTAAGAAACTATACATGGTTGCTCTTTTAAATAATGGCTAACAATATTTTTAGATAGGTACAGACGCCAGCACGTCAAGCTACCCGAACTTGTCAAATTTTCCCAATCAACCTTTAACCTAATGCTTTAGCGATAAAGTTGAAAATCTATTAAAGAAATTTGACCGATTTGAGTAGCTTGATGTACTGGCATCTGTACATTGTTCTGAGGTTTTACTGTATTACTGACTACACATTTATTACCCACAGAATTACAATATTGCGGTTTACTCTTAAAATATCGATTCTACTATACTGTCTGTACAGTTATCTAATTACGTAATTACATTAAACTTATATGGAATATTTGTTACACACACATATGTTAATCGGAAGTATAAAACTATTTATTGAGAAAATTATTATTATTTACATGTATACTAAAAAAATACTTAATTATACTAAATAAGACTATGTAATATGTAAATCGGATGCAACAACACGTAGGTAAACTATGGCTCACAATGTAAACAGTTAAGATCAGTCTAAGACAGTTTTGTACACAATCACACTCTGTAGTTCATAATATATGCATTTTTTCTCGAGAAACACCAGCATCATAACGTCAAAGTCGTAAGTCCTTTATACTGCAACAAATGCTGCGAAAGGCTTTGATCACTGAGTTTAATTAATTTATTATACGTTGAAAAATGAGACATACGTACCTAATTGGAAATCCGTCGGGTTGCAAAATATCTTTCATTAGTAAATATAGAATAGATATATAAAAATATAGATAGTAGCAAATTTTACCTAAGGGAAAAATATTCCTATATTATGAAAAAGAAACATATTGATTTTTTGAAAATACGCTTCCCATCCCACCAGAATCAGTTGAAATTTCAAACTTCTTTTCTATGCTTAGGGCGTATAATAAAGTACATATCGGCATACATTACGTTTTCAACACCGTGCTCCAAAGTTTTCAGTTTTTTCAAATTTCTTATTAAATAATTTTATTATATTTCCTGAAATTGCTGCGTTGTAGCTTAACTACTTGAATATGTGCAGCTTAAAGCAATATAAACGCAGCTACGTTTCCCCACATCGCTTACGCCAAATGTCAAGCACATCTCTCTCATTCGTACGTCCGCACCGTGTATGCTTTGCGTATATCATTTTGAACTGTTAGCTTTACCAGTTAGCTTATTTTAATTCGGGATTCATGCTTTAATTAAGTTAGTTTAGTCTAGATAGAGTTTTTTATGAATATTTCGTTTTTTTACGTGGACAATTTAAAACGAATACACGTGCAAGTGAAAAACATCAACTTTACAGGAGAAAATTAAAACGTTTAATTCTTTATATGTATAGAAATTCTTAATATATAAAAGAAATCAAGTACGATTGCAGACATATTTTTGGACTAAAATTTATTAAAAAATGGGGGGGGGGTAGGGGGACGAGCTAAGGAATAGAAATTTTTTAAAAAAAATCGTGTAAGAGCTTTTGCACGTATATTCGATGCGGCCATCGTTATGTATTTAAAATTAAGCAACTGGGGCTTTACCCTAGGTCGTGAAACTTTAATGTCGACAGTAATCGTTTCTTTCTTTTTAAAAAAAAACAACCTTAGTATTTGCATGCATACTTCCTACTAATATTATACATGTGAAAGTTTATGAGGATGTAACAAACTGTATGTTTGATATAAGTTTGTTACTCTTTCACGCAAAAACTACTAAACGGATTTTGATGAAGCTTTATGGTAAAATAGCTTATACAATAACATATAGGCTACAATTCAATAACATACTACGCGGGCGAAGCCCAAGGAGAAGCTAGTAATTTATAAAAAAAAAACTGTGCATTTTTAAGTGATTTAAATTGTTTAATTTTTACACAAAAGAAAACTAAAAATAAAATAAAATATTCAAGTCTCATACAACTTTAATCCATAGTCATAAAATGATACTCTACCCACATTCCTAGTACACACCACATCATTAAATCAGGCTGTAACAGCGATGCGTAGTAAAGGCATGTTCTAATGAAGTGACGGCGGAAAGCTTTGCAAAGAGCTCTCCCGACACTCGCTTTGAGTCTAGTGTGTTTTTCTTTTAAAGAACTTCAGCGTGTGTTATTTTAAAAACTTACCAATACTGAAAAACGTGAACCTTAACTATTATAAATGCAAAAGTAAGTTATCTGTTACCTTTTCACGCCTAAAGCACTGAACCAATTATTCTGAAATTTTGCATATTCGAGACAACGTATGTCAGGTGTACAGAAACGGACATAGAGTACCTTTCATCTTGATTTTTTTTCCTGTTCGCGAGGAAAACAATAATAACGTCATTTAATAATTGGCGGCGCGGGCGCCACGAGTCTTTCGAATCATGATGTATTTTAGATTCTAAATTAACGTGAGCGATGTCGCAGACAAAAGCTAGTTGATTCAGATTCATGTGCGTTTATAAAATTAATTATCCTTTGTTAAAATGATGAGGGAAATGTTTTCCCTCCGCGAGGAAACCAGCATACCTGAGCGATTTTTCAACGCTGTTTAAAGCCATGTCAGAAACCTACGGAGGGTTTAACCTCTGACACCAGGTTGTTCCTTAACCATACGATAAAGATGAAGAAGAAAGATCGAAAATAATTATCAGATAATGGAATGAAAGATAAAAGAATGCGTTCATAGAAAAAGGATACTGTAAACTTTTCCATAAAATTCTTAAGCTCCGTAACAAAACAGCAGCAAATTTTCAATTAGCCGAAGTAACGCTACTGGAATGAGAAGCAACTTTTAAACATATTAATTCTGTATAATTCACGTCGCACAGCTTCATATACCGTCGTATAAGATGAGATTACACGCACGTGTTGTTTGAAAAGTTAGATAAAGAAGTTCCATTTAGTTTGACAGTCTCGCTGAGGAAAGTCCGTTTGAAATTAAATTAGTAATAATTAAAAATTAGTTGAAATTAGAATGAATATGAAAAGTGCGATGTGTGGTTTTCCTGTCTAAGGATATAACCACCGTTACTCGTCCCGCGGGTGTCGTAAGAAGCGACAAAGGGAAAGATCCGAAGAATGGGCAGCAACATCTTTCTGTGTAACAGTAATCATCCATTCTGTGTAACTGCTGCTGCGATCGCCAACCCGCTTGCCAAGCGTGACGATTATGGGAAAATTCCTCCTATTAGCGTACAATAGTGGCGTGCATTGGGAGAGCCCTATGTTCAGCAGTGGACTAAAACAGGCTGATGATGAGAATGAAAATGAATAACATCTTCCTGAATTAATTTTTATCATTTTTTTATAATTATATAATTAAATAAAATTATTAAATAAGAAACTCGCAAAAACAACTTGGATAGGACTTGAGCCCGCGATCCCTGGCGTGCCGTGCCATCGCTTAACCATAGAGTCCCACCCGCTTCAGTTGAAATTATGAATCTCTTTCTTAACGCCTAAAAGCCATGTGGCGACATCTACCGGAGCACTTACGCACTACCGGTCCCACCACACGCCTTTATGAATTCTTTCCCCTTTTTAGGGGCTGAAAGTAAACTAAAGTTCTGCACTAACCTGTACTGTACAGTTACAGGGCCAGGTGGCGTGTTGAATTAAAACCATGAACAAAAGATGGTACACAATGAGGCAAGAATAAAGCCTACGCACATCGCGTTCAGGACTCAGGTAATGAAATAACGTGTTATGTACACCCGGCATTACTAATTAGTGACCCGAGTAAAACCAGCGCTTGATGTAGCGGTTAAGTGATTCGTCTTCTGTACTTGGTTTCACGGGTTCGATTATGCACAGGATAACTATTTGTGCGGTCTACAGCTGATGTTTATTATTTACTTATCTATTATTACTATTGCCCATGGTTTCGCTCGCGCTAATCCTATCATCATAAAAAAGAACGCAATCTATTATCATAAAAAAGAAAGAAAAATTGTTTATTCCCTCCTCCCCTTTCTCTTCCTTCCCTTCAAAAGAATGTTATGGTTGTTTTCCTCGGGAACAGAACTTTTTTTCGGGTTGAAAAGTACCTATGTACCCTATGTCCGGTTCTGTACACCTGATAACGTATAGGCAGAGTTCAGAGGTTTAGGCGTGCTATCTATAAACAAACTTATTTCGCGTTTATAATATTAGTTGGGATAAATATTATTTAAACGTTTGTGCAAGAGATATTAATATGATACAGGAGAAAATTCTAAATATTATGTTGGCGAACTTGTGCCTTGTAGAGTTGAAGATCTGCGAAATACCGGCCAGTTCAGTTGCATAAAAGCAAGGATGCAGCTGAGAGATTATCTTGTTTAAATGATATTCTGTTGTTTCCTGTCTTAAGCATAAGAAAACAACATCTTTTTTTATCTATCGTATGGTTGATGAACAACCTAGTGTCAAAGTTTAAATCAACCGTAGGTTTCTGACATGGCTTTACACACCGTTAAAAAATCTCTCAGTTGTGCTGGTTTTCTCACGATGTTTTCTTTCACCGTTTTAGCTATTGATCATTAATTTCTAATACGCACATACACCCAAAAAGTCAGAAGTGCGTTCCTGGGTTTCGCACCTACGATCTTTGACTTGGCAGTACAATGGTCATACTAGGCATCATTGCTTCAAGAAAAAACATTATAAATTAAAAAGTCGTCTCCAACATATTACTTCAAAACATGAATACTACTTCGCACGTCCTAACCAGGGAAAATGCATAATTTTCAAGGGAACAAATCGTCTGAAACATTAAGTGAGCTAAATTCACGAAATAAACAAAGCCACAGGTGTAGGGGCACCAAATTAAATACGAAGTGTATAAGACTGGCCCTTGTTTAAATAATTTAGTCTTTAATTTGGGCGTATTATGCTGTGCCTACATTGAATTAAGGATGGTTGTTTGAGGACGTATCGTTTTGATTTTATTCAGTTCAGTGTTTATAAAGGCCAGTATTTTTATTTTAATTTTATTATTTTTGCAAGCGCGTGGGTGTGGGTTCGAACCTGGCATGTAGGTACCAATGTGACTTTTTTAATTTCACATGTCCTTTCTTAGTTAATCTAAGACACACAAACGGTGAAGGAAAACATCGTAAGGAAACCTAGACTTAATAGTTTGAAATCGCCAACACGTAGTGAGCTAGCGTGCGTGGTGATTAATGCTCAATCCTTCTCTGTATGAAAAGAGGCCTTTGCCCTACATTGGGACAGTTACAGTCTGATTTATTATTATTTAAGTAACTTTAAGTCGAGGCTTCGCTCGGCGTTAATTTTTGACAATTAATTCTAGTTGTATTCTGCTTGTTGTTTAACCGGACACGGGGCGCCATCTATATCATCAGAACGTTATTATTGTTTTACTTGAAAACTGTTATTTTTACTAAATAAAAGGTACGTCTGCAGCTATGTCCGTTTCTAACTACTGAACCGATCCGATATCGAGCACAGAAACGGACATAGGGTACCTTTCATCCCGAAAAAAGTACCTACAGCTCCCGAAAAAAATAACAATAACGTTATTATAATGATAGATGGTGACGCAAAGCCTCGGATGGAAGCTAGTATCGAATAATAGCGTGGCTCGCTAAATTTAATTGGTAGAAGTACCAAATAACTAAAAAGTAATTTAGACAAAAGAATGAAACAACTCTTTAACGGATATAATCCGCGTTTTTATTTTGATAATACAATCCTGACGTTTCGAGTACTTTGCAGCACTACAAATTACAAAGTATTTACCCTTGGAAGATTATCTAGTACCTATTTACCTATTACATTAAGGCCTCCGACTACAGAATTTTATTTCAAATTTTATTTATTTGGTCGAATTATATCCGTTAAAGAGTTGTTTCATTATGTTGAGTGTTCGCGAAAGTTTGAGACTATATTATTAGACAAAAGAATTACTAGAGAAATACGGCATACAGATCTATCAATAACACCCTCTCTTTCAATCATAAATTAAAATCGTGCATAGCTATAAAATATTCTGTCAATACGTTTGTACGTCCAGAGAGAGACGTCAGCATTAAATCATTATTTGCTGTAATTTATGAATAAAATATGGCGCAGAGCCAGACGGTTTTCAGTTCCATATTTTAAGGAAAAAGTCCTGCACAATTTTTTGGGGTCTTAGGCTTCTTTTTTATCGTATGGTTGATGAACTACCTGGTGTCAGAGTTTAAACCACCCGTAGGCTTTTGACGTGGCTTTACACACCCTTGAAAAAAATCTCAGGTGAGCTGGTTTCGACTATCACTGCATATAAAGAGGACTTAGGCTAAGATCTATAGAACGTACTTTTACTTTGCTTAGGTTTTATTTTAGATAAGGAGAGAGAGAAGTGGAGAGACGGAAGGGAGGCTTTTCCCCAGCAGTGGGAAAAGTCCGCCAAAAAATATTAATAGATATTACTTGCATATCGGTATTTATAAAACTGTAATTGAATGCGTGAAAGTAAATTCTAAGTTCACAAAATCAACGACTTATAAAAAACTTAAGCACCTTGCCGCCAATTACAGGTCTTCGCTGATAAGCTCTACTTAACCATGAAAAAAAATTAAATAAAAAGTAAATTCTAACACATCAAAAAAATCTATTAATAATTAACCTCAAGATACCTACTTTCGGATTTTATAAGTTAAAAAAATATTCAACTGAAAATAACGTATAGGCATAATTTTACGACTTAAGTTTGTTAATCTTCAAATTTTTATATTAAAATAGTAGGTATTTTAAAATTTCTGTACTTTTTTATCAGCTGAGTTAGTAATGATTACTTACTCAGTCGCTTAACGTCAAGTCTTCAGTTTTTTTTTAATGATAAAAACCTTATTGAAACCTACTAGACCCGATATTTATTCAATTTTATCTAGGGTATATTTTTATACTCACATCAATCAAATAAAAAATGACACATCTATTCAACCCAATCTTCGTCCAAATATTTATTTAATACAAGCTTTTCCCGCGGCTATGCTCGTGTTAATTTAGAATTTAAACTTCAATCATGATTCATAAGACACGTGGCTACGTTAACACGTTTTTCTCTGGAATAGTACCTAGGTAGATATTTTTTTTGGGGATGAAAGGTACCCTATGTCCCCGATTCTGTACACCTAACAACGTATATTCAAAATTTTAGGATGATTAATTCAGTGGTATAGACGTGAAAAGGTAACAAACTTACTGTCGCATTTATAAAATTAACCGACTTCAAAAAAGGAGGAGGTTCGCAATTCGGATTTTCAATACCTATCATTTTGTATTTTTTTTTACTGGTAAGCGTTTATGCGTAAATATATTATTTTGTACCAAAAAGTCACAAAAGAATGTTTTTAAATATTACTTTAAAAAAATTGTTTTCGTCTCAATTTGCATCGAAGGTTATTAAAACCCATTGCAGTCTAATGAATTCGTAACACGTTATATAGCTGAGAATATTATGGCAACAAGACTAGGTTCCATGTCTAGGAGCGTCAATAATTAATAAGTTTCAAACTGCGACATGGTACTGTTTTGGACATGTTCAGCTCACGAGGGTTAAGACGTGTTAGGTAATTTGTTAGACAGTGAATTATTTAATTTGAAATAGGAATTAGATTAAGGACCCACTTGCACGAAAATTCTTAATTTGATTTAAATGTCATTAATAAGATTAAAAAGTTTCGTACGATATTGGCTTTTCCAAATTAATCCATTAATAATTAATAATTTACTAAGGCCTAATCTAAGACACCACTGACTAACGGGGAAGGAAATCATCGTAAGAAAACCTGGACTTAATAGTCTGGAATCGTCAACACACAGTGAGCAAGCGTGGTGATTACTGCTCAATCCTTCTCTGTATGAGAAGAGACTTTTGCCCTGCTGTGGAACAGTTACAGGCTGATTTATTTATTCAGCTTAACCTGTTTATTATTTGGTTCAAGTTTAGTAATCGATATTTCACCCCTTTCCTGTTGACAGATTGATCCGAAATTTGGTACACAGCTTTAGTTTTGATGACAAAATCGTTTTACGTAAAAAAACTTTACTTATATCTATTATTTTTATTTTGTTTCTTGACTGCCAGCTATATAAAATAACAAAACAATATCTAAAACAGTATGCATAGACCTTTATAAAATTCCTTTTTAACCTTCAATATCATAATTTTAAGCTTCATCAATTTCAATATGATAATAGTAATCGGTGTTAGGGGCAATTTACATCCAATCGTGCGTAAACTCCTCTTGTCCAGTATTTGGTGTCCAATGAACAGAAACTGTGATAAGATGATAGCGGTATTTTACGGGTTAAGGATAGGATACGGTGGGATTTAGATGAATGTAT
Organism: Protodeltote pygarga; assembly: GCA_936450705.2. Taxonomy (NCBI): domain Eukaryota; kingdom Metazoa; phylum Arthropoda; class Insecta; order Lepidoptera; family Noctuidae; genus Protodeltote; species Protodeltote pygarga. Next base: position 2,553,747 of record OW388257.2, on the reverse strand, counting down.
CGATAGAATGAAAAAAAAAACAAATAATATTTGTTTAAATTAGTTATTTTTATCTTGAATAATATTTTTACATTTTAAAACCTTTTATTTTTAATTTGTGTATGTAATCGGGTGAAATCTTGCAAGCCTTATGACTTATAATATGATATAACTTATGACTTTGATAATTTCCATGCTAGCTCATTTCTGATGACAATACACAAAAAAAAATAACCTGATGGTGCATCCATGATTGTCTTCTTTCGAGAACACTCTTCAACGGTTACTAGTATAGACACGAAATTTTTCAAACACGTTTATGGCCCTAGATGTTTGAAATTGGGAGAAAATAAACCTTGCGTACCCGTATAGGTGTACTAAGAACGGTATTTGGAAATTTAATCTCTAGGCGGGTAAAATAAAGGATGAAAACCACGCGGACAAAGCCGATGGAAAGCACTAGTCTTTTAAAAGAGGACGAAATCTAAAATTATAATTAGGCAATTATGCTGAGGACAACAAGCTTTACGCTCAGCGATAAAAAATGCCACGTCCACATAAAAAACAAAAACCTACTTCCAAACTCTATCATATCTAAAACAGCACAACATACATTTCCAGTTAATTGAAGGGCCAAAGTCTAATGATGCATACAGACCTCGCAGTGGACATCAAGCGAAGTGGAAGAGATACAAATGGATATTTATACCCAAACTTTATGGACCGTACAACTATTAAGGAATTAATGATATCCGATATTTATTGGGTCAAGCTGTAGCGAGTGATTTTGGATATATTTTAGCGTTACGATGACGTCAATTTTTGTAGCGATTAAGAGTAGTCTTGCTTTAATATTGAAATTTATTGGGTGAATTTTATCGCAAAATTTTGGGTCTTGAATTCTCGAAACTTTGACAATGCATAGCGACTTTTCCCGAATATTTTACAAATACACAACATTGTGTATGTAAACATACATGCACTATATTTCTATTCCCTCACTTTCGTCCAATCTGACGGCAATCCGATGCAACTGGAGAGAGAGCGCATAACTTACGAAAAGTTAGAGAAGAAGTCATAAGTCTAAAATCAGACTATGGGAGTGAAGGAATAGAGAGTGCACCTGTGTTTGCGCACACACTTCGCGGAGAACTTGTGCACTCCTGCGTAGATGGCTAATTCTTTGAGGTTAGCCGCTGTAATCGCAATTTGCCGAATTGATCTGGATGATATCCTGTCAGATGGTACACGGTATGTTCTAACCTATGCACCGTCATCGGTGTATATTTGCAGAGGGCTCTATCACCTTCACTACTCACACCAGCGGAATAATCTCGTAAAGCAATTGAATTAATTTCTATAAATGATTCTTCATATTTTAAAAACTTGCAGCTACTACTAATGATTTTTTGAACCGCAATTTTGAAAAGTTCTATGAACAGTAATAGAGAAAGGTAAGGTCGCGTTCATGTAGTACACCATAATTAATATAAACTTTATAACTAAACTCAAACATAGAAACTTGACGCATTAAATACAGAATTTACTTAAATAATATAGTAACACAAACATATATTTTGCTTAACCCTCTATTTGCATACGCTAATGTGAAGCTTTGGGGTTAGTTTCATTCAACTATATAATTTTAGGTAAGTACATCAAAGACCCCTTTAGCTTTGTTCTTGATGCTTGTGGGAATAAAAATAGCAGTTTCAGGAAGGTGTACTGAAGGACTTTGTAAATTATATATAAATATATAATTATATAATATAATTTTCAGGTTTAGATTCCCAATGCAAAAAAAAATAGTGTAGTAAGCGTGTATGTGTGTATAAATATAAATCTAAATATAACTTATTATATCAAAATAACTTTTAACCTACAATTTATCAATATAACTCTCGGGCCAAGCCACAGGCGCAAACTAGTATACAAAAAAACTTACTGCAATCAAAATTTACCCTGATAACCCCTTCTAGGATTACCACATCTAATAATACACAAGCCCAGCTGCATTTACCTCAAAATATATCCCGATAAATAGTCTAAATTTACCCCGAGGCTTTTAACAAATCGATGAGTTGTTTATCTTTTGCGCAAGATAAGACGGCACCGAAATTTAAGTCGCAGGGTTAAATGTGGCTGCGTCCCATCCTATTTATGTTTGAGGAGATAATAGAGGGCGTCATAATGTTCCGTTTTCAACTACCTATATATATAAATGTGAACGTTTGGATGGTTGTGAGTTTGAATGTTTGTCTTTAAATCACGGCTAAAAGGCGGAAATAGATGAAACTTGACATATTATTAGGGATATGGTCATCTTTATTTTACATCTTTACATTTTTATTACACACATGATTTGTAAAAGTGTCATTTCTTAAGATCAAAAACATTTGTTCCCAGAAATTTTCAATAGGAATCTGAAACGCAATTATTTTTTATGGTTAATTGAACTTACCTCAAGTGAACTTCAACCAAAATTATACGAGTTGCTGCATCCTATGAGATTTAATAAACCATGTAGTACGTTTTCTGTTGTACTGCATCATCACACGAATTTTAGATCTTAAATAAAATCCAAATTTAAAAGAATGGTAATTGACTTCACTACGTAGTTGCGCTGCCCGCCGACAGGGTGCGCTGCAATCATTCGTTTTAGAGTAATACCCTATTTGTCATTTGCAATAACTTGGGGTTTTTAATTACGGGAGGGTCGGGTTCTTAAATCTCTACGGATGCAGCAACTCGTATAATTTTGGTTGAAGTTCACTTGAGGTAAGTTCAATTAACCATAAATTATACTTCGTTGCTGCATCCTATGAGATTTAATAAACCATGTAGATGTTTAGCGCTTAATTGCATAATGACAAATGAGTAGATTAAAAAATTATATGCACATATTATATTGAAAATCAGCTTTATTAAAATTTAACAGGGATCACAGATCCTAATATAAGTTTCGAAAAACACTATACTTAGCACACTCTATTTTAACTATTCTATTTTATTCTTAAGTAATATCACATATTATATGTTAGTAAATATGAATAACAAATTACTTATCCATATTAAATACCGCATCAGCGAAAGCTCTATCTTCTTGTAATTTATCAATCAAAGGTAAGTTATAAAACTTAGCAAAGCATAGAGAAGTGCCAGTCCAACCCGCTGCACGCTTGATCACCTCTACAGAAACGCCGGCACGCTTTGCCGCCGAGGTCGACGCATGCCGCGTACTGTGGGACGAATAAACTTCGACATCAATTCCGCTATCCTTAAGGACTTGTTTGATCCAGCGGCTGACGGACTGGGGACTAGCATTTCGGATAGGTTTTTTAATAGTTAGAATTAGTTTATCTGTACATGATACGTTTCGATATTCCCTTGTCCTATTTAGGTAAGCAGAGAGAGCTTTCGCTGGACAAATATCTGGTTGTTCATGATAAAATGGAATCATCAAAGTAGGATTCGCCCTATTGGGGGCTGACGTCTTAATAATTTCGTCTATAATTATATGAACACCTGCTTCATAAAACAAAATGTTATTGACTTTAATAAGAGTCAACGTCTGCACACGTTGTCCAGTTGACAACGCAAGCAGAGTTGCAAGTTTCTTAGTGAGCATATCTAGAGTTAAGGATTCATTAGGAGTTTTATCAGATAGATAAGACAAAACCATATTAGGGTCCCAAGAATTTTGATATTTAGGCAAATTAGGCCTTATTTTAAAAACACCTTTTAAAAAACGACCGACACAGTCATTTACACAAGTTTCTTTGCCTAAGATAAGTGACAATGCTGATCTAAATGAATTTATGGTACCATATTTGGCGCCATTTCTAAACTGTATAGTGAGAAACCCTAACAAATCCTGTACCGATACTTTGAAAAAATCTAAATTATTATCTTTACAAAAGGCAAACCATAATTTATATACTGTATTATATTGTTGTAAAGTATTATTTGATAACGATTGAATCATTATGTTTACTGTATCATTATCTAATGATTGTTTGATGAACGCTTTCCGGATAACATTGCACACACCAGGGTAAGGCTCGGCCATAAAGGATGCGCCGTTCTGGAAGGAGAGAGTAATATGTTTTTATCCGGTCCAAAATATAAAACTTTAGAAATAGACAAGGACATAAACAGTGGGAACCACGGCTGACTCGGCCAATAAGGTGCTACTAATATGCCAGTCGCCTCATTATCAATTATTTTTCTAATGCATTTTAATACAATTGAAAAGGGAGGGAAAGCGTAAAAGGTAAATCTGTCCCATCTTAGAGTAAACGCATCTATGTCGTAGGCATCCGGATCTCGTTTCCAAGATACAAATTTTGAACATTTTTTATTAATCCGAGAGGCAAACAAATCTATATCTGGTTGACCGAATTCACTAACAATAACTTTGAAACAAGACTCATGTAATTCCCACTCCGTATCAATGTTCGAGAACCTCGAGGCTTTATCAGCCTCAGTATTATCGCATGATCTTATGTATGACGCAAATATGAAAAGTTTTCTTCGTTCGCACCACTGCCATATATCTCTTGTTATATTATTTAAATGTGGGAACTGTATCCCACCCATTCTATTAATATAAGATAAGGCAGTGGTGTTATCGATTCTTAACAAAATTTCTGAATTAGTGACATTTTTACAAAAACATTTGAGACCCATAAAGGCAGCTAGTAACTCCAAATAGTTGATGTGTTTTTCCCCCTCTTCTTGTGACCAATAACCGCTAACTGTTTCCCCATTGCAGAATGCTCCCCACCCTGAAAGGGAGGAGTCCGAAAAAATCTCTAGTTGAAAATGGCTGTTTTTAATTGGATTGACTATATAATTAATATTTCTTTCCCACCATAAAAAATCATCTCTAAGCAAGGGGTTGATTTTCATCTCTGCGTCATAATCTTGAAACTTTAACAGGGCAAGGTATTTTTCTCTCTCAAACTGCTTTGTATAAAGCCAACCATAGGCTACAGCTGGGCAAGCGGCTGTTAAAATACCTATAAACTGAGCAAATTCTCTAATCTTAATTGTTGATTTATTAGATATATTTCGAACCATTTCATATATCTTACAGCGTTTTTCAGTTGGTAATTCTAACGTCATATACTGAGAATTTAATTGAATCCCAAGAAATTTACATATTTTGCTAGGTATTAGAACACTTTTTTCGTAATTTATAATGAAACCTAATTGTTCCAAAGTATTAACCGTTACCATTATCGTTTTCATGCACAAATTGTAATTGTCTGCCACGCACCACAAATCATCTAAATATGCGACTAAACTATGACCCTTACTACGTAAATACGTCAGCACCGGTTTCATTAGTTTAGTAAAAACAAATGGAGCTGAACACAAACCAAATGGAAGACAGGTAAATTCATACAATTTTTCATCAAAACGGAATCTTAGATATTTTCTACAAGATTTATGTATGGGTACAAAGAAATATGCATCTTTGAGATCCATTGTTGCCATGTACACATCTTTAGACAAAAGTTTTGATGCTGTGCGAATATCTTCCATTTTAAAATGTTTTTGTATTATGTATTTATTTAATGCCTTTAAATTAAGAATAAATCGGTAAGTTCCATTACTTTTCGGTGTTTGAAAAATAGGTGAAATAAACTGACCATCACAATTTGTACATGGTACAATAGATCCTAAGTCTTTTAGCTGTTTGATGGAATTCAACATATCTGTCTTTGAGCAAGGTGGGTTACACGGTTCCATAAGTTGTATAGGGGTTTGAAGAAATGTTAACCTATAACCCTTTACTATCTCTAATACTCGGGGATCCGTTGTTATGTTCAGCCAATTATGTAAAAAATACTGAATGCGACCAGCATGTGGTACCTCTATCGACGTCTGCGACGGTCCTGCACACGGCTCGGCTGCGACGGTGCCCGGCGTGACGCTGGTGGTGGCGCTCTGCGGCTGGCAGGCGGAGGAGGTGGTGGGTAGTACCGAACTTGTGCATGGGGCGTTCGCGCCGCACCTTGTCCGTTCGGCTGACGAGGAGGCGCCTTCGCGTTTCCCTGCCCTCCTGTGGCATTAGGTCTCCGAGGTGTGGGTTGTGGCGGGATAGATTTCTTGATCTGTAAACTGGATTTTTCAATTGACTTGATTGTTTTAATGTTTTCACCAAGGTTGTCTCCAAAAAGAAATTTTTCACGCTTTACTCCCTGTATAATAGTAATAAAGCTTTTATCGAGCATTGGTATTATTAGTCTTCTGCGGTTCATGGTCTCCTCGAAATGTAGGTCGAGTAGGATTTGGTTTATTTCTGCTACTTGTTTTAAAATATCCATTTTTCCAATATCTTTAGTACTTATTAACTCAGAAGTTAATTTGGCTAAGCCAGCAATTGCCGAACCTAATTGACTTTGCATTTTTTCTAAACGCTTATCCCGATTCTTTGTTGGATCATTCAGGACTGATGCTACTTCAGCATTTAGCTTTGGCGCTTTAGCCAGCTGAAAGTTTTCTGGTATTAGCATTTTAGTCAATAGGTTTTCCTTTTGATCCTTTGTTAGGCCTTCAAGTAATATTTTACCCCAACGTTCAGAGACCTCAGCGGGTATGCTCTTCCCAAATGTTTCCTCTGACTGCTTAGCTTCTCCTAGGATAGCCAATACTTCTAAGGGAACCGAAATTTCCTCACCTTGAGCAGAATTTGAATTTTTGAGAGGTTCTTCTGACAATTCCTCAGATGGTGAAACCTCCGGAATAAATGAGCCCGCTGCAGGCGCAGACACCTCTACCACTGATTCGGGTTGACGGTGCTCATTATTTATTTCTAGCTCGCTGGCGTCGTCGTTGCCTCTGCTTCCCTCATGCTCGAATTCCTCATATTCTTCGTAAGAGTCATATTCTGGATCTAGTAGAAACAAGAAGAAAAAGGCTCAATCGGCGTGTCATTTACTTCCTGGACGACATCTCGTGTCATCACACGAAGGAAGAAAAGGTAGGTATATGTATATTTCCGGATGACATCGCGTGCCACCACTGAGGAAATAATAGTAATAATAAAGCCATAAATGTATTCAATGTGATGAAAATCCTAACTTTCTGGGTGATATCACGTACCACCACGCTAAGAAAGTAGGTAGGTACTTAAAAAATTCCCGGATGACATCACGTGCCACCACTAAAGGAATAACACCACACCATCATACTTATTTGGTAATAAGTACAAAATATAAGTGATCACTATTAAATTGCTAACCTCCGACTCGGGTTATAACTAATTTCACTTGTAAAATATAAACTTATAAAGCACTTGTACCTTCATCTTGATATTTAGCCGGCGACCGCGGCGGTTTTTGTCTGGATCGTAATTCCTTTTCCAAACGTTTTATTTTGTTTCTAATCTCATCCTCCGTCTTCTCCTTTGTTCTTTTGCCCATTTTCACCGTACACTTTGAATTTTAACCAAAACAAACAATATTTTAACGAACTCAAACTTTAGCTCACGTGGATGATGCAACACACGGAAAACGAATGATTGCAGCGCACCCTGTCGGCGGGCAGCGCAACTACGTAGTGAAGTCAATTACCATTCTTTTAAATTTGGATTTTATTTAAGATCTAAAATTCGTGTGATGATGCAGTACAACAGAAAACGTACTACATGGTTTATTAAATCTCATAGGATGCAGCAACGAAGTATAATTAAAATTAAACCTTAATTGATTTCATTTCAGTCGCAAAGTTGTGCCAGTGTGATATTTTTAAATGTAGTATTTCGACGTATTATTAAAGTCCAATCAAATTTGACCCAGTTATGAAATATTGGCGTCTGAAATTTAATTATACCATATTTAGAACGACTAAGAGCCTCATATTAATATTAGGTAGATAACTTTAGAAACTATTTTTGCGATAAAAACGATATGAACGGATGGAAGATGGCAGATCAGATACTGTTTGTTTATGATTAATTTTTATAACGATAGGTAATATTTAGAATCGAATTTGAATACACAGATAACGGTTAACGATTATAAACGGTTGATATTTTAGATTGGAAACCATTATTTGAAAATTTAACGCTACCATTTATATCTATTTTAAACATTGGCTGTCATAAATTTCAATAAGTGTAATCACTTCGCAGATTGATCCTGGCAGGTTTATCATGTCTCAAGGTATTCCGACCGCCCTTCCCCCCATTTAACCCTAATTTTCTTAGGGGCCCCATAGATTAACTTCGGGGACTAAAAAATTAAATTTAAAAAAAATTCTGTTCTGTCAACCCGCCATCTTGAATACTCTCTACAAAAACCTTCGTAATCTGCCTACACCACCCGGTTCCACGAGAAACGATTTGTAATTCTCTCACAGTAATGTTAAATAGATTAGTTAGACAAATGGTAAAATAAAAGGCTGTATATCGTGTACGAATTGAGTTTATATTGATGGGATTTGTTACTGGACTAAATAATAAGGCCAAAGACAGCAGCTGTTTTGACTTTCTTTTCAAACTAATTATTTACCCATTATATATTTATTAATACTTCAGATGGTTGGATCAGATGGATGGTACACACTTAAAAAATGACGATATGCTAATTAGACGTTCTGCGATATAGACCATCTGATAGTTGGACGTTTTGCTACATGGACCTTTTGCTATTTAGACTTATTACTCATTGGATTTTTTGCGCTATTGGACATTTTGCTACTTAGACCTTCTGATCAAGAGCGGTACATAAGGTGGACTTAATGCCCAAAGGCATTCTCTCCCAGTCAACCTTTGGGTCAGTATGAGTCCTTCAGAGGTACAAAATAATATATAAATTATCTTATTGCTATATTATCTGTTTGCTATAGAACTTTTTAAACTTTTTAAAATTGCAATCATATTTTAAATATTATTTTGGATCTATTTGCGCACAGATAATTCAAAATAATCATTACTGAACTAACCTCAGTATTTCGACTAACTTGCATTGACTCTGGTCCTGAGAAGACTTCTCGAAAATAGTTCAATAATGATTATTTTGAATTTTCTATGTGCAAAAAGATCCGAGATAATATTTAAAATATAATTATTGTCCCCTGCAAGAATTGGGGGAAACGAAATATGTCTCCCCCAAACCCTTCTTCTTTTTTCGTTCCTTGGCTCGTGATTTGCCTTAAATAAAAGACCCTCTGGCAAATCTTAACCTAAATAATGAAAATCAGATCCAGTTAGTCCCTAGCAACGCCAAAAGTCAAGACCCGAGTTCCGTTAGGGGGCGCCCTTAGCTGCTGTTGCTTTAGGTTTAGTTAAATTGCTTTAGCTGGAGACTTTAAAGGTTAATCAGTCTGAGCTCCCTAGAGCTATAACTGAGAGAGACCATGTGCAATGTGTGTTTATCAGTAATTTATAACAAAACGTAACTAGAATTCAGTATCGACACCTTTCGCCGCGAAGTGTAAAAATTGATCTAATATTGATGCGCTAACACGAACGCTCCCGTGAACACTTGCATGAACAATTAGGGGGATACTCTCAGGAATTTTAATGGATCGTTTTTTTTTCTTATAGGTTAGGTAGGTAGGATAGGTTTAGACCAAATTTTGATGAATCTGAATTTCGAGATTGCTTGTTTAACGGTTACAGTTACAATCTGTGAGCTTGATTTCTAGTTAATGACCGCCATCTTGACTACGTCGTCTTTCCATCTCATTTGAGGTCTTTCTATTGGTCTTTTGCGCTCTTATGGGTCCATGGAACCTATTTTATAGTAACTTTCATATTTTTTAAATTAAAAAATAATAAAAACAATGGTCATAATAATATACATGATTATGCTTTTTTTGCCGTGTGGTTCCGGCCCAAGAATAGAACCCTACTCATCCCACGAGTGTCGTATGAAGCGACAATGGGAAAGATCCGGAGGATGGGCAGCAGCATCCTTTTGTGTAACAGTAATCATCTGCTATTGTGATCGCAAACCCGCTTGCCCGTGGCGCCAAATACCTCCAATGAGCGCACAATAGTAGCGCGCATTGGGAGAAGCTAAGTTCAGTAGTGGACTTATACAGGCTAAAGATGATGATGAATATGTTTTAATATTTTTTTAAGACAGTAAAACAAGTATTATACTTACAATATACCTTACATTATTCTATGAAATCTCCTCGACCTCTCAAATACAACAAAAATGACACTAGAGAAATCTTAGATTTGCATAAATAATGACATGTCCCTTTCGATGACACCGTTATGTCACGAAGACGAAGGAAGGAAGGTCGTTGCTCATTTGTTTGAGGACGTCAAGTGCGTATTCCGACGGACGTTGTAAGAGCAACGTACACATAGACATTTATTATAACGCAATTAAAATAAATCTTAGGCCTTGCTTCACAGTTTAAGCAGTAAAAACCTAGTAGTCTAACGGTCATACAACTAGTGTAGTGGATATACCAAGTCAAAGGTCGCATCGGTAAAGGAAAACATTGTTAGGAAATCAGCACACCTAAGAGATATTTCAACGGTACTTTAAGTCCTGATAGAGGCCTACGGGCGCGGTTTAAACTCTGATGGTGTTCATTAACTATACGATAAAGTAGTCAATCTACGAATAGGCACAATCTAATAGGCAATGAAATTTTATATGAGGTCAGAAAACGGGATGTCTATAAATTATGAAACTGGCCATTAATGAAACAAGTAGATAAAATTCAATTTAAATAAAGCATTTGTTCACAATTATTCTTAACATCAAAGTTATTCTCTGCATACGTTATTAATAAAAAAAAAAAAACATACAGTCGAATTGAGAACCTCCTCCTTTTTGGAAGTCGGTTAATAAAATTCAAAAATAGAACTCGAAAATAAGATCTAACTTTCCACAGACAAAAGAAACACTTGAATGAATTCCATTTTCAAAATTGGCAATGATCCTAGATAAAGAAAGCTTGATAAGGATTAATACGTAATCTCAGTACAAACATAGAACAGAACTACCATTTAAAAGAACAATCGAGAGGGTGAAGATATAAATACAATCATTCTATTTAATATTCACCTCCCACACCAATGAAAGGCGAACGATTTGTAGAAGTACTGTCCGCAGAAGATCTTTAAACTGTAAGTCATTAAAATCTCTTCTATTAACATGTTGACTGTCCGTGCACACGTACTATCGTGGACAAAACCGGTGTACCACTCTTAAGGTTAGAATCGCTTGCATCTGTCGTCCGAACGTACCGCTAGCCCCGCCCCTATGCACGTAGCATCGTTCAAGGCATTTTGATCGCAAAGTGGTGCACTGTTCGTGTCCGCGATAGTACATAATGCATTTTTGGTCTGGGTGTGACGTTTATGCATCAAATGTAATGCATTAGCCAAAGGAAAGTGAACCGCGTTTCCTAGACTAGACGTGTGAGCTAGAACTTTAAACCGAGTAGTATTATAAGTTTATCGTGTGTATCTGAGAAACTGTACCTCCCAAATGGATGAACCGATTTTGATTTAGTTTTTGTCCTTGTAATTGATCAAGAGTATTTTTAGCTAGAATAAAATATTAAGGTATTTTTTGACCAAGAGTTTTTTACGTTTTAAATTACTTAAAGTTTTTTCTTTGAAATAATAATGCTTAATAAATACTAATACTAAATAATTACTGAATCATTTTATAGTATGGGATAGGTACTCAGTTAGTTGACGTTTAAAAATAAATCAATCAATGTTTGAGTAGCATTAAAACTCTTTTTTATGTCCTCAAGACTTGTACTTTTAAACAGCTGTTCTATAACAAGCAAGAACATAACAAAAAGTTTTCATTCCTTCGGGAACGAAAACTTTTTTTGAATGGTTTGCCATTCAAAATTTTGCTCACAATCGATCTCTTCACTCGCTTGCTATCTGTACTCCAGGTAAAAATCGTGAAGGGAAAAGTATACCACTCCTCACGTTTCGAATTTACGTTCATTCACTTGATCCCAATCGCGATAAGTGCGCGAGCGACGCTCTGATGATTGTACTCATGTTTTCTATGTATTTGAATTGGAAAGCCAATGTTTGGGACACACAGAGGTACGGTTTGGCAAACTTTGATAGTGATACTATTAAGTTATAGAGATTTTTACACAGGAGATAAATAGTGCACAATTGTATGCGCAAACACACGAGCATTCTCTATTCCCTCACTCTCATGGTCCGATGGAGCGGCAATCCGACACGATCGGAGCGAGATTAGCCGCAGGACAAACGGCTTTTATGTACTTCCTGAGGTGCGGAGCAAGTGACAATTAATTTACAATACGCACATAACTTACGAAAATTCAGAGATGGGTTCAAATGGCGCCTTGGGTTTGAACCTGAACACCCACCGCTGAATATAGGCCTTTCTAAATGCGGTTCGCGGAAGTAGTACTTTTTGGGATACCGCGTTCCCGTCACTATGCGGATGAGAGGTGACACAGAAGGGGTTGTGTTTGGGAGAGCCCGACATAACCGTCTCGCATCCCCGAGCGGGACGGTATGCATAAGGCGCATTTCCCCTTCTGCGAAAAAAAAGGCCTTTCTAAATGCGCTTTACTTTTATGCGCTCATAATTGGTATTTGCCCATAATCGCCACGGTAAGCAAGCGGGTTGGCGTCTTGGCGATCACAGTAGCAGATGATGCTGCTGCCTATCCTCTAGATCTTTCCCTTTGTCGCTTCTTACGTCACCCGCGGGACGAGTAGGGGTGGTTCTATTCTTAGGCCGGAAACCACATGACACACGGAAACTACACGGCAGCTTCGTTCAGAGTGTAGTAAATATCGTCATTGGCTTTTTTCTGAACCATCATCTGCCTAGCCTTTTCCCAACTATGTTGAGGTCGGCTTCCAGTCTTACCGAATGCAGCTGAATACCATGTTTTACATGGAGTGACCGCCTATCAGACCTCCACAACCCAGATACTGGGTTACACGATACCCCTTGGTAAGACTGGCTGTCAGACTTTCGGGCTACTGACTACCCGTAACGATTGTCAAAGATCTACAATTGACAGCCGGTGCCAACAGCTTAACGTGCTATCCGAGGCACGGAGAGTGATAATTAATTTATAAAACGCACATAGCTTACGAAAAGTCAGAGGTGCGCGCTTTGGGTTCGAACCCGAGACCTCTGACTTGCCAGTCAACGGTCACCACCACTAGGTTATCACGATTCGGCTTTTTTCTGAACCGTATGTAACAAAAAGCTACGTTTCAAAGCAACAAACGAAATCAAGTTAAAGTTACTGACTAAGTACACCGATACAAATAATCTAATTACTTTTGTACGTTTGTTCATTGTGCTGTAACGTAAACGTCCGCGTTAAGACTGTTGAATTTTCCGTTGTTCGGTGTTGTATTTAGCTAGATTAAGAACGAATTTCAGAGTTTTTTCCATACAAAATTGACGGACACAATATATATTTTTTAATTTTTTTATAATATGTCGTGGTGGCGCATTGGTTACGGACCCGCTTTGCAAACATGTGGGTGTGGGTTCGAACCTGGCATGTACCAATGTGACTTTTTCAATGTCATATGTACTTTCTTAGTTAATCTAAGACACCACTGACTAACGGTGAAGGAAAACATCGTAAGGAAACCTGGACTTTAATAGTCTGAAATCGCCAACCCGCAGTGAGCTAGCGTGGTGATTAATGCTCAATCCTTCTCTGTATGAGAAGAGGCCTTTGCCCTATATTGGGACAGTTACAGGCTGATTTATTTATTTATTATTTAATTTTCTTTTGTGATTTTTTTTGTACACATTGCACATGTTAGCTTATTAAATACTAGCTGCCCCGCGCGACTTTGTACGCGTGATTATTTTACCTCTACGCTTTTTCTACCCTACTCTACACTACCCCACGCTACTCTACCCTACCCTATCCTACGCTACCCCTACCCTACCCCTACTCTACCCCTACCCTACCCCTACTCTGCCCCTACCCTACCCTACGCTACTCCTACCCTACCCTACTCTACCCCTACCCTATTCTTCCGCTACCCTAACCTACGCGACTCCTACCCTACCCTCTACCCTATCCTACGCTACCCCTCTATTCCTACCTTACCCTACTCTACCTCTACACTACTCTACTCTACCCCTACCCTACGCTACGCTACTCCTACCCTACCCTACTCTACCCCTACCCTATTCTTCCGCTACCCTAACCTACGCGACTCCTACCCTACCCTCTACCCTACTCCTACCCTACCCTTCTATTCTCACCTTACCCTACTTTACCTCTACACTACTCTACTCTACCCCTACCCTACCCCTCTATTCCTACCCTACCCTACTCTACCTCTACCATACCCTACCTATACCCTACTATACCCAAGGGGTATAATTCCATTTTTTTTTTCTTCGATTCTTCTATTATAGGCGGAGACTAATTCAAAAATGAAATACCATGAAAATCGGTCCAGCAGTTCTCGTGTATACCTACTAACTTTCATGGCTTCAACTTTAAAAATGGCAGAATTTCATCCAAACTTTTATCTTTCTATATTTTCTCCCCAAAGTGATTGAATATCGAGATATACGTGCATAGTTATGTCACTTTGATGTCTCGTACTAATACCAAATTTCGTACACAAAATATTCGCCCCCCCCCCCCTCCCTTTCCCCCTAATGGGTAGAGTTATCAAAAAGCTAAAACACGTCTTATTCGTTAACCGAAAAGCTAATTATCAAGTTTAATGACGGATTTTTATAACTACAAACTTTAGTCCCCTATTATATCTCCTTAGGGGAAAAAAAATCCAAATTTTTTGATACACGTCTTTCTTATTTTTAGCGCATAAGCTTACTACTCATTTTTACATCTGTAACTTAAAAAATAACGAATCTTCCATACAAACTTTCACCTCCTTTTTTATCCACTCAAGGGTAGATATAAAAAAAAAAACAATGCTCGTCCTTTCATTTATCAACCAAAAAGCTGAATACCAAGTTTCGTACATTTAACGTTAAGAACAACGGATTTACATACAAACTGTTTCCCCCTTTTTTACCTACTTAGGGGGGGAATTTCAGAAAATCCTTCCTTAGTGCACCCCTACGGTACTTAAAGAATATTGTCTCAAAATTTCAAGTCCCTAGGTCCAGCGGTTTAGGCTGTGCGTTGTCTGTCAGTCAGTCACGTTACCATTTTTACCCGACTACAAAAAAAAGGAGGGTTATGATTTTAGCAGTCTATGTATGTATGTATGTATGTATGTATGTATGTAAGTTTGTTCATCTGTTCCCTCGTAGCTCCTAAACTATTTGTTGTAATTCAATAAATTAGGTGTCTATCGATGCGTCTTAATGGTCTGCGGGTTATAGGATTTATGAAATTTCGTAAAATCAAATAAGGTGGATTTTAAAAATAAATTAGTCAGCTTGAAAAAAATAAAGTTAAGGTAAATTTATCGTGTTTGATATCAAATGGAAGGTCTTGATGAGCACATTCAGAATATGTATATATTATCTATATATTCTGGACCACTTCTTAGAATATCAGGCTTCTAACTACCCGTTACGACTATCATAAATATATGTGATTATAACACTGCATACAATGTGAAAACGTGATAACAATAAATATTTACTAATTAAATTAAAGTTTCTACACATCACTGCCTATTAAATTATGATTATATTTTAAAATAATGTTAATTAAATTGAGATTTCTTTTTCGTAACTAGATGGCGTTGGTTTGCGGTTTTGTGGAAGTAAGTAACATAAAGTTAAAAATACCTCCTCAAAAATCCCGGAATCGTAAACATAACAATTAAATCCCGGGATTTTATTAATATGAACTGGACTTTGACCTATAGTTTTTATTAGAATTAATTTTGTATGTAAAATAAAACTCATTAATTTAAAAGTTTTAGTACCGAACTACTTAAGTATTACATTATCTGTTACCGATGTCTAAAAACATAATAAAGACTTTTTATTATAATAGTTTAGTTTAGTTAGTTTATTGTGATTAAAATGAATTTTATTGGTTTCTTTACCACTAAAAATCATTGAAAAAAAATATAGTATAAAAACTAAAACCCGACTACTTAAAATCTGAAAACAAGCTTCTTAGATTTGAAATAAAATTCTGTAGTCGGAGGCCTTAATGTATTATAGGTAAATAGGTACTAGATAATCTTCCAAGGGTAAATACTTTGTAATTTGGTGGCCTCCGACTACAGAATTTTATTTCAAATCTAAGAAGCTTGTTTTCAGATTTTAAGTAGTCGGGTTTTAGTTTTTATACTATATTTTTTATAAGTATAGAAGATTATAAGTATAGATAATTATTTAATAAAAAAATTGAAAAAACAACTGATACGGATGGGATTCGGACCCACGATCTTCGGCATACCGTGCCGACGCTCTAACCGCTGAGCCATCGTATCCCATTAGAATCAGTTGAAATTTCAAATCTCTACGCCTAGGGCGTACTTTTTTTGTAATTTAATATTAATAGTAAAATAATAAATCAGCCTTGTATGGATATAAGTAATAAGTTGAGTTATGTAGTTCCTAGAACGATACAGGGGCGTGGGGTTCGCACTAGGCCTGTTTTTGCCGTCACTATTAGTCGGTCGAATGCTGGCTCACGTGCTCCCTTACGTCGCCTTACGAGCAATTATAATAAGTATTTCTATGATCTCGATCTATTTGGTTTATCTGTTGGACAATTTAGAAAAATGCTTCTTAAAAAAATTAATGAAATGTGCTAAAATTTTTAATGAATTCTAACTGTGCCTACATGTCTTGCAGAATATGTATCAATTTATTGATGTAATTTACAGTTTTACATTCTGTTGTCGTTTTGTTTAGCATAAATGAATCATTGTGAACTTTATGTATCAGTGGAGAACGTTGTTGGTTTCACATTTGTTTAACTTGTTATATATCGCTCGCCTGGTAGTATATTGGCCCATCCACAAAAAAAACATGAACTTTGAATGAAATGACATGAAATTTGAATTTATTTGAAACCTAAAAGGGAATATTTCTCCCTTTCGTTCGTTTTAAACTATTGTTGAGTACAAACGTTGATTCTGATTGTGAAATGTGAAAAATGTGCATGTGCCGGTATATTGCTGGGTGAGAGATATACATATACGAATACTGTATTATTTTAATGTGTAACTGTTTGTTTTCCCGAATAAATAAAATAAAAATAAAAAGTCACATAAGCCAGGTTTGAACCCAGTGCCACCAAGACATCCAAAGATAAAGCTACAGTTTTTTTATGCGTTTTACTTTTGAATGATCACCGTCTTAACCTCCTCAATACAATATATCTACATATCTAGCAAGCGAAGCCGTGGGTAAAAGCTAGTTACTAATAGACATACAAACATAAAAAAAATCAAGTCTTTTTTCTAATTTGATGCGGTGAATCTTTTACAGATTTTAGACCGTCCTATTAAAATGGATGTTGCTTCATTTTAAATCTTACACGGGGTTACACACCACCTTTTTGTTTACATTAAAAAATAAACAAAGAAATCCTAATTAATATTATAAATGCCAAAGAAAGTTTGTTTGTTTTTTACCTTTTCACGCCTAAACCACTGAACCCATCATCTTGAAATTTTTGCTTATACGTTGTCAGGTGTACAGAAACGGGCATAATTTTCATCCCGAAAAAAGTACTGTTCCGGAGGAAAACATGGATGGCGCCAGTTAAACTAACATACGCGAGGGAAGGTAAAAGCTAGTTACAAATAAACAGACATATAAACATACAATAAAACAAATATTTTTTCTTCATTTTGCTTCATTTAAATCTTACACGGCATTATACATTGTTTCCATTTTAAAATAAGATAAAAAATAAATAATACATTTCCATCGGACGGAGTGGACACAAAGCAGTGCACTTTAACTGGGTAAATCCGACGGAAATAACTGTACTAATGCTGGCAATGCTCTTAGATTGCAAAGCTTAAACGTTTTGAATGTCAAAGAAAGCTTTGAATATTTTATTAAACGAATAATTTAACAGTGTATTAGCAAATGTAAGATTTGGTATTCATTTTGTAAATGCTAATAAATAACTTGTACGACATCTTTTTTCTTTAAAATCTTAAGGAGGAGGTAGGAGGAGGTGAAGGGAGTATGAGCGAGGAGGAAGAGGGAGAAAAAGGAGGGCGGAGGAGTGAGGAGGAGGGAGAAGGAGGAAGGAAGGGAAAGGAGAGGGAGGATTATGACAAGGGGATTGGCCTCCGGTGCTCTCACTGACCGAACAGTAGAGTACCAGAACATCTATGAACACTGTTTTTTTTACGCCGGAATTCTGTAAGGAGGATGAAGATGGGAGTACCATACTTACCTCCTCGGGCAATTCCGCCCATTTGTTAACTCTACCAACATTAATGGTGGTTCATGGTTCATTGTTACTGAATTGTTACTTCAATGTAACTTCAATATGTCAAAATAATTGTACAGCGTCGAGATCAGAGTTATCTCTTAAGTAAACTCGTTTCTTGAAAAAATTCCGCCACACAGATATTAATATTGTTAACATTTTAACTTGGACGTTTTTCACCTTGTCTTATTTTGATTTTTCCGTTTTGCAGACCCTGTATCCTGATACCTACCACAAACGAAGGTAAGAAAGTCATACAATCAATAATATAATAAGAGCCTTTCCTAGAAGCTTTTCATGGACTCTTATAAAATTCTCCATACTAATAAATAATAAAATAATATTTTTTTTACGTAAAATGGTTTTGTCATCAAAACTAAAGCTGTGTCCTAAATATCAGATCAATTTGTCAACAGGAAGGGGATGAAATCTATTACTAAATTTGACCCAAATAGTAAACAGGTCAAGCTAAGCTATTCTTTATACAAAATACTCTACTATACTATAAAGTAGAGTATTCCTTATACAATACACTCTACATTCTCTACATTCTTTATACATAAAATCTATAGGAAATACATAAAATCTTGGAGTAGAGTAACTCTACTCATAGAAGATTTTTCTCCATCCAGCATTACCTTTACAAAATTTAATACAATTCCAATATAGAACAATACAAATAAGTAAGTTCGATACAGTCCCGGCGGAGTACTCCATCGTTTACTTGTACCACTTTATGTTATTAGTTTAGAAACTTGAACCAAGATAGGGTTATTGTGAAGTAGTTTGGTATTTTTATGTAACGTAAAGTAGGAAATACTATTATGGTATAGTACACTCTAGTAGTGGAAGGTTTGCTCTATTTTTTAATAAAACTGGCCAAGTTTGCGTTGGACTTGCGCAGGAAAGGGTTGCAGTCTACGTTTGATTAAGTTTTTTTTTAATGAAAGCTGTAACTTTTGTATGAAAGTATAATTACTATTTTTTAGGGTTATTTAAGACAAGCTTCCACCCTCGGCTTTTTGATAAATTGAAGCTTATGTCTTATTTTGTTGTATAAACAATAATACTATGAAGTTTTATCAAAATCCATTCAATAGTTATTGCGTGAAATAATATCAAAAATCCAACCATCCATACTTGCTCACAAACTTTTACATAATATATTTTATAATATTTTTAGGACAGGATAGAATTTTTTTAGTTAGAGGACGGCCGAGAAAGACTTTTTTTTCATGAAGTGAAGGAGAAAGTATGAGTCATGACGTATCAGAAAGTCCAAAGACAAGCGGAGGATAGAGAGAGGTGGCGATTGCTCCACCGACAAGAGCCTAGCTCTTAAATATAAAATGAAGAAGGATTTTTTACATTGCAAATTTCAGATGTAAGAGGATTGTAGGCACATTTTTTTGGTATGACTTGAAAGATAATAAGTCTTAAAAAATTATATTTTCTTAATCCTTCGCGTATTAGATTTCGTATATATTCGCTTAGAATTACAGCTTTCTAGCACTCTGACAGAATGACACGCGGACAGATCAGCAGCCATTGAACAACTCCCTTTCTTATCATAAATAAAAAAACGACCAGTTTAGTCAGGTCTAATACTTAATGAATACTGATACAGATCAATTAATCGGACAGTCCTTAATATCCGATTATAGGTAATAAACGGTAAAATAATCCCATAAATACGGCCTATACCAATAACCCTCATCGGTTTTCAAAGCAAATCTATTTTCAATATTTCACCCAATAAATTTCATAATAAGAATACAATAAAAACCGTAATACTATTAAATCTGTTTCCCGCCGAATCCGGAGTTGAATCGAATCACCTCAAACGTAAAATTAAAACCAAAAAGCATTGTAATGTGAATTCTTTGTGGTGTAAATGGGACGAGTTCACGAATTACGTTCCAAATTTAAATTAAAGCTGTTTTCTGGTGGGCTTAGATGGAAGGTGCGAATTGATTTCGAACGCGTTTGTTGGTTTTAATTGAAATTTTTGTTTTGATATTCGTTTTTGATTTTAATTAATTAAATATTTGCCTCTGAAGTCCAAAATGTTACCATTTTCAATTATTCAACAGAGTTTTGGTAATTTCTTAATGTTTGCCAATCAATTTTTGTATCTGGATTATTTATAAATGTATGATATTTGTAAAAAAATAATTCACAATACCTGTCAAAAATAGGTACCTATCTAATAAGTTTTATAGAGACAATAATCAATTTTTAAGCATAGTTTTAGTTAGGCATTTCAAACCTATTGCCTCGTTGGTCTAGTGGTAGCAAGCGTGACTGCTAAGCATGAGGTTCTGCGTTCTGGGTCGGGCATAGTTTTATTGTGTTTTTCTATCAGGAAATTCTCAGTAGCAGCACGGAGCCTGGTATTGTGCCTGGTTAATGGCAATAGGATCGCCCCCAATACATGAGACTTATAACATAGCCCGGGAAACATGGGTGTACTGCACCTCTACCTACCCTCTCTGAGGAATACAGGCGTGAGTCTACGTTATGTTATGCGAAACGACGACGATGTTTAAAGCAACTTCTCAAGTAAGTAAGTTTTTTCAAATTTCTTATTAAATATTTATACTCAAGTAAGATTCACTTAATTCTCATAAAACATTAAAAAATACTTTTAAGCTGAAGCTAAAACGTCGTACAACAGCTGTAAAACTAGCTGTTGACGTTCTTACAAACAGCCTTACAGATAACAGAAAGACTAACACCAACAGTCTTCAGAACACTCCATTTAAGTTACAACGCTTGCTTGTCTAGTCTAAGTTGACAGACGGCTATAAGATGAAGTGGAAGGAGTGTCTCTGTAGCAGCATTGCTCTTTGCAAATATTATGGAAAGTTTCCACCATAGAGTATTCAAGAAAATATAGAGTGATAACGTCAACCACATTGCCTTGTGCGGAGCGAAAGCAGGTCTCACCATACAAATGTTAAAATGTCATTTTTTCAAATTATGTTTTCTAGACGTTTTTCAAAATTTAACTCGGCAGTTAACCATGATATAAGCAAAAATGTAACTTTTTCGCTCGTGGAGCATAATTGAACCGCAGTCGATCGAGGTATGATCGCGGACGGACCTCGTGTCGCAGCCGCGTTGTTCATACCCGTGCTCACAGTTCATACTTCTATAGAGTTGCTCTATATTTTCTTATATACTCTAAGGTTTCCACCAAAAAATATAATCAACTTACATAGTACCTAGTTTCCTGTTTACTACTTTAATTGTTTTATATTTCTACTAGCGACCCGCCCCGGCTTCGCACGGATGCAATATACATATAAACCTTCCTTAAGAATCACTCTATCTATTAAAAAAACCGCATCAAAATCCGTTGCGTAGTTTTACAGATCTAAGCATACATAGGGACAGACAGATGGTGGATAGCGACTTTGTTTTATACTATGTAGTGATAGTGACAATAGACTAAAAATATTATTAAAATTTTTTAATAAAAAATAAAACCGACTTCAAAAGGAACTAAAAAGCTTGAAATATTTTCAAAACGTTTTGGAGTCGGTTCCAAGTCAAGTTTTTAATGAGAAGGTTAAAGAGGCTAGAACTTGACTTGGAACCGACTCCAAAACGTTTTGGTCGGACAATTGACTGAGAAATCAATGAACATACAAAAAAAAAATACATACAGCCGAACATAGAACCTCCTCCTTTTTGAAGTCGGTTAAAAACAAAAAACCGGACTGCTAACTAAAAAGATAGAAACAAGTTGGTTAAAGATAGATCATAGTTTACACAGTGTTCACAAACGCAGTCGGAGGGATCCTTCAGGTAATACTCTTACGTATTTAGAGGGAGAGTGATCAGTTGATATACGCGCGAAAAACATAACCCTTCCCTGACAGTCAGGTAAAAATAAATACGACACAATCAACAAATATTGTACAGTCAACCGCATGACAGTAGTGACATTGAACTACAAAAATAGCCTTTACTGCTACGTAATAACGGTGCTGTCAATGTCAAATTGTTACCACTGATGTGCGGTTGACTGTACAGTTAAATTTTAATCGCGCAATCTTTTATTCAATTCTTGTACAAACTTCAATACCTATTACCAATGCAATTTTAACAATTGGGTATTTTTTTGTAGTAGTGTGAAGCGCCTAAAGCCGGGTCCAGACATGATCATTTGACCGATCCTATCACCGTATCCGATCACCGTATCCGTATCTGCGTATTGTATCAAGCCCCGTATCAAGTTGTGGACGCCTCCGATTTGCTCCGTATCCGTATCTCCACAATAGTCATGATCAGGTCAATAGTATCTGTATCACTTTTGATGATCGGACAAAAACCGACACGACATGGGACGGGCCGTATCATAACGGCGTATCGAGATCCCGTATCATGATACGTATATCATTACCCGTCCACATATGCGATCATGATACGCGTCGACGATACGGATACGGTGATCGGATCGGGCAAATGATACATGTCTGGACCCGGCTTAATACCTATCTATACGAACACCCTCTTTTTTAAACTGTGTGAACTGATCGTCTGAACCTTACTTAAAGCCATTAATATGAAAAACGCAAAGCGGTTTTACTCTCACCTTCGTGGAGTTGGATTAAAATATTTGCCCTCATATTTGTAAGGGCCCATTTTTTGTTCGTATCGTCATTTACATATTTATAGCTTAACGATCCTTATTTGAAATCTATTAGACTGTATTTTTAATTTTACATGTCACATGCAAAATTATACAGAGCGGAGAGGACAATGCGACATTAATTTAAAGGGGTAATTGTGTTCATTATAATGAACAACTTCTAGTGTGGGACGAACGCTGAATTCACGAAATACAAATCAGCTGTTCCATACATCATGTAATTTATTTTGTCTTTTTTGTGTGGTATGGTGTGTAACAGCTGATTTGTATTTCATGATATCAGCGTTCGTCCCATACTAGAAGTTGTTCATTATGATGAACACAATTACCCCTTTAAATTAATGTCACATTGTCGTCTCCACTCTGTATAAAGGATTGAATCAAATTATTAGACGAAACTTCACAGGAATGTTAGGAATCGATAGCGTACACAGTTACACACAGAATAATAATTAAAAAAAATTCTTCATATATTATTTTGTTCCACGCCCCAGGTTGTAAATGTCGTACAAAATAGACAATATATTTTTATTTTATTACATTTTTTATTATTGTTTATGACTTAATCTATTATCGATACTCATGCTTGTAAAGTTTCGCTCACTAATTGATTTAACCTCATAGTACCAGAATTTAATTATTTTGATTCTTTTTGTTTAAAGGTAGAGTTTATAAATAAATATATATCTTTGACCAGAAATGCAATATTACGTATTTAAATTTTTAATAGGAGTTTCTCCGGTTCCTGACTGTACGTAGGTATGTACGTTTCTCGTTTTTGATTCAGCCAAACATGCGAACCTAGCTTCAGCAATGGTGGAACATTGTACACGTCCATCTGTATTAGATCCGTTACTATTTTTTGCCGCTCTGCTGTATTCCAATTTTAAATGGTATAATTATTTTTAAGTGCTACATGAATTTTCTTTTCTTTTTTAATGGCATTTATGTAATGACAGACATTTTTTTTGTAACTTTTGTTTTGTCAGTTTAGAAAAAACAAACCTTACACAAATTTTGATGCATTTTTTAAAATGTATTCGAAGTTAATCTGATTATTAAATTGAAAATTTATACAAATCAAAAATCTTTTTTTTTAATTTTTACAATCTTTGTTTTCAATTTAAAAAAAATCAAACAAATATTTTTTTGTTAGTCGTTTAAAAATTGAATACAACGTTTATGCATGTTTTTAATTCTACGGTTACCTTGAGAAGAAGCGTAAACTCTTTTAAAACATCGTACTCCTTTTCCAAATTTCAATTTCTTTTTAAAATACACTGCCATTTCAATACACCACTGCCATTAATCAAGGAAGAAAAACAACACGATTATTCAAATTTTATAACAAATGACTAACGTGTGTAATGCCCTGGACTGAGATAAGGGCAAGTCGTCACCACACAAAAGTAAATAAAAGGTAATGTAGGCATTACCATTGCTGAATGTTTAACAAAAGATTTTGACGTCTACTCTATGAAAACATGACCATTAAAGGCCATGACGACTCTCAACAAAGATTTTACTTGTGACTTCCTTGAATATTATCTGTATCAGATAGCAGATAGCACTCATAGCCTAGTGGTATGACCGTCGACGGATAAGTCAGAGGTCTCGAGTTTGACTGACTTTTCGTAAGTAATGTGCGTATTATAAATGAATTTTCAGTTGCTAAAACGGTGAGGGAAAACATCGCGATGAAACCAGTACACCTGAGAGATTTTTCAATGGCGTGTAAAGCCATGTCGGAGGCCTACGGGCGGTTTAAAACTCTGACACCAGGTTGTTCATCAACCATACGATAAGAAGAAGAAGATCTGTATCAGAGCCGTGATAGCCCGTGATCAGCTACTCTGTGCGTCGGGCTTAAAAATTTAATACAAAATCACGTCTTGAAAAATCTAAGCAAATAATTAGTTTTCGAAATTCGAATGTTTATATTTCTAAATGTTTTGTTTTTTAATGTGTCAACATAAAATATACCTTATTAAAATTTGTTAGTTAATAAGGTTTTAAATAGATTATTCTGCAATAAAGGGTGTTAGGTTTTTATGAATTTCTTGACTCTGTCACTGCGCTTAAAGCCCGCGATAAAATCTATGCAATAGCTTAAAATCTTTGACAGTCGATATCATGTCAATGTCAATTATAAAATCCTGAAAACTGTTCTAACTTTAGAACTTTGTATCCCTTTGGGTTGCGAGAGCCTGATAGGAGTCGCTCTTTAGAAAACTGATATTCAGCTGAATCTGGTTAGATTAAAAGCCAACCCCTACAAAGTTTGGAAATAATAAGACTAGGAGGATGATGAACTCTTCATCTTATGTTATGTTATTCTGAATACAGTTTTTTATCATAGGAAAAGCTTGTTGACGAACCCACGATGGTAAATAAAGGAAAGAAAAATCATTTATTGGCACAGATTCTAACAATATAACATTCTTGATAGGTGTGTATCAGAAATAACAAGAAATCTGGCTTGAAACGCAAATTGGCCGGCGGATTCCTGAAAAAACCTATTCACTTTCCAGATCCCCAAATGGTAGTAAATGGTTGGATTTCGTTCAAATTTCAGTCAGGTAACTTTTAAAATGGTATTATAAAAATGTTGCCAAAGATTAATGTTTCTGCAGTATTAACAAACACAAACTAAAACAGAAGCCATGTTATCCCGGTTCACTTCGTTTAAGTAAATGGTATAAAGTCATTTCCTCACAACCCAAGAATGATCGCATTAGCACATCATAGTACCGTCCCAGATGTGACATTTCATGCGTCAACACACAAATGACGGTACACAACATGCCTATTTACCCAGAATTTTATTAATAACTACAATAACCATTCTCACTTCACACTCGACGAGGGACAGTGGTAATTTTTCTCTGAAACTCAAAGCCACTGTGGGACATGGATTTATGTTTATCACAAATCAAAATTTACGCTTCCAAACACAAATTTATAATCCACGGTGTGAAAAATTTAAATAAATGGCTATTCACCCTTAAATCTAGGGAGTATGGTCCAAATTGGTTTGCGAGGAGATTTTTAGACGTCAACAAACCAATCTGTTTGCTTACCGGCGGGATATGGAACAGGTCGCCTGTTACACCGTTGTGTGTGGCAGTAATTATTGTATGTTTGCGTAAATTATTTTTTTGTGTAATTTTTAAAATTTAATTTTCCGATTCTCGATACGAATGTGACTACCCCTGATTTAATTTACCTATTTTAATAGTGCAATAGTTTTAAAAAATCTAAGTCTCTGATACCGTCTACGTTAAAAAATCGTTAAAGGATCTAGTTAAAGGAATGATCAAACATAAACTGTTAAGATAACTCTGATTAAGAAAAAAGGCCCTAAAAAAGTTATCACTATTAATATGGACGACAGCTCATTATTTTCCCTTCTACCCATTTCTGCGCCTTCAGATAACCTTTTAGTAAAACCTAATTTGACCAAAATGTGGGTAATTTGGGTTTAGTCCACGAAACACTCAATTCAAATCAATAGTGAATAGGCATCTTAAAGGTAAGTGTGCTCCATCATAGACCACAACACCGCTTACCATCAGATGGGCTTATGGTCTAACACATGTGGTCTTTTCCATTATAAAAAAAGACTCTACCTTGAAAGTAAACGCGAAACGAATCTCGCAGTCAATACACGTCGGTGTAAATGCAGTTAAAGCAAATCAAGCAGTCGCTAGACGGAGTGACGTCAGGAAAGCGGCGGCGGAAGTAAGCGCGCCGCGTTTCCGCTAGAACCGCCGCGTCTGAACCGCGTTGACTACATCAAGCGAATTGCTGCTGCAGTTGGTAAATAAGATGAGCTAGTTTGAAGAAATTTAGCTTTAGATACTGTTCGCACAGTTCTGTTGCCGTGGTGGTTAAATTTTCGAAGTTGACCCGAAAGTTCGATACCTTTCTTTCGCCTGCCCTGGTCCCATATTACTTGGGGTCGGCGCAAAATGTCTTCTTCTTCCATTCCTCTCTATCAGCCGTCATCTGAGCATTTACTCCTTTTTCATTCATATCTGTGCTTACACACTCCATCCATATTTTCTTTGGTCTCCCTCTACCCTTCTACCTACCCATCAACCCTACCCTCTATCCATCAACACTTATATTCATCACCATCGAAAGTTCGATACCCTTACCTCGATAAAACCACCAAAATAATCAATAGGTAACGTAATTTCATGTCCATCATAATTATTATAAGATTCCAAAATTTAAGTTTTGCATCGAATATGTTAAAAGTTTCTTAGGTTCGTATTTAGTTTACTTTACTTTTAGTTGGTTTAAATGAATAAAATACTTGACGTATTTTATTCATTTAAACCAACTAAAAGTAAATAAATATAAAACTTGACTTACTATTAGGAACACGTTAAAAGAAACAAATAAGCTTAATTGCCATCGGAAGCTAATAAAATGCGACCCCGCAAATCCATCGGGTTTTCGTTGAATTTAAATAAAACTTCGCTTCTGATAAATTTACTCAAAATAATGCATTATCGTGGTATCGTGGCGGATTTAAATGATGATTTAAAAGAAAAATTTTGACCCATAAATAAATAAATCAGCCTGTAACTGTCCCACTATAGGGCAAAGACCTCTTCTCTTACAGAGAAGGATTGAGCATTAATCACCACGTTAGCTCACTGTGGGTTGGCGATTTCAGACTATTAAAGTCTAGGTTTCCTTACGATGTTTTCCTTCACCGTTAGTCAGTGATGTCTTAGACTAACTAAGAAAGTACATAATAATATGACATTGAAAAAGTCACATTGGTACATGCCAGGTTCGAACCCACCAATGCGCCACCACGACTTACACATTTAACAGGAAAATTACCTATTTTCCTTCCCTTATGGGTCAAAAACTTATGTAAGATCTTATTGAACTTCCTGTTGAGCAAGACTTCAAAATGCGTTAAAAAAATCCAAAACTATTTTAAATATTCAGGAACTAACTGTTTTTAATTTAATAAGAAGTAAAGTGGCTATTTATGATCATTGAGGGCCAACCATTCATCCAACTATTGCACGCAGATTAAAATTCTATAGCATCTAATCTCTCCGAAAAAAAATTCGTAAGAAAATCTTATAACTAACTCAATTCTGAATACCTCGTTTACTGTCTCGTTGGTATAATGGTAGCAAGCGCGACTGCTGAGCAGGAAATCCTGGTTTCGATCTCGAGCAAAAGGTTTTTCCATTAGGAAATTCTCAGTATCAGCACGGTGCCTAGAATTGTGCCCGGTTAATGGCAATAGGGGGCGACCATAGAGTATTCAAGAAAATATAGAGTGATAACGTCAACCACATTGCCTTGTGCGGAGCGAAAGCAGGTCTCACCATACAAATGTTAAAATATCATTTTTTCAAATTATGTTTTCTAGACGTTTTTCCAAATTTAACTAAGCAGTTAACCATTATATAAGCTAAAATGTAACTTTTTCGCTCGTGGAGCCTAGTTGAACCGCAGTCGATCGAGGTATGATCGCAAACGGAGCTCGTGTCGCGGCCGCGTTGTTCATACCCGTGCTCACAATTCATACTTCTATAGGGTTGCTCTATATTTTCTTATATACTCTAAGGGGGCGACTATTACATGGGACTTATAACATAGCCAGCGAATCGTGAGTGTACTGCATACACCTGCCTACCCCATCTGGCGCATACAGGCGTGATTCTATGTATGTATGATCTGAATACCATTTTTAATCAGCCAGCATTTTTTTATTAACAAAACTATTGTATTTGCTCTTAGATTTATAATTTATTTTAGATGGAAATGAAACAGGAATTCGCATGCTTCCGTAGCAATTGAACGCTACGGAAGCATTTAAAATGCATGCTTCCGAATGCATCATCGCCTCGTTAAGTATAACTGTATAAAACTTGAGAGTTCATTACCGTTGTTATTTGCGGCGGCGTATTTTCGTAACGGAAATGGCGGGAACGTCCGTTCGCTGGGGGTCTCGCGTCTATGTTAAATGTTTTGATGTTATTTGTATGTATGCTGTGAAGTTATTTGAAGTTATTCTAAGGCTAATGAGTGTAAGTTGCTTTTGACGTTTCGAATTTACAAAGGATTTACAGTACTACAAGGATTTAATATAAAGAATCATTATAAAGACATTTTTAGTTTATTTTACGTATGTTTTTTACATATTTTGATTATTAAATGATATTATTTAATAAGAAACTCGCAAAAACAATTTCCGCCCGAGTCAGCTGTTTTTGCGAGTTTCTTATTAAGTAATAATATCATTGTTGATTTCTATTGTTTTTTGATATTAGTGTCAAATTTCAAATTGCATTAACTTAAATATTCAATGAAACAACTTTTTAACGGATATAACTCGCAAAAACACTCAGCAGCACTCGTGGTCGCAGGCAGACCACGAGTGCTGCAAAGCACTCGTGGTCAGGATCAAAATTAAAACGCGAGTTATATCCGTTAAAAAGTTGTTTCATTATGTTAAGTGTTCGCGAAAGTTTGAGACTATATTATTAAATATTCAAATAGGTATCTACATTTAAAAAACTATTTTTGAACAAATTTAATGTTTATGAATTTATTATTTATGAAGATTTAACTACGCTTTAACTCCTAAACATTAAAGATAAAAAAGTTCACCCTAATCTCAGCCGAAACAATTTCAAACAAAAAAGATTCAAAAATAACATCGTCAGATAATCTCGGATTCGATTTCCACGTCTGAACTTCCATCGCTTAAGCTTCAGAATGTTGTTGAGGTAACAAAAAATAAGAAAACTGTATTTCAAAGGAATCGAAAAGTTCGGAAAAATTCCTGGCGAAGGATTTTGTGTTGTCGCCAGTTGACAGTTTTGCAGTAAGCCAAACGCCAGTGAAAAATCAACTGTATTACGAACACTGATAGACGATAGTTATTCGTAGGCTATCGTCAATTTAAAAATAAAAGAAGAAAATATCGCTCGTACAAAAGAATAATTTTAAAAATGAAAGACGAATAGTTTAAAAAAACAGTTTTTATTTTTAGTAAGAAGTATTATTTTTGTAAGAACAAAAAGTTTTTATAAAAACAACGTTTTTACATTGGAATGTCAAAACTAAACGTTTATGCAAAAATTTGTATCTGTGCTGTTCACCGTTGAAGAGTTCCTTTATCTGGAGCTAAGCCTGGCTGTCTACTCAGATCATGCTTACCATAAAAATGTCATGTCATGACTAACATTCAAAATTTCGGGAAGTGGACCAAAATTAATTTTCAAGATTTATTATTATAGACAACGAGACTGGTCAAACTAAATAAAAGCTTGTAAAAATGTAGATATAAATCTAAATCGATTCATCAGTTTAGGAGCTACGATGCCACAGACACACAGATACACACATAGAACTTGATATAACTCTTTTGCGTCGGCAGTTAATAAAAGCAATTGACTGTTAGTAATAAATTTTGAATTTCGAATGGCCAACACACGTAATAATGGCCCCGAGCGAACTTTTCCAACGATCGCCAATAATCCTTTTGTAACAAACCAGTGTGACAGATGAGAATTCTATTGTTAGAATTTTTCTCGATTTATCACGGCGCGGCGGCGTGCTTTGAATAATGGTGGCTGTCATAAATTTTCGTAATAATCTTTTTTATGTACCTACACGCACAAAACCATCGAACAAAGATGGACATCAATTTAATGAAAAATTGTATTAAAATAATTGTTGTACGGAACTGTATGGTCCACACATGAAGATGTTAATGCTGATGACGTGATGATAAGCTTACATAGTGATGGCGAGCGCAAAGAAAAGACGTGTGGTCGGGCTGAAGATGTTTATTGCACTACAAATTACGATTTTATTATGATATGCAAAATGTTGTACAGTTTGCCATGAGTAGGTATGCGCGGGCGCAGCGTCATCAAAATTGTTTATAATGAAATATGTAAGTAAGTTGCGCGTGGTAACCGAACATGCTGATATTATGACAAAATAAACGGCTTGCTCGTACAATTGTTATTGGTAAAAATATTACATAAAATATTGATTTTCACATTCCTCATATCAAATAGTTTGTCTGCTACAAAAAAATAAATTTATTGTCTTATTTAAATGTTACTTATTAATAAATTTATATACATTTTAAATTGGGCTAACCATGGTAGGCCACCTGGGTATTAGTGTAAAAAAAGGTTGCACAGATTGCAGTGTTTCTAATCCCCATCTGGCTTTTATTATCCAACTTTTTTGTAATCTTAGAGACTAATTAATTATTCCACTACTTACAATTTTACATTCCGTCCTAAATCGAGTTAATTTTCACATCTTTGAAGATTACTCGTTGAGGGTTGATTTTGATGTTATTTATTCAAAAACATCCAAGGAAATTATGCGAAGATGGCTACGAGCGTGATGGAGAGTCTGTCGAGAGCATTACTATGTCGAATCAATTTCAAAGCCCCTACTAAGAGCTGATATTGCACAAAATTGAGGCAAAATTGAAAATGAGGAAATCTACGTAGGCTTCCGATGATAGAATGATAAATATGATATTAATACTCATCATAAAGTGGGTGAGCAGAACTTTAATCCAAACTTAACTAAGAAAAAAAATAAGTTCTGTTAAAAAAAAAATATACCTAAGCATATTTATTCTCGTTAATGTCGTGATGGCGCATTGGTTACGGACCCGCTTTGCAAGCGCGTGAGTGTGGGTTTGAACCTGGCATGTTCCAATGTGACTTTTCAATGTCATATGTACTTTCTTAGTTAATGTAAGACACCACTGACTAACGGTGAAGGAAAACATCGTAAGGAAACCTGGACTTTAATAGTCTGAAATCGCCAAAACGCAGTGAGCTAGCGTGGTGATTAATGCTCAATGCTTCTCTGTATGAGAAGAGGCCTTTGCCCTACATGGGACAGTTACAGGCTAATTTATTATTTATTTATATTTATTCTATATCTAACCATAAAATGAATATGCTTTCGATCCAGTGAATCACTTTTTAAATAATTCTTGTTCTTTTTGTACGGAGCGTGTTTCTGTAATATAATCTATTTAAATAAAAATGAATGGCTAAATATAAGCTAAGCGCAAAACTCGTGACCGGCTAGACTGATTTTGTTTTTTTTTTTTAATTGATGATTGAATTTGATTGTGAACCTAGGTATGCTTTATGACGGCAATATCGTAAAACAAGAAAAAATTAAAAAGTTAAATATCATGATTTGGCACGCGAGATTGTCGACATGTGGGACTTGGTCACCGCAATAATTGTGCCGATAGGTTGGCCCGGAAAATCGGTCTATTCGTTTAGGAACTACGATGCCACAGACAGACACATAGACAAAAAGATACATAGTCTTACAGACAAGACTTATAACACTTCTATTTTTGTGTCAGGGGTAAAAAATGAGATGATATTATTCTCCTGACCGAATTTCAGTCACAGCGGCCAATCTCAGCGGAGACTAACCAATTACGCAGGAGATATTATAGTGCACAAGTGTGTGCGCAAACACAGGTGCACTCTCTATTCCCTCACTCTCATGGTCCGATGGGACGGCCTTCCGACACGATCGGAGAGAGATCAGGCGCAGGGCCAACAGCTTTACGTGCTTTCCGAGGCACGGAGTAAGTGATAATTAATTTATAAAACGCACATAACTTACGAAAAGTCAGAGGTGCGCGCCTTGGGTTCGAACCTGAGACCACTGACTTGCCAGTCAACGGTCACCACCACTAGGCTATCACGACTGTGATAAAATGATGAAAAAATGAGATGATAAAAAAATACGAACGAATAGTAGGGCCTACATCTGAAGCCACGACTTATCAACACAAATAATTTCCTATTACAAGCACACACTAAGCCGCTTTTCCAATTTTCTAAAATAAACATTCGCTCGCTTGAGTTTTCACATTTAAAGCACAAATGGAGCTTAAAATGGGGTGCTGTGTAATTTATGGCTTAATACCGGAATATCGATGGAATCATCTACGAAATAATAGCTGTAGCCTTCGGTTTCGGCCGTGCAAACACATAATTATTCGGTTAATAAATTTGCCTATAACTGTCCCATTGCAGGGCAAAGGCCTCTTCTTATACAGAGAAAGATTGAAAGGCCTCTTCTCATACAGAGAAGGATTGAAAGGCCTCTACTCGTCCAGAGAAGAATTGAGCATTGACCACGCTAGCTTACTACGAGTTAGGTTTCCTTATGATGTTGTTCTTTACCGTTAGTCAGTGGTCTTAGGTTATCGAAAGTACATTAATTTGACATAGAAAAAGTCACATTGGTACCTTCCTACAGGTTCGACCCCACACCCACTTGCTTGAAAAGCGGGTCCGTAACCAATGCGCCTCCACGACACAGTTGATAAGTATATTATTTGGTACTCAATTTTATAAAAATGTTCATTGAGGGGTTTGTTATATGGAAAGCTTAACATGTTTTATGTAAAGACGAAAAGAAATCATTTTTAATCTGTTTTGTTTCAAAGTTTGTTATTATGGCTAAGTTAAACTATCGACCAAACTTCTAAAAAATTTGGTTGTTGAATTGTTAGGTATTTTAATATCAACCATCTTACCCCGGCGATATACAAAAAAAAATTAAATCAAATTACTCGCAAAGATTCGGGGGTGGCGGGCATAATTAATATTTCAGCCGACAACCATTGAAATCACTAACGCTGACATTAGACGGAAACCTAAAAATAAACTAAAGAAATAATCTAATAAGAAATTTGAAAAAACATATGATATGGATGGGATTCGAACCCACGATCTTCGGCGTACCGTGCCGACGCTTTAACCTCAGAGCCACTTGCAATTTCTTATTAAATAATTGTATTTAATAAGCTAACATGTGCTATATCATATAAAAAATTCACAAAAATATAACTAAAAATTTATCTTTTTTTATTTATCTTTTCAAAAAATGCTTTATTACCCTCAATTCTTATTTTTTGCTTAGAACACTCTATCACGATTTAATTATATAAATAAAATGTACAACGATTAAACGATTTCATTATGTAAGTTTAGTAAAACCTAGAACGTAGAAAAACGAGTCGCGACATTATCATCTGCCTAGCCTTTTCCCAACTATGTTGGGGTCGGCTTCCAGTCTTACCGGATGCAGCTGAATACCAGTGTTTTACATGGAGCGACTGCCTATCAGACCTCCACAACCCAGATACTGGGTAACACAATACCCCTTGGTAAGACTGGTTGTCAGACTTTCGGGCTTCTGACTACCCGTAACGACTGTCAAAGATCTACAATTGACAGCCGGGGCCAACAGCTAGTCGTGACAAATATAGTCTCAAACTTTCGCGAACACTCAACATAATGAAACAACTTTTCAACGAATATAATTCGCGTTTTTATTTTGATAATACAATCCTGACGTTTCGAGTACTTTGCAGCACTCGTGGTCGCAGGCAGACTGTCTGCTTGCGACCACGTGTGCTGCTGTTTCATTAGTCGTGACAATTGAAGAAAAATAATCTTCTCGTATCCCAAGCCTCAAACACGAACAACAAGACGTAGCTATATTATCATCTGTTTATTTACTGAAACTCCTTATCTTTGCCTTAGCAACAGGGCTAATAACGGACAATCTTGCGAGGACAGAAATAATTCCGGAAATAGCTAACAGAATATCTAAATCATGGCATGCCTCACAATTTTCGGATTAAGGGTCGGTTAAGATGAGATTAATGTAAATAATATAAACAATCGACTTCCTCGTTGGTCTAGTGGTAGCAAGCGCGACTGCTGAGCACGAGGTCCTGGGTTCGATCCCCGGGTCGGGCAAAGTGTTATTGGGTTTTTCCATTAGGAAATTCTCAGTAGCAGCACGGAGTCTGGAATTGTGCCCGTTTAATGGCAATAGGCTCGCCCCCTATTACATGGGACTTATTACATAGCCGGCGAAACGTGGGTGTATTACACACCTCTGCCTACCCCCTCTGGGGAATACAGGCGTGAGTCTATATAAACAATTTTGTGTTATTTTCGTTTTACGTCAAGGGCCAATGAGTTTATAAATATTATGGACATATACAGTGGAAAATCAATAAACACTCTGTCTGTGAGACCCTCTTGTCTTTAAATGTGGAAAAACCGTAATTTGCATGATATTAGCCATTCTTTCACATTTAAGAACAAGTGCGCATGTATGGAGTGTTTTTTACATTTTTATTTTTTATTTTTTGTGAATTTTATTTTATATTTTGAATAAACATATTTTTTTCGGTAAATTTTATACGGAAGCCGAACGTTAATTCGTTCTCGTTAATCCGTGATTAACGAGAAAGGATTAACGGTCGGCCTTTTGTTAGTTAAGATATATATATATATATTGACTGAAAACATTTTTTTTTATTGACATCCTGTAAAAAGGAAAGATAATAAAAATTGATGTGTCATAAATATTATATTTTTAACTAATTTATTTTTACTACATTTTCTGATTAATATGTCTTATGTCTATGTTATTTCCTTCAAATATTTAACCCCGACATCCACAATGGTGCCAATGATGATGATAATAATCGTCTTCTTCTTCCTCTTCATTTCCTCCACATTCACCTTCTCCTTCTCCATCGCCCTCTCCTTCGCCTTCTCCTTCTCCTGGTTCACCTTCTCCTTCTCCTGGTTCACCCTCGCCTTCTCCTGGTTCACCTTCTCCCTCACCTGGTTCACCCTCACCTTCTCCTGGTTCACCTTCTCCTTCTCCTGGTTCACCCTCGCCTTCTCCTGGTTCACCTTCTCCTTCACCTGGTTCACCTTCTCCTTCACCTGGTTCACCCTCACCTCCTGGTTCACCTTCTCCTTCTCCTGGTTCACCCTCGCCTTCTCCTGGTTCACCTTCTCCTTCACCTGGTTCACCCTCGCCTTCTCCTGGTTCACCCTCGCTTTCTCCTGGTTCACCTTCTGGCTCATCTTCATAATAATCATCTTCATAATAGTCATCATCATAATAATCATCTTCACCTTCTCCTTCTCCTTCGCCCTCTCCTTCGCCTTCTCCTTCTCCTGGTTCGCCTTCTCCTTCTCCTGGTTCACCTTCTCCTTCACCTGGTTCACCCTCGCCTTCTCCTGGTTCACCCTCGCCTTGTCCTGGTTCACCTTCTCCTGGTTCACCATATCCTGGTTCACCTTCGCCTGGTTCACCTTCGCCCGGTTCACCTTCTCCTGGTTCACCTTCTCCTGGTTCACCTTCGCCCGGTTCACCTTCTCCTGGTTCACCTTCTCCTGGTTCACCTTCTCCTGGTTCACCTTCGCCTGGTTCACCTTCGCCTGGTTCACCTTCTCCTGGTTCACCTTCGCCTGGTTCACCTTCTCCTGGTTCACCTTCTCCTGGTTCACCTTCGCCTGGTTCACCTTCTCCTGGTTCACCTTCTCCTGGTTCACCTTCTCCTGGTTCACCTTCTCCTGGTTCACCTTCTCCTGGTTCACCTTCGCCTGGTTCACCTTCGCCTGGTTCACCTTCTCCTGGTTCACCTTCTCCTGGTTCACCTTCGCCTGGTTCACCTTCACCTGGTTCACCTTCTCCTGGTTCACCTTCTCCTGGTTCACCTTCTCCTGGTTCACCTTCGCCTGGTTCACCTTCTCCTGGTTCACCTTCTCCTGGTTCACCTTCTCCTGGTTCACCTTCACCTGGTTCACCCTCACCATTACCCTCTTCTTCCGTTACAGGAGCTGTTGTTCTAGTGGTTCTAGGCCTTCGTGTAGTAGCTTCATCATCATCATCATCATCTCCATCATCATCCATGATTGATGCTTCTGCATTTGCGACAGCTTTCACAACAGTCCTTCGCGGTGAGGCCTCTACTGTGTATACCAGTGCCATGAGGCCTAAAGAAACCTAAAAAAAAACAAAAAGCTTGTATTAGATAAAATACAAATTTTAATGTTATTAATAAAAATATGTGCGTGGGTCGTGAAAGCTCAGTGATTTGACCTTGACTGGCAAGTCAGAGGTCTTAGGTTTGAACTTAAGACACGCTCCTCTGGCTTTTTGTAAGTTATGTGCGTATTAGAATATTAATATTACTCGCACCGTGTCTCAGAGAGCACGTCAATCCGTTGGTCATGCGCCATATTTCTCTTCGGTACTGTTGGATTGCCGTCCTATCAGACTATGAGAATGGGTATAATATTTCTATAATAATAATAACTCCTGCATCGATAGTTAATCTCCGTTGAGATTGGCTTATTATCATTGTTGTATTCATCTATTTTTTTCTCGAAATTTAAATTTCGGTCTTAAATAAACCAACGGGCCTAAGCCAAGTGGGCTTCATTATTATTTTCTTCTTTTTATTATTAATATTTAGTTTATAATAATACATAGAAATAAGTCAAATTGCTAAAAGAGCTGTTAGTAATAAAATTTAAATACAAGGGTAATGCTGTGACCTGCAACTGTATAGTCTAGGCACAGAAGCCCAATATTATTATTGAACAAATTATTTGTATAAGGTACAAAATATTATCTAAACTTTTATGGAAATAAATATTTTTATTATTAGGTATCTCATTTTTTTATTAAAATTACAATATTTTTATTTATATCAAAAATAAAATTATTTATAAAATATAGAAGCCCACCGGTATCGGGAATAGGGTCCAAGCTACCGGTGGTTAGGGGTCCAGAGAGAGGAACCTTCTTATTATTATTATTCGTAATTCAATAAATTATTGCATTATTATTATTATTCCATTTATTATTTTTAAATATACATATATATAAATACATATAAAAATAAAAAAATAACACATATTATATATTTAAAAATATAAAAAGTAGGAGCCAACCGGCATTGGGAACAGGGTCCAAGCTACCAGTGGTTAGGACCCCTAGATTACAACCAGAGAGAGGAACCTCCTCACTATTCGCGCTGTCAAAATCAAAATCAAAATATTTTTATTCATGTAGACCATTAGGCACTTATGAATAGTCGTAATTCTAATATTTTTAATAAAAGAGTGACTCTAGTTGCCAGTTCCTAGGGCAGCCTACCCTTCATGGAGAAGAATCTGGCAAGAAACTCCATGGTTGCTCTTTTAAATATAGTGGCTTACAATATTTTAGGTTACATTGTTCTGAGGTCTTATGTGAGAACAATGTCAGTCGGCTAAACACAAGTACACCTTAAATGAACACAAGTACACCTGTGTCCAGCAATACTGCCTTCTACGCCAGGTTCCCAATCCAGCTGCCTAACGAGAGCCTCTTTAGATGTTTGTCTTTATTATTATTATTTATTAACATAGTTTTATTAATTTATTAAAGTTATACCATGATTGGAAAACCATTGTGAAGTGCAACCGAAATGCTACGAATTTTTCGTAATGTATTTTCATCTAAAGTTTTTTTTTTATTTTCGTGAAGCTATTTTGCTTTTATTAAGTACTAGAAGGTTGACAAGTAAAAGGTAGTAAATAAAATACTTACCAAAACAAGTAGCTTCATGTTCCACATGGTTGTAATTGACAACCCACAACTAACTGTTCTAAGGTGACTGAAACCATGTATTTTATATGCGACAAATTAACCATTTATATTTTACTGATAATGACTACATTTTTAAAACATTTTATTTGTGTACGAATTTTTTGGATATCAATTGAATTGGATATCACATCAAATTGGTAACTTCATTTTTTAAAGATAAAGATATATTTATTTTGTAAAACTTGAGAATTACAGTACAAGGCATAGCCTGCAATGTAGATGTTAAAAATTATATAAGAGTAGCTACATGTTTTGCCAAATAATGGCGTACAAAATGTATTATTATTGAAGAGAGAGGGCTTCTTGCCTTCCATAAATTAAAATTATAAATTTAATACAAAAATAAAATATGGCACATAAAATTAACATGTTATTTTTAACAATTTAAAAATTAAATAACAAAAATTTATTAAAATTAAACATAATAATATCCTGAGATCTGAGTAGTAAACCACTAGTCACTCCTTATAATATAATAGGTGACAAAATAATGTGAAATTCTAAAACACAGTAAGTAAGTTTTTAAATATGACAAAATCTGTGAAATCTGTGTTTTTGTATTGAACTTGTGTCTTGTAGTCGCTAAGCTCACCCTCAATGCTAATTATTATCGAGGCTTTAAAGACACATTACATGGGACCAGGTTAAGAAATACAGAGCGTAATCTTCACTAATATTTTAAAGGCGAAAATAAATTACCTTTTCACGCCAAACTACTGAACCGATTATCCTTTTTGCATATTATGCGTTGTCAGATGTACAGAAATGGACATAGGATTCCTTTCATCTCGAAAGTACCTATTGTTTCCGAAAAAAAAACAAAAACGTTCTTATGACAATAAATTATAGATGGCGCCACGTGACTTTCGAATCATAAATGAATTTTAAATTTAAGTACCACGAGCGAAAAAGCGGGAAAAAGCTTATATTAAAGACTGTCAAAGATTTGATAGCCGTTACGGAGAGTTGAAGAAAGAAGAATTGACAGCCGGGGCCAACAGCTTAACGTGCTATCCGAGGCACGGAGAGTGATAATTAATTTATAAAACGAACATAACTTACGATAAGTCAGAGGTCGCCTTGAGTTTGAACCCGAGACCACTGACTTGCCAGTCAACGGTCACCACCACTAGGCTATCACGACTCTTAGGGATTTTATATATTCTTTATAATATATAGAGCGGTCTACCGCAGATTCATCTGAATAGTACACTAGACACCAGTGGACTGAAGCAAATGTTTTTTGGTTTTGTTTAAATAAATATACAAGACTAGAATTATTTGTGGTTCAAGAATAAATATATTGATAGTTCTCAGCTCAATGCTTTCTCTATAATGGTTACGTTTTTAATTATTTTTTTATAGACTCACGCCTGTATTCCCCAGAGGGAGTAGGCAGAGGTGTGCAGTACACCCACGTTTCGCCAGCTATGTTATAAGTCCCATGTAATAGGGGGCGAGCCTATTGCCATTAACCGGGCACAATAACAGACTCCGTGCTGCTACTGAGAATTTCCTAATGGAAAAACCTAAAAACACTTTGCCCGACCCGGGGATCGAACCCAGGACCTCGTGCTCAGCAGTCGCGCTTGCTACCACTAGACCAACGAGGCAGGATAATTAATTTAATTTGAATGATATGTAAGGCTTAGCCATGTGGTTTCCGGTCTAAGAATAGAACCACCCCTACTCGTCCCGCGGGTGTCGTAAGAAGCGACAAAGGAAAAAATCCGGAGGATGGGCAGCAGCATCCTTTGTGTAATAGCAATCATCTGCTACTGCGATCGCTAATCCGCTTGCCCGGCGTGGCGATTATGGGAAAATATCTCCAATGAGTGCACAAAAGAGTGGCGCGCATTGGGAGAGGCCTATGATCAGCAGTGGACTAATACAGGCTGATGATGATGCAGAGTTGCAAACAATACAGACATACATTTTTGTAGAAAGAAAATGTCAATAACATTGTAACGTAACGTAAACTCAACACGGAAAGACGATTGGCTGTTTGATATCCGTGAAACCTAGGCTCCAGATGAAAATCAGCGTCAAGTACCTATCAGTACTTGACATTAAGCTGATCTAGAGACCTATTTGGTGCAGCCGTGGGACACAAACCTCATGATTGATTTTTCTTTTATTTGTTTCATGTTTTTTTTTATTTCTCTTATTTTGTTTGTTTGTTTTATTATTGTTTGTTTTTTTTCCATGTGCTGTCTCAAAAAAATTTTTATTCATTTATAAACAAAAATATTAATTCATTCATTCATTGTATTCTAACTGAGTACTTCGTAAGGGATGGATCCATCTAAGATAAGAATGTAGATGAGAATTTTAATATCACAGGCGGGGTCACAGATTCCGCTCATAATAAAATCTATTTTGTAATTTCTACAAAAATATTTCAACTCCAAATACTAAAGTATTTACAGTTATCAATATCTTGTTATTCATGTTTTAGAATTGTTTAATTTAGTAATGCAAATTGAAGACTTATCGTAACTTATTAGCTAGTCCAAATTATCATCTAAATGTTTAAACTTATGAATAACACAAGAAGGCAATGAACTTTGTTATAATTCTCGTGCAACATGTAAAATGGGCAAGCTTTAAAAAAGCATTTTTTTCAAATTTCTTATTAAATATTTATATTTAATAAGCTAACATGTGCAAAAACATGTAAAAATTTCACAAAAAGTATAAAGAAAATTGGTTATCTCGCATCGGTGCCTTCTAAAAACTGCAAAGTTTGGAACACTGAGTCGGATACGTAATGTATTCCGATAGATATTACCAGACGCCCTAGGCGTATAAAAAGATTTGAAATTTCGACTGATTCTGATGGGATACGGTGGCTCAGCGGTTAGAGCGTCGGCACGGTAAGCCGAAGATCGTGGGTTCGAATCCCATCCGTATCAGTTGTTTTTTCAAATTTCTTATTAAATATTTAAACCTTTAATAATTATGTGCAATAGAGTTTTTTTTTACATGAATCTATGCTTTAGCTGCTTTTCTAGATTCATCGGTAAACGGTTTCCGCTGGGTGGAGGTTGAATCAAGCTTAAAAGATGTGTTAATCAAAAGCTGGTCTCTCTGTGATACAATTTTCATCCAAATCGGTTCAACGAGCGCTGGATTGAGTAGAGATATAGTAGATAATTAAAATATTAGTACAATTATATTGTTGTTGGATGTTCATTCTCTATGTATAACTAATATTTATCATCGGGTTCGTTAGGGTTTTCTTTGTTAAATTCGACACATCTTTGCAATAGTGCTACCTACAAGTCCTTGTCTGTCTGTCTGTCTGTTGTGTATCTTGACTGTCTTTTCTGTTTTTTTTTTAAACGCCGTCAAACATTAAACACGGTCAATTTTCTTTTGCTTTCTTATATTTTCAAATTTAACTAACGAGTCTCGTTGGTCTAGTGGTAGCAAGCGCGACTGCTAACCACAAGGGTTCGATCCCCGGGTCGGTAATTCTCAGTAGCAGCACAGAGTCTGGAATTGTGCCCGGCTCGCCCCTCTTACATGAGTCATATATAATAATAATAATATCTTCCTGACCGTAATAATAACCTAATATCTTTCGGTCACAGCGGCAAATCTCAACGGAGATTAGCCAACTACGCAGGAGATATTATAGTGTGTGCGCAAACACAGGTGCACTCTCTATTCCCTCACTCTCAGTCCGATGGAACGGAAATCCGACACGACCGAAGAGAGATCAGGCGCAGGGCAAACGGCTTTACGTGCTTTCCAAGGCACGGAGTAAGTGATAATTAATTTATAAAACGCACATAACTTACGAAAAGTCAGAGGTGCGCGCCTTGGGTTCGAACTCGAGACCACTGACTTGCCAGTCAACGGTCACTACCACTAGGCTATCACGACTCACATGAGACATATAACATAGCAAGCGAAACGTACGTACTGCATACACCTCGGCCTACCCCATCTGGGGAATACAGGCATGTATGTATACCTATAATATATGTTAACTAACGAGATATTTTCTTTTTACAGATACACTTCGGTATCCCAACAAATGTGAGTACGTACATAAACATCTTCTCCAAGTAAAAAAATAAAATTAAAACCTTTTTATTCATTTCGGTTGCTTCCAACCGGCCGATCTGGAAGTCATTGGGGGAGGCCTATGTACAGCAGTGGACGTCTTATGGCTAAAATGATGATGATTCATTTCGCAAAACTTACTTTTTGGCAATTATCTGTCTGTTTTGTCTAGAGAATACTTACGCGTATTGTATTTTACATTGTCCTATTTCCTAATATTAGTACCTACTAGATATTAGAAGTTGTAATAGATAGTAGTATTAAGGTTAATGTAAACTGTCTCCACACCTATTTGACGGATTGATAAGGACCAAAAACGATGACTTTCTGCAATTATTCTAAAACGAGTTTACACAAATTAAAATACATTATCGCTATGGAAATTAAACACTATCTATTAAAATTCAATGTACTCTTTTCTAATCGAATAAAATATATTACCTACTATTAAGCAATTAAGTAATTTTGAAGAAAAATATATATAGGTATAATCGCACTCAACGAAGAAGAAATTCTTTGTCATGTCGATGATGTATACAACGTTAGAA
The DNA here is from genome assembly GCA_936450705.2 of Protodeltote pygarga. Classification (NCBI taxonomy): domain Eukaryota; kingdom Metazoa; phylum Arthropoda; class Insecta; order Lepidoptera; family Noctuidae; genus Protodeltote; species Protodeltote pygarga. The sequence continues at coordinate 2,510,574 of OW388257.2, read as the reverse complement.
TCGTTTAGTCTGCATTTGACAGATTCTACTTTTGAAATCATAGTCTACTTTTGACAGATTTTACTTATGACAGATTCTGCATTTGACAGATTCTACTTATGACAGTTTCTATATATGACAGATTCTACATTTGACAGATTCTATTTATGACAGATTTCTATATACTTAACACAGTACACAATCAGTCACAATCACAATCATTACAGTAACAGAATCGATTGCAATTATTTTTAACCTATTATTATATTTTTGTCCCAAAAAATTCCCCAAAAACTTTAATGTTTGCATACTACCTACATAAATATTACATAAAAATATAAGCTTAATTGAGTTCAAAAAATTTTAATTACTTAAATAATAACTAAGTTTTTTTTTTAATGTTGTTATACCAGGTTTTTATGCTATGTAGAGTGCCTTTATCATTCTGAAGCTACTCCTGAATGTCGCTAACTACAAAAATGCATTGTCATCGGAACCAACACGTAAAAATTAAACTCCGTAGGATAAGAGGAAATGGTTCTAATTCAGGCCCGAACATACATACAATGCAAGTTTAGAGCTCGTATAAGTAAAACATTTTTTTACGTAAAACGGTTTTGTCATTAGAACTAAAGCTGTGTACCAAATATTAGATCAATCTGTCAACAGGAAGGGGTGAAATATCGATTACTAAATTTGAACCAAATCATAAACAAGGCAAGCTAAGTAAAACCGTTTAAAAAAGACTGGTACTGCATCAATTCGTCAGTGCCTTCTTAAAGACAGTATTTGTCTATGAATAAACGTCGCCATTTTTGAGTCATGTTTGGCATTTCCTCTAAGTCTGCCATCGTCACTAAACCAATTCCGTATCTAAATAAGTTCTTACATAAATAATTAAAATTTTAGGAAGTAAATTTCATTCATTCATTCATTCACATCAGAGGTCATTAAGATGCTGTGTAAAAAAAAAATATCAATTTTTTTCATAACTTGTCAAAATTAATTCAATTAAAATATAGTCTTTTCCGCCAGGTCATCTGGTCATGAATTTATAACCTCTCAGTCCCCTAAATACATAGAGATATTATGATTTTAAGCATCTAAACCACGATTATATTTGAATTAACTTTGAGTAGTTACAAAAAAATATTGATTATTTATTTATATTTTATTAACTACTAAAGTGTTTTAAAATAATAAAAAAATATTTTATTCTACTATACTTAATCTTTTTATTTCAATTCTTGATATAATGTACGTATTTAACTTTTGTAATTCTATATCTAATTTAGATTTAATGTAAAAAATTATAAGAGGATTTAGAATGTAGTAATTATAAGTTACTATTAATTTCTTGTAAATATCTTACTTCATACAAATACCTAATAAAATAAATTTAATTTATTTTGCATTTATAAAATTAGACCCTATAATGAGCCCGTCTTAGTTTATCTTCGTTGGCAGTAGTCACGAATGACAAACAGTACAAACACACACACAACATCTATTTATAGTTATAATTTATTTTTTTATTAATAGATGTAGTGTGCCGTTATAGGTAGGTATTTCATTTCACAACTCCTGCAAAACTTCAAAGTTCCCTTACAATAAGAAAAAGAAATTGACACATATAGTATGGGGGCAAAGTATAATTTACCATCGGGAAGAAAAGAGGTGCCCGTCCTTTAAACGCCTTAACTATGCAGAGTATAACAATAATATAGAAAATATCCATTACCTAGAAATTTCGCCGAGAGCAAACAACCATAAAATAGTTGGTATTAAGAGATATGAGTGTTTCGCTCACGCAATTTGGTGGAGTACCGTGATTTATTTCAACATGCTAAAAGCTCTCAGAACTAAATAAATTAGGAAGGGAAACTAGATAACAGCCTCAGATTTTTGTATTTTTAGAAAACACCTACTTGTAATGTGTTTGTTAAGAAGGATTCTTAAAACTAAATGGATCGATAAAGTAACAAATGAAAGGGTTAATATTTTTGTAAAATTTTACATGTTTTAGCACATGTTAGCTTATTAAATATAAATATTTTTAATAAGAAATTTGAAAAAACAACTCATCCGTATCAGTTGTTTTTTCAAATTTCTTATTAAAAATATTTATAAATGAAAGGGTTCTAGAAATAATGAACAAGAAAATGGAGATAGTACAAAGTATTAAAATGAGAAAAACCACTTATTTTGGACGTGTATACAGAAATAATAAATATATCCGTTGTCTCTGCCTACCCCTCTGGGAAATAGGCGTGAGTCTATGTATGTATGTATGTAATAAATATAGTTTTTTGAAGCTAATTATTGAGGGAAAAATATATGGGAAGCGAAGCCGAGGTAGGAGAATATCCTGGACATGGAACATAAAAGACTGGTTGAAAGTGGAAAAAACAGTTGATTTAATTCGCATGACACGTGACAGACAGATATACAGCGTGTAACAGAAGTCCGAAATAATACATTAAGGGCGTATAAGGTACCCTATAAACAATCCTTGAGCATAGGTTTTGGAACCGAACCCCAAACAATTCTCGAGTAAACCATGCTCAATGTTTTCACCAAAATCTTTCAAATACAGCCCTAGACAACAGCTGAAAGGTAAATCAACACGAATCCGGTTATTTACTTTCAATAAATTCTTTTAGTTAGCATTAGGCACGCGTAGGATAATGAAATCTGTCATTATTGAAAAAAAAAGAATTATTTTGTATGAATAAAAAATGCCTCTTTTGCATTCAATATTTTCACAGGTGATTGTCTTCATGATATACATACATGCCCTTAAGTATTATTTCGGACTTCTGTTACACGCTGTATAGAAGGATGGTCGCCGACCTCCCCGTTGGAGATGGCACTTGAAAAAGAAAAAGACCTACTTGTAGTACAAATTATCTTAAAAAGGTGATGCTTTCCTGACCCGAATTTTGATAACAGCAGCAAATCTCGGGTCTAAGGTTTTAATTTAAACTAATAGAAAACATAAGGAAATCCGTTGTATCTGCCTACCCCTCTGGGAAACAGGAGTCTACGTATGTTCAAAAAATAGTACTTTGGAACAATAAAGATATTTTTATTTATTATAATCTCAACGGAGATTAGGCTACTACGCAGGAGATATTATAGTGCACAAATGTGTGCGCAAACACAGGTGCACTCTTTATTCCCACGCTCTCATAGTCCGATGGGACGGCAATTCGACACGACTGGAGAGAGATCAGGTGCAGGACCAACGGCTTTACGTGCTTTCCGAGGCATGAAGTAAATGATAATTAATTTATGATTCGCACATTAAGTTACTAAAAATCAGAGGTGCGCGCGGTTCGAACCTGAGACCTCTGATTTGCTAGTCAACGGTCATCACCACTAGTCTATCACTATCGAGAAATGAGACCTTTTAATTTTGTATACTTTATATTTTCGCTTTGTAATTTAAAGATAATTATGCTAAATTTTCACCAAAATTTTCAAAATTATTCTTGTTTTTAAAACGTTTTTTTTTAAATACCTAAAATTTGCTCGTTTTATTTTTTGTTTCTACTTTATCTAAATTAAAATGTCAATGACTGACTAAAAAGGTTAGTTAATTAGCTATTTTTTAAAGTTACAAAAGAAAAGCCTTGTTTATTGATAAGTAAGTAAATCAGCCTGTAACTGTTCCAGTGCAGGGCAAAGGCCTTTTCTCATACAGAGAAGGATTCAGTACTTATTAATCACCACGCTAGCTTACTGCTTTTGTTTGCGCACACACTTGTGCACTATAATATCTCCTGCGTAGTTGGCTAATCTCCGTTGATAAATGTTCAGGCCCGGGGAGTAAAAAATATTTCTTCCACATACCATAGGCCGAGGACGTACGGTTATGTAGTGCTCGCACCCACTACACTTGTGGCACCTGGGATGATTCTGATGCCCAATAAAGATTTAGTTTAATGATGTTACACAAGGTATTAGGTAGGTCTGTTACCTGTTACAAAAGAAAATACATTATCTATGCATAGAAAACAGTAGCGTGATTTACTGATAGACAACGGCTTAAGCCGATGAACGTAGAGACTAAATGCTTGGGGGAAATATCCGCTGCGTACCCTAGAGGTGCACTAACGAAGGATTATTAGAAACTAACTTCCGCCCGCGGCTTAGCCCGCGTGGTATGTGGAAGTTGTTTATTAATTGTATTATTTTAAGCCATCTATTGTATTATTTATTTATAATTAATGAATAGGTGATTTATTTTCTCATTAGTCATTTTATTATCTTAAGAACGTTATTGTTGTTTTTCTCGGGAACAGTACTTTTTTTAGGGATGAAATGTACCCTATGTCCGTTTCTGTACACATGACAACGTATATAGTAATTTTCAGGATGATCAAACCAAGCAACAAACTGACTTTCGCATTTATAATATTAGTTAGGATTAGGATTCGATCCCTGAAAAAAATGCAGATGAAGCCGCGGGCGAAGCCCTAGTCTATGATATACCTACAAGAGACAACGTTTACAAGACGTACAAAATTTACAAAACTATTTTACATATCAACTTGATAAAAAACATTATTATAGGCCTTTTTCAATAAAAGTGCGTAAACACTAATTGTTTTTTTTTTACCTATTCGACAAAAAGTGACATATTTATGTGTTTACGCATGTTTATCACATTTCACAGTAATTTTTTTTACAGAATTTTAGTATATAAACGTAAGAATAGGCCTAAATATTAAACTCATTCTACATTTGAACGTGAGTAAGAAACCAACAGCAAAATGAGAACTTTCATAATTGTAAGTAAACTATTATTTTTTTAAATATATATTATATTTACTCTTTTATACTAGTTTCGATTTTCCAATATTTGTAAAGTCATAGCCTAGTAGTGTTGACCGTTGATTGGCAAGTCAAAGGTCTCAGGTTCGAACCCAAGGCGCGCACCTCTGACTTTTCGTAAGTTATGTGCGTTTTATAAATTAATTATCACTTACTCCGTGCCTCGGAAAGCACATAAAGCCCACCCTTCACCTGATCTCTCTCCGGTCGTGTCAGATTGCCGTCCCATCGGACTATGATAGTGAGGGAATAGAGAGTGCACCTGTGTCTGCGCACACACTTGTGCACTATAATAGGTATCTCCCGTGTCGATGGCTAATCTCTGTTGAGATTGGCCGCTGTGACCGAAATTCATTCAGGAGGACATTATTATTATTTTTAAACGGTATAACTACCATGATCAGTTTAGTCACTTGTGATATTATAGGGATAGATAGCTTGAGCGCACAATAGGAGTGACGAAGAGGGTAAATTCGGTTTTTTTTCAAGTACTTTCTTTAATTCCTTTTAATTTGAACAAAAATGATAAATATCATAAATTGTTCCTGGCCATTTTAGTTTAAATAATTTGGTGCAACTTTTTTTTAGGCATATCACCATTATGCTTATTACTGCAATAACTTTTTCAATTTCATATATGTACTTTTTAAATTAAACTAAGACACCACCGACTAACGGAGAAGCAAAACATCGTGAGGAAACTTGGACTTAATAGTCTGAAATTGCCAACACGCAGTGAGCTAGCGTGGTGTTCTAGCTAGCTGGCTAGCTCGATCCTTCTTTGTATGAGAAGCGGCTCTTACCCTGCAGTGGGACAGTTATAGGCTGGTTTATTAGTATTATTATAATATATATAATAATTTTATAATTAATAATATTTAATATATACAGGTACTTGGATGCGTCATCGCCCTTTCAGCTATAACCGACGCTCAAATAGCCGACATCCCCATATGTGTGGGCGGTATTTTAGGAGCAGATGATTGTGTAAGTGGCGGTTCCGACGGCGGATCTGCTGGAGGTTCCGACGGCGGTTCTGCTGGAGGTTCCGACGGTGGTTCTCCCGGCGGTTCTGACGGCGGTTCTGCAGGCGGTTCTGGTCCTTCGCCAATGCCCGAACACTGATCAGGGTCTAAGGGATGACTTTGTACAAATTATTCATGACGTAGTGTCTTGGAGACCTATTAAAGTACCTACCAATTAATATACATTTTCTTAATCTGAATCATCTTTAATATTTCAATGATTGTCGTTGCACTAATAAATTAGATTCAGGCATACTTATTTTAGTCTTTCTTTTTACTCCCAAGCAGCTACAATACAATCTTACTTTAAACCTTTAAATACCGAGAAAAGAGACACAAAAGAAAATCATAGCCATGGGTAAGATACTTTACTTTTTTTGCTTAATTTAATTAATTGGGTTTTTGTTGCATAAAACCTTTTATTCCTTAAATGATTAAATATTGTCTAGAATTATATACACCTAAAATAAAATTATTGATTTACATATATACAAACGGCGCTTTGTTCCTTGTTACATGTTTGAGCCGATTGGGGTTGAAGTTAAAACTCTCGGTCACTGGGGTCCGAATGCACGTCTCTTAATTCATAATATTGCAAAACTACTCCTCAACACTTTAATTGACCCAAAGATGGTTTATTCTTTGAAAATTATGCACTAATAGCGCAAGTTTTGGCTGATCGGTTGAGAAAAGATAAAAAGTTTATGTTCAATGATGAACATCGGTTAGCATTCAACATTATCAAAAGAGAAATTTACAAAAAGCCTGTTCTCAAGATTTATGAACCAAATGCTGAAACAGAATTACATACAGATGCTTTCAGTATAGCATATGCAGCTATATAACTGCAAAAAGACAGTGATGGCGGTCTTCATCCTGTACATTACATGAGTAGACGTACAACTGACGCTGAGAGTCGATACATTCTACATTTGAACGTGAACAAGAAACTAAAACAAAATGAGAATTTTCATAATTGTAAGTAGACTGTATACATTATTCAATCGGGGAGCACGGCAGTGCCCCCGCCAAGTCGAGCGTGAAGCAAACACTGCCGTACCATCCTTTACTGGAACCATTTCGCCGCATTTTCAGGCCCCTATTTGAGAACCTCTGGATAAGACCAGAACGCTGAAATTGTCGTCATCCAGTAAGCTATAATCCCACCAAAAATATTCTGTAAATAACTAGCCAACTCTCGATGGAGCTGTTTGTTTATCTCTAAAAAGTAATAAAACAAATAAGTTACATTTTCAAAATAATTTTTATTCTTGTTTTTAAAACGTTTTTTTAAAATACCTAAAATTTGCTCGTTTTATTTTTTGTTTCTAGTTTATCTTAATAAAAATGTCAATGACTGACTAAAAAGGTTGGTTACTTAGCTATTTTTTTAAGTTACAAAAGAAAAGCCTTGTTTATTGATAAGTAAGTAAATCAGCCTGTAACTGTTCCAGTGCAGGGCAAAGGCCTTTTCTCATACAGAGAAGGATTCAGTACTTATTAATCACCACGCTAGCTTACTGCGTTTGTTTGCGCACACACTTGTGCACTATAATATCTCCTGCGTAGTTGGCTAATCTCCGTTGATAAATGTTCAGGCCCGGGGAGTAAAAAATGTTTCTTCCACATACCATAGGCCAAGGACGTACGGTTATGTAGTGCTCGCACCCACTACACTTGTGGCACCTGGGATGATTCTGATGCCCAATAAAGATTTAGTTTAATGATGTTACACAAGGTATTAGGTAGGTCTGTTACCTGTTACAAAAGAAAATACATTATCTATGCATAGAAAACAGTAGCGTGATTAACTGATAGACAACGGCTTAAGCCGATGAACGTAGAGACTAAATGCTTGGGGGAAATATCCGCTGCGTACCCTAGAGGTGCATTAACGAAGGATTATTAGAAACTAACTTCCACCCGCGGCTTAGCCCGCGTGGTATGTGGAAGTTGTTTATTAATTGTATTATTTTAAGCCATCTATTGTATTATTTATTTATTATTAATGAATAGGTGATTTATTTTCTCATTAGTCATTTTATTATCTTAAGAACGTTATTGTTGTTTTTCTCAGGAACAGTACTTTTTTTAGGGATGAAATGTACCCTATGTCCATTTCTGTACACATGACAACGTATATAGTAATTTTCAGGATGATCGGTTCATTGTAGCGTGAAAAGGAAACCAAGAAACAAACTGACTTTCGCATTTATAATATTAGTTAGGATTAGGATTCGATCCCTGAAAGAAATGCAGATAAAGCCGCGGGCGGAGCCCTAGTCTATGCTATACCTACAAGAGACAACGTTTACAAGACGTACAAAATTTACAAAACTATTTTACATATCAACTTGATAAAAAACATAATTATTGGCCTTTTTTAATAAAAGTGCGTAACCACTAATTGTTTTTTTTTTTACCTATTCGACAAAAAGTGACATATTTATGTGTTTACGCATGTTTATCACATTTCACAGTAATTTTTTTTACAGAATTTTAGTATATAAACGTAAGAATAGGCCTAAATATTAAACTCATTCTACACTTGAACGTGACAAAGAAACCAATAGCAAAATGAGAACTTTCATAATTGTAAGTAAACTATTTTTTTTTTTAAATATATTTACTCTTTTATAATAGTTTTGTTTTTCCAATATTTGTAAACAGTTTAACTACCATGGTTAGTTTAGTCACTAGTGATATTATAGGGATAGATAGCTTGAGCGCACAATAGGAGTGACGAAGAGGGTAAATTCGTTTGTTTTTTCAAGTACTTTCTTTTATTTCTTTTAATTTGAACAAAAATGATAAATATCATAAATTGTTACTGGCCATTTTAGTTTAAATAATTTGGTGCAACTTTTTTTAGGCATATCAACATTACGTTTATTACTGCAATAACTTTTTCAATTTCATATATGTACTTTTTTAATTAAACTAAGACACCACCGACTAACGGAGAAGCAAAACATCGTGAGGAAACTTGGAAGTTGGACTTAATAGTCTGTAGTCTTAATTGCCAACACGCAGTAAGCTAGCGTGGTGTTCTAGCTATTGAGCGGGCCTACAGGCAGGCACTGGACGGGGCTGCGAGGCGCGTTTGCGGTACCCGGACCCGTCCGATACAGTGCTAGGAACACGCAGGGGGGAGACGTTTTTAGTGGGTGCGAGCCCCACATAACCGTATGTCCTCGGACGTGCGGTATGCGGAAGGCATTTTTTACTCCCCCCGGCCACAAAAAAAAAAAAAAAAAAAAATGGTGTTCTAGCTAGCTGGCTAACTCGATCCTTCTTTGTATGAGAAGCGGCTCTTACCCTGCAGTGGGACAGTTATAGGCTGGTTTATTAGTATTATTATAATATATATAATAATTTTATAATTAATAATATTTAATATATACAGGTACTTGGATGCGTCATCGCCCTTTCAGCTATAACCGACGCTCAAATAGCCGACATCCCCATATGTGTGGGCGGTATTTTAGGAGCAGATGATTGTGTAAGTGGCGGTTCCGACGGCGGATCTGCTGGAGGTTCCGACGGCGGTTCTGCTGGAGGTTCCGACGGTGGTTCTCCCGGCGGTTCTGACGGCGGTTCTGCAGGCGGTTCTGGTCCTCCGCCAATGCCCGAACACTGATCAGGGTCTAAGGGATGACTTTGTACAAATTATTCATGACGTAGTGTCTTGGAGATCTATTAAAGTACCTACCAATTAATATACATTTTCTTAATCTGTATCATCTTTAATATTATAATGATTGTCGTTGCACTAATAAATTAGATTCAGGCATATTTATTTTAGTCTTTCTTTTTACTCCCAAGCAGCTACAATACAATCTTACTTTAAACCTTTAAATACCGAAAAAATGAGACACAAAAGAAAATCATAGCCATGGGTAAGATACTTTTTTTTTTTTTTGCTTAATTTAATTAATTGGGTTTTTGTTGCATAAAACCTTTTATTCCATAAATGATTAAATATTGTCTAGAATTATATACACCTAAAATAAAACTATTGATTTACATATATACAAACGGCGCTTTGTTCCTTGTTACATGTTTGAGCCGATTGGGGTTGAAGTTAAAACTCTCGGTCACTGGGGTCCGAATGCACGTCTCTTAATATTCATGATATTGCAAAACTACTCCTCAACACTTTAATTGACCAGAAAGATGGTTTATTCTTTGAAAATTATGCACTAATAGCGCAATTTTTAGCTAATCGGTTGAGAAAAGATAAAAAGTTTATGTTCAATGATGAACATCGGTTAGCATTCAACATTATTAAAAGAGAAATTTACAAAAAGCCTGTTCTCAAGATTTATGAACCTAATGCTGAAACAGAATTACATACAGATGCTTTCAGTGAAGCATATGCAGCTATATAACTGCAAAAATACAGTGATGGCGGTTTTCATCCTGTACATTACATGAGTAGACGTACAACTGACGCTGAGAGCCGATACATTAGCTATGAGTTAAAAGCCTTAGCAATTATAGAAAGCATAAAGAAATTCAGACACTACATTTATGGAAAACAGTTTAAGCTAGTTATAGACTGCAAAGCATTCCAATTGAGCCTGATGAAGAAAGAGACGGCTATGTCTACAAAAGTAGCTAGATAGATATTACTCCTACATTTGTTTATTTCCATTGTATTTAATAATACCTATATTAAAAGAAAAATATGTTATTTTTTATAAATAAGCTCTATTTTGAAAGGAACTGCTTTTCCCGGTTTGCAGGGAATGGAGCTAATATACGAACAATATACTAGGTACACCACGGCTGCCTCAATATCTTAAATAATGTGTTTCTTGCATCTATCTCTTCAAAGGTTATGAAACAGTTTGGAAACCTTTTACTAGAATATGCATTGTATTAATTACATGCCTACTATTTTACTAATCAACATTTTTATACTCAAACAGGCTTTCGGTTTCTAAATTACCGTTTGTAGTTTAAAAAATTCGAAATTACTTTTGTTAATTGAATTTTACTTATCAATCTGATAAAGAAACATGGACGTGAAAAGTGCGAAAATTCTACTTTTTTTTGCCTTTTCGACAAAAAAGTGACATGTTTATGCATTTTCGCATGTTTATCACATCTTTTAGTTAATTTTTTTTTACAGAATTTTAGTATATAAACGTAAGAATATGCCTCAATATTAAACTCATTCTACACTTGAACCTGAGTAAGAAACCAACAGCAAAATGAGAACTTTCATAATTGTAAGTAAACTATTTTTTTAAAAATATATTTACTCTTTTATAATAGTTTTGTTTTTCCAATATTTGTAAACAGTTTAACTACCATGGTCAGTTTAGTCACTTGTGATATTATAGGGATAGATAGCTTGAGCGCACAATAGGAGTGATGAAGAGGGTAAATTCGTTTTTTTTCAAGTACTTTCTTTTATTTCTTTTTATTTGAGCAAAAATGATAAATATCATAAATTGTTACTGGCCATTTTAGTTTAAATAATTTGGTGCAACTTTTTTAGGCATATCATCATTACGTTTATTACTGCAATAACTTTTTCAATTTCATATTTATGTACTTTTTTAATTAAGCTAAGACATCACCGACTAACGGAGAAGCAAAACATTGTGAGGAAACTTGGACTTAATAGTCTGAAATTGCCAACACGCAGTAAGCTAGCGTGGTGTTCTAGCTAGCTGGCTAGCTCGATCCTTCTGTATGAGAAGTGGCCTTTACCCTGCAGTGGGACAGTTATAGGCTGGTTTATTAGTATTTTTATAATATAATATATACAATATTTTATAATTAATAATATTTAATATAAACAGGTACTTGGATGCGTCATCGCCCTTTCAGCTATAACCGATGCTCAAATACTCTCCGCCCCCGTATGTGTGGGCAGTCTTTTAGATGCAAATGAATGTGGTGGAGGTTCCGACGGCGGTTCTGCTGGAGGTTCCGACGGTGGTTCTGCTGGAGGTTCCGACGGTGGTTCTCCCGGCGGTTCTGACGGCGGTTCTGCAGGTGGTTCTGGTCCTTCGCCAAAGCTCGAACAATGATCAGGGTCTTAGGGATGACTTTGTACAAATTATTCATGACGTAGTGTCTTGGAGACCTATTAAAGTACCTACCAATTAATATACATTTTCTTAATCTGTATCATCTTTAATATTATAATGATTGTCGTTGCACTAATAAATTAGATTCAGGCATATTTATTTTAGTCTTTCTTTTTACTCCCAAGCAGCTACAATACAATCTTACTTTAAACCTTTAAATACCGAGAAATGAGACACAAAAGAAAATCATAGCCATGGGTAAGATACTTTACTTTTTTTTTGCTTAATTTAATTAATTGGGTTTTTGTTGCATAAAACCTTTTATTCCTTAAATGATTAAATATTGTCCAGGAATATATACACCTAAATTAAAACTATTGATTTACATATATACCTACAAACGGCGCTTTGTTCCTTGTTACATGTTTGAGCCGATTGGGGTTGAAGTTAAAACTCTCGGTCACTGGGGTCCGAATGCACGTTTCTTAATTCATGATATTGCAAAACTACTCCTCAACACTTTAATTGACCAGAAAAATGGTTTATTCTTTGAAAATTATGCAATTATATAGCTTATAGAGCAATTTTTGACTGATCGGTTGAGAAAAGATAAAAAGTTTATGTTCAATGATGAACATCGGTTAACATTCAACATTATTAAAAGAGAAATTTACAAAAAGTCTGTTCTCAAGATTTATGAACCAAATGCTGAAACAGAATTACATACAGATGCTTTCAGTGTAGCATATGCAGCTATATAACTGCAAAAAGACAGTGATGGCGGTCTTCATCCTGTACATTACATGAATAGACGTAAAACTGATGCTGAGAGCCGATACATTAGCTATGAGTTAGAAGCCTTAGCAATTATAGAAAACATATAGAAATTCAGACACTACATTTATGGAAAACAGTTTAAGCTAGTTATAGACTGCAAAGCATTCCAATTGACCCTGATGAAGAAAGAGACGGCTACGTCTACAAAAGTAGCTAGATGGATATTACTCCTACATTTATTTATTTCCATTTTATTTAATAATATATATTAAAAGAAAAATATGTTATTTTTATAAATAAGCTCTATTTTGGAAGGAACTGCTTTTCCCGGTTTGCAGGGAATGGAGCTAATATACGAACAATATACTAGGTACACCACGGCTGCCTCAATATCTTAAATAATGTGTTTCTTGCATCTATCTCTTCAAAGGTTATGAAAAAGTTTGGAAACCTTTTACTAGAATATGCATTGTATTAATTACATACCTACTATTTTACTAATCAACATTTTTATACTCAAACAGGCTTTCGGTTTCTAAATTACCGTTTCTAGTTTAAAAAAAATCTTTTTACTTATCAACCTGATATAGAAATCTTTTTCAATTAAAAAAGTGCGAAAATGATTTTTTTTTTGCCTTTTCGACAAAAAAGGCGCGGGAGAATTCCAGCAGCACTAACAGCGTGCACATACCCGTCCCGAGCAGACAAGATGTTATCAGTGACATCAAGTAGGGCTGTAGCTGTAATGCGTCGCTTCCTGAAACCTGACTGGAACGTAGGCAGAATGTCATTTTGTTCCAAAAAATCAGTTAGTTGCCTACAAACAACTCTTTCCATGACCTTAGACATACACGGCAAGATACTAATAGGCCTCAGATCCTTTATTGTGGCTGGGTTTGCAATCTTGGCTATCGGCCTAACGGTAGCAATTTTCCAGACATCACGGAAGGTTGAGGACATAGAGTATTCAAGAAAATATAGAGTGATAACGTCAACCACATTGCCTTGTGCGGAGCGAAAGCAGGTCTCGCCATAGAAATGTTAAAATGTCATTTTTTCAAATTAAGTTTTCTAGACGTTTTTCAAAATTTAACTCGGCTGTTAACCATGATATAAGCTAAAATGTAACTTTTTCGCTCGTGGAGCCTAGTTCAACCGCAGTCGATCGAGGTATGATCGCAAACGGAGCTCGTGTCGCGGCCGCGTCGTTCATACCCGTGCTCACGGTTCATACTTCTATAGGGTTGCTCTATTTTTTTCTTATATACTCTAAGGTTGAGGACGATATAGACTTATTCACAATAAATCTTAATGTTTGCAAATTGTAAGGCAACGTCATCATTATCATGTGCACATTGATACCGTCACAACCCTCAGCATTAGATTTAAGTTCAAGGATGCACTTCGAAATAACTTCTTCGCTCACCGGCGTTAATCTGAACAAGGCTTCACTACATCTATTAAACTCATAGTAAGTGAGCCTAGATATATCAACCACAGGGTTACCAGGTACCTCAAGAAACTGTTTATTAATTTGATCTGGGTCGGAAAAATGAGATGGTAGATCCTGTGGCCGATTTGGCAGTAAAGTTTTTTTAATATTTTTCCATAGTGCCTTAGGATTGTCAATTTTATTATTTATATTATATTTGAAATAGGCGACCTTTTCTTTATAAAGGGCAGTTGTCACAAGCGATTTCAACTCTTTATAATATTCTTTTTTTGAAGATAATTTGGTTTTGCGATAATTGGCTAGCGCATCGTCCCGGAGTCGCATTATCAGTTTCACAGTGTCCGTTATCCAGGGATGTGAAGGTTCTTTTATAATGCACATCTTAATGGGGGCGTGTGTATCGAACACTGCTCTGATGTGGGAACAAAACGCACTTACCATCTCATTAATGGAACCTTACGTCGAGATACTGTTCCAGTCTAATGCAGATACACCCCTGTAAAAGCTCTCTATACATAATTATATCGCTAATAGGCCTATATTTAACTGTATATGGCTTATACTTATCCCGACTGATTTGAAAATCACAAATAATTACGGAATGGCTATTAATTCTTAAGGTTCGACTAGTATACGCCTCGCCTGGAGGTTAGTGCATACCAGATCAATTAGTGATTCACTAGTATCCTTAAGGTGCGCGTGCACCGGGTCGTCATCGCAGCGGTCGCAGCGGACGGATTTGTAAGCATGTACTGAATCCTATGGAACTGCGTGCACTGCATCAGCAAATCCGAATAGGGAGTGAATAAAAATGGCCCGTGACGTCACCCGGAATGAACGTGGGACTCAGAGTTGCCACTTTAACGATTTAGCTGCTAGATATGGTGTCTTTTTTTATTATTGTAATGAGTTGTAGTTTGTAGTACCTATCAAAAGTGCGCTAGTGGCGCCCTCAATTTTGCAAATTCTTTGTAGTCAAACTGTAAAATATTATTTTCTTTATTTAAAAACTATACTTTTACTTTAAATAATTCATTGATGAATTCTTAAAAATATTTATGTAAATTTACATATTATTTGCTTTGTAAAATATTGAATTTAGGCTTATATATTTATTTATTCTAATACGGCAATTTTAAGCCATCCATTATTGGAGTTATCTACTGTATTCTTGGTCTTGGATGACAACACTATTGTTAACGGTCATTCGTATTCAGATTGCTGCGACCGCGGTCGCCACGGTTTAGCTGGACTTTGTTTAAAAAGAGGTAAATTTAAAAAACTATAAATACATACATCTATAATATATATCCTTTAATAATAATAATAGACTTAACAATTAGGCGTATTGTACGGGGCTTAAAAAATGATTATTTAAGTTGTAGATTTTTTTTCTTGGAAGCAATAGGTTTGATGGTGGTACGACCGTTGGACTGCCAAGTCAAACCCAGGCACTTTCAAACTCTGATTTTTTTACGCTGTGTAAAGCCATATCAGAGACCTAAAGCCGATTTAAACTCTGTCTTCAACCATACGATAAAGAGAGAAGAAGAAAGAAAGAAGACCTGTAAAAGACCATAAGTACCAGCTTATTGGCTATAACAAAACGTAACTTGTATCGGGCAAGGAGAATAAACCTGGTCAAGCCTTGGAGGAAAGGTTTTGGCCTTCGTAATTTTATCAAGGGTCAAGCTCAGGGAAATAATTATAAACTTCTTGGTCAAATGTCACTTTAGACTTAATTAAAAAACCCGAGCATAATGCATTCTGAACTAATATTATCCATACTGTTCTAGACCTTTAGGGCTTCTTATTACATTTTATAAGCTGAGTAGGTATATGTTTTCTTATATTGTTACTATTTTGTGGGTGACCTACAATTTTTAGATAACTAAAGGTATATTTAAAAAAATTAAAATCCGCGACAAAAGGTAAACCTCAATTTTGTTTTTAATTTTTTTGTAAAATCTGTTTATCGGTCGGTAGGTAACATCCGAAACATAAATTACGCACTTTGAAATATAAAAACGTTTAAAAATAATTATGTTATATAAATCGCAATTATTTTACACAAATAGGTCGTGTAGGTACCATAAAGTGATGACATAAAAAAAGTAAAGAATGCAATGTCATAGTAACAATTTTGACAAATTAAACAAGTTGAAGAATTGGAATCAAACTGGAAGAATTTGTTGGTAAAATTATCATTTGCGAGTTTGAATATTAAGTAAATAACTACTATATCAAAAATGAGAAATATGTGGTGAAATGTCTTTGATAACTGGTATAAGCTACATCATTTTTGATACTCGCTACAGCGAGTAGACCTTATAAGGTATAATTGTTTTTTCCAAGTTAGCTTCCTTATCGTATGGTTGGTGACCTGGTGTTCGAGTTTAAACCTACTAATAGTATGATTTATTTACAGGAGTGTCTAGTCGTAACTGAATACATGTGAACCACGGTTAATTTTTCGCGCCTGGTTAGAGAAGGAACTAGGATAAAAGAAAATCCATTTGGAGAGTTTTGTGATTTATTTGTGAAAATATGTGATTCGAAATACTATTACCTAAACCTCCTTTCTTCCTCCAATCCTCTTCATCCGATGAGGAGCAAGAAATAGAGGCAGAGTTTTTAGAATCATTTTCTAGCTTTGCATAATAAAATACATGACTGGTACATTATTGTTTTATTTTTATAATAGAAGCCACCAGCTGTAACTCTTTCAACTGGTACTTATTTTTATTATTAGAAGCCACCACCTTAAGCTGTGTGCACTCTTTCAACAGTAACTGTCTGAGTAAAAAAAATGAACAATGCGCAATAGGTCAATAACACAATTATGATTTTGAAGACAGTCTAAAACACTATTGCAAATGGTTATTTTAAGGTCGGTATGTAGAATTAGAATAAGTAAAGCGAAGTCGCAAACAGGTAAATAATAATCGTTTATTTATTTAATTCAGGTAACAAAATCATAATTATAAACATTATGCTAATTAATGATATAGCGTAACCTTTCACAAAATGGAAATCCTCCGGCTAGAACTCTTGGTTAAGGAGAGTTTTCAGATAGTACATGAAACACAAACGACTGTTGCGGTTCTAGAAACATAATACAGCTGTGTCACAAGTGTTGCAGGACACAGCAGCGTGTTGGGTGAATACGGCAAGGCTTCCTCTTCTTCTTGTGGTCTACTTTAACGAATCTCTTTGCATCGAGCTGTTCTAAGCGTGATGCCGTTGTAGGCATTGCGTTATGAACAGGTTTAGAGAACATTGGTCTTTTTTCGGAAATCATTATTCTTACTTGCTGTTGTTACACGATGGGAGACGGATAGATAGATGGAAGCTGCGTAAACACGATTTAGTTAATATCTATATTAGAAAAATCGTCAATCCACTTCGGAGCTGATTTATTATTTATCCAACACTGTCAATTTGACTATAATCATAGTCATCCCGTCATCTAAGTCTGTGATATAATTACACATAGTGGCAACACATAAGTACCAATCTCATTCACAGTTTACGCTGACATTCGTTTGTACTGCTCATACGTATAGCGCTATTTCACTTAACGTACTGTGGTTCCCAAATATAACATTCCGTTCAGCAAAATCACATTATTATTTTCATTTTTTTACGGCTAAGTTGAATTTTGGAACATAACATAAAACTTGAAGTTAATGATCTGAGTTATAAATCTAAGTCTAAACCGGTAACAATTGATGGTAGAATTTATTAAATTTTCGCTGAATATTTACTAATTTACAAATATAATGAATCAATGTCATAGCGAGGGTTCCACTCTTGCCTAGCATATTCGAGCACGCTACGTACGAATGTGCAGTAAAATATCTTCAAGCTTTTTTCTAACGAAAGACAAAATTTTTAAACCATTAAATAATAATAATTTTCTTGCCAGACACTGACTGTCAGTGACTGACAAATTCGTAATTAGAAAACCGTGGTAGCTTTGTGCATAGAGGTTATCAATGCAAATAAAAAAATAATAAAAGGTTAATTCGATATTTACATGACTTAATTTGAAAACTTTACTTTTCACCACTATTATTGAACTGACATTTTCGATCTTCTTGCAATTTGAACATTCGAACAAGATTTTATGCAAATGGGTCCCAAATTAAAGTTCATGACTGTACAATCTTATAAAATTTGGATTTCAATAGAATCAACTTTGCTTTTGTTTATTTAATAATAAACAAAAGCAAAGTTGCCTATTGGCTACATAAGTAATTATTACTAATTTACGATTTGTGAGCATTCCTGCATCTTCTTGCATCTTCTAAAATCCAGAGATGACAACTGCATCGTAGCGAATCTACTTTTATGTCTATCTGCTTTACAGTTAACTAAGTGAGACGAAAAATTGGTTGAAAAAATAGCACTGCCCGCTTTATGCTGAACATGAACTTAAAGTACAAAATTATTTCAGACCGTGCGTAAAGACAAAATACTATAAATGAATCAATATTTTTATTTTATAAGAATAATGTGTTTGCTTTGAACAACTGAGCAATTTTGAGAAACAACCAACCAAACCAAACCAACTTTGGCTTTGGTGCCTTACTAATGAAAAATAATAAATAAGAATATAAAAAAATATTTGTACATTTTTAGCTGATGGAATGTTTGAGAACCACAGTAGGGGAAGATGGGTGTCTTCGGACAATATTTACTCCTCATCCTTGTAAAATTAAAACTAACAGCACTTTATCAACTTTATTTTTTTCTTCTTGCTCTTGTTTCTTTATCTCTTCTGCTATTTTTAGATTTTTTTAAGTTTTGAATTTTTGAATATTATTTTTTAATTTTCAAGATTATAATTTCTTAAACCCTTATATAGGTTCTTTTAGAAATATTTTAAGGTGATATTTTTGAAGCCATCAAATCTGACAGGTTAGGTTAGAAGTGGTTATTTATTTACAAATCACCCAGAAGTAGGAGCGAGCGAAGTTTTTGGTGGTAATTTCGAATATTTTAATTGAAAAAAATGGGATTTACAGTTAAAGTATTAAATACCACCCCAAAATAAAAGCTAATAATATCTAAGCTTCTGTATGAAAACCTGAAAACATCAATGAGATTTTATAGGTTTTTATGTTTTTATGATTTTTTTTTAGGTTTTAATGCCATGTCAGAGGCCTACGGGTGGTTTAAATTCTGACACCAGGTTGGTTATCAACCATACGATTAAGAAATAATGAAGAAGTTGTAAGATAAGATCTAGGTATCTTAACTACACCGCCGCTTTATCTTAAAGTTACTTTCGTCATTTTTTTATCTATCTCTTCTGACCTAATCCCTTTTTATAATAAATACACGCGGAATTTCTCTGAAATAATATTACTATAGGTAAACCAACCATTACTTACAAGGGGTACATTCGTACACAGTACAAACATATTTTAACATAAGTATGTGTAAGAATAAGCCCTAATAACCCAAATAATTAACAATAGTCTAGAGCTGCGGGCGAGGAATATACTGGCCCGACGCGTCGGGACGTTAGTGATTGTTGTCTTATTTTTTATTTTTCACATTTACACTTTATAATACAGACTGCCTCTTGCATAAATTTTAGTAGCTCTTTCAATATAAAAATGTTATGAAAGAGCCTAAATTCTCATTTTTTTAAACTGACTATTTTGTTGATATTTTTATAGTGTTTGAGGTTTTTTATATATATATTTTTATTACCTCCTTTAATAAATAAATAATAAATGAAGAGATAAAAACATCATTTCATTCATTAAAAGTACTTAAATATATTTTTTTTGCTCCGTTTAGTAAACTGGCTCTTTCATGCCACCTCTCCCCTAATACCGATGTCAATTGAAAAAGCGAATAGGGACCCAAAGTGAATGAACCAAACCTATCCAAAACCGCATGCGGCCGGTGCGTCCGGTGCGATGCGACTGATGTGCACGCTAACCTGTAGGTAACAAGATATATACTGGCTTATTTTCTTAAAACTTTTGAATAAAACATGAAAAAATAACGGATTTGGAATAAAACGGAAATTAAATATTGATACGGCTTTACTCACTTATTCCTATACTTAGGAGTCCTTGAAAATGGACTCCATATGACTCACGTAAGTTATTATTCTGAAACGGGAATTTTTCATGCTTTTTTTAACTCTAGGCCTGTAGCAAAAAAAATACACTTGACACTAATTATACATTTCACAAGTACAATTCTCAAATTCTCAGAACTGGGGGCTTAGCCAAGTTGACTATCTACAATCGTTAACGCTATAGAAAACGAAAGAAATATATAAGATTATAATTATTTAATAAGAAAATTTGAAAAACAATTGATACGGATGGGATTCGAACCCACGATCTTCGACATACCGTGTCGACG
The DNA here is from genome assembly GCA_936450705.2 of Protodeltote pygarga. Lineage (NCBI taxonomy): Eukaryota > Metazoa > Arthropoda > Insecta > Lepidoptera > Noctuidae > Protodeltote > Protodeltote pygarga. The sequence continues at coordinate 2,490,061 of OW388257.2, read as the reverse complement.
CTCTAACGCTCTAACGGATGGGTTCGAATCCCATCCGTATCAATTGTTTTTTCAAATTTTCTTATTAAATAATTATATTTAATAAGCTATCATGTGCTATAACATGTAAAAAAAAAATTCACAAAAAATATATAAGATTAGATTCTTTTCGTTTGTTTTGACCTCGTGACATAACGATAATCCTATACATTACATACATAAATACATATATTACAGGGGGCGAGCCTATTGCTATTAACTGGGCACAATTCCAGACTCAGTGCTGCCCATAGAAATTTTCCAATATCTTTCATCTTTTCTTTATCCACTGAGAATTCGCCAGTGGAAAATCTCAATAACACTTTGCCCAACCCGGGGATTAAACAAGACTAACCAGGCAGTCTACCTTGTTATAATATATTCCATTATTAAAGTAAGACCTTATACAGTAGCTGCTCAGGAGTAAAAAGAAAGGGTAAAATATCTGCTTGAATTTTATTTATTACTGCAATGACAATAGGTACCTATTTAATATTAGAGATGATACAGATTAACAAAATGTATATTAATTGGTAGGTACTATTTATGTATCTAAGGCACTACATCATAAATCGTTTATACAAAGACATCCCTTACACCATGATCAGTGACCAGAACCACGGGGATAAGCGTCGTCGGAACCGCCGCTATAACCGCCATCGGAACCGCCATCAGCACTTTTTGCTGTAGTAGAAGTACAATCATTAGCATCTAAAACACCTGCTTTACCTACAAGAGACAACGTAAACAAGACGCATAACATTAACGTAACTATTTTACATTAGATCTGATAAAAATCATAGACCTTGTGCTATAAAAGTGCGTAAATTCTAATTTTTATTGCCTTTTCTAACAAAAAAGTGACATGATTATGGTTTCTTCGCATGTTTATCGCACCCGCATATAATTTTTATTCTGATTTGGGTATATAAATGTAAGAGTAGGCCTAAATATTCAACTCATTCTACATTTGAACGTGAGTAAGAAACCAACAGCAAAATGAGAACTTTCATAATTGTAAGTAAACTATTATTTTTTTAAATATATATTATATTTACTCTTTTGTACTAGTTTCGATTTTACAATATTTGTAAAGTCATAGCCTAGTGGTGTTGACCGTTGATTGGCAAGTCAAAGGTCTCAGGTTCGAACCCAAGGCGCGCACCTCTGACTTTTCGTAAGTTATGTGCGTTTTAAAAATTAATTATCACTTACTCCGTGCCTCGGAAAGCACATAAAGCCCACCCTTCACCTGATCTCTCTCCGGTCGTGTCAGATTGCCGTCCCATCGGACTATGATAGTGAGGGAATAAAGAGTGCACCTGTGTCTGCGCACACACTTGTGCACTATAATAGGTATCTCCCGTGTCGATGGCTAATCTCTGTTGAGATTGGCCGCTGTGACCGAAATTCATTCAGGAGGACATTATTATTATTTTTAAACGGTATAACTACCATGATCAGTTTAGTCACTTGTGATATTATAGGGATAGATAGCTTGAGCGCACAATAGGAGTGACGAAGAGGGTAAATTCGGTTTTTTTTTCAAGTACTTTCTTCAATTTCTTTTAATTTGAACAAAAATGATAAATATCATAAATTGTTACTGGCCATTTTAGTTTAAATAATTTAGTGCAACTTTTTTTTAGGCATATCACCATTATGCTTATTACTGCAATAACTTTTTCAATTTCATAATGTACTTTTTTAATTAAGCTAAGACACCACCGACTAACGGAGAAGCAAAACATCGTGAGGAAACTTGGACTTAATAGTCTGAAATTGCCAACACGCAGTAAGCTAGCGTGGTGTTCTAGCTAGCTGGCTAGCTCGATCCTTCTTTGTATGAGAAGCGGCTCTTACCCTGCAGTGGGACAGTTATAGGCTGGTTTATTAGTATTATTATAATATATATAATAATTTTATAATTAATAATATTTAATATATACAGGTACTTGGATGCGTCATCGCCCTTTCAGCTATAACCGATGCTCAAATACTCACCGCCCCCGTATGTGTGGGCAGTCTTTTAGATGCAAATGAATGTGATGGAGGTTCCGACGGTGGTTCTGCTGGAGGTTCCGACGGTGGTTCTCCCGGCGGTTCTGACGGCGGTTCTGCAGGTGGTTCTGGTCCTTCGCCAAAGCTCGAACAATGATCAGGGTCTAAGGGATGACTTTGTACAAATTATTCATGACGTAGTGTCTTGGAGACCTATTAAAGTACCTACCAATTAATATACATTTTCTTAATCTGTATCATCTTTAATATTATAATGATTGTCGTTGCACTAATAAATTAGATTCAGGCATATTTATTTTAGTCTTTCTTTTTACTCCCAAGCAGCTACAATACAATCTTACTTTAAACCTTTAAATATCGAGAAATGAGACACAAAAGAAAATCATAGCCATGGGTAAGATACTTTACTTTTTTTTTTGCTTAATTTAATTAATTGGGTTTTTGTTGCATAAAACCTTTTATTCCTTAAATGATTAAATATTGTCTAGGAATATAAACACCTAAAATAAAACTATTGATTTACATATATACCTACAAACGGCGCTTTGTTCCTTGTTACATGTTTGAGCCGATTGGGGTTGAAGTTAAAACTCTCGGTCACTGGGGTCCGAATGCACGTCTCTTAATTCATGATATTGCAAAACTACTCCTCAACACTTTAATTGACCAGAAAAATGGTTTATTCTTTGAAAATTATGCAATTATATAGCTTATAGAGCAATTTTTGACTGATCGGTTGAGAAAAGATAAAAAGTTTATGTTCAATGATGAACATCGGTTAGCATTCAACATTATTAAAAGAGAAATTTACAAAAAGTCTGTTCTCAAGATTTATGAACCAAATGCTGAAACAGAATTACATACAGATGCTTTCAGTGTAGCATATGCAGCTATATAACTGCAAAAAGACAGTGATGGCGGTCTTCATCCTGTACATTACATGAGTAGACGTAAAACTGATGCTGAGAGCCGATACATTAGCTATGAGTTAGAAGCCTTAGCAATTATAGAAAACATATAGAAATTCAGACACTACATTTATGGAAAACAGTTTAAGCTAGTTATAGACTGCAAAGCATTCCAATTGACCCTGATGAAGAAAGAGACGGCTACGTCTACAAAAGTAGCTAGATGGATATAACTCCTACATTTATTTATTTCCATTGTATTTAATAATACCTATATTAAAAGAAAAATATGTTATTTTTATAAATAAGCTCTATTTTGGAAGGAACTGCTTTTCCCGGTTTGCAGGGAATGGAGCTAATATACGAACAATATACTAGGTACACCACGGCTGCCTCAATATCTTAAATAATGTGTTTCTTGCATCTATCTCTTCAAAGGTTATGAAAAAGTTTGGAAACCTTTTACTAGAATATGCATTGTATTAATTACATACCTACTATTTTACTAATCAACATTTTTATACTCAAACAGGCTTTCGGTTTCTAAATGACCGTTTCTAGTTTAAAAAAATCGAAATTACTTTTGTTGATTGAATTATACTTATCAACCTGATATAGAAACCTTTTTCATTTAAAAAAGTGCGAAAATGATTTTTTTTTGCCTTTTCGACAAAAAAGGCGCGGGAGAAGTCCAGCAGCACTAATAGCGTGCACATACCCGTCCCGAGCAGACAAGATGTTATCAGTGACATCAAGTAGGGCTGTAGCTGTAATGCGTCGCTTCCTGAAACCTGACTGGAACGTAGGCAGAATGTCATTTTGTTCCAAAAAATCAGTTAGTTGCCTACAAACAACTCTTTCCATGACCTTAGACATACACGGCAAGATACTAATAGGCCTCAGATCATTTAATAAGAAAATTTGAAAAAACAACTGATACGGATGGGATTCGAACCCACGATCTTCGACATACCGTGTCGACGCTCTAACCGCTGAGCCACCGTATCCCATCGGCATCAATCGAAATTTCAAAATCTCTTTACGATACCGATGGGATACGGTGGCTCAGCGGTTAGAGCGTCGACACGGTATGTCGAAGATCGTGGGTTCGAATCCCATCCGTATCAGTTGTTTTTTCAAATTTTCTTATTAAATAATTATATTTAATAAGCTATCATGTGCTATACATGTAAAAAATTCACAAAAATATTAAGAAAATTGGTAATATCGCATCGGTGTCTTCTAAAACTGCAAAGTTTAGAGCACTGAGTCGGGATACGTAATGTATTCCGATAGATGTCGCCACACGCCCTAGGCGTGTTAAAGAGATTTGAAATTTCGATTGATGCCGATGGGATACGGTGGCTCAGCGGTTAGAGCGTCGACACGGTATGTCGAAGATCGTGGGTTCGAATCCCATCCGTATCAGTTGTTTTTTCAAATTTTCTTATTAAATAATTATATTTAATAAGCTATCATGTGCTATAACATGTAAAAAATTCACAAAAATAGGCCTCAGATCCTTTATTGTGGCTGGGTTTGCAATCTTGGCTATCGGCCTAACAGTAGCAATTTTCCAGACATCACGGAAGGTTGAGGACATAGAGTATTCAAGAAAATATAGAGTGATAACGTCAACCACATTGCCTTGTGCGGAGCGAAAGCAGGTCTCGCCATAGAAATGTTAAAATGTCATTTTTTCAAATTAAGTTTTCTAGACGTTTTTCAAAATTTAACTCAGCTGTTAACCATGACATAAGCTAAAATGTAACTTTTTCGCTCGTGGAGCCTAGTTGAACCGCAGTCGATCGAGGTATGATCGCAAACGGAGCTCGTGTCGCGGCCGCGTTGTTCATACCCGTGCTCACGGTTCATACTTCTATAGGGTTGCTCTATTTATTTCTTATATACTCTAAGGTTGAGGACGATATAGACGTATTCACAATAAATCTTAATGTTTGCAAAGTGTATGGCAACGTCATCATTATCATGTGCACATTGATACCGTCACAACCCTCAGCATTAGATTTAAGTTCAAGGATGCACTTCGAAATAACTTCTTCGCTCACCGGCGTTAATCTGAACAAGGCTTCACTACATCTATTAAACTCATAGTAAGTGAGCCTAGATATATCAACCACAGGGTTACCAGGTACCTCAAGAAACTGTTTATTAATTTGATCTGGGTCGGAAAAATGAGATGGTAGATCCTGTGGCCGATTCGGCAGTAAAGTTTTTTTAATATTTTTCCATAGTGCCTTAGGATTGTCAATTTTATTATTTATATTATATTTGAAATAGGCGACCTTTTCTTTATAAAGGGCAGTTGTCACAAGCGATTTCAACTCTTTATAATATTCTTTTTTTGAAGATAATTTGGTTTTGCGATAATTGGCTAGCGCATCGTCCCGGAGTCGCATCATCAGTTTCACAGTGTCCGTTACCCAGGGATGTGAAGGTTCTTTTATAATGCACATCTTAATAGGGGCGTGTGTATCGAACACTGCTCTGATGTGGGAACAAAACGCTCTAACCATCTCATTAATCAAACCTAACGTCGAAATACTGTTCCAGTCTAATGCAGATACACCCCTGTGAAAGCTCTCTATACATATATCGCTAATAGGCCTATATTTAACTGTATATGGCTTATACTTATCCCGACTGATTTGAAAGTCACAAATAACTACGGAATGGCTATTAATTCTTTTAAAAGGTTCGACTAGTATACGCCTCGCCTGGAGGTTAGTGCATACCAGATCAATTAGTGATTCACTAGTGTCCTTAAAGTGAGTAGGTAACAAGAAATATATACTGGCTTATTTTCTTGAAACTTTTGAATAAAACATGAAAAAATAACGGATTTGGAATAAAACGGAAATTAAATATTGATACGGCTTTACTCACTTATTGATTTCGGATAATGCCCGACTAGTTTCGAACTCAAACGGAGTCCTTGAAAATGGACTCCATATGACTCACGAAAGTTATTATTCTGAAACTTTATTTATTTAACTCTGGGCCTGTAGCAAAAAAATACACTTGACGCTAATTATGCATTTCACAAGTACAATCTCAAATTCTCACAACTGGGGGCTTAGCCAAGTTAACTATCTACAATCGTTAACGCTATAGAAAACGAAAGAAATATATAGAATTAGATTCTATTCGTTTGTTTTGACCACATGACATAACGATAATCCTATACATTACATACATATATTACAGGGGGCGAGCTTATTGCTATTAACTGGGCACAAATCCAGACTCCGTGCTGCCCATAGAAATTTTCCAATATCTTTGGTGCTGCCACTGAGAATTTGCCAGTGGAAAATATCAATAACACTTTGCCCAACCCGGGGATCAAACTCCGGACCTCGTACTCAGCAGTCGCGCTTGCTATCACAAGACTAACGAGGCAGTCTACCTTGTTATAATATATTCCATTATTAAAGTAAGACCTTATACAGTAGCTGCTCAGGAGTAAAAAGAAAGGGTAAAATATCTGCTTGAATTTTATTTATTACTGCAATGACAATAGGTATTTAATATTAGAGATGATACAGATTAACAAAATGTATATTTATTGGTAGGTACTATTTATGTATCTAAGGCACTACGTCATGAATCGTTTATACAAAGACATCCCTTAGACCATGATCAGTGACCAGAACCACCGGGATAAGCGTCGTCGGAACCGCCGCTAGAACCGTCATCGGAACCGCCATCAGCACTTTTTGCTGTAGTAGAAGTACAATCATTAGCTTCTAAAATACCTCCTACACATGCGGCGATGTCAGCTATTTGGGCTATTTTGGCTGCAATCTACCAATTAATAAACATTTTGTTAATCTGTATCATCTCTAATATTAAATACCTATTGTCATTGCAGTAATAAATTAGATTCAGGCAGATATTTTAGTTTTTTTTTTTACTTCCGAGTAGCTACTGTATAAGGTCTTACTTTAATCATTTGTGGTAGCAACACATGAGTAAATAATAGGAACAGAGGCATAGCTTCGAACAACCGCGCGAATCGATTGCACCACTACAAGCACGCGGGGCATGTGTGGGTGACCACTAGCCGCTTGTCACGTACGCGGCGAAACTGGTTTACGCCGGTACAGCCAGTTGACCGACACAGGGCAGTGCAACGCACGTTGTTTATTTTGTTGGTTGCAAGTTTGAATATTTAATTGTAAAAACGTAGTATTTTAGTAAAAATGGTTGTTTATTGTACTGTCTGCATGAATAATACTAGAACAAATAAAAATATATCATACTTTAACCATCCCAAAGAGTACAGTAAGTAAGTAAATATTTGATTATTACTTTTTCAAGTAGGTAAGAACTTTATTTTAATTTAAGATCCTTTGAATAACAAGAAGAGGGATTATATGCTTTTAAGTTCAAATATTGCAAGTAAATACCTATGTAGTAGGTAAGTATGTGTGTTAAGTTCAAATATTGCAAGTAAGATTTGAACTACTTCCGGATATCTGATTGAGCTGAAATTTTGTATACCTGCGTAATTAACTTCGGTGACAATGCAATAATATGATAGATTTAACCTAACGCTGCTGCCAGGATTGTCTCCTCACTAGGGAACTCTTCAACGGCTAAGTAGCACGGTACGAAATTTTGAACCTATGTTAGTTTAATTTTGATAGTTCAACACGACTTTTATCATGAACTACTGCTGCAGCCAGCATTGTCCCTTACGAGGGAACTCTTTAACGGTTAGTAGCACGGACTCGAAACTTTGTATTTAAATTTAATACGTGCTTATAAATATACAGTAAAGTATCATATAGCCAATGAGTAATAAAACTATTTTAATGTGACAACCCTACCAGAATAGGTAACAATTTTGCTCGCTCTTTAGAAGCTTTGCCTCTGTTCCTTTTATTTACTCATGTGGTAGCAAGCTCCATTGCTAAATACGAGGTCCTGGGTTCGATCCCCGAGTTGGGCAAAGTGTTGTTGAAATTTTTCATTGGAAAATTCTCAGTAGCAGTACAAAACGACCAAAAGGCTTAGCCAAGTCGACTATCTACAATCGCTAACGCTATAGAACACTTATATATATGGAAAATTCGTTATTTTTGAAATTAGAGGTGTAAAAGTTTGTATTGAGCTTTGCGTTTAAAATAAGAGGTAGCCGGTATGACCGTTGAGCTGTTGGCCCCGGCTGTCAATTGTAGATCTTTGACAGTCGTTACGGGTAATCAAAAGCCCGAAAGTCTGACAACCAGTCTTACCAAGGGGTATCGTGTAACCCAGTTGCTGGGTTGTGGAGGTCTGATAGGCAGTCGCTCCACGTAAAACATTCGTATTCAGCTGCATCCGGTAAGACTGGAAGCCGACCCCAACATAGTTGGGAAAAGGCTAGGCAGATGATGGTGCTTGTATTTTTATCATAAATATTATTGTTTCAACGATTGTTTACCTGAATGAAACATTTCACAGAAATACGAATCCATTTTTTTATAAATTTAACAAATATAACAAACAGTACAATTATTTTTTAACGAATATTGTTTGTATTTATATTGTGTCGGTATATTTTTTCATAGTATATTTCAACAAAAATGGAAAAATAAAAATTTTTGATAAACGAAATTCATAATAATATCAACTCACGAGAATAAAACAGTTGAAAATCGTGAAGCGCGAAGGTGGTCGCAGATCGCAATGCCTACTAAGTTTCATTTGGTGCGTCCTCTTATGCAGATGATGCGCAGTTTTATGGCGAATATGTCCGATACCTACTATAACGTCTCTTCAGCCTAAAAAAAAATCTAATAATGCTGTGTTGGGTACCAAATAAAAGGGCTTAATTAGCACACTTAATATATTTCAAACATATTATATTGTAATTGAAAAAAATAATATGATTCACCATAAACTCACTATGTATAAAAATAAAGTTAAAATAATTAAAACCCGACTACGAAAAATAACGTTTTTATTGTACCTATACTTTCCGATTGGTGCCATATAAATATTGTCATGATTCGATGATGAACTTTGGAGATATAGAACGGAAATCTTCAGCGAAGGATATCAAACCTCTCAAAACAAATAATTTCACTTTGTTTGTAAGTATGTTTTTGATAACCAATCTCGGAAAAAGTGAGGAAGTTGGCATCCCCTTTGAAGATAATGTGCCACTCAAAATAATACCATGCTAGAAATAACAAAAAAACCTTTGTTTTGAAGTCGATGCCAAGGCTTAAGCTGACGTGGTTTTGTCTGGAACCCGATTAGCTTGGCATCGATTCCAAAATAAAGTATTTATGATATTTCTATATTTTTAGTGTTTCCAAGTCTATTACGTTTGTTAATAAAAAATGTTTTTAAATAAAATCTTTATTTATTAGTACTCAAGCATGGCAGCCGGCCTGCGCGGCGGACTGCTACTCGGCAAGTCATTATAACATTATACAGTGATTGCTAGGAAGTAAAACAAATAACTGATATATCCGTCAGAATCTGATTTATTACTGTATCAACATTATAATATTAGAACAAAGGTAAACATATTAATTTATATTAATAGGTAGTTACAAAAGTATGAATCGTTTGAATATAATCTTCTCTTTAGGAAGATTAGGGTCATTTTCCTAGTTTCTTTTGTATTTTTTTGGAGTTTTTCACATTTTACAACCGTCGTTACAACCCTAACCCATGGCTATTTTGCAACAGTAGATTAGTATTAAGAGACTTTGAGGAAGCCACATATTACGATTGATGTCTCTTTAGATGAATATTATTATATCCTACTTCGTTTCTTCGATATGCATTAATAAATTGTTATATTTATAATATTCGTTTTTTTATATAATTTTAAATTTTGATGAAAATAAAATTGTGAAATTTTAAAAATGTCTATTATCCTAAAAAACACAAAAGAAGTTTGCTAAATATCTTATCATAATTATGTTATGTGAAAAGATTTAGATCAGGTTTTTAACTTAAATAGCTTTCTCTGTGTCGTTTTAACCTAACTTGGGATCACCACCGGAAGAACCATCATCGGGCCCAACAGTGGAGCTGCCGGAACCGTCAATAGAACGGCCAGCAGAAGGAACACATTCTCCTGATTCTAAAAGAGATCCCACACATGCGTCTACGCCGACTAATTGAGCGTCGGTTATAGCTGAAAGGGCGATGAAGCATCCAAGTACCTGTTTTTAATATATATTATAAAATAATTATTATACATGTTAGTAGCAATTTAAAAAAAAAAGAATAATATTAAGAATTTAATAAATGGTATACTTACAAGTAGAAAAGTTCTCATTTTGCTTTTGTTTTCTTGCGTACGTTCAAATATAGAATGAGTTGATCATTTAGGCGTATTTCTCACTTTATATACTCAGACTTCTTTAAAAATTTTAACTGCGTTATTTGATAAACATGCGAAAATACATAAACATGTCACATTTTTGTCATAAAGACAAGAAAAAGTAGACATTTCGCAATTTTTATTGCAATAGGCGTATGTTTCTATATCAGGTTGATATGTAAAATACTTACAAATTTGTTAAGTAATTAAAATTAATTAATGGTAATTAGAAATTAAAAAAACTGAAAACGGTTAATTTAAAGCCGAAAGGCTGTTTGAGCTTATAAATAAATGATAGTAAAATAGAATACAATGAATAGTTTAAATTTCGCAAACGTATTGAAACCTCACAGGGGCTAGAATAGTTCCTATTTACCATAAGGTTTGCTGGACAAAAACTCAGCACTGAGTTAAGCTCGCCTTTATACATTATATTTTTTTGTTTCACTTTTGTACCTATCTATTTATTTGTGTACAATAAAGACTTAAAAAAAGAATTACACTACCTTGTAAACTGGCAAAATACATATTATTTAGGTATATTACACGTACACTGCCTCCCAAAATTCAAGTTATAGCTTAATTTAGAAACCAGTACCATAATCATCATTCATTCATTCAAATCATTCTCCTAGCTTCATTATTCCCGAGCTATGTTGGGGTTGGCTTCTAATCTAACTGGGTGCAGCTGAATATCAGCTTTTTACGGAGTGTACTACTAGTTACTGCCTATCCCCCCGCAACACAAGGAGATACGATATTAAGTCACGTCAGTTGTCGGGATTTTTATGAGGTTACTGACTACCTGTATTGACTGTCAAATCTCTCTTGATCTTCATGACCGCCGGGGCCCATGGCTTAGGTTGCCTGTCCACCGAGCGGAGCTAGGCTGCGGAGTGGAGAAACTGAGAAATATTAACCAATAGGATTTTCAGACCGGAGATTTTGTGCAATCCTATTGGTTAATATTTCTCAGTGACAGGTGGACAGGCAGCCTTAAAGTGCTTTCCGAGACACGGAGCAGTTAATCATTAATTTATAATACGAATAGAATAGTTGGAAAGCACGTAAAGCCATTGGCCCTGCACCGGATCTCTCTCTGGTCGTGTCAGATTGCCGTCTCATCGGACTTTGAGAGTGAGGGAATAGAGAGTGCATCTGTGGTTGCGCACACACTTGTGCACTATAATATCTCCTGCGTAGTTGGCTAATCTCCGTTGAGATTGGCCGCTGTGATCGAAATTCGGTCTGGAGGACTTAATACGAATTTAACTTACGAAAAGTCAGAGGTGTACCTATGCCTTGGGTTCAAGACCTCTGAGTTGCCAGTCAACGGTCATACCACTAGGCTATTACAGCTTTTTAGAAACCGTACCATAGCCTTTTGGAAAATATCTTTTTGTAATATAAAACAGTATCATCATCTGCCTAGCCTTTTCCCAACTATGTTGGGGTCGGCTTCCAGTCTTACCGGATGCAGCTGAATACCAGTGTTTTACATGGAGCGACTGCCATCAGACCTCCACAACCCAGATACTGGGTTACACGATACCCGTTGGTAAGACTGGTTGTCAGACTGGGGCTTCTGACTACCCGTAACGACTGTCAAAGATCTACAATACAACAGCTTAACGTGCTATCCGAGGCACGGACTATAAAACAAGAACGGAATATAAAACAGTATCTATTTATAAATAATTAAGTAGCGTAATTGTTGATGTAATAATTTGTGTTAGTATAAAAAAAGTATATATAAACCAGTCTGCAACTGTCACACTGCAAAGCAAAGGTATCTCTCGTACAGAAAAGGATCGAGGATTAATCTAGCAACATGCTAGCTTACTGCGTGTTGACGATTACAGATTTCCTTACGATGTTTCCTTCAATCCTTTAATTCCGTCCATCACCTTTCCTTCCGTCAATCCTAGAGATTTTGTCGTGTTCTGATATGACATTTTAAAGAAATCTATGTCATTTTTTAATTTAAACTTTTATTCTCCTGCTTTAAATTCAGTTATACTCTATCAAAGACCACAATGTCCTGCTCATAATCAAATCTTTTTTTTCTACAAAAATTTTGAAACTTTAAGAGTTTGCTCTACATAAAGATATTTTGCTTTATATTTAAAGTGTTATAACAATATAGAATAAATTTCTGTTTTTATTAATTGTCAAGACCTCTGCTGTAGTAAAACCGTTTTTAGGCAAACTGATAACATTATTTGATTAGCATTATTATCATAATATATTTTAAAATAACACTTTCAATTGTTAAAAAAACGTAAATTTCAAATTTATCTGTACGTGTTAAGATAGGTTGTCCTAAATAAAGTCTGTTTAGTTATTTCTTAAATGCAAATGATATGAGTTCCATTTAAATAAAATACATTACTATTCATTACCCTGTACTACTTTGGTGATAGTTGAAATTATCTTAACCAGCAGCTTGTTGAATTTTACCGCAAGTCGCAAAATTTGTCTCTATCACAAATCCACATTGGAATACGATCTATTCAATGTTTTTCTTGATTTATGCCTTCGCAAGAGACACTCCTGTACTAGCCAATAAAATTTGGTGTACGATCTATCTGAACGTAATTTATTTTGAGTTACAACAACAAAAATTGCAATTTTTAATTTAATTCAATATTATTTAACATTAATTATTATTATTATTTTGACAAATTTATTATTAAGTAAATCACCATCATCAGCCTGTATTAGTCTACTGCCGAACATTACGCCTCTTCCAATTAACAGCCTATTAGAATTTTTTCAAAATCCCCATTATAGTTGGGAGAAGAAAGAAAATAAGGAAAGAAATAATAAAAAATAATTCAACAATTAATTTATTACAAAATACTTTATTATAGTAAGGCTTATTTTACTAATCGTGACTTAAATTAATAATAATAACCTTAGTTTAAAGTAAAATAAAATTTTCGCAACTTTTATTAACAATTTATTCACAACTACGATGTCGTATTATCAGTGTGTATAAATTTGTATAATAATTATTTATAGTTCCCGAACATAACATTCTAAAGAAAAACAATAAAATAAATAAAAAATAAGTTATTCCTTATACAAGTAAGAATGCATCTTTTATCATGAAAATTACATTCTACGATTACAGGTTCCAGCATTTGTATTTCCGAATCGTCTGCAGATGTTAAGAAGCAGCATTAATACAGGTATTTCTTCTTCTTGTGAAGCAAACCTGATATTTAATATTTGAGTCCATTAACAATTGTAGCTTAAACCATTTTAGTACCGTCTGTAGCCTCCCACTTTCTTATTTGAAATTGGTTCTGGTGTTTGTTCTTCTACGGTAGATTGATTCGTAACTGGTTCTGAAGCAACGGTTTCACCTGGAATTTGTTCTGGTACGCTAGTTGCATTTGAGATTACTTCTGGAAGGTTGGTGTTGTTTGATTCTCCTGGGTTTAATTCATTTAAAACTGTTTCTGTAGAGCTAGTTGTTTCTACGATTGGATCTATTAACTTTGTATCATTCGTAATTATTTCTATATTGCCAGTTTCGTTCGGGATTGGTTCTGTTAAGATTGGTTCATCTTGGATCGATTCTGATTCTGAGCACTTTTTTTCAGCATTTTCAGTTTTGATCGTAGTAGTTGGTTCTGCAGTTACAGTAGTAATTACTGATGTAGTAGAACTTGACTCAGGAGTAGTTATATCAACTTTAGTGGTAGTTGGTATCGTTTCAGAACTAGATGAGTCGACATTTGATCCTGCTTCAAAGAATACGGGTTCTTCGAAGTATTTTTGTTGGTATGCAGCTTCAGTATCAAATATCGCCGAAAGTGCGATGATGCATCCGAATACCTTTAAATAAACATAACAAAAAATGATATATTAAACATATTTTTCATTTTATAAATAATAAAATAATGCATAATTCCATGGAAGTGCAGTCATTATTTTAGAAATTTTAAGTAGTATCAAGTACAAAAGAAAAAAAAACTTACTATCACAACAGGTTTCATCTTGGCTTCTATGTATGTACTGTAGGTACTCAAATATGGAATGAACTCTTAATTTAAGCGTTGACTTTTATATTGTTTAGGAATCTGCTTGTGAATGAGATAAAATCAGAGGAAAAGACAGATTTTTCCTCTAACAGAATAATTAATTGCTTCGTAAATGTCGATTTATCTGAGAAATATCAAATAGTGTGGTGATTAACCTTAATTTGAGCCTTAGGTCTAGCATAACCTTCACTCTTTAGTTTGATAACAATGTTAATTGTAAATTAGTATAGGGGTAGTAAATATATTTTTGATATCTCAATGTGGACTGAGACTAGAGACGAGAGCCTATTCGAAACGTTTGCCTAGGTTTTATATTTTGAATTTTTATTGATTATTATTGTAAATTTGTGATTTTTATATTTGATGCGGAAATGAGAGTTAATAAAGGAAACGAAGTGAATGGAACTCTACATGCAGTTGTGGCTAGTCAGTCAACGTCTGTGAAAGCTCTGGTGGCTGCCCACAATCGTGTGCTTGTACCTACACTTATGTATGGAAGTGAATGCTGAGGTAGCAGAAGAAACATGAAAGTAGAAGAAATTGGGTCGAAATGCGTTCCTTGCGAAGTATTTGTGATGTAACTTTGAATGATAAATTGAGGAATGAGGTGATAAGGGAACATAGTGGTATAAAAGAAGATGTAGTGACAAAAATTGAAAAGAGTATACTGAGATGGTTTGGTCATGTTGAGAGGATGGATGAAAGGCGATTAACAAAAGGTAATATGGCGGATGTTAATATGGCAGAGACACCCTAGAAGGACGTACACTGACCTCATTGGTGATGTCCTTCAAAATGGTAAGTTCTTGTAGTTTAAACCTACCCTCATGTAAAAAAGCGTGAATTTATGTATGTAATACATTCTAATAATGAGCTTCTTTCGACTTGCCATAAGAATAAGTGCACCAGTATACTGTCATGAATTAGAAATGATGATAGACAAACTTGTTATCTAAAAATCGATATCTGTCAATTACTCTAGTCCATTCTTTCCCGTTTTTCTTTCACTTCACAATGGACCGTGTCAAATTAAAAATTATAAGGAGCTTCAATCTGGTACACTACAGATTACAACAGATTTTTCATTTTCATAAGAATTTGAATATCTTCCTAACCGGAAATACCTAATAAGTGTTTCTAAAAAAAACATTTTTAACCAAGCTTTTTTAAAGAATATCAAAACTAAACGTATATGCAAAAAATTGTATCTGTGCTGTTGACAGTTGATGAGTTCTTTTATCTAAAGCTAATCCTGGAAGTCGATTCAAGTCATGATTACCATAAAAATGTCTTATTGGAACTGAACTAACATGCAAAAAATCAACTCCGTAGGATAAGAGAAAGTGGTTTTTTTATTGTTTCTACAGCAGTAATTTTTGAGTACCTATGTATTGTAGAAAACGAATTTCAAACTTAAAATATGTAAAGGAAAAAATCGATTGCATGATTGCGTACTCGATACTGCAAATCGGTACCTGCCGCATAATTATGTTAAATGTGTACCTATTGAAATAATGTAAGTAAAAATACTTTTGATATTGTGTATTTTTAATCATTGTAATTGTGTTAATTTAAGTTATAGATGAAGTTTTAAATTCAACCGCATATTGGTAATAATTTGTGGACATAGGCCACCGAGATTTAAATTCCCTTCCATCTAATCATCATCAGCTCGCCTCACCGGTGAAAGAGCACCTTTCTTTTAGTAACATTCATCTGAAGTTCTCAAGAATGCCTAGTAATTTACAAAGACTCGTTTCTACATGGATTAGGGTACTTCCACATAGACCGGCTCGATCGGCCGGCGCTCTTTTTTCACACATACCGGCCGCAAGAGCACGAAAGACCAATCGGAGTCATTCCGCTGCGCAAGCGTGGAAGAGTACGTCATCAGAGGCAACCGGTCGGCTCCTCTTATTATTTGAGACTAAGCGCGAAAGGTTTGCTCTCATGCATTCTCAATAATATAATAAGTGACATGACAAGTTCAAGACTCTGTATTAAACGTGATAAAAAATCAGCTCTTTTTTCGAAGCCGGTCTACGTGAAAATGCCTTTAGGCCTCTGGTACTCCCATTAGTATTCTTAACTACACTTTAACGCTAACATTCTGTGAGATAGTGGTACTACCACAGTCAAGCCGGCCTATTCTTGCTGAATGGATTTATGCAGTATGGTCCAAAAACAAAAGTAATATTTTCTCAATCAATTTATCTTTTTTGTGCCAAATTAATACTTGTTGGAGGCGGCGACCCTAAGTTACAGGCCAAAAAAAATAAATGTAAAGGCTAAGATTATGATGCGCAAAGGATGTATATCTGTTAAATTTGACACTATTTTATTTAAAAATAAAACAAAATCAGTATACTTTTGTTGTTTATTGTTACTATAATTTGGTTCGGTATGATAGACTCATAATATTTTTTGTCAATAGGTACGTTGTATTATAATTCTGTATCTAGTTTATATAATTTCAGAGTTCTTGAAGTATACAAGTGTATTTCGGTGGCTTTGTAGTTGTCATACCCGATCCTGATCCTGAACCTGGCTTTTTAGTTGTCATTCCCGATCCTGATCCTGAACCTGGCTTTTTAGTTGTCATTCCCGATCCTGATCCTGAACCTGGCTTTTTAGTTGTCATTCCCGATCCTGATCCTGAACCTGGCTTTTTAGTTGTCATTCCCGATCCTGATCCTGAACCTGGCTTTTTAGTTGTCATTCCCGATCCTGATCCTGAGCCTGGCTTTTTAGTTGTCATTCCCGATCCTGATCCTGGTTTTTTAGTTGTCATTCCCGATCCTGATCCTGGTTTTTTAGTTGTCATTCCCGATCCTGATCCCGAACCCGATCCTGGCATTTTAGTTGTCATTCCCGATCCTGATCCTGATCCTGAACCCGATCCTGGCATTTTAGTTGTCATTCCCGATCCTGATCCTGATCCCGAACCCGATCCTGGCATTTTAGTTGTCATTCCCGATTCTGATCCTGATCCCGAATCCGATCCAGGCATTTCAGTTGTCATTCCCGATCCTGATCCTGATTCCGAACCCGATCCTGGCATTTTAGTTGTCATTCCCGATTCTGATCCTGATCCCGAATCCGATCCAGGCATTTCAGTTGTCATTCCCGATCCTGATCCTGATTCCGAACCCGATCCTGGCATTTTAGTTGTCATTCCCGATCCTGATCCTGATCCTGGTTTTTTAGTTGTCATTCCCGATCCTGATCCCGATCCCGATCCTGGCTTTTTAGTTGTCATGTCCGAGGCAGATTTTGTAGTACGACATTGACCTGAAGCTAAAATACCTCCTAAACAGGCTTCAACTTCAAGTATTTGACCTTCGCCTATAGCTGAAAGAGCGATGACGCATCCGAGTACCTGTTGGTATTAAATGTTATAAAATAAAATATTTAATATATTATCTCATTATTAATAAACCAATAAATAAAAAACGTTGCTCCATGCAAAATTTTTCTTGTAGCGTAGTTACAATCCACCAAATAATCTAATAGTTCACCGTTCAAATCAGAAAATTTATTCTTCATCTCAAATTTTTCTCGTAGAAAATAAAGAGTCAGCATAATACAGTAAAGGACTTAATAATAATAGTGGAAGTGCTAAATAATAAGTTTTGAAGATAATAATGGTCAGTAAAACCATGGGGAACCAATGGGATGTTCTGTTAAAAAAATTGTCTAAAAATGTTTAGGCAATTTTTATAATTATGATAGCCAGCGTAAATAATTAAAAAACAAAATATTTAAAAGTTTATAAATGGTATACTTACAAGTACAAAAGTTCTCATTTTTCTTTTTTCTATCTTGCGCACGTTCCAATGAGCTGAATATTTAGGCGTTAACTTACCCATATATACTAAAAATTTTGAGACCATTTAACTGCGTAATGAAGGCATAATGTGATAAATATGCGAAAATACATAATTAAACATGACAAATTTCGTCAAAAAACTAGAAAAAGTAGAATTTTCGTAATTTTATTGCAAAAGGTCTATGTTTCTATATCAAGTAGATATGTAAAGTACTTCCACATTTAACTAACGGTAGTCATTTTAAATGATAAAAATTAGAAACGTTAAAAAAAAGTAAAAAACATTCGATAGGCTGCTTTTAAATTTGCAAACGCATTTAAACCTAGCACGGGCTAAAGAAAGGATGTGCACCTAGATTAACTGATCATTTTTTATTTTTTTGTCGAAATCTAAACGATTTTTTTAAATATCCAAAAAATTATAAGCTCAAGGGAATTAACTTTTTCTCGCGTTGTGGCTAACTCAATTCTATTATTTAGTTAAACGACTAAGATATGAATCTCAACAAATTAATACTCTGTGGTCGAAATTTTCATTTAATTTGTCTTAAAATTTTCAAAAAATCATGGCGCTAAGGTAAGTACTAGGAATCTATTGTAAGTTTAATTGTATCTTAGAAATATAAGTTTAGGTTTTCGAAAGTTTTTTTTTTCACCATAAAATTTATAGCCCACTAGGCTGCTTTTCAATCAAGCTGAAATTTTTACTGGTACTGGATCGGTATGTGTGGAGGCGGCAGCAGCCGCGTCGACCCTCACCAGCCTGTATTAGTCCACTGCTGAACACAGGCCTCTCCCAATGCGCGCCACTATTGCGCACTTATTAGAGGTATTTGCCCATAATCGCCACGCTAGGCAAGTGGGTTGGCGATTGCTGTTACATATAAAGATGTTGCTGTCCATCTTTTGGATTTTTCCATTTCTCGCTTCTTACGATACCCGCGGGACGAGTAATATAACTAATATTCTCCTGACCGAATTTCGGCTACAGCGGCCAATCTCAGCGGAGACTAGCCAATTACGCAGAAGATATTATAGTGCAGAAGTGTGTGCGCAAACACAGGTGCACTCTCTATTCCCTCACTCTCATAGTCCGATGGGACGGCCTTCCGACACGATCGGAGAGAGATCAGGCGCAGGGCCAACGGCTTTACGTGCTTTCCGAGGCACGGAGTAAGTGATAATTAATTTATAAAACGCACATCACTTACGAAAAGTCAGAGGTGCGCGCCTTGGGTTCGAACCCGACACCTCTGACTTACCAGTCAACGGTCACAACCACTAGGCTATCACGACTCAAAGATTTTTTTATACGAAGTGGGTGATTAAAAAAAAAATATTTGTTAAATACGTTCTATTAGGAAAGAACTAAAATATATTATACATATATTTTTTCTAGACAAATTCTATTTGTAGATTTTTCTGTAGCAATTTTTGAAATTCACGTAATTTCGCGATCGGACCGTTGTTCCGCCCTTAATCCGGGAGTGCTAAGCCATTTGAGTCTCTGAGTACCTGACCGGTATGTGTGGAGTCGGCAGCTGCCGCAGCTGCTAATCGTGCCGATATCCAGGACCAATCTGCTGTCTAAGGCACATTAAAACGCGAGAGATCCAAGTGGTGAATGAGGTAGACGCCAGAATTTATATTATATTCATGATTAGTCCTCGATATCTTGATATAATTTACTATGTAGTCCCACTACTTTACACGATGTTCACGCGAATATTCAGAGAATACAAAATAAAAATGTTGCGCTGGCAACACTATCCAGCTTACGTCATTCACTATTTTTTCGCCGTGATCACGCGCACGTTATTTTCTCCCTAATCTTTATTTGGAAACTGAATATTATTGTTATAAATACAATAACATTACAATATTTTACAATATGCAACGTGAAAGACGGGTCAACGAAAAAAATAATATGGAGAATACTAAGGAAAACAGCGAAAAAACATGGACGTCGAAATAATCTAATAATTTCATATATTTACAATAGAACTTCACCTAAGGTAAGTTTAATTTATTGAGACAATTTGAGTGAAATCGCTAAGGTAACCATTTATGTTTTTTGTAAATTCTTAGTGTCCTTTTCAATTTTAATAAATTGTATATTATTTTTTAATAAATAAATATTTTGAGTTTGAGTTTGAACTGCAGACAATATTAATTACCTAATTATCGTTCCGTCTCTTAGTAATGTCAGCGTTGTAAGTAAGCATTTTGTGCTGTTTAAGTATATAAACCTACTCGTATAAGCATGATAAAAAGATTTTGTATAAATAATAAAAACTGGGCACAAATCATTCAGACCCCAAAGGAAACTCATAAGTCTACCTGAAAAATTCCGTCAAGCTCAAGGTCAAATGGTACATATTATTTTATGCTAATCTTAATTAAAATTATAAATATTTAATAAGAAATTAAAAAAACCACTGATACGGTTGGGATTCGAACCCACGATCTCCGGCGTACCGTGCCGAAGCTCTAACCGCTGAGCCACCGTATCCCATCAGAATCTTATTATTTGCAAATTACTTCAATTATTTATTTGTGGTTTTTTACATTTAAAACTTTACTGATATAGAAATTAAAAATGCGATATTTAAATAACGACAATTCAAGTAAGTTATCTACTTTTTTTAACTTTTCTAACTTAAATGTGACATGTTTATGTTTTTTTTGCATACCTATCGCAAAATGCATTTGGCAAATTTACATATTTTTTCGGTATATAAGGTAACACTAAGATATTCAATTCATACTTCATTCTACATTTCAACGTGTACAATAAAGAAAAATCAAAATGAAAACTATCATACTCGTAAGTAACGAAAACATTTATAAAATATACGATTTCATAATTATTTAATAAGAAATTTGAAAAAACCCAGGATCTTCGGCGTACCGTGCCGACGCTCTAACCGCTGAGCCACCGTATCCCATCAGCCCTAGGCGTAGAAAAAGAATTGAAATTTCGACTGATTCTGATGGGATACGGTGGCTCAACGGTTAGAGCATCGGCACGGTACGCCGAAGATCGTGGGGTTCGAATCCCATCCGTATCAGTTGTTTTTTCAAATTTCTTATTAAATAATTATATTTAATAAGCTAACATATAACACGTAAATATTTCACAAAAATATACGATTTTATTTATAAAATGTATTCTAGCTCACTGCATGGCAGTCAAAACCAATTACCAATGGTTTTTGGAAATAAATAATTTTTATTTATTTTTTATTTATTAAGCAGTGATAACCTAGTGGTATGACCGTAGGTTTTTTATATTATATTCATGCACATGTTTTTATTAAATGCAATTATTTAATAAGAAACTCGCAAAATCAATCGATTTTATGAATCAAATCAAAATCAGAATCAATAACCTGTCCATTGGTTTGATTCATAGATATTTGTTTTCAGGATTCTGTATTATATGAAACTTTTATTAGAACTGCCTCGTTGGTCTAGTGGTAACAAGCGCGACTGCTGAACACGAGATCCTGAGTTCGATCCCCGGGCCAGACAAAGTGCTATTAGGTTTATCTGTTGGGAAATTCTCAGTAGCAATACGGATTTTGGAATTGTGCCCGGCAAATGGCATTAGGGTTGCGGCTATTACATGGGACTTATAACATAGCCGGCGAAACGTGGGTGTACTTCATACCCCTCTGCCTACCCCCTCTCTCACGATACAGGTTTTTAATTTTATTCTTCTTAATATTTTTGTGTAATTAAATATTTATATTTATTCTTCTTCTTCTTCAACCCGTATCCACCCAATGCTGAGTGTAGGTCTCTTCCATGGCACTCCATTCTTGACGGTCTGATTTTATTATTGAGTTAGATATGTAATATTAACTTTGTAATCTTTATTACGAACAGGTACTTGGATGTATCGTCGCTCTTTCAGCTACAGCTAACGCTCAAGGCGCCGGAGTTGATGCTGGTCAATTGGCACAACTCTGTGTAGGATGTCCAGATGAAGGTAACACTGGTGGTACCGGTGGTGGTTCCAATGGCGGATCACCGGGAACCGGGACTGGCCCCGGAACCGGGACTGGAAGCGGAACTGGAACCGATACCGGTAGCGGTAAAATGACTACGAAATACTACAACAAACACTAGAAAGATTAGGGTCTGAAGGTTGACTTGTTACGACGAATCATGACGTAA
The DNA here is from genome assembly GCA_936450705.2 of Protodeltote pygarga. NCBI lineage: Eukaryota > Metazoa > Arthropoda > Insecta > Lepidoptera > Noctuidae > Protodeltote > Protodeltote pygarga. Next base: position 2,467,699 of record OW388257.2, on the reverse strand, counting down.
TGACTGAGAAAATGTTGCACCTACCTATTAATTTATATTATGTTAACAAAATATGTATTTAATCTTTAATATTAAAATGTTTATGCACATACCTATATTGTGTTCCTAATAAATCAAATCTTGAAAGATATTTTTGATTTTCTTTTTAATCCTAAGCAATTTATATTATTTTTATGCCATATCTAAATCAGTAAGGAGCCTGTTTGTGAAAATCTTACCAAAATTGGTCCAGGCATTAAAAAGATTACGCCAACGTATAGACAGAAAGTTTTGGCTATGTCAATAATACTGTTATTTTAATATTACAAACAGACACTTCAATTTTATTTATGTGTAAAAAAATATTATAGGTTTTTCATGTCTTTAGGTTAGACAAATAACATAACAAAATAACATGAACATAAAAAATAAATTATTGCATAAACCTTTGACATAATACATATAACACAATCGAGGCGGGCGGTGGCTTGCTGAAAAATGTTATATAGTAGGTACTTACTATGTATTAAGATTATTTTTTTTAATAAATTGTTGTTTTGATTAATTAATTGACTTGATGGAATTATAGTGATTGTATTATAATATTTCTTGAAAAAGACGGATAAAAAAAGATTGCATGTAGCAGAGATGAGAATGTTGAGATGGATGTGTGGAGTGACAAAAAGGGATAAAGTAAGAAATGAGTATATTAGGGGAAATTTAAAAGTGGCGCCAGTGACAGATAATATTTTTTTTTTTATAGACTCACGCCTGTATTCCCCAGAGGGGGTAGGCAGAGGTGTGCAATACACCCACGTTTCGCCGGCTATTTTATAAGTCCCATGTAATAGGGGGCGAGCCTATTGCCATTAACCGGGCACAATTCCAGACTCCGTGCTGCTACTGAGAATTTCCTAATGGAAAAACCCAATAACATATTTGCCCGACCCGGGGATCGAACCCAGGACCTCGTGCTCAGCAGTCGCGCTTGCTACCACTAGACCAACGAGGCAGTCACAGTGACAGATAATTTAGATAAGAAATCGTTTATCTTGGTATGGGCATGTGATGAGACGAGATGAAACGCATGTGTCTATAAGGGTGATGAATATAAGTGTTGATGGATGGAAGGGGAGAGGGAGACCAAAGAAAAGATGGATGGAGTGTGTAAGCACAGATATGAATGAAAAAGGAGTAAATGCTCAGATGACGGCTGATAGAGAGGAATGGAAGAAGAAGACATTTTACGCCGACCCCACGAAAGAAAAGTATGAATGTAATTTTTTTATTATTATAACCACTGTTATAGTTATACTTTACAGTGACAAAATCAAATAACCAACAACGCGCATTACGCAAGACGAATATTGACCGTCGAATGGCCTCGTCTCGAATAATGCGCGCTTCTATAGAGGCGAAGAACGGAGAGGAGTTTTATACAGCGTGTAACAGAAGTCCGAAATAATACATTAAGGGCGTATAAGGTACCCTATACACAATCCTTGAGCATGGGTTTTGGAACCGAACCCCAAACAATACTCGAGTAAACCACGGTCAAAGTTTTTACCAAAATCTTTCAAATTCGGCCCTAGGCTGCAGTTGGAAGGTAAATCAACACGAATCCGGTTATTTACCGTCAATAAATTCTTTAAGTAAGCACTAGGCACGCATAGCATAACAAAATCTGTCATTATTGAAGAAAATGAAATCGAAAGAATTATTTTGTATGAAAAAAAAAATGCCTCTTTTCCATTCAATATTTTCACAGGTGATTCTCTTCATGATATACATACATGCCCTTAAGTATTATTTCGGACTTCTGTTACACGCTGTATATTTCTTTTTTTTTTATTAAAGAGGTTTTAAGTTCTATTCCACCCTCATCGTGACTCTCATCAACACCATCATCATCCTCCTAGCCATATTATATCCCAAACTTTGTTGGGGTCACTTTTCTAATCTAAACAGATGCAGCTGAATTGTATTAGTTTTCTACGTAGCGACTGCCTATCTGACTTCCTCAATCCAAAGTGATACGGTATTGTAAACTTAAATCAGTTGTCAGGACTTTATGAGGGTACTGACTCCCGATATTGACTGTCAAACATCTTCATGACAAAGCCAGGGCACTTTACAAGCTAGCTCAAGTAGGTTTAGAGAGATAAGTGCATTGTGTTGATTTGTTTTGAATAAGGAGACATTATCGCAAAGCGACAAAGCGCATAATAAAGAAAAAAAAAAACCAAGGCCGACAGCTTAACGTGCTTTTCGAGGCACGGAGCAGGGAATAATTAATTTATAAAACGCACATAACTTACGAAAAGTCAGTGGTGCGCGCCTTGGGTTCGAACTTGAGACCTCTGACTTGCCAGTCAACGGTCATACCACTAGGCTATCACTGCTATCTATGCTAGGTCTCATGAACATCAACAATTCCAAAAACGAATATTTTATTCAATTTATTACACAATATTAAAAAAATTTAACCTTCGTCGGAATCAGGAGAGGCCAGGATACCATTCACCATACCGACTTGACAGTTCCAACGGAAGAGTTGACGGCGCAGAGCAATTAGGTGAAATAATTTTGCGCATCATAAATACAAACTTGTTCAATGAATGTGGCCAGTACGGAGTTGCAATGCCATCACCACTTCCGATCGACACATTGTACTAGAAATAAACCACGGGGCTCGAGAATGCGTTTGTTGGATGGTCTTGCATATACCACGTCATAATTTTTGTAAGAGATCGTTCGTCAAAATAATCCGACCAGAATTCTAAATAGGAGAATATGGAAACATACAAAATGGCAACTCGAGTGAAATTGAGCGACACCACTTGATCAGTCATGTGTATGGAAGGGTTTCACGACATTGCATTTTGTATGAATATAGTTAGAGATATCAATTTGCAGAGCATAGATATAAATTTTACAGTAGGTACCTAAGTATTGTTTTTATGATTTTGGTATTTTTTTGTTATTTGCTAATCCTGCATACCAAATTTTAACTTTTTGGATTATTATATATTATTTTCTATTAATAATCATCAGTATGTTTCAATGTGACGAAAATTCACGAAATCTATAATTTTGGTTTATCAACGAAATCAAATAAAAAAAGTAGCAGTGATATAAAAATGAAATGTGGCACATTTTAAAAGTTTGGTGACCATAATATAGTAGTTTATGAATTTGTCACATTTGTCATATAGTACCTACACAAACAAGAGTGTGAATAAATTTAAAAACTGAGCCGCAGGCTAGGTTTTGAATAGTATACACGAGTGTTTCAATACCTAGTTGTGTGTAGTTTCATGCACTGCTTTATCTAGATTCATGCAAATAGGAAATAACTTGACGTAATATTAGTAATAAGGTTTACCTTAGTAGATTTTCTTGATCTTTGTGGTAAAAGATGTTCAATATTTTTGTTGCTGGTAACTAATTGACAGGAGTAGTAAAAATTTTCTTACTATTACTGACATTTTCGGAACTTTTCAGCTCAGAATAAGTTTTAATACCGACAGTAACACTAATGAGTGGTATTTTAGATTTACTAAGGAAGTACAAATGACATTGCAAAAGTCACATTGTCACATCCCAGGTTCGAATCCACGTGCTTGCAAGACGAGTCCGTAACCAACGCCTCCACAATTTACCACAAAATTACACTGGCTATTTTTTTTATAAAAGAAAATATCTTGAGGATACCAGAGTATATACCTGAGAAAGAATCACCAATTCTAATCCTTTTATTTTTCTATACAAAAATTCCTTAATCCTGACTTTCCGTATTATAAATTAATTATCACTCTCCGTGCCTCTGATAGCACGTTAAGCTGTTGGCCCCGGCTGTTAATTGTAGATCTTTAACAGTCGTTACGGGTAGACAGAAGCCCGAAAGTCTGACAACCAGTCTTACCAAGATGTATCGTATAGCCCAGTATCTGGGTTGTGGAGGTCTGATAGGCAGTCGCTCCATGTAAAACACTGGTATTCAGCTGCATCCGGTAAGACTGGAAGCCGACCCCAACATAGTTGGGAAAAGACTAGGCAGATGACTAAAATTCCTTAATCAACCTGAAAACCTGGCACGCGACGACGCTTGAATTGGCGTGCTGCAACAAGATTGTAAGATGTTTAATGTAATGTATAATCACAAAGCCAGTTATTGTAAAGTAGGTACGTTCTGCAACGCGCATATTCGAGCGGCGCGTGTAAAGACGCAAAGTTTTTTGATTGATTATGGAATTTACGAAACAGAAAAATATTGTTTACCAAAATTAAAATAAGTATACAAATACTATAAAATATATTTAATAGAAAATTAACATTTTATATGCGGTCATGTTTTAGGCGTGGTTTCTATGGTAGACAATTCTATAGATAATATTATCTTATTTGTAATTAAGACTGTTATGTAAGTTATTCCTGAGGTATTTGTAGATTATGTATTTGGTGATGTAACGGTTGTGTAAACGGATGATTTTTCTTATGTCGTATTCGTAGTTTCTGTACTCGGTGATGTATCGGTTGTATTTACGGATGATGTTTCCGGAACTGTGTTCGTAGTATCTGTACTCGGTGATGTATCGGTTGTATTTACGGATGATGTTTCCGGAACTGTGTTCGTAGTTTCTGTACTCGGTGATGTATCGGTTGCATTTACGGATGATGTTTCCGGACTTGTGTTCGTAGTTTCTGTACTCGGTGTTGTATTGGTTGAAACTTCGGATGATGTTTCCGATGTTATGTTCGTAGTTTCCGTACTCAGTGATGTATCGGTTGAAACTTCGGGTGATGTTTCCGTAGTCGTGTTCGTAATTTCTGTACTCGGTGATGTATCGGTTGTATTTACGGAAAATGTTTCCGAAGTTGTGTTCGTAGTTTCTGTACTCAGTGATGTATCGGTTGAAACTTCGGATGATGTTTCCGATGTTGTGTTTGTAGTTTCTGCACTCGGTGACGTATCGGTTGAAATTTCGGATGATGTTTCCGAAGTTGTGTTCGTAATTTCTGTACTCGGTGACGTATCAGTTGTATTTACGGATGATGTTTCCGAAGTTATGTTCGTAGTTTCCGTAATTAGTGAAGTATCGGTTGAAACTTCGGATGATGTTTCCGAAGTTGTGTTTGTAATTTCTGTACTCGGTGATGTATCAGTGTTATTTACGGATGTTGTTTCCGATGTTGTGTTCGTAGTTTCCGTACTCAGTGATGTATCGGTTGAAACATCGGGTGATGTTTCCGAAGTTGTGTTCGTAATTTCTGTACTCGGTGATGTATCAGTGGTATTTACGGATGTTGTTTCCGATGTTGTGTTCGTAGTTTCCGTACTCAGCGATGTATCGGTTGAAACATCGGGTGATGTTTCCGAAGTTGTGTTCGTAATTTCTGTACTCGGTGATGTATCAGTTGTATTTACGGATGATGTTTCCGAAGTTATGTTCGTAGTTTCCGTAATTAGTGAAGTATCGGTTGAAACTTCGGATGATGTTTCCGAAGTTGTGTTTGTAATTTCTGTACTTGGTGATGTATCAGTGGTATTTACGGATGTTGTTTCCGATGTTATGTTCGTAGTTTCTGTACTCAGTGATGTATCGGTTGAAACTTCGGATGATGTTTCCGAAGTTGTGTTCGTAGTTTCTGTACTCGGTGATGTATCGGTTGAAACTTCGGATGATGTTTCCGATGTTGTGTTTGTAGTTTCTGCACTCGGTGACGTATCGGTTGAAATTTCGGATGATGTTTCCGAAGTTATGTTCGTAGTTTCCGTAATTAGTGAAGTATCAGTTGAAACTTCGGATGATGTTTCCGAAGTTGTGTTTGTAATTTCTGTACTCGGTGATGTATCGGTTGTATTTACGGAAGATGTTTCCGGAGTTGTGTTTGTAGTTTCTGTACTTGGTGATGTATCGGTTGTATTTACGGATGATGTTTCCGAAGTTATGTTCGTAGTTTCCGTAATTAGTGAAGTATCGGTTGAAACTTCGGATGATGTTTCAGAAGTTGTGTTTGTAGTTTCTGTAATCGGTAACGTATCAGTTGTATTTACGGATGATGTTTCCGAAGTTGTGTTTGTAATTTCTGTACTCGGCGACGTATCGGTTGTATTTACGAATGATGTTTCGGGCATTGTGTTCGTAGTTTCTGTACTTGGTGATGTTCTAGTTGAAACTACGGATGACGTTTTTAAAGTTGTGATCGTAGGTACTCTACTTGTCATGGTTGTCGGTCTATTAGAACTAGGTTTTATCGTTGTAGTACGTCTAAATATTCCAAATGGCCCATCAGCAGGGAACAAAAAATCTAAGACTTGTCTAGGTCCCATCATGATATCTTGAGCATCAGATATTATAGTCGAAAAAGTGACTATGAAGCCGAGTACCTGTTGATATTTTAATAATTATTAATATTATTTATTATTGGTAACAATGATATAATAACCAAACCCTACCTACTTATTATTGACCATTTTCTATGTCGGTAGGTTGTGTGTCTTTCAAAGCTTCAATCACAGCTAAACGGCTATTTTTTTTTAACGTTAATACAAAACTTTTAACTTTACAAAACTGTGGTGTTGTACATACACGCCACAATTTATCTATTCAAATAAAGATGCCGCGTGTGGGGCGTGAAGATAATGTCTTCTATAGACAGGTAGGTTCGCAAACATACACGTATGTTTTCATTATATTGAAAAATAAGCGTAATACTTATATAGATTATTTTTAAAAACGGTTATGACTACTACATACTAATTGAACACATCTAAATAATGATACAAAATATGGAACTTATTTAATAATGATTAATGTTCTCCTGACCGAATTTCGGTCACAGCGGCCAATCTCAATGGAGATTAGCCAATTACGCAGGAGATATTATAGTGCACAAGTGTGTGCGCAAACACAGGTGCACTCTTTATTCCCTCACTCTCATGGTCCGATGGGACGGCTTTCCGACACGATCGGAGAGAGATCAGGCGCAGGGCCAACGGCTTTACGTGCTTTCCGAGGCACGGAGTAAGTGATAATTAATTTATAAAACGCACATAACTTACGAAAAGTCAGAGGTGCGCGCCTTGGGTTCGAACCCGATACCTCTGACTTGCCAGTCAACGGTCACAACCACTAGGCTATCACGACATATTTAATACATTTACCAATATATTTTTTTAAAAAACTTACAATTATTAACGTTTTCATTTTATTCTTCTTAAGCACTAGATATCAGTTGTAGAATGAAATAGACACTGAAGCGCTCTCTTTTATTTTATTTATTTTTTAAATAACTACCCAGATAACATTCTAATATACATAAATATATGTTGTACACTCTTTAATGTTTTAATTTACTTAGGAATACATAGAAGATAAAGATACTCAAACGAGAATATTTGTTTTCAAGTTATCAAAGTTTGATACTATGTTAATTAACCTTAATATATGCGAGTATATTAAGTAGTTCCAGAGATATCCCCATACATTTAAATAAACAAATTAATTCTACCAATTTTAAAAAAGCTGACGTCACTCAAAACGTTGCTATGCTACAGTGGAACTGGGTGGAACCATAGCCTAGAATAACTACTCTTCAAATTGTAAAAGTCATCGCAGCTGATTCAGATGTATGATACGCTTGGGTCAATTCAGAAACAAGTCAAAATACTCATTAGCAACGATGCACTGGTCAAGTCTAGTGTTCAGAGCCTTGAACATCATGGCATCGAGTTGCTAGCCTACCCACTCTATCCTTGGGTGTGCAAAAAAACAACTTATATCCGCCAAGCCCGTTCTATCATCGGACCATGAAAGTCGTGACGTACAACGGTCAGCGGAGTCTTTTTTTTTATTTTATTTTTATTATTATTATTATTTATATCTTAAAAATAGGGTTCTAAGAAGCCTATGTTCAGCAGTGGACGTCTTATGGCTGAAATGATGATGATGAATGATGATGATAGGGTCCCGTTTTATCCTTTGGGTACGGAACTCTAAACAAAGATAGGGTACTATGCACTTCACAGTGCAGAATGGTATACAGTATACATCGATTAGTCTAGAATAAATACTTTCTCTTAATAAGTTTAAATTGGATTTTAAATAAAAGAATTAGAATGTGGATTATTTACTTGTTTATTTTAAATGATTTTTTAAGAGTTTGAAAGATGGTTCTAACCATGATTTGTAACAATTTTTTTTTCTTATTTCAATCTTATATTCAAATGTGATATGTATATTTAAGTGGAAGTCACTTTTTCATACAGTTTGGCCACTTAGTAAGACACGGTTAATATAGAAAGGTAAATTTTCAACTTGAATAAAGGATTGAATTACAGAGTCATCCTTCTAAATTTACGCACCCTCTGAAGATTTATCCGGTATTTAAGTTGTCATTTCAGTTGACATTTCAGTTGTCATTTCAGTTGGCATTTCAGTTGTCATTTCAGTTGGCGATTCAGTTGTCGTTTCAGTTGTAATAGAAGTTGGCATTCCTGTAGTTGTAGATGTAGTACGTCTCAATCCAGGAAAAAGATCAAAAATACTTCTGCGCCTGGTCGTAGTCTCTTGAGCATCAGATATAGACGCTAGTGCGACCATACAGCCGAGTACCTGTTAATAAACATTCGTAAATTATTAAAGTATCGCACTTCTAATAGTATATAGCAGAATGACCAAACCAAATCCAAGACCAACCATGTCACGTCTCAAGATTAAAATATAATAAATCAATAGATTACTTAAATGTATAGTAAATAATATTATAGTAAATTTTCAAGAGTTCTGAGAAGAATTCCGTTCTACCCCCACCCTACCCTACCAACCTGTATCCTACCCTACCTTACCCTACCCTACGAGTATAATTCCATGGTTTTTAATATCTATTCTGCTATTTGAGACGGACATAAATACAAAAAAATAAAAACCATGAAAATCCAGCCGTTCTCGAGTTATAAGTGTTCGAACAAACCTCTTTGGACTTTGTTTTCTAAAATAAAGATAGATTCTAATTATTCTCTGTCACTCGTCAAAAAAGTTTTAATATGACTTCAAGTAGATCCAACTAAATTTAAATACAAATTTAAATTGATACAATAAGAAATTTAAAAAAATATGAACTTACAATTAACACTATAGTTTTCATTTTATTCTTCTTTCTTACGCACAATCAAATGTAGAATAAAAAAAAACACTTGAGCGTTGACTTTTATATTCCAATTTGTTGGAAAAAAAATGCTTTTCAAGATAATCAGTTAAAATACATGTTGAAATTTACACATTTTTAATTAACATATTAATACAAAAATTATCTTTTAGAAAATAAATAAATGATAATGGGAATAAATTATACGAGTGTTATCATAAAAGCGTAAAAACACCTATTCGAGTTTTTGTAGTTAACTTATAATTTATTAAATATATATTATAAATTATTTATTTATTTGTATGTGATTTGCTTCACATACAAATAAATAAACTTTGAATTCCGTTTAATATTTACGAAGTATATTTAATATGGAATCAAAAATAAAACCGACTTCAAAAGGAACTAAAAAGATTGAAATAACTTTAAAACGTTTTGGAGTCGGTTCCAAGTCAAGTTCTTAATGAGAAGGGCAAAGAGGCTAGAACTTGACTTGGAACCGACTCCAAAACGTTTTTAAGTTATTTCAATCTTTTTAGTTTATTTTGAAGACGCGCTGCTGCGTAAGCTTGCTTTTAAGAATGGTCAAAAATCCGGTATCCCTCTAAGTAAAAGTAAGTATGTTTATATATGTATTCGTATTTGGTATACCTATTTATTTATGTATAGTTTAATTTAGTACTATGTATATTGTTCAGGTCATATTTCCTTTTTTTTTTCTTTCTCCCATCGCAGGTCTGCTGGCAGAAATTTCCTTAGAAATAAGCAGTACCTTTGTACATATTTGTACATGTTTTCTTTTTGTATTTTTGTGTGTGCATAAATAAATAAAATAAATAATACAAGGTTGCATAACTACAATCATTATTTGACGAATACTTGTATCTATATTGTGTAAGAAAAGTCTTCTACCAAGTAGGCAATATGCGATAAATGTATTTTTAAACTGTTTTACTAAGCTTGCCCTGTTTGTTATTTGGTTCAAATTTAGTAATTGAAATTTTATCTCCTTCCTGTTGACAGATTGATCTGATATTTGGTACTTACCTTTAGTTCTGATGACAAAACCGGTTTACGTAAGTTTTTTTTTACTAATATTACATTTTATGAATGCCTCGTTGGTCTAGTGGTAGCAAGCGCGATTGCTGAGCACGACGTCCTGGGTTCGATCCCTGGGTCGGGCAAAGTGTTATTGGGTTTTTCTATTAGGATTTTCTCAGTAGCAACACGGAGTCTGGAAAACATAGCCAGCGAAACGTGGGTGTACTGCACACCTCTGCCTACCCCCTCTGGAGAATACGGGCGTGAGTCTAAAAAAAAACTTTTTTTTTTATTTATTTTTTAAATTAAAAAACTTAGTAATTAGTTTCGTTGATTAGTTACCTTACCGTTCAATAGAAAAACCAATTACAGAGATAATAATACAAAATATATAGTATATATGTCGTATTTTATATTATTGATAGTACTTATACAAGTTTTAATTGAACTATTTATTTAGCATAGTAATTAACATTTATTCTAGCTGCTCCTTCTTTGGTGATAATAAAAAAAAATAGACCGAATTTCGATCACAGCGGCCAATCTCAAAGGAGATTAGCTAACTACGCAGGAGATATTTTAGTGCACAAATGTGTGGGCAAACACAGGAGCACTCTCTATTCCCTCACTCTCATTGTCCGATGGGACGGAAATCCGACATGACCGGAGAGAGATCAGGCGTAGGACCAACGGCTTTACGTGTTTTCCGAGGCACGGAATAAGTGCTAATTAATTTATAAAACACACATAGCTTACGAAAAGTCAGAGGTGCGCACCTTGGGTTCGAACTCGAGACCACCACTAGGCTATCACGACTTTGGTGATAATTAAGAAGGCTGCTAAATATAAGGTTTCTCTCTCCAGTCGCGTCGCGTCGTAGCGAATATCACTACATAGTATAAAACAAAGTCGCTATCCGCCGTCTGCCTGTCCCTATGTATGCTTAGATCTTTAAAACTACGCAACGGATTTTGATGCGGTTTTTTCATAGATAGAGTAATTCTTAAGGAAGGTTTATATGTATATTGCACCCGTGCGAAGCCGGGGCGAGTCGCTAGTTTTCAATATATTAATGTTGCTAGCGGGCAGGGTTAAATGTGCATCCTTCCATAGGAGTTCTCACCTTGACGTGGCGCCCCCAGGGGGCTTAATAACCGTGGTATGGAACCCTCCACAGTGAAGTTAAATGGAACCCCGAGGAGGCATCGCTCCTCCGGGCTTTGAGCTAAAGTTCGCGTCGTAGCGGCCAAAGTAGGTTGCGGTGCTGAAGGACCAAATATTAGCGAGCAGGTAGACTGTCGTATGGTTTCCGGCCCAAGAATAGAACCACCCCCACTTGTCCCATAGTTGTCGTAAGAAGCGACAGAGGGAAAGATCCAGAGGATGAGCAGCAGCATCCTTTTGTGTAACAGCGATCATCTGCTACTGCGGTCGCCAACCAGCTTGCCCAGCGTGGCCATTACGGGAAAATACCTCCAATGAGCGCACAATAATGGCGCGCATTGGGAGCGGCCTATGTTCAGCGGGCTGATGATGATGATTAAATATTTACTTTTGTCAATTTAGTGGTAAATTGGTAAAGTTATGTCACATTGTTTGTCACACGGCTATACATTTCCAGTATAAGCTGACATCTTTTTGTACGAGGAGCCATACGAGGTCAGTTCATACTGGATTTTTATAGCCTCATGTGTAGGCGTGTGTACCTATTCGAGAATTTTTGATAACCTTTTTTCTACTTGTTTCAGATTACAAAGCCGCGAGAAAATGAAGGTAATTAAAAGCATACTCGTAGTTTAAGTTACAAGAGCGGTAAGTACAGCCAAGAGCACTAAAGTGCATTCATTTGCACTTTTTAAACTGATATAAATAGTTAACTGAATAATAGTCGCACTACAAAAAGCACCTTTACTTCTACGTAATAAGGGTGCTGTTAATGTCAAATTGTTACCACTGATTTGTAGTCGACTGCAGGGGTGTGCAGTTCATAGGCAAAAAGGCACTGCCAACCCTAATAATTCTAGTTTTATATTTTATATCAATGTATCTATGTTCTATCAATGTTAAAATCGCAATATAATTACACGTCATGATTACAACGCTCAATAATATCGATTCGCAAACCTAACGCCATCTGTCGGCACATTCCGCACGTAAACAACGAATCCCGCGCTTGGCGTCCACAAAAAAGTAACTGACCAAATCCTGTAGTCGCGCATGCTCAGCAAGTCAAATTAACTTTCCCACAAATTCAACCAATCACATTTCTAGTCTCGAAATGTCTCAGGTTTTTTCGCGGAGAACCAATCACACCACTTCTGTGATAACGTTAGATAGTCGATAGTCGTTATTAGTCGGTATTGTCTGAGCTAGGACTGCCTATCTGACCCCCGCCACCCAAAGGGCTACGATATTCTAAGGTTAGATTAGTTTTCAGGATTTTATAAGGGTGCTGATTCTCTTGTACATCCCGCTAAACTAATTTTAGTCTAACTATATCTCTTTCTAATAAACACCATCAAAAAAGGACAGCAAATTGAACTATCAAATTAGAGCTGTCAAATTAGTCTACGTCTTTGCAATTGACGTAAAATTAGACGAGACCTATTACATGCCGACTAAATTCTCGTTGATATTACGCAAATGGACTAGTTTGACAGCTCTAAAAATCTGCTATCCTTTTCTAATGATCCCTGTTAGAAAGAGAGATGGCGAGTCTAAATTAGTTTGGAGGGTGTGCAAGAGAATTAGCACCATTGACTCCCTATGTTGACTGTTAAAGATTTTTATGACAACCGGGGCCAACGGCTTTACGTGGTTTCCAAGGCACGGAGCAGGTGATAATTAATTTATATTACGCATATACCTACCACTAGGCTGTCAATGCTACATACTAAAAGTTGCTAAAGGGCATCCTTTTGCAGGACCTTTTTTTTTTTTTTTTTCTTTATGTGGCCGGGGGGAGTAAAAAATGCCTTCCGCATACCGCACGTCCGAGGACATACGGTTATGTGGGGCTCGCACCCACTAAAAACGTCTCCCCCCTGCGTGTTCCTGTATGGCACTGTATCGGACGGGTCGCAGCCGCAAACGCGCCTCGCAGTGATCTTTGTTTGATCAATATGTAAACTGGTCTTAGATCAGATTGATCAAGGGTTGGGCTCCACATGAGATCTCATATCTTTTTAAGAGTGGATAATTATGTTGCGAGTGTTGTTACATTTTACCATAAAACGATTTTAGTGGGATACGATTAAAAGTTTAAATAAGCAAATAATTAACAACAAAACCAATGTAGTACCAATTTTATCGTACAAATATTACGAGTATAATATTTTTTTTTCTTTTATTTTATATTAATTTTTTTTTATTGGTTTTATAGGCAAGTGTATATAATAAGTACAAATACCTAATTATATAATAGTGTAAATAAACTCAATGTTAAAAAAAAAATATAAATGTGTAAGTTTGAGAGGACGTATGAGGGGATGAATGTTTGTCACTCTTTCACGTAAAAACTACAAAGCGGATTTTGATGATTCTTTACAGTAATATACTTTTTACATCAAAATAACACATAGGCTATAATTTATCAACATACCACGCAGGAAAAGCCGCGGGCAGAAGCTAGTAAAATAAATAAAAATAAATAAAATACCTAATAAAAAGAAAAAAAACATGATAAAAAAATAAAATAATAAACAACAGCGTCAATTAAAAATCATTGCTATATTATTATATATTGTAAGAATCAACGGCCGACTATTGGCAAGTCATCAAGTATTTCTTGCATCGGAGCAGCCCATGCGTTAGCCACCATCATCGTCAGGGCGATCACACAAGCAATTACCTGCAATTAAATAAAAATAATTAGGTTTAAATTACACTCATACATTCCGGGAAGGTAAACAAAGATCTTGGAAATATGTATTTGGTTACAACTTATCTACTTCTGACTATTATTATAAACTAGCTGATGCCTACGGCTTCGCCCGCGTAGATGTCAGAGTAATTATGAAGTTATGATCTCGTTCCCACAACCCGCCTAATTTTTACCGACACCCCCAACAAATATCATTATATTTTAGTCAATGTATACAAAAACTTGACAAATTATATACTAAAACCTTCCTCGAGAACCACTCTATCCATTGGTGAAAACAACATGAAAATCGATGCAGTAGTTTTGAAGTTTATCGCGAACAGACATACAAACAGACAGACGCGGCGGAGGACTTTGTTTTATAATATGTAGTGATAGTGATAGTGATAATGTGAAAGTTTATGAGAATGGATGGATGGATGGTTGTTACCCTAACGCAAAAACTACTGAATGGATTTTTATGAAACGTTACAGTAGTATAGCTTCTACATCAGAATAATACATGGGCTACAATTTATCAACATATATCGCGGGCGAAAGCTAGTTCAAATATACAATACCCTCCCTAACTTAACACTTCATTGAAATGCAATAAGAGCCAAAGGTAAAGCGTTAAAATCAAAATCTAGTTGGTGCTGACTCTCTTGTATATGCCGCTAAACTTACACAGAAGGACGCTCCTGCCCATTCTCCCCCTCGAAAATCCTCCGGATTTTTCCCTTTGTCGCTTCTTACGACACCCGCGGGACGAGTAGGGGTGGTTCTATTCTTAGACCGGAAACCACATGGCTAAGCCTTACATGTTACTCAAATTAAATTAAATATTTAAAAACGTACCACAGTTTCAGTCTTCATGATTCCTTATTTGTACGATGTAACAATTGTAACAATAAGTTGTAGAATAGATTTAAAACTCTATGCCCGTCTTTTATAGCTGGAGACTTACTAAAATATTCTTTAAAAAACTACTAACTAAAACCTAAAAACTAAATTTATGTATTGATAAGAAAATTAATTCAGTTAACTAATTAAGAATGTATGAAAAAAAAGTAATTACATTAGTTTTGTTTATTTATTTAATGCTTCAATACAAATCTATATATATAAAGAAAGTCGTTAGTTACACTATTTATAACTCAAGAACGGCTAGACCAATTTGGTTAAAAATTGGTGCGGATGTAAATTAGGACCAGGAGACGGACATAAGACACTTTTTTTATTTTTTTAGCGTAGGGTAGGGTAGGGCTAGAGTAGGATAGGGTACGGGTAGTGTAGGGTAGGGTAGGGGTACAATAGGGTAAGGGTAGTGTAGGGTAGGGTAGGGGTAGGGTAGAGTAGGGTTGAAGTAGAATAATCATATACAAGGTGGACTTAATGCCATTGGCATTCTCTACCAGTCAACCTTTGGGTGATGCAGAGATATAATGTGGTAGTAGTACCAATTTTATCGTACTAATATTACGAGTATAATAATTAATTGATTAATTTTTTTTTCTTCGTAGCCTTCGTGCCCCCCCCCCCAATTAATTTTTATTTTATATTAATTTATTTTTATTTATTGTCATAGGCAAGTGTATATAATAGTTACATATAGGTACCTAATTATATAATAGTGTAAATAAACTCAATGTTTAAAAAATATTATAAATTTGTAGGTTTGTGAAGACTATGGATGGATGGATGGATGTTTGTTACTGTTTCACGCAAAAACTACTAAACAGATTTTGATGGTGCTTTACAGTAATACAGCTTATACATCAGA
The DNA here is from genome assembly GCA_936450705.2 of Protodeltote pygarga. Classification (NCBI taxonomy): domain Eukaryota; kingdom Metazoa; phylum Arthropoda; class Insecta; order Lepidoptera; family Noctuidae; genus Protodeltote; species Protodeltote pygarga. Next base: position 2,451,884 of record OW388257.2, on the reverse strand, counting down.
ATAGCACATAGGCCATAATTTATCAATATACTACGCGGGCAAAGCCGCGGGCGGAAGGTAGCAAAACAATAAAAAACAGCGTCAATCAAAAATAATAGCTATATTATTATATTTTGTAAGAATCAACGGCCGAATATAGGCCCGCCTAGTTGAGGCATCGGAGCAGCCCATGCGTTAGCCACCATCGTTCAAGCCACCATCACACAAGCAATTACCTGCAATTAAATAAAAATAATTAGGTTTAAATTACACTCATACATTCCGGGAAGGTAAACAAAGATCTTGGAAATATGTATTTGGTTACAACTTATCTACTTGACGGTTGACGGGAGCTGTCATCGAAATAGGTTGTGTCATCCGCTCGTAAAATAATTTTTATTTTATTGTGTTGGATAAATATTAGATATATTCCTGGTGGTGCGCGGCGCGGCTGCCAACCGGTCTACGGTTTCTCCTTCGCTGGTTACTTTTAACAGATTTTATCTATACAAAGGTGTGTTTAATTGTCAGTAATGGAGCAAGATAATGCCTATTTGGCATCGATTTGTGAAGAAACAGGGTCTTTATCCTTACCTGGTACATCAAAGCAGGTGTCTGAGCAGATATATGAAGGAAAGTCAGAAGCTGAGTTCGGTGAAAGTGGTGAAGAGGAGGAGTTCGAGGAAGCTATTTCTCGCAAAAGAATAAGGGAGAGATGTTCGTCTTCGGAAAGTGGTGAATGTGATGGGGAATGGTTTGAGGTAAGAAAAGGAAAAAAAGAAAAGAAGTTGAAAATGGTAGAGGCTTTTAAAAGTGGCAACGAAAATTGTCAGCTATATATTACTGGTAAAGATCCCCTTCCCAAACAGTTTGCATTGGCCCGTTTCCTTAAGGAAAATGAAATTAAAAACGTATGCAGAGTGAAGTATATAAGTCTTTTAAGGTCAGAATTGACTTTGAAGATGCAAAGAGTGCTGATCTTTTATATAAATGTGAAAACATTGTGAAGAATGGGTGGCTTACAAACAAAAACGAAACAAACTTTTGTTTTGGTTTAATAAGGAATGTAGATTTTGATTTAACTGATGAAAAAATTTTGGAGAATTTAACTTGTGAAGGAAAAGTTGTCTCGGCCAAGCGTCTGATGTGCCGTGATCGTGGGAATGGGCAATGGCGCCCATGTGAAGTCGCTAGGTTGCGTTTTCAAGGATCGAAATTACCCCTACACGTTTACGTAGAGGGGTTACGAATAAAAGTTGAGCCTTATGTCTTCCCTGTATCCCAGTGTTTTAAATGTTGGAAGATTGGACATAGTGTCAGAAATTGTCCCTCTAATCGATTCATGTGCCCGAAGTGTGGTGGTAGTCACGATAATTGTGAAACGAAAGTCTTTTCTTGTGTTAATTGTAAAGGGAATCACATGGCGATGGCTAAGATATGTCCAGTTTATATTAAAGAGCGCAGATTAAGGGAACTAATGTCCGAATTCGCTTGTACGTACAGAAAAGCGCTGACCCTCTACGTGACTCCAGCGCCCTTTATCGACCAAGATTTTGCAAACGATTGTAATGAACAACATTTCCCTCCTTTAAAGGAGCATATTTCCTCAATATCTGCTGAGAAAGCAATTTCTGAATCATATAGTAGTATCCTAAAAAATAAAAATTTATCTGAGACTCATAGTGTAAAATCAAAAATTATATCTCCAGTACAATCCAAACAAAAAAAAGAAAAAGATGAGAGAGTTATTAGAAAGAGAGAAGAAGAAGAGAGAGAAAAGGCAAAAAGAAAGGGAAGAAGGTTCATGGCGAACGAGGAGGTGTTCGATTGGGGGGATGTATATGAGAACCGTGATTCGTGTTCGAATAAAGAAGAAAAGGAGAACGATAGGAAAGTCACATTTAGAGAGTTGATCTCTAAAATAAAAGATATCCTGTTTTTAAATAGTATGAGTCTTCAAAAAAAATTTAATTGTGTTGTTCAGATATGTATTGAGTGGATTGTTATATTTTTTACGGGTTTGGTTTCAGATTGGCCTTTGGTGAAAACTTTATTTACGCTTTTTAATAATGACTGTTCCTCCTCGACTTATTAGATTGAATGTATTTCAGTGGAATGCTCAGAGTATATTGGGTAAATTACAGTCTTTTGAGGAATTATTGAGGATTGAAAAAATTCATATGGCTGTGGTAAGTGAATCTTGGTTATTGGAAGATAAATTAATTAAAATTAAGGGCTACAACGTTTATAGGAAAGATAGGGATGACGGTTATGGGGGTTTAATTATACTTATTCATAATTCTATTAAGTCTCAAATGTCAGTTTCAAGCGTAAGAAACTTAGGTATAGAGGTGTTAAAGGTAAAGGTGTTTAATTGTTTTATTGAAAATATTATAGCAGTATACTGTCCTAGTAGGGTACTTACTTGCCAGTGGGATTGGGACGAGGTATTTGCTTTGAGTTCAAATAAAGCTATAATCCTAGGTGATTTTAATGGTCATCACTCCAACTGGTCTTGCAAGAATCAACAATGCGATTATGGACAGTAACTTCCTACAGCTGAATAAGGGAGATGTTACTTGGATGAGACTGTCTAACAGTATTTTGCAAAAATCCTCTCCTGATATAAGCCTTGCTAGCTCAGATATTGCCTTGGATTTCGATTGGCGCGTCCTTAACGAGACTTTAGGTAGTGACCATTTTTTTATTAAAATTTCCACTGAACAGTCATATAGTAACTGTAATAAATTTAAAAAGAGGAATTTTAAAAACGCAGATTGGATAAAATACTCAGAATGTCTTAAAAATTTATTTAAAGATTATAGGTTTTTAGGTAATCTTCAAAATGATTATGATTCTTTTGTTAATTTAATTAATTTATCTGCAGATAAACACATTCCCTTTTATAAAGTAAGTCAAGTCCCATGTTCAGTGTTCAAACCAAAGCCATACTGGAACGCGGACCTTTCAAAATCTGTCGCTATTCGTAGACTGGCTTTATCTAAATTTCGACGAAATCCTACTCCTCAGAATCTAGATTATTTGAATGACAAAATAAACGATACTCGGAATAAACTGAAAATAGCTAAAAGTAATAGTTGGCGTGAGTTTTGTTCTTCGGTCGATGAAAGTTCCACCTCGAGTGAGATGTGGATGAAGATGCGGTGGTTGAAAGGAAACAGATCATCTAATCAATATGTTGACCCTATTTCTGCTGGAAAGCTTTTAAGGTCTCTAGCTCCAGATTACGTTGCTTCTCCAAATCCGATTCTTTCGTCTGATGAGTCAGCTATTGGCGTTGATATTTCCATGCAAGAATTTCTTAAATGTATTAAGTCTAAGGATACATCTCCTGGATTGGATGGTATTACTTATTCCATGATCAGACTCTTGCCTCGCAACGGAAAAGAGGTGTTACTCGGTCTGTATAATAATTTTATAGCCCAAGGTTTTGTTCCATTTCAGTGGCGTGAAATTGGTATTGTTCCTATACCGAAGCCCGGACGAGACCCCAATCATATTTCTTCTATTAGACCTATTTCATTAATTTCTTGTCTGTGTAAAATTTTACATAGCATTTTAAATAATAGGATTGAATGGCTAATAGAAAATAGGGATGCATTCTCAGTCAATACCGTAGGTTTTAGAAAGAATAAATCCTGTTTAGATAACCTAGGCGTTTTAGTAACTCGAATTCAAATAGGTTTCGCGAAGGGCCTGTCAACTATAGGTTGTTTTCTTGACATTGACGGTGCTTATAATAACGTTGATAATACGGTTCTTATATCGGTTTTAGATGAATTAAAAGTAGGCCACAAGATTTGTAACTATCTTTGGAATTTTTTGAAAGAGAGAATACTTAAGATTAGATTAGATAATAATTTAGTTTTACATAGGTACACTTCCTTAGGTTTGGCACAGGGTGATCCCCTGTCTCCTTTGTTATTTAACATAGCCACGATGAGCATTTGTAAGCTAATAGAAAAGGAAATTTTCATTTCACAATACGCTGACGATTACGTAATTTATTGTAATTGTGAGTCTGTTACAGAAGGACAAAGGAAAATTCAACAATCTCTTAATAAAATGAAGAATTTACTATCGAACGTAGGTTTAGAGATTTCTCCAAGTAAAAGTAAGATATGTGTTTTTAAGAGAGGCTTTAGAAGAGACTCTGTATCTATAAAGCTTAATGAACAAGAGCTACAGGTTGAAGATTCAGTCAAATACTTAGGTTTGTGGCTTGATCGTGGCTTACGATGGGGTAGACACATTAATGAAACGAAAGATAAGATACATAGATATATCAATTTATTTAAAGTGTTAGCAGGCTCAGGTTGGGGGATTCACACAACTCACTTAAGACGATTGTATATTGCTATTGTACGTAGTCGTATTGATTATGCTAGCTTACTGTATGATAATTGTGCCTTGATTCATTCAACGAAACTTGATAGGGCGCAAAATATCTGTTTACGCGTGATTGGAGGTTTTATAAAAAGCACGCCAATACATGTCATGGAGGCGGAACTGGCTTTACCACCTTTATCAGTCCGTAGGCGATATCTTGCAGGAAAATTCTGGCTAAAATCTAGATCCCTTAACAGTAATATTTTAAATGGCATTTTAAATGAATTGTCAGAACAATGTAATGGGGCTTATTGGCGAAACAGAAAGATACCATTACTTGTTAGCACTCATAACTTTCTAGAGTCATGTCCTTTATATTGCAGCAAAAAGCTTGAAATGTATTCACTTGACACTTGGGTAACTAATATAGATTTGTCGGATTCCTTAAAATCCAAATAGATGAGATTGATAAAGCAAAACGTGAATACAATCATCATCAATTGCAATCGTTGTGCGCGGAGACGTTGAACAAGAAGTACTCTGCTTTTTATAAAATTTTTACAGATGGATCAAAATGTCAGCATGAGAATGGATTAGCCTTCTTAGACTGGCAAACTAGAGATTTCATTAAACTTCGCGTCATAGCCAAAATTTCAATAATGGCAACAGAAATGATTGCAATCTTGGAGGCGTTGTCATACATTGAGAGTATTAATTCGATCAACTTTGTTATCTTTACAGATTCCAAAAGTACTATTCAGCATTTAAAACGTTGTACTTATATATTTCGGGGCATTCCATTGGCTTATGATGTCATCAAGTTGATGAGGAAACTTAATTCAGCTGGTAAAAAGGTTATCATCCAATGGATACCTTCTCATATCGGCATCACGGGGAACGAGGAGGTAGATCGACTAGCGAAAGAGGCTGTGTCAGACGGTAGTTTATTTAATTATATTCCATGGTTCACTGATGTCCTTCATAAGGTTAAAGAAAAATGTTTAGAATTTTGGTCGGAGTATTTTGATGAACGATCTCTTACAAAAGGTATTTGGTACAAGACCATCCAACCTACGCTTCCTCGAGCTCCGTGGTTTTTTTCTAGTGCGATGTGTCGATCGGAAGTGGTGATGGCATTGCGACTCCGTTCTGGCCACATTCCATTGAACAAGTTTGGATTTATGATGCGCAAAATTACTTCACCTAATTGTCACGATTGTAATGTAATAGAAGATGTTTACCATATTACAATGGAATGTGGAAGGAACGATGCTCTGCGCCGTCAACTCTTCCGATGGAACTGTCAAGTCGGTATGGTGAACAGTATCCTGGCCTCTCCTGATTCCGACGATGCAAAAAAAATATATAGTATAGTTAGTTTAGGAATTAGTAGTAAGGTAGTTTAGTTGTTTTTATAATTTTTTTTTGTAAGGGTGAGTATTTGGGAGTGTCACGATGAGGGTGGCATTTTTTTTTAAAAAAAACCCTCTATAATTAATAAAGAATAAAAAAAAAAAAAAAAAACTTATCTACTTCTGACTATTATTATAAACTAGCTGATGCCTACGGCTTCGCCTGCGTAGATGTCAGGGTAATCATGAAATTATGATCCCGTTCCCGCAACCCGCCTAATTTTTACCGACACCTCCATATCATTATATTTTAGCCAATGTATACAAAAACTTGACAAATTATATACTAAAATCTTTCTCGAGAACCACTCTATCCATTGGTAAAAACGGCATGAAAATCGATGCAGTGGTTTTGAAGTTTATCGCGAACAGACATACAAACAGACAGACGCGGCGGAGGACTTTGTTTTATAATATGTAGTGATAGTGATAGTGATGATGTGAAAGTTTATGAGAATGGATGGATGGATGGTTGTTACCCTAACGCAAAAACTACTGAATGGATTTTTATGAAACGTTGCAGTAGTATAGCTTCCACATCAGAATAATATATGGGTTACAATTTATCAACATACCACGCCGGTGAAGTCGCGGGCGAAAGCTAGTTTAAATACAAGGTTATTTGTAAAACACCAGCATTCTTAAAAGGGGTCATTAAACTCATCATTATAAAGAACTTTTACTATGGGACCAACCCTGATATCGCAAAAAAAAATTAGCTGTTCCATTACATTTTGTTGAGTCATGTGAACATAAATTTATGGAACAGCTGTTTTTTTTTTTATCCACTCAAATGGCAGATTTGAAAAATAATCTATGCTCGACTTTCATCTAACCAACGAAAAGCTAAATAACAACCTTCGCTAAATACCTACTTAGAGGTGGAATTTCCAAAAATCCTTAGTGTACCCCTAGAGTACTATATCATCTAAAAATTTCAAATCTCTAGGTCCACCGGTTTAGGCTGTGCGTTGTCTGTCAGTCAGTCAGTCACGGTACTGTTTTATAAGTATAGATAAGTAAAGTTGATCCGTTGATGTACAGCTGAGGTTTCGAACCTTCGAGTTTTGACTTAATATACATATTATATTATATTTTAAAGGATAAAGTGATTTACATTATTAAAGCTAAAACGAAAAACCTAAATAACTTAGAAATAAAATAACGACTAACCAGTAACCTATAAATAACCTTTTGACTTGACAGTCATACCACTAACCATAATATCTCCTGCGTAGTTAGCTAATCTCTGTTGAAATTGGCCGTTGTGACCGAAATACAGGTAAGGAGGATATTATGTAGATCACAGTACATTAGCCATAATAGCCATCAAGTGAGTTTATGGTCACACTTATGACTTTTTCTGAACAAATAAATCGACAGTACTATATCCCTTCAATGTAATAATAATCTCCTGACCGAATTTTCGGTCACAGCGGCCAATCTCAACTGAGACTAGCCAATTACGCAGGAGATATTATAGTGCACAAGTATGTGCGCAAACACAGGTGCACTCTCTATTCCGTCACTCTCATAGTCCGATGGGATGGCCTTCCGACACGATTGGAGAGAGTTCAGGCGCAGGGCCAACAGCTTTACGTGCTTTCCGAGGCACGGAGTAAGTGATAATTAATTATAAAACGCACATAACTTACCAAAAGTCGGAGGTGCGTGCCTTGGGTTTGCACCCGATGTACATTGAAGGGATTGATTGATTGATCCTTTCAATGTACATCATCATCAGCATGTATTAGTCCACTGCTGAACATAGGCCTCGTGCGCTCATTGGAGGTCTTTGCCCATAATCGCCACGCTGGGCTAGCGGGTTGGCGATCGCAGTTGCAGATGATTGCTGTTACACAGAAGGATGCTGCTGCCCGTCCTCCGTATTTTTCCCTTTGTCGCTTCTTACGACAACCGCGGGACGAGTAGTGGTGGTTTTATTCTTAGACCGGAAACCACATGGCTAAGCTTTACATGTTACTCAAATTAAATTAAATATTTAAAAACGTCCCACAGTGACAAATTTCATGATTCCTTATTTGTACGATGTAACAATTGTAACGATTAGTTGTAGAATAGATTTAAAACTCTAAGCCCGTCTTTTATAGGAGGCCTACAAAAATATTCATTAAAAAACTGAAGCCTAAAAACTGAATTAATGTATCGATAAGATAATTAATTCAGTTAACCAATTCAAAATGTATGAAAAAAAAGATTTGTTTAATTTTTTTGAGAGGCGCTTGTAATGCGGGAATGAGTAATGTTAGATGCTAGTTGAGAGTTATTTGTGGCAGTGACGTGCTTAGTACCTATATTTTTTTTGTTTCATGTGGAAAACCCCTTCATAAAGAAAGGAAGAAAAGACATTTATTTGGACACAGCATTTAGAGACACAAACAAATAAAAAAAAAACATTAAAATAGGTAATAAAAGAAAAAAAAATCTAAAATCTAAACTTAAAATTAAGAAATTGACAACACGTAGGTATGTGTCTCACGTCTGGACTAAATGGGTGTCCAGATCAGCTTCGCCTACGCCTAACGTTGATTTTCATCTGGAACCCTAGTGCGTCACGCTTATGGGTAGGTACTCCTCCACCAAAGGGTCAGTGATGGAGTTATGTCCGACTCGCACGGACTACATACGTTCACATGTGTATTCACCACTCTCCCACCAAGTCTTGACCCGCCAATGTTGTCGGCAGGTCCCGCCGTTGTCGGCGTTCTGGCCGCCGCCGAATCCTCAATAACAGTGCAAGCCCAACAACCATTTTATAAAATAGATTGAAGTAAAAAAAATGTAACTGTAATGTAATAATACGTAGATTGGTATTATATTGCTATCCTGCTACATATTGCTATATTATAAAATATTTTTATTCATGTAGACCATTTAAGGCACTTATGAATAGTCATAATTCTAATATTATTATAAGAATGACTCTAGTTGCCAGTTCTTAGGGTAGCCTACCCCTCATGGAGAAGAATCTGGCAAGAAACTCTTTTAAATAATGGCTTACAATAAATATTATACCAAAATATTTTTATTCATGTAGACCATTAGGCACTTATGAATAGTCATAATTCTAATATTGTTTGTTGTAAGAGTGACTCTAGTTGCCAGTTCCAAGGGCATATATTAGTACATTTTTGCTGTTACCGAGTAAACTGCATAGACAGCAACTGATCGATGATATTGATACTGATTGATGGTACGGATTGATGATTGATAGCCTGATTATCATCAAGAACCTTTGTAGTCCACTGCTAGACAGATCTCTCCTATTGCAAGCTACTGAGCCCGATTTTCGGATATCCTCATCCAGTTCCTACTAGCCACCTTGCAAAGATCGTCATTCTACCTAACCTGAGGGCGTCCTACACTACGATTGGTCTTATTTACATAATTATTAATCATACTAATCTTTAGATTACAGTTAACATAATTATTAATCTAAAGATTAGTATGATTAATAATTATGTTAACTGTAATCTAATTTATTTATCATCTAATTTATTAATCATACTAATCTGAAGATTTATGTTAACTGTTAACTGAATAAATTTTAACTGTCATAGATAACTCAATTGTTATAGTAAAGTGGTATGGTATGGTAATATTGTAAAAAAAATTAGTAAATTTTGAAAAAAATATTTATTGATTTTGGATACATTAATTAAGTAAAAATAAACGAAAAATAATGAATTAGGGTCTCCACGTATTTATTGAGGCAGAATTGGCTTGAACCGATCGGAATAAGCTTTATGACCTACAACATAAGGATGCAAATAACGTCTTTCACTTCTGCTCTGTGAGCAGTTTTTTCCAACCAGCTCAAGCCATTTCGCGACGATAAACGTAGGACGTCCTTATCGTGTGCATCTTAGTTAAGTAAAAAATAAAACTTATCTCATTGATAATCTCCGTTTTGAAACTCCGTTAAAAATAGCAATTATTTTATAATTATGATGCGGCAACTTAAAGATAATAATTATAATTATTTAATAAGAAAATTTGAAAAAACATTTAACCTTTCAAATTTTCTTATTTAATAAGCGAACATGTAAAACAAACTTTAAAATAATTTGATACTTAATTAATCACTAACTATATAATAAGGGAAAATAAGCTTTGTATTCATTGTGCAACGACTGACAACAAGTTTAAGACATCTTCAACAACATCGCACAAAATGGAGTCAAATTTTGAATATACAATCGACAAAGTCGACAATGATATGAAATTTGAAAAATTAAATTATTAAGTATACACAACTCATATTTAATCATGCATTTTGTAATGATTTGTCATGTTTTCCTGTATTTCCTAACTTTCAAAAATAGACGAATAGAAGAAAACGTGTGAACTCATCAATCAGAAACGTAAAACCAAAAGTTAATAAGTCTTAAAAATTAAGTTTTTCTTCTTAATTTATTTTAAGTTTTAGTGTTAGTTTTTAATATTAGTTGTAGTTTAATGTTAGTTGTTTTAATGTTATTAAAACTACTATCTATTTAAATTAAAAAAAAGTTAATTATACTATGGTGCGACAATGACTAAATTTAAAATGTTCTATCTGCAGAAAGTAGAATACGAATGGTAAGGACCAATTATTATTTAAATCATCGACATGAGCATGAAAAATAAGAAAACTAAAAATCTATAAGTATACATTATAAGATTTTCTTACGCATGACATTGAAAATCGTCCCTCATCGTCTAAATTGTAAATTTCTAGTTAAAAAAGATGACCGTTGTGCAATATTGCTGTCTAGTGATACAAGGACTTTTATATGTTTCTCATCATTATTTTTCCATTAGAATGCTACTCACATAAGTTTCAGAACTACTGTCAACTGGAATGTCTGATGAAGCAATTACGGCAGGTGGCGTAGAATTATTGATGTCTATAACAGGTGAATGTCCGTCAGTTTCTTCTACATCAAGGGAATCTCCGTCAATTTCATCTGTCTCAAGTGGACTTTCGTTAGTCTCATCTGTGTTATTTGCATCATCATCAGTTTCAACTACATCATGTGTATCTCCATCATCAGTTTCAACTACATCATGTGCATCTCCATCAGTTTCATCTACATCATGTATATCTTCATAGGTTTTGCCTGAATCAGCTGAATCTACATTATAAGTTTCTTGAGGCATTGGAACCGCCCATGTAATAGTCACCATGGACAGAGCGACTACACAAGCGAGTAACTGAAAAAAGGTACAAAATGAGATTCTTTATTTTCTCAGAAAACATGAATCTTTCAAAGTTTCAAATTTCCAACCAAATCTGAGTTATTATTGCCGTAATATTACACTAAATTCTCCAAGGCCAAAGAGGACGCGGCAACTCGCAAGGATTGAGCAAGTTGGAGATGCATTTAGTGATCCCCTTTATGACATAAAATCAAGACTAAATTCAATTAAAGAATTATATGAACTTACCAAAATAACAGTCCTCATTTTTCTGTACCGAGTTCTAACAAAGACGATGTCAGGTTCTAGAATAAATGCAATATCCTATGCACGTCTTTTTATAGCTGAAGGATCCTTTAAATTTAAGGAAACAAAACATAATGGTTTTGATAACATAATTTATTCAGCTAATAGGGGTTCCAATTACAAAGTACATACCTAACTTGTCATTATTTAGAAAATTCCAGAAAAATGTAGGTTTTTATTTATTACCTACTGGGGAAATACAAAAGGTTTCCCTGGGAGGGTGTCTTACTTCACTAATACTGCCCTGATGATCACCATCAGCTCCTGGATCCTCCTGAAGAACTTCTAGATCCGCTAAATGCGCCTTCGGGTCTGATCGGTTCGGTGCGTTTACGTTCCTGCAATAAATCTGTAAAGATTCTTTACCGAGTTCACGTAATTAAATGAGAGCTTCTTGATTAAAATGTTTTGGTACAGATTACGATAGCAAACGCATACACACGTCTCTGTACAGAATTGAAAACACACCGTCCCGATCAAGAAGGTGCCTAAGAGACCAATCCGTACCTCCTTTGTGAACACCTCCTGAAACCAACTATATGAAAAAATGTAGTCACTGATAGTTCATTCTTATTCTTTAATCTTTGATTTGAATAAAATTTGCGACACAGATAGATCCAAATCTTGAGTAAAAATTTTAATATTTTTTATTCTGGTCTGGTACGTGAGACAAACTCCAAATTTTTTTGCACGGGAATTGAAAATGGGACCTAGTTTAACAGCCGCTCCTGATATTACTACACCAACGAGACTTTATTATTTTATTGAGCGACTAATTACATCATTGATGACTATTTATTCATATACCCGCATCTATTTCTGATAAAAGAATTAATGGGAAATAAATCCACAACAAATCTTAATTGCGCCGGTGCGTGGTAGTGACATTGGCAAGTATTGAAGTAAAACGTCGTAAATAAACATGGACTTAATAGTCTGAAATCACCAACACGCAGTGATTACTGTTCAATCCTTCTCTTTATAAGAAGAGGCCTTTGCCCTGCAGTGGGACAGTTACTGGTTGATTTATTATTATTTTTAATTTGGAATAACCTGCGTATATAGCCGTCTCTAGAAATGACGTCATTATTCACATGTCCATTATAATCAAAAAGTTTTAATGTCCATTGAGATTATATCCACAACTACATTTACAACTAACTGGTTTACACATTAAACCTAACTTATTATTTGGCTGAGTGAGCTACTAAAAGGAATAATATTTATCTAATCGTAACTTTGAAAGGGTCAAGGGGGTTACCCTTGAACTACGAATCTAATCCCGAGCTCATCAGCAGTGAGCCAGTGATAGCCTAGCGAGGTGAATATGACCTAAATGTGAGTATGAGAAAATCATGTGCGTATTAAAAAAATATTGTCACTGGTAAAGAAAATTATCGTGGCGAAACCAACCATTTAAGAGATATTCTTGACGTTGTGGAAAATCATGTCAGGGGCCTACGAGTGGTTAAATCTTTGACACTGGTTGTTTATCTACAAAACGATAAGAAAAAGAGAAGAAGAAAACTCATTGTAACCTTACTGCAAGGCGCGTGCCAATGAGCGAATTGTTTCCTAGCTGATTATAGAATTGACAATTTACACGTAATAAAAAAATGATTCGAAACGTAAATCATGAGTAACCCTCCTCCTCTCAATTCGTGTTGGAAATAGGTATTATCAAAGGTAAAATAAAGTCGAATAACATCTAAATGCACTCTAGACATGTTTAATTTATATTTTAGATTAATGTCAATTAAAACAGCCAACCTAAAAAGCAGCTTAGTAGGTATCTGAATTCTGAAATGTCTGAAAAAATACGACTAAACAGAATGACACCCTCAATTTCAAAGTAGAGAATCTTTGCCTTTTTGAAATAAATAATATGCCTACCTCTATAAATAAATAAACCAGCCTCTAACTGTCCCACTAAAGGGCTGGCCACTTCTTATACAGAGAAGGATCGAACTATAATAACCACGCTAGTTCACTGCCTATAGGTGATTTCGGATTATTAAGTCCAGTTCGGCCCATTAAAACATCGTAAGGAAATAGGAACGATATTTTTCTTCACCGTTTGTCAGTGGTGTCTTAAATTAACTAAAAAAGTACATATTTAACATTGAAAAAGTCACATTGGTACAGGTCAGGTTCGAACCTACGAACCTACGTGCTTGCAAAACGGGTCCGTTACCAATGCGCCCCCATGATAAACGATATACTGATTTCAGAGTTGGTCCCATAGTAAAAGTTGTTCATAATGATGAGTTTAATGACCCTTTTTTAGGTGGTCGGTGTTTTACAAATAACCCTGTACGTATAATAATAAATGTGTTATGAAATTTGTGGAATCATGTAAGACCTTTCTCGATTCTGACTAGTAAGTTAGAGATGTCAGGTATTAAGTAAGCTACCACTAAGCTATAAAGACTTAAGGTACCTAACTACATACCCAATACTCTCACAATTCAGCGAGCCCTTACAGCTATTAATAATGTACTAGCTCCTTTAGCTCGGGTCCGCTGCTGAATTATTTCAGTGTTCGTATGTGGTTAGTACGTTTGTTTTTGAGAAATCGATCTCACAAATCAAACAGAAAAGTATGTTTGTAATCCCCTTTTGTTGTAAAGTTTCTCATTAATTAAAAACTTACCTACTTTATTTAAGAGAATTTTTGTTAGATTATAAATGTCAAACAAATAAGTTAAATTGCTTAAATAAATGGTAATCTCCAATTTTTAAGAATGACTGCCTCGTTTGTCTAGTAGTAGCAAGCGCGACTGTTGAGCACGACGTCCTGGGTTCGATCCCTGGGTCGGGCAAAGTGTTATTGGATTTTTATTTATTTATTAGGAAATTTACAGTAGCAGCACAGAGTCTGGAATTAAGCCCAGTTAATGGCAATAGGCTCGCCCCCTATTACATGCGACTTATAACATAGCCGGTGAAACGTGGATGTACTGCACACCTCTGCCTATCCCCTCTGGGGAATACAGGCGAATTTAAGAATCATATTTTCTTCTGAATCCATGGTTGAAATTTGCATGACGCTGTCCCTTTCACCGGTGTATAGAGCCATAATGTCCTAATTAACAATGTAGTAATTATTAATTAACTGCAATTAGTAATTAATTGTGTGTTATGTCAGTGTTTGTTTCGATGATAATTATGACATAATTGCTTTAAACAATAGCTTACAGAATAGCCAATTATGCGAGCTATGGAGTCTCTTTGAGGATATCACATGAAATAACATAGCATAGATATAAGAGCAAGATTAAATGTCAGTGACCTGGCTGTCTTAAGGACACAATAAGTCCAATGTATCTTGATTGTTATGACATACGGTACCGAGACAGAGTTTGTAATTGATATTTTAGTCTATTTCAAAATCTCTCGGCGCACAATGAAGCAAAATATACTTGAAAATATTTAAAGTATAAAACCAGAAAATAAGTTACCGATATAACTCAAAAAATAAGCAATCTAAAGTAGAAATGGGCTAGCCATCTGTCTAGCGGGCTGATGGTTATTAGAGTAGATGAGTCTTCAAGTGGAGATAACGAACTAGCAAACGTACGGTTGCCTTGCTCCTAACCTGGGAACGTGGACTTAAAAAACTCACCACTCTTAAGATTACAATCGCTTGCACCCGGCGTCCGAACGTAAGGCTAGCCTCGCCCCTACGCACATATCACTGTTCAAAGCATTTTGATCACAAAGTGGTGTACCGTTCATGTCCGCGATAGTACAATAATAGACCATGATGAATTAGGTTGATGAGTACAACATTTTTATCAAACGGTGTAAATTGTGATGAAAGTCAGTTTGGAATCAGTACGAAGAAAAAAATTAACTAGACATAGAAACAACTACGACATCACAATATTGACAATACCAAAATAAACGCCCTACTAACAGCTAAGCTAACAATATCCATTAAAGTTTGGAAACAAGCTCTCTAAAAACAGCGGCGCTTAAAGCTGTTACAGTAACAGTTACATTTATTCAACCCTTGTGAGATGACGCGGCTATTTATAGTGCTAGTTATACACCTACAGTTAGAAGCTTTTTAGTAGATGAGAATATTGGAGTGTCAGGGTATTTGAGGGTTACCCTTGGAAAGGCAGCTGAGTTATTCATGTCCGCTTGTCTAAATATGTGTATGTTTGCCTTCTCTCGTCTCTAATATTACCTTTGCTGACAGGGTCCACCTAACACCAACAGGCAAGATGATCTATTATATCAAACCTACCACCTTAGTATCATTGTAGAAAGCAAGAAAGAAAAAAAAACTTGGTTTTGAAAATGAGTTCGAAACTAGTCGGGCACTCACAAAAATCAATGCGTTCGAAAACTAATTATTTGCTTAGATTTTTCAAGACGTGATTTTGTATTAAGTTTTTAAGCTATTGACTGCATAAATAAATAATTATTATTGCACAAGTTGATAAAAAATGCTATGCAATAGCTTTACCGCGGCAGTCCCCGAGTGCCACACGTTATTTGTATTTCTTTTTCTTTCTTTCTTTTGAATAAAATAAAATAACCACTACCAGTCCGACGTGAAAAAAATAATTGCGAGATAGATAATTGAGGAAGCCTTTTGTTTAGTTGTTTAGAAAAATTTTGCAATTTTATTTTTCTTCCTACTAAACTATACTATACCAAAATTATGAATAAATATTTTTTACTTTATTTCTTTCTTTACTGTGTTCCTAATAAGTGAATAATAGGTATAAATTGTAACGTGAACAAAGCACAAATAACCGGCTAAGTGTTGGTTAAGTGTCCTGTCACAGCTAGGTACAGGCTACAGCGCCTGCGTTTCAAAGTTTAAATTTAAACTTAGCCGTAGTACGTAGCTTAAATTGTACTTTGAGTTGTGTCTCGCCAGTATTTGAAATTAATTCCATATGGCAACTTCCTCTTAGTAAAGTTCTGCTACTGATAGTATTTTAGAACTAACCTGGTGGTTTTATAATACAAAAAGGTGTTTTTTTCTAAATCAGACATATATTTTTAAATCTATCTACACAGGGTTATTTGTAAAACACCAGCATCCTTGAAAGGGGTCATTAAACTCATCTTTATGAACAACTTTTACTATGGGACCAACCCTGAAATTGCAAAAAAAATCAGCTGTTCCATACATTTTATTGATTCATGTGAACATAAATGTATAGAACAGCTGATTTTTTTTGCAATTTCAGGATTGGTTCCATAGTAAAAGTTGTTCATAGAGTTTAATGACCCCTTTTAAGGATGCAGGGCACGATATTGATATTAAGTGCCTTAGGTTAGGTTGGTTGAAACAAAAAAAAACCCTGAAAAAGTGCAAATGTGGTAGACCCACAAACGATAAACTTCATTGACCTTACCGAATTCAAAACTTCCTTTAGTCAGATCGACATTTATTTACATTTTTATCTACAGAATATAGAAATCTACAGATGTTGAACTAACTGCAAAAATCGAGGGCAAACCAAAAATTCGATTACGCAAAGACAAAAGGTTCTGCCTTTAACTTACAAATAGTCTGATATCTTGAACCCTCACATAAATTAAAAGACTACCCAAGTAAGGCCAAGGTATGTAGGTTAAGTACCAAGAAGTAAAACTGCCTGTATTATCTCGTTTGACAGTTAGCGGTGGCCAATCTTGGTCGTAACTCCGTCGTGACGTGACGATGAGATTGGGATGGGTGTTAATTCAAGCGGCGATGAAACTAATGAATCTCTTTTTATGAGTTCATTAGCGTTTCGCCCGTGACTTTGTTCGCGTGGATTTCGGATTTTTTATTCCTTTTTTTCGTTTACTCAATATTTCTTTCTAATTTCAATAATATAGGTGTACATTGGCTATCAGTTAGTTAGTCACGGTACTGCTTCATAGGTATAAGATTAGTTAATCAGGTGTCTAAGTATTACAAGGAACTCAGGATAGGGAAGACGTGGTGCGGAATCTACTGAGACTTAAAAGGCGCAAATATAGTACCTAAGATGGCGGATAGGTAATTATTTGAGCCTTTTGGGGTCAAGACGCTGGGACCGTAGGGCCCGTAAAATTTACATAGATTAATCGGACGGTCAAGGCATCTCGTGACCAAAATGCTGGTCGGTATTTTGCCCAAAAGCGAGCGAGGTAATGCAGCTAGCATTTTGGAAATGTTGCCTACAGTTAGCGATCTTTTAGTCTAAGTTATATTTTAATCATATTTCTAGATGAATGTGTAGAACTGTGCTCAACTGAT
Organism: Protodeltote pygarga; assembly: GCA_936450705.2. NCBI lineage: Eukaryota > Metazoa > Arthropoda > Insecta > Lepidoptera > Noctuidae > Protodeltote > Protodeltote pygarga. Next base: position 2,434,382 of record OW388257.2, on the reverse strand, counting down.
TTGTTTAATCTGAAAGTAACTTATTACATAATAAATATCGTTTAAATGAGACCGCTTCAACTGAAACCCCACCTTTATCTTAGGTCAGCAAGAGTTCATTTACAGCAGAAGTTATCCGCATGACAGATCACTTTCCACTTGATTAAACAATTAACTTTGTTACTTTCATGCTGAGATGTAAGGAAATAAAGATACGGTGAACAGGAATGTTTTATTCTAGTTTTATTGTTCAGGATTAAGAAACAAACACTACGATGTAGATAACAGCTGTTTAAGGCTTTTTTTTATTGGTTTTAGAGTTCTTCACATCAGTAATAATTGGCTGGCTTGACTAAGTAGATCCTTTTACAGAATATCAAGCCATTACCGCTGACTTAGCGTAAGCGAAAAAATCAAATTCTGCGGCAGAAGTTTTTTTAAAAATATTTCCGTCAATTATTGTTCTATTGAAATGAAATTTACCTTAAAGTCATAATATACAGGGTTATTTGTAAAACACTGGCAACCTGAAAAGGGGTCTTTAAACTCATCATTATGAACAACTTTTACTATGGGACCTACCCTGAAATCGCAAAAAAAACAGCTGTTCCATACATTTATGTTCACATAACTCAACAAAATGTAGGTATGGAACAGCTTATTATTTTTTGCGATTTCAGGGTTGGTCCCATAATAAAAGTTGTTCATAATGATGAGTTTAATGGCCCTTTTCAGGTTGCGGGTGTTTTACAAATAACCCTGTATAGATATTGTAAAAAAATATGTTTAGGCAAGTTTTATGTGTGAAAACTTGTTCTGATCAAACTGATAATTTTGCTGAAACTTTGTAATGTTATTCTTTTTCTTAACTTGGCTTGGTTGTGTTTTTATTGTGACGTAACTATGTCCACCACAAACACACATACATACACACCTGGGCAGCCTTTACCTAGAATTGGTCTATTAAAAAATTAACATTACAAAGCAAATTTTTCGCTTCAATCGACAATTTCGCTCCCATGGTCAACAGCAGTTTATGGCGTCCTAATCTCTGTTAGACGTTAGAGCTGTCAGTTCATGCGGGCGTGACGGGCGTGCTCACTATCAAAGCATTTTCGACAACTCAACGGACAATAGCCACGTTGCCATGGAAACAGAAATTTGGATATTCTCATTAGTATTTCGACAATTCATTGTGGTAGTTACGAATTTCAGTGAAACCATTTTGTAGGAATTAATTTTTAATCATCATCTGCCTAGCCTTTTCCCAACTATGTTGGGGTCGGCTTCCAGTCTTACCGGATGCAGCTGAATACCCGTGTTTTACATGGAGCGACTGCCTATCAGACCTCCACAACCCAGTTACTGGGTTACACGATACCCCTTGGCAAGACTGGTTGTCAGACTTTCGGGTTTCTGACTACCCGTAACGACTGTCAAAGATCTACAATTGACAGCCGGGGCCAACAGCTTAACGTGCTATCCGAGGCACGGAGAGTGATAATTAATTTATAAAACGCACATAACTCACGAAAAGTCATAGATGCGCGCCTTGGGTTCGAACCCGAGACCTCTGACTTGCCAGTCAACGGTCACCACCACTAGGCTATCACGACTCGATGTAGGAATTAATTTTTAATGATATTTCTATTCCTTTTTGTGTATTAACAAACATGGATTCTTTAATTAAGTAATGTTATATGAAAAGTGAAGTATACATTTATTTACATAACATAAAAGATAAAACAAAATAAAATTAATATAGGTATTAAGTACGTTGAATATATTAAATCAGTAAATATAGTAATGAAAAATCGAACTAAACCAATTGAAGGAGAATAAAATTACAAAGTTTAAGAACAATTTTAGCTTGATTGAAACATGTTTTCAAATAAAAAAAATGGCATAAAGTAAAAGATCAAGCTACAAAAAACAAAAAAAAAGCATCGAATCACAAACTGAAAAGAAAATGGCACTGAAATACTTTGTATTTGCCTATTTATTATAAATAAACATATCATATATTATTAATTAATTGAATTAATTTACATCTACGCGAACAACCGCATTATATGCAACAAATAAATTCTCTAAATACACATTAACTAAATTAAACCGCTCTAAAACACTTCGAAAAACCGAACAACAATATAATAAAATTCAAGTAAAACCACGAAATAAATCAACCCCTTCAGGTTGTACAGTACACTTACCTTTAAATTGGAAACTTCTATAAATTAAAAGCAAGCCAAATAATGAAGTGGCAGCCCAAAAAGTTGGTAACCCCTGACTTATTGTCGGACATAAATTACGATAAGTTTTGACAATAAATCTTTTGAGCTTGATCGCGATATTGCCGCTGGATGCGAATTGAGTGTATATTCACAGTGATATTAGACGATAAAGATATACTTATAATAATGTCCTCCTGACCGAATTTCAAGTTATGGACACAGTTATGGACTTTTAAAGAGTGCACAAAAGTAGCGCGCTTTGGGAGAGACCTATGTTCATTATTCAGCAGTCGACTAAAACTGATGATGACGGAATTTCGGTCACAACGGTCTCAGCAAAGGTTAGCCATTTATGCAGGAGATATTATAATGCAAAAGGGTGTGCGCAAACACAGGTGCACTCTCTATTTCCTCTCACTCTTATAATCTGATAGGACGGTCATCCGTAGTAACATACAACCTGATTTTTTAGACACCAGCCAAATTTTAGGAGTAAGGGGTAGTAAGGACCATGAAAGTGAACAATTTACCCCAAGGAAATTCCCCAGGTCGAAATCTGAAAATTAAAAATTGACTTTTCATACAAAGTCACATGACTCACTTTTGTACGAAAAGTTGAATTTTCGTTTTCAGATTTCGACCAATGTTCCTCGGGGAAAGTAGTTCAGTTTCATACCAGATTGCCTCCTAAAATTTGGTTGGTCATTAAAAATTCAGTTTGTTTATTACATATTTCAATTTCAACAGCACGGATTGACGATCACAAACCTTTATTCACATCTAGAATAACATTTTCGATAGTAAACTCTCAATATTCTCGATTCGTTTCTCGTCAAAAATGTAATAAATTGAACGGGTTTTAAGCTTCGTTTAAGCCAAAGCCATACAAACAGGAAACGGAAACAGCCGTTTAGCCAATGAGAAATGGTTGAGTCTTTTTCTGGTGAGCGGAAAAGAGTTTGCGAAAGCTGATGGATAGGAACGTGTAGTTAAGTTTAGAGATCCCTAATAAAATGTTAGTTAAGATTATTCTAGAAATTACTGCGGAATGTATCGTGGTGGCGTTTGTTACGGACGGATTCGAATCTGGCATGAGCCAATGTGGCCTTTTCAATGTTCAACTTTCTTAGCCAATCTAAGACAACATTGCCTACAGTGAAGGGAAAATATCGTGAGGAAGCCTGAACTTAATATTCTGAAATTGCCTATAAGCAGTGAAGCAGCGGTGGCGATTATTGTTCGATCCTTTTCTGTATGAAAAGAGGCCTTTGACCTGCAGTGGGATAGTTACAGGCTGGTTTACAATTCCCAACAAAAAAAGAGGGGAGTGTGTGTATTTGTTTGTCTGAGGCATCGTAGCTATTAAGCGGATGAACCGATTTTGATTTAGTCCTTTTTTATTTCAAAGGTGACTTGATTGATTTAGTTTTTTATTTGAAAGATGACTTGGGTTTTTTTAATACTTAATTTATACTAGATGCGGAGGAGTACTTTCTTTGACGCATAATAATTATCCTTTCAATTTCTTTTCTTTTTATTGTTTTGTATAGGCAAGTGTATATAATAAATAAATCAGCCTATAACTGTCCCAATGTAGGGCAAAGGCCTCTTCTCATACATAAGTGTATATAGTTATATTTAATTTAAGAATAATGTTGTAAATAGATCTCGTAAATATTTAAACTCGTGAACATTTTTGTCAAACCTTATAATTTCTAAAATACGGAACCAAAATACCGTCACAAAGCCCGAACACCCACTAAACTAGTTGAATGGAAACTAAATTTCCGATAGATTTGTATTTTTACGAATTGAAAACGTTCTACGAGTTTCTTTGAGCGAGCGCAGGTAATGAGAAGAGCTGTAATTCCGTGAATATGGGAGCGTTGGGAGCGAAGAGAAAGGAATTCTTCAAATGTTTCGATTATTATCGAATAGCAGTGAAATGTGGAATGAGTTTTTGGGAATGTTGATACAGGTTTTGAAATGGGAATTTTGGAAAGCTATTTTATAATATATTCCTATAGAGAATTGGTGCGGTGGGTCGTTGATTACTTTGACTATCTTTCTCTCTGTAATGGTTCTAGGTAGGTACTTAAATTTTTTGACACCGAGCAAGTATGGAAGCCGACCCTATCAGAATAACATTAAGCTATAATTCAACAACATACTACGCAAAGCCACAGATAGAAGCTAGTTTTTTATAATTATGAAAAATTTTACTTACTCAGAAGTTCATTTAAGATTTAATTAGGTTATACTGCGCTTCTACCTCAATATTAGCAAATAGCTAAATACTTGTAGACCTTTAAAGTGCTACGATTAGGACGTGGTAACTTGAAAATAAGCCCTGACCACACACCCTCTTTTGTGACTATTTCTGTATAAAGAATCTGCCCAAAAATAGACAGCATTTGTTTTCTTAGTAATATAAGTTCTTTATACAATTATTAAAAAACAAAAAACCCGACTGCTAACTAAAAAGAAAGAAACAATTAATTATTGCTAACGATATTTAAACATTTGTATATATTTTTGTGATCCCCTTTTAATTATCTTAATTTTGATAGATTTGGTAATTATTTTATTAATTAACGTATTACTATTAGGTACGCACCAAAAATCCGCCATTTTTTTTTTCAAACACCTATTTAAGAACACTGGGGTTGTTAAGACGAATATAACGATACCCTTGCCGTCGAAATCCATCCACCCATTTGGTAGATACAAGGTAATAAAGAAACTTACAAGAAACAAATAAATATACATACAAGATACGCGCGAAAAACATAACCCTTCCTGGCAGTCGAGTTCGACTTTCAAATTGTAGTCTTTCTGCATTTTCCTGCATAGTGTTTCTTATCAGACTCACAATAAAATAACCTAGTACTACAATACATTGTAGTTGAACAAATTTGCTGACTGTTAATATCTCATAAACAAGTTTACAGTGCAGTAGCATTTCAAATTGTCACATTAAATAAAGATGCTTTATAGTTCATAAACTTCAATAACGAACGAAATAGTGGAATTTAAACTTTATTTCACAGTAATTAGAGTCTTATCAGGATTTTGAAATGTAATTATCATAGTTATTGCAGTTTTATCTTTTCTATCTTGTGTTCATTACTCATCCTTAACGTCTAGTGTAACGTAATTAGAATCTTTAAAATGCTATAAGGTAATAATTAATCAATTTTTTTTACAATTTTCATTTAATTATTTACATTTATCTGCTATTGTTTTGATCGTATCTGAAGGGTTAAAATTTCTATGATTATAGAAATTTCTATTCTCCAAAAAATCTGACTAGATACTTAATTATTTATTTACATCTCTGATAGCTTCAATCTATTTTAAAATACTCATCCATCACTGTAATATTATTAGCATTTTTAGAAAGAACTCTATGCCTATAACAAATTCTGTTCGTAACTAGTTATATGTCTTGTTTATACATTTTCCACCTTGAAAATTACAAATGCATTATGCTTTGAATTTGGTTTATCGCCTTTTACCCATCTTTTCCGCACGACCGGGTCGAAGGACCAAAAGCCTACCTTTCGACCCTCGTCACTCATCTTCCTTTTAACCGCAACAATCTCTTATCACGATGTTTCTAAAGCTATCGTTTAAAGTTTCACCGCTTAAAATGTACAGAAATATATTTTGTGCTATTATTTTATATTTTTTTACCCCATTAGGTTTTTTTTACATAACTACAGCGTGATAAAGTTGTTTAACAACGAGTACTAAAAAAAAACTTAGTCCAATGCTAGTCTAGTAATAATTGCCACGCTTGGTAAGTGGGTTGGCGATCGCAGTAGCAGATGATTGTTAATTTACAGAAAGATGCTGCTGCCTATCCTCCAAATCATTCCCTTTGTCGCTTCTTACGACACCCGCGGGACGAGTGGGGGTGTGTCTATTCTCAAGCCGGAAACCACACGACTTCCTTTTCCTTTAGTAAATGTAATTTTAAAAGAAAAATCCCATGAAATATCTCAAATTACGAACTTTCGGCATCTGTTTTTATATTCGTTTTAAGCTGCAACAAACTTTGGCTAAATTACAGCTACAAACCGAGCGAATGACGGACACTTTGAAGCTTCAACATTGCATAATAGTTCGTTAAAATGTTTTCGTTGCATCGTGTTAAAATTCAAGAGGTTTCGAGTAAGTTTGTAGTTAACTGTTCCGGTGATAGTGGTTGATGGTTTTGGCTAAGTGATGGGTGTGGAAATGTATAAGGTAGATAATGCAGTGGATTGAAAAGATTAGAGGTTTTGGTTTTACGTTTCATTTATTTAGCGTCTATTCATAGCATCATTACTAATCATACGTATAGTAGAACTAATAGTACTTTATAGTTCTATTATAACTACTAATAGTATATTTTGTGAAATTTTTACATGTTTTAGCACATATTGTTAGCTTATTAAATATAAATAATTTCATATATTTTAATAATAAACATAATTTCCTTATAGATTTACTTTCCGTATCCCCATCACTGTCCCATTAATATTATATATATATATATATTGTATTTATTATTTGTATAAATAATGTAGTTTATTTATGTGTTTTAAATTGTGTGTAAGTATACACTAATACTTTTTAATCACTGTAGAAATTGTAAGGGCATATGTAGACCAGTTTTCCTATCCTAAATAAAATATAAAAAAAATACATTTATTAAGAATTAACTGAGTTATTAAGGCTCCTTTTTTCCCGAAAACTCGAACAAATTTATGGACACATTTCTACCGTACTACAATTATACGCTGCGCAAGCGAAACGATTGTCAATGAAAATCATTTCCTGCGCTCCCTGTCTTTCTTTACGGCCTAGAGTAGGAGCCTACGCGACGAGCGACGAGTCGACAATAATGGAAATCTAACGCGTGCGAGCGAGCGCAATGGATTAAAATACCTTCGCCTTCATTGGTAGCCGTCCGTACGTAGGCGCCTAAAATCGTATAACATCACGCTTGTATTTCGTGTTTGTAGGGTTAGGTAGTATTTTACATCCACATTTCGCAACCTATGTCATAAATCCCATTTATGGGTTCTACACACCATTCCACCTTCAAGCTCGACGATCAGTGACCAGCGGTAAGTCGTCAGGCCCGCGTAGGTACGTACACAATACATGTTAATGCACCGGCGCGGCGACACGTTTCAATAGGAAACAGAATCCAAGACTAGACCAAAGAGGTACCTATTCACGTTTTTAGATCGATTGAAATACGTTAGTAAATTTGCGCGGGATCCGAGTGACTTAGTAACTGATGCCGGGCGCATGCGCGTACTGGGCGGGCGGCAAGATTGCCAGATGTTATTTCCATTTTTCCCCATTTTTATTTATTTTCCCAAAACAATACTTAATTAAAAAGATTTTTTTGTCTTCCTATCAACAAAATAAAATACTTTTGTTAGGTTTTTAATTAGTTATTATTTTTTACATAATAAATGTAGGTAGGTACTAAACTTTTTAATCATATCAGTAGTCGGGTCAAACGGTCAAAACCGCACACAACCCGGGCTGGTAAGTCCATAACTAAGATATTCATATTATTTACCCTTATTATTCCTAATTTTTTTTCTAAAAATAATTTTCCCATATTACCTACAAAAACGAAATATTACCCCTTAATCGAGATAATAACCCCCAATCTGGTAACTCTAACAAGACTACTCGCTAGTCGCTGTGAAGTTAGCTGCTGCTGACATTGCGCATAAACACGCGTTTTAAATGTTTCTACTGTACGCTTAAAAACGCGAGGGATTACCAATTATTTTCTAATACACACATGAACTCGAAACCGATCGATGAAATCCCACTTGAAATCAGCGTACCTACCTACCATTAGCCATAGCCACGTATTCATTACAAACAGTTTACAAAAAACACGGTTTCGGAAACAGAATCTAAGTGATTCAGAAAAAAACGTTAGGTTAAACTAGCTAACTAACTACTTAACTAGCATGCTAGAGCCGAGGTATGTTTCTCGACAGTTCGACACCATACAGTAAGTAAGCTGAAACCATTGAATAATAACAGCTGAAACATTGTTTGCCACTGAATACGTAGCTGTAGCTAAATTGAAAAACAATTGTTTATTGTTAATTTTAGAAAAATAAGTGTCTGAAACATTTGAGACAGTTACGGTAACTCATACTGAGTTTTTCGGTATGTTTCCATGCTCTGGCGGTGGGGAGTAAGCTTAAACATTTTAAGGACGGAACAACAGCTTCTAAACAAAATGCATGGGAGTCATTGATATACAAAAGACCCATGGGAGTTGAGATAAAGATAAAGCCGATATTAGGTACCTACTTTCAATAAATCAATTGAACCTATTGAAGTAAACAAAAATTTAGTAGGTACTCACAATTCCATGATCTGGGTTCATCCGTAGGTAGGTACTGTTTTTGTAGGATACACAGAAATAGGCGCACACACAAACACACCACATTTTTATTGTTATTTGATATACTTTTTCCGAAGCACTCATCACTCATTGATAAAAAAAAATATGCTACCTTCATGGGCTAGGCGTATGTCCGGCAGTGGACTGCGATAATCTGATTACATTGTTTTTTTTTATTACAGCACTAATGATTATTGTTTTTTTGACACTTATTGAGATAGGTACCTATTCGTATTTTTTTGATGATAGAACCGTGCACTCGCCGATTGAACACATAGGTACCTACCTACAGTTTTATTAATTTAACAGTGCACGTAAAAATAATGTTGTTAATACTATTAATAGGAGAAATGGAGGGAGGGAAGAGAGACTTTTGCCTTGCAGTGGGACTTAACGGGCTCGTAATTAATAGGAATGCACGTTCGCTCGGTAGCATCCTTCGTGTCTAGGTAGGTAGGTACCTAGTTTGCCGCGCTCAGACATTGAAAAGGCTAACTTCTGAGTTACCGTAGATTAGTAAATTAAAAGAACTGTAGGTAGTACGTAGGTAGACCGTACTGGCTATGCAGTGAGTCGCACAGTCGCGCGTGTTTGCGAAGTTTGAGCAGGTAGGTACCTAGGTAGTAGCTCGTCACAGAACTCACACTCACGCATGCTAGTCACTTAAGCAGCCGGGTCAGTGTCGTTTCAGGGATGATTTTTGCACGATTGTTTTGGAAACATAGGTAGGTAGGTACTACGTCACGTATTGTGATACTGCATTCGTAATTTTCACTTCACTTAGGTAATAAACATACCAACACCAACACCAACACGTGATTGTGAACGCCACTCGGTACAACACGTAAACATTACGTAATTAACAAACTCCCGTTGGCGTAATGATTCTTCGCCACGCCACGCTGTCCGCACCACTCGTCGCACTGGCACGTGGCGACACCGACCCGACAGCGCATGCGCGGGGTGCGCGGATAGGTCGGTCGCACGGGATTGGTGGAACCGGCCGGCGAAATTGCGCGGCTTGCCCAGTGACAGCGCAGCGTAGCCGTTCGGCGTCTTTATGAATGCAATTCAAAGAGTAGCCGCATACGTATGTGTGCGTAAAACTACTGCGATCACATGATTGTCAATGTCGTTGAACTTTCTTACCAAATATTGCAGTTTTTGATGGACAATCTTAACATCATTAAAAAAATTTTTTTTTTTCGATAGATCCTTTCTATTACAGTAACTGATGAAGCTCCTTAAGTTTCTACAGTAATTAAAAAATATCGGTATCTTATATAATTATGTATTAGTTCATAAGTTAAATAAATAATTTTATGCGCACCACAGACGGCCCCTTGTGATTTCTACACACTCCAGTCCATTCAAGGTTGTCTGGAAGAGAACGCCATGCTGCGATAAGACCGCCAATTGTACTTTTCTCTATTTTTTAATGTATATTTTAAATGTATTTTTTTGGTGTGCAATAAAGAGGATTTGTATTGTATTGTATTGTATAAATATTTAATAAGAAATTTGAAAAAAAACAACTGATACGGATGGGATTCGAACCCACCCCCATACTGATGGGATACGGTGGCTCAGCGGTTAGAGCGTCGGCACGGTACGCCGAAGATCGTGGGTTCGAATCCCATCCGTATCAGTAGTTTTTTCAAATTTCTTATTAAATATTTATACTAATAGTACTTTAGAAGTAGTAGAACAAATAATATATTCCTATAAAACAGAATAACTATGACTAAATAACAGACGTCGCACAGCATAAACTGGCCTAAGCAGAGATTCTTTGAGTAGCCTGAAGATAAGTAAGGTACTAAGAAAGATTTTTTATATCCACCCCTAAGAAAAAAAAAACTGAAAACCACTTAAACACAATTGCGAGCGAAGCGCTAGTTATCAATATTTGGGCTAAACCATGGCTAAACACTAAACACTCATAGAAACATATCGAAAAATAAACCGCAAAAAAATCAATATTTGCTTTTATTTATATCTTAATCTAAGCTTCAAATACAAACAACAAGAAAACCATCTGAATTTAAATTACAAATCAAGTAAATCCAAGTAGAATATTAATTCCAATTTTATATTACAGAAAACAGAATTCAGTTTTCAGACCGGAAATTAAAAGCCAATAGGCTGAAAACGCGTATCACGGACAATCGCATTCAGCCGCTGAAAAAAAGTCAGCCATGTTTAGGACACGCATTACAAAGAGTTCTGTAGCTTGTTCTAAAAAAAAAGGTAGGAGAATTTAAAAAATTTAATATTTAAGTATTCAGCGAGACAATCCAGCCAGTATTTTGGGGACGTTGCTTGCCTGTTTTTAGCGGTCTTTTAGACTATGGTTTATTTATTTTTCTGTTTTCTTTTTAAGGAAAGTTAGTTTTGTATACTTATACATAATGTATAGATAGTTTTGTTTAATATTGTTTTCAATTTTTAAGTTATTTAAATAAAATATAAATTACCTAAAATGTATTAAAACGTATTTTCATCCAATAAAAAATACGCATGTAAATAAATAATATTTTATCATGAATATTAAGTAATTTAAGATGTTCTTTGACGTCTAATAAACAAAATAATATAAAATTGTATTAAGATTTACGTTAGAAAACTTTTGCTAACTCTTACATGGTTTTGTCCGATGATAAATGACAAATTATAATCCTCATTATTAAAGAGCAACGCTATTATAGATAAATGTAGATATAAGTAGATATATTGTAGATATGAAGATGCTAGCACATTTCGATTTTTTTTTTAAGTTACTTACCTATATGTGGTGTACAAAATAACCGATTGGCCTCTTTGATTTCCATATTTTTTTATAGAGAACAATTATGTGACCAATACTTTTAAAACTATAAAATACTCGTTACACCAATTAACGTGTAAAGTGTTTCAAAATTTATAAAATTCCAATACGGATCTCTAAAAATCCGATGCTAGAAAAGGACATCACAGGAAATGAAATGGCGTGGTCGACCGAAACACACAGACATGTTAGATTTAATATAGCCGAGGGCGTACGAATTATCCTGAAAAACTTTGTTTATATCTTTGGAAATCATTTTCGTTTAGTCCGTTGCAATGATATTGTAAACGGAAAAGAAGTATTATATCATTGGTGTGTAGAAATAAGGACACCAATAGGGAAGATGCACTATTTTTATTTTTGTTTTCATTTTAAAGAATTCCATGTAGAATAGACCACAAATATATTTAAAAAATTAAAACATTGCAATTTATCCGAAAAAATGCTGTTTTAAATTGACAGTTTGACAGTTCGCGGGAAAACGGACTTATGGTGCTGATGACGTCACTCTTGTCTTTTTCTGGTTCGCCGTTGGCTTTCATACTTTTGCATATTTATTTAAATCGAATAAAAAATAGTATTTACAAAGCATAGAATTTTATTTTATAAATTTACAAAAAAGAATAACTTAAATATTATAATATAGTTATTACATTTTAATTTTGGAAATACAGCATCTATCCAGAATTTCTATGCAGCATTCATAACCTGGTGGACCTTTTTTATAGACTCACGCCTGTATTCCCCAAAGGGGTTAGGCAGAGGTGTGCACCCACGTTTCGCTGGCTATGTTCCCATGTAATAGGGGGCGAGCCTATTGGCATTAACCGGGCACAATTCCAGACTCCGTGCTGCTACTGAGAATTTTCTAATGGAAAAACCCAATAACACTTTGCCCGACCCGGGGATTGAACCCAGGATCTCATGCTCAGCAGTCACGCTTGCTACCACCAGATCAATGAGGCAATCTGTCTTGTTTTACCCACCAAAAAGGACAGAGTGAGCTAAAAGATAATTTCAATGTTTGAAAGTTAAGTTACGTTTGAAAAGCTATTTTAGAGGCCTACTGACGACTCTAAAATAAGGACATCAAATACCGTACAATAAAAAAAAAATCTAATGTGCAATATCACCTCAACTTATAAAAGTTTACCTGCACGCTCATTGTGTTCTAGAACTCCTATTAATTAACCCCACAAATGAAACTCTGACATAACACAATCTAACATACAGCCATCACAAGAACCAGGTCACAATGTGCAAGAAATCGTCCTAATCGATTCTCGTTCAAAGGTGGCTATTGTACCGGAGAGCGATCGACAGCAGTTTCATTACAACCCACAATCTAGGCCCTTGTATAATTAATCAGAACTAGTGCTGAGTGGACTATCGATAAGAATTTAAGGGGGAAACGGAATTGGTTGATTTTTTTTGCGGATGACACTTTGATCGTATATACCTACTCTCTATGTTATAGTCAGTTGCGTAAAATATAGGTTATAAGTCAAAATATCCAATGATTTATGATGTATAAGTTATTATTCCTATCTAATGTGATATCACATTGTATATTAACCCGGTCTAACCTGAAGGCAGGCAAAGACGCGGGCAAGACTACTTATCTTAATAAGCTTTGGCACACCCGCACTGTAGTTTTCATAAATATATTATCCATCGATAATTATAATATATCTATAATACTTTTTTCTATGAGAGTAAGACAAGTCACAACAATCAAGAAAGACGACATATGAAAATTTATTAAAGAGATATTTGATCGTATCTTTTCCCATCATTTACTAAGTTCGATTTTGATTTAATTGTTTATTTTTACCCGACTGTCAGGAAGGGTTATTTATACTTTCTTTATACCTAAGCTGTTAATTGGTTAACCTAGCATTAAAAGCCGTCGAACTAAATTGTCGCAGCATTGCGCAATTTGCTATCGATATTTCACTTAACCCCGCACTACTGCGGTCGTGTGAGTGGTTTCGGCACGTGTTAACTATGAACAAAAGATTGGAATAACCCCATTTATCTGAAGCTTGCTATGCTCCTACAAATTAAACACACGTTAAATTCAACAAGTTATAGGAGGATTATATTACATTTTCAACTTTATCTCCTGAAAGATCTTTGAGAAGTCATGTTTTATGTCTTGGAAGGTGTTCAAGATCCAGTCCACTTTGTAAGACATAAATTCAGTTCTAGCTTAATGGCTGTTTAAGGCGTCCGCGTTGCTCGTCCTGGAATTCCGACCGCTCGGGAAAATTAATATTTTTATAAATTATGGCTCATTCTTAAACGACCTTTGGTAAAAATTCACGAGTTTACTCTTGAACCCAAACCTGTTTTTACTAAGCAAATTTCTTAATCAACCAAACAACAATGCGCGCATTGGTACGCGCTTTAGCAGTAACACTTCAACTAGTTTGAGTTGGTTGGCTGTTGAATTTTGTTAAATATGCAAGATACGAGAATGACGATAACTTTTTGTAATTAGCATACACATAGAGTTTCTATTTAATCTATCCATACGAAATAAGAAATACTACTTAAATAAGGCAAGGTAAAACTTTTATTTACCTATAGTCAATTTTTATTTTGTTTTTATTTGGAAATTAAACTATTTGAGTTCTATATCGAAGTACCTATGTTACGTTCCAGTTTTAGTTCAATCATCTTTCTACGTATCTACTCAAGGAATAGGAATAAACTCTTGTGGGATAGTTTACCCAAGGGGCCTACCGAGGGTGTTAATAGTATACCCTGGAACTATTTATAGTTTACTGCCAGGTGACACCTGGGTTCAGAGCATGGTTTATGCAGCTAAAGCAGTTTAAGTATGTGTCATAATTATAATTATGAAGTTAGATACGAGTCTTTCACTTTTAATACTTTATTTAAAAATACTTAAATTTATTTTAAAACGTTCGCACTAACGACATATACTATATTTTCTGACACACAGTCAGTAATACTTACAAGATTTTTCAGCAATTTTTTTGTCTTTTGATAATACAAAACTTCATTTATTTATTCTAAATTATAACCATGTAGATCATAGAGACATTAATGATGGAAATATAGCCGAAGTTGTAGCAATAAAAATCCCTAGAATAATGCAAAAGTTAATATAACAACAAAGAACTATAATATTTTTCTTAAAGAACTATGTTGATTTACCATCAAATAAAATTATTTTTTCAATCTTAAAGAAAAAGTTTATTTTTATTACCAATTGAAAATCTTGTAAAGCGTCATCTATTATATTTACACGAAACCTCTACAACCTCTACCCAACAACAGACAGAGCGCTGCTGCGCCAAAGCGCCACGGTCGATGGGTTTCAAAGCACGCTAAGTAACGCAGCGTTCTTGTTAGTTTAATGCAAATATACTAGATAGCGCTCGCGTTGAATAACTTTTTAAAATACTGTATAAGTTTTCGATTGTTTTTAGATTTTTATAAATAAACTTATTACTTATTCTGAAGGATGTAAAATATGGTTATGGCAACCTACGTCGAGCGAATTTAATTTCGATTTACGATTTGTCTGGCCGGAAGAGACAATGGTAATTATCTTGCTCTAAACTTATTTAGACTAGCTATTTCTCTTTCTAACAGACTGAGATCATTAGAAAAGGATAAAATATTTTTAGAGCTGTCAAACTAGTCCATTTGCGTGATATCATCGAGAATTTAGTCGGCATGTCATAGAGGTCTCGTCTATTTTTACGTCAATTGCAAGGCCGTAGAATAATTTGACAGCTCTAATTTTATATTTCAATTTGCTGTCCTTTTTTATGGTGTTTATTAGAAAAAGTTAGAGTTTGACTTAAATTAGTTTAGCGAGTTGTACAAGAGAATCAGCACCAATGTCATGTCTTTTCGTTCGTCTAATAGGTATGTGGTGTGTCATGAAGATACTTCACCTGTGCAGCGAGGCATAGACTTATAATTAAGATGCTTGAATTATTGTTAAGTTCCCATAATTTATTTTGCAAGCCTTGGAAATTGTAAAATTGATCCTAAATAAATACTGTCTAATCCCATGAAGGAAACTTAGTATCTCCTCTATGGATAATCCTATAGAAAATATTTTATTTATCAACTGCACGCCGTATTAACAAAATATTTCCTTTGTTTCAGATAACCCTCGACAAACGAACGAATAATTCCTCCAAAATTAGTCAGAACAAGTTCCTAATAGATTAATTTAGAATAAAATGTACAATTCCAATGAATTCCTGCATAGTGCAGGCGTGAGTCGGCACATGCAAGCTACAGGGGAAACTCCATCACAAAAAACTAGCATGAAACGTAGATCATGCGAAGTTCCCTTAGGTGATATCTCCTCAAACAATTTCAAAGTATCCTTAGGTGATATTAGTTCAAGCGAAGGTCCTAGTTACGATTGCCGGTCGCTTCGTTCGGTTAAATCCGAAGACACCCGATCACTTCGTAGTTACCGACCCATAGATAGTCGTAGTTATAAAAATTTTCGGTCATCCTTGGCTGATATTTCTGGGTACTCGTTATCGCGGCCTCCAAGTTATGACCAGCTGTCTAGAAGGTCGTTGGTAGAAGGACCAGAAGGTCAGGGGATTACGTCGAGCATTGAAGGTGTGCTGTGGTCTGATGAAGAGGAGACGGAGTACTTTTATCACGAGAATATAACTACTGCGTGGAATGAAGGTAAGACTTATTTTAATATTGTATGGAAGTTCCGAATAATAACAAAGATATTTTCTATAGGCCATGTGGTTTCTGGCTTAAGAATAGGACCAACCCTATGCGTCCCGTGAGTGTCGTAAGAAACGACAAAGGGAAAGAAGAACCGTAGGTTGGGCAGCAGCATCCTTCTGTGTAACAGCAAGCATCTGCTATTGCGATCGCCAACCCGCTTGCTCAGCGTGATGATTATGGGCAAATACCTTAAAAGTGGCGCGCATTGGGAGAGGCCTGTGTTCAGCAGTGGACTAATATAGGCTTGTGATGATTATGATGAAATTTTAGGGCTAAGACATTAGGCTTGTGATGATGATGATGAACACGACTTTTAGGGCTAAGATAATATCGTAATATTTATGAAAAGGGTATTTCTTTCTTCAAACCAAAATGTCTCCATCCAACATCCGCCAAATCTATTCAAAACTAAAAACCGCTTTAATTACTAACAAGAATAAAGCTGCACATCCAAAACCATAAGGAAATGTACCTAAAAATATCCTCGAACAAGATCTGCCGACCATACCTTGAAGTTCATTGACCTAGATCGATGATCAGTGTCCGACATTACCATAATTACGACCCGTAATGCATTTGGTATACTGTATCAATGTAAGTAAACATTGGGCTAAGAAGGAATTCGTGACGCCTTTAACTGTATTTTTGGAGCGCTTTAAAAGAAAGAATAAGAAATATTTGAGATGCTGATTTCTGGAAGTAGATTTATAATAATCATTGTAATTGTCAAAGTAGTATTAGATAGGCAAGAAATATTACTTAATATGTAGAGCTAGAGTTTGTCTGCGGTGATATTTTTTTCTTTTTACCGGGTATTCTCGTGCCTTACCTCTTGATTGAAGTAGTACCTACTCTTATTAGTAGCATCAGTAGCATGATGTAGTAAATAGTGATATGATATCCTAGTGACATGTCCGTTGGACTGTCAAGTTAAAGATCGTCCAGGCAGGTAGGTTAGAAATTGATTATATTATCACTATTGCTAAATCGGTGAAAAAAAAAGGTCAGGAGGAAACCAGCACACCTGAGAAATTTGTCAATGGTAAGTCAAGCCATGATTAAAGCCTACACGCAGTTTAAATTCTGACACTAGATTGTTCATCAATCACAGGATAGAGAAAGAAAGATTTAGAGGGCTTTGGTATCTTATCAATGTAGCGGAAAAAACTGTTGTCATCAGCGTGATTGAAATTAGGACTAACACTGATCTAGGTTTTCATAGAGACTTGGGCACTAGTAGCGCTGTGTCAGCCAATTGTCAAGGCACCATTTACGCCAAAGTATTTCCTGTGAGTCCGTGCTTTATGGCACGTTAAACAGTGAGTCCCTAAAACTATATCTAATGTACAAGTATACTAAATTAAAAGTTGAGCTACAATTCTGTCTCCAATAGCAGGCATTTCGACATTTTGATTTGGTTTACTTGTAAGAATGTAAAAGGAAATTTTTTGTTCTTTTTTTTATTATAACAATAATACAATACGAATTTATTTTGATTCACAACTCCATGAGTATCTATCATCATTATCATCTGTCTTACCATTTTGCTTACACAATAACATTTTAACACGTTCACTGCTAAGCCATTTTTATAGACTTTCAGCCAGTGCGAATGAGGTCTATTCGAGGCAAGTTTGAACTTCTTTACAGTGCGTATGAGACTATATCGGCCTCACAAAGTTGTGTTTCTAAAAAATACCTTAAATATAGTTCTAAAGTGACAATATTTGCTTGAAACCTTATCACTACATACTTATATAGTTGTTATATCTAAATACAGCTTCGCCAGCAGTTATGACATTTCGGTGTTAAATAAGTAAAAAAAGAAAAAATGGCATCTGTTCTGCCTCACATCGCACTGAAAGGAAGTTCGATTTGTGTCTCGACTAGTGATGGAATAAAAGAAAGTTTCAGTTTCGATAATTATAATATTTATTTTAAAACATGTTATTTTAAATGTTTTTCATTAAAACAAGGCAAGCAGTAAGATTAGTATTTTAAGTAGTATTTTTGATTGGAGAAACCGTCCGTAACACTTTTTTATATTTCAACTCTTCTGAATCACTTGATGAATCTGAATCACATAAAATTAGCTTCTTTCTGCATCCTTTGTGGTATGAACGATCCATAATTATTATATTTATAAGCAACTACGTACACAGAAGTCTTAAAACTGCGAGCGCGTCCGTCGGCGCATGGGGCAGCGTGTTCTCGTACCGACACATGTCACAACACTAAACTAGAACGCGTGGCGCCCGCGCCGCCCCGCTTCTCTCCAGTGCAGATATGAGTCCTAGAATTTATGAGACAGATTCAACCTCACTCCGCACTGTAATGAATTAATTTATGTTCAGTGCGTATGATACCAATTCAGCCTCATGTCTTATTAACTACGCCATTAGATTAAATTTCGTATGAGAATTTATTTTGTATATTTGTCTCTGTCATACTAATAAGAATGTTATCATAGTCGCTCCCCGCACAGAGTGAAAGAACGTGATTTTGACTGCCGCACAAGCAAGAAGACTCGCATGTGGCGTTTCGACCTCATAAAGCAGTGAACGTGTTAATGCTTAGATTTAATATTCTAAATTAAACAACCTTTTCTGGTTCCCACCAACCCCACCAAACCACAAATCCCACCAAACCACGTCAAACTCCTGGCATTGAGTGTGTCTTTTTGCAATTCTACACGGTGTTTTTACCAAATTATACCGGTACATGGCCACGTTTTGAATCTTCCGAATAAAGTACCATCTTGGTATGTTTAAGTGGGGTCAATTATGAAAAACCTGTTTTGTTTTGTTTATATTCTTTCCTTACGGTTAGCAGATGGTCTCGAGGTTATAATTATGTATATAATGCTTTTTGCGCGGGATTATTGATTTGACAATCGAACATCTAATATCGAAGTCTATTTGCACTATTACCACAGAAATGAGACTAGATTTGCACACATAAAGGCCTGTATTTGTGACTGGTATGATAAACTGTACGATTCGGAGATATAAATGTAGATTCTTACATAGTCTGTACTTAATAAAATGTCTGGAAGGAACAGAAACGTGAATACTTTTATTAAAATCGAGAGATTTAAAGTCAGCTTGAACTGTGACTAACCTGGTCAATCCTACCAAGATGAAGACTGACACGATATGTCGATATTGTTTGAACTTTTGCCCTTTTAATCTTCAATATGATCAAGATTTCTTCAAGATTCATGATCAAGAATTCTTTTTATACGAGATCAGTATTGATAAGGATTATTTTTTTTACATAGTTTATTTTTTTACATAGGTACGTTTAATTAACATATTGGACACAGAACACCAATAATAACAAAAAAATATCATTTTTATTAACAAAGTCTTAAATTGCAGTTTAAATATAACTGAATTGAATTACCTTAATTATAGTAGGTAAATCAAAATCCAATAAGATCACAACATGACAATTATAAACATAGAAACCTGCTACTGTAGATAGCCTTTCTAGGCAACATACATAAAGACCTATAAACAACTACCGGCTTCCTGCAGATAGCATCTTGATCGATGATCGGACTCCAAAGACAAGCACTAATTAAGGGACCAGTAATGAGACTACGGCATTTAAACTTTCTTATATCTCTGTTCTTTTTACATCAAGTTCACATGTTTTATGATATTAATAATAATCTTTATGAGTCGTGATAGCCTAGTGGTGGTGACCGTTGACTGACAAGTCAGAGGTCTCGGGTTCAGACCCAAGGCACTTTTCGTAAGTTATGTGCGTTTTATAAATTAATTATCACTTACTTCGTGCCTCGGAAAGCACGTAAAGCTGTTGGCCCTGCGCCTGATCTCTCTCCGATCGTGTCGGAAGGCCGTCCCATCGGACTATGAGAGTGAGGGAATAGAGAGTGCACCTGTGTTTGCGCACACACTTGTGCACTATAATTTCCCCTGCGTAATTGGCTAGCCTCCGTTGAGATTGGCCGCTGTGACCGAAATTCGGTCAGGAGAATTATTAATCTTTATGCATTTGAAGAAGTGATAGCCTAGTGAAAACGGACAGGTTTGTCAGCATCCGTTAAAGGAACCCTGTAATTGTTTATAGTATTTGGCATATCACATAAAATCTCAGTTGGAGATCACCAGTTAATGCAGGATACAGAGCACATAAATATACTTAAACTGAAACGTCACAAATAATCATCTTTCCATAGATTTGCCGTTAGTCGTCAATAGCAACTTAATCTTAGCGAATTAGCGAATTATTATTATTATTATTAATTTAGCGAATCTTATTATTATTAATCTTAGCGATCGTGTGATCCATCATTGCGTCACAGTGCAACAAGAGGTTCCAAATCTAAATCTAAGTCGGAGACGAATATTTCTCGTGGTAAGTCAGACGTAAGTTTTATCATGGTAAGAGATATTATATGAAAAAAAAGCTATATTTTTGGTAGCCGAAACATTAACTAGTTGAATACAGAAACCTCGGTAAATAATAAAATCTAATTATGTAAAGTTGAGGAAACGACAAAAAAGAAAAAAATAACTGTACGAGAACTATACTTCGTGAGAGAGAGAAAACCGATTCAGTATTGACAGAAAGTACTACAAACTACGGGTGGTCCCAATAAATATTTTACAAAAAGTAGTCCTATAAGTAATAGTGTACTAAAAACTAGCCTATATGGATTAGCTAAGAGTTACAAGATAAACGTACTAGTACTGACCGGCGAAGCAGAAAAAGTAATGGGTGCGTAGCCTCTACTATTGGCTCGTAAAATCATTTTATTAGTTATAAAATAAAGAAAAATTGTTAAAACATCGTTGAGCTTATAAAGTAACACAAATTGTGCTAATCTTGATCAAACATTTTATCACCTTTACACTTTTTGTTAGTAAAAATTTTAGTGTCTTTTAAAGAAAAACGACAGGTGCAAGACCTTTGCCAGGTTTAACAAGCCACGACTTGATATAATATTAAGTTTATCTTTTTAAATGCGAAATATTTTAGAAGATGGATGGAGTTTGCAGAAATGCTTTGTAGAAAAAAAACACATTATTAATTAACTATTTATTATTTTTTTGCTGCAGAGCTCAAAATATATTTATTTCATATAGTTTAAAGAAGGCCATCCAATAAGTTTTGAAGTGCATATAGGCTTAAAGTGAGGTGTGCATTAGTGTTTGTAAACATTACTAAGAAACATTCCTAATTCAATAAAGAAGAATTTGAAGAAAAGAAAAGCAGGACTATAATTGTGGATAAATATGATTATATTGATAAATCTGCTGATATTAATATTAAAAAAAACTGAACTTACGAGTTCCGATCGAGTTTCAAGATTAATTTTATAGGCTCGTAGTATAATTTAGCAGTTGCCAATAGAGATCTAATTGGCACAAGAGAGTGCGTCCTTACTTGACAGATAAAACGGAATTAATGCGATCATTGGAGTTTAATTAGACGTTCAACTTACCCACTTTACAGGGAAAATTGTAGCGTAATTGTGTCTCGTTAATAAAGAAAGTTACTAGTAAGGTGGTGTAGGTGAAAAACTTGTAACTTTTTGCAGTTTCGCTTGTTGGTTAGTATTCAGAGGAATGTCGTATAAATTTCCGTGCCTCCAAAATTACGTAAAGTCGTTGGTCTTGGGACTGATCTCTCTCCGGTCGTGTTAAATAACCGTCTCATCGAACTATGGAAGTGAGAAGATAGGGAGCGCACCTGTGATTGCGCACACACTTGCGAACAGTAATGCCTCCTGCGTAGTCAGCTAATCTCGGTTGCTGACATTATTACTGCAGAGCTCTTCTATACTGTAAAACGAATGTTTGCTCTAAGAAATTATGTACTAAGAGTAAAGGTTCAAGAAGGTAGTATTTAATTGTTTTTCTACCCTTTAGGTTGGGTCGATGCACGATGATCGAAATTTTAAGGAGTTGACATTTTCGGACGTAATTCGAAACTAGTTGTAATAATTCTGCCTTTCATTTAATATCTCCTTTTTCTCAATATTAAAGGTGTGAAAGGCATCAGAAGGCCATAATTTTTTTTCACAATATCAACCAAATTAATAAAATACAGGTAATGGACAAAACCAATTAATTTTAACAATAATTTCAGTAAACTAATATTCCTCTTATCTTATACAATCTGTATTTTTTAAGCTCTTTAGTACTTTAAGTACATGAACATTTAATTTAAGTGTGATTGGTACTCTATCTTTAAAATAAGCGACTACGTAATTAAATTAAAAGTACTTAACTATAAAACTTTATCGGACGTTAACCTGGGCTATAAATTTCATGATAAGTATCCTGTTTCCGAAGGAATAGCTTTTTCTACAAATACAGGTAGAATATTATATATTTCTTTAAAGACATAATTTTGAGGTCAGTATAATTGATCATAATATTGTATATTTCATTATTCAGTAGCCTGGTTTAAGTCAAAAGTAACTTTAATCTAAAATCATATCTGTATTAAAATTTGTCAATTGGTAAATATTACCACAAAAAATAAATACACGCACTGTTACGAGTATTTCCGGTGGTTCCTGCACTAAGCTTAAGGCTTGTATCGCAGATACCAATGAAATGAGACATGAATGTGTTTCATATACTTACATTAACAAAGAATACAAGTTTTATCCAGTAAATTAAATCTAATCAGAGGAATTATTAGTAAAAATATAAAACTAAAATATAAAATATAAAATAAGAAAAAAAGTTAAGCACAAAATAGAAGCTGAACTCAATGTTGTGTGTGCGTTTGTATTTAATGTAATGTAGTGTGAAAAAAATTATAATTTATTTGAAATGGTAAAGGAAAATATCGTGTGAATATTTATTCACACTCGATAAATTTTCAATCAGAAGCCTCGTTTAAATCTAAGTATAAACAAATCTTGTACCCTTAACAGCCACAAATTCAAATAAATTTAGAATGTTTACTCAATTAAGTGACTACTATGTTGCGAATGATAGCAACAGTTGCAAATACACTATATAGTATACTAGCTGCCCCGCGCGACTTTGTACGCGTGATTATTCTACCTCTACACTTTTTCTACCCTACCTTACACTACCCTACGCTACTCTACCATACCCTACCCTTTTCTACCCCTACCCTACCCTACTCTACTCTAACCTACCCTACTCTACCCTACCCTACCCTACTCTACCCCTACCCTACCCTACTCTACCCTACCTCGTTCATTGATTATGCTACTTTGATGTCTCTTTCTAATATCGAATTTCCTACACAAACTTTCCTCGCCCCCTTTTCCCCCCCATGGGTAGTTTTCAAAAAGCTGAAACACGTCTTATTTGTTAACCGAAAAGCTAAACACCAAGTTAGATTAATTGGTTTAACTTATAAAATGATGAATTTTCATTACAATCTTTCATCCCCCTTTATATCTCCTAAGGGGGAAAAAATTAAAATTTTTTGATACACGTCTTACTTATATTCAGAACATAAGCTTAACACTCATTTTTACACTTGTAACTTAAAAAATAAGGAATTTTCCATACAAACTTTCACCCCCTTTTTTATCCACTCAGTGGCAGATTTGAAAAAAAAAACCTATGCTCGTCTTTCATCTAACCGCCAAAAAGCTGAATACCAAGTTTTGTACATTTAACTTTAAGAACGACGGACTTTCATACAAACCCTTATCCCCTTTTTTACCCACTTAGGGGAGGAATTTCCAAAAATCCTTCCTTAGTGCACCCCTAAGGTACTTAAAGAATATCGTCCAAAAAATTCAAGTCTCTAGGTCCACTGGTTTAGGCTGTGCGTTGTCTGTCAGTCAGTCAGTCACGGTACTGTTTTATAAGTATAGATTGATACAAGTAGATCAATTCAATGCCCTAAGGCCTATTCTGAGCTTAAGATGTTATGATGCTTATATGCTGCATAATGTGTAGATTAACACCGATGTGAGTTTGCAAACTTAGTTTTCTATTTAATGCGACGCCACGCTTTAAAAAATTCTTTATCAGTTGAACTATCATCCTGGAAAAGACGATCAAAAGTATTAAGAAATGAAACTGTGTTCGAATCATATTAAATTCCAATAGTGATTATCATTTCTTCTCTTTGAAAAATAGGTGCATTTTTGTTGATAATCTTATCAAATAAGTCATTAACTTCAGCAGAAATAATAATATCATCATCATTAATTCCGCCATTCATCAGAGTCAACGCAATATAATTAAAAGAACGAACTTAATTTCCAAAAGACGTGATTACAAACAACCATATTTGTTTAAAACATCTTTTATTTAAGTTATTTCTTTTGAGCCTTAACTTACACGCACATAATTACAGATTTCATTTTAAATGTTAATTAAATACAAAAGAAACTGTAAATTGCAGTAATAAAATACATTTTGTAATAGAGTACAAGACAAGATAACGTTGGACAACAGTAATACGATATTGACTTGCCAAAATAAAAACATGATTCTGGGATAAAATATATAAGATGGATATCGGGATCTTGTTGGGTATTAAGTGTGTTTTAACTTATTTATGCGGTGTTGAAACTGTAGCCATGTTTGTTTGGTGGGCTGGTGTGTAAAATACTGATCAGAATCTGATAGACAGGGAGGTGTCTTGAATTTACTTAGGAAATATCTCATAGGAAGCAATTTATATGCAGTTATAGTGCGTTGTGTAGAATCAAATAAATTATTAGTAGTAGTTAGCTATTGTAAATTATATGCTGCCATGCAAATTCATCTTCTAATCATCATTTGCTTAGCTTTTTCCCAACTATGTTGGGGGTCGGCTTCCAGTCTTACCGGATGCAGCTGAATACCAGTGTTTTACATGGAGCGACTGCTTATCAGACCTCCACAACCCAGATACTGGATTCTTCTTCTTCTAATGTTTAAAAATAAAAAGTATAACATCATTATTTTAACATTAAGCTTGTACTTCCTTAAATACGAATCAAACGAATTGATAATTGAATAAGTAAAATAATTCCTTCATTTGTCTATTTACAAATATCTACTACTATTACACTTAAATCCAATTACCTTAAGTTACCATCAATCAACGATCGATGATCCAAAGCCCAAGCAATCTTAAGCAATGTACCTTAACATGTTTTCCATGTACTTTCACATCCCCTACTAAAATTAAATCATCCAATTTTCCAGAAAGTATTTACTTGAACCGGAGTCTTATAACCACATACGGCACTATATATGCAAATGAGGAGAAAATGATGCCGCTAATAGCACAGTTTACCCTTTGATTAAGTACACTAGTAGTAACCGTTGCGACCTAAATATGCTTACATTAGTTATGCTTATCTTCAGTGCTTCATTGGCCTAGAAGAAGCTTGTAAAGTCCTAAGTTTGATTGCTGATAGGTGTTAATGTTAGTTTAGAAATTTCCAAGTTGAAGGTGTTTATAGATTGTGTGGTTGTGTAGACTTTAGATCAAATAAAAGATAGGCTGATGGCAAATGAGTAAGGTCTTTTGAAATATTCCATAAATACGGTATTGATTTTAAACAGAAGAGTATTTATTTTTTTCAGATTATTCTTAGCTTTAAACATCCTCATCGTGTCAATAATAGCATTAGCAAAAGACTTTCTATCAGTGTATTACGTGAATTATGTTCTTCGCAAAAAGGGCAAACCAATTGCCATCTACTGATACATATCCAATATTAGAGCAAAGTCCTTCCCACGCTTTCTAGCGTCGCTTACGACCACTAAACCAAAGAATTAGTAATAGCTATAGCTTAGTAACTGTATTTCAAAAACAGTTTTCAACAACACCTTATACTTATTTCATAAAGAACGAAAAAGTTTCATAAACTTTACGATTTTCAATTTTCAACACCACCTTAAGTACACTTATTTTAAAAAGAACAAAAAAAAATTCATAAACTTTACGATTTTTCGACGTCAATTGTTTGCCAGCAAAAAGAAAAGTGAATGCCATATATTTACCACTTTTAGCAGTTTAAAAGTAAATCCCAAATAATAGAATCCATTGTAAACAAGTTTCCGCCACCTAGTTACAGTGCACAAAGCAGAAAATAACGAACTAGGTATTTACCATATGAAAGAGACTTTAGCAACAGCAGAAATTGCAATAATATTAGCATAAGCTGATAAACCAATCACAGTTTTCACACAGGCGACGTCGCTTTCGACGGCTGCACAAGTGTTCGCTAAACGACAATTTGTCGCTGTTACGATAATGGAAATGGTTTTAACTTCAATGTGAAGAGACTTCTTAATTTGTTTTATTTTAAGTAACTTATTTTTTTAAACAATGCCTAAAGAGTAATTATGAGTTTAAAGCCTATATTTGTTAGTTTTTTTTTCTGTGGCATCGTTTCGCTCTAAAACGATAGTTCGATTATAATGCGGTTTTATTTATTTAATAGCTGGGGCCTTTGTTTTAAATGTGAAGTTATGTTAGTGCATTTGTAACAATGGTTCAGATAATAAATTAACAATAGATTTCATATTGTCTCATTTCGCGACCTTTCATAAATTAGTTTATTTGGTCCAACTATTGCCATGTAATACTTTCAAAGTTACTTAAATCTTTTATTCATTTTTTTTGAATTGATACATTTTCGACATCCTAATTCTAATCTACATTAAACTACCGATTAATGTCATTACGTGTTTCGATAAAGCGGTCTTCTAGTCTGTCTACTAAGTATTGTTTTATGTAAAATGCCTTCTTTGTATTACTACAATGAAGGCACTTTATGGGTAATGTTATGCGAAGTGGACTCGTCCTACTTTCAAACAATTTGTAGGATTATGTTAGTCTTCGAATATCAGGTCATCATGTAAATAGCTCGTTTATTTTGTAATACGAGTAAATTTTAGAATTAAGGTGCTGTGAGTTGTAACATTTTAAGGTCCATCTGCCAAATATTTTGGGATGTATATAAAAATGATTATATACATACTTAATAATCGAAAATATAATTATATTACTTGAGAAACAACAGACCGTTCAAAATTTGTATGTACTCAACAAACACTAACATAGTGCAGTACGCATAATTCTTCTACTTTGCATAAATCTTTGCACCAATTATAAGCAAATACGAGATTATCCGTATAACCTCCTCCCCTTTTTTGAAACGCTAAAGAACAAAATTTCGTTAAATTATCTTTTTTGTCACTACCATTTCCTTTTCCTGCGATTTCGCTAATTGTATTAAACTTCGTATTATTATAATGGTAGAATTATCACACGGACTAAAGAATATAACGTATGTTGATCTCAAGAGCCCAACCGCCAGTAGCTTTCCTGTCTGCTTTCCAACGACCACTACTATAAATAATAACATTCACACGGTATACGTAATACATATCAACTTTCCCGACTGTACTAAGGATTGGATAGAATCGAGTTTAACAATCGACTATTTGATATTTTGATTATGTTTGGACGAAGATGATTTACATAATATTTTAAAGTTTGGCTGTCAGTCTTTCCCGCTCTCAGCTTGGCATCATTTTAAATCTTTAGAGATATAAAAGTTTGAAGGAATTTGAAGATTTCCCAAAAAGAAGGTATTCACGTTATTTTTTAATATAAATAGATGTTTTTATAACTATTTATGTTTGATCATAGTACCGCAGTTAAATGCAAATCCCATTTTAAGTTACGATTCATAAAAGAATTAGAAAATTACGATATTAAATTAAGTACTGTATTAAGTAGATCAGTAGTTTAATACACTTTCCACCATAATATTAAGCTTATTTGTAACTTAAAGGAAAAATTTGCATAAACCAAATACATTTGAAACACGAGTAATCTTTGAAAAAGTATCAATGTCCTCTAGTTTATATTTCAAATCGGATTAAACTACTCGGTCTGTTTTCTCAACCCACTTCCAAATCAAACATTTTCTACAAGCGTTTCAGATCAATCAGCGAAATCATTGATATAAAACTGTGCCATATCGAGTAAATTTAAGTCGACTTAATCGCTTGCTAATCATCGATCACGAGTAACGACTTTATCAGTGTGTTTTATCGATTATGACAGATTCGATTAATCATTAGTCCCTTCACTAGTGCGTGCAGAAATTACTGAAGTATTTACGTTCCACTCTCACATGTAAACAAGTCTGATGACATTAGAAACATAGTTATCTCAGCGTCATGTATTTATCTTGAAGTTATTCCTAATTACTGTTAGATGTTATAGGAATGGGGAATTTGTAATTAAGTTTTCTCGCAGTTTATGGAGTGGGTCGGCGTGAGGAATGGATAGTCAGATGTCAACATTGAGTTCCGTATTTGTCAACAAGCTGCTCTTTAATCTATGTCAACTGAAATGTGTATTATACTATAGTACATTGCGTAGACAATAGGGATGTTGTTAATTTTATTGTTATTATTGTTTACACGAATTTTGCTGTGGTCCTTCTGTGATTGGTGATTGCCATAACGCGTCGTAGGCGTTTTCATATGAGCTGTAACACGAATTTCGAAGTGGGTGTTTTACAGTGACCACAACAGGTCTAAGCGGTTTTTTCGCTCAACGAGCGTTTTTGATCTTTGAGCGTAACATATTTATATAAATTTATCTATCTATCTCTTATCCTATGAAGTTGACTTTTTCCATTAGTTCGTTTCCAATGACAATCAAAATCTAGGATTAGGTCAAGAAAAGAGATCTTTTCAACGGTCACACACAGACACAAAAATTTGCAGAAACCTACTTACATTTAGTTTTGATATACAAATTCCAATATGAACACAATGATTATATTTTTAATAAAAACTTATTAAAATGTTTCCTAAATTTTTCAAAATATAATCAGTGTATAAATATTTAAATAGGTAATCCAAAAAAATACGATCGGTATACCCTAAAAACTGGCCACTGAATATTAATGAAATTCCACCAAAAAAGATATTGTTGGAAATGTAATTATAAATTAATTAATTTTAATTAATTTATAGCTTATTTTAATCAAGAATCTTTGTATATTATTTTTGTACACTTTTTTAAACAGGTAGACAAATTAATAAAGACACTTAATATATCAACCCATGAGACAAGGAAAAGGGAAGAGGGGTTCTCAAACAAAATTACTACCGTTATAACTGACAAATACATTGATTTAATCTGAGTGACCATAGGGTGAGGTAGACTTTAACTGAATTTGTAAAATAAAATAATTAAAAATCTATTTCTTTTTATTACCTACCTTTTACTACTACCTTTTATCCCGAAAAAAAATTACTGTTCTCGAAGAAAACATGACGCCACATGTTTTCGAATCATGATCGAAATTGAAACTCTAAATAAGCGCAAGCGCTGCGGGCAAAAGCTTATACTATATCAAAGATCTATGTTTTCCTGAACCGTTTTAGCAAGTCTAAAACGCACATATATCTGAAAATTTAGAAGTGCGTTACTGGGTTTCGAATCCACGACCTTTAATCACTGTAGCACTGTACATACGGTCGACAACTGGTACCTCCATAATATAAAAAAAAATAACCACAATCATCAAGACAGAAGCTTAATCACATGACTTTCGCATTGCTTTCACTTGCGAATCAATTATGTCTCGCTTTACTTAATCTTAGAGCAAATTAAAAATACCCGAAAAACATTGATTAAGTAGTGTTTTAAAGTAACTTCAGATATAACTTGAAGTAAAGTTGTATTTACTTGGTGGCCTGCTGAGTAATTAATGTTATTGCGCGTAATTAACGGTATTACAATTATGTGTAAGTGATGTAAGTTGGGTCTGAGAGTAAGGAAGATTTTAGGTGTAGATGCATGGTTGGTTTTGGATTGGGCAACTAAATTAAATCGGTCCAGCCGTTCTTGAATTATGAATGGTATAACTTGATTTTATCTTATTTATTTATGTCCTATTTATGTACTTTCTATACAATCTACTCTTAACTATGTTATAAAAATGCGAAACTAAGTCCTTTTTCCGACAAAAATTTCAACCCAAAAAAGTACTATTTCCGAGGAAAACAACAATAAGGTTCTTATGATATAGATGGCGCCACATGTCTTTCGAATCATTATTAAATTTTACAAAAGCAAGCGAAGCCACGGGTAAAGAAGTATTATAATAATTTCAAACCTTTAGAAAATTAGATGCACTGGTGTGCTGTGCGTTATCTGTCAGTCAGCCAGTCACGGTATTGTTTAATAGATACAAATGCTCCAGTCAGTGGTCGAAATTCGGCCGTATATTTTTAAATTAAGTATTTTTTTATACATAATATTAGCTTTCTGCACTTCTTCTCTACATAAACGTTTACTATGCCGAGTTTCACACTCCTCCGTGCGCGCAATATTCTTAAAAAGGGATCCAATGTTTTCGCTTCACGTATTTATAAAAGAAACATTTTTTTCTCTTGTCTCATGATTCACCTTATTCTCTTCCAAGAAGACTATCCCTAATACATTGCACAATGGTGCTAATTCTCTTGTACATGCTCTAAACTAATTTAGACTCAATACCTCTCTTTCTAAAAGGGATCATTAGAAAAGGATAGTAGATTTTTAGAGCTGTCAAACTAGTCCATTTGCGTGATTTGAACGAGAATTTAGTCGGCATGTCATAGAGGTCTCGTCTAATTTCACGTCAATTGCAAGGACATAGACTAATTTGACAGCTCTAATTTCATAGTTAAATTTGCTGTCCTTTTCCAATAGTGTTTATTAGAAAGAGATTTGAAGAGGTTAGACTAAAATTAGTTAAGCGGGATGTACAAGAGAATTAGCACCAATGTCACACCCAAACAATTTGTATCTGACACAATAATTGACGAACTTTCATTGTTTTGTTCGTCTCTATTAAGAATAGGATTGAGCAACGCAATTGTTTAATATAATAAACACGTGCATACACCGTGAAATGAATGAATTGTGAATGACTTAGATGTGTTTTATTAAGGCTATAAAATAATTTTATTAAAAGTTCAAAGAATTATTACATTCGGTAATAAAGCTACCTTAATAGAACAACTTTTGTTAAGTGTGTCGTAAAAATGAATAAATGCAGCGTTCTTTTGTAAATGTGATAAAATTTAAGAGTATATAAGAAAGTATAGAGCTACCGTGCAGAAGTATGACCCGTGAGCACAGGTATGAACAACGCGATTTTAAAATCTATTTTTTATTTGCCTGTCAGCAATTCAGCATAAAAGATCAACAAAATTTTGCACGGGATTGGCTATTGAAAAGAAAAATACAATCAAGAGATATTTCTTATAATTATTTAATAAGAAAATTGGATATTTCTACTGACCCAACGGTTGGCTGGTAGATATGGCCTTAAGACATTAAGTCCGCCTTAGTACATTCTATGTACGTGAAGAATAAATAAATAAATAAAGTCGCGGGAACTATTAAACAATTAGTTGCCAACTATTAAAAAGTAGACTTTTTAAAAAAGAAATAAAGAAAGAATTGCAGGCTATGCCTTGTACTGTATTTCTCATGTTTTACTAAATAAATATATCTTTATCTTTATCTTATCTTTATCTTTAAGGTTTAATAATATAAACTATATAATTGTATAAAAAAACATTATTCGCTTATTAATTGCAAAATGGGATTTGTATAGAGTGACAGTTCTTTGTCTTCAACGAACACGTCATGACGTCATATGTTTAAGGTGCCGCCTCTGTCTAACAAAGAATGTACAAAACTTTTTACATTAATTATTAATTATTGTATTATTTTTACAGAAGATTTAGGTAATCAATAAGAAAATATATTGTCAATATCCCTTTTGCCTAAAAAAAATAATAAATTACAGTTCTGTCTGAAAATTAGCCATCAATTTACAGAAAGCACTGAAATTTATTGTAATTTAAAGGAAAAAGAACGCTTTCGTGTAGGAATCACGATCTAATTTTGCTTAGAAGGCTTACTACACAAACAAGCCATATTTCAACACCAAAGATTGGAAATCTTCAAAACTGTAACAAACTCAATGAGGCAACAGGTAAGACCTGTGATTGAGGGAATCATACACGTGTATCAACAGAATCAAACGGGAATTCCATATACAGAGTGTACCTGAGGCTTTAGAGTAGGGTAACAAAAAATTAGGAAGCTTTGTGACCTTTTTTAAGGCAGTGATAGCTAGTGGTATGACCGTTGACTGGCAAGTCAGAGGTCTCAGGTTCGAACCCAAGGCTCGCACATCTGACTTTTCGTAGTTATGTATTATAAACTAATTATCACCAGTTCCATATTGGAGTTGGTTCCAAGACAAGTTCTAGTCTCTTTAACCTCCACATTAGGAACTTGGCTTAGAATCGACTCCAAAACGCAAAGTTATTTCAGCTTGCTTTTTTGTTTCTTTTTAATTTTTTTAATACTTTTACTACAACTGTAGTAACTGTACCATTCAGGTTTTGTAGAAAATCCTTTAATCCTTTCCTCACATGGTCACCATACAATCCCATTACAGTTATTGGAAAGGCTATGTTTGAAGCCAGATGCGCAAGCGCAACGGACGTAAATATTTACACTTTTTCCGAAGCTTCCGCAACTATAGTAAAAATAGTTTATTTCTAAGGCGCATTTCGTGCCTCTATGAAGTTAGGGCGATGTAGAAATCTTTAAGGAGAACGTTTGCTTAGTTTTGTGTAGAATATTGTTGTAAGTGTGTTTATTGCGAAACTTAAATCATGTTCAGTCGAAAGCACAAAATTTAACACGAACTTTTAACAAACATATTTTGCAGTAATTAGCGACTGTATTTGATAAATTGTAGCCTATGTGTTATTCTGATGTACAAGCTACATTACTCTAAAGTTTCATCAAAATCCATACACTATTTTTGTGATTTTTTTACATGTTAAGATGAAAAACCAACTCATACCGATGGGATTGAAATCCACAATTTTCGGCGTAGGTAATGTATACTAATAGATATTACCACACGCCCTAGGCGTAGAAAGAGATTAAAAATTTCGACTGATTCTGATGGGTTAGAGCGTCGGCACGGTACGCCGAAGATCGTGAGTTCGAATCTCGTCCGTATCAGTTGCATTTTCGAATTTCTTATTAAAATAATTATAAGGTATATTAGTGTAAAGTTTTATAAAAATCCATACACTAATTTTAGCGTAAAGGAGTAACAAACATCAATCCATCCATACATCCTCACAAACTTTCATATTTAAAATATTAGTAGGAAGTAGGATATCCTCTAGAAACCAAGAAGTGTGAAAATACATTTAACCACACACAAATCAACACAGTTTTTTATCGATGTGGAACCTAGCCATACAAAAAAAAAACAGCTTCGGTTTTTTTAAAACGACTCCATCAATCAAACAAATCACTTGTGACATTTGCTTTCATAGAAGTTATACCGTTCAATGTTCAGTCAATTTAAGCAAAAACTTAATTAGGATCATCGTATGTTGATTAAATATGAGCATGTTGATCAATAACTTGTTTGATAATGCGTCGGTAATATGGCTAGAAAGTGCGTGACGACTAAGAATTGAATAAGAAAATAGGTATGCCAATCTCAAATTGTTTCACGTAGTAGAGCCAACAGCATCTTAGCAGCATCTTAAGTCCAATCCTCCTCTCCTTCTTTTTCACAATATTCCTTAATCTCTCCTCACCTTTTAAAATCCCGCCCAGAGTCGTCAATCTCGGTTTTGCAAGCGTCTGTAGGTTACGGTAGACACTTACCATCAGCAACGGTGCTAGAAAACATTTAAAGGAAATTAGTACACCGAGAGAATTCAGTCATATCAGAGACCAGGGCGGTGAAGTTCTACTATTAGACGATGATGATGATGATGATGCCACAAGTAACTATATTGAAACTCTCGCTATTATATTTCTTGTAAAAGCACCATAAAAAAGCTTTTAAAAAGTGCTGCCCAAGTCTTTTGTGAAGACCTATATGGGAAGACTCTCATGCGCGTGAGTGATTCATTCAAACATAGCTACTGAACTTGTCCAAGGGTGCAACATAACAATGGAACAGGTTGCTGCCGTTTATAGCAAACAATTTACTTATTAGACGAGAGAAAAATTGAGCCTCTAAGATGTAGCTTTAGTTAATTGTATGAAAAATTTTCGATACTTTTTGTAATTAAAACTTTCGCAAAATGGTCTACCGCAGCGTGGCAGCCATTTTTAATTCCATTTGCGACTCAATTTGTGACGTTTTATATAAAACTGAATATGTTTTTACCCGACTGTCAGGAAGGGTTATGTTTTTTTATTATTCCAATGTGAATCCCTGTTGCTAACCTAAATTACAACAAGCCCTAATGTAGCTATGATAGATACATCACATACTCGTTTCCAACTAGATGGGAACCTCTTAGCATTGTGCATTGGGATCCTTAAAATTTCTTCATACAAATGCAGAGAAGTTCTGAGGAACTAAATTTTATTCGATCCAAAAATGATACCTCAAAAAAAGTCTGATGATCTTAATATAATAAGGCCAAGCGTACCATTCGGTTCTACTCGTGCTGGGATATCGGTTTGATCTCAGATATTACAGATATCAATACAAGAAAGATCAATACACCATAAAAATACAAGTTGATGTTGATACACAAAAGAATAAAGAGTCAGATAAAAGCACAGAAGCCTTAGGCTTATCTTCTACCTGAGCTTTTTCCCTAGCAGCATTTTAGAGACCCGCGAGCAAGTTTTTACTTCCAACCGATGAGTCACACACCGAGTCAACGCACGGAACCCAACCGCGCGCCTTTGATGGTACTTTTTACTTCAAGTCTTTTTGCAAACTCCGTCCAGACGCGATGAATTCTATATTATTTACATTAATAAATTCCTCGCGGTTTATTTCGCCGTTGATGGGATCTGTATCGGTAACTTATACTTAGGATTTTATACATACTTACATTAATGTCAATGTCAGGCTTGAATCTTGTATTTTTCGGAGAGCTAAGTTGGCAATTTGTATGGTACCCACAGCGTGTTAACCAAGTTTGGACGAAAACAGGTAACGCGATGGACTGGCAGGTCTTATAAAAAACATCATGCAACTTTTGACCCCCATTACTTAAAATTTATTTGATAGGCTCACTGACAGTTTAGTGTGTCTATAAAAGCCTCTTTAGTTACCTAAAATCCCTTATATTATTAATTATATTATCTGGCAAATTTTCACTTAGAATTTTGATCTTAATTATTTTATCTACTTGACAAACCACAGGTCCTAATTTGATCCCATTTTCATAGTTTTTAGTGGAATGTAATTCACGAATAAAATTTTTGGACCCAATCCAATGTTCACTCATGATTTCCATACATACATATTACTAACTAAAGCAATTATAGATCACGCCACCAATTTTGTTCTATTAGATAGATATTACCTACTGTCTCATTTCATTCTTGGTATATGAAGGTTTAAGTTTTTGAAGCAGATCTTTACTCTAAACTTCTACTCTTCTTTTTTATTTTATTTATTTTATTATAAAATTATTTTTTTTTTAATTTATTTATAGACTCACGCCTGTATTCCCCAGAGGGGGTAGGCAGAGGTGTGTAGTACACCCACGTTTCGCCGGCTATGTAATAAGTCCCATGTAATAGGGGGCGAGCCTATTGCCATTAACCGGGCACAATTCCAGACTCCGTGCTGCTACTGAGAATTTCCTAATGGAAAAACCCAATAACACTTTGCCCGACCCGGGGATCGAACCCAGGACCTCGTGCTCAGCAGTCGCGCTTGCTACCACTAGACCAACGAGGCAGTTATAAAATTATTCTTATTAAATTCGATTTTCATTTCAGATTCATGTTCATTTTTGAGAGTCCAAAAATCCTTCAAAAAGTAACTACCTACCAACTTGTTTTAGAAATGTAACTAGTCATTTTAGTGTCGGACGAAGCAAAGACTTGGTATTTTCACTCAAGAACTCGATTCTAATTCAACACACGAACTCGCTCCACATTTTGTTTAATCGTATGCTTTTTTGAAATCCTTTTTAGGGTATAACGACAACAGTTGAACATTCTAAGTTCGATTATACACTGTCACAAGAATTAGATTAATAAAATTACAAGAATGAGAACAAAAATCTTAAAAAAATGTATTTAAAGTGTGTCTACATATGATAATACACTTGTAATATACATTTCCTAAATATTATAGTCCATATCGCATTCTTACTAAACTCTCTGAACTGAACAAAACAATACTTACTTGCTTATTAAACGTAACGTTAAGTGTTACAAAATACGTTTTAACCAAAATCTGATTAACAAAGACGTACAATTTAAACATCATAATATTATTCATAGTAATATAGATACAAGAATTATTTGGATGATAGAAATCGGACCTCGCCCGAAGAAATTATTAGAGCATTATAAAATTTGAGCTACAGATCCTTTTTTTGCTTAAGCCAAGCCGACAGACGGCGATGTAATAATAAAATTGGAGAGATCTATATCAATTTTCAAAGATAAAAGTTTAAACATTAAAATGATTGATTTAATAGATGGCACATTTAGTAAACTGGTTAAAATAGTTATTTATATTAGCATAAGACATTTAAAAAATTGAGACTTAGTTAATGACATACAAGACGATACTCCTTTAATTAATAGAATCGGTATTTCGTGAAAAATTTTAATAAAAAACCTCGAGGCACTAAACACTAAAGTTGAAATATTAACGAATATATAGCAATAAAAATATATTTGATTAGCTATCTTAGTATTATAATATAAGAGTTTCCATAAATAAATTATAAAAGTATGTCTTTATAGTCGATAAAACTTCAATAGATCACAATATATCCTCAAAAGGAGTAATAACAACAAAGTTAATAATGAACTCGAACAAAAGTCTTTACTGACGAGTCGCATAAATTCAACAAAAAACAACAAAAGAATCTTTTTGTTCACAAAAAAAATCTATGGGAAAGAAGCGATGGTTGAACGCCTAAAAATGTTAGGAGCGCGTCTCACCCAGTACGGGAGCGGAATTTAAAACAGGACTCCTTAAAGGGAACGTCGGGGATGCCTTAGGCTTTGATGAAAAACATCCAGACGGTGAATCAGAACTTTGTCTGAGCCTTCAAATTGCTGGAATTATTGTTTTCGATATAAATAAAGATGGGCGTGATGGTATGTAGGGTAAATAAAAATATTGTAGTAATATAGTATTTTAGGAAAAGATGGAGAAAGGTTTGATTTATTAAAACTCTGATGCCAAAAGCAGTATATTTTGAGAGGTAAGCAACATTACAAGTAAAAAATTGATGAAATGCATCTGTTCTAGCCACAAGTCCAACAAGAATCGCTTTTGATTCACCATAGAGAAAAAACAAACTTGAGTCGACTGAACTCGAAGAAAAGATAAATTAGTTGATACGAGTGGTTGGTACAGATAGACCCAGTTTCAGATTAATTTGGCCAATTATATTTTGACAAAATTAATATGTGTGTATTTAAAAAGTTACAGCCGTAGCACCTGCTAACAAGCCAATTTAAAAACGTATCAAATAAAAAAACGTAATATTTTTCTTATTTCTGTTAACAAATACCGTTCGCAATCCTACAAAGATTTAAATCTGTAATTTGCGGTCTACTTATCTTACTGGTACACTTTGCACTTGCAGAACTGGATCAATTTCTGCTGCATTTATATTATAAAATTAACATTTTCCCTCGTAATTTTCATAAAATGTTTAACTATTTATCTGATCTTGCATAATTTTCTTTGCATGAAGACATAATTATGTGCAAAAACGCCGAAAAGATTCCCTTGAAAGACAAGGTTTTTTAAACACGCATAATATTGAGGTAATTCGCGCCTACTTACATTTTAAATCATGTCCAACTTTTATAAATTGTTCAGGTTTTACAAAATACAGTTTATTACGTACAATACTCCAAACATCTGTTTATAAATGGTTCATTATGTCAATGATGTAAAATGACAACTTTTTGAGCCTATTAAAATAATGTCGGATGAGAGCTTTGATGAAGGGAGAATAAATATCGATCCAGATTTTTTTACAAGACATACACTGTATAATTCAATTTCAGAGTTTTTTAATGCAACGGTTCGTACAATGGTACACTTGTCAACGAAAGTAGGGCGATATAAATAAATGCTTATGGTATACTCCAAGTCAGAAGTTCAATTCAACCTACCTTACGCAACATTATTATAAAACTCTCTGCTTACGTCTGATCCATTTTAATTATCCTTTTAACACAAACAGAGTTCAATACGATAACAAATAAAAGCATAATATGAATTAATTATACAGTCTCATTATTAATATTACTGACGAGCTATAAAACTACATGTATGGACTGTGAAAGTCAATTAGTTAGAAGTGCTGTCATTTTGACCATAAATATTGTCTTATTTATGACACTGTATGTGCCTTGTATAATAAGAATGCCTTTTTTGTTTACAATTTCAATAACAAATATTGCTACAAATTAAATCAACTGAAAGCTCTCGACGGTATTATTTACCTCACGATCGTCCCAATCTTCGTGATCTAAAATTACTTTTGAACTTAAATAAGTTTGCGTTCCAACGTATATTTTTCAATCTCTATATCTATTTGAAATAAGATTTAAAATCGT
Organism: Protodeltote pygarga; assembly: GCA_936450705.2. Lineage (NCBI taxonomy): Eukaryota > Metazoa > Arthropoda > Insecta > Lepidoptera > Noctuidae > Protodeltote > Protodeltote pygarga. The sequence continues at coordinate 2,395,534 of OW388257.2, read as the reverse complement.
GAAGCAATCGTTCTCAAAATTGGTGTTTACCTGTTTCGGACTTTCACTGTCGGGATCAGTTTGTCATTCTTGAATCACTCATGATGATTAATGGCGTACAAAATTATAAGGTGGTCGCGTCTGACGAAATTGGCCGGAGAATCATAGGGCCTTCGACCATAAAAATAAAAAAGTGGTGCGGTGTGGGAACATCCTTTATACATTACGTGAGTCTTGCCCTTTTTTCGACGATCAGGCGCGAAGAAGCACGCTCGATCTGATCAAAGTTTTATAACCCACTCCCAATTTTATGGTTTTAATTTCAATCAGGGAAGCTGATAACTTTTTGACTTTTGATACAGCTAAAGAGAAATTCGAGACGGGCAGTGAACACCCGCCTAGTTTAAATTTGAATACAAAAACTGTATTGATAAGTTCAAAGTTAGAGGGTGGTATTATTATTACAGTTTTGGCGCATACAGACAGAACAATGCACGAACCCAAGGGAGGGTCTTGCGACCCCTTTCGCAAGTAATAATTCGTGTACATTATGATCGCACAGATTTTTCCAATGTTGGTTTTGGAATTACTTAACAAATTGGAATACATTATTAACTGCTCTTTTAATTTAACATCGTCATAAAAATAAAGAATTATAGCATAGTCAATGTCAATAAAAGATAAGGCTATATAAGGAACAAAACATACAAAACAATATAGAGTATGTATGTATAATCAGATTATCATGCAGGTCAGTCCGTTCAACATGAATCTAGGCGCACATGTCTGCAGCGAGCGCACGCAACGTCATTCGCGTCGGTGAGACATCGCGCGACGGACGTCAGCGCGCGCGCCGCGACCGTTCAACGGTCAAATTCAAATCTTAAACTGTTAACATAACATAAACGTTATATTTTTCGGAAAATAAATAAAGTGTGTGATACATCCGAAACATAATTGGATTTTGTGTGTGAATTCAGTGTCTAATTGGTTAGTTGATCCTGTACTGGTGTGCATGTAGAGACAAGTGGTTGTGACCTTCTGTGTTGTAAAAAAGGAGTTTGTTCTCAAACTTGTATGCAAAAGTGATGGAAATATGAATTCGAAAAAATTGGAATGTTTTGACGACGACGATTCTGTGGATGATAAGCCAAGTCTCAGCTTTTTAGGTGAGTTCAAGATAAAATAATGCAATAGTAGGTTGTAATGTAAACAGAAATAATTTCATTGATAACTTCTGATATTTATGAGGTTGATTTGTTATATTTGTGTAATATCGTAATATTTGTATGTCAGTGATAAAATGTATGGTTAGGAATGCTATTAGTAAACGTCGTATCTTGTGAACTTTACTGCAGAAATCATGACTCCGTAAAATACATTATTATCTTTAGATTAGATTTCCACATCAGTAATTTGAAAACTCATTTGAGAATGCCATAATTGGGTATTACTTGATTCAATTTTGAACTAGGGTGAATAATTGTAAACCAAAGAGACGCTTTAGTCCCAAATGAACTGCTGAACTGTATAATCTAACATTTTATTGCTATTAGAATTATAATGTTACAAACACACATTCAATTTAATGAAATTGGACACGGTTTTAACTCCTTCACGAGTTAATAAGTTTTTATATGAGTTGAACGAGTGATATACTAAAAAGCTTTATGTAATTAACCTTCGCAATCTCAGAGTATGCAGTAATTATTCCTCTACATTGAGGGCATTCTACGGTTATAACATATTTAATAAAAATATATTATTTTAATAAGTTTGCAAAGGTTTTAGGACATTTAGTTTTTGTTAAGAACGATTATGTCAAAGTTAAGTTTTTTCTATCCATTCAAATTTATAGTAAGAATTACTGTATTATAGTTTGTCAAATTATCAGTGAAATACCTTAATATCTATGCTTAGAATAGGATGAAGATTTCAGTATGAATCAGTTTTGGAGATTACCATAAAAGAAATTGCCTTTAATTTCACAATATTTCATAATGTCATCTCAATCTGGATATTGTGGGGGTGTATTGACTCATAGACAAATGAAGCCACGTATCCTGGTGTGAGTCAGGTCCACCGAAGGTTCATAACCCACGCCCATAACTATGCCTGTCGGCAAACTGAAAACTTTATGTAGGCAGTGCAAGTGTAATCCATACTGGCTGGAAACAAAATTGTAGCTGCATCAACATAAAAAGGATCAAAAGAATTAAAAAATATTTAACAAATGACTTGAAGTTTTAATACGGTTAAAAGAAATTGCAAAGCGAAATGAGGTTTACAATTTCAAAGTGAAATTATCTGTGTATGGATTTTGATTACGTCTAGTCTTTTGTTGTCTGTCAACTTTTTAAAAATTTATTTCTTTGGCTTTGTTTTGCAAACGTTGAAGCTTAGATTGAGGATCAGTTTCTTTGGATTTCTATTAAGCAAAAGCGAATCAAAACTTCTATCAAACTGAATTCTTCTTATAATTAAATGGAATCTAGCTTGAGTACCTAATTTAATTTACTGGCTCTGTTGCTGGGTTTTTTATAGTCGCAGTAGTAGCACGTAGTAGATTAATCAATCAGAATTTTACTTGACTCTTTGCTACAAAATGAAATTACTTGCTGTTCTCTTGACTGCTGGTTTCATTAGAAACTAGAATAAGTTGTCCTACTCTATCATCCGTTAGTAGCTTTAAAGCTTTTCTTGGTATTGCTACTTGTACTTTGATATATCTTACTCAGCTAGTGTTGTGTTGATCATTGGTCATCTTTGCTTTACGTATTAGTTTATTCCAATAAAAATGTTTTGTGGCAATCATCTGCCATTAGAAATTTCTAAAAGTGTATTTATTCAAATGTTTACATCCAACTAATTAACAATGGCCTTAATAAAATGAATGTTTATGCAAAATACTACATAGCGTGCATTTTTTACTAATTCATTGACTTACTATGTATGTATTACTTTTCTTTTAATGCTCAAGGTCCATTACAAACTGATTAAGTTTATCAATTCATAGAATTTTGTGCGTTATCTCAATGTTATACTGATATCATGGAGTGGATTGAATATGGATATAGATTCTTGATGAATCTTGGAATTTGAAATGTATACCTATTTATATTCAATTTTCTTGATTTACTATTAAATTGCTATTACCCTGCAGACTTAAGCAACCTAATCTAAAAGGTATCTCACTATATTATTTTATCGGCCTGTCCTAATATTTTCTTAAAACACCAAGTCGTCAACCTTGTTTAGGCTACTACCGAACTAGTTTTTAGTTTTCTCTTATAATTATAAATCAACTTTTTCACATAGAAACAAACATTTTCGTCGCATGTCAAGTGCGGTCCAGTGGTCCAATTTGAACTACAACATAGGACCAATTATAATAAAAATAGACGATCTGGTTTTATTGACAATTTAACTGGTTTAGCTATTGGCGATTAATTTAATTAAACTTAGTCATGGATTCGAACCGATTAACTTTAACTGTAATTATCAATAAGAAGGCAGTAAAGTTGATATTTATGTGTCTAAGTTTGATCCTGGAGCATTGGTTGGTGCTTTTGTTTGAAGTCATTATCATGCAAATGTATTTGACGAGATTTTGATGTCGGTTATATGAAATATATTACTGGAAGAAATTAATATTCCCGAAACGTCGAGGTCTTTTGAATTGAAGTTTATGATGAGTTTATACTTTTCAACTTCTGGTATGAAATCAATTGATCTTTGTAATGTATAATATCTAGATTTTATGATAAAACTGGTTAAAACTAGTTCCATCATAGAATAAAATGAGGGACAAGTAATTCTAAGGAATTAAGAACTCTAAGAAATTAAGAATTAAAGATAAAACTTGAATTGTGACAAATCAAACGCTATAGAGGACGAAACAAAGTAAAATAACGTCATGACGTTAACAAATTCAAATTTTAAAATGACCCCATTTACTTTGGGATAAGTATAAGAATGTTTAAAGTTAATATAGGTATATTGTCCTGCATTAGTTTAACGACAATACCAATTTAGATAAAAATGGTATCATGGGTTTTCTTCGACTTCTGCTTCACAACAAACCAAATATGACGCTAAAATATACCGTAAGTTAATCCTCACTTTCTATTTCTCTTGTGGATTCTGTTAGTCTAGCATATTGATACATTGATACTAATAAAACTTGAAAATATAATCTGTAAATGCAAGAAAGCCTTTTAGAATGCTTACAACAAAATTTATGATAGTGCATTGTACATTTTGCGGTATTAAAATATTAAAATTCATTTGACAAGACCTATATTTATTGCTGTCTCATAATTTAGCGCACAGGACCTTCCACGTCAGGCTTAAATCGGTAACATTTTATTCCACTATTTAATTTTGAATCTTATCACATTCAAAGTACGTATCAAATTCAATTGCACACTTATACCCTCATGCCTGATGTCCCATTTTTTGCCAGACTTAGTGTAGAGGTTTCTCTGAAACACCTGTACTTACCTACATGTTTTTATCCACAAACAACAGTTAGAATGGATTTCGTTGATCGATATATCTAAAACTAATTTGTCACGATCAGTTTAAGATGGCAAGATGACGTAATAGTTATTGTAGAGTCACTTTGAATTGACCTTGGTTTGCTTAATTTAACAATGTGCGGAAGTGTTGTGAAGTTCATAAGCTTTTATTGATTGTGATTTTTTAACTATATGGTGTTTATTACACAGAGGATCTAATATTCCAATAAATTGAAGATTGAGATGAAAATATACCTATATTTCAGTTTAAGAACGAAGAGAATTAAGTATATGCAAAATTGTTTACAAAATAAGACTAAATTATTGTTTTTATCTACTAATATTCTAGTCTTACTCTCTTATTTATGATGTCATTTAAAAGTTTTAAGGTTACATTAGATATTTTCAGTGCAATGGCGGTACTTCTCAAAGCCAGTAATTGCTAGTTTATAGATAGTGGTGGCAAGTTTAAATACCACGATACTTGGACTTCCACTCTCTCTGCGTATCTCTGTCATGGTTTGACGTGGTGAGATATGCATGTAGAGGGTGAAAGTTTAGAAGCCGACATTGAGGGGTGAGTGGATGGAGTTGAAATAAACTTGCAAGGTTTATTTGGTATTGGTACAAAGATCAGTGATTGCATAAATATTAAAACATCCTGTCACTAGGACTTTCTATGTAAAACAACAATGCAACTTTATTATTAAAAAAGTCTTTACTCTATTAACTATAATATTATTATATTAACCAAGCTTATTTTGAAAGTATTTGCTTATTGAAAGATTTTTGAATATTTTTAATAATTCAAAAATCTTCAAATCTCTCTCGATTTCTCGAAAACCCTTCATAAAAATTTTACTATAACGCTATTTATTCTCACCATGAATTTTAATACTAACAAAATCGATTACAAGTATCTTATCTCAGGTATTAGATTCGATCGTATCGAATATTATCTGTATAGCATCGAAACACGTATCGTTTTATAATAAGCTCTTTAATTCTCTTACATTTGACAGATTCTTTATAGGATTATCTAATATAACACTTAAAGTGTAATCGTTTGAAACGACTTTACCCACGGTTATAAAGAACATAAAAATGGTACTTGTTATAAGTTTTACTTTAATTTTTTTTATGAGTGGATTAGAGTTACACAGTAGTTATTTTACACTCGTTATTTTATAGCCTTTTGTTTGATCTGAGGCTTTTTGATCATTAAGTTGTTAAATTACATTTTATATTATAAAATTGCGTATAAAAATGCCTTGCTTGTACATTGTATAAATATTATATATATTGAAAATCAAATTTCAGGCTTTATAAGTTTGAACTGCTTTATTCATAGAAAGTAACTTAAAACACAAATAAATAATCCTACTACTATTATAAAGGCGAAAGTTTGTAAGTATGGATGTATGGATGTATGGATGTATGGATGTTTGTTACTCTTTCACGTAAAAACTACTGAATGGATTTGAATGAAACTTCACCACAATATAGCTTATACATCAGAATAACACATAGGCTACAATTTATCAACATATCATGCGGGCGAAGCCGCGGGCGGAAGCTAGTACTAAATAAAACTACGAGTATCTATAGTATATACAAAGCTAACTACCTTAAAAATGAATAAAGAAAAATTAAACCCTTAATCTAATAGACCGCTACCAGTAGGCAATGTTCCCAAAATGCTGGCCGCATTTGGCCAGGCTTTATATGTATACCTATATTATATTGCTGATGTTTCATTGACGTGGAAGGAAATGAATTTGTTTGATTGGCAGTTTCACACCGAAGGCTTACTGACAATTAAAACTTAACTACTAAAAGCTTTACACCTTCCTGTATTTACAAAGGCAATAACATTATATTGCATCCGTTTGAGTACTATTCATGGTTTTCAATACTTTCTTATTTATTATTAATAATCATCACAAATCCAAGCACTTTGACATAATATTGGCCTAGAAAGATTATGTTTTACTTAACGCTCATTTTGTTGAGAGAAAGTTTACTGTTAACTCTGCAATGTATGTTTCAGTCTACTGGACAAAATAATTGCCTACCCATAACAATTCCATTATAAATTGTACCTAGAATGTTATTGAGTCAGGTTCCCCTGACAGAAAGAAATCTTTTGCAACTCAATTCAGAAAATATTGTGTGTCAATTTTGTGAAGAGAAGATAGCACCTATATTTAAAGATAACAAAGAATTAAAAAAAAATACTAACCGTTATAAAAAAAACATATTTTGTAGAAGATTAGCCTGATTTTCTAGGTTATCAAATCTAAAGATTGGATTAAAAATAATATTCGATAATCCCACGGTTTCTCATTAAAACTAATAGGTGGAACATCTGTTATTGAATTGTAAAAATCTATTTAAATAACAATAAACGTTAGTATTTGTGTAATAAATGATGAAAAGTGGGTTAATAGACCTACCATATATCTAAATTAAATGTTAATAATATGACAAGCTTTCATTTTACGATGTTATGTTAAATACTTTAAATTTAGATAAACCCTTACAAAAAATTAAAAAGCTAACAGATGAGAAATATTTAGTTTGGAAAAGACCAAAATTAAATAACGGGATCTATAATTTTATTCTGAACCACCATTACTATAGCACCATCGTATAAACGGCAGTCATGTCATTTTTTTACTCCTTCATTTCGTTAAGCTTCCCTAATCCCATATAATCCTTGAACACACAAAGCTTGTAACATATTGGTGCGTGAACACTGAACATCTAGTGTGGTCTACTGATTCCACAAAGGGGTTGTTGGATCGTATGTTCAGGTCTTTAGAGACCGTTTAAGTGGTACAAAATAATATTTTTCACGATTTTGTTCAATTATATCCTGCCTCATTTATATACGTTAGGAGTCACGCATATAACTTTTAATTCTAAATTTATTTGATTCGTTCCTAATGTAAAATTATGTAATTTAGCCTCAGGGTAATAACTAGAATCTTTTTTTTCTTTGGCGGTTGTCTTGTCATTTCAAATTCAAGAAGGATGGCGAATTCTGCGTCCAACAAATGCCTGCAGCCAAACCTAATTTATAACGATAACAAATTTACACTTTTTAATTAAAGACATTCAAATTCAAATATCTAGAGCTTTAATCAAATATTTAAATTAGATAATCTAAACCTGGAGATTTTGATGTTTGTTTAAATTCATGTCTGTATTTAAATTTCAGATTTACTAGAACATTGAATTCAAAAATAACATTTGAATGGAAATTTATTGGCTTTTATAGTATTTTGTTGTAGTGCTTTATAGTTCAATTTTCATCGACATTACATTTATTGAAGTCTGGTCTCTCTCCGTTCGTGTTGAATTGCCGTCCAATAGGATTATGAAAGTTAGAAGGGTTTAGGTACTTACTCACTTTGCTCTATAATTTATCTCCTGCATAGTTACTGTTAGCTAATCTCCGTTAATTGACCGGTGTGACCAAAATTCTGTTAGATAGACATTATTATATTTTAGAAGGATCTAAAGATGTCCAAAAATAACATCAACAAAATTTACTTCAGTAATTACAAATATTTATACAAAATTCATTCTAAACTTCATATTAACAACCTGAGTACGATCGACAATCATATAACCAGGAGTCAAATCTTTTACCTTATTAGTATAACCACTAACACTCTTCTCAAAGTTACTCTTAATTGGCCAAACGATATTTGAAATGCTAATAAGTTGCAGAGCAGTAGGTATTGTTGACATTATCCAGGTAATGTCAACATTACACCAGCGTTGACTTGCCTAACTTAACCTAGTATTTTGTTGAAACATACAGCTCTTCTTATACCTATGATATTGAGTATTACTTACTTATATTCGAGAGTACTTTTGAATTATCTTTTTTATGTTGGAGAGATTGAAAAATCTATAAGGTGTGCTGGTTTCTTCACGATGTTTTTTTACTGTATTAAGCAATCATGCAACAAGGCTATTTAAAAAACCATGGCCTGGGTTTGAACCTGGGCATGGTGCGATCTTTGGCTTAGAAGTCCAACGTTTATACCAATATTTATCTTATTCCAAAGTTCTAGTGAATATATAACAGTACCTTTTGATCTTTTTCTATCATCTCTTTTTAAGGATTCATAATTATTAAAAATACCATATTAAGTCACGAATACGTGCTTATCTTTATACGACTGCAGTAATTCATCATGACCACGCACATTAATACCATGATAATTTCTTTAACGACCGACCAAAACCATAATAAAATACAATGTAATCAATACCTTTTACCTTTAAGAAGATCCTACTTTTAGGTTTTATTTTGTCTGTTGCAAGTACTTACGAGTTGCGAAGAACAGTCACAGATGAGAGAACAGAGAACCTTCTTATTTTAAAATATCATTTAGAAGCAGAGGAACCTGCTGATGATATTCCATCAATTCTGATGGGTGTGCTAACAGATGAGGGTAAGACTAAAGCGGGAACGTGCCTAAACAAATGGTGGCGGGACCCTCTAATTTGTACGTTAATATTTACCCAACTATACTTTTACGCTTCCTAAAATAGATAATGGCTTTTAGAAAAGGTTTTTTAAATGGCGGTATATACTAAACGTTATCTGAAATAGACATTCTTGTAATTTTTTGTTCAATATTAGCTACTTCAAGTTACTTGAATTATATTCAACGTGTTTAATACAAATTTATAATCAGCTTCGACTACAAATTACATTAAGCGCATTATTTCTTTCAGCAAGCAAAAGCAATTACATAGCCATGGTTTCCTAACAAATTCTACTGATAAGTATCTAGTCATCCTTTACGATCTGCATCTCAACAGCTGTAAAATTAAATTAATGGAAAGGAAGTCAATAAAATTGCTCTGTCTGATAATAATTTCCGTGAGCAACTAACTGATAAAGACATACCATACAAGGTACCGATGGAAGGACAGGTACGAGGGTCCCGAGCTGACCTCAGCAAATGCAAATAGAAAGTTATATCGACAGCTGATAGTTGATCTGTGAATTAGAAACACTTGGCATATTATGTTACGTATACGATTCTTAATTTATATGTATTTCCCTATCAAGCAGCGTAAAAAAAAACAAATTGATTGAGCGCCTAGGGTTCGCGACGATGCATTCTAAGCTACAAATCTTTAAAAAAAATTATTTGTATTGTTTACTTGCTTAACTATATTCCTATCCATTACGAGACCTCTTTGTTTAACTAAGAAAGCCTTTTGATGATGATAGTCATTCCATTAACCATGTTTTTATTACAATTACGCCCACCTTATTTACTAAGTATAGACAATTAACGATTATTATTACTACCTTTCTGTCTAGTCTCTAAGATAGTCTCTGTCTAGTCTCTAGTCTGTACGATACCTATAGGTCCAATGACCGGTAGTAAAAGTTCATGACGGGTTAAAATACACACATCAAAAGTGTCTAGGGATCAACATATATTTTTGCAATAACTTTTCTCCTGATTGATATTAATTAAAATTTTCTTTAAGGATTCATCAAATAAAGTGTTTTCGTTTGTCACAGTAACGATAAACCAAGTCACCTTTGCATTAATAAAGAAATTTGCCATTTTCCTAATAAAGGGATTTTTGACATTTGAACCACTAACATTAAAGTTCAAAAAAAAGACTGAAATAACAGTTTTCTTTAAAATTTTATTGGGTAACTTAAACAATTAATAATCCGTGTTTCTACCGCGAACACTAACAACACAAGAACATCGGTTTGGCATACTCAAAATGAGTTCATCCAAATCACGCTGTGGAATGGCCGCCCATGTTCGTTGCAACAACAAAAAAAGGTCTTCTTGCGACGGGATACCCTCCATATTCGGCAGAGCTCTTCTCTGTAGCATATCCCATGCATGCTCAATCGGGTTCAAGTCTGGCGACTGAGCAGGCCAGGGCAGGACATTGATGTTAGCTGCGGCGAGAGTATGTCTTACAACTCTTGCGGTGTGCGGTCGTGCATTATCATGCATTAACTGAAATAAGGGACCAATTTGCACTTGTAGAGGAACGATGACGTCTGATACAATCGTCTCAGCATAAATTTGAGCGTTGAGGTTGCCTCTGATCCAAATCAACTCAGTTCTTCCGCCGATCCAAATACCCGCCCATACCATGATGGTTCCACCACTATAAGGATGGACTTCCTGGCAGGATTTTAATCGCTGTTGGCGTCCAGGGGTTCTCCAGTGTCGTATACGTCTTGTATCCGGTCTCATACCAAAACGAGACTCATCAGAAAAGCACACGAAACGCCATTGTTCTTCTGCCCAATTTCTGTGTTCAAGAGCCCATTGATATCGAATCCTACGATTGTGCATTGCTATAGGTGGTACCCGTAGCGGTCTTCGGGAATGAAGGTTCACTTCATGCAAGCGGTTTCTGACTGTTTGGTCGCTAATTAAGTTCCCTGAAGAGTGATGAAGCCTCACGGCTAACATCATGGCGGTTATTGTTGGAGCTCTTCGAGTTAAGATTTGAATGTATCGGTCTTGTCTCCGTGTGGTGCAGCGATACCGTCCTCCATGGCGCTCAGCCACGGTACCAGTGCTTCGGTAACGTGTCCAAAGTCGACTGATAACACTCTGACTTGTATTCAGAGCTAAAGCCACAGTACGTTGCCGGGAACCAGCTTCTATCATTCCCACGGCTCTGAGCATTTCTTCCCTGCTTAAATGACGTCGCCGCTCCATAATAACGTTGGTTTTAATCAGTAGTAGGGAAACAGTAGCACTAATAATGTCTTCAATGCGTTGTATGTTTTTATAGGGAAAATATTGACAGCTGATTTTCATCTTTTACTCGAATTTGATTCACAGTTCCTGATTCAAATTATGAAATGCACCAAAAAGGATCCATATAAATTTATAAAATCATAAATTTATTACAAAGCCACATCTCAATCTCAAGAAATCCGCATAAAAATGCTTGATCCCTAGACACTTTTGATGTGTGTATAATCAAAATTTGAAAGTTATGTCAACAATTACAGCTAATGCTTCGCGAAAAATCAATTTGTCTCAGTTACAAAGACATCTATAGTATCATAGGTTTCACTTAAATCTTATGCTGAATGGCAATGGGGTCAATACACTTTTTCTTTTTTTTCTTAAATCACCATGAAAGATACTGTTATAAAATTATTCCTAGTAACATTTCTACAATTGACTAACATTATTCAGATTTGCAATACAGTTAGAACATTTAGATGTGGTCTCGTATTTATTTATTCCAAATCCGGATTCACGTTTTAATGCACATCGTTTATATTAATTAATTCTGGTTTAATTAGTTTAATCGGTGATATATTGACGCGCGTGATTTCGAACACTCAAAGAACAGTTGAATAAATATTTTTTTTACTGCATAGTTTTTTGGTATCGAGGGTACGAGATCCACAAAAAAAAATTGAGGTAACCAAATAATCTAGTTTCAAAATTAAGCTACATTTTCAAATAAAAAGCCTTAGTGTATAAAAAAGATATTAAATCGCTCATAGACAAAAATAAAAGTGTAGAAGCAATCACAGTTTTTGTAAAAAAGCATAAAATTTAGACAGCTTATTTGGTCAACTGACCTAAATAAGTCAGCCGGTACTTCAGACACCTATACAAACATCACTACGTGACGTTTAAAGGGACACCAAAACGAAATAAATATCCACCTGCTTCCAATACTTCATTTGCTTTTACATTACCATTTGTATAGAGTGCAACGCTCCAGAGTCCAGACTTATAAAAGCTATGAAATCCCCTACTCTATGCTCTATCACGTTTTTCATTGAACCCTTAACAGCAATTGAATTTCTCTATTTATTAACAAATAAGGCAATGTAACTGGAAACGTACGTTTTCAATCAGCGTCTGAATATTTTTCTCAGTAATAAAGGATGTATAGTGGTGTCAGTTGCAAAGAGGCTTCGCAGTTCAAGTTTATTACCATGCTGGTCTTAGATTGAAAAACTTGGAGTATTACTTATCATTCTGCGAAAGTTATGAGTCATAAGATCCCAGACTATGTACGTATATAACCTGTCTGAAGTCTAATTGAAATATTTTATTCAGATTAGCTTTATCAAAGGCTTTCTTTAAGTCAGCACCAGCTACTTGCACCTCGTCGCCCACTTACTGTTTAGCAAGTAAAGAATTTATTCACATAATTAAATATATCTTAATAAATATACATTGAGATGTACCATATACAATTAGTTCCAGCAATATTTAAACACATTTTGCACATTATATTCCAAGTTTGCCAATGTAATCAGAATATTTTCTATTGAATTATAATAAAACATTTGTTATATTTACTAATAAACTTATTACAGTCAATGTCACAAAGACTATCCTTTGATGTATTTTTTTTTATTAAAGCTAATTTAATAATTGTTTGTTTAGGAATAGTATATGAATGTTTAAAACTAAGTCAACAATTTTAGTTAGCCCAAACAATATTCTAAGATTTGAATAATTACAAAATTCTAAGAAAATAAACATGCTGACCGCTTCTTTCTGTGTGGCAGGTAGGTTTATCTAGAGATCTAAGTACTTAGCAGATTTCTAAGATGAATAGATAGACGTATAATGATAACTGTTAACTATCGTTCAGCATAATAAGGATTAGCTAATTGTATAAAGGTAAGCTGATATTTACAAAATACAAAGTTCTAAATGAAACCTGTTAGACACTAGCGAAGATGTACTAAAACAGCCTTCCTATATTATTATAATTATACAATGTGTACAGTATGTTTAACGTAAGAATCTTATTTTACATTGTCTTAAATTTGTCTCAACATTACAAAATGTTAGTAGGTCCTACTTAAAATAGTTATAATTAGGAAAAAAAAACATGATTAAAAATTGCAATCAATATATAATTTGAAAACCCCATGTTCCACAATTAAAAATTAAAAATATAACTATTAAGCAGTAACTGCATAGGCAATTGAATCGAGATCTTTTGAACTGCGGGTGTCCCGTGGGCGTACAAAATTGATCTCATGTCCTTTTCATTATTACTGTGTGCAAGTAAGAGGGATATAGGGTCTATTATTATTAAAGGACAGCAGGTTTGAATAAGGGTTGCCATAATGTTGTGTGGACATCAATCGACAGTCTGATGTATTCATATTTTTATAGGACAATCATTTTAGTTATTTGTTGTTAATTTAATTTAAGCAAATTATTATAAAAACTAATTACACATAATTAATGCATTACCTTGGTTTTAATAAGATTATATTTGAAGTTTTAAAGATTATGTTTTTTGTGCATATTAAGTCGTTAATGTAAGCAAAGTCGATGTTAAACGATTTTTTTCCACAATCTAAGAATATACTAAGTCTGTTCCTGTCATCAAAATTATGTAATATCTTTATAAAATACCATAATAAACTACATGATGAGAGGATTCCTATACAGCTATTAAAATACCTTTCAATCTGTTGACTGGTACATAAAATCGTCATTTTTCCATTGAAGTTAATGTATTTTCAGCAATCCCTATTTTTTAGGAAATATATTTACGCTATATAAATTTTGTATATATTCTTCAAAGGTGAAGTCATTAAGACTTTATTTTACTATAGTATAACTCCAATTTTTTTAAGCCAACATGGTCACCCTTAACAAAATGCCTAACACTGGTGTTTAATGGTCATAGTGACACAGGAGTTCGTCCCCAGAAAGGTTCTTTTGTCAACACATTTGGTGAGACATATTTGATAGAAATATTGATTGACTCAGACTTTGCTTGTACTGATAGTGATTATATCTTTTTCAATTTTTAATCACATAATGTTTTGGTTTTACCTACTAAGACAAACAAGACAGATATGATAAGACAATCATAACTTGAAACAGTTTTATGAACACAAACAACCAAAATGTCTAGTCTGAAGTTTGCGCATAGCCTTAAAGATTACAATAATTTAAATCGTTTTTTAAATGTTATAAAAAGTCTACATTACAATCTTGTCGAATCATTATTTTTTTCAACAGCATCTAGCAGTGGCACTATGGTCGCTATAAAAGAGAATTCCTCTCTAATTCTAATTTCAAACAAAAATAAATAGAGTGGACTTACACTACCTGTCGAAGTGTCGATACCATAAAAGGTTCTACAAAAAAGGGATGTGAATAAACCATCTGCTATGGTTTTGTGTTTTAAACGCCGCTAATTGAAAAGGGTCTTTTAAATTTTGGGAAATATAATATTATCACCTTGACAGACTATTTAATTTACTATAATAAAGTGCTTGGTTTTGCTGGTGATTTTAAGTTTTATTCGGTCTGAATTCATGTAGCAAGGATGTGAGCATTATTAGGATAGTGATAACGACCATTTGGAGTACAGCCGACATCATTTAATATAATTAGCGTTTCGGTGATGATGGCAGCAATGTAAAATTGTCTGATTAGGTTCCTGACCCGGCTCGGCCTTCTAAATAACGAGCTTCAACTAGCTTCATTATTCTGAAACACTTTCAAAAATTAATTGAGATTTTTTATAAGAAAGCAATACCTATCAATTAGATTTCAAAATACGCCTACATTCCCCGAGAGGGTAGGCAGAGGTGTATGCAGTACACCCACGTTTCACCGGCTATAAGTTCTATGTAATAGGAGGCGAGCCTATTCCATTCACCGGGCACAATTTCAGACTCCATGCTGCTAATGAGACTTTTCTAATGGAAAAACCCAATAACACTGCCCAGACCAAAATCGAACCAGGACCTTGTGCTTAGCAGTCACGCTTGCTACCACCAGACGAGGCAGTCAAAATAATAATTTAAAAATATAATAAAGCACTATAAATAAGCACGACGCATTTTTAAAGGATAAAGATGTATGAACAATTGTGCATACCAAACTCGCTAAAAGAGCTGCGTCTATGAAATACCTACCTACTAATAACACTGCTAATTTGAAAATAGAAAGCAGCTATAAAACGAAAAAAGAAAAAACAAACACAAAAGAACAATAAATAAAATAAGTTATTTACATTTAACTTCCGACAAATCCTACTAGCTAGTACCGCAGTATCTGCTGACCCAAATTAAACCATCAGATACATGCGCCTTTCATTACCATGGGGGAATATAATTTAGAAAGCATTAAAACCTACAGATTAAGGCTTGTAAACCAAAGCAGAGAAGACAATCTAAATCCAACTCTATACCAAAGCAGGAAGGTTGATTGTATTACATTTTCGTGTAGCAATTTGTCTCATCGGAGTCCTGTAGTAACTAAATTTATTACTAAGAATTAACTATTGATTACCTGGAATGGTTCGCGTTTAAAATAACAATTTATAACGAACAATCTCGGTTTGTATGACTGCTCTATTAATAGTTATTTTTAATAATAAGCTTCAGTTGGGCTATGATTTAGTTGAGAAAGTTTTGGTTCTTTGGAAGCTTATGTTAATTAATAAAAGGAAATCGGATTTTTTGTATTTTTTTTTATTCATTCTGTATCTTATACTATTGGTTGAAGGAGTCTGCTTTGTTAGTCTAGTGGTAGCAAGCGCGACTGCTGAGCACGGGGTCCTATGTTTAATTTCCGGGTCAGGCAAAGTCTTATTGGGTTTTTCCATTGAAAGATTCTCAGTAGCAGCATCTCATCTGTCGAAACGTGGGTGTATTGCATTCACCTCTGCCTACTCTCCTCTAGCCTCTGGGGAATACAGGCGTGAGTCTATGTTTAAGTAATGTGAATACTATTCTACAACATTATGTGCATTTAGACACAAATCAACATTGAATAGTTTGATTGGTTTAATTTTTTTATATACAGCTATGATCAGCATGATGTTTATATCAAGTAGCCCTTCCATAGCCAACTTTTTAAACACTTCATTCTATCAAAAAAACTTAATTACATTTTTACCACATAATAAAATTGTTTCATTATCTTGTCTATGATAACATTACAGTACTTTTTCTACATTAATAGCTTAATTACGTAGCGAAGGTCAATCATGTTTTTACTTCAATGCCATTGTAGTTTTTAAACAAATTTTAATTGCTTTAAGTAACGCCCATTACAAATTAACTGTCATTTGATTTCATATAACACTGAGACTCTGAGTCAAACACACTGTCTTTCTATGAAATACGCTCGTAGTACCTACTACAGTACTAAATACAGTCAAAATTAAGGTTTGATGCAGACAGAATATTATATTTCATAGTATACTAATTCTGTACCCCTACCGCGTCTAATTGTGAATATAAACTTACCAGGAACCGATTCAAACATGCTCAAAAAAATTACCAAAATGAAGTTTGCAAATTGACTTAAAAATTCTTATACGAGTATGTATGACCAAGTTCAAGCAAAATTTATTCTGTTATCGAATCAATACTATATTTTAAATTCAGAATATATTCACGTTCCTAAATGTCGTCATCGTCGTAACGTCAAACGTCGTAAAACATCACAGCTGATTATATTTCAGCAAATATCAATTTAAATTTAGTACCAATCTGTGTAAGTAATGAGTTTACAATGGAAACTAAATACGTTCATAATTACGTACAAAAAAAAAACTATACGAAGCAAACAAGATTTTTCATTTAATGCAAGGATCACTAAGTACGTCTGTTCAATTTTTACCATAATTACATTACGTAACGTAAAAAGTTCGGAGCTCATTGTGAGTAAAAAAAAGGTTACTTTTGCAAAAAAAGCGAATGACGTGGCTACTTAAAAATAAAAACGAAAAATTGCCGCATAATACGTGTTTGTCACAAGGGAACTGATTGAATCACTGTGTGCCATTTAAAGAGAGTACCTACAAAGACAATCGTGGGAAGATTTTATAAGCCAAAATTAATGAGATGATAATATTCAACGCTAGTAAAAGAACATAATCAAACTCTTTTGTTCCTCTTTAGGACTATAGAGAGCTTATTAAAGAAAAAAAAATTATTTGATAGATATCTTTGCAAAATTAGTCATAAATTTCTATAATGATGTCAAACAATATATAAAAAAAGTTGTAGTATAGTATGGTATTAAAAAAACGGCGATTTTAAAAACTGATTAGTTTTCAATAAATCGTATAGTTTAGTCATTAACTCCAAATCAGCAAGTTTGTGCGGAGGCGGGTAGGTATAAAAAGAGAAAATTAGGTGCGATTTCACGATAATTTTGTTTTTTTTTACAGTTAATAACTCGAATTATAATTTAGCAATAACACATGACTAAGTAATTCTACATAAGGAGCAAAGCACGAATCATCGCAAATAATGATGCAAAGTGCGAAATTCAGTTCTCAAAACAGTACTCTAATACAGAAAAGCTTTAGATCGCAGGTGTACTCAATTTTGTAATTCATTACTTGGATATCATTGACTAGATAGCAACAAATGACAGACTACAATGAATGCTCTAATCAACGGTGTTTTAATTCTGTAAAAAAGTAGTTTAACTTTAATAAGAGGTCTATTTATTTTCCGAAAGCAAAAATGAACATTATTTAAACAGACTTTTATTACTTAACCAAGTATCGAGGCAATAAATAAAACGATAGCAAAATTTCTCACAACCCGATATTACTCCACGCATGAGTATTTCATCATACTCTACACCCTCGGGCTGCTCAAGCGCAAAGAGGTCGACCGTGCTCCAATAAGTATTATTATAAAGATTTATTTTATTTTTTTCTGCATCCTATTAATTTAGGTTCAAAGCCCTTGTGTGTGATGTAACCGCTACACCTGTTGGTAATAATGAAACTGCAATTAGTTATACTTATATAGGTACGTATGGTCCCTTCACTAGGTAAGAAAGAGAGGGAAACAAACTGCAGCCATAATCTTCAATTCAATTCAATTTCTTTATAATGGCAACTGAGTCTCGGTAATACGACCCGGACAATTCTGCCAATGTCAGAGGTGTTGGAGAAGCGTGTGTTTAAAAAAAAAATTAACAATGTCAGAAAGTAAATAAATAGTCTACAAAACTTTTTGTCTTAAATATACCTAAACAAAATTATTTGAAGGTAATGCCAATTTAAAAAGAAGTAAATCAATGACGTTCTGTAGTTTTGGGCCAGTCTTTTAAAAAAAATGATCACTCCAGCAATTAGGTTTGCAAAAGTCTCAGAACAAGAAAAAAACTATATTGGTTAACACTTAATTGATTTGAATTTTAAAGAACTTTAAAATCTTCAACACACAGTGTATTTATAGCAAGTTGAGGTCACTTTACCATAAATGGGAAGGATGCATGTTGAATAAACAGTATGCATGACCTTTTACTGTAGGATTAAGTCAAAACGTTCTTAACGAAATGTACAGAATCCACTTTCTTGGTTAGATTGCAATACATTTTCGGCGACGACGCGATGTGGGCGTAAGACAGAATGTTTTAAAGTGGGTAGTTGTATTTAAAGCCCAAATTAGGTTTGTTTTTGATTGATTGATTGGTGTTGTTTATGTTATTGCAATTGATTGATGTTTCCTTTGAATTTAAATTGCATTGTTTTGTTTCTTTAAAATCATCATAATTATCCGCAGTCTTAACTAAATTGTTGAGATTATCTTTATATACCTAAGTCACATTTTTTTTGCTTTGTTTTAGATAATAAGGTTGTATTGGATTACAAATTCTGTTTGGTTCTCTTTCAACTACCATAAAAACTCTAAACGCGAAAATGTTCGTACGTATCCAGATTTAAATTTTAAAACATAAAAGGTTAAAATCCAGATCTTCCTCACATACTCGCTTTGACAGTGCATTCATAAATGAGGTTATGAGTAAAACTTAAATTTTATTAGCAAAACTTAAACTTGCTAAACGTTCATAAAATATTTTCTTGAATAGAAATGTTGCATGTAAAGTGTTTCGTCTTCAGTTACTAATTTCGAAGTCTTAAAGTGCCGTAAAATTGAGGATTACCTGTTCAATTCTATGGACTAAGATATGAATACTTAGAAGCTCTAACCATCATTTCTTCGACTATTTGGTTCCCATTTTAGTTAATTACAGTTAAACTTTCTCAATTTCTGTAGTTATGAAAAGTTTTTTTTCTAAAGCATCTACTAAATCATCTTTTTGCAAAGTTATTTTACCATATTTCCAACTATTTACAGTAATTTTTGTAGTATGGTCACTAAGAGCTGCTGTAACACTTTATACAAATTAGTGATCATGCGCAAAACCCATTTCACACGTTAGTACAGCTTCAACTTAAGTATCAGGAATCGTGCTAAAAGGTAATATTTCATTTCAACGGCTTAAAGTATTAATGTTACATTATTGTTAATAAATTTCTCTGCAACAACACTGCGCTAAGTTTATTAATGTTTGAAACAAGATGTACTTGTATTCACGTTGCTTTCCTTTCTGGGATGAGGAACTACATGCGGTTTCAACACAAAGTGAAATTTAATTAATTACTACATTTATCAGCAGTATTGATTTTGATTTCACATGAGTCTAAGCCATGAACATGGATGTTCTCAACAAAATATATATCTTACACTACAATAATTATCATAAATAGTTACATACACAATGCATGGTAAATAAGTCAGCAAATGTTTTATTAAGTTGAAAAACCAAGACATTAGCAGTAAAGAAAAGTAAGAGATTTCTAAGTGTTAGGTGCAATAGTTAATTATACTAGCTTTTTCCTTCATTGCACTGCCTTATTGGATTTAATTGGAATAAAAGTTCTGGTCCTGTGAAAGTTAGCAAATATATGAATACTTTCTTAAATCCTAATATGGTTTGATTCTGACCTCCACTAGATTTAAGTACTTGATTATTCTAATGTACAATTGGCTGCTTCCTAACCATCTTATTATTCACAACGCAAGGCTTCACGTTCTAACACTTAACTTCTATCCCATATCTACTCTTCGTTTTGGAACAATCAGCTTATAAGGAATTAAGATTAATTTTAAGTTTATTATTCGTTGACATTAATGACTTAAACGAGAAGTAAGTATACTGCTAAATTCTGATTTCTAATACACTCTTACTCATTCGGATTTTTTTTTCTACAAAAGTTACAACTTTTGTGTTCACTTATCTTGCATAAATGCTTTATACAATGTTTAAAAGTATGTACTCTAATTTTATTTTTAGTTTTAAATGCAAAATATCTTTACAATTGAAAAAATTAAAAATAAAATCTTATGAGGAATTGCTTCTGTAATCATTGTCAGTAAAATCTGCTACCGCTGCTTTGTTTCTCAGTTATAGTGATTAGACACACAATTATGTAGATATTAATTATTTCAAAATACTACCAATAAGGCAAAAACTATCATCTTAATTGAATATTGATTTTAAGCATAGCAACTAAGACAATTTTATCGTCCCCATCAATGTCCAAGTGCAAACCATTTTGTACTTATTTGATGACCGTATTACTTGAATATGTGTTAAATATTGGACATGAAGCTCGTTTACTTCATTGGTTTTGGTTTAATCACAGCTGGTAGTGGTTGCAGCGTTTCTAATAGGCTATATTCACTGAAATATATTGTACAACCGTAAAGGCTCAACGTCTTAAACTTGCAAATATCAATGTATGGTAGCCCCATTAATATTGGAATAAAATATCTAGAGTATCTGACGTTACTTTAAGGAGTATTGGCTAAGCAAGATACTTTACAACATACGGATATTGAACTTAGTAACTTGAACTAATTAAAATAGACTTAATGCATTCGTCGACTTTTGGGTAATTCATATCATTTTCATTTAACAGCACCAAAAGTTTTACTTCTATACATTATTTTCTATCAATCTTGAAAATGTCTTCACATTCATCTAAAATTTTATTCTTCCTATGCAAATTTACTGTCAACCATTTAAGTCAATCCACCGTCCGTTATTTGAAATAATTCCTCATTGTAACAAAGTCGTGTCTTCCATTGCTATCGATACATCCAGATGGAAGCGATACGCTGCGTAATAAATTGGCTGCTGACTATCTGAATGCATACCGTTAACGAGTTATAGATAAAGTGGCTTTCACACGGACGGTTCGTCGCAGCGATAGTTTAATTATTTTAAGAGTGTATTAGAAGAGATATTAGGTTGAGATTCAAAGTTAGAAGTTGAACGCATGCTTTATTATTCTTGTGGTCTAGTATAAATTTCATTGTTTGCCAAGGGGTTATTGTTTTTTCCTAACCGAAATGTCATATAATTATAATCTTAAGTTTTCGCGAAAACTACAAAAATAAAACAAATTTTATTTTGTCGCTTCACTTTTATTATCAACTCCTAACGTTCGTATGTTTTGCAGCTCTCATGATCGCAGGAAGACTATCGAATATATACATAAATAAAAAAATCATAACCTAACCTTAACTACATACAGTTTCTACAGTTACGAGTCTCTAATCACAGTTATCTTTAGTTTGGTTAGCATTTAGTCTTAATCCTTGAAGAGTTCAAGTAGATAACAATCTTTGATTTCAAGGACATGACAATGACAATCTTTAACTATAACTAGAATAAAATCTTAATTTTCAACTAAATCATATACAGTCGCTGCTTCAAATAGACCTGGGGGGTAATTCCGCTATTTTACCAAAAATGTCCATTCTGACACGATGCTTTTGCCATTGTGTCACTGGCCTCAAAAAGTACTTGCGGAATACCATAAGACGTAAAATAATGCCATTGTCATTACACTGCAACTCTATTATGACGTTTTATCGTTACGTGAATAGGGCCCCAGTGTGTAACTACTCTAACGCAATATCGAAATATAAATTATTTTCTAAGACCTTTAGTAGAGAAATCCAGCAATAAGTATAAAATATTAAAGCTTTCAACCCTTCAATTTCGCTTGGCTTTCACTTTATTATTGCGTAAAGTAGTAATAACCTAATATTGGGTATATTTGTGTTCAATTTTGGTCTATACAGATAAATTAAATTTATTCATCATATATCAAAAAGTAATTCGTAACATATTATTGAATAAACGTGTCGTAACATGAAGCAAGCTTATTTTATTTTTCAGTTTTTGGATCATCAAGATTCTTTTCTTCTTCAAATACTAGTAAAAGTTTACAAAATTAACAAATTGTGTATGTTTCTTCTATTTCATTAAATGCAATATTATTTCATTATTATTATTTTATTTCAAATAAATCATCATCCATTTTGTCTGCATCTGTGTCAGCGCTGTAGGATGAAACTTGTTCATCCTATTTCTAAGTGGTCTGGGATGAAATACCATAATAGTTCTTAGCACTTCACAATATCAAATTGTCAACCTATCACTTATGATACAGTAATGCAATAGATAGGTATAATCTCTATCGATCAGGCTTACATGTTTCAAGTTACTGTCGCAATATCTACAAATAGAAACATTGCGTACTAGACTTCTTATCATAACTTTGAAGTTTTATTTCCTGTGCTTATCTTATGCTGGAATGTTTTTAGAACTTGTAATAACATGTTCGTCTTTCGTTGTACTTATTAATTTATTTGCTAACTTGGATGAAAAAATAAAATTATTAAATCGTACAAAGCTGTTTTATTTTTACATCAAACGCTGTAAGTGTGACGTTTAATTACGTTAGTCATCATCATCTAAGGATTCCACAGATAAAACACTGAATGGATGATGAAGTTTGGCATGTAGGGATGAGTTTATATTGTGTTTTGCGGACAAAGTGGCGAGCAAACGCTAGTTCTTAAAAAGGTTTAAATTTATCTATGTCAATGGAAAGTAGCGCCGCGACAAATGCCTACTTATATACCGCCGGTCTGTTTATAGCTTAGATTTAGTTCTGGCGCACAGAAGTCTAATAACAACATTGAATACATTTTGTATTATTACAATGCAAAAAGTTAAGAAAAATGTTTTTCCTTCTTACAGACCAAGTTACTTTACTGCTTTCCGAAGGTGCACTTAATATTAAAATTAGCTAATACAACTACCGTCATTACAGGTTTAAACATTTATCTGAATGAAATAACCTTTAAGCAACTCATTAAAACAGTAATGTTGAATTTATTGTAAGTACTAGACATACAGCAAATGTTTAATAATTACCTTAATAAGTATAATTTTCAAATCAGTATAAGTCAATAAATCAAAACATAAAACGTTTTGGACTAATTATAACAACTCAACAAATTAGAGCACGTCTACCTTCAGCATTGGGAACATCAGCTATCATGTATGCGGATTCCTCACAATCTTATTCTGCACCGTAAAAATTTACTCATGATTTCGATAATTCAGTTTCATCAGTAGTGCCTTCGGTTTGAACTTTCGATGTTAGACTTGACAGTCTAACGGTCAAAACGTTCACTGCTATCAAAAGTGGTATAGCATGGTATATTACTGACATTGATCATTATTATCTTGGCTAACTACTTCAAAAACCCATTGTCACCGATCAAGTGAGTGGGTGTGAGTAAGCTAGTAACAGCACTAGCTAGCACTTTCCTGGTGTTAATCAAGAATACTGTGTGCTCATTCAAGATATAAACAATACTATTTCAGGGCGTGTTAATAACAATTAAAGTCACGTAGAACAACGGTTTTAACGCCTAAACAAACATTCGTCAAAGTGATTAATAACAAGCGATTTAGTGACTAATATAGTAGTTCCGTAATTTGATACAGCTTTTATGAACTACTTCTGAATATTGACTGCAGTTAAATAAAAATAACTCATCAAAATGATGATTAACGATCGTCTATTATTGTCAGAATCTTTATCAACCACAATCTACAAACAAAATTTATATTCACGCTTTTTTAAATAAAAACTCTCTTCTATAACTTGTGTATATAAATAACTATAATAAAGATTCAATTAATCCAAAAGTTAAAAAAGCAACATGGACAAGAAATGAACTATTTGCTGCAAAAATCAGCACAATTATGAAACACTTTGCTTCATCAATTACGTAGGCTTTTGTATCTGTAAATGATTTGCGTCTAATTTTAAAGATTTAAAGAAACTTACACACTTAATGTTCACAATTTCACTAAGCAAAAACTGTCATTATAATCAATTAAAGTGAAACGTTAATGGTCATGGCAATCTTCTTCATCCAAGACTTTCTAGGCACCAATTAACATTGCCTAGTTGTGTCTAGATTGTAAGTTAAGATAAGTGAGATGAGCTATCGCAAAATTGAAATATCAGTACCTGTATTGAAGCTTGTTTTCGCTCCGATAGACATATGATTGATAGCAAGTATGTCAGAAATGTCAAGTTCCTATCCAAAAATGAATTGTTTCATACCAGTGTCAGTTTTTTTCTGAGTAAGATCGCCATCAGTAAAAACTGATTACTGATTAAATAAATTTATCTACGAACAACTGTTTCTTATTTGTAGGTAACACCTGGTCTTCAGATCACCCAAACTAATATTTAATGATTTATAGGCATAAACGTAAGTTAATATTTATTATATCGCCTATCAAGGTCTCCGAAACGAATAACAATAAAACTCAACTAATTTATATAATATTAATATAACTCAACAATATTATTTTTATAACACCTGACGGCCTTACATTACCAAATCGATGAACCGATTTAATTTCCATAAAAATAAACAAATTGATATTCAATGATCCAAAGCCTAAGTATTTTTACATGGACTTTTGGATTTCGTTCTCAACGTAAGATGTTTCATCACAACCTTATTGTAACTGCATTTTCATCCATTATTTTCAAGATTGATTTTCGGCATTAAATATTTTTTCTGGAAGACGATCTTAAGTGTCCTAAATTGAAACTTGCTGAAATGATAATCGTAATTGTGTTATCACCATTTTCCCTATAATTGTATAACAGTTGACCATTCAAATTTATTAATATACATTTTCTATGATTTACTAGTCGACAAACTAGATTGCCAATAATAGTTAGGTACGGCTTGATTGATTGAATTGGCGCGCTATAATAAGACTTCATAAACTATAGCAATATTGGAAAAGCCTACCTTCTGCTATATTTATGTTAGTAGAACATAATTATTTATGAAGAAAACGTGTCCCTACTTCATTCACCTCATTTGACTTCAAAAGACTTAAAAGAAGATTTAGAAACTTCAGCTTCAAAGATTTTTTTAAAGTGTGCACGGTATTTAGCACTGTTTTAGTGGAAAAATTAAAATAAATACAAAAATAGTGACCGTATAAAAAAAAATGAAGACAAAACCTTTACCTAGACTTTACCTACCTTTACTTTTCTACCATAATGTTAGCAAAGTCTAATATAACTAAAGTTTTATCACGGGTTAAAAAAGAAGATATGATTTACCAGCTGCTCATCATTCCACGCAACCGTTCAAGCTGTCGAAGGCAACTAAGGGTTATATATTGCTGCAGTGCTAGTGGGCGATGGGTCAGTTACCTTTTTTTATGTATGCACAGATTTGACCTTTCACCTAAAGCTATCGA
Source organism: Protodeltote pygarga (assembly GCA_936450705.2). Classification (NCBI taxonomy): domain Eukaryota; kingdom Metazoa; phylum Arthropoda; class Insecta; order Lepidoptera; family Noctuidae; genus Protodeltote; species Protodeltote pygarga. Next base: position 2,369,571 of record OW388257.2, on the reverse strand, counting down.
CAACTCGAAGTGGTATCGATGCACTTATGGATGGTGTATAGCGCCTACATACGTACATGTCGCATCGTTTTCTTTTGATCAAAATTTTATAGCTTTTGATAATGTCAATCCCAAGAATTATATTTAAATAATGTAAAAAGTTGAAACCAAAGTTTTTGTAGCGAAAAGTAAAAAGAGCACTGCTAGTCAAAAGTCATATAACAAGATTCCTACATTATTTTATCGTCCCATAATTTTAGGTACTAAAAATGTATCTTTGCAAACTGTCATAAAATTGTAGATCAGACTTGACTCTAATAATGATTATACCGTTAGTTAAGATTATGCGTAAGTACCTTTTTCTTTAATTCAACGGGAAAATCGAAAGCTATAAACAGTTTCTAATCGCAAAGTCAGCGTCAGACCATTGCATTTAGAGACTCTAGATTTAATTGAGCAAGCTAATTATATTGAATACTGTGGTCGAGATAACAAATCTGCCGTGGGAATAAAGTCGTCTCACATAGATGTTGAGATAAATACAGTTGAGTTTAAGGTAGTAAATTTTACTTGAATAGAAACAGAAGCACTCACAGTGGATATTCACACAAATTGGTTAAACAAACAGATCATAATTGGAAATTCAACTGAATTGAAATTTCTCTATGTTGTTTGTACCGAACTTTTTATTCTAACAAAACAAGATGTGTTACCATAGAAATTAAACATTAAAGTATTTAAAAGTATTTGAAAGGTTCAAAGACTAGCCGCTATAAAAACCGGCGTGACAAAGGGAATGGTAATGTGAGTTATTCAATGAATTCAGTATAAATATGATTACGAATATCATTCTTGGAAAGACAATGAAGACAGTATACACGATAAAAGAAAGATAATACATGATACTGTATTATAGAAAAAGATAAAGGATTACATTTAGCAAGTGCTTGTTACTGAGAAACATTTAATTTTTTTGGTTGTTTCTAAACTGGAGATGGCATTGTAGATTAAATTTGATGTGTATCACAGCTTTCCCACGATTGTGTAGTTGTCATGTAAATCCCAAATTTCTTGCATCATTCATTACCCACGTATATTATGACCTTTGAAGCCTTCGTAGCATTGCAGCATTTATTGTCATAAAATATTTAAAAAAAACATTGCAAATTATTACATTTCTCAAGGATGTGTAGGTATAGCTAGATAATAAATTCACGTATTCGTTTTCATAATGATGATGACATCAGTATTAGTCATGGAGTTTTCACTTTTAAAGGAAGTATGTTTTAAATGCTGTTTGGATAAGAAGATACTTGTAATAAGAAGAGACAGTGCTAACTACAACGCTTTATGTAGCTAACCTTCATGCGTTGTCTTAAACAAATACACATCTGTATGTGCACTTTATAAGTAATTTGTCATTTGCACCGTGCCTCGGAGAGCACGTAAAGTCATAGCTCTTGCGCTTTTTCTCTTATCAAACTATGTATATAGAATTCCAATTATATTAGATCACCAGGATGAAAGAATAGAGATTGTAGCTATGTTTACGGCTGATTTTTTTTTTCATGTTAGGTACTATGCAAACAGAACAATAATTATACCATTAGGCTTCCTATTAACGCTGCCAATGAACTTAACTTAAAAAATAATAAACTTAACAGAATAAATGATGACATCTGACATAAAACAAAAATAAAAGCTTTTACATTCTCTTTTGTAATAGCAACAAAACATAAAATTCTAAATAGCATTCCGACCAGTTTCTTAACAAAATTTGCTACTTCTACCATTGTGGTTAAAAAATTCAAAAGCAAATTACCATCGCGGATAATTCATGAGGCATTCATTCCCATAAATGGGTTGCAGAAAGTGATACCAAACGGTTTCAACCGAATATGGTGTTACGATCCAGTTTCTAAAGCAAAATGCGAATTAATGTGAACACATAGTTGGACAAAATTGAAGATGGCTGTTGTGTAATATGTTGCAATATTGTTGGTTTTTGTGTGGACCTAGATTGTTTTGAAATCTCGGTAAGGCTTCCAGTAAGTCGATTAAAGATTAATTGATCCATGAATTGTTTGCTTAACTTCATTGATTTTTTTTTATCCAAACAATAAAATTTTGAATAATTTAGGAATTTTTGAGCTTTCTGTGGCAGAAAGCTCAAAACCGGGAGGAATGGAAGGAGGGTAGGGAGGCTTTTGCCCTGCAGTGGGACGATAATGGCTGAAAATAATAATAATAATTTAGGAATTCTTGTTCTTTACTAGTCTTAATAATTCATTTTATTAAGAATTTTTATTTCAGTTGAAACAACCTTTGACTTAACTGTTATTTTACGTTTATACTTGTAACTTGTAGTCTTTATATTTTAACAATTTTGATTTGTAGCTTAACCTTCACCTCCATACCAAAGTTTATCTCTAACAAATTCAATATGATTTACAATACCCCAGCTCAGTTTAGTATCTCTCCACATTTCTCATAGCCATCCATCACTTTTTATATTGCACTCTTATCAGTTATCTGGACCGGATCAAACTGTGTCAATGTCTATACTGTAGTTACAGTTCGTGTTCTTAAGCTGCACGCAGTTACTAATCGTATGTTACGGTGTGTTTAATGTTATGTTAGTGTTATTTATACGGGTAGGGCTATAAGTTTAAACTGATTTAGATTAATCACTATATAACTAATATACTTCATTTTTGCTACAGTATGAGTATACATTAATTTTTATAATATTTATTGCTAAAAAACTGTCAACTATGAAAAATATAACATACAACACTTTGGCTGAAAATGAATGACAATTCATAAGCAGGAAACACCAAGTTAACTTTTTTGACCCCTTGTCGACCGACTGACCCTGAGTTGACTTTATATCTTACACTAGGTGATGATAAGCACATACAATCGTAAAAATTTATTTCTTCTCATTTATATAAAAACGAAATATTTTTTAAGTTATAGTCTTAAGTACAAATTATTTATTACATTCATAGAACACTGCGTACCTTTGCATGATACTCAATACCACCAGTTAATTAAGATTCATTCCAATTATTTATTTAAAATCTCGCAATAAAACAATAAAAAAGATATGTTTTATACATTATTATTAAATTCTCCTATCAACGTTATTTTGTCTTTGCACATTAAATAAAGCTATGAATATTTTAAGTAAACACAGGGCACGCATTTTAACAGCAACTTCAACGTTGTCATTAATATTAATGTAACAATTGTTATTACGTAAAACTGACCACCTGGTGTTTGCATCACTATAATTGTTCACTTGATTGATACAGCCATTACGGAGCCAAGTTTTATGAGCTACATGATCTGTCGGGTTCAGTTTTGCTTGTTGATATACCTTCAGGTTTGTTTTATAGCTGTGTTAGAATTGATTGAGTGCAATAGAGGTGGCTTAGTAAAATTTAGTTTAACAAACAATAAACGATTAAGAGAAAAGGTACTGAGTCTGAGGCTGAGATAAAAAAAAAATACTTGGGATGAGCTTCTGCTAAGACTTATTCCCGTCTCTGTCTTGCAGTTGAAATTTGACAGCTGATTGACAATGACACTGATACTGCTAAGCCTAAGCGCGTGTTCAGCAATGTTGATTTGCCTCGACCTGAGAACTGGACGATAACTCAGAAAATATTTTGTTTTAATCATACGATTTACTTTTTCGCCTTTGATTAGATCATAATAGTGTTAAATAATGTGTCAATGCATATGCAGCTACTAAAACCAAATTTAAGGCTTCCTTTATAAAATTTGACTTTTAAAGTACTCTATCTCCAAAAGTAACCCAAGATTATGCATAAGCACTGCTGAGTCCCTCTCACGCATAAATGGAGTCATAATAAATATTATGATGAACAGAATGCTGTAACTCCTGACTGCCAATAATATTTCCAATATAATTTAGTTTTCAATTGAGTTATGAATTATTTAAAACAAGCAGCGTTGGTAATTCAATGGAGACAGGTAGTTCACCTGTTTTCTGTTGCAATCTTGTGATTGAACTGACAGTTTAATATTTTATTTTTCTTACCCAATTCGCTAAATAGGATACCTACATTGAATCAAGTTTCCGTAAAGAGCTTCTGATGTCTTAGTGTTCATTGTCACATCAGTTTTGTAGAATTTAGTATGGTAGATTTATTGTCTAGCTGCTTCCTGTACGACTCACAATTACTTTGCAGTACCTGTATGACGTCACTAACGGTATTATTGATAGTAAATCACTAATATACCTATACTGTTGCTATACATGGGATAATAGTATTATTGATTTGATAAATCAGTAGGTATATGTGGTAAACTTCAAGTATTAAACTTATTAAGATCGTATATTTCTAAATTTTCAAAAAAATATTTCCAAATCAAAGTAGGTAATTAATTTAAACATCATTCTGTTATAAAGTCAAGAAGTTAAAGAACTATAAAACATAAATTGCTACCATTGAACCGTTAATTTCCTACCATCTGCTGACAAAGACGCATAAAGTAGATTACGTCATTATCTAAGCTTGTTACAAGATAAACTTTATCTCGGTATTAAATTGTTGTTCTTGCATAATTATGCATCATTTAAATTATTCCATTACGAATATATTGTACAGGAATATGTACTTGGGAAATATTGTTACGACAGGTGTGATTTAAATAGTAATGTATATAAATTAATATATTAAATATTTCCCTACCATCGCTCTATTTCTTCATTCAAAAGATCTTCTATTAGATGTTGATAAATGCCAGTATCTGATTTCTTGCCTCATAATAGAAGTTTATCAGTTCTTGACCTTGCATGAAACCAACACGTGGAGTAGTATTTATTAACATTTGCTACAATCTTCATAGTTTTAATTATACTAGAAATTAAAACAAACACCAAGATTATTTTCCTCGCTTGAAGCGATAGACTAATATAGTAGAAACCACGTTTAAAACGTTGATATAATAATTGTTTTACAAATAGGTTCTATTACTCGTGGAAATACTGTTTTACTATTAACATGAATAAATATATTATAAATTATATTGGTCATCATTTTACCGTCACATTGATATAAAAATGTTAGAAATCTGAAGATTAATTCCTCTGTTCTTGAGAATTGAATAAAAGAAGATTTAACCTTTGCTTTAACTTTAAGTTTATTAGTATTATCTCAGTAACAAACTGCAAGGTGGAACACCATGATAGTGGATACCTTTCTTCTGTCCTCTTTCCTTTCTCTTATAAATTCTCCGATCGTAAGCCCTATTACCAATTTATTTATACCAAGTTAATTAGTAGTTTAAAAACGACATTACCATCATCCAATTCTAGAGTCCATAATATAACCAGAACTCCTTTTTCAGCAGGTTTTACCAGACCTTCAAATTATCCGATATCCATTTAACATTTCCACATTTGTGTCATATTGGTAACACAACGGATATTTTTTATTTAAACACAAATAATATAAACCGTTAACACCACACCCAGAACATATTGGCACTTTACGGAAACATGAATGAATATGTCATTGACAAGTTCCCAATAAAAAATCGGACCGTTCATTCATTAACTGACATTACACCTACGCAAAATATTTTATTTGGATTCATACAGCGTGTATTTTATACATCAAAATTATTGTTTATTTTTTATCTTTTCCATTTATGGTAATAAGTAAGTATGTTCGTTAGTCACTGCAAAACTGAATATTAAAATAATTGGACAAAGAATAAAAAAATAATGTTGACTCGGAAGCATGAAACAGCAGTGGATAAGTTGTATACCAATATTAAATTCACAACAGCATGTATTCAAAATTATTAGGTACTAATGAAGTGATTATACTTTATGTCAAAATCAAAACCATTAATAATAATCAATTCAACATAATATTTATATTCTTAAACACACCATGTATTTATATTCTTACTGATGTCAGCGAATAAATATTTCTTTAGTGACGTAATTTGTTCTCGTTTATTTAACATAGAGCACAGACTGCATTAAAATAAGGTCATTGTTATAATTGGTAATTATTTTTGTTTCAGGTAATTATTCTTTTAGTCTACTAAATACGTCAGCTAACTGGGATATTTTGGCTGTGGTATGTACCTAATAGATGAAATAGCTTGTATGCTCAAAAATTGTTTAAAAGCTGTAGTCGTGTGTGAGCACGTTTATCCTGTTAAACTAAGTATTTTATCTTAACATAACAACTTAACTCTGTTCGTATTTATTTGACATCATTTTCTACAAAACTGAACGTCTTTTTGAATTTGCATTTTATGTAAAATTTGTGTTTGCATGGAATAAAAAGTTTGCAGAAGAAGTGGTTATTTAAGTTTTTATAAAAACACTATTTGTTATATCTAAACATATATTAGTAGAAAACTCTCATCACCAGTTCCGAACAGTTTTGCACATACCTACTATATTCAGAATTTTAAACAAAAATACTTTCCATGCTAACTTCCCTTACGGACAATAAATACCTAACTATATAATATCATAAATAGAGCTCTTTGCAATAGCAAATATCATTGAAGTCAAACGAGAAAATGGGTTATCAGATAGCAATAAAAGATGGGCTATTATGTCAATACCTACGCACGATTATGACCTTTGATCTCTATGCGTGGATTCAAATGGAACCAACACGTTAGTCGTCATACCTCATGGAGACTCCATATAAGGAACCACATAACGGTAATAAGTAAATGCTAAACTTTTTTTATCAAGGGAATTGCAAATCAGGGATGCATAGCAATTAGCATTGCAATTTGATAGCAACGGTATTAGTTCATTAGCGTCGTAAATGCTAATGGTGATGACGTTTTTGCTCTAAATCCAAGTTTTTTGGTATATTTTTTGATTTACTTTAAGATCATCTTTATCTCAAGCTTTGACTTTATAGCAAGTACAATTCAAACGTAAAATGATAATAATATATTATATCTCTCAGCTAATTGTTAATAACGTCCGCAATCTAAATGTGATGTGTATTCATGCCCGTTTTCGATATTATATACGTCATAATTTATAATCAGAGAATTTTGCGGACCAATATTAGAAATATTACTTCCAATTCTATATTTGGGTAACTAATAGCGAAAGGTTAAAGATACAAACAGATATATCAATGACCCGTTTACAAGATAATTCATTCATGAATTTCCTAACAAAATATTAAGTTTTAACGCCACTACGTGACTTGTTAATAGATATAACGTTTATAACATGGATATAAAACATAATACTAATTGAATTATTATCCAGGAAACATTTGGCGCACGTGTTATTATGATTTATTCTAAGAAGTCCTATTGGTTTTGTAGTAAAATTTAGTTTCATTAGTATTCTCTCATAACTTGTAATCGTATGAGAAATAAATGATCATTTAATTATTTTACATTAATAATCATTATATTAAGCTTATTAATAACTTGCTTATTACAGAACATGAGCTAAACTTATTTGAGAGAAGTAATTCTTTAAATGCTAATTTTCTATCTTCATACTACCGAAGTAGTACACACATTGTTTAGTCTAAAATTAAAAGAGTTAAAATGGTACTCTCTTGATATTTCACATCGAAAAATTTATTGTTCTCTTCACTTTCGCTTTTTCAGTTAAAACGTTAATATTTTCCCCAATAAAATCAGCTAGAAAACCAAAAAGCAATTAAAGATATCAATTTCTTTAAATTTTTACTCTCACTAAACGAATCATCGATCCTATTAAACGATTGCCAATAACAATAGCCGATGCCTTGGAGCTTCAGTAAATACACAATGCACCATACAATTTTGGCGTCAATCTCCTCGACAACCAATCTTCCGCATTCTTTATAAGAAAAAGTTATCATGATCCACACAGACGTATGTCAGACAAACAGAATGTTACTGAGCTCTCTCTATTGTTGGATATTTTCGAGTACTTTGATACTGTAAGTAACGAAGCGGAACGAAATTTAAATGTTCGGATTGTGTGGTTGCGAAAACGGGATTTTACGGTTTCTGTTTTTGTGGATGATATTGGTGTTGGTTTTATCTGTCAAGACGCGAAGACATTGACAACTAAATGACTTTTTATAGCGATTTTGTCTCCTTTGAAATTCTGGCCTACCTACATCGTAACCTCAATTTTCACAACAACACTAGCTACCACAGCCAAATATCATTTCAAACCTTTGGTGATTCCGTTGTCTACGGTCTTACTTTGTATTAATATTTTTTATAGTACAATCTGTTTAAAATCTATCACAAATCCTACATAAACATAGTTTCATAATAAACTTTGCTTATCGTTGCTCTTAAAGGAAAGTCTGAAAACATTTCGCTTTTACCCGCGAAGTGATTAACACTCAAAGTGGTTCATTTGATTGGAGCCAGTGATAAGAAAACAAGTGGCGTTCGTTTAGACGCTTGTACAGTGCTGGTGGAATATTTGAGCGGAATAAACAATTCAAATAAAACTTAGTTTAAATAGATTTATGATGTAATACGTGGAATGCTAGATAAAGATTTGAAGGATATTCAATAGGAGATTTAAGCCTTTGATTGAGATAAATATAAATTATAGATTATTTAATGTATTATCAAAAAATTCAAATTACTGACGTGTTTTGATAGTTATATTTTAAACAAACCACTGAATATTCAAAACTTTTCAACTAAAAGAAAACTGATTTCACCCTAAAAGCTAGAAATAAAACAAAAACGTTCGTTTTGGAGTCAGTTCCAAGTCAGTTTAAAGCAATTCAGATTTTATTATACTTAAGCCTTGGTACCAACTTTTAAACAATTTATTTCTTTTAAGTTTTTTATAGAAATTTGCATCGAATTCAGAACCTTCCTTTTCGGCAATCAGTTAAAACTAGAACTTTCAAAATAAATATCATAAAACTCATTTTGTCCAATAATGAAACAGTCCAACAAATATTTCTACATTAAAGGCTTTTCACAGAACTTTCGCTAAACATTCTAAACTTACACCAACCGATGAAACTGAACCAAGGTTGCAAGGTTCGTTCAATTTGACAAGATTTTAGAATTTAATTGAAATTTTAATTGGAAGCCGCGAAAGTAGCGGCCTCGGAGTTCAACTGTACAAGCTCTGTTTATTTACTATAAACTAGCTTTTATACCAGAGTAACTAGAAAACTGAGTATAGATTGCATGGGAAACTATAATGAGGTTAACTATTTTGCATTTATGTCTTCAACTTCGAAAGGAAAATATTTAGGAAAGAAAACAATGAAATCAATTAATGTTATACACGGAACCGATCAAAAGATAAGAGTATAAGTAAAGAAGTAATAAGCAAATATTACGTAACACAATACAAATCATCATCATAATTATAATCAACCATATTTTGTAATACACTAGAGAGAATTTTCATCATAATCATTATGTATAAGGTGCTCAAAATATTTTTTTTAACCGCAAAAGCAATTGCATTGGTTATAAAAACCAACGTAATAATCAAATGTCAACCTGTTTAGCCTCTCAAAATAAAGCTGACCTTGAGTTTTGAGATTCAAATAAAGTAACTTTCAATTCTACTTTCGTTACAAGCATTACCATACAAAATATCAAATAAAGACAACATAAAACAAAAAATCTTATCAATGAATAGGTATTAAAGTTTTATTACAAATATAAGAATCAATATTCCGAGACACAATAAAATCTGCTATTATTACACAGATAAAACAATAACAGTGAAAAACACAGTTAGTCGTGGACAATAAATTCAAAGACACGCCACCGTAATAAAATTGAAAACAAAACGACATAACTGTACGTGCATAATGCACAGTGGCCGGAAACTATCGCCCACTCGCAAAACATTTATTTTGGCAACAAATAAATTTATTCACCACTCGGTCAGTAACTAGAGCGATCTAGTAGTTTCAATGGCAGCGTTTCGCAACACCGTGTTTGCAGACAAGTCGGCGTATTTCTACACAAGTATTCATTGATAACGGGCGTGGGCGAACCCGACGTCGTCCACTCCATTCATGAATTGGGCAACACTTGCCCACGCGGTTAACGGTCGGTATTAAAGACATCGATGCATACAAGTAAATTATGAATATTAATTAATATGAATTTGTGTTTTACAGAAAATTTACTGAACACGGGAAGCAGTTAATCAATTTTGTAAACGCTCAGTGAAATGCAACATTTGATTAATGAAAGGCTTTTGAGTCTTTGAAAGTATTCATAGAACTTTTATAAGCCGTAAGTTACGAGGTAGTTTACAAGTACCGAGTTAATAACAATTTGAATACAAATTGCTCGCCTGCGCAACTACCAGAAAACTACCGTGAACATAAAACTTTTAATTAAAATTCTTTTTATAATTTAAATAATACCACAATTAGACACGCCATTTTCAAAGTTCTTATATTATTAAATCTGTCATTAACTTAAATATTGTTTTTACATTCATCTTTAGAGTTTCAAATATCTATTACATCATTCGTATCATTTGACCAAACGTAAAACCTCACTGTTTCAAACATCACCTAATTAAATTTTAATTACACAAGATATTACGTCTGGTTTGCCTTTTATCAAAGACCAAAGATCTCAAATTGAGCTTTTTTTTGTCCCGAAACCTGACGCGTGTCACCCACGCGTTCAAAGAGACTGTTGACACAATTACTTCTGACTTTGGTGATGTAAAAAATATATGTTTGTTTATGCATTACTTCATATGAATAGTAAAAGATTTTAAATAAGAAACATTTTACGTAGTGTACTTGGATTTAGTTATGATTTCTTATCAAATGATGAAACTATCTTTAGTTTCATCTACATAAACATATATGAGAGGCGATGGTTTTATAAAAACAATATTATTGTTGACAATATCTTCATTAACAACATTTATTTATTTATCACTGACCAAGGTGTGTATCAAGGTCACTTACTGCCACACTATTAAAAAAGCACAGTAACCTATGTTTTTAAACTTATTCTTAGAATAAAGTTGTGACTCTTATACACATAATATATTACATCATACTGATATTCTAAATATAATACAAAATACCTAACTCGTCAAATGAGTGTAGAATTAATTATAATCAAGTTTCACACCATAAAGATATATGCGCCTTATGCGCCCAATATTTTTCCTAGACGTGTTTTGATTTGTCACCCTGTGCCCTGTGGATATTTGCAATTAATTTGAGCATTTCATTAATATTTATGAAATTATGGTGTTACTTTTATATCCAATATACTATGTTGAATGTCTAGCTATGGATTTATTAATGACCAATCTGTACCTATCAAATCAGACTGTATTTCTGTATTTACTTTTTTATAGAATTTGTCATTTGAATACAGAGTTTTGTAGTAAAAGAAAAATATAATCATAAATACTAAAAGATATTCAAGCCTTTAACTTATTTTCATTACACACATCTTAACAATACAGGAGCTGACTATACAAATATATTATGTTATGCCAAAGAACATATTATGCAAATTAAAAAGCCACAAAAAAGTCATCAATGTTTACCGCAAAACTAATAAAACATAGTTTTTGTACACAATAAAGTATCTGCTACCGTAAATAAGACTAATAGAACGTAATTTTTCTCTAAGAAAAGGAAACTGTCATAAAATAACACTCTTGACCTCACTATATTGCGTATAAGGATGGCAATTTAAGCAAAACATTGCTCAGTAATGTTCTTGAACCAAGAACATATAGGTCGCCAATAAAATACTCATAATTTTGTTTCATTATTGTGTGTTAGGTATAGTCACCATTTTTTTTGTTAATAAAATTGATTTATTGGATTTACTGTAATCGATTTCTGTGTCTTCTATCTCCTGCTTGTTATGATAGGTATCACCCCTCAAATCAATCACAAATCAAAATGTTTCTTGTTCCTTAAAATTGACAAATGCCACCATTTAGTTATCACCAATAACTTTACCACCACTTTCTGGTGCTATAGCTGAAAAGAATATTGGCGGTACAACAAACACTTCAGCATCACATACAGTTATTCAGTAGATTGCAGAAATATCACCAAAACATGAAACATCACAACAACAAAGTACTTTGTGAACTACCTCCATTTAATCGCCAAAGTATTTTGGGCCAGGGTTGTGCAAATATAATTGAATTTTCTTCCTTTGTATCTTTAAGTAACAATAATTTTATCACGTATTCTTAGTGCGCAAAAATATTTCCTTTCGCCAGCCCTAAGTTGCCGTTGGGCAGTCAAGTCCATTGCCATGCAGGCTAACGTTTCCATCGGTGCCTCATTGTCTGGCCCATGGCAAACCAGTCCCGTAAATAGGCCATTGTTCTACCGTTCTACGATATCTTAATCCTTTCCCATTGTGATTTTTTTGTTAATTTCTACATGATTTGCTTTTTTATTGGTGGCGTGAAAAGGCTTTGAAATTGTAGGCTTTTTTGTGCAATTCAAAATGTTTGACTGACTGTTTTTATTTGCACAACTGTCCAGTCAGTGGTCGCAATTCCACTGTAATTATTTTTTTATACAAATTTTATCTTTCTGCACATTTTTTCCATATTATAAACCGTCTCTTCTTCTTCTTCTTTGCCTTATCCTTTTATTTGGGGTCGGCTCTCCTCGTTTTTAGGTGCCAAGATCTACTATCTTGGGCTATCTGTATATCTAGCTGTGCCCATACAAGATCCATATTATAAATTGTAACTACCTATGCGAAATCCCACATCATCCCTCCTTGCGCTCAATTCGTGAATGTATTTTTAAAAATGTTTTATATACAAAAATTTATAAAAACTCTATTGATTAATAGCTTCTTAAAGTAGATATCAAACCCTTTATTCTACTTTACGCGAAACGTAATATTAATAATTTCAAAAACATTTACCTGCTATAGGATATAAATTACAAGTTACAGTACCACTTTCACTGCGGACCCAATTCTGCAATCAGGTAATACGATAAGTCACTGTTATCTGTTACGTATCGATCGTTCACGACTTTTTTTAGGGTTCCGTACCTCAAAAGGTAAAAACGGAACCCTTATAGGATCACTTTGTTGTCCGTCTGTCTGTCTGTCTGTCTGTCAAGACCTTTTTTCTCAGGAACGCGTGGAGGTATCAAGCTGAAATTCATATCAAATACTCAAGTCTATGGTCTCTTGGAGCTGTGAAAAAATCAAACTTCTAAGTCAACGCGATCAAAAGATACTCCCGTTTATGCCGCAAATTTTCGACACTCGCAAGGGAATCAAAACCTACAGGGTACTTCCCGTGAACTCAGAATCTTGAAATTTGGTACGAAGCAACGTCTTATAACACAGATAAAGGAAAAATTGCGAAAAGCATAAATTTTTAGTTACATCATATAATAAAAATATTTTTAATAATTTTAAACTTATTACCCCTTTACTCATGAACGCGTAGTGGTATTATATTGAAATTCTTAACAAATACTCAAGTCTATAATATCTTTAAGCTGTAACAAAATCAAACTTCTACGTCTACGCAATCAAAAGATACAGCAATTAAAGCCGCATATTTTGAAACTCGCAACTACTCGCAAGGGAATCAAAACCTAAAGGATACTTCCAGACGACCTGGAATCTTGAAATTTGGCATGAAGCAACGTTATAAAGTACACATATAGGAAAAATTCCGAAAATCTTAAATTTTTAGTTACATCACATAGTATATTTTTTTTAATAATCATAAACTTACATACCATAACTTTTACTTATATACCTACAGGTTTGTACGGAACCCTCGGTGCGCGAGTCTGACTCGCACTTGGCCGGTTTTTTAATAGGGGGTAAACAGACCTACAACAACAACCTTTATTAATTATATACATATACCATTATGTTTTTAGAATAGCAGAAACTGATTGCGAAAACATTTTTGAAAAAAAAGCCTCCTAGATTTTTAAAAATTGATTTTTCTTGACTTGACTTTACTGTACACGTATGTAGGCGTATTATTAGGTGTAGTATTTTATTAAGAGTTTTTTTTAAACTGCTAAAGTGACAAACAAGCATATAGTCACCATTCACCTTACTGTTTACTGAACAATTTAGTTATTATTACTTATTAATTACTTTTACTTTAAAGTGTAGGTATTATTTTTGTAAGTCAGCCTTTTGAAACTTTTATTGTAACCTATTTTTATCGTACTTGAAATTTCAATAAATGTAAAATTTAAATTCATGTCTCGTATTCATAAAAGTCAGTTTTTTCACCATCATGCGCAAACGCATGTTAAATAACGATTGACATTTCGAACAAGAACGATGTCGTAACGGTATTACCGGTCAGTAGTTTGATTCTTATTGGTGTAATAATGCGTGCATGTTGTTTATTCAGTAATTCATTAATATTGCTTCATTTGGTGCATTAAAATTACTATTGTATAATACTTGGTCCCCAAATACCGTCATTCTTACCAACTATTTGCAACCATAATCAAGTGGCGATAGAGATAAATTTTGCGAATCATTAGTTTGTGCGACAATGACAATAATATAATACTCTACTATTGAGCTAATTGCCTGCATACCCGGTAACTTTAAGTTTAAGCAAATTGTTTTTGCATGGAAGACAGAAATAACTTTGCAAAGTCTGGAATAAAATAAAGGTTAAATGACTTTATTGATTGCTCATCAGAAAAAAAAGTTAAGGCGTGAAGTAATGACAAAAGCAAATCAAATGCGTCATTACCATAGATTAATATAATTACCACGTAATTTAAATAACTTGGTCAAAAGGTCTTCGTTATCTTCGTTTTTAGATACGAAAGTAAACTTTTAACACTTAATTGGATAAATATGCGAACTGTGGGTGGCCGAATCAATTATAAATTTTATGACCAAACATTGAATTTTGATAAGATAATTCAGGACAAACAACCGCTAGGAATAAATATAAATGCTGATGTGCTGATCAATAATAAATCAGCCAATAAATAAGTTGCGAATAAAACGAAACCTAATTTTGCTAACCTCTATCCTAAAAAAATGGTTCATGCAAAAAGCTAACGTATAAAAATTATTTATGAAAGGTACCATTGAAGTTTACTAATTTGACTACTGATATTATGAAGTGCTAGTGTGAAGTGCATAATGGCATACCATAATAATGAATTGTAATTATAGAAAGTTAGTAATATGCAACTAGGTAAATGATGAGAATGTTAAATTCATTAAACAGCTGACTTGGTTAAACTTTTACTCCGCGCTTACGCTTTGGGAGCTTACTCTTGAGAAACAATTACAAACCAAATCTCAAGTTTATACAAAAACTCATAGCAAATTTAGTGATGTCGCGTGTGCCAATGTGTTGTTTTCTGGCTGCTTAGGGATTTTTATAGTAAATACAGGATTACGATTGGATTCATGATTCAAGGAATGATGAGTTGAAGAACAATATAATAACCATAGCCAGGGATTAGATATACATAATAAAAAAACTATCAATCGACACGAAAAAAGAAGAAAAAGATTCAAAAGTAAGCCTTCTCCCCGAAAAATAATTGATTTTAATTATAGCTGCAAATTGAAAACATGTCAAAAGGTAGCCTTGTGACAAAATAACAGAAATATTCATATACCACCTCACGAAGACTTACAACATCCTGCTGACTATAATCACATTCATAATGAATCAGACATTTGTTTAATATTTCAATGATTTATAAGATCTTACAACAAATGACACGTGTCTAGACGCTACGTAATTAGTACACTTATGAATCAGTTTGAAACAATGTGTGAATCATTAGCTGACCTTGAGATATGCTGAGATTGACACAAAGAAAGTGAAGGCTACTAAGTGTATCATGTATACATTTGAATATTGAATAAGTTATTAATAAATTATGTTGTTATACAAGCTGTTATGAATGTTATATGGTTAAGCACTAGCAAATAGTGAAGCTTTGAATCAGATCAAATCAGTTCTGTGTCTTTTTTTAACGTGTCTATTGTTACGTATAATATTATTATTACATTTAGGTATTATAATTATTGATATTATTAATATCACTGATAGTTTCAAAAGTGTTGGTAATCTTTTTACATTTTTAATTGTAAGTACAAATAAAGACTTAAAAAACACTCAGATCGGAACAAGTATTTCTCGAACACACTAATACTTTGTTTGCCTGGGAAGCGATACTGCGACATATAGCGCAAAAACCGAATTATTTAACACGAAACCCCAAACATTAGGTACTTTATTCGTGTTGTCTTTGAATCTAAAGTTAGGTATTTTTTTTTTGTCTAGTAGGATAGTTTAAATGTAATTTTATTCTAAAAGTAAATGTGAATTTAATCCTTTCAAACTTATGTCCAACAATTCAACTTTTCTGTGTATAAAAGTTTAATTGTCGTGTTGAACCGTGTGGGTACACAGTTTAAATTCCAAATGTTGTCACTCAACCGTTTCTCTGTATTACATCATACTCTACCATTCTCAAAATGTTTGGTAATATAAAAAACAGCAGCCATCTGTGCAAACAGACTACTTGAGTCCAAACTGACACGTTTCGACCTGTGCAAGCAAATCCTGGGCCAACGAACTTGTGTTTGAAAAAAATGTTCTTTATGTGCAGAAACTGTTGAAATAACTTTACTTGTTCCCGTATTAATAACTTGACTAACTTTACTTTGTCGCTATTGCTTTTTTGTATTAGTTTATAGTATTCAACTTACTTGATTTTAGAGCAAAATACTAATATTATTTTTATGCAGTAGTCTTTTATGAGAAACAATTATTTTATGGTCTAAATTTAGCAGTGCCTAATAAAATGCGTAGAAAAGTAAATCAATAATGGAAAACATCGAGTTCATTGAAATTTAAATCAAAACGTTGATGTTTCGATTGTGCCATTGCAGTACAAAAGCCTTCCTACCCTTTTTATAAATTAGTTTTTATTGATTTCAGTACATAGTATTGCCAAGTTAAAACTGCTTTTAACATTAAAAGTTATAAAGAATGAATAGTACTTAATCATTATTTAATATTATAAAAAGAAGCATGATATATATAAAATATGTATAGTATAGTACTCGTAAAATATATCAAAAATTGTAAAAAAAGAAACGATTTCTAGAAGAATTTGAACTTAACCGCTCTGCGTAAGCTATTCGTATATTTGTAACCCTCTCAGTCAAGGAAACCTAGTCCCCTAATAAATTTTAAGTAAAGTAGTACGTAAAATATACTATTTCCTACTGCAGTTAAAGTAGCATCTCCATGATGCCTAAAGACAATAAACTAAAACCGGACAAAGTTTAGCACTCTAGCAAAGTCTTCAAGTTAAACAGGTTCATTGTAAATCTTGTAGGCAACTGTACCCATTTAAAAACTTATGCACAACTACAACTCACTGAAAGCAATTCTTCTTCTTATCGTGTGGTTGTTGAACAACCTGGTGTCAGAGTTTAAACCGCCCGTAGGCCTCTGACATGGCTTTACACACCATCGAAAAATCTCTGGTGTGCTGGTTTCATCACGATGTTTTCCGTCACCGTTTTAGCAACTGATAATTAATTTATAATACGCACATAACTTACGAAAAGTCAGAGGTGCGCGCCTTGGGATCGAACTCGAGACCTGTGACTTGTCAGTCGACGGTCATACCACTAGGCTATCTGTGCTATACTGAAAGCAATGAAAAAGCAAGTAAAGAGAAGTTGGCCGATATTGAGGTACAAGCATTGGGTACAAGCACAACTCATAAAATAGAAACTTGAAATAGATGCCTGAATAGGTAACAAACTCCCAAAGCTCGAGCATAAAAGAAACGACCATGTGTTGAGCAATATAAAATTAAAGTTATTACAGTCTACGAATTAATAGAAAAAAGTAAACACATAAGACAACATTCATAAGAATCTCAATAAAAAAGCCATGTGATATGAACAGACACATCCCTCTTATGAACACGTGGCGAACAGGAAGGAAGCGTTAATTTTGTCAGATGTCAATGAATGGAGCTTGGTCGTGTTTTTTTTAGTAGGAAATAACGAACTCCTTGTAAATGATTATCTATTTGAATGATGGATTCTGTTTAAAGATGGTTAGTGGTAACCATTATATCAATTTAGATAATCAGTTTAAAAATAATATGATTATAAATAAAATATTGATTCTAAAGTTTAAAAGACTTGTGAAAGGACGATGAAATGTATAAGATTACCTGCCTTTTTGATGTGGATTTTAAATGTTATTAAGTTATAAAGTAATGGTTTAAAAGCCTCTATTATTAATCTTGACTTAGAAAGGTAAAGTAGTAGTATTTGATCAAAAATTTACTTAAGTCGCCGCCGCCGCTGTGTCTTTTTAACCAACTTCTGAAAAGGAAAAGGTTCTTATTATGTTCCAAAACTTACTGCAATAGTCTAAAGAAAGATTTTTTGTTACTAATTTTTACAATACCTCCATCAATGTATCAATTCAGTGAATGCCTGTGTCTATAGATTTTTTTCCAAATACAACGAACCTTCCTACAAACCTTTACGTACTAAACAATAAACTAAGAATGAAGGCTTTGATTTGCAATTTAGAGGTCACGACTTCAACTAATACTCGTTCCACTATTGATGGACCTACTCCTAGTACTTGCATAGTTTGCTTAGCTACAGGGTTTCAATATAAGACTTCTAGTATATCTCGTAGATTTAATTGAAAATTGACATTGTTCTTTACAACCTTTACATTATACCCATTATTGTGTGTTTGATTATAATTATCTTTAATTATAGTTCTAGGTATTTAGATAACAAGTATAGCAGCATTATAAGGCTTTGAATTCTTCACATTAATCTTACGTGCACATTGCTGGCTTCTCACAAGGCGAACATTGCTCACAAATCATAGTTATACTAGCACTTTGCTAGTAATAGTCGATGTGGGTTAGAAACAAGAAACTTCCATTTAAGCCGACAGTTGTTACACCGTTACGAAAATTGATTTGTATTTAGTAACCGTTAAATACAATACAAAAATATAAATGGAATACAATACAAAAGTACAAATGGAATTTTAGTGGAGAAATTTTCTTTCCTATTCTAAATTGTTTTAGATCTGGTAATTGGTATGGTGAGGTTTTTTTAAATTTTGCAATATGCAAATATTCTGAAAGTGAAAAATATCTTGCACATACATAATTCATTACTCTATGCAATATTGGTAAAGTATTGGTTGAAAAAGTAGAAAATTTCTTACAGACGCATGCAGCAAAGAATTTTACTGCTTTGGTAATAGATTTATAATGTATGCAGTTCAAAAGTGAAATCTTATTGTGATTGTGCAGTTTCACTTAAATACTCGTATAAAGTAAAATATAAGCTATTTTGAATATTTATACTAAGAGAAAGCCTTTTCTCATACTAATTACGAACTTGATTTATTTTATTATTACCCATTTTCTTAAAATAGTTTTCATAAGAAACTGGTCTTTATTCTTATTATTTCATTCTATTTTAAAAATACTTTTGAACAAATCGTTCTAAAATTACACATAATCACAGCAATTAATAACGTTATTTTGATTTGCGTTTACAATATAAGCGTTACGCGGCTGTGTAACATGTTCCCCTGGACCGTTTTATCACACTTCCTATGCAAGTTTGCGGGCGCAACGTTGCCCTCTCAATTGCCGGGCTGATGCCTTCAATGGTTATAGAATCGCCCCATTGTTTTATTGTACATCTGATATTATACGGTGTTTATAGGCGTGCACGTGCATTTATGGAAATTTCGGTTGTTTGTATATGGGAACTTTCAAGAAGTTTCGCTGGGATCTATCTTAGGACCTCTTTTGTGCTAAGTATTCGTCTATTTGTGTATCAGATTCTGCCTGCGGCTCCGCCCTTGTTGTATGTTAATAAATTGTAGCCTATGTATTATTATGATGTATACGCTATATTACTGTTAAGTTTCATGAAAATCCGTTAAGTAGTTTTGAGTGAAAGAAATAATTACCTTAAAATAATCCGTCCATATTTCCTCACAAACTTTTACATTTATAATATTAGTAGGATTGGCAAGTTTTTTATTATTATGACAATCTTTGTAAAACTGCATAGTCTACTAAAAACCATGACATACATCTTTTTTCCAAAAATTGAGATAAAAAACAGAAAACTGCAAAACAATCTGATATTATTGTAACGATTACTACCTATTTATGTATTAATGAAATTCGAAACCAAAGTTCAAGTTTCGTTATGCCATAATATTTGCATTTATTTTATTTATAAAACGCGAAATATGAATCTCAATTTTATAGTCAAGTTGCATCTAGAAAAATATGAGTCACATATAGCTAAGTTATACTCCTTATAGTAGATATAGTTGTGGTGTGGTTGTCCTAGTACTCGCATTTCAGTTTTTTTGTCTAAATTTCTACAAAGTCATCGATTTTGTGAATTTAGTAAGTACGCACTCAGAAAAAATAATTATTATTTAGCCTATATTATCCCACTGCAGGACAAAGGCCTCCCTTTCCTCCTTCCACTTGTCTCGGTCTAATGCAATCTGAGACCAATCTTTTAGAAAAAAATCATAGATCATTTTATTAATACCGATCTTGCAAGTAAAGTTGAAGTTAAATCAAAATATGCTTTATACGTAGATCAGCATACGTCGGTGGCATATACCTTGGTAGGAACACTTAGCTGTCTAGCAAACACAATAGCTTGCCTATCTCTCCTCAGCTAAGTAAAAGTCTGTAGCTACTTAACAAAATCTATTAATCCATTGATTTAAAGATTATCCTTCAAAGAACAAGTCGTGCCTGTAACGTCGACACACCTCTTTCAAAATAGATTGGATTATAAGATTTGATTGCAAGGGAAAGACTTGTAACCAAACCATTGCCTTAAAGAAAATATGTTAGTGAAATCTACAATAAATCCGAGAGCGCACGTTGCACTGCGCTGACCCCCTGATGTTATCTTATCAACAACGATAAAGAAACACATTTTACCTGGTGTAACTCGCGGAAGTTTGGAGCGTTTAATATTGACTGAAATGCTGACTATTTTTTTTCCTTTCATTAACTTTGTTGCAGACTAGTGGAATTTCTTCGTGTCGAAGTCACAATAGTACTCTTGGTGGAAAAACTAATTGCTTAACCGGTAGGTGGTGCGATGTTGTGTTAATCATTAAAACAGTTTGCCAAGGATTAGAATTGGCCCCTGATAGGAACAGAAACATGTCAATAAATGTGTATCAAAAATAATTTGTTTTCTGAAAATGATAATTTTATTATTTTGTAAGTCCAATTTATCCAAAAACAAAAAATAGTGAGAATAAATCATGAAATAATATGATATAACGTTTTTACAAAAGGAAAAGACAAAAAAAGACAAAAAAAGACAATTTATTTATTCAGAAGTTTTTACGAGTTCACTTCATCTTTATAACACGTGTTCCTCATATAAAACCAACGAAATACATGTTACTGACAGTATTGCCCCCCATTGGCTCAACAATCAATTTTCCGACGTCCTCGAAACAACCGTTTATTTGCCAGGTCATTATGCAAATTTTTTAGCGCAACGTCAATGAAAAATGGTCCTATAAGCGTTGCAATTAATCTTAATTTTGCATGTAGCCGAAAAATAAGTATTGAGGGGAATGACGTAACTAAAACAATGAACTTTTGCGACATACATACTGCCGATTTCTGCATGTCCTCGAATATTGCGAAAATGCCGGTGTTTGATATAAAAAATGTTGCTTTTCTAATTTAGTTGATAAAATCTTTGCTGTGTATAATTTTTTTTAAATTTATATACGGTAAACTGTCACTTAAAAAACGAAAGCATGATGACATGATGATTATACAGTATAGTTTTTTTTAGTCCATATCAAAAAATATTTTACTTTAGACATAGACTCATCAGAAAGCAAAACCGACTGGCTGAGAGAAAATAGACTGGCTGGCAGACGTGTGCAGTTTAAAGATGACTTATTCTCAAAACTGTACATTTATAGTTCCGTGTAGTGCATTCTATAAACTGTTGCAAATTCATCGTCGTATGACATTAATGTATAAATCAGATCACATAGCAATACTTTGTCATTGTCGTGACCACAACACTGTTAGGCGAGTTGCCCACAGAATCAACAATAAGATTATCTGAGACCAAATCAGTGTATTAACACATAACACATATGAACTTGGAATATTATACGCGGTTTCGTGTATTAATTTTTTCTTGCAGTGCTTAAAATATAAATGAGGTACTCCAAACAAGGCCACACTTGCTATATTGTTAAGAAAAACCTATCCTATGCTTTCTTTGTTACTGAACAATAGAACTTCAAATGTATAAAGAGGCTCATAAGATTTCCTAAGTTATTAAGAATTAATTCAAACTTTACCCAAAACTGGACAATCGAAGTCTCGAATTCTAAATAATGGTTATCACAATCCAAAATGGATGATCTAATTTATTTCGGAGCATCTTTGGAACAGCGATGGGTGGTCGAAATTTACAAATCCATATTACAGGCGATAAAAGCAAAATTATTGTTCAAATCCTGAGATAATAATAAAAGCAGCATGCGTGCCATTGTTTGTGGGTTTAATGGATGTGACCAAAAAGGGAAGGAGATGGGTAATGTGATTAGTGATGATATTGCACTAAAATTTGTTGGAATTTATTGTAAGACTGGTCAAATGTAGCTTCTGCAAATAGCTATGATTTTTACGGACAAACTTGGTGAAATTTTAGAATAATAACTTTCGTGAGTCATACTTATACATTAAATATTGATTCGGCTTTACTTACGTATTGATTTCGGGAAATGCCCGACTAGTTTCGAACTCTCTCTATACGCCGCCGCGTATAAATATTTAATGAATAAACTTGGTTAAGAATATACTTATTATAATTGTATTTATTGGAAGTATTAAATTACTTGACAACCAATCTTTTGTAGTGGATTGGCATCTTAGAAGAAGAATTGAATTATTTACGGTTTTCAGAAAATATGCAAGTTACTGCAGAGTCCAGTATCTTTAGCAATAAACGGGGGCTTAAATGTTGGGAAGTCAGACAGCAGCTATATTAATAACATTTTAGATGGTATCTCATCGCAATTGTTTAGCAAATGTAAAATATGATGTATCATATGTTTTAATGTAACACAAAATCCTGAGCACTATTTTGTACACAATAAAACAATAACACCATGAAATCATTCAAAAGCCTATTGTAAGCAATAAATTGCAAACACGACATGAATTCTGAAATCATTGTGCTAGTGCGAAATGACATAACCTCGTATCCACAGGATGTGATGACAATAGAACTCGGATGTTCGCTTGTTTGAACTCGCGGTTTTTAACCATGAATAATTTTGAAACATACTAGTTATGGACATTTTTGCATTCTGACGTCATGCATTATTAGTTTAAATTGTTGGGTGACTGCTTGCATATTTATTGCTAAGCTAAAGTAAAGTAGTTCTTCTAAAAGTCAATGTATTAAAAACTTTCGAAGGATTCTATAATCTAAATTCTAAACGTTCCTTCAAGATGAAAGTATTTTATTTGGTTTACATTGGCTTTTCAGGTTTGGTATCATTATCTTCTTTAGGAACCTCCCTTTTCTTCTTTATAAAATTTATGTCTTAAGTTTCTGAATTACTTTCTACACCTAAAAGTTACTTAGCTAATTAAAATTTCCTATGTGTAAGTTCCTAAGTTTCCTAAGTGACGTCACAATCACATATACTGTTCTATAGGGTTTTACATCCACGATACCTATGGCTGGTGTATTATGCAGCAGAAAATGTCACGTCAAAACCAACAAACGAACAAGACACGATACGAACTCGCTACCTCACGATGTTGCGTTTCTGCCTCACCTGTAGGCTATCATTCGTCCACATTATGCTGTCACAATGTAATAATTTTAATCTTATACAAACACAAAATAACAAATACTATTGAACATCTTCATATTGATAATAGACCACTTAGAAATAGGAAAGTACAATAAACAATAGGAATTTACTTTTAGGTTAGACACACATGAACAAAATTCTTCAAGCGATTGACTACTTGACGATTTGTGTATATTTCTTTAGGGACAACATCATGTTTTTCATCAAAAGTTTCTGACATCTCGTAATAACGTTGAAAATTTAAATGGCTTTTTAGGCTTTTGGTTTAAATATTGTTTTTATGAAGTTAGTTTTGATCACACTGGCTTGATTTTTTCAAAAAAGTAATATTATTACTGGTCTCTCGAAAGTTCTATTCTTTGTCTAGTATTAGATGTTTTACAGTTTGCTCTAGTATATACTGAATATTGTGCTGTTCATGTATTTCTAACCTAACAATAAATGAGGACAATACTCTTGAAAGACCACTTATTATAAGGAATCACTGTTTCATTCATGATAACACTTTAAACATAAATGTATGAAACATTATCAATGAAGTTAAGTGTGTCTTCATTGATGCACTGCATGATAATATGGTGTTAGTTATCAAATAAAGTTATTATTTTATCAATAAAAAGCGTACTTTTATGTTTCAGGATATCCATGTTTGAAGAATTAAGTATTACCTATGTTTTTTTTTGTGAATTTTTTTACATGTTATAGCACACGATAGCTTATTAAATATAACTATTTAATAAGAAAATTTGAAAAACACACGACACGGTACGTCGAAGATTGTGGGTTCGATTCCACCCGTATCAGTTGTTTTTTAAAATTTTCTTATTAAATAATTATATTTAATACCTATGTTCCAAAATATTCGCCACTACTTTAACTTCTTCTTTATCATATGGTTGATGAACAATCTGGTATCAAAGTTTAGGCCTCTGTCATGGCTTTACACAAAAAATTAGAAAAAAAAATACAGAAAAATTTGAAAGATTTTTCAACGGTTCTCACGATATTTTCTTTCATCGCTTTAGCAAGTGATAATTAATTTTTAAAACGCACTTGAATCCGAGAAATCAGAGCTGCGTGCCTTGGTTTCGAACCTACGAACTTTGATTAGGCAGTCGGATGGTCATACCACTAAGCTATCACTGCTTATTATAAAAATACTACTGCTAGTCGTATACAGTCTTATATTAATTTAATATATTTTATATTTATTTTTCTCTATTTGCTAAACTTCTTAGAAACATCAAGGTAGTTAATAGCGAATCAAAGCAGCATCTTGTTTTATATTTTTCTGCTAGAAAAAGCTGGTAGAACAACCAGTTGTATATCTCACAATCAGTATTGCTGTCGGCTATAGCGATCTAGAGTTAAGATACCATTTTATCAAGCTTAGACCGCTTCACGTAAACTTAAGCAATTTTTCCAGTTACAATGTAGAAAACCCGGTTTCAATGGAGGTATGTTTATATTGCTGCTTTTTGTAATACTTGAACCTGAAATAGAGCCGATTGTAAAAACAAATAACCTATTACAAATACTTTATGGGGATCATAGTATTTTTCAAACTTTCACGACTCGAACCATTCGGCCTATGGCTGATGCAACTCAGCCGAAACGTCGGGAAAATATAATTACTAGTTAAATGATGAGAATAATATCCGTTTTATTTTTAATTTTCGGGAATCTTCCATATGTATAACTCTAGTCCTCTTATTATTCAATACAATTGATCAAAGAAATATAGCAATAGCATAAACAAATAATTATATCAAAATATATATAGATACAAAGTTAACATTTACATTAATTATAATAATATTTGCTTTGATTAACCCCTATCACTTCACACCCTGTTATCTAGACGCCGTTTCCGCAAACACTTTTATATTTACAAATCCTCAATTAAACACATACGTATTAACAGACCAATAATTAGAACGGCGTCTATCGATAATGCTATCAAAACTTACTGAGACTCCACATGCGATATAATCGCAAAACTAGTAATACATTATCGGGAATCTCCGATGGAACACGCAGCTGTTAATGCAAGTGCAGAAATGTACGTTAAGTAACGCGTTATGATAAGATTAGCGGATGTACGTCGGCGCCGATACTGACACCTTGGTCACGAAGTTATGATTCAAATCGCAAAGTGACTTTATATTGAGAAGCTTTCTTAACAAGCAAAAGGATATAGTATTCATATTTTAAAGTCTTTTTTTCGGCTTTGAAAAGTTCTTGGAAACTAAATGATTATCTAATCTTTCTGTCTGGTCTATACTCAAATTCATGGTTTCATCATGGCGTCACGTCACTGGACCTTGGAAGAGTAATTTGCACATCTATAACATTATACCTATGTAATTTTCCGAAACGTTTGACTTTTTATACTAAGTGACTAGTCACGTGACTCACTTTTGTATGAGAAGTTAAATTTTCGTTTTCAAATTTTGGCTTTGTATTTCTTGGGGAAAGTTGTTAAGTTTCATGGACTCTATTATTCGTAAAATTTGGCAGGTCTTGAAAGCAACAGTGGTACATATATTAATAAAATACTAATATGTATTATTAGTATTTAATTAGGTAATTGTGCTAAAATAAAAGCCTGGCCGGTTGGAACATAGACCACCTCCACCACACTATGGTGTTCCACGGTGAACCGTTTAAAAATAATAAATCTTATTACCACAGTCAAAGAACCGATATGATGACGTAATCCAATAGTAAACCAATAAGCCGCGGAAGTAAATAATTTAATAGTCAAACACTATCCCAAATCAAATTTCTTCATAAAACATTTCATTCTTGAGGCAACAGCTTGTTGAACCAATATTTAAAGAACAAGCTCCAAGCAAAAGATCTTAAACAAAACCTATAAACAGAAATGTTAAACAACAGACCGACTAAGATAACAGAGCGAGGAAAAGGCTAAATCGTGATAAAGACAACAAAACAAGGAATAATGAACTATAACACGTTGCAATACGGAATTAACAGGTCCACGCAACAGTAAGAGGTGTAATTACAATCTGTTTTCCGTCGTATATCATCGATTCTGATAGCTTTCAGTACTGATTAATTAAATGATAAAGAATACAACATTGATTCATTAAGTAAATTGTTTTTTAAAACCTTTTTGAGTTCACCTTATTAACGTCAAAATAATTTGGGTGAAATGTTCAGAACACTTGAAGATTTATTATCTGAACTATAGGAAATGTTTTCAATACCTAATGGAGTAGGTGCAGCTATATTTATTGAAAAAATCGTGCATCTTATTAGAATATATTATAATTATTTCTTTGGCGTAACCACAACAACAAGAAATACTATGGTTTTAATAGTATAAACTGGTAAAGAAAGTGGTTTTATAGCTTCTTACAAAGTGCATAATTTTATTATCAGGAAAATGGCACCAACACTGATATCTAATCAAAACTATTAAAGCGCTGATAATATCTTTGATTTTAAAATAGATGTTGATTACATTTAAATTTATATCATAGAGTATGATGTTTATTGATTACAAAATAATAATTAACATGAAAGTAATGGAAATAGCTGTTATCCATCGGATAAAATTTACTTCTTGGGATTTCTTGAAACATATTCCATTCATATTATTAGATATTTTAGTTTACGTTTTATTATATTTGTAATTGAATACATTTTGAACACCAGTCAAAGATAATAAATCAAAATTTTAATCATTTAGAATTCTAGGTTCATTCCAGTCAAATTAGTCTCACACAAAAAGTATCTAAATTCAACCATAATTATTTTTATCCAACACAATTCGATTACAAATCGTGAGAAAGCGAAGACGTATACAGCTAATGGGCTGATAATAATGATGAATTGTAATAAAGCTGATAATGTTATTTTTAAGCCAATTATATTCTTACTCTGAACAATAACAGGTTATAATTTGAAACAAAAGAACGTTGACAAATGATACAAGAGTTATTATGAATTAATTAAGTAAAATTGATCATGTAATCAGGAAGTCTAAAAAAATATCGTAGTTTATCAATCATAAGAATAATTATAAATTACAACGTTCGTGATATAATTATTAATTTTTAATGGTTTGACACAATCTATACACAAAAAGCAGTAGCTTGACTGACTGACAGACAACGCACAGCCTAAGCGAATGGACCTTCTTTTTTGTGGGGAGAAACCTTAAAAAGGCATCCGGCCTCCGGGAAAAGAGACCAAGAAGTTACCTTACCTTACTAAAACCACTCCGGTGATCACCATCAGCACATGGAGGGAGGTCCCGAGTCCTTAAGAGACCAGCTCCGGAACTTCCCTTATGCAACGCCGGTTAGGCACATCCCCGGAGAGACTTTAAAAGGGTCTCTTCTGAGCCTAGCTGTGCACGGTAGCATGTGACTACTTTGCTACCGTTGTCTCTAGGGTCAGTCAGTGAGCGGACAGACTCCCCAATCTGAAGCCGATGGACCTACAGACTTGAAATTTAGAGGTTGTATTGCTTAAGTACCTTAAAGAAAGGAATTTTTAAAAATTATATCCCTAAGATAAAAAACTTAAAATCGACAAGGAAAAAGTCGAGAATAAAACGCTTATAAATAAAAAAAATCTTGAAAAAATGATGCACATTACAAGTATCACAAGTAAGAATTAAAAAGAAACACATTGAATCACTAAATTCGATATTTTTTCTAAGAAATATTTATTTTAACTGATTATTACATACACCTAAAAGCCATAAGCTGATATCTATCGGGGCCACCACTATCTGTTCTATGAAGCAATAACATCAACATTATCAATACAATACAGTATGACAACGATTTTTACATGAAAACTTACGTAAAACGGTTGTGACGGTATTTTTATAATCCTGCTTACTCGCCCCTTTAAAGTTAATACTCAGATTATATTAAAAGAATTGAATATCGAGAGATGTTGAATCATAATGTACGGTAAACTTAATTTTACATGCAATGAAAGCGGTCGGTTAAGAAACGTTTAAGATTCGGTATTGGATTGTACGGCTTTGAATGAGAATTTTAATTAAATCAAAATTTTTGGCGAAAACTTACGAAGTAAAGGATAAAGGATGTGCCATAATTCAAGGAATGTTTTTTTTTCTTTAGTACAGATTTTTATATTAGATACACACATCAAGCTATTAATTTCCAGTATAAGCTGACATCTTGTTGTACGAAAAGCCTATACAATGCGACGTCAGTTCATACTGGCAATGAATAGTTTGATGTTAAGCCGTGTGTACTACTTAAAGTGGCAAATAAGGATATAGCCCGCATGGTGGTAAATGGTTACTGTAACCTTCCAACAAGCAAAAACATCGTATAATTCCAATCTTATACGATTTAATGTTATACAACGGTTATATAGCGGCATTTAGCTAACGTTAACGTTAAATTGTATTGGCTGACTTCTACATGACTATTAAACGATTATGTTATATAATTTGAGCCTAATTCGCGTTTTATAAACGTTTAATTGACCTTTATAAAACAATAAGTTGTTAGTTGGGATATACACTTGCAACACCAGGACCAGGGGTATCACTTAGGTGATGCCAACCCTGTGCAGGTTTATGGAAAGATAAAGGATAGGAGACTATGTTAGGACTGAAGGAGACGAAGTATAACTTGATTTTTAAAGTGAATAATCGTTAATTACAGCAAAAATTAGAGTACCTAACTAAGTTATTAAAAGTGTCAAGTTAGTTTAGCAAATGACTGACTCTAATTTTTTCCATTGAAGTTGGAGAGTTGCGCGACATTGACAGGGATACCGTGCTCAGTAACGTCTACTTATCTTCGTATTAAAAAGTGGTAAGTACCTAGTCTACTTAACTTTTGTAACTTAAAAGTTACTAGCGCTGCGCCCGCGACTTTGTCCACGTGAATTTCAAAATTTCCATCCCACATTTTACCCTTTTAGAGGCGGAATTTCCCAAAACTCTTCCTCAATGTTCCTCCAGAGTACCTACTTGAGGATTATTATCTCCAAATTTCAAGTCTTTAGAACTAAAAGTTTAGGCTTTGCGTTGTCTGTCAGTTAGTCATGGTTCTGTTTTATAAGTATTTATTTTATTTATTTTTAGAAAACTTAAAGCTAGGCTATAAATAATAGAAAAAGTTGTAACCAGGTTAAAGGCCAATACAAGTTTTCTCAAGTAGAAAAAATATTTAAACATGAGTAGACAGTAGATTGAAGAAATGAAATAATATCGCTTACACAAATCCAATGAGATAGTTAAAGAATTTTATCAAAGAATTGATGATGATTACACAGAGTCTTTACAATTTAGTCACACCAACACTGGTGTTATAAAACTATTATAACACTTAAAACACTATAAGGATCTATTTCCATGTCAATGTATAGATAGATAAACCACCCCAGTCAAGGTGATATAACAATATCCAAAGCTTTTAAACCTATTACATAACTTACTACAAAGTAAAAGAGCATGATTGTTTATTTAAGCGCATGACCGGAGCTTGATCGAGTTTGTTTAACGGTGTACTATTGTGCGCATGCGTAGCTTCCTGTGTAAGTAAGCAATTACGTGCGATTGTGACTTTGGTTAACTTTGTTAGTGTACCGATAAAGTGTCAAGACTTTGTTTAGTGTCATATCCGTATGTCAATAAATTTTTATATTTCTCGATACGGTGTTACTGGTCATTTTTTTTAGTACATATTAA
Source organism: Protodeltote pygarga (assembly GCA_936450705.2). Lineage (NCBI taxonomy): Eukaryota > Metazoa > Arthropoda > Insecta > Lepidoptera > Noctuidae > Protodeltote > Protodeltote pygarga. The sequence continues at coordinate 2,338,924 of OW388257.2, read as the reverse complement.
ATCCCCTAAGACTCAGTTTCGCAATCTATAAGGTCTACTCACTTGGTAAATTAAAAATAGGAATAGAATTTGTATGACATTTTCTGTCAGGTAAGGTATACTTCCTCCGTAACTCAAAGTGATATGATATTCTAAGGTTAGATCAGTTGTCAAGATTTTATGAGGACCTTGACTGTCGAAAATCTTGACAGCTTGGACTGACGGACGACTTAGCACAGCAAAATTAATGATGAAATCGATTTGGAATAGATACAAACATAACTAACGAAAAGTCAGAAGTGCGTGCCTTAGGTTAGAACCTGAGACCTCTGACTTGCATGTCAATGGTCAAACTTGGGCTATCTCCGTTTTTTAATTAAGCATTTTTATTCTTTGAAATGTACTCAAAGAAGCAGTTAAATTACCTGCAATCTTTAACATATATACATTTGCTACGTAGCAACAGACATAAAAAATCCAATCTTAAAAGAAAAATTCCATTCCACACTGAAATAAAAATGCGGATATATGATAAGACAATCGTTAATAACAAACTTATAATGAATCATAAAATTAATTAACCATTAAAAACGAAGCCACCCATGACAAGTCTAGTTTCCATAAAATATAAATGAACAATACTTGTTGTTAAAGCAGTTATCATCGTTATTGTAGATAAAAATAACGATATTCATAGTATTATCGTTCCTTATCTTAACAATTGGCGGTCAAACGATTGGTTGGCGCCAGTCTGTAAATAAAAGATTATTGATACTAAAGATTATATCATTACTTTATGTGTTTTTCTGACAGATGTTTGTGGTTCATATAAAGGTGGTGTATTGAATGCAACGACGGGTGGTCGACAACCATGACGTGTTTGATATTGACGTAATAGTGCTACTTTCTTGAAATAACTGGTCCTTCAATGAAAGCCTTTTATCCTCATATTTATTGGAATTGGACAGAAAACAAGGTCATCTGGAAACATTTAAGTCAAGTGAACGATCTAAATATGCTTCTGATAAAACTTTTACATTAGGAATTTGAAATGATAACAATAAAAATCTGTCATTTTATTAAGGTTCCTTTATAACCTAGCCATTCATGTTTGTAAGAATATCATTTATCATTATCTTCCTGCCCTTGTTCTAATTTTATTTAGGATCAGCTCAATAAGTTTTCTTCTTCCATTCATTTCTATTAGCCGTCATGTCACTGCTTACTCCCTTTATTTCAATGTCGTTATTAATACAATCCATCTATCTTTTCTTTGGTCTACCTCTACCCTTATAACCATTCTCATTCATACTTACTTAAAACCTTTCTTTCTCACAACATGTCCTTCTTGTCATTAATGTTTAGGTATAAGAACATAGACTTTTTATCCAGAAATGCATTCAAATCATCAAATTCATTAACGTTACTTACATGAAGTTTTGGGTAAATTGCGTTAAACCACAGCTCTGTTAGGTCATCATAAAGTAATGGTTTTTCTTTTGTTAGGATATATACTGGATTTATACACTGTGCCCGGTCATCGAATATCATTAATATGTATTTGGTGAACATTTAATCATTATTTTTACAAAATCGTACAGAATGAGGCTTATCACTGATCAATTGAAATGTGACCACACCCTATTAGATAAGATAATATTCTTTTGTTTCATAACAAAAAAAAAAGCTTAAAAGTAGTGACGAAATAGAACTGTGGCAAAGTGGTACTAACTCGCAGTTTCTTTGACAAAATTTTAGTTATATTCATCGCACACACGCTAACCCATACGTAGTCTGCTCATAATTATCACTGCTCGTAAAATGATATCCTGTAGCGCCTAATTAATTACACTAAAACCAACTTACTTTTATCAATATGATGTTCTTTATTATTTATTGTATAAGGTTCAATATTAAAGTACTCCTCTGGGTTCATCTGCATGTGTACTAGTATAATAAAATTTAACAGTACATCAAATGCCGTGTGATGTAATCAATTGTTTCTTATAGCTTCAGCAATAAAGTTGAAAATCGTTCGTCTTTTTGTTCGAAAAACGTAAATGTTTTATTGTTTTTGTGTTGGATGTTTTCTTAAGACATTCTTGTCCATAAATAGTATGAGCATAATGTAGTAGGCGCCGGACACATGTAGTTTCTATATATGTGTAGGTATAGAACATTTAAGTTAATGTTTTCGATAAATTTAACGAAGAATGATAGCTTGGTACATGAAGTAATTAATATCTTGCCATTTCAACACTGCACTGATCCAAAATCGTTCTTATCGCCTTTTACGACAAATTTTATTCAAAATTGGATTTATTTTTAAACTTGAATGCATCCAATTACAATAATTCGTTATGGGCAATGTTTAATCATATGTCAAATAATTGATTTTGACTGCAACACTGGTAACCAATTAAGTAAAATAATAAATTGCATAAGTAGTAACATTAATTTATAAAAAGCTATATTCCTTTCAACTTTCCCTGGATAATAAATAATTGCGTTATATAAATTAAAATACGTAATATTTAATTCAAGACATTCGTCTCCTAGGCCTATCAATATAAAAGGAGAGGAAAAGAGAACAGATTCGAAGTTCGAAGAAGAAGACACAAAGATTTTGCTTTTTATTTGAGTAGATATTATACTGATGTACAGACGCTAGCCAGCTACTACAATCTGTCAAATTTCTTCAATAGATTTTCAATTTTCTCGCTAACGCATTAAGTTTAAAGTTGATTGGGAAAATTTGACAGTTTCACCCAATACACACAGTGGCTGTATTATGAAATACATGTTATCAATTAAAAATCATTAACATTGATATTTAGAACTGGTACTTAAGTATAAATAATATGCTTTAGGTTTACAACACAACTGAATCTCAAATCTGACAATCTTTCAAAAATTACGTCTTTTTCGATAAATAATAGTTCGATATTCATACCGTAGTATTTTATTGTACAATCATTACCAACCCATGCTGATAAAAATAATGAAAAGCAACAACAAAAATGTTCTTTGAACGTGTGACTAAAACAAAGAACGTAGTGTTATCAGAGATTACGTAAGTACTGGGTCGTGCCTATTCGTTATTAGTAATTTACATGCTTTGATTATACCGGTAACTGACCATGCTTATCGAGGAATGGAAAAAATTTAACAATGCTTGATAAGAAATGGCGCCTAAGCCTAACACACCATGTTTAATATGATACCAAACTCAATAATCGTTACGATTTAAATTACAGAAATCTTGATAAAGGTTTCAAGCTATTGTTTTTCAGGAATAAGCCTTTTTACAAATCACAAACTATATCTAAGCAAAAATCAATCATCAAACATCAATGCGTTAAAAATTAAAAACAAATCAAAATCAAAATATTTTTATTCATGTAGACCAATTTAGGCATTTATGAATAGTCATAATTCTAATATTATTTTATAAGTAACTCAAGTAGCCAGTTGCAAGGGCAGCCTTCCTCTTATGGAGAAGAATCTGGCAAGAAACTCCATGGTTGCTCTTTTAAATAATAGCGATTATTTATTACAATATTTTTGAATACATTATTCTGAGGTGTTATGTGAGAACAATGCGAGTCAACTAAACATAGATTCGCCCTATAGGTAGCGCCGTTACTCTGTTGTTGCGAGAAAGAAGGACAAACTAACACACACACTAACTTTAGTTCAATTAACAGCGCAGGCGCCATGATCAAGGGTGAACTAAAGTTTATTGAGGGCAGGTTTATACTTTATTGGCGGGTTTATGGGCACTTGTAATAGTCTTAATATCGGTAACTTAAGTAACATAAAAACATGATACACAATACACACCAAGCTATACAAAACTAGTATGAACTGACTTCGCATTGTATAGGCTCTTTGTTCAACAAGATGTCAGCTTATAGTGGAAATGTATAGATTGATGTATAGCCGAGTGTACCGGTTGCGTTAATTGTACTAAATTTAAAAACATAATTATACAATATTAATATATACACTTTCGCATTTAAAGTAACACTTCATAAAATAAGATTAGCGGATATGCAACAGCCCATAAAAAACTCAATAATATAATGGTTTTATTAGCTCTAAATCTAAACATTATAATCAAAATCACGTAAACTCTATTTGGTGCGATTTCTAAACAGTAAAAAAATAAGATAATCTCTTTGAAATAGAATGCACACGTAACGCCATAAGAGTGCCATAAATAGATAAAATTATGTTTATCTCACAGGTTACTGGGTTACCGTTCATACGAGTTTGTGATTTTAAGAAAAGCCGAGTCGTGTTCTTATTCAAGACAATTCTAGTTTCATATTCTAAATCTGGTAAACTGGCTGGTTTCATTCTATTTTCCAAGTTTGTTGTCTATGTGTATTCTTTAAATCTTTGATAACTTGGATAACATTTTTACAGTTTTCGTAAGGATCTCTAATATTTTGGAAAATAAAATACATTCCGATTGCTGATAATGTAAAAAGGTTTTATTTTCTATATGTAAAGTAATTAAAAAATTGGATCAGTAGTTTTCGTGTTTTCTTTTTTATTACAAACATTTTCTCTTTCAAATACGAGTTTAGATATACTCATACTATTTACATTTTTTAATTAATGATTATGTAGGATAAAAAACTAACAAAGTGAAAAAATAAAAAATAGAGACCGAACGGTATCGAGAGCAAAGTCCAAACTGCCGGTGGTAAAGATACCAGAGAAAGGAAGGAATCTCTTCACAATACGCTCGGATTCGCAGTGTCCAGTACTATTTTATTATTTTACTATACTTATATACTTATTTTATTATTATTACTTATTTTTTAGTAATAAATAAATACATGCATTTCGTTTACTAACAATCTCGTATAAATTAAAATGAATTCCACAATATAATTTATCTATTAGCTTTTACGGTAGTTTATTCTCAACGTGACTACAGAGCTACCTTTCGTCACGCCCTCTGGTTACACGTTCATTTAATCCAAACGTGCAGTAGTCTTCGCAAACAGTTTCTTGAACAGTTTCACAAACATTACAGTGATTAATTGTACACATATTTGTAAGAGATTGGATGTGAACTCGTGACTTTGCTTGTATCCTGAACCTTAGTATCACGTTTTGACTCACTTTTGGGCGCGAATTTTCAATTTATTCATTATTCATTAAGTAAATCAGGGAGAGGCCTTTGCTCAGCAGTGAGATAATATGGGCTGATAGTAACAGTAACATGATGGGAGGATTGATTGGGAGGATTGGCTGCAGATATCGCTAAACCGTGAGGAATGGAAGGAGAGTAGGAGGCTTTTGCCCTACAGTGGGACAATAATGGCTGAAAACAAAAAAAAAGCACATGAAGATTAAACTAGAATAAAAGGCATCCTATTCATTAGTACTAGACATGGTCTACCTGTGTGCCACATTTCATCCAAATCAGTTCAACTGTGGAACGTGATTGAATAACAAACATTTAAACATCTTCACAAGTTTTCACGTCATAATTTTAAATGGGTTTTGAAATTTAAAAATCTTGCCCAGGACAGCAGAAGACAATGCCAATGGAAGTTCAAATAAAAAAGTCCTTTCTTTATTACTCCTTTTTTTAATTTTTTGGTTTTTTTCTTTATGAAACGTGTAGCTCTTCAAAGAACAAGTCTTTTTGTATACGTTTAATTCCTTTTTTTTTTCATTATTTACTACTTGTTACGTTTTTCGGTGTCTAATTCATCATCATCATCATCTTCCTGCCCTTTTCCCAATTTATTTATTTTATTTTTTTATTTCTCGGTTCCTAATTTCCTTGTATAATATTGGCGTTTCTCTTATAAACCTTTCATAAGTAGCAATCGTTAGAAAATTTGTATTTTAAAGCACTATTTCAGACACCTACCATACTAAAACCGCAACTATGTAGATAGAAGCAAATCAGTTGTAAGACTTCTAAGAAAATCTCAATCCTATAATTATGTAAACATAACCATACACAAGGCTCTGTCTTCACAATCAGCTGGTTATGCAAAACTTTAAACCGCAATAGCATTTTATTTTCTAATGAAACCTTTGTTCTTTATTCTAGTATAATCGTGATCATAATTTTAAACTTCTTTGTACCTTCGTGGTTGTGTTGTGTCTATAAAGTTGAGGACTACTGTGTGGTTATTTGAATGTGTATGTTTAAGTGATGTGGCTTCTGCTATGTTGTAATCGTGCCATATTTTTAGGTTTCCACAAAAGAGGTCACTTCATCGACTACCAAATTACTTAAACACAGGAAATCAAGTTGGTCAATGCTTGATTGTGAAACAGATTTTTTGTATTTTTTGAACATAATGTAAAACTGTATCACCAATCAGGCCAAATTCTAGAATGTCATGTTTATCGTTTTAGCACTTATAAGTTTTCTGATAATGATTATGTCATTGAATTTCTATAAAATTTCAATAACAGTACAATCTCAAATGATATCATTATTGTTTTTGTAATACTTCCTTATGTTATATTATGTTAATTTGTATTGTTTTATTGCTTCCAGGTAAGTGCAATATCGAGTCTAGTAGCCATTTGTAAGTAATACATATTTATGCACAAAAGAGAATGTTATTGTTTATTGGTAAGTACCCAAGTTTAATAGCTCCATGTATTGTTTAAATGTGTTACTCTTAAGCCGTTTTCAGAAATTTACTGTACTGACTTTTGCAAAGTTGCTCAAAAGCTAGTGTGGGAATTCATTTGCTAATATTTGTACAACTATAAAATAAGTATGAATATTTATGGTTAATTGTACACAACCACACTTGCCTCTTTTCCAAAGCTTTTTGCTGATAAAGCAGACGTAATGAATCATAGGAAGAACATAAATAACTAGTAAATACTACTCCATCAAGCCGTCCATTTTATTCACTGTCTGCGATACTGGTCTAATATACATATTTGCAAAATTCATTGCCAAATCATTTTACAAACATTTGTGTGCATAATGTTTGTGCGAATATTCCTACCAACATTTTTGAAAATATTTGTAAAACGTTATTATGCAGATAATATTTGAGAGCAGCTTTAAGCCAACATTCAAACGATTTTACATATGCTTATGCATCTATATGCAGAACATTATACCTAATGTTATTCAGGTTAAAGCTTTGAGTAGGGGTATTTACATTGGTCACGGATGAGTCGCAGACTTTGGCCTTGCTTGTCACTTACAAGACATCTCAAACTTTATAATGTACACTGTGCAGTCTACACAAAGGTAAGCAGATAAACTGCAAACCAAGAATGTATCACTTCCCTGTCTGCACTGCCTACGTCTCGTTTCTTTATATCTGAATCGCACTTTGGGAGTTCATTAAACATTTCTTTCAGTATGACGTGCTACATATAATAATGCTCTTAAAGTAATCTTTGCATTATCTTCATTTTTTATAATAAGTTAATATGGTTGATATTCGAATTGTTTTTTCTCTATGAGTAAAAACAAACGTGGTGTCATATTATTATTAATTTTATCGATGCTTCATACATCTTATAAGTTTACTCTTATAGTTATATACTTATACTTATTGGTTACTCTTATAGGTTTATTAAAGAAAAGTCTTTAAGACAAAGCATATTCCAAAATTAAATTAAGAATTGTAGAATACTTTTAAGTTAAAAGGATCTAAAATAGTAACTCTTCATATGTACGTTTATAACTGTTTGTATACCACTTACTTTGTAATCTCAAGTTTATTATACATCAAAATTTGGACTATAATTTCTTTAGACCTTATTGTAGAAACATTAAAGTTTGAAATTCAATGCAATTTTATGATTGTTAATTATTTGCTGATGATATAGTTCATTTGGTTTAAGATGTTTTGCGCCCTTAAATAAAGTTTTGGATGCGACTTGATAAGAAAATTATGAGTTGTGTATTTTAATTCAAAAATTAGAGACTGTTATATTTATTGCGTCTAATAATCTAAACGAAAGTATAAAATGATGAGGTTTTTGAAGTTTGGCAGATATAATTTCTTCTCTAACACAACTTTTGTTTATTTTAAAATAATTGATGTATTTATTCTAGTAAATACATTAATATATGTGGAGCGAACAACTTAAGTTAAATTTTTTGTACCAACCAGCTTTTGTGCAACCAGTACCAAACCAGAAAATCAAACCCTTCACCTAATTTATTTTTAAAATACAATCACACTCTAAAAAATACTTCGCATTTGAAAATTAACGCTGTATATAAGTAAACGTGTTTTGTAAAAATATATATTCCGAGTTCACTAACGGCCATAAAAAATACTAAATTATTCGCAATTCCCAAAGAACTTTCCATTACTCCAAAACCGTATTAACATTTCATAATGAAGTGTGCGAACAGATCTGATCATAAATCTCCTTTGGGGAGTCAGCATACTTCGTGACTATAATGGCGACGGAGTTCACGCCCGCACTCAATGTAATTTATTATCAAACTGTTTTAAACCGTAATTATTGTAAATAAATGATTCTTTGCAAACTTTACAGTTCAATCCTTTGTTTTTGTTTTGTGAAAAATAAATCAATTGTTGTTTAATATAGCTGGTAAATCGTAAATTAAATGTTGTTAATCTTGACGTTGAAATAAAAGATTAAGTACTGTGATTTTAGTTCCACGGTGTTGTAAATGAAATAAAATGTTTTATGACGACCTTCATTCATAAAGAACTATAGTTTTAGTATAATATCGTTTTATTGATTAGACAGCGTTTTATTTAGTAATCTAGATGGCTTAAATTGTGATTTACTTATTATTAGTAGTAGTGCAGCCTCAGCATTAAACTATTTCCTTAAAATCAGATTAATCATCATCGTCATCGTCCACAGATTGAATCTATCCACTACTGAGAATAGACCGCCCTTTGTTTTACTACTTGTCTAGGTTCTGTCGGTGCTATTTGCAGTCAAAATCATATTACTCGTCATTATTTTACAAAACTTTCCAATCCATTATTGTGATAGAGCATCCTAAAAAAGAAATTTACCATCAGGTGAATTTGTCAAGTCTAATATATTTTATGGTATTATCTTAAAAAGCGAAACCTAATCTTTTTATAAGCCCCCTTACGGAACTAAAGATGATCATATAAGTGAAAAGCAATCTAAAAGAAAAGCATATAAGTGTAAAATTAAAAGCGTTATTAAATTTGATAGAGGAAATCAATCTAGTCCAGTAAGTGATAAATAAATCAATGATAAGTTTGGAAGTATCGTAAAAGTCAATCTACATCTTTGTATAAATCAAACAGCGGACTTACACTTACTTTTACATCTAATAAGATGAAAATGGGAATACCATATCCATCCATCATAAAAACATTGAGAAAATTAATCCGTCCTAGGATTTTATATACTGGACTTTAAGTAAAACTTAAATTCATAGATGGCGCTAAAAGTATTTTTAGAGAAAATAAGTGTTACTCGATGGTATTTTTTTGAACCTGAAGTATTCGACGAACTTTAGAGTGGTTAAAATGATTGTAATTAGGTACATCTTTTGCCTTTTTTTCAAAACTTATTTAAATTCTGTGCCAAATTTCTGCCAAAACTCTTTTCAGTAGCGAGAAATCAACTGACGAGCCCATTATCGAGTTTATAATAATTTTAGTAGGCATATTTTCATTCCAAACACTATTAGTCGAAGTAACTGTTATAAAGAAAGGCAAAATGAGTAAAATTAATTGAGAAATAACATGTAAAGATATTATCATTTGCATCAATAGATAATTATTTACTGTCATCTCCATTATTTCTCCTGTAATTAGATTCGACGTTACAAATGGCTATCCCATTGTAATAACATCATCATCATAAAAAACCTCCTTATCATTATGTCTGATCATTTCCAAATAATTTATTATATCGTCTAGAAAGCTAATTACTTTGTCGACAGCTTGATGACATTATCTTAGAAATTATTCAACTAAATACCTTTTCACGGTTCGCGGGCGCAAAACAATCGTATCTTGAATCAGGACCAATAAATTTAAATTTAGCGATGAAGCTGTAATATATTATTAGACTAGTATTTTATTAGCTAGTATAGACGTATCTATTTATATGTTCGTATTTTTTTCTATAACGGTTTTATGACAGACTCGTCGACAATTCGTTAAATTTACAATAGCAAAGTTTGTTTTGGAACTGTTATTAAGATGTTTTTGGTTTGTGCTAAGTTAAGGACTATTGTTTTTTGATCAGGCTTTAAAACTACTTTTCTTTACCTCTTAATACTACGTGGTAAGCAAGGCAAGTAATATTTACAATAGTTTGATCATATTATTTTGTTTCTTTTTAAGGTAAGGTCTCGTAAGGTACTCAGGTTTTCATAAGCATCTGTAAAATAGAAGAAAAAAGTAAATAAGTAAAGTTAACTCAAAAAGATTTCTAAGATATCTTGACAAGTTCCTCAATTTCTTATCTTACTGCTATATGTCATATGCCATCTTAAGTTTCTATCCACATTCCACGAGTACAATAGTAGGCCTCCGACCTTTATATCTGCTTAAGATAAGCAGCTGACACCCTCAATACTTATCAGTTTCTAGATCTGTATTTAGGTACATTATGAACCTAGATACCTATTGATTGATCGACATTGATCTCGACTACCGGTGTTTTTTTTTCTATAAATTGCCTTTTAAGATTAAATTATTGAAATAATTTCATTGCACTGATAAATCTCATTGATTCTTTCAATCAATCTCGTCAGTCTGAAGGACAAATGACGATAACTACATACTATCAAATTGGGCAATCTTATTGTATTGCCACCACTTAGATTGTTAACGAAGATTTACTAGTGTAAAATAATATATTTATATTCTAAGGTAAGGATTTCTACACACTTCAGCCGACAAAGGACAAGACTTAATCACTCTCCGCATTGACCTCACGCTCCATAGCTATTTGCCACGCGCACAACACAATGCAACTGTCTAGACGTGAATGGAACAAAATACGTGCTTTACTAGAATCCGGAACATGATTACCATCATCAAGAGCAGCTTCTATCATAAGTTTCTATCTAAAAACTTAATAGTTTAAGTTAAAAAGCACTAAACTCGTGCCGCGATCATCTCATATCATCTAGTTCGTGTATTTAAATCGGTCATCTTTATAGGCCGCCATTGCTTTCACCGACTCAACGATAAACAAAATCACAACAACTGAGACATGAATCCGCATAAATTCACTTGCATTCAATACAAAATGTACGTTATATCTGATCGGAGGTTGTCAATGCGAAAATGGCGGAGCACAAACAATATCGGGACCGGTAAATGCCATCGGACACACTGCGGGCGTGGTTGGTGGACGGGGAGAAATCGAAAAACGTACAACCATTCTGTTATATACAATGTATAATTTAGATATCGTTTTAACGGTCAATGGTGAATTAGTCACGTTTCGCGATCAAAATGCTTCCGTGACCTCTAATTGTTATGTAGACGAAGGTAGTAATTTAGGTGATGCAAATTTGCAGCAAATAGCATGGCCATGGCGTGAGAGACGTATATACATAGCAGTGGGTGGATATAATGTTGAAATAATGATTAAAATGAACTAGATTTTGTCAATGAATGTCGTTACAGAAATTTATTGAGTAATAAAGCCCCGAAATTAGCGTTCACGCCTAAAAAAGGACGACTTGTGTTTATAGGTGTTAGCATTTGCTAATAAACTTTGCCATATATTCCTCACAATCATTCTGCTAACAATCAACATAGAAATTTTATTTACATGTGGGTATTTATAGCTGTTTCTTTTATGAGATGAATGGACTCAATCAGGTTGATTTAATGCTTTTATAACCATAATATTACCGCAACAATGTCGTTGACTTTGAAAATGGCAATGTGAATGAATGGTGCTTTACTGTTAAACATAATTCATAATCTAACTGGAAGTGGTCGGGTTGCAGTTAAGTAATAAAGAACCAAGTTTGTTAACTTTATAAGAAAGAGAACAAAAACCCTCACTCCCTTAAAAATTGTGATCCACTACTCAAGGTACCTTCCAAAGAACGGAAATATTCTCCTATCCACGAACTGACCGCTTCAAGTGCTTCCTAACTTAGTAATCGTGTCAACTACCGAAGTACCAGAGCCATGCAAGCTCCTTTACTACCTTTGCTTTACTTCATTTGTTTTTATATTTAAGAAAAAAATTATAGGTAAACTCATTTCCTCATAACAATATAAAGGTACATTTAAAAACCGTGTTAAAAAAACCTATCAAAATTGAAAAAGAACATCTAATTTATTTTGGTCTGATGAATATTCTGAACGGAATAAATATTTTGTGCTTCCCTTATAACCTACGAGTACATACTTTCAAAAACAAAGGCAGCGAAAAAAACCGCTCATAACTAATGACTGCTTTTTGTTCGAACTGACAAACGTCACTTTCAATCTCAGTTAATTGATTCGTGTACAGATAACAGCGACGTGTTGGACATAAAGAAAGTGATCCGTATCGTTCTTGTGCATAATAGTACAAGTTTCGTCGACCAGTTCAAAATTTAGTTTTACGTAAGAAGTACCTTATAAACTAGATTATTTTTCTGGTTTAGCTGCAAGAGGCTACTTGGTGCGATTTCGTTTTATAGCCAGATGAATGGATTTAGCTTATTTGAGTAATACTTGGATATTTTTCCTTTTTTTCTTAATTAAATAGTGTTAGTAAACATATAAATTAGCTCCTGGATACTACCAGATGTTTTGCTGTAGCATCATAATAATATGTCTCGCATTACGAGTTTTGATCTGCCAGAAATAGGTCCAATAGAATAAATCAAAGAACCAAACTTAGATCTACTAGTATATTAGAGAAAATCAATTATATAGTTACAGTGCCAAAGCATGACTTAAAATATGGCACATTATAGCAATAGGAAAATCCAAGCATATGCAGTTTCACATATCTTGGCAACTGAAACCAATTTCTAAGCCTTGAAATCTCTTCTTGATGCATACAGAAGCACCACATTTGGCTATCGTCTCTTTGCTGCTAGTTTATGATATTACCAAGTTATCCTATTAACATTACTGTCCTAGATAGTCTACATCTATTTATCCTGTAGCAAAATCACTCCCCTCTCTTTATTCTACCATTAAACCTTTTATTTGCAGATTCAATTTAAATACCTGTTTAATTTAAAATGTTATACATTTTTAAATAATTTAAATTTTTAAAAATTAATTCTTGGTTTAATCCTAAAACTTATTTCAAATATTTCGTTGCACACCAAATAAAACAACAAAGTATATAACGTTGTAGTTAATAAAGTATAATTGGCGGTCTTACCACCACTAATGGCAAAATTTCTAGACAACCATAGCAGTGAAACTAATAATACTATTATTTAAGAGTCTAAACTCAAGACAACAATTCCAACTTAAACCATTACCACAGAAACAAGCTTTCTCAAAACTTATCTGTCCATCAAAGCAACGGCTGCAATACAACAACCGGAATATATTAAAATGATGAACTGCATTCAGTTTTGAGAGCAAACCTCACACTCACGGAGTCACGAAGGTAAGTGCACGATTTATGTGGTCTTGTGCGAGTGACAAACGTGGCTTGGAATTTGGTCGGCGTACGCTTGATGCTGACCTCAACGAAGAAATAGATGGATCGGATGATTTTAATGAGAAAGCGGTGAAAACCTATAATAATAATGATTAGGTAAATTTAGGTGATCGTAGAACAGTATAGTCAGAAGCTCCTGTATAAAACAATATTAAAACCAGAGGATATAAACAGTTTAAATATCTATCTAATACAAAAACCCAACCACAACCCAACTAAACAAGCTCTTTTCTTTAAGCTTTGCAATAGAGGTGTACAATTATTTCCAACATAAGTCGTACTGGATAAACAGTTGGCAATGAAATTGCCTATTTGTAATAATTTATTACGAGTATTGGTTTTAACAGTCGTGCGTCGTCTTCTGCAATATCGAAGTTTCGATTCTCTTACGAGACAATTTTTGGTTTTCTGGTGTTTGTGCTTTTTTTTAAACTGTCTGTAACTGCACCGATGCGGAATTAAAAACTTATGTGAGGCTTGAAAAAAACACTAGAATACTATGACCTATATTCTAGACGGTTGCACAATTAAAACTATCGCTTTAAAAATATGAATATTTAATCTAAAACATTAATAATATTCAACATTAACACACATTCTATTTATTTTTAGAGGGAAAATACCGTTACCTATTCAAAAATCTAGTTTTAGATTAAGATTCATGTTTGAACATTGAAGTGGAAAAGTGGAATACGAGCCTTTTTATGTAAGAGTAATTTCAGAGTAAAGAATAATCCTGATCAACAGAGATCGTTCTGTGTTAATACTATTACGGCATATGTTTAATATTTATATTACATAAATTTTGTTTATGGCTGTAACCACGTGAATCCAGGGTACAGAGTTAAACACAAGCATAAATTCAAACACATAGCTCATATAAAAATAAATGTTTGATGAGTTAGAAATCACATCACATGGACCTATAAACTTAAGAAGTCGGTGAATCTCAAAGCATCGATGTGTTGCACTTAAAGATAATGATCGAGCATAAACGTCACAGCGGCTAATACATCGCCCACGAAGACTGAACAGTTTCTAAGTTATGCACCATAAATACACTGACTTATAATTTCTAACTACTTTTACTACTGGACTTAAAATCTTAGACTTCATCAGTCATTTATTAGACTGTTTCTTTGGATTAAGTACTGCTAACGAAGTTGCTGAGCGTAAGGTTCTATGTTGTGGTTATATTTGTGTATTTTTACCCGACTGCCAGGAAGGGTTATTATTATTGAGGGATGATCATTACCAAAGGCTAGCCTGCAATATCCTGAAGGTTGGTTCAAGTTTAGCTACCAATGAAGCATCATTTTGATGCAAAAACGAACTTTGAATCAAAGCCAGATCAAATCACAATCTGGTACTAAAGTAAACTGTTCAATTTCCATTCCTAGGAAATATCTAACTAAACAGTTCATTGAAGCAGTTTTTTTCATAATGTTTACACTAAAGAAATACTCCCAACCTCCTTATACGTACCCGTTGTACCAAATAAAGAGCGGTCTACATTGACGTATTAGTGTTCTAACGTTACTTAATGAGAGCTTAGCTTAGTAAAAGAGTTCGCTATCTCCTATTATAGAAGGATTTAAAGTTATAGACTCTTTGGGTAAGTTGTGAGAATCTTTTATTGTTTAATGCGCTTCTCAGGGTCTTAAGTATATATTAGAGGCTGGAAAAGTGTTGATCCATTTAAATCTAGATATGGCAATATGATAAGGAATAAAAATGGGTATAAAGTTAAATTATAGTCAACATTTCATTTGTTGATAGCAAAATTCTGATCACGTAGGAATCTGGCCAGTTCAGCTGCAATTGCTGCTGTATGAGCCTTTAATGAATAGATATCACAAAAAATCTTTTTATAAAAACGGTTATTTATAAAAGGAAATTTTATAGCTTTTAAAATTAAAGCGCAAATACTGATTCTTTCTTCTATGACAAATTCTCCTAAAATATTTTTATTGCCTCGCCTACATTAATGTATAAATTGCTACCTCAAACTCCATGACGCATAATTAGAGTCTTGCTAATTATAATTTCCTTTGTTCAAAGTCGAGGCTCATTAGAGGTTCAATTAAGTACCTACTGAGTACCGTTATCCGATAGCCACTATCAGATGTTATCCCGATGACATTGATTTGTTTGATTTATTTCTAGCAGTGAAGGAAGTTATGTGTTTTAATTAAGTACTAATTAAGGAGCTTCCCTATTACATTGGGTATATATATACCGTTTGGAATCACTTAAGTCTTGCTTCGTACTTCGTTCAATATTTCCATGGATCTACTGGATCCAGCAAATTCATCCACTTATTGACGTGAAGTTGTAAGACTGTTTGCAAGACAGAAATTTGAACCCATGGCACGTACTTACCTCTGACATTTTGTAAGTTATGTACATGTTGCGGGTAGCACGTAAGGTCGTTGTCTCTTTCTGGTTGTGTCAGATTGCAATTTTAATAGACTATGAGCATAATTGAAGAGAGTATACCAATTGTGGTCTTCAATATCATCTACATTGATGTCTAGGTCCTGTTGAGATTTACCACTGGTATCGAACTACTTTTTTTCACTTACTGTAACAAAGAAAAATATTAACGAAGGAGAAAGCTAGAGTCATGACGTATCAAGAAGTCAAAAGACTAGCGAAGGATAGAGAACTCTTAAATATAAGAGAGGGTTTTTTCTTAATAAACTAAAGTACCGTTCAAAAGTTTATATCGTAGAATGATAATAAAAAAGTAAAATAATGTAAATAAGTAAAAAAAAAGTAAATAAAAAAAGTACCTAGTCGTAACAGGCACACAAAAATACAGCAGATGTTAGAACTGATTGATCACTAATATTTTGAACATAAATACCTTTACAAATTAAAAAACGACCACCTAAAACGTGTTTTCGTGTTTCATCCATCCCAAAAATAGCTCTCAGACAGACACACAAAAAGTAAAAAACATGCAGACAAACATAGCTGCGAGTGTAGGGACTGTTTATACTGGAAACGTGGTTCGTCAAAACGAATGAAGGCTTGAACTTAATGATATTTTGAAGGTGAATAAAGTAGACAGTGACAAAAATGGAGATAACGGTAATATCGTATGAAAAGAAACTGTATGAGACAGATAGATGGTTGAAATAGAGATAATGAAAAATCTTGATAAAGTAAAATAAATACTAAGATTAACTATTCCAATCAATACCATAATAAAATGTCTTTTAAACCACACGAAGGATAAGTACTATTTCACACGTTTGTAGAAAGTTTTATCTGTCCTTTAAGTGTGAATAAAGATTCATCAATAACTTCGAAAGTCTTAATGCACCTGTTGTAAACCTTTGTCGGGTCGGTCGTATCTATTCATAAAATATTATGAGAATACTGTACCTATATTAGCATTTTAAATCTTTGGGCTTTGAATAATAAATTTCGTGTGACATAATTATGACCTATTAACTTATAAACATTATTATTATTACTTTACTTAAAGACCGATTTTAAGGTTGTCCTAGTTTCAAACTCAAAAAGAATCGTTTTCAAGAGTATCTTTGAGTTTTGTCCAAATGATAATAATTGTCACTGATGACTTATTTGATAATCTTAACTAATAGGTAAGTAAATAAATGAAATTATTATTATTGTAAGCAGAAACGATGTCACTATTATATATAATAAAACTATTTTTGAAGCAAACAATTGTAGAAAAACCTTTGAATGTATATAAAGACTAGAATATTTAATTTATTTGTGTGTTGAATGGACTGGCAAATCCAAATAAAGGCAAAGTATCTAGTAATAAAAATTACATGTTTGGTTCGGAATAATATATTGTCTTCCTAGTCCTATGCAAGTGTGATGTTATCCGCATTGTTCAAACTAACTTCTCTTATACTTATTATAGTGCTTGCTATATTAGGAAAGTTCACACTTCTATGCTATGGCGCTTACAAGCTTAGGCTATATTTAGCTTTAGTATTTACAGGGCTATATTAAAAATCTCCGTTAGTTCTTGTCAGTGATTCTGCATCAACAATGTTATATTAGTATCATTATCATGCTATATTTTTATATACATGGTGTATCAAAGTTATTCTTGAACAACGTATAACAATAAGAACGTTCACTGTTAAAGTTTTTAGATTAAATAAAATGTTAATTCTTCTCTACACTTAATTATAATTTGGTAATTACTTAAATTGTGTCCATTATAGTAATGTAGCTATTTTTTTACTTTATACCGAGAATGTGCATATTCTGAGAAATAAATGTCAAAACGTTATCGTAACCCAACTTATTTCTTCATTACTGCCCTGTTTTATTCTATTTTTGCAAGTCAATGAGGCTCATAAAGTCTCGATCGTTTACCTACCAACCAATTACTAATATCTCCAGCCTAAACTTTAAGTATTCTCACTATCGTATATTCAATCCTTACCTATAAAACTACTAATGGAAATAACGTTAAGAAAACATTATTAGCTGATAAAACAACTCGTAAATCTGTCTGTCTGTGCACTTATCTCAGTAACTAGAGTTTATCAGGTACATGTGAAAGCTTGAGGCTAAGTGGAATTACCTATTGACCAACTGTTGTAATGTATCGGAATAATGTATGCATCGGGAATGTTTACTTGGTTCGGATTCAGTTTAGTGATATATGGGTCGAATGGTAGTAAGTGCAATTTAAATTATAGTTGAAAAGAAAGAAGTAGTCTGTGGTTTTTATTAATTGATAGGTACATCAAACAACAGGAAAAAAACTTAGTCTTGAAGTAAAGTAACTCTTTCTAGCAACATAAATGTCAAATTTGTCTAAGCTAATGAACATTAGATTTTTTACTTCAGTAATGTTACCATAAAGGCCAATCCTGTATTGTAAATAGAGAGTCAAGTAAAATAATAAATGCACAAGACCACACGTAAAGCTTATTTAGATATTAAGATAGGCTATTAGCATACCTGATCCTGGAACGATAGAAAACCAAATGAATCTTCACACCTGAGTCGTGAAGGTGTTGAGAGAAATGATAATGGATGCTATTTCTAGACACAAATAAAACCTGTCACTCCGTGATGAGTACAACTGATCCTCCATTATAATATAAGTGAAGATATTAACAACAATTACAGAAGCAGTAATTAATTGTGCAATAAACTAATTTAATGGAATTTGATTAAACTAATTTTGTTCTTGCTTTCGATTTTGAAGTAATTTGAAAAAAAATTAAATAGTGATACAACAAAAATTTAAATCTATTTATACTGATAATAATAGCATTATGCCGGTTACTTGTCATTGTGTAGGGCTTCGAGCGGAACGCCCTTCACTACCGCTTGTGGTTATTCCTACCCTCAAAGTACAACAGCGTGACGATACAGGTGTAACCGAGGTAATGGACAGAATAACGTAACAGGTTGCTTTTATTATTACTTATACTAGTATTTTTTGGTGGGACTCCTCTATTATATTAAGCTTATGATGTATTTATAGTTTCTAGAATTTCTTTTGTACAGTTATTACTGAAAACTGGTTTATTTGTATTTTAATTTTGGGACTTGGATTTTGGTCTGTTATTTTATGCTTGTAAATTAAGTACTTTGTGCTTAGCCAAGTTGACTATCTACAATCGCTAACGCTATAGAAAACAAAAGAAATGTATAGGATTATCGTTATGTCACGTGGTCAAACAATAAATAGAATCTAATCCTCTACATTTCTTTCGTTTTCTAAAGCGTTTTCGTTTTTTATCCAAACTCATATTCATGAAATCTAGTTTTTTTAACAAGCGGTATCAAATTTAGCTAGCAAATGCTTACTATTAATACTATCACCATTATCGAAAATGCAGCGTTGGCTTACAAGTGCATCAACCACTACCTTCCCTCAATATTTACTATCGGAAGCATCTTATCTAAGTTCAATAAAGTTGCTTTAACTTGTCCTTAACATGTAAGGTGCCGCTCCGACTGAAGATAATGAGTACAAATATTAATAAATTGATTCGGTGACCGTGTAAGGTAACTTAACGTTTGTCAAGCTTGTTTTACGTTCCTCATATAGATGATGGATTTTTTTTAAAGTATCAAACAAAACATTGATACAAAACTCGACAGAACAATGTTGAAAAAGGGTCATCTTTGAATAAAAGTTTAAATCTTTTATTAAACGTATTTGGGGAGTCAATAGATTTTTATAAAACATCATCGTAAAAGTCTACTATGTGCTTCTAACTAAATTGTTGTTACACGTCTATAGTACCCATCAGGTCAAATGCAATAAAATGTAAATTACCGACCTAGCTCAAATCTCACAGTACATTTATTTCAATTCATCAAATTAATTGCTTTATTAAATACTATAAATCTTATCACCGTTATACGGTAGCTCAGGTTATTAGATATTCTATATATTAAGTGTATAAATCATGTTAAGTTTGTTTCCAATTGAACTGAGAGGCGAAGATTTTAAATATTGTAATAGTTTCATTTATTTTCTTATTGGCTGTCTATTTTATAGCTCTGCTTGGGAAATTGAGATCTTACACGTCCAATATAATATGTATGAATATAAATTTTGTTTTTTTATATAAAAAATGGCATAGACCACAACATTTTTTCTTAATATGGACATAATGTTGGACAGTTATTTTAAAATTGAATATAATTTAGCATTTTTCTGTACTATAGGCAAATCTAATAACGAGTTTAAGTTTTTCATGTTTGAGTAAAAAGTGCTGTCCGTCAAATGTATACTATTCTCGTTAAGCCTTTTATCACTGAATTCAATATTTAATTTACAACGATCATTAAACCAAGATCAAAATAAATACACTTACATTTAAAACGAATGATCCAATTAAATTCCATAACAGAATGCAATTTTATAACATCAATATACAAGATATTGTATCGATCATTCATTCGGTCTGATTGATAGCAGTGCGTAGGGACGCACATGGCCCCTGGCAACGTGCCATTCAATTGGGCAAAGTTTTTATGTATTTATTTACATGTGATACCTCCCAGTACAACATGTAAATATATAAAAACTTTGCGGAAGCATTTAACGATTAATGATACATTGCATCAGAATATGCCACCCATGAGGTCATACAAAAAAAAGTGTCTTTAAAAGTTATTAAAGTATTTATTTGCACATCGGATATAAAGATGAAATAATTAATAAATGTTGTACAATAGATTAAGGTATATCAAAAGAGAAAATCTTGTCAACGACATAATTATTCTGTTATTATTATAAACTTCTAGAGATGAGTATCAATTGAAATACGCTGAACAAAATAAAACATTTTACCAAGCCTAAAATGTTTACATTATTTCTGCTTAAATCAAAATAAAAGCAAATATCTAAAACATCGAAGCAGAAATGCCAACAACAAATCAATCTGAATCAATTAACAATTTCAACACTCCACAACAGATTCTAAGAAGTCTGCGATTGCAGAACATAATTGTCGTAAAGAGATCGTACTTGGTTGGTAATTGAGCCTATTGATGGTACACAATGTACTGTAAAAGATATTGTTCAGTTTATAGATGCGAATTGATTTATAGCCTGAGTTGAAGATGTGGAAAGTTAAATTTTACTTTGTGTCCATTACTTTACAGCCGCAGATTTCTATCGTTTAAGATAAGCTTACTTTCCATCATTGGGATAAACCACTTTTAGGTCGTAATAAGAATGTAGATTACAAACCAATTATATTTTAATGAATAATATTGAGTAATGTTATCCATAATTTAGAAAACCATATTAATACATTCGGACAAATTATAAATTAATTAAAAGACAGACAAATTATATTTGATACGAAATAGTTTACTTTGAGTTTAAAAGGGAAACTGGAAGCCTATTTCAACAGTCTGAAGCAGTCTTTAAACTTAAATCGGATAGTTGGCTCTCCTGGTAGTCGCCAGTGTTGTTTATATAAAAAACTCATCCCTAAGGGCAAAGAAGCGACCATACACAAAAGTGTATACACCTGCCCCAAACTATTTTCTAAAACAAACATCATCAAGGTGGAGTCAAAAACACAAAGAGGTCTTTACACAGACTGACACAAGCCCCTCAATTGTGTAAAGCTATAAAGCTATAAGCCCCTGTAAAGCTATAGCTTAGTATACAAAAATTGTGGAAGACATCAGCGTGAATAAACATTTTGAAATGTGAATTTCCAATATCGAACTAAAACAATATTGGTAGATGTCTCAAAGTCCAAGATGTAACTAATATATGCAATAAACTATTAAAAGACGCTTGAAAATGAAGATGTCATTGTTCAAGAACACATTCATCTATTTGTGCAACCTAATATTGTAACAATAAATTTAAATAGAACCCAAGGCGATATTAATAACTGCATCGATGCAGACTTTTAAATCAAATACTATTACTACTAATATAGAAAATGTTTTCTAAAAATAGCGATTGAATCAATTGTATCGAACGATAGGAATGCAATCAATATGTTATTCAGAAGTGACTCTTCATTTTTATTATTTTCCGCTCATTATTTTTTTACGGCAAAACGGAATTGTTTCTGTCCACTTTTATCAGCCGTCATCTGAGTATTCACCCCTGTCCCTCTCAGTTTATCAATCCTCCCTTTGTATACTTACTTATAAAATACATAAATGGTGAAAATTAATATGGAAACACACAAGGTTTAAAAAAGAAACATATACTTACATTACCTCATCTTAATTGACAGCAAAAAGTTCCAAAGAAATTAACTGCATTACCTTTCCCAATTTAATTTGCTCCCCAAATATACAATAGTTACACTACAAAGTCGGTTCATGATATAGTGGCTTTTCTTTTGCTTTCATTACATTACGGCCAGTAATTACTACTGTTATTGTAGCTATAAATTAACCTCATTTAAAGACACCATTGTTATAGTGAAATTAATGATGTAAGTTGATGCAATCATTATTAGAAAGAATATACTTTAATTAGAAATGTTGAACAAAATTTTTGGTGATCTGATAACATTGGTTGTTAGTTTAACATAGATGTAGTTAAAGCCAGTAGCTCTTTAATAAGTAATGTAGTCAGATGAAATAGTTATAGACAATTATTATATTGTTGTTTCTGTCAGCCCATATTATCCCACTGCTGGGCAAAGGCCTCTCCCCTTAATTACCACGTCTTTCGATCCAGAACCAGTGTGGTCCAGTCACTATACTGTTGTACAGTCGGCAAAGGAGTTAGCTTTAAGGTTGGCAGGGACGCTAGCTAAAGGTATGACTGAAACCTATACAAAACTAAACAATTTTACACAACCCCATACAAACTTTTTTAAATAACTTCATCCCAAACTAGTGGCCCTGCCAACCTTTGCCGACTGTACCTGAGCAAAAAATTCAATTATATACTTACGTTGCTTGCCAAAAGCCATTGCGAAAAGTAAACAAGAGAAAACGATAAAATATAATAAGTTGAGAAATTTAGCCTATACCTGTGAAAGCACTTAGAACCTAGATATCGTTTGCAGCCTATTAACAGCAGTTTAAGACACTCCAGTGACATGTCCGTTTTCTTTAATATAAATGAAAGTATATTAGCTTTCTAAAATAACTAATAAAATTTCTTCTTCAAATTACTATTTTGTATCACTATCAAAATCAAAATATTTAAACAAAAAATTGAAGATGAATGAACGCCGAGGTTTAACAATTATTTCAGAACTCATAGAGACAGAATCTCAGTTCTTCCATAAGCTAATATTGTTAGACTTTATAAGCAGGTCGTAAATATTTCTTCAATAAATCTTTTCAACTACAGCTGGAAAGATTAAGTCTAATAACAGAAAAAACATATCCAAATAATCAAAAAGAAACATTCTCAGTTCATTAATAATGTTAATTAATTAATGTTTACTTATGATAATTGAATCGACCGACAAATCAAACCAATTTCTGTATGGTATACAAACAAAATAACTAAAGCTTAATTAAGTATTCCTATTGACTGGTGAAAGTAAATCTTTATAAACAGTTAATGCATTATCTATTAGTAATCGAATAGGACATTGACCGAAATGACTAGACGATTTATTACAAAAAGCTTTGCCATCATTTATTTGGGATTTCGTTACATTGTTAACAATAGCTGCTAGATATGCGTTGTCTAAATTTTTTAATTCGGACATGAAATTTGTAGAGAAGTTTTCGTTTTGTGACTATGTATTTGATAGGTTTTTGTTATATTTCTGTGGAGTAGTGATGTTTTTACAAGCTTTTATTTAGTTTCACCTATCCTCTTGTCTGTAATCAAATCTTGCAAATTTGATCCACTTCCCAGTTTCGAATGAGCTGAAATTTTGCATGCATGTATAAATTAAATGACAATGCAATATTATTATGACATAGACCTGATCTGATGATGGAGCTGGAAGGGGCCATAGGAACTTCGTAATTAAATGACGCAACCCCATCGAATTTGGGCTCATTTGATTAGTCATGATGAGTACTAAAAGCTTGGTTAAAAACGTTGTTTTTATAAAAACTTATTTTTAGTTTTTAACTGTTAATTAAAATGCAACGTCTATTTCAAGATAACGGTAAAATTATTAATCCTGCAAATCTAAAATGCAATCAAAATAGCCTGCCAATAATAATCTACTATAATGATGAGACTACTTTATACGATGCTTTATACGTCACACTGACGTTTAGTCGTGCGATTTTATCATGCGACACAAAATGTCCAACCAGACAAGTCTATCGTTAAGTAAACTTTCTAATCTTTACCATGTTTATTAGGTACTTGTTAAATACATTACCATTTTAGTTATGCTACATAAGGTACCACCATATAATATGGTGGTCATATAATATGTGGTTATAATTATATAACTTCAGAGTCTTAAGGTTCCTTCAAGTTTAGTACTGGATTCTTCTTTATCATGGTTGATGAACAACTTGGTATCAGAGTTTAAACTGCCCATATGATAGGCCTATGATATTGGTTTACAAACCCTTGAAAAATCTCTTAGCTGTGCTGGTTTCCTCACGATGTTTTTCCTCACTGTTATAGCAAGTGATCATTAATTTCTAAAATACACATGAAACCAAAAAATCACAGGTGCCTGGTTTTCGAACCAACGACATTTCACTTAATAGTCCAACGGTCATAAGCTATAACTGCTTGAACTAGATGAAATTCGATACATAATAATTATCCCATAAGGCTCTGCAAATTGACTTGACCGAACTACAATTCTCAATTAACAAACCATTTCACATAAAGAAAACAGTAAGGAAATCCGTAGATCCAATAACATATTCTGGACGTATATCTAATAGAAATGCTATGATAACGCCACCTGCAATCCCAAACGTGTTAAGAATTAACCACTAATTGACATTCAATTAGTATAACGTTGCGTCAAAATTCAACAGACGTTTTGAAAATATGAGCATGTAGACAATGTAACACCTTGTCACTCAATTAATATTTACTATAGGTATGATAACTTGGCGCCTTTTCTATCTTCTAATACCGAGAAATGAGACACATAAGAAAATCCATTGTTACCGAACTGTGTCTTTACGAGAATCAATAAGTTTTCCAAAGTCGCGACTGTTTAATTTAGAAATAATTTTGACTGATTCTTTGTATCAATTTGGACGCAATGCGTTGTCAATTTGTCATTTGCTCCTTGTTGTTTTTTTTTTGCTTTAACTGAAATGGCGTTTCACATTACTCTCATTTTACAAACGCCCCGAGTTTTACTTTACTCTCGCAAAAATTTTAGTAAAAATATAGGTATCTTCTTTCAATTTGTTTCAGCGTTTCTTTTCAATGGTGTATCACTGTCTAATAATTAAATAAAAAATAATAATTTTAGCCCAATAGTAAGACATGCGTCACACTTCTGGAAAAACACTTTCCTACAATCTTTTCTAATCCCGTGCAGATCCATTCTCTTTGGAAAGAGTTTATAGTGTATCACTGTCTAATAAGTAAATAAGAAATAATAATTTCAGCCCAGCAACAGTAAGACATGCGTCACACTTCTGGGAAAACACTTTCCTACAATCTTTTCTAATCTCATGCAACTCTTTGGAAAGAGTCTAGAAATTTAAAAAAAGTGTCAGATAAAAAAACAAACTAGAATGATCAAAAATATATTTTTCAATCAATACCAAGAGATGATTGACTTTAAATACTTAATGAAGTTATCAAAATTCATAAAACAACCACGACTTACCCAAATTCATCTCAATCGCAGCAAATGCAACAAGCCTTATAATTACAAGTCTCAACAAATAGACAATTTTGAAAGCTATTAAAAGGTTTTTTCTCCAATTTGACCTTAACGAAGGGCCGATAAATCGCTTCTAGAGTCAATAAACCAATGATTTACGACGGGTAATCTCAAAAACGTTTAGTTTAGAACAAATTGCCTTCGATACAGGATGAATGGAGGAGTATTTATGAAAATTATAATTATGTGAATTTCAATTTGTCAAGATTGGTAGTATTTAAACTGTCTTGATCTGAGAAATAGTTCGATTAGGATAGAAGGAACACAAGTGCCTAATATTCATGTATTGAGAGTCGTCCAAACTCATCACTCAAAACTCATTTCGTCTTATCCTATGGAGTTGAATTTTGACACGTTGGTTCAGTTCCAATGACAATGTATTTTTATGGTAAGCATGACCTTATACACTCTACATATCCAGGATTAACTCCAATTAAAGAATCTCTTCAACGGTCAACAGCAACAACCGTAACTCCGTAGGATCAGAGAAATTGGTTCTAATTAAGCTTGCAAGATTTCACCCGAACAAACGTAGTACCTACATACATTGCAAGTTAAATAAAAGCTTGTAAAAACAAACTATCCAATAAAGAGGGGTGTCGACAATAAATTAAATTAAATACATAATTATAATTATGGATTTGCTGAAAGTTGATTGGCATTAATACAAGTCATGATAAATATTTCTTCGTTTTATCACTTGATCTCAATAAACATGTTAGTCAGCAAACTACTGATTTATCTCATTCTTGCATATAATTAATCAAATACTCAAGTTTACCTAACTATGTCCACAAAACTGACAAAGCACACAAAAGTCAAACAAAAAACTGCAAAATAACTAGGTCACTTATTAAGTAAAGATTAGCTTATCTTAACCTACATAAGAAAGTTTCGTAAGAAAATGAACCAAAAATCTATATGAAATGAACGGTCGCAATTACCTTAAACGGTGAAACTTGTCGCGGTCGGCGCCGGCGCCGGTGAAGTGACGGCGGCGTCTCCTAGTGAGTCATTCTGACACTGTACGCATACGTGCACGGATTGCAGTCTTTCATTTTATGGTTTGCAAGCTGCATTCAAGAGTTCAATTGATAGAATGGCTATAGTAAAAGTTTTATGGAAAATATTACTTATGAGTCAAGGTGTATGAGAATTACCAAAGATCGTTCACGTCAGTTGTTGAAGTATATTGTTAAACTTGCTCTAAGTTGTGCATGGTCAAAGTTTGCAAATATTTTATGCATTTTTATTTTTAATGCGGTTCCCGTGGCACTGTGGTATCGCGGTAGTTGTCACGATTACAATGGTTAAGCAGTGCTTGACGCGGTTAGTTTGAGGATGGGTGACCATTTGTGGAAGTTCATTTAAAGCATCTTCTTGCTTTGGTACGTTAAGTTTACTCAGTTGGGTACCTCTTCTTCATATATGTATAGTCGTTCACCAACTGCACTGAGTCAACGTGATGAAGCATGAATATTCTGCCCCACCTAAAGAAGGAAGGTCCTGAAGCGAGGCCAATTACGATCCTCAAGACTGATTGAAATGGAGAGTCACTGTAGACGCCATCTGTCCCATCTATTCAAGTCAAAGTAAAGTATAGTACCGTCAAGAAATTAGCAAGAAAATAAACACAGAGGTATTCTCATTTTACCCTTTAAAAGTAAAAGCTTGCTCGCTTTGGTGTCCTAAATTACTTCGCAACTGCGTTCATTTTTCACCTGCCAGAAACCTTTTAGACGTTAAAGAAAATAGGACTTAAAACAAAAAGGAATAAGGTTGACAGTGAATAAACAACAAAAAATACAGGTAAGCACTACGTTACTAATTCAAAGCTAAACCTGACTGATTCATGCATCCTGTTACACATTTTTATGCTCAGTAGCCGGTTCAATACCGTTACACTGTGCACTCAGTGTTACCAGTTGGAAAACGTGCATCGTTGTGCGTTTATCGTCAACGCTGATTTTAATGGTTGCACTAATTACCGTTATAAATTAGCTCGCACTAAGTGCTTATGAAAATTTGAGGTTAATGAGTGCGAAAATTAAAAGTCTAAGAAACTGGACTAAATAGTTTTGTATGTATGCAGCCATTAGATATTTATTGCCTGCTGCTTAGCCCACGTAAAGTTCGAGCCATGATAATTTCTCTAAAGTTGGATGTCGTGAATTTGGATCTAAAGAATCTTAACCTGAAAAAGATGGTGAGGAAACCATTTCTAAAAGAAGTTCTTAAATATACCTATATAGCACACACCGTGTCAACTGGAATACAAAGTCCATCCACCGCAACGAATTGAAACAATCACCGCATGCACGGAATGACGGAAATGCTAATTTGTGTATGCGCGCGCACTCACGCGTGTTCGGAGAGGTGTGTTGGTGGTATAATGGTAAATGATTCAATTTTATCCTGATAGGTGATGGGTAACGATCCAATAATATTGAAGGTTTGGTTTTGATCTAATCAAATTACGTTTAGGCACAGTTTGGTTTATACCAAACGGTCTTTTCAAGTATCTTTTATAGGATCCAGTATAATTATATGGTATTCTGGCTCTGCACTAAAAGTTAAAACGTCATGATCTACATATTCATCTTCCTGCCCTTTTCCCAATTTATTTAGGGTCGGCACAGTATGTCCTTTTTCTCCACACATCTCTATCACCCGTCATCTCAGTAGTCACTTCCTTTTTTGCCAAATCATCACACAATCTATCCATCTCTTTCTAGGTCTGCCTCTTTTCTTGTATACATCTACATCTAATCTTAATAGATGGATACAAAAAAAGAGGCAGACCTAGAACGAGATGGATGGATTGTGTGAAGGATGATATGGCAAGAAAATCTACATACTATGGGTCTAAAAATGACGGAGTATCACCTAAACTCACACCTGTCCCGCCTATAGGTTTTCGTGATATATTGGGCTGCATATTATTTGTATTGACGAGTGCATTATGAAATCATATGTGTCTCAAGATGAAAAGTTGTAGAACAAAATACGAGTATATGTCCCTAAAAGTGGAACAGTCAGTAACAAGTTGATAGATATTATTGTTGAATTGTATTGAAAGCAAAAGTCCTTTGGTATTTCGATAACCGCCCACTATCTACTTATTCAATTGTTCTATATTAACATCATTACTAAAGTGGCCACAGTTAACAGACATGAAACAGTTATGGTTGTTACGAAAGGGGCTAAGTTTATTGTTTTGTTGCTCCAGAAATAACGGAATCATGGTATTAAAGTCGAAGATACTTAGATAATTTACTTTTATGCAGAATAATTACTAGTAGTAACAATCATTACTAGTTGTAACAATCTTTACTAGATAACAACATTAATATAAATTACGGAATAAAGTTACTAATAAAGCAGCCAGATAACAGCGCCGTGGTATTGGGAGTAGTCAAGTCAGAAATTGTTGAAGAAGCGAAGAAAAAGAAATACTTTGTAAAAAAAAACTATCTGTAAACTACATTACAAGTTTTATACAAATCTGTCCAGACGTGATTGAAAGACAAACATCCAAACAACTTATCACACAAACCTACATATTATAATATTAGTAGGATTGATAATTATATGCCTAATCCACAATTCACGGAACCATGAATGATGAAAAAGCTAATACAACGGAAAGACCTGCTTAGGCTATCCCGCATTTTTTTTGTCAATGAAGCAGCTGGAAGACCTAAAAATCAAGTCTAAAGCATGAAATTTTTAACAGGCTATTGACTGTTTACGTTGATGCGTCAAAAATTTTATTACATATAATATTTTAAATTACATCATTCAAAAAACCTTTAAGCTTATCAAATTATAGAGGTTCCAATCCAACGGCTCCACGTAATTATTTAAACACCACATTTTGCAGGTCATTTAACTTCTAAAAATGCAGGTCATTTCCTAAACAGGTACTATTAACTAAATAGAACCTGTTTTCCTGTAGGCTGCATTTTTGTGTGAATCATTATTTGCTAATGTGCAAGGCTTTAAATTTACGTCTGATTCATGTAAGAATCTTATGTTATGAAGTTATGGTGATCGTTAGCAATACTAAAATTTATGGAACATTTTAACGAAGAAAGAAAGGTGTGAAGTTTATCGTCCATAATTTTATTTTTAAATATTTGAATTTTTATAAGTCTTTCTATGTTGCTAACTTTTTATGTATACATACGTATAATTATAATATATAATTATTATAAATTTAATAAGAAAATTTGAAAAAACAACTGATACGGATGGGATTCGAACCCACGATCTTCGACATACCGTGTCGACGCTCTAACCGCTGAGCCACCGTATCCCATCGGCATCAATCGAAATTTCAAATCTCTTTTACACGCCCAAGGCGTGTGGCGACATCTATCGAAATACATTACGTATACCGACCCAGTGCTCTAAACTTTGCAGTTTTAGTAGACACCGATGCGATATCACCAATTTTCTTAATATTTTTGTGAATTTTTTACATGTTATAGCACATGATAGCTTATTAAATATAATTATTTAATAAGAAAATTTGAAAAAACAACTGATACGGATGGGATTCGAACCCACGATCTTCGACATACCGTGTCGACGCTCTAACCGCTGAGCCACCGTATCCCATCGGCATCAATCGAACGTATAATTGTTCATGTTATTTTTAGTATCATTATATTTAAAATGTTAAATACTTTTTCTTTCTTTCTTATCAACATTATTTACAATGCTGTTGACTTTTTAATGTCCAATATCTATAAAGGGAGGTATTTTATCTATATTTTTTAATTTACTTTGTACACTACACTAAATAAAATAGTATTTTACTGTGATTGTTCGTCATTCATCGAATTCAAGAAGAGGCTGGCTTGTTGCAACGTGCATAAAGACAGTTGCTTCTGCGCATGGTTAGGACATTTGCTATAATAGCTGTTATCGAGTAATATCACCTTATTTGACGAAATAAATAAGTTATAAGTTATATTATCGCTAAAATTGACACCTAATTTGCAAACAATTTAATATTAATTTTATTGCATTATTACGTGTTTAAAAGAAGAATCCATAAATGGTGATAATGTCCACTTATTATTAAAATAATTTATGAAAATATTATCTTTATACAATTAATAACTGTCAATTGACATGCATTTAAATTTCCGATCAACTATCAACTACACAATTTATTTTTCTTATTTCAATAAAAAAAACTTTCCAATTGATAGCCAATAAAAATATCGATATTATTATCGATAAAAATAGCAATAAAGTTTATATAGCGGATTTTAATTGTGCAACACTTAATTGTTAGTCGAATTTTATTAATACTGTGACACCTTGAAATATAGGTGTTGAGTTATGAACCAGCGTAATTTTAATGTTTTTCACATTTTCATGTTAACCTTACTGTCGCCTTTTACGAAATGAGTGCGGTTTTAAATTTAGTAAGTTTACGATGTCGACTTATCGATAATTTCACAGCACTAAATGTAAGAAGTGTACGGATCTTTTGTTGTTGAAATGTAACTGTGGTCGTGAAATTATCGATATAAAATGTGACGTTGACCTGAAAATTTATGAGTTTCGAGAATCCAATAAATGGATAATTTCCGACATTATCTGTTTTATGTTTTACAGCTTGACGACATTAACAAAACTCTCTATGATTACTAATATAGCATACCTTATAGTTTGAAGTCTTTAGAAGTGTCACATAGTACAAAACTTTAAATCATTTACAATGAATGTACAATATTATCGACTTTAATAATTGTAAGCGGAAATATCGAATGTGCAGTAAATATCCTAAAGTGTTGAATGAGAATTATGATAAAGGTAAGTAAACGGATCTTACTATACTATATTTCTAACTAAAATTAAATAATATTCATCAAAGTTTGAAAAATGAATAGCTCATTTTTCGAACTTTGATGAATTTAAGTTTTTTTACTGACTAATTCATCAAAGTTCGAAAAATGAATGTGTCAATATCTTTCTTAAAAAAATAAACAACTTGAAGTTTTTCTCGTTACACGATTTTCTTCGTATAAGCAAAAATATGAAGTCTCCATATTACATAGTTATTAATCTCTAGCTGACCCATGCCGCTTCGTTGGTTGGTAAATATTTCTACTCTTGTAATGAAATTATGGTGAAATTATTTATTAAATATAAAAATCTACTTTTTGTGGTAAAAATTGGTAAAAAAAGAGAAAGAGAGAATTACCCCCTACAACGTCACAAACTTTACCTCTTTATAATAATGTATAGATTACCGTTGATATAACAATTATAATTGCTCATTATTAGAATTAAATAGACAAACACAATATAGTTAAGCTCCATATTCCCTTCCGTTCATGAAGCGATATTACTCCGACCAAACATACAAAAGAAAGCACCTATTTACAATTAAAATTTGTTTCGATTTCCAATTCATCCATCATTAGAATTTTACAATCTTAACTAATTTACTACATTCTTAATTAGTTTTAAATAATAAACGACGTAATCTATATTAACAACTTCAACAGCGTTTAAACTATTAACAATGAATTTAACGACAGATCGGTGAAAAGTGAGTAAATCTTTGATTAAACTCCAGTTAATTACACGGTTCTATATTGCTCTTAACTAAATCGGTCGGTTTATTACTCTCGATAACTTTCTATCAATATTCATAGAACATGTTATAACTTTATCTAATCTCTCTAAACCGTGGGTAATTAACTAGTAATTTAAATATTTAGTCGTCAAAATTAGGAAAGGGAATATAAATTTACAATTTAAGTAACTAATTTTTATGGTTGTAGAACCATGCTGGTTTCAGCACGAGTGGTAAATAATTATTAAGTAAGAAAAGGTAGATAAATTATTTAAAATTTATAAATAAACTAGCGACCCGCCCCGGCTTCGCACGGTTACGCTAATATGCATGTATTATACATGTAAACCTTCCTCTTGAATCAAGAAATCTATTTAAAAAACCGCATCAAAATCCGTTGCGTAGTTTTAAAGATCTAAGCATACATAGGGACAGACAGACGCGGGAAGCGACTTTGTTTTATACTATGTAGTGATTTATTACAAGCACTGATAGCCTAGTGATATGACCGTCGATTGAGAAGTCAGAGGTCTCGATTGCAATCCCAGACTTTTCGTAAGTTAATAACTTATCAGTTGCTGAAACCAGCGATTGCACTGAGAGATTTTTCAATGGCGTGTAAAGCCATGTTAGAGGCCTACGGGCGGTTGAAACTCTGACACCAGGTTAGTCATTAACCATACGATAAGAAGAAGAATAAATAAATAACCAGCCTTTAACTGTCTCTTGCAGAGCAAAGGCTTCTTCTTATACAGAGAAGGATCGAGCATTAATCGCCATGACAGCTCACTACGGATTGGCAATTTCAGAAAGTTAAATCCAGGTTTTTTCATGATATTTTCCTTCACCGTTAGTCAGTGATGTCTTACCTTTACTAAGAAACTACGTAGGTATGACATTGAAAAAGTCACATTGGTACATGCCAGGTTTGAACCCACACCCACTTACTTGCAAAGCATGTCCATAACCCAAGCGCCACAACAACAAACGTAAATAAATCCTTCTTTCTACCCCCTACCACTTAAACTCATGTCATTATTTACCCAGGTGAGCTATTACTGTCTATTTGGACAACAGTTTAACGGGGACGAGAACGTGATCTCTTACTGTATTGTTTTCTCACTCACCTGTTCGTAAGGCAAGTTTGGTTACAATTAGTAGTGGTTTTGTCTATGTTTTGTGACTGTCTAATTATGACTAATGAATGAGGTCAAATCCTGGTATACATTAATTATTATAATCGATGTTATTATAAAATAATACCTTCGAGGACTAGGCCAAATAAAATAGAAAAAACAGAAAACAAACAAACAGTTTTAACAATTTTTATACTCCTCTGATTAGCCTAGTGGTATGACCGTCGACTGACAAGTCAGAGGTCTCGAGTTCGATCCCAAGGCGCGCACCTCTGTCTTTTCCAAGTTGTTCACGACTAAGAAGTAAGATCTTCTACAAGCGTAATTATTATTTTAATTCCAAAAATAACTCAAACATCCATTTCATTGCGTCTGTTTTCTATAAAGACGATGATAAATGTACTCACACGAACCAGATTTGGTCTTCAGATATATTTCTTTGAAATGCTTGGTGTTGCCACTGTAACCTGTCGTTTTAAATCAAAATTATGTTTTGTCGGAGTCTGCTCTGACAATATGCAGTTGAGATGATTATTTTACGGTTTATATAAAGTTTAAAGGAATATAATACAAGTTTATAATAAGAGAAGAAAGAGGATTTTTGTGGAAATGTCTGAAACACCCTACAAAGTAGTTTATTACTATGTCTTTTAGTGTAATGTATGACTTATTATGCATTTTAGCAGAAATGACAAAGGTGGTAATGAATGAATGAATGAAAATAATTATTTTTGAGACAGCACAAACAAACAATAATAAAACAAACAAAAAATAAGAGAAAAAAGAAACATGAAACAAATAAAAGAAAAATAAATCATGAGGTTTGTGTCCCACGGCTGCATCAAATAGGTCTCCAGATCAGCTTAATGTCAAGTACTGGTAGGTACTTGACGCTGATTTTCATCTGGAGCCTAGGTTACATGGATGTCAAACAGCCAATCGTCTTTCCGTGTTGAGTTTACGTGTAAAAGTAATGTCGAGTAATGATTTTGAATAGATTGCTTATAATATTGCAATAACAATACAGTTTCCATATTTTTTTACGTATTATTTATTTTATTTATTAAAATTACTATTATAGAAAACTTCGTTAACGAGGAGTTTGATTGTTGTTATTTTGATACTCTGAACTAATTGTCATTCCTTTTTTTGTTCCAGGTAATTATAACTTCATTAAGAGTTGTAAGCAAAAAAATACTAGCCAGGTATTTATATTATAATGTATTTTTTTTGTTGCAATCATGGTAATTATAAGTAGATAGGTACATAAGTGTTGTCATAGCTAAAAACTAGGTCTCCATATTCTGCCAACACAATTAAGGGCATGCAATTTTTTATAAGTATTAAAAAAATATATAAATTGTTGCAATACTATTAGTACCGCAGCAAATTTTATATTTTTTGAAAGAGATAAAGTCCAATTATAAATTATTGAAAGTGTTTTCATATACACGGACTTCTAATTATTTGTACTTCTAACCAAATTTTAAAATTACTGCGAAAAATATTAATAAAAAACAATTTAAAGTAATTTTAGAAAAGAAATTTTCATTTCTACAAAGGAGTGCTGAATGTAAAGGCATTTAGTATCTATTTTCTATTATTTAAATTAGATTGGTACATTTTACACAATTTTACACCTTACGCAAAATTACACCTCGGACACAACTTGGGGATTAATGTAGGCAATTTACGACACAAAATACGAAGTTAAACTTTGCTCCTAATCTGGTATTTATTGCAACAAGTTTCAGAATCAGATTAATACGAGGTTACTATTTTACATAAATAGTCTTTACTAGGTGTGAATAAATAGTACTAATAGCCCTAATAGCCCTAATAGCGCATGTTAACGGTACATGGCCTAAGTTAATCTAGTAATCACAGGAAAAGGTCTTGTACTGAGAAAAGTGATAAGACCTTCACATACGATGAAGCCAAAAATGGTATAATTCTTAGAAAAATGTTAAGATTTTCTTAATGAATTATTTGGCAGTATCACGAATACCTTTGAGGCAGAGTGACTGGAGGCTTTACCCAGTACCGGGTTCAAATTCCGCTCAAGATAGATTTTTTCTTTTTTCAAATTTCGTACTTTAGTTGTTTTTGAAAGAGATCCTTTCGAAATTGAAAGAAACAGACGAAAACAGCGACTATGCTTTATACTATTGAGATATTAGAGTTTTGCTTAAACCCACTGGGTAAGCTGCACTGTGGTCTTACCTCTTTAACATTATTGTTCCTAAAAACAATTCTAAACTTTAAAAAAATAAGCAAATTCGTAAAACCAAATAATTAACCTTTACTTTTCAATAATTAAAATAACTTATTACCTGCGTATTGTTAATATTAAATTATGTTTAATTAAAGTTGTTTTATGGCTTATAAAACGCAAAGTTTATTGGATTAAATAATCATTTACAATGTAAGATGTTAATTAATCGTGTCGTAAAATTCAAAATTGTAATATTGGCAATAATATTATACCTTATTTAGATATTCTAAAGTTTTATTTTTGTTTGGTGTCAGCTTTATATCAAGTGCAATTTACTATTTTATTTTGTGTATTATTATTAATAACAACGTAATTTTATGATACAGACTTAGATTACCTTTAACACACAATTACTGTAGCGTACCTATCTCGTTCTTGTGTTTGTACGCATATAATGTAGAAATAAACATAATACGTTAAATAAAATTATTTACAAACTAAATTTACTTTATATAAATAAATACACTAAACCTAATAAATAAAAGAAATAAAATAAGAAAGTATATACAAAGACCTTTATTGATAATTTTCTTATAATAAAAAGTTTAGAATAAAAGTCTAAAATCTCCAAAAAGTCCTCTAAAATCAAGGCAAATTTCATCGATATTCCCTTTTTCTTGGCACGTAAAAAACATGAAATATGGTCCTCCACTACCATGAAAGGTAATGAGGTTATTTTTTATTTGCACAGACTAAAAAGTCACACTATTTCTAAATTAACCACTGGGTTCAGTACCTACAGGATTCACTTGTTATTCCCCGCTCAACAAGGAAGTTTTGAACTCATAACACTTGAATTTAATTTAAGCAAATCATCTATTTATTTCATTTCCTTAATCTAATAATCTAGTCCAAAATATATCACTTGCAATAATTTTCACCTTCTCCATTTTAGATTCTACCTTATATCAAAATTATTAAGGTCAAAAATGTTAAAGCAAGATTTTAATAGTATAAACTAGGATACGGTCAAAGATAAAACAGTGGCAACTGATGTATACCTTGTTACTGTAATAATAAGTACTATTTTGCAATACACCTGTTAGAAAGACTCTGGCACTAGCATAATTGAATAATTCGCGTCTATTTAGAACAACACTGCCGGGAATAGACACTATGTAAGCATATGCGAAGTTTAACAAGCTATAATATTGAAATAGTTTTTATTAAAACAAAGTTTTAAACTAAGCTTTCCCCTTTTCTGTCTGTCAGGACTCTTTTAGAGTCTACATATTTATAACGTCGGTCGTCGATATCTCTAAATTTTTATATGGGAGCTGTATGTAAAATGTATATCCTTGGGATTGGTTTGAAATAATCTATCATAATTTAAATACAGTATTCTAGTTTTTATCGGCTAAGAAGAAGAGGGCCAAGGAATAGGTTACTCTTAAGTAAGTCTCATCTCATCAGAGCTTAACATCAGGTTAAATAGCGGGTAATGTTAGCCTATTTACTAGGAGAAAACATTCCAGAGTTGTATTTCTGAACGTTTCCTGCATAACCCACATAGTTTAGTAATACTTTCTACTAGAAACTGACAGCCTAGTACAACAGGTACTTCCGACTGTCTGTCATTCAGTTCTCAGTGCCTTTATTTATTTCAATTTTATACATTGCACCATCTGGTCTAGACTCGCGCAAGCGCAGCTGCCAGGCAAAAGGTTTTAGTTCAATTTATTTCCTTTTGTTTATTTTTTTACTTAATTTGTGGCTTACTATAGTTTTTTGGCTTGGTAGTTCACTTATTGTACTGCCAATTTAAAGGTTGCAGGTTCGAAAACAAACTCGAACGAGTCGTAACGTCGTTTGCATCTAATTTCATGCGCACAGTTAATGAACGATCCTGCTCTTGGTCTCGCGAGTTCAATTCCTTCTTGAGACAAATATTTCTATGATCGACAGATATTGTTTCTGGTGCTGTCTGTGCATTGTGAAATTATATAATTATCTGTATCCTTAAATGGGGCGTCAGTGCTTGGTTTTATATATATTATTGTGCAATTTCATATTATTTTCTTAATTACACGTTCATCAATTTTCATTATCATATTTTGTTGTTTTCCCAATTTCTCGCGAACAAAGCCGTTGGCTAAAGCTAGCTCATTATTTAAACATGGTATATTTAACATATATTTATCCTCTTTACTCTTTCAAAGAATGTGTACACTGCCTAAGGATAAACCTATTATGAATTCTCAGTAATGTGTAAAGTAATACCTTCTCACCATACAATACAAATGTAGACATTTTTGAGTTATTGGCTGATGCTCCATACAAACTTTTTATGTCTTCTTAAAAAAACAAAAATGTTTCTTCTCTTTACTATTGTAACTGTTCTTAATTCATAATCTTTTTGTCCTTGTCCTAATTTTTATTTAGGGTCGGCGCAATAGGTTTTCTTTTTCCATTCATCTTTATAAGCCGTCATGTCTCCCTTTCCCTTTCTATCCATGTCGGTTTTAATGCAATCCATCCATCTTTTCTTTGGTCTACCTCTAACCTTGTTTCACATTCACATTCATACTTATCACTTAAAATATTACTTAAAATCTTTCTCTCAACATGTCCTTCATCATCATCATCATCATCATCATCAGCTGGAAGACGTCCACAGCTGAACTCTCCCATAGAACGCCACAATGAACGACCACTTGCCGTTTACATCCACCGGTTACCCGCGACCTTGACAATGTCGTCTGTCCACCTAGTTCAGGCCTACCAACGAGTCGTAACGTCTTCCGGTTGTCGATTCTTCGAGCGATGTGGCCTGCCCATTCCACTTCAGCATAAATTCTAAGTGACTCTTGACTTGAAACAGTTGAACTGATTTGAGTGATTCGTGAATCATGACATTTTTATTATACCAGAAAAAACTTCACACTGACCGAAAAAAAAAGATAAAATAAAAATCTTAAAAGTTAAAAGATGTCGGCGCGCCGCGGAGACATCAAACCTTCGTGGAGTTTTTTTTATGTTTTACCAAAGATTTGACGTTTTTGTTTTCATTCTGTTGTTTTTTCTCTTACACTAATGTCAACATTATTACAATAAAATTAATGTTTTTCTACAACAATCTACAATCGAGCTATTATTTAAGTATTTTGTTCCCATCGCGAAGAAAAAGTGGCGACCGTGACAGGACTGTTAAAATAAAAATATTTTAACAGTGTATGAAGAAGAGACGACCTAATGACGTATCGTTAACGAACTTTTCTTAAAGCAAATTGAATATAATCTTGTAAACTTGGAACACCTAAGGGGAGAAAGATGGCGTCCGGAATCGTGTCCGAGCGTAATTTTCCATACAAATAATGTGTATTTAAATTCTTGGAGAATTGTAATTATGAGTGGAAGTTGTAATATGGCTAAAATATTATGTCAAAGTGAAATTATTGAGAAAATAATGTGGGTAGTGCTAGAGTTTGAGATAGATGTCCGTTTTTGTACGTATATATAAAATTTTAGGATAATCGATTCAGTGGTTTAGACGTGAAAAATAACTAATAATAAAAAATAATAACAAATAATAAATAATGTAACAAACAAACTTACTTTCTCATCTATATTATTTAGTTAGGATCTTCTTTTCTTTTTTATCTTAAGGATGACGAACGACCTGGTGTCAGAGTTTAAACCGCCTGTAGGCCTCTGGCATGATTTTACCTTTGAAAAATCTCTCAAGTGAACTGGCTCCCTCAACGTTTTAGCAAGTAATATTTTTTTTAATAGGCACAAATTTGGAAATGGTGAGGTGGCAATTACTCTACCGACAAGAGCCTAGCTGTTAAATATAAGAGAGAGAGAATTTAAAACGTCAAAGGAGGGGGCCCTGGTTTCGAACTTACACCGTCACACTCACACATCATACCACAAGGCTATCACTGCAAAGAGTGCTAATGGACTTTTGTCTCTATTATTATACTATGGTACCTGCAGCATGAGATGGCGGGACGAACTGGACAAAACAAATAGCAACTGGACCACACTGGCTCTGGATCGAAAGACGTGGCAATCAGAGGGAGAGGCCTTTGCCCAGCAGTGGGATGATATGGGCTAACAGTAATAGTAACAGTAACCTGCAATGCTGTACAATTACTTAAAGAGCTAACCAAATCGTTAAACGTACCTCAATTACTAACCAAATTCATGATTTTATATGCATTGCATTTAAGAACAACAAATCATAATAATTGACGTCCAACACAGCTCCAATTACAAACAAGATATAATAACTCGTTTAGCAAATAAATTCCACTGATATTATCTGTTTTCCAAGTATCAGTCCGTTTGTCTAGTGTTACTCAGAAACTGCTGTGTTGATGTTGATGAAAATGACGCCTAATAGTCTAGTTCTTGTAGACATTGTAGATTTGGTTTGCTTATAGTTTTGTAACTCTAGCTAGGATTGCATTAATTTACTGACTCGGTAATAGTTCTCAAATTATCAACAGTGATAGCCCAGGGGTATGACAAGTCAAGGGTGTCAGGTTCAAACCCAAGGCACGCACTCTTTTCGAAAATTATGTGCATAATATTATGAATTAATTATTAGCTTGATTACCATCCCATAGGACTTAGGAAATAGAGGGAATATAGGGTGCGACTGCTTCTATGTTTCGCACACGTTTATGGACTATAATATCTTCTAAGTAGAGGGCTAGTCTTTACCCCGATCGCCTTCTTTTGAATCCATATATTTATTGATGTTAACCGCATTAAAAGCCATTGCGTGGTTTCAAAGATACAGAGGGACAGACGACTGCTACTATGCAAACCCTGAAAAAATATTTTAAACCCCCAAAAGATTATAGGGGTGTTATTAGTTTGACGTGTCTATCTATGGTATCGTCCAATCGTTTTATGAGCTAAAACGAATAGACATATTTTGATTTAGTTTTTTTGAAAGGTAAATTCATCGAGAGTGTACTAAGCTAAAAAAAGTTAAGGTATTTTCAATTTGATTGCGTCATCTAATCTCATATTTCTAGTACCTAGGTTCTAGAATTCGTAATCTAATCATTATAATGCACCATTTAGGTTTAATTTCATATTTCTAGTAGGTTCTAGAATTCATTATAATACTTCCTTTAGTGATTCCATATAAAAGATTCCTACCGTCAAAACAAATAAAAGAAAACACAATGCATCTTACTCCTACAACCAAGAAGGGCCAAATCGTGACTACATACGATCTATTACATCATCCATCAATAACCTCAAATAATACGACCATCTTATTGTAACACCTACCTAAAAGAAGCATAGCATCATTTCATAAAATCATTGCAATTTGAACTTTGTCCCAACGCAACAAGATTTACGTGTTACGCGTATGTAGAAGTTATAATTATGGAGCGTACAAAGGAATGTGATTGATTTTGTTAATAGAAACTTTCTGCTGGTGTAGGTATGTGTATCAAATAACTATTGGAATTGGGAATGTATTTTTTAATATGTTCTAAAGAATACGCAATGTACAATCGCGGACATGAACGGTGCACCCATAGAGTATTCAAGAAAATATAGAGTGATAACATCAACCACATTGCCTTGTGCGGAGCGAAAGCAGGTCTCACCATAGAAATGTAAAAATGTCATTTTTTCAAATTATGTTTTCTAGACGTTTTTCAAAATTTAACTCAGCAGTTAACTATGATATAAGCTAGAATGTAACTTTTTCGCCCGTGGAGCCTAGTTCAACCGCAGTCGATCGAGGTATGATCGCAAACGAGCTCCTGTCGCGCCCGCGTTGTTCATACCCGTGCTCACAGTTCATACTTCTATAGGGTTGCTCTATATTTTCTTATATACTCTAAGGGTGCACCACTTTGCGATCAAAATGCTTTGAACGATGCTACGAGCGAGGGGCAGGGGTAGTGTTACGTTTGGACGCCGGGTGCAAGCGATTCTAACCTTAAGAGTGGTGCCCCGAGTTTGTTCACGATAGTAAAGCATTGTCTTATATTTGTAAGACAGTTTATGCGTGCCTCAGAAAGCATGTAAAGTTGTCTGTCCTGCGCCTGATCTCTTTCCAATCGTGTCGGATTGCCGTCTCTACCATCGGTTTATGAGAGCTAAACGCGATACACACCTATCAACCCTATCCGATACGATCCTAATTACAGGATGAAATCATCGTTGTAATGCACAAACTCTAGTTTTAACAAAATAAAATATCTTTATTAAGCACATGTTATGCACAACACATTGTCCGATTTCATCCGATAATTAGGATCGGATCGAAAGGTGTGGAACGTACTTCAGGATATTATAGAGTGTGACCCTGAGTTTGCGCACACGGGTCGATGGATAATCTTTGTTAAGACTGGCAGTTGTGACCGAAATTCGGTCAGGAGAACATTATTAACTGCCTGACAAATACCAAATTTAGTAACGTAATACGCCAATGATATAAATCGCCGTCTATCACTAATCCGATTGTAATTGAGACCTAAATCATCAAAATAATGGCTACAAAGTGTCAAAACACGATCGAGCGTATTAATTTGCATTGACACGATTTCTAGGCATATCAAGTAAATCGGCCTCTGTAAGGCTTCGTTCACACAATTGTGTCACGGCTGACATAATCCATGCTGTGCGGCTTCCCCTTATCTATTCATCTGCGCATGCGATTCATACAAATTTATACGTAACTTTGACATCAGTTGATTTGGAAATTGTTGAATCGATGGTGGAATACATATCAGTTTGTAAATGTATATTGATGTATTGTATATGTATGACAGTTGTAAGGGTAGCTACACACATAGTCGATTCGGCACATTCGGTTCGGTATTTTAGAAGAAATTTCATCGGGACTTCTTATGGAATAATCAGCAAACGAATAGGCGGTTAACTTGATGGCATGTGATCAAGTGATAAATACACGCAACACCAGAAGCATTGCAAATGCGATGCAGGCCTTAAGGGGGATGAGCGGGCCTACAGGCAGGCACTGGACGGGGCTGCGAGGCGCGTTTGCAGTACCCGGCCCCGTCCGATACAGTGCGAGGAACACGCAGGGGGGAGACGTTTTTAGTGGATAGCCTCACATAACCGTACGTCCTCGGACGTGCGGTATGCGGAAGGCAATTTTTACTCCCCCGGCCACAAAAAAAAGGCCTTATGGGGGAGTGGTGGGGGTATTGGTGGTGGAAACCAGGGGTAACACTTATGTCTTGACGACCTAGTGCGAGATAATGAGAAAAGAGGAGAGATTAAAGTTTCACGCTCAATTCTACCTCATTTACCTGTAGTAAAACGAAATCCAAATGTATGATTCAGAATGAAATCGCCAAGTAAAGCTGGGAAATTTGAAAAATATGAATCGAATACTAATGTATCTTTTTTATATTCTGAAGGTACTATACAACCTTATTTTTAGTATGACCTAAACCTGAAAGTAGTTTGTTCAGAATCAGTAACTGAATCGATCGCAATAATTTTTACACCATGTTATATTTTGTCCAAAAAAATTACTTAAATGGTGCAAGTTTGGACACACGCAAATCAGTTGAATGACCGCTAACAGCTGTCCGCGGCGGCGGCATCGAAGCGAGCCGACAGAGCGTGCGTCGCCCCGCGCTGCCCGCGCAGCTGCGTCAGTCGCCCGAAAGCTAGAGAGTACTGCGCATGTGTCGCTTGCGCCCGGGCCGCGTTCCAGCCAAATCACGTGTTTCGATTGAGTGTCGATTATTGTTTTGTTTCTTTTGGGAGTGAAAATGGCGTTTTAATTTTCTAACTAAAACTAAGTAGGAATTTACGAAAGCGCGCCCGTCTGTGCATTTGACAAAGAGGCAGACACTTTGAACAAATGTTACGTTATGTTTAAGTGTAATTAGTGTTTAAGTGTATGTAATTAGTGTACAGTGATTACCTTTGTCAAGGCTAACACTACTGGTCGGGTGTCGCGCACGACCTACCCTGCTAGGCCGGGCCGCCTGCGCGCTCGCAGTGACCATGTTTACGCGAGGACAATGATGCAACACAACATGTTTATAACTTTGTAAGTTTTTATTATACATTTTTTTATTTTACTTATAAAGATTCTATATATGAAAATATTTGACACGTGTTTCGGTTTTCGGTTATACTAAAAATAAGGTTGTATACGAACAGAGTACAGTACAGTACAGAGCCCAGCACATCAAGTTAGGTACTACAATCTG
The DNA here is from genome assembly GCA_936450705.2 of Protodeltote pygarga. Taxonomy (NCBI): domain Eukaryota; kingdom Metazoa; phylum Arthropoda; class Insecta; order Lepidoptera; family Noctuidae; genus Protodeltote; species Protodeltote pygarga. Next base: position 2,294,822 of record OW388257.2, on the reverse strand, counting down.
TCAAATTTCTTTATTAGATTTTCAACCTTATCGCTAAAGTATTCAGTTCAAGGTTGGTTTCGGGTTCTGGCGTCTACATTGTACTGATGCATTGGGATACTGTTAGATATTTATTAGTATTATGTATGTTTGGAAGGAAAAATTGTGTATGCCATGGAGTTGCAATATTTATACGTTTTGCATTGAGAATTTTTATGTCATATTACTTTTTGAAGACATAATAAATTGTGTACTTGTAAGTACTTACAGTTCTTCGCTCGCTTGTTTGTTTTTATAAATGGATTTTAAAAATAATTCCACCTATAGAAATCTACATTACCAGCGGAGAAAGAGAGAGATAGAGCATAGACAGATTTTTTAAAATACCTACAAAAATTGCAATACTTACTGTAATGACTGTTATGGGATGTTCAGGAAAATTCAATTTTGCGCGGACGCGTATAAGAAATCTATAAGTGTGATTGGAAAATCGTACTTAAAGCTATAGACATTAGGTGCATAGTATTTATCACTATTTTGTCGCTATCTGTACTTATAATATGCAACACAGTAAATACAACGTTACCGTTAATGCCTACCATGGTCTTGTCAACTCCGCCTATCATAGTGTTGTACCCGCTCGCTTAATAAGTGTTATCGATAGTCGATACCTGACAAGTAGGCCGCCAGTAAATAAGGTAGGAGCGGTGATTTTCCGCCGAGATTCGGTTTCCAAGCTATTAGCCTGTATTCAGTTCAATGAGAGATTTTATCGATAAAAGTTTTATTGTAATTTGCATCCTTGGTGCGTAATGTGATACTAAGCTGCAGTTTTGTGCGCAGTGGTACTGTAGTATGTTTTTAATTGTATAAAATATTAATCAGGGGCGTGCACTTCATATAGGCAAAAAGGCACTGCCTACCCTGATAAAATTCTAATTAATATTATTATAATATATTCTATTTAATGTATCTAATTATTAAAATCACAATATAATTACACAGAATTACACGATTATAACGCTCAATAATATCAATTCGTAACCCTAACGCCATCTGTTGGCACATTACGCACGTAAATACCGAATCCCGCGCTGGTCGCCTTCAAAGAACGTTGCTACTTGCAAGTCCGGCACAACTTCTTTTGCCTATCGTCTCGTAGACCAAATCCTTTAACGCGCATGCGCGCAGTAAGTCACGTGGGTCTTTCTATGACTGACTCTGACATGTGATTGGTTGAATTACTTTCAAGTTCGTGCGCGGAGAACCAATCACATCGCTTCTGTGAAACCAGCTGTTTACAATGCGAAATGTCAAAAGTTTTCAATTGAAGTTTTATTTAGTATAATTTTCATTGATTTAATGACTTGTTTAGTCTGTTAATTTACCTTTATATATGGATAATACTAAATTATATCAAAATACTGAGAGGAGTGCTGGCTGTTTGTTTGCAGAGGTTAAAATCTAGTGTTTCTGTGTTTGTCGTTTGTTAAATTGCGTTAAAATCCAAATTATAGAAAAATTAATATTGGTAAGTCAATTCGATCAACATAGTTGACTTAGATAAAGTATTTATAAACAACATACAGTTTACAGAACGAAGATAAGTGGTGGAGTTTTATTGTTGTATTATTTTTTGGCCGGTGAATGCCGCGCGCGAGTCGCGCCGCACGCAGTAGGTACCTATTTGTTGTATCATTGTTATATGTTTATGCAATCAATATCCTTATTTTTTTATAAAGACTATAACTATCTGCTCAGGTATGTCTTTATTAATGAAATACACTTTACAGTACAAAGATAGGTATTCTATTTTTGTTCTTATGATTATTTTCTTGCCGGTCGATGATGCGTTGATGTTTGTGTGTTTTTGGCCTGGAAATATGCGCGCAAGTACTTACACAACTATATTTAAAGGGTACAACGCCGACGCGACGTAATGGTAGTAGGTATTATAACATAAAAAGTGGTATTTGTCCCAATGAAAGTAAGTTTTGTATCATGTACCTATGTTTGCCTACCCTGTTGAAAATGTCTGTGCACGCCCCTGATATTAATGTATTTATCCAGCTTCTGTTTTAAACGCTTGGTATAAATATTGATGACTGACTATAAAAGTTGAGTTATAACTAAATACATATTGATAGATTGGTAACCGGTTTGGCTTTACTAAACATGGAGTGTTAATTATGTTTGTTACATTAGAATGGAGGTGATAGGTGTATATAAGGCTGATTTTCTTCTCACACCGGATCAGCGCTGTACAACTGCGCCGCGACGGCTGCGCACTTCCATAATTATGTTGGTCAGCGCTGAGCAATCAGTGTCAGTAAGAAACGCTTTATTGTAAGTATTGTAACACATCATCATTTCAGCCGAAAGACGCCCACTGAGGATAGGCCTCCCCCAAAGTTTTCCATAATATTGGCCCTGCACTGTTCTTATCCAGCGACATCCCGCGACTTTCTCGAGGTCATCGATTCTCCTTGCAGGAGGTCGGTCAACACTGCGTCTTTCGATGCGCAGTGGCCACTCTATATGTATAGGACCTTTGCGTCCCATCGTTTGTCAACTCTATAAGCAATGTGCTCCGCCCACTGCCACTGTAACATAGGTACAAATATTAAACTATCAGCGCTGATTATCAGCGTAAGAAGAAAATCAGCCTAACTACATCACTATTACGCCTCAGTGTTGGTTATTATTTATTTTAATTTTTATTTATTTAAGGTTTAAGAAAATATTTTCTTATTTCACGAATTTCTTACCATCTTTTTGCTACCTTTTACGACTATGCCATTTTGCGAACTTGTCATTTTATAACTTTGTTATTTTGCCATCTCAATATTGGCATTAGATATGAGACCTAATTATTTTGTCATAAAGCTTGTACCTAATTCAAATAAAGAGTTTCTTCTAAGTAAAATAATAACGTGTCACTTGTATTCTTTGAAGCATAAACAGAAGCCTGGCCTATAAAACAAGTTGTTCGTAGAAACATAACACGGCCTGTAATGTGAGGCGCAGTTTTTGCTGAGAAAAACTAAACTCCGGTGAAAGGCTAGTTCGTCTAACTGGATTAATACGACTACAGAAAAAGGTTTGAGGATGTTCTCTGGTTGTACTTAGTACTTATCTAGACAACCTGATTTAAGAAAAGAAAGAAGTAACACAAGTTTTGTTTGAAAACTATTATTTTTGTTCATAAAAAAATTCACCGCAAGACCACAAAGTTAAGGCGCTTAACTTATCCTGAAAACGTTATCTTGCTAGCACATAAAAATTGTTAAAAATTAATTTGTTTAGGTATTTATTTATAACTCCCCCCGGCCACAAAAAAAGGTACTTAATTTATATCTATGAAAACCTGTTCCGATCAAACTAATTTTTTTTCTCAAACTGTGTAAGGTTATTCTTCTTAACTTGGTTTTTGTGATTTTTCATAATTATAAATCAGTAATTTAATGTCATCAAGTTGCGAGCGAGACAGTGGCTTAGAGCGATAGTCACCTTAAAAAAATGTTTTCTTTTAAAAGTATTGTTATAAAAAAACTTTGACCACAATCCCCGTCTATGGTAAATGCTGTTGTGGTTTACAGTGGAAAACACCTGCCTTTGATATGCCTTTTTGTTTCTTTGTATCAGCCTGTAGCTATCCTACTGCACAACAAAGGCTTCTTTTCATACACAAAAGAATCGAACGTTGATCACCACGCTAACCTACTGCATGTTGACGAATTCAGAAGACTTTTCCTACAATATTTTCTTTCCAATTAACTAAGAAAGTGCATTTATGACATTGAAAAAGTCACATTGATACATGCCAGGTCCGAACCCATACTCACGTGCTTACAAAGCGGACCTCGTAGCTAATGCGCCACCACAACATAATATATATAGCTAGATATAGCTTATATACTATGGCGTAGCGTGGGAAGACTGGGGAAGCCATAGCCCCGGGCGGCATATGAAAGGGGGCAGCGCAAAGCAATTTTTAAATTGGAAATAAAAAAATAACTCCAAAACCACAAGGGTGCGAAAAAGAAGAGGCGAGATGAAGTCTTTGATTTGCAATACAGCATTGAATTTGAATAGCACTGATAGCCTAGTGGTATGAACATCGACTGGCAAGTCAGAGGTCTCGAGTTCGATCCCAAGACGCGCACCTCTGACTTTTCGTAAGTTATGTGCGTATTATAAATTAATTATCAGTTGCTAAAACGGTGAGGGAAAACATCGTGATGAAACCAGCACACCTGAGAAAGTTTTCAATGGTGTGTAAAGCCATGTCAGAGGCCTTCGGGCGGTTTAAACTCTGACACCATACGATAAGAAGAAGAAGAAGAAGATTTGAAATGATATTATGAAATTGAAATTTTGAAAGTACTGGAAAACTGACTAAAATGAAAATGGGGGGGGGGTAAATTTTCAGTCTGCCCCGGGCGGCGAAAACCCACGCTACGCCACTTCTTATATCATCATCATCATCATCATCAGCTTGTATTAGTCCACTGCTGAACATAGGTTTCTCCCAATGCACGTCCATATTTGCCCATAATCGCCACGCTGGGCAAGCGGGTTGGCGATCGCAGTAGCAGATGATTGCTGTTACACAGAAGGATGCTGCTGTCCATCCTCCGTGTCTTTCCCTTTGTCATTTCTTACGACACCCGTAGGACGAGTAGGGGTGGTTCTTTTTCACACGGCACTTCTTTGTATAGCAGTACCTAATCAAAATTAATCAGCGTTAACTACCACCAAAAATATAAGCCTTTATTTTATTTATTACTGTTTCTTTCGGACAAGCTGTTAAATTTTAAAGAGCTTTCTGTAACATTTTTTTTCAAAACACGTCGTTAATTTGAGCGCATTTTTTCGTTCCAAGTAAAAAGTTGGGAACAAAAAATGCGTGTTGACCGTTCTTTATGGGTATGTGTCGCACATAAAAATGGTGATCGGCATGCTGTGGCCCTAACGATGTGATTTTTTCGTTTCTAGTTGTATTTATCGCTTCTGTCAATGATTGCGTTAAATGAGAGTAAAAAATGTAGGTATATGGTTTACTTATTTTACCCTTGTGAGGTAGATATCTAATGGGGTGTCAATTGCTAGTGTGACAGTTAAGGCGCCTCTTACTGATAATTTGCTATCTCGCTCGCACATTGAAGTTGATTGAAGATATAAAATCAATGAATATAGTTATGCAAAATCAAACTACACCATAAGAAGGAGAAAAACATTACTAAGTTTCAGCAAAAAATTCAGCTTGATCGAAACATGTTTTCATGCATAGAAATGAAATAAAATAAAAAATCACTTAAAGCTATTTTTTAAATTGAAAACATATTTTGATCAAGTTGAATGTTTTTCTGAAACTTAGTAACATTGTTCTCCTTCATATGGTGTAGTGCGATTTTTTATAACTATGTTCATTGATTTTATATCTTCAATGTGCGAGCGAGATAGCGGATTAGTGGTAAGAGGCACCTTAAGTGTTGAAAAACGTAGCTATGTATAGTAAGAGATCAATCACTAGCTGCAGCCATAGTTGTCCTGTACATTTTTCTCATTGATTGATCTTCTTCTTCATCATCGTATGGTTGGTGAACTGGTGTCAGAGTTTAAACCGCCCGTAGGCCTCTGACATGGTTTTACACACCGTTGAAAAATCTCTCAGGTGTGCTGGTTTCCTCACGATGTTTCCCGTCACCTTTTTAGCAAGTGATATTATAATTAATTTCTAATACGCACATAAATCTGAAAAGTCAAAGGTGCGTGCCTTAGGTTTCGAACTTACGACCTTTGACTTGGCAGTCCAACGGTCATGCCACTAGGCTATCACTGCTTTGATTGAAAACTTTAATTAATACATTAATTGGGAACATTAATTAGATATATTTATGTTCAGGCCTGATTAGACTGACATCTATAAACGTAGTCCCTAAAAAACAAGAAAAAAAACTACCTTTTAACAGGCACTGCAAGTAAAACTCTTAACAAACCATAGACAAACCTTACGAAATAGCTTCCTCTTCATATTTAATTTTCTCTATCGTATACATCGTCACGATATACCTAAATAAATTAAGCTATTATTAGCAGTCATAAGAATACGCTAATCAACTCCTGCGCATCAACTTGCATAAACACATTTGTATAAATTATTCTGAGATCTATACAGTTGTATTCGTTTTATAGATGTTTAAGATAAGCGACAAGTTATGATGTAATAGGAAAGAAGGGAAAATAGCTTCCTTGATATACAGTTAGTACTGAGAATTATTGCGGATAGAACCGTATAGTTGACTGACAGCCAAAGAAGGAGTAGTCAAGAATAGGGCATCCATCTCTTAAGTTATAACAGGTAGCATAGACTCGTGATAGCCTAGTGTCAAGTCAGCTCTTTCGAACCCAAAGCGCGCCTCTGACTTTTTGTAAGTAATGTGCGAATTATGAATTAAATTATCAAACAAGAATAATGGAATAATGGTTGTCTGGGATAAATTGCTATGAGCGATAAAACCACCAATTGTACATTGTTGACTAAATTGTTAACTCTTTGTTGTTTCTTTGGTGTGCAATAAAGTTAAATCTATCTATCTATTGCTCCGTGCCTCGGAAAGCACGTAAAGCCGTCGGCCCTGCGTCTAATCTCTCTTCGATCGTGTCGGATTGTCGTCCAATCGGACTATGAGAGGGAAGGAAAAGAGAGTGCATTTGTGTTTGTGCAAACACTTTTGCACTATAAGATCTCCTGCGTAGTTGGCTGATCTCCGTTGACTTTGCCGCTCTGACCGAAATTTGGTCAGGAGGACATTATTTTTTTTTTACAATCTTTATAGCACACTTAAAAAGGCATATTATAAAAGAAATAATTGTAAAAAAAGTCTTAAAATGGCGGTTATTCCACTCTTTAACTGTATGCATGAGAAAGGAAGCAAGTAGAGGGAATGTCTACCACATAAAGTTATCTGGCTATGCGTAGTGATGTCCGGTGAAAGAGAGGAGCTGCTGGTATGAGTTGATAAAGTATGTAAGTCTTCCTAAAGGCCTGTAAATAAAATAAATTAGCTAAATTATCCTACAGTTAGAGAAAGGCTTTCTCTCGCAAATCAAGGTGAAAGAAAGAATAAAGCAATACTCCACCACGCTAAACCAGTACGTTTTGGTAGAGGCAGGTTTGTAGCTACCAGCTGTTAGAATTTAGCAAGCCTATAAAGGCTTCTACTTGGCTTAACGTCAACTAGCGGTAGCTGGAATACTACTGGTTAAAACCTTTCAAACCTCGATATTAACCAAGGAACACCAAAGTGTAATTTGTCAATTCGCGACTCGTCCAAACTACTGAAAGATCCTCAAAATAAAATGACACAAATGGTCACCCATCTACGGTCTTTAATGATCGTGAAAACTGCACTACAGCGCTATAAGCGCCTATTAAAGTTGAACATAAATTAAAACCCCGATCCAAGTGACCCGCATCACGCATGCGCATTTGCCCCCTCTATAATAAAAATAAACATGAAAATAAACTACACATTAACTTCCTCAGTATACAGAATATTTGCATTTACACGATGCAAAATAAATGTAAACATGCCAATATCTCTGCACTAAGTGTTTATTTACAATTTACAGATAAAAAATATACAAACACGTAATATACAGTTATTTTTGTCGTGTCTAATTTCGGATGGTTTCCGCGAATCTATAGAACAACGACGAGATTGTCAAGAGAAGCCTTTACAAGCGCTGATTCTACACAACCGGTCGTAATTCCACACCTATAGGGATGTGACAGGTTTGATATCGAGAGTCTTGCAATTTATTTATGGCACGCTCTGCTATATTTATGTATAAGTTGTCAAAATAAATGTTATCTGTTCTTTTCCAAAATTCTAAATAGCTTTAGCTTTCTGATATTTATGTTACCAGCAGGTATAAGTTTAAATATTTTTTATACCAGATTAATATTGATATTGTATACAAATTGTTTTCTCAGCTTGTGTACTCCAATTAACTAACGTTGTTAAATAAACTGATACTGTCATTCATGATGCTATAACACTGACACTTTACGACACGTAAAAGATTAATAATAGCTCCAAAAAATCATAGATCATTTAAGATTTATCGACTCGATAAACGGTGACAAATTCCGATTGTACTACTAAATTATATTTTGTTTTAACAACATAGATTTCAATAGAATGGTGTGTTTATGTCCAAATAAGTAATAAAACAATATTATTAGTATTTTGTTTTATCGATATAGATTGTTATGATAGAGTTTGGCAGAAACTAATCATAGTTACAGCTGTTTTAACAAGAATTTGTAGTTGAAAGGATAAATGGTCAGAATATTCATCATTTTTCAACATTTTTACTAATTTTTTTCATACCCTAATTTTAGATATAGATCTTTACAAATACAGGATCTTTAAATTATAAATCTAACAACAGTAGGTAGTGCTTTACAAAAGTAAACAGTCGGTGTTTCAACCCTCAGTGCAAATTAAAACTTGTTCGTAACGAGCTCTCGTTATCGACATCGATAGTCAATCGGGGACATCACTAGTCGCCAGACAGGTATTATTAGGTCTTCCTGCTCTCCATTCGCAGGCTAACACGACAATTGTGAGCGTACTCGCTTCCAGACACAAGATGGAATGATTTGTTAGTTTTACAGTTACGCGGTTTTGATGTAGTTTGTAAAGACCGCTAACGTATCATTTTGAGGAGTTTGAATTGGATTGATAGCCGTGTAGACAAAGAAGTCTGAGAAATTCTTGTTAGGGTTATAACTGCTGAGATATTTGGAAGTGCCTAGTACAAATTATAGGTTCTGTGTCGTTGAAAAGATTATACGGCTTCTAAAATTACTCTGACTTAATAGGTATACAATATCTCGAATTATATACGATGCCTAGACAATAAGAAATATTTATCCTTGAAATTGATTTACCGTTTCAGACTAATAGAGAATCGTAGCTTTCGTTCTTACTTAATCTAATTTCAGAAGTCATATTTTTGTGACGTCACTGTTTAGGTTAAATTCATAGAGTAAATAGACTATACAGGTTGTTGCTTTGTAAACTAGAGGTACCTTTAGGAGGTAATAAGGTCCATAAAACTGAACAACATTTCCAAAGGAGCATAAGTCAAAATCTAAAAAAAAGGAAAAAGTAACTTTTCATACAAAAGTGAGTCATGTGACCAGTCACTTTCTATAAAAGTCAATTCTCGATTTTCAGATTTTGACCTGTGTTCCTTGGGGAAAGTTGTTCAGTTTCATGAACCTTTTTACAAAGCAACACCAGTATAACTCAAGTAACACTGTATAAAACATCTTTTATACAATAATATTCATTATAAGAAGACACAATAAATTAAGATCTGACGATATCTCTCTTACATTAGTGCAAAAAACATTCTACAGTCGATTAAACAAAGAAAAAATAGAAAGTATAGTGCTGTTACTGCGAATGAATAAACTTAAAGAGCGTAAAGATAAACATAATAGAAAACTAAAAGCCACTCATTAAATCAAATAACCGATACCTAATACAGCATTATTATAAATAATAACAATCGTAACGAATCTTATAGATAAAACTCTCAGTTATATCAAGACAGCACTTACCCGCAAGGTATCGATAGTATCTAAATAAAAACCACACATAATCATACAGAATCGATTATAAGCGGTAAAGATGCCCGCAGACAAAAACGAAAGTCGATTCTTAAAAGTAATAATCGTTATGGAATCTCGATTCACTTCTCAGTACGTTAGGGCCTTATTGAGTACTGGATTGCCTTTGCCGGGTGCATTGATTAGTTCCGTGTGTACCAAATAGTATAATAGGAAGTTTTATCCATAATCTTGAGGTGGACATAGAAAACGTGAGTTTGAATAGGTAAAATTCGTCGAAGACACTACACACATTTGTGTATACTCCGACCAATTTCGCATGCATCATTTTGCAACATTTAGTCCAAAAAGTACTACTACTAACATTTCTGTAATATATAGCAGTGATAGTCTAGTGGTATGACCGTTGGACTATTAAGTCAAAAGGTCGTAAGCTCGAAACCCAGGTCTCCTAACTCCAATTCCAGAATTTTCGGATTCATAGAATACCTACGTATTACAAATCAATTATCACTTGCTTAAACGGTAAAGAAAAGAATCGTGAGGAAACCAGTACAGCTGAAAGATTTTTGTGTGTGTAAAGCCATGTAAGTAGCCTACGGGTGGTTTAAATTCTGACACCAGGTTGTTCATCAACCATGCAATAAAGAAAGAAAGAAAACCTATTGCACTTTAGTCGCTCCAGAAAAAAAATCAAAATAAAGGTATACGATCAAAAATCCTAGAATAAAACGCTAAAATTACCGTTAATATAAAAGCTAAAACCACCATCAATAAGGCTATAATAAAATTATCTGCATATAAAAAAGCTTCAACTTAAAAAAAACTATGCGCGAATGGAGACACAAAAAGACCTAAAAATATGAAACTAAATCCAAGAAAATATTATATTCACACAACTCTCAGTTTAAAAAACTACAAAATAGCGTAAAGCCAAGTTTTTGCTACCAAGGAACTATTCCGCGACAACAATGACCAAGTAATAGCTTCCGTACAATTGCGTCACCAGCAAAGTGCGTCGACCTCAACACTGTAGCTTGAACTTGACAGCTGATGTAACTTACCCTAGCTTTGGTCAGAATTGCGGCAATAGCTTCATGAATTGGAAATGTTTCTAAAACAATTTCTCTAATAGTAAAATCTTTGCTTAAGTCTAGAGTTATAGTTTGTGTTGAAAACATCGATAACGTTCTTATGATAATATGCAGTGATATTGAAATCATGATCATCCCTAAAAGAGGTCATTAAACTCATCATTATGAACAACTTTTACTATGGAACCAACCCTGAAATCGCGAAAAAAAATCAGCTGTTCCATACATTTTGTTGAGTTTTGTGAACATAAATGTATGAAACAGCTGTTTTTTTTTCGTATTTGAGGATTTTTCCCGTAGTAAAAGTTATTCATAATTATGAGTTTAATGACCCCTTAATGACCCCTTTTCGGCATGCTCATAATTTAAAATTCATCATAAATTCCTGTATATGGTCCCACGTGTCTTTCAAATCATGATTGAAATTGAAATTCTAAATGAAAGTGAGCGGAACTTCAGGAAAAAGCAGTATAGTATATAAAAGCATCTTTTTATTAATAAAATAGACACACCCTCAATAAAAGAAACCTTGACAACTATAGTCCAATGATCAGTATGCCACGCTCTGAAAACTCAAATTGTTTCCAAGCAAGCTTGTCATCGCATTGCTACAATCAAATCAATTGGTTGCGTGACTTCGATGATGGCGGGTCCAAATTCCAATCAGAAGTATGTCATGCCAATAATAATTATTGTCTGGGGGCTCGGCGGTCTCACACAATAAACAATAATGTACTATGACGTCCGTCTTTGATTATTCTTGGTAACAAAGTGAAATGGCATTAAATGAAATATGGAATGTTTGATCAATACTTATTTCCGAAATATATTTTATAAAATACCAAATTCTTTGTTGAAGCACTACTTAACTAAATCGGGAAAGAATAATATCATAATAAACACACTTGAACAGTCAAAGTGATCACAGAAGAACTATTGTAAAATAATATTACTAAAATGTAATTCGACCAATTAACGGAGTTATAGAATATTAAGTAGAAACTATAGCCAGCGGGTTTTTTTATTTATTAATCTTAATAAGTCAAAGCATTACTATATTGTAATTAGAGATACCAAACCAGCTGCACTTACTCTCAATAGCAGAGCATTAGTTTCTTTAAAAATAAATTAAGTCATCCATTACCTAGCAATACCAGTTAAACTTTTTACACAGAATACCTACAGAACAAAACAGAAGATGTGTTAATTGTGTAATTTGTGTGTTCAAATTTTGCATTAACAAATATTTCGTAGCTCCAATGCTTTCCTGTTTCTAATAGATCTCAACATCCTACAAAAAAATATAAATATTATAAATGCGAAAGTTTGTAAGGATGGATGGAACTTGTTACTCTTTTACGCAGTAACTAGAACGGATTTTGTTGAAACTTTACAGTAACATAGCTTATACATCAGAATAACACATAGGTTACAATGTATCAACATAGGGGGGCACTATGATTCTGATAAAATTGTACATTTGTACAAACATTCGTACAACATACTCGTAATTTCTTGGTAAATTCGAAAATGCATGCCCAAAAGTCAACAAATACAAAAAAGAGATTTTTTAAGGTTTCCATGATCGTGAATGGTGTAATACATATTCTAAAATTTGCTATTTGTCATACAAAACCACAATAAATAATGACTGGTACTAAATTAAGATCTTACAACTTTTTATACCCATGAGAATGAGACGAACTTTTTATATGTAGGTAACACATATTTGATGGGATCATAATTATTTGAGCCGAATGTTTTCATTTCTTTTTTTATGACGTAATAAATCTTCGTAATTAACTAGATAGAATTCTGTTTTTGAAAGTGTGATTACATTTTTATTAGCGGAAGTGTGAATGTTGTATGGTTTTCTTTTATGGTGTGTAAAAAAGACTTGCGATTGCTTTCAATTTCACACTTCATTTGCAATTAATTGAATGATAAGATTCTACTACATGATTATGTGTAGTCAAAGTTTCCCGGTAGTGTTAGAGAGATCTTTTTTCGTACATATTATTATATCATTGGAGATACCCAAACAATAGAATTTGCATTATATTTGCTGACTGTCATTAGAAATGTTAATTAGTAATCTATGAGACCAGATTTACTCAATAACTGAACTGAACTGTCTGAACCAGTATGAATTAAATAATGTAAAAAAGTACAATAAATTAAATTATTATTAATTTTAAAAAGAGTATTAATTTACTGGTAACGCATGTCCTTTTTGTGCACTTGTTTAATCAATAAAATGGTAATTAATAAATAAAGTTATAGTTAGTATTAATCTTAATTTTCTTATATTATTTTTTTATCTTTGCTGAGCCCAATCTTGGTCCATGATGATACCTATTTATTTGTTTTACCATCTAATTTACATTTTAAAACTGCAATAAATATGAATAAAAAAAATATGGATAGATATTCTCTTCTTGCAAATCAAGAAGTTTGCACAATAGGAGGTATTCTAACGCAATAAAAAAAAGGGTAGTACGCACTGAAGCCATAATATTAAATAAGGTTCTCCACAAATCATTCACACATTCAATAACTTACATCTGGCGTATAGAAAGTCAGCCACAATGCTCAGCCCGCGGCTGCGAAAGTACGGACAGAAAATTTTCAATTGCACTCACTTGTAGTAAATTCTATGATCTTTAGTATGGCACTCGTAAAATCTTTTAGAATACTTGTACTGAACTGTTAATAGCCTATAAAGCGAGTAACAGTGTCCTTTTAAGTGGCAATTGGTCAATTCTTATAATGACAGTAAGTGTTGAAATGACTTCTTAAGCTGCTGACTTAGAATATCTTGCCGCGCAATGTGCATAAATAAAACGTAAACATAATGGAATGTAAGCCCATCGACATTTTTTGTTTGTGAAATTTTTTACATATTTTTTTTTTCAAATTTCTTATTAAATACCCATCGACATTTTTACAGATAAGATACACTGAGTTAGTTACCCTATAAGCAGTGATAATAGTGAAAATTATGACCGTTGGATTGCCAAGTCAAAGGTTCAAAACCCAGGCTCTCTGATTTTTTAGATTCATGTGCGTATTAGAAATTAGTTATCACTTGCTAAAATGGTAAGAGAAAACTTCCAGCACACCTGACAGTTTTGACAACGGTGTGTAAAGCCATGTCAGAGGAAAACGGGCGGTTTAAACTCTGACGCCAAGTTGTTTATCAACTTTACCATAAAATATCCTCTAAAATCCTGATAACTGTTCTAACTTTACAAAAGCGTATTCCTCTGGGTTAAGAGGTCAAATAGGCAGTCGCTTTGGGAATAACTGATATTCAACTGCATCTGGTTTGAAAATAATAAGCCTAGGAGAGGATGTGTCTAGCTCTAGAGAAATAATTTATTTTCCGTCAGTCACTTAACAATGACAGTCTAATATTGTTACCCGGGGCGTATCTATCACACATTTTTTAAACCCCGGCCGAAGACCTAGGTAATCCTTTTTTTTTACTTATATGTAATCTTTAAAAAGGTTGTTGTTGGTTGTTAGGTACTACGCAAGTCACAGATTGTGACAAATAACACCCCAAGTGTGATTATATCATTCGCATCAAGCCAAATCTAGTTTCATCGGACCACTTTCGATCTTCATTAGTACCAACATCACCATCGATATAAACTTGAACTATCACGAAATCCTTCGCAATCTTAATTCCGATTTCATTTTTGTTTTCATCAATTAAATCGAATGTACCATAAATAATATGCGTCACGTCTACCAACCTTATAAAAATAATAAATGGGCTTCAGTTCATATTGATGAATATACTGGTTTTAAGATGGCTACTGGAATGCGATTGATTTTTTTAATAGTAATTATTAGCTATGGTATGCTTGATAATTAAATTGAATTTTGATAGATTGGTGTGGGATTGAGAATCGTGATCAACGTGGTCGGTCTAAAAATAAATAAAATCAATTGTATTATTTAGCACCGGATTATTCAAAACAAAAAAAATTGAGAGAGAGTGCAAGAATTACATAATTTACTAATTAATTAAAATTGATACGTAAAAAAAATTTGAAATAAAAAAGTGTGAATTTTGAAAACTTCAAGAAGTCGTAATTATAGTTCATCTAACTCTTATTGCGTTCAGATACCAAAATTTTTACTTGTGATCACTGCATTTCACACCTTAGTTCTGTCAACTTAAAGCTGATTTTCCTTGGATAATGGATCTATAATATTTCGCTCGCAGACATATCTTACCGTCCCGGGACAACAATCCCGGACACATTCTTTAACACAAAACAAGGAATGCATTGTCGTACTAATGAGTTTTTAAATCTTTTTTAAAGAATGCCACTTTTAAACTGGTCGCAACGACCTTTAAGATTTTAAAATTGGAATTCCGTACTTAAAAGCGAAAATGTGTTCTTCATTTAAAATTTTACGAATTGTGTAGTTAATTCAATGTTTGCAATTTTAGTACCTATTGTAGGTAAAATAAGGCTTTTAACAAACTTTTTTTTTGTCCGATTGAGATCGTGACTCTTTTTGCTTGTTGTAACTATATAGTAATGTACTGGTAATTTTCATGTATGTAATACCCGTGTGGATAAGGAACGGGATTGAAAATGGCGCCAGAAATATTTGCTTCTCGCTCGCACACTTTGACTTTAATGTTTTTCGTTCCTACTCGCACCTACAGGTTGTATAAGGAGGAGACGGCATTTTCAATCCATTCTTCATCCGCACGCAAATTTTTTCCTCTAAGGCACGGGTTTGACACATTAAGTACGACAGCTGAAAATGCGGTCAACTGAAAATCAGATTGACATTTTGCAAATTTGCATGGACGGCCATTATTTTCACACTCCGTTGCTTCATATACTTAATTTAGTGTTGTCCATTATCATAAACAAAGTTTTCTTATATCACAAACTGCTCTACTATCGAGAACAATCTTTAAAATATAATTACACATCAATAAGTTTCTCAGTCAATTAATTTTTCAATAATCCGCCTCTTCCGTTGCTATAGAATCTGTTAAAAAACCAAATATAAGTAACTAGTTCAAATCATAAATAACTTTCAACTATAAATATATCAAACTTGTTTAATTTATATTAAAATATTCAACTTCTAAGGCCTATGACCATATATTTGATTTTAAATGAAGATAAAGCTATAAATATTTTGTCACTATTCGCAAAGAATGAGTACATATTTTGACAACTTATTTAAAATAATTCTTGTTTAAATCCAAGATTATTTCTTATTACTCGTGTCATCTCATAATATTATTTGAGAGTTTGTGAGGATGTATGGATTAATTTAAATTTAATGTGTGTTACTTTTTCACGGAACAACTACTCAACGGATTCATACTCATGTTACGACCATGTAATAATTCCTTAGAAAAATTGGACGTAGTTAAGCGAAAAGGATCCAATCCACATCAAATCACTTTGAGATAAAGCACTTAAAAGTTTTGATAAAGAATGAACATACATTGTGATAGTATCCTACAGTCAAAAAAGTATACAGGATTTGTTTTTTGGTCTGGATTATTTTAGGTCATTGAAAAGGCCTACTTTAGGAACACCTTCTAATATATCTCTTTTTTGACAATTTTGTGGGTTGGGTCCTTTTCTTGTAACTACGTCCAATTATAGGAAATTGAGAAAAAGATGGGATATGTCCTTTTTCAAAGTTCAATCTCTTTTTCAATTTACTCTAACTTTGCTAAGCCGTAACGTGAATTAAAATTATATATGATTAAAAATAGGGATTGTAAATGTCATTTCGATCCTTACAGCTGCAATAGTTGTACAACAGATCGTATCAAGGCGTAGAAAGGGAACTTGAAATTTGATAGGTGCTAACTGCGATACAAGAGCTCAGTTTTTAAGAGTGCTGCCACGGTGCGTCGTCTAATATATCTGACGTTCAATTGAATATATATGATAATATAGAATAGTAATAAATTAGCAGTATAATAAGTACACTGATTGGCGCTCAACTCCCTCGCGACATCGCTTTATATATGGCTACAAGCCACCAGTCCATATAAGGTAAGAAAACTAGGAAGGACTAGATGCCTGGACGATTGAAATCTACATACATACTGCAAATTATTGAGTCTTTAAATGGCCAAAATACATTAGGTAATGTTTCTTCTAGCTAACTAGCTCTCGTACTCCGACCCTGTTCCCTATATCGCCTTATATACATTTGAGGAAATAAACTATACTCTTCTATTCAGGGGCGTGCACAGTAACTTTCGACAGGGTAGGCAGTACATTCAAATCCTACTTAGTTTCACTAAATCGTCGTCTCTGTCATATCTGTCAGGGTAGGCAGTACCTTTTTGCCTATATGAACTGCACGCCCCTGCTTCTATTTGTAAGGCTAAAATCTATAGAGCGTATGTTGTCTTAGTTTAAACTTAACGTATGTAAAACTAGTGAAAATAAAATATAAATTAATGAGCTTAATGGTTATTAGTTTAAGTTTTTTGTAAGTCGTCGAATTTTTTATGTTAAGTTTTGCTGCAAAGAAGACGCTTATGAACGTATGCTCAGTTACTAAGCATACGTTCATAAGTGTCTGCGTCTACGTTTAACGTAACACTTCAAAGTCGTCTGACAAACTCAGACGCATTCGAAGTTCACATTAGGCGATCATAATATCAACAGAGCATAGGCATCCCCAGTCCATTGGGTCCAGAGCCATATTAGACCAATCTCCTTTAGTTTATGTAATTCATTCCACGGCATCATTTTCGTGTTCTGCTGAGGTTCTGACGCCATTTTGATGTAGGTACTAGGGCTAGGTATACTAGACGATGACATACTAATCATCAACTATCTAATTTGTCCAATTAATTACTCGTTGTTCCTTCGTAAGTTTCATTAAAATATTTTTTTGTTTCAGGTATGTACGACCAGTTATCGATAATGATTGTCTCACCTAGAAGGTAAAAGCTATGTGACCACACGTTAAAAAACAATTTTAGTAAAAATAATATTCCTTTCACTAGGAAGTACCTAAATAAAAAATGTTTTACAACTACAAGACAGACGACGCCATTAAAATTATAATATTTTTTACAACACATTTTATTAGGTGCTAATATATCACATTCCGTATTTAGATATAAATAACAGGTATCATATCCGTTATTTTGTTACATATACGGTATACAGTTTTACTAGTATGTTAATTTAAGCCGTTAAACTTATCACTACCTATATGCGGTAGTTATTTGCTTTATTTATCCATAAAAGGTAAATATTAATAATTAAATTAAAATGAGCCTTAATTTAGTTAGCTAATTTATGCATACCTAGTATTTATTATAATTCTACTATAAACAGGATAAATAATAATCGGGGGGCGATGAGTATCTGAAAGAGACTGTCGGTGCTAATTTTCAAACTACCATTTCAATTTGCCCATACAGTTCTAGTAACAAGAACTTCTCACTAGTATTTTGATATTTAAAACTATTTACGTACTAGTATTTAGTTAATACTAGTAGTGACTTAGCAAGAATTACTAACATTATGTTCTTTATTATTTTAGTGAGTCATGCATAATGTTTTAAAATAATATATGGTTTTTATTATATTTAAACCTAGTTTTAATACACAATCAATTATTTTCCCCTCAACATCGATATTTTAGCAGCCTTTTGAGCACTCTACTGGATCTAAACTGTTAATATAACTGTTACTAATACTAGTCTGTAACAGTTACAACCAGAAGATACTGTTAAGTAACTTCGTTGATTGCCAAGCCCTTACCTGAAGTCAAGGGAAATGAGCTATCATGACATGAACGACCATCCTGCTACTCTGGTATTTTGAAATTGTACTTATTTTTTGTACGTAATTCTGTTACTTTTGTGGTCTCCATTAGTGACAATAACATTATCGTATTGTAAAAAAGTATCTCATTAATTATAAATTCAATTAGTTATTTTTTTATTGTATTGATAAAAACCTTTTTTCTTGTACCTACCAGAAAACTGAAAGCTTGTTGAATGCCTATTACTTTCAGGTACAACAAAATTAATAAAGAAAAAAAAAAGCTAAAAAAATACCAAAATACATTATTCACAAGTCGTTCAAAACATAAAAAAGTTAAAAATGACACCTAATGGTAATTAGGACCTAATTTTGACATAATAACAATGTAAGCTCGATCATAAAATTCGATCTTTTAAATTAAAGCGAATTCGAGTAATAATTTATTCGCTGTATTAGTCATTATGAAGCTTCCATGCCTCAGGTTTTGTGTATTGATAAACGAGGTTTTTGAACTTCGAACCTCCTTGAGGTCACTCTTATTTTTAGCTGTTTACAGCTACATACAGACCATAACCTGAAACATAACACATGATAGTCTGAAACACAGGTTTGAAGAAACCTAGATCAAGCAGGTTGGAAAACAAGAATGTGATGAAATTAATTAATAAATTTTCATGAAACTGTTAACGTTTAATCTTACATTTATACTTTTTGTGAAATTTTTGACATGTTTTAGCACATGTTAGCTTATTAAATATATATACGAGTATATCTTACATTTATTTTACCTTTATTGTATAGATAGCTAACTAATTAACTTGTGAGATATATTGTACCTAATACATATTTTGTAAAAGTTTTAAATACATTACTCTTATTCTTATTCATAAAATATAATTTAGTATATTTTATATTTCATAAGTGTTTAAGCCTTTAATAAAACCAGAGCCTTTGTTTTCAACTCTATAATTTACAGTTTATAAAAACATCTAGCTATCAACTATCATTATTAGCCATGTATGTATGCAAAAAATATTATATTGTTTCATCCAGTCTAGAATTATCATGTTATATAAATCTAGCCAACTTTATAGCTTCAGGGTATTCGATGAGAGTTAGGCGAAAGCAAAATGATCCAGTTGTTTTAGTAATTATAAATGATTAAGTTACTCTTTCTTTCTTTATCGTATAGTTGATGAATTAGTTCAGCACAGATCTTTATTAATATTATAAATGCTATGCAAAGTAACACTGTCTGTCTATTTGTTATTTCATAGCGCCTAAACCACCGAACCGATTTGAACGATATTTGGCTGGGATATAGCGTGGAATATGAGAAAGGGCATAGGCTCCTTTTTACTTTTTTATATTTACGCCCATTCTGCCTATCCCTATGAAAAATAGTATTAAGTTTGAGGTTCAGAAAAGTTACGTAAGGGTAATTACACATAGTCGATTCGGCACATTCGGTTCGGTACTTTCGAAGAAGTCCCGATGAAATTTCTTCTAAAATACCGAACCGAATGTGCCGAATCGACTGTCTGTGTGGTAACCCTTAGGTAAACTTGAACATAACTTACCTACACAAGTTGGCTACTTATTTATTTAACTTTAATAGCTTAGCAAACTTCTTTACAAACAGTAGATCATTTTACATGTGTTTGTTACATTAGCTGCATACTGCTAGCTACTACCCGTGCGGATGAATGAGATCGGACATCGGTTTTATTTAGTTTGACCTGTTTATTATCATATTATATAGATATACCCAACTTTATAGCTTCGGGGTATTCGATTTTTCGAATTCGAGGTATTTGGTTCAAATTTGGTTAATCTATAATTCACCCCCTTCCTGTTGATAGATTGATCTGATATTTGGTACACAGCATTCGTTTTGATGACGAAACCGTTTTACGTAAAAAAAATACTTATATTATTTATTTAGAACAGAATATAGCAATAAACGAATAGTAATAACAGAATATAGAAATAACACGCGTTTAAATGATTTACGAGATATACAAGTGTTTGAGCAAGCTTAGTGTCATAGCACATAATAATATAATTGCCATACTTTTTATGTCAAGGAGCTATGAGATTTATTTGTACTAGTCTTGGCCGTTTATGATATATTTATTTTATAACTAGCTATGGCCCGCGACTTTGTCCACGTGTTACTAAGCCAATAATAAAACTTTTTAGAATAAAAAAAAATATGTGGAATTTTGGTTCAGGCCGTAAATATTTTTGGTAAGTACCTTTTTTAATTACTACTTTAATTTTATACCTTTTTTTAAACTATGCATTAGATTAGAAAACTGCGCTGGAGATATTATAGTGCATAAGTGTGTGCGCAAACAGATGCGCTCTCTATTCCCTCTGTACATGACATGCCACACCTACTTTCTTGCCCGTCCTGTACGACGATGTGTCCGGCAAGACCTTAATGAGGCTACAGACAGGGCTATCGAGGTTGCCACGTATTGGTCTAGTAAAATTTTAATGGGGTCTTGACCGGACAAGAAGAAGACGCTCTTAGACCGATGGAACGGTAATCCGTTACGACCGGAGCGAGATCAGGCACAAGACCAAAGCCTTAACTAACATGCTTTTCGAGGCACGGAGCAAGTAATAATTAATTTAATAATACACGGCTTGCATAGTTCTTCACAGGAGGTTCCATTTTCTGGAGCCCTGACCATCGATAGCTTGGACACATATTCTATATTTTTAAAATGTTTATTTTTTTATATAATATAATTATAATATATAATAATTTAATTGAATAAATGAGGATTAAAATTTAATAATACAAAGTTAACTTACAAAAAGTCAGAGGCGCGCCTTTTGTTCGAACCTGAGACCTCTGACTTGTCAGTCAACGATCATACGAGTAATAGGCTATTATTGCACATACCTTTGTATACCTAGAGGAATCTAGCACTAAGGATATCCTGGTGATAAAACTTAACACGGCCCGAACCGGGTATCAAACGCCTACGCTGTCTAGAACACGGCAATTTCTCCGTTATCGCGTGTGGTCCAGTATTAACTCTTAAATATTAAAGTTACGGCGTCCAAGTTTATAATGAAAGTCTGACTGTAGACCGAGTTAGTGAAAATAACATCTACGCTTCGATTCAATGTAATTTCGTCCTTATTTGTTAGTGCTTTTAAAGTTAGTTTTGTATTAATCTTAAATTTGCTAGTAAATAACAATTGAATGTTTCCGTCGAGACACGCCTCTCTTAACACTTGTGATTGACAGGGCTGTTGACATGTAAGGTTTTTAATTTACATATGGGATTTAAGGGCTATGTCGTTGAAGCAAATAAATTTTTGTGACATAAAAGTGCTATGCTTAGTGATTTTGACTTCATTTTGTAAGCTTTGTGTTTAATAAATTTATATTATTTTCGATCATTACTATGACTACATGAGTTAGCAGCCTAAAAAAAGGTTTTATGCAAACGAAAACAACAGTAAAATTATTTTATTTAATAAAAAAAATCCTAAAAAAATATGCTCCGAAATATATTGCTCAGACCAAATCAGCACCTATAGATTTACGCCCTAAAACATTTCACATTTAATAAATAAGATTATGAATAAGTACTACGTGTCTCATCTGAAAGAAGTTCATTCCCACGATAAGTATGATAATATACTAAAATGAAAGTTTTATAGTTTTGCGAATGAGTTTGGCCGAAATAATTTTTTATTGTCATAGACTAGCTTGATCACGGCTTCGCTTTCAAATTACTTTAGTCTATAAAATTTCAATTTTTTAAACTTTACATTTTTAAAGTTCATTATTTTTTTTTAAACTATTAAGAAATATCAATTTTAAACAGTAGGTTAACTATTCAAATTGAGTAACTCGCTAATCTGCTACCTCGCTCGCACATTGAAGATATAAAATCAATGAATTACCTATATTTTGAAAAATCAAACTAAAATTTTAGCTTGATCGAAACTTGTTTTAAAAAAATGGCATTTAATATAAAAAGCCATACCTATTTATTCAAATATTCATTGATTTTATAACTTCAATTAACTTCAATGTGCGAGCGAGATAGCAGATTAACGCGCAGAGACACTTTAAGTCATGTATATCTACAGTAATTTCTAAATCTTGATATTTAAGCTGCTGTATTCTCGAAAAAAATAAAATAAAAGAAGATCTTTATAGAAATAAGTTTAATAAAAACTATTGCCAACAAAACCCATAGGTACAACGAAATTAATTTGTGCACTCCCCATTCAATTACAATTGAAACGTGACAAAACATAGCTATTAAAAACGCCCTTTCAAACTAGTAATCTCTATAAATAATGGTTGAAAGGTCATGTTGATGACTACAAGTAAAGGATCAACTTCGTTTATAGCAAATGTCACGCTATAAAAAGTTGAAGGGGGAACGGAATCATTTTTTAAACGGCGCTAATTTCGAGGGTTGACTGATAGGGTTGCCATTACAAAATTTATGAAAAGCTGAAAATTAAGTGACAAAAAGAAGAAACTCACAACTTATGATCCTGGGTCCTTAAAGCGGGGCGTGAAAAAGCTTTTCTCAAGGCCGTCAAGATGAGGACCATAGTGCCACATTGCTATGCTGGCTGCTGCGATGATGGCCATCAATACAGGACTCTACTGACTGCTTTCCATCAGGCAGCATGGAGTCAATTTGTGCGGCAGTAATAAAAAAAACACAAATTTGGAGTGTCCCAAAGTCGAATAGAGATTGCTGGGTCGTTTTTTTTAGTATAAATAAATAAGCCCAAGTCGTATCGTCTAATCTCGCGTTACTTACAAGGCTATAGAATAATTTGACAGCCCTATTGACAGTTGAATTTTCTGTCTTTTTTGATGGTGATTAGTGCGATGTACAAAAACACATCAAGCTACCCGAAACTGTCAAATTTTCCCAATCAACTTTGAACCTAATGTTTTAGCGAAAACGTTGAAAATCTATTAAATGAATTTAATAGATTGTAGTAGCTTAATATGCTGGTGTCTGTCCAAGAGAGTCAGCCTCGTATTCTGTTGCCTAACTCTGCTCTACGAAATCCAAATGCTACGTCACGATTAGTGTCGTCATTGATTGATATCTTCAATATACGTATAAGTATATCTTCAATGACGTAGTCTTTGGACTATCGCGTCACCT
This sequence comes from Protodeltote pygarga, assembly GCA_936450705.2. NCBI lineage: Eukaryota > Metazoa > Arthropoda > Insecta > Lepidoptera > Noctuidae > Protodeltote > Protodeltote pygarga. Next base: position 2,271,130 of record OW388257.2, on the reverse strand, counting down.
AGCTGTCACAACGACAACTACACAAGAGAATACGATACGAAACAAGCGTAGTTTATTATTATACTATGCTTATACGAACACGTGCGAGTTAGCCGAGCTCAACCCTAAACTGCAGAGCACGGACACTTGAAATAATTTAAAGACCCCTGAACAGGTTAGGAAAGAATGTCCTTTTTTAATTAGTTACTTAGAAGCGCAGTCGTTAGGAGAAATTACTAATTAATATGGATGTTTCAATATTTTTTCTAATGTCACTTCAAGTTAGTATGGCTGAGAAATTCCATTTTATCCTTGGTAGGGTATGAAATATAAATAATGTATACGACTTATGGAATGATATTTAGAAAAATAATGTTTTCTTTTAGTTTTTGTTAAACTAAATGTGTTTGTGCTAACATTAATAATTTAATACTGTGAAGACATTTATCAAAATGAAACCGGTATGGTTTTAAATTTTTTTTTTTGTATTTAAATATTGACGCTTTAAATATTGGTTCATCATAAATGGACTTTTTATTAGTTTACGCTTTCAAATGGACCACTTCGAAACACATTTAAATAGTTTACATTCTAAAAAAACCATTTAGAGATTATTTGTTTTAAAGAATTTGAAGAAAAAATATTATTTTGAATTTTCTGATGAGTAAGGTATGTAGGAGAAATTATGAAAATTATGATCAACAAGCAAAAGACAATGCTGCAACTTTCATAGGTTAGCTCAGTGAAGGAAATATTAGGAGAAATAAGGGTGGACAAAACCAGGGCACCAGATCATAGAAAAGATGGTTGACTTATGTGAAAAACTATATGATTAGAAAGCGAGTAAGCGTGTGGACTTCTACTTCTCGTGTCTTTTAGCTGTCATCTAAAAGACATGAACACAAGAAATACATCAAGAATAGGGCGGAACAATAAAGATGATGTGACGTAACTTCCGTTTAAAAATCGAGATCTTTAAATCTTTATTTTTAAATTTAAATACCTAGTATCTAGTAGTAGTACTAAACTTGTCTTCATGAAAATAAACCTCATTGTAACATGTCAAATTAATCCCAAATCAATAACAAACCCTAATCTATCTAATCAGGAACTAATTCCCCATGACACAAACAAACAGTAACGCAACAATTAATTATTATGGACGCATATTAAATGCGCCCACGCATCCATGGGATTATGAACATGGCTCGATATTATGGACTTAACTCGGTATTATGAGCTTAACTTCGATACCATGGCGAAATAAACAGAGAAAGCGTGGAATTGAATGTGTGACTTTTATTTTTATGGTGTTTTCATGGTTATCTGCGGATAAAAGGGGAAATAAATTATTAATTATTCATTAAAACAGTACTTTCACATGGATCTCTTTAAGTGTTTAAGTATATTTATGTAAACTTTATTAACTTAACTTATAACTAAAGACTAACCATGCAAACATAACTTGGAAATTGATTTTAACCAACTTCTAATAAAATTGTCGTATCGATTTCAAACTTTTCAAGTAAATGTATGTGATATATAAGTAAATTTTTGTAGGAATAAAAATTCGACTGCCTTGTTGGTGTAGTGGTAGCAAGCGCGACTGCTGAGCACGAGGTCCTGGGTTCGATCCCCGAGTGGGGCAGTGTTATTGGGTTTTCCATTAGGAAATTTTCAGTAGCAGCCGGAGTTTGGAATTGTGCCCGGTTAATGGCAATAGGCTCGCCCCCTATTACATGGGACTTATACATAGCCGGCGAAACGTGTGTGTACTGCACACCTCTGCCTACCTCCTCTGGGGAATACAGGCGTGAGTCTATAAATAAATAAATAAAATGAAATAAAAATTCGGAAAAGCCACTAGCAGCTCTAGCAACTGAATTAATTATTTTTATTTAATTATTATTAATTATTCATAATCCCGCTCGTGCCATCAAAATACTCTTCTACATTTAACCATCTGAGACGGTAGTTCCAAAAAATCTAATAAAGTTTTTAATACGTATGAATAAGTAAACCTGTTAATTTTTCACCTAATAAAACAGTTATCAAAAACATTAATTATATCAGTCATAAAATAAAAAAAGATAAATTAACACTACCGCACCGCAATTAATTAAAAGATAAATAAGTCTGTCATTTGCTAATTTATTCGACGCCTCGTAATTAAATAAAGTTTGTGAATAAAGCTAGGTTTTGCCTTAAGGCTTGGGAATATACGTTTATTAAGGAAAAAAGTTATTTATGAAGTAAATACTTCTATACACATAGCACTTTTTTTTGAGCAGTCATCGAAACTAATCCGCTCGTTCGGGTCGTTGACGCTGAATCGGGTAAACTCGGTTCTAGTCGACTTTAGCCAAGAGTATTTTACTTATAATAGAGCCTGGCACACGAAAATTGAGACTGATTAGCAAATCTTCCAAGAAAAGTTCTTAGGGAAACACTTAGGACAGTATGCATAAACTGTTTTGATACTTGACAAAATAATAATTTAATTAAACAAAAAAATTATTCTCTTGAAAAGCATAGTAGAAAGCATGGAGGAAAATGGATTATGGGCATTAAGCTATTTATTAGCAAACAGAGCAATTGCACTGGTCAATAATCTGGTTGCTTAGCAACAAGACGTACTACATATTTCAGGCAATTCAAAAAGTAAAGTTATAAACCAATTTAAAAATAAACAAATAATATATTTTTTTAAATAATTAATACACGTATTAGGCAACTGTAAGTGTAAAAAGTTCTGTTTTGAAAAATAAATAAATTCTTTATAATTTAATCCCGTATAAGTATTGGGCACTTAACCCCCCGTCTGCTATCGGTGGCTAAATTGGCTCGCGCGTTAAGCAGCTACATTTAAAAGTACTTGCCGGTTTACTTAACAAGGTCATATTGACAGCTTATAGCGATTTTAATTGATGAAATAATACTGCTGCTGTGTGCAATGTCAATTCGGCAGCTTCTTACGTCATGTCATCGAATGGTCTATAAACAATCTAGTGGCAAAATTAAAACCGCCTGAAAAATGTATTACTGGCCAAGATACATAGGGTATGTTGTACCTTAGCCTTACTTACCATTTGCATGAGCACTGATAGCCTAGTGGTATGACCGTCCACTGACAAGTCAGAGATCTCGAGTTCGATCCCAAGGCGCGCACCTCTGACTTTTCGTAAGTTATGTGCGTATTATAAATTAATTATCAGTTGCTAAAACGGTGACGGAAAACATCGTGATGAAACCAGCACACCTGAGAGATTTTTCAATGGTGTGTAAAGCCATGTCAGAGGCCTACGGGCGGTTTAAACTCTGACACCAGGTTGTTCATCAACCATACGATAAGAAGAAGAAGAACTTACCATTTTTTTAACTTTTAAAATATAATGTAAACTAGTATGCAATATAGGTTTCTCATATTTTTGCGGTGAGTGCCCAAATAAGACCTTTCAAAATATGCAAATATGATTTATGTGCTGTACGTCAAATCACAGATAAAAATATTTAACTAAAAACATCCCAGGTTCACACTTATCTAAACTTCAGTCTTTTTAGCTCAATACTATTAGATATCTAATAGTATACCACTACATAGTATAAAAAAGTCGCTTTCTCTGTCCCTATATCCCTATGTATGCTTAAATCTTTAAAACTACGCAACGGATATAGATAGAGTGATTGAAGAGGAAGGTTTATAAATGTATATTGCAACCTTGCGAAGCCGGGGCGGGTCGATAGTAATAATATATAATAGCTTTGCTTGTTACAGAAAATAAAAAAAAATATTTAAAGCAATTTATGTTCAACCTAAGGTTTAAATCAGTTGTCGACCGCGCACAGTAGCACCTCGGCCTCGCCACCAATCAAGAAGGTATCATATTTCTCCAAAGAATTCTTTACTCTCGAATCTTATCATTTGGCTCCCGTTTTACATTTTAACGAGCTAACAAATTATTATTGCTATTTAAATATCATATTTATTATTCGAGATAAAAAATAAAACAGTTCGTAACAGTAGTGTTTAAAATAATAACTTTATTATTGTAATAAAAGAATGAAATATTTTTTTGCTTTTATTGCCACAATAAAATGTAGATTTTAAAAGTTGTTTTAGCAGTTAAATAAGTAATGAAATTAAATTATTGGGTGATTTATTTTTTGCACTGTACCTAATTACATTCTTTATTATAATTGGCGTGCCAAAAATTTTCTGCCATTGGTTAGCCATGCCTAGTATGATGTAATTATAAATGTCCTCAGTCTTGACCGAATTTCGGTCACAGTGGCCAATCTCAACTCGAAGATTGACCATCGAAGCAGGAGATATTATAATACACAAGTGTGTGCGTAAACACAGGTGCACTCTCTTTTCCTTCACTCTTACAGTCCGATAGTCTCATAATCCGACATGACCGGGGAGAGAGATCAGGCGCAGAACCAATTACGTGCTTTCCGAGTATGATGTACAAGAGAATTAGCACCATTATCATAATGCACATACCACTAAACACATACTTTTGTACATCCAGCTAAACTAATTTTAGTCTCCCATATTTCTATCTAATAAACACGATCGAAAAAGGACAACAAATTGAACTGTCAAATTAGAACTGCCAAATTAGAACTGTTAAGTAAGAACTGGCAAATAAGAACTGTCAAATTAGTCGACGTAAAATTAGACAAGACTTTGACATGTCGACTAAATTCTCGTTGATATCACGGAAATGGACTAGTTTGACAACTCTAAAAATCTTCTAAACTTTTCTAATGCTCTCTTTTAGAAAGAGAGATAAGTCTAAATATTTTTTTTGAGAACATCTGCACCAATACCAGCTAAGCTATAAAGCAGTCAGCAGCAAATACTTTTGAATAACTTCACGGATATATTACATAAGAATAAAAAAAAATATGGCGTCCCATTCGCCACTTGGAATGTCTGTCGACTTGCATCCACAAACAAATTAAATGTCATTTAGTATCGTTTACTGTCAAAATTAATTAAGTGTACATCAATATTATGTTAAGATACTGTTACTTAATATGTACTTAAAAGAAAATTGTAAAAGAAGGATTTACTTAGTTGGTTTTAACTTTTGAATCGAATGACCTTTTTTTTAAATTATGGTTTGTTTAATGTTGGCTTTATTTGTCCAATTTTAAATTGACATTTAAAATTTTTCTTCTTTATCATAATTGGGTTAAAGTTGAGTCAATAACACACACTTCCTTATTTCTTCCCTTTCGCATAATCTTCGCATAATAGTGTAATCGCATAGTGTATACTTGCACAAGTCAGATTTTTCGCATAAATAATAGTGCACCTATGTTTGCATACTTGTGCTAGTCTGATTTTTCGCATAAATAATAGTGCATCCGGGACGAGCGTGGCATGAAATTGCAAAAGAAACCTCCCTAAGGTTTGGAAGAAGAAGGGAGAGGCCTTTGCTCAGCAGTGGGATATTAATTAGGCTATTAAAAAAATAGTGCACCTGTGTTTGTACATTTGTGCACTATATTATCTCCTCTACTCCTGACACGACTGGAAAGAGATCAAGCACGGGAACGACAGCTAAACGTGCTCTCTGATGATGATGATGATGATGAACTTATAATATCTACACATAACTGATGAAAATTAAGAGTTGCATGCCTTGAATTCGAACCTGAGACCTCGGATTTGCCAGTCAATGGCCATACCACTAGGCTATTACTGCTGATAAAAATAGTCATAACACAATAACAACGTAATAACTGACAAGCATAATAAAGTAACGCAACCAATTATATTAGATAATAATAATTAAGTCTATTAACCTCAATATTATTAAGTAGTATTAATAAAACCATTCAATATAAAATAATAATGCTTACCGAAACATTTGGGAAATAAACACGGCATAACGGTTACCTTTTGGGGCAAGAACATAAAATTTATGCAAATTATTTGTTAATTTTCAATGAGTATCGGCTCGACGCATGTTTTGCGTAAAACGGTTCTCGTTTTTTGCATAAAAATTACAAATGTACGTAAAATGCGTGTTGTTTTTTACGAATGTGCGCAAATATGCGTCGATCACTGTTACGAGAGGTTTTTCCGCGAATTTTGGTGAAGAAGTATCGAGGATCAGTAACTTAAGTGCGATCGTTTAAATTGAACGGGAATCGATCAGGGGATCTACTCCGAAATTTTAACAACGAAGCTTCGATTGTCGGGTCGCATGTTTGTTCGTTAAATTACCTTCTAATAGAATGTTTTTTTATGGATTTGTAACGAAACGACAGATGAAAGCACTAAGTACAATTAAACAGTGGTACCTAATTTGGTGATAAGGATTGTGTTAGATGGTTTTTATTATTACGTTCCGATCCGAAACATCGTTGTTTGATTTTTGGAGTAGCGCCCCTGGTTTGTTTGTTATAGACATGAATTATGATAACCTAGTGGTATGACCGTTGGAGTGCCAGAAAAAGGTCGTAAGTTGCCTGGGTTTCGCCCAGGCACCCTCTGACTTTTCGGATTTATGTGCGTTTTAGAAATTAATTATCACATGCTAACTTTAACTCTTAAAATAAAAATAATACATAAATATAAACTATACAAAAATCTTAAATAAAATATATGAGTCTACATTAAAATTTTTAACATTAAAAAAAATAATAATAATCTTGTAAAGTTACTTTTTATACATAGGAGATTTTAAATTTGCACAACATTTTGTTGGTTTTTAACGAACCGAATGATTAAGTTACTCATAAAAAAGCTTTAGTTAGTTATGACACTAAGGCAATCATCAACCAAAAGGAACCAATACAAAAAATCCAATTTTGTCAATACACAAAGACTAAACGCTCTTCAAGCGAACGGGTTGTTTTATAACCTCCAATACTAGTGGGTTGAAGTGCTAAGTGTTATTATTAGAGTGGGCAGGCGCAGGCGCAGGGCGTCGAGAGTCCTTACAAGGTTTTTGTAAATATGTGTGGGTAATTTTGTGGCTCTCCTTTCGAGAGCACATTGTGCAGACCGGTTGTCAAACAAAGTTTAAGTTATTAAGGCGTCATTTTATATTTTGAACTTTATCTTCGTTTTTTTTTAACTGTCATATGAGGAGTGTCCCCTGATCGCGCTACAAACGAAGTTAGATATTAATTTGAATGTTGCCCAATTTCAAATTAATTAATAATTTTTTTTTATAAACGAGATCTCAAAACAAACATGTGGTGTGGTACGAGTGTACGACATATTTCTTTATTTTTTTTTTAATTTAAATTTTAAAGAAATATTACGTAAATTAGACAAACCAAAGACATGAATATAAAATCTACTAAATCTTTCAAAAGATTAAGATCTTACTTTAAAAAAAATCATTGATTTTAATTTTGATTGGTTATATTAAAATCTTCTGTCCTATTCTTATATTCTTAGTGCGGCAGAGATCTGAATCATATTTCCAGCAATTCCAGCTAATGAACGTTTCATTTACATTTCGCGCGGTACAGCGACACGATATAATGGATTTTTTGTCGAATCTCATTTCATGCAGTTAATAAATTAAGAAACAATGTTACAAGCTGGAACAAAGTACTAATATAAGTATATTGTATATAATTCTGAATTACAGAAGATAGGAGCTTAGGATAGTGAATTACAGACTATAGGAGCTTAGCAGATGCAGATAGTACCTACCTTATGGCCAGTTAGCTCATCACCCAAAAACATACATTAACGAATAACCTTCCCAGAATCGTATGACACAGCTTTTAAATTTAAATAATCACACGACTTAATTGGCAGGCCTTATCTGCCAAAAATAAGTTTTATAACTCTCCCATCACTCAAGCGCGACCTTAATTCAATACAATCATATCACGATTATTTTAACTTTTAAAAAGTCACAAGTAAAAGGTACCATTAGCAACAAAAGTTTAATAACTTTTTTACTAAAAAAATTATGTCCTCCGGATTGAATTCCGGTCACAGTAGCCAATCTCAATGGAGATTAGGTGACAACGCAGGAGATAATATAGTGCGCAAACACAGGTGCACTCTCTATTCCCTCACTCTCATAATCCGATGGGGATCTCACACGACCAGAGAGAGATCAGGCGCGAGCCTTTACGTGCGTTCCGAGGCACGGAACAAATGATAATTAATTTATAAAAAGCACATAACTTATGAAAAGTCAGAGACGCAGTCAACTGCAAATTATTACACATTAATTATCCAACTTTCGTTTTAGTTTTCCAAAAGTTTTAGTGCTATTTAATTACTCCAATAGCCACAACAATTAGTAAACAACAAATGGAAATGTTAAAGTTAACTGTTTAAGTTTATATATATTTTAAGTTTAAAGCTGTTGTTTCAAAGTTAATTTAGTCAGTGCTATGATGACCTACACAACTTTCTTGTAAAATACGAGTATTATGCGAGACGTCCTTAATTTAAGTCCGAATTATGAACTCTAATTCTATGGAAATAGTAAACAATATTTAGTATTTTCATTTTGATGTTTGATTGAACTGTGCGGCATCGTTAAATCTGATATAGTTTTCTCAAATAAAGAGAACAAACAAAGCTCAATATTTTTAATATACAAAATAATCGTTTGCGAGTAGAATTCAACCTACTGGATGCTCAGTGGCAAGGGCAACTAAGCTATATTTGCAATCCTGCTTACAATCACATGAGTAAATTTTATTTACTTATGTGTTACAATATCAAAATTTCTCTTTATTTTAAAGTCATTTTCGTGTGACGCCAGATCCATTTATTTTACACTTTAGGACTATTCCAAATTTAAACACGGAGGAAAGGGTTTCAACCCCTCCATCCCACCATAGGATACTTTACGTAGAAGGGGTAGATTTCTAGTCTCCAAAGATCATTTTATTCCATACTATGATCAATACAAATGATCAGATAATTGTACAATATTTTTCTGTAATCTTTGTGTCCAAGTTGCTGACTATACCAACTCACACGCACAGGATTTATGGACATTAAAAAGCTTTTAATATATCAGCACTTCACAGAGGCGCGCGTGGCGCTACATAAAGGTGGTTCTTACGATCACTAAGTTTAAGCAGGGTTGAAAATGACCATTGAAAACATTTAATTTCAAATATCTCAGGTTTTAGTAAGCAAGTTAAGAGGGATTGCGCTTGGGGGGGAGCGCGCGCATGGGGGGAGCCCAAGCGCGCTCCTTACAAAAGAAGTTACAAACATTTTAATTCTAGCAAATTAAATCAATGAAATTTTGTAAACAAGATACCTATGTGTTTAACAGAGTTTAAATTTATATGTTTGATCTGTGCTTTAACAGATTTCCTGAAAACATTTCAATGGAATTTTGACCGACGAACCACACTCTATTGTCATTGATTCATAGGTCTTGTTTACAAAATTTAATTAAATTTGATTCATTTTTAACACACAAAGATCCGACTTACCTCTCATGTTTTCCATAAAGATACTTGATATCAGTACCTAGTCATTCCTCTTTCCAGTTCCTCATCCTTTTAGACTAAGTTTTATAGAAAAACTTTTTCTAGGTTGTCAATATACGTGGATTCTAATTAATTGTTAAGGTACATTCTTTTGTTTTTTTCCTACCTTATACTTGGAATTTATTTAAAACAACAAAGTTTTAAATAAATTCCAAGTTTAAAAAATAACGGTCAGTCACAAACGTCCCCTTTTGTCCTCCAAAATTAAAACTCCGATAAATCTGGCGCTGATAATCGAAATGGCTGTTCAAACTGGTTGTTAATCAAACGAGTCGAGGACCAATGCCAAAAGAAGCAAAACTAATAAACGTGAACGCATGCGACAAGTCAGATAATTGGGGAAATGTTTGGTAGATACGGGAAGAATGTTTGGCCAACATGTTGGAGGATTTGTTGGTAAGTTGGCTTTTTTTTTTATTTGCACAGTGTCTTAAGAAAAAACCTGCTTCGTACCTTGGAAAGCACGTTAAGCCGTTGGCCCCGGCTGTCATAATGTCTTTAAAAATCTCAACTATATATAAAAACAACTAATCTATCATAATTACTTTTTAACGAGTTATACGCGTAAAAGATTTACTTATTAGTGTGGTTTCATTTGTGTTAAACGTTCGCGAAAATTTGAGACAATATTAAAGTAATCAACTTCAGAATATCGTATCCCTTTGGTTTGCGGATGTCAGATAGGTGGTCGCTTCGTAGAAAACTGAAATTCAGCATCTGGTTACATTGGAAGTCGACCATAACAAAGTTTGGGAATAATAAAGGCTAGGAAGATGATGATAATTATCTTAATAAAGAAACAGAAAAATCATTTAATTCAACGAAAGCAAAACATAACCGCACAAAAAATTAAATTGTAGTTTATATAATCAAAGTAGAATAATGACAGACTGGGGGCCTACTCCGAAATGTTAACAACGAAGCTTCGATTGTCGGATCGCATGTTTGTTCGTTAAATTACCTTCTAATAGATTGTTTTTTTTATGGTTTTGTACAATTAAACAGTGGTAATTTGGTGGTAAAGATTGTGTTTGATGATCTTCATTATTACGTTCCGATCCGAAACATCGTTGTTCGATTTTCGGAGTAGAGCCCCTGAGCTGACACAATTTAGATTGTCATCGACACGCTAAGAGGAATATTATTCTTCGACATAATGTGTTGGCAATCTTGTTCGCCATCCTATCAGCCTGTGTGTCTCAATGTTGATACTTAACATAAACTTTTATTTGGTGAAACTTAACGTTTCCCTTAACCGGCGGTTATAACGAGAGTAACTTAACGTCAATGACTTAACTACAGTTAATTGTAAGGTTAAATTTATCGAAATCAGTTTTGTGTTGTTATTTAGTGTTTTCTGATTAATTGACGTCTCTCAAATGAACCAACTTCTGAAGCTCTGACCCAACAAGACATCGGCTTTAAGGTACCACAATTACTAACATCGGGCCATTACATCCCTCGCCTGTGGCTTATGTTTTGAATGTCCTTTCGACTGTAAATGTGTAATTACCGCCCTTGTAATATTACAAGAGCGGTAATTACACATTTACAATGTACTATTAAGTTAGTAATTTTATTTCAGTTTTAAGCTAATTCGATTAATTCTAACTTACAATATAATACCTATTATGAATGCGCAAGTAAGTTTGTATTTTATTTTTGTAAAATTTTTACATGTTTTAGCACGTGTTAGCTTATTAATTGTGTTTGTTTATTATCTTTACACGGCTAAACCACTGAATCGATCATCCTGAAATGTTTGTTGAAACGTTTCGATCGTTTGTACGTGGTTTCCGAACTGTATGATTATTATATTGTAGTCAAAACCTTCTTACACAAATGTAGGTGAGTAAGAATAGGTCATACTCTTTCAAGTAAACCTGTTATCTAGTATTCTAAGAAGAGTAGTAGATAAATATTAACAGGTAGTCATAAACCTGCTTCCAATTCACGCACCGCAGTTAACTTGAAGGAGTATGACTTATTCTTACTCTTACAGTGATAGCCTAGTGGTGTGACCAAAGATATTGGAAAGAATATTTCTATGGGTGTGACCGTTAGTCTGCCAAGTCAAAGATTCTAGGATCAAAACCCGGGCAAGCACCTCTGATTTTCGGGATTCCAGTGCGTTTTAGATATTTATTATCACTTGCTAAAATGGTGATGGAAAACATCGTGATGAAAGGCTGGTTTTTTCCTCTCTCTGAGAGATTTTTCAACGGTGTGTTAAGCCATGTTAGAGGCCTACAGGCGGTTTAAACTCTATAGAAAAATATAAGAAGAAGATGTAGTTTTCTAGCCGTAGTCGAAAACCTAATAAAATACCTTAATAAAGTACTTCAATATCGATCTTAATCATGATATCTGATTAAGTCGATTTTAAAGACACCCACGCCACATTTAACTTCGCTTCCAGGAACACTGAAATTACAAAATCAACTCACTAAAATTAATAATAATTTACTACTATCATAAAACTCTCATTACAAAACTTAGGTTTCACCGATGATCTTTAATCCTAAAGAATCAATACAACCATCCATCTTCGATGCAATACCGTATATGTTCCTCAATAAATACTATTGCGAAAAAGCTTATTTTCACTCCGCCAGTTACTATTACAGACCAGGGATCGAACCCCGGGCGTTGCGCAAACGCCGCTTAACGACCACTCCATAAACGGACATGGTTGTCAAGTGAATGTAGATATTATGGCGTACAATATTATTATTACAAAGATTAATATTCTAAGCTGTACAAGACAGTATTAAATTGTTATAGATTCTTTAAAGATACTACTCAGAATAAGACTATCTCACTAAAAACATAATTGACTGCCTCGTTGGTCTAGTGGTAGCAAGCGCGACTGCTAAGCACGAGGTCCTAGGTTCGATCCCCAGATCGGAGAAAGTGTTATTGGGTTTTCCATTAGGAAATTCTCAGTAGCAGCATGGAGTCTGGAATTAAATTGTGCCCGGTTAAAGGCAATAGGCTCGCTCCCTGTTACATGGGACTTATAACATAGCAGGCGAAACGTGGGTGTATTTCACACCTCTGCCTACTTGCCTCTTTGGAATTCAGACGTGAGTCTATAAACATAATTGTAAAAAAAAGGCCAAATTCATCGATAAAAGTAAGTGTTGCGTTTTTTTTATTACAGGGTTTTGTACCAAAAAGGTGTTAACGAAATCGAAACCCTATTACGAAACCAACACCATCAGTATCTCTAGTACAAATGCGCACACCACGCGAAGACTGGCAGTTTTAATGAGACATAATATACCTATCTCTGTCTTTCCCGCGAAATAAATACATACGCATTTACTTCTCACTAAAACTGTCGGTATTTACGTAGTTTGCAAACTCGAACTAGGTATACTGTCTGTCTGTCAGTCTGACTGTTTTTTTTTGTTTACGGGGTGAAACTTTCAAAAGGCACCCGGCCTTGAAGGAAGAAACCGGGTAGTATGGGATGAATACCTCCTAAAACCACTCCAGTGATCATAAGAGCAAGGAAAGCCTCTTCTCTCCATTCTCCCCACTTCTAGCATCTTCTCGCCGGTTGTCACCATTAAGTCCCTTAAGCTTGTGTATTGTGACACGAACGCCCCGTTCGTGACTAACTTCATCCTATCCAAGTAAGTTTGCGCATAAGTAGAACCTTTCAACTTGGAGTGAGTTTCGCTTTTAAATTTGAGAATCAGAATCAATAAGGTTGTAATCCGTAATATCAAAGACTATCTCATAAATACTCAACTTCTAATAACCCATAACTTATTTGTAACAGCCCTAAGTGTCACTGCATATGGTCGCCGACATTTTAATTCGAGTTCCTTTCTACATTATGTCTGCACTGCATATTATTTAGACAAAATAACAAGATATCTAATAGCTACACTTTGATTTTGTACGTGCTCGGCTGAAATTAGCTGTCATAGTTTAGAATGAAATACCAGTTCGATTTAGACTAAATAGTTATACAGGGTTATTTGTAAAACACCAGCATCCTTAAAAGGGGTCGCAAAAAAAACAGCTGTTCCATACATTTATGTTCACATGACTCATCAAAATGTATGGAACAGCTGATTTTTTGCGATTTCAGGGTTGGTCCCATAATAAAAGTTGTTTATACATATATGTTTTGGCCTAAGAATAGAACCACTCCTACTCGTCCCGCGAATGTCGTATGAAGCGACAAAGAGAAAGATCCGGAGGATGGTCACCAGGAAGAAGCCTATACCTACAGCTGTGGAAAAATACAGGCTGATGATGAATTTGGATTATTAGTTTGAAAGTTTGCATTTTGGAGATGAACGTGGGACTAACTGAGCACGCATCTTTGCTCGCGTTGTCGATAAGTAATTATATTCGTTAATAAATCGATTTAGCGGTTTAGCCGTGAATGTCACAAACAGACAGAGATTATGTAGGTACGGATTTATATCATTAGTAAAGATTTTAGAACAGTGATTTACCCGCTCAAATTCGAATCTAGGACCTAACGAAACCTTTTAATAACGTGCAATAATAATGTTACTTATGTAAGAGAAACTCTAACGATTTATTTTCTACTTGTATTAAACGATGTTTGAAAGTGACATCTGTCGGTGGTGAACGTGCAACTTTCCATTTTAGTTTTTATTACCTAGCGCCGCTTGGAGATTTATATTACTGCAATATGTCTCCGCCTCACCTACTTAGGTTGTGATCTAAGTTATCTGCTAGCTTGTCTTGGCTGGGACCTCACTTATGTGCTTAATCTATACTAATATTATAAAGAGGCAAAGTTTGTATGTATGTAATAATGTATGTATGTCAGGGGTAATCTCTACAACTACCGATCCGATCCTAAAAATTCTTTCACCAATAGGAAGCTACTTTATCCTTGAGTGCTATAGGCTACTTTATAATTATGAAAAAAAAAGTTCAGTTTTCAGTAAAAAATTACAGTAGGTATCTGTGATTTAAGTAAGAAAAAAAAACAGACAATCTGGCTGCTTTATAAACGTGTGTTTACGGGAAAATTTAATTTAACGCGGACAAAGTCGCGGGGAACAGCTAGTGGATAATAAATTGATACTAAATGACAGCAATCTGTTAACAATTTTTAGCATCAAAGCAGTGATAGCCTAGAGGTATGACCATGAAGTAAAATAGCAAATACAAAGTACAAATATAAAGCAATTAAAAAGTACTTAGTAAAACTCACTTGGAAAAACGGTGAAGGAAAACATCGTGAGGGAAACCAGCACACCTGAGAGATTTTTCGACACTGAGTAAAGTCATGTCAGAGGCCTATGGGTGGTTTAAAGTCTGACACCAGGTTGTTAATACGATGGAGAAGAAGGTAAGCTTTGCGTTTGATAGTCTTTGTTATTACGATCGTATGTCTTCGTTAATAAGTTGTGATAGCCTAGTGGTGGTGAGTGGTCTCGAATTCAAACCCAAGGCGCGCACCTCTGACTATTAGTAAGTTATGTGCGTATTAAAAATGAGTTATCACTTACTCTGTGCCTCGCAAAGCACGTAAAGCCGTTGGCCCTACGCCTGATCTCTCTCCGGTCGTGTCGGAATGCCGTTCCATCGGACTATGAGAGAGGGAATAGAGAGTGCATCTGTGTTTGCGCACACACTTGTGCACTATAATATATCCTACGTAGTTGGCTAATCTCCGTTGAGATTGGCCGCTGTGACCGAAATTCGGTCAGGAGGACATTTTTATGTTTCGATCCGAAAAAAACGCTTGATTTAAAGAGTAGGACATCTGTATAGTATTCGATACAGTTTCTATGTCCACACAAACCGTCCAAGTTACACAACAAGTCGAATTAATGCCAAATAACAGAAGCTTAGACTCTACTATTAGCATTGATTATGCACAATTGTATTCACAATACTACATTCATCACCCGGTTCTGTCCGCTCCTCGAGTAGAAAGCGAATGATTTATTGAACATGAATCATATCGCGTTGATTTTCTATAGACATCATTGCCTAATGATGTTTTGTGGGCCTGAGGATGTTTTGATGGGCTCAGAAGCTAGGAATTTGGCGTCGAATTTATTAAACGCGATACAAATGATAGAAGGATAATATTTGCGTCGTGAATAATAAAAGTATCAGGATTTTTCGCAAATTGTGAAAAATAAAAATGAAACAAAACGGTGTAACAATTTGACATTGACAGCACCCTTATCGCGTGGAAGTAAAAGTTCTTTTCGTAATGCAAGTGTTAGCAATGCCATGCGGTTGACTGTACAACACCAAATAGTTCCAATTTAAGGTACATTTTATTTAGAAAACGTCTTTTCCCAAGGATGTTCCTTTCCCTTTGTTGTATTTGCGATAGTATCGAATGTATTGAACAAATATCTTCTATTCGTATTTTACGTTCTTAAACACAATTTGCTCGTTTTTGATGCAGCTAGATTCGTTAGAATTGTGAAACTATAAAGCGGGTACAATCCATACAATGCACGCAAATAAACTGCATTTATTTAATAATTCAATGTTTGCTGAAAGTAATGATTTTGATTGTATGAATTCACAGCAAAATTCTTGTGTTATTATGGTTAAAAAAAACATCCTTTTTAAAAATTAGGAATTTAATGGGAACTTATGTAGCTGCACTGAGCAAGATAATCATTAGACTGTTACCTGGGAATCAATACAATAACAAGAATTCAAAATAGGTTTTCTTAGTCCCAGAAAGTGTCATGTGGTGGCATTGGTTACGGACCGATGCTTTGAAAGCACGTGGGTGTGTTCGGACCTGGCATGTGATGTGACATTTTCAATGTCATAGATACTTTCTCAGTTACCCTAGGACACCACTGACTAACAGTCGAAAACAGAGAGAAAACATCATGAGGAAACCTGGACCTAATAATCTAAAACCGCCAACAGCAGTACGCTAGCGTTGTGATTAACGCTGGGTCTTTCTCTGTATGAGAAGATGCCTTTGCCCTGCAGTGGCACAGTTACCGGCTACGCAATTCAACCCTCTAAACTACCGAACCTTCATTATTACCTAATCAACAGCTTTAAATCATTCTTTTGTTTTACTAACTCTACGGACCTGGTCTGAAATAAAAAGTTATTATTATTATTATTATATCGTAATAATTGTTCCTTACATACAAAGATATGCCTTGTTCTAAAGAAGAAGAATCGTGTCTCGCCCTCATAAAATCTTTGCCTTCTTACCCAACATCTGGCGCCATTTGTAAGTTGCATATTCTTAGAATTATTGCAGCGTGGGTTTCATGTTTATCCATACTTTATGATTAATTTAAATATGAATTTGAAATTCAAGCTGAGATTCCATAACGGCCACATTTCTGATCATTAGGATTTAATACAATTGTGGTAAGGTATGGGTTAACTGAATCCCGACCTGAAAATTAAGCCGGCTACTCACAGGCCTGCCGTAAGGGCAAAAGCTTGTTTTAGTCATACCTACCTAAATTGTCTCGTAATCATTTAGGTAATTGCCCCTGCAAACCTACATACATCACAACTTAGGAGGCAATTTAGGGTCATCTCCACTTAAACACCCTAGACCCTAAAACCACTAAACATCAGTTTCTATAATGTGAATTATTTCGTTACATTCTTGATTGATTTCAAAAATAATTGGTACTGTTTTGGTTTATTAGGGTGGCTTTGAGCGAGGAAATATCTAACTTTAGAATATCTTCACGTTTCTGGTCCTTCAAAAGTTCATAATGTAGCTCTGCTATTGGTGGTTTTTTTCTCGCTTACTGTTCAGGTCCTTTGCACTGCTCTGGTGGAAAGCCACCCTTATAAAGCGAATTTTCAGAGATTTTTTTTTAAAAAAAATTATTTTACCCGTTATCTAATAATTCCTTTGTTTGTTACAGGTAAACCTTATTACATTTGGAACACGCATCGAAGTATATTTTATTAAACTTTCTATAAGGTGGTATAAATTTATAATATTTATTTAAAGAAATGAGCTGTGAATCTACCTCATGTACTTATCATTTTAAATTCCTAAGTAGGTAAATTGAAAAACAGGATAAAATAGGATAATTGAAAAATACTTGCTGCACTTGAGAGCCACGATGAGGATGGCATTTCAAACCCTCTTTAATAAATAAATAAAGAAAAAAAACTTTGCGTTCAAAGTCTGTTTACCTTTAAAGTGTGGTCTACAATATTGAAACCTTCGCCATTGTTGTTACAAATTGTTCAAGAAATAGGGTTTAAACTAGAATACAGGTTACATCGCAATCAACGTCTATTGCAGTGAGAATGTGACATTTACAAGAGTTCAGTTTCAGACGATAATCGTGTGAAATATCACGAGGGGTACTATTGGTTTTAGATTGAATAGAAAAATAAGCACTCTTTCTTTTCACTCCAATTTGTGAGAGTAGGCGATTTCATTTTTTAACTCAGGTGTAAAGCCAGTACCTATATGTAAGTAAAAAGCCTATCATTTTATTTAAGGCTTTTTTCAATCCATTTTCCTTTTTCAGACCTAAATAATTTAGATTATGCTATATCAGTACGTGTAATCTAAAAACTTGTAGAGTAATTATCTAAGTAGGTTACAATAAAAATGGTCAATTTCCCTTGTTTTTAATTTTCCAAATATCTTTAGCCGCATAAATTTTACTTAAAGTCCCTTCGCGATATCAGAAGTGATGATCAAAGTAGGGTCTTACATTATTATTTAGAATATGACTTAGTTATAATGTTACTTACTTAAATCGTTTAGAATGTCTAGACTAATTGTTTACTTGCAATGTTTAGACTATCACTTGCTTATAATTTTTAATTTCTGTATAAACTTCGAGTTTTCTTAGTAGTTCCCTTGATCGTGCTCGCTTAATAGCGTCCTAACTCACAAACTCAGCGATCTTCTAATTGGTTCGCCATCGCCGGGTATGGACGATTTCTCTCACTTACAGTCACAAGTCTGTATTACATACAGAAATATCATAACATCATTTTTATTGTGATTGTTTACAAGAAAAAATATGTAAGACTGATTTATCGGCGTTCAGAAGGGATTGTCACCAGCTGCCATTCTGAAATCTAGAGTCTAATTTATTATCTAACACTATGATTTGTAAGATCTCCTAAAAATGATATTTTTATAATAAGTTAAAGAATTCTGACTAACCACAGCTCTATTGCAGATAATATAGTGTCTAGATCTTCCCAAACTTATTTTTACTGTGATGCCCTTATGAGTATGCCATTTCTTTGCGTCACAACTCGGGCTAAAAAGTACCTACCGGTAGGTATGTAGCTAAAGCCAAGTAAAAAGTTATCAAAAAACTCCAAATAACATTTATAATTTTCATTTGAAACTAAAATCAGAATGCGATCAGCGGTTACGTGAGTCGGTCGTATCAAAGATAGGTAATCTATGTGAATCGATATTCTTGTAATATTCAAATTAAGATCAAGCTTCTTTTGCGTTTGCGCGCATCTTGCGCTCGAGGAACACTCCTCAAAACTTTCATAATTATTACAATAAGTGACAGTCACACATTATGTCAAATTATGTAGCTTAACTTAGCATCTGAATCACGGATGACACGGACACGGATGGGACACAATATGATAGCAATAAAATTGCTATGCGCGTACACGTAATAGTACAGTTGCAATACAAAAGTGCAAAGGTTATGCTTTATTTATGTATTGTTTCCTAATTTAAGTGTCTTAAGTTACGCTAGAATAGGGGAAGTAAAAGGTAGAAAAGCTCTTGTAATTATTGCGAGACAGCCACGAAACAAATACTCGAGATACCATCGAAAATAGTCGAGCTTGTACCTTACCAACGACTCTAAATAGATCATCAATATTATCTGACTGCTGGGTAAAGGCTTTCTCTCACAGATTGAGGAGAGAGAAATTAGTAAGTATAAAGAAATAAAAAGAAAAACTCCACATACACTGACAAACATAAGCATATATAATATAAAGAAATAATTATACAAAAGTTTAAAAAAAACTCTGACTTTTCGAATTCATGTGCGTATTAGAAATTAATTTATCACTTGCTGAAACGGTGAGAGAAAAAAACCAAGCCAAGTATCAAGCCATACCAGAGGCTACGGGCGGTTTAAACTCTGACACCAGGTTGTTCTAACTACACGATGAAAAAGAAGAGAACAAGACAGCACTAGATACAATTTAATACGAAAGTTGTAAGCCTTGTGTTGGTATTTAAAACTTACACACGCTGTTAATTTTGAACTCAGTAGGTATGTACACAGACTGATGATCAAGCTACCCAAAACTGTCAAATTTTCCCAATCTACTCCGAACCTAATGCTCTAGTAAGAAAGTTGAAAATCTATTAAAGAAATTTGACAGATTGTAGTGGCTTGGTGAACTGGCGTCTGTACCTAAAAACCTGTAAAAACTAAATTGTAATTGAAACTCCACACTGCATCTATAAACCCCATATTTAAATACCCTGATAAAACTAAATTAGATTCATAAGGACTCTTTAACGGTTTTACAGAAATCTTTCTCTCATAATTAAGTTTGGAATTCATATCATCAAATTGTGCGGTACCCCTGTTAGACTCGACCGTACGATTCATATCAGTCGCTATCTCTTGATCACTGACACAATGGTAGCGTCGAGAATTAGGGTTGTCAATCTTTTTGCAATATTTAATTATTAATTTAAAATCTACTTTTAAGTGCATTGCAAGCTGTGCAAGTCTTGAGTTTGGACTTTTGTTGTTTAGTGAGTGATCAGCTTTGTGCACCGTAGGTTAGGACAGGCAAGATGCACATGTCGATGAGAAATATTATTTGAAATATATTTTGAATCCTGAAATCTCTGTAAAGAAATATTATGAAAATATTAACGTTTTTCAAATAATGACATTTGTTTATTATGATGCGTGAAAAACGCATGATGCACGGGCATGGCACGAGCTGTGTAAAATTCTATTAGGAGTTTTTAGAACTAAACATTTTAAATATTTTTTTTACGCAAAAAAAAATATTTAAAATGTTAAATGTTAAAAAACAATTCATAAGTTAACTAACTTATGAATTGTTTTTGGTTTTAGTTGCCAGTTTTAACTACAATCCTTTTTTTTTTATTATAGACTCACGCTTGTATTCCCCAGAGGGGGTAGGCAGAGGTGTGTAGTACACCCACGTTTCGCCGGCTGTGTAATAAGTCCCATGTAATAGGGGGCGAGCCTATTGCCATTAACCGGGCACAATTCCAGACTCCGTGCTGCTACTGAGAATTTCCTAATGGAAAAACCCAATAACACTTTGCCCGACCCGGGGATCGAACCCAGGACCTCGTGCTCAGCAGTCGCGCTTGCTGCCGCTAGACCAACGAGGCAGTCATTAATCAACTACTATCAACTACAATCCTCCTTGTTGGAAAATAATTTCGTAAGAAACTCCGTGGTAGATATTTTAAAATAAAATTACCTTTTCTTAAAATTATCGCTATAGTCATCGCTCAGCGAATCCTAAATGAAAACACTATTACTTACGTGTATTTTAGAAAAATAACTTTCGTGAGTAATACTAATATAATATTAAATACTATAACGGCTTCACATACGGATTGATTTCGGGAATACCCGACTAGTCTCGGACTCAAACGGAGTCCATTTTCAAGAGCGAGTGTAGTCACGGCAGCGCGTCGTGGACCTCACGTGTATTAATAATAATATAATAAACTCTTTATTTTCGAGCTACTGTGGCTCATAGATACATACCTTACAAACTAACATATATATAATTATAATACATTTTGTGTTAGTATATAAACTTAAGCCTATGTTAGTAAAAACACTTCACTTATGCACAGTCATAGTGCGATCTTGTGGCACTTGTCCGCGGAAGCGACGGAACACCACGCTCTGCGGCCAAAAGGTCTCTTCCATTACGAGATGCAGCAAACACGTAGGTACTCGCACCAGGAACGCCTTGAAGTTGACATTGCGGTGCGATTCCAGCAGCTGCACTCTCGGCACGTACTTGATCCTTTGGCTCACGTACTTCACAATGTCTTCCACCTTAGTGGTGTAATGTAGGCGGGAGATGTACACCGGAGTGTTCGGTTTCGCAGCACGTATGGTTACGTTGGGCTCCACAGGAGCCGTGCCGCATCGGTTCTTATTGGTTCGCTGACGACGCTTCCTTCTTTGCACCGTCACGAAACCATCATCATCAGCCCGATTCGATGCCTTTTCAGGCAAGGGCTTCGTAGGGGGAGCATCGGGATTGCTTACAGTGACGCTCCTGGCGAGATTACTTCTCGCTGACGCTGCAGATACGGGCAGCGGATTAGACGCTCGGGTAGCTCGTGCGGCGCTGTGAGAAGCCGCAGGGGCGGGAGCGGGGCTGCGGGGCGCACACGGTGTGCACTCTGCATGCTCAGCATTCGACGGTGACGGCGAAGACAAAACTGCTGACGCGAAGCTTGCCCCCGATATATCAAGGTTCGCTCCGCGACGCGTGTTGACGTTCGATGCACTCGATGTTGACCCAGTTACCGCTACCGTTTTACGCAACTCTATAACTTCGTTGCGCAAATCAGCGACGGTGTTTTGGGATGCATCCAACCTCTTCTGCACATCCACTAAACTTGCCTTTAGAAATACGATGTCTTTCAGCAGGCTTGTGACATCGACGTGGTCGAAGGTGACAGGAGGGAGCTTGTATAAGTCCTTCGCCACAAACGTCGGCACGTCGTCAGGATCGGTCTCCTTTAGCAGCGTGATGATGTCCTGCACGCTTTTCTTGGTCCCGTCACGTCGGCGGGACACCATCTGGTCCGTCTTGTTCAAGAGTTTAAACAAGAGCAGCTTGGAAGCGGCGATGTCTTCTTCGCTAAAGCTGGTGGAGCAGATCTGGACTGCGGACACCTCGTCCATCACGTCCAGCTTCTGCTGCAGGAACGCCAGTAATTCGTTTGCCACAAGTTGATTACTCATGGCGTTAAATTTGCTCGAGCGACGGCTCGCGCCGCGCTGCACGGTTTGTAGGTAATATGAGTGTCAGCAACACGTCCGCATCAAATCGCGGCCAAAACGAGACTGAACGAGACTGTATTGCTCAAATATATTGTGTACTAAATAGATAAAACTAAAATAAGAGAAAAAATAAAAAATATAAGTCACAATCTAAAGGCACAATTAATAATACTTACAATATTATGAAAGTAGAGAAAATTCGATGGATATCTCGGCACTACCGCTTTCCATGCGCAGGTTTAAAGTTACAAAACTTCGCGATAACCCTACCGGCGCAAACGATCGATAGATATCGATATATATCTCGATCATTGACACTTTATCGATAGTAACTGAGGTCAGGGCTGTTAAATGTGTAGCTAACTTTTAAATAATTGAATGGCAAAGACGCTTCACTTAAATAAACAGTTTAGTCAGAAGAATTGGTTCGGGTTGAACTTCAAATAAAATAAATAAACCAGCCAGTGGGACAGTTACCACTGCAGGGAAAGGCCTCTTCTCACACTGTGAAGGATCGAGTATTAATTACCACAATACCTTACTGCGTATTGGTGATTTCAGACTATTCAATCCAGGCTTCCTCACGATGTTTTCCTTGTTAGTCAGTGGTGTCTTAGATTAACTAAGAAAGTCCCATTGATAAGAAAGACATTGAAAAAGTCACATTGGTACATGCTAGGTTCATTTACACAATTAAAATTGCTTTGTTATTCCTTGATAATGCAAGAAGTTTTATGATGATTTCTATGATATGAAGTACCTACTAGTACTTGATATAAAGCTGATGTAGAGACCTATTTGGTGCAGCCGTGGGACACAAACCTCATGAATTGAAGTTTTTAATTGTTATTTCATTTTTTTCTTGTCTTTTTTTCTTATTTTGTATGTTTGTTTTATTATTTATTTTGTTTGTGTTCTCGTGTGCTGACTCAAATTTAAAAAAATCATGATTTTACGGCGCTCCCTACCAGACTGCATTTAGTTAATACTCAGTTTTTTAAATATTTGCTCATATGGGATACTCCGTTTGTGATATCTGCAGAATCAGCATTGAAGATACAGTTTGTATGGAAAAGTGCAGAAAGCTATTTGTAACATATTGTAGCTGATTTTTTTTTGCGATTTCAGGGTTAGTCCCATAGTAAAAGTTGTTCGTAATGATGAGTTTAATGACCCCTT
The DNA here is from genome assembly GCA_936450705.2 of Protodeltote pygarga. Classification (NCBI taxonomy): domain Eukaryota; kingdom Metazoa; phylum Arthropoda; class Insecta; order Lepidoptera; family Noctuidae; genus Protodeltote; species Protodeltote pygarga. The sequence continues at coordinate 2,247,455 of OW388257.2, read as the reverse complement.
TTCAGGTTGCGAGTGTTTTACAAATAACCCTGTATATAATTTATATTTAAAAAAATACCGTTGAATTTCGACTACTGGACCGCTAGTACAATAAAAAACCATGTCAGATTCCACCAGCCCATCACAGTCGTCCAATATTGTCGTACATAAACCCCTCGGAGTTACGCTGCAGCGCTGCAGGGCGCCACATGACAGCCGATACTATCTCTCGTTAGCTCTTGATTATTGACACTATAAAGAGACTGGCAGGGTTGCTAACTTTCTTTTTATTATGAAAGTTTTCTTTTATTTTATTTTTTATTCAGCATTTTTATTTTTTAAATTTCGTTCTGTTCATGAGATGTTGGAGCCAAAATTATATTTACACTGTTTTATATTTTTAAATGATGTCATTTAGACGTCATAAGGATCTTTGACAGTCGTTATAGGGAGTCAGTACCTTCATAAAATCCTGACAACAGACTTATTTAACTTTAAAAATATCGTATCGCTTTGGGTTGCGAGAGTCATATAGATAGGCAGCTCTGTAGAAAACTGATATGCTGCTGCATCTGGTTAGATTAAAAGTTTAGAAGCTAACCCCAGCAAAGTTTAGGAATAATGAGGCTAGGAAGATGATTACTTTATCCTGAAATTTAGTTTAAAAATACAAGTGAATTAGCAAGCGTATAATAATGCTTTAAAAGAAATTTTTAATAGCCTAGTTTTTTCTGCAATAACAATTAAAATTCTCAAAGTACCTCAAAACAGTAAGTATGTAATGTACCTTTTTAACAAATAGTTTACCAAAAATTGCGACAACCCTAAACAACCCAATGTTGCAATATAACAGTTCGTGCGAATCGTACGAATTTGTCGTCACGATCGTCCGTTAGATTCGAATCTTCTGGGAACAAACTGACAGCTAAGTTAAGTTAAGTTAAGCTATGTTAAGTTTCCTTGAAAAGGCTTTGTTAAGTGTAAGAAGTAAATTGTTTGTTCGCTTCATTTCTTCGTAGTCAAGTTAACTGTATGCGCGTGTCGTGATAGAAATTATATATTTCTTTATTTAGACTGGTTTTGCCAGCCCTGCTGTTATATTGCAAATTTAGACGGTTTGAATCAAGAATTATTTTTTTCTATGATCGGCAGTGATTTCATACCATTAGGTGCCTGCCAGTATTTTTGCTCCCTATTTCCATAAAATAATAATAAGCATAGAGCATGTGAGGTACTCATCTTATTTGCTCGTAAACAGTGGTATTACACGTAGGAAAAGCGGGCCGTAATGCATGGTACGAGCTCGTCATTTTCGTATTTTATTTACCTACATACATTATTGTAGGTATGTTGTTTTGTTGTTTATTCCCTTACAAGTATGATGTAAAGCCCTCCCTTGATAGTAATTGTGAACTTACCGCCTTAGTAACACAATGTACCTACTATTAATGATCTAGGGTTCTTCAACGATTCCAACGTACGACCTCGTCAAGTGCTGCCGAGGAATTAAAAGCCTTAAGATGCGGTCTAAGTAGGTACTAAACAAAAGTCCTTTTTCAACCAATATTTAACCAACTTTCGACCAGCTAAAATAGTATGCACAGTATCGATTACGCATACAACACGATCGAGAACCATTGAATCGAATTACGATTATAGTTTCATCGAAATTATTATCGTCTGCAAACGAACAAGTTCCTTACACTTTCACCGGTCTATCTTTTAGGGTGATTCAGAATCTAAACCGTTCGATTACAGGCTAAAATCGACATAAATAGAATAACGCTTGTATTCCCCAGAGGGTAGGCAGTGTATGCAGTACACCTACATTTCACCGGCTATGTTATAAGTCCCATGTAATAGGGGGCGAGCCTATTGCACTTAACCGGACACTATCCCAGACTCTGTGCTGCTACTGAGAATTTCCTAATGGTAAAAACCCTTTGCCCGACCCGAGGATCCAACCCAGGACCTCGTGCTCAGCAGTCACGCTTGCTACCATAGGCGTGAGTCTATGTTATGTTTGTTTTTAAACCGTTTTACTTAGCTTGATCTGTTTATTATTTGGTTCAAATCTAGTAATCGATATTTCACCACTTTCCTGTTGACAGATTGATCTGATATTTGGTACATACCTTTAGTTCTGATGACAAAACCGTTTTACGTAAAAAAAAATGTTTACTTACATTATTTTGAGTCTAAAGAATTCTTACAAACCACATAATATTGTTTGCAAAATTTCATTGATTTGATTCGGGTAATATTCAAATTAAGTTCAAATTTATTTGCGTTTAGAGCGCTCTATGTGCTAAAGGGACAATCCTCTTAAATCACGGACATTCGGTAATCTGCTATCTCGCTCGCACATTGAAGATATAAAATCAATGAATATCATTATAGTTATGAAAGATTGCAACCACAGAAATCTAAATAATATTTCAGCTAGGAATAAGGTTATTTTTATATTTATGAAAACTTATTCCGATCAAACTGATATTTTTTCTGAACCTTTGTAATGTCTTTCTCCATAACTTGGTTTGTTGCGATTTTTCATAACTATATTTATTGATTTATATCTTCAATGCGCGAGCGAGATAGCAGATTAGCTAGTATCCGCGCCTTAAATTTAAATAAAAAGACAGCGTTTAAAAAAAAATTTTAGAAGCTTCTCACAAACCAATATTTGTCCTTATGGTCACCAAACAGTTCGCTGCCGGAAACCATATCTAAGTTAAACATTTTATGGAAACTACTCTTACCACTTTCCAATATTTGAACCAATATTTGTGTCTCCTTAATTGGAACAATACTTGAAGACAGGGCATTCAAATTAAACTGCATACCAAAACCAAATATGTCCAACACTTCAAGGTGTACGTAATACATCTTCCGGAAGGGATAATTATAATTAGAATGAAACTAATTAGGTTAGAATATAAGGTGATGCTTTTCAATTAAACCATGCTATGTTCCCACGTAAGTTGTTGTTTCATGCTTCGTTTAGACAAGCAAGTGAAGCTAGTGCATATTCCAGTGTAGTACTGTTACATACATAATTTATATTAAAATTAAACTCGTAAAAACCATTGTCAGATAAGGCTAAACAATTATATAAATACTTTTTGTTAAATAAAAAACAAATCCGACTCTTAAAATTTTTCAATTGCATCCTAATTATTTTTTTTATTGTTTCGATAAAGTTACAACATGGGGATAATATTAAAATAAATTAATTTTTATTACAGTACTAATATTTTTTTTATAAGGAATAAAATACTTTTTAACAAAAAAAATCCATGTCTTTAAAATTTAATAACTAAAGGTATATGTAAGCACAAGCTTTACGTAATTTGAGAAGCAATTTAAAGTAATTTAAAATAAAAATTATCGATAAAGGTAAACTGTGAAAGTGAACATAAGAAAGTTAATCGACATTTTACGCCAACAGTTCACATCAATAACTTCGATTTACTTTGTAATGAACATCAACAACCACACTAAATGCGTGAAAATAATAATAATTCGCCTTATTTACAGTTTTTACGTATATACTTATGTTTCTTTTGTCGTCTACCATTTTTATTAATAACATAATTATTATATTTAATTTAAAACACTTACCTACAAAAATTATGATTATTTTACTAGCTATTTTCTTTCAGATATCCCTTTCCCAGCTTTTTTTACTCTAATTGACGTGAAAATATGCTTAAAATATTGTGCACAAGATAATTTAGTTGCCAACTAAAAAAAGTATTCCTATTTGAAAAAGATTAAATAGTAATAGTGTGTATAAGAGAGGCCTCTGCCTTTGCCCTGTAGTTGGACAATTACAGGTTGGTTTATTTTTAGAATCTTGAGTCCCCGAACATTGTAAACGCACCCTTTTTAAAGAACCTAATAAAACTCTCTGGAAAACCTCAGTAAGAAGCTGAGCGGATTTGATGAATTAATAATTTAAATCAACTTCACACGCCATTTTCAAAATATTAATTGGTATTTAATTTTACGCAATTTCAAGTGATTGCATCATTCGCATTAGCATAATAGTTTAAATTTATTACTATTTATTATTACACAGTGTCATATGAACATTCAGAGTTAGAATATAATACAATTAAGATTGTATCTTACAGGCTTGGTGCTTGTGTAAATTAATTTATAGATCCTTAACTATGCAAGTCCTTGTGTGCTTAAATGTTCATATTTCCATATTAATATTGGTTATAATATGAGAAAATATTAACATGCTGTTAAAGTTACTGCTGTAGGTATGTCCTACTCCTGAATTTTATGCAAAGAACGAATTAAGCTTAGATTTTCCTTAAATCCGTCAAGGGTTATAGTCCCTTCCAAGAGTTAAGTTTTTTAGTGACTAGATCCTTGTAACCTTTCATGATTTACAATAGGCGAAAACTTAGGCCCAATTTCACCATTCACTTTAAAAACCGAGTTTAATAAAACTAAGTTCAGTCCTACGGAAATTACAAATCTAAACTCAGTTAAACGCTTGAACCGAGTTTAACTGAATTGATCGCGTTTAGTGTCAGTGGTGAAATCGGCTCTTACTAGGCCGGGCTGAAGTTAGCAAACAGCGTCACAGTATAGATTTAAATGGTGTCAAGAGGCGAAGCTGGTAAGGGAGTTGCAACTAAGCTAATGAGGAGGAAAGAGATGCGAATACGCATATTGCGCTGTTTGCGCAGAGCCTAACTTAAGCCTGGTCTAGTAACTTTGCGCCTACTGTACAAGTGACGTCATATAATAATAAAATCATAGGAGAGTCCATTGCCACATGATTTGACAGAATACAAAACTCTACTTCGCTAATGAGAACTCATCCTAATATTTGCGAAATAAATTACCTCAACTAAGTAAGTTTATTACCATGAAAGTATTTGATTGGAATACATTTATACTTTATAGAAAATATTATTATAATTATTCACTATTAATTTTAATTTTATAATTATTTACAGTAAATCTATTACTGTATAGCCGTTAACCTAATCTTTGTAAAATGAAAGCAAATACTACTAGTTTATTGCATTAATTATAATGTAATGAAAATATACTAACTAAATGTAATGATCGTGTAATAAAAATATTTTAATGGGATTAGTTGTAATCAATATTGCTTAGAAAGTTAATTAAACTATAATAATCTATGTCAGTCCATAGCGTCCACTGTTGAATATGCGTAGTTAATTACAACTCTGGAGACGATTGTTTTCAGTTTATTTTCATAAAAATTATAGTATTTAGAATTCGGATTGATTATTAAAATACTCTATGAAATGAAAAAAATAAAATATTGTATCCTATAGCTTTCGACTTGTAATATGAAAGGTAAGGTAGCCAGAGCCTTCTACGGCTACCATAAACGATTTAAAGCAGCATTATGACCTCTTTAATATTTCAACTGCACTAGCATCTATTTGAACCAAGCATCATAATTACAACGGAGCATAACCAAATCAACACAGCACGCACGCGCAGGTACAGTCGCATTGAAATGCATTTGTTGATAAGTGCGCGGCTGCCCACGCGCTGTCACTTTTTTGTATTTTGACAGCAAAGTATAGCGCAGCGTGGTATAGAAAGCTTTTGTAAATACATGATTTGAGTTACTGTATGGGAATGTATGGAGGAAAGTTTGTAAATAAGTGATTGAATAATTTAAGTTATTTCTCGTAATGGTGGGAACTGAAGAGATACAGCAGCGTATTTTATATCAGTCCATTGTTGTCACTCCACGACGCACTTTTTAAAATATCTATTCTATATATATATGTATATATATAAGGTGCTTCTAAATTATCTGCCACGGTTGCAATGGGAGAAAGTATTGGGTATATAGATTACAATAGTGAAGAAATTTCGTACCCCGGAACAGTAAAAAAAAATTGGAGCATGGAGCATAATTAGACCTACGCAATAAAACGCAGGCAAAAGAAAAAAAATTATGAAGTTAGATAAACAAAAAAAGCTTCACTATTGTAATATAAATAACCAATATTATCTCCCATTGCAGCCGTGGCAGATAATTTAGAAGCACCTTATATATGAATACGTGAAGCGAAAACTGTGGATCCCTTTTTAAGAATTTTATTTTGAGCGCACAGAGGACTGTAAAACTTGGCATAGTAAAAGTTTTTATGGAGAAGAAGTGCAGAAAGCCAAATTTATAAAAAAGAAATACGATCGCATTTCGCCCACTGATTGGACCACTAGTAAGATTTAAATTGAGATTTTTGATTTCACCGCTTAATGCTAAAATGATATTTTAAAAATCTGGCAGTTAATTTCATACAAATTCTGTTCTATTTTGGACTAGTTTGACAGCTCTAAAAATCTTCCATCCTTTTCTAATGATCTCTATTAGAAAGAGAGATAGTGAGTCTAAATTAGTTTAGAGCGTGTGCAAGAGAATTAGCGCCATTGTGTAAAGTTATGTTGCTTATAATATATTCCGGACCGAATTTCGATCACAGCGCCCAATCTTCTTTATCATATCGATTGGTTATGACACACAGCCATACAAACACATAGATACACAGCCAAAACATATAACATCCCTCTTTTTTCGTCAGCGGACTAAAGCAAGATTTTGTGTTCAACACTTTCATAAAAGCCTTACAGGAGATGCTGCTTATAATATATTCCGAGCCTAATTTCGGTCACAGCGCCCAATCTTCATCGTATGGTTGATGACACACAGCCATACAGACACATAGATACACAGACAAACATATAACATCCCTCTTTTTTTGTCAGAAGTTAAAAAGCAAGATTTTGTGTTCAACATTTCCTTAAAGCCAAAGGAGAGATGCTTTGTATAACCTAACACACTAAATGTGGTAAAACGATCGCGTTAAGGGGTGGTCTATTCTAATTAGACCACACGCCACATAATACAATAATTAAAATGCAATAGTTAACCTTTTGTCTTACTGTTTACGACACATTTTCTATTGCACTTTTACTGTTAGTCCTTGTAAGTTACCTAGTAAAAGTTTATATCTGTGATTCAACAATTTTACGACGGCTAAATTGTTAAAGTTAAGATGTGCTTGGTTAAACGGTAAATGAAATAATCGCTTGAATTTCTTACTTTTAGTGTCGACTGTTATGTGACTGAGAATAGGTACTGCTTTAAGGCATTACATATTTAAAATGGTTGCAAATTGTATTGTTAACATGTCATAATTTAGTCGTGATAGCCTAGTGGTGACCGTCGACTGGCAAGTCAGTGGTCTCGGGTTCGGACCCAAGGCGCGCACCTCTGACTTTTCAGACATAAGACATTTATTTGCCAAGAATATGGTACAAAAGTTGTTACAAAATATTTAAATCCACACATTCGCCTTTAAAAGGCATGCAAATATTGTACTAGGTACAACAAATAAAATAATATAAACTATAATATGTAATAACCAATCTTATTATGTAGGATATTTTTTTTTAACTAAGTATTTATTCTAATAAGTATTTCGTAAGTTATGTGCGTTTTATAAATTAATTATCACTCTCCGTGCCTCGGAAAGCACGTTAAGCTGTTGGCCCTGCGCCTGATCTCTCTTCGATCGTGTCGGAAGACTGCCCCATCAGACTATGAGAGTGTGGGAATAGAGAGTGCACCTGTATTTGCGCACACACTTGTGCACTTTAATATCTCCTGCGTAATTGGCTAGTCTCCGTTGAGATTGGCCGCTGTGACCGAAATTCGGTCAGCAGAATATTATGTCATAATACAATAACTTTGTAAAACGACTTCAAATAGATTTTAAGTATTTTTTTTTACATGTCAATGCACATGTATTGCTTATTTTTTAACAAGACCTCTGGCGTGCCATGCCATCGCTTTACCAGCTGCTAATAATAATTTCAGACTTCAAATCAAGATTGAAAAGTAATCATAATTCATCAAAGGTCAGACACACTGCCTCGTTGGTCTAGTGGTAGCAAGCGCGACTGATGAGCACGAGGTCCTGGGTTCAATCCCGGGTCTGGCAAAGTGTTATTGGGTTTTTCCATTAGAAAATTCTCAGTAGCAGCACGGAGTCTGGAATTGTGCCCGGTTAATGGCAAGGCTCGCCCCCTATTACATGGGACTTATAACATAGCCGGCGAAACGTGGGTGTACTGCACACCTCTGCCTACCCCCTCTGGGGAATATAGGAGTCTATAATGAGACACAATAAATAAATAAACCAGCCTGTAACTGTCCCACCGCTAGGCTAAAGCCTCAGAGAATGATCGAGCATTGTGAACAATTACAATTAGTAGTAGGAACCTCCCTACTGATTACAGCCTAATGATATCACTTAAAATAATCTATAATATACATATTATCTAACATCTTAAGTTCTAAATATTCGTCTAGCCGCTATTAATGATATACAGTAATATACAAGAACTGATACGTGTCTCGAGTGATTTCCATATGCAATTGTTGTGCGCTGCGCTTGCGTCGCCGCCGCATAAATCTCTCGGGCGCTCTGCAACGTGTTACAGGTGTTCTCATATTTTAGGCCCGCGGCAATCGGTGCTGGAAACACACACCGTCCAAATTTTAAAATCCTATTTAGATAATAAGGATTTTCTTTAGCTAGAACTGTTTATTATTTTCTTAAGCTCAGCTTTAGGTTTCTTCTTTTAAAAAAAAAAGAAATAAAAAAAGGTGCAACTACAGTACCTACATATATACAGTAAACACAAACATATCTGATAGAATGGTGTATTTTAGTCTAGACTTAAATACACAGCCATCAGATATGTTTGTATAAACAAAATATATTAACAAAAAGACATTTCAAATTTGTATAGAAAAGTAAAATTAACGTGCCTGTAACTACTGCTGGGCAAAGGCCTCTTCTTATATAGAGAAGGATCGAACATTAATCAAAATTAATTAACGAGTGTTGGTGATTTCAGACTAAAATGTAGGTTTCATTACGATGTTTTTCTTAACTGTTAGCCAGTGGTGTCTAAAATTAACTAATAAAGTACGTATGACAAAAACTCTAATAGGTGTAAGTACCTATATACCAGGTTCCAACCTACACCCACGATCTTACCAAGCCCTATGTGCCACTATCGCCACATTCAACCTATTGTACATAACTTAAATAATCAATTACGACCCCAAATTTAAACACACCTGTCTGTATCCAGTTGTATAAGTCTGTAGATCATTCAGACGGGGACTGATCTATCGTCGTTTGGGATTGCCATCTGTCAAAAAGTGTGGAGTGGAAGTTATTTGCGGTTAAAACGGGGTAAAGAGATCGTGTACTGGCACACTTTAGGTAGTCGTGTCCCTTTTACTATAATACTATAACATAGTTGTTATAGAGTAGTTATAGATGGTTGTATATTATTTAGTTGTAGTTATAAACAGTCACCGACCAGCCGTCTATAACTGTAACTATTATAAACGCGTGTTGACTGCTGCACCATCACCTAAAATGTTATATTATAAAAGGATTGTAGCGGCATTAAATAAAAGTATAAAACACACTAATTACAACCGTGATAATTATTACTACGATTCATGTAATTGACCCTGTTTACTATCTAAAACCGAAACTGCAGAACAGTCAGATGCGATCCATATAATAAACCAGCCTGTAACTGTCCCACTGTAGGGCAAGGGGCTCTTCTTATTCAGAGAAGATCGAGCACAATCACCACGCTAGCTCACTGCATGTTGGCGATTTTACACTATTCAGTGTAGGTTTCCTCACGATGTTTTCCTTCACCGATGTTTTCCTTCAGAGATGGATGGATTGTATGAAGGATGATATGGCAAGGAAGTGACTACTGAGATGACGAGTAATAGGGATGTGTGGGGAAAACAGGCTATACTGCGCCGACCCCAAATAAATTGGGGAAAAGGCAGGAAGATGATGTTTCCTTCACCGTTAGTCAGTGGTTTCTTAGACTACCTAAGAAAGTAAAGACATTGAAAAAGTCACTTCAGTATATGCCAGGTTCGAACCCACACCCACGTGCTTGCAAAACGGGTCACCGGGACACCACCGCAATCCATACATCAATTATTATTTTTAATGATGACAATTTTTTCTTGTTTAGGTACCAGTACAGTAGGGGAATCTCAACTTCGTTCGTGAGTCAATAATGATATTAAACTAATGAAAATAATACCAATACTTACTGAGGGACATGGTCTAATACCATAGCTTAACTCACATAAATTATCATCCTCCTAGCCTTGTTATTCCCAATACTTTGTTGGGGTCGGCTAATCGGCTTCTAATCTAACCAGATGCAGCTGAATATCAATTTTCTACGGAGTTTTTTCAATTTCCTTTTAAGTTAAGTTAAAGATAGTTATTACTACCTATGTTAAAACATTACTTATCTTAGATCGCTAGAGCTTTTATTTTAAATATCAAATCATCCAACAAGGCTCTGTGTTGATAGATCAATCAGTTTTTTGAAATAATGAAATGCTTTTGATCTTCATACTATGAATCACATCATGAAGATCAAGAGTACTTCTTCAGATGAATTAATATGTCAAAACAAAACATAGCTAATGATGATTGCTTCCCATAATTACCATCTGAACATAGGGTTGCCCGGTTTTACAAACACGAGAATTTTTCAACCTACTGTCGTGCTCAGTCAAAAAGTTTGTCTGATTTTCGAAAACGGTCTTTTCGTTTTAGGGCCTGCCAACCCTAACCAAACATACATACAGTACGCATTCTCAGACACATCTCGTTCATGACTCACGGCAATCTAGTCGTTAATGAACCAATTAATAGTACGAGGAGACTAATTAACAACGACCTGTAGATCAAGTTATATTATGCTATGGGCTTATGGTTCTAAAGAGGAGTAAAAGGTTTGAGATTGGTTGTAATTGGAGTCAGCATAATATTGAACAAAAATGGAAACTGAAAGTAGTAGATGAAGATAAAAAGGTGCCACGCTCAGATGGGATTCGGCAGGTCAGGCAAGAGTTCTCTGAGGATAGATGACAACGCCAAGGCCGGACCAGAAAGAGGTAGTGGGAAGACCTAGACGCCCACCCCGAGGGTTAGTCTACAGGTTCGACTTGACTGAATTCCATTCTCTATCATAACTTTACTAAAAAAGTCACTAACATTATTTATTTAGTATTAAATATGTATACAATTCCCATACAGCCATGTCAAATCTTCATTCACCACGGTTTAACGACTGATTAGAATCGGTAGAAACACAGTTACTTAATAGTAATATTCTTTTACGACGCAAAATGGCAATTGACTCCACGAATAAACACTCGTAAAGACTAAAACTGTAATTAACTTGCAATGACATAGCGTTTACGATAGAGTACCTGCCCTAAGAGCATATATAATGGTCATCTTCTTATCGATGATTATCTATGGTTGATGAATAATCTAGTGTTATTTTAACTGCTCATAAGCACCTGGTCATTAAGCAGTCATAACCTAGTGCAAGTGATATGAGCGTTGGACTGCCCAGTTAAATAAAGGTCATAAGTTCAAAATTCAGGTGTATCTCATTACAAAAATTCTCTTACAAAAATTCATGTAGGTACTTATTAGAAATTAATTTTTATGTACTAAAACGGCAAGAGAAATCTTTCTGTGATGTCACAGACCTGTGGGTGGTTTAAATTTTGACACCAGGTTGCTCATCAACTATAGGATAAAGAAAAAGAAGATATGGGTTTACACAAGAAAGATCATTTTCAGTGTGCTGGTTTTACAATGTTTTCTTTTACCGTTTTGAGCAAGATTACAAAAATATTACGACTTGGGACTTTGGTTTTTTGACTTAGCAGTCCAACTGTCATATTACTAGGCTCAGTGCTCAATCATAACTGTGGCTACTTTGAAAATGAACTAGCAAAGCAACCACTCCAGTCAGATCAATATCAACGGTGTATTTATGAACTACATCTAAAAAGACCTTTAAGAGAAAATGTATCCAAGAACAAGATAGACACTTTATACATTTACGCTGAGGGGGCTATAGTTTATAGCTTTGCGAAAGCTAAGCTATAAACCCAGCTATAAACTTCTAAATCTATACTATTATACAATTATAACGGATGTACCTTGGACCCACTATCCGTTGAGAGCACTTTAGAAATGATTGGAAATGGACATGCAGGAAATTGGCTTAAGACATAATATAGCTTCGTTATTATGGTTGTAAGTATATTTGTCAATGGATACTGCAACAGTGTAAACAATAAGACATTAGAAAACGTCACTTTTGGTAGAAATTGTTACAACTCTGAGAGAGATTATGACCAATAAAATAAGTGTTCTTATAAGCCTTTCAGAAAAGTTTAAAACAAGACTTTTAGCTTACTACAAAAACAAACATGGTCGTAAACAAAAAAAGGTGTATAACATACCTAAATATCTTTATTAATTATCATTAATCTTAATCAAAAAGTTCTGAGAATTTTGTATTTTTATAATAAAACCTTACAATTAATTGATATAGATAACAATAAAGATTCTAGACAAAATGCAACAATTGATTCAAACGTTCCGTATGTTGGTTTATATGCATTTATATTTTCGTTACTATTATAATTTCCAGAAATATTGTATTGGAATGTATCCAAAAGGACAAGCAAGACCTCAATCATTTATATACCTTGAAGTCTAAAGAGATTAAGAAAAAAACCATAAGAGCATTGGAACTCTAAGAAGCGATGGTTGTATGAACGTATAACAATTTGACCAGTACCTAAATTATACAGCGTATTGTAAAAAGAAACAACGAATAAAATATGATGAGGACGGATGAAACGCATGTGAGATAGAGGAATGGAAGAAGAAGACATTTTGCGCCAACCCCAAGTAACATTGGACCAGGGCAGGCGAAAAAAGATTGTAAAAAGAAACAACATGCTTAAAATATTGGCTAAAACTATACTAAATAGGCTAAGTAGAGCCGGTTAAAATAAAATGAATTACCAGTCTAAGGTATATAGGGCCTACAGGTTGAATACTGACACCCACATCAAAGACCACCCGTACCAAAACAAAGATAAGACAATTAATCACTATATTGCAAGCAGTATTTCCAGTGAACCCAATGAACATAACGTTAACGACCTCGACCTGATTCCAGATAGTATCACGATACGGAACCTGATACGAAACACTAAACCAAACACTATCTTATCGTACAAAATACTAAGAAAAACAAGCAGTACAACACAACGCACCAAACTGTATCACTAACCTAAAAATATCTAGGAAATTGATCTGAAATAATTCCCATACAACATCATAACAACGCCGTCTGGCTCACATAGACGCGTCGTCAACAAAAAATCGTTAACGACTAAGAAATTGATGAGTTCTCTTAAAGAAAATTACTTTAATATCCCCACTGAGGCGTGACCCAAAACCCGTTTGTATACAAGAAACAAAAGCAACATAATCAACCCTATAAACTTTTGAAATGACACTGAAAACCTAATAGCTATATGGATAGAGAACAAATTCGTGTACAATATTAATGAAGATGATGGCAAATGTAAAATTGTGATAGCAGTCGCAAATGATTTTTTACCTCCAGCCGATTTGCGTGAGTCAGCGTCCGTTTTGCCAGACAAACCTCGTACCATGGCACTTATGTAACTACAAAACTATCGTTAAACTAGCCCATCGATGCCACACTGAGTAGAATTCTATGGCTGTAAATAAAGTTAGTTGGAATGTGGGATTTCATGGTAGGAGGAGCGAAACAATTGACTCGTCGCACAATTGACAACACCGACATGTTGCACTACTGTCGGCCCCATGGGGTTTTATTTGATCATGGATAAAAATAGACTTGTTTTTACGAAGCTTAAATACCTAGAACAAGACTTCGCTTTGGTCCTTTGATAGTACATGTTGCAACTACAAAAACTAGATTTGTCTACTATTGGAACAAAACTCGTAACTCAATTATATATTTAAGCATCAAGAAGATTCAATCGGTATATAAAATCTGAATGAAACGGTAAACGGTTTCATAATAATATTGACATCAGGAATGCTTTGTAAATTCAATGAATAGTATAAGTCACATTCATAACGGTAAATAAACAAATGATACCGTTTCGATAGCAGAAGTTTTGAAGAAAAAAAGAAAAAAAAAACCCTCTATAATTAATAAAGAATAAAAAAAAAAGTTTTGAAGATTGAATAAGTTATTGATTTTCTTGACAGACAGGATCGATCTGTTAAAGCAAATTTATTCTTAATTAAAGTTTTCTCCAAAATGAATTTAGAAAAGTCCCATTGATCACAGGTTTCAACACACCGACAAGCAATCTTATACATTTTTTAATGTCACATAATTAAGTCTAGCCATTTATTTTATTCCCATGTCACAGTTTTAGTGGAATGTTTATACAGCTTAATAATATATTAAAGTAGATGTTATTTCTGCCATTTATCTGCCATTAGTGGTGAAGGACATTGAACATTTAACAGACCTAATTAAGGTTTTTTTTAACTTTGCAAAATTTGTTGGAATAACATTAGGCATAAAATTACGAACTGCACTTGCAATTTGATATTTGCGTTTGTATAGGTATTGCTTCTCATAGGTAAGTAAGACAGAAAATGTACGCTAAATAGAAAATCCAATTTCATTGACAAAACTAGTTTTATAGATTATAAATATATTTATAGTAATAACGCAAATCAAATTAATGAAGTTATAACAATGAAACACAATTCAACAATAAATATTAATAACACAGTCATTAAAACATTCACATTTAAATAGATGATTAAAAATAATCATTTTGTCCAACGGAAACCAAAACATACAGCGGAACTAAATCTCAGTCTAATATTAGAAAAGGAAATTAAGAAAACAGATTTAATCATTGTATAAAAGTGTTTATGTTCCATTGTGCTCATGTTGTTGCTCTTTACCGCAGAGTTTACAGCTATTTGTGTCTTGTGGGGTCGGCGTACTAAGAATTTGTTCTTCAATTCTATGTGACGTCATGTTATTGTCAATTGCAAGATTTGTGGAATGGCATAGGATGTCGTGCTTATGGCATAATAGTAAAATACGCCTGGTGTTCTCTTCTCGTGACAGGTCACGTGATAGGACAAAGGCTACGTCATCTGCTCTGATAAGTCCTCTGAAGATGTAATCAATAACAACACTAAATTGTAACGTAGTTTTTAGACGTAGGAAGAGAATACCAGAATTAATATTCCACGTTCGTGCTTTTGTTGATATAACCAAAGCGTCTTCTTTTGAAGCTATTTCAAATACGGAAATTGGTACACCATGTAATTAGTTACTATTATTTGCGCTATCGACTGTGAATTCTTTAAATTTAACTAAATTTAAAATTATGTTAATGCTCCTTGATTGCTTGATTTTAAATCGTTTCTTTATTATCTTTTTGATCAAGACTTGGATTTTGTATGTCCATTTAAAAAAAACTTTTAGTTTCACTATTTCCACTGTCAATTTGCAGACAATTAAAATCAATTGTTAACAGGCCCAATTGGATCGTAACCAAATCAGCCGTTTATATCGTTGTAAGAATCTTACCCACCTCAAACTTGCCAACATTAATCTTACTATGCAGTAAGAAAAAATTACCAAGCTCTGCTCAGTAATATCAGGCGCATTCACAATTTATTACCTGTATTAAAGTTTAATCTTGAAGCTCATGTTCACGAAAAAAGGGTCCATTATGATTGTAGGCGAGCTAGCCCACCACTTATGAGTACCATCTTATCTTTATTGCGGTCTACAAGCCGCGCCGCTCACACTTTTCAAAAGTAATGTTTATCATAAAAGTACTTTCGCATTTTAGAAAAAATATCCATTATGTCACGTAGTCTTGCAACAAGATCATAAATTACTTTTAACTGGCTTCATTAACCTGTATAACGTCACTCATAAACACGTTATTCGCCTGTCATAACACAAGGGAAGTATTTTTGGAAAAGGTCAGAAAAGGAAAGCGCACGAGTGCCTCAAACTGGCGAGATCACTCAACTTAAATTATCTTCTCACAAGGCCATTCAAAATGACCATTTTATTAATTGACGCTTGATTTAATCCTGGTAATTTGAAAAGTAGAAAAAACTAATTTTGGCCACAATACTCCGACGCGGCAACGGTATTGTAAGAAAATAAAAACTTGTAAAAGACCTCGCGGTATGCGCTTGCGGCTCTCAATCTTCTCGTAATGTCATTTGTCGATGGAATCAGGACGCTGTGCAAGCTTTAACGTGTGACGGAAAGAGAAGGATAATATCTTTATCTCACCAACCCAACTCGTGAGGCAACATTTGTATTTAATTACTTCGTTTACAGTCACTTGATTTACGAATCGCTTAATTTGAAAGTGTTGATTTAAGTTTTGATGAGAGTGCCTGCTTTTTCAGAAGTTATAACGACACACGTATATAAATCAGTTTGTTTTTAACGCCTGTAACACGAGATATGTGAGGACATAAAGATATTTATAACACAATTAAATTAATTTTGTACAAATGAAAGTATGTAAGGTAACTGTAGGATGTCGTAAAACACACTATCTGTAGCGCCATAATTTCATTTAAATTCCTACGCAACATCCTCATTCATTATAATTGGTTATAACAGTCTGCCGCGTTGTACACCACAAATTATATTATTATCCTAGTATAACTTCAAGGGTCGTTAATGTGTAAATCGATTACCATGCATGGACCGCCATCACGCTGTCGCATACTAAACGATAAACAAGCGTTATAATCAAAACAATATTAACCTTCCCCATTCCTGTTTCAGACTTGGCGGCAATACGGCAGCTCTTGGAAAGCGAGACAGGAGGCACCACGTGTCCCAGCTGTAACATGCCCTTTGACAAGGGCAAGAAGAGAAAACTGATCGACACTTGTGGGCATGAGCGGTGCTACTCCTGCATGTTCCGGAACGAAGCGTGTCCTTCGTGCGCCAGGAGCAATCAAGCTCAGAGGCGGCCAGTCATGGAGAGGTATACGCCTTCGCCGCAACGGCAGGAACCAGACTGGCAATCCCCGCTGCGTCTGCCTAAACCGCCGAAGCAACCCTCAAGTCTAGCACAAAGCTGTCCCACACCACCTCACACCAGAAGAAGATTCTTCCTCAGCCCCAAGTCATTGCGCAGTCCATTTGGGCAGCGCGCGCGCCATTCGCACGACAACCACGTGCCCCTCTCCGGTAAGTTGTTCGCACGCATTCATATTAGCATATCCGTGGGTTCGAGCGTGGTAGCCGCAGAATTGCATCATTGCGCAAGCGGCTGCACACGCAAGCTGCACTTCATTGATGCCCTCTTAAGCCAAATCGAAATTTCATTCAGAAACAGGCCGTAGCACCTCTCACTTCGATGGCCCGTTTTATGAGTTTTACGAAAACTGCGAGGATCCGCCGAGTAGTAAATAACAGTGAGTGACAGTTGCGACACGCGCGCCCACGCCACTCCGGTGCTGCGCCGGATGTACGTAGGGGTTCCTTAAAGGACCGGTTGTCTGTCTACTGTATTTATTAGTTAAAGTATAATTTCGTACTTTTGCAACGCTGCCCGCGCAGACAGCGGGCCGGCTGTGAACATTATCTCTGTATCTGTTACATTTTCCATTTCCATTAATTATATCATTCCGCTCCACCAGACTTCTTGGGTAATTGAAATATACACTTCGTTCACAGCTGTGGGTTTCTTAATAAACTATTAGTATCAATTCGCCACGGCCCTTGCCCCTTCACGTTTGTACTTAATCTGTCGATTTCCAACGTTTCTATCTGTCGATATGAATAATGGTGTCTTTTACAATTTGTAATGGGTTGTTAATGTGGCGAGGTGCAATTAATTGAGCTTCGAGATTCAATTGGGGATCGTGTGATAGAAATTTTAGTTTACGATTGTGATGATGAATGTGAGAATGTTATACATGAACATGGAGCTCGTTTAACAGGGTTACCGGAGGAAGGGCCTCGGAACGCGGCGTGGCACAGTCTGGTGTTCAATAAGATCAGATCGCTGTGGTCCACGCACTCCTCAGTGCCGCAAGGACTCAACCAATTGACAGGCACGAAGTCTTAATTTTGCATTGGAATGTGGATTATACCGATGTGGCTCATTTAATTGCAAATGTTGGTTTGAGAATCGATTTTACCTCAATAAACTTAACGTTGTCAATGTAATTCAACCATAAAGATTCGATAGTTTTATCAGGTACTGAACACGCGTCGTATAATTTATTGTTTTTTCTGTGAAATGTATCGATTGATGGATCGATTTGTGCAGAATCGATTGTTGCGGTAAATGAACAGATCGGTATTCAGTCCACATTCTCAGCACTCGATCTAGCACGGTCGCCGCCCGATTTTTGCACACCTTATTGCCTGCATCGCTCTGTGCGTTTGACACATAGCTTAGTACCGGTTTTATTTTACTATTGTTTTTTGCATTTTGTGTGGTTTTGTTGAGTTTGTTTATTTACAATTATAACGCTTAAAGAGTTTTGTGTTGGACGTGATTTGTATTTTCATTCGTTTCGACACCATATTTTAATATTATGTTATTTGCACATTTTCCATGCTAACTTAGATCGTTTAAGTGCACAAAAATGTATATTGTGTGTGATTAACTGATGATGAAATCGATTCATATTTTTAATTTCATAACACCACCAAAATTAATTGTTCGAAACATATAACTTTTCACGCATGTCTCATATTAAATGTTCTACTTTAAATAAAGAACAAAATCAATCAATTTAAGGAATCGATAGAATCAGTGTCGAAAGAAACATCGAATTTAAAGGGCGAGAAATAATATTTACCGAGATAACATGAAATTATTATGAAAGTAGATACACAGAATATCGTGAATAGAAAATAAATAGCATTGAATATATATGATTGGAGAAAGGTTATGTTAATTTAATATAAATAACGGTTTATTTGCAGCCCCGGTATTAGCTTCTATTGTAGGAAGAAATTGACTATTACAAAAAGTAATTTTGCTTAACGGGCAATTTCTCGATTTCAATTGTAAATATAAGAGTTTAAATTAAATAGTTTCCATCTATTTGGTTACTGGTCGGTGAGATTTTTATGATGATGAAATGAATTCCAAGATACTGTTTAATATTTGAAAATGCCATTAATTTTGTTATGGCATATTATGAATATTTAAGAATCTACCAGGTTCGACATACTTATGATCTGCTAACCCTTTTTTCTGCGTGGTTTCTCTTAGTCTACTCCTAGAATGTAACCTAAAATATTGTAAGCCATTTATTTTAAAGAGCAACCATGGAGTTTCTTGCCAGATTCTTCTCCATGAAGAGTAGGCTGCCCTTGAAACTGGCAACTAGAGTCACTCCTATAATAAACAATATTAGAATTATGACTATTCATAAGTGCCTAATGGTCTACATGAATAAAAATACTTTGATTTTGATTTTTAGAATGCTCAAACTAATTAACCAGTCTTGTAACGAGAACTAAATACTACCTCTTGATCTTGATAGATGTCACTACCGTCTAAGACAGTTCAATGTAGAAGTTAATTTTATTAACATGAGTGTCTACAAAGTAATTGGCAGAGCTGCTGATGTATCTAACCAAAAGGTTGTAGGGTCAAATCCTACAAATTGTATCTCAAGATATTGAGATAAGAACTCTTGATCAACTACTAGTTAAAAATGTAGTTATCTATCAAACTATCTTGCAGTTAATAAATCCGCTATCACCTACGCTCACATAAATTATATTATTAAACAAAAGTTGCATTGACAAGAAGCCATACAATCTAAAGCTGATATTAACTTAAATCTGTTTCAATCCAATAATAATACATGTTATTTGCAGTTACACAAATATCAACTCTATACACGAATAAATAAAGTTGATGTTAGAGTCACTTAAGTAATTGAAAAGGTCATAAAATTATCAAACTTGCAGACGAAATTTAACTTTAACAGTACGCTCTAAAGTTCATTTTTATATGAACTTTAAATACTACTAAGATAATTTTATATAGATTATGCTAATCTTGTTCCTATCGAACAAGGACCCGCCCTCAGTCTGTTTCTTTTGGTGACAAGGCAACTCCTGCGCACTGCCTACGTAACAGATACAAAATGATACAACTAGTCTGTTATTTTGTTGTGTAATTTGTTGATGATGCACTGAATTGGGATTCACATTTGTGTCTGTTTAATTTATTTTGGTGGTTCAGTTTGTGTGGTGGGTCTAATGGTAGCACGCGCGACTGCTGAGCACGAGGTCCTCTGTGCGATCCTCCAGTCGTGAAAAGTGTTATTAGGGTCATTAGGAAATTCTCAGGAGCATGGAGTGTGGAATTATGCCCAGTTAAGTGCAATTGGCTCGCCCCTTATTACATGCGAATTAATAACATAGCCGACAAAACGTGGGTGTACCTCTGCCTACCCACTCTGGGGAATACAGGCGTGTGTCTTTGTTATGTTATAATATTTATTGATAATATTTTCTTCAAGCAAAAACCTGCGAACCTCCAATTACATTTACCTTAAAAGCAAATGCCCTGCAGTTTCATAAGTATACCTACCTAATATAATTCTTAGTATACCATTCATTGACACACTGAGCTGTTTCTCGTTAAACAATAGTGTAAGAGGACTCCAAACTGAAACTTGAATAAAGAAACGAGAGGTTGCGTATGATTTGCGTGCGTGTAAACAATAATTAATGACTATAATAATAATTTTATCCTTCAAAAATTTGGGTCATAATTCAACCTAGATACTCGGGCAAATTTCTAGTCGCTCGAGCTGCTAGTGACAATATCGAATAACCCTCCTTTTTTTTGTAGTCGGGTAAAAATCATCGGCTCCGTACAAGGGTGGACCTACCATCTGAGATGGTTGAATTTTTTTGCCATTAACCGGGCACAATTCCAAACTCCGTGCTGCTACTGAGAACTTCCTGATGGAAAAACCCAATAACACTTACACTTAACTTACACAACACTAACACTGCCCGACCCGGGGATCGAACCCAGGACCTCGTGCTCAGCAGTCGCACTTGCTACCACTAGACCAACGGGTTGAATAAAGAAGAGAATTTCGATAACACGGGCTTCGAATAGCTTAGTAGCAAAGCTATCGGAAGCTAATAGTAGGTCACGGATTCAAATCCCGCTCGTAATCGATTTTTTTCTTTCTACAAAAATTTCGAACTTTAGAGTTCGCATAGTTTGCATAAATACTTCATAAAAATGTTAATGTATTAATAATAGACCAATTCTCTTACACCACGTTCCCAACGAATATGTACATTTAAGTAACTTTTCTAAAAAAGACTGTAAGAAAAGGGAGACCAGAAGAAAAGAAAAAATATAAAATAAATTAAGTTGTCAAATTAATCTTACCTATTTCTTATTTTTTATTACTATTCTTACCTATTGTGTAGGTAATGTCATGGAAGAATGACACACGCCTCTATCCATGTCGTATAGTCTACTAATAATGGGACGAACATAGAGTATTCAAGAAAATATACATAGAGTGATAACGTCAACCACATTGCCTTGTGCGGAGCGCAAGCAGGTCTCACCATAGAAATGCTAAAATGTCATTTTTTCAAATTATGTTTTCTAGACGTTTTTCAAAATTTAACTCAGCAGTTAACCATGATATAAGCTAAAATGTAACTTTTTCGCCCGTGAAGCTTAGTTGAACCGCAGTTGATCGAGGTATGATCGCAAACGGAGCTCGTGTCGCGGCCGCGTTGTTCATACCCGTGCTCACAGTTCATACTTCTATAGGGTTGCTCTATATCTTCTTATATACTCTAAGGGGACGAAGGTCAAAAACATCGCTCAATACCCAAGTTACTAGACTAGATTGTCTGCTGTGACCGAAATTCGTCATACTTCTTGTGGGAAGCTCCGACCTAGCTGGCTACCACCCACTGAACAAGTAAACCACTAAGTTGACTAAGCTAACTTAACCTTGTTTTTGTGATGTTAAAGGTCATTAAAAAAAGAACTACGCAACGCGTATTGTACGCACTGATAGCCTAGTGATATGACCGTCGACTGACAAGTCAGAGGTCTCGAGTTCGATCCCAAGGCGCACCTCTGACTTATCGTAAGTTATGTGCGTATTATAAATTAATTATCAGTTGCTAAAACGGTGAAGGAAAACATCGTGATGAAACCAGCACACCTTAGAGATTTTTCAATGGTGTGTAAAGCCATGTCAGAGGCCTACGGGCGGTTTAAAATCTGACACCAGGTTGTTTATCAACCATATGATAAGAAGACAAAGAAGAGTGCGCAGTCTTTTAAGTCCACAGAGGTCTTCCAAATCGGAAGGCAACGCGATACTAAAAAACGATACTAAAGCTTGCCCACACTGTAGTAAATTAGGTGCGATCGCACTCGATACATCGTTCCGTCGCTCGTGTGAAACAACATGTAGTTCGATCATGTTACATGATTGTTTACACGATACGTATAAACGCCAGCACCTGAAGCTATCTGAAACTGTCAAATTTTCCCAATCAATTTTAAACCTAAGGCTTTAGCAAGAAAGTTGAAAATGTATTAAAGAAATTTGACAGATTATAGTAGCTTGATGTGCTAGCGTATGTACATGATTATCTACAGATTGAAATTAATACAAATTAATTTAGTGTCGCCTGAAAATTATAAAAGTAATCAATATCTGAAGAATTAATTTAAATTAGCCAATGAAGAAGTTGGTTAAACAAAGACGGCACTATCTGACATCCGTAACCCAAAAGGAGACGATATTTTAAGGTTACATCAGGTGTCAGCATTTTATGTGGATATTGACTCCCTATAACGACTGTCTAAGATCTGATAACTGGAGCCAACGGCTTGACGTGCTTTTCGAGACATGAAGCAGATAATTAATTTAAAATACGCACATGACTTACGAAAAGTCAGAAAGAAAAGGCGCGGACCTTAGATTTGAACCTGAGACTTATTAGAGTTAGCAGCCCAACGGTCATAACACTAGGTTATCACTGTCAAGAGGTGACACAGACAACGGGGTTTTAGTCGGTATGCTGGCCGCCTACCATCTCTAGGCCGGAGAGCCCGACATAACCGTCTCGCATCCCCGAGCGGGACGGTATGCATAAGGCGCATTTCCCCTTCTGCTAAAAAAAAATAAAAAAAAAGGTTATCACTGTCACAAGTCAAATGAACTACTGTCTTGAAGGATTGATGGATCAATAAAGATGAACTAAAAAATGCCAATGTTCAGAAGTGACATTTCAAACATTTATGAATCTAATTTGCTAAAAAAGTGAAAAGCACGTTTTACCATTTCGCCAACTGTCGCAACATTTTTATCATTATCAAGATGGGAAGCTAATTCTCGACTAACATACTTGGTAGGCAAAGCTGGACTGAATCGTGAAACCCTGACGTTTAAATACATGATTATGTATTGCGTATCTAATGTGCGACCTTGCCAGTCTACAGGTTATATAAAGGTATAATCAGAACAATTATGTCACTCAAGGTATCACAAATTGAGCATATTCATAGATGTCATGGTCATACATACATACACTTACACATAGAGCTTTTTGATACAAAAAAGTCACGATAAGAAATAATATTACAATAAGCACAGATTTTTCCTAACTTTTTCTTTTTCTTCTTACCTTAAAGAAGGTTAAAATATAATACGACGTCTAAAGGAATTATTTAAATTGGCCAATGGATGACAAAGATAAAAGAGGTTAAAAATTGCAGTTTAAAAAAATTACCACAATATACCTAAATGATGACGTCATTTCTTTTAACGTTTGACGTGACGAACTCCAAACAAATCGTTTCGTTTATCATTTTAAAAGTTCGAGAGCTTATAACTTCGACATTAAATTACCTATTTTAAGCCTCAGTACATCGTTGTGGTAATAGTTTCTACACAGCGACCAAAATAGTGGTATGGTTAGGTTAATAGCTTTATCAAGAGTTCTTTAATAATACATTGAAATGGATTAATCGCTTAATTTATTACCAGTGGGAACAGAATATCTTCTAGGAACGTTTTCCCAGCCGTTCCCCTTTTTTCCTACTCCTAGTTAATAACAAAACCATATATTCTGAACTGTAAGTAACGTTATATCAAAACCTAATGACTCCCCGGGAACCAGCTTTCCCAGCGTGAGAGTCGATAGTTTTTGTCGATAACCACATCCCATGTCCCGACACTAGTGATCAATGAACTAAAAGGATTGTCTGTGTTTTTACTAGAGAGACTATGTATCGATGTTGTCGGTTCTGTAAGATGAATGATCTTATGAATGATTCTGTACGTGTGTGTGTTTTTATACAAAACTTGTGCAATCAGTCAATCAGAAACGCAGTCGTGATAGCCTAGTGGTAGTTGGACTGCCAAGTCTAAGGTAGGTTCGGAACCCAGGCACGCATCTCTGACTTGATTAATGTGCGTATTTGAAATTAATTATCACTTGCTAAAACGGTTAAGGAAAACATCGTGAGGAAATCAGCACACCTGAGATTTTTCAATGGTGTACTTATCCATGTCAGAGGCTTAAGGCGGTTTAATCTCTGACACCAGGTTGTTCATCAACAATATGATGAAGAACAGAAACGCAAGCTGCCTGATTATTTCATCTTTTTTATTATTTCAATCTTTCACTTCTAGTTATTCATATCTCAACTTTAAATGAAATTAAACGAAATACTTTTTTTTATTTTCATCTTGTCGACTCTAATAGTAGCAAGTACGACTGCTGAGCACGAGGTTTTGGGTACGATCTCGAGGTTGGGCAAAGTGTTATTGGGTTTTTCCATTAGGAAATTCTCAATAGCAGCACGGAGTCTAGAATTATGCCAGATTAATGGCAAAACATGGTGCTCTACATACACCTCTGCCTCTGCTTCTGGGAAATACAAGCGTGAGTCTATGTATTTTCATCTCCATAACTACAGTGCCTTGCGTGTTATAGAGATCAAACCACTTCGTGATATCTCGACGATTATAATCATATAGGTACTTAAGTCACAGCACTTCCTTTTAAAAGCTAACAGATAACCTTTCACGCTAGCTGACACCAAATGTGTGTACAACAAATGCCAAGCCTTCAGTAAAAGGGCTGGCATTTTGTTAAATGTCTTCATTTGCCGGGAAGACACTTGAATGGACTCATTAATTTATCTTTTAGCTAATGCTGTCATCTCTACATTACTTGTAATTAAGCTTCTAGTATAGATTTGGGTATCACAGTATTATATACATCTTGCTGGAAAAATTACATTTAGTAACCTTAAAGATAATGAAAATGAAAATATTTAAATAAAAAAACTCTCAGATAATGAAAATATTTGAATAAGAAACAACTGATTCGGGTGTGACTTGAGCCAGCGATCTTTGGTACTTATGTAATTATGGTACTTATTGTTTACAGATAATTTCATTTAAAATCTGTACTTTTTTTGGCATAAGGATTGGTGATTCATAAGAGTACTTTAATCTTCTATTGGAGATGAAAGTGATCTCCTATTAGAAATGGAAGTATTCTCCTATAGTGATAGATCATAATATATACATATATAGATATAGTGATAGGTAGATTGAAGTACTTACAGCTTGGCAAAAAATATTCTGAGGCGGTGTCAACTGAAACTAAAAATAAAAAATTTAAAAACTTAATTCATGAGTACTAAAAAAGCTTAAAAATGATTAATTTTTTTACGACAACAATTCTTCTAAGATGTAAGTACGAAATAACTTGTAATATTTTGAATTGTAGTATAAGAATCGTTTCGAAAGATCTTTTTTGTCGAACTGTATAGTACCTAAAGCTATTCTGGGGACTTTGGATCCTATTAGAGTTCAAAGCAAAATTCTGCTGAACAATTTTATTGATTTACAGCGGCCCAGTACTATTGAAAACAAAACCCTTAATTACAGCATTAATACCAACCTCCCGAATGCCCTAATCTATAAAAATCGCAACTATAAAAACTCACGCTGTCTTCACAGCTCTACCGCAACCGTATCGAGTTGTAATCTCGGAACTGCGACCCTGACGTTCCCACGCTAAGTTTCCGCACCTGTGGAGTTCTCTGCTTACACCGGACACATACGACCGGTATACTACTCCAATATTGTAGAAACACTTGTATAAATAAATGAGTTTCAACATTGTTTAAAATAAGTATACGTATCCAAATATATTATCATTTTTGTAAAGCATTCATGCATGCGATGTGAACACTAAAATTCTCAAATTTATGGGCAGTACATTTTCCCTACAAAGAAGTTCGTAGATATAATTATTTAATAAGAAAATTTGAAAAAACAACTGATACGGATGGGATTCGAATCCACGATCTTCGACGTACCGTGTCGACGCTCTAACCGCTGAGCCACCGTATCCCACCGGCACCAGTCGAAACTTCAAATCTCTTTTACACGCCTAGGGCGTGTGGCGACATCTATCGGAATACATTACTTATCCCGACTCGGTGCTCCAAACTTTGCAGTTTTAGTAGACACCGATGCGATATTACCAATTTTTTAAATATTTTTGTAAAGTTCAAGTTTGTGAATATTTCTCGAGAATTGAAAAGCTCTTGGCAGTATAAACAGACCCACTAGCTTGGCAAGCGTGTGGAATGTGGATAGAGCATAAGTTTTTCAATTCCAATATCGTAGTTTTTTACCAAGTTTTTGTTTCACGTAATTTTCCCACTTGTGAACAAATATTAGAATAGATATTCACTAAAAAGCTTAAAGAAGAAAATGAACATTCCCAACCGCCTGATGTGTTAATTCATTTCCGTTTCTCGTCAACAATTAATTTTTAACACACAATGAGAATTATGAGAACGATTCGTAAACAGAATCTCATTTGTGAAATGGATGCTTCATCAGACGTTTTTTAATTTGATGTTAAATGTCATGAGAATACTAAGACAAAGGATGTTTAAAACAGTGATGAAATTAATGATCTTTTTGTTAAAAATTGTATAACATTTTTTTTTAAACATTTATGGTTGCATATGCGATATAAACTTTAAAGTTTGAAATTTTTGTAGAATGGAAAAAATGATTACTATCAATATTTGAACCTTTGATCCTAGTCAAAATCGCCAGCCTAATCCGAATTATCTTCTACATTCAATCGTTCTAGACACTAAATAAAAGATATTTATCTGAATCCTTATTCCGATATAACATTTGAATTTTTTTTATTAATATTTTTGTTCGAAGCAACAGAAATTTTTGAACCATCACAAATAGCATCATCGCTCACCATCAAGTGAGATAGAAGAGTACCAAACATGAGCCTATCAATTATTCAAAAAAAAATACTTAAAAAAAAAACTTTTTTTAAAATAAAATTATTTCTGAACAGCCAAAAATGTTCTTTGTGACTCTCTCCAATGGTATCGATTCAAAATTAGAACATAAACTTAGGTACTTGCGAATCTGAGACTATTAAACTGCGCAAAAGATATTATTACAAAAGTGTGCGTAAACACAGGTGTGCACTTTCGATTCCTTTAGACTCATAGTCCGATGGGATGGCAATCCGACACCTCCGAAAAGATATCAGGCGCTGATATGAAGGCTTTATGTGCTCCCCGAGCCACGGAGAAAAAAACCTATTTAATACTACAGAGAAACTTTTTCATGTTTATACAATATCTATAATTTTTAACTATGTATAATTATAATCATAATTGTTGTTTTTTGACTTTTTGTGTGTAAGATTGCACGATTGTATGCATGGAGTTCACATTATTATGATTTTGTTTATATCTGATTTTATGTGTTTGTGTTTATTCAAAGTTTACATGACAGACGGCATGTGTGTAACAATTGTTACATTCTTTTTTTGTTATTTGAAGATTTACTATATTATTCCACAAAATGTGAGAATTTTTCATTCGTATTTCTTGTTCAAAGCATCAGTTTTGATTGAACAATTTGCATATTGTTTACAAAGAATTGATCATCTACAGACTTTAGATAGACTTGAACTTACTATTTCCTCTCTTCCCCTAGACGATGAAGGCGGTCACATCAAGCAAGGCTACGAGTCTCGAAGACAGAATGACCTGTACATGCGACTTGGTCTGCTGCTGGGCGAGCGGCGCGGAACAAGGAACAAAGCTAGAGACAGCTGTACCTCGCTCGCATCGCTCGACGCTCATACCTTGGCTTCACATAATACCAGCCCAGTAAGTATTCCAATCAAGGAGTACACATCATTTGCTATTTGTAAAACTTAACTTAATTATAAGACTTCGCACATTTAAGGTTCCATACCAAATGTAAAATATAAGCCATCCAATCTGATTTATCTATAAGTATATTGGTATTTGTTAGTGAAATATATACGTAAGTATTAAAATTAACTGCAAATTCAAATTCATAGGTCAAGGGAAGTGAAATTTTTTGTTTTTTTTCTTTCCAGGTATCGACCCTCACTGGTTCCTCAGAAGTTGAGGTAGCGACTCCGTTAGGTCGCGATTCCTTAGGCTCTCTAGCTTCCATGTCACTGTCAGCTGCCAGCAACTGTTCTTCGTCAAGTCCTGGAAGTAGGCGGCATTCAGTTAACAGTAAGTTTTCTTAAATCACTACACATTAACATAAATAGGTAGGATATTATAGAATACTTTCCGTATTAGACGTGTGGTCTCCAGTATTAACTTGATATTATTAACTTGATTCGCCATTACTCTCAATTAATAAAATAACATCTTGAAATATCTTGGACTATGATTGGAACTCAAAAATTCTTAAGGGACTCCGAAAATATTCCACGGCTACTGAATTATCGGATTCCTAACAAATTATCCTTCAAAAATCTGGCACAACTAATTAGTTAGTTTCCTAATCATCTATTTCTTATTAAGCCCTTAGTTCTTAGAGATTGGGCTCGTCATTAAGATACCACGCCCCTGAGCTTTCTGGATGCCGATAATAACCGCTCCTTAAGAATAGTTATTGGCTTTTGACATGAGAACAACAGCAGACCTGATAAGTTTGTTTTTTTTTCGAACCTTTACGATACAACTAATGAGTTTGTCAATAGTTATGAACAGGGGTCGTAATATGACATTTATTATCGCCTTCCTGCTTTAAGTGAGTTATTATCTACAAGTCGTCTAGAGAGGGAGACAACGATAATGCAGCGAGTATATCTTTTCAGTTCATTTAAAGACTCTTGCAACTTCCTTTTTTTCCAGCGCTTCAAAGCGGCAGATCTGACGAACTAACGCGAATGTCAAGCGGATTTTTCAAGACAAGGAAAACAGCAGCCAGACGATCCGCCAGGCTGAACAGCAAGCAAACATCAACATCATCAGAAATCAAAAAAGGTTTATTGTTATTCCAAATTAATATTTTTTCACTCACTACAACAACAGTAACGACCTTACAGCTCATGAATTATTTGCCGTAATAGGATTTGCAATTAAATTTTTATAATAATTTTTGCCAACTTTGATAGCTAGGAGGTAACTTTTTGCTGATTACGAAATGGAATTAGGACAATGAGTTGCAAGTTTGGATAAGTCTTTATTTATAAATGCACATTTGCATGTTTCTCATGTATTATGTGCATTAAGCGTCTTAGCGAATATCCTAACGAGACTCTGACGGTATCTATTGCAACAAGATAATGTAGGAAATCTGACAGAGTGGATCCGTTTGCCGACAATTTATTCGTACTTGTAAATGACAGTTCCAATTTAAATATTACATCTAAGTGGCTACTGGTTTGTTTTTAGATAGCACACACCTTAATACTAATCCTAACTCGCTCCTTATTAACAGTGATCTATATTCTGTTTTTACTACATACAATCATAAACTTAAGGATTAATTTGAACACTTACAAAATTATTCAAAATTTAAAATCGTTAAAGTTTACTTACTTGTTAAAGAAACAAATATTCTAACGCACCTTTTTGTAACAGGTGCTGGACAGGCGCCATTCTTAGTATGGTTATCTACGTTTCAGACGGATGAATCTTCATACGTTTGCATTCTATCTTTTACAGTACATCCATCACCACAACTGACTCTTCGTCCATTGTTCTTCGAAGTACCATCCACTGACAACCAAACATTCTTTTCTGGACGACAGTGGCTCATGAGGGATATGGAAAAGGCCTTGGATTCCAGTTCTTCTGGTGAGTACATTTAATTTTACCAGAGCCTTTATCATTGACCACGTAACTTAATTATTGCAAAAATCCTTATATTACTAGTTAAACACTGTTAAATGAAATCAAAATGGCTTTGTAACTCATCAACGTAAAGTGGTCACATGGTTATCCCAAACAATAGAATTTGCTAGGTATATATTTGCTGTCTGGTGTTCAAAGTATTAAATGATAGACACAAACTCTCCCTTTCCACCATATCTCTTACTTCATCTGAATCTTCTCCTACAGGTATTCTAGTATCCGGTTGTCCAGGCACTGGGAAGACAGCTCTGATCCTTCAATTGGTAGAATACTCCTGCTTCGGTAGAAAGAGGAACTGCGAGTATGAAGAGTTGAGAGAACAGTATCTGACTGTTCAGGACAGGGAGATGCTTCCCGAAGAGCTCACCATGGGCATGTTCTCCCATCTGGCATCGCATGTTGTGGCTTATCATTTTTGTCAGGTGAGATCAATAATATTTATTATTTAAATACAAATTAATTTGATATATTCAAAAACAAAAGGTCTTTAAAATCAAACAACACAAGCATTTTAATTTATTTCATTTTCAGGCTGATAACAACAGCACTTGCCTTGTGGGTGAATTTGTGCACTCTCTCGCAGCTCAGCTCTGTCAGGCTCCAAGACTCCAAGCGTACAGAGAATACCTTCTAAGCGAACCTCATCTTCTTGGTTGTCTATCTCTCAAAGAATGCATCGCGGATCCAGACTTAGCCTTTATGAGAGGCGTCATCGAACCTCTCATAATCTTACGGAGAAATGGAAGCATAGATACTTCTAACAGCATCATTCTTGTAGACGGGCTTTGTGAAGCTGAGTATCACAGACCGGACCATGGTTATACCATTGCCTCATTCTTGGCTAGGCATGTACCAGAAATGCCTTCATGGCTCAAGGTTGTGGCTACAGTTAGGACACAATTTCTGGAACTAACAAAGCAACTGCCGTACACCAGACTTAGTCTAGATGAATCAGACAATGTTCACAAAGATCTCCTAGAATATTTCAACACAAGACTCCAAACAGCTCCAATTATTGAAACAAACATCAAATGTTCGACAGGAAAATCTGAAGGAGTACATAACTCAGTGATGAAGTTCGCTCAATACGTACTACATCTGAGCCAAGGCTCATTTTTGTTCCTAAAATTAATTTTAGACTTACTCGAAAGAAGTCACATCGTGGTGAAATCGACAAATTACAAAGTAGTGCCAATATCACTAGCACAAATCTTTTCATTGCAATTCAATCTAAGATTCCCTACAGTACAGTCGTTTGAGAAAGTCACTCACATCTTAAGTGTTTGTTTAGCAGCTTTATATCCGTTAACATTGGTAGAAATTTACTACTCAGTAAATTCCTTATTGGTAAACACTTTCTTACCGTGGGACGAATTTTGTCACAGATTTGAATCCCTCACAGACTTTCTCGTTAAAAGAATCGACAATACCTACATGTTCTTTCACCCATCGTTCAGGGAATGGTTGATTAGGAGAGACGATAACGAAAGCCCAAAATTTCTATGTGATCTGAGAGCAGGACATTGTGGTATCGCATTCAGACTATCCAGAGTACAAGCACCATTGGATTCAGAGAAGACGATGGAGTTAGGACATCACATTTTGAAAGCCCATATGTACAGAAATATGGGACCAGCACAGTTGGGTTTATGCCCAAGAGATTTGCAAGCAATGTTGGTAGCAACTAGTTCCGCCAATGTCGGTGAAGCAATTGCCAATTTGAGAAACATCTACACTCCAAATGTCAAAGTGTCGAGGCTAATGCTCTTAGCTGGTGGATCTCCGAATCAAATCTCTGAATGTCTCGGCAATGCTCCATTACTTTGTATGTATTCCTATCAGGGAATATTAGCAATGGTTGGGCTGTTGATTGAATTTGGTGCTGATATGGAAATGACAAATTCTCAAGGATGTACAGCATTATCTTTGGCGTGTCAAAGAGGACATACTGATGTGTCAAGGAGACTTATAGCAGCAGGTAATTATTGACACTTTCTACTATGACAAATCTCAATAAGAAAATATAAGAGCTCGCTCTAAATACTTTATCTGCAAAAAACATATTATAATACTTAAAAATATTAATTTAAATACCTACATTTTTTGCAGGTGCATCACTCAGTCACACAGATACTGCTGAACAGACGCCTCTTGTGCATGCAGCGAAGAATGGTCACAGAGATACCGTTATCTACCTACTGGGATGTCAAACTGGTAGAGATGATAGAAACTCTTTAGATATCGATGACGGCAACATCGAACAACTGGTGCCAGGTTCTAGACACGCACTGATAGCTGCCGCTCAAAATGGACATTTGGATATTGTTGAATACTTGCTGGACACTGCTGAATTAATAGTAAGTGAAGATAGTGCATTCGTTTTTTTACAATTTATAAATTCCAATTACATTTTGTTATATATTAATTTCTTTAACATACTTTCATAAGTGAAAACCCTTAATTTTTCTTCTCTAGCCTGACGGCATTTGTCCAGTAACGGGT
The DNA here is from genome assembly GCA_936450705.2 of Protodeltote pygarga. Lineage (NCBI taxonomy): Eukaryota > Metazoa > Arthropoda > Insecta > Lepidoptera > Noctuidae > Protodeltote > Protodeltote pygarga. Next base: position 2,214,700 of record OW388257.2, on the reverse strand, counting down.
GAAACTGCACTCACAGCGGCTTGCTCATCTGGCAACGCTGCTATCGCCGACGCTCTTCTTATCCGAGGAGCAACACCATACTCTTTAAATGCTCGACAACTATCCCCGTTAGCACTAGCAGCTAAAAACGGCAGAACAGCTCTAGTATTAAGACTATTGGATTCTGGTGCTGATGTGATGGGGTCTGGAGGAAAGATTCCGTTGATATTGGCAGCTGCTGAAGGACATGCTGATGTTATTGAGATGTTATTAGATCATGGTAATTTGAAAGCAGTTTGAGATTTATTTTGTTATGGTAATGAAATTTAAAATATAACAGTCTGATTTTTGTAAAAGTATCTGAAATACTTATATTATTGTTTTACATACACTAATAACATAATACTAATTCATGGATAAGTTTCATTTTAGAAGTTTTTGATGGACAAAACCAGTAACTTTAAATCTATAAATTCAGGTCCATTAATTCAACAACACTGTCAATCATTATTTCTGTTAGGTGCTGATCCGGATGCTGTGGACGCTGACGGAATTTCTCCCTTAGGCTGGGCATGTCTTAGATCTAAAATACCAACAATGGTAGTTCTACTGGACAAAGGTGCTACCATAGGTAAGAATTCATGTTTGAGTGAACATTCTACAATAAATTTGTTTCCAACGTCTTAAATATATTTATTCTTAAGTTTCGCTACTTTAATAATAGTTTTCTACTAATAAAAAAAAAAAAGATAAAATATGTTTTGTAACCAACTTGTTGTGTACCCGTTTATCAACTTGATAAAACTACTTTAATTCTCACAAGCCCGGTTGGATTTGATGAATTCATTATCTGGTAGTAATTTTTTGCTAATTTCAACAATCTTTTTCAGATCAACCAGATGGCAGCGGTCGTACACCATTGGGACTAGCATGCGGTGGGCCGTCAGAACTTGTTGATATATTGCTGGAGAGAGGTGCCTCATTGGAAAGGGTGGACCATAGTGGACTAAGACCTTTAGACAGGGCCATCGGTCAGAGGAATGTTCCCGTAAGTGTAACTATTACGCTTATAAATATGTGTATTACATTATTTTTAGTGTGTGTTAATTTTGAAGAAGAAAGGTGAAATTTTGTTATTAGGTTTATTATTTTGTGTTACAACACATTTCTTTTTTAGGTCGTCAATTGTTTCCTGAGGAAGGGCGCTAAACTTGGCCCGACCACATGGGTTATGGCTTCAGGCAAACCAGAATTCATGTAAGTTACCATTTTTTCCCAATTACAGTTTTGAATACAAACATAAATGAAACTTAGAGAACAAAGATTCTTACAATTTTATTTATTCCTGCCACATTAGATAAAAAAATATTTCATCTTATTTATAAAGCAAGTTTATAAAAATAGTAATATTTTATTAAATTAATATTCTTCTCTATTTAGGCTAATACTGCTTAACAAATTGCTAGAAGACGGGAACTTGTTGTACCGCAAGAACCGACCATCAGAAGCGGCCCATAGATACCAGTACGCGCTGAAGAAAATCAACCCACTGATCAGTGATGAAGGGTTAACGACACCAATAACCCAGCCAGTACCACAGGAACACGTATCAGCGTTTGTACAATTGAAGACAAACTTACTGCTGAATTTGTCGAGGTGTAAGAGGAAATTAAATGTGAGTAAAATATATTTCTAAAAGCATTTATTATTTATAAATGCTTTCATTCCTGTTTTAACTTCTAATTTTGTCAAAAGATCCATTCCAATATTAAAGCAACAAAGAAATTCTTGATAATGTATCATTTCATAATAATTAATTTCTAACAACTTTACAGGAACCATCAGAAGCATTAGACTTAGCAGCGCGTGCCTCCATCCTGCGTCCAAACGCCTTCGAATGCGCCTACGCCATGGCTCGAGCCATCCTCGCCCTCAACAAGCCTTCAGAAGCTCTACCGCACGCCAGAAGAGCCTTACTCCTCGCCCCAACTACAGATCTATCAGCCGTACGAACTTTAAAGGCTCTGCAACAAGAGATTCTCACAAGGATCAATACTGGGTCCCATAGTCTAAACGGAGATACGCGATCTATGAGAAACTTTGACACAATTAGTCTTAATATGCCATAATGTTATAAAATTTTCAATAACCAGGATTTACGTACAAAAATAGATAGTGAGCATAAGAAATTAGGAACTCATAACCCATCGATTTACAAATATTTGTATATTCTACACTACATTTTCAATTCATTTATTTATGATTATTTCATTCTCACCGCCATTACAGATTGTGTCTAAATGTATGAGATCATATTATTTATCATTCTCTAATGGAATATCATCTTTTGTCTAAATATATTTCACTTAATAATTCTTTAGATGAATTATTATGATTGTAAAATATAATCTAGGACTTCGAACGAACGAACTTTATAATAGGGACAGAATATTGTATTTGTATAAAAGAATGTTTTTTTATACTTTATTGTTGTTATAGCATCTTTAAATTTTCTTTTTATTTTATTTTCTATGATAACTTAGAACTATAAAGTCGCTAATATTGATACTATTGAGCAAATTGTTAGTAACACTAAAATGAATGATTTATTGCAAATATCTTACAATTGAAGATCCTTTATTCCCTAAATATTATATCCTTAAGCGTCCGTAACCTATCTTATGTGTGTGTTTATATTAATAATAATCATTAAAATTAATAACAGTTTTTATTAACTTACTAATGTTTATTAAATGATGTAATGACATGTAAATATGTAATTCTTCCTATTACAACATAAGTATTTTGACAATGTACAGTGTCTTAAAAGTAATTAGCCTTTTAGCCTCGAATATAATCGTGTTTATGAATATTAATCGCTTGCCATTTTTTTATTCAAATGCTTTAATTTTATTTTCGTCTTTATAAAAATAGAAAAAATCTAAAAAATTGGTGCCTCGATGACTTTTCGTTTCATTTGCAATCTATTCTTAATATTGTTATTTTATTCAACTTTGAGTGAAACTCATAAGCCACTTTTCTTGCTATTTATAATTTATTAAAAATATTAGAGTGAGTTGAGTATGTGAAAATAATTAGGGTTTATGAGTTATGTAATGGATTTTTTGTTTGTGTTGGATGTATCTATATAAAAAGAGTGATGTATGTTATATTTACTAGTTGATAAATAATTTTATTTATTTTTTAATCCTTAAATGTGCAAAGCCGAAATAACTGGCACATAAAAAATCTAAAGTTAATTTTATAGTAATAATAAAAAATCCATGTAAAACAATTTTTCTTTAGAATAATTTAACTTTAAAATTACACGTAGTCTAAAGAAAATGGTTTTTGCGTAGCGTTTATGAATCAAAAATACACAATAGAATATTTAAATTATGAAAAGCCTGGCCTTCTTTTTTTAAATTTCTAAGACTGACGATAAAATTTTGGTGAAAATTATACCTAAATGAAACAATTACTTTTAGTTATGATAGTGTAAGCAATATTTTAAGTACAATACTTACTCAGGCAGTACATTTTTATGATTGTATTAAATATTTTTTTCATATTGCTTCAAATTTGTTTTTAATTCACTACCTTTCTTTAAAAAGGTTCCTTTATCCTACAAAATTGAAAAGCAAACATATCAGTTTGATTGGAACAAGAACAAGCCTTCATACAAAAAAAAATTGCCTAAATAAAAATCAATTTAAAGCAATTTTTATGAAAGTTATCCAGATAAAACTAATAATTTTGCAATGTTATTCTCCTTAGATTGGTTTTATTGTGATTTTTTTTTACTACATTCATTGATAATAATAGGGTTGTTGACTAAAAAAAAATTGATAATAGTATAACTACTACCCGTGCGTAAAAATGGGATTGAAAATGGCGCCAGAACTATTTGCTTCTCGCTCTCGCTCGTTAGTCTCTATAACTCTGATACAAGTTTATTTATCAACCATACCATAGAGAACAAAAAATAATTATTATAAAAAGAATAAAACAAATATTTTTTAACTTATTTATATTTTTTAAACCTACTTATTCTAATGTATAAAATTATTCAGGCTTTAACATATCTATCAGAAAATCTATCATGGAGGCTTAAATCCAAATAGGAGTAATATTATATACAGATTTGTAAACTTTAGGGACAGTATAGGTAGAAGGAAGAGGAGTAGTTGTATGGTGCATTGCTATCTGTTCATGTAGAGAAAATGGATTGCTCCGAAGCACACCATCATTATAAGGCTTTTGATACTGACTATATTTAGGCCCCATATATACTGGTTGTAAAATCAAAGGCCTGTTCGAAGCAGGTTTGACGTCAATAATTTTGACGGGAGGAGCGTCTTTGGAATTCAACATTCCAAATTTAAATAACGGTTTTTTGACAGTTTTCGAATACTTCTTTCGAATAACCCGATCTATTTTGGCAGTTGTTGGCTGATCAGGCATAAATACGTGATGGTAGTGATTTAGAATTTCTTCTAATTTCTTTTTTGTTACGTTTTTGTTTTCTGTTGGTGCTGAGTACGTTAGCGCTGTGAAGATTTTGTTGCATTGGGTCGTGTTCCTTCGTTTATTGACGGGACAAGTCTGAAATGGAAGTTTAGAATAAAATTGCATGATTTGAAATATCCTTATTACATACATAGGTTATCTCTCCTATTAAAAAAAATGGCCAAAGCCCGGTTTCTGGAATGGACGTCCAGGTTACAAGGCTATTAAAAAGTATAATTGTTTTCAGTAGGTAAATAACAAACAGTAAACAAAAGTTACTGGTGATGATGAGCACTACAGCTTAGGTGGACTATAAAACAGTGGACACCGCGAGTAGCAAATCGATTCATTAGCAGACCAGCAGCCAGATGGTGTTATCGCCGGAAAAACCTAGAGATCAGTGAGTCCAGGAAAAATTGGCGCAAGGGAGGTACTTATACCCAGCAGTAGGTCATACTTTTAGATTTTTTTTTCTGATATGTGGCAATCCACAGCACTTATTTTATACGTAAACGTAGATATATCTATTTGTATAAGAAGATGATTCTTTTCTAAAGAAAGCACGAGACGCTCGAAATGGCAATAATGGTCACTCATCCAAGAACCGACCGCGTCAAGCGCTGTGATCAACCTTAGTGATCGCCACGAACCACGAGCGCTTATAATGTTCGATATTATAATACTCACCATTAACATAGAATCGATGACATTCAACAATTTTTTTTGCGAGTTGCAATGTTCTGAATACATTGGTATATTTATGAAAGCGCTCATATAAATGTCTAGAAGTGCTGCCCATTCAACATTGTTTGTCGTGAACTGTCGAACCCTGTCCTTCATCTTGAAATAGTCCATGAAATCGTATTTGTTAAGGACGCCCATTTTATTCAACAAACATATGGTTGAAGGTGTGGATTCTTTACACTGCAATAGATAATTACGATGTTATGGATTATTAAATAAAGACTCGCTTTAACAGTGATGCTAATTCTCTTACTCACGCTCTAAGATAAACTAATTTAGACTTACCACCTCTCTTTCTAACAGAGATCATTAGAAAAGGATAGAAGTTTTTTAGAGCTGTCAAACTAGTCCATTAGCGTGATATCAATTAGAATTTAGTTGGCATGTCTCGTCTAATTTCACGTCAATTGCAAGGACGTAGATTAATTTGACAGATCTAATTTGATAGTTCAATTTGCTGTCCTTTTTCGATATTTTTTTTTATAAAGAGATCTAGTTAGACTAAAATTTGTTTAGCGGGATGTACAAAAAAATCGTGGATAATTCAGGTACGTAGGTATCTTAAACATTTTTATTTTTTGACCCCTTATTAAGTTTGAGGGTAGTTAAAGAGATGGATGCGGTCACGCGGACAGTTGCAGTGATACAGTGTTACAGTGTTGGTCAGAGCATTCGCGCGGTTCGGAAAGTATACAGTGTTAAGCTCCGATCATATCTATCTCTTTTTTAATATTCTCGGGTTTAAATAAGGTGAATATTTATGTGTGTGTGACAGAGTGACCACATGGTTTTTTGTAGTTTTAGTAACTAAAACGTATAGTAAAAGTTGAGTTTGCATTTAATAGAAAATCGTACTACTCAATTATCTTCTGTGACAACTGTGACAAGCGTGAGTAGTACTTATTTGGTAAGTAAATTCTTTTTTATAAAATTAGATTTATTTCATGAAATGAATTCAATTTACCTTGAGATAGTTTCGTACATAAATAATTATTATAGTTTTCTATATTGCCTGCAAAACAAAACACTTTTTTTGCTAATTTACTTGGAAATAAAAACTGATAAGAAAACATTTGGGCGAAACGCACAATCCAAAATTTTTTTTTTCTTTGTATTTCACTATTCCGCCCGTTTAAAACGTGGAGCATTCGGGCGAAATGTAATACCAATTTTTACATATTGGACTAATCTTTTAATGGTATTAAAACCTTTTTAGTCTCGCTTATTAACTTTTTGGTTTGATAGGCACATCAAAAGATTCGCATTTTTCTTTATATCTTTTCTGATGGAGATTTCCATACTTACCGTATGTTTTGAAGCTGACCAGCCCTGTTTTCTGGGTTTGGATGCCACTGGAACATGTTCAGCTCTGTATAAAGATTCGAGACCACATTGAGCCAAATGGTCGTGGTGAACCAACTCTGGTAGAAGACATATTTGACGCCGCTTTTTCTGGACAAAAAAAAACAATATTCAATTTCTTTTTGGTTTTCTGATAGATTCGTTGTCTGTGGTCTTCGAGTATTATAGCCACTCGTCATAACCACTTGATTCACTCATTAGAGTAGATTTTTACTAAAAAAAAATATTGTTTTAAATGTTTAAGCCCATTGCAGTCTTTTGAGGCACCTGGATTGTTTTAATACTATCCCATCCTAATTGCGAGTGTAACTATAACAAAATTTATGTTTGTTTTGAGAATACGATATAATAAATAATACTTTATTATCGTTTTAAAAGTAAAGTAGGTAATAAGTTTTCAAAGTATTCTTTAAGTTTTTCGTTTTCAATGCAAATGGTTTTACTTACAGGTCTGTACTTAGATGAGCTGATCTGACATCCGCTCTCATTCTTGTTATGTCTGAAATAGTTAAAATCAAAAAAAAAAATTTTTTTATAAGTAAGTACATGTTTCGGCCATGTAGCCCCTTAAAAAAACATTACTCTATAGCCTACTATGGCTAAAACTACTAAATATATGACTTACTTGCAAGCATCAATCTTCTTGGAGTAAGGGCAGTTCTGGGAAAAAAAAATTCAATAAAGCATTATAGAGTAACATAGAGTAAAAGAGAGATTCAGTGAGATAAGAAGCCGACCCCAACAGAGTTTCGAGGATAATTCGGTTAGGATGATTAATAATGATGACTTATAAAACTTAAGGTTTAACTTGAGCACGATCTACAGCACGATCGTGATAGCCTAGTGGTGGTAACCGTTGACTGGCAAGTCAGAGGTCTCGGGTTCGAACCCAAGGCGCGCACTTCTGACTTTTCGTAAGTTATGTGCGTTTTATAAATTAATTATCACTCTCCGTGCCTCGGATAGCACGTTAAGCTGTTGGCCCCGGCTGTCAATTGTAGATCTTTGACAGTCGTTACGGATAGTCAGAAGCCCGAAAGTCTGACAACCAGTCTTACCAAGGGGTATCGTGTAACCTAGTATCTGGGTTGTGGAGGTCTGATAGGCAGTCGCTCCATGTAAAACACTGGTATTCAACTGCATCCGGTAAGACTGGAAGCCGACTCCAACATAGTTGGGAAAAGGCTAGGCAGATGATGACGATTTACAGCTGGATATAGATATTTTTCCTATTATAATTATGCGTCCAAAACCGCAAACATACCTTATAAACTAAGTACCTAAAATATTGAACATTATTCATCTAGTTAAAACAAACCTCAGTCAAAACATCCAATGTGCAAGACAAAATATGATTGATCTCACATCCATACTCAATGTTAGCGCTCGCTGGTTTACTACTCAAGCATTTAGTGAGGACCCTGGCCTTAGCCCTGGACCAGGCTGGATGGGCCTCAGTGAAGTTGTGCAGCATTTTCATAAACGCATCTATGTCTAGAAGTCCCGATGAATCAATGATTCCCAAATTACGAAATACACACTCTTCTTTATCACACTGAAAACATGTTAAAATAATATAAGTAATTTTTTTTTGCGTCAAACGTTTCTCATCAGAATTAAAGGTATTGTACAAAGGGGATTACGAAAATTATTGTACGAAGATATTGTAGGAAGGGGATAAAATTTCAATTACTGAATTTGAACCAAACAAATAAATAACAATTGATTTGTTTTTCTTTGTTTCTTAAATAAAATACAAACAAAATCATAGTTTCAACACCACTTTAGTGTTTAGATAAAATTCACAAATTGGTTATTTATGTGTAGCGGATTCAGGGCAGTGGCGGCGAAAGGCAACACCAAAACTTCACGCAGCGGCGTTTATTAAAAGTTAACAAATCGTTCACACACACAATCAGTCATCACAATTAGCACAAGACACGAAAAGTTCAGTAATCGGCGGGAAAAATCGGGGCGGTTCGACGACGCGCCCGCGCGCAGAGAGTTTATACAGCGACTAAATTCAAATTCGCGCGTTGGCGGCGACGCGCACCCCGCCGCGCTCACCATGCGACGTTGCCGTCCATGAGCACGGCGTGCCTACCCAGCGGTGCGCGACGTTGCCAACCCGCTTCGATATATTACTACGTACAATGATACAATTATTTTAAATTACCGCGATCGGTTTCCCGCGCTTACGGGACAAATGAGTCTATTGCCTACATTCTACCCCCTTGTTCCTGAACAAACTCGTCCGTAGGCAATACAAACACTTGTCGCTTCAAATAGCATACATAGTTTCAATACTAACACAACACGGGTGCCATCATGGCCTAGTGGTAGACTGCGCTAATTACGCCCCTAGGCCACGGATTTCGCGGCTGATTTAAGAAAACAAGACAAATATAAACATAAGCCACTAAAACCTGTCCGCCAGAGACAGTACTATACAGCCAGGATGTGGTAGTATGGCCTCAAGCGACAGTACTAGGTACGGGTGCAGCGAACGCGGCATACGCGGTCGGTGCGGGTACCGACACCGAAACGGCAGTAGCATGCAAGCGCGGTCGAAACTGACGACAGCACTGCGGCGGAAAGCGGTGCGGCGGAAACAGACGCAGGCGCGGCCAGTGCGGGCGTCGGTACCGCGGCGTACGGCAGCGCTGCGGGAACAACAGGTGCAGGCGCGGCCGGTGCAGGCGTCGGCAACGCGGCGGGTACATCAAGCGCAGGCGCGGCCTGTGCAGGCGCCGGCACCGCGGCAGAAGGCGGCGCGACAGGAACAACAGGCGCAGGCGCGGCCGGTGCAGGCGCCGGCACCGCGGCAGAAGGCGGCGCGGCAGGAACAACAGGCGCAGGCGCGGCCGGTGCAGGCGCCGGCACCGCGGCAGAAGGCGGCGCGGCAGGAACAACAGGCGCCGGCACCGCGGGGTAACGCGGCGCGGCGGGAATATCAGGCGCCGGCACCGCGGAGTAACGCGGCGCGGCGGGAACATCAGGCGCCGGCACCGCGGGGTAACGCGGCGCGGCGGGAATATCAGGCGCCGGCACCGCGGGGTAACGCGGCGCGGCGAGCACATCAGGCGCCGGCACCGCGGGGTAACGCGGCGCGGCGGGAACATCAGGCGCCGGCACCGCGGGGTAACGCGGCGCGGCGGGAACATCAGGCGCAGGCACCGCGGGGTAACGCGGCGCGGCGGGAATTTCAGGCGCCGGCACCGCGGGGTAACGCGGCGCGGCGAGCACATCAGGCGCCGGCACCGCGGGGTAACGCGGCGCGGCGGGAACATCAGGCGCCGGCACCGCGGGGTAACGCGGCGCGGCGGGAACAACAGGCGCCGGCACCGCGGGGTAACGCGGCGCGGCGGGAATATCAGGCGCCGGCACCGCGGAGTAACGCGGCGCGGCGGGAATATCAGGCGCCGGCACCGCGGAGTAACGCGGCGCGGCGGGAACATCAGGCGCCGGCACCGCGGGGAAACGCGGCGCGGCGAGCACATCAGGCGCCGGCACCGCGGGGTAACGCGGCGCGGCGGGAACATCAGGCGCCGGCACCGCGGGGTAACGCGGCGCGGCGGGAACATCAGGCGCAGGCACCGCGGGGTAACGCGGCGCGGCGGGAATTTCAGGCGCCGGCACCGCGGGGTAACGCGGCGCGGCGGGAACATCAGGCGCCTGCGCGACCAGTGCGGGCGCAGGCGCTGGCACTGCGGCGGCAATAACGAGCGCAGTCGCTGCTGGTGCGGGCGCAGGCCCCGCGGCGGAAAACGGTGCGGTGCTGGCTCAGGTGAAGGCCCAGATTCAGGCAAAAATTGCTGCATCATAAGTTCGCTTACAACATTATTATGTACTACGTTAACCGACTCACGGACTACGTTAACCGACTCAGGGACAGACTCGTCAGATTTACCTACAGGCCCATGAACAACCCATCCTAACTTTGTAAGCGACGCTACGGGTTGTCCGGATTTACCCTGTCGTATTTCCTGGTTAACTATTAATGACCAATTATCTTGTCCGATTAAAACCATAGGTTTAGCACAGTACATAACACAACAATCTAAATCACATAAATGTTTATTCGTACCTAGAACACTGGCGGGCAAACTTTGTATAGGTAAATCAATGTTCTCAAAAGTACGTAACGAGATATCATGATATAACCCGTTAGGTCCACGAATTAGCGCATTTACCTTACAAGAATTATTATCAGTAACAACATTACCTCGGGCACTAATAATTTTCAACGGGGATGATGGACCATTAAACTTACAAACACTACTATCAATTAACGACACAGTGGCCCCATCATCAAGTAATGCATAACACTTATGTACGATATTATTTACAATAATAGTTACAGGTACAATTTTTAATAATGTATTAGTGTGTAGACATCGCACACTCATACTCGTTACCGACTCGGCGTCCGATGGCGTAAGTTCATGCGCCGCGCGCGACGTAGGTGCCCGCGCCGGCGTTGCTCGGGCGACGGCGGCGGTTGGCGCGATTGGCAACGACGTGGCGTCGGCGGAGGCGGCGGTAACGGCGACGACGTCGCCGTTCGACTTCTCGTAGTGGAGAAGTGTATGATGCGGAGAACGACACTTAGTACATCGTTTCGCTTGACAACGATATCGCGAATGTCTTTGCACTAAACACTTAAAGCATAGCCCATTTACCTTAACAAAGTCCCACTTGGCTATTTCACTTTTCTCTACGAACATATCACATTCGGGCAAGCAGTGGTCTTTGCTGCTACACAACGCGCACACATCCAACGGTGACGATGTATTCGCCGACGCAGATTCCTCGCTGGTGATTAGGTGCACACGATGAGTATATTCCCGGTGACGACGCGATGTATAATCCGCGCGCGCTGCGCCAGCATGGCTGGCAGCGGCAGCGGCAGCGGCCGGGGCGGCAGAGTTAGCGACGGCATTTCGATTACGTTGGTTATTACTCTCGGTACGCAGCAATCCTTCCACGGCACACTTTGCCGCGCCACGGAGCGATGCTTGCAGTCGTAAGGTGTACTCAAAGCTGTTGTATGTAGACGCGGTGGCTTCATAAGTACGTCGGTATGTCATCCAATCTACGGGATTGCCATCGAACAGAGGAAGGTCATAATTTTGTCGTGGACGTTTCGACATATTTGATATAATAACGTCGGCGAGATGCATGATATCGGATGCATTGGCGGCGGAGGAGGTCACGAAAGGCGCCGCGGGGGGCGTAGGCGCCGCGATAGCCGCAACGGCGCCGGCCGACGTGACCGGCGCGAGTTGGCGCGGCATGCCTGCGGTTGGGCACGTGCCGGCCGGCGCATGGGGCGCAGGCGGCTTTTCCACGTGCTCACATGGCGCTTGCTTTGTGTTAAGCCACTCCTCTACGTTATTTGAACCGCTGTAACTACTCCGCGGGCGGTGTTCCGCCTCTTCATCTTCGATTTCCGCGATGTCCAAGGCCAATTTCTTCTTTATGAGCTCTTCCCTTATCTTTGAAAGCTCCTTTTCCGCCTCGTACTCAGCACGAAGGCGCAGAGCTTCGCGGCTGGAACGGCTTGATCGCGACTTGGTCGACGTGGCAACAACTTCGCTACGTGGGATCGTAGCGACACACGTCGTATCCGACCCAGGTCGTACCGCAGCCCCAGCGTGGGCTTTGCTCCGGGTGATGACGCCGCTTGTGGCGTTGTCCATTTCGGCCAGATCCGGCTCGAAGGACCAGTTGTAGCGGATTCAGGGCAGTGGCGGCGAAAGGCAACACCAAAACTTCACGCAGCGGCGTTTATTAAAAGTTAACAAATCGTTCACACACACAATCAGTCATCACAATTAGCACAAGACAAGAAAAGTTCAGTAATCGGCGGGAAAAATCGGGGCGGTTCGACGACGCGCCCGCGCGCAGAGAGTTTATACAGCGACTAAATTCAAATTCGCGCGTTGGCGGCGACGCGCACCCCGCCGCGCTCACCATGCGACGTTGCCGTCCATGAGCACGGCGTGCCTACCCAGCGGTGCGCGACGTTGCCAACCCGCTTCGATATATTACTACGTACAATGATACAATTATTTTAAATTACCGCGATCGGTTTCCCGCGCTTACGGGACAAATGAGTCTATTGCCTACATTATGTCTTTCAATGTTTAAAATTTCGACGTGTAAAATCCAATGTAAAATATAAAGTAATTTTATGAGAAATTAATTCTGTTTATTTCATTTCAACAAATTTCTACAAACGGTAGTTATAACCGATATACCAATTTTTTCAGTGCGTGTTCAACATTTGAGTCACGTTTTTATCAAAGAAATATTTATACTCCTATCACGAGCTATGGCTTAATATTTACCGAATGAGGTACCATAATAAGATCCTTGACTAGATCAGCTTTTTTCGCAGTGGTTGTGACAGGAAATTTACTACTATACAGATGGCTTTGATTCGAAATAACCAATCTATCTTGATCTCTCCAATTCAGATGAAAGTCGCAGTCAAATCTCCACGAAGGATCGATGAATTGTGACATGTCGCAACAGTCGAGAGGATCAGTGATTTCCTGGAAAATTAATATTTAATGTTAAGTGCCATCAATACGTAATTGGCACCTAGATATCATTGAAAAGAGACATTATCGAGGAAGAAGTCCAAGTTCAATTCCCAAAGAGAAACTCTGATCAGACGATACGAAACGGGGCACTATGAAAATAATACTTGGAAATTTTTTACCAAAATCTTTCGCCTAATCGTGGTGTGTGGACATTTAAGACGCAAATGTACCTATCTAAGTTGAGTTTTAGCGGTTTAATTAATATCCCGGGGAACTCTACCCGGGATATTAATTAAACCGCTAAAACTCAACTCAGATAGGTACATTTGCATCTTAAAATTCTTATACTTACGTTATCTGGTAGTACTATTGGTGGGAATTCCACAATTTTGAGAGTGTCTCCATTATTAGAAGGCGTCGTAGTAGGAGGTGCTTTGTTCTGTAAAATTATTATTGTGTTTTTATATAAGTACATCATAACAACATCAATCATATACCTATTGCCCCAAATCTTTCTAACAAACCGAGGTTAGGACGGTTCGTGGACCCAGTGTAGTTTGCTGGAGACACTTTTGCGGTAAAAGTGGCAAGTTTGCGAAATTTCAAAGTCACTCTTAACGCTGACAACTATAAGAGGCAGCCAGGACCTACGTCTTAACCTGTCTTCCGAAGCCTGGTGTAGACTAAAAACATAAAAAACCTTTAAACGTTCTAACTACCATATTCAATGAAGCAGAAGACTAAACAATAGACCTCTTTAGAAATTTTAAAAACAAAAAAAGACATTGGAAAGTTGGTAGTAATTTATTTGCAAAAAACAAAAAAATATCTTTCATATTGGAAAGTTGGTAGTACTTAAGTACTTTAGTTGTGTCTGATCTTGTGCTTCAATGACTATGGGGTAGTTAATATTATTTCTATAGATTCAATTGGAACCAAACCTTTACCTGAACGTCCATAATCTTCCCATCAGTATACCTCGGCGCATGAGTATAGTAGTTAAGAAAAGATGAGAAACCACACTCTTCAAGAACAGACGTGTTGAACATGACAGGCAGATCGCAGCATTTTGAGTCGAAATACTGTTGGAAGAAGGTCGCAATTACAATATAGAAAAGCCAGTATGTGCCTGTTCTGGAACCATTTTCAGACTGTCAGAAGACTCAAATAAACGTTACTTAATCGAGCTTTAGCTAAGACATGTACCTACTCGTCTCTGTCTTGCAGATAAAGTTTAACAGTAGTGTGACAGTGACAGGAATACTGCTAAGACACTCGTTACTTAGCAGTAACGTTTTTTTAGGCACCTTGGCCTTCGAATATCAGAGAAAAAAAAAGACATTTTGAGTAAACTTACATTTTTCAAAAACCATGATGGCCGCTTCTCTTTCGGTAAATTCTTCTCCAAGTTATCATATCGGCTGAAAAGTGTCAAAATTATGATAGACATTCTTTTAGGTTTAACTATGAACACACCGAGATTAATTACCGATATTCGAAAGCAACTATCTCTACAGCAAGAAACTAGCTGGTGGTACCTAAGATTCAGATACCACAGTTCTAAAAGAGCACGTTAAAGGAAACCCCATAAGGAAAAACCAGTTTTCTCTATTTCGTAAGTTCTATTAACTATTAATGGAGTAAAAAAAACATGTAGAAAAGTAATAGATAAAGGAAATACTTTCGTAAGTCCAAAACCCATTGCCTCGAAGCTTTTTGTTTACCTCGATGACGAGTTAACGTACCTATTTACTAAGAAAACTAGGTACTTATGTATAGGCAACATTATCAAAACCATGTAAAATTTCAAAAAAAACATAAGTTCTTTCTGACTAAAATTAAAACTCTTCAGTCTTACTAGAATTCAGAGTAAATACTTATAAGAAAATCAACTTATGTAAAGAAAGATACCTTTGCGCGAACATGTAATTCAAACCAGCGAGGGACGAAACGGGTGAACACGCGTCATCCTTCCTCAAGCTGCCTTCTGGACAGTTCTAGAAGTTTCAAGTGGAATATTAAAATTTTTATTAGAACTACTAGTCCAGTCAATGGTCGAAACTCGACCGCGATTCATTTGTTTTAATAAACTTTAGCTTTGTCTATAAAAAAGTTTATTTGGACAAGAAGTTTAAAAAACGAGTGAAATGTTGAAAGAGTATAAAGTTTCCAACGTAACTATTACAAATCTCACACTTCTCTATAAAGGGATCTTATGTTCTCGCTTCACGTATCAATACCTAACAAATATAATATCAATACCTAAACATGGGAATAACTTTACCATATTCATCATCATCATCTTCCTGCCCTTGTCGTAGTTTTATTTAGAGTCGGCGCAATACATTTCTTCTTTCTTTTTTATATTTCTTCAATTTTCTTCTTTCATTCATCTCATAATCTTTACCATATTGTCAATGGGTAAACCCTTGTCTACATCGATAATTTTGTTTCAAGCATTGACCGTTTAATATTGTTTAATATGAATGCCAAAAGAAAGATGGTAATCTTATCTTGAGAAAGTATCAAATCTATATTTATAAATAATAGTTATAAATGATAGTCATAAATGATAGTTACTCACGTCTATCATTTGATCAACAACACAATGCAATAGTGCTTGTCCAGGACAAGTGTTGGTGAACCTTCGAGATTTCTTCCCATAACAGTTCTCCAAGACTTTGCCCACCACATCCTGCCAAGGCCCCTCAGGTAACAACCGTCTGAGAGACCCCTCAAGTTGCTGTTGAGGGGGCAGGTAGTCTGGGAGACCTAGCTTCGTGTTTATGCAGTTCCATTTGTGACACTGTAAAGTTTAAAATGTATAAAATTATAATTAAGTTCACAAATTATGATCATTGTGTGAAACACTTGACATAAAATTTCAAATTCCAATTCATGATCAGTGTTATTCTCGTATATGAGAGGCTAGGAAAGGAATTCGGGGATTAGTGTTGCCAGAATTCCCGCGGTAGTAGGTACAGTAGGTACAGTCAACTGTGAACTGCATGACAGTGGTAATACTTTCACTACGAAAAACACCTTTAATTCTACGCAATAAGGGTGCTGTCAATATCAAATTGTTACCACTGATGCAGATGTGCAGTCGACTGCACTTAAAAAAGCAACCAACCTCTGATTAAGTATACCTACTGAGTAATATTACTAAGTCAATGTTAAAGATAGATTGTATTGAAAAAAATCCGTTATTTTTTTGTGTCCCGATTTTTTTCTCCCAGTCGCGCTTTAGTCTTTCTCATTTAAATTCCGATATTTCAAAAAACGAATCCGGCAGTACATACATATGTAGTAACTATCTATTAATCTGTGGCAGTACTAAGTGCGATACGTAGACCTACCTATGTCATTAAATTCACCATTGGCAATCTTCTTCGCTATCGCTATATTAATTGTTGGAATTTACATTATTATTCATCAGTTATTTTATCGCACAAGGATAAACTATTTATAATATTATCAGTGTCTCAATGACGCTTTTGTTTTAATCGCTAACTCTTGCGCATCTTCTCTGCTGAGTTTAAATAGATAATATTAATGTTAGGACAACTTCTAAAGGAAACTCCTAAACTCTAATTATTTAATAAGAAAAATTATAATTATATTTAATAAGCTATCATGTGAAAAATTCACAAAAATACTCCTAAACTCTTTTTATGCTTTTATTAATCTTCACGACTTACGAGTATCTATCAGTGATTGGCTGCCAGTAATTGATGGATGATGATGGACAGATTCACGGTTCAAAGTCGTTGTATTTTTTAATACAAAAATGAGGTAGGTATCTGATATAGGTAGATACCTACTAGATAAGCTTGCTTACAAGCCCCCAAAACAATAATAAATTCGTAATAGATATTTCAAAGCCATATTGAAACTCCTTCCTGATAAGCTAACCGTATATTGTTTATGGCACGGCTTATGGACTCTTTTTTTTTTCTAGAGACCATTATTAAATTTTTCGGTATTGAACTACCTACATTAAAAAACAAATACATTAATACTGAGGCTAGGAGGATGATCTTGAACTACATAGAATGAACACTTTCGGTTAATAGGATATCTCAATTTCGTGTTATCTTATTGTTATGAGCTCCAAATATTTCTTCTTATCGTGTGGTTATTGAACCTAAATAGTCAAAGATTAAGAGGAGTGTTCCCCAAACGTGTTCTATTTATATTATATTTTTTCCCAAACTGTAAATACCTACTTGTTCACTTTAATGAGATATCAAGAATAACATTCCGTAAGTGTTAATTAAGATTCTTCGTCACCAGTAGCTTGTAGTTTAGAAGGATATAATTATTTCCCTACTTCTCTATTATTCTTCAACTACTTCTATCAACTTACCAGACGTGAGTTTTTTAAGTAAGACCTCCCAAATCCAGCCTGTCCCAAAACCTGGAAATTATTAATCATTTGTTTGTGTCCTCTACATTCTTAATACTCGATCTGAGTATGATTAACTTCGACACCACTCAGGACATAATTTTCAAGCAGAATTAGATCCATAGATCCCATAGGATCTAGGACCTTAAACTGAACAAATTAAAAGTTAATATCCCCTAGTACAAGTTTACAAACTACGCAAACACCGACAGTTTTAATAGGTACCCGTCCCTTACTCCCAGCGAAAGACAGAGACGGGTATAGGTCTCACTAAAACTGCCAGTATTCAAATGGTTTTGCTTACTCGTAATGGGGTATCTAACATTAGAAAATAGTGGAATAACTATAGATTTTGTGTAATTTACCCTATATCAATCTTTTAAACATTGTTGATGTACCTAATGAAAATTAATTTTCTCTTTTTTCATGCAAATTGTTCATCAAAAGTTTAAATAATTGTACTTACCGATGGCAAAACCAAGAGTAACCACAACATGTACATGTTCGACTCAAGACTCAAGTATAACTAAATACAATAAGAGATAATAATTGTGACCTCATAATATCTAGGGTCATGACTTTTGATAATACTATTTTGCGTTGCGCAAACAAACAGGGATAGTATAGTAGCCCCATTGGCACGAGCGATGGCTGGAGCTTCGCCAGTAAGGGAGGGGGGAGTCCTGACGACATTACATAGGTATCTCGCAAAAAAGAAAAACAGAAAACTCATATAGTAGAAACGATAGGTACCTAATTATAATTGATCATACTTAATTATATAATTAGTAAAAAACCGGATTTTGACATTAAAATCCGTTTTTTCAAGTTCAATTTATTTTTTGAAGTTCAAGTTTTTCGAACTTAATTCGAAGTAAGAAGATATTAATACAGAAGACCTAATTAGATATTTTATACGGTTGAAGGGAGAAATGAAATTGTCATGGATGATAATAATTATATGATATTTTTCAATGGTGTGTAAAGCCATGTCAGAGGCCTACGTGCGGTTTAAACTCTGACACCAGGTTGTTCATCAACCATACGATAAGAAAGAAAGAAGACCGATTCTTTTCCAACAAGATTTCCTAAATGTCAATGTAGTAGTAGAGTATTTTAAATCTAGTAGAGCACTGTAAAGGGTTAATGGAGTTGCACTTTACTAAAGCAAATAAAAAATCTTTTATTTAACTAACATTATTTATTGGAGAAATCCATAAATTAAAAAAAATCGTTTACACATAAATCAGCTACTTACAGAATTAAGCAAAGAAAAACTTTTATTTCGGCAACATAGATAGACGCATTTTTTTGGAAAATTACTAAAATTTTTCTGAGATCCGACACTAGGGTTTTAGAGGCCTATTAGTAGCTGGATCAGCGTAGTGAAGAATGACCTATTAGGGACCATCACACGTAAAGTTCGGACTGTCATACCACCCCTCGTTTCGAATAGGACAATTGGCGCCTAGCACCAAACCGTGTGAAAATGATCACTTTTCACGTACCAGTCCACTGCAGTCCTCTTTAAATTTTTCACACACACATTTAGGATTGCAATCGATAGGATAATAGATTTGACTGAGATCGAAACTGTTAATCGAAAAACTGTCTTGCTAAGACTGTTTTATCCAGTGGAAGCTGCTCGGATTTATCTATCGTTCGGACCGCAGTTCCAGATGCACAATCCGAATATTACGTGTGGCAGCCGATATTCCTAAGCTTTATTTGCAAGACCTTTGCCCAAACGTAAGAATTTAAGCATTTATTAATTAATTTATAAGTCAAGATTGGTACATATTATGTGCCTTGAAAAATACCAATTGTATTAGTATTTTATTGTACTTTAAATTTATTATTTACGGAGTCTATCAATGTTGACGATTTTAATTGTTCTAGGCGCAAATTAACAATGTTAAGCTATTAAGATTCTTAGATTTTGTTAGAAGCTTGAATTCAGGGCATTTTTTAGTTAATTTGATTTAGCAAATAATATTTTTTCATATAATTTTAATTCATTTTACAATTTTCTAACGATCGCTATGTATTACAAAATGTCTTAGGACATTTACACATGATATTTTTCACATTTAGCATCTAATATAGAGGTTATAGATAGGTACGGCTAACTTGCTTTGCGATTGGTCAGAAAACAAAATATTTTAAAGAAGTCGGCAGAGCAACAACTCTTAAATTTACATTTTAGATTACAATGCTAACTTTTATTAGGAGTTTTATTAGGGTGTCTTTTAATACAACCCAAAAAACTTGCAGTAAACTTAAACTGATTCGTTTGAATTAAGTTACAACTTACAAGAGACTTCGCAGTAGTAAATATTAGTGTTCGCATAATTTGCATAAATTTTAATTTAATAAATTCTAACAATATAATTTATGTTTTCATTCATTCTATTTTTGACATCACTACCTTTTTGTCGTCAAACACTGGTATCATTCCAAACGTCGAGTTATGAGCTTACTGCATAAAATTGAAAATCGAAGTACCTATAGCTAGTCTGCTTTGACCCTAAGATATTCAACCAACCAATGTACCTATAATTTATTATGCAATTTTGAAATAATAAGCTACTTATACAATAATATCATAATAGCCCCTGAATCCATGCTTTTAAAACGCAGTCATAAATTGGCATAATTAAGTTAGGAATCACAGATTCATTACAAAATTCACATAAAATGAAATCCTGCTTCAAATTTGTCTTGCTTGACTTTCAGAATCACTTTGCTGGTGAAATTGAACCTGAAAAGAAGGAATTGATTTTAATACATTAAAATAAGAGTTCAATAATGGTAATTTGAGGAAAATAAAATGATCATAATAAGCGAATAATGCGAATAATGATGATTATCCCGTCCAACCCTGATAAAAAAACCCGTTAAAAATCGTAATAAATTGAATAAAAAATACTTTTTTTTATATTGTTTTAATAAGAAACTCGCAAAAGCAACTGACACGGGCGGGACTTGAACCCGCGATCCGCGATTGTTTTTGCGAGTTTCTTATTAAAACAATATCATTTAATAAGCAAAAAATGTGCATAAACATGTTAAAAAACACATTTTTTTATCTTACCTAATTATCATACCAGGGGTCAGAATCACAGGAAGGCGCCGAAGCCGAACGCTCTCTTAATACTGTCGAAGTAGTATCGTTGCCAGTTATTGCGCGTCTGATCCACCTCGGCCGTCGGTACTAACGCCTGCCTCACTGTTACAATAGTGTGGTCATCCTGTAACATTATCATTAAAACATAACATAAGAAACTGAGGCCACAAACACAGTTGAAGTCGCGACGCCGCCGCGAGAGCACGTCTTGACGATGGACTTGAAAATTCATACAAATTTGAAACTCGTCGCGTAGTCCCGGAATTTGGTATTTTAGAGTAAAGCCATTTTTTTTACTAATCCTAAGTAATATCCCTCTGCTGGGCGAAGGCCTCCTTCTTCTTCCAAACCTCCCTCCCTCAAAATAAAATTTAAATAATTTAATATTTTGTTCAGTGAAGTAATAGCATCAACTCTTCCTTAGTATATCGTAATAGTCGACTAATGATGGCACAAATGTCTCAATTCACAAACTAGCGACTAGCACCCAAGCGGCTTTTGTTGGGAGGTTTCGGCCGTGACTGGTTACCACCCACCGGGCTAAGCCTTGCTGCCAAACGACTGTATCCCGGAAATATATTCAGTGAAATTTATCTATCTTCCTATTATATTTAGTGAAGGACGGGTCTGGACGACAGTCTTCCAACTTCTATCCTACTGCTCTAAAAGAGCATGGAGCATACATTTGCTCCATTTTAGACCACAACTCTCAGCACTGTGGGTTCGTAAACCATTTTCATTGAAAAAGATTTGTTTTAAGTAATAAAAAATCTAAAAAAAAAGATCGCATAACAAGGCTAAACTCGTGGTACTTAAACTGCAAATAAAAGTATCTGCTCCTTTATTAACCCATTGTTAGTGTGCTCAGTTCTTATCAGATACCACAGCAATACTGCTTACTTTATTACAAAGTAAGGAGGTTACATCTTTTTAAAAACGGCCGAAACAGAGCGCTTTGAAATCTTGATATATTTCGGTATACAACAGTCGCGAGTGCGCCGCAGTTACGTAGTGGGGCGGACGTTCTAAGGCGCTTTCTGAGAAGAGATACAATAAAATAGACAAGCTGAGCATGTAGACTCTGAAAAATACCCACATCCTATACCTAAACCAGCTTACTCACAATAGATTGCTATTGCCACATAAAACACAAAGTCTGCCTGAAACCTGATCTCTCTACAATTATTGTGTTGGATGCCTTACAACCGGACTATATGGATGAGGGAATAGTGAGTGCACCTGTGTTTGCGCTCACACACACTTGTGCAGATATAATTTCCTATGTCGATAGCTAATCTCTCTGATATTGACCACTGTGTGTGAGAAATTCTAGGAAGTGTTACGAGTGTGTGTGAAGTGTGAGTGCTAGGAAGACGTCATAGCAGTGGTGGAGGGTGAATTTTTCCAAGAGTTAAGCCGGAGACAACCCAGAGTAACACCAATGACACCATTAGTGGGTATTGTAGACTGTGCCATTTTTCAATTGGAAGCTTGTAGGAATCAAGTTGTATGAAACCTCCGCCTCTGCATTATTGTATACTAAATTGCCTACTCATACCGATGATATAGAGTTATAGACCCACCTTTTCTTCAATATTGAAGGTGACTTCAGAGAAGTGCTGGTCAGGCCACTGCTTGTATCTCCACAATTGTACTATCTTCTTTGGAGGAACTAGTTCCCTGAACTCGCCCGTTATATTCCCACCAAATAGTGCAAATTTGCCACCTTTCTCAGCTTCCATTTTGACATGGCCCTGGAATATTTGAGATAAGAAAATTTTAAAAAACAACTGTTATGGGTGGGATTCGAACCCTTGATCTTCGACGAACCGTGTCAACGCTCTGACCGCTAAGGCACCTTATCAGTTGTTTTTAAAATTTTCGTATTAAATAATTAAATTTAATAAGCTAAAGCACATGTAAAAATTTCACAAAAATATAAAAGTACCTAATTGTTTTTGTTCCTTTATAATCTGTCCAGAAGGGAATAAACTCCACCCACGAGGAGGAGAGGAAATCCCGTGAAAAAACATTCTATAAAAATACTTATAGAAATATAACTAACCTGTGTGAAAGCCGTAACCATTTCTATTCGAGTCATTGCATCGTAGAACTCCTGAGCACGACATTGGAACTTCTCCGTCAACTCAATAGTCTTTGTATCCAATTTACATCCCACCTGCTTAGACTTTGGAGTAACTATTGGTTCCATATTGACTTTCTTGTTAAATCCGCTAGTGATCACCGAAACATTATCAGGTCTAACCTGATCTTCACCTTTCTTTGGAAGAATGAGGCCTTTAGAGAACTCCTCTTTGAGGCTTCGGATGTACTCTGTGAGCTGAGTCCGGATTTTATCCCTGCCTATGTTGTGCATGAAGGCTTTGACTCTTTGAGCTTCTTCACCGCTACCTTTGATTGTCACCGAAATCTGAAATAGTCAAAAATCAAAATCAAAATATTTTTATTCATGTAGACCATTTTAGGCACTTATGAATAGTCATAATTCTAATATTATTATAAGAGTGACTCTAGTTGCCAGTTCCGAGGGCAGTCTACCCCTCATGGAGAAGAATCTGGCAAGAAACTC
This sequence comes from Protodeltote pygarga, assembly GCA_936450705.2. NCBI lineage: Eukaryota > Metazoa > Arthropoda > Insecta > Lepidoptera > Noctuidae > Protodeltote > Protodeltote pygarga. Next base: position 2,191,430 of record OW388257.2, on the reverse strand, counting down.
CAAGTGAAAGTGAAATTGTGTTCTAAATGAAACAGATCAAAGAAGAATTAGCTTGCCTCCTGCAATAAACATCTACTTTGTTGTTTTATTATAAAAGTTAAAAAAACAGCAGTTCGCTACATACAGGTCTAAGTACTTCGGTAACCGAAGTACAATTTGGTAAACCAGGGTTGGAAATTATCAAGTTAATATGTCAATTACGTTCATAGTTATCTGATAATTATCCAACAATATTCACAAGATGATAATTATCCCGATAACAGAAATGAATGGAATTTAAGATAAATGTAAAAAAAAAACAAATTTATAGTATTCTTTACAGTTATAAATAAATTGAGAGATTGTCAATAAATACATGATTAATTCAAATTTTATTAAAATTCAGACTTAAATAATACAAAACACATTAATAAAACCATGTAAAAGCCATGACTAGCAGAATTTCTGATGTAAATAGAACTATTTTATTCCATATGTAATCAGCTGATAATAAAATCTACATCACATTGAGAATATTTCCTTTTGCAAATTTATTTCTGAATTGATCAGACTTGAGAAGACTTATATACTTAAGTTATTATTAAAATCATGTTTTTAACCAAGCTTTTATATTAGAATATGAATAATAAACATATAGGTATGCAAAATGTTGTATCTATTATGTTGAAAGTCAGAGTTCTTTTATTTGCATAAGGGTACTTTGTTAATGTGCTTGTAAAAAGTACCAAATTGGTACTCCCAGTCATACAAGTAGCATTTAGCTGTAATAATTGAACAAAATTGTTATTGTGGTATGATTATTATCAGAAAAATACCACACGCTTCCATTTGTGGTTTGATATTAGAATTTTGATTATAAATAGGTAAGCAGATAGGTAACATGCAGGGGCAGGACTAACATACATTCTTCTGAAGCTTGAGAGAAGTCTGTCAAACAAATGTAATTTTTTTTTACATCAATAAGGTTAATGGTAAGGCTGGTGGTTGCACTGTTATACTAAGCACACTTCTGATAATTAAATTCAACATTTAAAAAAATCAAGAGAAATACTGCAGTATAATTATTATATAAACTAAATGCTTTATATTATACTATAATATGCATAGCTGCATGCCTTTATTTCATTTCCTGCCTTTATGCATATAATGCATGCAGAAACAAAAAAAGAAAGCATATGAATTGACTTGCAATCTGTGTGTGGTTAGCAAGGTGGCCAGCTGGGCATGGCCCACCCTAGTGCTTCTTTTTAGGCCAGTCGACAGCTATTGTAAAGTCTGTTCACCCCTAGAAAATAATCATAGCAACATACTTGACAAGTGTATGTGGTGGATGCTCATTCACCCCATCCATTAAGTCATGTGTGAGGCAAGTCTTCGCAATGTCTAGACGCATTTCAATAACCAATATAGGTTATGTCAACTAAATGTTATTTCAATATCTTGTGCCAAGCTCATGAATGAATAATTCAAGATATAAATACTCACATCCACTTCACTAACGTCATTCTCCTCCGACAGGTTAGGGATATGCACCTCTCCCTTCACGGTATCCTTGCTGCCAGCCAGAGTGCCCTCCCACTTCAATTTGATATCCCATTCATAGAAAAATATTAACTTTCCTTTCCTATTATTCGCCGAAGCCTCGCCGTCTAATTTTTCCACCTCGGTTACCTTACAATCCACACCATTTTGAGCTATCTTGTAATTATTCAGCAATTCTTTTAGCCGTTCCTTCGACCATGGCCCTGCATTTTTCTCCGTCCAGTGCCAATTGTTCACATTAGTTGCATCCGGCCGTTCCTCCACAATCCACCTAGGGTCACCCTCGCCCCATTTAGCCATTTTACAATTCCGTTGCTAAGCACAATTTCAGGATATAAAATCTTGAGAGAACACTACACGCGAAAAGTTAAGTCAAACTCGTGACAGTCAAAACCAGTCAAAAATTATGACATGCAGCGATCAGTGAACTCAATTTGAACGCTGGGGATTGAAAAAACGCTCACAAGTAACTCGCGTGTAAGTTATTGAATGATACAAAAACTCGTACTTTTCGAGAAAAGTCGCGTAGGAATCGAACGAACCATGCCATTACAAGGTGACAGTAATGGTGTTGCTACTATTTAAATTTATTTTACCCTTGAAAGAAGTTCGAAAACATCCATTAGGTACAGTCAGATTTCTTAGGATACATTTCTTATTATTATTATTATTTATTGAATATAATTATTTATATATTTTTTATATATATTTAAAAAAATGCTCTATCGTTTTTATTACATTTGTAGCGTGGCTACGCTTAGCATTATATAAATTAATAAAGCACTTACCTGTCTCCCGACCGTGCGCACGCGGCCTTAGCTTTTCGCATGCGTGTACACCGCCTTAATTTAGTACCTACCGCTTGGGACGCCAGCGGAGCCTCGGCGGCTCGCACGACGGACCGGCGGCGGCGCCCTCGCCGCCGCCTCGTATTTACCACGCATGCGCGTCGCTCGCCGCCGCACACATCGCCCGCGCACCCCCTCGCCAGTCCGCCTACGACCTTGATACTGTGAACGCATGTCGCTCATGCTCCTGCCCGCGCTCGCGCCGATTGTATACCGCGCAGCAGTAACGTGTTATGTGTTATCCTTTTATGTTTATATAACTAATAGACTTAGTCGTAACTACGTAAATTGTGAACTTTGACAAATTATATTGCAACCTCTGTTCAGTTTTAGTAAGTGTGTTGTTTTTATTCGAATTGCCAACCCAACCACTACACATTCAAATTATCTAGGTACACGTCCAATTCAATAAAATTATCATTTACGATCATTACCAAAAATCGATACTCCAAACTAGAAAATGTGATTTTACGAAACCCGAAAACGAGACAAATTATTTACCGAGTCATTAACGAACTGAAACAAGATTCGCTTTGCGCTTAGTTAGAATGAAAAAGATTAACCACAAAAAAAAAACAATTTTGACACTATACAGTTACTGAATCAAATGATGTAGAATCTTCGAGCACTAATAAATAAAAAAGGAAAACCATTTTTTTTTTAAGAATGACGGGAGCGCGTCTGCTAGTTCATTCAAGATTCATGACCATGATATTCATTTTAAAAAATCAGGTTAAAAGTGAATAATTTTTTTTCCCTAATTTCATGGAAGTTAATTTTAACAGGCAAGTTTTTGCCAGTTTCTGCATAATTCTAGAAAACAGTTCTACCAATAAACAACTACATCCGTCTGTCAAAATAAAAACGTTTTGTTACACGCAAAATCTTTTTCTTACTTCCGTTCCAAAAAATGAGACGCGGATCCGTTCAATGACATTTTAATTATTTCCTAATTTAAATTATATGTTTATCTTAGAAAAAGTGATCTAATATAAATAGTCTGGATTCTATCAACGTTGGAAAATGTTAATATTTGAAACAGTGACTAGACACCACGAAAGGTGGCCATTGCATGGAGCTACTCATGTGTCCATGGACCACTGCGCGCTGCGCCATCCCCGGTGTCAAAGGCGCCTTATGCTTTTTTAAAAGCAATTTATATAAATAGATTTTGCTATTTGCTATTAGCAATGTTCATTGTATTTATGTATTTCAAACAAAACAATGTAATGCAAAATCTTTTTCGTATAATATCTCATACCTACCTATATTATTCTATCCCATGAAAACCTTCAAACACCGAGAAATAAGACACAAAAGGAAATCCGCCAGCATCTACGCGGGACTACGGGAGTCAAAGGTTTACACAATTTTGTTAATTCTTCTTGCGACCACGAAAGCTAATAAAAGTGACGCGATGAAACATAATGTACAAAGTTCCTTATTATTATTTAAAAAAATGAAAGTTTTGCGTAGCTACCCTACCTCTAAGGTCACGGTCACACGTGTAAAAATAAGTAAGCAATACAATGATTAAATCATTGTATGACTAATAAATAAATGTAACCGTTAATAAACTCGTAAATTATTAATGCGAAAGTAACGGTGCATCTATAGGTAGGCTACATTTAGAATTTACTGTTCAGTAGTGTAGTGGTGTGATTGGGTTTTTAATTTACAAATAAAAAAAATAATTAAGTAGGTACAAAGACATAGTGAGTGAGTACCAAACATTTTTTGTTTTATATAATTTCGGATAACTTCACAAAATTATTTTAGTAACTTTTATTTGATTGGGACCAAAACTAAAAGTAAGAAAGAAACATATTTTATGTGATAGGTACTGATTAATAAATTAGACTATGGTACCTTCTATCCGCGGCTATAAACCCTTCTACACCTCTTTCTCATCTGAATTGACCCCAGACCTCATCTTTTTCTCATTCTTAATTTTTTTCCATCCCTTTAGCAAACACAAAATAACTCCTCTGTTTGTGATTGATTGTGAATCGGTTTTTTTTTTAATTTTTTGAACCAATGCCATTTGAGCAATCTTATTTATTACCTATTTTTATTGCGTATTAAAACGCAAACGGTCGTTGTTTCAAACGACAAAAAATATTATTTCTTTCAAGCAGGATTTCAACCTGTAACCTTCTAGTTGAATACACCAGCTGCTCTATCACTCAGCTGCGTAAATTTCATTTTTTTTGTAGAAATAAAAAAATCTGCTGGATTTCAACCTGCGAGTTGCGAGCTAAAGCCATCATAGCTACTCTACCATTAGGCACTAAGTTACACGTATACAGCGTAACCATACGAATTATGGTTACAAATTCTCCTCGTAATATTTTTTTTCTTTCAACAAAAATTGTGAAACTTGAAAATAATTTATTTCCTTTTGAAACACGTTTTTTTTCGGCTGTCAGCAAAGATATTGGACCTTGGAAAAGGGGATAAAATTATGTCCACCTGCCTGCTGTATTCAGTGTTTCCCTACCCAAGGATTTTAGAAGGGACTTGTTTCATATTTACACTATAGGTAATATGATATCTGAAAAACTGCCTTGTCTGCCTTGTAGGTACAGATTACGCCCTACTTTATTGATATGGGGGCACTGTAATAAGTCACTGTTATAAATAATTATCTTATAAGCTAAAAGACTTTCCAGTAAACGGTACCTACCTAAAGCCTTGATAGAAATAAAAATTACTGAGAGATGTTTCGAAGGTATGTAAAGGAGCTATTAGTATAGGTGATGTTAGCAGTCTACGTCATGTAATTATAAAATTAACTGAAAGTATTTTCACTAATAAATAGGTATTTACATAATTTATAATAGGTAACTATACGGTACTTATATTATTTACTATATATATGCATAGTATTTACCTACTATAATCATGAATTATTCCTGCATATAATTGGATTATGTTTACATCGAACGTAATAATATAGGTAGGTATTACACGTACCTACTTATTTTGTAACTGTCAAGGTCGTTTAATAAATTAAATTCATAATATCAGTTACCATTCATCAGCAATTGGTCGAAACTTGTTATCTTAGTGCGAGTGAGATAACAGTCTGGCCTCGAGAACTAAACCCAGTTCGATTTGAAGTCCGCTCATCGCAGTCGCGGCCGCATCCATCGCGTACACTACGCAAAATAAAAAAATAAAACATGTTCCCATTACGCCGCGTTGGCACTAAGGTGTGTGATCGCTGCTCAGTGCTTTAATTAAAAATAAATGTTTCACTATGGTTTTAAATATTTGGATTCTATTTTGAAAAGTGATGCCAACATTCTAAGTTTGGTTAGTTCGTTCCATTTACAAATGACGAGTTTTGCAGATCCTGGAACAATGGCGGGCTCCAGCGGCTGCAACTGTGACGAAAGTGCAGAAGAATTACAGCTCGGATGTGGCTGCTCCACGTCCTTTGAGTTTATTGACGGACGATGAACTGGCCATGAAAGAAACCAGTAAGTACTTCGACCTAAATACATTAAATTAGGGGTACTTAATGTAAACAGAGTGCGGATTCCGTAGCTATTTTTTTAAATTATTAGTATTATATATATTATTTACTAAATATTTTTTTTAAATTATGAAAATTATGAATGAGCTGTTTAGTATGCTTTTTAAAATATTAGGGTTATTTAAAAACAGAATCATTATGAATGAGCTGTTTATTAAGCTTGCTTGTTATTTTAATAAGATTTTTTATTATGACTGACGAGAATACGACCGTAATCATTAGCTATATCCACCTTTTTAATTAGCTATTTCACTATTATTTAATTTAAGTAGTCGTCAACTTTTTACGTTAAGATCAAGCAGGTCAATTTACAGTTTTCCTGAAAAAGTCGGTCGGTACAGTTAATAAGCTTCTAATTGGAATAATAAATACTTACTAACTATTTTTAAATGTCTCGTGGGCCGTGGTCGTGTGTAATACTTAATCACGATGTTAGTTGTTCTCATTATTAGGCACGCGACATTTATAAGACAAAAAACCATTCACTTCTCACTTTCTCAGCGCATCGTATCATCGGTCATTCGTATTTAATCCAGTGACACTGGCTGGAATAGCGGCTTCTAGGTATATTCAAATCGCTTCTAAATTCAAATTCAGCTCTGAATTCTGGATGCTGTGTTAACATTGGGGTCAAAATAGTGACCAGCACAGACTTACTACGGATGACTAGACTACGAGTATCGCTGAATCCCGCTGCGAGATATCGCTGGATTGAAATACTAAATCAACATAGCTACCTAAAACAGCCTAATAAATTAATTTAATGTAAACTACTTTTGACTAACCTCGACCTTTATTTTCGGAAATTTTGGAATCAACACTTAGGTAAATAGGTCCTACGCCTATTTACCTAAGTGTTGATTCCGAAAATTTCATGGCGGACGTAATAAAAAAATAAAAAAAGGCAAGATCAAGGTTAAAAACCGCTGACGTGCTGTCGACTGTACAAATTATAGGTACTTATACCTTATCAACAACCAATGGTTATAATCAAAGATACCTAGGTAAGATTTTTTTAAATTGATTTGATTGGAGCAACAAAGTCAAAAATATGATGCAATTATTAATTTACTGAGACTGAGACTGATTTGTTATGTTACAATTATACAATAATAATAACAATTAAGATAAACAAACTTGTGATGTGACGCAACCGCAGTAGTTCGTTAGGAAAACAGAATGTATTTCAACTGCGCGAAATACATTCATCTATGTCATAGTTTTTAGCCTGGGTAATGTTTTTGTTTTTATTTATCACGTGGCACGTGCTCCAGCCAGACACTGAAAGAAACGAACATTAGCAGTCCAGTATTATGTACAGGTACCAGTGGCGGAGGGTGAATTTTTCCAAGAGTTACGGTTTCCCTAAATCTTAATTGAAATTCTCGATTAGACGCAAATTTACCCTAAATTCCAAATTAATAAAAAATTACCACCAACGTCGAATGTTGTTTCTTCTACGGCAGGGCTAAACTCAGTCACAGTAACTGGTGGCTGACGGTATGTCGCGACTCGCGACTATGTTACCAAAAAAGTTTCGACGACCAAAATCCCAGTTAATTAGTTCAGAGGTCCCCAAACTTTTTCGTCACCTCTTGGCGATTATTGTCTTGTGTAGATCCCCAAGCTTTAATTTTTTTCAATACTTACCTATTTAAGGGCTCAGCAGGCAATGGACAATTAGTTCGCGGTCAGAAATTACTGCTCCTCACTTCACCATTTTTGGTGATAGTCTGCCTAAATGGGATCCTTTCTCGTAGATATCACATGCACCTCCAATTTCTTTTTGTACTGGCGTGGACCCCTTGCAGTTCGATATCGACCCCTGGGGGTCGAACTCGATATAGACCACATTGGGAATCACATCTATGGGAATGAGCCCAACCCGAACTAAAGTAAAATACCTATTGGATTTTTATCACATTCAAACCAAATTACGAACTCCCTCGAATAAGATAACTTATTATGACAAATGACGTAATTAAGAGTTAAGGCAGGCTATGTCAATAATATCTTTATCATAAGATAATATCCATCGTACAACTTGGCAACAAGCAATTGTTTTTGTGCGAGTGTCTGATAAGATGAAGCGAATATAGAGATAAATATTTAGCGTATTTTTAAATAGAATAGGTACTTACCGACCTACCTACTTTATAAATTTCGTAAGACGCAGTCTTAACATCGTGAAATAAACAGTCTGAAATTGAATGAAAGATACAAGGTCAATGTCTTCATATAAATAGATATAAATAGATTCCTGTTCAGATGAATTCTTTATGTTATCGAACAGAATCTAACGGCAACTCGTCTGCATTGTAGGTACTTACCTATTTATAACCAAATAGTTACCTAGGTAACATTATAATAGGATTTTGCTTACCCTTACTTTGGGTAAAGATGGAATAATCCGCAGCAAAGGTCGACTTCAATACGGCAAAGGAAGCTTATAATTATTTAGAGTCCATTTTCAAGAGTGAAAATGGAGTCTGAATTTGAAACTAGTCGTGTAACCCAAAAATTTAACATTACTTGAAACCACAGATTACCCCCTGAAACCTATATTTACATGCATTCAAATTCATGTGTATTGACATTCCTTTACTTTCTTAAGCTTTCTTGTAATATTCTTAAATAAGATTGTGTGCAAAACATTCAAAATACCTATGCACGATGCGTGCATGCAGACTGAAAACAAAAATAAATCTCCACTTTTAGGTACCTGCTTACATCTGGTGCACAACATTGCACAAATCCAAGACGAATATAAAGTCCGGGTTCTGATTAAAATGAGGAAAGGATTGTGAGACTCACTCGAGAGAAACTCACTTAATTATCTAATACTCGTTCGACCCACACCTAGAGAAAAAGATCCTGAATAGGTATTTAGGTTTATTACTATGAAAGTGCTATACCTACCTAAATACGTACATAAATAGGTTACCTACCTACTTTAAATAATAACATATTGTTCCAACTCGATAAGAATAAAAAAGGAAAGAAAAGATAAAAGAATAGAGTCGTCATGACTTTGAGATAGTGCTGTTTGCAGTAGAAACGTCACTTTTATTTAACAACAGATACCTAGATATTGACGATTTGAACAGTGCTCTCTTAAAAGTCCATTGGTTCATAGTTCGTATAACAACTGAGAAATATAAATATAGGTATCGAATTCACATCACCTAAAGTTAAACACAAAATACAAGTGATAATGATTGGCATGAACCGTGAGAATCGTTGGACCGTGTGTCGGTGTAGCTACCACTGTCTATTATGGATATGCCCAAATTTTTTTTTTACTTTTTCTTTACTTTGACATTTTCGATTTACACAATACCTACACATGATTTCGATGCACAGTCTATAAAGCCTGCCTGACTGTGCCATTAGTTTTTCTCCGGTTAGCTTAACGAAAAAATTCACCCTCCGCCACTGATACCTACAATTGTTCCGACCAAGACTGATCCTTGAAAGAATTTGGCTTTACTGAAGAAAGTTTTCTTCTCTAGTCTGAATAGGAAATTCAGCTCCATCTTGATAAAAAAATATAGAAATATACAACTTGTCACTTGACTTTGAAATAATTTAGTCTTATTACAATCTTAACACTTTTATCTTCCCGATAACCATCAGCAGATAGCTTTCGCAAATTACAATACGAATCGACATACTTACCTGTTGACATAATCAATTATAATCCTTCCATAAGCACACCAATCCTTGTGTGTGCTTATGACCATGAACCATCTTAAAACGCGAATGACCAAGAGCGCGCAAAGACACTGTTTGAAAAGCGATATTTATGAATCGCCATTTGAAGAAATTTGCGTTTTGTCTTCGCCCAAGTTTTTACCGTGTAAACGGTCATTCCCGGAAATTACCTTTCACATTTTATGGCTTATCGGAAGTATCCTGATACCAACTAAAAGCATGCGCTGCCCGATCTAAGGTTATAGGAAAGAGATGTGAGGTTTACTGGAAGCCACAAAATGGACGGACTGGAAACCACAATATATTTATTTTATATACTTAAAATAGTTGTCTTTTCATTACAGTCAGAAAACTGGCAACAGAACAGATCGGGCCACTGGTCAGGAAAATGGACGAGGAACACCGCATCGATGACAGCATAAGACAAATGCTTTTCGACAATGGTGTAAGTAAACACAACATAATATCGAAACTTAAACCATTTAAACGAGAATGGTCAACGCCTTTTGTACATTGATACTGATCAAGGAATTTCACTCTTCCACAGCAGTGATATTAGTCTATACTAGAGTGTGGAAACGAAGTACCTATACCTACGTAAGGGCACACACATGGGTTCCGTCATTGACGATTCGTCATAAAACACGATACATAACGACGGTTGGACATTAAAATTGTATACGGAATCGTGTTTTATCACGATTCAGAATGTTTGATTTGATATGATATCACTAGGTGTGTTATTTGGCGAACGTGTTTTTTAAAAGACACTAAGTTATTAATTAAGACGACTCCGACATTTTTTACGATTCGTGATGCGTGTGAACGCGGTCATTTAAAAAGCATAGCCGCCGCCAAAAAAAAACGAATCGTGAAAAAAGACGATTCGTCATAAAACTAATCGTCTTGTGGGTACAATGCAAAGATCAGTTGACCTCTGTGATGCTAACACAAGGAAAATTCTCAGAGTCAGTTAGATGTCAAATGACCTCGGCTAAGTACCTACAGAACATTTAAGTGGATCCAAGTGTGGTTTTAGTGTCATTCTACGCGTCTAGAATACGTCCGACAGACAGCGTCAGCAAATCATACGACACCCTCACACTTAGGTATAAAAATAATATTATAGTTTGGTGACTTAGGTACGTGTATTTATTAACTAAGTAAACAGGGTTATTTGTAAAACACCAGCTATGCTATTCTCTAAGAGACCCTTCTTGGCTGTACGCTTCGACAGCTCGTCGTCGAGACAGCCTTCACATCGACCGTGAGCGCAACGCTGTTATAATCGGTATTCACTAACACGTATAGGCTCGTCGACGAACTGGAGGCTGTGTCGTCTCGTCCCTATTTCGTCGACGAGTTAGAGCTTGAAACAAATTTCTTTACAGCATAATCTATAAATCTCGACTGAGAGTTTTATACGTTTTAAAAGTATAATGTAGGCCTAAACTAAAATATTAAACGGAATATAGTAAAATGGCATATTCATATGCCAAAAATCATGATTTTTAAAAAATATACGAAGTTAAAGCATTTTTATTAGTTAATTTAAAAGGCTGAATGATGATTCCTTTGCCTGTTCCTAACATATTTATTAATGTAAACAAATCACTTGACGTTTGACTTGACTGACGTATGTTATTAAAATAATGTCCATATCTTTGGTCTATAAAACATATTTATTTCGCTTATTTAAATGTATTGTTCTAACAATAACTGTGTAATTTAGAATGTCAAGAGGCTCAGTTCTATCCCTAGCACAAGTGGAGAAGTGGTTATATAATTGGAAAGGGAAAATTGGATAGCCCTCAAGCTAAACAGCACTAAACGTACAAGTCGGCTTGGAAGTTAAAGGTTAAAGTCAAAGGCACTTTTAGATTGTGGCAAAAGTACGTCGACTATACTTATATATATGAAAAAGTCAAAATCAAAATCTCTTCCTTTTATCTGTTTTAAGCTTTTACGATTTTCACTTTACTTATGTGATTCCTCCGATATTTCATTTCGACACTTTTTATAAGTACCATGATCGTGGGTCCTTTATAAAACTTCTTTTATCTTCTTACTTTCAGTAAGAAGTTTGATGCTCGCCTTTGTCGGTACCTACACACATTTTACTAATTGCCCTTGCATAATCAGAGGCCCTTATTTACGCCCTTATTTCTGTGTTTATAGCAGCATCAAGGCGTCGTGCTATACAAAAGCAGTCACAAATGAATAGCCTGACTGAAGGGTTTATTGTTGGTAAAGAAAGGTTTTAGAAAATAAAGAAATACTCAATTAATTGACCTGTGGGTCAAGAACTCAAGATGGACCTGTACCTACATTCTATGATTTCATACAACCTTGTTAATGTACTGCGTCGTTTTTGATTTTCTAAATAAATTAAATTAAAATGTAAATAAAACATGTGTAGTAAGAATATGTGTTTAATTTTTCACTGCCCATTTATTATTCACAAACCTACACATTTAAAATAACAAGTGGTCAGTCAGTGGTCAGTTTTTTTTACCTACATTTTTGCTTTCTGCACTTCTTTTCCATAAACTTTTTCACACTCCTTTGTGCGCGCAATATTAAAGGGGTCCGAAGTTTTCGCTTCATAGATCATAGAACTCTTAGATCTTAGGGCTTGGTCGACAATACCCTTTAGTAACTTACATAATTTGTACTTCCAAACAGCCCAGTTGGTGTCGTTTAGGTACCCAATGTTTAGTTTTGTAATGTCTGGTTTGGTGTCCATATTTACGTTTTTATACTTAAATTTTATCAATTTACATCAGTTTATATTTCATGTTATGTTGTAATCCATGTTATATTAACGAAAAGAAGGAAAATACGTTTTGCTTTTCACAATCGAGACGTCAACCTTTAATAGTCTTTTTTATGAATTATTTTCAGAATGTCAGAGTTACAAAAGGTCAGAGTTTCAAAATGTCTTTTATAAAATGCACAAAATCTTAGTGGTATATTACTTTTTTCAACATATATTACAGTCAGTACATATATTACAAAAACAGTATCTCAATTGTTGAGATTGGAATGTCATAGAATTATATTGTGTGCCTTTCCCTATTATGACCATCAGTCAGCTGATACGCAAAATAAGCATATTCATATGATGAATAATCATATGCAGTTTTTAGCAAATCACCACAGTGATAAATTTTTATATTTTGACACCAACAGTTTTGTTGGAACCTTAAAAATGACAAGAGGTAATGAATACCTGCCAACTAGATATAAGCGCGAAATAGCTAGATTACTAGCATTTAATATTTACACAGTCATAGGTAATATGACGAAGTTCTCTTCCTCCACTGTAGTTAGTAGTGATACTAATAATGATGTGGTTAATTGTAATTTAAACTGACTTGTTCGACAACAGAGAAGAAAGCAAAGTTTTTACTACTGTCACACCAAAATATTAATCACTTCTCTGGCAAAATTTTAGATGTAGAATTATTTATTGAGAAATTTAATGTTGACATTTTATGTTTTACCGAAACATGGCTTACGCCAGACACAATGTTGTTTAGTATTAATGACTATCATGTCGCTAGTTCGTTCCAGAGAGTGTCAGCAGAAGGTGGAGGCACAATGATTTTGTTAAATTGTTAGGTTATAGCCCATCACAATTTGTATACGGGAGTAGTCTACGACTTCCAGGCGACCTATTTCACCAAAACTCCAAAACAAACATTAACGATCGTGAATATATAAAACTTTTAACACATACTTTAGCGTCAGTCCCTAAACTCTTGCATCCGAATTCTCACAGCAACCATAATAACGTATTCATTCATAAGGACTTAAGTGTTAGCACTCATGTTTTCGTGAGAAACGAAGCACGGCGATCCTTAATACCGCCTTATGAGGGCCCATTTGAAGTCATAACTCGATATCCTAAATTTTACACTTTGGACTGTAATGGTAAACATGTCACGGTGTCACTCGATCGTCTTAAACCAGCTTATCAGTTGGAATACGATAATGTGTCGGTCCCACGCCCAAAAGAAATAACGACGCCACTCGAAACAACGCAGCATCCGGCGAGCTTAACTACTTCATCTGACACCTCGAGCACTACGACACCGCCGGTCATAACGAAATCCGGTCGCACCGTTAAGAAGACCGTGAGATTCGACATATGAATCTCCGGCCAGTCATCACTTACAGTCATTGCTCTTCAGTCGCACCCCGCATCACAGCTAATCATACATCAATCGTCGTTGTCGCGGTCAGAATATTTGACAATTATGGGTCAACCAGCTAGCAAAACGACCATTGTCACTCAGAACAGTGCAGCAACGGACAGCAAGGTCAAGATAGAAGATGAAACACCATTCTCCGCCCATAAAATGTCACTAACGGCAGTCATCATGGTTAGTGGAGCTGTCACCCTATGCATTCTCTACGTGGGGTGGCGCTATTGCAGACGCCGCATCGAAGCCGCCGTAGAAACAAGAATCAACGGCGCAATCGCACAACGTGCTAACGGCATCCCACCAGGGGCGCCAAACATGCAAATCAACCATCTCCCTACAACAAACCTCAAACAAACGTACAGTGTAGCGTAAACAAAACAGTGTAGTGCAGTGTAAAAAAATTAAAAAATGTGAAAAACAAAAGTGACACCGCAAGTAGTAGTTAGTTATTATAATATAAGCTAGTTATTGTATTAATTGTAGTTTTTAATCATTTGTATTCATTAGGGGAATAATCAATAAAAACTTCATGAAACAATTTCATTGTTTAATCTAAGGGGGGAGGATTGTAGCGCGTAGGCATAAAACATAGTCTTAGTCTTTGTTGTAAGTTGTTTATTTATAGTCTTTGGCCTTAACAGATAAGCTTAATTATAGTATGTACCTACCTCTTAAAACTAAAACCTTTTTTGTAACCAGTCGTTCAATAAACCTTATAGTAAGAACACGCATTTTAATTGCCGTCCTTCTGGCTCTGACGAGTTCCTTACCGACACATATAACGGCAAACTGTTTCTAAAAATGTTGGGAGTCATTGGTCTAAAACATAAACTAGTGGTTTCCAAACTTTTTAATTTTTTGTCCAGGGACCATCTAAGACTTCTGCACCTAGCAGAGACCCCAAGGATTAAAAAAGAGGTTACTAAGTGGCCTGAACTGCACCCTGTTCCTCTCTTCTCCCCCGCGTTCCTTATTTATTGTTTTTTTTGCCGACCTGATAGATTATGTTCTCGCAAACCTCTTGTGGTCCACGGACCACTGCAGCACTGGTTGGGAATCTCTGTTTTAAATGAAAACTTTCTCTTCTACAGTTAATGGGAATCGAGACCCCCACTGAGTACAGCGGCTCCGGCTGCGGGTTCCTCACGATGATGTTAGTTGTTGAAGAGTTATCACGAGTAGACCCATCCATCGCAGCCTTCGTGGACATCCACAACACACTCGTCAACTCACTGTTCATGAAGTTGGGTACCGAAGAGCAGAAGCAGAAGTATCTGACTAAACTGTGCACGGAATACGTAAGTGACATCCATTTGTAGTCTTAAATCATACAAATTGATTCGTAGCTTTGCTACACTCCAGGTCCCCGAGATCGATTCAATTAGCATTGGCATTGGTACCTACTATGTAAATGGCTACAAGTTTACTTTACATGTGATATTCCTTGCATCTTGCACCAAGTTGTTAAATTATTTTGCGTTTTCTTTGACGACTCTTTCACCTATAATATAGCATATTATGTACCTACAAATAGCAGACTGGCATACATCTGGAACATAAAGCGGCGTAATGAGAGAAAGTTCACGCAGGTTCACGACTGAATAATCAATCGCATGCGACTGCGCAATATAATTTTAATATTCTTGCCCCTTCTTTAGCCTACCAAAGCCCAAAGTGACTTAAAAGTGGACTATTGCGCAAGTCAAGATATTTGATATCTCCCTCAATTCGAGGAAGTTGAGTGTAATTTTATGCTATTTCTGCAATCTTTCCAGGCCGGTAGTTTCTGCCTAACGGAACCGACATCGGGCTCTGACGCTTTCGCATTGAAGACAGTAGCAAAGAAAGACGGCGACCACTACGTCATCAACGGATCTAAAATGTGGATCTCCAACTCCGACGTCGCTGGCGTGTTCCTTGTTATGGCTAACGCTGATCCTTCCAAGGTGAGAAACTATTTACAATTTGCCTTGGAGTTGGAACTATTTCTAAACATTTTACTTGCCGTAAAGTTGGACATAGATCATCTTGGTATGATCATAATTTCTCTTACCATTTTGCTATAATGTGGAAGATGTTGGTATGGTACAGTGATTAAAAGACACTCAATCGAATGCTCGGTCATTCTTTTAGTGCTCGTGGAACAAACCTAATGTCTATCTAAGGATGTTTCCCTATTCATCATAAATATGTATTTATGGCCACAAACATCTTATGAGTTTGTTCTAACGCTGTCACGATGTGAATATATTTTTCAGGGCTACAAAGGCATAACCTGCTTCATCGTAGAGCGCGAGACCCCCGGCCTTTCTGTCGCTAAGCCAGAAAATAAACTCGGTATCCGCGCCTCCGGCACCTGCATGGTCCACTTTGATAACGTCAGGGTGCATGAGAGCAGCATTCTTGGAGAATATGGAAAAGGGTATGTAGAAAAGCCACACTATCCTATTCTCCCCAGCTTCTGTTATTCAATACCTACAGTTGAACATTGTTCTTAACAATAATTCAAAGGAATTCAATTTTCTGAGGTAAGATCAGTTGTCAGGATTTAATGACGTATTTTTTATTTAGTATCTATCTACTGAAAAAGACAATGACGCCATATCGATTATTGAAAATATCTATTTGCGTTTCTCGCGCGAGGTATGATGAACTAGAAATTGATTTTAAATGGACATGACAATGGCATTAACAAAGGAAGGGGATCGCTTTAAGCTACTTTTTGCAGCAATTAAAACTTTAGAGTTGTTTTCTTCCTTCAGCTACAAGTACGCAGCAGGTTTCCTAAACGAGGGCCGCATTGGTATCGCGTCGCAGATGATTGGACTTTGCCAGGGATGCATGGACGCCACCATCCCTTACACCCTTGAGAGGAAGCAGTTTGGAAAGAGCATCTACTCTTTCCAGGTAAGTTTGTCATGATTGTTACATCATCATCCTCCTAGCCTTATCATTCCTAAACTTTGTTGGGGTCGGGTTCTTAACAGCTATAACGCCATGGGGGACACATGGTGTCCGACAAACAATAGAATTTGCATTGTGTCTGCAGTCTGGCAGTCAAAGTGTTATCTAATCAGATGCAGCTGAATATCACTTTTCTACAGGGCGACTGTGTACTTGTGTAGGTATCTGATCCCCGCAAGCCAAAAGGATATACGATATCCTTAAGTTAATTAGAGAGAGAATGACTTTGGAAGATTTAACTTTTTAATTCATTCATCTGTTCTGATAACTTACCTTGCTGATAACTTCTGAGTCTATTCCTGTTTGAATTTAATCTGGTAGATAATTATTGGTCTTTTACTTGCCTTGTTGGTCTTGAGTAAAACCGTAACAGGGATCTATCACACACCTCTCCTTCCGTAAATGTTGAGTCCTCTATGTTACTTCTACCTATTATTTCTCTCTCCAGGGTATCAGCTACCAGATTGCTCACCTCCAAACCGAGTTGGAAGCAGCTCGTCTGCTCACGTACAACGCTGCCAGACTCAAGGAGAATGGCATGGAGTTCGTCAAGGAAGCCGCCATGGCTAAATACTATGCTTCAGGTAAACTATATTCAGAATATTTTTTACATCACCATAATAAAAATTTGTTTTTTTGATAATTTGTTACTTGGCTAGAGCTAGGTACATGCTGCTAGGTATAGGTACTTTTGGTTTAGGTTACCGTTTGCCTCGGGCCAAACGGGCCAACGGGGGCCTCGTTGGTCTAGTGGTAGCAAGCGCGACTGCTGAGCACGAGGTCCTGGGTTCGATCCCCGGGTCGGGCAGTGTTATTGGGTTTTTTCATTAGGAAATTCTCAGTAGCAGCACGGAGTCTGAAATTGTGCCTGGTTAATGGCATTAGGCTCGCCCCCTATTACATGGGACTTATAACATAGCCGGCGAAACGTAGGTGTATTACACACCTGTGCCTACCCCTTCTGGGGAATACAGGCGTGAGTCTATAAATAAATAAATAAAAACATTCTTTTTACAGAAATCGCACAAACCTTGACCTCAAAATGCATAGACTTCATGGGAGGAGTAGGTTTCACCAAAGACTTCCCTCAAGAGAAGTTCTTCCGTGATGCTAAGATCGGCACCATTTATGAGGGAACCAGCAATATGCAGCTCCAGACCATAGCCAAGCTCATTGAAAAGCAATATAGCCAATAGAGATTATGATTGAAGAAATTATTAGGTACTTTAAGGTCACAGATTTGTGAAACATTGTAAATAATAAGACTATTTGGAAATTATTAAAGTACAGGTTACTCGCTACAAGTTTTTGCAAATGCATTTACTTGTGTTCAAGTTTGATATTATTTTTATTTGCTTTAATTCTTTTTCAATCTTTGTATTTATTATATACCTACCTACTTTTGTTTTATGACTTCTTGATAATAAATGAAAAAAGCAGGGTATACTTCTATTGCTTATTTATTTCTAATGAACTAATCAATGTCTTCCTTTTTAATCAATATGTTGATTAAATATTTTATACAAATATTATATTCCAAATAAAAGACTTTTAACTAAACAGGATTTATTTACATCTATATTCTTCTATTAAACATATAAATTATTTAGGTACTCTATGGTTTGGGGTCATGCGGTAATTTGAATCCGACCATTCTTGCAGTATCCTCTACGGTTCTTTCACCCATTCCTTTAAATTCCGAATTAATCTCCTTGTATCTTCTCGTATTATGGAGGTACTCATAAAAAGATTTCGCTTTGAAGTGCATCTCTTCTGAAGCCTTGCATAGTTGTTTATCTGTGATCTGATGTTGCCTGTACTGAGTGAATAGGTATTGTACATTCTGGTTTTCAGAAAGCTTCTTTGTAGAGCTCTGCTTGCGGAGCTCTGAGAGTAAACGTCGTAACGTGACTAATGGAGGCTTTGAAGTTATTGACGCCATTGCACCTTCAAACAAATCAAATGTTCAGCTTCTTAACCATAAGAGATGTTATAAATTCTTCTGTGTTTTCATACGTTGGCTTATCACTTTTTTCCCAAAAGTTTATATCGAGTTTGTCAAGACTTTCTTTAGGAAATTGGTGGATTGATGTATCATTAAATATATCAGTGAATTTAAAGTTATTTTGTAAAGTCTGTTCCGAAATGTAAGGAAATATTTTGTATATAAACGGGACAGTTTCTGATAATATTCTACTTGGGTGATTGTCAATAACAGAGCTAAAACTATTACACAAGAGTATACAGTTTGCTAAATTAGGGCCCCAGTTGCTCCAGAGAAAATTATTAGTCAATTGTTTAGGGCAATGAGGTAAATAAACAATAGTAGTCCCCTTATCTGATATTATGTAACTGCCTTCATTATTTTCTGGTATAACTTCAAGCCCTAACTGATTTAGGAGCTCACATTCACTTTTATAAAATATAGGGTCATGTAATAACACCTTTTTAGGATTGTAACATTTCTTCAAACACAACAGAAGAGCTAATTGGTATTTTGAAATACCACATTCAGCTACATGACCGAGTCCAAGACACACTATTTCTACGACATTTCTGGCTTGCAAAATACTACTCACAGATTTTAAAACGTCTTCCAGATAATTTGAAGGTCGTAAGATATCAACAGCACCGTGAATTCGCCTGTAAAATAGATAAATAGCAAATGACGTATAACCTCAAATCAATTATTGTTGTTGGGTGAAATACTATCACAATAACTTACTGAATTGCTTTATCAACGTCAATCGATATCTCTTGTTTTACAAAGTTTAGGTCTTTAGATGGCACTTTAGTAGGCTTGTTTTTCATTCGCTTTGATTTTACTTTTTGAAACCCATCGCTGTCTATTTCAGATTTTGACATTATTAACATAACACAGATAATCTATTACTTATAGAGCTGTTGATCAGTCTAAAATAAAGTCTAAGGTCTAAAATAATAATATAATTATGATGCTATGTTGGACTGGATCACAGTCTCTAAGTCTGGGAATTAAAATGCGGGATAATTTATTTTTTCTCATAGAGTACCTAGTCACGTTTAAAAATATTGTTTATTTTATCAGACCTCAAATAAAGAGCCCAATAAAAACGTTCCAAGCCAAATATGCGTTTTCTATTATAGGACATAGGACTATCTGATCTGTACCTACTTTATACTACTACAACGACTCTTTTTTGACTGACTACCTTCAAACGAAAAAATGTAAGCGTTTTGCGATACTGTTATTCTTGACTTGAGTAGGTACATTGTATTCAGAGTTCAACGGAGTTACAATGCGTTAAAATGTTTTTTTAGAACATTATTAAATATCATTTTAATAATAATCTAGTAATCTGTGATGTTATGTATCAGCAATCTGTATTGTACAAATTGTAAGTCTGTGATTAGAACCCCTTGCAACATCGATCATTTTTATAACGTTATCTCTTATCTTTTTACTGAATGATGAGAATGAGAATTAAAACGCTTTTTGAACTTTTATCTTTTTCACACACAAAAGATGAAAGTTCAAAAAGCGTTTATGTTAACTTATCTAGCGACATCTAGTCAGTAGTTTATGAAGTTCTCTACAGCTTGGCAAAAAAGAGTCTGAGGCGGTGACAGCTGAAACTAAAAATAAAAATTTTAAAACTTCCAAAATAAGTTAGAAGAGATTCATTAAATTGATGACAAAAAATTCGTCATAGATAAATGTAAGTACAAAAAATTTGTAATTTTGAATTGTAATTATGAGAAGTACGCCAGTGGCGCCCCCAATTTTTGCTGACTCTTTTTTACCAAACTGTACAGGCGGCTATTAAAGCTAATTATTGTCTCTTCCTAGAGATATTTACTTATCCAGACATGTCATCGTAGTTAAAACTGTATTTATACCTTCAGCCTTGCATGTAGCAATAATTATAATATCGCCATCTATTGGAACTAAGGTGCAACTTCCAAATGCCTTTATTTCTATAATGTGTGGCACCACGAAGCAAAGAACCTATTAATGAACAACCTAGTTAAGGGCCAATGGATTTTTTATTTTGAAAATGGTATGTGCTTACAGATACCTGACCTGAATGAAAATATGACATTCATCACAATCGTAATGGAGGCCCTACCAGTATCCATTATTTCCATTATTTCGCACGTAATTCTTTTTTGTCTGAACGCGCCTATTATTCAAAACATTGTCTTAAAAAATAATTTATAGAATAAGTTCTAGATTTTTGTAAAAAGTAAAAATCAAATACAAGCAGAGCGACTAGGTCGTAGATTCAAATCCTGCTCGTAATATGCTTGTCCACTAAGAATAAATCAGGTGGATAGAAGTTTCCAATGATTAATCACAACATCGCTATTACAAAGACTAAAAAATATTTATTGAAATAAACAAAGATTATTGTTATTTTTGGAAAATAATTTCAGCAGTATTTGATAGTTAGTCACCTGATAGTGAATATCAATCAGAAAGTGTTATGTCACGCCCTGCGAAACCCCAGTGTTGGTTTTAACTTATCGATCGATTGATTTAGATTGATTCGTACCTACTTGGAGGAAAAAATTTGCCTTTTGATTCTTCCAAGGATTCGCATAGCGTGACGTCATTCAAGACGTCATGACAGTCTTGAGTGTTTTCGGAGCCAATTTAAATTTTGTTTTTAAAAATACTAAATAAAAATATTTTATACATCAAATAGATATAAATGTACAATACTGTCCACTTTTAAAATTTAATCAACAAGCCTATTGATTTTTTTTTTCAAACATTTGATATACATTGATAGCCTAGTGTTATGGCCGTGGACTGGCAAGTCAAAGGTTTCCGGTTCAAACTCTGACTTTTCGGAAGTTAATTAATTATCACCTGCTACCTGCCTAGGAAAGCACGTTAAGCCGTTGGCTCCGGCTGTTATAAAGATTTTTGACGATTGTTATAAGGAGTCAATACCTTTATAAAATCCTGACAACTAATCGAACTTTAGAATATTGTATCCCTTTGGGTTCCCGTTCCATAAATCAGAAATTTCTCAAAATTGGTACCTACTTATTATATAAAGCTAGGCAGGCTAGTAAAGTAACCAAATACAAGTCCTTTATGTATTTGAACCTAATATACCTAGGTAGGCTAGGTACCAGGTACCTACCGTGCGGTAGGTAGCTCTCATTTTTCCCTAAAGCAGTTTACACTTTCAATCCAAGAAAATACTCGATCAGAATTATAAAGGTTTCGAATGAGGGCGCGCTCTAAATTCGGCATTTAAAATTTTATTCACTACTGGTACCGTTCCCACAACTATACGTCCTTGATCAGGTATTTAGGTTAGAAAAATTGGCTATTGACAAACGACAAAACAACAAAGGCACGCTGGTTGGTCGCGTCGCGTCACATATAGAGTGCCCATTGTCCGTTTTGTATGGAAATGACAATCGAAATCTATGTTCGCAGCATTCGAATCACGCACCCGTATTCGTTCCAACATACCGTAATACGAATAAGGCGACAAATGTGCATCAAACGATATTATTAGCCGTGCAAGTTTAGTAAAAGGACGACGTTTCCGAACGATCGTCTCGGCGCGAAAATTTTATTTATAATTTTCCGCGTTCCAATTTTTAATTTAGGCGTTTGTATACTTTCTAATGTTTACATTTATTTGAAACGCATCCGTAACGGCCTCCTTATAAAATATTCAAAAGAGATTGTAATTAAATTCTGTTCGCTTCGTTACTTTTATATTATAATTTTATTATAATGTTTTGGTAGGTAGTTGAATTTGTTTTTCTATGTTTTAGTTGTAACACATTCGCGGACCAGGCCTATCGTGTGATAAGTGTGTGTTGTGTTTATGGATTTAGTACATTGTTGGATGTGGACTGAGAATGGAACGTCAGGTAGTGTTACGGCGTTCTAAACGCAATAGTGATGGATTGTTGACAAAATGGAAAAACAAATGCAGTAATTTTAGTAGGCACTCTTGGATCACAAATGGATATGATTTGAATGTAAGTCGATTTTCTTTTCATATACATGTCAGTTTTTATTAGCAATTTAAGTTATATAATCTCGGTTGTGCTAAGTTATTAGGTGAGTATATTCATGTTTAGCTGCAAGATGCATAGTTATAACTGGCAAGAAACAGTACCTATTACTGCTATTCATCTGCTGCAAATGGAATAGAAATAGGTATAAATAAAATACCTATTTACAAAAAAAAAACAATAGGTAGGTCCTACTAAAATAGTAGGTGACAGTCGTAAGAATAAAATACTTCAGTAATATGTGTTTATTTATGCTAAACAAAACTTAATAACACTATTATTAATCACAAATAATTGCGGATATTTTTAATACAAAGGAAGGAATTCGGTGGAAAATTGAAAATATTTATACAATTGTGTTGCGAGGTTTTCATTTCAAGAATTGTCTAGCCTTGAACCAAGAATTCAGGTAATTAAATTAATTAGATGTTATTTACCCATCAGTTAATTAGGGGTTTGATTACTTTATTGAAAAATAAAAATAGTAGGTACCTGCCTTGTGTTACAACGGCCGCGCGGTAAGTATGCAATAACCATCGAAGGGATATTCAAAGCCCGAACCGCAGGCGATCTAGGGATATAATGACCCGACGTTAGTACAATATTTTTCATCACACTTGCAAGAAAATAAACAACAAAACAACAATAATTAGTTAATTACCCATTTAAATGATTAATTACTGAAGTTACCTATTAATAAAAAACCGGGCAAGTGCGAGAAGTTTCATATTTTTTGTACGAAAAGTATTAATATTCGAAACTTGGTTTTAATTTTCCTTGAGAGTTTAGCAAGCCAGCAATTACTATTAAGAATTATTTCAGACTTTTTGGTTCGCAAACATCGGAGGAATGTCGAAACTCGAAAGACAGACAGAGTTAAAAATATATGTATAAAACTTTTTTTTTTACCATTTACACTTTTAAATAATACCCATCATGGTATAAGTATAATATCTGAAAAAAAAGTTATGGACCCACTTTACACGTAGGTATAGGAGGCCCCTTAAAATAAATTAAATTTTATTTCATAACTTTATCGGCATTATAATTATACCATACTTACCCTTTGTTCAGGGGTGTGCATAGACATTTTCGATAGGGTAGGCAGTACATACAAATCCTACTTAGTTTCATTAATTCGTCATCTCCGTCTGTATCTGTCAAAGTAGGCAGTGCCTATTCGCCTATTTGAACTGCACGCCCCATGCCTTTGAAAAATACCTATCACTCTTTTCGTCTGTATGTTTTTCAACTTACTTCTAAACAACGGAATTTGAGACGGTCTTAAAAATATTCCGGAAGGTTCATATGTATATTATACATACTACATGCTTACAATGTAGGTAGTAGGTACACCCGTCCGAAGCCGGGGCTAGTCGCCCCTGCATTATAATCAGTGACGGATTAACCCTTAATCAAATTAAGCATTTGCCTGGCAATTGCTAATTGCATCAGAAGTACAAAAAAAAATCCGTCTTTAGGGCATCACGTCTTACTCTCACGTTACCAAAAACCACACCAAAAAAAGTTTCTAGGACTGATTGTTGTCGCACCTACTCCACTTCTAAAGTACGTTACATTACATCTCATCATCTTATTTTACAAAAAAAAACTAATGTTTTTAGGCGGTAAAGGTTTTAAGACCGATTCTAGTTGACATACAGATAGGGGGGCCCACAGGCATGGATTGCTTAGGACACCCGGTACCCGTCCGAAGCCGGGGATAGTCGCCCCTGCATTATAATATGCAAGACATTCCAGTCGCATGGGCTAATGAGCTGAACAATCATAGCTTAACTCTTGGTCAATCCGCGTTGAAGTTAATTAGCTTCGCGTAATAATCCATAATTAAGCAAAACTAATCACCAGCCATGCATATCTAAAACATCACTTTTTTGTAAAATGGTTTTTTAACACACATTATTTTTAAAGGCAGAATTTATAAATTAATTATAACTTGCTCCGTGCCTCGGAAAGCACGTTAAGCTGTTGGCCCTAGCTGTCATGAAGATCTTTGACAGTCGATATAGGGAATCATCGAGTCTTTAAGTTCCCTCATAAAATCCTGACAACTGATCCAACAGAATATCATATCCTTTTGGGTCGCGGGACTCAGATAGGCAGTCGCTCCGTAGAAAACTAAACGTCTTTTCACAATCCTATGCAAACATCTACAAAAAACTTTTTCTTTAACTAGCGGCCCTGTCAACGTGATAGTTTTGCTGTGTGTACATAAAAAATTAACTGTATAATCTTAATGATGTTAGTGCATACTATGTAAAATTTGCTCGCCAGCTATGGTAGAATAATTATGAAGGATACTAATAAGTATGTTTTTGTCATATTCTTGCAAATATTTATTCTTATTCTTAAAGTATTTAATGCATACACAAAACTTCGAAATTTTGTAGAAAGAAAAAATTAACAAAAGGTCGTTCTTGAATGTTATAGACTTTTTCAAAGTTACTTACACAAAAGCCTTGGCTTTCACTGATTCGAGCCACATAAAACCGTTCATGGCAACCATTAACCAGCCTACACGTCACGTAACATTACCTATAATACTGTACGTGACTTTGGGGACCAATGATGACCTTAAGAAAAAGGTAACAAAGACTGGTATTACTTATACCCCGGTTTTTTGTAAAATTGGGGACATGGCTTCATTAAACAGGTAGCTGTTTTGAATTTCAATTTCCTTATGATAGATCCACCTTTTTGTTTTAGAAGATTTCTTTAATCTATATTGACATGTTTAATGAAATAAGCTTAGTTAAGACATCTAACGAATTTATTATCGTACCTGGGCAACCGAGGCACGTAGAAAATAAATGAGACCTAGCTAGACTGTTTATCGCTGTCGTAAACCCTTAAAGTCTAAAAAAATTTAATCGAAATCTGATTTTAAAATATTTTGGTACTTAAGTATACATATTTAAAAATTGTAAACAAATAAAATATGTATATAAAAATTGCTTGTATAGGGTGGGTGATTGACATTTCCGGCTTGCGTTAACAATAGTTAATATAAACAGCTTGCGCACATATTTTTTAAAATATTTTTTTAATTCAAAACAACCAACACTTTCTCCAGCACTTTTGCTGTCTAATTTCGGTGCACAATTGCACATTAGCATGTCTATAATGTGTGACGCTTCCATATTTGTGGCTGAATGCTAGACTCCTTTGCCAACCAATATGGCGGTCTAAGACCAGTGACGTTTAAATTCTATGTTAATTTTTCGCTTTGGTTTTTCTATGAACTGCGAATAAATTATATATTTAAATATATTTTCAATGCTTTGTTTCCCGTTATGGAAAACATTGTAGTTTGGACACTGTAGTTGGCACTGGTAGCAACCATGCCGACATTAAGTGACGATGTGGTTCTGAGCAGTGGTGTGTGGTTAGACTGCTTCCGGATGCTTCCGAATATTTCAATTCTTCTTCTTCCTCCTCTTCTTCTATATCGTACGATTGAAGAACAACCTGGTATCAGAGTATATACCGCCCGCCCGTAACATGGATTTACACACCGTTAAAGAGATTCTAATTTTTAAAACGCACATGAATCCGAAAAGTCCGAGGGGAATGCCTGGGTTACGAATCTACATCCTTAGACTTGGCAGTCCAACGGTCATACTAGATTTATTTATTCCAAGCCGTTTTCCTAGACTAGTAGACCGCACAAACAATCTAACACACATTAGTATATCAAAATCTTGTGACTCACAATAATACAGCAGATATTGAACATACTTCTTCTCAGTAAGGAATTATATGTCTTAAGACTACACCAAGTTTGGAAAGGACCATTTAAGGGCTTGCAGATTGCACCCAAATGCATAGAAAGGAGGCTAAAGATGTGACAATATTTTGTAATGCAAGAAATACATAAACTAGGTTTAGCGATACACCTAATTCCTTCAAAGCTAACCAGCTAATGATGAATCGATGAATCACTCAACGTTAATCAAACAAGTGTGTGTATGTTTGTACAAACCATACTGAACTTCAACACCAAATTAGGCAGAGACAATACAATATTGTTTTAATAAGAACTTGATATCAATACATGCCAATAATAGATCTACACAAACCACAGTCTTGCACATGTTCTCACGAATCTAAGAACTGTGCCGTAACATGTAGTAGATACTTATATTATTATCTACGTGTTAACTGTGTTTAATTTGACATGAAATTAGTTGATGGAAGAAGGTAATTTCTCGAGATGTTTATAAAATAAATAGATAATTAATTTATTAGACATAGTGTATAGGGTCGGGCACAATAATAATGACTAACTATATACATATCTAGAAACAAACTAATTAAAAAGATAAACTTAAGGACCGCTACCTATAGGCAACGTTCCCAAAATGCTGGCTGCATTGCCTCACTGGATGGCTATACTTAGACTTATGCCCCGGAGGCCGGATTTTTGAAGGTTAAACATAAAAAAACAGTACCTAAACATAAAAAAAGTTCCGGTACTTATAAAAAAGACTTTTGAAAACCATAGAGTTTTGAGTATGAAAATATTAAAAATATTTTATGGTTAAGTGCATTTAAAACCGCAAAAAACGTTAAATTTTAAAATCCATTAAAAACTTTTCTTTTTCACGCTTTTCTGATTTTGCCTATCATTAATTATACAGGTCGACATCGCGATCTTATTAATGCATCCAGTACGTAGGTACTATCGTTAATCCAATCTGCACGTATTGAACGTGTATTGCACCTAGACATAGACAAACTAGCACTTGTAAGAACTCCAAGCTGTTTCATACAGCTGTCTACCTTATTGCTTAAGAAATAAGAACCTTCGACGAAATGCCGATGCCAATGAGTGAATATTGCGATTGCGACAGTCCTAGTGAAGTCAACGTTTCTTACTTATAAACATTATGCTTGTTGCGTGGTTTAGTTGCCAACAAAGTGTTAGAAGGGAAAGGTTTGCGTACAAATCGCATTCTTATAACTAAAATTTCTTTATACTTACAGAAGCTCAACTTAGCGTAACATAATTCTTAATTTAAAAAAATATATGATCCGTGGATGAAAAACAAAGTGACTCGCGCCAAATTTGAATTTAAAACAGAACAGCGACCATGACATTGATTTGTAAATAAAAAACAAAAGTGCTTCTTTTTTTAAGAGACATAAACAAAAAAGAATCTGATTATCTAAAAAAAAAGTGTCCGTAATTGATTCGGTTGACAATTTGACATTAGCTGTTAGTGTTGTATTGTGACAGAATTGCATAGGGTTAAAGGTGACAGTATGCCCCAGATTTTCTTCAAAAAAGTTATGGTGGTGAGGGACCGAGCCGACTTCGAGGTAAGCTACTTTCACTTTCCGCGCCGGTTCGCGCTGTATGCCCCTTGCCAACTACCGTGTAACTTATTATAAAAATATTTAGATTGTAATTAGTTACACACTATTCATAACATTTCAATTAGACAGAAGACAGTACTTATTTACATTCTTTTATTCAGGTACTTTTATTATTCAATAGTTTTAATGTTTAACTAAATAAAGTGTGGCATTCATTCTTGTGTAACGTGTATCTAATTCAATGAAAGCAATGTGGTATTTCTAGTTTTAACGAGATATATCCAGGAAGCTAAGTCATAAGGATTTCCGATTAACTAGTCAGCTGCTTTAGCCCGTTTAGTAAACTGTTTAACCAATGTTTAAATTTAAAATGTCTGCAAGAATTTTATCACGTAAATCTTCCTTCAATCAACAGACTTGATAGAAAATATCATTCTCCTATTATTTGCAACGTAAAATACTACAATAGAGAATTATCAAATACCGTGGCCCGATCGTAGAACTGATCACATTATGTGGTGCCCGACCATTTTTATGGAGATTTTTCAATAAAATGACCAACTATGATAACTATGTGCAGTGTGGTTTCCTACTAATCCCACGGGTGCCGTAGAAACAACAATGGGAAAAATCTGGAAGATGGGCAGCAGCAGCAGTCTCTTACGTGGTTCTAAACGTCATCAAAAACATCTCTCAAGCTCACTGGTTTCATTGTAGTTTTTTGGATAGAATTCGACCTTAAGAATAATTGTCATGATCTATTGGATTTCTAGAATCTGTTTTTTGGAAGGCGCATCGGCCTTTGTCTTTTAATGATTGCTATAGTGTCATTTTGATTCAAGTGTTACAGTTTCATTGCTAAACGTTTGAGACCTTGAGATGTACAATTATTATCTTTGCCTAGATTTTATCTGTCTTATTCGTTATGGTTTAATTACAGAATGAAGTGGCACCTAGTTTGGTCAGAGTAAAAAAACGGCCAAGTGCGAGTCGCACTCGCGCACCATACGATAAGAAGATTCTATTAAACATTATTTATTACACAATTTTACTAAAATGATATTTTATGTTTATGAAGTCTGTTCCGGTGTGGGATGCTTGAATCTTGAGAACCATTCAAGCTTACGGATCAAAACAAACCACTACTAGTACCAGTAGGTATCTATACTAAACATGAACTGAAGTCGCAATATTACATTCATCAGTGTCGCAAGCGCAGCCAAGGATCCATGTACAAGCGATGTCTATACCTAATCTGTCAAACAATACGTGCATAAATACTTATTGACGGCATCCCAATGATTCTCAACATAATAAATCTTAAAGTCTGCTTCAATATTGTAACTGAATAAAATTTACAAAGACATCGAATTTTTCTTTACAACACTTACCTAAATACAAAACATAAGGAAATGTTAAAAGAACTAGGTAGTACAGTTTCCTGGTTGCTGAAGAGAAAAATCCAATAAAATCTTGCTCGGAACACAGTCGTGCGATATAGTCGCGGATAAGGAAACTGAGTACAGGAGCGACTTCCCAACTGGGAAAGATTACAGTAAACAAATGACGCAAAAAAAAATTAGAAACTTTACAGCACTATGGTAGCAGCTAAAAACATGATGGCAAGAGGCAAGTGTTAGTAGAAAGGTAGAATAATTTAAGCTGTGGAAGTTGGGTCCAATCACCGCTAATTTCTCATATCAAGCCAGTCAGACAGCTATGCAGTTTCGCATCTTTTTATCCACTCGGCACGCTGTCTTTAAGACACGAGTGCTAATTCTTTATACGCTCAAAACTAATTTAGACTCTCTCTTATTAACAGAGATTTTGAGAAAAGGATAGAGCATTTTTATAGTAGTCAAATTAGTCCATTTACGCGTTAGCAACGAGAATTTAAGTCTCTGTGTCTTAAATTCCAGTCGATAACAAGGGCATAGACAAATTTGATAGCTCTAATTGACAGTTACATAAACCTTTCTCGAAAACTTTTAGTAAAATTAGTTTAGTGTTATGAGCAAGAGAATCAGGACCACTAACTCATGATATGAATCGTTTGTATTATACTCAAAGGGCTATTTATTCCTTTATAGGCATTAACACTCATACAGAATACCTGATAATTATGAATTATTTTAAATTCATAATTTTCGAACTAATAACTGTTCACCAACCTATTTCGTGTAAATACATCATCGAATCATTACTTATTATTGTATAATTATTAATTATTTGACAGGTCAAGTAATTCGAAATAAGCAACATTTTAGACATTTAAGTTTCGCAGATATTTTGCAAGGTTTGATGTGCTAATGTTGAGATTGTGACATAAGTTAACAAGCACTAAAAAGTTAATTGAAAGTAAATTAACCTTTTTGCGTCTGTTGTTCTCAAAATTAACTTTTTATTAAAGGTTAAATGAAAATGTTAAAGACTGACATCTCTTTGACCGATATTTAGCTAAACGATATTATTTCTAGTGCTTGAACGTGAAAAAAATATATAATTTCAACTTTATATCGACCTATTCGAAATTATATCTTAATTTTAGGATACTAGGAGAAATTTTTGAATACTACATACAAAGATAGGGCGTTACAGACGCCTACAAAGACAGAAATTCTTATCAATAGTTACCTATGAAGTATTTTATATTCAAACACCATAAAAGCTGTAAAAGTAAAAGATTATGTAATTCATGTAATGCCAAAATTTTATGGCTTATTTCACGTTCATTGAAATTATAATTAAAATACGTTATGTCATTGTTGTTCATGAACTTGTGTGTAGTTAATTGTTACATAACGCATATTTTGTTGCTTTGTACTCTGGTTGAAGGTTGAATTAGATCTTTAAAAGTATTTTGCAACATTATACTTAGATATAAAAGCAATAAAGTAACTGTCTGCATTTTAATGACCGGCACTAGTGAAAGTATAGACGCCTGTGCGAGAATAAAGAGCAATCGTTAATTCGTACATAAATATACGACCACCTAAGAAGTTAAGTCACCAGGGGCCTTATATTGACTATCTACAATCACGAACGCTATAGAAAACGAAAGAAATGTATAGGATTAGATTCTATTCGTTTGTTTTGACCACGTGACATAACGATAATCCTATAGGTACATTTCTTTCGTTTTGTATAGCGTTAGCGATTGTCGATAGTCAACTTGGCCTAGGCCCCAGGGGCGCTAGTTAAAGGTTGTAATTTTTTCAAGATGTCATCAATACAATTTATTATTTTTACCACATTTTCTAAAAAGGTTACGACTGAAACCTATACAAAACTAAACAATTTGACAAAACCACATGCAAACTTCTACAAAAAAAATTTAAAATTTTGTTTGCGCTTGCGCCTTCAGTACTTGACGTTATATTATGACGTCTGTGAGAGAGGCGCCTTCTCTCCGTACGTCTATCATTGTGTGTGGTATCGTTATCCGTGTTAATATTAATTAATTAATCTCTACTTGTTGTGTTACCTTTCTTTATATTCTTACCGGCACGGTTGTTGATATACCGTCTAAAACTTAGGTACTTACTCATTCAGTCAGGACATTTGCAAATTGACACCTTCGTATTTTCGGTGGTGTATAAATCGGTCGACTTCGGTTACTATCGGGATTGGTCGGACGACTATAGGCGTTCGGTGTGCTCTTGGAGTCTTCCAACTTTTACCCTATACTTAACTTTTACCAAATAAGTACCTCTGCCACATTATTGTGGAT
The DNA here is from genome assembly GCA_936450705.2 of Protodeltote pygarga. NCBI lineage: Eukaryota > Metazoa > Arthropoda > Insecta > Lepidoptera > Noctuidae > Protodeltote > Protodeltote pygarga. The sequence continues at coordinate 2,159,510 of OW388257.2, read as the reverse complement.
GAGGTTCGAGGTTCGATTCCTAGGTAAGCAGTAAAGTAATGTTTTTTCGTCTAGAAATTATCAGCACAGAGTATACAATTACAGTACCTAGTACCTATGGCGACAGCCTAACCACAAAAATGCAAGTTTACTTTTACATAACTGTTAACACATCATCATCTGCCTAGCCTTTTCCCAACTATGTTGGGGTCGGCTTCTTTAACACATAACTACACTAAATTTCTGTACAACGCATCAGAAAGCCATTACCGCTAATCTCTCACGACTCACATTCATTAATTGTAGGAGTGTACTCCAATATTGAGTAACACTGTCTTCGCCCCTACTAAGGATTCTTAACTCACCACATCTTCGCCAAAGTGATAACGCAATGTATGACAATTTGAATCTGTATGTTAAAATTGGTCTTAATTTGTATGTGTACTCAAGCTTTACAAAAATGGTACATAGTCTCATCTTTATTGTCATTAGCCGTAGTCCCACTGTTGCACAAAGACTTGTCTTCTGCCTTATATTACGATTTGACTTTTTTAGTAAAGTTTTTACTTGCAAGATGGGTACTTACCTATTTATAAAAATATCTTCGAAATCATCTCTTCGTGCTAAGCAGAAGTCAAAGCCCGTTTAATTCACAAAATCGACGACTTACCAAAAACTTAAATCAATAGGTAATCAAGTGGGTAAGTGGGTAATAATCAAATTTTATTTTATTTTCAAAAGTTTTCTGTAAGTTAAGTTTAAGCTAAGTCAAAGTACGCTTTTATATCTCAGCCTTAGTCCTGTGCCGATCGCCTCCAAATTATTCCTACAATCTTCATTACGTTACCAACCAATCTTGTTGCTAGTCTCCCAACGGATCTACTTTCAAACTATAGAAAAAAACTTATACTTAACATCAAAGCATTCTAAAACTACGAGATTTATTTCATTGTGATGGGTCAATAAGTGTTATCTTCAATCTAAAATGCGAATTGACTACTCATACGCTTATCGTAGAGCCATCGTTGGTAGTCTAAATGTCACTATGATGCATGATGCCCCGTGGCCATGTAGCATTGAAAATGAAAGTTGCTATTTTTATGATTATTAGATACCTACGTATTATTCTTTTCAGTCAATAAGTATTTCCTGTCTTCCTGAAGTGAACCTTCCATGATCAAACCTAGAAGGATAGTTTTACTGTGACTCTTGGCAATAACTTACTAAATACAGTTTAGAACTCCAGCTGAATTAGATTCTTCTCCACGATTTAAGAATGTCTAAATTGTACCTACTTGTAAAAATATTTTGATCTGTTTCAATTTACGTGAAGTTCATAACAATGGATAAGTTTTCTCTTACGACATTCATAATCTATACATATAAAATGCTTTGTCCTGAATGACTGACTGACTGACGGATCAACGCACAGCCTAAACCGCTGATCGTAGAGACCTGAAACTTGGAGAGTGTATTCTGTGTATAACGTAGGGATCCGATAAGAAAGGATTTTTTGAAATACTACCTCTAAGGGGGTGAAAAACGGGGGCAAAGTTTGTATGGGACAACGTGATTTCTTGGTCCAATCTACTTCAAATTTTGCATAAACATTCTTTTACAGAATTAATGGAACACGTGTTTCGTATTTTATTAAAACTCATCGCCTAACGGGGTTAAAAAGGGGTAGAAAATTATTTTGGGGGTGATTTGCATCGAAATTGATATCAATACTCCTTAGTGCTTTTGATTTAAACTGGCTTGGTGCAAAAAATGCCTTTTAAAATTGGAATGTCAAATATAAATCGGATTCTAATTCGAAAGGACATTGACAGGGTTTGGACCAAGTGCTGCCCAGGAATGAAAGTACCTCCAGTGGTATCGTGGCATTAATATACATACAAAAAAATTATTTAAAAAAAATTCACCCCAGAAAAAAAAGTTTTGTTGTTAATAATTACTTTTCATTAAATTATGAGTAAGTATGGGATGTTTTTTTCTCCAAAATAAAGGAATGGAAAAATCGGGACGGAAATTTGCCTAAGACCCTTTTATTCAAAATCACAGATTTTATTGGGATCAATCTCATTACTTAATTAGGGTTGGTTTCTTTTTCCAGTAGGGCTGAAAAGCGGGATGTCCCGCAAATAAATTTTGTTCAAAATATTCTAAAGTCTACGTGAGCGAAGCCACGCGGGAAAAGCTAGTTTCAAATATAATTTTTAGGAAATATTTCGAGCCAAAAAAACTCGTCCAACATTTAGAAGTGACTCGCTATCGACTTATCGCCTCATAGTAGGGGTCATCGATGGTCACGTCCCATTACGCTGTGAATCAGAGCGCGTCGGCCCCGTTGCGTAACTTGCCTTGAGTGACCACTGATGGGTGCTGTGCTCCTAGTTAGGCTGTTGGTATCGTCACGCTTAATTTGGTTTGCGGGTAGACGGAGAATCTCCTTCTAAAACTGTAATACTTAGATAGTTAATATCATCTTTTTGATTTTGTTTCATTCAGAAATGAGACACGCTAAGAGGTCTATTAGGTACAGTCGGCAAAGAAGTTAGGTTGGCAGAGCTGCTGGATTGAGTTTTTTGTAGAAGGATGGTTGTGTAAAAGTGTAAGTTTTTTATAGGTCAAAGTCATAATTAATTTATAATACGCACAAAACTTACGAAAAGTGAGAGGTGTTGCAATCTGAGACTTCAATTTGTTTGACAACGGTCATACCACTAGGCTATCATGACTATTAACCTCAGAGCTATTTGAATAAATGTATAATGTAGGTATATAAACCAGATAGGTAATAAACTTATTAAATTGTATCATTTTACGGCAAAAAAGAGCTATTATTGTGTTGTTAACGAAATCATTCTTTGCGTCAAAAATATAATCGTAGATTAAAAAATATTCTCAATAACAACTTCAAATGAAATACTAAAAATAATGTTTTGTGTTGAAAGATATTCTCAATAATTTTCACAATTATTGGAGAAATACTCTTTTTCCAAAGTAGGATTTTGTTCTGCACCTTGTGAAAGACTTAATTTTTATAAAGTCGATACTATTGTAATTTCCATTTGGCCTTAAATCTAACTATGAGCAATCATTCTATATGAGGCCTTTCAACAATTTAGAGGCTTACTAGAATGGTAATTTAATAATTACTTAGCAAAAATATGCCTAAACATTTTTATAATGCACTTTACGTGAACACTATTATAATATTAGTTAGAATAGTTAGGATTTGATATCATAATAATATATCTGATTTGTGATAGCCTAGTGGTGGTGACCGTTGACTGGCAAGACAGAGGTCTCGGGTTGGAACCTAAGGCAGCTCTGACTTTTCGTAAGTTATGTGCGTTTTATAAACTTACTCCGTGGCTCGGAAAGCACGTAAAGCCGTTGGCCCTGCGTCTCCGATCGTGTCGAAAGGCCGTCCCATTGGACTATGAGAGTTAGGGAATAGAAAGTGCACCTGTGTTTGCGCACACACTTGAGCACTATAATATCTCTTGCGTAGTTGGCTAGTCTCCGTTGAGATTGGCCGCGGTGACCGAAATTCGGTCAGGAGAATATTATTAATATATTTGAAGATTATTATCATCATTGTCATTGTTATCAACATTCACAGCCTAAATCTATCAACTGCTGAGTTGCCTCTCTTTGTAAAGTGGTCAAACCACTTTCCTCGATTCTGTGCTAACCGCATCTCACATATCCCGTTCTGTGTAATAAAATCTATTTAAAAATAAATTGAGCGAAAATCAGTCCACTGTAGCTCCTGAAATGCTCGGCCGATTTTAATGCGTCCGGCTGCAGGCGACACAATCGAGTCGAATGAATCGATTTGCGGACAATTTTTTTATGTTGTTTTTTTTCTGTTTTAACAAATGGGGAATCATTATGATTCATGGAGATCAAGCAATTATAGGCTAATAGGCTATTGATAACAAATGATAATAGTGTGTTATACTTGCAAAGTAGATAACTATTATATTGTAATCTGGGGCTTAGCCAAGTTGACTATCTACAATCGTTTACAATCGCTAACGCTATAGAAAACGAAAGAAATGTATAGGATTATCGTTATGTCACATGGTCAAAACAAGCGAATAGAATCTAATCCTATACATTTCTTTCATTTTATATAGCGATAGCGATTGTATATAGTCAACTTGGCTAAGCCCCCCTGTGGTCATATTGGAAGCGCCATGGCGTCTAATCGGGTTTGGTGGTTCCAATGCAAGTAGCATTTTCAATAGATCTAATCATTTTGATTATACATTATACACGTTGATACGATACATATCTTCAGAGTTGATTTTGTGTGTGTTTGAGTGCTAAGTGTTTTGATATTTTAGTAATGTATTGGATTAAAGTTTAAGTTAAGCTCAAAAACTTACGATTGTAGGTACATTAATAATGGCGCGATGGCGCCAAGATTGAAGCCTTGGCGATGTAATTGTATAAAATCTAACTAATCGGTAGGTAATGTGCGTTAACACGACCTACGCCACCCACTATTAATAAATATAGGTATCTGACAGGTAAACTTCAAAGTTATAAATTGATTGATTTTCCTACAACTGATGAAATAGCAGGTAACATCGGTGTGATAGCCTAGAGCTTATGACCTTTGAATTGCCAAATCAATGATCATAGATTCGAAAGTAGGCACGCATCTCCGACTTTTCGGATTCATGTGCGTTTTTGGAATGATTACTTGCTAAATCGGTGAGGGAAAACATCGTTACAAAACCAGCACACCTGAGAGATTTTTCAACGGTGCGAAAAGTCATGTCCAAGGCCTTCGAGCTGTTTAAACTCATACCAGGTCATCAACCATACGATAAAGAAACAAAGAAAGAAGAAGATCATAGTTAAAGAGGTATACAGTTAATAAAGCTGGAGATAGCTACAACACCGTTTTATTCCTTTCAAAACACTTTTTGTAAAACCTGTGCCAAGATTTACTCTTTAAGGACAAGGCAGGAAAAATAGAGTAGATACTTACACATTCTTTTGATCACCGTGAACTTCCAATCCGTCGCTCGAATAAATCTACAAATGATCGTGAACAGTCTTGGTATTTAGTCCTCCCTCTGCGCTAAAATTAGGATCATCTCAATCGGTCCTCGGAAACAGCACTAAAACAATAACGATATAATTAGTACCTTACCAACCGCACATTAGGTGTAAGTGTGGACCTTCAGTTCAGAGCAATAAATACGATTTTCCAATGAAACTATTGCCCTTGAGGTGCTGTCGATAGAAATGCATTCCTTTGGGAACACATTTAAACAAAGAAGTTGCTAAGCGACTGGTACTAAGAACAAAATGAATAAAAAAATGTGATTTATGTTTAAAGCGTCATTGGTGAGTAGAGGAGATAGAGGAATGGAAGAAGTTTCAGTCTGAAATCATTATTTGGGTGAATTTCCACAACAAATTTTGGAGCCTTGTATTAATTTCGGAGGCTGTATTTTCTTTAAATTGTAATAACGACTAATCGCTTGCTAGTTTTTATGGGCCGTTAAATATATTTGACCAAGTTACTTTAAAGTTAATCAGTAGCTCAACAATAAAAATTGCCACCAAAATGAGGCAAAAAATCAAGTTGTTGAAATTAACCCATTTAACCGGTGCATTTTGTAGCATAGAAACTGCAAAAGTTTTCGTTCTGTGTCGTTAGATAGTCTTTATCTTCTTTCCAATATCTATAGTCTTTCTTTATCAATGAAAATTAAATTAAATTGATACTGCATTGTCACTCAGCATCCTTGCATTGTCACTCAGCATCCTTGCATTGTCATTTATCCTGTATGTATATTTTCATCACATATGTGTCCTATTTAAGAAGTTTTCTCAGCAATATGTCATTCTGATGATGTAATGAAACCTCTACATTATATTTATTTCTGGAATGTTCCTGAGACATTGAAAGGTCATATATGGGACTGTTTGCTTCTACAAAACAATATACGACAATCTAAAAAACCTTCTGCATTTTCTTTACTTATTAAGCCAAGTTAGTTCCTTTTATTATCAAACTTACACAAAGCTTCAAGTCAAAACCAACCATTATGTTACAGCGATAAGATCTAAATTCGTTACGATCGATATTGCTATGACGTCAAGCGGCGCCAACAGATGGCGTTCGTGGGTGTGCAATGCGCATGCACAAGTTACTTGATTGATTGCTTTATTACCTATGTTGGATATTTTAGATGCCGACGCTGTTAGTAGGATTATAACGAATGTTATGTCTTTTTATCGCGAAATCAATTCTTCTGATTTAAAAACTTGGAGATACTTAGTGTTACCTCCAAATCAAACGCTTTAAAACTATTAAAATACAATTAAAACTAAAACTAAAAACTAATACTAAAACTAACACTAAAACTAAAAGTAAAATAAAAAGAGAAAAACTTAATCTAAAAGACCGCTTCCAGTGGGCAATGTCCCCAAAACGCTGGCTGCATTGCCACGTTGAATGGCAATGCTAAGCCTTTGAGCTAGGTATAGGCCAGCGTTTTGATCCCGCTTAATATTAATATTAATATTAATATTATTATGCCAATATTAACGCTTTAATATTGGCATTATAAAGAAGATAAAAAAAACATAGAAAAAGCAATGAATCATTATCACAGTAGGTAATGATCATAGACATATATTGAAACTGATGGAGATGTGGATTGGATAGTTGCAAAGTTAAGCAGTGCTTCTGATGAAGAAATAATACAAGCAGTCAAACGTCCGCGAACCAAAACCAATCATAAGACAGACAATGGTGCTAATTCTCTTGCACACGCTCTAAACTAATTTAGACTCGCCATCTCTCGGTCTAAAAGAGATCATTAGAAAAGGATAGAAGATTTTTAGAGCTGTCAAACTAGTCCATTTGCGTGATATCAACGAGAATTTAGTCGGCATGACAGAGGTCTCATCTAATTTCACGTCAATTGCAAGGACGTAGACTAACTTGACAGCTCTAATTATTTGCTGTCCTTTTTCGATGGTGTTTATTAGAAAGAGATATAGATAGACTAAAATTAGTTTAGCGGGTTATACAAGAGAATCAGCACCAATAAACAACCTGCTAACGATGAAAAACACTAAATTAAGTGCGTTAAGTACTCCCACGATAAAATACCAAGTAATAACATAACTAATGCTAAATAAGTTATCATCATTTCATCATTATTTCGCCGTGAAAGTCCCATCCACTCTTGTATTAAAAGATGCATCACTTGTCAACTGTCATATTTACCAACATAATTTTACATTTGAAAATCTAAAATTCGATGCAAATTGATCCTTATAGCCATGTGTATAGTTACTGTTATTGTATATGATGAATATTAATACAAATGCAGATACAGGTACTTCGGTCGAGAGGTTGTGAGAAAGGTGTTTGGTTACGTAATATTGATAGTCAAGGTACAATTCTAAAGAGAAGGCGATAGCTTGGCGATAGTTTAGTTCAGAAACAACAAAATTACAAACATTTTGTTCAATCAATCAAATAAAACTTTAAAATTAAAAGTTTACTCCTCAGAACCGAAAAATAGGGTCTGCTAGACACAGTAAAATAGGGAGAAGTATTTTGTAATAAACTGTTTAGTTTTTATGATTGCATAAATATTAGGTTTAGTTTAAATAGTAAAAGTAGAGTATTTTTTTTTCTGTATTTTTTAAATATTAAACTTAATATAAATAATATAAATCAGACTCTTGTGTAAACTTACAAGATTCAATTATTGCATTTTAGCCAATATTGAGATATCTTCTAACCTATCTTACCTTTAGAACACGTACAAATTCATTATCGATATAAAAATCTGCAATAGCATAGCCTTTATCGCCAACTTCGCTCATTGCTTGCGCCTCAAGCAAAGGTTGAATACTATCACGTTCAGTTATGACAACTTATAAAATAATAGTTTTCTCTTTCTGTGCACACGTGACGAGGCAATATTAGATGCCATTGTTGTGGTGACCTCCGAATATTACGTAGTTTTACGATAAATTTTCTAACTTTCATATTAGATAATTGTCCTTTCAAAAGTTGAAATGGATAGAAAGGGCCGCAGTGACATGATTGCTAAGAAGGATGGAAGAAAATAACCTATTGTACCGACTCTAAATAATTAAAACTATAAATTAGGACAGGGGACAGAAATGTATAGGATGACATCACCTTCGATCGATATGTCACGTGACATAACGATAAAGGTAATGTCATCCTATACATTTCTTTCGTATTCTATAGCGTTAGCGATTGTAGATAGTCAACTTGGCTAAGCAAAACTATTCTACAAATTTTCATTAAAATCAGAAATAGAACTTGGAAAAAGAAAGTAGAAATATTATGGTCCAGTACATAAATATAACGCATCAGATAATTAAAGGTAATACTCTGAGTACCTATATTGTGATTCTTTTGATAGACAAAGCCATTACCAACGTATGATCCCATGTAGAAAGGTTAATTAAGTCTCATGCTATAAAGTTTTAAGTGCACGAGTATTTAACAGTTTATAGACAAAGAACGTTTTCAGTGCATTGCAGGTTGTCTCTTTTGATCGTTTCTTCAATAAAAACTTAACTGTTCTGAGACATGAATCTTAAATATTATCATCTCGTAGGAAAAATTTTGCGCGAATTCCTCCATAAAAAAAAATCCATAGAATAATCTTCCATTACTATAAAAGCTATTTATTAGAAATCATGTTAAAGGTTACTCGCATTGGACTAGATCCCGCAGGTTTATTAATCATCATCATCATCAGTCTGTATTAGTCCACTGCTGAACATAGGCCTCTTCCAATGCGCGCCACTATTGTGCACTCATTAGAGGTATTTGCTAATAACAGCCACAGCGCTAGCAGATGATTGCTATTACACAGAAGAATGCTGCTGCCCATCCTCCGGATCTTTCCCGTTGTAGCTTCTTACGACACCCGTACGAGTAGGGGTGGTTCTATTCTTAGGCCGGAAACCACATGGCACATTTAAAAAATTTAGAAGGTTAATTCAACATTCCACTAAATTCTAGATACTACTTTCGTAAAAGAGGTCAGTTGGTCCATTCCGGTTGGTGACCAAATTGCCTAAGTGCTGATTTTAACTATGTAAATATAATTACCCAAAGACAGGTCTATAGCAGCTTTAAAAACTACTATCTTTGTATTCTCTTTCGTAATATTACCGGTCTATATTTTTAATTTGCCTTGAAGTGTTGATCCGGTCGGTGTCTGTCTAAACAAACCTATACTTATTTATCGTGTCACTTTTTAAGACTTCCAAAAAGGTATCAATTCCATGCGTATTATTTATTTACTATAATTACCTCGGAAATCATTTTTGTTTGTTAGCAAGCGCAAATCAGTAGAGAACGGCTGAATTATTCTTTTTGTATTATGCGTTACAGACTTTGAAAATTGAAAAAGTGAATCAGAAAGATGGAAATAGAGAAAAACTAAAAAGTGAAACTGAAACTGAAAGTATTTTCTATTGAATTTTTAACAAATTTATTTAAATTTGGACAGCCCAACTCTGTCTCCAGACTCTGTCCAGTCAACTAAAAAAAAGAAATATTTCATAATTAGGTATGCAAGATAGATGCAACCACCGAAGCGCATTCATTAGAAATCCGTTTAAAACCAACACTTTCTTTTTTTTGAAAACAATTTTTACAAATCACAAAACGTATTTTGAAATTGTAAAATTCAATTTCACATCATTGGATTTATCTAACTACTAACAAGATAGGCGTACCAACCAGAACGGATCGGACACTTCTGAGTGGCGTTAAATTTAAAACAATAGCGGTGAGAGCGGAAGAATTTCACTGACACTGTTGTTTTCATTACTGAGAATTGTTTACTTAAAATGTTGGTTTTTAGCGTCTTCTATCTTTATTGGTTGATGGACATGAGGGCTTAGCCAAGTTGACTATCTACAATCGCTAACGAATAGAAAACGAAAGAAATGTATAGGATGACATTACCTTCGATCAATTATGTCACGTGACATAACGATAAAGCTAATGTCATCCTATACATTTCTTTCGTTGTCTATCCGTTTTCTATTCGTTAGCGATTGTAGATAGGTAGTAAACTTGGCTAAGCCCCCTGGTAACAGAGTTCAAACCACCCGTAGGCCTCTAACACAGCGGCGCTCTTCGTAACCAACAGCCTTTTTTAAAATCTACATTGTAGTAAGAAAAAATGTATAACTGTTTTATTGCTACTTTTTAACCGACTCAAAAAAGGAGGAGGTTATGTATGACAAGCTTCGACCGGGCTTCGGCAAAATGTATGACACGCCCCTACTTTGACATCACTTTTCACACCGGTGGCAAATCTCTCAGAGATCCTGGTTTCGTCACGATTACTCACGATGTTTTCCCTCACCGTTTTAGCAAGTGATAATTAATTTAATTTATTTCATTATTTATTAAACCAACTTGTTAATCCTCTGCAGAGATATATGGACGTCTTGATACAATGCTGATCATCTATAGATTTGTCACCTCTATGAAATAAACTTCTGTCTTGAATTAATTTTAAATCGACCGAAGCTCCAAATCTCGATGAATTGGATCTATTCCTATAGAGTATACCTACAGTCAGCAAAAGATCAGTTAGGTTGGCAGGGCCGCTAGTTAAGAATGAAGTTTTTTGTATAATTTTGCATTTGGTTGTGTAAAACTGTTTAGTTTTGTATAGGTTTCAGTCATACCTTTTCAGTAAATACGGTAACACGACATCTTGAAAAAATTATAACCTTAACGCGCTTCTACCAACCTCCTTCCTTTGCCGACTGTACGTAGTACAACTACGCAACAGAATTTTACTTAAAGTTAATATTTACAAAGAATAATGACTCATAAACAGATAACATGGGATTTTACACCAAAGAGACTCTCTCTTTACTTTAAGTAAACAAGACGAAAAATTTAAGTAGTATTGGATACCTTTCGTAATCAGTAAAAGTACGAGATGTCTGATGTAAATCCAACAAATGGATAAGTTAATGTTTATTTTGCAAGTATACCAAGATTTATTATTCACTATGTAATTTAGTTAACTGAAAACCTGAGAAGGGGTTATTAAACATTATCATTATGTTTTTTTTTTACTATGGGAGTATGGGACCAATCCAAACTTCGCACGAAATAATCAGCAAAAATAATAAAGATTTTTTTTCACGATTTTAGGGCGTTGCGCAAACATGTGGCAACTGATTTTTATTTATACAAGATAGATTTATCACTTGCTCTAATCATCGTGATGTAACATCGTGAGGACCGAAACACCTGAGAGATTATTAGTATGATTTGTGAGGCTTACGGGTGGTTTAAAGAAACTATTATGTTTTAATCACAACCATACGATCAAAAAAGAAGAGTATCTGTATTGATAACATTACTTTGAGCTTTGTCCCATGTATTTAATCAGGAATGTTGCGAAGATTTGCATCAGCATTCGCCATCCGCAATTGCGAAGCTTCCGTATCGATTTGGACACTTTTCTTTCTAAATAAATAAGAAAAATATTAAAAAATACTATCTTATTATTTTTTTTCTCCGCCCTTAAAGTTTCTTACAAAATATTTAAAGATCAGCATCTGCATCCGTGGATGTGAGTCTTTAAATAAACGCATCCGTGGATGTAAAAAAATCTGCATCCGCAACATCTTTGATTTTAATAATAGTATTTTCTTCTTCTGCTGACGCTCTGCTGCTTATCTTGTTTGCGCATACGCTTCTCGACATATTATTTTGTACAAAGATTGCTCACGTAATATTATTTCGTTTTAAATCACCTATTACGTAGGTTATATAAAACTTTCTTTAGTCGTAAAAAATGTCATAAATAATCAAACACCTGTTATATGATACTGTTATGTTATTGATTTTGCCTTCGATCCCTTTTTAAACAGGTTTTTTTAATACATAATTCATTAATTATTTGTGTTATGTTTATTCTCTTCGTATTATTTAGAAAATTTCTTAAAGATATAGTCGCGTTTTTTCATTTGTTTTTCATGCATTGTTACATGATCATTGATCATTGGTACAAGAGCTTCAGAAGCAAAGGGCCAAGTATGGCTCCTTGAGTAACTCAATTTTTCAAAATTTCCTAAAATTGTGATTTATTGGAGTTAGTAAACACGTATAATTATCTCTTCCCGCCAAATACTTGCATACCAATCAATGCGTGCAAAAACAAAAATTCATCATTACGTATCAATAGCTATAGTTAATTCGGTATAAGTGGCCATAACTATTTTACGTGATTTTTTTTACTCGCAAGGTTTAATTACATTGCAGGCTATAGATCTCATTCATCGTGTGAAAGTATGTGTAAAAGTTGTTTTATATACTTCCTAAACCGGTCCTTTTTCTCTTTCCTACACAGTTAAATTTATATTGTTGTCCCTCCCGCACAGTGCAATGTCGCAGTACCGTTGCGAATAGTGTTGCGAATCGAGAATGTATCGAGTAATTTAATCGGGTCTTCTGATCGATTTCAAACGTATATTTACATGTTATCTTTATCTAAACATGTCACGATTAGATGCGAATGTCACGAGTCAGATCAGTCAATGACACAGGTGTTCATTTCCGTTGTAAGTGTAACTTGTAAGATTGTAACCGTTGATACCGTGTCATGAAGAAAGACGCTGGCCCTGAAACAGTTACATATGAAGTCGTGACTTAGGGTTTGTTTCATGACATCCGAGTTATCGAATTAGTGTCAAATAACTAAGCGGATGTTTCCGCTTAAGTTATCTAAGATAGCTTATCTTTTGGAAGAAGTATTCACCACCTTACTTGACATATTGAATCAGGTCTTATACCTTCTAAGTTTTATCATGAATTATGAATGTTAAGGGTTCAATTGAAACAAAATGTATTTGGGTATTACCTTCCAAATAATATTTGTATTACCATGTAACTATATCATAGATGGTTATAACAACAATAGATTTCCTTTTATATCTCATATATATATTATATATCTTTGACGAATTAATACATTTTTTGGTATTCGATTAACGAAACTGATTAGAAAGGACATCACTAGCTATTAACATGGAACACGTTTTGCGGTATTATGATGATTACTGTAACACTTTGCTAGTATTCAGCGTTAGCATATATTTCTAATAAGCTTGCGGTTCTTTTGAGGTCACCCGTCAACACAGCTGTTATGAAACGCTAGATTCTATAGAAGATTGCTGTGTTTGTTTATTTTACTACATAACATTAGACTATATTTTTAAAACTGATGAAGTTGCATCATACACATACAGACCTGCATGACAGACAATAATTGTGGATAATGAAAAAGTAAACAAAATATGTTCAAAGAAAGTAGGTAGGTACTATAATAAACAATTTTGTAGGTTTCCTAGTTTCTTTTATTATTTATAGCAGGCTGGTTCTTAGGAATGACTACAAGTGAGCCTCATTGATAACCTGTTCTGTAAACAGGATGTGACAGTGGATATTGCGGAAAGCGAATGCCGTCTGACCACTGTACCTTAATGGTAAATCAAAATCTCTCTGCTGTCTCATTCTTTTTGATATTAGGTTTTTATTTTGTGTTGGCATTGTAAGTAATGTCATAATAATTATTTTTAATACCACGTTAAGGCATGCAAAGCGAACTCAAACTTTAAGAGAGAATAAAATGTACCCAAAAAGCTTTTTAATAATGCTTGGTTAATGTCCTGTTTTACAGTTTTGGAATAGGCACTGCTTTTATAGGAACGGAATGTATATAAAATTTTCTTTCGAAGATAGACGTTCTATTATACAATTTCCATTCTCATTTGTACCTCTACCTGTTCAAAAATTTAAAAAAATAGTATCATAGAATAGATTTTAGCTTCTGAAAGTTACATGTGAAGTGTCTAGCAAACTATGTTTGACATTTCTCTAAGTTTAAAATTTCTGGTAAGCAAATTCGATTCATGGCACCAATTTTATCTGTGCTAATTTTGAGTGACAAGGACTGATAATAAACTGAATCCACGATATTATATAAGTTGTTGAAGAACTGAACAAGAATTTGACTAACTAGAGGGAGACATGGCATAGACTTAGATAAGCGGCGTATGACATAAGTTTAGAAAAGTTGTAAACCATGATTTATATGAAGTTAATCACGTAACCTTGATTAATTTATCACTATAAGTACTGACAAGGATGTAATTATGCAAGAATACAGAGAACGTTGAATTGAATAGGAAACCAATAGAGGCCGACCTTAGACTAATTCAATAAACGATATAGGCTTGCCATAAAGTATTAAGTTATTATGTTTTACACCTCGATTAGCGTTATTTGCTATTTGCTAATATACCTATTACGGACGCCGATAGTTTTAATAATTACGGGCTAGTTTAAAAAGAAGGCCGTGTAATCGCTTATGATAAATTGTGCGTATAATATACCTATACATGCACGAAGTCTCAAATTCCGTAAATTTTAAAATTGACTTTTTGCGTCTACGGGATATCTTCATGATTATTTTTAATTGAGCACAGATATTGTGCTGTGTGGTTTCCGGCCTTAGAATAGAACTACTCCTACTCTTCCCACGAATTTTGTAAGAAGCGACAAAGGGAAAGTTACGGAGGATGAGCAGCAGCATCCTTCTGTGTAACAACAATCTTCTGCTCCTCCTCCAATAAGCGCAAAAAAGTGCCGCGCATTGGGAAAGGCATATGTTCAGCAGTGGATTAATACAGGCTGATGATGATGATGAGCATCGATATTTCGACAATGTTGCAAGTGCCATGATTGCGAGTTAACTAATAGACTAAATAATAGTTTACTATTTTAATTGTAAACCAAAAGTGATTTAAAATGAAACAAAATTGTCAAAATCAATCTTATGATCTATTATATTCCGTAAAACTCTAGTATTTATTGCTATTGGGACAAAGCTCACTATCTCACTAGATAATACTCCAATATATGCTGACATCTATGTTTTCTTTCGCATAATAATTTATAGTTTATGTAGCAATCTATTAATTAATTTTATCAGGTCATTGACAAATAGTTCATAAGTAATTTGTTAATTTATTGATTCTATCTTATTCAGATTCCTGTTTGAAATTGAATTATCTATAATCACACAGATATCATGTCTGTGACTTAACTTCGTGTACGAAACTACATTCGCTGCGCCTGCGCCGCCGGTCATCAGACCTTGGAGTATGTTTCCTATACAACCTAACTACTTGGCGCCGCTTACATACTTATTGACTTGCTTAACAAGTGTTTGAGACTTCACTAATTGATACAAGCCTTCTATTTATTTATTTAATTGAGTTACGAAATTTTTATACGTATAAGGTTTAAAATTAAATTAAATTCAATACTCTTACAAAACTGTATTACCCAAATTGTTCTTAGGGTTTTGCAACTGAACATTCTCAGTAGCAGCACGGAGTCTGAAACCATCATCAGCCTGTATTACTTTACTACTGAACATAGGCTTCTCCTAACGAGCCACTTTTGTGCGCTCATTGGAGGTATTTGCCAATAGTCGCCACGCTTATATTTATGACAAATAGGCTAACCCCTATTTCATTGGATTCATAACATATTTAGTAAAATTTTGGATGAAATACTACTCAGGAAAGTCCGACGACATACAGACTTAACTGGTTCAAAAAGAAATCCTTTATTTAGAAAATGCAAACGTTATTTTAATTTTCTGTTTGTTTTTACGCGTTAACAGTAAAAGTATTGAACCGATTTCGAAAAGTAGAAAGATGTTAGAGTTGAAAATAGGTTCGCAAAGTTTATAATGTTGAATCATAGGTAGGTACAAGAAACATAATGTTTTAAAAGTACAAACCTTTATTACTTGGTGTGATTCATTTGACTTAGTGCGACTTAAAGCACGTGCCGTTGCTACTTCTAGACAAAATGTAACAGCATCTCAAACTACGATAAAATGTTGTCGGTTTTAAAAAAAAACAACATCGCATGTGGAACACTTTTGAAATACGAACATTCATCAAATGAACTCGCAAATCTTTCATTACAGACTGAAAAAAAAGTTGAATGGATCATAAACCCCGTTTCCCGCGGTCTAGTAAACATACTTTCTGCACAAATGATTAAATTAGACATATAAAACAATGATCTACAATAAACACACCTTCCCTGAGAAAGAAACAGATGATATAATAACATTAATTGATGCACTGCATTTCCTATGTGCCGGTAAGCCAGTGTCCCTCCGCGCTTCGTTGGCGCGAGACGTGAATAAAGCGGCCATTTTTTTAAAACAGAAGCGTCATCGTTCGAAAACAGTTTAAAAAAGTTTAGGATAAGTTTTTACTAAACAGGTTGTTATAAGTTTGTGCTTTGTGAAATGTTTCTCTTGGAGTGTTGTTAAGGATTTGCCCAACGTTATAATTAGCGGGTAAGTGTACAAAATTATTGTTATTTAATCAATTTAGCTGGCTTTGAAGTTGGAAGTTTTAATATCAAAGAAAACTGAAAACATTGTTATTTTAAACAGATTCCCAATCAGAGGAAAGTATGTCTAGACTAATCTACGATTACCCTTTCGATTATTTGGTCACCAAACAACAATGTCACGCCTGATGTGTTTGAATGTACAAAGCTACTACTCCCCTATTAGATATCCAATAGAACATGAAGCAATCATAAATTCCCCAAGTGCTAATAAATTTGTAATCAGCTGACATTGAAAAGGTCTTCAACTCTCAGCTGGGAAAACAAGTGGATAATGGATAAAGACAAAGTAACCCGTTACTTTATCTTTAAGAAAAATAGTAAATATGTATGTCTAATTAGGTACTTAATTATGTTAACCTTGGTATAAAAATACCAAGCTTTATAGAACGTGCTGATTTAACAAAAATATTTGTATTGCTGAGAAAAACTATTTAGGTACTTGTCACTGTTGGTTTATCGCGGTTAGTACCTATTATAAGGTTCTTACAGAATTTTAATTAGTAATTACACGTTTCATTTATAGTCATTGGTTCACTGATATATGCGTTGATTTTTTCCATAAGTAAAGGGACCCATTTTATCCTCAACACTCTCTTAAACTACAAACAGAAAAATAAACCCAATTGTTGAATTAAGTTCACTGCCTTTACACTCAACGCGACCCAGTGACTTCCCACGACCCTCATGACCTTACTTAAATCCGAAGATATTGGAAGAGTATTCTTAAGTTCAAGTTAACCTTTTCTTTATATAATTTAGCACACAATGCAATTTATATGGGAAGATCAATTTGAAAAAAGATTGAAATAAGCACAAATCACTGCTCACAAAAAACCTTGAGCTGAAACCGGCTGAAATGAAGATGATGATGATGACTGTTCAAGATGAAGGGGGTTATTTTTACATTTGATTACCTACTTCTGAAAAATATCTATACTGTGAGCTACATACCATTACTACATACATACAAAAGGCTAAGCAGGTGATGACTGTGAGCTACATACCTAATACAAACAAATGAAGTCACATTTCAATTTCTACGCGAACAAATAGTTACGAAGAGAAAATATAATCAAAAAGATTCATCTACGATAATTTTGTAGCTACTAAGTATTACATATAAGTACATAAAATGATTGTTTAGGTAATGTCGTAAACATTAATTAATTAAGTAATTACTAATGTAACATATAACAATAGATGTTAAATTGTAAACAATCTACATAATACATATTAATCTGTATTAAACTTAGAATCTAATCCTATAGTTAGGTACTTTGAACAACGTAATATAAATATTACTGACTAATACGTGCCGTAGATATTATAGTAGAATTATAGTTTCAAAACGTACGATAAGAACAAATAAAATTCAATAAAAAAAAAAGAAACTTCATGGTCGCTCTTTTACAAAGAACAATTTCTAGGGAAAAGATTTTAAAGTACCTACTTAAATAAAGAAAACATTACCTTCAAGTTCAGGTAGAATAGAACCAAAGCGCAGAAAGAATCCTGCGTTTCTTCCTCAGTTTCCACATTCCAGTTCGTCCGATGTAGTAGAGAAATCATCATCATCAACCTATAGTAGTCCACTGCTGGACATTGGTCTGGTCTGGACTGGTCTCTCCCATTGCACGCCAAATCAATTCTGGTATCAAGTTGCACCAAGATTCTATTTACTATACAGCTTACGGCAGTCGAAGACTTCTTCAGGTCTTCGTTTCTACGTCTCATATGACTAAGGGCAAAGGAAATTTCCTTTTTTAACTTTTGAATTGTTATCAATCCAAAATACTGATTGATGTAAATATCGATACTCAAAACTACGCAACTAATATCGATAGAATTTACGTAAACACTAACAACTTCGGTGGTAAAATAATGAGAGGTAGTAATTAATTCAGTACCTACTAACACTAAACAAAAAATAGTAAATACTGACAATCTAACTACCATTCACTGTTTAAAAACAAACCACAATCTGACACTTGAAGGTCTACAATCTAATTTAGCATCAACAACCAGCAACCGCATCATGGCGCAACCCGAACAGTTGGTTGCAACGGTCGCACATGACGTAAACATTCAGATTTCCATGCATGCTGTTGTAAGATCCAATACGAATTCTATTGTCTATGTATGGTGGAGCTACAATGGGCTTAATAAGAGATAATAGAATTTTTATTAGACGAAATTCAGTCATCAAATTTCGACTATTCTAGTAACGATGAATTTTGCAAGTAAACATATTGGATATGATCTAAGAGAAGATAAAGCTATGAATCATAAATATTTCAAAACAGAAAAATAGGTTGAGTGTAAAATCTACCAAGTGCACTGAAATCAAATGTTTACGTGCAATAAATCTTTATAATCATCTTCACACAGCATTGCGTTTTAACCGATCAAACGCTACCGCAGCTGAAATACTTAGAAATCTGCTCACCCCAGATAAGAAATGAGCGTAACGCTAAATATTTATAACCAACAAACGGTATTAGTAAACTTGAAAATAGTTTTTTTGGACTACGATTGTACAACGGCATATTCAATACAATTCATAAGAGCTGAAAAATACAATCACAAGAAAAGTAAATGAATGTGGGACCTATGAATATTGGATTTTATCGACTGAGAAATTTTTAATTGATTGTGATCATTTGATAGAAACAATCAAATCTCAGAGTAGCCTAAAGCACTATTTTTGATTGTTCGGTTTCCAAAAAAAAAATGAAAACAAAAGTATACCGGGTAAAAGACATTGAAACAAACAAAATTAATAATGGAAATAACTTCACTATTACATAATAATATTGACTTAATAATAAGAAAAACCAAATTAATATGAAGATTTATGATAATTATGCATTTAGGTTAATTGTTAATTGAATAAAAGATTGTGTGTGTTTAAAATTTTCGCAGGTTTTATCGATATTATAGGTTTCTTTATTAATTAGACACATGAATATGGATTTGGTTACCTACTACTTCCTTGAGCCTTTAAATTAATTTTCTAATTTATTAAAGTATGTCAGACAAGTCTTCTATCTATCGCTCATCTATCACTCTCCGTCGATAATCAAAATCTTTTTTGTTTACTGTAGGAGTTATATCAGAGTGCGTTACATGACTTGGAAAAGTGTCACAACGAATAACACGTCCCCGTAAGTTTACTACTACGAAACATTTAACAACGAATGCACGCCACCACGAAAAACGTAACGCCGTAGCCATGCGATCTCGAATAACCAAATCTCGTAATTCACCAATTCGAATCACTTAACAACGAATGCGCGCTTTGACGAAAAACTTGTCGCCGAAGCCACACGACCACGTTGAACCAAACCTCTAACGAAATAAATAAATTTGAGGCATTTTTTACTCCCCCCGGCCACAAAAAAAGGGGATTCGTATAATTTGTTTTTTATATAAATAAATTCATTCATCGGCATCGTTTAAAATAGCACAAATATGCAAGACCATCTAAAAATGTGGTTAAATCCATTGTTTCTTTTTTTCAAAATGTTTTTTAATTTTTACCCGACTACAAAAAAAGGAGGGTAATGATTTTAGCAGTCTATGTATGTAAGTTTGTTCATCTGTTCCCTCGTAGTTCCAAAACTATTTATTGTAATTCAAAAAATAAGGTGTCTATCGATGCGTTTTAATGGTCCGTGGGCTTATAAGATACTAGCTGCCCCGCGCGACTTCGTACGCGTGATTACTATCCTACTTCAAGGCCTATTCTACCCCTACCCTACTCTACCCACTACCCTATTCTACCCCTAACCTACTCTACCCCTACCCTACTCTACCCCTACCCTACTCTACCCCTAACCTAGTCTACCCCTACCCTACTTAACCCACTACCCTACCCCTACCCTACCCTACATTACCCCTACCCTACCCTACACTACCCCTACCCTACCCTACACTACCCCTACCCTACCCTACACTACCCCTACCCTACCCTACACTACCCCTACCCTACCCTACACTACCCCTACCCTACCCTACTCTACCCCTACCCTACCCTACACTACCCCTACCCTACCCTACACTACCCCTTTTTCTCACCTTTAAACCTTCCCTGGATCTCCACAAATAATTCAAGACCAAAATCAGCCAAATTGGTCAAGCCGTTTTCATGCTATGTCGTGACAACGGAAAACGGGTTTCATTTTTATATATATAGATATGAAATCTCGTAAAATCAAATATGGCGAATTTTAAAAATAAATTGGTCAGCTCGAAAAAAATAAAGTTAAGGTAAATTTATCGTTTTTGATATCAAATTGAAGGTCTTGATGAGCACATTCAGAATATATAATTATATTATCTACATATTCTGGACCACTTCTTAGAATATCAGGCATCTAACTATCCGTTACGACTATCATAACACTAGACTACATTACATACACATACAGACTACAGAATTTTATTTCAAATCTAAGAAGCTTGTTTTTAGATTTTAAGTAGTCGGATTTTAGTTTTTAAAAACTATATTTTTTTCTTCCCTATTATTCTTTTTCTTTGCTCTTTCTGTTTCTTGAGACTATAAATTTAATTTTTCTACCATAAATTCTGTATGTTTTTGTTCTTTGGTAAATTCTTCAAATTAAATTTTTGGTCGTAATAATTGCGCCTCTTAAAAAAAATTGCGCTGGCCGCTGTTAATTGATGGATTAAATAATAATTTATTGATTTCTTTCGTTAGAGGTTTGGTTCAACGTGGTCGCGTGGCTTCGGCGACAAGTTTTTCGTCAAAGCGCGCATTCGTTGTTAAGTGATTCGAATTGGTGAATTACGAGATTTGGTTATTCGAGATCGCATGGCTACGGCGTTACGTTTTTCGTGGTGGCGTGCATTCGTTGTTAAATGTTTCGTAGTAGTAAACTTACGGGGACGTGTTATTCGTTGTGACACTTTTCCAAGTCATGTTACGCACTCGTTATATCAGGGGTATCCCTATTTTTTGTCTTCGGTATCAAGTTACCAGGCTTGATATTTTGTAAGGTCATTAGAATATAAAATTCAAAGTAACCGGGTACCATACCTCTGGAACCATATTTTTGTTATTTATAACACCTAACACATTAAAACGAAAAAGTTGTAAAATTGGGCGTGGCCTGGCTATTAGTTCAAATAAAAACTTATTAACGTGTTAATCGTTAATTAATCGTTGTTAATTTTTTGGGGGACATATGAGCTTTAGTATTTAATAAAACAAACGCTGATAAAGTTTCAATTCTTTATGAATTCTAGAATCTTATATTCCTCTTCGACTATTTTATGATCAACAGCAGTATTTTTAACATCGCCAATAATTCAACAGCAATATTATTAACATCGCCAATCATTTCATCTACTTATATCATCTCGTTAAGTGACATTATCATCTATAGATGTGACTATCTTATATATTTAGATTTATTATTGATTTATTTGAATATTCTATCTCGCTTAGGAAACATTAGTATGAAATAATGAGCCAGTACAAACACTTGTGAAGTTGTGAATCAGTTGTAAGTTACTTCTAAGAAAGGCATACATACACATGAGGTATTGGGTATTGATGAGCACCAAGTAATCGGTGCAATAGTTACGTCTGTTTCGCAGTTAAGTGTTGGACTCACAGATGAAATTGTACACAACACACCTTTGATAAACTTTATAGAGAAGAGTAATTTCTATATCATTGGAATTAGGCAATAGATCATCCTATGTCCGACATTGTTAAAAAAATGTGGAATTTTTTAAATTAAAATTACTTGGTTGAAGAAGATGAAATAGAAAAGTCCAGAAAATTCTTACTCTTTGGCATAGGCCGATTGGCCAGGAAAACCATGGGCTTTAATTCTGTCTGTAAATTGGCAGCATCTTATATCTGTGAAAGGTCAAAAATGCCCCATTAAAACTAAGTCTTTGGCTTCATCGTCTTGATTTACATACGGAATCTTATTCAGTATATATTTCTATTAGTGAAAGGTGTTTAACTATCGGTTCAGTAGTTCCAGAGATTACCCACTCCCTCTTAAAATACAACCAAACAAAATTTACCTTTTAGGTAATATTAGTGTGAATTAAAATAATTGACGTATTCTGTGCTATAACGATGACAATTATTTTTTACTGTTAAGTGTATGTAAATAATTAAATGTTATTAAAATGAAATTATGTAAAATTACTTTACTATCACTGATGACGAAATGTCTTAACAAAGATGTGTATTGCGTGGGATTAGATACTCATCTAATCCATTAATAACAAATTTTACATAATTATACCAAACTATTTGTGGTCTTTCTTTCTTTATCGTATGGTTGATGTAACAACCTGGTGTCCGAGTTATGCCAAGATTTGATTTTTGGATAGCACATTTTTTTTTTCCATAATAGCTGATATTATAAAGATTACGTTCACAGTTTCCTCGCGTTTGATATCGTCACCTAAAGATCTTGTATGCTGTATCTCGTATCTTGTATAATTATGTTCTGAACCAAATTTATTTATAATTGGTGACGTAGGTGACGTCTCAAGTATGAAACAAATACACTTAAATTTTTTTGTACGCCACCATGCTCGTGCAAGATATTCTATTTCTCTACCGTAGTACCGTATACCGTACCAGTAGGCTGCAAGATAGAAATCCTGCTTATTAAACCAATTTTCTTTATCAAAAATTTTTATATTTAATACAAACACATTATTGAATTCGATGAATTATAACCTTTTTTTACCAAGATTTTCTATTGTTTGTGGTGGTTGCAGTAAATAAAATTTTACTTGCGTTGAAAGTGATGCCAAATTTATTAGTTCTTAATTGATATTACATAAATAATCGTAATTATATTTGCGTACAATACGAAAATAAAATAGATATTTATCTTTTAGCTATCTACATGCACTGCCGCAGTTACAGCAATGTCTGTACGTTCTAATCATAGGAACTGGTTAGCATCTGTACCGCATACGACCTACTTGTAAGAAACCACAGTATGTTGAAATGTAATGTCATCGCTCGGATATTTTTGTAATATTTATCAGGAATGTTATTCTCTAATGTCACGTTCAACGAACAAACATTTTAACCGACGTCCAAAAAGAAGAAGTTCTCAATTCGATGCGTATTTTTTTATGTTTGCCCGCCGATAACTGGGTGTATATATTTTTTCGAAAGTGTAAATATTGTCATGATATAACGATGTACTTCTGTGACAAACTCCACTTGGAACAGAACTCCTCATTGGAACTCTCATTGACTTTTGCCTTCTACATGTTATGTGATGTTTACAAAAATTAGAAAGAATGTCTTTTAAATTTACTTTGGCGTAAATACAATCCAAAATAACAATAAACAATAAAAAACTGAAGAAACTAAATAAAAAAATAATATCTAAAAATAAAACTGACTGTTTTTATCCAAAATGTATTTTTTTGTTTGAAAACACAAATCTAATCATCATCATCTGCTCTTGTCCTAATTTTATTTAGGGTCAGCGCAATAGGTTTTCTTCTTCCATTCATTTCTATTAGCCGTCATGTCACTGCTTACTCCCTTTCCATCCATGTCGCCTTTGATACTATCCATCCATTTTTTCTTTGGTCTACTTTTACCCTTATAACCATCCACATTCATACCTAAAACCTTTCTCACAACTTGTCCCTATATGTATACTTAAACAAAATTCAGCTATTCTGCACTAGCTTAACTTCGTAGTTATGTAGGCCGGCGCCGGCTACGTGTATATGGCCTTCAACGGTACTACTCTAACCAGCTCTAATCATTATAATCCTAACTATCTTCTCCCTGCGACTTTGTCCTCAATTTAGGGTTAAAATTAATCTGTGTGTTAAAATTAAGCTATAAAACTTATAACACTGAAAGTTTCATCAAAATCGGGCAGTAATTTTTGCGTGATTGAGTAGCAAACATCGATCCCTACATAGTTTTGCGTTTAGTATACCTACTATTAGGTCTATTAGGTCATTAGAATTTAATCTTTGTTAAGATTGTTAATTCAGTTGTTTGCTTTTATTTATGCAAATTTTTGGATTGTTCTTTTTTAGTAAATTGATTTCTAAAATGGATTAGTGAATTTAGTCATTTATTATATTTGTCCATACGAAAAGAACTACTGACTGATATTTATTATCTCTTCTCGTTTTCCAATTCAGACGTAAACAGTAATATTTTCGTTCAATGAACTCTATTTAAAATCTAGGCTTAAAATTCGGAATAACATTCAGATAAATTTTAACCAATGTCGTGATCTGACGCGAGACAAAAGCAATTACTATATTGTAATGTCGTAGTGTGTGTCAAGTGACAAATATCCCTCCTGATAAATCAAGGACAAATTTTAATAGATGGGCGACGACATATTAATTTTGCTCCGAGTTTAAGTGATAATAAATGTTTGCATTCTAGGAGAAACTCTCTAAACCAGTCACTCATACAGTTAGTTAAAAACCTAGCTTACTCGTGCGCTGGTTATCATGATTGTACGTTATGGTGTCTCACATAATTGTAGACAGCAGCAGCGGCTAGAAAGCTAACTGGCACACTTGCCTTATTCCATCATAACTAAGACATTCAATCAAGTTGAACACCTAGGATATTTACGTGACTGTCTTCGTTTTATCTCTTCGTTTTATCACGCGTAAACGTTGCTTACGTTGAACATGGAAAAATAATCTTGAGCATTCGTTTCCTCTTCGCCGCACCCACCTCTACAATATTTCGTAAAACACTACTAGCGTCATCTAATGAACAACTTACCAATACAAGTAAAAATCATAGACCTAAGAATTTACCACATGCCATTCAATGAAAAAATATTTCTTTTTATAAAACCTTTATTGGTGGTAATAATTTTGGTCATGATGAATTCAGTAACTATACTAACGTCATGAGTACTTCCAACTGTTATTTAATACAAGTATTGATGGTACCTACTCTGTGGAATTTAAAGAATCTAAATCAAGACTCAAGCATTACTCGATTCTAGTTTTGTTCAACTAAACTAGTTTCAAGTAATGTTTGTCTTGAGTTAGGTTCTGTCATGGTGAATAACCCGCGGCCGCGTATTGTGAAACGTTTGTCGTGCAGCGGTCAAACGAAAACAATAACATACTTATCAACAATACTTTATTACATTATATCACGTTACATGCACAACTACCGCAGTAAGTTCAAAGTCATGTACTCAACACCATACAACTGACAATGGCACACAATTGTTACGATTATCTACACCCATGTGAATGAAGCACATTTTGTCATCATTAATGCGTACCACAGGAATATATGTATTTTTCTAGTTTTTTTATATATTGCTATGTTGTAACCGTAACCTTTAGAACTTTGGTATTTGGGTATCACTTTCGCCTTGCCGGTTTTGCACGGGATTATTGAAAGGGAGGGAGATTATGGAAGAAGGGTGGGGGGGGGGTTGGATCTCCGTTTAGTTCGTAGCTTCCGACTTGGGCTGCAGCCAGCAACTGCCACAACTTCAATTTAAACTTTAATCTACAAGACCATCTTTAGATTCTATTGATAAGAATCAAATACCTAAGATAGATTTTAATAACAAAGACCAAAAATATTTGGTATTGGTAAACTTACCTTTAACTATGGGTAAATTTAAATAACAAAGATTTATTCTCATATAGACTATTCAAAAATATAATTATGTACAAGATCATGCAAAGTCATTGCTACTGTTTATCATCTCATCAGTCATGCGTAAGAGTTGAAAAAGGGATAGAAAAACGTGTTACCTCTCTCTACCTTGAGAGATTTTGAATCATCGCGTGCATTTTATCGCTCGACACTATCTAATCAGAAATCAGAAATTCGCTAGAACTTCATACAAAAGGACGTAAATAAAATGTTTAGACGAAGTATAATAGCCAAGAATCTCTGTCTTTTGGAATCATGTGCGAATTAGAAATTGATTATCACTTGCTAAAACGGTGAAGGAAAACATCTTGAACCAGGACATCTGAGAGATTTTTCTACGATGTGGTTAAAGCCATGTCAGACTCCCATCTCCAAAACACCTGAACCACCATGAATAAACTACCTTTAGTTAACATACTAGATAAACAATAAAATACTAGTGCACTAATACTAATCATTAATTCAATTTTTTATCCTTCAGCAAAGCCTACAAAACATAAAATAGAAGTAAAAACTAATGTAACACACAAGGCTAAGGTTACAACTAATATAAAGGATGTTATGAACGCATCCGATAGCCTTAGCCCACGCTAATGACCGCTTAATGTGTGCACATTTGTGTTAAAGGGCCGGGCACACCACGAAGCAAAGCCACCGACGGATTTGCGGTTGAAGTCTCGCGATAATTTTGAACGCACGGTTTTGGTTTTAGTTTCTGAACGGTGGCCTACAAAAACAAAACTGGTTCTTGGCCCAGTGTTATTGCGGTGCTGAAAATTATAAAAAGGTACTATGAACCCAATCTCAATCCTATTTTTACTGTGCAGTGCAATTTAAAAAACGGATGAAAAAAAATATTGAAACAAATCAAAGCAAAATGGCAATAGTTTAGAAAGATGAAAATGATAATTAAAAGAACTCACAAGACACCGAAACCAGTACCAAGCTCCTTAATCATGGTGATCATGTAAGAAAAATAGAATATGAATGAAGTGAAACCAAGCATTAAACAATCCATAGCATAACTAAACTAACAATGACTGGTTCAGACAATAACACGATGACTAAAAATCTTAATGAACTGTAAAGGAATTTTAATTAAATGTTCTAAGTGAACAAAAAGCTATGACGTTTGAATGCATGTGAAGGCTTCTGAAGCAAGTATCAAAAGCAGGCCAGCTTTGTAAATTAGAGCAAGTTGAAACAATTATATTTTTGATAGAAAATTAATTTATTAGAAAAAGTGGCATAAAATCTTTTCGTCGTTTCTAAGGAAAAGAAGATTATGATGTCAATCGACATGTTTCTGACTCTTTACTTGTCTCAAAAAGGCCTCGTCTTTTAAACTGGTGATGTTGATGGACGTTTCTGACTCTTTACTTGCCTCAGTAGTCGTGATTGCCTAGTGGTGGTGACCTGTGACTGGCAAGTCAGTGGTCTCGAGTTCGAACCCAAGGCGCGCACCTCTGACTTTTCGTAAGTTATGTGCGTTTTATAAATTAACTAGCTGCCCCGCGCGACTTTGTACGCGTGACTATTCTACCTCTACGCTCTTTCTACCCTACCTTACACTACTCTACCCTACCCTTCTCTACACCTACCCTACTATACCCCTACCCTACCCGACTCTACTCTACCCCTACCCTACCCTACCATACTCTACCCCTACCCTACCCTACTCTGCCCCTACCCTACCCTACTCTGCCCCTACCCTACCCTACTCTGCCCCTACCCTACCCTACCCTAACATACTCTACCCAAACCCTACCATACTCTACCCCTACCCTACTCTACTCTACCCCTACCCTAACCTACTTTACCCCTACCCTACCCCTCTATTCCTACCCTACCCTACCCTACCCATACCCTAGGGGTACAATCCCATATTTTTTTCTTCTATTCTTATATTCTAGACGGAAACAAATCTAGCAAACCAACCAATTTTCATGACTTCAACTTTAAAAATGGCAGAATTTCATTCAAACTTTTATCTTCTATGTATACTTCTCCCCATAGTGATTGAATATCGAGATATACGTGCATTGATTAGTTATGCCACTATGATGTCTTTTACTAATACCGAATTTCCTACACAAACTTTCACCCCCCCCCCCCCACTTTTCCCCCTAATGGGTAGAGTTATCAAAAAGCTAAAACACGTCTTATTCGTTAATCGAAGAGCTAATTATCAAGTTTAATGACGGATTTTCATAACTACAAACTTTAGTCCCCTTTTATATCTCCTTAGGGGAAAAAAAACCAATTTTTTTGATACACGTCTTTCTTATTTTTAGCGCATAAGCTTAATACTCATTTTTACATCTGTAACTTAAAAAATAACAAATCTTCCATACAAACTTTCACCCCCTTTTTTAACCACTCAAGGGTAGATTTAAAAAAAAAACAATGCTCGTCCTTTCATTTATCAACCGAAAAGCTAAATACCAAGTTTCGTACATTTAACGTTAAGAATGACGGATTTACATACAATCTGTTTCCCCCTTTTTTACCTACTTAGGGGGGGAATTTCAGAAAATCCTTCCTTAGTGCACCCCTACGGTACTTAAAGAATATTGTCTCAAAATTTCAAGTCCCTAGGTCCACCGGTTTAGGCTGTGCGTTGTCTGTCAGTCAGTCACGTTACCATTTTATTACCCGACTACAAAAAAAAGGAGGGTTATGATTTTAGCAGTCTATGTATGTATGTATGTATGTATGTATGTATGTAAGTTTGTTCATCTGTTCCCTCCTAGCTCCTAAACTATTTGTTGTAATTCAATAAATAAGGTGTCTATCGATGCGTCTTAATGGTCTGCGGGTTATAGGATTTATGAAATTTCGTAAAATCAAATAAGGTGGATTTTAAAAATAAATTAGTCAGCTCGAAAAAAATAAAGTTAAGGTAAATTTATCGTGTTTGATATCAAATGGAAGGTCTTGATGAGCACATTCAGAATATGTATATATTATCTATATATTCTGGACCACTTCTTAGAATATCAGGCTTCTAACTACCCGTTACGACTATCATAAATATATGTGATTATAAACTGCATACAATGTGAAAACGTGATAACAATAAATATTTACTAATTAAATTAAAGTTTCTACGCATCACTGCCTATTAAATTATGATTATATTTTAAAATAATGTTAATTAAATTGAGATTTCTTTTTCGTAACTAGATGGCGTTGGTTTGCGGTTTTGTGGAAGTAAGTAACATAGAGTTAAAAATACCTCCTCAAAAATCCCGGAATCGTAAACATAACAATTAAATCCCGGGATTTTATTAATATGGACTGGATTTTGACCTATAGTTTTTATTAGAATTAATTTAGTATGTAAAATAAAACTCATTAATTTAACAGTTTTAGTACCGAACTACTTAAGTATTACATTATCTGTTACCGATGTCTAAAAACATAATAAAGACTTTTTATTATAATAATTTAGTTCATATATGTATTTAAAACGTTAAATTAATATTTTGGAGAATTTATTACATGTTTTAACACATGTTTGCTTATTAAATATAATAAATTATTTAATAATTATTTATCGAACGGAATACATTAATTATCCGACTCAGTGTTCTAAACTTTGCAGTATTTAGAAGGCACCGATAAATATTACCACACGCCCTAGGCGTAGAAAGAGATTTGAAATTTCGACTGATTCTGATGGGATACGGTAGCTTAGCGGTTAGAGCGTCGGCACGGTACACCGGAGATCGTGGATTCGAATCCCATCCGTATCAGTTGTTTTTTCAAATTTCTTATTAAATAATTATACGTAAAATTAATTTCTTATTTCCCGGGAATTAATTGTAATGTTTATGATTTCGGGATTTTAGAGCAGGTATTATCAACTCCATGTTACTTACTTCCTCGAACTTTAGGTAAATGTACTCTATCTATAATGATATCCCACAAAAAAGGTTTCATGTGTACTTATACAGCTTGGCAAAAAAGAGTCTAATGCGGTGACAGCTGGAACTAAAAATAAAAAAATTAAATAACTACGTTTGTGAGTACTAAAATAACATAAAAATGATTCATTTGATTA
Organism: Protodeltote pygarga; assembly: GCA_936450705.2. Taxonomy (NCBI): domain Eukaryota; kingdom Metazoa; phylum Arthropoda; class Insecta; order Lepidoptera; family Noctuidae; genus Protodeltote; species Protodeltote pygarga. The sequence continues at coordinate 2,129,252 of OW388257.2, read as the reverse complement.
TAATTAATGACAAAAAACTCGTCATAGAAATATGTAAGCACTTAATAACTTGTAATTTGAATTGTAGTGTGAAAAGTGCGACAGCGGCGCTCCCAATTTTTCCAGACTCTTTTTTGCCAAGCTGTACTTCTTACTACTTTTCATGTATACTTCTAAGAAATATATGAGGCCATGTTTTAATAGCTCGAAGTCGCGGACGACACCTTTGAAATAAATTTAATTTAAAAAATACATGACATTGACTAAAGGTTTGAACCGAAGTTGACAGTTAAAGAAATCTACCTATTTAAGAACTACCACATTCTAAAAAATTGTGATTAAAATGAATTTTATTGGTTTCTTTACCACTAAAAATCATCGAAAAAAAATATAGTATAAAAACTAAAACCCGACTACTTAAAATCTAAAAACAAGCTTCTTAGATTTGAAATAAAATTCTGTAGTCGGAGGCCTTAATGTATTATAGGTAAATAGGTACTAGATAATCTTCCAAGGGTAAATACTTTGTAATTTGGTGGCCTCCGACTACAGAATTTTATTTCAAATCTAAGAAGCTTGTTTTTAGATTTTAAGTAGTCGGGTTTTAGTTTTTATACTATATTTTTTAAGTATAGATAATCACTTACTCCGTGCCTCGGAAAGCACGTAAAGCTGTTGGCCCTGCGCCTGATCTCTCTCCGGTCGTGTCGGATTGCCGTACCATCGGACTATGAGAGTGAGGGAACAGAGAGTGCACCTGTGTTTGCGCAAACACTTGTGCACTATAATATCTCCCGCGTCGATGGCTAATCTCCGTTGAGATTGCCGCTGTGACCGAAATTCGGTCAGGAGGACATTATTATTATTGTTATTACTTGTCTCAAAAAGGCCTCCTCTTTTAAACTGGTGATGTTTATGGACGTTTCTGACTCTACTTGTCTCAAAAGGGCCTTCTCTTTTAAACTTCGACTCGGAACTCGAATCGCTAGTGACAACTCAAATCATTATTCAATTTCTGGCCCTTCCCATATCTTGAGCAAACAGCTCGTACCAACCAACGCAATATATCGCAAAGATAAATCCAGATAGATACGCTCGATACTATCACTCACGTCAAATCTTATCGGATGATGATAATAACAGATATTTCTTCACAGTTCGCAGGTATGTTTCCATTGATTTCGTAATAGCTATGGGAAAATTGGTGTTTTACACAATCTCATAGATACGATTTTAGGAAGTGTGAATACTCGTTTTGGAAAATTTTAAAAAAGCAATAGGTTGTAACACTAATATTTCGGGACACGAGCAGTGTTAGGGTAGTGGTATGACTGAAAATTGCCATCTCAAAGGTCGCAGATTCAAACCCAAGACACGCAACATTATTCGATGTCACGTGTGTATTAAAAATAATACCACTTGCTTGAAACGATGAAACCAAACATTTTAAGAAAACTGCGGTTTGGAATTCTGACACGATAAAAATTGGTTCGATTGCCGCACGAGACAAATATTTATGTGGTCTACAGAAAGACGTCATGAAAAGAATTAAAAGATTTTCAGACCTATTTAATTAGTCCTTTTGCATGACATAGATCCCGTATAGGTACTATTTTATCATTAAAAAAAATTGAGAGCTATCATTTTGAAACCTTAGACATCTCTAATATGACAATTTAATTTACTGTCTATTTCCCACAAATTACAGTTTTCTAGAACGCAGTTTTTAGGCCAGTACATTCGTAACTTTTTCCTGCATCCAATGACACTTAAAATTAAATAACGTAAAAATGCATATTGCCGGTAATGTAATTCTACAACAAAGTCACAAATCAATGTGTAATTTTTGACATAAGTAATACCTACTGCTAACTGTCAAGAAGTTCACACCATGTAACGTGGTGTAAGGTTACCATAGTCATGTGAACATTAAGAGTCAACTAGGGATGACGAACTAACGGTGTTACTTGATAGCTTGACAAGTATGAACACTGTTATGCAGCCAGTTGTAGAATATTTTATATTATTATTAAGTGCTAATATACTCATTACATTACATAAGTCAAACAATTGTTTTGGATTCGGTGCCTAATTAAGTGAGTTGAAGCTTTAAGTATGCTTGCTTTAATAATTTGAAATGCACGTTTTTATGTATAAAAACTTTTTTCGATCAATTCGATGTTTTTGCTAAACCTCCTTAACTTGGTTATTTGTGATTTTTTCATATCTTTAATCAGTACTTTTGTATCTTCAATGTGCTAGTGTGATAGCGGTTTAGAACAATAGGTGGCTTAAAGATTCGGCAGAAATATTACATCTTAAAAGGCGATTATGATGAATTATATTTGCCAAACATTTCCCACTGTAGGGCAAAGGCCTCCCTTCCCTCTTTCCACTCCTCTCTATTCAAAGCTTGAACAGGCCGATCCTCCAAATTAGTCCAGCTCATCCCGTCATCATTTTCTGGGTCTACAGCGCTGCCGTTTCCTGCCTTCTGGGATCCACTGTGTGGTGATTTTTGCCCATATCTCTTTCGGCACGCGGCAGATACGACAAGCCAGCCGCGTGGCCCACATCTGCAATCTGAGTTTTGGAACGCAGTATCGAGTTTCTTATATGATCTGTAAATTTTGACTCCCAGGATATTGCGTTTCATTACGCGCTGACAGACCCCGCTAAAAAACAATGTTTGTGGTAAAATCTCAAGGAATTGACACTTTGTTCATAATGCATGTTTACATAATTATTTACCTTGACGATGTCACAGGATTTCATTGAAGTGACTGTGGTCATCAAGTATGTACGAACGTGGGAACATTATTTTGTTTATAAATGCCGTTAAACGTTGATTTAAAAAAGATTGTCTTTTAGTGGCGTGAGAGAAAAAAAAAGTGTGGTTTAAATGATGAGTGTCATTCACGGAATATGTACGTAGGTAATACCACTAGTATATTGTGCTTAGGAATTCTGTGTAGTCTCAACCTACCTCAACTAGTACTAGAATTTTATAGATATTTTCCTAAATGTTTCTGCCAGAGAGCATGTTATACTTTTTTTGGACTAAGTCTTGAAACTTTTTATAATCTGAGACTATTAAAAAGAAACAAAAGACTAATAATGTCCTTCTTTTGTATACTGCAACATGTCCATCTGAATGAACTTGAAGTCGTTTACGGACATAGCCACGGACTGTAGAGTGGCTAAGCCGCGGGCCCGCGGCTACAATATTTATAAAATTATTCTCTTTAGTTAATATTTTTTAGTACACAGCAGCTGATAATAAGCCTCCTTTTAATTATGCCAAAACTTTAGTACTTATCTAGTTCTCATGATCTTCGCTTGCAAATTTCAGCAACTTTTGCCAATTTAATGTCTTCTTTGTAATTAAATTAACATAAATGAATAGCCAACGATCTTGCTATGCAGATTACACTGTCAAACCAAATTTATTGGAGAAATCGCTTGTCTCCATCACTCAGACTCAAGGTACGCTAGCGTGGCGTTTCTAATGTTATCTGAGCATGCGCCGCAGATGCGTCAAGATTGCTGCTGCTGATTGTCAGATTTCGTGATAAAAACAAACTTCAATCATCAATCAAATCAATCAAAAATCATCGGTTCAAAATTAAGGGCGCCATTATCCTCTAAGCTGAGAATGTATTATAGTATAGAGAATAAATTATACATATAGCATATTCTCCTCTTCTTTAAGCTGAGAATGTAATATAGTATATAGAGAATAAATTATGAAGCATATACAAACATTGGAAAGGACATTCCTATTTTATTTACTTACTTATTTTTTACAATTCTGGTAAATGAATGATTTCCAGCAAAGAATGAAGAAACCCTATATCCTCAATTGATAAACAATACCTACTAATTATTATGATAAACAAAATTAAAAATAAAATAACATGTAAGTACTTATTTTTTTAGGTTTCCGTACCCAAAGGGTAAAAAGTCGCTCTTCCGATAACTGATATCTCAAATACTTGTCAGAAAAACCTTAAAAAGTATTGGCCATTTTCTATTAGGCAATGGCTCAGCAATTACATGCCTTACATACTGCTCTAATTAATTAGGTAATACCTACTCTATCTGAAAATCTAAAGTGTGTTTTATCTTGATTGATTTACTGATAACCGTTCAGTTCGGAAAGGCTCGGAGGTCGGTTATTTATTTGGCAGTTGCAAAATCGTTTTTAAATTAAGAATTCTTTATTTAATTTTCTGCCTAAACGACTACTACCCACATTTACTTATTAGTTTTAACACTTAATAAAATAATGAAGGTTTTTTAACATCTAACACAATACTATCAATTACTTAGACAAACTCTTTGCAACTCCCGCGCATCCCAAATAAGCTTAAAGTTCAAACGTTGGCAGAACGTGGGTTCGTTTCACAATAACACTAATTATCGCCATTAACGTCCTGCAAGAAATCAATCAAGTAAATGGCAAGTTAAATGCAGCTTAACATTTTGACAAGGCTAAATGCACGTGGCCTTTGTTAGGTCTAAAAGCCTAGTATGAGTTTATAAATCGAGAATGACAGTTTTCCTGAGATGGGATATGTTTTTCGATCTCTTTGAGTCGCATGAAAACGCAAAAAGAAGAAAGATATAGATTATTAGATATAGATATAATTTATTACATTTATTATTAGATATAAATTATAATAGAATAGATAACAAAAGCAAGAACATATTATATGTAGAAAGCAGAGATAATATGCATATTTTCAAAGATATATCAATATATTTAGGGTGCGTGAAATTTTGTAACCGTCCTGTAACATTTCTATAAAGCAACAGCCTCTAAATAGAAACTTTTTTTTAAAACATTCTCTCTCGTGACTTTAAATTGGACGGGCATGGTATAGAAAAAATAAATGACTGCGTTTAAAATAAATCTTAACAACCAAACACCGAAAGGAATTGTGTAGAAAAAAATATGGAGACGAATTAGACACAGAATGTTGTGGGTATAATTGTAACTGAAGAATTTAAGGGTAGCAGAAGAAATTTAGATCGTGACTTGGAATAGAAAAGAAAGATTACTAATAAAAAAGACGTAAAAAGGATTGATTCGTAAGTTCTTTGCTTGGCCAGGATAATAGTAAATATTTAAACTTAGGTCTGTAAAATGATGTGGTCTAAATGTAAACTAAATTTATCAACAGAAATGACATAAAAGAAGTACTAAGATCAAGCTTTAGTATCAGAAATATTAAAGATTATTTCCTAATTAAAGTTTGTTAGTTTTTTAATCCGCAAAAAGACAGAGACAAAGCTATAACTCTCCAAAGAGTTGATAAATTATTCAATTCTATTCCTAAATAGCTCTATGAGAATATTTATATTTTTTGGAAGTATAATAATTGAGAATATAAGCTGAGGATGAGATAAAAGTAAAACTCGAGCCAAAAATAATTTATGAGAAATCGGTAGCCCAATAAGAAGATAGTTGTACTGGACCAGCTGTTTAAAATAGATACAAATCCCCTCCGAAATAATTTATGACTATAATAACAAACTCAAGTCAGAATCCAAAATTATCTAAGCGTCCATTATAATAGCTGCAAGAAGCAATTTAGATAGCAGTAAATAGAATCTATTTATCGTGAATCTATTAACAGATTGGCTTAAGTATTTATGTAAGTTCTCATTTAAGTTAATCTCTGTTTTATTTCAAGTTATAGTTAGGGGTGAAGTTTAAGTAAACGGTAGTTGAACTTGTAATTAAAGATTTATTGCTGATCATTCGAGACTTTACCAAAAAGTTTCGTATTGGTTACGGATCAGTTTTACAAGCACGCGGGTATAAATTCGAAAACGGCATGTATCATTGCGACTTTATCAAAGGCATGTATACTTTCTTAGTTAATCTAAGACACTATTGACTAACAAGTAACAGTGAAGGAAAACATCGTGAGGAAACCTGGACTTAATAGCCTGAAATCGCCAACACGCAGTGAGCTAGCGTGGTGATTAATGCTCGATTTTTCTCTGTATGAGAAGAGGCCTTTGCCCTACAGTGGAACAATTACAGGTTGGTTATATTCGAGACTTATATCAACTATTGATTGTAATGTTATCATATCAGCCGAAAAAGTGTATCACTATAGAATTGATAATACTGACATAGTATCACCCTGATTTTGGAAAAAGTTCCTTCGTTACGTGACTTCAATGATGTTAATAATGCACAAGTTTATATACAAAATAATATCGATTCACCGGGTCCAAACCATAGTCTTTTCAATTAAATTAAATATTTAAGTTGTATAATAGTATATTAAACTTTAATTGTATAAATTAAAGTTTTTATATACATATACAAAGTTTACATTCCGCTACAAGTTAAATACTATTGTAATATTTTAATAGTTTTAATCATACGTCAATGTTTACAATTTTATCCCCTTATACCTACTTGTAAACGACGATTAAGCGATTAAATGACTTAAACGTCACTTAAGTCATTTGTCATCTCTATTTAATTGATCTCTCTATTAGTTAAGGATAGGTATAATTTAATCAGTGATTAACAAAGACATCTTTTTAAACGGTTTTATTTAGCTTGACCTGTTTATTATTTGGTTCAAATTTAGTACTTAATCGATATTTCACCCCCTTCCTGTTGACAGATCGATCTGATATTTGGTACACAGCTTTAGTTTTGATGACAAAACCGTTTTATGTATAAAAAAATACTTATATCAATTATTATATGCAAGGCCCATAAAGTTGAAAATTCTAACAATTCCTAACTAATAATATAAATGCGAAAGTAAGTTTATTTGTTTGTTTCCTTTTTCATACCTAAAAACTGAACCGATCATCCTGAAAGTAAATACGTTGTTAGGTTTACACACCCGGACATTTCATCCCGAAAAAAGTACTGATGCCGACGAAAATAACAATAACGATTTTATGATAATATTACGCCATGTGGCTACAAATTATCAATATAAAAAAAGCCGGCGAAGCCGCAGGCCAAAGCTAGTAAGCTATAAAAAGTTCAGGATAAAATTAATTAATTTTATGACTTAGACTTAGATCGTTTAAAATTACAAACTGCATCGACTTCGGAAATTTGTAAATCATGAATCAAAAGGAAATACTTTTACTTTTAGAAAATAAAATAAAATATTGCAGCAATCATATTGACCTTGAATTTTTTGTAAACTTAAATAAAATCTGTAGATAAGTTAAAGAAAGACATTCATATAATTGTCAATGACACCAAGAAAAATAGATTCAACTTAGTGACCAATATCAATTGTCTACTTATCTATAAGTAAAACGAAGGATTTCCATTTTTTTTTTCCTAAAACGAATTAATTCATTAAAGGTCTGGAAGTGAGACCCAATAGGAAATCCATAAAACCATCACAACAATTCGTTCAAGCTATCTTAAAAATTGATCACACTAAAAACACTTAAAGTAAATTAGAAGCCCTAATTGACCACTTCCCTGCTGATAAGCGTGGCATGTGAAAAACAACAGATGCTGAGCTAACTATCAAAACAAACTGCTGGACATTAATTAAGTGAACTCTAAATGATCAATAGAGCCGCAGGAAGCTTGCGTGAATGGAATGTATAGGGAAGAGTAATTATAATAATAATAATAATAAGTGGCAACACCAAGTGGCAGAATGTCAAAAATTGCACTCAAGATTACTTTATAACAAAATTTGAATACAATCTAAAAATAATATAATATCATGTGCACCACAACAAACTTCAGTTAAATCCTCAACTTTTTATATAAAAATCATAAAATAAACAATAGTTACAATATGATTATAATCAACGAAAATGTGGTGACAGCTAAGTAATGTCATTTGAAATGAATTATGATGATGATGATGCCAAAAGGATGCATGAGGAATAATGTTGACGAGAGCGGCCACTAAAAAGCTATGTGCACAACTATTATCTCCGGACTCGTCGCTTGGCTCCGCTCCGCCGCCGTCGCCATGTCGCCGTCGAACATCGCTGTCGCCGATGGCTGCGGACGTGTTGAGCTCAAGTGACGAGTATTTCTCCCCGCCGACGTCGCCAACGCCTGTACGTCGGCAGGGGAGACGCCGGCCGCCGGTAGGCTTAGGGCCTCGAGACCCACCGGTCTCTGATAGGGTCCCCGCTGCCGGTGGTAGTGTGCAGCGCATGCGATGGAGTCAATCCATTAATGAAAATGTCATGCGCTCATACTTTGGGGCGACAGAGGGAGGAACCAACATGACAGTGTATCGTGCTAGGATGCTGCCTTTGTTTCAGGCTCTTGAACCGGCTATCAACGTTTCGGCTCAACGACTGTCGGATCAGGCGCGCGCTATTCTCCGTGGACACATGCTGGATGACGCAGTGCTTGATCGGTTACGCTCTGAGATACAGTGTAACCGTGTCGTCTCTGCCTCGGCGCCGCCTGGGGTACAGCCGCATGCTTCACATGTGGCTTTGCCTCAGGTTTGTGCCGCTGAGGAGGACGATGACAGGGTTACACAGGTAAGTACCCAGTGCAATAATTTACTGAGGAGCACTTTGGAGGGGGCTATTGGTGAGTTTCGCTCTATGCCGATTGAGCTTAGACCACGTTTACCTCGTTTGCCCATGCACAAAAAAAATAGAGCGCTAATGTGTGCTCTGGACGCGTTGTTGTCAGAATATTTTGACAACAGTGTGGATCTCGGCGATACGCACTCAATTTTGTACTGTGCGGCGGTTGCGGCTTGTCGTGTGGCTAATGTTAGATTTCCGGATTCTAACAGAGCTACACGACAGAAGTCTGCGATACCTGCATGGCAGTGCAGAATTGAGCGTCGTATTGACCAATCCAGAGCGCTCATTGGCAAGCTCATCTGCTTCAGGGAAGGCAATACTCGTCCTAGAGTGATGCGCTTCGTGAGGCGGGCATTCTTGGGGACTGATGTCAGTCCTCAAGACTATATGTCTCGTGTCACGGAGCGTATTGATTTCCTGAAGCAGAAAATTTCTGCATGGGCAAGCCGTATTCGGCGGTATAAGCGGCGCGTTGAGCGATACTCTCTTAATCGCTTATTCCAGAGTGATCAAAGGTGGGTTTATCGGACTTGGGAGCGACCCGATCATGGTGTGATTGAGGGGTGCCGACCGGATGATGATGCTATGATTGCATTCTGGCGCAGCATTTGGTCGGTGCCCGTCGATCACACCGAGGGTGATTGGATGCGGGATGTTGAACGTGTATGTGAGCAAATACCAGAAATGGGGGCTATAACCATCAGTCCCTTAGACGTGACCAGTGCAGTCCGTCCGTTGCCCAATTGGAAGTCTCCGGGGCCGGATGGACTGCACAATTTCTGGATTAAATGGTTGCGCAGCTCACACGCTTGTTTGGCATCCCAATTTCAATTATCTATTGAATCTGGGTCGTTACCTCAGTTTTTAACAACAGGAATAACCCACCTGCTCTATAAATCAGGTAGTACTGCGGAACCCAAGAATTATAGGCCGATTACTTGTTTGCCAACGGTCTATAAACTTCTTACATCTATTCTGAGATCAAAGATTAACTATCATATTGATTCCAATTTAATAATGTCAGTATCTCAGAATGGATGTAGGAGTGGATCCCGTGGTACTAAAGAGCTACTCCTCATTGACATGGCCATTAACCAGCAGGTTCGCCGTTCCCGAAGGAATTTGTCAACATGTTGGATAGACTATAAGAAAGCCTATGATTCGGTGCCGCATACATGGCTTATGAGGGTAATGGAGCTGTATAAAGTAGATTCAGCTCTAATTGCCTTCTTAAGGTCATGTATGGGGCAATGGATGACAGTACTTCGCTATCCAGGATGTGGGCAGATCCTTGGAAACGGTGAACCGATTAAGATACAACGGGGTATATTTCAGGGTGATAGTCTCAGTCCGTTGTGGTTCTGTTTGGCCCTGAATCCTCTCAGCACTTTGTTGGAGGAGTCAGGGCTGGGCTTTCGGTTGAGAAGAGGAGGTCGGATTATATCTCACCTCCTTTACATGGATGATTTAAAATTACTTGCCCCCAACAATTCACATTTGATAAAGTTACTGAAAGTTACAGAAAATTTTAGTAACGCTATCAAAATGGAATTTGGTGTGGACAAGTGTGCAGTCATGCATGTGATACGAGGTGACATAATGGAATCCGAAGGAATTCAACTCTCGGATTCCATTCACCTTCGACCGCTCTCTTCAACCGAGACTTACAAATATTTGGGTATGTCGGAATCATTGGGTATCAGTCAGGCTGACATGAAGCAATCATTGAGGGATCGCTTCTTTGGACGCCTGACAAAGGTTTTTAAAAGCTTTTTGTCAGGTGGAAATAAGGTGCGGGCCTTCAATGGTTGGGTTATGCCAGTTCTGATGTATTCGTTCGGCATACTCAAGTGGACTCAGACTGAGCTAGATGCCTTGGATAGACGAGTCCGCACACTGTTGACTTCATCCCGGTTGCATCATCCTCGATCGTCGGTAATGAGATTGTACATCCCGCGAAAGTGTGGGGGTCGAGGCTTTCTTAATGCTAAGACCCTCCATAATCGTGAGGTGTGCAATCTCAGAGAGTTTTTTCTTAAGGCCGACGGAGGGATGCATCGGGATGTTGTCACGGTTGATAAGGGACTTACCCCGTTGCATTTGGCTAAAGAGAATTGGCGTATGCCTGTAATATTGGATACAAAGGATCGCATGGAGGTATGGCAAAGCAAGGAGCTCCATGGGCGCTATTATCGGGCCCTTCACGATCCCGATGTAAATTTCCTAGCGTCCGTGGCCTGGCTACGTTCTGGTGACCTATTTGGGGAAACCGAAGGTTTTGTTTGTGCAATTATGGACGAAGTTATCATGACGAATAACTATCGGAAATATATTGTGAAGGATGGCACAGTGGACATATGTCGGGCATGTCACTGTCCGGGAGAGTCTATCCGTCACATAGTTTCTGGTTGTTCTCGTCTTGCTAATGGAGAGTATTTGCACAGGCACAACCTGGTGGCTAGAATAATTCACCAGCAACTTGCTTTGAGATACCATCTTGTGGATTCAGAGGTACCATATTACCGGTATACACCCGACCCAGTTCTCGAAAATGGTCTTACCACTTTGTACTGGGATCGGTCTATCATCACTGACAGGACTGTTATTGCTAATAAGCCTGATATAGTGGTGATAGATCGAGCAGAGCGCCGCGCAGTGATTGTTGATGTCACCATCCCGCATGACGGGAACCTCGTAAAGGCCGAGAAAGATAAACAAATAAAATATCTAGATTTGGCCCGCGAGGTTGTCGACATGTGGGATGTGGACTCAGCTGTCATTGTGCCGATAGTCGTTTCAGTCCATGGTTTAATACCCAAGAGCCTCGATCAACACCTTAAGAGGCTCTCGTTAGATGGCTGGATAAAGGGCTTGGTGCAGAGGGCGGTACTCCTGGACACGGCTCGCATTGTCAGGAGGTTCCTTTCTCTGGAGCCCTGACCGCCGGTAGCTTGGACCCTGTTCCCGATACCGGTGGGCTACTATATTTTATATTTTTAAATGTATATTTTTATTTTTTTATATATATTTAAAAATGTATTTTATATGTATAGAAAATAAATGAATGATAATAATAATAATAATAAATTTCTTTATTCGAGTAACCATGACTCAATAATGTTAGTATTACTTAAAAACTATGTTAGTAACATTTTTACAACTTAATTTATCGCTGCTTCATCCCATGCGAGACGGCACAACAATGCCTCACGTATGAACAGTCGAGACGCCCAGCAATCATACTCAGGACACTGTTGGAGCTGTCCCGCACCCTGCGCACCAGAGAAGCACACCTCTTTCGCATAGTCGCATAAAAGCAATCTACGTGTGCGTCAGCAAACATCCCCGATGCGCTACAGAAGCGGGGCAGCCCCACCAGTATCCTAAACGCGTTATTGTATTGAACGCGGAGAGCGCTGTATGACCTTTGAGTATATCTGGCCCAAAGGCTGCACGTGTAGAAAGAAGTACAGTAAGCCCTGAAGAGTGTGATCTTTACGTGAAGGGAACAACGTGCAAACCTACGGGCCAGCATGTTCGCTCTAATCGACAACGCTCTCCGCTCCCGTTCAATGTCATCATCGTCGTGGAGGCTGTGGGTCAATAAGTGGCCCAAATATTTAAACTTATACACTCTTTTTAATGGTATCCCATTGAGTGCAACAGGTGGTATAACTATGTATATATTATGACAGACTTGGTAAGTTTTTAAGTTACTTTAAGACTGTAAAGACAAACAAACAAAACAAAGAGAGACAAAGATTTTTAAAACTAATTTAGAATGTAAGTTTAAATAGGTAGTTCTAGATAGGTTACAAACTTAATAGGTAATCAGTAATCACATAAATATTTCTATAAAGAATTTATGCAAACTATGCTAACATTTAAGTTAAACATTTTTGTAGAAGGAAAGAATGATTACGAGCGAGATTGCATCCGTGAAGCCCCTGTTGTTACCCTGACATCTGCACACCTGAGAGCTTTTTCAACGGTATGTAAAGCCATGTCAGAGGCCTACGGTCGATTTAAACTCTGACACTAGGTTTTTTATCATCCATACGATAAAGAAAGAAAGATTATATTATTGTCAAATGAAAGAGGACCTTAGATTTATTTTTTATAAGTATTTTAAAAACACTACACATGACGGAAACGTACAAGTTTCTCAACCAAACGTATCCAGCTCCCTTCCTTTTTGGTTATATTTATTTAGATTGCCCGACGCCATCGCCAGTAAAAATAAACGGCATAGACTCGAGAAGGGTGATCAGAACGCCATAAAATTAACTTTTACTATCCGATACACATGATCTTTACAGATCATCAGTAACTTTTTTGATTTTATAGAGCAATAGTATTTAGATTGATATTTAATAGTTACGGACAACATTCATTTGGTACTTTTCGTCTGATGAAATGTTCTTAGTAACCTGGGAGTCAGGACCTCCCTCCATGTGCTGATGATTATCACCGAGGTGGTTTTAGTGAGGTAAGAATAGGGACAATCCAGATAGCATAAAGATTATAAATATAAAGCTCAGTGATAATCATGAACCTGTACAACCTTTTTTTTTGTTTACGGGGGGAAATCTTCAAAAGGCACCCGACCTCCGGGGGAAGAAACCAGGTGCCTGAATATCAATTTTCTACGGAGCAACCGTCTATCTGACCCCTGCAGCTCAAAGGAATACGATATTCTTAAGTTAGAAGCGTTGATTACCTATATTGACTGTCAAGGGTCTTCATGACAATCGGGGCTAATGGCTTAACAAGTTTTCCGAAGTACAGAACAGGTAATAATTACTTTATAATACGCGTAGCGAAAAGTCAGAGGAATCGAAATTGAGACCCCTGGCTTTCCTGTCAACGGTAGGCTATGTGCAATGGAAAAATTAACAGCCATTTTGAAAGTAGACCGTTTAAGCAAAATAACAATAAACGCATATTATCTTTAAAATGTAAATTATCTTAAAAAAGATCAGACCGTTTAAACCCGATAAGTAAACATTGGTTCGATAGTAGGCGAAGGACTATTCACCTGTCACCGTACTTACAAGTGACCTTTAAGCTTACTATATTCAAAGTATTTGCTGTTTTAAGCCGATTTCTGATAACTTTGCTTATTCACCTTGTTAGTAAATTGGAACGCGCATTTACTTTACAAAGGAGGTATTAAAGTCTTATCTATGGTTTGATATGGTTAAGATTGCAAGAGCAAATAATATCATTTTATAATAACTTTCTTTAGTTAACCTAACATAAACTTCTTTATTGAAAAAAATACTTAAATTATAATACCTAATAGATTATACAGGGTTATTTGTAAAACACCAGCATCCTTAAAAGGGGTCATTAAACTCATCATTATGAACAACTTTTACTATGGGACAAACCCTGAAATCGCAAAAAAAGAAATCTGCTGTTTATACATTTTGTTGAGTCATGTGAACATAAGATAAGCCCTAGATTTTAGCCATTCTACCCCATCTCACTTACCCCATCTTCCACTATTCTAACCAAACCTCTTATTTAAGCTTACAAACTATTTAAAAAATACTTCTTAGTACCTAATATTAAACGTGACCAAATCAAACAAGCGTAAAATCGTATCCTCTTCGAACCCAGTGCAGTGGAGTGTAGTAAGGAGTGGCTTCATAACATTTCTTATGTGCAAGTCAGCGGAGCGTGACCTTACACTCGACGGAGTCTCCCACGGGAGGCAAAAGGACATCCGTGAATTTATTAGCTGTTAAACACAACATATTTTTACAGGGTGTGAAGTTGGGTTGAGTTCAGAAGCGGCAAAACCGTCTTAGGGCTTTAAGATACACCTATAACCTTGACAAAATAACAATATAACAAAATATCCTGCGCGTGCATTTCAAATCTAGAATATGTTACTAAACATACGCACTAGAGGCCTAAAAAAAGTTATCAAGGGCGATTTAATATTTTTAAATTTCTAACGATCTTTCGATAACGATTTTTTTAAATGAACAATAAATAAAAAAATATCAACGATAGACGCAAAAAGGTTTATCTCAAACTAAGCTGATAGTAAAAAGTCTGATGCCTAAAATTGAGAACAAGAGGCTTTCGGACATTGTCCATTAAAATGACTCCGAAATATCGAAGACTTAATTAAAATGTTGTCATAATCTTGCTTTTACAAGATATGAAGAAACTAATTTAATCTCAAGACATCTCAATCAAATCACAGCCATGAAACAGCACTAAGCCAGCAACATAATGCTTCCTACATCCCGCATCCGGGGCTAAACTTGTTATTAAAAGTGCAAGAGGGAGACAACAATAGTATTAGAGAGAGAGCTATGGGTTCGTCGCACTGTACCTGTTCCACAGGCTACTCAATAGGCTATAAAACATAAGAAGCCGATGTGTTTCGTAATGTGGACAAAATCTGTGATTTTTAGGGCATAAGCGAGAGCGATAGGTATAACTTTATTTTTTATTTTGCTCAAGAGATTAATTATGATTAAATGAAAATTGTCGATCATTAAATAATATAACTTATCGGCCGATCGACCATGCTAAGTAATTTGATTTCTCTTAAGTCTTAAAATTGCCCGCTGAAAGGATGATAGGAAGCTTCAGCTACAGACACAGCAAGACAGAGAAAATTGATTTTTTTTTGTCGTGCCAGACCAAAAATAGATTCGAAGCATTCATGCTGCTGCTTGTTAACGACTGTCTTTTCACCGAGTATCGGGCCGATGCATATTGGGTGCCATACAAATTGCTAACGGGTGGATATCCGATACATGAACAGTCTTACTTAAAACTTACTATAACACTAAGCAACAGTTAACGGTCCGTTGTTAAAAACGGAACGATGCCCGTTGCCGTCAACAAGAGCCCTTACAGTACCTACAAGAAAATAATCAGCAATTAACTGTTTTTGGTAGAATTGATAATAAATCTTTACCGTTAATACCTAGGTATGAATTTAACAATTGTTATTGTTGAAATAAAACTAAACTAAACAACAATGGTTCTTAGTTCATCAACTATTACTAAAACTACATTCTCATATATTATTCCGGTATGATCAAGCTAGGTGTTAGTCATTTTGTATAAGTTTACCGGCAACGTGAACGTGACAATGATATCTATCGTTACCGAGGTAATCAACTATTGTTACAGTAATTTATCGGAAAAGCATTATTAGTCATGACTTATATTGTTTTATTTATTTTATACTAGCTGACAGATGTACTGTCAATTTGTTAGAAATACCATGGAAAAGACTACTTTCACTTTACTTATTTGTTTAAATTTTCCGGGCAATTTTTCCATTCAATTAAAAATATTGCTCATAGATTATTTTAAATTTGATTAAAATGAGGTCCTAACCTCATTTCTAATCAAATTTTGTTATTTTCTTGTAATAAAATTCTTGTGAAATTTTAAAAAACTATTCTAAATTTAACGTTGCGCGCAAAGCATAGAAAGAATACGGGTACAATAAGTTGGAAACCCTAGGTGTGAACTTTACTTGCCAGTCAATGATCATAGTCATCCTGGTCAAGGCCACTGCCAAGTGCCAAGTGCCAGACTAAATAACCTCACATGCACAAATACAAAAACTGATAACTAAAAATATAGTTCTAGTTATTAAAGGGGACGTTTTGGGGACGTTGTCCATTTTCGATAAAGTTTACAATAATAAATAGAATTTTAAACTTAGTTGTGAATAAATAAAATAAATAATGTATTATTGTACTCTAATGTAAATGAATAAAGTTGTTTAGTTTAGTAGCAATTTTTTTGTAAAATCACTTTTAAAAAATGTAGTTTCTTGCTCACGTCTCCTTTAATCAACCTCAAAAACCACCAGTCGCTTACATTTATACCACAAGCTACGCTTCGCTTCGTTCCGAGTCAAAATGAATGTGAATTTGTCCTGAATGCGAGGTCCGGGTTCTTTGCAATAAATATTATTTAATTTATAGACACGTCTTTATTGCAATATGGTCACTACGGTACGTGTATACAACGAATAAATTATATTGTATTGTAAACATCACCTTTCTGCAAATGTGTCGTAGATACGATTACTTATTTACTTCAAATCAATAAGATTATTAACATTATTCTCTATTGAATTCGTTTTTAATATTAACTCTATTGAGTATGTTGATAGCCAATTACTTAACTGTTAGCCATGGCAGCTTTCACACTGTCTATCTATCTTTTCAGTGTGATTTCTCTAACTTTACAATCATTAACTTCAATATTTTCCTATTTTGTTATTAATACCTTTCTGACTTTATCTAAAGAAAAAATAAAGAAAACAAGTTTCTTTATTTAAAGTATAGTATAGTACCTATAGTTAAAAGTATATGTATACTTAAATGAAAACATGTAAAAAAAATAATTGAATAACGAAACAAAACGATAATCGAAACAATATTTTGTCAGCGATCTTCATAAATTTTTTAGGTACCTATGCCCAAAAAAAATTCGTATACGGTTACCATAAGAGTTAAGTTACCAAGTTACTAGTTAAGGTTGTAATTTTTTCAAGAAGTTATCAATACAATTTAATTTTACCACATTTTCTGAAAAAGTATGACTGAAACCTATACAAAACTAAACAATTTGACACAACCACATGCAAACTTCTACAAAAAACTTCATCCTTAACTAGCGCCCCTGGTAACTTACTCCTTTGCTGACTGTACCTACTACCTAATTACCTATACAAACTATGAAAGCAAAATTTGAGTCGTTTTCTAGACTAAAAAAGACCATTACTAAATTCATCTCAAAAGATTCTAGGAAGTAAAGATTTTAAAAGATCTTTTGGAAGTACATCATTGACATACCGTTTATTTCATAAGCAATAACAATTAACCGTAATGTTATGGGAATAAGTTTAATTATAAACTACCATACACCCCAAACCATGAGAAATTCTTGTAATCTAATACAAACCCTATTGTCAAGACATAAGCTTGTTTATTCAACAATAAAGACGTGAGAAACAAGTTTCGGTAATTCAAAGGTTATGAAGAAAGTTGATTGTTATATTTATAATTATATTAAGTTCCGTTTTCTCTGAGAAAATGTCTTAATACTAAACAGAGAACTCTTCCCATACACTGGCAATGAAATATGTGATGGTTGTTATAATTTAAAAAAGTACAATAGTATAAAAAATTACATTAATAACTTTGCCCATAAAATATTTGGGAACTCTGTGAAGCTATTGCTTGTGAAACACTGGCTGGTAAAAGATATACATAGATGCATAGATAGAACTGTATATACAGCGCGAGACGGCTGGCTGCTGGTAGCGACAAACAATTTTATTTTTTTATTAAGTCTCGTTTCTGCCGCATGAAAGATCGCTTGAGAGATTATCAGATCTCATCAGTTTCAGTGTCATTATAGCCGGTACAATCTTGATAAAAAAAAAGGTCTGGAATGGTCCTGATTCCCTTGCGTTCTAGAGCTTTAATACGTAATTCAAAAAGGACATAAAAATACTGGCTGATAAGAACTGTTTAATGAATGTGTAACTGATGAAAATTAGGCGGGATTTTTGACATTTGACAGTGATCTAAATTCTCGTTATTATCACGCAACAGAAAAAAATTGACAGCTCCGAATCCTTTTTCTCTCTCATCTATTGTATTCTATTTTTAAACGACTTCAAAAAAGGAAGAAGTTCACAATTCAATCTCTATGTTTTGATGTATGGCGTGCTTCCGTGATGGTCGACAACTCTGTCCATGACAGAGAGTCAGAACTAGAAGTGATGAAGCGTATGTATAATTAAAAAAATACAAACGTCTAGACCTCTTGGTTAAACTCTTCTCATCAAATTCAAATAACACTGATAGCCTAGTGGTACGACCATCGACTGACAAGTCAGTGGTCTCGAGTTCGATCCCAAGGCGCGCACCTCTGACTTTTCGTAAGTTATGTGCGTATTATAAATTAATTATCAGTTGCTAAAACGGTGAGGGAAAACATCGTGATGAAACCAGCACACCTGCGAGATTTTTCAATGGTGTGTAAAGCCATGTCAGAGGCCTACGGGCGGTTTAAACTCTGACACCAGGTTGTTCATCAACCATACGATAAGAAAAAGAAGATCAAATTCAAATGATCTCTTAAAGTCTTGTCTGACTCTAGGATATAAGCACCTCCATATCTATAAAACCCATGCAACTAAAAAACGTTCAATCGCAAATGCATAACATCATACATAAATTACAATAAGTCTTCAGGGAAATGAGCTGTTACGTCGTTTGCGCTTGACTAGCGATGATCTAACGAATGTTTATGTACAATTGTGATTTAAAATGTGTTTGAACTTATATGGTATACTGTATATGGTATTTTTTATTAATTTAATCGTCTGTGTTGTGTCTATGAAGCGTTTTCTTTGATTATTTTTTTAAAAACTCACGCCTGTATGGGGAATAATTAATCTTGTTAAACTATGTTATGTGTCTTTCTTAAAGCAAAGACATATAACATACATAACATAGATGATAGACTCACGTCTGTATTCCCCAGAGAGGGTAGGCAGAGATGTATTTAGTACACCTACGTTTCGCCGGCTATAAGTCCCATGTTATAGGGGGCGAGCCTATTGCCATTAACCGAGCACAATTCCAGACTCCGTGCTGCTAATGGGAATTTCCTAATAGAAAAACCCAATAACGGGGATCGAACCTAGGACACAGAATAACTCGTGCTCAGCAGTCGTGCTTGCTACCACTAGACCAACGAGGAAGTTTCTTTGATTAGTTATATATATTTGTTTTGTAAATAACTACTTGTAAGTAATTGTTTACAAGACTATGTAGTTATAGGGACTTCATCTAGTCGATTTGTTACACTATAACAGATTTTCAACTCAATAATTGCAAGCTTTGATCTTAAAGTTATTCATTGATAGCAGGATAGAAACAATTATTCTCTTAATTGCTTACATTGAGAACAATTCTCTAAAATAAGAGAAATAGCCTACTATTTCTCGATTCCTCCATCGTCAAAACTGAGTCTGAAAATCTAAGAAAAGGTTCTACATGATTTGGTGTCAAAAGTTCAACTTATTGAAATACAAATCATGCCCCAAATTCCTTCAACGCAATCTTCAAACAATTTCTGTAATTAGCAATCAGTTAAACTTAATTTATCTACCGCACGCTCTCGTTAAAACTGTTAAATTATAACTAATAAGCTACAGTTAGATGCTTCCGAGATTTTAAAAGTACTGTTTACTAGATCTGTTATAGACACGACTCATATTCTTTCATACACTTATGTTACGCTACGTTAAGGAAGTTACCGTGTGGTTTCCGGCCTAAGAATAAAACCACCCCTACTCGTCCCGCGGGTATTGTAAGAAGCGACAAAGGGAAAGATCGGGAGGATGGGCAGCAACATCCTTCAATGTAACAGTAATCAGCCGCTACTGCGATCGCCAACTCTAGCTCAGCGTGGCGATTATGAGCCAATACTTCCATTGAGCGCATAAAAGTGGCGCGCATTGTGAGAGGCCTATTTTCAGCTGTGGACTAATACAGGCTGATGATGCATGTTAAACTGGGAGTATGTTACATATAGCGGTTCTATCGTATGCTAACTGGTATTATAATGGTTTCTACCAATTACAAGCTTAGATTTAATTCGCGAAAACTTGAAAACTTAATACCTACAAAAGAATTTCTGTCTTTGAAGTTACTTTTTTTCCCAGGTTTGTTTAGCTGGTTTGGTTAGCTATTCTAGAAATACATACTAATATTATCCAAAATAATTGTGCTTATTTGCTTACCTCAACTACTGAACTGATTTTATGGACCTAAATTTTGAAGAGAGCTTAAAATATAACCTAAAAAAAAGTCTTGCAGCTTTCACGTAAGTACGAGTAGCCGCGCTCATCATCTTCATATTTATATCTGTCTAATCAAAGCTTATAAATTATAGCTACTATTCAAAATAAACAAATATGCACTCTAACGAATTTATTAGCAGAATTCTTTTAACCGACCCTCGGCACTAAAAAAGTCCACATAATTATTTTAATCCACATCTCAAATCGTTTTAATTTTTTTACGAATGCAGCTGATCCACATATTTAATGATATATTGCGATGTCTTCTGCTACAAAGCGTAGGCTCAATATATTATGCTACCATGATCTATATCATTTAGTCACGACTAAGATGTAACCCATATTTTATAAAAGGCAAATATGTACCTTACGTGCTACCTTTTAAGTTTTATATTCCTTTGATATTCTTTGCTTTTAATATTGCGAGGTCTGTTTCATTTGATTAATGTTTTTTTTCTTTTCAGGTAAGTTATGGTGTTTGGATCAGATAACGGTAAATGGCTAGTCAATTAAAACTAGTAAAAACTATCAATTAATTGCAAATCTGCTGTAATAAATTAGGCGGTTTGATTGGATTTTGAATCTGGTTATGCTATAGAAAAAAGAATTAAAAATAAATATACATAAAGTCTCATCTTAATTAACCCATTACTAATTCAATCCATCACAACAATACCTAATTAAATAACAATCACATAATTAATCATAAATCATTCATGAAGTAAAATCACAATTAAAAATATCCAATATACCTATAATTAGTATTTAAATTAAATCAAACCCATTTGACCGGAATCGATGTTACATCACGCCAGACAGTCGTGTAACTGACCGGAAATGATCAACCGAATTAAGAACTTTTATTTTTTTTCTTTTAATTAATTAAAGTTTACGTTTAAAAAAGCTAATGATAAAAGTTTATCTTCGAAGTTATAGTTAAAACTCTACTCAGTTAATTAATTAAAATTATATGAGAACCAATTTCATTATGATTACGCTTACGCTTACCTAAAAAAAAAATTCGAGATGCAATCTTATGAGAAAGTCCTTATAAAATTACAAAGTGATATGGTGGACAAATTAATTAACTGTTTTTCAAGCTTAAAATTAACTTTCAATCTAAATGTGTTGGTATGTAAGTCCTGTTTGTTTGGTATTACGTTTGTAGTTCAGGAATCTCGAATCTAAAGGCTCAATAACTACTTTCATATACCAAAAGTTTCCTTCATATAGCTCTATATTTCAAATCCACATTTAAATGAGAGAAAATTGAAATTGCATTGAATTAAAATTTTGTTATTATTTAACTCGCGGATACTAAACTCAGAAGTAAACCACTGCCAGAGTAACACAGGCGATCGTCTAGCAGTAACAATCAATCGACTCCACCTATCGCAATTTAAAGAACACAGGCCTCTTTGAAATTGAAAGTATTTTTGCACAACACAAATAAATATTGTTAGTTATGACGATTTCAATCTGGCAGAGTCCAAAAAGGTTACACAATACAAATAGATGATATCGTAACACCAGACAGTACAGAAACTAATGAAATCTCATTAATAATAGTGTAGAGAAAGTATTAGAAGTTGGTATGTAGAATAATTATGCTGATATAATATTTTAATATGTAATTGTCAGGCCTATAACCCCTGAAGCTATAGGTTATTGGATTTGTGGGACAGCACATTCAGAATTAAGATTTTTATAATAATAAGTATTGTGAATGACTAATGTCTACTACTACTAATGCTAATGTGACTGCCTCGTTGGTCTAGTGGTAGCAAGCGCGACTGCTGAGTACGAGGTCCTGGGTGCGATCCCTGGGTCGGGCAAAGTGTTATTGGGTATTTTTATTAGGAAATTCTCCGTAGCAGCACAGAGTCTGGAATTGAGCCCGGTTAATGGCAATAGGCTCGCTCCCTATTACATAGGACATCACATAGCCGGCGAAACGTGGGTGTACTACACACCTCTGCCTACCCCTCTGGGGAATACAGGCGTGTGTCTATAAAAAAATAAATAAGTATTGTGAATATAATCGGGGTTTTTATTAACTCATAAATAAACTATAAACCTAACAGCTAGCTTGATTACTTAGACAATTTTTGGTGGCTCTTTTTTTATCACCTGAAATAAAATTAGGTCAAGGTAATGAATTCTAGGTCTAATTTGACCAGTTTCCGTCAATAATTTCTTTACCAGTAATCATCATAAATTTCATAGACAAGACAAGGGTTTAACACTTTCTTTCCAGCGGGATCGTAATGTGTTATTACGACCATACCACACGTCATCACTGAATCACAATATTTTGAAACAGTGCCAATCTTAATCATTCACAGTTGCACTGTGGTACCTACACACCGTGGGTAAGACAAAATGTTTTCTGAGAACATTATCAGCGAATCAATACCTCTTTGTTTCTTATCGTCATTATTTAAAGATGTTGTGTATAAACGAAAATAAAGTACGTGATGTACTTGTGCTTAAAACAATGGGATTCAATGTATCAATAGAAGGACGTTAAAATGTCCTTATTTTATAAATACAAGTACCTTCGCACGTCGTTCTTAACATGTTCAAATGTCATAATGACAATGTTCTTTTGTCTCAGGGCTCAAGCTGGAATTATTTTGACCTATAGCTCGTCAGAGCATTTATCTCTGAAAATAGATTAAGTTCAAGTTCACTTTACACGTCACTCTTTATTTTTAAACTAGATTTCGCTGACCTTCTCTATCTGTCTATCCTTGAGAGGAAACCTCAAGATAATCTCAAGCACTATTATAGTTATTTCATAAATGTGACTCAAGACGACAAAAACTGCAGTAACACGCAGATCTAATTTTTCGTAAGTAATGTGAATATTATAAATAGTTTAATTATCACCTGCACCATGCCTCGGAAATCACGTAAAGCCGTTGGCTCTGCACCTAATCTGATTCTGGTCGTCCCGGACAATATGCGGGAGCAAAGTTAGCCAGTAACTAGGTCAAAAGTTCGGCCAAAAAGATATATTAATTTGTTTTCAACAACAGCATGTTTTAACCACAGTGCATTTGTAATAAGAACAAATGTCCGGCTTTCCCGTTACTCACAAACATTGCATCACACTAAAAATAACAACTTGAATGATGAACTCGTGATTGACAAACCATAGCTAAGCCGTTTTAGATTTTTTCCGTTCCATTCCAAAGAGAATACTTTTTACTTTGATCCAAATCTGATTTCTTAAACCCTCGCTCTCCTGTAATATAATTTATAAACATTTATTATGGTGAGGTGTCATATTAGTATGAGTATTCATATTACGCCCACCGGTTCACTGCTTCACTGCACTGCTTAAATTGGAAGAGGTTACTTCCTCAAGTCTGATCTTACGATAAACTTGCTTTCCTATCGAATTAATTATTTGCAATTTGGTGGATACTTCAAACATTATAATGTTCTCCTGACTGGATTTCGGTCAATCTCAACCGAAATTAACCAACTACGCAGGAGATATTATAGTTCACAAGTGTGTGCATTAACACAGGTGCACTCTATTCCCTCAGTCTCATAGTCGATGGGACGGCAAATACGGCAATCCGGACAATCTGATCGCAGAGAGATTAGTTGACCAACAACTTTACATGCTTTCCGAGGCACGGAGCAAGTGATTCCTAATTTATAATACGCACATAACTTACGTAAAGTCAGAGGTGTGCCTTGGGTTCGAATCTGAGACCTGCCTTGCCAGTCAACGGTATTACGTCTAAGCTATAACGGCTTAATAAATTCAAACATACATCAATGTCTTTCAGTTTATTTTCAACAGACTGGCGCCATGACGGATGTTCTACTGAGTCACAATTAAAGAATCAAGCCACTGACACAGATACTACTGTTTTCTTTGATTCTATCAATACTGAGTACCATGACTAATATTTGATTAGGGCAGTCAATTGCTGATTATTCATCTCCTCTGTCTATAAGCTGACTTCATGATTCCTCCTCTGAAACCATAATAATGGGCATTCTTTCGCGATACGAACTGCCGTACTATGTAATATCGTACAGTCGCGAACGAAAATATGCGCACATAATTGTAGAGTTTTTTAAAAGCCAATTCGAAGAAACGCATACTTAAAATGCATAATACCTAATGCATTTATGGTAACTAATTTATTTTTCTAAACTGAACCAGTAGGTGAGAAAATCATCATCATCATCCTCCTAGCCTTATTATTCCCAAACTTTGTTGGTCAGAAGATAATTATTTGAATTCCGCCAAATCTATAATTATAATTTTGCTCGTGATTACTACTTAAATATCTGTTTATCTAATTAAAGCTGTTGTAAACATAACATTGAATGGTTTAGCTTCTCAATTCCTTTAGAAGTCATAACCAATATTGCATGGAGAAGACGAAACACCAACACCATATGCAAAACATAAAATGATCTTCATTTGAAGTTACCACATACTCATCATATAGGTTTTGAAAGCCGTATCCCCACATCAAACTGTACCAATATTGGAACATTGGCTGTTGGCACCACATCACAAGATTGGAAGCCAAACTAAATTTAACTTACCAAGAACCGTTACAGCTATGTTGATGGGCAAATAAACCTCGTTTTTTATTTATTTTATTACTTTTCATAGGCAAGCTAATTTTAGCAATAAAAGTGGAAGCGCTTTCTTCGAAGTAACTACATTATCATTATGTAGATATAGTGCTTCACGCGATTCAGCCTTCATGAACTTTAAATACTTTAAACGTTGGCCCGATTGGCGATGAAATGCCATATCAAAGGCATAAAGAATCTTATAGGAAGGGCTTTGCCATGAACCATGCAAAGGGTAGGGGGGTTACTCTTGAAATACGAATCCTGTCCCAATTATAATTTATTTATGTGTATATTCTAAACGTGCGCATTGTTACCTGCCTTACATTTGCAAGTCATAGTATATGATAGATAAATTTGCATAGTAGAGATCACTATATCAGGAAAAGTTGGTTAGAAAGAGGATATAAATATATTAGCGCAAATCGTTAATTTCAATCATTTTCGGTGTTCCTCTTTGACTTTTCCTAAGAATTGTAAGTTTCTCTATGACGCGAGCTCCGGTGACCGCGGTTTTATTGCCAATAAAAATCATGACTACCGCTTACGTGTGTCATTCGCACTAATGACACGTACAAAAAGCCACATTCGAAGAATTGCTCTACTAATGTTTCATTTTTTATTATAATTATAGACATTATTTATAATTACTTACGATATTAAATAAAAAATAGGGTCATACACTAACTTACAACCATGAAAAGTAAACGTTTGTTTGCTACTTATACTTTAACAAGTTTTTGATTTCTGACGACAGATTACGACTTTAGCAACTGAGGATTATGAGAAAATTTGCTGAATAGGTTTCGTAGTTCAAGAGTAACCCCCAAGTCGGAGAAGAAAGTCCTAATTGAGGAACAGGAAATGGGTGAAAATTATGAATTTCGCTTTGGCAAAGAGAAGAAGAAGTAGGCAAAGCTGACTACTAATCTTAACTAGTAGAAGAAGCACCCTTAGAAGGAGAAAACACAATCCCCAACAACGCTAGTAATCATTGTACTAAACTTTTTAAAGCAGGACCATTCGTTAAGACCGGGTTTATTTTATGCTTCGTCACCATCCACGTCGTCAACGTCCATTCCATTTTTTATTAATACATAAGAGACAACAAAAACAGCTGTACAATGTACCGGATATAAATAGGAGAGCGAACCACAGACACAAGTATGTAAATTATAATACAATTCAATTTGTTACGGTCAAATATTTCCTTACTTGCACTTTTATTTGTCAACCTCGCCTTCACGGCCGTCTACGTTATGATCTTATTTTACTATGCTTTATTGACCATGTGGAACTGGAAAAATAAACATTTTAATCTTATATTAGTAAATATTGGTCTGACTATATTTCTGTATATTCCAAACATATTAATTTTAACAAATAGTTATGAATACATAAGTTCTGAATGGTGGAATTCCAAATTGGTGTAGATATTCATATATTTTGACTTGTGACGTTTTAATCGTAAAACAGAACTTTTTTTATTAAATTGCACCCCACCAAAAATCTAAATTACTCTCTTAACGTTTCGATTATGCAGCCTGCATCAAATATCGTTTTTAATTTGTCTTATACATTGTGTATTGTAAAGGCAATGTTATTAAATTTCCTCTAATGGAGGTCTCCACAATACAATATGGAAGTAAAAACTTGATACTTTGAATGAGACCATTATTTATCGAATCCAAATGAACTTGCCTGCGCAACGTGACATGTCAGAAAAAAATAAAATAAAAGCGAAAATAGTGAACCAAGTTCAACGCTCACCTGGTTTATTTCTAAAAAGAACAGTTTAAATGAAAGTTTCAATACGGTCGCATTGAAAATGTAATTGTATTTATTAATTTTTAGCAAACTTTACGTAAGTAGATGACTATCTTTAATTTTATGTATAGTACATATTATATTGTTTATGTCAGTCTATAACACAGTGTAATAGAAAGAATTTATAAACTCTTGTTTTGTATAGGTACTTTTGTTAGGTCAGGAATTGGCTGACTATCTACTTCATCACGAATTCTTATTAAGTTTTTTGATCACACACACAATATACTTCTTTATGCTATGGCGTTCAGGTTACTAACTGTCCAATTCCACCTGACATTAATGACTTTCATACAAATTCGTGCAGTACAGACATACAAAACAATCTCCGACCATGACTAAACGTCTCCAAAACAATTACGAAAGCGAAAACACATTAGTTAAAGATGCAACCGTATCTTAACGGTTCGTGAGCTCTCGAAGACTCGACCCACTTTACAAGCGTGAACATTGTCCAAAATATTTAGCTCATTAATTATAGGATATAAACAAAAAGATGTTTATCCGATAAAATATATAATTCAAAACGTGATATTTATATCGTAATGTTCAGTGAAATAAAATAAATAAACTAAACTCTACAATAGCTACGGAAACTACAAATCATGGTGACTTAATAAATACAATAAAAATAGGTCTTTTTGGATTCGTAGAATCAAAAGAGATATCAACTCCTATTCCCGTAAAATTTCTTTTAAAAAACTGTGTAGGTATTGTTTACATATACGTATTATGCGTTCGTTAGCTGACGAATAAAGCGTCTGTATTGCACGAAATCTTTCCAATTAGTGAGCATGAAGGTTCTTTAGCAATGTCGTGAGCAAACTATTCAAAATTAATCTCCTTACCAAATTGGCCCTACCCGAAATAAACACACGTATACTTACTTCACCCTAAAAGTAGTTCAATTTGGCCTGAATCTCGAAATTGAATCTTCTTGGTCTGAATGTTTATTTAATGTTTTTGATTTGTGACTGTCTTACTTTGTAATAACTGTAGATTTTTAGACTGTTTACTTTTTTGGAGTTAAATTTAAAAAAAAGTCATGTTCTATGATTATTATTCAAGGTTGTAGCAAGGCAACAAAGGTTAATAGAAATAAGTCTGAATTTAGACATTGTGGCAAAAAATGCTCCAAATTCAGAATTTCTGTATTTTTGCCATGTCATTCAAAATAAAAGGCAGAAACATTTATTAGACTAACACAAGAAAAAACTATACATTTTAATAATCATCATAGAAATTTGTAAGAAACCACGTACAACTGACAAGTATACACACAAGCTAATTAAGTATCCAATTAAATTAAGTCAGAGAGACAACAAACAGATGCTTTTACGAAATATTATTTAAAAGTTCAATGAGAAACAGAAATTCTCTACAAAACGCAGACACGTAATCTTCAATCCCTTAATTACATCTCGTTAAGATGACCAGCTAAGATGCCGACTGTTAATAAAAGGGCCACAAAGTCCCCTCAACTAAGAATTAACGGTATAAGGGCATTCACATCGTCAATTGAAACTTATGACCGTGTTCGAAGGGACAGTGTGACAAATTGGCAGTTGACCCTTAACTGATAATTGGAAGATAATTCTTAAATTCCCGGTTAACTTTACCAACTGTTTTGTTATTTCTTCTAGTGTTTTACTGTTAGAAGTTTTATGTTTTCTAACGGGTTCCTCTTGTTAATTTATATGGCAAGTAATTACTTACTTTATTGCTCAAGTGAATTAAGTTTTTCTCGTGGCTTTATGCTTGTGTCAATTCCCAGCCAGTTCTCTTTAAAAACTTACGTACTTTATGTATTCTTCTATTCTTAAATCTATTCTTTAATGAGTTTAAGCTACACTGTTGTAACTTCAACAAATTGAAAGAAATAAACGTTTAGGACTGAACACAAAGAGCTAGAAACAATAACGTGAAGTTGAAACACAAGGAAAATAACAAAAGCAATGTAATCTAGAGCATAAAAAACTATGATGAATCACGGAAAACAAATCATTCAAAGTTATCGATCGAAACAGTGTTGAAGCCCAGAAATGTAACGTTATTTCACGATTGGATTCAGTCAAGTTAGGAATACTTATCAGGAAAATCACATGATAAATTACCATAAGCGAAGCACAGCTTATGTTAAGGGCAAGAGTTAAGTGTCACTTTAGAGAAATTTTGTTTCCTGAGACCATTATGTGCCGGAAATACGCTTTAAATGACTGTAACACAGCTTTTAGCCGACCTCGAGGCATTTTTAGGCGTGGTTTATAAGGCTTATTCAGATTTTTGATGCTGATGTATGTTTGTCGATATTATGTAACAATATAATTGTCACTGGATGGGACCGTAGGCGATGATGGTATATTTTCCTTTACAGAAAATTAACGATAGTAAAATATTGTAATTAACTTTACCAACTTTTTATAGCACTTAGTAAGACGGAGCCTTAAAAAAGAACAACAAAATACCAAAAAATAAAAAGAATGTCGATCGAAAAGAATGCTCGTAAAAACGACAGCTTATTCAAACAATTTTTCCCAAATTAGACTGGCAATTTCAATGTCATTTGGTGTCAAGTTTCTATTCGCAAACATGCAGTGCAATCTGACACTTTTATTGAATATCGCGTGACTGATGAAGCTTACTTCGTATTTTTTGTTGATGTTCGCCACAAACTTGGGAATTTAATTGTGGTTTTTATCAATCTTAACAAATTAATGAAATGTAGTCTGTGGAATATGGCTAGTATGCCGTGTGACAGTAAAGAGCTACATTCCTATTAATTATAGCTTTTGCATTAATTATTTTAATCTTAGATACTTCTGCTCTGATATCAGTATCTAAGTTTAAAATAATTTCATTTTCATTACTTACGTCATTCTATAACTTTATGAAAATAGATAAGTGCTTCAATTTATGCTTATTTTATAGTTCTTTTGCTGCTTAGTATGTATTGCGTCTAACAGACTGCACAATGTGCAATGTTATTAGGTAAAATGAAGTATAATGATAGAATTTATGAAGCGAAAGTGATAGCTTCAAATATAACATATTTTATACGTAACATTTAAACCATAAAGTCTAAATATTACCTCTAATTACAGAGCAATCGACCTCTAAGAGTATTTCTTTCTCTTATTAATGCATGTAGGTAAGTAGGTAACACTTGACAGGTAATTAAAATCTTGTTAGACATGTGAAGGACGGAGATACCATCTACTCTGAGTTCTTTGATATGCAAAAGAACTGATAAGATTATTGTAACGTCTCGTATGTGTGTATATTTTGCAAGCATGTCGTATATTTTTATACAAGAAATGAAAGAAACAAGAAAATGTCGTATATTTAAAAGGCAACCATGGAGTTTCTTGCCAGATTCTTCTCCATGAAGGGTAGGCTGCCCTAGGAACTGGCAACTAGAGTCACTCTTTTATTAAAAATATTAGAATTACGACTATTCATAAGTGCCTAATCGTCTACATGAATAAAAATATTTTGATTTTGATACAAACATACATAGTTCATAAGATTTCCTACAATCTTTCCACTCTTCACGTCATTCTCAGTTTTTTAGGAAAGAGTCCAGCTCCTCCCACCATCTCCTTCTAAGTCTGCCTCAAAGTCTTTGTCATTTCGTTTCGCCAATCCTGAATCATTATTTTGGCTCTTAGGTCTTTAGACGCGCCGCAGACATGATAGACCCAGTTCCACCTTAGCGTAGCAACTTTTTCAGTGACGTCAGCTTCAATACTTAACAGTATAGTTGCTAATATAATAATCTATTTTTATTGTAACCTTATTATACATAACAATGGAACTAGATCAGTTACCAGTTAGCAGTTCATTATGGGATATACCGATATAGTTTTCATAAAAATTATCCCTCATCCGGAAAATATCTCAAAATAAAGTTTCTTTGGTAGCAAAAATGTATTCCATTTTATTTGTATTATGCGGCCAAAATAAGTCGTAATTTAGAATATAAAGTGTACATGAAGCTGTCAAAACTTTAAAAGTAATAAATAACTTAAAACAAGAATCCTGTAAGAATTTGCATGACGAAAATCAGACGAACAAAACGTACTCTTGGGTGATTAATATTGTCATCTCACTTTGTCAAAACATCATTTGGACATGTGTTCGTTATCCATTCTTTATTTTTCAGAACACAAAACGCTTTGTGAAAGCATTAGTCACATTTCCACAATCTGTAAAATTATTGAAAAATCACCTTTCATACCTTTGGAGAGACTGTTTTTTTTTCTTTGTGTAAAAATAAAAAAGCATCGATTGCATCAGACGAGGATCACCTATTCATCAAATATCTTGATTATCCAAACACAAATTAGCCTCCTTCTTACTTTATTGCTGTACCAACACAATACTACCAAATCTTGTGTTAAGTACGCACCTCCGATCAAATACAGTAATAACTTGAAAAATTCCAATTACGTGTTTTCTTAATAAGAAATATTGCCATTTCTCACTGTACACTCTCAAAATGTGTCATTTAACTGTAAAAAAAAAATGCATAGTATGGGAATTTCAAAGAAATAAGTTGAATATTTTTGTTTCTCCTGATCATTATAAGTTTTTGAATTGTTACTCTATTTTATCGGAGGTGCGATGTGATATTGTAATATGTATAATTATTGAGGATTCCTCCTAAATCTTTTATCTAGTAAATTCTCCTCAGTTCCTACAGCACATTAGAGAACCAGTAGCCCTAATCTGCATAGCAACAATGAAGACTAAGTATAACTTTGTTTCAAATAGAAAATTCATCCGCCCATTGGATGCTGCAGCAAGCATGTGCAACTTCCTTCGTTTTGTTTGCGCAAATACACCAGAACTTAGATTACGATCGATCGTTAGCGTTTCTTAGTACATTGCTTTTATGTTCGTTTGGATTTTAATACTTACCTCTAAGTCTGGCAATTGTGGCTGCAGTAAATCTAGATTTAGCCCTTGCCTGTTTGAAGTCCAAATTGTCATTAACTTAATTGGTGTGACGTGGCTAACCTAACCTAATTTATTTTTCTCAAATAGACTAGCTTTTGTGAACCTATAAATATTGTAATTCAAACAAAACCAAAACTTGCCAAATCAACTAAAGTTCTGAAATTGAGATCGAAAAAAAATGACATCTAGTAAATGACTTAGAAAATCTTAAATCAGAAATCTTAACATGTGAAAATTACTAAAATGGAACTTAATCTAACCAAGTCGGGATGCCCCAAATTCCTAAGTACGCACAAAGTAAAACGTGAACTTAAATCAGACTGTATTAATAATGTTATAATAATTTTCCTTTCACAAGATTTAGGTCAAAATCATGACGTATCTTTAACACAAATTTTAAAAGGTTTTTCTAAAACAAAAGTATTTCAGCTGTGTTGATGTGAAAGAGTAGTCTCTTTCACATCAACACAGCTGAAATAGTAAAAATTCTTTGTAAATTCGCTCTGTGGCGCCATTTAAACCTAACCGGAATCCTTCATAGAGTCAGAATAATTGGTATTAGGAAATTCTTTTAAGTCTCAAATCTTAAATATAAATTGTAATGCTGACCATTTCAATAGCATTCCTTGGATAGGCATTCTAGATTTATAATATTTCACACTTAATCAGTATATTAATGAACGGTCTAGACTCTAGTTCGACCGCTCTTTTGAGTTGGAATGCTTTTCGTCTACATGTATCATAACGGTATCAAAATCGTGACTTGCCATTAAACTTGCTCCAACATCTTGTTTGGCCAAGATTTTTGCTCTAACAAGCCTCATTGTAACTGATTATTGGACAAAAAAATATACCAAGTTAGCAACATTCAAAAACAAATGAAAAAAGCATCCGAAGGAAACATAAACTGGTGCATGACAAAAGGTCAAAACAGTAAACAATGAACGTCCGAGGAACTAGAAACAGCGAAAAAAAGGGCAAAAGCCCGTATGTAGGTACTAAGTTATTGGGCACAACTGCATAGCATAACAACCATTCATAACGGCGAGGAAACGAGACGAAGTGGCATATAGGAGAAAACGTGCGCATGCCTGAGAGAGCGAGGGAGATTGCATTCCAAATACAAGCGCAAAGTCCGGCGGCGCCCGCGCAGCCCGCGCCGCTCACTGATTCCCGCGCAGCGCTGCGACGCGGCCGCGCGCGCACTCTACGTTCATCGCCCGCTCTCGTGACATCTCGCCATAATTTCGACAATTTTGTAACCGAATCGAAGATCAGTTCCGGTGATGTCATTATAAATAATAGTATAGTGATATGTTCAAAATATTAATGGTGTTCCTATAGTGAAGTGTTTTGTGAATTGAGTGCACCAGACTGTAAAGGAGAAGACGCCGAGGATACTTTCACTGGACTGAAAGTTTTAAAACATTCTTACGGAGAACTTCTTAAAAAGGAACTTGACCTCAACTCGATGAAAAGGTAAATATTGATGAAGCTCGAGACTAAACTCGCGCGAAACCAGTTGCGGGCCGTTCGATAGATAAACATAACGGTAACATAGAATCCGTCGGTAACTCTGATTTTCAAAACATTTGCAGGTGGCTCAGAAAGCATTTTAAACGAGTTTAGAAAATAATAATCTGAAAACGTTACAAAGAACTAAATAACATTAGAATTCTGAAGATTTCTAAAATTTAAAGAGAATTTAGAAATCTGTAGAACACAAAATTTTTGCTGTACAGTAAAAATTGGCCACATAAAACACAGAACAATATTGTCATTGTAATCACGTGAAAATATTTTCCCAGTCACTAAAAGCGCAGACTTATCGTTATCTTGCAAAGTTATCTTAGTTCATGCCATCTTCAATGTGTACCCATAGAAAATAAAATATTGCATCACAGACATTATTTCGAGGATATAATGGCTATTTATTTTTATTTCATGAGAAGTATGAGAACTGATCCTTATCCACAAGAATTTCGCCAACTCTTGGAATCTCTTTTAACTTGCATTGAGTGTAATTTAGTTACATATTTTTTAAACATTTTCTTATAAAATATTTTATATTAAAAGCCAAAATCTTATAAAAATATTTATACATTCAATATTAGTTTTCTATACCTGAAATAATTAATTCAAAGTCTATAATCATATTTCAAAACTTGCGACACCAGTTGTTCAAGTTCATTTTGAATCAAATGATCATATCAGAAAAAAATCTTAGCAAAAACGAAGAAATAAAACAAGTTTTCGATCTAACTAGACAACTATATTTAGACGCAAAGATTGTAGGCGACTATTCATTATGAGACTTAAGTTATGATGAAAGGGAGCAACACTAAAATTATTTATCTCATATTGATAAAATTCTTCAATATATCAAGTTTAAACCCATACCGCGTTTCGAGCATATTTTTTCAGATAAATTCAAAAGATTTCTCAAAAAAAAACATTTAATTATAATTGAGAAAGGCCTTTGAGACACTTTTCCAATGTCTTTTTGTTGTTAAAATAAATTTGGAACAGCTCAAAGCATTCAAATACTAACAACTAACAATGGATCGCCATCGCCATTTAAAATTATCTAATACATTATTGGACATTGCGTGATCGAAGTGAACGCACGTTTACGTTATTTTCTATTATTAACTTTTAATTCCTTCATAATCATTTTTATTTTCTAAGCAAGTTTACAAAAGACATTATGTCATAATTATCGTGTATTGTTTGTAAGCGGCTTGGTTAAAAACTTGTCTGATTAGCTCTGTTTAATATCTAGAGTACTATAAACTTTAGTTATTTTTTTCTGGTTGATGTCAAAATTAGTTTTATGTTTTTTTAGCAAAAAAACATGAAGAGCATTCTGTAATTACACTGGACTTGATCCACATTTTACACGTTTTAGTTCTTTATACAACATTTTAACTGCATCGTTCCATCATTATATTCTGCCTCGTTAGAAACAATTGCACGATATTCAATGTTATCAAAGTAAACTTCATTTGTCACTTCAAAAACTTCAAAAAGTCATGCTTTAAACTGGTTGTCATAATAATTCTAGGGCACCATAGGCACCATTCTTGCGGTACACCACAAACTTTCGTTTAGAACACTGCAAAGACTATAATGTGCTTCAAGTATCGTTTTAAGAGGCATTAGGGTATCTAGGTTTGTGTTTCGTTCAACGGAAATTTTACTAGCTCTTTGAAGTATAATAAGCTGCACTGGCTTTGTTGGTGCAATTCCTTCTATTCCAGGCTAAGGATAGATTATTGCAAAATTCGGCCGTGTTCTATCTTACTTTATACTTACAACTTCAAAGAGGTTCTATCAAAATGACCTTGAATTTTATTATTATTTTATATACTTACTTAACTTCCTGGTTTGACGTAAATGTCAGTTCTATTTCATTGACGTGTTCTCGTCTAAAGGTGTTAAAATAATATTATCTGTCTGGCTTCGCTAGTGGTGATTATGAGATTGTCATAAGAAATTTACTAATAAAATCAGTTAGTTCCAATTTTATCCACATAAACAGATAATTTGGTGGTACTGTAAATCACAAGCTGTTTCGCAAATAATTCCTCTTCGTACATCAAAATTTAAAATTAATGTTGAATGAATCAGAAACAGTTTGAACATCGATTACGTGTATTTGTCATTCGGGAAGTTACCTTCACATCCGTTTTAATAAGTGCTCTTGAATGAATCTTAAAAACCTTTCTATGATTGCTTCAAGAGCCTCCTAACTGTTGATTTTGTTGGAGATAAGGAGTTCGAGGTTGGGTTGAACGTTAAGTAGTGGAGAACAGAAAATAAATATTTGTAATTACGATAATAGTAACCTTCTGTTTTTATCTGGATATTATACAGTCATTTCACATACAATTCATTGTTTATTTATTTTTATTTATAATCAAAATCTGTTATCTCATTTATCTAATTTATTTCATGGTACCAACCATGTCACTTATATGATCTTTTTCAACTTTTATAAACATTACTTTGGGCAAAGTACTATTTAAATGTAAGGTTTTACAAGTATACCTAATGGTTCCTTCCTAAGTAAACACGGGTCTTAAATAAATAAAAAGTCTTTTGTTTGTACGCCTTCGATGACAAACCTTTTTTCAAACTCATTTTTTTATGTTTTACTTTACTGATTACCGTTATTTTGACAGCGGTAACTTTCGATAGTTTCTGTTAAACATACCTACCTATTATTACTATAGTCATAATCGTGATACTACATTGCGTAACTAATGGAGGATCAGGTGAAAGCCAGTGTTGTGCCGTGCGAATATCGATGACTGATGGTAGGTCATTTATCATACATACATTTAAATAAATACACAGTTTTTTTATTGCGTAATAGTAGCAAATTTCTGAGCTGATTGATTTATTAAAATTGTAAACAATGAACATGATTAAATAATGGTTTTGCCTAGAAACTTAACCCACTTAATTTTATTACGAGTATTAGCTAACTAACATCTTTTATTAGTAGTTTGTGTAAGAGTGTTAAAACAACAATTATTTTTAATGTAATAATGACTAATGTTTCAAGAAAACCTATGAAATAGAGTTGTACAGATCATTTATTTATGTCACGTTTGTGCCTTTGTACTGAGGTCATGATCAAAAAGTTTATTACCTACACAAGCATATTAATCCTGTACGATGAACTGTATGTAGGTACGATGTGCATAAACATAAGTAAAACCATTAATCATTATACAGTTTCGCCTTAAACTAAAAAGCGTAAGTGGCAGTTGGCATAAATTTCACAAACTACAAACTCTCCATTAACTTCTCTTACGATATCTAACGATGTATCATCGGAACACAAACCCACATACGGCAACACTATTTGATTAATGTTACCGATACAGCCGGATACTCATTGTGAGTCGATACACGCATTTATCGACAAGTTAACGTTGTATTGATGTTATCTCATCACTAGAACTGTTTGCTAAGTGCTCGTTAATGCAGTTAAATAAACTGCACGAATTTAACGTTCCTATTTAATCGGTTTTCTATTAACTTAAACTATAAAGAGTTAAGTCAATACAACTTGAATTATGCCTATTTAGTTTATACTTTTGTAGGCCTTCAGCAGTGTATAAAAGTGTCTACTGAACGAATTTTAATAAAACTTTACAGTTATTAGCTTATACATCAAAATAACATCATTTATCAACATACCACGGGCGAAACAGCATTCTAAACTTACTTAAACATCTAGTAAACCACTTTAAAAACAGTATTTCTCATAAACATCAACAAAATCTTTAAAGGGCACTCAAGGAAGTGTTAAATCAGGAAGTGTCAGTTATTTTAGGTAGGACATTAGTCTTTCGTCAAGATACTGTCGCAAGTATATTTCAAATGGTGTTAGAATTTCTCACCATACGGTGAACATGTGGTACGACTCGGAGACCTAAAGACGTAAGCACGCAAGGAAGTCATTGTTTCAAAGTATGGTGCAGTTAATTAAATGATTTAATTGCGTTGTTAATAGCTTTAGAAGCTGATATAGATAATGATTAAACAGTTGAAAGGATAGCGGTTTAAATTATCTTAAAATCAGCGCTGTAACTGTTTTATCCAGCTATGCCTATGGGTAATTTGGTCTCACGCACGCGGCAACATTTTTTTTTTCTTTTGTATTTATTGTCTATGTTTTCTTTTATTTATTTATACTTCACGTACATAGCTGGTACATAAGGCGGACTTAATGCCTACGGACCTAATGTCAACCTTTGGGTCAGCCGGAAAGCCTTCCAAAGTAGTACAAAATAAAGATATTTGGACACATAATATTCCTTAAATATTATATTACCTACTTAGTTAGTAAATTTATCTATACTTACAAATACAGTAATTCTTCTTCTTATCGTATGGTTGATGAACAACCTGGTGTCAGAGTTTAAACCGCCCGTAGGCCTCTGACATGGCTTTACACACCGTTGAAAAATCTCGCAGGTGTGCTGGTTTCATCACGATGTTTTCCCTCACCGTTTTAGCAACTGATAATTAATTTATAATACGCACATAACTTACGAAAAGTCAGAGGTGCGCGCCTTGGGATCGAACTCAAGACCACTGACTTGTCAGTCGACGGTCGTACCTCTAGGCTATCAGTGCTTATACAGTAATTACAGTCTTTTGTTTTTTATTCGTTTACATAATTTTTATAAGTAAACAAAGTCCCATAAAACTGCACGGTTTCTCTCTGGGAACAACTCATTCAGTTTTTTTTTTGTAGTACTGCAGATACAAAATTTAAGTTTACTAGTAGGTACATTTCAATAAAATCCAAGTTATTCAAGTGACTCCTATCCAAGACCCTATTAGGACTCGTACAAGGGTTTAGGTTACTTACTATTGTTTATAATTGCTGATGTTATAGTATTTTTAAGATAAATAAAATACTATTTCACTGCTTGGCAAAAATGATGCCGATTTTTACTTGCAATTTTTATTCGCGATTTCACAACAAAATATATTTTGACCTTACACCCCCGCGAGTCGGCCGGCGGCAGCGTCGTGTAACAATAATAATAATTGATTTCCTTTTGTGTCTCATTTCTCGTTATTTGAAGTTGTCCCAGGACATCGACACCGTTACTATCAAATTTATGAATATTTTATCAATTTATGGTTTGTTATCTTTGTTATATATATATATATATATATATTGTTTATTAACGTGTTGACAGAATGATGATAATGTAACAACATGGTCACGGTCAAATTTATGATATACATTAACCGTATTATGTTTCAAATATAGTTTACCATCTGTCGCCCGCGAATTCATCCGCTTGAAATTTAATTTTCAATCATGATTCTAAAAATAATGGCGCCATTTATTATCATAATAAAGTTATTGTTGTTTTCCTCGGGAAACTTTTGCAGTACTTATTTTCATAAGGAATGGTACCTACCCTATGTCCGTTTCTGTACACCAGGTTTTTCAGGATGATCAGTTCAGTGGTTTAGATCTAAAAAGGTTACTTAGTTTCGCATTTATATTATAAAAATAAGGATGTTTTGAATCATTGTTATCAGGACCACGTACGTCTCTTTTAGCAAGACGGATGTCAATTGTAATGAAAGAAAAACCATAGAATGTCCGTCACAATACTCACAATATAGAACAGGAAAGTATAAATTGACAAAGGCACCAACACTCCCATTTCCCACATTAGGCTTGGCATCGTTAAATGAAAATACAAAAGCACCAGAAAGCTGCATTCCATCCCACATCCGTGCCATTGTTTGACCAAACATTTGACAATTGCTCCAACACGGCCTGATTAGCACGTGCTTTTTGACATTTTCGTCGAATGTTTGTGATTGTGCGTCCAACTTGGCCCAGTTGGCATGTGCTTTTCTTAGGCCATTGTCTTCACTGTGCGTGATCGAAGACTCACACCGTTCGAAGTTCACGACTTTGATTTATTAACAATTGTTTAAAGTTCAAGAACAAAACTTCAATGGGAGCTTTATGATTTAAAATTTTATTTATTATTTAAAGAATATGAAGAACTATGGTCTTTCAACAACGTCAATATGACCAATGATCTTCAGCAGTTCAGCTATCGCGGGAAATTTATAATTTCGGTCATATGATTGCCGTGTTGTGTGGTTTCCAGAATAGAACCACCCCTACTCGTCCCGCGGGTGTCGTAAGAAGCTACAAAGAGAAAGATCGAGAGGATGGGCAGCAGCATCCTTCTATGTAACAGCAATCATCTGCTACTGCGATGGCGATTATGGGCAAATACGTCCAATGAGCGCACAATAGTGGCACGCATTGGGAGACGCCTATGTTCAACAGTGGACTAATACAGGCTGATGATGATGATGATGTCATATGATTTGAGACGAATATATATACTACCATGAATAATAAATACTAAGCTTATATCTTAGTTTGGATATTGTTGTCTGAGAAGTATCTGAGAAAGTAAATTATGTGACGTCTGTTTGTCTCCATCATTAATTATGCTAATTAGCGCAAGACAGTAGACGGTTGAGCGAAAGTATTTTGCATATCGATCGCACACAGTGACCATATGTATGTTTTATGTGTGGTCTTGCCGATTCGTTTAAATTTGTTCATTCATATCTGTCTTCATATGTTTAGTTTACTTCGACGTTTGGTAAACTTAAAGCATGTGTGTATAACATGCCTTTATGTATAGCATGTACGAGCTATTTATAATCTTATCGATGATTGATGAACAACCTGGTGTCAGAGTTTAAACCGCCCGTAGGCCTCTGGCATGGCTTTACACACCGTTAAAAAATCTCTCAGGTGTGCTGGTTTCATCACGATGTATTCCCTCACCGTTTTAGCAACTAATAACGCACATTACTTACGAAAAGTCAGAGGTGCGCGCCTTGAGATCGAACTCGAGACCACTGACTTGTCAGTCGACGGTCATACCACTAGGCTATCAGTGCTTAATAAGCACTTAATAATAAGCAGTACAAATTATTTATATTATAGTCCTTCCGACAAAAGTTTTAACCCCACATTGATATGTCTAAAGAGACATATTTACAGTAATGTGACCTAGTAGATTCCATCTATTTATATAAAGGTTTACCCCAACCCAAACAGAAGTTTTCATAATAGTTTAGCAACCCTACTTCATAAATTACCCAACAGGCATCGCAAGTAGTAATTTAATAAAATTGCAGTAAAAATAATAATTTCGTGCAACGGAAACGTAAATCAACTTACGCTGAGTAAAGGCGCAAAGTAAAAAAGTAAAAAGTCCAATTCGATGTAGCATATCATAAACAGACTGACTTTAATTATTATCATCTCTGACATGTAAATCCGGCAAAATAAATCATTAATGAAACACAATATTGGGTCACCGAACGCTGAAAATTTAGAAGGAAAGGGATTACGATTAAAATGAGGATAAAGTGATTGTTTATCGCATCATTACTTGACTTTACTTATAATTACTTACTTATCGGCTTACTTACTTACTTGCTTCTCGTGGTCAGAGCGCTAGTTTTTTTTTGGGCAAAGAATCAGTATTGCCATCCAACAACAATGCTACCAAGACAGAGATCATCATCATGAGCCTTTATTATTCCATTGCTGAACATGGGCCTCTTCCAATGCGCGCCACTATTGTGCGCTCATTGGATATGTCCATAATTGCCACGCTGGGCAACATTCAAAAGGATGCTACTGCCCATCCTCCGGATCTTTCCTTTTGTCGCTTCTTACGACGACGCGGAACGGTACGGGTATACGGGTTCTATTCTTAGGCTGGAAACCACACGGCACACAAGACAGAGATAAAAGAGTTATTTGACGCCTAAATTGTATCCCCCCTTTTTTAAGTCCATAAGTTTTTTTTTTCTTTATTATGTATATTTTATAATAAAATATTATTCCTAGGTATTTTAATTAAAACATTTTAATTTAAACTTACTTATACATATATTATATGTTTCTACTCATGTGCGTCAAAGATTAATTATCAATGATACTTCTGTACTTATCTGTTTTCTGCCCGACGGTTAGTGATAGCGAGGGTCAGTTAACTCGACTAAAATAGAATAGATGCGTTTGCGCCTATATTTACTCGATAGGGGCATTACTTGCACTTTGAAATTCGAGACACTTTAGGAATAATATTTGTTTTACGCCTCCGGTGTTGTAAGAGCAGCTGTCTCGGGTTCGGTTTCAAAATTGAGATTGGTATTTTGTTAGAAAAATATTATTATCCTGCCATTTGACAGATTCCTGGTTTTCTATTCCTTATTAGCCGTCTGTCTGTTCGTCATATTCTTATTTTCTTAATCCCTCTTATGCCGTATGTCGTACTTTTACAATACACGCATGTCTCTTTAGGTAGACCTAAAGAGACATCCTCTACTTATCCATCATTCATACAACAAAGCAAATTATAAAACATAAAGTAAAAAAAATTAATAGCAGGTCAATTCAAAAGATATAAAAAGATACACTTAGATGAATTGTGGCATGTAATTTTTTGTAAACCGCATGGAAGCTCTTGCTGTGGAAAGTAAGGTAATCCATTAATTGTTCCGGATAAGCTACCGAATAATGTGGTAAACGGTAAGCTAAGTTAGCGACTTTACGGCACGGAATATATCAATATTCCAACTGCTTTTAGAATTGATACCCACAAACAAGTCTCCACACACAATTGGTTCGTGGTGCAACTCCCTTACTAGACTAGCTATTTTCTTTGTTTTTTAAACGGTTTTACTTAGCTTGACCTGTTTATTATTTGGTTCAAATTTAGTAATCCATATTACACCCCCTTCTTGTTGACAGATTGATCAGATATTTGGTACACAGCTTTAGTTTTGATGACAAAACCGTTTTACGTAACAAAAAAAATACTTGAGTATATATATATTTTTTAATCTATTTATTTATTG
Source organism: Protodeltote pygarga (assembly GCA_936450705.2). Taxonomy (NCBI): domain Eukaryota; kingdom Metazoa; phylum Arthropoda; class Insecta; order Lepidoptera; family Noctuidae; genus Protodeltote; species Protodeltote pygarga. The sequence goes on along the minus strand of OW388257.2, from coordinate 2,086,969 downwards.
AGGCTTTTGTCCACAAGGTGGATATGCCAGCCTCATAGGAACACTCACAAAAAATCATCACAATACAAATTCTTACTTGAGTAAGTATATTATTTTGTAATGTAATACGTATATATTTGACCACGGCGGTTTTATATTATTCAATTGGAACAACAAACAGCTACAATATACAATTCGCACAATACATGATACATAAGTCATAACACGTTTATGAAATATTGCAGCCTACAGCGTTGTTCTTAGATCAACTGTTTTGTAATTAAAGTCATAGATCGGTAGGCTAATAAAACAAATATGTTTGTCTAATATCATCATTGTTAACATTGTGATCATTGTTACGATAAACATAAATACAGAAAAAAAACAAGAACACAATTATATTAGAGATAGGAAAGAGTCTTTAGTATAAGATTCTTGAACTTGTCAGCTTCGGGGGAACATTTAAAGAATATCATAGACAACATGCTCAAAAGTCATAAAGTAACAATCAACCATTTTGCGATTAGGTAAGCGAAGGCTAGAATTAGACCGGCAAAAGCCTTCTAAAAAGGCATGGTTGCAAATAAAGATGGTTATTACACCGGTGTTGTGGTCTACGATGAGGCCCTTCAAGATATTTAGTTACTCACGATTTGAAGATTCCGAAATTTTTGTATTAGTTGTACGTTTTTTGGAAATACAGACGAGTATATAAACGCATATTTTTTATAAATTAATAGAACATCTCTATCGAAATCAAACATTAGATTTTTTATCTGTAAATTTTCTTTTTTTATAAATGTTTTTACATGTTTATGCACAAGTTGTTGTTTCGAGTTCTCGAGTCAGTTGTTTTTGTTTTTCTTATTAAATAATATCATTTAAATTTTCTATAAGGCAAACGTACGAGCAGCCGTGTACATTTTATTAATATTGTAGAATGATTGTAGTCCTCGATTAAAACCCTATGTTCACTAGATTATGATTGTAAATAAACATGGACACAGCAATTATATTATGTACTGTGTACATAATCAGAATGTTTGAAATCAGACTTTAGATAATAATCAAATCAATTTTTATCTTATCATTACATTTCATTACAGGGATAAATAGTATACAGAGACGAAAGGGAACTCCACTAAATTTGTAAAAGAAGACGTCAGATCTAGATAGGTACTAAAGATACCTAATGATAATGATACAAATTAAAAAATAAAATAATATTACGTAATTATTATTAATAAATTTCTTTATTGTAAACACACTTGTGTAGGAACTGCCGACTCTAAGGGGTTGGTTTCTTGTTCTGCTAAATAACACGATAACGTTCAAAACTATAAATCTTTATTCACTATAAGCTACATAAGCTACACACTGTATGCACTTATAACTTATAACAATTCTTCCTCTGAATTACTCAGGACAACCTATCACTTCAAGTGACTCGACGCAAGAGAGCGATGCAACCGGCCGACCGCTTTGTCAGCCCCACCGAAGTTACGGTGGGGATGCCGCTCTGCGATTGGCTCCCGCCATTTTCCCACTAGCCAATCACAGAATGACATAACTACATTTTGATTACTTTTAAAACCAAAGACAATCATAGATTAAATTTAAAAATAAAACAAATAAGCTTTAATTAATTACGAACCCTAACAATCGACCATCCTGACAACGTGCGCGTCCTCGCACACGACGCCAGGGGCACCCTAACAATCTGATTGGTTGGCCAGTTGCTCGGTCTTTACAAAAATTGAAATGTATACATAATATAACCAAAATCTCTACTACAAAAACTACAAAAATTTGAGGTCCGAACGATCGATTTATCGGATTTCCCATAAAACATCAACAAGTACCCCAAACGATCGATTAATCAGGGCCTTTAATTAACGCACCTACAAGACGATCGATTTACTTGTGGTGGTTAGCAGGGCATCGACATACATAATATAACCAAAATCTCTACAATAGTAAACGAAGACAATTTTTTTATTAACAAGAATACTACAATCTAAGACAAGCTAGATCATAAAATGAACTATAAGTTATACAATCAATAAATTGCTTTATTCAAACATTAATTCTGTGACTACATCAATCATTGGAAATAGTTCAGCTCTCCCATGACTAATACTCGTATTTCATCTATAGCAAACAACGATCGATTTATGTTTACTACATAGAATTACAAAAATTTGGGGTCCGAACGATCGATTTATCGGATTTCCCATAAAACATCAACAAGTACCCCAAACGATCGATTAATCGGGGTCTTTAACTAACGCACCTACAAGACGATCGATTTACTTGTGGTGGTTAGCAGGGCATCAACACGATCCGATCGATTCTCGTGTCTTGGCGTGATCACGACACGATCCGATCGATTCTCGTGTCTGATCTGTAACAAGAGAAAACAATACTTGTCTGTAGCGAGATGCATCAGAATCGCAACAATCCTAAATTATACACGATAAAACATTTACTGCTCATTTATGCTATTACTCCTCATCTTCAGTACTGCTGATATCTGAATTATTAATCTCTAATGCCGCAATATGTATCCACGGTATCATACGATCTGCAGCAACGGTCGTCGGCCGCTTGTTTTGGGTACTGGCTAAACCTAGGACGGGGGCTACCCTGTACCTGGCCCTGCTCAAAAACTCTAACCACTCGGTAAGGACCTACGTAGGAAGGCATAAGCTTTTTACTTTGTCCACCATTATTAAAACAAGTTTTAGTAATTTTGACAAGTTCGCCTTCAAGATAGACCCGGGCTGGCTTCCTACCTTTATCATAATACTCTTTCTGTTTCACTCACTCACTTCTGTTTTGCTCACTATCAATTCTGTCTTTTATCTTTTCACGCACAGAGTTAATGTCACAGGGTTCTCGAGAATCGTCCGTTATTTCGTTAAGGATAGGATTAACTTAAATATTAATGCTAGTTCCAAACAATACCTCCGACGGCATTCTGTTGATGGTCTTATGTAGTGTATTGTTCATGCCCCATTGAATTTTCCCTAGAAAAGTGTCCTATTCCTTCTCACCGTATTTCACAGTCATTACCTTTAAAGAGTCGAGAATGGAACGATTGTACCTCTCTACCTGACCATTCGATCTAGGACTTGCAACGGAGTTAAGTATGTGCTTAGTTCCCTTATCTAAACAGAATTTCTTAAAGGCGTGTGACGTAAAACAACTGCCACGATCACTGATTAGTCGAACGTTATCCTTATCTTCTCCTATGTACCGAAACAATTTGTTATCCTTTATTACAAAATTGTCCCTAATTACTCAAAATATCGCGAATACGACATAGCTCCGAATCTCCAAGCTGAAGTGTATGCAACCAGTCCTTGTTACTGATAGACATAACAGTGGAAGAATGGGGTAAGTTGTTAATATCCGAGTCTGTCACTGGATTACGGGACAGTGCATCAACGTGCCCCATTTTTACACCGGCCCTATATTCAACGGAGCAATGAAATTCTTGTAACAAGAGCCACCAGCGTGCTATTCTCGGGATGAGGTCACGCTTTGAAAACGTGGAGCGGAGGGCACTACAGTCTGTAACGATTTTAAATGTTTTACCGGGCAAGTATACACGGAACTTGCGCAGGGAATCTACGACGGCCAGGGTCTCCAGTTCGTAAGGGTGGAAGTTCTTTTCCTCAGGAGACGTTTGTCTGCTGTAATACGCCACTAGGTGAAAAGTGTCTGCTTCCCTCGATCGCTGCAACAAAATCCCTCCAATACCTAATCTGCTTGCGTCGGTATGAAGTTCAGTTTCTGCCGCAGGATCATATATAGCGAGGATAGACCTATCAATTAGCTTGAACTTGAGAGACTCGAACGCTTCTTGCTGACTGATACTCCAAGTCCAGGTGGTGTCCTTTTTTAGTAAACTACTTAGCGGAAAAGAGATACGAGCAAAATCCTAAATAAATTTTCAAAATAACTCAAACAATTTTTCCTTTACTTCATTAGGCACTTTATCACCAACACGAACCTGACTCAGATCAAAGTCTTCGTCTATTGTGACGGGAATCTCAGGAGGATCAACAATTACCCTATTTACAACGTCGACTCGTTTTGTGCGGCTTACAACTGAATCATGGGGAATCCAGCAGAAGTCCGAACATGGAATCACAGTTACATAAACGCGGTCACCTCTAGAGCGATAGAGACCTCCACAAATAAAGTACTGTTTAGTCGGTTTGCCTGCAAAATTATTTTTCAGGAGTATGTTGCGCTGAGAAGGTTGGACGAGTGCTCTTACCGATGCTGCACCGTAGAGCTCTATTACTCCTTCCGTTTTAACCTTAGGTGATAGTTCATTATTGATGTCTAGATCTGCAAATGGCATTTCTTTACCTACATCGTCAAATTCTAGCTTTGTTGAATCTTTGTAGACAATAATGTGAGGCAGTTCAGTGAACGACTGCCCTATAAGCATGGCATAACATCCGTCTAACAAATCATCACAAACAACCTTACATGGAACTTGGGCATTGACTCCATCGACACAAATATGTAATAACAACTCTCCTGACGACTCTGTAATGCCATTCCCGAAACCTTTCAAGAAGGAGGAAGTGCTATCATGTTTCAATCCTAATTTGCTAACAACAGATTCTTTTACAAGCGATACTTCGCTTCCAAAATCAACAAAAGCTTTATGTGACCTACCGTTAATTTTGACATCTTTTATAAATTTGGAATTTGATCGAGCGATATTGTCCGGACTAATTCAATCGATACACATCGTCTTCGAAATAGTACCGCTGGGCTTAGCAACCTTATTATCTGACTTTGTGAAACAACTGTCCGCTGTATGCCCTACTTTATTACACAGTGAACATTTTATTAGCGGCTTTGGGCAAGACAGAAAACTATGACCCCTTTCCTTACAATTGTAACAGCCATTAAATGTACCAAATTTAGATCCCGTTTTATTATTGGATTGACTATTAGAATTATTCTGGGCAGAATCTATTTTGTTCCGAGCATGATTTCGGTCTAACATTTGATAGGAGTCTTTGCTACTCATCAAAAATTGTAAGAGCTGATCGGGGTGAGAAGCACGCAATGCCAAAGCACCTGACTTAAGAGTTCTATCACTGATCCCATGAATGATGCAGTCTACTGCACGTTTATCGACAATTTCACACTGATTTATTAACGCTAATTTTTCATAGTAATAAACCTCTATAGGTTCATTATATCTACTCTTCCTTTTGAGCATTTCCTCTAAGGTCTGGCCATAATTTTGTTCACATGGAAAGGCAGTCATTAGTTTCTCCTGCCACTCGTGCCAGGAAAACAAAACTGAATTCAGACCCTCATACCATGTCTTAGCAAGGCCTTGAAGTTTCTGCATGGCGAAATGAACGATAGTTTTGTCGTCCCAACCATACACACTAGCACACTCATTAACTTTTCTGAGCCAAACGTCTATACGTTGATTTTTTGTTGAAGGGTTAAAGTTAGGCAATATATTCATATGGTCCACCTTTTGAGTCAAACGTGCATCGTGAGTCGATGGTTGAGACGCTAAGCTATCTTTTAGACATTTAAAAATATCAACAAAATATTTTTTTGATACAGAAGGGCTACGTGACCTTTTATTATTTCCCACGTCGCTGCGTAGCTCAGCTTCTTGCTGGCGGCGCGAGGGGGCTCTGCGAGGACTCGGGCTGCGGCTGCTCCGCTGCGAGGCACGTCGTGACGTCTTCCGACGTGCGCTGTAGCGGCTGCGGCTCCGATCGCGAACTTTGGAGCGACGAAGTCGCTTCCGTTCTTGCGACAGCTGCCGCTCCAGGATCTGGACCCGCTCATGGCTGGTCTCCAGTTCCCTATCACGGGTGTGTCTGCGGCTCCGCAGTCGGCTGCGACTATGACCTCTCGCTCGACTCCGACTTCGACTTCGACGTTCCGTAGGGTCGGGCGTTACGAGTAACCTCTGATCAGAAGTAAGACTTCGACGCCTTGACGACTGATCCATGATCTGTCGACTCACAAAATAGGAAAAAGAAGGTTTAATTTTGTTCCTGAATACCCAGTTGGGGGAGGTTTGACTCCGGGGGTAAGGTAGGGTAGGTAAAAGAAAATATCCGGACAGTATAAAATAATAATTTGAAACGTGTTGTTCAACTCATTATTTAAAATCCGATTTAAAACTATAAAAATTGTCATATCTCGGAAACTAGACATCCTACAAAAAAAATGACAAAATTTTGCCCCCCTTTGTAACCCCCGCACTCAAGGCATGTGACCTTGTCAGCCCATGGAGTTGACCACAATTTCACCACACCACTTTTTTTTAACCAAAAATTATGTTCGAATAGTTTTTAAATCTATTTGTCAAATATTTTGATAATAATTTATAACGCAAGATATTATCTGCATTAATATACTACGCCTGCACCACCCCAAAGGATTAAATTGAGTGGTAATAAACACGCGCATTGCAAATGAAGTGTACTCCTATACAGGGCAAAATTTCAAACTTTTGCAGAACAAAAATAACCAATGGTGCCTGACATGGTCAGGAATCGAATCCTGTACCTTATTCAAGCAGTAGCGCTTGCGGATGCCATGTAATAGACCAGCTAGTTTATCGAAATATGATATTGTAAAACTACCTACACTTTTGCAAGACGTGAAAAGCCATAGAAGCCATAAAGCCATAGGTTTAGCAATCTAAATCGTTTAACACATAGAACAATGCCTTGAATTGTCAAGAGTAGGAAAAACAGTTTCTAATAATTTTATGATACACTACAAAATTAATATTGATGGGCGTGTACTTACGCGTTAATGACGCTGCGTCTTCACACTTCTGATATGTAGGAACTGCCGACTCTAAGGGGTTGGTTTCTTGTTCTGCTAAATAACACGATAACGTTCAAAACTATAAATCTTTATTCACTATAAGCTACATAAGCTACACACTGTATGCACTTATAACTTATAACAATTCTTCCTCTGAATTACTCAGGACAACCTATCACTTCAAGTGACTCGACGCAAGAGAGCGATGCAACCGGCCGACCGCTTTGTCAGCCCCACCGAAGTTACGGTGGGGATGCCGCTCTGCGATTGGCTCCCGCCATTTTCCCACTAGCCAATCACAGAATGACATAACTACATTTTGATTACTTTTAAAACCAAAGACAATCATAGATTAAATTTAAAAATAAAACAAATAAGCTTTAATTAATTACGAACCCTAACACTTGAATGAAAACGTGTTGATTTCGTAGTCACAATCAGTTAGTCAATGCCGATCGTTTATTGTATCAGCTTGGTACAGGTGTGGTGTAAATAATAGAATATAAAAGTGATTAAAAAATGTTCAAAGAATTCTTCAATAAATATCTTGGGCAGGTATGTTTATGTTAGATATTATTATTTGATTTAGAACTTGTAGTGGGCATTATTGTGGTTTGTATGTACAGAAACCTTTGCTACAAAAATGTCTTTTAGAAGATTCATCAAAAGCAAAAATTTTGTGGCTACTGAGTCCACTTTTAATCAAGTCCAGTCTACTGGAATACCTGAAGTCTCTAGAGTACCAACTTTACAACTATGTTGACCATTGGTAACTATAATTAAATTTGCTAAAGACAATAGTTGAATTACCTACGCTACGCGCTTACTCAGCTGATAAATAGTCTGTGATTAAAATTCATAATGATCGTCAAACCTCAACAAAGCCCATTATTACCTATGACAAAAGATATTACTTGTAACTGTATCTGTTAACACTGCTTTAGATATCGTAGAAATCAAATATTTTATGATTATGGTTATTATTATTGACTCATCATCATCAGCCTAGCCTTTTCCCAACTATTTTGGAGTCGGCTTATTATTATTGACTATAGGTACATATATAATAATAAGGTCAGAAAGATACAAAGATACACTTATATATGAGAAACAAACTTGAAATTATAATTAGTATTTACATGATTACTTTGTATTATTAAATACTATACGGCTTTACTCAGGGATTGATTTCGGGAATGCCCAACTAGTTTCGAACTCAAACGGAGTCCATTTTCAAGAGCGAGTGTACCTACACGCGTATTATGTAAATGGACTCCGTTTGAGTATGACTCACGAATGTTATTATTCTAAAATAATTATTTTGGTTCAATCAATACAAACTGTAGACATAATAGAAATTGTTTTGGCGGCTAATTAGCCTTTATGCGTTGTATAAATAATACACATGCCTAAATAATGTCTCAACTTAAAAACTGCGTATGTTATAACCTTGATCAATGCATGATACCGTTGACAATACCCACTTCAGCCGAACACAATGTGGTTCATAGAAAGCGGGTACAAAAACAATTGATACACTTAAGTAGCTGCTGTGTAAGTGGATCATCATTAGTGGGTATGTCTCTGCTAATCTGTATAACAGTATTGAGATCAAATGTGAAACATAACTTGTTTTAATAGAGTTTGAAGAGTGAATTGGGCGCTTTAGATTATCTTTTCGCCCTTTCGGGGTCATTGGTACATTATGACTCCCCATATTCCTCTCTTTCAACGCCGTCTAGGTTACTGGTGACCCCAATCGGTTCATTTTTAATTGTATTTGCTACATGACGTTCAAAATGTTAATATAAGTTAGAAGACATACTAGTAATGAGCATAGGTTTAGTGCTTCGTAATTTAATTGATGATTAATACCTATCTAATCGTGGTTTTACAACTTATTTGAAATCGTATAAAGATAATCTACTTTGATTCATACTTACATGACATCACATACTAAGTATATTCAAATAGATACTTGAATATATGTGAAGTCATATCAAGATAGGTCGATAGCCACATCAAAATAAGTGCAAAATGGCGTTAAAAAGAAGGCTTGTGGCCTTGTAAAGCGTAATAATGGTAATATAATTAGTATGGAGCATATAATAACGATGTTGAAGAGTTAAGATTCTAGAGATGATCGAGTTTAGAACAACGTTCGGTGTGTGGCAATCAGCTCGACAAGCAGGGCTTATAAAGTATAAAAGTCATCAGAATCGATATTCAAATGTAAGAAAATAAGTATACCTTATTTTGGAAAACAAGACTAAACTATTGTTTTTCTAATACCTACATATACTGCATGTAACATTAGTCCGAAATAATACTAAAGTAGGTATATCATGAAGAGAATCACCTAAAAATATTGAATACAAAAAACCTTTCTTTTTTAAAAAAAAGTAATCTTTTGATTTCATTTTCTTCATTATTGACATATTGACTGGTTTACTCAAGTATTGACGTAATGTTAGGGGTTCAGTTCCAAAACTTATGTATACCCTTATGTAACCCTACAAGAAACAATAGGGTCGTTGTTAAAAAATAGTAAAACTGGCAATGGCAACTTATTTGTTTGAAATCCTTATGAGAAAGGCAGCCTAATTGCAGAGCATATAAAAGCATCTCTCAACCAAGTATTCTATAAGTATTAATATACCTTCATCACATGTCAGGCGATTGTTAGATTCTAAACATACCAATGAATCTCAGTTAGGCGAACATATAAAATCACAAGCTAGTAGCAACTAACTAGGAAATTGCCAGTGAATACACCGGTAGTCTAGATAACTCGTCTTAGCTGGCTATTGCCTCGCATGTGATGTTTTAGTGTTTTGATGACGTGAATAGGCGCGTATGCTTCTATTGTAAAGTATTTTGCAAAGGCATTTTTAGAAGCAAACTGAATAATGAACTGTTAGGACAAAAACAAATGAATGCAGAAAAAATTGCTGGCCGCTCAATGTTTTTGGACAAACTGAAGCACAGTGGTGCATCTTCGTACAAACAAGTCACAAGGCACAAGTCTGTGCGAGTCGGACCCCATCAGAGTACGGTCCCCATCACGCCCTTGGGGGTGGAGTAAGGTAAACTAAGGGGTTTTCCACACGATAAAAAAAGTGGTGGATGTAGTTCCGGGGTCATGTAAAAGTAATAGAAAAGAAACACAAACATAAAAAAGACTCACGCTTGTATTCCCCAGAGGGGATAGGCATAGGTGTATGCAGTACACCCACGTTTCGCCGGCTATATTATAAGTCCCATGTAATAAAGGGCAAGCCTATTGCTATTAACCGGACACAATTTTAGACTCCGTGCTGCTACTGAGAATTTCCTAATGGAAAAACCCAATAACACAAACTAACAGGACCTCGTGCTCAACAGTCGCGCTTGCTACCACTACACCGACGAGGCAATCAAAAAAACACAAGTAACACGAAAATTCATTACTGTATCTCAATCAATCGTGGACTCGTGGTACACCAAATCAATAACAAGCTACCGTTTATTTTTAATAAAGGTACCGTTCAGACAGAGATAGAACCTATTAAAAAAGCCTCAACTAACTAGTCGATGGATTGCGCAAGCCGTTACCGACAGTTCCGTTAGAACATCCTCTCCCACGATAACTGAGAATACTAGTTATGAAACTGTTACTTTACTTGTTCTATGAGCATTTATACAACTGTATCGGGATTTATTATGTATTGAAATGTCTTTGTGAAAAAATCTTGGTTCTTATGTAAGGAGTCTCTATAATCTAAAAATCATAGGTAGTTGAAATCATCAAGAGACGTTTTTAGAGGGTGCGAGCCCCACATAACCCCACATAACTGTATGTCCTCGGACTACGGTATGCGTTAGGAACATTTTTAACTACCCCTGGCCACAAAAAAAAAGGAATCGACATCACTGTTTAGAAGGTTGTCAGATCCTAGCGCGCTACGCCCGTGCCCCTATAAATTCCCTGTTTTTATGGTGTGTTTCACAATAAAAGTGATAAAATGGAGCACGGAATGTTTTATTTGGTACACAACCTTTATAGTGGGAGTCGATGAATTTTAAAATTCGCATGCGAAATGTTTCTGCATGGAAATGTTTAATTTCATTGTATCTTGTTCATCATACTTATTGTTTTGTAAAATTATCTTTTATTAACAATTTCTTTCGGCAGAAATTAGAATTTGAGAGGCAAGGATCCGTCATAGTCCACGACAGATATCGATTTAAAAATAGAGAAACTCAGAATTCCTGTACGTTTACAATTTTTGTATAGGAATAAACTATAATATTCAGAATTCTACTTCAAAATCTTTTCTCTATAGCTATTAGAGGAGGTGAAAAAGTGATGTAAAAAGGGAGGTGAAAGTGTGATGGTACTATGGTAAAGTTGGAAATATTATGTGTTTTACTTTATTATCAATATTTTTTTATGCAGCAGATACAATGGTTATAAAACTGTATTATGTGTATACAGACTTCATTTACAATTTACATGTCTATAACATGCAACTGTTTTAAATATTTATACATACTTTTACATTGTATTGAACTTTTGTCACGCGAACTTCACAAACCATTTATGACTTTTTTATAGTAGGTGGTAGATCCATGTATGAGAGGCCTAGCAGTACTACTCTCTCATCGGCTCCGACCCTTGCTTCTGCCAGCCCGGGCTGAGCCTGTAGCCATAAACATGTCCCAAAATAATCGAAAGCAGAACCAGCTAGTCCCTACTCCCTAGTGTGTCCCCAAGTAATGCCCTAAACCGAGGCCCGAGTCCTATAAGGTGACGCCCTTAGCCGCTTGCTTTAGGTTTAGTTTCTTTAGCTGGAAGCCTTTTAGGTCTCGCTAGAAGTGCGGTCCAGTCTGAGCTACCTAGAGCTATAACTGAGAGAGATCACGCAGAAAAAAAAGCCCTCTCATTATCACACCGTTAAATAAAAGTAATACAGTAGGTACGCCTAGTACAAGTTTGCAAACTATGTGACTGACAGTTTTAGAGAGACGAGATATACTCGAGGGCAATACCGACAGTTAAAGTAAGACGTAACCAAACCATACTACTCTTATTTCCCTGAAGTTAAATACGAGATAGCTACACTTTAAACTGTCTAAATACACACAATTTGCAAACTCTTCCTAGGGATAGTTACGAGTACCTGTATCACTTACGTTTTAACGTTTTTATGAGAAGCAGAAGATTCATTAATCACTTACTTATAATCTCAATGTTTCAATTGAACCTGATAGTAATACTGCAAAATATTGCCAAAATATCATTACATTACCGAATAAAATTAACCTTGTATTGTTACAAAGAAATAAGGTATATTATTAATTAGGAAACAGCTGTGCAAAATTAATACAGTATAAATATAACTGTATTGTATACGTTTATTGCTGTATATGTATAATTACTATCCTAAATTACCTAGTTAAATATAGTTAGACCCACTGTCTGATGACAAGACAACACCTTGCAAACTACAATTTACTATAAAGTTTGTTAAATATTAGGAGGTGCAAGTTATAATTTAGAACAGCTGCATTTTATGCACCGGCAGACATTAGTAATTCAAGTATAATCTATAAATAAGTCAAATGTCACAAAAACCTTTCGCATTCCATTAGAAGCAGGTGAATAGAATTGAGAATTGTTATCTTGTTTAACATTATTTATTTGTCAATACATAAATATTTTTGGAAAGAATAATTTTACAATTTTTTTTACATAAAACGGTTTTGTCATTAGAACTAAAGGTATGTACCAAATATCAGACCAATCTGTCAATAGAAAGGGGGTACACATCGATTATCTAATTTTGAACTAAATAATAAACAGGGCAAGCTAAATAAAACCGTTTAAAAATCGATTGAGAGCGAGATACTGGTTAAACTTATACAGAGAGCTATGATGAAGATAGGTAACATATAAAACCCTCTTTAAATAAATAAAGATAAAAAACGTCTTTTTAAGTAGTGAATGACGTTATTATAAAAATATGTTTCTTTTTATTGACATTTAACTTATAAAAAAAACAGTAAGCGCACTAAAGTAACCCTGACATTTATTATAGAGGATACCTATAAATTAACTGGAGCCTGAACGATCATTTAATTGTATTTTCTTTTTGTTTATAAGTACATCAAATTATTAATACTCACTTAGTTGTTAACTCTAATAATTTTAAGAAGATGAAAATGTATAGGTCTTTTCCTTAGAGTATATAAGAAAATATAGAGTATCTACTGATAACGTCAACAACATTGCCTTGTGCGGAGCGTAAGCAGGTCACACCATTGAATTTTAAAATATTTTTTTTTTATTACTTATGTAAAATGTTTTTGCAAAAATTAACGCAGCAGTTAACGGTTAATAAGATTAATACTAAAATAATTACTAACTTATAACTACTACATTCTTAACCTACTTACTATTTTCACTTAAACTAATAAATATACATAAAATTATACAAAAGTTACGCTCAAGCGTCAAAGAATTCACCACCTTCATCAAAATCAAAATCAAAATATTTTTATTCATGTAGACCATTAGGCACTTATGAATAGTCGTAATTCTAATATTTTTAATAAAAGAGTGACTCTAGTTGCCAGCTGTCATCATCATCAGTGTCGGCAGTCATCAGCTGGTACTGTGCCCAGCTAGCTGGTAGCATTGCCACGCTGGATGGCAATGCTGATTCTTTGAGCAAAGTAATCTATCATTCAACTTATCCCATTTACAATTCACTCTGCGCCATTAAATAAGTTTTTTACACTTACACAGTTGACGGTTGAGCCCCGTTCCAGACTTCCAGAGTTAAATAATAAGGTTTTTGTTTCATTAACATCCTGTACTCGGGTTTCTGAATTCACTCGACCATGCCTAGTAGAAGCTTACTCTTATTTATTCTGGGCCTGAGTCCGCTAAGACCTTGTTGCCAATCCTTAAAAAAGTAATTGATTTTTTTAATAAGTCGTGGTGGCATTGGTTTCGGATCCGCTTTGAGAGCACGTAGGAGTGGGTTAAAAACTTCGAACCTGGCATGTACCAATATGACTTTTTCAATGTCTAAAAACTTTATTAGTGAATCTAAGACATCAATCGCTAAAAGAATGTCATCGTGAGAAAACCTCGACTTAGGTAAATTCAAAATCGCCAACAAGCAGCGAGCTATCGTGCTGATTAATGTACGATCCTTCGTCGTATGAGAAAAGGCCTTTGCCCTGCAGTGGGACAGTAACAGGCTGGGTATCATTAATTTTATTTATTTTTAAGCTGCACCAACTGGCCGAACATAAAAAGCGATCCTAGCAACAAGGATATCATAAAGTAATTAACATTTCAAATTGCAAATACAACCTTTACAAACTTTATTTTAAACTTTATGCTTACGTTTTTAAGTAGCAAATCGTTCAGCAAATGTTAGTAAAGCTTGCCCACGCTTTTCTACCGATTTAGGTGAACTTGTCCAATAAAAATGCTGGTTTATGTTTTTATTAGCATCTAATCGTGACTAGGTTCTCGATTTAAACATGTCCTGAAACGCTTTACGACTTTTGAGAACTGTAAATACTATTGGTCCAGTCAGTGGTCGAAAATCGACAGTATTTTTATAAATTTTAGCTTTCTGCACTTCTCCATATAAACTTTTACTATGCCAAGTATCACACTCCACCGTGCGCGCAATATTCTTAAAAAGGGATCCACAGTTTTCGCTTCACGTAATAATTAAATATGTAGTTATATAGATTTACAAACTCTCTGATCCTCTCAAATTTTTCCGTAAACTTTTTAGGGATAAAGAGTCCCCATGCCCAATGTTACTCCGGTATAATATCAATAATATAAACTATCGCTTTATCAGCTTACGATAACCTGGAAAACAAACTGTTTTGGTTTCAGAACACAATTAGACATATCTGAACATTAGTAGAGTTTTTTTTACTAAAAGTGACAATTTAAATTAGAAACCGACGCGACCCGAACAAAGTTTGGGAATAATAAGGCTAGGAGGATGAGAGTTGTACTCCATAAATTAAGACTTATTTTTTATTCGACATTCAGGTCATTGAATAGTGAAATGAATCTGACACTCTTAATAATCTAGGAATTTATGCTTTCAAAAGATAAGCTGCTTCACGTGTCATAGGTACATCAAAGTGGATTACAGTATTTGCTTGTAGATATTATTATAATAAATAAGCACTAGGTTATCAATCTCTGTCTGTCTATCATACTAATATTATAAATATGAAAGTGTCTTTGTTGATATGTTCGTTCACGCAGCAACGATAAAACGGAACGATGTGTTTTTTTTGCATAGAAATAGTATATGGGCCGGTGAGTTACAAGTATCCGACCGAACCTTTGGCTCGTATCGGCTTTGGCTTCGGCCACCTTCGGTTTTGATCAAAATGAGCCGACGTTTTCGCCAAAGCCGAAGGTTATTAGTAATAAGCGCTGAAATTGCACGAACTTTAACAACTTCTATGTAAAAAATATTTTAATTGACATTGCTTCAAAATCTTAAGTTGCAAAGCAATTTTATTCATCTCAATTAGCTGTTAATAAAGTCAAATTCACTTTTTAAAATCATTATTTCATATGATACGAGTAGGTACACTTTATCCCGGATAAATTACAACCAGGGGCGAAACCGTGGAAAAGTTAGTACTTAATAATAAACCTAGATTAAGATACTATAAGACCTGAAATCTTACATCCACACAAATAAAACCAAAAAGGAAATAACTCATAAATATGACTTACGTAGTAAAATACATTATTAAAATTATCTTGAATCTTTACGACAAGATCTTAACATGTTTAATAGCTATCATACTAAATAAATATTGTCTTAGATATTTAGCAAAAGGACATTCGTAATAAAAATGGCGGGGATATATTAATCAAAACCATAATAACAATGAGAAAGTGAATGTGTCGGTCCTACTTTTACGGATCGACGAATCTTTGTCCATCCTGATCATTGTCATTGACATTCATTAACCAGTACAGGATATTGTCGTATGTTCATTGTTAATACACTGTCAATATAATGCTTCATAATCGTTAAATTAATACACTGTCAACATAAGGCTTTATAATCATTAAATTAATACACTTTCAACATAAGGTTTTATAATCATTAAATTAATATAAAAGACCGCTACCTGTAGGCAACGTTCCCAAAATGCTAGCTGCGTTGCCTCGCTGGATGGCAATACTTAGCCTTTGGGTAAGATACAGACCAGCATTTTGGTCACGAGATTTTTTTTTTTGGCCCCCACGGTTAACTAATACACTGTCAACATAAAGGCTTTATAATCGTTAAATTAAATTAAAATATAAATTAACTTTTAATTTTAGTTTCTTCGGAATAATCAACCTAAAGTTAATTGATCAGATAATTCTACATCATTGATTATACTTTATTTTAGTGTAAAGGATAAATGCGCCATATGCTGATAAGTATACCGAGCTCGGGGTATGCGAGAAAACAGTTATGTCGAGCTCTCCAAAAAGAGCAGAGAGGCATAGCGACTAAAACACCCCCGTCACTTTTAATTCTCGTTGTGATAGTATGACTTTAAATTATGTTAGCACTTCACTTTAAATGCCTTGAAAATTAAGACCAAATTTGACGATATTTTTTTATTATTTATCCCATAAAACGTCATAAACCGCGGTTCCTATATTCTATCAAGGTGGCTATGACAAAAACTTATTTCTAAATACGCAAACCCGCTGATATAAGTAATTTATAGAAAAAAATAATATAACCTTGAGTTTTGCAACAAGTAAATGAGTGTAATTTTTAAGACTTGCAAGTAAACATGTATACGCATTAATATGAGCGGCTTGCAAAGCGTTTTAAGGTCGAGTTAGTGCTGCGGCCCACGATCCCACATAGACAACGTTGATACTTAGTTAAAAAGTTGTAAAATGACTATTAAAATGTTTAGCTGATTATTAACCACAAAGAATGCGTTATATCACCTCAAAAAAAGGCTAATCCTCAAATTGGTAAATAAATGACGTTAATTGGACTTGGGTTACATACATTTCATCATCATTTCAGCCATAAGACGTCCACTGCTGAACATAGGCTTCCCCAATACATACATTTATTACAAAAAAAATATAGCTTGTGCTGTGCTTTTAAATAATAAAATAAAAATAACGTTTTTATCTAGTAATACTTATTCTATTTAAATTACTAATTTAATAAGTTGTATTTAATAATTATTATTAATCATTTATAATTATATTGATCATCATATAATCATACATTTATCGGTGGATAACTCACATGCTTAACCCAATTAAATCTATAAATGATTAAAATTGTGATAATTAGCTATCTTCTTAATTAAAGTAGTTATTTACAATCTATAATTAGTTTTACACTATTAATTATTCATGAATCGTTGTTTATATGACAGCTAACACACTTTAATTATAGATATTAAAAGTAATGAACTGATACTAACTAATTAAGATCTTTCTCGTCTTTTTTGTTATATACATATGTCTAAATTTGTAAAAGTGAGTTAAGTACATCCTGGGAAATATTTCGTGCTCATTTCCTTATTAAAATAACTATGTATTTGATTTAGAATTTCCTTCCTCATTAGATACCATCAACTTTATCGACAATGGAAGTAGTAAATATTCAAAAATACATGTTGTGTCGCTGTTTTTTTTTATTTTGCTCGTTTGCCCATGACAAATTACTTGTTGATAGATCTCATATTCTGTCAATAAGCTGTTGTTGGCTCAGTTTTGAGACTCTTTCGTAACGTCCAGTCAATGACCTTAACTTCCTTTATCCGTTGATGAGTTTATAATTAGTCAATAGTAATATTCTTTATTTTGGTTTGCTATACGGCTACACTGAATACTACACCTACATATGTCGATATTTGATACTGTAAGTGTCACCTTGTGAATGAGTAAATAATAACTAATTGAGATACTTTGTGTAATAGAAGTCAAGTAAGATTATATATAATATTACTCATAAGATTATATATAAGATTTATTTAACTATTGAAAAGGCGTGCATATGACCACGACGCAAGAACCCAGTTCATGGTAAGTGGTGTTGTGGTATGCCATAAACCACACCTGCCTTGAGATGCTTATTCACCCGAAATTCTAATATTTTGAACCTATATCCGGAAGGGGATAATCCAATATTCTTTAGTCCAATAAAAATATTTTTATTAAAAACTTATTCATCAGGCGAGACTTTATTCTACCTGAGACCTGTCGATTGGACCCACTAATTTAAGCACGTAAATAACATAATGTGGGCTCGTGGATAGCGGTCCTTACAAACGTATTGTGTAAACGCCCGTCCGTCTGTTCGTCACTATGATTCACACGTATTTATGGCGCTAGACAGAACTTATATGGTTAGGTTATAAGGAAATATTTTATTGAACAATGAAGATAAATGCTGCAATTGCTATTAATAGAATTTTTACCTGAATTACTATCTCAATGGTGATTATAAGCGCGGCTGCTGTTTGTAGTACTTTTCGTAGGCGGGAATCGACCCCGCCAAACCAAGTAAGAGAAGGCAAATCGACTGCTAAGCACGAGATTCTGGATTCGATTCCCCGGATCGGGAAAAGGTTATTAGGTTTTTCCGTATGGAAAATCTCGGTAGCAGCACGGAGTCTGAAATTGTGCTCGGTTAATGGCAATAGGCTCGACCCTATTACATGGGACTTATAACGTAGCCGGCGAAACGTAGGTGTACTGCTTACACCTCTGCCTACCTCTCTGGGCAATACAGACGTGAGTCTATGTTATGTTTATTTGCTTTTAGCGCTGTGGTTTAACAAGATTAGGTTTTCAAATCACCATTTTCTCCTACAAGTCATTTCACTTACGTTAAGTAGCCATTTAAGGTAAAAACTACTGTCATATGAGCATAGTTAATGCTAATCTTTTATGTTAGAGCATTTAACCCGTGAAACTAGAAAGTTGTTAGTGAAAATATCATAGCAGTTTAGTTTTCTAACCCGTTGGACGCCTACGGTTTTTCTCGAGAGACGGTTTAACTATCGGGTTGAGTTTTCTATGTATGGTCTAAACTAATAGTTTTTATTACTGTTTACTATTAAGTTTCAAAGAGAGAAATCGTGTATTAGATTAACTATTTATATCTGAAATTAAAATTCTTATATTGAGTGTATTTTATACTATTAAGATGCTAAACTAGCATGCCCTAATAGTAAGCGGTTATCGAGACTTATAGAAGACTATACTTAATTATTTAATAAGAAAAAAAATACAATATATATATTTAATAAGATATCATGTGCAAAAAAAAAATTCACAAAAATATTATAGAAGACTAACTAACGCCCGCGACATCGCCCGCGTGGTATATCGATAAATTATAGCCAACATGTGGCGCCATCTATTATCATAAGAACGTTATTGTTGTTTTCCTCAAGAACAGAACTTTATTCAGGATGAAAAGTACCCTATGTCCGTTTCTGTACACCTGACAACGTGTATGCAAAATTTCAGGATGATCGCGTATGTGGTTTAGGCGTGAAAATGTAACAAACAAACTTACTTTCGTATTTATAATATTGAGTAAGGATGAGGATTGTTATACCAGGGGTAGATACAGACACCGGTAAAAAATATCGATGTCAATTTTTAAATTTCTTTGGTGGAACAAAAGGCTAGGAAATTTCTGCCGCGCATGTGCACGCGATTAGTAGTTCAGTTGACAACCTGCGCGAAGTTTGCCACTTCGCGAAGGGATAACTTACGAAACGACAGATGTGCGTGCCTTCGGTTTGAACTTGAGACCTTCGACTTGCCAGTCAACGTCAACCTCTAGGCAATCACTACACGAAGAAGTCTTTTCTTGCTGGTGGCTCTTTTACCATAAAAGAAAGGGAGATGAGAGTTTTTAAAGCTAGCATTTAAATCTAACACTCCGTTGTCTATCACTCCGAGTTTTAAAGACGATCTTAGAATCTATCTATTTATATCTAAGAGCCGAACAAGAGTCATTAAAAAAGCTTACTACGAAAATAACTCAACATCTACGAGATTAAACTAATCACCGAAAGCCAAAAGTGGATTAAAATTCCTTTTAAATAGTTTAATAGTCTTTATTTAGTCTGTGGGAACATCTAACCACGGCCTGCGGCTTGCGAGTAATTATGGTTCGTAGAAAGGCCCTTTCACATTAAAAAAAAGTTAACGACTTAGAATACATGGAACATATTTAGAACAGGTCAGAAAAAAATGTTAAAAAAAAGCGTCTTCTGTGAATTGAAGTCAGAGGTCTTAGGTTTGAACCCAAGGCACGCCATTCCTTTTCGTATTTCGAAATTATACATTTCAACGATGTACTTTTTTTACCTACATACAGCACAGACTATTCCGGAAAATAGTTTAATGATTTTTATCCCAATAATACGTAATAACACGTAATAGTACGTAATAATACCTACCTATATTACAATATCCACGCAAGTGAAGCCACGGGTTTAACCTAGAATAAGATAAATAATAGTGTGAATATATAATTATCATATCGATGTGTGAAACCTGCTACCAATAGATAGAACCTTCACGATAAATTCTCATTCTATCTCAAATTACAGTGTTCAAGCTGCAAGGAAACAAAATTTATATCGTCCCTGACGATTTTAATCTTAATGTCTTGCTACTTTCACTACACTAGTATCGATAGTGTCGATAAAACGACACGATAATTATATGTTTGGTGTTATTTATGGACCAGGTGATATTAGACTTAGGATTAACTGAGCTACGTATTAATAATTGTAATTTGGATCTTAAACCGTCAAACACCGAGAAATGAGACACCAAAGGAAATCAATTGTTACTCGTCGCCCCGCGTCTTTGTGGTGGTTAAGTCTTCAAATCTGAGATAGTGAATCTGTGTTTGCACCCACACTTAGTATCTCCTGCGTAGTTGAAACACGACTAAAAATATTTTTCGAAACCTGATTTGATGTTTTGCAATTTGGTGTAGGTAGGTAACTTAGAAGCAGATTCTTTTAAAATTTGATTCATAATAGTTGCAAGTCAACCTTGCAGTTCGCCATTTTGAATCGTTTTGTATATTTTTGAAGTACCTACCTAGATAATTTAACCAAGTCAAAAGTCCAGGAATGACCCGAGGAAAAACTTTAGTTTTAGATTGGTTTTCAAAGTTAGTTACTACTTATTACTACTAAGTTTGAAATATTTCGTTTGGAAAACCGATACAGAACCGTAACCGTATAACCATCAAGACACATTGTTCTTAGTTGTGATTATGTATGTAGTTGTAATTCTTAATAGTCATCTTCCTAAGCCTATTTCCAAATTTTGTTGAGGTCGGATTCTAATATAACCAGGGGGCTTAGCCAAGTTGACTATCTACAATCGCTAACGCTATAGAAAACAAAAGAAATGTATAGGATGACATTACTTTTATCGTTATGTCACGTGGTCAAAACAAACGAATAGAATCTAATCCTATACATTTCTTCTTTCGGAGCAACTGAAAGGGATACGATATTCTAAAGTGCGATCAGTTGTCAGAATTTTATGAAAGCACAGACTCCCTAAATCGACTGTCTATTCATCCGAAGACAGAGTTCTTCGTGACAGCCGAAACTTCTGGATCACTAGTAATAAATAATCCTTTATCCATTACTAACTTAACTTCCATCTAGGTTGTCGTGCCTTGTATGAATGAGCCAGCTTGACTGGGGTAGTAAGTTTCTCAAAGAATATAGGCGTGTAATGTAGGTGTCAGTAAAAAGAACTGGAACCCAATCCCCACGTTTCCTTCTATAATCCTTTCATAACCCCGATTCCCCTTTCATAATCCCTATTCCCCTTTCCACGCACAGGGTCGAAAACGTGCAAATGATAAACGAGAAACGTGTAAATGGTGTTGCAAACGTCTACAGGTTGTCTACGAATAACCGCTTACCATCAGATGGATTGTCTGCTTTTTCCATCATAGTAAATAAAAAAACTAACTTAAGTCTAGTTTAACACATGCTTTTTGCCTAATCAATGTTTAAAACCATTCAGAAATCCCTTTTTGCCAAAAATAATCTGCATTGTTATTGTTTTTAATAACAAAACCAGTCTCTCTCGTGACTCATGACAGAAGCGGATGATATCATCAGCTTGTCGATGGTCACTATTTAAGGCATCTTGTTCAGTTCCAACTATATTCAGGTTTTATCAAGGTAACGGAGAAATGTTTGGCATACGAAGCGAATTATAAATTGATCTGATTGATTGGAAAAACGTACGTATTGTTATTGCAATAGAGTTCACAGCAGTTACTACTGGTGAGCTATTTGCCGTACATTTTAACCACTTGGATATTGAGAAACTACTTTTAATCGTTAAGTATGCAAGTATTGGTGACTCATACGGATTTCTCTTGTAGAATATTTTAAGGCGCTATACATCAAAAATAATTTAGTTTTTTTTTAAACGCCTGTACTGTCCCACTGCTGGGCAAAGACTCCTTATAAATCGACGCGAGAGAATAGTCCATCATCCATCACGCTGACCTCCTGTACAATTTGTTGTGCTCCATACAAAACATGAATCGCAGATAGGTACAGCTGTGTCGAAATTTCCTCTACATCGAAAAAATAGTCTAATAACCCATAAACATCTATTAAGTAATAGTCTCTTTGGTAGTAATCTTCATCCATTATTTTCTTGCATAATAAGGGCAGCTAATATTAGAGCTTACGAAAATAACCATCTCCCTTCCGTATTCGGCATAGAACGTCGTTTGTTAGACCCGAGCTTAAAATGGTACTAGTTCTATAGAAACTAGTGCTCCAGTCAGTGATCTAAATTCGACCGTATTTTTTTATATTTAAATAAATATAAACTTGTGCTATGCTTAGTTACACACATCTCCGTGCACTAAAATCTCTAAAAAGGAATTTACTGCAGTTTTCGCTTCACGTATCCACGGTTCGGCCGTTCTCGACTTATCAGTGTTCGAACAAATAGATATATATATAGATAAAACCGACCCTCAATATAATTAATTGCTGCGCGGTACTAAGACGGCAAATTAAAAAATTCAACAGCCTTTGTAAGTTAAAAAGAGTTGTAAAATGTCCAAAGACGTATTTAAATTGACATGCAAAATACTTATTAATATTTCCGAAGCGTAGCTGAAATGGTCACGCAAGCTGAAAACGCATCTAGGCCAACCATACAGACTATTGTATATTGACACAAACAAATAATCATAAGCTATTTGCAAAGGTGCTACGTGTGAATTTCACCTCGACCTGTACCGCTTACTATGACCTGGATAGTGATATTGTCACGTATAAGTTTGTTTTCGAATACTATACAAGCCTTAACATTAAATAAAATGGATAATAAAAAGACTGTAAACAATAGTAACCATAAAAAATATTGATTGATTTCAGTGTTTAAATTAACAATTGGGTCCTATGTCTGCGTATAAACCTTATAAATAAAAAGAGAAATATATATAGAAATTACTAATTATAATCTATGTATACAAGATACTTTTTTCTAGGTAGCGGAAATTGTTAAGTATGACTCTAATAACAATAATTTTCGTAATTATTAAATTAAAATAAATATCGTTCTTCCTTTAATTTATAACCTTCTACCAAGGCAAATTATAGTTTTTCCGCACTTTAGGAAAATGCTATAATATTGCTTAACCACAAAAAAGAAAATGCTTGCTTAAAAGTAGACTCCGAGTCCAAGAATTGTAACGCACTTGTCTAATAAAAAAAAAAAAACTTTGAGATAGAAAGAAGACATATAGTTCTACTCTTCTGTAGACATGGTTTCGATGCTATTGGCACAATATTTTTCAGAAAATATACAATACACCCTTGACTTAACAACTGTATCATTATCTTAAATATGAAACTTAAAATAATAATACATAATACGACATAAAATGGGTTGCAAACAAAAACAAACATTGTAACACTTTCAGACTTCACCCAAGGACGCAGATGGTGACCTCGCAAGACTCTGCTATGGTCACTCCACAAGTAAACTACAGAAGTCTCATATCTATGACGCCATCTTAGTTTTTGATATCGTAAACAGAAAGAAACTATAAATATTTAATAAGCTAACATGTAAAAAAAATCACAAAAAATATTCAGAAAGAATTTTTTACTATTTCTTAATAATATATATACTATCGCATTGGGATATCCTGTTATTGAGGATGTTGGAAATAAATCTACGTAGGTGTATTTACCTATATATTAATCAGCATAAAAATACAGAATTTGCCTGCTCGAGCTCTCAATTTACAGACACAAATATCTTTCGATTTCCTACCCAATCAAACCTCACATTTATGTTAACGTCAAGTTATTTCGACTTTACTCACGGTAGTTTCGAACTCAAACGGAGCCCATTTTCAAGAGCAAGATGTATCTAGATTAAACGTTCGACAAGACTGTGCGCAAACGACAAGACAATTAACAAAACTATCCCTATTTTAAAATATATCTATCTGTCTACTATCAAATCTGTTCGTCTAGGTATTATCTGCTTAGCCTAAACTAGCACTAATTGGTTAACACAACAAATCTTGCCAATGTATCAAATCAATACGTGTATAACATGTTACATTAAGTGGGCCTATTCATTTATCCGTTCAATGGCACAACACCCACTTACATACATAATTAAGTATTGTTCAGTGATGAGCCGTATTGATACGCTTCAGATGATGCCAGATCTGATACCCTGTTATTATTATCTTACAACTTAATAATACTTGTAGGTTACACGTTAGACATTTTTTATCAGCAGATCAGTGTCGCTGTAGTCAAATTAGCGAAAAACAATGTAAAAATAAATAGCTGCATTGCTTTATTGTTGCATTGTTATCTAAGTTTTTAGAACCAATATTTTTGTTGTGTAAGTAGTGTTTTTAATATGCTATAAAACGCTTTTTATCGGCTATCAATGTGCAGACCATAAATGACTCCTATTATGGTCAATAACAATAACAAACTTTCATCAAAATCCTTAAGTCTGGTCTAATCTTCGGCTTTGGCTGGTTAAGATCCACCGATTAAAAGCTTGCCAAGATATTCGGTGATATCTTAGGGTCCGATCTGGAAGATACCTTCCAAGTAATGGCAGGTGTACTTCATCGTACCACAACACCATCAAATGGGTTCATGGTTAGACCATGAACCCATTTGATGGTGTTGTGCAACACATGCCATTTCCATTAATAAATCAATCCTTCTCATACAGAGAAGGTTCGAACACTAATCACCACGCTAGCTCACTTGTTGCGCGTCGTCGCGACCATAAAGTCTAGGTTTCCTAACTAACTATATAATCCAGTAAGTCTAGTCAGTCAGTCAGTCAGTCAGTCTAGACACGTTCGTTGGTTGTAAAGCTGTAAAAGCTCGTTGGTGTATGTCAGGTTCGAATCTACACCTACGTGCTTACAAAGCATGTCCGTAACCAATGGACAATCACGACACTATGTACTAGGTATACCTTTTTCTAAGTAACAACAAAAATACTTGGGTTAAACTTAGTTATATCATCAAGAATAATTGCATAATGTTGGTTTTCATTTTTAAATTCGCCACACACCTATGTACTTAATTTCTATTGCTATGTACACCAACAGTGTATATTGACTGACAGTTTCCACTATTTCCCTCACGTCACTTTATGAATATTAGATCAGCATCACAAGTATGGCGACACTCGTCGTTTGTGGAGAAAGCACATACTTGTAGTAGTTACGCACATTACCCGCCAGTTCAACATGTAAGCGAAAGCGAGTAATGTAAATAGCTGAAACTTAAACGGCAATTTGCACATTTTTTGTTGCCTCTTTGAAAGTTTGGTGTCTTCTGGTTGTTTTGACCAACTTAATCGGTCATTTAACGAATTTCACAAGTAGCTAATGTCGTTTTAAACTTCGCTTCTGTCCTAATTAATACTATTGAACCTATTGCCTATAATTACACTACCTAACACTTACTGTCTCCGTTGGGCAAGCGACCCAAAGTATTTCTAAACGTCTGATACGAAATTCCTCCATTTCTTGCGATCATTTTCGATTTCAATCTGTAATTATTGTAATGAATTATCAATAAGAACAATCAAGATGATTCAACGGATGGACTTTTGAAGCGGCTTCTGACAATACTCATTGTATCAAATAACAACTAGCTAAATACGCGCGAACTGTACTCGCGTGTTTATGTTTTTTAATCTTAAAATTCTCTCTCTTGGTTTTTAGTCGGAAAACTTTTTGCCCTTACAAAATCCATGAAGATTTCCCAAAGTCAAAAGACATCAACGCGAGATACTACACTATTTCATATTTTAGGGTGTAATTCCCTTTAACCGTATTTTCCATGTCGAAATGAATAGCTTGAAATCTTCATGCTATATTATCTATCAAAAAATTAAACAAAAAACAATATTCAGCGTGGATAAAAGATTTATGAAAAATTAAAATATGTAAAATATATACATGTTTCTGAGTTTACCTCCATTCCAAATCAAAACCAAACAAGATTTCCTCGTAATAATATTAGATTATAGATTATTTTAAATGTCTAAAACATAATATTTTTTTAAATTATAGCTTTAAGAGAAAGTAGGTGCCCTGAAAACAGTTAAAATTAATCCTCGGTGATTTAATCATTGTTTTATTTAATCATTTTAATATTTCATAAGTCACAGTCATTATGTCATTTTGTTCCGTATAACCCCAATGACATTCTGTTAGATTATGCGATTACATGGGATGTTTACATAAGATGACCTACAATATAGATTATAGAGCCTCAAAAATATTGTAAACATTCTAATCTTACAATTATGTAAAATGGTCATTATTATAATAAATCAGAGATGAGATTAGAGATTAGAGCCAGGTCAGAGAATGATTATTTCGAAGTATTTTCTAGAATTTAGGTATGTTTGGTTCTTCCTCAAGTGTGTGATTGTGTGAAGGATGATATGGCAAGAAAGGAAGTGACTACTGAGATGACGGGTGATAGAAATGTGTGGAGAAAGAGGACATACTGCGCCGACCCCAAATCAGTTGGGAAAAGGGCAGGAAGATGATGAGTTCTCTTCCTCAAGTAGCGTTATAATTATCCTGTGCATGAAATCTATTACATTGGTCCAAATTCTCATATTATTTACTGTAAACATGGGTTAAGAGGTGTGTATCCCATAGAAGTTGTGACGACATAAATCAATACTACAAACCTAGGGGCAATATGGTACTGGATTTTGAGATTGAAACACAGCACATCTTCTTTGTTTCTAAGCTTATAAAAAAAGCTATAAGTATAAAAATTAAAAAATCCCAAAATTAAAGTAGAAATTGCCCCGAAGTTTGCAAAACAGCCGTTTCACTAATACTTACCAATAGAAAAAATATTAATTTGCACAATAATCAACCAATTACTTCAAAACTTATACCAAACCACAAAGCATAAGTACTCTAGAGATTTATTTTTTCACTTATCATTCGATAACAGAACGTGACTCGTTAGAGAATCGATACAGGTAATAATCGAGTCAGAACAGGTATCAATTTCCGAAGAAACTCGATTATTTACGTAAGATCGCGATCGGATTGTTTAAACACGCACCATGCTTTATTATGTAAATAGCCAATGTATGTAACAGATAAATTGTATCTAATTCTTATTTTTGTTTTGTTAGATAAGTAAATATTTTTATTCAGGTTACGATTTGCAACAATAAATAAATGCAATGCAATACTGTGTATTTCTGTTGTTTATTCTACTCTAAAAAGAAGGATTTGTTTAATTTGTTTATTGCACATAACTATAATTACAATAACGGTACGTATTTTTATAACTGGCAACTAGAATCACTCTTATAATAATATTAGAATTACGACTATTCATAAGTGCCTAAAATGGTCTAGGTACATGACTAAAAATATTTTGATTTTGACAAATTACAATTTTTATTTTCTGAAATATACAATAAACAAAAAAAAAAGATATGATTGCTATTATTGTTCTATTTTTCATTTACTACAGAATTTGAACCTGCTACCTTCTGGTTAAATACTTTGTCGCGTCCGAAATTAGGTCAGAAGGGCATTATTATATAATAATATACTGAGAAATTTTATTTTTTTTGCTTGGCATGCGTAATTGCGTAATATAAATAAAAATTGTTAACTTAAAATTGTTTAAGTTAAGCATGATATTTTGGATATAAAAACACGTTCAAAAATAATCATTACTCTACAATCTAGCTGTACTCTATTTTTATCTATCACCTGCCACGTAAGATTGCAAAGATACAGCTCATACTAAAAGTTACTTTTTCCACCTTATATGACATCTGTATGACTTCCGTAACACCTGTTTTCCCATACAATTCCCATTATTTCCCATACTACACTCAGTGTTATTAATACATCAAATAAGGTGAACTGTAATTGGAATCGTACAAACAACAATAGCATATTGTGATCTGTTTCCATGCAGAATGTAAAACAAAAGAGTCTTTTCAGTTTTGATCAATTGTTTTTGATCTTCGCATGTCATGATATCCCCAATCTATGAAATAATAGTGCTAATTCTCTTGCACACGCTCAAAACTAATTTAGGACTCACTATCTCTCTTTCTAACAGAGATCATTAGAAAAGGATAGAAAACTTAGAGCTGTTAAAAGTTCATTTGCGTGTTATCAACGAGAGTTTAGTCGGCATGTCTTAGAGGTCTCGTCTGATTTCACGTCAATTGCAAGGACGTAGACTAATTTGACAGCTCTAATTTGATAGTTCAATTTGCTGTCCTTTTTCAATGGTGTTTATAAGACTAAAGAGTAAGACTAAAATTACTTAAGCTGGACGTACAAGAAAATTGGCACCAATGTCTATCTGTATTAAAAATAGATTACTAAAATGAACATCCAAATACAAGCATACTAAGGTATAGTTTTCTTTCTTTCCAGAATGCCAGCTACGTGATCAACAGACGATACTCGAAAGACAAGATGTCACCGGTTTGCCATAACTTCGTGCAAAATGCGTGGAAGAAGGACTTCTGCTCTAACTGCTTCAAGTCGCGCGAGGAACACGTCAAGCAGGAGCGGGTCACAGATGGCAGCAAGTACCTTGCCACGCCCTTCCAAAACAGAGGCACATTCTTCAAGAAAACACCTCCCAGCATACTCAAAATACACACAAAGAAAAAAAATAAAAGGAACGTCAATTTTCCCGAAGAAGTATGCAGTGTAATAGGGTTCGGAGGTGATGACTGGTCCGATGGGGAGGAATTCGAAATGTCAGAAGAAACGGAAGACGATGACACGTTCCCAGATACAGAGGAGGAGAGAGAACTCCACAGAATCACAAAAACGAACACAGATTTTAATACAGTAAAAGCTAATTTGTTGGCAGATTCTGGTCCCAAAGCGTACACGTCCTTAATGTTAGGCAAGGTTCAGAAAGATTCTGATGGCAAAAAGAAGACTCTGCTGGTATCTGTCACGCCTTTTGGGCAAGAGAATAAGCCCAATCATAAGTCACACGTTCGCAAGCCCGCCGTTATACATGTATCAGAAGCATCAGCTGAAGATACATCTAATAGTTATAAAACGAATATAATTTTATCCTCATACGTAAAAGAAACAGAAACAATAATAAGTGCAGACAGTACCAGTGGAACTATCTGCACGGAAAAGTCGTTGCTAGAAGAAATATCAGAGACATTAGAAAAAAATCGAATGACTAACGGAACAAGCCGACATTTAACGCAAAAGGATAATAACAAACCCACAGTTGTTGATGAAAAGATGAAAGAAAGTATGCAAGATGAACCTGATAAGAAGGAAATGTGTGAAATTAAAAAGAACAGTATTGTCAGACAGTTGCCGTTACAAAAAACTCACGAAAGACCAAAAGTAAACCTAAGTCGGTCAGAGTTTAAATTTTGTAAGATTAATATCGAGAGCAGTAGTGTTGACTCAGCTGTTAGCACTTTGAACTCGACTGCTAATAACTCGCTAGCGTCAGATGACGAAAGTTTTAGCGGCCGGACAGACTCAGACAATGATGATAGTGGACATTTCTCCGAAACACACAAATGCGAGGAGACTGTTAAGATAAAAGTATTCAGTGATACCGATAAAAATATTAAGATGTCACCGATTGGTCAACTTAGAAAGGTGGACGGACAAGCTAACACTGGCTATTCTACATTCCAAACTCCGATCATAGACATGCCTCCGATAATACCTAAACAGACAGATAATATGTTTTCGGCAGATGCCAGTCGCGAGTTGGCGGGCGAACCGGACGGCAGGGCCGACCCAGATGATGCCACGGAAGCGCCAGCGTTACCAAAAAGTCCTATCCCCACTCTAGACCCGCGACCGTCTTTCTTACATGGCATGATATCTGACATATTGCCCGCACACAAACCGGCTTTACCAGAAAAACCTAAGCTACCAGTCAAGCCAGTCATCAAACAGACAACAAAAAAAAGTATTATGACAACAAGTCATCAACAAACAAATATGTACATGCATACAAAAAAAGATGAAGATGCGAAAATTAAT
Organism: Protodeltote pygarga; assembly: GCA_936450705.2. Lineage (NCBI taxonomy): Eukaryota > Metazoa > Arthropoda > Insecta > Lepidoptera > Noctuidae > Protodeltote > Protodeltote pygarga. Next base: position 2,056,490 of record OW388257.2, on the reverse strand, counting down.
GGAGCACTAAGTGAAGAAAAAAATAATGAGATAACAGAAGTGCATGAGGACAAAGCTGAGCCGCTAATATATTATGCACAACCGGTATTGACTAAAGAGGACAGTGACACGTCGTTGAGCAGTCTCGGAAAACGTAAAGCGCCCACTCCACCTTTGTCGCCCGCGGTGGAAGAATATCCTAATGTGTACCAAAGAAACTCAGCCGCGTTTATAAAATCTGATGCACCCATTGTGAGAGAATTGGAAAAAAGGGAGAGAGCTACTGGGACTACAATAGGAAAAACGACACTTGTGGAAGAGCCAATTGAAGTGAAGAAAAGTGATGTAATTCCAGAACCAGCGCCAAGACGAAACATATCCTTATCCCACGACAACTTATTACTTGATGAAAAACGCAAAGGAAAGCTCAAGTTCTCAATCAAGAAGCTACTTCGGATAGGCTCATCAAAAGACCTGGATAAGAAGGAGCTTTCTGTTACAGCAGTAACAAAGATGACAAGTAAAGCTGAAGAAATCTACGATTTGACCCCGAAACCGAAACCGCGCCTAGTTATCATACATCCTTTGGACATAAACGGTTCTAACGGAGTAGAGGTAGTTAAAACGAATGGTGAAATTTCGGAAAGTTTGCGTCGTTTGAGTCACGATGACGTGTCGTCGATATACAGTGGTTCTAGTTCTGCGACAGAGCCGGAGACTCCTAAAGTTGTGAACAAGCCTCCGCCTCCGCCGAGGCAGTCGAGTGAGGAACAGAAAACCGTGACGTTTGTGCCGAAGCCAGCGCGACCACCGCCGCCGAAGTCAGCAGCTTTGCAAAAAAAACAAAAGCAACAGACTTGGTCTAGTGCACCGAAACAATCTGATAGTATTTATGCTAATTTAGGTAAGTCAATGCACTTCTTATTATCCTTTCTTGGCTTTTTATCCTTAACCGTAATACATTTTTTGTTATTAAAAAAAACTAAAGTGTTTCCAAAATGTTTAAAGCTACTAAACAAAAGAATCTATTCACAAACAGAAGAAAAAGTTTTACTTATTTTGTCTTTGCCTAATAAATAGATAATTATAGAAGAAGATTCTACGATAACAGTGCAGTGATAGCCTAGTGGTATGACCGTTGACTGGCAAGTCAGAGGTCTGAGGTTCGAACCCAAGGCACGCACTTCTGACTTTTCGTAAGTTGTGTGCGTATTATTAACTAATTATCACCTGTTTCGTGCCTCAGAAAGCACGTTAAGCCGTTGCAGTCGCTCCGTAAAAAAATGATATTCAGCTGTATCCAGTTAGATTAGAAGCCGGCCGCCAACAAAGTTTGGAAATAATAAGGCTAGGAGGATGATGATTCTTACAATAACATTGTAACTAAATAGATTTAATACTACTGTACTATAAAAAAAAAATGAAAAGATTCGACAGATATTGTTATGTTCTGGTCCAAGTGTTTATGCATTGTGAAATTATATGCAACGTAAGAGAAATCTAACGTTTTAAATTTAAAAAATAATTAATTAATTTTTAAAAGTCATATCAATTCATATTTATACATTTACTTTCTAAGTAAACATAACAATAATAACGTCACAGTCTTCATTTAACTAACAAATTATTCAATTTCTAGGAGAAATCAGATCAGCGCTTGCGCCGCGAAAACCGGAACGGACGGCAAGCATGCGCGAGAGAGAAGCGCGGTTGGAGCTACCCAAACGTAGGAATCAAATAGATGACGACAAAGACGAATTAGACGACGGACCTCAGGAGCTAGTACAAGCCACCAACGACCCTGTTATTCATAGTTACGACGATGTTTATAACTCTGCTAAATACGATGAAGAGAACTGTGATTCAGCGAAAAATAGCGACAGCGACTATGAATATGTGCACCACGCTAGATCCAGCTCACCTGAATGTGACTCTGCTATAAAACCAAGGGAGTCGAACTCTCAAAGAGTTGAAACGAGAAAGAGTGAGGAAAGTAATACCGAGTATCAGAAATACAACAATGGGATATTCAACAGAACTTCCCTCCCATACTGTGGTAGCGAGACTGAATCTGAAATCTACTCTCCTTATAGCTTTTACAGTTCCAATGATAATATGGATAGTCCTGGAGTCGGGAACGAAGATTATCAAAACGATCTATCTCCAAAAACGACTACAAATAAACTTAGAGTTAGGAAAGGGCGAAGCGTGGTGCATAAGAACTTGGAGGACAATTACGGCGCAGTCGTTATTGCAAATCACGAAGCGCTCGCGCAGGTTTTAGAACAGGTAAATATTATCTTGTCTTAGTAAACTTAGGTATTGCGTAAAACAGTAAATCGTTTTGTTTTGTTTGTACCGCAGCTGCAGTGTAAATGATTGAACTATTTGAGTGGAGTAAGCCTTGAAATTTGTCGTAGGCTAATTTAGATCTGAATTTATAATTAAATATCCATGCTCGGCTACCTTTTGTAAATTAAATTATGTTTTTATAACTGCAATACATTATTACATTATTATTAAACTCCTGGGTCGCACAAAGTGGTTATATCAATCTACTAATCTAACTACAAGCTCGCTCCCTTTAACTTAATTAACGTAATTCATCTGTATACTGCCCAAAAATGATGCTATAATGTAATACGTATTTTTGTTACGTATTAAAACATATCCCCATATAATTAATATCTTAAACTTCAGGTACAACAAAGTGCAACAATGCAACCATCTCTTCGAGGTCTGAAGGCCTGTACCAACCTCAGGTGGAATGACTTCGCGATCCAGCAGCCCAAGAGCACCTCCATCAAAGCTGGCAAGCGGTTCTTCTACCCAGCTATCTGGAACTCCAGCCAGGGGCCAGTAAACGTAACTTTAATGCTGTACAAAGAACAAATGGCATCGCAAATGGTTTGCCAGCAATCGGTCCAGCCGCAGACTTTGTGCTTGAATGCTATTACGGAGTTTTGTGATTTGGTGCCGTTGCAACAGTTTGGAGAAGAAGGAGAAGATTTGGTTCAAGGTTGGTACAAATTTATATCCCACTAACTGACTTTTACGCAGCTTCCTCTTGTGGTCCAAATTTAAATAAAGATCTAATTCTGAATAGAAACCACCAGGGACCCACTTAAACTCGCATAAAAGATTACATAAAAATTGGTCCAGCCGCTAGGAAGAGATACGCGGATAAACATTATTGGCAATAGATTTTTATTTTAAGAAACATTATTTTTATTTAAACTACTATTGGGAGCCTAATTCTAATTGGATATTTCTTTTTTTTATTTCATTTTCTACATTCTAATTCATTTTATGTATAATTTGGCTGTTGGCTTAACATTTCAAGCAAACATTGAAGGTGTGTTGGTTCAATCCGCACCCAATTCGCTCTTCTGAACGGAGCAGCGAATCATTTGATTCGGCGCTTAGTCGTCTCAGACATCTCGACTTCACGACGAAAGCAATACGCATACCATAAATTTTAATATGTAGTTCATCTAAATACATAATCCAATATTTATAACTAGTTCCTTATCTCAAACTGCTTGACCACTCTTATTGACATGGATTCCTTTCATAACCCAGATATTGAATAAGATTAATTCGTAACGATTATATTATGGTCACGAGCTTGGGGCTTTTTGTGTTGAAATCTGTGTTTTTGTGTTTGTTAGTCTAATCGGACGCAATGCAAATTAATTAGGTTATATAGGTACTTTCCAATAAAATTAGTCATGAATTGAAAACAGCACTGATAGCCTAGTGGTATGATCGTCGTCGACTGACAAGTCAGAGGTCTCGAGTTCGATCCCAAGACTCGCACCTCTGACTTTTCGTACGTTATGTGCGTATTATAAATTAATTATCAGTTGCTAAAACGGTGAAGGAAAACATCGTGATGAAACCAGCACACCTGAGAGATTTTTCAATGGTGTGTAAAGCCATGTCAGAGGCCTACGGGCGGTTTAAACTCTGACACCAGGTTGTTCATCAACCACACGATAAGAAAAAGAAGAAGAAGTCATGAATTGATGTTCTTTATCTTGCTTGACTATCGCATTTCTTTAGATCCGAAATCTTAAATTCTGTACTTACAAGTACCTAAAATAAAAATTAGGGCCCACCTTTTTGTTGTCTTTATCCAGGACGCGGGTATTATGAGAGAAGTCTAAATGTGGTATAAGAAAGACAGTAGAGTTCTGATTCTGCTAGTTGAGAGCTGTTATAAAAAATCACCTTTTTTCTTTTCCAGCAACGATAGTAGTGTTAGCTCACGCCCAAGTTGACACTATCCACTCTTACGGTGAGAGTCTCCAGGCGGCCGAAGGTTTAACAACTAAGGAGCATCAGTTGGTTCAAACTGAACAGATCCACGAAGCCATATTCATACTGCTACAGTTGATCAACGGGTTGAAATGCCTGCAAGCACGAGGAGTGGAAGAAATATCTGATTCTTTGACGTCTTTCATTACCTTGAAGGAGGTTCAACCCATGGTGTCTCATGGAAGCTCATTGAATCTGCCTTCTCCTGATGACAGGCTAAATTCTCTTTGGGCGCCGAAAACTAACTCTTATGGGAGACTATGCATATTGCAGGGGTAAGTTTTAAACAAATATTTTGACATGGATTTTTGCTTTGTCCCTTGAAATAATATCGTAATATTATCGTAATATTTAATAAGAAATTTGAAAAAAAAAACAGTTGTTTTTTCAAATTTCTTGTATGAAATAACATGTGCTAAAATATGTAAAAATTTCACAAAAAATAATATCGTAATTACCGCACAGTAATATGTGGTGCCGTGTGGTTTCCGGCCTAAGAATAGAACCACCCCAACTCATCCCGCGGGTGTCGTAACAAACGACAAAGGGAAAACTCTAAAGAATGGGCAGCAGCAACCAGACTTTACCAACAACAACAACTACTCTGTAATAGCAACCATCTGCTCAACTCATCTAATTCCATGACACTCTTAATTTTACAGCATCAACTTTTTTACTACCTGAATTCCACTTACAGAAATTTATAATAGATAGATCTCAAAGTTAATACTACCAAATTACGAAAGTAGTCTACCGTACTAGATGAATCCAGAAAGTTATGTCACTTGTACACATCATCAAAAGTAGGCTAAACTTGGGCCTAGACTCTATTTAATATTGACCTTTCTCGTTTCCAGATTGAGCGACGAAATCAACAACAAATCGACAGACGAAGGACATCTCAATTCTCTATGTAAATGTGCTATAAAAGCTACCGAAATCCTCCTACCGGGAGAGAAGCTAACCCCCCTTCTACGAGAAATACTTCACGAAGAACGTGCGGTCTCTTTGAACCAGGCCAAATCCGTCCTGGAGTTCATGTTATGGGGACCTTTGGATGTTGTCCAAGGGGTTCCAGTTGAAGAAAGGGAGCTGTCTTTACAAAGATGGCTGGACCTCGAAAGGGCCACTGTCTTGCATGGCCTGGTAAGGACAAGGGTCCATCTAAATGCATTTGAACAACTCCACCTAATGTTTTTGGTCCGATCTACGACTAAAGCCATGTGTGATGCCTCTGTGCTCCTCGAAAAAGCCAATGTTTATTAATATTTGTAAATTTTAAGCATTATTCTTAATTCTTATGGTGACCTCTATACGTTTGCTCTTTTCGATTCTGAAAAATTTTGTTTAAATTATGTAACTTGGTTTAATTAGTAATGTATTTTCTGTTTAATATTTAAATTCTGGTGTCGATTTAAAAGTAATTTAATTTAAATACTTGCTGTCTTTTTCCTTCTTATGCCAGTAGTAAAGGATAGCATTATTATTTAGTACTTTGTCATTTGAAAATTGACACCTTTTACGTAAAGAGGCATCTTTATTGTAATTAGTATAGTAGGCACCTGAAGACTTGATACTTTAGATTGTTGAATTTAGTTGTTGATGGGACATGATTGGAAAAATAATTTTGATATTTAAAACACTGTTAATATTAAAGATAATTATGATATTAAAATGAGATTGATTGAATATTATTTAAAGAATGTTAACTGCCATTATGGGACCAAGGTGTAGACAGTAATTTTAATCAGTTAAAATGAAGTTGTAATATAATTTGAAGATAAACTTGAAGACATTTTTATTAGAGAAGTATTTCAGATAACAAAATATATATCTTTTGTAATTCAAAAATGGCTGATTATTAATCTAAACATACTTTAAAACTATAATTGTAACCAATCCAGCTCCAATTAATGTCTAATTAGGTGCCAATGAATAGAACTGAAGGTATATACTCAAACGAATGCTCCGGTGCCTTATATTTGTATAATAAGCTGTATAATATCAAATGTAATTTATATTATAACGAGCTCTGCAAGTGTAGAGTTCAATTATTGTACCCTTGTAAGAATTCATCGAATATAAAAATACATATTTCTTACTATATTTTGTTGTTTTATTGTTTTTAACCCCCGAAGAAAAAAGAGGGGTGTTATAACTTTAACGTTTGTGTGTATCTGTGGGACTGTAGCATCGTAGCTAACAAATGGACGAACCTATTTTGATTAAGTTTTTTTTATTTAATTGAGGCTAAAAAAAATGAATCGGGGGTTTTCAAATTTTTTATTTATGCTTGTTCACTTGTGTCATATTTACTTTTAAACTTTCGCGTTGCATGATTAATAAAACTGGTGTGACCCGAGGATTTTGCATAGACGGGTAGATGAATATCTATTATCTACCCCACATTCAGAATGACATCGCTGCGCTGCGACAGTCTTCGCGTGACCACGAGCAGTGTAACCTGCTTGAAACGTCGGATTAAATAAAATAATATAATAAGTTTCTTCTTATCGCCACAAGACTGCTTAAATTTTTCTCGACCAATATGTGGCAAGCTCAACAGCCATCCGAGTTCCTGCCGGGTATGTCCTTCACGGCGTCTGGTATTCCGGCAGTGGGCCTTATTGCCATAGTTGGCGCTGAAAAGTGCCGTTGAAGTTGGGGTCGACTATGATTCTGAGTTTGGGTCATTGTGGTGAGGACGTGAGGAGATTAGCCTAGATTCTGTGTTACCGAATGTAGCTGCTTCCGGGGTGCGCCACGTGGAGGCTCTCTTCAATGAGGTATGTGTACGTTAATCCCCATTTTACACCATTTCTATGTCTAAAGCGCAGTAAATAGTCTTGAAGAATAAGGTTTCTAAGGAAAGAAAAATTGGACACTGAACTTACAAATGGGAGTAAAGCCGCAGAAAAAAGCTAGAATACCTCTTACCTGGCGCGCTATAAACCATTTTACAAGCTTTTGTTTAACTTGCAATGGTTGTTTGTTAGGGTGGAATCTTGCTGAGCGGGCCTACAGGCAGGCACTGGACGGGGCTGCGAGGCGCGTTTGCGGTACCCGGACCCGTCCGATACAGTGCTAGGAACACGCAGGGGGAGACGTTTTTAGTGGGTGCGAGCCCCACATAACCGTATGTCCTCGGACGTGCGGTATGCGGAAGGCATTTTTTTACTCCCCCCGGCCACAAAAAAAAAAAAAAAAGGGTGGAATCTTGCAAGCTTAATTAGAACCACTTCCTTTTATGCTACGGAGCTGAATTTTTGCATGTTAGTTTAGTTCCGATGACAATGCATTTTTATGGTAACCATGACTTGAATCGACATCTAGTATTAGCTCCAGATAAAGGAACTCTTTAACGGTCAACAGCTCAGATGCAATTTTATGCATATATAGGTACATTCAGTTTTGTTATTCCAATATAAAAGGTTGGTTAAAAACGTTGTTTTTGTAAAAACTTATTTAAAATCACCCGTGACACGGGTGCGAATCATGTGAGTAGAAGAAAAGCACATAAATAATTTCTAATAGTTTATTGTCTCAGCTTAGCAAAAAAATTCTAAGTACTACAACTAAATACTACATAATATTTCACTGGTTAATCTTAACAATGCTCTTTGAGAGGCTGTAGGCACTGTGTAAAATAATCATTTTGTAAGGCGACGCCAGTCTACAAATGAAAATGCACTTAGGAAAAAAATAGTTTAAAAAATCGGCATTTAACGACTGCGATGCTAAATAGCATTTAAGCGACTTCACCTTTTTATTTTGCATTGAATTAATTACTGACATTTTTACAAAGCATTTATGTGAACGCTTTAGTTCCAATTTTTTGTATAAAGAAAATACCAATTACAAGATACTGACGTTAAATTCAAGACAAGTCATTGTTCACTTGGTACTAGCATCGTGCAAACATGCGCCAACATATACCTATCAATAACAAGTCATGTTAGTACTGCAAGCGCAAACTTATTACCGGGCTGAAGTTAGGGTTGCTACACACATAGTCTATTGGCATATTCGGTTCGGTATTTTCGAAGAAGTCCCGATTAAATTTCTTCTAAAATACCGAACCGAATGTGCCAAATCGACTATGTGTGTAGCAACCCTTAGGCTCTCGGACTATTCTCGCAATATGCGTATTCGCATCTCTTTCATCCTCACTAGCTCAGTTACAACCAGCCTCTTGTCACCATCTAGTCCCCAAAATGTGTACTTCGCCGTTCGTGACTTACTTCAGCTCGGCCGAGTAAGTTTGCGCCTACTGTACCAGTTCTGGGTCATTGTAAACTAGCCTTTAGTAAATTACTGATTTTTATCTTATGGTACAGTCGACCATAATGATGTAAAAACGTCTTTTTAAAAACAGGCAGTGAAAAACTCTTTGTAACATGCCAAATTAGTTTACAGTTTCTGACCTTTCCAACAAAAATAATAATTTATTAACAAAATTTCGTATAAAAAAATACGTTCCCTCCAATACTACAAATAAATTACAGTTCCGATATAAATTATACACAAATTGCAATATAACGCAAAAACATTATAGGTAAATAATATCAACATTTCTGTAACATTTGAGCGTACAATATCGCTTTGGACTTAAATCTTTCCCATAATATTTGATACGACATTGGTATTAGTTAAGTGCACAACGTCACACAACCACAGAATACAAAAAGGAACGTCATTGAAATGAACTAAATTTAATGACCTTCATTCAATTAACTTTATTTTATAATATGCTTTATTGAATGATCCTTACGTAACATTGCCGTACGCACTCACACATAGAAATGCATCTGTAATAACACGTTATACTGAGTCGACATTCTGTATCAAACGATCTTGACCCTTAGAGTATATAAGAAAATATAGAGCAACCCTATAGAAGTATGAACTGTGAGCACGGGTATGAACAACGCGGCCGCAACACGAGCTCCGTTTGCGATCATACCTTGATCGACTGCGGTTCAACTAGGCTCCACGAGCGAAAAGGTTACATTTTAGATATCATGGTTAACTGCTGAGTTAAATTTTGAAAAACATCTAGAAAACATAATTTGAAAAAATGACGCTTTAACATTTGTATAGTGAGACCTGCTTTCGCTCCGCACAAGGCAATGTGGTTGACGTTATCACTCTATATTTTCTTGAAAACTCTATGTCTTGACCACACTGGTCTTGTCTTTTTTTATGTCAATCATGTAACGTACAAACTTCTCTGATTTTATAGGAAATGGGATAGAATGCAGGCCCAGGTTTCGCCTAAAAATCGATTAATCTTAGAACTAATTTACCAATATCGCATCAATTTTTAAAACAGAACGTTATAAAACGCAACACAAATCATACTTCACTTACAATCAAATGATATTTTGATATGATCATTTAATGATATAATCATTGAGCTTAATTTAATGTAAATTATAAGAACAAGCTGGCGTTGTGGCAATTGGTAATTTAAAATAAAATCATTTTATAAAATTTATTGTAAATAATTACGTTTTTGAGAACACATTTTCCCGGCTGTTCATTGTAGATCTTTGACAATCGTTACCGGTAGTCAGAAGCCCGAAAGTCTGACAACCAGTCTTACCAAGGGGTATGGTGTAACTCAGTATCTGGGTTGTGGAGGTCTGATAGGCAGTCGCTCCATGTAAAACACTGGTATTCAGCTGCATACGGTAAGACTGGAAGCCGACCCCAACATAGTTGGGAAAAGGCTAGGCAGATGATTTTCTATTTGAAGAATATATGATTTATGGTCGACTATACAATAAAAAAAAAACAAAAAATTATACTGTGTTCTGGTTCAGAGAAAATAAAAATAGCTAAAACGTTTTTATAACTCGATATAAATATAAATGTAATATTTTTTCATGCCGGCGACTATAATTATATATATAATTCTCGAACTAATAAAAAAAGGCTGCTATTTCTGTTAAATATTACCAATTGCCACTACCCAATACAGCACAAAGGACTAGATAATAAAATACAAAAAATGCGAATACATTAATTTCCTTAAAATAAACGCAATAAGCAATATTAAAAGCAAGCGAATCGGAATGTATACAGCACACATAAAATCAATTAAAAATAATTCCTAAACATTCCTATTAAAAAAACAGATCTTAATTTCGCAGTAGTTAAGCTTAAAATATAATTGTATACAAAAATAAAGATTTTTTTTTTCGATTTTAAATAATTATAAGTAGGTACAAAAAAAAATTGCCAAAATTGTATAAAAAGAACTTCGCATTAATTAAAAAAACAAATCCCTTTTGCAGAAAATTCACATTTTCTTTTCATATATATTTATATGTATTACAATATTAAATATACATAGGACGTTTTGGTTTTGGTCGGCGAAAGGGAAAAAATATAACTTACTTTTAAAATGTAATTAATTAGAAAATAATTGACTTTAAGATTGATCAACGAAATTTTTAAATACTAAAACAATTCTCATTGACTGGTACATGTTCACTTTCTAATATATAATCGACTTCTAACAACATTTAAGTAAACATTCAAGATCAAGAATAATGAATTTTACAATACTTTATTTATTTTATTCTATTTTTAAAAGCTTTAATTTATTAAATTAAAAATACATTTTGAACGTTAGTTGTCCGTTATAGTAAAAATATTACTTTACTTACTTTCTGTTTCACCGGCTATGTGAACTATTACTATTACTAATGTAATAGGGGGCGAGCCTATTGCCATTAACATGTCACAATTCCAGATTCCGTGCTGCTATTGAGAATTTATGAAAAAACCCAATAACACTTTTCCCGACCCGGGGATCGAACCCAAGACCACCACCTTGCTACCACTCGACCAACGAGGCAGCTTAAATAATCTCGCAAAATATTTTCAATTTCCATAGTCTTTTAAGAACCAAATAAAATAATATTAAAAAATCTTTTTGTAAAATTGATTATTCTTGATCATTCCTTTTTATTCTTATAATACTAATCTTCACTTATGACGCGTATCTAGTCACTTTAGAGTCCCTTATTGAAGTAAACGTATTCTGGTGGTTTACCACCTGTGTTCTTAAGAATTTCTTCATAGTTATCCTTCTCGAAGCGTTTAATTGTATCTATTGACAGTTTACTGAAAAAAGAAAACAAAAATTTTTACCCGACTGCGCCAGAAGGATGGTTATATTCTTGCTAACTGTAAATTTTTTTGAAAATCTGTAGATCGGGATAAAAATTCCATAAAAATTATGGATAGTCTCCTAAGACCATTTTCGTGAAGCTACAACGGATTATGTACTTCCCTTTACTGCCCCGCTGAAAGTTTCCACCCTTTATATTACAATAAAAATACAGGAAAAAAATCTGAAAATAATTCAAACTAACCTCAACGTTTCGGACAAATTTTATTGATCGTGGTCACAGATAGTATTCTTCAGAGACCCGAAATAATATTATGAATATAATTCACGACAATTTAATAACTTCTACAAGAACAATACTTATCTTATTGAATAATTTTTAAAACTGGCAGCACTTTCAAAATTCAAAATTTAAAAGGATAAATAAAGGTCTACACTCACCATCTTTGTGGGAAGATCGCACAGGCAGTCGGCACCATGAATGTCAGGCTGAAATTAAAAAACATAATCTAAATACGAATAGGGGAGATACAAAATAGTTAAGTACCATTTTTATTTCTCGATGTTTTTAATTTAGCAGTTATTGACAAGCTTTTTAACTTCTATCGATAAAAAAAAAAACGAAAAAAAATACGGGTTGAATTACGAGTTGTGGTAGTATTAGATTAGCCTTGACGAGGTAAAAAATAATAAAACAATATTGTGGCTTTATTATGAGCCTGTCGTTTAATATGAGCGATCCCTTGCATGAATGTACTAAAAACACCAAAAACCGCTCTGATAAGTGCTACGAAGAAGAATATGAGCCCACTTAAAGTTAGGCCAAGTCAAAGGGCGTAGGTTCAAAACCCAGGCACGCACCTCTGACTTTTTGGATTCATGTACGTTTTAGAAATTAATTATTAGTAGCTAAAACGGTGAAGGAAAACATCGTGAGGAAACCAGCACACCTGAGAGATTTTTCAACGGTTTGTAAAGCCATAACAGAGGCCTATAATATAGGTTTATAAATATCATACGATAAATACTATACTATTTCGTTTGATTTTTTTTAAGTGAACCAGATATTTTTAGGTCAGAGTCTCTGGTTTACCTCTAAATTGTTTCTGATCTAGAACCCTAGAAAAAATTAGTGATATACTTACAACATGCCGACAATTGCTGTCTGTATGCCGATATGGCCCCATTTGATCCTCTGCATCCAAGGTTTAGGCTCCAAACGTTCCATGATGACTGGCAGTAATAACATGCCTGGTGCACACATTACGATCCTGAAAAAATAAGTAAAAAAAAAATTATGAATGATGTGACTGACTGACTGACAGACATCGCACGCCTAAATTGATAATCGGTTTAAGCGTGAAAATAAAGGTAACAAACTTACTTAAGCATTTATAATATTAGTTAGCATTAAAAGTAGTGATAGCCTAGTGATAAAACCGTTGACTGGTAAATCACAGGTCTCAGGTTCGAACCCAAGGCGCACCTCTGACTTTTCGTAAGTTATGCGCGTATTACAAATTAATTAACACCTGCTCCGTGCTTCGAGAAGCACGTTAAGCCGTTGGCCTGGTTGTCATAAAAATCTTTGACAGTCGATATAGGGAGTCAGTACCCTCATAAAGTCCTGAAAACTGATCTAACTATAGGATATCTTATCCCTTTGGGTTACGGGGGTCAGACAGGCAGTCGCTTCGTGGAAAACTAGTATTCAGCTGCATCTGTAGTGCGAGCAAGGATCTTTTTATCGAAAGCTTATCGAAAATATATCTATATTAAACGTCAAATTTGACACATTTTGATGAACTTTATGTCAATCTTGACATTTAAAATTGATAAATATTCGATAAAAAGTCGACAAAAACTTCCATGCTCGCACCCCTGGTTAGATTAGAAGCCGACCCCAATAAAGTTTGAGAATAATAAGGCTGGTAAGATGAGTTAGGAAGTCAGGATTCCATGCTTAAACTTACCTAGAAGTGACAACTTGCGAGATGCCTTTGGCAGGCGCAATCTGAGACTTGCCTATAACTTTACCGTTCTCATCCGTTACATCCAATCCTGTAAATTAATTATTTAAATTATAATTTTCTTGACATCAGAATAGTTAACAAATTTGGATTAAGAATGTAGGTGCCATTTTGGACAAACCCACATTTCTATAGAGGGCTAAGGATAGGAGGACTTAGCTCCCTTTAATTCCCTACACCATTATTGACGGTCTGATGGTCTTAACTGCTATTTGCAGAGCTCACCCAATGCGCCCCACTATTGTGCGCTCATTGGAGGTATTTGCCCATAATCGCCACGCTGAGCAAGCGGGTTAGCAATCGCAGTAGTAGATGATTGCTGTTACATAGAAGGATGCTGCTGTCCATCCTACGGATCTTTCCCTTTGACGCTTCTTACGACACCCGCGGGACCACACGGCACACCGTTTTCCCATTTAAAAAAGGCAAAGTCATTAGCGTCTACTAACTGTGCCATTCCGACTAACCTCTTTCAAAAAATTACCCTTCGCTACTACTGTGACACTTACGAGTACACTTAACGTTGTAACTAATTAAAGCTATTAAAAATTTTGCCTCTACGTCAAATATACATACCTAGTAGGATTTCATTCTGCCTCATTAATGGAATGTTTACCCAGTTGGCGGCCGCCACTGCCACGAATGGCACGAACCTCTGGAAACAATACAAACATCATTCATGGATCTTTTTGTTATATCAACATGCATAACCTAACCTAACTGCAGAGGGCTGGCTTGTTCTCTGGTCAAAGAATTTGCATTTCCATTCAACGGGGCAATGTTGCCAGTCTACTGGGCACTTTGCCGGTTGACAGTGAAGCGGAGGAGTATTTCGACGCATAATAATTTCCCGTATTTTTTTTAACCCCCGTTGCAAATAGGGGTGTTATAAGTTTGACGTGTCTATGTGTCTGTCTGTGACATTTCAGCTCCCCAACTGTAGTTGTAAGTGACCGTAATTTTATCGTAATTTTTTAAATTTGGATTATGTTGTTTATTTCCTTGCTTGTACGAAGAAAAGGATTGTTTAGCTTGTTTGTGAGCGGTACGACAATTACTAATGTTGAGCTATTACATCCCTTGCCTGCGGCTCGGGATATTTATCTCCCTCGATAGTAATTCTGTACTTACCGCTCTTGATTAAAAAAACACTATTTAATGTAGTCATCTATTGTTCATTCATTGATATGCACAATTTTGGTTACATTTTATTTTATTTCAATATTCCAGAGTTCTTTCAACCCTACATGTTTTTAAGACGGCTACAAATCGATGGAATTAGGCACACAAACGAAGCCATGTGTAAAGTTTGTAGATAATAATTACATCACAAAAATCGATAACCTCATAGAATTTATTAGAATGTACTTTGTACATTAATAGATCTAATATAACTAGGGATTAAGTTCTAAATAGATAATTTAATCTTGTAGTATAAAAAAGATAAGTACCATATAATTTACAAATATGATAATAGTCAATGGTGTCAATTCTAAAGTGGCAACTGAAATGTTGATCCAAAATTAAACATAATAATTATGCTATTTGATTTTGTCATCCTCCTAGTCTTATTATTCTCAAACTTTGTTAGGATCGGCTTCTAATCTAACCAGAACTTCTTATCGTATGATTAATGAACAAGCTGGTGTCAGAGTTCAAACCGCCCGAAGGCACCATTGCAAAATCTCTCAGGTGTGCTGGTTCCATCACGATGTTTTCCCTCACCGTTTTAGGAACTGATATTAATTTATAAAACGCACATAACTTACGAAAATTCAGAGGTGCGCGCCTTGGGATCGAACTCGAAACCTCTGACTTGTCAGTCGACGGTCATTCCACTAGGCTATCAGTGCTATAAACTCTAACCAGATGCAGCTGAATATTAGTTTTCTCCGGTTCGACTGCTTATCTTATAACCCAAAAGGATACGATATTCTAAAGTTAGATCAGTTGTTAGGATTACATTAGGGTACCAACTCCCTATATAAATTGTCAAAGATCTTCATGACAGTCTGGGCTAACTTAACGTGCTTCTGAGACACGAATCAGATGATGATGTATAATACGCACATAACTCACAAAAAGGCAGAGGTGCGCGCCTTGGGATCGAACCTGATACCTCTGACTAGCTAGTCAACGGCCATACCACTAGGCTATTACTGCTTTTAAAGCAAAATATTTAGAAAATTAATAGTAAATAATTATTAGTACCTATCATTTTAATCCATCATGTAGATAATATAAGTACTTAAATACATGTGTAGATATCTGATACTATCTTTATTGCAGCTAATAAGTCATTATTACTCTAAGATAAGAATATTGAGCCGATTCAAGCGTCAATATTTACTTACATATTAATAATAGGCGGATGTTAGGGGAAGCGCAGAGATGGGACACTCTAGCTAGAAGGACATACACTGACCTCATTGGTGATGACTCAGGTGGAGGGACTTTGCCCAGTAGGTCGCAGGTTCAAATCCCGCTCGTAATCGGTTCTTTTTTTTTACAAAAGTCGAACTATAATGTTCGCTTAGTATGTATAAATACTTTTCAAAGTTTAAGTAGGTAATTATAAAGTTTTCAATTCTTAAAAAAAGTTTTTTTGTTTGTGAATTTTTATACATTGGTATAGCACATGTTAGCTTATTGAATATAACTAGGTATGTATTTAATCAGAAAATTTTTGAAAAAATCAAAATATATATTTTTATAATATTTTTTTTATTTTTTATTGTCATTAAATAATAATTATAGATATATTTTTTTAAGTTTACAAATTCGTCCTTTTACAGAACGTATTAATTTTTAACTTGTTTTCTTTTGACGTTGCGTTATTTTTTTTTAAATGTTATACATAAAGATATATAATAATAATATAAACTTACAGCAAGAATAGGATTCTTAGCGCGCTTCTGTATGCTAAACTTGAAGATGAGCGCAGTGGTCATCGCGGCAGACGTAGCGGACAAATACGCCACCCCCATCTGCGTGGTCGTGAGGGGGGAGTTCGCGTTCCGGTTGGTGTAATTCACCAAAGCGTTGAACGACTGGTTCACCCACTGCCAGAAGACTACTGCTACTGGCGTTCTGTGGGGAAAAGTTATTTATTTATTAAATTCTATATTGGACACTAGCCGAGTCGTGATAGCCTAATGGTATGACCTTTTGACTGACAAGTCAGAGAGAGGTCTCGGACCTCTGACTTTTCGTAAGTTATGTGCGTATTATAAATTAATTATCACTCTTCGTGCCTCAGATAGCACGTTAAGCTGTTGGCCCTGGCTGTCAATTGTAATTTTGACAGTCGTTACGGGTAGTCAGAAGCCCGAAAGTCTGACAACCAGTCTTACCAAGGGGTATCGTGTATCCCAATAACTGGGTTGTGGAGGTCTGATAGTCAGTCGCTCCATGTAAAACACTGGTATTCAGCTGCATCCGGTAAGACTGGAAGCCGACCCCAACATAGTTGGGAAAAGGCTAGGCAGATGATGGGTTCTATATTGGAAACATACAGTACGGAAACTACGTAAAACACTCGAAAACGGCACACTCGTACAAACATGCGTAACAACGCGTCGTTAATACTGCGGGTACCGCGACATTCGCTTAGGAGTCTCGTTGTTACGCAATATTACGCATGTTTGTGTGAGTGTGCCTGTGCCATCTATTCTACACGATTTATGACACAACTCATAAAGATATATTACGCTAGTGAATAAAAACAAATGATCTTCGTATTACAAAGACCTAATTGACTAGCATAAACATTTATCTTAGCCTCGTTAAAATTCATAAAGAACTCCACATATTGTAAAGAATACATAATTAGCTAGATAGATAAAACTTTAAACGCACAATTATGGTTATTTGAACTAATATTACAAAGAGAAAACATTTTGTTTAAACTTTTTGTTTAAACAAAAAGCAAAAATAAAGTCTAATTTAAAACAAAAACTGGACAAGTGTGAGTCGGAGTCGCACACCAAGGGTTCCCGTAAAAAATTGAAAAGAAAACATTGTTTGTTGGAGAAAAACATTGGTATGGAGACCCCCTTTAATTATTAACTTTATTTTATTTTTATAATTAGTTGTTATAGCGGCAATAGAAATACATTATCCGTGTAATAATTTTAACTGTCTAGCTATCACGGTTCATGAGATACAGCCTAGCCAGGACAAACGGACGGACGGACAGCGGAGTCTTAGTAATAGGGTCCCGTTTTACCCTTTGAGTATGGAACCCTAAAAACTGTGTTGACATGCCATTGACCGTACAACTATCTCCTTCAATCTTTATCCCAAAAATAAATGTTATAAATGTCCAGTTTAATCTTACTGTAAAGCTATTAAAATTCTTTGGCAACACAATACTGTGACGTATTTCATTATGCGCATGAGTTGGTCTTATTTGAAAGTAAATCTGCCCTGGACCGTTGCCATAGGTGTCCTTTGAATTTAATTTGGTATAATTTTCCTGAATTTATACAGTTTTGTGTTTTTTATTTAAGCCTCTTGTACAGACGTAGGAAGATTACGTGCGTAGATTCATTTAAAATCAAATCGTTAAAAAAAAATTATAATAACTAGCTTTCTCGCGGCTTTGCTCCATAAAATTGGCTAAGATTGGGGGGCTCTCTCAGGAGGTTCCCGAGAAAAAAAGGGTCTTGACCGACAGACAGACAATGAAGTGTTAGTTCCTTTTTTCAGGTATGGAACCCGAAAAATTAGGAATTAGGATTATATAATTAAGAAAATCTATAGTTTATAAATTACCTGTACCACTGCAACATAGCTCCTGTAATAAGGCAGCCTCCAGGCATCTGGAAGGACATTCTTCCGAACACATTCTGTAGCTCCCCACTATCGGGGTGGAAAGCCGACTCATACAACTGCTTCGCTCGCACCAGCTGCTCGTATTTCGTACCCGATGGCTCTTGGCCTGCTCTAGGAAATAAAATTAAATCATTTAGGTACTTAATTTATAATTAGTACTTCAGTTTTCTACAATTCGCGCGTCATAGAACCTAAGGGACTGTCTCCACGGACAAATATTTCGTGGGATTTTCTAACAGTCTGTCAACTATGACATTGCTATTTCAAGACAGCCTCGCATAGTTCATCGCTGCGATTCAATTGTCCAAAGAAATGGTCACTAAAGCTCATTTTTGCGCATAGTTCATTAAAGTATGCGGTAAAGTATATAAATCTGTTTCTCCATATCATCTGTCTGTAAGGATTGGACAATGGACGTTCGAATCCGCAAATTGGATATTCCATAAAATAAGACATTCTGCTAATTGGACATTTCGCCAATTGGAAATTACGCCAATTGGGCATTTTATTTACAATGGTCGATCGAATCCGCAAATTGTATATTCAATAAATTAAGACATTTTGCTAATTGGACATTTCGCCAATTGGATATTACGGCAATTGGGCATTTTGCGAACTTTGGGCTTATTACGAATTCTGGACATTTTGCGAATTGGACATTTTGAGACTAAATGCCAAATTTGTTGCAATTACTTTAGTAGTTAAGGCCTATAGACCAACACCCAACAGACGGAACTGAGGGAACCTCAATAATAAGTACTTCTCCAGCTATATAATTGAATCGATTTCATTGTGGAATCCAATACACAATTTTGTGTATGTGTAGGTATTTCCATTCAACAAAGTTCGTTTATTTTCCGTACGCGTGTAGGTATGAGCCGTCTCGTCATGGACACAATCGCGACAAAGTCATAAAATCCCTGTATCAAGATTCGCATTGAACATTAACGTGAAATATATTTCTAATACACAAATGCAGATGCCGATAAATCTGAGTAGAGTATATACAGAATAATTGAAAAAATACTGAATCACCAGATCATTCACTGAATGAAACCGGATCGTTTTAGCACGAACTTTGTGTTTTTTTTGTATCTGTTTTTTTATGCCAGCCCCATGGGCAAAGAATATATATTATTACTTCGTAAAGAAGCGACAATCTCCTCCCCCCGCAAATTAATTGTCCCCCGCATCTGCCTGCATCGAAAGACTGAAGAAAGGGTGAAACAGAGCGGGAGCGCGGCTTATGTTATCGCGTTGTCCTTTTCCCGCTCCCTTGTAGTAGAAGGTAAGCTATTATACGAGCACGTTTCTATGACGTATCGGGGGAGTGCCATGGGTAACATCAATTTATTTAGGTTCTACAAAAAATAGTTTTCTTCCTCATCCTCATTAATTTGATCATCTTTCTTTCATATAGGTATACCTAGCCTTATAAAATGAAATAAATTCCCAGACAGGACATGGATGTTGGCTGCACTTAACTAATATTTAAACCACCATTGTATAAAGTTACATTGGACATCAGCTGACTTCTCAAGGCATTTTACTGGTCACATTCCACCAATAAATGTATAAAACTTTCTGGTTTATTGCAAAACACACAGGGGTGAAGATCGAACACTGATTAAATGATAAAATTTCCAGAAAGTAACCAGAATGCAAACTGAAATTTTATATTATGCAAGAAATCACATCAGTGTCTTCATTCTTGTGAAAGAGAGAATATTAGTATGATTAAATTCATAATACTTACTTATATTTTAAATAGAGTTCCTTAGCTGCATGCAACTCCTGCTCAGAAGCAAGAGATAAGAGAGGGTTTGAAATGAACGCAAAATGCTTGAATCTGCCCACAAAGGTGTTTTGGTCCCACAGCGGCTGAGTTATGTCTAATCTTTTTTCCGTGGCCATTTCCTGTAATATTCATTCTATAAATATTCCTGTCCTTGACCTTGTCTGTGCAATTCTGCATGTCATTTTATCGCTATGCTGCATAATTGTGTTCAAGATATTTACGGGTATCTATACCTTAATGTTATACCTAATTACTTTTATAAGTTAAAAATGTGCATATAGGTAGTAAACTGAAATAATAAATGGAAATAATAACAAAAGGTGTATGTAGGAACCGTAGTAGACCTGGTGTTTTGTAGTTTCTGCTTACCCCCATGGGAAAAAGGTATTTAAGTATGTAGGTATAAAATATTAAAAGCAGACATTAATTTTAAAATGTCTTTCATAGGCAATATCAGGAGGGGCACGGGGCGGCCTGGATTCACCAATTCAACTTGCCAGAACATTTTATTAACCCTCTCTCCCTGGGCCTAAAGTATGTTTCTCTCCCCTACCTCTAAACCAAAAGCTGGGCACGCTCATGAAGTATACTCTACATATAAATAAATGTGACAGGAAATAAGATGAATTAAAATTTATAAGTATCATTCATTCAGGCCTATTCACATCTATAAAAGAACGTAAATATTGAATGTGAAAAACCATTTTGTTATGTAATTATAATTAGGATACTAAACCATTTACACACTACTTATTGGTCAGAGGAGAGCCTTAGGGCGGAGTGGGTTTTCCACCATTTTTATTTAGATAGGTACCTAGTTTAAAAAAATGTGGACCAGCAAGGTTCTTTAAAAAAGGTATGTAGATTGATACCTTAGAGACAGAACATACTATTTCTAATGCCTAATTGTTTTATTAAATTTAGAAATTATTTCTTACTATTCTTCATAAATAACATGTTTTTTCAACATGATAAATAACACGTCCAGCTAATACCTAAGTCAATACGAACATTAAAGTGGCCAGACAACAACTAATTACCATTTGAAGGCCTTGAATATACGCTAGATAAATAAAACCATGACAAAAACAGCGACTAACAAACCAACAAAATAATAAGCAAATTAAAAGAGAATGGATTATATAACTAAAAATGGGCTGGGAATTTCAATTTATAAAATACAGATGAAGAATAATACTTACTATAATTTGTAGGTGTTTCTTGAAAAGCAAAATTTGATGTTATGTTTATTGTTACCTACAGTAAAAAGCTTAAAAAATCAAATTTGCAGCGCGAGACGAGGGACGAACGCAGCGACGCAACGCGCAAACCGGAATTCTGATAAAAAATCAGCTGTCAATTTGACACTAAAATGTCAACTAAAACTTCTCATTCTACGCAGAATTGCTTCATGATTTTTGAATCGAAGCAATTTCTCGACCTTTCGTGAATATTTTCCATATTAATTAGGAAAGGATTATTGAATGCTACATTAGGGTAAAAGCATCTAATTATCTTTTTAGTATTCTGAGTCGAACAGTAACCCCGTATTTTCAAATAAAGCTTAGTTCGAGATCGTCCCCAACACAATGATTTTCTTCTACTGCATACCGTAAATAATATCATTACCACAATGATAATAAATAATTTACAGTGCGACTTGCGAGTGTGAGTTTCCATCAAGGACACTGTCTTATGAAATTGGATTGGGTAAAATGAAAAAAGAAAAAGAAAATAAAATAAGTAAAAGAAAACCGAAGAGAAAACCACATCTAGGTTTATTTCAGGATCCGGACACTGTCCGGATAGTATTTTGGTCTGGTCTATGGATTTTTGATGAATGAAAAAGAAGATATGAAGTCTACAAAAATTTAGTCTATGATTTAACAAAATATGGCGGCTGACTTAGCAACAGCCGATATGACGATTCAAAAGAATTCTCAGATTTTAGTAAATGTGGAAGAAGCTCTAGCCGATTTAATTGTTGTTTCGTATTGCACTGATAATAAAAAGTTCCAAGGTGTGCTTTTGGACTCTAATAAAGGGTAGGTATTACAGATATAATCTAATGTGTCCTTATCGATTTTTGGAAAAACCTTTCTTTATTTACACTAATTCGCCTGTATTTTTACAGTAATTTGCCTTTTGGTGTGTATAGCCTCCACCCAGCATTTACAAAACAGGCTGTATCTAACGATGAGAGCGACAAATTACATTCCGCTAATCAAAGGTTCACTTACCAAGATCCCCAACATGAGGTTGAAAACTCACAAAGACCTAAGAAGCCTGCTTTTAAAGCAAAACAGCAGCAAAAGATGACCGTCCGACTAAGACCTCGGAAGGTTTTATGTTCCAATTGCCAAGGAATTTGTAACGAAAACAATGAAAACGTAGACGTGTCTAAAAAACGTAAGCTAGAATCTGATGACGATATATCACATTACACTGAGTCATCAAGGACAGAGAAAAAGTATTTAATGGGCAGCATGCTTATACCCAAGCTGTCCAGGCTACAACCGAGCGAAATATCTAGTGCTGTAAAAGGTATACCAAAAAGTTCTAATAAGGCTAGTGAAAAACTAATAAAAAGTGAAAAATCGACTTCCGAAACTGTTACACAGGAAATGGCATTTGTAAGTGTTTCTGAGGAAATGGAAGGTGATAAGGAAGACAAAGACGAAAATGGCATTTCTTTTAGTTCAATGTTTTCAAGTGCAAGGACTCTAAAAATATGTTTTGGAGAGGGTGAGGGAACAGTAGTCAAAATACCACCTCTTACAGGAGACTTTAATGAGGATTCAGGAGTATCGTGTGACATGGGGAAGCCTATAAAACCAGACTCCAAAGCAGCTAAAAAGGCTTTGAAGAAAGCTAAAAAACAGGCAAAGAAGAGTAGTACTACAGAAATTAGTCAGAGTACTATGCAATCACCAAAACATATTGGTGCTTTATCACCACATAATAATGCATCTAGTCCACCACTAGACCCATTAGAAAAAAAACATAAGCACAAGGTAAAGCACAAAAAGAAATATAAAAATCAGAAGAAAAGGGATGATGAAAATACAAGTAAATGCACTGAAAGTGAGTCAGTAGATTATTTTAGTGATATTAAAGAGCATTGTATGAAACAGAAGCTATCAATAAGCTTACGGAGACTAAGTAGTAACTCTTATGAGAAACGAAGTGAAAATGATCTTATAGAAAGTGGGTCTGAGGATTGGGATAGTGAAATGGTGCCAGACTTCCCACCAAATGGTTCGGAAGGTGTTGGGGGAAGGTTGTTAAGGTTATCTCCTGGGGATGTGGTTTGGGGGAAGGTTATTGGATTTCCATGGTGGCCAGGCAGGGTTTTGAGTGTAACATCATCATCTAAGGCCCATGTGGCCTGGTATGCTTCAACTACGTCATCATTGATGCCATGTGATAGCTTGAGTCCATTCTTAGAAGATTATAAGGTGGGTTTATTTTTTTGAGGTTTTTTTCTTGAAAGCTACAGCTCTTAATAGGTATTTATTTATAAAATATATTAGTTACGTATTTACATACATATAAATCAATCGAGATTAATGAATGATGCACAAGCAGAGGCCGCACAAAAACTTTCTCTTTACTGCAGCCAAGTACCTAGTTATAATGTACAGATAATTGATAATATGGACAGTTTAGGCTACTAACATTTTTGGACAGAAAAACCCATTAAAATTACCTAATTTGGAATTAAACTCTAGCTAACCACTTGACCAATGGAATAGTGAAATCAAATTTTATAAAAATATTTTTACATTTTCCAGTTACGCTACAACAAGAAAAAGCAGGGAGCATACAAGGAGGCTGTGAAGCTAGCAACAATTGATGCTAAGAGAAACGAATCTCACGTTAGTGATCCTCTCGCTAGCCCAACGCACCTGGCCACAGTATCACCCCGCCCTATTGATGTGTTCTCCTAGATGTAAGATGCATCCGAATTTATTCGAATTCATGTGATATTTATAAATACTTGATTCTTTTTCTCTTTACATATGTTTTAGTTGATACTCTGACAATATATTTCTCAAATAGGTGTCAATTAATTGCTGTCAAGTATTGATGTTGAACAGTCATTTATCACCTTAAAATTAGACCGTAAACAGACCATTGATCAACCATGCATTGATAGAAGAACAATCGACTTTGTTGGATCAATATTCCACATCATAAATTGATCGCAATCCGTTTGCACCTATTTGTATGCCATATAATTGAGTCTCCTGAATTTGAACTTCATTGGAGACAAGTTCACCAATCTAGTTGTAATATTACTCTTTTTCCAATTACATTTAGGACCATTTGCACGAAAATTCTAAAGTATAATGTCAATTAAAAGTTTAAAACATTTAAGTTGAGGTTATTTTTCAACTTGTTGTTTTGAGACTTAACACAATGAAATTACTTATTTATAGCAGATGAGGTCTTGATTTAACCCGTCAATATCGGAGGTGATTGAGACGAATCTTCTTAACAAGAAAGGAACCAAAGTAAATTCTCTTGAATTAGTTGACAGTGAGCCTTTCAATTCAAATTTTAATGTTATTATCGCTCGATTGGGCATTAGAGCAATGATTCTGCAAAGTTGAGTAGATCAAGTATGATACTTTAACCTTGTTCAATGAGAATGTGAAAGATCTTAAACCTTCAAACA
Organism: Protodeltote pygarga; assembly: GCA_936450705.2. Taxonomy (NCBI): domain Eukaryota; kingdom Metazoa; phylum Arthropoda; class Insecta; order Lepidoptera; family Noctuidae; genus Protodeltote; species Protodeltote pygarga. Next base: position 2,031,705 of record OW388257.2, on the reverse strand, counting down.
CCGAGAAATGAGACCCAAAAGGAAATCAATTGTTCCTCGACGCCGGCGTCCCTACGGGAGTCAAAGGTTGACATTAATACAGTTAACAAATGTCAACTATACTGTTTCACATTTGAGATACAATTTAAAATTTTCGTGCAAGTGCCCCTCAAATTAAACCAACAATTTAATTATGTTGGTATCACAACGATGATGACTGCAAAGAAAATAACATTCTATAATTTAGATTTAATATAAGAGATAATTACAAATAGATATTTTACTGGGTATTTCAAAATGTTCATAATTGTGGTCGGCTACTCATCTACAAATATAATAATATTAATACACTTCTCTTAGGAATTCATTTTCGAAATCTTTAAATAGATAGGAGGAAAACTGCTGTTATAAACAAATCCATTATTAATACTTTTAAATTAATTCTATTAAATTAATATTCACAAGTTTTCCTTAAAAGTTAGTGAGTACTTGTGTTGGAAACAATATTAGTACCTAGCCATCACACGTAAAGTTCGGACCTGCTAATCATGAAGTTGTTGTCTGTTCTTGGCCATATCGTGTGCAAAAGCGCTGACAGTACCTAGAAATTACGCCATAAGTTAGCTAAAGGACAAGCCCAAACCGTTAGGGTGTAGGGGTCCTATTCCCAAAATCGTCCATATTTCGGATCGAAACGTTATACGATGCGATTACGAACGCAAATCTAAATACTAAATTATACTACTGTTTTATTGTACTTAATGCTTTCGTCTGTCGTTTCGTTTTAAATCCATAAAAAAATTGAACAAAAGGTGATTTAACGAATGAAAAAAAACACTACAGATTTTAAAAAAAAGGCAAATTAATATAACGAGAAACATTAATAGTTTTGAGGCTTTGTATCCTTCTAGGCGACTTCGCCCAATTTCACCATTCACTTTAAAAAACGAGTTTAATAGAACTAAAATTGCAGTTCTGAACTCACTTATACGCTTGAACCGAGTTTAATTGCTCGCTGCTGGATCGCGTTTAGTGTTAGTGGTGAAATCGGCTCTAAGTGGTGCAAGTTCTATTCTAACTCCGTTAAAAACTTGTGGACGCGGAGGCACGTTTCCGTTACAACTCTAGCTAGTCCAAACCTTGTCGTGTGGCAGCCGCTATTATTTACTGACCACCAGGTCTAAGTCCAACCAAGTTCAAGCTACCCTTTAAGGTGAAACTTAAATCTATTTTTTGTCTTCAACATTTTCAATAATTCGCAAGCGATGGGTAGTCACATTTACTATTGTCTTAATTGTATGTCATTTGTTGTTGTGGAGGTGCAATAAATAAATATTCATTAAGGCCTGAAGCATACTTTTTAACCAATTCCAAAAAGGTTTCACATTTGACGCGTGTTTTTTTTGTGTTCACCGATTTCTCCGTTTTTTTAAAAATGTATTACCGATTTCTCGGAAATTACATACTTATCAGATTTGGATAGCTTAATAGGCTAGATTTTGAGGTGGTCCCATATATTTTTCTATAATACAGAAATCGGGAAAAAAAACTAGACATTAGAGCTTGTTAAAAAATACAGCAGACTATTGTATAACACTAAAAAGCTAGAATTATACACAGGTATCCGTTTTGTGTGTGTCAGTTTTGTGTGTGCAAGCAAGTTTTATGACAAATTGCGAAACTGACACTGTTTTATACACTTTTTTAAACTATGACATAGGTCAGTATGATACAGGCCTTATATGAATAAATACATCCTCCTGAAATTGATGTTGTAGAAATACTGATAGTGGCTAAATGTCGTCCTTATAATATCAAAACAGTTATACAAAACCAATACTTCTTCCATCTTATTATATTAAAAACATCTGGACTTCAAGAGGGTTAAAGCACAAAGTAAAGACGCTTGTTACACTGTACTGCAGGTGATTTAAAAAATTGGCTGTTTCTATTTCATTTCATAAAAGACTAATTAGCTCATAGGCCTACCACGAAAACGCAAGGCCCTTATAGTCAACCGACCCATACCATACCCAAATTGAATTCCCTTGCTTTTGTTTTGCCTCTGCTGTCTGAATCCTTGGCTAAATAGCTTCCTCCTTATGTTCTGGTATTCAAAATAAAATACAGAGGTTTTAATTCAATTTACTTGACGGTTTAAAAAAATAATATTTTGCTATTTAGCAATATACAGAACCAGCAAACAACTTGGCAAACGCGCAAAAGTCAGTTTTTAGGTCTCTTTGACAGACCGGAGAAGGGGTGATAAAATTTCTACCGCGCCGTCGCATGCGATTGATTGCTCGATCGTAATCCTGCGCGAAATTTCTCCCACTACGCCGCTTTTTTTTTCAATAAAAAACAGTACTTAACTGTAAGGTACCATCCATGACAGATCACAGAACTGTGTGCTAGCTATTTAAAATGATTAATAATGCAATTTTGTATTGTTAATGGACTTCGTTTCTCAATTCAAGTCAAGGTTTTAGGCCTCTAATAGACGACGCAATTTTGCGGATTTTTTTATTTGCACTTCAAGTGCGAATGGACGATACAAAATCATTTGACATCGCTTAGGGCGTGTAAAAGAACAACATGCAAAATGAACGTTGACTTCTTGAACGTAGCTCCGCGCCATTGCATTGTTCAAAAAGTACGTGAAAAATAGAACGTAGGTAATGAAACGCGCGCGCAGACGCCCGCGGACCGCGGTGCTCTTTTTGGGATAGTCCGTCTTTGACATTCGTAGAGTAGATGGCCGCGTTTTTTGTACTTCTTTGAACGTAGTGTGCGTTGACCATTGAGTCTGCCTGACAAAATAAGACGAGTGAATGCTTAGTTGTCAATTGCGCAAAAAGAACGTCGTCCTTAGATTTTTTTTTACTGAAAAATGATTATTTTAATATTCTCCCAAATAGTAAATTCTTCAGGGTAATTCTAGATAGTTTTTCCTTGAAATCGGATTCATAGTGTTGCAATTGTTTCTTAATTTTACAAGACATTATTATGCCATGAATTTAAAATCATGTCAAAAACATAGTTATTATTTTATGTTACTTATATATTTTTTGTTTCCTGTTTAAATTAGTGACTGACAGGATAATTTGTTATTCTATGTTACAAACTTATGGCCATTCCTTTTATTGTCCAGCTCTTGGTTTTAAATTATTTGTATATTACACATGAATATTCTTATAACTACTTATTTTAAATAAAAATATTTTTATAATTTAATTTTGAAACCAAGAGAAAGACTTATTGTTATTTACTTTTAAGAAGTTTTTATTTAGACAGAAAGATTAAATAATATGTATGTACATTATCCATTGGTTGCTGTATTATGATATTTTATTTTTTATAGAACCAAACTAATGTAACAATATTGATGATATTTTTGCCTTAAATGCTCCATATAACTAACTAATTATATTTTCATGCAATAATTCTTCCGAGCAAAGATTAATTTTATCACAGTTTCCTAATAAAACCATTACCTACGTAATAATCTACAGATCCGATTTTACAGGCTGTTCATACAACAAATGTTTCAAATGTTTGTAAAATTGTAAGACATATAATTTTTACATCTTAAGCTTTTCAAACTTAAGATAGTCAAAGGCACTTGCAAGTGAAGGAATTCTGCCAAAGATTATTGATCTTTGACCAACTTGTGGTGATTTTTTATATATTTGTTTATAATCATTATATTATTATGTACCTAAGTATACAGAAACAGAATATTGCCGTAATTTTATTAGTGTAGTCTGCTACAGTGTATCAACTTATCATTACAGGAAATGTATTTTTTAAATATAAATTCTTCGCAATTATTTTTTTTGTATTAATTCCAGTAACCCTCAGTAATATTTTATTGAATGCTTGTTTATTCCATAGCTATACTAAGCTAAGCGCATTTAGGTCCATATTATATTATAATAATAATTTCCCAAGAGGATGTTGATGGATGATGTTGTTGTTGTAAGACACAGAAGGTCCTCTTGAAACCAAATTGAAGGTCCAAATTGAAACTTTGATTTCCCAAAAATATAACCTTGTGATATCTAAAAAACACTAAACGCAGCTCCGCCACAAGGCGAGAAACCCTGGGGGGGGGGGAGCGACCTACTCGCACCACACGTAACGTGTTTATAATTATGCGCCTAGTGAGAGCTATAAATCTGCATATGCATGACCTAAAACTTGGTCCTGGTCTGGTCATTTCTACGCCCTATCAAAATCAAAATATTCTTATTCATGTAGGTAGATCATTAGGCACTTATGAATAGTCATACTTAATTCTAATATTGTTTATTATAAGAGTGACTCTAGTCTGGTCTATGCCTAGGTACCACTGGTACTGCTCTAGTTACGGCACTGGACATAACCCCTACTCGCACCACATGTAACCACCATACCATACCTCACCAAAAACCTACTCGCGCTACAAGTAACCCTTAGAACCACGCCTAATCGCTACTCGCACTTGCACCACACCGAATCCCTACTCGAACCACATCGAATCCCTACTCGCACCATACCGAAACCGTACTCGAACAACACAGTACCTCCTACTCGCATCATACCGAAACCCTACTCGCACCACACCGACACCACAGTATAATAATCATACAGTACGGTATCTACAAACGCTCGAAAACGGCACACTCACACAAACATGCGTAATAATGCGTAACGACAAGACTCTACGAACGTCGTACTCGCGACGCGTCTGTTTTGTCTTGCGCATGTTTGTGTGAGTGTGCCGTTTTCGAGTGTTTGTATGTAGTTACCGTACTGTATGATTATTATACTGTGGATACCCTAACCCTACCCTACCAATACTGATACCCTACTCATACGCACCACACCGAATCCTACTCACACTACACCGAACCCCTACTCGCACCACACTGATCCCCTACTACACATAAATGGTCTTGAATCACGAACGCAATATTTAGGTTAGTGAATATGAATTAATAGTGCGAAATGTGTTTTTCCAGGTTTCACATTGACATGAATCATTATCATCAATCATCATTCATCATCATGACGGTTATTTTAAAGATATTTTGACTAAAGATGAGGCAGTACGGTCTATGACTCTAGCCTGTCCAATGCAAGTTGGACGAGTTAAAGAAAAAAAAATGCATAGTTTATGATATCTGTCAAATTCAATTTAAACTTCAAAATCGCGATCGTTTATTTTTCAGTTTGGTTTGTCTTTCGCTTGTTTGGAAACATAACTTTTGCCTAAAAATAAAATTAATTTATTTGGTATGTTATGAATACGTGACTACAAACCATGAGACGAACGTATAGGTCTAAAAAAGACACTGGTGGTGTGATAGACCGCAGAGATTTATTACTGAACTTGGATGAAAAGAGTTCGGCTTATGATGCCTTTTTCATTCAAAATATTAAAGAAACTAAGCGTGAGTTATCATGTATTGGTTCTTCCAATGCATATGGAGTGGCTTCTAATCGAGTACGTAAGAGAAAATTGGTTAAAAGGATTGTTAAAGAGCCAGAAAGTCCTTGTCGAGAAAGTTTGTCTCGGTCAGCGTATTTGACTCCGGATAAGTCTATACGTGTAAATAAACCAATGGATCCCTTTGATATGCTATTAAATTCGTCAAATGCATGCATCGTTCAAACTGCAGAAGCCAAAGCTGAGTCTGTTACGAGCAAAGTGGAACTGTTTGATAAACTTGTGCAAAAAAAGTGAGTAATTATTATTAATATAATAGAAAATGAAAAAATCATGTATGCATGTTTGTTGTGCATGCAGTGTGTATCGGTACTAATGTTGCCAACTTGGTTCGGAGTGTTGTTTTATTCCCAACTCTGTTTTTACTAATATCATGTACTCGGGCTCAGGAATAATACATAATTATGGTCAAAGGCACATGTAGTTACTTGCTCTCTGCATCTGGTTAGGTTAGAAGCCGACCCCTTCAAAGTTTGAGAGTAGTAACGCTAGGAGGAAATTGTAAGACTTTTAACACATTTTCAAATATTTTGTTTTCAGAGAAGGTAGAAGTTATACTAGAAGAAAGCCTGTAAAAACAAAAAAGGTTAATTATTCAAGCTGTGAAAGCGGTAAGTTTTTTTATTTAAAAAAAAAAGAACCTCAAAGTATGGAGGATAATAAATTTATCCCTTTCATTTACAGATAAAGAAAATTCTGATGAACAAATAAATGCCACTGGAAACACATCAGACATCAAAGCATACCAACTACTTATTGAAAATGAAGCTAAAATTACACCAAAAAGATTCAATGACTCTATCAATAATATTGTTAACAATATTTCTCTGATAAATAAATTGAAGCATAAAAATAGCTTCAACGACTCTTCAAAAAGATCACTTAGTTATTACAAAAATAGACTGACTAGAAATGTACAATCACCAATATTACAAAAGTCACCGCTATGTAGTACTCCATTCAAAGTGAAGTACAGGGGTGAATCTATTTTTAAGTTTTCACCTATAATATCTGTTACAAATAACAATGATAGTCCAAAATACACAACTATAACAGAAGACAAAGATGATAGCAACAACAGTGTAATACTTTTCAGTAATACACACAGTCTTGATAAAGATTCAAAAGACAATGCCAATGTAACTGCTGAAAATGTCCCAAGTATAAAAGATAAAAGTAATAATTTAGGATCAAGTCCTGACAAAGTCATCCATGAAGGTAGTCAAAAAGAAGTAAAAGCTAATTCTAGTTTAATTATTAATAGCAATGTAACTTCTAGTATTGAAATAAGTACCTTTCAAACTACAGAAGTCGAACCATTATTAGGTTTTCCTAATAATGCTGTTGAAGATGAGCTCTTTTATCAGCTGACAAAAGATAAAAGTGACCAAAGGATCTCAAATTGTGATGATACTGTTTCTCAAAGTAATGTAACTGAAATTGAGAATGAAGATAGTCAAGTCATGGATAAAAGCATTTACAACGGAAATAAAGACGTAAGTCTTGAAAATAATGATAATAATTCATCATTAGACTCTGATGGTGATAAAGACTCTTTGTATGATACATGCACAAGTGAACAGAGTTCTTTTGAAGAAAAAGATATTGTAAAAGAACCTATTGTACAGATTAAAAGAATGAATGATTCATCCTTTATGAAGTATTATGAGAAGATGAAGAGATTAAGCTCTGAAGGAGAAGAAAGTAGCGAGGATGAAAGTCTAAATGTGGAAGAAACTGATAATTCTGTTGGTAGTGATAGTGATAATGATGCAGATGAACTCAGTAGTAGCTTAAAAGATACTGAAACAAACGATTATAATGGAAGTCTAGAAGAAGAAGTTCTGTCACAGGAAGAAGAATTTGCAAGTTTTGACAACAGTGCTTCAAATGATGTATCTGAAAATTACTCAGACAATGAAATTGAATTAAGTCGTAATTTAGAAAATGAGGCTGATGATGACAATAATATTATTTCATCCAATGATGATGATGAAGAATCCAATGAAGCAGAAAAATGTATAAGTTTTGTAACAACAAGAAGAAGAAATGAGATTACTAACAAATCCATGATGTCATTTTTCAATGATTCATATGGATCTTCCAGTACTGATTGTGATAAGACTGTACTTAACAATAGTGAAATAATTAAAAAACATAATGAAATTAATAATGATTTAGTAAATTGTGATACAGTAAGTGATTATAATAATGAAATAGCTGAATTAGAACAAGATGTTGCACATCCAGAAATACCTACTAGTAGCTCTTTAAATAATCAAGAAATTAATGATACTAAAGTATCATTTGTGACTACTAGAGTTAGCAATATTACTGATAGAAAAAGCTCTATGAGAAGGAAGAGTTCTATCAATCCTAGAAGAAATACTGTTGCAACTAGAAGAAGCTCTAAATTGAGTAAAGAAAATATGAGACACAGTCCAGAACTTTCTAGAAAAACTTGTTTCGAAAAACCCGGCATAGTTCTGCAACCTGGAAAGAAATGGGAGAGGTCTTTAAGTATTTATAGAAGAATGACTATGTCAATGGATCATTTTGATGAGTCTGTTTTAGAAAATGAACACAATGAAACAAAAGGCAGGAAATATAGACAAAGTGTTATAAGTACTATGGTGATGCAAGAGATGAATGGTAGGTTTTTTTAAAGTTTTATATAAATACAACCTGCAAAGGGTTTATTTATTTAATCGAACTTAAGTCCTGATAATCACATCATCAAGACTTGATCATAGTTCGTACATTATTTTGTTCAATACCAATCTACCAATATCCTATGAATTTACTTGAACTTCAAAGTTCAAACTTCTTATGTAAACTCATTAGCTTTCTCAACAAATTACTGGCACTTCAAACTTTTTAAAAATAAACAGCAAAATGGAACAAAATTTGACACTTCCATCCAAAGTTTCAGTGTAATGTCAGGTTTGTGTTTTTTTCTGAAAGAAAATAAATTTAAATTAAATTAGCCTTGCTTGAATTGCATTGAACTGTTTCAGGTTCCCTACATAATGAATCAATCAATAGTCGCAGAAGTACATTTGTATCTAAGCCGAGTCGATCTACAATTAGAATTGTAAAAGTACGTATAAAAATGGTAATAAACGGTAGGAAATAGTAGGAACAGAATTTAAATTAATCAAGATTTTTTTCTCAGGATCCAGATATTTCAAGACTTAGTATATGCAGCACGACTGTGTTTGATGACCTCAAAGGTATGTAAATCCTACAGGTACCCATTATATTTTCAATGTTCATATTTTATTTAGTTTGGTTTCACAAGTGATGCAGTTATAAAGACATTTATTTAGGTAGTGGGGATTATGAAGGGTCTACGTAAATTAAACGTATAAATTAAAAATAATCGTTAGAATGGAAAAAAGTTTATCTTTCAAGTTAATGCAAGGTTGCGAGTACGGATTGTGGCGGGAAGTTTAATATTGTAAGGCGTTTTCTTTTCCGAAAATTATTTGAGGCGATTTTATGATCCATAGACTTCCTTACACGTCTCGACCTTTACTTTCTCTTTGATCTGCGCTATATTCTTCTATTATATAATTTTAATATATATTTTAAACATTACTTTCCGTGCGACGTGGCCGCGCAACCACTAAGCAAGATACTAGTGTTACACATCCTTATAATGAATTCTAAAATAGCCTCAGACTGACAATCTTCACAAATCACTATGTTGTAGTAGTATATTGATTCCAGTTTTGCTCACATACGTAGACCACCAATCTCATAATTCTTCTTTTAGCTTGCGCAGTAGTGTAATAGGTGAATCCAATATCAATACCATGAAACAATTTCTTTATGATCTATACTGATACAGGAAACTTAACTATTACACAAATCTTTTTGTACTTGTCGACTGAATATAATTTGCTGGCAAAATATAAATAAACTCCTCTTGATGGTTGTTTTTCCACGATTTATCGTAGTTTTATGAGTTCTATACTGACAACATTATGGTAGCTATTTTTTTATGTTACGCGGGCAACACTGGATCTTATTCAGTCTGTCAGTCAAATTCAGAAATTCTAAATTGTCTGTGGTCGTCTCCTCTTGTGCATTTCGTGGAAGAGACGCTCGTGGTCTTTGTCCAAAAATAATTTTTATTTTATTTTTTATTTGTAACTGCGTGTTTCAAATTAACAAGTGTAATATTTTTTACTATTACTATATAATAGTAAAATAAACTTTGTTTATAGTGACATTTTTATTGTGTTTGAACGCTAAACGAAATTGTGGTCTGCCATTACTTAACCGTAACGGGATTACAGCTTGGTTCTACGCCCTTTGTTATAATAAAGTGTCAAATTAGCCAAGTGCATGCATCTTTCCCTGCAATACACAGGTTAGTTTCTGTATTTTGGTATATTTCGATCATTTTGATTTGTCCTAGCGTGATTTCATTGCGTCAACGAGACGATTATGCACGGGGGGAAAGTACGTCGAGGTACTTCCTACTATGTGTAAATAAATGTCATATACCCGTGAATGACGCGTTATGTTTTACAGGATTTTTGAACGAGGAGTGTGATGATACTATTATCGAATTATCCAAACTCTCGATCGCTGATCAGACGCACGAGGTCACTGTACTAGATAACTTCCATGATACTTCGAGCCGTTTAGCGACAGCCAGGGATTACGTGTTGCGTCGATGCAATCAACCGGACGCGATACTATTTGATGAATGCTATCCGGATTCGTGAGTACCCCTTTTCAAATAATTCAGTTTACCTTTGCCCTCTGCTAAAAAAAAGCATTACAAAACTGGCGGTCAAAATAGGTCACGCAAATACAAGATGGTGGCATTGTTGATTGTTATTAAACATCGTCACCTATTTATTGCCTATAGGTAGGTAGAAGCGTAACGTCGCGCCAGATAAATGACTGTATTTTAGTATAATGGCTATGCCCTACATTGCTATTCACAATGATATATAACAACATTGTGTGTGAATATTTGTATAAATTGGTCATTTGGAGCTGATAATGCTGGTCATTTGACCAATAGTAAATAAAGAATTGGGTAATTTGGCTGTCACAAAATCTAAATACTCAGACATGTCCCGGGTGATTTGAGAGTTGAAAATATAGAAAAAGCATTATCTTATAAAAAAAATAATATAGGTAATATTCTCTTATGTGAACTAATATTTCTGCAAGTAATTAATTTCTTAAGCATGATTTCGCATGTATGTCCACGGTCAAATGATTCTATTGTTGTGCACAAATCCAGATTTTGTGCTGCTTTTGGAGTTTAATAGAAAAACTCACTAACAATGCCTAACCACTTCATCAGCGAGGCAAATAACATGTCTAACAAAACATGAACAAAAATGATCATTTTATGAAAATGAGTCGTCCCTGAATGTTTTTCTTTATTTGACCTTCTCAAGGTAAACAAAAGGTACAATGTCCTTTACTTTTCACATGTTATCAGGTTTATTTACCATAAGTACTTTATTAGTCATAAGACACTGTGAAGTTTGAAATGTTTTTTTTTTCTAAAGAGGAAAAACAAAGAATTCTGTGTTATATTTTTGAATGCATAAATATTTGTAAGATATAAGGAAAAACTCTGTCTGAGTTACTACGAAATTTATGATTTTTTATTTCATACTGAAGCATTGAAAAATATTAACTTATGAATCAGAAAGATAAATATGAATGTGTCATTAGTGTAGGTGTGTACCCTGTAATCTAAGTTTTATTAAAGCTATTTTAATATTGACATATTTTATATCCTGAATGGCAACAAATCATGTGTACATCAATATTAACTAAATTAATTATTAATATTTGATCTTTATTATATGATATGAACAACCTAGTATCAGAGTTAAGCTGCCCATAGGGTTTTACATATCATTAGTTTTGCTGCTTGCCTCACAATCTTTTCCTTACCATTTTAGCAAGTGACAATTACTAAAATGTACATGAATCTGAAAAGTCAAAGTGGCATGCCTAGGTTTTGAACCTTGAACCTACAACACTTGACTTTGCAAACCAACAGTCATATGACTAGGCTATCACTGCTTGTATTTGATTGAAATTGGTTATTATATAATAATTAAATAAAAATAACCAATTTTCCTGTCTAAATAATATCATCATTCATTTACCCTTCAGTTGTAATGTCAAAAAAACATTCATTGAAAATTCCAAGCGGTCCCGATTCAAGGTTGCCAGTGTCATAAGATGTAACCTTGTTGATTATTTAACCAAGCATCATATCATGTTCAATTTAGCAATAACATTTTCAAGAAACATTTGTGAAAACATAACTATTGTTAGTGATTCAAACCGTGAGTGAGTTTGTTTTAAAGTGTGGGAGAAAGTTGCAAGTTGATTATCTTGAATAATAAACACCTAATTTTTTAAAATAGAAAGCAACAAATACTAAGAATATTAAATTAGAGAGTGCATTTTTTTTAGATGGCTATATTGGCTATGTTTCAATTACTTTTTAGAGTTTAATACCTTGAGAAGAAAAAAATAATCATTATAAAATCACTATGTTATAATTGTAAATCTGTCAGTCAAGACCCTTTTTCTCAGGAAAGTGAGGAGATATCAAGTTGAAATTAATATCAAGTGCTCAAACTGTCAGCAAAAAAAAAGCAAATTAATCTGTTACTATGTGAAAGAAGGATAAACACAATATTACATTTACAACTTCAGGGCAAGATAAGCATGTGATTTGGCTAAGACATGTTCCCGTCTCTGTCTTGCAGATGAAGTTTGATGGTTGACTTCCACACGCAAATAAACAAATTTTATCTTTCTTATTAATGCTACTATCTAATTTTCTGGGTCAGATTCTTATATACAATTTCATCATATTTTTTAAATAATGTTATGCAATATTTGATGCAAGGATTAGGAATATGATAGATTATGTCACCGAATGACTACACTACTAATTATTAAGCTTATGGTATAGTATTTTGTGCTGAAGACCTAACTATTGTAGGTATTATTTTAATAACACTAAAAGTTTCATCCTAATCTAATATGTAAGTTTCCTAATTATGTCCTTTTATCTATGTTTTAATCTATACTAAATATGATGAGATTTTAATATAGTTACACTAATTATGATGTGTTTTTAATGATTTATACTAATGAAGTATGCAAAATTATGCCTTTAGTTTATTTATTTTTGAAACATTGCCTTTTAGAAATTAAAACTGCCTCATAACAGTCTTTTAAAATATTCTATTTGTACTTCATTTGCTAATATTTATTACTAATAGGTACAGATATTAGGCTAATGACAGTATTGTTTTCTTGGATTCTTAAATAGTTTTTTTTTGCATTTATATTGTACGCCATGAATGTCATTTTAATAGATATTCAAATAAAAATAAATATGCCAATGTCACTCTCACAAGAAAAATTACAAATGAGCAAGTTTAGAAATTACCAAGATAAATAAATGTCGATATTATTATGATATTTATCATTGGCGATAATATCAACAATATTTTTACTATAGGTGATAATTATTAAGAATATTGATAGTTTGTAGTTACTAGTTATCACTTTAAACCCTGCTTACCAGCATATTTCTATTGACTAGTCAATATAAATGCTTATTTTTAGCCAAGAGCTATAAATCCCTACTTCTAATTATTTTTTTATCGGGTATTTTTATTCTATTCTACAGGATCTAGTATGTTGAGTCAATAAAATCAAACAAGTTATAGGTACTAGTATTTCCTTAATAAATTAAGTTCTGTGATCAACGGCGCAGTATTAAGCACGATTTTTCAATAAAATTGTTATCACTGCCGTAAGTCGTGACCCAGCTATAAAAATTTCTTAATCTACAGGGTGTTAAAGAACTGCCACAAGATTGGCGAGGGGGTGTACGGCGAAGTATTTCTGTGGCGCGACAGAGATGGCCGTGCTCGTGTTCTGAAGATCGTTCCCATCGCAGGCACGCTAAAGGTCAATGGGGAGAGTCAGAAGGACTTCCACGAGATCATATCTGAAATTGTGATTGCTATGTAAGTATTTAAAACTCTGCTCTTTACTCTACTAGTGACTCTCCCAAGGTTTCAAAATCAGCAATTTTTTTAAAATTCAATTAAGCTTTTTTTTATTGTCAATATTCTACATAGAATGCCACCCACGGCAACCTATGTCACGGCTTCCTAGTGATGTCATGGTCAAGGTCGAATTGAAACTTCGCATTCACTACTGCTGACGCATATAAGCGTTTTCAGAAGTTTCACAGCATGCCTTGGACGCTCATATACATAATGCTAGCCTCAACGAATACCTCTGTGCGTTGTCGTTCCAAATGTAATAGCTATGTTGAATGGGATTGAAAATGGCGCCAGAACTGTTTGCTTTTCGCTCGCACTCTGTCTTTGATCTATCTTGTTCCTACTCACACCTACAGATTAAATGAGGCGGAGACGCCATTTTCAGTCCCATTCTATCTGCACGGGTATCTCCCTATCTTTTACGAGCAAGATTAAAAAAATATTTATTTTTGTTGTTTTTTTCTTTATTCTGTCTTTCTTTCAAAATATTAACTATATTAGCTGAAGATGAAGTGTCATCACCCAGTGTAATGTACCCAGTGGGGTAGACCATCCCGTTCTGGCTAGATTCTGCTTGTACTGACTCGATTTTCTAAGCCTATAAGTTTGGTTCACTAAAGAACAAGTTCAAGTGGCAGTGGGTACTCGTAGAGTTGACGAAAAAATCAATATTATTTTAGTATGAACTCACCAGTGCATCTGTGACAATGGGAAACATCGTTCAAAGTAGTACAAACGCACGTGTAAGTCTACAGCACTGAGAAAAACAGCACCTGGTGAAAGTATTAGACAATGGAGCGGCAGTGAATGCGGCGTTTAAGGGATTGTGATTGCTTTAAAATTTCTAGAAAATAATAGAATAGAATTTCTTTATTATCTTAATATATAAAAAAAACAAAGGGTTTGTTCGAACACTTTAATTCGAGAACGGCTAGACCGATTTTCATGGCTTTTGATTTATTGTATTTGTCTCCGTCTCGAATAGCTGAATAAATATTAAAAAGAATGGAATTATACCCCTAGGGTAGGGTAGGATAGGGGTAGTGTAAAATAGGCGTAGAGGTAGGATAATAATTAATTAAAGTCGCGCCGGTTAGCTAGCTATAAATAATATTAAATGTTGAACAAGCTGAAGATATCTTTATGTCAAGAAGACTTCTGTGAATTCATATCTTATTAGAGTACTTACTTCTTTGAAAACATTTTGTCCGCGACTGTACAGTGTAAAATAAGCATAAAGTAGGAAGTCTTGTAGTATTAATTTGCTGGCAGACATCCCAGATTTGCAGATGCTTTACTAAGAATCATCGTAAATTTAAGAGGTAGGTAGATATTTTCAAACAAAATACATTAAAGACACGCGTATTTTGTTTGGCTATTTTCCATTTTATTTTTTTTTGTTAGAAAAGTTTGACAAATTTCCACGATACGCAGAAACTGCTACCAATTATTCTATTCCGCCGCCATTCTAACTTCCTCTTATCTCAAAAGACTATAATGTCATAACATCAGTGTGTTGTGGTCATAACGAAAAAATAAATTGCTAGCCGAAAAAATGGAAAAATGCTGATGTGACTATTAATTACACCAAAACCAATTTTTGATTATTTTAAGTCTCCGACTCTCCGCTAAATATTTTGTTATCCAAAGCGTTCCATCGTCAACCACGCCACCTGCTGTCGTTGCTGTTAAAAATGGATGATCATTGATCAGCTCCAATTTACAGCCTGTTATACTATTGTATGTTATTTGGCGCTCTTCTCAAGGTTATTCTCTCATTACTCTGTTAAGGGCGACCCGGCCCCAGTCACGTGTTAATTCAGGTTTCGAGTTCAATGTTAACATGAAATGTTACATTGTTATAATTTTCACGAATGGATTGAATTTTTTAACATGCGATATTGATTAAAACATAATTAAAGATTAATAGGTTTATTACTTTCTCTTTTCAAATTACCCATTTTTGACAGAAATTGCAACATCTTATTAAATCGTTCTGGTTTTCCGGTCTGACTCATTCAAAGATATTGGAAAGATATCAAGGCTTAATAATTTATTTTAATTTGTCCACAACTCAATTGTTATCTGTCTGCCGACCGATTACATAAGTTGCTATCACAATTTGATGATAGCCGATCATTATAATGATTATGTACTTGGACCAAAATAAATTCCTATCCTTGATAATAAATCACAAACAAAACCAATTTTAGAGAAGTAATATATCAGATAATACCTATCATTTTTATCAATTAGACTCAGTTCGGCAAGAAATTATATTGAAGAACAATTTAATAACAAAAAAGATTTTGTTTTGTACTTATTTTTATACAATATATTTAACTTGCCCTTGCTATACTTATACCTGTATCTGATATGGTATTTTCATTCATCAAAGGTCGAGAAATAAGACAGACTAAGCTATTGACACGTGACGCTGCCGCCCGCCAGGCGGCTTACATAGGTCAATGATGAAATACCATGTGATTTTCAGACCTATATATCCCTTCAAAAGGGCCTTAAGCTTGGAGTATGACCTAATCTCACTCACCTCGATTTGTGAAGGTCTTTATCCAGTAGTGAGACAGTATTCTATATATTTAAGTGCTACAGTGACCTATTTCCTTGAAAAACTGTGTTAAAGATACCCACTAATCTATGCGCGCGATCTTAGTAAAACAGGTCGCTTCCGCACGAACTCTAGTTAATAATGTTTATATTACTACAATGAATTTTCAACTTCATGTTATACATAACATATACATTCATGACGTGTATTGTGTGAATAGGTACAATAGAAATGCATATTGTATTAATTAGCATTAGCACCTGGACAGGTAACACGGAAGACTTACATAATTATAAACTGTTTGCAATATGGTCGTGGAAAAATTTAAAAACTTGAATATAATCATTTGAAGTTGCTAAGCGTTCCAAGGTTGAAAGTAGCTAATGTCAAATTTTAGTCGACAGGGATTTTATTGACATGTATGGAATTTTGCCATTTGTCAAGAATAAGGGGAAAATTTTAAATAGTCCGGAATCTTGAATGAAAAAAAAAAGAAATCAAATCTTAACAATCAGGAAATTTACTGAAAAGTCAAGAATTTTGTCAGGAAATCTATTTTTTTTTATCTGCTGTAGCTGTGACCTGAATTTTTCCAAAACTTCGCGGTTCGACATTACCTGCTGTATTTTTATAAATCTGTCATATCTCTGTCTCTCTCTCTCTCTGTCTGTATCTGTCTCTGTCATAGATTGGCAAGCGAGCATTGTAGTTATCGTAATTCATAAGCTCTTATTGAGTTAAACTTAGGCTTATTGCTTAAGCACTATAAAATTGATCATAAATTATATTAAATTATCAACCACATTATAACGGGAAATTAGCAGTAAACTGTTAACTGCCTATAAATCTCATACATGCGATTGCCTAAGATAGCACATTGTACACTATATCAGCTCGATTTTTCATTTCCGTGTTATGCTTATTTTTAAAATGATGAATGATTGTATGTTTTGTTTGGCAGGGAATTGAGCGCACTACGCGCTCCCATAGCCGAAATTAATCGCCACTTTGATGAAGGGAAGGAAGTTGAGGCGCTGGATCTACACGCAATAGAGAATGCCACTAATATATTCAATGAGGTAAGTGATCTTTATAATTTCTCTTCTCACAGCAAAATTCTTGATGGCTGTGAATAGACATAAATTTCTCGTTTATGGGGTAGTCACGACCACATGATATCGATTTGAATTTATTATGAACTAGCGACCCGCTCCGGCTTCGCACGGTTACGCTAATAAGCATGTATTATACATATAAACCTTCCTCTTGAATCACTCTATCTATTTAAAAAAACCGCATCAAAATCCGTTGCGTAGTTTTAAAGATCTAAGCATACATAGGGACAGACAGACGCGGGAAGCGACTTTGTTTTATACTATGTAGTGATATGTCGTCGATCGATATGGATTTGAAAAGCAGGGCTCTAGAAATCCGTACACATTTTACAATTTTCGTTTACATATGAACATTGGAGGTCGTCCTCTTAACTGCTAATATTTATTCGAACTCAAAACATTCTCTTATTCAAATTTCACTTCTGGTGGGTATCTCCATTGATGTAAATCGGAATAATATTTTGCGTTCGCCCATATCTTCATAGAGCATCTTAACCTTGACCAATACTATGTCAAGAACACTGGTAGCCTCATTCATGTGCTAATTACTAACATCGCAATCATTGATAACCGTACATAAAAGACTTAGATTTAGGTCCCTATTGCGTCATTTCACGTGTTTCTGACGATTTTGAATGCACATCCCTTGTTCGACAAATTATATAAACCTTACGTAAAACGAACCGCCGTCTGTATTTTGTCTCTGTCACACGCATTTAATAAATAGAGACCAATATATTTTGTCATTTAAATCCTCCGGAAGCTTGCCGTTTATGTAATTTATTCTCGTGGTAGGGGTACTGAAGACCGAACGGGTTATATGACGATAAACCTTGACCTATTTTAGAGTCCTTCCTGATAAATGTATGCTAGGGTTGGCATACTTTTGAAAACAATGAAAAAAAGCATTGCATTTATTAAATAGGTCGATTTTGGGATAACTGTATTAGTTTTTAGACACAGGTTGACTAACGATTTTTAAAAAAATATTATTGTGAAAAAGACCATGAACCATGATTATGCACCCACCTGGTAAGCGGTATTAGAGGACACCTACTTTTAAATTACTTACTGCTAAATTAAAGATAGGTGTAAAACTTTGTTGGGGTCGGCTTCTCCTCTAACCGCCTTTCTTCTCTTCTACGGAGCGACTGCCTATCTGACCTCCGCAGCCCTAAGGGATACTATATTCTAGACTTTAAAGTTTATTAAGAAAATATTTCTCTTAAATATTCTTATCTGAGAGATAAGATATCGGTACATATTATTGACTTTACGTTTTCGCAGCAGAATCTATACCATTGTTAACTTTAAACCACATTTCTATGCGATATAAGATTACCTCATTCAAACCCGAGTTCATAACAGACTGAAAGTGCAAACCGATGACGTAATCTATGCGAAAACTGATACTTAAGACAATAGGTAGTTACGTAACCTTATTGTGATTGTCAGAGATGTGAATTATTGGAAACCGACTCTGACTCGACCTAACTAATGCTTGGCAACGTGCTGCATTCTTTTAAACTCCTGCAACACTTGCATCTTAATGCGTTAATTAACGCAATCTTACTTTCTCTGTTGGATACTATGGCGTTGAAATAGACAGGAACAAAAGCAATCTTCTTGATTTTAACTCCCTATGCAAAAAGAGGGGTGAAAAATGATGCAAAAAGTTTGACGTGTCTGTATGCTCGTAAACGAATGGACCAATTTTTTTAGCTAAAAAAAGTATTTGTATCGGAAACTCGGAAGGAATTAGAAAATTCGAGAGCAATAAACGCGAAACTTGTAATAAAAACTACTCTCCTAATCATCATATCGACCTTTCGCAGTCCACTGTGCTGTATGTGTCTGCTCCGTAGACCCTGTCCGTGTGCAGACATCACCAATTCCCACATCCACTTTAGCAACTTTAGCGTGCTGATTCTACGAGCAATATCGGTGAATTTAGTTCTCTGGCTGAATGACTTCGTTGCGGATTCTCGGTCACAAAAATATTTATCCCGTTGCGGAAATTGAACATTCGTGGAAAACATCCGGTGTTAGGTCAAATACGCCAATAGTTTCACCAACTGTCTCTTGTAACTACGCCTCCCTGAATTCAATAGTCACGTAATGAAGGTGAAATGAAAAACATAGTATTATCAAGTATAAATCAACCACGTGTCGGTACTAATGCGTGATACTGATAATATGCGGCGTAGTAATCGTGATATTGTGATAGTATGGAGTTATGATCAGCCAAGCGAATGAAAACACGCGCTAAATGAAGTGTCGGTATTGTCACAGATAAATATACATATATGTATTATAATATTATAAATTACCAGAGAACTTAGGAATGTTTTTCCTGTAATGGTATTGTCTAGGAAAATCATCAGCTGTGACTAGATTTCTAAAGAATTTGTTTAGTTTAAAACTACCAGATAATTGAATTTGTATTTTTAATTAAGATTTGTATGTTTTGGCTATAACAACATCGTAAAGCATTGTTAAATCGTAAATAAATTGCCTTTTTAAGCCTAACGACCAGATGACAGGATGGATTCAACTTTTAGAATGTTATCTGCATTCCAGACATTTACATTCCGTGGCGTACAATACATGCTCAATATCGCCAGTCATCGACAAACGATTTTTTTATAAATGATTTTAGAATCCCTTCTTCTGCTGCCAGCATGTGGTCCTTTATTTAATTTCTACCTGATATAGGGTGTGTTCTATTTGCCTGCCAATCTTGTTTAAATCAGTTAAAAAGGGTTTGTGAACGAGAATAGACAAAATTAATTTTCTTATCATACGAATCTGCAGGCTTTTTTTCTTATCTGTGTTTGATAAACTGTTGAGTCAACACAGTAAAACGTGTGATTATTTAATCTTCTATCGTCGTAGGCGATAAGCAAGAAAGTGTATGCATTGCATTATTGCATTCTCTTTACGTGACAAGCTGTTGCTATGTAGTGTAAAAACATTTGCCATATTTTCTAGAAATAATATTTTAACTCGGCTCGCAGTTCAGTTACCTATTTCAATAAAATCGTACACATAAAATGTAGTCATTCATAACTGATTTCAACATTAATTTTCGTTTTAATAATGATTATGAGAAGTAATTTAGCCAACAATCAACATTAATAAATTATATAATGTCGCATTCGTCATACAAGTAAGCATTTAGCGCAAATTATTGCTTTGCTCAGATATCCAATATAAAAAATGAGGTCATTACGGCGCGCGTCATAAAACGCTTCTAGGTAAATGAATCACCATAACAAATACATAGATTTTACTTTCGAAATTCACGCGTGAATCATTAGTATTCACAAAAATGAACAGTGTTTATTTGTTAGATAAATAAGTAGGCCGGTCTGTTATCAGAACAAGACAGCCCTATCTTGGCACAGCTGGCCTGATGGCTTATAATTTGCGTTTGTTAAAGCAATTATGAATTATTAAATGATCATTTATTTCTTTTCACAATTACTCATTGTTGTATGCGGTAGGTAATTCTTCGTGTAGTATTTTATCATGAAGTATGAATGTGCACTTAAAGGCTTATCTCTCGACTGATTTTTCGATTCCGGCATGAGTATTTAGAGGTTGTTTGTACGTTTACAATTAATACTTGTTTTGTTAGTCTTGAAGTTTGTATGAATTGGCTCGCAATATCCTTGCTTCTTTAAAATTAATGTCGATTGTAATACAGTATGATAGCGCTGACCTTTTATCTTTTTGTACCGCGATAGTCTAACAGCGAAGATGTCAATATAATTTTATCTGCGCATTGCTGATTAAGAATTGTGCAACGCATATAAGGATGGAAGTCTAGGAAAAAACATTATTTAGCTGACATTTTCCTCCGCAATTACCGGTTGGGAACAGGTCGATAGCCTATAGATGGCACATGCTACTTCCATGCTTAATATAACAACGTACATACGCAGCTGTCACCTATTTTTTATAACAGTAAAACTGGTCTGGTTGAGCACAGTTCATTCTTCCGTCATTATGACGAGGTAATTTTGCGTAGCGTCTGACTTTTGGACTTGCCAACATTTCTTGAAGCCAAATTCACGACATTATAAATGTTTACGGGAAATTTTATGTATTATCGAGTACTCCGAAGTTGGGTTCCAAGTATTGGTAAATGGAACGGACCGTCTTTCTGTGTCGATCTCGTAAAATATCAGTAAAATATCGCCCTTTGTGTTACCAACTTTTATTTAAAAACGCCAACTCCATTAGGAGATAGCATAACGTCGGCTACACACACGCCTGCTGCAGGGACAATCTAGGGTCTAGGAGTGGAGATGACTTATTTTTTTAGGATTTTAAGTACTTACTCGGTTTCTGTGGCGCCATACCATTACCACCATTTACCCTAAATTATTAAATAATTAAAAATGTAGGGTAAAAGGTGTAAATGGTCTGGATAGGCTTCACCGTTTACCCTAAATCCATATATCGTCAGATCATATCCCATTACATTTAATGTTAGATTTTCTCACCCACCCTCATTCCAACATTTGTTATTGTAGGTATTAGCTGTAAGGTGCGTATACGGCAGCTACCCTGCTCGCTTACTCGATCTTTGGGATTTGTACGACGAATGTAAAGGCTCGGAAAACGACAACCCAGCGATCTTGCCAGCGGACCAGCAGTACATTGTGCTAGAGCTAGCTAACGCAGGACAAGATTTGGAGAGCTACCAGTTCAATAACGCCGAACAGGCTTATGCCCTGTTTCTACAGGTTTGTGATATTTTTTTCCTTTTTTTTTTTAGTATTGGGTTTATTATGAAGTATAATTCTCTACCAATTTTAAGTCACAAATTTGAGAATGGTCAGTTCATAATGAACCAGGCATGTGTTTTTATTTTAAATAAGTTTTATGTTGTGTGTGTGTATTAAAAAAAAGCGAATGTGACTTGCTTAATGAATACATATTTGTGTATAAGATTTTTTGTCAGTGTAGGTAGTTTTTTTTGTTGACATCATAATAGAAACTTTTACTTTTTTAATGATTGATCGTTTGTGTAGAAAGTTGAGAATTACGTTTTTTGCTACCAACACATTGGAGCAATTTCGCCAAAGTAAATTGCGTAATTATGTGTATCGTAACTACTGCAAGGCTTTACATAATATGCTAAAACTTGCCATACGTAAGTCACTAGCATTTTTTATTTTTTTGATGTTTTTTTTTCCTGTGTTTTTTTTCAGTGGCTCTGAAACTGCATGCCCTGTTAGCCTCCACGGACGATAAGTGATATCCTAGTACAAGTTGTCAACGTATCTTGACTAGATTATCACTTATCCTCTGAGGTCGGCTTCCCGCGCTTTTCATGTGTACCCCAGTGTGGATTCTATTTTTTTTAATAATTTGTAATTTTTTTTATTTGTAGCATGTTCTTAACTTATGGCCCTTTTTCACAATTTACTGTTTAGTACCTATTAACTTACCTGACAAAATTTCATATAAACCATCATCAGTTTCATTTTGTTCTATTTTTAATTTACCAAGTTGGTAGAGTCAAACCGTAGACTGTGAAATGGCCTTAATTTTTTGCATTTTTTATGTTTTTGTTGTCAACGAATTTAAAACGCGAAATCTTGGATTTTCTCAAAGAATTGTCGCATTTATAACGTAAAAAAAATCGATAAATTCGATTTTAACTCTTAGGTTCTGTCTAACTGTTAAAATGTGATTCCAAAAGATAATTTCATTTCCGAAAGTAATTTATTTCCCTAGTCCTATCTGGAAGTCATTGGACGTCTTATGGCTGAAATGATGATGATGATGATGATCCATAGACTGTGAAACAGACCCTTAATTTAATATTAGTATTTCCACACGCTGCTATTATTATTATAAATATCAGCATCACAGATCAGCATTAGCGCATTATTTATTAATTTACATATACTATTTGTTTCTGTATCTATTAATGTAATTTTAAGCTTATTTATTCAGATTTTACAAATTATGACTTCATGTTTAGGTGGCGTACGGTCTGGCAGTTGCCGAGGAAGCGTTCCAGTTTGAGCACAGAGATCTTCACTGGGGGAACGTGCTTATAGCGCCCACTGATCTAAAGGTTCGTTATCTTGACTATTGTTCGTTAATGTAACGCTAATGGATGTGATGCGAGCATTGTGCCGAGACGGAAGGTCTTTGAGCCCTGGGGCTCTACTCCGAAATCCGTACGACGCGCGACGAAGCTTCGACTGACGGATTTTTTTCGTTTGTTATTTATCATCTTTTATTCGATTGCTTTTTCAAAATTTGAAACTGAAACGACAGACGAAAGCGCTAAGTACAATTAAACAGTAGCCATTTGGTGATTAAACCTTTTAACTATCACAATGACGCCGGCGTCGCATTAATTGATTTTGTTTTGTTTCATTTTTCAATGTTTGACGGATTAAGTTTGCATTTGATGGCAATTTATTCAAAGAATGTTTATTATTTAATCAAGTTTAAAGTTTTAAACTCTGCTTGGTATTGAACAAATTATACGTCTGTGACTTCATGCACAATATGAAAGATAATTAAACTACAATAATTTTACAGTGCCGTTAGTATTAGGAAATAAGGTATGTATTAGGAAGTAATAGATATTTTAATTTAATATAATTTGGACCAATCTAGCAGCTTAGGTTATGTTTGCGTTGAACTTATTCGCTAACATAGTTATGAACACCTTGACATGTTACATAATATTGGAAACAGTTGCTAAGATAATATTGATCACTTCGGATGGGTACAACAATTTGCGTCGAACCTAACCTAACAGATTACGTAACTTGAAAATACATTATAATCTATCTGTATCTAGATAAAGTTCAAAATTTTTGCTTAAAGAAAAAATAGTTAAGAGCGGGATTTGATTGATTTGCAGAGCGACTTGAGTGTTCGCAAAGTATGCATAAATACTTTAAAAAATGTATCTAATCAAAATTAAATGCCTTTTTTATGTAAGCCATCACTTTAGAATGACTAACAGATTATGATAATCCGAATATGGTTTTTAGGGAAAGAAAAAATTTGGAAATGTTGTCAGGTATTAAATCTAAAATTCGTAAAAAGTAAAACGGGGACGCGAGAAAAAGCTAGTGCTTAATAATAAAAAAAAACAAATTAACATAAAATACCAATTGTTCAATTCAGCACATTATATCATTAGTACATTTTATTGAATTATTTGACCTTGCCAAAAGTCTAGTCACTGTGAGGTGGTTGACTCAAACGTCTCGACTCCTTGTGAAAGGTAAATGACCGCGCAGATAGCCCGACCAAAATACTGAATATAGATCGATAACAATATTTGAATAATACTAATAATAAAACCGTTATAATTTTCTCTCCATAGTCGAAAATATCTTTATTCTATTATATTTAGATAATGAGTTCTATTGAATCCCGTTTACATAAACAGCACTCACAATATGCACGCTGTGTCACCACGTTTTGAGAATTAGATATTTTGAAAATTGGATGTTTTGGGATTTGGACATTCTGACTACTGAGCACTAGGTCTTGAGTTTATTCCCAGCTCAGGTAGTGTTATTGGGTTTTTCAATTATAAAGTTGTCAATAGCAGTAGGAGTGCAGGGTTAGGAAGTTCTAATTAGCATTAGGAGTTAGGAAGTTCTCAGTAGCCATAGGAGGAAATTCTCAGTAGCAGTAGGCGTTAGGAAGTTCCCAGTAGCAGTAGGAGCCTGGTATTGTTCCCATGGCAATAAGCTAACCATCTTCCTTAACTTTAATATTGAACATACTAGCGAAGTTGGGTGTAATATGCGCTACTGCCAAACCCTTTGGGGAATATGGGATCTTGTTTTAATGGTCAATTTTTGTGAGAGGTAAGCCGGAGTCTAGTGGCTCAGTCAGTAGACACTATAAATTCTGCCAGATTTTAGTAGCAAGCAGGTTGAAATCGAGTTTTATGTAGCCTTCGCCATTGCAAACTTTGTATTTTTATTAAAATTTTGAAAATAATATTCAAAAGACGAAAATCGAATGCTCTCGCTTCTCTAAAATAAATTATAAGTTGTATAGAATAAATTGTCTGATAGCCTTTAGCTGCGGTTATAATTATGAACACGCGCGCTACGACTGCTTATCAAACATAGTAAATTAAATTCATCTGTTTGCCTGCATCGGTTGTTCCAGTAGATAGTTAATAAAATAACCCCTTGAACCGACGGCAAATTTATTTTTCCTGGCCATTGGAAGGATTAGAAAATGAGGATATGACTGTCATATTGACTTCTAACCCTTCCACACATTGGCTTTAATAAGACTAGTCATGTAAAACGGATGACAAATAGGGTTATTCACCTACGACCTTAGAATATTGGTGATGGTAGATTTACCTAATATAGAACAAATAGCCCAAACAATCTAGAATAATCTAAATGCGAGTCGAATTTCACGGGTCCTAAGCGATCGAGAATATTTTAAAGGTCCTATTTCCAAAATCACGATGTTTCGAATCAAAATGTAATAAAGAAAACCATCAAACTTAAACCTTACCATCAAATGATTTACCTGTTTAATTGTACTTAGTGCTTTCGTCTGTTGTTTCGTTTAAAAAAAAATCCATAAAAAACAATCGAAAAAAAAAGTGATTTAAAGAATTGAAAAACAAACAAACTCTACAATGATCCTCAGTCGAAGCTTCGTTGTTCGATTTTTTTATTGATAACACTAAAGTTCTACATTAGCTATTAAAAAAAAAACAAATCGATTCACAAACAGAAAAAAATGGTACTGATCTATTTTGTGCTCGCCAATTTATATACTTATAGTGTATTTATCTATACTGTGAATAGTAAACCAGACGTAAAAATAATACTCATTACTAATGTATTCAAGAATATCTAATTCGTTTTGTAGGCACATAAATAGCTCCAGACAGGTCTAGGTCACCTAGAAGCGACCGCTGGGGGTAGACCGAAAATCTAAGGTCAATGTTCGAGACAGCAAACATTAGTTTCTCGCTGATATTTTAAGAGGTGAATGCCTTCAACCTAAAATCTGGGATTTATTTATATGACTGAGAAAAATAATTTCTATATCAGATATAAAATTAGCAACTAAGTATTAAGTTTGATACAAACTTGCACCTGTAGAAGTTTTCGTTTAGTTTTTTATCTGAATGTATCTGTAATAAAAAATGTTATTGCTAATTTATTGAAAATTCATTATTACAAAAGGTGAATTCTATTCTAGAACATAGGATAGACGAATAAAGGATTTCTGTAATTATAAAGTGATAATAGATAGTCGGGGGCTCGCGGCTACAGATGAGCATTGCGGAAATAGTATCATTATAGTAATAGTCGTCTCCCGCCCCCGCAGTACACGACGTTCGTGGTCCGCGGGCGCTCGCACCGCGTGGCGCTGGCTGGCGTGGCGGGTACGATCATCGACTACTCGCTGTCGCGCGTGTCGCTGCCGCTGGCGGGCGGCGAGTGCGCGGCGCTGTACAACGACCTGGCACAGGACGACTCGCTGTTCGACGCCGTGGGGGACTACCAGTTCGAGGTGTACCGCCTCATGAGAGATAAGTTGGGGTGAGTACCGCCATTCCTCAACTAAAACAGCTGTTCTGTTAGACTACTAGTGCACAAGGTCTTTAATTAATGTGGGTACTTGATATTGCTATTGGTATTTTTCACCAGGAAAGATCTTTAAAACAACTTTATTTGGATATGTAGAAACAAAACAACCCCTTCATCCACCTGTGAAGATAATACCGATAATATTATTATTTAATAAGAACATTTTAAATAATAAAACTATCTTCGACGTACCGTGTTCACGCTCTGACCGCTAAGCCACCGTATCCTACCCGAATCAGTTGAAAATTCAAATCTCTTTCTACGCCTAGGGAACAAAAACTGTATGTCATGTTAACTGTATATCATTGGAAAACGCAAATGAAGGAATTATTTAGTGTTTTGCGTCTTCCCAGTAAACATATTTACGTGTTTCCTGCTGGTTTTCCCATCATCGTCTCTAATGAATTAAACATAAATTGATAACAGCAAGCCACGTGTTAAATATTTAGATGTTTCGCAGAAATGACGCACGGGCAAAATAAACTATAACATTAGAGCGTTGAATACATTAAGTCTGGAAAAATGTAGCCAATATTCATGTTTTTTTATGGAAAAAGGGAACAAACAAACAGTGATCACTCTCCTGATAGTAAGTGATCACCCATACTCACTTTGCCTTAACAAAGAAAGGTCTGACATTGGCCTATGGCATGATTAACACTATCATTTACTAGATCGTATAGTCTGGATAGGCGTTATCTACCAGATATATTGAATGGAAGACATGTTTACGAAATATTGAATAGTTAACTTTTTGTGATACTTCACTGTGACTTTCAACTGCTTACAGATAAGATTTAATTATAATAATTATCTTCACTTCTGATCAATATTTTATTAACCTTGTAGCTAATGTCTGCCTATCTGGGCATTGTAAAACCCCTCAAACTTAATTATGTAAAGAAGAATTTTATTAAATTAGGAGGAAATCGAAAAAGTGAAAAGATAAGTTATAGGAAATGAGTGGGACTATACTATATCTATCTCTCTCTTCCAGTTTCCCGCAATCGGGTCATAAAATCCTTATGACATTTGCATAAGGCTTAAATTGCAATAATCTAATCGCCTTTGTGAAATGAAACATCTATAACAAGTATAAAAAATCATTATTATATTTATTATTTAAATTTAGTTATATTAACCTAATGAAGGACACAGTTTAGTTGTTATACTAACCTAATTATGGAGACAATTTTTCCACTTTGATAATCAATTAACCTCTATTGTTTGTCTTTACAGCAATGATTGGAAAAACTTCGCACCTTACACAAACATCCTGTGGCTGCATTACACTGTTGATAAAATGATAACGGCCCTCCGTTACAAGAGGACTAACACTAAGATTCACAAGCATTACATAGAAAAACTAAAGGGAATCAAGAACAGAATACTTGACTACGGTAGCGCAGCGCTATTCGTGCTAACAGACAACGAAATATAAACGAACAAATTTAATTATGATATACAAAACAATTTCATATGTAAATTAATTCAAACTAGTCTTAACAATGGTTTTAATAAACTGCTATTGCTATAAATCTGACATGACAATGAATCGCATAAATTATAATAATGTAAATAATGTTTGCTTTGATAAATTCGTGATAGACGCTAAAAGAGTTATTTACAATGTTGTCGCAATATTAGAGCAGTATCTGAAAGGTGCCTTCTTAGATAAGGTAGTGCCTTTGTTCACATTAATAAATTCATATATTGTGTTCCGAAACTGTCGTTTTATTTACATGATTCAGGAAAGAGTATAATTATTATAATTTTAAGAGTTAAATTATAATTTTAATGAATGTGTATGAGAAAATATCTGCCAGGTAAGGTGACAGGCATTTACCGGCAAACTGTGAAACGGGCCACAAAATGGTCGTCTCGTATGGCGCTATGTTTCATGATAGCAAGGCCAAGTAAAAATAAAGTTTATTGGCGATGCTATATAAAACAAAAATCATTGTTAGAAAAACAAAGGATGTCGAAAAAACAAATGCACGTCTGAATGGTCATGGGTACCTATGCAATTTCCGAATTGCTCTCTGCGAAACACGGAACAACGCTACCCTTGTAACTTATGAAAAGCTAGGCGTGATACTTCCTGGCAGCGCCACAGTCGCGATTTGAATCGTGAGCCTCGTACAAATAAAGGCCGAAAATTGTTCTTTTTGTACATCATTATAAAAAAAATTGTTCTATAATGGATTGCGAGATATTTAACAAAACTGGTGGCGCTGCCAGGAAGTGTGCTCTCCAGCAGCGCCCCGTCATACACTGCAATTATAGTCTAAAATAAAAGAGGGGGATATTATTTCATACTTATAGGTAATCTAATGTCCTCCTGCTGCCAATATCAACGGAGATTAGCCAACTACGCAGGAGATAAAGTGCACAAATGTGTGCACAAACACACTAGGTGCACTCTGTTTTCCGAGGCACGGAGAGCAAATGGTTCAAAGACTTGCCAGCTAACAGCCGGACCACTAGGCTATTACGGCTCAAAAGTCAAGTGGTTACAAACATCGACTAATGACTGAGCGCGACTGGGTTCGATTCCCAAATCGCGACAGTTTTTTGGATTTTGAAATTGTACAAACTAGCTCTCCCCGTGAGATAATATAGCACTCCATAGGTCTACTGAGGTGACTGCTGGTGGTGGTGGCGACTGGTGAGGTGACCACCTGCAATTCATTTTGTATTAAACTGCGTTCAGAGACGAGGTGTAGCGGACGGATGTCAAAAATGTAGCTATAGCTATGAGGATTTTTGCGTTGCTTTGCGATGCCGCGGTCGGCTCGTTCGCAAAGACGCCTAGCTTTTTAAATGCTGCAACTAGCGCTAAACTTAATAGGTAATAACGACGTAATATAATAACTCTTTGTAATATAATTATAAACTCTTTGGTTAGGTATCGTTATCGTTCTGACCCAGTCATTCCTGAATTCCTATGGTATCATGGTGTAGTTCATCTTACCGAGTCTGATTCATCAAGTTAGTTTCATCTGTGTCATTAAGTTTGTTGTAAACTTAATGAAATAACCTTAGAGTATAATATATATACTCTAAGGAAATAACAAACTACATAATTGTGCAGTTTGGGAAAAAAAATCTGCAAAAATTGAGGGCGCCTCTAGCGCACTTCACATACTAGTATACTACAATTCAAAATTCCAAATTATTTGGTAGTTATTTATTACTATAACGAATTTTTTTTCATCAAATTTATTGACATGAATAACTTTTAAGGTATTTTAGTACTCACGAACTTAGATTATAAGATTTTTCTTTTTAGTTCAAGCTGTCACCGCATAACACTGATTTGCCAGCAATCATCTTTTTGGCCATGTCCAAGTCTAAGTGTTATGCATTGCAGTGCATTATATTTCTGATTATTAAAATGCAAAATCAGTACAATGACAAAGTACTTTCGTAACACATAATTATTATAAAAAAAATGTGAAACGAAAAATGTTTCAAAGGCTGAATGCTGAGTGTTGGTTGAATAGTGAATGAAATGAATTTCTGAACTACATAGGTCATAGACGATAGTATTTTTTTTATTTCCGAACGATGTCTTGTCAAATTGTCAATCGCAGAATTCGCAGTCAATCGTTATCAGTTTCCAATATTTTAGCGAAAATAGTTAAAATTACAAAAATATAAAACTAGACGCAGAGTAAATAATAATATACACAGTTTCCTCTACCGTGTTTAAGTATTGCTTACTGATTTGTTGAGTGTTAAATGTGTAATCGTACTCGCATAAATAATCATACAAAGAGCCTTTTTCATGGAGATTTCTTGTAGTTAGTGATAAAAAGACTTAATGAAGAGAAGATTTAGTGTTAAAATGGAGGCAAGCAATGATTCTCTGTCTGGTAAGTTGCTTACATTTGTTGAAAAATGTTATGTAAAATTGGTGTTCAATAATCGCGTGTATTTGTGTAATCCAGTGTTGTCTCCGCCAATAACCGGGTCTCCTGCAGTTCTACTGACTCCTGGACGGACGAGAAACATCGCACAAGACATGGAAGCCCTGAGACTGTCTCGGCAAGACAACCCTTATCTGCAGGTAAAGCTTACATAATTAAAAATAATATATTTGCGTCTTAACGCGGAAGTATTTGTAATGAGATGCGTTTTCCGCGTAGATTACATGTAAACATTGCTATAAAAGCACAAGGAAGTATACCTGTTTTCTAATTTTCTTACTAGTTCTGTTTTTATGAGGTGATTATGGAATTAATTCAAGGTAAAGAATACAAATGTCGGCTTCATGTTATTTACAAGCAGTGTTGCTCATATAGATTCACAATACCCTAATGCAATTCTGTTTATTCCCAGCTTTTCCCTGCTACTCTTTTATTAGTAAAACTTGAATATATTTTTGGTATTATTATCAATTTATTTTCAACATATATGGCTTATTTTTCTAGTCTCACTTACAGTTTCAAAACCATATTATCATTGAGGTTTTTGGGTATACTAATTCTAGACACGCCAGCCAAAAGAACTTAAGTCATTGGAAAGTCAATATGACAAAAGTACTTATCCGTCCAAGTCAAGAATTATACTAAGGGCTCTACATAGTAGACTCTGGGATAGCTCATCACATGTAGACTTTTTATTATTTTAAGTTTTTGTCATAACAGTGGTCATAGTAGTTTGTATTGTGTCAATATTCTACCACTACGTCAACCTACGGGTCAAATAATACAGCCTTGTACCTTTATTACCTTGACACTTACTCCAAAATTTAAAGAAAAAAATTGCTGTAAAATACATTTAATGAATATTGGAAACCTTAATAAAATTTTAATAAATTTGTGAAAAAAGCACATTCAACTCTAATTGAAATCTTATTGGTTTTTAAAACTACCCTAATCTACTCTACCCCAATCCACTCTACCCCTACCCTATCATACTAGGGGTATAATTTAATTTTTTTTGGTTCTATTCTGTTAATCCTGGGCTGAAACAAATC
This sequence comes from Protodeltote pygarga, assembly GCA_936450705.2. Taxonomy (NCBI): domain Eukaryota; kingdom Metazoa; phylum Arthropoda; class Insecta; order Lepidoptera; family Noctuidae; genus Protodeltote; species Protodeltote pygarga. Next base: position 1,999,851 of record OW388257.2, on the reverse strand, counting down.
CTACAAATCAAAAACCATGGCAATCGGTCCAGCAGTTCTCGAGTTATAAGTGGTGTAAATAATCCGAGTTTCTTTCATGTATATAGATTATTTTGCACACGGACCATTGTATTGTTAAATAATTATGGCAACTTTTTATGACAAATTGTACCTTTCCCATATTTCTTGCAAATAAATATCTTTGTCTTCATAGAAGTGTAGGTTATCTTATAAAGATTTAAATTTTCAGCAAGTAATGGCAAGCAGAGAGAGTCTCATAGAAGGTCATGGTGAAGATTGTGAAGCTGATGACACCATCCTTATGTCTCAGGTAAGTTCTTTAAGTTTATTGTATAAATATTTTTTTTTAGATATAGCTAAGATTTTCGTGTAGTAGACTGGGTTCTCAAACTTTACAAGAAGCTCAAAATTATCTTATTTATATAACTACTAATACTTATGAACAGTCATAATTTAATAAGTATAGCAGTAGCTTCAGAAAAGCGTTTAAAACGTCTATCGCCGATGCTAAAAGTAGCCTGCTGTAATAGTCTGCTTTAGACTTAAAATATAACGAAATGTTCAAAGGGCGTATTTTGTGTGCGTGGTAAAATTGGCTTTTTTGGTTCAACCTAGCTCTTCGAGAAGGCCCAGCAGCTTTCATGCTGCTGGTGATCTTTCTTGTCCTGGTTTGTGGTGAGGATTGAAGACACGCCGCTGTTTTATTCTCCTCCTGCATGGAATTGCATCGAAGCAGTCATAGCTCCTAAACAATAAAAACAAAACCTAATAAAGAAAATGTAAACGATTAATGCTCAGTCCTTCTCTGTATGAGAAGAGGCTTTTGCCCTGCAGTGGGACAGTTACAGGCTGATTTATTATTATTATTAATAGAAATGTTATTTGAATTCATCTTCTCGTGACCTCAAACTCTCACTCAAATTTTGCCGACTAGTAATTAATAAGTTTGAGAGTAATTAATACAAGTTTCGTTGGGTGAACGTAGTCGTACAAGATTCAAGAAATCAGGTACGCAAATAGTCGATATGCCGGCCGAATACCTTCTCTAAGCCGGAGAGCTCGACATAACTGCCTCGCATACCCCGATCGGGATGGTATGCATAATATGTGATATGCATTCCCTTCTACAATAATTCTCATTATCGAATTGTTCTCATTACAAAAATGTAATAGTAATATCACAGACATAATGGTGGACACAAAATGCTTTTAAAAAAATATAATTGATAGGATCACGTTCCACTATAAAAATATGTATCAAATCGAAAAAAAAAGTATTGTTTATTAGTATACACTTTGGTATAAATTCTTACACAATTCCAATCACAAACAAGTAATGTCAATATGTATTGAATATCAGATTGTTTCAGTTATTTGAGTTAAACAATATTTATGTTATGTTTTATGATTATATCTGTTTATGCAAGTTGTGAAGTCAATGTACCTACATACTTATAAGTAACATTTGATATCGACAGTTAACAATGTACAGTCAACAGCAAAAGTAGATGATCAAAATCAGAAATTCAATACTAATGAACTTTATACTTTATACTAGTTTGCGAAATATATGGCAGCTGTACTAGTAGTAAATGTTTGGTATAATTTACAATCACATACTTTTGAATCACTTCGACGCCACACAGTTCTGACGCAAACTTCGTTCATTAGTATTGAATTTTTGATTTTGATCATGTACTTTTGCTGTTGACTGTACCTACTAAATTGTATTCTTGTGTAAATGAAAGTCTTGTTGATGCGCATAATACGATTATTTTTACAGTAGGGTCGTGATAGCCTAGTGGTATGGTCGTAGACTGGCAAGTCAGAGGTCTCAGGTTCGAACCTCTGACTTTTCGTAAGTTAAGTGGGTATTTTAAATTAATTATCAATTACTCTGTGCCTCGGAAAGCACGTTAAGCTGTTGGCCCTACGCCTGATTGCGCATACATGCGCTTTGAAGTTTATACAAAATATTTTCAAATAACAATTTTAATGGAACACAGCAGTTAACCTTGTTATAAGCTGTTACTTTTTGCTCGTGGAGCCTAGGTGAACCGCAGTCGATCTAGGTATGATCGCGGACGGAGCTCGTGTCGCGGCCGCGTTGTTCATACCCGTGCTTACGGTTCATACTTCGGTAGGGTTGCTCTATTTTTCCTTATATACTCTAAACGGTTATAGTAACTTACACAGGTACATAATTTTTTCAGGAATTCGGGAGCACTGCCTTAGACTTCATAGAAGACGACCCCGTGACTTTGAAAGAAGTGCACGACCACATGATAAGGTCGCCTCCCCCCACCAGTTGCTGGCCACATGGTAAATACAAAACCACTAAAGTAAAACAGACACAAACACCTTCCGGTGTGAAGAAATATTTAAAATATCCAGTGAAATTTATGGCTTATTTTGTGCGAAGACTGAAAATTCTATGGTTCTAATTCTAACGTTTTGGCTGATAGGTTAGATTTAGGTAGCCGTGATTAACGATAACTAATTAGCTGTTTAATTTTGATATAGTCTTTTATATAGATTGGCAAAAGAGTCGTAAATAAAGAGGTGACACTATCGTTAATGTAGCAACCCTATAACCTATTAATTTAAAAAGTTACCTTTTAAGTATGACCTTGACAATTCTCTAAGAATTTTATATAATTTTTGCAAATTTTCAGATGACGGTTTATCAAGTACATAACTGATAGGTACTTTATCTCTGAACTTTGACAGATAAGATAGGGTTGTCTATAAAAAAAACACCATGTTTCATAACTTTTTTGCCAAGCTGTTATTATAGTTGTTTATATTGATACTTTTCTATTTAAAACTTGTTTTTATTTTTCGCTTTTAATTTTTTAAATAAAAGATTGACCTTAGATTGCCTTTTACTTTCTAATGTAGATTTAGAATTAAATTTATATTGTTGAAATAATCATAAATAGAAAAGCATCAATACTTTACTAAATTCTCTATACGATTTTTATCTTATTTTTTCTGAGACAATAACAAATTAATATCACTGCTTTCCACATTCTTTAGAAAATACAGGGTTAAATTAAATACACTGACAACCTGAAAAGGGGTCATTAAACTCATCAAACTCATAATTATGAACAACTTTTACTATGGGACCAACCCTGAAATCATCAAAAATTTAGCTGTTCCATATTGAGATAATTATGTAATTAAAAATGTACCTATGACGCAGTTGATTTCTTTTCGCGATTTTAGAGTTGATCCCATAGTAAAAGTTGTTCATAATGATGAGTTTAATGACCTCTTTTTAGGTTGTCGGTATATTTAATTAACCCTGTATACTTATAAAACACTAGCTGTCCCTACGCAGCTTCGTTTCTATGGTCCTAATTAAACCCGATTACAGCGCCTTCTACCGGATCTAATTGTGAAAAACAATGACATCAAAATTGGCCTTAAAGGTCGGCTTCGCAGTGATGCGCCCAAACATTTGTGGCTATCGATTTTTATTTTTATAGATAGGCCCCAAAGGTGAATGACTGATAAATTACTAACCTAACAATATGTTTTGGTTATCACACGAAAGATAACTAATCTAGTTTTGAAAGTCTGGTAATAAAAACATTAAGTAAACACTGATTTATGCTCGCATAGTAGTAAAAAAGGCTTAAGTAGCGAAGGGTCAATTTTTGTATAAGGTTAACCAGAATTGTACCTGAGAAAATATTGGTAAAGGCGTAGCAGTTTTTTCTAAGGGGGCCAGATGCTACGATTGCTGTCGATCAGCCGTACACAAATGATAGGGACAACGAAACCAATACATCGCTTTTAGGGTAGGCCAGGTCCCTATGCCCATGATAATAATTAGACTCGACACTGACTGTGGCTATTTTTCAATTGGAAGCCGGTAGGAATCAAGTTATATGGATCCTTCGCCACTGATAGGCATTATAAAAAGGTACCTACACAGAATTTCAGAATTGTATAAATTGGTCCACTGCTAAGTGAAGGCATTCTTATAAATCAAGGTTTACTAAAAGGCAAATGTTTGACAAGCAAGTAAGTGAAGCCTTAAATTTTATGTCAAATATACAAATTAAATAATTAGCTAATTGTAATTAGTTTGAATGAAGACGGAAAAGTGCTAAGTCCACAAATCTTTGTCACGTCTTTTGTTTTGTTTATCTGGGTATTGACGGCGAAGGTCTTGCTATAAAGATTAAGAAAAGATTTTTTAATTTTTGGGCTTATACAACGTGTAAAATATATAGTGTTGGACCCCTTAGGAGGTCAATCTACCCATGAAACTGAACAACTTGTAGAACATCAGTTTGCGAAATTCGCAAAAAAATGTTTGGTTCTTCATACAAAGAACGTCATCTGATCGGCAAGATTGTATGTGAAAATATTAGTTTTTTTCGTGTATTATGCAAACTGATGTTCTACAAGTTGTTCAATTTCATGAGCACATTGACCTCCTAAGGGGTCCCACACTATTTTTGGTACACGTTGTATAATTTTCGACTCCACTTATCTCCAAAATCTGCTGGTTAAAAATCTGAAATAATTCCAAGTAATGGCAGGGAGCAAACTGTTATAAAGATCTAAATGTTAACAGTTTTTGTAAAAAAATAAAATATCAATTTTGGCACCCTCTGTTTACGAAATATTCAGGTTTAAAATGGTTTTTATTTAACATTTTCATTATTAATAACTTAGACTACGCTACGGGACCCTTTACTACGCGAGTCCGACTCGCATTTGGCTGGTTTTTTTTCTTTTTATTTTAGAAAAACGTTTTACTATGGATATTCTCTTGAATCGTGTGAACGATTTACAGACATATAATTACACAATGCACAAACACCTAGACTGAAACAAATATCTGTGGATCATAGACAGTAGTCCTATGCGGGCATCGAAACCGCGACACCAAGTGCAGAATTCGCATTACTTAACTGCTGCGCCAATTTCTCGTCAAGTCTTTATAAATAGTTCTAGGATAATGTAGTTCTAACTTCATTGCTTTATTCCTTTCTCCGTGAAGACTCACTGTCGTATCGTGCGTCCAGCGCGTTCGACTTCGCAGAGAGCCCTGTGTCATACAGCGCCTTCTCAGTCAATTCACAGGAAAAGGTTACTAACATTAATTTTTAAGTGTGTTGTCCTTTTTGTATGTGTCACTGTTGCTTTTTTTGCACTGTTTTTTTTTTGGTTTGGAATTGAGGGTAAAATTAACTATGAATTTGGTACAAAGCATTTTTTTGGGGCATTCTAAAGTTTTTTCGCAAACAGAATTATCTCAAGCAAATAATATGGAATCTATCAATAGCGAAATCAATTTGCGTAGGATTAAAAATAATTAAATGTAATTTTTTATTATTTATATTTTGCGTAGTACCTATTTAATACTTAAGTAAATAATAATATTATAGTCGTAGGTTTCGTAAGGAACATAAAATTTAATCAGTTCGTTTAAAATTTTGTCATGTTGTGTGCAAAAAATATTGGCTATAGTTTTTGTTGATCACATTTCACCTAGCCTACGTAAGTCAACATATTATATGTGTACAATTTGACAAATAGGAGCTTCTATGCGGTCGTTCACCGCGTCGCGTGCGTTGTGACGAGTCTCGTAACAACAACACCTCGAGCAGGCCGCGCTCCTCTCGGTCCGCCTCGCCGAGGTCACATGACCTCACGCTGTGTGGAAGACCTTTGTCATTACCAGGTACGTGAATTATCTACCTCATCATACGAAGGAATACTGGTATTCAATGAAAGCTGTATCAAAAAAATTAAAGTAAGACTAGAAGACTCAAGTCCTGAAATGTACTTACCTAAGAAGATTAGTATTTATAAATGAACTTGCTAACGCATTATCGTGATACTGTGCAAGGTAATGAAACATGCGAGCAAACTAATGATATCTCGCAGATAACAAGCACATCTTTGACCATCAAAACTGTTTTCGCGGAAATCGTTCCTGTGGTGATAATTCTCGATGCCACGCACTTATTGAAAGAAGAAAAAAAAGTAAGAAAAGGCCATTGATTTCTACGGAGACTGGCCAGATAGAGAAAAACAAAAATTAAAACTATTAAAGAATAAAACGATTGCATCGAGAAGCATGACAAACCTTTATATGCAAAGCATACAGTGTCTTGACACGTCTGCAAACAGGTCGTGGCAAACTGGCCTTATGTTTATTATCTTTTGCTTAATAAATTATGAAGTAAAACGTGAAGAAACAAGCCACCATGAATCGCCATTTTGTTTTATTGGAAGTTTTAAAAGACTATTAGAATCGGTTGGTAGATGATCATTAGCTGGTTACTAGATATTACTTAGAGTCAATAGAGTAGAGTAGATAAGTTCTTCGTGCACGTTGGATAAAATTTTCGGATCAATTTAAAAATCCAAGATGGCTGACACAAAATTTCGACAGTGGCGGCGCGGCTGTCGTTTTGGCGCAAAACAAACATTGGGTCAATTATTACGACATGGGAGTTGTTTTCATGATTTTTGGGAATGTTCAATACAATTATAGGGATCAATTAGATTTCCAAGATGGCTGACATAGTTGAAAAGCTGGTGGCTGGTGTTAAACAATATCTTTTTTTTTGTGCAAAATTTAAAATCTAGATTAGAAGACGGAAAAAGTAGCTGATTCTATCTTAATATCTCAAAAAATGTCGCTTAGACCAAATAGCCTATGTAATAAGATTTTACATGGTTTTTTAAGTAATTATTCAAGATATTGTTAGTTTTCGACTATTATCTAAACGGAGTGCACAGCTAGTTAGTTTCTAATCATTTCTGAACGTAATTATCTGTCACTAATCATATGCTTTAATAACCTTTAAGTTTCTAATACTAATGAAGACACTTCTTAAACATTATAGGTGAAAGTCACCTCCGCAACGCGCTCAGCAAAAAGCAAGGCGGCAACCAAAGTGAGAGGTTCTCCCTTCTGCAACACCCACGACCTCTACGGAGGCCACATTGCAACAGGAGGGATGAAGATAGCGTCCAACTAGTGCAAGATTGTGATAAGTAATACGAAATGTCGTTAAATAAGATGAAAAATCTGAAAGTTTGTCAGTGACAGTCATGTCGGAATTAGGTTTTGACCTTGAAAATGCTGTTGGATGACCTTGACCTCGGAAAATTTGAGGACATACCAATGTTGGATAGGTTAGGTGGTTTTTTGGGATGTTAGGAAAGAAATTAAAGTTCTATGTTACGTTAATTCCGAAAATGGGTAGTCTAGGCGTTTTCCTGGAGTACTCTGGCAAAACTATTATGTGTACTTCTTCCGTATTAAGTAAGAATGGGGGAAGTTAGGTTTTATAATGGTTTGAAAATCTGTGGATATGCCAAAGAATATTTATGAGGTTGGAAGCGAATTTCGTATGGCCAAACAAGAAAGAACAATTTTTAAAGGCCATATTTAATGGTACATTGCCGGCAAGAATTTTGATCAGAGACGTTGTTTGCCCAATATTAAGTTTTTAGGTCTGGTAGATTGAAGGAGGAGCGAGGAAATTTCTACCGCGCAGATGCACACGAGTGCTTGTTCAGTCGTCAACCTGCGCGAATTTTCGGCAACTACGCCTCTGTTCAAGTTGTTTGCCGATATCTATAATTATTGTGCGAAAAAATTGGTGGCCAAAGTCAGTTTGGTAGCAAACATTCCGGCAAGTTGTGTAATATGTGTAATACTTATGGTCTGGTTGGTTCGTCGGTTGGTTAATGATTTATTTTAGATGTTGGCAAGGGTGCAAGAATAAGTATTAAAATATTCCAAAGAATTTTACTTGTGTTCCAGTGTGTACGTTTTAAAAAAATCAAATTGAATAAGCTCTTTCTAGTTCAGTTCTTAAAGAAAATCGAGATTAAAATTTATAATAAGAAATTCTAAGGTCAAAGTATTTGAAATGTTCGTATAAAAAGTATTGAATATTTTTAAAAAAGATGTATTTTAACAAGAAAACGCGCCTTATTAAAAACTAATGAAGAAATAATCTGCACTCAAAATAGCTAATAGAAATGTTAAATAGAAAAAAGCACATGTTAAAAAACATTCAGTATAAGGGATTTGTAGCCCTAGACAACACATTTGAATAGCTAGAACCTTAGAAAGAGACCTTTACTTAGAATCACAGCATTAACACCAATAAAAATGCTTCTAAATTTAATAAAATCTCGTTCAAAGTAACTTCATCATAAAAATCTCTGTTAACATTTATTAACTGTCTCCTATTTTATTAAATACTTTATGGATATTATAAAATCACCGTTGATAATTATAATTTACGAGTGTTATTACAACATTGCCAAATTTATTGTGACTTTGCCGCAATAATATAATTATATTGCCGAAATTATTGCGATATTGCCGAAAGATATTACAACATCGCCGCGTTCGGTAGTTGAACATCACACAAATTCCTATAAAATGCTCATTGTAGTTATAATTCGCAGTCCTAACCAAATGTAGGTGGAATTAGACAATTAGTTACTAGATATAGTATTATTGTTACTAATAAATAAGCTTTATTAGGTAAATTATTAATAAGTCATTGCTGAATTAGATGTAAAAAAATGAGGAAAGAACTTGTAGGATGATATTATAAATTCTGGTTTTTAATCAAATTATTTTTAAAGATTTATTAATTACTTATTTTTGCTGTTATGTTGTTTTCTGTATATAAATATATTGCATGTGTTGTTAGTATAAGGAAATTAATCCTTTGGGAAGATATTGAGTTACCAATTATAATAATAGTTCAAAATATATCCCACCATTTTTAATATAATGTTTAGGGCAGGCGTCATAATAATCTTGGTGCGACAGAGTGAATATCATAACAGAATTTGAATTGAAAATATTTGAGTATGTAACATAATATTTTTATTTTACGAATTTTTTAAACTTGACTTCAAGTAGTCAATCTAAATAAATACTCAACAAAATCTTTAAAAATTACCCAACTGCTAAAATGTAGTTTGATTTCATGCGTGACTTTAAATACCAATGTTAAATATTAATATGGCAATGACTCGTCAGGTTTAATAATAAAAATATTATGTTCAGCAAAAATGCTAATATTTAATCACTCTACCTCTACCAGAATAAATCCTTTTATGTTTATTGAAAGTAATTTAATATAATTCTTAGTAAAATGTTGTGTAAATATTGTGTATATTCAGTGTCTATATAAACATATTATTTTAATTTTACCTAAGAGGCTTATTTTTACAAATGTTTTAATAATAAAATTGAATGAAATTAGTTTGTGAGTTGACTGTACTTATTATATTCTTATTATTACAATATGTTATTGTTTATAGATTAAATCACTATTTACGTGGTGATTAGGATAATTTTCGATGTTTAATTGTAAAATATTTATTATATTTGTAAACGAATTAAACCCCAACCACGTGTTTGTATTTATCGAAGTCTAGGTAAATTATAATGTCTAAAAATGTAATCTTTGTGGAATATGCATGCAATTTTAATTTATTTCTAAAACAGTCTATATCTTATATCTATTGGATCTAGTATATTCGTGGTTCTTACGGTCGGATGGTAAGCGAATTTGTAACAAATACCCGGGGTGCCTTATTTTAGATCAGAAGTAGATAGATTTATGTTTTGATTTTGTCATAGTTGACGAGACCGGATATTTTTTTTTGCTTCCCGTCTATTACCGGTATGCTATGATAGCCGTGCCGGTATTGTTAAAATATTTTTACTTATTTTTAACTTTGACAGTCGAAGGGAGTCAGTACCCTCATAAAATCCTGACAACTGATCTAACTTTAGAATATATCGTACTTTGGGTTCCGGGGATCAGATAGGCAGTTGCTCCGTGGAAAACTGATATTTAGCTGCATCTGGATAGATTAGAAGCCGACCCCAACAAAGTTTGGGGATAATAAGGCTAGGAAGAGGAGGATGATGACGTCATTTTAGTTTTCTCGTGGGTAATATTGATTGTGTGAAATTTGAAACATTAATTATATTCTTTGTTCCTAGACTTCGATAAATACTCTCAAAGCGATTAAAATCAGACTTTATTTAAAAACTAATTAGGAACACGACCATAATTAGTTATAAATTAGTATTATTATGAAATTAAAGAAATATGTACGTAGTATTAAACAATTAATGATTATTGGGAATGGGAAGTTTCTTTGTTGTTGCTGAAATTTGATTTTAGCTAACGTGTTTCTGTTTAATTGGAAAATATTAATTATGTTATTGTTTATTGTATTTACACAGAATTTGTTTGATTTTATAGTAGTTTGCATATATATTATACTATATGTATCTCCTTACATTGTAAAACTAGTATAATTATTATTTTTAATTCATGACCGGGAGACGATATTATATTTTATTTTAATAAAAGGTGTCATATATTTTAGTTCTATACATGCTGAAAATTTAATGGTTATTTTCCCGCAGCGAAATGATTTAATCTTGTTAGTGCAGTAGATTTATTTATATTTTTACGTGTTTAAAAAATGGTAGATTAAACATTTTGAAAAACGAAACTCAAAAAATGACCTTTACTTCGCTTTTTTGTCAGCGCTCGGACCATTTGGTTCGAGTAGGTCATGTTATTGCGATACTATTGTTTCTCACGCTTTCAAGTTGATGAATTCTTTTTAGTTATTCGAACACAAAAATATTACTTATTATTTTTTAAGTTTTTAAACTCGTAGTACGAGAGCAAATAGTTCTGACGTGGGAAAGCAATCATCAAAACAGCGTATACTTTGAACACCAAGAAGTACTTATGGGGCACATAAAAAAAAATACATTTCCGAAAAGTTTTGTTGAGTTTAAGGCCAAAGCGGTGAGTTTTAACGCTGACGTGAGTGAAGATATATCAGAGTTGACCAATCAGATTATTTAAACGTTTGACTCCCGCAAGGACCAGTAATATAATTGATTTTCTTTTGTGCCTCATTTCTCGGTATTTGAAGTTTAACATTTATATTTTTTATTGCTTGATAATTTTTAATACTTAATTAGTTTGGTTACTTATTCCATGTATGGGTGAATTTCATGATCGATCATTAAGTTAACAATTGCATTAATTTAACATGTATTTTCTCTTTCTACGTAGTCTCAACTTAAATTCTCGTAGATATCTCGGAAATGGATTAATTTGAGGGTAGCTACACACATAGTCGATTCTGCACATTCGGTTCGGTATTTTCGAAGAAGTCCCGATGAAATTTCTTCTAAATTACCGAACCGAATGTGCCGAATCGACTGTGAGTAGCTACCCTGACAGTTTTAAAAATCTGTAGAGACGTAAATCCGGTAAAAGTTGTTTTATTATGTTTAGCACTCGCGAAAGTTTGAGACATTATTATCTTCTATCCTTTTCTCATGATTTCTGTTAGAAAGAGAGATGGCTAGTCTAATTTACAGCGAATGTAAGAAAATTAGCACCAATATGTAATTTTCTCTTTAAATTATATCTTTTCAATTATATTGGTCGAACTAATACAATCATATTTTTAACGCAGAAATACTTTTGTTAATTTGAGAAATTATATCGCTATGGTGTTATTTTCTAAACTCTTTGACAGTGCCGTGCCCCTTATTGGGTCATTTAATTTGTTTATTTATTGTTATGTGTTATTATTTAGAACAACTATCTTCTATCTCAATGTCAAGACTATTTCAATATTTAATTCCAAGTTTCAACTGGGTAGAACAAGTAAATATATATGTATAATAAACTTTAAACAGCGTGTAACAGAAGTCCGAAATAATACATTAAGGACTTATAAGGTTCTCTATAAACAATCTTTGAGCATAGGTTTTGAAACCGAACCCCTAAAAATACTTGAGTAAACCACAGTCAAAGTTTTCACCAAAATCTTTCAAATACAGCCCTAGAACTTAGAAGTCAGTTGAAAGGTGAATAAACACGAACCCGCTTATTGACCTTGAATAAATTCATTAAGTAAGCACTAGCACAGTATAATAAATATACAGTATGGAAACTACGTACAAACGCTCGAAAACGGCACACTCACACAAATATGCGCAACGGCGCGTCCTTGATACTACAAGTACCGTGACGTTCGCTTAGGAGTGCCGTCGTTACGCAATATTACACATGTTTGTGTGAGTGTGCCGTTTCGAGCGTTTCTACGTCGTTTTCGTACTTAATGTTTATTATACTGTGGCACTAAGGACGCTTAAGGTTGACTTACGTAAGCGTATGAAATCAAAAGAATTATTTTGTATGAAAAAAAAATGGTTCTTTCTATTCAATATTTTTACAGGTGAGATTCTCCACACATGCCTTTAAGTATTATTTCGGACTTCTGTTACACGCTACATACTATCAAATCAAAGACAATGCAATTTTTATACATTTCTTTATATCATTCCGAAGTTAATACTCGTTTAGAATAAGTTTGATTAGTATTGTATTCTTTTAAAACGTTGACACTTGACAGCCCAGCCGAGCTTACACAATATTGTTAAAATATTTTCCTTAATAGCTATATATTGGTGTCTATTCCGAAGTCATAGAGTGTTATCTCACGTACAACGAGCACAGACATGTAAACACAAACGTACCGATAATATCTCTAGCGTGTATTATTGAGAAAATTATGTATGTGCCTAACACAGATAGAAGAACCACAGTATTGTAATCACACAGTACGGAAACTAAGTACACACGCTCGAAACGGCACACTCACACAAACATTTTATTGCTTTTTTTTTTCAATTTTTGTTACTTTTCACATACAATTCACATACATTAGTATTTCTGTATTCAGATAACTATTTATAAGCAAAATGAAAATGTATACATGTCTGTGGTTGTGACTACGCCTCAAGCAAAAAAAAGTAAGAAAAAGACAGACTCTAATTTTAGAATGACTTAAGTATTGAAAAAAAGGGGTTGTAGGGAAAACTGAACACTATCTATTCGCATTAAAGTTTCTTATCCATAATCACATAAAAATTACATTCTATTACTACGTTCTAACGTTAACGTTCTTGCTTGGGAATCGACACTAATTTTATTGATGGTTGTAAATAGCGTCGAGCGATTGTGAATGATTTAATCTAAATCCACACTAATATTGTCAAGAGGTATTTTTGTTTGTATATAGGGCATAATCTCTGAAACTACTAAACTTATTTTAATTATTTTACTAATAGAACTATTTACCTGAGTATCGTGACTAAGTCGCAGGCAAAGTTAAGTTTAGTTTGTATTATTTAATTTGTATTGGTGGTTAAAAAAAAAATTGTCTTAAAAAAAAATTGCATTATGATAGCTGATATTATTCTTATAATAATATTTGTAACAATGCTTCATATCGGAATTTAAGAGCCTTTTAGGTTCGCAGATACTTCTAATAAGTCCGGTTTACTTACCTAGCAAATAGTTTAATGTAAGAAACATTATCTGCTAGAGAAGTAAACCTATTCTATACTTTGGAATTTATAAACGGACTCAGTCGTATTCTATTGTGAAAAAAAAAAGTTTATGTCAACAACCAATGAACTGCCAAAGAATCGTTCGAAATCATTCACAATTGTTAAGAGGAGTGTCCCCTGAGCGCCCCATACGAACGAAGTTTGATCACCTAATTAAAATCAATAAAAAATTATTAACAAAATCTAGTGACACAATGACTTGTCAGAATTTCTTTAAAAAAAATTAATGGAGTTTTAAAAACAAAAATGAAATGAAAATCTGAAATACCACAGACACAGATCAGTTTCAAGATCTTCTTTCCAAAATTCATTGATTTTAATTGGAAAATATTTAACTAATGATCAAATTTCGTTTGTATCGAGCGCGCTCAGAGGAAATTCCTCTTACATGTTTAAAAAAATGGGTAACAGTACCTCAATCAAAGAATAGGCAAATGGTCATATAGTTTGTGTGTTTATGTTATTGTGTAATAATGTCATTTCTGGTCATTCGCTGGTCGATATACCCAGATTGTCGATAGATTAATAAATATTTGATTCTGACATTGTGGTTTTATATTTATTTATAAACTACCTGACCCTCATGCGCCTTCGCCTCCGTGGCTTCCGATGGCAGTGCCATCTATCGGGTCCCATGTGAATATAAACTCTCCAGAGACCTATTCAAACATACAAAAAAATCATAAAAAACGGACAAGTAAATTTTTATTTATTCCTTTCTAGGACTGATTTTTTTATTTATTCTAAGATGCTTCTGTAAGCAAAACGAATGTTTTTGGGTTATTTCTACATTTCGATTTCGTTCTGTAAAATTCGCCACATCATCGGAGTACCGCCGACGATATCAGAAAAGCATTCCGTTCGTGGCAGGTATTCGCAAAAAAGAGTGCAAAAATTGGGGATGTAGAAAATAGTATTTCATTTTTAACCCCGACTTAAAGATATGGGTGTTTTATTTGATTTCGTTTTTTTTCAGAGGCGACTCGATCAAGTGTTCTAAGTTAAGATTTTAAATTACGCTCTTAAAAGTACTAGGAGAACATAATCATGAAAATAATAAGTCGAATGCAGAATTTGCATCTCTTCATAATCCTTTTCTCCTAGTTGAATTCAAATCTTTAAGAAACAATCGCCCGCGGCTGTCTTTCTTTGCTTAAAGAAACAGCATTGCCATCCAGAGTACCAGGTAAACATAAGCTCAAGGTGTTCTCGCCCCTTATAGAATAGACAATACAGTTCTGCATCTGACAGTTTCAGTAAGACGTAATGTTGTCTCTGTCCTTCCGCAATAATAAAAACGAGACATTATACCTAGTTATATGTAAAATTGTATAGGCCCCCAGTACTACTAGGAGAACAGAATAAACGAGACACGTATATATTACAAGTTTGCAAAATTGTACGAGTACTAGGTACTAGGAGAACAGAATAATAAAGAAGATAATATTACGTGCAGAATAGTATATTCTTCATAATTCTGATCTCCTAGTTTTTAATTAGCAAATAAACTCTAGAAAAGCAATTTAATAAATAATATGGTTCTAAAGAGGTAAGAGTAGTGGTGGTGACCGTTGACTGGCAAGTCAGTGGTCTCGGGTTCGAACCCAAGGCAGTAGAACAAAACGGATTAAAAAAAATAATACTTCATTCCTGCTATTGATTAAAACAAACAGATTACGAACAGAATGGTATAAATAGGTACTAGGAGAACAGAATTATGAAGATGGGGGTGCACAAAATTTTGTACACCGACCTACAACAAATAGGAGGTACTAAGAGAACATATTCACTAAGAGTGATGAGTGTGGATTTGTAGAATAAGTGAGTAGTAAATAAAAATAAATTGACGCGTTGGTACCAGGAGCTCATAAGAAAGAAGAGTTTGTGCCTTTATGAAAGAGCTCGAAATAGTGTTTAGTCAAACGAAGATTTTTTTAAATATGAGGGCCATACTATTAATATTATTTCCTGCAAGCGAAATTAGTATGTATTATCACAAATATATAGCCCTTTAATATGCCGTACAAGTGGTAGATGTCACTACAGTTTGAGACATAATGGGTTGTTGGTTTGTTACCGTTTGTTCTACTGTTTGTTGGCAAAGCAGTTGGAGGCTTTTACCAGTTGGTGGCAGGTTCAAATCCTGTTCGTAATTTAAGTTTTTCTTTTTAGATTTCATTTAAAGTATCTATAGATAATAAAAGTATGAAAATGAAATATATACCTACCTAGCCTACCTACCTACTACCTACCTGGTGGAGCTGTGTAGGAATGGGACGCTCATCATCATACAGGCTGTCACTTCATATTGCCACTGCTGAAAGAAGACCCAACTCCAAAAGCGCCTACTATCCGCATTTATACGCGGACAGCACAAGAAAATTTAAGTTTATATACCAACTCTCTTTGTAATTAAGTAAATGCATAATTATAAACTACAGGTGTGTTTAATTTAATAAATGTGAATATGTTTTGCATTACAAAATTCCACCCTGTCTATGATCCAGTTTTCTCCTTCAAGTTTTATGAGATTCTGTAACGCATACTTCGATAAAAGCGATTCTAAACCATGGCGGCAACTTAAAAAACCCCTTCCTTTCGGAAGTCAGGCTAAAATCAATTTTCTAGGTCTTGACTCTTGTACAATGTCTAGAGGGGTGTGAACGATTGGGAAGGATCGTCAACACTTTATTTTCTTTTGTCTATAAATATTATAATCAAATGAATCACTTTGTAAGGTTTTTATTTTTAGTTTTGACTGTCTACCGCTTCGAGACTTTTTTGCCAGTACAGATTTTTCAGCTCATGTCAATATCTGCCTAAAATAGTTCCACTAAAGTAATAAAGAAGAGATAAATAACACAACATTTTTTTTTATTTATAATTTTATTAAATTAATTATTTCTATAACTTTTTACATATAGTAAATTATATGTGCCGTTTCGTCAATTACATTGAATAATGCTGCCATGTCACATCAGCAATAGTCACAATAGTACCTAATGTTTGCCTCTACGACCGACAAGGATTGGCTGCTCGCGACGGCTCAGCATCGGACGTCCGACGCCCCCGACACATCCAACGTAATCGTCTTGTGAAAACAAGAGCGATGTAGTACAGACCAACTAAGATAACTGGAATATGGCGAAAAACGGAACTATGGTGTTGCTTGAGAAATAACTAATGAATTGTCAGATAGTTTAACATTCGTAGAATATACAGCGTCCTCACTCATAAACAGATAAATTGGTCGGTCTGTAATCGTTCTGAGTGACAGCTGTCAGTTGTCAGTGACAGTGGTCAGTTGTCAGTGACAGGTGTCAGTTGTCAGTGACAGCGTGCGGGTGTGTCGCGCAGCAGCCGGTCCGCGACAGCGACTCGCCCTCGCTCACAACTTGGTCCAAGAATATATTTATGAAATAATTTGTATAAAAATTTTGGCTCCAATATTTACAAATGCACTGATATTTTTTTTACAACGCCGGACTAATTTTTACAGCGACTAAGTTGGGTAAAGGGCTGCGGAGGCGAGCCGCTCGCGTGGACTACAACGAGTTTTTATTGCAATTCATTTCTAATAACACATTTCTTATCTAATAAGAGTGCGCGCGTACAGTGCGCGCACAAGTCTAATACCCTATCGTTACAGTGATACACCGTCTTAACATTAGGGTGCTCTACGCGCCCGGATTATGCTACGAGTGAATAAAATCGGAAGATATAGCAACATAAAATCACTGTAGCAATAGGATACAGATAAAACGTAATAATGAAGAGACAACATCGAAGGCAGAGCGGACTGATTCCGCACCACAGACGTCGCCCGCGCTAACTACGAACGTATTCTGACGATATTTACCTTCTCCCTGTTTCGTGTTTTAAAAATTAACATTTAGAATTAACACACAAGTTGAGGAATAGGAGCTTATACAGAATTTGTACTCTTAAAGCGTCCCGTCGCTGCTTGCACCCATGTAACACTCGCATGACAAGTGTCAACACTACACCAGTGCGGAGTGCCGCTGCCGCATCGGACGAGAGAGACGACGTGAGTTCATCGAAGCGAAACACTGGTACGATTTAAAACGACAAAGCACTGTTCTAACAATAAATTAAATAATTTTTGTGATACATAAATAATAACCGAATGATAAATAACTTTTTGTTGATATAAATATTCTGACAGAGGCGTAAGTCTGAGCGTCGAATTCAGCTGACGTTGACGTCGGGCTCTCGGCGCACGATCGCTTACTATGACAACTTCATTCTACGTTATTCAGTCAAAACAATAGTAACACTAACATTACGTACGTTGAATATTTGAACTAACGGATGGATGGAATCGTTCAATACAACAGAGTCAGTCAGTCTAGGAGTCGTGAAAATATCTTATAATGTAACAATATTAGTTCGTTCACACAGAGTGGGGGATTGCGTGTACGCAGAAAAGCACCCTGTGTGCGCAACCTAAACATTTCAACAAATATGATGTAATAAAACACTTACAAGTATATTTCTATGAACTTATATCTGAAGTGACACAGTAAGCGAGCGTCGGCCGCTAGATGGCGTATGGTTCGCATGGCCGTGGGCCCGACACGGACAAGACGGTCTACCCTCATCGCATTCATTACCATAAGAGATCAAACTGTCAATAAAACATTATACTTATAAATGATAATACGTTTACAACTATCCTTATTATAAACATTCATACCTAAAACAATTTACAATAATATTTTATGCAAATTATATTTAGAAATGTAACTCATTCAGTCGGGCAAGGGAAGTGATTGAGATTGACTCGAACGAAGCCCCACCGAATGTCAATAGATATTTACTGAAATTAATATAATACAATCAAAGATCAGTCGTTCATTTCAGAAATGAATCAACAATTTATTACAAGATATAGTCATAACAAAAATATATGTGTACTCATTTAAAATGTTATTCCGTGCGAATTTATAACACAATGTATGGTCCAGCTTTAGTTGTGTTTAATATATTACTTTTTTTGGTACATGAATGTCCACATAAATTAAAATCGCAACTAAATAATTGTGTCATCACGCCTGACACGTGTCTTGCGCGAAACAGATGCGCGAGTCGAGAAAATAAAAAGTGTTCTTTTTCAAATTCAGGTAAGGAAAGGTTTGAATAAATTAAATATTTGAGGCGCAGACTAGCCCAAGAATTTTTAAAAGTTTTTCGTAATTTTATAAAATGTTTAGCAGTAAGTAGGTGTATGACACATTTACTCAGCCGATCATGTGTGACAATGAAGTGAGATCATTAATTATAATTCAATATTAATACTTAACAATACGATGGTTAGTGGGTGATGTATGTACGAACAGTTGAGTATCATGCCATTTTGGACTGTATCCCTAATACAATAAAGTCAAAAATAACATAAAACTTAATATCGTATTGTTTACAACTACTGCGTACTTCAATAAAAAGTAAAAAGTACATAAAGAGTGAGTGAATGAATGGGGATGATCAACACGAACGCACCCAATCACCGAGCGACCTGCGCAGGAGTTTAGATCACGCGAATCGACGTGCGTAGGAGCGTAAGGACGAGAAATATGGCGTAATATTAGCCGATTTGCGTGATTTAAAAAAGCAACATGACACTCAAGTTTTTGGGTAACACGGCTTCTTTTAGTAAGAGCAAAGTTTAAGTTTTTTTATTTTGGTACGCGAAGGGTTGAGAACATAAAAAAGTATGATTTGTTTAAAAAAAAAGAAATAAATGTGCCACAGCCAGGTCACGCTATGTTGATAAACGTGATTATGTATGTATTAATTCTCATAGCCGAATTTGTTAGTATCTGAATTTAGATAAAAAATAATCGTTAGAAATTTAATTAAAAATTAAAAAATATTTTTGGTGGGTTTCCTTTGTTTTGTATTAACCCAATTATTAAAAAAACTTTACTCCAAATCGGCGCAACATTCACAGATCTAATTCTATTTGATTAATTTTTACAAGAAAATAATTATATACAAAATATAAAATTGATATTATCTATACAACATACACTATAATAGCAACTTGTTTTTTTTTTGTGGAAATCAATAACAATAAGTACCTAGAGAGTTTTCCAAAAACGATTTTTTTCTAGACCTTTGAAATTTTTATTCGAATATTTCCGATAGAAAAATTTAATAATAAATACAAAAATAATATGGTCATTTGAAAATGAGGGCGAACGGGGCCCTGACTATATTTGTACGAGTTTAAAAAAACGCGATGATCGGCCCCAAGGCGTACATAGTACAATAAAATGTATGATATAAAATATAAAAATTAAAGTGACATCATGTAGATAAAGATTTGCACACATTGCGTGTTTTCAACACAGTGGAATATGTGACGCCGATGTAAAATCGTTAATGTATGGAATACACATCCCGCCACTAGACTACACAATATTGCAACTCATCCAAACGAGCCAAGCTCGGTACAAATAAATAGTAAGAAAAAGAAAAAAACATACAAATTCGTCTGAAATGTGAAAAATAAACTTTGAATATAAATTTTTGGCAATTTTGTACTTAGTGATGATTCGCAGAGGTGTGTAGTGTGTTCACGTGTACAGTGTAATGTGTTTTTTGTATGTGTGTGTTTGTGTATTTGTGTGTGTGCGGCGCGGGCGTAGGTGTGTCGCCGAGTCGCTCTGTCGCGTGGAACTGTCGCGATGTCGCCGGCGTCAGGTTCAGTCACATAACAACATTCGCCTTAGTACAGTTATCAACAAAATGTCCTACGTTTGTTAACATTATGTTACAACGTCAGCTGCGGGCCGTCGGCCCCAGCTCGTCCCGCGCCGCGCACCGCACACCTGGAAAACAATACATTTGCGATTACAATTTAAAGTGGCATTACAACTTAGTTACATAATTACTACATAACTTCTGTCACTGTCTGATACTGACTGTCTGTCTGAAATCACCCAACATCAGGTATCTATCCTATAGTCCTAGAGATAGTTAAATACTCCATGCTGTCCGCCTTTTTGATTAGCTTACCAGACATATCTGGTCAAGAGCAAGCTCCTTTTACAAGAAGCCAACAAGGTCCACATAACAAGCATCATAGTGCCTTAAAAATCAATGCTCAAGAGTAATGATTGGGTATCTGAGATCAGAAGCATGCACATAGTTATAAAATTCGAATTTTAAAACCGGCTAAACCGATACGGACTGACACTCACCTAGACTACCTTGGTGGCTCGTACGGCGCGTCGTGTCCGGGGCACGTTGGCGGGGCGCGTCTTGAGTGGCGTGCGCGGTCGTCGCCGAGCGCCGCCGCCCACGCCGCTGTCCCCGCTGTGCCCCGACACCAGAGACTCGCTGTCGCTCTGGTTCGACGTGTAGCCGATCACGTCGACCTCATCTGGAATTAAAGAAACTAACCATTAATTTAAATGCAAAGCTTAAATTAAACTGGGCTGACACATCTGATCCATGTCCTACGATGTGTAAATGACCACGGATAGGATCCTCCCTAATGGCAAACGAAATAGCGGCGGACTTGTTCGAAATTGTCGGGATTAATTTGACTTCTACCAGAATCCAGGACTGGCCAATTTAAGCGCTGTACAAAAGTAAAAGTGGCAATAAAGAAGAGGGCTTTGCTTTACCCTGCAGTGGAAAATGAATTTGATGTTCATTTAATTTCGCAAATGAATCTTTAATGGCTAAAAGTCTTAAAAGCAAAGACAAAAATTGCAGGATTACTACGATAGAAGTGATGAGTGTAGGATGTTCAGTATAAAGTTTCATTTGAAGAAAAAAGTTGACAACTGTTAAAAACACAGGTCCAAACTTCATTACAGAAGTCTTAAAATCCCAATTATACTTTTTTATGTGCTTAACTAAATTAGCACACTTCAGTATAGACTCAATGAATCCCCCAGTGCCACCGACAGCCCGGTCAGTTTCAACGGTTGGCAGGTGTCCCAATTCCGGCTCTCTTGTTTTTCACTCAACGGGTCGCCGAAAATCCGGCGAGATGCTTTACACCACTTTTAAATGGCGCCTTTAATTAAAAGCGTGAAATTCTAGCTAGGAGGAAAGTTTTAGACTTAAAATGGTCCATGTAGCGTAAGTACTGTACATTAAAAGGCTTGGATTTCAGAACAATTATTTGTTAATGAATTCGTAGCTACCTTCCTTTTAGAAAGCATAACCTGTGAGATCTTAAGGGCTGCATTCATAGATCCAACAGATGAATTTAGCTGCTGAGTCTGCTCTTTGTTCTTTGTAAATTGCTTATTGGGATAACAATTTTCTTTTGTAGGTGCCCGACTTCAGAATTGACTTTTGAGATGCCAGTATATAAAATGAATTTAGCTGGCATTGAATAGATTGATCCAATAAAGAAAATCGCCTGTTTCTTACAGGCTATTCCTATCACATCAAAACCTAACCTAGTTCAGCGATCATGAAAGACTTACGTAGAAATGAAAGAGTAATTTCTTCATTCAGTGTTTCAAAATGGATGCCCATTATTAGAATCGATATTAATAAAGTTTCTGCTTTTACGCCTCGAATAGAAAAAAGGGAATCGTTCGCTAAGCTCTAACATGTTAGCTAAGATTTTATTTTATGGATGATATTCCGCGAATCTAGTATTTCTATCATTCTTATCATTATTACTATTGGGCAATAGGCTCGCCCCTTGTTACATGGGACTTATACGAAACGTGGGTGTACTGCATACACCTCTGCCCGCTACCTCTGGGCAATACAGGCCTGAGTATACGTTATGTTACGTAACAATTTAAATAAAGTAAGCTCCTAAGAATCAAATAAATAAAATGTTTAGAAAACATTTCTGAGCCGCCCCAGAATACAGGTAAGGTAGAAATTCAGCACAATAACTCACAAGTCCTGGTATCTCACGGGGGTTTTATTTCGTAGTGTTGTAAAATTTTTAAAGCATTCAGAATTTAGGTTTGCTTTTAAGCTGTCGCGAGCAGAGGTCAAAGGAAAATGTGTATAAACAGTTACGTAATATTTTGTTGTAGTTATTTATCTGGGCGCTCAAGATACAAAAATATTTTGATTAAATATTTATGAATACTATGTGAAGAACTTCGAAATGTTGTAGAAAGTAAAAATCTACAAAATTAAGCGCTTAGTCAAATCCAGTCATGGATTCAAAACCCGCTCGAAACAATTTTTATACGAACATATTAAGTGTCAGTACCATATTATGAACATATTACGTGGCATCCCTACCAGCTCCCAGCAGAAGTTTGTTAAGACTAATTATAACACAAACGGCACCAAGCGAGCGGATCGCAATGGCGGAGCGCGCCAATTTCCTGCAATACATGTTAAATGGCCGCCATTCGCGCATCGCCCGTCGAGCTCACTACACGCCTCTTCCGGCGATGCACTTGAACATGAAACCAGAAACTTAGAAATAATTTAGATTTACTATAAATGCTAGATATAGGTAGGTTTTGATTTAAACTTTCTATAGATTTATAGGCTATTCGTTTATACTCCTAAAGAACATGGGTATTGAGAATGGAGGAATATTGTTCCGCTTAGATATTCAGAATTCTTGCACAGACTTGACTATTAATATTAATTCTAAAGCCAAAATTAATTTTCTGTAGTCTACGTAGAGCTAAAATTCAGAATTAAATACTAACAACAGGCGTATATTAAAGTGTCCCTAAAACAATGAGCTATTCATTAATTAAACTCGTGCAATATTGTTTTAATTAACAAACTAAAATTAGATTTTCAATTAAACCAAACACGCTTTAATATCCGAAGCTATTATTAATGTAAATCCGATAATACAGTTTTAATTATACACCAAAACACAAGGGGTCGGAAACGCTAATGGCACCCAACGTGGTACCGCAGCCTGACATCATAATATAGGCTTGTAGACTTAATACGCAATCAATAAGAACGCTGAACATCCCACTAGTTAAAGCGCAATGAATAAAGCTCAATTACGACAGAGATCCTTGTGTACAGCACCTTTGATCGTGAACCGTAAAACTGAGGGTAGATATATAAATGGATACAATGCTGGAATTTTGGGACACGAAACGAAGCTCGCTACGTGATTGAGAAGTGTATGAACGTTAAACGTATAGAGGGCCATATGGGTTTTATGCTCCATTCTGATGGTATAGGTATTTTTAAAAAGATTTGCATTGCCGAAATTTAATCGGGGATAGGCAGAAACTAAAAATTGTAGGTTTATAGAATGGCATCATTATGGAATTCTTAATAAACAAAACAGACCAACAAAAAACCACGATTAGAGTAGAATTTGAACCTGCGGATTTATTACGACGATCATTTGTAATCAGGTTAAAAATTAAAACGTAAAAATACACCCACCAAAATTCAACGCGCAAATTATTCGATAATTACTAGAGATTATATCTTTGTACTAACTTTGAAAGCTATCCCATAATTAGATCCAGACATAGACACCTCAAAAGACCTCAGAATCCAAGTTATTACAGCACACATAGAACATGAATCACTCCACAATCCGCACGAATACAAAAGCGTGGAGTTTGCACTGCAATATTTCGTCACGAGAATTTATATCCACCAGAAATTGAATAGGACGTTGCTGGCAAACTGTGTTAACGTGCTACACCCAGAATGGTAAGCTGGGTACGTTATTACTTTGGACAACTTTTGTTGCTTCAGTTGAAATATATAAAGGAAATATGGTCTGGATCAGCGGCTAGCAGCTTGGAAGCAGCCTCTGTCCAGTCTTGCAATAGGCAAGTTTATTTATAAAATAGCTGCTCCCGTATTCACTCATGAGATATGTCAATACAAAGATACCTCCTATGGTTGTTACATAATGACGAAATTTTATTTGAAAAACTTCCGGACTTCTAAGGTCCCTTAGGGTGACTAATTTTACATAATTAACTTATTATGTAAGATACAATATATTAGACGCAAGACCGCCCATGAGAAAGAACATTGTTCTCCGAGTTTCGAAACTCGCAAAAACAAAATTGGACTATCTATACCTATAAATGACCGTTATCAGTGGATAAATTTGTACGGGAAGTCCAATTTTTTTGAGAATTTCGGAAATTCGTAAAACAGATATTGTTTAGTTGAGTTATCTCACGAGAGGTCTTGCGGCTTCTGAGAGACTTCTGTTACATCCTGTATAATTATGTCGGAGATTCTTTAAATTTCAAACGATTATAATTTAAACCCGTTATACCAAACGATCCCTCATCGTAATATTGTGGTTTAAATCCAGAATGCAACAATATAACTGATGATCGCACTATAAAGTCTCAGGTGCGGAACCGTGGGCTCTAAACCGCGCTATTTGTTATCAACATACAATTTGGAGGGTAGATGCGTATTGTTGCTTGTGTTTTGATGTCATGAAACAATTATTTTAGTATTTTGGTTAATGTTTTTGGCATTGTTGGCATAGTTAGATTGTAAATCATCGAAAGACATATAATACAAATTCTAAATATAAATGTTTATTAAATATGTTTTGTACACTCAAATTCAAATTTTATCCAGTAAAGTAATCTCGACATATTTTTCGGAAATACTAATTAAAATTGTAAATTAAAACAGAGTTGCAAAAGCAATTTCAATTAAATAAAACGCCATGTCTTTCCCCAAGAACATTTTAATATAAAACGAATTTTGATGGAAAATGTTAATGGCGCCCCACCATGGGACCATGATGATAACACTGGCTAATACGAATTAATCAGTGTCAGTTGCCAGATAATATATCAAATTAATTCTTTACCAACAAAACTAAATTATTTATTACGTTTTATTATTATAACGTTATTTCGAAAGCGAAGACCGTTATATAATTTTATTTCATATCACTTTTCCATAGATTTAATTAGATCGAAGTACGAAAATCTAATTAAAAGGCTTCTATATCACACTAATTGGCAGAGAGTGGACGAAAGCTAAACGTCAGCCCTAGGGACTATAACTTCTAATGGTCCCGGACTCATTACGTACTGAAATTCGAAACGCACTTTGATATTACATGCGCACTTAGGTACAACCATTAAACTCCGTCCCGAGCCTGTTAATCTATTAGTTGACGTCTTCATGAATTGTTAATGATGTTTAGTAGGTATTGTGATGGGCACCGCTTTGGTATGGTACTTAGTACTCACTAATGCTGTTATTCAAGTTTAAGTGTAAACGGTGCTGTACAATAGGTTTTTGGTCCTTAATAACAGCTGAGAATTCTTAGTCAAAATAAAAATATTCGGAATAGTTTTTAATAAACGAAATAAGATTTTTCCATTAGAAAATTCTTAGTAGCAGCGCAGAGTCTGGAATTGTGCCGGTTAATGGTAATAGGCTCGCCCCCTATTACATGGAACTTATAACATAGCCGGCGAAACGTGGGTGTACTGCACACCTCTGCCTACCCCCTCTAGGGAATACAGGCGTGAGTCTATAAAAAATAAATAAATAAAAGAATCTTCTACATGAAATTAAGAATTATTAGCAAGTAAAAAATCACCCTAAAATCGCAAGAAGCGAAACAAAATTAATAGGCTATATCTATCTAACATTTCAGCACATGTAAGATGAATGAATTATTTATAGCTATATTATACGAGACTAAGACACCTGTCCCCTTCGAGAGCGCCGATAAATCTCCTGCCGATAATTTACTGATTGTTTGTCTCGGCACATAAATTCAACTGTGACGTCACAGACCCAGGCGTTTGCACCTTCACAACTTTAAGTTATTTATTTGTTTTGCTTTGGGAATTTACCGGGAGATTTTCGAGTAGAGTTACTTGGAGTGATAGCTGTTAGAAAGTGTCAGTGAAAAAAGGGAACCAAGACATGAGTGGTAGAGGATAATCAAATCCAAACAAAATATGATTCTTTTCAAATTTAAGTCCCACGTTGGGGCGCCATTAACGTTCGAATACATTTTTATTTCGCCCATTCGGTAAGTTGATTTCTGCGTTATTGATTTCGTCAACATTTCTGTACATAATTTCCGTGACGCTGATTGTATTACAGCGTTTATATTATGTCGTCCCCGTTCGCGAATAAACGTTGTTTATGAAAACATCTTCGATACATCAAAAAGTGTTTCAATTTTCAACAGAATAGGTTTGGAACGAGAAAAAATATACGGCAACCTATTTTCGTCGAATTAGGGTTTTATAAGACATTTGACGCAAAAGAAAATTGGATTCCATTTAAATTTCAGGGTGAATTAGATCTTATACATAAGGTTACGAGTCCCAGGGAAAGGAGGGTAGGTACTAAAACATTCAGAAAATCGTACTATCCAATTTAGTTAATTTGGCCTCTGAATTGTATACTGATTTCTTAGAATGTTATATTAGAGTTTGCCCTTTCTCTTAAATTAGTTTCCGACAAGTCAAACTTGGTTCATTAATTGTCGTACTTGAATGGCTAATAAACGTATATTCAGAACTGTTATCTGTTCTTGCGAAAACATAAATATTAATGTAATTACATTTAAGGTTTAGAGAGACGATGCTTAGAAGAACTATCGTTGTTTTCAAAAGTTAATGGTTATTTAAAACCTTTTTTTCTATTAGCGTTGAAATAAAGTTAGTAAATAAAAAATGGTGAGAGAGCCGTGCCCGTTTATATGATCCTGCTGTATTTATAATTTTCTTCTAAAGGTGAAATGAGATCGCGTAACGGCGAAACTTTTCCATTACATGCTGATGAATTTGGATGCTTTCAGAGATAACAAGAGACACAAAGTATCCTGTAAATAATTTCATCCTATATTTATAAGTAAAATACCTACTTAAGACAGCGAGGATACGAAATAGAGTTTCATCTAAACAGTATTATCGTTGTACCGTGATTACATCACATTATGTGTCCCTGTCCCGAGTCGTGTATCTTGTTATATGCTCCGAGGAGATACAGACCATTATCTTAACTTGATTCCTACTATTCATGTTACTGATGAGTCGGTCATTTTACATATTTTATTTTAATCTGGTTTAATTTTAGAAGTCCCTGTTTGGGCGCCATTAATAGTGATTGTAGATATTCAACGAATTAAACGAAAAGATTCTTGTTTGTCTTGATAGTTAGATTTTTAGTGTTCCGTACTAATAGGTAAGACAGACGGAAAAACTGATGGCGGAATCTTTCTTCAGTAATATCAATTTATACTTTTGTTTTTAATTAAGAATATTTTACTAAACATCACTAACACACATTCAACTAAAAACAATTAAAACGGAACCTCATATAAAATTGGCAGTGCATACAAAAATGTCAGACTACCCGCAAAACAAACAAGTGTGTTGCGCGACCTAATTAAAGTTGGATAGTTGCGGTAATTAGCGACCTCCCTACCCCCGGGCCACTGATAATACCGGAACACGAAAGGCTTATCAGAGTAAGGGTGCTTCGCAGTTAGCTACATGATATTTGGACACGCAAAGTGAGAAACTCGCCTCCGTTTTGGAAGTTATCGGGGTGATGGGTATCGTACGGCTGTTTTTTGTGGGTTCGGAAAGTCTTGGTAATTTCTTTAGTTGACTATCTCTAGAAGTCTCTTTGAGTATAAAAAAGTTAGTTGTATTGTGTCACACAATGTCTAGATACTTATTACTTTATAACTATGTCTTTTGTTATAGATCGATACAATTGTTAATAGAAATGACAGTTGGGAAGATAGTTTACTACTTTTGGTAAGTTTTGATTGTACCTAGATAATATAAGCTTTAATTGATTGTGTCTTGGTCTGTAAATTAATAGCTCAAACGCAATAATTACTGAGATACTCATTTCAAAACAGGTTTTCAGTTTTAATAAAATGGTTGCGCTACAAAGAATTCCACTTTTATATTCCCTTTTGAACCATCGCTGTATCCAACAAGAAAAATCAGAGCCAACCAATATCAATTAGGCTGGACATTGATACGGGAAGGGATGTTATGACATTTTTGTTTTATTTCCAGCCCCGTTTAATTATTCAGTGTTCGTTAAAATATATGTGAAAGGTTCAAAACGTTGCCTAGGTACAGTCCAGCTTTGAACGATGTTTTATAATACCGTACGCATACTGAACATCGTAAATATGTTAAATTTGTATATTCAAAACAAAGAAAGGGCCTCCTAGTTTTATTGTACATGATATATTATGTTCATAAAAACGGGAATAAACCATATTTCCGTTTACTACTTTCCCTCTTTTGTCTCTTTTCATCTTGCTTAAAGGTGTATAAGGGCTTTTCTCTCTAACGTCGATATTCGTATAGTTATTATCTATGTTGCTCTTTGTCTGAGATATTGCTGTAATTTTTTTGCTGGCCCGCGATCGTCGGGGTAGGATCTGATAATTTCGGCTTAGGTAGAGATAATCCGGGCGATTTTTTCTTAAATGATGATAAGGAACCTATTTTTTTGGGTCGACGAACATTTTTCTTTGCTGTCTTGATGCGATTTTGATTTACTGCTGAGTGTAAGCCAGTGTCTACGTTAGTTAGTGCATGCGTGCGTTATCCTGACGTTTGGGTACTCGCTCTGACTCCAGAATTCAGGCGTATTACATAAGCTGGTCATATGACTATGCGTGGCTGTAGGTGTAATTAATAAGCGTCGAGGTGCGACTCGGTACAACTCGGTGCGAGAGAGAGCGATAAGCCGCGCGCCTCTCGTAAATCACCCGCGCTAATGACGCTGCGAAGCGACACGAATGTGGGTAGCTGGAACTGACTAGTATTGGCGTTCCAAATTTGAAATGTTTATATAATATTTCGTCCGAGAGATTAAAATTTTTTACAATATTAAAAAAAATAGCAGTTTTTATCAGTGTTTTGCGAAAAGGGTAGTAGGTATTTTGCATTGTATCATTGCATTAATATAAATATTAAACGGTTTTACTTAACTTGACATGTTTATTATTTGGTTAAAATTTAGTAATCAATATTTCCCCCTTCCTGTTGACAGATTGATCTGATATTTGGTACACAGCTTTAGTTCCGATGACAAAACCGTTTACGTAAAAAAAAATGTTTACTGTTGACTGCCTCGTTGGTCTAGTGGTAGCAAGCGCGACTGCTGAGCACGAGGTCCTGGGTTCGATCCCCGGGTCGGGCAAAGTGTTATTGGGTTTTTCCATCAGGAAGTTCTCAGTAGCAGCACGGAGTCTGGAATTGTGCCCGGTTAATGGCAATAGGCTCGCCCCCTATTACATGGGACTTATAAATAGCCGGCGAAACGTGGGTGTACTGCACACCTCTGCCTACCCCCTCTGGGGAATACAGGCGTGTCTATAAAAAAAAAAAAAAAAAATAAATGTTTACTTATTTCTATTGGAAGTTTTAAGCAACATTAGTTTTTTTCTTTTCTTATTCTTTAATTAGCTCCCATAGCTCCCATGGTTATTTTTCTGGTATAGAAAGTATCCTGTATCCTCCGGCCCTTTAAATAAGAATGGCTGAACCGATTTTAATGAGACTTTTTGTGTGTATTTGAACGGGTTCCTAATTGCTTTATATTCACAATTATTATTGGACCTGGTATATGGCGCTGCTATTGTGTTAAATTAGAACCACAATTATAAGTCGCCTGAAAAAGCTAGTACCTATTAGTATATACAGGGTAGGCGGATAATAGAGGTTCAAAAATTCTTTTTAGATGCCCCTCTCCAATAGCTATTCGAATAACCCCCATGTATGTTCAGCGATTATTTATAGTTTAAGAGCTAGATTTTTTTAATCAATTTTTGGGAAAGTATCACCTTTAGATTTTATTTTTTTTCTTCTTCTGCATTGTAATTCTTAATAAGTCCTTACAGTATAAATAGATATATAAAGAGTTTTTTAATAGGCCGTGTATTATATTATAACTTATTTATTCAGCCTCACAGAAGCACTCTAATTAGGCTTTCAAGAGACTTCTTCGACTCTCAATTAATAATTAAGCCTACATTTTTCAATAAGCCTTATAAATCAGGCTTGGAAGCTACTTACCTATTCACAAAGTTCAGGTAATTAGTCACAGAGTTCATATATAATATTTCCTTACAATATATTTCTCTACAAACAATAATTCCGCCATTATTCATGGATTTTCACGTGGAAATTCTCGTAATTTTGCGAAGCTTATAATGGCGGTTAAGCAAATAATTCAAAATGTTTACCGGTTTTAATTCATAAAGTTCGGTAATGAATAGAATGTTCGTTCATTATCGTGATTCGTGGAATACTACTTACTTATATTTTCCCATAAATAAACGGTCGCTGTGTGAATTTGGTCAAGTTTAACTTTTCAGCTTAGTAAAAAGCGTAGGTCTCTTTTCAAAGTACTGTCGCAGGTGAAAATTAATTAGTATTAAACTTTTAACTATCATAAAGACGCCGACGGCGCATAACAATTGGATTAAAACGAAAAACAAAACTTAAGCAACAATATTATAATAATTAAAAAATCTTCAAATATCAGATCTTTTTCCTAAACCTTACTTAAATGCGAAAGTAAAGTAACTCTGTCTGTTACGTTTTTATATTTAAACCCCTGAATCGATTTTGATGAAATTTAACTTGTTATCAAGCTCTCAATGACCTATTTGCAGCAGCCGTGGGACACAAACCTCATGAATTTAAATTTTTAATTGTTATTTTCTTTTATTTGTTTCTTGTCTTTTTCTCTTATTTTGTTTGTTTGTTTTATTATTTGTTATGTTTGTGTTGTCATGAGCTGTTTCAAATAAAAATTTTTAGTTAAAAAAATTCATTCAATGTGACCCCGCCATTACTAAAGCGTAATGTAAAACTCAACTATGTAGTGGAAGTGAACGCTTCTATCCGTGTATGTTTTCGACACGTCTCGTCTCAACACGCTCTCGAAGCAAACAAACAACACTTGACGCACATGCACGTGTAGGAACATAGTGCACACATAGTACACACATGTACTATGTAGTGGAAACGTGTTTATAAAGCGCTGTGTTCAATACGGAATGTAGTTGTTGAATTTAATTTGTGATTCAGTTGAGAACTGATTGAAATTTTTGTTTTAAGACTTTTTCCGGGATTTTCGTAATTAAAAATGGTATTGTTACCATAATTTAACCGATTTTAGACCGTATTTGTAGCAGTTTGAGGGAGTTAACATAAATTATAAGGAATATTAGTTATATATATATAGTACTCTTCAACGTATCCGGTGACAGCGACCCAAGCTATTTCTTAGTTTCGAGCATGTGCTCTTTGATGACTAGCAAAGCCAAATTAAGTAATTAAATAAGGAATATTAATAAGGAATTGACAAAAAAATCCTTCTAGTACTTCGTACAAGATGTGGATGTAACTGTCACTTGGGATGGTTGAATGTAGAAGATATTTCGCGTGACAGGGTGACAAAAGTGCGGGTAGGGTTACGAATAGCATAGTGGAGAGCGACTGGTGGCTTCAATCACTGAAAAAGGCGTCTTCTTATCGTATGGTTGATGAACAACCTGGTGTCAGAGTTTAACCCGCCCGTAGGCCTCTGACAAGGCTTTACACACCATTGAAAAATCTCTCAGGTATGCTGGTTTCATCACGATGTTATCTCTCACCGTTTTAGCAACTGATAATTAATTTATAATACGCACATAACTTACGACAAGTCAGAGGTGCGCGCCTTGGGATCGAACTCGAGACCTCGGATTTGTCAGTCGAAGGACACTAGGCTATCAGAACGGAAAAAGGTGTGAATAAATGTTAATATTTCCCCAACATGTTCCCGTCAAAATTGTTTAGTTACAAACTCATATTTGTGTAACGCAATATAGGTCCGGCGGTCGCTCCGCATCACTTCACCAACGCGATTACACTAATGCGATTGCGCTGCCGTCGGCAATGTGCGCGCACCCTTAATTAGCGAAGCTGTCCGTCCAATATCAAAGTCCAATTACGTGCTCTATTTACATAGATTTAGAGTCGAGGTTTCTGTGATTCAATAGTTTCATCGCCAGTGTTAATTATTCTGATCGCGAAATAACATTTGAGGGTATCGAGGATTATGGAATTGTCGCGTGTTCTCATCATGAAGTAATTATTGGGCTGAGAGGACAAGGTTATTAGAATTCAACTATAAGATAATTGACGTTATTAGTATCAATATTATTAGAAAATCGTACTTATTACTATTGTGTTAAGGTATATGTTAGGTCGTGGACCCGTGGCGGCGCACGAACCTGATTTGCAAGCACGTGTGTGTGGGTTCGAAATTGGTATGTATCAATATCATATGTACTTTTTATTTGACGTAAGATACCACTGACTAACGGTGAAGAAAAACATCGTGAGGATACTTGGACTTAATAGTCTGAAATCGCCAATACGCAGTGAGCTAGCGTGGTGATTCTCTCTGTATGAGAAGAGGCTTTTGCCTTGCAGTGGGACAGTTTCGGGCTGGTTTATTTATTTCATAGTTATTATTAATTTGTTGGAGACAGTATTATGATGGTCTCCAGTAAAAGGATGGGAATCCGATGACGGCGGCGTCACAGTGGCCACACTTATCAAAGTTTCTCAAACCAGTTATAATAGAAAACTAATGATTATGTACCCATCGGAGACAATTTGATAAAATAGAATAGTATTGTAGCTCTGTTTCTTTTGAAATCTGGATTCAAATATCTCTATGGACGGTTTAAAAGACAAAGTTCCAAGTCTCTTTAATCAAACGGTACGAAAAAAACCAACTTTTTGAAATTCAACCGGAAAAAATCTTAACCTTTGGAACCGTCCTAGTAATCTGGGTATAATATTGTTGTAAATCACTCAGAAAACCGACAAAACTTCATACAAATACCTACTTACCCTAAACATTCAATACGCATGCAAATATTTATCGTCCTACCCACAATCCCACATCACTATGCAAACTGCAACACTTCTATGTATCAACGTAAACATATTCTATAGAGAATTATCAAATAAATGACACTGATTTAATGCAATGCTACCAGATCGTCTGTGTAGGTTAGCCAGCAGCCTTATCTGATGGGGCAGAATAATCCATATGTTTAACCAACGGATAGCGGCTGCATATAAACTAAACCACGGTGTTTTTAGAGTTCCACACACAAAGGCTACTAACGTGACCCGATGAATGATAATTCATCCAGTTCTAGGTATCTTTTCGGACCGAAATAAAAGTATAATAATTATGTCCCAATCCAAATCATGATCCACTAGTGTACCAAATTTCATATTTTTTTTAAATTAATTTAGTACAATAAACTTAAAAGTAACAGTATATCAATCCGAACACACTATAAAAACCTAACAAGGTTTGTAGTTGATGTGTTATTCCTCTATATCTAAATCTGTTCAGTTGAAGATTAATTTACTAACATTTAATTTTTAATATATTAGGATTATTTCGGATTTACTTACATGTTGACTTGGACCGCGAGAGCACGCTCTATAAATTGTACTCAGTTTGAGTCCAAAATTAGTCGGGCTATCGGGCGAACCCGAAATCTACGTGTGAACCGGGAATAATATTCAATAAACAATTACAACAATAAACCACCAAACAAGTTTGCCAAATAAAATCCGATTCGCACATTCAGACCCGATATTACTTAATGGAACGATTAATAGTCCCGAAATAACTATTTGTGCGGTATATAAAACGTATTATTTACCATATCAATTCGTTACGAATAAAAATGTAATAAAATTCTCGGTAGAAATCGGGGAACTTTTTGCATAGCTATATACAATAGATTAGGAATTTATGTCGGGGGTTCCCGCCCTTAGAATAAGTGTGGAGAAGACAGTTGGATTGCTTAAGTTAATGCATAAATAAAAGGTAACAATATAGGGTTAAGGCGCCTATTTCGCTAAACCGCTGTCTCGCTCGCACATTGAAGATATACAATCACTGAATATAGTCATAAAAAAACGCAAAAACTAAGTTATTGTGAATAAAGTTCCAACAAAAATATCAGTTTGATCGGAATAAGTTTTCATACATACATATACATCAATTCTCGCCTTTTTCTCATGGGGATAGGCAGAAACTACGAAACTATATGAATCAAATAATAATTGCGCAAATACATACTACTAAGAACCGATTTCACCACTGACACTAAACGCGATCAATCGAGTTAAACTCGGTTCAAGCGTTTAACTGAGTTCAGAACTGCAATTTGTGTACTTACTGCTGAACTTAGTTTTATTAAACTTGGTTAGTAAAGTGAATGGTGAAATTGGGCCTAAATATCTTAGTTTTTCACGGATCTTGCAACGCTTTCAGCGATGTTCAGCGCTGTCATGTTAGTTAGTACTAGGCGGCAGACAGCGCTTACCCGTTTTTCATTAGGAGCTCAACATTTAATCTGCTTTGTTTCCCTGTCGCTGTTTTTAATTTTCCAAAAATCCTTCTTTGTTAGAGAAATGATTGCGCGTTCCGGGCGTTGCTACTTGTTTGTTTATTACGCTTCAGTTGATTTTTATTATAAAGAGTCCCGAATTTTAATGGACTACAGTATTGTAGAGACGGTGATTTCAAATTGATTGATTCCCGAAGGATTGACTGTTATAATCGTTCTGATCAATTGTTAGAAATGTGAATTCTAAATTTTTTGTTTGAATGAAATTTAAATCATACTCCTAGCCTAAGAGGGGTTAGCTAAGTTGACTATCTACAATCGCTAACGCCATAGAAAATGAAAGAAATGTATAGGATGACATTACCTTCGATCAATAGGTCACGTGACATAACGATAAAGGTCATCCTCTACCTTTATTTCGTTTTCTATAGCGTTAGTGATTGTAGATATAGGTTAGGTTCTTGCAGCGAGACGAGGAGTAGATTCGATGGGAGAGAAGTTAAATCTCGGCAACCTTTTTTCACCAAAAATTTACATTAGCGATGTCACGCGCAAGCCCACTTCCCACCCATGATTGCTATCATCAATATTACGAGTATAATACATGGAAGCTATAATATCTACCACCTCCTTTAAGCTATATATCTTTTAAATATATTTAATCAATTGTTAAGGGATGATGCGCTAAATCTGAAAGCACCACGAAGTCGTGATTAGACCGAGTGAATAAGTTTAATAAATTCCTAGCTAGTGGTTGCACCTTCTTACGAGCGATGAAAGAGTCTTCACTAAGAAATCGAATTACAAACCAGCCCGTAACCACAGAATAATAAACATACAGTACGGAAACTACGTCTAAACGCTCGAAACAGAACACTCGCACAAACGTGCGTAATATTGCGTAACGACGAGGCTCATAGGCGAACGTCGCGGTGCTCGCAGTATCAAAGACGCGTCGCTGCGCATGTTTGTGTGAGTGTGCCGTTTTTGAGAATATTTATTATGCTGTGCCGTAACCCTAAAATCGTCACCTTTCGGAGCTAAAAAATTGCTAAGGACCGACACATTTAGTGAAAAGCTGTGGCGAGTAAAAAATACTTAGACATGTCTCAACGTGCTTAGGGCACTGAGGGATTGTATAAGGAAGACAAGTAGAAACTCACCACTTTCAGAGACTGACGAGGGCGACCGTTCCGCCGTGGAGACGCCAGAGGAGGACGATTCTAGCGACGACAGCGAGTCGGCCCGCGTCGCATGCGTGTGCGTCATCGAGCTCTCCGACAATCTCGAGACGGGCGCGTCACACAGCTGGTTCAACCGCCGCTTCAGGTACCGCTGCTCACGCGCCAGCTGTTCCTTGTGACTGACATGCCTCTTCTCTCGCTCTTCCAAACTCTGTAACAAGAGAGATAGCTTGGTTTTTCTTTCTATTTTTAAACATTTCTTTACTACCGTTCATTTAGATTTTCTCTAATATAGTGGGGTGCCATCTACGTATAATTTCACAAGTTGGGTGGGTTGGGTACCCAGATTGCAACAAAAATCTGTTCGAGATTTCTTTTACCTGGTAATTATCAAAAAGGTAATTATCTGGTAATGTTGACAGTACTCTTTTGAAATCCGTGATCATCTTTTGCGAGAAGACAGCTATAACCTCCTTCAGAAATTTCGAAGGGTTAACATCGGAAATAATTAAAACTTCAACATTTTTAAATCTTCTTTAGGGTGAGATCAAAAACTTATTAATTTTAAACAGCAGGCGGCCCTGGTAGTATTGTATCTCTTTTTCGATTAGCTCTTTTCTTTTTAAAGTAGCTCAACCAACGGCGAAATTTTTCCTCTAAGAGCTCAACTAGCTTTTTACTATGGGTTAGAATTCAACTAAAAGTAGAAACGACAATGATATCTATCTGTCAACTGTCACTTCAAAAATTGAGGCTTTGCAAGGATGAGAAAGATATTTGAATTAAAAACCGTTTTTCTACATCATTTAACTAACTTTTAGAATTACAAAATAATTATATATCCCATCCATATCGGTTGCTTTTTAAAATTTCGTATTAAATAATTATATTTAATAAGTTATTAAATAATAAGCTAACATGTGCTATATATTAGAACATGTAAAAAATTCATAAAAATATAACTATATATTAAAATGATTGGACCACAATAGCCTTGGATTGAAAGATATTTAAATCATGGGAGGAGGCTTTTGCCCAACAGTGGGATGATACAATCTAATAACAGTAACAATAAGTAAGTAGTAACAGTAATTAAAATTTCAATTGATTTTATTGAGAATTCGATTGAACAATTGTTGTCATTCTTAATTAGTAGTATGTGTAAAACATGTCTAACGAACTCTGTAAGAGAACAGGCGTGATGTGTAAGAAAAATAAAAGAGTAATTTACTGTAATAGTTTGTTTCATATTAACTGAACTAGAGGCAAACAGTTCGGAAAGAGATTAATAGTATCACTAACAAGAAACTATCGACTAATTATATACTTAATAAGAATGTTGAAACAAATACATTAATCATAGCTGATTTACCAAAACACACATGTTTAGCTTTGTAACTTGTACAAGCAGTGATAGCTTAGTAATCAAAGGTCCTAGGTTCGAAACCCTATGTGTGCCTGACACATGACTTTTCGATATATGTGGATATTTAATAAGTTTTTAAAACCAACGTTTTAAACGATAGAGAAATTATATGAGCAGAAATAATTTTATGGTTGTATTTGAAATTTAGAATTGGCCATTTTGAAACTTTCGGCTTATTACATTTGGTGGTAAAAATATAAATAATTTGGTAATCTCGGCCACTAGATCGAAGTATCTAGCCGGGTCTACACCAAACGATCCAACGCGCTCCGAACGCGCGCAGTAGGAGCGCGACTAAAGGCGCGGTCGGTGTGGACTTATGTATTAAACCACATTCTACGCTCCACGATCTTGGATCGCAGATTGCGGATCGCCGATCCAAAAATGATATCTACACTTTCCATTGTCGTTGTAATTTAAAAAATTTAAAAACAAACAGACAAAAAATCTCTAAATTCATTTACTTTTAACTAAGAACACTCTCGATTAAGTTACTTTTCTAAAAAAAAAAAACTAAATTAAAATCGGTTGATCCGTTTGGAAGCTAATATATGATGTGGCATCAGACTGACACATAGATATCCGACGCATAAAAACACAGATACAAGCGTTAAAATTATAACACCCCTGTTTTTTCGTCAGGGGTTATATTTGGCAGTACCAAACCATGTCAAGGGCGAACGTTTCCAATAAAATTTCACGTACAATTTTACAATTTCACGTAATTCTAAACAACTTAACCTTATAGAATAGTCCAAAATTGTGCGCTACACAACACTTAATGTCGACAGTAATACAGCTCTTGTATCCGCATTCACCCTTACACGGCCGACGTCAGTCAGCACATAGCAGTTTTTTGTGAGGCTCTTAGGAAAATGGCTTTTTCTAGAGCCTCTATACACTGGGGACCGACCCGCGGGAAAAAAATGAGGATTATGTACAAGTTTGGAAAACTCTGCGAACAGCGAGGGTAGTCCATGAATTTTCCGTCTTTTGTTTTTTTCCAGTTTCGAATTAATAGCCTCAATTTTGAATCAGATCACTAGATTGGCTTTTGAATTCAGAATAATTATAGATTATATTATTAGATGCGTGTACTTTTAGAGTAAAATTCATGTAATAAGCTCCTCAAATGATTTTAATCCTTAATTGGTTGATTTATTCAATAATAAATAATTTGACGATGTAATTTGTGAATCCAATTTCACTATCATTAAGTATGAATGATCTCATCAATAACTGTCAATTACTCTTCAATACACGACCCTTCGGAAAGTAGACCTCTTAAAACGACTACCAAAATAACTTATACCTACTTCAAAAATAATGAATGATGCGATACAAAAGCTACGTATTCGTTTTTAATTTTTCGCCAATTCGGGTGGTGCCTCCCCGTAGGCATTACAGTCAGGGAAGGGAAGGCCTTAGATGATATATCTGGTCATAAATTTGAGGCAACTCAGCGGATGGTGCACCACTGTCCTTATTTTGCAGTCAAAATGTTAAATGCTTTTAGGGGAGATTTTAAATTTTCGCTGCTACTGCGAATGATTAAATTATAGGCGGAGAAAAATGGACGCGAAAATTATTTGCAGATGATGGATATAAGCTCTGTGATTTTGTTTTTGATATAAATCAGAATATATTGGTAGGATATTCGAAATCAGGTCACGATAGGTGAATTATACATGTTGTCAAATTAAATAGATTATATTTTAAATTATGATTCGATGAGTTATCTAGAATACATTAGATACTTAAGTATCGTACCATAAAAACATATTAAAGATATCTTATTAAATAAAGATTTCTTTCTTTTTATAAGAATTTCGAACTTATTTTCGAATTATAAGCAATTAAGCATAAATACTTAACAAAAATGCTACCAATCAATTGCTTATCTTCTTATTCTACCGACTTATGTAAGTCAAAAGTATATGATGGTAAGTACATGAAATCAATACACCCGGGAGTTTCCTTGCAAGCATATAAGCTGGGTAGAAACTATCTAATACATACGATGATACGGTTGAACAGATTTCCAATACATATTCGTCCATAGGTACCTACTGACAAGCCACAACCTTTGCTATATCGATTTTCTGTCAGAGCATTTGAGCGTCAAGCGATACCGAATTATGTTATATTACTATGAGTCATATAACTATATACTAAGGATTACTGGTGCCATCCTACCCTCGTGTTATTGCACGCTATTTATTTTTTACGACCACCGCCGCCCCGTTTAATATGAGTAGATTTAGCTTCTCCAAATAATCCACTCATATTGCAGGAACCGACGAAACTAGAATGATCTCTGTACACGGACTTTTCAAACGCCTAAAGATGAAGAGAAAACAGTTGCGCCAGTTTTCAATTTAGGGTGAATATAAATTGGTATAAAAATGCGAATTTCCGCTGTTAATGATGCGGTAGTAAGGGATAATCAAGATGGTCGATTTAACACTGTTCCTTCTACGCTAAAACATGGCTGACCTATTTAACATAATCACTTCAAATTCAAAAGAGCTTCGCGAAATAAATTAAAACAAGTTCATTATAGAAATAACAATACCAAAGAAAGGAGTGGAATGTTACGCTCAAAACATGTAAATTTTGAAGCTGATGAATTTTAAACAACACTTCGGAGTATCACTTATGACTTAATTGGTTATTAGAAAAGTTTTCCAATCTGCTGGAGGAATTGCTCGGTGGCTGGAATTTTTAACAGTCATGAAATATAGCGAGCATTGCTTATTTAGGCTGACTTGATGGAAAACGCCTGAGGAGTCGCTTCGCAATTCGGTCGACTTTTGACCTTCTTAGGGTAAACTT
Source organism: Protodeltote pygarga (assembly GCA_936450705.2). Lineage (NCBI taxonomy): Eukaryota > Metazoa > Arthropoda > Insecta > Lepidoptera > Noctuidae > Protodeltote > Protodeltote pygarga. Next base: position 1,959,547 of record OW388257.2, on the reverse strand, counting down.
GGACTAAGAATTGTGTTTTGAAACAAACGTAACGTTACACAACTTTTAATAAAAACCATCCATTGTAGACGTTGAAGAATGTAAATGATTAATAAAACACCAACTATAGTTATAAACATATTCAGAAAGGTGTTTATTCCGACTTGGTCAGCTATAGCAGTATCTATAAGGTCTAAATTTATTAATGCAAAATTAGGAAAAAGGTCTAGGTACATATATAGATCATTAAGATGCTTTATAATAAAAAAAATGCACTTATTTTATATTTAATGTTCTTTTATTGCTTAATCCTTCATTTCGGCCGACAGGTCAGGTGGTCATGAGTTTTTGACTGCTCAGTCCCCGCAATTTGAAGAGAAATTAAGATTTTATGCAATTACATTTTGAACTTTAGTGTTCGCAAAGTATGCATAAATCCTAACTAATATTATAAATGCGAAAGTAAGTTTGTTTGTTATCTTTTCACGTCTAAACCACTAATCCAATTATCCAGATGTACAGAAGCAGATATAGAGTCCTTCATCACAGAAAAATTATACTGTTTCCAAAAAAAACAACAATAACCTTTTTATGATAATAGATGGCGCCACATATCGTACAAACCGAATTGTCTACTTCTAAATTAACGCCAGCAAAGCTGCGGTTAAAAGCTAGTACTTAATTAAATTGTTTGTATATTTGTTTTTTTAGTTACTAGTAAATATTTTGCATTATTAATGTTTTACCTTATGCAGACGATATGTGTTCACTAACTGGAAAACAATATGGAGCGATGACCTGGAAAAGTTTGTAAGAATCCGACGGATACGCTGCTTATTCAAGCACACTGTTAGGTAGGCCTTCATTATATGACGAACCAACATTAAGGCCTTTTGCAGTCAGCTAACAGGGTTTAACAAAAAGGAGCACTTTCGTTGGTTCAGTTTCGATGACACTGAATTTAAACAGGTCATGCTTAACTGCACTGCAGGTAAACAACGCGATATCCCGAATTAGTTTCAGATAAAGGAACTTTTCAACGGTCAACAACAGAGATTTTTTTTTTGCATATACATTTAGTTTTGATATTCCAATATAAAAGCTTGGTTAATACGTTGGTTTTTATAATTTTTTTTTATTATAAATGAATAAATCAAACGCAAAAGCTACGTCTTATCTTATATTTAGTATTCTTAAGATTTCTATGTAGCTATCCTAATCTAACTTCATTCGACTTTGTACATAAATCTAGAAAATAACCCAAATATCTGTATGCATGGCCGCTCGATGATAGACGGTGCTTGGAGAGAACAATTTTGTGAAAGTTTTCGATGTATGTGTTGTACGAATGTATGTTATATAGGTGTTGTCTCAAGTTGCCGGCAATTCGCTGGCTTATCGTCTCACAGGGGATGGTACGAGGGTTGTCAACTAAACTTTTTTTCGTTTTGGAATATAATTTCTTTTATCGTAATGCCCAAGATATAAAGCTACATAAAAGCGTTTTAGCATGAAATGGGATCAAATTTAGCATTAATGGATTTGACTTTTTAAAAATGATACACTCAAAAAAAAAAACAGATTTGAAAATTGGTTGATGATTGATTTGATGCTGGTTTGAGTGGCTTAGCGACACGGTACGTCGAAAATCGTGGATTCGAATCCCATCCGTATCAGTTGTTTTTCCAAATTTTCTTATTAAATAATTATAAGGTAACTACAATTCAAAAAATAACTCCTACTGCCTAATTGAACAAACATTTGAATAATTGAACAGAACGATGTTTTTTAATAACTTTAATATACTAGCAAATTTAATCAGTCCTCATAATCTAGTCACATACTTAAGCCATCACAGCATTCGACCTATACGTTAATCAAGGAATACACTACCTATAATACGTAGACACAACCCTACTCGGCAGTATGGCTCATTAAAACGTTCGCGCGGTGCACGTAATCGAGGATTTACGAGTAGCGGGCCTGTCTGCCGTCATTGTGCCGTATCACTCGCGAATTCATCTTAATTATTTCAGTAGGCTTGTAGACCAGTGATGAGGGTGTGTTCATAGTTATTTTGTTTTACGACAAGATGGCTTAGCATTGTCTTAACATTATTCAAAATATAGGTTCGTGACCTTTGAACTTTTAGCGGTAGGTAAGGTCTCACGAAAATATATTTTGAACCAGAAAATCTATCGCGTAAGGTTTTCAGACAAATATAGTGTGAGGTAATCGTGTGCAAACATGAATCTTACACACAAAAACACTTGAAACAAAAACAAATACTTACAGACCAAACAAATATTTGATCCGAACGAATAGTATTCGCGAAACCTTTATTTCTGGGTATTCGGATTTTCCAAAACCGGAAAAACTACTCGAACATTTTGTTGGCAGAATTCAAATTCTGACTTGATTACAGATCGCGTAATATTATTCAACTCAATTTTCTAGACGACTGAATGTTGATTATGCAAAACATAAAAACGCGATATTTCCAAAAATACCTCAAGGAATTCTGAGCAACATATTCCATTGAGATGTCGATTCCAATTCCCAACCATGACTACAATTTACCTAAGTCGTGAATGTTTTCAGTGAAACGCAAATGAAAAGTGGCGTTACCCAGGAGTGGCGATGTGCTTGCCTTAACTACGATGCCTTTTAATTAGACCTGCATATTAATCAGACTAACGGTCTAAGTTTGTAAATGTACTGCGAAGCGGTTGGGACGGACGCTTTTTATTTGTGGCGAATCGTTAGAGAGTAAAAGGTCGTAAGCCTAGATAAACTACCCCATATTCACAATTAAATATACAAACACTTACATCCCTAATTTTAACAATTATTAAGTTACTTATTAAAGTAGATTAAGTTAAAATAAAACCATAAGTGTATTACTAAATATAATTTGTTGATAGCATTTACTAGTTATACACTTATAATGTTAATTGTAAATTAAATAATGTTAGAATTTAATTAATTATAAAGTAAATTAAATCAGTTATACAGTAAATTAAATCAGTTATAAAGTAAATTAAATCAGTTATAAAGTAAATTAAATTAGTTGTATTTTTTAACATACCATCAGGAATTATAACAGTTTACGTTTATACGTAAACTGTTATAATTCCTGATGGTATGAACATATTGTGGCATAAGCCACAATATGTTTTCCTCCGTATGTTTTTACACGAGCAATAAATTGGCTAAACTAAACAAAGTGTACGACCATTAACATATTAGATTCGTTCAGTCGAGAGCCTATTCACGGCGGTTTTAATTACTTATGCTGTGTGAAAATTCCGAATGAATTTCGCCAATGTTAATTAATCATGACCTTAAAAATGTTTAATGGAAATTGTATTCGCAAAAATTCTGAAATAAAATTAGTATCTAAAATAGTAATTACAAAAGTACATAACCATTACATTTAGCAAATAAAAATCTCAGCAGCAAGATTGTTTGCAGACATAGTTTAAATAACTTTTAAGATTGAGTGGAAAACAATTAACAAAATAACTACAACAGCACGCAAGTTTATTCTACGTTTAATGAAAATTTATATGATATAATAAAACGCTTGTCATAACACTCTTCCCATTTCTCATAGGCAACCTTGAGTAAATGACGATAAAGTTGAAATTTCTTTAGACATGAAATAATATTTGGTGAAGCGAGTTTGTAATAATAACGCATCGCTTCATTGACAGCGGTTTACTTTACGCTCAATTAGTGGAACGACACACGTGACGTCCCTGAGTCCCTACCCCACCCCCCTCACCCCCCTCTTAAGCGTCAGGTCCCAATTTGGTTGCGGTGAATTTTGTACCACTGTTTTAAACGTACTCTCTGTTATATGCAAATTTGGCGAGGGAACGACGAAAGTAAAGGAAAGTGAAATGTTAAAGTATCCTTGCTTTAATGTTACTTCAAAGTATGTTCATTTGTTTTTTTAAATGTGTATGAAGTTTAACGAGGGTAGGTACTTACATTTATTTCGTCAGATCTTCTTAAAGCAAATATTCAATTAAAACTGAAATACAGGAAAGTAATTTTGTCACGAGAATGTCTATCAAACATTTGCACGACATTAAGTGGTCCAAGATTCGCACCCTGCGGCACACTCATCTTGTCGGTACTAACATCGCCTGATAACGCAATAAAGCGAAGTTACAACCGAGACAGCGGTCCAAACACCTTGATAAACCATCCTGTGAACATCCCGCACCTCTCGGCACCCGATCTCGCATTGTTTCACCCGAGCGATATTGTCGAATGCCACCTGCCGTTCCTTTTCACAAATGTTCCCCAGTTATCTTAATTTAACGATAACTAGGTGTGTTATGTCGGGAAGTGTGGCTTTAAGGTGGTTAGGTTATTGTCTGAATTGGGGGTGTATCTTATTTGTGTATGTTGTGTAAATAATGGATGATGTTAATGTGAAATTGGTGTTAAAGATAAGCGTCTTTAGACTCGACAAAAACAAGAACAAAATTTACATCCAAATATTTATAGGTGAACAGCAAACAAGACTAATTTAGCACTCATAAATGTGCCCTTTTTTAATCAGAATTTTAACAATAAAAACTTATTATACCACAATAACGATCCCCAACTAAACTGCAAGGTATAAAACATAATATTCAAACTGGGGTTCACAGAAACGTGACTTCTAACAATATACTTGCTTCTACTGTGAATTATAAATAACAGGAGATTAGGACGCTTGTAATTGGGCAGATTCCGTCTGCTGATAACACATCTGACACTCGGTCACGTTCGGGAAAAACGGCAAGCGGTTCACTGTTCAAGGGGACTTATTTGCCATCGTTAAATAAGAATACCGTGAACCTTTTATTTGAATTAAATTGTAAATTTGTTTTATTCATAACGTTAAAAGTAATAGAACTTCACGCCTTGTATTTCTTTGATGGATTACTTACGCAATTTGTGTTGATTCAAATATCCAGATAGAAAAACCTAATAAGGCATAGCCTACTCTTGTAATTTTACTAGGGACTTCCAAAAGGTCCAAAAAAGGCAGTTGAAGAAAGTAGTTAAAAATACTGAACACTCATATCGTATCGTCGAATCATACTCATTATACTAAAAATGTTTGATATAGAATACAAAATTTTTCCATGAACATAATGAATGTTATTACATCCGAGAATGGTCTAAGTGTACGAATGGATTCTTCAAGTTCCACATTTTTTGCTGGATATAAATAATACTTTTCACAAACTTTATTTTCTTCGTGGAAAAGACTAGGAATTATACTGGCTAGACTTGAAAATTTTTCCGACTTTGTTATGAAGATAATTTGTTTAGCGTTATAAGTACCTTCAAGACGGCTAATGAGTTTTATAAGGCGAGTAATTTTCTGTTAAAAAAAATTCAAAACTCATCATTTATTCGTAAAGTTACATCTGAAATAAATCCTATACGTTTCAACCTACAAAATGTTGTTAGAAACCCTAGTACCACACATATTTTCAATCCTAAAACTCAGTCTACACCTGATCGAGCAATATCATACCAAGTTACACCAACATAAAAACAATTATATATTTTTTCAGTAGGCGGCAGGTAATTTTTTAAATAAATACTACCTACTGCGCGGCACGGGTGAGTCATTATAGGTTTTATGGGCTATAACGCGGTCCCAACCTTATAATTCCGAGTTATTCAACTACGTGAAAACAAAAATAAATCACGCCGTCGATATCGTGGAGGGAATGATCGCAGGGGAAGGCGGAAAATGAAACGTAAATGTATACTACGTTGTGGACGTGTGCTCATGTGGGATACATGGGGAAATGTCGAACAATTTTGATTATTTTGTCTCGTGTTTTAATTTTTGTACGCACGCTAGAAATATTTCTTGCAGTTAACAACTTATTCAGTTGAAGAATGAAAGCTTTTAATTTCATATTGTTGAAGATTGAATTAAATTTATATTCGTATAGTCTTCGTTACGGCATCGACGATCTATTCAATTGAAAAATTATTTGTTTATAAAAATTAAGCTAAAAAGTTCAATAATACGGAATATAATTATATATATCTTTTTGAATTTCCTTTGGGCGTATTGTACTAATTTTCTTTGTAATCATTACGTTCGTAATTTAATTGAGCTACCCGTGTTAATTAGAGCAATTTTCTCTCAATCTCGTCTTGAACGACAGGGGTTCCCAAATGCTTTGTCTATTTCACAAAGCTATACATAATATAAGAAGATAATTTGGACGTTCCGACAAGGGTCTTATTTCGAGTATTGTTCACGACATTTAAGTACGTATCGATGGAATATACGGGGGTATCTCAAAATACAGTAAACACTCGTTATATGTGATTATTGAGGCGGAATATATATTTTTTGTTCTTAGAATTCGTTAGACGAATCTTTTTTGTGTAATGTAGTTGGCTAACGACCAATGATACAATTTTTGGGTACGTTACAAAGAAAAAGGTTGCGAGTCGATACCTTTGGAAGTTGTTCTCACGGAAAATATTTTAAGGGTCGAATTAAATGAGAATTGTCATACATGTGGATGTTTATTTAACAAATAATTTTAGCAAAATTGAGTTTTTTGTTAGACTTATTCATATTTTCAGTTAGATTGAGATATATCTCAGTTATTTATAAATCATGTAATAGTTTTCCATGATGAATAAAAACCTTAATAATGTCATGTAATTAAATCTAAACAAAAACCATTCATTTTTGTCGCAAGGCGTCAGTTTTTTAGTAATGCGTCCAGAAGAATATCCCGGGACTTATGGTGTTCCCTTCCCATTGATGTCACAGCGCTTATTAAATTTCCCATGAAAAAGTGGCGAGGGACAGAAAATAAATCGCCCTTTATACCTAGTTAAAATTAGACAAATTTTGTTCATAAAATTTCGGGGACGTAGGTTATTTCTATATTTAGATATTGATATCAACCGAATTTTTAAAGCTCTACTGGGCTTATACTTAAGGCATAAAAATGCGTCATAATCATAGAGTATTCAAGAAAATATTAGAGTGATAACGTCAACCACATTGCCTTGTGCGGAGCGAAAGCAGGTCTCGCCATACAAATGTTAAAATGTCATTTTTTCAAATTAAGTTTTCTAGACGTTTTTCAAAATTTTACTCAGCAGTTAACCATGATATAAGCTAAAATGTAACTTTTTCGCTCGTGGAGCCTAGTTGAACCGCAGTCGAACGAGGTATGATCGCAAACGGAGCTCGTGTCGCGGCCGCGTTGTTCATACCCGTGCTCACGGTTCATACTTCTATAGGGTTGCTCTATTTTTTTCTTATATACTCTAAGGTCATAATAACTTTTTTAAGATACCCTATTTTATACTTTTTTTCAACGTGGTCTCTCTCAGTTATAGCTCTAGGAAGCTCAGACTGATTAATCGGACTTCTAGCGAGACTTAAAATGCCTCCAGCTAAAGCAATTAAACTAAACCTAAAGCAACAGCAGCTAAGGGCGGTCCCTAATAAGACTCGGGCCTCGGCTTTGGGCGTTGCTTAGGGACTAGCTCGGGGAGGGCCTATTTTACTAAAAACTAGCAATATTTATACATTTATTTGTAATCGCATACTTGATTGGATCTAATGATTTTTGACGATGACTGTTGACACTGGAGAAAAATCAATTCGAATCAATCATCATTCGAAGTTTTGATATTCGAATTTCGAAGCAGAATGAACCGATTAAGTTTAATCGATTAAAATAGTTATGTTAACGATCTTTAATTATCTGTTATCACTTGCACTACTGACATTGTAAAGTTAGTAAAAATAACTTCTAGAATTAAATTAGGTAAGTACATTAAAACGGTCAAAGGTACGTTCTAAAATCAAACGGTCCCCCGCCATTAACTGTGACGTAACACGTCAGCGGAACCGCGCGTGCTAATTGGCTGGAATTTGATCTGACGTTGATCTAAAAACCGAACTGCACGATGACGTCACTCGATGCGTTGCTGACGCTGCGATCTCGACGTTTATTGGTTTAGAGCCGGGGGATTTTGTTTTATTAGGGCTTTGGTGGACGTGAGGGAAAGAGAGTTTTTTGTTGAAATGAAATTTTATTTTAGTTCGTCCTAGCTATAGTCAAAATGTTGTGATGTTTTTTAATTAAATTAATGTTAATCATAATATTGATTTTTGAAACCTATTATGGCCATGTAACGGGTAGAAAAAAAAGAGGGCATTGAAAAAGAGATACCATACGGATACAAGCTGGATTTAAACCCGACGTCTCTTCAAGACGATGTAGAAATTTGATAGGTCTGAAAAGTGATACGATAGTTCAGTTAGATATTAGCCGCTGCCACGTTAAGTGTCGCGGCTTCAAGTCCAGCTCGTCTTCTATCACATTTTCAATTTCCTCTAATTACAAAAAAAAGTTTTTTTAAGCCAGCAGGACTTCTCGTTGATGCAGTTACAGTATCGTGCTTTAAGCTTAGAGAAGTATCGCGTAACTGTAGAATTTAGTTACATCGATATTTGCAGCTAAATATACTCTCCAATAAGCGGCCATCTTGCGCGATTTGTCAAATATGGCGGGGCTTGCCATGGGTTGTCGCACGATATCGACGCGTGCCGTTAAAACTATAATATCTCAAATATTTGATACGAGAGCTATACAAAAGTTACGTCGGTCATTCTACCTCAGTACACTTAGTAGTCCCCTCATCACAATAGCTGTCAACTTGACACTGACAGTTTAGAATAATGTCTTGAAAACAATACATTATAAAAATACCGTCGTTAATGTATCATAACAGATATAAGAGGTCGTCTAGACATTAGTCTGAAATTACATTACCTTCTACAAGTTGTCTAGGTCTTTGTGCAGAATCCTTTGTGTGCAAGATCGACTCGCACTTGACCAGTTTATAAATATCTTCTGAAGATGTGATGGAAGAAATTTCTTAAAGAAATAAGTAGAGCCTTGTACTTTTAATCCTATTAAAAGAACAAGTTTGTTCTAAGATAATTATATTTCTGTGTAAGTACCTAAATAAATAAGCAGTGATAGCCTAGTGGTGTGAAGTCAAAGGTCGTATGTTCGTAACCCAGGCACGCATCTTTGAGTTTTTGGATTCATGTGCGTTTAGCGGTCTACAAGTTAAGCTTATCTTTTTAATTAGTTTATATCTAGGTGTTAGTTAGTTAGCTATGATTATTATGCCCGATTTTATTGTTATTGTAACAAATAAATAACTTTAATTTAATTTGTGTGTTTTAGAAATTAATTATCACTTTTTTAGAATAATAACTTTCGTGAGTCATACTAATACATAAATATTGATACGGCTTTACTCACGTATTGTATTCGGGGAATGCCCGACTAGTTTCGAACTCAAACGGAGTCCATTTTCAAGAGCGGGTGTACGCGGCGGCGTCGCGGACCTCACGAGTGAGGTCCGCGACGCCGCCGCGTACACCCGCGTACACCCGTGAGTAAAGCCGTATCAATATTTATGTATTAATTATCACTTCTTAAAACGGTGAAGGAAAACCTCGTGACCAGCACACCTGAGAGATTTTTCAACGTGTGTAAAGCCATGTTAGAGGCTTACGGGCGGTTTAAACTCTGACATCAGGTTGTGTCATCCATCATCCATGCGATAAAGAAAGAAAAGATAATCCTTAAGTAATAGAGAATACTTGAAATAAATCAGTTTTGGAGTTATATTTTTTTTTCTTAAGAAGCCTTAAAATAATATATTCTATGATATGTATTTCAATATCTTTATTACGTACACACATATTAATTTAGCAACAATACCAAAATTGTGGGTAATGGCGGCCATGTTCCCCTGTGGCCCGTATCTTCGTTTTATTACCACAATTTTCTTTATTGCACAACTTATGAATGATAGCCGGCCTTTTGCTTCTAAAAATGTGGTAATTAATTCTTTGGAGAATTTGCGCGTGTTGCCAGAGATAATTTTATGAAAGCAATTCATTTTTAATAGACTTTTTATGTGAAAAAAAATTAAGTACATACTTAAACAGAAGACAAAAAAGCCAAATAATATGTGATGAGACATTTTTTTTGTGAATGTTTTTTTTTTTAAATTAAGTTTATTTTTTTTAAGGCGCAGATACTCGCTAATCTACTATCTCGTTCGCACATTGCAGTTATAAAATCAATGAATATAGTTATGAAAAATCTAACTAAACCAATTGAAGGAGAACAACATTACAAAGTTTCAGCTTAATCGAAACATGTTTTCAAATAAAAAAATGGAATAGAATAAAAATTTATTAAAAGCTATTTATTTTATTTGAAAACATGTTTCGATCAAGCTGAAATGAATTCTTGTTAAAAGCGGTGAAGGAAAACATCGTGAGGAAGTCATGACACCAGAGATTTTTCAATTGTGTGTAAAGCTATGTCAGAGGCCTACGGGCGGTTTAAACTCTGACACTAGGTTGTTCATCATACGAGAAGTAGACTACTTTTTTACACATTTCGTTCGATTTACCGTTAGTATAAATAAATGTCTAAAAATTAACAAGCCAAATCTAAAAACCTAATCAAATAGATATCTCACTCACACACAGATAACATCGTCAATTCCTTGTGGTTTCACAGAAGTGCAAACTTGATATAAACACGGTTGCTACAGATGTGATATAACAATGCATGTCAGAAGTTAGCCTTTCCAGCGAGTGAGCGAGATGCAAGCAAGGGTTATACGTAACGAGTGACAGAGGCAACAATATACTTGAAGTTCACTTCAGACAGTTGCACATTGCTTCCAGTGTTAACAAGTTCGGTGGAGCTTAAATATTGGTTCGCAAGATTAGCCTTAGCTCGGATTCGGACTGAATTCTCACAGAATCGATACTATGTACGATTATATGCATCGATTGTGCTTACTGAGATGCATTTCGATTTAGTAACGTAAAGTAGATGGGAACACATGAGTTTTACCTAACAAAGGTAAGGTGTTTAGTCGACTTACATTGTTCTCAATGTAACCTAAAATATTGTAAGCCATATATTATTATATTTAAAAGAGCAACAATGGAGTTGCCAGATTGCCAGATTCTTCTCCATGAAGGGTAGGCTGCCCTTGGAACTGGCAACTAGAGTCACTCGTACAATAAACCATATTAGATTATGTCTAATTATGTCTATTATATATAAACTTGTTCGGATCAAGCTGAAATTTTTGCTGCAACTTTGGGATAATTTCGAAATATCTCCGTATATCGTTATTACCTCAAGGCAAGTAATCTATTTACTGTACTAATTACTAATAAACTGTATGCCAAAAAACAATTATAACAAAATATTATTATACCAAAAAAAAGCCAAAATAGTTATGCCAAAAATATTAGGAAAAAAACATTATGCAAATAAAAGGGGTCCCATTTATTTATTATATCAAATGTCATAGAACTCTGTATAACCGTTTTGCTAATGTAATTGAAAAACAAATAAACAATGATTGTTGTTATTATTTCCTACATCTCTCAACTCAGACTTCACCACAACTAAACCATTCAGAATTCACATAACACTGAAGATATACATTTAATTTCTAACATAAATACTGAACCACAAAAACATCGTTAAACCAAACGAGGTGCCTATTCTCATAATTAAATCTTTACAGTAACACTATAGCTAATATCTATTGACAATAAAACGTCACTTTAGTGGCAAAGCGTCAGAATTACGTGGCGTTTATACGTCATAAATAGTGAACATCGATCGGTTTTGTCGTAAACGTCGCGTGTGAAACGATCCGTACCAGCGATATTCGAAACCGGAGACTTTGTAAGGATGAGTGTAAAATCATCGGCCATTATGTTTTTATGTGAACAGATCGATGGCATAGATTATGACTTTATATCCAACTAAATTTCGTCTTCTATCTCTATGGACGAGGGATTTTCAGAATTCTGACTTTCGCAAGATTGTTTCCTAAATATAATTTAAACGTTAACAAATGAAAATAACGTAGATTTAAAAAAAGCATATAAGAAATACCGTTATAACCAAATATAATCAACTAGCTTTTGGCCACGATTTCACTGCCGTGACATTTTTTTTCTCGGAATGAAAACTAACCTATCTATGTCACTCTAAAGCCCATAAACTATCTCTAAACCAAAACTTCACGTAAATCCGTTGCTCCGTTGCTGGGTGAAAGAAGGACAAATAAAAAACACAAAGTTACTATATTTTTCCGCACAATTGTACTTGTTTACGTACTTTCCACCACTACGCAGCTCATTCATGCAATCAGACCATTGACATTCTGATACTTCAATCAATTCATAACAAAGATAATCTTTACGGCACAACATCGGAAATGAAACAACAAAGGAAAGGGAATAGCTCTATTTAAACGTTACTATCAGTAGAGAGTTTACGAGCGCTCGTAAATCAACATTGTATCGCTCACAGAATAAGTCTCCGCCTGCACTTAAATAATTCATGTTGGAAGCGTTTAAGGGTGCAGGGTTTCACTTATATGTTGATGCTTATTTGGTAGTAAAGGGGTAAACAGAGCTTGAAATGTCTTGAGAGGATAATCCACGCTAGTGGTTGGAAGTGATGATGTGTTTGTTACAGTTTCATGACTATTAAACTGAAATGTGACTGGCTGATAGAGATAAATAATGAACATGGGCAGCCATTATGTGATTTTATATATTGCTGTTAAGATAACAGCAATATATAAAATGCCAGCCATTTTATAAAAAACCGTGGTTTCTTCAGGCAATTAATAAAATGGTTTTTTTTTACTATTATAAACATTGCTTAGACATTGTATACACAGCCTAGATATTGTATGCAATGCCTGCCTTAGATATCGCTAATTATTTATTATAAATAATCAGCATTTTTAATACCTAGTTATTCTGAATATTAACGTATTTAAATCGCGGAAGAAAACTTCAACAAATACAGCTCATAAGATAGTGTCGAGCGGCCTGCTAGGGCACCACCCATTTTTGACTCATTTTTTTCATTTATATTGATGGGTAGGGACGAGTATTAAATTAACGATGTCCATAGACTTAGAAGAATACCGAATTACATACATTGCTGGTAACATATTCATTATATTAATGTCTGGTTGGTAAGAGTTTTGTCGACAGCCTTACAAGCGTAATAAAATAAAAAGAAAAAATTCAAAGGGAGTTTGAATAGACATCTTTATTTTCTGTGTTTCGACTTTTTCAATATATTTGTACTTATATTTCTGTACAATGTTCTTGAACAAACAGTGCTTCTGGGAAATAATTTATTATTCCATATTCCACATTTTACAAGTGAAAAGCACTTTTTAAAAACGCCGCAATTTTCCCAGAATATTAAAGTTTCATTTATTCACTACATATGAAATTTTTCGTGAAATAACATTTAAAATTTATGACGAAATGTTAATAAAATGTACTCACGTACGTATGATGTACTAACAACTTGTATAAGCAAAATAATAAAGTTAAATAATACAGTTTTAGCCTAGGCAATATAACATTACATTCAATACATACATTTTTTCCTACAGATTACGAAAAAAGAAATTGAATTGAAAACGTGAAAATGACAATCTAGTGGTATGATGGTTTACTGACAAGTCAGAGGTTTAAGGTTCGACTCAAGGCGCGCTCCTCTGACTTTTCGTAAGTTATGTGCGTATTATAAATTAATTTCGTTGGTCTAGTGGTAGCAAGCGCGACTGCTGAGCACGAGGTCCTGGGTTCGATCCCTGGGTCGGGCAAAGTGTTATTGGGTTTTTCCATTAGTAAATTCTCAGTAGCAGCACGAAGTCTGGAATTGTGCCCAGTTAATGGCAATAGGCTCCCCCCTATTATATGGGACTTATAACATTGCCGGCGAAACGAGGGTGTACTGCACACCTCTGCCTACCCCCTCTGGGGAATACAGGCGTGAGTCTATAAAAAAAAGTCTATAAATTAATTATCACCTGCCTCTGAAAGCACGTAAAGGCATTGGTGCTGCGCCTGATCTCTCCAGTCGTGCTTATTGCTGTCCAATCGTATTGTGAAAGTGGAGTGCACCTGTGTTTTCGCACACACTTGTGCACTATAATATCTCCTGCGTAGACGGCTAATATCCGTGAGAGTGGCTGTTGCATAGAGTATTCAAGAAAATATAGAGTGATAACGTCAACCACATTGCCTTGTGCGGAGCGAAAGCAGGTCTCGTGTCGCAAATGTTAAATGTCATTTTTTCAAATGATGTTTTCTAGACATTTTTCAAAATTTAACTCAGCAGTTAACCATGATATAAACTAAAATGTAACTTTTTCGCTCGTGGAGCCTAGTTGAACCGCAGTCGATCGAGGTATGATCGCAAACGGAGCTCGTGTCGCGGCCGCGTTGTTCATACCCGTGCTCACAGTTCATACTTCTATAGGGTTGCTCTATATTTTCTTATATACTCTAAGGGCTGTTGTGACCAAAATTCGGTCAGGAGGACATTTTCATATAAATTTTCATATATTTCAGCCATTTAAGTTTGTTCTATTATATTTTCTTACAAGAAAAAGTATGACGTAATCGCTTATTTTTCTTTTAAAGTTTTTGACTTTTTATATAGGTACTTACGTCTTGATATCTTCACATATGAAAAGTAGTGTGATAAAGATTGTTGTTTTACGTCAGTTGTGATCAAGCCTTTGTTTATACGACAAAGTACGCTAAGTAGGAGTTACATATTTAAACAAAGTTTGGCAATATCAAAAGTTGATATCGAAATATTTGTTAGTATCATAAATTCAACTTGATATTTGTATACAAAACTTTGTGTATTACATCATTTGTGTCCATTTTTATTGCTGAACCTCAAGATTTATGGTTTCCGAGTGTCCTTTTGAATAATCTTTTCATAAAAAAATGTTTTAAAAAGTTTTATAATTAACTGTTTTTGTTAAAGGAATCTCTTTCACTAGACCTGTGTTGGTTGTATTTTTGAATATAACTTTATTCAGATGTTATGTATTTCATTTTTGTATTACATAAGATGAACGTAATATTCATGGAAAGTTAATTAGTAGAAAAAATACCGTCACATATCTCGCTCTTTTATTACACATAAAAAAGAAATAGTTATATTTCGTGTCACACTAGTTATAAATGCTTTACGAGGCACGGAGCATGTGATCATTAATTTATAATTCGCACATAACTTACGAAAAATCAGAGGTGCCTTGGGTTTGAACCTCTGAATTGCCAATCAAAGATCATACCACTAGACTACCACTGTTTACTAGCCAATACAAACTAGCTGAAAAACAAACTACTAAGTAATAATAAATTAATCAGCCTATAACTGTCCTAATGAAGGGCAAAGGCCTCTTCTCATACAGAGAGAAGGATAGAGCATTAATCACCACGCTAGCTCACTGCGTGTTGGCGATTTTAGACTTAAAGTCTAGGTTTCCTTACGATGATTCCTTTACCGTTAGTCATTTTAGTCTTAGGTTAACTAAGAAAGTACATAATATGACATTGAAAATGTCACATTGGTACATGTTAGGTTCGGACCCACACGCGCTTGCAAAGCGGGTTCGTAACCAATACGCCACCACGACTTATGAAAAGATAAATGCTAAATAATAAACCTTGAAATAAAAAACCTATCCAAATATTCTTAGGTACTAGAACTATATACAATTCACTAGAATAAACAATTCCTCCAGTTCACTGGTCCGACCCATTGAATCAAATTATTTTTAAAGCGGTTTTTATTCTTAGTAATAGACAGAAAGAAACTGTTTCTCGGCATTTTCTTTCGATATTGTAATATTATATTGTAGTAATAGTATTTTTTATCAAAACCTTAAAGCCTTAAAGATTTAATAGTCTGAAATTGCCAATACGCATGAGCTAGCGTGGTAATTAAGGGTCGATCCTTCCTTGTATGAGAAGAGGCCTTAAGCCTGCAGTGGGACTGTTACAGGCTGATTTATTTATTATTCATCTATTCTAATATTAGAAAGAGGTTGTAAGAGGTAATCTCTGAATCTAACAAAACCGATTTAAAAAATTCTTTTACTAATAAAAAGCCACGTTATTTGTGACTGACATAGGCTACATATTAACCCGAAAAATGATAACCGCCTAACGAAGTGGGTACCACGGGTCATCTAGTTTTATTTATAATCCGAATCGCAAAATTTGCGAACTTCATGCGAAAATATTATCTACAAGATTTTCTATTCTAACAGATAACAATGTACTTTACCATTATAAATACCATTCTTTGCTAGTAATATAGCACAAAGCCATTCTCTACCATCGTCGTCTAATTAGCCAGCGTGAGTGGTTATTTATGTGCGTGCAAAGATCCTAACCTTTGCTGTAACTGTACCTAGCTGGTCACGCCTCAATTGCCACTATAAAATTCAAAGCAGAAGGTTTGGTACAATTGTAGCCTAGCCATCCAGCATAAGTCAGAGTAATATCGTTTGAATGTGTCATCACCTTCACATCAACCTATCGTCATCCACTGCTGAACGTGGGCCTCTAAAGAGCGCCAACCATCCCGGTCTTGTTTTTTCCTCGGGAACAGTATATGAAAGGTACTCTATGTCCGTTTCTGTACATCTGACAACGTACAACATTAAATAATATACCTAAATAAATATTTTTTTTACGTAAAACTGTTTTGTCATCAAAACTAAAGCTGTGTACCAAATATCAGATTAATCTGTCAACCGGAAGGGGGTGAAATATCGATTACTAAATTTGAACCAAATAATAAACAGGTCAAGCTAAGTAAAACCGTTTAAAAATGACTATTATTTTACTAAATAAATGTTCTCCTATACAGACCATCTGATAGTTGGATGTTTTGCTACATTGACATTTTGCTATTTAGGCTTATTGCTTAATACGTTTTGCGCTATTGGACATTTAGCTACTTAGGCCCAATTTCACCATTCACTTTAATAACCAAGTTTAATAAAACTAAGTTCCGCCATACAAAAATTGTAGTTCTGAACTCGATTAAACGCTTGAACCGAGTTTAACTCGATTGATCGCGTTTAGTGTCAGTGGTAAAATCGGCTCTTAGACCTTCTGATCAGGAGCGAACGAGGCAATAAAGCTATGTCATATACTTCTACATTTATTTGATAACAGGTTCTGATTGTTGTGAACCTTCTGTCTTCAGTCTTCACATTGCTGGGTTAATTATTGTGGTGATTAATTCCACTGCCCCTGGATTAGGATGCGGCGAGGACTAGCTCTTATTAATGGCGGAACGCATGTTCAGCGATTTGTAAGAGGTTTTTCCTATACATTTATATCGAGTTGCGCGGTTATTGTGAAGTCAAAGGTTCGAAGTTTTATGTTACGTAAAGTTAGATAATTTTGTGAGCTGCATAATAGCCAGTAGAACTATTGACTGACTGACAGAGGTCTCAGGTTCTAAATCCAAGGCACGCACGTATGTTTTTGTAAGTATTTTTATTTTCTTTCTTCTTTATGGTAAGGTTGATAAACAACCTAATCACACTGATTACGAACCTGCGACCTTTGACTTGGTTGTCTAAAAGTCCACCTAGGTTATCATTGCTAACAAATAATACTACATAGTATAAAACAAAGTCGCTTTCTCTGTCCCTATATCCCTATATATGCTTAAATCTTTAAATGTTCGCAACGGATTTTGATGCGGTTTTTTAAATAGATAGAGTGATTGAAGAGGAAGGTTTATATGTATATCGCACCCGTGCGAAGCTGGGGCAGGTCGCTAGTAACATATAAACACAAAATTTGCTTAGAAATATTATAACACTTGCCTGAACTAGGAAATTTAAATCCTGTATCTCAGGCGCGAATAAAATTGTAGTAAAACAATATTACAAAGACCTTCTAAATAAATAATAGCTTCTAAAAGATTCTTGGGCTTGTACTGTTTATTGATTATTACCTACAATAATGTAAATGTTCCACAATGATAAATAAACGACTACTTTTTTAGATGAGCAAATTTAACGACCTTAGTTTATTGTTTAAAAAAACACAGTACCTTTTTATTACTTAAATGTAAGCCTCCAAATACATAGTTTCTTTCTAAGACTTTTATGGCCTAAATAAAAAGCTGCTAGAATTTCAGGCTGAAATTTCAGACAACCAAAAAGGTTGTAACTAAACTTAGGAGTTCTTTTTAAAAGATGTTAGAATTTCTGGGAAAAATATATTTCGGAGGTATTCCATCTTTGGGTCTAAGCGATAAAGTTAGAGGAATTGTATTAAAAAATGTTGCCAGGATTTCTTTGTTAGAAATGCCTACAATTCTCGGTTTTATGACAATCGACGAATGAAGGCAATTGACACGAGACGATAATAATATTAGATAGGAATCAAGCAACCAGAATCCTCGTAGAAGTTCCCCGTGGCGGAGGGTGAATTTTTCCAAGAGGTAGGCTGAAGCCAACTCGGAGAATGGCACAGTCAGTAGGCCTGGCATTATAAGCGATATTACATTATACGTTGAATTAATTAGTATTGGCATTACTTTTGGCATTGACTGCTTTGTTGGTCTAGTGGTAGCAAGCGCGACTGCTGAGCACGAAGTCCTGGGTTCGATCCCCGGGTCGGGCAAAGTGTTATTGGGTTTTTCCATTAGGAAATTCTCAGTAGCAGTAGGAGTCTGGAATTGTGCCCGGTTAATAGCAATAGGCTCGCCCCCTATTACATGGGACTTATTACATAGCCGGCGAAACGTGGGTGTACTGCACACCTCTGCCTACCCCCTCTAGGGAATACAGGCGTGAGTCTATAAATAAAAAAAAGAGTCTATATTGGCATTAGACTGTGCCAATTTTTAATGGGAAGCCGGTAGGAATAGAGTTGTATGAAGCCTGCCCACTGGTAGTTCAGTTCCTATGTACCTAAGGATATTTTGGTCTCTATCAAATGAATTTTAACGCTTATAGTAATTTAACTTGATACTGGCAGAATCCTAATCTTAACTTAATATTATAAATGCGTTTGTTACCTTTTCACGCCTAAACCACTGAACCGTTTATCTTGAAATTTTGCATATACGTTGTCAGGTGTATAGAAACGGACATAGGGTACCTTTCATCCCCAAAAAAAGTATTGTTCCCGAGGAAAATAATAATAACGTTATACTGACCGCTAAGTCACCGTATCCGACCAGAATCAAAAAATTCCACTGATTCTGGTGGGATACGGTGGCTTAGCGGTTAGAGCGTCGACATAGTACGTTGAAGATCGCGTATCAGTTGCTTTTTTTTTCAAATTTCTTATTAAATAATTATATTCAAAGTTAAACCAAAAAATTATTATGAAAAGTATTTAAATGTATTGTGTAATACATAGGCAATTTGCGTATCTTCTACACAGTACAAGCGTTCTAAATTTATTCAACAAGAAAAGAGATTATTTTTCATCTCAAAACTCAATATTACACCTTCATCGTTGTCGACACAATATTTTAGGTTATAAACTCTACTTAGCCTACCTAGGCATTATATACTGGAAGACACTCTAGAAAATTGCCTGTGACGTCACAGGGCTGCTTCTAAATTGATACTGACAGTCACATTTTACGCAACTAAATTGAGTTGTCGGAAAAATAAGGGGTGCTACTGTTTTTTAGCTCGACGTTAGAGGGTGAGGGGTAAACTGAACGTTTGGAAGCAATTTTGGTATACGAGAGGCGAAATTGCAATGTATTTTTTAATTAAGAACGATTTAAGTGAGTTTGGGATCGAT
The DNA here is from genome assembly GCA_936450705.2 of Protodeltote pygarga. Taxonomy (NCBI): domain Eukaryota; kingdom Metazoa; phylum Arthropoda; class Insecta; order Lepidoptera; family Noctuidae; genus Protodeltote; species Protodeltote pygarga. The sequence goes on along the minus strand of OW388257.2, from coordinate 1,939,803 downwards.
ATGAGTAGTAAATTAAGTCTTCACAGACTCTGGGGAACTCTTTTGTATTAGATAGATTTTTGTTTTTTATTGTATAAGTAGTTGTTGTAAATACTGGTCTGTATCTTGCCCAAAGGCTAAGTATAGCCATCCAGCGAGGCAATGCACCCAGCATTTTGGGAACGTTGCCTACAGGTAGCGGTATTTTAGATTAAGTTTATCTTTTTAATTAGTTTATTTCCAGTAGTTGATGAAGTAACTAATGTTTAAACATAATGTTTTATTATAAAAAGCCATGTGTTTGACCCACCTTATGGTAAGCAGTGTTGTGCTACGGTATATGTCATATTTCATAAAATATGTATTAATAATAACTTCCAAAAAATCCGAGCGTGCCGTGAGTCGAATCGGAGACCTTTGACTTGTCAGCCACATGGCTTACCATTCATACTACATAGGATATCTATTTTACATTAATTTTATTTTTATTTTAGGATAGCATTGATCTTATTCTATCCTTATCTGTATCCTTTAATAAACGAATGAGCTCTGTGGTAACTGCTAAGAGGAAAAAGATTAAACCAATATAAGTACGTAACGTATGATCAAGAGGCGTAAGGAAAGTATTGAAGAGACATTGACGTCGATCGTTCCGGATGATTCCACGGAAGAAATACATAACTAGACATTCATTCTAAGTCACATACAAAAAGCTACACAACTTTGACGTCCCCTAAATCTTTGGTAACCAATGTAGTCTGTGCAGTGTGATTTGGCGGTTTCTATGGTCAAGCTTGATAGTTAAGGACAAAGATACTGGAAAGAAGTAACTATTAAGAAATTATATAATATATATATGGTTAAGGACTTCTTTAGGTTAACTTTCTAGGTTCGATTTGATTGGGGCTAATTTTTCTTTAACAAGAATTCTAGCTTATTGGTAACAGACTTGTTGTCTGACTCTACGATTTTAGCTTTCAAGGTTCAATTATTGATCGTGAAGGCGCGCACCTCTGAGTTTTCGTAAATTATATCCGTATTACAAATTAATTATCACTACTCCGTGCCTCGGAAAGCACGTTAAGCGGAAAGCGTTGGTCCTGCGCCTGATCTCTCACCGATCGTGTCGGAAAACCGTCCCATCGGACCATGAGAGTAAGGGAATAGAGAGTGCACCTGTGTTTGCGCACACACTTGTGCACTATAATATCTCCTGCGTAATTGGCTAACCTCCGTTGAGATTCGCCGCTGTGACCGAAATTCAGTCAGAAGGATATTTATTTTATAAGCCGTTGGCCCTGCGCCTGATCTCTCCGGTCGTGTGTGATTGTTTCGTGTCCATTTTTGCTAGTGTTTTAATTAATTTCCAATACAGATGTATGTGACATCTAAACAATCAGGCGTGCTTGGGTTTTGAACCTTTGATTCGGCACTGCAACAGTCATACCTCTAGGCTATCACTCTATGCTACACATAAAAAAAAAAAAGTTTTTTTACCAGAACACAACAAAGTCGTCTCTTCAACTAAGTGTCCCTTCAGTAATTTTCCCCAACCCGCCAACTCTCAGTAGCCGCATTACAAGTCGATTCAAACGTGGCTACCTTCGCGGATCAATGCCGGCGATCACTCAATGTCAACAAGAATCTCACGGAAATAAATAACTTATTCTTTATGTAAGTCAGCCATGTTATTGAATGAGTTCTGTTAAACGTATGGATGTATGCGGGGAGAACTGTAAATACAAATGTAGCAGGTTTATTTATAACTTGTTATTGAATTTAATCATTTTGTTGATAAAGTTAGAAATTTGTAAAAACAAAAAGTAGATTACAAGCGGGATTTGAACCTACTGAATACGGAAGAGAATTTCGATCTTCTTATCGTGTGGTTGATGAACCACCTGGTGTCAGAGTTTAAACCGCGCCCGTAGGCCTCTGACATGGCTTTACACACCATTGAAAAACCTCTTGGGTGTGCTGGTATCATCACGATATTTTCCTTCACCGTTTAGCAACTAAAAATAATTAATTTATAATACGTCAGATATATATAATTTATATAAGTCAGAGGTGCGCGCCTTGGGTTCGAACCCGAGACCTCTGACTTGCCAGTCAACGGTCACCACCACTAGGCTATCACGACTCTTCTCATACCCTACCATATACAAACAAAAACTCAATATTAAATATAGAAATTTCAAAGCCAATCACCGTACCCGATAACAGCGTAGAGATAAATTTACCAATATTATCTCCTGGGTAAACTTCCAAGCAAAAACCACACGGTATCCGTGACATATTACCAGCGAACGGAGCGAGCTATACGTCAAATACACTATTTTTAAACAAAACCCCTCCATTTCTGCGGCGTCGCATGTTACTAGTATACCGTATTTATCATAGCTATTAATTTAGCAGACAAATATGACATACACGCTATGTGGCTTGGTAAGGGATAGCATATGTTAGCACGGCCCGAATGTCTCATGTGATTAATATTCGCATCCAGGTAATTTGGATACTAGGTATAATAATATTACATGAAATATGTGTTTAAAATTTTCATTTGAATCGCGATACTAGGTAATAGATACTATAAGGCCGACCGTTTAACTCGCGTATCGCCTGCGGGGTAAGAAGGGTGCGGGGGGAGATGTCACCGGGTGGATGAGTGGGAAGCGGGGAGCAGAGAGCTCACGTCAAGCGTGGCAGTGCGCTGTCAGTGCTGGCAGCGCGTGGTTGGTATTTTGGTTACGGACGCTTTGACATTAACGCACAAGGTACACGACTTCCTAAGATTAATCCCAAGATGAATCGCTCTTCCTGTTTTGCGAAAAAAATTAACAAGCAAGCTAAACAAATAGCATACAACATCTATTCTTTTTAAAGCCAGAAAACAAGATCATAGTACTACAAAGTATCTTCAAGACGTAAACCTAAACAAACTTGTTGTTGAAGCTACAGGAATCTCGGTGACTACCATAGGTAAAATAATAAAAGAAGGAAATGAATTAAAAGAAAATCATGTTAATTTTAAATCGATTTATTATTAATTTGCAAGATTCTGACTTCTCAAGCTGCACAGACAGTGAAGACGATTCAAGCAATATGGATTTTAGTGACGAATAGTCCTACATAGCTTTTATCTGTGGTTTAAATTATAGAAATACAGATTTAAACAATTATATTTTAAACTTTTTCAACAATGTCTATCTCGAGATAAGTCTTTGGATTATTGACTCCGCGTGTAGAGTTACCCGCCCCCGCTCCCTTCTTACCCCGCAGGCGATACGCGAGTTAAACGGTCGGCCTATAGGTACAATAATTGTATTTAATTAAATAGTATTTCAAATTTTTATTCGAATCGCCAAGGTTCACTCCTAAGTAAAGAGCCTAAACTCAGTGCGTAACCTGCTTTCTGGAGCATAGATATGTAATTAATATAATATTAATTTAGATGATCACCCATTCACGAACCAACCGCGTCCTGCGCTGCTTAACTTTAGTTTCTAAAGCTTTCTTATTGTCACTTAAGTCACGTTGAAGTTACAAAATGCCCACAAAGCGCATTTGCTATTTGCCCCGTATTCCAGCTATCAGATGGTAAGTATCCATCGACTTGACACAGTGTTGACTAAATAAATGACAGTAGACCCAATGTTTTCCTGATTGATTTGGGCACGAAGAAACAATAAATCACTTTACAAAACGATTGCCGATTGCAATTCAGTGTTTAGTAGGATATTGGTGCTAATTCTCTTGCACACGCTCTAAACTAATTTACACTCACTATCTCTCTATCTAACAGAGATCATTAAAAAAGGATAGAACATTTTTAGAGCTGTCAAACTAGTCCATTTGCGTGATATCAACGAGAATTTAGTCGACATGTCATCAGTCTCGTCTAATTTCACGTGAATTGCAAGGACGTAGTCTAATTTGACAGCTCTAATTTGATAGTTCAATTTGCTGTCCTTTTTCGATGGTGTTTATTAGAAAGAGATATAGTTAGACTACAATTAGTTTAGCAGGATGTACAAGAGAATCAGCACCATTGGCACTTTTTTAAACATAATAGCGTATTCGCATTTTGCATCACCATGAAAAAGATGGGGTGGCCTATTAATTTCCGGGAGCTAAAGAGCGGATGTCGTCCTGCAACCAAATTCATTACGTTTGATAATTATTAGGTATAGCAATTTCCAATTCCAATCTCAATACAAATTGCAATTCTAATTACAATCGTATCTCAGACCTCAGTGCTGTGGTGAACCACTAGAGGTGTGTAGGTGTAGAGGTTAATTATGATTTATCGATTCTTAATCGTAACATAAAACATGATTTCTATATTTTATTGAGTATGTTTTTAATAAAAGACTTAATACTCATTTATTTTGAACTAGCTGTTTCCAGCAACTCTGTGGGTGGCCCGATATTAATATTAGGTCATAATTTTTAGATGCAAAATATTTTACTAAGATTGCTAAGATTCTTTGTTACAAAAAAAAAAAACAAAGGACTATACTTTTTTAAAGTTATAAAATCAATCTTATCTCTATAATCTAATCACTTTATTTATATATATTATAAATATATTAAAATATTTACAAAAAAATCAAATAAAGATTTGTTATTTCAGTTCCGAAGAAATATCTATATGTATTTCTTTCAATCAATTGAATATGGTCCATCTATGTGCCAAGTTTCATCCAAATTCGTTCAGCGTTACTGCGTCATTAAGTAAAAAAACATCTTCACAAATTTTCACATTCATAAATTAGTAGGATTAATGCAGATTTCAGCTTAAGTTAAAATATGACTGTATTAAACCTTCTGTCGTGTATAACATAACCAAGTTTGGCCAGCAGTTAGGATAATTATGGTAATGACTCATTCACATGTAGCACCAGTAAATGTGTACTTAATGTATGTTTAATTGACATCGTTGTGTAACGTTACATAAAACGTAACGCTTCGTTTCATGTTATTTCTATGGTAATTTCTAAAAGAAAATCCCTTTGTGTAATTATGGCGAAGTTTGTTTGTTTAATCGTAGAATGATTTGGAGTATGGGCGAGCTACTCTCCCACAGAATATTGGTGTGAAATTGTATTACTATTGTGTTGTACGATTAGTAAAAGCAAAGTTGGTTCAATCCTATCCTCATCATCTTCCTGCCCTTTTCCCAATTTATTTGGGGTCGGTACACTATCAACTGTCATCTTAGTAGTTCCTTTCTTGTCATATCATCCTTCACATAATCCATCTCTTCCTAAGTCTGCCTCTTTTCTTGTATCCATCTACATCCAATCTTAATACTCTTCGCACAACATGATTTTCCTCTCTTCTCATCAAGACAGCCGGTTACTTTTAAATTTTTCAGTAACCGGTGCCACTTTCAGACTCAAGCCCAATCCTATCCTATCCCACTAATATTATTATTTTAATATTATAATATGGACATTAAAAAATATGTACTGAACGCGCAACTAATAATCAAAATATATTGTTTACGTTCAAAGTTTTGAAAAATCCCAACTACGCCTAAGGCATGTTGTAAACTCATCTCAAATTAAATCAAGTTTTTGTCGGTTGATTAAGAAAATAATTTTAAAATTGACTCAAAACAATTAAGTGACTCAAGTCACTTAATGTATTTTCTTTTCTACTTTCTTTCTTTTACAAAGTACGTATTTCTTTCTTCACTAATTTTTGATAGTATATTATTAAGATTCACATAAGCAATTTTGTCTACAAATCATAAGTGCTACGATAGGTTAATCTAACTATAATCTATTACAAACCGGTGGGGCGGCGGTGCGAACCCGTAAGTTTTCCGATTAGCGGGTCCGCCCCTCTTTTCCGGATCCCCCTTTCCTCCTACCCCGCGGAAATTATAAATCTTGGTGCTGGCTTCACAGAAATTTATTAACCATAATGGTTAAAGAGGAAATTGATAATGATTCCAGCTCTCCCAAATGTGGGTGCGGTAAATAATATGTATTGGTTAAATTGTTTTGTTCACGTTGTTTGGTTATTAAATGCGGCGTGAAATAGGATAGGTGCCAACTTTTTACAAAGGATACATTTGATCATCATAAAAAGGCTTAAAGAAAATAAAAAATATAATCAGTGCCAGTTTCATGCTTTTAAAAGTTCTGGTTGCTATTTCTGTAAAATAGGATATGTATGGAGTGATAGTTATGTGGTTTCGATATTCGAAAACATGACGTCATCTGTTCCAGCTGAAGTCTCTTTTAACTTTGTAATTTTTTTGAATAGGTAATTGAATTATTTTTTCGCTGATTTAAAAAAAATAGTTTTAGATAGGTAATTATTTTAAAACAATATAGTCATCATACTTATTGGAATAAGTAAAGCTGTGGTGGATATTTGTAACAAAATTATTTATAGTTTGTTAGTTATATTATACGAATAAAGAGTATATCGTGAAAACGTTTCTTTTTAAATAATAGTATTAATTTTAATATATTCCATCATTTATGTAATATCTTAAAACCTTTAACTTTTTATTTCATAATCTAACATCCGTAAATCGCAGAACAGCCGTCGATCAAATCCATCCTATAACTGTCAATGCAAATCAAATTGGACCAATATTGAGCAATCTGTTCCGTCATGTTTTAACGATACATGTATTCAGGTTTGCCAAATAATGATTACGGATGGATTCCCCTAACGCAAAAGGCATGGCTGTACCCCGTAACTTCAATTTTCAGCTATAATCCAATATGTCAGCGTGTCCTCCATAATAGGGCCGTGATGTAATGGGATAGAAATTCAAAACCGGGATTCATATTAACCTACCTACACGAAATTAAATAAAACGTTCGTTCGTTCGTGTTCTTTTTTATTTATTTATGAAAATTGCTGTAATTTTTAACCGACTTTCTTAAAGGAGGATTTTCTCAATTCGATGCGTTTATTTTTTAATGTAATTAGAGGGCCGATTTGGGTTTTTTTTTGTTCGAAAGAGTACTCTCTAATTGGTCCCCTATAAGTATTGTCATGATCTGATTTTGAACTTGGGAGATACAGAACAGATTTCCTCATCGGACGATATCAAACAACTAATTTCACTATGATTGTGAGTTGTTAATCACCGACTTCCAAAAAAGTCCCGGAAAAACCCCCCCTGTATAGCCTCCTCTTTTGTAGTTAATGTGCCAATCAAAATTGAAAAAAAAATTTTTTTTTTCTTAAAAAGTATAACCATCTTCAAACAAAAACATTCGATTTGGAGTCTGTGCCAAGGCTTAAGATGGGGTGGAACCCGCTTAACTTCGATTTTATATTTTACAGTCGAAGTTAATATCAAAATGCAACTAATACCTAAATGGCTTCGCAACATAAGCTCACACGTACTCAATGCATTTAAATCTCCGTATAAATAAATAAAGTAATCCTGAAAGGTAAATAAAGCTTCGTAGACTCCATTTTAATACATTAACTAGACATTAATGGATTTACCACGCTCCATTAAACTTGGTAAAGTATAAAGAAATACTTTACCATTGACTTATTCGAACTGGCTCATTGATTGGGACTAATCCTCAGATTTCTGCACAAAGGGACTAGAAATTTCAGCTGAAATTCAATATATCAAGCTGTCATGTGTATTGTCGCTATAGAACGGGATTTCGACGAAACGAGATGGAAAAAGGATTTGAGGATTTAGAAATGCATTTTGGACACTATGATAGTGAATTCTAGGTACATTTTAAGCTAAAAAATAGTTTTTTTTGTTTATAAGGTACGTGTGTATCTGTGTCGGTGGCATCGTAGTTCTAGAACGAATGAACGGTTTTTTTATTGGAAGTTTTTTTTTTATTTGCTAAAAAAATTGTATTGGGGATTTTTTATGATTTGTTACGTGTAATATTTTTTTTTTATTGACTAGAGCCAAACTACTTGTAATATGTATTTATTTAAATTCATTTTACTGATGGCTTATTGGCGTATTGGAATAATCTATTGCGTTTTTTCCAATCATCACTTTTTCCTCCTAAGTGTATAAATAATTGAAAACAAATTTTCAGAGGGCTATAAGATCACCGATCAAACAATTGCTTTTACGAAATCGCTGTACCTTTTAAGATACTTCAGTAATTCCATTAATAGATAAGCTATCGTCCGCAACACTAATGAATATATCTACACATATTAAATAACGCATATTACACAAACAATATGAACTACTGTAACAAGAAAAGTAAAAGCACGTTAATTAAAAAAGTCCCTAGCTATTACTGCATAACAATTCAACATTCCCGTGTTTAATTTATCCCGGAAATCCCGGGAAAACGTACAGGTGACAACACTAGGTACTGTTACTAGAGTGCCTAATTGATACCGGCATATCCACAGAGGGATAAGCCGTTAGGAAGATTCGACTGCAATGACATTAACGGGAATATATAGATATGCGCTTTGTGTTTGTAAATGTAATTGAAATTACAGTTTTGAAATTACAATTTCGAAATTGCGTTTCGTGTAAGCTTTGAAACTGAAATTTTGACAGAATTAGTTTCTAGTTAGTTTTGATAAAACCTATTTAATTTTGAAATAGTTTTAGCTACTTATTTCGTTTATTCATTTTCATTCATACAATCTACTTACTAAAAAAAAAAATTAAAAATATAAAAAGTAGGAGCTGGTACCTATAGGGAACGAGGTCCAATTAGCTACTTATTTTTATTAGACTGTATGTCCCATTTCTGGGCAAAGGCCTCCTTTCCCTTTCATAGTTTAAGCTTCTTAATACAATAAAATAATTATTATTTATCAATAATTATTCATTTTTCCTTAGAAAAAATTGACTGATTTTCATTCGCTCTCGATAAATTAGTCTTCTTCAGGTTACACGGAAGTTTTATTGGCAAACATATTAATAAAAAAAAACTACAAAATGTCTATGCAACTAATAAGAAACAACTCCAAACTAATAAAACAACGAAAAACAATTTCTCGACAGGTTAATATCACCAAAACATTTACTATCTCACGTAATAAAAACTCGATACAGTCGGCAAAAGCACGGCTATATCTGCACAGTGTACATCGTCATATCGGTGTACGGTCAGCAACGGCGTCATGTTTAATGTGACGTGTAAAACGAATAGTGTCGCGGGGGTGGGGGGTGACAGCCGGACAGGGGAGGGGGAGGCACTACCATCGGTTGTTTGGTGTTTTCGAGATGAAAGTGACTTTTATGTATTATTTGTTTTCCCTTCACAATGGTGGAGGAAAGTGATGAGAAAAAGGTATCGAATAATATTAGTTTGCTATAGGTACATTATTTTATGTGTGTGTCGTAGCAGCGTTGCGTGGAGGGTTAATATTGACATTGTTTTAATTGTGCCGAGTTCGTGTAAGTTTAGACAGAATCACTAAATACCTAGTATAAAACAAAGTCGCTTTCTCTGTCTTCTCTGTATGCTTAAATCTTTAAAACTACGCAACGGATTTTGATGCGGTTTTTTTAATAGATAGAGTGATTGAAAAGGAAGGTTTATAATGTATATTGGGTGTAGGCACCGCTCGCCCCTTAGATTTTGCCCCTTTTAGAAAAATGTGACATTCGCCCCGTTTTGATGGGTATCTTCGACCCTTGTGAAGGGGCGAGTAATATTTTATTATTTTTTAATTATTTTGGTGTGTTCAATCGCCTCTTGCCTCATTTCATTTAAAATTTCTTATAAAAAGTACCGTCAGACAGAAAAGTGAAAACACACCGTCCATCGCTGAAGACAGCGACACGAAGGTATGCTTTACTTTTCTATCTAAGTAATTTAAATAGGTTATCAAAGCGTGTATATAAGAATAGATTCGATTTGATAACCTAATTAAATTACTATATTTGTAATCCCATCACAATCATGTATCTGTTTTTGCTACCTGGTGCACCCAGTGAAACAGGTTTAATAGACAATAAATAGGCTTCCCAAAAAAGGGTTTGCTGTCATAAGCTTTGTATGCCATCTTTTTCTAACTTAAGTTATTAATGGGGTATTTTGTAATTAGTCAACATTTTATCTTTGAGTGCGTGACATATATCACCCGCACCCGTCAGGTGCACTAATAAAATTAAATTAAAAATATTATAATTTAATTTCCTCGAAGCGCACCCATGCCACAATGAAATCTAGAGATGGGGCGCATGATAGATTCGTAATAAATTATATGGATACACAACTACTAGGAAACCAGAATTTTTTTTTTTTTTTTTTTGTGGCCGGGGGGAGTAAAAAATGCCTTCCGCATACCGCACGTCCGAGGACATACGGTTATGTGGGGCTCGCACCCACTAAAAACGTCTCCCCCCTGCGTGTTCCTAGCACTGTATCGGACGGGTCCGGGTACCGCAAACGCGCCTCGCAGCCCCGTCCAGTGCCTGCCTGTAGGCCCGCTCAAAGATGCACTCGGGGGGGCAATGTCCCTGGCATCCAGGTCCAGGACATCGCCCCAACACGCTCAAAGGCCTTCGCCCCTACATCGGGCAAGGCGGGCGGCATACCGGAATCAGCCGCCCGCCAGCTCTTGTCAGGGTGGGTGCAAGGCGGCATACTGCCGCCTGCGCCTGCCCCTTCGCGCGCGACGGATCGGATCAGCCCGCGCATCGTGCTCCCTGACCCGCTCCGCCGCTTCCTTCTGCGAGATGACCTCCTCGCAGAAGGACGCGAACGCCTCCCAATACTCCTCGCTGTCGGCTGCAGCTCGCACTATGGCCGACAGCGAGACGCCCTGTTGGCGGATGGCCGCGCTGAGGGCACGCCGCTGCACCTCCCAAGCCGGACACTGCTCGAGAGTGTGCTGGGCTGTGTCCACAGCGAATCCGCAGTGGTGGCAGACAGGGGTCTCCTCCCGCCTCGCCACTCGATGCAGGTATTCCCCAAAACAACCATGCCCGGACAACACCTGCACCAAGCGGAAAGAGAGCCGGCCGTGCCGTCTCCCTAGCCAAGCCTCAAAGTGCGGACGGATCGCCTCAATGGTCCAGAGACCGTGATTCGGCACCGCCAGCCGTGCCTTCCACTGACGCAGCACCGCCTCCTGGGCCTCGCTGCGCCACTGCCGCTCCACCTCCAGAGGAGGGTCTCTGGCACCATCCGCCCGCACTTCGGCCCTCCGCCAATAAACTTCGGCGAGCACCTCCGCCTCCAACTCCCACGGGGGGGTTCCAGCCAATAGGCACGCGGCCTCATGCGACACCGTCCGGTATCCGCGAATGATCCTGACTGCCATGACTGTTTGCGGTCTTCGCAGGAAGGCCTGAGCCTGAGCAGTCAGGAGTCCCGCCCACACGGGCGCCGCATAAAGCGCCATTGAGCGGACCACCCCCGTGTAGAGCCGCCGGCAACTAGCGCCCGGCTCACTCAGGTTCGGAAGCAACCGAGATAGGGCGGACGCAGTGCCGATCAGCTTCGACTTGAGCTGGCGGAAGTGCTCGACGAAGTTCCACCGCCGGTCCACAACGAGGCCCAGGTACCTCATGTGGGGTCCGACGGTGATACGGACACCATCCAGCACGATGTGTGCCCCCTCCGGCAACTTGCAATGTGGCCTATAGAAGGCCACGGCCTCTGTCTTCTCCAGGGCTACCCTAAGTCCCAGCGCCTGAATACGGCCGATGACACGATGGTTTCCTGGTATGATTTAATTTAAAAACCTGTATTTTTACCATTATTGAGCTAACTCCAATTCATTTCTGATTCCCTGGTATAATTTTATTTAAAAAACCTGTATTTTTACCATTATTCAGGGTAAGTTCCAATTCATATCTGGTTTCCTGGTATGATTTAAATTCGAATCCTGTATTTTTACCGTTATAGAGCATAAATAGAAAGTTCCAATTCATTTCTGGTTTCCTGGTATCATTTAAGTTCAAAACTTGTATTTTACCATTATTCATAGTTATTCCAATACATTTCGGTCTCCTGGTAGTAGTTGTCTATCGATATAATTTATTACAAAAGCTTGATGTTTCTGACTGTACTTTTAACTTAATAACAAATCGGGGTCGAGCGAGACTATCTAAACACCAAAGGGGCGAATGAGTACACGAAGCCAATTAGGGGCAAAATCCAGGGGGCGAGCGGTGCCTACACCGTATATTGCACCCGTGCGAAGCCGGGGCGGGTCGCTAGTATGTTATAAAAAAAACTTAATTATGTATCTACAGTTATGTTTATGATATTATCAAAATTAACATCAATATTAAACTAGCTTTCTAAGCAATAAGTCTACGAATAACCCTAAATACTGTCTAGACTTTTTTGTACAGCGCTGTTAGACGTCAACCCTATGAAACATAGCACAATTAGAAAACAGATTCCAATTCAGCCTATAGTAGTGGCTTTCAAACAATGGAGCGGTGACGAATGCGCATAGTGTCCGGTGTTCAGCCATCGCTCACGTCGGCCGTCCGGACGCTCGGTCGCCCGGACGCGGCGGACACACCGAAACGCCAAGCTCACAATATACGACACCTATTCCTGGTCAATGGAGGCGCATCGGTCATCTTTGACACTGTATTGCAATATTTGGGTATGAAATGTTGATTTCAGTTTTTAGTAGGTTTCTACTAATATTATAAAATGCAAAAGTTTGAAGATGTTTGTTACTCTTTCACGCAAAAACTACTAAACGGATAGTAATGAAATTTTACAGTATTGAAGCGCGTCAGAACACATAAAGCGATCAAAAAAAAATCAAAATCATTTTATATGTATAACCAGAAATTTGTGTATGTGTTTTGAGGAATAAGTTTCGGTTACCATAAATAAATCAGCCTGTAACTGTCCCACTGCTAGGCAAAGGCCTCTTCTAATAAAGAGAAGGATTACTTTATTAATTAAGGAAGAACATTATTTATAATGAAAAAGTCATATTGGCCACATCCACGTACTTGCAAAGCGGGTCCGTAACCAATGCGCCACCACGACATTTACGATTCATAACTGAGAGATATTTTTAACCGACTCAAAAAAAGGAGGTGATTATCAATTCGACTATATTTTTTTTTATATGTGTTACTCAATGTCTTTTTTTTATAAGACCGATTGACAATTAAAGCCATTTTTAATTGGGTCAGAAAACTGTTTATTGGTTAAAAGTATTATATCGGGACTAGTCATGAAATAAATGAATTTCGGCAAAAACTTCAGATCACTTTGTCGTGACAACTTTTTTTTTACGCTTGATGGAACCGACATTTCCCAACTGACTACCCTTGAGACGGAACCCCAAAATAAACTAAAGGGGCAACTTCTCCTTTGAACTTCAGATAATTTGTGTGTTTTGTGTAAGAGGTATTTACGGATGTCCAAAAAATGGTATACCTTATATATTATGACATTGCTGATAAATTAATAAATTATAATTTTAAAAGTACCGATCTAGAATTATAACAAAAAACAATATTACGTACCTATTTTTTTTACTTTAATTTAAGCTATAAAAGGCGTCAAGTAACAATTGATTTCCTCCGAACACAATTCCAGATTTCGTGCTGCTACTGAGAATTTCCTAACGGAAAAACTCAATAAAACTTTGGCCGACCCGGGTATCGAACCCAGAACCTCGTACAAATCACCAATTGTGTGTATTAAATAAATAAATAAATAAATTGACTTTATTAAATATAAAAAATATATTGAGTAAGTACTTCAATAACATTATCTCATTTTAAAGTCCAAATACATCTCGCCGCTTGATTGGATCTTATTGGCCTTTATCTATTACCAACTTATTACCCCCGCGGAATACAAATTTTACCCCCGTAGGGGTAATTACCCAAGTTAGGAACCGTGGCACCAACGACGCTGGTTCTTACTTAAAAATAAAATAAATAGATAAATCAGCCTGTAACTGTCCCAATTTGGGCAAAGGCCTCTTCTCATACAGAGAAGGATTGAGCATAATCACCGCGCTAGCTCACTGCGTGTTGGCGATTTCAGACTATTAAGTCCAGGTTTCCTTACGATGTTTATCCTTCACCGTTAGTCACTGATGTCTTAGATTAACTAAGAAAGTACATATGACATTGAAAAAGTCACATTGGTACATGCCAGGTTCGAACTCACACCCACGCGCTTGCAAAGCGGGTCCGTAACCAATGCGCCACCACGATTAAAAAATGAATAATATAATTCGTCAACTCAAAACAATACACTCAAACCAAAGATATTGGAAAGAAGGAGATATGCCCGTCTGGTATAAAATGTACAGGAACCTAGTGTCTCCAGTTTGTCCCTACCACTCGCCACAACTACACACGCAATTCAATAAACGCAATGTCTCGGACCAATCTCAGACATTCTCGCATACAACAACTCCGTGCATGCTGCACAAACAAATATGCACTTTATTACTTTATACACAGCGATCATGCAACATGCACTGCCCTTACTCAGTCTTACTCACACATGGATCTACAGCGAGTACTTTCGCGACCGATACCTGCGGAGCTACCACGACATAAATTCTAATGTTGAAAATATCGTTATGTTATTTTTACATTGCTTTGTTTATTAACACAGTATCGAACTGAGATAGTACTTAAGAAGCAATGTATTTCGTACAAAAATAATAAAGTCGTTGAGCTCCATGAAAACCAAAATAACATAATAAAGACAGCAAATATTTTTAGATTTGTTGTTTTTAATGAATTTAAAGATAAATCTAATATAATTAATATGGTAAATGATTGTTTTACTAATTAAGTTTATTGTTTTATATCGATTTTTATAAGATTCCAGTAAACAACGCGTCATTTCGTTAAAATTACTCGGTCGCGGTCAAAAGTGTACTGGCTGCCGGTAACGGCTATTTAGCCACGTACGACTCGAGGAATCGTACGGCGTAGACGTGGGAACGCCCCCTTGCCACTTCTCCTTATTTAATATTTCTATGACTCAAACCAAAGATGTATTGTACCGACTCTTATTCTCGTTAAACAAAAGTAACTTTTACTCAAATTGAATGTGAAAACGAACTCAAAGTTTAAAATTCAATTAACTAACAATTAGTCAAACTTAATTTCAACTTTATAAATTATATAAAAGTTTTATAAATTTGGCCGCTGTCGCGTTGGGTTTGAATTTAGATGACCTGTGGGCGATGGGTTGTGACAATGGAGAATTGGTTTTACCTACAAAATTATTTAATCATCACACAATTTATACAGCACGGAGACATCCATGTACACACGGCTACACATCAAGCTGGACATTTCCAGTACAAGCTGACATCTTGTTTTATCTATTTAATTCTTCATGCACAAATTTGTATAAAGGCGGACTTAATGCCAAAGGCATTCTCTGCCAGTCGACCTTCTAATTTAGCTTGCAAGATTTGACCCGAACATATTACATTGCAAGTTAAAATAAAACTTGTACAAAGTCACATTGGTACACACAGCAAAGCTTTAGGTTATCAATACAATTTCATTTCACCATATTTTCTGTAAAGGTATATAACCTATACAAAACTAAACGATTTTTCACAATCATATGCAAACTTCTAGAAAAAACTTGACCCTTAACTAGCGGCCCTGCCAACCTAATAGCTATGCTGTGTGTACATGCCGTCGTGCCAGGTTCGAACCCAATGCTATAAACTCTCAAAAACAAAATCGAAAAGCATTTCAGTTGCCCAATATAAAACCAATTGATAAAGAAAATCATCGCAAATATCATACAAGTCCACACTTATCCTATTTCTATTCAAAACATATACGAACACACACATAGAAACTATTCTGTAAAATATTATCTCGGAATGCAGCAAGTTTCTATGACAAAGCACTTACCATTACCACTGAAAGCATACGTAGTAGAAAAAAAAACATGGCTCGACAAGGGCAGGGTACCTCCATATCCTTCCGAGAGGACTACGGGGGGAAACGGGGGGGAAACGGAAGTGACGGGCCGGAAACGGCGTCGGGCGGAAGCGCGCGAACCCTTTGCCTCTCCCTTTGTTTATAAAACCTCCGGAGAGAGGGCAGTAAGTAAAACCTGTGATGTCCTTAAGATAGTTAGGGAGGATTAGCTGTTTAAGGGTGTTTAAAGTTTTATCTACATGAATCGAACTCCTATTAATATAAAAAATATATTTATAAAAAAAATGTCTTGAAGTTACGCATAACTGTGTATCAAAATGATATATTTATTATATTAATAACAAGTGCTCCAGTTAGTGGTCGAAATTCAACTGTACTTTTGTTTTTAAATTATTATCTTTCTGCATTTCTTCTCCATATAAACTTTTACTATGCCAAATTTCACACTCCTCCGTGCGCGCAATATTTCCAAAAAGGGATCCACAGTTTTCGCTTTACGTATTAATATAATATAGATAATAATGTCCTCCTGACCGAATTTCGGTCACAGCGGCCAATCTCAACGGAGATTAGCAAATTACGCAGGAGATATATAGTGCAGAAGTGTGCGCGCAAAAACAGGTGCACTCTTCCCTCTCGTGTTACATGTGACGGCAATTTGACACTACCGGAAAGAGATCAGGCGCATGGTCAAGCTTTATGTGCTTTTCGAGGCACGGAGCAAGCGATATTTAATTTATTATAGGTACGCTTATAACTTACGACAAGTCATACACGCCTTGAATTCGAAACTGAGACCTCTGACTTGCAACTCAACGGTAATATTTCACTACCACTTTGCTCAAACCTGTGAATTATCTGTTGACAACAGCTACAAGACAGGAGATAAAAGTATATTTGATCGTTACACCGATTCAAACACCAGATGTCGCTTACATCCACTTGACGTACTGTCAACATTTCACAACGACAAAAGGTTTTCTCTACAACTATTACACAAAACAGGAACCGGATGTCGTTCCTGCGATGCCACCGACACCAGACTTGGCGTTTAGAGGACGCCAAAATAATCCTGAAATTCGCCCTTTCAGTGGGTCCTTAATGAAAAAAGTTTAAAAGAAAACTCCCCTTGTAAAGTACTTATTTTTGGACATCTAATATTTATATAGCGTCGAGTTTTTGAAGTACTTAATAATGATCGTGCTTTTTGTGTGAATATTTTGTTTGGCAATGTAATCCTCCACAGCATATTATTGTATTATTTATGTCTTAGTAATGAATTACGTAGAATTAAATAGTACAGTCCTTTTTTTAAATAAGATATAATTTATATAATATATATTATTAGGTAAACACCTATAACTATAGTTTAAAGTTTTCGAGATTTAACTTTATATAATATGTATGAGGTTATATTTATGTTGGTGATACGTTTTCATTCCTACTCTTTTCTCAAAAGGATTACAAAATACTTACACTTACTTACTTACACGACATTGTAAACCATTATTTAAAAGAGCAACCATGGAGTTTCTTGTCAGATTCTTCTCCATAAGGGGTAGGCTGCCCTTGGAACTGGCAACTAGAGTCACTCTTATAATAATACTCGCGACCCGCCCCGGCTTCGCACGGGTGCAATATACATATAAACCTTCCTTAAGAATCACTCTATCTTTTAAAAAAACCGCATCAAAATCTGTTGCGTAGTTTTAAAGATCTAAGCATACATAGGGACAGACAGACGGCGGATAGCGACTTTGTTTTATACTATGTAGTGATTAGAATTATGACCATTCTTAGTGCCTAAAATGGTCTACGTGAATAAAAATATTTTGATTTGATTGACACTTATTCCCGTAGATCTAGTGTGCGCATAGCACGGCAGAACAATCGCATTTGTGGTAACAGTACTTTTAATTTAGTATGGTTGGAAAATGGCACTTATTACAATTGAGTTAAGGTGCTTGATAGTTATCACTGTGATAGTATAAAGTATTTTATATTATAAAGAAAAGTTGCAAATAAATTACACAAGGGGAGGTGTAACTTAATTATTGTTGTCACAGATGGTCAGGAGTCAGGAATGGTGGACATTTTATTTATTTTTATTTTTCTGTAGTGTAGTGTTTTTTTTTAGTGTATAAGTCACATGAGACTCTTCATTAAGACTTTCTATATACTGTCATTGTGTGAATGGAGACGGTTTTTTTGTTTAATGTCCTGACTTATGAACTCCATTAGTAGATTGAAGATTTCTAACCTACTCTATCAAACCTGTTTGTTACTAGATTTTAACCTTCAAACACACAAGGCACGAAATTTAAATCTAATCTAAAGTATTCTGATAGATATTACCACACGCCCTAGGTAAGATAGGATGGCAGAGGCCGAAACGGTACGTCGAAGATCGTGGCTTCGAATCCCATACTTATATATATGTTGTTTTTCAAATTTAAACATTATAACATGTTAAAAATTCACAAAAATATTTTATGTATGTTTCTTACATGTTATGCTTATTAAATAAAATAATTTAATAAGAAACTAAACATTTGCATAAGACATGTAAAAAACATACTTAAAATAGGTCTATGGTTATTTACTTGTCCGCCACTGTACACTTAATAATAAAATTTACGTAAAAATTTTTTTTACTTATACTAAAAATTTTTTTTACTTAAAACGGTTTTGTCATAAAAACTAAAGCTGTGTACCAAATATCAGATCAATCTGTCAACAGGAAGGGGGTGAAATATCGATGACTAAATTTGAATCAAATAATAAACAGGTCAAGCTAAATAAAGCCGTTTAAAAAACATTTTTGTTTTAATGTCAACAAACTTTGTAGTGCAATAAGCAACCTTAAGATCTTATAATACGAGATACTAACATCTAAAGTGTTCTACTAGGGCTGGTGACTCGCTCAAGTTGGGAATTAATAGTTTAAGTTACCAGACTTAGGTCAACTTATATTAAGGATGGACGGAATTAGAAGCTGTATTTTCGTAGTCTGGCTTTAGATATGCAGATAGATGTTTGGCTTTGATTTGTTTATTAAGAGTCATGTCAAACGGTTTTATTTAGCTAGACCTGTTTATTATTTGGTTCAAATTTAGTAATCGGTATTTCATCCCTTCCTGTTGACAGATTGATCTGATATGTTGAAAAATCTCTCAGATTGGTTTTCTGACGTTTTTCTTCGCCGTTTTAACAAGTGAAAAATGATTTCTAACAAACACATGAATTTGAAAAGTCAGAGATGCGTGCCTGGGTTTTGAAATTGGACTTTGATTTGGCAGTCCAACGGTCATACCACTAGGCCATCACTACTTTTTAAGCTTGATCATTGCAATTAAGAGCGCTAGGCGTTTTGCCTACGCTTGGTCCGCGTGAATTTTGGTATCCTACTTAGGGATAGTGTAGGGATATTTGTTGGAGGTGTTGGAAAAATATACTCCGGGTTGCGGGAACGGGATCAAAATTTCATGATTTCTTTTGGTCGCGATAACCGACATCCACGCGGGCGAAGCCGCGGGCATCAGTTAGTATATTATAAAAAGCACTTACCTTTATAAATCTTTTGGCTTTTGTTAATAATCCTAAGGTTGTGTGTCGTGACGCTTCGGGGCCTAGCGGTACCATGTCCTTTAATTTTTCCAAGCAGCTTCTTAAGTGTGCTCGCCTGAAACAAATAGAAAAACTTTGTTAGAACAATGTTTGGACAAAAAAAAGACATGAACACTTATTGTTTATAGCTTTAGAAAAAGATTTTGTTATGAGTTCATGACATTTAAAACCATGAATTTGTAATCAAGTCAACATTAGGTATCTGACCGAAATTTTACCGTAAGACTAAGTAATATTGCACACACACATTTTTAATCTTCAAAATTCAAACACATCTTTGGGGACATCACCACCGTCTTAAAAATTATCCAAGACCTTGAAAAATGAAAGATAATTCAACAAAAAAAATACCATCTATCTCAATAATCTTCTTAAGGAAACTACAATAAATCTAAATAAACAACGGTGACTTCCATCACAGGAGGCATTTTTACGAGGAAAATTATTTCCCCCCTCCCCCCCCCCTTTCCTAATTATACTTGACGATGGAGTAAGTTGTGAAAACAGACACAAATAACAGCCACTTACTATAATAAGAACATAATTTCACTTGATTCTTAGTTTGATGAGACTTTTTCGGTAATGCGGGTAGGTAGAAAATTGTTAGGTGAGGGTAGGTAAGTTTAGTTTGGTTAGTTACATGTAATTCTTGTAAATATTTGATGACGGGGTTCACAAACTTTACTATTATCGCTATTATTACATTAGTTTCTACTTGAACAGATTTGTGACTATATATTTGTGCAAGCTGCATATCTTAAATGTGCGAGCGAGATAGCAAATGAGCGAGATAGGCGCTTTAAATAGTGTTCCGCAGTACATAATACTCATACAAGATAATACTACGTAGCATTATATTTCAAGCACTAAGAGAGTATTACATTACAGTAACGTTTTCACATTTCAGCACAAAAGTAATACGTTCGCTTTGGCGCAATTTGCGACTGTATACCCCTACTACGGGTACAAGTCATATTAATGTCACTTAACACACTTTAGTCACTCGCTTTTTCTTAAATAATATTTATTTTTCTTAATATATTAATGTACCACCACCGCAGCACACCATCGAGTATAACTTACGGAGGTGCAGCTGGTTTCATGAAGTGACCATTAAATTTTAATACGCAAAAATCTCGAAGTCACTGGTGCGTGACTTGAGGTTCTGCAACTTACATTTAGCAGCCTGTAGCCTATAGACTTGATAGTTTTGCCACAAGGCTATCACAGTAACTTCTTCTTCTTAGCCTTTCTCGACCATAAAATTGATGTACCGCTCCTTTAACATCACAGCATATTACTACATAGTATATTAAATAATGGAAGAAAATGAAGACAACGTAATATTGTGTATTTTTATAGAGTACGCGAAGCGCATACTGAAGTTATTTTTTTTGGTAGAAACAAAAAATTTTGAGACCACATTATTTCCATTAAATACAAACCGTGCTTCGAGAAACGAAACTTTCTATTCTCGAAAATTTCGAGTTCTCGTAGTAGTGTCTCAATAAGCTTTGTTAAGGCGAAGTCGGCTAGTCGGCGCGTGCCTCTGATACGACTAGCTGCCTTTGAGAACTCACTAATTTCATTCCACTATGTAGGCATACCACTTATTGTTGTTTTATTATAAACTTTAGTTGCCTCATTGGCTTTGTAGAAGTGGAATAACGGTTTTGTATTGAATTGAAATTGAATAGAAAAATCATTTTGGTAAGAAAAAAGGTAACAATAATATATACCTACAATATATAAATACAATATACACCCTGTTGGTTTAAAGACTTGCCAAATTCTAAGAGGTAATAAGGTCCATGAAACTGAACAACTTTCCCCGAGGATCATAGAAGAATCTACAGATCAAAAATTGACTTTACATACAAAGTGACGGTCACGTGACTCACTCAAAAGTGTCTAAGGGGGCCAGTAAATTTTGTATGGGATTTTGGCCTTTAGGCATCCGTTAAACCTTAGATGTATCATGACAATTTAAGTGACACGTTTTTCTATCTACATATATAAAAAAACAATTGCCGCAAATGTTTGTTTGAGGTGGGATGGTTTATATTCCTTGATGCCCGATAGATGGCGCTGTGATTGGGCGTAATTAGTACCACAGGCGAAGCCGCGTCAAAGTCAGCAAAAAGTTCACGCTTAACAGCAACTTTCATATACAAAATAATATCAGCAATATCTAACCCAATACCAAAAGAACACTTGTATCTCTCACTTATCATAACCACTAGATAAATTCTCTCGGTTGCCTTGACGACACCCATGGGATATCACGTGACCCACTTTCAGAACGACCACACAGTAAACAAGTAAATCTTGGATTTTAATTGGATTTTTAAAAGATGGCTGGCTTCAGATACTTTTTAAAGATAGATAAGGTACTGTTAAATATTACCGCTTTGTAATAACTAAGAGATATGTATATCCTCTTGTTTGCGCACGTTTACATCGTATATTGTGGTCTAGATAACACCCGCATCTCAGTATTATGTACTACTATATATGGTTTTACTTTATTAATGCAAAATATTACCCCTAGTCTACTGACTAGGTACTGTGTCTTTTCTCAGTGGGAAGCCGGTAGAAATCGAGTTTTATGAAGCCTTCGCCACTGTAAACTATACTTTGTATAACTTTTCTAAATTAATTCATCTAATAAATTGCTGTTTTTGTTACGTAAAACCTTATTCTTGCTTACGGGTTAACTACGGGCATTGAGCGGTCATGAACCCACAACCACGTGACTAGCAGCTGAAATTAAAGTTTCACGTAAACAGAAACGACAATTAATTTCGAAAAGTTAGAAAATTATACTTTGATTGTTTGAATGTTTGTTACAAAATATTGTAGCGACCTAGATATCCATCTCATAAAATATTTTGCGTTAATAAAGTTCGACCTTATAACTAATTACACCTCAGGTAATTCGTTTCTATCTTTGCTCGTAAACTCTTACAAAGTATTTCTAAGGAAATTGTAAATTTATTGCCGTGTTATTTGGGGGAAGAAATAATACAGTAGGTATATAAATGGAAAAATAAAACTAATTCTTCGCAGGTAAGAATGACAGGAGGGATGTTGGGGTTGCTTACTAAAAAAACAAACACGAAACGCGGCCGCCATATTAAAAATACATTAGGCTTCGTGAAAACTAGTGACGTAATTGTAACGGGTACTTTTACTTGAGTTGAAGGTACACAAATATACGTATTTAAATACAGATTATTAATCCTGCTTTGTTGGTCTAGTGGTAGCAAGCGCGACTGCTGAGCACGAGGTCCTGGGTTCAATCCCCGGGTTGGGCAAAGTGTTATTGGGTTTTTCCATTAGGAAATTCTCAGTAGCAGCACGGAGTCTGTTGTGCCCGGTAATGGCAATAGGTTTGCTCCCTTTTACATGGGACTTATAATATAGCCGGCGAAACGTGGGTGTACTGCAAACCTCTGCTTATCCCCTCTGGGGAATACAGGCGTGAGTCTATATTTTAATCCTAACTTAATATTATAAATGCAAAAGTATGTTTGTTGCCTTTTAACGCTTAAACCACTGAACTGATCATACTGAAATTTTGAATATACTTTGTCAGGTGTATCATAAACGGACATACGGTACCTTTCATCCCAAAAAAAAATCAGCTGTTCCATACATTTATGTTCACGTGACGCAACAAAATGTATCGGACAGCTGATGTTTTTTTTTGCGATTTCAGGGTTGGTCCCATAGTAAAAATTGTTCGTAATGATCAGTTTAATGACCCCTTTTAAGGATGCTGGTATTTTACAAATAACCCTGTAGGTAGGTATATTGTTTTTATATTATATATTTACATTTAGTAACCTGTATTTATCTAACGTTATTGGATCCCCCATGACCAAACACGGCTTGTTTAAGGTTGATAGAAAAATTATAAGGTGTGGTTTTTACTGACCATTGTAGCGCTCTTCTTGCATGACAATGATTCATAAAAATGTCATAAAAGTCTGCTGTTATTTGTTGGTTTTCGCTGAAGACTTTTAGGAAAAAAACATCGTTAAATATTTACCTTTTATTATGTGTCGAGGTGGCGCTGGTTGGTGTGGGTGTGGGTTCGAACCTGGCATGTACCAATGTGACTTTTTCAATGTCATATCGGCATATAGGGTAAAGTACAGGCGTACTTTCTTAGATAATCTATAAGACACCACTGACTAACGGTGAAGGAAAACATCGTAAGGATACCTGGACAGTGAGTTAGCGTGGTAATTAATACTCAATCCTTCTTTGTATGAGAAGAGGCCTTTGCCCTGCAGTGGGACAGTTACAGGCTGGTTTTTTTATTGTATCATATACACGTAGCCAACGAATAAAAAAATGAGCTCTTCATAAGGTAAGACGGTGAAAAGTCCCGATAAAATTTTAGTGTTTTCAACAGAATATAAAATTAAATGTCCTTCAAACCCCCATAAACCTTATTTTTAGAAACCTCACCTGCTTTGAACAAACAAAACATCGAGGCAATTCACTAAAAGATCTTACTACATTGTTATCAACGCGATATGCCGAGCACGGCAACATTTACGACCCCATAAATTACTTACGAGTCGAAAACTCGTAAAAAAGTCGTCACACCGAAATTGGACGTACTTCTCTATGATAATGGTGGACAAACGGTGTAATTACGGCCGACAGCCACCGCCCGTAAATGTTTAAGGGTGCGTGCGGATGAGACGATTTTTTTGTCTACCCACACCTGTGTCGGTTTTGTTTATGTTTGTATGTAAAACAAATATTTGAAAATGATAGTAAAAATGTATAATTATGATAATGGAAAATGTACGGCAATGTCCCACCGTTATATGACCGATATACGACGGTTATACGACCGATGTAGCAACTTACGCAGGAAGATGTACGGCAATGTGTTACATTTATATGACCGATATATGATCGTTATACGACCGATATAGCTTCTTACGCACGAAAAGTTCTTTCTCTTTTTTCAAGCGGACTGATAAGGAATTTCTCGCCTGGTCTTGTGTTCCCCGATAGGCATATTTTGGAAGTATTTATGTCTTGAGTAAATAGGTTTCCAAAGGGACAAAGGTTTATTTTGGTAAAACAGTCAAAAACTAATAATGAGGTAAAACCGGATTGCAATGACCGCAGACCCAAAGTAACGTCAGCGGCAAATAAATGGTAACTCAGGCAATGTAGTAACCAAGTACATCCGCAAAAAAGAATCTGACAGTGACAGTTGGGAACTAAAAATAAAAATCTTAAAAACTAAGTTTGTGAGAACTGAAATAACTTAAAAAAGATTCATTTGATTATATTTGGTGACAAAAAAAGAAATATGTAAGTACCAAATAACTTGTAATTTTGAATTGTAGTATGAGAAGTTTGCCAGTGGCGCCCCCAATTTTTCCGGACTCTTTTTTGACAAACTAATCACTAGCGAAATTTTCCAAACTGTACACAACGAGCATATACCAAAGACAAAACAGTTTTTTTTCGAGCGAACTCCGACAGAACTTTCAAATATTTGCTCAAAAAATTTGTCCGCAGGATAGTGGAAACGTGGCTTTACTTACGACAAAAGCAGTTTTTGGAAATCGCATCACACACTATTAAACAGCGTATAAGTAACTGGTTTATTACTGGACAAAACTACTACATTACTATGTTACCCGTTTAATCCAGTAAAACAAGGGTAACTTCAGTTTTATGCTAACTCCTGGAATTAACTAAATTAATTGTGAGTGCCAATAACTATGCGAAAACTTTGTACAGTCGAGAGCATCAATATGTATTCTCTAATTTTTTTTTGTTGAATATTTATGTTAAAAATAAATACTAAAATAATATAAAACGCAAATAGAGTTTATTTGTTAATTAAAGGCCTTTTTTAGTAGATAAATTTGACTGAAACAAAAATACGTTTTCGCCCCCTCCATTAACCCGCAAAAACCATTAACTAAAAAAGTTAATCAAAATTAAATGATAAACATCTGTAAAAATATTTAATAATGTAAAGTTCGCAGTCAAATTGAGCCCCGTGCCTAAAATACAGCAAAAGCCCTCCCTCCCGTTACCTGAAACCTTAAATTGGAATAAAAATGGTTACAAAAACATCTCAAACTAACCCATTAAGTAAATACAGACGTTACCACCCTACGTAGCAAGTCAGCTACGAAGCTCTACGACGCTACGTGGCTACGGTGCTACGCGCTACGAGCGTAGACTGTTAGCTACGAAGTTGCTTTATTATAATTTCATCGATACATTTTCCTTAGGTCTTTTATTTTTTATGTGAAAGCTTCATTTCTGGGCAGTAAATGAAAGTTAACCAATACGGAACTCGTCAGTTGGGACAGTGACGCTAAATCGAGTAATCGGCTCTAGTCTAGTCGACTTCAGCAAAGCGAGGTTCACTGGTTTACTTAATTAATTCACGAGTATTCTAATCCATGGCATTGGTTGCCAGGGCACATTTTTATTCCTTGTTTTATCATATTACATTTTTATAAATATTGGTATATATATTTATTAGAATAAAAAAAAAAAAATTAAAAATTATTTCTTCCTTTCTATCCTAATTCGTACTAATATTATTTTAAAAGTTAGCAGGATGAATATTTATTACTCTTTTACGCAAAAACTACTGAACGAAACTACCGATTTTAATGAAACTTAACAATAAAATATATTAAATTTTTTCATACCTTCTCAAGAGCACATATTTTTTTACCGTTACTTTTGTATTTTCCAATAAAAGCTTTGCAGTTGAAACTGCAAAGCTTTATTGAAAATACAATGCTAGGAAAACTTACGAAGCTTTTATAAACATGAACGTAAAAAACTCAGAACAAAATACTGCAACTAACCATGAGTTACCCTTTTACTTAACAATGTACCTGCAAGTCTATTCAAGCTTAAGTCAATTTTAAACACACACACACACATCACAGCCAAAAACAGCACGATCACTCCCTAAAACTCCCGTTATTATTTATCAGTAACAATAAAAAGGAAATTACTCCCCTTTTGCGTTACGCGTCGGTGTGATAGACCGCCCGCGGCCGCATTCACACCGTCATGAATAGAGATGGGCATTTACCCGGTAAATTCCCAAACTTTGGGTAAATTCCAATTAATTTTTACCTTTTTTTTTTAGATTTTATTTTAAAAAATGGGCTATATTAATAATAGATGATAAACTATTTACGTTATCTATTTACCCTGTATTTTTAATAAATACCCGGTAAAAATGGGTATTTTTAATTTTTACCCTGTTTTACCATTTCCTTCCCATTTTTACCTACTCGTATTTTTACCCACTGCCCATCTCTAGTCACGAATCAATGTATAATCAATCATGCTCGCTTCAAGCGATAATGTCGCCGTGTGAATAATCGTTGCCGCCTTTATCGTTAAAAGTTAAGTGATTTTTAAAAGGTTTACTGACTTATGGTGTGCCTTCTGTACGTCTAACTCGTTATGTGATACGTTCTAAGAATAGGAAAGTATTGGATTACATTTAATTATTAGAAAAAGACGGAGATATAAGTCATCAAATTACGAAAAAAATATTATAATAGATCTTTTTGCCGATGACCTCAAAGATTTAATGTCTGCATGCCTAGATTTTTGTGAAACACAAAGTATTTAAAATTTGTATATATAGGTAGTGGTTTTATATTTTGTTTGATTATTGTTTTATGGTTTTGTTTACTTTGTTATTCGTTTTATATTCCCATTGCCTTTGATTATTGTAATTGGTTTCTTGAAAACCGTGTTAGTCAAAGTTAAATAAATAAATAAAATAAAATTTAGGAAAAAAATAGAGTAGTACTACTTTTTATCTTTGCATCACCCAAAGGTTGACTGGTAGAGAATGTCTATGGCATTAAGCCTTATACAATTGTATGTATAGAAGTATTAAATAAATAAATAAAGTAAATTATTGCCTACATAACGTAGACTCACACAAAACAACTAAATCAAAATCGGTATATTCGTTTAAGAGCTATGATGCCACAGACATATAGCACACTTAACCATAACTTAAACTTATAACACTACCCTTTTTTCTTCGAAGGTTAAAAAGAGGAGGAATTGCGCTAAAAACAAATCTAGCTGACATAAAATATATATAAATAAAAATAAAATATAGTTAAATGAAATTATGTAATAAGAAACTCGCAAAAACAAATGTCTCGGGCGGGACTTGAACACGCGATCCCTGGCGTGCCGTGCCATCGCTTTACGAACTAAGCTACCGAGTCCTGCTTCAGTTAAAATTACGAATCTCTTTCTTAACGCCACAAAGGCGTGTGGTGACATCTACTGGAGTACTTACTACTGCCGACCCCATATACAAGTCCCGCCCGAGTCAGTTGCTTTTGCGAGTTTTTTTATTAAATAACTTCATTGAATAACCTAAACATGTGCATAAACAATTAAACATGCAAAAAAATTGTAGTAAATTCATTTATTTTGGATAAATTTTCAAATAGGTATAAACATTAAAATAAATAAAACTAATACATATAGATAAAATATAAAATGTTAATTTTAAGTTAATTTAATTAAAACAACTAATTTGTCAAGCCCGTCTGAGTCTGTGTTAAAAATTTGAATTTAAACCCGTTCGCCACAACTCAGCGCTGACGGGTTAGGTCCCAGGTGATAGGAGCCGAGACTATCGCAATTCATTGAGACCTAACATTTTTTTAACAAATCCAATTTATACTTTTGGGCGAACTGGGAATCGAATAAGGTTTTTATTCGAAGCTTCATTTCAAATAATTGCAAAATGTTAGATGCTGCTGTTTTTTTTAAAAAATAAAATATGAATAAAGGAGAATGGTCAAAATAGACCTAATTCTAATGCAATAAATACACATTTATTTAGCCTATAACGCATTTATATTTTGCATTTACCGCCTTTGAAAAACTTTCTTTTCTTCCATCCATTTATCTCGATACCAGGCCATCTGCCATTAATCATCATCTGCCTAGCCTTTTCCCAACTATGTTGGGGTCGGCTTCCAGTCATACCGGATGCAGCTGAATACCAGTGTTTTACATGGAGCGACCATAGCGAACGAGCCATCTGCCATTAATGAATATTATAAATACGTAATTGTCAATATGTAAGCAATTTAATTTTTTTTGTAAGCTATTCGTGATCCCGCCTGTGTAATCGAAATTCTCTACCACATACAACCATCTCAGAAGGTAGTTAAATTCACCCTTTGTAAGTAGTACTAGAGATTTTTTTACTTACACAACATACAATAATAAAATAAACAAATCTTTTGTTCGATACACTCGACAAGTTACATTATGAAAATAACGAAGATGTTTATTCTGAAATTATTATTCAACCATAAACAAAACACAATAAGTCTACGAAGTTTCAACAACAATTATTCTCTGAAATGTACCTTCAACGAATGACGAAAAAAGTCAAGGTCCTTTAGAATGTTTTGTTAACGGACAATGAAAAAAGATACTTTTGTTAAATTATGTAAATAACCTATAAGTCCATTTGGACAAACCCGGTTAGGGTCAAACGGTAATGATCCTGGAAGGACCGCGGACCTCTTTTAAACTGCCTGGAACTATGCACAGTGATACACGTGCACGGAATTTCTATTATAGAGTAACAGAGGGTTAAGTCACGCTGAAATATTTTAACTGCTCGCTAAAGGTCCGATCGGCCAGGGAAAGCAGAGATTTAAAATAAAAACCATTTTTTTAAATTATTTTAGGGTTTTGTACCTACGAAAGGTTATTTTTTCAGGTACGTTGCAATGGATTTCTTATTGTCTCATTTCTCAATATTTACGAGTAAGTACTTCAGGTCGCTAATTAGTGAAATTTCAAACGTTTTTTTTTTTTCTTTTTTTTATTAATAACAATAATATAAAGACAGATATAGACAGGGCATTTATATACACGTTATTTAAATACATAATAACAAGAAACAATAGAAAACTAAGTAACCTTCAAATATTGGACAAGGTACGAACGTACCAAAACCGAATTGAGCCACCGTTCACCTACGTTCCCGAATGTTCCTATATCAGGTCCAACCCAATCTGTATGCAAAACGTCCCGAGGGTGGGGGATCTCATTTCCTACCCCTAACCCTCCCCCGGCACGTCGGTCTAACTGACCTCGGGCTGTCAAAAGATGGATGAATTTGAAAGAAACTCACGCCCTGTGGCGATTGTAGGGTTGTCACGTCTAAACTTTGCGTCGTGTATGTGTTACTTTGTATATAGTGCCTTCATAGGTTTACTTTTTTACTGCTAGTAAGTTTTAAGAGAGCTAATCATGTCAATGGGCCCAATCAAGGGGCCCTTGGTCTTCTCAAAAATTGCCGTTTGTGTATCATATGTACATTTTACAAAAAATAGTTAATACGCTCGTAGGAGAGAACTTATCCAGAATTGGGGACCCCTAGGATCCCCCTTTCGCCCCTCTCTCCTTTAGTCCGCTAGAGCCCAATACCTCTGGATTTTGATGGAGTAATCGTAATTTATTTTAACTAGCTAAAAACCAGATATAGTCCGACAGACGGATACGCGTCAATCTCAAGCTTTGGGCCTCATTAGAACTTTTTTCAAATATAACAGCTGTATTTCACAGAAAATTTCGAAATAAATATGTAGAATATACAAACAAACCTTTCACACAAGGGAACCTAACTCTCGACAAAAATCAAAAACCCGACTCTATGCCATTCCGCTGTCAAAAAAGAATCAGAATTCAGAATTATTTATGCTAAAAAGTACCCCCAAAAATCCCGTTTACCTGAGTCGTCAACCCTACGTGTCCGTAGGATCGTCACGTTAAGGGTTAAGCATATCTTAACATTTTTGCTCGCCTGACTTGGTTTTGATTTATTTTTTTATATGTTCATTGTGACCCTTGCATACTATGTTAAGGAGATCCATTTCTTTTTTGTTCGTTCTTGGATGGTTTGAAGCTTTAATAAAAAAAAATATTTAAAAATAATAATAATGGCTTCCTGACCAATTTTCGTGCAGCCAATCTAAACCGAGATTAGCTAACTACAGAAGATATTATAGTGCACAAGTGTGTGCGCAAACACGGGTGCACTCTCTATTCATCACCCTCACTATCATAATCCGATGGGCAATGCGATCGGAGAGAGATTAGGCGGAGGACCAACTGATCTCCCGGTTCGAATCCCGATTGTAATCGATTTTTTCATTCTACAAAAAATGTGAACTTTAATATTCGTTTCGCATCCATTAACGCACCTGTATAGCATTGTATTTTTACTATAAAGTTAGACTTGCTAACCCTCTAGTACCTACCCCGTACAAGGGGTGGTAGATGGTAGAAACCATCTGAGATGGTAGAAACCTCCAAGAAGAGAATTTCTCCAGCATGGGCAGTGTTACGAATAGCTTAGTGCAGAGTGACTGATGGCAACCAATAGTAAGGCAAATTCAGATCCTGCTTCTAATGAAACAACTCTTTAACGGATATAATTCGCGTTTTTATTTTGATTAATACAATCCTGACGTTTCGAGTACTTTGCAGCACTCGTGGTCGCAGGCAGACTGAGGTTGACAAGCGTCTGAACAGTTATTTAAAATTATTTTTGATCTACCGTCAACTTTATTTAGTTTTTGCCCATAGATATTATGTGAATTTTTAATTTTATTGAAATTTTAAAAGCTATTATTAAGTTTTTACTACCGTTTCCTAGTGCTTTGGCTGAAAAGAGAAGAAACGGCGAAACAAACTCTCCAGCAGCACCCTACTATGAATTATACAAAACTAATGTCAAAATATAAAACAATAAACAAAACATTTTTCATTTTAAGCAGTAGTCGCTCACTGTGTCTTGATTTTTAACAGTATGGTGTGACATTTGGGACTTTATCATTTTCATAACAGGGTTCCAAACAGGTGGTACTTGCCAACCATCTTCTCTATTAAAATTTTGATATTTTTTAATTTCAAGTTCAAGTTATTTTAAATAACTGTTCAGACGCTTGTCAACCTCAGTCTGCCTGCGACCACGAGTGCTGCAAAGTACTCGAAACGTCAGGATTGTATTAATCAAAATAAAAACGCGAATTATATCCGTTAAAGAGTTGTTTCATTATGTTGAGTGTTCGCGAAAGTTTGAGACTATATCCTGCTTCTAATTTATCTTTTCTTTCTACAAATATTTAGAACTTAGGAAAAGGTGAGATAATAAAGTTTGATTATTTTAATAGTAAATACCTTTTACGGCCAAGAAATAGCGAACCCAAGGCAAAATAACTCTTAAAATTAATGTTACCCATTTTCTTCTACAATTGAAATAATAAGACAAAGCGATTGTCCATTAGAACCCCGATATTTAATTCCCTCAAACAAAATAAATAGATTACATTAAATATTGAATACAATTAGTTGGCAATTTAACTCTCCGTTAACTTCCTGCTAATACGCAAAGTTTAATTTAAACCGGAGTCCATAATTGCTACTACTCGTTCAACGTCTAATGAAATTTGCTATCGATAAAATCTACCTGCCTTTATTGTACAATATTTTTAATGAAAAGCTTGATTTGATTTTGATTTGATTTATTTTGTGGTGATTAGTTGAGGTCTTAATCATCTTTGTCTTCATTTTCTTATTATCAAGATCTTTTACCTCGGCAATACCGTCATCGATTACTTGTAAGCAGTGATAGCCTATTAGTATGGCCGTTTGTCTGCCAAAGGTAGTAGGTCCAAAAACCAGGCACGCACCTCTGACTTTCTGTGTTTCATCACTATATAGTATAAAACAAAGCCACTTCCCGCGTCTGTCTGTCCCTATGTATGCTTAGATTTTTAAAACTACGCAACGGATTTTGATGCGGTTTTTTTTAATAGATAGAGTGATTCAAGAGGAAGGTTTATATGTATAATAAATGTATATTAGCGTAACCGTGCGAAGCCGGGGCGGGTCGCTAGTTAGAAATAATTATCACTTGCTAAAACGATTAGGGAATCGTAAAGAAACGGTACCTGATAGATTTTTCTACGGTGTGTATTTTCGTGCCAATATCAAAAAGCACAACGCACCATTTAAAAAACAAAAACACCAGTTCAAAAGGTCAGATAAGTGAGGAAAATAAAATATGTACGTGTAATATTTCTCCAAGAATAAACGAAGCGACACGTGTCAATGAGGATCGTAAAGGTTTAAACACACTATGACAGAGGCCCTACTACTCCAGTTTTATTAAGTAAACTTAATTATTTATATTATACATTTGGTCACAAATTTCATCAACATCTTTCTATTATTATTTTTGTAATCCTATATATTCCACATAACCATTTTTTTTTTCGTTATTAAGCATGTGGATGCAAGCGGCAAGTTGCCATTCGTTGTGGCGTTCAGTGGGGGAGGTCTTTGTGGACAGTGTACGCCTCCTGGCTGATGATGATGATGATTAAACATGTTGGCAAAAACATTGCTTTTGATCTGCACAAATCTTCAATGGCGCTAACGCAAACAGTATTTTGCAATGGTTTTAATCTAGACTTATTATTTCTCTTCTTAACAGAGGTTGTGAAAAAAGGTTAGAAGATTTTAGAGCTGCCAAATTAATCCATTTGCGTGATATCAACCCGATTTTCAACATCGAACATCGTGATGAAACCCAGCACACCTGAGAGATTTTTCAATGGGTGTGTAAAGCCATGTCAGAGGCCTACGGGCGGTTTAAACTCTGACACCAGGTTGTTCATCAACCACACGATAAGAAGAAGAACCCGATTTTAAGCCTCCATATCAAATCACCATATTACATTTGACAGTTCTGTTCCAGGTTTTTCGAAGGGATACATGTAAATTAGTGAAGTGCATTCCTATAAGAGAACCAGCGCCATTACCGCCATAGTGTGTGCTAACGCTAATTTTTACGCGCTTGAATGTCCGCATTCGTATAAAGAAATACGATAGTTTTGACTTCCGGAATATAGGTGGCGCTGTAATGCATTCCGTGATCAGATAACTGATGGCTTACATACATCATTCATGAACGTTTTGGGTGGGACTCTGAAATCAGCGGAAAATAATCACTAAGTCAACTGGATATCTTTTTCAGGTCCGTAAATTCAAACTTACGGCCCTAAATTTTTTTACCGATAATCTTGTACACAAATACGTATCTCTCATTTCTTTTAGAAATACTTGCAATTGCTAATAAATTAATTACTCCTGTTTATTTTATTAATTATCACTAGTACTTCGTACTAGGGGTAGAGGTTCGATTCGAGAAGGAATATCGATAGCACAGGCGGGGTTACAAATAGCTTAGTGGCAGAGCGACTGGGGGTTTTACCCAGTAGATGTGAATTGTTCCGATTGATTGTAACCGACTTTTTTTTTCTAAATAGAGAAGCACCCAAATAATATTTTTTTTCTACAAGTTGACATAAAATAAATTAATACATTTTGTGTAATTGCGGGAAGCCTTTGTCCACCAATAACACTATAAAGGCTTATTTATTATATACATATATAGTAAATATTTCTTTCGACGAAGAAGACATTTTGCGAAAAAAGACATTTTGAACCGACCCTAAGTAACATGGGACCAGGGCAGGCAAAAGAAGAGTATATATTTATTTATAAAAATTATCATAAGGTTCTCTAGTTTTTTCGGATCCAGTTTTCTTTTAAAAAACTATTTTATTTTAGAACACATTCCAGCCAACTTCGTGGCCGCAAGTCACACGTTTTACTGTCAGCAGGGCATTCAGATGCAAACGACAGGGCTCATGGCGCGCTTCAAAAATGTCACCCTTTATCATACGGGAATCTTCGGGCGTCTTCTATAAGACGCTGGATCCATTTTAACCAAGGTTATTAGTTGAGATTAAGGTCTTTGTATAATCAGATTGAATATGTAGGACTTTTTCTCTTAAAATGGTAGCACGCTGACCTAATTCATGTATTTCAGAAACTATTGAGAAAATACTAAACTAGTTAGTAGACTAGTTTAGTGCAATGTGCACCAAACTAGTCAGAGTTTAAACCACCCGTAGGCCTCTGACATGGTGTTACACCATTGAAAAATCTCTCAGGTGTGCTGGTTTCATCACGATGTTTTCCCTAACCGTTTTAGCAACTGATAATTAATTTATAATCTATACTTATAAAACAGTACCGTGACTGACTGACTGACAGACAACGCACAGCCTAAACCGGTGGACCTAGAGACTTGAAATTTTGAGACAATATACTTTAAGTACTCTAGGGGTGCACTAAGGAAGGATTTTTGGAAATTCCACCCCTAAGTAGGTAAAAAAGGGGATAAGAGATTGTATGAAAGTCCGTCGTTTTTAAAGTTAAATGTATGAAACTTGGTATTTAGCTTTTCGGTGGTTAGGTGAAAGACGAGCATTGTTTTTTTTTTCAAATCTGCCACTGTGTGGATAAAAAGAGGGGGTGAAAGTTTGTATGGAAAATTAATTATTTTTCAAGTTACAGGAGTAAAAATGAGTATTAAGCTTATGTTCTGTAAATAAGTAAGATGTGTATCAAAAAATTTGGATTTTTCCCCCTTAGGAGATATAAAGGGGGGTGAAAGTTTGTATGAAAATCCGTCACTTTTTAAGTTAAATCAATCAACTTAGTGTTTAGCTTTTAGCTTTTCGGTTAACAAATAAGACGTGTTTTAGCTTTTTAAAAACTACCCATGGGGGGAAAGGGGGGCGAGGGTGAAAGTTTGTGTAGGAAATTCGATAATAGTAAGAGACATCAAAGTGGCATAATTAAAGGACGGATATCTCGATATTCAATCACTATCAAGAGAAAAATATATACTTTTGGATTTGTCTCCGCCTAGAATAGAAGAATAGGAAAAAAATGGAAAAATTGTATGGTGAGTTATGGGTAGGGAAGGGTAGAAGTAGAATAAGGTAGGGTAGAGGTAGAGTAGGGTAGGGGTTGGGCAGGGTAGGGTTAGAGAAGGGTAGGGCAGAGAAGGGTAGGGTAGAGTAGTGTAGGGTAGTGTAGTGTAGAGTAAGGTACATAAAGCGTAGAGGAATAAAAATCACGCGTACGAAGTCGCGCGGGGCAGCTAGTACGCACATAATTTACGAAAAGTCAGAGGTGCCTATGACTTTACGTAAATTGCCCTGGGATCGAACTCGACTATCAACTAGTTGCACACTAAGTAATCAGTACTAAGTAAAACTAAACTCAACTATTTTAACTAAAAGCTTAGTTCAGTTTATCATGTAGCTTTCATGAAGTTGTAAGCGAAACATTAGGTAAAACTTGTGGTTTAGTTACACAGGTAATTCAGATAGTGTTTATTAGTTAGTTCTTAGTTTTGAGCATGGGCGTATGTAAGGGGGGGTCCGGACCACCGCCCCCTTAGCATACGGCAAAAATAAAAATCGATGAATATTAGGTGCAAACGCAACTACGAGCGATAGTAAGTAAGTGCATACATGCATCCCCCCCACCATTTACTCGCGCAACACGTATTGTGAAATTATCAATGTGAAGGTCGGGCAAAACCTAGTTTGTCTTGGTACATTTTTGAATCCTCGGACCCCATGTGAAAGCTATAGCTACGCCCATGGTTTTGAGCCGAGGTATAACCGTACTGTACCATACTTAACTGCAAGGGTGTAGCTGGGATTATGTTTAAAGAGGGCCAGGCGTAGACAAACCAAGAATATCATCATCTCCCTGCCCTTTTCCCAATTTATTTGGGGTCGGCGCAGTATGTCCTCTTTTTCCATACATCTCTAACACCCGTCATCTCAGTAGTCACTTCCTTTCTCGCCATATCATCCTTCACACAATCCATCCATCTCTTCCTAGGTCTGCCTCTTTTCTTGTATCCATCCACATCCAATCCTAATACTCTTCGCACTACATGATTTTCCTCTCTTTTCCACCAAGACAGCCGGTTACTTTTTAATTTTTCAGTAACCGGTGTTACTTTCATACTCCCTAGACTTTCAGACAAACCAAGAATATATCTAAGGTAAATGTTGAACAATGGGACAGGTTACGTTAAAAATGAAAAACAAAATATCCATCAGTGATTTCATAGTACAATCTTTTAAAATTCGCCTATCAATAGAATTAACTTTGTTTTTATTTAATAATAGGCTACCTACGTAATATATTCTATACTTCTTATATTCTATATTCTATTCTTACCTTCTTTACTTCTAGGGAGGTGGGCAGCTGGTCAGTACCTCGCTACGCCCATTCCATATCGTACACAACAGTTCGTTATAAATGGAACATTATCATGTTTCAATGCTATAAATACTGTATTATATTATAACAGAGACAATTAACCTTTGTTTTTTCCTGGCGATCGAGCTTTACTGCCTTAAGTCAACAATAAAGTAATCGAGTATGTAATACTACCTCACGTTTGCAAAAACAACAAATGTTTTTATATTATTACTAAGTATTATTTCCCTTGTTATTTATCTTCCAGCTACGCAACCATATTACCCTCGTCGCTTAGTAACCGGCTAATTATCTCCAAGTATACTGTATCTATGGAAGTATTAATTCCTGTTTTTTCTAAGAATAACTCGACGTTATTGAGCTCAAATGACTATTGATTACAAAAACATTTCTGGAAAACAAAACATACTCGTATTCTTTAGGGAATAATAAATAATCTTCTTCTTCTTATCGTGTGGTTGATGAAAAACCTGGTGTCAGAGTTTAAAACGCCCGTAGGCCGTAGGAAAAATCTCTTAGGTGTGCTGGTTTTATCAAGATGTTTTTCTTTACCGTTTTAGCAACTGATAATCAATTTATAATACGCACATAAGTTACGAAAAGTCAGAGGTGCGCGCCTTGGGATCGAACTCGAAACCTCTGACTTGTCAGTCGACGGTCATACCACTAGGCTATCAGTAGTAATAATAAATAGTAATAATAATTTAGCCTGTAACTGTTCCACTGCAGGGCAAAGGTCGTATTAATCACCACGTTAGCTCATTGCATATTGGTGATTTTAGACTTCTTCACTTCTTTAGTTTTCCTTCACCGCTAGTCAGTGGAGTCTTAGATTAACTAAGAAAGTACATATGAAATTGAAAACGTCACATTGGTACATGTTCGAACCAACACCCACGCGCTTGCAAAGCGGGTACGTAACCAATGCGCCACAACGACACCTCTTTAGAGAATGCTTCAGGGAAATATAGAAGGTTGGAATGTCTGACTGTTTGTAATATTGTTAGATCTGCTTAAAATAGATTAAAGATTTGATTTTACTTGGCACTCGTAACAACTACACAATGCATTTACAGAACTAGGTAACAAATTCCCTTACAACGTGCCGCCGCCGTGCACGTACGAAGCGTTCAATCAGGGTTGGCACTCTATAAGTATAGAGTCACTCTTATATATTAGACTAGCGACCCGCCCCGGCTTCGCACGGTGCAATATACATATAAACCTTCCTCTTGAATCACTCTATCTATTAAAAAAAACCGCATCAAAATCCGTTGCGTAGTTTTAAAGATCTAAGCATACATAGGGACAGACAGACGCGGGAAGCGACTTTGTTTTATACTATGTAGTGGTTAATATATATAATAATATTAGAATTATGACATATTCATAAATGCCTAAAATGGTCTACATTAATGAAAATATTTTGATTTTGTCTACTTGTATAATTTTCTAATTCTTATTTTTGTTTTTGTTGACAATAATTTGAAATGAAATGCATTTAAATTAATAGATAAATAAAAAATGATTATGATTTTTTTTATCATGCTGTATGATTTACTTTTTTAAAATTGAAATTCAAAATCTTTTGATTTCTAGTTGCCAGTTTTAAAGGTTAAAGATGTATTAATTGAACCGAAGTGGAATTATTATGAATTCCGAAGGGTCATTTTACCAACCTTTTAGGTGTCAGCCCTGAATGCACTACCTACGTCTTCAATTAGCAGGCGAGTGTTTTTCCATTGTTACCTCAGACTTGAGGTAATGGAACTATTGACGTAGGATTTGTTCCAACTGGTGCAAAGATTTCGTAAATTTGTGCGCATACGCATTGCAGTACGTCTAGTCTAGAAGGTTCGATTCAAACATAAAGCACGCAGGCTTCTAGAAATCACGTGCGTATAAAAAAATACTTGTGATGGCTAACTTAATAGAGAAACGAGAAACTTGAGCGATGATTTCCACGGTGTTTTATACCATGCCAGTGGCCTAGAGGCGGTTTAATTAGATTAGATTCTTCATCAACCATATTTATATATTAAAAATATTACCTCACTCTGAGATTTTCTCCTATGTCGTGGGCACAATTTACAGACAAATATACATCAAAATTCTATCTCCAAGAGCTTCACTTAATAAAAATTCAATACCTCACGACTACCTTCACAAACTATAAAGAAATTAAAACCATAAAAATATACAGTGTAAAGCTACTTTTCCTTCGTCATTTCATTGGCAATAAAAATCTACTGCATTCAGTAACAAAGTGAAGAGAACAAAGAGGTAATACCGGTGGCGGATATCAGTACTGAGTTGAATAAAGCGCGCCGAGTGGTTGCCTGAGCGCCGAGCGGGTAGTAGAAGTAGTGGGAGTGCACACGCTTTATAACGTATTCTTAAAAGTAAATTGTTGTGTTGAGATTGAAATTGCGTTTTATTATGTGATGTTTGCAAGCTTGTGAAATGATATTTGAGTACCATATGATAACAATGGCAAGTTATATTCTAAAGGAAGCCTTTTATAAATAAAGACAGAAAAAAGTGACGTGTTGTTTTAAAAGAAAGAATGGAATTAAGTTTCTTTTTCGGTTCTATTTACAGACATATCCTTTTACAATGCACAGACACCTTGATTGAAATATCTGTGGATCACACAAATATTGGTCCAGCGCGAGCCCGCGAACACGTGTTGCCAAATCATTAATAATTAATCTTCTTTCAAACTGGGGGTAACTATGATATCATGACTGATTTGAATTAAGATAATTTTTTATTATATTATTTTTGACTGTCAATAATTTGTGAATAAATGCAAAAGTGAAACTATATGTATTTAATTTCATCTTTGTGATACGAACATCTAAAAATTAGGATACGTTAACATTTCCAGGATACGCAATCATAGTAAGTAACCTTGATCAAGAACCCAGTTATTTTAGCACAAGACGCGCTTACAAAAGCAAATTTACTCAAAACGAATCCATTGGTATTATTTACACTATATTAGTAGTAAGCAAGCGGATCCGAGGGTAGGGCGGGGGCGGAAGCGCCCCGCTCGCCGGAAATGAGCTTTCGATATCCGCCCGCCCTCCCCGCGCCCACTTTGTCCAAATCAATTTCTCTTTACAACGCCCCGCGCCGCACCGCCGAAAAAAATGCATTGCAAATATTTGAACGAGCAATCCGTGTAAATTTAATTATTGCTTTTTGTGTATTTTTTTTTACGAAATGCCTTTGTGTGTTCGTCGCATCGAATTCGATTGGAGTTATATTTGTTCACATTTAATTATTTGTTTTTTTGCGTGATTTATTTTATTTGACTCGTTTCGGCTCTGTTTATTTGTGTGGCCGGTAAACATTCAATTGGATGTTAGCTGCATTTTCAGTGGAACCAATAATAACCAATAATGGTTCGATTATTATTTTATTTCTATAGGATATATAAATAAAAGCTCTGTTAATGTTATATAAAAATTATTGAGATTGAATTCGAGAAAGGAAAATGGCACTTTAAAAGTGCCATTTTCCTTTCTCAAAACCTATTTAGGCCCGTCAGAGACGTAGTTATAATATACTCGTATATTAATAGGAGTATATTAAGATATATTTTCCATAGTAGCCTTCGAGCGACCACAGACTGTGCTAAAATATATATATATTTCTATTACATCACCAACATATGTGGAGTGATATAGCAAGACATATTAATATATAATTAAGGTATGGTGTGAGGGCAAAAATACATATTTTAGTATAGCTGCCGTTTGTGGTGGTTTACTATAATATATATCACAATATATTAATATATATTATAGCTACGTCTGTGATGGGTTTTATATTTATCCGACATGTCAAGTGATATTGCAGCATTACCTTTTATTCGCTTAAATTATTGCTTTTGGACTCATATATCTTTTGTTGAAACGGCGGCTTATTTGGCTTCATGCGATTGCATTTCAATGAATCGAATTTCTGCTGATTTATTATCAAAATCATAGTATTCTTTGTTGGTGAAAAGTTCAATAATAAACCGTATTTAATTTAAAAAGTCATCACCATCCTAGCCTTATTATTCTCTAACTTTGTTGGGGTCAGCTTCTAATCTAACCAGATGCAACTGAATATCAGTTTTCTACGGAGCGATTGCCTATCTGACCTCCACAACCTAAAGGGATACGATTATTTTAAGGTTAGATCAGTTGTCAGGATTGTTTTGTACTGGACTCCCTATATTGACTGTCAAAGATCT
The DNA here is from genome assembly GCA_936450705.2 of Protodeltote pygarga. Classification (NCBI taxonomy): domain Eukaryota; kingdom Metazoa; phylum Arthropoda; class Insecta; order Lepidoptera; family Noctuidae; genus Protodeltote; species Protodeltote pygarga. The sequence goes on along the minus strand of OW388257.2, from coordinate 1,898,836 downwards.
TAATGACATCCAGGGCCAACGGCGGATAATTAATTTATAATACGCACGTAACTTACCAAAACCACCTTAGGGTACCTGAAACCTTTAACTTGGTAGTCCAACGGTCATACCACTAGGCTATCACTACTTTTAATTAAAAAAGTTAATACCTTTTTTTTTTGTTTCGTGTGTAAAACCCCTTATGGGTACTCCACCACCAAAAGGCCAGTGATGGAGTTATGTCCGACTCGCACGGACTAAAAACCATACGGTGTTCCTCGACGGACCTCTGGACGGGAGAACGGGGTTCACATGTGTATTCACCGCCCTTCCGCCAGGTCTTGACCCGCCAATGGCAGGTCCCGCCGTTGTCGGCGTCCTGGCCGCCGCCGAATCCTAAAAGCTCTTAGTGATAGTGAAGTCTTTAGCACTCATAAATTGAATTCTGCATTACATGAAATGGGATTGTATGAAGACAAAAGTGGTTCATATTCCACGTTGAATATGAGTTTTAATTAATTCCTTGTTTTTTTTAAAAAAAAAAGCATTATGCTTTCATCCCTGCAGATATTTTATGGAATGAAATGGCTAACTGCGCTTTATAATTATATTTTCTAGGAATGTTCCCCTTTGATAAAAGCTTAGCTATTTTTAATTAATATACATTCTAGTTTTACAAACTCAATCAATACCAAACGTAGCAGCACTGTACTAAGCCCAGTGAGTCGACCGTCGAGTATAACTAGAAAAAAAATTGAAGTCTAGGAAAAGTCTGGAGTGTTCACTTAACTCCCGGCAGCTGAAGTCTGAGGTAACTACGGTGACTGCAGCGAACCACCAACTTTTAAATTCAATCTACCGGTTAGAAAATTCTCTGCAAACAAACACGGTTAGAAAGGATTTTTTTCTACTTTTTCGAGATCCTAGTTTTGTTTAGTGTACTGCGTTCATTATCAGTGTAAAGCCTGTTTATTTGATCAAAGAAGTCTGTAAAATGATTAGGAAGTAACACTAATAATTTTGAATAATATTTTTTTATTTATTTTAGTGAATAAAGAATATTTCATACTTGATTCTTATGTTTTTAACCTTCGACAAAAACAGAGGGGTGTTGTAAGTTTAACGTCTGTATTTGCGTGTCAGCGGGATCTTAGCTCCCAAAGGGATGACTTGATCGAGCAGGCTCATAACTAAATAATAATAGTTTAGATTTAGGTTTACTGCTTCGAGATTTTTAAATTTATTCTTGTAATCTGTAGAATATGACAAAATAACAACAATATTTTTAAAAATGGCTAATTCTAAATTGAACTGTGACAGTACTGTACAGTATGACAGTATCTTAATGTTTCAAGGTATATTTTAGGGTGTTTATTTTGCGTCTTACCCATCCCTCTATTCAAAACATGGCGGATTTTTTTTCAAAATCTGCAGTGCGGTGAGTGGCATCTCCGGTATTCACCGCTCCCTGTATTTATTCGCGGAGAAACGTTGAATGCTTTGAATGCCTGAAAATGTTTTCAATTAAGAATTTGTTGGACATTTTTAGAAATAATTTTGCTTATTCTTTTTTTTGCTGGCACGTCGGGCAATTTCCAGCAGTGGGCGATGCTAAGCTGATTTTATGAGCAGTTTTAAAATATTTCGTATGTGTTCTCCGTTTAAATTAATTCAAAAAGGATTTTACAGTGTTATGTAATACCTACATCAAAAAGTTGTGTAATTAACTACTACCTTCATTCTGTATAAATAATGAAAAGGGCCATTTTAGATAGGGCTAGGTTAGGGCGATTTCAAAAAGTGCCCCGGTTTAATTTAGTTGGGTACTAGTTTCTCAGTATTCGGATTATTCCATCCGTTAATCCATGCATGAACAAGATGACTCACGCGACTTCGCTTGTAAGTTATATGAATGAAAAGTAACCTACATTATTTTTGGAGTTAGTACAAATTTAAACTTTGTGCCGAACTCGTTGAAATCGGTTCATACTTTCATACTTATTTATAATACAGATTTAGTCGTGATAGCCTAGTAATGGAGAGAGAGGCAGGTAATATAGCTTATACAACAGAATAACATATAGACTACAAAATTAACATACCACTGGGGCAAAGCTGCGGGCGGAAGCTAGCTTATCTATATTTGTAAAACAGTACCGTGATTGACTCACAGATAACACAGACCTATACCGGTGAACATAGAGACTTGAAAGAGGAAAATATTTCTTGAGTACCTTAGAAGCGCACTAAGAAAGACTTTTTAAATATTCCACACCTAAACTGATAAAATTATTCGAATTATGCGAATGTCGACTACATTGTATACCTCTTACACTACATCCCTATTAGACAGTTGCACTTGTAAAGCTTTCAGAATTATTGGAACAATATCCAACGTGTTTTTGAAGGAAAAATGTCCCTGTATTTTTGGCATAGAGGCCAAATGACCGGGAGTTACTCCCCGAATAGATATAACATGATTTGACAGTTGACAGTGGCTGTTACAAGACGTGATGTTCGGAGGCAACTGACTGGAAGAGCCAATGTTTGCTCAGTGCATTTTTTAAAGTAGAGGGTATTAGTTAAAATGTGCTTTTATAAGTTGAACACAGTGTCATTGGCGTTGAATTTATATGGCTTACAAGACACAATAAAAACAAAAACTTTTTTACCAAAAATGTTTTCAAACTTTAAAAAACTAGAAATAACACAAAAACGTTCCGTTTTGTAGTCGATGCCAAGCTGGTGTTCCAGATTAAATTTCCTCGTCCTAAGCCTTTTTTAGAGTTTGAATTCGGTTATATTTCTTTTGAAATTCCCAAAGTGGGGGGAGGGGGCACTTTTCGGGAGTCGGTTATCAACGATACATACAAAGTGAAATTATTTGTTACACGATCTATGCTGTCCAATGAGAAGCTCTTCAAAATCAAAATCAAAATATTTTTATTCATGTAGACCATTAGGCACTTATGAATAGTCATAATTCTAATATTGTTTGTTGTAAGTGTGACTCTAGTTGCCAGTTCCAAGGGCAGCCTACCCTTCGTGGAGAAGAATCTGGCAAGAAACTCCATGGTTGCTCTTTTAAATATAATGGCTTACAATATTTTAGGTTACATTGTTCTGGGGTCTTCTCTTCTACATCTCCAAACTTATTCATTAGAGCATAACAATAATTATTAAATTAAACCACCTTGGATACCTCCATTAAAATCAGATGGCCCTGTAGAAAGACATGCGTGATCAAGTGATCATTCACACCCACATGTCGAACTTAGAACCTCCTTTTTTTCGTCGGTTAAAAAGACATACAAAAGAGAGAAAGCGTGTTTAATATTAGCTTTAAGTTGTTACTTTAGTAAATGTTATTATGAAAATATGAAAGTAAATTTTCGTGATATCAAATTTTATTTTCGGCTCGCCTTTCTTTGTTCTGTGAAAATATTAATGTGTACACAAAAATGTTTCGACAAATATAGTATCAAGTTGATACTTATCAACTAATTGCAGAGAATTTATTAAAGAATTCTTTCATAAGCCAAGTAAAAAGTCTTTGTAAATAAATATTTTAATTATTAGAATAGTTTTTGTAAATGTCTGTACAAAATATTTTTGGCAATCGCCTAAGTAGCTCTTCAATTAAATATATTGAAAATTTCTTGTAAGCAGTACTTATATGAAATTAAAATAGTTAGTGAAAAATTGTATAGAAAATATTTTTAGGCAATTGCCTAAATAAGTCTTTAACGTAGCAAATTAATTTTGCTAAAAAAAGCCCTAGGTAAATTTATTTTTACGATTAGCATTTCTAACGATTTCTATTATCTTCGCAGACGATTTATAAAGGTCACAGCGGCCATCCTCAATGGAGATTAATCAACTACGCAGGATATATTATATACCGGTGTTTACGCACACACTCATGCACTCTTTATTTCTTCACTCTCATAGTTCGATGGGATAGTAATCAGACTCGAACAGAGAATCAGGCGAAGGATCAACGGCTTTACACGCTTTCCGAGGAACGGAGGAAGTGATAATTACTTTATAATACGCGAAATATCAAAGGTCGAGATCCTCTGACTCATCAGTCAAGGATCATACGAATAGTCTATCAGAACTCGTAACGAAAATAAAATTAATACAGCCTAAACCAACAATTCGGGTACTAGAATCGCAAGCAATTAAAGAGTCCTATTTTTTCAACCAACTACATAATATAAAGGTACACAGTAAGCCATGTTTTTCGCAACGTTAGCGTTCCCAGGATAGCTCTCAGGAGTAACATTCGTTGCTAGCTCGTTACAGTCGCGCCAATTTATTAAATGCGATATATAGCTTTGTGTTCGTAGGTGGTGCTGTCCCATCCGACTTTAAGATTTAAGGCCACAATTTGCTAACTTTACTTTGAGATCAAGATTGGTTTCTCTATGGAGTAAGCAGAGATATCGATTAGCTTAGTGGATTAAGTATTTAAAATCTTCTATATGATTGATTAACTGTATGTAGATCAAACATCTTGTCATGATTATGTTGTAAGGTAATGCGACATAATCTTTTCAAGTCTTACCAACAATAAATCATTTATATCAAATTAAAAAAAAAAAAACAATTAAAATTCACTTTTATTTATTAGGTTTAGTGTAAACAGTAAATTAGTTTAGATTTTAAATAATTATTGAAATAATACTGCAATGTTATTGTGTAAATAAATGTCCTAAATTTTTAAAATTGCAATTCGACCGGAATAATTATTTTTAAATTACTATTTTCTTTTTTTTTCTTATAACACTAAATCTCGTCAATAGCAACACATAAAAGAAAAAAAAAACAATACACAAACAGACGAGAACATGGTACTTAACTATTTATCTTTGCCTATAATAGAAGATGCTTAAAATTTAATTAAAAAAACAACTAGTAGTAACTTCAAGCTGACACCTAAAGAGTGTAAACAGGACTGACTTGGATTACAATTGTAATTAATTGCGAGTGTGCCTTCACGACAAGCCCCTCCCCCCACTGTCTCCGTCAGCCCGGGGTTTATTTTTACAAGGCAACTCCGCCATTTCATTAGAAAGCTACAAAGGACGAGAATAGTTAGTTATATTAAATGCTCAATTGCGTCGGAATTTTATAGTTTTCTTTACTGTTTGTTTGTATTTTTCTTATTAAAAGGTTTAATTCTTGTTACTTTGTTTTGTAGCCGTGTATTTTCGTAGCTTTGGTAAGAGGGTAAAAGATGATGGAATTTAGTTTTAGCGTGATTAATTAACAAAGAGAATTTTATAATAATATAGTTAATTACCGAAACGAGAGCTCATCGCATCAGGTAAAGATTAGGATATGTGTGTTGTCCCCATATTGATCTTTTTTTCTCTGTCGTAAGGTGGATGAACAACCTGGTGTCAGAGTTTAACCACCCGAAGGCCTCTGACACACCGTTGAAAAATCTCTCAGATGTGCTGGTTCTTAACGATGTTTTCCTTCACATTTTAACAAGTGATAATTAATTTCTAATACGCACATGAATATGAACCTACGACGTTTAACTTGGCAGTCCAACGGTCATACTACTATGCTATCAGTGTTTATTGACTTATGGAGCACAGACTTGGTTGGTCTTTGACCAACATCCATTTGGTCTCAAGTTTTTACCTATAAAATCATTGATATGCGATACAATCTGCTTATCTCTTTCGTACTCGTATATCATTGATTTCAAATGTATTTAAAACAAGACACAAGAGACAGAACCAAATACATTATTTCCATGTCCATGCACTTTTGCAACCTACTGTACATCAGCTGCATAGCCTTTTTCTCAACTATGTTGGGGTCGACTTCCAGTCTTACCGGATGCAGCTGAATACCAGTGTTTTACATGGAGCGACTGCCTATCAACCCTCCACAACACAGATACTGGGTTACACGATACCCCTTGGTAAGACTGGTTGTCAGACTTTCGGGCTTCTGCTACCAGTAACGACTGTCAAAGATCTACAATTGACAGCCGGGGCCAACAACTTAGCGCGTTATCCGAGGCACGGAGAGTGATAATTAATTTTAATTTATAAAACGCACATAACTTACGAAAAGTCAGAGGTGCGCGCCTTGGGTTTGAACGCGAGACCTTTGACTTGCCAGTCAATGATCACCACCACTAGGCTATCACGATTCTACATACAGACTCTACATGCAGCCTACTGTACATAGCCAAAAAAAAAAATGATGAAATTCCTAAAGTAACATGGAAGCATAAAAAAAACTATCAACATTACGATGTGAACTAACCCGAAACTGCAACGTCGGTCATAAGCGATGAAACTTAACGATACTGCCAACATCACGGCGAAAAACTAATTCCACAAATGTTCGTTAAAATAATCTAATTGGTAAACTGGTGGAGTCTGATAAGAGATGCACCGACCATTACTTTTTACTGGGAGAAGTGCAAATAAAGATAGAGCTGACCGACAATCACACCGGAGCGTAACGATTTGTTAGTTAAGCTACGTTAAGTTAAGATTGAGGCAAGGAAAAATTTTATGGTAGACTAGAGCTTCCTTCCTTCCTTCTAAAATGGCTTAGGCTATGTGTTTTCTGTCAGTTAGTCAGTCAGCTATTGTTTTGTAAGTATAGATTGTTTTTTAAGTAGCTAAAATATTAAAAACTGAAATCTCACAACTAAACACCTCTTACCACTTTACAATGGAATATCTCTGAAATGGTCGTGGTGGCGCATTGGTTACGGACCCGCTTTGCAAGCGCGTGGTTGTGGGTTCGAACCTAGCATGTACCAATGTGACTTTTTCAATGTCATATGTACTTTCTTAGTTAATCTAAGACACCACAGACTAACGGTGAAGGAAAACATCGTAAGGAAACCTGGACTTTAACAGTCTTAAATCGCCAACCCGCAGTGAGCTAGCGTGGTGATTAATGCTCAATCCTTCTCTGTATGAGAAGAGGCCTTTGCCCTATATTGGGACAGTTACAGGCTGATTTATTTATTATCTATGAAATAAAATATTAACAAAAGTACATGTTTTAGGGTTTTAGCTTTTTTTGTAGTCGGTTTATTTAACTAGGTTTTTTTAACCTTTTTTTTATTTACAAACACAAAGCTTATATACACGTTTTAACGTGATGTAGGAGAAACGGCGTGGCTCACCGCAATAATTCGTCCACACTCGGCCAAACGAATGAACAACGACGATGCGCATTTGTACCCGCTTCGTAAACTACCGTGTCTCGACAATTTATGAATGTAGTTTCGTAACGCGCAACGTGCTAGATTAGTGTGAAATGTTGCGTAACAGCTATCTGTGGAGGTTATTAGTTTAGTTTTTTTGGTAATTTATTACTGTAATTTTGTTCGTACTTCTCGGTTAGATAATAAGAAAAAAAGGTTATAATACGTTTCTCGTTTTACCTTGAAATGACACATCAATTTATGAAACAGATAATACGTAACGAGGAAAAATTACTAAACAGAGTGGAAACTTAGTGCTATCATTTGCTGTGGAACAGGTACAGATTTTTTAAATCATAGAATTTATAAAAGGGTTTGTAGAGTAAAAATATGTACACATATTTTTACTATCAACTACTTTTTATTAAGGTCGTTGGTCTTAAAATATATTTTCGAGTTGCCGATTTGCAAATAATGAAAATCAAATTTTTGTAAGCGATTGGTTTAATGTTCGTTCGCTCGTTACGGTGTAAAAACGGCCGCTGTCAGCACATGCCACTAACTACCGATATTGGCGAAATGCGGCGATTTATAGCGCGATGGTCTCGCGTTACTTTAATGATTCTCATCCATCCATGATGGACGCTCTTTTAGGGTACTGTAGAAGCTGAAAACTTTTCAGTTAAATGGCAATTTTAATATTTCAAAATGATTTATACAAAAATTAAATTTTATGTATACTTACTATTGATTGAGTAGTCTCAAAACCATTAAGATAATCGTGGCATACAATAAACCCTCTATAAATAAATAAAGAATAATTAAAAGCTATGACGTCTCAACTGATCTGAATTTTCATTGAACTAAATACTATTTGCAATTATAAAAGTGAATACTAAGACAGAGTTTCACAGTCTACAGATAAGCTCTACCTACTAGGTAAATTAAAAAATTTAACAGAATTTGTATGAAATTTTCTGTGACATATGGTTTTAGGAACTTAACAGTAAGCAGTGAACCAAGACCTAAATTTATATTTATCTACATGATAACTTCAGTCGAAATCCGGTATCTGATATCTCCCTAGTACTAGGGAGATATCTTAGCGTTACATTTGTTAACGCTAAAAGGCAGTGCAAAATAAAATGACAAACTGACAGCGAAAATGCACACGACCGTCGCGCGTCGTAGCTGTTAGAAGATCCGCCTTCTGCGCTTTGAGCCGCGGGTAGAATTCTCACACACAATTCAAAAAAAATAAAAAGTAAATAGGACCTAGCAAACTCCTTTGTCACCAAATCAGGTAACCTATGTCATAGTTTAAAAAACGAACGGAACCCACAAACAATATCAACAACTGTTATCCATGAACTCTAAAGCTTTTTTTTTTAAACCGACCATCTGCAACTGGCGTTCTGCCAGAAGTGTTTACAGCGCTCATCGGTTTCTTTTTATGTCAAATTAATGTTTACGACCATGATTTAACATAACACATGTCGGTATTCCCCAGAGGGATAGGCAGATATATTTTGCATTAAGTTAGAGACAGCCTGTTGCTATCTGCAGAATTTTGTCTACCTCGGCTAAACTGTTTATAAGTCGGCTACTCGGCTAATATTGAATAAACGTCTCAAAAAGCTTCTGGTTAATCTTCTTCTTCTTATCGTATGGTTAATAAGCAACCTGGTGTCAGAGTTTAAACCGCCCGTAGGCCTCTAACATGGCTTTACACACCGTTGATATATCTGTCAGGTGCGCTGGTTTCCTCACGATGTTTTCCTTCACCGTTTTAGTAAGTGATAATTAATTTCTAATACGCACATGATTCCGAAAATTCAGAGGTGCGTGTCTGGGTTTCAAACCTACGTCCTTTGTCTTGGCAGTCAAGCAGCCATACCACTAGGCTGTCACTGCTGTGTTCTGATTAATAAATGCTATTATACGCGACACGAAACGTAAAATGCTATCAAAAATCTGTCCAGTAGTTACAGAGATAACCCCTGTATATAAAAATATAACTCATCTACCTAGCCGTTTCCCAACTTTGTTGGGGTCGGCTTCCAGTCTTACCAGATGCAGCTGAATACCAGTGTTTTACATGGAGCGACTGCCTATCAGACCTCCACAACCCAGATACTGGGTTACATGATACCCCTTGGTAAGACTGGTTGTCAGATTTTCGGGCTTCTGACTACCTGTATCGACTGTCAAAGATCTACAATTGACAGCCGGGGCCAACAGCTTAACGTGCTATCCGAGGCTCGGAGAGTGAAAATTAATGTATAAAAAGCACATAACTTACGAAAAGTCAGAGGTGCACGCCTTGGGTTCGAAGCCGAGACCTCTGACTTGCCAGTCAACGGTCACCACCACACTCTCAGGCTCTTATATAAAAATATAACTAAGTGTAGATAAAACTAGAACTAATCAGTTAAATTACACAATGATTATAATCCTTCCGCTCCACTAAACAAACTCCTGGAAAATCCGTTCTAAACCAAAAACAGACTTAGTACCGCAAACAACAAACTACCAACTGAAACTATTTAACATAAATCTATCCGTAAAACAAAACAACGGGAACACTTGAACACAAATAGCACTCACGTAACAGGTCACGTCGAGTGCCTCGCGCAGGCATCGAACCTGCGGCCCGCCGGAGCACGTACGGCCAAACTTAGTAACGACCACTCTGCGGAAATGCCGGGAAAATCGTAACTAGTGAAACTGGATTGGAAATATTTGGGATTGTATGCATTATCGCATTCATTATCGTTCTTATTACTATCGTATCAAGGTTTATGATAATTAAAACTGATCTGCTGTTGATCGTACAAAGGAGTCAGTTTAATCATGATTACCATACTACAGCCATGCTGGGCCATTAAATTGATACAGAATGGCCATAAATGGAGGTTTAAGTGCTCCATGTGTGATGACGCGATCAATTTTGTTTCAATATTAGTTTCAAAGCTCGCTGGTCGCACGCTTGGGTATGCGAGGGTTTTAAGTTCGGTTCGGTTCAGGGGAAAAGAAGGGATTTTCAATTGGGTCATTCTCAATAGAACCTTCCCCCCCCCCCCGCCATACATCTCTCAAGGCCTATGTTCAGCAGTGGACAGCGGAGTTTTATTTTTATTTATTTTATTAAATAATCTAAAACTCATTACACTTTTAACGTGCATTATAAACATCGAAAATTTTCGTTTTATTATATTACTTACTTATAGAGTTATAATACGTACAAGTTTTTTGAAAAGTTAGAAGCGGGTTTTCGTTTCAACAGTGGTCTAATGTTATCAAAGAAATCAGAAGAATTAATTAAATTAATTGTCCTCAATCCGTGTAATAAATATTCTTGATACAGTTGATTTCTTGGACCAAGAGATTGGTATTAGATATTTGGCATTACAACCTAAATTAAATGCATTCTTACTCTAAAAGTAGTCTGCATAAAAAAACAAAAGAAAGCAAGCCAATGACAACACGATTTTGAACAATTGAAATATCGGAAATGTCAAAACACATAAATATTTAATTGGATATAATGAAGGAAATTGCGAAGAGACCACGTATGTGAATAATGAAATGGCTAATGTGGACTGCTTCGTGTGAATACCGTCAGCTGTCATCTACTATGTGAACTCGCACATATTGCACGTGGAGTCTCGATCGATACAAATAGACATATTAGTAAGTGACATTTAATTACCTTAAACATAACTGGGGGCTTAGCCAAGTTGACTATTTACAATCGCTAACGAATAGACAACGAAAGAAATGTATAGGATTAGATTCTATTCGTTTGTTTTGACCACGTGACATAACGATAAAGGTAATGTCATCCTATACATTTCTTTCGTTTTCTATAGCGTTAGCGATTGTAGATAGTCAACTTGGCTAAGCCCCCTGGAGAAAGTAGGTACCTAATCTATAGTACAATATAAACACTTTTTTTGCATACTACAACACATTCGTATTGACAATTACATTAAATTTAAATTACAATTCATTTATACAATCGTAACCTATTGATTTTTTAAAGAATTCTAACCCTGAGAGCGCTATATAGGTATGTGTATGGCTATGGGATAATCAAATTGGACAAAGAATACAGCTAGTTCTATATAAAATGGTGATTGCTGTCTTAATCACGTAAAACTCGTGAGCATGTTAATACCATAGCAACAGTTCAGTACTATAATAAACCATGACACGGTACAGTAACGATGGGGACGGGTAAAGGTCACTTAAAATAAACAAGCCTAAAATGATCAAAGCTGACAATGAACCAGCTAGTCCTAACAACACAGGTCGCATGCTCGTGTGATCATTAATTTTATAAGAAATATAAATACATAAACATTTTTGCTAAAGTATTTATGCATAAAGAAAAATCGTTACAAGCGGGATTTGAATCCGCGACTTACTGGGTAAAGCCCTCAGCCACTCTGCCGTAGGTAGTAAGAAATATAAAGTAAAAAAAACTAAATCTGGTAAAAAAGACAGCCAGTAATAATTGTTAATAACTGAGCGAATATTCAGGTATTAATAATTAATTTCAATGACATGTGTGATGTGGACTCAGCTGTCATTGTGCCGATGGTCGTTTCAGTACATAGATTAATATCCAAGAGTCTCGATTAACACCTTAAGAGGCTCTCGTTAGATGGCTGGATGACAAGGGCTTGATGCAGAAGGCGGTACTCCTGGAAGCGGCTCGCATAGTCAGGAGGTTCCTCTCTTGAGCCCTGACCACCGGTAGCTTGGACCTTGTTCCCAATACTGGTGGGTTACTTTATTTTATTTTATTTCTTAGAGTATATAAGAAAATATAGAGCAACTCTATAGAAGTATGAACTGTGAGCATGGGTATGAACAACGCGGCCGCAACACGAGCTCCGTTTGCGAACATACCTCGATCGACTGCGGTTCAACTAGGCTCCACGAGCGAAAAAGTTACATTTTAGCTTATATCATGGTTAACTGCTGAGTTAAATTTTGAAAAACGTCTAGAAAACATAATTTGAAAAAATGACATTTTAACATTTCTATGGTGAGACCTGCTTTCGCTCTGCTCAAGGCAACGTGGTTGACGTTATCACTCTATATTTTCTTGAATACTCTATGGTGTATTTTTACGTTTATATTTAAAAATGTATTTTACATGTATTGTAAATGAATAATGTCAAAGAAACTAACACTTCACTTATAAACAACTATCAATAGTCAGTCATGTGGTAAGATTATGATAATATCTTGTTTACAAGTTAATTGCTGTGTCAATTTCACAGTCTACTGCTTCAACTAGTAACAGACACTGCGAAACATTTTTGAGTCATCTGATTTACTTCAGCGCTTCATAAACATTCAAAGGCATCAAGCAATGTCGTAGCTTGCCTTAAAATTAATTACACAAAACATTATTCAAAATAATATCGCAACGCAAAATAAATGATAGCAAAATTGAGATTAATCCGTTATATAAAGTATTTAGTTCAAACTAAATAACCCCGTACATCACGAAAAACGCTTTTCACTTCATCGAAAGTAATTTATCAAGGAGATTTGATCTACTTTGGTGCAAAAACTACAGACTTTGCGGCGGCGCGCGTCGGGGTATCATTGGAAACTTTGAAATTAAAGTCAGTATAAGAATAAAGTGAGGAATTTGAACAAAGAATGTTGCAAACAAAGCTTGTCGAGACAAAGGGTGACAGGGAAATGATACGCAAATTATTTAAGTCGACGTGAAAACTACCGAAGCAAAGAACTTGGTAACAACTTAAAGTTGCTGTATGCATATTGTCGTTTTATATTTGTGTATTTACTTTTATGAGTCGTAATAAGAAGTCAGAGGTCTCAGGTCCGAACCCAAAGCAAGCACCTCTGACTTTTCATAACTTATGTGCGTATTATAAATTAATTATCACTTACTCCGTGTTTCCGAAAGCAAGTAAAACCGTTGGTCCTGCGCTCATCTCTCTACGGTCGTGTCGAATTACCGTCCCATTAGACTATGAGATTAAGGGAATAGAGAGAGCACCTGTGTTTGCGCACACACTTGTGCACTATAATATCTCCTGCATAGTTGGCTAATCTCCATTGAGATTGACCCGACCGATCAACGGAGATTAGGCCCGAGTTTCTTCGGGCAGAAGAAATACATGCTTATGATGATGATGATGTCCCATACTGCAGGGCAAAAGTCTCTCTGTCTCTCTCTCTCCTTCCACTTGTCTTGATCTAGACCAGTTTCTCAGACGTGAGTGCAGTTCCCCCCGCCATCTTCTCCTGAGTCTGCCGCAAGTCGTTTAATGCTTTTTGGGACCCACTGCGTGGTTTTATGAAAATTTAAGTCGCAAGTGAAGTCGCGGGCGATATCTAACTAGACAAGGATAGGATTGTGCTCCTTATATATTTATATCAAGGATGGCTAGCTTCTAGCCTCTACAAATGCTCGCTTGATTTCAGTCAAAGGAATCCTCTGTCGCTCGCGAAATCTTATATCGAGTATTTGAATTTGAAGTAGAAAAGGAGCCTTTTATGCCTCGTTGCAGGTGGATTATTGCGCAGTATTGATATTTATTGTATTGGGAACTTGTGTCTCTAAAGTTTTAGGCTCTAAGGCTTATAGTTGTTCATCAACCATACGACGAAAAAGAAAAAGATAGTTACCTATATTTTTCTTTTCAATTCTTTTCTTTTCAATTCAATTAATTGTTTTTTGAATAGTATTCAAAAACAAATTAATTGTTTTTTGAATAGTATTCAAAAACAATTAATCATCATCAATATCATTAGTAGTAGTGTAAATACATACAATTATAATTTTTTTAAATACCTTTAAAAAAAGCTCATATTTAAAAAAATAAAAAGTAGGAGCCAACAGTCCTTGGGAACAGGGTCCAAGCTACCGGTGTTTAGGTGGAATTAATATTATTATTTCATTTCTCAATTTTATTTATTCTTTTTATCATATTTCAATAATTAATTTAGTAGGTAATTGTAGGATACTAACCTTTAAAAAGATTATTGTGCTTTCCGTTTAGTTAGGAGCGAGGCACGCCACTACTGTCGTGTGCGCAGATATTTCCTAAATCACACTTTACTGTGCTAACCACTTGACCTAATTACAATGATCAATTATCTTAACCACAAGACAGCCATAGAGTTAATGGTGTTAATACTTTCTCCTAGGCCAGTCTAGCTGGTTTAGCGTTCTGAGAAGTGCGTAAAAGCGGCGCCCGCGCAGCAAGCAAATTGCTTTGAACTCGCGTTTCTCTTGAGAAGGGATGTGTGGTTAATTGCGTGGGAAGGGATATTTATGTAGTTTAAAGGCTATAAATAATTTGTAGTAGAAAATTATAAATTTTATATATTATACACATTTACATAAACATTATATTTGTTTAAAATAAAAACTAATTATTTAGTAGTAGATATATTATTGTATTTAGTTATGTGTATATGTATGTAGTATATGTCTAGATTATATATTATTATAAACATTATATTATTATTATGTTTTGACTAAATTGTAATACTTTTTGTTGTTTCTTTGGTTGCAATAAAGTATAATCTATCTATCTAACGTTTTAAAGCAAATTTCATCAACTTTCTTTAAAGGTTTTATCTTTTAAAAAAAATCTTAACTTTTTTGTTTCGGAAATATATCTTGTGTACTTTAAAAGTTATTGCATTTTTAAAAGTGTGGTACACATTATATTATATTATACATCACCAATATAAACTGACCTCGCGTTGTATTAACTCTTTGAACAACAAGATATATCAGCTTATACTGGTACTATACAGGGTTATTTGTAAAACACTAGCATCCTTCAAAGGGGTCATTAAACTCATCATTATGAACAACTTTTACTACCAACCCTGAAATTGCAAAAAAAAATCAGCTGTTCCATACATTTATGTTCATATGACTCAACAAAATGTATGGAACAGCTGATTATTTTTTTGCGATTTCAGGGGATTCCAATAAAAAAGTATATACAAATAGTAAAAGTTTTTCATAATGATGAGTTTAATGACCCCTTTTAAGGATGCTGGTGTTTTTCAAATAACCCTGTATAGTTTGATGTGTATCCGTGTGTTCTAAGTTTTGAAGTCCAATGTAGCTTACTATCTATTTTAAGTTACTGCATTTCAAATACAGACATAGGAGTTTAACAACTGATTAATAAATCCACAAGTCTCGCCCGTAGACGTACTAATCTAATATGAATGAAACGGCAAAACTATACGTGCATCACGCATGCGCGATGTGTAAAGAAATAGGGTTGCCGGGTAACAAAATAGAATATTTTTACTTTTAAACGCGTTGCATGATTATTAAAGCTGGGAGATAGTGTCCCCATGACCACGAGCATGTAACCCGTTAAAAAAGTCAGAAAAATAAAATACCTAATTAGTAAAAATTATTAGCATGTTATTTCAATTGTAGAAGAAGTCATGTTAGGGTCAAGTCATACAATGGACAATTTAGGGCATCATTTTGTGTCGTGTTTTTTTATAAGGGACGTCCGTCTATTGAGTAAAACTCCAAATCTTATTCAGAGTGTAACAGATTACACGCAAGACTTCGTTAGTAACACAATTCATAAAACAGTTTAGTGAAAAATTTACGTAACTACGTCTTCTATCTGAACGCAGAAAAACATAACTTCAATTAACATTCATACTTCTTGTCTTTTCAATTCTCTCTTTCATGGGGTTTACCTTTTTATTAACCTCCGACGAAAAAAGGTGGTACAAGTTTAACGTATGTATCTGTGGCATCGTAGTTGCCAGACGGATGAGCCGCTATTGATTTTGTTTTCTTATTTGAAAAGTGACTCGATCTAGTGTTTAGCTAAAAAAAAGTTATGTTTTTAAGAATTTCAAACTACTTTAAAATTTATTTTGAACGCAGATTGCGTCATCATTTACTCTAAATCTAAAATCAGCGCTGCCAGCCCTAAAAAGCGAAGAAATATTTAAACACCGAATAGGGCTGTCCCGATATAATTTCTTATGGACAGCGAACAACTCGACTCGATGAAAATGATTCTTCAAATTTCAATTTGTGTGCCTCATTCCAAGTGACGTTTACGACTGATAATAATACGTTTGTGACATTTAAACGGTGAGTGATGTTATATTGTTTTCAATTTAGTGCTAACTGTGTTTTGTCGATCCATTTTTGATGAACGAAATTACGAAATCTGATTATAGTGATTGAATTCTCGACGAATTTGAATTAATTTGATTGTGAAATTGGTAAATGTGGCGTGTTTACTTCCTTGAATATTTATGTTTTTTTTTAAAGAATATTTAATGATAAATGTATGGTATGGAGAGCGTTGATTTTGTAATGAAAGAGATAGAATATATCAAAATAGAATAAGTAAAAGATGGGTGCGAGCAAGAGAAAGATAGGCGATATTATAGTAAAGAAGATAGTAAATGTATACGCTTTATGATTCCATAAGTCTTTCACATAGATAATATAAATTTTGGTCATATAATAGAAATAGTGGTATAAGTGATTACACACAAGTGAAAATGTATTGTACACGAATTTGAAAAGACATCGATAAAATTTAAAAATCGAATCTCTGTGTATTTTATCACGTTATTCAGTTTTGCTACTTTTGTAAAAAATCCATTAGGTTTATGCAGCTAACGCCCCTTCTTTATAAACTTCCAACAACCCTATTGTCTGTCCGGCAGGGTTGTCACACGTGGTAGTTCACACACGGCCCGTAATTTGCAACGGACGACCGATAAATTGCATTAACTATGGAAATACAAATAGCATTTAATCGTCGACGAGCTCTGGGACTTATACTGCAATGCAAAGTTTCATACATTCTTTATTTAAAATTGTTAAAAGAACGGATTAAAGAGTAGGTAGGGTAGGGTAATTGAAGGTAGCATTATTTTTCTTTGCTTAGTAATTTGATAGCAGAAAACAAATGAAGACAAACGTCATAAAAGACAAAACATTATAACTGTTTATTATGCGAGTGGAAAAAGAAAATACCAGTCAGATATTGCATATGATACGTGATAAAAAAAACGTAAAGGAGCGATAGATCAACATCTGCCTAGCCTTTTTCCCAACTATGTTGGGGTCGGCTTCCAGTCTTACCGGATGCAGCTGAACACCAGTGTTTTACATGGAGCGACTGCCTAACAGACCTCCACAACCCAGATACTGGGTTACACGATACCTAAAGGAGCGATAGATCAATGATATCGATTTATTAAGCCCATGTAATGAATAGCAAACATGACATTGTGCACAGGTACCGGTAAATTGCGAATGTACAATAATACGGCGAATTTTCCATTAACTACTAATACTATGGAATGTAGCTAATGTGCAACTAATGACGAAAACTAAACAGCAATAAATAATCACGAAAAAAACGTGCCAAAACATGTTGCAAAAATAAATAAAAACTAGTAGTTCCGGAACCACATAAATCATATCCACGATTAAATTATGCAAGCTAGGGTGGCATGAACACGATACAAAAATTACTATTGGAATACACCCACCAAATACGGCCCTGTGTTAGGGTCACTGTGCACTGAGTATATTTTTATTACGCATTAAGCAAAGTTACGTAAAAATCTACTAAAGTAGTAGATTTTTTCTATCTACAAAGTTAAGTTCGTGTGCACTTTAGTTTAACCCAGTTACGTCTACAGGTAGTTTACAGGAAGTATACATCTCTGGGGGGTTATTTTTGATCTATGAACGCAATTTTATTGGTTTGATATTTGGTCACATGGTGTTGGAGATTATTAATATAAAATCTGGATAAGTCAAAGTCCAAAAGATTTTATCTCCTTGTACATAGAATGACAAGAGTCTAAATGCTATTTTTACAACAAAAGAAAATTATACATTGTTACTTAAAAGTAATTAATTATAAACTAAAGTTACTATTTAACCCACGACAAACTACGCAGTATAAGTGTCGGCTAACCCTAAAAAACTGCTTCGCGTGCTATCACTTAATAAATACATTAATGTGAATAACATTACATACATTTCTAGCGTTTTTTTCGCTTTAATCAAATTGCTTGCAGTGTGCTCATGCATAATCCGAGGAACGCGATGCCGACATCAATTTACGACTGCACTCCACTTGTTTCTGTTGAAATTTTGGTCGGGAACCATGTTTCGGCAAGTTTATGTTGTGTGAAATTCGTGTTTATTAGTGTGTGGTATTTTTTTAATGTTGCCAGGTGATTTCGAAGGGAATAGAGCGGTGGGAAACTGTTTTCGTCAAGGGTTTGTTTGGTATGTTGGTTTTCTATAGAATCAAGCGCAATAAATTGGATTTCTTTTTCTGTGCTGCTGAAGAGTAGAATAAAATAGAAAAAAATAAATTGCAAGTAACGCAAACACGCGTCGCGTGCCAGCGATAAACACGAAA
The DNA here is from genome assembly GCA_936450705.2 of Protodeltote pygarga. NCBI lineage: Eukaryota > Metazoa > Arthropoda > Insecta > Lepidoptera > Noctuidae > Protodeltote > Protodeltote pygarga. Next base: position 1,880,209 of record OW388257.2, on the reverse strand, counting down.
GAAATAAAAAAGCACCCTTCCTTCCGTTTAATTTACGCATCCGTTTAATTGGTAGGACAAGAGTCCGCAATCAAGCATAGTACTGAAACTGACGTCCAAATAATGAGCTCGGGTTTTGAGCGTCATACCATAAAACCGGGTTTTATTACGAATTTTACGAGTTTATTTGAAGAGCCGACGCGGGGTAGGGGAGGCGCGCGCGCCGCGCTTAAGTGATTAAAATCGCGACTGGTGCGCGGGAACAAAGCGGGAGTAATGTTCGGATGAATTTAAATGGAGGAGCAAAACAAAAGAGTACAGCATGTCTTGTAGGGGCGAGGTCTGGAGTGATACTGCCTGTACGAGTGCACTCGAAAGTGATAGCTGCTACTGCTAACTGCAGACGGCCACTAGCGAGTACTTATAAAGGCTGGTTTACATTGATCCAGTATTTCAATACAGCGTTGGATCAATGTAAATGACTTTTGACAGGCAAATTTAGACCACACGGACATGACACACTAGGTTTACATGATGCTTGACACTATTAAAAATAATTTGCGTAAAAATACCTTTGCAACCACCTAAAAATAATATTTACCAACACTTCAGGTGTATAGGAAATGCTTTGCCGTCTATAGCCTTTACAACGCGTTAGGCCTTTGCAACGCGTCGTGTCTGCCCCTATGCACTTTAACGCTACTATTTTGTTTGCTAAACGCGCCCTAAAAACGTTTTTGACAACATGTGATGTGCATTGTTAAAGGTTTTTAGGTCTGAACCTGTTTTTAGGTCTATTTTCAACATCTGACAAAGTACGACGCTTTTCAAAGGTTGATGAAAAGTAAACGTTTTGGATTTGGAAGACAATGAATAGACAATACGATTTATGGTGCAAAATATTTCAAATGCAACGTAGTATTAGATTATCTGAAGTGCAATTTGAAGAGCTATCTACTATAATGTACTTTAATACCTAGAAAAAGCCTTCAAGAAAAATGTTAAGGAGGTAAACTATCTTTAAAATAAATATAAGCGAAGATAAAAATAAAGTTGCTTTGCATGTCATAAATAAGAATTTCATAAAGTTAAAGAGAGCGCTTAGCTATTAAATTTTATAAAATAAAATGTCAGACATCTATTGCCTTTCATCCCTTTTAAATTTAAATTCATAAACAGGTATAAAATGAACTCTCCGCATCACAAAGGACTCGAGACAAGTCTGGAGTCTTATTAGTGTTGATGTCGTTTCGATTAACGGTAGCATCCTAATTTTATCGGTAACATGGCTGCTGATGATGGATCTTTGGACCTTATGGCTGAAGTCAGCCGCCTGACTTTCAAAGATTGATTGATCCCAATTTCTTGAATAATTCTTATCTATCTCTGGTTCCTCTGAAATTTTTCATATTAGTTTTGATAATTCAATTCAATGAACAACTATTTATTAGTACAACCATTCATTTGATTTCTAAAGCGAACTTACATCGCAATTCAACACAAAGTACCAGGCTAACATAACTACGCAGCATACAAGTTCAATACGAAGACACTCATCGCACACACCCGAGTTTCAAGGCCTAGTCTTCGTGCCAGGCGGAGTGGCCCGGCTAATGATTTGCACAGCACTACAGAACGCTATGTATTTATGTCGTTCTAGTACTTCGCGTCGTGCACTTCGAATATGGTTTAATTATTCAAACAGCGTATACTCGTTTATAATACGATTTTTTTGCGGTTCTGTAGCCAAAAGTCAAAAACAGAAAACCCTACTGTACGAGTATGTTTGTATCGAATCCAATTAAAATCAATTAATTTTTTTAAACAAGATCTAGACTGTCATTATCAAAATTCCATTTAAATATTATTTTAGGAAATCTGATAAACCACAGACACAGGTCTTCTCTAGTTATTTTCAAAACATTGTAGGTTTTAAAATCAATATTGATCAAAAATCGTTTTTATGAGGCGCGCTTCAATTATTCCTCGTTTAGCTTGCAAAGTTGTTAATTTTATGTGTCACTTTAGGTACAACCTTTTTTTTAAAAAAAATATATATAAAAAAACAACAGAACATAACTTTGTTAGATAATATCTTTAATTTTCAGAATACAATCGGAACCCATTAATGAGATTACGTCACGCATTTAGCGGGTTTTATTCATTTTCTTTATTGCAGATCCACAATGTAAATTAGATGGAAAAACAAATAATATAAGTAATTTTTTTTTACGGAAAACGATTTTGTTGTCAAAACTAAAGCTTTGTAACAAATATCAGATCATTTTTTTAACAGGAAGGGGGTAAAATATCGATTACTAAATTTGAACCTAATAATAAACAGGTCAAGCTAAGTAAAACCGTTTAAAAAAGAGGTATCATCATGGATCCAGATTAGGCACAGCAAAGATAAAAAAAAAACTAGAAAATAGAGATTACTAACTAACAATTACTACTTTATTTATTAACTAACATTTTATTCATTAAACAAGCGCACAGAGAGGACGTGCTTGTTAGATGTTTTTTTGTTTGTAAAACGCTTTTGTGTTGATATTTTATCTAGGTAGGACAACATTTTAGCGAGCTCTCAATCAACATTCTACCTGTCTAACCTGCGTCTTACCTATCCTAACCTAACTAACCAAGGAAAACAATATTCTATTTTGGCATCAAAAGCCTTTTAAACAACAGTAGACACCTTAGATCTCTGAAGCAGGGAGAACGCTATTAGTGCAAATTAATTTGGGCTTTGTCGTGTAATCAAAGCGAACACTTCTGAAATACATTGATTAATTAAAAAAGAATTATAGGCAACTAGATTTTCTCGCGGCTGCGCTCTCGTAGTAATAATTTTATTGGGATAAAAAGTACCATTTGTGGGGTACTTACATAAAATCTGTTTAAAAAAAATCCACGTCAATTTGTTGTTGTCGTCAAGGCGCCAAGTGGCTTTGCACGTTGTTGCGTCACAAAAGGAAAAATCAATAAACTGTTTTATTATAATTATATTTTTATATGCATTAATGATTAATTTATAATACGCTCATAACTTAATTTTTTTTACTAATCATTTATTTAATTAATTATTTTTTAAATTTTTTTTTTTTTCAGTAAGTACTCGCATTCTTGTTGTTACTGTTTGGTACAATTTTTGCAATTGATTTTAAACTAACTTCCAGATGAGTTAACTTTAAACTTCAAAAGTTTACTACATTTTCATTTCTGTCTGTTTGTTTTTCTGTTGAGTATAAAGGTTTGTTAAAAAACGTATTTTTATGCCAAATTACTACCAAAAAAAATACATACTGGCTTTGAAAAGTTTCCACATATACTTCGAAGGAATTGAACATTTGAGTTTGAACTTAGTTTCATGTTACAAATTGGCCATCGTTAGACTCGTAAAAGCGTAAGAAATGTGGCTCCCAATTTAAATATTTGAACTCTCAAAGTTATATAGTACGGAAAAAGATGCAATTTTTACTAAATATTTAGAAAAAGACGCAGATTTACAAAAAAAAAATAGATTCTATACGAGACAGTCCAAAAATGTACAATAGAAAGAATTTTTATGACTGGTTTCGTCCATTACAAAACAGAAACTTGGAGAAAGAAATTAAAGAAAACATTTTTTTTTTTTACACATCACCGCACTAAAACAGCATCATTGTCCTAAACAAGTTAAGCATATTAAAGCAAGCACAGCGCCTAGTTCCCAAGATCTGACGAAGACACCTATATCATAGACATCCCCAGTTTAATTATCAACCGTTCAAATACCAGGAGTGGAATGTCCTTTGTTGTACGTCAAACGTTATCGTCCATTCTCTATATGTCCCTGGGACATATAGATTAATTTGCAATAACATTCTTGGAGAATTTCTTGGTGTGAATGGGCCTGTCGTTTTGAGTGTTAGCAATTTTGAAGAGGAATGCGGTTGACTAATTGTGTGGAAGAAAGGGGTTGTGGTAGATATAGCCGCCATCTTCGCGTTTATGACCGATCTGAAGTTGCAGCTTGGGAATTTGCGCAGGTATATCTAGAGAAGGAAGAACGCAATGATAATGTAGATAAATATTTCGTTCGGTTTGTTTTCATAAGTTTTATAAATTGGAGATAGAGAGAGAAGAATACACGTGGTATGGACATGTGATGCGGATGGATGAAGGACAGGTTGTGAGAAAGGTTTTAAATATGAATGTGGGTAGTTATAATTGGGTAGAGGTAGACCAAAGAAAAGATGGATGGATTGTACCAAAGGCGACATGGATGGAAAGGGAGTAAGCAGTGACATGACGGCTAATAGAGATGAAAGGAAGAAAAAACCTATTGTGCCGACCCTAAATAAAATTAGGACAAGGTCAGGAAGATGATGATGATGAGAGAGAAAAATACAACGAATACAAAAATTGACAGTCCCAAAAGCAAACCGTAGTGTGAAATGTTAAAACAAGTTAAGAAGTAGTAAGATAATGTAATTAACACACATAATAAGATAAACAGAGAATAAGGTAAATAGAATGATGACAAAATGGTACAATAGACGTACAAATTGTATAGTTTTGATCCCACGTGCGTTGTAAATGGATGTGTACCTCCTTATAATTAATTCATGACGGTCTGTGGGGATGCGAGGGGGTGTTGGAGGTGTTTGGAGGTGTTCAGGGGACAGTGAAGTACAATAGTTGCGGCATTAGTTGCGTCATACATGTAAGTTTTGGTGTGGACCAAGTGACAAATGAAAAGGTAAGTTTGAATAGCCATCTTGTTTTTATTTTAAATATTTTCCCATATTGCTTCAAGTCATGTGAAAATAAAAAAGTTTGTTGAGATTTTAAATTCAAAGTCATAAAAAGAAAAAAGCATATTTAGAGCCGCAAGCAAAATTTCAACTATGAAGATGTGAATAAAGAAGTCAAACATTCAACGAATACAGTTTTCGAGATTTTAAGAATCGATCAAGCTGGACAATCTTAAAATTTCGTCAAGCGCATGTGCAAAAATGTACACATACATACTCAAAACGCTAGTTCGTGTACCTTACACCACATTCAAGATAAACTGATCGACACCGCATCACGACATTCACATAACATGACTAACAACGCCAGACATTGTTCAAGTTTTTATATAAGTCGTGCTAATGGCAACCATGGAACTAGACAAGATGGAACAGCCTTGCTTACGTCACAATAACTCATTAGGCGAAGAAATTCTGTTATTAACGAGGGAGAATCTATGATAGTGGCAGGATATGAAGGCGATAAATAATATGGCTTGGTCCAGGAGATTTCCATTACACAGTAATCGCAAGCAATAAACTTTCAGAAGATTCCAGATCATTAAATACTTTTTTGGAAGATCATTTATCATATGTTACTTAAGACAGATTTTGGTATGATTGCAGTCTTTGTCAATTTTCTTTTTTACATGATTTATGTCTATTTAGGTCTAGTTTGGTCTTCACATTTCGGATCCATGATAAACTACATTTCAAAATGCTGTTTTCTATTACTTCAACTAATCTGAAATTTATATTGGAAACAAAGTCAATCTCATCAAAGTTATTTTCGATGTAGATTATAATATTGATAACCTAATTGATATCGCAGCAAATCTTCAAGAAACTTATAGCAACAACAACAACAAGCTCCACACAAAAACAAAACCCAACAAGACAAGGCAATATAGCGTTATATTAAATTATGGCCCACCTTTTCAATGACCTTTTTCAAAGGTTAACAAAGCCAGGCCACGCGAGAACGTTTGCGGCACACATTTTGATATATTTCACGGCGACCGCAATCCCATTTGGTAAGGAACCCTAATTTTAGTTCGACAATGGACGCGTCCGAGATGTTTACCTTTAAGGCTTGTTCAGTATTGCGAGGCGAAGGATACGTGCAATAGTGCGATATGTGGGTATTATAGGTGTTTGAGGGAGCAGTTTCGAGAGCATTCAGTATATTTTGGACTGAAAATAACCAACACTGAACACTGTTTTTGGTTTAATCAAGACAAAAAACTTACTGCTTTCTTGCTAAACCTAAAATGAAATATATATCTTTCAGATAAGATTTTCTGGACAACAGTAAGTTCATTGTTATGAATAGTATATATATAGTATAGAGATTTATATTAGGATGAAACCCAACATCATCAGCTTAGCAGCTCAAGCAATTACAAGTTTCTGCTTCATTGACGTCACAAATCATCGCATAGCATATCCTTCCATGGACTTCAAAGGTCCAAAAACTGAGTAATTCCAGTGTGAGTGACGGACTCGGGGTGGGTGGCACGAAATAACAAATAACATTTGTCACGTTAAATGAAACCCTCCTATTGTTGCTTTAATACCTTATAGACTACTTGGGTTGCCGGTTACTCTGCTCTATTTGATAGAGGACTTTGAACCTTAAAAAGCAATTCATGATAGATTTGTTTAGATACAGTTCCAACTGAAAGCCACGACGGGATCTAAATTGAAGCTTACCTAGTCTTGATTTGTTTTTCAAGTCTAACAGTTTAGTTTTTTAGGACACAAATTTGGGGATCTTGTTAGGATATACGTTTCTTTCCAAAGCTATTTTCTAAAATTGAATAAGTTCAGAACATAGAAGCTAGACGTACAAAACTAGAGGTAAAGTGCTAATAAAAAAGAAGAGATTTTAATCTTTGGACAGAAGCTGGAAAATATTTGGTAGTTTTGTTCCACTGGCACTAAAAAATAAAAAGTGCACTTGGACAACTATTCGACTTATAGAACTTGGAAATAGTTTCTAACAAAAATCTTCTGTGACATCCTGCATCAACTGTACCAAAGAATTTCTACTTAGAATTTCTATTAGAAGAGAAAGATAGAATGAAAGAATCCTCGCTCGTTTTCTTTCTTTTTTTATATATTAAGTAGTCAATATTGGGTGTCATTTTATAAATTAAAAGACAAAATAATATTTTCACTGAACACATAAAGAATCAAGTCTCCATTAAGAATAAAGAACTATGTATACTTGCGGGATTTTTTCTAGGAGAGCAAAAATGTTTAGACTCTGACCTTGTGCTTGTTTCATTCTTATAAATTATTCAAATTCACTTTTTTGTACAAACAGTTGTAGTTGATATTTTATCAACTACAATGCTGTTTGTACAATAAAAAAGTGTTTGTACAATATGGAACATTTCATGCATAGAAAACAAATTACCACAAGCATTCTGCACAATGCTACCGACACATTTGACCACTTCCTTTGCTTGGATGACATGAAATGAGAGTTAGGAGGCTAGCAGGAGCTAATTTAACCTACGAAAGACCTTTACGTAACAATGGATTTCCTATTGTGTCTCATTTCTCGAACTTTGATGAATTAAAGAAACTTGGGGATAGAAAAAGAGACAGTAAAGCTTGTTAATATCAGAGTCTCCGAAGAATTCGAACTGTTTACATTATTGAAACTTAAACGATTTGGGTCTATGAGGAACATGCACTGAATCACTTCAATTTTATTTTCAACATCCCATAAGAGATTTTTCCGTCAAGTTATTTGGTTAACTTAATACAAACAAAGGCACCAAAACTTCTAAACAATATCTATTTCAGTCTTACTTATGTTTTATGTAGGACAGAGAGATCCAAAGACAACATCAAGAGTATCTGTGTCCTGTTGAATTTTCTAGCCGGCTGAGCAAACTATTTGTGCTGCTCGGTCACGTAGGCAAATACGCAGGGTCGCTACGTTTGTTTTGGACGAGACCAGCCTTCTGTTAGTATTCTAAGCTTAGTGCGCCAGGACATTCCGTGATCGGGAACGTTCGGCCATTTTCGGCTGTCTTCGCCTCACGCCCTGTTGAGCAAACACGAGTTGACAAATACTTGTGTTGCGTAGAAATTGTGTTTTAAGTAACAAAAGTTTTTTTACTTTCTTTGTTAAGGGTATTATTTATTTATTATGACATAATTATTGATTTATTATTGAATTTTATCATGTTATTGATTTTCTCTTTATTTCCAACACTTATAATCCACCTGAGAATCTTCATCATCAATTAAAACGTCTATTAATAGAAATCAACGCTTTACAAAATTATTATTTAGCACTGATTTATAGAATAAATACACAAAAAAATAAACATGATTCCAGTTTTATTTACCATGTTTTCAAATCAATACGCTATTGGCCGACAACAATTGATATAGGTAGTTACACCACCCACTACTTGCGACAGGAATCTTTGTAATCAATAGCCATACTCAAGTCAAAGCGTTTGATTGATGGAGGGGAGTGGTCATTTGAATAGGCATTAATTAATGGTGGGAAATTCTTGGGTAATTGGACTAACTTACCGATCGCATCTTGTTATAGGACGTAGGGCATTATTATTACCTGAAACAGAGAAACCGTTTATTAGATTAAATTAGAACATTAAAGACAATGACAAGATAATGTCATGACCGTTTAACTTGAAGAGTTAGGCAGAAGTTTGCTAAGTAAATTGTACAATGTAGGAATAAGGAAACACAAAACGGTTTTTTTAAGTTTTTAAGAAAAAAAATTAACCTTCAAAATTCTTACAAATACAGTCGTTCTAGAGTCGATACAAAGCAAGTTTCAGCTTCAAATCCAAATCCAAAGCTTTGGCACCAGCTCCAAAATGACAGTTAAAAATACGCACCGAATATCTTCCTTTTTGGAACGGAATCGATAATATTTTAGAAAGGATTCTCTTATAACCACAAAGTTTGCGAAGCTATCGATGTCATACGCCAAATGAAGCCCTGCGGTAGATAGAATTGCCCTAACTTTATTTTTGTTCGTCACCGGTTTTATTAAAACCGAAAAACTGTAGAAAACCGTATTTAAAACCGTATTTATTTAGACAGAAACGTGGAGAAATGAGCCACAAAAGGAGACCCATTGTCTTGTATTTGCAGCGTGCTGTTGATATTTGAAAGGATATTATTGTGTGATGAAGTGCATGATACCATCATTTTTTCGTTAGGGGCATGAAGTGAGACAAAATGCCAAAGAAATGTATCGGCGTTTCTGACTCGTTTCGGTACAGATTCTTGACCAAGCGCATACACGCGTCTCTGCATCGAAACGAGAACGCATCGGCCCGGTCAAGGGGGGCACCTAATTTCATTCGTGTGATTTTTATATCCGATTCCACAGACAGGCAAACCGCGCATTCGAATGTTACTGAAATGTTACCTCATGCATACAAATTGATCATTGATTAGATGTTAAGATAACTAACTTAAGTTCCTAAACTAACTTCATGCCAAACCACGCTCTCACTAGCTCCAATTTCTTAGAAATTGAAACGGCAAGACTATGAGTTGCATCCTTTGATAGTACCGCTATAACTTGCAGGGTAGAAGTTAGTGAACATTGTGAAGCCAGCAATGTGGTTTTGATATACAAGGGATAAACACAAGTTGTAATGAAAATAGTCCACGAGCTACGTATCTATTTGAGCATAAAATTGATTTCGATTTGACTTAAGAGAAACTTACATCTCAAGCGAAAGTAAAGTGAAATGAATAATAATGACTAATGAGTTCTAAGATCCAAGATGATTGTAAATGACCTTGACCTTTTTGCAGAGTGCAGTCAGTCAATTGTAACTAAAAATGCGTCTTAACTAAATAGTAATAAGTACGATTTTTTAATCACACTTGCCACTGACAAGATGTTCTGTCTGTAAACCGCCTACATTTGTCTCGCCATGTTCAAAATTCGCGGTCAAAATGAATGTCGTAAATGAAATTGTTTTCCGTCTCTTGAAAAACAACATCTATTCCTTTTTAAACAGACCTGCTCTTAGACTACTGACTCTTAAGTCCATAGCAATTCGATTTCGATTGAAATTCTAAATACACCACAAAATACCTCCTAATTAAACCTAACAAATAATTAACTAATTCACTTTGACATAAAAAGTACTTTATAAAACACCCACTAATAACACAGCTACAGCGCCATCTATTCCTAATAACAGGGACAATAATATTCCTTTTTGTAATTTCCACGATAATTTCAAAGCACTTTTAAAAGAGGTTTATCATGATAATTAGAAGATAATTGGACTTCTTTGCAAGTGTTAATTGAGTATAACTTTTTTATTACTGGCTACATATTTTCTTGTTCATATTTTGTTTCTTTATTTGAAAATTTGAATTTTAAAAGAAGAATTATACATACGGTCTTCATGTTTCTGGGAAGTTCATCATGTTGCTAGAAGAGCATAGACTTCTTGTTACAGTTAAATTTTCTGTCCTTTTTCAATGGTGTTTATAAGAATGAGATATAGCGAGACTATAATTGTTTTTTTTAGGTTTTTATCTTTACTCTACCAACCCAAACTTTGTTATTTTATATGCACATAATACACGCAAGAGTTCTAAAAGACGCAATACCTGTTATCAGCATGTCCATTTAGTTGGCGATTTTATCAGTGACGTTACTGAGTATATCCAGTGATAAGAGTGATTTATAGGTCATTCACCTGTATTTGTAATAGCACCTAAGTGTTTTACATCTATGTAATTGGAAATTATATCTGATTAGAGTGGGATCTTTCCTAAATCGCCTTCTCTTTGACTATTTGAGCGGAGTAGGCGATGTATTTTTCACCGTTTTAAACAACTGATACCTAATGTATTTTGTTGTGATTTTTTTTAAATTACCTGTCAACATCAACGTGATAGCCTAATAATAAACTTTATACCTCAGTAAGAAAAATTATGCGTGTCTGGTTTCGAACCTGGAACCTTTGACTTGGAATGGCTCAGTCATACCACTAAGGTATATGCTAACTAATCCACAATTCAAGTTACATAATTATTAACTACCCACAATAAACTATAAATGACAAACTTCCACCTCCATTCACCCCGTTATGACTTTACATTTTAAGCTGCGTCTACATTGCCTGGGCCTCAGCAAAATCCATTAAGCCGAGGCCACATGATATATAGCCTGAAACTGTCACAATTGAATTATCTGCGTGTGTAAATTGTACTGAAATAGGCCTATCTGTGAGCTTAGTGGTTTTTGTGTTATAATGCTGTTAGTTTTACGTGTTTCTGGTTAAGATAAGCTGTGAGGAGGATGTGGAGCATTTAGGGGTAACGGGGGTTTATTTTAGGGGGAAAAATGTGTTGGTGAATCCTTTTGCAGTTATGAATAAGAGTTTCAAGGAAGCATTCTGTGGGTATTAAAATAAATAGTTTGGGTCAAAACCTTTTAGCCCAGTTAGAATATCGTTTATGATTTTTGAACAGAACTCATTTTGAATTATGAACACACTTTTGAATTGAGAACCTTTCGAATTGAGAATCTTCTTTCGAATTAAGATCCTCTTTTCAAATTGAGAACCTATCTCGAATTGTCTTCTTTCAAATTAAGAAACTCTTTTCGAATTAAGATTCTCTTTTCGAATTGAGATTCTCTTTTCGAATTGAGATTCTCTTTTCGAATTTGAACCTCTTTTTCTTTTGAGAACTTCCTTTCGAGAAATTCTTTTTCTCATTTAGAATTTTTTGTGAACCTATTTTAAATAGAAAAATTAATTAAATTTAATTAAACACTGCTCACTATTCACCGGTCATAGCGTGATAGAAGTAAAATAAAGTTTACAACTTAACGTGACTGTTTGAATAAAACGGCCGGAAGTGTGCTGTTTATAACTTTTAGATTGGTACCACTGTACAGCTACATCCGGGGTATAAAGACTCAATGGATGGTATTCATATCAAGTGTTATGTATTCAATTACTTTGAGTTTAGAGATTTAGTAGTAATATAATCTGGATTACCCCTGTGTTTTGACGAAGAACAAAGATGTCTATATCTAGTAGCAGTGTTGAAATTTGCCTCTACATAAAATCCTGTCTTATAAGTACTTTAAAAAAAATGTCTATTCATATCAACCTAACTGTCCTACTGCAAAGCAAAGGCCTCTTCTCACAGAGTTCATAGTATTTATTGATAAAGAATTAATTTACACGTCAATCAATTACTGAAGTCTATATCAGACACATTCAATATTCACTACATCCATATCATATAGAATAGAATCATATAGATCTAGGTGCGTCATATAGAAAGATTAGGTAAGCGTTAATCGTCATGCTGTCATTTTATTACCATACATTTCAGACTATTACGTCCAGGTTTCTTTACCATTACTCTGAGAATGTGTAAAGAAACCCCATATGACATTGAAAACTGAGCAGTAACCGGGCTACACATATAGTCGATTCGGCACATTCGATTCGGTATTTTAGAAGAAATTTCATCGAGACTTCTTTGAAAATACCCAATCGAATGTGCCGAATCGACTATGTGTGTAGCCATACTAACCAATGAGCCACCATGATACAATAACCCACCTGGTCACTAGTGTTTTAAAAAAATCTAATAACTTAGATATTAGTCCTTTAGACCAATCCGAAAATATTTCTTAACACGATGTTACTATATTACCTACTAGCTTCCGCCCGCGGCTTCGCCCGCATGATATGTTGATAAATTGTAGCCTATGTGTTATTCTGATGTATAAGCTATATTGTGGTGAAGTTTCATTCAAATCCATTCAGTAGTTTTTACGTGAAAGAGTAACAAACATCCATACATCCATACATCCATACATCCATACTTACAAACTTTCGCCTTTATAATATTAGTAGGATATACTATAATCAAATTGTGGTTTGAATAAAACGAGCGATGAAAGACAGTTTGTCATGAATTCCATAAAATATAAAACCCAATATTCCGACTACAACATCACAAATTACTCACAAATGACACAGCAAATTCTGCTAATAGGTTTTAATTAGCAACACCACGTGACACGGTTCATTATCGTAATATATTTATATCAATTTCACCTGTCAGTTAACTTGTAGTTACGTGTGGCCCTGACAAATAATAAACTGGTGACGGTGACGTTTTGATTAACGGTATTAAATGCTTTGTTGACTGCGACTGCGCAATATGGGGCAGTAAGTTTTGGTTTTCAGGTTCTTTTGTGAAGGAATTTTATGATTACAAGCTTTAATTACATTGCTTTAATTAGTGGTATGACCGTTGGACTGCCAAGTCAAAGGTCATAGGTTCGAAACACAGGCACGCAACGATGTCTTCCTTCACCGTAAGTCAGCGGTGTTGCAGATTAACTATAAAAGTACATTATATCGATACCAATAGTCGTGATAGCCTAGTGGTGGTGACCGTTGACTGGTAAGTCAGAGGTCTCGGGTTCGAACCCAAGGCGCGCACCTCTGACTTTTCGTAAGTTATGTGCGTTTTTTAAATTAATTATCACTCTCCGTGCCTCGGATAGCACGTTAAGCTGTTGGCCCCGGCTGTCAATTGTAGATCTTTGACAATCGTTACGGGTAGTCAGAAGCCCGAAAGTCTGACAACTAGTCTTACCAAGGGGTACCGTGTAACCTAGTACCTGGGTTGTGGAGGTCTGATAGGCAGTCGCTCCATGTAAAACACTGGTATTCAGCTGCATCCGGTAAGACTGGAAGCCGACCCCAACATAGTTGGGAAAAGGCTAGGCAGATGATGATATCGATACCAATATTAACACTACGCTAAGTCGATTTTTGGCCATTTTGCGTTTTTATGCTTACAAAATTATAATTTTTTTCGAAAAAATAAAGAACCAACAATGTAAAAATTTCATTTTGAAATATATATTTATTTGGTACTTAATATTTAGTATTTTAAAAGTTATCACCTTTTTCTCTCTACTGTAAATTTGACTTTTTCAAGTTGGCGTAGTGTTAATTTCTGTATCGATATGAAATTGAAAAAGTCACATAGGTAACATGTGCTACGAGCTATTGTAATAAATGCCGTAAATTTCCCTCTTCCAAGTCTGATTACCCAAGTCATCACACTTGATCTAAATAAAAACCCTCATATTTCACAACTTCCATACCTTCAGATGCGCGCAAGAACAAAATGTTTCATTAGAGTACTTCCCTGGATGGCTATTACGTAGAAGAGGAGAAAAGTTGGGTACACGCGCCTCCCGACTCGACTCCGACAATGGCATAAGTTTCTTAAGGCATTATTTGCTTCACTAGGGCTGTTGCTAAGAGGCCAATTAAATTTTATTTTAGAAGTAATACGAGTTGAACTATGAAACAAGTTAATGGTATGTGGTAGCGCACTGGGCTGTAGGATGGTGGCCTATCGTCTTGTATTGTAATAGAAAGGTTCAAAGCTCTTCTTGTTATAGGTATTGTATGTTATATATCAGAAATAAACGTTTTGATTGACTGATTGATTGATTTATATGAATATTTATCAAAATCAAAATATTTTTATTCATGTAGACCATTAGGCACTTATGAATAGTCATAATTCTAATTTTGTTTATTATAAGAGTGACTCTAGTTGCCAGTTCCAAGGGCAGCCTACCCTTCATGGAGATGAATCTGGCAAGAAACTCCATGGTTGCTCTTTTAAATATAATGGCTTATGCTTTTTTAAATATAATGGCTTACAATATTTTAGGTTAAGTTACATTGTTCTGTACAAATAATGAATGGAAAAGTTAAAAAACTGGTAAACAAGTTTTTTCAAAAAAATATCCCAGTGTTATTAAAATATACAACTTTAAATTATAATTTAAAGTAATATACCATATATCCACGATTATTTTATTACATTTCATTTGATCGTAAATAATATTCGATGTATTAAAGCACACGAATAGAGCCAATACATATTATCGGAAACCATTTTTCATTCAACATTTGAAGTTCCTTGAATTTTTGGCAACCCTACTGCCAAATATGGAAATTCTGTCTGCATTAGCCAAACGGTACAATGCTAGCAAAATACTCCCTAAAGTATAGGTAACGGTTCATGCCATACTAACATTGGCACATGGACATGCTTGGCTTTGAGTTCTATGCAAGGATATTTTATGTTTTAGGGTTGGCACTAAGATGGGCAAAAGGCCTTCTCTTACAAATCCAGGTGAGGAAGAATAGGCTGTACTCAATCACGCTGAACTAGTGCGTGTTGGAGGCGCGTTTGTGGCCACCCGCTGTTGGAATTTATGAAGCGGCCTATAAGGCCTCTGACTTGGCTTAATGACTACTACATGAAGTTGAGGTACCTAAACTGTTTTACGTTATGAAGAAACCCGAAACGAAATGCTATTAATAGTCTGTCATCCAAAGGACTAGTCGCATAAACACTGCTTAACCTGATCGGGACAATCACCACGGTACCCACAGCACCGCACGACCATCATAATCATCAGCCGGTAGGCGCCCACTGTTGAACAAAGGCCTCCCCCATACCGCACGAGCACCGAGCGCCTACAATTAATTGCCAAAACAAAACTCATTTTTTATTAAAATTTGTACCGATATAAATTAGGTCTATTCCCACTAGCAGCACCTTGTCGTTCTGTCTTCCCATCCCCGTAAGAAAAGTCATTTGTATAAAAACAATATTAAAAATACCTAATTATTATTATTTTATTTTCAGCCATTATCGTCCCACTGCAGGGCAAAGGCCTCCCTACCTAAGCACATCAAAAATGTCTAAGCAAGCCCTTGGTTGATCCAATTAGTTCGCACAAACAAACCTCCTCTTTTCATATTGACACATTCCTAAGTCCGTAATGAACTTCTACGTTTAAATTTTGTAATAAACTTTTTTATGTTGAGGCCTTTTAGGCCCCCAAGTCCCAAGTGTTCGCGCCAACTAAACGCGATCAAAACTAAAAACAATACTACCAAACACAACACTATCAACTATTCGTCTATGATCTCGCGGCACATCACTATTACGTCAGCGCACCCCTGCGCCCCCGCATCTCATCGATGGCGTCTGCCGGCCGCAATAAAAGGCGATGCAAACCAATTTCGGCCTCTTATTTGACTACAATCAACACATGCAAGAAGACCGAACAAGGAGCCATCATGCTGCAGCTCCAGGTTCGAACATAATGGCGACCGTGCAATTCGGCGTGTCTACGATCTTCGGATGCGGACATCATCAAGAATTTCAGAGCAGCAATCAAATTTCATCGGGCGCGGCAACGAATTCGGCCGGCCTATGAATCCAAGCTAAGTACCTATCCAAATGCTATCCTTTCCCTAGGTTCCATACATAATAACCTACAATCTGCGCAAATGTCGTGTACCTACAATTACTAATCTCACAATTCTATTGCCTAAACCTATGTTGTCGTTGTAGCCTATACCCCGCACAATTTCTATACCGTGCAGCTACAACAGTTTAGGTAAAACACGTGCATTTTGTGCAAACTCGCTATATTCATTGTGTGTTGCCCATGCTCTATTCCCTCGCATGACTATTGGTGTGTGTTAGCAAATCGGTAGCGTGCACGTGCGCAACACAAAGCTTGAAAAGCGTCATTTCAATCTCAATTAATCTACAATTATATACCTAGGAACTTAACGCAACCCGCTAACGCTATAAAATAACAAAACTTTTATTTTACAAGTACCTACTAATTCAGGTGTAAAGTCAATCCCTATCTTATAATCTAATAAATTGCAATCTTAAGTCTATTCTCTCGCTCATTTTGTCTTGTTTGCACCCCTCCTGTTTGGCGGCTTCGCTCTCCTTGGTGTGCACGTTATATACCCCGCTTTGGGCCGACTATTTCAGCGCATGAAGTGCCTACTTGCGGCCGGAGCCCGTCAATATCTACGGGTGCTACCGAGCGCGTCGTGTCACACACGTGCCTCGTGCCTCGTGCTCCCAGCCCACGTGCTTCGCACGCAGCTTCGCTTCGCTGACGCCGTTGGAGTGCCGGTACGCCGATAGCCGAAAAAGGAGGAACGTGAGCTCATTCCATTTTATTCTAACTAGTGATTTCAGTGTTAAATTCTATATCCAAGTGATTCAGTATTGTCTTTAACAAATTTGTGACCCATACTTTAATACAATGAATGACATTAAAGCTCTCAAAGCCAAACGCACAAGCGTCAGAGGTCGAGTAACTAAATTTAAAGAATACATCGATCTGATAAAGGCAATACCGGTATCAAATTTCACTGAAAATCATATTAATGAACTCAAATTGAAACTACATAAAATTCGAGAACTATTTAAAAGTTATGAATTGCTGCAAGATCAAATTGATGTACTTTGTATCGATACCATTTCTGACGAGATTGATGAAAGGGACATAACGGATTCTAAGTTTACACATTTGATAGCTGACGCTGAAACTATTTTAAATTCATGTATTGTCAAAACTGATCAGCTAGAGTTATCCCCCCAGAGTGACCGTCATCATTCTCATGAAGCAAGTTTTAAGTTACCTAAAATAGAAATATCTAAGTTTGATGGCAATTTTGCCTGTTGGTTAGAGTTCCGTGATACTTTTAAGTCTTTAATTGATAATAATGCTCGCTTGTTACCTATACATAAATTTCACTATTTAAATTCATATCTAACCGGTGAAGCTGCTAGGATACTTACCAACTTAGAGGTCTCATCTGAGAATTATTCTAAAGCTTGGGACCTGCTGTGCCAACGGTATGATAATAAAAGACAGTTAATTAACCAACACTTAAATTCTCTCTTCAACATTGAAAGTATTCATCGTGAGTCTGATAAATCATTGAGATCCTTAGTGTACAATGTTAATAAGGACCTTAGAGCGTTATCCAGCCTAGGCGAGCCCACCGATAAATGGGATTCACTCATCATTCATATGATGTGCATGAAAATTGACAATGTTACCAAGCGTGCCTGGGAGGAACATAGGAATACTTTAAACAATAACACTAACATGCCAAAACTTGATGAATTGACAAAATTTCTGCAAGAGCGTGCTGATATTTTAGAAAATTGCTATAAAAAACAAACATTGAACAATTCAAATCAATCTTCTAACTATTCAAACAATAAATATGAGCGTTCCTACAAAACATTTGCTTGTTCAACAAGCAACCAAAACAATTCTAAATCCAGCTATCAATCATCTTGGGTCTGCAATTATTGTGGAAAGGACCACAGCATCTATACTTGTCCTACGTTTCTATCTAAAACACCAGAACAACGGAGGTCTGAAGTTAACAAACTAAAGTTGTGTCCTAATTGCTTGAAAAAGAGTCATAACAACATCAAGGTTTGTTCTCATGGCTCATGCCGTGAGTGCCACAAAAGGCACAACACATTGCTTCATGTACCTTCACAGCCTGCAACGGATGTCTTCATTCAGCCTGCCTCGGTAGCTACTGCTGATCTTTCTACAATAGACGTTCCAGTCAATTTTTCTTCGCAGCCTGCCAATCATGTTCTGCTGTCTACTGCTATACTATGGGCAACAAATCCAAGAAACAATTTCAAAACAAGAGTTCGCTGTCTACTAGACTCGGGTAGTGCTGCTACGTTTATTTCTAAGTCGTTACAGGTTAGGCTGGGCCTAAAAGCCATACCAACGGAGGCCATCAAGGTCATTGGTATGGGGAACACACCATGTGGCTTCATTGCTGAGCGTAGTGTCGTTCGCCTAGACTCTCTGCACACGGACTTCAATGTTACTCTAGCATGCTCTGTTCTACCTGAGCTCACAGGAAACATTCCTAAAACTTCTATCAACTCAAAACTTTTCAATATCTCTCCTAAAATTAAATTAGCAGATCCCACCTTCAACAACGCAGGTCCTATTGAGCTGCTTATAGGAGCAGACCTGTACTGGCAAATTGTAGGAAGGGAACATCAATCACTTGGTGCTAATTTACCATTTTTAATTAATTCACAGTTAGGCTGGCTAATCTCCGGTCCTATATTTTTTAACTGTGAACCTAAAGCTATACATTGCAATTTTTCAACTAAAGAAGCAATCCCTGTTGACAATCTTGATCAACAGCTATCAAAATTCTGGGAGTTAGAAGAACTACCTAAGAGACCTCTTCTCAGCGACAGTGAGAAGGCGTGTGAACGTCACTTTCAGACACACACTTCTCGTCAACAAGACGGACGTTTCACTGTGAAACTACCTCTCAAAGAGTCTCCTAGCATTCTCGGTGACTCCTATCTTCTAGCAAGACAAAGATTTTTCTCGTTAGAGAGAAAGTTCCGCAAAAATCCTTCTCTCAAACAAGCCTACTGTGACTTCATAGCAGAGTACACCTCTCTGGGTCACTGTTCGGAGCTTACTGCGCCGCCGTCGCCGCACCGCCGCTACTACCTGTGTCACCACGCCGTGATGCGAGAGCACAGCGAGTCCACCAAGCTGCGAGTGGTGTTCGACGGCTCCGCGGCTACTACAACAGGCGTATCTCTGAACGATATTCAGATGATAGGTCCGAAGGTACAAGATTCTCTCTTAGCAATCCTTCTACGATTTCGCCTCCACAAGTACGTGCTAGCTGGAGACATCGACAAATTCTTCCGGCAAGCATCTCTTCATGAAGACGACAGAGACCTACAACTTATCCTGTGGCGAGAAGATGAGAATCTGCCTATCAAAACACTTAGGCTCAATACAGTGACCTATGGCTTCGCTAGTGCCAGCTATTTAAGTACCAAGTGCTTGTGGCAACTAGGTGAAGAATGTACAGACGCAAGGGTCAAGGAGATCATACAAAGGGATTTCTATTGCGACGATTTACTTACAGGTTCTAACACAAAGGCAGATCTACTATACATTCTGAATGCAGTTACCTCTACATTAAAATCAGGCTGCTTCAATCTGCGGAAATTTAGGTCAAATACTCCAGACATCTTTCCTATCTCTACTGTTGACCTACAGAGCAAGCTAAGTCTAAGCGACTCATCCAGCGCCCTCGGCTTGGGTTGGAGCCCACAATCAGACTCTTTACAATTTTCCATCGAGGCCCCAAGCTCCGAATCTGCGCTTCGGATTACAAAGAGAAGCATATTGTCATCTTCTTTCAGTATTTTCGACCCACTTGGATTGCTATCTCCATGCACCGTCCAGCCGAAAATGCTCATGCAGCAACTGTGGCGGCGAGGTTTGGACTGGGACGAGCCAGTTCCTGAAGACCTTCGAAAGGAATGGCAGCGAATTAGTTCCAGCCTCCCATCTCTATCGGAAATGAAAATACAGAGAAGAGTTCTATGTGACAATCCACAGGACATACAGCTTCACTCGTTCTGCGATGCATCTATGCATGCCTACGGCGCATGCATCTATCTACGATCGACCGACAACAAAGGTAACGCTACAGTATTCTTACTCTGCGCTAAATCCAGAGTAGCACCAACCAAACCTCCACTTACAATACCGAAGTTGGAATTGCTTGGAGCTCTTCTTGCTGCCAACCTTACGAAGACTGTGCTAGAGGCCCTGCGCTGCCCTATCTCATCTTGTGTACACTGGTGCGACTCCAGTGTGGTACTCGCATGGCTCAACAGCAGTCCCAGCAAGTTAAAAAGCTTTGTTGCTAACAAAGTAGTCGAAATCTGCGAATATACGAGTCTATCTTCTTGGCGTCACGTACCCACCGCCTACAATCCAGCGGACCATATCTCTCGAGGTATTCCAGCAGAGAAGCTACGCGATCTTCAAGAGTGGTGGTCTGGTCCGTCCTTTCTCATGTTTGATGAATCTCAATGGCCAGCACCTGAAAAATCTAGCAAGCTCAAGGACGACATACCTGAGATGAAGGCTTTTGTTACTACGCACGCTGAGACAGACCCGGTAATCAAATTCGAAAACTTCGCTGATCTCAACAAACTCAAAAGAACATTTGCATACCTGTTAAGATTTATCTCTATTTTAAAAACCAAAACTATTATACAAGGTCCTCTTTCAGTGAAAGAAATCAATAAATCATTCACCTTGTTAGCTAGACAAGCTCAAAAACAATCATTCCCTGTCGAATACAATAAATTGTCGGCAGGTGAATCTATTTCTAAAGGAAACATCTCCGCTCTTAGCCCATTCCTTGATAAGGATGGATTAATAAGAGTAGGTGGCAGGCTCGATCGCTCTATGTATAGCTATAACAAAAAACATCCTATAATTTTAAATTCAAATCATCAATTAACTAAACTAATATTTCGCCAGGAGCATTTAAGGTTGTTGCACGCAGGTCCACAGCTTCTTCTATACTCTATCCGAGAGGCTATTTGGCCTGTAAACGCTAGACAGTTAGCCCGTAGCACTGTCCGCGCCTGCGTAGTGTGTCGTCGCCACAAGGGCCAAACACTTACGCCTATGATGGGCAACTTGCCTCCTGAGCGCATCACACCCGCTCTTCCGTTTCAATCTATAGGAATGGACTTCGCAGGTCCTTTTTACATTATCAATAAAAAAGGTCGCGGAGCTAGGGTATCAAAATGCTATTTGTGTTTATTCATTTGTTTTAGATTCAAATGTGTACACTTAGAAGCCGTAAGCGACCTATCTAAAGACGCGTTTATCTTAAGCTTACGACGTTTCGTTTCTCGAAGGGGGAAGCCCTCTGAGATTTTTTCGGACAACGGACGCAACTTTGTTGCTGCGTCCAAGGAAATTGGGCAATTTCTAAAATCTAACGCAAAGGGAATCACTGAACTTGCAGCAAACATGCAAATAAAATTCAATTTTCATCCACCTTACGCTCCTCACTTTTCTGGTTTGTCGGAGGCCGGCATTAAATCGGCTAAGCATTTTATCAAACGCGTTATGGGCAATACCAATTTAACTTTCGAAGAGTTGTCTACGCTATTTGCGCAGGTTGAGGCAATTATGAATTCCCGTCCCCTTTCTCCTCTATCCTCTTGTCCCACAGACTTCCTTCCCCTCTCCCCCGGACATTTCCTCATTGGCCGGCCGTTAACCGCGCCACCGGCACCCGTCATCGATGACTCAAGTCGCTGCCGATCACGATATGAAGCGATTGAGAAGATGCGGCAACAATTTTGGAAGCGGTGGCAGCGCGAATACATATCAGAACTGCAACTAAGAACAAAATGGCGTGAAAACAAAGCAAAATTGGCTATTGGTGACCTAGTGATCATCCAAGAAGACAACACGCCACCCCTAAACTGGCGCCTTGGACGCATAGCCAAGCTATATCCTGGCGAAGACAACATTTCAAGGGTCGCAGACATAGCAACTACAAAGGGAACAATTAAACGGGCCCTTACCCGTATCTGCCCCCTGCTGGACTAAACCCGGCCGGGAGTATGTTCGCGCCAACTAAACGCGATCAAAACTAAAAACAATACTACCAAACACAACACTATCAACTATTCGTCTATGATCTCGCGGCACATCACTATTACGTCAGCGCACCCCTGCGCCCCCGCATCTCATCGATGGCGTCTGCCGGCCGCAATAAAAGGCGATGCAAACCAATTTCGGCCTCTTATTTGACTACAATCAACACATGCAAGAAGACCGAACAAGGAGCCATCATGCTGCAGCTCCAGGTTCGAACACCCAAGTATAAGAGCGTTTGGTAACAACTCGACTTCTGGCCGCTATTTTAATTTTAGAATGTTCAAAAAAGTTTAAAAAAGTTCTTCCAAAAAATTCAATAGACGACTATTGAATTTTTTGGAAGAACTTTTTTTAGGAGAGATTTTTTTATATTCAGTTTTCTTTTCTGAATGATTTGTTACATTACTTAGATAAGTATTTTTGAATATGACTTAATCTTAATTCTGGAACTTGCTGTACAGTTTTGTCTAATTAAAATACTTATGTATTATTGGTAAAGCTAGACCGTACATCTGATAAACTACTCGATACTATTGTGCACAGGTGTGTACTAACTCACTCTCTATTCCCTCATTATCATAGCCCACAGAACTAGAAAGATTAGGCGCAAGACTTACGGCTTTTCGATGATAATAAATTTATAATACAAACATAACTTACGAAAAGTCAGAGGCTCGTAGCTAAAATGGTCATAACCATTAACTGATAAGTACCTACCATATCTGGTATGACCCACTACCATACACTATCACTGCTAATAACCTGATATATATATCTGGATATCACATCTAGATAATTACAGTATATACCCTAAAAACACTAACCTAAACACTATTCATTAATTTCCTTCACCCAAAACATAGGTCAATAAGCTTACTTGTTCACTTTTATTCAATTTCTAGAACAACAAAATAACCCAATTTCTATAAACCTTTACCAACATGTAGACGAACTTGTGACCCTTGGTAGACTGGTATAAATACTAGTCATTGCGGGAAAATGGAAGCGAGAAAGTCTGATTAACTACCTAACTTTAAGAACCGTAAGGACGGGTCCACATGTTATGTGTCATTTGCACGATTGGATCACTGTATCTATATCTCAGTATTATTCGTTATATCATAAGTTTATATCTCTACCGTATTTATTTGTGGACGCCTCGAATAGGGTCTGACTACTGTTAAAAATGTAATCATATTGGACATGAACTTAAAGAAGGTTTAAAATATTTGAAATCAGTCGCTTAATTATTTTATTTTTAAGGAAGATTTAAATAATAGTTTATTTAAAAAAGTATAGCCAGCATCCCGATTTTCGTATCCGCGTAATTAATAGCTGGCAGTTCTGTGTTCTCAATTAATGATCGAACAAAACCCATATCGCGTACGATACGCGCGATATCAGAGCTGTGTATCGAAAGACCGCGTATCATGATTGCGTATTACCACTCGTCCACACATGCGATAGTGATACGCGCCGGCGACATGGACACGGTTATTGGATTGCGAGAATGATACATGTGGACCCGGCTTAAGATATGTCAGTGATTTGGTGGTTGAGTCCACAGAATTAGTTCTCGTAAAACTAACCTTTAAAGTTGAGAAAGTAGTTGTCAGGATACTAGTTCTAGTACTACTAGTTCATAGGTGGATTTCATACTGGGCTATATCAAAGACGGGCACAATTTTGTTTGGTTTTTTCTTTGTCTAGATTTTTAGTAGCTGTCTATCTTGAAAACTGTAAAACATGATGAAACAAGGCATTTCATTATTATATCTGATTAAATTTCTATCAAAATGTGCGTATAAAAAACGCTCTACCTTGGTGGCTAGGTAATTAGCAATAATGATAGCCAAAGCTAAAGTTGTATGAACGTTAATGGGCAAGTCAGAACTCTCGAGACGAGCTCTGATACGCACCTCTTTTTTTATGTAAGTTCTTTATCGTATGGTTGAAGAATAACATTACGTCAGAGTTTAAACCACCCTAGAGCCCTACTCTTTGACATGGTACACAGACACACCGTAGAAAAATCTCTCAGGAGTCTTAGTTTCCCCACGGTGGATTTTAGAAAGTTATAATTAATTGCTAATACGCACATGAATTCCAAAAGTCAGAAGTGCGCGCCTGGGTTTTGAAACTACGACCTTTGATTTGACAGTCTAACGGTCATAAACTAGGCTATCACTCACTGCTTCAAACCAAGTAATATAATCACTCGCTCCGTACTTTGAAGAGCAATTAATCTTGTTATAATGGCTAATAACCTTGATTGGCCGCTGTGACTGAAAATCGGTCAGGAGGACAGCAGTAGGCTCTAGATAAGCCTACTTCTACTGCTACCTACTACTGCTACCGCTGTGACTTTCGTAAATTGGTAGTATAAATACTATGTAGTATTTATGTATACTATACAGCGTGTAACAGAAGTCCGAAATAATACATTAACGGCGTATAAGGTACCCTATAAACAATATTGAGCATAGGTTTTGGAATCGAATCCCAAACAATTCTCGAGTAAACCACGGTCAAAGTTTTCACCATAATCTTTCAAATACAGCCCTAGACGTCAGCTGAAAGGAAATCAACACGAATCCGGTTATTTACCTTCAATAAATTCTTTTAGTTAGCATTAGGCACGCGTAGGATAATAAAATCTGTCATTATTGAAGAAAATGAAATCAAAAGAATTATTTTGTATGAAAAAAAAATGCCTCTTTTGCATTCAATATTTTCACAGGTGGATTCTCTTCATGATATACATACATACATGCCCTTAAGAATTATTTCGGACTTCTGTTACACGCTGTATAGTAGATATCAAAGTAAACTTTGACATCTACTATAGTAGATATCAAAGTAAACTTTGACATCTACTATAAATTCCTGTAAGTGGAATTCAGGTAGTAAAAAAGTTAATGCAATCAAATTAAGAGTGTCACGGAACAGTTTGCTATACTTAATACAGTCATGATACACTATTACCCAAAACATTCTAAACAAAATTTCGACGAAGCTATATCCCGGAGACGCTGATTGATCATGATGTCTGTTTGAAAGGTCACGACCTATTCCCACTTCCACCCAGCCATAAACGGAGTCTTCAATCACTGGTCGACTATAAACCCGGATCGTTGGACCTCTATGGAGATTAAATGGTCGTAAAAAGTAGCGGGGACAAGACGGTTACTGGAGATAGGCAATGGCGTGCTGGACTTGGTATACTTTAATTTTTTTGTTGGCGAATGTTAAATGAATCGGTAATAATGTTACGTCATTTAGAATAAGGTTTTTTTTATCATACATGCTCGTAAACAGTGCTACGTATTACACGTAGGAAAAGAAGAAGAAAAGTGAGTCACCAGTCACTTTATAATGAAAAGTAAATTTTCAATTTTCAGACTTCGACCTTTGTTCTTTGGGAAAAGTTGTTCAGTTTCATAGACCTTAATACCTTCTAAAATTTGACAGGTCTTTAAAGCAACATACTCTGTATAAAAAATATTTAATAACTAAATATGACGACATATAAATGGAATGACGACAGGACGATACGGACTAAGTATGATACAGGAACTTTACGGTTAAAGGAAAATTTACTCGGGACTTTTTAAATCGTAAGCAACGCGTTCCAGAACTTAATATATGAAAAAGGAATTAAAAACGAAACTAGTAGACTTAGTGGAAGTGTATTATGAAACAGGCATATGCTTGACCACGAACCCACGTGATGGTAAGCGGTGTTGCAGTCTACAGTGCAGTACAGCTTTTAAAGCAGATAGATTTTCCTAGATAGGTTTGAAAAGACGGTCAAGTCTCTGACAAAAAGACCGTACCGTGTATGACTAGCATTAGGAGTTCTTACCCCCTCCCCCCCTCATCCCCTTATTTTCTTCCCTTTTGAATCAAGATACACATGTGTTTGTTGTATTTAGCAATACCAGAAACTAAACCATGAATTCCATGTGATCCTAATCTCTCATGAATGATTTCATTCACCTAAATCCGATCTCAATCTCCCAATACCTTTATGAATGATTTCATTCACTCACTTCATTTGCATTTCAATCAAAAATTCAAATAAAGCAGATTACGACATGTTCACTTTTAGCAGATTGCATATGTTCAGAACACTATGAAGCTATAAAGGTTCTATTCGCTCATTCGTATGCAAATCGCATCAGATTTCGTTAAGTATTCACTTAAGGGTTAACTAGCTATAAAGGCGTTATGTAGTGGTAGTGGTAGTGGCCAGTGTTGACTGTTTTAAGTAAATCGTGACTAGATTACTTTTATGGTACGCTTTTGAACTTTGAACCTTGGTAAATGGTATTTAGTTAGTTTACGATAGTTATTAGACTGAAGTACAGTTTCCTTCTAAGAGTTAGTTAACATTTATTTATTACTTAATAAATCTGTCAGTTTTTTTTAGGTCCTCTCAGATTACTCTAAGGAGCTTAAACTGATTAACCGGATTTCTAGCGAGACCTAAAAGGCCTCCAGCTACAGCAATTAAACTAAACCTTAAGCATCAGCAGCTAAGGGGGGAGCCCTCTAATGTGTCTAGGGCTTCGGCTTAGGGCGTTGCAGAGGGGCATGCTAGGGACTAGCTGGATCTGATTTTGATTATTGGGATTTCGATGATTGATTATTGATTTGATTAAGGGATATAATAATGGCTCCAGGCTCAGCCCGGGCTGGCATAAGCGAGAGTGGGAACTGTTAGTTTTAATAAGACTTAACCTATATTAAAAAAATGCATTGGTAAGAGCATCACTAGAGGAAAGCTGGAGCGATTTGGCTAATTTCTTTTTTTTAATGTTCGTATACGTCGTAGGTTATAAATATGTATCAATCTGTAACTGTCTCACTTCAAGATAAAGGCCTCTTCTCATTTAGAGAAGGACCGAGCATTAATCACCACTCTATTTCACTTAGGAATAGAGTAGGAGTAGTTAGGAATAAGCTAAACAAAGCTGATTGGCACTGCGTCCACATCAGATACCAATTGCGGTCCTAGAATAAAACCAAACCTAGGAAACCAAAATAAAGAGAGACAGATATACACCTCTCTTTCTAACAAGTACCATTAGATAGAGAGGGTATAATTAGCGAAGTTGGGAGTTGTGAAGTTTGCGGAATCGATATCATTAAAGTTAGATGGTAATGACTTAACAATCAAACTTGGGTTTGGGTAAGTCACGACTATTTGGGTAATGGAATTATTTATTATTCTATTTCTGTATACCCACAATCTTAGTTGATTTTAACTTAGGTAACAAAGAATTTTTAAGATTTTGCTTTTGTTAGCTTTAAAACAGTTAAATTTATTTAGAAATTGAACTTTTTGGAAGTGGGACGCGTTTGGCTTCGATTTTATTAAAGTTTCCTTGTTACTGTTATAGTCAGTCAACTTATTTCATCCCACTGCTGGGCAAAAGCCTCCACCCAGATTTTTACGTCTTTCGATCTAGAGCTAGTGTGAACTATTCTGTCCTATTCTTCCTCATTCATTAATAGCTTAGAGGCAGAGCAACTCGGAGCTTTACCTAGTAGATCGCGGGTTCAAATCCCGTTCATAACGATTCTTTCTTTCTACAAAATTTCGAACTTTAGTATTCGCATAGTAATGCATAAATACTTATGTTTATACGTATTAATATCGACGAAAACTCACCATAAATGCGGTATGTCACTGTACCTAAATACTTCTAATTATAATTATAATCCATGTAATTCGAGCAATGTACCAGAAGTATATACTCCGTTGATTCAAGGAATTCCGCTCCCTGCTTTGGTTAATTAATGCCGATTAAGCTGCACAGTTGTCCGGAATTGAGATTACACGTATGATTGCATTGACTTCAGGGGTGCTTATACAAAAATAACTAGTTTTCTAGTAGTAGAATAGATAGAAAGGTTTGGAAAATACGTATATAGGGACAGAATGAATCCTAGCATCCCAAAATAAATTTGTAGTCGCACTACGCGAAAAAACTTTTTTAAATTAATAAATAAGTATTTATATTTTCTGTTCCCACAAACTGTGAAAACAATTTTGTGGGGCTTTTGTATTAGTTATAAGAAAATACATAAATACAGCGATAGGATATTTGGGTAACGGTAACAGAAATAAACAAGGATTGGACATCTCCATGGAAAACTGGCTCCTAGATTCATTTGGTTAGTTTGACTAAGTATTAATAAGAACCTGTATTGGTTTCCGAATATTTTTAATTTTATATCTTTTCATGAAGATTGGACACCCGTGATATTTAAGAGTTAGGTTTCAAAATGAATACAAAAGTATGAAAAAATATATAGGATCGAAGAGTAGCAATGCAGTGTGTGAATTAATATTATAGATTACATAAGGGATTCTCCCTCCATGGCGTAAGAGTACAAACAAAAACCCGATAAAACATATGGAACACAAATAGTGCTATTTCACTTAACCCATCATCTGCCATGGTACGTGTTTGCGCGCCGGGGGTCTGAAGTACCGAGCGTCTAAACGCCTAGACATTCGCTAAACAAACAACGCTCCCCAGCACTGCCCCGCGAGGGGAATTGTTTGCACCACTGACTTCAGATCATAAAGAAACGTGACTTTTAATCGTGATTACCAAGTTCCCTAATGAGCTCCGATCCAAATCTTGTGTTCGTTGCGATTACTAGAAAGATTAGAAAAAACTTGTGGTTTAACATAAATGTCGTCATGAATCTTGTTGAATTTACGTCAAATGTGTACTCGCTTTAGTAGAACGAAACAAAAATCTGATGCGGAAATAAAATTTATAAAAATACAGCAAACACCCATTATCGAGAAACGCTTCAAGCGGCAGCATCGCTTGTTGTAAAAAATATGATCTAGAAAATCTCCCCGCAAAGCTGCGTAGTTAAACATCGCTAGCTATTTACATACGTGTAGACAAGTGCTGGGGTCGTTGTGAACAGCGCTCGATATCGACGGCCGCTTGAGGGTTGTGAGTGCAGCCAGCATACAACACTTGACTCGCTGGCAGTGACGGCATGCGCCCCAGTAATGACACCGTATCATGTTTATTCCACGTCTAAAACTTATCGTTTCTACATCGTTAACGCCGTCGACGAATGAAGCACTAAACGATCCCCCTAAAAGCTGTTTAAGGTACATTATGAGCGAAAATACCGAGGCACTTAAGGAGTACGGGATTCCGCGTTCGGGGGCGGGCTGAATTTTCCGGAGTACTTTTTCAGATTAAAATTTTGGCATCGGGGAAGCGGTCGGTAATGAAAGCTGTACGGGCCATTAAGCAGCGGCTCGGTCAGCCATTAGTTGTTCACGTTCACAATTACACCAGTTCGTGAGTTACGATTGTTACGCGGTGGCCACTCGTTCCCGCGCCGCGCCGTGCCGCGCATCGATCGCAGCTGCGACGTCGGTAATGACCTTCACAATTGATTCCGTTTCATTTTCTGTTTGATGTCGGTCACTTAAGTCGTTTCATTATTCGGCGAAAGGGGATGCTTTTTCTTTCTTTGTATTTTTTCTTGTTTGAGATGAACAGTAAATTGTTTGAATTTAAACACGAATACTTATATATTAATAACCGTATATGTACCACAGAATATTATAAATTTAGTTTCTGACAGCCCTATTTGAGATGGCACCTGGCACGTTAGACGGATCAGCCGCGGGTTCGCGCATAACATTAATAATGACGGATACATTATAAAGTTATATGAGAATACAACCACAAAGTGAGTACCTACTTATTTACTTATCTTTATTGTACACGGGGAGTACTGGGTCATTATGAACGAACCTACTTACATAAAATGCATAGGTACACAATATATAATGCGTAAATAAATACATGATATTAATATATGTTCTGAATAATTATGCTTCTGAATAGGAACTAAAATGTTTGTAAATATAACTACTATAAATTCAAAAAATTAAATGTATCATAACATAAACAAACATCAAAATGCTACAAAAGTTTAAGTTACATCACATAACTAATTTAAACCAATAATAGCTTACTTGAATGGAACTACCGAACCCCAAAAATCTGTAAACATTTGATAAAATTATACAAAAGAATATTGAAGAAAATAATCTTAAACTACCCTAAAACGTACTAAAATTTTATCGATAAAAATCCCATCACTATACGTGCTAGTACATTTCACAAATAATCAACATTGATACAGTGGAAAATGTTCAACGAAGCTATTCCCCCGAGCCATTCTCGTTTACTAAACAGAAAAATATGTAACTAAATTCTATTGTAGTTCTGTGAGCTGGAAAACAGAGGAGCTCGTTATTTCAGGGTCCAATCCTCAAAAGCGTTCGGTAGTGCGGAGGTAGGTACGTTGATTGGGTTTAGTCGAGTCGGATAAAGTTCGGTATTTTAAGTCTAGCCCGTACAAATAAATTGCATTCAACATTTCCTTCATACATCTCCTTCGTCGTGGTTGCTTCAAATATGTTTGATGGCAAGGATAGATATTTCTTTTTAAGACTATTGATATTCCTACTCATTTTCTATTAACAGTTAAACGGTAACTTTTGTGATAAAAAAAATTTCACCGACTTTAAACACTAAAATTGATCGTTATTCGTTTTGGAACCGAGTGAGTTCCAGATTTGAATAAACCACCAAACCCTTGCCTTGACAACTCCCAAAACAAATGTTTGCATTGCATTAACATTTTTGTGTTTGTAACCTTTTTTATTCCTGTATTGTAAAAAAGGTATCGGCCTTCGACTTGTGGACCTAATATCCTAGCTTAACTCACACGACTAAATCTCCAATAGTTCCCAACAATCGACTAACACGCCCCCATCCCTAGCACATAAGCCAGTGTCACGTCCAAGTGGCTGTCTAAGAGGATTAAACGTTATTTCCAGAATTGCCAGAATATAGACTAAATGATATTAACTTTACTGGTATTGATTTTGATTTCATAAGTCGATTTATGAATCGAGTAGGATTTTAGTATTTCTGCAAATTGGTTTCTTATTTGAACAGGTTGTGACTAAAAAGGTTTTATTTCATTTTACTAATATTAAAAATTCGAAAGTGCATTTGATGATTTAACAGCGGAATAAAGGATCGACGTGATTTTTTGCCTAGACTTATTAAACTTAGACTCATTAAAATATTGAAAAATGAGAACCAAAGAGCGAGCCACAAGATAAAGCTAGTTTTTGTTATATAATGTTTGTAATATTTTTTTCTATGCTATTCTGAATTTGAATAAAGACATACGGACTATTTTTTTCACTGTCATGAATTGATTATTCAAATTTAAACGATTTTTTGTTTGGATCTATAATTCCAAATCTTACCAAATCTTGTCTCTGAATCAATCAGATAATATTTCTATAAAAAAGGTGAAAAATCAAACTAGTCCTCTACTACAATGCATAATTTATCAAATTTATAAGTTGTCGGAAATTAGAAAACAAATCTCTTCTACATATTTCTTACATTTACCGTTCTTACTGAACTTTGGTTGTCTATAGGTAGTATATTGAATATCGAATAAGAAAAATATTCTTTCGCGACTCTCGGCATTATTTAGGGATGTATGGAGTCCCGTACCATGTTGAAATATGTCGCATCAAAATCTATCTATGTTATGTATATTCTACATTTATCATTGAACTCCCTGAAATGTAATTTTAGTGGACAAAATCCGCATCATTTTATAAACAATATATTGTAATGTATTTAGAACTCATTTTACATCTTAAATACTTAACTCCATTAAATCAAAATCTAACGAAAGAGAGAGTAGAAAACGACAGAAAAAAAATTGCAAGAAAAATATGTAAATACTTTTTTAGTATCATATTTAGATCTTCATACACATTTTGATACCATGTTTGGTCATTCTCCTTTGAATATGAAGTACCTAACGAACTTAGCAACAAGTCCCATGCTTCTTTGGCACCTCTCAGAAATTCTCTCAAGTATGAACGGTTTTTCTAGATCGCTTCACAAGCTTTCGACCGTACACTCTAAAATGAACGCCCTGTAGTATGAATTATATTCAAGAGACCTCACGCTGTGTGTTTTATTAAGGTAAATTATGTTTCGGGTTATTATTATGTGTTATTAAATACGAAAGATATAATATAATTAGGTTCATAATTACATGAAGCTGATAAACATAATGCCTCACTTCATATTGCAGTAATTTATGGTAAATTAGCCATTTTAGACAGGTGTGGTCAACCGAAGACCGCAACGCTAATTTACATCAGATAATTTTGTGGATTAACCACAAAACTATTTGAGAGCAGGTAGTTGTAATTCTGCTGAAAAATCCCAAGTTCATTATTTATAATTGAATTGTGCCTATTTATGTAAATATTTTTAAGAGCATTATACGTTACGTACATTATGTACCTACACAAAACGTTGTCTATTGTTAATAATGTATAATTTGATATCACTTCAAAGAAGGTTTAAAAATAAAACAACGTGAAAAAAACAACCGCTTATTGTCTAAGTTATAGGCTTTTCAGGTTTGTGAAGGTGATCATTGCTATCTTCCCGCAACTGATATGTATAGTGATACTGATAGCTCGTTTAGTAAGACGTTAGAACAAGTGACGTCATCTGTTCGCAGTGCCGCTGTCTACGAAAGAATGTTCAAATCCTTTTAAGTCATTTTTGGAATACATAAATAATTTTCATTTTTGAGAAGATTCAAATAAAAATATTTATAAAATGGAATTATGCGTTACTTAGCGGAAATCCATGATATTTAGAACAAACAAAACTACATATTGTTTTTTCATAATTCTGAAAATATTTTAATAATACAGTCAATATCCCTATTATGTTCAACAATTATCCAAGACAATTTCACACAATAATCAAAAGAGAGTCGTAACCACATAAGCTATCCTGCTGGTTAGTAATAAATCATGGATATCATAACAATAATCCCATGCGCCTACAGTGACATATTCTTAGAAAAAACAGGGACAAAGTCCAACTGTGAGCGATGGAGCGACACATAATTATTATAACTTAGACAGAAGACTATTATAGACTATTATATATTATAGACTGTTATATTTATTAATATAATAAATAAATCAGCCTGTAACTGTCCCAATATAGGGCAAAGGCCTCTTCTCATACAGAGAAGGATTGATCAGTAATCACCACGCTAGCTCACTGCGGGTTGGCGATTTCAGACTGTTAAAGTCCAGGTTTCCTTACGATGTTTTCCTTCACCGTTAGTCAGTGGTGTCTTAGAATAACTAAGAAAGTACATATGACATTGAAAAAGTCACATTGGTACATGCCAGGTTCGAACCCACAACCACGCGCTTGCAAAGCGGGTCCGTAACCAATGCGCCACCACGACATTTATTAATACATATTTATTAATACTTAAATAAATATAATATAATATTTATTTAACATAATATCAAGCTAATTTAAATGATTGTTATAATAGTACTATTACTTGTAGCCCTTTATGTACATTGCAATTTTGAGCATTGGCATAAATCAAGAGCAATATCCTACTAATATTATAAATGTGTAAGTTTGTGAGGATGGATGAAAATCGATCACAATCATTCTAAAATTCTTTCCAACATTTACTTTTCTGAAATCTAACAATACAAAACTACAACCATCCCTTAAAGACCGTGTCACAATGATATTTAATAAAGCCCCGCTAACAAAGGGACCGAGCTTTAAGCAATACAGGGGGTGATCGTAAATAAAGACAATTGTCACATATTTTGTGTAACATAATAACAAAACGTTAGGGTCGCGGCAAACTAGGTCGTAACTAACGCACAAAGAATCTGTTTGACTTGGCGAAATTTTAATTTTTATAGCATAGGCATTACGGGTATTTTGAAACGGTGATCGCTATTGAAGGAAGTATTTTAACAATGGTTTTTATACTATATCTTATTTTTATGGTTGCTATAAATATAAAAGCTTTGGATTTAGCGTGGTTTATCGTCAATTTGTATTGTATAAAACGTCTAATAAAATCCGTAATTTATCGGGGGCATTGAAAATACATTATTGGCGTATAATAATGGTCGAATATCCATAAAAAAACACTGAAGTGAGTTAAAGTTTGGAGTAAATAGATAAAGATTAAAGAATTATTTTTATAATTGAACATTTTACGGCAAATTAGTGGAAGCCATCAACAAAAAGTACGATTTTCATTTAAACGGTTACATCTGTCGATAAAAAGTTAACAGTTTAAATTTCGAACATCTACGTTCCACATCAGTCTAAAGCAACCTTTCCGCGTTATTAATGCCATGTTTTATTAAAATCATACAAAATGTTTGCGTCTGCGCGTTTCGAACAAATCGAATGACGCCATTCTCGCCTTTGACGCCAAATTTGTTTCATTATGTGTGTTACGACTTACGTGGGAACTGTGAAGCATAAAAAATATTACGATTTTATGGTATGATAATCTGTTTACATCAGAGGTTGGCTGGGAAGGTAAAAATTTCAAGGTTTGGATGAAAATACGTTTCAAATGAAATATATTTATGTTCGCATCACACAAATATAGGTCCGTCAGTGTACTAGTAACTTAATTATATAATTATACCTTAATTAATTTAAATAGTGTCAAAAACTTTCACATTATTAGACATAAGAAATGCTTACACAAAGCGACATTAAAGAAACTAAATCGCGGGATCAAATCCCGCTATAAACTTTTTTTTTCAAAATTTAATTTTACAAAAACTGTCAGTATTCAAATAGTTTGCAAACTCGTACTAGGCCCCCTGCACTACATGTGTAGTCCATATACAGTCACATATGTAATTACTTAAAGCACGTAACTAATACATAAAGTTCAAAACTAAACATTAACTGACAATATTAAATTACAAAACAGAGGAACTACGCATGTAGTCCACACTCCGTCCGTACTTACCTTCCAACTAATTCCAAACTAACACCAACTCCCCAACTTCGCTATTACCTATACATAATATAATCGACTTGGAAAACGTTACACGTGTCGCTACGAACTTCGAACTTTATACAAATAGTGTAAGTCGAAATCGACTTGACGATTAAGCTAAGTCTTTAATAAGGAAGGTGATAGCCCCTAATCACGAGATAGGGGCCTTCCCTAGGGTGAACACGCTTCTACTAAAAAACGGGAATCAGGAGACACGAAGTTTAATTTTAATTACAAGGAAAGTTTTTTTTTGTGTGGATCGAATGTTTCATCCCTTATGTTTTTATTAATAAATACATACTTGCACTAGTTGCACTGCTCGCGGTAGACTGGTAGAAAATGTAATTTTTATTTGAATTTCTAAGAATTATATTTATTTAAGTGATTGTTTATATATGTTTAACGTTGTTTGTTTATATTTGTATCTATTGTGTACCTAACAATTGCATGTTCTTTTTTTATTGTTATGATATTGTGTTTAATAAATTTTTTTCTTTCTTTCTTTTTTAACCGCTTAAGGGTGGTAATTCCTATAGTCTAAACTCAAGGAATACCTTGTCCTATGTTAGAGTTTTGATTAGAGCTTAAAATCAAATACTAAATTGACAATCTATAAAGTCATAAAAAAATTACATGTAAGTACAAGCTTGACGAGATTATTTCAAACTTAAAATACGTATAATTTACGTCTAAAGCATGTATTTAACGGTTAATTAAACTCTAATTAGGGCGAGTTAACTTGCATTTCGCATTTAAATGAAGCGAGTTCTGAAGCATTACGCTAAGTGCCACGATCGATGTACTTTTAATTTATATTCTTAATGACCTGCGATAATTAATGCGATGCTTAAATAAGCTTGGCAAATAGTCAGAGTATTGTTTGAACAAATAATTGCCAGTGGAGACTAGAAGCATATGCTTGAGCCTCAATTTAGGGACAATCAAGCTTAAATTCTCAATTTTATAAAATTTCCGGTCAAATAAATAAAGCGAAATTAGTTACCAGGACAATTAAATAGGGATAAAATGGATCAAATTAAGACTATAGATAGGTATTACAGCAAAAAAATAATAATTAAAAGAAGCAATTAGTGAACAAACATGAGAAAAATTACACATAAATTAATATCCTCCTTTATTGGATCCCTAGCTGGTTATAAAATCGTTTTTTTTTATATGAAAAAAGGGAGCAAACAATAGTAGTAAAATTGTAGTAAGCAACTAAGCACATTTACTACTCAGGCTTACTCATGTTTCAGTACTACGTATTACTACGTACTAGTATTTCCTTATACCTTCAGTAAAACTTTACTAGCACATACATGGATGATACTCTTACATTTAGGAACTTAGGTATTTTTTGTTTTAATCATCGTAATAAAACGTTAGCAGTAGAAGGTTCCGACCCATCGCCCATTTACTGAAGTAGCATTTTCCTTTGTTTTCCTTTGTACAAGGAAAAGACATAAAAATACCTTTCAGAATAAAAACTACTCGACTTCGCGCTCTAGTCTTTAATACACCTATTTCCTCAACCAAACTTAACTAGAAAAACTAACTGCGCAAATACATTAATGACATCGACATGTAAAATGATGCCCTAGAGTCTCATCTCTATCGCACCATTGAGCTTAATCTTACGCTACAATTACTACGTCTATTTGGTCCAATACCCGTTTGTCAGTATCCTAAATTGCGTACGCCCGTTCGACGTATATTTACTGCGCCCCGGGCGTGGTGTGGCCGAGACGTCTCTATCAATGGCCGAGCTGGGTGAGCAGGCGAGCAGGGTTCCTCGGCGTCGTAAATTAGCGCCCTCTACAATACAGACCGTGGCGGCACCGCGCACCGCAGAATTAACATAATAAAAAGGGAGCATTCATATGCCGCTCGTAAATAAACTTTTATGACCATCGCTCTAATGCGTCGAAAAATGTCGCCGGAGGGAGACCACTACCGACTACCCAAACCGCGCAAACTTTATAACACAAGAATTCACACTCTGCGGTAACCATAATAAAATATTCGCACGGAAAATCCGGACGTTCCTCAACACGTATGCATAGATAACGCGATATAAAAACGACATTAAATTTACGAGCATTGATGTGTACGCACGCGTCAACTCATCAAACATTTTTATGGATATAAATATACTATGTACATTTTTTTCTGGTGCTCACATTAATTTCTTTATTATGCTCCCCATATTTTTATATAAACATGTAATCTTTGGGAGACATTCATGAATACATTTCCTACGATCATAAAAGTGCTCTGTATTCTGAATAAACAAATTACTTTATGCATCGAATCCTTTAGACCCGTATGGTAAAATATACTTGAGAAGCTTGATTTTTTTTGTAATCCTTTCTTTTTAAGCGAACCATTATATAACAGGACACAATACCACCCTAATTTGACGGACGTAGAATCTAAACGTTCGCCATTCCTTCCTATTTCCTACCTTCATAAATCTTTTCATTCACACCGCGCGTATAAAGCGAAGTCCGACGAAATGTAAACTTATGGTAACTCCAGCGTGTATGAGCGATTCGACCGTGGTTTAATGATGTGCCGGCTTTGGCATACACCACGGTAAATAGCTCGGAAAAGATTTTTTCACCAAAAGCCCGGCTCCTTTCGTTTCATTGATAAAATCAACATTGTCACATTTTGCAAAGATTTGGCAATTTCGCTTTGAATTATCGAAGGTAGGGCCGTATTTTTGGACGTAAAAATGGCTTGAACTAGTATGTAAATTGGATACTATGGGCAGTTTTTACTGCTAGGTATAAGACCAAAGACATTCAAATGATCGTAAATCTCTTTGTATAAGACCAAGTCAAAAATATGTAATCCTAGTTATATTATAAATTTGAATGACTGTGAGGATGTGTGGATGGAAATTTTACTCTTTCACGCTAAAACTACTCTATGGATTTTGATGAAACTTTACAGAATCAGACACAGAAAGTTTATTTGTAAAATATAGGTGACTACATTCCGTTGTTACAGTCATAATAAGTTCGCTATGTTTTGCCATATAGGCATCATCATCATCTGCCTAGCCTTTTCCCAAGTATGTTGGGGTCGGCTTCCAGTCTTACCGGATGCAGCTGAATACCAGTGTTTTACATGGAGCGACTGCCATCAGACCTCCACAACCCAGATACTGACTGGGTTACACGATACCCCTTGGTAAGATTGGTTGTCAGACTTTCGGGCTCTGACTACCCGTAACGACTGTCAAAGACCTACAATTGACAGCCGGGGCCAACAGCTTAACGTGCTTTCCGAGGCACGGAGATAATTAATTTATAATTTGCCATATAGGCATACAAATGATAATTTAATAACACAAATGTTAGTTAGCAAACGAGTTAGTATTAAGTAGAGTATTATCGTTTATACAGGAAAATAATACAATCAATTCTACAAATTATCAACATACAACTCGACGCCGCGGGCGGAAAGTAATTTATAAAGACACTGAATACGTTCGAATTTACCTTTAACTTTATCTTTATAAATTACAATCCCAATATCAGATTCGACTCCTTGAAAAAAGTATCAATTTATCAAGTTCGCCTGTAGACTAGGCTCAGGTGTCTCCTTAAGCCTCGATTTGTTTAACATTGTCAGGTTATATAACTTGTGCTAAACGAATTGTGTTACAAACGTTTATCCTTTGTTCATTAAATAACGTCACCATCTCACTTCTTAATTAAAGCTCAAAAGTAAAACACGTCTTTGTTTCAATCACAAGCGAAACTTATTTCATTCCAGACTTGAAGCACACTAACATTAAGACAACGATAAAAATAAATAGAAACGACAGATATTTCTTATAGCGATGCTTAAAAACACAATCGCGTAGAATTTCAATTTCATCTGCGATTTTTTGATATAACAACCTTAAAAGCTTACAACAACAAAAAAAGCGAAAAATGGCGTCGTTAAAGCAAAACCAAAAAACATTTGACACTTTCATTTCTTTGCAAATGAAAAATAAAGAGGCCGCGGAACGCCTGTAGCGAAGTCATTCCTGAACGAATTATGCTCTTAAGTAGATAATAAACGCGGTAATACTGCCGTTTGCGCTGCGACATGCGACACGACGCGTTGCGACTTTGTCGCGTGACAACAGCTTTATACGAATATCGTCGTGCGTAATTACAGCCTGTTGTTTGGTACGCAGTTACGCCTAGACAGTGATACAGTACTCAAGACTCTTTACCGTCGAACAATGCGCACTCCATCATGCAAATAAGTAGTAAAACTTAATGGAAGTTGTTGAAACTAATGCAGGAATCTTGTTTGACCTATTAAATCATTTAACGACACGATATACCATTGCATGGTTGCTACAAAGACATTCTATGTACTGTCACTCACTAGAGGCAATCCGTGAACGAAAAGCCTATGAAGAGCCAATAGAATCGAAAGGTTCTCTCGATCGCTACACTTCCCGTCCCTTTATTTGTATAGTTTTCTTTGTGTGAGCTGCGATCTCAAGAGTTTACGTCTTGACAATGTCGTGACTCGTGATACGTCATACTTAATCTCCCTAAGTTTTGGACCCCTTTTATACGTAACTCTGCTTTCGACGAAGTAATCCGACCGGCACAAAGGGCATAATATGTTACATCGAGCAATCGTTTTTACATAACAATGCCAGCAAACCGGCCGACTTCCAGCATGCAGCATACAAATCACATGGCCCCGGAACTGCATACCAGCGCCCAATTATTTGACGAACAATGCCGTGTTGATTTACTATCTGTCCATGTACAGTGGTGCGACTTGTGTGTAGGGTTGTCAAGCTTTGATCTATTCTACGACTCTGTATCTGCGTTAGAGATTGATGATAAACGCCTGCATTCTCCAAAATTGGTCAGAATATACCTATTTGTACATATCGATTGTCTCGTGCTATTACGCTACCTTTGTTACTGAGATATTACATGCATTAAATCCCCCATTCCTCTTAGGATGGGGACTTTCTGTTGGCGCGTTCTCGTGGCAACAACAGGCCTGCGTGTATGTGGGTCGGAGTTGAGATAAGGGGTCGCTTTGTTCCCCGACGTAAATATAAATTGCGCCATAAATGTCAAATGGACACAATTGCTCAGCTGGCCCGTGATTTTAACCGATTACAGTGGGTTCCTAACTGCGAGTTTAAAGCGAGGCGTGGAGAAAGTATTTTGTTTGAAATCTGCGGATGGATGGCGACATTACAAGTATGATAGCTTGGTCTGTGTAAGCGAGATGTTTAATCGAGTGTGAGGCGCTCGGTGCGGCCGCGTCGCGTCGCGGTCCGCTAGTCGCTGTTAACGTATTAAGTGCTGCTCTGAATCGCTTTTGTTCAGATTTCAGCAGATTTTTTGCAAAAAACGAATGAACAGTTTCAATATTGACCAATGTATAAAATTGAAAACAGAGATAGAAATAAAATTCAAAATTTGTTCCATTTATCTTTAACCAAAAAGGTCCTCTCGGAACTGGAAAAGCGAGTTGGAATTTTGTAATTTCACTAAAATGCGAAAGCTGTACATTCTGAGCTTTGCAAAATAAAATAAAATCATCATTCTGCTAATACCGTCGGAACAAAGACGCCAACGAACCAATTACTAACAATCTCCGTCACAAGATGTCGCTACACGCTTGCTATCTATAAAAGCCATACATTTTTCGAAGCAGAAATGCAAGGAATTTTTTGGAAGCAATCCGGTCGCTTCGGACGAGCGAAACGATGCGACAAATATAAAAAAAGGGGACGTGGCAAATATATCTGTGTTCAAAGGAATTTTTGTAGAAGAACGTCTTAATAAACGATATTGGACTGTTTTAGAAATAATTTTTCTCGACTCGTATTGTTCTTGAACTGAAAAGTAAGTAACAATAACCATTAAGGCTAGACTACTTAGCTTAATGATTTTGAAAATTGATAATTTTAGGAACCCATTTGGAGCGTAGTTTACAAGTTTCCGTTTCTATAGGTAGGTACGTGAAAGGTTAAAATAGTAGTAGTTTCATATTTATGACAAGGCTAAACCTTAGCCATAAAATGATCAATAAAGTTAATAATTTTAAGTACTATACCAAATCACTCAGTTGATTAAATGTATTTTATTAAGTATATGGAACGGGCAGTCGTTTATTCATACAAAATTACCGATATTATAAATCTGAAATTGAATTTGTTCGTTAATATATTAAATATTATTTCGGCTTTACTCAATTGATTTCGCGACTTGATTGACGGTTGCCCAACTAATTTCGAACTCAATCGGAGTCCATTTTCAAGAGCGAGTGTTGGTGGACATCTGAACTATTTGTTAATTTGGGAAACCTCAATTTTTTACAGATTTTAAGGAAATTAGACTCTGAGCTGAGTTGAGCGGAGTTGAGTGGCGAAGGCCCCATAAAAGATGATATCTATCGGCTTCCCATAGAATAATCCGAAGAAAAACCAATGACACAGCCAGTAGTGTCCAGCTTACCTCTTACAAAAATTCACCCTTCGCTATTACACTAACCTAACACGAATAAGGACACAAGGACACAAAACTATGTTTCACAAATAAATGAATTTGTTGGCTCGTTGGTCTAGTGGTAGCAAGCGCGACTGCTGAGCACGAGGTCCTGGGTTCGATCCCAGGGTCGGGCAAAGTGTTATAGGGTTTTTCCATTAGGAAATTCTCAGTAGCAGCACGGAGTCTGGAATTGTGCCCGGTTAATGGCAATAGGCTCGCCCCCTATTACATGGGACTTACGAGTATAACAAAGCCGGCGAAACGTGGGTGTACTGCACACCTCTGCCTACCCCTTCTGGGGAATACAGGCGTGAGTCTATAAATAAATAAAAAAAATGAATTTGAAACATTATTTTCGACGCGAAAATTACAAGCATCATCTTATTGCTTTCTGCTATATCTTAACCGCTAAGGTATCTCCTAAATAGCTTACATTACTTCAATAACCGAAGAAACTCTACCAACTAAATCACATAACCGGACAATAACTTAAAATTATTTGCGTAAACAAAAGATCTTGGTTAGATTTAAACCGTTGCCAACTAATATATCAAAAAGTTTTAACTGCTGGTAAAAATTATGAGTAAGTCCCACGATATATTATAGTTGAACTTATCTTGTGGATAAACGATTCATGTGATATATTATCGGCAGTTGTTGAAAATCTTTGTGTTTGCTAGATACCGCGTT
Source organism: Protodeltote pygarga (assembly GCA_936450705.2). Classification (NCBI taxonomy): domain Eukaryota; kingdom Metazoa; phylum Arthropoda; class Insecta; order Lepidoptera; family Noctuidae; genus Protodeltote; species Protodeltote pygarga. The sequence continues at coordinate 1,837,829 of OW388257.2, read as the reverse complement.
AACGAGGATGCGATGACTGTCTGCAGAACTGATCGGGTGTGGTCTAAAGTACGAACTGGGAGCGAGGAGAGAATATAAGTTTCCGACGATGAAAGAAAGGGAATTAGATTTATTAATAGTTCTTCATTTTACTTTTAAAAAAACAACCAACGGAGAGTGGTTCTGCTAATGTCTATTAATCGTTAGCGTACCCAAGTAGACCGTTGCAAACACAATTTGGCAAAGTCTCATCACAGATCCGTCCCTGACCGAATGTGAAAGCAGTGCTCAAGATCAGACTACGTCCTATCTGCTAGAGAATCCCAAACCACCTGCACCCTTCACGACCTGAGGAACGCTACTGATGCCACGATCAAAGTTGCTACCTACTGGGCGCAAAATAATTCTTCTTCTTTATCGTATGGTTGATTAACAGTCAGTCAGTCAGGGTTTAAAACTCTGACATGGCTTTACACACCGTTAAAAGTAATCAGTAATCAGGTGTGCTGGTTCCTCATGTTTTCTCCAAATAATTTAGGATAGTATTTTTAGTAGCAGATATGTATGTACCATCGAAATAAAAAGAAGAGTGCCATCCGCTAGCACCTCTCAATTCCCCCACACTCCTAGCGCCAGAGTATAGTCCGGTCATCAGTTGCAGCGACTCGAAGCGAACTAGGAACTTTGCGCGATTACAATCAATTATGTACACGCGGTCTGTTACTCCGACCTCTGGAGTACTTTCAACTAAAGCTGTTTGGATCAGAAGCCTTTGTTTAAAAGGGTTCAGAATAGACCGTGTTGTCGTGTTGGCTATAGATTGTTTTTTTGTATGTTAGCGACATGAAATACATGTACTTTTCCCTTCGCGACTCGAACACGTGATTAAAGTTTTAAAATAGGTATTAATCGCGTTATTATTTAAGTGCGGGTATTTGGAAAAACTGCTAGCGGTCGGCGGTGAACTTGCATCACTTCAGTTGCACTGTGACCACGGCTGATGCAACACGGCCGAAACGTTGTTAAAAATATTTAGGGTAAGATAGCGTACTCGATTTAAATCTTATATTTAAATGCAACTCTACGCTAATTTCCTCCTAGATGAAGACGAAATTAGGTACTCAACATTAGACATTAATTAACAACAATTTAGAAATAATAATCAACTCAACATTAATTAGAAATAGGTAACTCAACATTTGAAGTTTTGTTACAACCACAAAAATATTCTTTATTGCTGAAAATAGGTAGTTACTTACAAGGTTTTTCACAAATAAAAGTCGCGTAAAGCGGTGTGCGATGCGTCCAAAGCGAGCTAAACACGTGCAGTTTTAATTGACAGTTTGAAGAGCTCAGTTTTTACTACACACCTTACGATTCAACTGAACAGTTTTTACTGTCAATTAAAACTGCTCGTGTGTAGCCAGCTTAAGACAGTAATGAAGTATGAACTGACATAAAGTACTCCAGTCATTAAGCAACATCACTTAACAATACTGAGCACTTATTTAACGAGTTAGAATTTGTCTTTCTCCGCAACTAAGCGGTTTCATAAGTCATCAATAACATTTGACAGGGCGACTTCAAAACTTAAGACGTGGCTGTGACAAACGACGTCCATAAGTCAGCCATTGTCTGAAGCAAGATGAGAACGCCATGATCCGATTAAAGAACCTTTTATTTATTGAAATAAGTCGCTTTGTTTTATGTTCTACGAGACTGGAACGTGTAACGTGTTTTAATTTGAAAGAAACAACGTTTTAGAAGATTGTGTGATCGTGGGATTGAGACAAGGAAGTTAAATAGTGGTGCTGGTATGACGCAGTTGTGCTTATTATTGTGTGCCTTGTGGTTTTCGGCTTAAGAATAGAACGACCCCTACTAGTCCCGCGGGATGGACAGCAGCATCCTTCTGTTTAACAGTAATTATCTGCTACTGCGATCTCAACCCGCTTGCCCAACGTGGTGATTATGTGCAAAGCCAAATACCTCCAATGAGCGCATAATAGTGGCGCGCATTGGGAGAGGCTTATGTTCAGCAGTGGACTAATACAGGCTGATGATGATGAGGATGCTACTTATTATTTGTGATTGGTAATTATTTCGATTTCGGAATGAGTGTTTAATGCAACTAAATAAATGTAGAGTCTACATTTTTTATTGATGTTAACTTCACAATTTATGGTTAGTAGAAGCAAAATAGTAAACGAAACGTTGGTTTATAGGTTACATTATATATTTTCTGTAAAACATTAGTGAACTAATTTCCACTGCCACAGCTTTGCGCAGGCAATCGCTCACGACTTACAAATTGCCTAATCAACCAGCTGACATAGTCTCACAGAAAAAACCGAGCAAAAACCCATTTCAGACGGAGACATTTAATCGACAATTTGAGTCACTTCTAAAGAACCACCCCAAAAGGGTTTATTATAGGTAATTACTCGACCGCTCTTAATGTGGTTATGAAAAGAGGATAGCAAGGGAATTTTTAGACAATTTTACCAAAGTATTGTAAGGTGAATTACATGAGCACGACTTGCGACGGCGAATCTAAATTAACAAGGATGACTGCGTTCGAAAGGAGGTCTGCTGGGTTTCCCATACGTAAATTAAATTTATCCTACAATCTAGCAGCTTTACATAATATTTAGCAGTAATAGCTTAGAGGGATGACCGTTGGTCTGCCAAATCAAAGGTTTTAGGTTTGAAACCCAATCACACACCTCTAACTTTTCAGATTTATGTGCGTATTCGAAATTAATTATCACTTGCTAAAAATGATGAAGGAAAACATCGTGAGGAAACCTGTAACTGTCGCGCAACAGTCTAACTTCGGAAAGACAGAGATGGCAACATCTCTTAGCTGAAGCCTATAACTATCACAATAAACAATAAACCAGCCTGTAACTATCCCACTGTAGGGTAAGGCCTCTTTACATAAAGTGAAGGACCGAGCATTAATCACCACGCTAGCTCACTGTTGGCGATTTTAGACAATTAAGTCAGGTTTCCTTACGATGTTTTTCTTCACCGTTAGTCAGAGGTGTCTTAGATTAACTAAGAAAGAACATAATTATGACATAGAAAAAAAACACATTGGTACATGCCAGGTTCGATTCCACACCCACGTAACCAATGCGCAACACAACATTAAAAAAATCCCATCTACCTAATTTCTAAACAACAAAACTTTACTAAGCAGAATAATAAATGCTGCAATTCTTTTCATACAAAAAATATTCAGAACAAGCTCACATCAGTTCATATTCTTACAACCCACGTTGTAAGTACGTAATTACGCAAAACGACAGATAACTACATACTGCTGATACTAACAACGGTCGAGTCGTTAAGACAATCGCCTCGCATCGCTGCCGCTGTACTAATAGCCTATTACTTTAATCTCGTCGAGTCGATAGTGTGTAGACGCCCTTAGCATCGTTATTCTGAAGGAATCAATTCTGAAGAGACAGTGTAGAATGTAATAAAGCTGTTTTAGAAAATAAAATTGTATTTTGTTAAGGGTTGAGAGAAATGTAGAAAATGATGAGATTGTTTTGATAGAAATATGTTTCCTAATAATTGAATTGTTTGAGTATGGGAATGATTGGTTGTTATAAAATACACTGAATTGTTTTTAAGAAAAATATGTTTTGTTTTAAATTTAAAACTAACAAGCAAAGATATTTATTTTACTTTTGTTAGCAGACAAGAAAATTATTTACATTTCTTTATTTTTTTAACGTAATTTTCTTCTATTTCGTATGTATTTTGAATCTGTCAATCATACAAATATTTGTTTCATACGGGAATGGAAACTGCAAATTTTTGCGCAGCTGAACAATCGCATAGTCACTGCGCCAATGGTGTTATAAAAATAAAGTTCTCTACAAAAAAACAGTGATCTAAATCACAGTGAAACACTTAAATCCATTCAGATTGACCACAGATTAAACAATATACATTTGGATTTAGTAAATGCACATTTCACAATAAACAAATAAATTACTCGACTTCGAATTATCGTAAATATCGTTACGAGATTAAGAAAATATAAAAAAAAGAATTTTAATCACTTAATGCGATGTTTTTATTTGAGTTTTAAAATGTTGTGCATGACTTTGACAGAGACAAGCTAAAATATCGAAGAGATTAGCTGCAAGTCATGACACTCGTAAACAATGTATTTATAGATCTTTTTTTAAAATACACATTAGGTGAACATTTTTTAAAACATATCGTATAGTTTTTCTGTCTGAGGTACTTAGAATTTGTATTTATTTCTAAGGGGATAATAATTCTGGAACTACTAAAGCGATTCAAAAAATTCTTTGACCATCTCTGAATAAATGACGATTTGCTAATTAGACGTTCTGCGATATAGACCATCTGATAGTTGGACGTTTTGCTACATGGACCTTTTGCTATTTAGACTTATTACTCATTGGACGTTTTGCGCTGTTGGACATTTTGCTACTTAGACCTTCTGATCAGGAGCGCTCTGAATAAAATAAAATAAATTTTATTTCAGAAAAACTGCAGACATCGTCACGAACAGATGCTAGTTTAAAGCAATTATTATGGCGCGGACACTAGGTAATCTGCTATCTCGCTCACACATTAATATAAATCAATTAATATAGTTATGAAAAATCGCAACAAACCAAGTTATAGAGGACATTAAATGAATACAGTATACATACACACATATAATGAGTATACATAGGGCATATAATGCGGAATAAGTTTCCATACATAGCTTCAAATAAATTTTTATTTTTAATTATGTTTATTCAATGTGTGAGCGAGATAGAAGAGAGGTGCGCCGTAAAGAAAATTAGCAGAAAATAAGTAGAAAAAAATCAATAATAAGCGTTAAGAATTTCCAATAAAATTGCTACCATGTGGTGCTGACGACTTTTCTATACCTACAACTGAACTTCAATACACAAGATCAAACCAAAGTGTACAGTGTACACTGTCCCAAACAGAAGCACGTAACATACCACGAGGAAAAACAACAAGCAAATACGTTACATCGTCTGAATTCTAATGCGGTTACAACCAAACCCAATATTGTTCACCCCTGAACGCAAAAGAACAAAATTTAAATTTTTAATAGCACACAAGAGCGCCCCTGTCGGTAATTTTTCCGCAAATGACTTGCAAATAATGATCATTTGTTCGGAAAACGGTATACTAACTTGAAGCTACTAAAATGTTGGCTAATAAACAGGCCTCGACAAGGAGTTTAGATGCACAGTCATCTTGCAGGAGTGGGTTCCGACAAATTGTAATAATTGCAAAATTAATGAATTTATTTTTTCCGGGTTTGGTGTTTTTGCATTGTGAAATGTGAGTCTGTAAGTAGGTACCCATGATACAAGAAAAAAAAACTTTTGATGAATAGTTTAAAAAAAAAATATTTTTTTTTTGTTTTGCATAAATTATATGTATTACCTTGAGTCTGCCTGCGACCACGAGTGCTGCAAAGTACTCGAAACGTCAGGATTGTATTATCAAAATAAAAACGCGAATTATATCCGTTAAAAGTTGTTTCATTATGTTGAGTGTTCCTTGACCTTTTTTTCGCAGAAGGGGAAATGCGCCTTAAGCATACCGTCCCGCTATAAAATAGATACCTAGTTAATAAATAGTTAAAATATTTGATAAGCCTATATATTTCAACTATGTCTTCCTTCTGCGATCTGCCTTTGCCATATACTCCCACAATTGGGCAAAGCCACAAATCCAGATGAAAGATAAAAGGTCCATATTGTTTTAAACTATTAATTAAAGTAATAGTCAAGTTTGTAACGTAATTTTTACCGGCAATAATCTCTCTTTAAATACAAGGTTTTCAAATTATTATTTTTAATATTTTTTATAATTTAAGTCTTATGTGAGAACAATGTGAGTCGACTTTTCAAAAAACTTAGAAGCCTAAACATATCTACAATTATCCATTATCAGCCTAAATGTCATTATTATAATAGGCAATGCTTGTTATTAACTTACTGACTTATATAAAGGTAGGATAGCAACAAGCTACCGGAAAATTCTTTTATATTCAGTCAACGACCATAAACTTCAACTTTTCATTCAAATAAAACCCTTTCAGACACCATGAAAAATGTTTTCTTTTACAAAATATTTTAGACTTAGCTACAACAACCTCTTTGCACAGTAGAATAAACATACAGTAAGGAAACTACGTACAAACGCTCGAAACAGCACACTCACATACACATGCGCAATATTGCGTAACGACGAGACTCCCGAAGCGAACATCGCAGTACTCGCCGTACCATCGCGTCGTTGCGCATGCTTGTGTAAGTGTCCTGGTTTCGAGCGTTTGTAATAATAATAGAGTATCCTCCTGACCGAATTTCGGTCACAGCGGCCAATCTTAACGCAGATTAACCAATTACGCAAGAGATATTATAGTGCACAAGTGTGTGCGTAAAACACAGGTGCACTCTCTATTCCCTCGCTCTCATGGTCCGGCCTTCGGACACGATCGGAGAGAGATCAGGCGCAGGGCCAACGGCTTTACGAGGCACGGAGTTAGTGATAATCACTACATAGTATAAAACAAAGTCGCTTCCCGCGTCTGTCTGTCCCTATATATGCTTAGCTCTTTAAAACTACGCAACGGATTTTGATGCGGTTTTTTTAATAGATAGAGTGATTCAAGAGGAAGGTTTATGTGTATAATACACGCATATTAGAGCGTCCTCGGGTGGTTCTAGTAAATCTATAGTCCTCGAAAGGACGTCTATACAAACAAGGGTGCGTAACCGTGTGAAGCCGGGGCGGGTCGCTAGTTAATTTAAAAAACGCACATAACTTACGAAAAGTCAGAGGTGCGTGCCTTGGGTTCGAACCCGATACCTCTGACTTGCCAGTCAACGGTCACAACCACTAGCTATTACGACTCTAAATTTGTACGTTAGCGTTTGTACGTAGTTTCCTTACTGTATGTTTATTATACTGTGCCCTTTGCAATGTCAATTCTGGTTTCAACAATAAAGTGTAACCTTTTTCACCAAGGTCGGGTAACAACGACCCGCTATTGTTACGGAACCAACCCTCTAGTACTTACTATGATAATTTATTTCACTGTTAATTGTTTTTCATAGATTTTGTGCTTTTAACTTTTATTAATTTTTGTTTTGATTACTTTTCTTTGGCAACGAAAGATGGAGGTGAACACTATTACTGATAAATTTGTTTTTATTGTAAAATAATGTTTTAGCGACTTTTAAACTTATCTTCATCTTAACTATTCGATCTATTAAATCTCAAATATTATTAATTCTTTACATGTGATACATAGAACACATGTTAGCTTATTAAATATTATTATGTAAAAAGAATTTGATCGCTAGTTTTAATCACGATCGCTGGTTTCAAATATCAACGGTCATCGACAGTCATAATCAGAGGTCAACGACTTCTAATTAAACTAGATCCACTAACACAAACATACTACAATAAACAATTCCATATTCAAATTTCAAAAACAGAAACAACCGCTTATTAAGACCATCCTTAACCCGCAAATGCTATCAGTAATTCATCAGTTAATGGCGTTTAATTCAGCTATTGGTAGGGAAACAAGCTGTCCGTAGATAATAGAGTGCATGCGACATCCACTCGTAAACTGTTTTGCATCGATCTCTTTGACCCATATCGATGCAGTGGTGGGTAGTCGATGGATGCGGCTTTGAGAGGTTTGTGATTGACAATCAATAAGCTTGAATTGGTTTCGAAATGTGATGGTTTACAATGTTTTTACCTAAAATACTTACATTTGTTTTAGGTAAAAAGTTATTTCAATTCAAGACAGTAAGTCAAAACCTTTTGACAAGCTACAACACAATGCAAGAAAGCACAATGGTAGTTATTTAACAAAAAAAAAAGCCCCAAGAAAAATTGTAATAAAAAAAATAAAAAGCTTTAGATTTCGTTTCTAATTTCTAAGCGTTTAAGAAATGTTACAGAAAATAAAAATATGTGAGTGCCTGTCTGCTGTGCTAAAATAGGTATCAAGCTGAGCATGTGCCAGACAACAATGCCAGACGCAGAACTTCAAATAGATCCTTTTGTATATGATCCTTTTGCAGATTCAAAAAGCGTCAAACGCCATTAAACCCCAGCTGTCATCATTTGCCTAACCCACGAACGTATGTCCTCAAAATGTATAGCCGTATCTAGAAACACTAAGTCTGCCGTAATCAACCGGCGCGACGTCCGTATGATAAGCACGGTTGATGAATAATAAAAGCGGCCTTTAGAACGCAACCAGCTATCAATTGTCTCATAAATATTAACTAAAGCAATACAAGACTACCCTCTGTGCCTTAATAATGACAAGACTGATAGTGGAAGGAAATGTCATACTTTAGACAGAAGTTACTTTTGCTAGGACCATTTTAGTTTTGAATTTGGAGATACATTGGAGATGTATCTCAACACGATACAGGAAATATACCTGGCCAATCGGGCATCTAGCTAATCGGCTGTTTAGCTCGGCTATAACAATATTAGCAATCGTTTCAGTTCCAGTTATTATTAAAAAATTAAAGATATAAAATTACTTTTTTCAAAATAAAAGAAAAACGTTAATGAAATTGAACGTCGAACACTTAACTTTTTAATTTAAACACCCTCATACACGAAATCGGTACAGGAATTACAATTTTTCGTATTTCGAATTTGGAACGAGGAAAAAGAAGGAACAAAGCAATTACCGTTACAACTTTTATTGCAAGTGAGACGGAAAAGTTACAGATGGCAACCCTACTTACTGTTTTACTATGAATAAATCTATTCACATAGGAAACTGGGGGCACAATAAAGAGATACGTAATTTATGGGACAGAGTAAAAATGTTATTCATGTTGACGCAAGCGCCACTCGGCGTAAATCAAATTCGTAAGTGTAATCGTCTTTGTCAAACGTCTGTCTGGCTGTTACACCGTTTTCTTACAACTTTTGACGACCTAGTCCGTCTTATTAGCAAGTACATATTTGACATCGGCTCTTTCTTTTTATGTGAAAACTAAATTTGCAAATTTCTTTGTTCAGCTATAACTTTCATTGGTCTGGTATGAATAGTAACGTTCAGGAATGAAACAAGTAACTCACATAAAACCAGAATCAAATTTATTTTGTCTGTGATTTACATGATGTAATGTCTCATTCGTATAGTGGAAGGTAGGCAGAAATAATATGTTATGAACGTTGACATAAACAATTTATTTATTTGCGGGTAATAATTTTTAGAACACATTTTTAAATAGGGATGTTGTTATTATATATATATATATATAATAACTAAATATATATATATATTAGTCCACATTTTTATAAAATCTTGGACCCTTATCGCGGAACACTGTCCCTTAAGATACAGGATAATCCTAGTTTAAGAGGCAGAGTTTAACTTATTGTTACAGATTGATATAGCATCAAATGTTTTATATATAGTTCCTTTTCTGTACCTTTTTTGGGAAATAAAGATTATTATTATTATTATTATTTATTATTAGGTACACTTAAATTTAAAAAAAAGAAAAAAGAATTTAAATATTCAAAAAAATAATAAAGTTAAAAGGTTTGAATATAAATGTTGAAGGAAGGTTTGAATATTCTTTGTTAGACAGAGATAATCGAATAGAAGACGTCAGTGTTCTAATGTGGTAGTCAAAGAACTGTCACTTTATACACCCATATGTAAATCCTATTTTGAATTTTAAATAACTTAAAACTACGATGTTAAGCGACTGATTGCTTTTTTTTTCTTCTTTATGGTGATATGATCACTTTTTTAAAATTAGGCAACTACTTACCTTATTGAAAAAATAACAAATAAATAAATCATCTTTTATTTATCAGGAATACACACATAGACTGCATAATAAATTAAAATTGAAATTGAATTGAAAATGAGATTAAGAAATTAAAACACTTAATTTAATGTTTTGACTTAAAACAAAAAGTCATTTAGCTGGAATACTAAACCATACCTATACATATACAGGGTTATTTGTAAAAATATTTTTCTTAGGCATTATACAGCCGTAACATAATAAGTAACATAATTATAATAAAAATTAATAGATGATTAAGCTGTGTTTACATGTCTAAATTCAATCTTAAAGCATAGACGCTATCCAAGCACAAATCAATTAACCCCCCAGCAAACACAAGCACAAACACAGACCAATAAACAACCTCTATCCTTGAAGTCGTCACGAAAACGCAATGAAACACACTACTTACACCAGTATCGACTAGCATCGGTGCCAAATGTCGCTGACTACCCCCCACACGTGCAAGCGCAATAATAGCCGTAATATCAAAGCCGACCGATTTAACGACATGCAATGAAACACGGGCAGCGCAGGGTTAAATGTTAAATGTCCCTATATTGTTTTAACCTTTAAGCAAGCTATTATGTTATCGGTAATTCCCTGTCTGGAAGGGAAGGGTTAAAATTTAAAGTTTTGTGTCGTGTGGAAAGTATTAGTCGGGAAATATTTTTTAATAAATTTAATTTTGTAGTGTAGCTACGTTTCTTTAAAGCATTTACGATAAAGTTTATCGATTCTATTTAAACACTTTTTAAAATTCCAACCAACCAAAAATCACGAATTCTCATTTCAAAATTCAAACATTTAACCAATCAGGGATCGCAAACTTACATCTAAAACGCATCAAACATTCAAGTTAGCCCAACCTACGAGCGCGGTCAAAGTCGACCACAAAATAAAAAAACCCGCAGAGACTGAGCTTTTAAAAGAAAACACCAGTTGTTAGGTGACCGCTTGCCGATCGCGATAGCCGTCGACGACATTGTGGGGGATTTATCGCTAGCCACACTGCACACTTAAGTCCCTACCCGGGAGCTAAAAAGGAAAGTTTAAAGTCCGCGCAGCCGTCGTAGGGTTAAAAGGCCGCTCGTGTTGTATGTGTTTTTATGTTACTTGCCTGTGATTGGAAAAAAATGTTTGAGGGATTTATACAGGGTGTGTTTTAAGTAGAGCGAAAACTTTGAAGGATGACGTTTCATGACCCTTTATAAAAACTTGTGCTTATTTCAATCCTACATTAATATTTCCATACAATTTGGCAAACAATTCGCTTTGTGCTAAAGTAAGCGCTAAGCGCTCGATTGCGTCCCCTTACTCTCAAACTTAACTTCAGAGACACACTTATAGCAATCAAATAACACCCCATATAGCAAGCGCGCCTCAATGCCGACGCATTACTAAGATAATTGCCATGATAACACAGATCCGCGTATCAGTGTCAACCAACTGCCAAATATTAAAGATGGCGAGATTGCACGATGAACGGTTCGGGGCTTGGCATGGCCGCAAAGGAGCTAGGGATGATTCTTTGAAAACGAATATCGTTTTGAAAGAGGGCTAAAACTAGCAGTTTTCATAAACAGTTTCAACCCCGAGCGTCTAGATATAAAAGGTGTCTTCACTTCATGATTAGATTCAATACAATGGTATTAAAAATAATAAATTTGCACATCACTGCGCCGGAAGTCGAAAAATCATGTGCTGAAAATCAAGTCTTGAATTTCAAATCTGACGCAATGAGGATATTAAGAAAACCTGTTGAGACACACAGACACAGTAGCCTCAATGTAAATGGTTTTATCATTTAAGTTCCAAACCTAATTCTAAAAAGGTACTTAAAAGGAATAATTTATATATTGTTTTACATACATGTTTACGCACAAGTTTTGTTTCGTAAATGAAAGTATTCAGGCGTACCGTGCCATTGCTTTACCAACTAAGCCACCTAGTCCTACCTGCTCCAGTCAAAACTTTCTTATTAAATATTTTAAAAGGCTTCGGTAGCCTAATAATGTCTGGGAAAAGAGTCAAGCACAAGCGATGAATTCTATTTTTATGAAAGTAGAGGATGTCAGGCTTATTTGTATTGAAGTTTTACCTGTTTTAAAAAAAAATCCTCCTGTATACTTATAATTGACAGCATACAAACGGTTTTAAAGAAAAATCGGACTTATTTTTATAGAGACAAGGTGCTTATTAATTACCATTAATATAATGTTGACTATGTCCACACTGAGTCCAGTCATCAAAAAACTGCCTTTATCTAATAAATTGGTAATTACCATCTAATGGTTAGGTAAATGTGGGTAGGAAAATATTTACGAACGTGACGTAAACCAATGAAAAATGCGCTTAAATCAACACAAACGCTTACGTTACCGACCAAACCCTATTTCAGGCAAAACTATTTTTTCCTTTTTTACAGTCTGCTAGTTCATCTGTATGTCACTATCGGATATCATCTCTATCCAGCAGAATACCAGAGTCTGAAATTGCCAACATGCGTGCTAGCGGTGATTAATATTCAATCTTTCTATGTATGAGAAGAAACGTATTGTCCTATAGTGGGTCAATTATGGGCTGATGTCAAAAATGAATGGATATTGTCGTAATCCAAATTGCAAGCTTATACTTCAAATTTCCGGTAGAATAATAAAAAAAAACATTTCCCGACTCGATGGAAACCAAACCATACAACGTTCAACTCATAATACAAACCAACCATGAATGTAATTAAATCAACGCGCGAAATAATCCGTCAAGTGGATTAGAATGCAGCTCGCGTGAGCACAGTTAAAGATTAATAGAAGTAGGTAGCACGCGAGGGTGACGTGGAGTCGGCGACTTCGGCGAGTGATCACGCGAGTGACTCCGCTGATGAGGCGAACGAAGTACCGAAGTTCACCTCTGTTTAATGCTTTCCACTGGGAGAATGGAGTGACAGAGACAGTTATACATTTGTGAAGCCCTTAAGTGACAAAGTTACAGCGACCGTACTGTATTTGCGTAAAACAATTATTTGAAATTTAAAAATATAATTTAAAAGTTGTTATGACACAGTGGTATAATTTTAATTGTAATATTTTATTTTGTTAGTAATCATATTTTATTTTGTTAGAATATTTTATTTTGTTAGTTATATGTGGTTATATTATTTTATTTTGTTAGTTACCGTACCGACAAGTTGACTCTGCCAGATGGATAAGAATTAATAAAACAATTGAATGACGACGAGTTATGTGTGGGGCAGTGCACTGTCAAAGGGTTAATAATGGCGAAGAAAAACAAAAAGGTCTATCAGTCAAGTTCAATCAAAGTCCGAGAGCAAGGGTTACCAATAACATTATTTCACATAACTGTTATAGAACCTCATCTCTTTAAGTTAAAGCTAACCCTAAACAGGGCACGCTTTAGCTACACCGTTAGAATAAAATCGGCCATTAGTTTGAGCATTTGACCGCTGAGGGCCAGTCAGATATGGTCGAATGTGTCGAGATAAGAATAAAACTACTGCTCCTATCTTAACGCCCGTTTAGCTTGAGGGCTATGGAGATTTCCCAAAGGAAATCCACGAAAATCTAGTTTAGGAGAACTTAAGAACGTGTATGGTAAAAGCTTTTTAGCACTTAACCCTTCACGCAACAAATAAACGAAAAATATTGTATCATAATAATAATTAAATACTTTTTTTTCTATCTTTTTTATAGTAACGGTGCGAGTAATTGATGCAAGCAAATACCGGGGGCATCATTGCGTTGCCGACCCTGCACGAGATTTTGGAAGAGAAAGATCTCGGCGCGATTCCACGCAGGCTTGGCTTATTATAAGCCGAGCCGAGCCGAGTCGAGCTTATGGCTCTACCGCCAGCTAAATATTTCGTAATATCATAACACTTGAAACATATTTATTAATTGGAATCACTCGATAAATCGGTGAACGTATACATTCGCATTTAAAATCCACAGAACACTCAACATATGATTGGCACTCGACCTATTTCAGAAAAAAATATGCGGCGTATTCGAAAATTCGCATATTTCACAACGAGATAATATAAAGCTATAGGTAGCACCAACAATACGTATTTAACACAATGATCGACAAACGCTTCCTCAAAAAATATACATTTAGAAGGTGAAGGAACTCGAGGGAGGGAGAAGAAATCTATAAATTTTTAGCGTAGGCCGAGAAATCAGTAGGACATAAATTGTAAAAAGGCGACGTCGAAACGAGCAGAATCGTCAAATGGTGCGGACGAGATACATTTTAGATATAGATAGGGTTGCCAACCGCTGGAAACTTGATAAACTAGCTGCGGATAAAAGGAATCCAGTTTCTTTAATATTGAACCTCTGAAGTTTTTGTGATTTAAATAAAATGTGTCGCTGGGAAATTCTTTTCATTTCCCAGCTCAAGTAATATCGCACACGAATGAAATTGAAGTCGGTAAGCATCTTCGCTTGCTTTAAATATACAATTTTGTAACCCAAATAACTCATGTCATGTCCGAATCACCCAAAAAATATAAGCATCTAAAAATAAGGTAAAAACCACAGATAGGCAGCCAAGATCCCCCTTTTCCTGAAGGAAATTAATTCAGTCACAAATAAATTAAAAATAATCTCATTCAGATAATCTTGTTCGGCGGCAACCCTGGGCCGAATGGTAGTGAAACGCGCGATGCTCGGAAACTCGGCAATGTAGGCACTACAGAGATTTATGTTTGAATCTGGTTACCGGTAATACAACCTCGTTATGCACTACTATGAACCACAAAATTATATTTATAATGAATAACGTGTAATAATAACACTTTATGTTTTAAATTGTGTTGTTGTTAGACTTTAGAAGGAAGAAAACCGGTCTTGAGGTAAGATAGCATTATAATTAATAATTATGTATAAAGATTGTAAGTCAGAAGCCTAGATAAACTGTTCTTGGCTGAGGTTCGATCAGCCATTTAAAATTTGTCTCAAAGGGTTTATTGATATTTTCAAATATTTAAATGTATGTTTACACTGCTTCAAAAAGCACAAAGCATCAAGCTTTACAAAACCAGTATAAACTGACCTCGCATTTATAGGCTCTTCGTACAAAAAGATGTCAGCTTGTACTGGAAACATATAGGTTGATGTGTAGCCGTGTGTGCATAGGAAAAATATCTAACGATTTTTTCAAACATGCAGATTTATAAATGCAGAAATATTACAAGATAATTTTATAAGTCTTTTCCAGCTTCTGTCTGTGTTTAAGTGAGGAATCTAGTGCACCCTGACTCGGTTAGGTTAGTTCCGAAGCGAATGACGTGGGCTAAGCGCTAGTTGTTAGGTTTTTTAGACCAAGAACACGAACGGAACCCCACGAAGCGAGGCTCCGTCGACTCTGTCTTCAAAGTCTAACGTATCTTGTCAAAATGTCTTATCAAATAGTCAATCATGTCTTAGCAAAATAGTGTCAAAGTTTCATAATTGTTGAAGTGGTGATAATGCCTTAATTCCATGACGTCGCAACATTATCTGTCAAATAATAGTTTGTCAATGTGATGTTTTTGAACGGAGCTTTATTGTTGTAGAAACAAAACCTTCTCATTTTGGAAATCGGTTAAAAAACACACTGTTGAACAAAACTCTTTCAGAACAATCAGTTTTGTAGTTTCTTTTTATCCTGAAATTCAATAAGCGAAAGGTTGTACGTCTCGAAACTAATCCCAGTATTAATAGCGGGCTGACAAGGTATCTTCATGTCTTAAACGCATCGTAACTCAATGTAAGCTGATAACTGTGTGTTATCTAGCAAGTGGCATGTTGTGTTTTGTTATCAGTAGGGTGAGTAACACAATACAAAGTGGATACTTAGTTGTTAAAGTCTATATGGACAAGGATTTATGGATACAGGATGCTTTGATGATCTACGAGTAAGTAGGACAGAGTAGGCTGTTGAGTCAGACCTTTATCTGTAACAGGAAGTCGTTTTTTAATGACTTTTACAGTTTTATTACAAATAGTTTTTAATAAAAGAAGGAAAGTAAAATTCTGAAATCAAAATTAAAAGGAAATATTTAATTCGCACCCCAAACACACTTAATAATTGATAAATCCTATTGTGTTCCATTTCTCGATCTTTGAATAATTAATTAATAGTCTAGGTACTTTTAATCGGAAAATACTTCGTGATATCTTGAGTTATGATCTATAGAATCAAATCACGGTATAATTTTAACCACGAGAGCAAAGTCGAAAGAGCCGCTAAAGCATCAAGCATAGACATCAGCGAAAGAAATCAAAGGACAGCGAAGTATATCGAAGGAAAGCGAAGGATATCTAAGGACAGCGAAGGATATCGAAGGACAGCGAAGGATATCGAAGGACAATAATAACCTTTAGGACACTGACTCATTAACGCCATTATAATGATAACGATTTAATACCTTTGTTTTCGTCCTAAGATTATATTACTAGAATCATAATACCTATAATGGTGCTAATTATCTTGTATACAGTTAAATTTTGACCCCTATCTCTCCTTTTATCAGAGATTAGTAGAGGATAAAAGATTCTTTGACCTAAAAAATTGAGTTTTGGAGACCGTATTTTCGTCAAGAACTTAGCCGTTGACGATATAGATTCTAGGCCTAGACTTACGTTTGTAAAGGCGATTGTGGATGCAGTTGCAGACAAACATACCTGTAACAAGTAATATAGGTAATTAAAACATTGTTCATAAAAATAAGACTTACAATAAGATAAAAAACTAGTGTTTAAGATAACACAGAGTCTAAAGAAATCATTCAAATTGGTCAATTAATGACAAAGTAGGAATTTTAAAATTGTTGGCTAGACAGAGAACAGATAGCACATAATAGAAATGACGTCATTACTACGTAACGCCGATCGAACTTCGCAGAAAGTAGATAGGGATTACCCTCTCCAGAAATTTTGAGAGCTTACAACTTTGGCATTAATACTTATTAATGAACCAATTTTAATATTTTTTTCAGATTTTATAGTATACATTATTAAGCTTTCTTGATGACGATATCAAATGTATACCTTTTATACAATAATCATTGTTGAGTATCCGATATTTCGGCACTGTTACAAGCGCCATCCAGTTAATTGTACTAAAGTTAGAACCAAGCATTTAAACCACCAGTATCCATAGTAAGTCTGTCAAGATTTCTAATAAAAGCCAATGTAAATACCTACGCTTTGCATTCGAACCTACGACCTTTATATTAACAATCTATCGGTCACACCGCTAGGTTGCATAAGACTCTAGCTATCAGAAGATCACAATGAACTTTTAAAATTTTCAACTTATATAATGTAGAGCCTCTTTCCTTCCCTTGCGCTCCTCCAACAAAGAAAAAGATCGCTTTTTTTCTCGAAAGCTTTATTTATTATTCAAACATTTCAGCAGCCTCTGAATTATCTATAAGCGGACTTAATCAGTGTTTACAAAACTTCTGTTTCAATTAATTAAATTTTATCAAAATATTTTCTTAAAAGTGTTTTTTTTTACTTGATATACGTACATAGTATTAGTACTGTACTGTATTGGTCCCAATTGTCCCATTGCAGGGCAAAGGCTCAAGACATGGAATTGGCGTTTTGGAAATTTCAGACTATTAAGTCCAGGTTTTGTCACGATCTTCCTTCACTGTTAGAAAGTACTGTAAAAAAAAATGCATATGATATATTCATAGTAGTCACTACATGCGCACAAGTACTCAGTTAACGTTAGTTGTAACCAAATAAAGGTAAATCCAAAATCAAAAAATAAGCGATAAAAGATTAATCTAACATGACTTCATGACATCCAAAAGTTGTCAGTTCGAACCGTTATGTTCTGGTTAGAAATAGACAGGAATATGTTGAGAAGCCAACCTTCAAATATTTAGAAGAAGCTAGAAGATTTTTTAGTCATACTAGTGATGAAGTATTATGTCGATAAAGCTCTTCTACAACGCAGAACATTCAAATAATCTTAAGATTAAACTACCTAATATACACTGTATAGAAAGCAAACATAAACCTACTCAAAACGGTTCTAATAACATAGATACAGTAATACACGCAGCTTATCGATCTCAACATGAGATAATATTTACGAATATTGTCGCAACCTGTGCCAAGGAGTGAACGGTGCAATAAAAATAACAGCCTGAGGTGCGTCAGTGACATGTAGAAATGGAGACGGGACGCCATTTACACCGTAGCGTATCATTAGAAAAAAATAGTAAAATTCTCAATATTTCACAGTTTCTGGTCTGAAAAATATGAAGTGACAGCGTTGCCTCCTAAATGATAAAATGACGTAACCATCGCCTATACGATGAGATGGGTGGAAAGGTGATATATAAATCTAAAAGGAAACATTGTCGAGGACAGTAAAACGTAGTAGCAGAAATGAAAATATATTTTTCAGCTAAGGACTAGTTTTTTATAAGGCTGGTAATCAATATGGGAAACTTAAAATAATTATATATTTCACTACGGCATACGTCAACTTACTAGTCATATAAAGTCAATATTTATTATTAATTCTATATTCAATTAAGTATTTTACCTACAGCCAAAGTCTTGTTATTGTTGTAACGAAGTAAACAATTTATTTGCACAGTTGGAACAATATAAAATTAATTTGCGTAACAAAAAACTTATGGTGACTACTTACTTTATTCTATTTATTTCAATAATGATAATTTTATCGACACAATAAAAAAATATTTTACAAATAAAATTAAATACCAACTGCTTTTTCTATCTTTAGATATTTAATTATTTTCTAGACTAACTGATACAACCAGTACAGATAAAGATTCAAACAAGTTTCTTAAGCCCAAATCCAATCCATGCGGTGTGACAGAGGCTCAGATAACATCGCACACTGGCATTGTGCGCGTCGCGGCCTGCCAAATTATTAACATAAACACCATGCGATGCCCACTGCATTCGTACCACCGTTATTGACTGTCGCAATTTTGTTCTTGGCGAACATACGCTCCAATTTAGAATACTATACATATTTTATCAAGATTAGTTACTTTAAGGAATTTGTGTGTCTATTCGCTAGATGGAATTTACGGATAAAAGATTCGTGCGAAATGAGGTCGGATTTTTCGACGACAAATCTCATTTTCGAGTCTCTTTTTTCGACACATTGAAAAGGTTTCGTTTATATGAAAAACGTCACTTATCTTTGTTGAAAAGGAAATTAGAATGGTTTATTGATGCAGGACAACTCTTAAATATTTGGAAAACTTTATTTTAAATATTATTACATGTCTATTCGATAGACCGATTCGATTCGATTCCATTGACCGTGGTTACGAAAAGACTGCGAATAGACCCAAAATATTTAAATCATGATTCCAATTCGCAAGTCTAAAAACTTCTATTTGAAAAACTAGTTCTTTATTATGTAAATTATTCCATTTTTATAAGATTTCTCTCGTACAAATCTCGCCTGGGAAACGTTGCACACTAAAATCAATAGTTACCCCCGTCACTAAGGAAACCCGTGATTTTTCACATACATTATGCAAAAACCGACTGGAAAGTGTTCGTAAATAATAAAATTCAAAATGTAATGATCGATCGATGGCCACTATTGGGGTGGAGCTATTGGGGGAGGCTTCCCCATCATTGTATGCACTTACATGGCATGTCTGTTACAATTTTACAATGGATTTTCCCTCAAGTATGGATGTTTGAATTTAAATTCACTTTGTTAGCTTTTAACGGTATATTTCTTTGAAGATGATTGGCTGGTTGCGTTTAGTAATTGAAAAGTGGTATAGAATATTTAGAATATGTTTTATTGGCTGCCTAGCATGGCTGGCTAGCATGGCTTCCAAGATTTTACTTATACCTACATTATAATTAATTAGAAACTTGATCATTTTCATCATTAACATCTGCTTAGTTTCGGCAAATTAAAAAATTGGTCCTTTGATCCAATACGATGTATTTATCATTCATAAATACTAATGATGAAATTCATAAATTCTTTCTCAGTCTAAGGAAACTTTACCTACAATAAAAAGGGAAATAGCTTCAGTTATTAAAACCTCTGTAGCATGACAAATACCTAGTAACTGTTTTTCATTACACAGACCACGTAAAAGTAAACCATCCATTCCATCCATCCAAACCGTCCATTTCCCTTTAAGGCAATATACGCGTAAACTGACACACACAAAAGCGAAGAATAAAATAAGTTTTTATACCCAAAATAAAACTTGCTTGATAAGTAGCAGTAACACAAATGTTTCCTTTTCACCGTCCGATTTACAAACACCCTTGTTACAAGCAATGTTAGTAATATAGGTCAGAAGGACCACATTCAGAAAATATACATATTATTATAATGTGCTTCTAAATTATCTGCCACGGTTGCAATGGGAGAAAGTATAGTGAAGAAATTTCGTACCCCAGAACAGTAAAAAAAATAGACCATGGAGCCAGAATTCGACCTACGCAATAAAACGCAGGCAAAAGAAAAAAAATATGACATATGATACTTCACCAGTATCAGTTGTTTTTTCAAATTTTCTTATTAAATTATTATATTTATTATATCTTATTAACTAGATGGTAATATTCGTTAGGTTACAGTGAACGATTTCTAATCTAATCTAGCTCTAATAGAGTCTAATTTACCTGCCAACTGCAGTTCGGTACTGGTCAAGAACGTCTAATACAAATATCATTAATTGAACGAAACTGAATGAACCTTCTACATATACTTGTATTGTACACGTAATTCTGGTTACTTCTGTACTATATGAGTTTTCTTTGTTACATTTTACTGGACTTAATTTATTACTATGATTAGGGTTGTCATTTTTAGGATAACGCCGGGTAGTCCTAGATTATTTGGGTAATTTATGAAAACAAAGAATTTAGTACAAAAGGTTAGCCTGGATGTTAGGGTACTATTACCTAAACAGACCTCAGAGAATCTAATTGTAAAATTAATTCTGGCATAATTTTATTTGTTCAACAAGATTAAATTAGAAGTGGTTTAATTAAAATTAGGCCTTAAATACGAATAAACCTAGAATATTATTTAGTAAAATCCTTTTTCAAAAAGGATGTGAATATAAAACCCGGGATGGGGGTAAGAAGTTATTATTCTATAACATAACATAACATAAAATAGACTCATGCTTGTATTCCTGAGAGAAGGTAGGCAGAGGTGTGGAGTACACCCAGTACACCCACGTTTCGCCGGCTATGTTATAAGTCCCATGTAATAGAGAGCGAGCCTATTGCAATTAACCTGGCACAATTAAAAACTCCGTGCTGCTACTGAGAATTTTCTAATAGCAAAACCCAATTACACTTTGCTCGACCCGGGGAACGAACCTAGAGCCTCGTGCTCAGCAGTCGCGCTAGCTACCACTAGACCAACGACGCAGTCACAATTCTATTTAAAAATAAAATTACACTGTATTCTCAGGCTGAAAAATTTAAACAGCAAAATTTATTCTTAAAAAAAACTTAATCTGTGAGCGCTATTACATTTAAATTTCCTTTATCCGCCAACCCTGAACAAGCGAAGCGTTCGTGCATTTCCGTATGCATTCGTCTACTTAAAAATAAACTGTACAGTATACAGGGTGTATTTAATTAACCCCCGACTTCCACTTAACTAGAATACCTGGAAACTTGATTCTTTAGTACAAACGGCCAACGAGAAGGTAATTGCATTTAAAGGCGCATGTTAAACGGATTTTAATTCTAAAAGTACTGTGTATACGTACATGTGTGGGATAATTGTTTTAGAAGCTAAAGGGGTAAAGATGTTAAATTAATCAAATTTAAAATTTTCATTGTTGGAAATAAACCTTTAAAGCTTTAAACACTGACAAATTAGACACAAAGGTTTATAAAAGTTTGCGTTTTTGGTACCTAGTACCTACTACCTACATTAAAAAGCTTCAAGATCCGAGAGAAAAATTTACCCAAAATAATATATTAAGAATGGTTTCTAAAGATAATTATGATAATAATTTTATACTAACGCTGAAAAATGCTGAAACATGCTCATAAATTAATTCTTTAGTCCGTTTTCGCGATACCAGCAAAAGAAAATTATTTTTGCGGGCAACTTAAATTTTTTCCCAAAAAATCGAGTGTTAAGTTACAAAACCAATCGTACGAGGTCACACTAGCGCGCCACCCGACAGCTCTCGGGTTGCCAACTATAAAAAAAAAACGTCGACACGTTTGAACAAGTAATGCTTACGTCAACATCGCGCCTAGTCTAAGGAAAATCTTTTTTCCAAGAGGGATAATATTACTTTGTTGAAAATGGGGCGAAATAGCACATTAAGTAGTGGACAATTTGATTTATTAAGATCTTTTTGTGAAAACATTTGTGGCACTACATTGAGTCCATTATTATTGTTTCGTTAAGTGTGAATAAAAAAACGTTCTTTGTATATTTCTAGAACATCTGGCTAGAGTACCATTTGAATGTTTTTGTGATTGATAATACTGTCATTATCATAGCTTTTATTAATGGTAAATACCATATTAACCGTTAGAAATATTAATAAACTTTAAGCAGCTAATGAAGTTAAGAATAATAAATAAAATACTTACAATTATCTCGTTTTAAATGTAAAAACCAAAATAAGCTCAGAAATTAAATCAAAAACAATTTGCTATTCCATAGCTAAGTAGATTTACACTGACAACCCTTAAATAAAAAAAAAACTTTTAGTAGTAAAAAAAGCTGGCAGCTAACACAGCAGCTTTTCGTCACGGACAAATACACTTACAAAAAATAAATTCGATACTTTAAAAAATGGCTGGCCACTAACACGGTTTTGTAAACGCTGTCAAATCTCTTCGTCACCGACAAAGACAAATCGGCAACTCAAATTCTTTATTGTTTTTCTCAACCTTGATTGTTTCTGGTTAGGGCTGACTCTCATTTGTCTTCGAGATACACGTATGTCGGTATACGAAAGCAATTTGGAAGAAAGCTATAAAGGCGGGTATCAATAAAAACTGTAACACAAGACTCGCCAAACATTAATCTGCGAGGGGCAAAAATGATTTAGTTTTGTTTCCGTGATTATATGGGTGAAGGGAATTGTAGTGGCGAAAGTTTGGCTTGGTCTTGGATGATAAAATGCAATTAGTATAGACTGGTTGATAGAAAAAATACTTGGGAATTTTTTTAGAAGTCTATTAGAAATTTATTGCTGATTCATCGCCTTGTGTAAATTTCTGTTATAGGTACAGGCAAATAATAATACTATACAACGTGTAACATAAATAATGTGGGATCCTTCAAGAGTCTAATCTATCCATAAAACTAAATAACTTGTAGAAAATCAGTTTACGGAATTCACAAAAAAAAAAAAAAATTGTACCGTCGCTTTACCAAATAAGCCACTGAGTCTTACCCAGAGACCGCGTGTTCAAATCCCGCCCGAGTCAGTTGTTTTTGCAAGATTTTTTTTAAAATATTTTCATTTCATAAAAAACATAGTACTTACATAAATTAATATGTTAAAATCTAATCAAAATCGATGTGCCAAAATTACGGATAGATGCATCAAATGACGATCAGTATATTATCGAAATCAGCTGTTAAGGAGAACAAGTTACCCTTTTCAAACTGTCACTGTTACGCAAAAAAAACCGGCTACAAACTGTCAAAATATTAAACTAGCTAAATAGAAATGCAGAATTAGTTCCGCCTGTATTCAAACAACTTATGTTTATGTAACAAAACAAGAAACGGGTCGAAACATTTCAACACAAAACAACTACAAACACAAAATATCTACTTCTAAACCTGCCATCCTAGTAACTTTAAAGTTACAATATGAATAAACTCCAACTGAATTTCATAACAAGAGCACAAACACCTCCGACTTGCGTTTTCCAACTACACGCAAACAACTTCACACAAATACATTTTACATAACACGTTACGACACGGTGTCGCTGTGTGTTTCGTCGCTTCATATTTGCACCATTTATATAGTAATGTTTGGGAACTTGAATCAAATTAATTCCGTCTGAAACATGTGCATGTAATACCCCTTTGATGTACAAAACGATTTGGAATTCACCACTTTGGTTTTACCATTGAAAATATTCCGTATTCATATTACACAGCGAGTGGTCGAACTTTGTTCGATTTTATTTTGTCTGAATATTATAATTATGTCAGAGTTGAAATAATGAAGGCAATTTGTGACATACCACAGCGGCGCGGCTCGGCGTACGATTTTAAGCAAATCCGATTGCATACAGGGGTATTCCACTATTTATAACTTTTGTTTGTTAATCCGGAATTCCGGATACCATTTTGAGCGGTATTCGTTGAATCAGAAAGTTGCTTTCAGGGATACAATACATTACTGCATTTTAAAGCAATGCTGCCCTGATAATTGTCTTTCAGTTTAATGTATCGGTTGTCAAAAACATTGTTTTTGTTTCATTAATTTACTGTCACAGAAACGGTTGCTTTTTGCAGCTGGCTGGCAAACAATTTTGGTATTGAATTGCTACGATTAATTTAAACAAAGTTTTTAATCTATGTTCTAATTGAAACAAAACCAATATTTAATTTCAACAGCAAATTGTGTAACATGATGTATTTTAGTTTACTCTTTTTCTGTAACTGGTTTTCGGACGCTCACAGTCACACCATTAAATGACTAAAAATTATATCCTACGTCTATGAAATACAGTTCAAGTATGAGGCAATCAGAGCTCGTCCGGCGCATTCAACTTGCGTCTATA
The DNA here is from genome assembly GCA_936450705.2 of Protodeltote pygarga. Taxonomy (NCBI): domain Eukaryota; kingdom Metazoa; phylum Arthropoda; class Insecta; order Lepidoptera; family Noctuidae; genus Protodeltote; species Protodeltote pygarga. The sequence goes on along the minus strand of OW388257.2, from coordinate 1,813,189 downwards.
AAACGTTAGGTCCGACCTTCGAGAGAGTGCATGTCGTAAAACGTTTAAACATATCCTCGACCAGATGGCTTCGATTGTTCGTGTACGTGCTCCACTCACGATGCAATGTAGCACAATCGGGATTTGTGAATTCACTTTTGTTGGCTTCAAGCTTTGAACAATGTTGGTGAATGCCTTTGCTGTTAAACGTCTTTCCTTATTAATAATCCAAGCAAATATAGGAGAATTTCTTTTCCACTTATCGTTAACCTATCGTTGTCACCAATAGGTCGGATTCGTTCTAATACGACAAAGAGAGTGCGATCTGTCAAGCCAATACACAGTTGCACTGGTCCCAATTAATTATATTTGCACCAATACAGTGTTTTGAAGCCAATACCAATGTGTACGTAGGGTTTGGATGTAAACCAATCATTATCCAATGCCCAATATTGACCCGCACCGTATCGGTTTTAATATGATCAAAGCAAAGGTGAGAGGAATGAGAAGGGGGTCGAAAGCGAGTTGGTTGTAATGAATTGAAGCCGTGTAGTGCAGTTGGATTCAACATTGGCAATTTAATTTTGGAGCCAAGCTTGGATCCATACTTGAATCCGTCGAATCAAATGTATACCCGCAGTACCTACAACGTAAATCGTAATGCCTAGAATCAAATGCAATAACTAACTGAACTCCCGAATCCCACCTTTCCATTCCGAAGGCAATAAGAACGCCAGCCCATCACAAAATAATACCTCAAAAACAATAACGATCTAACTGGGAGCAACATTGTAATTTATATAACGTTCATAATTCCTATACAACAGCTGAATTTATTACGGACAAATTAATTTAGCCGGGCGCGCCCTGTAATCCAGACACATCTGCGCAACCCCCGGAATACTTCATAATATCGATATTAAAAACATTCGCGAACACTTTATACATTTAATGTAATGTACTCAATTTGAGTAAGCTTTAGAATTATGTTTCGGAAAGACTTGAACGAAAATGCCGTTAGCAGAAAGAGGGACGACATAAAGTAGCATTATCAAGACAATTTGCTGGTTATTTGTCAAAGATTCGGAAGCTTCTTGCAAACGAAGTTAGTCCCACCACTAGATAAATGAATCGAAAACCTGAGAACAGGATTAATCACATTAGTAATGCGATTACTAACTTTATTAACGGGATTAATCACATTAGTAGTGCGATAACTAACTTTATTAACGGGATTAATCACATTAGTAATACGATTACTAACTTTATTAACGGCATTAATCACATTAGTAATACGATTACTAACTTTATTAACGGGATTAATCACATTAGTAATGCGATTTATTTGTAAAAAAAAATCACTGATAAAATACTCATAGCAATAACGTTTCTAAACGTGATTGCTATTTCTGTTTGAACCAAACTGGTCAATTTTACTTTTTTAAGTTATTTTAGTTCGTTTGACATTCGTTCGTTTTCATAGTCAAAATAAATTATACGCATAGGTGAAACATAGCTCAAAAATGGTGGCAAAAATAATCACAAAATATTTTGTTTATTCCTGTAAATAATGTAAATATTCCAGTTTTTTTTTGAGATTTGATAACACAACTCTATGTTGATAAATTAAAAATCAAAGACATTGTCCATGTCCTATAGTTTCTAACGAGGACGTAAAAGAGGTTGTATAAAACACAGTAGCTTATAAACTTGTGTAGTATACTTAATTAATAGGACATAAGGGTCGACAGAGGCCATTACTAAGAGAGGCTATAAATAAAACAGTTATTTCGTGTGATTACTGGAGATCATAAAAAAAATCAATTTGTCAGACAACCAGAGTGTAGAATGTTACTTTTGAACAATTCAGACGCTTATCTTCTTCTCTCTTCTTCTTTATAGTATGGTTGATGAACAACCTGGTGTCAGAGTTTAAACCACCCGGCCTCTGACATGGCTTTGCACACCGTTGAAAAATCTCTCAGGTGTGCAGGTTTTCTAACAATGTTTTCCCTCACCGTTTTGGCAATTGATAATTAATTTGTAAAGTATACTAAAGTAAATAAAAATTAATCACTAACAATATTAATTTAATTAATTTTGATTATAAATAAAATATATTATTTATGTGTTTAATAAATAAATCGTTATTCTTTTTGTTTATATGCTTTTGTGATACATATTTTTTCTTTCTCTTTAACAGAAAAGAGCTGTTTTAATAAACCGGGCACAGTTCTAAAGTATTATTAGTCACGTAGTACAGTCCGATGTTTTTTTTTATTAGTGTCATTGTTTTTGTGTTGTATGTTATTCTGCCCAAAAGAGAATAAACGGTTTTTCTTTTTTAAATAGTTTTACTTAGTTTAACCTGTTTATTATTTGGTACAAATTTAGTAATTGATATTTCACCCCCTTCAGGTTGACAGATTGATCTGATATTTGGTACACAGCTTTAGTTTTGATGACAAAACCGTTTTACTTAAAAAAAAATTACTTATATTATTCTTTCTATACAGGGTTATTTGTAAAACACCAGCATCCTTAAAAGGGGTCATTAAACTCATAATTATGAACAACTTTTACTATGAAACTTTAACTTTTACTAAAAAAAATCAGCTGTTCCATACATTTATGGTCACGTGACTCAACAAAATGTATGGAACAGCTGATTTTTTGTTTGCGATTTCAGGGTTGGTCCCATAGTAAAAGTGGTTTATAATGATGAGTTTAATGACCCCTTTCAAGGATGCTGGTGTTTTACAAATAACCCTGTATATCGTGCTTAACCTCACTAAACGACAGCAGTTTTGTAATTCAAACAAAGACAATAATGAGGCGGTTACCCCATACATTAATAGATTTGGCATCCAGACTTCGACATATAGCGATCCAATATCCGCCTGGCGAAACCATTAGTCCGGTAATAGCACTATAATAACGGAATACCGTTGTTATATCAATTTACTGCGTAATACAACGTTAATAGTATCTAGTTACTACTTATAGCTGCTATTTCGTCTGTGAAGCTTGATTGGTCGTGTGGTTACGATAGAGCAATCGACAGTAGGACTGTTTGATCTATACCGTTGATTATGTTTGTTTCTTTATTGTAGACTAGCTTCTGCCGCTTTTGTGAGCTTTATTTTGCGATAAAAGTTCTATGTCACTAAGCGCATAAACTATTTCGAAGCAAAAAAGTACGTCAATCCGTTGATCAGAAAAAAAATCCAAATTTTTGTAAGCTAAGAATACTCGATCACGTTACCTACTTTTAAATAAAAAAAAAACAAAAAAAAAAGGTTCATTTGTTTGGCAGCTATAATGCCATATACAGACACAGAAACGTCAAACTTATAACACCCCTCTTTTTTTGTCGGGAGTTAACAATATTTATAAAACACAAGCCTCTCGGTTCCAATACAATAGACATTACATTAACTTATGTGTCGCATCGCTGCCAGGTATCGTGGCAGACATCACGTAGCCTATGACTCATGGTTCTACAATAGTTGATGCAACTGGGCCGGATATTTACGACACATTTACGAGTTACATTCGAAGAAATTTGAAGGAAGTTATCATTATGATATTCTTGACGGTAATTTTGATTTAAGTTATGAAACTTTATAAATATTTAATAAGAAATTTGAAAAAAATATTATATATATTTAATAAGCTAACATGTGCTAAAACATGTAAAAATTTCACAAAAATATTATGAAACTTTATTACTACGCAGGACAATCCGAAGTTATGACCTTATTCTCTGTCACCTTGATTAAGATGGAATGGAGAAACCTTTAACCAGCAAAATGACAGCAATATAGACTAATTTTAAATTAGTAAAAAAAAAAACAATCACAAAAAACAATGTAGACTGATTTTATATCAGTAAAAACAAAAGATTTGAATTGATTTGAATCTTCGATTTTCCGAAACGGATCCCGCTCACACTCAAAATTTTCTTTTACAATGCAACCATCCTAAACGGGTGACATCTGTCATCTACCTTTGTACTTGCGATAACCTAACCTACTATTAGCATCGAGCAAGATTTGTGTTCGTAATTTTACTTGTAACAAAAATTTAATCGAAACAAAATAATAAAATCAACTATAATGTCAGTTTTAAAATACCAGTCACCTAATTTATAGAGTCCCCATTTTTAAAACCTTTGTTAAATATAAAACGTATAACTTAAGCATGTGTGTACGTTTAATTAAAAGGTAATAATTATTCATGCAACCCCTTACCATAAATCGGGTTAAAAACTTTCAGTGGGAAAAAGTTAATGCATTCCCTTTTGCACAAAGCGGCGAGAAAAATTCATATTACATGCACATCCCAATTTTAAATTAAAACGAAACTAAAACTGTGGTACAAAAAGAGCAATGTACTGTTTTGAGTTTATATGATCTAAAAACGAAACGCTGTAGTTGATTTAGTCTGCACTAAATCATAGAGGGCAGCCATAGGGAAAAGATGGTTTAGTTATTTGGTAAAGAATATTCAAAGATGATGAACTTACATGACGTAAAATCAAACAGACTTTTAAAAATCCATAAATATTTGAGCATGACAGAAAAATAGGACTCATATACACATATACTATGAGTATATGTGTATATTCAGAAATATATAAAGGGTAGAGAGGTTTTACTTGTTTGTTGATGTATATTCAATGTGATGTCATGAACATAGAAAACATATATTCAGCTGCATCTGGTGAGATGATAAGCCAATGGATGGATGATAATGCCAAGATACTCAAAGGGTCATAAAAGGGGTAGAGGTTTTAGTTATTATTTGATAAAATATAATCAATGATGATGTCTATCATGAACTTAGAAGAGACTTTCATATACTGGAAAAAGCAGACTGACTTCAAAAAACTCTAATACCATATATAAAAATGCATAAGTTATAAAGAAATCATCTGTCAAAAGTCAAAGCAATCGGTTAAAGTGACAGTAATCGCAGTTACGTCCATTTCAGTCGCAAAAAGCGTAATGAACCCCAAAAAGTTTAACTACAGCTGTTATAACGTAACGAGTATTTACGTCCTCCGTACGTGTTCATGCAAAGGTTTATCTTAAATAGGGCCGTTTCTCCTCACTTGGTCCCATGCCAGGACCTAAACTGTGAGGCCAATTTAGGTAAAAGGTTACGAAACGCTTGTATGAGTGGTCTGACGGCGGAAATAAGATTATACAGTAATATGTACTTAAGTGTCTTCGGTATAAACATTCGGTTTTTGGCAACGCTTAGCTGTTAAGCTGTGATTTTTTTTTCTGAGTATTTCGCTGTCTTGTGTAGTGCTTGCGGTAACGATTAAGTGCATATTTTAAATAGGTGATTTCTGTGTGACAGTTATACTGCGTCCATATTATCGGAATTGGCGTAGATTTGCGTTGTCACGATAACTGTGGCAGTCAATGGTTGCTATTGCGGTGGCATAGATTTTATGTGTTTGAACAAACTTCAGACTGTCGTGTAATAATCGTGTGATAATTGGTTTTAGGTAAACTATACAGTAAGTAATACAGTATAAGTATAAGCGTATTAATAATTTCAGTTACTAATAACCACATAAATTGGGTATCGGCCAATCTCAACAGAGATTAGTCAACTACGCAGGAGATATTATAGTGCACAAGTGTGTGCGCAAACACAGGTGTACTCTCTATTCCCTTACTCTCATAGTCCGATGGGGATGGAACGGCAATCCGACACGACCGGAAAAAGATCAGGTGGATCAACAGCTTTAGTGCTTTCCGAGGCACGTAGTAAGTGATAATTAATTTATAATAAGCACATATCTTACGAAAAGTCAGAGCTCGCGTGTTGGGTCAGTCAACGGATATACCACTATAAATAATAATAGGCTAAAATTAATTATAGGTACTAACGCGGACACGAACGGTGCACCACCTTGCGATCAAAATTCTTTGAACGATGCTACGTGCGTAAGGGCGAGGCTAGCGCTACGTTTGGGTGCAAGTGATTCTAACCTTAAGAGTGGTGCACCGGCTTAGTTCACGATAGTACATATAAATTGGGTTAATAAATTAAATATACTTATAGTACTTAAATAATTACCTAATGTTCGATGCTCTTGGCTTGCAAAATTATCGAGTCTCATAATGGCTACTTACTATGTTGAGTAAAACGATCTCAGACAGACGTTTTCAATTTTGAGCCAGACTTGAAAGTGAATCTCCGTAATCACCATTAAAGAAACGCTTGCCAAAAAAGTTAATACAGCTTTGTCTATAGTCATTTGTTACTGCTAGTAAAATAAAACTAAACTACGCTGCCATAATCTTTATGGAAGGAATCTAAACAAAATTAATACATTTTCTTTATACCTACTAAGTTGCTAGTATGCCGTGTGGTTTCCGGCTTAAGAATAGAACCACCCTAATCGTCCCGCGGGTGTCGTAAGAAGCGACAAAGGGAAAGATCCGGAGGATGAGCAGCAGCATCCTTCTGTGTAAAAGCAATCATCTGCTACTGCGATCACCAACCCGCTTGCCCAGCGTGGCGATTATGGGCAAACACCTCCAATGACTGAACAAAAGTGACGCGCATTGGGAGAGGCCTATGTTCCGCAGTGAACTAATAAAGGCGGATAATGATGATGACTTAGTTGCCAGATTCACTTAACGAAATATTAAATTGAATCATCAAATCAATCGCAGTGAGCTAGCGTAGTGATTAATGCTCGATTCTTCTCTTCATGTATGCCTTTGCATAAAATTTGCATTCCAGTTTTAAAAAAGGCTGATTTATTAAGCAAATTCCGGTAGATACCTAATTGAAAAAATATTGTACTAGCTAAACTAAAGATAATCGAATCATGTATTTTATATTATTTAGACTAGTTTTTAACGACTGAAAAATTATGTAAAGGACGAAAAATATTCATGTGTAAAGTATAATCCCTTGCTATAAGTTGTCGGTAGATGACAGTTTTGCCACGCCATTTTTATTTTTCCGTCACGCCATTTCCATTTTTAAACATCCCTGTGATCCAATGATAGATGAGTTACATTTATTTATTAAATCATTACCTAATATTGATTCCATCAATCATTTATTCGTAACTGACGGAATTGTGCGATACCCAAAGGCCTCATAAACCCATAATAAATAAAATGTGACAGCCAATATCATCAAATCCCGCACAAAAAATAATTAAAAACCGATGAATCCCGAAGTCGTCCGAATCGTAACGAGATTTCCGTATCAACAATGTCGTGGAGTACTGGCCGGTGACGCCGGTGACGCCGGTGACACAATATACCCTCGTCAACCTGTCACGGCTAGATCACCTCATTAACCGTGACGTGTGACACCTTCATGCGGAAAAACGTGTTAATAGTTGAGGGTTAATGTTTGAAGGGCAAGTTTCGTAGGATTTTTTCTAAGACCTTTCTAAATTAAAGTATATCCTACTAGTATTTTATTTGTGAGGATGTTGTTTGAAATGGATGGATGTTTGTTACTTAATCACGAAAAGAGTACGGAACCGATTTCAACTAACTAACCTAGAAAATAACTTAGAATACTTTTACGAGTATGTTTAATACCGAAGTTTCTGGAGTGTTTCTGTGTTATCGCTATCATCTTCCCACAAAATAAAGATCGCTTAGTTTTTCAAAGGGACTCAGCTTACTCAGCAGACGATGAACAATTTGTCTCCGGACAGAAATGACCGCTCCTGTCCATTGGTTGCCCGCGCCCGGTCACGTTGACCGCAAATTAGTATCATACGACCGCGGCAACCAGAGGAGAGGAGTGGTCATTTCTGTCCGCTAAGCTTGTCTGCCCGCGGACAAATTGACCATTGTCTGCTGAGCCCCTAACTTAACCGTCTCATGATCATGACGTTAGTTTATAGTACCTTCTTCCTTTAGTAAGTAACGAACCTATAATTTAACTTTTAAATAGGCCATATCCATATTATGTCCAGTTCGGGATGTCCCGTTTTTTAGCCCTCTCAGGACATTTCCCGCCGCCACCCTAATATTTTATTTTTACCGCCCGATATTTTTACCTAAGCAACCAATTTAGCGTGGTGGGCACTTAAAAACAACTAGGTAACCCCTAGCCCTAATTAAGTAAGTACTGGTTATTTGAAGGTAGAATAATCGAGTAAAAAAACTCTATTGATTTTGAATAAAAAGATTGTAGCCATGTTATTATTAATCTATTATCATGTTATCGTTATGTGTCTTATGGCTGAAATGATGATGATGATGTTATCATTTATCTGCGTCCGAATTTTTCGTCCCAGTCCCGCTTTTTTTTCATTTAACTCCGGATATTTGGAAAACAAATCTGGCAACACCAACTGTCTCTAAAATTATACTTAAATTTTATAGAAAAGGTTCTAAAACCGACGTCTTTCACCCAATTACAGTGCGTAGGTAATTTATTTCATTTGTGTTGGAGCAGCGTGATTATGTAATCACAATTTAGTTCCCATTCAGGATATCCGATGTGCAATTATTAATCTGACCTTAATAAGATAACATAATAACTGCAAATGATGTCAATATGTCATTGATTGTACAAAAACAAACAGGAAAATGTGAAACATTTATTTATACTTATTTAAAAGCAGTTCTCCGTGGCACCAAATAATAAGATTTATAAATAGACTATCGCAAATTTTTACCACATTTTTTTAGTAGCCATCATGTATAGATGACCCGCATGACGACAAGCCTCTGTAACGACACCAGAGGTATCACTAACGTGTTTCCGACGGGAGGGGAGATAATGGAAGAAAAATGGGGTGTCCGGTGCTGATAATTTAATCGTCTAAAACACAACAGTAGGTACAAATACTGATTCTATGAGAGGGTGGTAATATTCCAGTCGAATTCGCCCATTCGTTATACCCTTAGAGTAATATTAGATATAGAGCAACTGTACAGAAGTATGAAAAAGCAAAAAAGTTACATTTAAAGCTTATAACATGGTAACTATAACTACTGTGTTAAATTTTAATATTTTAAACGTCTAGAAAACCTAATTTAAATAATGATATTTTAACATTTCAATGGTAAGACCTTACGCTCTTCACAAGGTAGTGTTGTTGAAGTTATCACTCTATATTTTCTTATATACTCTAAGGTTAGACCTGAAAACCACATTCCTACAGTCTTCTGGCTCTTCGGCTAAACAAAGTGATATAGCAAATCTGGTGTATTTAATATTTGCTCGCGAGCGACATCACTAGAATTTATCTGGTAGGCAATTTGCAAGTTTTCCTCCAGCCAATAGAAGCGAGGGTCACGTGAGGGCAACGGCAAGGTCGCTCGCGCTCGCGCAGCCGCGCAGACTGCATCTCTCGAAGGCCGCGCACGTGGCCGTGCGCACGCGCAGTCGTCAGTGCGTCAGTGGTAACAGTTTTATTGGAAAATCGTTCTTAGTATTATTGAGACAAGGTGCATGAGAGTCCACATATGTTGATGACAATACAGACGTTTTATTATCATAATTATTTATGATGTTATGTTGTGTAGGCCTTTTAAGCTTTAAAAGATATATGACTATCAATTCATGAAGTAGGTACCTATATACTTGTCACATTTGATTTGAATATACAATTAACTTGGGGTTGGCACTGAAAATAAGTGCTGTGCTGTATGTAACCAACGTTGGACCGTGCCCACCCCAGGATGGTCTAGTGCTCACCCCAGGATGTTGAGCTACCAATTCGAAATTCTAAATTTCTGTCTAGGGCCATGACATGTCAGAGGCCAGCAAGAAAAAAAGCCCTAGATACGCCAATGACAATAGGGTTGGTAGTACCTACTATTCTTACACAAAATCACACAGGGTAAGTAAGTGTTTGATAGAGTTTAATTTTGAAGTAGTGTGAGTGAAACTATCGTAAAAGAGCAATTTATCATACTTTACTAAGTTGACACCTGTCAAGATAGAAAATAAATAGATTCTCAAATACCTGTTAGGAGATTAGTTAAATACAAGCACTCAAACTGGTTACCTGAAACAAAAAATAACTTTATTAGCTTTTATAACAACAATAAATCAAGTAAATGAACATTTACGAACTTGAATTGAATGGTTTGCGTAACATTAAAAAAACATTTGAAATTGGAATAAAAAAGTTTGAACGCATGAGGTGTCGTTGCGTCGAGGTCGTAGCGCGCATGCTCGGCTGTCAGACAGTCGGCGCATGAGCAATGCAAAGGAAAATGATTGTTGCACGCTTAAAATTATCGCTAGTCGTGATTTGACTGTTTCTACAGAAGGTTGCGTCTCAGCGTCATTTATAGATTTTGTACGCATTGTTTAGACAGATGCAATATACCTACTTATTTCTTACATAATTTATTCAATCAACGTATGGAAAGCAGTCTATTTTATTTTTGTAAAAAAAAGACTTGGAAGAGGACTCAATTTCTCGAACTTACAAACTTCTTGGTAAATAGGTACTATCGCGGACACGAACGTGCACCACTTTGCGATCAAAATGCTTTGAAAGATGCTACGTGCGTAGGGGCAGGCTAGCTTTACGTTCGGGTGCAAGCGATTCTAACCTTAAGAGTGGTGCACCGGCTTTGTCCACGATAGTACCTATACAATCATTGATATGCGATAGAGATAAGCAGATTGTATTGAATATCAATGATTTCATATGTATTTAAACTAAGACACAAGAGACAGGGCCAAATACATTCTTTCCTCCTGTCCATGCAGTTTGCAGCCTACTGTACATTTATAATAATTTGGTATCGGACCCGATAGAATTCCTCCCCGAATGTTGGCTATCGCAGCGCCACCTACCAGGTCCAATTCTGAATCTAAATCATCCAGAGACCCACTCGAACAGACTTATTTTATTAAAATCAGTTCAAGTTTTAGGAGTTTAGTAACATACAAACGTGCAGAAGAGTGCTCTAGTCATGAGTGGTCGAAATTAGACCGTATTTTTTTACAAATTTTAGTTTTCTGCACTTCTTCTCCATAAATACCTAATAAACTTTTACTACGCCAAGTTTCACACTCCTCTGTGCGCGCAATATTCTTAAAAAGGGACCCACAGTTTTCGCTTCATGTATTAATAATGTATAGATAATAAAGGTACCACCCACCCATAAAAAAATTGGCACTAATCATTATTAATTTTTACTTTTATGTACTTCATCCAAAAACTAGTTTAAATTATTTTTAAAGTATCACAATATCATTGAAGAATTAAGAAGGTCGTATATCAGTCACCTATCTCATTAGTAAATAACTTGAGTGACAATGTAATGACCGGCTGATAGGACGTTGGTAATTGTATTTATATTGTATATCTAAGTGCACAAAAAATTTAATACGGTCATAAAATCTTAATGGTTATTAATCATGATCACCAAATAATAGCCGGTCGGCCACGAAAACGATATAATTGACCATTTGACATCTCAAATGTTAAAAATATAAGTGCAATAGATTCCAATAACAGAATACTTTGGACCGTCGTCTAATAGGTTTGGTCGTCTATTTATAGTTCAAACTATCACTCTTCTCCATCGTATAGTTGACGAACAACCTGGTGCCAGAGTTTTAACCGCCCGTAGGCCTTTGAAATGGCTTTACACACCGTTGAAAAATCTCTCAGATGTGCTAGTTTCTTTACCGTTTTCGATCACTTCACCGTTTTAGCAAGTGTTAATTTATTTCTGAAACGCACATGAATCCGAAAAGTCAGAAGTTAGTCAGAGGTGTTTTCAAGTCAGAGGTGCGTGCCTGAGTTTCGAACCTACGGCCTTTGACTTGGCAGTCCAACGGTCATACCACTAGGCTATCACTGTTTTTTTTTAAACTTTTTTAAACTATCACTAAAATGGAGCCTTCAAATACGATACTGCAATAATATACAGCGTGTAACAGAAGTCCGAAATAATACTTAAGGGCATGTATGTATATCATGAAGAGAATCACCTGTGAAAATATTGAATGCAAAAGAGGCAATTTTTTTTTCATACAAAATAATTCTTTCAATTTCATTTTCTTCAATAATGACAGATTTTATTGTCCTATGCGTGCCTTCTGCTTATTTAAAGAATTTATTGACGATAAATAACCGGATTCGTGTTGATTTACCTTTCAACTGATGCCTAGCGCCGAATTTGAAAGATTTTGGTAAAAACTTTGACCGTGGTTTACTCGAGTATTGTTTGGGGTTCGGTTCCAAAACCCATGCTCAAGGATTGTGTATAGGGTACCTTATACGCCCTTAATGTATTATTTCGGACTTCTGTTACACACTGTATAAATTGAGATGAACACTTAACACTGTCGTTGACTCATGCGCCGCTGACATTACGTACGTGATCAAGGTCACGCAAGCTTCCACGAGTGCTGTCATTATAAACAAAAGAATTTAAACAATAAATATAATCGTCAGGTCTTAAAAAAACAAGTACGACGAAAACTCACGCAGAAATCGTCTACAACTGACAAAATTAAGAGTATTAATTTGAGATCTCATTTTTTATCTAAAATATGATCACAAAATGGAATGTTTTACCCAATTCTATGCCTTATACTACTTTTTTGTTTATTAATAGTTAATAGACAGCAACTGTTGGCAATATAATACTCTATTTTTATTATAACTTTAAATTAGGTACTGACGTTTGTATGTAGGTATGTTAGCATTATTTTAAACCCGAGTGGTTTTTCAATGCTTCTATAACCGTATAAAAAAAAAGATAAAAAGTACCAAGCCAATGGTGCTGATTCTCTTATCTTCTTAACTAATTATATAATTATATATCCTGCTAAACTAATTTTAGTTTAACTATATCTCTTTCTAATAAACACCATACAAAAAGGACAGCAAAATGAACTATCAAATTAGTTTACGTCCTTGCAATTGACGTGAAATTAGACGAGACCTCTTTGACATGCCACTAAATTCTCGTTAATATCACGCAAATGGACTAGTTTGACAGCTCTAAAAATTTTCTATCCTTTTCTAATGATGTCCGTTAGAAAATTTCATCCGAATCCGTTCAGACATTTAGTTTGAATATCAAAAGGATTGATTTATTTTTATTAATCTCGCAAAAAAATCCGTTAATACTTTGGCAGTCGATCTAAATCCAAAATAATATTCACTAACTTCCAAGTATCGATTTGTATTCCAATTTTCAATCAAATCGGATGCATTGGAAAATACTAGAAGAAAAGTACTACGGCTATCGTAATTAGGACCGGCATTTTCTAAGATTCTGATAAAATGCAGTGCATACAAACTTTTATAGTTTTACAGATTACAAAAATTCTCGAAAACACATCCCACACACTGATTCTGTAATCACTCGATAAATCGCCGAAATCCTCGTTACGTAACACACCTAATAATATCGCGTGACGTAATCGAATCGAGAATATCACGAATTTGTTCATCGTAGTAAGCTAGCTCGTCCAATGTCAATGTCAAGAACGTTCAAACATATGTTTTTTATTGTGTACACAGATGACACTAACAGCGCCGAATTATAACATTTTTATCACAAACCGTCCGATAACGAAATCGTATCGTACGAAGAGGTATATGAAGTACATGTGTATTGTTTATGTAATGTTTTCGATATGATGTAAATCACGTTGCAGGCGGCATGACTGTGCTGATAATATCATTAGATTTAGATTTATTTTTCAAGTTTTTGCTACTCGGATTAGTAATGGATACCGTGTATTCTGAATCTTAATTCGTAAATAATTTATAGGCGATCTTTTAAGAAAACCTACTAAAAAATATCAAGGCCTATCTGTAATAATAAATGAGATTGCTAGTTCTTTTTTTCTTTAGTGCCAATCATCGCTACCATAACCGCATCATTGGAAACTACATAATTATGTCTTCGTTAAGTTCTATTTTAACGGCTGAATCACATGGGTGCGATAACCGAGGTTTTATTTGCTTGTTTTTTTGAGGAGTAATATCTGGCATTACTAAATCTATTCAGAAAATTCTTTTACTAATTCATAGCTACTTAATGAGTAATATTAGAAAACATATTTTTTAAAATAATTCGAAGCAAGTCGCAGATATTAAAAGCCAATTTGTAAATATCAGCAATGCAATTCATCTATGGTCTTGCAAATTAGTTTATAACAGGATTTGTATATTTTTAGGAAAGCCGTTTGTTGTTGTAGTTGTTATAAAAAAAAATTCGCGTAAAAATTTTAAATGCACGGTTTTGTGATGCAAACGAAATGGCACGCTTATTCATTACCTATATATCTTCAATCACATTGTACTTAGTACATTTGTCTTTTAGACCATCGACATTTAAAATATCTCTTACTCAAAGAATCGTCGTATTTACATTTTGAGATCATAGTTAAGTGACAGATGTAAATAAGCTCTCTGTTTCGCTTTGTAACTGATACATGTTTGTTAATGTCTGAGTGTTGATTCAACCGGAGAAACATCTAGAACATTAGCAGTAGACTGTTTGGTGCCTACTTCAAACCGATTGTATACTTAAATAATGTTGATAAGGTTTTTGTGTCGTACCATGATTGTAATACTTTTTTTTATTATAAATGCGAAAGCGTGTTAGGATGTACGTCTTTCTTTTGCGCAGCAACGGAGAAACGGATTAAAATTATTTTTTGCATAAAGATAGTTTATAGACAGGAGTGTTATATGTACACATATAACTCATAGGCATTTTTTGTTTTATCCCGAAAAAGTCGACGAATTTGAGGGTAGTGCTAGTATATTAATAAACGGGAAATTTGAATTTGGAATGGTTCTGTAGATATCAAAGCTTTGTCAAAATTTTACATTTCCGCTGCGGTTTCGACAGTTGACACCGTTTAAAACAAACGTCAACATTATCAAATAGGCACATCTCAGTTAAAAAACAAAAATGATACATTGTATAAATCAATTATTTACCTCAGATTTTTCAACGTCAGGCTTTTTGACAAATAAATAAACATTTACGCGAATAATCCGTTAAAAACTTGTTTCATTTTGTACCTTTGCCTGAAATTAAAAACATACATTTTGACAGGTGTCATTTCTTTTGACGTTTTGTTGTCATGGTTACTTTTTTATGTCAATGTCAGTGTTATAAATAATGATGTGATGTCAACAGCTGTTATCTGTCAGGCGAATAGAACAGTTGCGTAAGCGCATCTTACGTAACGAACGTGAAAATATTATGTATTATTAAGTGGGATTATGTTTGGAATAGAAAGTATATTTATAACTGGAGTTAACTGTGTTATAAAAGTCATTTTCGTATACTTTATGTCAATGTTTAATTTTATATACACGAGTCATCAGTCTCAGTAATTATCAATAAGATAGTAAAGTTTTATGTACTATTCTATTATGTTGAGTACACATTAAACTAAAGGATTCTAGAGTGATATTAATAAACTCTTTTGACCTGTCAATTAGCAGACACAGTCTAATTATTTGAAGGACGGATCAGCTGTTTAACTGAAAATACGCTAAATATTTTTAGTCATTTAAGTAGAGAATTAGAATTACACAAAAGAAAAACATGAAACTATTATTCATCTGTGTAAAGATCGGAGCACAGTACACACTAAGCAAAATTCTCACAGTCTACATTGACAACGGACTAAATCACATCTATAACACAGTTAAAAATAGCGTTAACGTATAAATAACTGTTCGCGTATGCTATTTTCAACTCTATTTAAGTTGTGATATTTCACTTCATATAACAATGAAAATTGATTGAGAATTTTGCTCACTCAGCGCTTTACAAATTACAAGAAAACGTAGTAAACAAAAGAAGGTAGTGCTATAATGCTTAAAGGCAATATGATGAATTGAAGACTCAGCCATCCTATTAACCTACAACCATCAAACATGTTTACGACAGGGCCAAGCACCTGCTACTATTTTAAATTACACTAAGGAAATTTTTGAAGAAACATTATAGGTATTGTAGGTAAACAGACAACCTTTACCACGGCTTCGTTTAATATTTTGGAATAAAAAGTAGCCTATGACCTTGCCCGTCCTATAAACTATCACAATGCAAAAAATCACGTCAATCCGTTGCTCCGTTACTGCGTAAAAGAAGGACAGACAAACAAGGAAACTTATGCATTCTTCGAAAAGAGAGGTGATGATAAAATTGTTGGTTATTCAAATGTTGGAGATGAAATTTTGAAGGATGAAAGTAGTAGTCTACTTAAAAAGTATAACTATTTAAGTATAACTCATTAAAAGTAGACAACTACTTTTAATAGAGAAATTAAATGGAAAAATAGGAAAAATTTGATTTTAAAAACCTAATCATACACTGCGCAAAAGATTTGACTAATGTAGGTGTATAAGGCCCTGTAGCAGGGTCCGACGGGCGTCGAGGAACGCGTAAAGATTTTTAATTACACAAAAATATCTGTCGATTACACATATGTATGAGTATGGTTATGCATTATGATTATGGGATAGTGGGGTATTGACATCCCCTCCACTTTCCTACATGAATCTGGATATCACAGGTTGATGTCACATGAGCTGAGTGTGATTGATTTCAAACAACTGTGTGCTTCTTCTTCAAAACCAAGAGTTGAGATAATATTCCCGTGCAGGAATCGGAGCGCATGACGATCGCATCATGCATGATCGAACCCTACGCCAATCATAATATCGAAACTTTAAATAATACCTAAATTTAACTAATACCAATCTTTCAACATTTCCAAAGCAGTGTACGCAAATAAGCATATAGTATGTGTAATATAAGTAACACCTTAATCCATCTCTAGTTATCGATAAGCGCTATACCTATACCCTATCTCTCGATAAGCTATCGACTTTCACCGATCGACTTTATTTGTTTACTCGTGTACAATCTTCAGTGTCAGACTTTGCTATCGCGTGACAAACACGTCAGGGCCTTGTTACTATGGAAGAACATTTTATCTACTTGAGAAAGTCATTTCAAGGGGTTTTTGAAGGCAATTGTTACGTATGTTATACTAGCTGCCTGCGGCTTTGGTTGCGTTAATTTATCAATATATATAAATAAATAAATCGTCAGCCTAGAACTGCCCCAATGTAGGGCAAAGGCCTCTTCTCATAAAGAGAAGGATTGAGTAAACCCGTTGCGCCAAATATCTCTATGGTCGTGTTGAATTGCCGCCTCTTTGGGCTATGATAGAGAGGGAATAGACACGGCACTTGTGTTTGCGCACACACTTGTGCATTAGTACCTACATACTATTATCTCCTGCGTAGTTGGCTATACTCCGTTGAGATCGGTCGCTTTGACCGTAATATTAAAAATGTATTATTAAGAAAATTCTTCTTCTTATCGTATTGTTGATGAACAACCTGGTGTCAGAATTTAAACCTTTACACACTCTAGTTGAAAAATTTCTCAGGTGTGCTGGTTTCATCACGATGTTTTCCCCTAACCGTTTTAGCAACTGATAATTAATTTACATAAATCATCTGCCTGCATTACCTGCATCTAATTTATAATACGCACATAACTTACGAAAAGTCTGCCGGCCTTGGGATCGAACTCGAGATCTCTGACTTGTCGGTCGACGGTCATACCACTAGGCTATCAGTGCTATAAATTATCTTGTATATTTAAGAAAATTGATGGATTTAAATTAATCTCCTAGTAACAGACGCAACGCCACGACAAAGTAACAAGGCCGGTGACGCGGTGACGTCACTTCACGCTGCGCGGTCTCCTCGCCCCGCTACCCACACTAAGGTTTCTTACCACTGCAACTGCCTGATGTACACAATTGCTATGTAATCGTTGGTTTATTGTAACAAAACGGACAGAATTCTTTGTAATTTTAAACAGGAAGAGAGGTTCTGTTAGGTGGTTCAGTCATCAGAGAGAATGGGATGTCTTGACGGGGATATTAATGTTCTCCTGAACGAATTTCTGTCACAGAGCCAATCTCAACGGAGATTAGCCAACTACGCAGGATATATTATAGTGTACAAGTGCGCAAACACAGGTGCTCTCTCTATTCCCTCACACTCATAGACCGATGGGACGGCAATCCGACACGACTGGAGAGAGATCAGGCGCAGGGCCAACAGCTTAACGTGTTTTCCGAGGCAAGGAGTAAGTGATAATTAATTTATAATACGCACATGTAACTTACGAAAAGTCGCCTTGGGTTCGAACCTGAGACCTCTGACTTGCCAGTCAACGGTCATACTACTTGGCTATCACGAAACAACCGGGATATTACCCTCTCAAAAGCTGTTAGTTACTGACGCGAAAATGGACAGGATCCACGATATGGTGAAATTGACTAATTTGACAGCTCTTAAAATCTTTTATCCTTTTCTTATTATCTGTTTTAGAAAGAGAGATAGCGAGTCTAGTTTTTAATTTATGTTCTTTATTTAAATGAAAAACTTGATGAATCGCTGCGACGTTTTGATAAAACATTTCCTATCAGTTGGCGTTGCAAGATTCAGTACTCGTTCATATTGAAAAGGGCGAAGGTGATATGCTCGGAATACTAATCAAAATGCACGGTCCAAGCCATATCATTTACTATTATGGACCTTGACCCAATAGTATTAAGTACCATTTTTGAATAGAACTGTTATCACTGATGTACTAGCAGTGATATATTAGTGGTATGACCGTTGGACTGCTGAGTTTTTACTCCTTTTTCCATTTTTTGAATGAGTTTTTCTTCCTTTATCCGTCTTTTTTGGTCTCCCTCCCCTCACTCCAAAAAATCTTATATTCATCGGTCACTACTCTTTTAGTAACATTCGTTTTGAGACTAATGTCCTCCTGACCAAATTTCGGTCACACCGGCCAATCTCAACCGAGATTAGCTATCTATGCAGTAGTTATTATAGGGCACAAATGTGTTCGCAAATACAGGTGCATTCTCTTGTTCCTAATTCTCGTGTTCGATGGGACGGCAATCTAAGGACCGGAGAGAGATCAGGCGCAGGACAAACGGCTTTACGCGATTCCCCGAGGCATGGAGTGGAAAGTCAGTGGTGCTCGTCATGGGTTCGAACTTGAGATCTCTAACTTGCTAGTCAACGGTGATACCACTAGGCTATCATCATCATCAACTTGTATAAGTCCACTGCTGAACATAATCCGCTCCTAATGCGCGCCACTATTGTGCGCTCATTGGAGGTTTTGCCCATAATCGCCACTTTGAGTAAACAAGTTGGCGATCGCAGTAGCAGATGATTGCTGTAACACAGAAAGATGCTGCTGCCTATCCTCCGGATCTTTTCCTTTGTCACTTCTTACGACACTTCTCATGACTCAACAAAACATTGTACCCTAAGTTTAAAGGCACTCATCCTGGTTATAACACAAACATTTTGTAATTTCACCGAAACGGAAGAGTTCAAGAACCTTTCGTTGTTAATTAGGTCTCAGTTCAAACAGACTCATTAACACAAGTCACAACTAAGTGGAATCGAATCCAGTTTTCTTGGAAACCCAACTGTTTTCGGAATCCTCTTCACCTTGTTGCCAGTGCCAAGTGGTAAGTGTTGACTTTAATTTTGAGGGTAATTATAGATATCTTTGGTTTGTTTTTAACCCCTGACGCAAGAACAAGGGTGTTATAAGTTTGACATGTCTGTGTATCTGTGTTTCTGTCATTAGAGCTAAGCTCCTAAACAAATGGACCGATTTTGATTTGGTTTTTCTGACTGGAAAGGTGACTTGATCGAGTGTTCTAGCTAAAAAAAATTGAGGTAGATATTTGTGTTGAGTTTTAAAATTTTATATTTATCGTTATATACAAGTTAGGATAGGGATAGAGAGAGGTGGCAATTGCTCCACCGACAAGAGCCTAGCTCATAAATATAAGAAGAAGACAAGTAAACCAGTTTGCTCTACACTTGGTGGTTCGATTCTAGCACAGAACAAAAATTTGTGTGACCATTCGGTCCGGAAGATATTATTTTGCAAACAGCGTAAATTAGAACAACAAGATACGCCGATATTGAAAACTAGTTAGGTAGAGGTACGTACTCGAAAATCAATTCTGTTCGTTGACACCAAGACCGGGCTAGGCACTCGAAAATCCAACGTTACAAAACAATTTTCCCGTTGATTGATAACATCAGTTTTGTGCACGATTGTACAGAGTACTCGATCACTATCGATCCACCTTTGCCCGTATTTGCAAATGAAAGCGCGTCGTACAGACGACGACAAAGGACTTCTATCAAATGTGTGTCACATTTTAGATCCGTGGAGACAGGCAAGACGACAAGACGAACCTGTTTGATATTGGAATACATTCGTTCTGAATTCAAATTTCCTCTCCTTTCTTTATTTTCTGAATTTGAAAAGGCCAGCGAGAAAGGACCTTTATATATTTTTAAAAGAGTTACTGTAAATAGAAGACGTAAGACATTAGACAAAGACAAACACACACAGATAGATACAGTTTTAAAATAGTAGTCCTTGGCCAAACAACTTGACGTCTAAAACTACATTTCTATATTTTCTGTAAGTTTCAATTTATTACTTATTTATTACTTCACGGTTTACGCAAGATTGAGTAACAAACATTTTCACAAAATAGATATTATTAACTTTTGCAATTTTATAATAATAGTCGATAGAATAATAATCACAAATCTAGGTTTTAAGACTTTAATAAAAGGCCGCGTAGGTATGTAAACCGAGAATTTAAGAAGTCATGTCATTGTGTGACTTATTTGACAGCTCTAATTTGACATTATGTCATTGTAAATATTTAATAAGATATTTGAAAAAACAACTGAACTAATACGGATGAGTTTGGATCCCAAGATCTTCGTCGTTCAGTTGTTTTTTCAAATTTCTATGTGCTATATGTCATTGTGTGACTAATTTTTAATTTGACAGCTCTAATTTGATACTTAACTATATTTTATCCTGTTTTAATGTTTGGTCTTAAAACATTTTTTTTTCTTAATGATATGGCCTGTTATATCTATTTCTCGACGAAAATTAGTTTAGTCAAGAAAATCAATACCATAATACCTACCATATAAACACGAGTATATATAAAACTCTATCGAATTGTTTGTGTTTCTGTTGTTACACTTACGCCAAGCAAATACAGCTGTCAGATCGGCCGCGCCGGCTAGACTGCGTGGCGACTACCTTCACTTTATATTCTACTTATTATTGTTAGATTTTTTGCTGCATTCAACTATGGCTTCCTTGTTGGAGGTTTTATTGAATAGTCGCCGGTCGTACTCGTGACTTATCTAGCCGTTATATCGATTGGAATTGTGATTTTAAAACGGACTAAATTTTTCAAATCTTTCTTGTCCATCCAAAGGTTGTCTGGAAGATATCGCTATTAGCGATAAGACCGCCCATTGTACCTCTAATTTAAGTGATAAGACTCCATAACATGTAATTTCAATGGTGTACAATAAAGAATATTCTACCTATTCTATTCTATTCAAGGTACAAGCTGGTAGCCGATACTACAGTGGAACCTCCGGATCCTCTCAGAGGTCCGGGTTTTACATACAATGCTCAGCAGCACCTGAACGCCTATTTTAAATAAAAAAAAACCTGATTGTGTAACTTGTTATAATATTTTCAGTTTAATATTTTTTTTTAATATTTTTTTTTTGATAAATTCAGATTCTGTCATTATTCTTCTTTTTTTATAATATTAGACCCATATCAGAACCCAGTAGGTAAGGGACAGTTTTTTTTTAAATCCTTTTTTAACTTAATCCTTACTTACAAAGTAAGTTACGGATTATGTTAAAAAACTGTTTTCAAAAACTGCCCCTTACTGGGTTTTGATATGGGGTTGACTGTTGATAGCCCTAATCAAACAGCTCTAATTTGACAGCTTAATTTTCTGTACTTTTTAGACGGTGTATAAAATTAGTTTCTCTGGCCTAAACCTTATCATTACACCTTATCATTACGCCGTATCTCTCACGAGGCAAACTCGTAGTATAGTCTTATAAAGGCATTTAGCGCAAGGCTGTTAGTTAGTACGGAACCATCTGTGCAGACTGGGTGTCGGCCGCGGGTGGTCTAGCTTCGCTGTCGGCTGTAAACGAAGACATTTAAACCACTTAATAACTGCGATAAGTGTCGTAGAAATACTAAATTGTAGTCAGAAAATAACAGCGGTTTTTTGTACAAGATAAAAAGTGTTTTTGAATTGCAGTAGGTATACACGGCTGCACATCAAGCTATTACAAAACCAGTATGAATTGACCTTTTATTGTATAGACTCTTCGAACAACAAGATGTCAGCTTATACCGGAAATGTATATCTTGATGTGTATCCGTGTGTACGTGAATTCAGACCTAAACAGCTTGAATACTTGAAATTCGAAATCAATATCTGTTAAACCTGATATCTTTTGAACCATTGCTGCACGAAGCCATTTGAGAACTAAATAAAAGTATTTGTAACAATCAGTAAACAGAGAAGAATCGAGCATTAATCACCACGCTAGCTTACTGCGTGTTGGCGATAAATGATAAACAGGTCGAGCTAAGTAAAACCGTTTAAAAATACACAAAAGACAAAGAATATAACGTTCGAATTTCGAACTCTAGTTAAAAGAAAAACAGGGGACATTATTTATAAGTTGACAAGCACTATCAAATAAAAAGCACTACAAAATAGAAATACTAAAAGACTAATAAATCACGGACACTGAAAACCTATTCACTCAACGAATGTAAATAACATAAATCTATTACACTCAAATGTGGAAATATAAAAATACATTTCAATTAAGGTCAGCGGCAAACAATATAAAAATACAGTAACTGATTTACGATATATTATATTCAATAGGTACAGTCTAGCACATCAGTAGTAAGAATTTGACATTGATAGCACCCTTATTACGTAGTAGTAAAGGTACTTTTCGTAAGCTTTTCGCAAGTGTTACCACAAGGGTTGCCATCAGTACTATATTTTATAGTATCGTACTATATATCATAGAGAAATAATATAGTACGAAAAATACCATATTTTCATCGCTAATTCATTCAATTTGCTGCCGCGCTTTTTAATATTAACTATACTATACGCCTGTAACGCACGAAATGCATTCACGTCCCTCTGTCAGTTAACAATACTGACTTGCTCAGATTCCTAAAATAATTTTTGAATTTACAAAACCTTAGTAGCCAAAGCGGAAAGTAATAACAGATATGGGAAAATAAATAATAATTAAAAATAAATGTATGTGTCCGAAATCTAACTTCAAAACGGCAAAGTTGTATGAAATAACTATCCTATGTCTGGTCCTTGCGTATGTTGTATACCTCGTGGCCGCGCCAGACAGTATGGCGGCGGCATTTGTACAACCGGCAACAATGGCTACTGAACAATTAAATTTATAAACGATTTAACTTTGACGGCACCAATTAGGCCATTCGCGCTCTACACCTTTATGTGTAGGTTTGATTCCCGTAGGAGTCAAATATTTGTATGATCGACAGACGTTTTGTCTGATCTGATGCATTGTGAAATTATATGAAAGTTATACCACCCACGATACAGAAAAAAGTAATGTGGCTACCAGTGGCGGAGGCTCCATACAACTCGATTCCTACTAGCTTCCTATAACAAAAATGGCACAGTAAATAATGCTTACTGTGCCATTGGTTTTTCTCCGGCTTACCTATTGGAAAAATTCATCATCCGCCACTGGTGGCTACTTTTTATATGTAAGTATACTTATAAAAGTCTTTGTAAATTAAATACAATAATTTTTATTTTCTGTGTGGGATTTATAACAAAAGCAAATTATTTTTAACCCAACTGAGAATATGACAAATGGCGACAAATGTTTGAAAGGAACTTTTTAGAACTTGTGGGCAGAGCTCAAGACTGTATGGCGACTTGAGTTCTGTGGCCTTCGAAGTAAGTAAGCACTTGAGCTCATTTGCTAAACAATCAATCAAATGAGGAAGATCAATGCATTTAACTTATCATTATTAATGTTTTCCTACTCAATAACAACTCAATGTTTCTTTTTAATGGACTAGCGACCCGCCCCGGCTTCGCACGGGTGCAATATACATATAAACCTTCCTCTTTAATCACTCTATCTATTAAAAAAACCGCATCAAAATCCGTTGCGTAGTTTTAAAGATTTAAGCATACATAGGGATATGGGGACAGAGAAAGCGACTTTGTTTGATACTATGTAGTTATAATGGGAACTATTCACAGACTGTAACATCACAAATACCAAAACTGCAATTACGTGTAAGTGTCACAAATATTTGTACAGCCGCGAGCACAAATATGTATACACTTGCGTTTTTTAAATAGTCTACAAATTTAAAGACTATTTAAAAAACGCGATCCACAAGAAAAATACCGATGATTTGGATAAAAGTAATTAATATCTATGTGTAGCCCTACTATCTTAGTTATTTTGCTTTCGACTGTACGCGGGTTTGATTTAGACTTTTTTGACTACTCCAATCGTGACGATTTTTTGATCTATAGGTCCAATATCGTTAACCTAATTGCTAGCAAAGTATTTGCTAATACTTATGATACACGTGTCAATTTACTTCATAAACTTTCGCAAAACATCTCAAAAACTTAATCATTAACAACTCGGTGTTACCAGTCTGTTACTCGACATAATAAAGAATAGAAAAAATTCAAATTACTTATCTCAGATGAGCGGGCAGAAATAATTGAGTGAGCTCTTAGGGGGGAGGGGGGATCACGCGTGAGTGATCCCAGTTAAGACCCCCGTATCGGATACTTTGAGACTAAAAATGTTTCAATAAAGTATATTAAATTACCGGCGTGCACACGGTTTTTGGGTGAAGGTAGCTGGGGAACACTGAGCTGGGATGTTGTGGCGTTAGGTACTTGGGGAAGCTAATGTCCAACAGTGGACTGTTATAGGCTCTTAGTTTTTAGTCTTTCTGTAGAAATATGTCTTTCTGTGCGATTTTTGGTCTTTTTGTGCAAATATGTCTTTCTGTGCGGTTTTTGGTCTTTTAGTGCAAATTTGTCTTTCTGTGCCGTTTTAGTCTTTCTGTACAAACATCTTTCTGAACGGTTTTTGATTTTCCTGCACAAAAATGTCTAGTTTTTGGACTTCCTGTACAAATATGTCTTTCTGTGCCGTTTTAGTCTTTCTGTACAAACATCTTTCTGAACGGTCTTTGATTTTCCTGCACAAAAATGTCTAGTTTTTGGACTTCCTGTACAAATATGTCTTTCTGTGCCGTTTTAGTCTTTCTGTAAACATCTTTCAGTGCGGTTTTTGATTTTCCTGCACAAAAATGTGTTTCTGAATAGTTTTTGGACTTCCTGTACAAATGTGTCTCTCTGTGCGGTTTTAGTCTGTCTGTAGATACACATATGTCTTTCTGTTCAGTTTTTAGTTTTCCTGCACAAAAATGTCTTTCTGAATAGTTTTTAGTCTTCCTGTAGGTACAAATATGTAATTTCTGTGCGGTTTTTGGTCTTTCTGTACATACTACATAAAACATAATAACTAATTATAATATAAAGCCAATAACATCATCTGCAATGTAGTATATACCCCTCTCAGAAATGGGAGGAGTTACGTCGTTAGCACATGAGTTTACCACAATGGCAAACTTGATTATATTGATTGATGATGGTAAATTGACATGATTACATTGGATTGCCTTGTATTCGATGCCGCTACCTCACACCACATCCCTACTCATTATCTATATTTTTCTACGCTTATTTTTTTTAAATAGTGCGTGCATATGGCTTTAGATGTGGTACGATAGCAGCGCGAGCTCACAATCGACCAATTTAAATAAACAATAAGCGCTGGTGTTCGCAAGCCGTGTACAAAAACTGTTGCTACAGTGCAGTAGTATGCAGTGGGATAAGTAGTTACTACAGGTTTTAAAATTGAAGCTGTACAGAACATTAGGACAATAGTTATTCAGTCACAACATGTTTCATGTTTCACCTATTCAAAAAGACATTTTTTTATAAGCAAAGGGTATTTTTTCAGATTCTTGGAATTGTACTTTTTAAGAGTTAACGTTTCCACGAACATTGCGATCTGCATTGTCATATAAGCTATAGGTACTGAATCTTACAAAAATGTAAAACCAGACGAATTTCAATATCCTTTATATTTTAGCATATCATTATCTTAAATTTGCATCTCTTGTCAATTTTCTGTAAGGCGAACCGACTACTATCCAACAAACACCATTCCACAAATTCCAAAACGTCAATTTAGCCGACTTGTAGCACTGGTAACGACCACTCTGTGGCACCCGCCACAGATAAACACGGAAAACAGCGTGGCAATTATGCAAATACATTAAAATCCATGCATTGTCCTGTGTCACGTGAACTAGAACCGCTTCCAATTGTGGTGTCGCTGAGTATACCAGTGTTACCGTATCTGGGAGTGTATGACGTAGATAATATGTATAGGTATATGTATAGAGCAGGTAGAGATAATGTAATCCCGAGTATATTTTTAGATACAGAAACGAAAGTCTTCCTTTTGTATTGATCGGAAAAAGGACCAAAAGTATTTGTAAAGACCAGGATTATTCTTTCTAGTCTAATTTACTTTTTTTCTCAACATTTTGGTGTACATGTCCTTTTTGCAAAGGGGTATTTATTGTTCCTTATGTTTATTTCTGACCATACTTTTCTACTTCAGGTATTGCTTACATGTATCTCGAATGAAAGCAAAATAATGTTTTTTTTAAATAAGTACTACCACGATGGCAAATAAAAGCATAATGTCCACCTGATGGTAAGAATTAAAAATTGACTAAAAGTTAATAAGGATTACCTAAATAGTACAAGCAACCAAGAATTATGGTAGATATAATAAAAGGCTTAAAACCGTAGTTAAGATACTAATCGTGTGTTTAACATAATTTCTAAAAGTACGAAAAACAGTAACATTTATTTTAAAAACCTCACCAAATGTTTTCGTACATTAAATCAAAAACACATTAATTCAAAACTCAAACGCAGAATGGAATTAAAAATGTCCCCAAGCAGAATCATTTAGACGAACAATAACGTAACATAAGTCCCCTAACAAAAACATAACAGGGGGCCTCAAATTAGACGACAAAAGGGACACGGGATTTCTCAAGTCCATTAATTTGGTTACAACTTTGTCTCGATCGAATTAAAATTTTGACCATTAATCCATAACATAGATAGATAACGACGTTAGTTGAAGTCAACTTAGCTAATTACCTTCGAAGTCGTTTACAAAACTTTTTGAGATTGCCGTATTAATGTTAATTATGTTTTAATTGGCTCAGCTGTTTCCTGATTGAGTTATGAAAGGGAAATTTTGGGATTTTTGCGCTAAAGTTCGTGCTAAGACAATTGTGCTAATTCTCTTGCACACGCTCTAAACTAATTAAGACTCGCCATTTCTCTTTCTAACAGAGATCATTAGAAAAGAATAGAAGATTTTTATAGCTGTCAAACTAGTCCATTTGCGTGATATCAACGAGAATTTAGTCGGCATGTAATAGAGGTCTCGTCTAATGTCACGGCAATTGCAAGGACGTAGATTAATTTGACAGCTCTAATTTGATAGTTCAATCTTCTGTCCTTTTTTGATGGTGTTTATTAGAAAGAGATATAGTTACACTAAAATTATTTTAGAGGGAAGTACAAGAGAATTAGCACCAATTTAGGCTGAATTTTAGAAAAAATCACTTTGAAATTGAATTGAAATTAAATGACTGAACACTTAAAGTGTCCAGTTATATAGTTATAATCTTAGAAAATAATACACTTCGATATTAGAAAACTGGTCACATTTTTTGTACGTCTAGTCATGATAGAATGATCACGGAAAAACAACTAGAATCTATTTTTCGCACTACATTTCTAGATTAACGATCAGATGCTCGCAGCATTGCAATAAACAAAAAAAAACTACTTACTGAAAACAGTTTTTTTTGCTTCCTAAAAGCGTAAATCGCCACCGAAGCGATGTACGTACTTACAATAAATCCGACAAGCGCATTATTTACTTCAGAAAATCAGAACTCTCATGCAAGGCGATCGTCAATCACTGTGGTTTTAACTGCGCAAAATCAATAACTCTAGCGTGTTTAGCTGTGTAGTACTCGACTGTACTTGTTGAACAATTAAATGTTTAAAACACCTAAACGACAAACTTTCCATATGGCGGGCAATGGCGGGCAGGTAATTACTTTCCTATCTATTTCTACAGGAAAATCATAGTGTGGCAATGTTTTGAGCTATATAATTCAATACATGGTTATTATTATAATCATACAGTAGTTGGAAAATCTAGTCATGACTGTACACAACACCGACAATATCTCTAGAGGTGTGCTGAGGGTGATGCATAAATGCAAAAATATTGCATTTATGGTATCAATGCGGCAGTTCATGTAGGCAAAAAGGCATTGCCTACCCTGACAGATACGACGTAGACGTTTAATTAGTGAAACTAAGTAAGATTTGTATGTATGCTTACCCCTGTCGAAAATGTCTGTGCACGCCCCTGGTATCAATAGATACCACCCAATATTCTATTAAGTATTAATATTCGGGTTGTATCTTTTTCTATAAATTGAACCTGTAGGTCAGAAGATGATCAGAATTCCGCCAAATGTATAGGTAAGTATATAATTTTGTGCGTGACTGCCAGGATTGGTTGGATTGATAGGATTGAACTGAGTCTAGAATCTAGATACATGTCCTAAATTCATGGTTTAGTTTTCGTCACCATGTCCCTTACACCGTATAATTTACTCTAGCTATGAGTCATCCAATGACACTGCATTAACAGTTTACCTCAGGACACCCTCACGTCACTCAAAGGTCGGCCACTACGATCATTAATTGGAACTTAATTAATGCTAATTGTATTTCTGAACTGACACTTAACTGTATAAGAGAGTTATAAATATTTATGTTCTAATTTAAATGTTTAATTTTTACTCCACTTTCACACGATAGATAGTATTTTTAATTGTTTTTTTTATGGCAATTCGTGAGGGCTTTGGAATGGTCAAACCTAAATACGAACCCAATCCGTAGTTATGAACGAACTCTTTGCAACGTTTATGCAAAACCGCATACCAATGCGCGCATTGTTTCCTGCTGATTAAAGAATTTGTAACTTTTTCATGATTCAATTTCGAGTTCAAGGCTAGAGTAAAAATAATAACTATTACAATGTAAAGAAGCGACACATACCGCCCTCGCCAATTTATCGACGCCGACCGCAACGAAAAGTAGTAACTTGTAAGCAATGTAGAAACGCAGACATACGGACCGACTCGTTTCTTTGGGTGTGTGCGTGTGTGCGGACAGGCCGCAAGCGCTTGAATTATAGTAGATTTGAATTATGATATCGTATTGACGACAATTCAAAATATTCTTTAAAAAAAAAGTTAACAAAACAATATCAAAATAGCAAAATAACTTGCCTACAAGTATCAGATCAAAAACCAACCAATTGAAATTAATATAAGCTAAAATTATTTCACGACTCACGATCTCCGGAACAAGCGGCTTCATTACACAAAATGATTTGCATTTCCTCATTTGAGACGGCCATTGTTACAAGCTTACTAACTGAAAGAGCAATGAATTGTTTGCTATGCACTTAATTCGAGTCGCGGTTGCCGCTCGCATTGTTCAAGGAGCCGGGTACAAAGTTATTGAGTGTAAACGTAGGTCGCTCTCGGAAACAAATAATTATGGGTGTAATAATGCTGAGTTTTACACTTTATTGCTGATACTATTGGCTTTAATGATGGGTTAGCGTGGGACTTTCAGAACTAAAGGTACTTGTGTTTTTTCTAGAACTGTGTACATTCCTGTTTGGTGGAGTGAACAGTAAATTGGAACGTTTTTATTTTAAAAAAGAACATTTTTTCTTGTAAAGACCCAATTTAGATTTAACTCAACGACTAGCCAGAAACTCTGATAGCCCTGTCCGTGTGAGCGACACCTCATTATGGTCTTGCTTCACATTGCCGAACAGAATGGCCATAGAAGTAAGTGTGGCATGTCTTATAGGTACTGCTGTCTGCTGCTAAGCTCTGGCACTGCACCTCAGTCTAGCCAATTATACCCCATTGAACCAGGTCACCCACAAGCGTCCTAAAGTGCGAACAGGTTGAGCAATTTGGATTCTTTAATATAAACTGAAAATTAGGTGAACTTAATGTAGTTAGGAGAACTCAATGACATTTAAAAAAGGTGGCTAGCAACGGATGGATGCGGGCTGCATAAGACCGGGATGGTTGGCGCTCTTTAGCGGAGGCCTACGTTCAGCAGTGGACGGCGATAAGTTGATGTGATGATTCACCTCTTTAAATTACTTAATTCTCTTAAAACTTAAAGCTTCTAATTTTGAAACCGAACTGGGTGTTTCTAAACAAGCGGCCGAAATATCAGAATTTACTAAACGGAAACTTCACCGAAAAGTTTTCGCTGTTCACGAAAGATATGAAGCCCAAGTTTCGGTATACAACAATAATTATAATTAAACTATCAAGAACTAAACTACAAGGTAGTTAAAACTTAAACCTTCATACGTACTAAGTTAAACAATGCGTTATTATTGAAAGCTAACTAATAACTAATAGTGGTAATTTGTGTTACTAAACTATGTACTAGAATACGTACATAATACGAACAATAGACAGCACAGTCATTAACTGAAATTGTACATAATATTGTACAGACAGACATAATATTAACACCTTCTAATAAGCATCTATATGACTAATGAACTATTGGTATGCAAATATATCTACTACACTTCTTTAGTAGATATATTTGCCTCTCAAATGCTTATATTTATTGCATTTGCATGCATATATGCATTAATATTTGCATAGATTAAACGTGACTCGTTAAAATGACTAAAGCTTGAGAATGAATTTTATTTTTATTGGTACAATTTAGGTCATAATTAAATAAAGCAGAATCATAATCATTGTCATAATAGTGACAAAAAAATGCTGCATGAACTCTACGTTATGTCATCTGTAGTTTGTGATTTATTTAATTCTTATGAAAGTCCTCTCAAGGGCTAAAAAGTATCGTCTTCTGGTCGTGATTTCGTTTTTAAACGGTTTTATTTAGCTTGACCAGTTTATTATTTGGTTCAAATTTAGTAATCGATATTTCACCCCCTTCCTATTGACAGATTGATCTGATATTTGGTACACAGCTTTAGTTTTGATGACAAAACCGTTTTACGTAAAAATATTTTTTTTAAACGGATTTTTTTTAACATCAACATAAAAGTACTTACAAAATAATATTTTGTCCGTGCGTGAATCGAACCTATAACACCAAGGATAAAAGACAAATGTGTAATCGCTCCGTCGATGGTACTGTTAAAAGTAGAAAGATGTCTCTTTTGTATTAGTTACGAGTAACGACAAACGTCTTAAAGAGAAAGTTCGTCCCCCAAAGATTTTTGAACGGCTGTCTTTTAAGTCCAATCGGCCATGAATACAATAGATTTTAATTGTGTCTCTAATTGACAGCTCAAATGATTAATCAACCATGAACATCTGCTACCCAGCAGTTTTCAAAAGTCAATATTGATTCAATACTTCGTAAACTGAAGTACATATTGTACATGTCTCCTACTCAAATACTTGGAAATTCCTGTATCTAAAGTGATAGAGCTAGTAGTATAGTTAAGATAATGGTCGCATAATTTCTACATACTACCACCAAATGTCATCTAAGAGCATAATTAAAGTAGTTATAATAACTAACTCCGCTTTAATCGCGGCAATGCTCTTAAACAGCCACTTAAAGCGCACTAAGCGCTGAATTGTGTAGTACATTCTACAGCTTAGTTCTTAGCCCAAGTTCCTTGAAAGCTCCTGTTATATTCTAGACCAAAACGTGTTATAAGGACTTACATAAATATTCCGTAGCCCTTACTATGAGCTCGTCAGTTTTTAACAGAATTAACGCGCGAATAAAATATGATAATGAAACGAGACGGGCAATATCCAAAGCCCTTAATAACCCGTAATACCCATCCATAATAAAACTTAATAAATATCGTTACTTAAAACTTATTAAATACGTTGCTAAAAAACAAAGTAAGTATTTAAGTAGGTAATTATTTTATTAGGCAACATGGAGGCAGTAAATTAATTGTGTAGCTAAAGGCGACGGGAAATTGGGTCGTTACCATTAACCATAATATTAGGCTACTGAGAAATATGGCAAAATACCCGCTAAGTAAAGAACCCGAGATTGTGCATCCTGTTTCTTTTTATAAGGCAATTAGTTTTATCTACTCAACCGAACACTTCATGAGTTTCCTTAGTACCTATTTTCGGTACTCATTTTCGCTTAACATAAAATATACTGCATTATTTTATAAGAACCTGATATGTTGTGTAGGGATTAAATCTAGCACTTTCAAAAGCATAATGTAAGGTCTTAAATGAGTTTAAAACTTACACACAGAATTTTACAGTCCGATTAAGGGCTTGTACACAAAACTGTACTGTACTGTACGCAAAAGAATACGTGCAAGTACCGCGTGTTTATACGCAGATTTTTTAGTGACGTGAAGTTGCATCGCAGTTTTGTGTATGAGCCCTAATATGGTTGTATTTTTAGAACAATCAATTCCAGTAGTATTACTTATACCTAAATCTTTCGAAAACATTCTTCAGAGCCAGCCCACCAATAATTTACTGATAAACAAAGAAATCTATATTACCAAGTCGTGTTAAACTTAAACCCAGTATCTGGGTTGTGGAGGTCTGATAGGCAGTCGCTCCATGTAAAACATTGATATTCAGCTGCATCCGGTAAGACTGGAAGCCGACCCCAACACAGTTGAGAAAAGGTTAAGCAGATGAGGCAGATGAAACAAAGAAATCTGTATCAATCACGAGATTCGCGATGTAACACCATTAGTAGTAGCCGCAGCCACTAGCTAGGTATCCGGAACCCATAGGAACTCCATCGGCGGCGTGTAATATCGTACCATTGTTACTCCGCATTTATGCGCCTCACAATAATCGTTATTGCGATATCGTTACCGGATACTAGGGTTGTCGCAAATAATATCTATGGTAGAAGAAAGATATTTTACACTATTACCGTTTAAATGTCAAGATATATAAACCCTAAGTCCACCGCAAACGCCAGGCTAAGATTTTTGACTCGTTAAAAATTTGAGCCTTTTTTGCTTTATCGTATGGTTGATGAACAACCTGCTTTCGTAGTATAACATAACAGCCCATTGCGTATTAGACTAATTATCATTTTCTAAAACCAGAAAAACCAGCACACCTGACTCCGGAGAGATTTTTTAACGGTGTGTAAAGCCATGTCAGAGGCCGTTTAGAATCTGATACCAGGTTGTTCATCAACCATATGATAAAGAAAGAAGAACTGTGGATTGCGATTATTATTCAACGATTGGTTTACTTTTATGTCACTATTAACTCGATTATTTTAACTATCGAACTATTCGAATCGAAAATGTATTCGAACTATTCGAATCGAAAATGTATTCGAACTATTCGAATCGAAAATGTATTCGAACTATTCGAATCGAAAATGTATTCGAACTATTCGAATCGAAATTTATCGAACTAGATTATTACTTATCTATGAAGCTGCTCCTTAATTCGTGATTAACTCAAACACAAGCCTTGGATGACTAAAAGTTTAAAATTATTGTCTATGGTAAGAAGTTTTAGTTTAAATACTAGAGATGCTTTTAGGCGGTAGGCCAACATTGTCACTATTTATGCACTATGGTAAGCTTGATACTTTATTACATGTGGCCCCTTGCCATCATACAACACGTTCCATGTGAAAACGTATCTTATAGGTTTTATTGCCATAGAAATTACTGGTGAGAAATGTATGGTGAATTTAGAATAAGGATGTTAGTTATACTTACTTTAAAAAAAACTATTATCAATAAATCTTTAAAAATAAATGAAAAAGTAATTTCAATATTCCAAAAATTACAAAGTTATACTTGTTTGAAAATTATTTGTCAGAAAGAGAGACACTTCGAACAGATGACATCGCGTGTTCTAATTTCGACTGATTGTATTTTTTTTTTACATGTGGCGTTATTTCTAAACTTTTTTTTTATGGTGATATCAAATACAAAATACAAATTCCGATAATAATGAGTTTTTACTGAACCGGGCAATATTATTTTCTCTAGAAATACTAATCTAGAAACTATCGAGCCAGGCGACAAGATAAATGTTGCCAAAGTAAAGAATAGTGTCGTTTAGAAGTACTTCAAAATTTTCGGAATTACCCCCGTTTTCGTAATTACCCCAAGGCACTAAACTTTTTTAACAGTCGACAACCCTACCAGATCGCAGTGTTATTATTTATTATTTTTCTCTCAGGTACAGTCACCTGCGGAGATACTATTGTTGGTTTCCACAGTTATCGGAAATTTTATTAATGAACGCTGTAGTTCACGATTGGTTCAGTGTAAATGTCTGACTATTCGAACGTGGCACAATTTATTGAATACCTACAAGCGAGGTTGGTTCCTATTCTAGTGGCCATTAATGCTAATGTTGCATCGAACACAACTTTGAATAAAATGATACTATGTTTCATCTGTACACTTGGTGCATCTTTATTTGGTAAGTACTGTTATGTAAGTTATTAAATTTCAATGTTTGTAGAGTCGCGTGGAAAAGTGCATGTAGAAATCTTCTTGTTCTCGTATAGTTTACAATTTTGATGCAAAACTATTAAAAGTTTAAATGCCCGTGGACATTTGCTAATCTGCTATCTCACTCGCTCATTGAAGATAAAATCAATGAATATAATTAAGACAAACGAGAATAACGTTACAAAGTTTAAGCAGAAAATTCATTTATTAGCATAAATAAAAAAATCTTTAAGCTATTTTTATGTAGGTATGAAAACTTATTCCGATCAAACGGTTATTTTTGCTTAACCTTTATAGTCTAGTAGTCTATAGATTAGCCGTAATAACAAGGTCTAATTTTGTAGGCTTTGTAATCATCTCTCATTTCTCTTTATCTCTTTCTTAACCTGCGTTCAAACCTGCGACTTCCCAGTCCAAAGGCCTTACCCTATGAACTCCGTTACTGTCCTTACCGTATGAACTCAGAAAGTTAATGATTTGCAATACAATGTACGACCACGTAAGCTATGAAAATAACTTGCTAATTTGCAATAAATTATGTTTATTTCGAGTCGACTACTATTAAACATGGCACACGTGTTCGAATCATGATAGAAATTTTAATATACTTGCCACGCGGGCGAAGCCACGGGTGGAAGCTAGTTATGTAATATTTTCTTCCTTATCATAAGTTGTTGTAAACAATTTTGCTAATTTAAAAATATAACGGTTTATTGTTATATCAAAAGCAACTTTAATCTTTAACTATTATGGTTGATATCGCTTTTAAAAACATTTTAGATAATTATTTTTTCGTATAAAAATTTGCCATGTTTGTTTACAAAATATTTCGTCATTAGTAGGTTAAAAAGAAACTAACTTTAAGTTAAAAATGTTACTAACAAATTGAGTCATAGTTACTTGAATAAATGAATTTATTATTATTATATTATTTACAAAAAGGGTGAGAAATAAGTTACTATATTTGTAATTTGTTCCGTTCGCTGACGAAAGGTCGCTAACAAATGTTTGGGGTAAAAACACACCTTTAGGCACAAGCGACAGAAATAAGGTTATTCGACTTTTTCAAGTATTTCGTCTAGACGGCCCAGTCGTAAACATTCCTGCCCAACCTCAAAGGTCACGTGAAAAACGCCGAGTGATAAACTTAGTACCAGGCATACCTAGTAACAGTATTTCTAGGTGCGAGTCGGAAGGTTTTATGGCAACGGAGGTCTACGTAACATAAAAGTTGATAAATATGTCAGGTGATGATTCATAGTACTTTTAGTGTACTGTAGTGTAATGAAATTACAAAAAAGAAATGTGTGTGAACACTTTTGTGTTTAACTGTATATCTAGGGGTATTTTTTTCAAAAACTATTAAATGGTGGGATTATGTAACTCCACGGATATTCCATGGAGCATGGACTTCCAAAGTATCAAATATAATTAAACTTCTTTTTTATTAAATGTGGACTAAAGAAACTGAACACTAAAGGTCTGCAAAGGAAGAAGGATTTAAAAATTGTTTGAGTAATTATTTTAAATCATAAATACATTAATGTAATAATTATTTATGAAAACTAATGCTTGAAATTTAAAAATCTATTACCGGCAAAATTCGGTCGTAATGGAATTTTTCTTTCTAAAAAATTCGAACTTTATTTTAAATCACGTCTAAGCCGTTGTTTAAATACAATAATCATAGTTAAACACAATTTTAAATGCAAAACATCAGTCGCTTAAGATTTAAACAATTGTTTATCATTTTTACGATACCATGGTACCTATATGTTTTAAATTCAGAATTAGAATAAAAAACCATAAACTTTATGCAGCGATAAACAACTAATTCTCACACCGCTCCACATTTCAGAATAAATAGCCCATATTTAATTCGAACCCCATTCAATCTGCCCCTCAGTCCAAAACAGGTACAGTCACAAAAAAACAACAGAAATATTTTGCGTCACTCGCTCTATCAAATGACAAGTCAAAAATATGGGAGCCAGAACAAAAGTTGTGTTAATTTATAGATCACGATACTGAGCCCTTTATTTTGTATAGCGTGACCGTTGGACCCCGGCTGACCCCAAAAACATGTAAAAAAAATGTTGAATTAATTATAAAAACATCTGTAAATTACGTCACTAACGTTTTGGTGTCATTAAAATTGTAATCAGTTTGTTTTATCTATGGGAAAGGCCATACGTATCATAGTAGAAATAGGTGCGTTACCTTTTTTATTTTTTCCGATATGTTATAGTTAAAAGAGTTTTTAATAAAATTCAATTTAATGTATGCTCTGACGTTTATGATAAAAAAAAGAATAGTTTTATTTATGAAATTGGAACATGAATGTCGCGTCTCACGAGTTTAATGGTTTAGTGTCGAATTTCAAAATTTAATACAAAGTGTAATGAAATTCCAAACTTTACTGCAACAAAAATGTGAATGATTTACATTTTGTAAGTTGATATCTCAGTGAGACCGTACTCTTAGACATTTTCTCGGTAAAACTACAGCTTAAGTTTCTTTTTCAACTTTTTTAAATTTTAATGCAGTTTTCAAACTTTAATTTTTTTTCTGTAATTAGTTTCATGTTTAATTTATTATTTATTACCTTCTACGGTATGGATAAGACTTATTTTATTTTTAACGACTATTTTAAAATTAAATACATTGTAGTAACACGTGTCGTTTTCTCATCACTAATAGGATGAGTAATCGTAAACATAATACCACCGTAATTTGCGAGAGTAAATTGTAGAAAAACCGTTGTAGTTAACTAGTAATAATATATACAATAATTTAATATATACAAACTTATAAACTACTTAATTATTAATAAAAAAAACTTAAAACAATTAACGCGTCAAAAGCTCCTCCGCATCGCTATTACGTATTAATTTAATTACCATGTAATTGAGAACATTTCGCCCATACGTACTTTAAAAAAAGTGTCCTATATAAAATTATAATATCGCATTACGTATGCACGTTGAACAGCTATTATTATCGCTTTAAATCTCGTTGGTCTAGTGGTAGCAAGCGCGACTGCTGAGCACGAGGTCCTGGGTTCGATCCCCGGGTCGGGCAAAGTGTTATTGGGTTTTTCCATCAGGAAGTTCTCAGTAGCAGCACGGAGTCTGGAATTGTGCCCGGTTAATGGCAATAGGCTCGCCCCCTATTACATGGGACTTATAACATAGCCGGCGAAACGTGGGTGTACTGCACACCTCTGCCTACCCCCTCTGGGGAATACAGGCGTGAGTCTATAATAAATCTCGTCATTTTTATAAAATGTAACTACCGGCCAACGCAAAACTGTGGTACTGTAATTAATTTACACATCAAACTCATTTTTAATGCAACACATGCACTATGGCATATCAAGGTTATAAAACGTTAGAGTAGGAGCTATTTAAAGCTCGTGTAATCCGGCTTGAGAGTTTGTGCATCATCGCTCGTAAATCTGATAAATCTATTTACAAAATGCAATGCTAACAATCTCTGTACCTATAGTGTTGTACCGTAGGCGTAGATACTTTAGAGTTTAAGATAATAATATAATGTTTTGGTAATTTCCACATTACCGATGTTACAGAATAACCGAATATCAGTATCACCGGCGCGGATACTTGGTAATCTGCTATCTCGCTCGTACATTGAAGTTATAAAATCAATGAATATAATTATGAAAAATCGCAACTAACCAAGTTATGGAGAAACATTACCAAGTTTCAACAAAAATATCAGTTTGATTGGAATAAGTTTTCATTCATAAAAATAGCTTCAAATTTGTTATTATTTATGCAATTACACATTTAATTATGCATTTTATATTATATGAAAAAAATACATATTATCACACTTTTATTCTTAGTGCGAAAACGTAATAAGTTAAGAATATATGTCATCAACTATCTCCACACCCACAGTTCATGATTCTGTTCCATCACCATGTATTCATAATCGTATTTGAATTTCGAAGGACTGTAAACACTAATGCGTTCTAAATACAAAAAGCTTTTTTTTACACATGAGATGCGTTCAGATAAATTTTCTGCTATGGCCAGTAACAAAGCAAATGATTAAATATTTAAAAGTAAATACTAATAACTTTTTATAGCGCATAACACGTTTCATATTAACGTGCGAGCGTCAAGCTGTTTTTTATGTCACTGTACCGTCTCCAGGGACAGATTCTAGACACGATTAGGGCCCGGACACATAATATGCTTTACAAATTATAAGGATTTCGGCATCGCGTGTGTAATACTGAATTCTAATTAATGCGCTTTTATTTGATTATATTGGATGAATCATTAAGAACGATGACTAGAATTTCGAATTAATATCTAGAAAAATATTATTTACTAAAGGATATGAACCATAAATTTGTGAGCTCTCTCTCAATTCTATACCATAAATAATTTGAAGCTTTTGATTTACAAAATGTTATTTAAATTAAACCCAATAAAAAAACCCCACCTGTAGTAATATTTGAAATCGAGCCAAATTTACTGACGCCATTTTATTCCATGTAAACAGCAAACGTTTCAATCAGAATTATGTAATGCAATACCTATATTATGAATTGGTTTGTATTTGTAGAATATATTTTGTCGATGACGTCATTTCCGACCTACCTCAATAATCAATATGCAGTGTGATACTGCTAGTTTTCTATTCTAATACATACAAAGTTTTATTTAACAATACTAACCTAGTTTTTAAAACGTATAAGTTTAGAGAGATTGAGATATTGAGGGTAATTCTCTATTCCGCAAATTCTTAACTCCAATCTCTCTTTAGAGAAAAGGATAAAAGATTTTTAGAGCTGTCGCTAATGAAATTACGTGTGCATTAGTCATATCAAGACATTAAAACGTTTTAAAAAGAGACGAGAGAAGAAGGAAATGTTAAAAAGAGTGGTTTTTTTTTTCTATAAGTCAATTCAAGCCCACAAAAATCATGTCGATCCGTTGCTTAGTTACTGCAACGAGCAAATCAAGCAACAAACTTAACATTATAATATTAGTAATAATAATAATTTTCCCGTGACCGAATGTTGGTCTCGGCGGGCAATTAGAAAGATAAAATATAGTGCACAAGTGTATGCGCAAACGCAGGTGCACTCGCATAGTCCGATGGAACGGCACTAACGGAAAGAGATCAGACGCAAGACCAATGGCTTTACGTGCTTTCCGAAGCACGGAGCAAGTGATAATCAAGCGGTCAGAGTCTAGGGTTCGAACCTGAGAGCTCTATTGCCAGTCAACGGTCATACTACTAAAATGTACGGCATTCATAAAGATAGTATGATAATAACAATAGCTTAAAAATTGGTCCATCTGGCTGACGAGGTTTCCATGCTATATTTGCTGTTCGAAGTGTCCAGTCGGAAAGTTAATACGCTCGGAGTAAAGTCCCCCAACTTTCGAGATTTTGAGGCCCTTGATAGTGACGGAATACTGCTAAGCCTTGAGAACTAAGGGCAAGTAATTTCAAATCCTGCGAGAGTGTGACCGTATGTGGCAGGATCCTGCCATTTTGGCAGGTTTAGGTCCTGATTGCCGATTTGTGTAATTATTTTATCCGATGAACTTCGAAACGTACGATACGATGAATCCTTGCTGCAAGCTTGCTTGATGCAATATCCTTGCATGTGACGACCTTTTCTTTTAGGTCATTTGATTACGACCTTTTTTTATAGGTCTTTCGATAGAAAAGTAGTCTTTGGCAGGATTTGTCAGTTTTCTTACATTAGGGGGCATCCATAAATTACGTGAGGTGTTTAAGGGGGGGAGGGGATCGGGTCAAATCTCATCTAATCTTACGTTGGAAACGGCAACTATCACGCAATTTTGCAGGGGCAGGATTTCGTATTTGAAGTTGGTCACCCTGTACTACTACAAAGTATTATAGTAGTACCTACTTACAGGATTTGAAATACAATCTGTAGTGTACTAGTACTATTAGTCTGTGGTGTAACGTAAATTCACTCACCCGTACATAATATGTTCCGTGGTGTGTATAGTGTAGGTATGTATGCTGTGGCTGCGAGGTTCGAGGTCAGATCGGTCAATAACGGCCTTGTAGGAGAACAATGAGAGGTGGAGCTGACATAGGTACCTACATAGATGCAATAACTGGGTGAGATTAGATTATTATTAAAGTTAGCTTTGATATAGGATTTAGTTGTCTGTGCTCTGCTTATAACGTACAGAGGGGTTAGCCAAGTTGACTATCTACAATCGCTAACGAATAGAAAACGAAAGAAATGTATAGGATGACATTACCTTCGATCGATATGTCACGTGACAGGTAATGTCATCCTATACATTTCTTTCGTTTTCTATAGCGTTAGCGATTGTAGATAGTCAACTTGGCTAAGCCCCCAGGTTAGTAGGGATGAAGCATTAAGATAATGGTAGATATTTTTTTGGCTACAACACCCGGGTTGGGAAATAGTGGGATTTGGGTAACTTATCAATATTATTATATGGAATGTTGTGAATTGATAAATTTGACTTTTAATCCCACTAAACGGCTGATCAGATTTGGATGGAATTCGGCACGTAGGTAGTTTGTCTCGAATTAAATCATCAGGATACTTTTTTACTCGAATTAATGCGGACGAATATCTTGTTTTTTTTTATCCGGGATGTAAGCAACAATAGAAACTTATAATTTCCAATATAAGGTGAATTTTTGTAAAAATATATACTTCAATATTCTTCAACAAAAAGATATATGTCAACATTTCTAAACATAAATGATCGCGTCGGATCAGGATTGCTCAAGAAAATCCTTTTGACGGCTTCAAAGAATGAGAAAATGTATCAAAGAATTGGATTTCACAAATCATTGAAATAGCTTTTCGTTACCCTTACCTTTTCTCTAGGTAACAGGTAACATTATTATAGGCACCTAAAGGGTCCTTAGCAACGTGTCGTCAAGCAAGATCTTCGGTCATTGCCATCGGATTACCTTACGAAGAAATCTAAAGCCTCATACTCACTAGTGAGCTGTAACTATAACTGTTGCACTTTACTATGCACATTATTATTTTTGTTGATGTAGGTATCCAAAAATCGTAGTGCACGTGGTTCGCGAGTCTGTCGCAAGCGGAACGCGTCGCGTTCGCAGCGAGCCGTCCATTGTCGGTTATTGCCGATTAACTTCGTTTATCTTCGTGGCCGTTTCATCGAGCTAAGTGTCGCTCTCGCTGCTGAAGTGCGTCCGACATCGTAGTGCTGACGAGCAAACAAACACTGCAGGCTGCAGGAAGGCCGGCTCAGCGTTACGGTTACAACTTACAGTTAATAAAAATCAAATTTATTCATGTAGATCAGCCATACTCAAAGAGTGTTCTTTGAAGCCTTACGACTCAGCAAAATCAACTACCAATAGTTCTTGATTATTTTTGGGCTCCATCAAATATTTCGTTTTCCATAAGGGTTCCGATGCCAAAAAAAGGTTGAAAATCGCTGATGTAGACATAGGTCATTATTATAAACTAATTTAAAAATTCAGTCTAGTTGCCACTTCCAAGTGTAGTCTTACATATTATAAATTGATTACATCACTTATATTGAACTCGTGTTTACACTAGAACCTCATTATCTGCAAGGTCTGTAACGGTTACAGTTACATCTCGGCATTGTGTACACGGCTTTAGAACCTTAACAATGTCATTCGAAATAAATGAATCACATTGATGTTTTTCTTTCATTGTCGTGTTCGTGTCACTTCGTGTAATTTCGTGGAATTTATGCTGGTTTCTGTAAAGAACAACCTTGAGGTCCCATATTACGTCAACTAGATGACGAGATTGTATTTCTTTTTTATGACCTTTGTGGGGGAGAGACGGGTATATCGGATATATATTTTAAAGATTTTTTTTTATTAGTGCCAGCTCTCGTGACAGTAGTAGACAAATATTGTTTACTAGCTTTTGCCCGTGGCTTCTTGATTCGAAAGACACGTGGCGCCATCTGTTATCATAAGAAAGTTATTGTTGTTTTCCTCGGGAACAGTACTTTTTTTGGGATAAAAGGTCCCTATGTCCGTTTCTGTACTTCTGACAACGGCAACGTATAATGCAAAATTTCAGGATGGTTGGTTGGTTGATGGTGATCAGTTCAGTGGTTCAGGCGTGAAAAGGTAACAAACAAATTTACTTTCGCATTTATAATATTAGGATAATTAGTGCGATAATTTCTATATTAAAATAGGTCCTGCTCAGTGGAGTACCGAACTTCAGATGTAATATCTACCACATAATCTGTGTAGGCGCGGGGTGCGCGGGAGTGCGCGTGGCGGAGCGTGACGCGCGGCCGCGTGCTGTCCCATGTCAAGGTCGCGCTGTGTTTACTGAAATAGCGGCCGACACAAAAATACTCAGCGCCCTCAGCGGGAATACCGAATAGCTAAATTCGTTCGTTCCACATACTTTTTTTTATTATCTGACAGATGACTGGCAAGAAATTGAATTTTTTTTTTATAGATTCACGCCTGTATTCCCCAGAGGGGG
Source organism: Protodeltote pygarga (assembly GCA_936450705.2). Lineage (NCBI taxonomy): Eukaryota > Metazoa > Arthropoda > Insecta > Lepidoptera > Noctuidae > Protodeltote > Protodeltote pygarga. Next base: position 1,769,981 of record OW388257.2, on the reverse strand, counting down.
TAGGCAGAGGTTTGCAGTACACCCACGTTTCGCTGGCTATGATATAAGTCTCATGTAATAGGGAGCGAGCCTATTGCCATTAACCGGGCACAATTCCAGACACCGTGCTGCTACTGAGAATTTCCTAATGGAAAAACCCAATAATACTTTGCCCGACCCGGGGATCAAACCCAGGACCTCGTGCTCAGCAGTCGTGCTTGCTACCACTAGACCAACGAGGCAGTCAAATTGAAATAACTACTTGGGAAATGTATTAATTGTCAAATAAGAGAGCTGTGGGTAAATTTTACAGCGATCACTCTAAGCCACTATCTCGCACGCACAATAAAATTAAAGATAAGTACTATAAAATTACAAAATATAGTTTTGAAAAATCGCAAAAAAACAAGTTACATCATATCACAAGTTATTACAAAATTTAGACAAACAATTCAGTTTGATCAGAACAAGTTTCGAATTTTTGTTCAGCTAAATTTTGGTAAGAACAGTTGTCAGAAAGTTCAAATTCAATGTAGCAATCCGGGCTTATTTACCTATTACTCCAAGTAAAACACTGGTATCCAGCTGCATCCGGTAAGACTGGAAGCCGACCTCAACATAGTTGGGAAAAAGGCTAGGCAGATGATGATTATACCTATTACATAGTTTCATGAAAACTTTTAAAATAATTTAAAAGCATTTAAGAAAGTTTTAATTTCATAAACATTAATTTATCTAAGCGTGCCTTGCTCTTGGCTACAGAATCTTAAGACCAATCTAAACAAACGCACAGGATAAACATGTCAAAGTCACAGTAATTACTGCTTCCCGGATGAATGAACTTTTTAACTACAAACAAATCATTCAGAGTCGAGCCAGTACAGTAAGTTCCTCTATTTCTGGACAGCATACGTGAAGTATTCGAACAACACAAAATATCACCTAACTATTTCAACACAGTCAAGGTTTGTTAAAATACGATATTTATACTTTCGTCTGCACCTTCATCCGCGTGGTTTATTAAAAATTTAATCATAATTTGAAAGACATGTAGCGCAATCTATTATCATAGGAATGTTATTGTTGTTTTCCTTGAGAATTCAAGATTTTTTTTTTCGGAATGCAAGGTACCCTATGTCCGTTTCTGTACGTACGAGTATATGCCAAATTTCAGGATTATCGCTTCAGTGGTTTAGGCGTGACAAGGTAACACACAAACTTTCGCATTTATATCTAACTAGCGACCCGCCCGGGCTTCGCACGGTTACGCTAATATGCATGTATTATACATAAAAACCTTCCTCTTGAATCACTCTTTAAAAAAACCGCATCAAAATCCGTTGAGTAGTTTTAAAGATCTAAGCATACATAGGGACAGACAGACGCGGGAAGCGACTTTGTTTTATATTATGTAGTGATATTAAGTTAGGATACCAAAATATCCATAGTTAACTAGTAGGTTGGTTCATGGCGAGCCAAATTATAGCAGGTTTAATACAATTTTTTTGTATATTGGTCCAACCACTTATCATGAAAAAGAATGCGCATGCTGCGCTTGAGTATGCGTCAACGGACGCGTGAAATAGCTGAAATTCATAATATCACGTATTTATGCTTAAAATAATGTTTGTTCTGTATGTACGAGTACGTAAACTATAAATCTTTGTGTTATTTTTGTTATTCTATATGTGTGACGGTTGTCATTTGTCATGCATCAGCTCTGACAGAGTTTTTTATTTTCCTGGTATTGCGTATATTTTTGTGCTAGATTCTAAAGAATAATTTGATCCTAAAAGTGTTAATGTATGTACCCGTCATGACGACCGCTGGGCAAAAGTTGCCACACTATGGGCGGCTGAGGCCGGCACAGAAAGAGGTGGCGGGATGATTTGGACGCCTATCCCGAGGGCTGGTTCGGGGAGCGAGGCAAAAGAGTACTTGGGAGGACATAGAAAGGCCTTTGCTCAGCAGTAGGACACAGTAGGCTAACAAAAAAAAAATCTTGATACACTGCATTCGCATTAATAAATTCTTCGAACAGAACATATTTAAACGGCATTAAGTAATCCACATCGTATCGTCTAAAGTCAATATAAAATGGTTACGTGCCGCTTAAGTGGCATAAGTACACAATATGATTGTATTATCTAGTAGCTAAAGTACTAAAGAGAATAATTTAAACAACAATAAGTATGATAACTCACAATTTGCTGTCATTGAGCGCGATTCATGGAAATTAAAATTATAATAAACTGGCTCGCGACTTCGCTACCATTATATGTTTTTTTTAGCGTATGTCACTCTCCTGATATACTCTCTTTTATAGCTGATGTGGCGCATTGGTGACGGACTTGCTTTTTCAATGTCATATGTACTTTCTTAGTTAATCTAAGACACCACTGACTAACGGTAAAGGAAAACATCGTAAGGAATTCTGGACTAAATAGTCTGAAATCGCCAACTCGGAGTGAGCTAGCGTGGTGATTAATGCTCGATCCTTCTGTCTGGGCCTTTGCCCTGCAATGGGACAGTTACAGGCTGATTTATTATTATTCATTTATGTCACTCTCCGGCTTTTGAACTATCTCTATGCAAAAATCATGTCGATCCGTTGCTCCGTTGCCGTGTCAAAGATGTTTACATATAATAAAATTCGTGATATCGTGCATTGCATTTTCTTTGCGAAAAACGCTAATTACAAATCGCAAGTTATTTCTTGACATCCAACGTCAAGCCTCCATTTCAATCTAGGTTGTTAAATGTTTTCTGAGGAATTCGCAACAGCTGCGGTATTTTGTATAACAGAAAAACAAAATTTGCAATTTGCAGTGAGCAGCGATATCATACATTATAGTTGTCAAAATGCTGCAGCCGTTTCATAGAAATTAATTCTGCATTGACCTTCTTTTCAGACGTTTTGTACGGGAAAACGGTTTTATTTTTGAGTTTGTTGTTGAAGCGTGCTGGCACAGTTCGTATGAATTTAATTTTAAGACTATTCTGGTTATTAATTGTCGATCTGTCTCTTTACTAGAGGCCTTTGCAGTGGGACAGTTACAGATTGGTTTATTATCATTTTTATAGACTATTCTGTAAGTATCATCTTGATTTTTAAGAAAGCCTTTTGCGCAGCATTGGGGAAATATGCTAATTTATTATATTGAGCTAGCGTGGTGATTAAGCTCGATTATTTTCTGTATGAGAAGATTCCTTTGCCCTGCATGACATTTATTAAAATATTGTTATGTGTATGGCGATTGTCTAGTGGCATGACCGTCGACTGGCAAGTCAAAAGTCTTAGGTTGAACCCAAAGCACGCACCTCTGACTTTTCGGAAGTGATGTGTGTATTATAAATTATTTTTTACCTGCTTCGTATCTCGGAAAGCACGTTAAACCGTTGGCTCCAGCAGTCGATATAAGGAGTCACTATCACTACTCTCTTATAATTCTGTTAACTTTATAATATCGTATCCCTTTGGGTTGCCAGGTCAGATAGGCAGTCGTTCTATAGAAAACTGATATTCAGCTGCATCTGATTAGATTAGAAACAGACCCCAATATCCCAATAAGGCTAGGGAGGATATTATCAACGCCAAATATTATTGTTTTTCAACGCCAAAATTTTAATAAACGCATTATTAATATCATAATAATACTAAATATAAACGCAATCATGTAGTACCAGCAAATACGGATTGACGTACATAGGTAGATAAATTAGAATGCAGATCTAGATAAGTTACACGTGCCGACAATTTAGGTTAGTCTCTGTCTGAATTGTAATGTAGCGACAGTGGTTTTAAAACGATTCTATGTTCCTAGAAATTTATGTTAAGGCGCGTGAGCAGACTTGAAATAAAACAGTTTTGATTTCGACCTTTCTTTGTCAATCGTATGGTTAAGGTTAGCTTCTAGCCGCAGCTTCGTCTTTGTAGTATGTGGATAAATTGTAGCCTTTATGTTATTTTAATGTAATAGCTATATTACTGAGAAGTTTCATCAAATTCCGTTCAGAAGTTTTTACGTGAAAGAGTAACAAACATCCATCCATCTTCAACTTGAACTTATCTGAGTTTACAATTGTATCTGCTTAACTTGATTTTGTAGTCCGTACTACACAGTACATGGTTACAAAATCTTAAGATCTCTGTTATAATCATTTTCTGTCTAAATCTAAAATATATTTTTAAGAAAATCTGTTAAACCATATATGTAGTACACGTATGATAGTCTCTTTGTCTTGTTAAGAATTGTTTTTTAAATTGGGTAATATTTAAATTAAGATCTAATTTTGTTTGTATGGAGCATGCTCGGGAGATACTCCTCTTAAAAAGGTAAAAGATTATAAATCTGAAAGTGCGAATTTTGTGACCAGGTCAACGAGTGAAAACCAAGTTTAGTCTAGCCACATTAGGACTAATGATAAATCTTCAAGCATATCTACCTATTCAGTATTTTTTCTTTATTTTTAGTAGCACATAGTATATTTTTTATCGATATATACCAGGCAAACAAAGCCGTGAGGAGCTTTCAATAGGTTACTAAAGTAGTATATGGTTAATTTGAAGAAGCACAAAAAATATATAGAAAAATATAGGTACATTGACCTCATCTAAATCTCAGGCCTAAGAGCCCAAAAAATATAATAAACCTGTTTTGATTATTTTCGGTAGTCGTTTTTTTATCTAGCCAATCTGTTAGATTCTTAAACCCATAGGCCTCTTAGCTAAATTATCAGTAAGCAATACATATGTTATTCATCAGAACGTGTACAACAAATCTCGCCGTCAAAAGCAGGACGAGTTTTTGCGCACTCTATCACGGATGGCAACAAAAAAACGTAATAAAAAATATTAGATCTGCTAGCGCCACACTTGTCATATTCACACTTGCTCGTAAAATGTAGGTATATGTTGTTGCTAAGTCGATGAGTCGACAAAAATGCGTTCTAGAATTATTCTTTTAAGTTTTAAAATAGGTATTTTTCATCTGTCTGTCATTTAAGTCTTTTTTTTTATTATTCGTGGCCTGATTGAACCTGAACCTGCAGGGCAATTGCGTTATATTTAATTTTTTTAAAGAGGATTTATTTAAAAAAAGAAGTACTTACACAATCAAAACGAGTTTTTTTTAAATAATAAATTTGAACTACCAATTTTCGAAAGAATTAGTTGGTTTTGTAGCCAATCAAGTAGTACAAAAATCTTTGCAAACATTCCCATTTTTCATTTGGGCACAGCGCATAGCATTATCACTTTGATCAGCTTGCATAAACAAAAGCAAGTACGGACGTATAGCAAAAAATACATACAGTAAGTAGGTATAGAAGAACGGAAGAACTAATGGCATAATAGTAACTATTTAGTAATCTGTGCTAATGTTAGAAAAGGAGGCCATGTCCACTTCTTCTTCTTATCGTTTCGATAGCAAACTTTATTATTATTATATTGAAGCGGCACAGAAAGTACCGACGCTGACTGCGTTATCAGAAGCAGTCATTGAATCCTCCGACATGTCCACTTTCAGGATAACATGCGGCAAATCATTTCGGAATCAACCCATAGCGCAACAAATTTGTAAAATAGGTGAATTACACTAAGTATTAATCAGAAGGAAGATTTAAATACTGCTCGTAATCGGATTCTAATTTTTTTTTACAATTTGAACTTTAGTGTGATATTGTTCGATGGCCTGTCATCCAACTCACCACGGAAATTGAGGGTCTGAAGTACCTACGTGTTGGTTCAGGGCAAAGAACCATAAAACTGGTTTATATTTGCCAACACCTACGCGTCAATAAAGGACTGTGTGAAGTCTTACTACCGTATAATTATTGTTTTATAATTATTTAATAAGAAAATTTGAAAAAACAATTGATACGGATGGGATTCGAACCCACGATCTTCGACATACCGTGTCGACGCTCTAACCGCTGAGCCACCGTATCCCATCGGCATCAATCGAAATTTCAAATCTCTTTTACACGCCTTAGGCGTGTGGCGACATCTATCGAAATACATTACGTATTCCGACCCAGTGCTCTAAACTTTGCAGTTTAAGTAGACACCGATGCGATATCACCAATTTTCTTAATATTTTTTGTGAATTTTTTACATGTTATAGCACATGATAGCTTATTAAATATAATTATTTAATAAGAAAATTTGAAAAAAATTTGAAAAAACAATTGATACGGATGGGATTCGAACCCACGATCTTCGACATACCGTGTCGACGCTCTAACCGCTGAGCCACCGTATCCCATCGGCATCAATCGAAATTTCAAATCTCTTTTACACGCCTTAGGCGTGTGGCGACATCTATCGAAATACATTACGTATTCCGACCCAGTGCTCTAAACTTTGCAGTTTAAGTAGACACCGATGCGATATCACCAATTTTCTTAATATTTTTTGTGAATTTTTTACATGTTATAGCACATGATAGCTTATTAAATATAATTATTTAATAAGAAAATTTGAAAAAACAATTGATACGGATGGGATTCGAACCCACGATCTTCGACATACCGTGTCGACGCTCTAACCGCTGAGCCACCGTATCCCATCGGCATCAATCGAAATTTCAAATCTCTTTTACACGCCTTAGGCGTGTGGCGACATCTATCGAAATACATTACGTATTCCGACCCAGTGCTCTAAACTTTGCAGTTTAAGTAGACACCGATGCGATATCACCAATTTTCTTAATATTTTTTGTGAATTTTTTACATGTTATAGCACATGATAGCTTATTAAATATAATTATTTAATAAGAAAATTTGAAAAAACAATTGATACGGATGGGATTCGAACCCACGATCTTCGACATACCGTGTCGACGCTCTAACCGCTGAGCCACCGTATCCCATCGGCATCAATCGAAATTTCAAATCTCTTTTACACGCCTTAGGCGTGTGGCGACATCTATCGAAATACATTACGTATTCCGACCCAGTGCTCTAAACTTTGCAGTTTAAGTAGACACCGATGCGATATCACCAATTTTCTTAATATTTTTTGTGAATTTTTTACATGTTATAGCACATGATAGCTTATTAAATATAATTATTTAATAAGAAAATTTGAAAAAACAATTGATACGGATGGGATTCGAACCCACGATCTTCGACATACCGTGTCGACGCTCTAACCGCTGAGCCACCGTATCCCATCGGCATCAATCGAAATTTCAAATCTCTTTTACACGCCTTAGGCGTGTGGCGACATCTATCGAAATACATTACGTATTCCGACCCAGTGCTCTAAACTTTGCAGTTTAAGTAGACACCGATGCGATATCACCAATTTTCTTAATATTTTTTGTGAATTTTTTACATGTTATAGCACATGATAGCTTATTAAATATAATTATTTAATAAGAAAATTTGAAAAAACAATTGATACGGATGGGATTCGAACCCACGATCTTCGACATACCGTGTCGACGCTCTAACCGCTGAGCCACCGTATCCCATCGGCATCAATCGAAATTTCAAATCTCTTTTACACGCCTTAGGCGTGTGGCGACATCTATCGAAATACATTACGTATTCCGACCCAGTGCTCTAAACTTTGCAGTTTAAGTAGACACCGATGCGATATCACCAATTTTCTTAATATTTTTTGTGAATTTTTTACATGTTATAGCACATGATAGCTTATTAAATATAATTATTTAATAAGAAAATTTGAAAAAACAATTGATACGGATGGGATTCGAACCCACGATCTTCGACATACCGTGTCGACGCTCTAACCGCTGAGCCACCGTATCCCATCGGCATCAATCGAAATTTCAAATCTCTTTTACACGCCTTAGGCGTGTGGCGACATCTATCGAAATACATTACGTATTCCGACCCAGTGCTCTAAACTTTGCAGTTTAAGTAGACACCGATGCGATATCACCAATTTTCTTAATATTTTTTGTGAATTTTTTACATGTTATAGCACATGATAGCTTATTAAATATAATTATTTAATAAGAAAATTTGAAAAAACAATTGATACGGATGGGATTCGAACCCACGATCTTCGACATACCGTGTCGACGCTCTAACCGCTGAGCCACCGTATCCCATCGGCATCAATCGAAATTTCAAATCTCTTTTACACGCCTTAGGCGTGTGGCGACATCTATCGAAATACATTACGTATTCCGACCCAGTGCTCTAAACTTTGCAGTTTAAGTAGACACCGATGCGATATCACCAATTTTCTTAATATTTTTTGTGAATTTTTTACATGTTATAGCACATGATAGCTTATTAAATATAATTATTTAATAAGAAAATTTGAAAAAACAATTGATACGGATGGGATTCGAACCCACGATCTTCGACATACCGTGTCGACGCTCTAACCGCTGAGCCACCGTATCCCATCGGCATCAATCGAAATTTCAAATCTCTTTTACACGCCTTAGGCGTGTGGCGACATCTATCGAAATACATTACGTATTCCGACCCAGTGCTCTAAACTTTGCAGTTTAAGTAGACACCGATGCGATATCACCAATTTTCTTAATATTTTTTGTGAATTTTTTACATGTTATAGCACATGATAGCTTATTAAATATAATTATTTAATAAGAAAATTTGAAAAAACAATTGATACGGATGGGATTCGAACCCACGATCTTCGACATACCGTGTCGACGCTCTAACCGCTGAGCCACCGTATCCCATCGGCATCAATCGAAATTTCAAATCTCTTTTACACGCCTTAGGCGTGTGGCGACATCTATCGAAATACATTACGTATTCCGACCCAGTGCTCTAAACTTTGCAGTTTAAGTAGACACCGATGCGATATCACCAATTTTCTTAATATTTTTTGTGAATTTTTTACATGTTATAGCACATGATAGCTTATTAAATATAATTATTTAATAAGAAAATTTGAAAAAACAATTGATACGGATGGGATTCGAACCCACGATCTTCGACATACCGTGTCGACGCTCTAACCGCTGAGCCACCGTATCCCATCGTATTTCGATAGATGTCGCCACACGCCTAAGGCGTGTAAAAGAGATTTGAAATTTCGATTGATGCCGATGGGATACGGTGGCTCAGCGGTTAGAGCGTCGACACGGTATGTCGAAGATCGTGGGTTCGAATCCCATCCGTATCAATTGTTTTTTCAAATTTTCTTATTAAATAATTATATTTAATAAGCTATCATGTGCTATAACATGTAAAAAATTCACAAAAAATATTAAGAAAATTGGTGATATCGCATCGGTGTCTACTTAAACTGCAAAGTTTAGAGCACTGGGTCGGAATACGTAATGTATTTCGATAGATGTCGCCACACGCCTAAGGCGTGTAAAAGAGATTTGAAATTTCGATTGATGCCGATGGGATACGGTGGCTCAGCGGTTAGAGCGTCGACACGGTATGTCGAAGATCGTGGGTTCGAATCCCATCCGTATCAATTGTTTTTTCAAATTTTCTTATTAAATAATTATATTTAATAAGCTATCATGTGCTATAACATGTAAAAAATTCACAAAAAATATTAAGAAAATTGGTGATATCGCATCGGTGTCTACTTAAACTGCAAAGTTTAGAGCACTGGGTCGGAATACGTAATGTATTTCGATAGATGTCGCCACACGCCTAAGGCGTGTAAAAGAGATTTGAAATTTCGATTGATGCCGATGGGATACGGTGGCTCAGCGGTTAGAGCGTCGACACGGTATGTCGAAGATCGTGGGTTCGAATCCCATCCGTATCAATTGTTTTTTCAAATTTTCTTATTAAATAATTATATTTAATAAGCTATCATGTGCTATAACATGTAAAAAATTCACAAAAAATATTAAGAAAATTGGTGATATCGCATCGGTGTCTACTTAAACTGCAAAGTTTAGAGCACTGGGTCGGAATACGTAATGTATTTCGATAGATGTCGCCACACGCCTAAGGCGTGTAAAAGAGATTTGAAATTTCGATTGATGCCGATGGGATACGGTGGCTCAGCGGTTAGAGCGTCGACACGGTATGTCGAAGATCGTGGGTTCGAATCCCATCCGTATCAATTGTTTTTTCAAATTTTCTTATTAAATAATTATATTTAATAAGCTATCATGTGCTATAACATGTAAAAAATTCACAAAAAATATTAAGAAAATTGGTGATATCGCATCGGTGTCTACTTAAACTGCAAAGTTTAGAGCACTGGGTCGGAATACGTAATGTATTTCGATAGATGTCGCCACACGCCTAAGGCGTGTAAAAGAGATTTGAAATTTCGATTGATGCCGATGGGATACGGTGGCTCAGCGGTTAGAGCGTCGACACGGTATGTCGAAGATCGTGGGTTCGAATCCCATCCGTATCAATTGTTTTTTCAAATTTTCTTATTAAATAATTATATTTAATAAGCTATCATGTGCTATAACATGTAAAAAATTCACAAAAAAAAATTATTGTTTTAACAGTTATTCTATGGTTTTCCCTTTAATATGTTTAAAAAGACATCCATTATACTCGTGTTATACGTACAATTATTATTAGAGTAGGTATGTCTTATCTTGTTTTTTGTATGTGGGTGTAGAAATTACCCTAGGAGATTATCTGTGGAACTACTGAACTGATTTTGAAGATCGACAATGGATGTAGGTGAATTTTAGCTAGTCCGACTTGTAAGACGGCAAGAATATTATATTCTTTTATAATAGTGCCCAAAAACTTTAGTTTTTCGTAATTTTAAATGGGTATAATTTAAACGGCCACCAAAAATATTATTTTGGGTTTCTAAAATGGATTAACGGTCACCAAATTCTATCCAACTTAAAGATTAATATTACTACCAAAAATCTTTCTCCAAAATAGTAAGACGTAAACCAAAATACATTATTTGATCCCAGACTACTTTATGGTGCTAGCAAACTATTGTTAACAGGAGAAACTGGATGCAATCTGGACTTTAGGGCACCCCGACTCGGACAGGTTAGGTTAGAAGGGAATGGCGGGGTCGAATAGACCCCGCCATCCCCTTCGTGGTTATTTTTTATTTTTATCCATTTTGGTAACCGTTTAGATTTTTTTGGTAGTAAAATAAGTACTTTTTTGGGTGGCGTTTAAACACAAGCCATTTTAAATAAGCAAATACCCGATTATGCTAAACTTTCGCAGCTGACTGTACTGGGGTACTGCTACTGACATAAATTATATTGTGAAAGAGGGTTCAGCCTGTCTTTTTGTAACCTCATCAAAACTTACACGGTTTTAATGAAAGTTACGGATAGTTTAGCGCTGAGAAGAACATAGCATACTTTATCCCGGAAAATTAAAAAGTTTTCATGCGAACAGTACTACGTAGTTTACTTTTAGGGGCAAGTTTAATTAATATTGTAATATTCTGTAATTAATATGTGTTACTAACGGCTTATGTGAGGCTTGTGCGGAAATTAGTAAGAGCGCAGAATATCTAGATATTAGTGATAATTGTCTTGCCCTTAATTACATTTTTGTCAGAATCGATAAGAAAAGGATAGAAGATTTTTATAACTGTCACTTTAATCCATTTGTGTGATAGTTACGAGAATTTAAGTAGTTATGCCATAGATCCCAGTTATAAGCGCATTTAACTTGACAGCTCTCAATTGACAGATACATTTTCCGTACTTATGTAATTTTTTTTTGTTCTGCAAGATCAGCACTTTTCTGCACTATTCCTATCTAACATAACTTTACACATCATCGATGAAATCTTTGAAGTGTTCTTGGTTGGAACCGTTCTTCTCTTCTCTCTTTTCTTCTTCTTTTTCTTCTTTTTTTAGAAAATGGTAATTAATTTGGTGGTCAAATAATAAAAAGTAAAAACTCAAGAGGTACGGGACCCGTTTGTGAAGAATCCGAATCGCACTTGGCAGGGATTTATTTATTACATATTCAGAAATAGGTACCAGCATACCTGTTGGGAGCGTACAAGCGTGATTATGATCGGATAATTCACAGTAGTGCGCGCGCATGGTGCTAATTATAACTATTTATACTCGCATGCATTAATAATCTACATTCCTTTCAGTCGTTTATAACATATCACTTCCCTTACATTTTTGAATGGGTGCCAGGTGACAGAGTTTGTAAGTCTTAGTTGTAGGACAGAATATCTCAATGGTAATAACTACTGGGCCATATTTACCACCTTTTTTATATTACCTTTAACTACTGGTCCATATTTACCACCTTTTTTATATTAGCTTTAACTACTGGTCCATATTCACCACCTTTTTTATACTAGCTTTAACTACTGGTCCATATTTACCACCTTTTTTTAAAATATTAGCTTTAACTACTGGTCCATATTTACCACCTTTTTTATATTAGCTTTAACTACTGGTCCTTATTAGCTGCCTTCTTTTTAACACTCGACGAAAAATGAGCGGTGTTATAAGTTTAATTGCACATAAATATGTGTGTCTCTGGCATCTCAACTCACAAAAGGATGAACCAATTTTGGTTAATTTTTTTTATTTACCTAAAAGTTGACTTGATGATCATTCATCAAGTCAACTTATTAGTAAATGATGATGATGTGTCTGAATTTAGGAACTTGATTTTAAACAAGTACTAATTGTTGTATCAATTTGAAACTTGATGATGTTGCGTAATCCTAATATCATAAATGTAAAAGTTTGAAAATAATAACACGTCTATAAGTTTTCAAGTCTGTCAGTTACTCTAGTATTATGGGACGATTTAACTAGTTTCGGGAAGAACCATTTGCCTCTTCTTCGTATAGTAGACCTATTACAGCAAAGTCGTAGGCGAAACCTAGTAAAATACTAAAAATGAAAATTCAACGACAATAAAATAAGTATTAGAGAATTCTACTTTAAGAACTGACGTAGTAAACCTATCTAAACCAATTTCTTTTTTACCTTTATTACTTATTCATAAGGTTCAATTTAGTTTGAAAGTTGAAAGTACTTGAATAGATTGAACGCAACAAAGCTACTGAACGAATCGTAAAGTAGAAGGGATATTTGCAAAGGCAGTTGACATACACCCACGACCGTGTTAAGATGTATACAGACCTAACAATTCGTCAATATTACGAAAAAGGAACGTTGCGTTCGTAATTCAAATATCTGTCAGTTAGCTGTCGCTCATAGGGAGAGACAGGAATATTTCGAATTTCATAAAGTTCAATTTTCAATTTGAATCAGTAATTTGACATTTAAGTCATATCTATTTGTCAATTTCTATTTTATCCAATAGGAATCCTAGAAAATGACAGCTTAAATGTACTTACTATTGAACTATAAAGGTCTTTTTTTGGATTGTAAGAATTCTAATTTTGCTTAAGAGTAATCAGTAAGCCTATTGACAAGTACCGTATACAAGTTTAAAGCGACAGGCTGTTGGGAATTTTCTGATTGAGACAATCTATTGAATGGGAAATGGATTTTCACATAAAAGGTCTAATCAGCTAGAAATACGATAGATTTTTATTGTGTCTGTCAAGAGACAACTCAAAGGTTTAACGAATTATTCGGTTCGAAAATCGAATCCAGAAAGAGGTTTAATTCAACCACGATCTAGAGCAATGGAATAATAATTTGGTGAAACAAAACCAGGCACATTTGAATATTACATAATATATTGCTGTCAAACTCGGGACTCGACGGAAATACGCCGCAAAACATTGTTTTCTTGACAGTAACGAACCACACCCTAAAGTTGGCAACCCTGTTTCTAACCGAATTTTAACTTACACGAGGTCTATGGCCGTTCATAAAATGGTCACACTGAATTCAGTAATAAAGAATAGTTCGAAATTTGGAATGTTCGAAACGACGTGTCCGCAAGTAGCCACGCTCCGTATATGATATATGGACTTCCCGGAAATCTGTCCTCAATTTTTATAACAAAGTGTTTGCACTGTTTGGCTCGTGCGCAAGTTGCATTCAATGTTACTGTTGATTTTAAAAATGGAGTTGTTAAAAAATCTAATATGTTTACATTGCTGGCTAACTGCCGCATTCAGAGACGTCAATTAGATTAAGATTCCTGAATATTTCTATTGATTGCTATTTATATAAATAAAAACATAACCGCATTTCTTTTATTTCTGTGCCAATTTAATTTTGATCCCACGATTTCTAAATGTTTTTAAAATGGCATATTTTTTTGTTTTAATAAATCTTATAGCATCACTTTTATGTAAAGTGTAGGTATACATAATAGGTAATGGTCGTGGACGTAGTTCTTGCAAGATTTCATGTCAGCAAAAAAAAATTACATCCTTAAAAATTTTACACACAGTATTCGTCGTTTTATAGCGGGATAATAATAATGACTTAACAGTAATGACGATTAGGTATGGTATTAAGGCAATGCTGGCAATGAATTGTTCTCTGTATTTCAAAAGTATTAAAAATCCTAACAATTGAAAACCGAACATTATGTCTAACTTTACTGAGCAACAAGATGTCAGAACGTATATAAACGTTATCTACTTGCAAAACATCAACCAAATACGAACATAAACCACGAAAAAACATATCAAGAAATGCCAACGCCAATCATTTATCCAAAACCAATGAATGGAAATCAGAAATCAGTCCCTAAACATTTGGGGAGGAATAAAAACATATCTAACGTATTTTACGATCGTCACTTGGAAGCGACGCGAGGCGACGCGATGCGAAGCGATACGATCTCTTATTACATTTTAGTTTCCCTTTTAGTACGCAATCGAGCGTGAGCTTCGACTTGATAGCTGGATGTGACACACTGATTAAAAAATAAAAGGAGACTGACTATAAAAACAAGCTTTTATGGTATTTGAGGAGCTGGTGAATAAATGTTTGTATTGGATCTGTGTACATTGTATGTGTTAGCCAAGTTGCTATAACTTGCATAAATTGATAATTCTTTAGCCGTCAGAAATGTATAAATATTTATCTACTTGCTTTTGCCCGTGGTTGCTCGTAATAAAAAGTATTCTACATGTTGATCTAACTATGTGGTAACTTTTCATCAAAATCCGTTCCATTATTTACGCGTGATTGAGTAACAAACAACTAAACATCTTCACAAACTTGTATATTTACAATATTAGTAGGATCGAACTAAAACTAGACCAGGCCACTGAATGAGAATGGCAACGAGTGTATGTCTCCAAACTTTTTGACAGTTATTCTAGGATTCAACTGTCAAAATGATATCCATTTCTCTATTGACATTCCCCATCCGTGTACCATAATCAGGGGCTAAACCTTGTGACTAAACTCTAAATATAAGAATAATACTGGTTGGTCCTTAGTCATCGTCTTGGTCCTTATTACCTGCACTAATATTATAATAAGGTAAAATTTGTTAGGGAGTATAAATGATTACAAGGTAAATTTATTACGGAGTAAAATTTAGAATAATAGGTACTGGTTGGTCTTTAGTCATCGTCTTGGTCCTTATTACCTACATTATGCTCCTTATCTACACAAATATTAAAATGAGGCAAAAATTGGTAAAGAGGTAAAATTTATTAGGGGGTAAATGAAATCTATATAACTGCAGAACTGATTCTAAATACTCTTTCGCTTCCAGAATAATATACCCTGAATAATATATAAGATACTTTTTGTGAAATTTTTACTTTTGTTTTAGCACATGTTAGCTTATACGTTATGTTAGGCCTACGGGCGGTTTAAAACTCTGACACCAGGTTGTTCATCAACCATACGATAAGAAGAAGAAGCTTATTAAATATAAATATTTAATGAGAAATTTGAAAAAACTACTGATACGGATGGGATTCGAACCCACGATCTTCGGCGTACCGTATAATATAAGATACTTTTTACCCCGAAATAATGCTGATAAGTCCCAGGACAGAATCTAATACGTGTTTTGTAAGACTCGTTACTACGCGCAGACATGCTACACAAACTACGCTTAAAAATGCGTCTTCCATCGTCACTACATCTACAACAACTTGTATTGACTGTTTAAGCATAATGACTGTTTCATTGGCCATAAACCATTTTATATCAAACAGAATGTGATCTTCATTTGTCAGTAAACACGATATTGTACACGTAACTACATATAAAACACGTATTTATAGTATTTAAAACAATGTTCGTCAAAAATCTATTTTTTTTTAATATTTGGTATTTTCTAGACTAACCAACAATGCTATATAAACCGATGAACCTAGAGACTTGATATTTGGAAGAAATATTCCTTGAGTGAGAAAATCCTTCTTTGGTATACCTCTAGGGTATAAACACTAAAGAAGAATTTTTTGAATCCCCGTAAATTTCAAACTGGACCACGGTCCGGATAGCATTTTATGAGGTGGTTGATAACCCGGAGGCCTTATTTGCAGATTCTTCTCCATGAAGGGTTGGCTGCCCTTGGAACTGGCAACTAGAGTTACTCTTACATGAATAATATTAGAATTATGACCATTCATAAGTGCCTAATGGTCTACATGAATAAAAATATTTTGATTTTGAAATAAAAGCTTGTAAAAAATAAAGGCTGTTATAAATACAACCTAAAAGTCGAAAAGGAGACCTTCCTACTTCCTGCTCGTATTTGTACGACGAATGGGTGTCTCATTTTCCGTCGCGTCGTCGTACGGCTTCTGGCGAACTCACAGCTGAATTTTCGCAGCTGAGATATCAACATTACCCATTACCGAAACCAAACAATTCCAGAATTCCAGTCTTTATTTACGTGTTACGGCTATGTAATGCTTTATCGTTTGAAGATCGTTTGCATCCTGGCGGCTTGTGGTAACGATGGATTTCCCATTGGGGTTCATGTGTTTTGAACGAATAAATTTAGATACATACCAATCAGTGGTCTAAATTCGATTTTTTTGTATAAATTTTATCTTTCTGCACTTCTTCTACATTTAAACTTTTACTATGCCAAGTTTCACACTCCATGCGCGCAATATTCTTAAAAAGGGATCCACAGTTTTCGCTTCACGTATTAATATTATAGTTACTAGCGGATCCGACGTTGTCCTGACCAACGTTGGCTAACGCAGCGCCACCTGCCGGGTCCAATTGTAAATCGAAACCATCCAGGGACGTTCGGTGTCAACACTGTCAACACAAGTACAGAAGAGGTGTAAGAGTTATATGTATAAAGATAAAAAAGATGGATTCAAGCGACACCTCCACGTTTCGCCGAGTAACGCGGTACAAGCACCACTCATAATATGATCTGTCTTTTTCAATCTCCTCAATATTCAATTACAGAATGTTTGTATTTTAACAATATCTAAATCTTTGTATACAATAAGAAACCTCAAGTTTCGCAGTTCTTGCAAGAGTACCGCAGTGATTTAAAATAACTATCTTCAGAACTACGATTAGCAAAACCAACCTAATGCCGCCGTTAAGTTTTCTAATCATAGTTTTAGCAACAATTTTAGCAAAACGGTAGTAGTGTTGAACTTTTTGACACAACACATTCCTTAGGAAACCGCGGTTAATCCGCAAAATCTTCGTACCAACGGCATCATTAAAATAAATGAGGGAATTCGAAGCGAACTCGCGGGGCGAGCATAGATGGTGAAGAAGTATGAATTATACAACGTATAGAGCAACGCAATTCAGACATAACCAGAGATTTTTTTTTAAAACGTGCGCCTAAAGATATAATCAAAACAAGAGGGTTAATAATAATAAATACACATGTGTTTGCTTAAATTCACGCAAAGTTAATATTTTTAATAAAATAACACAAAAATAAAAAGGTTTATGGTTTATATCATTTTAAAGAACAAATCCGGGAATCAATCTAAGTGACAGAACTGAGCGGTATGTGTCATTATATCTATTGTTTTTACAACAGAAAACAAGACAAATAGAATCATGCCTTCTCACAAATATAAGTACAGCTGCTAATTCTTGTGCACGTTCTTCTCTCATTTACATTGGGAAAGATGATTTTATAGCTGTCAAATCTATTTGCGTGATAAAAATGAGCTTTATGTCTTCATATCAGAGATCCTGTCTAATTTTACGTAGAGAAATTCCAAACTCAAGGGTATTGAAAATCCAACTCCAAAGACTTTCTATAGCTGTTCTAATTCATACCATGACGTGTAATTTGACTCGCGAACACAACTTAAAGCTAAGAACGCACTGGTAAAGCCATAGTAATTACTGTTACAAAGGAGTGTACACACGCGACTCGACTAGTGGATAATCCATAGTACTGGTGTTATCCGCCCCTAATCCCGGCAACTTGTGCGGTGCAAGTCTAAAGCGTACCATGAGGCCTTCATTATTTATTACTAGGATGTAGAAGCAATTAATTCGAAGCTTCGAAGTTATGACGGGGTATAAAGTGTTAGGAAATTTCAAATTTGTGAACAGTTTACTTAAATATGTATACTTAGATTTGTATGTGACAAAATTCGCAGTAGTTAAGTTGCCCTGTCGCTTAATTCAAATAAAGAATTGTATAATTCAAATTAAAAATTCGGTGCAAGTGCCCCTAAGAATTTGAACTCTAAATAAATAAGGTTGAATTTATCATACGATCGGTTTTGATAACAATATCAGAAGCGCCACTCAATTAAGAGATTAAAAAGGTTGCAATACGCGCAATCAGATTTGCAATCTCATTCACAGTGTACAATCAAAACCAACAAATCACAAACGGTACAGTCCGCGGCAATATTAGTCATACAGTCACCGTCTCAGTGATCGTCGTTAATCCGAAAACAGGTTAGCAAGCGCCAGCCTTGCTTGCGTCTAACGGTAGGCAGGTTAATCACCCGGCTACCGAGGTACGCGTGCACAACGCTCTCCACGTGGTCTTTACGACCGAACGTTTTAAACTTCCCACAGGCGTTTATTTGTTTTATATCATAACATCCTCCTAACCCTGAATCGACCACTCGGGAAAGAAACTTCTAAGATTAGTAAGTAAGGTATCGTTGCTCCGCAGTTACTTATTAATTAAGTTTTTTTTTTATAAATTTTAATGAAATTGGTCAAATGTGAGGCATGGAAAATAGTACAGAATAGTTGTATAGATGTATTTTTCATAAAGATACACTCAGAAGAACACCATAACCTTGTTTGACAGCTTAGGTACTGAAAAGTTCCCGTTACTTTAAAAAAATTATACAAATTTTATTTCCTTTTTTGATATGCCTATTCGTAGACGTGGAAACAGGGCTTTAATTTAAAGATATAAAATTGTGTTCAACATGGTTCTCAAGGTAGAACTTGTGTTTAGGCAAAAGGACCAAGTGTTACATTTATATTTATCGCCAAAAACTGATAGTTAATATGGCCTAGTTGGAATAAACGACTTTGTTTTTGATCTCAGTTATTCTTGTAACGCGGAATATTTACCCATTCAATATGTTACGTGTCAGTGAAAATAACGATAATACGTAAAGGAATGACATTTACGATTGCTTGACCGGGCGCCAGCTTACGACAAATGTCATTAAAACACACTAGATTGACATAAGCTGTCGTCTTGACACGCAATATAAATGTCACTGCTATTTCACTGACATTAGTCGCCTCTCTGTAGTTTGTAGTCTATGGAAAATGTAGATACTACCCACTGTTTTGTTTACCCTATTCCGTTCGGATACGTAACCCGGAAATTCTATACTAAATTAACACAAAGATGTAGATCCTCTATTTCTCCGGAATAATTTCCAAATGCGAAAGTTCGCCGATAGCGATTCGATAGTAAGTCGAAAGTGTAGTATTTCGCCCACTGCGGCGTCCCCACAATACCATAAAATAAGTTATAGCAAATAAATTACATTTAGATCGTGCCGAGTAAAGACGTTTCTTTAGATAAAAGATAAAAGTATTTCGTTAAATCACTTGTGTTTCCTTTTTGTATAAGCGAATCTTTTTTTTTTCGAAACTTATTATCATAATTACGGTTCGGCCGCGATTTTTGTGTATAATTGAATTAATTTTAAGACACTGACAAATTACGATCAATTTTTATTCGGAGCTTTGCCTAATGGAGAGGCAATATGAAGATTATACCGTTTTTTATAAAGAATGTAGTATAGGTCTACTACATTTTAAAAGTAATTTCGTACCTACTCATCTAGTATTTTATTAGGTGAATTTATTAAAAACATGAGTTACAAATATGAAATCACTGTTTTTAATATCTTACCATTACTAGTGGACCAAATAACATCTTTCCAACACTTGATTTTTCAATTTACCTGAAACAATAAAGGGGGTTTGTTAAAACACGGTTTTATAAAACAACATTGAATCGCCTAAACTACTAATACAAATTTTAAGGTGGTACACAAATTCATATTATTAAATATTATTACGACTTTACTCACGGGTTTATTTCGGGATTGCCCGACTAGATTCGAACTCAGAGTCCGCATGACTTATACTCGCTCTTAAAAATTATACTTTTCAAGCAAACCCGAAATCACCCTGTGAGTAAGGCCGTAATAATATGTAATAGGCATATATTATAAGTATGACTCACGATAATTATTCTTAATATGTTTACATTTTACACAGTAGTCATCTATCCTATTATCACTATTTTAAAACGATGAATCAAAATATCGTGAGGAAACCTACATATAAAAAGTGTTCTCAATGGATTGTAAGGCCATGTCAGAAGCCTACAGGCTGGGCGGTTTAAAGTTTGACCCCAGGTTGTCTATCAAATCAGCCATACTATAAGACTTACGGCCTGTTTGTAACTTTCTGTTACCCTACCTGATAAAAAAAAACATACGAATTCGATTCCATTTTCAAATTTACCTAGAAGGTAGAGCCTATTCGTAAACTGTAAAACAAGGTCTTACTCACATAAAATTTCGACTCAATCATCATACGATAGTTAATCGAAAATATACATCGAGTTAAGACGAGATTTCTAAAGTAATCCATCGTCAACATTTACAGATTTCCTCCCCACAAGAAATACGGAACAATAAGTAAAAACAAACATAAGTGCCGCGTCTCACGGCCGTTTTAAGCTCAAGAAAGCAAACATTAGTGGAGGCACTCACGAGACGGTTATCTGTTTGTCGTACCACCAATACGTACACTGATCGTATTGATTTTGCAACATTTGATAAACAATTGTTCAGAGGACTTTGTAGTACATGAGTTGTTTCAAACTAAACATGATTACGTGAGTGATTTTATAAGCTTTATTAATTGAAGCTCTAAGCAGGATTAATACGGTAGATGAAATATAACAAAGTATTAATTTATCAGCACTCTGGCCTCCTAGTCCTAACGAGTGCTAAAATGGATTAAATTAATAGTTTTACAAAAAACTGTTATAATAGAGTACATTTTTAATCTGGTAATTATGTAGAGCCATCGGTTTAATGATGGTAGAGTCTTCAGCAAGAATGGCCCTCCCTTTCCTTGCTTAATCTGAGTCCATATCCAGCAAAGAATATGCAACGTGCAAGAGATTCCCTCGAAGTTGCAAGCGTCTACGGTAAGTAAATGATAGTTATAAATATTTAATAAGAAATTTGAAAAAGCAACTCGACGGATTCGAACCGTGCCGTGCTCAGCGGTTAGAGCATCGGCACGGTACGCCGAAGATCGTGGGTTCGAATCCCATCCGTATCAGTTGCAAATATTATATTTAATAAGCTAACATGTGCTAAAACATGTAAAAATTTCACAAAAAGTAAATGATAATTATTGATATATAGTGATACTAATTAACTGTTGTTTCAGTTTCAGGCTCTAATGATAACTAAAATACTAAATCATCATCATCAACCATCTAGCATTCAGAATAGCAGTGCACTGCTGGTCGTAGGTCTCTTCTATTGCACGGTATTGAGCACGATATTTGGCTTTATCATCTAGTTCGTGCCAGCCACCTTGCGAAGATCATCACTCCATATAGCCGGGCGTCCTACACTACATAGAATAGTAGGTAAATATAAAAACCTAAATAAAGAAACAGACCAAAAATTGCATACCGTCAGCCAAATATTTAATGAAGCTCATTTACAAAATATCATTAATATTTATGCAACACCACGTTTACATTTAGCGAGTAATTTTGTAAATACCAGTCGTTCAAACAAAGCCGGGACAGATCTAGCATACAATAAACACTCATAAATAGAAATTCAAAAGGCTTTTGTGAATTAAGATAACAAAATATCGAAATATAAAGTTACACGCCAACGAAATCCCTTGGGAGACAAAGCGACGGACAGACTACAACGTTACCAGGCGACCTGCAGGGTTGCCAGTCGAGTTAAAGGAGAAAAACCAATTTAGTTTACACAAAAATAACTGACTATACCAATCAACGATCGTCTAAAACAAATATTCTTTACGAAATATTGTCAGTGAAAAAGTTTTATTTTAATAGCTGGTATTATTTTAAAATACAAAGTTTCGTATAATAATCCGTTCGTAGTCCAGACTTATCATCTTACTTGCTAAATCTATTTCCTAAGTTAAATTCCATAGTTAAAATTTAAAGACATACCTACATGGTTACATAATAGAAGTTCAATAATACCTAACTAGAAAATCATTTGAAAGAAAGAAAGAAAAACTGTTTTTTTTTTCATTTAGTTACAATAGTTACTACGACAAAAAGAATTAACCGCTGCTTGTTAAACTTAAAAGAAATTTCAATTGTCTTAATGAGCGACATAAAAAATATTATTAGGCTCATTTGAACATTCGCTGGCAATAAAAGGTGAACATAATAAAATCTCCACAAAAATAAGTATTCATCATTTATTAAACTGGTTTTGTGAGGAAGATATAAAATTTCAATGAAATATTAGGCCTATATGAGGCCCATTCAAGGTTTACATTTCCTTTGACAAAGAACTCTTGCTACTTTGTATTTTGCAACTTCTACACGGTGATAAACATCAAATCTTGACAAATATACGTCAAAGAGAACAATAGAAACTCGTCACAACTGTGTAAGGTGACAACCCTATACGCGAATGTTGTTCCCCGCGTCGCGATTGCAGCAATATTACTTATGAAATAAAAGAGGTCGGGAGCTCCTTTCGAATTGCAAATTTCCGTAACTTATGCGCCTTCTCGAATCTCCATTAGCAAATTACTGCTGTCTTCCGCGAGCTTTACATAACACTGACAATATGTCCAGAATGAACTGTGACTATACATCATCTGAAATCACTTTCCTAACTTATAATAAAATAGGGAACAGTCGTTGACATAAATCTTGTTTTTTTCGTCGTCTTAGTTCGGGCGTCATCGGTAATTTTATGATCCCCAGTGATCTTTATACGATGTGTTATAACTAGTGTCATTCACCTTTGCTTCAATAAATACGAAATTCTCAAGATAAATTTATCTTAAATTTTTTTTTTTCGTAAGAACTTAGCGGTTTGTTCGGAGCCGATTCGGTAAAATGATGACTAATAAAACAAAGTCATTACGCATTCTTACGATTATTTGTTTCGAGCTTTCATTGCGTAGATAAAACGAGTGGACATCTTTATTTAACGTAAGAGTACAATGTCAGTAATAATTAATTTGTACAGAGACTGACACCTAAGCCGGGGTAAATATATTGCGTTATAAGCACCCTCGAGCCGCTACAACAATCTTCTCAAATCGTTGTTGAAAATTCAATGACATTCGCCCGAGGCGAACGCTTGCGATATCTTTTTACGAGTCACAAAAAAATGGCAGAAACTTTTTATCGGATCCAATTTTGTTCAGTAACTATGCCGGGTGGATTCGTGATAAGCTTTTTATAACAAGGGTGAGTTTGAGAGCAGAGAGCGTCGGAGACCATCTCGGCCAAGACTCATCGTGACGCCATTCCCAGATGGAGATCCGATGATAAAGTAGATACAAGGTAATAAAAACTTCAGCGTCTTGTTATAAAGTTGATGACACCGGTGGCGTGTCTCAATAGTTTCTGTATTCTGCTAGCAAAACGTGCCGTTTGTGTCGCAGTGCCAATCTGAGGCAGAAGCGCAGAAATAACTCGATATACGCGAGTCCGTAGCGTCCATACACCGCGACAAATTCCATCAGCTTCGTATATGAAAATGTATAAATATGTCTGTCAACAGGCAGTTGTATTTTCTCGATATCTTTGCCGCGACGTTTTCTTATTTCGTTATATTTTATGTCGCTTGGTAGTTAAACTTATGTAAGATAACGAAGTTGTAGGTTTGTATTATATACTGAGTAAATTCATTGTTCATGCGTCAACATAAATATGTGATTCTAAACTCAAACGAAAATAACACAAGGTCCAAAAGCTATATTCGGGATCAGGATTTATTACAAAATTGAAGCAGTACCATCATGCCTCCGTCATACAATCATTTTCACCATTTCACACTATACCACAAACTTTACCATCGATAAAGTTCATAGAACAAAAACAAGTTATATGAATACACAAGTATTTTAACGATGGGATAGCCAGCCGTGTCCGAATAAGGCGGTTTGTCATATCACAACTTTATTGACATGATAAATTAAACGACGACTTTTATTTTACCTATCAAAAGTTCAAGTTTACAGGTGAAGGACAAAGTAATTTCACGGCTGTATGTGATGTTCTTCATAGCTCTGTTTTCTCGGTCTGCTGCTAAGTATAAGTGGCTTTTCAAAAAAAGGCTACAGACACAGTATAATAAACATACAGTACGGAAACTACGTACAAACGCTCGGAAACGGCACACTCTCACAAACATGCGTAATATTGCATAACGACGAAGACTCCTAAGCGAACGTACTCGCAATATCAACGAACGTTGCGCATGTGTGTGTGAGTGTGCCGTTTTCGAGCGTTTACGTAGTTTCCGTACTGTATGTTCATTATACTGTGTCTGAAGCCTGTATTTGAAAAGCCACCTACACTTACGTGCTACAGATATGACCATCGAACATGACTATTTGCACACATGTGGCTTCGATGGCGAAAGAAAACATCATCAAGTAATTATGACGTCACGATTGACGTAATGGTTAAGCAATTTGTCTTCTACAAAAAAAAAACATACAGTCGAATTGAGAACCTCCTCCTTTTTTGAAGTCGGTTAATAAGCGTAAGCTCTTAAAAAATCAATTAATCTTTATTTAATATTTCTTTACCGTATGATTGATAAACAACCTGGTGTCATAATTTGAACTACCCTTAAGCCTCTGACATGGCTTTTGAACCACACAACACACCGTTGAAAAATCTCTCAGGTGCGCTGATTTTCTCACGATGTTTTCCCTCACAGTTTTAGCAAATGATAAAATTATTTTCTAATACGCACATTAATTCGAAAAGACAGAGATGCGTGCCTGAGTTTCGGTCTTTGAATCGTCAATTCGACGGTCATACCACTAGGCTATCACTGCTTAATGAATCAATGACATGTAAAACAAAATTAGCGGCCAGGAACGCGGTCTGACATCATAAAAAAAAATTTTAAAGGTCTGTTGTTTCATACCATTTCAAATCCATCTTAATCGTGCATTTTCCGCCCTGTTATTACCTACCCTATTTCGACCGTGACATAATTAGCCGGGCTCTGTATTACTCGAACAACTGGTAACAGGAGTGGATGTTAAGTCGCGCGATCAATCATTAATCTTAACATGGATAACGCGCTTTATGAACAGCGATAAATGGCGCTACATGACGTAATGAATTACGATCTATCGAACGAGCGGAAGGCAACCGGGGGATAGCAGTAAACTGAGGTCTGACTAATGTTGCTAGAAGTACCCGCTTTTCACGAAAGCACCATCACCTCGAAGCAGCCATGTTATAATTATGTATTTTTCCTGCGTCCCGATTTCATCAATGTCCCGCTCTTTTTTCATTGAAGTCCCGTACATAGAGCTTATGACTTCGACTTAAGACTACTTAAGTATTATAAAACTTGTTAACAAAAAAATAAAACTGACTTAAAAACTCAAAAAAGCTAGAAATAACACAAAAACGTTCGTTTTAGAGTCGGTAATAAAAGTTTTACGTTAGTAAGTCTAGTTTGAACAAAGTCAAAGTACTCTACAGAACTACCAACGTATCTGATTAGTTGAGGGTGTCGGTAGTGGTGAGTATAGTAATGTCATCTTTAAGAAATATACTATGGAAATCCGTTAGTTCCAATTTTATCCGACTGTAGAGATAAGATGATGACTCTACAAACTTTAAAAGATACCATGTGCTAAACCGAGTTGTATAATTAATATAATGATACAATAGGTATGATATTATCTAACAAAACAACCCTTAAAATTGACATTACCTGCGCTACACAACCTTTACACAAGCCCGGTCTAATTAACCCATAGGGGAAAAAATCATGCTACAAAAATACATTGTTTCAATTCATTGACACGAAATACTTTTCATATTTCGACGTTGCGAACCCCAAGTGTGAGAAGGGCTGAGGACCCGCGGGGCGTCGAAAATTAAATGTGGTTGCGGAGGTGAATGACAAACGAGGACGATGCTGGATAGGCGGTTTTTCATGTACCCAGCATCCCGCACAACGGACACCTTTAAACTGGCGCAAAAATATATTATGCAAATTGAGATTTATACCGCGCCGAAGGGAGAGAGTTTTGAACAGAAAGTATCTGTGTTATCTTTACCTATATAAAGAGATTGCTTGTGTTTTTTCTCAACATAATCTGGGAAATTGCTCGGTATATTTTTGAGATTTCGTCATATTCATAGGTCGATGTTGAAGCTCGTTGCACGATTCGCAGCAAATTAACAAACGTTTCACCTGTCTCTTCTGAAAACTTATAGGTATTGTACAATAGTGTCAGTAAAACTTCGCCTCTCTGAAGTCCGAGGGAAATACATAAGCTTGAATAATAAATAATGGTGAACATTTGTAGCGGAGAAGCATTGTTGTATTGACTCTGTAGATTGTAGAAAAAGTCATTTTCCAAATGAAAGAAAAAAAAGAAAAGCGTTTCGAGAATTCCATATTTAAAAACAGATTTGAAAAAATAACACGTCAAATAAAAGGCCACGCGATCCGGCTCATAAAAACTAAAGAAAAATAGTTAACCCCAAAATGCGAGCGAGGGACAAAATTACCCATCCCAAAAGTATTTGCAGACGGCTTAATAAGAAGCGCGTAATTATCCGCAAATCCTCCGTCAGAAGAGCCTATATCCGTAAAGGACTTGAGCAAACTCAGTTTGGGTACCGTCAGTAATAACTTTTTGCGAAGTATGCTAACCTAACCCAACATTGAACGAGTTTTTCACGGTACATAATATTGAAAGTATCAGATATCTTTCGATATGTTTGCATTTCCGCTTTAAATCATTCGGATTTTACACGACAGTCGTATCCATTTGTTTATATTTTTTAATTTCTAGTAATTAAGGACAAGTTTGGATGTGAACCTTAAAAAACAGATATACGATCAACTTGAAGAAGTTTTAATTTTACATTAATTAAACCATTCTCTTAAATTAAATACTTTACCACAAAGTGAAGAATATAAAGTTTCCTCAGTCTTGCTGATCTCAAAGTTTCAAAACCAGCTTTTGTGTTGAGTTCTACATTATCTATGAAATAGCTTTCAAAGGAATATCCTCATACACAGTGTGAAATCTAATAAAGTGTAAACGTCCAAAACTTAGTAAGTTTACCACATAAGACACGATTGCCACTAAATTATGAATCATATAAACACGAGAACTCGAAACTTGCGAGTTATTACGTAGTTCATATCAAAATTTTAAATTGAACTATAAACTTGCTTAATTCAACCGGGGTTGGAAGGGGTGAGCTATATTTTTGAACGTAAATGTGGCATTAAGCACTGGTGTGAGAGAGAAGGGCGATGTGAAAAGTCTAGCGGTGACGTAAATTGCTACAGCAACGGAGATGATTCGAGGACACATTTTTATTTTGCATAGCGCAACCTTTTTGCGTACTTACGATTTTATTGGGTTAATCTGTAGCTAAATTACTTAAGGGAATTATTAGGCATTCAATATGACGCGCGTTTGTAACGTTCATTATTTTTTTATTATATCATTCAACAAAGTATGTACATCACTGTTTTGCGTGACATGCGGAAATTAATAAAAGGCTCAATTGGAATTTCATTGAAATAAGCTAAATATTAAGTTGAAAATATAGCCCACTTCGTAGTTAATGACTGCCATTATTCGTTAGTATTCGTAAACAAACATTGGTGCTTTACGACACTACCGAAGTCTGCCATCACTGCCGTATTACGTAAAAATATAACACACATTAAACCCCTTCGAGTGCACACAATGCAAGTAAGAAAGCATCACGGCTGTCGATCACTAAGCAAACACGCTACCGCGTCCGCCGCACGCTCCGCTCGCCGCAAATTGAATCGTGACGTAATATTTAACGTAGACATTTTGCGCTACCCTCGTCCCGGCAAAATTACGCGACACAGCCTTGCCCGGGAATAACTTATCATATAGCTCGTTTAACTCAGCCATCAATAAGTCATCGTCGAATAATTTTATTTTGATGTCGACTAGAAATCGGCAACCGTGTAATTCATTTCCCTAAAGTTAAGCCATGTATCTAAATTTATATCGAAATACTAGCTGATGATGATATCGTTCTGTGATATTAGTTTTATTTTAAAATTCATAGTTCAGTTAAATCTCGGTTAAGCGTGAACGATCAGTGTTCACACGTTTTCACGTCTTTCAACAATAGTGTAGCGTTGACGGAAGCGTGAAATTGTGTAGACACACAAAAAATATACGCATCACAATTTAATATTCCAAATATATCGTTACTTTACCTGTTAATCTAGATCTTGATATAATACAGAGTATCTCACTACAAAAACCCATCGTCATCCTCGATAAAATCCCTGCACATACATTCTACATTACATCTAAAAATAGCATAATGCGTTAACACACAAAATAGAGTTTAATAGACGAGTCGTATGCATGTAGGTGTAGAGCAGCTCTTGTAAAATGGGCCGAGGCTCTTGCAGCGACACACTCGTGGTGTTTGCCCGACTCACTCGCAGTGTCGGCGCGAACATATCGCTTCCCTGATATCGGTAAACAATTTACACGTTTCCTATACAATACAAGCGGTGTGCACACGTTCGGATGTATTTATGTATGTCGGGTACAAATCTTAGGAGGTGGGGTAAAATGTACCCCGCGCGGCGTGAGAGGGTAAGGTGTTATTGATGTTGTCAGTATTGTAACATATTTTTGTGTCGATATGTGTGCACTACTGATGTATTCTGAGTGAATGGTGGTGAGTGCCAAGCTCTCGGCGACACATTAAGTATTTTTACTTTTGCTACTCACTGTTATGTAGTTAGTTGGTACATCACTAGTAAGAATACAAAAAAATTAGATAAATTTACTACAATTGGCAAAAAAAGCGCTTTCTTCGCCAAATTTTTTGCACACTAAGTAATAATAATTATAACGTAATCAAGTACCTATCTACTTTTAAGTAAACAAGCTTTGGAGGGCTTTGGATGCAAATTGTTAGTTAAGCGCACGAAAAATTTTGCATTGATACAAAAACGCGAATATTTGTATACATTTTTTTTTTTTTATTCAATACATTTAAGATTTATATCACTATTCTACCAAAAACACTCGGAAAAAGGTTGTAAGTCACAAAATCCCTTCAAACAACGCCACGTCGCGTCGGCGTCGAGCCATGTCTGAACCAATCTAGCGTAGCCCGGCTGTCATATCGCGGTAGTCTACAATCAGTCACCTGCGGCCGACATTATTGCCCGCACTTTTCGACACTTTAATCTCAAATTCTCCTAACTTATTTTATACACGGGGATGAAGATCACGTCGAAGACTGTTATGTCAGGTGAATGCACAGACAAATTAAAAGCTCTTAATTAGGTAACTTCGTTTCAGCATGGGTGGCGTTTAAAATTCATAGGTGTGATTACATTATTAGATGACGATGATGTCTTCTTCGACGTATTAAAGGAAACCTTTTAGTTTTATTCCCTATTTTCATTCTTCAATCTTTCTTCTGTATATTCGGTCGCTAGAGGCACAGTGAAACACACCGTTCCCATAGATCACATGTATGCTTAGGCCAGGTATAACGAAGTTTGCATTTTGCATCAAGTTCTTGTAGACCCAGCAGCTTAAAGGCATCAACATCTTTCTCAAGTAAAAAAAAAACATTGGAACCAAAACACGCCCACCCCAGTCACCGCAGTCAAGCACTGATAGCCTAGTGGTATAAACGTCGACTGACAAGTCAGTGGTCTCGAGTTCAATCCCAAGTCGCGCACCTTTGACTTTTCGTAAGTTATGTGCGTATTATAAATTAATTATCAGTTGCTAAAACGGTGAGGGAAAACATCGTAATGAAACCAGCACACCTGCGAGATTTTTCAATGGTGTGTAAAGCCATGTCAGAGGCCTACGGGCGGTTTAAACTCTGACACCAGGTTGTTCATCAACCATACGATAAGAAGAAGACCGCAGAGTTGTCCGTAACTAAGTGACATAAGTACCTATGTAAAATCTCGACAGATTCAAATTATTGTTCTACCATAGATAAGCAATTGATGAAAGATATTCAGTACCTTTAGAACATAAATATGTAACTGGTAGTCATGTGGTATTAAGAGGACCAGATAAAAACTGAAAATACAGAGGAGTTTGCTCCACCGAGATTAGAATCTCATAAATAGGAAAAAAAAGGATATCTAACAAAGAAACTAACATACAGACACAGTATAATAAACATACAGTATGGAAACTACGTACTTACAAACGCTCGAAAACGGCACACTCACACAAACATGCGCAGCGACGCGTTTGTTGATACTGCGAGTACCGCAACGTTAGCTTAGGAGTCTCGTCCTTACGCAATATTACGCATGTTTGTGGGAGTGTGCTGTTTCGAGTGTTTGTACGTTGTTACCTTACTGTATGATTATTATACTGTGGTTATATCCTACATGATAATCTACCAACTTGTGCTAGACAAAGTAATTCTTTGTTATTAATTTCCTAGCTTAAAACTTACAAGAATTTGATATACAGTTTTGCTCTACGACGGTTACTCACCAAATAATTTTATTTTTGCCTGAAACCTAGGCTCTCAAGGCTTTATAGAAAATTATGACACATAATATATAAGACCAATATCTTCTCTAATATACGAGTATGGACGACGCCGTATAACACTGGGACAATATAACATGTCTTAACTTTTAGTAGACATCGCCGAAAAATCGATCAATGAAAATTCAATGTAGATTTGTGCTTTAAATGTCTAAATAATAATGTCTTGGATTTTCGCGAGCACTACATAATATAAGATATTTTTATGGAAGTCGGGATCCAAGTTGTTTTAGAAATTCAAAAATTAAAAAAAGAGAAAAGACAAAATAAGGATCCCTCATAGAATCACTTTGTTGTCCGTCTGTCTGGACACCCGGAACCCTTTTAGAATCACTTTGTTGTTGATTTGAGCTTCTGTATTTGACGCTTTACATCGAGCTTTCGAGCTTTTGTTTCATCATATTCATCATCATCATCAACCAGCAGTCCACTGCTCGAAATAGGTCTCGCCTATTGAGCTAGATTTTTGCTACTGTCATCCATTCCCTGCTAGCCACCTTCCGAAGATCGTCGTTCCACCTAGCCTGAATGCGTCCTACACTACGTTAGCCGCTCCATGGTCAGCTCTACACATCAACAAACACTATTTTAATAGACGCTGTAACCTATATATTCCGATACAGTTTTAACATGATTGAGATTTGAGAGCTGTATCTACAACTAAGTAACGATGTCAGATATGTGGCAATGTGTTCCAGACGTCAGCGCCGGCTTCAGACGATTCAGTGACACCATTTTGAGATATTTAAACTGCACATGATGTCGATACTTAACCAGCTTCTGACTGAATTTCGGTTCTATGTAGCGATATTGCAAAGGTCTTAGTTGAATAGATACGGGAAGCTAAGGTTAAAGATTTAGTAAAAGAAGATCGGTCGAGTAAATGTAGACGCTATACGATAATTTAAACTTTGTATTGCTAGTTTGTGGATGACTTTTGTCTCTCTGTTCAATAAGTGTTTGTGTGGTGGTGAATTAATGTTTTCCATTCTTTATTCATATCTTCATCTCAAAATTCTTGAATCAAACCAATCATATCTCGAATATTACTTTGTACACTGCCAGAATGGGCGCTCATATACACATGGCGCGGTGCGGTGCGGTGCGGCGGCGGCAACGCGCGCATTTCGTCCAATAAAACGTATTGCCGAAGGTGGTCTCGTCCGTACATTAATATCGTTCGGTTCAGCCTCGCCTGATTTACGAGCGCCACCACTGAAAACTCCACCTTCATTGGAAACATACAGGCACGCTGTTATGGACGGTCGTTCCGGTGCAACGAAGTTACGCAAAAGGTATTTTCTATTGCTTTTAAAATTAAAAAGGATACCATATTAGAATAAAATTGTTTAGTAACGACATTACCTTAAAAAAAGGGAATAGATTTCACGAAACCAATAAAAAAATAAAACAAAAACTACTACTCTCTATCAAAACCATCCGGTGTAAGATAAATCATGATTCTTAGCTTATAAATAATCTCAAGACATCATAAATTACTTCTAGAACAAACCTGCTCCCTAAAATTTACGTACGACAAGGAACGCATATATCTAAGTACGTTATTCATAAATCAAATACAAACTATGACTTTGCAACTATACTTTTTAGTTCAACAAAACTTGGCAACAAGGTTGAAAAAATACAGACGTTTTTAAATGAATTGAAATGAATGTTATCGGGTTCGAGATCTGACTTATGTCAGCCACGTGTAGCTTTAATGAGGTTCAAGGATAGAGGTTAGTGTCCCAACTGACACAATAGTTGATTTTCCTCAAGAGTAGCAGTCCCGGCTTTTCATAACTAAATCTTTGTATCATTATGTTTATACAATATTGTTTTTATCACCACGCTTACTGCGGCACTTCAGACTATTAAGTCAAGGTTTCCTCACAATGATTTCTTTCACCGGTAATCAGTGGTGTCTTAGATTAACTAAGAAAGTACAAATAACATGGAAAAAATCAGTTTGAATGCCAGGTTCGAACCCACACCCAATTGCTCAAAAAGTCACATCATCCTTCTCTTTATAAGAAGAGATCTTTGCCGTACCGTGGGACAGTTAGAAGCTGATCTTCTTCATCATTATTGTTTTTAACTTCTGCGTTTTTTAGGTGACTCGACGGTGCCGTCACGTTCCTAATAACCGTATGTTTTGTAAGTAACACTTCTCACACGTGAAGCAGAGGGGTAGCAGAGAGATAAATTACTTAGTCCGGACATATGAACACTGTACTTTTGCATGAGAAACTCCTTCCTACTGTATAATCGTGTCTCCGACGGGATTCCGATACAATTTTACATATTAAACAGTTAGATGGATTTAAAGTTTCGTACCTAAGCGAATGGGGACTGTTACATCTTGTGGTAGCTAGCGATCGTCAAGTAAATTCAAAATCAAATAGAATTCGAGTCTTGATGGTTTCATTTTAGTTGTATGTTTGTTATAATTGATGGATTATAAATTATGGATTATAATTTTTTATATATCGTCGCCTTGGAGGGCAATGGAGCTAAGCCACAATTTTTGCGAAATGAAGTTAAGTTGACTAAGTTGAGTTGAGTAGGTAAGACTTTTGTTGGAACTACACTAAAATTTATTGGCAAATATAAAAAAAAACCTGCTTAGAGTCATGATATCTGTTAGATTTATTGACTAAAATAAACTTTGGCTTTTCCACGAGACGTTAATGCACTTAACTTCATTTCGCAAAAAATGTGGCTTAGCTCCATTGCCCTCCAAGGCGACGATATTATGAATATACTGTGTGAAAAATTTGATAAATAATTTGCTGACTGGCCCACACGTAGTTTAGTATATACTTACCATTATTTTATGGCGGAAAAATTAACTAAGATTCCTTAGATTCTAAGTTAAGTTTCTAAGGCTTAGAAGAAAGAATAACATATTCACATAATTTATACTTATTTTAATGATTTGAATATTACCAAATTAAAATAATATAAAATCAATAAAGCCTGATATCTGTGTTTGTGGTTTATCGAATTTCTATTTAACTAACATTTTAATGAAAAACAAAACAAATAAATATTATACTTAATGGAAATCTAACAAACCACAGACACATTGACACGGTGATAATAATAATATCTACCATGACTTTAATTAGTCTAAATACACAAATTAAGATCAAACTTCATTTGCGTTTTACCCGCTCCATGAACTCGGGATAAACTCTTCTTAAATCTCATAACCCAAGAAAACAGTTCCTAAACATCGGCAACTCAGAAACTACTAAAGTTCACGAACCAGACATTGATTGCTTACATACAGGTCGTTTTTATACGACCACTACAATTTAACATTCCAAATAAAAATAATTTTAACGATACCACCTACAGTTTCCACAAGTACAAAACTGGCATGGCTTCGCAATCAATTCGCCATTCGACTGGCAGTCAGGCAGACCCTCGTATACTGCGCTACCATAAAAGGCTTCCTAGATACAACCAGTCCATCTCTCGCGTAACGAGAAGGAATCAATGCGAACTAACTCGACAGAATAGGACATTACGACTTGTTAATAGTGTAGGTTTCTTTGGATCTTGACGAGATAGCAACCAAGTAAAATTTGTTTTACGTTGTAATTAGGGTTGTCAAGGAGTCGATTCTCGTAATCAAAACTGTAATGATTTTAGCGAATTAGTCGTTGATACTGACAATCTTATTTAACCGAACTGGTTTTAAAGTCTTTTAATGTTATAGAATTGATTTGAATTTCAATTTTAGGAAGTAATCAGGTCCATGAAACTGCACAACTTTCCCCAAGGAACATACTCGTAGGTCGAAATCTGTAAACGAAAATTCAACTTCTCATATAAACGTGAGTCACGTGACCAGTCACTTTATGAAAAGTCAATTTTCCATTTTCAGATTTCGACCTACGTTCCTTGGGGAAAGTTGTTTAGTTTCTTGGACCTTATTACCTCCTAGAATTTGGCTGGTGTCTAAAAAATCAGTTTGTATAACAATTATGATGAATAGGTAATGTTTCGTAAATATACAGAAGAGTTAATAAGTATAAGAATTGCGCTCGGAATAGGGAAGATGCAAATGTAATATTTATGAAATTTTCATGGTTAAAATGTTAAAAACATATAAAAGAAATGCTACTGCAACGTTTTTATTTTACATAATGTTGTTTTTAAACAATAATTACGAATTAAAAATGACTTGCAACAAAACGAATTTCAAAACACGAATTAGCGTTTCGTGACGTCACACTTGTTTTGACAACTTATTTGACGTTATGGTTGTAAAGTGATTACTTTTTTAGGAGAATATTAATTGCGTTTTTTAAATAAAAATGGAAGTTGGATTTATAAAAGCAGACTCCAGGAATTTACCGAAAGTTAGTGTTGACATGGTTGTAACTTTTTTTATCGAAAGTGCAGAGTTTTCAGGTGTAGAAATGAAAGGGGCTAAATTACTACGGTATGTATACATCATAGTCATTCATAGTTGTTAAACTTTGTATTTTATTCAGCGGCTTCTACATATAGCAGTTATTTCAGCTCGACAAGAGAATCTTACGGCGATAACGCAATCGGCCATGTCCAAATTAAAAGAGATGGAGGAGAATTATGTACAATAAAAAGTAGGGTCGGAGTGTAGCAAAGGGTGTGCACCATTTGTCTTCACAGCTTGAAACCACTTTTTTCTCAGCTTTGGGTCAGAAGGTCCACTCAAAAATAATTTATTTGCAAACTTTGTTGAGGTAGATGGACACATTGGCACAAAACATGAGTCAACACGGCTTTTTATCTGAATATTAATGGTATTGTTACAATCACCTGACGTCGATGGATAGTCCATTTTAATTTTTTACAAATAATCTCGAAAAAGCAAAAGTTAAAATGAAAAGTAAATGTAAATTGAAAGTTGTTGACAGACAAGAGTGACGTCATCAGTACCATAGGTCCGTTTTCGCGCGAACTGTCAAACTGTCAATTTAAAACAGCATTTTTTCCGATAAATTACAATATTTTAATTGTTTTAATATATTTGTGGTCTATTCTACATGGAATTCTTTAAAATGAAAACAAAAATAAAAATAGTGCATCTTCCCTATTGCGCTCGCTATCATTAATACTGGAGACACTGCAAAGAAAGAGATGAACAGTTCAGAGTATAAGTTGAATCTACTTACGATAACGAATGCATTACATGAAACTTGTTGAAAACAATGTTCTGAATCCATTCTTGCTGATATGTAGCACTATAAATTTAAGCTACACCAGTTTCTGGCTTTTTAAATAGTAATAAGTATTTGTCTTAGTGTAAATTCAAGATTCTAGGTAAGTTAGTCGGTTATTAGACGTTGCACATGGGAGGGTCCGGAGCTGATCTCGCTGGTCTCCGGACCCGGGACCTCCCTCCATTTGCTGATGATGATCACCGAGGTGGTTTTAGTGAGGTAAGAATCCCACACTCCCCGGTCTCTCCCGGAGGCCTGGTGCCTTTTGAAGCTTCGTAAACAAAAAAAAAGGTAAGTGGTCGGTGTTCTCCATCACAAAGATGCCTAATCTTCTCCGTACATTTTCCTTAACCCTCCAGAACGGTAGGTCGGTAGACCGCGTGTTCGTCTTACTTTACACTACTAAGTTAACGTTAGTCCCCAGACGCAGCGTATTTCTCGAGGCGTCTCAACCCGTCACATTCGCGCCCCGCACACAGCCACCGGGTTTTATGACCCCCGCATTATTTTCGCTTATACGAAAACCTTTAAGTTCTATGCTGATCTGTAAGATGAAAAATGTATGTGTAATATACGTCGCAGGGTTTATTTTTTATGATTTTTTTGTATAAGTAAGTTTGTATTATGCGAAGATCAACACGCGAAGTTATGCCCCTGAAGGGCTTAGTCAAGCCATGCGCGAAACAACTATGGAAGGCAGTCAATAACTTTGGAGAATAAATAAGAAAACATTCGACGTGAAATTGAAACGAATATTATACCATTTTTGACCCAGAATTTATACAGTCGAGATAGAAATAATGAAAGCGAAGTTGATTTCATTTCCACTATGACTCCGCCAAAATATAGCTTATTTTCTTTAAAATAGTTAGAATCATGCGAGGGAGACGGTAGCTCGGGGCGTTTCGCGGTAAATCCATTCTGGAAGATACCATCCACAATTCTAAATAAAGTATCACCGGCGAGAGCACAACCCGCTACCTCTGCATTTCTACAATATTTACCGGCGAGCAATGCATCAATGTAACGTGGCTTCCCTTGTTCCGCATTACCTGGAAACCCGAACTTCCAAACAAAAGACATTAAATTAAACGAAATAACACCATTTAATATTTTAAAACAAAAGTTGTGAACATTATGCAAGGGGGCTATTTAAATAGTGGTCGATTGTCGTCATTGTTGCGAGTGGCTGTTCTTTGTTCGAGTGGCGAGTCGTAGGCGCGAAATGCAGTAATGTAAACACGAATGCACGCCTTTGAGGGGCCTTGGAGCGCCGAAGTGAACGGGCAGAGCAAGGCGGCAAACAACTCGGGAAGCCTAAGTGTGAAACTGAAGCTCTAATATATGCATTATGAAACAAATAACAATATTACGTGCCACACTGTATTCATGTTTAAGTTAATTGAGTTTAACATTCAGCGTTTATAGTTCATGAAAGGAATATTAATTTAATGATTATTACTGAAGCCTAGGAACTTCATCAAATTATAATTAATCATGTAGTAGTTAATAAAGTAATTTTGTATGTAGAGGTACTACAATCTGGATTCTCTCAACACATTAATTTTATTGGATATTTGCTAAAGCGCCGAGTGTTGTGGCTTGAGATGCTTGAGGATTAATCAAATAAATACAAGAGGAAATTAAATAAATCTCATACAAGCACCACCGGCACGTAAGGAACTTCAAACATGATTTTGAAAACGAGATTCACACACAAAGAAAAAGAGTTAATTCCCACAACATGTTCCAAAACCTGAATTATCGAAGGGCATTTGTGTAGGACATTAATATATTGCCAATAATTGTGAAGGAAGTCGGCTTTCGCTGGTAGTGTTGGTAGTCCCTCTGGTTTCGGGGCCGCATCGTAATGGTGCTTTGTGCGAAGCGCGCAGGGCGCAGGGCCGCCGCCCGATCGATACCGCTCACGTGCGCCACACGCGGCAAAGGCAATTCTTTGTTCTGCCAACTTATCGCCTAACACGACCCTTTATTAACTTCCGTGCGATACATCGCGTTTTTCGCGTGACAATATAATAGTCTACCAGTTTTTCGGGGTGTAAACGTTTTCGCGTGTTTAATGTACTAGTAGTTTCTTGCTACATCTCATGTGGAAGTTTATGTAACGCATCCATAATAGATTAGGTAACTGAACCAGAGCGGTGACGACTGAATGAATGGAATAATGAATGTAATGTTAGTGAGTGAAAGTATCTAATAGATTCTGTTCTTGTGAGCTCGTAAATTGGAGTTATAGTGGGTTTGTAGAGGTGCGCGTTTACCATTTGAAATATCTTCGCATTTGTATGCGTGTCGCTCGCGGTAGTTCCCTGGCGAGTTAAGCGTGCCTCCTTATAGTGCTTACCATTCGTATGTCTAGCTATAATCGAGGATTCACACTAACTTTGCTTCCTACACCTCATATAATACCTAAGTTGGAAAATGTCGCATCTTAAGTTGTTCGAATTTGTCAACGCCTCATTGGTACCTAACTTGTATTTGTTATTTTGGCTACTGGTCTTACAAAAAGTTAAGCCAAGTAACAAAGTTTGGAGTGGGTCATTTGTTCCGTGCTGAAGTCCCGAATCGATAGGAATCCAGCAGCTTTACTTGACGGTCTAAAACTCACAGAAACAAAAGAAAATAGCACACGATTTTCGATTAAACATGTTCCTAAAAACCCAACAAAGTTGAACAACAGTTTTCCTGTTTCAGAAATTCGAAGAAAATGTCCCTACTACTGTATTCCATACTGTTCAGTCATTTAGAATTGGGAAGTTTTTTTAGGAAAATGATTTCAGGCTTGTGAAGCATGTTGTTTTCGTCTAACGCGGCTAAACATCACGTGAGAGATGTGCAACAAGTTAGTCTCGCTGATCTAGTATTATGTTGGAAAAATTACGTAGGTACGGTCCGGTCACGGAAAAAGGTGGTTGTGTCGACTAAGCGTGAGTCGGCGTTTGTGGACCCCTCTCCCCTTTGTTTAAGATAAGGGCGACCAGGTAACACACACTTATGATAAAAAAGTGGGTATCTTGAGTGATTTTCTGTACTTGTATAAGTGGACTTAAGACAGTTTTTTATTGATTCTATATTTTCGAGACTAGATTATTTCGACTGAGATTTAAATTTATTATTCTCCAATATCTATAGGGTCAGTGGTTCGCTACACAGGTAACTCCACCGCTCGGTCCTCTGTTGCATTCTTCAACCATTTCGTCATCTTTTCATCTAACGTAGATAACTTATTCCATGTTTAGCGATAACTGCTGATAAGCATAATCTTAATGACACGAACCGCTTCTTACACGAATGTGACGTCATCACAAAATATTCTGGTTCCCTCAAGTTTTTTCTAGACATTTTGTATTCATTAGGAATGTCATTTCTATTGCTACACTAAAAACTGAATTTAAATGCACACAGCAGAGGTAAATTTTAAAGTAACTCAGGAATAAGAATGTCTTCCTGAACGAATTTCGGGGACAGCGGCCAATCTCAACGGAAATTGGCCGCCCTTCCCTAACTCTCATAGTTCGATGGAACGGCAATTCGACACGACCTCGAACATAGAGATATCAGGCGTAGGACCGACGGCTATAGGTGCTCTCCGAGGCACGGTGCAAGTGATAATAATTTTTTAATAATTACATAAACGAAAAGTCTGAGGTGCGTGCCCCAGATTCAAACCTGAGACCAGTTACTTGCCAGTCAACTAACACTACTAAGCTACACACTAAACAAAATAAATATAAAACTCAGTAACTGACATCAAAGAGTAAAAGATGTCTTTAAGAGATCTTTTCTATTTCTCTCAAAGAGACAACCTCTTTGGTGTTACGAGAAATAGAAAATAATATGCATCTTTGACAACCAACCCTCAACCGGGCAGAGACAAGAAAATATAGACCTAAGTCTATAAAGGATGTTCAGATCAACGTAAAAGCCGTGAAACTGAAACTTTTTTATTGTTAATAAGTTAATTTTAGGACCTGTAATAATAGTTGTTGTAAGAGAAATTTTAAACAATTTTAAATAAATAATCAATTTTTTTTCTACCGCTTGCAAAATTCGCAAAAAAAAATTTGACTATCCATAAAAAAATCGCGTTCATTTGCGTTCCCAGTCCAATTTTTTCACGGTTTTCGAAAACTCTTAGAACAAAATGTTGTTTTGCGTTTAATCTATTACATTTTGTATAATATTTTAGTTACATTATCAGACATTTCAATTGAAACCATTCTTGTAAAGCGAGTCAATTGAATTGGTCTAAAGTGAAACCTGAACTACTTTGCAACCGATACTTTAATGAAACTTTTTCTATTTATTCGAAAATCGATTACGTAACTTACACCGATATTATCAAGATAAATGTGTCACGGGCTCACACCACGAATTTTACTCGAAACATTGACATAAAACAGACGCTCACAAAAACCGATTGTAAAATCGATTTAATATAGAAGATTAAAAATATTCCAGCTCGATGATTGAGCAACATTGAGCAATTTGCGACACGTTTTACGTAGGCGAATGCTCAACGTATAATATTTTCATTTTTATATTTGTTTCATGGAAGCTTGAAGGTTTTTCTCCTGATATTGCCATGTTTTTTGCTCGAGTTACAACTAAATTCAAAGCGCTTTTAGTCATGAAAACAGCCACTTAAGAATTTAAATGCCACAACTAAAGTTCTAAAATTCTCTATGAAGAAAAATTTAGCAAGGATCCCCTTGGTTATTTCTTACAAAAGTAAAAGAAAATAAGATTTTTAAAATATTTAACACATTGGTATTGACGGCGCGCGGCGATAGCTATTTCTTCTTGGGAAATTTATCATAAAATACTGAATTTTAATCTAGATAATTCCACGAGAAATGGCTGAAAAATGTTTTGTGTACTTTTTTTATTTATCCCTTGAGTGTATTTTTTTTTATTAAAGGTCTTCAGCTTTACTTATTACACTAACCACTTAAGTTTAAAGTTTAGGTTTTACCGGGTTAGGTTTGACCGGGGTAGTACTACTAGCGTTTTTTGTTTTTTTTTTTTTCTCAAAAATAAATTAACTAAAAAATATTTTAAAAAAATATTTGAACTTAGAATACGAAACTAATGAAATAGTATTTTCGTTTTAGAATTGTCAATACTTCATCAGGTGTTGTGAGCGTGTCGGAGCGTTGTATATGATACATCCAAAGGTTACGAACAGTAACCACTTACAAGCGGGCTGTAAGCTTCTTTACCGCCCTAGTTGTTTAAAAAAGTAACATTCGCGTCTTCGCTCCTAATATTTT
The DNA here is from genome assembly GCA_936450705.2 of Protodeltote pygarga. Lineage (NCBI taxonomy): Eukaryota > Metazoa > Arthropoda > Insecta > Lepidoptera > Noctuidae > Protodeltote > Protodeltote pygarga. The sequence goes on along the minus strand of OW388257.2, from coordinate 1,728,380 downwards.
CTTGTTACCTCGTTGAAAGTAACATATGAATAGATAAAGAACTCCAAAGTGGTTGGTGTAATTGACGAATATTGTACTATATCGCCTTATTAAATAGAATTCAATTTGAGTTCCTTTTTCGTTAATGTCTGTTTCTCAAATATTAGTCCGACATAAACATAAGTGATTGTTCAGTGTTCCGTTTAGTTTTTTTTATTAATGGTCGTGTTTTTACCTTTTATGTGGTTTACATGATATTTGTGATAATAACGTTGTTTATTGTTATTGATGGAGACTGTTTTTCTTGGCTTTTAACAAAATTGATTATATTTGACCAAATATCAATAATGTTTATAAAAATCATATATCTTTGCCTTGTTGCTAGATGAAATTAGTACTTGATCTTAAGACTTTTTCCTACTAATTTGCTCTGTTCAATACTGATTGGACGGTTTTATCATCATTTAATAAGTATAATACTACTTATTGAATGAAATTATTTAATGAGAAAATTAGTGTTACATTGTGGAATGCAATAAATGTTTGAGTATCAATGTCTTTTCTTTCTTTCTTTTTTACTACCAAATCCAGCAGGCTCTCACAACACATCACACGCGATCAAAATTAAAACTTAAATATACTTAACCGTTTAATAACTGGGTATTATATGAACAAGGATTGGCTATCGTGGTCGCTGTGACCACGAAAGTGCACGTGGCTGTGGTTGGGTTATGCGGCCACATAATGCGTGCGTGCTGTTTATATGGACGTGGTTCATGATTAACAAAATGTATCTTGGGTCGTGTCTGATGTATTAGTAGGCTTTAGAGGGTTAAGTTTTAATGAAATTTGAAATGTTTTGGTATAGCTAGGTATTAAAATACTTTGGCCACATCCCACGCAATAATGCTGACAATATCGAGAATCTGAAAGTTAGGGGAAAAATCTTAGAGAAACGATTTTCTTGGTCATTTGCTGGTGGCAAAGAACTAAAAGTACAGATGATTGTCGAACATCACCAAGCTGAAAACAAGCTGGAGAAGGTCTATTAAAGATTTCTTGAGAAGAGAAAGAGTTCTAGATTCATTCAAAGGCACAACGGCTACCAACAATTAACTGCAAATACATAAACCTAGCAACTGAATACGCAAGTCACTGGATTATATTCAACAAACACTGATCAACGTAAGCTGATCAATCAGTTATTCACGTCGCCATGGCAACGGATCCGATGACATCCCACAATAGACGTGCTATCAACCTTTTGTACTATTAATCGTTCTGTATTTTTAGATCAATCCAATTATAGATTTTTTCTATTGACAAACACCATGTCACGAAAGGTGCGGTTTGATTCGATTTCATTTGGTATTTTAAGGGACTAATGGGTTTCTTATTGTTAGCAATCGTTTCATTACATTCCAAGTTCTTTTTACTGGTAAGAAATGTAGACAAAAAGTATTTATACGGTGTCTAATTTACAATGAAAAGAAAGAACAATTTATTTAGCTACAAGAAGCGAGACGGTCCATTAATAAATTATTATTTACAGAAAAACACTAAAAGAAAAGAGTCTCATATAAATTAGGACTAATTCTAATTATAGGTATATACTTAAGTAAGTATTCTGTATAAAAAACTATAATTATTTTAAACCTTTCTGTTTAACCCGTAAGACGCAGATACTCGCTAATCTGCTATCTCGCTCGCACATTGAAGATATAAAATCAATGAATATAGTTATGAAAAATCGAAGTAAACCAATTGAAGGAGAACAACATTACAAAGTTTCAGAAAAAAAATAGCTTGATCGAACCATGTTTTCAAATAAAAAGATAATTAATTTAAAGCTATTTTTTATTTGAAAACATGTTTCGATCAAGCTTCAATTTTTAGTGAGATGTAACTTCACATGCGTGAGATGCAGGAGAGATTTCAGTTCATCTAACAGAATAACATTAAAGGTTCTTAAACTTAACGGGATTATTTAGCTAAAGTTCAAATGTATTTCACAGGTGTTGGTTGTTACCCAAGCTTGCTATTTTTATATATCCGTGTGACAAACGTGTTACGAATAAAATTCTACTTGAATTTCTTAATAAGGTAACGAACGACTGTCAAAAATAGTTGTCCTCCGAAAACTTACACGTGGATAAAAGTTGTTATTGAAGAAATAGTATCTTTCCTTCTTAATAAGGAAAATAATCACATTTAAAAGAGCAACCATGCAGTTTCTTGCCAGATTCTTCTCCATGAAGAGTAGGCTGCCCTTGGAACTGGCAACTAGAGTCACTCTTACAATAAACAATAATTCATACGTGCTTAATGGTCTAAATAAATAAAAATATAAAAAAACCCTTTCGGTTAACTTATTTTTCTTCGCAAGTCAATTTTTGATGAAAAAGAAAGTCTTAAACTTCACTCATCAATCGTCTTCAGGTAGCAAATACTGCATCGACTTCAATAAAACTAAAGATTGGTACCACCCAACCCTTCCGCTGCACAAGGCTAAAACAAAAGCCATCCGTCATCTATTACATCACGTCAACAAACATTACCTCGTCGAAGTTTAGTCGTTAGCCCTCCTCGAGTCATTAGTCACCGGGATTACATCCGCCGTCCACACGTCCCGTATTGATTGCCAGTATTGCCACACTGGTCATATTGACCGGCGGCGTTTACATTCCGAATTATTTCCTAATAACGCATTCGGAGGGTTAACGATAACGGATGGAATGGGAATTTTAATATCGGTTACCCTTCAAATTCCTATTTGGGAATACCTCGTAACGATTTAGTGGAAATTTTGTACGGGGTTAAAGGTCTTAAGGTAGTGACGAGAGTTGAGAGGGTGTAAGGAGTAAAGCAATATTCCTTTGAGGTATGTGTTAAGTTTAACTTAACCCGTCAAACACCGAGAAATGAGACACAAAAGAATATCAATCATCGTGGTAGTGGAAAGGTCAAAATTATGAAGCCCGTTACTGTACATGGACCTCATAACTCGATTATGTGGGTGTGAAAGACCTCTGTCTGTACATTCAGGAATAAAGGCAAGATGTTAACTAAAGAAATCTACTAGAAACTGGAGCATAAATACTTTTTTTTAATGAAACTATTTAGAAAAACAAAAACAAATATATTCTAAGGCCCGATTTCACCAAATTCTTAATTTGAATTAAAAGTCTTAAATACGATTAACAAATAACAAGTAGTTCTGTTTGACAACTATTACCTAATCATATTTAAGAAAATATAAATCAAATTAAGAAATTTGGTGAAATTGGGCCGTTTAATAGAACCACATTATTAAAAACGTACTATTTTCAATACTTGGTATATGAACCAATTATGAAGTACTTTATCTGCTTCTAAGTACATAATTATCTAATTAACTAATCCCCAAAACAATTAAGTCTTGTCCACCAGTATCAACTCACGCACCGAGTGTCATTATGTCATTAATATAATATTGTTATTATATCGAGTGTAATGTCTATAACTAATAATATAATGGCGCTTACTAACGAGAATGGACACGCGACTCATTAAATCGTACGTCAAAAATCAACACCTGTAAGCACACAGTATGACGAAATACAGAAGATCAATAAACAATGTTGTCATTTAAAAAAAAAAATTAAACCTTTAAAAAACACTGGCCAAGTGCGAATCGGACTCGCACACAAAGGGTTCCGTACAAAAATGGATAAAAATACATGTTTTTTTGTATGTAGATCCCTTTATTTTGTTTTTAATGATTTGTTGTTATAGTGGCAACCAAAATACATCATCTGTGAATTGAATTGTCTAGCTATCACGGATCATGAGATACAGCCTGGTGACAGACAAACAAACGGATGGAAGGAGTCTTAGTAATGGTAAAAAATAATATCCATTCGTTTAGGAGTTACAATGCCAGTCACACAGACACACCAAATTTATAGCAGTCTTCTTTTTGGGTTGGGGGTTAAAAAATACCTCAAAAATCCTGCATTTGGTGAGTAGTAAAGATGTTTAAAAAGAAAATATGTATAGTCATTTATGGTTCTTCTGCCCCCAGCAATTTTCTACACAAATTCTACCATAACGATGTCACGCACGTCAATGAATCTTTAACTGTTCATTACTGTTAAATATTAAGTATGTAGCGGCTTGGAAAGTCACCAAGGCATCATTCAGGCGTAAGAGTGAGAGGTGTCCATCAGCTGTTTGACGACAGAGATGGATATATCGCGGCAGTGAGTAGTAAACAACTCTAGAAGAATGATGTTAGCATTTTGTGTTGACTCGACTCTACCTTCAGAAGTTTTGCATAATAGGGTTAAATCAAATAAGTTGGCGAAACTTCATAGGAATGCGGGGAATCGATAATAGAGTAATAAAAAAATAAAATTAAATAAAAATATTTTCTATTCTGTTCTACGCCAGATATGCAAAAAATATTTTTATTTTAAAAATTTTATATTTATGTAATCTATTATCGATTCCTGATATACCTGTGAAGTTTCGCCAACTAATTTGATTTAATCCTGTATATTAAGTTGGCCTATGACTCTCTGCAATAGGTATATGGTTTCCAACCTGTAAAATAATTCTGAAAACAATACCACAAAATAGATAATAAATAGTAGGTATCTACTGTATACAAAACTATCATAATTTAGAATGAATTCTAACTTCTAATATTATGAAGTCAGTTGCAAATACCGGTAAACTTCTTGCATGCTTGTTTTGTAATTACGAGTATGTATAACTAATAAATAGACTTTACAGGTTGCGGTAACCACATACGTCTTAGTTAGTTTAGGACAATAGAATTAGCATCATATAAGCTGGATCTACACCGGACGTTACATCGGGCTCTGATCACGCTCGGCAGGAAGGCGGTCGAAAGGCGCTCGATGTGGACCGAACTCCCGCGATTCAAGCGCATGTAATTTAACTACGTTCCATATCCATCCATCGGCGATCCAGAATCGTGGATCGCCGATCCAAAATGGATCGTCCGGTTTACCTAGCTATACTGTGCATATCTTATTAAATTCTAACATGAATGTTTTTACACAGTGTTCAGAATATTCAGATGATATTGTATAACACCTTCATATAACATTACCCGCTCGTCATTATTCACGATAACAAGCTGATATATTTATTAGATGAATATTCATTCACACATGACAAGTATACGACGATCTCGTAACCCTTTAATGCCAGCGATACTGTCGTATCAGAGCAGATACGCCAAATAAATAACACGGCGAAGGTCGCGGTTATTTTAGTGAAAGTATTCAGCATTTCTAAACGTTCTAGAAGTTTCTTCGGGTTTTTTTTATGTTAGAATGTAGGATAGGGTTACTAACTAAACTATTAAATAGGCAACAAAATTTTTTTTTCTTTTTTACATTTTTTTTTTTTAGAAAAATACTATAACAGCCGAAAAAAAATAGCAATTCTATACTAGTAAAAGACTATAATAAATATAGTTTTCACACTAGCATAGTTATAGCCTTAGAGTATATAAGAAAATATAGAGCAACCCTATAGAAGTATGAACCGTGAGCACGGGTATGAACAACGCGGCCGCGACACGAGCTCCGTTTGCGATCATACCTCGATCGACTGCGGTTCAACTAGGCTCCACGAGCGAAAAAGTTACATTTTAGCTTATATCATGGTTAACTGCTGAGTTAAATTTTGAAAAACGTCTAGAAAACATAATTTGAAAAAATGACATTTTAACATTTGTATGCCGAGACCTGCTTTCGCTCCGCACAAGGCAATGTGGTTGACGTTATCACTCTATATTTTCTTGAATACTCTATGGTTATAGCAAAAGAATGTTTCGTTAGCCATTTAGGTATATTGAGTCATCGTCGTTAACTCTTAATACTAAACTGTAGTTTTTTTTTTTTTAATAAAAAGATTCAGATTCTGTTTTTGAATATTTATTCATCATAAACTTTTAGATGCCTAACATAATTGTTTCAGTATTTCAGAAGTTTTTATTACTTTTTCTAGTAGCAGCAGTAAAGAAAACAGTTTTAAAATTGACTTTTAAAATTCGATTTTAAAATTCTGGCAGAATTTAAAAACTTGAGCGGTTGGAAACTGCAATGACTTATATTTAGAATGTCATTTATTTCACCTTAATTTCGTAAAAGTCACGTTTGCAGGCGAATTACATTGATAATATGAATGTGATAATCGTTGAATGTTAGCAGGTGTTACGTCATCAATGACACGGCAGTTACGATAGCAGGTTCGAGGCTCAGTTGTTTACGTCTAATAACTATGAAGTATTAGCTTCTTGGAAATACTTAGAGGAAAAATTGTTTATGAAAAATTCTAGAGGGTAGGCACTACTATTAAATTGTTCTTGGTTCTTATTTACAAGCTTTTATTTAACTTGAAATGTATATGTTCGAGTTAAATCTTGCAAGCTGAATTAGAACCACTTCCTCTAATTAGACTTTCTCTTCATTTCTTTAGAAAATTCAACTTCTTAGGAATCTATGTAGTTGAATTTTTACATGTTAGTTCAATTTCGATAGCAATGCATTTTTATGGTAAGCATGACCTGAATCGACATCCATGATTAGCTCCAGATAAAGGAACTCCTTAACGGTCAACAGCACTGACACAATTTTTTGCATATATTTAGTTTTGATATTCTAATATAAAACCTTGTTTAAAAAAATTTCAGAAAGACTTACGAGTTGAAATTACTAAACAGCATTGAAGAATATTTACCTGTAAACAAAATGAAACCAACATTAATTTATTGTTATTTTTTTAAACACATCACATCACATATTGAGTTGTGATAGCCTAGTAGTGGTGACCGTTGATTGGCAAGTCAGTGGTCTCGGGTCCGAACACAAGGCTTTTTGTAAGTTACGTGCATTTTATAAATTAATTTATCACTTACTCCGTGCCTCGGAAAGCATATAAAGCCTTTGGCTTTTCGCCTAATCTCTCACCCCCAATCTGTCACCCATATTTATCATTACTAGTAGTAGTACTAGTAACTATTGGCACTATGAAATTCCCTAACTGTATAACCTACTTATAACCGCGATACCTGCTTGTATCGGTTTCGTATCGGTAGACGCGCGTATCGATGCATCCCTAGTTATAATCTGCTCTAAGCTACAAACCTAATCCTTGCTATGCTAATGGTCCTTGTTAATAGAATCTGGCATCTGTAGTCTGTACCAAAATAACAAAAAACACCGTTAACATTATGGGACGCTTTAAGCGTATACGCATCTTTATGTATGTAGGTGTGTGATACGAGGTCGATGACCTCGCGGCCCCGACACGCAATTCCGAATCTTCGGTCACTTGTTTCCAACAGATTAATGGCCACTATTCATATCAGATGGCTATTTGCTGTCCCCCAGCTGAATATGGACGCTATCTTGCTATTCGTATTGTAATAGAACTCGTTTTTGATATCCGCTCGTAACTCTTAGGTACTTTCTACGAGTTTTGAACGCACCAAATTATTATTATTTCAACATTTTCAACGCGTCAAAAGTACGAGGCGTCCTCGAACAAGTAATTTACGTAATTGTATCAAACAGCTCGAAGCATACAATATTAATACACTTATCTACGGCTTACAAAACTTCCACGGGTATTAGCCATTTACAATGTGGATTACGTCGGGGTGGGTGGTGTTGTGATATACGCGAGCCTTTGTGCAAGTGGACCTTGAGTAAAATGAGAATTCGCTAAGTCCCGGCAAATTGAAAACGTTCCAGCTGAGCGGGAACGCAGCCGTAAAACGGTACCGAGCTACCGAACGTCGGATCGCATTAACCAGGGCCCTTTGTCGACGACGCTCGACGCGTATCGCCCTTTCACTACCGTTTACAGACATTGCTGTGCGCTCAGATAACGACGAACAAAGCGTTCCCGACTGCCGAATGCCAATTCGGAAAATGCTCAGTCACCCCTACGAGCTACTGTCGATGTTCCCGCGCGCTCGACACGACATCGCAACGCGCCGCCACGCAAACACACCACTACACCACTGCTGTATACTCAACTTGAATTTCGATGATATTTCATTTGGATTTGGATTTGTCGAATAAGCCGGCGGCGTCGGCGTCGGTCGGCGCTCGGCTCCAGTTATTTATTACCTCATTAGTGCGTTAGTTCGCACAATGCTTTGCAACGTATTGTTTTAATATAGATATGTAGTGTTTAGTCTGCACATCCGATGTTTATAGAAAAATCTCATCGTACTAGCCAAAACAATTTTTTCAACTATTCCTGTTCGCATCAGTAGACATAGACAATGTTACGCATTTCAATGGCATTCCTCTTACAAAATGTTTTGGCTAAAGATAGTGAACGTAGAGCGATTGTCATCAAATAATGTTTAGACCAAATGGAGCAATGAACGTCGTTGTCCTATTTCATAGGTCACATAAGCCAGGCAGTCGACACAAGTTAGGTTTTCATATATTTTTCTTGCAACCGTTATTTTCCAGCTGTTATTTGTTTGGCTTCAACTGCTACCTGTTCTAAAACGAGTCGATATTGCACCTTTGTTATTCAGACTTTCTACAACAGATTCTACACGTCTTTTCAATTTAGCTCTCTGGATTGTTTTCCCTGCATTTCTACTTTAAAATTAATTGGTAAAATGTTTACATTTGAATCACAAAACAAGCTAGTAAAACGGTCGCTGCGTTCTAAATTCAAGTAATAATTGAACAAGAACATCACAAGCGTTCACGGCATTCAGAAAATCCGCTGACAAGAAAAACTCGGAGTAAATCAACGCGCATTTCACAGACACGGTAACTTAATTAGATTCCGTAGTCGGCCGCCATAAAGGGAGAGCCTCCACCATCGCCCACGAGGCCAATAAAGTCTACACAGCGCTAGCGTAGTAGTTTGTAGAAATCGTCTAAACGACGAACGAAGCATATCGTTCGCGGACTTTCAGATTGGTTCAGATACGCGCGTAGGGCGTTGACCTCGGCGCGCGCGCATGTTCGTTCGCACACAGCTCTCGGCACAAACATGGTTAAAAATAGCGCGTGACGTCACTTGTTTATCATCGTACGCAAGGTTACGCGAGTTGCGATCACGAGCAAACCACGCCGCGCTGCGCCTGCGACAGCGATGCCGGCGCCGCCGACCACTAGCCCGCGGACACTTATGAACACTTGTACTCAAAGGCCGCTGGAAAATGCAATAATCAACAATTTATGAAGAGCTGCTTTCTGTCCGCAGAGCACTTTGGACTACAAGGTGAAATTGGTTTGCTGCGCCTGACGACATAAGCGCATTATTGCTTTACTAAGGAAAAACCAAAGCGAATGAAATAACATTAAAAAAGCAACGAAATGCACCGATGCTCTGCTCGGCGCGGGCGCGCAAAACAACCTTGCTTATCAGCATCGATAAAAAAGAGATTTCCCAAGGTCCTCACAATGACAGATAATTTTTCAGTATAACAATGAAGTGTATTTTTCCTTTTCGTTGCAATTTGTGTTCAAAATACGAGAAGTCTTTTTTTAAGTGACGTCGGAAAGGAATTGATACTTTTTAATTTAAAAATCGATATTAGAATAAAAACCCTTCAGTAAAAATTGTTTGGGTATTCTAAGTATAAATTGTCTGCACAAACTTCTGAAACTGAAATTCAACAGCTGTATAATTTAATAACTCATACTCCTAGATACTGGCAAACAAAACTTGGATTTCGAATAAAGTTTGTTAACCTTATGGCATAGCATTGTATTCACATGTAGGAAATTCGGAATAATTAAAAAAAAGTATTGAGTAAAAAAATAAAAAACAACAATTTCGAAAATACCTAACGTGTTTTGACACTGGTGTTTGAGCAAACATTTTTTTTACGGTACATCGAACCCTGAGCAGAGAAACTGGCTTATCCGACGTGAGATTTAGAAGGCGTTTGTTATAACAAATGTAAACATCATAGTACTGGTGGTACGTTAATCATTATGTAAACGAGTGGGCTATTTACTGTAGACACACTGTATTTCATGCGTTAATAATTTAATACTGTAAGGTTTGTTGATATCGCTTTGATTAAGGTTTAGCCTGTGTGGGTAGTGATTTTAAATTGAGCGTTTATAGATATTTTACTCAAATAAAACATAACCTTATAAAAATTAATCAAAAGTTCGTCTTTTACCAAAGTTTTAGTAGTAAGTACTTACAAAAATCTTATGGAATATATTTAACCTATATTCATTGTTTATGTCAATTGAATGTGAATTATTTGAGGGTTTCTTACATTTTTATAAAATGACTTTTAAAGACATGACTCTTTGTTAAGGACTACAATAGGCTGGGACATACTTAAAAAATCTAGTTAGTAGGTACTTAGGTACCTCATATTTTAATAATAATGCTTCTAGAAAATAAGTACTTACTTTATGCTATTCAAACTTAATGCCTTCTATATAACAACGAGCAATCGAAAGCCTATCAAAACTCAATAGAAAGCCTCTTACGACAAAATTGAAGACACGATTAATCGCACTCAATACGGCATTGCTCCAATACAAGTTCATTTAATATTGTTCGATCCCTTCGTTGAGGGGCGTATCGAGAAAATAACATCACACGTTACACTTGACATGTGTCAAAAATGTCAAAATAGATACCGAGATACGACACCGATACTCGAGCACCAAGAAATAGTCACAGAAATAACTGCTAATGTGAATTGAAGTTGACGTTTTGAGTGGCGAGGAAAATTAAAGTATCAAGATGTTCCACGTAATCAGCAAAAATGGAGGGCCACGACAGCCACGATATTTTAAACGAGGATATTGTCAGGTTAATATGATTTGATACTTTTTTGATCATATAGGATGCCTAAAGACATTGAAATGAATTTAAACGACGTTTGTCCGTCGGTCGGGTTCGAAAGTTATCTTTAATAATGATATTATTTTTACCATTGCTATCGTTATTAGATTTACGTGATAAGCAATAAATAAGATATCCATTTCATCTTACAAAAGAAAAGGATAAAGAGAGAGAGGAAAGAGAAAGAAAATATTATTCAAGTTTCAGAAGAAAAGGCGTAACGAAAAGGAATTAATTGTTATGGTTTAACTAGATAATTATTCTGTGGTCTAATAAGTGTAGTAACTAGGGCGGTGCCAGTGGTACCCAGGCACAAGGCGCTGACGCTGTAAAGGTGCAGAAATGACCAGACCAATATCAAGTTTTATTTACGCAAGGGCTCAGTTACAGAAGGACAAAAGCTTGCACAGGTCGCATAAAAGGCTGGTTACGGAAATGGTCTAAATCCTAACTATCGTAACTTCCTAACAGGCAGAGGCTCCTTACAACTCGATTCCTGTATTTCCTCGATACCGACTAGCGTAATTTTCAATGGGAAGCCCATTGAAAAATGGCACAGTCAATAATGTCTACTGACTAAGCCATTGGTTTTTCTTCGGATTGGCTCTACATAGACGGAGTCTTATACAAAATTATGGAAAATAGCAGATAAAAAACTATGCTTGTTATTTTAAAAAGTATTTCACAATTACTTACTCGTATAAATACAACTATGTATAACAAAGTGACGTGTGAACAATGTGAGTAGACTAAACATGTCAGATTGCGATCATCCTTGGAAATATAAATTAATAAAAAATATCATTACCATAGTAATACGAAACAAAACTGTTAGTGTCATAGTGACGCTTTGGTGTGGGTTCGAGTTTGTAATGTACCAGTGAGATGAAGTACACTCTTTCTTAGTTAATCTAAGACACCACTGACTAATGTTGAAAGAAAAATATCGTGAGAAAACCTGGACTTAATAGTCTGAAATCGCCAACACGCAGTGAGCTTCTCTGTATGAGAAGAGGCTGTTGCAATGAAGTGGGATACAGGCTGATTTTTTTTTATATCGGTACAGTTAGAGATTTTCGTAGGATGTCAATGAGTTGTAATAGTACCAATACATAAATCGAAAAACTAAAATATACGTATCATAAAGCCTTTACCGAATGTTCGGCTAAACTCTACGTTCGGAAGAATCTCTAAAACTAACTATCTACAAACATCGAAAACTATAAAACCTTAGTTCCCAGTGCGTCATAACGGTTATGATATTTAAATACAGGTGTCAAACTATTAAATTAACATATTTCTACTTTTTTTAAACAACAAATGTTTTCGGATCTCTACCAACTGGTAGGAACCGTAATGAAATCGGAATTTTAATATGAAACTTTGATCTTATCGAGATTCTTAAAACTTTGTACTTTGTAGTGTTTATCTTTATGTAGTCTATGGCACAGTGGTTTTAAAACCATATTTTGTAAACTACATTTTACGATTATATCCTGACAGTAAAATGGACACAAATCTAGTGCAACACTGTATTAGACTGTAAATCACAATGCAGGGCAAAGGCCTGTTATCATACAAAGAAGCATCGAGCATTAATCACCACAAAGAAGGATCGAGCATTAATCACCACGCTAGCTCAAAGTCTAGATGATTCAATCATTGCTTGATTCACCAAATTATATCACACATTTGATATCGCGGTAAAAGCGCTTGAAGCGACAACCATCGAGCCATCGACGCATTGTAACCTCATACCGATAATGGAGCGTTTAAAAAACCAGTTCTTGAAGCAACTAAGCCAATCGATTATAAGCATGGTGTGAAAAGAGATAACCTACTTATCAAACCATACAATTTGATTAAAATAAATCCTCCTATACTAATTTTATAGCGGCTCATCTCATCGGAGACTAGCCAAGATAACTACGTAGTATATGCACATGTGTGTGCGAAAACACAGGTGCACTCTTTATTCCCTCACTCTCATAATACGATGGGACGGTGATCCGAATCGAGAAACATGACCGAAGAGAGAATACGCTTTATGTGCTCTCCGAGACACGATGCAGGTGATAATTAATTTAGAAAACGCACATAACTTACGGAAAGTCAAAGTGCGTGCTTTGGGTTCGTACCAAAAACCTGACTCGACAGATCAGGTATAGCCCATAATAGCATTGATTCTAACTGTGCCACTGACAGCGCTCAGTACAAACAAGTTTGATTTTAATTAGAATATTACCCAATTAAAATCAATGAAATCTTGTGAACAAGATCTATTATAGAGGCTGATGAGATCTGTGCATGCGATCTGGCAGATTACCTAAAAATTATACTCTAATGGTTTTTTAAATTACAATTTAAAAATTATACCTATTTAAGACAATGATGGTGTGAGCAGTATTATGTATAGCAGAGTAGCTGGTGGATCTCATTCTCACCAAAAGTTACCAAATTCAAATCCTGTTCGTAATCAATTTTTTCTTTCTACAAAAATTTTTACCTTTAAATTGATAATTTTCATAAGCCAGTCTTATGTCTTGGCTCAGTGGATTGTCCTAAAAATAGGTCACTCGTGGCTCGTGTCACTCCATAGCGCGGGGTCCTATTACCAAGTACTTGGTAGTTTAGCCACGTCTACGTGACGTGTGGTGTTTAAATTATTGATACTGGACAACTTAATGCGGGTTATTAGTACGTTACGCGTCAGCTGTCAGAAAAAATGTGTTTAGTGTACACGCAGGTGCATTCATTTTAAAAATGTTATCTACGTCTCGATGGATAGGAGTCGGTTATAGGGACGTGCAGTTTATATAGTAAAGTTAACTTTATTGTTTTTGATTGAGTAAGGTACAGATGTTATTTATACTTATGATAGTGTTACATGAATCAGCCCATTTGGAGCATACAATAATTTTAGAAGAAACTTATGGGAATTAATACTAATAACAATAAAACCAAAAAATAAATAGAACCAACTTACAATCAAAGTTATCAAGGCTTATTTTTTGATTCCAGAAATTCTTTAACACTGTAGAAACATTTTTCAATTAGCCAGCTTTTTAAATAGGCAAACATGCACTGCCTACCCTGACAGATACGACGAAGACGACGATTTAGTAAAACTAGGTAAGGTTTGTTGAACCCTGTCTAATGTTTGTGAACCCTGATGTAATGTCAGTATTATGCGTTCGGCCTAAGATATGTTTGTATGAATGTTACAGGAACAGACTAAAACTGGGAGAAGGATATATAAGTAATTTCTACTCTGGATCAAAACGCTAGCCTATACCTAGCTCAAAGGCATACAACGTGGCAATGGCCAGCGTTTTGCGGACGTAGTTTTATAGATTAAGTTTTGTTTGTAATTTATTTTCAGTTTTAGTGTTTAGTTTATAATTTATTTTTATTTTATTTTTTAAATTTTATTTTATTTTTTAATTTTAGTGTTTAGTTTGTAATATATTTTTAGTTTTGGTGTTTAGTTTGTAATTTATTTTTAGTTTTGGTGGTTAAGTTTGTAATTTATTTTTAAACCCGGGATAAATTTGGCTGGCGGAGGTGGCTGAACCAATAGGACACAGGTTCAATTTCTGCTAGTAATCAAATTATTATTTTCACAAAAATTTGGAACTTATTCCTTTATTGTTCAGGGACACGAATAGACATTGAAAAAAAAAATCTACATATACTTAAAATTCCCATACTAATAGCGCGATGAACAATTGCCATACAGCATACTAGCGCGATGAACAAACTATGTAAGAAGCAAGCAAACATAAATTAACCGGTACCTATAAATCGTGTGACGTGCCAAAACCGCGCATGATATGACACTTAATAAATTTATGTGCATATGCATGCATTACTCACCATAGTTGAGCTTCGAACAACATCGCGAGGGTCGTGGGTTCAAAGTTCACGTTATTACGTAACTAGTAAGTTGTTAGGCAAGATTTAGCAACCACTTTCGCTAAGTCTCATGTATATATGTACATAGATGATCAGCTGATTTGATCTTGACGAGTATTATAACATAACATAGACTCACGCCTGTATTCCCCAGAGAGGTAGACAGAGGTGTATGCAGTACACCCACGCCATTAACCGAGCAAAATTCCACACTCCGTGCTGCTACTGAGAATTTCCTAATGGAAAAACACAATAACACTGCCCGACCTGGAGATCGAACCCACGACCAGCTCAGCAGTCGCGCTTTTTACCACTACCACACCTAACGAGGCAGTCGATTCTAGTCGAGGTTTAACCAAGGCACTGAATTTTCGGAAGTTGCGAAGACGAAGAATTAAAATCCCTTATTTCAAACCACTCTTCACACTCACACTTTCCAATCATAATTTTGATTGTAACCTGGTTCTACTTATTTTAGTTTTATTGTTATTAGTTTAAATTCCCATAAGTTTCTTCTAAAATTATTGTATGCTCAAAATGGGCTGATTGATGTAACACTATCAGAAGTATAAATAACATCTGTACCTTTTTTTTTTTCTTGTTATGGCAATCTGCTGATGACTTCAGCAATTTCTGCCAGTGTCGTGTAGTGGCCGCACATGGGTAAAAATAAAGTATAATAAAAAAAATATTTTAAGTTTTTGTCGATACTTAGAGAATCTATAAAATCATAACTTAATTGTGTTAGCATAGTCTAAACATCATATAGTCAGTCGACGCGTTTGATGTTTTCGGAAATGCCGACAACGTCTAGACATTCGTCGCGACGTAAAAAGTGTTAGGGTTGACACAGGACTAAAAACAAAAATATGTTTTTATAGTGTTTTTTTTGTAAGTATGTATAACACGTTATCAAAATTGGAAAACGTGGCCGCCATTTTGAAATTTTTATTTACTGGGCCGATTGCTTTCAAAATCGATATCTGAGAGTCCGCATGGTCTCCAAGTACAAAGCCGTTGTCAGAATTGAAAAAGGTGGCCGCCATTTTGAAATTTTTATTTACTGGGCCGATTGCTTTCAAAATCGATATCTGAGAGTCCGCATGGTCTCCAAGTACAAAGCCGTTGTCAGAATTGAAAAAGGTGGCCGCCATTTTGAAATTTTTATTTACTGGACCGATTGCTTTCAAAATCGATATCTGAGAGTCCGCATGGTCTCCAAGTACAAAGCCACCCCTGAAAACCTAAAAAACGATACCCATATTGATTTTTACTTAAAACTTGCGTCCGCCATCTTGAATCCCAAAATAAATGTCATATTCGTTATCACCGCCCCCAAAAACCTAGAAAACGATACCCATATTGATTTTTACTATAAACTCGCGTCCGCCATCTTGAATCTCGAAATAAATGTCATATTCGTTATCACCGCCCCCGAAAACCTAGAAAACGATACCCATATTGATTTTTACTATAAACTCGCGTCCGCCATCTTGAATCTCGAAATAAATGTCATATTCGTTATCACCGCCCCCGAAAACCTAGAAAACGATACCCATATTGATTTTTACTAAAAACTCGCGTCCGCCATCTTGGATCTCAAAATAAATGTCATATTCGTAATCACCGCCCCCGAAAATCTATAAAACGATACCCATATTGATTTTTACCAAAAACTCGCGTCCGCCATCTTGGATCTCAAAGTAAAGGTTATAATCGTAACCACCTCCCCTGAAAACCTCAAAACAATACCCATATTGATGTTTTTCAAAAACTCGCGTCCGCCATGTTGGATCTCTAAATTAATGTCATAAGTATTCATAATCAACACACCCGTTGAAAAATTGAATCAACATTTAAAATTCAAATAAATAAAATGCGACACCCGCTAATTCCTAGGACCCAACAATTCTATACAACCTACGGTGCGCCCCCCCCCTCCGTCCCCCGCTCCACACACCCCGCACGATTGCTCTGTCTAGACGTGTTCGTTGGACTACTGTAGGGAAAGAGAAGACCTCTTTATACTGTGGTGTTAGAGCTAATAAATTTAATAAAAGCACAAATCATATGAGGATTAGGAAAAAAGGAAAGTAGATGCCGAACATTCACTACTCAATCAAAGACAATAAAGTTTACTTTACTTTACTTTACTTTACTTTACTTTCACGGCAGGCAACCCTATCTCTACTTTACTAAAATTTATAACTCCAAATTGTTCATTACTATTCGTGTTACTTCATACAGCACAAAAGTATCAACAATGCTGTTTCTTAATACGTCTCGTTTTTTACGAGTTGCCAAGCTGTGATGACGTCACCATCTTGAAGTGTAGGTCAATCTTCAAGGTCTATCGATTGTATTTGCACCTGCAGATGCAGTTTTATGCACCAATGAATCTTTTGAATAGATTGGCTGGATATTTGTCTCCTTCAGCCTTATTATTTGTAGACGTCGCTTATTGATTTTGATCAATTATTGTTTTTTTTTAAATTAACCGAGCACTGTCATGGCAACTGGGCACTGCTTTAAAGGTTCATAAAACTAAAAAGCTTTTCAAAAACTGCTTAACAAAAAAAAATAAGCATTGTGCAGGAGCCAACGGCTTAAAGTGGTTCCAAGGCACGGATTATTTTATAATACGCATGTAACTTCAAAAAAGTCAGAAGTGCGTGCCTTAGGTATCCCATTAGGCTAGGACCCGGGATCTCCCCTCATGTGCTGATGGTGATCACCGGGGTGATTTTAGTGAGGTAAGAATCCCACACTCCCCGGCCTCTTCCCCTGGAGGCCGGGTGTCTTTTGAAAAAAAGGTATCCCAATAGGCTATCACTGTACCATAATAGATAGAAAATCTGTGAATTATATTCATGATTAGTCTTCGAGCTCTTGATATAATTTACTATGTAGTCCCACTACTTTTACTGTATGACACGCGAATTTCAGAGGATTCAATCCTGAAAATAAAAAAGGTTGCGCTGGCAACACTACCCAGCTTACGTCATTCACTATTTTTTCGCCGTGATCACGCGCACGTTATTTTTTCCCTAATTTTTATTTGGGTGATAAAACTGAATATTATTGTTATAAATACAATTACATTACAATATTTCCAATATGCAACGTGAAAGACGGGTCAAGGAAAGAAATAATATGGAGAATACTAAGGAAAGCAGCGAAAAAACATGGACGTCGAAACCGGCTATTATTTATTACACCACCGGCACCGTTACTGGAACAAAAATGTCAATAAAAGAAATATCACCATATCAGTATATTTCTGAGAAATAGATTCAGATTCAGGTATGTTATCTATAAGAAAAGTTTCTTAATTTTCAGCAGAGGACCCATCGGTGTCGTGCTTTTTGTACATGTAAGTTCATGTTACAAAGTTTTCTCTAGTTGAGAAAATAGCACAATAAACTGGTATATCTAGAAGTTCTATGATATACGCGTACCTTATTATCCCACGAGGGAAATATTGGATACGTTTAAGATCAGTGATCTTGTAAGTTGTACATCAGACTACGATATAGTTATCTAATAATGTCTGTGTTATAGAAGTTCAGTCGAGTAATAGAATGGAACGAGTCCATATTACTAGCATTGGGCATAGGTTGCCGCTGCTGACTGATATGATTTATGTAGAGGAAATTCACTCAGAAGTGATTTAACAAATGTAGAAAATGTATTTACATGTTGCTAATATACTACTTAATACCTACTACTATTAACTAATAAATGAACATGACACTGGCAGTGCCAGATAAAAAGAAATGTACAATTCATTTACTTCAAAGTTTACATAAGAATTATTGTATTTACCGCTACCATAAGAGAGTTTGCAAAACTGTTGGGACCTGAACATCTTGTTGTCTTGCTGTGAGCTATTGTTTTATTTATATCAGCCCCTAAATGAACACTGACAAGATCAAAGTATTAGAAGAACAAATGGTATAAATTATTTGATCATATTGACTTTCTCAATTATAAAAATAAAATTATAGTGTGTAAAGGATGATGGCAATGACTATAAAAACTGCAAAAAACCCTATTTGACAGTTTAAGTGGTATAGAAAAGAGTGTAAAGGATATCATCTTATAGAAATATAATATAACTTACCCAAAAATGTATACTGTTAGAAGCGCCTAACTCATTATCAAGCGTGCTGATTGATAATATAAAGGGTAAAGACAAAGGAGTAGAAGAAAGTCAGCAACAGTTGGGTTTAGCTCTGTCAGCAGTGCTGAAAGTAGTAAATAAGTTGGTATTTAACCAACAAAAATGCTGATGTCTCTAACATTGAGATATTATTAATTAAGATGTCTTGAGAAGAATCAGTGTTTACATTTACTGACACAGTCATTCGCAGTAAATTGATTCCAATTAATTTGGATAAAGACATAGTAAAGAAATAAATTTAATAGAGCGGGATAATTATCTGTTTAGTGAAAAATTCAATGAAAATGTTAAATCTATAAACGCAGTGTCAGAGGAAGATTCTTTAATGTAAAGAAGTCTATTATTACATGGAGGCTTATTAGCCTGTTATATTGTTTCTGCTGTAATCAGCAGGAATAACATTGTTACAAAAATAAGAATAACTTCCATGCCATGCCTCCTCCCATGTGTGAGTAGACTCTAAACGGGGGGGGGGGGGGGCAATATCATCAGGAGTACAGGAAAGGAAAGGAACACCAATCCAGGACCTCAGGCAAGCGGACAGGCACATCATCACAGGTCTGTGAGACAGACTTAAAGGTAAAGGCTTTTACAGGCCGCCTTATATATTATTATTCTTGTTGGCAAAAAATTACACAGGATAAAGTTATCCTATCATAGCAACAAGGTTATCATAAAAACTATTCCATAATATTTTACATGTTCAGTCTTAACTGAAAATATGGACTTTTTAAACAAATAGATAGACTATTGAGTTTAAGTGTTTTTAGCTTACCAAGCTGTTCAGAGTACTTAAATTGTTAAAAAACATTACAGTGACTCCTATTGGCAGTATGAGACTTATATTAGTATTAAATTTAAAGTGCCTTAATAAGTTTATTAATTTTGAACATTTTAAATGACATACAAACGCCTTGTAAACTAATCTTAAGATTGAATCTTGATAATCTTGATCACATCACCATAGATTGGAAAGGTGTAGGTATATTTTTAATACCTATTGACAGTATACAGGTATACTTTGGTTTTTACTATCATAATATTATTTGTGAGTTCAATTGCATGTGTCTTATGTATTGATCCACTGACTTTCACTAAGATACTTACCTACTAAAATTAGTAATATCCTATCTTCAGAGTAGGGATATTTAAATCAGTTATCATGGTGACAGTATTTGTATTTTAATGAATTTACAGAAACACCATTTAATGAATGGTTAGAAAATGGTAGTTAGACTATGTTCCTGTTAAAATAGGTATCTTGTTCTTTGCATAA
This sequence comes from Protodeltote pygarga, assembly GCA_936450705.2. Taxonomy (NCBI): domain Eukaryota; kingdom Metazoa; phylum Arthropoda; class Insecta; order Lepidoptera; family Noctuidae; genus Protodeltote; species Protodeltote pygarga. Next base: position 1,708,155 of record OW388257.2, on the reverse strand, counting down.
ATATGGAAAAATAGTAAAAAATATTCAAGTGCATCTTGTATTGTTGAATATTTTATAATGATCAAGTACCTACCTGATTAATGGTTTTTGGACTGAGGAGGATAAGAAAGATCACATGAATATTTAGAACTTTTAGCTGCAATCATTATGTGGGTTCACAATGTTTTGTCAAAGAAATTAATTCTTGCCACAGCAACGCTTATATATTAATAGGATAGATGGTATTCATTTCATGAATTTTAATAGTTTGTGGTTTCTTAATGGTGTAAGGCTCGCAATATTTGTATATTTGCATCTTATGTAAAGTCTAAAGACAAAAAAGCTATCTTAGTCTAGAAATAGAGGTGTTGATTATGAGTGAGAACTATTCTATGGTTTTATGTGAGATAGTTACAATTTGGTACTGTCAGCCCATATCATCCCACTGCTGGGTAAAGGCTTTCTGTTTTATCTGAGGTAGTAGGTACCTAAGATTTAAAAAACCTCCCACAGATTTATTTGTTTCTAGAGCCAGCACAAATGTCATAATATCAGTCTTTGGTTAAAGATCTATAATTATGCGGAATATAGGGATACTTTTTACAGTTAACTGAAAAAATTACCCATTGTTTTATGCACTACTGTTTGCATAATTTCAAGAGTTAAAATTAAAGAAGATAATGCTTTTGGCATTTGACTAGTCAAGACAATTATTATTGTCACCTCCCAAAAAACCACATCCTTTTGACAGCAGTCTTTCTTTTGGGCAGGTGTATTACCAGGGAAGCATTAAGAGACTACTGATATAAGATGACTTTATTCAGGTTATGATATCCTCATTATCGCATTCACAATACAATATACAGTGACATTAAAAAAGTGGTAGGTTTTCTCTGTAAGGATGAAAACAAATTTGAATTATTTGTTTCAAAAGATAGTAGAATTTCTCACAAAGCATTTTTATAATATATAGTTCAACATACACTTCCTTTATTACTATTAAATAAGCTAAGTATATCATTGATCATAAGTTATGATATAGGCACAGATTCACAGATAAAAAGATTTTGAAGGAATTTTCAAATAAAGAGCGGCTCATCCTAATGATACTTAGGATCTGTCGCTAGTAATGAACTTTCAAAAAGGTAATTTTATATAAGGTAATTAATAAATGAACAAGAGTTATACTCAAAAAATTCTGTTAGCGTTTACAAGTACACAGAGAATACGGAAATCTATATAATGAGATGCATAAACATAGAATTCAGTGATTCATTTGTAAAGATGATAATTATTGATTTAATTAGGACATCAAAACAGTAAAAATAAGAAATTATACTTCCTTAATTTTTCAAAAAATCTTCTATTTGTCCTGTGATTACTTACTCTGCTATATTGTATAAATGATAATTAATCATTTAAAAAGCTTGAATTAAACACTGAAAGATTATATTGTTTAGTTATAATTATGTCAGTAGGCAAACAAGTCGTTAGCTAAAACAAGTAATGTTGAACAGGGGGTATACATTAATAAAAATTAAAAGATTCACACCTCATTTATAATGTGACACTCGTCCACCTCATTAGCAATTAGAGGTGCAATTTTTAAAACTGCTGGTTACTGTCAGTGGGATCTTAAGTTTTCTTTTGCTAATCATTATAATAAACCTTTAGCTAGGGAAACTGATAATTACCTACCTACTATTTATTTGCAAAGGCTGTTTGAAATGTTCAGACTGATTAATGTGATTATTTAATAATAACACAAATGATTGTTCAGTACTGTTTGTTAATGAGGATTGTGATGTTTAAAGGGGGTTTGAAAACACTGATATAATTATTCAGTATTATTTTAATTTTCATAAAAAAGATTCATGTACTTAATTGAAATGTTTTCTTGTCATAGGAAGGATTGTACCTATTTAATTATTTTCTTTTTCAACTTCTTCTCTAAACATCTACATAGTAAATTATATCAAGAGCTCGAAGACTAATCATGAATATAATTACTAAATTAAACGAACTTACCTTAAGTGAAGTTCTATTGTAATTATATGAAATGATTAGTCTTCGAGACTAACAACCCTCCCAAGCCCTAAAACAATTGAAGTTTGTTTTACCCTGGAATTGAAGTTGAAAAAGTATTTTGTATCCTAAATATATGACCATACATGATATATATGTGCATATATTTAGTATTTATTCCAGAATTGCTCTAAATAGAATGACGTAAGCTGGGTAGTGTTGCCAGCGCAACCTTTTTTATTTTCAGGATTGAATCCTCTGAAATTCGCGTGTCATACAGTAAAAGTAGTGGGACTACATAGTAAATTATATCAAGAGCTCGAAGACTAATCATTTCATATAATTACAATAGAACTTCACTTAAGGTAAGTTCGTTTAATTTAGTAAATATATTGTGTATGTCACATCCATTGATAACTGGCAGCAGTCTCGCACAGCTGTTCTCTGTTTATAAGAATCCTACGCTATATTAGTCATAGCCCTACTTATAAATATCCACGTTACTCAAAGTAGGGTGAAACAAAAACGTGAGTATACATAAATTATACCTACGAGTGCCGCGTTCCGGCCTAATGATAATGTAACAAGTGTATTTCACTACCCAACGCGGCAACGGTTTGATTGTATCACTTCAGTTTGACTCTTCAACCATAATATCAATCCACTATTATAAGGAACTTCTAATCCCGTTTAAATTTGAAGACTAAAATGTAAGAACAAAGAGATTTTGTAAGCCAGTAACAATGATGAATGGGAGCCTGCAAATAATTGTCCTTCGGAGCTAAGGGCGGGGCGCGAGGGTGTGCGCGGCGCGGGATGTGGAGGGAGCGGTGGGCGCGGCAGGGCCGTGACGTCACGAGCCCTGCGGTCGACGACCCTAGTGCAAAACAGCTGAGCTGACAGCGCGCGAGATGTGCAAGTTACGCCGTACCACCAGCCACGTAACGGTCCTACTCATTAAGGTGTTAACACCACTAACCCACTTTTTATTACAAACAGGTTGTATCGACTGCGGAGAAGGGTTAGGTGTTTAATTGCATGCGATACGATACGATACGACGTACTATGAAAAAAATACCAGTTTTTTGCGTTTATTGTGTAAGCTGTACTTAACTTATATTTACTTTGGAACACGCGAACTGATAAAACTATTATGTTCGTAATACCTGCTATCAACTAGGGCGTGCAATATCGGAAGGTTCTCAACTCCGGAACTGAAATCCAATACTGGAGAGATAATTCCGGAATTCCGGAACTGGTTCCGGAATTGATATTTATTTTAATATTTTTTTATTTTTCTTTATAATTGTTTCATTTTCTCTTCTTTATCTAGGAAAATACAAAATAAAATGTGTCAAATCAAAAAAAGTTATAATTAATCATTTTTTTAATCATTTTGATTATTTTCTCTAATTACTCTAATTATATCTTAATAATTATTACTCTAATTAGACATTTTCGCAAGTCAAAATCAACAAAGTTTATATAAAACAAAACAATGTAATGTAAATGTAACAGTAACGAAATCATAAAAAATATTCTCGAAATAGTCTCCACTCTCCAACCTATTTCACATTATTGTGAAACAGTCTTTTTAATCATTTTGAGTTACAAATTAAATATATTTGGTCATCAAATAATATCATTATTACTCTAATTACATATTCTCAGTTTCTCACAATAGTAATAAAATCAACCAAGTTGATATACTTAAAAGAAAATAGAATTAACATTAAACAATATAATGTAAAGAGTTAAGAGACTTATTGATTGTGATTATTCGAGATCAATTAAATTATGTATTATAAAGAATTATTTTTTTGATAGCTTATTATATTATTATTATATATTATATGATATTATTTCTTTGATAGATAGATAGATTTTTTGTCGTGATAGCCTAGTGGTGGTGACCGTTGACTGGCAAGTCAGTGGTCTCGGGTTCGAACCCAAGGCGCGCACCTCTGACTTTTCATAAGTTATGTGCGTTTTATAAATTAATTATCACTCTCCGTGCCTCGGATAGCACGTTAAGCTGTTGGCCCCGGCTGTTAATTGTAGATCTTTGACAGTCGTTACGGGTAGTCAGAAGCCCCAGTCTGACAACCAGTCTTACCAACGGGTATCGTGTAACCCAGTACCTGGGTTGTGGAGGTCTGATGGCAGTCGCTCCATGTAAAACACTGGTATTCAGCTGCATCCGGTAAGACTGGAAGCCGACCCCAACATAGTTGGGAAAAGGCTAGGCAGATGATGATTTTTTTGATAGGAACCATTGGTCTTGATAATGTGTTCTCAAGAATAATAAAGCGTCTAACATCTTATCAGATAGAGAGCTTCTTATTCGGTTACAAAAGTAACCAGCACTCGAAAATACTCTCTCACTCTCCACACTCGTGGGTGGGACGGATAAAATATACGTATAAGCTTGTGTCAAATATACACCTCGGTCGGAATTCCGGAATTTTTCCAATCAATTCCGGAACTGGAAAATCAGTACGAAGATCCAGAATTCCGGAATTACGAAATTCCGGAACTCCGGAATTGCATGCCCTACTATCAACAAACTTATGTTATCGCTGTTTATGTAACAAGTCAGTGACCTACTAATGTATGTAAAGAGTTATCAATAATTGACGGCGTCTACGCACGTTATTTTGAAAGTCCTAGTTTTCGAACATCTCTCCTAAGACCGCACTTGAGAGTTCAACCAGCTAACTTAAATTTGAAGCGTACTCTGGTGAAGATCTCCAAGTTTGTAGGTCGACCTTCGTCTTTAAGATATGGTAATGAAAGATGAGTTCAAGCTCCCAGCACATACTTCAAACATTTTCGGACGAGTTTTTAGTTCGGGACATTAAGCTATGTTTTGGATTGTTTTTACCAGAAGCCAAAAGAAGAGTATTTAATTTATCACTTTATGTTAGTTAGATGTACTACTATAACTACTGGAACGATTTCGGTAAATAGGGTATCATAATGATTTGTGGAGATTGTGCGAGTGACACAGGCTATATTAGAATTATAAAGGTGCGTCACACTGAGCATCAGTCAGGTTTATAGTATTAAAATGAAGTATCTATAATAAGTACATCTCTTAGGTCTGATACACATGTTACCTGCTGTACATCTCTTAGGTCTGATACACATGTTACCTGCTACTGGCTGCAGTTTAGAATATTTTTCTCAAATATTAAGTTATGTAGTTACCACTACAGAAATCTGCGACTTGGTAGTTTAATACATTGATAAAAACCACTAGTAGCTCTATTTCAATTGAAACGATTTTTTTAATACTAGTAATTATTTGGTTCTTTGGTTTGTTCTCATTTTAAAACTAAACCATGTAAATTGAGATTATTCAGCTAAAACCATTATAGGTACATTGACTTATGGAATTATGCAGAGCTCCAGCATATTACCCAGATTTTGTGAAAAGAGGGGATAACGTTTGGAAATTCTCGAACGTTTTTCTTGTGACTAGATAATTCAAGGGGGATATAGGATGAAATACTGTTTCATTTATTACTCAATCGATTTAGAACAGTTTAGGGTATTCAACCTAGTATTATTCTAAGGTTTTATTTGGATAAGTACTATATCTTCCAGACTGAAGACTTACAATATAGGTACCCATTAGTTATTAGTATTATTACTCATCTGCCTTTCCCAACTATGTTTGGGGTCGGCTTCCAGTCTTACCGGCTGCAGCTGAATACCAGTGTTTTACATGGACCGACTGCCTATCCGACCTCCACAACCTAGATACTGGTTTACACGATACCCCTTGGTAAGACTAGTTGTCAGACTTTCGGGCTTCTGACTACCCGTAACGACTGTCAAAGATCTACAAGTGACAGCCGGGGCCAACAGCTTAACGTGCTATCCGAGGCACGGAAAGTGATTATTAATTTATATAGGTATTTATTAGTTGTATAATCGGGTGTCGTTATACGTCGTCAGTTACGCTTTTGACGATGCAGTTGCTTCCAGCTTTCCCTATCAAAGTCGGATGTATATTTACCTAAGCTACACTTTTTTTTTCGCAAATAATTATTTATTTAATATTTGCTGACTAAAACAAAGGTACTTGTGATTTGTTTAATAAAAATTTATAAAATTATTCAGACATACAACAATTTTTATATGTATTATTTCTTAGGATAAAATTGAAGTGAAAATTAAAATGCCTTGTGGTTTCCGGCTAAGAATAGAACCACCCCTACTCGTCCCACGGGTATTGTAAGAAGCGATAAAGGGAAAGATCCGGAGGAAGGGCAGCGGCATCCTACTGTGTAATAGCAATCATCTGCTACTGCGACCGCTAACCCGCTTGCCCAGCGTGGCGATTGTGGTCAAATACCGTCAATGAGCGCACCAAAGTGGCGCGCATTGAGAGAGGCCTATGTTCAGCAGTGGACTAGTACCTATAGGCCGATGATGATGATGATGATGATGAAAAATCTTAGATAAAACATACGCAGCTCCAGAGGTTACGAAATGCTTTGCCATCTTTAAAATATAATAATATTACTTCTTCAAGGTCTTTTACCCCAATAATCTATTCAGTACATACATGTTTTTCATATCCGAGATAATACCTTATAACCTTATGAGTTTATGAAACAGGTCGTCAGTATTATACACTGACACTCATAGATAATATTAGGTTAGATTAGGATGCCAGTGGCCGATAACATCAGACTGCGGGATTATTTCAGCCAGATTATATAATCCCATAACAAACTTCATACGCTAGCTATGGTGGAGATGAAATAGTAGGGCAGTACGCCATTAATAGCACTGATAGCTTAGTGGTATGACCGTAGACTGACAAGTCAGAGGTCTCGAGTTCGATCCCAAGGCGCGCCCCTCTGACTTTTCGTACTCGTAAGTTATGTGCGTATTAAAAATTTATTATCAGTTGCTAAAACGGTGAGGGAATTTAAAACATCGTGATGAAACCAGCACACCTGAGACATTTTTCAACGGTGTGTAAAGCCATGTCAGAGGCCTATGGGCGGTTTAAACTCTGACACCAGGATGTTGATCAACCATTCGATAAGAAGAAGTACGCCAAGGAAATCGCTTACCTACTGCTAAATTTTTTGGCAGGAGAACTAATTTTCTATTAATTGCTATTGGTAACGTCTAATGTCATCATGAACGTCGCGTTTGATTTTATTTGTCAGTAAAAATGTCAACGAGACCACAGAAGTAGGATAGGCTCATCTAATTCCTGACCTTCGTAATTTGGTAGTATTAATTTTGAGACCTACTATAAATTTCTGTGACTGAAATTCAGGTAGTAAAAAAGTGAATGCTACCAAATTAAGTGTCACGGAATTAGAGGAGTTTTCGTTACAAACAATGTGTCGTGACGTAAGGCGTGACGTTTTTTATGCAGCTGATTGCGTTTATAGAAGCCCATGTCTAAATGCGCAAATAATGCTGTTTGTATTTGTGCTCATTTAATTCAAAAATATAAAACGTGAATTCTTCCCTAAGAACGTGAAGTAGAAGTAGGTAGGTGTTATTATAAAATGAGTTCGCTGTTCTTAAAATAAATGATGTATCAAACCATAATATATTTTCAGAACATCCTTTAGTTTGAATGAAAAATTCTGAATTCAGAAAATAAAGTTTTAAGTGACTGTTATGAATATAAAAAAAACAATGATTTCAGTTTCAATATAGGTAGCCCAAATTGATTCGCATCCGTAAGCCGAAATTTAATAAAACGTAGATTTTTTAAGCCTTATTCAAATCCAGCGTTGAAAAAGTAAAATAGCATTATATTTCGAAGCACAGGAGTATAATTCAAATGTCAATCATCGACGCCGAGTGATTGGCACGCGACGTGTTGTGCCCCGAGCCACGTGCCGGCCACGGCGTTTTTGTGCCATACAAAAACAAGGTAACCGGGCCACTGACCCATCTGATATTATCAAGTTTCTACACAATCCATTGTTGTATCTTATCACCATTAAACGTATTTGTTATTGTAGATTTACTGTCAATGCTGTCAACATTACTCTCGAACCATTGTTATGTAACTAAGCTGATCATGTCTATCCTGTCGCAATGAACGCCTCAAATGTCAAACAGAACCCACTTTGTTAAATGTCAATTGTGTTTGACATTTTCACCAAAAATATCATATAAACCCGATTCCAATTTACCTTTATAGCACCTGCATTCTTAATTTATAGTCCTCAGAGATAAACTTAGAACACGGTGTTAAATCGTGAACAAAGTTTAATTCTGACAAGCAATTTGCAACCCTTTCTACGCAGAATGTAAAATTTCTAAATTACCGACACGTTTTTCAAACAGAGTCAAAAAGAAAATCGTTTCACCTTTTCCGGTGAAAATTGGTTATTACGTTCAAAAGTGGGTCAAGTGGACAACATTGAAACGACATCCAGGTCACTAGTGCGGGGATTTGAAATATTCCAGCCAGAACTTGCATGCATATCATATCGAAAATTGAATGGAACGTAATATAAATATCTACAATCTAGTGGACGGCAGAACTATTTCAAATATCAAATATGTATTGTAAAACTCGATTCCGATATTGATAATAGTACTATCACATTTTATTTATTTGTTAATCTTCTTGAATTTATGAAAAAATAAGTTACTGTATCAATAAATAAAGAAAAAAAGTCAATACTTACATGAAACATAATTAACAAAAATATTTTGCAAAAACAAGACACTACTAGAAAAACAAGTCGAAATGGAATGGCACGAAACTAAAACCAATACAAGCAAAGTTGTTTCAATTGTTTTTTTTTTCAATCGCAATTTTTTTTTTCTTCAAAAGTCCCCCATTTACAATTACATACTTTTTGCAACTTTTATTTAGTACCAGAGTAGACCCCCTATTCGCAAAACGGATACCCGGTGCGGAAGGGTGTGGTGGAATAACCTCGGAACGGAAACCGTAGCGTGGGACCCCTGCTAGTTCCTCTGACTACCAGGTCTAAGGGAAGCCAACAAAGATGAGCGTTTTTATCTTTGAGCTCGATATGTCGAGAGCAACCCTAGCTGCATTTAGAGCTTATGCACTTAAAGAGCGGGCCGGTTTCCGAAGTACTGTGAATGTCACGGTCAAAATAAGGACATAGAAATGATTGGTTGGATACTCCATAGACTAATAATAAAATTACTAAATTATTATAGCATTTTTGTCAGAGTCTAGTACTTTGGCAATGCAAATGTGTTATTTTTTTTGATTTTGCAAAAGAATTAAATTATCGCAATAACAATCATCAGTGACAATTAGAAATTTCACGCAAGTGCACTCGCCCTCAAAATAAGTATGTACTTCCCTTGTGTATGTACACAAGGGAATCTTTTTCGGGTAAACGTAAACGCGCAAACTTGTGTCATTTGTGCCCAAAATATGCACAACACACACAAAAGGTTTTATGAACTCAAAACTTAGATGAAACGTGCGACACCGCTCCCAAACTATCGAAATTCTGTAACAAGCGGGACGCATGTCCGCCAACCACCCTAATCAAATAAGACCAGTTATTACGTTAAATACTTAGGCTGAATACAGATGAGCACGATATCTCCCGCGTATCGTATAACATAGGGACTCATTCAAGACATCTGAAGATTAAAACGTCACATTAATTTTAATTTGTGTGTTTTCGAATATTAAAAACAAAACACTAAGAAATTAAGATAATTTGATTGGCGTAATAAAATAATATGGGGGTAAAGTCTCAAGTATCAACTTCAAATGCTTGTAATACAAAATAAAATTTATTATTACAGGCTGATTAAAACTTGATTAATATCTTTTTGAAGTGACTTGGGCTTATTAAATTTACATAACTCAAAATTAATTTCTGGTTGCTAAGTAGCAAGATCATCCAAATTAATATTAATTAGGAACGCAACCCGCATCAACACGCAGTTTTAATTAGAATGACATGTTTTGTTTTCCTGGCATTCTACAAATTTCCATTTATATTCAGATTAACGTAAGTGTTGCAGACTTTTTCTGCTTGTTTGCTCTGAAGTCTAAACCGCGCGATATGTTTGACACAAAGTCGCGTGTATGTGAATAAAGCCTTACGTGTAAGTTAAGTTAGTTCAGCAGGCGTCGATATCCTCGTCATCGGACAGTCTTAAACAATAGTTAAGGGGAGTTGTTGTTGGTTAATCACCAATTAAAAGTAGTTTGTTACACTACATTTCCATTAGAACGTAATAGACAAAATATGCTGACAGAATCATGAGGGATATCAAACTCATCTGTCTATTAACAAAATAAGTGATGCTTATGAGAAGAGGCCTATGACCAGCAGTGGACTGATACAGGCTGTATCTTCTAATATTTTTTTGGTTCGCTAGCCGCTTTAGTGATTCATCCTAGACTTTTTTTTACCTTTTCGAACGGATGTCATCCTCACAATTGGTCTCTTAAAAACTATCTTACTTATAAATATTTCATATTATTCCTAAATCTAGTATAGTTGTTAAGACTGCTTTGTAACTACCGAAAAAAGCCGACCAACGACGTCCGCGTCATTATCAAAATATCATACAGTAGCTCAAGATTCTTGCGCATGATGTCACCGTAATTGAATTCATAGTCCCAACTTTTCTATATGAATAGCATAAACATTTGCTCACACTAAGGCTATATATTCACTAGCGGACAAATGGGCGGGACGTGACGCGAGCAATGTGACGCCGCGGTACACGTGGCACGAGACGGCACGGGACGAATCGTGACGGCACTCAATAGATAAATAGAGAAGGTTTGTTTCCTGGTCAGTTGCTGCACGTGGATGTTCTACTAAAAGTTCAATATAAATACTCGAATAGCAACTAGAATAACATAGACTCATGCTAATATAGTGTATGCAGTACACCCACGTTTCACTGGCTATGTTATAAGACCCATGTAATAGAGGGCCAGCCTATTGGCAATAACCGGGCACAATTCCAGACTCCGTGCTGCTACTGAGATTTTCCTAATGGAAAAACCAAATAACACTGCCCCACTCTAGGATCGTACCCTTACGGACCTTGTGCTCAGCAATCGCGCTTGCTACCACAGTACCACTAGACCATCGAGGCAGTCTCTTCACCTAAAAATCTTAAGTTTTTAATAATAATATGTCCAAAATATTTTTTTATGAAAAATTGGTATTTTTTTGTACCATGTACACTTTACCTAACCTTAGCTCGATGTTATACAGCTCTACCCTATCAATGTGGATGTTTTACACCTCTACCTAACTCTTAGAAACATGGGCGTGATGGTATATCAGTAACAATGAAATGAACCATAGCAACTAGCTGCAGCATATATCTCATGGGCACATGTAAATGACACTTCTGTCTTCACGATAACAATGGATTGGAACTCCAAACTGCAATGCAAGTGCAAGTCTCATTACTAAGAGCCGATTTCACAACTGACATTAAACGCGATCAAACTCAGTTCAAGCGTTTACTGAGTTTAACTCCAGTTTGCGTAGGGCTGAACTTAGTTGTATTAAACTTGCTTTTGAAGTGAATGGTAAAATTGGGCCTAAGAGCTGATTTCACCACTGACACTAAACGCAATCAATTCAAGTTAAACTCGGTTTAAGCATTTAACTGAGGTCAGAACTCCAGTTTGCGTAGGGCTGAACTTAGTTTTATTTATCTCGGTTTTTAAAGTAAATGGTGAAATTGGCCCTAAGACGTCAGTCGTCAATACTTACGGTCAAGGATATTATGATCATCAGATATACGAGATAGGTACCACATATTACGAAAACGCGTAGGAAAATTGCAAAATGCCACATTGTTTAAAGTCACAATTTTTTTGTAGATATTAAAAATTCAGTGGCCAAAATAATAAGTGACCGTGGACAATGTTGCCAACTCGGCGCTTTTAGTGCTAGATTTGGCACGCTAAAATGGCAATCACGCATTGTCTCATACGGATACGGATATCTTAAAAAATGTCCGGAAAAAATTGGTGAAAGAAATGGTTCTTCGAGAGGGAATCTTTTTTGGCGAAAGCGAAACTATGCAATAGAATCCAAAGTTATGTGATGTAAAAACTTTGACATAAACAACACAGAATTTTTTTGACCTTACAACTACCACAAGGACGCCGCGCGCGACGCGAACAGTTGATTTCCTTTTGTGTTTCATTTCTCGGCGTTTAACAACAAACCTAATTTAATATTTTTGTTTCTTAATAAAATTTAATTAATATTTGTGTTTCTTATTAAATAATTAAACACAATTTTGCACATTTTTTTGTAAATTCTTAGCACAATTTTTTAATGTCATTCAGCACCTTACTGGCAATAGTAAGTTTGCAACCCGACCGTGGAATTTTTTCCAAAGGAGTTAAAGAAGCAAATGGTACTTCTGTCGCTTACTTTATATAACAATGGACCGGAACATGAAGCTGCAATGCAAGTCTCATTAGGTAACCGAAGAACGAATACTAATACGTGAATCCTCATGGACTTGCAACGGAGAGACATAGTTAGGCGGGGTACAACCGAACAACAATGTGATATAAATATTTAATACGTAGTGCTGATTGACGATAGTTCGTTAAGTGCGTCTGTGAAACGGGTTAAGTGCGTTAAAATTTTAAGTAGCAGCTAAGAATTTTTTAAGGAATGCGGGTAGTTATGACTTTGATCTTCAAACAATAACTTGCCTTATTAATGACTTAGATTTTCACGATCACTGTAATGAAACTACTTTTTAACTGGGTAACTTTCATGTACCTATTTGTATTTTTATCCTGACGTTTTAGAGACTTATCTGTCTCCGGACTGTTTTATTTACTTACCTAACTAACTTTGCTTATTTCGATCCTTGTCATGTTGAAACAATATGGAGGACGGGTTTGGACGAGACCATCTAACTACCAGAAGGAGGGTTTTCTACAAGAAAAAATAGTGTGCTTGGATGTGCCTTAGATTACAACACTACCAACCATCAGGTGGGCTTATGCCCGCAGTCAAAAAAATGCAAATTTTGATAAAAAACTAATAATGTTATTTACATGGAAAAATAAATTTTCTACTTGAATTAAAATAAGCCCAAGATGTTCTTCAGGATCAAGAACGGGCCTTCAAAGATTTTGTATATGGTATACCTACAAATAGTACAAAATTATCTGCGCAGATACGCGTCTAACTAAAGCGTTTAATTTACTGTGTCTATTTCAGTAATATTACTAACTACTACATAAAAACAAGTACTATTAAATGATACATCTCAATTGCACAGCTCTGTACTAAATATAGAAACTTATAGTCTTCATATAAACAACAGTTGGATTGCATAAAAGTCGTATAGTAGCTATAAAATATGACGGTTTACGATTAAAGATGTCACTATTTACTGTTCTAAATACGTAATTCTTGTTTTAAGGACACACAAGGCGACTCGGACATTCGTACGACGAGCACATACTTGCTAATATCATTAAAAGCTTATAAATAGACCTGCTTAAACCCCGAAACGAATATAGAACGATAATAAGATATGCAGCCCGCGTGCAGTCGGATCGCAAGTCGACGCGCGTCTCGTGTGTAAGACCCCTTAGCGTAAAATTAGGGCTGTTAACGCAATATACTTTGTTTATTGTGAATAGAATTTCTCAAAACAATTTTAATTGAAATTTCGTTTCGACATTGCAAATTTTGTAGATCCCCAATAAAATTTAAGTTCCTTTAGTAGGATAGGTACGAATGCTTTTAATTCTCGAAAGGATTTGCAAAATACCTACCTAATAAACCAAGGTATAGGCAGTGAAATATCATTGCGAATACGGACTAAAATGTTTGATATTTAATCTTAATAAAAAAGCAAAGAAGTGTGTTCATCATTATTAATTTACTAAAAAAACTATTAACATTTTTTTTGTCACTAAACTAACGCAATATTAGCAATTAACACTAAGTAAAACAATAACTGTGAAGCTCCTTTTCTGTCTCAAAAATTAATGTGTGCGTAATTAACACGAGCGACTCTGGGCTGTTAATAACACAATCTACGACACGTCTGTTCAACGGAGGGGCACATCTCGACACGATAATGATGACACATCACTTCATTAGCTTATTACGTAAACAGAATTCCGAGACAACACAAAGCGAGAGAACTAAACGTACTAAAACAAAGCGCTTGTGAAGTTCTGATTGAATAAGGCTATAAGGTTATTACAGGCAGCCCTACGCATACAGGCGTTTACAAACAGATTTCACGTGTGTTGAAGCCATAAAGAAGTGGCACAATCAATTACATACGCCTCTGGCGTTGTGAAATCGTCAGTTTAATTAGTAGATACACGTTGCATAACTTCGCACTCCGCACCGCCAGCGCGCGCCGCCCTCCGCAAACGCGCGCCGCGGACTCCGCGGATTTATGTGAACAACGCATTCCCAACCTCTCGTCATAAACAGTACGTTGACTTTAATGTAGGCCTATAAAAATTATACTAATAAATACCTACGGCCATTTGTAATGTCGTTTGGTGATGATAAACGCACACGTTTATGGAGCTGGCTGATTTGATAACACTAGGCATCAGGAAAATGACTCACATTTATAAAAATAAAGTTAACATTGATACAAATAGATAGTTGTTACGTTTGTTTATTCAATCATCCCACATTGCAAGCCTTGTATTGCACAAAAAAAGTTTCATAGGTCATCAACACTATGATGTAGCGTGAGAATACGTGCGTTTGAGCAATCGATGCGTACTATACGAGGTTCAACGGACCGTTTTTTAGTATTTACGTTGCAACGATTTGCGCAAACGCGCGCGCATCGGATGCGTAGAGCGCGTTATCGAAGCCGCGTGCGAAGAACCAGCTAACGGGTCAGCCAGGCCAAAGTAAACAATTACGATAGCATTGTTAGTGCGGTCGACGACCCGCACCGCCCGCTCCGCCCCGCGAGCCACGTATTACCAAATCGCGCGGCCACTCGCGCGCACCAAACGCGACGCACACGCGCCCCGTTGCGATATCATTTGCATGCGAATACGTGATTCACCTGACGCCACACGCCGAGTGCCCATCAGAGCCCGTGCTACTCAAATTTGCTACTAGTTAATAAGGCTACCTCCTCAATCTTAGATCTCAGATAAACTCTTTGCACAATTCAATAATATAACTCGTGTCCCGCTACACTTTCGTTTTCACAAAGAATCGTAACAGTTTTTGAAAAAGTATGTTATCACGCAGGGTCCGCGGCCCGGCGCCGGCGCGAACCAAACGTTGTTTTTCATTTATCACGCGTTTCGCTTCATATTTCATGTTGTCTCGGCGAACGGGCGCGTTCTAAAATCTTCGGAGAAAAGAAAATATCCTTCCATTTTCGCGGCGCTAAACAACGACAGTGATCCAAGGGGAGGAAGGGAGGCTCCTTACAGTTTTTTCGCCGAACAAAATGCCGTCGGAAACTCGTCAATATATCAGAATTGTCCAACACAGAGAAAGAGGAAAACTGCGAGAGATGCGATACGACCGTCGATAGTTTCTGAAGCGATAATACTACAACTCTAGACCAATTTGCGCACCAAGGGTAAGTAAATTGGGACCCCTTCGGAAAATTTGGGGTCTGAGCAGACGAGATACCCGACACAGATACAATGGAACATTTGTGTAATGCAATAACGTACCTACTGCGTGCAGATAAGATAAAGCCATCAAAGTATTATTTCGAACAACCAATTCAAATTCAGAGAATCAAAAAATAAACAAATGAAGGTTGCCTCTCTCAGTAAGTTTCCAATTTGCTATTCATTATTGCAGTCAGGAGCTTCCGTCTGCATGTTCTATGTTCTTTATGGTTCCGATTCTCATTTAGTAGATATCTATGTCTCTGCTTTTGAGGAAGTTAGAAATTGCTTTTTTCGTAACTTTTCCTTTTGATTGAGTTCCTTGTGGGTTCTAAGACAATTTAATCTTCCGGGAATACCTCTAGCATCGACGAATGCGGCGGTAACGTTTCAGTATACGAGAAATATGGTAGGTTGAAAAAAATACCACAAATCAAATATTTTTACAATTTATATTAAACACGACGAAGCTTCAAAGGCACTTAAATGTAAGCTCGCAGGCGAACCTCATCCAGTCAAATAGGGTTTAGTACGAGACCACAAACCACATTTCTTCATAGTTCGTGCGAACCACAGATTCATTACGGTACGGGTGGAAATGCCACAGATATCAAAGGTCACGTAATCGCTTCGCTCGACCTGAGCCGATCCCTAGGGCATGACGAAACTTGCCATCCTTACAAACATTCATCTCCTAAGGAACTTGTATTTCTTTATTGTTGAAAGTCAATATACTATACCTCATGTCAATCCATTTTGTAAGAACTGTAAACAAGGGTTATTAACCCTATCATAGACTTAATGTCCCAAGTGCCCAATTAACAATTTGTTTTAAAGATTCTTGAGTTGCACTGTGCGATCATAAAATACAGGACATTTTTCATGTGTTAAAAAAGCTCACTTCGTTTAAGATTTTCCAATTACAATTTAAATATTATATTCAAACGAATACTGTTGGAAAAGTGGCAAGGTTAAGCCATCCATCCATTCTGTTAAGCCATCAATATACACATTTCCCTCCTTTGCGTTGCGCAGATAGGTAATAAAAGTGTTACTGATTGCATTGTATTAAGTACCTAACTAGATGTCACCCGCGACGACGCGAAAATTTATTTTTTGTGTACATATATCCCGTAAAAGTCTACTATTACTTAAAATTTTGATACCTTAGGGTACATTATTGCAATGTTCGTAGGAATCTTGCTTAAACACTCGCTGATAATGTATGTAGTTTAATATAGGTGAAAGATTTTTAAAATCGGATTAGTAGTTTTTTAAGTCTATCTATTACAAACGAACTTACAAAAAGTTAAATCTTTTCTCTTTATTAATATTAGTTTAGATTTAGATTGTGAACGAATTTGTACCGAACTAATATGTTTAAATTCATCACAAAATTAATTGACACGAGGTGAGACAAGAACATACATAGTCCATTTATTTAGTTCCACAATGGATGGGAATTTTGATAAAATTATAACAGAGGAAGAATATTTTTAGATTTCGGATATATTTCTTTCGAGGAAACACCCGACACTGAAACTGAAGTAGCGAGGAAAAAAGGTGGTACGATATTTCTTCAGCACACATCATGTGGTGCATCTAGGGACTTTAATATTCATACAAAATCTACTGCGAATCTACTTTGAGATATTTCCAACATGTTTTCTGTATTACCACTTTACATATTTCAAGTATTTTGTGAGATCTTTAAGAATTCAACGGAAGATTTCAAGAAATTTTGCTGCAGAATTTTTGATAATGCGAAGAAAAATACCGGAAAATGTATGGTATTTGAAAATAATTTTAACGTGTAAATATATCATGTGACGTCACTACACTACAGGACATATCAGAATATCAGCACTGCTGCATAATTTAAAAATTCTGCTGCAGCATTATGCATAGGACCCCTTTTTGGCCTCTTGGTATTTCCTAGATTTTCTTGTAATGTTACTGATTTCATTGTACTTTTGCCAGTTCAGAATGAATATTTTTCTTTCTTTCTATACGGCACAATTACGCATAGAGCCGCTGAACACTCATTCGTACAAGTATCGATAATATAATCAGTGGCTGCTCTCAGTCGTAAATCGTCCGATTCGCACCAAGTCGAGTGAATCTGATTTGTGTCGTCTTTCTGTAGAAAGTATACGCAATATGTGGCGAGATGCGTGCGCTCGTCATGAATAGAAATCGCTTCGACGATAACTTTCGTGCTGCTCCCTCTGCGCATAACAGCAGACTGATAGACAGGGGTACTGGAAACTGCTTTTGTTTTATTGCAAACTTGACTACATATTGTATTAGGGTGTTGGAATGAACTCATTGGAACCTTTGTTCAGCGAAATTGCTGATTATTAGTTTCATTTGGCACTTCACTATTCTAAAATTAAAGAGCAGTAATGGCCTAGTGGTATAACAGTTGTCTGAGCTTCGAACTCGAGCTGCTCCTCTGACTTTGCGGAAGTTACGTGCGTATTATAAATTCGTTTTTCACCTGCTTCGTGTCTCGGAAAGCACGTTAAGCCGTTAGTCCTGGCTGTCACGGAGATCTTTGACAGTCGATCCTGACAATTGATCTAACTAATATCGTATCCCTTTGGGTTGCGGGAGTTACATAGACAGTCACTCCGAAGAAAACTACCTAATATTCAGTTGCATTTGGTTGGATTAGAAGCCGACTCCAAAAAAGTTTGAGAATAATTAGGCTAGGAGGATGACTTGATGGTACTTTGCTGGCATAGAGCGACCTATTTTTATTCTTCCAATACAATTAGCAATTTAAAAATACCAGACAACAAAAAAACCTTATTTGACATATCGTATACTGAGTCCTTCTATCTGACTATATTATATCTGACTCAGCAGAAAGCTAAGTAAATCGATGCGCAACATAACTAAATAGCGGGTGATAGTCCACTAACTCCTATGAAATATACCTTCGCCCAGCGCTTGGACAGTAAGGGCCAATATATTCTAGTTTTTAGAGAGAACGCTGTTTGGTACAGGCCACTACATACGCTTGTGTTGCTATATAACATTTGATTAGTAAAATGGTAGATTTTTTGCAGAAATGGTATTATTGAGCGGATATTATATGAGATGGAAGTTTTGTGCGAATATTTTTTGTTTACGTTTGATTTATTGTAGAGCTTATTAATATTGTTATTTTGTATCGACAATGTCACATATACAAACTAGTGGTGCCATCTATCATAGAGTATGTAATACTGTGTATTCTTTTCCAATAAAAAAGTTTAGTTCTTGTCTGTGACTCAAGCGTTTAATTTATTATAGGTTATGTGCTCAGTGTTTTTTCTCGCAATTTCTTTTCTTGGACTTTCCTAGTGAAAATAGACTTTGCAGATTGAGATAAACTGTAATTAACGCTGTGACTGTGTAAAAATGACGACGAACTACCTTGTCAGTGTGCCTAAATTGAAAGGGCGAGAGAATTACAGTGAGTGGGCTTTCGCGGCTGAGAATTTCTTAGTTCTTGAGGGAATGTCTGATTGCATCAAGTTGAAGACATTACCAGAAGAAATAGGAGCAGCAGGAGACGCGAAAACCAAAGCCAAGCTAATTCTGACAATAGACTCGTCGCTGTACGTTCACATAAAAAGTGTACAAACGACTCATGAGCTGTGGAAGAAATTGAAGAACCTATTTGATGACTCAGGATTCACGAGGAGAATCAGTTTACTGAGGAGTTTGATTTCCATACGACTCGAAAATAGTGTTTCAATGACTTCATATGTGACACAAATCATCGAAACAAGCCAAAAATTGAGTGGTACGGGTTTTAACATTAATGATGAGTGGGTCGCATCGCTTTTATTAGCGGGATTAACAGAAAAATATTCCCCTATGATAATGGCGATCGAGCATTGCGGCATACCATTAACAGCAGACGCCATTAAAACCAAGTTGTTGGACATGGAGGAATGTGGAAACGATGGCGACAACAGCGCTTCCAATAGTGGCGCGTTTGCGAGTTACAAGAAGAATCGGAATGTTGGTAGCAATGCGACCAAAGACAGCGCCCAAATGTCGAAGTCAAAACCAAAAGTCATTAAATGCTATAAATGCAAACAAACAGGGCATTACCGCAACCAGTGCACATTTGAGAACAAAAATTCGTCAGACACAAATAAAAATGAACGTAAAAGCAGTAATGCATTTAGCGCCGTGTTCCTGAATGGTGAATTTTGCAAAAGTGATTGGTATATTGACTCCGGGGCGAGTGTTCATCTTACCGCGAACGAAGAATGGTTGTCAAATGTGTCACGGAATCTTATGATTAAGGAAATTGTCGTGGCAAACAAAGATAAAGTACCTGTATTATGTACTGGAGATGTGCAGATTACGACGAAGACGCGCGCCTGTGAATACGATATTACAGTAGAAGGTGTATTGTGCGTGCCGAAATTGACTACCAATTTGTTGTCTGTTAGTCAACTTATATCAAAAGGAAACAAAGTTTCATTTAACAATCTTGGTTGCCAGATTTTTAACCAAGCAGGAGTACTGGTGGCTACAGCGAGCTTGTTGAACGGAGTGTACAAATTAAACATGCCTGAATATTGTTCATCAGCTGCAGTGATGGTATCCAGTGAAGTTTGGCATAGACGTCTAGGTCATGTCAACAGCCAGTATTTGAACAAGATGCAAGATGCTGTACAGGGACTGACACTTGATAATAAGACTGATATATCAAAGTCATCATGTATCGCATGCTGTGAAGGCAAGCAGACCCGCTTACCTTTTCCCAAAGAAGGTAGCAGAAGTACTGATTTGCTGCAAATTGTGCATACCGATCTCTGTGGACCAATGGAAAACCGATCTATAGGAGGTTCTAGATACTTTATGCTGTTAATAGATGATTTTAGTCGTATGACATATATTTATTTTTTGAAAACTAAAGATGAGGCATTGACATGTTTTCAACAGTTTAGAGCAGAGGTTGAGAATCAACTTAATCGCAGCATAAAGATCTTGAGAAGTGACAATGGGACAGAATTCTGCAATAACAAGTTTAATGATTTTTTAAAGACGCATGGGATAGTACATCACAAAACCAACCCATACACACCTGAGCAGAATGGCCTCTCAGAACGATTCAACCGGACTATCGTTGAGAAAGCCAAGTGTCTACTGTTTGATGCAGGTCTCGAGAAAAGGTTTTGGGCAGAGGCGGCACACACTGCAGTGTACTTACAGAATAGGACTGTGGCCACATCATTAAATTATAAAACTCCTTTCGAGATATGGACGGGCAGAAAGCCTGATATAAGTCATTTACGTGTTTTCGGTAGTACAATCATGGTACATGTGCCGAAACAAAAGAGATTAAAGTGGGACAGAAAGTCTGATAAATGTATCCTGGTCGGCTATTCCAATGATGTCAAAGGGTACAGGATTTACAACCCGAAGTCTAATATCATCACTACCAGTCGAGATGTTATAGTATTGGAGAAGATAGAGACAGAGAATGTTATGGAGGTACAAGAAAATTGTTCAGATGAGGTGAATATGGTTCCAGTGGGGGATAAAGATTTGACACTTTCGGAAGATTCACTTGAACAATCAGAGAGCTTGAACACAGATGACAGCGGCGAACTGTATGTACCTTGTGAAAATAATACATTAGATAGCTCTGAGTCTGGTACAACAGACAGTGAAGACTCCATTATACTCAACAACGAGAACATAATAAGTGGTCGACGGCGTAGGCAGCAGCCAGACAGATATGGATTTGCAAATGCTTGTATAGAAGATGACAACATGTTCACGGGTGAGATATCATTGCAAGAAGCCTTGGAAGGTCCTGAGAAAACACAATGGTTAGCGGCAGTGCAGGATGAATTACAGTCATTCGAGGAAAATAGTGCGTGGGAACTCGTAGATGTACCAATACATGGTACTATAGTGCAGTGCAAGTGGGTTTTGCGGAAAAAGTTTGACAGTGAAAACAACGTGCGTTACCGTGCTCGTCTAGTCGCAAAGGGCTTCACCCAAAAACATGGTGTAGACTATACAGAAACTTTTTCGCCTGTAGTGAGACATACAACCTTAAGACTATTATTTGCATTGTCTGTAAAGTTAGGTTTAGATGTTAACCATCTAGATGTAAAGACTGCGTTTTTAAATGGCGATTTAGAGGAAACCATTTACATGAAAATGCCAGATTGTTATAATAGTATTAATGCAGTTTGTAAAGTATTAAAACTTAAAAAGGCTATTTACGGACTTAAGCAGGCTTCTAGAGCCTGGAATAAAAAGGTTGATAGTTGTTTGATTAATAATGGTTACACAAGGTCAAAAGTAGAGCCATGTATGTATATAAAGGATATTAACAAATGTAAGACAATTGTAACAGTCTATGTTGACGATTTTTTTATATTTTCCAATGATAAAATAGAAACCGAGAACTTGAAACAGATTTTATCTAATAAGTTTAGCATTAAAGACTTAGGTGAAGTTAGACAATGTCTTGGAATGAAAGTAATCTTCAATAAAGATAAAGGATATGTTACTCTGAGTCAGGAAACTTATATTGATCAACTTTTGAGCAAATTTCATTTAAGTGATTGTAAGACTGTTGATACTCCAATGGAGGTCAAACTAAATATAAATAAAGGTCAAGTAGGTGTAAGTAGTCATGTGCCATATCAACAACTAATCGGTAGTTTGATGTACCTGTCGGTCTTAACTAGGCCAGACATTAGTTACTCTATAAGTTTTTTAAGTCAATTTAATAATTGCTATACGAAGGAGCATTGGGAATATGCAAAGAGAGTATTAAAATATCTAAAACGAACTAAAGGTTATAGAATAAAATATTGTAAAGAAGGTAACTCAGAAATAACAGGCTATGTAGATGCTGATTGGGCCTCTAACTCTGTGGACAGGAGATCATATACAGGAATGTGTTTTTTGTTATCTGATGGTGTAATATCATGGGAATGTAGAAAACAGAAATGTGTAGCTCTCTCTAGCACTGAATCAGAGTATATAGGTCTATCTGAGGCATGTAGAGAAGCGTTGTATCTAAAGAGATTACAATATGAGATAACAAATAAGATGTACACAATCAGCCTATTCAATGACAACCAAGGCGCACAGAAGCTGTGTGCTAATCCAGTCTTTCACAAACGTACGAAGCACATTGATATTAAATATCATTTTTGTCGTGATCTAGTAAAAGATAAAATTGTTAAAGTACTGTATTTGCCAACAGCTGACATGCCGGCTGACATTCTAACTAAAAGTTTATGTTCAGCAAAACATTATAAATTTATGTTACTTCTTGGCATAGTTTGTATAGAATAATTTTTGTTAAATTGTTTATTGAACATTGCGATAAGTGGGGGTGTTATTTTGTATCGACAATGTCACATATACAAACTAGTGGTGCCATCTATCATAGAGTATGTAATACTGTGTATTCTTTTCCAATAAAAAAGTTTAGTTCTTGTCTGTGACTCAAGCGTTTAATTTATTATAAATATAATTTAGGATTACGGATTCATTAGGTTGTATCGAGGTTCAAAGGATCAGTTATCAGGTTTTTGATGACTTCTTAATTTTCTATGTCAACTGTGGTAGATAGGCATAGAGCAAATGAATAGTTTCATTATATTTGCGTGAAGATTAATTACTCCTTAAGACTTAAGCTAGAACATTCGCTTGTCGCGCTGTGGTATTAAAATGACAATGTCAAAAGTTGCCATAATAAAAAAATATAAGAAGTAAAAAAAAACTACTGTAACTCCGGAACCTCGGCAATATTAATAAGTAAACATAAACCGTGTTACGTCCCCCAGGCCTTACATACTGAGCTACAGATGTAAAGCGAAGATAGATGGAGTCACGTACGTACTAGAGAACGGCAAACCACAGATGGTAGCGATCGCTGCTCACGTACCCACTCCACCAATTTGTGTGAAAAAATTGTGATAGTTCGTACGTGAAACCTTTGGAACGTAGAGCTTTTAATTAAGCCGGAGTTCTTCGTCATCGTAATCGGAGAGGTTTTGGCAATATCTACCTATTTGTATGGTATTTAATGATTTTTCAAATGTAAGGACGTTTTAGGGGGAACAGCTATCGGGTCTGAAATACCAGTATTCGTATGCCCAATCCCCACCCCTTCCTTAATCCCCCTTTCTCAATCTCTTCTCCCTTTCCATAGGCTAGGGTTAGCTCAGGACAGTTACCCCTAATGTTGTGTGCTAGTGATGGAGTCCAAGTTCAATCCAATGCCAATAAAAAAAAAGAAAAAAAAAATCAAGTAAATTTTTTATTAAATCCATGAATATAAGTAATTATGAAAAATCGCAAAAAACTAAGTATAGAGAAAATGACAGTACAGGTTCAGTTTTTTATCATCAAACTGATAAAACATACGACATAAGTTTCCATACATAAAAATAGCTTCAAATAAATTTTTATTTACTGTTACTGTCAGCCCATATCATCCCACTGCTGGGCAAAGGCCTTTCCCTCTGATTGCCATGCCTTTCGATCCAGAGCCAGTGTGGTCCAGTTGCTATTTGTTTTGCCAATTGGTCAATTTTTTATTTATGCCATTTTCATTATTTAATGTGCGAGCGAGATAGCAGATTAGCGAGGGTCCGAAGTTTCAAACCTTTAAGGCAGGTGTGCGAGAAGATTTGGAGTACCTATAGGTAGCAAAATACATCTCTGCAAAACGAGAAAGGTAATCCAAAAGCAATATATCTTAATGTACAATATTAAACTGTCAAATGAGCAAATTACACTTGTTGTGGATATAAATCAAAGAGAACTGTCTAGCTTTCACTTGTAATTACTTGTATATTTTGTAATTAAATTCTTACTGACATTTATAATACATTTTAGGAGCAATTAATGTAAATAAAATAATATAAATCTGATTTTTCTGTCCCACTAGGTCTACTAAATCCTAACTTTAGAGAGGTAACGTTAAAGCGACTTACTGTATCATGTTAATGGACTATAAATAATGTCCTGCCCGAATTTTCAACCTCAACGGAGATTAGCCCACTACGCAGGCGATATTATAGTACAAACACAGGTGCACTCTCTATTACCTTACTCTTATAGTACGATACGACGGCCGACGGAAACCCTAAAGTTAGTCTAGAACAGAAGCATTTTTATTAAACTTTCTTCTGAGATCTTGATAAGTAACGAAGCACAGTGAAAAAAGACCTTTCTTCCTAGTAATTATGCTACAATGGATTGCACGTTATGAAACCTATTTAGTGACGTGGTCTTCTGGACTATGTCAACCGTCCAAGTTCCATTCTCCTATTTTAAATACATGTGCTCCATCATAGACCATCACACTGCTTACCATGAGGTCGCGGTCAAACGTTTTTCTTTATCAAATAAAAAATAAAAAAATACGACAAAGTGACTGCCTACAACTTTACAATATTTTGAAACGTTTCATT
This sequence comes from Protodeltote pygarga, assembly GCA_936450705.2. NCBI lineage: Eukaryota > Metazoa > Arthropoda > Insecta > Lepidoptera > Noctuidae > Protodeltote > Protodeltote pygarga. The sequence goes on along the minus strand of OW388257.2, from coordinate 1,683,060 downwards.
TGTCTTGTCTTGACACTAATTCCAATGAAATCTGATTTAAATTTGACCAAATTATATAAAAGTCAACGAACGGGCAGACTAGAATATAAAATTTGGGTACTAAACTCCATTTTATGTTTCATTCTACAATTACCTGTTTTTTATCGTCTCAGCTTATTAGGCAACTGTCTGACCAGTCTAAATTTACTGAGGAAACGTCGTATCTGTAAATCAGAAAATGTCTTGACAATTTATGTGGTTTTAACAAAAAATCTTCGCAAAACACCAACGAGCTTCGGCCTGGCATTTGTATTTCATCATCTTCCTAGCTAAAGGAAGTTGATATTTGAGTATCGAAGAAACAATTGGCATCTGAATTGTGAGGAGCGAAGTTAAACGGCCTTATCTCAAACATATTGCGTTACACGGTGACGTTGTACCGTTATCTCAAGAAAATTTTCGCATACACAATAGACAGTGGATTGTGGATAGTGACATGTATGTCAAAGAGGCATGCGCGTGTGTTCAACAATAGCGAGCTAATGGCGGTGCAGCGCTGCACGTCGACGACGACGCTAATGCCGATAACATTGACGTGCGGTAACAACACTTTCAAACACACGATGACACCGAACTATTAGTGACTAAAAGTACCAACTAGATGCATGGGCCGCGTAGTCGTCGCGAGAACGTCTCTCGCACCAAATGAACCGCGATCCACGAAAAAACAGAACAGTTGACGAATCCTATTATGCAGGGACTAATTAAATCAAACTCAGCAATAAGCGACGCTGCGCTACCCCTTATTTTGATTGCTTCCATGTAAATTCATTCTCTGTTATTCGTATTCGGTTCTAAATGAATTTCGTGTCCAACGGCATCCGACCGCAACGGCCCGACATCGGAAACTTTATAAATTATTATTACAGCTACACAAGCGAACAAAACAATCTACAAATTCGAACTACATAACGGGAGTGCTCAAATTGAATTGTAAAAGTTCACAACGATGTGGACAAAACATTAAATACACTGGGAATCGTCCATGCTGGTTAACTACAAGTTGGGACGTTAAGTGTTAATCGGAGATTATCTGGAAGGCCGCGGCCGCGGCGTCCACGCGTTCATTAAAAATTAATAATGAGAGAAGAGAGTTATGTAAGCCGATACAGCTGAAGAATTCGCTCATTTCAGATAATATACACATCACATTCCGGCGTAATTAACAGAGCACGAGCCACGCATCATAATGTTTTCATAACGGGGCGCGTATTATGTTCAAAAGTCCGGGCGGCACTCGGGAGGACTCCGACACTCGGCACTCGGCTGGGAGGAAGCTCCGAGCTCGCAGTAGGCATATTAGTTTCGGCGGGAAGTGCGGCGACATTCACGATCGCGCACGACCTCCGCCTGTCAGATGTCACCCTTTACCGCATTCGAGGGAAGATATCTGTAGCGTCACAAGTAATTAAGAAGCGAGCTACGCTTTGTGCTGTCCCTGGGGACGACTCGGGGGGCTTTCCGCGCCTCTCCCTACTTACATAATTTCTCTTAACTGCATAATCGATACCAACGTGTCGCACTTATCCCGTCTAGACGTTGACGCGATGCTTCATAAGTCTCATCATATTGTGGTTCGAGTGGTTTGTGTGTAATGCAAGCCCGCCCAGCGTCTATCCCTCGCCGATCTGTCGAGGACTTCGAGTGTTTTCGGTGTCTCGTCTCCGTGTTCTCAAACGACGCGAGAATACTCCGGAGTCGACAGAGCGTTGATAAACCTCGCACCGATATATCAAAATACTAAAGTTTAACCGTCCGTATAAAATTTCATACTTAGGAGCGGAAAGTATTTAATTGACAATGAATGTGACAGTGTAACGGCACGCGAGAGGGTTGCGAGCCAAACGGAGCGCGTCTCTGTTAATGGGGTCAACGAAATTGAGAAAAGTGAAACGGTGGAGTGGGCCGGACGGGCATTTATTACCGGCCGGACCCGACAACCCTCGTCCGGACAGGGACGCGCGCATACACGGGAGCGAGACGCCGCGCATTCCAAATAGCAGCACAAACAAAGAGAGAGCAAGGAGCGGCCCGCGGCGGCAGCGGCCGGCGGCGACACTGCCACGACAAGCCTCACTTCCGAATTAATAACGAAAGTAAAGACTGGACGTGACAGCGCTCCTCCGCTCTGCAACGCTCGCTCGGCTCCACGAGACAGCCTCCGTCGTCGACACCGCCACCGCCGCCGCACCGCTCATTTATAAGAACTATAAATAATTAATTAGCCGCACCGCCTACGGGGACGCGTTCAGTTTACCCACATCAAGCCGTGACGTTTTAACGGCCTTTAAACGTGCATCCACGTAAGCCTTAAACCCATTGTACATTGCATAAATAATGGACTAATATATCAACTTGTTTCAAAGATCCACATTGATGAAGAAAGATTGGATAATTATTTCCGCTTCCAATATTCGTATGTCGCATGTAGGACGCAACAAAGACGGTTGTGTTACAGAGTGAATGGCTGCAGGCTGTCTCCCTACGTAGTCGGAACGTAAATCGGTGCATCCAATCACGAACGGCGCGGCGACAGGGGCGACGGCTCTAGATAGGGAGTTGGAAATCAGTTTGCCACTATTGAATTATACGAGAACTGCAGCCAGGACGTCATACGCCAAAGTTTAATCTCCCGGAGCGGCGGACGGGCTTATTATGCAAATAGTCGCCGAGTCTCCTCGGTCATCTTACAGTCACGTACGCCGCGCACGTCCCGAGCGAACGCCGCGCCGAGCAGAGCCGTGCCGTGCCGCATCGGCTGCCACACGCCCGAAACACGCGCTGTTTACAGATCCAACGCACACACTTAACCCTCTCATAAACGTAATCACGAACGCACCATCCCACCGATGAGAAAATAATTTTCCCAAAATTAAATGTCTTCATTACACAACGATAACAAAATGGAACCTTGATGAAGATAAAATTATTTGACTATCAAAAGACGGGAGAAACTTCGACGACATCAATTTATTGCCTCCGAATAAAATCCGACCTAAAATTCAAAACGAAGAAGGCATCGAGCGACGGGAATGAACGGGAGCGAGAGGAAAATCTAACTCTTTCTTTCGACGAAAGCCAACCCCCGACGAGCGTTAATTAAGCGAAAATCGAAACGTCAAAGCTCGACTCGGGCTTTATGCAAATTCACCAGAATTGACTTTCGTGTCGACAGCGTTAGAATTTTTACCGCTTTCTAGACGATTGTTTGAACGAGGTAATTAGGGAAGCGATAAAGACACGTACGCGACAGTCTTAAACTTTCCACAGACGTTTGACGACTCCATATTAACTTTGCGAGTCGGTTGCCTGGATGGAGGCTGTTTCGCGATAGGCTACACAGTGTGGCGTATCGAAAGAAGGGCACAGCCGCGCTGTGTCGCTAGTCGCGAGTGGGTCGGTACCGGTACGTACCGTTAGAGTGAACTCCGCAGCGGCCGCGGCGCCCGCGCGACCTCGCGCTGCCCTGGACAAACGGCCGCAACCACTATTATATAATTTCATAATAAACCCAAGAACACATAGCACACGCGCCCATAAAAACTTTCGTAATTACGATAGAAAATTAACACCGAATTCTAGCAACAATATAATCGAGGAAGGGTGAGCGGAACGACGGTGAACGGGGAGTTTTTGTACTTGTATCGTGAGAATGGGCATTTAGCGGCTTGGTTATTCGAGGCGTATCGCGTGATATCATTAGAACATTATTGCTACCACAAATTTCTTTGTCACTTAACCGGCACTGGATTTGTTGGATTTATTGAGCGTGACGCTCCGCCACGGACTGCACGGAGAATTTCGTAGTTGTCCCACTTAGCTGGGCAGCAGGCACACCCGCTGTTTGTAAATTATGCCTGCCAGAACGCCCGTTGCTGATACTACGGCAAGAGCTAAGAGCACAACTACACTTGCTACCAACACACGCACCAATGAATAACGCGATGCGGGGCATTAAATAAGGATTAAATAAAATGTATATTGGTAAAGATAAATATGAAGACAAGCGTGCAGTGGGCGGGACACTTGGCTTAGTACCGCGCCGCGGTAACGAACCGATAGCCAAGAAGAGTTGGCACCCGAGGCAGTAAAAATCATACGTCACAAATGTTGGGAAATAATAGGGAAGCGTAGTTCCGATGTGTCAGGAATACGGGATGAAGAGGAAGTGAGATGCGCCAGCAGCACAACTGTTTTATTTGAGTGGAACAGACAGTTGGCTATTTGTCTGAATCTGAACACACCTCTCACACACTCGCCGTTGTATACAAAACCAAGGTTTTGTATGCTCAGAATTTATTACAATTACTGTATCGATGTCGACTGGCTACAATATATTGATGTCATAAATATGAATATGTAGTTTGGACATTATTCAGCCCGATAGTATCGTACAAACAATAATGCGAGTATTTTAGTCTGTGGACAGGGATATCGTAAATATGGCACGGCGGGGAGCTAGTAATTGAATAGTTTTTACTGAAACTCACTGAAATGGTTGTTTCGCGTTATATAACTGATACTGTGTTCGTTAATAGAATGAACATTTTATTGTCTAAGTTCTCTGATGTGACGGCAGACTTACAAATCAATCTTTATGATAGACATAAGGCAAAATCATTGGTACTAAATCATTCCTTTATGTATTGACATGTCATGTCTAAAAGCGAATTCAAATTAAGTAAAGATATCTGTGCCTTACACACCACATAATAAAACTACAATGATATATTCGCAACAACATTACTTCCTTCAAACTAAGTAAATATGCATAAAAATTACAACATTTCCTTCACAGTCGAGCACGTAACAGCTTACGTACTTCGATACGTAAAGAACTAAAGAACCATTACACAGCCGTAATCAAGTCTAAACTGCTTTTAATTTCACACCATCAATCAATGGGCCCCGCCCGAGGATGTGCGTATAAACACATACATCAAAAGTTACGCATCGGATGGGTTTGCGAAGTTGCCGCGCTTCAGGGTTGTCATGGAACAAATCGGGGTGCTTAGGATAGAAGATTAAAATTAAACTCGATTAAAGTATGAGTAATGGAATGTTGATTATTGCAGTGTTGAACAAATGGAGAATGTAGGGTTCTCATAATGTAAAAGATTGATAATAGTGAGGATGATATTGAATACAAAGACGGGAAGTATCGCGTATAGAGAATTGCTAATGAATCATAAAACCGAAAATAAATTCACAAGTTGTACCTAATGACCACCAAGAATAGATCCTCATAGAAGCGAGTTCAATATACGGTATTTCCCCTATAAACGATATTAAAGTCATAAGCTAGACAATAAATAATGAGTCACACTTTTTACGAAGGAATAATTGCATAAGAAGTCAGAAGTTTTTTTGAATAATTTGATATCTTCATCATAGTAGTCTATAACATGATCAATGTTATGACGAATAATAGAAGCATGATATTAATACCTACATTTGCTATAGAATTTAGATCTAGATTTGTTTCGTTGTCTGCAGCCCTGGTAACGTTCTGTCGTGTGGCGTAATGGACAAATAATGTGCACGTCGTCAGCCAACCATTATAATGTTATTTGAGGGCAGGCAATAATTGCTGAGCCACTACTGTTTCTGGCTAAATTCAGTTGCCAACCGCCTCGAATCATTTTCGCATAACCATTTTACATCACCGTATTCACTCAAATCAACCTTAAGGTTTCAGTTTTAGGTCACATTTTACAACAGTCTGCTAATAGAATTACACCTTTTCAATGATGCATGGCAAGTCGCAATAGACTGTCTAAATAGAATAGAAATACTGCGCTAGAAAACTAAAATAATAACAACAGTCTATAAGAACAAGTTTTCCAAGGTAAATCGACGCTAAAATACCAAGTTTTTTCACTTCGAAAAGTTATTCTACTTTAGATTACGTAACTCCGAGGGAACGCTCCAAAGCGTTCTAATAAACGAAGGTGACTATGACATATAGAGAGATGTAAGAAAAGTGCAAGTCACAATAAAGGAGAGTATTAAGAGATACCTAATTACTCGGCAAGTGTGGGTATAAGATCGGCACGCCACGCGCCACAGGCAGCCGGTAACAATTATAAATTCAAGGAACTTAGTCGGCTCGCGTCGCGTCGCGCCGTGCCTTTGAAAGCGAACCACTATTTTGATGCATCAGAGCCGCACTCGAGGGCGTCTGGCTTTCAGAATTCAGTATCGCAGACGGTTTTTGTTGCTTTACGAGATGCGTTGGATCTTGTGGAACATTGAATTGTTAGTAGGTACGCTCTAATACTTACTATTACGCCGTGTTTTGGCTTGCGTGTTGATGTTGTCTAACATTGTACAAGCTTATGAAAAAGGTAAGGTATGTTAGTTCCAAGCTGTAAACAAGTCGTCTAGGTAGAAGAACTAAGACCAAATAAAGAAATAGTAGCTTGTAAAAATAAGGTTAATGAAGGTTCGATGTAATAAAATAAATTATTTTAAAACATGATTGCTTCACAATCTGAACGTATAAACGTGTTTGTCGAAGTTAATGATGTACACTGGACGTTGATGAGTCCGAAACAGTGCAATTATTTAATGGATGTCGACATACAAAACGAGTCTTGGCAGCAATTAATACCCATCAAGTCCCATTTAGTTTGTAACTACAGAAAACAAGAGGGTTTGTGACAAAGCTAGTAATTTGAGAACTATGCGAAACTTACTTATGTAGGCACATCAGGGTAATTACCATTGGCTGCCTCCCTGCCTAAACTCTGAGAAACAGGCAAACCGCACATTGCCTAAGCAATATTGGACACCTTTGACGCTACATTCACACAAGTTATTAGTAATTCAGTACAATGTAAAGTAAACGGTTCGTTACTCCGAAGTAAGTTTTCAGAAGCGTGGAATATTCTGAGACGTAAGACAACCCGTCTAAGAGATGTTACGCTATATTATTTACACTATGAGAATGAAAATTGGACGTCATTTAATGTTCAGATACCGTAATAATTGTATGGAATTCATAGAAATATTCCAAGCGAAAAACGATTGGGATTTTAATGTTGGTCAAAATCACTACGTTCCGAGGATTTTTAAGAAATTTTCTGCTCATTGCTTATTTCTCAGTTAAATGCCTAATAGAATATTAAATAGGAATACCGAATATTATGGTTCGTTTACCAGGAATCATATTACAATGGCCTAGGTATGTTCAAATTATAAACAGCTTGTTTTAGCGCATTGTTTGTGAGTTTTGTGACACAATGTTTAATATTTGACTTTCGAAATGTTTATCTTACTCACAACATTTAATTATTTCCAAGAATCAGTTTGGTAAATTCTTTGTAGTCTACTTTGTTGCTAGGATAACATAGTAATGCTACGCTATAATGAATGCTCTTCTAGCGATAAACAGTATCATTGATAACCATCGCGTTCATTAGCCATCCATCATTTACGAATTACTATGAACGCAACCTAAACCATAAGCAGAAACATGTAAAAATTACGTCATAATTTTGTTCCAATTTCAAACTCTATTGAAGAACAAAGTCAAACGGTTACGCAGCAGAAAATGTCATTTGTCGGCAAGTCATGTTTTGACGGGGTTACATAATCCATGGTGGACAAGACATAGATATATATACAGCTGAACTTTGGCCAGCTGTTACATGTATCCAGTATCTCTGTTATCTCCGAACTTGCCGTGATGGAATGTCTTGCAATATTTAACGGACCAGTGAGTTTTGTTGGCGACCGACTCGGGTATCGCCCTACAATCGACCTTCCTCGGTCGAGGAATCTTCATTAAGAATATTACGTATAATGCTAATGGTTTGAAACGACCGAACATACGTGTTGGATTATAATAAAATGTCTGCTAAATAAAAACATGCTGCTTTTCATGTCGATGTATATAGATATATTGAGAACAGCAGTAATAGCCTAGTGGTATGGCTTTGCCTAGCAAGTTAGAGGTCTCAGGTTCGAAGTCAAGGCTCCAACCAAACCAAACCTCAGGACTTTTCGAAACTTAGGTATATGCGTATTATAAATTAATTATTATCGCTTGCTCTGTGAAGATGAAGATCTTTGACAGTCAATGTAGGGAGTCAGTATCCTCATAAAATCCTGACAACTGATCAAACTTTAGAATATCGTAACTAGCCAATTTGTTTCCCCAAACCCCCTATTGGGAACAGATAGGCAGTCGCGTAGAAAACTGATATTCAGCTGCGGCTGGTTAGATTAGAAGATTCCAAAAAGGTTTGGGAATAATACGGCTAGAGGATGATAAAAGTATTGAGCCCAGAACATTGCCATGTCAGAGGCTCGATTGAAAACCCATGTGGGATAGAGGATTAAGGCTGCCTGTCCACTGGAGCGGAGCTAGGCTGCGGAGTGGAGAAACAGAAATATTAACCAATAGGATTGCACAAAATCTCCGCTCTGGAGATTCAGAGCGGATTCTCCAGAGCGGGTTAATATTTCTCAGTTTCTCCACTCCGCAGCCTAGCTACGCTCCGGTGGCAGCCTAAGACAGTGAAACATAGTTTATTTAGGACCACACACTGACTCTGGATGTTAGATAAAACGAAGCTGTTCCAGCAAAGTTAAAAAAAGAAGATACCAAGTCGGTCCGCACAGATCATTACAGCATCTCATCTCATACTAGCATTCCCATCCAAGTTGACACATCTACAGAAACAAGTCGTTGAATAGTCGCTCGTTTAGTAATAATCAAGCGACAAGTCACTTTTTATTCATAATCACAACTAGCAGTAGCTGTCGTGATTGTTAATAGAATACATGAGTAAGGCGGCACAAACCAACTGTATTGAAATAACAGTTACTTGATGTATGGTCCGTATTTTGTATGAAATGTGTGTATGAGAATATCGAGTTCTTTGTGGAATTCTAAACTACGAGTTTTTGCATTGTAGCTGACATTTGTCTGTTCAGAAGTGTATTAAGTGTTTAATGAATAATAAGTTTTTGATTTGATTAAGGAGAACTGTAAACTTATGTCAGGAATGTGAGACTGCGCGCGGGAAAATCTGTAGTGTGAATGATACAATACATCGCCTATAATATGCCAAACTGATATTTTTGGCACATGGGACCGGCAATGCGTAAGTACTTCGTAATTCAAAAGTGCATCCAGAGACCATGAATTCAAATCGGAGATAATTTTGGGTAGACAAGCGTTATATTCTTCTAACATTTAAAGACTCAAATTTATATGTTGAAGCCCATTTACCCGCTATACACCATTACAGCGAGCGTACCATCTTACTAGTTCAGTTGACAGCGTCGCTAGTGTCTTAACTAAGTAATGTCATTTAAGAAATTTACTAAGGAAATCGGTTAGTTCCAATTTTGTCCACCTAAATAGCTATGTTTGTGGAACTGTACTCGGTACAGTCAACAGTATCGTTGGTAAGTTTTATTTCAAAATGGGACTTCCTGCTGTCGAGTTAAGGTCCATGTCAGTTATCACTTCAGTTTAGTCCACTATTTTATTACCACGGCTAATTATCAACACAATTAAGATAGTGTAACTTATCTGGGATGTGTGTCGCGTCAACCAAACTATTATAAAGTATTCTTTTCAAGTCTTAGGGCTTCAAACGGGTTCTTGGATCGTAAAATTTCAAAAAAACTGGTTGGTGTTAATCATATTTTTAGTACAATAATATCGTAAAAGTAAATTGTTAGATAGGTAATAATAGAATGATAGATTAATCATTTCGAGCTGCCAAGCTCAACGAAGATTAGCCCACTGCGCAAGAGCCATTACAGTGCATAAGTAAGTACAACTCTGCGCAAACGCAAATACACTACACTCTCTATTCTCTTACTCTCAAAGGTTCAGTCTTGAGTTGCCAAATTTGATAAATTCTTCGTCAATTCCCAGTTAGGCACAGGAAACCTTTTCAGAATTCTCTACAATAAAAACATTAATCCTTCTAATTTCACATAATGTTTCAGTCTGTATGTTTGCTTTTAAATCTCAACTAACCAGCTGAAAGTCCTAATAGACAGTTTTAAAAAAAGTGTTAATTATTAATTAACAATAGGCACTTAAGTTACGAAAAGTCAAGAGGTCCTTTAAGTTCGAACCTGAGACCTCAGAATTGCCAGTTAACTGTCATTTAACATCGGCTATCACTGCACTGATGTTTCAATGAGAATAAAACTGTAATTTCAAATAAAATTAAACGCATTAGCACGAGGTATGCGCGAACAGTTAGATTTTATAATTTAATTACAGTTAAACATACGACGTTTAAATAATCAGTTATTTCAGTTTTCATTCTAGACTAGCTTTTCCGCGTCTTTGCGTTATTTCAGGTTCAAATTACTATGTTTTAATTCATATAAACTTAAAACTACTACCTTATTTATTTATTTATTTTAGCCTATATGCTCCCACTGCAGCGCAAAGGGTTCCCTTTCCTCCTTCCACTTGTCTCGGTCTAATGCTATCTGTGACCAATACTTCAGATGTGAGTCGAGTTCATCCCGCTATCTACTACAAAAAACTAACCTACTACATACGTTCCAAATTTCATCCGAATCAGTTCTGCAGTTTAATAAATTGAGATATATAAAACAATCATTCATAATTCAGACTTTTACGTTATGTAAAATTAAAAAGATAAATGTTTTGTTTTTTTTTGTAAAAAATTCTGGTAAGGTCAGTGCATGGATGGGAAGTCGCTTTTTTTGATTTTTTTAAAATTGAATTAAGTTTTATCAAATTTGACAACTCAAGGCTAAACTGCAAGTCCTCAGCCATACCCAAAAAAATGCGCGAAAAGTTTTACTAATAGGTACCCATTATCAATATAGTACTTCGTAAACGTAGAGGTGTTATTACACAATTTGTTTTAACTGCATTGCAAATAGCCGACAATATTCCTTAATTACTAAGCACAGGTCAATGCAACACGATACTAAGATTATGAGCCTAATTATACACACATACCACAATATATAATAGACCATTTACATGCCTCTTATTATATAACGATCAAAGGCACAGGTCTTCATCATGAAATTAATACATACATTGTTGAATTTATGTACGAGTTTTACTAAACATCCATCATTTTTTCAACATTTAACGAAAATAATCTATTTAAAATGCCGTTTATACCTACATTTTTACAGACATACATTTTTTCGAGACTCGGCTTCGAAAAGTCATATAAATGTAGTAATACAATACTATTACGTAAGAAAACAGCATCAACAGCTTTCTGTTCCCGGCTAAGAATATTTAAAAGAAATACAGCTATACCGTTGTGACAAAATAAAATACAACCAAACAAAAAACAGTTGTTACTTTTAAGATAGGCAAATGCAACATCGCTCACACACAAAACTTGTCGTGACTTGACTACAGGCAGACAGTCAGACATTCTCCAGAACATAATGACATTACACTGAACACGACGCATCCACGAACCGATTCAAAAGATTAACAAAAAACAAAGCAACCTATTCATCACATGACAAACGCGAAGCTAACACTATTTTATCACCGTCGTAAAATAGTCCGTGGAAGTGTCTTCAACATTAGTCAGTATTATATCTACTTATAATAATTATGTGAGGCGGAACAAACAAACAGGGGTACCCTAAAACACCTGGTATAGCCTGGTACAGTACCGCACTGCCTAATAATATCTAATAAATATAAGTATTATTCTAGAACTTGAAATTTTATTAACATTTTTGACCTTAGAATAATAATATCCGACCTTCAGAAGTTTATTATGCAATCAACAATAATATTGAACAAATATTTCGTTGCAACAATTTCAATTGACTTTAAAGAAAAAATGTGTTTTTATTTAAAACTTAAGACAATAATATTGACTGAAAATTGTATGAGATATTCTCATGTCTTGTTGATAACAGGTTACGTACTGAAACCGCTCTAGATAAAAAAGGTAGACAGCGAGCACGTAAACAAAGTTTTCTGCGTGACCTTGTAACTTGGCATGCGTCTGTGTGCTAAGTAAATCATAACGCGATCGACTCCATACTTCAAATTCGGCTTCCTTTACCCGACTACCGTTCTAATTGATCTGAGGTTACAACTGTCAAGTTAGAGCGTAACAATTAAAATTAAAGCGAGCTGCCGCGCGAGCGCTCGGTATGACCCCGCGACCGAAGCATCTTGTCACGTTTCCGTCAATGTGTAGCCCGCCTTATGAGCTTTACTACACGACTACCCACGCGCATCTAGCACAAAACATAGTGTACGTCAAATAAATTGCTATCGGGACAAAGACACGCCTCTCGTTGCTAGCCCCACTCAAAGCATCACCGACCTCTTCACAATACAAAAAGAAATGCTCACGATAAGAAGAAAATTGTAAGTAATGTAAAAGTTAAAAGGAACAGTTTGATATTGTGCTGAGTAGGTTAACAAGATAAAGTAAACAAATATTTCCTTGTCAGCAACATTGTCAAAGGCAAAAACAATTGAGATTGATAAGAAACTCCAATCTCTATAGATGGCGGAACATCAAAAACTTGTTTTACATTCAATCACTCAGGAACCGGTCGGCTTTAATAGAATTTCTTTTATTTTGTTATATTCACAATTTCCTTCAACTGACATTTAATAAATTAGTTGAAAGATTTACATTACAATGTAGCCAGGTATGTCATACCTATTCACGTTGAATCTACTTTTTGTAGTTTCAATGTTCGACGCAATTACATTTAAAATAATGAAGAAACTGTTTAAGTACTTCTACCTACCGAAGAAATGATCCGATTATTTAATTAATTACATAGAAAACAAATAACAACTTCAATTATGTTATCGAGTGTGTATCTGACAGGTTACTTGTATAATACTAATGTAAATGTATATAAAAGCGAAATCGAGGAGCGAGAGTAAGGAACTCCAGAAGCCGATAAGTTACATCAAATTTAAGTAGCGAATGCGTTTGCCTCTATCTGGTTGTTATTTAGTTAGTGACGGGCGAGGGGCGGGTCTGCTCGCGTATTGATTGATGGACCGACACGTGGGCTAGGGCTGACACTAACAAATACTACACGAAAAAAACGCAACATAAATATCTCCACAACTTCCTCTTTCATACACCTACACGCGACCCCACCCTCAATACGGTACCAATGTAGTAACAAAATACCGGCAGCCCTACAGTTAGTCGATACTCAGTGAGCCCTATATAATCTGTACATCTCATCGAATACTCAATTAACATCCGTACACACGGACCGGAGATTACCGTGCAGCGCACCGCGTATCAGATGATCGCGCTTAACCTTCGCGTGTCATGTACTCAACTATACAGTACGACGCCCTTACCAAATTAAAGGGGATAGAATTGCGATTCAATCAGGACCCAATGAATTCACTATAGAGAAAGGGTTGCGACATTCAATCAACTGAGCTCCGAGCTCCGGGTCGAAACTATGAATAATGTAAAGTTTAAAGCACGGTTTTTTAGGCACCTTCAAATTAATAGAGGGACGCGGACAGGACAAAAGCGGTGGTGAAGGAGCGAGGATTTCCTGAAGACAATGGTAGTAATCAAGCCGGCACGGGCGTGATTACCGCGCCAGCCGTGCCCCCCGAGCCCCGCCCGACCTGCTACACAATTTATAAGCTTACGACAAACAAGCTTGTACTGCCATACCACCGAATACGCTGATTAAAACGCATTGAAAGTCAAACCGAACGTTCGAGCGTTTGTGTGGTTCTCGTAGAATTGCGTCAAATAAACACTCGAATTAAGCCGAGTTTGAGAAATATATTCTACACTCGTACGCGACGAAATTCAAGGTCCGGAATTAATTTGCAAAATGCAACTAAGAAACAAGAACGTGACTAAGATATCGTATTATTTCGAGACACTAACAAAATTGAGAGTGTCCTTCCTATCCGCCGCCAACATGAAACGCATCGTGTAAAAGATCCAATACACGGACCAAATTCAATTTGCAAATCTTCCCCGGCGGCAAAGATAGAACCAATTTACACAATCGTCTAAGCGAATTACGTCATTCGGCTGCCGAATATCGTAACGAGAGAAAAAAGGCACCAAGGCCAATGGTCGGTGCAGTCCGTTCACTTGCGATCTCGACCGGTTGGGATGGCAATACATAAACAGTGCGAGCGTGGATCATGTCCGTACGCGCCGTGAGCTCAGTGCGCGCCAAAAGTCAAGGTGAACCGGTGCTGATTACTGTGATTGCTCTGTAACAAGCACCGACGCCGGCCGCCGTCGCCGCGCAGTTGCTCCGGGCGCTCGAGTGCATCCTGCGTCGCGCTGCCTAGCTTTCATCGCCGTACCCCGGCGTGCAATCGATACGTCAATTAGTCATAGACACGTGGTGGTTCGCATAGAAATAATGACTGACGATTCGATCGGCTTACACGTACTCAAACGAGGTCGGTGAAACTGGGCGTCGTTATACAATTTTCTTTATAGTAAGCAGACAGCTGCCTGCGGAGCTAAGTTTTCACAACAATAAAGTGTGAGTAAACAATCAGCCGACCGCACTACAGCGAATGCAATCAAAGTGGTGGTGAACCACACGCGTACGCGTTCTTTGCTCATTTTCCGAATTAGGGAAGCGTTTCTACACGTGCATGCATATTGTGCGTGTAATAACGTTCACGTCAGCCGCAGCCCATAATGCTGAAGTACATAGTACTTTTCTAGGTTAAGTATCATCTCGAAAGTTGACTGCGCATACTAAGAGACAAGTAGACAAATAAGGAAATAATAATGAAAACATACTGGAGTCCATGCTAGGAGTGGATGAATTTAACGATAAAAATAAACAACCGGAGCCGGAGTTTTAGAAAGTGGAAGATTATTATGTTGATATACAAGTAGACGCGAGTCGTGTGCGGCTCACAAACTCACAGTATGCTCGAGCCAAAATCCATATTCATGTAAATATCGTGTGTTTTTGTTTACGTTGATCCAGAGAACGTGCGGCGGGTATGAGGCAGGCACCAAGCTCACGACCACGCCGCATGTTAACTCAGTGACGGCCTACGATACGTAAACAGTATACTCTGTCCAATTATCTGAAACGTTGGATGTATATCGCCGGGACCCATGACATGCCACCTCGCTCGTGCCCTGCCCGCCTGAAAGCCCTAAGCGCTCGCTCTCCGCGCTTTCTCTCCTACGTTAAGGCCATGCGACAAAGATAAACCAAATTATCTGTGTCTGTAATATAATTAAAATGAAAATAAACGTACATATTACATACATAAAGGTCCGCCATACTTGTTGTCCTAAGATAGTGCAGGGTACGGCCGTTATCGCACACGCCTACGCGACATAATTTACTCTTATTATTGTACTAAATTACTCATTTTACTACAAGTCGTATCTGCGGAGATAGAGGTACGGGCCATGTAATATGATCGCGCAGTATACATATTTGCAGCTAACATTATTTTGAGCTGGATGCAGGATAGTTAATTAATGCATTGAATATTTACCAATTGTGTACAATTCGTGTAATCAAAAGGTACTATTACACAAAGCCAGCTTTTGGCTTTGTTTTGGTTGTGTTTATTGGTGAACTTTGGATCACGGTAGAGCGAACGTTCGCGCGTTTGATGATAAACGGAACATCCATGTTCGCGAGCAGAGGTTCGTTGGGTCGGCACGAACGAATCTTAAACTTGTTCGCGTATATAATACTATAAAGCAAACAGTATTTCAATATTGAACTAAAATATAATTGGAAATTTACGTTATGAAAGCATGGATATATTGAAAAATATTTTCTTTGTACGAATTTTATATTGAACATTACACAGATAATGGAAAATAGTTCCTTGTGCGCACAAAGGAGAGGCTACTCTTTATTAAACTTTACATACGATATATCGGAGCATTTCAATTTCAATTTTCGACAAAGTTATTTGTTCTTTCAATATAAAGTTGTATAATACGTGACGAGGTAAACTGTTGTGAAACAGAAGTAATGGGTGACCCAGTTTTTACATAAAACCCGAGGAAAAGAAAAATATGAAATAAAATAACACGAAGATGAACAATTTTCTTCTAAACTAAGATGTTAGGTAGCTTACACGTGTGATTACATAATATAGAACAGTTGTAATAAATCCTCAGTAAGCTGCTTTACTTTGATGGACCAAACGGTAATAGAAACGCAACAAAATAATAAGGTAATAAATAGAACAAAATAAACGATTTTAGTAACAAAGAACGGAAATATTGGGCCAAACGTTTGTCATAAACCAATCACCAACGACACGTCAATTCCGTGACCGCCTACCAACAATTACTCTTGATAAATATATGAAAAATCTTCATTGGAAATAACAATAACATTCTTATGATTCGTAGCTATAAAGAGGTTCTATTTATGAGGCAGCGTGGTGATTTCTGTAATATAAAAAAAAAACTTTGTCCGGATACAATATAAAAAATATTGTTAGTTGAGTAGGCATTTATTTTATAGGCCTATCGTGAGTTTATTCGCTCTGCATCGCTGTAAGAACTGGCGCACATTCGACGGAAATGTCTTATGACTTTTTTTGGTGGCGCGAGCTACTTCCATTATTTTCCTTTTGAAATTCTTGGTAGAAGGGGCAGTGCGCCGGTTATTTATTAAACCGCTATTCGTTTTTCCCTAGCTAAAGAAAGCTTTTATCTTTTTGACTAGCTTTCTATCAGTCATAAAGGTTAAGGATAAAATTATACTCCTTACGTCAAATATTCGAAAATGTGCGCCGGAGCTTAAACGTTGTAGTAAATAGGAAAAGTAAATTTTATTGCTGCGACACACACAATGGTGTTTGTTTCAAATAAACAAGTTATCACAAATGAGTTAGCACTTAACTTTATACGGACTATTATTCCCGGATTTGAATCGACAATTTAGTAAAAAATGCTCAACATTTTTACTGTACTGTGCCATTAAAATGTTTGGTTATAGTAAAATAAGTCACGGCACTATATACACAAAGGTACAGAAAGTTCTATCCCAAAATTGTACAATACGATTCCGTGAATTCGGACGTGAAATGTAAAATTGTATCCATTTCAAAAGCTCTCATTGGACAAGTTCGAAAATGGGATGAGTATACATACAAGAAGAGACTCAAGGTTATAAAAAATATATGTTCTGTACCATCGCAGATATACACGTATAATTACACAAACCTTAGTTCCCGAGCGAGTCCCAACCGTACACTCGTCAACAAAACTTTTAATATTTCAACATTTATTTGTCTAAATTATCTTTGTGTAATGAGCACCGAACGTGCTTCGACTAGGACGAACTAAAATTTCTTTCAAAACGTGATTTTCATGGTAAAGCGTAATAATTACAGCTCCAGAGATTATTAACCTTTTTACGTGAATCATTTTGTGAAGATTGAATAGTTTTTTCTGACAATTTTTTTTGCCTACCAGCCTACCGTTTCAATTGATTAAGTACAAAATGGAGCAAAGAAGCCAAATTATATAGAAAAAAAAGTTTCACAGCCTGCGAGACGAAAGAATTTGACAAAAAAAAAATAGGTATACTAAATATTGTCGACTATGTTTCCATCCAAGGACAATTTACATTAAAAGGGAAGCAATGAGTGTATTGGGCTCGACTGAGAGACGTACAGCATCTCTTACAGAAAATCGTGTGAAAGTACCTCTCCATCACAAAATATCTGCGTGAAAGTACTACCAAGTACCACTCTGTTACAGACATAACAGAACTGTTCCTTACGATCAGTGATACTGAGAGCCATGGAGGGCCAATTCTCCATTCCGTTATACTGCTGTTGTAAGCCTCTACTAGGTAAAAGCTACAGTAACCTCGTGGGCCGTACGCCTGTTTGCTATCTAACAAAAATATTAAAAAACTAAAATTATACCTGTTTGGTCGAGTGTACATACAAGGTATCAAGTATAGGTAAGCCCATTTTTGTTAGTTTCGGAGTCCTAGCAAAGTAAGGTTGAATAGCCCGCGTGGGTGGCCGTGGGCGATCGCTTTCCAATATTCGGGGATAGGTAGTATGTGCCACGTGTGCTACGATCCTTATGCTGGCACCACACATGGCTTATTTGTACAAATATTCACAGTACAGTGTATCGTAAAAGTCGACTAATGATAAAACAAAGGACGACCAGCAGTGATCAACACCCAAACTGCTTCTGGTAGGTTTTGGTCGGTGGTTAATCACCCTACGAGTAATAAATAATGCTCGGTGAAACCTATCTGGGGGACAGATCTAGACGATACCATCCAACTTCTGTCCTCCTGTTCTAAAGGCAGATGAGTTCCATAGTAGGTCTCAACTCTGCTTACCATCAGAATATGGGTTCGTAAGTCCTTTAATATAAAATAATTTTTAAGCGGTGACTTCGCATACACACAAAGTTGATTTCGCAATGTTTCAATAACATGAACATTTGTACAATTATGCCATGTGTAGTGCCAGCATTATAGTTACAAGTACTTCACTAGTTCTACGAAACTGACCTATAGGTACAGGACGATTTATTAAATGTTTCAGTCAGATTTGTGATAAACAACACTATTTCTAGCTATCTCAAGATCTAAAGGTCAAGAAAGATGATATTAATTATCGTTTAGACTAATAAATACCTCGATAGTCATAACAATACAATATCATGTCACAAAAAAGAAAGGCGACTATGTTTTGCTTCAAAAAGTATTGTATTACAAATAAACCTTTTTAATGAGCAGAAGGCTCGTATTTCATATTACTGTTATTGCTAGCCTGAATCATTTCTGCGTTGGGCAAAAATCTTTCTTAATAATTTCCATGATTTTCTCTATAGCTATTGAGAACCATGTTACTGTTACTGTGAGCCCATTCCCACAGCTGGGCAAAGACCTCTCCCCTGATTGACACGTCGACGAATTGGACAAAACAAATAGCGTCTGGACCACACTGGTTCTGGATCGAAAGACGTGAACCATGTATTTCGTTAATATTATCGTCTAGCTCTAGCGCCTATATAGAGGTGCGGTGGTCTGCTGCATCACCATCTTGCAGTATCTGTACTCCTAGTATTAATTAGCTGACACAGGTATTTTACGTCTAACTAAATCTTATCGGTATTCGTGTAGTTTGCTAACTTGTACTGCTTCAGACCTCTGAAGGAAAACGAGATAGCAAATCATGTGAAGCTTCACTTGATGGGGAATTGGGATTACGGCTCAGTTATAACTATGCTAATATAAATAAATAAATACATTTTAAATGCGTTATCTATCTATTTGTTATTTCATCACTCAACCACTAAAATGATCGAAATCAAATTTGTCAAAAAGATAGCCTGGGACTTGGAGAAGGGCATAGTCTACATTAATTCCTGAAAAATGCGAATGAAATCGCGAGCAGAAGTTAGTTTCATATATAAAGATGCATGCTAGAAGCAACAAGTTTATTTAGTTAAGCGTGAGATAGCAATTTCTCTTAGTATTTTTCTAATGATTACGTACAGTACAAATAGACTTCAACAAAAAGTCAAGACAACCGTATAGAATCTTTAAACACACAATGACTGCACATTAAATGACAAATTACCAGTAAAGACATCATCCATGAGCACTATGCGCAGTCGTAACTGAAGGGGGTGGATTTTGTTGTCATACGTTTACGAAAATTTAAAAAGCGAACACGAAACGTTTCTAGTAGTTCTGATTTGAATAACAAATGGTTCTCGCCACTCGAATTTTAATTTCTACCGATAGAAAGTGTCAGATAAATGTCAAACACAATAACAATAGGATATAATAAGTTGTGTCATATAAATAAAGCCTATATTAAACGATACGATCAGCATAGTGGTTAAGCAATTCGCCTTCTACGCTTGGTGTCGTAAAAGTCAATGACGAAATACAAAATTAAAAAAAAAAACCTTAAGCACTACTGGGGTAGTCGGTCGTGTTTAAGGTTTTTTTTAAAATTTTTGTAACTACGAAATTCATGTGTAAGTAACAATAAAAATGTTTCGTATGCGAAATTGAAAGGCATCGATGAAATTAAGAATCGATTCCCGTACGAAAACGTTTCGTACCACGTCGAACTACGTACAGAAGTTTCGGTCTACCCCCATGAGAAACATCGTAAGTTTACACATAAAATACATTTTTACGAACACATTACGCTATCTTATCAAGCCATTGGTTAAATTTGCATTAAATTTTACCGCACAATGTGTTTTAAGGGCGTCGGCATACAAATTATGACGTTACATATAAAAATGTATGCAAACGATGTCATTTGTACGTATGTTGTGTAAGTTTTATGTGCTTATGTTAAGTGGTCCCTGAGGGTATATTCTAATGGTTTTGGATAACGATTGTTGAGAAAGCATGTTGAGGGTTGCCGTGTAAAAAAAACGCAAAAACTAATGTAAAAGCTGGACGCAAGTGTATTGTAGAGACCTTTAAGATGTTTATTAAAGAAATAAAAAAAAAATAGAGGGCTGACTGAAAATATCCTAAATTGCGGACCCCATTATGAGCCCGAACTTTACATTATAAAATTACTATTTAAAAAACAAAAGAATACAAAAAGCAGAATATTAAATAACTTACAATTAAACAAAAATAAAAATCGCCACTGCCCGAAGATATTTAAATCTATACTACAGATATCATTACATTACTAACTTATTTAATATTTCTATGATTACTAATAACCACATGCAAATAAAAAATGGTACAAATGCTAGGCAGAAGAAGTCTACAACGATTAATGTGGGGCTTATTTAGGGTTGCCATCTTTAAAAAAACCAATCACCACTCAATACAAATTTAAAGCACAAGCTGGCGAATGCCATAGTTAAGGAAACATTTTTTTTTAAATATTTATCTGTGTTAGTTTTTAAGAAAAAGTCAAAGAAGCTTGATAATAAAGAGGCAGATAAGTTTAGCAATTGGATAGTGAGGATGATGTCATTATCACACCAAGTCATCTTCAAAACTACTTTTCATTTGCCAAAGGTACAACCAGCAAATAGTAAGAATAAAACGCAAAAAGCACTTATTTTAACATGTTTATCTATTTTAGTAGAAGAAATGCAAATTGCAGCGACAAACAGATAATCTAGGCATGTTTATGTTAGTAATATCGTTTGCATTTTCTATGCAACGCTATGACAGGATTGTAAACATAGCGACACGGTTGTATTACAAGGGTTAGTCAGACCTAGAGCGTACATAGTGAAGCGGGGGGTTATTTATTTATTTTTTGTAGTAAAAAATGCGACGACTGATTTCAATTGTTTTAGAAAACCAAGTAAACAACCCAGATGAGGGAATATCCAAAAAATATTTCTACGGCTACAACCGTAGGTTAAAAGCCCGACTTAACCCGTATGTAGGAACACAAACATCGAACACGAAAATTTGTTTTTTTTTTATGATGGAAGATTATTCGATGTTCATTAATGGTTATTAGCACTGATAGCCCAGTAGTATGACCGTCGACTGATAAGTCAGAAGTCTTGAGTTCGATCCCAAGGCGCGCTCCTCTGACTTTTCGTAAGTTATGTGCGTATTATAAACTGTCAGTTGCCAAAACGGTGAGGGAAAACATCGTGATGAAACCAGCACACCAGAGACATTTTTCAATGGTGTGTAAATCCGTGTTAGAGGTCTTCGGGCGGTCTAAACTCTGACACCAGGTTGTTCATCAACCATACGGTAAGAAGAAGAAGAATGGTTAATAGTACGCACATGCAGACATGGTGTTTGATATTCGTGTTTGCGAATTTTTTGTTCATTTCGATTTTAAAGCTAGAAAACATACCGATAAATCCAGTCTTTGATAAAAAACTGCATTAAAATCAAAATTATAATTAATGTTCATTAAAATTGCATTTTAGTTGAGGAAAAAGTTATCTGCTGACCGCTGTTCTGTAGTAATTAAATCATGAACTCTATCATCGTATTTAAATTGAATATAGGGAAAATGTAAATATACTGTTCAGGAAATAATATTAAATACTAAAATGTATTTTGTGATTTCCTTATTTCAGAACTGTAGAAAGATGCTCAATTGCGACAAGCCTCTTAAAATAACGAACTATATTTTGACTAAAATGTCCGTAGTCTATAATAGTTTACCTGAGTGTACATTAATTTATAAAACTATATAAAACTACTTATATTCTTTTATAACACTGGTCAACACTGGTTTTGCCACACGAACTTTGATAGCTAATTTTGTTTTATCAATCTACCCTCATTATTAAATCACAGTTGCCGTATGTCAATTAGCCTCATATTTGTTGTGATACGGTAATACTCATAACTAGTACTACGGCAGTAAATTAACAGAAACGCTTACAAGTAAATCGTTATAAAAATATTTGTCGTTGAATTTGAACACCTTTTTGTGATATATTAACCCTGTGAACATGTCGAGGAAGTGTAATAATGATCCTAACTCTTTTTGTTATGTATGCGGAGAACTTGCATTCAAAAAACAACGACGAAATTTTACGAATCTTGTGTTGGAGTGTTATCACCAATGTTTTGGTTTTTCTGTCGCCCATCAAGACAAATCCTGGGCCCCTCATGTCTGTTGCATAACGTGTGTGAAAAATTTAACTGACTGGAAGAAAGGTGCACGACCTATGCCGTTTGCTGTACCCATGATATGGAAAGAACAGCGAGATCACGTTTCAGATTGCTATTTTTGTCTCACTGACATAAAAGGTATAAATTACAAGAAAAAAAACACAGTTATTTACCCTAACTTATCTTCGGCTATGAGACCAGTCTCTCATTGTAAAAAATTGCCAGAACTAATACCAGTTGCAACTACGTCTGTTCAGAACGACAATTCACAACCGTCTACTTCAAGTCTATGTGTTGACGAGGAAGATGACTTTGAGTTTGAAGGAATTGTAAAGGAGCCACATTTGATAACTCAAGGAGAACTAAATGATTTGGTTCGAGATTTAAATTTGTCAAAAAAGCAGTCAGAACTATTAGGATCTCGTCTAAAAGAATGGAATTTGCTACATCATAATACAAAAGTTAGCTATTTTCGAAACCGTGATCAACACTTTAGAATGTATTTTTCTCAGGAAGGAGATTTGGTGTTTTGCAATAATATACATGAGATTATGAAAATATTGGACATAGATTTTGATCTCTCTCAGTGGCGCTTATTCATTGATTCTTCGAAAGCAAGTCTAAAAGCAGTTTTATTGCATAATGGAAATATGCTTCCGTCTGTACCTGTGGCCCATGCTGCAAATATGAAAGAAACCTATGAAAATATGAAACTTTTACTTGAAAAAATAAATTACAGTACATATTCCTTCAAAATCTGCGGTGATCTTAAAGTTGTTGCACTATTACTTGGACTTCAGCTGGGTTATACAAAGTTTTGCTGCTTTTTATGTGAATGGGATAGCCGAGACAGAACTAATCACTATACAGGGTGGCCCGTTTATAGTGGTCCAAAAATTTTATTTACATCTAGGACATCCCTATGATTAATCTAAACGCAACATATGTTCCGCGAAAATCAGTAGTTTAGAAGTTATGATTTTTTAAATTTAATTTCTGAAAATTTCTACTTTAGTCATGTAAACCTCTTTAGATTGAAAGTGATCGCACTAAATCGAATCAAATTTGGTGTGTAAGTACTATAGACATGTAGCAAGCAAGCAATGAGCTATTTTTAAGGTTAACCTTAAATCGTAACATGGTTTTAGACCTTTCGGTGAATTATTTGTAATTTTCGATTGATTAAGCACATTTTTCAAAAAATTCTAAAGGCAAAAAAATGTACTACACGAATTTTGCTTATGGTTGTAAAAACTACCTTGAAGTGTGAGGATAACATAAATAAAAAAATACTGCGGTGTAACTACAGTAAGTTCTTCAGAAATGAACATTGTATGCACTAGGTCATTAAAAACTTAAAATTTTAATTTTTGCCTAAAACATCATTTGAATAAATCTAACATTATTATGAAAATAAAAACACTGGAATTAATTAAATAAAGGATATTTATTTAAAATAACAACCCACTATGACAAAATAAACGCTATTACAATAAGTTTTCGGAATGTCTGTCTCTATTTTCAATGCATAAACATTAAACAGCAACGTCGCAAAAAAAAACCTTTTATGCCTGTTGAAAAGCTGTCTATTTGGTTTCGTCGTGATAGCCTAGTGGTGGTGACCGTTGACAGACAAATCAGAGGTCTCGGGTTTGAACCTCTGACTTTTCGTAAGGTCTGTGCGTTTTATAAATTAATTATCACTCTCCGTGCCTCGGATAGCACGTTAAGCTGTTGGCCCCGGCTGTCAATTGTAGATCTTTGACAATCGTTACGGGTAGTCAGAAGCCCAAAAGTCTGACAACCATTGAACCAGTCTTACCAAGGGGTATCGTGTAACCCAGTATCTGGGTTGTGGAGGTCTGATAGGCAGTCGCTCCATGTAAAATACTAGTATTCAGCTGCACCCGGTAAGACTGGAAGCCGACCTCAACATAGTTGGGAAAAGGCTAGGCAGATGAAGATGATGGCCGAATTACAACAGGCTTTCAACAGGCTTAAAAAGATTTGCGATGAAAATAGAGGCAGACATTTCGAAAAATTATTGTAATAGCGTTTATTTTGTCATTGTGGGTTGTTATTTTAAGTAAATATCCTTTATTTAACTAATTCCAGTATTTTTATTTTCATAATAAAGTTGGATTTATTCAAATGATGTTTTAGGCAAAAATTAAAATTTTAAGTTTTTAATGACCTAGTGCAGGGCTGTCCAAACTATACACCTTCGCGGGCTAATTAAATTTCATACAAAAGCTGGAGGGCCAGAAAAATATTTTCAGTTGCAAGACTGAAGATAAATAATTATACCAAGTATTGAGTACATGTTTTGACAACGAATAATATTATCCAAACTATTTGTGTCCAAAACTATTTTTAGATTAAAATGTGTGTCGCGGGCCGCATGAAAACAAGCCGCGGGCCGCATGCGGCCCGCGGGCCTTGGTTTGGACAGCCCTGACCTAGTGCATTCAATGTTCATTTCTGAAGAACTTACTGTAGTTACACCGCAGTATTTTTTTATTTATGTTATCCTCACACTTCAAGGTAGTTTTTATAAGCATAAGCAAAATTCGTGTAGTACATTTTTTTGTATTTAGAATTTTTGGAAAAATGTGCTTAATCAATCGAAAATTACAAATAATTCACCGAAAGATCTAAAACCATGTTACGATTTAAGGTTAACCTTAAAAATAGCTCATTGCTTGCTTGCTACATGTCTATAGTACTTACACACCAAATTTGATTCGATTTAGTGCGATCACTTTCAATCTAAAGAGGTTTACATGACTAAAGTAGAAATTTTCAGAAATTAAATTTAAAAAATCATAACTTCTAAACTACTGATTTTCGCGGAACATATGTTGCGTTTAGATTAATCATAGGGATGTCCTAGATGTAAAAAAAATTTTTGGACCACTATAAATGGGCCACCCTATATAAAAAAAACATGGCCTACGCGTGCATCGTTAGTTCCTGGGCAAAAAAACGTAAAGTATTTACCCCTTGTACAGCCAAATAATGTGCTTCTACCACCATTGCATATCAAATTAGGATTAATAAAAAATTTTGTGAAGGCAATGGATCGCAATGGGAGTGGATTTTTGTATCTAAAAGAAAAGTTCCCTAAAATAAGTGATGCAAAGATAAAAGAGGGTATTTTTGTTGGCCCTCAAATTAGGGAGTTAATAAAAGATTCAAGTTTTGAAGAAAAATTAAGCGATTTAGAAAAATCTGCATGGAAGGCTTTTAAAAATGTTGTTGCAAATTTTTTGGGTAACCACAAGAGTGACAGCTATAGAGAGTTGGTTAGCGAGCTATTATTGTCGTATCAAGCATTGGGTTGCAACATGTCACTTAAGATCCATTTTTTAGACTCGCACCTGGATTTTTTTCCTGACAATTTAGGGGCTGTCAGTGACGAGCACGGCGAGAGGTTCCATCAGGACATTTCTAAGATGGAAAAGCGGTACCAGGGAAAATGGAGCCCAAATATGTTAGCAGATTACTGTTGGACAATTAAAAGGGACCAACCAGAAGCTAAATATTCTAGAAAATCTTAGATTATTAAGTCATTTATAAAAAAAAATAACTTTTGATTTACGAGATCTGTATTTTTTCTTAATATTTTAAATTACTCAATACAATAAAATCTTTGTCTAAAAAAAATTTTTAAAGGTTTATTTTTTTCTTACAATCACCAATTAAAGTAAAAATATCAAAAAAGTCCGTGTGGCACGACAAAGTTAAAATTTTGTTGACCAGTGTAATCATTGAAAATCTTGTGCGAGCGAAAGTACGAGTGCACACCATAAGTATAGACGTTTTACTAAAACATGCTAATTTAACTTTTAAGTTCATAATCGCAAAAATGTAAATTACTTGAAAAAAAATGTTAGTTATGATGTATTGACACTTCATCGTCGATAAGCCTGTCCTCGATGTATAAGCCATTGTCCTGTTTTCAGTCAGTAAATGAATGGTCACATTACATATGTGGGCTGTCACTGTCAGATTGATATGCCCTTATTGTATGACCTAGCGACTATTGAACGTACCCATTCCACAACAATAATGATGGTGAGGCGTCTAATATTTTTATTTTTTTAATTTACTTTTTAACCCCTAACGCAAAACGAGAGGTGTTATAAGTTTGACGTGTCTATGTGCCTGTAGCATCGTAGTTTCTAAACGAATGGACCAATTTTTATTTAGTTTTTTTTTATTATTATTTGAAAGATTTAGGTTAGAGCGTCGGCACGGAACGCCGAAGATCGTGGGTTCGAATCCCATCCGTATCAGTTGTTTTTTCAAATTTCTTATTAAATATTTATTTTTGAAAGATATTAGGAGATAACGACCGCGCGAGAAACACCTATACAACGACCTGGAGATGAACACATACAATTTCACGCGAGGAGCTAGTTAATTAAGTCAATTCTACATTAGTCAGATTTACTAATAACAAAAGTCATTATAAATAGAAAAAAAATCTGTAAATTTTTTTACCTACATTATTTTATACAACAACAACATACACAAGTGGCAGACAGAGCGGCGATAGATATGAATCATATAGCATAGCAACTGCAAACGTCACATGCTAGTAATTGCGAATAATTCATACATTGTAAACAGTTACGATAGCAGACCTACACAGCAAGTTGCTCAGGTAGATGTAAATTATATTTTATTTGTAAAATAAAATATATCAATACAAGACTCGAACAAAGTAAGTCCAGCCACACAGCGGAGAACAGAGCGACGATAGATAACAATCAGATAGCATAGCAACTGCGAACATCACATGCTAGTAATTGCGACTAACTACATTGTGAACAAGTTACGTGAGCAGCTATTAGATGCATAGGTAGATTTTTTTAAATTGACGAAACTGATGTCTCAGATTCAAACTTTTAGAGTCACAATGGATAATTTTCGGTTAATATAAATTATGTTTATATTTGTAAAAAAGTAGGTAAGTGTACTCACACGCAACGGCAGACTGAGCGGCGATAGATAACGATCTGATAGCATAGCAATTGGGAACGTCAACTATTAAGTATAGGTACATATGTTATCACCTAATATATGTTAAAAAAAAAACAAGATGTGAAAAATATACTTAAATTCTGGACGGGGTAATTGTTATGTACACATGACGTCATCTACTTGAAGTGCCTCTGTCTAACAAAAAAAAACAAAACATTTTACATTTGAATTTTTTTGGATTATTTATTTTTCTTTTCTTGTAGATTATTTTATTTTTTTGAGAAGGTTTAGGTAATCGTTCTAAAACATCATCATCCCAATAGCAATTCACTCACTGTGAAAAGAGTTGCGTGAGCAGATCTACATAGCTAATAGTTGTTCAGGTAGATTTGAAATACACTAGCTACCGCCCGCGTGGTATAAATTTAAATAAATAAAGCGTCTGTAAGTTATTTCTAATGTCAAATTGAAATCAAACCGTAACTTGCGTAATTTGGTAGTAGGTACCTATTTACTTGACCTTACTATAAAAGAGTTGTCCTGAACTGGTTTTTTATTCGACCCATATTCTAACCAGCATGTGTTCAATATATTTGGATAGAGGCTCTTAAAACTAGTATTTTGACATAAAATATTTAATTTTATAGGCACTGATTTAAAGAGGCAGTTGTAAATAGCGGTTTTGGTTAGTTAAAAATTATAAATGGCACGTTTAATAACTAGTTCAGCAGTTCAAACTAAGCAGTAAAGTAAACAAAAATGAGTAATAAAAAATAATGAAATGGATCAGTCAATATATAATTGAGTAGGAAAATAATTAAATGGGCGGTAAAAATGATTAAATGAGCGGTTACGTGTGAGCAGTAATAAATCGGAATTTGTCGGTAAGATATCGCATTCTAAGCAATTCTATAAACAATTAGGTGTTAAAGTAGGTAGTAAACGATCATTTTGGTAAGCTATAAAATTTATTTTATTTGCTAATTAATTTTATTCGTATGACCTTATGCTTTATATCATATAATCGACGGAGCCCCGCTTCGCGGGGCTCCTACTTCTGGGTGGTTTTTAAAAAAAATAACCACGAAGGGGAAGGCGAGGTCTATTCGCTCGCTTCGCTCGCTCACACGACCCCGCCATCCCCTTCTAACCTAACCTATCCAAGTCGGGGTGCCCTAAAGTCCATACACAGAATCGTAAACTGCCGAACTATTTATCGAACTGCTCATTCCATCATTTTTACCGCTCATTCAGTTATTGGACTACTCAATTATTTTTAGAATTGACATTGTATGATAAAATAACCGGCTAATTATTTTTTTATTACTGTCCATGTTTTACTGTCGCAATAATTAATCAACCGCCATTAAATTAAATAACTGCTCAAAATGTTTTTCAACTGATCATAATAACATCTCGAATGTTTAAATAACAGCTTAAAAAATTAGTTCCCAATTTTATATCCCTCCAATTTTGAGAAAATTACTTTCTATTTATCGTACATTTCTGGAGAGACTACGAACAAGCCCGTCTAAATATTTAAGTAAATGGAGGGGTATAAAATTATTTTTTCAGCGGTTACAGGTTACACATACACATATTTTTGTGGCTTTTGGCATCAGCTAGTTTCATGCTGGTTACAATTTTCTCAGAATAAAAAACCAACGTCCATACAAAAGCGGACAAGTCCTTTCTTTAAGTGGAATTCGGGTAGTAAAAAAGTTAATGCTACCAAATTAAGATGGTCACGGAATTGACCTTATTTACTATTTACGTATACTTATTTGTTTAACCTGCTTTCATTTCACGAATAACTTTCAAAATCAGACTGTAAATTACAAAATTGCATTATTAATGACATCGGCTACACCATGTATGGTATTTCTTATTCCTATGAACATAAAATTATCCATTGTTGCTCCGTCGTATTGTTCGCTAATTACATAATGGTAGCTAGTATTATATACTTAGTTTTTTAGGTTTATATTCAAGGCCTGGCTAATAATGTGTGGTTTAGATTTAATCTACGTTTGTCTAGTTTCATTGTAAAGAGCAAGAAAGAATCGAATTAAATAAACCTTTTTTTAAGTATAGATTTTACAGGTTTTTTATATAGTGTGTTACTGATAAGGTACCTCTGTTCTTGATCCTAAATAATAGCTAGTTGTTATTTAAATCTTAATATACAGGGTGTTGCTTTTAAGGCCTGCCAAATTTTAGAAGGTAAAAAGGTCCATGAAACTGAATAAGTTTCCCTAAGGAAAATAGGTAGGTCGAAACCTGAAAACAGAAATTTAACTTCCCATACAAAAGTGAGTCACGTGACCAGTCATTTCAGTCTCATCAGTACCAGTTGTATTTTTCTTCAAATTTTCTTATTACATAATGATATTTACATGTGCTATAACGTAAAAAAATCACAAAAATATCATAATTATTTGTTTAAGCTTCTATGTTTTCGCAAACCTTTAACCGTTCAACCCACAAAGTTGAATTTTAAATGTTTTAGAAATCACTAAGGGGATAAACTGTATATTAGTTTTTGGAAAAAAAACATGCAGGGAAAATGAGAAATTCACGCAGATGAAGTCGCGGTCGAAGCTTACACATAATTTAAAAACATTGATTTTATCATCACAGGTGAACATTTTTAGATCTGTTATAAACCCTACAAAATACCATAAATAACACTCTCAGAGCAATGATAATCAGAAATATGGCTCCCGATTACATCTAAACTCCGTTCCGTCTGTTATGTCAAAACGTTAATGGAAAAACATATTTCTTAAACTCTCCCGAGTAACCATGGAACTTTAGAAAATGTCTTCTATAATACGGTTACGGTTAAATTAAAATAATGGACTTCAATTTATTTGCCGACGTTACTGAAGCTTATTAGGTAACGCCGTTAGCAACTAGTTACTTTTACTAAATAAGAAGAACGCTAACTCCTACCTACTCCGTAGAATTGTTTCGATGGTATTTAAAAGTAATTAATATTTCATCTGAATTCTTAGAGAAAAACATTTCAACACCGTTTTCTTTTACTTTTAATATTTGTTGAGCTCTTCGGTAATTTTGGGTTGTTATTAGCTTTTTAAATATTCTGTGGTTGGTACCTACTATTCTTCAGTTAATTTAAAAGCGACTTTTAAAAAAACAGCACTAAACCCTAAATACCCGAGAGCAGGAACCAAGCTAATATTGTGCCAACTCAAAGTTTAAAATATGCAACACATCCGACTATTTCGACATGATTTTTGAATTATTGAATGTAAGTACGATACAAACGCAAAATACCTACTTGCTCTTGCATAAATTAAATTTATTGATGATTGCCATTATTGAGAAACCTTTCTTTAAGCGACAAATGTAATAGGTACTTAATTGTAACATTTACAGTGGATCTGAGCGTTTTATAGTTTCAATATTCATCGGGAATACAGAATTTTCCAGCAAAATAAACAAGGGCTGAGATACGACCGTGTTTTCGCTGATCTATCATGTCTTATCAGGCAAAACACTTGGCCCAAAAACACAACTCTGCAAAAGACAAACAGCAATCCAACATAGGAGCATAGCGAGCCCATAAAACGACGAGATAGAAGACTCTACAACTGTCGTTAAATTTGGCACCATGATGAACAATATAGTGGAAGCGGCAATTTCAACGCGACATCTACGCAAGTCAAGTTTCATGACGCCAGGATTTCGAGACGCGAGCCTACTTAGATGCCATCGTAAGCCCGGCTTTAGATTTTATCGCTCCACATTTTTGAGGTTTCTGGAAGCTGTGGCAGCGAGGGGTTAGGTCGAACAGTATATTAATTTTTTAATTGCTTTAGAGGTTTAGTTGACTAAATGGCGTTTAGATATCTGCTAGTGACCTCGTCCGCTGTGATTGTTTCTTTTAAGGCGATGCTTCAACAAAGTATTATTTATTTATGCTTTGATCAAGGCGGTGTTATGCGAATTATTTATTATATTGCGATTCTTATGTGAAAATCAATGATTTATGAAAATAAACACTCGGACGTTTCCAACAGGCTTTCATCACTCGCTTTTAAATCATGTCTAAAATTGTTCAAGGTTTTGTTTACTATGAGCACAAAATTCGATGCAATCAATCAGTCATCGTACTTTTTATACTCTTGGTGGTCTAAATGCATTGAATATAAGAAGATTTAGTAGACGTCTTGAAAATAAAGAAGCGGTTGCAATTCCTTGGGTATCTAAGTGTATTACGGTAATAAATTTTAACGAGATTAAGAAATAAAACGCGCTCTTTGGATGTCAAACTCGAATTTCAAGCAGATAAATCTGGACAGTCATATTTTAAACAGTCAGTAAAATTTTATAATCCTTTTGATTTAGATTAAAGTAGACAATTTGTACATTGCCTAATTGCCTGTATTTCTTGATAACTATAACTACATTACACCAGTAACAAACTAACATACACATAACACAGATGACCCTGATGCAATTTATTGAATAACAAATGTTGCCGTTCCAAGTATGATATCCTGAAGGATCCAATAACTCACAAAAAAAAATTGTAGTCAGTAGTGTCGGTTTTTTCGGCTTACCTCTGAGAAAAACTGACCTTTCGGCATTGCTAAAATAATAAATAATGAATATGTTTCAGGATATAAAAAAAAAACATAATTAACAAGGAAAATAATCATAATTCTGTAGTTACTTTTCTGCCTACCCCCATGAGAAAAAGGCGTGAACTTAGTATGTAGGTGGTATCAAGGAAAAGTTTAACTTTAAATGAAAGTATTTACAGGGACTTACGGGGACTATAGATTGAATAGGAGAGCACAAGGAGCTTTTTCGATAGAGAACCAATTCTGACATTTAAAACCAAAACATACCTACAGGAAAATTACACAGATATAATAACGACATCCGACACAATGATGATGTCACGTTTTCACTGACTAATCACATTCGGTCAGATTGAAGGCTATATTTAATAACATGACTTATAATGGTACAATCAAATGTAGGTCGCATAGGAATAAGATTCGATTTACTGGCTACTAGTAGGTACGATATTTTGCGCAGTTATTGTTTGTATGGAAATTATTTGCATGTGTTTAAATGCATATTGCGTCGATTTAATAGTGAATATGACGGTGTGGCTGCAAATCTCCAAGGCTTTCTAATTGCGTGTATTATTTTACACTCGGCGGACTGGTTCGAACTGTTTGCCAGCTTGGGTGAGTAATTTTGGACCAACAGGTCCAAGAAACAACCCGACCCGGAAAACATTCCGGGTCGGGTTGTTTCTTTAACCTGTCCGATATAAATGGTATCGTAGCGATATTAAACAAAACATTTTCGTAATTAATAAAACTATAAACTGAAGGTCTGTAGGTTACTGGTAAGCTGTTATCTAACCTAACAGAAAATTTTCTTCCATTTTTGTACAAATTCTGTTCCATTTTTGAATTTACCTAGTAGGTAGAGCCTATCCGTAGCCAGTAAAACTGGGCCTAAATCTTTCTGCAAAACCAATGACGGCTTCATACCTTCCTCAAAGAAAAGTTTCGGTCTTTTATTTGGTTTTTTTTAGTTTCAAGCGAATGAATCTCGTGGGTCGCAGCGAAAATTTGTTAGTAATTTTAGCATCTAACAACATTCAGAGCTGACACATTTTTAGACTTGTTTTTCTCTTTTTTGCCAATAACGTGCGTTAGATGCAAAATGTTGTTAATATATCTCTTATTCGATGTCAATAAACAATAGTTTTTTCTTAAGAAAGCTTGGAAACGTAGTTATTAATATGTAGACAACTAAATATCCGTTTGCGGCACGCATAACAATAATGGCAACGGATCCCCTTGCATATTGACGACACGTAGCTAAATCATCGTCTAATAACAACGTAGCGAACCATTTTCCTCAATTAGATAATACGTGGGAGCAGGATGTAGGCAACGCATTCTTTTTCCGTTCCTCCCCGGAAACGTAACAGAAATCATATATTTTAACAACATTCGCACAAACGTTAAAGTACCCCTTAATTAGTTTATTGAGTAATAAAAGTCATTTTTCAGATAAAATATCTTAGCTTGGCCCGCGAGGTTGTCGACTTGTGGGATGTGGACTCAGCTGTGGACGTGCCGATATAGACCAGGGTCGATAATTTTTGAAACCAAAAAAAATAATAGTAGGATGAAACCCATTGAAAAAAGAGGAGAATATTATAAAAATGAAAGGATTTCCTTTTCCAATGGGTTTTATCTTACTATTTTTTTTCACTTTTTATTATTTTTTAAGGCTTTTACCCTGGTCTTATAGTCGTTTCAGTCCATGGATTAATACCCAAGAACCTCGATCAACACCTTAAGAGGCTCTCGTTAGATGGCTCGATCAAAGACTTGATGCAGAAGGCGGTACTCCTGGACACGGCTCGCATAGTCAATAGGTTCCTCTCTCTAGAGCCCTGACTACCAGTAGCTTGGACCCTATTCCCGATACCGGTGGGCTACTATATTTTATATTTTTAAATGGATATTTTTGTTTTATATATATTTTAAAATGTATTTTATATGTATTTTAATGAATAATAAAGTAATTTTGATAGCAATATCGTTTTCCTGGTACTACATTTGGTTTGTTTGTTGATAGATGCAGTTGATAAGTTAAGCGTTTCGAAGCAAGGATTAGCTTTGATTCTGACTGTCGTTTATGTACCCACGATTCAGGAGAAATCGTAGAAATCGACATGGTAATAAGACTTTCCCCCCCTTACTTTGTAGTACAATACTTTGTTGCAGTGTTAGTCCGAGTTAGAGGTCAGCGTTTCAGATATGAGGCCACTACTGCCTTTTTTAATTTATTGGTCACTAGAGTTGTGTCTACGTCAGCTACCTATCTGCATATGGCAACGTCAGTTAGCAACAAATTGTCTGTAAATTACATGATAAACTATAGTTGTGCTATACTTAACTCGGCTTTATTGGAAAATTACTGTGATCGCGGTGCGCGAGCGCAGCGCTGTCTCCGTTCCACGCCACGTCACCAAAACATTATGTAAACAAGATCAAAATCAAAATCAAAATCAAAATATTTTTATTCATGTAGACCATTAGGCACTTATGAATAGTCATAATTCTAATATTGTTTGTTATAAGAGTGACTCTAGTTGCCAGTTCCTAGGGCAGCCTACCCTTCATGGAGAAGAACCTGGCAAGAAACTCCATGGTTGCTCTTTTAAATAAATGGCTTATAATATTTTAGGTTACATTGTTCTGAGGTCTTATGTGAGAACAATGTCAGTCGACTAAACACAAGTACATCTTAAATATATTTATGCTTTTGATAGAATTACCGTAACAGCTATGAGCTGACCAGTCCCAACAGACGGCACCCGTTCACGAGTATGACGCATGCATCAGCCATCGCCTAACTCAACCATATTGTAGGGAATCAAACGACCCGACACACAACGCCACCGCTATCAGAACATTTCTGTGAGCATGACATACCCAAGCCGTACAGCAATCATCACGTTAATAAAAACTAAGTTGGAAGGACTACATGGTGCTCACATAATTACAAACATACTTACATAGTAAGCAATACAAATACATGTCGGAGTATTCAAAAATATTAAGTACCTATTCTATAATAAGTATTCAATATGATGTCAAAGCACAATAAAATTGATTTTGAATATTAGTAAAGTTCAATCAGCGCTAGTGGGTCGCAGTGTGCAGGAGGGAGTAGTATGCCACACATCTTTATCTTCAATGTAATCCTTCAACTTATAGTAAGCCTTTGATATTAGGATACCTTTAATAACTGTTTTAAACCTAGCATCCGGTAGATCCTTAATTATAGAGGGTATTTTGTTGTAAAACTTAATGCAGTTACCCATGAATGAGTTTTTAGTTTTAGAAAGTCTATAACCAGGTACCACAAGATTGTCCTTATGACGAGTGTTATGTTTGTGAATATCACTCTTTTTTTGGAAGGAAGTTATATTTTTGCGAGTGTATAAGATGTTTTGAAATATATACAAGGATGGGAATGTAAGTATATTTATCTTCTTAAAAAATTCACGAAGTGAATCCCTTGGGCCTAAGTTGTAAATTGCTCGGATAGCTCTTTTTTGTAATATAAAAATGGTGTCGACATCCGCTGCCGATCCCCATAGTAAAATACCATACGACATAATACTATGAAAGTATGCAAAATATACTAGCCTAGCCGTTGCCTCATCTGTCACCTGTCGTATTTTCCGTACAGCAAACGCAGCCGAACTCAGTTTACCTGCAAGTGCCTCTATATGAGGTCCCCATTGCAGCTTACAGTCTACAGTGACACCGAGAAATACGGTAGAGGGAACTAGGCTTAACATTTTCCCATCTAGTTTTATATTTGTACCTATTTGGGTTACGTTAGGTGCCGAGAATCTGATACATTTAGTTTTTCCGGCATTAAGTAAAAGATTATTAGCAGAGAACCAATCTGATAATGCATTAAGTGTAATATTTGGTTCAACAATATTCCTATCTTTCCTATTAATTTTAAATATGAGTGATGTATCATCAGCAAACAGGACTATATTTGTCATGGTATCATTAATCATGTGAGGGAGATCATTTATATATACGAGAAATAGAAATGGACCTAAAATTGATCCCTGGGGCACTCCCATTTTAACAAATGAGCCAGTAGAGGTAACGTTGTCGATTGTCACCCTTTGTTCCCGATTCGACAGGTAAGAATTTACGAGATCAATAGATTTACCCTGGATACCGTAATATTTTAGTTTCAAAATAAGAGTGCGGTGATCCACGCAATCAAAGGCCTTTGAAAGATCGCAGAATACTCCTAAAGCATCCCGCTCTTCTTCCCAGGCTTCTAAGATAGTTTTGATTAGAGTTGAACCGGCATCTTCAGTAGATCGACCTCTAGTAAATCCAAACTGTTTACTGTGCAAGATTTCATTTTTATTAAAGTGCGTTAGCATTTGGCTAAGTATTAATTTTTCAAATATTTTGCTTAGGGCAGGTAGCACAGATATTGGCCTATAATTAGAGGCGTCATTTTGACACCCTGCTTTAAAAATGGGTACGAGTTTACTGTGCTTCATAAGGTCGGGAAAGATACCGTCTGTGATGCACTTGTTAAAAATAAATGCCAGTATTGGCGCAATATTTTCTATTATGGGCGTAATGGCTTTAATTGATAATCCCCACAAGTCCTCTGTACTTTTAACAGCTATAGTTTTAAATGCCTTTATAATGTCAATATATGTAACAGAACTAAATTCGAAACTAGTTGTGCTATTAAACTTAAAGTTTTTCTTTAAAAGTAGTTCAGCAGCTACTGGACACGACTGAAGACATTTAGTAGTCTCAGTGGGTATGTTTGTAAAAAATTGCTCAAAATAGTCAGCAACCACCGATTTATTAGAAACTAGTTTATCGTTAATTTTTAATACAGGTATACTATCAGTGGCCCTACGATTACCAGTTTCGGTGTTTATTACTTTCCACGTTGCTTTTACCTTATTTTTTGATTTTTTAATTTGTTGACTTATGAAAGCAGCTTTAGCTTGTTGACATACTTTTTTGAAAATTCTAGAATAGTTCCGTAAGTAAATATGAAAGTCATTGTTAGGGGTATAGGATTTTTTATCGTATAGGTCGTACATAATGTCTCTACTGCGCCTGATACCTGGGGTTGCCCAGGCACTAAAAGGGACCTTATTTTTAATATTTATTATTTTGACTTTACATGCTTTCTGGAATTCTTTATTTATAGCATCAAATAAAGAACTGTACATCATATTAGGATCGTCATAGTGTGGTTCTAATGTATGTAGCTGTACCTCAAAATTTTTCTTAAATTTTTCTAGACATTTATTTGTTAGTGACCTACATTGTATCGCCTTGTGCTTATTGACTATTTTATGATTTAATTTAATAATCTGGCACTTATGATCAGAGCGAACCCCTGATATAAGGTTTTTACCTTTTATTTTAAAGTTGGTTAAGACATTGTCTATACATGTAGCAGAATCTTTTGTCACCCTAGTTGGCTCAAAGAAATTAAAATTTAAATTAAATGATTTACATAAAGATATAAAGTCTAGTTTTGCGGTGGTATCTACTAAAAGATCAATATTAAAATCACCACATACTATAATGTTTTTGTTCATTTTTATCCTCCGGAGGGCATCCTCCATAACTTCCAAAAAATGTGAGGTTTTAGAATTAGGAGGCCTGTATACACACAAGATAATGTACTCCTCCGTCTCTGCACATGCGAGCTCGCAGATTCGTTCAACAGAGAGGTCGCAAATATCTCGTCGCTCTCTATGAACATATTTGTTATTTAACAAAATCATAGTGCCTCCGCCTTCTGCTGACACTCTCTGGAACGAACTAGCGACATGATAGTCATTAATATTAAACAACATTGTGTCTGGCGTAAGCCATGTTTCAGTAAAACATAAAATGTCGACATTAAATTTTTCAATAAATAATTCTACATCTAAAATTTTGCCAGAGAAGTGATTAATATTTTGATGTGACAGTAGTAAAAACTTAGTTTTCTTCTCTGTTGTCGAACAAGTCAGTTTAAATTACAATTAACCACATCATTATTAGTATCACTACTAACTACAGTGGAGGAAGAAGGGAACTTCGTCATATTACCTATGACTGTGTAAATAGTATATGCTAGTAATCTAGCTGTTTCACGCTTATATCTATTGGGCAGGTATTCATTACCCCTTGTCATTTTCAAGTTTCCAACAAAACTGTTGGTGTCAAAAAATAAAAATTTATCACTGTGGTGATTAGCTAAAAACAGCATATGATTATTCATCATATGAATATAGTTATTTTGGGTATCTGATAGATGGTCATAATAGGGTAAGGCACACAATACTATTCTATTACATTCAAGGCTCAACATTTGAGATATTGATTTTGTGATGTCATTGATATATTATGTATACTATACCTACGATACATACAAGTACACACAAGTGTCTATTCAAGCGATTCGGCGATATGTGTGAATATATCTAATCTGAAATGCGCGAGTTTATGATCGTTTTATGCTTGCGCGTGAGTGGATTGATGAACACATTAGCATTGAAACTTTGAAAGAGTAAGGAGTAACTGCGAAATCTGAGGTATAAGATGGAAACTTACTCAGCGTTTATTAACGTTCATTATAGTATTATTTTGAAACGACAAATGGTTGTTGAATAGCGTATTGAGTTAAGGTATCTAACATAACGTTATAGATGTCTATAAATTAAATAGCACTAACAATAAACAACCAGACATAACCGTACTCAACAGTACCATTATTAAACAAATTCTAACCAATAAAGCCGCCAGTTATTGCTTTATATCCGCAGAATTAACTTTAATTGAAAATTACTAATAAAATAGGTACTTACAGTCACGAATCAGTCAAGAATACTTTCATAATAATATAGGAAATAATCCCTTTCTGCAGTATTACGAAATGCAACTTGTAACAAGCCTAAACCACACAAAACAGGTACGTACAACAAACAAGCGAGGTAAATTTCCTAGTCGAATAAGTGCCTAGGCGTCAGAGAAAGTAACCTAAAAAGACGGCGTCGCTTCTACATGCATAAAACCTTCTTGGATATGGAAAAATATATGTTTTTATCATACAATGGGGCGTTTATGTAATGTAACTGTCCATCAATCACTCTTACATCTTACCTAAAGTGTTAGAAAACGGTGGTACGTACTCGGAAACCTTTTCCGAGAGAATCTAATATGAGATGTTAGGCTGCGTACAGACGAAGGTAATATGTATTCTAAAGTATCGCAAATTCTTGGTTTAGATGGTGACGAACGTGTTACATGTAGTGCTCGTAGTTGATACATTACATTACACGCACGTTACATTCGTCTGGACCAGGTCTAACATAGCCATATTTGTGTAATGGTTATGTTATGACGAATATAGAACAAAAATATTGCCGAATATAAAATATTCTTTCATTTGGCTGCACTAATTAAATCTTCAATACCGGGAGCGACAACCTTCAAAATGTATTCGCCTGTATTCGCATTCGTTTGATGTTCGTTTCGTTAATCGTAATGTTCTTTCGGTTTAAATGTACCGTAACCTAGAAATTGTGAGCGTTTGTCGTTGTTATACAGGTTACTTACTGAAATATTTAACGAGACAGTAGGTATAAACTCGATTCATTATCCCAATCTGAGATTCTAAAGAGAAATTTGTTTGAGTAAAGATCCCATTAGAGTACCAGTCCACTACTAATTAAATCGAGTTAATAGCTCTTCGTTAACGTTACCGGTTCGGGGTTAAACTAATATTTTAAAGATGCTGTTGAAAGCAGAAAAGGTATTTGCTTTTGTAATTAATATGCTAAGTAAGATATTATTATGTACACATGTGCGATGTGCGCATTTTGTGCATTCACTTTTGGTGCCGACTCGTCTGCGAGCGTCGCGGTCGCGCGTCGCGCATGACTTATTTATGTCGTACATTAATGTTGATTTAGAATAAATTTATGTGTTATAAATTATTATCATTTGCTCTGTGTTTTGGAAAGCACGTTAAGCTTGTTGGTTTCGGCTGTCATGAAGATCTTTGACAGTCGTTATAGGGAGTCAGTATCCTTATAAAATCTTACTTAAAAATCTTATCTTATCCTATCTAGATCTGGCTTTAAAATATCGTGTCCCTTTTGGTTTGCACGGGTCAGATAGGCAGTCGCTCCGTACAAAACTAATATTC
Source organism: Protodeltote pygarga (assembly GCA_936450705.2). NCBI lineage: Eukaryota > Metazoa > Arthropoda > Insecta > Lepidoptera > Noctuidae > Protodeltote > Protodeltote pygarga. The sequence goes on along the minus strand of OW388257.2, from coordinate 1,642,656 downwards.
AGCTTTTATTAAGTTTGGGAATAATAAAGTTAGAAGCATGATGCTCTTCTTCTAAGAGAAGAAAGATGACGTATTTTTTAAAAACATAATTAAAATACAGCACCATTAAATTAGGTACAGCTTTGTTCAAACTTCAGTTAGTATAAACTATCACATTTGATATTGAAACACATTCGACTTCTATAGCGTGGAATTATACACAAACAAGGCTGCCATTATGGCATATATTAATAAGATACCAGATAGTAGATATACCTAGAAGCTAGGCTGTAAATCAAAGAGTACGTCAATGCGGACAACCTATTATTAGAATTAAAACAATGAACGCACAAAATGGACCTACCTCTAACACGAAGCTAGTGATCATGCTATCAGATAGTACCTAATCCTGTTTTATGTATATAAAGACGTAACATCATAGGCATTTAATTACAGAGCATATTAATTTCTGCAATCAACATCTTACAGATGAAAATATAAAAACTTAACACGTTTTTTTAAATTTTGAACGCGCCCGTGGGCACTAAATTACCCGCAAGTCTGCTATGTAGCGTTCTAACTGTTAATTTTCTTAATGAACAACAACTCTTTGGAAAAATTGATAATAAGATAGTATTAAGAAATATGAATATTTTATTTGAATTTCTAAAGAGGCTTCGTTACGCACTAAATTGTTAACGAGATGGTTTTAATACTGATGGCATTAATTATTCTATGCGTAACTTAACAATGTAGACTAGCAATTTGAACACTTTCGAAATTGTTACACATGTCCATTATTTAAGAAACTAGGCAAGTCTGTCTAGGTACTAAAATACTAAGGCCCTGTTCAACTGCTTACTGAAGTGTCATTAATTTATTAACCTGAACTTTATTTTATCTTATAATTTACCTACTTCATAATGCCTATTCGTAGACTAAAACAGGCCCTTAAATACCTATGTAATAACTCGAGTTTAAACTTAATAGTGTTGGATAACAGAGAAATGGATTAAAACGAAATTACATTTCTCTCTTTAACTTCATATTTCATTCTATTTGTAAAATATGATCTTAAATTTTACTACACTAGAAATTCTTTTTTACATTTACAAAGTAGTATTCAAAACCGTCAGATTTCATTTCTCATTGAAACTAGCTGTTAGTAGAATAACGAACTATTGTGGAATTCTGCAATATTTTGCAAACAGACAACGCCCAAGATATGTCAGAACAGAACGCGCGCTACCATCACTAGTGGTTTCACGAAAAAGTGCACAAGACGCTAATCTTATTAGAATTACGAAGAAACTCGATGTGCATACGTTAGTGGTTCACGTTTCTTGAAATATGACTGACTTTCAGCTACATTTACTGAGACTAGAATCTCGGAACACGGACGTATTTTTATCTTGATCGGACGGACGAACCGATCCCATAATATGCATGAATGTATGAATATTATTTTTATATTATGTATATAGGCACTAAATATCATTCTCTATGTGAGAAGAGGCCTGTGCTTTGCAGTAAGACAGTTACAGGCTGGTTTATTTAGGTATGCCTATACTGAATAGGCTTTTTGATCACCTGATGAAAAAACGAGGATGCCGTTGAGTTTGATGTACGTTTACTTAGAAGTAACTTAATGATCATAACATTAAGGCTGCCAAACTTCAACTATCCGAAAACAAAAGCAAGGAATTCAAGTCTTTTAGCGGTGCGCATACCTAATAAAGGAATAAGCAAAACGTTTCGTGCGCAAGGGTGTTATATCAACCGTATAAGGGTGGCATATCGCCTTGTCTGGTTGTCCGATGACGAAATGGCCTTGGGGGAATTAAGTTATATAATTCCAACGCACATTCGCCAAAATGTATCCGATAGGCCTCGACGCCTTATTCAACACTTTGAAGCCTTGTTTTGACCCATGCGTAGCTGATAATGTTGCTCCTTATTAAATAGTATTATGGCTTTACTCATGGGCTAATTTCGGGAATGCCTGATTAGTATCGAACTCAAACCGGAGTCCATTTTCAAGAAGATACTACGCTAGCTCCTGTAAATAGACTCCGTCTTGAGTTTGAAACTAGTAAAGACGTAATAATATTCTTGGCTTGTCTTTCAATCCTCCCAAAACTGTCAGTATTCGCGTGGATTGTAAACTTGTACTAAAAGAGGTACTGGTATTTGGCCAAACCATCCAAATGATGAGAAAAGGACTTCTTTCAAAATTTAAGGTGAACGTTTCTTCGATTTTTTTTTCGTACTTAGATGTTTGCATAGTATGCATTAATCCTATAAAAATCTTTATGTCTAGGACTCGGCTTCACGACAAGAAAGCTCTTAGTGGTCCGTGGTTGGATAAATCTACGAATGTTGGGAGTCAATTCGAATGGACTATGTTTTGCGGATGCCTAGATCTTTAACACCTCACTCGAAGACTACCTTCATGGACTCGTCAAAACCTCTCGACGAAAAATTCACTCAGAATGGATCCGCAATCCACTAATTTTTGCGACAGATATGTAACCTTCAACAACCTTTTACGTCGCGAGTACTGATCCCTAAGGTACCTCTGCATTAATAGCGCATTGATCGATCGAGCAGCCCTTGTAGACTATTTTAATCGACCAATTTTTACGGAAATCAGGTATCCAGTTGCATAATCTACGAAGTGGGTAGGCCAAGCTTGCTAATCAGGATATCGTGCCAGATTAAATAATAGATCTTTAATACATCAAAAGAAAGAGAAAGTGCTTTTACGCATTTTTGTTTCAGTTCCATAAGGATTCAACATTCTGGACTTAATTATTGTAAGTATACCTAACTATTGTGTAATAAAAGGTTATAACGGCGATGAAAATTTGCGGGTTTGATATCATCAGCAGTTGCAAGCATGCTAAATACAATTACTGTTTGAATATTAATTACGCGCGCATAACACAGACATTGCAGAATATTTAATTGGTAACACTATTAATATAATCGAGGTTTTTCTGTTATCAATTATACACAGTAGCCAACAATAAATGGTTTCTATTATCAAATGGTTTTATGCAACGCCGTTGTCAAGCACTCGAGATATAATCTCATTGCACTTAGTTACAACGATTATTATAGCTTGCTATTTATTATCTTCAAACAAATATGGAAAGATTCTAGTTCTAAGATCGAAATCCGAAATCGTGAACATTCGGCTAAGAGCAATAGGGTAGTACCCGCACGTGGACGCGAATTTTCCTTTGTAAAAACGCTGATCTGAACGTTCCAGCGAACATCGGACGTAAAATCTCGAACGCTAGCTAGCAAACGAATGTTCACCAACAAAATGCTCGCTTGGACGCACCTTTACACATAAAATACGTAAACCATACGGTACTTCGTTGTTTCATTCGGTTTAGAGAAAGGTTTTCACGTAACAAAATGTGAATTTGTGACAAAAACGCAACGTGTAAAGTGATTTGGCGCTTCTAGACTTACGAGATACAGTTTTAACACTTTACTAATAAAAATATCGATGATGATAAAGATGGTTTAATATAAAATAAAAGTACTTAATATCTACGCTTAGAGCCTAAATATCTACAAGGATTCGATGACTCTCTAAATTAGGTACTTACTTACTTTTATTAGATTACAAAAATTGACAACCATTCAATAGGTAGGTACCTACTTAGTACAATTACCTATTATTTACATTTTATTTCATTAAATCAAATCATTCAATTGAATTACTATTAGAAACGAGCCATTAATTAAATCAGTGTCCCCGCCCTATTAGGTACCTCTCGTTGAGATAACAAATCGAATGATGAAAGCGACCTTTAACTTAGGCAAATAGGCACATTACCCTTCATTAGGGGACGATGAATAAGTTACTATTTTATTATGCCGACTCTACTTTCACCATATTCATATTTCTAAAGTTATTAAAAACGGTTTCTTACAATTAGTGACGTATTATTCTTGAAACTAGCTACATAGTGGGGTCTCCTGTGATTATTATACGATTCTATTGCAGATCAAAGGACGTTTAAATTGTAAATGTGGATTGTTTGTAAGCTGGATATAACGAAACGGACAGAGACCACAAATCATGTAATCTGGGTACGTTTGTTACTTTAATGGAACGAGAATAACAGCCTAACTAACAAGTTACCGGTTCTAAATTCCTATTCAACACGAGTAAATAACTATGTAGGCGAAGTAGTATGTCACGCAGACTGGCTTTGTTTCGCCAATCGTCCTGGTTTAGCTAGGCTAGCGAGCTGCGAGCCACTCGACCTAACCAAACACGGCGCGTAAACACGCTGCGACCTACAGGTAGCCGTGATGACGCCGAGCACCACTAGCGATCGTGACGTAACGGCATTACGGCAGCCAGCGCCCTGCCGGCCGTGGCAGTGCTGCCAAATGGGTTACGAGCGTCATCTGCCCCACCCGCACGTCTCATTACGATTATGCACTCTTTCCCTTGCCGACTAGACGGCTGCCAAGGTCACTGCGCCACGCGATAAACCACCGCGCGCCGGATCCCGGCACCGGCACACGGCCGCGCCGCATATACACTCAGGTTCATCGTTATCAATAAAAATATAAACACTCACCTGTTCTTTTCCAACTCGTTATGAGTCGTCCTGGAACAGAAAACATACAATATTGTACGACACGCCGACACTTTCACATATATCACCACTGATCACACATTATCACTGCACTAGCACTACACCGGCCGCCACTCACCTGCTGCCCTGCGATTTCTTGGTCTTCGGCCGCCTTCCGCCGGAGCGGGACTCTTCAAAGGCCGGCAAACTCGATGCGTATCCGTGCTCAGCTTCTGCAACAAAGTACACTGCCATTCCGTCAAAATCAGCTGATTATAGCACGGCAAAAATAGACGGGAGCCATGTTGACGTGTGCGTGTAGTTGCACTCGATTGACAATTCAAACAAAGAAAATCCAAATCACCTCTATCGCGCCTTTCGATGTATTCAGCAGCTTGGATCAGAGCAGCAATACTCATATTTATTGTATCCCGATTAAGCACAGGTATTCACAAACGCAAAACTACTTTATTCGATTAAAAACTATAAATAAAAGTATCTATGCGCTCCGAAGTTCACGACTGCGTTTACCGATGTCAAAAACACACTAGGCGGCTCGGGACGCGCGACCGTGTAAGCGGTTCGTGATTTGTCGGCGGCGCTCGTGCCCCGCTCGGCGGACCAATCGCGTTGCAGCAATGCCCACAATAAAATACCTGGGTCAATCACGTGAACTTTGTGTTTCCAAACAAAACATTTTTTTCTATGCGCTCTTTGTAGTGTAGTTGGATATTGAGGAACTTTTATTTTCTTGAATAATTTGTCATGTCGGCTTCGCACTGAAGTGCACTCACGGCATTGAGTCGGCTTCACAATAAATCAATGTTGTAACATGAAAGTTCGCCGTTCATGCGATGGCAATAAAGTTTTTTAGCGTTTGATAAGAGCCGCAAAATAAAGGCGTTTTTATATGGAATTGATTTGCATTGTATGCATTCTAATAGGGTAATTTAAATTCTTAAATATCAAGTAATAAAAGATTATGATTCACATTTGGGAAACACTTTTAATATTTAGAATGTTCAAACAAGTCTTGAGTGTATCATTTAATATTTTCAGCATATGAACTCTAGCGAAAATAACTGGAAGCAGATGTTTTCTGGGTTCCTGGAAAGAGGAAGCTTAACTTAATATTAATCCTACTAGCCTTAATATTCCTAAACTATGTTCAGGTTGGCTTTCTCATACAGATTGATATAACGTTTCTACTCAGTAGCTACATATCTGACCCCCACACGAAAGGAAAATAGAAATTCCAAGATTAGACATGTCAGATTTTTATGAGAGGACTGAATCCCATAATAAACTATAACTCCAACAAAAAGTTGGTATTTTATTAGATGAATTATTATTACCAATTTGTTGATTTATCAATAGTTACTCCTACTAATATAATAAATTTGAACGTTTGTGAGGATGGATGGATGTTTGTTACTCTTTCACGCAAAAACTGCTGAACGGATTTTGATGAAACTTTACAGTAATATAGCCTATACTTACATAAGAATAACACATAGGCTACAATTTATCAACATACCACACAGGCAAAGCCGCGGGTGGAAGCTAGTAGTTTATTAAATGTTTAGCTTGGCGGAAATATGTATGACGAATATAATTATGTTAATAAAAAATTATGAACAAGCATTACTTCTATTTTTCTACTAAGCTAATCTAATAGAATCATTGAGTTGTACTAAGTTTAAAAACAATCGACATTCGACAATCGAATCAATGCGAGCATGGATCTTTTTGTGGACATTTTATCGAATGTTTATCAATTTTATATGTCAAGTCTGACTTAAAGTTCATTAAATTGTGTCAAATTTGACGTTAATTTTTTATTGTAATTTAATTTGACGTTTATTGATAATTTTTCGATAAGAATTCGATAAAATGATCCTTGTCGCGCTACATAGATGTTTTAACGGATGAAAAAAAACGAACTAACGTGCGATCCGACAGTCGAAACTTCGTCGTTCGAATTTATATTTGTAGTATAATATTTTATATTTGTTGTATAATATTTTGTATTTGTATTTTTACTGATCTATGTTACATTTTCGTGTATAAAAATAAATTAGCAATCCACAGAATTATTAAGTCTTATTTCCATATTACAAATGTTTTTTGTACTTCAAAAATTTAAGTTCAATGCATTAAAAATTTTATTTATATTTTGGCAAAAAAGAGTCCGGAAAAATTGGGGGTGCCACTGGCGCACTTCTCATACTACAATTCAAAATTGCTAGTTATTTGGTACTTACATAATTATATGACAATTTTTTTGTCACCAAATATAATCAAATGAATCGCTTTTAAGTAATTTTAGTACTCACAAACTTAGTTTTTAATATTTTTATTTTTAGTTCCAACTGTCACCGCCTCAGACTCTTTTTTGCCAAGCTGTACACAAGGCGTTATAAATGTTTAAATAACGAATAATTCTGTGATTTTGCTAATATTTCTTGCTTTTGCATGCTTTTTATTTTTACTTACCACTAGTATTCTGACTTTCCTATAGTACTGGCTAAATACTCGGACCATGGAACAGAGGTAGCTACAAATGTGGTGTGGTCTAAATTCACATGATTGGTCATTTATATCCACACAGTTGGTCAATAGTGATGGTAGACCTAACAAATAGTTGAATATTAGACACCATTCATCCTGAAACAAAGAAATTTGTCAGTAATTCATACTAGGTATATTCTCCTGACCAAATTTTGGTCACAGCGGCCAATCTCAACGGATTACGGACAACGGACTAGCCAATTACGCAGGAGATATTATAGTGCACAAGTGTGTGCGCAAACGCAGGTGCATTTTTTATTCCCTCACTCTCATAGTCCGATGGGACGGCCTTCCGACACGATCGGAGAGAGATCAGGCGCAGGGCCAACAGCTTTACGTGCTTTCCGAGGCACGGAGTAAGTGATATTTAATTTATAAAACGCACATAACTTAAGAAAAGTCAGAGGTGCGCGCCTTGGGTTCGAACCCGAGACCACTGACTTGCTAGTCAACGGTCACCACCACTAGGCTATCACGACTCTAGTAAGTAATTCATATAAAAAAGCTTTGGATGTATGTTAAGAAAGAGCAGAAAGAATTTACATACTCATATCTATCAATTGCCTATGGATGCTAGTTGCTACTGGCTACTGCAATTATATACTATACCTATAATAGGTACTCCATTTTTCCTTCCCAGTTTGAAGTTAAACATCTTTGCACATCTTTATACAAGAAAATTGGTGTAAAAAATAAATAAGGTTTATTTTAATTTTATTTTTTAAATTTAGTTTGCGAGTTCAACTTAGTTGTATTAAATCTTTTACAAAACATGAACATGCAGTAGGTATAATAGTAAAAAAAATAATTAACTGACTACCACATGCCTTTTATATGCTTTACGAAGTACTTTTAAATTGAGAATAGCAAAAAAAATATTCAAGAGTTAAGTGGTATTAAAACTGTAGATAGATCCCTTAATAATATTCTTAAAGGACTGGTCCTTTATAAGTAAGTAATGTCAATAAATAGGGACATCTCTGCCCTGCAGCATGACAATACCTATAAGTTGATAATAAATATCCTTAAAAACACTACCAATATGCACTGGATAAGAACCAATACTCTTATAAATTCAGCACTAGCTTTATCTAGGCACCCCGAGAAATAAAAATCAATTCTTCATTGTGCCAGTAATTATATTTTTTAAAAATAAATTGTTCATGTTATTTTCTAATAAATTGTTTATTAATTTTCGTCTAGCACAGCACCTACAACCTTATCGCTAGCATTTCTTTTAAAAATTAAATTAATCTGTTTATGACCAACCTCTTGTGTAAGTAAAGAAAAATCAACTTCGTCAAATTCTGGCAACACTGGGTATGTTCCATCAGTGACTTTGTCATTGTACGTCCTTATTATAGTTTCCAGACGGGCACAATTGTACAATATGAATGATGCACCTGTAATAGATTGTAATGTATATTTTATTAACTCACATTTGTTACAACAAGGTCACGTCAGTTTATTTAATTAAAAATGCAATCTTTACGTAGTGATCAACAATACTTGTGTATTTCCATGGGTGAATGATAAATTATAGTGGTAGAGAACTGGGTTTTGCTATGCATCTGGTTTTGTGGTTGTAGCAGTGGTCACTAGCCATCAGGTCAGCCACTTAATAGTTAACCCCATTCTTCCATAAAAAAATATCTGATTGAAAGATATTTGGATTTTTTTTCTCTCACACAAAAAGTCCAAATGTTTTTATATAAATACGTAATAGGACCACCATAGTTTATATATGTATCAAATCTTTTAAAATAATATGTTAAACAATAAATACCTTTACTAGATCCAACAGATGAACATCCGAAATTAATTTTGACTGGTCCACTGGGTCTAGTCTGCAATAACTCGAATGCAGCGGCTGATTCTCCCAAATGTGCAATGAATTCTTTCCATTTTGAATCTGTGGATACTCTTACTCCATATTTGTGTTGTGCTATCAGTGTCATTTCATCTTGCCTTAACCTGGAAATTGGTAAAAAAAAAAAACATTTAGTATTCTTTAGTAAACAACAAGGCCCAATTTCAACATTCAATTTTAAAACTGAGTTAAATAAAACTAAGTTCAGCTTTATGCAAATAGCAGTTCTGAACTCAGATACACGCTTGAACCGAGTTTAAATTGAATTGATCGCATTTAGTGTCAGTGGTGATACCTTTACAATATCTTAATTATGAAAATAATGACTTTTTAAAATATTTTATTTAAGTATGTATATACATGATTATTTTTCAAAGTTAAATTAACTAAAACCTATTAACAAATGGTAGCTGTCTTTTAGATTAAATTTAATTCTTCTACTTTTAAATTTATTTTTAATAGTAGAATAATTGTATCTTTTCATGAACATAAATTTTATAGTACCATAACAAATATCTAAATCGAAATCTTTCTGAAAGATCTGTACCAACTGATCTGTAGGCAACAATGAACCACATAACAATGGATTTCTTGTGTTTCATTTCTCCATCATTAATGAATTAAGAATTGTTTCAGAGTAAGATAACACACACACAAATAAAATATGCTCTACTTTATTTCTGTTAGATTTGTTTCAAGATATTTTCAATAAGAATAGTAATAGTGTTTAATTTAGTTCAATAAATAGCTTAGTTTGCACTATTTCAGTAATAATCACCTAATAAATTCATCTGCAGTAATACTAGTCTCCTTGGAACCCAATTTAGCGTTCAATACAGTCCCACAAAGCACTCTATGACAACCTTCACATTTACTGGTAGATCTTGGAGTGACATATATGGATGAGTTCACATTACTGATAACACATAGATTCTTGATAACTTTGCATATATATTTAGTTCGTAAGGAGGTTAGGTCCTGATTGTCTTCACAAGATGGATCTAACTGAACTGATGAACAAAAATCTTGAATCTTCTGTGATAGCACTGCATTATTATGGACTGCCTCTAGTAAACCTATGCGAATAACTCGAGGCCTTTCTAAAAACAAATATATTCGACCTTTTTTATCATCCACTTTGTTTACTTGCAAATTCCACTTTTTAGATTCTTCAACTATGTCTGCAGGTTTTTTTCCGATAGCTTTGAGTAATGTTACATTTTCTTTATCAATTACTCGTTCACAAATGGCATATTCGTGCCAAGATTTCAACGAATTCGGAAAACTGAATTCACCGTGCGTTTGCAAATTTTCAATGTGTTTCTTCACCAACATGTTTCTTATACTTTTTAATTCTCCCGTCAAAAACAAAGATATGTTTTCTGAGAATCTCTCTAATGCATTATCCATCATTTTATTGTATTTTTGCAGTTACTCTTACTATAATTATTAAAACACGTGTGACGTGACATCTAATCATTCATAATAACACTATGTCAAATGTCAATGTCACTGTCAATTTGAATTTGTCAGAGAGTTAGTGTTGCTACTTTGGTTTTTGAAGAAGGTGCAGTACTTGGCTATGGATAAGCCTTGGCAAAAGATGGCTTTCAAAAATTGAGACCGCCACTGGCGCACTTCTCATACTACAACTCCAAACTCCAATTCGTTTGGTATTTACATATTTCTATGATGAATTTTTGTCATCAATTAATATGGTTAACACTTTTTTATTTTATGGATAATTTTTAACTGTTACGATAATTCCCTCACCTCCCCTCTTGCATCTCTCTAGGCTATGCAGCATGGCTTGGCTATGGCATTCTAATTTTGCAATGCTGATGACGTTGTTGTGACGTTGACAACTTGAACTTGACGGAACATCTGCAAGAAATTGTCATTTTGACAATCAGTCGTGGTAGCGTAGCATATTTTATAAACGCAAAATTTTTATTTAATTACTTGTAGTCACTACTCACAAATAGCTGCATTTATAACTTAAATTTAAATTTAAAATGGTTTTTAAATATAATTACTTCATCCTCATCTTTGTAACATGGCAGATCGTTGTGGTCTCCTCAGCCGATCATCTCCTCGAAGGTATTTACTGTGGAAAAACGAATTGTTACGAAGTTCTAGGAGTCGCAAGACAAGCAACTAAGAATGAAATCGCCAGGAGTTACAGACAACTTGCTAAGAGGTTCCATCCCGATATGCACAGAACTCCCGAAACTAAAAAAGAAGCTGAAGAGAAATTTAAAGAGATCGCAACAGCATACGAGATTTTACGTGATGATGAAGAAAGATCCGACTATGACTACATGTTGGACAATCCTCAGGAGTACTACGCTCATTACTACAGGTATTACCGCCGCCGTATGGCGCCGAAAGTCGACGTTAGAATCGTGATAGCCGTAACTATTACTATTATATCGATAATACAATACTATAGCGCGTGGTCTAAATACGACACCGCTATAAAATATTTCATGACAGTGCCAAAGTATAGAAATAAAGCTCTAGAAATAGCTAAAGCTGAAATGAAAGAAATCCAGTACAAAGTTAGAGGTGTGAAGAAATCTAAAGCTGAACAGAAAGTGGAACAGGAAAGATTAATAAGGAAGGTAATTGAAGATAATATGGACATCAAAGGTGCTTATGCTAAACCAGAAATTTTAGATATATTGTGGGTGCAACTGATCATCTTGCCTTACACTATAGCATATTATATTTATTGGTATCTAAGGTGGTTCTGGAGGTTTACCCTGATGAAGCAACCCTATGGTGAGGAAGAGAAGTTGTATTTAATTAGGAAGTACATGAATGTTGGGCAGCATCAGTTCAATGCCATGGATGAGGATGAGAGGCAAGAATTCTTAGATGAAGAACTTTGGATTAAAGAAAACTTTGAATTTTGGAAAGAAGTTAGAGATGAGGAAGCCAAAAAAGCTTTAGCAGAAAATAACAAATATAAACAGTACAGAAGATATATAAAACAGCATGGGGTTGGGAGAATGACCTTTGATGATTCATAACTTTTGTGATTCTAATTTATTTATTAATAAATTGAGGATTAGTCCTTGTGTGGCATTTTATTGACTGTTTAGTGTCTGTTTTACTTGTTTCTTTATATTATTTTATCAAATTACCAAAAAACTATACACAAAAAATAAAACATTTTTTTACACAATTTGTTACTTTATTTCTTTAATCTCTATTTGTCTCAACATGTACTAAGATGATTTCAATACAATTAATCATACAACACATTCAGAATTTGCAGTCATCACAAATGGCAATTCATTAAGGCATACTAACACACCTGGTGCTCATACACAGACACAAGGCAAGTATGTGAACAATCACATTTGTCTTGAAACATTTAACAACAAAGTGTTTTGTCCACATAAAAACAAACAAAACTGTGCTCCTCACATAAAAAGACAAATCAAATAGTTATACAAAACAAAATGAGATCCTTAATTACAAAATATATGCAGTGACTGCAAAACAAGCAATCAAATTGCATTGGCAGTGCTTCCGACTCTTATATATAATTTATTCATAATTCCAATAGCCAAAAAAACAAAATTTCGGAATGTTAACTTTATACAAAACTATACACAATCATACAGCTGCCGCATTTCATTCATCTTCATAATTATACATAAACAAGTAAAGGGCACCATTATAACGGTCGTGTTACGGCGATCAATCACTAGCAATTCAATATGTGCATTATATTTTGAATATTAATTTCAATTGTTTCATCCACATTAATTTTTATAAAAATAATAACAGGAAGACATCACAGACAACAAAAAAATCTTTACGTAATAAAAATAACATTGGTACTTAAAATAATATTGTTCAGTGCTATTAAACCTTAGTAGTCTAGGCGCGATATATTTTTGTCTCCAATAACAATTCCGATTGGTAATTCGAAAGCAATGTTAGCAAGAATAGACACTTGCAATGGTACACAAAAATTGTTTCAGAATTATAAATCGGAGTTACTGCTTACCTAACTAAAATAAAATATAATTGCACAGTTGAGTGACGATATCAGTAACAAGTGAAAGTAACCCACAGTTTGATAAGTTGCGACAATATTGCGAGCGACTGAGCGCCTCTCGCAAGATGATATTATGAAAACGTGATATTTTCCTAAACGAAAAACCCATTTTTCGAGTGCCATTGTTATAAATATCTAGTTAAAAGTGATTACGTATTAAATAAATCAGACGTTTCCATATTTGCAATTCGATTTACAATTTGTTTTAACAGGTGAACTAACTATAGAGCTTATTTGACTAAACATTGGTAATTTAAGAATGTTTTCATAAGGTCATCTTACGATACAGCCAAATTGTACATATGTTTTACAAACTGTGCTTATTGCTTTAGAAATAAACGACTAATTTTATGTGTCCACAGTTCTAGCTCTTACAGTATGTGCATTGTCAGATCACCAACAATTTGTACATTAATGTTATACAAGATTAACATTATAGGTAAGTACTTCAGATAAATGTGGTCGTTCCATATTTCGTGAATAATTATATTTTATTTTCGTGAATTCGCAAAACTGCTAATTGCTTTAACTATAATATTTTCAGCCTTATTCTGTTAAAAATAAGATTGAAAATCTCATATTCGAGTTTTAGTCAGTTTAGCTTTAATGGTAACATTATATTGCATTATATTAAGGCCTGCTTGTTTAATTTGTGACTTACGAAGTTCAGTGATACTTGTTCTATTAGAAGGGTGTTGTTATAAAGCCGCTAAAAGGGCTGCAACCGCTAAAGACTAATTACTTACAATTTGATATCAAATTATTACAATGTAAACGTAACGCTTTCAGCGGCTTCAAACGCTTATTGTCCACTCGACAAGTTTCTTTACAACAAATCATAATCAGGTACATTATTAATTATGTGACGTTTCTATTAACAAAAGAATACTTGTGGAGTTTCGATAGGTTGGAAGATATTATTACAGGAATCTTTTGTTTAACAAACCCTTGAAAATCTCACAGTTTTATGTAAACTTTCTGATCGTTTTGTTTACACTACCTTAATGAATTCGTTACTTCAAGGTGACTTTGCTGTGAAGGGCAACTAACTTACGTACCTACAGCAACTGTTTTGCACAAAGTCAAAAGGAACGCGACCGCACTCCTATAAACTCTTACAAAATAATATACTAAAATTAAACCAATAATCACCTATAGAAATAAATATTGTTCAAATAAAGTCTACTACGAGGTTAAATAAAACAAGAAAGAATATTGAAATAAATTAATTGTACTGAGTCTGACTACATAAAAGTGTGAGATTTAAAAGTACCTATTTATATTTTCTGCAATATGGCGACTACGAATCGATTAGAATACATATTTTGTACACACAAATTTTCATATTCAATACAATATCATTCTATAATGTATTTACACAAAACATTTATTTAAATATAACCTCTCATTTTACTTAATTGGGGACAATACGATGCCATATCGATTCAATATTTAGTTATATGTCTATCTACATAAATAGTATACACAAAATAATGATTCTAGTCTTTTTCAATGTGCTATTTCGTTTCAGATCATTAATAAGCTATTTCTTAATAAATCATTTTTTACAAAGCAACGAACCATCGTTAACTTTGTCGTTATAGTTCAATATAAAAGCTCAAAGGAAGAATGGTTCACTGACTTGTAAAAAGTTAAATAGGCTAGTATTATTCGATTGAATAGTCGATTATTCGATTAATTATTATGCGTAAATTATGTAAAGAAAAAGATTCGATCAAGCCACCTTACATTGCTTTAAGGAGTTTTGACATTTTTGTATGCAGCCTAGCACCTCGACAAACAGCCATTAAAATTATTGAGCAATTTTGTGGCATATATATTTTTTCCTTAACCTCCTTTGTGTATATATAATTATAAAGTAAATATTAAATGAATAATTTTAACCTCAGATATATTTTTTATATTTCTTTTTTAGGTTCAATCTCCTCGATTGACTTAACACACTCACAGTCTCATTTGGATAACAATTAATAGAAGAAATGAGTGGTCTTTATGTGGGTGCACAATTTTGTCACAAAAGAGGTTTCAAAATTGTTCAAAAATTCAAATAGCCAAGTCAGGGATGCCATTAATGTCTAACCCTTTATCCGGTAATCTATTAAAATTGTATATTCAATTTCTTAAATGTAAGTGTACAGTGGATTAAAGAAATCTTTTAGTGACTCTAAATCTCTCACTAGAATTAGATTATTAAACTATAATCCGTAAGTGAAAGTAGTAAAATCGACTATTCAATCGAGTAACAGCGCTGAAAACATCGAGTCACACACAGCACAAGCGATCACTTCACACAGTTCCTGTAATAAGATCTACTAGATATGAACGTCCGAGTTCGTACGACTTGGTTTATGTTGCTCTAGATAGAGTTCATTTGGAGGTACTTGCGGCCTATCGAGCTATCGCCTATTGCGCCGGCGCATGTGGCGCGTGTGGCGCACGGCGAGCTGCAGGCGCGGGCCGCACGTGGCGGTGGCGTGGCCTCACACGGGCGTCTCGTGGTCCGCCTCCTCTATGCGGCCCAGGCGCCACGCGTTTGGGTCCGTCGCTGATACAAATATAACATCTTATTGTTTACACAAAAAGTACTAATATCTTAGTCTACGTTGTGGCAAATAATTTAAAAAAAAATGCTTTATGGTAACAAAAAAATTGTGTTATTTTTTAAATTTGTCACAACGTAGACAGTTTGCACATTACTGCTTTAAGTCTCACTTTGTTTAGATTTATTTAAACAAAATGAGACAGTGGAAGACGTAATGTGTGAACGAAAAGTGTTGTAAGTGTTACACATGTTAACCATCAAGAAGAAAATTTGATTGATTGCAGCATGTATATTTTGTGCATATTTCGTTAATAGTGAGTAAACACCAATGACGTAGAGAATAGACCGAACCCATAACCTTTAACAAAATGACCACAGTGTAGAAAGAGACAAAGCAACTGTGAGTTCAATAACTGTCTGTTGTGTGTTGGTTCTTTGTAGAAAAAAAAACGTAATAAGAATAATAATAAAAAAAAAAATTTGAATAAATGAGAATAATTTAAAAAGATTTGACAATTATATCAAAAAATTGTGGTATGCCTTTATTTCTTTGCAAATAAAGGCTTTAGGCGTTAATTAAATTAATAAAAAATATAATTTTCATTATTACAAAGTTTCTTTTTTTTTGTTTTCTTTCGCTCTGTCTCTCGCACACTTTTCCGTCCATAATTACTCGACAGCTGGATAGGGCGCTCAGTCCATTTCCTATGTCTATAGTAAACACCCAGACCGAAAAGACGTCACAATACTAGCTAACATTCACACAAGCAACATGTATCACCGTGTTGTGCACGTGTCGACGCGTTTAGACGTTACACAAACAAATTGCTGGCTGTGTTGCCAGTTGAAAAAAAAAGATATATTTATTTAGTCTGAAATACACTTTTAACATAAAAATATATTCATGAATTTGGGGTGTGTGACTCATTTTGTTTACTATACCAGCATTAAAAAAAACAGTGTTGCCACTTACAAAAGTGACACTGTCAAGCAATTGCAAGCTTTAAAGATCAGTTAATAAAGTACCTTTCAGACTGTTTTAATTAAAATGAGGGTAATATTTGGCAGTAAATTAAATAATCAAACATAAGCGGTTTTTTTCGCAAGCAATGCGTGTTGTGTGGATGTAAACTAGCAAATGTGATACATTTATTGTTGTTTAAGCCACAAAATTGTATTTTAAAAAATATGGCTTAAATAAACAATAAAAGCAATAAAACTGGCAACATTTAATTATGTTTACACAAGGGTTAGGACTGAAGCAACAAAAATATTAATTAATGAAATAAATTGTATTATTTGAGTCAAATGAAAAGTTATTACATGGCCACGATCTAAACAGAAATAATAATATATCCAAAACTTTTTAATTGACATTTTCTAAAATTGCTGTTCACAAATAAGGTATACTCTAATAAATTAATTTAGAAATAAGGGCGCTTCTCCACTACTCCGATCTGACACCCTTATTACCGGTACGATATGATCAAAAGTGTATATTGTGTATTGCTCTCGACATCCAATTTAACACAAAACTATAGTATTCTGATCTGTTTCCGATAATAATTTCCGATATCCGATGTAGGATCGGATTAGTGAAGAATCTTTTTTACCCCCTTTTACCCCCTTATCGTTTTATTAGGAAAGGAAAGTGATGCCGTTAAACGGTGGGACACAACATATTTATAATATAATCATATTTTAAACCTATAGTTTCCCCCGATTAATTTAATATCGTCGAATGGCCATATAAAAACCAAAAACATTCAGTGAAAATGAGTGTAAAACAAATAACATAAAATATATTACCTTGAATGTCGATCTTCCAAACATGCTTTGGGAGTTCGGACAAGGGATGGGACTACGGGAGTGTTATAGTAATTCTAAATAGAACTTACATATACTAATATACTTAGCGATACAGGTAACAACTATTATTAAAGCATACAGTATTAATTATCAGGATGGGTAACACATTTTGTTTATTAGCTGGTAATTTCGTCACAAGGGACGCAGGAATCAGAATATGATCTATATAAAATTACTCCTCCATGAAAGGAAAGGAACGGATTTTGAAAAAATTACTTATAATTTTAATTTTACGACTTTTATTTTAAGTAAATTAGTGAGGGAAGGCCTTTACCCACCAGACTCTTTATTTATAAGTTTTTTTAAATTTGCAATAGTAGTATTTTTATGTCGAATCTGGTGAGCTGAATTAGAACCACTTCCTCTTATTATGGTTCAATTCCGATGACAATGCATTTTTATGGTAAACATGGCTTAAATGATTAGCTCCAAGTGTAAAGGAACTCTTAAACGAACAACAGCACAACACAAAATACGTATACTTTTGATATTCCAATATTTAAAAGCTTAGTTGAAAAAGATGTTTTAATAAAAACTTATACTTATTCATGATTTATTACTAAAAAAATAAATTATAATATTTATTTTAAAATGGACGAAAAGAGATTCAATAGTGGACAACTGAACATCGCGTCGGGATGTTGCTTGATCAATTTGTTTTGTATAATGTTGTGAGTGTACAATGGTCTCGGATACTCAAGAAGTCACCCATTTCATATCATTTAATATTAACAAAATGTGTTTTATCACCCTTAATAGCTACCACAGTTAAATCACATGCACGTTATAACATTTAATCATTATGAGAGATAATTATGAGCGAATTATAAGACTAGTTTCACACTTAATACTCATATATACTTCTACACATGCCATAAATACTGTACTTTATACGTAAGGCCGGCGAAAATCTGAACTTAGTTATTTTCGCTGCCAAAATTATGGATACAAAACCAACCCACTGCAAACAAACCAGTTTAATTTTGAACTTTATTGCAATGCAGATAATGTTGGAATGCATTTAGCAGCAAGAACTGAGCTTCACAAGATATCCACAGAAGTATTTTGCTATGTAAGTAAGCTCTTTAATTTATATTATGTCCTTACTTAATAACTATTTTATTAGAGAATAATGATGTTGGAAAAAAGTTTTTTTTTTAATATAATAACTATTTACTGGGCAGATTTTGTAGCTAATGTGTTATTTTTAAATGATTACGTTAGTAAGCCTTTTCGCCACCACGTTCAGACCCTTACATTAAATAATTTGTAACAAAATATTATGTTCATAATGCACAGATATACGTAATGTTAGAATATTGTTAGAATTTGTTTGTACAGTAAGAAGTGACAATGAAAGTATCAAATTGATATGAAATTTGTTTTATTTTCCACTTGTCTCTGATATCAGTTAGGCGCGTATAGAAGAAAGTTTTTACATTGAACCGATCTTGGTTATCGGACTGATATTAATATTAGGTATCGGACCGATATTAATATTAGGTATTTGACCGATATTAATATTAGGTATTAACCCAAATTTTAATATTAGGTATTGGACCGAGCAGTGCAGTGGAGAACAACCTTATTCAGATCTTTAGTGTTGGTTAAACATAACCACATTATTTTGTACCGTTGCATATTTAAACTAGCAAAGATTATACAATATTCTTCTTCTTCTTCTTTTCGAAACGAAAAGAAGAAGTCGCAGTAAAAAAATTTTTTAAATGTTTCTTTTCAAAAATATTTCATCGCGTCACTTCTTCACTGTTTGGCTTAAATAGCATGAATGTGGTGTTTTTAGGAATAAGGGATACGGGAAAGGATTGATAATACACTTCACGATCATGAAAAAATGTACTAGAATTTACCACTTTGTTTTTTTAAGTGCTTAATTTCAACATTGTGTTAGTGTAAATATAAAATTTTATGTGTACAAATTATAAATGATTAAAAAGTTTTGAAATCAAAAGCAAGAAACGTCTTACTCAAAATTTTCATTTCTTTTAATTTAAGCTAAATTTTTTTTTTTGGGTTTAAATTGAAAGATGATTTTAAAATAATTTATATCTAATAATAATTTGGAAAGAGTTAATGAAATATAAAATGATCGTGAAGTGTAAGTTAGGGTCGGTGAGGAAATAACGAGTAGCCTGTAGCCTGCTGTAGCTCAGCAGAGCTGCGCTCGCGGCGCTCGGAGCAGCGGCGCGTGCTCGCCTGCGCCACGGCCACGCCACACCCACGCCACGTCATCGACACGCACGACACAACACCAGCGTTACGTACAGTCCCGGATATACGAACAACAACGCAACACATTTAAGGATCAACTTTAACATCATTATTTAAAAATTTCCTATTTTTTTTTAAACAGATTTTTGAGTAGATTAGTTAAAGAATACCCCAGAATAATGCCTTGCGTTTCCGATACTTACTAAATAAGTGCAAAATTTAATAATCAATGTTCTGTGTACGATGAAAAATGAACTAGCATTACTAAACTATGAAGGGACTTTACGTACGCCTATTAATTAGCTAACATCAATAAATTACCTAAGTATGTCTGCTGTTTTTTATTTAAAAAATGACATCTATAAAAAAATATACAGTTAAAGCCAGCAATTTTATTTATTCATAATACAAAATGATTTTATAATGAATTATCAAACTTGTGTGATAAGAAGCGAATTAATAATTAATTTCTAGAACATAGACGTCTTCAAATCAGGTGTGCTCAACCTTAGGCAAAATACCGATTACCATAAGATGGACTGGTGGTTAAAAGATGTAATTTGTATATTCAAGATTAATATAGACACTGAGATGGATCTATTTTTGGTCTCGTACGACAACACTAATAAATGTTTTATGAAAATATGTGTAAATTAATAAACTTTTCTTGTCAATAGTTTTGTTGAATTTGACTTTTTTTTTCTTATGTCTAAGAATTTCTGGTGTGATGTGTAAGGATTTTTTTTTTAATAAAACAGGATTGCTATCAGTCATTGCTTTTAAGCCTGTCAATTCATTATAAAATCACCCTGTACAGGAAGTCACGCAATGAGTATCTCTTTGTGCAAAATTCCGTATAGAAATAAGCCATAATAAATATTCCTGGCTGTTTATTAAAAACAAACCAATGTACATAAATACCACGGATCTTGCTTGATTGTGGATTGCTATCGTTCTGATTTCGGTTAATAAACAATGTGTTTTAAACGCGACAATTCCTTTAAAAAAACCAATCAAGCTAAACTTCAAAGACACAATGATTGATAGCGAGTAATGGGATGCGTTATTTATGCTGAATATTTTATAGATTCGTGAATTAAATAAATAGACCAATTTACATGACTTAGCATACACCTAGGGCTAATTTTAATCAAATTTAGCTAAGCCGTGATAACCTACTGGTATGATCGTTAACTGGCAAATCAGTTTCGAACCCAAGGCCTATCTTTGATATTTCGTAAGTTATGTGCGTATAATAAATTGAATATCACTTGTTTCGAGCGTCAGAAAACACGAAAACTTTGTTACGTCTGATCTCTCTCCGGTCGCGTCGGATTGCCGTCCCATCGGACTACGAGAGTGAGGGAGCAGGGAGACATTTGTATTTGCGCACACACTTATGCACCATAATAATTTGCATTGCGTAGTTGGTTTAACTCCATTGAGATAAGCCGGTGCAGGAGGACATTATGGCTCATTTTTATTGTCAAATTTGCACAAAGATAATTGCGAGTTTAAGGCTCCACACACACAGGCCACTTGCGACGGCCAGAAGTGACAGGTCAAGTCTTTTCCATACATTTTATGGGAGTTGCATGTGGCAACCACACATCACGCCCGTGACAACAAAGAAAAAAGGCATGAAAACCTATAGCAAACCCCTGGTAGCTGTGCCGTGAGCGCAGAGCCTTAAATATGATAAGATTTCTCTATGTTTCGTAACTCGCAGGTAAGCGGTAAATATTACAAAGCGTTTTTTTACGTTTTAAACACGAAAGCAGACATACCAAAGTAAAATAACATCAAAATAAATACATGGACGATCAATGGGAACTTTATAAGACAAAAGTCCTTACACACTGTTGTTTAATGACATAAATTATGATAATTATTTTCTATGGAGCTTGATTAAAAATTTGACATTGAAAAGACTACCGAAAATTGTAATTAAATAAATTAATAAATGTTTATGCAAGTTTTAAAATAATAACCAAATTTTAAAACTTGCATAAACATTTTTATAAAGTATTTATGCATACTGTAAAGTTCAAAATTTGTGGAATTAAGAAAATGGATTTGCGATCGGGATTTGAACTTGGGATTCACAGAGAAAAGCCCCCAGTCGCTCTGCCACTAAGCTATTTGCAATCCCGCCTATGTTAACAACTAAATGTTATTTGCATAAAATTAAAAAAATATAATAATAAATAATTATCATTGAAAATAAATAGTAAGTAGTAAGTTAAATTATAAAGTTAAACGGTTTGAACTGACGGTATAACGTCATATTATTCTTTAATTTGGGGTTCTTCAACTCCAGAATGAATAATAGTTTTCCACCTTACCACAACCCTTTCTTTTTAAAATAGATTTGTGGTCAAACATAAGCCTTATATTTTTTTTTACATACACTACTTTAATTCGCGTTGTTAATTAAATGTTGATTGCTTTTAAACGACAGTGTGTAACAACTTAATGTTTAAGATGATAATTATACCTTAGACAATAATCTCGTAAACTAGCTAACCATTAATGAACAATAAATTAATTGAGCATGCATGATATGAAAGTTTTGAGCATCTGTTTTAGTTCTTAGAGGAACACAATTTTAATAAAATAAGTAAAAAATTCATAATTTTGATTTTGCCGCGATAATTTTGCTATTTTGGTTTTTATACAGCTCTGGTTCTTTATTTTAAATAGGCACTACCAATTAGGAAAATTTTCAGAATAGATCAGAATTCGTATAAAAATATCTTTTAGGTAAGATAACAGGAATAAATACCAGTGAACTGTGAATCAGGCTTTTAAAATTGTAATAAATGTAAATGCGTTAATTAAATAAGAATTAATGTTTAAGAGATTAAACAGTTTTAAAGTCTTTAGTAATTCTAGAATACAAGTTCTAAAAATAAAAAAAGAAACAAATTGAAAATATAATACTGAACAAATGCAGAGCCTACAATTTGCATTTTCAAATAATGTTTCAAATAATATGTGCAAATAATTGAGCACATATTTTTTTTAAAACAGCTTGCTGCTTGCTCTTAAATTAAGAATTTACAGGCCGACGAATCAGCGTTGCGTAATAAAAAAGTAAATTAAAAAAAAACTAATATAAAAAAAAATGTACAGACGTAAGAGTTTCTACCTAAATCAGATGCTCAAAACACAAAACCTCAACATCAATTACAAGCATGTACCTTGTAGCTGTCTGTTCAACAGCGCGGTGATGCCGGGTCCGTCGCCCGCTTTCTTGACCACCAGCATAGGCTTGTCCTCGCCCTCCTCGTAGCTGTTGGGCAGGTGCCCGTTCGAGACTGCCATTGTTTCGCTCACCTGAAATTTTATTTTGCAGGTTGAATGACGTCATAGGTATTTTTTTTTATATAATGAAAAGGTGGGTTCGAACACGAACCCACCTGATAGTAAGCCAGCACATCTGCCTTGTAATTGTGGACGTCAGGCTTGAATCACCCAAGATTAATAAAAAAAAGTTGAAGTGTCACTCTTTTTTACCCGACTGCGGCGAAGCCAAAAAGGAGGGTTATGTGTTTGACCTGTATGTATGTATGTCCGTCCCTATGTTCCCTCGTAACTACTAAACGGCTAAAGCGATTTTGATGAATGATATGTCGTTGGATTCGTCTTTATTGCGCGAGTGTCACTGGGTATATACAAATTAAAAAAAATCGATATGGCAGATTTTTGGCGCCAAAAGGTGTGATTAATAAAAAAAAAGTCCCCCCAAACCAATCGTAAGGGGTATCAAAATGAAGAGTTTTAAAAGGTGATTACAAAAATATATGCAACTTATATGTTTAAACTTGATATAGCCCGCGATTTCGTCCGTGAGACCTACAGGAACTATGCATTTTTTCGTGATAAATGATTGCCATTATATAATATATAGTACATACATAGTTTAACGACTATATTATAATATAGTTCTTAAACTATCTCTTGGGAAAAAAATATTATTAAAAAACAAAAAACCCGACTGCTAACTAAAAAGATAGAAACAAGTTGGTTATAGATAGATCATACTTTATACAGTGGTCACAAACGCAGTCGGAGGCATTCTTTAGGTAATATTCTTCTGGGTTTCGAGAGAGAGAGAATGAATAGTTAATGCCTCCGACTGCGTTTGTGAACACTGTGTAAAGTATGATCTATCTATAACCAACTTGTTTCTATCTTTTTAGTTAGCAGTCGGGTTTTTTGTTTTTTAATAATATTTTTTTTATTAACGGAACTGACGTGATGGTAAGCGGTGTTGTGGTCTACGGTGGAATTCTGCCTTCAAAGCAGGACGACGGAAATTGACTTCGAACAAATGACGTCATATGTTCTAATGTCAAAGATCTGTCACTCCATACATATCTCTATTTTGCGGGAAGAGGTCAGCTTTTATATTTTTATTAATAATTGTATTATTAATAAAAATATAAAATATATAAATATATAAATATATATAAATTAAATTTATATATATTATTATTTATAAATAAATATATAAATTATATTTTTATTAATAATCTGTTGTAATAATTAAATTTGTCATTACTCGATTAGGACAACTCTATTGTACTTAGCACTACACTATTGACATAGACTAAGTAACTCGCTACTCTGTAATTTTGTCTATGCTCTCTCTCGATTGCGCTCTAATAAAACTACGTTGATGTTTAAAATCCCTCCGTTTTATTTTACTAAATTTATCAGGTTATGGGCCCAGGCCACCTGATTTCTTTCAAGAATATTGCTGTAGTGAAATAAATAAAGTGATCAGTTTCAAAATTGTAGTTCAGTATCGGTTGAGTGTAAAAAACGAATAACCAGCACGTGGGCTTGTGTGTCGTGTGCGGTGTGTAAAATCTTTATCAGCAAAATGTCTTCAAATAATACGATGGCACTGATTGAAAAGCTGACGGGAAGAGATAATTATCCCACGTGGAGATTTGCGGTTCAAACTTATCTCCAGCATGAAGATTTATGGGACTGTATCACCGCAGAAGGCGAAGTCAGTGACAAAAGAGACACGAAAGCAAAGTCTAAAATAATCTTACTGGTTAATCCCATTAATTACGTACACATACAGGAAGCCAAAAGTGCAAAAGAAGTGTGGGATAACCTAGCTAAAGCGTTCGATGACAAAGGATTGACACGTCGAGTTGGTTTGTTGAGAGACCTGATAACCACAACGCTTGAATCTTGTCAAAACATTGAGGATTACGTAAATAAAATAATGTCAACCGCCCACAAACTAAGAAACATTAAGTTTGATGTAAATGATGAATGGCTGGGAACCTTATTATTGGCTGGTTTACCCGAGGTCTATCAACCAATGATCATGGCCCTCGAGAGCTCTGGTGAGGCAATCACAGCAGATTCTGTGAAAACTAAGCTCCTTCAAGATGTAAGGAACTCTGAGTCAACTGCATTATATGTTAACAAAAGTAAAGGGAAACAGTCGCAATATTCTAAACAAGCTGCAGATAAAATCAATAAGTCTACTAAAGGTCCCAGGTGCTATGTATGTAATAAGTATGGTCATATAAGTAAGAATTGCAGAAATAAGAAGTCACAAAAGTCTAATGAGAACAACGGTTATGTTGCTGTATTTTCTGCAACAACACAATACGACGATGGCTGGTATATCGACTCTGGAGCATCAATGCATATGACAATGCACCGTGACTGGCTCTACGATGAAATTCCTCCTCCGATTACAACTATCAAGGTTGCTGATGATAAGAAACTTTTTGTGAAAGCATGTGGCAAAGTGAATTTAAATGTAATCAATAATAATGGCAAGATGGATACAATTATGGTACAAAATGTTGTTTATGTGCCAGATCTAGCCACAAATCTTCTTTCTGTCAGTCAAATAATTAATAAAGGATGTCAAGTGCAATTTGACAAAGAAGGTTGCAAGATATTGAACAGAAACAACGAACAAGTTGCGGCTGCCAAAATGGTAAACAATATGTACAGGCTAAATACACACAGTATTCCAGCATACATATCTGCATCAAAAGAAAATGATTGTTATTTATGGCATCAAAGAATGGCACATTTAAATTTTGAAGATTTGAACAAATTATCAGAAACTGCAAAAATTAAATTAGAAAATAAAGATAAATTTAGATGCATTTCCTGTCTGGAAGGTAAGCAAACAAGAATTCCATTTCCTTCAGAAGGTTCCAGAGCACAAACCAAGCTAGAACTTATTCACTCGGACGTTTGCGGGCCAATGGAGGTACCATCCATAGGAGGGGCTCGCTATTTTGTTACCTTCATCGATGATTATACCAGGAAAGTATTTGTTTACATATTAAATAAGAAGTCTGATGTATTTGATAAATTTAAAGAGTTCAAAGCCTTCGTTGAGAATCAACTTGATTTAACTATAAAGACTCTCCGTACAGATAATGGTACAGAATATTTAAGTCATGAATTTAAAGTTTTCCTTAAGAAGTCAGGAATCTCACATCAAACTTCCACTCCTTACACCCCTCAGCAAAACGGCTTAGCTGAGCGAATGAATAGAACTCTGTTGGAGCGAGCTAGGTGTATGCTAATAAATGCAAAATTACAGAAACACTATTGGGCTGAAGCGGTGTCGACTGCAACTTACATCACTAATAGATGCCCAACAAGAGCTCTAGAGTTTTCAACACCTGAAGAAAAGTGGAGTGGTAAAAGGCCAGACATCACGCATATGAAAATCTTTGGTTGTGAAGCTATGGTACATACTCCAAAAGAAAAAGCCAAAAAATGGGACTCCAAAGCAAGTAAAATGATCTTTATTGGTTATAGTGAACAGACAAAAGGGTATAGGCTTTTAGATCCAAAGACAAGAAAAGTGTTAATAAGTAGAGATGTGGTCTTTCTTGAGAGTTCAGTTAAAAGAGATTATGCTGTGGTACCATTATCAGAGTCAGTTCCTGAACCCATAGTAGATAAAAACAATTACAGTGATAATGACACAACATTAAAGAATGAAACAAGTGATGACTCCTTTCACTCTGATGAAGGATCTTTATATGAGCCTGAGGAATCAATAGATCTTACAGAATTGTCACAAAGTATAACTACAAGATCTAAACAGAGAGTAGCTAATATGCAAGCTAATACCTATGTATGTGTAAATGATGTTTCAGAAGAACAGGATATCCCACAAACATACAGTGATGCAATATCTTCAGAAAATGTAAATGCAGCTAAGTGGAAACAGTCTATAAAAGACGAATTGAAAGCCCATGAAGAAAATGATACTTGGCAATTAATTGAAAAACCAGAAGGAGTGCGGTTAATTGGCTGTAAATGGGTGTTTAGAATCAAAGATGAGCCATCTGGTCCGCTCTACAAATCAAGACTGTGTGCCAAAGGATGTGGACAAAAGCAAGGGGTTGATTACACTGAAGTTTACTCTCCTACGGTGAGATATGATTCGGTTAGAGTCTTACTTTCAGAAGCTGCTCAGCATAATTTTGAAATATTCCAGTTCGATGTCAAAACTGCATTTTTATATGGAGATGTTAAGGAAGACATTTATATGAAACCACCTGAAGGTTTGGAAGTTCAATCAAATCTGGTATGTAAACTTAATCGTTCACTTTATGGTCTTAAACAAGCACCAAGGTGCTGGAATCAAAAGTTTGACAGTTTACTGAAGAAATTTGGTTTTATTAATAGTAATGCAGATAGATGTGTTTATGTGGGAAATGTAAACAAAAACAAATTGTACTTGCTACTGTATGTTGATGACGGGCTCCTAATGTCAAAATCAAAAGATTCACTGAATAAAGTAATGTGTGAATTAAAAGAAAATTTTGAAATCAAACAGTATGATCCAAATAACTTTGTAGGATTACAGATTGAAAGATCTAAAGGATATATTTTCATTCACCAATCTAAATATATTGATCGATTGTTATATAAGTTTAATATGCAAGATGCTAATTGTAATAACATTCCAGTCGACCCCCATACTACACTGGAGAAGTGCACTGAGACTCCAGACAAGAATATTCAGTACAGAGAAGCTGTTGGATCACTCATGCACTTGGCAGTGGTAAGCAGGCCCGACATTATGTATGGAGTAAGCCTGGTAAGTCGATACTTGAATAGTTATGATCACACACATTGGAATGTTGTGAAGAAAATAATGAAATATTTAAAAGAAACCAAAGACTATGGTTTGTGTTATTCATCATCACAACAAAATAAACTTGAAGCATATAGTGATGCAGATTATGCTAAAGACACATGTACACGTAGATCTTTGACCGGGTATGTGTTCATAAAAAATGGAGCTGCCATAACGTGGGCAACACAACGCCAACAAAGTGTTGCATTGTCTACTACAGAAGCAGAATTTATGGCTGCATGCTCTGCAACTAAAGAAGCTATATGGTTAAAAAGAATGTTAATGGACATTGGTGCATTTAATCAGGACTCAATATGTCTAAATATAGACAATCAAAGTGCAATTTCTTTAATTAAAAATGTAGACTACCACAAACGATGTAAACACATTGATATTAGATATAATTTTATTAAAGAGAAATTTGTAGAGAAACAAATTGATTTAAAATATGTATGTACCAACGAGCAATATGCTGATATCTTTACTAAAGCTCTTCCTAAAGACAGGTTTCAGTATCTTAGAAGTAAAATTGGTGTTAATAGAGCTAATTATTAGTATTTTCTTTAGATGAGAGTTTGCCCAAACAATGTTATATGATAGGTTCTAAAATTTAAAAGGTCAATATATTAATCTGTAAAAGTGTAAAATTAAAAGGTAAAGTTTAAATATGGTGAGAGTTTGTCACAACAATGTTATTTAATTTTTAAATTAAAATTGTTGTATAAAATTGTAAAATTAAAATGTAAAGTTTAAATATGGTGAGAGTTTGTCAAAACAATGTTATTTAATTTTTAAATTAAAATGATGGTTAAAAGTGTAAAATTA
Organism: Protodeltote pygarga; assembly: GCA_936450705.2. Classification (NCBI taxonomy): domain Eukaryota; kingdom Metazoa; phylum Arthropoda; class Insecta; order Lepidoptera; family Noctuidae; genus Protodeltote; species Protodeltote pygarga. Next base: position 1,613,910 of record OW388257.2, on the reverse strand, counting down.
AAAGTAAAGTTTAAATATGGTGAAAGTTTGTCAAAACAATGTTATTTAATTTTTAAATTAAAATGATGGTTAAAAGTGTAGAATTAAAATGTAAAGTTCAAATTTGGTGAGAGTGTTGTAATAATTAAATTTGTCATTACTCGATTAGGACAACTCTATTGTACTTAGCACTACACTATTGACATAGACTAAGTAACTCGCTACTCTGTAATTTTGTCTATGCTCTCTCTCGATTGCGCTCTAATAAAACTACGTTGATGTTTAAAATCCCTCCGTTTTATTTTACTAAATTTATCAACACCTCCAAAATTTTTGAAAGCCTATAACTTCTAAATGACTGATAGTAATCTTTTTTCACATATACCGTAGTTTTAACCTAAGGTCGTATCAAATATGTATACTTTTAAACTACCATGTTCCCTAGGGAAATCAAAATAACAAAACGATACCAGTTTAGAACATAATGCAACACTAACCCAGATGTAGGTCAATAGTTTACACTAAATTCCGACTATGAATAAATAATTTTAGCTGGCTTGTAATAATACACTAGCCGTCTGTGGGTTATTTACGACGGCTATAGGGTATAAAATATAGTTTGCAGTCTGTGAAGCGGTTTAAAGTTTTCGCTTTTCACACCAATTTGCTTAAAAACTGCACCATTTTTGAGTGATGTGTGGGAAAAGCCTATATTTTAGGCTTTCTAGGCTAAACACTACTAAATCAATTTTGGTAAAAATCAGTAACTCACATCTGTTACCACTTCTATTATAAATAAGCATTTGCAGCTATCTTCGAGATATCGGAGATTAACAGCAAGCCATTTTTCAAATCAGATCTTTTTTGTAATACAAAACTAGTTAGAATTATTAATTTTGTGTAAATTTTTTCCTTTTTATTTTCCGTGTACAAATTACCTAAACATACGTGATTTGGACAGGAAATAAAAAAAATAATCTTATGAGCAGTTAGGAAACTACTTTTACAAGCTTTTATTCAACTTGCACTGCATGGATGTTTGTTCGGGTGGAATCTTGCAAACTGAATTAGAACCACTTCCTCACTTTCACTTTCAATGACAACGCATTTTTATAAGCATGACATGAATCGACATCCAGCATTAGCTACAGTTAAAGGACTCTGTGGTCAATAGCACAGAAAAAATTGCATATACGTTTAATTTTGATATTCCACTACAAAAGCTTGGTTAAAAACGTATGTCAATTTCGTCCTTACCTGCATAAGTTTATGAACAACATCTCGACCCAGTATGTGGTCGAACACGGCCTGCAGGAAGGCGTCTGACATGATGGATAGCTTCAGCTTGTCGCGGTGCCACACCAGCACCCGGGACTCTTCCATCGCCATTATTGACACCTGCAATGTTAACACACATAAACATAAACAGCTGAATTGCATAAAGACCATCATCTTCCTGATCTTGTCTTAATTTTATCGCAATAGGTTTTCTTCTTTCTTTCATCTCTATTAGCCGTCAAGTCACTGCTTACTGCCTTTCTTTTACCTTTGCAAAAAGACCAATTGACCGAAAAAAAAGGATTTATAAAAGAATAACCTCCTTGAATGATACAAAGTGTTGTCAAATTATTTCCAGGACTATTGTTGGTAAGGTCCAAATACCGTCACGACAACAGAATAGAAAGTAAAATCATTTATCTATTAAAAATTGCTAACAGACAATACCAAGGAGCTTGCTTCAAAGGAAATTTGAAATATGTAAGACTAGCTTCCGCCCGTAGCTTCGCCCGGGTGGTATGAAGATAAATTGTAGCTTTTATGTTGTTATGATGTATAAACTATATTACTGTAAAGTTTCAACAAAATCCGTTCAGTAGTTATTGCTCGGAAGAGTAACAAACATCCATCTATCCATCCTCACAAACTTTCACATTTATAATATTAGTAGGATGGTTCAGTTAATTGGAGGATTGCCACTATTTGCAAGTGTCACGGTGTTTAAGCCCCGCACGAACCATCTCTTTTTTAAATTTCTCTAAATTTAAAAAAGTGAAATTTAAATGCTATGAACGCATCCAAAACATGGAAATGTATAATTGATTTTAACTCTGATGTACGCATCTTAAGCCTTTCAGATCTTCATCTATTCATCTGCAGTACTTAATTACATTGAAGTACTTGAAACACAAAACATCGAATGCAGACGTACCCTCGGAAGCGTCGCGTTCGCGTGTCTAGTGGTAAGTGGATCCAAATCGCGGTAACGTCGCGTTCAAAACAACCACTAGAGCAAGTTAAACGGAGATCGTTTAAACTAGGCTAGATACCAATAAAACGGGTCAATACATCTACCATTTTTAACAGAAGCAGAGATTAGAACTCTACATTATGGTGACTTTTAAACCTATAGGAGTTGTGGTATTTTTAAAGACTTGGCACGAAATAGCATATCACGTCTGTATTTCTCAAAAGTAAGGTAAGTAAGGTAGAGATGTAAACCATTAAGCTGCATAACAGATCTTTTTACCATAGATTGGGTACAAAAAACTGGGTTATTTGCATCGCAAGACAGGAGACCGAGTGAAAAAAATTAAAATAAAAAAACTAAATATTATATATAATAAGTTATTTCCTTCCTATTTGGTAGGACAGTCAATAAAGTCTGTGATTCTGTATAAAAGGATTGTAATTTATAACCATGTTATGCATTTTTCCAACGTCTCAAATTTTTCCATCCCTGTCCCGCTTTTTTTGCACCTACTTTGAAGATATACACCAACACACCTCAGATGCCAAGACCTACCTAGCCAATCTAGATTTAAAACTATAAGGAGCATTCATAACACAAGCAAGAAAAGCCATAATAAAACTAAAAATCATTTCCTCATGCATAATAAATACAAAATTAAATAATTAACGTTTTACTTTTACTCTGCGCACTGAACAGAACAAAGACCGCCCACTTACATTATGGTAATACTCGAATGAGAGTGAAACCATAGTTAGATTATATACTACTCAAAACAAAATAAGAGCCACTCGTTATTTTCACATTTGAATGTAATTTAATGAACATAAATTAATTATTAAGTAGCAAAATATTAATGTTACAAACTCTTCGATATTTAAACTCTTTGATTTTGTTCTTAAGACCAAAAGGCAGGCCATCAATTTAAAAAAAAAATGTAGTATAAAATTTTCTTGTTATTTTTTTAGTTTTTTCGTTAAGTTTTGTTTCGATTATATGGATGGTAATCCGGAGCATTCGTAATTTTAGTTTGTTAATTTGTTTAAATAACATCTTATGTTAATGTGCCATAAGTACGAATACATATGGACGCAATTACTGCAACAAGAGCCGTTACAATGATCCAAAAAGGAAATTTGGAGCGATCTGTGGCTTTTCACCTAGGTTTTTTTCGAAAAGCTATCCAACATGCTTGGAATTGCTTCCAGAAGACTGGCAGTGCTGCAAGAAGACCTGTTTCGGTTAGAGTTCGCATTAAAACTGTTCACGAGGATCGGTACATCCAGTTAAGTACCTAACGAGAACGCACAGTGACGGCTCTATAATTACAAAATCGCTTACGGTTGACAACAGGTACTCGTGTCAATGACCAAACGATCCGTAACCGATTGCAAGAAGACCAGCAAACTTCAAAACGTCGAGTTGTTCGAATTTCTTTGTCCAGGGTTCAACATGCAAATTGTTTAAGGTACTTCCATCAATATTTAGACTGGGTCATAAGCCAGTGGAGCATGGAGCTCTGCACCGACTAGTGCAAAGTAATTTTTTTTAACGACGATCGACGCATTGGGATCTGGAGACGACGTGGCGAGCGATTTTTGGAAGCCTGCATTCACGAAGTCGATCGTTTTCCAGTTTTGGTGGACCCAGTTTTTTGGTTTTGGGGTGAGATAAGTTTGCACGGCAAAACTGAACTCGCAATTTTAAATGAGGGTTCCGTAACTGCTCAGTGTTACATTAGGGAGTTATCAGGACTCATGTGATCCCATTTGGTCAGCGAATGGGTCCTGAATTCGTCCTGATGCAAGACAATGTCCGTGCACACACAGCTCAAGCGACCCAGTTTGTACTGGAAATCTCTCACATTCAAGTGTTGCCGTGGCCAGCAAACAGTCCGGACTTAAATCCGATTGAGCACATGTGGGACCAATTAAAACGAAGGGTCAGAGTCGGTTCGCAAGAGGTGTACACCCAGCAGCAACTGATTGGCACTTCGAAAAGTGCCTGGGAAAGATCCCAGCTGAAAACGTGAAACATTTGATCGAAAGCATGCATTCCTGGCTGCAAAAGTGCATAGCCAAAAGAGAAAGGCATACCCGTTATTAAGGAATAGAAAAAGAAATAAAAAGTTAAGATTTTTTAGTTTTGAGGGACTTTTGTCAAATTGAGTTTTTTATCCTAAATTGTAATTTTTGACCAAAGTTCAATAAAAATGTTAATTAATTAATTAATTTCAACAGTAACTAGCCTAAACGGTAAATAATAACATTGTTTTACGTTAACATAATCGAAACAATGTGATAACTTCATAATTTTTATGGTATATCATAAATACGTAGTGGCTCCTATTTTGTTTTGAGTAGTATACAATAACGCATAAACACACTGTTTAGAAATAAAACAAAACAACAGAAGCTCAACTCGATTTCGAAATAAGCTAGAATTTAGTTTACTACCTAATACCATAAATATAGGGCAGGCTACTTGGGTAAATTTCACGAAAAATAACCAAAAAGGAAAATTATTGAACTAACACTTAATGTGCCATGTAGTTTCCGGCCTAAGAATAGAACCACCCCTACTCATCCCGTGGGTGTCGTAATAAGCAACAAAGGGAAAAATCTGGAGGATGGGCAGCAGCATCCTACTGTGTAATAGCAACCATCTGCTACTGCGATCGCCCATCCGTTTGCCCAGGCGTAGCGATTAAGGGTAAACACTTCCAATAAGAGCTCAAAAGTGGCGCGCATTGGGAGAGGCCTATATTCAGCAGTGGACTAAAATGAATGACAATAGGCTCAGCTCCTTTGCCTACCTCCTTTGGGAAATACAGGCGTGAGTCTATGTTATCTAAAGGTGTCTGAATAATCCAATGTAATAACTTCAAGACCACATAGTTTTTTCGTTTCTTTTCCCTCTATGATAACATGTTACGCTGCTGTAGACAATGTAACACAAGCCTTCTGAACCTTTATTTAGTGTAAACCAGGTCGCAAGAGACACCCACCTGAGCCCAGGTATGATTACGACACGTACATATACCTACTCGTACACACATTTATATCCGTGGGTAGGAACACGGCATAATCTACACCAGGGCTGTCCAAACTATACACCTTCGCGGGCTAATTCAATTTCATACAAAAGCTGGAGGGCCAGAAAAATATTTTTACTTGCAAGACTGAAGATCAATAATTATACCTAGTATTGAGTACATGTTTTGACAACGAATAATATTATCCAAACTATTTGTGTCCAAAACTATTTTTAGATTAAAATGTGTGTCGCGGGCCGCATGAAAACAAGCCGCGGGCCGCATGCGGCCCGCGGGCCTTTGTTTGGACAGCCCTGATCTACACAACTCGTATTGGATTTAAATAGGGAGCTTCCGTACGACGTTATTTCCGTAGGATAAATGTGTAAATATCGATTGGCTCGTTGGTCTAGTGGTAGCAAGCGTGACTGCTGAAAATGAGGTCCTGGGTTCGATCCCTGGATCGGGCAAAGTGTTATTTGGTGTTTTCATTAGGAAATTCTCAGTAGCAATACGGAGTCTGGAATTGTACCCGGTTAATGGCAATGTGCCGTGTGGTTTCCGGCCTAAGAATAGAACCACCCCTATTCGTCCTACGGCTGTCGTAAGAAGCGACAAAGGAAATAATCCGGAGAATGGGCAGCACTATCCTTCCAGCAATTATCTGCTACTGCGATCGCCAACCCGCTTGCCTAGGCAAATACTTCTAATAAGCGCTCAATATGGCGCGCATTAAGAGAGGCCTATTTTCAGCAGTGGACTACCTACTAATGAATGGCAATAGGCTCACCTCCTCTGCCTACCTATCTGGGAATACAGTCGTGAGTCTATGTTATGTAAAGGTGTAAATATTAAATGAGAGTAAGTATTATAGACTTTTACGATAAACGCTTTCTCATGGTAGGATAATGTATTTTTAAATTCCGCCGCGTGCTTGAATGCGTTCATTGTGTTTAACTTGCCTGTAAAAAGGTTCATTCAATAAGAAAGCTTTGTTCAATCTACTAGGGAAATACACACATCAAAAGTGTCTATGGATATTTCAATTAAACCGAAATAACTAAAATTCTATTAACTTTTTGTTAAGACATCTACACATTAAAATAAACCTTGTTTAATAGCCTATCTAATCTGATAATAAACTTTTAGATAAAGTTAAATTTTTAAAAAAACTTAGAAGAAGAGGAAAATCTCAGACAAAATTTCAATCTTAACTTTATTTTTGAAACATCAAAACCTAAACAAAACAACATTTTTTTTTTATAAAACGCATCTCCGGTGTTCATTTATCATGCCACGTAGACACTTGTCCAGGAACGAAATGTTAAGAGCAGTGGGGATGATTCAAGCTGGCGCTACCCAAATTACGGTTTCTGAAGCCATGAGGACCAGTCAGAGCGTTATATCCAGGCTTTGGTCATGTTATCGTGTCACGGGGGAAGTGGTGGAACGGCACCGAGGACCTCAACGCATTACAACACATGTACAGGACCGATTCATAGTAAATACTGCACGAAGTCAACCAAATGTAACGGCGATGCAATTGGTGCAAAGGGTACAGAGAGAGTATGGTTTGCTGGTAAGCGGTCAAACTTTGAGAAGACGACTGCATGAAGTCAACCTACGTGCTCGTAGGCCACTTCGGGTACCAGCGCTAAGGAGAAGCAATCGAGGAAGAAGATTACAATGGGCTATTGCACACGAAAACTGGAACCATTCTCAATGGTCACTTGTGCTTTTTTCTGATGAATCCAGATTTGGATTTCATCGTGATTCGCGAAGAGTACGCGTTTGGTGAGAACCTGGATGTCGGAATCGACTGCAGCACCCACAACAAGTTCATGCATATCAAGGTGACATGATTATGGTTTGGGCAGGAATTAGTCTCAGTGGTAGAACGGAGCTCGTTTGGATACAAGGCAATATGACTGCTCTAAAATACCGAGATGAGGTGCTAGAGCCTGTAATCTTGCCCCACAGACAGCAAATGGGACAAAATTTCCAGCTAATGCACGACAATGCCCGTCCACATACGGCGCGTATCGTTACAAGTTGGTTACAACAACATGATATCCAAGCTTTAGACTGGTCTGCACAATCCTCTGACTTAAATCCTATTGAGCCTGCCTGGAATATGCTTCAGAGAAGAGCTCTTAGGAATTTCCCTGAAGATATTGTGCATGAAAACTAGCTTTTCTTGCATCTAAGCAGGGGGCCAATTCACGTAACGAAAAAACGTCATAATGGAGTGGCAGTGTAATGACAATGGCATCATAATCGTCTAATGGTATTCCGCAAGTACTTTTTGAGGCCAGTGACTTTACAGTCGTTTTCCACTGGCTTTTTTGACATTTATTGCAAGTCTACAAAGCAATCGTATTCCATCGGCTTCGTAATGGTGACAGATATTGGTAATCTACTGCCATTAGACGTTTCTCGTAATCGTCTCGCAATGGCTTAAACGACTATTGGGCCGCCATTATGAAAACATTGCTTTTTGTTCAGTGGTGTTGGAATATGATTCAGTATTTCTTCTTCATTTTCTGCAGATTATACTTTTTGTGATATATAAATGAGTTCCACTGCAATTTCTACTTTACTTAATACGTTGGCATATTTTATCTCCCTCAAACACATAAAAACGCCCGTATCGCACTTATAGTTTGGCAAAAATTGAGGGCGCCACTAGCGCACTTCACATACTACAACTCAAAATTACAAGTTATTTGGTACTTACATATTCTATAGGGAGGTGTTTATCTAATTTCTTTACCTCTCATGTATATTGTATTGTAATTGTATATAACGAAGCAAATAAACAGAGTAGATCTTTCAAAATTTGAATAGGTACTTAGTTAAATAAAACAATTTTAATATAATAAGGTATATTTTATTCAAACAACAATATTCTGACCGCACCTATGATTTGGTTATACACACATCAAAAGTGTCTAGGGATCAACATATATTTTTGCAATAACTTTTCTCCTGATTGATATTAATTAAAATTTTCTTTAAGGATTCATCAAATAAAGTGTTTTCGTTTGTCACAGTAACGATAAACCAAGTCACCTTTGCATTAATAAAGAAATTTGCCATTTTCCTCATAAAGGGATTTTTGACATTTGAACCACTAACATTAAAGTTCAAAAAAAAAGACTGAAATAACAGTTTTCTTTAAAATTTTATTGGGTTACTTAAACAATTAATAATCCGTGTTTCTACCGCGAACACTAACAACACAAGAACATCGGTTTGGCATACTCAAAATGAGTTCATCCAAATCACGCTGTGGAATGGCCGCCCATGTTCGTTGCAACAACAAAAAAAGGTCTTCTTGCGACGGGATACCCTCCATATTCGGCAGAGCTCTTCTCTGTAGCATATCCCATGCATGCTCAATCGGGTTCAAGTCTGGCGACTGAGCAGGCCAGGGCAGGACATTGATGTTAGCTGCGGCGAGAGTATGTCTTACAACTCTTGCGGTGTGCGGTCGTGCATTATCATGCATTAACTGAAATAAGGGACCGATTTGCACTTGTAGAGGAACGATGACGTCTGATACAATCGTCTCAGCATAAATTTGAGCGTTGAGGTTGCCTCTGATCCAAATCAACTCAGTTCTTCCGCCGATCCAAATACCCGCCCATACCATGATGGTTCCACCACTATAAGGATGGACTTCCTGGCGGGATTTTAATCGCTGTTGGCGTCCAGGGGTTCTCCAGTGTCGTATACGTCTTGTATCCGGTCTCATACCAAAACGAGACTCATCAGAAAAGCACACGAAACGCCATTGTTCTTCTGCCCAATTTCTGTGTTCAAGAGCCCATTGATATCGAATCCTACGATTGTGCATTGCTATAGGTGGTACCCGTAGCGGTCTTCGGGAATGAAGGTTCACTTCATGCAAGCGGTTTCTGACTGTTTGGTCGCTAATTAAGTTCCCTGAAGAGTGATGAAGCCTCACGGCTAACATCATGGCGGTTATTGTTGGAGCTCTTCGAGTTAAGATTTAAATGTATCGGTCTTGTCTCCGTGTGGTGCAGCGATACCGTCCTCCATGGCGCTCAGCCACGGTACCAGTGCTTCGGTAACGTGTCCAAAGTCGACTGATAACACTCTGACTTGTATTCAGAGCTAAAGCCACAGTACGTTGCCGGGAACCAGCTTCTATCATTCCCACGGCTCTGAGCATTTCTTCCCTGCTTAAATGACGTCGCCGCTCCATAATAACGTTGGTTTTAATCAGTAGTAGGGAAACAGTAGCACTAATAATGTCTTCAATGCGTTGTATGTTTTTATAGGGAAAATATTGACAGCTGATTTTCATCTTTTACTCGAATTTGATTCACAGTTCCTGATTCAAATTATGAAATGCACCAAAAAGGATCCATATAAATTTATAAAATCATAAATTTATTACAAAGCCACATCTCAATCTCAAGAAATCCGCATAAAAATGCTTGATCCCTAGACACTTTTGATGTGTGTATTTTATGAACTCAATTTCACACATACGGCACCGCGATACTCGTGCGATACGCCAAGGCTACACTGTTGATCCCGTTGATATTGAATATGAACGACTGCACTTGCACTATCACTTTGCTTCGTTTTTGCATCCTACGCACTCATCATGTTTATGTAGAACTTTTTGGCTGCTGTTGATGTTTCTGTAATCCCGATAGCAGTCTTCAAGTCACGAGTCCTCGAGTCACATTATAGTTTACTGCTTGCTTGGCAAACGAGGCGCCCTTTGATTATTTATAAATAATCAAAGGAGACGGCAATCACTGGGAGAATTTGTCCAATATAAATGCTTATTTAGCATAGTATGTTTATTATCGAATATAAATACAGCTTTTTCTATAATTTTTCTTCTTCTTCTTATTTTTGGCAACAATGTGGACTTATAGTCTACTAATTCTGCCAGTGTCAAGTATTTTTAATATTTCAATTATATAAAACGTAAAATCACGCAATGTCTCTATTCTTTATTAAATTCACATTTGCAATTTTGTTTTCTTGTTTATTTTGACAATAGTTTCACATTTTTTAAAATATTGGATCTGAGTCCTAAAAGTGGCAAAGGCACAAAGATGAACAGCCGTTTCTCTAATTTTAATATATTTTTTCAATAAACCCATGTTTTTCAGATTGATGAAGTATTTTATAAATTTAACAGTTTCTTTCAATAATTGAGAACATTATTTTCAAGATTTAACCGCAGAAAACAAGTAAAAAAGACGTATTTAAAATAACCGGTAAAAATACAAAACATGGTAGATTTTGATAGGCAACACTTTTCCAACTTTCAGATATTTAAGGGCAACACCGACTGACTGTGCCGACACGATCCTATTGCCATTATATTGACACTCAATTATGACGACCATGGTGGCTTCATAATAGTTAGCAGAATGATGTTATAAAGATCAATGGCAATAGCATCGTGTCAGAATTGTCATTTTTGGTAAAATAGCAGAATTGGCCCCCAGGACTTGGGGCAGTATTCCACAACAGGATATTGACACCCTTGTTTTGAGTATGCAGAACCGCTGCAGATGTGTCAGGAGAGTCTTAGGTGGATTCACGAATTATTAATTTAAAATTTTCAACAAATTTAAAAAAAAAAATAGTTGTTTTGTTTAGGTTTTGATGTTTCAAAAATAAAGTTAAGATTGAAATTTTGTTCGAGTTTTTCCTCTTCTTCTAAGTTTTTTTTTAAATTTAACTTTATCTAAAAGTTTATCATCAGATTAAATAGGCTATTAAACAAGGTTTATTTTAATGTGTAGGTGTCTTAACAAAAAGTTAATAGAGTTTTAGTTATTTAAGTTTAATTGAAATATCCCTAGACACTTTTGATGTGTGTACATATAGAAGCGAATGATCTTTTAATAAAAACGAAATCCCACCAAAGACATTTTCATGTAAAAATGATTGCCAAGAACTCACCATACCATATAGCTTGCACTGTAAAAAAGTTATCAGATCTCATGTAAAGGTTCTAACACTACATGCCCTAACTCTACTAACCTTAAATTCATACCTTGCTCAAAATACATGCCTTGGCCATTTCGTTATATTCTCATGGAGTCTCTCATGGAGATTTGGAGTCGTGATAGCCTAGTGGTTGTGACCGTTGACTGGCAAGTCAGAGGACTCAGGAGAACCCAGGGCGCGCACTTCTGACTTTTCGTAAGTTATGTGCGTTTCATAAATTAATTATCACCTCCGTGCCTCGGAAAGCACGTAAAGCCGTTAGCCCTGCGCCTGATCTCTCTCCGATCGTGTCGGAAGGCCGTCCATCGAACTATGAGGGAATAGAGAGTGCACCTGTGTTTGCGCACACACTTGTGCACTATAATATCTCCTGCGTAGTCGGCTAGTCTCCGTTGAGATTGGCCGCTGTGACCGAAATTCGGTCAGGATATTATTATTATTACTTTTCTGTCATACATTAAGTTCTTGTAGTAACGAAACGGCCAAGCCACATATTTTGACTAAAGTTGTAACAGCATGCAAGGTATATCATTTAATTGAAACATGCTGAAATTTAATATCCATGCCGTATTGTGTTCTAAATAATCTATGAGTAAGTTGGTCGATTTACTCGAATTAGCAACCTACAACACAATGGAATAAATAGGTTTTCCTTACTCATCATCCAGATATAGCCATTTCGTGTTCCAAGAACTCTTAGATGCGAGTTGAATTAAAATAGGTCAATCACTTGCGAAATCCTAACTAATTAATAATTATAAATTTATAAATGTTTGTTTGTAACGTTTTCATGAATAAACCCCTAAACCGATCATGATCATCCCGAAATTTTGTATTTACGTTGTCAGGTGTACAGAAACGGACTTTCTCGAGAACAACCACAAATAAAATTCTTATGACAATAGATGTCGCCACGTGTACACGATACTTGAATCATACACAAACTTTAGGTCAACAATACATGTTTTTTAACCTCCGACGCAAAAAGAGGTGACGTGTCTGTGTGTCTGTCTGTGGCATTGTAGCTCCTAAATAAATGGACTGATTTTGATTTAGTTTCTTTTTATTTGCAAGTGTTCTTAGCTCAAAAAAGTTGAGATATTTGTGTCGAGTCGACGGTTTTTAATTTATAGTTAAGTACACTTTAATTAATGATCGCTCGATTTAAATTTTGATTAGTCGTGACTCGTACTGTGTGTTTAAAAGGTAACTTACGGTCATAGAATCAGTTTACACTTTAATTAGCACCAGTAACGACCTCAACTCAAATTTCGGAACGCCAATGTGCGAAATGTTTGTTTTACTTACTGACAAATTGGTGGCTTTTAACCACGAGAATCACCTGAAATTGACGGCTGTACAGAAATCAAAGTTGAAAAAAAGAAAAACAGTTTATTCCCTTCTGGGCAGATTATAAAAGACCAATTACAATGACAATATTAAAAACAAAAAATTAAAATACATATTATTAGATGTGGCAAAGTAACGATTTTTTTATGGCGCAGGTTTTATGTTTCAGGCTTATGTTTTTGACTGTATGAACTACGAAGACATGAAGAAAACAATACCTAAAAACGAAAGGTTAGCACAGGAAATTGCTTATCGACAAGACTGTCTTATGTCTATAGCTCAGGGCGAGAGTTACAAAGTACGAATGAAAGTCCACTCTTAGTCAACTTTCGGAACTTTCAGAAGAACTATTCAAAGTTTGGACTTTGATTAAAAAACATATTCTGAGTCCAGTATATGAATCTCGCTCATAAATAAATATTGAAAAAGTAAATTTAAAAAACCCCTGATATAAATTAACCACAATTTCTTAAATACTTTTTTTTCAGCCAAGAAAACCCAGCTTAAGAAAACAAGTCTCGATCACCTTGCAAATAAAATAAATAAGTTAATAAAAATCTGTTCATTCGTTTGGGAGGTATAATGCTACAGATACACAAGTTAATTAACAACTCTCTGTTATAGTCAGGGTTTAAACATTTAAACATTGTCTTATTTATATTTAAGACGTAAAGGATTTGCTCACGTTAAATAGTACATTTGAAACCTGAGCTGTGATTTTCACCGGCATTTTTGGTCCTAAGTAGGAAATAAGTACTTAGAACACGCGCGCTTTATTTCGGTGACATACAAGAATCTTTTGTGAAACCCCCTATTCTTGGGAGAATGTTGGTTCCAAGATCAAAAGGAAAGCTAAATTGAGTAGGTTACGATCTCATTGGTAAAGGAGATGAATGCATTGTATCGAAAAGATTCCAGATCATACCTGGAAGACGATATAGGACCGAGACAAAAATGGCTTTTTTCAATTGAGGCCTAAATCCAACACTGATATAGTTAAAAAAGAATTAAAAAGAGGTATAATATTAATGTGCTAGAAATAAATAATGATGTTACCTGAAAATATTCATCCGTGGACACGCCGAACCACTCTGGCGAGTCGAGGAAGTGGTGCGGGAACACTATGTGCAGCGCGCGCTGGTTCTGTGACACGACTAGTCTGAAATACGGTACATTAGACATAATAAGTAAAGTGAAAAGATTAAGATCGTTTAAAAATGATCTCTATTTGAGAATGTCGAATCAAATGTAAAAAATGGGAGGCTAGAAAACAAAAATAATTTTCAACTTTTAAAAACCTTTTTATAATATTTCAAGCGTTTTATAATACTGATATTCACGACTATTTATTAATAACCTACATTCTCATTAAGGTAGATTAATAGTCCAACTAAGACTTCCCACAAATCGCACAACACTCGATCCATCTACAATCATAATATCCAGTAAACTCCAGTTTTAGGTGCCTTTACTAAAAACCAAAATTAAATTTTAAGCGTTATTTAATACCTACTGTGGTCTGTGGTAAGTTCTTCACAGGAGCTGCTAATTAAAATGTGTGGTACAAAACCTCAGATCCGCGGTTCTAGCACACGATACTTTGCGATCGTTAATTGCACTGCAGCGCGCTCGCTGTTCGGATTATTACCCAAAATCCCGAAATGTGTTTATTATCTTTATTCTATAGCTTGCTAGCATCGTTTGCGGTTTTCCGGGAGATAAAACGCAGGATTCTATTTTGCAGAAAGTACCTATTGAGTTTGTAAGAGATTTAATCTACTTGATTTATAGAAGTCAGATTTTAGATCCTTCTCTTTTTCAAAATTCTTTGGGTTTCATTTCTAATCGAGGATTGCTAAAAATAAAACTTGTTCCAACTATAAATCGAAACTTGAGAAGTAATTATTCATTTTACCCATTTCGAGAGTCGCGGATCTTCCAAAAAGATCCGAAATCGAATCCAAAAACATCTCGAGGTTACCGAAAATAAGAGCCAGTCAAATTAAGTTCAATAAAATTGCTTTCAGAACTAATCACGATGAATCTCTGTCTTTGTTTCAGCTATAAACACAATAAACAAATTACTTTTCCTCAAACAAAAATCTAATAAAAGCTATCTTCCTTTTTCAATCATAAATTGTTTCCGCCCGTTATAGACTTAAGGTCGTGATACTTGACATTATGTCTTCTATACCTGAATGAAAGGTAAGATATAGGGCTGCCTCGTATCAAGATCGATTTCTCACTGCCAGTTCTTATCAAAAAATACAATCATGCCCCACATTTTTTTGGGGGAACTCCAGCATAGATGTTAAACGGTTTAAATTTATAAAATTGGCACAGAATTGTGTTGAAGAAGCATTTCTATTCGAACGGAAAATCATAAATCAAATTCAATAATACTTTCGCTTTTATTGTCAAAATTTAGGAATGTGTGAATTTGTAGCCGGTTTATAAATTAATTGAGGATTAGATTTCGTATGTACCAACCCTGGATATGATTTTTAAAGCTCCGTGTCGCAAAGGTCGTCTCCCTAATAGAGTTTCGCGACAATAAAGCGCTCCCCGAAATGTTTGCCTTAAAAGGAACATTGCCACGAATTTCCCGGACATTTTAATCGCAATTCCGGCAGTTTTTCTCAGTCATTTCTTTTCTTTCTTTAAGAAAATAGTAACAAAATTCTTTATATTTTAAACTAACAAGATAAATTGTTTGCAAATTCACAATGACATTAATATTCATAGTGTTTAAATTTTCCAAGCCATGATAGGTCAACGGACTGCATGGGCGGATGAACTATTACAAAATTGGTCGTTAAACAATCACTCGGTGGCTTCTAAAATCGTTTACATCCTCTAAATAAGTCCATAAACAACTGTTGCCATATAAGGTCGGTAGAAATAGTTCTGAACTAAAGCTCGTTCTTATCGCTAGGTACCACAATGTGGGACTTGCTAAGTGCCTGGAAAGAGCCCTGTTCAAAGTTGTCGCGAGTGGTACAAAGTATCGATAGTGTTCCACAAGCTAGCGAGTTCCTCACTGTTCAGAATCAGGCCGTGAAGTCACGGGTCTTTAATTCTTGTCGTGTATGTCTTGTTGTGTATATCTTGTGTTAATAAAATAATATGTTTGCAATTCCACAAGCACCTCATTCATTTAAATAAAACAATTAAGAAGTAGGTAAGGTTTTGACACCGGCCTGTGAATTTGAAGCACTTTAGCACCATGATTGCGCACTTTATCGTGATTATAAAACATGTCCTGTGATACATTCTCTCGGAGTACGAAACATCTGGCGACACTATATGCCTCGTAAATAAAGCTTAAAGCGCTGCAATTACTATGTCTGTAGTCTGGCAGGTTTTATAGCTTCGTTGCTAACGCGGGACGAGTTGTTAAACTTAATGTTTGGTCCAAATAAAGGCGCGGTGTTCAGCCGCTAACATTTTATTCGATTATTTTACAAGTTATTACATGGTCTGCAATTTATGTTATAATTTTACTTGAATTGCAAAATGCAATGTGGAACTGATATAAGTAAAATTCCTGTATCAACATTTTAGTTTAAACAGTCAATACTCTCAATTTTATTGTGGTTGTGTGATATTTAGGCAAAATCAAGGAATTCATGGGATTAACTAGCTACACTTATTCAGCTCAATTCAGCTTTTGTCCATACAACACTCGTTTTGTATGGAGATGCTTACGCATACGTTCAGCCGCGCAAAGCTGAACGATATCCAAACAAAACTGGTGTTTTCAATGGGCAAAAGCCTAATTGAGATGAATAAGTTTACTTAGTCCCTAAGGTCACTAAGGTGATGTTCTAATACGAAACAATATTACTAGAATAGGATAGTACAGAACACTAAGTATTACTCGTACTTCATTTCAGAAGCTCACTCTGCTAATAAAAGCTGGGAAGATGCCAACCGATATAAACAGTTTATTACGATTACTGATACTGATCTTCTTACGCCCGCACCATTCATGAAATTTTAATTCTTTTAGGGTTCCATGAATGTTTTACTCGTATTTTATCAATGCTAGAAATCTAAACTTCGGCAGCTGAAAATTTAAGAAGGTATAGAATACTGATAGACAGACCGACAACAATAAAATTCAATCCTATAAGGGTTCTGTTTTGCTATATTGAGGTACGAAACTCTAAAAATGAGACGACGAAAGACATAATCGTTTTACTGCTTACTCATCCAGAAAGAATCTTCTGAACAATGTGGGCCGTATAAAATATTACCCGTAAAATTCAAAAAGGTTTATTGGATTTTCAGTTATATCTATGACGTAAGCAGACTTATTCTGTCCTAAAAATAAAAACATAAATTAATCTTACCAACGTCATAGAAACATGTT
Organism: Protodeltote pygarga; assembly: GCA_936450705.2. Taxonomy (NCBI): domain Eukaryota; kingdom Metazoa; phylum Arthropoda; class Insecta; order Lepidoptera; family Noctuidae; genus Protodeltote; species Protodeltote pygarga. The sequence goes on along the minus strand of OW388257.2, from coordinate 1,596,915 downwards.
TTTAAGCGACCGACCTCAAAAACGAAAAAGGAGTGACTGGTTTACTTGGCTATCATTAACCAAAACAGGTATCAATATTCAAGGCTACCAGCACCCTATGTGGGCTTGATCAGATTTCAATTGGATATACATATGGTGCCTTTTAAGCTAAACTTCTATACACCCAACAAAACGAATAATGCGAAGAGACGCATAAAAATAGTTCACAGATACATAAGTATAATTATCTGCAATTTAGTGTACTGTAGTGCAACACGACAAGAATAGTTTAAATCCTGCACTTTATAAGACGTCTACGTCCGTGCAGAATAAGCGAAATTCGTAAAGAGGTCGCGAGTTTGTGCAAGCCAGTTGCGCAATGCGCCTGCGACAGCTTACCGTATGTCGATAATTTCCCTCTCAATGGACGTTCATTCACAAAAATAAAACAACAAGTCAAGGAGAACCGGTAATTTTTTACTACCTTGATTAAAATAAAGTGCTTCATCAGTGACCTAATTGATTTAATGAAGATTTTTGTAAAGATTTTTGCTTTTGCTTTTTGACAGACCTACTATCGTTTTTTTTACCTGTGTTCAATTTGTGCACCGTGATTAGTAGACAGATTTGCGTACCTAATTCTTTGTTTGTTAAGATTGAGATTGATTGATTGAGACTCTCCGATTGGTCTCATATAAATATGGTCATAATCTAATGATGAACTTCGGAGATACAGGCTTTCGAAACGTCAAATCTACGGATCGTTAAATCTTGGAATTCTGAAGTTAAGATTAAAAGAAAAGGGCTTATGTAATAAAATTTTATTGATGAAAATGACGTATTTGATACACGGAATCTAAGGCGAGATTGTAGATAATAATAATATTCGGCATAAATAAATGTAAATTAAATAAGTCGTCAGTCAATGTCACGCGACGATAAACCTTGATGTGTTCCGGCAAAAGTGATAGTAATAATACTTTGACAATTAAATATACGCGTTTCCTATACAAATACTTATTTATCTGTATGGAAATTTAATTTTTTTTAGAGACTGGATATTAACAATCAACAAGAAGGATTTTGACTATACCGTCATCTTCAAAAAGCTAAAAGAAAATGTTAAACATCGACCAGCATCCCCACATTCAAGAAACAATTTTAATTACATCGACTACATAACGAACAAAGCTGAGACTAAATATTTTTTACAGAATTTCAATAGAGAATTTAACCGTCAAAATCATTAGGGCAAATAGTAGTCCGTTGGACAAACACAATAGATTATTGGCCCTTAGTCCAACAAAGACCAACAGGAGCCATTGTTCAAAATAACTAGCTTGTAAATAAATAGACATATTAGGTACATTTATTGATCATTCTATTGAAAACCCTCTAGCAGTGATTCCCAAAGTGGTCTATATCGACCCCCAGGGGTCGGTATCGAACTGCAAGGGGTTGACGTTCATAAAATTTGCATCATTTCGTGCACTAAATGGAGGACTACAAGAAAGGATCCCATTTAGGTAGACTATCACCAAAAACAGCGAAGAGAGGATCGGTAATTTCTGTCCGTGAATACAATAAATTAAAACTTGGGGGTCTACACAAAACAAAATATATCGCCGAGTGGTCTACGAGAAAAGTATGGGGACCTCTGCTCTAGAGAAAGAATAATTCTTTCAACTGTCCCTGTGGCTGATAGCAGGATAGTGCTATTAATCTTAGACTTTTATAAATCTGATAAGACATTTTAAGATTATTAGGCTTATATTATTGGATATTTATCACTTTACCTATCCAGTGCAGGCCACATAAATAATGCACTAAATTATTCTACCTATTTTGTCTACTACATTACAGTTTCTAGTATCCATTAATTTAGGGTTTTTATATCTGTTTTGGAACCTTGTCTTCCTCTTTTTTCTTCAATTTCTTTTCTCTTAACTTTAATGTAGTTTTCTGGTGACAAAATCAAATAGCATTTCAATAAACATACACAATATTGTAGACATAAATAATTCACTTTCAAGATCTGATTTAAATATTAATTTATTTCATTCATAAGACATAACATTGAAACAGTTTATTATAAAACAGTTACCCTTGACCTAAATCACGTAATATTAAATTCAGATGCGATAAATTTTATTAACTAATTCATGAATGGAGAATAAAACAGTAATTATGAAACAATAGATCAAAATTATGAAACCTGCCAAATTGTGGATCCTGTTAAAATGACCGCTTACAAGTCATTTAAAGATGATGTGGCATTCTAAGATAAAACAATGATTATAGCATCTTAACGCAAATAATAAGACTTATTTTCTCCCAAAGACGTTTCACTTAGCCTCTACGTTCTTGAAATCTTTTAAGAGAAAACGTGAAGTTAACATATTAAATCACTGTATTGCTTTAGTGGTACTATTGATTTTTTAAGATTGCGATATTATTTTCGGCCCTTCGTCTGTTAGTCATCGTTTCCTCATAATGAAGATGTGCAATGAGAATTAAATACCGTTAAGCATTCTTTAACAACAAGTTAACCGGCTAAACATTACAATATTAGTGCAAAATTATTTAAATACTAAAATAAATAAATTACGTTCAGAAACAAATCCCAGAAAAACCACTTTTGCACAATATGATTTAGATTCTTATCACAGTTCGTATTTATTCAGGAATTAAGGCATCTATGTCAAAATTGTTTGGATTTTTAGGCGCAAATAAATATTATAATTTCACAGAGCATAATATCTGATTCTGCCAACCAGTAACACCTACCCAGAAGGTCATTCGCGCTAATCGTGTCTTCAAAACACAGTAAAAATATGTCGGCAGTCGGTACACATGTCTAATTTACATTTGATAAGTTGGTGGCCCTGTAAGAACTTGTCATAACACAGATAACGAAAAATTTTGTGATTAAATTAAGACTATGAAAATAAGAAATGAATAATGATTCCTTGAAAACCAATGCATAAACTAGAAACTCAAATCAATTATACCTCATAAGCCACACTTTGTATTATTGTGATCAATATAATAATCTAAAGATAACGGCAATCATCTTGACAAATGCGCAATAGTCCATTTTTAGGTTTGTTTAAGGGAATTTCTTCCGCGCCTTCCGTCACACACAATTAGTTGATCGGTGGTGAACCTGCGCGAACTTTATTCTGGACGGATACTGGCAAACAATTTTGTCTTGTCTGCAGTAGCCAAAGCCTTTAAAAAAATATAAAACAAACAATATATAAGCAAACATCTTGAACACGAACTTTGCCGGAATTCGCAAAACCAACTCGCTACTAGTGTACTATGAAGTAGATCGAGTCATCGTCTAACAACTCGTAGTTCATTAAATTCCTATTGTATTCAGTATGAATAATAGATACTAACGTATCTACCTACGGCTACCTTAAAATTATTATCAATTTATTAAATATGTTTTACGAGATAATTGGCAATTTGCGATGGGCTGATGTTAGTCAAGTAATTTGCATACTTCGATTTAACAAAACAATCAACAAGGTCAAAGTAAGATCTTGTTATTGTTATTCAGAAATGTGAATAGAACGGAGAATCAAAACTTCAAACACTTATTACAATTATGTATAATTATTTGTGGTTTGTAACTACCTACCAAATGTCTAGATGAGGCCCAAAATTCAGTTCAAGGATCCAAAATCAATATTTTTACCGTAGCAAAATTTGGGAGCAAGTATATTGCAATAAACAAATCTGGTAGAAGCAATAATTCAACCTAATGTTTAATTTTTTTTTCACATAATTATCTATCATTCGTAAAAATTCCTTTCTCAGCATACGACAGTTTGAGATTGGGACACCCTCGAATAGAGAAAACTATAACGAAGACCATTAAATTTGTTTGCTTGAAGGAATCCATATAGTTATGACACAGCAATTAGGACTATAGCAGTGGTATGATCGTTGAACAGACAAGTTAAAGGACGCGTTGAAATTCATGAAGAACTGACTTGTCAAGTCTCTGTATTAGAAAATTGCTATAACGTGCGAAACGGCAAAGAAAACTATCGTGAATCCAGGACACTTAAGAGACATTCTCGAAATACCAACTGGAGTATCAGAGTATAAATCGTACACTTCAACTTGGCATCTACTCTACTACTTACTTGCCAGACAGCACTAAGGATAGACTGTCGACTTTTGTGACTTTCTCGTGCGCGTACAGCTCGTGACACTTTAAGTGCCTCACGTTGCGCATGCACATGAGCACGCGACGGAACTGCCGGCGGGAGACGCGCAGTGGCTTGAAAAGTGCCACGTATACCTGGAACAAAGAAGAAAGTGTTTAGTTTAAGTACTTTTGCTTAGCAGTTAGTAGAAAAGTGGAAATGGCCTGGATTTTTTTTGGTCTACTACTCCCCCTCTATCCATCAACACTTATATTCACTGCTTATGTAAGCTTATTTATACTACACAATAATTGCAGATTCAGCATACATATACCTTTTTGAAAATGGTTAAAGAAATGTTTATTTAACCGATAAAAGCAACAGGTTTTTCGTCTCGATTTCTAAACCAGCGCTCTAGGGACCATTTAGCATTGAGAGGATATTGCGTTTATAGAAATTGCATTAGTTTTGCGTGTATACTCATGATCTTCCTAATTTTGCTACTCCATACTCTACTGGAATTCATATTACAAATGTATTTGTGAATTTGGGTGTGGTGTCAAAGATCTTTATGACAGCCGGGCCGAACAGCTTATCGTGCTTTTTGTACCTCGGAGCAGGTAATGAATAATTTCAAATCTTTACTTCCGAAAAAACAGACGTGCCTTGGGTTCGAAACTGAGACCTTTGACTTGCCAGTTAACGGTCATACCACTAGGCTATCACTTACAATATACTTCCAAAGACAAATGTGTATAGGATTAAAATAAAAACGATAATGTAAAGTGACAAGCCACTAGTTCATCGTCTATCCAGTGGGCTACTTCCGACAGCTGACTGACAGAACTTGACAGCTTGTGGTCTAGTTATGCTGTGGTTTTATAATTTATTTTTAATACTACTTTATCTCTCAGCAGAAAATAACGTGTGCCAATCAAAACAGAATAAATAGAAATACAGACCGATTCAATTAAATGTTAAGTAAGTTTCGACAGCAATCTTCAATTATTCTACATTAACTAACTAAATAAGCTTGCGTCTCGATGGCATCGGGTATTTGAGCAATGTGTTATGTTTATTTAAAACAAACTAATAGCTACCTTGACATATCAAAAGTTTACCTCCATTATGGTGTATCTAACTTTGTAAACAATTTAATGTTTTTGAAATTAAAATAAAGACTGTCGTCAAAAGGACAAGGATTGTTTACATCGAAATCTAATAAGGGGAGCGATAAATTAGATAAAGTGACACTAAAGAAAGTTCAAGGTGCTACGAGTATCGCACGTCTCATTAAGAAAACTCTCTGTTGACATTAGCAACCAGTACCAACAGTACCAATAAACGTAATAAAGTAATATTTTCAACCCAAAATATTGCCAAACCTAATTTGTAAAATCGGCTCAATACTTCAGCAACTTTTATTCAAAAGTAATACGAATTTATATTGGTTTTTAAATAAAGTTTCATACGACACAGATCAATATTTGCTGAAGGCTCGGAGTAAACACGAGCGAGACGAGGGTGGCCAAGATGAATATTTTTCTACGCGCGCACTGGCAGATACAATAGCACCGAACAATATGGCGCTTGGAATTTTGCCTTCTCTAAAAAGGTTCTATTGTTTTGAAGCTAAACGTGGGCGGAACTGCAGCTGCGCTTTTGCTGGATTAGGATGATTAAAACGTTCGAGGTCTTTTTTTCCAAGAGTTTGAATACCAAGGTTTAAGAATTTTATGGTTTGTTATCTATTAATGAGTACTCGCAAAAGATTCCTGAAGATAATTAATATTGCTTTAGAAATTCTGCTAAATCCCGGATCATTAAACTTATTACGGTGTTCTACTTTTTTGAAGACTCATCTCATCCTTATTTCAAATTGCGCTTTGTGCTTATCGTGGTAGATCCGCACAAAGGCCCGGCTCGACTGGGATAGTACCACCCTATAACAGAATATCGGCGTGAATACTGTTGAGTATCGTACATTCGGTTAAGAGAAGCGGAGGCCCAATCCTCTCAAAATTCTTAACGCATTTGCATTGCTTTTGGTGTTGCGGGTTTCTATGACATTGATCACTTACCACCAGGTTACCCGCTTGTTCATTTGCCCCCTTTTTCTCATAAAATAAAAAAGAACCTACTAAATATCCCAACCGCTTGGGCCGCTCAACCGCTTCATGATAATATACAGAACAGTCCATTCACAAATTAATTGATGCAAAACAAAACAGATGTATTGTTGAGTCGTACATAGACTTATGGTGATAGGATAACAAACATATGATACTTGTTCACGGGCGTGCTCGCTGGTCGTTCTATAAATAAAGTTCCCAGAGAATAGAGATGACTGTTTATTAATTCGTTTCTCAGAATTTTTTGTCCACGCCTAACGACTAATGTTACTTAATACGGTAGGTATACAAAGGTTTGAATAGACGATGATTGCGGGAATTCAGAAATGAAAGAGGACTGTTATTTAGTTGTTTGCCTTGTTATCAACTCCTATCCTATATTTAACTATGTCGTATCAAAAGGCTTAGGTAAAATTACTTCTATACAAATCTTTTCAGCAAATATTACATCGTTTACTACACGGTTCGTTGTTATCGATAATATTATTTGTTGCAAAGATCATAATTCGAGATAAGAAATAGAAGAAATGATTAATGTATGCATTTACCTGATAACAACTGTCCGTAAGAGCATAGTTCAACATTTATTTATTTCTCGCTAACTCTATCTTAGAAATTTGTGTTACGTAGAACTTAGAAAGCAAACAAATCATTGGTTATAATCCTTACAGAAAATGCTTTACAGAATTTAGCTCAATGTCTTCGCCAAGCAATATTTCATGAAAATTTAGATGGCACTGATAATCCTAAACAGGAAGATTCTTAAATAGATTACTGATAGATTTAATACTCTGCTGTTATTATGGGACACGACTCATACGACATTGTAAGCAGCGAGCAATAAATTTAATAGGATACGTACGAACGCACGCTACACATAAGACAAAACGGAGGTATTACTGCAACCGCGTGTGTCTAAAGATCTACTTTGAATATACGCGTATACGCAATTGTATGGACTGGTTAGGCTACTATACTTCTACTCTAGGCTGCATAAATGCAAAAATGTATTTAATCTCTTCTGTTGTGTCTTGGTTTAAATACAAATAATAAGTTTTTATTAAAACAACGTTTCTAAACAAGCTTTAAGCTCCATTATCTGGGGCTAATCTTGGATATCGATTTAGGTCAAGCTTACCATAAAAATATATTGTCATCTAAACTAGTGTATGCAAAATTTCATCTTAATCGGTTGAGGATTGCTTTAAATTCAATTACAAGATTTGACCAAACCATAATAGCTTGTAAATTCTATGATGTGCGATACAATCTGCTAATATCTGTCACTTTTGCAGCTGTTTGAACCTTATTAAGCTTTTTAGATGACTGTAACTACAAGCATGTCTACTTTTATGACACACAATTCCGTGTACAGGTGATACATTACTTAATAATTCATTTAATGCCACAATTATTCGTATTGTAAACAAAGTGACTGGACTTGAATAGGACATTGTAGTTTGTACAATCAATTAGGATCAAAATATATGAACTGTATTCTATAGATTTCCATTATTCTAGGATGGTTACTAGCCCGTAATAAGGATTGCGCTTACACGAGACCATCAAATTCAGTTTATCAGCGTCAGTGCGAGCATATTTATTTTTAATATTTGTTAGAAATGTGAGCCTTCGATCCGAATAGAAAAGATTTGGACATAGATAGATAAACATCCTGAGAAAGACATTAATATTTCATATTCGGGTTTCTCCTTTGGGAAGTAATAAACATTGATTCTGTGAGTAAAATTTAAACTTGATTTCAAGTAAATGGACAAAATTGCTTTCACTTTCATTGCGAAATATAAGGTAAAACCTTACATTAAATAATTTAATTTGCCAGAGGAAATATCAACGAAATTATCAAATGAGGATAAATAAGATAATAATCTCAGTTTGCAGGAAAGCAATTATCAAGAAATACTAAAATCAAATGAGATTAACGGCAAAGCCTCTATTTCTAGCGTAATCTTTCTTTAAGAGATTTTGTATTAAGTAATTAATTATGGTCAATCTAATCGTACAAATTGCTTTACGGCTTGATTTTGAGAAATCCCTCAACCTGAGGCCCACCATGACATTTGGACATTTGTTATAGATCCGCAAACTGTCAGTTTGATGTGTGTTTGATAATATGAATACGACTTCCTATTTCTCTAGACGAGATTACTCTCCCAAGCGTCATGATTACAGGGGTTTATTAATACGGTACTTTGACTCGGATTAATAGGTACTAATTACTCAAGCTAATAGCTTAGTAAATCAGAGTCATGTTATAACCATAGCGTATATTTTTGCTAATAAGGTCGCATCAAACTGACAGATTGATACGTGAAGCGAAAACTGTGAACCCTTTTTAAGAATATTGCGCGCACGGAGGAGTGTGAATGTGTCATAGTAAAAGTTTATATGGAGAAGTGCAGAAAGCTAAAATTAAAAAAAAACGGTTGAATTTCGACCACTTGCACTGACTTGTAGCACTTGTAATAAAAGATCAAACTGTTCTTTTTAAAAATTGATTTTTTTTCCGTAGCGTTTCTAGATCGTTTTCGTAGAATCAATAATTCATGATTTATATTATAATTAATTATTTATGTATATCTGTAATATCTGTATTTTTTTCGGTTATCGATACATTAAATTTGCCACTTTTACTTTACTCGATATAGATGTTCATATTTTTCTTATTCTTTAATTTACCATGTTACCTTTTCCTCTACTTGTATGGACATTGCTAACTTACTGCCACAGCTATTAACATAACATTCAGTTAGATATCTAACTTTATGAATGAAACATCGTTGGAAGTTTCGTGTTTTATTCATGTGGCGACTTGGATTCTGATTTCAGACAGTCCCGTTTTCAACGTGAAAGTTTCTTATTGTCGTAGGGGGTAATCTGTGGCCTATATTTTCTACATTTTCTTATAGGTTTAAAGCTGTTATGTATATCACTACATAGTACAAAACAAAGTCGCTTTCTCTGTCCCTATATGTATGCTTAAATCTTTTAAACTACGCAACGGATTTTGATGCGGTTTTTTTTAATAGACAGTGTTGGTTTATATGTATATTGCACCCGTACGAAGCCGGGGCGGATCGCTAGTTGTTTATATAATTATGTATTTACACAGCTTACTAAATTAGACTTTTTTTCATCAAGTGAAGGAGAAAGTAGGAGTCATGACGTATCAGGAAGTCAAAAGACAAGCGGAGGATAAAGAGAGGTGGCGATTGCTCCACCGACAAGAGCCTAGCTCTTAAATATAAGAAGAGTAAATTAGCACTAGGTATTTTTTTCAATAGTAAACACGATTTAAAATAAAGTTTAATCTTGTTATATCGTGTAGTACCTACCTATACGTATCGTATCTGAAATTTAGAACGCAACATATTACAACGTCTACTTATTCATTACTTTTCTAGCCAGACGACAATATTTACCTAGACTGAATAATTGACCCAGAAATATATTTCAAAGAAACCAGTCACTAACTATTTCCAACAGCTGAATATATTTTAAACAAAAAAATAAATAGCTTGTAGCCGACGAATTTACCAAATGTTTATTTGATTCGAACTAAAAGGCATATTTGTTTCAATTAGGTTACTATTAGGTCTTATTAGAAAAATAATGAGGACTTTTGATTAGGTACTATGTCGACTTACTCGTAATTGCCTATGTAGGTTTGAAATTCCAAAATAATTACAGTAGGTAATTATTTGCTAAAGCTAAACCGCTAATCATAATAATCCAGATAATTAGTCTAGGTTTCCTCACGACGCCGAAGTTTTCCTTCACCGTCAATGGTGTCTTTAAAATTGAAAAAAAAGAGATTCAGACACATGGACTCACAAGCTCCAGCATGTTATTCTTTTGGCTCCAAGTTATTAAGAAAGGGTTTTTTTATGATAAATCCCGCGGTTCCGGAAATATAGGAAAATCTAATTTTTTGCGGACAGAGCGGGTAATACCGTATTATTTTACGTAATGTTAGTTCTTATTTTATCAACAAAAAATGATTGAAAACGTTTTTACTATTTATTATTCTATAAAGGACTTGAATGGCGCTACAAATTATTCGCGGAGTCGATCATTACTACGAAATCGCCGTTCGATTCAGATTGAACAAAAAACATTGACAACAATTCCATTGTATTGCAATTAAAGTTGACAAAAAATATTGGCATTGAGGGCTTGGAACAATAACAGCTGACAAGTGAGAAAGCCGTGAACTGACAATGTGCCGTTTTACCCGTTTTCTATTGAATTCAGACTTAATTATTTACTTCCCTCAGATTCTATGGGAACTACGCTAGAATTAGAACCAATTGCGGTACTAGAATGTAAGTTATACCCGTTATTAGTTTACAATATAAGCGTTTCAAATAACAATAGGAATGTCAATGACCTTTACCTGTAAACTGTCACTTTTAGAGCTTTACATGCAAGTACACTTGGTCGTTAGTTCGTAAACGGGTGTTCGCATGACTTCTCGAATTAGGGCACCCGATGCATTTATTACACTGTTCATCGCAAATTCGTAATGGAACGGTGAAGCTCGAGGAGACTGTCTGAGGATGGGCGTACTCGCCCCCATCCCTGTTCATTTACACCTAAATTCTATAGGCAATTGAATTCGTGCGAACGACGACGGGGTTAGGATATTTTGAATAATTAACGTTTTTTCTCTACATTATTTAAGTCGAAAACCGATTGAAATTTTATTGGAATTCTATTTTTATTCTTATTTGAAGCAGATTGCTTATTTGTTGTAGCTATTGATGTGAGTCAAAGGTACAGACGGAAGGGAATTTTTTTGGTACTTATCCTTAAAAGCGACAGAAAGCCCAAAAAGCATTTGACTTTGTATTTATCGTGTTAACAGGTTGGCCATAAAAGTCAGGTAAAGGCAGCAAAAAAATAACGCACCACTATTGGGCATTGGCGCCAACAAACCAGACTTAAGTACAAAAACAAGATACTGGGGTAATATAAGACGGTTATTGCGAATTTAGAATTTGCGAAGATAATTTTATTCATACGAGTACCTTTTTAAATGGTACAATTCTAGTTACGTGACAATGTGATGAGAAGGGATGAAACGCGTCTGTCTAAAAGGGTGATGAATATAAGTGATGATGGATAGAGGGGGAGAGAGAGACCAAAGAAAAGATGAATGGTGTGTGTAAGCTTGGATATGAGTGAAAAAGGAGTAAATGCTGCAGAGAGGAATGGAAGAAGAGACATTTGCAGTGGACTAGTTTATGGTGTAGGTACTTCTTTTTTTGTCGTGTGGAAAACTTTGTGTACCCCATCACAGTAGACTTTGTAAACACAATTTGTATAAAGATATATGTATTTAAAGCAGTTTCTAATATTGCAGTCTTTCCAATGCGACTTTTTGAAAAATTTCGTAGGTACTCTGACAACAGATTCGTCGCGCTTTAAGACTTTATACATAAAAGAGCACGTCATTGTTAGGATAACAAGATGAGGACAATGTTGTCTGATTACATGAATACTAATAATTATGATAAGTACGAAAGTTATTGAGACTATGATTGCGATTTGCGACGCTTTTAAGACATAACTAAAGAATTTGGGGATCAATTTAGGTACATATTATGCCTTTGAATTGGAATGAATTTTTGTTTGATAAAATAGTTTCAGTCATGTAAACAAAAAGTGCTCATTTTAGCCATAAAGATAATTTCGACGGGTCATAAATAAGTAAGTATACTAATACAAGTGCAAAATCGCAACTTTAGAAGAGAGTGGTTTAAAGATTCTAAAGCTTTAACTTTGACATAATTAATCAGAAATCTCTGAATTTTCAAAGATTTTATGGTTGAACTGTGCAAATTCGGAAAGAAACGGGAGCAAATGAACAGGCGGATCACCAGACGCAAAGGAATGAAAAAATTGCAATGCAATTCATGAGCAACATTAGATGAAAGTAAAGAATAAACTGTTAATAATTTTTCTGCACCATTTTCTACAATAAATTATTCTTACAGAAATGAATAGAGTAAAAGAGGGAAGTAATAATCAAAAAATTCAATTATTTATTTGTGGGAAAGCTATATCAGCTATGCAGATGCGTTGTCGGCCTTTGAAGGGGATTGGTCCTTGAACACAACAGTACGAATACTGTTATTAGACGCTGATATTCTGTGAGAGGGGTGGTACTGCCCTGGCTAAGCTGGCCCATACGTACTGAAACCAGCATGGCTCTAACCCCAAAAGACATGTTTGCGGATGGAATGATCCACGGAAAGAAGTCAAGGCACTATAATTACCAATATCTAAAATCTTGGATACCGAGAAAAAGAGCAAGAAAAATAAGATGTCTCTTTTTCATGTTAAGGGTTATAAAATAAGATTCTGACTTGCAAGTAAAAACGGATCACACTTAGACTGTAGGCTCTAAGGGTAAACCATTTTAGACGCTGGTAGGGGAAGAAACAAATCATTTGTTTGACAATAATTAGGAGTACGTATTTATACATTAAATATCATTAAGAACGACAAGGAGCAATCAAAAGTACTTAATTATGTATACTTACATTTCGTTGAAACTCGAACAGATTTCATCAACTGTAGTGCTTTTAATTAAATCCGAGATATCATTAGCTTTGTCCAAATTTTACTCTTGTAATTGGACTTTTCGATGTTTTAATATTCAAAGTAAACTGAACTTTAAGTACTAGGCTTTCAGAATTTAACGTTAAAAAGCATTCCATATACTTCATAGAGATTACAGCTTTTAAAATAAAGTCAATAACATTACTGTTATGGATTCCTAGTAAAAGCAACGTTGCTTTCTACTATAAAACATGTCTGAGCCAAATCGAGTAAACCAATAAACCAATCAGGGTACGTGAGTAGAGCATCTGTGGGCAAGCAATATTGGCATCGTATTTAGGGTGCAACATACCTTTGCATAAAATCAATAACTTCGCCTATGTTATCAAACACCTCGGCGGTTGCGTGATTTCAGCCTTCCTTCATTATGGATAAAACCATACTAGATTTTTGTAGCAAAATATTAGGAAAGCATTAATAGGATAACGACCTTTGAGGCTTTGGCTGTCTGCCCCAAATGTCTTAAGATAAGCCGTCTAAAATATTTGAGTAAATACTTAAATACTGGCTTCGTGTCTCTGTTCATCATCTAAGTTTTGATATAGATTAAAGCGACAAACCTCAACAAAGACTTGTCACTGAGAGGATTACAATGTTCCCTGTCATCTCTGACTTCCATTATTTGGCTGCTGTACGTGACCAAGGTGAAGAAGTAATTAAACATGTTCGTCTAATTGTTTACTCGGACAATAACGAAACTGTATTACGTAAGCGGAGAAAGTAGGTAACTACAAAGTTATAGTTACTATGAGTTAATTATGTTTAACTAGTTCTTTATTAGTTTGAGCCTCTAGGGGTAACGAGCGTTCATTTATCTTGAAAAGGATAGTTTTGGTATATGTCTGCGCAATGGATTTCTTGTATATTAATTCTCGACCTTTAATGAACTATACTAAAGATGAAAGCATCATAATTATAATCATTTCCGTACCGTCATTTTCCCGCACAATAGTATAAACATTGCGGACAAGTGAAGGTGATATATTTTTGTCATTGTACGATGCATGCAGGAATCCCACTACACTTTAATTATTCAGAACTGAACAGATAGCATTTTTTAAAAGCCCTGGCTTGGCTTTCAGGGCTTAACTGTTATGTAAGAGCACCGATTGTTGCCAAATTTCGGAGCCACACGAACAAGTCATGAACCAAATAACATAGGCCCATATCTTAATTTCTGAACAAGAACATAGAATGCTATTTTAAAATCTCAAATGATCCGATTTGTAGGTTTCATCTTGAAGAAATGTCAAGGAGTTTAAAAAAGGAATCCCTATCGGCGAATACTAACAACAGCTAAGTAGTGAGCTCCATCAAATGCGAAAGTTTAAGTACGTTTAACCCTCGATGGGAAGCAAGTGAAGCGGTGACGTCATGAGCTAAAACTAAAAGGGCATTCACACCGTCTTGCCCCACTGACCTCTGGTACACACTGAAAGGACCGCTGACGCTTTAACCATTAATCCCCCTTAGAAATGTGGTTAGCTGACATTAAATTCAAATCTCAGTGATTCATCGCGCGATTTTAATTTGATATTGAAAGGGATTATTTTATTATCTCTTTACCAGCTCTAGATAGCGAAAATACCAGCAAAGAAGTGTCAGATTTCGATTTAATAGGTATGGTTTGCATTTTTATTTAAATTAACGATCGATCGATTAATTAGTGCGCTAGTAAATTTGTACGAACAATGCATTTGTCGATAATGGCCTTCTAGTCAGCGTTTAACACGATAAATAATTAACACATAAATAAGGCTTAGATTAGAATCCAATTTATTTTGAATAACGATTAAGTGCTTACGGTTTTATTGTTTGTAAAGACAATGTAATTTTGGGAACTTATTTTATTATGCAACCGAGACTTAGGCTCAATTTACATTGCTTCGGAACGGAATGGAAGTGAACAGAATTGACCAGCAACGAAACAAAATAGATAAATAAGTCGCGCGTTTTCCAGGGAATTCTCGCGCATTCTCGGGATTTTTCACAGCTGTCTGCAGAGTTAGTTTGTACGTTATACGATTGACATAAAAATCATTATGCTATGTCCAATTCTATTTACTATTATATTCCGCTCCGCAGCTAAGTAAATAGAGCCCAATGTCACATTTCGCACCCCTCTAAATTGTCTAAAGGAAAAGCGTTAGTTGGTCATTGAATAAAGACAACAGCTACTTGAGATGTTCAATGGATTGAAGCACTAATTTCCGTCGGCAAAACTCATTGAGTAGAGTGGAGTGCCTATTGATTCAATAAACATTTCATTCATGTTGGAGGATTATTTACGAGTGCTTTCCACGGCGAATCGGATATTGGCTGTCAACGAACCGCAAATAATTTTGCTTGCAGAATTAATTATGAAGTATTTAATCTGGATTTAATGTGCAAAGTTTCTGTGGTCTGCAGTGGCGAAGGGTTAAAATGTATAGTAGGTATTGTAGGTAAGCCGGAGCCAAACCAAAAAAACTAATGGCGCAGTAGTCATTTACTGACAGTGCCATTTTTAAATGGGAAGTCGGTAGGAATCGAGTTATAGGTATGGAGCCTTCGCCACTGGCTGGCAGGTTACGATATTAGGGTAGGTACCTAACTACCAGATCCGTTTTACCAAATATTGGGACTTATATTTTTTTTAAACGGGCCAGATGCGAAAAAATCGGGACGTAATAAATCACAGACTTTATTGAGATCGTTTTTTTAAGTAGGTTGAAAAAACGCAGGACTTTGAGCGTCCCGCTCTTGGTGCCGGCGGGACGTGTCCTGAGAGGACTGAAAAGCGGGACCTCTGGCAAAGTGGCAACACTACTAATAACCCATGCATTTACTTTAAAATATATTTTTACGTTAAATTTTGTAGACGGTAGTAGGTACTTGTATGCCGCCCGCACACTCCACCCATGTCTATCGACTTTCGAAACCATTATGATTCATGCGTTCGACGCAACGAGGCGACGCGCGACGTTAAATCTTCATTTTTTTTTCTATGAGGTCGAAGCTTTTATTAGACTTGATTATTATTTATTCCACCATTACCATTTTTGATAAAAAAAAGATCGTAGGTAGTTATTGTAACAGATGATTATATCCTATGAAGCTATAGAGTCTAGGGTTACTAAACTTCCCCCCCGAATGTGGGTTCTCGCCTTGTCGTGGCGGGGGGGCTTAGTAGCCGTGGTTGGGCACACGGCGAAGCTAAGAGGAACCCCAAGGAGGCGCCGCTCCTGCGGGCTTTGAGCCGGAAGCCCGCGTTGGAGCGGCCCTGGCGGGTTGCGGTGCTGCATGGATGGAGCACCCGGCAGCACCGCAACTAAGGCGGGCCGCGGTGTTGTAGGAACAACATCGCGGCTGAGGAGTGCGGGGCCGCGGCGGGAGAGGAGTGCCGGTATTACGGTGCGCCGCTCTCCCTACCTTCCGCGGCCTCGGCGGGGCCGCAACCGCTGGATTGCGGACACGGTGGGGCCGCAGGGGAAGAGGAGTGTCGGTATTACGATGCGCCGCTCTCCCTATCCTCTGCGGCCGAGGTGAGGACCATGGGCGTCAGATTCGGGGTCGTCTGGCGCTCATTGCACATGGTCCTCTAAGTGGTCACGGTGGGTGGGTGTGGCAATCACCCCACCCCAAGGAGGGTCCGGTGACGGACGTCCGCGGCGGGTTCGCGGATGTAGTACACTAGGGATACCGCGTTCCCGCCACTATGCGGAAAGGAGGTGACACAGAAGGGGTTTTAGTCGGTATGCTGGCCGCCTACCATCTCTAGGCCGGAGAGCCCGACATAACCGTCTCGCATCCCCGAGCGAGACGGTATGCATAAGGCGCATTTCCCCTTCTGCAAAAAAAAAAAAAAAAAAAAGGGTTACTAAACTTGCCAAGTGCGAGTCGGACATGAAAAAAAACTCCGAAAAGACAGGTGTTTTGAATGGGGAGTTAGGAGACTTTAATTATTAACTTTATTTGATTTTTATTCTTTGTTATTTTAGCGGGGGAATATTTTAAGTATCTGCCCTTAGTGGACGGACGGTTTAATTTAATTACAGTTTGATATTTAAATTGAGAATCTATTTTCTTTTTTTGCTATCCGCATATCTGCCTATTTTATCACGCAACTAGAAAAAAAATCTAGAAATATGACGATGTAGTGGCAATTAGTTGCTTTGCTTTACGCCCTTCAGTTAATGAGCTTTTGTAGGTCAAACAACTAAGGGATGGCCAGTCCTTTACTGGCATCAAGTTGCAATATTAATGTTGTTTATTTATGATACTAGCGTTAATACGCTATTCTGAAGAATAAGCACAAGTTATTTTTTAAAATTATTACACTCCCAGGTATCATTAGGTAAAAAAAAACCAACCCAAACCCTAAATAACGCAATCTTTAAAAATGGGATCACTTTACAATGCGGTAGCCCAAATAAATATTTCGAGTAATTTAAAATCAGTTGTAGATAAGACTATTTTTTGCCTTGAAAAAAAAGTTTTCAAGATTTAAATAATGATAATCAACTCTTATGTTGTCCTCTTTGATTATTTGATAAATAATCAACGGTTTTCTTGATTTTTGTATAAGATTTTTTTCTTTTGTTTGTTTCTCTTGTGTGTTGATAAAATGCACATTGAATAAAACCTCTCTTAACCTTCACTTAGAAAAAAATAATCGTATCATTAAATTCCAAAAAGATAATAATAATATTTAGTTTAAAATTATTTACAAAAAAACAATATCAACAAATCATAAAGGCTATAGTACTTATTTCAATCAGTGTCAAGATTGATAGTCACATTCCAATTAAAAACCATAAATAATGTGGAAAAAATCAAAGTATTATCTAATTGGTTATGCTTCTGATAAAAAAAAAAAACAGAAAATATACATTTCTCTTTTATTAAATCCTTTTTCAATACCAAATTATCTATGCTGCAAACTTGGTGTCACTCAGTTATCTACTATGTATCAAAAGGTATTACACAGTATTAAAATCTTTATAGATAATTTCAGAGATACCTGATAAAGTGACATCATAGGTACTTAGGTACTTAAAACCTGATTACACTGTAATTTTGAATTTAAAATATTACAAGGTATATGTTAATTGTTCAATCACATCATTTATTAGATACATTTAAATTAACTTGTTTTGATAAGATAATTAATAATATAATATTGATAAAAAATTAGGTAAGTATTATTAATTTATCCTAAGAAGGATTTTTTGCAACCCAGAGATACCTCACGTTTTTCATTATTTATACCTAGTTAGTTGTATTGGTACCTATTTGTTTGTATGTCAGTTTAACAACTATCTACCTAAAACAGTAATAATTAATCATCACATTGACCTAGTTACCAGAGGTGTTCATTGTATTGAGATAAACTAATTCATGATTAATAGTGAGTTCAGTGATAAAATATTAATTTATCAAATAGTACCTATAGTTTACACAATACAAATAACTACCTACCTACAGTAGGTAGGTACTCATAGCAGTGAGAGAAAAACCGATGGCACAGTCAGTAGATACTACAAACTATGCCATATTTGAATGGAAAGTCAGTAGGAATCAAGTTGTAAGGAGCCTTCTCCACCAGTACATAATATATTATTCTATGTATTTGTTGTACAGGTTATTGGGGATGGGAGTATTTTTTTCTTTTTTCTAACATTCATCATAATTTTACTTTAGATGTGTAATTGATAGGTAGATGTGGCTTTATACATGTAACTTGATAACAACCCGGCATGAAAAAAAATTCTATAGTCAATAGTGTCTACTGTCAAATAATCATCATTATTTACCTACTCTAATTTAATTCTGACTTACTTTTTCCAAAAATTGGCTTTTCGCCATTAACATCACCACTTACAGATAAAGTTGATCAAAATGAAAGAGTACACATAGATCAGCTTTTAGTTTATTGATTTATAATCAGCTGTAAAATTACTATGAATTAATTATTAGTGCTATTATCACACAACCCTTTGTTGTAGGGTGAGTCATAGATCACACAGTTCAATGACATCATACTTATTGCAAAAAGGGTGTAAACAGATGAGTGTTTGGATGAAAATCATTAAATTCAAGCCTAATATTTTTTTTATAAGTACATCTCTTTTAAACATGAATAATGTTGCTGTGAAGTTTTATGAACTATTAGATATAATAAACCAGCTTTTAACTGTCCCACTGCAGGGCAAAGGCCTCTTCTCACACAGAGAAGGATCAAGCATTAATCACCAGAATAGGTGATAGATATAGAATAAAATAAATGAGTATAGTTACCTCCTCAATATCCTTGTGGAACTTGATAGGGCGCATCAAATAAAACTGTATAGAGAAGTAAATAAAGTTTATCACAATAAAAGCACTGTTCCACAGCACCGCATCAAGGTAGCACTCAATGCTCCATGCCCACATGCCTGAGAACGCGCAGCCCAGCATCAGAGCCACGCGCAGCCACACCAGCCCGCTCGGCGTGTGAGGCGCCAAGAAAGACACCAGGAAAAACACATTGGCCACTTGGAAAAATATATGATTGATCGGCCGCCACTTTGGACAGTGGTTTAGATACATGTCCCACATCGAGGGCCTCTCGTGCACAGTCACGTTCACCAGGTCGCTGGCTGGCCCCGACAACTTTGTAGGCTCCACCAGCCCCATATCGTTCACCGGCTGTTCCGGCGGGCTAGTGACCGCGCTGTCGTCAATGTTCGTCGCTGGCACATCCGTCGTGACATTCTGCAGCCCAGTTATCATACCGATCGCTAAGGCACTGAGAAACAACATAGTCCCACCGCGCTCTCACACACACCCCGATTGAATTTGTCATCGAAAATCTAGCGACTATTGGCATTTGAGTGTTTATTTGTTACACAAACGCTGCTTTTATTATTTATTATATTTATAATCATTTATTTATAGCGATTCAATTATTTTAAAAATTAAATTGAAAACGCACCGCTACACAGAATTACTAGACTAAACTAAATACGACAACGAGAAAGTTTATTAATTCTACACCAGTCACAAAAAATAAACCAACTTATTTCGAACGAATTTAATTTCCTTCAAGAAATCAAGAGTCCAAAATAAAACGTTAGGAAATAGTAAAGCAAACAATCGAAGCACACAAATGACAAGCAGCACTCTACAGAATTACAGATTATCTACACATTATTGACAGAAACAGAAAGTCAGAAAGATCGTGGACCATAGCTGTCCATAGCCAACCCAAAGTCTTGATTTCTTGAAATTAGAGTTGTACACAATACAACACGAACTAAATAAACTAATCCGTATCGGTTCCATTTATTATTATAATTAACTGACAATCATTCAATTTTAAATTTTTGACTAAATTAATAAACAAAGACAAATTATTTTGGTCAATAATCTTTTAAAAAGGTCATTGATTACTCTCACTCTGAACAGCAATAATCATAAAATTGACGTGTTTAAAGAGAACATTATAAATTCTCAATTTATGATAATTTTTATTACTATCGTCCTACCTCTACTGTCAAAGTTGAAAATGTCAGTAAAATTTATTGTCACTTTGTCAGGTGTCAACTGTCAACCAACCAGCTGTCACTGTTGTCAGCTGTCTGATAGTGAATAAGTGAATGAAAGAAAGGCGGCATCACGGCATGAAAGTCTAAAAGAATTTTTTATCCTTTTACTCTCTTTATTTATGTAATGTTTTGTTCCTATAATGTCGGTGCCGTGTGAAATGTTATTGCATCCTGAACTTCTTAGTAATGAACAGTTAATATGTATAATTCAACAGGTATTGATATTCTGTTTTGTTGTACCAAAACAAAAAGATCGACCATTAATCTGTTTATATTTATTTTCAGAGGCACCTGCGCGTTCCGAACATGGAACATATGCGAAGGGATGAGTTACTGGATTTATTTCACAATTATTGTGTGCCTTACGGCCAAAGAAAATACAGAGATTCTGGTAGAGGGAAGTTACTGAACAGAGCGCGCCAACCTAGTCCTGAACCGTTGAAAAAAAATATCACTATAGAAAACAGACAGAGCAAAGCAAATCCAGTCTGTGAGAGGTTGAAACCACCACCATCAATCGCCCACCCAAAGAGAATTAAGATAGAAACTACAATTTCACCCATAACAAATACAGAATTCATCAATTTAAGTAAAAGAAAACTGGCAATAGATTCTGTAAGTATTTAGTTAAGTTCAAATAATTAATCATCATTATTATCAGCCTGCATTAGTCCACTGCTGAACATAGGCCTCTCCCAATGTGCACCACTTTTGTGCACTCATTGGAGGTACCTATTTGGCCATAATCACCACACTGGGCAAGCAAGTTGGCGATGGCAGAAGCAGATGATTGCTGTTACACAAAAAGATGCTTATCCCAAATATTTCCCTTTGTTACTTCTTATGACACCAGTGGGATGAGCATTGGTTGTTCTATTCTTAGGCCGGAAGCCACACAGCACATTCTTAACCCACGGCATGGCAAATAATTAATAGGGATCTTGTATTAGCACACTTTGCAATTAACCTCAAGCATTAGTCATACTTGAATTTAACTACAACAAAACATCTCAAGTAATCTTGTTTGAAATATGAGTATTGGGTTGATTTTTAATTTATGTGTTAATATTATGCTTGGGTGCAGATGATGGTAATGATAAGCGGTGTTATGTACTAATAAACATAGGTTCTTTGCTATGCTTCTCTCTATAGTGTGTCATGAAGCCTACTATAGCCTAATCTAATGTCTCTAATCTATTCTAAAATGTGACTGTTTATCATTACACCAGGCTGATAAAATTCTAGGAATAAAAAGTGTCAATGAAGAGCCCTTCAGACAGACTTGTGGAAATTGAAAGACATTATTATCAGCATGTATAATGTTATATCTGTGTCATGTAAGGTCAAAAAATTAGACACAATATGTAATCCATTGTTGTCTTCATCTATTCAGAGTGCGCCCCATGCCTGCGGATAGTCGGCACCACCCTGATTACTACACTGTTTAGGAGTATGTAAAACACTTTGTGTATGTAGTAATGATAGGTTGTTTTAATTACAGATGTCCTCAAGAGATTGTCCGCCACCAAAAAAGGAACGGAAACCTATAACATGGCCGTAAGATTAATTGTTTGTGATATTATAGATGACATTATACAATTTATTTTTAAGTTGCTCCATTACTTCGGTAGTACAGTCAGAAACATAAATAAGTACCTAGCTGACTTAACTAATTGATGATGTGGCAGTCAGAGGCTTATGTCCACTGTAAACTTGCAAGGAGCAAGCCTTTTTATTATAAGAACAGTAAAATGTGTCATCTGGTGATGATGATGATGAATGTTATCATCTTCGTCATTTATTAATCATAAGTCAATTTAATAGGCTATTTATCATGATACAAGCTACAAGATTATTATATCAGCCTATCGCTGTCCACTGCTGATCGGCCTACCTCCTCTAAAAAGCGCCAACCGCCACAGATTCTACTCAGTAGACTCATGTCCACTGATTATTTAAAATTGACTTAGGTATTTAAAATTAATTTTTTAAGAAATTTTAGTAGACAAAGCTCTAGCGGGGAGGCCGGAGGGGGTGGTCCGTCCCAGGCCCCCGATTCTAGAGGGCCCTAAATCTCGATAAGTCCCCTCTGCCTGACGTATGTCAATTTTTTAAGGGTCCAGGGGCCCCGTTTAATTTTGCCGCCTCGGGCTCCTGATAGCCTTAATCCGCCACTAAAACAAAGTATATTGTGTAGTTCGCGCCAAATATGATTCGTCATCATCATCATCTACAGCCGGTAAACGTCCACTGCTGGACATAGGCCTCCCCTTTAGAATTCCATAATGATCGGTTTTGAGCCCAAATAATGTATGTGCACGCGCGGCCAAATATTGAACTAATGTATTTTGGTACGTAAGTAACAGTGTTGTATAGCAGTGTGCAATACAGTTTTGTATAGGTATATAATAGGGAAGATGCACTATTTTTATTTTTGTTATCATTTTAAAGAATTCCATGTAGAATAGACCACAAATATATTTAAAAAATTAAAACATTGCAATTTATCCGAAAAAATGCTGTTTTAAATTGACAGTTTGACAGTTCGCGGGAAAACGGACTTATGGTGCTGATGACGTCACTCTTGTCTTTTACTGGTTCGCCGTTGGCTTTCATACTTTTGCATATTTATTAAAATCGAATAAAAAATAGTATTTACAAAGCATAGAATTTTATTTTATAAATTTACAAAAAATAATAACTTAAATATTATATAGTTATTACATTTTAATTTTGGAAATACAGCATCTATCCAGAATTTCTATGCAGCATTCATAACAGATAAAATGCTTTTATCGTATATACAAATATACTTCTTTTAATTTTTCAAAGTTTGTGTGTGCTATACAGAAAAGTGATATTTTCCTTATGCTGAAAAACATTTGAAGTTGTACTTGTGCCCAATATTTTGGTGTTATTTTATTGTCTTTCACATAGGAAAGTATAGTAGGTAGCTTCTGTTAAGGATATTTCACCTCTACTGTGTAATTTTCAGCCGTCAGGTGTTGCACCAAAAAAGGGTACCTACTCGGCATTACGAAGAAATCCAGCTTCTTCAATTTTAATCTAAAATGCTGATTAAAATAATATAAACAATATTTATTACTACAAAGGCCTGGAACTAAACATACTTTTTTTTTTTTTTTTTTTTTTTGCAGACGGGGAAATGCGCCTTATGCATACCGTCCCGCTCGGGGATGCGAGACGGTTATGTCGGGCTCTCCGGCCTAGAGATGGTAGGCGGCCAGCATACCGACTAAAACCCCTTCTGTGTCACCTCCTTTCCGCATAGTGGCGGGAACGCGGTATCCCTAGTGTACTACATCCGCGAACCCGCCGCGGACGTCCGTCACCGGACCCTCCTTGGGGTGGGGTGATTGCCACACCCACCCCCACCGTGACCACTTAGAGGACCATGTGCAATGAGCGCCAGACGACCCCGAATCTGACGCCCATGGTCCTCACCTCGGCCGCAGAGGATAGGGAGAGCGGCGCATCGTAATACCGACACTCCTCTTCCCCTGCGGCCCCACCGTGTCCGCAATCCAGCGGTTGCGGCCCCGCCGAGGCCGCGGAAGGTAGGGAGAGCGGCGCACCGTAATACCGGCACTCCTCTCCCGCCGCGGCCCCGCACTCCTCAGCCGCGATGTTGTTCCTACAACACCGCGGCCCGCCTTAGTTGCGGTGCTGCCGGGTGCTCCATCCATGCAGCACCGCAACCCGCCAGGGCCGCTCCAACGCGGGCTTCCGGCTCAAAGCCCGCAGGAGCGGCGCCTCCTTGGGGTTCCTCTTAGCTTCGCCGTGTGCCCAACCACGGCTACTAAGCCCCCCCGCCACGACAAGGCGAGAACCCACATTCGGGGGGGGAACTAAACATACCTAACTAATTATTTTATTCAAAATATTTAAACTAGAGAAAAACTAATGATGTTATGTCAATACTAACTCTAGGTAAACACCTGGAGTCTGCTTTGATAAACCCAACTCCCATTTTTATTAAAAAAACGCAATTAATATTCCCATAAAATAATATTCACCTTTACAACCATAACGTCAAATAAGTTGTCAAAACAAGTGTGACGTCACGAAACGCTAATTCGTGTTTTAAAATACGTATTGTTTCAAGTCATTTTTAAATCGTAATTATTGTAAAAAAACAACAATATGTAAAATAAAAACGTTGCAGTGGCCTTTCTTTTATATTTTTTTAACGTTTTAATCATACAAATTCCATAAATATTACATCTGCATCTTCCCTATTATATAAATATTATTTTGTCACTATTTGTTATTATCTTGTTCCTTGTTCAGTCTAGTTAGTTTGCAAATAAGTACTTTATAAGTATTTTATAACTTGCATTCACAGTTATCAGTGTTACTTATCCTGTTAACTGTTTTTATAAATTTAACGTAAGGGCGACCCTGGTTATTGCCGTTATTTTTGTAAAAATGTTTCACACAAAAAGCACGCTGTTGTCCCGTGAAACGTTTTATCGTGAGTAAAACTGCATGAAGATTGATGCGACGCACAATTCCCCGCTACCCACGCGCTCCTCCCTCTAACGGTTTTTGAGAAATCAAGTGTTGCTATTTGCAAAAAATTGTGAATCGTACTTAATTTTTAAACTCATACTAGGCCATCAGAGCATTCCATTATTGACCAACCAACTGACTCATTAACTGTGCCTTGTCTGATATTTTCATGGGACCATCACAATATATTACAGTGATGTGTGCAAACAAACCTTGGGAAGTTGGGAACCTGTTGAGTATACAACCTCCATATCAATCCTCTTCTCCATTCATTATGTTTTTATATAGGACATCTGTCATGTGACTCATTGTAAAATAAATGATATGCAAGTTACGTGAATATTATTTGATGCAACAATAAATACACAACAGAACCAAAATGAACACTACTTTGCTTTAAAACACAACATTATTTTTCAGTTTTCTGGTCCAGTAACTTCTTGAATTAGTGAATTGGTGATACATCAACAATATGGTTAAGTTTTAAATATGTTAATAAAATTGGTGATTCTGTCTGTCTGTCCAATTTGTTACTGATACAAAAATATTATAGAAGTGCAGTACTCTCTATATTTTTTTTTTCGGTGAAGCTAGCTAGGTTTGAGTACAAAATACTCGCATTTAAATGTTCATCTTACTAAAAATATTATAAATGTGAAAGTTTGTGAGGATTTAAGAATGGATGGATGTTGGCTAATCTTTCACGCAAAAACTACTAAACGGCTTTTACATCAGAACAATACATAGCCTACAATTTATCAACATACCACGCGAGCGGAAGCTAGTATTATATACATACATGGGGTTTTATCGGCCTCTTTATTTGATCTCGGTTAAGAAAATATTCTTCCAAGAGAAAAAAAACCTGCAGCTAGCTTCACAGTGGCGAGTACTGTATACAGGATGGTGATTTAATCACCTGCAATATAAAAGAAGGTGATTACATAAATCACCAAAAAATATAGTATGTTCTAAATTTTTGTAATTTTTTTCATTTTCTAATGCAGTGTTAATCCTAAACCGTTCGCCAGAGTGTAGATCTCATGCGCCAATCATACTAGCACATTTCAAGTAGCTAGCAAGCGCCCGCGCACTAAGGTCACCAGTTTATAGTTGGCACTGTTGACAGCAGTTCCCTAGCGCACTCCACGCGCTCTACATTGCACGTGTCACAAATTATTTTATTAATTAATTGTGGGCTATGTTACCTTCTTTAACGCTGCATTCATTTAATCGTCACCCTGTATAATCCGGTTTTTAATACTTGTGTAATACGGTTTTTGTTACTGTAATCCGGTTTTTATTACTAGTAATTATTTTCTTATATTTAAATATAAATTTGTTATTCTAAGGCAGCAATCTTACCATAAATAAGTAATCAATAGATTCAAGTACATTTATTTAGTTTTAAGTTTAGTCAAAGGCTGTAAAACGGCAATTATTGTTTTGTAATGTTTGATACTTTCAGTACTAATGGAGTTGATTCTGAAGCAAAATAATCATAATTCTAAGTTTCCAATACCTATAGGTAAGGTCTTACTTTATCAATGCGAAATATTTCAGTAGGTTGTTGTAGGTACAGTCAGCAAAGGAGTTAAGTTACCAGGGGCGCGATTAACGATTGAAGTTTTTTGAGAAGTTTGCATGTGGTTGTGTCAAATTGTTTTGTTTTGTATATGTTACTTTTCAGTAAATGTAGTAAAATTTAATTGTATTGATGACATCTTGAAAAATTACAACTTTAACTAGCGAACCTGGTAACTTAACTCCTTTGGTGACCGTAAATACCTATTGAGTGCAAAAATGCCGTACAGTAAAAAACATTATTTTTATTTAAAAAAATATTACATGTAGTTATTGTCTTTGCATAAAATATTTATTCTTCTATGACACTCTAGGTCTCTGGGCGGTCATGAACTCATGAGTTTGACCACAGAATAAAGGTCCACTGGTACATTGCATAATAAACTTAATCTCCATTGCGTAACGTATAACGTACAAATCACTAACTAATGCTGAATTCTCGAAGATTCTTGAGAATGAGTATCTTGTAAACTACGCAATGTATAAGCTCAAAAATTCTTGTTGCTTATCTTTCAATGTAAATTGCTGTTGTAAAATAATAGTTCTCAAAGAATCTTTGCAATAAATCTACCTACCTCATGAAATAGTTAGCGTTAATTAAGTTGGACCTTATATATTTATATGCTCTCTCTTTCTTTAAAGGATAGAATTATGTTTTACGTTGGCGCTTCATTATGAATATCCATTATTAAAAATTAAACTTTACAGAACGTTATGCATATATTTAAGGTAGATAAAATGTTTGGCCTTTATTAGCTTTTACTAGAACAATTTTAGATTGATTAAAATTTTACCAGGTTTCAGTAAATGTCTATTAAATAGTAGTGTCGCGTTACCAATACGTGTCATTGATAAAAGTAATAAGTTTCAAATGAATCTGGATGGTATGTAAAATAGAACTTTTGTCACTTTTAGTTGTAGCTATCAATCCAATCAGGTTTAAAAGACCTGCCGTCTGATTACGGTATTTAAAAATGTTAATGTCAACATTGGTGTCAAAAAAATTAGTATCATTAGGAACACTGTCAATAGTTCAAATTTTACAAGTCGCAGTAGAATATTTAGAAAAATAAATATTTTATTGTTAAATTAAATTATGCTACACAATATAATTTAAATGTTTGTTCATGTTACCTACTACTGATCAAATTCGATTTTAGGATAAAACCGGTTTTGCCTAGTATAATCTAGTTGGTTCTAACAATACATACACACATTAAGACGTTTAGTAGCACATTGTAAGTAATTGTCATACCGCCTAAACAGTGGTGGACTAAGCCTGTCAGAGGCCCTAGCAACAAAACCAAATGGTCTCTTGACTCTCTTCAAAATTTGACATTTATGGAAGAATACATTGAAAAAAAATAAAGTTAATACACTGGGAATGGGGGACTTATCTAGATTGGGGGACTCCTAGGATCGGAGGCTCATGGCGGAACCCCCCTCTCTTAGTCCGCTAGAGGATTCTAAGTTCATGCAAACAACTCGATTTGCTCTTCCGCCATCACCTCAGAATTTGAATCCTTATCTATCCAGGTTGGGATTGGGAACTTCATTTCTTGTCTATCCTGGAGTGTGCTTATCATCAGTATTCAGTAGGATGTATCTTAGATAGAACTGATTAGTTCGATTGCTCTTAGGACAATCTAGTTTTGCCCAGGCTAACGAGTATATCACAAAATCGGGTTTGGTCGTTTATTGTCAATATAATAATGTCGTTTAAAAGAATGGTGTATGAACTTCAAATCATTAATATTAATGATTTTAGTTGATAATAAATTGAATGTTATTTGTATTAGCTGTTAAAGTTTCTGCAATATTGGACTTTATTTCAATGGACTTGTACATATTATTGTATGTAGATAAGTTATTTTGTATGAATGAAATCAGAAATACATGGATTTAAACTAATGTATCTATTTTGTTATTGTGCTTATTCCTACTTACCTACAACATTTTTGGATAAGGCTGGAGATGGAGAATTATGTGTAATATATTATAATGTCCTATCGTGGACACGAACGGTGCACCAGTTTGCAATCAAAATGCTTTGAACGATGCTACGTGGGAAGGGGCGGGGCTAGCGCTACGTTTGGACGCTGGGTGCAAGCGAACCTAACCTTAAGAGTGGCGCACCGGCTTTTTCCACGATAATACCTTCATATATTATTATGTGTAAATATATTTCTAAAGGCAGTCTATTCCCATAGTACATTATGAGAATTATTCCTAAATAAGGTACTTTAACATGTAGGCATATGACTCAGACGCAAAGAGCTGATATTAAAAGAGTTTTTATTTAATTGTAAACTTTTTAATGAAAGGAGTTTAAAATTGATTTTGATACAATAAAAATATTTTTGAAAAACGAACTGTCAGCTGTAATCGTCCAGCACGGCTGTTTATTTACATAACTTGAAATAATTATTATAAACACTTTAGAAATATTATAACTTTTGTATTAAGATTTAGATTTACTGAACTAATTTTCAATCATGCATGAACCAACGCCGAAAAATGTGAAATCTGTTAAAAGTAGACAGGATACTATAAACCAAGTTGACGATGGTGCAGGCAAGAAGCTGGCAAATGTGTCCAAGACACAGTCCCACTTCCTTGTACCGTCTGAAAAGCTGGATAAGGTCACTAGGAGGGTCATAGCGCCTTACGCGCAAATCGAACGGAAAGGTATGTAGATCTGTAGCTACCTACAGTCAAAAATCAATAGGTGTGATGAATAGTCATAATTCTAATATTATTATAAGAGTGAATAGTTGCCAGTTCCTAGGGCAGCGTACCCGTCTGGCATCTGGCAAAAAAAAAACAATATTGATTGAGCAGTAAATTTCAAGCTAGAGCTTCCATCGGTTTATTCCATCATCAGACGTTGATTTTAAATGGAAAATAAAATAGATCAGTTCATTATCATGATTGTTGATGATAGCTCGGATTTTACAATTTGCATTTTATTTTAATTGATGTCTAACAGTTCTGCAGTCATTACCAATTTATTGAAGTTGCAAGCTACGTTACCTTATAGATTTCTCGCAATAAAGGTGGCAGTCGTAGAATAAATATATTGCGCTCACCTTAAGTCTCTGTGCAAAAATGAGGATAAGGCATTTGGCAACTTTTTTTTAACACTTTATTGCTACGAAGAGCAGGTGAGGGGGTTGTATCTGACTCGCAAGGACTATAAACAACACGGTGTTCTTCCACGAATCTGGGCGGAAGCTCGTGTTTTACCTACTTGCGCATTTACCGTGCTCACGACAGGTTCAATCAGCCAAGGAGATTGTCGACAACCAAGCCATCGCCGAATCCTTCTTGAGAGATCACCATCTCAAATCCGTTGCTGATCGAGCAACGTACTGCAAAGTTGACAACCCTACCAATCATAGGTACTACACGTACTGGGTAAAGCCATTCCAGCCCATTTCGAAATGTTAATCCTTTTTTTGGTTGCAGGTCTAAAAGAGGAGGAAGACAAAGCTGGGAGGTACCTTGACATGAATAGATTTAACGTGTTCCTAGAAGAAGCTGTCGATTTAGAGTCGCTGTTGTATGAAACTGCTATGGTGCTGAAAACTGTTACTGATAGTTCTGGTAAGTACCTACATATATACACTCTGCCGATCAGTTGCGGAAATTTGAAAAAACAACGATCTTTGGCGTATTGTGCCGACGCTCTAACCGCTGAGCTACCCGCCATTTCCTTCTTGACCTGCCTGACGCCCGTTTCTTAAGTGTTTCAAAACGTGGTTGGCTCACGACTTGTTCATTCGGCAAATGTGGTCGCTAGATGTATGTATGTTCGAGTCAAATCTTACAAGCTGAATTAGAACCACTTCCTCTTATCCTACGGACTTGAATTTTTACATGTTGGTTCAGTTCATATAAATATTAAATAAGGAGAAGTGGCAAGGGGGCGTTCCCACGTCTACGCCGTACGACTCCTTGAGTCGTACGTGGCTAAATAGCCGTTACCGGCAGCCAGTACACTTTTGACCGCGACCGTGTAATTTTAACGAAATGACGCGTTGTTTACTGGATTCTTATAAAAATCGATATAAAACAATAAACTTAATTAGTAAAACAATCATTTACCATATTAATTATATTAGATTTCTCTTTAAATTCATTAAAAACAACAAATCTAAAAATATTTGCTGTCTTTATTATGTTATTTTAGTTTTCATGGAGCTCAACGACTTTATTATTTTTGTACGAAATACATTGCTTCTTAAGTACTATCTCAGTTCGATACTGTGTTAATAAACGAAGCAATGTAAAAATAACATAACGATATTTTCAACATTAGAATTTATGTCGTGGTAGGGCCGCAGGTATCGGTCGCGAAAGTACTCTCTGTAGATCCATGTGTGAGTAAGACTGAGTAAGGGCAGTGCATGTTGCATGATCGCTGTGAATAAAGTAATAAAGTGCATATTTGTTTGTGCAGCATGCACGGAGTTGTTGTATGCGAAAATGTCTGAGATTGGTCCGAGACATTGCGTTTATTGAATTGCGTGTGTAGTTGTGGCAAGTGGTAGGGACAAACTGAAGACACTAGGTTCCTGTACATTTTATACCGCACGGGCATATCTCCTTCTTTCCAATATCTTTGGTTCAGTTCCTATGATAATGCATTTTTATGGTAAGTATGACCTGAATTGACATCCTGGATTAGCTCCAGATAAAGGAACTCTTCAACGGAACTGCACAGGCACAATTTTTTGCTTAAACGTTTAGTTTTGATATTTAGTTTTAAAGAAACAAATAACTGAATTACAGGTGTGTTCGTTTACATAGTAGACAAGCTAAAGAATGAAATAGTCCTAATGCACCCGGACACCAAGAATCCGGAGCGACACGAAATAAATATAACGATAGGTAAGCCTCATTAAGTCATCCAGTATTATTATATTATATTTATATTTTCACGAGCTAAAAATTGTGATGTGTCGTGTGGTTTCCGACCAAAGAATAAAACCACTCCTACTCGTCCCGCGGGTGTCGAAAGAAGCGACGAAGGAAAAGGTCCGGACGATGATCCAGCAGCATCCTTCTGTGTAACAGTAATCATCTGCTACTGCGATCGCCAACCCACTTGCCCAGCGTGGAGATTATGGGCAAATACCTACAATGAGCGCACAATAGTGGCACGCATTGGGAGAGGCCTATGTTCAGCAGTGGACTAATACTGGCTGATGATGGGCAAAAAAAATTGTACTCGTGTAAGATTGTGTAAGTATGGAAATACCTACTGTTTTTATCCTACTTTTCAATTCTAGAACAAGGCAAAACAGCAGCGGCTCACGTGGCTTCTACCAAAGAATTTCTTCTTCTCGAAGACGTGCAGCGCGACCGCCGGTTCTCCGACGGGCTCCGGTGGATCGACGCGAAGGTCGCGCTCTGTATGCCTGTCGTCAAGCCAGACGGGGAATGCTACGCTGTTCTCGAACTCTACAGAACTTATTCTAAGGTTTATGACGATGTGAGTAGACTTTGTTGAGTTTATTTTTATTTTTTTTCATTTTATTGTGACCTTTGCTTACTATAATATATTCTGATTATTTATTATGATTGTAAACTTTGCAATTTAAAGTTTTTAGTAGAATCTTGAATCTTTGATTTGTATTAGGTATCTTGAGTTTGTTGATTCTACTTAAAGCTTTAGATACTTATGATTATGTATTTATTGTATGGTTTTCTTTAAAAAAAAAAACTGGAAAATTGTAAGGATCACTTTTTTTCCTGAAAAGAGAATTACCCATACCTATAATATGTATTGATTATTATTTATCTTCGTTTCAGAACGTAGTGTACACAGTAGTAAGCGTGGCTTGCTGGGCGGGGGCAGCAGTCCACCAAGCACAAATGAGGGTCACCTTGCAGAAGACAGCTCATCTCAACTTTGAGCTCCGGACGTTGTTGCAGAACTACTTCTGCGATCTAGCCTCTATAGATACCATGCTTACTGATATGTTGGTAAGTGTTATTGGAAATTCGTACTTATTGCTATTGATTTAAAGTACATGATCCTTGAACCTTATCTCAATAATATAATAATGTTACTACGTACGCACATAAGTAGGTACATTTAGACTGTGGCAGTAGGTACTATGCGTTAAGAGATACCGGCAAACGTCTAGATTTAGAACATAAAGCAGTATAGTGGGAAGTTCACGTCTGAACCAAAAATCGCGTGCGCTTGCACGGCAGTAATTTCCTAAGGTAGGAAGGCCGCTGGTGTGGAGTGGATTCGGAAGGCTGAGGACCGGGCGTTGTAACGCAGCTTGGGAGAGGTCTATGTCCAGCGGTGAACTTTGATAGATTGATGGAATAAATAAAGTAAAAAATATATTGTTAACAGGCATGTTTAGTAGACAGACATTTCCATAGGCATACCATTTCACTCAATACTATTATTATTACAAATTTGCATCTTTACCTAAGTGTTCGTTAAATGCTATATAAAAACGTTTATACATGTAGTTATTATAGGACGTAATTTTAAGCTCAATTTACTTGTCAAAAACAGACTGTAGTAAAATCATTCATCGGCGCGATGCGCAGCAGTTTCTACATAATCGAAAAGGAGCACATCGGGGAACAAATCCAGGCCGATATGTGGGACGACGGCTGGTCCAATGATAAGTACACCATGCCTAAGAAGAAGCTTAAAGTCAAGTTAGTAGACTGATGGTAATTTGTAGTCACGGTAAAAAAAAAATATCCCGCGTAATTGGGATTTAAGGTTTTAACATGCGACCGTACAAATATCGTTACAAAATATCCTGGGCATTTCATACAGAAACCAGATTCACAAGAAAAAAAAAATTAAAAAAGTTTTCAGGTTGCTTTTTCCGCCTTCATTTCCTATTTTTGGGTGTAAGAATATAATATTAATATGGTCACCGTCATCCTCACGAAATAAATCAGCTTTGCCGTATGATAAAATAAAATAAATAAATCAGCCTGTAACTGTCCCAATGTAGGGCAAAGGCCTCTTCTCATGTAGGGTAAAGGCCTCTTCTCCTCGTATGATACCTCAAGAAAGTCGCGGGAATTCGCTGGATGAGAACAGCGCAGGACCGACATGAATGGAATTCCTTGGGGGAGGCCTATGCCCCGCAGTGGGCGTCTTCCGGCTGAAATGATC
Source organism: Protodeltote pygarga (assembly GCA_936450705.2). Classification (NCBI taxonomy): domain Eukaryota; kingdom Metazoa; phylum Arthropoda; class Insecta; order Lepidoptera; family Noctuidae; genus Protodeltote; species Protodeltote pygarga. The sequence continues at coordinate 1,563,143 of OW388257.2, read as the reverse complement.
ATGATGATGAACACTGTATTTACTGTATTATTGTATACAGTATGGAGTACGTGGGGTGAGAGACCTCGGTGCCCCCGCAAATTTGGCGCCCTGGGCCGTCGCCCCACCACAACCCCCCAACTCCGATACTGGTCATATCATTTGGCTATGTCTGTTTTTAAAGTCAGACAGATACTATTTCCGGTAAAAGTTTGAAAGTGGGACGAGAAAGAGTAAAACAGTGTGTTGTGTTTCCAGTTTAAGCCTAGAACAGACCCCGGCCGGCTACGTAGCCAGGAGCGGGGAGTCCCTCAACGTACGCGACGCTTACAAGGACCCGCGGTTCAACAAGGAAATAGACTCCACCACCGGCACCGTTGTCAGGTCCTGCTTGGTGTCGCCTATTACGGATAAGACGGGAGTTATTGGTAAGATTTTGAACTGATAAGATTGAGAAAAGGTTGATAAGATTGTATAGTTAGATCCTAAACTTTACTTTACAGGCATTAGAATCTAAAGTCTTAAGGTTAGACTTAGGTTTTTGCCGCCAGGCTTATACAACCACTGATTATTCCCAATGTTATGAGAGTCTAAATCTAAACTGATCCAATACAACTGAATATTAGTTTTCCATAGAGAGCAACCAGCCGTAACCAAAAGGGATACTACGATATTCTAAGTCTAAACAAACTATAATTTTTAAGCCTATATTCAGATACTGGTGGTCAGTGATCACATAACTTTTGCTAACGAAATCGAAGCTCTGCAGTTTTTAATAAATCTTTTATCCGTCACTCTCTTGATTTTAAATTCGCCACATTTCTTAGAATATTTTTTTAAGTTCTCATGTTGCAAAAAATTGACAATTAAGCTTTGTATACATAATCATTATGAACATTGTATAATTACTGCTTGATGCAGGTGTAGTTCAACTGACAAACAAGACCAGCGCGACGCCGTTTGATGAAGACGATGAGCTAATATTCTCAGTGTTCGTCAGTTATTGCTCACTCATCGTGCACTTCTATAATATGCAGCAGAAGAAGATATACCATGTAAGTAGATATCATCATTCATCATCATTTCAGCCGGAAAACGCCCACTTCTGGGCATAGGCCTCCTCCGGATTTCCATACATGATAGATACATAGATTATAGATATATTTCTTTTAAATTGTTGGTAAAAGTTTCTGTTAAATTGTGGTGATTAAGGTAATATGTGGATAAAAAATAGCCTCTTAAAATCGAGGTCATACTTAACTTCTTGAAGGTTATACTTAATAGGGCAAAGGCATGGAGCATATACTCCATGGGCAAAGGTCATACTTAGTAGGGAAGTCATACTTAATAGGGAAAAGGTCATACTTAAGAGGATATCGTATGGATAGGATAGGATAAAATAAAGATAGGATAGAATAGCGTGCAGAGTAATTAATTTTAATATTATCTCTAACAAATTACAGCACAACTTAAACCGTGTGTACTCTGAATTGATGAGCCTGCATCTAAAGCCTTGCAAACATGACTTGGAGGAACTAATGGAGTCCAATGGCGTTGTACTACCGCCAAGCAACTTCAAAAGGTATACACACTTGTACAGAATGCCCCGGAAGGGGTATATTATATCAATTTAAATATTCGGAATGCCGAGGTCGTTTGGACATGTAGAAAGGATGGCTGAAAGAAGATTAACAAAACAAGTGTACAATGTGTAAGTGTACATGTACACTGTACATAAGAAGGGTAAATGGTACAGTTGGAAGGGGAAGACCTATAATAGACGGACGTTCTATAACCAAGTCAGGGATATCCTTGAGAAAGGTCAGGTCAGGAGTACCCTAAACCGACGAGCATGTATGAAGAACGTGATGACAGTGAATGAGGCAAAAGAGGTGTGCAACGATCGTAGCAAGTGGAAATCCGTTGTCTCTGCCTACCCCTCTGGGAAACAGGCGTGAGGCTTGAAATTTACCACATTTTCTCATATTATTTCTAGTTTCGACTACCACATAAGTGAAGGCAGCAAGGAAGACATGCCCGGCCTCATCTGCTACATGTTTACGGAAACCTTTGCGAACCGTAACTTCGAGCGCAACTCGATGGCGGACTTCGCCCTGTCAATCTTGGGCTGCTACAGGGACAACCCCTACCATAATGCGGAGCATGCGTTCTGTTTCACGCATACCATGTTCCTGATCCTCATTAATAACGGCGGATATTTTGATTTTATTGAGGTATGTTTTTTTGTACTAGACAACTAGAGTCACTCTTATAATAATATTAGAATTATGACTATTCCTAAGTGCTTAAAATGGTCTACATGTATAAAAATATTTTTAATTTGATTTTGTAACTAAGTTTTTTGCAGTGTTATAGGTATAGTGGGGTGCAAAATTGTTTAGTAAAGAATGTGTTTGTTCTTGTCTATAATTGTCTTACTTAAAATACATAATTATAAAATCAATGATATACAATAAAGAAATAGCAGATTCTATCGCATATCATTGATTTTAGTAGGTAGGTAGATACAAGAGACCAAATACATTTTTTCTTTTCCCTTGCATTTTACACCCCAAGTGTGATTTTTTTTAAAGTTTATTTAATTTCGACGTTTTTTAATAATAATCTTATTATTTTTCCGCCGTCCCCCGCCCAAGGTATACCAATTTTATAAAATTCAGCTTCAGGTTTTTAAATTTGACAGATCATTTCACAAACTGGCAAATTGACAATATTTATTTATTTAAACTTAATGTACATAAAAATCAGTGTACAAAGGAGGACTTAATGCCTATATGTATATATCACCCTAAGGTGATGCAGAGATAAAAACATGGTAGATGCACAGAAAGTAATTAGGATTGTAAGAAAAATCTACACCAATTTAGATGAATAATTATAACAAACATATACTACACATCTACATACATACCTACTCTTATATACACCTATATATACCTATATACCTATAAATACATATAATATACATGCTTATTTTAAGTATGACCAAAACCTGAAAGTAGTTTGTTCAGAATCAGTAACTGAATCGATCGCAATAGTAAAATTAAAAAATGTACTTACAAAGTTATGAGTAAGCTTATTCTGGTGCATCGTTGACCGTTGTCCTCACGTAAACATGGTCACTAGCATTACCTACCTACTTGGTTGTGTGCGATCACAGAGCATTTGTGTAATGTGGTGGTAACGTTTTGATAACGTAATTTCGACAAAATCACTGCACTGTTACGCACTATTCACACTTAAACATAACGCAATAATTGTTAAAAGTGTCACCTCTTTGTCAAATGCACAGACGGGCGCGCTTTCGTAAATTCCTACTTAGTTTTAGTTAAAAAATTAAAACGCCATTTTCACTCCCAAAAGAAACAAAACAATAATCGACACTCAATCGAAACACGTGATTTGGCTGGAACGCGGCCCGGGCGCAAGCGACACATGCGCAGTACTCTCTAGCTTTCGGGCGACTGACGCAGCTGCGCGGGCAGCGCGGGGCGACGCACGCTCTGTCGGCTCGCTTTATCGATGCCGCCGCCGCGGCCAGCTGGCAGCGGTCATTCAACTGATTTGCGTGTGTCCAAACTTGCACTATTTAAGTAATTTTTTTGGACAAAATTTAACATGGTGTAAAAATTATTGCGATCGATTCAGTTACTGATTCTGAACAAACTACTTTCAGGTTTAGGTCATACTTAATATGTATAAGCTTGTATAGCCCTACAATATTAAAACGCAAACGTTTTTCAAAGGTGTTCCGTTTCACAGACTGTGGCACTAATGCTAGCAGGAGTATGCCACGACTTGGACCACCCTGGGTTCAACAACAACTTCCTGGCTCTCTGCAAACACCCGCTCGCCAGCATGTACCGCACCTCCATACTTGAATATCACCACTTCTTTCTCGCTAAGAAGATTATTGAGGTAAGTCGAGTCGTCTCTACTTTTACCAAATGGGTGATGACAACCAAGCGTCAGTGGAAGCGGCCTGTAATTCTTGGACATAGCTTGGCATGCAAATGCATGCCACGTAAATCTATGCCATAGTTTATACATGCCTTCATGACTTTCATGAAAAAACCATGTCAAACAAACCAAACAACCATCTCCATATAACTCGATTCCTAACGGCTAACCATTAAAAGTTGCTTAGTTAGTAGTGTCTGGTATTATATCCTAATAATTTTGTTGTTGACCCTTCGCCACTGGTAGTAGTACCTAACAACAGTGCAAACCCAACTTTAAAAAAAAAGTAATATTGTTTTATTACGGCATTTTGTAGATGAGCTTTTTACCCATGTTTACTTTCAAATTCCCCGTAATTATTTACAGGACAAAAATATCTTAGGCAAACTGCCGACCCAAGACCAGGAGCGCATCATGGAGGAGATCAAGTACAACATCCTGTGCACGGACCTGGCCGTGTACTTCCAGATCCGCGCGCAGCTCACGCCGCTGCTGGCTGACCATATGTTCGACTGGCATGACAATGCGCATAGGAGGATGCTTAAGGTAACCTGAACGATCACGTTTGCTTGTTAGCAATAATAGAAAGAAGTTAATACTCTATACGTCATTCCCTCGAAAAAAATGACATTGGCGCGTATCAGCAAAAACTTGCTTGGATTTCAGCATCATAACTTGGATTTTCGGACTTCTAGCTTAGATTTATATAATTTTATATCTAAAATGGCGCAAGGGCCACAGAGGGTTCGCGGACAATAGGAATCGACGAGCGACGCTTGTAGGCCTAGAAAGAGATGGCGGGACAAGTAAGATTTCCATTAAAATATTGTCCTCAGATCGCTTTAGACAGGGAAAATAGAAAGAGAAATTTGAGGCTTTTGCCCTGCAGTGCCAGTGTGACGTCATAATAATATAGTACTACCCGTGCGAATATAGGATATAATTAAAAATGGCGCCAGAACTATTTGCTTCTCGCTCGCACATTATGTATGTTGTTCCTACTCGCACCTACCGGATATATGAGGAGAAGACGTCATTTTCAATCCCAGTACCATTTTCAACCCGCACGGGTAGTAGGTACTATGAAGTTTTTCAAGTACGAGTACATGACCAAACTCGATGGTTGCCAATGATATCTGTAAACTTTTCCAGGGCATATTGATGACAACAAGTGACTTGTCCGGGAGCTGCAAACCTTTCGGCGTATCAAAGGCGATAGCTGAATCAGTGTATGAAGAGTTCTACGCACAGGTTTGTTATAGATGTATTATTTATTATAGCCATTGATACAGCGCCGGCGTTAAGGTCACTGACACCGTGGGCAAAAATATTTTGGCGCACATACGAGTGTTAATTTTTTGCTGGCGTAACACAGTATTGAGGGTATGGAGCACGGGGGGTAAGAGACTCAAGACCTCGGCGCCCCCGCACATTCGGCGCCCTGGGCCGTCGCCCAACCGCGCCCCCCCCCCCTAAACCGGTACCTACTGCATTGATACATAAATGATATAAATATGACGCCACGTTCGGAGCCACTTCATATCATACTCAAGTTGCGAGTACTCTATCCCCAAAAATAGACAAGTAGAAGAGAAAGAAAAACATGGGATTAGAAAAGCGGTGACTTGAGAATAAATTAAAGCGAACTCCTCCGACATGGCTTAAGGCGCCTGCTGGCTCGCTAAGTCGCTAAACCGCTATCACGCTCGCACATTAAAGATATCGTCATCCTCCTACCCTTAACTCCAAACTTTATTGGGGTCGACTTCTAATCTAACCAGATGCAGCTGAATATCAGTTTACTACGGAGCGACTACCTATCTGACCCCCGCAACCCAAAGGGTATTTTCTTTAACTTGGTTTTTTGCGATTTTTCATATCTTACATTTATTTAGTAATCTTCTTAACACACCCCTGATCGACAACATCTTTCGGGTGCGTCGGTCTCTTCACGCTATTTAACTCCAGGGTGACAGAGAGCGGGCGATGGGCTACACGCCACTCAGTATGATGGATCGCCGTCGTAGCATCAACCAGCCTGCAGAACAGATCCAGTTCCTGTCGGTGGTGGTGCTGCCATGCTTGCTGCTGCTGCAGACCATCTTCCCCAACGCCAGCCCACTTACCGACAACTGCAAGTTAGTTTTAATGGAAACTTTGAATAGTAACCTAGAAAAGCTTCCGAAGGCTCCTGATAGGGTAGGATAGGTTAAAAAAGTACCTATGCATATTTGTCATAAATCACCATAAAGGTTTAATAATGAAATTACAAACAGTCGCATAATGCCGAAGTTTTAAGCTTTCTAAAATTCTAGCGGGGGTTATTGCTATCCTCTTCCCGCAAAATAGGATATGTATGCAGTGGCAGTTCTTTGACTTCCGACATTGTGTTCAAGATGACGTCTCTGTCTAACAAAAAATGTTCAAACCCTTTTAACTTCGTTATTTCTTTTATATTTAAATATATTCTTTACTGCTTTTTTTTTTTTACTTTTTTGATGTCATTGATTAGGTAATATTTTACTTCACAATTAATGATGAGATTCTTAACAAATTGATGAGAAGCCATACATTGTCTATAAGGCTTCCTGCACAAATGTGTATAGGTGGACTTGTAATAAGCATTTCTGACTAGCTTAGTCAACTTTAGGCTGATAAAGAGATACACAATGTTGTGTTTCATCTAATATTAACATATATTCTGTACGGCGAAACTGTTCGTACTACTGACAAAGATTAGCTGCCGGCTACATTAGGGACTTGCGCCAGCTTTATCCAAGCCAGACAATGGCGTCGTCGCCAGCCTAGTAAAATGAGAGTGAGAATGAGAACAGGGAAGAGATTTCAAAAGAAGAATAGTTGAGACTCCTGGCGACGACGCACTGCTTGGCACTAGGACAATTTTGCACTCTCAAGTCAAAGTAATATTGCTACATTGCATGTTCGCTTAGCTTTAGCCACTAGTGATTGTTTTTTTGCATTTTGAAGCAAATACAAAGATGATAACTGTTGCTAACATTTAAAGCCTCAGAATTTCCGTCTTTTAACTTTCTAATTTCCTTATAGGAAAACTCAAGAGGCCTGGCATGAGGAGATCGAAATCCGCGGTCAGAAACTGTGGCGTCAAGAAGACTCAATGCCCGCTTGTAACAAAAAAGGTCTCGGCAAGGAAGACTCTAAATCTGAAAACGAACTCAACTGAACTTTACAGTGTGGATTCACAAGTCGTTTTATTGGAAAATAGTACTTATTCCTATTGTGTCAAGGTGCAAGAGTCGTAGGTATGTTTATCCATAAAAGGTTAGATTTACTGTACACAAACAAATTTTATTGCAAAATCGGCTTAATAGCATATGTAATAAAGGTTATTATGCAAAAAAGCACTAAGCAGCGTCGCTGCCTGAATGCCTACCACCACCGTGTTTGAAGCATTCAATACTTATATCTGACGGCAGCTAGAGTCTAAGATATTAGTACCTACCAATACTGTGTAAGGTCCTTAGTTAGCAAGGTAAGGCTGTTTTGTTTAGTATTATATTATAATAAATAATTATTTCTAAACTGCTGTGTTTAATCAATCTTGTAGTAGCTCGAAGTTAGTTTAATTTCACTCTTATAACAAACAACCACGAGCTTGAAATGGAAAAAAACACGCAATGACATGATAGCAAATTTATTTATCCTAATACGATAGACAATACATTGTATTCCAATTTATTCGGTGTATAACGAAAATACATGTAAATTATACTTCTGTGTAACTAAACAGTCGATTATTATCTAGTGATGGACACACTTTATAGCTAATGACGTAACTCTAATATTTTATATTTTTTGTACACCAAGGTCTTAGTGTCAGAACATTATTTGTTTCTATAAATAATATTGCCAAACTCCTTTCCACCCCTGTAAAATATAAAGAAACACATTGGTTTAACTATAACTAATTTACAATCTATATTATTCAGATTACTTTTTAACTTTCGCTCTTTCAATGTACTAACGGTGAGTTTTATTCAAAACTGTTCAGCCGTTAACACATCTTAACATCTATCCCATAGAGTAACACACAATAAATACAATCGATTTCCTTAACGAAATTATAAAAATGAATTAGACATTAAAATAATGAGATTTATAATGTATTAAAACATTCATGTCGAAATATACAAGGCAGACCACGAACGGACCAATAGATGAGCTTGATCTATTAACTAATAATTTCAACAATTCCAATTACCTATATTGCTTAATAATTTAAACAATATTTTTGTATTTATATCTTTGTTCTAATACATATTATTTTGTGAAACATTATGCACCTCGAGTCTTTCAGTTTCATTTTTAAAAAATGAAAAGAGCATTACTTTCTTTTATAAAATATAATCTGTGGAATGCTGTGCTGTGTTCTGTCTCAAAAAGTTTGCATTAGTTTATTTTTAGTTTGTTATTCACAGAAGATTATTGCATATTGTGATTTGTAACGAAAACTAGAAGGCAAAGTCACTGATATTAGTATGTCACAACTGCAATAACATTCAGGGAGGAACTTTAAAACTAATCGCTTGCTGCAACTGGCCTATCAACAAAGTTCAGTACTATTATTATATTGTCTTTTAGCTGTCTCATTTTAGATCACATAGTTGCAACACAGAATGTTTTACTTTCTGTACCAGACAGACAAACAATAACCCTAAGATAAACACCACAAAACTGTACTTTTACCATTAAAATTCTTTAAAAGATTATTAAGGATTTAATTTTCCATTTATAAAATATCTGTGTTGCTTGTCCTTGCAAACTATTTCAATTACAAGGTGTATGTGTGTGTGAATTTGTAATTAAACGCACACATAAACGTTAGAAATTAAAATGTCGTTTTACAAGGACAGTTGATGGCGCGAGTTTTAACCTCCTTTTGGATAGAATAGGCCACACGGTCACACAAGGAGGTTGGTTTTAAAGTTCGAAGCTCGCTTGTTTCCGGTGGTGAGTATTATGTGTTCCGAATCTTCCCGGGGACGTAGCTCTTGTCTATGGTGGGTTCCTGGAGGAACATGTGAAGGCACCGCTCGTTTTGCGCCAGCGGATGGCCAGCTATCTTGTTGATGAATACTTCTAGACCTGGAAAAGATAACATTCACGTTATGTAGTGTAACTATAAACCCAAATAATAAATAAACTACCCTCTTTCAATGAATAATTAGCAACAAGATAAGGGTGTTTATATTCCTATCATACTGGCTGAGTACCTTTTGCTCTCAATCAAATCAAACTGACCTAAAATCTTACGACTGCTAAACTTCGACGTCCTTGGATAGTCTAGCAACAGCGTGGACGGTCTACATCACATCTAAGTTGGTTACTTATCCAAAAAAAAGACTAGCTAGCGCACAATGCTTGAAGAATGAACGATGGATTTTTTGTTCATTCCCATTTTAGGCACTTATGAATATCTAGTCATAATTCTAATTATAATAAGTATCTCTAGTTGCCAGTTCCAAGGGCAGCCTACACCTCATCACCCGATCTCGAAGCAACGTAACGCACTTCCCGAGCATTCAAAAAAATTAGATTATACAACTACAATTTTTTTTTGTTATAGAGTTAAATAAGTTTTTTTTAAATAATTTATTGTTTACCAAAAAATATGTTAGTAGGTGTAACAAAAAAATATTAAGAAAACAGTTCATAGCTACTTACTAGCTAGTTTATACATATGATTTTTATTTATCTGATTATGGTTATTATACTAGTAAATAAACACACTAAACATACTTACATAATAAACCAGTTCGAACAACATTATCATGAATGTTGTTGAACTTGCTTTAGGTAAGCCGATATGACGTAAAAATATGAACAATGAACTTGTATGAGTAATTTTGTAATACTTGTCGAACGAAGTTCACATTATTTAAACATAAATTATTTATTTAATAAATTATTTATTTACTGTGATTAATAGTTACCCAAAAATTCACCCGAGGAAAAAGTTATCAAAGATTTGTAACAAATTAATTATCCGGGTGACGTTTGTTCTATAATTGGCGCAGCCGTGAGCCTATATGTAGGGACATATGCTCATATTTTCTTATATTATTTTTGTCTCTAATAATTGTTATATATTTTTTCTTTTTAAAATCCTCTTTATGAGACCCGGTCCTTTGGAGGGCTTGCGCGGGGACACAGGTCCAACACGCAGAGGCCCCTTTGTTCAACGTTTAAGAAATTTAAGATCAAAGAACTTTAATTTAAAATGGAATGGGGCACTCGCCGGGAACTCCCCATGGTTGCACAACAGGAATGTAGTCCTGGATTATCCCCGGCGAGTACAGGACTTTTTTCCTATGTTAATGTGTGCTAAACCTGACCTGAATACTGAGCTTAATGAATTCTTATTAAGAATTTAATCCAATTCATGTTAATAGTGAAAAAGTAGCCTGCTTACTCAACATGCTATATGTAGACATGAATGTGTAAAAGATCTTTTAGATAAATGTAAAAAGAAACTTTTACCGTTTTTCTGCTAATTTTATTGTCGTGATAACTTGAAGATTAGATTTTATTTTATCGTAAATAACAAAGAAGATCTTAACGATAAAACTAGTAGTGTACGTCTTCATTTCAAAACAAGTTTCACACGCGATCCGTAATTAAGAAGTAATTATTTCAAATGTTCGCAGTTTGCATATAAAATCGCATGGTATCATAATAATAATTAATTTGATTTGGGGAACATCGTAGGTGTATAATACTGACGTAACTGATATCATATTCGTATTTTCCGTATAGTTCAGTCACACTAACACGTCATCAATCAACCGTTTCCCCTAGTGAAATCATTTGTGATAACTTTATCAGTAATCTTTCCGTGACGAAGCACTATGATGAGCTAAATGGTGTAAAATAAAAATAACGTTTTTGCGATACGCCCATGCAATTTTGAAAGCAAAATAAAAACGTTTTAACAAAAGTTATATGGGACCAACCCTGAAATCGCAAAAAAAAACAGCAGTTCCATTGTTCACATGACTCAATAAAATGTATGGAACAGCTGGATTTCAGGGTTGGTCCCATAGTAAAAGTTGTTTATAATGATGAGTTTAATAACCCCTTTTAAGGATGCTGGTGTTTTGCAAATAACCCTGTATAGTGTATAGCTGGTTCCAGAATCAGGTACCTCATCTATGTTATATCTAGCTTTTTGTTTTAGTCGGTTTTCTTTTTCAATTTTGATTGGAGTATTAACTTCAAAAGGGGAAGCTAAACCCTCGGGGCCCACTTTTTCGGGAGTCAGTAATCAACAACAGATATTAGTTGTTACGAGAGTTTTGCTATTGTCTGATGAGGAGCTCTGTTCTGTATAATTATAATATTTCTAAGTGACTAATCAGAGAGTAAAAAAAAGAATTACTTTACGAAAGAATTTACTTATACAACCGTGGCGCGTACCTACTGTTCATGGGACGAAAAAACAACCTCAGAGAACAACTTGAATAAATTATTGAATAAGATCAATAATAAATATAAACATCTGTTTTTTATTAGCTTTTGAATAATTCATTATAAAGTTTATCATGCTTGTCTATGCACGTAAGTTATTGTGCAAAGTCCAAGATACCTATCTATATAATATTATCTATCTAGATATTTATCTAAAGATATACAATCTTAGTAGTTAGTATTATATGCGAAAGTGTTTTTTTTAGATGTCCTAATATCACACGCATACACAATACAGGAGTCATAAAATAAAAAGCTTCTATTGTCTTGTGCACTGTGTTCATCATCACGTCATATTCGACACGAATGGCGTAGTGGCGATTCGCGTTCTGAGCTTGGTGTTGAGACATCTGCATCGATTCAATTCGAGCATGGAACAAATATTTGCGAGACACTACTATAACCTAACAATGCAAGCATGCAAAAGGGTACATCGAAGCAAAAATAAATGTATACATTACATTGTTTTATTACTACATTTGTGTGACAGGCTTCGGGAAAATGTACAGAAGGAATTTTTTATTTCGAACTTGGTGTTAATGTATTGCAAAATTAGGTGGGACGATTAAAATAAATAAATTCACCCAGCCTATCTGTCTAAGACACTCAAAAAGTCATAAGTCAAGGGTTTGTATAAGGTTATAGAGGAAGGTCACTTCTGCTAAATTCTGTCCTTTTTACCTTATAGCAACCAGAATCTTGTACTTGAGAACTGACATTGAAATACCTACTTTAAAAAAAAAAAGCTTCCTACAGTATAGTTTCTTTATAACTGCCATAATTTGTAAACTTTTTTGTTAAATTTATATTCAAATCATTTTATTTAGCAACTCCAACTACCTAGGTACTAATTTATTGTTATTTTTTTAAATTTCAGTTGTTGTTTTTTTACCTGTCCTGTCTTGTGGTGTACTAAATAAACGTTTTATCTATCTAAACAGCAGCTAATTAGGAGGCACAATACATAATATGACATACCTTTTCTGCGGTCTTCAATAAATTCCTCTTCAAAAATACCATCATCCCCACGGAAAGGTAGCTGTCTTTTCAAGGCTTTGCCTGGCAGAGGTGGGACTACAATCTAAAAAAATAAACAATTTTACTGTAAAAGTTACACATTTTTCAGCTAAAGTTAGCTGACTCTAAAGTGACTACTTATTGAAAGAGAAGCAATGAGAATTTATAGCTTGTTTGTTGCATCATCATCATCACTTCAGCTGGAAGCCACTGCTGGGCATAGGCCTCCCTTAAGATATTCCATATAATATGTATGTTGTTTGTTGCATAACAAACTTTATTTCCACTAGGCATTGTACAAATACATTGACAACTAAAATGAATGACATGCCGTCCTGGGAATTCACCCAGCATTTGTTATTGTGTGATAGTAAGTGATTTAGGCATTACATGTTACTCAATGGAGATTAAATTTTAGATGCTATGAACATATTGTCTGAATATTCTCATTGTAAATTTGACAAACTAGTTTTTACATAATATATGCTTTTCCTTTCCCTAATATCTCATTTGCGAAGGAAAGAAATAGGTATTATACCATCAAACACTGAGAAATGAGAAAATGAAATCAATTGTTATGTGTCTTAGCATTAGTTGACGGTATGAGCATATTTTACAAAATAAATAAATAAATAGGTAATATAAAAGAAGTCCAAAGAATTTAGTCGAGAGAACTAACAACACAATCCTATTATGATATTATTTTAATCCAAAACATTTGTGGCATGTGCTCTCATACATCAACATAAATTATGTTAAGATATTCAACTTATTCGTTAGCATTGTTAGTTTTATAGGCAGTCGCTCCGTAGAAAACTGAAATTCAGCTGCATCTGGTTAGATTAGAAGCCGACCCCTACAAATTTTGGGCATAATAAGGCTAGGAGGATGATGATTCAACTTATTTGTTGTAAACTTAGGTACAAGTAGAACTAGTATAAGTTTTGTTGTTTACTTTTTTGTGAGTTTCATATCTTAGTTCGGTATAATTGTTGCAATACAAGTTGTTTATTGTTACATCAATTATTTGAAATGAATTTTCACAATTACAATAAATATTTTTTGCGTTTTTTTGTTTGTTTTGTTATTTATGTAGACATTGCATGTGTTAAAATATAGGCTCTTTAAATTATTATGAACAGGTGTACATGTATAATCAGTATAGTAGAATTATTATACTTTAATTACAAGTAAATGTCGAGAGTTCAGTGTTCTTTGTATAATTATAAACATATTTTTTACTGACTTACAAATAGGTACTTTGTAAACAGAGTCAATGACCACTGTGAAAATTGATAATAGAGATGATGATAATGAAGAGAGAAAATTGTACACATGCAAACCAACAAAGTCGAATTATGTTATCAAATTTATTCCGATACCGACCAATAATGAATCACACGTAACAATAAACATTTTTGTTCACTGATAACAGACCACAAACACACTTTCATCCATCAACAAATAAGTTAGATGATTTACCTTACTATCTCTCTCCAATTCATTTCTTAGCCATTCGAAATCACTGTACCGCCGTCTAACATTAGATTCTTTAACTTTGAACACTGGCAGGTTCGTCTGAAAACAAAAAACTTGATTTGCTAGAACAGTCCCATAGTATCGGCGTATCGTCGCGTCCGTCATGATACGCCCACAATTTCGCTTTAGACGCGTCGATAGCGGCCGTTAATCTAATTATATGACAATAATAGAGTCTGCAGCTTACCCTCATGCGAACTTCGTAATCCGTGTAACGTTTCTTCCCTACTCCCATAGTCGTGACTGGGTTTACGACGTCGATTTCTAGGAAGTTTGCCGGTGCCGCGTAGGCATCATCCAGCGTCTGCTTCTTCACGTTCAGTCGCCTTGTTGCGTCGGCTGTTGTGTCCTCTGCAGCCATCATAACTCCTGATTTATTGTAACAATCACAAAAACTATGAATAGGACGGCCCACTAATCAAAAAGGAAATGAAAAATGACAAGAATGAAACATCGTTTGACATTTCAACAAATATGGCGGGCGATGCAAATTCAAAAATCTACCAACTGGAACTGTTTTTTTTTATTATAATCTCTTTCAAAGTCCGAACCAAACCATTGCATTTATGTTTGAACAATTTAGTTTTGGTGTGATAAATTTATATATGTTATATAGATAGTCTAAAATGGACAATCAAATCTATGTACAAATACATTTTTCAGCGAAAAAGTCGATTACTCGTTGATAAGCTAGTTTTCAAAATCACTTACTTGAATATTATTATGTTAAAATATTATTATGTTAGCTGGTTAAAAAACTCTTCATTGAATAATATTTCTGAATATGCTTCAAGACTTGATTAATCAGATATTTACTATTAACTGAGTTGTAAGTAGCGCCACCTAGTGAAAATTAATTTATTAGCCCATTGATTTAGAAGCCCACCCCAACAAAGTTTGGGAATTATAAGGCTCGAAGGATGATGATTAGCCTTAATTTTTTATAAAAGATTATAAATATGTAGATGTAGCTATACCCTACAAATTAAATGAACTCGAGACTTTACGTAACACCTACTAAAGTGTTTTGCTTTATTTTTTCAAAGCAGTAGGAACTTTTAAAGAAATGATATTCTACTTCATCGTTTTAAACATAAAAATTTCTAACAAATCAAAACTGTTGTTTCATTTTTAAGGCATGGAATGGAAAAGGCAATGCTCCCATTCTCATTTTATATTATTGCCCGACTAGTAATATTATTTAATATTCATAAAATGTTTTGTAGCATTCCCTTACATGTATAGAAAAAAATCAAATCAAAAACAATAATTATTTACTTTCAATAGTAAGAAAATTATTATTACCATGTTCTACTAAATTCGGTAATTAGTAGTAGTAGCAACACTGATTAGATTATTAATGAGAAATGTTGGCAATGGAAATGACCATTCAGCCAAATCTGTGATGTCAGTGGTTAAAACCTATTATAGTGATTCATACCTTGAAGGTAAACAAAAAAGAGGTAAATATGTTATGTTCTTCACCACAAAGGCATAATAATATAGTCATCCAACTTCGTTTTTGAGGTTTTTGAGTAAAGTGAATAACAGAAACATTTTAATTTCATTTACTATATATTTGTCTTATTTACATAATTAAATTCATAGAAACTGGCTCATAGGATCTTCCTCTCGCCTTTTCTTCATCTTATAAGCTTCAAGTTCATCTTCTGTGGGTGCCTTTACTTCAAACATACTATTGTAGGGACGTTTCCTTTCATCTACCGACATTAGATATTCAGCGCGCTTTTGATGTCTTTCTTCCATTTCAAGAGCCTGCAAAAGGATATTTTCCATAAGTATAATTATTATATTATCTATGGGACTGGGCAGGTCCCATCTAGCATATGTTTTCTGATCTGTGGGTCCACAAATCTTAGAACTAGGGGCATACCGACTTGACTTATGACAGTTATGACTGGGGTACAGTAAGTTAAAACTTACTCGGTCGGGCTGAACGGCTCAAGTTAGACTCGCTAAGTAAGGCTAAGTAAGTTTGCGTAATATGTGCATTTGTATCTCTTTCCTCCTGTCTTTTTCACCTCAGTTCTCTTTACCCCCCATGAAATGTGTACTGCAACGACGTTTGTGAGTGCGACTGATTTCAGCCCGGCCGAGTAAGTTTATTGTAGGATAAGTCGGTTGCGCCCCATACTCCACACCACACCGCACGATTGCTCAGTCAGTGACCACGTGCTGTGGGGGTACTTGGAAGAGACCTATGTCCAATAGAAGACTGTTGTATACTGTCCAGAAGTGGATAAGCTGAGTTGGCAATTTGTGTGTTTAAACTTTTCTATTGCGCCCTATTTCGTTACACCAGCAATCCAACATAAACAAAAGTAATAAATACCTTTTTCAACTTGTCTTCTTCTCCTTTTTTCTTTTTAAGTTCCTTCTTCTTCTTCTTTTTAGACTTCTTTTTGTTTTTCTTTTTCTTGCTAGTTTTTTCTGTTTTGGATCTGATTTCTGTTTCAGAGTCTGATGAGCTACTGTCTGAGCTTGACTCTGATGATGATGATGATTTATCTGATTTTGTTTTATCTGTAAAAAGGAATATTATTATTATGGGTAGAAATAAGCTTGCCAGTGGCGTTAATTCTGAAAGGCAATTAACAAAAAATGAAATTTTTTTTTTGAGTCGGTTAGAAAGGAATTACATTCTTGAACATGCAATCATTAGTCAAGATTTTTTTTTTAAATTTCCCCCGTTTTAAAACATACTAGAAACAAACAAATAGACATGACAAAAAAGTGAGTTTAGTCATAAATGTTGATGTTTGACGTACAGAAAATGTTTAATGTCTCTATCGCATCGGAAAATTAATTTAAAATGGGTGGAAAATTAGTACCAAAGCAAAGAGACAAACAGACAAACG
Source organism: Protodeltote pygarga (assembly GCA_936450705.2). NCBI lineage: Eukaryota > Metazoa > Arthropoda > Insecta > Lepidoptera > Noctuidae > Protodeltote > Protodeltote pygarga. Next base: position 1,546,242 of record OW388257.2, on the reverse strand, counting down.
AGAAGTTGTAAAAGGAGATGGCACGTGTTTCAATTTAAGTAGATAACATGATACAGATTAGTGATCGGAAATATGGGTGGCAATTGTACCAATTCTAATTACTTTATAATGTCATCCTATAACAATGTGTGCGATATTCTGCTCTCAAATTTATAAATAAAATAAAATATTGAAAAAAGTAACAATACCTTTTTCTTTCTTTTCTGTATGATCATGTGAAATAGATGCTTTTTCCTCGGGTACCTCTAACACCACAGATTTACCGGCCTCACCAACGCAGTAGGACATCTAAACAAAAGAAACCTTATAGATAAATGTAAATAATAATAATAGCTATTGAAGTTGCCACATACTGGTCTAATAAAATATGAATTACGTCTTGACTCAACTAAAAGAAGAATAATATAATTTAAATAAGAGTCAAGTTTTTTTTTTAATTTATCAAGTTTAACGTCAAAATTGACATAAAATTGTGTCAAATTTGACAACTAACTTTGCCTTTTCGTGCTAAAAAATAACCTCGATGTCCGAAAGTGTAATTGGGTTTATCTTATGAAAGAATTCAATAGCAATGAAGGAATCGAACCCGCCATAAGCTTAAGAGGAGCTTAACTGATAGCCAATAGTGTCGTCTAAATAATAATATCTGTTATTTTCCTCTTGGGTGAATACTTGCAAATTAAATTATAATTGTTAAAGATGCTATTAAAGTTTTATTTAAATGTTAACCTTTATAAAAGAGTGGCAACACTTGTATCCCCACTGTCCATCATGCCAGTACGACCCCCACACGGATGTGTGGTTATTTATCATCACATTCTCTTCGTATTTACTCCTGAAAATTAAAATTACAATTACAATTTGAGGATTATCGAATGTCGTATTCATATTATATGGTGAATTTTGTAATAGAAACAGGGGGTAAACGAACAAGCAGGTCACCTGATGGTAAGTGATCAACGTAACTACCAACACTAGGGAAAATGCCTCATGCAGGGGCTCTGCCTTTGAAAGAGGGGTGGTTGGGGATTGACACCCCCCCAATGCTTTCACTGTCTGTACAAAACATGACAGTCAAAATATTCTTATTTTACGCCGATATTCTTGAAGAGAGGTAGGCAGTCAGAAATGTAGATTAATATTTTAAAAGTTTCAAAAGTATTTAATGAATTAGATTATGTCAATTATTATATTTATCTAGATTATAACAGAATAATACTCTATTCTACTTAGATATTTTCTTATTAAATTAAGATATTACTGGAAGTTGTTGTTGAAAATATGGTCTTACAGTTTTGGTTTTGATATAAATACTAACTTAGCCAATTGTTTCTCAGGTCCTTGGACGAGCGTTCCGTCTCTGTTGTATCTGGTGAATACCTCGGTTTGTGCCAGCAGCAGCTCTTTGGGAGGCGCGGCTAGATGTTCTTCTCCACCATATTTCTCCAGGATTGATTGTTTTACCTGGAAAATACATTCATTTGTTACGGTTCATGTCATACTTCAGGTTTATCAACTATGATAATATTATGCTCAATTAATATTTCTAAACACTATAATATGTATAAAGCTTGAATTTTATAATTAGATATAGCAGTGGAACAGTTTTAAGGTTTTTTTTTTAGTAGAGCATATAAGTTTGCGGAATGTCACGTGCCTGCGTCTTGAAGTGGTCCTTCTTGTCGTGGTACTGGCGCTGCAGCAGCTGCAGCTTGGTGGGCTCGGCCAGCAGGTGCACGTCCAGGCCGCGCGCCTGCGCCTCCCACGCGAACAGCTGCGCCGCCGCGTGCCCGCGCGTGTCGCCGCTGAAGCGCACGAAGTTCTCGCCCTCGTAGTCCGACCTGCACCGACAATACACTGTAAGTACTTCCTACAAGGCCTAAGCTTGCACATTCGTATAAATGGAATTAATATACACCAATGCGAATACACGAATTTGATTGGATGTTACCATTAGTCAACATAGACATAAAAATTGACCTAATAGTGTTGGAAACGTCATGCAAAAATGGTCTTCTGGTTAGAATTTAGATCATAAACACAATTATTTGACCTACTTTCGCTTTAACTCTGGCAAATGGAGTGTCCCTTGTGCCGAGCAGTGTGTATCTGAATAACTCCAACATTCAAAGTCAGACCCACATTTATGAATCGAAAAAGTTGTACTAGGTATCCAAAACCGGATATTTTTAATGACATTAACAAAAATAATATAATGGAAATATCAACAAAACTTACTCAGTAGCTACAGGATTAGGATTATCTCGCATGGATCTTGTCTTGGGGTCGTAGTACGCAGAGTTGGGGTCCAAATTCCGCAAGTACTTAGCCGTGTCTTCTCTGATACGCAAGTTACGCACAGTGATACGTTGTTTGGAGTCCACCTGGAAAATACAATTGAATGATGACGTTAGTTGTTGAGTTGTTGTAATGCTGTGTCAGGTATAAAGTAATAAAATCCAGTAAACATTCTCAGTGGGGGTGCAGCGGGGTCATAGCCCCGGGCGGCATACACTAAGAGGCGGCGGCAAGAGCCACGATTTTTATAATTGGAAATTTAAAAAATAACATAAAGCAAAACCGCAAGGGTTCGAAAGAGAGGAGGCGAGACGAAGTCTTTGATATGAAATAACTTTGCTTTGATTGCACTGGAAAAACTGACTAATAATTAAAATAGGTAAGGGGGGGGGGGAAGGCATGCCCCGGGCGGCGATAACCCACGATACACCACTAAACATTCTGTAGCAATAAAGGCTTTATCATCATAATTATCATTTGGAGAACACTTCATAAATAAGTAACATAATTGACATTACCTTAGTACCAGGCATGTCCACTTCATCCACATACTTGTCTTCATCTTCCTCTGCATTATCATCATCCTCTGTAGCTGTAGGGTCTGTAACACAAATGAATTGATGAAAAGCACTTTATTGTGGTTTTGTTGCAACTCACTATCAAAGTAATAGTTTTTTAATAACCTTGTTCTAATTTCTTAGCTCTTAACTCCCTTTTAGCATCCTCAACCTTCTGATATTCTTCTATAATAGCTTTATGTTGGGACGGGTCATATCCGTTCCACCTGTCTCGTTTGCCATCGTAACTGAGGTTCAAATTGGGCTGGGCAAACTCATCACATGAAATACCAGCATTTGTAAATTTTGCGCCAATCTGAAATAAATAAACAGACAATGAAGAATGAAAAAAGTAACTAAATAAATATTTATTTTATTCATCAACAATAGAATAAGGAGAAGGAAGAAGCTGTATCAACAAGAGCGAAGCTTTGACTCCCGCGTAGTCGCCAGCATCGAATAACAATGTATTTCCTTTTATGTCTCATTTCTCGTAGTTTGAAGGTTTTAATTGACGATAATGAGATAAAACATTATCTTACCTTTCTAGGTCTGTCTAAACAATCTTTCTTCTTGTGTGTCATAGCTCCACAGTTCTCACAAGCACCCTTCCTATATTTTGTTGATACTTTTGTCTGAAACATTAATGAATTAGGAATTAGAAAACTTGTGCTATACGCAGTGGGCATGCTACCTGAGGACAAGCGATTGCTTAATTTTTTTCCAGATGGTGTATAGATTATCGGTAAAGTTGTAAAGTAAAGAGTATTTTATATGTATTTATTATACAGACAAAGTTGCAGGCGAGGTTCTATGTAAGATAAAAATACTCACACTATCAACTCCTTTATGATAATAGGTATCAAGTCTGGTGAACTGGCCTTCTTTGTCTTCTTGTGGGCGCTGATGCTTTAAGGTAGGCCCAGCAGTACCATAATACCATGGTGCAGATGAAATGTACTGCGGAATGTGAGGGTTTATATCCTTGCCTAAAAGTTGAAAATAATTGATTTGGTTTTTATCATTTAAATTGCAATTTCAATTCCACATTAAAAAAATCATTTGGATATTAACTGTCAGATGATTAATAGAACTATTAAATAACCCATATATGGGGTATTGCATTAAAAAAGGAGCCATGTGCAAAGTTGACTAGTTGTTGTTTTAGTGCAAAATGGACAAATGAAGTACTTAAAGTCATTGTTTATGTTTGCAGCAAAACTTGTTGATACATACCTGTCTCATCAACAGCAGCGGGAGCTGTTCCAGCTTTACGAGCTTCTTCTAACTCTTTAGCCTTTCTCCAATCCTCTCTAGACTTCTTTTTTGGTTCATCTTCTTCTTCACCAACGTCGTCTTTGTTGCGCAGTATCTGCGACACAGCGGTTCGGGCACCCGTCGCCATTGTGTCAAATAATTAAATTATACTGATTTTCTCATTATATTACTTCTTGGTAAATTAATAAAGAAGAAAATGAAAATAAATAAAACACTCAACTTGACAATGTTTTTTTTTATTTTGCAAATGGCGTCGCTCAGAATTTTTGACGTTTACGTTTCGTTCAGAAACGGCTTAACTTTTATTCTTACAATACATCATCAAGATTACATTTTCAACTTCATCATCTCTCGCCTTACGATAATCGGTATCTTACCATTTCAAAAAAACTGTGTTTTGAATATGTCTCTTCCAAGGGATGAATATTATGCAATCACTGCCTCCAAAGCCGTCCAAGTGAGGATATGTCGACCGTGTTTCAAATCAAAATAATTTAAAACCCCCGACGCAAAAAGAGGGGTGTTATATTTAACAGTATATTGAAATTAGTTTTTGCTCAACTAGTTTCAAGTAATACTTGAGTTTTAGTGACCCTAAACTGGTCAGACATTATTACAAAAAAAATAAAACAATACATAACCATAATTATTTATTCGTACAATACAATATAGTCATTTGATACAATATTAATTTTTTATAATATATTTAAGGAAAGAGCTATGCGTTCACAGTTTACGGCGGGCTCTAGGGCGATGGTAAGAAGGCCTCGGCACGTAGATACGTTCGTTACTGTCCCCAGTTTGACTGAGGGACTCTTCCAGGGGTTCAGCCCGAGGAGTGAACAATTTGCGCCGGCTGCGAGTTACGCTGAGGAAAAAAAGTTTTATTTACATAATGCAGTACCTATCTGTAAGCTGTGGCAAGGTATGACTCAATGAGCGTTATTTGACTTTTTGAATTGGAATATGACCTGACACAAAATTTGGCGCCCGCAGCGTAGGTCAGGTTGTTGAACGCAATGGATATTATAATCAAAACTGGCCACAGCTTTTTACTTTTTTACAAAATAACCCACTCCCATGTTGACAAAGACAAACATAAAATTTTACAAAGCGACACAACTTTCACCCGAAAACCCAAAAGTTCTTACTTGGAAATGAGAAAATTGCTAATCTTAGTCATGTTTCAAAAACATTCCGTTTTGTTCGTAGAGACCGCTTCGAATTTCTCACTTCCCTAAAGACAAAAGTATGGAAAGAAAGAAGGATAAGACTTTTGATGAAGGAAAAGAGAGTAGAAGATAAAGTAAATATTTTTGAGAAACCAATAAAACTACCATTAGAAGAATTTTCACTAACCTTTTAGAAGGGCAACTTTGTATTTCAAATAATGGGGGTAGATTTTCTTCTTCAGCTTTTTCGGGTGATGGTATATCTTTGACCTCTTTTCGAGGTGCAGGCTGAACATCCATTGTGACATCAGAGAATTCACTCTGTAAATTAACAATGTCCTTCAGTTTCTCATCCGATTCTTCGTCTTGATTTTTCCTTCTCCGTAATCTGAGGGGCCTTTTACGACCTTTACTTTCGCACTTAGCCTGACTTTCTGCTAATATCTCTTCATCTTTACTTTTATTAACTTTATTATCATCAGATTTAGATTGTTTTTTTCGCAGATTATATTTAGTTTCTTCCTTAGTTTTATCAGTGCTTTCGTTAACTTCTTGCGATACTAACAATTCGAATTCGGTAGCTCTAGGAGCAGTTATATCTTTGTAAATATTTTCAAATTCTTCCATCGTGTTATCGACTTTATCATTAGCGCGTACTTCATTCATAGTTTGATTTGGCTCATCAATTGAAGACACAGGTTCCAATTTAGTTTCCTTTTTAATTTCCGATTTAGTATCATTAAATTCTTCCACTGATGACATAGGTTCTAGCTTTATTTCTTTTTTAATATCAATTTGTATATTTTCATTTCCAGTTTGTATATTTTCATTTACAGGTTCTATATCTTCTCTTATAGATAAATTAGGTTCACATTCAACTAGAGCATGTTTTTTAGCGGACTGCTGATCTAATACCAATTTCTCGATAGATTTTCTAGCGATTTCAATATTGTCGACATAATCTTTCATTTTAGGTGCGAGTGGTGAATCAAAGCCGTCAAAAATGTCTACAGAATCGTGCTTTTTAGTAATTTTTGTTTTATGAATGGATGATAAGACGTCAGGTTTCGAGAAACTCTCGCCTAATAATTTCTTTATAGTGCTGGGTTCAAAATTATCAGTAACAACATCCTTAACAATTGAAGGTGACCTTTCATAATTTCTTTTAATTAATTCATGCACTCTTTTCTTGGAAACTTCAACGTTTACGTTAATATTATCAAAATAAATGCGTTTTTCTTTAGCTGGTGATACTTTAGAATTTAGTTTTTGAATATTACTATTAGCTGTAACATCATCAAAATATGTTCGGGTTTTTGTGTTACCGAGAACAGATTGGTTTTCTTTGACATCATCTTTGCATTCTTTTGCAGCTTGTTCTAATTGTTCAAACTGTCTCAAAGAATTGTCACTTGCATTACTTGACTTCAAAGACCTGAAAATTTTGCTTACAAAAGTTTCAGTCATTTTTTCAGGCATTTTCATATCAAGATTAGTTTTGGCTCTGGTTACTTTACTAACTATATTTTCAGGTATTTTCATGTCAATATTAGACTTTTGTTTAATCATTTTGCTAAAAGCAGTTTCTTGTACATTGTCCAGAAGTTCCATTTCTAGTTTAGATGTATCTTTAATTAAAGGTTCTTTAAATACTTTAGCTAAAGAATCTTTTGTATTAGATTCAGTGCTATTAGATGCATCAGTCATCGGGTCTTTGACAAAATAAGTTCCTCTAAAAGAATTCGTTTTCTTTTCTTTAGAAATTTCATCGAATTGTTCTTTTTCAAGAACTTTGCTATCACTAACAAAATATGTTCCTCTTAAATCTAATTTAGTATTTTTATTGGATTCATTTTTGAATTGAATGTCATCGTCTACACTTAAATCATTAATGTTATCATTGCTAATTCTTTTTGCGTCATTATTTAACTGTTCCTGATTTTTATCGTATGTTATTTCATTTTCGTTTGTCATGCTTACGTGCTCATTATTCAAGCTATCATTATATGTTTTTTCATTTTCATAAGTAACATTTGCACTTTTGACACTTTCATCAAACTTTTCACTTTCACTGACATCATTCTCAATCGTCTTAATTGTCTCCTCACCCTTTTTAGCGCTATCACTATCCTCATCTTCGGCGCTAGCATGGTTAGCGGTTTTGTAGTCATATTTTTTAATTGTTTGAGGTGATTTCTCGTGATCTGTGTCACATTCTTCTTCTTCAATATTGTCAATAGTATGTACGCTTGCGGTATCACGTTTTTCATTCTGTATGGCTAAAGATTTGTTGAGCTCTTTTCTGAAGATAGGCTCAAGGCTTTCGTTGAAGGGATCATTCGTTTCTTCTTCGGATTCGTTTTCGCTGTCGGAGAGTGACATTACATCTTCACTTGGTGGTGTTATGTCCTTAAATGCTTTTTCTGTGAAAAAAATACAATCATCAATCACTGGAAGCGGAATTTTAGATTAAGTTTTTCTCTTTTTATTTTACTTTTAGTTTTAGTGTTAGTTTTAGTATTAGTTTTTAGTTTTAGTTTTAATTGTATTTTAATCTTTTTAATGTTTATATCTGAATAAAAAATCATCAATCCAGATAAGCTAATTAGTTAGATATTTAAAACTGATAAAAGCTTGGGCATAAAATATATTATTTCTGCATATAATAGAGTGTACATGCGCCTTACCATCTCTCTCTTCAATACAAGTGCGTAAGTGTTCTAATTCCTTTTCAGCTCGAGACCGTGCCAGACGCTCGACTGTTAATTGTTCCTACAATTTGATTTTTATGTAAGTTTAAGTTATTTAAGCTAGAGTCGTTTGTAATGTAGTAACATCTAGTACTTCATTAAAACTTACCTCTAATACTGCTATATCTGTCATTAGTTGCGCGACCTGAAACATTTGAATAAGTTATTATATTAAAAGAACCCGATATTTTTGTTTTAAATTGCATTTTCTGATCCCATTGTATAATCTTTTCTAAATTTGTTTTAAAGTTATTTGTTTTTGATATACAATAAAACGCAATCTGTCTATTACAATTACCTTAGACTGGAGCAATCGTGATGGCGTACCAGCGCCGCTGGAAGTCGCCGTCATCTGAGCTAGTCTGCTCTCATATTCTTCTGCCATATCTTCCATCTGGAGAGTAATATTGATAAGAAGGTGTAACTAATAATGGCAATAAAGCACGCTACAGCGTATAGCTGTCTCAGTGGGTATCGTTCATGGTTCTCCTGTTTACTCAGTGGAAAACCTAAATTAAATTTTAAAAAAAACCTAAAATTATCTGTCAGGTTATTAAATGATACTATAATGATTATCTGTCAGGTTATTGAATGATAAAAGCTGTGGAACAGTGCCAATTAATTCTATTGCATGCCTATTTAAGTATTTTGTGCTGTAATATAAGTTTATATTTAAGGCTACATTTATTGTAAAACCACAAAAATGCAACAAAGATTTTTGTATTTTTTTGAATTATGATAATATTCTAAACAAATCATTAGGCAATCTTAGCAAAATGCTCACGTTTGTCAAATAAAGCCTTACCTCAGATCTTAATGCCTCAAGCCGAGCTTCGTAATACTGTTTGGTCATATCCTTGGCTTCTTCCACCACCTCCCGCATGGTGTTAGCTGATTCCTGTTGCCGCTCCTCCATAGCTGCCATCAGTTCTTTATTGCGGGCTTGTGCTCTGAAATGTGTTGATTAATGTAGGTATTTTATTTCTTTTTAATATTATTAATAATAAATAAATATTTAATGTATATTATTATATTTTATTTAATATTTAATTTCCTATTTTTTTATATCTTTTTACATAAATAATTATAATGGTTTAAAGAGTTGCAAAGGAGAAATCACCAAAATCATGTTTTAAGCAATCTTCTTATTGTATGGTTGATAAACAACCTGGTGTCAGAGTTTAAACCACCCGTAGGCCCCTGACATGGCTTTACACACTGTAGAATAATCTCTCAGGTGTGCTGGTTTCCTTCCTAACCGTTTTAGCTAGTGATAATTAATTTCTTATACGCAGATAAATCCGAAAAGCCAGAGGTGCGTGAGTTTTGAACCTACGACCTTTGACTTGGCAGTCCAAGGGTCATACCACTAGGCTATCACTGCTTTAAGCAATGTATTACATCACTAGTGAAATAAAATTGATAATACTTACTGTACTAATTCAAAGTGTAATCTCTCGTTATCAGATCGTAACTTCATAACTTCAGCGCTGGATGTAATGGTGGTGTCTTGTGTACTACTCTCAAAAGTTGAAACCATCATTGTGTTGTTTATCTCTGTATAGAAAATAAATTATAAATATATCTGTAATATTTGTCTCAATATTATAAATTAAATATTTAGGTATTATTAGAAGTAGTTTAGCATAATATGTAAATGCGAAATAAAATATTGAAATTATTTATATTGAACCAGCCATTCAAGAATAGAATTATGTGTAAATAGCAACGGTCCTAATATTGTTTCTTGAGGAACACCCACTCGACTTAATAAGAACGTTAAAGTGACGTTATCTAAGGTACTGGGTTTATTAAAAAACTACATATAATATTGAAGGAAATTCCCTACTTCTTTCGTATTTAAAATAAATTAAATAATATTTTTGAAATCCGGATCATCATTATGAAGTCGAATGCTTTAGGAAGGTCTAAATATAAACCACTCATTTGTTTATAGTCAAAAATTATTTTTTAAATAAAATAATATTATATTCCCACGATTCAGAATCAGTACTAATGCATATTAATCAGATCTTTTATAGATGCTCCAGATGTTAGTACTCACGTATATCTTGTGCAACGGCTGCTAAACTAAGTACATGCTTAGTTTCGTGTGCGTACTCGGGTGAAGGGTTGAGTGTCACTACCATACTGACGGCCTCGCCTCGAGCGCCTGACAGCCCAGTGCCTAGCAGACGAGTCAGTTTTGATTCTCTGTGGATTATACGGTAAAGTGAAATTAATAAACATAGGAGGTGAAATTTAAGAATTTAATTGACGAAAATTAACGACAAAATTCGCAGTTTGCGATGATTGGAAAGGTTCATCACAGTGATACAATCAGATATCAGATAGTAGTGTGTAAAATCAGTTATTTTTTTAAATTCGGTTATAAATCTCTGCCATATAAATAGAGCCGCGTGATTAATCCACAGTCTGATTAATACCAAGCATAACATTCAACCAGAAGATATGAAAAGAGAGTAGTTTATCTTTTGCAGTGGAATATTTCAAGCTATTAATAATAAAATTCTAGCATACCTATAAGGCACCATAGCATCATTCCCTCTCTTCTGCTTCCGTCGCAACATATGCAGGCACCTCTCTAGCACATGTAGTGAGGAGTTAATAGCTCGCGATTCCTGCATCCTCGCTCCCGTATTGCGAGTAGCTCGTGCTCGCTCGCACCCCGCCAGGTCACATAGACGAACGTACGACGTGCGAACTCCATCACCTGAGTTACAGAGTAGGATTTTTGTAATAAAACATTTTTTTTTTCAATTTTTTTTTACAGAGCTTCAATCACGAAAGTTGATTATGCCATGCCAGTCCCAGAGTAACATCAATTTATTTAGGTTTTACATAAATAGATATTTCTTCCTCATCCTCATCATTAATTTATTATTAACTAGCGACACGCCCCGGCTTCGCACGGTTACGCTAATATGCATGTATTATACATATAAACCTTCCTCTTGAATCACTCTATCTATTAAAAAAAACCGCATCAAAATCTGTTGCGTAGTTTTAAAGATCTAAGCATACATAGGGACAGACAGACGCGGGAAGCGACTTTGTTTTATACTATGTAGTGATTATTTATTATTAATTTATAGCCTTATAAAACTAAATATTTGCTGACAGGGCATGGTTGTTGGCTCCCCTAAACTAATATCTAAACCACAATTGTTTAAAATTACATTGGATAAAACTAATAGTATTTTATTATAGTCGAACAATCAACACCTATACCTATGCTAATGAATATTATAATTACCAGTCTCAGTAAGCATGGTGATAGTAAAGATGCAGTGTGATCTCGAGGATTGTGCATGCACGCCAGTAGCAGCGACCACCAGGTTGTGTTTACCAGCTACCATCACGTCGTACGCCTCCTCTCCTGAACGAACAAATGCTTGGGTTGCTCCCTAGAACAACAAAATGAACAATGTAACAATAGCCAAAATTGCATTCAAAACATTGAAATAATTTATGCAATTAGAAACGCAAAAAAATAATATTAAATGAATGAACAATTTACCTTTACGTAAACATTTCCAGTAGTGTCTTCTCTGATACGCAATTTAGTTCTCTTCTCAGGCGGTGCCAATAAATCGTACACTGCTTCGTTATAGATTTCAACGAAGGATACCTGAAATGTGCAAGACAATATTTCAATACCAATTTTTTGTTGTAAATAGCTCCAACACAATTATCTGAAGCATCAGTCATCCATCAATGACAGATATAATTATCAGATACCTACCATGTTTCTAGCAAATATAATTTTCTATTTCTAGCATGATGATTATGGATACATAAAATATTTCTTATAATAAAGTGATAATGTGTATGTAAAGAATTATTTCTTATTTTCAATTGTGTAGAAAAAAAATCTTACCCAAACATAGTGCCGAACCCTGTTGGACAAATCAATGGAGCTCACAGTGAGATCAGTATGCAGTTGTACACTCATGCGCCGGTATTTGTCACGTAGGGGCGCAGATACGTGACGCAGACGTTTCACCCACTGGGGAATAAATTTAAAATTGATGAAACTGGCATAAATAAAAAGTTGTATTTCTCTTCGGTCTAGTGGTAGCAAACGCAACTGCTGAATATGAAGTCCTGGGTTTGATACCCGGTTCGGGCAGTGTTATTGGGGTTTTTCTATTAGGAAATTCTGTGTAGCAGCACGGAGTCTAAAATTGTGCCCAGTTAATTGCATTTATACATACAAATCTAGATTACATAAAAACAAACCTGCAATTCGTAATCCTGTTCAAAATGACCAAGTCGCTCAGCCCCACTCTCAGCCGGTCTGAAGGCAGGTTGTTGAGCTGCATCAACCAGTCTGAACACATATTCCAAGGACCGCGGCACCAGGCCAGGGGCTCCTACGGTACCCATCAATGTGTATGTCTTTCCTGACCCTGATGCTCCATAAGTGAGCAGCGTAAAGTTCTGACCGTCTGGGAGCTTCCTCAAGTTATCTTTGACCACTGCATCAAATATTTCCTGGAAATATTGTTTATTATTTTAATCTTCAAGGCGCTAGGCAGGGTTGTTTACACCTAATGATAGTTACATAATAGAATTTAAATTAATATAATAGTTATCAGACCTCCAAGGTTTTTATTACTTTAGGAGCTAGTTACATCTTGCTGTGGATTTCAATTGATTACTATTGATTGTTGATTTATCAGTGACAAATAAATATGTGACCATATAAATAGGGTGTGAGGAACTAAGAAATCCTATTCACTGCCGGGTCACAGAATGAACTAATGCATTAAAAAACGAAAACACAACCTTGTTGAAGGTAACATTTAGCTGCAAGGTCAATGACTACAAAAACTATGTCAATTATAAAAAATAGTAAAAACTTTTAAAATACCAATAAGTACTGACTTTTTGATTGCAATCAGCGCCAAAAATCTTGGAGAAAGTGTACATTTTGGACACATTGTGCTGAGTGCGTCGCCCGTGCCCTGCGGTAGCGGTGTCCAGGGATGTTACCAAGCATTTTTCTGATCGCACCTCGTACAAAGTATTGGGAACTTTACACGGCTTCAAACGTAAATACACCTGCACTAACTCCGGCTCTTCAATCTCTGAATCTTCAAATAACTCCAATAAATTCGTACCCTTCTGAGGTCTCGGGCGCATAAACGGATTTTGGATTAGTGGCGGTCGTGGCTCTATAAACGACGGTATATCACGTCGAGACACTTCGTTGTCGGAATACCGTTGATCAAACATTTTCTAAACTAAAAAACTATGCACTAAACTATCAAAATAATATTTCATTTATCACAACGAACAAAACAAACGGCAACGGTTCAACTTTTGAAATTCTTTGATGTTTTTATTCTGTTAAGTTGGTAGAACTGATTTGTCACCTCACACCATAAACGAATTGTCAAAAAGATCGATATTAGTCGATTTTCGCCATCACACCCTTCTTTCATTCATTGAATCAGTCTAAAAAGACTAGAATCTGAGCTCGCAATTGTAATAATTAAAAAACAATCAGTCAAATTTTACAAATGTCGGGTTTGTACTTGTTTAGTGTTTTACAGTTGTTTATTTTTGTAATCTGAGTGAAATTCTACCCATTCCGAGAGAAATGTGGCGGATTTAGTTAGACATAACATCTACGTACTATTGGACATTTGTTCGTGTGGATTGTTTTGGAATGTCATTGATGAATCTAAAGAATTTGTGAAAATGCGATTATTTTTCGTATTTGGCGTCGTGCCATAGTTTTAATTGCAGTTTTATCGAGGATTCGAATCATGAAGTGGTCAGCGCCGATTATTTTATCGTTATTGTGGGTTCAGGGAGTGTTGAGTTATTGCCCTTCATTGTGTACATGCAAGGGTAACAAGGCGGCTGATGGGGCGTTAGCGGAGCCCCAACCCGGCGAGCTGCTGAGACTTAAGTGTGGTGGGAGCCCTGCACAAATAACCGAGCTAAAGGAAATAGATTTGAGCAAATTATGGACTATAGTTGTGAGCTTGTAAGTACGATAGATGTGACCCATATATTGTTTTCAGAACACAACTGTACATAACTTAAGATAAACAAAAATGTTTTCAGAAACTTATCGGGCAATGCGATTTCAACACTATCGAGAGAGTTATATCTTCCAAATTTACAGAAACTGTAAGTATCATTAGCTTCCTTCATAAACATCATAAAACAACTTCAAACAAAATCTCACATAAGATGTAAATGTCATTATAAATTATTATAATTCAAGAGAAAATACCAGAGCATGTTATTTGATGTGTTTCTGAATTATAATCATTCTGTATTCCGTTTTGTTTTATATTAAAAGCTTCATTTTGGCTTTGAAGCCAAATGTATGTCAATATACTCGTATCTATTTAAAAATAACATAATACATTTGATTTTTTGTTTACATGATCTAAACATGTTCAACATGGATTTGAAATAAGTCTTCATGGCAATCACAATACACAATGTTTAATGTAGAAGGGATTGGTATTAACAAATTTGAAATTAATATAAATATATGTTTTTAGACACAAGAATATAATTTTACAGGCAAGCTTATTTGTTTTATTATAGAATATCACTAAAAAGATTGTATTTACAAATCAAATTCATTACCTATGGGTTTGCAAACTGTGTGAATACTTGCGGTTTTGTTGAGACAAACATACCTACATCATTTTACACACTTGAAACGATAGAGACAGGTACTTTACGTCGCACTTCAGATTTTTTATGTCTCACTAAACCTAGGGAACCTGTTAAAAGTAACAATTTTCTTTTGTTTTGCTTAAGTATGGCATTCTAGGTTTAAAACATTGAAATGTATGTATAAAACTATAAATTATAAAAAAAATAATTAATTACCTGTATTGTTATCACACATGACATTAATTATTGTTAATTTACATTAAAATCAACCTAAATACATTCTTACACCCTTCTATTTCAATTTGCCGTTAGTTCATTAAATTTATTAATTGCAGGGATCTAAGCAGGAACCAAATAACTTTAATAGAATCAGATGCATTCTACAACATGACTTCCATTCAGAGGCTGGACTTATCTTACAATCAGATCAGCAACGTTTACAAGGAAATGTTCAAGGGACTGACCAATCTGGAAAGACTTATACTGTCACAGAATCATATATCCGTGATGACTTCTGGTACCTTTGATCATCTTGTGGGATTGAAGCAATTGTTAGTAACTTATTTTTTTATTTTGATTTGTAAAAAGCAGAATTTTTCATTATTTTTCACAACCTGGTGTCAGAGTTTCAAACTCAGACACACTTTACACACCATCGAAAAATCCTTCAGATATCATGTTTCCTCATGATGTTTTCCTTCAACGTTTTAGTAAGTGATAATTAAGTTCTTATATGCACATAACTCTGAAAAGTCATGTGTGCCTGGGTTTCAAACCTATAACCTTTGAATTGGCAGTCCAATGGTCATCATACCCCTAGGATATCACTGCTTGTTTCTACTAAATATTTTGATGGAATAGGCCAATAGGAATTTGATCTAACCAAATATAGATTTTATGAAAGACAGATTATTTGATTCCAGATAAATGAAAAATATTTTTTTATTTCAACAGAGACATAACAGAAAATCCATTAATATGTGACTGTGACCTCCTCTGGGTTGGTGACTGGTCTAGAAACACAAGTGTCAAACTGGTTGGGAATCCAAAATGCGCCTTTCCAGAAAACATGGTGAACAAAAGTGTCAGAAAGCTGAAAATATTCTTAGACCTGTCAGCTTGTGGGAGTGTACTGTCCTCAAATACTTTAATTGTAAAACCCGCTCATGATCAAGTGGTATTCGTTGGAGATACATTGACATTATCCTGCAACGCTCCTTTTGCATCAGTCATAGCTAAGTATGAGTTACGTTGGATCCATCCGATGCTCGAAATCTGCGATGTAAATGTCACCAACACGGATATGCGAGAGGAAGGTTTAGCGGAGACTACTGTCTACTTCCCTAATATAACTACCCATCATATGGGGAACTGGACTTGTATGTATAGTGACCAGAACCATATAAGGCATAACCATACTGTCGAAGTCTTAGTTCTTGCAAACAATACGGAGTATTGTCCAACAAATTATACTGTTAATAATAAAGGATTGTACTCCTGGCCGCAGTTGCTTTTAAATCATACTGCTGCAGTGCCTTGCAGGAGTGGAGAAGGATTTGCCTACAGACATTGCAATTCTAACGCAACTTGGTCCCCAGCTAACACAAGTGAATGCTCCTATATCAGCAACGTCACAAAGTTGCTGCAACAATTTGCTTTATTAAATGTGAGCTTAGTACAATATTCTGCGGTCAATGCTACTGAGAGATTGGCTATGTTGATTCGGGAGAAGACATATCCGTTTGTTGAGATTGTGGATGCTGATGATGTGATGTTTATAGCAAAAGCTATAAGGAATTATATGCAGTATATGGCTGAGGAAAAGGATTTGGGTGAGTAGTTTTATTGTTTTAGATTTGTTGTAAAAAAAATCCTCTTTGATTCAAGCACTTTCGAAAAAATTAACAAATAGTAATCTGCTTTAGTCACTGATATGGGATTATATACCTAAATAAAATAATTTAGAATTTAGAATGTCTCATGTGGTTAATTTTTTTTTTATATGCACTCACGCCTGTATTCCCCAGAGGGTGTAGGCAGACAGAGGTGTGCAGTACTCCCACGTTTTGCCGGCTATAATTATAAGTCCCATGTAATAGGGATCGAGCCTATTGCCATGAACCGGGCACAATACCAGACTCCGTGCTGCTATTGAGAATTAATTTTACCTATTTTATCGCAGGTCCATCGTTGCTAGATGTGATTTCTGCGGCAATGAACATCAGCAAGTCGGTGATGACAGCGGCGGAGACTATGTACGGCGTCTGCACTGACATGGCGCGCGCTGCCGAGGAAATATCACAACATATCGCTAATATACAGGGACAGAAGGTAGTCATTTCATTATTATTTTATATTTCTATTTAGCAAAATAAACTTCGATGACCAAAACTGAATATTTTAAGTTATTCTGAAACCAACTCTATTTACTTTCTATTCTATTCTATTCAGTTGATATTTGTGCATGTAAAGTATGTACAGACTAATACAAATTTAATACATATATTGAAGCGGCCTAGAAAGTAGCGACTGACTAATTAAATAAACTAATATTGTTACAGTCAAACTTAGCAGTGGAACGCTTTCGAGTGAGCGAAGGCTTTAGCGGTGCGACCTGCGTGTGGTACAGTGCTAGACGAGGAGAGCTGCCGAGACTGCACTGCACTACCACCAATCGCACCGTCGCACCACTGCTCACTGTCTCTGACGCACTCATACACGCTAGTGTACAGGTAACTATTACTAAAATTATTATTATTAGTGGTCCAATCGAAATTCGACCGTAATTTCTTATAGTAGAAAAAAAAACACATGTAGTATAAATATACTTACCAAAAATTTTAACTATGCCAAATTATAAGCTCCTCCGTGCGCGCAATGTGCTTAAAATAGGGGTAGAGAGTTTTTCTTCACGTATACAGGTTATTTGGGACACGGAAATCGAAAAAATAACAGCTGTTCCATACATTTATGTTCACATGACTCAACAAAATGTATGGGACAGCTGTTTTTTTTTTGAGATTTCAGCGTTGGTCCCATAGTAAAAGTTGTTCATAATGATGAGTTTAATGACCCCTTTTTAGGTTGTCAGTGTTTTACAAATAACCCTGTATACAGAACTATACAATTCGTAAAGTATGGCTTGACGATCCTATGAATGCCCTTCACATTTAGCTGGTATTACTTTAATAAATACCTACAGGATTTGCCCCCCTTTCCCCCTTGACCAAAAACTGAATACAATACTGATATTTATTTATCTTCCAGATTCCTCAATCCCTACTCTACAGCACGACGGACTCAGGGGTCCTACTCCAGAGTCAACCACACGATCTGGTCATCTCATTCTACGAGGATGCCACTTTGTTTCCCCTGCTGCCTATCCAGGATATTGATGCTGATGCCAGGCTGACGGGACATAGGACTAAAGACTATTACGGCAGGAGTACGAAGAGGGAGGATATGAATATGGAAATCACGTCTCCGGTTGTTGGGTTTCAGTTGAGTAAGTAGATATTCCATCACCTTCTAGTAATTTGTTGGTCCCATAGTAAAAATGTTCATAATGATGAGTTTAATGACCGTTTTTAAGGATGCTGGTGTTTTACAAATAACCCTGTATAATAGACAGAAACAAAGGACAAATTAGGACAGATATATGTTCTGGTCTAAGTGTTTGTGTGAAATTTGGGTGAAAATAATTGCGTACCTTTTTTTAAAAATAAAACCTTGTCCCTCTAGGATTTTCTGTTCGGAGCGCCTAGTGTGCGTTCGTCAACTAATATATTAAATTTTTAAATTGAATTGTATTTGTTACTGTAAAAGCTTGAACTGCGGTAGATCCTAAGATTTTCCAGTAAACCTTAAAAGGAAAGGATTATAATGGAACTTTATTCCGACGAAATTTGAACCCTAATGTAAAAAGGTTTAAGTAAATGAAATTACGAAATTATTATTTATTTTCACATGGTTCCAAAATAGCGTGCGGGTGTACTGTAAACCATTTGAGCTATCTTTAAACTTGAATGAATGAATGAAGTAATTATGTGGCAAATTCAATTGACGTTTGTTCTTAGTGAATGTATCTCTGCGGGGCGAGTTACTGGAGCCTATAATAGCGACGGTGCGGGCTCGCTCAGTGGGCGGCGTGGACGGCAGGGCGGCCATCTGGGACCCCGTCACCAGGAGATGGCAGGACAACACGTCAGGTACTCAATACTATTCATTTATAACTAACCTTATACAAGTACAGAGGAGTTTTGAAGTGAACTAGGGAAAGTGGTGAAATCATTGGTTTTATCATAAAATTTAATTATCCCGTAATTTTAATTCAGGAATAATAATAACTTTTTTCACAAAGTCGCGTCCGCCATATTGGATCTCAAAATTAATGCCATATTCGTTATCAGCACCCCCGAAAACCTCGAAAACGATATCCATAATTATTGATTTTATTTTAAAAGTCACGCCCCCCATCTTTGATCTTAAAATAAATGTAGCATTCGTTACGAGCATACCCGAAAACCTCGAAAACGATACTCATATTAATATTTTTCAATAACTCGCGTCCGCCATATTGGATCTTAAAATAAATATCTTATTCGTAATCACAACCCCCAAACATCTCGAAAACGATACCCATATTGATATTTTTCAAAAACTCGCGTCCGCCATATTGGATCTCAAAATAAATAAGTATCTTATTCGTAATCAAAAACCTCGAAAACTATACCCATATTGATTTTATTTAAAAAGTCGCGTCCGCCATCTTGGATCTCAAAATTAATGCTATATTCGTTATCAGCAAACTCGAAAACCTCGGAAAGCATATCCATATTGATTTTATTTTTAAAGTCACGTCCCCCATCTAGGGTATAAAATAATCAACACCATTTTTTGTAATTTTTAATAATAGTCATAACATTATTATTCTGTAATTTTGCCAAATTCCTCCTAGACTCCGTAAAATGACTGTCATTTATTTAAAATAAATTAAAATACCCGCGGTCTCGCAAAATGCCGTAAGATTCATGAATATCTCTTATTAAACGTATCGTACTTACGTTACGTACCTACGTTATGTAAAGTTAGTCTTGTAAAGTTATCGCAATTCCTGTAGAGCAGGGGTTCCCAACCTTTTCTTGACCAGGGACCACTTTTATGTTATTCTTGTCAGCAGGGACCTCTGTGAAGGGATAATTGCCTTCTCACTCACTGCACGGCGACCGCTAAGCCGTTACCGCCCGCCAAATTTAAAATCACTAGCGGACCATATTTTAGCTTCTGGGGACCACTGGTGGTCCACGGACCACTGGTTGGGAACCCCTGCTGTAGAGTATCTCATAAATAATAATAATAAGCGTGTTAAGAAAATTATTGTTATTATTTTTTTAGTCCTGCGACAACCCTAACACTTTTATACGTTGCAACGATCAATGTCTATAGACGTTGTCGGTATTTCCGAAAACATGAAACGCGTGGACTGGCTGTATTTGAGGCTGTGGTAATAGTAACCATGCATGAATGTTTGTACGTGCAGACTGCAAGGTGTCGCACGTGGTGTCGGAGATGCTGATCATCAGCTGCGTGCGCGCGGCGTACGTGGGGCTGCTGGCGGGCGTGGAGACGGGCATCTACGGCGCGCGCACGGACGGCGCGCGCTTCAAGCTGTCGCACCCGGCCGTGTACGTGGGCTCGCTGCTGCTGCTGGGCTGCGTGCTGGGCGCCGCGCTGGCCTGGGCCGCCTGCTTCCGCGCGCTGCTCATGCCGCGCCACGCCAAGCACGCGCACGTCAACACGTGGCTGGCCATGGCCGCGCTGTGCCTGCTCTACACGCTGGGCATCTACCAGACCGAGGACGTGCGGCTGTGCCAGGTGCTGGGCCTGCTCATCCACTACCTGTCGCTGTCGTGCCTGCTGTGGATGTGCGTGTCGGCCAGTAACATGTACAAGTGGGTCACGAAGACGCACAACCCGGTCCGGACTCCGGAAGACGACATTCCCCCTGATGTTCCAGTTCAAAAACCTATACTAGGTTTATACTTGGTAGGCTGGGGTATAGCATTAATTATCTGTGGGATATCCGGAGCGGTGAACCTGAAGGACTACGCGGGTTATTCTCAATGTTTCCTCAGTACGGCGCCCGCTTTGAGCGCTTTATTCGTACCTGGAGGGATTCTATTAATATTTTTATTGATTCTTTTCTTATTGATTCGATGTACGATAAGGAATATGAACGTTCAACTGTCTGAAGGTACTCAAGCTACCGAGAATGTTGACTTGGAGATGTGGGAGCCACAGAGTAACGAGAGAGCAGAAAGACGAAGTGTAAAATCTACTTTAGATTCTGAAGTAGAAGATATTGAACATACTCCAATAATTCAGTTGAGGGCCCAAGTTATTGTGCTGTGTTTGTACATGTCTGTTTGGTCTTGCGGCGCTATTGCTGTGTACAGACCTTTACCAGCGTACCTACCATATCAGGAAGATATCTGTAGCATAATGTACGCAGTCTGCGCTACCGTTTTGGGTACATTTATCCTTTTCTTCTACGGTATTGCTAGAAGTGACGTCAGAGCCCAATGGTCCATGATGCACTGTTACTTACAGAAAAGTAAGCAGTGTTGCAGGAATAGAAGTGTTTTTGACGCTAATCAGCAGAATTTACCACCGAATCAGACGGCTACTCCTCCAGTTCAGCCTATACCTATTGATAACAGATCTAGGTCAGGCAGCAGAAGTTCTAACAGAACTAATTCTAAAACTAACAACAGCGGAACGTATAAGGCAGCTGCTGAATTAAACGGGCAAACTTTACAGAAAGATTCGCTCAAAAATACGAATGGAAAAGCTCCTAATATTAACCTAGTGGTCTTACATAGGCAGCAGTACAGGTCCAACAATTCCATGATGACTTACCCCGACAATGGGACGGTAGGACCAGAGATATTCTACAACCCTAATCAAATGAACGTAGCCAAAAAGTTCTTTAAAAAACAACGGCAGAATATGAAGAGAAATTGTCTAGAGTTACCGACTAGGAGGGATTGTGATAATGATTCGCATTTCTCATTACCACTGCCAACTAAAGAGGCTTATAACGGCATGGCTAACATCATAAATTCCGGATCGAAAGTCAATAACACGAATATACATGTTGAAAGATCGAACAATGGTATTAAAGAGACCCGAAATGTACTAAATCCAAACCTCTTAGAAGAGGATACGAAAGATTATAAAAGTTACTCTACGGATCGAAAGTCTTGGAACAAGAATGAGGATCCCAAACCTAGTCGGACTCAGATCATGAACATTTACACTAACGTGCCTGAGACACTAGTACCTCAACATCAGGTCATTAAAGCCAATGTGCCTAAGAACTTTAATGGACAACGCAGTAGCGTGTCAGAGGAATGTTTACAAAGCCACGCGAGCGAACAGCCTGAGATGAGAACCATATCCCAACAATGCAGCCTCGAATACAGCTCAGCTTCAGAAATAGCCATGCCTCATACATGCTCTGACCAAACTCTTAATACACAATCAGAAATGACGTCGTTCCAAGAAACCCACAGTGCCTTATGTTCGACCAACGAAATCACAGATACAGAAAGCTTCGGACAATACATTGACTACCTACAGCCTGGCAAGCAAGACAAAGAAAATGCAATCGACAAATCGCTCCAAGACATATCTGAAGAATGTACGATGAATTCTGACGAAATCAACAGATCCAATACTCCGCAGCATTTAGAAGCTGGAGAATCTGGAGAATTAGATAATCTTCTCCAAAATCAGGACATGGAGGGATCTAAAGATAAGATGAATGATGATAAGGATACGTTCTTCATGGCAAAAACGACGTATGACTTTGAAACTTGCAGCACCAACGCGAGCGAGCAAGGCTTTGAGAACGAAAGCGATATTTATTGTCCCAATTATCAAATGTCTGAGGTCAGCATCCGAAGTCACGGCTTATACGCTCCTTCACCATCCTCAATGTGTCCAAACGAGATCAGCTTCAGCAACGAGGATGTTTCAAACATCGAAAGCCAGTACGTGAACTACGATCCTGGATGGCGTAAAACGATAAAAAGTAATCCTAAATTAGGAAAGTACGTTCCGACGCCGGCATTGAGTTGTCCGGAAGTGAACCGGGATACTAGTCCGGTGTCTTTCGCGAGCGAAATCGACGAATTGTATACTCAAATTACGAGTAGAGAAAGAGATAGGGAGAGAACGCCTAGAAAAGAGAACGGGATGGATATGACATTGAATAGTGACGTAACTCTGAAACCAGCAGACAGTGACTCTTGTGTTAGCGAAGCGGTTTCTGACGTAGAAATAAAAGGAGAAACCACTGTCTAGTTACGAGCCATTTTGGACTTTAATGGCATTTTATTACAGAATGTTTTAAGGTGAATTCTTCTAGATTTCCTTCAGTGTTTAGGACAAAGGTTACGATTGTTATACTGTTGTGTTTGATCATGAAAATAGAGTTTTGTGGGCTAATAGACTAAACGATTGAATATAGTGTGTGCTAGGTGGAACTATAACTTGTGGTTTAGTATTGATATACGTACCGGAGATAGATTAGTCATATTAAATGCAACAAATACTTCAGTGGCGAAGGGTGATTTTTTCCAAGAGGTAACCTGGAAAAAAATCAATTTTTTGCTTTCCATTGAAAAATGGCACAGTCAATGCCTACTGACTGTGTTATTTTTTAATGGGAAGCCGGTAGAAATCGAGTTGTATGGAGCCTTCGCCACTGGTGTACTTATTAAAAGAACCATTTAGTATTTCCAAATGTGTTTTTAAATTCTTCTAAAAGTGTTGCATTTAGTGTGTAACTTTTTTAAAACCGTTTGATTGTATTATATTGGTTTAGAGATAGCACTATCATGCCTTCCTATTCCTTCTTAAAACTATTAACGACTGAAATATTTACTTAATAATATGACGACCAGTTCGTGCCATTTAAGACTTGCTTGCAAATACTGTTAAAAATTCATGCTTTTAAACTAGCATTCAAGTAGAGAATCTGCTGAGAAAGTTCTACATATTTCATCTATGATAGATAGAACATATCATAAAGACCAATTTGATACTTTTTAAGTATAAATATACAGTGATCTCTTTTATATTAAATTTTGACAGATTTGAGAAGAAATAATCAAATATCATGTAATTAAGGAAGTGTAAACTCAGTATTAAAATCACTCATAAACTTTCTTTAAAGTTAAGTTAGCACGTTAGCTTAAAATCTGAGTTGAGTCAGCAGAATGCTTACTTGAGATCTGACTTGAGTTAGTACCAACCAAGCTAGCTTGAATTCTGAGTTTAGTTAGTAGCAAGCTAGCTTGAATTCTTTGTTGAGTTAGCAGCCCTCTAGCTTAAATTCTGAGTTGAGTTAGTAGCAAGCTAGTTTGACTTCAGAGTTAAGTCAGCAGCAAGCTAGCTTGAATTCTGAGTTGAGTCAGCAGCATGCTAGCTTGAATTCAGTTTAGGTACGTCACAAGTATAATATATATAAAAATAAAGTTCATTACAGTATTTGCAAGCAAGTGATCTTTGTATAATTTTTCTATTAGTATTTAAGTTGTATATGTTAAAGTGTATAGTTATTTATTATTAAGTTTAAACAGTCTGAGTAGCGTAAAGCTTCTGTAATGTGTGGTGTATGCTTCAGTTAATACGTAAAAATATCTGAATACTGTAATTTGTATCTTGCTTTCATTAAAATGATAAGTCCTGTAGATATACCCTTCACTGGTGCCGCCATCTTATTCGCAACTATCGCTTTTGGCGTCCAAGATGGCGGATACAAATATTGTAGCTTATTTAAATCCTGTATTCAAGTTGATCCATCTTCGTTTAAAATTTAGCAGCTAAGAAGTTGCTAAAGCTGCTAAGCTCAAGTTTATGTTTAGAATCAAGGCAGGAGACATTTTTTTAAATTTGCGACTTCAAAAATCCTGTATACATCAAGTATGTATAATGTTGCATTTACTCTAGAAGAGTCCTTGTTTTCCTTGGTGGTACAAAATATGGTAAAGTCAGGTTTTGTTTTAAAAGGTTAAAGCAGTTCAATAAAATCAATGACAAGCTTGTAGCCAAGGAAATAAATAAGAAAAAAATAATTCAGTATTAAAATTGTTATGTACAAAATTAGAGTTATGGTCGTGACCATCTCGATTATTTGATTGTTTCAAAAACTACCGCTTAATATTTAAAATTGCGTAATTAATTTATGTAGGTACATAAATATGTGAAAACTGAAAAGTTGTTCTGACAAATACTTATAGCCTTGACGTGGTATATTAAACATCACTTATCAACTTTAAGAAAGCAAGAATTCAAAAAAGAAAATGTGCCAAAACGTAATACAATTCTCATTGTCTCTGTAAATAAATTGACTCAAATAGTATCTTTAAAACTTGACTGAATTAACACCCGCCTTATGTCTAGTCGATTTTGTGTTTTATGGGTTGAATAAAATTGCAGCGCTGTAAAAAAATGGCACTATAATTTGTCAACAAATCTTATATTTTAGTTGAATATTTACCTTCTCAACAGCGTCGTTCTAAGTTGCTAATTGCAAGTAAAATATGTTGTTCAGGATCAAGAAATAGAGTAATCTTTTTACCGTTTTAAAATTATCACGTTTATGTAACACGGCTACACCTCAAGCAATACAAAACCAGTATGAACTGACCTCGCATTGTATAGGTCAGGGATGGGGAAACTTTTTCCTTCGCATGCCCATATAATATACTAACGAAATATATAGCGGGCCAAGAAATATTTTTTTCTTAGTTTCATTATTGAAAACTCTTGTTCGCACAAATAGTACCTGATGTTTGTTTGATTTTCCGGCCGGATTTCAACGCTTTGCGGGCCGGAGATGGCCCGCGGGCCGTAGTTTCGCCATCCCTGGTGTAGGCCTTCGTATCAGCCGCTAGCTTATACTGTAAATGTTTAGTGATGTGCAGCCGTGTGTAGTGTATTAAAGTTTATCAAACAAATAATTCAACCCATACCACCATAAAATCAAATCCCATCTAATTTTTCTACACAGTTTAATGTGTAATAATTTGAGTAATATAAATTATCGTGCCTATTTGATGTCTGGCCTAAGTATGTTTTGGCTTTTCTTATGTTGAGACGAATGAGGGAACGCATTTAACTTTATGTTTTAGTTTTAATTTGTAAAGCAGATTATTTTTAGAATTATTTTAAGGCCTTATTTTCGATAATTCAGTATGAAGAAGTTTGAAAACTTAATGTTAACGGGTATTGGTGCAAAATGATTTGCTTATTGAAGTTTAGATTTTCTGATACCGACGACGGCGAAAATGTATAAACCTTGCTGTCGCCGACTGCAATAGTTTCTAGCTGGGCTACATAGCTGTGGGCGGTTGATGTGGCCAGTGTCGAAATTATACTATTGACTGCACATCAGTGGTAACAATTTGACATTGACAGCACCCTTATTGCGTAGAAGTAAAGGTGCTTTTCGCGTAGTGCAAGTGTTACCACTGACATGCGGTCGATTGACCCTGAATTTATTGTAAGGTATTTGCCTTGTGCGCTTATATAATATATTGCAGCTATTAAACCAAGAACTGACGCCTGGTAACTCTATTATTGATTTTTTTTTAACTTGTCAATTGTGTAAAAAGTATCCCTCATTAGTACCAACAGAATCTTTGTAGATATAATTGTAGTGAATCTTGTAAACAGCTAATGTGATATAAAATCTTCCTTCAGCGCAGTTGAATGCGCAGTAGTCTGTAGACCGCTATATTATATTATTATATACTTATTGACTTTGTGAATATTATATTGATAGTGGAAATTTATGAATGGTTAGCTTTTTGTGGAGCATATTGCGTATTAAAGAGGCGTTTGCACTTGATTTCGTTTTATTTATTCTTTCTAAGGTAACAAAGTATAAATCTTGATATTTTTTAACAATGTTTCATTGCCAAAATGTGGGACGGTCTTCTGTGTTACTAAGAGGCTATAGTTACATAACTATTCCAACATTCATAGAGGTGGCATTGACCGTAATTTTTTTATTGATAATTTTATAATTTTAATATAGATTTTATAGAAAATAGTACTTAACTATTTTGTGTTCTATTTTATAGATTCTGGGCTAGAATATAATTCGGCATCTAACAATAGATATATAGATACTTAACTCGGTCGCGTATTGGTTGAAATTCACCATTATTTTTATTTATTTTTAAATTTTTAAATTAATAATAATTATATACAAAAGAGGAAAGAGCTATTTTATATTTGCCTATTTTGTAGATTATAAGCGATCTAAAAAATATGATACCCATAGACGGCCAGGGCCATAGATATAAAAAAAAAATTCAATTAAATTTACATTTAATAACAAAATTTACGTTTGTAACAATAATATATGGTATTTGGTACTTATTCTAACATGCATTAACATTATAAATAGTTTAAATATAAAAATAATTTGAGAATTATTAAAATTAAAATAATATCATATTGGACCTTAAAAGAGCACAACAAACAATATTCTTATGTCAATTCTATTGCACATAATCTACGTTTATATTCATCATAACCCGACCGACGCCGACGTGGTACCGACCGATAGTTTTAGTGTTGTAGGTATATTATTTGTTGTATATTACTCTCTAGTATCAGTTGTATATTATTGTCGCACTTAAACTGTGTATGGGACATTCTTTAAAAATATTTGCAAAAAATTTGGCATTTCAGTTGTATTGTTAATGATTATTATAAAAACCAAAACTGCTGCTGGAAGGTGCTGAAATAATTAATATTATTTGAAGAAGAGAAAATTAAGAAAATACACTTATTATTAAATCGCTTGCAATAGGAATATAATTGCACTTTCTTTCGCTTGTAAAAAAAGACAAATATAAGTATAAAAATTTAAATGAGTTTATGAGTAGCTACTGCTGTTACAATAAGCCAGCTCATATATTCTTATGTCTATGGTACTAATTAACTAATAACAGTGTACTGCATGCTTTACTTATAGTAAATTATTTGAGCAAAAGATGTATAGTATTTAATTAAATAATTAATTATACAAAAGAAACATTTACATAATTTGGCAAAAGCTTAATATTTTAGCTATACAAGTAGGTATTAAGTTATCTATTTACATTTTTGTGTTATTACCAGCAGTTAGCAGCTGGTAGCTATTGGGCATTACGTCCCTTGTATTGAAAAATCCACTTAAAAATAAAAAAAAAATTATCTACAATTTACAAATAATTTCGACCTAGCACCTACTTATCTATTTTCTGCATTTGTAACCCGTTTGAAAATAAAAATCAACAACTTAACTAAAAAAAAAAAAACTAAAGCCAGAGATCTATTAGGAACACCTAATTCATCTCTACTAAAATTCTCAGGACCATTCTTACACAAATCTCACTCGATTTTAAAATAAGTCATCTATAATATCCAAGATTTCTAATTAGTAATTTACAATATTGAAGATGGCAGATGATAGTAATGACGCGAGCAGTATCAGTTGAAATAGTCATAATATGACGGTGTCGAAGTATTCAAATGGCTGCGCGGCGCAGTAGCTACTGCCATCTTGGTTAAGCAACCCACAGCCCTCGCCAAACTTTATGGCCGCGTTGAACTTGGCTACAATGTCTGCGCAGTAGTAATTAATGTCATACAAAAAACTCATTGCTGCGCGCCTTGCGCAGCGGAAAGCCAACTTCAAGGCGGTCATGAAGTTTGGTGAGAGCTGTAGGTACCTACACAATTAATTTTCATCACATGCTACACTATGACGGTGATTTTAAATAATTACGCCTGAGTTGGCGGTAGTACGAGTCTCGCTGTGAGCACACGCCCTCTGTCGGCGACCGCGCCAAACACGCGACCCATCAGTCCTCGCGGCACTTCTTCTATCAGTTTGTCTTTAGCTAGAAATATCGAGGTACAAGTATAAATAAAAATATAAGTTATTTGCCTTTGATTAAACCTATCTACCTATGACCAGGTTAATTAAAAGGCATCGCGATTGCCAGTATTTTTATGTGTCATATGGTCGCCTAGGTAGGACGTTTAGGTACAATCACAATATTATGATAATAAATATTCTGGTACATAATTATCTCAAAGCTACTTACAAATAAGGAAATCCAGTAGTACTTCATTGAGCTCCTTGCTGGCGGGCTCGGGGCGCGCCACGATGCGCAGCGTGGAGGCGGCGCAGTGCTGCGCGCTGGCCACGAGCTGCGCCGCGGCCCCCTCGTCGCCCACCAGCAGCGCCGGCGCCGCCGCGCGCAGCCCCGCGCGCACCTGCCACCACGCTGCTCCTGAATCATTCACAAGTAGATATTTCTTAGTTCAAGGAGTGAATAGAGCCTATATAATTATGCAATAATGTAGGTACACGTGGTCGGCTCTTGAGACAGCCCATTAAGCCAAGATATTTTTTATTTCGGGTAGAGTTTCATAAAGAATATCTCCGCCTTTGTTTGTGACTTGTGTAGACACCCGGTATAATCCCCTCTTTTCGCATAAAGACGCGAGGTCCGCAGAAGCCAAGTCGAACAAAACAACAAATGAATCTATATTCGCTAAATGGAAATATTTGAGTTCTTAATCCCCTCACCCCGCAAATCGACACGCAGTGTATCGAAGCAAAATGTACTTTCACCCCCTTCTCTTTGTATAAGCTCCATG
Organism: Protodeltote pygarga; assembly: GCA_936450705.2. Taxonomy (NCBI): domain Eukaryota; kingdom Metazoa; phylum Arthropoda; class Insecta; order Lepidoptera; family Noctuidae; genus Protodeltote; species Protodeltote pygarga. Next base: position 1,516,782 of record OW388257.2, on the reverse strand, counting down.
CTCTAATCACACAATGCAGGTGTGATCCGCTGTCTGGCAACACGAAAATAATAGATACCCCCGACTTTTGGAATGATGTGCGTTTTATAAATTTACTGTCACGTGCCACCTAAGTTATCCATGTCCAGCACATAAAGATGTTCTTTGGCTTCATTTGTGAAAAATAAGAAGCGGTGTACAAACCTCTAACATAGTTGAGCGCGCCGGTCCAGTCACGAGCTCTGGAGCTTGCCCACCGACCTTCGCAGTCCTTCAGCTCGCCCTCAGCCAGCCACCGCTCCGGAAAGTGAGGCCACTGAAGCAAATACAGGTAGGTAACAGGTATCCATCTGTTAACATTGAATGGAATCTGGAAATAAGCTTGAAGATAGGGCCTTGTTACCTATGAGAATGATGAGACTTGCATGCATTAAGCAAATGTTTTGGTTGCATTTGGTACTTAGATAGCGTGATAATAAACCGGTACATCTATGTAGCTATACCATTTAAGGCTGTCCCCTACAGGCGCGTAATAATTATCGGTCGATAATATCGGATGCGTAATTGCGATAATGCGTCCCGATTCCTAGCCACAGCTGCGTTACTACTAGCATGCTTTTTTTTCTTGACAAGGCAATCAAAAAAGTAGCAATAATTTTTCATATTATCATAACAAACCTGTATAAAGTGCAGAGCTCGGTGACAGAAGGAGGCGGGTGGATACTGCCAGTATAGATTCGGGTGCGGAGCGCCGATCACTGCAAACTTGCTGATCATAGGACCACGGGAGTGGACTAGGTACCTGAAAAAGGGTGATTTGTAGGTTTAATAACATTCGAGTTGAGCTTGAGTAGCACTATGACTATACTAACACTACATCTAAGTAGGTACTAATAATACATTACTTTATAGAATAGTAAATCTGACCCAATCAGAGTAATTAATCGTGTTCTTAGATTTTTTTAACCTACCTTATATGGTCTTAGCTTGTTGTGCATATTTTCATATCGGTTGTTTATTATTATGACGCAAGAGGGAAAGTCGCTAAAAATGTATGAGCACCCATCATATAGTTCATAACATATCAATCAATTAAGACTGATCTTTACCCTTTGTACTACTATAACAATATTAACGTCACAGATTAACTAGCTATAGGTATGAACTGCACGCCCCTGACGCACAGAGATTTATTTACTTATTTATTTCAAATAATATTTCTATTATCTCAGCATCTTACAAAAGGAAAGCAGGATTTAATAATAAATTAACAATATATTTGATTTCATTCTTAACTTTCAGTGACGGAGCTAAATTTTCAAATAATGGCCCAGATAGGTACGATATAAATATTGCATTCGATGATACAGACTTTCTGAGAAATGCAAATGTTCTGACAAATAAGTTTACATGTTCGCCCAATTTCTTAAAACCTTAGGTTACTCATCACTCCAAAACAATAATGACGATAACAAGAGTTCGAGTGAAATTGATTTTACCTACTGAATTGGTTTTACTGTGATAGGTATCTCTATTCTGGTGGATTTTCCGATAATATTTACTATCTTAAATAGAATCTAGGAGCCACGAAGACTATACCCACGCAAAACATTTTGACATTTTACGGAAAAGTACGCAGGCGCATGGTAGAAACGTGTTCTACTTACTTCAGCTATGAATTATCTGATTAGCTGTTTGTTTTTCATTGTTTAGATAAAAAAATTAAAATAGCGATACTCCTAGGAATTTTCTATAGTATCTACGTATGTAGGTACCTTAATAGTAAAGATAAAACGAATATGATTTAGTTTTATAATTTGCAAGGTGACTTGATGGCGAGTGTTCTCAGGTTCTCAGCTACAAAAAAATATTAAAACTGTAGAAGTTTTTTTTATTTGTTTTTTTTTTTTATGTTATTGACGTAGGTACAGCTTGGCAAAAAAGAGTCTGAGGCGGTGACAGCTGGAACTAAAAATAAAAATCTTAAAAACTAAGTTTGTGAGTACTAAAATAACATAAAAATGATTCATTTGATTTTAATTAATGACAAAAAATTCGTCATAGAAATATGTAAGCACTAAATAACTTGTAATTTTGAATTGTAGTGTGAAAAGTGCGCCAGCGGCGCCCCCAATTTTTCCAGACTATTTTTTGCCAAGCTGTACTGTACGGTAAGAGAGAATATGATAGTGACATAGAATTGAGATAACCTTTGTATTAATTTATTATAAGTAGTATTGTAACCGCTTCCCTATTAAGTTATCTGTTACAGACGATGCACAGATTATTAAACTATTTAAGTAATACTTAATTTGGTACTTATATTTTACAATTAGGTTACAGGTTACGATATGTTTAGAGTTAAGATAACTATACTCGTAGCTTATCTTTATTATTAAGCAATTAATTCAACAAGTTAATAACGTTATCACAACTTTGACACCTACGAGTAAGTAATTGTTTTAGGTTAAGTTTTTTTTTAAGTTTTGATGATTGTAGACACTACGTAGTGATAGCACAGTCTGATTATATAAAATGTAAAAACCCTGGACACAAATACTTCTTTAATTCTTTAATTCTTTAATTCTTTATTGTACACAAAATTTTACACAGATAAACATACAGACAAAAGTACATGTACAAAGGCGAGCTTAACTCAATAATGAGTTCTCTCCCAGCAAACCTTTGAGTGAAAGAGAAATGGGAGACATTAGGGCAAAGTCATGTGTACCTACATAACAATAAATTTTGTAAGAAATTACGATATTTATACCTACATAATTATTATATTGACAGTAAATATTACAAATAGATACATAAACATACATACATACCATAAATACAATAATACAATAATAAATATATAAATACATTCAAACTACATATTATATAATATATATATATATACTATAATAATAAGGTTATTTAGAAAGAAAATGCTCCTTAACTTTCCTCTTAAACACATCCAATGAAGAGCTTTTGCGAATGTCATGCGGAAGAGTATTCCACAGTCGCACTGCGCGGATAGTGAAAGAACCGTCATACCGACTGGAGGTATGACGAGGGGTATGAAGAAGAAGAGAAGAGGCTGAGCGACAAGGCTTACCTCTAGGTACAAGGTACTCAAAGCGTTCCCGAAGATAAGAAGGAGAGTTAGGGTTATGGAGAACAGAATATAATAAGGAAAGGATGTGGGACTCACGCCGCTGTCGAATAGGTAACCACTTCAATCTAGTACGGAATTCCGACACATGGTCGTATTTCCGAAGCCCATAAATGAAGCGGATACCAAGATTTTGCATACGTTCCAGTTTATTGAGTAGTTCCTCTCTAGCGTCCAGAAAACAGACATCGGCGTAGTCCAGAATAGGAAGAAGAAGGGATTGGGCAAGGGTGATCTTGGTTTCAAAAGGCAGGAACTTCTGAAGACGTTTAAGTGACTGAAACGAGCAGTATACCCTTCTGCTCACCTCTGCAATGTGGATATCCCATGAGAGGTTAGAGTCTATAAAAATACCCAGATTTTTTACACTCTTAGAGTACGGTACTGCTACAGAATCATATATGACCGGCGGAAGCGAATGATGATTCAAAGAACCCAGCATGTGTCTGCCACCAACAATAAGCGCTTGGGATTTCGAGGGATTCACCAGAAGACCAAAAGACTTAGCCCATCTGGAAACATTTTCAAGGTCCTTGTTGATGTCAGAAACAGCTCCGGTAAGCTCATCAAAATTAAAATGACGGTAAAGCTGCAAGTCATCTGCGTAGAGATGGAAATGGGAAGAAATAATTTTAGTGATAGCGTTGATAAATACAGAGAAAAGAATCGGAGATAGTACACCACCCTGTGGGACACCCGCAGCTAGATCACACCACTCTGAAGAAACTTCATCACCGCGGACCGACTGCGAGCGACCCCGAAGATAAGAGTCGAACCAAGCAATTGCGGAGGGAGAGATATTAAGAGAGGATAGGATTCCTAGGAGGATGTCAAAATCAACTGAGTTGAAAGCACTACTAAAGTCCAATAAAACCAAGAGTGTGAGCTGTTTATTCTCCATGGCCAGACGTATGTCATCCGTAATTTTAACCAAAGCGGTTACAGTGCTATGGCCAGGGCGAAAACCAGATTGTAATGGACTTAGTAGGCTATTAGAGGAGAGGTAAAGTAACAGTTGTTTATTGACAACACTCTCTAGAACTTTGGACAGAATAGGAAGGATAGATATTGGACGGACTTGGGATACGGAAGATGGATTTGGGACTTTAGGTAGCGGTAGAATGAGGGCCCTCTTCCAAGCCGATGGAAAGGAGTTGGAGTAAAGTGAAAAGTTAATTAAGTGGGTAATTATGGGCACAATCTCATTTAGGATAGGAAGCAGCATTTGAAGTTGAAGGCCATCATCGCCTACCGCTTTCGTGGAAATAGACTGGATAAGTTTCTTAATATCTTCCTCCGCGACCGGGTGAAATGAGAAGGAATTGCATGTTGGTGGGGGAAGGTTAGCAAGATAGTTGATTGTAGAAGATTTTGTTGCATAATCAACAGTTATTGGAGGCCTGGAAAAATGCAGATTTATTGTGTTAAGGTCCATGGCAATGGCATTGTCACTAGGGACTTTACCAATACCCAAGGACCTAAGGAATTGCCAGGTTTGCGCGGTATTTAAATTTGTGAGAGAGTTATGGATGTGGCGTCTTTTAGCATCTCTACACAGGCGACTGCAGCGATTCCGTAACCTTTTATATGCATCCCAGTTATCATTAGTGGGAGAATTTCTGTACCTTCTCTTAGCCTGATCCCGTTTAGACATTTGCCTTTTAATCATGTTTGACAACCAAGGTGCTGGGAGATGTTTAACCCTTACCTTTTTGAGAGGAGCATGTTTGTCAAAGAGGTCTAACACAGCCTTGTTAAAAACAAAAACTTTTTCATCTAAATCATTGCAGCTGTGAACAGAAGACCAGTCAATACTACTCGCATCCGCCCCCAACCGCTCCAGATCCACGCCTTTAAAACTTCGAAGGAGGAGGTATTTAGCTTTACGCTTGGGGGGACGAATTTTATAGGAAAGGAAAATTAGGTCATGGTACGAAAAAGAAGCGGGAAGCTGTCCGTGGGTTGCTACTTTGTTAGGGTCAGATACAAGAATAAGGTCTAATAGAGAAGGAGCACAGTGAGGAGCCCTGTGAGTAGCATCTAAAGGGAGGATTTGCATATTGACAGACGAGACAAGAGACTGGAGTCTACGGCTACGTATATCATTTTTAAGTAGGCAAGTGTTGAAGTCACCCAAGATAACCATGTTGTCATATATAGCAGAGAGATGCTCTAATTTAGATTCGAATGAAGCGAAATAATCTATATGGCAAGATGGACTATAGTATACTCCTAAGAGCAATTTAGAGTATTTAAAATCAATATCCAAAAATAAATGTTCCGCAAATTTTGTATAGTTACTTGGAGACTGGTCAACAACTTTGTAGTTTATATCACCACGCAGATATATAGCAACCCCTCCACACCCCTTGCCCAATCTGTCATTGCGCACTAGTTTATAACCTGGCAAAGAATATTGCGTAGAAGGGAGTGCAGGTTTTAAAAAGGATTCGGATATAAGGACAGCATGAACTAGGTCAGAGTCAAAGGATGATAGCAAATCGGAATAATGAGCAGGAACACTTTGAGCATTAATGTGAACACAGTTAAAGAAGTTTCGAAAAGAAGAGAAAGTAGATAGAAGTTGGTCGCGCAAGTTTAACGAACTGTCATCGCTAAACGCACTAGCGTAACTCTCATCAGAGGCATTAGAAGAGGAGCAAGATGCAAAACTGTCATCATCATCTTCATTCATAATTTAAAATACAATAAAATAATATATAAATACAATATACCTACAATATATAAATACTAATTATATTACTACTACTAAGACTATAAGATAAAAAATGTACATTCTCAATGCACTCTCCAGTTTAAAAACATACATTCAAACTATAAATAAACATTAGCTCAAAAGCCAGTAAGCCACAAAGAAAACAAAAAAAGAAAAGTTTACGCGTTTCTGAACTTTTTGATTGACAGTGACATATTGACCGTCAGTTCACACTTGTCAAATTATAATGTTTTATTTAATTGTCAATAATGTGAAAATTGTGAAATGACCGTCAAGAATCGGAAATTATATGATCAAAAGTTAAAACAAATCATCAAATACCATCATTTTGTTATTGTGGCTTTGCGCGATCTCTTATCTGCTGCAGAAGTCGCCGCTCCGCCCTGCTGAGACGCACTTACAGATGCAACACCTTGATTTGATGGTCCCACAGGGAATTGAGACATCAATTGACGCAAATCACCCGCTGACTCAATTTTTCGACGTGAATTATCTGGAAGCTGGATCACTACTTTGCCCTCTGACGTCCAACACTGCTTGATGCCGTAGTACTTGCGTGCCTGCATAAAGACGTCATGACGCGGCTTCGTCAAAAACTCCGACAATGTCATGCCAGATCCTTTGAGCAGGGACTTCTGGCGCCAGACTTCACTCCGCAACGAATGACTTAAGAAGCGCAGCAACACAGGACGAGGCTTGGTCTTGTTGATGCCTAAGCGGTGACAGGCTTCAATGTCCGATGGGGAAACAGAGGCCAACTCCATCTTCGTTTTACAGATATCTGTAACGACGCTAAGCAGATCTGCATCCTTATCATCACTGACACCATGAAGTAGCAGCACCTTACGTCGAGAGGCCATCTCATGTCTGTCCAAACCAGTGATCAGGAGCTCCATCTGCATCTTCAGTGTGCTTACAGTTTTCCAGATAAGGCACTTAAACTCAGTAAAGTCCCTGGATAAGCTGGCAATGGTTTTATGTGATGTCTCACCGCTGCTTGCACTCTTCAGGTCATCCTCATACTGCGTCATCCGCGTACTGAATGTTGAAGTCAGCTCTTCCATACAGTTGGACAATTTTACATACAGGTCCATTATGAATGTAGTGATTTAATGTGAAAGTGAGAGGAAAATTTGTTAACTGTTTTGAGTGCACTTAAAGTTAGTTACACATTAAATGTTTTGTAACTATAAATGATAAGTTAAAATATTTTTTAAATGCAAAAATATATCAGAGCTCTTTTTGATGTTGTGTACTTTTCGACTACCCTCCAAAAAAAAAAAGCTTCATTATTTCTATTCATTATTATTTTTATTCAAGAACACTTGATCAAGTTTTGTTCAAATCAAAATCGGTCCATTTGTTTAGGAGCTACGATGCCACGGACAGATCCACAGATACATAGACACACAGAAGATGCACAGACTTCAACTCAGTACGTTATTTGAATGAAAATATTATGTTATAATTTGCGAACTTTGAATTGGGAGTCTAACGGTCTTTTGACTTCCTCGTCCACTGCTAACAATTACAATAATGATGCAAAACTTACCATGCCAACATGCCTCCGATCCCGAATCCAATGACAACCGCCTGTCTGTTCTCTGACACTCCAAGAGCTTCTAGCAACGCCGCCAGCTCCTCCACAGCCCGTGGTGGCGACAGCTCACTCCTACCCCCTCCCTCACTGCCCCCTGTTCCCCTCAAATCTAAAGTAACTACATGATGGTCGGTTTCTGCTAACCGTCTCACCACGTTCGCCCAGTTTGGTCCCCATAGGCTGCCGGAATCTGGCGCATCTTTCAGGACCAGAACCTTTTGGCCTGATTTTGGACCTGTTTCGACGTAGTGATATTTTACGCCCTGGAAAGATGAGAAAGAGGAGTAACGGCTGGCTGGTGAACAAAGATGATGTTTCTAAATGTTTTTCTATTCTTATATTGAACTATGAGGCTTAGGTAAAAGGATAGGTCTGCCGCGAAGCCCACACAAGACATAATTTGTCTTCTTCATATCGTGTGGTTGATGAACAACCTGGTATCAGAGTATAAACCGCCCGTAGGCCTCTGACATGGCTTTACACACCATTGAAAAATCTCAGCTGTGCTGGTTTCATCGCGATCTTTTCTCTCACCATTTTAGCAACTGATCATTAATTTATAATACGTACTTAACTCACGAAAAGTCAGAGGTGCGCGCCTTGGAGTCGAACTCGAGATCTCTGACTTGTCAGTCGATGGTCATACCACTAGGCTATCAGTGCTATAAACAATACAATAATATATAATTCGTGCGATTCATAGATTGGTTTCGATAGTGAGTATGTAACAGTGTATGTAAATCCATTTTTCACTTCAGTAGCTCAAACATGTAGGTTTTGCTACTTGAAATCAGTGAGCAAAATGCGATTTTGCTCCCTTGTGAGACAAAGTAACTTTTTAATTATTTTTTTTTCAGAAAGCCGCGTTTTCTGTGGTGGAACCGAAATTTTCTGTGGTGGCGCGCGCCAGGGCGCATGCGCGGTGAACTGAGTTTGGGCGCCATGTTCTAAATAATGTTTGTTTACTTTTTGATTATTGTGTTACTATCGATATAAAAACTTATTCTGGGCTAAAAAGTTCTTAAAATGTCAGTAATAATAAGAAAAATTTAACACCTGGCAATTAGTTAGCAGCAACGAAAATGTCGAACATCTTTTAACACAAAAATTAAGAAAATTTTATCAAGGTAATTGACCTTATATTATTAGGTTAAATATTACTTATTTTTATGAGTGTTGGTAGATAAAGTAGTGTATGAAACTGCACATAACTAGATATTAAAACACTTGTGTACCTATACTATTAATGTAACAGTTACATAAACTACTAATATCTTCTAAAGTGTTCTCGCTGCTGAAGTGAAAAATTATGTGTGTTACACGAGAGCAAAGTTTTTTGCATCTCGTGCCTTTGAATCCCTCGCCACACTCAGGATTCAACTTTAGAATCACTCGCTACGCTCGTGATTCAATCATTGAATCCTTCGCTTGCTCAGGATTCAAAATCAGCACTCGCATTAAAAAACGACTTTGCTCTCTTGTTGCACAAATAACTATTGTCAATGTTGCGACACTTCCCCACTGGCATCAGGGCGATTATCGAAGTTACAGACTAACGTTATCTTTATCTATAGCTTTATTTATTAAAGGACTTTCATCCTTTAATCCTATTTTAGCATATTTGCTAATAATTATTATCATAATATATGTAGGCACTTTTTTATTCTATTTTTGTTTCGCATTTACGCAAACGGAGCGAAATAAATGTATCTAATAATTTTGTAAAGAGAAAAATCGATTATGAGCAGAATTTGAACCTGAAAGTTGGTGACCTTCAAAGCGTCAGAGAAAATTGCAGCCAAATCCTACTTTTTGTATCTTTCATGGTGTCCTTCGAGTTAGGAGAGGCAACAGCCTTGAAAGAGATAATTATAGGTATTATGATATAAACTACAAAAAAGATAGTTTGACAACAATCAATTAGCAATTTAAACTTGCTGGGCGCATTTTGGTTTATTCCTACCCGACTTCTGCCCGTTTGTGGCTTTCTGCATCCTTTCAACTCTCTTCTTTAAAAGTATATCATTTGTATTTTGATCTTCTTGGAGTTAACAATCGTAACCTTTGTACAAGACTTATATCTCACCGGAACCGGTTGCCCGGAGGGTGATTCATTCATATATCTTATGGAATTAAAATAATTAAATTATCTTAGACGCGATACTTGATAGTGATGAGTATATATGATAGTGGTTTGAGCTTAGTGAATGGTCATGCTTAGCAAATAGTGACAGATAGCCAAAGCCAGTGGCATACCTAGTATCTAACAATAATGCAAGCCCATCATCATTTTCCAAGGTTACATTGAAGTAAAAAGAAATCCATCACGTGGAAAGATCCGGAGGATAGCAGCATCCCTGTGTGGAACAGCAATCATCTGCTACTGCGATCGCCAACCCGCTTGCCCAGCGTGGCGATTATGGGTAAATACTCAAACATTTATTGCATTCCACAATGAAACACTTAGGTGGTAACTTAAAATTATTATGAGATCATAAATAAATAATTTAATAGGTAATTATTAAATACCTCCAAAGAGCGCACAATTGTGGCACGCATTGGGAGAGGGCTAAGTTCAGCAGTGGACTAATACAGGCTGATGATGAAATTAAAAAAATAATTAAACCAATATATATATTATACCTCTAGGTACTACTGCGTGAGGTTAATCAACCCTATTTTATAAATGTTATTATTGCAATCACCTTAGCTTATCTAGTAGTTCTAAATGCATTTTATAGGTGACCTAAATGTTTTCTATCATTTAATTAACTACGAGTTATCTTAGAAAGTGTATGTCAATATTTATTAATTAACAAAAACACTTAAGAATTATCAATCAAAATATTATTGTGTGCCCTAGGGCAGATAGGCTGGGATCATGAATGAATGCCCTCCTGACCGAATTTCGGTCACAGCGACCGATCTTAACGGAGATTAGCAAACTGCGCAGTACAGTACACAAGTGTGTGCGCAAACACAAGTACACTCTCTCTCTATTCCCTCACCCTTATAGTCCGAGGGACGGCAATCCGACACGACCGGAGAGAGATCAGTCGCAGGGCCAATGGCTTTACGTGTTTTCCGAGGCAAGGAATAAGTAATAATTCATTTATCATATGTAGGTACCTACATAACTTAAAAAACTCAGAGTTGCGCACCTTAGGTTCGTATTTGCGACATCTGATGTGCCAGTCAATGATCATACACTAGGCCATCGCGACTTGAAACATATTATATTATAATATCGGATAATTAGTTATCCACCTGGCAAATCTACTATGCATGAGCGCCGGTAAAAATGCAGAGCCCTCGTTTCAGAGCCATGTTTTTCAGTAATACATATTTTTGAATGATACTTACTCATGACTGTGGTATATCTAGTAGTTTTCACGAATAAGGTAAGACAACTATTGGCGCGGTCTTTCTTCTTACTTTATCGTATAGTTAGACAACGGTGTCAAAGTTTAAACCGCCCGCAGGCCTCTGACATGGCTCGATACTTTCAATGGTGTGTAAAACCATGTTAGAGGTTTACGGGTGGTTTAAACTCTGACACTAGGTTGTTCGCATCAACCATACGATAAAGAAGAGGAAGAACAGCTATTTACAACAACGGATGGCTATGGCTACTGACCTGCTTTCTCTATGATGATCTAGTAGTGCTTTCATCACTACTAGATCATCCGCGGTACATGACTTATTCTCTCTCACCCTGATTTGTGAGAGAAGGCCTTTGTCCAGCTGCGGGACAGTAGATATTAGTTTAATTTTTTTTTATAATTTTGGTCAAAGTTCAGTGAGTATGATTAGATCAAGGATTCTTGGATTACATATCTCGATCAGAGTGTTGTTTTAGGGGTGGAGTCAATTATTCTCTCGTCATCAATCTCGAGATCTCAATCATCTCGAAACAATATTTAAAACATGATTCCAATTCGCGAAAGTTTAAGAACTTCTATGGCAAAGTGCAAGTCGGACTCACACACGATTCAGATTGTTTTCCTACTAAGTATTGTTCAAAATAACACATTAGAATAGACTGATGAACGGACAGACAACAGTCTATAGGGTTCCATTGGCACTCTTTGGGTACAGAATCTTAAAAATGTAATTTTTTTTAACTTAATGTGTATCCGTATAAATTGTAGGTCAAAACAACCAGAGTGGATCCCAAACATATTGTTTTATATTTCGATGGTAGATCCCATCAACTATCAAGCGTATGATTATGATGAAGTGGTTTGACAGACTAGTGTTTCTGGACTACAATTCAACTGGCAATTCAAAGGTTTCGTAAAGAACCAAATCTCGAGGAGTGGTAGGACAGGCTTTGCCCTAGAAAAGGACAGCAACGACTGATAATTTTTACAAAACTAATCACAAAAGATCACTAAACAAATACAAAGATTTGCTTCTTGCCAAGATAAAGACAAATACCTGAAGTTAACATAATACTAAAGTGGCTCAAAAAGTTGCTACGCTAAAGGGTAACTGGGCTGCTTTGTCTGCTGTAGATATGTCAGTCAAACTATGGCATAAAATAACGATCCAAATGGCAGAAGACATCGCGGCAGACTTACACGGAGATGGCGGGACGAACTGGACTTTTTCCGGGAATTTTTGCATTGCACTCGATCGAGAGAAGTGGTAAGAGAATATAGAGAATTTAGCCGCAGTGAAATACTAATAGGCTGATATTATTATTAATAAGACAGTCTTGATGTCGATTGTAAAACTAATTTAAAGTTCCTAATTCCGACTCAAAAGAGTTTTCACAGTCTCACAACGCCACCTTTGACTTTAATTAATTTAGTAGAACCAAACTTACCACAACTTTGATGTAACAATGCGTTCCAATAGACGAATCTACCGTCAGTTCTACTGGGGGAACATTCTTCACTTTTCTCCGACGTCCCTTCCACAAGCTTTTCACTGAGATCTCAATTATTTGCCAGATTCCTACGAAAACACATGTCAGAACTAATTCTACGGCTTTCCACCCCGAGATTACTTGTAAAACTTTGAGGTTCCGCGCACCCATCACTAAAGCGTTGTGTGTGAGTGATATTGCGTGCGCTACTGAGTGTATGAGGTGATAGGCTCAAAGGTCTGGTGAATGGTCTGTACAGCCGCGCACGACGCGTTCTTATCAATTTTATCAAAGTTTTGTTCGAAGCAAACGGATATCACGCGTGTTCGGATAAGCGGGTACATTGAGTTAATGTGTAGAAGGTTAGCTCCGATCAAATCTTCAATAGTCTGCTAATTGTTTTTAAATTACTAGGTATTATTGACTAATTTATTGTGAATTTTTTACATGTTAGCTTATTAAAATCAGTTGAAATTTCAAATCTATTTATATTTGTGTGATACTGTGGTGATGGTCAGAGCGTCGTCACGGTACGTCGATGATTGTGGGTATCACGTATCACTTGTTATTTCAAACTTCCTTTTAAATAACTTTGTATCACGAATACTTTGAAAGCTTGTACGCCAAAGCCTTACTTATAATAGTTGTCCGGTGATTGACACATTGGGCTAGGCTTGGTTAAATAGTAGGTATACGTGTACTACCCTACTTACCCTACTTAATAAGTTACTTAGTAGTAGTTGCCACCGCAATATCTGCTATTTTTCAATATGTATTTCAAACCTAGTTGGAAAATATTTTGCAATGTTTTCTGTCAGTTTTGAAATTGACCTTCTGTTTTATTTTTTGTTTTAAATCTGATGTTATATTGATTTGTTATCCTGTTTACACTTATTAAAAACCAATAAACATATCTCTTTCTAGCAGCGGCGGTTGTTAACATTGACAATAATATTTTTTTCAGTCTACCTACATAACGGTAATAATTTAATTATGTTGTTTACAGACGCACGTTCGAAAGATTGTAGAATAATTAATTTAACTTCCAATAAATTAATAAACTTTCTTCATAAACACACTCACAGCAGTCACAGTTATAGTATTTAATAAAAATAAAATGATCGTAAATGTTTGTTAAGTACTTAGTACTTAATTCCATATTCTACTTCAAGTGTTGAGTCACATATACCTACCTAATACGAGGCGAGATTTATAGAATTCGAAGAAATTCAACTCTAGGAATCTATTTATCTATGAACGCTAACTATACGCGATACTAAAATATTTATAAGTCTCGGATGAGGAGACGAGACTTATAAACATTTTAGTATGTTTGAGGCATTGGCCATTATTCGAGTTGGCATAGGCAGGTACATTCTTCATCATTGAGGAAGCGGTTTGCTCCTATCAGAGCTGATTGACTGCAGTAAGCCGGTTATACCCTGCGCCTATACGACTGCCCCGTATCGAGCTTAATCGTCTGATCACCGAGAAATAAGACACAAAAGAAAATCAATAGTTACGCAACGCTAGCGTTTTTACATCTCAAAGGTAGAAGAATCCTAGGGGCTGGTAGCCTTACGAAATGTCAAGTTCCACTATATTAAAAAGATGTATTTATTTTTGAGATTTTGTTAATTAGGAGTTAGGTAAATAGGTACCTACCTAACCTACCAATAAGTACATAACACTGCATCTATAAGAATTATACGTAATCTGTTTATTAAGATTTGATAGATATGAAATTGTTTAAAAACAATGCAAAATGCAGCTATGCTATCAACACTTAAATATCAACAAAACAAACTTTACTGATAAAGAACTAGTCCTTTTTGGACAAAAGAGATCAATGTTTACAAAACATATTGTTTTTTTTTTTATTTCGTCTGGACAAGGAGACGTCTACATGGGTCCAAGGGTTTATTTAAAAACAAATTAAGCGAGCTCCGAGACGGTAGGCACTCAGCTTGGGTTGAGAGGATAATGTCAATGACATATTTAGGTTACATTACGTTACTGAAGCGTGAGATTTTGCACAAAATTTTATTTGAATGATTGTTGGGAATGGAACAAATGGTGAATGTGAACGGTTGTATGTACCTAGGTAGGTAGGTACCTAAATATTTGTGTGATCTACATTCTACAATTATATTTGTTTTGATCTTGATATTTGGCATTGTAAAATTGTAGGTATATCTAGAACTGCATCCATTCTACTTTAAAAAAATAATTTGCTCATTCATTTCAGGTCTCACAAATCAATTGTAGGACGGGTGGGTAAGAAGACTTCTTTATCACACAGGTAATGTAGTTACGAAGTATCTAATCATTTATAAACATAATTTAAAAAGTACCTATATAAAGTAATACGCTTGCGTTTAAGAAGAAAAGTACATTAATATTTATTGAAAAACAGATACCTACTGTTATTAAACTTAGTCATTTTAAATACTACATATCGACTACAGGAACTATAATTTAATATTCTAACAGAACTCCACAAGTACTGACGATTTAACACTCAGCACCGCACGCACAGAATAACAGATGAGGTCACGTCCCGTGGCGTATGATAGATATATTCACGCGAGAGGACATGCAGAAATCGCCAGTCACCGTTGCTAACGATGGCTAAAGGGCAGATATAGTTATTGTGACGTATACTCAGCGTCTCAGACTACTTTGAAAGGATAAAATTGATTTTCAATTTGATATTAAGAGACGCCTTTCGTAATGTCAGGAGCAATGATTTGCAGATGTGTGTTATTATGCCTGCGTTTGTTATTTTACATTGCGGTTGAAGAGGTAGTATAATAATGGTAAGTGATTCGCAAAGTGCATTATAATATTCAGTTAATTCTGTAGCGGTACTGTGAGAAAATATAATTCTTTTATTTTATTAACTTTAAACTGCAATAGGAAGTTATATACAGCTGTAAATGTTGTCACTATATCAAATGATTTTAAAAAGATGTCGGATCCGCGCTCAGAAGTGTCCAATAAAAAAGAACGAAACACGAAAAGAACATGAATCGCTCAATGTGCAAGCAATTTAAGTTGTGTTGTAATGACTTTAAGATATGTACTTACAGTAATTAATTAAAAATATTAAATGAAATTTTGTACTTAGGTACCTATAATTTTAATGTACCCACGTTCATATAAGTTAACTGAGTACAGTTTTGACTGATTTTTGCGCTATATCCGCCGTCCTATCGCTTCCGGATTCCAAGTAATTGGTAGGTCTTTAGTTACGTAACGTACGTAGTACGTAACTAGGTACCTGACTATCAACATCATGAATAGGTAACGAGCCGCCCATATTTTTTCATTCAAAATGTTGCTGGCAACCAAAAAATTCTAATCGATAAATACGAATGCATCTAAACACAAATCAACAATTACCTCCGCCATATTTACGTGTGAACGTGACCTAACAATGTTGAATGATCGCAGATAAATTTCCTACTCCACTGTATGTTGTACACGAATATAAGCGAGTTGGTATAATAAGGGTGATTGCACACGCAAGTCATGCGGTACTAAGCCACAATCTTGACATGTTTTAGATTAATGTTGTAGCGAATAAGTATTTTACCTCTTTCTTTACCTGCTTTGTAGACTTGAAAAGTAAAGAAAATATAAATCACGGGTTTTGTTATGCTGACTGGCTAATAAAAGGTGGGGTTGAAAGAAATCTTTACATGCTGTTAAAGTTTCCTTAGTATCCATAATTGTAATAAGTCAACTATATTAGCCCTGGTCCCTTCTTCCACTCTCAACCCCTTCATAACGAAGACTTGTCGATCGCCGTCATAAAGACAGACTTACATCAGAAAGTCACACGGATCCACTGCATTGCATGCAGGGCAAAGGCCTCTTCTCGTATAAAAGGAGGATCGAGCAGACGAGCATTCTGACGCTTCGAGCTCACTGACTGACGATTTCAGACTATCAAGTTCAAGTTTCCTAATGTTGTTCTTTTACCGTTAGTTAATTTCAGAGACCATTGCATTCACAGACGCACATAGTAAAGATAAGTGTTTCGTTTTTTGAAATATGTTATGGAAGCATTTCATTTCATTTTCTAACTCCACAATTATCTCTTATATCCTCATCCTAATTGCCGCAAGAGGAGGCGACAGGATGCGTCGTCACGTCCCGACCCTCGCGACTTGACACCTTTGTGTAACACGCTGTATATAAGGGGAGAAGTACCTACCTCTGAAACAGACAATGTTATCTTTAAGAGAATACATCTTTTGTTCGGGCTTTGTATTGGATTCGTGACGTATCTTGAGTTTTAACTGGATGTCATTTAAATACAGATGAAAAAATCCATCTGGGATGTCTATTTGCCCTACGTTCTTCATAAGCTTCCTACAAAAAATTACGTCGATCCATTGTTTAGTTGCTGCGCGAAGGACAAACAAATACACTTTCGCATTTATATTATCAGTATCATTAACTTACATGATGCACCTAGTGATAGCCTAGTGGTATGTCAAGTCAGAGGTCACAGATTCTAACCCAACGCACGCACTTTGACTTTTCGAAAGTTATGTGCAGTCATAAAATAATAATCTCTTGCACCGGAGAGAGATCGGGGAACACGTAAAGCTGGTCGCAAACAATGAAAGTGAGGGAATAGAGAGTGCATCTGTGCGCACACACTTATGCACTAAAACTTTGCATCGATGGCCAATCTCTGTTGCGATTGGCCGCTGTGACTGCAATTGAGTAAAGAGGACATTATTATTAGTATCTAAGATTAAATCTGTACTTACCTATCTACAAACTTCTGACTTGAACGGTAGGGCACTGGACATTTTTGAGATTGATACGTACGTTTCAGAGGTGCTATTCTCTATATAATCTCTAAATTAATTACGATCAAAATCAATGCCTATGTAATTATTATGCGTCTGTGAAGTTAATGACCGATAACTCTACCGTAATCGTTTAAGTCGATGTTTTTTGGTAGTCTCAAGATAACATAACATAACATTTCTATTCATTAAATGTTTTAGTGGAAACTATAAAAATAAAATATAAATAATATTGTTACATAATCAAAATGTAGGATGGTTGAACGCAGCGGTTACGCAGCGGGCGATCAACATGGAGACATAATGGCACATTGTACAGTATCTATTAATTTTGAATACATAATTCGTATGGCTACACTTCACTCTTGTTGCAGGATTTATTTGAATGACAGAATTTATTTTGATTTAATCTATCTGTATTTAAATATCTGTCTTTTAGTTTAGTAAAATCTTGTTGTATCCTAAGTAAGTTATCCCGCAACTGAGATACACCTTAATTTCTTCGATATTTTTTATATCGATATTTCATTATATTTCTTCGATATTTATTTTTTCTTTAACTATATTTATTTCTTTCTTTATAATTACTCTTACTTATATTTTTTTATTTATATTTATTTTCAAACTTTCTTCTCGCCAGGTCTGATGGAAGAGATTTTGTTAGGTAAGTATATGCAGAATCTTTGTACTTACTTATTATTTCTACGTTACCTTTTGCTTCTGTCATGTTATACCTATGTTACCTACATTAAATAAAAAATAAAATTATATCATAGTATCTCTGAAACTAAAACTGTCCAAGATAATCTATCATCGTCAGGATAAACCAAAGGGAAAGTTCATTCATCATTCTTCTGACATAAATAAAAATTATGTCATTAGGTGTACCGTACCTAATAAAAAGCGCACAAAACCAAAACCTTTCAGGCATGGGAGAAGCAAGACCTTGTCTTGAGGCCATATCTACTCATTGTCTCGTTTTACCCTGTGCTGTTCTCAACCAATTGCCACTTGTTTGAAGCTATTAAAAAAATTGTAAACAGGACAGTCCATTACCATAACATAACATAGTCACTCTATAGCACTCTGTATATAGCACCCCGGGGACAGATCGTGCGATTGTCATGTTAATGTCACGCCGAGCCGACAGGGGGCGTCGCGTCGTCCCGAGTTTCGCGAACTGATTAATAATTATTTGACACTTCCTCCCTTATGTACGGAGGCTGGAGGCAATAGATGTGGAGATATTGGCGTTCCAAGCTTTTTATGCTAATTGAAATCTTAATGACATGGTAACGTAAAGATTGACGCTTTATCGCAGGTTCAATTCCTGCACGACACACATATATTAATATTATATAAATGTGATTATTATTATTATTGTATCAGATTTTGTCTCTTATATTCGCTCCTGATCAGAAAGATCTAAGTAGCAAAATGTCCAACAGCGCAAAACGTCCAATGAGTAATACCTAAGTCTAAATAGCAAAAGGTCTAACTATCATATGGTCTATATCGCAGAACGTCTAATTAGCAAATCGTCAATTTTTAAGTGTGTACAATCATGATAGAAAGTCAAAGTCATTTGTAAGTGTAAGATTTTTTTTTAAATTATAACAATTTTATTACTAGTCTATCTAATAACAAACTGCCTCGAAAATTACTACACCCTACCAGAGTAGATGTAAATTACTATTACTAGATATTAAGACCTGTCTGAAAAAAATTAACATCAAGCGCACAAGTAAATACAAATACTACTTATGCTATGCAGCTAGATTTATTATATAAGATCAATTCTGTCCCAGTCAGTGGCCAAAGGTTTTTCCTGATAAATTGAGGAGAGACAATAAAAACAACCAGTTAGTAATACATAATTAATTTAAAAACTATAACAACTATTTCAATTATAAATAAACCAGATTTGTGGTTTTGTCTCGTGTAACGTTACACTCACTAATCGGATTTAGTCCGCAAACGACACCCCTATTAAAACCTACAACGCAAAATTACTGTAACATACGCTGACATTTAAAAAACCTTTATTACAAACTTACTTTTACTGCTACGAAAGTAAATCGTTCACGCAATTGCTTCGGGAAAATGTATTAGAGATTTATTTGAGGAACCGCAAAATTAAGATGGTTTTCTTATAATATGTAGCGTCAAATTACAAGGAGGTTAAGAAAGAGCCCGCAATAAGATATCTTTATTCAGTATTGTAATATAATTTGATAAATATCTCGGTTTCGGTCATTGATGTGTGAAATTCGAGGCGTTTATTTTGTTAAAAACTTCATATGTGTATCAATGGTTCGTGCTATTGACGTCACTGGTTGTAATTTGAAGTGATTTGTGGTGTAACCGTTTTTTTTGTGGTTCTATTTTCAAATGTAGTTGTTAAGGCAGCTATAGAAAATGGGCAGGAGGCGTATCAGCTAACGACTCAATTTCGAAGCAAATTGCTTAGACATCTACCTAAGCTGGATCGTGTCTTAAATATCACGGTTTTAAGCGTCGAATTTAGCAGTGCCAAGTCATAATCTTAGATTGGAAACCCAGGCACGCATCTCTGCCTTTTCGGATTCATGTGCGTTTTATAAATTTTATCACTTATAATACGATAAGAGAAGAGAACTTATTCAAGGAGGAAGCCTGATATGAAATTCCGAGGCAGTATCTTTAATAAAACAGTACTAGATAGAGTCCAAAAACCAACCATCGAGTCTGCTTGCGTCAATCCCTCGTCCCTTTCAGTTTTCAGTTCGCTCGCTGTATATAAGAAAATAAAAATACATTCACGAATCATTAAAATCCGTACTTTCCACACATAAAAACGAATGAAAAAGCGCGCCAATCGGTTTACCGTGCCGAGAGCGGACCGTACTTTTTTAATTTCTTTTTTTTTACGTGGCATTAGCATGCACCGAGTTCGGTCGGTAACTGCGTTACGCGAATTACTCTGTGTACAGTTGAGAACGCGGCCGATTGTTGGTGATTCGGTAAAACGTTGAGGTGATATTCTCGACTTTATTACTGATGTTGTAGAGTTGATTTTGGTTTATGGTTTTTGGTGTAGTATGGTAGGCTGGTGCGTGCATTGTGCCTGAGTGCATTACAACAGGGTACAATACGCGAGAGCCACTCGTTACCTACTTGACTGTGTAACTTCGTTTGTGAGTTCGCGTTGCCTCGTGTTCAGTGTTGTGCTGGAGCACATGGGACGTATGAATTATTTTTGGTATTGAAATATCTTTGTAAGTTTCCGACAAAACTGAACTTCCTTCAGGTTCACTGTGGTAAGTCTCATAATCGAAATAAAGATTTTTTTTTTGTCTATGAATGGATTAACGTCACTGAGGGTATCGGGAGACACGTTTGGCCAATAGGCCTTATAAATTCTCCGTAAATTCCAACATCAACTAGTACCCACCTATATCCAAAACATTTTCTTCCATCAACACGCACCGATCTACTTAAGTAGGAATGCCTATTTATTTTACTTTGTAATTGTCTTACGTTCTTCAGTCTCCCCTGTTCCTATTAAAATAAATAAATAAATAAATTAGCCTGTAACTGTCCTATTATTTTTTTAAAATATAAAGTTCATAAGGGTATCAGTTTTGTAGCTGTTTAATGTTGTTTTACGCACACAGGTGCGTGAATAAGTCGCATTTTGCATAGACTCTAAAAGAAACAAAACCTCTACGAAAATTTGCTACGGCGGCTACAAACTGCTACGAGCTACGAAATTAGCAAATATTACTACGGTAAAAAAAATATAATTTTCTATTTTGTGTCCACTCTGCTCCAGCTTAAACCCAGCATACTGATTTCCTCCAGCAAGGGTGCGTCACTCCGATAGCTCGTAACACCTA
Source organism: Protodeltote pygarga (assembly GCA_936450705.2). Lineage (NCBI taxonomy): Eukaryota > Metazoa > Arthropoda > Insecta > Lepidoptera > Noctuidae > Protodeltote > Protodeltote pygarga. The sequence continues at coordinate 1,495,723 of OW388257.2, read as the reverse complement.
TTATAGCGCCCCCTACAAAAAGATTTATTCAAAATGTTATTTTACACCGTCTATATACCCGGCCTGCTCTATTGTATTCAACAACCATGTACAATGTCGTTCTAATTTCAAATAATATTGCGTTCGATTTTCAACTTTATTCTCGTAAATTATTAAGAGATGTCATTGGACGCCATTTTGTCGAGTAGGGTGAGAGTAACTGTTATTGACTTGTGTTATTGAGTGGCTAATGGGTATTGCGTTGTTGATTTGAATTGTAACGCATTTTGATGTAGTTGTTTTAGTGAATAGTTTTACATTTTTATTGTGTAGCTTACCTATATTTTTTGTATGAAGAGTTTTTGCTGGTATTTGGCAAGATTAAGATAGGTTGACAAAATGATTCGCAACTTAAAACCATACTCAAGTTATAACTGTACCTCTTGTTAACAATGTACACCACAAAGTGATACATTTATACATTCTTTTAAAAGAGTATCCATTCATCTATTTCAAAATCACACAATAAACAATATCTGCCAATAATCTATAGGACTTATTTTTATCTATAACGTAAAGTAAATATATTCTATTCGTCAAATGAAATTACAGCTGAATTGCGGCAGCCTTCAAAACTAACCAGTCACATTTATCCAAAGTCCATCTTCAGGTATTTCATACTAGCCTGCGGAGCTGAAGTCCGGGTATCCAGTAACGAAGGCAATTTGCCGCCAGCCGGTACTCGCCATTAATGAAACACTCGCGTTGATTACGACAACCTGATAACGAACCGTTAACAATTAATTTTCTTCTTCATTTTTCTTTTATTGGCTCTTAGTTTTTTTAATCTGTGCAAAAGTGTCTTAGATGAGTATTAAATTGCCGTTATGTGATTTCTGGGTTGAAAGATTTAGAAAAAAGTCCACCTTCTTTTATGAATACTCTTTGATTTTACATTTCGAAATATCAAATCACTCGGATGAATAAAAATCAAGGTGCATCTTATTCAAATACTAAAAATACCTACAGCTTATTTGTAATAAAAATCCTCCAAAACTTCATTAAAACTTATCTCAATCTATTTCATAATGATAAATGCATTGCTTGTCCATAGAATATAAGGCAACATATGGTATCGATTCAAACCATTCAGGTAATACTGTTGGTGGTTTCACTTACTATTTCTACTTAAACACCAATTTTTCTTTCTTTTATCTCCGTTAAAAATTTCAAAGCTTACTTTCCCTAAAAGCCAAAACATTGCTCTATCCTACACCATAGATAGATTGCACAATCAAATCCCTATCCCTACTTGATACCCAATTTAAAAAGCGTAGCAATTTAGTGCTCTTTTTCTTTCGCAAAAGCCCGAGGGACTAACAAACCTAGTATAATCTCCAGTACAAGTGACAGGCAGCTGCCACTCACGCAAGTGGCTTCGTTACAGGCGACACGAGAGGGCGCTCGTGTCGCTTCGCAGTTTCACGCCAGCTCAACTCGGCTGCTTGAAATGATGACAATTATACAGACTTTGAGAACGTTTTGCCAGAACTTTTCTATACATAATATATGGTGGGGTTGTAGATATTGTTTTGTTTAAAAGGATATTCGAAAAAAAATTAAGTAGTTTTTGTATTCATAGTTTTACCCAAAATCTATAACTATTGAAATAAAATTACAAAGATAAATATTTTATTTACGAAATTCCATAATATTTACATACCTACTTATATTTAATATAGGTAATATAAGAATTAAGCGCACTGTAAAATTGAAAGTTATTCCGATTTAAACCTAGATGGCGTTACGGGTAACACTGAAAAGGAGCTTTTGTTTGTAAGTGAACGTAGATTTTACAAAATGTAAAACCTTGGAGATTTGCCATTTTAAATTAAACCTGTTGTCCACGATTAGATGCTGTGTATTTAAATGTAGGTACTAGTGGGCTAATGGCATTTAGTAGTAGGTAGGTTGAGTACCTACACACAAAGTATCACGGTACTAGGTATCTATGCACTATGATGAAATAAATCGTAGGTACCCAAGATTAATTTATTTTTTCATAATGTGATTTTGCCTCAGTCTAGATGCAACTACCACACTTTATTTTATGAGCATTTATAAGTTCAATAGAAACATGTTTGCGGAAAATTATTTTAGGTGTACTTAGTTACTACTACTTGTCTTGTACCTAAGAATTTCCTGGAGGTACTTAATGCATAATTTTGTTGAGACGAATTTTATTGATTTAGGCTACCTACCTACTTTTATTTTTGGAACAACCATTATTGTATTTTGTTAGATAAAAGAAATATTGTAATTTGTTCAAAAACTTTAATTGATTTGAAAAAAGAAGACGGTTACATTCACCAAGTCGCGCCGCCCGAGTTATTAGAATCAGCTTGCTTAAGTCTTTAAATAATGGTTCTTGGCAATCAATACATTGTCCTGTCCTTTTTATATTCTAACAGATAAAGTTGCTTTCTAAGTAGTTATAATCTATGTTTTAGTACCAAGTATTGCTACATATAAAAATAGACATAAAAACGGAAAAATACATCTTGTTATTACTTATTAGATACGATGCAATTTTATAGGCTTTTAATTGTTGCTTACCTTCTTAGGCCATAAGTTTTGCATAAAATATTGCTAATTGGAATGAATTTATCTAAATGTACTTGGCATCTATAAAAATAGAACCTATGAGTTTTTTTCGTCATGATTATTATCATTTGAATATGGAATACGTTTGAATATGGAACACGATGGTTCTGACGTTTATACTATTCCAGTAAACTGTAAGATTAAGGGGAAGATATTATGATAGATTAAAGTGCCACCCCTGTCATTACTTAGGGCCACTATAAATTTTAAAAAAAGATGAAAACTTACAGCCATGCAGCTGATACAGAAAATAGACCTTAGGTATATTATCCATTGATTATATTATATAATACCTACTTATGTTAAGTCAGTAGAAGAATAAATATAGAAGTAATTTCTTTATTTAATTTTATCGTTTTGATTATATAGGGTAGACAGGGGACAATAGTAACATTTTTTATATAAAGGCCTGTAGCTCAGAATCTACAAGTAACTGAGAAATTCTGCATTTACATATCATTTACCTACCAGTTTTATGCCCTATATGTTTTCGTAGTTTGTTATTATTTATAATAGCAGAATATTATACAAATCGAGATTTGGTTAACTGTGTGTTTTGTTATTAATCGAATTTTGTTGCGTCATGTCAACATAAAATGTATGGAACAGCTGATATTTTTTTTTGCGATTTCAGGGTTGGTCCCATAGTAAAAGTTGTTCGTAATGATGAGTTTAATGACCCCTTTTAAGGATGCTATGGTGTTTTACAAATAACCCTGTATATTATAGGTAAGTATGCATATCCTCGCAAAACATCCATACCTAGGTACCTGTTTATCAGCCCCGAGTGTTATGAAGTTGTAAAATATTGGCGCTAGTAGTCACCCGCGGCGGAAGCGACCATCGTTTCCGCTCCAGACACTCGTTATCTATTTACGACTCTTATTTATGGAGTGCCACAAAACGGGAAATTTTATTTACAACCGCTTACACGGCTTTATTAACTTGTTTTATCAGCTTTTGTTAATATAATTAGCTGTTTTCTAGTCGTGGCTCGCGTTCAACAACGATGTCTCGTAAACAGTGATGGGTTGACCGTCGATCAATTCAGCTGATTGCAACGTGTTTAGAGCTGTGTTTGACTTAAAAATATGAGACATAAAGCTGACAGACAATTTACCAACGATAGACCGAACTTAATTTATTACGTTGACGCTGTTTTAGTTAAGTTAGTACTAGAGTATTTGAGATTTAATTGTGATGCATTGCGTGTGGTTTCCGGCCTAAGAATAGAACCACCCCTACTCGTCCCGCGCGGGTATTGTAAGAAGCGACAAAGGGAAAGATCCTGAGGATGGGCAGCAGCATCCTTCTGTGTAACAGCAATCATCTGCTACTGCGATCGCGAATCCGCTTGCCCACCGTGGCGATTATGAGCAAATAAGTAATTACCTCTAATGAGCGCGCAATGGTAGCGCGCATTGGGAGAGGCGTATGTTCAGCAGTGGACTAATACAGGCTGATGATGATGATGAATGATTCACAATATTCACAATAATAAATAAATATTCAAATTCAACAAGACAATATTCAAAGCTTACCAGTCCAACGATAATTATATTTTTTTATGAAAACGAGACAGACAGCTGTCCAAACGACAATATTAACATCATTCAGCCTCTTTAAACTAGCTTTGGCCACTTGTAGCCACTCTATAGTCCTGTTGTATTGTCTATGGTCACGTACTGTTATTGACCACTGCTTCTTTACTATCCTCAGCTTACCCACTTAAAAAAAGAAATGTGATTTCGAATTATTTTTTTCTCTATCACTCACTAAGTAGTAAAAAGAGAAAAGTATCTGTGTCCGACATAAAAGAGCCTGTTTATTATGATAATGGACCTGTTTATCTTAAAACGGGACGATTATCAAAACACACGGGATGCTGCGTGTTATTTCAACTGGACCGTGCGTGACTTGATAGTTGAGATGTGACGTGTTGAATACATAATTAGGGTGCTTAAAAGCTGTATTTTTTATCCAAACAAATAAATAGGCTACTTCAAGTTGGTTATTATTCGAAAGCACAAAAGACTAATTATAATAGCATTGATATTTTATAAAACCCGCAGTCTAACAATATGTGCGTTTACCCTATGTAAATTTGACAGCAGTAATGTTCAAACTTTTAAATTTAGAATGTCACAGACAATAAATCACAGAGCGTCCCTATTCTACAAGCGTTGTCTTCGATTGGCTATGTGCTTTTGTATCGATTACACGTTGCTCGTTATGTTCTCGAGTAGTCGGTGGGTGGACTTTAGGTGTGTGTGAAATGGATACTGCCCTACTGGGCGGAGTCGATGTCAGCCAATCCTGTAACTGATACTCTACTTCTTCTCAACAAACAACAACACAAAACCAACCCTAACTCCTTTTGCTAAGGTTGTAATTCCAACCGCGTTAAAGGGCATTCTTGTAAGCGATACCCTAGTTCTTTATTCAGTCACGTATCGGAAATTAAGCTCTATTGAACGGTGTTAGAATTTAAAATGGCAATAGTGCTGAAAGTAATTGATATGCCTTGTCAAAATTGGTGTTATTTGCATTGTTATTAGGAGGTATGTAACAGGATTACCTATATGATAGATTACTTACACCTAATTAATTACACAGCCTACATTTATTATTAAATTTAATGTTTATACCGTAAATAGCGTTGATTATGCCTTAATTACTCTAAGCTGACGTAGACTAACGTAACCCTATTAAAGGCTATTCAAAAATTGTAAAATGTGATATGCATCGCAAAAATAATAAAAAGGTATAAGTAGGTTGAATTGTTTGATGGTCCCAGTGAGTTGCATAATATTCGACGTCCATTATTTTACTGTTGAATAACTAGACATACTCTTCATTAGCATAAAGTTATTTTATTAAATATATTGATAAAAGATAATAATAAATTAAGATAAAAATAGACAGACAGAGCGACATAGCACATAGAATCAATAAGTAGTAAGTAGATAGGCGTATTAAAAGTTCACAATATTACCACAAATAAACTACTAAAACCACTTTCCATACGACAAAAAAAAAGTAGCACAAATAATGTCAGTGTATCAAATATTGCAAATGTCTAGCTATATTTTAATAAACGACCATAGACAATAAATTAATCATTATCAGCCAGTTATCTATTTTGAAAATAGAACGTTATATACTCTACTATCTTACATTCAACAGTGGAACAATACACGAAAAAATCATTAGAAAGGGGAGGTAAGGGAGCACCTGACGGCGGAAGTCATTAGTAAATAGATGGACATGAAGAAATGCGATAACGCCCCGCTCTCCCCAAAATTACTATACACCAACTTTTGAATTACAGCTCTACAAATGTCACTTCATATTATTATAACCTCTAATACACAGCAATAAGGTTTAAAAATGTTTGTTAATGATTTTGACAGCTGTCAAAAATAATTTTGATACCCGGTATAAAAAATGACATTGTGTGGCCAACACCAAAACGTTACCATCTATTGTTACAATCTATAAGGAGTCTTTTGAGGGTTACCCAAAGATAAAACTTTTTTTTTGGCGGATTTAAATGTGTTTTAAGTTATTTCCTGCTATGTAGGTAGGTAGGCATTAATTTGGATTTTACTTGATTACTTACTAAAGAACATACAGTTATTATATCGTATAAGCATCTTTCTCAGTTGTATATTGATAGTTTAATCTACAAAAGGGTTGGTACTTAATGATGCTTACTCTCTTTCTAAACAAATAAGGTATTAATGAAGAAGAAAGAATAGAAGAATCTATGGTTAGGCTATAACTAGCGCGTGGGTGTGGGTTCGAACCTGGCATGTACCAACGTGACTTTTTCAATGTGATAATAATTATGTACTCGTAGGTACGTTCTTAGTTAATCTAAGACACCATCTGACTAATGGTGAAGGAAAACATCGTAAGGAAACCTGGATATAATAGTCTGAAATCGCAGTGAGCTAGCGTGGTGATTAATGCTCAATCCTAAGCCTATCTCCAACGCACACAAGAGTGGTACCTAGCACCTGATCTCTCTCTCTCTCTGATAGACTGATTTATTCGAATCTAACCGTTTTGCTGCAACCATGTGTATTCCGTGTCATAAAGACTTCATACCCGCTGCCGCTGCCGCTTATTAGCTTACCAAAACCAACAATCGTGATTAAATCGCGCGTGAACTAATAAAATAATAAGACTTGCTCTCTAACGGTTGGTAGGGTAGGGTTACATGTTGCAGTATTGTTCAAGCAGATTTTTGAACATTTTTGCGTCATCATTTTTGTAAAGGACTTTAACTTTACCTAATAATATAATCTCCTTCAAGCAGGTCTCATAATCTAGGACTTAAGTAACGTTTTAATGTCTTGTGTGAACGTTGCTACCTAATCTTAGGAAATATCTTGAATAAAACATAGCACCTATTATTTTTAGGTTTTTATTCCTAAATTAACATTCAAACCGAGTATATCTAATGAATAAATTCATTGCAAAATGGGCAATTAGCAGGTCATGGATCAGGATATAAACTATGAACGGTATAAATATCCACTTAGCAACTGCAAAAATCGTTTCTCAAGAAATGTAACGCTCTAACGGGTCCAAAAAAATGCATGGAAACCGATGACGTTCGCGGAGTGGGGGGGAGTAAATTTCATTACAATTAGCTGTCACGTCGTATGAATTATTCATGTTCGGGGTCTGGGAGGCCCGGCAAACAGTGAAGGGGTTGATTGTTGCAGTCTGTTTGCTAGCGGGCAGTAATTTGCGTCCGCCAGCGTTCATTAGGCGACGTTTACGTTAGGATTTTGATGTTACCGATAATTTAGTAGTGATTACTGACGTTAGAGCAGGATGAAATGTTGCGTGGACTACCTACCATAGTTATCTAGATATAGTCGTTGTAAGTGCCAAGTTATCTGTGCTAAAAGAAGGGTTTGTAGTGGACAAATTTCCTTTACTTTTCTTTTCTCCTATATACATATAACCTTTTGACAAATATAATAGAAATATAGGTACCTACTATTTTAGCGGCCAAATCATTTCATTCCGCAGCTGCTGGGCAAAACCAAGGATTGTCACGACATTCATTTGTGTTGCAACTTGCAAGCTAATTTTATACCAAGAGTCCAATCCAGTCCGGTTATTTATTTTTATTTCTCATGCATTATCCAAAACTAACCCTGCTTTAACCCTGCTGATTCCAAAACCACTCTGCGACATTCGTTTCTCTGTTATATTGATTGCCGATTGCCTGATAAATACATAAACATGTTTATAAAGTTATTTATAGACGTATAAGGAGGTCAATGAATTGCCTCTTGATAGAAAAAGCCGGATGAAGCTGCATTGACAAGAGCGTAGCTCTTAAATTGATGATAATGAATAATGATGATGTATAAACCGATTTTGCAAACATTAAACTTCGAATTTTTGTACAAGGAAAAATCGATTACGATCGGATTTGAACCCGTGACTTAAAGGGTAAAACACAACAGATAAGATAAAAGGTAAAACAGATGATATGTGTCATTTCCCTCAAAAATCAGAGGTTAATTTTTAGAGCGTCTAAGTTCTATATATAGCGGACGTGTTGACACTGTATTTAGCAGTTCATTACTGCGTGTCACAAGTGATGTTTTTCGAAGATCGCCTTACGACACAGCTATGATCGTGTTACACTTTGAAATGTACGGCTAAGGTACAGGAGGAAGCGATATGTTCTGCTACACTCTGAACTTAAAATTACACATTAATTTTTTGGCTTAAATATAATAGAATAGAATATTTGATTTCTTAAATAGTTGAACCACAAACAGGTGTTTAAATTAATTTAATCCAGCAGTTTTACCATGAATGAATAAGAAAATAAGATATAAAAATAAACAGTACCTACCTAAGTAGTTTAAATTAAAATTGGTCACCGTTACCTATAAATAATGTCGAAAATTATCATGCAAATCCAATATAGGTAAATCCAATTTAAAAAATGGTTAAAATTCTGTTAATTTCATTCATCGTTTATAAAAAAATAAAACCATTAGATTAAGACAATCAGTGTTAATAATTTTCAGCCTTCAGCTGTACTTACTACTTACTTACTTGGTCATCTAAGTAGTAGGTACTACTGCTTACACCCTATTGCTTGTATTGTATTGTATTGTTGCAACGAAAATTTATCTTCTTCCTTCAAAAGTGAGTCAAGTGGCCTTTGCATAAAAAGTCAATTTTCACATTTAGACCTATGTTCTTTGAGGAGAGTTGTTCAGTTTCATGGACCTTTTTACCTCCTAAAATTTGGCAGGTCTTTAAAGCAACAGGGTGTATATTTTTTTGTTTCACCTATTACATAAAGATCGTCATTCAAATACGGAAATCCGCTAAGCCTATACCTTAGACCACTATTAAAGGCTGGGTGTGCGCGTGAGACGGTCCAACTGCGCGTCTGCGGTGGCGCCACAGCATCCGTCCTAAACTGTCATGTCGCTCCTACCGCGTATTAACGAAGTGTATGATTACCTAGTACCTACTGCCATATCTTATAACAACCGTACGAAAATATAAGTTATAAATAATTACGCTGGTAATTATAGAACAAAAATATACAATCTGTGCTGATTCAGTCAGATTTTTCAGACGCCAATCAATCTGGTCGGTTCGACTAACTAATTAGACTTTCTTACTCTCTTTCTAGCAGAGATTATGAGAAAAAGATAGAAAATGTTTAGAGTTGTTATATTAGTCCAGTGATGTGTTATTTATTACCAATGAAAAAAGCTGCCATGTCCTGAAACTGTAGGTATACTTTGACATATATTTAATTTTAGTGTCCAGAATATGAAATCCTTTTTCGATGCTTTTAATAGAATTTAAAAAAATATTATTTAAAGTGTTTGGCCTCGACCCTGTTAAGCGGTGTTATGGTCTAATATGGAATACACCTGTCTTTAAATTATGAGGATGGAAGTTGGACGGTCCAGATCCATCCCATCAGATGTTCGGTGAAACCTTCACCGAACATCATGCCAGAACACGAGGATCTACTAGGAGGTACCTACTAGCCACGGTTGAAGCCTCCTACCAGAAGATTTCACAGATTAATTAGTTCCATTGTTTATCTAAGGGTGAGATTCATATGCCGTATAAAAAAAATACAGCTTTGCAAAAAAGAGTCTGCAAAAATTGGGGGCACTGGCGCATTTTTCATACAAGTTATTTGGTACTTATACATAATATTTCTGTGACGAATTTTTTGTCATCAAAGATATCTAACGAAATGATTCACTTTTAAGTTATTTTAGTATTCACAAACTTATAATAAGCGACAAAGCCTTTTTCGTTAAATAAAAAAAAAACCCTTTTTTTTAAGTTCCAGCTGTCAACGCCTCAAAAAAGAGTCTTTTTGGTCAAGCTGTATTGGAAGTTGGAATTTCATTCTAAGTCTAAGCCCGATGCTTACAAGCCATGTGCAAAGGTAAAATGAAAGTGCAAACAAGTCAGAAATACAGTTAATCGTTAGCAAAAACAACAATACCAAATATACCAATACACTAATGTTTTGCGATGACTTCGCCCAATATTATTCTACTTACGGAGACAGCCTAAACAAACAAACGTACTTCCGACATGACATTAGAACTTTGCAAAAAATAATATTTAAGTATTAAATTACAAGGGATATCTTGTTTTTCCAAGTTCTTACGTGCGTTGGCGCCACGGGTTTTTTGTTTTACATATTTCTATCATGAGTTGACAATTTCGGTGGGAGTTAACGTAATTATGTCATTGAGTGTCTATTTTATATTGTTATACCCTCTTTATGAAATATTTTATGGTATTGGGGATATAAAGTTGTTACGTCAGCAGTTTTTTGTAATAGCTACTGTTCTTAAAGCGAGGCAAGAGGCCTGTGAGCTGGTTAGTTTGTTATTTCAAATCGAGGCAGTTATTTTGTAAAAGTGAGTTGAATAACGGTTTAGGTACTTAACTAATATTATAAATGCGAAAGTTCGTCAGTATGTTTCATGTTTGTTACACTTTTACGCAGAAACTATTGAACGGATTTTAATGAAACTTTACCGAAATATAGCTTATAAATCAGAATAAAACATAGGCTACAATTTATCGTCGTACCACGTAAGCGAAACCACGGGCGAAAGCTAGTAAAATATTAAACCTGTCTACTTTTTACTAATTAAGGGGTGCCCATCAAAACACAGTTTCGTCATTACTATGTAAAAAATCTACCCCACTTCAAAAACTGCGCGTCATGTTTCCCTACCGATGGCATTTACTACTAAAATTGCAAAAAACACGTGTAATCTTTTTTTAATTAAAAGGAAGGGAAGTCATCTCGTATAATTACAGGTTGAAAATGAAGGGACACGTGACGTAATGACTACGGATTGTGACTGAAAGCTTAAAATGTAACGGAAAAGAACGGAATTGATTAAAAAAATAGTTGAATTGAAATCCCTTCTTTTTCTCCGTTTATTTGTTTCCGTTTTTACTTAGGATTGACAGATTTTTCCACCCGGCGCGGCGGCGCTTCGGGTAGGATCATAGTAGGTATTATCAATTGTCTCGTTGCTCTACCTTTGATGAATTAAAAAACAAAAAGTAGGTACCTACTAAGATCAAATAAGTTTGACTGATAAGCAGAGATAGTTGTTGGACATGGAATTTCCCAATTTTCCTGACAACTTTTCAATTTCTTTTTATGCTAAAAACCTTATTCGAACTATTTTGAATAATTATGACACTTTAATATATGACAAGGGCGGAACCACAAATGGCTTTACCCAGTAGTTCGTAGGTTCAAATCCCGCCCGTGATCGATTTTTAAACGGCTTTATGTAGCTTGACATGTTTATTATTTGGTTCAAATTTAGTAATCGATATTTCACCTCCTTTCTGTTGACAGATTGATCTGATATTTGGTACACAGCTTTAGTTTTGATGATAACCTAAAATATTGTAAGCCACTATATTTAAAAGAGCAACCATGGAGTTTCTTGCCAGATTCTTCTTCATGAAGGGTAGGCTGCCTTAGGAACTGGCAACTAGAGTCTCTCCTATAATAAAAATATTAGAATTATGACTATTCATAAGTGCCTAATAGTCTACATGAATAAAAATATTTTGATTTTGATGACAAAACCGTTTTACCTACGTAAAAAAAAATACTTATATTATTTCCAACAAACTTTATCAAAGATTTTTTATGAAAATTTTGACAAAGACCCCTATATAAACCTTTTTGTGTAGAACTTATTAATACATACAAGTACAGCTATAAAGTTACCAATTAAGTATGACTATATTCTACCGGTATTCCACTTCACTAACTTGACTATCAACACAAGCTTACTATGTCGCTTATCTAACTCCTATCTTAATCTAACTTAACATTGTTTTAAAAAAAAAGACTTCGAAGTACCGATAAAAGTTTTATAAAAAACTTAAAGTGCTTACTTTGATAACCATTGTATGCAGTATTGATGCAAATCGCATCGTATTCGATGCAGTAATTGAAAAACTAGTTCTCTCATTATGCCTTATAGGGCGAGTATTAATTCAAATGCATATGTTCGTTATGTCTTACCACCGTGTGTGTAATGCAAAGATTAGGTAATTGCGAAGAACTGACGCAGGTTTTTCTGAACTATAAGGATATTTATAAGTACTAGGGGTCGTCTATTCCAAGTCATGTAACGCACTCGAAATTTGGCTATCCATAATTCTTTTTTTTAGGTTCTTTTCATATTTTTAGATATATTTTTTTCTTAGACTTTAGCTTTCTGCATTCCTTTTCTATACCTATAAACTGTAACTATGCCAAATTTCACCTCTCTGTGCATGCAATATCCCTAAAAAGGAGTACCTACCTACAAAGTTTTTTCTTTCCGTATTAAAATATAGACTTATTTTAAATAAAAATACCAATCAATGAATGATGTGTTATAATTGTTATTATATCGAATAGAACATTGTATACATTGTTAAAAATATAGCGTAGGTATGTTTACCTTAAAACAGCACATGGATTTCAAAAGGAGTGTCGTATCTGTATAACATCGTCTACTCTACGTCTGATTACAAGCGCGCTATCTAAAACGGTCGCCTGTTCTGGCTGGTGGGTTATGATCATGAATCACCTGTGGCACCCGCCGGTGGCGTGTCGTGAATATTTACTGAGCTATTACTTTTAACTTTGTAGATTGTTCAATATAACAATGTAGAGATCGAAGGATTAGGCAGATGCTCTATATCTATTTAAAATGTCACATCTATTTTTTTATTCTGTGACACTATTGTCACGCATGTAGAAATATTATCTTTTGGCCCGAAGGCATAGCATAATAGGACAGTGCAGATACTGGTGTATAATGACGAATATGAAGGAAAAAAATAAGAAAATTTGAATAATAGGTAGGTATGCAAGAATCGTTACAGTTATTAATACCTATGTAGATTTTCCCGTGGTTTTACTTCCGTTCTTGAACTTTTTCCGGGATAAAAAGTATCTATCCTATGTCATCGATCCATGCAAAAAATCACATCAATTCATTGCTCCATAGAGCGCTGCGTGACAAAAGGACAAACAGACAAAACATAGCCTTATAAGAATGTGTCAAAAATTTGTGAAGCATGTGAAAACAGTGATATGAAAACTTAAAAGAAAGTACCTACGTAACTATTATTATTATTAGCCAAAATTTCCCCACTGCAAAGGGGAAAGGCCTCCCTTCCCATTTCCACTCCTTTCTATTCGTAGCGTTAACGGGCCAATCCTCCACATAACTATAATTAAAAAAAAAAAAAAATACCCGAGACAAAAAAAAACACATTTTTTTTGCTAAGAACACTCAATCAAGTTACCTTTCAAATTAAAAAAAAACTAAATAAAAATCGGTTTATCCGTTTGGGAGCTACGATGCCAGACACACAGACACGACAAACTTGTAGGTTCCTACCTAGAACAGCTGGCTACAACACCCCTCTTTATGCGTCAAAGGTATTAACAACAATTTTCTCTATTTTCTTAAATTTTCAATAGTTTCGCTCCAGTATTTCTTGAAGACGTGGGAACAGCGCGCCTGTTATTTGTCCGAGCTTGGATGCTGCAGACCGCGAGATGTTTTTAAACATCTCTACTGATCTCGCGTTACTACACACATCACAGTTAGGGCTGGCACATATTTAATTCTTAAAAAAAAATTGCTTTAATTTTTTTTGTAAATTTTTGAAATGACAACATAAATTAGGTTATTAAAAAAAACATAAATCAAGAAAATTCGTAATATCGCATCCTGTACAGCATTCTACGAAGATCGTGGGTTCGAATCCCATCAGTATCAGTTTTTTCAAATTTTCTTGTTAAATAATTCATGTTGTTTTAATCTAATACTTCCTTTATTGTGATTTCCTAAAATTTAATGTTTTATAAATACAGATTCTTGTTCAGAGATATTTTATTCGCTTCCATTAACATTTTTGAATCAACCCTAAGCAGCGGCTGTGCTAAGCAGTGTTGACTTGTGTTTAAAACTGAGTAAATAGGAGTGGTCTCAAGTTACGGGATCGATTTTAAAACAATATTCAACTACGGTTGGAGGCGCCTTCGCACAAACACATCGACACTAGAGATACTCAACCTTTTTTGGCTAAAACGAAAAATCCAAATAGTCATTCGATGTTCCGATGCCGTTACCTATTACGTTGCTATTTGCTATTAACTTTTAGATTTTATTTTATGTATACTCTGTGAAATAACTTCATTTATTAGCACGCCAAGGATTTTTTTTTAAATTTTGAGACTTTATTGAAAGGTACTTAAGTATTTGTACCTACAATTGTACAGATATAAGTTAATTAAAATTATTTACATTCTAAATCTATGTACTTACATACACTTATACCTATACACACGCCAAAGTTATATTTCTTTGCATTAGTTAGAATACCTCGTATTTGAAGGAGGTTAAATTTGGCAGGGGTCACCAATTAATAATGCTGTCTGTACAGTAAGGAGACAGAAATCCATTTGCTTACCATATTTACACTTAGCGAAGGAATATAAACATAGAGCGCAAATGGACTTTTGTCTCTTTATTGTAGGTACTCTATAAAATGTGTGTGTGAGAACGAAATATTTTGTTGTGATGAGTGGTCTTGGTTAAAACTATTATTCATGGCCAGATTCGGAGTACAGGCCTCCCCTAAAAACCGCATTGACAGTATTATTTGTTTACTTCTACATTAGGTACTCTTAAAAATTCAGTTTGAGCACCACTGGCTATAAATATTTTGAAAAAAACATCGCTCCTTCTTTTGAACTCTACTAAAAAGGTTCAAGCGTTTCCAAGAATACGTATGAGACAAACAAGAAGTTTGTTTTGAAACCAATTGAGATGATATGAAGATGTTGTAAAACAATAGAGGGCTACTATCATGATGGGTGTCAATGTAGTGGTTTATTTGGTTAGTCCTATTGACGTGCAAGTAAAGTCACGGGCTAAAATATGTGAACATGTAGTTTTCAAAAGCCAATTTTAAATTTATGTATATTGCTTTTATAGTATCAATAGATATTTACAAATATTTGGGTTGTATATTTTTCTATAAATTGAACCTGTAGGTCAGAAGATATCTTTTGAATTCCGCCAAATTTATTTAAAATTTTGCTCATTGTACCTATCCGCTACGAACTCTGTTTTTGTCAAGTTTGCTGCCGGTGACATTTACATACATACATACACAGTCTGAATCAGTCCACTGCTGGACATAGGCCTCTTCTTATACGCATCGCTTATTTTGTACGTTTATTAGAAGGTACCGTATTTAATCGCTACTGAGCAAGTGGGTTGGCGATCGCTGCAGCAGATGGTTGATATAACACAGTAGGATGCTACTACCCATCCTCCAGATTTTTCCCTTTGACGCTTTTTACGACACCCACGGGATGAGCAGGGGTGGTTCTATTTTTAGGCTGCAAACCACACGGCACGGCACAAGTGGCATTTACTCAGAATACTCGCGCTTAAATGTTCCTACATAACTACATGAAAACATATGGGATGCACACCGAGAGCACCGGGGGAGGTTTCTAACAGCTCTCTGTATTGCGTCAGATTTACCTATATTGGCGTTCTTCTTTAACGTATTACGTATTTCATGTTGATTAATTGTACCTTATGTGTTATTCTAAAGATACGGTAAAGTTTCATCAAAATCCGTCCAGTAGTTTTCGCGTGAAAGAGAAACAAACCATCCTCACATCCATCTATCCTCACAAATTTATATCTACTTATTAGTAGGATAAGTGAAAGATAAACCAGTATCGTATAGTTAGGCTGTTAATATTCAAGAACAAAAGCCTAGAAACCGCAAGTTAATCCAATAATTACGATGTTCGTTAACATAATCATCACTCGTATTGAAACAACTCGTAAATAATACGCGATTACGAAATTACATCACCAAGTAGACACACGCAAAAGTGGCAGATGGTGTTATGTATGAAAAGGAGGCATAAACATCACTAATCTATTATACGAGTACATAGGTATTTTTTATTAAATATATCTCAAATTGTATGTCTTTTTGATTTATTTGTCATTAATTCGAAATTGACACAATCTGACATGTCCATTGTGTGCTTAGAGTGTGATGAGAGATTGCTAATTATTATTATTCAATTTCGGATTTCTGTCAATTTCAAATTTCTTTGTTTACTTGACAGAGAGCTAAAATTCCGGACATGTCAGGTCATATACCTGTCGTCTGATAACCCTAATTGCGTAAGTCATATAAGTCATGTGATAGACTTGTCCTTCTGTACTTAACCCACGATAATGTAGCCAGGTGGAGTTGCAAAAAGTAGCGGTCGATCGTCCCCGGGAAAAACAATCAAAAGGCGCCGCGGCATCAGAGGAGCCGCTTTGATACCGGGACAATTACGTCCCCCGCGCCCCTCAGCAGGGAAACTCATTTTCCAACGCGGAGTAAACCTGTGCACTTATTAGATGTCGACCAACTTACTTTTGCGGGTAGCGCCATTTATTTTGAGAAAAACGTTGAACGAATAGAGTTGAATTTAGAACGGTTTTGAATTTTGAAACAACAGTTGAGTTTTGGTTTGATTGCGCGACAACAATTTTTGTTCTGCGCTTCGCAGGATTCCTTATCAATCTTATAGCTTTAGCGTAAAGTATATTTTCATTTGGCAACTTGTTTTGGGGTGGCATATACAGGGTGGTGTCGAAGTTCTCGCGCCGCGGATCGACCGTCAATCATCCCGCGATTCGAGTTCTGACAAAGGAAAAATCCTTGAACGTGAAATAACTCGAACATGATCAAAGTGCTATGTTGACACCGTAAGTAAACGCATGGCGCGTTAATTTCGCCTTTGACTGAATTTATGGTGGGTGCGGGATCAATTCCCTGTTACAGACATTTTTTTGTGATGAAGCCGCGTGAATTGCTATCGATTACTGCTTAATTTGATGCTGTGAATGTGTCACCCTTATACGTAGATGGTGTTTTGTTTAGCTTGAATTTGAGTGAGTAATGGAGAGTCAATGGTTTCCATTATGTATTTGTATGTCCGTCCATTGTGTAGGCTAACTAATGATTTAATTCTGTTTTTTTTTCTTTGCATGGTCACATACTGTATTTGAAGTTTCATACAAAATAAATTTATATTGTTTTTGCATTATTCATTGCCCAAGAAGTGAAAAAGTTTGCTAATCTTAAAAATTAATTAGCCTACTTTCCCAAATTAAGGTGAGAGATATCTTACTCCACCACGCTTATCCATTGTGTTAATACACCTAAACCTAGCCACCAGGTTTTCAGTAAGTACCCCATGCAAATGCCGACAGTTTTAGAGTTCGTAGTTCTTTCGTGCAGTAATTTATCTGTCTCGATTTTTAACCAGAGCCTACCACAGCACCACAAGCGCCTCTATCTTAGCCCTAAAAACCTATCTATCAATTAATCATTGATCAAACTTGTCACAACACTAATTCCATTTCTCATTAACACGACCCGAGTTAATTCCTCGCGTACATTCCAGTGCAGACGAATGAAACTGGATCTCAGTTGATCTCATTCATCTCATTCAGCCATCGTATGAAACGCGATAACCCTGACAATGGCACACCAGCGACAAATATTCCTACTAATTTCACCTACCAATTTGCAGAACGCATTCTTTTACATGTAGGGATGTCGCCAAAGATTTTTGAGAATCAACGAGGAAAATAAAATGTTTTAATAGTTTTTAGTCAGAAAGTAACGAAAGGATTATAGAAAATGAATACATATATGAATATAATATGTAATGATTACATTATATAATATATATACATATATAATATATATATAATATAATATGTAATGTAATATATATATACATATATATTACATTACATATTATATATATACATTTTTATAAAGTAGGTATTTATGCAAAACGGCGAAGATCGAAATTTTTGTAGAAAGAATTAATCGATTACGAGCGGGATTTCAACCCGCGACCATAAGTAAAGTCCCCAGTCACTCTGTCAGTAAGCTATTCGTAACCACGTCTGTGTTATTGAAATCCTCTTCCACATTTAACCATCCCAGATGGTAGTTACATCCACCTCTTGTACGGAGTACCAGTGCTTACCAAAAAAATCAATTTTTACGTTGAGTAGCTCGGAAAATCTAAAAAAAGTAGGAAGAAATCTTTGTAAGACAATTTTGACAAGTCGAAACGGCTTCGATTTGTCAAAATGATTCGTATACCTACAGCTTTATAATACCTTGTCTAAATTCTGTTTTTTTCATCGATCTATATTCTGTATATCCTCAGCACAGCCCTGCACACGATCATACAAATCGGTGCCGTTTGACATGGCCGCTTCCTCTCGGGGTTTTATTCCTTTCATGCGCACAAAATGGCGCGGTATCGGCATTATATGTTCATTTGTGGTGCATTGTGGTGCGCGTTGACACTACGCGTTTCCTGCTCTCACATCAATTAGCAGGGATAATAAGGCGGTGTGTTAGAAAGTGCCTTGTTTAAATGCAATCGGTTCGGTTGGAAACCAATACGGGTCTGTAAACTGTGTGGTAGAGGTCAGACGTACCCACAGGTAACAGATGTCATTTTAATGTCAAAAGGTTTCGCTGCATGCAGACATAATTTAGATACGATGTTATTTTTAATTTAGTTCAAAGAATGTGACGAACAGAACTACGGAACCTTTAGACTAGGTACTTTCGGCGTAGTAGAGAGGTAATTTAATGATTTGCAGTCAGATTTCTTAGTAGATACTCCATCGTTCCGCATTTTGTGATCCATTTCATCATGTCATTTTCCACGTCCACCTTAAATATCCTACTGTATATCGTCCGAAGATGATAAAATTCTTTATCTGCATCCATTATACCGGAGAAAAACGTAATACTTACTTTAATTTGTAGAGATTTTAAACGTGCTTGTACAAAATCTATTTACAGAAATTAATGAATGTGATTTCACATCCTTGCGAGAGCAGTAAGCCACGGTTGTCACTCAGTCACGGCGAAGTTAGTGGCCTTTGGTATGGTATAACAGGCTATTTTCCGCAGGTCCACGTCGATTCGCGTATTTTGCGTGGGGGTGGGATCAAAACTTCTTGAGCTACCTCAGCTCCTCGAGAAATGCTAGCTATCCCTAATTGCCTTTTAAGTGGCTTATCCTACAGCAGGTGGCTACAAGCAGCTCGTATTGACTGGGTCAGCGAGATGTAGTAGGAGTAGGAGCTGTTCTTTCTTACCGAGTGTTGGCTCAGAAGGCCTTTAAGCATTTACCATCAGCCAATAGGTGAAATACTTGTAAAAACCTTTAGCCTTTTTTAATAAACAAAAAGTCATTGAACAAAAAAGATATATTTACCCCTTCACCACCCTAGCTCCAAGATTAAGGTATCTTCACACGGAAATCAAATTAGGCTAGCGGCTTAATCGATCATAGTTCATACGGTATCATGTCGCAGCTAATGCCACATAATTCTAACGCTATAAAGTAACAAATTTGCAGCGCCACGTGCCACGTGCCACGTCATCAGGCCCCTTTGTTGTACGGGGGTGAGCAGTGGAACGAACGAATATTTTACAGAATTTAACATAATATTTGACGACCCAATTGACGCAGGAAGCAATTGATGCTTGACGTCGCGGGTTCAATTTGAAGAAATTCCAGTTTGAATAAGTGCAGGAGTATTTGTAAATGTTTTAAATATTTAGTTTCTTTTTTAATGAAAAAGGCATGCGATTGACCACGAGACTACGACCCATGAAGCAGATATTATTATCTGCTTCATTCCACGAACCGACCTGATGATAAGGGTGGTGTTGTTATCTAATATAATCTGAAAAGCTATGTAACTAAGTCAAAATCTTAGTAAGTTTTTGGAATTATATAATTAGGTGTTCAGGGTTCACAAGATCTTTAAAAACTTGTCAATTATGGTGTACAAAAATTTGAAATCTGTCAAGAGTTATAGACTTGTTATAGACGATCAAGGTTTGTAGCCAAATTGTGACTTACGTCTACTTCTAGTTGGACAGGATTATATATACTTTTTTATAATTGATTTTGTCTATAGTCTTGCTTAGTCCCTCCTTCTTACAAACTATATTTTGATCAAGGAAAGGTCTTGCTCGGTCATCGAACTCAACAATATTCAAAATATCTTTAAAAATGTACACTCTATACAAATCAATAGCAACTGATCGAAAGTGTTTTGATTCGCACCCTATACAGGGCGTTCTGGTAATTGTCAAATTATCCCGCAGATCAAAGACGCCGATTTGTCGCATTTTGATAATGTGATAAGTTTCGCGCGCGATTTCGTTCGGGTGGGGTGGGACTGGCAGCGGAACTGCCTTATGCACCTTTGAATAAGACGTAGGAGCTATTTCCTTTCCTATTTCCGTAGGAGGAATTCCAGACTGAGATATTTGACAATGAATGATAATGAAGTAGTACCGAAGTACTGTGATGCCTGGGTCTCTAAGAGGACCCAGAGGATCACCTCGCTTTCTGTAACAAGCGAGAATTAGTGAGCGCCATTCTAGCTGCGCTCAACGTTTTATTAATGAATAGAAGTAGTCCATCGAAGACTAAATACAAAAATCACACACGAATAGAATTATATTTTAAAACGTCTTTCACTTCCTCATTGCACTATGATTTGGTGCAAGCAGGTTCGTAGCCCATGATGAGGTATATCATTCGGCTATTTTACGAAGAATTTAATCAGAATTGACATTTCTCCCCGTGTGAGACGGTAAGATAAAGTCTTGAAGATGGAAGCTTTGTGGATATGGGCTCCGATCACCACTACGATGGCTTAAAATTCGAGCAGTACCTTACGAACCACTTACTATCGAAGTATCATCTACATAAATTCTCGTAATCCTTTAAAAAGGGTACTGAAATTGATTTTAATGTTGCCGTTTAGTGATGAATAAAATTCTCCTCAAACCGCTATAACGGGCACCATACAAAGCGTGGTGTTGACTCTAGTCCCCTCGTTGTGACTAGGGGAGCAACATTCAAGAAGGGTAATTTGTTTTGTTCTTCGCTAACGGAGCTAACGGATTACTATTAGTAACTCTATACTGCAATGTGATTGTGTATACTTAAAAGTTTTTGATTTTAAAATAGTTATGATGTAAAGGAGGCAGCTGTGGTGGACTGGGTGCGGAAAACTCAGTGTGTTCAGTTCAGCCATGACGTATGTGCAGTGAAATAACATGCTTTTGGGGAATGTTTTTTCTCTTTTCAGCAATAGCACTAGGGAGTAGTAACTCTGGTATTGTAGATGTTGTCTATTTAAATTTACGATTCAAAAAACTTATCTATAAAGACGTTTTTGACTTTGATTTTGAATTTTGCAGGTTTGGATATAAAAGGAATTGTTAAAGTTAAACATTCAACTAATTTAGTTTTATGACTACCTCATTAAGTAATAGCTTCATAATATTTATTAAGTTTGCTTTTAAATTAAAGATGATGCTAAGAGTCAAGACTAACATAAAGATATTGTCAAGCTTTCAATGTAGGCTTCTAACAAGGAGCGATTCTCTATCTATGCAAATATAAGCAGTGTCCTTTGTATATTATGTCAATATAAGTAGACCCACTAGCATAGACTAGAATATATTTAAATATAATTTATACATTAATTATTCTGCATGGCTCGTTCATATCATTATCGAATTCCTCGAAACTTTAATGCCATTGTAAAACAAAAATAAACACTCGCTATCATTATCGGCTAAAAACCGCCACTCAAGAACATTTCTGATGGCTGTCAGCGCCGCTAACTGGACAAAATAAAAATTAAAAAAAGAATTTAAAAAATGAAATAATAATCGTGAGGCGTCCGGTAGCGCTGGCGACGCCATTGTCCGGCCGTCACCGGTGACTTTACAAAATACTAACGACCCGAAATGTTTTTAGAAAACAATTTAAGAAGCTTCCGTTTAAAAGTTGGTTTATTTATCCTATTGTGCGTAAGCGGATCGTTTCGTATCGTAATTGTTGACTGACAGACGTTGGTAGCTGTGGGAAGCTAAGAACTGTTTTTTTCTTGAATCAAATAAACATTAATAATATTTCAATATGGCGGCCACGGGTGTAATTATTGTGGTCTGTTATTGGAACGGCAACTGACGTGTGAAACGGAATTTAGAACTGTTCCTAATGAAAATATGTATTAATTTAGTTTTGGTATTGATATTTATTTTGCTTGTGTAACTGACCGGACAAAGAGACCGGTGTGCACTGACTGGAAACTTATCCAGAAGGATACATTTTTCTGGACAAGAAGCCAGGAACAATTATCAATATTGAATATTTAACGCTGTGCCTGCAAATGTCAACAAATTAAATTAGAGACTTTTGGAATGGAGAATAAAAAAATTAAATCTAATGTAACTGAAAGCGGAAATCTTTCTGAAGTTTTATTTGTCAGCATTTTTCATCTAGGTATATGACTTAAGTTTTCTTTCAGCTTTACTGCAGTTTATGTAAACTCTAGACAACCTTTTGACTCCCGCGTGGTCCGCCGGCGCGGCGTTCAGTAACAATGATTTCCTTTTGTGTCTCATTTTTCGGTGTTTCAAAGTGTTCAACAATGATTGAACTATAGTTTTCCATCATCATCATCTTCCTTCCCTTGCCTTAATTCTATTTAGGGTCAGCGCAATAACTTTTCTTCTTCCATTCATCTCCTTAAGGATTCATCTCCATCTTTAATTCCAATAGTTTTCCATCACTATAAGCTTTATAATGTATTTTTCTTACAGTATTTGTAATAGTATAGTATAGTATAGTATTTGTAAGTTCAATAATTATTATATGTATTGGGTAGATATAGGTACCTATCTACTAACTGAATGGAAATCAGATGATATGGGCTTCATTAAGCAATCTCCTAGTGGGTCGTTTGTTTGTTAGTTTGGAGCTTAATATCTTGAGAAACATGTGAAATATCAGGAATATCTGCAGATATTTGGCCTTCCTCGCTAACCAGTGAGGGGATACGATGAAGTATTTTTCCCACCACAGTAATAACATACCTATTAGGGTCCACGGCGTATCCTGTACGAATTGGCGTCATCCGTGCCGCAATGAGGATGCTGCGATCTCGACGATTGGCTAGCTGGCCGGATGTTCGCTCGCCCACTCCTGCGCACCTCCCTACTGCGTGTCAATCTTTATTACTGCAGTTTATGTTTTTGTATCATGTATTTACTTATGTAGGTAGGTATAATATCGTATTAATTACTTGGGAAACTGGTTTTTTTTAAGTAGGTGGAAAAATCGGGTAAGTACCAAGGCACTTATAATGTTCTCTTTCGGCGCAGGCACGGGCGCTCCGGACGGCTCGGCGCGGCCTCGAGCTATAGAAATAAAGAACTTAAACCGCTAAGTTTCCTATGCGTTCTTATTATTTAATGGAGTAAAATATGCACATAGATTTTACCAAAATAAAATGTTGTACCCATAGAGTATTCAAGAAAATATAGAGTGATAACGTCAACCACATTGCCTTGTGCGGAGCGAAAGCAGGTCTCACCATACAAATGTTAAAATGTCATTTTTTCAAATTAAGTTTTCTAGACGTTTTTCAAAATTTAACTCAGCAGTTAACCATGATATAAGCTAAAATGTAACTTTTTCGCTCGTGGAGCCTAGTTAAACCGCAGTCGATCGAGGTATGATCGCAAACGGACCTCGTGTCGCGGCCGCGTTGTTCATACCCGTGCTCACGGTTCATACTTCTGTAGGATTGCTCTATTCTATATATACTCTAAGGTTGTACCTTTGTACCTTTTGTGATGTTTCGTTCAAATCGCATTGATCACGACAAACTCTTAAATTGTCCATAGATCACGACAAATCCTTAACTTGACCATAATAAATCACGACAAATCCTTAACTTGACCATAGATCACGACAAATTCTTATTGATTTTCTAAGTTTGGTAGAGACTGCAATATTTGTATGTAGGTATTCTTTTTATTAGAATACCGCAGAGCACTTTGACTCCTTTCTTTCAAATAGCTCTAAGGAAAGAGAAGGAAGTCACTGAAATACATCCATGAAAAAGGTACCTATGTTATCTATGATAGCTAGCAAGTTCAGAGTCTACAAGAAAAGATTTAGGTACTTCAAGTGTCCTGAAAGCAAATGATTAATAAATATTATCATATAGGTAAACTTACAAAACTGAGCATTTGATTGAAATAACAATACTCAATGTAATCCAATCAGCTCTACAATAAAATATGACAAAAAAAATGTTTACTTTTTTAACAAGCTCGAGTCTTTATTTGAAAAAAGAAAACAATTTAAAGCTGACAGAAGCTCACTGAGCAGCGAAACGTATTCAAATATCGAAAATTGTTGACAAATTAAGTTCCCTACGACTCCCTTACCACTTGAGAACGACTCGACGAAATTTTAAACTGTCTAACAAACTTAATTAAATATTTACAAAATTGTAAAACAACCTTTAGCTAGATACATTAAAGTCCATATTTCAATGATTATTTCTTTTCGATGTACTCTACGTAAGCCGGTAAAGTTATACGAAGGGACGGTATAGAGCCGTTCGTTTTACTAGTTACTCAATTAGGCCTTTTGTATTTGTTTATCTGAGTTTGTATAGCGTCAGAAAAGGACAGTAATAGAATTTGATGTGTATTGGAAGGAGACGAGCGATGTAAAGTAATTTGAGACAGTTCTTTTCACTGGCGCGGTAATACGTTCCTATTTTGAATTGCAACACGAACTGGCGGGAAATGCATTCAAATTGTATTCTGTTTTTACTTTTTCTAATTTGTGTAATGGCTGCCAGGCTACGGATTTTCTTTGATACATTCTTTTCTCGAAGTTCTTTTACCGATACGGTCGTGTTGTGTTAATGTAATTCCATTTCATGAAGTAAGCAATATTTTCATGAATAGGTAGGTACCTAATGTTTTGAGAAGATTTAAGAAGGAAAGTCAACATTCCTATTTAACCTCCTGAAATCATTATTATCATTTGATCTTTTCGTCAGTACTTTGTTTCAGTGAAGCAGACCCAATATTAAAATAATGATTGTATGTTTGTAAGGAACATTAAAATTAATGGAAAACCCAATTTCGGTAGAATATTTCCAAAAATCAAAATTTTAGAATAAAAAAGATAAACATAATATACAAACAATAAAATACAACCCTTACGTATGGTAAAAATACGTGCAACCCTCCCGCAGGTCACTGATTGAGCAAATATCGTAATGCAAGTACCTACGATCACGACCGATGGTGCATAAAACATCTCGTGAATCGTGATAGACCCTTTTTAACCGACTTCAAACAAGGAGAAGGTTCTCAATTCGATTGTATGTTATTTTTTTTTGTATCAAATGAAAATCATCTGGCTAGATGATAAACATTTGAATAATTTGTTTGAACTTAATACAAATTAACCGATATCCTATACCGTAACTGTTTCGTTGGA
Organism: Protodeltote pygarga; assembly: GCA_936450705.2. Classification (NCBI taxonomy): domain Eukaryota; kingdom Metazoa; phylum Arthropoda; class Insecta; order Lepidoptera; family Noctuidae; genus Protodeltote; species Protodeltote pygarga. Next base: position 1,470,027 of record OW388257.2, on the reverse strand, counting down.
GTCCAGGAAAATAGATGAAATACCTAATTTTTGATATTATTTATATATTAGGACAGACCAAATAGTTCGCTGAACTGAATTTGTCTGAGTTCGTCGGGGCAGATAAGTCATGTAATGGCGACCGACTGGAAGTCGCTCCGTGAGCGGACAGAGGGACACATGATTTGGCCAGGGGAATCCGCTGGATGCCGGCAGCTCAAGGACAGCTTTCTTTGAAGATCTCTGCTTACCTATAAGAGATTGTAACACTAGACTTATTTTTAAGAAAGATCTATTGTACCTAATTGTATAAGTGTTAACAGTTGTTGGTGAGCCAATAAATAAATAAAAGATCGATGGTGAGACCTTTTGTATGAAGAAGAGTATGTCAAAACATTTCTTCGTACTTAAGGAATTTAAAAAAAAATCATCTATATACTATCTTATCTATCTTGAAGAGTATCTACTTCAAGATTCCAATTCCATAAGCATTTTTGCAAATGCCAAAATGATACAGGGCTGCGTATTAGCACCGTTACAACGACAGTTTCTTTATAAACTTTGGAACTTTTTATTTAATAACTAAACTAGTCTTTTTCTTCTTATCGTATGGTTGATGAACAACCTGGTGCCAGAGTTTAAATCGCCCCGTAGGCCTCTGACATGGCTTTACACACCATTGAAAAATCTCAAAACTAGTACAATACGTACAAGTCAACCTAATATTCCCACGTGAAAGTGTGAAACTAAGTAAGTAGTACACAAATAGAAACAACAAAATACGTAGTAAAATGTTGACTTTTTCCAATTGCCTCTCAAAATCGAGTGGTGTTTGCAAAATACAGCTAAATTGTGTAGAAAAGCCAACCCTTTGTCTTTGAGGGTCGTTTTGTACCCCTTACGAACACTTGATTAGTGAAGGGTTGCTTTGCGGTTATGTTGCCAGGATGGGAACTTTATGGACTGATTGTTAAATTTTGACTTTGTTGCATTTAAGGGTTAAGAACTTGATTTTTTTAGTGTAAGGCAATTGAGCGATTCTTAAAGAGTTTATAATTTGACTTTATTTTGTATTGTTTTTATGACTTTTAGCGATTTGAAATAAATTATTTGTTTCGATATTGCCGTGAGAGAAATTGTATAAATGGCAGCATCTTAACTTTGTATAACTTCTCACAGAAACTATTCTTAATAATTTCATGTTTTGTTCGAGGGTTAGAATTGGTTAGCTTGTTGTTTTGTATTGTTTATTGTGGCGTTGTTTTGCTGTAACGGAAATAGACATGTAGGTATTGAGTGCAGTTCTAGGACTGAGAACTTAGTAAGTAGACATTTTAAAAATGGATTCTTTGAACTGTCAATATTGGCAGACACTATAAAAAAAAACTGATCAATGTTAACAGCCAAAAGAAAAAATACTGGCCGAAAAAAAGCAATAAAGTTCTGTAATTTATTTTTTATACAAAATGTCTCTTCTGAATTCAAAAACTATATTTTTCAATTCTGTTCTGTTTTTGGTGAGAGCGACACAGTGAGTAATGAACGATGGCCTCGTTAACTGTTTCAAGTGCACTCCAATCATTCTCCAATACAACCCACTTCATTTAAAGATGGACACGTGTCTGCCAAAGTCTTGCATAACTTCGTTTGAAATTTTGAACATTTCTGATTTTGTGCTGAATTGGATTTGACGAATTTCGAACGTAGTGTTTACAATGACAAAATAATTCTTTAAGACGTGGATATTCGCTAATCTGCTATTTCTCTCGCACATTGAAAATATGAAATTGATGAATACCTAGTTATAAAAAAATCATGATTTTTTTTATTTTTATAACTAACCTACCCCTGATTTTTCCTAACTATAGCGCTCTATTAATAAGCCTCTGCTGTCCGTCTGTCTGTCCTAGGGTTGTATTTTTTAAACTGTCATTATGTTCAGATCTATATTCTTGAAATCACAGAGTTTGTCAAGCACTATAAAGGCCGCTATAACAACCAATTATAAAAATGAAATAAAGTTTTAAAAAAATAAAGGGACTATTTTCTTATACAAGAAACGGGGTTTTCTGCTTTTATGTAGGTACGTGTGATCAGTTTTTCTTTCAATATCCCATAAAATACCTATCTAAGTAGATGACGGAAATCAAGGCACAGGAACTATACCTAAAGTTTATTTTTTAATAAGGGCAAATTTCTTAATTTAGGTAGATATCTATGGTAAGTATGGCGTTGCAAAAATAGCCAACTCTCTTTCATTCTGTAGTGGACATAATGAAAGTTGGAAAGATAAAAACATTCCCATACACGGTTTGTACGCAACTATAGATAGATATCAAGAGGTTTGTTCCCATGGTTAGGCAACGACTTGACTTTTGACACCGACACTTTTACTAACATAGTCTTTCACTTTTAAATTTAGACACATTCGACAGAATGATGGCCGATGTGGATGGAATTGTTTGAAATTAAAATCATTGTAGACTCTCATTGTTATAATAAGCTAAAATACATTCAACCACTAACTGGACTACTAGTTCAATATTATTAAACTTAGCGAGCAGAAGGAACAAAACTGAAAATCATTTGTTTAAAATTATTGAAATCAAAGTCAACAAAATCCAATTACAAAGAAATTCAAAGAGAGACAAAGATAAAGCTACCGAACAGAACCGATGCGGCGAAGCAATAAACATAGTTAGGCTAGAATTGTTCGTCAAAAATAGGAATAATTTTAATTGCAACGTTGATAGAAGCGCATTATCGCGTTAATCACGCTCTCTGCTCGCTCCCCGCTGTTGTCGTTCAACTTAATGCTCCTCTGATTTTTATGACAATTATTCGTCTTTGTTCTGTATTGTTGAGAACTGTGTTTATTTTTGCCGTTTATTGTCTGAAAGTACAGCTAGTCCATGCTCCAAAAATTGTAGCAATTTGGTTACCTTTGTTTTAAGTTTTCCTTAAATTTTAATGTAGAGCTACAAACAAACAACATTTTTAAATTTATTTATCATTGCGTTTTAAATTTTCATACAAGGGTCAAAAGTAACTTCTACTTAATACTTTTAAAATTAATGCTAATAATGTCCAGACTGAATTTTGGTCACAGCGTCCAATCTCAACGGGTGTTTGCGCGTAAACTGTGCATTATAATATCTCATAGTCCGATAGGACGAAAATGCGACACGATCGGAGAAAGATCAGGCGAAGGACCAATAGCTTTACGTGCTTTCCTAGGCACGGAGAGTGATAATTCATTAATAATACGAATAACTTACGAAAAGTAAGAGGCCTTGGGTTCGAACGTGAGACCTCTGACTTGTTAGTCAACGGTCATGCTAGACTATAACGGCCCAAAAATAAAAGTTATACATTTTTTTAAATTACATAGATCAGATACTAAAAAAATAATTCTAAGACCCCTAAAATAAATAATTCAATACAAATAGTATACAAAATATTCACAGTGAATGTAATAGACTGACAATCTCGGGCGTATCATCTCTACACACAAATCGAATCAGGCGCAATCCCAGAGACATATTGTTCAGGGTACAGATCCAATCTGCGGATTTGTTGACATCACCCGGAGCCCGGGGGCGCGGGGTAATGCTAACGAAATAATTTCGATATAGATTTACATCAAGATCAACAATAGGATGTTGTCAGTATTCCAAACTTGATACGAAAATCAAAACTCTATAAATTGAAATTGAGAATTATGCTTTTAAAGAACTTAATGTAGTTTTAAATGAGCTTTCAAAAGGATTTTAGACCAAATTATAAGCAGCAGTTGTTAGGAGACATTTTAAAAGTATCAGACATTATCATAAAATAGCTACTTAAATACTATTTATCTGAAAATTTAGGTATACTCGAATTTGTTATTTAAGCTAGAAAATCGACCTAAACCCACAAAATAGATTTAGGGATATTACAGAACGCATTTTTTTATATTGTTTATATCAATTGCGAAGGAATACTTTATATGATAGGTATACCATTAATATAAGTATACGTATATGCAAAGAAATAAGAGTCCATAAAGCACTCAGGATTGAAAGAAATCCAAAACCTCGTTAGTACTTTCAAATTCAGGAGAATCTCCGGCATTTGGGATTTGATACATTACTTATTCATTGCGTCTGCTAAACGGGGCATGAAACATTGGTTTATTATCTCATTCAGACATCACGGTTGGTAATTGTGTGGGGATTACGGTGTCAGGTTACTGAGGGTCTGCAGACAGCCGGATAGAAATGGGAAACGGTTAATAGAAATTGAGTTTAAAGATTTTGAGAAACTGGACGGGAACTTGGTACTTATTGTTGTTGTTTAATATTATGTTACGCTTTGTATCTATAATTTATTATCATGGTGGTCATTATACCTAATTTAGCTTTAGGTTGTACGTTATGAATATAATTTACCAATATAATAATTATATTCTAGTTAATTACTGCTTGTGTCTTGTCAGCAATATTTTAGGTTTAAAAGTATTCTACATATTACTCAAGTAAAGTAAAGTAGGTATATGCCTACTTTTCAATTAAAGATAGGTATCTCTAATAGAAAAGTAGACATATATCTTTCTATTATATTTTAGAATTGATTCCATAGTTTCAGAGATGCCCTTTTTATACAAACAAATGAACTATTTTTTTTACCTCTTTGTAAAATTAGAGTAGATGTAGACTTATTGGAATTATGAATATTCAAGCACATGAAAAAATTCAGTATATTTTTGAATCAAACGGTAAATAATCGATCACAATATTTATTGCATTGCTTTGTTCTACTTACTTTATTTTGTTGTTTACTTTTACATCTTAAAAATCAATAGTTTTTACATCATTACATCACTTATGTCCGCACATTTATAGATATTACGTCACGTTCCATTGAATTAATGATAAGCAATTGTGGTCAGTCAAGATGTCTGTTGCATAAGAACTGTTAAGGTAATGATAGCTTTAGACCCACCGCAGTGAAGGACTGATGATCTTGTAGTGGCGGGGTATTGCCAGTCAATGGTCTTATACCGTATCACAGACACTTCAGATGGTAAGGTAGATTAGGCAGAGTATTCAGGGCTTCAACAATGTCTTCAACTCAATAATTGCATAACATATCGTCGATTTCAATCATCTATATTCCATCAGCGAATCCATTTTGAATTTTATGAAAAAAGACGTTTACCGTACCCGTGGTTCTAATTCAACCCAATCGCAGTCTACCTATCGGGTCCAATTGTGAACATAAACCATCCAGGGACCCATACAAAAAAATACATCAAAATCTGTCCAGCCGCTTTGAACTGATGCGCGGACAAATATTTGTGGGAATTGATTTTTATTTATATAATATAAGGCCTTTACGTCTATTGCAGACGATTTATTGCGTAATGTCTGCAAGACCCTAAACCGACTAGCATGTATGAAGAACGTGATGAGAGTGAATGAGGCTAAAGAGGAATGCAAGGATCGTAGCAAGTAGAAATCCGTTGAATCTGCCTACCCCTCTCGGAAACAGGCGTGAGTCTATGTATATGTATGTCTGCAAGATAGCGTTTTTGGTGGCTAAACAAACCGATGCGAGAGCGACATAACCTACCACTGGCTTGACAAAAGAAATTAGTCGTGGTTGGTGCCGACCCACATCGATGTCTGCCTGTCATTACAAAGATGTGTTTTAAAGTTTTAAATTAAGTATTCAAATAAATAACTGTTTTTTTTGTTACATGGTTGATTACTGGAAGACATAAAAAAAAAGTTTCTACAAAGTGCAACGTACCCATACTTCCATCTTACCTTTCCACAAATTTTATATCCATCTTTTCATTGTTACTACATTTTACACAATCCACCATACTGTAGCGAACACACTCTATTCCCCGCCGTAGCCCGGGGCTGTCTTCAATATCTGTGGCCGGCGGACCGAGCTCATCTTATTATAGCAGTACGTCCTGACAATACTTTGTTATACTTATATTACGCTATTGTACTCTTTGAGGCACTAACCTCGTTGATGTTTTGATTTTTGTCGAATTGCTATTTAGGTTTTACTGAAAACTTTAGTGTTTTGTTTTTGTGAGAGCAAAAATAGCTTTAGGTCTATTTGTGTTGTAAAAAAAAATAGGGACACAGGGGATTTTAATTTCAATCATGATTCGAAAGAAACGTGTCTATTTATCGTAAAAACTCGTAAACATATAGCACTGATAGCCTAGTGGTATGACCGTCGACTGACAAGTCAGAGGTCTCGAGTTCGATCCCAAGGCGCGCAAGTTATGTGCGTATTATAAATTAATTATCAGTTGCTAAAACGGTGAAGGAAAACATCGTGATGAAACCAGCACACCTGAGAGATTTTTCAATAGGTGTATAAAGCCATGTCAGAGGCCTACGGGCGGTTTCAACTCTGACACCAGGTTGTATCAACCACACGATAAGAAGAAGATCATAAAAACTTTATTTTGATTTTGAAACTTACTTTCGTATTTGTAATATTAGTCAAGAATAGGATTATGATAGTTAGAAAGGTATTATAAGATTAGGTATAGAAGGAAGGAAAAATTATGGAAGATGAGGAAATAGACCAAGACAAAGATATGTAGGACAGATCAAATTATAAGTGAATGACGCGACGTATAAGATCAAGGAATTGGCTCTTGATTTGGAGAGCTGGAAGAAACTGCAACGACAAGAAGCGTAGTTTTTAAATTGATGATGAATAGAAAATTAAATTATCAATTTGATTTTCCAGGTCATTTTTGAAGCCTGTAGAGTCCTTTGTATTATTCTCTTTTTCATCTCTCTTGACTTTATGCTTTCTCGATTTTTCATTACTCACTCCAATATTTTAATCTACGGTCGACCGTCAGACCGTCTCGAACTCTCGACATTACTTTGATTTACTCATTGTACTCTTGGTGGCACTTGAATTTGACGTAGGTATACATATAAGTTAAAAAAAGAAAAACAACACAGATGTAGGTGTACTCATCAGCAATTTAAACAGCTCATCAACAAGCCCAAAACTAAACCTTACCCCAAACAATACGCAACTAAACCGTTCAGAATTAACAACATTATTTTCTGCCGAAATTACCTCAAGTCTCATGTAAACGAAGACTCCCTTTGTGAGCTAGAAACGTTTAAATTTCACTTAGACTATCAACCATCACGCTGATGCCCCAGGGCACCAATTAGACGCACAAAGTAACCCTGTGTCGCCTCCTTCCTGAAACGGAACATAGCTAATATGATTTCGACTGAGACCGCTACTAGAGTACAGTTAGAGTAGAGTCAGCCATGTTTCGAAAATGGTTTTACAAAAATTTTAAAGTAAGTTATACTTTACTTAGCTGTTATCTGTTGTTGAACTGCAGAAAACTCGCTCAGAAATAGATTTTAGAGGATACCAGATTCAATACTAGCTCCAGTATCGATTGGTGGAGGAAGGTTTCTTTAATGCTATATCCTATTGAAATAATTGTGCTGTCAGTGGTGCTGACTATACCCACAAATTGTTACAGAAATTACGTGGAGTACCGTTGATGTTTAAAGAGTATTACGTAGCTTTATGAAAATAAGCGGGTTCTAAGGATAATAATTTTTGGTTCATTTTGAGATAATTAAAAGCAAGATGGTGTTTTGAAATGTGGTTATTACAGGCTGACAAGTTTATGTAATTAATAAGTTGTCGTTATAAAATACAGAAAAGAGGTTACATTGGTTTTATAAATATGGATTAATGATGTAATTTGAGCAGAGCTTACTCACGCCATTTATACTGTAGAGTTTAAATAGCTAATAAAAATGTCTGAGTCTATAATACGAACATGTAATAAATATACTGTTATTTATGATTATTTTAAATAATAACTCAATTAAAGATATCACACATAAAATTAAAAATATTGAAATGAATGTAAAATAATGCAACGTTTTGCGGTGCACGTTAATTATTACAATTTAAACTTAATGCCATCGTTGTAGAGTATCAGTTTATTATAAGACGTGTAGCTTCAGTTTAAAAAAAATAAAGTGCAGTTATTTACTGCGGGGTAAAATGACAATTATTGTAAAACAAACGATCGTTTAATCGCATATAAACAAGATATTTATATTATTTATGTATATCGCTCACAATGTTACGTGCGATGCGGTAATATATCACCGCGATGTATCGCGTTTGGTACACCTCCGCAGCACTCCGTAAATATTTAACGCGCTGTTGACTATTCTGCATTTAGGGGCCAGTTGAAGTTTGGTCAGTATGGAGACTGGAATTTTGCCCGATTAATGGCAATAGGCTCGCCCCCTATTGCATGGGACTTATAACGTAGCCGGCGAAAAATAAATACAGGCGTGAGTCTATGTTATAATTATTATGTTTATTTAAATCAACTGTCAACAAAGCTGTCGTGAATTTATTAAACTTATTTTTATCCTATGTTTTGAATGCTTTGCAGCTTTTGTGGTAGCAGGGACTATCTCTTTTTTATAAGTATAATGTACTCATGCATAAATACATAAAATATATAGAAATTCAGACTGTCTGTAGTAATTTGATTCGACTTAACGTTTTAAACTGGGTTAGGTTTGTTGTCGAAGGATGAGACCCTTTTGTGGTTTTTGGAGAGGAAGACATATTTATGATGTTTTTCTTTATACTTGTAAGGTTGTAATCAAGCACATCTATGGCCCGCCTGATGATAAGCGCTTGCAGGGGCCAGGGGTATTACTGGCGCGTTGCCGACCTTGTTATTGCCAGGATTATGGAAGGGGAGAGAAATTTATACTGCCTTGAGAGGTGTGAGAAGTAAGAATGATGTTATTTGTGGCTGTTGTTCTGTGAGACGGTGGTCATACTTTACCACATTTAAAAACAATGGATGTTAGCAAGACGTTGTGAATAAATTACGAAACGAAAAAACATCCAAGTACTTAATTCTTTAAAGTTATTATCTACCAGCAATCTATTACTTAAAAACCAACCATTATTTTTCTCTTACTTAAAATAAATATGAACCTACATAAATCGCCTATGAATCATCTAGTTAATTTAATTATCCTTACTTGTAAGGCAATGCCAATTATTACACGATTATTTCTCTTAGTAGCCGTACGGAACCATTAATAGCAAGGTATTTTGCTTGACAGAATATTTTGTACATCTGCTATAATAAGCTGTGAAATGAGTTTTTAAAATTGCATTCTTAACAAGACAGTTTGAAACCTATTAGCTTTACTTTTAAATTGGTTAAATACCAGTATTATTTTCTTTGAGCACACAATTGTAATGAGGTTGGTATGCACTTTAGCTTTTAAATAATAAACTCCTAACTATGGTTGATGTATGTACAGTTACTTACAGCCGGCGTTGCTCCAGTATATAAAAGAAGATAAACTGTTACTGACTCCTTTTTTGACACTAGACTAAGTACCTACAGTGTTATAACTGAAAAGTTTATCTAATGGTCAGTGTAATAAAATATGCCAAACATACCTGTCATGTAAATTTTACGTAAATATTAATTAATATTGTAAGTAAATACGAAATCGTTTTTTTTAAATAAGAAGCTCGATGAACGATTGGTCGCCAAAAATTGAACAATCGACCAACTAAATAAAAAATTGAAAAAGCGTAGGTAATAAATAAAAAGGAAAAATATATAATAAGTGAATTAATATTTTGGGGTTGACTGTTTCTTATTTTAGAAACTTTTATTATAAAGATCATTTACCTATTAGGGTGTGTGGACACCCACAAAATTGTTGCACAATTTATTGCACAATTTTATTTTATACTGTTAAAAATATTGTGCAACCTTCAATACTATCTCTAGTGCAATAATATTTTGACAGTACAAAACAAATTTGTGCAGTAATTTTGTAAGTGTGTGCGGCGCCTAGGCATCCTTGGTTCACAGAACTCCCGTGTCCTCGACGTAATACTTAATAAGAACAAGCAGGTGACTCTTTATCAAGCTTACGTATTAAAATACTAAAATAATTACATTATTATTTTATGTTCTTTTTGATATGTAAACACTCATTGATATTACGCCTGGTACTAGACCTACAAGACAAGAGCAAAGCTCTTAAATAAAAAAAAAAAAAAAAAAAACCTACATGACCTACATGATTACAAATTAGTAGCAACAAACACACGAACATAAAACCGCTGCTCCTTATCAAACAAAAAAATATAATTACAACCAATCGCAATAAGGAAATTATAATTACACAAACAAATAAAACAAACAATAATATAATTATAACAAACATTAATTAGAAAAACATCTATGACTAAGACATTATCGCGCGAATAAAGGTCAATATTGTTAACCCGAAAAAAAACGCGTGACAAATTGACGCGTCGTGTCGTTTTACGACAATTGATCGCAATCTTCGGCCGGATACCGATCAATTAGTGTTTAAAGCGTAGTACACATGCGATTGTTGGGATGTTATGGTGTCAGATGGATCGTTCGTCATGGGACATCTTTATTGCTCCCTGAGAGCCTGTAGAGGATTTAGATTTTTGTTTAGATTAGCTTTATCGCTTCAGTATACATTGTAAAGAGAGAAAGTAGAGTTGTAGGATTTGAAACAAAAAGTTTGTTTGTACCTACGTATCACCTGCTCCGTGCCTCAGAAAGCACGTTAAACCGTTGACCCCGGCTGTCATGAAGATCTTTGACAGTCTTTGGAGGGAGTCAGACAACTGATCTAACTTGAGAATATCGTATCCCTTTGCGTTGCGGATTTCAGATAGGCAGTTGCTTCGAAGAAAACTGATATTCAGCTGCGCCTGGTTGGATTAGAAGTCGACCCCAACAAAGTTATGAAATAATAAGGCCCCTTCTAGCCTTGATGGTTTAGAGAGTCAGTTCCTTTAGCAAATCTTATTCCTATCCTAATTAGCAAATCCTATTCCTATCCTAATTAGCAAATCCTATTCCTATCCTAATTAGCAAATCCTATTCCTATCCTAATTAGCAAATCCTATTCTTATCCTAAGCTTAGAATCCTTAGGGTTTCGTGGGGCAGTTGCTACGTAGAAAACTGTTAGTAGTGTTAGCTGCAGTAGTTAAATAAGAAGCCCATCCTAACAAATTTGAAAATAATAAGGCTAGAAGAGCCTATATTTAACCCTATTGCATGCTGAGGTAGGAAACTTTATGTTTCTAGTTCTAACTAATTAGTCTTAAGTGTTATCAAATAGAGCCACAACTACGACATATCTTGACAGTTTTCTTTGACAAGGCTATAAATTCTCTGTCCATGCCCATCGCTAATTCAATAACGACCTAATAACTTTGATATTCACAGCATGCTATGAAACGCAGATGTAACCTCCATATTTTTGATTCATTGCTATTATTAAGAACATAGTAGGCATTTGTAGGTAAGTGAATAAGTTTTTTATATCATAATATCATGTGTTTGTTATATCATGAGGTTGCGTGTGGGATTATCATGTAGTTTAATTCTTTATGATACAGTATTGCATTAACTTGTTTGAATTTAGTTTCGCCATTAGCTTCTGGACACGTGTCTTGCTAAACCTTGTTTGGAAAATGGTATATAGAAAGCTCCTACTTGTCTTTAAGGAGTACAACATAAAATATATGAGTTACATAATTGGAATAGTTCCATCTTGGGTATTTTACATAGGTACTGTTTATTTGCCACAACGATATTTTAGTAATAATACAATATTCGCGGCATTGAGCTGACCTATTTATTTACATGGTCTATCTGTTATGCGAAAAAAATATGCCAGATATATTATCACAATTGAATTAGTAACCAATTATGCGAATCAATGCAATACCAAATTCGGATTAATTATTTGGAAGTTTAGGATATAATTATTTTCTTATAATCTTCCAAACTTAACTTGTAGGTATGTTATTATGCTATATCCAAAGACTCTATATATTCAGCAGATAACTGTTTTGCTCGTTTAATTAAAGCATTTCATTATGTGTAACTTTTTTTTAAATCAGCAGTCGATAGTTCTTAGGATTCTTCTCCGCTTTTCTCTCAAGCAATATTTGTATTGTCATTTGATTTATTAGACTTGGGCATATAAAATCTATGGCTTGCTAATTGATAGATGGTAATTCGTCTAAAGTGATTGTCTATTGTTTTGTTATTCTCTGTCCATTTGAGTATTACATCTGTCTATTTATAACTTAGTTACTATGGAATTGAGAGTTGCTTTTCTGATGTTAACGCCCAAGTGGGAAAGCATGTAATGTACTTTGTGATTTTACTGAATCCAAACCATAGAATGTAACTAACTATTTATATACACGTAGAAATAAACTAATTAAAAAGATAAACTTAATCTAAAAGACCGCTACCGTAGGCAAGTTTCCCAAAATGCTTCCCTTCCAAATAAAAAAGTTTCCTTCCAATTTTAAACATTAAAAAATCGAATCGCCTCCTATATTAAATCGATATCCTACTTTATTACAATTTCTCCTTCGCCAGTGAGCACGTAACTTAACAAACAGATGCCTGACATCTGCCTGCATCCTAATACACTCCACAATAGTAGAACAATGACTACAACGGCCATTATGCTAATGTCTAAAGAATTATTGTTATGCTATCGCCGTTCCCTTCTACGTACGTAATTAGGCAGGCCACAAGTAATAATTCATCTTTGCTTATAAGTTTTTCTTATACGAAGTTAAGTAATTCTGCATTGAATTGAATGTAGGATTTCCTAAATAGGAACTCGGTAAGGTTATTGTCAATTTGTTTGACGTAAATGCAGTTTTAAATAATGACCGCTTGGGTATTATTGTTTTTTAATGTTTTATGTAAATTAATATGATATGTTGGTTAATAAATTATTTTTGTTTGCGGGAAATGTGTGAAGCGATTGGCATTTTTTTATTGTCGTGGTTACGATTCGTCAATTCGTTTGTGGGAGTAAATGTTTATCTTGTAGATATTATGTGATTGTGTGTGTGTGCGTGTTTGTAGGTATTAATAGTAAGGTTCTAGAATAGCTAGGTTATTGGTTATTGTCGTTGATTTTAGAGTGCAGTATGACCGTTTACTGGTAAGTCAGGTCTCAGGTTCATACCTAAGGCCCACAAATCTGACTTTTCGTAAGTTATGTGCGTAGCCTTAATTAATTTTTACTTGCCTTGGAGAGCATACCTAGCCGTCGCGTTGCGGATTCGCGGCTGGCACGATGGCGTAAGAAATTGTAATTGGGGACACAGCTTAGGTTCAACATGCAGATTGTGGGCTTAGGGCAAAGGCTCTATTCTCTTTCCTCAAGTAAAGAACTAGTAATCAGAAAATGTTGTGTTCTGCTAGATAAATCCAGTCCAACCATCCTGATCACTATAAAATTAAAAGCATCTAATTTAGCACCATAAATATACAATCAAAGCACATTAATACTACAATCTTATGACATATCAATATCAAACGCGCCGCCATTAAGATGATAAGAACAGCTATATTTAGATTTCAATCTCTGTGAAGAGATTTATGCGACACCTCGCGACCGATCCTGCCCGCCCACTGGCAGACGCTGTGATGATATATCATTGTTAACTATACCCCAGAAGATGATAGGGTTCGATCCAATGAAATGTGACTGGCTGTATGGTGGATATGTTGGCACAGACAGATCAAGAAACACCACAGTTATAACTGGAAGTCTGAAGCTGGGTGGATACCCAATTACCCAGTGGATACTATGTTCGCGAACCTCTTGCTCTGCGCGCTCCTGCAACTGCTCCACATAGTGGAAACGTATCTTAACGTATCTAATACGTGGAGCGGTACGCGAACATAGATTCAATATATAGAGATAGATTCAATGGCGAGATAATCAATAGATAATTCTATTAAAAGTATACTTTTCGATTCTATTTATAAAAAGTCGATCTCTATGAAGTAAGTGCCTATACCTAATATGCGTGCATCCAACTTCGGACAGTCGCACAATATTTCTTGGTCCACGTTGATCAGAGGTCTTTGAGGGCGCTGTCCTGGGATTTTAACTATTTGCATTTTATAGCTTGAACTAAAGAACCCTTACTGACACCAATGGCTCAAGATTCTTCTGTTCAGGTGATCCGTTTTTGTTTTTCTAAACATTTTTGATGTTTGTGTTTTGTCATCAAGATGTGATAATGCCAAGAACAGCAACCTTTCTCCAAATCAGCAAAAAGGTTTGAACCCAAAAATCCAGGCTATAGTTCGTCAGGTTGGTCACCCTCTACAATTAACATGTTAATGTTGGCTTGCCTGTAATTACGTGGTGTTAGGTGTTAGGTGCCCCCGGGGGTTCGTTTATTGTAATTATGTTATTTATATCTTCATTCGCTGATCATATCGGTGGTCTAACGTGTTGGATATTGAGATATCTGAATCGAGTTCTTAAGAAATGTCGATGACTGCAGTTCGAGTTTACAATTTTATTTGCGTTTAAAAATGCAAGAACCTGTGAACCAAAAATGAAAAAAAAAATGTGATGCATTAATTATGTGATTTTTAAATGGCAGAATGAAAATTACCTAATTTATTTTTAAGAGCGCTAGTGTTAAATTCAGTGATCGTACCTATAACATTTCGTGTAGGCAAACATGTTACAAAATCTTATCTCTTAGTTAAACCTCTAGGCTACTTACCGATTAAAGATAACTGCATTTACATGATCTATTAGAAATCTGTCACAGATTATGGAAGAGTTATAACTTCATAAGTTCGTATTATACTCGTATACATACCTACATATTATTCTAAAGTCTATAAAAATTGTATTTAATATTTTTTATAAGTTCAAAAGTGTACAGAAGTTTCCTGCAGTCCTGCATCACTATAAAAAAGTTTATTGTCAAAATTTTGTAAATTTAATCTATCTATATTCTATGTGCTATAAAACAGTATAGTGATTGGCTGACAGCCAACGCACCGCCTAAACCGGTGGACCTAGACTCTCTAGGTCTTAAGATATTTGGAAATTTGCTAGCGTTAGTTTTATCCATAATATTCATAAAAATAATTCATATTAATAGTCTGGACTTAATATAAGACTTTGATACAAATGGAATTTGATAAAAATGGAGCACCTCCATATAACTTAAAAATGATTGTGATTAAAAAATCTATTAGTATACTTTAATATAGTATAGTATAGAATAGTAGTATAGTATAGTAGTATAATTTAGTAGACTTTAAGTCTACACTTGTGTCTACACCACAAAATTATTTTTTTGAAATCAGTAAATTTTAAATTTTATAATAGACTAGCTTTTCCCGCGTGGCTTCGCTCACGTGGACTATAGAATATTTTGAACAGAATTTATTTATTTAAATGGAATTAATATAGTCTAGGTAGTACTGCCCATGAGAACAAATTGTACTGCTTTGAGTCGATGCCACTACTTTTAGTGTCATTGTATAAGCAGACTTAGGTACAATAGGTACAGGGCGAATGACAGTCAAATAATGTCGGTATAGCAATCATAAATATTTGCCAATAATAATAATCTAATAGATTTCCAAGGAATTTTCAAAGGAAAATCAAAGTAGGTACTTATAAGGTTAGTATTTCTTTCAAATATAGGGTGGCCCATTTATAGTGGTCCAAAAATTTTTTTTACATCTAGGACATCCCAATGATTAATCTAAACGCAACATATGTTCCGCGAAAATCAGTAGTTTAAAAGTTATGATTTTTTAAATTTAATTTCTTAAAATTTCTACTTTAGTCATGTAAACCTCTTTAGATTGAAAGTGATCGCACTAAATCGAATCAAATTTGGTGTGTAAGTACTATAGACATGTAGCAAGCAAGCAGTGAGCTATTTTTAAGGTTAACCTTAAATCGTAACATGGTTTTAGACCTTTCGGTGAATTATTTGTAATTTTCGATTGATTAAGCACATTTTTCAAAAAATTCTAAAGACAAAAAAATGTACTACACGAATTTTGCTTATGGTTGTAAAAACTACCTTGAAGTGTGAGGATAACATAAATAAAAAAATACTGTGGTGTAACTACAGTAAGTTCTTCAGAAATGAACATTGTATGCAGTAGGTCATTAAAAACTTAAAATTTTATTTTTTGCCTAAAACATCATTTGAATAAATCCAACTTTATTATGAAAATAAAAACACTGGAATTAGTTAAATAAAGGATATTTATTTAAAATAACAACCCACAGTGACAAAATAAACGCTATTACAATAAGTTTTCGGAATGTCTGTCTCTATTTTCAATGCATAAACATTAAACAGCAACGTCGCAAAAAAATCCTTTTATGCCTGTTGAAAAGCTGTCTATTTGCTTTCGTCGTGATAGCCTAGTGGTGGTGACCGTTGACAGACAAATCAGAGGTCTCGGGTTTGAACCCAAGGCGCGCACCTCTGACTTTTCGTAAGGTCTGTGCGTTTTATAAATTAATTATCACTTTCCGTGTCTCGGATAGCACGTTAAGCTGTTGGCCCCGGCTGTCAATTGTAGATATTTGACAATCGTTACGGGTAGTCAGAAGCCCGAAAGTCTGACAATCAGTCTTACCAAGGGGTATCGTGTAACCCAGTATGTGGGTTGTGGAGGTCTGATAGGCAGTCGCTCCATGTAAAACACTGGTATTCAGCTGCACCCGGTAAGACTGGAAGCCGACCTCAACATAGTTGGAAAAAGGCTAGGCAGATGATGATGATGGCCGAATTACAACAGGCTTTTAACAGGCTTAAAAAGATTTGCATTGAAAATAGAGGCAGACATTTCGAAAAATTATTGTAACAGCGTTTATTTTGTCATTGTGGGTTGTTATTTTAAATAAATATCCTTTATTTAACTAATTCCAGTGTTTTTATTTTCATAATAAAGTTGGATTTATTCAAATGATGTTTTAGGCAAAAAATAAAATTTTAAGTTTTTAATGACCTACTGCATACAATGTTCATTTCTGAAGAACTTACTGTAGTTACACCACAGTATTTTTTTATTAATGTTATCTTCACACTTCAAGGTAGTTTTTACAACCATAAGCAAAATTCGTGTAGTACATTTTTTTGTCTTTAGAATTTTTTGAAAAATGTGCTTAATCAATCGGAAATTTCAAATAATTCACCGAAAGGTCTAAAACCATGTTACGATTTAAGGTTAACCTTAAAAATAGCTCACTGCTTGCTTGCTACATGTCTATAGTACTTACACACCAAATTTGATTCGATTTAGTGCGATCACTTTCAATCTAAAGAGGTTTACATGACTAAAGTAGAAATTTTAAGAAATTAAATTTAAAAAATCATAACTTTTAAACTACTGATTTTCGCGGAACATATGTTGCGTTTAGATTAATCATTGGGATGTCCTAGATGTAAAAAAAATTTTTGGACCACTATAAATGGGCCACCCTGTATAAAAGAACAAATAAAAGTGAAATATTGAATTCTAATCCATTCCCTTTTTTACTTTTCCCTTAATTTATTTTTGGTATCTGTATTTATCTTGCTTGAATTTCTGTTACATAGTTTTTCGTTCCGATTATAACACCTGTCATTTACGGCTTTCACCCGCCATTCAAAAGAAGTGAAGTGATTTATATTTGACATTCCAATTTTAAAGGGTAATACATTGCATCAAGCCAGTTTAAATCAAAAGCACTAAGGAGTATTGATATCAACTTCGAGGCAAATCACCCCCAAAATAACTTTCTACCCCTTTTTAACCCCGTTAGGTAATGAGTTTTAATAAAATACGAAACACGTGTTCCATTAATTCTGTAAAAGAATGTTTATGCAAAATTTGAAGTAGATTGGACCAAGGAATCACGTTGTCCCATACAAACTTTGCCCCCGTTTTTCACCCCTTTAGAGGTAGTATTTCGAAAAATCCTTTCTTATCGGATCCTTACGTCATACAAAGAATACACCCTCCAAGTTTCAGGTCTCTACGATCAGCGGTTTAGGTTGTGCGTTGATCCGTCAGTCAGTCATTCAGGACAAAGCATTTTATATGTATAGATTTTATACTTCATGTCACTTTTCTGCGTTGCGGATACGCGGGATGAGAGAGGGGCGCACGGTCGCGGAATTTTTATCACTGCTCAACCCCTTGTGTCAATCCGAAAAAACTTTTAACCATCCTGTGAGCTGAATACTAAACCAAGTCTGGCTTGCATGTGATTGTTCGAACTAATATTTGAACTAGGCGAAGTGATTTTAGTAGAAAAAATGGCTTGTATAAAATATTTGCAATGTAAATACCTGAAGCAGCCTTACAAATTAGATTATTTAGTATAAAAATATCCGAAAATTATTGTGAATAAAATGAAAAACTTATTTAAAGCTTTAATCTAATCATAATTGTCTTTTCATCTTATCATAATTAGTTGTCAAAAAACTCAAAAGTTAAAATTTCATCCGCTCATATTTATCTCTCACGGGTGCTGATTTCTTCATTTTGTTTCCCTTTATTTGTTTTTTTATTAAATTAAGTAGGTATACAATATAATCAATTACCTACGTAGTTCTATAGTATTAACATTTGTAGAGTCTGCTAGGTATAGTATCAGTCCCCTTGTCCACTCCAGCTACAATTAAATCAATCTCCTACAAAACGGCGACATCTCAGGGCAACAATTAGAGGCCCATTAATTAGCCTTTCCCTGAGGGGTGGGGGGAGCCTCAGGATGTAAGGACGTATGCCACCCTGCGTTATGAGGTCACGAGGCGAGGGAAAGATTAATGTGACCTTAATATGGGGTCTTAGATTGAATGTGTGTTAGAAAATTATTGATATACCTACTTACTCTGTTTGATGATTATAACAATACTGTTGGTATCTTTCTGTTGGTTTTGTTTTTTTGGAATCGTCATCAACCCATTTTCACTATGTTATAATCAATCAGACACATTACCTTTAGGCCGACAATTTACGATCACGATATTAACAGTAAAATATTGAGGCTCTTACTTCGTCAGTGGCATTTCCATCTACATGGTGGAGATCATAGAAATATTAAATAAGGTGGAGATAATTGTTGTTCATTCAAATGCTGAGCTAATTATAACAGTAACAAAGAATTTTCTTGAAACTGGCATCTTATTTTGGTTGTATCAGCTCGGTAATTCTTAAGGTCCTATTAAATACATATCGTATCGGCTTGATTAGCCATGAGCGGAGGTGCAACCAATCGGACGCTATATAAATCATCTTTTGTAGATGTATAAAGGCCTTTGATGATGATGATGATTAAATACTTAGTAGAACACACATACTGCAGCATACTGCACATCTAGCATTATTTTAACTGCGTTTTTTCATCTAAATCTTACAAATCCACTAATTTCCTATATAAAAGGGCATCCACACAAATCGTACTAACTGCAGCGATTCGCTAATGAAGATATTTGGGGCAGTACGCTATCTCATTGTCAATAAATAATGTCGGCCGCCCCTGCCCGCGGCGTTCTCTTCCGCCCCGGTATACACGGCACTCTTGTAACCTCTTTTGTTACGAAATCGATATGAACACACCCCTTTAGCGATTTAAAACGCTAAGATATAATCTGAAACACCTTAATAATGTACAGGTGTTTTGATTGTGGCGTCTTTAGTTTTGGAAGTTTGGTTTTAGTGGTTGTTTGCTTTCCTGTAAGGTTTTTGCTTATCATTAGAAAAAAATTGGCTGTCATAAAACACAGTGTGACAGTGGTCGATGCATGAAACCTTATAAATGATCAGATGATGATGACAATGGTGGTTCCAATTGCTAGTTATTTTTTCATAATAAAATATGCTCTTTCAAAAAAAAAAAAATATAACCTCCTCCTTTTTGAAGTCAGTTAAAAAATAATTATCATTTAATTTTAAAAAACTCCTATCAGTAAAAGCAAAGATAATAATCTCATAAGGCTCTCTAAATGATCTTCAACTGTCTTTCATCATACCAAAGAATAAGCTCAAGCTATTTGCGAACGACAACGCTATTAGCAGACTCAGTTTGCTAAATAGCACCGCTAAAATCAAATCAAAAAACTAAATTCTTTTAACCCAATGTAACTTTACCTCGTCACAGATTCTTATAATTAGATACGATCCAACAGTAGCAGACCATGTAAGTAGTTGAAATCGAACCACTGCTCCGATGCCCGAATGCCTCAAGTTTTTACTTCAAACCTTTTCGGTGACGTTTTTGCGTCGGCAAAGTCTCAGTGGCCGACGCAATTTATGACATATTCCGACGCATCGCGAGTGAGACATTACATTCCTTTTAAGTTATAACTGCGCCTGCGTCTTCTTGTAGATTGAGCTTTTTGTGAAGTAAATTTTATGATGTTTTGTTTGCATAATGTGTAGTTTAACGGTAACACGGACGGGTGCAAAACCCTAGGTTAGATTTATAATGATTTGCACGGAATAATTAGCGGAAAACCAACACCGAGACATTTTCCGAAAGGTTTTTTTTAAGTTTAAAGTTCTACTGATTTCAGTTTGCTAGCAAATTTCATGTAAGTAGTTTGTTTAAATTTGTTCCCCGAGATTATCTCAGTCCTGTTAATTATAATTAGTGTCTTTGTTAAGACTAATGTCGGCTTTCACCACTCCACTGAGTTCCCACAGATAAAAACTAGCGAAGTAAAGATTGAAATCGATACGTAGTACAACAATCGTTCACCAAGTAGAACGCAATCCCACGGTCGCGCACTTCATAATTTATTTCGCTACATATAAAACTGTAATTATCTTCAATCACACTTCGTTAACAACGAATCTGGCGTTATTAACACTTCGTAGGCTTTTTACCCGCGAACCAATCGGTCGCCGCCGCCATTTGCAGTAATTACTCATAAGATGGCGGAACAAGATGGCCGACTTCATTCACTGGTTTTTGTAGAGATTTTATGTTTTAATTATAATTAGCTTGTACGGTGCGCCCGCGCCGGCGTTGTTGTAATAGATCATTCATGTTGTACAAGTATAATCATAACAATATTGTTAGATTATAGGGATTTTATTCTAAGTTGTTTTGATTCTAAGACTTTTTTATAGTTAGAACTTTTGTATTTTACTCTGTAATGACACAAACTGTAATTGTTTCCAGACATTCAGACCTTTGTCACACTTTCTCAAACTTTTGTACGCGAAATTGGCAAAACATGTTGCAACTAAAATATGTATAGGTAGTAACACCTTAATTGCAGGCTATACCTTGTACACACGGCTGCACATAAAGCTATACCAAACCAGTATTAACTGACCTCACATTGTATAGGCTCTTTGTATAATAAGGTGTCAGCTTATACCTACTGGAAATTTATAGCTTTATGTGTAGCCGTGTGTACTGTTTTACAAAATAAATGTATCTTTATTTTTGTAATCTTTGTACTCAGTTTGTAGAAGACAAATGTAATAAAGACATAATTGAAATATTATCACTACCCGACTCTTTGTATAGATACTTACTTACTAAAGGTAATTACATATGGAAAAGTACTTCACAATATCTACATTAAAATGTTTAACGCTCGTTAATTTCACAGCTGTAACCTTTGCGATTGTATAAGTAAGTATTGAAATCAGACAGTAAAACAACAAAATTGCAATCTGAACAATATCAATCCATACTGGTATTCTTTCTAATTACCGACATTAAATTACGCGGTAAACCAGCAAAAAAGATAAAAAGTCGTAAAATACGAATTACATTTAACAAACATTCCTTTTCAGCAATTAAAACTGTAGAACGGTGTCGCCTTTAAACTTAGTTTAGCAGATGTCGGCGTAAAAAGACGGCTTAACATCCTTGTTCATCGCGATTATGTCATTATGAAGCGTGTATAAAAAATTAAAGGGCATTATAGTATGCGATGATATAGTGTAATTAAATATGGCGGCAAAAACCGAAGCGCGTTCGGGAGTCGTCGGCGCGCGATCGCATTGCCGAAATGTTCGTGCGCTGCGCTTCGCAACGATTGACGTGATTTTTCTTTTTCAGTTTTTAGTGGGTTGGTTTTTGTTTGATAATGGATGCTATAAGAAGTTCAACTACTGATTATACAAAGTTTAAACCTTTCTCAATGTTTATATGGTTACAATTTGCTATTATACACAATTGCCTACGACAATTACCTACTACCTATTGAGTATTTTATTCTTATTTATCTTTCTAGTGTCGTGGCACCTTATGATCTACGCACACAAGCGATCATCGACTAAGACTGTCGCAGTCCACTGTTGGACAAATGCTTACGATATCTATGAGTTTTATATTACTGTATCAAAAAAAAAGTTCTATACAAAGTTTCCTTTTTTAAATCAGATCAGTAGCCGAGTCGTTAATACGCAACAAACAAACAGACACACGATTGCACAAGTGAAGACTTCAATGAATGGCTTAACTGTAAAGTAGTTAAATAAATAACCTTAAAATGAGGGTGTATTTAATGGCTACATCGTCGCTATAATCAGCACGTAATGATACAGCGTAATTAAAGGCAATACCAAAAAAGGTGCAGTTCGGTAGTCACGCGCATGGCATGAATGTTTGCCTTTGCGTCTGCGCACGCCGCGACCGGCCAATACCGATTGATTAATCTGGAGAAATTTTATCAATTGTTAAGATTGATTTTGATTTGATAATATTAATGAACTATGTTTCGTTAAAATATTTTTGGGTCATATCATTATTTGATGCATTACTTTTTGGGCTTATTTGAACCATGATTTTATCAAGGCTCTAAGTAATGAAACTACCAAATATTTATTCTTTGTTAGGCTAGTTAGTTAAGGGTTAAATTAAAAAAATATTTGGCATTTGTAAGGGTAAGCGATCTAATGATAACAATATTATTAGATTTGTGAATTTCGGCTTAGGCTATATTTTTTAAATTGTCGTTACTTTTTAAAATGTGGAAAGATTACTCTTCCCGTGCTAATATAAAAGTATTAAGCTTTCTAAAATTCTGGAGGTGGTTATTGCTATCCTCTTCGCGAAAAATAGGATTTGTAGGAGTCAAAATCTGTTCAAGGGGGTCATCTCTGTCTAACAAATAATGGCATGGAGCAAGTGGTAGGAATATAAAATTGTATATAAATATTTAATAAGAAATTTGAAAAAACAACTGATACGGATGGGATTCGAACCCACGATCTTCGGCGTACCGTGCCGTTTTTTTTTTCAAATTTCTTATTAAATATTATATATTTAATAAGCTAACATGTGCTAAAACATGTAAAAATTTCACAAAAAGTATAAAATTGTATACATAAATTCTGTTAGTAATGGAGTGTCGTCTAAATAATAATGAACCAAGCCAAGATAGCATTTGAAACTACCTAACCTATAAGGGCTTATTAAAGCTTAATAATAAACTAGGCAATCGTTCTTGTCGACCATTAATTACTGATAAATTTATGTTAAAAAATGTCTCACTAAACGTACGTTGAGTTAGCAACCTTATAAAAATTACATTAATTTTGTATTGACAGGGCGCGGTAGCTCAGTGGCAAAAACATAGGCATTCTGAGCTTTAGAGCACTTTTCTTTATCATATGGTTGATGTACATCGGTGTTAGACCACCTGTAGGCTTCTGACATGGCTTTACACACCGTTGAAAAAATATTTCAGGTGTACAGGTTTCCTAATAATGTTTTCTCTCATCGTTTTACAAATGATAATTAATTTCTAATACACGCATAAATTCGAAAAGTCTGCGAGTGTGCCAGAGATGCCTGGGTTTTGAACCTACGACCTTCGACTTGGCAGTTCAACGGTCATACCACTAGGCAATCGCAGCAGCACTAGCACTAGATATAATTTAAACAAAAATATTTGACTGTTCTATTATTAGACTATTTGGTACTAGTATAGTTTCCGTATTAATAAATATTAATAACTAAATCCTTATGATTTTTACAACAGAGAATTTTACAGTTATGTACAACTATTACATAATGACATTTGATTACACGCTCATTACAAATTTACATTACTCCTAACAAAAAAAGTATAATATGATAAGACCTATTTTTATACATATAAGACCTTTTTGCCGTCGTATTAATAAAAAATTCTCGATAGTTCAGTAAAAATACCTCGCAGCAATTAACTTTGCCGATCTCGTAAAACTAAGTGTCATCTAATTTAAAAAATTAGAAATTGCTTGAAAAATATTATTTCCTACATACTGTCGAGATAGCATCAAATTCTTATGCTAATATAACTATGGCGGTTTATTCCGCTGTCGGCTACTTTGAAGTTTAGCCAATGGTTAGATTATCGAGGGCTGCCTACCTACTTAGCTTATTCTCACAAAAAAACCAACAGCGTTGAATGAAACGTTATTTATTGAAATTAATAGCTATTACTGATAAATTATTAATAACGTTATACCGTTTTGCATAACTATCGAGCGGAGTATCTTTAGGTTTCTTGCTTTGGCTTAGAGCGAAGGAAAACGACTTTTCTTAAATTTATGCATAATGCATAATTAATTGTGTTTAATTAAGTATCTTAGCGGTAAACTATAAATTTCAACAGTCACCATAAACCTTTCTTAGGTAAGTAAACCTATTCAGATTTTTGAGAGCAGACCTTTGCCCAGCAGTGAAATTGGTTCAGTTTAGGTAGACCGGGTATTCAAGGAAAATTTCCTTATTTATTGCAGCCGACGTATAGCTCATTTTCATAAAAAGTTACATCAAATGATCATATCGCGGAAAAATATTTTCTTAATTGTGATTGTTATTTTTTATGTTAAGCCTAAATATTCAACCTAATCAATCGTGGTCAATTAACACCACCCCAATTAAGAACCCTACGCAATATAACAACCTAACTTGTCGCAGAAATCAAATAAAAAATCAGAAAAAAAAACAAAAATAAAAGACAACACCAGTAACTTTTTAATGCAAACGTCAAATTACAATACCCATAACCAATAGTCACTTAATTTAACTTTTTACTCAGCCACAATGCACATAAAAGATAAATTTCACACTTGAAGAGAATCAATTTAAATTCTTTATAACTATAACTGTGAACATTAGTAGCTTGTTTCGCGCCATTTTAATAGCCAACCAGTTGGTCTATTATGCCCAAAAATGGCGGCGTTTTATAATAAAATGCGCAGGGTTGTCGATTGTTTCTTGTTAATAATCAAATAGATTGAGGTAAATTTGTTTTGTTTATAGGAATAAGTTAAAATCATTATCGTATAGTAGGTTCCTTTTTGTGTATTTACTTTATATACCTTATAAAGGGACGTAAGCGCCCGTGATGTCTCACTCAAGCCTGTCTGAGTTTGGGTACCTATATTTATTGAGAAACTAATTATAATATTTGTCAAGCGACCAGCGATACAAGCATCACAGCAAGACAGCAATTCGGTGCATATCCGATAGGCATATTTATAAGTAACTATACCTAACTTGAACCACAGAGAAGTCTCCATAAGATACCTTTTAGATGCATTACGTATAGAATATGTTAATTGATTTAGTATTTCCGAGATCATTTACCTACAATGTATATTGATGACAGAAATTTACAATCGCGTAGCCTAAATATTGTTGCGGCATCTTGTAATTATCCTATATTCTCGTTGGTCATCTAAAAAGTGGCCATCCTTCGCTCACATGAATGCACCATTAAGATTCTTTCGACGCACTGGAAAGCACATAAATCAGGCTGGAGACAACGATAGTTCGTAACTATGCGACCATTTATATTATTATTTTGTCTCACACGTTTTCCTACTTATCCTGTAGGACTTAAGTTTTATACGAGGTCACTTTTTTAATTACATAAGGAAAGGAATGTTTCATTTGAGCCCAAATTATGAGAAATGTCTTTTCAAAATAGTCACACTTTTATTAAGTCACAAGAAGAACGAAACTCTTATAAAGCTAGTTGCATGGTATTTTGGATGGACTTGACAGCAATAGGATACAAGTGAAGAGTAAATGACTAAGAATCATATATCTGTCATATTGACATATCTGTAATTGTCATAAACCAAGTGAATCGATCATTCTCTGTCTGTAAACCACGAGAAGAAATTTTCAAACTAAACCGATTATTGAAGTTGTAAACAAGCATACGTCGTACCGATATACCTGTATACCTTTGCTGGATTATGGAAGAGGAGGGTAGATTATGGAAGGGAAGGATTGTGCCTCCGGTTCTATACTCTGACGGTACGCCCATTCATACTCAGCTCTTAATTACACAATGAAACACAGACAAATGTAGACTTTTTTTAAATCAACTATAGACTAAACACTACATAAGTATGTACCTACATAGCCTAGCCCATACCGACTGACCATGTCAACTATGCATTAAAATATTCAGTTCGCGAACTCTGTGACCGCGGCCCGGCGGGGTCAAGTACCCACAGTACCGACAATTAAAGTTTAATAATGAGTAGGACAACGTATACTTAACCAGTAAGTAGTACAACTTTATCTTCTAATTAAATGTTAATAAACAAAAACTGTACCGATAGGGTTGTACGTGTGGGTTAAACACGTAGCGTTTAGCGTTTAAATGTCAGTTGACACTTGATATTGACACTGATGTTTGACAACCTTGACATGACATAAGTATTATAAATAGGTAGTTTAAGGCTTTTGTTTTTAGACATGGCGTGATTTTACATTTTATTTACTTGAAATATTAAAAATACTTGACACTGGCAGAGTTAGTAGACTATAAGTCCACTTTGATGCCAAAAATAAGAAGAAGAAGAAGGTAGTTTAAGGTTGACACAATGGAAGTCTATGGCAATTATGATTTATTTTTAAAGAAAGAAAGAATATTTTAGGGACGGGTTAGAAAAAATATTATAAAAAAACACGGGCTATGGACTATGGTCTATCAGGAAAATTGTAATATAGGTTTATTTCTATAGGTAAGATCAAAATACCTGTCAATCTTTCTTTTTTTTAAATTTACACTTTGTAAAAATCATTGCATTAGAATCAGGAAATCAGCAATCATCAGTTCGTTACAGTTCGTTAATAGTGTTACGAAACCAAACATTTAGTTTAGAGCGATGAGGTTTACTTGTATTAATTTTATTTTATTTATTTTTTTATTTTTTATTTATAGACTCACGCCTGTATTCCCCAGAGGGGGTAGGCAGAGGTGTGCGGTACACCCACGTTTCGCCGGCTATGTTATAAGTCCCATGTAATAGGGGGCGAGCCTATTGCCATTAACCGGGCACAATTCCAGACTCCGTGCTGCTACTGAGAATTTCCTAATGGAAAAACCCAATAACACTTTGCCCGACCCGGGGATCGAACCCAGGACCTCGTGCTCAGCAGTCGCGCTTGCTACCACTAGACCAACGAGGCAGTCATTTTATAATCAATAAAAAATATTAAAACCCTCTATTTAAAAAAAATATATCTAAGAATACTCTCGATCAAGTCACCTTTAAAAAAAAAATCGGTTTATTCATTTGCCAGTTACCATGCCACAGTCACGTAGATACACACGTTAAACTAATAAGATATAAAAAATAGAGGGGTTGGGGTTAAAAATTACATCTTATCATCAAAGTTAAACTCTTACACTGTAAGCCAAACGTTCATTCACTGCATCAACCAAGTCATCAATGTCTATTGAATATTCAGCTCGAATAATAGAACAATGTCTTGAATATCTATCAGCTGTTTGTCATGCAAGTCAGCCGACCCAAACCACAAGCGTACGCGTCCACGATCCGCTCCGCTCGGTCGCCGCGCATCGACTGCTACAAAAACTGCCCGGACCTGTTGTAACGGCCTGCGCCGGCGCATCGCCCCGCAACACCTATAGAGCTGTTAATGCGAATTTGCATCAACTTAGATTCAATTAGAGATTAAATTGAACTCAGTTTTTTTTATCGGTTGATCTCTTAAGTATCAGGCGTTAATTTGAAATGTATTTTTGCTGAACACTGTTGTGTTAGTTATAGGGCAGTAATTTAAGTTAAACGGCGGCTTTGTGATTGTATTTTTAATTATTTTGAATTATTACCTAGGACTTAGAAAGAAGGTTGCTTAGAATATTAAATGTTATCATTTTATATAATTATTTATAAGCTTATTGCTAAATGTTCACGAAAGGCATATTATTAAGATTGAATACTGTATCCGTTTTCAACACTTTATTGATACTCTCTAAATAATCAGAGTCGAACCCTCTTGATTAAAACATGGTTTGACCAGGTATAAGAGGTTTACAACTACAGATAGAGATACTTATATGGTATCTTACAGATTTTTGCTTTTTCGCGTAGGTAAGTTATTAAAATATAGAATCCTGCACAATCTTAGCATAATCATTTAAATTGTCTATGACAACTAAATTACTTAAACATTAACAGTGATTTCCAATTCATACCGAAATAATACTAATATTAGTAACCGATCATTAATAAATTTAAGATTAGTAGGTAGGTAATCGATATTTAATTTAAACTTGAAACAATTATTTTTAACTGTAATAGTATGGTCAATTTCAAATACGGATTTACCATAACAACAATAATATTTTATAGATATTTATTCTGCTCGTCAAAATAATAAATATTCGTATGAACAGTTTGGCAAAAAGAGTCTGCAAAAATTAAGTTATAATTTTAATTAAGTTATGTTTTAATAATAAATAAATTAAGTTATGTTTTAATATCTACTTGCCCTTTTTGTATTTCTTCTCTCGCTGTCTGCTGGAAGAAATTTCTCAAAGAAATAAACAGTGTTTGTGTACATTATTTAACTTAACTTGTGTTTTTGTAATCTGTTGTTTCTGTGTGTATATGTATAAATAAATAAAATCTAGAGGGTATCAACGGCTCTATATCAATATTAGCGCCAATAAAACTGTTACACTATAGCGATTTTTATGAAAATCAGTTGCAATTAATTAAATAAGCGGCTCGCGGAGCCGACCGCGTATTAATTGCCGTATTGATGAGTTATGATTGTTAATTAGCGATTACACCGAGCCCGTCGCGCGCGAATGAGCTGGGTCTCTAGTGATAGTCATATGGGTCACTGAGAACTTTGCTTACAGCCAAGAGGTTACCATTTAATTTTTCACCCTAGCTAACTTAATTTCTAATATTTGACATAAAAAGAGGACGCTAGGTTTAACTTAAGTAATGTTTTTTGACAAACCAAGTTAGAGGTCCAAAGAGGTATCAATTCGAATCCATAAACAATAAACGTATTACGAAACGATCAACGTCAATTGGTTGCAGAATGTGATCAGTCGTCGTCATCATGCCTTAGAGATGGTGAAAAACACGCTACTCCTCATCCTAACCCTATATAGATGCAACTCAGCTTCACAAATAACAAAAGCAGCTGGCATTGACATTGCAAAAAAAAAAACAGGAGGTCTATACCCAGGTACCTATAGGCTTTCTG
The DNA here is from genome assembly GCA_936450705.2 of Protodeltote pygarga. NCBI lineage: Eukaryota > Metazoa > Arthropoda > Insecta > Lepidoptera > Noctuidae > Protodeltote > Protodeltote pygarga. Next base: position 1,440,615 of record OW388257.2, on the reverse strand, counting down.
TAATCTGTGCCAATCTTTGAACTGCAGCATTTCCCCAGATTTGTATCTAGATCATTCCTGCATTAACAACTGTATCCTGTACCCATCAGTTAAGTAAGAGATAATTAAGTTTATTTACATTTACTTTTTAAAGAGCTGAGTCACCTCGCTAAGTAAATATTACCATAAAACAAGTCTGCGGTTATCAGATATAAATCTGGCCCGAATCGATCGTGTTTTAGCGTTTCGCTTCATTTCTCGCGATAGCAATCGCAATAACGTTCGCGATCGGTTGCACGAAACATGTTCGATCATTCGATCACATGTCATTTGAGGGTTAAATATTTGAGTTCTTTATTTAAACTTTTTATGGGCTTAGGTATAAGAACGGAATTTTTCGATACCATAGTAGGTTTATTGCATACCTATAACTACTTAGTAATCTGTGCCTATACGACCTTTGCACAGAGATGTATCGTAACAATTAGTTTGCCATTCTGTTAGTTTATGTCATTTAACTTTTTTTTGAGGCGCTTATGGCGCTGTAATAGTGATGTAAGTCACGATCACTAAGGTTAAGCAGAGCTTGACGTCAGTCCGTAGATAGGTGACCATTTGTGGCATTTAAATTGTACCTCGACGGGAAATTTCTACTACATGTGGCCACAATATAACGATAATAGGCCAGCGTGGTGATTATAGCTAGCGTAGCTATGACAACAAAATAATAAAAATAAAAAAAGGTAAAAATGAAAACCCTTAATGTTCAAATCCGACTCGAACTTGACTGGCTTTTTAAAAAAAACTTGGTCTTGTCGATTTACGTCAAAATGTGCTTATAACTTGACGTTAATCAAGTCAGTAGGGTCAGTCACACACCAGACAACCTTTATCAACAAAGAAACAGTTATTAATATTTCAATTTACACATTTCATTCTACGAAAATAGAATACTCAGCGCCTTACTTTCTCTTCTGCTTACCCTGAAGTGAAAAAAAGGCGTGAATGTGCATAACTTCCAGGTATCCCTGTGATACTTAGAGTTTCTATTTTAAGCGATACGTTTATATGTCTCATTTCGTACTTTGTAGTTTGTAGAAAGGCTGCATGTCCTTTCTAAGTTAAGTACTAAGTTAATTACTTATCCGGCAGCTTGCTGCGAGCACACATGAGCATTCTTAAAGGATTCCGCATTGCGTAGGGTTGCATCTTTAAATAGTTGCGTAATACAGAGGTGCTAATTCTCTTGTGCACGCTCTAACGACAAATATTATCTTTGTAAAATTGTAAAAAATAAAAAATTCAATCAATTTCTCTTTAAAAGGTTTTTCTTTTTTTCGTAAAAGGATAAAAGACATTTAGACCTGTCAACTTTTTTAATTTGGTAGAAAACAACGAAAATTTAAGTTAGCCAGAGCATAGCACTAATTTGACAATTGACAGTTTACTTTCTGTTCTTTTTCGATAGAATGTGCCCCCCCCCCAGGTTTAAATTTTACCCGTTATTTCTTTAATTGAATAGGTGTCCTCAAATCTAAGCCTTATTAGTAAATCCCTATGTTCATACAAATTTGTCCGTTAAGAAAGGAATATTTTTAGTTGATTTTGTCGGTCGCGACAACCCTTTCTTGCATTGTTATTAATCTGATCCTCTCAGTAACGTAATAACATATTTTCCGGATCAATTCCGCAATTCTTCTTTCTTCTAGTCTTTTTCTATCATTACCATTGACATCATATCTCATCGTCTATTGAAAAAAAAAGACACAAAAAAAAAATGTATCTAAGTGACAGCCCTAGCTTAAAGACGTGCTCTTTAGTATGGAAACTAGATGACGCTTTTTCCATATCATTTATACAAGTAGCCGGTAGGAGATAGGCATTGACTCGTTTTTTTACCCTTGTGTTATAGGCTAATGAATTCTAAAATTGTTGTCGTTTAAATAATGTCGTTTTCGCATGTAATTAGTAATGTCAAGATTACAGGTGTAATTAGTAGAGTTTCTCGTTTGATTTTATGGGAAAATATTTAAATGAAATTCATGAGAACAAGTACAAGTGCTGGACAAGGTTCATGGCTAATGAATGAAGTTGCTAGGTATTGCATGTTTCAACATTTGATTCTGTGGTCTGCTTGTTTTCACCTATCTAAATTTGAGGGACTATCTATGCCAATTTAGGTGACTGCTAATGCTAAATTCGTTCTCGCCAATTGTAAGGAGTTCATTTTAGGAGCCCGAATGTGCACTGTGCACCCCCTAACTCCCCTAACAAATTAAGAGACTGACCTGCCGCGTGTTCTTCTAAACAAAACTTTCTTAAATTGCACTTTTTACCTTTGTACCTATGTACACTGTTTCCCATGTTGATCAAAGGCCTCCCATTTTCCTTCGAAATCATATTAAATATATATTTTAATCTGAAAACAATCTTAGTTAAGAAATTTAATTTAATTTTATCTCTATTCCGAAAATTATGGTAGTTTATTACCGATATATTTATACAACCATAGCTAAAAAAAATCTAGAAGTAACAAACAACTATTGGTACTTTCGTAATTAACATAAAAACCAGTTGCACTATACCACAATCCGATGTGACGATTAGAAACACGATCCGTTTCACACCCCACAATAAAACGCATAATGAAACACTAGAAAATTACTGAAATTACCTACTCATTACTTGATGCCTAATTGCAATTAGTCCGATCGTAATTATATGGAAAACAAGTTTAGTTTAATTAGGATTCTATAAATATAGTTCTGTCAGTCTGTCGTGGTTGTGTCGCTACAATTGTTCATTTACTTTTTTAAACTTTATGTTGGTTATTGCAAATTGTATGAATTACGTTTCTTTAATATCCTTGGGTCTTTCTTTTCGTAATTAGCGTTCTTTAACTAACAAAACATTTTGTTTTAAATATTTTTACAATTTAATCGTAGGCTTTTTCTTACAGTATGGTTTAATGAACAACCTGGAGTCAGAGTTTAAATCGCCCGAAGCCCTCTGACATGGCTTCATACACCTTCACATTGGTTTCGAGTGCTTTTCTGCACCGTTTCAAGCAATTGTTTATTTATTTATGACATTAGGAGAGTCAATTACATTAGTACTTGATTTCAGGATTACACCCACAAGCTTGCAAAGCGGGTCCGTAATCAATGCACCACCACGATATTAAATCTGATAAATAATTTAAAAATTACATTACGAAACTGAAATTAACTTAAAACACAGTACAAACAAAAATACTAAACCGATTACAACAACATTTCCAAACACCTAAAACTGTCTATTTTAGGCATTCATTAACATTAATTAGCACATTTGGACCGCAATAATGATAAATCACAATTATTTACTTAACTACTAAGTAACACACTAATAACTTCATTTTATAAGAGGGAAACTCATTTTACATACTGATTTCTTTTACACTGTATACACACAAAGTAAAAAAATCGATATGTAAACATGAGCCAATAAATCTATCGTGGTTGCTTATTTGCATATGCGCTAATACATGCGACCGCAGTTTTTAATGGTCCGTAGGTTCAATTACCAGCAATTTAAGTATTTTGCTAATCCAATTAACGTTAAAGAAAGAAACAAAAGTTTATTCAGCAAATAGGCATAATACATCGAGTACAGAAAGCAATATAAAAAAAGAACTACAACTTAAACGTCAATGGTTGTTACATCCCTTGATTCGTGTAAAGCCAAATCGGCCTGAAGAAAATACATTTAAATTGTATCTGCAAATCACAGTTCAACATGTCAGTTGAATTTGATAAAAGTCAAGTGATCCGAAGACATAGAATCTTGGACATAAGTCTATGAAGAACCGTCAAAATCTGAAATGATAACTGATGCGTCAATCTGATCTAAGTCGAGAGTACATATTATTATGGACTTTGAGAGACTGAGGCGTGAGCCAGACTGAAGAGACGTAAGGTGAGGACGACGCCAGAACAATCAGAACAATGTAACCTAAAATATTGTAAGCCATTATATTTACAAGAGCAACCATGGAGTTTCTTGCCAGATTCTTCTCCATAAAGGGTAGGCTGCCCTTGGAACTGGCAACTAGAGTCACTCTTATAACAAACAATATTAGAATTATGACTATTCATGTGTGCCTATTGGTCTACATGAATAAAAATATTTTGATTTGATTTGATTTGAGGCTCAAGTGCGTATCTCTCCATACATTTCTAAACAGTCGGACGCGGCCGCGATTGAAAATGTATGGAGAAACATGCGTCCGTGTCTTGTCTTAGTCCTTGTGTGGCCTTACACGTTTGGTAAATAATTATGTCAATAAGAACTGCGAAGAAAATGCAAATCTGTATTGCCAATAAAAACAGTAGAGACGCTTTGTAAGAATCATTTTTCACCATCGTGGAAAAAATCGTGAGGCTACCAGTACACCTGAGAGGTTTTCCAACGGTGTGTAAAGCCATGCCAGAGGCCTACGGGCAGTTTAAACTCACCCGAGAGTAAAAGAAAGAGATGGAAAAAAATTAACCTAAGTCCAGCTTAAGTTAGCTGATGGAATTGCGTAGCAAAACTAACAAACAAAGCCACCACGGTTCTTACTAAAAATACTGCAAATATTGGATAGTGCAATAAAGTGACGACTTTTGCACTTCTGGTAGTAATAATTCTAATAAAAATAGCGGGTAATAATGTAGTAGGCGGCTTTACGTTCCGGCCGCGAGCGGCACCGGCGCACGCGTCGCGAACATTTGCATGTTAAGCCACTCGGGCAACCATGCTTTCTGGGGGCCTAGTACGAATTTGCAAATTATTTCATTACTGACATTTTTTAAGAGACATAACATACCTGTCTCTGTCTCTCCAGAAGAGTAAAATAGAGACACTTAAATTACATACATCTCACTAAAACTTTCACTATTCACATAGTTTGCAAACTTGTACCCCTTGTAACTTCCCTGGATTGCATTTACTAACTGTTCTAAACTTGCTTACTTTTAATGGAAAAAATAGATGCTGAAGAAAATGGATTCAACAAAATGGAAACAATCTATTATCTATTAAATATTTTACTGTGATTACGAGAATATTCGTGTAGATTGATAATTTTCAGATTGTAGATTGTCATTAAGTTAAAATGTAGATTTAAATATAATAAAGTAGGTATTTAGAATTGCAGGGGCAAGTCTCAAGGAGTATAAAAGCTTTCAATCTATTAGGTGGATACTATTTACCTATTATTTAAGAAAACCAACGTTTTTTGCCTAAGTATCTTTAATCGTTACATGTTTATCGATGTCTTTTCTTTCTACCTTGTTTATATATATATTTATTGGCATTGTTTTGATCGATACATAGCAATTATCTTCTCTACAATAACTCCCTATGTCTTCTTTAAGTATTAAATTATTTAAAATACTTCATCGCATGGTCACCCTCCGTTAGTCGCATACGCAACGTTATATAGTTAATTATTGATAGTTGCAACACTCGCTGCCGGAATGTCAGGTGTTAATAGACATTTGCATACTATTGTGATAACCACTATTAGGAAATAATTGTCCGAAAGGAACTCGTTAACTTGCAGTTAGTTTAGTTTACTGTTATCGTTTGGTGGTAATTTGCAAAATAATTTTTGCTATATCTTTGGTGTCATTAAATATAGTTTTGAAAAATCGCAAAATGCCACATTAAGGAGAATAACTTTACAAAGTTTCAACAAAAATATCAGTCCGATTGGAACAAGATTTTTTACATAAATATATAATATATATTTTTTTATTACTGCGGCACAAATTTACTCCATGCTGCCTGATAGAAAGCAATCAGAGGAGTCATCCCAGCTGCCAGCATAGCAATATGGCATGAAGGCCCTCACCTTGACGGTTTTGAGAAAAGCTTTTTCACGCCCCGCTTAAAGGACCCAGGATCATAATATTATCCTAAAATATTTTTTTGTTTTGAAGTCCATATCCAGAGAGATCTTTATTCTTCTTCTATTTGCTTGAAATTATGTACCTACATAGCTGTATTTTCTACTCTCATTGAAATACTTACCTTTTAAAAAGTCATTTCACTCAACCTTTTGGAAAACCATATTTGATTTAATGAATGTTTCTCTTTCTGTGTGAGATTATAAAAGTTTATTGAAAAAAAGTTTCCGTTAAATTACTAAAATTCACACACCATGACTATTTCCTTTATCGTTGTACACTGGCCGCCAAAACTAAGTAGTACACTTTTAAAATTGCAATTTCTCCTAAACTATAGAAGTTAGAGTATTAAAATAATAGAACGTTGTATAGCAAATTTTATCAGCTTTCTTTGAAGCTATAGTTTATTATACATTAATAACGTTATTATCTTAAAAAAAGAAAAAAAACAAAAATATAGCAATTGTTTACTTACTGGCAAAAAACTTAAACAACATTTATAAGTATGTTTTACACCTTATTTACATTTTAATACATGATATTGCCTCTTCGGGCTCTGGTGTCAGCTTCAAGCCGGTTTGACATACTGAATACTAGGTTTTGGAGGCGATATTGGAGAATATTCTCCCATTTTTCCAATAGGGCTTGTTTTAGGGTCCTGAGGGTGATAAGAGGTGGCTTGCTGCTTTTGACTAACCTCCTGAGTTCCTCTTAAGTATGCTCCATCGCGTTGAGATCAGGACTTCTTAATGGCCAAGTCATAAAGCTGATAACAACCTCATAAATGCATGTCTTGTACGATCCGAGCGATGTGTGGCGGGGCTTTATCCTGCATCAGCATCGATCCATCAACCATTTTGATTAAATACTACTACATACTCATTTAAGGACCTCTTGAGCATATCTCTCTCCAGTCAGGGTGCCATTATCTATAGCCACTAACTCTGTGCGACCATCTGAAAAGTTGTCAGCCCATACGTGTACAGAGCTTTCATCGTATTGGGCTCTTTCTGTAAAGAAGGCTTAAATGTATTGCTCACCAGGTCACCTGTAGACTCTTCACCTTTAATTGGAAGTGAATAGTGAGAATTAAGACTCATCAGTGAACAAAAATCTTGCCTTTTCTTAGTCACACCCCTGTATGTTTTACGTGCGTAGCGTAGTCTTGCTACTCGATGCCCCCTGTGGAGTTTGGGGCAACCTGGCCTGGCTGGCCTTTTGGGTTTCAGGTTTGCTTTAGCAAGTCTTCTTCTCACTACACTATCACTGATGTAGTCTCTTCGCGTCTGAAGAACCTGTTGCCGAACTTTAACTGCATTGAGGTGGCGATTTCTCAACACAGTGGAAACAATATAGCGGTTTTCTCGAGTACTAGTGTACCTGAGTCTGCCATTACAAGATCTTTTCAGATGGTTTTCAGTTTCTTCGAACCTTTCCTTTACCTCTCGGACCGTTTTTAATGTTACACCCACCATTTTTACACTCCGACATACTGATGCCTAGTTTTAGAAAAGTTTCATGATTTTTGCACATCCTTAAGGTCAAAGAGGCATGAGAAATAAAGTTTAAGTGCTGTAGTTACCTAGGCTTTTGAATCCAAATTCATAGATCAAGAAATAAATGTAAAAAAAAATCACAAAACAAAAAGTTAAAAGTAAGAGAGCAATTTGAAAAGGAGTGTTTTTGTTTTGTAAAGTTTTTTTTAGCCATTCCTTCATTTTTTTTATCAACTATGAATTTTATAAATAAAAAAAAAGAATTCTTTTTCTAATCCTTTTTATTTCGAAAATATATCTTGTGTACTTTTAAAGTTATTGCAATTTTAAGAGTGTACTACTTAGTTTTGGCGGCCAGTGTATAATACATTCGACGCCAAAAACTATTGAATCAAACCACTATATCCGATAGTAATAAGTTCTTTAATTAAAATAGCAACAAGAAAGAATGGTGTCGCTCCATTAATCCGCATTTGATCACAATGCACGGACAGGTGCAACCATATCACTTTTACATTAACCACGCTTTTTAAATACAAAACAAATCTGAACATCGATCGATTGAAATTTAAGTCAACCAGTGCGGTTAGTAAGCACTCGCTAATTCAACCGTACCCATTTTATTTATGTCTTCATACGCGCCGCCGATAGGCCCTAATTACGCCGCCGACGCAAAAACGCTAATCGCGCATCGTACACATACGAACGCACCCTTAAAAACGATTTACTGCGCCATCTTTACATACCAATCTCAGTCTTACTATCTGCAAGACGGATTCCGATTTCAAATGCAGTTGTTCGCACTTACAACTTTTTATGACTATAGCTTTATATGTAAATCGCGGTCATAAAGCCTTATATGAATTGGTTATCTACAATCCAAATCAAGCCTTAAAGAGCACACTTAAAGCTTGATTTACAACTACGCGAACACGAAAGGGAGTTACATCATTTTCCTAATTCAACTTCGACTTTTCCACATATTGCAAATCGAATTATTGGTGGAGGTGTTTGGGTTGAATTTCGTTTGAAGTGTGATGATAGATATAGGCTGATTGCGCTACGCGATGTAGCGATGCGCAGGAGAAGCGTTAATGAGCGCTGGTACCTTCGGATTCCTGGCCAGCAATGTTAGTATATCGGCTTTTGTCGGCACGATGCGACTTTTTGCGATGTCCAATGATAACAATGACCGGTAAGAATGAAAGGAGATAACGAGAAATGTGATAATGTACGCGTTAATTAATTAATGTTTTGCGCTACATTAACTTATTATTAGAATATGGAGATTTTAACTGGTCACTTTGTAGATGGTGAAGTTACAAATGTAGAAAAACTTGAAATATTGTAACTTAAAGAATGACTGAAAAACAAAATAGATCCTAGAAGTAACAGTTCTGAAATCACTACTATTATGAATCATGATACACTTCTTCTAGACTACCTAACGGAGCCCTACCTGACGGAGCCTACATATCACGGATATGTAGGCTCCGTCTTAAGGTATGGGATACTTCTGTGGGGAAACTCAGTACATATTGAAAAGGTGTTCTTAGTACAAAAAAAATGCTTGAGAGCAATAACTGGTGATGCACCGTTTGTAAGCTGTAGACCAAATTTTAAGAAATTAAAGATTTTGACATTGATATCTATATATGTATTAGAAATTGGTATGTTTGTAAGAAACAACTCACACATATTCACAAAAGTTAGTGAAAATTGTAGATTCACCAAAAGGGACCCTAGTAAACTAAAAACTGAATTCTGTAGAGGTAGTCTTCGTCATAAAAATTGCTACAATATGTGTAGAATAGTTTATAATAATATTCCACAAAAAATCAGGGAACTTCCGTTACGAATATTCAAATCTAAACTTAAGGCATGGCTTCTTACAAAGAGTTTTTACACAATTAAGGAATTTTTAAGTTGTAAAAGTTAAGTTAAATTTTTGGTGTTATTTATTAAAATAAAAATTACATATATTTTATAATTATAAGCACTACTTATTAGAATATATGCTTAGTTAAAAAAAAAAAATCCTACATAATAAGATTGGTTATTACATATTATAGTTTATATTATTTTATTTGTTGTACCTAGTACAATATTTGCATGCCTTTTAAAGGCGAATGTGTGGATTTAAATATTTTGTAACAACTTTTGTACCATATTCTTGGCAAATAAATGTCTTATGTCTTATGTCTTATGACTAAATTGCTTATGATCATCACCAACCTGACTAGGCTTAGTGACGATGTTTCTTGATATTCTGGAATGCAGATGTTATCATCTGCATCATGGTCATCGTTTAATGCATTTGTTTCTATTTTGCCAGTTTTATCTCAAGCTCGATCTGTCTCGCGTCCAATTTAAAAAAATGTCTCGTAAAAAGGACACCCGAGTGTAAACAAACCGTTAGCAATACTATAATTGTTTCAAGAACGATTGGTAATTAGAAAGTAAGTATGCAGATTACAGGTGCAATGTGCATGCAAGATTGCGCCAAACATATATCACAAGTAGGTCGAAGCATAAAGGAAAATGAATCCTAAAGCGTTAGGGTTACACACATGATCGTTGTTAAGCCAAGTCTAGAATCAATTTTGAAAAGAAGGGATTTCACTTATTAATTTCATTGAAACTGGTTGAAGAACAAACAAAACAAAAAAAAACAGGTGCACTCTCTATTTCTTCACTTTCATAGTCCAATGGGACAGCAATTGTCGTGACAGGAGAGAGATCAGGCGCAAGACCGACAGTTTAGCGTGCTTTTTGAGCCACTGTGCATAAAAAAGCAGTGTGTAGCAGAAAAGCAATTTGCATGAAAAATGCCACGCCTCAAGAAAATGATTTTAACTCTCTTGGATCCTGCAACAAACAAGCTTATGGATAGAATATTTATCATATATTAAGGTTTGGAGAGTCCAGTAGAATGTGAGCACTGAAACATTTTCCTTTAAAGTGGCAAGGCACCTTTCAATTCAGATTATTTCATCCGACATCCTAACAATGATTTCGAAACTGAAATATGTTGTGTTGCCTTCAATTTTATTTTCCACCAATTACTGACCCGGACCTTTTCCATATTCATATCATAACAGATTTGAATTAAACTTATTTATTGAAACCCTACCGCGGCGAGTCGGGTTTATAATTATTTATCGATATTCCAGCCTATAGAGTGAAGTCGAATGGAGTCATTACACCGCACGAAAGGGCCGAGGGCCTTAATTACGAGACATAAGTCAGTTCCAACGTGTTTGTTTCACTCTCTGCGCTAATTTGTTTTAATGCTATCTGATCGGGAGGTTTTTGGTAGGGTTGGGAGAAGTTTGGCTAGAAGAAAAACGTGTAAGAAGACTGTTTAATGGACTAAGCTGGACGACTGACGACTGAGGACTGGCCGTGTCAGAGCACAGATCGTACATCTGCATCTGACGTGAGTTGACGTGACCATATATTTGCCTCACCCTTTTGCCTTCTTTTTCTACATTTTAGCAATCTATTTTTACCTCTTACGTCTGAATCGATTATTTTAAAAAGCACAAATTCCAAAAAAATCCTTTTTTTTTACTCCACACTAGTATATTCTCTTGTATAATGGAAACGATTTACAGAATGCAAAAATATCCTAACCAGAACAAATCTAAAAATTACAAAAATATTTGTCCTGTCCTAATAGGGATCGAATTCTCAACATTAAGCACGAGAGGTCAACCGCTTAGCAACTGAGCTCATCTTTTTGTCGAAAAAAAGTGTCAGCCCTGCCAAATTTATAATCTATATTTAAAGCATTAAAATAATTTCGAAACCGATAACGCCATTTCCACATTCAAAGCTATTAAAATACCATTACCATCAGCAGTTGAAGCATAAGTTATTGATATTAATCTTGTTATAGGTATGTAGATTTAGGTGGAAGAGTCATGTCAGAATAAACCGGCTGTACCGGGGTGGGATCTACCTCCCTCTCATAGAATATCGTTATGAAATAATTGTATTCGTGCCTATTATTTTTGCTTCGAAAAGAGTCGCGAATTCAACTTACTCACGCTCATGTGTTTCCTCAACTATTCAAAAGCTTTTGATTGTGTTCAATGTGACTGTCTGTGGGACATACTAAAAGAAATACCCAACCTTCTTCTCTTGTAACTTTGATTACGAATCTCTAAAGCGCTGGGAAAGCAGATAATACCACACTTTTTGCAACGTCAGAGAAAGAACTCGCAAAACTTTTTGAAAAAATCGAATGGCGTAATCGGACTTTCAATTAAACTTATCTTTACCGGAGAGCTTGCCGAGCTAGAGTATGTAAACGATCTGTTTATCTTGCGTCAATGCTGATGTCTGACTAACCAAGGAAGAAGAGCACAAGAGTCCAGAAAAATAAAGCAGATGGCCAGAAACTGATACAAACCTAGCAAGACAGGAAAGTCTTTAATAACACCAAGAAGAGACTAGTGCAAAACTTTGATCTCAATAAAAACTGATAAAAAAGTCCGACCGTTTCATTATCTCAAATTTAATTACTTGTTACAAGATGAGATATCATCCACCGGACTCGTTATTTCACCAAGGCATCACCATCAAATCAACTGTATGATACACATTAAAATGTTACACGGCACATCCGGAGATATCATAATTAAGTCTCCTGGGCCGTGTTCAAATTAAATTATGTACGAATTAAAGGTAACGGCGTAATAAATACGGACGCTGCGCAGGCGCCGCCGTTACGCGCCTCGTGATGTATTGCCCGACACACCTAGTCGATACTGGCCGGACCCGAGCGGTGGTGTAAAGGGTAGGTTTGGAGAACGTCTTGTTTGCATAATTTCTTTAAAATTCGGTTCAAAATATGAATTAGCTTTTTTCTCTTCTTTATAACTTGCTCTATTATCTTCTGACATCTAAATACAAATGTAAAAACAGTCTTTATATGGCAGCTTTCCGTCCCGACCCGTCCCGGTATCTTCTTTCGCCTGCCCTGGTCCCATATTACTTGGGGTCGGCGCAAAATGTCTTCTTCTTCCATTCCTCTCTATCAGCCGTCATCTGAGCATTTACTCCTTTTTCATTCATATCAGTGCTTACACACTCCATCCATCTTTTCTTTGGTCTCCCTCTCCCCTTCCATCCATCAACACTTATATTCATCACCTTTTTAGACACATGTGTTTCATCCCTCCTCATCACATGCCCATACCAAGACAAACGATTTCCTTTCAACTTATCTGTTACTGGCGCCACTTTTAAACTTCCCCTAATATACTCATTTCTTACTTTATCCCTTCTTGTCACTCCACACATCCATCTCAACATTCTCATCTCTGTTACATGCAATCCATACAGTACGACAGGTCTGATAATGGATTTGTAAATTTTGCCCTTTATTTTGAGGGGCATCCGCGGGTCACAAGTTGTTCCTGTGACCTGTCGCCATTTCATCCAACCTGCATTGATCCGGTGTGTAATATCTCGGTCTATTTCAGCATCCCCTTGAACAAGTGATCCGAGGTACCGAAAATCGGAGCAGACCGGTAAGGACACTCCGGCGAGAGTTACGGGGAAAGGGCTGGAGAGACCGCCGAAATCGCAAAACAAATATTCTGTTTTGCTTTTACTTATTTTCAAGCCAACACTCTCCAGCCTTTGCCGCCATTCCTCCAATCTGCTCTGGACCTCTAGACCATCCTCAGCAACTAGCACAATGTCATCGGCGAACAGCATACACCATGGTGCCTCTTCCTGTATGTCCGACGTAAGAGCGTCCATTATCATCAGGAAGAGGTAAGGGCTAAGAGCCGACCCTTGGTGTAAGCCTACAGCCACATTGAAGCTGCCAGTAATGGTATATTGCATTGATATTTTAAAAAAAGCGGTCTAAATTAATAATCTAACGTACTTTACGTTAATGCTTCTGCTTTCTCTAGCTTTTATTCTTAAGTCAGTCAAAGCTTCAATTTTACAATTAAAATTCAGCATATCCTTTTCAACAAATACAATATCTTTAATAGAATCATTTAGATCTCAGTTAATCTTCATCTTCTAAAGAAATTCAAGATCGCTCTAAGTTCATACCTCGAACAGCATCACAACCGCGAATACAACTTAATCTGCGCAGGCGGCTTCCATTTAGCTTGTTTGTTTTATTTCTGAGAATCAATAAACTGTGCCGATCATGAGATGCGGACCATCTCCATGATGAAACAGATCCTATACGCTTGGATGAACTGTTTTTGTTTTGGTATTTGCTGTTGCCGATTGTTGGGTTGGCACGTATTTTTATTTAAATTGCAATGTATGTATATATGTGTATATAGTATATTTTCGAGTTAAATCTTGTAAGCTGCATTTTATATCTATAACTTGCTATGTATGTAGGTATGTTCGGGACAAATCTTGCAAGCTGAATAAGAACCACTTCCTCTTATCCTACGGCGTTAACTTTTCACATGTTGGTTCAATTCCAATGACAATGCATTTATATGGTAAACATGACCTGGATTTACATCTAGGATTATCAGATGAAGGAACTCTTCAACGGTAAACAGCACAGATACAAATTTTTGCATATATTATGTACCTAAATTTACCTTACGTTTAGTTTTGAGATTCCAATATAGAAGCTTAATTAAAAACGTTGTTTTTATACAAACTTAATTATATTAGATACATTCGAGGACTAACAAATGGGATATTGGACTTTGAAGGAATAAATTCATTATTATTGAAAAAAGTAGAATAATTAAGTAAAAACTAAAAGTAGAATTTAGATATCTTCTTCATCGTATGATTGATGAACAACTTGGTGTCAGAGCTTAAACCACTCGTAGGCCTTTGACATGGCTTTACACACCGTTGAAAAAACTCTCAAGTGTGCTGGTTTCGTCATGTTTTCCTTCACCGTTTTATCAAGTGAAAATTAGTTTCTAATACACATAAATCCGAAAAGTCATAGGTAATGGCAGTCCAACGGCAAAAAAAGTGGCTATCACTGAAATTTAGATATTATTCTTATGGTACCTTTCCTTTCCTAGATCTACAAAAACCTATTTTTGTTTAACTTATATTTAACCCTTCTTCGCTATAAAAGTTCGTTACTTAATAACATAATCACTAGGTTTATCGATCGGATCGGTGATCGTATTAAACAGTTAATAACTATAGATAGGTAATGCTAGGTTTACTGCACATGCGTAATAGGTACAGTCTCATAATTTTATAGTTCGATAGCAATTAGTTCTAATGATCGAAGATTAATGTCTCGTTGGGCTAGTATACAATGGAATATTGGACAGGTTCGATTGCTAGGTAGGGCTAAATAGAGATTTTCGTGCTTTTAAAGATTAGGTTAACTTTGAAACTGTGTTTGATATGATGAGGCGAACCAGTCGGGTATTTTATCTAAAAAAATATGGCTGTAATTACCAATATATATACAGACAGGATGGGGTATCATCTACATTATTTGATACTAGACGGTCGCGACTTTGTCCGCGTGTTAAATTTACTTGTACCTACATCCTATAAAAGTTCATCATTTTCCTTAATTTAAATGTTGTAAGCGGAATAGTTTGCATGAATGCACGAAAAGCACCAAAAATCGGAGTACATGGCGGGAAATCGTGAAGCGGATAACATCAGCCCAACGCAAAATAGATACATGATGTCCACGACAACTCTGACAAAAGTGCTACGAAAATGAAGAAGAAGCGTCCATCGGTGTATAGGTTACGGTAACACTCACCATCAGGTGGGCCATTTGCAACCTCATTAATATAAAAAAGTAAATTACTTCTATCCCTTACCTACTGTACAAGACAAAAAGAGACAGCATATACAATTTAGGTCGTTGCACTTCTGAATCTAAATATTATAGTTTACCTACTTTTTACTATTATCCTGAACATAAGTTTTTAAAACCGTTTAGGTGTGGGTTCTCATGAGCTGATCTAGCTTGATGCAAAAAATATAAGATTCTGAGTAAAAACGTTAAAAATTAATTAAATTATGTATTGAATATATTTTCTCCAGTCTGCTGTTATTTGAGCTAAGGGCGCAGCACGAGCGGGTAGCGGGTAAAATATAATAGGTATACTGATCATCTGTGATAATATACCTACGTTATGAAAAAAATTGAGGTCAGAAAAATATACTATCTAGATGTATACTTAAGACCTCGAAACTAGGTTAATATTCTGTTTTATTTTTGGAAAAATATCCTTCATGCTTGAACCTTCAATTGATTAAACTTATTTTTTTAATCTCAGTAGGTAGTAAATGATCATAAACTTTTCTTCACTAACACGCTATAGAGTAGGTGCATTTCCTCGCTTACTACAATAAATTTCTCAGAAATGGCCTTTACCTAGCCATAAATTTTAAATTAAAAAGCTTAAATATTCCTAGCAAAGGCCTTCCCAATTGTTGCTAGACTTTTTAAAGATTTCCTTGGTCTATAAATTGATCCAGTTAGCAGAGCATTTAGTATTCATTTACTTTTTCTAACCCGCTGCTACTCGCGCCACCACCCCACCTGCTCATAGAAGCATGTCGTGGAGTCCGTATCTATCAATACACCGTCGCACTACGGCGGCCTGTTTTTACCAATACCAGTGTTTTGTTCACTCATTAATCACGACCGTTTTTACCAACTTATTGTACACTTGAAATAATCCTCCTACTTAATGTTCGATTCTTGCGATTAAATAAGAAATTATGATGCCTTTTTTGTAGATCTATTAGCAGTAAAGTGTGAAAGGTATGATGTCAATTGTTGCAGCGGTAATTGCAATTTATCTGGCTAATAAAATAAATGAATAATAAAGTTAAGAAACAATTAAAACGGTCTTTACTATTGTTTGTTATTCAATTACGTCACTGATAGAAGAAGATGTGAAGGATAAGGCGATTGGAAAACTAAAAGTTGAAAAGTGAACCACATATATCTTTGGACGGGCACGGACAATTGATATAAAGAAGAAGAAAGATTATTGCAAGTTATTTTGCATATTGATATGAAGTAATTCGCCTACTGACAACACTTAGGTGGCTCAGAGAGCAGTCACCGCAAAGCTCGCTTGCCGTTATCATTATCACTGCTTTATTGACACTCTCTCGCTTATCGCTGGCAGTAGGACCGTGCTCATTGAATATACTGAATACGTCCTCGATACTTATATTTTACACTTTTTAAAGAATTTTCACGGTTTAACGCTGTCATTTACCGCTTTCAGATCATATGCTCGTCGATCTTACCAAGTATGTCCTCACCATATCTCTCACATTTTCAAGAATAATCATTGCTGATCGCTCGCTTACCGCTGCCGCTGTTAGTAGTATCGCTACGTTCTCGCTTAACACTTTCAGATGATCAATGCTCGTCGACCTTAACGCGCATTTCCTTACATCTCTCAATTTATGAAGAATGAATGCTTGTTTACCGCTGCCGCTGTCAGGATAACCGCTGTCAGGATAACCGCTGCTTTCTCGCTTACCGCTATCAGTGTGATCAATGCTCGCAAACCGTACCGAGCACGTCCACACTATATCTCTACTTTTTGCTTGCCCACATTATATGCAGATGTCATGAAAGTAACACTGGTAACACTGTTCTCTCGGTTTTTGTGCTGTCTCGTTAGTCAATTATGTTGGCAATAATAATTACAATGTTAGGAAATGTTGCCAGGCTCTGTTACAATGAGCAATAATTGATTGTTTTATGAGGGATATGTGAAATTAAAATTTGTGAGTTATTTACTTCAAACATTTGAATTCTAGGCGATCGGTAGAAATCATCAGATTGGAAGCCTGATTAAGGATTTTTACACACCAAATATACTTTAATTTCTGTCGTTGTTTCACCAAACAATAAGCAAAATGAAGAAGTATGTAGAACTGTCATACTCTAAGTTTTTTCTGCTGTGGCTTGCGGTTGTAGATACCTTCTACAAGACACGACCTACATTATATGAACACCAAAATAATAAACAATCGCCATTGGCCATCACAATAGCTGTTTATCTCAAGCACTTTATATTCCACGTCCATCGCCGAACAAATTGTCGATACTACATTTTTTTGTGGCGAATATATCGATTGACAGCGATTGAGACTTCGGGCTGTAATTAACCGACAAAAAGTCAGCCTATAGATCCTCGATGCGGCGATTCGTTACGAATATCGCGTAAAAACACGCGTAATTACGCCACAACGAAACGCGTACTAGTGAATACTGATGAGAAAATATTACCTATAGGCTGTGTATTTAAAATTATTTTGTAATTAATTTGTTGGGAATATTAAATGGAATTCATAATAAATATGACTGCAAATGGATGCCGAGTACACGGGTAAAGTTTTGCACAGCCCTGTGTTTTTATTTTTTTATTTTACCCGGATAAAGTTGAAGTCAACATTATTTTTGATAACCAGGATTATTCCGAAGTTTTAGGGCTAGATTGACGGTCTACGGTTAGGAACTTAAAAATAGAACTGAACTTATAAAAATCATTTCCAGGTTACAAAATTACCTAACATTTTACCAGTAAGCGGTGATGCAGGACCTTGAATCTCTTTTCATTCCTGGGTTTCTTCAATAGGAATAAGGTTTTCATTGCCTACAAAATAAGAATTGGCTGAATGAGAAACTTAGAAAAAACTCCACCGACAAGAGCAAAACTTAAAAAAAAATGTTACTGCTCAAAATTCGCGGAAGAAGTTAAACTCTCTAAACTACTATAACATTCACAACAAGCAACACCGTAGCGCCTAACTAGTGTAACCTGGCACTAATCTATGCATCTAGATTATCTATGCGTGCACTGTCTGTTATATTTATGTGTTGTCTTTTGCTCCTTGCTCTCGGTAGGTGCTACAAAGCAAAAGTATCAGATGCGACACACTTCCTCGTAAGAACCGTATAAGGTCCTATGTGACACACGGATAGGTAAATGAGGTGTTAAGGGAAGAAGCTATTGGCTTTGATTGTGATTTTATTTTGCTTTAGGGAGAGACTAATTTTAATATCGTATGTTGGGTTGAATTTGTAATCCTCAAGAACCGTACACATTTTTCGAAAAACAGGCTTAAAGAAATAAAATGTTTTCAAAACTCGCAAATATTTGTGCAGGGCTGGGATCAAACATACGTTTCGTAGTGTTCTCCAGGTTTTCCAGGTCCAATGTATCGTTGTCTATCTGTTTATTTCAGAGACATTTCACTAATATTATAAATACGAAAGTGTGCTCTTTACTCTCTCGGTAGATTTTCTTTCACGCAACAACTTATAAACAGATTGATATGATTTTTAGCATTGAAACCAGACCATAAAAAGTATTTTAAGACCATAGAAAATTTATAACCACTGTGGTGAAGCCGCATAAAAAAAAACTAGCAACGTTATTAGACTTATAACCTACATGATGAGATAATAGAACCTGCATGTATAAAAACCTGAACTCACAAAAACTATAGAAAATCACGATCAACAACCATCGCAGCAGTGTGTCTCACACACTAAGTGTACGGCCTGGGTGCACGCTCTATTCGAGCGTCGGGCGGGGCGGGGCGTGCAGCGTTCATGTTAAACACGTGCTACCCGTAGTGGCCGTCCTGAGTGCCGGCCGAGCGGAGCGTGGGCAGCAGCGGTCTTGTTTGCGTCGAGCGGGGCGTCGCGTGCAAGTTCAAACCAGTTTGTGTTTTGCAGCGGTGATACGAGCGTTCTTGAAGGATGTCGTTTGAATAAATAATTTCAGAAATACAAAATAAACCTGAAATATGGTTATCTTCGCATTCTTTATATAAGAAAAGAATAGTTAAAGCAAGTATATAGTTAATAACGTAGAAAACTCTCCAAATTGTTTTCTTTGCTTCACAATGTTACTAGGACCTTGTCTTGACTCATAATTAAATTTTAGCCACAAATTTTCTTCTAAATACATATCAATAATATCGTACGACGCAGACGCCATGATCGACACAAACGACCGCCACCACAAACGCTGAGCGTGCACTGAGGCCACTTAAAGAACGCGCTTTCGACCGCTCTTCCCCGCCCCGCCCGACGCTCGAATAGAGCGTGCACCCAGGCCGTACACTTAAGGCTATCGGCTAGTCACGTACGCGGCTAACAATTAACATTTCGAGCTGTAGCGATGCCGGCGGAGATGTGAACAGCTAATATGGGTTACCTCTTAATTACGACGGCTCCTTGAATAGCGCGTTGCGTGCTAGCTACGCTTTTGGTGTGAGACCAGATGATTTAGATGGTTCTTACACTGCGAATTTGTCGGGATCGCGTGTGTTGTAATTTTAATTATGCGCGTGTCAGTTTTGTTGTTGCGAGGAAATATAGGTAGTGGATTAGAACTTTATTAAGAGATTTATCAAAAATACAGCTGTGTAAGGAGTCTTCCTAACTAAACCATAGGGGGAGTGACTTATGTCAATGGTGAAGCTAATCAGATCCTTACGTGCTCCACGCGAGGTCGGTGGTATTATATAATTGATATTTTTTCTTGTTATCATCGATCCTCAACCATTACAGCTGTTTTTATAATTTCATAGATTCCATGGAATGTCTTAAGAGTATTTTCTTAAAATTATCTACTTACATTTATGGAAGAATATCAAAATATCAATCTGTTGATAAAGTCTGTAAGCAATAATAACTAATACTAAACCTATAATACTCTTTGTGTAGTTCATATAACTTTAAATATGGCACCCCGGTGTTCTTACATTATTTATATCTACCGGCTCGGTCCGGTCCGGTACCGTCCACCCCATTTCATGTTAGTGACATTCATCGAATTGACCGTGAAGGATATTTGCAAAAAAATTAAATCGCTCTAAATTTAGGGGTGAAAATTGATAGAGACTTCTATGGGGTGACCGGTAGATTTACTTGGGAAGGGGCAAAAAATCTTTGCAATGAAAATATTTGAATTTTCTTGCACGTGTCGTTTGTGCTAAGGATCAGAGATCGGTAATGGTCACCTTTTTATTAGTAGGGATAAATAAAGTGAGCCTTCACACATTTAATCCATGTTAGAGACATATGAAAATTTCAACCGTTTGAACAGGGTTTGTCAATTTAGTCCATTTTAAAATAGAGCTTATTTTCAACTATTATACCGATATTAAAACATGCACAAAAAGCTACGAAAAAAAATTTTTAAGCCTTTGAAACGTGGTGCTGGAAAAAATCTAGGGAATTAGCTAAGCGGAAAAAATTACAAAAGTGGTGCCGGAAATAGTAAAACAGAAAAGACGATTGATTTCGAGAAAGGGAGACAAAATAGGCAAGAGCTATCATATGTAACATCATATAGGGACAGAATTTACTCCGATCCCAAGATAACATAGACCAGAGCAGGCGAAAGAAAGAATAGAAGACGGAGGGACAAATCGAAGTAAGTAGAGGAAGAGATAGATCGAGGCAAAGATAAACAAGGCAGAATAAAGAAAACAAAAGTCGCGATAAGGTCGAGGAATTGGCTCTTACTCGTTTAGGGAGGGCTGGAAGAAGATGCATTAACAAGAAAAAAAAAACCTTTATTGTCTCTATTGAGAAAAGGCCTTTACCCTGCAGTGGGACAGATAGGCTGCTTTATTTTTTTTATTGATTTAAAACATCAATACACGTTGAAACCAATACAATTGATATAACGTTGCCTTTTTTACATCACAGGTAAAAAAGTGACAGATACATCGATAAGTTTTCAGCGTTCTGCATAGGCAAAGTTATATTGACTGCCTTACACTCACATGATTCAGAACTGCAATAAGACATCGCAGTTCAGCACCAGAACAAATTATTTAACTTTAAGAAACATCAACACAAAATCCACATAGAAAAACCCATTAACAATTTTCCACCGCATGCTTTCTTACAAATGGCGACAATTATCGCCAACAGTTATATCAATGTTTCCAATTTCCCATTGTTGCTGGCTATAGCGTGGGACCAGCTTCTTGCGTACTAATTGTGAAGATTAGCGCTTGCTGTCGGTACTAATGTTGTCGATAATGATGTCGTATGTTGGTTTGTGCTGTCGAAATTCATCTGCCGAAAAATGTTAAATAATGATATAAGTTCTAGCTGCTTAGCTTAATGGTTGATTTTGGTGTGGGGTTGTAACTGCGACCGATGTTATCTCGCTCTTGAAAATGGTTTCCGTTTGAGTTAGAATGTAGTCGTGCATCCCCGAATCCATCACGAGTAAAGCCCATATTTGAACATCACATCAGCTGATTCATTGGAAAATGGTAGTTATTACTATGGAGTAATTCTTACTTTGGCTCAACGACCCAAAGAGTGTTGGCCTCCGATAAGAGATTCTTCCTCAGTTTCTTGCTAGTTACTGGCTAAGTTTAGGAAAATCACTCTCAATTACCTACATCTCTCCAGTGATATGTCGGGCGATAAACCGGCTTTCTACCAGCTGGTAGAATTTTGATTGCATTGGCATATTGTTTACTATTTCAGAAAGTCCATGATTGAACGAGATTTTTTTTTTACTTTTCTATACTATTGGGTGTGGGTTTAAACCTGGCATGTACCAATGTGACTTTTTCAATGTCATATGTACTTTTTTAGAGTATCTAAAACACCACTGACTAACGGTGAAGGAAAACATCGTAAGGAAACCTGGACTTTAATAAGCCTGATCGCCAACCCGCAGTGAGCTAGCGTGGTGATTACTGATTAATGCTCAATTCTTCTCTGTATGAGAAGAGGCCTTTGTCCTACAGTGGGACAGTTACAGGCTGATTTATTTATTTATTTTCTATACTCACTAAACCCAATGATTGTCAGCAAAAAGCCTAAGCATTTTGTACTTAAAAAACGAACGAAATCGAAGTAAAATACTAGTCTCACACATATGGTGTCCCGTTATAAGAGTATCGTGACATGGAAACGACAATGGCGTTTCTTATGTTGTTTGATTTAGTACTCAATTTTGTATGGTGATCTGGGAATGTATGGTTTTATTGGGAACAAACAATTTCCCTCTTCTTGATAATAAATTCCGTGATAATAAGTTAATTGTGAATTGGAGAATAAACATCTTACGAGATTACTATTAATAAGCAAAATATACATATTACTTATTAGTTGGTACTAAAACGAATAGTACCGACCTACTTACTATCGGCAAAGCACGTTAAGACGTTAGTCCTGCGCCTGATCTCTACCGTCGTCGGATTGCCATCCCATCGGACTATAACAGTAGGGTATAGAGGATGCACTTGTGTTACGCCAACACTTGAAGCACAGATAATAAACATACAGTACGAAAACTGCGAACAAACGGCACACTAACACAAACATGCGTAATATTGCGTAACGACGAGTCTCCTAAGCGGACGTCGCGATACTCGCAGTATCATAGCAGTATCAACGAACGCTTCGTAGCGCATGTTTGTGTGAGTGTGCCGTTTTCGAGCGTTTGTTCGTAGTGTCCATACTGTGTACTGTGCTTGAAGTCAGTCCTTGATTCACACAGAACGATAACATAATATATCACACGTATGACGTAGGTAATTTTCCTCTCAGAGTTTTCCTTTACATTCGTGGTACAAAAACTACTAAGTAACATTACTTAATGTTTCTATGTAAAATAGAATCCGCCAGTGTTCACACACCAGTCAGAAATCTATTGACATGATAAGGTTATATCTTACTAGATAATAAAAAACATAATCATAAAATACAGATTTATATGGCATTGTCAGTATTCATCAAACGATGAGATCAGATTTTATGGGGTATTTTAAAAACAGCGATTTCACAGTTTCAGTTTTCTTTATTCGCCGCAAGTAGCAACTACAATGTCGTTGAGACTAGTGTATCTACTGTTAATAACTTGTACTAACTTTAATGTCACCAAGACTGTAGTGTAACTATTGTTATTAGCTTGTGGCTACTATAATGTCACTGAGGCAACAGTACAACTATAATTGTTCAATAACACACATAGTTTACACACATAGTTTACACACACATCCTAGTTTGTAACTGCAGTGTAACAATTGTTATTAGCTTGTAGCAACTATATTGTCTCTAAGACTGTAGTGTAACTATTGTTATGAGTTTATGAGATTGAAGCAACTATAATGTCACTTAGACTGTAGTGTAGCTATTGTAGCAACCGTAATGTCACTGAGACTATAGAGTAACTTTTTTCAGTGTTTTGTGTAAGTTTACCCAAAAAATTTACCACGCGGACTGCATCTTTATATGCAATCATTTAATCATCTGACCAGAAGGTGGCGGGGCTATGGAGTACCTCCTATAATAGAGGCCATTATTTGTAATTTTTCCAAAATGGAGTAGATAAAGAAAAAAAGAGAAGAAAATTATGCAATCTGAAGACGCTTTCCATTAAATGTTGTCGCAAGGATCTAATAAAGTTGTGGTATAAAACCACACGAGAACGGTATGAAAAGTGAATGCCTGTCAGCGGGGCAAGAATGAAATTTAATTTACGACAGGTCACAAGAGGGCTCAGCAGGCTTAAGTCCGGTGGACGTATTACGTGTGGCTGGACATTCACTGTTCTTCATTGGCCTTTAACATTTATTCATAGTCATTTGTCTTGAATTGATAAAAACAAAATCTTTAACATTATATTTTATAGAAACCACTGATGTTTTGTCGCGATTTTATCAAATTAATATTTTTTCTAATCACTAGTTTCGTGACTCGGAGACGGGACGTAAAGTCGTCAGTCTTGCGCCTGATTTCTCTCCGATCCTGTCGAATTGCCATCACGGACTATGAGAGTGGAGGAATATAATAATATAGAGTGCACACTTGTGCGCTATAATACTTCCAGCGTAATTAAGATTCCGTTGAGAATGGTCACCCGAAATACTGTTAGGAGGATTTATTTAATTCTATTTATTCTTAGTTGATACACACACAAAAAAACACTTGCGTTTTTTTCTTAAACGCAAACTGTGTCTTTATTGACCTACCATCTAACCTAAACCATAGACAATTTTTATCGAAATCGTGGCCGCAACCGATGTAGAAGTTTTTTTTAATACTTTTATTCTGTTCTAGTTAAACTATTTGATTTATTCAAAGACTCTCATCAATCGTACAAAATGCAATATCTAATTAACGACATCTACAATACAATGCGCTATTATAACCAGACGTTAGTCGCTTTTATTAATGCATGACTTTTAATTGATGACTTTACAATTACAATTCATTACAATAAACCGTCTCATTAACAATGTTTAATTATGTTGTTTCTGTCGTAAATTCTTCCTTAATGTGTTTTTAGAGTTTTCTTAAAAAAACGTTTCATATTCTTGTAAAGTTTTATTTAAGAAGAGCAACCATAGAGTCTTGCAAGAGTCTTGTCTATGAAGAGGTTCTATTGGAACTGGCAACTACATAGAATCAACAAAAATGTTTTGATTCTAATTTAAGTAAGAATCTGTAAGTGAAATAGAGAATTATTTAGAAAAAAAATTGCATTAATCGCTATAAGAAAAAAAAAGTCTAAAAAGTGTCGTTTCTATTTGAGATGCACCTTTCAGTTTTTCGAATTATGGTTTAAATAATTATATACCAAGCTAAGTCAACTCTTGCCCAGAAACAGTTAACCCTTTAACAGACTACTATTGCTATTAGAAATCTATTTCTATAACCCGACACGTAATAGCACCCTGGCCAGTAAGTCCATCAGAGGGAGTATAACAGTGATTTTCGCAACACCTCACTGAATATTCAATTTTGTTTACAAAGACCCCGTGTATAACAAACTGACATACATACAATTTTCATGCGGAGCCTTCTTATTGCACCTCTCTTTTACACTTGCGAAAGTTCAGGTAAGTTTGAGTGAGAAGGAAAGAGGATGATGCGTCAAAGAAATCTTTTTATCCCGGGTTTACGGGGGCAGTGAGTGGTCGGTACTGTGAAATCTTAATTCGTAAGTTCGAGTTTCTATTGCGGGGTTTAAGCTCTTTGTTAAATAATTTAGACCAGAACGCTAATTGCTATCAAATTTTCAAGAATGTAATTAAATCCTTGAATGTGAAGAACAAGCTGTTTGGGAAAATTTTGGAAATAAAATACGATTCTATCAATCATTCGACGATATTATAATTTGGCGTAATGGTTAAGCGAATCGTTCTCTGCGCTTGGTATAGCGGGTGCGATTTTTGTTCGGTACCTACAAAAAATAGTGTGATTGGCTGATTGTTTTGGTCTGGGTGTCATTGTTAATGCACCTAGGACATAAAAGAAAATCCTTGCGTCCTGAAATGAATAAAAAAAATTAAAGAAAATGCTAAATCCTGATAGTAAATTTCGTCATGATCAGTGTTCAGATATCTTTCATTACCTCTTAGCTCTCTTTAGTTAAATGGTAGTATTTCAAGCTATGACATTTTTAACTACCTTACATTAAGGCCCATTGCAGTTTCATTGGTTAGGCTCTACCTACTAGGAAAATTCAAAGATGGAACAGAATTTGTGTGAAATTTTCTGTTACCTACTTAAATTATTTTTATATTTCTATGATTAGCTAGTAACGGAACTTATTGGTTATCTGTGAAACAGGCCCTAACTCCTTTACAGTTCTTAAAAAAGCTATTCAAAGCCTAACGTTGAAACTACTTATAAGGCATATTCAACCTGACAAGTTTAAACAAACCGTCGCTGTGTGGCGTACTAATGCGCTATTGTTTAACAAATAGTCAAGCGTGACGTCTACAAACACTACAAAAAGACAAGACAGTTTCAGAATGTCAACATGTTGCGAGGGTTGGTAAGGGTGACACTTGTTTTGCGCGAACGCGAACTATATTTCTGTTGCAGTTATTGCAAGAGTCTTCGGAACATGTAGAGATATTTTAAAAAATACGATATTTTAGATCAAGCTGGCCAGCTCCAAGCATCTAATTCTAATTTTTTTTAAGTCTTCAATGCGTCTAATTTGACTATGCTAGCTTTTAAATTACGTACTACGTTGTTACAACGTAGATATTGGTAGATAATTACTAAAGCCAAAGTTATAAACAAATAATGATTATATCCAGGATGTGTGTGTATGTAACAAACAGGGGTGTGCAGTTCTACAGTTTGCTACCTACCCTGACAGATCTGACCCTGCAGGCGACGAATTAGTGAAAATAAGTAGGATTTATTTGTAGGTACATGCATACCCTGTTGAAAATGTCTGTGCACGCCCCTGGTAACATAAGTTGATTTTAATATTTTGTAATTTAAAAAAAGGCTTTTATTTTGGCAATAAAAATATCAGGCAGTACAGCAGGTAGGCACACTATTTTATTAAAATCTCAGCCTCGTTTCGGTCGATGTGTCTACAAAATACTTTTGTTGAAAATGATCGCACAGAAGAACCGCCGCATTATATTGCGCAAACAGGGGCACAGAGCAGGGGTGCTATTGTCTTAACGCGAACACTCCACTAAATGGAGTGTGTGCTTTTTAATGCATCGATGTGCACTTCAACGCCTATGGGAATTCGTGTTTTAGTTTAGTTAAATTGTAAAATATAAGGGCGTATTAATTTAGCTTGAAAATATTGACTGCCTCGTTGGCCTATCGGTAGCAAGCGCGACTGATGAGCACGAGGTCCCGGGTTCGATCCCCGGGTCGGGCAAAGTGTTATTGGGTTTTTCCATTAGGAAATTCTCAGTAGCAGCACGGAGTCTGGAATTGAGCCCGGTTAATGGCAATAGGCTCGCCCCCTATTACATGGGACTTATTACATAACCGGCGAAACGTGGGTGTACTGCACACCTCTGCCTACCCCCTCTGAGGAGTACAGGCGTGAGTCTATAAATAAATAAAAAATAAAATAAATAAAAATATTTGCAGTATTTATAGGTTAGAAGTGCGGTCACAATACGACTAAATTGACTATAGGATTGTGACTAAAGGTGGGATAAACAATTTAAATGGCAACGCGTTTAAACATTTAGCTTATTATATAAGCAGGCTTTTGAAAGAGCTTTTAGAATGTTTATGAAAACGTTACTATAATATCATAAAACGCGAAATTTATATTGAAAAGCTATAGGTAATATGTATCGTCCTGTTTTTTTTTTAAATAGTTTCAAATTATAGTGTTGCTCCATAAGGAACGTTATCGTCATTTTCCTCGGGAACAGTTTTATTTTTCAGGATGAAATTTGCCTATGTCCGTTGCTGTATACCTGACAACATATTTAAGTAAAATTTCAGGATTTAGGCGTGGAAAGGTAACAAACAAACTTACTTTCGCATTTATAATATTATTAGTAAGGATTATGTGGCAGTTTACTAAATTACACTTTACCAATAAGCGGTGGATCAGAGCTTGGAATCGAACCTACACCAGGCTCTCACTACACTAACTTTCTCCCACAACCGTTCTCTAAAACCAATATAGTTAAAGTCAACAAACACGGATTCAATCAGTCGTTCAAATTGTCGACAAGCGCTAATCCTTAATCTTGTGTAGTTCCTGACGGTACATAGAGGGAGACACCCTCCTGCACTCAATGAACTGAACGTGGAGTGTGAAAGTGTGACGCGATTTGATTTCAAATGAATTTAAAAACATAGGACAATACCAATTCATTTTTTTTGAATTCGTATAGGCCGTTTAGCCTGTAAGCAGTCTTCTACTTCCACTTCAATTTATATCAGATTTCTCTAGTCCATCCAAAGGTTCTCTTGAACATATTATCGCTTTTAGATATAAGACCGCCCATTGTTCCTCTAATTTTAGTGATGACTCCATATAAGATTTAAATGGTACCTATTTAATAAAGAATATTCAGTTCTATTCTATTCAATATTGAAACCTATTTTTTTAAAGAAACAGTGATAGCTATTGGTGTGACAGACAGACTCAGAGGTCTAAGAGGTTTAAACTCATAGCCCGCACCACTGACTTTTAGTAATTTATGTGCGTATTATCTATTTATTATTATCAACCTGTAAAACTGGCGTCACTTCTCAATATCACGTGGATGTTAGAAATTAATCAACACTTGGATAAAATGATCACCATCTATCTTTGAAGTGTGACTAGCAGACTTCACTGCTAGTCACAGTTCACAAGGTACAATGCTGCCAAGTACTTTTGATTCGATGAACTTTTGCATCTCATAACATCATGAGGAATTCTTAGTAGCATAAAATCATGTTTAAATTAAGATGTTAGTGACAGTTTATCTACCTATAAGTAATGCTATCTTATTG
This sequence comes from Protodeltote pygarga, assembly GCA_936450705.2. Classification (NCBI taxonomy): domain Eukaryota; kingdom Metazoa; phylum Arthropoda; class Insecta; order Lepidoptera; family Noctuidae; genus Protodeltote; species Protodeltote pygarga. Next base: position 1,411,960 of record OW388257.2, on the reverse strand, counting down.
ATACCCCCTCCAGCTATCTTAAAAAAAAACACCATACCTACCTGAAGGTTACCTACTTTTTTAGAGGAAACACTTAGAAAATGTAATCGGATGTGATCAAAAAGCTTTCGTATTGATTCGTTTTCCTATAATCCTTAATTGTCTGCAGTGAAGTCGTTTCCTGATGTCCAAACAGAGGGTGTCTCCCCTGCTCACTCGGTTTATTTGAAAAAGTAATTCAATGGGAATCACCTTAGTTTGTGGATGTTATTTTTTACTGAATTATTAACATAGCATTTTAAAAAAGGTAAAAATTTGTCTTAATTTTTTGATAAAAACTAGCGATTGCGATGAGTTTGGCGAAAAAAATCGTTTTAAAAATATATTCATTTTTGACTGTGGTAAGTAAAAACAAAATTATATCCGAATCCATTAGGTATATAGCGTGAAATATAAAATGGTCAGCTATTTTTCGGATCCAAGAGGAGTAAGAGAGGGCGGATTAGGTCCATGACTCTGAACTGCTTTTCCCTAAGGAATATAACTCAAATTCAATTTTCAATTTGAATATGTTAAAATAAAAAATAGATTTTTTAGTGATTCAAGTTTATATGAGTTGAGTTTTCATTTTTACCTGTGTTTATTGAGAAAGTTGTTCAGATTTTATGGACCGAATTACTTCCTAAAATATGGCTAGTATTATACCGGTGTATTTACAAAACATCAAGCTAGTCTTGCTAGTATTGAAATATCTAGATACCTAAGTATATATTTAATGAGTTACTGGCAAATCAGAGAGCGTCTGTGTTCAATCTCAATAATAAAATTGGTAGAGAATCAAATGTAGTGTCGTTGATGCACTCACAACTAATTGTGAAGGTAGTAATCTATAAGCAGAAGCGTTATAATATAAAAGTATGTAAAAAAACGCACCACCACGTCGCATTTTAGAAATTATTTAAATTTAAATTATTTGTCACTTGATTTAAAAGGTAAGGAAAACAACAGGCACTCCTACGATTTTTACGATCCAGTGAACAGTCATTTCAGTGATTTACTATTTAGGTATTTTAGACTATGACATTTACGTAATGTCATAGTCTAAAATACCTAAATAGTAAAAAATTGTAAATTACCTAAATAGTAAATAAAATCATATGATAATAATTAAGAAGGATAAGTTTAAATGCTTGGGCAATTTTTTACTTGTATCTTTCTCTAGAGAAAATAATAAAATATCTATATATCTTTCACTGTTTTTTTTAAATATGAACAAATAAAAGCATTACCTCAATAAGAAGATTCAATCATTCAATCAATCATTGCTTATTCATGATTAATCATCCATGGATTTGATCAGACTAAGTGAAAATTTGACATCAAGCAATTATTTTCGTACTTTTAGCTACAATTTTGTTTGATAAACCACGGGCAAAACTAAAACAATTGCAAATGTAATAAGTTCAAAGATCAAAAACGCTATCTCCCCTAACTTAAAACGTCAATCGCGATATTAACAGACTGTCATTGAATCGCGTGATTAATCGCAACGACAGACAGACACAGGTGAGCTCGAACTAATTGCAAACACCGACCTCTTTTGTTCAAATTATTGTTACCTTTTGTGCCAAGATTACATTCACTGGTATTCTGCGTACGCCGGCGTTCCATTTGTCAAAATCAGATCGAGCTGTTACTGTCACTGTCACTGTCATTGTGAAGTCGAATGTATCGAGATCAATCGAGGCGACAGATATGTGTAATTATTACAGTCGATTTGATTCTGGATTGTATTTGTATCAAAAGACAAGAAGAGCACAAGTAACTTATAAGTAGGTATATCTATTGATATGGTATGAAAGTCTTTACATCCTAAAGGTCCTCATGTCGAGCTGTCTGTAAAGGTGCTTCTCCACTTAGTCGATCGGCCTTGATCGGGCATGGCCATTTGGCATTTGTGTTTTGTTCATATATTGATAAAACGATCGGGGCGGATCGATTATGTGGATAAGAACCTTAAGGCTTTTATCTGAGCTTAAAAAAAACGAACCTAAAAAATTAAATACAATTATTTCTAATTGCAATCCTTTTGCTAGTAAAATTGTATGTTTTTCTTTAAAAGTTCCTTCACGGGTCATTAACGACAAAACAAGAATTATGAATGTATTGTTGTAGATTGTAGTAGTTGTAATTTCTAGAAATAAGATGTGAGACAAAAATTCAAAACGAAGCAAATTAATTACTCAAACCATTGTTTATTTTCCTTTAAGTCGTCATTCATCCATAATTTAATTAAACTTTGTCTTATATTTAAGTGAAAGTTACGAAATAAAAATCTGATTTGTATTAATGCAGGGATGTAAGTCAACTTCAATTTGTAATTAACCCAAAGCTACGTGGCTACAGGTAATATAATCTACTACTATCCATCAAAACAGACAAATTAAGTCACATTAAAGTGCCTGCTCACTGCGTTCAAAATATCAATATAATTAGACAAGTTTTATTTATTCGGTTTGTGCTGAATGATATTTGATAGCGTCTGTATAGCACGTTAACGATAAATATTATGTATTCAAACTTTGTAGTCGGGGTGGGTCGGTAAATGATTTATAGAGATAAATATTCCACTAACTTTATTAATCTTACACAAAATGGCAACAAGACTCTAAGTATAAACTACACATAACTCGATCACAAGGCACAATACGCCATCTTAAGCCTACTAACTAGTCTTAGTTCTGGGCTGGGCCAACCGCAAACAAGCTCGCGGTGCCCATGACCTCTTATTGGTCGGCGCAGAGCGCATGCGCGCGGGCACGTTCCGATACCCGCTACGGAGAGTACCGCGCTGGCGCAATGCCCCTACCGATGCGTTCAGGGAGACGAGTATTATCACTCGCTACACACTCCCCCTCGGGTTCGTAAGAGCGTCCTCGCTCACGGACCCGCTCATGAAAGTCAGAAACATGCTCAACTTGACGAGGCCGACCTCGGTTACGCTTTGGCATAATAGGAAGAGGAGGCGCTTCGTCTCTGTTAACAAAAGGCGTGAGTTGGGACGCGTGGAACCTGCCCAAAATCTCGTCGGGAGAATCTAATTTAGAAATCAGGTAAGTAGTAGGACTAGCTATTTTAACAACCCTATAGGGACCGTCCCTTTTAGGCACAAACTTGGCTGATAACCCTTTTCCAGCATTGCTTAATACGTGCGACTTTACTAGAACCTGATCACCGACATGGAACTCTTCAGGCTTGCGACCCTTATCCGCATAATGTTTACGTCTGTCTTGTTCCTTTTCTACCTTATCCCTAATTGAAAACAAAGAGTTTAAAAACTTCTTAAGATAGGGAGTGATTTGTGGAACAAAATTATCTTTTTCCAAGACGGACCTGATATCGAAATTGACGTCAATAGGAGAACGGAGATCCCTGGCAAAGGTAAGAAAGGCTGGAGAGACGCCTGTTGTTTGACACAAGGCTGAGTTCATGGCAAAACGAACCGATGCCAAATGGTTAGGCCACGAAGAATGCTCGGTGTCAACCAACAGAGCCAGCTGCACCTTAAGATCTCTGTTTTTACGTTCAGCCGGGTTTGCTTCCGGGTGATATAAAGGTAACAAGTCTTGCTTGATTCCGAGAATAAACATGCACTGTTGCATCACTGAGGAGATGAATTGAACGCCATTGTCTGAAACAATGCGACGCGGTAGGCCATACCTAAGAAAATACTCCTCAATCAACGTTCGAGCACAGACTTCCGACGTGGCGTCAACAAGAGCAAAAAGCTCGACCCAACGGGTAGCCGTGTCCTCGATTAGTAAGACGTACCTCTCCCCCTTCTCTCCAGGTGGGAGCGGGCCAAACAAGTCAACTGCCAAAACCTCCCCCCTTTGATGTAAAACTGGGGTTTGTAAAAGGCCTGAAGGCTTCACGTTTGAAGACTTGTAACGTTGGCATGTCGCACAAGACTTAATATAATCGGCGACAAAACGTCTCATGCCAGTAAAGAAGAAACGTTGGGAAAGCTTATGCACTGTCCGATCGATGCCTTGATGCCCAGCAATAGGAGTATCGTGACATTCCTTCAAAACACTGAGCTGTAAACTCACTGGAAGTACGAACTGTGGTTCTTCAACATCTATGTCAGGGTTGTACCTATAAAGTACTCCTTGCTGCATAAAGTATCCTCTTTCGGACCAGCGTTTCTCTTCTACCGCATTGTTACTTTCAAGACCATTAACTATCTTTTTCAGCTCGGGGTCATCTAGCTGAGCTTGTCGCAGATCAGCGGGACTTCTCGAAGGTAAGTTAACAATTACTGAGCATACACCACACTGATCTTTATTATTTTCTTCGCAGGTAGGACGACTCAAGGTGTCGGCGACAACGTTGGCTTTGCCAGGAGTGTATTCAAACTGAATATTGAACTCCTGCAGTTTCAGAGCCCACCGGACCAGTCTACCTGATGGCGACTTTAAACTCAACAACCACTTAAGAGGCTGATGGTCGCTACCAACAATGATTTGCTGACCTTCAAGATAACCTCTGAAGCGTTCGACAGACCAAACTACAGCAAGAGCTTCCCTCTCGGTAGTACTATAATTACGTTCGGCAGGGTTAAGGAGGCGGCTCGCATATTCAATCGGCCGTTCGTCATTACCTTCACCCTGCAGCAATACCGCACCCAAGGCGTAATTGCTTGCATCCGTACGCAAGATAAATGGTTTGCTGTAATCGGCCTGGACAAGAATGGGAGCAGATGTCAGGCGATTTTTCAACTCTTGAAACGCCTGATTTTGTTCAGAGCCCCATGTCCAAGGCTGATTCTTTTTTAAAAGCCGTGTTAATGGTTCGGCGACTTCAGAAAAGTTCAAAATGAACTTTCTGAACCATGAACAGGTTTGGAGAAAAGTCTTGAGGTGACGTAACGAACTTGGTGCTTTCATGTCCGCCACAGCGCGAACCTTGTCATGATCAGGCGAAACCCCATCCTGACTGATGACATGTCCCAAGTACTTCACCTCTTCGCGCGCGAAAACGCACTTTTCGCGATTAGCGCGAAGATTGTACATGCGCAACCTCTCAAAAACTGCTTGTAAATCTGCGATGTGCTGCTCAAATCCTTCCGATATGACGAGCAAATCGTCTTGATAGGCTAGCAGGGTCACATTTTTAAGTGACGCGCCGGAACGCAATCTGTCTATAAGACGTTGAAAGGTGGACGGAGCGTTTTTAAGGCCGAACGGCATCCTTTTGAAACGAAACGTTCCGAAGGGTGTCAAAAAAGCCGTTTTGTCTCTGTCACTCTCGCGAACAGAAACATTCCAAAATCCGCTTCTCATGTCCAAAGTACTCATGATGCAATTGCGCTTAGTAGACTGCACGAGTTCGTCTATAAGCGGCATCGGGTACACATCGCTTTTTGTAATCGCGTTCAGTTTTCGGTAATCGACGCAAAAACGCACTTGACCGTTCTTCTTAGGTACTAATAAAGCTGGAGAGCCCCATGCCGATTCACACTCTTCTATGATATCGTCGGCTATCATCTTTTCTATCTCCGTTTGCATTATAGCTTTTTTAGCGGGAGTTAACCTATAGGGAGGAACCGCGATAGGAGCATGGTCACCAGTATCTATGACGTGTTCCGCGAAACTAGTCGGTTCGCCTTTTAACGAAAAAATATCATCATTTTCCGAGAGAAATTGGGCAAGAACCTCGCGCTGCTCGTCGCTAAGCCGTGACGCTTCCTCGTCCCTAAGTACGCTATCAACTTCTACAGGTGCAAGATAAACGTTCTTTTCAAAAAGAAGATCAAACTGCTCATTACTATCAGCAAAGTGCCATTTAGCGTTCCCGAAATCAACACTGATATTAAAATTTATTAAAAAATCTATACCTAAAAGAGTGTTATTACTGTCCGAGTCTGGAAAAATTAAAAAACTTACGAGCTTGGTTCTACCTTCAAGAGTCACCTCTACTTCTGTATTGAGTACCCTCATTAACCTACTGACACCATCGGCTAGTTTTACATTTTCCATACAAGACAACATAGGATGATTTTTGGCCCTTAGGAGAGTGTATAGCGAATGGCCAGCAACACAGCTCTTAGCTGCTGAATCTACCATCGCAGTACCATTTTCACCTAAAATACTTATTTTTAACACAGGCCGTAGAAAATATTTACCATTAGTACGAACACCGAAAAAAGGTTGAGAGTCACTGGTAGTTCCGCACAAATGTTTAGGATCTCTGACATTACCGGAAGAAAATTTTTCAGAAAAATGTTGACAACCACTTGTATTTTCGGAAAAATGTTGACAACCACCTGTATTTTCGGAAAAATGTTTAGAGTCTCTGGAAATATTCGGAAATAGTTTATAATCACTGGCAACTGGCATAAAATCGCGTGTAAAAGATTTTAATCCGTCGGAATTACCAGAATAAGATTGACAACCATTTAGAATTTCTGAATATAACTTATCATTATTACTAACCTGTACCGGAGACACTGAACGAACAAACTCCCCCTGAACACAAGTAGTACAATTACACACATTAGGTTTAGTACATGAGTAAACATATTTTCCTATTGAACAATTATTATTATAAACAGAACAATAATTATTATCAACTGTAGTGTCAAACACATTATTTTGATTAACCAAATTATCATATTTTGAAGTCACAAAAACATCATTTAACTTATTAATGTTACACAACATGTTTGGTGAACTAAAATTGTCATCTGAACTATTACTACTATTCTTTAAATTTAAAATAGTTTGACAAGAAACATTATTATTGGCAAAACAATTATTACTATAAGGAACATTATCATTGTCCATAGTGAAAAAATTTGAACCAACATTAGGTACATAAACAAAATCACCTGCAGGATTTGCAGGGTTACCTCGAATGTTCCGGTGAGAAGTTTTGTGTTGCATGGGTATTGAACACGCAGTGTGGCTGGCAGTCATCATGTTATTGCTATGCATGCGAGACGACTCAGCACACCCAGTGGGCAAGCGAGATTCATGAGACGAAGTTAGAGCATAAAACGCAGTATGTTCACCGTATGAACCAACCTTAGGACTACACTTCGGACACTTTGACTTAATGACATTCGCGGCACCACAACCGTAACACTTTATGTCCTCACTTTTCGGGTTACTGTTCTCACTTTTATTTAACTTTTCACACTTTTCTTTTGTGTGACCGCTGTGTTTACAATATACACAAAACATCTTGACCTTTCCACTCGTATCTTTTGTGTCAACTTTACGACTGTCGGCGACGTTGAAGCGGGAAGAAGACGCGGCGGCACGCGCAGGCTCGGCGGCACGCGCAGGCTCGGCGGCACGCGCAGGCTCGGCGGCACCGGCACGGGCACCAGCGCGCTGTGCGCCATCACGTTCGCGACCGCTGGACCTTTGTTGAGACGGCTGACCACGCTTTGACTCATTCAGAGAATCTTCAATTGCACGCGTTTTCTTTAGCAACTCGTCGAACGTCGCAAACGTATCTCTGTCCAGACGCTTTCTGATACGACGGTCTAACAAACCGTAAGTCATATCAAGCTCAACACGCTCGCACAAATCTCCGTGTGGCAGCTTGGCAAATAAGGCTCTAACTTTTGCCACGAAAAGGTCGGTATTTTCCTGGCCTTGAATCAGAGAGAATAACTCGCCGTAAATCCGGAACGGCGGGCGACGTTCACCGAAGGCGCTTCTAAGTCTAGTAAGGGCTTCGTCCCAAGACTTTGTTGAATTTTTCACGCCTTGCCACCAAGTTGCAGCTGTCGAACTAAGCAGCATCGACATACCCAACAAAGCGTTTTCGTCATCTATACCTAGACACGTCTTATAGACTTTCACAGCGTCTATGAAATTTTCAACGCATTCGTCTGGGTTGCCGCTGAATCTTGATGAGCACTTGGCAAAGTTTGCGGCGGGCACGTGCCTCATGGCCGTGGTATCTAACACCCTAGGTGTTGAAGAACGAACCTCGCGCAGAAGTTGGCTGCAGAACTCCGCCTGGGTTTGTTGGATAGACGCCACTAAGGTATTCAGTGCCTCTTGAGTAAGAGTGACGTTAGTAGTATCTTCTGAGTCGTCCATTGTGTGCTGCGCCGACTTACGCCTCCGCGACATGATTGATTCCAATTTTCAAGATGTCGTCGTCGTCGTTTCAAGCAGCCCGTTGAGCGCCAAGATGTAGTCGGGGTGGGTCGGTAAATGATTTATAGAGATAAATATTCCACTAACTTTATTAATCTTACACAAAATGGCAACAAGACTCTAAGTATAAACTACACATAACTCGATCACAAGGCACAATACGCCATCTTAAGCCTACTAACTAGTCTTAGTTCTGGGCTGGGCCAACCGCAAACAAGCTCGCGGTGCCCATGACCTCTTATTGGTCGGCGCAGAGCGCATGCGCGCGGGCACGTTCCGATACCCGCTACGGAGAGTACCGCGCTGGCGCAATGCCCCTACCGATGCGTTCAGGGAGACGAGTATTATCACTCGCTACAACTTCCATTATCCGTTTCTCTATGTATGCCCCAAAACATGATATCATGAGTATTGTTATTTAAGTTTTGAATGAATATATTATCATATTATGTAAGGTTAAATGGTGACTTATTTTATATTAGAATTTATTTTCCTATCAATACTCAATGCAGATTTAAAATTATGACTAAACTATGTCGAAGTAGTATATTAAAAAAAAATTGTCTTGTAATCTTCTATCAAACTAAACTACCTACTATTTTATTTTCTATCGTCATAATGTAGAAAGTGCTTTATGTTCAATAAGACATCTAAAGTGGGATAGGCTGCAGGGCACATTTTATTTCGATCTGATTTTTTCAGCCCCTTTTTAGTCTTTTTAAAAATATTTTTTTTTGTTTTTGATCTTTATTTGTTTTTTCGTTTGTTATTTTTTGTTCATTTTATTTATTAGGCTTAGTCATTGTTTTGAATTCAAATATTTTAATAATTTATTTTTTCTTTTTTACACATCTTATTTTTGAACGAATCTACTTAAAACACGATGTAAGTCAAAACACATCCCTTGTCTATACGTTAGACATCATAATGTCCCTATTCACATCTTAGGCTGAAGCTAATAAAAAAGGCCTATTCAAATATGAATTTATTGTGGGTAACGTGAAACGTCTCAACACTCGTACTAATTATTGTGTTTGTTCTACCCACCACCTTTGTGTTTAAGCTTGAATGGCTTGAAAAGGCTTGAGCATAAAGCAAGCTAATGTGGCCAGATATTCGTACTTACTGAGTAATATGAGATGCACTTTAGTCTGCCAATCTTTTTCAACAAAAGCTAGAATACAGCTTTTGTTTTAAAATGCTTTAAGGACTTGATGAAATGAGAGTGTACAACGATGGTATAGAATTAAGATTTAGTAGTTAATATTCTCTAAAACGAATTTCGGTCGCAACGAGACTAGCCAACTACACAGGATTTATTATAGTGCACAGATGACACAAGTGTGTGCACAAAACACAGGTGAACTGGAAATGTGATTGACACAGCATAGAGCAAGTGTTAACTTATTAATTTTATCACTTATCTAACAGTAAGTCAAAGGTGCGTGTCTTGGGGTCGAATCTGAGACCTACTACGGCTACAAAGATAGGTATGTAAATTATTCATGAAAATATATTTCTTATAAATGTGTAGGAGATAAGTTAAATTTAAGGCATACTGTAGTTTACTTTACGGGAGTGATATAGTCATATTTAATGACAAAATCCCCAAAACAAATAAATAGGAAAAAAAAAGAAAAATACTACGACTTGCTGTTTGAATGCTTACAACTTCGGAACAGAGCGACTAATTCTTAACTCTCTGTTCTGTCTTAACTGTTTCACTTTTTATTAAGTATAACCAATAGTAAGCAACTACCCTGTTGTCTGCGGAACTCAGGACCAAAACACACTCACTTTCGCAACACAACAACAAGTACAAAGGACAACAAAGCGCCTCATACCTCACACCTGTCACAGAAAAATACCTTAATATTAGAAACACAAAAACAAACCAATTAATAAGCCCTATTCATCACAAGTTGTCACCTCCATCGGTCAGACAATGCGCCTGTTTGTCGGACAGTCCGACACACGCCTTGGTTCACATGCTCAGTAATAAGCCTCCTACTGTTTGTTCAGAACCCTATAAATGTAGAGTCGGGAAAGATTTTCGCATTAATGTTTTGGGGTACAGGTTGTGACCGGAGGACTGCCAAGTCAAAGGTAGTAAGTTTGAACCCAGACACATACCTCTGACTTTTCGGATTCATGTGCGTTTTAGAAATATGTATCACTTGCTAAAACGGTGAGGGAAAACATGATGAAACCAGGACACCTGAGGGACACACAAATGTCTGTAAAGCCCTGTCTGCAGAGGCCTACGGGTGGTTTAAACTCTTCCTAAAACAGCGAGGGAAAACATTGTGACGAAACCAGCAGACCTCAAATATTTTTCAAAGGTCTGTAAAGCTATGTCAGAGGTCTACGGGCGGTTAAAACTCTGACACCAAGTTTTTCATCAACCATACGACAAAGAAAAGATGATTAAAAAATAAATAAACTAACTTGTGCCCATCTTGTTCCGTCCCTCCATCCGAAATAGCAACAATACGTTATCGTCCGCTCACTGTGTAATCGCCCGCTGTTTTTCTTAATAATTGGACAAGAAATCAAAAGAATGAGAGGTGGAGGGAAGTGTCAAAGAAATGTTTTTCTATTCCTCCATTGATTGTACCCGATAAGGCTATTAATATTACACATTGTTTCTGAGTGAAGAAATATAGAATCAGATGATCATTTTCACAGGGGTTGAATTGAAAATAATGTTATGGAGTTAAGTTAGTAAGAATTTTCCGATAATTCTCAAAGGATGATTGAGCTCACATTCGTAATAACTAATCTTACTTTTTCGTATATAATGTTGTTAATAACCGGCTTCCAAAAAAGGGGGAGTATGAAAATATCGAAGATGATGTGCCTCTCAAAATTGTAAAATAAACAACTTTTTAATAAAAAATAAAACCGCATTTAAAACATTAAAAAAACTAACTAACTACTTTAAAACACTAAAATCCTGGAAATGATGATGATTCAATAAAATGTATGGTAGGAAAGCCGTAAACCAATACCTTTGCAAAACAAAAATAATGCAACAAATGATCATCCTTTGACTGACCAGCTCGTCCTTAGATGACAGTACAGCGACACCACAACGCCTCAGGCGCTTCAAGACTCGAGTTCGTACGTACCTATAGATAATATAGATACCATGACAATCTACTCGCCGACAAACATCACTCAGATCTTATGTTTCCTCTTCAAAGATTAATAGTACATAAATCATTCTTATTCTTTAGAATCTAGTAACATTCACACGCGCTGTTATTAAAAAAAAACTTTAAAAACAGAAAGTAATAATTTTAAATCTGTCATTGCTACAGCCAATAGCCTCGTAACCAAGCTGTCTGTCGGTTTGTCTCGAAAACAATATCGAAGAATTGAAATATGTTTTCAATCTGAAATAACGATCTAAAGAGTCAGATTTTCGGTTAAAGAACAAAAGAAGAGAGTACCCTGTGTTGCCATTTTGTCGCTTGTCGTAAATATTATGGTCTTTGTATGGTCCTTGTAGAGGATAGCGTAGGCCAGGGATAACAAACAATTGTCACGATGGAAGTGACGAAATTTGACATTAAAATTTGTAGGATATGACATAGTATTATTGAAAAGTAACATTGATATTTACACGGTTGACCATCATCGCATAAAAATAATCATACATTTAGTGACATTCGTTAGGAGTTCAGATATAAAGCGAACCAATAGGAACCCCACAAAAATTCTGATAATTTGTCTTGCTTTAAAATATACTTTTTACGTGGTAAATCGAAATGGTAATGTTAGATATTACCTTTCTATACATATTATAATTATATGTATGTATACAATCAATCATATATTATAATATATCTAGATTACTCCATCTTTAACATATTGATATTGCAGAAAAAGTAAGGGGTAGTAATGTATTTTTATGTTAATAAAAATTTTCGTGAATAAATAAAATGGATTATTATTGATAATAAAGCTTATGCATGAGTATTTTTTTATTTAATTAGTTAATGACTACAAATTTACACTTTTCACAAAAGATTTGTTTAAAATATATGCCAAGAATGACAAGATTTAATATCTAAGATAAGTAAAAAAATGGCGCATAAGATATCACATTTCCAAGAAAAGTATTAGGTCAGTAAAAATAAAATAGTTACACTTTACTTTTTTATTTAACTATACATAAATATTTGAAACCTATCTGTTCTGGATTTAAAAAATCTGCGATAAACTTAACCCTGCGGCAGCCGCGGCGGCGCACAGTAGGCTGAAAAATCGTTTTTTGGAATTAGGGAGAAATAACTGCAGAAAGGTGTTGCTTTTCTCCCTACAATGGTTTTTTATTATGGGAATAGACGCGAAAACCTAATATTTTAAAAGTTACACGGTAATAAAGATACAACATGAGATAGTTAATTAATTCTTATAATGTGCTTAGAAATAATTAAGATTTCGGTTTTCTTATAGATAATATTATACGTAATGTGTATGTTCTCTATTCCACACTACCCTAGAGGTTAAGAACCAAGTGCGTTTTTTTTGTGGTGTCCCCAAGAGCCCTAATCCACTGGCAATAACAATATAATGACTAGCAATAGTAAGTACAATTGATATAAAATTATTTCAAAATATACCGGAAAAATTTGACCCAAATGGCTAAAACATTCGAACAATAAACATTCCAATTAATTATTTCATTCATTCTTCGTCTGATTCTTTATCTCGTTCAGAAGTAAACAGTAAGGATTTTGTCTCATTCAATATAATTTTATGTTTCCTAACAAATCTCGGTCTAATTGTAGAAATATAAATATGGATCAGATATAACAATAAAATTATTTAAAATATCCTCATTTGTTGCTTTTCTAGAAAATTTCCGTACCTCCTGAAATCTTTATTTCTAGATTCAGCGGCTTCTTCAGACAATTTTCCGTCTTTACTAACTTTAGTCTTATCCAAACAATTAATTTCGGAGTCTATCCTTTCCTTTTCACTTCTGATTCTTAATTCCGTCTCTTTAACAAATTTAAAAAATAGGGGACGACAAAAATAAGTGGAATTAGGTGTTTCGTTCTCCCACAAAACTTGTTCTCCACACGTTAGTTTTAAAGGAACTAGGCTTCCCATAACTATACTGCTATCATCAACATTGGTCTCACTTTTCTGCTTATAATTAGACTGACTTGAAGCCCCATCGAAACCCCATTTGCTAATTAATTCCAATTATTTTGATCGTCTTGTATTTCAACGAATTTTAAAAGTCTTTCTGATGTCGTTTTGTCTAAAAGAGACTGTAATTGTATTTGCGCAGAAGCATCTGTCATTTCCATGTAATTTTTTGATGGATAACATTCATTTTTTGCCTTCTGAATAGAATAATAAGAGGGCAATAAAACTACGCCTTCGTCATGAATCGATTTTGTCATAGCATTATATTGCCATTTAGTCATTTTTAAAGATAACAAATTACGGTTTTTCAGAAGACATAAGATTTTTTTTCGGAACAGAAATGAAGTCGGTCCTTTACTCGTTTTACTTCTTCTGGATTTTTTAGCAGATAATTTAAAATTTCAGCAAATCCAAATTCCAAATTAAGTTCTTAATGAGAAGGTTAAAGTGGCTAGAACTTGACTTGGAACCGACTTCAAAACGTTTTATAGTTATTTAAAGCTTTTTAGTTCCTTTTGAAGTCGGTTTTATTTTTTATTAAATTTTTTTTTTCACGATTTTTAGTGGTGCCTAAAATTAATCCCCCTCCCAGACTTTTGTGAGGCTAATATTTGAAATCCTTATGAAAAGCCCATTCAAACGATACCTCACACGAATTTTTTTAACTTGGGTGATTAAAGGAGGGGGGGGGGGGTTACCACGTATCCCCTCTCTTCCTCTTTACTCGTCAGCCATCGACTGCACGTATAAACAAAGCAATATGACTTGTTACGACAATTCTGCTATTATCCTACGAGGAGTTCCGTTCCATATCTCGTAAGTCCATGATCAGATCACGACAATATTTCTATGGGACCACCTGGCAGCTATTTCGCGTCGAACAAAAAAAGAATCACGAGAATCGGTCTATTAACCGCGGCGTAATCGATGTAAAAAAACATACCGGCCGAATTGAGAACCTCCTCCTTTTTGGGAAGTCGGTTAAAAAAACTGTTAGTAACTAGTTGCGCGCTTAATTAATTTTAATACTGACTACAATAAACACCTTATGCACTGTGGTTCTTAACCTCCATAGAAGAAACAAATTTCATAATTTTAAAAACTTTGAGGTCCAAAATGACGCGGTTTCGGGAATTTTCGGGGCTACCAAACTAGGTGTACGGTAAGAAGATTTAACCTATTTAGTGACACCGTAAATCATATTTGGAGATTATGGGAGCTTTTTGAATTATTTCATTTATAAAAATTATTTCATACAAAAAAAATTAAAATCTCTCATAACTTTTAAAATATGATTCTAAATAAATGAACCCCGTACCATTAAATACTTGTGTGGACTAGTAGAACAAATCTGCATTTAAAAAATATGAAAAAAAAATAGTCGATTTTTTGATGTCGTAGTTCTATGAAAAGTTAAATTCAGTCTACCGTGCGGCGGCGTGCCACACGCGCGTCGCCCACTTTGTCGTCGTAAAGAAAAACTGAGTTTTTTCTAACATAGTGCGTATTACCAACGAGAGTCCAATAAATCATCGCGCGGCCGCCCCTTGATTTAATATTGTCATAATAATAAAAACGCACGTTAACGCAATGAGGAGAGCTGAATAGAGTCGAAGATATGATGTTGGAATTAAAAAGGTAGAATATACGCAATGTAGAAAACTAATTTTGAAATACAATTATTGTGTCAGCGGACGCTGTGTTAATTGTTTTTCGCACCTTATAAAGTGAAAATCGGACCATTCTGAGCAAAAATATATACCTAGGTAGGTACTTACAAATCGAGGTGATAATGAATGCCTGCAACAGAATTCGTCCTTTTAATTAGCCACTGTTGAATAGGTTAACCAGAAGGAATCCAATGTCGCGGCTTTATACTTTCTTTTGAGTCAACAAACCGGGATAGCAAATAGAATAAATTTATGCAAGTAGTTCTATATCATTTTGAAACTATTGGAAAACTCCAAAATTGTATCATTCTGTCAAAAAATTCCACTGCTTTTATGCAAATATTCGTATTTCGTAGTCTTAATTGTATTATAAGGATGTTTGAAGAATTATTAAAGTCACATAAACAGCAGTGTCCCATCTATTTCCAACTCTTTGCAATCCGTCTCCGCGTTTTATAGCTGATGACCTTTTTTGCCCCACTTCGGCAAAGCTTTTGACACCTGCGTGATAGGTACTTTAATTTGCCCCGGGTCGGTTAATGTGGTAGACACATCAATAACACTTAGCAGCGCGGCGGTCTTGCTGGCCAACCGCCGGTAATTAGGGGTTAAAATTGACACGTTAGCGAACTGATGGGATATGGGCATAAAATCAGAATTTTTAATGCGCTTTCTGATGGTTTCATTTGAGGGTTTCTAATTTAATTTGGATTGAGTTAGGTGGATTTATATATTCATGCCGTATTACAATTTAAAAAACTAAACATCAATTTACTTGATACTCTTTTATTTGATTTTGGAAATAAAATAAAAATCTTTCCTCTTTACCGACTTATACTTCTAATAACTTTAGTTGGTACTATTTTTACCCGACTCCCAAGAAAGGGTTATGCTTTTTAAGTTTAAGTTTGCTTTTAAGGTAATGCCATCTTTAACGACACTGAAAATTATATTTTAACATGTTAAACTCAGTTCTGCTATCATAGGGTATTAACCACCAATATTACTTACCTATCGCAATCATGTTGATAATTTCATAATGCTTGCACATCACATCTTCTGACATATTCGCTAAAGTAATGATAAATTTACTAAAAATATTTTGCTAAAATTGAATAGAGATCTTGGTCCAAGAATCCATAATCGTCACCTATGTGTATGTATCGATTTAATTTATAACTAGTTACAAGGGTTGAATACCCCTGAAATCAAAGCCGGCCATTAGCACTCCGGTCTTTCTGTCAGGTTTGCCAGGTAGACCCTTTTAAGACAAAAAGTACTACACTCTACAGCCCCTCAGGGCTCTTTTAAAATGTAAAATCTGACTAATCCAATGTAGGAATTGCCATTTCTTGCACTGTGCAGTGACAAAAAGCTTCAATACCCTTAATAAACAAGTTTCCACAAATAAAAATAATAATAAAACTTTCTTTCCTTTCCTTTTGGCTACATCAATCAGTAGGAGAAAAAACTTAAGATATCATCTATAAAAATTATCCGTGGCACATTTAGCAGCGCCCGCGCCGCGGTATGGCCGGAATGTCCACAGCGCATGCGTCGAATTTGTTACACGCCCTCGTTATACGCTGAGGTAAAAACTGTGGGACTTGACGGATTTTTGGCGATTGGATCAAGGTGCAGGCGTAGCCCACAGTTATTATTTTTTTCTTATAAATCTTTGCTGCAAAAAATCTTCGAGGGTATTTATTTAAATGATGCTATCTCCCATGGGAGAAGAGAGACACTGATTAAGCACTGTTTTCAAATAGTCAGCAGTGATAATAATATCGTAATTTCCTTTTCTTTAAAAACATAGCCATACAAAAACATAATATAACCTGGATACAGTTTGTACAGGACCTGAACGAGGCTACGGACAAAGCTATTGAGGTTGCCACATACTGGTCAAATAAAATTTGAATTGGGTCTTGACTCGACAAGAAGAAGAAGAATTTTGTACAGATATATCACTTCACAAGGCACAACCTCCAGATCAAATAAATGCCGCACTTAGATCATACAAATTTACCTCTTGCTCAAAAAAAACCCGACATCTCTCTCTTCTCTAATCTCTAACTTTAAGATATCATTAAGAATAAACCTCTCATAACTTGACCCACGCTGCCTCGCTAATGACGAGTTTGGGAAAAACGTTTAAGTCGGAGGTTGCGCAGGAGTGATTCGTTACGCCGCGCGGCGACACTCACGTATAATGATTCTAACACAACATGTGCTTGGGCACACTGTGCCTAGTTGAATTTTGATAGCTGAATATATTCTGAGAGTTCGTAATGTATTTGCGAAAGATTTTCGTTTATGAAATCAATGCTTTTTGTTACGCAAATATAAAAATGAGTTTTATAGAGGTAACACTAGGGTTTATACTGTCAATCTACGGCAACAGCGAACAATTATTTCTTAATTGTCTTTTTTTTCCACTGGCTTAAAAGCTTAACACTACGCTTGTGGCGGTCTTTTGGGCAAAGAAATGTACCTATTTCCTACTAGCTGATTCCAGCTTTGCCCGCGTGGATATTGGTTTTTGCGACCGCAAGTAATTATGTGTTAAAATTCAAATACAACATATATTGTTATTGAATAAATTGAATTGAATGAAAATTTGATCCCGTTCCCGACTTTTTTTTTCGACACCTCCAACAAATATCATTATATTTTAGCCAAAACTAAAATGTATTCGAAAACTTAAAAAAATATATAGGTACTAAAACCTATTCAAGAACCACTCTATCCGTTGGTGAAAAGAGCATAAAAATCGGTGCAGTAAATTTTTTGAATTTCACATAAATCTTTCCCAAAATCATTTTGCATTTTTATACCTTTTTTGTTTTTTTTTAGATACAATACTTCATCATAGACACAGAGTAACACTTCTGACGAGTTGGAAAACGCAATCACAAAGAATATGACATGACGCACGCATGCGCTAATGAGTTCTGAATGTCTAGGAGATGATCTCAGACTCTCACGGCCTCGATTAGCGGTCAGTTAAATTTATGGGAATATCTGGACATTATGACAAATGTTCAGACGCAGTTTTGAGGAAATATTGTCTATGTGCCAAGTGTGTGCCTAATTACGAGCACAGCTAAGTTGCGTAAAGCTCGGTATGAATAAAGGTTCCTAGGAAACTTGTCGAGCAATATTCAAGTGAGAATAATGTGCGGAAAAATGGTTGTAAAGGTCCACCTTCATGGTCCGGTTAAACGAATAAAGAAGCTTTTAAGTTTTAGTTTTTAATCGAGTCCAATTGTTGCCTTGCCAGTCAACGGTCATGCCACTAGGCAATCACGATTTCGACTACTAAACGTAGCATACGGCCCGCCAGATGGGAAATGGTTACCGTAACCAGACGCTTGTAACACCAGGGCTATCAATAGCGCTTTGCAATCTTGTGCAAGATTATGTAAGGGGAGAGGAGACAAGTAAGGGAGATTATGGAAGGGAGGAGAACGGGAAAAATGACTCTTCACTGACTGAACGAAACACAACAACAATACGAATATTGTTATTTCACGGCCGGCCCTGACAGCCTTGTGGCTTCGCCACCATGATTCTTCTACATTAACCTTTCCCATGACTAGCTAATTATCAAATAAGTAATAGTCGGTAACACCTAGCTACTATGTTCCTGGGTCAACTCTGGGTTAATTGCAGATAAATGTTTCTTTACTAGCTTTATTAATTGCTAGACATTAATTAAGTTTTTATATTTACATCGTATGGGAACTTCAATGTTTAACGCTAATGTTTGTATTTATATCCCGTTAGATGTTGTTGAAGAATAAATTATAAAATTTTGTAGCAAAGTCCCTATTTACGATAGATTTAAATCGTTCCAGTGTCCGTTGGAGAATGATAGATTTGTTTCTATAAGTTTCCAAAAGTCTAGAAAGTCATTGTTGGTAGAGCCATCGTTCAGCAGGAATTGGCAGGATAGTATCACCTTTTAATAGATTGTTGTAAGTAATTTGTACGGTCAATGGGAGCACTAGAGGAATGAATATCTCCCCTTTTATAATCGACCTATGACCCGTACAAGGTCGATTTATTAAAAAAAAAAGGAATTTGTGAAAATATGACAAAAATGTTAAAAAATCTATTTTGTTCAATGTTTCAAAAACCTTTTCAAAATCAACATAAATATCATCGCGAAAAGATTAGAACCAGCGCCATCTGGTTTAGATAGCCGCTTACGCGTAAATAAACTCGTGTACAGCACGAGTTTATTTACGAATTTTATTCACTTCGACTTTTGACATGGGGATGGGGATTACAAGTAGGTAGAGTTCGCCCTTTAATCGAGAAATTAGTGGAACACTGAGGAATTGCAAATAAAGAATATGAATATTTAGAGTATTTTTTGCATGCAATGGTTTGTCAAATATCTCGTATCTCCAGTGTGCCGTTGATGTGTGATAAAAAAAACTTAGGTAGGATACATTATATTTAATAAGGAATAGTTAGTCTTAGTTTTGCCAAAAAATATTTCGACGCGTCGCACCTCTCTAATTATTATATTTGTTTATAATAAATTAACAATCACACATAATTAAAGTTAATTACCATTTGTTTTAGTCAGAAGCACCGCACCGGGTGGTTCGCGCGGCGCTGCGCCTGCGCACTCGCTTCATTAATTAAGAGATGTCTTCATCTTGCGGCGCGGGCGCGGCATTCACAAAGATTCTTTAACAATACTATCGTGTTACTGAATATAAGATGTGGTGTACAATGGTTGGGTTTTGGATTATTTTTGCGGAGTTTTTTGACGTTTCTGACAAAGAATTGATTTGTTGTGTTTGGCATACTACACCAACTGCACCTTAAAACCCAAGGTCTCAGGTTCGAAACTTCGAACACATAGCACCTCTGTAAGTCATGCACCTCTAACTATCGTTGGTTATATAAATTAAATTAATGATTTGTCCCTCCCATCAAAATTCGAGAGTGAGGGAATAGAGAGTGCTGAGAGATCTTTATTTGCTGTCATACGGACTGTGCGTGTGATTATATTTGCGAACCTGGACTAATAGTTGCACAGGTCATCTGTCTAAAGTCCAAAGCGTCAAATATGACGTCAGTAGCGTAATAACTGTTACATACTAGTTTACATACTAGCTACTATCCATTATGTATAAAACTAGAATCAATTTACGAGATGAAACGACTTACTAATTATTTTTTTTATTACTTTAAGTTCTCGTAAAAAGATGATCACATCATTCTACATAGATATTAATGATTGCATTTGTACATTGTATGTTGGTAATCGTCTTGTATCTAATTGATATTGAATTTTTTAAGCTAATTTCATAGATTCACCGACCAATAAAATTCTATTAGAATATTTGTTAACTAGCCTATCCTACTGAGTATGTGCCAGCTGCACAATTAATGAGGAAATTAAAAATAAAGTAAACTGACTTTACTTATGGTTTCTATCTTAATTATTTCGTGTTAAAACGCTGTTATAATAAAACGTTGCAAATGGCTATTACCTATAATTTTGCCTACAATACGGAAAATTACTTTTTAGATAATTTGCCGCCCGCGAATCAATTTGTACGACTAACTAAAATGTTGAAGTATAATTAATTTCATTTGCTGAACAATTTTTAATTAAGGCTGTGTTCAGTGAGTCTTTTTGCGTCGCTTGTCAGTTGTCTGCTTGTCAATCATGTGTCCAACGCCTTATAAATTAAAACAATTCGGTGGATTGTCGGTACTTTGGTCTATTAGACCAGTGGATCCCAAAATTTAGGTCGATATTTGTGGATCATATGCCACTTTTATTAATGTATCATTGTGGTTATTGCCTGTGTGCTATTTACTCCGCAAATTGAAACTATATTTTGAAAGTAATAAGTAATAGGTATATTGTTAAAGATAAGTATAACAACAACTTATTAGCAGGTAATTACTTTAATAATCTTGCAATCTTAGCACAACAAAATATATTCTCGGCAGTATCTCAAAAGCGCGGCAACTCGTCCTCCTGTTACTCTTATGTCTATGCTCGCTGAATTAGTGTTGTATCGCGTACTCCTTTAGGGTTGTATTCAATTTTCGAATTCCGGTTATCAGTATATAATTAAATATTTAAGAAACTACAACTAATTTATTATAAACAGAACAATTTCTGCCATATCTGAATATAAATCTAACTAAACCAAAGAATACAGTCTGCATTATTTTCTAGTAGCAAATTATTTAAATTAGCCTACTTAACATAGGTACTTACTTTGTAAATATCATTATTTAAAAGTAAAAGAAGAGAAAATATAATAATTACACTCATAAACTTTGACACTCATAATAGCAGAGGCTTCTAATTTATTCAACCCTATAATTCTGAGTATTCGCGTAATTTCACTTTATTTAATTATTAATTATCAGCATTACCGAGGCTCCACCTGTACTCAATGAAATATATAACGATGAGCCTGTTCTCGTAAACTTTATTTGTAGTTAGGTCGTTATCGGTTATAATCATGCAAAAGTTGCAGTTTACCTACTTGATATGAATTACAATATTTCTAGTTACTATAGGTAGGTATAGCTCCCCGGCGCAACTTTATATGCGTGATTATCCTACCTCTGCACCTATTCTACTACCTACCCCACCCTACACTACCCTACTCTACCCTACACTACCCTTTTTTTTTTTTTTTTTCGTGTGGAAAACCCCTCTTGGTCACGGTTGTATTCGTAAAATGTCTTAACGAAAGAGGTCACACATTTCATTATAAAAAAAAAACCTATGAAAGAAGAATTAGGATATAGCAAACTCATCTAATTCCGTGACAGTCTTAATTTAGTAGCATTAAATTTTTTTACTACCTGAATTTCACTTACAGAAATTTATGGTAGGTCTCAACGTTAATACTACCAAATTACGAAAGTCACAGAATTAGGTAAGCCTACCCTACTCTATGAAATTAATTTCTTAAAAGGAAATATTAACCCTTTCTTTTGTAACAATGTAGTGTGGCATTTAAGATTATTATATTCAAGGTGTTATGCATACGAGACACATAAATACGTCGACGTACTTAACCCTAGATATTTTAATTACAACACCGTTGTTTAACCAATTCAAATGTATTTTTCTTGAAATTATTGAAGGAAATGTTAGAATTGATAAACGAGCCATTTAGCATAAAGGTTTAACCAACTTATACCATTTGAATGTGCAAATATAAAACAAATAATGTCAAGTGATATGTCACAAAACCACAGGGGGCTTCGGTCAAAACATCGTAAGTTTATACGCTAGGTACATTAAATAGAATAGATAAAAAAAAACTGGCTAAGTGCTAGTCGGACTCGCACTTAAATAGTTCGTAAAAAACACCGAAAAAAGACGTTTCTTGAACGGGGAATTCCCTTTAATTTTTGAAATAACTTTTTAAATTTTGAGTATTTTTGTTTATACATTGTAACAAACTGTGAAAATTTCAAATTTTTAGCTATAACGGTTCAAAGATACTGTCTTGGGTCGGACGGACACCAGAGGCTTGGTAATAGGGTCTCGATGGCATCCTTTGGATACAAACCTTAAAAAGAATAGATATAGAAATGATACCAAAATACGAAAGTGCGTACGCTCACGTTTATATTTGACAGACTTACATAAATGGCGTCATAGAGCTTGTCAAAAATATAACAATAATGGTGTTCAGACACTGCTGTAAAAAATGTTAAACAACAGAATGTAACAATTTCTAATATTTGTTACTAAATGTATTAATTAGTTTTAGAAAATTTTTGTAAACTTTTAACAGCAGTGTGGGGAGCACCATAATAGAATGCCAATTTCACAATTTTTCTTCTTACAAAATGTACGATCAGGGCCGGGATTCTGTATCAATTTACAAACACAAAAACAAACAACGTTGAAAAAAACTTATTATTTCTATCCCCGGTAAGAGATAGCGCAAATAGTTTGGCAAAAGCGGTTGTATTTCGTTGTCCAGGTGGTCGGGGAGACGCTGCGATGCGTAAACGCAAAATATTATGTTACATTACCTGGCACCCTGACACGGTCTATAAACCTATATCGGTGCGTATCAAGTTTAGACCAGTAGCTGGGAATAGAGGACGCAGGATCATTATGATCTGAGTGAGGAGGTCTTAAGTTGATCTACAATCATGTTTTAAGAATTTATGTTATACCTAATTATTAGATTTTTTTTGTTATAGACCAGTTTTTGCAATTGTCAATAGCAAAATTGTAACCTTCTGTTGTAATCACATTAATTAAACTGGAATTATTCGGCGTTGGTTATCCAGGGTAAGTTATTGTATTGACCCTATTAAAATATAATTAGTCAGATGGCTATCGTTTTAACGTAAGACACGCTGTACCTATCTAATCAACTTCAAAAAACTGAGTGTTACTTGTACCTAATTTATACGCATAAAAGAACTTATTTACTTTAATAAAATATCTATATTTAAAACCAACTTTGAGTCAAAATTTTTGATTTATAGGATAGCATTAGCCCGCGATATCGTGCCCATAAGATTTTACTGAAACCGTTTAGCCATTTAGTCATGAAAGACAAACATACCTACATGCATTAATATTTGGTTATGTGAGTGTAGTATCGTAATATATGTAAGTAGGTAATTAAATCTCTCAAAAATATTCCCCAATTTTTCTTTCATTCACCAGTTTCTTGACTATCCGGTTTCGTGGTTAATTCCAAGTACTTGGAGGTGGCTATCGGCATTCATCCAATTGATCGGATTATAAACGGGGAGCGGGCGCGGGCGGTGTCGCGTTACCGAATCTGTATGTGACCACAATGAGCATGCCGTTTCGCGGTAAAACGTGTTAAAAACGCGGTGCAGGCGCAGGTGGTAGGCGATGAGCGAATGGATCATAATATGGAGAGGGAAGAAATGTCTGTTTCCGAGATTTTGGAACTAGAGTCAAGAATAACATTATTTTAATTAGCTGTTGATCAACACTTGAATTTGTTAATTGACCATCAAAGTTTCGCACAGGAGCTAGGATTTACAAAAATTTGGATAAGATACAGACTTTTTTGTTAAATAGGTATTTTCTTTTTAATGAGTTGTCTAACCACACAAGTTATGAAATAAAAAGTAAAAACAAAATTTTCTTTCTTTATTTAATCAAAATCGGCAAAATGATAACAGGACCGCATCCACAATGCGTAAAACCCCGCCACCGTCTCCTTACAAATTAATTTCTTCAATAAATCTCACACGACCCGCTACATCTCATCTCTAGTACCAAGGTAACTTAATACTAGTTCCCGCGTCACATCCCAACCCTAATTTTACGGCTCATTAGCACTCCAGCGCATCCTTTTTTGCAATAAACCGATGTGTCGTGAAGCATCGCTGATTTTTCGTGTGCCAACTTTATTCTATACCACCGTAAACCTTGGGTATCAGTTACCAGTGATTATGGAGAATGGAGCCGTTTAAAGACCATTATTTCATAGAGTATTGGATGTCAGAAAATTAGTGAATTGCGTGCTCATTTTTAGCTTGTTGTGTGGAAGACAAGCGGAAGAAATCTGGTTTGTTCTTTTTTTTAGAGACGTACGTAGTTTTTCATGGCTTATGGTGTTTTGCTTAGCTTATTTATATGGCTTGTGCGAATGAGGTCTGATCGAGCAGACTCTCAATGGATTACTTAAGGAGTTTTGTGCTAAAATATTTGAAAATACAAATAGTTCAAAACATTAATCCAAACTATTACGAGTAGTACGTATTCGGACAACAACCGCGTAACTCAAACAAGCAAATCAAATCAAATCAAATCAAGTCATCTTTTAGAATTAATTTAGTAATAATTTACAATTTATCTATGGTTTACCAATAGTCAGATGAATGTAACTTTAGAAACCATAAAATATCATCAAACCATATACCTATTAATATCAAATCAACCAACTCAGTAACTAGTATCGCATTACAAGCGAGCGCTAATTTCTACAAGAATCATGAGACTACTTCGACGGTGAACATTATTACGACAAAGACATGACGACAAGACATGGTGAATCTTGTTTCGCTAAAAAGTTCTTCTCCAAGACTTATTAACATTTAGTAATATCTCTTCAACCCCACGTAACCCTGTATATTTGCACTTAGTCCTTACATTAAAGCGCTATAATCGTTCCCTCATCACCTCAGGTCATTCCTCGTTAACATTTCTGCGCACAATTACCGTGGCATGCGCGGGCGCCGTTAGTCGTGCATGCCCTGATTATATTATTGTCAACATTAACCATGTAGATGTACAGGTTTTATAATGTAGAGTAATGTATCATAATTATTATAGCTGTTTAGTTTGTTCAATTATAAAATTATTTAAAAAAAACCGCGTTAACGGTTTTGTATCTAAGTTTAGCACTGGCTTAACCACAGCAATTTTTCCCTTATCCTTACTTAAAATGTTATGTTTATCTATAGTACCTTTTTTTTGTGTCGTGTGGAAAACTCTTTATGAGTACCTCATCACCATCTATAGTACCTAAAGCTAAAATTGTACGGGATTGAGATCGAGATTTTCAGGTGGCCGGATCCGATAACCGTATCAGGGAACTTGACACGATCCTCGGATATATGCATAATGGAGCGAACACGCGATCAGCCCGCGTGTAGCTCAAGTATCGATATTGTTTTTTGGAAATTAAAAATAATTTTGAAGTAAGTAGATACGCTTGGTAGCCGTCGTGAGGAGTCTAGCAGCCACACGCGATGGTGAAAGCGGTGTTGCTGCTTGCTGGCCGCTGTCAACCGTCGCTATCCTCGCTGTAAATTGAACCTTCAGTTACCTACGTATAAAAAACCTGTTCGTTCGTAATCATCAAAAACATCTTTAAAGACATAAATGCCGATAGTCATATAATACTTACATTAAACCTATATGGTTAAACTGTGGTTGAAAGGAATATGTAAGCCTTTAAAATAACCCGTCAAAACACCATGAAAATGCCATTACAACGCAGCGTAAGCTCCCCAAATCAAATGCAAGTTAAAGCGGAGCGGAGTGTGATTAGTAAAACGTGTAGCGTATGTAAACAGACAGTGTTTGTGTTGATGAGATCTGGCCGAGTGGGCGACGCTGCAATTACTTGTCAATTGAACTGTAGGCGCGGGCACACGCGACTCGCGAGACCAGGGAAACTTCAGAAGGACCAGGAATACAGGAATGATGCAACCTTATTAGAAATCTCTAAAGTTAGGAATCTAAAGTCAGGAAATTCTATGTTGATGACTTGATACTGTAGTGTACCTACTTCTTAATTTAAAACAATGGGTTAGAAAACAAAGCGTTTATTGCTCAATTTTTCGATTGAGATTTGAGGTTTTTCAAAATGAATACGCAGGTTATAACTAGGTAGTTATTGTTCTTTTCTAGAAAATTAGGAAATAAGCACGATTTCGCCTTATGGACCGCGGCACGCGCTGATCCAGTGCGAAATAGGGAGACTTTGTAAGCCGCGCCTGAAAACTACTTTGGTGAACTTATATGAATGCAATGCTTTACCCTGGCCTTCTTAATATAAATGTTGATATTCCAAAAAAAGTTTGAATATTGGATTTTTCATATTCATATTAATAAACCTTTTATCAATTTTGAGAGTCATATCAATACCTTGAATTGCAAAAAGTTATAATGAGTGGATAAGTTGCGGTCGGCAAATTATTTAGGTTTATGTCATATCATCGTGTTTAAGAGATTTACCAATAATAACGAATCATTCACACTTCTCAGGTGATTTGGAGATTCTTGATCAGGAAATCAAGTAAGTGATATGTCGTCATCCAATTTAAAATTGAATTTTTATTAGCCGTTGACTGACTCACTCCTAAATCTAACCCGTAGATACGCCATTGTTGAAATTTTTCTAAGTAGTATACATAATTTTCAATATTTATGCCACTAGTATTTTTGTTGAGCTCCTAATTTATATATCTGAACACTAGATAAAGGATTTTTTTCTGAATTAATTTCACTCAATGAATAAACTATCGCGCAAACCTAAACTACTGTATCTCTTCCATAACACTTTCCGCACTGTCGCCTCGGACAAACTAATTAAACGTCAAGCATCGGGAGCCTAAACACAAACAAGCGTGTTTGCCGACAGATCGAGACGACCCTGTTGTCAATATTTTAAACTGGTAACATTTAGCGGGCCCTCATTGGTCGACGTTGGCGCGAAGCGCACGTCATTTATTTTAATTTGTCATTTGATTTGACAGGCGATGTCAACTTGATGATAATTGAAGTTTGAGATTACTAGAGGGGCACTGTCCAATTGTTGCTGCTTATGCCGTGATTGGGAGGCAGTAGCGGTTTTAGTAGTTAGAGTAGGTAGTAGTTAAATAAATATTTATATGCGGTAATGATTGTACTTGTTATATTACAGTAGGCTGTTTTATTTTATTGAGTAATCACAGTAGCGCAGCATCTTTTTTTTGTATTGTGAATCCTAAAAATAGTGGTCACAATAAGTTGAATAATAGTATTAAACTTTTGGGAACGCATCAAAACTCTTTGCTTTATGATCGAATATTTGTAATATATTGTAGTAGAATAAGTGCAGATGATAATCACAAAATAACTTCACGAACCAAGGTATGATTTCATGCGTAACTTTGGCGAAGTACAATAGGTACTGCAACCCAATCCTACAGGCGATCAAAAGTGCGTAAACAGCTAAAAGCCTGCTCACCCTGTGGTGTAGGGCACCGCGAATGTCGGTACTAGTTACTTACGGGTGGTTGAGCTCATAAGGGCAAGGGATTTGTTTATGGTATTTAATAGTTTTAATTCGATGCGCTTTTTAAAGATTATAACTGTGATGATGGTGTATGCTTAGTGATTATAGCAGTTAACTTTAAATTCATGGTAGATCAGTGAATTAGAAATTAAGGACATAACTTGTTTTTAAAGAATATTTTGGAAGTTTTGGAGGAATGGATTTGTTCTTAGAACTTACTTACTAAACCTTCCATAGGGAAGCTTTTCCCGCCATACGCAATTTGAAGATCGAACAGATAAAAAATACTTTTTGAATCGCTGTGTTCTACAACATCATTTTATTATGAATCTTTGTATTATGCGAAGACGTTGAATGCACTATGTTTAGTAATTCTCGGAGCATCATAAATCAATGAAGAGCACGGAATATGACTCAGTTGGCATAAAAAGCCACCGTCTTTTGTACCTTTGTGAAGTTTCAAGAGCATTTCAAAGGGTTCGAGTGCTTAATGACTGCGTTCACAATGAACCAAAACATATTGATGTTACGCGTCATTCACGTATTTTGTTACAAATAATAATGTTTTGTATCAATATGAGTGGTTTTTTAATTTTTTTTTGCGGTTGGTGCTTGTCTTCGGTATTTTTGTATCGTGAAGTAGCGTATCCTATTCATATATTTTTTTAAAGATAAAAGGTATTTTCAAGGCAAATGAGCTTACCCTTCTCTTGGTAATGATTGTAAGGAACTGACGATGTTGGTTCTCAATGATTCATAGGAGCCGGCAAAGTTTGTTGAATGATTTAATCCGTTTTTACGAAGAGTCTTATCCTAAGTATTTAAAGCTGGTGTTTAAATCTAATTCACTGTTACTCGAGATACGATATTTTGGTTAAATTTGATATTTCAGGTATTTCAACGAAGAAAGAAAACCCTTACTTATATATAATATACAGACAAGAAAATATTAAATAATTGCATGCAGAATCTTAATGGCTCCTTGTCGATTGATAGTTATTGCAACATTTTATAGGCGACAGTCTCTATAAATTATAATATCTAGTCAAAATGACATTATTATTTCAAATTGGAGATTAGTGAATGAACTGTATTGTGTAATCAATCATATACGTATCACTTCAGGCGTAGACACCTACAATACAACAGTGAGATCAAGTTTTCGATTGCCGACGGCTTCTGTATTTCACCTGCTTTCCTTGTTTTTGTGGTATCATTCTCATAACAGCTTTTTTATGACATATAGGCAACTGTCGTATGCAGTGGATGACCAATAACGATTAATACAAATGATCAGGTTTATATCGAAACTAAACTTGAAGCAGAACGCTTTTGTTTTTAAACATGACGTGATTTTTTATTTTATTAACTTGAAATATTAAAAATTGACACTAGCAGAATTAGAAGAATTTTGTTGCCAAAAATAAGAAGAAGAAGAATAATCGAAGGTAAAGTTTGAATTTGAAAAATGCATTTATAGTTCGATTTAAAGGTTTAGAACCCACGTTTGTTCGTCTGAATCAGTCAGGTTTCTACGTAATGAATTGTAGAGTAAATTTTAATTTTCACGTTTTCTTTCTCTTATCAGTTAGTCTATTTTTGCAGATACTACTTATTAGGTCCATTAATGTAGATAAAGTATATACTTAAGTAACCACTTACTACTTAAGTGCCACGATTCGACTGCTAAGCAGTGAAGGATTGTACCTAAACTTCATTATCCTAAGTTTATTATTTTTCGCAAATCGGTAGAGTCAGTGTAATGTAGGTTTATAATCAGAACTATCAGTAACACTATTTTTTTTAAAAGGATTTTATTTATTTTTGTCTATATTCTAGTGTCTCATGTCATTTTAGCTTACCCTGCAGTCACAACTTCCTGTTCTGAATCAAACCCTACAGTTCAGTTTCCCCATACAAGGATAGTATGCATATTTCGTGAATATTCAAACGCTTTGCATAATTTAAAAACATTAACATAGACCTGCCTCAACCATAGATTATAAAGAATGCGATAACAATCACACAGGCAGCTTTATGAGCGAAATATTAACTCTTTGACAACTACGAGTAGAGAACACATTGGTAAAAAGTTCATATATTTACAATGTTTGTCTTCGGGTCTTTTACACATGTGAATCGCTGGCGAAGAGTCAATTTTTGTAAGAGATAAGCCGGATTTAGGTACCTCGCCTTCTAACGGACTAAATGAGCAACAGTACTCTTTTTTTATTTCCTGCTACAGTGCTTTAGTTTTTGCACTAAGTGTCAGGAATTCGATACCCACATGAGACAAAATAATTATTTGTGTGGCCTGCAGCCAGTGCAGGCCGGACGTTTGTGTTTTGTAAAATTATAATTATCTGTAAGTAGGCGTGAGTGTACCACGATGCAGTAAAAAATCTAGTATTGGGGGGGGGGCTACATTTTAATAAAACCTCAACTAGCCAGTATTAACTTTCACGCTACACTTGGAACAAAAACAGCAACAATAAATAAAATAAACATTAGTCGATAAATAACGCAAAACATGCAGTTTATCTTTTGAGCGACAAGTGTAAACAAATGGCCAACTTATTGCTTATTTGAACGTTGTAAAGTTTTTGCTGCTCACCCCTCTTGCTTAACGATAGGAAAATGCATAAATAATTAATAGTTATGGAAATAATTAAGTTTTTAAATGAGAGTTATAGTAAAATCGTTAGTATTTTTCAGTGGTAGAATTGACCACAGCTTGTAAATGTGCTGGCTCAAACGGGGAAGTACCTTCCACATCATAAATACCATAAAGTACAAATAGGCCTACTCTATGCTAGCGTGCGGCGTCAAATAACAGCATAATGTGTTTTGTTTAGTCAGTAAAGATTACCGGCAGCCCAACTCGGGTGAGTTTTCCTATCTCATTAGTTTTTTACTTGATGGAAAACCGACTGTGTAAAGCCGGGTCAGACATCTAACCAGTTCTTAATGAAAAGGTTAAAGAGGCTAGAACTTGACTTAGAACCGACTCTAAAACGTTTTAAAGTTATTTCAAGCTTTGTAGTTCCTTTTGAAGTCGGTTTTATTTTTTATTAATTTTTTTTTATGTCAAATATTATTGTGAAACGTTCACTTGTAATAATTTTAGAATTATAAAGCCATTAGGTAGTTATCATATTACTTATAAAATATAAACAACATCTCAACCTGTCGAAAGGAAACCATTTTATTCTATTTAGTTTTAAAATAATCGTTTCGAGACGGATGGTCGAAAGCTTTCGTTGAATCCTGCAAGTCACTGTCGACATGTGGCGACTTAAAATTGGAACGCACCTCGCGAGCGCGCGTATTTACTTTTTAATTCTTTTTTTTAATCGAAGGAGTCATTAGATTGTAACTTATAACGGTCAGTGTTTTTTACTGTCTGACCCAAACACTTGTCAGGTGCCTTTTTAATATTTCGACGTAACTTATTCGGTGCAAAAAGCTTACAGGGACATTAAGGACTGCAACTGTCTTTTACTTTAATCTTTTGCTCGAAAAAAGGTTACATTAACTTTAATATATTATTGTCTAGAGCTGTCCCCGACCAGTGCTGCCAACTTAAACACATAAATTATAATTTATCGTTATAAACTCGACTCTTTGCATAATGATATTGTAAATTAACACAGGACTAGAAAAAGGACGACTTATTGTTCTTTTTACTCTTTAATTAATTGTTGTAGGTACTTATATAACAATGTGGGGCAACTGGCTGTCAAGTTAGTCTTTGTCAAGACTTTTCTTGGGGAATCTACTTTCCATGCATTGCTAATCATCATCCTCTTCCTGTCCTTATCCTAATTTTATTTAGGGTCGACGCTATAGGTTTTCTTTAATAGCATTTCTACTGATTTACAAAATATATTTTCACCATGAAGCACATGCCCTTATCCATAGTTACATTTCCAAATCAAAAAGTACCAATATAAAAGCAGTTTTTTTAAACTATGTAGTTATTAAGGCCTCTTTTAAAACCACTAACCTTTTTGTTAATTAAACCTTTTTGTTATAGTTCTTGGTATTCTTCTAGTTCGTGTCGAATGCAACCTTGTTTACTTTACTGTGAGCCTGAAAATTCACAATAACGAGGCAATTAATTAATTAGTTTTGTAAATTTTAGGTACCTAATATGTAGCTCCTACCAATCCTACTACTAAATCTTATATTTAAGTACACAATCTTAAGTCTATTCTGTCTTCTGGATAAATAACTACTTTACTTTTTTCGCACTCATCTTTATGAAGCTATAAACAATGTCAATCGAAGAATCAAGCGCATCTTAATGCCTAATGAAACTCGTGCGCAAACTCCGCGTTCTATTTTATTAATTCAAAAATCGACTATCACTTTCAGATTAAAGCGTTCGAATCTATCGGCCTAATATTTCATAACAAATTACAAAGACGTCTCAATACATGACATGGACTCGTCGGGCGCCCGCCGCGATCTTCGTCCGACTTAAACAAAAACAAGCCGTCATCTCACAATGGACTGACAAAAAAAACCGGTATATCGGTAACACAATCTATACATATTAAACATACAATACAAACAATGCGATGCTGATTGAAACGTCAAGCAAATGACGTCCCGATTGATTCAGATCGCTGCATTGTACTTATTAACAACGTAATTACGTTACGGCACGCTGAGATATAACTATTTATTTTGTGTCCAAATTTATTATTGAGATGTCTAAAAAAACAGATCACGAAGCAATGATTCGTGATTTTTGTACGTCCGTCCCTTTCTATCGAGTTTTATATCGATTTCCATATTGAGTTCAGTGATGTATCGTAAAAAAAGTTAGGTTTTTTTTTAGGTATCGAAATTGTTTTATGATGTTGGCATTTTGTGCGTAGCTCTAATGGTCTGTACACACGACCTGGTCTGATGCCGATTTAGTTGTATCAGGTATAAAATCAATAGTAAGTGATCGAATTTGATCAGGCCTCTCCAAAATTAATTAGGTATTTCACCTGTAACACTTAGGAGTAGTAAATGTTTTAGATTTTAATAGAACGTGAGTAGTCGTATAAAATTATCCACGAAAAACCATTGTATGTAGGTGTTGGAGAAGGAAAAAATATTTGTTCAAGTTACCAAATCAGATCGTGTGGTAGAGCTTTAAAAACATTGTAATCAAAGTTGCCAGTGCGTGAGGGTTTTAACGGGTCTATGGACAATGAGATGTACATGTAATAGAGTATTCGATACTTTGGTACACGATTGACGATAGAGCTATTGTTATATTTTTTTAATGGACTCGATAGAAACTGTACCTAACATGAATAATTTAAAATCAATACAAAGTTCAACTTGTTCTTGTGTGAAGCACTCACACCTAATTATTATATTTTAGAATAATTATATTAGTACACTCTACTTACGGATTGGTACCATCTATTTATCGATAGGTGCTATCCTTACTAACGTATGTACTGCGCTAACCAATAAAGGCTATAAACAGATTATAGTTTACAGAATATAACTGCATTACCTTAACTTAAAAAAACTTTGTATAAAAGACTTTTTGCCTTCATATCTTTTTCAAAAAGTCAGCTTGCAGTCAAACTTTCGGAGACTTTTGTCCTTCGTGAGCTAAAGCTAAGTCTGCTGCGCCTTTATGTGATCCACCATGATCCAACGCCTGCAAAACAGCGAAGGCGTGTTCTCCGCATGTGTTCATCGACGTGGTGGTTGTAATGCCGATCAAGCGATACGTTATTAGAAATCAACCGCGCCCCGTGAGACTTGATGCAGTTGTAAGTTGTGACACGGCCGGCTCTCACACCGTAGTGTAATCATGTCATAATATTGATAGTCGTATAAATGTTACCACCAGTATTTTCTTTGCTTTAAAAGTCATAAATATTTGCAGGGTCTAAAATAATGGTAGGATTAAAGGCCTAGAACTTTTTAATAGAGATTAGCATAGGGCTTGCCTGAAAAAAAAATAGAGTAGGGAAAAGAGTAGAGTAGGGGTGTAGGGTAGGTAACATAATACGTACATACCTATTATAAAATAAAAACTAATATTTTTTTAATGTTACACAATCGTCTGACTGGTTTTCTTCGGAGCTAAATCAATTGCTATTCAATTTTCAATCTTAGCTGATAACATTTAAAGATTATCCTTTGACGTATTTTTGATGAGCGAGTTGTGTTTTAGTTTATACTCTGTTTGAAATAAGAACAAATGTTGTTGGCGCCATTCGATAGGGTTATCAATGTATGTAATTGAATCTTTGTACCAATTTTGAATTATTTTTTTAGAAGAGTAACAATGTTGAAGTGTTTTTTTTAAGAAAACCATGTGTTTGGACCACGACACAAAGCTTTACCTCATCCAGCAAATCCTTAAAGCGATAATATATTTTTGTATAAGAAGAATAAATTGTCCAAAAATGTAAAAAAACAATGTAGAAAAAAAATCGCAAAATCTTAAAAAAATTCAGGGAAGATCAGAAAAGGTTTAGAAACTATATACCTAAATATTGTTTTTTTTTTAAATAAGCCTAACCTAACCTAACCTACAAGGTTACAATATTTTTCATGTTATTTTAAACTAAATGATAAAAATTATGACAACCCTAACCACCACCTGTTAATTGAAAACTCCATCGCCATGTCCATGTCATCCATGGTGTCTCGTCTTCTCAAGCTTTAGTAAATGGTGCCATTACATGGTGTATGACGTGAACTTGTATCAGATGTATGATCGCAATTATTTACAACTTAGTTGAATTGTCGTTGAGAAATAAAAATATGAAAACTTCCACCGTGAGGAAACCTTGTTAAGTGAGGTTACAGATATGAGATCTATTATGACAATTTAGATAAAAGAGTAACTATGAATAAGAACTATTGGGGCGTCTGGTCGAAGCTAATCGGAATCAAAACGCTGGCCTATATCTAGCTCAAAGGCTTAGCATTGCCATTCAACGTGGCAATGCAGCCAGCGTTTTGGGGACGCGGTCTTTTAGACTAAGTTTTTATCTTTTTATTTTATTTTTAGTTTTAGTTTTATTTTTTAGTTTTAGTTCTATATACCGTGATTAGGTAATTGTTTATTCCGTGTTAATAAAAAACCTGTATCTCAACGAGGAATTACTATGTATAGTATACTAAAAGGCGTATAGGTAATATTGTTAGTTAAAATAAGTCTTATTTTTCCAAGAGCATGCAAGCAAAATGACTTTTGGAACCATTTTTGTCTTTGTTAGGCACTGTTGAAGATTTAAAACTTAAAACAGTGCGTTTGTAAAACAAAAATAAGATTAAATAAGCACATTACAATGCTTCTACACAACGCTAATTCGAGGCCACTTTATTTATATTTATTAATATAAAGGCACTTTATTGTTATGCAATGATACAAATTGGCTACCAACCATAGAGTTTTACGTTAATTTTTCCAGCTATATTATAGGAGATGTATTGCTTTTGGAACTGGCATCTAAATCCTCGACTAATATTTACTGGGACCTAAAAATTTTAATTAGAATAAAATTACAATTTAAGAGAAGTTTACGATAACTTACGTGTGTAAGGTCTAGTGGGATGAGGTCATCAAATTGTCGGTGGATGAGGCAGGCCGGCTTATACCGTGACTACAGGTCTTCTTCTTACCGTATGGTTGATGAACAACCTGGTGTCAGAGTTTAAACCGCCCGTAGGCCTCTGACATGGCTTTACACACCATTGAAAAATATCTCAGGTGTGCTGGTTTCATCACGATGTTTTCCGTCACCGTTTTAGCAACTCATCATTAATTTATAATACGAACATAACTTACGAAAAGGCAGAGGTGTGTGCCTTGGGATCGAACTCGAGACCTCTGACTTGTCAGTCGACGGTCATACCACTAGGCTATCAGTGCTATCACACAGTTTATCATAACCTAAAGGAAGAAGAAGAAGTAAAATAATATCCTGATTGTCCAAACATTCCTTACAAGTTGTACAGTGAAACTCCACTTACCATCAAATTTGTATCAGTCTACTTTGGAGGAAGAACATATCAACAACAACTACTAAAATAGGCTAAAATAAATAATATTTAATTAGTGAGCTAATCCCCACTATTAACTTACGATATCAAAACAGAATATTTACAATTCCCAGTAAAAGCAATCCCACGCTGAGATTAAAAACATTTGCTGTGAAGCAACGTGAATATATCGACAGGACCGATCTTATCGAAGCCTGGCCGTCGACTGACAGCATTTTAATTAGCAAGATTTGAAAGATTTGGCACTGGTGTAGATTCTGTTGGACATCGCCCTAATTTCTTTTTTCTTTTTATAAGTTCCACAGAGGTTAGAAGTACAAACCTGTCTGATAACTGGTACTTACGAGACAAGTCCGCCTGAGCGGTTACTGAAAGTTACACTTGCACCTCCAGGAATTGATTGAATGTCTACCATTTTGAAGAATCCCAAGCTTAAGTCTTTTAGGAAACCTTGGAATAAAGCAGAATCCATAAAACTATTATCTACTTAATATAATATATCGTTCATAAAAATGAACATAAAAATTTGACCACTTACATGTTAACAATTTAAGCATGTTAACAATGTGAATTATGTCGATATTTTCTAAATCCCGTTTAGTTTGACAGTTCTAATTTGACATTTCAATTTTTTTAATGGTGTTAAGATAAAGTTAGTTAAGTGCCACATGTACATACCAGAATCAACAGCACTAAACATAGACTGAAACGTAAGATATCTTAAAGATTACTGATATAAGTTTCATGTAATTCTTGTTAAAGGAAAAGTGAAGGAGCAATAGCTACTGGCGAAAATAAAAAGCAGCACCGTTATAGATAATCGCTCTATTAATCAGTACTTTTATTAGATTAGTTCAAACAAGATGTTCTAGATTTAAAATTGTCAGATCGATGATATTTTTAGTATCTCTTATTTTTAATTCGTTTAAATTTATAGACTTTTTATCTATGTACAAAGAGACAATCACAAAATAGTTTAGTATCTACCATTCTCTCTTTTGTTTGTGAATCGTTTGTTTGATCATATTTTTGTTTAAAGGCTTTAGTGTTATTAATCTTCTTTTTCCGTGTGGTTAATGAACAACCTGATGTCAACTTTAAGTCAGAGTTTTAGCCATCCGTAGGCCTCTGACATGGCTTTACTGAGTTACACACCGTTAAAAATCTCTTAGGTGTGCTGGTTTCCTCACGATGTTTTCCCTCACTGTTTTGCTAATTAATTTCTAATACGCACATGAATTCGAAAAGTCAGAGGTTCGTGCCTAACAGATAAGTAAGTCTGCCACTTAAATACAAATTACATGCCTATTTTTATTGAAGACAAGTAGCCAAATAACCAACAAGCTTCCACTTTCAGATCAGCATACCACCAATTAGGTCCATACTTACAAAATAAGTTGAATTCCTGTGGGCTGGCTATTACTGTGTCTGGTCAGAGTAATGACGTCGATCGGCGCCGGCGCAGACTGCTGCGTCACTGTCTACTACAGTGATGAGAAGACAGTAGGTTAAGTGAAGATGTTGTAAAATGTTTGTTTTAGTGTATAAAAAGAATCAAAGATTGTGACGATGCAGAGTTGCTTGTCATTTAGCATTAAAACTTTTCAAATATGCCGAAATTCTTCGACTGTTAAAGTTACAGCAGTTCATATACATACTACATAACTTTGCCTAATAATGACCATTGCATGATAAAAGTTCATAATACTAAGTTTTAATGATTTAAGTCATAGTATGTATATTAAACGATATTATCGCTCTTTCTTCGATTGAACTTCGAGTTGTTCTACCGTTCACGCTGCACTATGTCGCTAAGCTCGTTCACTCACTTACATGATCGGTTGTTTCCCACATGCCACAGTTTGACAGCCTCGATTGTGACGTCACAGTGACAGGCGCCACCTCGGACCTAAGGAATTACCAATTTGATAAGTGTTCCCAACATTTAATAAGCGTGGGTCACTATTGTCTAGATTTACTTATTTAATGAACATCTAGACCAGGTACTTATATAAATTTCAAATAAAACGCTGAGCCACATTCACATAGTTCACATCTTATTTTTTTCAAAAGTTTGTTTAGAAAATTTTCCTAGTTGACTGCAACTACCTATTTATTAAACAACACAATCATATTTTAAAAAGTTCTCCAATAGATAATTAAATTGACGCAAATTTAATTAAATAATGGTATTGATAAAGTGTCACTACCAAAGTCATTTATAATTCTTTCTTATCGTATGGTTGATGAACAACCTGGTGTCAGAGTTTAAACCGCCCGTAGGCCTCTGACATGGCTTTACACACCATTGAAAAATATCTCAGGTGTGCTGGTTTCATCGCGATGTTTTCCCTCACCGTTTTAGCAACTGATAATTAATTTATAATAGGCACATAACTTACGAAAAGTCAGAGGTGCGCGCCTTGGGATCGAACTCGAGACCTCTGACTTGTCAGTCGACGGTCATACCACTAGGCTATCAGTGCTATATTTATAATAATATTATACCTACTTACTGCTGTTTTTTATTGACAGTTTACATATTATTAATTGCACACATGTAACATACACTTTAAATTGATTAAATTGTTTCTTGCTTTATTTGGTTTTGGATTAACATTGGATTAGAAAAAAAAACACTAATTTTTTGTGGGTGTTTTACTTATAAAACAGGTTCATTAGAAGAGATTCAACAGTTTTATACAACCAGTAAATTATTTTATTTCTGTAGACCTTTTCATTTGCAATTGAACGAGTCGATATTTCTCGATTAGCTTCGAGAAAATCGCCGAAAGAACTCATAGACTCTCATCAACAGTTACTCATTTATACCTAATCTTCTTTAGCTCAGATAAGTAAACAGTTAAAAATATGTAAGTATTATTACGTACCTTCAAGTTTTCCAACTCGTGTAATCTAGTCTTCATGTCCATATAGAATCTCATCCCGATGTGAACAGCATACTTAGTGATTTCAGCTTAGTCATCTAAACCAAAACTTACCCAGAATTTTTACACCGCTTAAAAGATTTGTCGAAACACAAACAAGTCCATCCCCTAAAAATCCGATATTAAAACAAAACACGCGAGACGCTACCACCAACTGTCATTTTCACACAGTTTTTTCCCGCCAAGGGGAACCTTGCAAAAACTAAGGGAGCCTGATTACAAACTTTATATTACTTTATTATAAAATGACATTGGATTAATCGGAGGCCACCTTGCGGCATTCATTAACACAAATGGATTCACGACTCGTTCGCGGACAATAAAAATCGCATTTACACACAAAAAAACGAATTGATTAATGACATGAGTTTTACTATAATAATACGTACAAGCAGCCGTGATACACTGTCGTCACGAACGACATGCGAAACGGCCAACATTTCACATTTTTATTGCCAAATAAAACTGGTCAAGTGTGAATTTGACTTGCGTACTGAGGATTCCCAACAACATAGACATTTTTCCTTCACTTGTACCAAAAGACCTTTTAAATAAACTTTAAATTAACATTGTAAATCACTAGAAAGTACCTTGGCTTTGGATCTATTAATAATATAAAATAATTATCTTTTATTCATAATTATGTCATAGGTAAGTATTCACTTACCTATGACTAATATAAGGTTAGCAGAGATAATTAATTAACTAGACACTTGATTTGTACGTCGAGTTCGTACGAGTATTAGTATCTATTTATTTTTTACAATTTAAGACCATAGACTTTATAGTTTTTTTTTTTTTGGAATACTGGCCGTGACGCACGGACGGACAGACAACAAAACGATTCTATAAGAATTGCGTTTTTACTTGTCGATGTACGGATCGCTAGAAAATATGTTATCAAATGATTTATTAGTGCGTGTTTACATAATTCACTGGAGATCGCCATTTCATTTTAAATTTCAATAAGCGATTTGAATTTTTGATTGTTTGTATCGATGTTAGTTATGGCTGAAGCACATGAAATTGCTTTCCCAGTTAATGTTCCGTTATAGACAATAACAATCTAATACTGACAGATTATGACGAAGTGTTAATAATTAATATCAATACAGG
Organism: Protodeltote pygarga; assembly: GCA_936450705.2. Lineage (NCBI taxonomy): Eukaryota > Metazoa > Arthropoda > Insecta > Lepidoptera > Noctuidae > Protodeltote > Protodeltote pygarga. The sequence continues at coordinate 1,372,070 of OW388257.2, read as the reverse complement.
ATCATCTTTAAAGGGTGCGAAAATTATGAAGAAAGGCTCTTGACGGTTGATCCTGAACAATATCTATCTTTTATTTATTTCAATCCTATATTCAAGTTTGAAATTCACCTTTCCATATAATTTGGCAACTTAGAACGGTGCAGTTTGTATAAGAAGGTACATTTTTTTACCTGCAAGTGCCTGCAACAAGAGTTTCGACGCAAGTTACGTCCCATACTAAAGGATTCCCATTTTTCAAAGTAGTTGTTACACACCGTCTGCTCTTTGGTTCTGGCACAGCAGGCACTCCGGCAACAAGTATAAACTTAAACATTGCTCAACCACGTCTTTAGTAGGTATAAATCCTAAAGTGCTAAATATGTAAGAAAACAGAATTTGATTAATTTCTTTCCCATTTTCAATTTCAGCTTGTAATAGTTTCAATAGTTATATTGTTATTTAGTTTATTAATATTTGTACATATATTATTGTATCAAAATGTAAATAAACTACTATAACTTAAATAAATACCTACAAATTACGCAGAATTTCAGCTTTAAATTACAAAAGAAATATCCCAAAAGAAAAAAATATCAGTAACATTTTATATGCATCGTTTATTTTGTTTGTTTCATTATTTTATTTTTTTGTTTATTTTAGACCCTCGATCCTATATAGCAACGCCAGCGATACAAATAGTTTCAGATACCATAAATTGGCTACTCGTATTATCATCACAAAACAACATTTCGAATACATTAACACATTTATTACCGCGCTTCTTCGTCCGTGTGTCACGCGACAATCACTCACCCACGGAGTTGAACCATACATTTTGTACTACAGTTTTTGATGTAACTACGATAAATATTTATTTGTCGCTATCGTGTGACAAAGGTGTATTCATATTAAGGGTCGCAACGAGGAGGTCCTATACGAAATAAGGACTTCATGCAATATAGTAATCACATGTAATTTTTTCTTTTTACAATGTTCTTTTTTAAATTTGAAGTCTCTCTTTTTTCTTTAGGTAATTTAACTTTTCAACTTAAATATCTGTTTTAGATTTGTTTTCATGTGTGTGTAGTGGTTTGTCTAAGTCGTTGGCATTGTGTTACTTAGTGTTGCGCGACAATACTCAGATTCGGCAGATGATCGACCGTCTTTTCTGATACATCTGTTCTTGCTGACGACAGTTCTCTCTGTACTCCTACAACAAGTTTACACACCGCGCGAATACTATTAATTTTAGTGACACGTCTCTATCCTTTCGGGTGTGTTAAAACGAGGCACGTATAATAAATTCATCTCATAAAATTATCAGTATTCAGGCAAGACGGTCCTGTCAAGTTCTGTACACCCTACCGTCAATACCTATATATACCTATTTATTTCTGTTGCGGACCTAAATCGAAAATATAGGTTCTCGATGCGACCCTAAAATATTGTCACACCTTTTCTATATACTTACACAGTTCCTAAAAAAATATAGTTTGTATTATTACAATTGCTCAAGTTAACTAGCTCTTTACGATTCGGTTGTGAGTTGTATAACAATGTGTTTATAGAATTTTTGAGTAGTTTTTTCATGTCATAAACAAGTGGACTTGCGGTATAGTCAATAGTCATGGGCATGCTGTGTGATAATAAGCCACCCAGTAGCTGTTTATGTTAGTTTTTTAGCCTAGTGGCGGAGGCAAGTCAGAGGTCTCAGGTTCGAACCCAAGGCGCGCACCTCTTTTTTAAATTTATTATCACTTACTCCGTGCCTCAGAAAGCACGTAAAGCCGTTGACCCTGCGCCTGATCTCTCTCCAGTCGTGTCGGATTGCCGTCCCATCGGACAATGAGAGTGAAGTGAACCTGTGTTTGAGCAAACATTTGTGCACTATAATAACTATCTCCTACCCTATGGATCTTGGGACCCTGGGCGCTTGCCCACAGCGCCCAATGGAAAAGTAAGGCCTCGACGCGAGAATTAGTACACATTAAAATACATCTAGGTATACCTGATCACGTGATCTTGAATGTTTTTACTAAGGCAGCTAGTTTTCACAAACATTCAGAGTAGGAAACTCAATCAAAAATTGTTATCTTGTAGATATTTAATAAAGAGATATATCATAATGTACCTATACTCTTTGAAAAGCTAGATAGTATTAGATATAATCTAAATAGATAACATCTAGAATACAACTTACAAAAGAGAAAGTAGTGTGAACTTTCTCATTCAGTGCCATCTTTTTTATAACAAGTTCACTTAGCACTAAGAGATCAACATTCAAAAATGTATCATCATAAAAACTACACAGTGATTAGGTTTTTACAAAAACATTTCGAGCAATTACTTAACTATCAGATTACAATTTGATACTCTCACCTCGTAAATCTATCTATCTTGTGGTTTCCAATTTAACTAGATTAGACTAAATACCTGTTTTTTACGATCTATAGATTGCGTTCTGATCTCTGTCACCCAATTACTGGCAAAGTATATTAAATAGCTATACTCCTTGATTTAATTCACACTCATAATTATCTAAATCTAGAATCAGCTGATTTATTTTTAGCTGTTTGATTGATTTATTGACAAGAATCATTCCTATTTAACAGTAAATTTGGTTTCATAATCGTATTATTATACGTTTAAAATTCGATTATCCCAATAGGTATTTAGTAAACGTACCTGGTAGTCCGGTACTAATAAAAACTGTATCTAATAACGCTAAGATAATCTTCATAAAAGATATCCTTGACTGGAATAAATTTTCGAACGCTACTAAAAATAAAAATATGTAGTCTGTGGTAATACGCTGATACATCTCAACAATATAATGAGGAACTCTCGTTTACCGTGTGTGGTTTTTGCACTGAAAACCGCAACCTACTTACTTACTTAGTTAAAACATATAACCTTGTCTTATAATCAGGGAAAACATTATTCGAAGTTTTTGTAACTATTTCAATAAGTATGATATGACGTAGCTAATTTCTGTCAATTGGTCTGTATGGTATTTCACATTCTTGCTTCGTTTTCTAAGAGCTCTGCATTTTAAATGTCATCTGTTTGTAGTTAAATAGTTCTGTAGTATTAGCTACCTAAGCTATTACTGCAAGCGAAGTGAACAAAAGGAAACTAGTCAAAGGCTATCCAAATTACCGAAATTATAACATAAATATTGCTAAGCTTTATTGTCAAGTCTGCTATCAAAACACCTAAAAGGAATCACAAAGAATTTCATAAGCAAATCACCATCAATTCTGATACAATATAACATCAATATTGAATTCGCTAAATCTAATCAATACACTGTTGGAGCGCTGGGTCGATTGCGAGCGGATAGCGGATAAATAAATAAATTGAAATAAGTTGATGTTGCTGTCAGGGATTAAACACTTACCTATATTGCTTAAAGTATATTGATTGGTTATAATTGTTTTTGCCAAATGAAAATTTAATGGGCTCAACTCATTTAATCCCAAATATACATACAGGGTGGGCGGAGAATAGAGGTTCAAAAATTTTTTTTAGATGCCTCTCTCCAATAGCTATTCGAATAACCCCTATGTATGTTCAGCGATTATTTATAGTTTAAGAGCTAGATTTTTTTAACCAATTTTTGGGAAAGTATCACCTGACTTTAGATTTTATTTTTTTTCTTCTTCTGCATTGTAATTTTTGAAAATATTTTTTGTTATATTAAGTCCTTATAGTATGTTCTATGATCCATAAAAAATCTGTCTGTCTAATCATCTCATAAGGTGCCTAAAACTTTGCTCAAAATGAAAAAATGTGCAAAATAAAATTTGTTCCAGATTTTCATTAAATCAAAAAAAAATCAAAAAATGGTGGCAATGACCCCAAAGTAGTTTTAAAAACTCCCTCGGACTTTCAGCATTTCAAAATAATAAAAATATTTCCTACTTTTCGGGACATTATTTTGTGCAATCATAGTTCAAAGATGGTAAAGAGAAAAAATCTCAATTAATTTAATCATTTTCTTCCCAAATTTTTATTATTTGATAGCACTTAATTTTAATGGAATACAATTTACATTAGATATAATACAATAACAATACAAAATTTTAGCAAAATCTGTCCTTAAAAAAAATATTCTGAACTTTTAAATAAAACTTTATTAAAATGGTTTAATTTGTTGTAGATTTATTATTATGTATTATTGCAATAATGTAGCTAGTTCAAATGCCAAAACTTATGGATTCCGATTTATCTGGCGCAAATTAAAAAAAAACAAAGCCAATTTTCCTTTTGAAAGTGATAAAAGGTTGTTTCAATACATTATTTTCGTGATAATAATATCCTTCGGACCAATTTTGGTCACAGCGGCACACGGAGATTAGCCAGGAGATATTATAGTGCACAAGTGTGTGCGCAAACACAAGGGTACTTTCTATTCCTTTACTCTCATATACCAATGGGACGGCAATCCGACACGAGACCGGAGAGAGATCAGGCTCAGGGCCAACGACTTTACGTGCTTTCCGAGGCATGGAGTAAGTGATAATTAATTTATGGCACATAACTTATGAAAAGTCAGAGGTGCGCGCCTTGGGTTTGAACCTAAGACCTTTGACTTGCCAGTCAACGATTACTACCAATAAGCTATCACAACTCAATGAACTTTTCATGATAAAAATGTATTAAAACAATCTTTTGAACTATTAAGTAAATGAAAAAATTTATTGAGATTTTTTCTCTTTACCATCTTTGAACTATGATTGCACAAAATAATGTCCCGAAAAGTAGGAAATATTTTTATTATTTTGAAATGCTGAAAGTCCGAGGGAGTTTTTAAAACTACTTTGGGGTCATTGCCACCATTTTTTGATTTTTTTTTGATTTAATGAAAATCTGGAACAAATTTTATTTTGCACTTTTTTTCATTTTGAGCAAAGTTTTAGGCACCTTATGAGATGATTAGACAGACAGATTTTTTATGGATCATAGAACATACTATAAGGACTTAATATAACAAAAAATATTTTCAAGAATTACAATGCAGAAGAAGAAAAAAAATAAAATCTAAAATCAGGTGATACTTTCCCAAAAATTGGTTAAAAAAATCTAGCTCTTAAACTATAAATAATCGCTGAACATACATGGGGGTTATTCGAATAGCTATTGGAGCGGGGCATCTAAAAAAAATTTTTGAACCTCTATTCTCCGCCCACCCTGTATATGATTTACTCTTTTACCTGTATTTAAACAAAATAGAAGAGGTATGTGTCAAATTATGTTACCTCACTAAAAAAGTAAGACCTTGAATATATTTCGTTTCTTTTTTCAAAGATAAAATCGATTATGTGCGGGATTTGGACACGCGGCCTACTAGGTAAAGCTCCCAGTAAGCTCCAGGTAAAGCCTCCAGTCGTTTTGCTAAGCTATTATCGAAATTCCCTTCTATATTCAACCATCTCAGATGGTTACATCTACCCCTTTTACGGAGTACTAGAGGGTTGGCATGTCTAACTTTGCAGTTAGAGAACAATCCTATGCAGAGGTAATTTTAAACTTATAATGCTCGCATAGTAAGCAATACTTTATAAAAAAAAAGGTAACATAAGGTACATATGGTTTCAAAAAAATCTCCACTTTCAAACCAACCTATCCGCTAATCGCTCGCAATGTTACCGACGTTTGGCAAACGCGAGGGGTCCCAGGGGACATCACTGCTCAACCCCTGTTATTGTTTCAATCTCTCCGGAACTTCTAACAGAGATGAAAAAGTTGTGAATACGTGAATATTTATACAAATATAAGTCTTTTATTGAAAAGTTTTGAAGACAAGGATTTGGGGGTTGGAGATGTCTGCGGTGTTTTGCTTTGATTTTGTGGTATCGATTTGCTTAGACTTTAGAGCTTTTGGAAGAAAAAAAATTGCAGAAGATAGAAATATATATAGAACTTGTTATTCTCAAGTTCTTTTGTCAAACAAATGATAATAATCAATTTCTTGAATGTATGTCATCATCATCTGCCTAGCCTTTTCCCAACTATGTTGGGGTCGGCTTCCAGTCTTACCGGATGCAGCTGAATACCAGTGTTTTACATGGAGCGACTGCCTATCAGACCTCCACAACCCAGACACTGGGTTACGCGATTTGGTAAGACTGGTTGCCAGACTTTCGGGCTTCTGACTACCCGTAACGACTGTCAAAGATCTACAATTGACAGCCGGGGATCAACACGTTAACGTGCTATCCGAGGCACGGAGAGTGATAATTAATTTATAAAACGCACATAACTTACGAAAAATCAGAGACTTGGGTTCGAACCCGAGACCTCTGACTTGCCAGTCAATGGTCACCACCACTAGGCTATCACGACTCTTGAATGTATGTAAATGAAAAATACTGATATGTGAGCTGAAACAGAAACTTTAAACACTTACTTAGACCTTGTGAGTATTGCCAAATGCCAATTATTTTTCGCGGATTATCTCGTTTGCTGTTTCCGCATTACCAACCTTGACATAATAGAAGTCAGTGTTGCCAACATTCAAAACTAGCTCATTACAATGTGCTAATATCTAAAAATATGATCGTCATAATGTTGTTCCTGTTAATACAGTCATTATGGACGACCTTGTGCCGTGAAAAAACTTTGATTTACCAAGTAGTTGTAATATATGTGTGTTAATGTATGTTTTATTTACTACTGAAACAAGGTTAAGGTATAGGTATTTATCCTGTTCATCCTCCTGTTCTTATTCCATAACGATATTAATTAAAGCTACTGCGTAGTCAAAACCAATTAATTAAAGTATATTCATAATAACCTATAGATCAGGGGTTACCAAATGGCGTATCAGCATCAGCCCGCATGACCCATTTTGTTAGGACTTAAACATAATAAAACCTTTTTAAACGTTTTATTTGTGACAGAAGATGCCTGTATCTATTTGAAAGCCAAATTTATTTCAAACCAGTGCAGCGTTTTGGACATGATTGAGTAACAAACTTATCACATACAGGTAATAGTAGGTTGAGTACTCTATATTATATATTGACAGATTCAGAGACATATTCTATAGCAGTCACCACCTAAGGCTGAAAGCAGCATTTTAAAAACAGTGCGGTGTGACCGAAATCCAGTCAGGAGGATATTATCCTAAATCTAAATCACAAGAATAAATCTCCTACAGTTTTAAAAAGGAAATTATCCTCACCCGCCATTTTTATTGCTTCCAACATGTTGGCGAGCATATCCGGCGTGTCGGCTCGTTTCCGCGCCCCCGGAACTGAGTGCTGTCGCCGGAAATCCAAGAGATTGGACAAAAATTGGCAGGGCGCTAGCTGTTATCAAATAACTCGGAGTGATTGGCGAACGCAGTCATGTTAACGATATTCTGGTGCTTCTAACTTTTATGGTTATTTTGTCCAGGATTTATACTTTTTGGGACGAAAATACGGCTACTAATTGTTCTTGACTTTTGCTCACAGCCAAAAAATTGACATTGTTTAGATAACTATTCTCCAACTACAAATATTTCGGTTTGTACCTATAAAAAGAAAACCTTATTTTAACATAACCAGCTAACTTTATTTTCTTAATAGGCCTAAACGTTTGTTCAAAATAATAATTAGAAGCAGCCTGTGTAGTGTAAGTAGGTGGTAAGTATTCACATAATTTGTAATTTTAGAGTTCACTTCCTCTTATGAGAAGCCCGTAATTTCCCACTGCAGGGCAAGGACCTCCTTACTCTTCTTCCACCTCTCTCTGTCTAGAGCTGCTGAGGACCAGTCACTTTTAATGCAATTAAAAAGTTATAAATTGGCAAACTGTGCGTAATTTTCTAGTATCATATCCATACCGGGTCTAACCTTTACATCAGAACTGTTTATGTCAGAATGACTCATAATATTATTTTGCATAACAGCGGATAGCATAAACTTCATTTTGCATTAAGTCATTTAGGATTTATTGGCATACACTCATTTATAATCATAAATTCAATAGGTACTCATAATTTTGTAAATCGGAGTCATCTGTAGGCATACATTTCATATTCATAATAATTAAAAAGTAGAACCATCATATCGCAGAAAGTTCACTGTCAGAAACGTCTTTCAGCATGAAGTAATTTCGGAGCATCAAGATTCTGCCAGATAGAACCCATCCATACCCTAGTATTAACCTACAGTAAAAAGGAAAGTGCTTTAATTAGAAACTTTACATAGGACAGAAACACTTGGCATTAAAAATAAATTCAACATCTTATTAGAAACACATTTTATTCAAAACATTCAATAGAACTTAAACCAAAAACTAAAGTTTACATAAAACCGTTCTCCATTCAAAACAATGAGCCAATATTTTAACCCTCAAAAAACCGTACACTTTTAAATTGAATAGAAAATTGAACACCAAATACGTAAATACTTTCCCTATTACAAAAACTCATAAGAAGATAGTAAAAACCAATACAATCCCTTTTAAAAACTATTGGAGACATTGTCACATTAATAAGGGCAGTTTTTATCAACCCCATAATGATGTTTTATGGATAAATTATACAATAAAAGGTCTCAAATAGGTCTGGCATACCAATACTGCTGTGTTCATTCAGTTAATATACTTTTTTTGATAGAATAAGGATGAACAACTATTTATTTATGAAGTGTACAATAATTTTAGTCATTATCATAAATGTCAAGTTAATAAACAGTTTTGTGTTTAACTTGATGGGGGTTATCGATGGTTTATTACTTAATCTAAGTAAGTAGCACTTATGTTCGAGCTTTTGCACCTTTTTTTTGGTGTAGGTCCCTAAAATTGAGCAAAAATTCGAGCAAGCGACATCGTGGCAAATCTAGGCGAAGATGGCGAGATCAGCTTGACTACTTAATGACTAGAGAGAGGTGGCAGAAAAGGCTTCCCTGCTCAGGAGGTCTTACACTGCAGTGGGAAAATATGTCTTAAAGGAAAACATGGCGATCGAGAGGAAACCTGAATTTTAACAGTCTAAAATTGCCAACACGCAGTGAGCTAGCGTGGTTATTAATGCTCGATCCTTCTCTGTATGAGAAGAAGCCTTTGCCCTGCAGAAGAAAAGTTACTAGCTGGTTACTGTGCGATACCGACTCTTAAAGTACTTTGAGTGGATACTTACCATCATTTGACTTAGTCTTACCTGGATTTCCTAAACGCAATATTTCACAAGGATATCTTTGTTAAGTATTTAGCAAAAAAAAATCTTTTTGATAAATTAATATATAAATAAGTCAGCCTGTAACTGTCCCAATGTAGGGCAAAGGCCTCTTCTCATACAGAGAAGGATTGAGCATTAATCACCACGCTAGCTCACTGCGGGTTGGCGATTTCAGACTATTAAAGTCCAGGTTTCCTTACGATGTTTTCCTCCACCGTTAGTCAGTGGTGTCTTAGATTAACTAAGAAAGTACATATGACATTGAAAGTCACATTGGTACATGCCAGGTTCGAACCCACACCCACGCGCTTGCAAAGCGGGTCTGTAACCAATGCGCCACCACGACATTAAATTAATATGCTAATCTAAAAATATCTAAGGTGTCTTACTACTAAATACTAACCTACCAATCCAACCAGTAACTATGGTCGGTTCCAGCATTACTCAGGCACAGGGCGCAGATCCTGAAGGCGCAAAAATGGCCACCCCAGGACCAAGTTTTGATCATGTAGGTACCTACGCATTTATAGAAATTTGCACCGGGTGGATATAAAGCTAGTTACGGCACTAAATCCAACCATCTCAACCCTTCGTGGTCTACATCCATATCGTCACGTAGGTACACCTAAAATCTTTACATATAATCAAGTTCATACTTAAATACAAGGCCGTCTTCACCAAACGATGAACAAAGACTCGCCGAGTCTGTCCAAACACTTACCAATCATCTTTTTGCGCCGCGCCTCAATAAAGGAATATAATTGCATTAACAAAGAAGATGCCATCAATTCACTGAATTATTGGCCCAATAAAATTTGAACCACTCGATATATCAACATTGTTTTTATTCACGACAATTTAGCGGGTACTGAGGGTTCCTAATAAGGTGGAATGTTGTAAAATGGAGAAGTGCAGAAGGTTTATTCGCGATGCAAAAACACAAGTCGAAATTTGTTTCTTCTTCTATTAATTTATTTAAATATACAGGTGGCAGTTATAGTAATCAATGCGTTGTACAATTACATACTATAATTAATATAAACAATTTAAAATACACAAATTATACCAAAAATATCAGTCATCCATCTTTTCGCCATATTTCAGACACAGCACCCTGTTATCCATCCTGATGCAAATAAATCACAGTGCTGATGCAGATGCAGTCCAGTGTTTTGGGAAAGTACTATGAATTTTATGTGTATACTCAGTATCTCTGCTTTTGGGGAGTTACTAATTATTTTATACTCTCAATAAGTCCCCAAAATCAACCTTCTTTCCACATATTTCTGAGTGACAGTACTGTCACTATCAGGTCTATAGTAACATTGTGTGTTAACCTGAATGATATACGTGCGTAAAATATATAATGGCGACTTAATATTTCTTGTAAACCAATAGATTATGTAACTTTAAGTTGTTGATCGAATCTTCTTGTTGTCACATACCCCCCATGAGATGACTGTATAAATTATGAGAAAGTGCTCTCTAGATCGCCATATTACATGTATCATAACATTCAGGATGGAGACAAAAATTCCAAAATAAATTAAAACAATGTCAGTATTATCTTATTTAGATAATTTAAATCTTTATTATTATGAGTAACAAATCTATCAGAAAAACAAAAGACAGAAAGACTCAGAAATTCTTTCCGAGTCTTTCTGTCTTTTGTTTCCTTTTTATACTTATAAAGAGTCTTTCAGAGTCTTTCATTTAGGTATAGATAGGTACATTTGATCTCTATTGTCTGTTCTTTGGAATTTATGCGAGTAAGCTGATATCAAGCTGTGCCATGAAGTAAGTTACGCCCATACCTAAGAATATTCTCAAGAACACTTTCAGATAATGTAAGTTCGCTGGGATCTCACTTAAAACAACTATACCTACTTAGTTCTTAATTTCTAAAACCATTCACATAGTTTTATTTAGTAAAAATAAACGCAACCTTCCACCAACATTGCTTGTACTTACCTATGCAATTCCGAATAAAATGAACAAAATTATTCCATAGGCTATGAGGTTCAAATATCCGCGCTGTAATGAGAATGGCGAATTAATACATTATGATCGACAAGTTGTCGCCTATCGCAATATCCTGACTAGGGAGCCGCCAGCAGTAGGTCACTAGGGAATACACCCTTTTACGCGAATACCAACCTTATACTACCAAAATACAGTGGCTTTCAGCTTGGTGGAATATATCAATTAAGTTGTATCAAAAAGGTTTGGTATAGGTAGCATGATTAGAAACTTTTGAAATTAATAAGGCGGGATAGTTTTTTGTGTTTATACTTAGTTCTAGTTTCATTTTGTTTGTTAAACAGTAATTTAAATATAAATTATGTTGTGTGGGAAAGAAAGTAATGTTGAAGTAATTTTTGAACGAGAAAGTATACCTATGTGTATAAGAGTCTTGTCATCATGCTACTAACTGAAATCGTAGTAGCAACCGCTACCTATCCTATGACGAAATTATCTTAAAAATATTAATATATGTAGATGTACTTGTCTACTGTATTAATATGGTAAAGCGAGAACTTTGGATTCAAAGTTCAAAAGCCATGCGCGCAATATTCTTTAAAGGGATCCCTTTGAAGAATATTGCACGCACGGCCCACGGGGAACTGTTAGATATGGCAAAGTTAAAGTTTTCACGGAGAAGAAGTAAAGATTAATCAGAATATCTATCTTAATCTATATATCTATCTAGGTCTAATTCCAGATTACTTTTACCACCAGTATATATCAAATTGTGAAGAGAAAACTTTGTATCTCTCTTTAGGCATATTGTGGGCACAGAGGAGTTGTGACATTTGGTATAGTTAATATGAAGGATTGCAGAAACCTATAATGTATTTATAATTATATTTAAATGAATTACGAAAAAAATTCCACCGCTTTTAAGACCTCTGGAGCACTAATAAGTGTGTATAAATATAGAATACTTTTAAGAGTACTTACTTACCTTTAAAAAACAATTTGCGTCCCACGCCGCGCGACGCAGTCGAGTCGAGTCACCCTCACATCGCATTATAGTAAAATGATTTGCAGGGCTGGCCTCTAAACTCAATAAACTTGATTGCTGTCCACCCCTCTGCAGCCTTGAAGATATACGTTTGTAAGTCAAGCTTTATTTTATTTTAGTTTGACGAATATTCAGATTTGGATTTTATTGCAAAGTTTAAGATAATAAGGTTTGACAAAGATTCTTAGTAATTACCACTTGGTAGCCTAATGGTATGACCGTTGGACTGCTAAGTCAAAGGAGGTTCAAAACCCATGAATTCGAAAAGTCAGAAGTGCGTGACATCTGACTTTTCGAATTGATGTGCGTAGAAATTAATTTGACTAAAACGGTGAAGGAAAATATCGTGAGGAAACCTGTGCACCTGAGATATTTTTCAACGGTGCAGGTGTATAAAGGGGTGGTTTAAACTCTGATTCCAGATTTTTCATCAACCATACGATAAAGGAGAAAGAACAATTGTGCGGACAGAAGATACTTCAAGTTATACTTTTCATAAAATTACAAAAATTCTTGTCTGCATTGGGATTAGGACTGTTACATAATAACGTTATAGGTACTATTGAATTACTCTAGGGGTTATCCCCTCAGGATAATGCATGCGAATAACGCCACCAAATTATATTTTCTAATGTACAAAATTGGAATATACCGATTGTTATAGTTGAATTCTTAAAATAACCACTAACCAAACTGTCAACTAAACAGAGGCTAATTTACTAACGCTTCCATAGAGTGTCAATAGTGTCAATGAAATAGTTTTTATTTTTACCATTTTATATAATAGCGGAATACACATGACAAAAAATATTCTAAATATATACGACATTAAAAGCCATACCATTGAAGTGTTTGGACATTAGCAGTATTGGGCATCTGATAAGTTGCTGGCAATGTAGGTAATGGCTATTGGACTTCCAACTCAGCTTTAATTCACTCACATGAAATGGTAACGGGTGTTCACTGTCCACATGTTAATATGCCTGCCAAAGCAGGAGACGCTAGAAATGGTCAGCGTTTTATCGATGCCACGAGCGCTGCCCACACCACAGATTATAAAACTAACACTATATTAGTAGGTACCTACTACAGTGCACATCACAGTTCCACATATTATCCAATCTGTTGAGAGCGTCACTAGTGATACGTGATGTTAGTTCCAATTTTGCCTAAGGTAAAAACAAATCTTTCTTCTCTTTGCACTTTTATATGACAGTAAAAGTTACCAGCGCCCACAAATAGATTTACTATAACACTTCACACTGCACTATACACCGATGATCAACCGCCAACAATACTAACTCCTGCTTCACAAAAGAAGCAATGAATGCCAAACATTCGTCAATATTGACAGTAACGATAACCCACAAATAATACCCTCTACCGCAAATATAACGCCGCAGAACAAGAAAGCAATAAGCAGGGAACAAATCCCAGAGGTGCTAGAGTGTCGACACTAAACGTCGGTGTCTGACACTCAGCCCTCCTTCACAAATAGCGGGTAATTGAAAATGGACCCCCGATTGTGGTGCAAGTTGGGACATTGCTGAGGTTAAGCATAAACTAATTGGTAACTAATAAATTAGATAATATAGTCTCAAACTTTCGCGAACACTCAACATAATGAAACAACTTTTTAACGGATATAATTCGCGTTTTTATTTTCTCGGTCGCAGGCAGACAGTCTGCCTGCGACCACGAGTGCTGCAAAGTACTCGAAACGTCAGGATTGTATTATCAAAATAAAAACGCGAATTATATCCGTTAAAAAGTTGTTTCAATAAATTAGACTCAATAATCTCTCTTTTTAACAAAGATTATCAAAACAGGATAGAAGATTTCTAGCTGACAAATTATTCCTAAAGGAAGATAATAATGACAATCACCATATCTTAGTCAATCTAGTCTAGTTTTTTTTTCAAGAGCAATTTTTTTTTGACAACTAAAGTGTTTAATAGAAAGAGATATTATACTGAGACGAAAATAAGTTTAGTGTGATAAGCGAGAGTACCTAACGAAAAATTAAATATAATATAAGTACCTACCTATATAAAAGACATTATAATTATACATATTAGGTCTTGTTTGTATTTTCTATATCCTAAGGATGAATAGTATTAGGATAATAAGGTTGATGAGGCATTAGTGTCTTTCTACAAAATTAATCTCATTCGAAACTTCACCCCTTCATCGTCTCCTGTAGCTTCATCAACATGGCCACGATAGATATTGGAAAAACCAAAGAAAACTTTTTATAAACTGAAGGACTACCAGCATCGACAATGAATACAATGATAATGCTGCCTGCTAGTTGTTATCAGTAAATGGAAAACTACTTAAAAGTACAATTTCGACACTGGCTACAACGCTACCACGACCAACCTTACTACACCTACTTGAAAAACTAATGTCGCTTGCAGTCCGCGACTAGTAGTACCTATACATTTTTCTAGCATCTGCAGCTGCTGTTGGTCGCTGTCACTTGTGTCTGAATTAAACTTTAAGCCCAGGTTCACAAGCTCCGGATAGACTCTAACTATTAGCTAAATTTAAAAATGGAACACAATTTGTATGAAATTTTCTATTAGGTAAGGTAACAGGAACTTACCAGTAACCTGTGATCTGGCCCTTAATGTTGCATTGCGACTTTGGCAATTAAATAACCAAAAAAGTTTAGGTTTCTCGCTTCCTCTTCTCCCTCGCTCCACACGTCACCAGCCAGGGAGCCAGGGAACTCCGTGTTGCTTGTAACAACAACATTACGACAACCGCGCCGCAACCCCGCAACCTTAGCCTTTTACTAAGCGGCTAAATAGCCCTCTGACGCGTCGCCATGTTTTTGTAAAGGGACTAACGCTTGGAATAACAAATGACTGTATTTAGGTATTTTAATGTAACTGTTAATGGGGGTGGGTGATGTAGAATTTGCTGGATGAAAGTTGAATTTAGGTATTTTCAATTGATCTAACTGTGAATTAGACTATTATCTCTAATAAGAGACATATTAGACGCGGTTTCAGACAGTTTCTTATACGTGACGATATGTAAAAAAAATCTCCAATTTTCTAAAGTAATTTCCAATTTTCTTCTCGCATGTATCTTCCTTCAAACGTATGGATGTATGGAATAAAATTTGACAAGAAAATAGTGATTAACTTCAGTAAACACCAGAGAGCAATGTTTACTAACAGCCAAAATACCAACTTAAGATTTCTTTTACTAATTAATTCAATTACAAGACTATTTACGCAATCCACAGAGTTTTTATAGTATAAGTTATATACCTACTCGTGCTTTACATCTATGAGTACCTACCTCCAAGCTCACTTCACGTGTACATGTTCTTAATAAGGTAATCTTAAGTCTTGGTCCACTCCATATTGGAGGCGGCCGGCGGGACTGTTCAAAGAAAAGTTATTTTGCTATTAGGTTTTATAATTTAGACCTTTGACTGCCTCGTTGGTCTAGACTCTAGTGGTAGCAAGCGCGACTGCTGAGCACGAGGTCCTGGGTTCGATCCCCGGGTCGCGCAAAATGTTATTGGGTTTTTCCATCAGGAAGTTCTCAGTAGCAGCACGGAGTCTGGAATTGTGCCCGGTTAATGGCAATAGGCTCGCCCCCTATTACATGGGACTTATAACATAGCCGGCGAAAACGTGGGTGTACTGCACACCTCTGCCTACCCCCTCTGGGGAATACAGGCGTGAGTCTATAAATAAAAAATAAAAAAAAATTTAGACCTTTTTGTAATTAGCTTTATTATAGTTCAGTCAATTAATTAACTTAGCCTAAAGAGGTCCTCTGCTGGACCTGAACTTTTCCCAAGTTGCGCTGTACAATAGCCAGTCCATACGAGTTTGCCTATAGTTTATCTTGTGTCAATCACCAATACATACCTAATAGTAATATTTGGCTCTTATGCCTTGCACGCACTAAATTATAAAAAATGGACTAATTTGACTGCTCAAAAATATTATACGCGTTCCTCATGATCTTTGTTAAAAATAAAATAGAGACTATTTATTGTGCAAGAGATTTAATACCACTGCAAGTTGCCAAATATTGGTGGACTAAACTGTCAAACCAGCATTTAATGTATTACAACACCACTATTTATCTTCCCAATAGGTAAGGCTGTGTTTGTAACATCTATAATTTTATAATAATCCTCCCAAGTTCCTAACCGAATATCGGTCACAAGTCACAGTGGCCAATCTCAACGAAATTAAGCCAACTAGGCACAAATGTGTGCGTAAACACAGGTATCCACAGTCTATTGGCTCACTATCTATACAAATAATTATCCAGTACCTAACATCTTTCGGTAAATAACATATGCATCTATATTAGTAATAAGTCGCGAGGGTAATTACCCTACCGTTAATCGGCTAGATCACTTCATACACATTGATAAACTTTTCCCGACGAGTGAAGTTTTCCCATGACTGGCGTAGCGGCTAAGTGATTCTACTTCTACTCTTGGTGTGGCGGTTCGATTCTCCTCGGGACAAATATTGATGTGAATGACAGATATATTAATAAGCCGTCAAATATACCAAACCATTTGTTGCTGCACTGCTAAAACCAGTATGGCTCTACCATTTTAATGCAAATGTAAATAGAACGAAGTCTCCAAGATCAAATTAAAAACACAAAGTTGGTTCTCGTCACCAGGGCTACATCATAAACACGTTATTTAGTTGGCAGCATGACAGGTTAGAGCGATTTATGTGTGGCGTGACCGGGGAACGCGACGTGTGGTCAGTGGTCAACTGGTCACGTCGTTAGGTAATGCGTAAGGGCGAAAACACATCAGAGCGGTGCGACGCAACGCTAAAATCGGCGGCGGGCGCCCATAGGAGCTAAAGAAACCGATTTTGACGTTGCTGCGCCGCATTGCTCTGATGTTTTCGCCCGTATGGCGGAATCGAAATTCAAAAAATTCACGAAGCAGTCATTATAGCTGAAATCGGTTTAAAAACATCATCGTTACTTATTTGTTTACAAGATTCCTAATGCAGTGAAATTGATTTATAGTGATGGCAAAACTGTAATTAAAATAAACATTACTACTAGAGTACATGAAATGTTCAATTTCTATGCTTGTCACGTTTTCATACAACTAATT
The DNA here is from genome assembly GCA_936450705.2 of Protodeltote pygarga. Taxonomy (NCBI): domain Eukaryota; kingdom Metazoa; phylum Arthropoda; class Insecta; order Lepidoptera; family Noctuidae; genus Protodeltote; species Protodeltote pygarga. Next base: position 1,354,766 of record OW388257.2, on the reverse strand, counting down.
CGCGTGTCACGGACGGACGAACGAACATATTAATCTTACCACCGCCCCCGGCTAATTACAGTTGGGGGTACCACAAGCATTTGTGGTAGTTTTTATATCACCGCTGATTGCTACCACTCAATATTTTTTTATAACAATATAGTTTTTGTTATAATTATTATAGAAATGTGTTCGGTCGTAACCATAATGTTAGCAGGGCATTTTCTTAAGTTATTTGTAATTATGTTGAGATATTAAAATTGTCACGCTATCCTAAAGGCACTACAATTAATTGACAAACTTCGGAACCATGTAGAATGGAACCTATGGAACAGAAAAAAGATTAATCTAATGTGATGGAGACGGACATAGATTCGCCGATGATACTGATCTCTTCTTAAAAAGAACAGTGACACAACATTAGATTACAACTTAAGACATCAAATATGAAAATCATTACTTACTCCATCCAAAACCTAATATCGTTGAACCAAACACCATCAAATTATGTAGAAAGCTATAACATCTAGGATACAGATTATCATTTAGCAACACGCGAAATAGGTATAAAATTGAACTAAAAATCAATCTGACTTAAAACAAATTCTGAAGCCTAAAAGTTAAAAAAATATAAAATCAAAATTACCTTTAAAATTCGAAAAGAGACTCATGGATTTATGTTAGCTACCTTATCTTACAGATACCAAACCTGGATATACAAGAATTTCGTCCGAGACAAAAGGCTAAAAACACAACGAGCTATGGAAAAAAGCATTTTGAATATAACACTAAAAGACAAGTTAAAAAATTAAATCAAGCAAATTAACTAATGTTTTAGAAGCACTCCATGATAATGACTGATGGGAGATGGATATACCTAGAAGGTGAAAGCCTGGTCAGATCAAGCAGTAATGGCAGTAATAGAGCATAAGGATGACCTAAACAAATATACAATGTTGTAAAACACTGAACAACAAAAGCGAAGGAAAAAAACCATTGAAATGGCAACTAGCAGATACTCCTTTAAATTAAAACCTCACGAGTATCTTTTTAAACGGTCCTATCTTCTTATCAATTTATTGATTTATATGTAGGTATATATTTATTCCTGCGACCTTTATTAGGTTGACCTGGATGCAGGTTGCTTCCAACCGGCCGATCTGGAAGTCATTGGGGGAGGCCTATGTTCAGCAGTGGATGTCTTATGGCTGAAATGATAATGATGATATATTTATTATATAAAGAATCCTATTATTGTAATATGTTCTTAATTAAAATTTATATATTTTTTAGTGCATCTGCCTCAATAGATCTCTACATCACCCAAAGGTGACTGGTAGAGAATGCTTATGGCATTAAATCCGCCTTAAATACAATATTCTGATTACTTGTATCCCTCACGAGATTTCACCCGTGTGCTTCTAATTAGCCACATACTAATTGTGAATATTGTACTGTCCAAGGTCCAATCAAAACCATCCAAACTAAAACACAAAATTTTAGCAAACTCAGACCAACCGCTTTAGGGTGATGCGTGGAGAAACATTTGTAGCAACTGATTCATATAAATAGAAGATGTACCCATATTAAATGAAGGTTTTTTAATTTTATTAGTTTTTTAACTTGGCGGATACTGCAGAGGTCATTGAACATAGATCCAATACTGGACTGCTTTGGGTTTAATGCTTAGTCGAAGTATAGCAATTCTCTTGGTTTGAAACTAATAAATAACGTATTCTTGACAATCGAATGTCGATGTTTCGACGATGATTCGTAACGTATTAACGAAGAACATCGTAAGTTAATCATGACACAAAATTACTTTAGATGCGACTTATAGTGCTTTTAGCCGTGGCATCGCGACGCGTATCATTTCGAATCCTAGGTTAAGTTCAAGCAATCGAATGGAAAAATACAAATAAACGTGCTAACTTCAATTGAATCTTCGACGTTCGGAATCAATCGGAATTGGACACCAGAATTCAAGTCACTAGATATGGGATATTCATTTTTGTCCGCTGTCCGCCAACAACTATACGTAGTACCTTACCTAATAATCGGAACCGTACCTCCCATAGGCTCAAGAAAACAAAAGAATAGCCTAGCAAAGTGAGCACTATTCAAGCACAAAACATTTGAGTAAGTAACAAAAACGAACAACAGAAAGCCTTTGTCATTCATACTTTATATATTTTATAGTTTCAGCGCTCATAACACTAGTCCTAACTCTTCATTACCATAGTGTGTAAGTCCGCCATCTTGATTTTAATGGCCACCTCCATGCATAAAGTGACAGTCGCTTGTCCATTGTCTATGGAATTACAATAAGTCATTTCCGTCAGGTAACATCTACTAAATATTGAGAATCGCCATTCTATAGATATCTTACAGAATGTTATGAATTGTTTATATCTTTTTGGTGTAAATACATATGTGTTTATCTATCCAAGATCGATGTAAATATGTAATCAAGATATTTGTAAGTGGAATACCTAGTATTAAAAAGTCAAATTATGGTTATCTATTACCTACATATAATAAAATCGTAAAAACATAAAGGAAGAGTTAAAGGACGTTAAAGGACTCTTACAGACTCTACTCAAAACACAAGAAATGCTCGCGCGCAGAAGTATTCGTACCAACAAATAAAGAATAGGTAGGGTATGTTCCAAATCTAGGTTTAGATTTGTGCCGTTCAAGCAATCGGTGTTAATATTCTTCAGGCGGTTTGCAGTTTTAATAGTCAGATTGCCTAGTGCTCAGACTCGCTGTATTTGGGTACTTGGGACTCGCTGTACCCTAACATTGCGAATAAAGGTACCTATTCATACCTACCATATTTTTTTTCTAACGCCCGTCATACGAATGTATAAAACAGGGCACACCTCTAATTGTGATGATGTTGCAAACCCTACAACCAAATAAGAGTACCATACCAAACCTTCCTTTTATGAAGAAGACTCTAGCAAGAAACTTCATGTTGTTCAGCCATTTTTAATAAAAAGCTTACAAAATTAATTGTTACACACCACTATAACACTATTGCTTTTACTTAATTTTATTTAGATAATATATAAATTCCCTAACTCTTCCATTAAAACTTACCCCAATCTCACAATATAAAATGAAACTTTTCTATACAAACCTTTTAATCACTTATCTTTCAACCGTTAAATCCCTAATGACGCCACAACAAAACATTAGAAAGAACAACTTAACATCAGATATCTGAATAAATCCCAAATCAACATACAAATCTCTAAAATGTTTTGTCACCAAATAAAAAGAAAACTTGGCTGAATAGAGTTGTGTCTGGTTATGTTTAAAACCAAAAGTAAAAAAGTTACGAGCTGTCAGTTTGACACCGCGCCGGCAGCGTCGGGCGCCGGGAATCCGATACGCATACGATCGACACGTCAGTAGGCCTAGCGAGTAAATAAATAAAACAATTCATCTAAATATTGTTTAATTTGAAAGCAAATGCCTTTTTGTTACTAATTGCTTGATGATTGATGATAATGTTTTGTTTGACTTCAAGATATTGAAACTAGCTGAAAAACGAAGTTACCGGGGACCTACGTGCATCATTCATACTTTTTTCGACTACAAGTAAGTAGATATTTCTGTTTTGTTCCTATTTTTGTATGTAGGTAAGTAGTGGTAAATAGAAGTGTTATTTTATTTTAAGATTTTTTTTTGTGAAAAATCTTGGTAAGTAAATGGAAATCATGACTTTTCATTCTTTACAACTTACAACATATTTTAAAATCATGTTGGAATACGTCGTAAAAATTTGAACTATGGACATAATTGACATTGTAATAGACTATTTAAGCGTCTTAAGTACTTTATCTAATATTGGCAGATCGTGAGACAGCGTACAACCGCCACTTCTAGCGTCAAGTGGCATTGTATTTGCGAATATTAATAAGGCAGTGCGTACAATACAATGTCCTAGATCATCTACAATTTAAACATTACACATCTGTTTCATTAACCAGCGATACGTCCGTTAATTTGTTTGAGTTGCAATTAACATGTCAGGTCGACGCCCGGCTTTACTATAGTTTTTGTTAACTAGCCTAGAAAAAAAAAACTTAACAGCTACGTTCATATTTGACAGCTCCACCGCTTACTGATTCGTTCTTAAAAAACCACACCTTAGTCATATTATCAACTTTCTGGCTGTATCACATTGTAATAAAGTTGAATTTTAAATTTGGAATCGTGAATTAGCGGTTAATTTAAATTTGTCAGTGAGCAATAATCGTTTGGGCAACGTCAATACAAACTGTTTAATCCATTGTTACGATAATGTTACAATTAATCAGTTGCGAGTTGTTTATAGTTCTTGTTTATGTATCTCACTGATGACTGCTTGTGAATTGAAGCTTTTGCACGTAATGCGATCCAATCGACAATCAATGAAGCGTTGGAGGTGAGGTTATACATATTAAATGAAAAAAAAAACATTCTAAATTGAATAAGAACATGTAGGTATTATTTTCGGTTATTTTCAAGGCCTAGTTAAATAAGTTTGCTTCCTTTATTACCTACATGTAATAAATGATTCTAGTTTATTATTATATTTATGTTCATTAGTTCTTGTTTTAAAATACCTTGTTAATTAAACATGGGTATTCACTACTTTTCTATGAAATTCACTGACGAGAATCTTTTATATAGATGACTTACTGTTTTAGGAGATTTCGTTGGCAATATATTATTTAATTTTCCCATAATTACCCTAACACCTAAAAAAAGGGGTAAATCGCGACATACTAAATTCCAGGTTTATAGAAAGTATAATTTCAGGAATATTGCAATAAATAAGTTGATTAACATTTTTGGACTTGGATTTGTTGATCAAGCTTGAAGAGCAGGATCAGTTGTAACGTTGACCGAAGTTACCCACATACACTTAACCCTCTTTTTTTGGTTTCGCCGCAGTCGAGTAATAAGGCTTTTATTTAAATAAATAAACGTGTTGCTAGGATTCGAGAACTATTCTATTTTAATACCTGTAAATTTTATTGCCATATCGATTAGCATTACGTAGATTATTGCAAATCGGCATTTCTAATCCCATGAATTCTAAATATCAGCGTGTTGACAGTAGTTCATAAATAACATGTAAATTACTTTAGCTTTATGCAACTGACACACTTAGATATTATAGACAGCAATAACTTATAATAAGTTTACCACTTTAGAACTTAGTGAATACAAGAAAAGGCGCCGCAAAGGACGATCCTATATTGATATTACCTTTTAATAATCGATAAATAAATAAATTTACGTTTTAATAGACAAACGTTCTACATACTTAAGTAATTATTTGCGTTATTTTAGCTAATTAAATGTTAACTGTACACTCGTTTAAGTTTAAAGCTAAACGATTGCAAAAACATTTAATTCGATATCGCCTTAAAGATATAACACGCATTATAAATAACGCGACACTTAAAAAACCCGGAAGTTTTTATCGACATTTATTAATAACATTTCTATCGAGTGTTGCCATTCATGAAATTTCTATATTGCCATAAAAGTTATCACTGATTAAGTAATTAAAACATTCTGTTCCGTTAATTGATCGCTCAGTGTTGCCTTTTATTGACCCGTGTCTATGCATTGTGGAAGGAATTCGAGGTTAATGAATGCCCGCGGCGTGTGTGCTAAGTTGCTCATAAAGAGGGTCGCCATAAATGTCGTTAGACGGATAGGGAAGCTTGGAAAAAATTGCATGGCGGGTATTGTTTCTCTGCGCATTATTGAGGCAATGAGTAAATTAAAATTATATTGGATACCTTTCCAGGATACCTAGTCAGAACTTATCTACTTTACGTTTAAATATTCTTACGTTTTCAAATATGGTTTTGCTTGTATTTACAGTAATGTAATAACTTATATGTAAGTAGCATTTAATTAATGATAAAGGATTTATTTATAGAAGAACACCTCATATAGGTACCTCACTATTGAAAAACCATTCTTTCGGAAAATACAAAAACTACACAAACGACAAAAAGTGATCTAAATTAATGTAGGTAGGTATATTCTAATCACGATTGTGTATATTAGAATAACTTTATCAATTGATTACACTGAGAAGAACTTAAAAGAACACAAATAATACCTACCTATATCAAATGAATAAAAAAATACTTATTTATAAAAACGAATACTTTTTTAAATCTAGAAGAGAAGAAATTTCTCATTAAACTAGAATTTAGCGCATTTTCTTTCCCAAAAAAAACATTCAAATTAGGAACTAGATGCTGGCAACATAATACCTAATACAATCTACACAAAAAGCAACTTAGGTAGGTATTACCGGTACATTTCAAGTATTAAATGAAATAAACTTACGTTATAAGATTTTAGAGATAACGGTATTCCTCCACTTAGCGTCGTGTAAGTACTTAACGAGGTTTGTCAGGACATCATGTGTCGTTAAAGGTTAAATGACTTCACCATATCTGGAGCTCCAATAACAACCTATGATCGACTGTTTGTTTTTAAAATTACTTTACTTATCATTATGAATATAAATACTCTATTTAAATTACTAGTTATAAAAATTATTAATGCAAGCTTCAAAGTTTTACAGAAAAAACCTATCGTATATTGTTTTATCTAATTTAGTTTTAATATTTGTTCATTGCGTCAATCTACGCTCAGAAATAATTACTTGGCAATCCTAGTAAAAACGAAAATAAATGAATGGAAACCTACATACAAATAACTAGTAGCTTGCAGCTGCATTTTGTCCTTCCGAACATTTAATTACAGTAAAATACGCGGCTTACTATAATATAAAGTTAATTAGGAACAATATAAATTGAGTCGTTTGTAACGCATTACTTACTAAAATTATACAACATAATCTATGGTATGAAATGCAAACTTTTTGTTGCGTTTGTTCATTTTGTCCAAGAAAGGAGTTTTGCCATTCAAATTAATTTTAAAATGGAACTTTGGAACGCTTCAATAATTAATTTGTTAAGTTTTTCGAGAGAATAATTATTTGCTATTATTTCTTAAAAAATCTAAAGGAAGCTTATTTTGGTATAACGGGCTGTACCCCAAATAAAATATAGTGCTAAATTTCCTTAAAATTAAAGTCTATGCTTTTTTGTAGTGGTTACAACTTTATAAGTAGGTACTAAGTACTAATTGATTTTATTCAATTTTTCTTTTATTCATTGCATTAGCACAGAATGAAATAAAAACTACTCCGACCAACACTTCTTGAAATTGAGCCATCCATGTCTTCTAGAGAACTCCGGACAGCCTATGTATTATTGAGATAATTAATTAAGTTGAATAAATAATATCCATCATTTGAATTTCATTGACTTAATTGATCGGGCTTGACGCAACGCGAAGTTCTCGAGTTTTTTCCAGTGTAAGAAGAACAAGAAGTATTCATTATTTCTTTATTAATCTGGCGACGAATAAAGGCCTAATGTGCCTTTTATAAGGTTATTGAAAATAATACAAAAGAAAATTGATTACGAATATAATTTTATTAACAATTTTAATTTAATGACTGTAATGTAAGTCGATATCATATTTACAATTTGCATTTTTGTTTATTATTCATATAATACATTTTTACAAAGTCCTCTCATCGAGTCTACCGCTAACTAGCCTATTGATCCCGCGTGACGTTTGCGCGGGAAATATACAAAAAAATACAACTGTAAAATGTTGCAAGTTATAAAATGTGAAAAACTGCATGTTTTTTCGTTATACGTTTAGCAATAGTCATAGATATGCTGTAAGAGAGTTTTTATGGAAAGTAGAAACGTTTCACATAAATTTCGAGATAACACTTTTTTACATAATCACATAAATATTAATAAAATTATAATAATAATACATAATCCTATTTGTATTGCATTTTTTTATAAGAGAACAATAAATACTTAGCAAATAACATCATAATAGTAATCATTTGAATATACAAACTTTCAGTCATCCCGTTACAATATAAGCATAGAGCCTACACGGATCATTGATTGTATCGATACGCTATCATGAAGACAATAGGGTAAGGCGAAAATGGTAACGAGTCGTCAAACTACGAAGGCAAATGCTTCCATCAATATCATCATCGGAATCTTACAGGGATGAATTTTGGACGTAGGTAAGTAAGTAAACTTACTGTCTCAATACAAAAGGGATGGATATTATTGTAACCAAAAATTAAGGTACGTAATTAATAGACTCAAAATCAGATGGAAAAAAATGATGACATTTTATAACTTTGCCAATGGATAACAATAAAAAAAATTGGACGCAGTAGAAGAATCTAACTGCAATAATTAATTACTTTTAGTATTAGTTATAGTATCATTTAAATGACTGATTTTTTTAAAAATAAAATAACAACGGAGTAACAATTTTTGATAGATTTTAGAATTAAGTTCAAGAGTTAGTTACAACATTATTGTACAACAAAACCCTCCACTTGTTTTTAATATGATTTCTTAGCAATAATGTGCCTTTGTAAGGGGTTTTCAAAATAAATCTCGAGTCAATCGGTGAGTCTGTCTGTATTACAACTTACAAGTGATTGTGAGTACATTTGCATTTACATTCCTTTAGCCATTTAGCATAGATATGATGTAGAACAAAGGTTTGATTGACATTATGACAGCTGAACAATGCCTAACTGCAATTATTCATAATGTGGCGTGATTATTACAACATTACATTAAACGGATCAACTAACTTAATATGGCTAATCTGAAATGACGATGGAAAAGATTTTGATTTCCTAGAATAATGTCACATCTCAAAATATTAGTAGGAATTTGAACTGTCGATAATAAAACAAGCAGTCATTGAGTTAGGAATTTAATTCCCCTTAGGAATAAAGAAAATTTTCTGCCATAAATAGCGAACTCTAAACTAAAAATTACGATATTATTGCTCCTAAACTTTTTGTAATTCCAGAAACATTACTCATGCTCATATCATCAATATAGATAACGGCCAAGTTATCACGTCCAAACATAGCTCACATGTCTGTATGTGGAACGAACATACCAAGATTTATTACCAATATTATAACGCGTCCTGACATCTGAATGTACTAATGATGTATTAAGGACAAGTGATATAGAGCAACAGAAAAAATTAATACTTTATTATTTCAAATTGCTAAAATAAAAGTGTTTGCATAAGCGGCAATTTATTATACTGGGTTGAAACTGTTTATCCTGTGAGACTTAAAATTGAACAAACGGATAAGATTAATGTAGGTACCTATTAACGGATAGTAATATGTCCAAAAGAGGATTAAAAGACCAAAATATCAAATAGGTGCTCAATATAAAATTAAAGACCGCCTAGAAATAAAATAACTTCGAAAGATGTTTCTTTAAATAGGACTCTAGAGAATAGAATAAAAATCATATCGAACGAAAAAAAGGGATAGGTATTAAGAGCAGTTTTTTCTCTTATTAGGTACCTACCTCTTCAAAACACCGGCATTAAAGCATCAAATAGTATATCATCAACACACATTAATTATACACTGACATTTGAAACGAAAGAACTTAAGCTTGAATTAGAATGAATCTTCTTGCCTAAAAATACTAAATGCAAAATACATTAATTAATGAGTAAAATGTCTATCTGCCATTAATCCAAATCCTAGTAAACTACATTAACAGAAATCATTAAAAAGTAGACAGTAGGATAAAAAATATCACATGTTTAAAACAAAACGGAATTTTTTTAGCCCCTCAGGCTTAAAGTGATTAGAGACGCAAAAGGAAAAAAATAAACGCAAAAACGCTTTTATGGAATAACGTTATAAATCGAAAAAGTTAAAATCGAATAAGAGATATTGCTATTGATCTTTCAATTTAAATTAAATATTTAATAAGAGATGGCAATATTTCGTTGTTAAAAAACTAAAATGTTCTTTTAAATAAAATTGTGCCTAAATTAAGTTTTATTTTTGGCTGGACCGTAAAATTGTAGGGGAAGGGTCACATTACGTATCCAAAAAATAATTAAGAAAAATTATTTTACTTACTTATAGTTAGGTATTTTTTTCAATAATTTTAATTTTTACAAAAGTTTATTAAATTGTAAAAATATTAAACAGCATGAATTTTAAAATAGGTTTTGAGCCTTAATTTTGTTTTTATTACTAATTAAATTGTTTTAAATGTTTATTTGCTACTGTATGCAATAGTGCATTAGTTAGGCCTATATTTAACGAAAGATTCACCAGGATTTTCGTTATAAAAAAACTCTCTTAAAGCATTTCTATGTAAATAAAGAAATGTTCCGTCTATGTAGAAATAAATAATTTATAATAGATATACTTAATTACAATTTTATGAAACAACATCACTAAACAACGGGGTGTCGCGGAGTGGTCGTGCTCAGGTACAAACCTTTAATAATAGCGTTACTTTACATCTACACGAACGTAATTATCTACACCTTTATAATTACTATAACATACAACTAAAAGCTGATATGATAAATAAAATCTATAATTACTGGTAAAATAGTTAGGATGTATAAATATTTAGGTAAGTAAATGCTTCTCACGGAAACGCATCCATATCTACCGCAGCCGCGCGAAGGTATCAAATAAATTAGCTAACGTTCTGAGTGGGGAGTATAAACACAAAATAATCCATAAAATTAACCCTGTTACACCTTATCAACGAGTAACTTATCAGTGCAGTCGAGTTACATAATGCTACTAGTCGGAGGCCGGGGCCGGTACATACCTGAGATACGCCAGTGTTGATAGGTCGCGCACTCGCTTACACTTTAACGATACAAATATGCCCTAATAAACTGGTTTACAATGCCTTAACATCACATACATCACGGACTCTGCGATCTAACTAGGAGAATAGATAACTGTGTCTATATTGCATCGTCAGTCACTGAGCGTCCACGCCCGGCGGCGTCGCTAATAAACACTATAAGTCTGTTCTACTCTTCATCCACGTTTATCTCCGAGTCGACCGAGTCCTCATCGTAAGTGGATGAGGAGGCGAAGCCCTGGCCGAGAAGCGCTGAGCGGTTCTTAGCAGCAGCAGCTCGGTCACGCTGCCGCCGGTTCTTGAACCAGTTGCCGACTTGCGTTGGCGTGAGGCCCGTTGCCGCTGCTAATTCACGCTTCTTCGTTGGGTTTGGGTATGGATCCTGCAGGTACCACTCTCGCAGCAGTGAACGCGTGCGCTCTTTGAAACAATGAGTTTTCTGTTCACCATCCCAAATGGTACGAGGTAGCGGGAACTTCTTACGAACACGATATTTGTCGACTGGGCCTAGTGGCCGTCCACGTAGCCTCTCCGCTTCCTGGTAGTGTGCCTCCAACCATAGAGCTTGCAGCTTTGCGTGGCTTGAACGTTGAAATCGGTGCCGCTCCAGGATCGAATAAAGTTCTCGGTGTCTTCCCGCGTGAAAGGCGACCACAGCTCGTGCTCGCAGTACAGCTTCACATCGTTCCAGCTCTGCCACGTTGGGGTGAGCCACTGGCAGCGACCAGAGGAAACGTGCCAGGCGCTCTACATCACCACTCTCCTCAAGCGTCTCACACACGGTGGCGACTTGCGCGGCGCTAAAGGAGAGAGTAGGTAGCGGCAGCAGAGGAGTTGGTGCAGCAAGTTCTACGCTCAGCTGCTGGGGTGCAGGTTCGGCGCAGGCGGCGGGCTCGGCAGCGCGCTCGGGCGCGGCGGGCCCGCGGTGCGCTTCCAGGATGCGCGCGTGCAGCGCCGCCGTGGCGGCCTCGTCCCACGAGCCGCGCATCGGAGCGAGTGTGCGCGGCGCGACCGAACGGCCCGAGACGCGCCCGGTGGGGGCGGGCCAGCCTTGCGCCGCGATTGGCTATCGCTTACGGGTCGGGCAGCATGCGGGCCAATCGCGCGCTTGGCCGCCCGGGGGGCCGGATAGCTTTCAACCGCGGCGCGTCGCGTATCCGGCGGGCGCGTTTAACTGTGGCGGCGGGGCGCGCGCCCCCCGCGCCGCCATGATCCGTCACGCACACCGGTGTGCCCGAGCGAGGACCGCGCCTCGTGATCCTCGCTCGCCGCCACCTCTATCGATTACCTGCAAACCTGCAATTAATAGCCTCCATACAACAATCCGGGTGGATTACATGTTAGTGTTTGCCCTGTGTGTCGCGCCTGATCGATAAAATAATAATTTAGCGCGTAATTTGCATACTTACTTGCCCATAAATCACAGAACTGAGACCGATGATAAATCGCCACCTACTGTTACTGGCTACACGCGAAAACCTCATGCTTTCAATTATTTCAGCACTCTGTTATGCCTTTTCGGCAATGCTCAGGTACCTACTTAACTTAGGTATTGTATCTAGGTATAGGTAGAAGATTAGAATGATTACACCGTTAGCCAGATTTCTTCTGGGTAGGAAGATGGTGTAGAGTACCTACCTACCTATCTATTATAACCATAGTAGATATATTTAAAAGTTTGAAGTATTTTTCAGTGCATTCCTTTCACAAAAAATCTCTATAGGTATTCGTTTTTGCCCAAAGAAAAAAAACGTTAAGTAAAAAAGTTTTTCCGCTACATCTCATTTTAATTGACCATTTCCTACATCTAGGAATAATATTTTCTACCTTTGAATTTAATATTTAATAGAAATAGATTTTTTTATGCCGACGCTAACTTGTTTTGTACTGAAAACGACACTTTTTTTATTTACCAACAAATTAATCTTGGAAAATTTTTGTCAAAGTATCAAGAACTTTTGGGGGCAGTATAACGGAGCGAGATTTCAGCGTGAAAGCCTTCCGAGTGTATTAAGTTATTGAACGGCAAACCACACCCCGCTGTAACGGTACACAGGTGCCTCCCACGCCCACCCCCAGCGCTGGGGTGAGCTTGCCCACGCATATTACGTATTGTCATCGTGTCGCCTTTTTATCTACCACTATTAATATTATTCGGATTTTTTCTTGTTTTTGAATCTTTCAACGTTTGTTATTTCTACGATGTAAGCTGAACTTATTTCACTTCAGATAAAAAAAAATAATGCATCATTAGATAATATTTATGTTTTGTGACAGTATTGTAGAAAAATATCTTGGTCTAATAATTTTTACATTTGAGTCCCTGTATATATGACCGCTTATAGACATTTCGTAGCAGATAAAATAATGTCATGAAAATTCCGTTCGATTTTCTAATTTACCTAGTAGCTAATTCCTATCCGTACTCTATGACACAGGCCCATAATCTACCTCATGTGGAAATAGATAAATTGTATGATTAATCTAATATTGTCATGGTCATTAAAGTCACATTCAATTGAATAAGCGTTTTTGTTATCTATGTACCTACTTTATAAAAATAATAATATTATGTTAGATACTGAGAATAATATAATGTAGAGAACTTTTTGAAGTCATATTAAATTGAATAAGCGTTTTTATTTTTACCAGACTACAAAAAAGGAGGGTTATATATTATCTAAGTACCTACTTTATAAAAATAAAATTGTTATGTTAGATACTGAATAATAGAATGTAGAGTAGGTAAGAACTTTTAGATGAGTAAGGCGTTGTTTCCATGTTCGTAGCAATAAGTATAGGTAAGTTCCGTCGGCAGGTTTAATACCAAAATAATGAATATGGAATATTTTTTATAAATCTTAGGTAAATAATGTATAGGTACCAAATTACCAATTTAACCAAGTATAGGTACTTAGCGTTATTAAAACCATGTAAGTAGGTACTAAAACCTATAGATATTTAAATTAATTATCAATAAAGAAATTTAATGCACTAATACCTTTATTTTATATTAATTCATTTCAACATTTGTCAATATTTACGTAGGTACCTACCTAGAATAATATTAAATATAATTTTGTTTTAAAAATTTTGTCTGTCTCACGCGGTCAAAATACGTTAGGTAGTTTAAAATTATATGTATGTAGTTAACCCCTAATGAACGAATTCAAGAGAATATCGACGAGCTTAGGTTAGTTGATAGAGCGATTCTAATTTAGGAGGTCGCAGTTTTGAATCCTTCTGGCGATTTTATTTTTTGAACAGAAATATTGTATCTAATAATTATTTTATTTTTTTGCTTACGTATAGGTATTTAAAATATTTCGTTTGTTTAAACTCTCTCGACTCATATTAAGATTTTTTTGTGAAATTTTTACATGTTTTTAGCACATGTTAGCTTATTAAATATAAATATTTAATAAGAAACTTGAAAAAACAACTGTATCCCATCACAAACAACACAAACAAATCCCATCCGTATCAGTTGTTTTTTTTCAAATTTCTTATTAAATATTCATATTAAGATCAAAAATCTTTGTAGATATACCTTCCTATCATTTTGTTCACTTTCTTCTATATTTTAGATGCAAATTCTTAGAAGCTCTATATTTATACCTTCTATATTTATAAATTCATCATTTAGCAGAACGGCCGGTATTACCTTACGCCGGCAGATGGCGCCGGTGACCGATATCTTAAGAACAATCTACTTCGTTAATCTGTACTGAAGATAAAATAACAGCTGGTCCGGATATTTTTAAAGCTAAATGAAAAATGGCGTAGGTATCTCTTTTAGAATATTCAATGAGGCTAGTTACTTTGCTGTGAAATAGCAATGGTAAAGTAGTAGCAATTTTTTTATAGAATGTTTTTTTTTATAGATGGGTATTCTTAGAATTAGAGGTTCTATTTTTAGAATTAGAGGTTATATTTTTAGAATTAGAGGTAATTTTGGAATTTTAAGAATTATAGGTTTTGGCATAGTAGTTATTTAACATAGTCTAATAAACTGTGGTTTTAGTATAACTAGAGGTCGCATATTAATTAGACCGTTTTTTTTTTGTTAGTTGATAACTCTAAAGCTCGTCAATGGTGCTAATTCTCTTGCACCGCTCTAAATTTATTTAGACCCACTATCTCTCTTTCCAACAGAGATTATTAGAAAACGATAGAAAATTTTTAGAGCTTTCATTCTAGTCCATTTCCATGATATCAACGAGATTTTAAGTTAGCATGTCTTATTATGACAGATCTCGGCTGATTTCATGTAGGTAAATTCAAAGCTAATTTGATTCAATGGTGTTTGTTTGACAGAGATATAGTTTCACTAAAATGAGTACAGCGTGATCTATACAATCTGCACCATTGCATAGTATAGTAATAGTAATCTATGAGGATCGCATTCGCTCCAGCGCGCAGGTCAATCGCATTAATAAAGGCAAACAGACTTTATACGTAGGATTTTAAGTAGGTATATTATAATACAATATTATATTAGGTTAATACTGTATAACAGACCATACTACTTTGCTATGATCAAACTAATACAATGCAATAGCCGTGACCAGTTTTTTGGCAAGAAATATTAAAAAAAAACAGTTATTCGACACGAAAGAAGAAGTCTAACTTGCCAAGTATAAATGAAATATAATATATTTCAATAACATTTTGGGCTCAGAATGGGCATCAGAAAGTTGATCCCTCCCACATGGGGCCGACTGCTGTCATTAACAAAGTGCCCACCATCTCTACCGACCCTCCGGGCAGCTACCGTGACGGTTCATTATATTAAAAAGAATAATTTACCCACAAAATATGGCATAAACATTTTTTATAGTTTTCTCAATCATTTTTGGATTCTTAATATAACAAATTGCCATTTTTGGGATGTTATTTCCTACCACTTTATTTTAATGTGTGGTATTACACAATTTCTTAATGATTATGGCTTTAAAAGCGAATAAATCTGAATTACATGATTGCTGCTTAAAAAATAAAAATTATTTTCTCGAAAATTATTATTGGTATTATAGGCAGGTACATACCGAAAGAAGTTATCAAAAGTACCAACTATTACTTTTTAATTAAAGCAAAATGTTCAGCCAGAATGTTTTTACAGGGATATTAGAGACTTCTATAAAATTATTGGTTAATTTTGTGGAATGATAATATCTATTTTCATAGCAAGACCAACACGGAATACCAGCAATTGTCCATTTGTGGAAATATTAAGAGAGTCATTAAAAAAATTTAGTTTTGTGCGTTTGTGATTGAATCATTGGACAAAATAGACATAATTATGTAGGTATAGTCTATATTAAAGAGTGTTAATAGTATTTGCCTGTAAATAACTGTCAAACTGTTTGCCTGTTAATAACAGGCATATACAGTTTGATATTATTTAAAAAACGCCTTTTAAGGCGTATCTATTTTTTTTTTTGTCATAGACGCAAGGCATATGTGAATACGACAGCCATTATAGGACTGCTGTAACTAACCAGCTTAACGTGCCTTCCTAAGTTCAGAGATCCTAATTAAAAACAGCAACATCTAAAACATCAATCACTAACATAATGGAATAAAAAACACAAAATTATCTTTTAGAAATCGTTTAGTAATCACAATTTAAGCCTCATTTAAATCATGGCCAAGTTTTTACCACTAATGACTTCATCAAACCTGAGCTGTCAGTTTAAGAGCTAAATCATTAGGACATAAACATACCTGATGTTAGTGTCAGGTGACCTGGCCAGGTCATGCTGACCTGACACTAACGAATTGCTCAAAATCCTAATTGATGTACGTGTTGTAATTGGTGACTTGGATGTTGAGTTTTTGTGGGGTTAAACAGGGTAATAAGTATTTAAATAAGATGAAGCCGAGATAGCCAGTGGTATGATATTTGAATGGCAAGTCAGAAGTCTCAAGGTTCGAACCCAAGGCACGCACCTCTGACTTTTTGTAAGTTATGCGCGTATTATATACTAATTATCACCTGCTGATTGCCTAAGAAAACACGTTAAGCCGTTGGCCCCAGCTATCATGAAGATCTTTGATAGTCAGTACCAGTACCAGTTTGGGAGTCAGTACCCTTATGAAATCCTGACAACTAATCTATCTATCCAACTTCAGAATATCATATCCCTTTGGGTTGCGGAGATCAGATAGGCAGTCGCTCCGTAGAAAACTGATATTTAGCTGCATCTCGTTAGTTTAGAAGCCGACCCCAACAAAGTTTGGAAATAATAAGGCTAGGAGGATGATGAGGTATTACAATACAGACGGTAGATAGGTTTCTTTTTGTTACCTGTTCAATTTCGTCGTGAAATCCCTTAAAATTAAGCCTCCCTTTTGTCCCATCCCTTGGACATACTGACAGTGATTGCTTATAGCTAGAGGTTATAGGTCAAAATTGTACCTATATCCTAGCTTATTGGAGTTACAAAATAGTTCACCAGTCTTCATTAAAAAAACATTTTAGATAACAACCGAGATATAGAATTTTGAAGAACTCTTCAAAATTTTATATCTCGGTTGTTATCTAAAATGTTTTTTTTAAAGCCCCATTTAGCCCGCCTTAAACCCTCTATAATTAGAAATATAGCACTTTTTATTTAAAGTTAGCCTCCCTACTACTACTAACAACTACTACACCAATGGTTAAAAAAATGTAGGATAACAAAATATACCTACATAAATAAGAAAAAAAAAGTAAAGAAGCATTTACATCTCAATCAACACCCACGTTCAAAAATAAAGCTATTTATTTTAAATATGCTTACGTCATGTTTCAATATTGGACACGTCTTCGATGCCCGGACATGTTACAATGTGTTTTTGTAACTTAATATGCAAAATGTATCGTTGTTTAATGGTAAAGTAAAATAACATTGGCTTAATGCCAATTGTTAATAAGAAATGCATTAACCCATTGTATTGTCAGTTTGCAGATAATTAAAAAAAACCTGGCCGATTTGACCTTAGCAAGCCATCTAATTTGTGTTTATGGTTTGTATAATGTTGAGCAGGAATTCCCCAACGGAACAATTATGCGTTCTATAAAAAAAAAGTTCTTACAGTAGAGCCATTTAAGTATTGTTTATGATAGATCCATCCCGGAAACTTTAAATTATTGTCCTTTGATGAAATACTACCTCTTTTTCCTCCGATTTTTTTTTCTAAAACTACCTTAAAGAAGTTATCGCTACGCATCAAGTGGCCAAGCATCTTTCCTCATTGTCTATAGTACTCAACAATTATCCTTCTTTGTTGACCAAAAGTAACACACTTCCTCATTTGTTTTCCTTTCTGTCCAAGAAAAAGAGGTAGGGGATGGCCGAGAAAGCCTTTTTTCATCAAGTGAAAAAATAGAAAAAGTTATTAGGTATTACTAAGCAAATGAATGCGCCCTGCCGTCTATGCAAGTTAAAAAGCCGGTGAATATACAAAGTACTTTACCTTAATACTTAGTTTGTAAGAGGTTGGAGGGGTACAGTAATCCTTGTAAATGGAGTTCAGGGGTACGCAGGGGGCCTGATTGAAAAGTTTCTTACTCAAATTTCAACAAACAAGATACTTACCTACCTTCTCTGATGTTGTAGCTATATTTTGTTGGATTTTACTTATTGCTTGATTTTAATGTGATCATTATTATGTAGCAAAGGTAAATGACATAGGAAATGCTACAACAATAAGGAATATTCCTCACTGTTTACCATTAAATTGTCTTAAAAACCAAATTTAAAAAATAAGAAGCACAACGCTTCTCCTATCATTTTTTTATCAGAATGCTATATTTTTCAGAAAGTTTTCCCTCAATTCAATTTTGTTACAGTAAAAATATTCATTGGTAGAGTGGTACGGTACCTACAGGTGAAAGAGGACCAGAGTCTGTAATAAATCATAGTAATGGAGGTCTGTACAATCACGAGATGTTTTCTGTATTGTGACTATTCTTACCGGACGCAATTTCAGGATAATCTTGAACATTAATAAGATTAACACCCTCTTGTATTTATGGTCAGTGACAGAGTATACCGTTCGTGTCACATGGCTACACATCTTTAAGAATATCCCTGAGGTGTGATGGAATCTTCACGATATTTTT
This sequence comes from Protodeltote pygarga, assembly GCA_936450705.2. Classification (NCBI taxonomy): domain Eukaryota; kingdom Metazoa; phylum Arthropoda; class Insecta; order Lepidoptera; family Noctuidae; genus Protodeltote; species Protodeltote pygarga. The sequence goes on along the minus strand of OW388257.2, from coordinate 1,335,866 downwards.
CTTGAGTTTTGAGCAAGTGATCATAACTTAACATGCACGTAATGTCATAGAGAAACATTATTTTGGGGTCAGCATTTTTAGGGATAGCATTCATCCTATTAGTACGTAAAAGCCTGTGAATGTTTGTTACTCAATTACTCGTAAACCGTTACACGAATTAAGATGAAATTGGTTTATAGGTAGACGATGTCCTGAATTATCACATAAAATACTTTTATCTAGATCCGGTCTCCTCGCGGTAAAGCCCCGGGCAAAAGCTAGTTAGGAATAAAGTTATTTGAGCTACAGTTTTTGGGATTGGAGTATAAATTTTAATTTCGGAAGTCGATATTGTAAATGGCTTAGATTCAAATCTATAATTAATGACTTGGCAGATTCTCTCTGATAAACTTTCAGATATGACTGACTATATTTTATATATTCGTAGGAAAAATCTAAACATACATCAATATAAACTGTAAGCCAATTACAAGTTTCACTAATAGAAAATTGTTTAAACATTAATGGTGTGCGTACAAATTACCAACACTCCAGAGGTATTTAAAATCATGAAACTAAACTTATCGATACATTCTGCATTTCTGCTAAACGTTTCATCTGTGACATTAAATCACAAAACACTTCTTGGAATCAATACAACCAGTCTCCAATTTCCTCTAAGCCATGGTTCATCTATAAGACCACACCCCCTGAAGATTTTATATGATCCAAACAAAGACTGCGCTGAAAGGGGCGCGTATCGATCGACCCCCCACCCCCTTCGACACCAATACCACGGTGATACGATGTACTTAACGTACCTATAGGTGCCAAAGATTTGGAAACCAGCGACGATACTTGTGATTCCTTATGGTTTTAATGAATGCCTTTGTAGTTACTATACCTAAATGATTTTCTGTAGTCTGGTTTAGACTATACATAGAAAAATGTTATACCTACTTATTATGTCTATGTGTGGAAAACCCATTATTACCCCGCCTCTGACTCGCACAGACTAAAAGCCACACGGTATTCCTCCACGAACCTCTGGGAGTTCACTTGGGTATTCACCGCGCTCCTACCAAATTTCGACCCGCCAATGTCGGAGGCCTGGCCACTACCGAATCCTTCTTGAATACATGTTAGGACCTGGAGCGTGAGCAGGAAATCTTATACCTAAGTAGTTTAGCAGTGTATACTTAAGTATTGACCATAGCCAAGGTACACTATGGAAGACTCAGTCCCTATTGGAAGGTAAATATTTTAATATCGACTCTTTATAGCTAAAGGATAGGCAGACGCAAAGCTTCTTGCATAAACGGCGAACAATACACAATTCCGCAATCACATCAAAGGACAATACTGTTCTTAAAATATTTCGCAAGAAATCATCATTCCTCAAGAGAAAGGAAATGACACTCAAAAGACATCCTGAACATCTCATCACAATAGCCTATTCTGAAAGTCATGCGACAAAAATCCCACGTCCCAATGAAGAGTTCAATCATCTAACAGAACTGCTGCAACGAAATAATAAAATATACAACACCTACCTCCACGAATACAATATGCTATTTTGCATTTGTAAATTTGAAAGTAAAATCTCTCTGAGCTACTGTGTCGCAACATAGTAGACTCAATGTTCTTTCAACAAAATAAATTTTACAAATTTCAACCTTATGTCTTAATAGGTAACTACCTAAATGGAGCTTTTGGGTACAATTGACCCGCAAGTGTAGTTTTGCGCTTCAAACAATACATAATACGTCATGAGGCGCTGTTTACGGTCGCGAGGTATCGCTAGCGGTTTGACACATCGCTTAGCGCGAATGATTTGTGAAGGGTTAAAATCCTTGGATGTGAGTGATCACGCTGTGTGGTGTTTTTACCCGGAGATAATATCGGTGTATTCTAGAAATTCTAGAATACAGGAGCAAGCTCAAAGCACTTTGAAATTGGATTTTTTCAAGGACCAATAAAGATAATATTTTTTCTTATTTATACTTACGCTAACAAAATAAAAATAAAGCTTCGTCTTATAGGTATAAAAAATATATTTTCAAATCGTTGAATAAATCATGAGCTACAACTTTATCACCACATTTATTCCGACACAGATCAATGTCCGCCTACATTTTCCGCGTCAACGGACTCAACCCGTCTAACCCCCTATAATCCGCGAAATAGCCGCACCGCATCACCGCATAACAAGAATACCAAAAATGAAACTAGTGTGATCACAGGGACCGTAACCCTTGGCCACGGTTAGTTAAGCGGGCGCAGGGTTAAGAGTAATGGCACATGAAATCACCAGAGTGCAGTTAAATGCGTTTCAATATGGACATCAAAGCTGAATATAAGAGTTGTAATAGTCTTTTTGATTACTTTAAAATATGATGGAGTTATCTGAGAATGAATCTTGTATTGATTGCTGTGCTATTTTGGATATGAAATGTGGTATTATGATACTGATGATGATGTTACAATATATGCATTAATTGAGACGAGTTGGGACTACAATTTGTAATTTCTAACGATACAGAAGAACTAGAAGAACTTTGAGAAACTCCTCCTTTACGGAATTTATTCAGTTTGGGAAAATCCAAATAATTCTAAATCCAACTCTGCAGTCTTCTCCAAAGCACTTTTGGCTGAAGACAGCTGTATAGAATACGATAGGCGTGATATTTATTAGCATGACAATGTAAGTCGGGACAGGTTGCGAATAGAAATAGCGAATGGTGCCGGAACACCCACAAAGGGACATTCGACCGATGGCGACCAGCCTTCCGTCGTTACGCACTGTTTTGTTATAGGCTGACTTGTGGCCTAAGATAAGCGGTGAAGCGGAGCATATGACGATTTGGGTCTTCAACAGTGAGAAAATAAATGCAAGTAAGCATCTCCATCAAGTCATTTGTGAATCTTCATTCTTAGTCGTTCGTTGTTAGGCGTGTACAACGTTTATTGAGCAAATATAAGTACAAAAAAAAGGATGACGTCCGGGTCCTGCTAACTTTCTCCACTTAAATTTAATTATATTTAAATTCAATAATTTTTTTACGCGAGAACGTCGTCGTTCTCGCCTCCGACAAATACTACACATTATGCTTAAATTAAATATAGAGGATTATCACTTTTCAAGTTATGACTGACCTGATTAACTGTTTGATGATGATTGACGTTCTTACGGATCAAAAATTACTGTAAATAATTTGTAACAACAATTTTAAACCGCTTTCTCCTATCCCGTACACCCAACCAAAAGCCCATACATTCCGCAAGCGTCCTTTGTTCAAGCTGCAGTTTAGCGAAAGCAATTTCGTGTTTTATGCGCAACCAGCAGATACAGCGTCATACGAGATGTGAATACCTGGACACACACTGATCGAGGACAACTGGAAGAGATGTTCTTTTTCACTAAAATCATGCCTGAATTTCAAAATGATACCGTACGGTATATTCACCCAAATATAATAGGGTACATTTGGCCACATTGACGCCCAATAGCAATTAATTCCTATGTAACATTCAATGCTTTACTATAGCTTTGAGAGATACAAGATCCTGGTTGTGTAGTGTGTTATGGGCCCTCATGATGCCGAGTGTTATAAGATTATTACTCAATCGATATAAAGAGGTTGCGAAAATACTTAGAATGTAATGAATAAGCTTACGAATTTCTGTTGTGTAGGCAAAAAGGTAGCACTAAGATAGATGTCACTAGATGTCAGCGTCATTAAGACCAGTAGGATGAATGGCAAGTCAGCCATATTCATACCTCCCTAACCTGTAACTCTAATTTGTATGCCAGCAGGCCACTAATGATCGATATTTATGCGATCACCCTGCCCCGAACAAAGGGTGATTTGGACGCGCCCGCGCCGCCACACCTATTAGAGAAGCGTCGTCGTATATCAGCGCATGATTAGTTTATGTGACGCGGCTCACCGGTGCGCAAGCGTTGCGGTTTGGCCAAATTACGTGTTGAAGAAAAGGGTGTATGGAATTTCTTTAAGAAGAACTTGTGCTTGTGCAGTCCGAAGAGATTCGGTACATTCTTTTATAGTCTCATCACAACTAAATTTTCTAATGATTTTTACCTACCCATATTAGGTAACCGGCGCTGAAAAACTGGAAATTTGAGGTCAGTTAGTCTTACATTAAGTATATTAAGCGTTAGAAAATTGTGCTATAACAAATTTTTAGACACCCATTCTAACTGACCCTAACTTGCTTATAAACCAAATGTCCTTTAACACTGGCTATGATACGTAATAAGAGCTTCAAATGTTTTGGCTCAAGATAGCTGGCTCGCATGAATCACACGTTAACTTTGCGGTGACGATCAGCCATCGTGGTGACTCGCGACTACGCGACCATCCACTGGGTCATTGCCACCACTGTGTGACTGATGGACTGTTACCCGATTTCTTGGAAAGATTTTCGTAAAAGGAGATCTGTTATATTCTATGGTTGTGGAGGGTTTACGTCTCTTGATAGTGAGAGATGATTGGGTTGGTTTTTACACTCTTTATCCATGGTTTTTATCGGTTCTTAATTCTGTCCTTTTTCTTGTACAACACCTAATACCGTAGGTATAAGTAGTTCAGATTATATCAGTCATATTATTTTGTTCTTTTTGTTTTGAATGTTCCATATTTTTTAAGTTACCTACATCTATGTCGTACGAATTCGGTAGAACTGTTGATAGAATATAATCATAACAGAAAGTAATTGACCATCAACCATTCAGTTTGTTGTGCTATGTCTGATCTTCTTCTTAGGAATTATTACCGAATGTTTAATAACTAGAGCCAGAGCTTACCCCCCATTAAAAAGGTTTAAATATAACACATCGAATCACACACCATCAAATCCATCTCTCATGTGTGCGGTTTTATCATGATTTTTTCTATGATCATAAGTTGCATAGAACTTGCTGCACGAAATTTTCTTGTAGAAATTAAACCTCAATGTCCAGAATTTCCATAAGAGCTATTCCTTCAAGACCGTACTTCTTTCTCTATCGTATGGTGGATGGACAACCTAATGTCAGAGTTTTAACCGCCCGTAGGCCTTTGACATGACTTTGCACACCGTTGAAAAATCTCTCAATTTCCTCACGAAGTTTTCTCTTACGATTTTAGCAAGTGGTATTCAAACATAATACGCACAAGAATTAAAAAAGTCAAAGGCGTGTGCCTGGGCTTTGAACCTATGACTTGGCAGTCCAACGGTTATACCACTAGGCTATCACAGTTAATTCACAGTTGATTTAGCTGTATAAGACGGCGATTACATCCAGTGTTCTGGGTGATCGCATTAGCTAAGTGCATTAGCATGCGAAAAATAAACCAACGTACATGCTGCTTGACGCCCGCTCGGATAATCCTGAGTGCGCGTGCCCACTGTGCACTGTGTATGCCTTCACATAAATGAAATTGATTCTTATTCTTTTTTATTAATTTTCTTTTTAACCTATTTTCAAAAAGAATTAGATTCTCCGTTCGGTGCGAATTTATTTTTTGTTCGTCTGCTGATTTCTCCGTGATTAGTGGACCCATGTAATTATTTTTTGTTTGAGAGTGTAGGTATGTATACAATTGGTCCGATTTAAATAATTTCATAATCTAACAATGAACTTCGGAAATATCGGACAAAACTCATTGGACGATAGCAACCACAGACTTTGTTTGTATAATTTATGTTGTTGATAACCAACTTCCAAAAAAGTAGCCTATCACTACTGACACTAAACGCGATCAATCAAGTTAAACTCGGTTCAAGCGTTTAACTGAGTTGAACTACAATTTGCATAGGGCTTAGTTTTATTAAACTCGGTTTTTAAAATGAATGGTGAAATTGGGCCTTAATCGTATACTAGTTTGTCGTATCGTACTCAACAATGCACTCACATCCCCAGCAATTATTTCCCGCGCAAATCCGACCGCGTCGCATTAACATTCAATAAGCCATAATGCCTTGAAACAACACACCAAGGTTTTGAACATAACATCAACAGAACTTAGATAACGTCGTAATTGAATATTAAGATGTACACCGTATACTTCATAATTTGAATATTTCGCCGTTGTAGATGTTTGATCAGCTGTAATCATTCTAGGCTAGAAACTTTCTTACCACTTAGCAAAAAAATGAACATCGCCATCATTTTCACCCAATACTGGATAAACATGAAACATATCATACAGACATAAGTCTGTGTGGTATTTGGGAAAATGATTTTCCCAAATACAGGATGAAAAAAAAACATGCAGAAAGAGAGGGGTATTCAGTGTTCCAATAATTATTATGATCAAGTTTTACTATGGGGGTCAATACTGATATCGCAAAAAAGAAAGACATCTGCTGTTCCATGCATTTTGTCAAATTATCTAGATTGTCTATGAAACAGCAGACTTTTTTGTATATTCTCGCTGGTGTCACTAACTTTTTTTTTGTTTCGTAGAGACAAATAAATAATTTGAAGATTATATCAGGTCAAGAAAAACAAAAAGAAATTTGGAAAAATCGCCTTAAACTTAGGGCTATTTGGGTTTTACATTTACAATTAAAATACTCTATTGGTTCGCACATATAAAAAATATTATACTAACACGTAGCTAGTAGCATTAAATTATATACATGTGGTGGTGCACTCGCTCCACTGACAGCTGTCAGTCACACCATTAAGCGGATTTGTTCACTTCAGTTCGAGTGCAAGGTAAAAGCGGTAGCGGAATAGACAAGATAATCAAACGCTTTTAGACGTCACTATAAACCGGGGACTACTGTGGAAGTATTCACACAGATGCCTACCCGTTCGCAGCGCCATCTACTGAGTCCAATTTTGAATATTAATTTAAACCATCCAGGGACCATCGGGGTCCAGCCGCTTTGAAGTGATTCGTGGACGAACGTTTGTGCGTGTAACCGACCCGTGTAGTCACATGGAACTCCCTGAAAGTGTTATAATGGCACCGACAAAGATTTTTTAAAGAATAGACTACAAAATAGCCCACACACGCATCAGTTTTAAAAAAAAATCTGGATACGTAGACCGTATAGTTTTAGTAAAAAAAAATTACCTAAAATCCTACGGAAACCGTTAAAATTACCGAATTTGTTTTTCTAGAAAATTGAACCTTTTGCCAAACCGTCTTCTATATGTGCGCGTGCACCGCGTCCGCATCGCAGCGGACGCAGCGGACGGATTTGTAAGAATGTACTGGATCCTATAGAACTGTGTGCACTGCATCAGCAAATCCGAATAGGGAGTGAACAAAAATGGCCCGTGTCTTCACCCGGAATGAACGTGGATCCGTCTATAAGGTACTCCGCGCTCGCTACCTCTCTTGACTTGCTACTAAGTTTTGTCTCAATCACCACAATAACGACTTTGCAGAATTTCTTTTTACTGCATATACTGTGATGGCATTATATTGTAATTATACCAACACTATTGTTTGAAGGAAAACATCGTTAGAATCCGGCACCGAGAAATGTTCTTTATAGAGCCCGGTCTGCAACCTATGAGATTTTCTACTTGTCTTAGGTATTTTATCTAGAATTACTTCTAACGTGAGAATTCAACTTATTTTTTGTAGTAGAAACCAAAAATTACTTATACCAACTCAGACGATACAAGGTAGCTGAACCACTTACATGCTTCTCTATATCTGCTGACCAATATACTTTTTACAAAGTAAATATACCCAGATACAAAACACAACTACTACTACTAGATACTTATAGCACTGAGCCTAGTGGTATGACCGTCGACTGATAAGTCTGAGGTCTCGAGTTCGATCCCAAGGCGCGCACCTCTGACTTTTCGTAAGCCTATGTGCGTATTATAAATTAATTATTAGTTGTTAAAACGGTGAGGGAAAACATCGTGATGAAACCAGCACACCTCAGAGATTTTTAACAGAGTGTAAAGACATGTCAAAGGCCTACGGGCGGTTTAAAGTTTTAAACTCTGACACCAGGTTGCTCATCACCACTACTAGAGAGGAATATTTTTAACAATCAATTTACCAATCCCTGTAAGTTGTTACAAATTAATAAAAAGCTTGTACTATTATAAAAACGAGGGATAATTTCGTTTGTGTTCCTTAAGAAATTTCACTCCAAAAGAAAACCTTAATTTTTTAATAATAAGACTCTTATTGCAGTGTATAAAAGTTTACACATTAGTTCCACAATCGAGCAGAATTTTCGAACATGATGAATATTAACCAAACAATATGAACCTTATTTCTATGTAATAATAACTATACTGAATAGTACAAAAGTAAATTTCCTACTAAACCTATACCAATTAATACAAACTTAATTAAATACCTGTATAACTACACGATTCACTTTTATTTCTATAAAGATTAAGTTCAAAATCTATTAAAATAGTTGTAATCGAGCGGTTAAATAAAATGTACCGTAGAATTAAAATACGGGGTGCCAACTAATCGCTTGTGGGACCTTACTAAGCTCATCGGGTTACTAAAATAATGTTTATGTTTACACTAAGCTTATATTTGCCATAGGGTCGACATTAAAACCATAAACCATACGATTCACATAGAACCCCATGGTAGCACCCCTCGCCTAACGCAAATCCATTTCGGTAAACTCTACTTACTAATAGATTCTGCAAAATTAAAAGACTTGTAAGTAATAAATTAATTGTAAAAACTCTTGTGGTATAATACAAATTACCATATCATAGACAATATTACTTTTTGATAGGCCATTGACACTTTTCTTTAAGTACTTCTTTATTTATTTTCCTAAAGAAAAAAAAACATGTTTTTTTAGTTAAAAACATCGAATACAACTTGACTCTTGAATTTTCTCATAAAAGATCTTAGATCCACCCAAAAATATCTTATAACCATAGTGTTTCTAAGACTTCCAACCTTCATTCAGATAAAAAAGCTGCTTTGAAACACTCCTACGCATTTCTTTTCAATTCCCTTCATACTAAATTCATTTATGAACAATGAGCATGCGCAGATAAACTTAAATGCGGATAATCTCTCCAAATGTGTCAAATATCGCAGGTATCTGTGTCCCGCACAATACTGGTGTGTCCCATTTGTAGGATTTGTGGTGCTTTAAAAAAAAACATTGTAGCGAGGGTAGTAAGAAATTAGAATAGAGATTCATTGCTAAAGGCTTCTATAATTTCCTTTAATAATTTCCTTGGAACAAGCCAAACTTCCTTGCTCATCAAGAGTTTCTAGACTAATGAAAAGTCAGATTTGCTAGGTCTAATTTAAATTTAAACATGAAGGATCAGAATTAATTTGAAGACACAAACAAGATTTATTTGAAATATAACACAATTTTTTATTTATACCTACTCGAAATATATGTAACTATGTTTGTTCGGGTGGCATCTTACAAGCTGAATTAGAAACACTTTCTTTTATCCTACGGAGTTGAGTTTTTGCATGTTAGTTCAATTTCGATGACAATGCATGTTTATGGTAAGCATGACCTGAATCGCCATCCAGGATTAGCTCTAGAGAAAGGATATCATCAACGGTCACGTTTAGTTTTGATATTCTAATAGAAAAGCTTGGTTAAAATAAAAACGCTGTTTTTATAAAAAAAAGTTAAGTGTAGGAAGTCATTTTATTTTAGCTTCTACGACTCTAGAATTTTGAAGGCTGAGCGAGCTTTATTAATCAATTTTTCAAGGAAACTTCTACATTGTATATACCTGCATAATTATTACTATGTAGAAGTTTATAATATATTATTACCTATATCAGTAGCTTAACCCTCCGACGCGTGGGTGCGGATATTATCGGAGCTAAGCTGGGCCGCCGCTGTCCATTATCCGACAGTCCGCCTGCGAGCCATCATTGTCCGCACTGTCAATATTAACGTTATACGAGACACCCTGTCAGTAAAATTATGTGATGCTTACTTAAATAAAATTGCTTTTTAGTAACCACCAGTATTTTCATTTCGAAATTTAAATTCGCTCATTATATATAACACAATCGTTTTGACAACACAAATTGCAAGTGTAACTTTTTATGTAGGTCTTATGTAGGTAGGTCATAAACGAGCAAAATTCCATAAACGTGTAGCAGAATTACCTAAATTGTCTTATTAAAATTTTTACATGTCCACATATTTTTGCTTGTGTCCAGGATAATATTAAATATTGCGATGGCATCCATCATTTTTTGTGACTCTGTCTTAGGGACAGCAACCGACGGCGGCTAGCAGCAAAAACCAAATGTAGGTACTTACTTCTCGACAATATTTAAACTTGACAAGTTATATTTACTTATAAAACTAACAATAAGTAGTATCTTCTTGACTACGTCGTAAAATTGAATGAGGTGTACCTACGTACAAACAAACTTAAACGACAATCGGAAACAGAAGTCTGTGCATTGTGAAAGACAGAAATGTTGCAACATAAAACGATATTTTCAAATATTCCAAATTCCAGAGTTTTCTTTCAGAAGTTTTACAATAGTTTTTTAGTACATATGTATGAAATTTTAAGATTTTTCCTCTTCGGAAAGGTAAAAACGGTTGCAATCCTTCCACACTTTTCAAGGTATTGATATAATTAGCAAAGGAATAAGGAAGAGCTGTTATCTGAATTGGGACATGCCAAAATTATCACTTATCAAATAAAATTCCGATCCAATGTACTGTCAGCGTCACTAATTAGTAACCCCATTCATTAAAAAATATTGCTATAACATTAAACTAACTTATTTTTTTAATGTTTATTTGTAGATATTGTTGCTCTTCGATAAAATAAGGTAAGATAATAAACGTTTTATTCACACAAAAATTAGTTACATTAACTCGGATTTGAAGGAGGTTACATTTGGCAGGGGTCACCAATTAATGACGCAGTCTGTACAATCCCCATTAATTTTTCCACTTTAAACTATACAACCATTGGGACTTCTCCAACCAAAGCGACAGCTTTACCTGACAAAAATAAAAATATATTATCGTACTGTTTTAAATATGAACAGCACTTACTAACACAGTGAAAACAGATAAATAATGAGTTTAGTTTAAAACATTAGTAACCAGAGAAGCTTAAACAGCTCTATACGGTACCAGCGTGTAATTGGGCGGAATAACCACAGTAACGAGAGTCGGGCTTGTATAGGTAACCATTGAGCTTCGATTAACAATAACGAATTATTTGCGTAACCACTGTTTACGATAAAACATGTTAAACAAACGCGGTTAATTGTTAGTTAACAACGTTGTTAGGTTGGGAACTGGAAACTAATTTAATTTAACTTGATATTTTGAACTCAACGAAATTGCTCATGATTGAAAGCTAGTAGTTTTCCTGTCAGCATCTCTATTGAACTTATCCAATCGGCCCCGGAAAATAATATTTTTAAAGAGCCAAGAATAGTTCAACAAAGATCTTGATTTTTTCATCAAGATACATTTGATTTTTTTCAAAGGAAGTATAAAGGAAAGGAGTTTGAAATTCCAAAAGGATATCCCAAATAATAATAAGTAGCAGAAAGAAGGTTTGTTTCTAGCTCAAATAAAAATAAATACTGCATTGTATTGTTCAGTTAATCATGGCACTTAGATTCCAAATACGAAAATGTAAGGTTTAGTGTACAACGAACCTTTTAAATATCGAATATAACAAACCTAAAAGCAGTCGCGCCAGTAACAAACGTGTTAACTCCATAAAATAATAATAGCACCGCGAATCGCATTACAAAAATCATATTTAACAAGTAACTTTCACACCCCATCGGTTTCAATATGGCTGCCGCCCCTCCACGTTACATTGCTACATATTTTCAACTTTATACAATGGGCCAGCACAATGGCGCAGTGAGATCTGTCGCCGTGGCTTAGGGTCCCGATGTTGGTTCAAAAGTAAATATGGCGAATTCATCTTTTTACGCAGAATTGTTAGGTTAGGTACGATACGAGCTACTGAGAAGTGATCTGGTAAAATGATCAATGAGATGAGAAAGCGAACAGTACTCGTCCGCTCAAAAGTTTTGAATAGTTCGCTGGTAACTAACAAGTCATACCAAATGTGTTAAAATAGGTACTCAGAATAATGGTTCGCTCATCGAAGACGCTGATCAACCGATCATCATCGAATGAACATGTACGCTTGCCTAAATTGTTTTTTAATGAACCAACGAATGGTTTTTCGTTACAATAAGTGAAATCGCACCAAAAAAAGTTCGTACGCAACTACAAACTGTTGCATTGCATGATACGCAACTAATTTGTTTGCATGTTCTAACGAAATTGAAATCGTCCATATTATAATATAATAACATAGGTATTCGATGATTGATCTATGATTCGATGCGATTACAACACTAAAAAATTATATTTTATATACACAATAATATCTAAAATAGTAGTAGGTAGGTAGAGCTAGACTCTACCTTTCTATGTTTTATGCAAAATAGTTATTTTTTGATATTCCACATCATTACGCCTTAAGTTACAATGTTGTGTAAATATGTGTCCAATTTTTACAATATTAGGTAGGTACCTACTTATTTATTTACATAAGTAAAATAAAATAACGTACGCTATACGCTTCTCTCCAAAATACATAGACATCTGTCACGCATTTGGACACGTAAGTAACAACTATAATAATAATTTAATTAATCAATTACCATCCCCATGAGGTCTCACTCACGCACACTGTTCGGAATACGCCTGCTGAGACGCCATTGTTGTAAAAATTGGGATAGTTTCCCGCCAAATGTTAGATACTATTAACAATAGACAACGACATAGTAAAATTTGAAAAATATTTTTCTTTTTTTTTCAGACCGACAAAATTATGGAATTACCTATTTTAAAAAATGTGAATTATTTGACTACCTAATAAATTTTTATTTTACCGATGCCGTCGGTAAAATAATGATTGAAAAACAAACTTAACCCCGCGACTATTTAGTCAACTCTTAAAGGGCGAAAATTATTCACTATTTACAACAAAACACTGTTTTTGTGATTAAAGAATTCCGAATTCAAAAAATACCATCAATAAGTAAAATTTAAACTTTTTAAATTCGTCAAAGCAATGAAACCATACACCGTGCGGCCGCGTTCAGCCACAGATAATAATTGAGCATTTTTGTAGAGATCCTCAAATTTTGGATGTGTCGTATTACGAGCTGTCTGCATGTAACTAGACACTACCGGGTGCCGTTGATTCGTTCACAATAGGACACGTCTGCAAGAATTAGAGAATGTAGAAAATCTGATAAACGTTTTAAAATGATTTACAATGATAAAAATATCCGGGTGCAGTACAATTATTAGAAATATATTTGTCAATAAATAGCTCTTGTTATCTTAATTATTTAAAATTAGAGTTTGTGCGGAAATAACCGTCCATTGAGCTAAAGAGGTGAACTAACGTTAGGGTTTTTTATGGAAGGGAAAAAGAAAGAAAAATGTTAAAAAGTCACACAGTCGTACAGTCGTGGTATAAGTGCTGCTAACATAACAAATACTCTATCCGCACTTCTAACTGCACCCTCAAATCCTGCTATTCTTTCTGCGCAATCTATAGTAACGTTATTAAAGAACCTTTTTTTAATAAGGCTAGATTTATTTACCTTTCTCTTAAAATTTTAAGTTTAAGCAACTGAACTTTTTTTGTTACATTGGTAAAACATCAATCGTTGAAACTATTAAATTATATTCAACCTTCACGCTTCAAACATCTGAAAGGTCAAATATAAGTGATTCATACGCTACACTTTACGTACAATTTGGTGCTACATACTCGAGGGGACGAGAGTGGACTAAACGATTTTTATAAACAGGAAGAAACCAAAGAAACAGTTTTTTTTACGCGCACGAGGTATAATAACAATTTTTGCTTTAAATATTAAAACAATAAATAAGTAATAAATTCTCAACGTCGGATTAAACGCAAAGACTGTTTGGAGATTTTTGACTAAATAAATATAGGGTCAGTAACTCAGGACCCTCATAAAACCCTGATAACTGATCGTAGGTATATTCATTATCCCTATGAGTCGCGGGGGTCAGAAAACTGATACTGAGCTGCATCCAGTGACGAACCTACAAGCTGACGACCCAAATTTGGGAAAAATAAGCTTTTTGATTATTTAAGATTGCACGCACAAGCATAATTTTTAAACTTCCGACTACCTAATTACTAAAAATAATTAAATAGCATCAAAAAATCCTTCTCTAAGTAGGTACAGTCAACCGCAAAATTATGTACACATGTAGAGGAATTCAAATGATTATTTTTTCAAGTACAGTATTAATTTGTTAAAAAAGATATAACCTAAGTATTGGTAAATATCTACTGATGCTTACTGCAATATTTTTACATTTTAAATAGGTACGCGTTTTTCTAGAACGGCTTTTGATTAACTCTACATGTTTACATGTTTTCGCTCGTGACTGTACCTATTACTTTTCAGAAATACGAAAAAGGCCCACCACACTCCCCAGCTGAACACTAACGATTCTTCTAAAAAATATTCGTTTTATATTAAAATCAGCTTCTACAATACAATCTATTTTAAATTGCTCGCACAATAAAATGTCCAGCGACGCACATTGGTGTATTTGTAATGATACCACAATGTATCATTACAAAGCTCTCACCAGCTCATCATGATAATCACGATGACTGCGCGTGATTATAAAATGCTATTTATATTCTGCTAGTATAATTACTTCTTTACAATACCAATAGCCACCACAAAACATTTGGAAATCATTCACAAGCAAAATCACTACATAGTACCTATAAAACAAAGTCGCTTCCCGCGTCTGTCTGTCCCTATGTATGCTTAGATCTTTAAAACTACGCAACGGATTTTGATGCGGTTTTTTTTAATAGATAGAGTGATTCAAGAGGAAGGTTTATATGTATAATACATGCATATTAGCGTAACCGTGCGAAGCCGGGGCGGGTCGCTAGTATGAAATAAAATATTATATATCTAACCTACCTATATTTTATTTTTGTTACGTAAGCTAAATATTCGAACATCTTCACTGTTGTCGTCATGAAGTAATAATTAAGTGATGCACTTGATTCTGAAACGTCATCATTAGTGGTGCAGGCCTTGGTATGGGTCCTGCCTTATATTCCCTAGACCTACGGTTGTACACGTCGTACGGCTATCAATGTGATTATAGGATTTTTTATTATGAAAAGGCAAGTGTTTGACCACGAACCTACCTGGTGGTAAAAAAATGTTGTTGCTTACGATGAAACAAGCCTGATTTAAACTCAAGAGGACGGAAATTGGTCGATTGGTCTAGACTTATCCCCGAACAATCTAATTCCGAACATCAAAAACAAACAACTGACAAATTGGTAAGGCCTGGTTCAGTGGAAGCGATGGTCGAAGCCTTCCAACAAAAGCAGCTTAGCCTTAGGTGTTGATCGCTGTTACTTTGTGACCTTTATCCCATCATTAGTCGACTAAGACTTTTGCTATGTAGACATACAGTTGTAAGAGAGTCCTATTGTAATCACTATGTACTCGTCGGACGCCCCATCCCGATCGCCCTCGTAAACTATGAGCCGTGACGGAACGAAGCCATTATTGTGCTTAT
This sequence comes from Protodeltote pygarga, assembly GCA_936450705.2. Lineage (NCBI taxonomy): Eukaryota > Metazoa > Arthropoda > Insecta > Lepidoptera > Noctuidae > Protodeltote > Protodeltote pygarga. The sequence goes on along the minus strand of OW388257.2, from coordinate 1,320,266 downwards.
TTCAACACTTTGAATATTACTCCGCTTACAATCGCTTCGGAAACATCTCCGAAAACCAATTTTTGTTTGTTTTACGTTGTACAGATAGCAAGAAAAGTTTCTGAAACATCTCCAAACATTATGTTTAAAAGAACTTACGAACGAGTGAATTTTAATCAAAATGATACCAGATTTTAATCTAAGCCGCCTGTTTGTTTTACACACGTTTTACTTTAAAGCAGGGCTGTCCAAACTATACACCTTCGCGGGCTAATTAAATTTCATACAAAAGCTGGAGGGCCAGAAAAATATTTTCAGTTGCAAGACTGAAGATAAATAATTATACCAAGTATTGAGTACATGTTTTGACAACGAATAATATTATCCAAACTATTTGTGTCCAAAACTATTTTTAGATTAAAATGTGTTTCGCGGGCCGCATGAAAACAAGCCGCGGGCCGCATGCGGCCCGCGGGCCTTGGTTTGGACAGCCCTGCTTTAAAGTATGGTTTTTTAACAATCTAGCGTCAGAGTGAAGCCTCTGACATGACTTTATACACAGTTGAAAAATCACTCAAGTCTGCTAAGCCTACGATGTTTTCACTCACAGTTTTAGCAAGTAATCGTCAATTTAAGAGCTATGCTCTTTATGAATTCGAAAAATTCTAAGGTGCGTACTAGATTTAAACGTGCAACCTATAACGACGGTCTCAAAGGTGCAATTGGGCTATTTCTGCTTGATATACCTACCTACTCTATAATCTCTATACTCTCGTAATAACGTTTTAGTCTATAATACGATCTCTATTATTCTTTACGCTAGATTTTCGTAATAGTTTTAGGATTTAATATGTTACTTGTTTCACAGGTCTTACCCAACAGAAAATTTCATAAACATTCTGTTCTATTTTTTATTTCCATAAAGTTAGAGCGTATCTATAGCATGTGAAACTGGGCTAAAGTTTTCTAATGTTTAGTAAATGAAGGATAAGTTAATTAACTTTTGTTGCCAACTGTACATTGATTGTGAATCCTAAAGTAAGTTGTGATTGTTATAAAGATACGGATAGTGTTTGAGAATATTATCTCTGGCGATTCAGAATTAATTACCCGACTACAAAAAAAGGAGGGTTATGATTTTAGCAGTCTATGTATGTATGTATGTATGTAAGTTTGTTCATCTGTTCCCTCGTAGCACCTAAACTATTTGTTGTAATTCAATAAATAAGGTGTCTATCGATGCGTCTTAATGGTCTGCGGGTTATAGGATATATGAAATTTCGTAAAATCAAATAAGGTGGATTTTAAAAACAAATTAGTCAGCTCGAAAAAAATAAAGTTAAGGTAAATTTATCGTGTTTGATATCAAATGGAAGGTCTTGATGAGCACATTCAGAATATGTATATATTATCTATATATTCTGGACCACTTCTTAGAATATCAGGCTTCTAACTACCCGTTACGACTATCATAAATATATGTAATTATAAAACTGCATACAATGTGAAAACGTGATAACAATAAATATTTACTAATTAAATTAAAGTTTCTACACATCACTGCCTATTAAATTATGATTATATTTTAAAATAATGTTAATTAAATTGAGATTTCTTTTTCGTAACTAGATGGCGTTGGTTTGCGGTTTTGTGTAAGTAAGTAACATAGAGTTAAAAAATATAGTATAAAAACTAAAACCCGACTACTTAAAATCTAAAAACAAGCTTCTTAGATTTGAAATAAAATTCTGTAGTCGGAGGCCACCAAATTACAAAGTATTTACCCTTGGAAGATTATCTAGTACCTATTTACCTATAATACATTAAGGCCTCCGACTACAGAATTTTATTTCAAATCTAAGAAGCTTGTTTTTAGATTTTAAGTAGTCGGGTTTTAGTTTTTATACTATATTTTTTTTTAAACTACATATTTATAATTACAACTATAAATATGATTATTAATACTCACACGATTTTGCTGGCAAACGCGTGAAATAAGTATTTATACTTAAGGCCTCCGTATAAAATTGAATTATTATTTATATTATTACTACCTAAATAGTAAACAAAACACTGATTTCAAAGCATTAAAAGCCTAGAAATAACACAAACCTTCGTTATGGTGTCGGTGCACAGCCAAGGAGGTTCCAGATTTTGAAAAATCACAATCTTATCTTAGGATTTGAAGTCGGAAGTTGGCTATCAACAATAATTACATATAAACAAAATAAAATTACTCGTTACAAGGGGTTTGTTACCGTTTGCAATTTGAATTCCTTTCTGTATATTTTCTGCTCTTTTAAACAAGAAAAGATTAACGCAAATCAGACTACTAATCATTAAGCAATCGTTTAAGAAGTCGGTTTAACATTGATGAAAATGGATGCATTCACGTACAAGTAAAAAATTTAAATTTTGAACGGGTTTTTTTTATTAAAATGTAGAGTTTTAGCATATCATGCTTAGATACATGTCTTACAGTTAAACAATTAACTTGTTTAATTACGCCATGAGAACCAAAACGGTTGTTCATATTAACTTATGTACTACTTACATTTTGTTAATTAAAAGTTAACAATCTGATAAAAGTATTAAAAGTATTATAACGCTGTCGAGAGCTTACGGTCATCAGCTATAATAGAAACTTTGTGAGTAAGCAAGTAGGTAAATCTTATTGTTTTGAGCATCAGATAAATAATTCACAAGATTTCAATCAAACCTATAAGAAAGCTGGCATGAAAAAAATGGTTCAGTAACGTTTTCCTTTTTGTTTAATTGATATTAGAATCTTAAAATTTGGGATAAACAAAAGGATTTAACATTTAATTTAATTATTAGATAAGATATTTATTGGCCAAGATTATGATACTACAGAAGTTGTTACAAAAGCATGTTTTAAATATTATTTCGGGTCCACTCCCGCACAGATAATTCAAAATATTAATTTATTTATGTTACAAAATAATATCCTCACATCCATCTTTAAAAGGCATGCAAATATTATTGCATGATTTGGATACCTTATTGCATTGCCCCTATTCAGTAGTTGATAATATAATTGCTCAGCTTTATCTCAATAAGTTTCTCAACAATTATGTAATATTCATCTGGAATATATCACAAGAAAAATCATTTTTTACAATACTGACATGTTTGAGAAATCCATATAGGTAGGTACCTGTTAGATAATATTTTAGAACTCGGACTCCTTTTCGTTTGAGTTCAAGCCTTGTCAGTCTCATCTCCCATGTCACGTTATCACGATGTACTTAGTAGTAACGCAGTTGAATATGACAAACACTAATGGCTTCTGGGTTCAATGACCCACGTTAATTACAATTTAATTTACATTTCTCCACTGGGGATACAAAGCAGAAGTGCTTTACATTTTAGTATTCATATACTTTTTTGTTACTACTTGAAAAATAGGTAGGTTTATAAAACCTAACAAAGTAACCAGAAGTTATTAACATAATATTGTTCACTGAAGTCTATGATCTCCCTTCGTCCACATATTGACATAAACATATAATAGGTGCGATCGTGAACATCCCAACATGATAGCGACGCCAAGTGTCCCGCAAATATTTGTCTCCAGCAATCATCGAGCCGATTTGTTCCTAATCCGATGCGACGCGACAGACATAAAAACATTATCGCAAACCCCATACAATGATGGGACAATAGCACGGGGACAAAGCCATTCATCCCTATACTCTCGCACTATATTTATTTACAGTGAATAATATACAGATAATAAATAGTGTTTTTTTATTCGTGAACGCAGCCGTTGGTGTCAGAATTGACGCCCGTCGCACCGTGGCTTAGTGTCGCCAAATGTTGCGGGAATTTTAGCGGGATAAAGAACCTTGAAATAAAATAGCTTTAAGTACAATTAAGTTGCATTTTTATTATTAAGTTAAATTAATGAAGCGTGTGAAAGAGAAACCAATAAAATAAATAAGGTAAGTAACATTTAAGATACCTGATAAGATAACATAATATACCTGATATTATACCGAGCCTATGTAGTCCGTCGGGCATCCAACTTTTCTTCATCACAAAGCAAGAAAGAAATACAGTAAGAAGGCAAGAAAGGAAGTGACTACTGAGATGACGGGTGATAGAGATGTGTGGAGAAAGAAGACATACTGTGCCGACCCCAAATAAATTGAGAAAAGCAGTTGAATATCAATGACTTTGTCCCAAGAATTTCACAAGCTAAGGTGTCACTAGAAGGTGTGGGATTATTCCAAGATATTGATCTGCAGCGCCATTTGTACGACCACGACTCAAAAGAGGATTACTTCACGATGTTTTGATTGCACCAGTGAATGTGTGATATTACACATTACCTTTATTAAAAATGCTATCCAAAAACATAATTCTAAACCTTATTGCGAAAGGAATAAAGTAGTTAAGTCTGATAGCAATAAAATAGTGAAAATTGACGGAGCGTAATGTTTTAACGACTCAACACTTCTGAGAAGATTATTTGAGATCTTTGTGCCAAACTTGTAAGGTTTTTGGCTACTTTGAGGTTTAAGACATTGGAAACAAGGGACAGGCGATAAGATTTAACATATAAAGGTAACATTCGGAGTAAGTGGAGCTTTAAGTGACAGACTAAAGGTGTGTGGTTCGGATGACACATTTAAAAGATTCCAAGATTGACACGTGCAGTCGTGCACCCACTGTCCAGTGCACAGTACATAACTAAAACCCGACACAAGAATAACTGTATAATCAATTGGGGATTATTATTGTAGGATTATCGATAGCTGATGACGATTTTTGTAATTTTTGAGCCATAAAAATAAGCAAACACAAATAGTTCAGTAAGTACCTACTTTCTCTTCTGTTTGTGAATCCATTAATTTTTATTTTATAGCTAAGTATATTATATTGTCATTAAAAAATATTGTAAGAACAAAGAAAAGGGGGTCTAATTTCAACCAATAAGCGAGCTTAGAGTATTAGTAAAACTATGTAAGTATTTATTACTGTGGTAAAACAATAATTTTAATCAACAAGCTTATTGAGATTAAATAACTTACTAGGTACCTACCTTTTTCAATGTAAATTTACGAATCTTTAGGTTATCCTGCAACTCCGTTTAAAACAAGTTTGTCATCCCTTGATTTACAACTTTGTAACCCCTACATGTAGGTGATCTAAATAATCTAATCTAGAGCCTCATGCTCTAGATTTAGGTTACATGTAGGTGATCTAAATGATCTAATCTAGAGCATGAGGCTCTAGATTAGATTATTTAGATCAGGGCTGTCCAAACCAAGGCCCGCGGGCCGCATGCGGCCCGCGGCTTGTTTTCATGCGGCCCGCGACACGCATTTTAATCTAAAAATAGTTTTGGACACAAATAGTTTGGATAATATTATTCGCTGTCAAAACATGTACTCAATACTTAGTATAATTATTTATCTTCAGTCTTGCAACTAAAAATATTTTTCTGGCCCTCCAGTTTTTGTATGAAATTTAATTAGCCCGCGAAGGTGTATAGTTTGGACAGCCCTGATTTAGATCACCTACATGTAACCTAAATCTTACCAAAGTCATTAAGAAACAACGTCAGCTGTGTAAAAATCCATCGTGAGAAAAAACACGTTCTAAACAAAGAACAAAAGCATACAGTAGCCAATAGCAGCTTTTATATTGGAGCTATGCAAAAGTCATGCGTATTACCAACAATGGTGCCACAATGCTGCCCTAAATCTTATCATTAGACAACTAATCCTTCAACGAAAGATGGCGATAATAATCCATAATCCCCTAAACAATTCGTTTGAATGAAAAACAGGACAGGAAGACGATCCTAAGTGAGTTTACGAAGACAAGTAATTATCAGTCAGTATTTTTGGTGGACAGGTTTTGTTTAGGACAAAATACATTTTAGGTAATAGTCCCTTTCTTATCGTATGGTTGATGAATAACCTAGTGTCAGAGTTTAAACTGCCCGTAGGCCTCTGACATGGCTTTACACACCGTTGATAAATTTCACAGGTACGCTGGTTTCCCCATTTTAAGAAGTGATCATTAATTTCTAAAACGCACATGAAATGATGAATGAAACGCATGTCTGGGTTTCGAAACTACATACGACCTTTAATGTGGCAATCCAATGATCATACCACTAGGCCATCACTGTTGATAAATGATGCTAGTAAAGGCTAATAGGTATCTAACAGATTTTATGCAAATTGATAGTTTTTGAACATTTAGGTAGAAATTGTCGTCATTCTAACATCGTCAAAGCATCATCCGATGCCAATATAGAATTGTACTAGGTAGGTATACTCAAAGGCTCCGCAAAACATGTGCTCATCCCTAAAGGTCCACGACCTAACGATCTATTGAAATCTGCTAGCTCTCCCAACGATCCTTTGTACCAGAGACAAAATCACACACAGGACCATGACGGAAACATTCAGCCATTAGCTATGAATATTTCGTCTTTACGAAGAAAATAAAAAAGTTTGCAATTCTGTACTTTCCAAGAATGCTTTGTATCAAAATAGGCTTCTGGCCGTCTGGACATAATCCAACGTCCGGCATCGATTACTTGCGTGCACAACACAATGAATAAGCTTCTTTTGTAGGAAAAAATATGTCAAAATATCGCTTTGTACAATCCGGAAGGATTAAAGCTTAAGAAATAGTTAGATAACGTTTTAATTAACCATTATTCGTTTTTTGCATAACTTCTGATTATCATTTTAATCGTTTGATAAGTATCACAGCTTAAAGGACTCTTTTATGAAAGGGAATGACTAACATTTTTTATTAAGCTTTGATTTTGTCTTATACATATAGGTAGGGATTCGCTTTTTGGCTACAAACTTATGTAAACACTACAAAATCTTGTGATTCCTTTTTGATTAGCGGGAAAGATGTTCGAAGACGAAGAGATGTGCCTTAATATTATGGAGCAGATTTTGAAAAAAAAACAAATTTTGCGTGTGGAAAGTGGATAACTTACAATTCCTATTGTGGAAAACATTCAATTATAAGATTATGGCCATCTAGTGGTTTGTGGGTTGTGATAAGATCTATGTGGCGCGCGCGTCCGTATAAGATTTATCACAACTTAGATTCTACTCAATGAAATGATGTAAGTAGCTCAACACAGTATTCAGAAACTGACAATATCCATCTTGGTGCCGAATAAAATTGTGAATATTTAAAACGAAAAATCTTTGAATCGAAACAACTTAACTTTATTCCGATTATTGCATAGTGAAATAAATAATAATAAATTAAGCATCAGGTGTACGCGTGGTCAGCTCTTGTCTTCATGACTTTCTTAGTCTACTTGCGGAAATAATCATAGTGCACGTCGTAGGTGTAGTCAGAATAGGGGTGGACGTAGTCGTAGTGACTGTAGGCGTATGCTACGGGCGCTGTGTAGGCTGCTAGAGGTGCACTGTAGCTCACTGGGTATTCATATTCCACTACCAAAGGCTTGGGCTTGGCTGATGCGAAAGCCAGGATAGCGGCGAAAAGCACCTGGAAAAGAGGCAATATTTTATAAATTAGACTATATTTTAAAGTAGGTGTTGTAGGTAAACCATTAGATAACTAAAGAAGGACGATATTAATCTCGAAACAAAAGAAAATTAAATAAGTAAGGAGAAGAGATCGGAAAAGGGAACTCATTGAGCAAATTTTGATGAAACTTATAAGAAAGAAAAACACATACCTAAGCAAGATATACTTAAAAATAATACAAGACAGGCTGGATATGATAATACAAGGCATAATGTTTAGAGATCTATATTGTATAATATTAAGTTATAGGTACTTACGAATTTAAACATATTGATGTAGTTGTTTGTAGATTTGATGTGTGTAATATTACAAGAACCGATGTCGTGTGATTGATCAGCTAATCAACACGTCTTTTATATCACTGATCAAGTACAGGACGTGCTTAGTTTATGGAAGTGCCACCGGATAAATGACTGAAATATCCTCCTTCGACGCATTGATCATTTAATCACGCGCAGCCTTGTCAAATGTCGTCGGAAAATCATGATAGATTGACAAGGGCCCACCTGATTCTATTTTTAATTATCAGTGAACTACAATTAGGACGCCCGCTGTCGCGGTCAGTGCCCTTCCCATGAATGTCATTAAAGGAATTGGTAGGCCATCTTCATTTTTCCTGTTTAATTTAATTCGAAGTAATTGGTTATCAATAGGTGCATCGTTTTAAGCATCAGTAAATAACCCATAGATAATAACACGAACTAAATTGTCGTTGACTAAGTACAGTAAGTAATTTATTCGCAAATCTGACTCAAAAGATCAATAAAAAAAAAGATGAACAACTCATATATCTCGAGCAAGAGGACTATTACGAGTAAGAAAAAGGTGATACAACGTTAAGCAGCAATTCCCCTCAACCAAATTATCTTATCAATAAACTATAGGCCCCCGAAACACGACCTGACATTATTAGCCCTCAATTTAGATAATCCGAACCAACCTGAGCTCCATTTAATAACAAATTACGTCTAACGAAGCGTCGACGTAACAAAACTCCGTTATTTTGTCCAACGATCCGCCATGATTAGTGAGTAGGTACCTTTCGCGCCATTTTCACTGTAATGGCGACATACACTCCCGTTACAGGGTAATTACACCCCTTTGAGAGCTGAGCCGAGAATTGCCGGTAAACACCGCTTTGTCGATAGTTATTCCAGAGGTTAGTTTTACTTTTAATGAGAGTTTTGGTGAGGTGTCGTGTCTAATATTTGTGCCTACAGCCAGTCAGAGATATTTAAACTATTTTGATGATGATCATTAGAAAAAATATTGATTATGTACTTTAATGAAGAACTATCATGCTTTCCGTCATCATAAGTAGGGTAATTCCAGTTAAAAGTATGTAACATTAGATAAAGGTATCGTATACCTACTAACTATACAAACAATGTGTAGTGACAGTACCTATAGATAATGGTGTGACCGGTGACTGGCAAGTGAGAAGGTCTCAGATTCGAACCCATGGCACGCACTTTTGACTTTTCGTAAGTTATGTGGATAAGTGCGTTATACAAAATAATAAATTATCACTTGTTCCGTGCCTCGGACAGCTAAGATTTCTATGTTCCTGCGTCTATTGCTATTCCATCGAGATTAGCCACTGTAACCGAAATTTGGTCAGCAGGACATTTTTATTTATTTTATTTACCTACCCGATTAGAGCAGACCAAAGCTGGCCTCTAGGCCTCTCTACTTAGGTATGTACTTCCTATATCGTACCTACCTAAACTAAATAGATAGGTAACGAGATCCTGTAGCTAGAAGTCACCCCAAACAATTTAATTCTATAACGACACGTACGAAATATAGATGGAAAATTAAGTATTACCTTTTTTAACCCTGCAACAGTTCAGAAAAAAAACTGTTGGTCTGATTCTTCAATCACTGTTTACCTTGGATTTTATAAAATGTGTAAACTAGTGACATCTTTGGGGTACAAGGAGAATTACGTGCAAAGTTGGCAACGCTTAACTTTTTGTATGTTGTGGTATAGATATTTTGTGATGAAATGAATTCAGAAAATATTTTCAGTCTAAAGGTAATCTTACTTTTCTCCTTCCTCTCATTTTTCTACAGTTTTTTGATAAAGGAGTTTGAGGCATCTGTGGAATACTAGTATTTGACAGTTGACACTGTTGACAGTGACATTTCACATTTTTGACAGACAAATGTCAAAACTAGCTCTAAATTAGCGTCGTCGTTCGTCGTATTATTATTTTTTAATAATAAACAAAAATAAAGCATTTACGATGATCGGTGTGAGATTGAATACTTTTAATGACACCTCAGGAGAACCGGAACAAGATGCTAATTCAGCATTAACCGAATTAGACAAAGGTATATAAACCATAACCTTACTTTAGGTTACCTATATTTGACCAAATAACGATACTTAACTTTGTTCTAGGTCTACGATCTGGGAAAGTGGGTGAACAATGTGAAGCTATTGTCCGTTTCCCGCGTTTGTTTGAGAAATATCCCTTCCCTATTCTTATCAATTCATCATTTTTGAAATTAGCTGATGTGTTTCGAATGGGCAACAATTTCCTGCGTCTATGGGTTCTCAGAGTGTGTCAACAAAGCGAGAAGCATTTGGACAAGATCTTGAATGTAGACGAGTTCTTAAGAAGGGTGTTCAGTGTTCTACATTCAAACGATCCAGTAGCTAGAGCATTGGCTCTACGGACTCTTGGTGCGGTGGCTGGTATAATACCTGAGAGACAACAGGTTCACCACGCTATACGTAGGGGACTAGATAGTCATGACAATGTGGAAGTTGATGCTGCTATTTATGCTACTACGAGATTTGCTGAACATTCTAAGTGAGTATCATGTTTATTTTTTTAATGTTTCTAATCCTAATTGTTGAATTGGTCCACAACCATATGCATTTAATATTCACACTTTGGCTTGTAATTGCCACATAATAACCTTTGCTAATCAAGTGCAAATTTTCAGTTCATTTGCCGTTGCCATGTGCAACAAATTATGGGACATGGTGGACTGTGAGAGTACAGCCGCTGAACGCAGAGCCAAACTTGTGAGAGCTCTCAGGACGGTGCATGGAGGAGGTTAGCTGTACTTTATACTATTTCTAATTAACTACCTAATCAATTTCAGTATCCCTGGCTACTGAAGACTTCAATTATGTTTGCCCAGTTTTCCAAAATAAAAAAAAAATTAAAGGCTTTGAGCATTTTATTGTTGACTGTTTAGTTGAACCAAAAATCTTAAGCTAATTTTTATTTATCTGCAGCTGTTAGAGCGCAGGGTGTACTTAAGCTACTCCGATCCCTACTGGAACGGTTTCCATCATCTAGTTCAGTGCGAGCCGCCATCACTGCGCTTACTTATATAGCTGCAGATACTGTGGTACATGTGCCAGATCAGGTATGTTATATTATTTTACATATCTCTTGCTCTTTAAGTACACCCTTACACCCCTGAATGCCGGGGTGTATGACTATCATTACAGCATAGGTTTTGGAATTTGAAAAAAGAACTGTCATACTCATACTGCACGAAGAATATTTTTAAAAAGTTAATATTTTTTTTCTTGGTATCGATTAATTACTCGAATCGGAATCTAGACAATTTATTTTATAAAGATTTTATTTTAAATATGGAACTATTTGTTTCCACATCGTATGTTAGATGGAATCGATTTAAAAATCAAACTGGCCAGCAAGATTTGACGCGCTTGCGTGCGTGAAAAAAAAAAAGGCAGTCTACTAGATTCCTAAAAAGAACGTGACCATATCTCTTACAAATTGTAATAATTTTACTATTAATTTTAATTAAATACACATTTTTTTCTTCTTAATAAATGTTCATTGAAACCTGCTGTCTTGTTGTTTACTTACCTCACAATCGATATGTAAAGCAGAGTATTTATCTCGGGCGTAAGCATCAATTGCATACTCGGGTTAATTAGCGCCTTCGCTTCGCTCAGGCGCCAAAAACCTCGTATGCAATTGATGTCATACAGCCCTTGGTTAATAATCTACTATTACATATCTCTTGCTCTGTAAGTACACCCTTACACCCCTGAATGCCGGGGTGTATGACTATCATTACAGCATAGGTTTTGGAATTTGAAAAAAGAACTGCCATAATCATACTGCACGAAGAATATTTTTAAAAAGTTAATATTTTTTTTCTTGGTATCGATTAATTACTCGAATCGGAATCTAGACAATTTATTTTATAAAGATTTTATTTTAAATATGGAACTATTTGTTTCCACATCGTATGTTAGATGGAATCGATTTAAAAATCAAACTGGCCAGCAAGATTTGACGCGCTTGCGTGCGTGAAAAAAAAAAAAAGGCAGTCTACTAGATTCCTAAAAAGACCGTGACCATATCTCTTACAAATTGTAATAATTATACTATTAATTTTAATTAAATACACATTTTTTTCTTCTTAATAAATGTTCATTGAAACCTGCTGTCTTGTTGTTTACTTACCTCACAATCGATATGTAAAGCAGAGTATTTATCTCGGGCGTAAGCATCAATTGCATACTCGGGTTAATTAGCGCCTTCGCTTCGCTCAGGCGCCAAAAACCTCGTATGCAATTGATGTCATACAGCCCTTGGTTAATAATCTACTATTAAACAATCTCGCAAAATATTAAAATTTAAAATATTACATTACAACATTACAACAAATATCTATGGAGCACATATAAATATTTGTCGCCTGCGGGAATTCAACTCGACACACAATTTTTAAAGCTGTACTAAAACAAAATTGGTTTTAGGTGGAGTTACTTCTAAGCATAGCTATGAACGACGCCCGTTCGTCCGTGCGTCGTGCAGCGTTAGTAGGGCTACGCAAATTGGCTGAACACGCAGCATTGTGGCCCGCTGACTGCGTGGAGAAACTGGTGCGAACAGCCACTGACAGCCAAGAGAATGAGCACACTATGCTGTGTTTGCAAGTTATGCAGGTTTGTGGTGATCATCATTAATCTTAACCACAAGGGCAGGGATAAGGAATTCCTGTAAAAAAATATATATCCAAAAAAATTTTCAACAATCAAGCATAGAAATTACCCTACATCTCATACTAACATATCCAATTTTAAGAAAGTACCCTACATCTCGACACATCGAATTTTATCAAACTACCCTACATAATATCTATTAATTTTATTACAACATCGCGTAAACCAAATAAATATGAGTATTAAACGGCTACGATTATTTCCCCATCTCGCACTAAAGATTTATCACATGACTAGAACTCTTGTACTAGAATCATCAAAAAAGTTCGTCATCAGCTACATACTTAATTATAACTTATGTGTCCCTTAAGTAAATATGAGAGTGTGTGTGTACAGAAGCTGGTGAGTTGTCCGGCCGTGTGCGCGGCGGCGGCGTCGGCCACGGGCGGCTGCGCGGCGCTGCGCCGCTACTGCAGCGACGCCGCGCTGTCCGCCGACCTCGTGCGCGCCGCCACCGCCGCCGAGGTGCGCACGCGCTTGCTGGTGCACTGGTACGTATCACATCTAATTAGCGGTCAATCGTGATCATTCGGTAATAACGTGTGACTCCATTAATTTTCTATTATAGTTACGAGGAAAATCTACCCGTGGAGGGTGCTGATCTGATGCTAGCTCTAGAAACATTAGTCATTGCGACGGGACAAGATGTCAGTCCAAATAACATCAAGCCTCTTCGAATTGCTTTGCGATGCCTGGTGAGTTCCAATTCAAATTGAATACTCTTTTTACTTCTTGCTGTAGAAGTCTGTTAAACATAGAAAGTCGAAACTGGTGGATGATGTTTGAAATGTATCGCTCAGGTGCAGTTGAGCCGCGCGGAGCCCACGGTGTACGCGGCGCGCACGGGCGCGGTGGTGGGCGCGCAGCTGCAGGCGGCCGGGCTAGCGGGCGGCGCGCGCTGCACGGCGCTGCTGGAGGCGCTGGCGGCGCTGGGGGGCGCGCCCACCGCGCCGCAACGCGCGCCGCCCGCGCTGCATGCGCTGCACCACGCGCTACACTGCACGCAACGGTACCATAAGCACAAACTACCCACATAAAAAAAAATCATGTTCCATAAATTACAAACTACCACAAATTAATTACCTACTCATGATCATGATAATCTCGCCTTTTTGTTGATTGGAAAATAAATGAGCTACTTGATTTGTCAACACCACTTATTTTTTTGCTCTTAATTAAATTTATAAACTACCCTCATTGTCAACAGAACAAGATAATATGAATGACTAAACTACCCAATTGTCAACTTTATTATTGGCGTATTGATATGGTAATGTTGATTATAAACTATTAAATACTAATTAGGTACTTAAAGTAAAAATATTGAGTATATTTTACCTCGCCCTAATCTTGATTATACTTTATGAAACTACCCACCTTATCAATATACCAAATACTTTTAAACTTTCATTCGCAGTGGTAACGCAATAGAAAATCCTCCAGATGATGGAACCGCTTTAGTATTACTTTGCACGGTGCTCTTCCAAGAGCGAGCAGGCAAGGCTTTAACTCACAAGATCAGTCCGGTGTGGCAGATCGAAATACTCGATACTATCAAACCGGCTAACGGATGGGTGCGCTATAGAGTTGCACGAGCTGCACTTCGGTGAGTTTTGACTAAAGAATGATTGGTTTTTATTTAAAAATAATCAATTCTTATTAGAGCTGACAAGTTCTCCACGTGTAATGATATCTCTAATCCATAGATATCTGGTAAAATATTAATTATTTTTTATTGTAGGTATGGTCACCACAGCCTAGCAGCAGCTATATTGAAGCGTTTGTCAGAAGAGGCGCCCAGTGAAGCGGCGCAACGCTGGCTCACTGCGCTGTATCGTGCTGCGTCCGCTGATGCTAAACTAGAAGAAGATGGTAAGTAGCTGTGATGATTCAGTAAAAGTCAAATCAATCTATGGATTTTCTATTGTGGCTCGATTGTATGCCTTGGATGAATTGAAGGTATAACGGGTTTGGAAGAAGCAAGCTCGGGCTGGGAGGTTTGCAGCGGCTGGGGCGGCGCGGGAGGTGCGGGCGCGGGCGGCGGCTGCTGCGCCAGCGGCTGCGCGGGCTGCGGCGCCTGCTCTCCGCTGCCGGCCGCCTGGATGCGCGCGCGCGCTGCGGCACTGAGCGCGCTGGCTCGCACGGCGGGCGCGGCGCGCACGCTGTGCACGTCGCCGCCGCCCGCCATCGCGGCCGCGGCGGCGCAGGCGGCGCGCGACCCGGCGCTGAAGGTGGGCGCCTTCACGCTGGCGGTGCGCGCGGCGGCGCGGGGCGTGGCGGCCGTGGCGCAGCGCTACGCCGCCATCGCGCGCACCGCCTTCCACGCCGACGACTCCACGCTCACGCACCTGCACATGTATCCTTTTGTACCGACGCCAATGGACTTATTACCTTTCTAACTTTAGTCTATCGCTTAAAATTCGCAGCGTTTTTAGTATTTTGGATGTAAGATTGATCATAATATGAGGCTTACCATTAAAATTAAATTAAATTAGTACTTCGGGTCTAAAACGTGGTCAAACACCAGTACTATCAGATAAACGAAAAACCCTATAGTATAGTATTTAGAGTCTTAAATCAACAACTACAATCTAAAAAATACAACATTTCTTAACAAACAACTAGTTCTCAGCACACATACACAAAACTAGCAAAACTCTTGGAGCGCATTACGTCCAATCATCAAGAACGTCCACCAGAGATGGATAACGTAGAATTGAAGCCCACAACCCTTGAAGAAATGATCGCGCTGTCCGCTAATAAGGCGCTCACTGAAATATCTAACAAGCTGTTCGACAACCCTACAACCGCATCCGGGATCACACATAGAGTAAGAAGTGTTTTTTCACCTTCTGATAAGTGTCAGTTACCTCGACAGGTTTTACGCTGTATCTTTGTAACATCCAGCTCTGTCCTAAGCGCGTGGTTGCAGCACATGGAGGCGGTGCTGGGCATGGTGCGCGCGCTGGCGGCGGGCGGCGCCTTCTGCCGCGTGTCGCTGTATCTTTGTAACATCCAGCTCTGTCCTAAGCGCGTGGTTGCAGCACATGGAGGCGGTGCTGGGCATGGTGCGCGCGCTGGCGGCGGGCGGCGCCTTCTGCCGCGTGTCGCTGTATCATTGTAACATCCAGCTCTGTCCTAAGCGCGTGGTTGCAGCACATGGAGGCGGTGCTGGGCATGGTGCGCGCGCTGGCGGCGGGCGGCGCCTTCTGCCGCGTGTCGCTGTATCATTGTAACATCCAGCTCTGTCCTAAGCGCGTGGTTGCAGCACATGGAGGCGGTGCTGGGCATGGTGCGCGCGCTGGCGGCGGGCGGCGCCTTCTGCCGCGTGTCGCTGTATCATTGTAACATCCAGCTCTGTCCTAAGCGCGTGGTTGCAGCACATGGAGGCGGTGCTGGGCATGGTGCGCGCGCTGGCGGCGGGCGGCGCCTTCTGCCGCGTGTCGCTGTATCATTGTAACATCCAGCTCTGTCCTAAGCGCGTGGTTGCAGCACATGGAGGCGGTGCTGGGCATGGTGCGCGCGCTGGCGGCGGGCGGCGCCTTCTGCCGCGTGTCGCTGTATCATTGTAACATCCAGCTCTGTCCTAAGCGCGTGGTTGCAGCACATGGAGGCGGTGCTGGGCATGGTGCGCGCGCTGGCGGCGGGCGGCGCCTTCTGCCGCGTGTCGCTGTATCATTGTAACATCCAGCTCTGTCCTAAGCGCGTGGTTGCAGCACATGGAGGCGGTGCTGGGCATGGTGCGCGCGCTGGCGGCGGGCGGCGCCTTCTGCCGCGTGTCGCTGTATCATTGTAACATCCAGCTCTGTCCTAAGCGCGTGGTTGCAGCACATGGAGGCGGTGCTGGGCATGGTGCGCGCGCTGGCGGCGGGCGCGGTGTGGCCGCACGGCGTGCTGGCGGGGCGCGCGGGGGGCGCCTTCTGCCGCGTGTCGCTGTCGCCGGCGTGGCGCGGCGCGGCGCCCGGCCAGCCCGACCAGGCCGCCGCGCTGCCGCTGTCGCACCGCCTCGCGCTCAAGCTGGAGGGCGTCATCATACCGCCCATGC
Organism: Protodeltote pygarga; assembly: GCA_936450705.2. Lineage (NCBI taxonomy): Eukaryota > Metazoa > Arthropoda > Insecta > Lepidoptera > Noctuidae > Protodeltote > Protodeltote pygarga. The sequence continues at coordinate 1,303,665 of OW388257.2, read as the reverse complement.
CACTCAGGTACATAACAACCTTTCCTTTTCATTGCAGACTACGGTTTAGTCGCAAAATGTCCCATTGGCAAAAAGTCCCGCGGTAAAAAAACGTCCCATTCGCAAAATGTCCTATTCGCAAATTGTCCCATTCGCAAAACGTCTTGTTCACAAAACGTCCCATTCGCAAAATGTCCCATTCGCTAATGTTTGTTTACCGTGGGACTTTTTCCGAATGGAACATTTTGCGACTAAACCGACCTAAATTGAATCTCTTACCTAATTACCGTTGCGAATTCCTTCCCACAATAATTCCTTTTTTTTAAAGTCTACAAGTAATTGAAGTTCATTCGAGGCCTATTTACGATAGATGAAACCCCTGCTTATTGCCTTTAGAAAGTCTGATTTTAATAGTTTTACTTGTCCTTTCCAATGAACACCTCCGATGAAGTCATCCATATAAAAACTTTCTACTTACTTTTGCTGCGTCATATCTTGTCATATTTATTAAAAAATATAGCCAAAAAATGGTGCCGGCTTTGTACCTCAAGTTATGGTTGTAGGTTGGAATATTTGAATTGGTTGGTTAAGCCAGTCTCTCCGTAATAACTTCTGGAACGTGCGATCTACAAGATGTACCAATATGGGTCTATACATCTTCGCCATATCAGCAGTGTAAACAACAAACTAATATTATCGCAATTTAAGTCTGCTGCTTCAGAACTTGTTTCAAATTGAATCTCTATACATGACGTCATAAAAGTTAAATATTCATTCATTAAAAAAAATAGAAATACTTTCTGTTATTGGTTCCTGTGTGTCTAGGAATGAAACTGGACCAAAGCTAATAGTTTAATGGATCCGAGCTTTTCGATCCGATTCGTCAACCATACGATAAAAAGAAGAAGTACACATTGTTAAAATTAGGTTCACCGGTGTTCAATTCCGGGACTCTTAAATTTACATTTTAGATATGAGGCCAAGATGGTTTTATGGACGACCTTATGTTTGGACTGCAGGAAATCAATGTTTCCAATTATCTTGATCTTCCTAAACCAAAAACTGACTAGATTTATTTATACTTCAGATGCATTTTTCTTACAATAAAAGTAGAATATAACAACTAATCTCACAAGAATCTTTATGAATTTAATTTAATTTATCCAATTTTGGTCATGTCGAACATGACCAAAATTGTAATTTTTGTATTTTATGAAAAATATAAATAGAATCAACGGTTCTTAATTCATCGTTCATAAATGTAATTCATAATATTTTGCTGTGGTAAGAAATCTATTTAGTATCGACTAGTTCTATCAGTGTCCAGTATAAATAAATGAGTGGTGGTAACGCTAACTGAATATAGACACTTGTTGGACCATAATTATAACTTTGGATTTACCAGCAAACGTCAACGTCAGCGTCAAGTGAAGGGAGTGCAGATCACTGTGACAGCCACACCGCATCCACGCACCAATGAAAAGGTACGTATTAAAAATGTATTATATTCTATTATTCTATTATAGCCGGCAAAACGTGGGTATGATGATGCTCTCTAGCCGATTTCGACCAAAGCGATAGCATTCTGTGGCATACCTTGTATGGTCATGGTGGTTGAGAGCGTTGCTGTACTGCTCTCTCATGTGGTTTCATGTGACCATCCAAAGTGCATATCCAACTTTTACTGTAAAAGTTCGAGTACAAAGCGGACATATTAGAGCTCCATTGACAAGCTTTGAGATCCTCACGTTTTTTATCTAATTCAGACCTTTCCTCAAAAACGTCAACTTGCCGCTTCAAATAACGTCTCCATTCGGATCGATCTTGTGCCTGCTTCTCCCAAAGTGAAATATCAGTAGTTGATATTATGTCAGCTGGCAAAACGTGGGTATACTGCATGCACCTCTGCCTATCCTCTAGGAAATACAGGCATGAGTTTATGTGGTTTACATTATTGTTTTGATTGAAAACTGTACAAAGAAACTTTATTACAAGTTTCCCCTTACAGACGGTAGAACTAACAAACGTAGCTCCGGTGCTGACAGCCGTACAGACAGTAACTCCGGTGCGGGACTTCTTCTCAGCGCAACAGCTGGTCTCAGTGTCGACTCCCGGGCTGTACACAGTGGCCGTGGAGTCCGCCTACGTTGATGAAAAAGCGCAGCTGTGGAATACTGGACCTAGGACTGCTATTGTTATAAAGGTAGGTGATTTGAGATCTTTATCTTTAGCCCAGTGTTACGAGTACAGAAAAAAAAGAAATTTCTTAATTCAAAATTATATTTGACCTTCATTCTCAAAAGTAGTTCTTCATAAATCTTTTGTAGCACATATCAGTGGTTTTCCTATTGTCTCTTTTCTCGACCTGTAACTTAATATTAGGTTAAATTTATTTACGTTAGTTGGGTAGTTTATATTTCTACCATATGCAATACTTTTGTTTTAGGCTCACGAAGACCCCAGCACGAAGGGTACCGTGCAAGCAGCACGCGCTAGATTTTAAGACAAATTCATTTGAATGTCATTTGAAGAAATTTTGTAAGGAAATCGGTTAGTTCCAATTTTGGCCACCAGATCAGATAAGTTTGTGGCGCTGTAAGGAAATTTTTAGAGCTTACGTATTTTTCTAATTATTTATATCGTAAACAAACTTTATATTGTAACACTAGTTTGAAATAGTACATTGTGTGATAAGAGCAGTAAGTACAATTAGGTACTATCATCAGAGTTGCAGGGATATAATGGCCCGACGTTCCAGTTGGTAATTGTCGTACCGCTCGAGTGACGTACAATGCTTTTTATCATACTTGCAAGGAATATATCTATAACTAAATAATGTGAATTATTGCTTTAATGTATGACAACAGTCAATGTTTCTTTGTCGAGTATTCAACCTTTTTGCTCATACTTGCATTTTAAGGTTTATTAAAAAAAAAATAACGTAACATTAGATTTACCGCCCGCTTTTCTAGAATGTAATAACCCTTTTTACGAGCAAGTATGATGAAAAATATTTTACCTGTAGCCAAGTTTAAGACCGATAATATATTATGCCAAATAGTTTGATCTTCAGCAATATTAAAGTTTTATATGATTGAGCGTATTTAGTTAGTTTTTTTATTGTGTTTTCCATTATTTGTTTTTGAGTATCAATAGAATAGAATTTTCTTTATGGTACATACACCATAAAACCAATACCATGATCTATAGTCAGTTTCAATCCAATTAAAATTCACATGTTACTCAAAAATCAACTCTGCAGCCTTCTAAATTAAGTTGATTTATGTTTATTAGTTATCGACTGTATACATATATATACTCACGCCTGTTTCCCAGAGAGGTAGGCAGAGACAATGGATTCCCTCTTTCGACTGTAATTCATTAAATATAAAATATATGCATATAAAAAATTAACCACATATAATTATTATGTACCTATTAGCATTCTATACTCCTATGCTAAAAAACAAAATGTTCTCTTCATTATTATATAATGTTAATTTTGTGAAAAAACCTTAATCCAAAAAATACTTTGATAACACGAACACATTAAGCATTCTATTATTAATTTATACTCTTTAATACACACACAGCATGTTTTGAAGATTATTAAAAGTGAACGTGTCGCGATAAACTCATAAAATTAGGTTATCTACTTATTACTACGTCAATACAAGTTTGTATAAAGATAGACGTAACAACTCGATTATTTTTCTAGGTTGTTCTAATTAACAGCTGAGAAACATCTTCAAAATGTACGAAAAAGTGCTTCTCCAAAATAGTTATTCACTAAATTTTTTTTTTTTACTGAATGTCCATTGTTTATCAAGCGATAATTGTATTGTACCTCCGTGACGCGACGTAAACAGTGAAATGGCTAACATATAAATATCGATAAGAAATTATCTAGCCGCGATAAGTTTTCAAACTTATCGCACAGTACCTGAGTCGCAGCCCAAGAAAAATGCTCGTACATTTCCTAATTCTCGCGTTTTTAACACAAATCTATTGTTCCTCTATTTGTGACCGTGATGCTTGTGTGTGCTGGTACAAAAATGACAAAAATCAAGACTTCGTTGGTGAAAATGTTCAGTGCTCTTACAGTGAATCGGATATTTTAAGAAAAAATTACTCATTGCCCGATGTTGTGTATTCATTGGACTTATCATCCAATAACATTACGGAATTGCAAACGTCTACATTGTTAAAATCTAAAACATTATTGGAGTTATTATTAAACAAAAATGCGATCACAGAAGTTAAAGTAGACAGTTTCCAGTTACCGGCACTAAGGAGATTAGATTTAAGTAATAATTTTATAGAAGTTATAGACAAAGAAACATTTAGAGATCTAAAGAATTTAGATTATTTGAATCTAGCAAACAACAGATTCACCACATTCACTAAATTAACATTCCATCACTTGAGCAATTTAAATGAAGTTATTTTAGACTATAACAACTTAGGACCGACTTTGGAGAACTCGAATTTATTCGACAGAAGTGGTTTTGGGTTGACAGACAAAATCAAAAGCGTTAGTATTAGTGGCATCAACTTGAGAACAGTGCCAGAAAACTTCTTCGTTGATGCTTATGATTTACGAAAACTAATCATATCAGATAATAAAATTAGCCAAATGTTCGAGATACCGTTTACATTGGATTACTTGGATATCTCAGGAAATCTTATAACAGAGATAGCTGAAGAAGATTTCACCGATTTAGTAGCATTAAAAGTGCTGAAGCTAAACAATTTGCAAATCACCGAAGTTCCCGAATTCGTATTCATCGATTTGCATTCATTAAAAACGTTAGAATTGGAAAGGAACCAAAATTTGACTGTGTTTAGTAAGCTAGCATTTGGTCACGAAGTTTTAGCGGATCCAGACGATTTTGAGCTGGAGTCATTGTCGCTGAAAGGGTCGAAACTGTCGGAGTTAGACGAAGATTTATCCGCTCCTTTTGGACAGTTAATCGAGTTGGATCTACAAGGCAACCCGTGGAATTGTGACTGTAAGATCCTCTGGGTGAAAAATCTTCAGATACCTGAACATCTTTACGATCATATAAGGTAAGTTGCGAAGTATAAATAAGTAGAGTCGTTTTGTCTTCCTTTAGGTATCCTACCTAAACCTTATTTCTTGACAAATTCGAAAATACTAGCTTTTATTGATATACCGACCGTAACAAATATCTGTGGATCTCAAGATAATATTTCCGTGCGAGGGTCGAACCCGTGACGCTTAGTAAAGAAGGCTATCCCACCCTTAATCCTTTATCTATGCCTGTATCATATTTCTGGTTCAAGTGCTAGGTATACTTCGATAATCATATCCATCATACTCATACCACAGAAATTAAAAGAGTTACATTAAAAGAAACCCCGTGTATTTATTACCTACATTTAAATTCAACAAATTGATTTCAAATTACTTGAAGATTAAACTCACTTCCTCGCGAGTCAAGTTTGTTTATTGTAGGTATATATCCTGAAAATTTTAATATTCACAAACGTGATGTCAGCTGCTAGAGTTATGCTCTAAACGACCTTGCACTGTTATGTTTCGCTACAAACCATATAACTATACGGGTACGCATAGATTATACTGTGTAGGTATAGTTTAGTATTCACGGCACTTTGTTCACCGTTATCGGAGTAAAATAACCCCGTAGTGAGAGAAAAATGCGTTTTAAATCAAGTCTTGTTTACTTGCTAGTATTTTGAGATAAGATGAAAACCCTTGATCTCATTTTGATAGTCGAGATTTCGAGATCTTCAAATGGTTTTTTGATTACAGCCATGCTCTTCTGATGACAATTTTAGCTCACCTACTTAGCCCACGTAGTCGTACATATGTATTTAATCAAAGCCAAGCATACTCTCTTATATACATACATTATATACCTACATACTATCCATTTGAGTTCAAGTTGCAAAGACTACAAATATATAAATGGTCATGGCAATATTATATCTATATATCTATACATATAATAAAATCGTAACGAAGTATGTATGTAATTGATTGGCGCGAAAACTACTGGACAGATTTAGTTGAAATTCGGCAAATATACTTTTTAAATTCTTAGTCAACTTATAGGGTATAAATTATTACGTTTATAATTATGGGGGATGAGCAGTATTGTAGTAAGCAGCGTATTTCTAGAATTTGCTGCAGAATTGTTGTTGTTGTTGGGAAAAATATTATTAAATTTCAATTTACAAAATATTATCACGCTATATCCACAAGGAGCTAAACATTACATAACATAACATAATAATATCTTTTAGGAACGATTATTTTGTCTACATGTCAACAGACTTCATAGCCTTCCGGTCGGGCGAACGCCTTAGAAGTGTAAGGCTTTGGGTTCGATCCCCAGTTCCGCAAACTTTTTGTGGATTCTTTTGTATTTTTTTTTGTCATTGAAATTAATATGTATTTTTGTGGTATTTCATTCTTAATGACTTTTATTACTTACCGGCTGAAACCCGAAGGAAACATGCTTTTTAATAATTTTTCAACTTATAAAAAACGTATATGCAACGAGGTATGCAAGGATCGTAGCAAGTGGAAATCCGTTGTCTCTGCCTACCCCTCTGGGAAACAGGCGTGAGTTTATGTATGTATGTAAAAAACGTCACCACTTTAATTTGAAACATTTATAAAATTTATATTATTTAAAACATAGTGTTCTAGATGGCGTTAGAGTCTATTTAGATCAGCGGAATTCTTTTTTAAATATTTCAATTTGAAACCCGAAGGAAGCAACGCGCATCGTGTGGGATTATACTTTTAAAAATTTCAGCTTATAAAAAAAAATCCGCTTTAATTTGAAGCATTTAAATTATTATTATTTAAAACAGGGCTGTCCAAACAAAGGCCCGCGGGCCGCATGCGGCCCGCGGCTTGCTTTCATGCGGCCCGCGACACACATTTTAATCTAAAAATAGTTTTGGACACAAATAGTTTGGATAATATTATTTGTTGTCAAAACATGTACTCAATACTTGGTATAATTATTTATCTTCAGTCTTGCAACTGAAAATATTTTTCTGGCCCTCCAGCTTTTGTATGAAATTTAATTAGCCCGCAAAGGTGTATAGTTTGGACAGCCCTGATTTAAAACATAATGTTTCCTTTTTCTTAACTAGATGGCGTTAGGAGTCGATTTAAATCTGAGAAAAAATAATTTTCTTGGATACTCCTGATGGGACAGGAAAAATATTTATAACCACTGGCATCCTTGCAGGGAGGCAGGGCAAAATTACAATTGCAGTAGCGTCTTCGGCGATTACTGCCACGTTGTTTTCTGGTGACAAAACAGCGCACACCATGTTTAGGATTCCCATCAATTTACAGAGCAACGAAACACCTGTTTGTGATGTGTCACGAAATAGTGACAAGGCAGGCATTTGCTTAAGAATTGTTCTTTGATCGTATGATGGGATGAATGTATAATGGCAAACAGAAAAGCAGTTGATGCGGTACACAGAACTCTAAAAGACATCCGTAGGAACCAACACATAATGGGTGGTGTCACAGTTATGTTCAGCGGCAATTTCCACTGAACGCTGCCTGTGGTGACGCGAGGAACTGGGGCTGATGAGGTGAATGGTTCTTTGAAACGATTATTTTTATGATCCTGTATTCATAAGTTGAGCTTGACATTAATTATGGGCGGCTGAGTAGGAATCCACATGCTCAAGAATTTTCCAACTCAAAACGCCCAAAAATAATCAAGCTGCAGCAATCAAAGAATGCATTCTTTTATAAATGAAAGGGAATGAAGTGTTTTACACATTTATAAACACTGTTGTCAATCAAGATGACGCCACTCATTATTCTTTAAAATTCCTGAATTCCCTCACTGCAAGTGGACTTCCGACGGACGTCATTAAGTTGAAGGTCGGTGTCCCGATTATGCTTCTTCGGAACTTAACGCCTTTGAAATTGTGTAAAGGGACCCAGAAAATGATGGCCTGATGGCTTAATGTAAATTATCTGCAAATCATCAAGGCGCAAATTCTAACGGGTTTCGATATTGGCGAGACAGTGTTTACACCATGTACCACTAATTCTCCACATTTATCCCTTTCAATTTAAGCGAGTGTAGTTTCCTGTGGGCGTTTGTTTCGCCATGAGAAGTCTGCGAGTGTCGATCTCAGGACCAGCTTCTCCTCACATAGACTGTATGTCGTTTGCTCTCGGGTCACCAGTCCTGACTATCTGTACATTTTAGCTCCCGAGAGCAAAACTACAAACAAAGTAATCTGTATGTTTTTCTAAATATCCTGGTTCGGATTTGATATTGATACGAAACTTTTGTTCTTTTACATAGGTTTTTCGCTTTATTAGGTCAGAAATTATGTAATAAAATATGCGAAGCGCACTTATAACTTTTTCTTTTGCCCTATACATTAGTAAGACTTAAATATAAAACTAATCTTTGTTGGAATAATTGCTCTCAAATGTGCAAAACATATACAATACAATAGGTATATTTAAAAAAATCTCTCATTCTCTCCTGTGCAATAATTATTCCCACATGATAGTGGGGTCTGCTTTTCGGGTTTTTCGCTTCCCCTTCGCTCTATCCATTGCATCGTCCTGGATAATGTTTAATGGCAATAAATAATGTTTTCAATAATAAATATTTTGGATAATTTAAATGTTTATGCACATGTTTTGCTTAATAAGAAACTCGCAAAAACAACTGACTTGGGCGGACTTGAACTGTCATATCATAACATTACTAATCTGCACTAATAAAAGTTTGTGAAGATGTTTGTTACCTAAACACTTTTGATTTAAATAGAACTCGGTAAACATAAAAACCATATTTCCTGGATTAACAAAAAATATAAATTTTATCCTGGTTCAACATCCACGCGGGCGAAGCTGCGGGCAAAAGCTAGTCATAGATAAATCCACACAATAGGTAGCACCTGCACATGATGGAGTGAATGCAGAAGATTTGTACGATAATATCCTAGGACATCAACTCTGCACTCCAAGTGGGCTTCTCTCCGCCGATTGAATTGATGATGTTCCTTCAAAAAGTTAGCAGGAGCGCGTGAGTGAACATCGTTGAGTCGCCAACTCGTCTACGGACTAGATAACGCCCAAGGTCTTAGATTCGCCATCTCACCCGTTGTTCAATTTTTTGTGGGCCAGATGGCCTTCGCCGTCAGAGGCGTGCACATACATTTTCGGGAAGGCAGTACATCACAAATCCTACTTAGTTTCACTAATTCTTCGTCTGCGTTGTATCTGTCAGGGTAGACAGTGGCTTTTTGCCTATATGAACTGCACGCCCTGGCTAAAATCCTAGTAAACTAACTCATTCTTATATTTGCAGATGTGCAACCCCACCATCTCTGTTCAACGCACGCATCTTCGACCTCAAATCTAAATACTTCACCTGCGATAAACACCACATCGGCTACATAATATCAGCCGTATCATTCTGTGCTATTGTAACATTGATAGCTATGTGGACTTTTCTCTGCCTACCCAACAGAAAAAAAAGATGTAATTTCGTCAACGATATGTATTCGCCTTCGACAGCGTATAGTGTTCTTCCTATGGCAGCTACTTTTAGTAATATTAGTACCAGATAGGGTAGAAAGTAGTAGGTAAGTACCTATAAATTGGATATAAGTCAATTCTATTATCATTTTCTGATTCGAAATGTTCTGGATATTGTTTTGAATGTCTCATGATAATTATTACAATTCTCGGAGGTTTTCAATTGCAGAGTTAATATTTTGTCGAGTAAGTATTAAATTAAGTTTTACAAATTAATAGATATATGGAGATATTATAATGAAGTCTTATTGTTTAATTGTGATATAATAAACAAATTTATACTTTTGTATTAACTTGTACTTTTGTGTTTATGTTTTGCCCATGGACGGAACGAAGTCGTGCGGTTAGTATAAAAGGTAAGTAGATACCTATATAATTTATTTCTACGACGGCTTAACCGATATTAATGTAATATTTTACATATGTATTGTACTTCAGGTTCTTAGATAGATATTATTATCCCAAGGTCACAAGAGGCGCTGCTCTAACGAAGAAAATTAGGTACTTACTAACTTACACATAAAAGAAAGTCGGGTTATTTAGTCACCATTTATAACTGCTGGACCAATTTTCATGATTTTTGATTTGTTGGATTTGACTCCGCCTAGAATAGCCGAATAGAACAAAAAAAAATAATTATACACCTAGGGTCCCTACCTGGCGGGGGTAAGTACGGTGAATAGGCAAGCAAAAGCCGTATTTCCGCCCAGAGGTTCGTGGAGGAACACCGTGTGGTTTTTAGACTTTTTAGTCCTGCGAGTCAGACATAACCCCGTCGCCAGCCCTTTGTGATAAAAGAAAAAAAAGGACCCCTACCCTAGAGGTAGAGATACCTAGGAGTAGAGTATGGTTGAGTAAGGGTAGTTTATTAATACTAATAAGATTTTAATTATGGTTGAATATGCTTTTCTTTACATATTTTGTTCGGACGTCTGTCGAGTCAGCTAGTTTAATATACTTATTTTAAAATTCAAAGCAAAGTAGATAATAAAAATTAAATATCAATGCATGAATAGGTACGCATTCAAACCGCTACATATATCGATTCTTTAGATAAAGACAGATATTGCACCATCAATTAGTCAATCTTTTGTCTTTGCGCTTCAAAACAAGTGCCTACTTACTTATCGGTAACACCTAATACATAGCAGATAACAATATAACGGAGTCATTATATGTATTATATTTATAAGTTTATCATATACTCCATCCATGATAAATTTAATGACGTAGTAATTATAACGAGTAGGAATAGTCTATTAGACTGCCTCGTTAGGTACACTCGAACATTCAACGACTCTAAATTAAAATAAATTTCGTATCTATTAATATAATAGAAAATTAGAGTTATTTATAACTAGAGAACTGCTGAACCGATATTCATGTTTTGTGATTTGTTGGATTTGTCTCCTCTTAAAATAGCAGAATAGAACAATTCTGGTGGGATACGGAGTCTCAGCGGTTAGAGGGTCGGCACGATTTTTTCATGCGTTAGCAAGGATTTGTTGTTTATACTCGACACTAAGCAATTTCCTTAGATTAAACAAAAACAATATTAACTATTACTACGTAAAGAAGCAACATTCACCGCCCCCGACAATGTATGGTCCCCCGCATCGAAGTAGTAAGCGAGGTAGTAACGTTGTACGGACCGTCTCATCTCAGTATATGTACCTACGTATTACAATTTACAAAACGTGTGCGTACAAGCCGCTTGTACTCTTAGAGTGACGGAGTTGTGTCACGGTGATGTAGACCCTAAAGTACTTCGAAATAAAAAACAAAAATACAAAATTCACTTTATATAATTTAAAAAATACAAAAGTGTACAAATTGTTTTACAACGATTACAATTGTGCATAATAATTACATCTATAGGCAAATACTTTGTGCTTATTGAATCGACGTCCCTATGAAATAAATGGATCAGAAAAAATATTTTTAAGTCTTAGACGAACGTCGTTACCTAAATTGGCAGTATCCCTATCACTGTCGCGCAACTGTCAAACTTCAATGGCAAGACAGAGACGGGAACAAGTCTTAGCCGAAGCTCGTGTTAAATAATGTTTCTTATCTTAGCCTTACTGTCAATTTAGGAGAGAAGCAACGAAAAATTTAGGTTTGTACATTGCGTAATGAACTTTATTTCCATTGTGCAGAGTATACATTATTTTATAACAAAAACGAGAGACAATTCACGCAAACGACGTTATTTGGACGTTGTTCTAAATTAATTCCTTCTAAATTCTCTGTACTATATGTAAACTAAATTGCTGTTTAGTTTTCGTGTAAACTGGAATGATTGCACTGTTTCTTACAATTTCCTTCAGTTTTAAGAGAATTGTGCTCAATTTATTGTTGTAACTTTGTGACTTGTTTGTTACTACATTATTATCACTTGGAACAATTAAATACAATTATACAATAAACTCCTCCTATTTGTAAGTCTGTTTAAAAATATAAAAGTTACAGATCTTAAAAAGCAATATCTGGCCTCATCAATAAAAAAACAACTTCGATTTAAAATGTCCTATTATACTAAAATATTCTATCAAACAACTTGTTATTAGCTAAATTTGATACTTATTATTATGCAGGCACAAGCATTTTACAAAAGGCTGCGTTTTGAGCATTAAGTCTGCAGCAATAGCTGCATGGCCTGACAGGCCAATTACAATTTGTTTTTATCATGAGAAGTAATTAAAGAGCATAGAATAATCCGATCAAAGACTGCTGGTATATCCAAAACAATTTGATTGAAAAAACACTCTTTTATGGGGATTTTACAGTATAAAAACATTTGTAGAGTACCCCTTTTTTATGGCCGGGGGGAGTCAAAAATGCCTACCGCATACCGCAAATCCGAGGAGGTGCGGTTGTGTGGGGCTCGCTCCACTATAAACGTCTCCTTGTAGAATACCCCCGTCTAACCATTCGGATACATACAAGGAAACATTTAAGTTATACACAACTTAGATTACCATCTACCCGGACTACTTTGCAAATTTTCGGACTTTGAACGAATGTCAGATTTTTTTCTTTACAAATTCTTTGAAAATTTCTTTAGGATTTTAAGATTTTAAAATGGTAAATTCCAGTGGCGTGCCTAACACGTAACAACAGGGTTAGGTTAACAATTTTTTTAAAGGCTACATTGAAATAAAAAAAAATTACGTTATCAAACCGGGCTTAAAAAATATGATAGGCACGCCACTAGATTACCCTGTACACAATCAAGTACTTAGGTACCGATTAATACGAATGATAAGTGCGTTCATGTATTGATTTAACCACACTTAATTGCAGTTACCTTATAATCTTTGCTTTTCATACAATTTCGCTTTTTTCTTAATAATCGATTCATAATAAATGATATCGCCTTAATTAAGAAACGCCTCTTAATATCTTTAAATAATTTGCTTTTAAAATACAATAGCAATTTTCTCTAACATTGCAAAGCCGCCACGCAACGAGCCAAACGACTATAAACCTTATGATATGTTACAATTAGCTACAAATTCCAAGCGCTCTTTGGTCAATTCAGCGACACATTCATTGTCTAGCACAACCGCATTCTTGCATTATGTAAAGATTTCAAAAATTTCATGGAAACCAGTCTTACAACTGCCTTGTTCAGTAGTATATTTTAAAATGATTCATGAAAAACTTACATAATAAAAATGGAAGGAAATAAATAAATCAAGGTTTTTTAAACGCAACAACCATCGTGGTGGTCCCGAAGTAGTACACACGGCTACACATCAAACTAAACATGTCCAGTATAAACTGACATCATGTTGTACGAAGAGCCTATACAATGCGAGGTCAGTTCATACTGGTTTTGTATATCTTGATGTGTAGCTGTATATACTATCGTGGATAAAGCCAGTGCACCACTCTTAAGGTTAGAATCGCTTGCACCTGGCGTCCGAACGTAGCGCCAGTCCCGCCCTTACGCACGTAGCATCCTTTAAAGCATTTTGATCGCAAAATGGTACACCGTTCGTGTCCGCGATAGTACCTATACTTTATTCTTATTTGTCTTAATTCAATGTTGGCACATCTATGACACACGGAAAAAAATACAATGAAATTATAATAAAAAAACAATTTTAGGCATTAACATCATCTGGTTAAAATTGCTTTTAAAAGAACTTTATTACTAATTTATTTGTAATAGATTTGCCATAAGACTAACTATACTTTAAGGCTTAATTAACATAGATGCGGAACGGAATGGAAACGAAAAGAATTGGCCAAAGCATAATGAACTTTAGTCAATTCAGCAACGAAACAAAATAGATAAACAAGCTTTTCGTTTTCAAGGGAATCTCGCGCATTCTCGGAAATTTCCACGGCTGCCGTCGGCGGAGTTAGTTTGTACGTTACACGATTGACATAAAAATCATTGTGCTATGTCCAATTCTTTTCGTTTTCATTCCGTTTCGCGGCTATGTTAATTGAGCTATTAGGATATGAAATAAATAAATTTGAGTCATGTCAATTTAATTTACAGTAGGTACTTAAAGCGAGTGTGGTTGTGTTGATTTGCGTTATAAATAAATATATTTTTTGTATAAATAAATAACTTGTTAAAAAAACAAAAATCATTTTAAAATATACCCCATATCTCTAAACCTAATATTAAATAGTTGTCTTAATATTTATATTACACAATAAATATATAAACCTATGATATGGTATATTTAAAATTACAATATGAATTTACTTATTCGACATTCTTCAGATCCACTGGGCGAAGGTAAATACGATACATAATTTTTATATACGTATTTTTGGAATTTTTTATTAAATTTTACTGACATTCTTGCGAAATACCGATACGTGCTGTATGTACTATCGTGGACAAAACCGGTGCACCACACTTAAGGTTAGAATCCCTTGCACCCGGCGTCCGAACATAGCGCTAGTACGCGCGCCCCGCCCCTACGCACGTAGCATCGTTCAAAGCATTTTGATCGCAAAGTAGTGCACCGTTCGTGTCCGCGATAGTACGTATCTCATAAACGTTAAAAAATATTCAAGAAATGTAAAATACCGATGGCGAAGGCTCCATACAACTCGATGCCTATTAGCCCAATGAGGACTGATTGTGGGTTTGTAACTAATAAGCCGCTTTGCGTTTGTGGTGTTATTTCTACAAAGGCATTTTAAAATTTGGATGTTTTAAAATACCGTCATTTTCCAATATCGGAGAGTTACAAAAATGTACCCCTCGCCATTGTAAAATACTTAGTATAATTTAATTAAATATAATACGTAATATAAAGATACGTAACGTATACAACCTTCTTTCTAATAATATTTATACTATAAACTTAAACCTACAATAAATTGTGCTTAATACATTTGTAAAATATGACACAATGTACAAATTATAACTACTATCTAAATATAAAAGATAAATGCAGTCTAGTCTTTTTTAATTTAACAAAATGGCGACAAAATGTCTTGTTTCTTACGTCATAAAATTGAGATTCAAATAAATTCATGTTTTTTTACACTTAAAACTATCTTTTGATTTTATTTATGTACTTTTTGCTTTTAAACTAATCTCTTACTACAGTAAAATCAATATAACTTTGTCCCTCTGTCGCTATCTCTGTTGCACGCTATTGTTCAAGCTTACTTGCGTCTCGGCTATTCTATAGAAAGACAAACTAGAGGGGCAAAGTAATGTGTTGTAGTGATAATTAAGTTCAAATTGCACTAAAATGCTATATGAATATTATCTCAAGAACCAAGTTGATGTTTTAGTTGATTTCATTGGACTGTATTGTCTGTTCAATAAAAGCAACTAACTTAGCGACCGGAGTAATTATCTTAAGGTGCGGATAGTGGATACCCGCTTCTTCTGCTTTCTCACTTGCACATTGAAGATATAAAATCAATGAATATAGTTATGAAAAATCGTGACAAACAAAAATATGGAGAAGGACATTAGAAAGGTTCAGCAAAAATATCAGTTTGACCGGAATAAGTTTTCATGCATAACAATAACTTCAAATGATTTTTATTTATGTCATTTTTATGTATAAAAACATCTAATTAAGTTCTAATCAAGCTGAAATTTTTGCTGAAACTTTGTAATGTTTTTCTCCTTAACTTGATTTGTTGCGATCTTCCATAACTGTGTACGCCTATTCATTTTATTATTTTATATCTTCAATGTGCGAGCGAGATAGCAGAATAGCAAGTATCTGCGCCTGAATCGATCGGAACTCCGTTAACAGAATATAACGTCATTTGAAGATTGAGTTATCAAAATACATTTTAAATACAAATACATTGAATAATATACATTTCAGCATTACATAGTATATAATATTGTAAGCTCAGACTGTGCCCTATTAAAAATTCATAACAAAATTGTCTATCAAACACTACCTACTAAACTGTTCAAAATTGTTACTTAATTATAATTATAAAAAATAATTAATTGATCCTTTTGACATATCGGAGCACACATATAGCTCTAAAAACAATCATTACTTTACTTGTTTTTTTTTTAATGTCATTGAGTTTTTCTATTGCACAGCAATAGCTCTATGCACAGCATAGCATAAAGTATTTAACAAATGAATTAAAAGATTATTTTAGACAACAGAGAAAGACAACGAACAGACTTGTCAAGCACACTAATTGAACACAAGCGGACTTAAAACTTGGATAAAATATCTCTTTAACTTTGTGCATTTATGACAATTTTTTTTTACTTATATTTCTCGAATCATATAAGCTGCCATTAATTTAAAAACTTTTAGCTTATATTTAAACAATTTCAGATCACTGGATTATCAAGAATTGCTGAACTAAACATGTATCCATCACCTAACCTAAAAGTACTCCGTATGTCATACAAGTCTAAAATCTTCCCTACTACAATACTCCTCGTGTCAGACAGACGTTTCAGAATTTAGCCTTAAAATGAACCTGTTACTCTTAGGATCAACAACTTCTTCAGAAAGAGAAAATTTAGGAAGTTGTCTTATATTACAAATTAGAGAAATATCACCTTGTCGCAGTTGGAACTCGATGTTGTCGGCAAGAGGCCTAGCTAGGAGCTCATCGGAGATTAAGGACCATCTTTGAATGGGTCTGGTCTCCTGGTCTGCGGAGAGCACGGGGCCTTCCACCAGGAATGGCTCTAGGAAAGCTCTGGGAGATGCATCTTGGGATAGACATCGCGCTAAATGGGCCAGCACCTAAAATTTAGATACAGTAATATCAATAAATTACTTAATTAATTTTAAATCGATTAAGACGATCAAACACACATGCAAAGAAAAATATTCTTAAGCTGTTGAGATATAAGTATATTATTTTGTTTATTGATTGGTAAGGATAAGAACATAGTAAGATAATAAGGCCACTAACCGAGTCAGCCGAGTGTCGCGGCTGCTGGCGGGTGGCGCGCAGGTACTTCTGCAGCGCACGCGCCAGCGACGGGAACACCGCCGCCGCCGCCTCGCGCGGGCCCAGCGCGCCGCCTGCGCATACCAACACTTAGTTAACACGATGCAGGCGCACACGTGGCCGCATAGCATGGAGCTAGTCCATTACTGACCGTTAGTGGACACGCGCACGCGCCGCACATGCGCGAAGGCGTCCTCGGCGGCGCTGAGCAGGCGCGCCCTGCGCTTGCGCACGCGACGCTCGCGCTCGGCCTCCTCGTAGTAGCGCTCGTTGTGCGCCGAGCCCGAGTCGCGGCGCCGCGCGCTGCCACCGCCGCACGATCCTGTTGTTGATCTGTAACAATGCAATCATAGTGCTACACTATCCTTTTATAAGCGGACGTTGACGGAAAACCTTATTAATACAAATACCTAATATAAATGCGAAAGAAAGCTTGTTAGTTGCCTTTTCATGCCAAAGAACTGAACAGATCATCCTAAAATTTTGCATATACATTGTCAGGTGTACAGAATCTGACACAGGGCTGTCTCTTTCATCACGAGAACATGTACTGTTTTCGAGGAAAACAACAATAACGTTCTTATAGATGGCGCCACGTGTCTTTCGAATTTTCAAACCACCGAGCGAAGCCATGGGCAAAAACTAGTAAGAAATAATAGAAGAAAACTCGACTTGACGAACTAATTAGAACTAAGTAGTGACGTTATGGTTACAGTAATACATTTTTAGAATACCTATTACTCTAAAAATATCATGATAAATACTGTCAGTGATATACATATTATGTTTCTTACCAAAACATACTCTAACAAGTAAATAAATCTCTTTACATCCTAAATTAACAATAACATGACTAGGAAATCGCAGCAGAAGCATTCAAACTATTATCAAGCAGTCAGCAATCCGCCGCGCTCTTAGAAATTAGACGCGGTTTTTTTACCAAAGCATTGCCATAGATAATCCATTACACCATGAAAACGATACTCTATAAATATAAATGAATGACCAATAAGCCTTTGTAACTGTATTTTTTTTACAATAACGCAATTTACTGTGACCTTACAGGGTTCAGTAAGATAATTAACATGGAAATAAAATGTAGTTTTGTCGGTAACATCTTTAAGAGTAATGCAAAAATTTATTTGCTACATTCTAAACAACATTTGAGACTCTTTAAACAAAACCTTTGAATCTTTTGCAATGCAGAATTTTTTTCTTTAACACTTTCTACGGATAATGTTAAATTGCCAAAGACAACTGTTAATCCGGCCCACACACTCTGACATAGGTTTACATACTATTAAGAACATCTCTCAAAGAAATATTTACAGTATAATAGCAGGGGCGTACAGTTCGTATAGGCAAGAAGGCACTGCTTACCCTGACAGATACGTCACAGGTGACGAATTAGTGAAACTAAGTAGGATTTGTATGTACGCTTGCCCTGTCCAAAATGTCTGTGCATGTCCCTGATAGATAGAAACTTACCTTGCTTGTCCTGGTGTTGCATTTGCAGATCCATCCACTTCATAAAACTTTATACTGGACTGCGCTTTCCTCTGTGACTTAGATATTGGTATCTTCTCCAAATACGGATTGTATATTGGAAACTCAGTGTAATACTTCTGTAGGACCCAAACCGCAGCCCTTTGTATGCTCAACTGTCCAATAGAATATGATCTGCTCTCCCCATCAGGACTTCGTACAATCTTTATATAGTATACAGGCTCTAAATGCCTTATTTCCATCAATATAACTGCTACGTAATGTATAAAAAGTAAAGTATCAGCAAAACTTGATACGTAAGAAACTAATGCATTGTAGTCCATTGCTTCCTCACCTACTGCTAAAGCTTTAGTAGCCTCAGTTATCTGAACTATGTAAAACAACCAGTATGAAAATATACACACTGCTAGAATGACTAAAGTAGTGGCTCTGAAAACAAATATCCTAGGCAATATAGCATTTCTGGGTCTTAAAAATACTGCCCATACTCCAATTGCAAGCAGTACTAATTTGAAAGCTAATGAAAGTAGTATGCCTTTGCACTCAGCTGTGCAAGACAATAGTTGTATCCTTTGACTTGGCTGTATTGCAATGTTATCTGACAGTCCCGGAAAGAAACCTATCTTAGGCAAGACTACCATAGCCAGTGGACTGACAAATGAAACAAATGCTAGCCCAAGAGCTACTGTTGTTCCAAAATATCTTGTACAGACAAATCCTATGCCATTATCTGACTCTATTGGCCAGTTGCCAACATCCTCCATGGATTGTGAGCCTTCTGAAGTATTTCCCGTGACAGCGGTAGTGTTTTCGCCCCAGTTCTCATCCTGTGGCAAGATTTGGACTTCTATCACTTCTTGGCCATCTCTCCCCATCTCGGGGTTTATGTTTACACTGGTTTGGAACGGTGCCATTGAGTTATCACTGGATTCCTTTCTTTGTGACTTTGTGCTTCTGAAATGAAATGGATGATGAAATGTAATGATTTAGAAAACTGTTTCTTGTGTAATTAAGGACCAAGTTATTAGGGTTTACTTGGTCACCTAAGACTGCTATGACTATTCAGTGACAAAATGTGTCATTACACTAATAAAGTAATCCTATAAGTTTAAACAAATACACTACAGATTCTTTGAGTTCTCTGTGTAGTAATTAAGTTTGTTATCAACAGTAATTTGATAATAACATTCCAAGGATGAATATAAAACAACCGTAAGTATGGGTAATTTAATTTATGTAAGTTCTGTTTTAAGTAATGTTTCTTAAAACAAAATTTACATACACCTGTCATGCATACTCTATGTTCAACAATAATCATATAAAGTTAAAACTGCTGTAGAATAATAATGAGGATTTCATTTATATTTTTTTAAATTTGAATTCATAAGTGATCTGCATAGCTCAAATATTGCTTTGTAGACTTAGTAACTACAGATCATGTTCATTTCATTTTATGATCATGATCATGTCAAATTTTTATACTGTTGAGTTCTGAAAATAGTTGTTCTGGCTGGAGATTAATAGAATGGTAAGAACATTGCTACATGCACCAATTATATATAATACAATCAATCTCTAATGGATATACTTAAATCAAGCCAGATTATGGGGATGAAAAATAGACACTGTCTTAGAGATGTACTAATCAATATGTGGCATTTTGTACTGTATCTCTTGGGAATTCCCAAACAAAAATGTAGCCCAACTTTTCTGTTAGCTGTTACGCTTACAACTAACATTTTTATACCTTATAAAATATCGAGAAACGAGCGTGAAAGTCTATCATACCGAGTGCTTCGATGAGTGTGCTGCCGGTGCCTCGAGCTCCGCCGTGACCGGCTGCTCAGCTCAGACCTCACGGACTCCGTTTCCATTGTACAGCCTCCACTCTTCGACACTACCCATCAGCACTACACCACAAACACCTGCATCAGTATAACAATAAACTAAAATTACGAGCAATTAAAATGCTTCACGGATCATGAACACGATGGAAAACAAGTTATCACACAGAAAACGTCCCACCTCACATGTAAACAACGTTCGCAAACATAAGATTATTGGTTTCAAATAAGTTATATTTGAAAATACCTTTGCATTATTAGGAAAAACGGGAAAATTCTTATACGAGCGTCTTTCGTAAATGTCGATCAAACGGATTCATTTTGTACAATCCAAATTTGTTAAAAATACTTAGTTCAATAATCAAATATCGGAAGTCTCTTTCTCTCATATTAAAATGTATATCTGCCCTCACATCCATAACATAAAGCAGTATTTTTAATTTAGCAGCGTTATTTTTATTTGATTCGTTCGGAAATAATTATCAATACTGGCTTTCATTCGTCAGAATTTGCGTCGTGAAATTGATAATTTGTAAACTCGCTATAGAAAATAGGTGTTTAAAAAAATGTTTGTTATAATAATTTTACCGAAACAGTGCCAAAGTGTAATAGTGTGCTCCAGGTGTGTCAATTGTGCTAGTGTAAATTGGCGCTGATTTTAAAAAATATAGAGCAAGTGATTACGCGAAATGATAATGATAAGATAACACACCCATTCCATATAGATAAGTTACCAACTGCACATACTTTTAACATGAAGTGATTGTTTTTGTGAATAAAATAATGGAGGTCCAACAAAATCCGACCCCAAATCGGGCAGAAAGAGGTGAAACTAGGGTGGAGGACTTGCATTTAGATAGAGTGGTGTCCTCACAGCCTGAGATAGGCCCTACTCCTCCCGATGGCGGGTATGGGTGGTTGATTGTTGTGTCAGCAGTGATGTATCATATCACGGTACCTGCGTTGTTGTCGATGTACGGGCTTATCATCCTAAAGGCGATACGGGAGGAAGATCACGAGAAGGACGAAGTTCTCAGGATATGGGACATGGATATCGCGCTGGTGCCAGTTATAACAGTTGTCATAAGGCTTCTCCTGGAGTCTTGGTGCAGAGCTGTGGTGAAGATCTTCAATATGCCGAGGTTCATGGCTCTATCTGGTCTGTGTCTCACAGTCGCAGGAGTCCTGTTGTCCAGTTATTCAACAGACGCGGCGAGTAACGACCACATTATAAATATATTCTCCGGAATATTTGCAGGTAAATAATAGTACCTATTGAGGTATCGTTTTGTTCTCAAGGTCTATGTAGATTAGAATAATAAAAACGTCTTTATTTAGTTTAACTCATACTTATGTTTATGTTCTTCTAGACATACGTAACGTGTAGTTATGAATAGAAACGAACATAGGTAGGTAGGTACAGTACCTCACACCTATTTGATTTGAAGTACGTATCTGATAGGTATGTACACAAAGACAAAAGTTATTACTTAATTCTTAGAATCATATCGTTGAATGGATCCAATAAACCTAAATACATAGTTTGTGGTTAATTACTAATTGATAAATTAGGTAGGCTATCTACTTAGGTACTTAATAGCTTTTTACCTCTTCACAAGGACAGCCAAGATTTTACCTGCCTACGTCATCGTAATCAAAAATATTCTTCTACGGCTAAGTAGGATCTATAGATTTTTTGACGAAAACAGCTCTGTTTTTAGGTAGCATTTTGTTTATCGTCATTATAGTATCTAGGTACCTATTAGTTAACCTATTTACCTATTACCTATTTGGGTAGGTACAATAATTGAGTCGAGTCGAGTCGAGAAAGTCATAAATTGTGACTGAATCTTAATTATACCTACCTACAAATGACATATACTATTACACTTTTACTTTACATAAAGGATTGTTGACTCAATTTCCGGAAGACAATGGTTTTGTTTTAAATCAAATTGTTTACACAAGTGTTTTATGATTCATGGATGAAATGCCATAGATGGCAGATATTTGTATCATAATATCAAAGACCACGTACCTAAATGAAGTTAATTACGAGCGATTGACCCTACCTACGGATAGTAGGTAAGCTTATCCTAGGTGCACAGAAGCATAGGAGCATAGGTTGCTTGGTGTAGAGGACTGTGGGGTGCAATAGTAGATTACCAGACTTACATAATCTTAGAAAGAACAGTATTCTTAGGTGCTGTTGAATTTCGTAAGGTCTTTGAAAAGAAACAGAGCCCATCTCCCTTTTTCATTTGCTTTGCTACGATAATGCCCTATTTATTGTGTTCATAAGATAATTTTTTTTCGTTGATTAGGTACGGTAGGATTCAAATTAGGTAAAATAAAAATAACTTAATTTCATTCTTAAAAACATAAATTTTACCCACATCCATTTTCATTATCATTAAGTAATTTGACTAAATAATCCTGTTTATTTTAATTAAGTAACTGTTACCTCAGATAAGCTATTTAGGTAGGTACGTACTTCAACTTATTAGCTTTTATTTATCAATTAGTGACGGACGACGCTCCAAATTTAATTAATTCTACTCTACGTCACACACATTTTTAGAAAAAGGGCGCAACTAATATAGATCATACTCTGCATCGTTATAGGTCCTATTGTACCTAATTGGTAGTTAACTTACGACAATATTCGTTATGAATTATGACCGTCAGCCTATCAGTCAAAGATTGCATGTTCGTTCTCATGGCACGCAACCCTAGCTTTTCAAAATCGTGCACATTATACAAAATAATTTTAAACTTGATAAAGCGTGACTGCAAATTGTTGAGAACTACGTATGAGCCGTTTAAACTCTGATAAGTATTATGTTGTTCATCAACTATACCAATTACTAATTTATCACTAGTCGTTGTTGATCGAAAGAGTACCTTTTGTATTTCCAGGTGCTGGCTGCGCATTAACTGGTCAGCAGACAGAAGTAATCATTACGCACTACTTCAGAGAAAAACTGACGATGGCGCAGAGAATTGTGCGAATGGCGCCATCAGTCGGCAACTGTCTTGTGCCCATACTAGTCGGTTACCTCTGCACGATACACACCAGCGATGTCGTCGTCATGATATATGGAGCCATCATTATGCAGAACTGCGTATTTTTAGCATCATACACGCGACCGATCTACATAGAACGAGTCATACGACACACTTACAACATGCTCAGAGATGCCGTTGAAGACGAAGATGAAGTCATATTTTCTAACAGTCGACCAGCTGATCGTCAAAACCCTTTACAAAATAACCCTCAAGTAGAACCTTCTCAAAACACAGCTCCAGAAGAAGATGGTACTGATGTAGTCGTTTTCAATTCTCGAAAAAACGCCAAAGAGATTCTTGATCCTTCCATACAGTACAGAGAAAATAGATCCTCTTCTAATGAGGCTCGGTTTTCATCAGATTTTAGCTCTATGTATGATGCCACTAACAGCCGTTTTTCATCAGATTTTGGAACTCTAGACATTAGCAGTTACACTCGAGTGCCCGGCTACCAAGAACTGGAAAGCATTGATAGACAGAACCCTCAGCCTTTGTACAGGGAAACAACGGTCAATGCACCACAGAACAGTGTGGTCTTTGCAGCCGACATGACCCCTGGAACTGCTAGAAGGACAGCCTCCTTGAAGAAGAACTTCATCACAATCACGAACATGCTATTGGATATTAATTTCTACTTGTATGCGTTGCTACACCTCTGTACGACCTTCTCAATTCTAGTCCTAGGTGTGGCCTTCCCGCCTTTGATTTGGGAACAAAATCCCACAATGAATATTTGGTCGGTGAGTGAATAATTTTTATATGATCTCGAAGTTATTTTCTTTACGTTAGTTCAAGTGAAGGTCTCAATACTCCAAATTAGTGTGGTATTAAGGATTGGAGAGGTCTCTCTTTAATGGTCTGGTGATAGCCGCATTTTGTATGGCCTGCCAAATATTTTGCTTTGGATTGAAAGTCGACGATCTCTTGGTCCCCAATGTCCTTTTGCAATCTTTTTAAATTCTAAATTTTCTTTATTTGCATCTATATCTTTGTTAACCCCCACAGGTGGCAACATTGGTAGCAGTAGCTCACGTCTCCGCACTCTGCTTCATTATGCTGTGCGTAATATTGCCGAAGTCCATCAACGAAAAGGCAAGACTGTGTACTGCCTTCTGCGTAGCGGGAGCTATGGGCTTTTATGGTAAGCATGTTCTCTCGTTTCCAATAATTTTACCAGTTCGCACTAAGTACCTAGACTAAAGAAAATAATGCTGAATGGAGTGTCTGAAAAATAACATGACTAGACAGAGAGAGTGGTCAAGGATATAACAGGTAGTAGGGAGGCCGGGAGGGATGAAACAAGAAAACAACCCGAACAAAAAGATAGAAGGATGTATAGAAGGGTGTATAGTAGGATCGATGTTTGAGCGCTAAAGCCTCGCTTGAATTAGCGCAAGTATGAACGTGTAGCCGGGAAATTAACTACCCCTGCTATTCTTTGTTTCAGTCCAGTCTCCTAAGCTTTCAAGTGGACTAAAAACTAATATGGAATCTTAAATTTAGGTGTAGGTAGTGCTACCCTCAATTTCATTACCTTCTCTTCCTTATAATAGAGTATAATAGTCTGGCACTTCCATAAAATCTTTAATTTATTTCAGGTATCGCCCTCTCTGGCAACAAGAGCCTTCTGGTCGTGTGGTGTATGCTGGCCAGTTTCGCTACCGCTGCATCCAGCATTCTCCAACAACCTTTATACAACAGCACGTTGAACGACTTCGACACCACGGCAACCATGACAGCTTCAAACACCATCGTCGCCATTTTTATCATGATATGGTGTTTAATGTACAATTATGACTATAAAACATGCTTTTTGACTGCCAGTGTGTTGCAAACTGTAACCGCTTGCATGTTTTTCGCTTTGTCTTTTAGAAGAAGGAGGTAATTTTTAATTAGATTAGGAATTAATCACATTAGGTAGGTACCTGCAGTACCTGATATAACTCGGGCTGTTTCTGAACAAGCGAAATGTAAGAAGGCATCGAACGATTCGATGGAGAGGTGGTCTAAGATCAAAGGTATAGTCATCGGAAGGTATAGTCAAGGCTTTTATAAATACGTACTTCCAAATGTAGAATATTTAACGGGTTGAGTAAGTTTCGACTAGGTAATCTAGGTTTATGTACTTTAATATATTGTTAAATCCTTTTTTATTTAATAACTTAATGTAAATAGGTAAAATAACAAATAATTACACAAGTCAACAAAAAAAAAACTTTTTTTGTGCCTGTTATTTAAGGACATCTTCTGTCTGCTTCGGTCTGCTTGTTTACATCGAAAAATAACCAAAAACTCAATTTATAAAAAATAAAGTTTGTTTTTGTACTTTATACGATGATTTATATAATAATCTTACGATTTTTGCCAAAAATGCTTAGAGACTACCTACCTTAATAAGGAAGAGAGAGCTTACTTACTTACAAAAGCAAACTTTATGACATAAATACATAATTTCTTTTAGTAATTAGGTATAGGTAAGATATCAAAATCGGGTACTCAAAACTCAGGCATCAAATTCGTGTTGACTTGTGTTATATCTTGTGGTCACGTCATAATATAAATTAATGAAAACTCAAAACATTTTTTATGTAAGTAGTTTATTTTTAAGAGATCACATCTGTAGCAGTCGGTATAAAATAAAATATGTATCACACAAGTAGAAACGCATTGGGAAGTTTAATAAAGTCTACTTCAATAAAATTAAATATTTATTATTTAAGAAAACGAACTTTATTACGTATGCACAAAGGTTGAATTTCCTTTGCTACTTTAATAAAATATGGCCATAAATTTTAAATGCATAATAATTTGCGATTAGGAACTCATTAACGATCAAAAGTGAATTGCAGAAATTAGTATTTTTTGTGTAAATGCGTTAAATCTGTACTATAGTTGGATTTCTCTAAAAAAACATAATTAGCTTAATTATTTTTATTTAACACAGAACGTAGTCTAAAATAATCAGTAAGAAAATCGAACAAACTACTTAACTTTCTCCACTAAATTCTCCATTCTCCACAATAATATTGTGAAGGATTTAACCATTTTTTTACTGGAGTAACATGTTTTAATATTTTTGTGAATTTTTGACATGTTTTAGCACATGTAAGCTTATTAAATTTTTAAACATGTTTTAGTTAAAACCACGAAGCAAATACTAAGAGGAGATGGCATAAGCATCGGCGCACTGATACCAACCATACTACATTGGCGCACAACACGCCCCCAGGTAGTGGGTGTGGCTTATCAATCGAAGTGCAGTCGTTCTACGAGTACTACTAGCGTCACTAACCAAAGTTCTCATAAACATTTATCGTTTTCTTAAGTTAAAGAAAGAAAAACATGAAGTGTTGTGTATTAGACTGTAAGAATTTCACGGATAGACGTCCTGATACAAAGAATGTCGTCTCATTTCATAGGTAAGTATTTTTAAACGTAATTTATGAATAGACTTCTAGAACATTTCTCGAATTTTTTCACTAGTTTCCTGTTGATTTTAGTTTTTCCACCCGACAAAAGATGGCCTTAATATATGAAGACAAATAGCTGAAAAATACATAAATATGATTTAAACCTTTACCTATTAACGTATTAAAATAGATTTTGTAATAATATAAACCTTTTTTGATTAAGAAAAATATCGTAATTATGGTTTTAATTTGTATTTAAAAACATGAAAAACTTGTAAAAGTGACATCTATCGCTAATGCGTGTAAAAATAAATGATTTCATTCATTTTGTTGTCGTTGTTACCGTTTAATTTGACTTGTATGTACCATGTTGCAGGTACATTTATTTGTAAATATCACTATTTTACTATAATTTTGCCGTAGGCTTGCACAATTCTTATTACGGCCTGGAGTTCGTACCCTATGCTAGACACACTAGTGACACTAGCGGCAAATAGCAAAAACATTATGCAGTTTTCACATTTGTTATACGAGATAGTTTAGCTAAATACCGCTAGGTGCGTGGATGTTGGTGGGTGGAGTTAGCGGAGTGTAACGTCCCCCTCACCCCGCAAACTGTCACGCATTTTATCGTTGCAAAATTCCCTTATGCCATCTCCTCTTTATATTTGCTTCATGGTTAAAACCCAGTTTTCTCGCGATTTTACACTGTTTTTTGTGAAAAAAAAAAGTTTTAATTGCCGACACTCCCCTCTCCTCTCGGTGAGATTGAGTATCGGCTTTACCCCATCTCCAGTACACACCTCACGTACTTATGAAATTGAAACAGACTTTACTAATACAATGCACGGAATATATATAAATGATTTTGGACTTTGTGAATCAGAAAATAAAGAGTATTATGCAACGGCTACCTTCGCGTTACTTACAAATTAAGAAAGATTAATTACTTAACTTTTTACTACTCGTAAGAATACACATTATATTCTCTATCTACCAATTTCTACAGAATATCACTGGAAAACAATATAATTTATTAACTTTTCTATACTTATTACGATACAGTTGAATCATCTATCAATGCTGTGACAGGAATGTACGTACTGGTCATTTGTTACTCGATTATGAACTCTATTGAAAAACAACATGGTATATATTTTATAGACCAAAAAATTAGAACTAATTACCAAACGACGGTGAATAAAAGGACTATAATATATAATATACTATATACACTAACTAAATATCGTATTTTTTTTAAATAAATTGATTTTCTGTACAAATTTTGAATTTGAATTGAAAAGTGTTATGAAGTAATGTTTACAAATATAAAATAAACATTTTTATGTTCTTTTTTTTATTTGTAAGTAATATTTTATAAATAAATACCTATTGTAAATATTTGTTCCGAATGCCATGTCAATTTTACAGTTGATGTATCCTCTTTTTTTAAGCTAGAAAACTATTATTGTTGCGATAACGTATAGAACTGGGGTAAAAGGGTCCAAGCAGTAATATACTATTTGGACCCTTTTGCCCCCGTTCTATGGGCAAAAGGGTCCATCCACGGCTAAATACAACGCAAGTATAATTGACATAACATTCAGAACGTCATTAATTTAAAAGCGACATTTGCCTCTAAATTATAGTTTTACAGATATTTCTGTCCTAGCTGCTCAGCTAATTCGCGTTTTCTTTATATATTTTTTTACGACCGAACAAGTTACATTGCACTACTTTAAATACGTATCATATTATCCTCCTAACAGAATTTCGTTGATGGCGGTCAATCTCAACGGAGACTAGCCAACTGTGCGTAGATACTATAGAGCACAAGTTTGCTCAATCACAGGTCACTTTCACAGTCTTATGGAATGCCATAAGGCTATGAAACGAAACACGAGAAAGTTCAGGCGACATACGTATACTGATGATCTAACATTAGGTAGTTCAGTAAATAAATATGATATGTTTTTAAAAAGTAAAACATTTTAAAGACTATACTATTTTTATGGTAATATATCATTCGAATAAATAAGACTCTGATTATAAAAAATAATGTCATTATGATTTTTGTTACAACTAAATTTTTAAAAGAATGAAATTTTCACATAAGTAATAGGAATGTATTCTATGATTTTTATTAACATTAAAAATTAAAAGCAAATGTAATTAATTAGTTACTACTAATAATTTTTAGTTTTGCACTTTTTTTAAAACGTTACTTGACTTTGAAACGTAAAAATTAAAATTATTCCAAAATTTTGTTTTTTTTTAGAACATTTTTGTCTGGCGGATCCGAACAAAAATAATTTAGCTTAATAAATCCATCATTTCATTATCATTTACTTTTTGAACACTATCATTTGCTACCTGACTGTTATTGCGAGTAGGTAGAAGAGATTCGAATGCAGACCAATCCTGTTTCACTGTACTTTGGCTCTGATTATTCGCCCACTTATTATTGAAATTCCCTGTAGATTGGGTGCCCCAGTTGTATTGTTGTCCCTGACTTTCAAATTGATAAACACAGGTGGCATTAGGAACCATACCGGGGGCAAGACTATAGTTTGACAGAGAATTAGCTGGAGATAGTATCGAGGTTTGGTTTGATACGTATGAAGCAGTACTAGATGGAGATTTAGATAACTGGTTGAGGTTTGATTCTAGAAGGCAACTGGTTAAATCTACTGATTTGTAAGTAGTGTTAGACTGCCGAGGCGTGGCTTGTATGGTTAAGATTGATGTTGGTTTACGAGCGGTTTTTCTCATTATTTCATTTTGTTGCGCTATCCTGGAATACAAAACAGGTGGATTAGAATGATCATTATTATTATCATCAAACAGCTCAAGACTATACAAAAAATACAAGTAGCTTATGCAGGATATTCTTTTAAGGGTTGCGAAAATTTGACTGGACTATAGCGGCGGAGGCTCCATACAAGTCAATTCCTACCGGCTTCCCATTGAAATATTTCAGAGTCTATGTGCCATTGGTTTTTCTGCGGGTTGGCTCCGGCTTACCTCTTGGAAAAATTCACCCTCCGCCACTACCGGACCGTGGTCCTGAACAATATCTTTTACTTATTTCAATCCTATATTCATGTTGGAAATTTACCTTTTCATACAATTCGGCAACTTAGAACGGTTTGTATGGGAAGGTAAATTTGCAACTTAAAAATAAGATTGAAATAAGTAAAAATTATTGTATAAAATCATCTCTGTGACCATCAGCCATTCTTCAAAATTTTCGCACCCATTAAAAAAAATCTGGATTTAATTGTGTCTGGTCCCTTTTACTCCAGAAATCGGGTTTGGCCCTTTTCCCCCTATAAATGTCCTTCATTTCCCTTTGCTCATTATTAGTCATTAGTTATTTACCGACTCGTATTTTTAACCAACTTCTTAAAGGAGTAGTAAATTAAGTTTTACTTAAACAGTGTATAACAGACAGCCGATCGACCATAAATTCAATGTATTTTAATGGCGTCTGCAAATTTACAGTTCAATAAATAATTATAGTAGTATAGAGTACCTATAATAGTTTACAGATTTGTCTTACCTCTGTTTTTCTTCAATAGTAAGTTTTCCTCCATTATCATTGGTATTGGGGAGCGTGGGCTCATCATCCTCCGGTTTCTGAGCCTCACTAATTGCGTAGAGATCAATGCCCAGTCCCGTAAACATTTTGTCCACGTCCGACGGCGGAGCTGGCGCCAACACTAAGGTCTCAGTCGATGGAGAGAGTACGTGCTCCATTACTCTAAAAAAGAAAAATGTGTAAATTTAAATGTGTTATAATTACCTATAAAAATAATATTCAAAAATTTAAAAAACGCAACACAATTTTTTTAGCTAAAAACTCTCGATTAAATCAGATTTCAAATTTAAAAAACTAAATACAAATCAGTCCATTCGTTTAGGAGCTACGATACCAGACACACAGACAGTCAAACTAATAACACACCTCTATTTGTGTTTGGGGTTAAAAACAACAAGATTTTGAATGTGGGAATAAACAATAGGCTATCGGACAATAATCTAAAAATAATCCGAAACTTTGTTAGAAAAAATGTTTATAAAATAAAACGATTACTCATTAAATATTTATGGGAAATATCAATGATTTATATTTTTAAATCAATTAATAAAATACAATAATTATAATATTTTTATTCTGTTCTACACTTCAAGCCTAACACCAATCATAGCGTGACGTCATTAGTGTCAAAACAAGTGAAGTTAGTAACAAACAAGTTGTCTTGTGCGAGGTAAATAAAGTGTTTTGTATCTGACTAAAGTGTTGGATTGAGAGAAAATAGTCATAAAAAATTACTAATTTAATTTTTCATATCATTTGGCAGCTAAAACACAAACATAAAGAACTTGTAATTAACATAACCTATAAAATCACTACGTTGTACTAAGTTTTACGCACTGCATATTTATATTCTCATTATTCACTGATGACTGAACTATTTTTCGTTCTAATAAACACTTCATAAAAACAGAAAATATCACCTTGCCGCCTTGCGTTGCGGTTTGAATTCGGCTTCACACTTGTTTTGACACAGATGACGTCACGCATCGCGTTGTGACATTTGAAGCGATTGCGCGGCATTTTTGAAAAAATAACTTTTGGACATGATTTTATGTATGGCTTTATTTGATTATAACAATATTTTTCATGGCAATATGGATAATTAAGTAATTTAAAATGCTTTCTAAAAAATTGACCGATCCCCTATTATTGGAGCAAGAATGATTAGATAATGAAGTTCATCTAGGCTATCACGACTTTCTAATTAATCTACATATAAAACAATACCGTGACTGACTGACAGACAACGCACAGCCTAAACCGGTGGACCTAAAGACTTGAAATTTTGAGACAATATTTTTTAAGTACCCTAGGGGTGCATTAAGGATTTTTTGAAACTTCACCCCTAAATTAATAAATGGTTTTTCTTTCTTTCTTTCTTTCAAAGTGGGTAAAAAAGGGATAAAAGTTTGTATGAAAGTCCGTCGTTTCTGAAGTTAAATGTACGAAACTTGGTATTCAGCTTTCGGTTGATGAATGAAAGACAAGCATTGTTTTTTTTCAAATCTACCCTTGAGTGGGTAAAAAAGGGGGTAAAAGTTTGTATAGACGATTCTATATTAGTAAGAGACATCAAAGTGGCATAATTAATAAACGGATATCTCGATATTCAATCACTATGGGAAGAGAATATAGGAGGTAAAAGTTTGAATTAAATTATGCCATTTAAAGTTTCAATCATGAAAATTAGTAGGTAGGTATACTCGAGAACAGCTGGACCGATTTTCATGGTTTTTGATTTGTTGGATTTGTTTCTGCCTAGAATAGAAGAAAATCAATATGTAATTATACCTCTGGGTATGGGTAAGGTAGAGTAGGGTAGGGTAGGAATAGAGGGGTAGGGTAGGGGTAGAGTAGGGTAGGGGTAGCGTAGGGTAGGTGTAGAGTAGGGGTTGGGTAGGGTAGGGGTAGAGTAGGGGTATAGAAGGGTAGGGTAGAGTAGCGTAGGGTAGTGTAGGGTAGGATAGAAAAAGCGTAGAGGTAGAATTATCACGCGTACAAAGTCCCCGCGCGACTTTGTCTCTCTCTTATTATTAACTACTAGCTGCCCCGCGCGCAGCTAGTACTTAATATAAGAGAGAGGTAGGTAAAAAACCAAACTCACTTTGATTCATTATTAATAGAATTGAGCTGCTCCAATTTGGCTCTATGTTCCGCTTCTACCTTGGATATCATCTGCTTAACCAACGAAATAAGCGCATTGAACTGGCTCAGAGTCAAACCATTCTCCACGCACAGTGGAATAAGGAACGGAAGCACCTTCGTGGCCATCACCTCCTTCGTGATGCCGAGCTTCGAGTGGCCCAGTGCTAACTTGTATATTCCTGCAATGAAGATGACAAATATAAATAAATACAAAATTCTTTATTTGTAGAACATACTTAGATAGGTATAAAGATGTTATATATACACGTCAAACTCGCACCCCTCTTTTTGCGTGGGGGGTTAAAAATTAATCAAAATAGATCAATAGAATAAAAAAAAGTTCGTACTACCTTCGTTCGTAAAACTTTTTGTGTACATTTGAACTCGAAAACAATTGCCAATATTAGCATGTGTGATGCTAGCAGTAATAGTAGCCTAAAACGTTGATATACATAATTATATAAAAACTAGCTGCCCGGCGCCGGCGCAACTTCGTAGCTACGCGTTATCCTACCCTTCTCTACCCTTACTCTATAGTATAATACCATTGTTTTAAATATTTATTCTGCTATTCGAGGCGAAGACAAATCCAACAAATCAAAAATCATGAAAATCGGTCCAGCAGTTCTCGAGTTATAAATAATCCGACTTTGTTTTATGTATATAGGTATAAGCAATGGGATCACGCGACCTTGTTACTGTTATGCTATGCGCTTTCTAAACACGGGTAACAAGGTAAGTTTTTTATATATTTATACTGCTACGACTCTTTGTTATTACTTTAACAGATTACAAAAAGAATTACTGGCACGGATATAGCAGTAGGAATATTGTAAGCTATACAGGGTTATTTGTAAATCACCAGCAAAAAAAACACCTATTCCATACATTTATGATAACATGATACAACAAAATGTATGGAACAGCTGATTTTTTTTGCGATTTCAGGGTTGTTAGTCCCATAGTAAAAGTTGTTCATAATGATAAGTTTAATGACCCCTTTTAAGGATGCTGGTGATTTATAAATAACCCTGTATAAACCAGCGGAATCAGCTGAGACCATCAAAAGGCGCAAATATAGTAGCCCTAGATAACGGCTATTTGAGCCTTTCAGGGGTCGAAACGCTGGGGTCATGGGGCCCGGGAACCCAAAAATTTTTAAAGATCTATCTGAATATTCATAGTCTGGCCGAAGCTACTCAGGATCAAAACGCTGGCCTATACCTAGCTCAATTCAACGTGCCATTCAACGTGGCAATGCAGACTGCGTTTTGGAGACATTGCCCACTGGAAGCAGTCTTTTAGATTAAGTTTTTCTTTTTAATTTATTTTTAGTTACATGGTTTTAAAATGAAATGTAAACTCAAATACATACCTAAAATTCCCATCAACACAGCTGGTTCCCTCGACGGTATCTGCGGCAGGAACGGTATAATTTCGTCCAACACCAACCATTTGTCTAAATGCTCCAACAGTTTGCCTATACACAGCAAACAATTGACTCTCACTGATATATAATTCGTACCGATACATAACTTCTTGATTCGAGGGAGTAAAGCATTCTTCATCGCCGGATAATCTATCAAGGATGCAAAAGTCGGCAGTACCGATAAACATAATTCTTGGATTTGCTGAGCATCGGACTCTAAAGCTCGGTACAACATTGGCAAAATATCCGACTTAATTTCCTCGCTAGGCGTCAGTTTTAATAGTAACTCCATTTTCTGCATAAATATTAACAAGATTTGTATGGGATCCTGTATCATCATAACTGGTTTTAAGACCGGGAGAACATATTTGACAAATTCCTTTTTAGAACAGTTATCGGCTATCAGTAACACGTTTGGTAGAACGAAGGGAACCATGGGAGGGTTCACAAATTCCTTTATAAGACACGGCAAAATCCTGTAAATGCCGACCCTATGCGGCATTTTCTGGATGATTTGAGGTAAACCTTTATAAAACTGCGATTTTTGGAGATTGTCCCATTGGAATAACGAGTCTAAGTAGTTTAGGGTTTTTACTCCGACGTCTTCGAAGTATTGTATCTGCAAAATAAAATATCGTGATTGAAAATCTTGTTACGTAAAAACGAAAGGTTTAAAACTATATACCCAGCAACAATTTACCTTCAAAAACTGATGAGGATCCGGTCGTAATTCCGGTATCGCATTCAACAAGAGCTTGACGTAATCCCGCAAGCCATCCGGCACGCACGACAGCCTTGACGGACTCAAGGACCTGATTTCATTCATAAATTTCTTGAACTTTGTGTAATCTGCCCCCACGTTTCCCAAAGTCTGATGTCCTGTACTATGCAACACGTATATTACCATTCCTAACGAATACAAGTCACTTGCAGGGGAAGTGGAAGCCGTTAACACGTGTTCTGGAGATAAATAGTCAAGGTAAGGCTGAGTCAATGGATGCATAGCGGGGCAGTATTCCTGAAACGGCCAATATGGAGCTGATCCTGGCGGACTTTGGTTTGCAATGCAGAAGTCAAAACCAAATATCTTCCAGGCGCCTTGCTGATTCACTATGATGGAGTCTGGACAAATATTATGATGTAGAAGTTTAACATCGTTGTGAAGGAATGAGAGACCTTCCGCAATTTGCATCAGACCATACTTTATTTCGAGCTCATACAGCTTGTAGTTAGTTAAACGAGTTGGCGTGGGGTGTGGCATGTTCTCCATGCTCCCTAAAACGTTGGCTAAGCTAGCGAATACTGGTTCTGTGGCAAAAGCAAGGCTGTCCCTGCTTTCTTCGAGACCGTGTTGTACGGTCAAGATCTGTGGATGCCGCAACTTCGTCAACTGCCCAATGCCGCGTCTTAGGGTCGCCAACATTATATCTCTGTCAGATTTCCCCCATCTATCTAAATATTTTTTTTCGAAGACAAAGATTGCAACATCTTGTTTTGTTGACTTTTTGTAGCCTCTGTAGATTTTCCATAGCAGACCTTTGAATAAAAAGTAATTTGTGATCAATGACAACGACAATCCAACTTTCATCTTACTAACTGACGGCAGCAATTTGGTCCGCACTGCATTAATTTAAGGAAAGATGTAGCCTATATTTTAATCTGGGACATAAACTTCATAATTATAATTATGCACAGTTTGATCAATTTACAATACACCACTTTAGTTGTGACTGAAAGATACATTTTTAAATTTACAATAATTGTAATAGATATTGTTGTATTCAGTTAAACAAAGTAAACACATCTTTTGTGTGGTGATAAAACATGATATCATTTATCTATCTGTTTATGATATGTCAAGGAATTGATTATGCCATCTTGGTCCTTTTTGTAGGAAAAAAGGACCAAGATCAAATTAATATGGCTGTCAAATCAAAAATTATCCACTATAATTTAAAGTTTAATGAGTATAAGACTAGTTAATGGAAAAATTTAATATAAAAAAAAAATGCCATCGATTCGTAAAGAAGAAGAAGCATCACTTATTAAACAATGAATTTGAAATTTAAGTTCTAGTAGTATAAAAATAAGCTGTAAGATAAAACTTACGATCAAAATCTAAATTTAAAACAAAAACGGAAATGGTTTTATAATATAAAATATTTATTATAAATCTGGTTACAGATATGCTATCAGTGATTGAAAGTCCAATAAATTTAACCAAACAATATGAATAATTTTATTATTGGACATTTTTATGATCAACCAATTTTACAAATCATTTGTAAGATTCAACCTAAAAGTTTTAATTAGTAATTTTTATTAGATTTATGTAAAGAGTAGCTATGGGACCCATCCCTGTGAGTAATTGGACATGCACTTGACCAGTTTTTTAATTATGGACAAAATAAAATATAATATTTTTGTAGAAAGTCAGTACCTACATACATTTTTACTTTTGAACCTGCATCTTGATAACCTTACGATATGATGTCTTCCTGACGCTGTGGCTAAAACTGCAACTGCAAGCTTTTAGCCACAGCAACTGTTTATACTGAATGTGTACAGGCTTATCTAACTTTGAGAGTAAAGGTGTAGTTTTTCTACCCATTGGTCGCTCTCTGCTGGCTTGCATACCAATCTTGTTAATAAAGGTTCGAGCACACTTTGGGCATGTTAGAACCGTACCCACATAATTATAAATATAGGCGCTGATGATGTAGTTGGGCTTTAAGCTTGTCTCTCCTCTAGTCGAGCCAATAGGATATCACCATTTAACAAAAAAACCTACCCACTTTTTTGCCCAATAAAATCCTGTACTCTACTCTCCCAGTGGCCTCTACATTGGTTTAATATTTGTAAGAGCTTAACAGGAATTGAATTGGGAAAATTAATTATTTGGTAGTACTAGGCACTATTAATCATTCTTCGAAGCTGGTAGGTAACAATTGTAAAAAGAGCCTTCCCCACTACTACTCCGTCTTCTTTTTTTCTGTTTCATTTTGTTTTTTTTTATGTAATTTGTTTAATATGTCGTTCTTGATAATTTTTAAATAATAATTATACACATTATTTATTATTGGAGAACATAATGAATATTCTATAGGAATATTAACTACATATAGAAACATTCAAGTAATGACATCAATATTTACTATGAGTCTTTGGCCTGTGTATCAGTAAATAATACAATATTTTATACTAGTTCCAAGAACTGCTGAAATCTAAATATTTTATTTTTATTTAATTTGACTGGTACCATACTCACATTTCTTATTAAGCGTTTGAGATAAGAATAAAACCTGTGATTATACCATATTGTTATCAAAGAAATCAAAGACAGATATATTTCATTCAAAAACAAAATGTACACCGACTAACCGCCTATAGCGTTGCACTTAGTAATCAGAAAAGGGAACAAATAAGGTGCACAATAGACAGTACCTGAGTCTGAATGCAAATTATAGGTATATACCGTATAGCGTTGATTTTTACCTGGTCCAGCGGTCGCGATAAACTGTGTTGCCTCAAACTCTCTTGTAACAGGATTCCCAGGCAAAACGCCCGATAACTGCGAAACTGTATTACTGACTGATGAATAGAACTTGTTAAACACCTCCATATTTGAGTTACACTTTTAACTTTTAATGTATTGTAAAAATAAAAACCATTACGGAGCCAGACAAAAATGGACGGACATAGTGTCACATTGACATTTAATACTTAGTTCAGAAATGCAGAACACTTTCATTGTTCAAATGTCCACCTCCACGTGTGTACAAGGAAGGCATCCAGAAATATCATTGGGCAGAATCATAATTCATAAACCTTAGAGTATATATATAGTAGAGTAATAACGTCAACAACATTGCCTTGTGCCGAACGAAAGCAGGTAGCATACAGATGCGTCTATAATTTATGGTTCACTAGTGACTTACCGTATACAAATTTATTTATCGATATAAGTTATCGTCGTAAAAGTCGTCTGTAAAAGTATCGATAAAAAAAGAAAAATTAAGATTTAAAATATGTTTATTAAAAATTAGAGTTACTTATAGTACACACAAAAAAAAACAGCTTACATATAATATACTATTATAATAGTGGTTTATATAACTGTTGCATGAGGGAGAGAAAATGAAAACACGAGTGTGTGTTTAAATTGTATCACACGAATGTTTTAATACTTAGTTAGATATGTGCAGTTTCATACACTTACTCTCATACATTTTTAAGTAGGAATAACAAATGCTAATTAAGCATTAACATCGATTACAAAAATAATTTATTTTAAATCACACTACAATACCCTTAACTACACTACCCTACCCTACGTACGCTATATCACAATATTCACACTACACTATATTACAATTCACTAACTACTGTTATTATTATTCTGCTGTTCGGGACGGAGACAAATCAAAGATCATCAAAATCGGTCCAGCCGTTCTTGAGTTAATAATGGTGTTACTAACCCGACTTTGTTTTATTTATTTTTATATTCATATAACTAAACAATAATTAATATATTGTACATACTTATTAAACTACTTTATAATAAATAAAGAAATATTTAAGAATAAATTATATATCTACTATTTACAATAAACCTAATAAATAAACATAAAAATTAAATAATAATAATTCATTTAGATTTAAAAATTGCTCCATGAAAAGTAGTGAATGATTATCAAATAAATAAAATAATCTTTCACTGTTAAATCATCATCATAATTTAATAAATAGGTGAAATAAAATTATCGATACATCTATCGATACATTTATCGATACTGTCAATGCCTCAGGTTCGTGAAGTATATTCGTCGCTGGCCCCGTGTGCCGGCCCCTCGCTGCATGCCCACCCCTTACGCCTTCTTCTCCCCCGCTATTTGGATTAAAAATAATCAAAATAATTAGAAAAAGTTACTCACCGGTGGAATGTTATATTATCTTTTGTTTTGGTATGTTTTCTTGAATCATTTTTGCAATCTTTCACACTGCAGTTAACCATTTTATTGCTTTAATTTGAGTTTTTCGCTCCTGAATGGTACTTCTACCGCAGTCAATCGAGGTATGATCGCGGAGTTCGTATCGCGGCCGCGTTGTTCATACCCGTGCTCACGGTTCATACTCGTGTAGGCTTGCTCTATTCTATAAATACTCTAAGTCATAAACCGTATATTTTTGGGCAAAATTATGAGTACAATATAATAGAAATTAATGAGAACGCCTGTGAAGTTGTGAATGTGAACGCCAAGAACTACCAAGACCGAGTTCAGAAGACAGAATTCTGAACGAATTAATTCTGAGCATTTAGAAATATTGCTTTCCATTACATACTTTTTGAAATTTGAAACCTACTAGCATTTAATTCCCAGATCAAACCTTTAAAACATCTAAACCAAACGCTTGTATTTATATGGAGCACACCCAAATAATTAAAAATTCTAATAACATAGATTAACAAACAATGAAATGGTATATAATATTACGAATATTTTACTTACTTTGTTAACACCCTAAATGTCAAAATTTTATCAATCTCTCTGTTTCTTTCTTTCTTATGTAATAGTCATCTCTCTCTCTCTCTCTCTTTTAAAGTTTGAATGAATCACAATCATTGCATCAATGACATGACAGCGTTGACAGCTTTGTGGACAGCTTGTGGATTGATGATTTCTTCCTTTACTCTATGTTTACTTCAACCTTGACATTGGCAGAATCATCGTGTAATTGCGATGGAGCCAGTTTATTAAAATTGGAATTGGAATTGGATTTGTTTTGTTGTAAAATTACATGAAATAAAAATTTAAAAATACCTCGGCTCTCATGAAGCAAAAAATTACCGATACAAAATGTGGCCAGACAGTTCCATAGTCGTCTTATCAATTATCATAACAATCGCGCCAACGATTTTATCAGAAAGTGACCCATATTCGAAAGAACCCTACCGACCTCTAGGTCCACTGGTGCTATGCAGCTTTTTACCCCTGGAATTCCTCGACTGCGACGAGCCAATCGATCACAAAGGAAACGAAAGTGCTAGAAAGGCTACTGGGCACGGCTGTGTAAAGTTTGGAGGCGTTAGATACGACGCAGTGGAGAAAACTAAAGTGCAGTGTAAAGCCTTGGACGGCATCGAGTGTTATCCACCCAGAAGTTTCTTGAGGGACGGTTTCCCATGTGTGCGTTACTCAGGACACTATTTTACGACTACCTTAATATATAGTATTTTATTAGGCTTCCTAGGCATGGACAGATTTTGTCTTGGTCAAACAGGGACAGCTGTAGGGAAATTATTAACTCTAGGAGGTTTAGGAATATGGTGGATAGTTGATGTTGTATTACTAATAACAAACAGCTTGCACCCAGAGGATGGAAGCAATTGGAATCCTTATGTTTAGAATGTAAGCAGGTTATTATAAAAATGTGAAATCAAAAGTTAAAATGACAGAATGGTATTAAAAAAGTATTTTTTAACAATGAGTTTCAAACTGTTACATTTTTTAAAGACTTTTTTAGTCATCTACATAAATGTGATCAAGGAAGTCAAAATGTTGATGTAGTAGACAACTTCAATAAGGCTAGCCAATAATAATGGGTATTGAAGAAATTAAATAAACAAGTTATATGTAGATCCTTCATAGTTTAATATTACTTGTCATTAAAAAGCTGGATATTGACTAGATGTGGTGGCACTCGGTGCTCCTCCCAAGTGGATGTGTTACCACTCAGTAAAACATTTTATCATGTCTTCAGTTACAGGAACTCAGTTTCACAGACATTGTTATGCGGTTATCCACCAACATTATAATTTTATTTAGATGGTAGTAAAGCATAGACAAGTAATTCAGCAACTTAATTGTAATATAATTATAGGATTGTTTTGTAAGTTTATTATTTGTGATACCAATCTATCATTAATGTAAGTTTGTAAATATGAATAAACTATCTTGTTAATCATGAATTTTATTTCATCCCATAATAAATTGTCAGGTGGACTGGAAACAGTAGGTACCGGCGTTAGGGGGCGGGGCAATGGGGCGACAGCCCAAGGCGCCAAATGTGCGTGGGCGCCGAGGTCTGGAGTCTCCTGTCCCACCTGCTCCATACCCTCAATACTGTGTTACGCCAGTAAAAAAGTAACACTACAAATGTGGGCGCTAAAATATTTAGGGTGTCAGTGGCCCTAACGCCGGTGACCGGTGGCTGACTGGAGTGTGTATTAAATTAAGAGAAATAACATGACTGAAGCTGAAACACATTTAGTGTAAATGGTCTCTTACAATACAATTTAACAATAATACCATCTTTAACGTCCAATAATGGTGCAATAGAATTTTATAGTGAGCGTTACCCCAGCCAGATGTTGTCGAAAATCGACATTTTAGTTCGACGGGGAATTAGAAATACAGCTTCTGTAAATGGTATGCACATTTTTAAATTTGGTATGACGATAGTTTTTTAATTATTCGGTAAAAATAGTTCCGGCTGGAGTAACGTTACCCCAGCCAGATGTTTTGTTTTCTAATGGGTATGTTGAAATAAATGTTATGTAGGTATATAATTAGGTAGCAATTTGGTATAAATGGTACAACTTAGTTTGTATTTGTATTTGCTATGGTTGCGAAGATATTTAGAATCCTGCTGGGGTAACGTTTGCACGATTGCTGGATCTCGGAACTGGCTGAACGGATGATTATAATTCTTGTACAGGACATCTGGCTAATTAGGTATAATTTGGTAAGCAAGAAAAGAAACCACAATAATGAACCGTTTTGAAGATATTTTCGTAAATAGAAATATGCTTTAATAGGTCCTAGCTCTTCCAATAAGCGCTCCAAAGACTAATTTAAAACGTAATTAATTAGGTAATTACTGCCTATAAATGGTACTGAAGTTTCATTAGAATCCTACACGTAAGTAAAAAGTTCTGATGAAAATTCAATTTGTTCCGGCGACGGCGCGCAGCTGAGATATTTGACGAAAGATTAACCGAGTTTCCTGTAGTAGTGGTAACTGAATCTTACATCTATAATTAGGTAGACAGTTCAATGATATACCTGTGAAGTTTCAGACCTGTATATTAATTAATTAAAGAGATAATTGAAAGAAATGATGTATGCGTGGTAACCCGACCAAATCTAGAATGTTATAAAAAAGCGGCCGCGCAATACATTACACCAACCTTCTAAAACTTA
The DNA here is from genome assembly GCA_936450705.2 of Protodeltote pygarga. Classification (NCBI taxonomy): domain Eukaryota; kingdom Metazoa; phylum Arthropoda; class Insecta; order Lepidoptera; family Noctuidae; genus Protodeltote; species Protodeltote pygarga. The sequence goes on along the minus strand of OW388257.2, from coordinate 1,261,449 downwards.
CAGGATAATACGTGAGAATAATATCGTATTTGGTACAGACGGGTACACAACTGGTAAAGTAAAACAGTTATAATAAACTATTACAGATAGATTATTCATTTAAAAATGTTACCTATGTAGGTATGTATGTAAATTAACTTAAAAAATTGATGTAATAATTAAAATTAATGGACTAAGATAATATTATTTCAGTTTTGTATATTTGTAAAATACCAGCATCCTTTGAAGGGGTCATTAAACTCATCATTATGAACAACGTTTACTATAAAACCAACCCTGAAATCGCAAAAAAAAATCAGCTGTTCCATACATTTATGTTCATATGACTCAACAAAATGTATGAAACAGCTGATTTTTTTTTTGCGATTGCACGATTGGTCCCATAGTAAAAGTTGTTCGTAATGATGAGTTTAATGGGTAATTTTTTAAGGATGCTGGTGTTTTACAAATAACCATCTATAAGTGTTGTTGTTAACCAACATTCGTAAAAGGGGGAGGGTTTCTTGTGCCACCAAAAATTGAAAAAATAAAAAGCACCGACTCCGAAACGAACGTATTGTTTTATTTATTTAAAGCATCGCAAAATATAATAACATCACATTGCAGTACCTAAGTACCTACTAACATATTATTATTAGGTACGTATACAGTAGGACAAAACCAATAGTGACTGGTCCACACTGGCTCTGGATCGAGACACGTGGAAGTCAGAGGGAGAGGTAGGTATAGAAGAAGATTATACTTACTTTAACCTAACGATGCCATCATCTGCCTAGTGCCTAGCTTTTTCCCAGCTGAATACTAGTGTTTTACCATTTATTTTATTTATTATTTAAATTATATTAAAATGTAGGTAAGTACCTAATATTGTACAAAATATATCATATGAAATTAATTAAAACCTAATTGATTAATATGAAGAATGCCATATTAGAAACTAATTTAAAGTTCATTTAAACATTTAGTATGGTAGGTATAATTTTTCAATCAAACTAATTTGATTCGTGACTGTACCAAATTTTAAGGACAATTATGCTAATAATTTTAGAAGGTTGGTATAATGTATTGCGCGGCCGCTTTTTTATAACATTCTAGATTTGGTCGGGTTACCACGCATATATCACTTCTTTTCAATTATCTCGTTAATTAATTAATATACAGGTCTGAAACTTCACAGGTATATCATTGAACTGTCTACCTAATTATAGATGTAAGATTCAGTTACCACTACTACAGGAAACTCGGTTAATCTTTCGTCAAATATCTCAGCTGCGCGCCGTCGCCGGAACAAATTGAATTTTCATCAGAACTTTTTACTTACGTGTAGGATTCTAATGAAACTTCAGTACCATTTATAGGCAGTAATTACCTAATTAATTACGTTTTAAATTAGTCTTTGGAGCGCTTATTGGAAGAGCTAGGACCTATTAAAGCATATTTCTATTTACGAAAATATCTTCAAAACGGTTCATTATTGTGGTTTCTTTTCTTGCTTACCAAATTATACCTAATTAGCCAGATGTCCTGTACAAGAATTATAATCATCCGTTCAGCCAGTTCCGAGATCCAGCAATCGTGCAAACGTTACCCCAGCAGGATTCTAAATATCTTCGCAACCATAGCAAATACAAATACAAACTAAGTTGTACCATTTATACCAAATTGCTACCTAATTATATACATAACATTTATTTCAACATACCCATTAGAAAACAAAACATCTGGCTGGGGTAACGTTACTCCAGCCGGAACTATTTTTACCGAATAATTAAAAAACTATCGTCATACCAAATTTAAAAATGTGCATACCATTTACAGAAGCTGTATTTCTAATTCCCCGTCGAACTAAAATGTCGATTTTCGACAACATCTGGCTGGGGTAACGCTCACAATTTTATATTTAATACGTACCACTGCTAACTCCCTTTTCTAATTATATCGTACTAAAGGTACTAATACTACAAATCCCTATTCCCAAAAATACGTGTATTAGGTACCTATATTATTTTAGGTATGTAGGTATAATAAGAAAAAATAATTTGCCCACACGCAACACACGATCGGGTTTTTGACCACGTTTTTTTTTTCATTGATCGCAATATAAAAATAAGCATATTTAGTGCTTCAGTGGGGTATAGATTTAAATAACTTTTCTTTAGAACTAAAAAATGAAACAATGAAAAGAAACTTATTAGTTTATTATAACTTAAGCGACCAGAGCTGATGCGGTGCTTGACTCATATTTCCAGTTTGGTGGGAGCACGCTCTTTGTCTTATAGTAGCGGGCTAGCCTGTGGATTCTAGACTCGACGAGAATCAGCCTGAATTTGCTGTCCTTGTCCTTCCTGTTGCGTTCCAAGTGCTTCCTCATGGCAACAGCCTTCTTGATCAAGTAGTAGAGGTCCTCAGGTAGGTCAGGGGCTAAACCCATAGCTTTCATGATACGCAGGATCTTTTTGCCTGTGACAAATCTGACTTGTGCGACTCCATGGGAATCCCTGAGCATAACACCTGGAATAGATCAAATAAATGTGGTTAATTTTTATTAATTAATATAGTACAGTCATTTTAGTCTGGAATACCAATTATTTAGGCATTGATTCACAGACAGACAGAGTCATCTTCTGCACTTCTTGCCACATATGCAATTAATTGCCACATATACAAATATTTACATAATCCACAGATTTTTAATTATGTATCAGTTATGATATTTGTTTCAGTGTTTGAGATTTTTAATTATGTATCAGTTATGATATTTGTTTCAGTGTTTGTGTTACCCAGGTTGTTCATCAACCCTACGATAAGAAGAAGAAGACTGCAAATTAAACCAAAAATACAGGATGAGAGGGGCTCATTGGGTAGTGTAGCTGGCATTGATTCAAATTCTGCTTGTAGTCACTTTTCTCTCTTTACAAAAGTTTTTAAACTGTGAGATTGCGTAAAACCATTATTATAAATTATTTTTTAGAAATAGTAAATGACATTCCTGTATACCTGATGTGTCCAAAACCTCATTATTACATAATTATTTTAAAATATAATAAATTATATTATGCTTTTTGTTATCTTATGACCAGTTTTCACTAAATTTTCTGTAATTACCTCAAGCGGCAAATTATTGTAAGTAATATACCTACTCACAATAATTCTATTGTTGCTTTATCTAGACTAGCTCTTGCCTAGAAGCGCAGAAGTGAGGCTTATACCAAGTTGGTAGAAACTTGAATGAATATTACCCTAATCTATGAGTAAACATGCACTAGTAATGTGCAGATTGCGGTGGAGTATCACCTTGATCTGTAACTGCAGCCCTTTGCCCAGCTATGGGACACTAGATAAATATGATTTGTTATGAATAAAAGGTTTAATTTGTACTACAATTCTTCTAAAACGAATTTGCATCAATGGCATACAAATTGTGGATTTGGTTCTTCTATGTCAATACAATGTGGTTTGTGTCACCAAATCTTGTGCACTGGTCTCAATCAATCTCTAAATCAATATTATTTTCGACAACTGCGCCAATAAGAACATTAAGAAAACTTGCGACTGAGCACTTACCGATTTGGGACGGGGTGAGACCTTTCTTGCCAAGTTTGAAAATCTGTTCCTTTACATCATCAGCCGTCAGTTTTAACCAGGTAGGCACACTGCGGCGGTATGGCAGCGCCGATTGGGAGATACCCTTACTGAAAACATAAAATTCACGCTACACTGTAAAACCATGTGGTGACCACTTTATCGGTAGGTTATGTTACAATCACAAAAACTTGGAAAAATGAAAATCGTAGGCTGAATAGTTAATATAATCTTTATCACTATAAATTACACATAAATTTACCCAGGTGCGTGCATACGACCCATGGTTGCGGCTTTTTATTAAAATCGCCGATCTGACAACGACAACAAGAGAATACGAAAAGATGGTTGCCGGAAAGTGACTTTTCATTCAAATGTCGTTCTTTTTGCTCTATGATCGGTCATTATTCACTAGTGATGTGCTTTGATAAATCGGTAAAATGTAAAGTCATTGGTATTTGGAATGCCTGTTCGTTTTAATGTTGGAAAGGTCAAAATCAGAATTTAGTGAATTTACAAATGTCAAACTCGAGTGACAGCTATCTAACCAACCAAATTGATGTGTGACAGTGTGATACAGTATTCTCCTAGTCCTTTCGAGGATTTTGTTTGAAAAATGCCGAACCCTTACGGTGTATCTGATGCAGAATTCAACGTAATCAAGCAGCAAGCCGAAAGGCGAGCTGGCTTTAGGAAGGAGTTCCTGAAACAGCAAACAAATCCGTGGAAACATGCCTCAGAAGCTGGATATGTCGTGAGTATATAATTACGTAATTTTATTATTGAAATTTCATCTATAAACAAAAGTTATTAATTGTTGATATTGGCTGAAACTTATTTCTCATCAATGATTGTTTGTAATTACAGTTCGACCCAGCTATACAGAAGTTCTTGTCCATGAAAGTTACCCAGCTGGAGCACTTTACTGCAAATACACGTACTAGCCTGTTCGGAATATGTGCTGTCATTTTGCCAATGTTTACCTATGGTTATGTTATCTGGAAACACAGGACTACGCGCGAAGCTCAAATCAGAAAAGGAGAACTTCGGTACAAAGATAGATCATTCAAATTAGCATAATGTAAACATGTTATATGTTGGGTATAAGGTAAAAGAATCGTGTAGAAATAAATTAAATCAATAACTATTGTCGCTTTTGTTTTTAACAAAAACCAGTATGATTTTTATAAGGAAAAACATTACTTACTAATTAAACAATTTTTTTTATATTTAAAAATGAACACTAATGATTTTTTTCTGTGATTGTACATTTACATAAAATAATATTGGCATGTTAGACCATTTCAAAATAGATGAAAAAAAAAATGACAGCATTTTCAATGTCATGTCACAATGTGATTGAATGAAAATATTTTCTTATATTAGAAAGATAATTATCATTATTTATCAAACATGGGTGCTGATAAGTATGGATTCTCTGATCTTGAATGCAAGATTATTTTGGATCAAATTGAGCGGCGTGCAAAATACAGGAAAGAATTTTTGAAGCTAAGAACTGATCCATGTAAACATTCTAAAGAAGCTGGTTTTGTGGTAAATATTATTGAAGACTAGGAGAAATTACATCAAGATAGTGATGGCCCGAGTGCCTAAAAGATCGTGCGAGCGATGCAACTGCACCGGTGGTCAGTTGGGCTCACATACTTAGTGCAGTCGCTTATTTAAAGATCTAAGAGAATGGCCTTCTCATAAAAAGTTGATCAGCTTAGCGCCTGCGCATTACGGCACGGTTAGAGTGCTCGCAATATTGAGAAAATGATCTGGGTTTTTCATTGCCATTGTAAAAACTGTTTTTATAAACTACAGAATCAAGTAACTTCAGAACGGCACAAGCTATGATCCTCCAATACTCATATACTTTCGCGTGTATTGGAAAGGTACAAGTCGTATAAAAAAGGTAAAAGGCGTATAAGTTAGCCATTTCGCCTTCTATGTCTGGGGTCGCAGGTTTGATTCCCGCACGGCAATTATTTGTGTGATTGACAGATATGTGTTCTAGTCTGCGTGTTTGTAGTTTGTGAAATTATATTGTCTGGTATGATGTGAAAAAATGTTTGTGGGAGCTAGGTTTTAAAAAGCTCAGGCGCCCTATTCTTGCTAGTAAGGCGCAGGACACACTGAAGAGAAGTAGGACGAGGACAAGACGCTGACGCATGTTTCCCCATACATTTCCAATCGCGGTCGCGTCCGACTGTTTAGAAATGTATGGAGAGATGCGCGTCTGCGCCTCGTCCTCGCCTTACGTCTCTTCAGTGTGGCTTGCGCCTTTGACCAAGATACTTGAACGAACGTGTTACAACCTATTTATTTACTTTTTATTATTTATACAACCTATTGGCAATAGTTCCAATTCCCCGCTGATTCCACTATCACTAGACAAAACTGGCCAGACTTGAAAATCGAACTGGGAACTCTTTCCAAAAGTTAAGTGCCGGCTGTGCCTGCAAGCAGGCCGTCTAGTATTAAGCTTACTATAAGCTATTTTATACACCTTCCAGTTCGACAAAGCAATCCAGAACTTTCTGTCAATGAAGACGACGCAGTTGGATTACTTTCAGTTCAACTTCAATACGATTCGGTTTGCCCTGCTCACCGTCGTACTGCCGATGTCAACTCTCGGCTTCGTGATATGGACTCATCGCTCTAATCTGGAGTATGAGCGTCGATGTGGCCGGCTGAGGTATAAAGACAGGCCCTTTAAATTGGCATAAGTTTACACTTTTTCAGTCTTGCAAGTTATGTTTATAAAGGTTGGCAGGCCACTTAAGGAAGGCCGTAGAGAGAGAGAAGCAACGAGATTTTTTGGAGTTGTACAATGTACATTGATTTTAATCTCCTATTGCGTACAGACTAACTAGTCGCTAGTCGGCCACCCGCCATCTACAGTACAACAGCGCAAGGTAATATACCACAGTATAATAATCATACAGTATGGAAACTACGTACAAACACACAAAACGGCACACTTACATAAAAATGCGTAATATTGCGTAAAGACGAGACTCCTAAGCGAACGTCGCGGTACTCCGGTATTAACGACGTGTCGTTGCGCATGATTGTGTGAGTGAGCCGTTTTCGAGCGTTTGTACGTAGTCGTATGGTTAGTCGAGCACGCTCTCCTACACGCACGATTGCTCTGTCTAGTCTAGACGACAGGAATGAATGAATGAACTAACTGTGGCGCAATGGATAACATCCATTACTTTAGAGTATGCTGACGTTAGCGTCAGCTGAGTGAATTCTCGGGAAGGCACGCCACCCGTTTTTGTTATAAAATTATATACATTAGTTACGAGATGGAAATTGAATTCACGCAATGTACAAGCCCAAAAATTCTCATTACTTTTTAATTGTGAATTCAGCCCCTTAGGGTCACAGGGGTTGAAGGCGTTTTTCCAACCCACGGTGGAATGGAGTAGATACCTATATTTATTTTTATGTTATTAAGTTCTTTTTAAATATTTTCCCTACATAGTTTTCTGTTAATTAACTTTTCTTATCTAATGGGTATGAGTGTACGACACTGAATAAAAACGGAATTGTGATGGAAAACTATTGTTTCATTAATAATTGAAATGAAGATAGATAATTAGCTATCGGGATAATCAAGCAAATTTTGTTTCGAACTAAGTTTTTTTCTAATTCGGGACTTCAATATCCGTAACGTATCCGGGATTTGTTTAAAAAAAAATTATAGTACAATTCTTTAGAAAGGAATGTCTAAGTATATATTGTTCACACTGTTAGGCTTAAAAGACCTTTCGATCGAAGTTTAGGTAAATAAGCGCCTGATTGTCAGATTTATATAATAGTAAGATTAGTAAGTACACTATAACAGTTAAAAGCAAAACCATGTACTTTTACTTTAACAAATTAAATGTGCAAGTACAATACATGTTGGTATTCGTCAACCTAAGTCAATCAACTCAAGTCAAGTTATTACACTATTAATTTTTTAGGAAATCTATTTAGGAACACTCTAATTAGGAAATCGGAAACCAGTGATCACACTAAATAGGACAGACAACTTGCAATCGTAGCAGAATTACATTGGGTTGCAAATTGCGGAGCAATGCGATTACACTAGCCTCTCGTTGTATTCGTGACTGTACCTAATTTATACCATTATGAACATTGAATAGATAGGTACCTACATCTTATCTAGAATATAAAGCCACCAATAATAGGCCCACGAAATAATATTGACAATCACTACAAATAAATAAATTATTACTCCATACAACAGATAATAACTTATTTAATAATAATAGCGTAAGCTAAAATAACTAGTTGACAAGTAATGATCCCTATATTCCTAAGTTTAGCGGTCATCCAGCGACTTGTCTCTGGTTATGACTGTGTCGTCGAACTTCACCATGTAAGTTGTTCCCTTATGCCAGTGGGCTGTTACTTTGGCTGGCTGGAACAAAACAAATAGGTAAATAACTTGAAGCTGAGATTAATTCATAGGTTGGGTTAGGTTTATATAAAGGTTTTTTTTAATAGTCTAAGTACTGTCCCACAGCTGGACAAAGGCCCCTCCTAAATCTGCCTAACCTTTGCAATATCCATGCCACGTCTGACCCGCAAATAAAAAAAAACCTAGTGAAGGGCTTGGCAAGGCTACATTAAAAAAAACTTACAAATCCACTTTTAGTAAGCACTGCCTCTATGATCCCAGCATTGAATGTTGCACAGTTCAGAGAGCCCTTGTCCTTTGGAACACTAATGAATTTGTTGATCTGAAAGTTTTTAGAATTAAATTAGATTTAATATGTATAAAAGCATTGTATTAAAGAGAGTGCAATCAAGGGTGTAGGAAGGAAGGCAGATGGGCCTGGCCCACCCTAGAATGCTTTACTTCTTTATCTGTACCATTTGTCTATGGTCAGTCAACAACAATAATATAAAAAAGATAATGCTACACCCTTGGGTGCAATTCAGTCAGTTGTTAGAATATAAACTTATTCTACACCACCTGAGACATGTAACAATAGACATTGACAAATTAGATAAAATGAAATTTAATCACATTTTTGTTTTTTTTTTTCTATTTTTTTAACGGAGCTTCAATCACACAAGGTGATTGTGCCAGCCCCATGGGTTTCTATGTTTGATTAATTCAATATCCACAAATTGACAGGCTTTTCCATACTGCCATAGAAGCAGCTCAAGTGTGATAAAGTGTAGTAGTTAACTATTGTATATTATAGGCACTCTTGCCTCTCTAGAGTTGGTATGAACATTGACTGGCAAGTAAGAGGTCTCAAGTTCGCACACAAGGATTTTGATGACCAAAATTTGGTCAGTAAGACATTTATTAGTTATAGATACTCACTAAAGCATCTTTCTCAATGATATAGTAGGTTCTTTCATCATCATTGGCATGCTCCAACTTGTCAGCTTCTTTTCCAAACAGCACCTGGTAATAAGGCATAAAATTTTAGGATGTGTCACTTGTATGTAATGGGTAGATAGAAGTTTTTAGTAGATAGCAGTGTACCTATATACTATACCTGATAAAATACTAGACTAGATAAACCTAAATATAACAGGCAGAATACCATTGTTGTTTATCTCCTACAAATCCTATAAGTAGTAAATTTGTTTTTAGTTAAGATCTAATAAGTAATAATATATGTTTTGGTAAAAGAATGTTGAAGGTCTATCTTACCTTCCACAGTGTAGATTTCACAAATAATAGCATGTTGAGTAACTTGATCTCCCGTTTGCTATTCCTTTCTCTTACAAAGTATAAATCCAGCAGTCTCGCTCCTACATCTTGACCAATATCAGACAATCTTTGAAAGAGAAAATACCACTGCAATTACCCAAATATTTTGTACATTTATATCTTAAAAGTAATCTGAAACTTACTTGTTTTGTAGCTCATGTATAGAATGCGAGCGATTTTGACAATATTGAACTATTTCTGAGAATAAGAGGGCGTAAAATGCTAAAGAAACTTCCCCTTTGCCTTTGCTAAGTGGTTTGTCCAGAATTGATGACTTGGAACGACTGGACGACATAGTATTGACTAAGAAATAAAGGCTATATTCTATACTTGATTTAAAGTTAAACTTTTCAATAGATTAGATTAAATCAGAGACACGATTAAACTTATTTGGAATTATTTTGGAAAACGAAGCACAACCGCCCAGCGCACAACACAACGTCAGTTTATCCAGTTACACAAAACTACAACTTTGAACTTAAATTATTTTCTATTTCAGTTCCACTTTTCATAAAATGTATATAATTGTCAAATTCTAATGACAAATTAATAAAGTCTGGAACCAGGAACGCGCAAAATGTCATTAAATGATAGATTCCTCTTCCTGACAGCTGTCATCAGAACTAGAGTTGTCTTACTACAACAAGCTTGCCATACTTCTAAAATAAAATAGAGATCTTAAACCGTCAAATACCGCGAAATGAGTAATGAGATACAAAAATAAAATGTTCCACGACGCATGACGTAGGTACTTGCAGACTACGATAGTTAAGCCTTATCCAGGTTTTTTGTTAGTAGAGTAGAATATTTACTATACTTATATTCTATTTATTTATTTATTTATAGAGCGCGCGTGACGCTACTTGCAGAAAATGATATCGAGGTTTACTTTTTTATATATTTCAATAAATTGTTATGTCTTTATTATTTATTAACTTTTAAACTATGCGGTGAATATTAAAAAAAAATCTTCCTACGAAAAACTTGAAAAACATGTTTTCTCAGTAGCTATGTAATAAATTATTTGTAAGGAATTGGCTCTTGAAAAAGAGAGCTGAAAGAAACTGCATCGATATTTGAGCGTAGCTCTTAATTTAATGATGATGATGATGTAATAAAGAAGTAGGTAGGTATCTAGTTTATGATAAGGTACCAATCATTGTCTAGCCAGCGGCTCTCATGCAGAATATTAGATAAAATTATTTCAAAGTTTCTAAATTCTATCTAACTTTCAGCTTCATAGGTAATTATGTAAAATACGTATTTAGATTGTGTAACGTCGACGTCGATGACTGATTAGAAATCTCCAGCCTTGAGTTTTGAATTTAGATTCCGAACTTAGTTTTATTCAAGACGGAAGCTGAGTACGAAACTACTTGAAATGTTTCTCGGTGTGGGCCACATCCGGCCCCATGGCGTGGGACTGCCAGTATGAAATATTAAGTCCAACCACGCTAACTCTGCAGAGGTATTATGCATACACTGCCAAAAGCAGTGGTAACAGAACGCCGCCTTGCGGTATGCCACAGTCGTACTCATACTATCTTGAAGAAAAAGTTCCCTCAGTCAGTGCTAAAGCCACACTACACAATCGATTGACAATTTATACGAATTGCCAATAAAACTGTCTTCTGTTGTGGAGGAGCAGTTGCCGTTGCGGGGTTGTTATTGCGGGAATTGAATATGTGACATCAAGTGCAGAAGGCGAATCGCTTAACCGCTAGGCAAATCTTATCATCTTTGGTATATACCTATCCCTAAAAACGGTGAGCTGATTGCTATCAATTAGAATAGTTACCACTTCCTGTAATTTCTCATTTGCTAACATTCACGCATAGACACCTAACATTTTTTTAATTGTTGATACAAAATAAAAAAAAACATCGAAAGTAGATCTTTCCAAAAGTCGAAAGTAGGTATTCGGTCACAGTACGTAAGTTTTCGTTGAATAATTACAAAAACAGTAACAATCATGCAATATGATATCTTTATGACGTAATTCTTTGTCCGTATCGAAGTATGGAGAGCGGAAAGCGAATTTAGATAAACTTTTTTTTATTACGTGCATGCGGACGTGTTGTTCTTTTATTTTTAAATAAAACTTAGTACTTACCTAGTCAGCTTTATGTTTTGAAGTGTGGCCACCTAAGACTCTGCCATTACCTATCTTTAGACGATTTCATCGATGGCTAAACATAAAGCTTATTTTTTTATTAGTAAAAATACTGCACTACCTAGCTCTCAATCAATCCACTTGGTCTATCGCAGTTCACTGTTGTAACACGCAATACATGAACCCACTATCCCACTGAAGGGTTCACCTAGCTGAAGTTGTATCAACTGCAAAAAGTCCGCAACCGTATCCAAGCTGCGATTTTAAGAATATAAGCTAAAATTACAGAAAAAGTAACGAGAAATAGCGTTGGGGGCTTAATTAAATATTCGTACCTTTATACTAATTAATAGAATGATATTTAATTCAAAAAATCTCTAAGTACGTACGACACAGATAAGAGAGACATTATTCACATTATGCAGCTGGCTTGCATCCGCAGACCATCTGTAGGTACCTATAAACTTATAATTACCCAAGATAAGCTCCTGCAAAAATTTAATTGATGTAATTAGAACGTATAACCCAATTAATGTAATGTAAATGATATGCGAAGTCGATATCTTTGCCCTCATTTGTTAGAAATTGGATCACTTACTTGACCCACTGTCTAACGTGACCCGAGTATTGCGTATCTTTTTACAGTCCTCGTCAAAATTCATGACCGCATTGAAGTTGGCTTTCCGCTGCGCAAGAACCGCCGCGGTACGCTTTTTGTATAACATCTATTACTGCGCAGCCATTGTAGCCAAGTTCAAGGCGGTCATGAACTTTGACGAGGGCCATACAGCACGCGCAAAGGACCTCTAAGAGCTGATTTCACCATTCATTTTACTAACCGAGTTTAATAAAACTAAGTTCAGCCCTACAAAAATTACAGTTCTGAACTCAGATATAAGCTTGAACCGAGTTTAACTTGATTTTGATTGTTAGCGTTTAGTGTCAGTGGTGAAATCGGCTCTTAGGTACTCTGTGAAGTTAGCTACATGCGGCATTTGCGCATAGGTATTATTATGTTCCTACGAGGCTACGAGCATATAAACGCGTGGGATGCTTCGGGCTAAAATATATTTTTTAAACAATAATTTTTCAATTGCTAGCATCAGGAATCAGGAGATTAATTTTGGGTAGGTACCTATCTACTGTTTAGTGATCATAATGTTTCTTTGTAAAGTTGTATTTTTTTACTATGGAGTCAAAGTACAAGCGAGTAACCACTGCTTTGTATTTGAACGTAGGTAGCCTATAGACTGTCCACAGCTGGAAAACACCTCTTCAAAAGAGTAGACTGGATTCCAGGGTGGGTTAGGCCCAGTTGAGCAATGCCTGTGCATCTCTCACAAAGTCACTAGTCAGGGCGGGCGAGATGGTCATCCACCATGCTAACCTAGCTAGAGGAGGCTTTATGGCCAACAGCTGTTAGATGTCACTAAGTTATAACGATTATCAATATTCTGTGGGAAGCCAGCTTTAGCGTGAAACTAAATAAAACAACCCACACTTAATTAACAAAAACCTTTACTTCATAAAAAGCATTATCATAACAGCATTATTACAAGCTACTCCAATAAAACAAACAAACTTATGAATAAAAAATAACATTCTATCGGCCGAATAACAAACACTAATCATGTTAAGGGCGACACAAACAATAGATTTATCTGCTGCCTGAACTGACCTTAATAATGATTAGCTTCTGTATTCGGGCCTTTTTTGTCCAAAACTTCATTTTCATTTTGACAATTTAAAATATTGTCAATCGACTATTGTTATCTTTTAGTCTTATGAGGTGACCTTAAAATTATTTAAAATTAAGTATAACTTTTATTCAAACTGTAATTACTACAACATTTTTTTTTACATCAAACCCTATTATGCATACCAGTGCTTATTACCAATGTCAAGAAAAAGTTTCGTTTTGTCAATATTTTAATAAATAATTTAACTATTTTAAAAACTCCAGATTTATTTATGCGACAGTGTGAGGTGTTTTGTGCTACGCGAAAAGGATGAAAGGTTTTTATGACTACTTGCTTTTTATTTTTAAGTAAAAAGAAGTAAGGAGACTGTCAATGTTATGAATATATTTAAGGGGCATACGCACAGATTCAATATTAAAATGCAAGTCATGCCTTGAACGGTTTGTCTCATGATTTGCTTTCAGAAACTTCAGATAAAAATTACACTTGGTCGTTAGTCTGTATTTGGGTGTTTGAATGACTATTCAAATTCAGGCACCCATCACCAATAGAGATGGTTCGAAAACGGGTATATTCGACCCCGTTTATTTATACTTGGTCGTTGGCCTGAATTAGGAATGCGAATGCGCAATTATAAAAAGTGGGAACCCTAAATTGTCTGACTCTCCTTAGAAAGTATATTCTTTTTTTTTTTGGGGTCAGGAAATTAAGGGCCACTCTTTTTTCTAGTGTATATGCCCCTTAAGAGTCAGAACAAAATCACGCAAACTAGGTAACTGTTGTGTTGTATATAGTATACATATTTTAAAGTCGTCCGCTAATGGACGGCACAATTTTTAGATTTTCATACAATACATAGAATTTTTTTTTTTTTTTTTTAAATACCTAGTTGCCTTGCGTGATGAAATAATAGGGCAACATTTACGTATAAAATAAATCTATACATACATAAATTTTTTTTCTGGTTTTATTATATTATGAACTGCAAGGGGAATCCCCCGAAAGTTCAATTTTAATAAAAGGTTATAATTTGACCTCAAAAAGATAATCAACCTTTAATTGTTGGTTATCTTTATCTTAAATACATTATTTTACAATGTAACGATTACACATGGTGTTGCAGGTACATTATTTAACTTAAAGTTAGTAAAAGTTATTGAAACAATAAACTATACAACTGTAAGAAACAAAAATCGTAGGGATCATTTCGAATTCTTTGGTTCCGATTACATGCGTAATGTATAAAGCTGTCCAAATGTCACTTAATAAATAAGTAAGTAGGTACTTAGAATAATTTTATTGCCGATTTCGGAACTTAATTTTCGTATAATTATTACTTACATAATTTTTAGATGCCAGTTCAGTACAATCTAATTGCTTAACAGGTTTGTAATAGTTTGAAACAGACTATTGGACGCGACCAGTCGCATTTGTAAAATTGTAATCTGCACATCGTCTTAAGCGCCAGCTTCTCGCGGAAGTCGCTCAAGATCACGACTGCGATTTATTACTGACAGTTTGCAAATGTCTACGAAAGGTTATTGACCAGATATGGTATAAATCGCGTCCGATGGCGTATACGCCATGTGGGTCACAATGACCCACGAACAATATATATTTTCTATTGTACGAAATATAAATCTGTGAGTTGAGTGGCGTATGGAATAAACTACTGGATTGGTACAAACTGCCTGCAGTTACAGAATATAATGAATCAATTAGCCATTTTAAACAAAAAGTCTTTGCATTACTATTTTATGATCCCATATAAAACCAAGTGACATTTGGATTCTAAATATACAATAGACTTTATGGGCTATATCTTTACAATATTTACATCGCCTCGTAAACGAGAGTTAATAGCAGCGGCTATGACTTATCATCATGTTTTTCTGTTTCGAAATACAAATTTTCCAAAATACGTTTATTTTTTTTAGCAAGAAAAGCTTTTGCATTGCGGTCTTTTCAATTTATCAAAGAGGTTTTAAGACCATAGGTATTATCACAAACATTTTATTTTTTAAGCATATTCTAACTTTTTTAACACTAGTTCAAAGTCAAGACCGACTTTGTCTTATGTCTGCAGTCTCATTAACACACTCTTTGAATTTTAAATTTAATTTGGAAAGCTTCAGAAAATTGGTTTAAGACATTCGTTAACAAATTATACTTACGTATTTCTAGTTTTTGTTGTAAAAGAAACCTGTTCATACAAACTACCATTTTGCAATGCAAATTATATTTTTTCCGATTCAATTTTATATGCTCAATATCTTTTCATTTGAGCAAACTATATTATGTAGTTTTTTTATGATGTACGAAAATATAGGGCTACAGCCCACTACTAGAAAAGGTATAAGTAATTATGTAACATTTGCTTATAAACATTATTTAAATATAAATTAATAATTAGGTAGGTATTTATTTTTTATTAAAGGTTTACTATTACTTGTCCGGTGACAAGTAGTTTACATGACCAATAACAACGAAACGTAATATGTCATTCACAGACGTCCAGATAGCAGGAGAGGTTTTGGAGCAGGTCTTTTAGGACCCGGGACCATATGTGGAGATAGGTTCCAGGTCCTAAAAGACCTGCTGCTGATGTTGTTTTAGTTAGGTATATCTAAACTACGAAATATCGCCATGGTATTTTTATACAGATTAAAATGAGCCGCCATAGAAATTATTGTAGAATATTAAAATACCTATCTAATGACATATTATGTCCGGTTATTGGTCGTGTAGACCAACCTTCATATATTTTTGTCGATACTCTTTTGCGACGTAGGTACTATGTGTATAGCAACAATATTTTTTATTGTTTCTTGAATAATTGTTTTGTTCAGATTCCTACAATTTTAATTAGAATTCTAAAACTATGTACTATCATCTTTTTTAATATTGTTAATTGCTAAATATATTATATTTTAAACAGTATCTATTAGTAATCCTATTGTACTTAAATTTCATTTTTAAGTAGTATTAATCCATATCTAAAAATAAAGTGATGTCTATTAAAATTAGAAGATAAAACAGGAAAAGCAGCAATTATTATAATATTTTTACTGCTCGTATTAAAAAAAAAACACCTTTTGTGTTGCGCAATTCTAAAAATACACCAGTGAATAATGTTTATAAGTAAAAGCTCAACTATGAACCAAACTGAAAGGACTAACCAGATGCCATACCTTATCTACATCATATATAAAATTATGCTTACACATTGTATATAAGTATAACTAAACTGTAGTGAGTCAAATATATACACTCGTGTTAGTCCTAGCAGCATGTAGATTGTACCGTCTCAGCTTCAAGGAGGTTAAAGTCCATACCGTTGGGGCGGTTGAATCCAGTCTTTATTCCGTCCCATCCGTCTTCAACCTTGTATTCACCAGTTTGGATGCGGTTGTACACTTCTTGAGCAACGAGCACAAATGCTTCTTCTACGTTTAGGCCTGTTTTTGCTGACGTTTCTACATGATGTAGTCCTACAAGAGAGAAATGGTAACAATAATTTAGACTTAATTTTTTTAAACGTGGGTGGGACCTGCTTTGCAAGCACATTGGTATGGGTTTTTAACCTGGCATGTACAGTCAACCGGATGACAGTAGTGACACTGAACTACAAAAATAGCCTTTACTGCTACGTAATAAGGGTGCTGTCAATGTCGAATTGTTACCACTGATGTGCGGTTGACTGTACCAATGTGACTTTTCAATGTCATATGCACTTTTTAAATTAATGTAAGGCGTAAATTAACTATGAAAGTATATATGACATTGACATATTCAAGCTTAGACATACAGCATAGATTCTAAGCGAATGGTGAAAGAAAACATGGTGAGGGAATTTGGACTTCAATAGTCTGAAATCGCCAACACGCAGTGAGTTAGGTAGGTACAGACTGGTTTATTAATTTATTTCATTAAAATATGGAATAATATTTGTTTTTTTTTAAATATATTTCTTTAACGGAGCTTCAATCACACAAGGTGATAATGCCAGCCCCATGGGTAAAATATTTGTTTAAATAATACTTTAAATTTCAATGTCTCAAACAGCTGATTTGAATTTAATAAAAAAACATGTGTAGAATAACACATTTCCTGTTTCTCCACTAACCTTCAGTAGCTTTAGATAACTAGTTTGACAAGTATTAAACTAATAAAATAATTAGCACACATTATAATTCTTCTTTACTATTACATTTTTTATTATACATTCATAAAAATATGTTAGCTTATGGGACAGCCAGCTATTGGGTGATCTAAACCAGGGTTTACTAAGGACCGCGGTCTGGATCCCGGATTGTGGATTTTTTTTTTGTGGATCTTGATGGAATAATTAATTCATATTAATTTTTAATTATGTCAAAAGATCAGTCTATCTGTCTTTTACATAATTAATACTTAGTAGACATTTTAAAGCTTGGTTGACAGCCATCAGCATCAGCATGATGGCAGATCTTCATGTGTTATATTAAAATATATGTGTGTTATGTTAAATAAACTCCTAAGAAAATTAATTGATTAATTAATTGGTGATTCTTAATTTAGACTATGAAAACCTGATTTTTGTCCTTGACATTCAATGGTGTGTGACTATTAACAGCTGTTTATATAATTATTGGAATCAAATAGTGATGTACTCAATATTAAAAAAAAAATGTATTGGATAAAAAAAAAATGCATAATTACACTACACAACTCAAATAAGCTCAGACAAGTCTGATTGGAATTTTGTTCATTTTTAACATTGCAATCATCTTATAAAGCTTTAAAAACTATAATAGATTTTGAAACACTAAACTTAGTTTAATAATGAAGAAAAAAGTTAGTTGTGCATGGTTAATAAGTTTTCAAATGATTTCAATGAACAAATTGCCTATTTTTTATTAGAATCATTTAATAAAATAAATGCACAAATTTTGAATTAGAAATGCAGAATAATCTACCAGGCTAAATTAGCATACCATTGACCTACATATCAGCAACAAACTGGCACAAAACAAAGACTATTTTTAAAACTATGTAATAGTTGAGCAACTCACCATTCTCTTCTGCAAACATTCGCGCCTCTTCGCATGTGACTTCCCTTCTTGCTCCATTTTTGTTATCTGTACCCACTAGGTCCACTTTACAACCCACCAATGCAAATACTGGCCGGTGAGGTTCTATGTGTCTCTTTGCTTCCATCATCCAAAGAGGTATATGCTCAAAACTAGATCTATTACACACATCGTACACCAGTAACGCACCAACTGAGTTTCTATAATAAGATTTTGTTATAGATCTAAATCTCTCTTGCCCTGCCGTATCCCACAACTGTAGCTTAATTCTCGTACCATCTTGCACTTCTATAATCCTCGCAAAGAAATCCACTCCCACTGTAGGGTCTGATAGCTAAAATGTAACGCGCAATTTACAACACAAATCATATAAATAACATCAAAACAAAGACGAATATACTCACCTCAGCGAACTTCCCATCTGTGAAATATTTCAAGAGCGAACTCTTGCCCACAGTACTATCACCAATTAGGATAAGCCTAAACTGATAATCGAATATTGGATCAACCATTTTTTAGTTGCACTTTCAATAACATCAATTGATAGGAAATAGCAACAAAGGTCTCGTCAAAAATTACGTAGAAAAAGTGACAAGACAAACAAGAAACATCAGTCGGGAACAATCATTCATACATACTGTCACTTTCTATATTTGTCTATGGCAATGGTAAGTTGATAACACAGAGTACTAGATGAATCAACTATTTTGTACTAATATCGATTATTGATTTTACTAGCAGGGCCTGCTAATCCGAAAAAAAAAAATACGATGATATGGAAACCGTTTAGATCACTTGACTTGCATTATCCAAGAACCAATTTTTTCGAATCGGTTTTCATATCTGTGGGTTTTCCATAATTTTTACACGCAGCATTTTTTAAGAGATCAGATTGCTAATTATAATTAGTTGAAATTATTTAATAAGTGAAACTTGAACAAAAACATACATAAAAAAATGTATTAAGAAATTTTAAACACCAAGACACAGCGTCCGCGTCAGCACGAGATATAAAACCGTAAATAGTATAATATTATCGACAAAAAGGACGAACCTATTGATTTCCGCATTTAAAAATCATTCACCTTGAATGAAATTTCCTAGAAATTTGTTGTTTATGTCCTTGAGTCATTCAATCATTCAACCATTCATTGCCACAATTTTTCAATGGGCGAACGAGCGTATTTAAAAATTAAACAATTACGCGCCTTAGTATATCTCATTACCCTAAACCTATAGTTCTGTTATAGTAAATATTGTTGTCAATTTTAATTGTTGAACTTATGCGTAGTGAAAATGTTATCGTAGTGAAAACAAAATAAAAGCGATTAACCTATTTTTTTGGTTTTCGCTGCCGGCCATTCCAGCCCAAATTGTTGTCTTGTAGGGCTGTTGTAATACAGTAAGTTCTAGTGACATTTAAAAACTAGTTGGCTCATTGTGAGATAATTTGTTCGTTGTTTTATTTACAGAAACTTGATTAAATCCTCTATTTACAATGGTATTCATTGTACACTTTTCAGACAGCTTCAGTGATGAATACAAGCCAGGGTTATAAAATGAAGGAGAATGCGACTGAACACGGAGATAGTAAAGCGAAATCTACGCCAATAGGTAAGCTTCTTAAGTTCTAGATAGAATACAAAACAGAGCAGGTTTTACTTTAGAGCTTATAGAATAACTTTAATATTGTAATAAGCAGTTGAAGAGTGGAACAAAAGTAGCTATAAACCAACTTCAAATAAAATGAAATGGCAGTTTGCAGACACTGTTGTGTCTACCCTGAGATTTGTCAAATATAAATAATAATATAATAAATATAAACAGAGCCTTACTGAGAAATAAACATGTATACAACAATGGTGTACTTAACATAAACTTGCATCCTGTCATGGAAGCAAGCAACAATAACAGCAATACACTTGTAGCATGGTTAAAAAAGCTATTTATGTGTAATTTAAGACATAGGACCAGTTTATGAGCCTTTCACTTGTCTCATCTACTAATACATTTCAAGGTACACCCCTATACCTACTATGTATCAGCACATTATGTCAGTAAACCATAACTACTGCTTATACCCACGTTATTCTGTTAGGTAATTGACTGTCATATTGTCATACCACAGTTTATCAACCATATTAACACGTTGATTGTCCATACATTACATGTAATGCATTTTAGGTCAAATTTTCTACCTATCTCTGTTTTCCCAGGAGTTAAATCTTAAGTAAATAAATCTAAATCTCAATAAATAGCTGTAGATGTACTATCGCAGACACAAACAGTGCACCAATTTGCCATCAAAATGCTTTGAATGATGCTACATGCGCAGGGGTGGGGCTAGTGCTACGTTCGGTCGCTGGGTGCAAGAGATTCTGACCTTAAGAGTGGTGCACCGGCTTTGTCCATGATGGTACTTTACAAACTCATACTAGGATATTGTAGTTTCTGCCTATATCCATGCAATACAGGTGTGATGGTATTTATGTATATTTATCAGTTATTGCAATTTGTCAACAGCGATGGTGGCACCAGAACTGAAACAGAATGCTGATGCTGACACTGGAATAACTAAGACATGTGCAGTGTTGGGATGTGAAGACTTCAAGAATTTAGATGCTGAGTCTTTTTTTAGGTAATTTCAGACAATAAATACCTGTAAAGTCAGGCAGTTATAGCCAAATGCAGAGGTGATAGGAGCCATTTATTTCTTTCTAGGATAAAACAGCTTCATTGGGTTATGGGTAATAATAATAAAGTAAACAAATAAATCAAAGTTTTTATTTTCTTTTCCAATTTTTTAAACTGATAACACTAAGCTAAAAAAACGATTCACAAACAAAGGAGAAAATGGTACTGAACTATTTTGTGTTTTGCCTATTTATATGTATAATTTTAATATCGAAGAAATTTGGTGTCCTGGGCTATCCCCCAGCGCGTCCCCCCTCCTAACGCTGGTACTGCAGGTTAATACCCAAGTGGCTTCTCTATCGCTTTACCTTCACTCACCGTACCAAACACAACAGTACAAATGAAATCACACAATGAAATCTGTGGGCTGTTTGTGCCTGACAACTACTGCCGTGGTCGGCGGCACGAATTGCTGTCAGTTCCTTTCAGTCATTCGGTCGCACGTTCTATGTCGCCTTTACCGCGATCACTTAAGGAGCTTAACGCTCTCTTGGTCTCGAACCCAGATTTTGATTTGTTTGCGGATGAATGGAAGTCATTACTGTCAGATTGTTTGAGGTATTGTGAGATGAAGGCGTGAAAGTGTTATTGTAATTGTATTTGTTTTTATGTTATTTTTTATATTTTTTGATATTGTGATTGAATAGTGTAATTGGCCTAGGCCATACTATTTAATGTAAATAAATAAAATAAATAAATAAGTACTGTTATTCCACGCCAATATACTGAGAGAGGGTGATATCTAAGATAATTACCCTTCTTCTTCTTATCGTTTCGATAGCAAACAATTTTTTATTTTATTATATTGAAGCGGCCGAGAAAATAGCTACCTGTTACTCTAATCAACTCGTTTTCAAACAAGTCAACCATTTAAAAATAAATACATGATGTTTTACAAACAGGTTTCCAGAAGAACCAAGTCTCCGACAAATATGGACAGACTTAACAGGGCGAAACAACTGGACGCCTACAGACTTCTCGTACATCTGCATGCAGCACTTCTCAGTGGACTGCTTCAAGTGTGATGAGGATGATGAAATGGTCCTTGTCGATAAGGCGGTACCCTCGCTTAAACTACCTAGACATGTTTTAGAGGTGGGTTATCATATTTTTTCATAGGCATTCTAGATTGTACCACAGTATATTAAAGATACAGCACGGAAACTACGTACAAACGCTGGAATCTGCACATTCATGCGTAATATTGCGTAACGACGAGACTCCTAAGGGGCCGTCTCCACGAGCGAGAGAATCGCGGCGTTTTCATATAAAATCACTCGACGATTGTATCGCTGTGTGGAGACGGTTCCATAGAGAGTGTATAGAAATACGTGGCACGACGATAATATCGCCGCGATTCTCTCGCTCGTGGAGACAGCGCCTAAGCGAACGCGGTACTAATGACGCAGTTTCAACAACGCGTCGTTACGCATGTTTGTGTGAGTGTGCCGTTTTCGAGCGTTTGTTCGTAGTTTCCATACTGTATGTTTATTATAATGTGACTATACACTTGATAATAATTGCTATCACCCATATGCTGCTGAGCGTGCTATTTAATGCCTGGCTTTTCTATTAAATTTGAAAATAATGTCATTATCCAAAAAAAGATTATAAAATGATCTATGAGTTTATGAGATCATGAGCTATTAATTAATTATTTTATTCATTTTTATCCTGTTGCATTTTATTTTTTAATTATTCCTTGATTGATTGGCTTATTAATGTCCTTGCACATTTTTCATAATTTTCATGCTAGCGAAAAACTTGAGGTTAGTTATGCATTTTGTTTTTTTTTATTTACTATAATATTCTATGTAGAAACTCTTTTAACTTTCATTTTTTTTTGTATCAAATCTCATTAATGCAGTGTTACAATTTCGAATTGGTTTTTATTCATGTTTGTTGTATAACTTTACTATAACGTAAATTGTCCATGGATTATAATGAATTTCTTTTTTTAATAGGTGGAATACATAGACGAGGAAACTCTGGAGAATGAAGAGGAAGAAGACTTTATGACCACCGATGAAGAAGAAGAAAAACCTAACAATACATCTCTAGACCTTAATGTACCTCAACAAGAACTAGAAAATATTGAACTGCTCAAACTGTTCACTGAAGTCCAAAGACTACAGAGACAGGCAGTCGGACTTAAAGACAAACTAAAATACAACATGAAAGTACACAACAGACAAAACAGATTCCTGAAAAGAATAAAAGAAATCATAGAGATGAAGAAAAAAGTTTTGAATCAAAAACGAAAGAAAAAGTGCAGGATCCTCCTTTCATTGCAGGATAAAATAAAAGAGGATACAACAGGATTAGTGTTGGCTATGCCCATGCGACAAACTGATGACTTAAAAAACTTCGCACTGAGTATCTACAAGTACTCGCCACAAGCATACATTTATATTAGGAACACGTTAAGAACGATGTTGCCAAGTACTGAAATACTAGATCAGTGGATCACGTCGGGTTACCAGCCCAGAAATGTTTTAGCGAATAGCAACATGATAAAAGTGGTCGCCGAACAAACAGAGACGCAACTCTCGTGCAAAGTTATGATAGGATAATAAGTGTAAATCACGGAATTATTACTTTTTAATAAAATAGGATTTTTCCCTCTTGTAGTTGTTTTTTTTAGAGAAAAAGGGAGATGGATTGTGATCTGTCAAAGTTTTTCAAATTCCTTATAAATAGGGCCCGGAAAAATATGTATTAAAAAATTCAAAATATGTACATATAATATGGACAAAAAAATGTAAAATATGGAAAAATATGGAGTAAAAATGTAAAATATGGAATAAATATGGAGTAAAAAATAACAGTAAAATAACCTTTAAAGGGAGGTACTTTACCTTTTTCATTGCTTTTTTGCATTAAAGACATTTAAATGAGTAAAGTACTTAACACATACATTTAAAAAATTATAAAAAAAATAGTTTTATTCAAGAATAGGAATCATATAGTTGCTTTGCATTTATCAACTTCCACTACATCAGCCACTACACTACAGTACATGGTTGCAGTAGACAATCAAGTGCTTTTTTTAAATTATCAAAATTAAATCTGACGATTTGGTCTAAATATTTATTGATTTATTTATTCATTCATTCATTTATTGCATTTAATGTGGTATAGCTTTATATTGGCTGAAAAATCTTTCCACGTGACATGACGTAATGAGAGCATACATAATGTGGAGTGAACTTAGAATCAAAAATCAAAATACGAGGAATAAAACGCGAGAGAAATGAAATATGCGCGGGCGGTCATGGTGGCGAGAATGCAAACACGTAAAATTATATCAATTTTTGTAAACTAACTCTTGTTCTATGATATAAAAATGGAAAATATGGAGGATTGTGATATATTTTTGTAAAATATGGACTTAACCTTGAAATACCTTAAAATATGGAAAAATATGGAAAATAAAAATCAGTTTTTCACATTGTAAATATGATAATCGATGTAGAAAACACTTTCTAGACCGAAAATCGTGTAAATTAAAAATATGTATTTACATATTAATCCGGGCCCTACTTATAAACATTCCAGCAAAGTTTTGACCTTGTTTTAACAATATTCGATTATTAGATCTTTTTCGTGCGGTCATTCCCGTTCGGTAACACCCCCCCGTCGTCCACACTGTTGACGAGTGGGATTTTTTTTTAAATGGTGACAATCCTTCCCGATCGTTCACACCCCACGTGACATTGTACAAGAGTCAAAACCTAGAAAATTGATTTTAACCCGACTTTTGATTGAAGCGGGTTATTTTTACGTTGCCGCCATGGTTTAAAATCGCTTTTATCGAAGTAATTCGTTACAGAATCTCATATAACTTGAAGGACAAGCCTTTTGGATTTATATAAGGGGCTGAAGCACCAATGGAGGAGCTTCGGAAACTTCGGTCTTGCAGGTGCACGCGATTGGTTGTGCAGTCGTGAAACTGCGCGAACTTTCCCCCACTACGCTACTTCAAGTTAAATCAAAATTTTTAATAAGACTCTGACTCTGACTCTGGCGGGACCTGAACCCGCGATCTTTGGCATGCCGTGCCATCGCATTACCAATTAAACTACCGCTACCCGTTTCAGTTGAAAGGCGTTTGCTTGTACCTTTCTGTAAAAAATATAAAATAGTATTAGGCGCTACTTAGCCGAAATAATGATATTTAGAATTATGAGAAACAATATGCAGAATTAACACTCTGCTAAATAATAAGTAGGTCAAGTAGGGGTGTATTAAAACCACTACTCGGGCTTAATGAGTTCTTCCTGGAAGTGCATAGGAGGCTTTAAATGCATCCCTGCTTCATGCTTGACCATACTTTTAATTAGCGGAATTAACACTACGTAATATTGTTTTTCATAATTCTAAGGTTGTACCTTTCTGTAAATAAATATGAGGTACCTACCTATTCAGCTTGCGACCATGGCATGATGCGAATCATTTGTATAGAATGACGAAACTGACGTGAGGGTAAGGTTCGGATAACCCGGGTAAAACTTGTATGGTTTGTGATTCGTGTGATCAATCCACTTTTTATTTAGTTAAACCACAGTATAATAAACACAGTAGGGAAACTACGTACAAACGCTCGAAAACGGCACACTCACATAAACATGCGCAACGGCGTCGTTGATACTGCGATTACCGCGACGTTTGCTTAGGAGTCTCATTCTGCCTAGCCTTTTCCCAACTATGTTGAGGTCGGCTTCCAGTCTTACCGGATGCAGCTGAATACCAGTGTTTTTCAATCGCGCAATTCTATCGTACGCATGTTTGTGTGAGTGTGCCGTTTCGAACTTTCGAGCGTTTGTACGTAGTTTCCGTACTGTATGTTTTATATACTGTAGTTAGACCTAAATACACGTATGGCCAGTTATTGTAGGTACATAGTAAAGAGTGTTTTTGGTACAATAGGTAGATTATTATATTATATATTATTATAGGTAGGTAGTTGTGTCTGCGGCACGTTGGATTCACGGCATGTCTTTTATATTTGGCTTTACGTCAACTATTTTAAAACAAAAATTGCAGCAATTTACAGCGGTAAAAATCACTTTAATTCACAATTTCAATTTTAATTATTATTTTTAATTATTCGTGATTTAACATTTTATGAAAAGTAATATATTGACTTGTTTTCCAAAAGTAGATACTTAAGTACTAATTTTGTTTGAAAAAAAAAGTTGATAAATCATTCTCAAACAGACTGTAAAATCTACTTATTACTAGTTGTCTTTTGTCGTCAGGAATGTCTAAAATAATTATCCCTGACGCTAAAAGAGTGGTGTTGTAAGTTTGACGTGTCTACATAAATGTCTGTGTGTCTGTCTGTGGCATCGTAGCTCCTAATCCTAAACGAATGGACCGATTTTGATTTAGTTTTTATTATTTGAAAGTGCAATGCCACGGGTAAAAAATATACAAGGTCAACAAAGGTTCCGAAACATCTCCTTGTGGTATTCCAATTCTCCGACCAAGTGCGTTATCAACATTTTTAACCTCTTAAGGGAAATTCCGGTCCACATAGCCGTCTATGGAGTGGTTCTTTAGTATCCAGGCTTTTGCAACTGTACATAATGTAGACCAATAGGTACATTATGATGCTGTCTGAATCGAAAACTTCTAAAAAGTCTAAACAATCAATTTCAAAGTTATGTTCCTGAAATGTTTGCAGGACTATTATGCATATTGATGAAAGATTGTCACTGGTGCAACCCAAATTTTGTTATCAATATAATGAAATTGTTATTTATCTGAAAGTGGAGGGTTAATTCGACACGATATTTTTCATGTTTGTACATAAATTTCTCCTGATATATCATATCTTCCGATTGGTATCATAGGTACCAGTGTTACGAGAATGATGCTCTTCATCCGAGTAAACCTAGCTCTCGTTCAGGGACATTTTCAAGGAATTTCAATCATTTTATATACTTACGGAAACCCTCGTACCTATTTAAAATGGACTACCTACTCCGAAATAATACACATCTTTTTCTATTGATAATTTTCATGGTAAATTATTACTGTGAATGTCCTCATAGGAGACATTTTCTAATCAATCGTAAAGTCAGATGTTTCCGAAGTTTGTGTTTTTCGGACTGTTTAGCATACTTGCCGTTTGCAAGATTGATCTTCATCTATATCTATACAACGTTTTTTAGACACCAGCCTAATTTTACTTTTTAGGAAGTACCTAATCAGGTCCATGAAACAACAACTTTCCCCAAGAAACAGATTGAAATCTAAAAACGAAAATTCAATTTCTCATACAAACGTGAGTCACTTTGTATGAAAAGTAAATTTTCAGATTTCGACGTATGTTTCTTGGCTAAACTTGTTCAGTTTCATGGACCATTTTACCTCCTAAAATTTGGCTGGTATCTGAAAGATTTTTTAGTTATTATAATATCATTCTATTGTGATGAGATATTGAGATTTATAATGAAGCTAAATAATTTAATTAACCTTCTTCATATTTGGAACGCTTTTTATCATCTAGTAGTCCTACGCAAGGTCGCAACCATTTGTGAGCAATACAATATTTAATCAGGTGTAATTTTTCATCGTGTATTGTTTGTTCAGCAAACTTTTTCATTTCTGTATTGCGTGACATCTGGAGGCAAATGTAGACACTCGCTAAGTTGATCACTGAGTAGCTAACACTTTAGTCCGCTTATGCTGGTTACCGGTTATATTAATCGGTTCCACTCGTAACCGCTAGATGGCGATGCCGAGAGGTTCTTATTGGAAAGGGAAGGCGAGTACAAACAAACGCAACGTTTGGAGTCAGTGCCGAGATTCCCTCCGCGCGGATGGTGGTACGGCGCGATACCACGCCTTATGAATTTACGTCGCGCGTCAAACCAAAATAAATATCCCATCTGTTCAAATATTGTGCAAGTTTTTTTATTGTTTCCTTAAAACTACGGAAAAGGTTGTGTGTGTTTTACGCCCCGCCATATGTTACCGTAAGAGGCCCTAAGTTAGGTATTATTTTTGTGTTCACAAAGTGCTCGAGTGGTTTTTGTTTCGTATTGTGAATGGATTTATAAACCCGATTATGAGGAAGGACGCCTCATAAGGTATGTTTTTCTTAAAAAATCTTCGTTCTATTTTCGTTATTTAGGTACGTACGTTGTCTACGATTGGTTGGTTTTGTTTCTGTGTGTTTGGTGAACTGGACGTCTAAATTGGCTAGGATTCGAATGTAGCGAGTCGCCAGTAACTGGACTTTCGCAATATTTATTCCTTATGCGTGTTTCTATGCCTTAAACGTAAGGCCCAGCGCCATAAGCGCAGTAATCGTACGCGTTTGAAATACGAGTAATATTTTTAATGTTTGCCATTATGTTGCTTTAAACAATTATAAATATAATAAATGTTAATGTCTCATTCAAATCATGTCTAAATAAATTTCTCTTTACTTTTTATGGGCTGGAAGTAATTTTCTACTTGTTACGCCGATTGAAAGTATCCGTTGTCGATTTCTTTTGTGTACCTTTAATTACTGTATTGTTATGTATGAGTTTTTTAGGTATCGTAATACGTAATTAATGTTATTTTGCGCTCAACTGGTTTCGTAGTGAATATTATCTTCACGCTGTGCTACTTCCGGGTAGACAGTGCTATAATCTCTGTTCACTTCCTCTATTTCCTTATTTATAACACTTCGTTTGAGACTGGAAGTTAAGAAGTAAAAAAACCAATAGGAACTTGAATATTATGTCGTATCTTTTAAGCTTTCTGTTTCATCTGATACACTGCATTTTGCATGTTTCACTCATGGTGCAGCACACGGTGGTTTAATGGCGTTTCTAATTGTTCTATCTGCATTGAATTCGTCACAATTGTTTTATCTGATTCAGTGAACAATTGATTAGCTATGTCCATTTAATTTTGATTTCCGTGAAAAACGGAATCGGCCTGATTGCTTAATAATGTGCTTCAGTGGCGGAGGGTGAATTTGTCCAAGAGTTAAGCCGGAGCAAACCCAGAGGACCCCAGTGGCACAGTCTTTAGGCGTTATTGTGCCATTTTTCAATTGGAAGCCGCCACTGATGTGCTACATAAATGACCAGCGTAAGGTCCGAATGACCATATACATTGGACCATATACGTATGGATTTAATTTCTTTAGATAACTTAAAACTTAAACTGAAGTCTTTAGATAACTTAAGGACTCCTTATAGTTTCTTGACTCCTTACATTTTCAAATCCAGAGTGGCTAACCAGATCTAACCCCCCTGAAGCCCGTTGGTATGCTTTTAAGCTGTTGGGAGGAATCCCTAGAAGGTTCTAAAGGAGAATCATGATATGCTGGATGGTTTGAAGTTGGGAGCCACAATCGCAGTCAGGAGAGTCTGTGACACCCCATTTGCGGAGGTGGACGTTACGAAAAGGAGCATAATGCACATACCTACGCAAGAAAAGCCATAAGTAAATAATAATATAGATACTTGACAGTTATGTTAAATTAATTGTTCGATCTCCAGATATGTAAGCGTCTAATGACTATATTTACGCAACTTGAAACTCCATTTATTGTATCTAACAGTTTAGTAGTAGGTGGAGTGATACCTCTCGTAGAGTAATATTCTTTCGTAATTTGGCGTTGACAAATAGAAAGAAAGAAAGAAAGAAAGAAAGAAAGGGTTTATTCAACACAGGTTTAGCACACATTACACAAAAACATTTAAAATAAAGAATAATAAAAAAAATAAAAAAAGGAATAAAAATAAAGGATTTAAAAAATTAGTTCGATTGCTTTACAAATAAATTGTAGGTACGTACTTAAAATTAAAAAGAACAAATGATTTAGCTTTCTTGAATTATAGTGTTACTAATCTTGTAGAGTCTAGATTAGAGGTCCCAAAACTTTTTTGTCTCGTAGACCTCTTGGCGATACATTTTGTTTTGTGTAGACCCCCAAGTTTTAATTTTAGAATAGATAGAAAATTTCTCCACAGACAGAAATTACCACTCCTCTCTTCGATTATACCACTTTAAGAATCACTAGTCTAGATAATCGATCGTTATTGACAATCTGTCATCATTTGTTATTATTTATTTATTATAGTAGGTAGTTTAACACAGTCGAACCGCAAAACCGGTTTTGTAGACAATTATGGTCTACAAAACCGGTTTAGCTGTTTGACTGTGTTTGAATTGTTTTCGGTTTTATTATTTATTTAATTGATTAATTATATAGTTTAGGAGAATAAGTCTCGTAGACATTAAGCTTGTGAATTTCTGACGTCATACAAAAGAATTGAATGTAAGGCTTCTGATTTGTGGTCTACAAAACCGGTTTAGCTGTTTGACTATGTTTTAAGTGTATTTCGGTTTTATTATTTATTTAATTTATTAATTATGTAGTTTAGGAGATGTTAATAAGTCTCGTAGACATTAAGCTTGTAAATCTCTGACGTCATACAAAAGAATTGGATGTAAGGCTTCTGATTTACAAAAGAAATTCCTGCGAGTGACGTAGCTCCCTGTTTAGCGCATTACTTGCATGATTTTGCGGAATAAAATCTCTGTTATGCATCAATGAATTGACTTTTACCCAATACGGCAATCATTTCAAGTTCAGCTTAATGTCTTATGTAACGTTTTCTACATCGGAATTTATTTGCGATATTATTATACTTTAATAGTCTACTAGTCTGGACTTTAATAGTCTGAAATCGCCAACCCGCAGTGAGCTAGCGTGGTGATTAATGCTCAATCCTTCTCTGTATGAGAAGAGGCCTTTGCCCTATATTGGGACAGTTACAGGCTGATTTATTTTTATTTATTTATATTATTATATTATAATACGCATAATGTGAGTACTAAGAAATTTGTTTATACACATAAATAGTATTGGAGTAGGTACAGTGCATCGCCCACAGATTTGTAATTCTGAATCATACGGTGCTTATAAATACAAAGATTCTAAGGAGGTGTTTATTTATAGATTTATTTAGGTAGGTACCTATTCTAAATAAATTAATGTAAGTATGAATTTAAAATACACATTTATTTAAATTGCAGTGAAGCGTCAGATTGCATAATTACCGCGCTTGATTGAATCGTGAGGAAGGCAGGTACTCTACTTAAAACACACTTAAAGGTAACTTTATAGTTAAATTTAAAAAATAACAACTTTTTAACTAACTTCAAGGTGGCCTGGAACGACATCCCCACTTTTTAAAAGTATGTTGTCAAAAACTAAATAATAAGTAGGTACAAAGTAAATTGCCACTATATTGCCAAGGCATACACCTTGGCAATGTCGGTAGTGTTTGATGGAGGAGGAGACCCTCAAGACGTAGAAGAAGAAAGGGAACTTGAAATTTGAGGGGTGCAGGCTATATTCGATAGCTCGGTTGGTAAGAGTTCACGGTACCGGCAAATATCGCGGGTTCAAGGTATGGTATTATAAGTGCGTTAATGAATATTATCATTCAAATACCTATACACTTACCTACATAAAAAGTTTGAATAAAAAAAATTACACATAAATGATAAAATACTTAAACCCGGACATCATCAATTGCAATCAGTGCACCTAACAAGTGCCCGTCAGTCCGTCACCGGCCAGTCAATGTTAGAAATCGCCGCTAGTTTGCGTAACTTGCACACAACACGTTGCATTTAACCGGTTAATCTGACCACTTTGTACACCGGTAATATGACGTAAGCTTTGAATTGGCTAAAAATGTCAACTGCGGAATACATACAGGTTTTTTTTGGTAGATAACTCGTAAATTGTGACGAAAGGTGACTTGTCTGGAAAATATGAGTTTTCTTGCTCAATACCTAGGTGCCCATCAAGGGAGAAAGCCACAGAAATTTAATAACAATCTATACTTATAAAACAGTACCGTGACTGACTGACTGACAGACAACGCACAGCCGGTGGACCTAGAGACTTGAAATTTTGAGACAATATTCTATAAGTATCCTAGGGGTGCACTAAGGAAGGATTTTTGGAAATTCTACCCCTAAGTAGGTAAAAAAGGGGATAAGAGTTTGTATGAAAGTCCGTGGTTTTTAAAGTTAAATGTAAGAAACTTGGTATTTAGCTTTTCGGTAGTTAGATAAAAGACGAGCATAGGTTTTTTTTTTCAAATCTGCAACCGAGTGGATAAAAAAGGGGGTGAAAGTTTGTATGGAAAATTCGTTATTTTTTAAGTGACAGATGTAAAAATAAGTATTAAGCTTATGCGCTAAAAATAAAAGACGTGCATCAAAAAAATTGGATTTTTTTCCCCCTAAGGGGACATAAAAGGGGACTAAAGTTTGTAGTTATGAAAATCCGTCATTAAAGTTGATTATTAGCTTTTCGGTTAACACATATAACGTGTTTCAGCTTTTTGATAACTCTACCCATTAGGGGGTAAAGGGGAGGGGGGCGAAAGTTTGTGTAGGAAATTCGGTATTAGTAAGAGACATCGAAGTGGCATAACTAATGCACGATATTCAATCACTATGGGGAGAAAATATAGAAGATAAAAGTTTGAATGAAATTCTGCCATTTTTAAAGTTGAAGTCATGAAAATTAGTAGGTATACACGAGAATTGCTGGACCGATTTTCATGGTATTTGATTTGTTGGATTAGTCTCCGCTTATAATAGAAGAATCGAGGGAAAAAAAATGGAATTATACCCCTGGGGTATGGTAGGGTAAGGGTAGGGTAGGGTAGAAGTAGAGTAGGGTAGTGTAGGAATAGAGGGGTAGGGTAGGGGTACAGTAGGGTAGGGTAGGAGTAGCGTAGGGTAGGGTAGTGTAGTGTAGGGGTAGAGTAGGGGTAGAGAAGGTTAGGGTAGGGTAGAGTAGCGTAGGGTAGGGTAGAAAAAGCGTAGACGTAGAATAATCAAGCGTACAAAGTCGCGCGGGGCAGCTAGTTAGCTATATTTCGTTATATAAATACGAGCATCCGATGTTTGTTATGGATGTGTTTTGTCATAACATCAAGGGGGGTAGCTACCGCCGTATCAGCCGTATCAATTATACTTAAAGCTTGAAGCTCGAGATTCTGTAGTAGTAGAATGATGAAATAGGTTCATTTGTATGGACTGGAGTGATGCGGGTGTGCTAGGGGTACTCACTATAAAGCCTTACACGCTTTCCGCAGGGGCAATCTGGGGACTACTAGGAAGCACACACGCGGATGTAGACTAGAGCGCAGAACGTGCCGCGGAACACGTATGGCTTAACGTGGCTTGACTATGGCTGTCCTGGTTTACTATGGAACCCTAAAAAGGAAGTACTGGGTGAAGAACTAGTTGCAGAAACGTAAAAAGTTGTACACAATAAATACGCAACCTACTCCGCACGGCAGTCGACGACGAACTGACTTTGGACAGTTTCGTTAAACACAATTTTGCGCAGGGCTGATCTATGGAGCTAGCGGAGTAGGGCTGTAGTAGCGGCTGAAGCCCCTGCAGGCTGTAAGCCTACACACAATACAATCTAGGAAGCAATTGAATGTCACCTCGCCAGCTTAACAGTCTAGATCGACCCTTCCGTAGGTGTGTGAGTAGCTGCTCTATATAAGCCTCCTTTTGAAGCTAGATGGAGCTGAAAACCGGAGATAAGACGCTAACTTTATTCCTTTGAATATAGCTTAGGATAAAGGTACCTATTTAATAATCACTGAAAATGCATTCCTAGAATATCTATGTGTGGGTAGTTACATAGAATTGGAACCAACGATATATACATTATTCTAAGTATATACTCCAGCTAAATTCCCAATGGATTAGTCGGTCAAAGTACGTAGCTTAATTATATTTTATACGTAGCTAGGTTCTGGCGGCAGCCTCGCTTACGTAGTCTTACAAAGTGACCTCTGCTTTGCGGAAGACAGGACTATAGATAATTATCTAAGTACATCAACCCAAGGGATGAAATAAAACATAGTTTATCATTGAAAGCTTTTGTTTTCATTCTCTAGTCCTTCCTTATCGCCAAAAAGAGTGCGTAAAATGTTGACTTCTTCTCAATAAGCCGTTATTCCACATAAATCATAATCACACAAAAATCTTTTCTATTTTTTAGCTTATTAAATAATTATATTTAATAAGCTTGTAAATCATATAAAAAATTCACTTACGAGTAAATATCTTTTCTTTTCTTTAAAAATAGGTATCCTATTTCTTTAGTAAGGTTCCAATTTAAATCAGAACCTATTTTACCTTCTTGGAGACAATTCCTCGTGTATTTATGTGTTTTAGTTTATTCCTGTCTTCTTATAAACAACAACTTTCCCGTACGTCTTCGCACCCTCGCATACCCCATCTGCTGATAACGTCTCTCAAGATTATATATCCGTTTACGTCAGACATACAGCGTTACGCATGTCCCATGGAAGTAGGAAAACCATAGGGTTCTTCCATTTAATATAATTTTAGCATAAACAAGAACGTTTCCGTTATTTACGACTCTTTTGTTTAACGAGTTTCCGTAGTAGCTAGCGGTCCATCTCAATGGAGACTAGCTAACTACGTAGGAGATTTTTAAATAGTGCAAAAATTATGCCTAATTGGTTATTCAGTATAAACGTTATACCTAATGAAGAGTACTCCAAAAAAAATATGCTAATTTAAATTAGGGCTTCCAATATTATGCAACCCATGGGATGGAACCGGCTCAAGCATTAGATTATGGAGATGATGTCGATGTCTCCATGATTGTTTCAGATTCTACATGGTGCCCCATTTTGATAGGCTTCTTTGATTATTTAATGGACATAAATGATGGAGGCAAATTAGGGAGCTTCCACCTAGAACCGATGTTGATTTAGAATATTATAAAAAATATTACAACGCTCGCCTAATATAAATGAGTGCTAATTATAAATGAACGATGCGAATATTATCGTTCGTAATATTATAGAGTCCATTTATCTACTTACCTGAATAACTCTATTAATGATCTCGGTTAATAAACAATATATTGTAATGGCGACTATTCCGTCCCGCAGCTAACTTCATAGCCTTTGACATCGGTGGTGCGTAGGTATGTACACATTACTGGGTCAGCAGGACATGACACCGTACAACCAATTGTTCTTTATTGACATTAGTAGGTATATATTCAATATCTTCTTCGTCGTTCGTCATTACTGAGAACGCGATCACACACATTTTTGCCGAAAAGAGTCCGGTGGATTTTACGGGAACTAAAATTAAAGTTTAGTAAAACATGCCATAGACGCCAGCGCCGCGTCTTTATGATAAGGTCTCTACCTAACATTCCTCCTACAGCTATACCTACAATTTTTCGTGGACCGCACATAACAACTGCTTTCGATATTATTTATAAATTAAACAGGCCCGTATTAAATTTATTATTTTGGACTATCGATACGTCGCCGTCGATACTATTTCCAGTCTTATAAAATTTAAATTTGGTGAGTTAAGTCGTTTTCGAGAAAAGGTTCCTTATTGGGATGCATAACCTAGAGATTTGATTCACCAGAGGTACAAAACAAAACTAAAGAAAAACCTGCAAATAAAAATGTTTTCTTAAGCATTACACGATTTAACAAGAAAATTGCTAGCCAACACATATTAATTGGCTATTAACAAGGTAATTTTAGGCGGTTTCGAAATTAAAATTGGGTGCGCTGAACTTTATGTACTGTAGGTCAAAATCTAGATCAAACGATAACTGACGACGGCCGATAATTGCTTTAGGATGTTGTCCGTATGTAAGTTAATTAAGTTGTTAGTAGGTACCTACTTTTTATAATTTTAGAGACTTACTTAATTTCAGTAAAGCAGTCTGGTTTTGCGCGAACTGAGATGGGTTTTGACGGTTTTATTTCGGTTGGCGTTAATTAGGACACAGTCACAGCCAGACAGCAGGTCCTAAGATATAAAGTTTAATATTTTTGCACTTATTCAAGTAATAAATGATTTAAAATTTTGAATAATTAAAGAAGTTTTGGGTAGTTTTGTTGTTTGTTCAGTTAATTTCTAGATATCATTTCGCTTAAGACTTTTTTGGTTTTCGGTCTTTTTAACCCTTATTTTATCCACTTAGGGGTGGAATTTCTAAAAATACTTTCTCATTGCAACTCTCGAGCATTTAAGGAATATTTCCACCAAACAAGTCTCTCTCTAGGTCCTCTGGTTTAGGCTGCACGTTGTCTATCAGCCGTTGTATTATAAAGTATAGACTGATGTCAATTTTTTCTTTAGTTTTTTTTGCCTTTTGCCTTTGTTGTACATGACCTGCACATTATCATAATAAATTAAAACAAAGGTTTACAAGCATCCATATTTGCAATTTCAGAATACTAAAGCATCAATAAAATATGAACAAATCGTTTGATGACTGGCTTATCAGAACGGAAGTTGTAAAATATTTAGACAGTTGAAAAGGTCGAGACTCGAGAGTTAACAGCTATCAAAATGCTATTCCCAGTGTACTCCGAATATATGATGAGATAATATTGTGATGTTTATTTGTAAATTTATTTTCAATTTGGGTGCGCCATAATTAAATTCTGAGGGCTATACATATCGCTTCTGCCCTATCCCAAAAGTCGTGCGTCAAAATGTTGATATAGCTATGGGCTGTGATTCTTTACACACAAATTACGGTTCATTCGCTGTATATAATATATATATAGAAACGGTTATCAGTGTTGTATGGACTACTAAAGGAGCCTACATACGGCAAACCAACCGTAGTTTATCAAGAAAAAAAGTGTGTGTACAACACTGCCCCCGATAGTTGAAAAGACGTATCTGACAGTTTTTCCAAAATTGAGTTATATATGTTGCAGTCAAAACTCTTAGCCGGTCAAAAGTACTTTTGACTGGCAAAATCAGGCAAAAGTACTTTTGACTGCACAGGTTGGTCAATAGTAGTTTTGCCGGTAAATCATTGGTTAATAGTGCTTTTAACTGTAAATTTGCGGTCAAAAGTGGATTTGACTGACGCTCCTGGTCAAAACTACTTTTAACCGCTAGATAATCAGTCAAAATCACTTTTAATCGTTAGGAGTGGAAATTAAAGGGCACTCATTTAAAGAGGCAGTACAAAATATTGAATGAGCAGTTACGTGTGGTAAAATAGTTTTTGTGATAGGCTATCATTTAAACGATAATTTTGGTAAGCTATAAAATTGATTTTATTTGCTAATAATCTAAATAAATAAAATAATAAAAATAATCTTTATCATATAATTGACGGAGCCCCGCTTCGCGGGGCTCCTACTTCTGGGTGGTTTAAAAAAAAATAACAACGAAGGGGAAGGCGAGGTCTATTCGCTCGCTTCGCTCGCTCACACGACCCCGCCATCCCCTTCTAACCTAACCTGTCCGATTCGGGGTGCCCTAAAGTCCATACGCAGAATTGTAATCTGCCGAACTATTTATCGAACTGCTCATTCCATCATTTTTACCGCTCATTCAGTTATTGGACTGCTCAATTATTTTTAGAATTGACTTTGTATGATAAAATAACCGACTGACACGACTGACTGACACGACCAGTCAAAACTACTTTTGACGGAATCAGTTGGTCAAAAGTACTTTTGACCAGCTTCATTGGGCAATAGCACTTTTGACTGTTATTTCAGTCAAAAGTACTATTGACGAAAGCCTATGGTCAAAAGTACTTTTGACTGATTTTGCCAGACAAAAGTAGTTTTGACCGGTTAAGGGTTTTGACTGTAACATATATACTGCCAGAATCAGGAAAAAAAGGCGCATCTGCTGGTATTTTTAATGTTTCGATATCTCGTTCCGTTAATGATTTAGCATAACGAAAATTGGCGCAACTGCAATTTTTTTCTACTAGTTAGAAGAAGAAAAGCCGGATTTCATTTATATTAATTGAAAAGGCACATTTACTTAGAAATGCCATTTAGTGTTATAATATTGATAATCTATTAGTGTTATAAATGCTTAAATGAAAAGACGTATATAGCCATATGCGCCTTTTTTTCTTAAAAGTGGAAGGTAGCAAATAAATTTGAGAATAAGTCTAAAAGTACATAAATAAACACACGTTGTTGAAATTTGAAGGGCGTTAATGGTTATTTGCGTCCTTTTAATTAAGCATAAGACATTTTAATCTATTTTTTTTGCTAAGATGAAAAGGTTTTTTAATAATAGTAACTAAATGTGCAATGTTGTTTTAAACTAATGGGAATCAAAGATGGATACTTCGGCCATCATTCAGCATTCATTTTTAAAAATTTTAAAGCTTTTTTTAGAGACAGCAAAGAATTTCCCGATTTGACATTCAAACATTTTTTTCTCCATTTTACCTTTTTGTTAGATGCGTCTATTCAACTATCGGGGGCAGAACAGCCTTATCCATGTTTTTAAAACTTTCTGTGTAGGTTAAATGAGTCCTTCCGCTTACAACTTTTTATATTGATAGTGACAATAAATAATGACTAAGTTAACAACTTACAACATTTAAATACGCAATAAGAAGTGTGCTAGATAAATGACAAAACTTCGGTAACCATTTTCGATAAATTAAATAGGTACCTACTTACATCTTCGTCGCTTTATTCTGCAATTTCCGAGAATGCTAAATAAGCTAACAAGCACAATTTAAGGAATACATAAGGAACGTTTATAAAAGGGATAAAGTCAATCGATACTTCGTTACACAGCTATTTAGAAGCTGAGTAACGTTGTTGAAGCGCTTTCTTCGCTTAGTTCACGTGAAATTAAGATTTTGTACTGCCCCAAAGGAATTCCTTTTTGGGAGCAAATTACGGGCGATTGTTGAGAGTTGGTTGAGAGGTTTTGGCCAGGAAAGACATGTGTTTTGGAGAAATACAGCTTGGATTTAGCATTTAGCTTTAACGAATATCTTCTCGAATGTGCTTTTTGGAAGAGTTTTTCCAAATGGATTAAATTAATAAAGAAACTTAATAGGGAATAGTAACCTACTTATTTGCTTCTGTATTACTGAGGGCTGAATCTATCGGACTATCATTCAAAATAATTGGTATTCTCTGGCCTAGGCCGTGCGTAGATAATGACCAAACAATCCAAAATGAACCTATAGTAATTCAAGACGTCTTGTACCAAATATGTTCACAAGTTCATGGTTGTTACAATGCCTACCTGTTGTGTAACCGCTGTGCCACAATTACCATAAACAAGCCCGCTTCTACGGCTCACTGGTTCCTTGCAACCAGCCGAGTATTGTGTGCCAAGCCGTGCAAATGAAGATGTTAGATATACAATATATCTAGCAAGAATTGTTTGATATAGGTAAATTACGTACCTACTAGTTCTACTGAATAAATATGTAGAGGTAGGAGTAGGTGTATTGGGGAATGAGATTAGCCTGAGAATTAAATATTATATAGATTGATAAGATCTAACTTTATTATTGATAAATATTTTAGGAGCTAAATTATCAGATGTGGTCTTTAAGATGCTTTGTGACAAAAACTACCTAAATTAAATTGTCAAACTTTTTTAAATAACTTTTCAAAATTAATTTAAAAAATGGTGTTTTTGAGTGCATACATTTTTAATTTCAAAAGTCTATGACCGCTCAATGCCCAAAATTCGAAATTAGCAGAAATGATATGGTATTTTTAACTAATTTACAAAAATGAAGAGGTCTTCAATTCTATACGTATTTATTTTATGTGTGACCGCCGATTACTACCTATGTGATTGTGTAATTTTTAACCCCCGACGAAAAAAGATGGGTGTTATAAGTTTTACGTGGTATCTGTGTGTCTGTGACATCCGTAGCACACAAACAGATGAACCGATTTTGAAAGGTGACTTGATCAAGAGTGTTCTTAGCTGTAACTGTTAATTTCTACTTGTTAGAATTAATTAGTCTATTTTCCAAAGGATTACTTAAACAATTTTGTTTTCCAGAATTACATTGAATATACTTAAGTACCTTACTTAGATATCT
Source organism: Protodeltote pygarga (assembly GCA_936450705.2). Lineage (NCBI taxonomy): Eukaryota > Metazoa > Arthropoda > Insecta > Lepidoptera > Noctuidae > Protodeltote > Protodeltote pygarga. The sequence continues at coordinate 1,221,605 of OW388257.2, read as the reverse complement.
ACATCTACAAATGTGATAAGTACAGGTACGGAGCAGGTATTAGATAGAAGTTATAAGTACGTAGGTCCCGAAAATATTGTGACATTAAACAGGTTAAAACCAAGTCCTAAGTGCCTAAGTGAAAACATCTGAACAGCGTACTCAGAGAAAAGCTTACGTACTATCTAAAGAGCTCCTATGAAACATTTGGAGCGACGAAATTTCTTCGAAAGGAAATTTTGCAAATAGGTACGAAGTGTTAATGCTCGTATTCATGATCCTGAGAGCTTTGGTCTAGATTTTTCTACAGCGTCAAAGCCAGACTGGATCAATAATAATTGAAGATCCAAGTTAATTGATATTGGGGCTTTGGATTTTGAGAGTGGGTGAAAAGTTGGTGAAGTTAATATTATAGATTGTTTTGATAGCTTGGGTGGGGGTTACATGGCACTTTAGTGTCAGCATAGTAGATAATATGCATAAATGTTTTACAGAAATAGTTTTTTTTATATCAAACGTAGGATGTATTTTAACTTTAGGATTTTCTTCTAAATCGTGCAGTAGGTATCGGTGCTGTTACATACCTTCATTGATCACACAAATATTTGTGCCATGAAGGATAGAACCCGCGACACAAAACGTAGAAAGCTTGTCGTACTGCAGTAGGTAAGTACCTAACTATTAAAGTACCTACTACCTTTCATTAAGATTTTACGGGACTCATTGAGGAAAAGAAATAATATGTAGTAAAGTAGTACCTTACCTATCATTGCGATTTAACGGATTTTTTATTTAAGAAAAAAAAATTAGGGACTACTTATTGCGGTACTACCTACCTAATCAAGAAATCTGTTTTTCACATTTTTTTTTAATAAAAGGATTCTATTATCAAAGTCCTCTATTCTACGAATTGATACAGATCGAGTTCCAATTGTCATGACAAATTAACGATTCATCTCCGATACCTGAACATCAGCATTAATTGCTTTGTAATGACAGCCAGACATAGGTACCTACGTGAAAGACGGTTGGCACTAGAGTTAACCGCCACTAACCGGCACTAACCGGCGCTGACCGGTAATTAGTTTGGAAATCGGTGCAGTCTCGTGGGCCGTGCATCAAGCTTCGCAGATGGGCTATCAGTTAAGATATTAACTAGTTACTACGCTTACCACTTACTGTGCTATTAGCCGAGCTAACTTGCGATAATAGGCTCTAGGTAGGCTAAAATATCGAGTGATTATCCTTACCACTCGGATTCTAATTTCTGTCGATAGAAATAAAGGATATGATGGTTTTGAAAAATTGATAAATTTATAAACATTTTTAACATGCGAATACTAAAGTTCGAGTTAGCACTAATAGCCTAATGGTATGACCAGGTATGACCGTCGTCTGACAAGTCAGAAGTCTCGAGTTCGATCCCAAGACGTCTGACAAATTAATTATCAGTTGCTAAAACGTTGAGGGAAAACATCGTGATGAAACCAGCACACCTGAGAGATAATGGTGTGATGATAAGCCATGTCAGAGGCCTACGGGTGGTTTAAACTTTAACTCCAGGTTGTTCATCAACCATACCATAAGAAAGACTAAAGTTCGAAGAAAAAACTAATTTTGTGAACGATCGTGAACTTTGATTCAGTTTAGTTACACAAAAAAATTGTTTGAAAATGACTACTGGCTACGAAATTCTTGGGCGAAAATATTTCGCATGCGAATGTAAAAAGTCATTGGAGAATTTAAAGAATCGCCTCCCTGTTTTCTACCAGAACGAAAACTTGCAAAAACTAGCGTTACGAGAGTAAACTCATATTAAAGTGTATGCTAATTTTTGTGCTGATACGGGGATAAAAACTAGGTCTGTTGCGCTTGCGTCCCACGATCGTTGGAATATTAATTATGTAAATGCTCCCTTAGGCATTCGCATTCGACGTTTATTATGTATTTTGATGGACAGCGTGTTTCTGGGGAGTTGCTTTTGTTTATCGAAGTTTATTTTCTACTTTTACCTACCTAAATATCAATAAAAAGGTTTTGACGTTTTAACGGTAAACGGTTCCATTAGCGGTTATCTAGTGGAAATTTTGAAATATTCGAGAAGGCTGAGGACGCTCATCTTTACAGGGTAGATAGGTATCCTCGAACATCTCTATAGAATTAAAGTAAATAAGTACCTATCTTTTAGTAGATGCAGACTTATTTACACAATTTTTTTTTGTAGCTTGCCCTTTTTTTTCGCCTTAGCCACGTGCCTAGTTTGCCTTAGGGTTTCAACCTATGGATATCCGTCGGCAAAAACAAGTGAACGTGATAAAAAAATGAAGTAAGCACAAGTAATATTCGATTACTGAGCATAGGTCTCAAGCCTTCTAGTAGACAATAATACCTACTTTATTGCAAGATTATGAAGGGAATATTACCACAATCACTTCATACAAACGTATTGTTGTTTTTTAGCACTTAATCCGTTTGATATCTTAATGGACCCACGCCTATTCTTTGCCGGAAACAAGGCAGTTGTTAAGTTACAATTGCATGGGAATACCTACTAACTACGATACTGTACGAAGCCGAACAATCGCAGAAAGTGAATGTAACTCGAATAATCTGCTAAAAATGTAAATAAATAAAAATCTTTCTTGAACGTTTTAACTTTATTCTTAACTATAGCGCTACATTTAACGTTTGTAAGTTTTTAGTTTTTTTAATGCATAGACACTTACTAGATAATACCTAACTAATGATGGAGGTGGAATATTTATTTCATACTTACATAATATTACCTATATTTAATAATGCTACCTGCATCATTGCATCTGCAACTGCATCCTATATTAAGAACATTTGGTACAAAATTAGACATTACAATTTGCGATATAATGTAATCCAAGGTATAGATCACTCACACCGAATGCCAATAGACACAAGCGTTAAAAGATCGTTTAAAAATGTATTGGCAATCACATAAGTACTTTTTTCTATAAAAACGTCTTCATAACTCACTTTAAACTGTTGGCAGCCCTACTGTTCGAGCGTTGAGTGGGCGGAGCGGTGATTTGTGAAAATTTAATATTTATTACTTACGTTTCTACCTTGGGTCTTGAACTTAACATGACTTATCAGCTGTGTTAGGGTTAGCACCTTTCTCCTACGTTTTACCAATTGACCCTACATTTAAAATCATCTACTGTGTCGTCCACTGGTGTGCGCAAGCCCTAACTTAGATTTATGGGCGTAGCTATGGCTTTCACATGGGGGGGGGGGGATCCGAGGATCCAAAAATGTACCAAGATATACTAGATTTTGCCCGAGCTTCACGCAGATAATTTCACAGTATGCGGTGCGCAGGTAAAGGGGGGGGGGGATGCACTGTATGCGCATGAACTGTATATTCATCGATTTTTATTTTAGCCGAATGCTAAGGGGGGGGGGGTCCGGACCCCCTAAACCCCCCCCTTATATACGTCCATGCTTAGATTACTTAATAGTAAATTTCTATGCTTAGGTAATCCATTCCACGAATCCTCACGATATTAGAGAATTCTCTAGTTGGACCGGCTTTTTTCTTGTCAGTCATGGTTGAATCATTTCATTGTTTATCATTCAACTTAATCTCTAAGTTGACATTAACTACCAAGTTATAGGCTTTAACTTGATGATAAATTGCACTGATAAGAGTTATGTACTAACTTTATTATAACAATGCTGAGAAAGTTTACAGAATTATTTATATAAAATGTTTAATTTAATTGTTAAGTTTATGTAACTAGTACCTATAGATTCAAAATACAGATAGATTAGCAAAGATTAATAGTCACGAGCAAAATTATAATGTACTATAGTTGACAAAGCCGGTTCACCACTTGTAAGGTTAGAATCGCTTGCACCCGGCATCCCAACGTAGAGCAAGTCCCGCCCCTACGCACGTAGCATCGTTTAAAGCATTTTGATCGCGAAGTGGTGCACCGTTCGTGTCCGCGATAGTACATTTTGCGGAATTCAAGTGATTATCTTCTGACCTGGTTCAGTTTATAGAAAAATATACAACCCGAATATTAGTTAAATACCTATCTATTGATATCATCACGATATCATAAATGCAATATTTTTGCATTTAAAGTACGCGATCCTTTTAGAATTGGCTTTTGAAAAACTACATGTTCACATATTTTGGCTCGTAGTTGTGACATATCACGGGCTTATGTTCCATGCATGAGATTTTCTGCTGCTAATGGTTCGATCTCAATCCGTGTACTCAGTACGGCGACTGCGCCTTCTTGATTGATCTAGAGATACCTACTAGATTCTAGTGAGACCCGCTTCTGGGAGGCCAGCTTAAGCAATTCGCAACTGTACCAAAAAACTCGGACTACTCACGATCAATCCGGCTCAAAGGACCATATTCACAAGTTTATCAAAGTATCTACATCAACAACATCTCCATGTAAGAACCATACACGTTCCTACAGTTATAAATCTTTGCGAATATATCTCTGTTTTAATTCTGCACTAGTCGCATAAACTTAAACGTTGCCCTATTATTTCTACTGTATCATAGGTATAATTATGTCTGTAACATATAATTATGCGTCTGTAACATATAATTTCTCCATGCACAAACACCCAGACCGAGACAAATATATGTAGATCACACAAATATTTGTCCCGTGCTATGCCATGCCGAGTTTAGTGGTTTACCACTAAATCACTGGTAATCTGCTTCCAATCCCATAACGGTTGGAGTATTTTTGGAGTTTTTTCAGCTACAAATCCCCTTGTTATCCTTGGCTCATTGGCTACATCTGGCCAACCCCAGGGAAATGCGGGCATGACTAACAAAACACCTCTGTTTACCCTTTAATGATCAGTAACGAGTTGAATACCTTCAAACTTTCTGTTAAATTACAGTTATGCCATGATTACGGATTGTATGCGGGCTCAACGGATTTTTTACGGAAACCTTCCCTAGAAAGACATACGGTAGTTGAAGTTTAGGGTTCGGTTCTAAGGTGATTTACCCGATTTTACCCTCACGAATCAAAGATGCCAATAATATTTGAAGGGGTGCCATGAGTCGAGGATAGTGAAGCTATTTCACCCTTATGTTTTTTTGTGAACGAAAAATATCAATATAGTGACACTTTTTTCCTTATTACCTCATTCTTTATGTCGGTTTTCACTTTAATGGTTCCCGTTCATATATTGCCTCTGTTTGGTTCGAGATTTCTTCTTAACCGCTCTCGTATACCTACGTATCTCGTCATCTCGAGCGTTAAGACCTAAGGTCTTATACCTACTATGCAAAAGTTGTAAATTCCTTTATCAGCCAAAAACCCAGCGTTTGAATTAACGGCGCGGCGTTGCAATGAGTTTGTATTCTGTAAATTGTAATTGAGTTCGAAGTTCAAGAGTAACCCCCCTGATAATTTTGATAAATTGGAATAAAATCGGCTCGGAAATTTCATATGGTTCTTACCAACAAACCAACCGGCCGTAAATCATAGTGGGAACTAGTCCAGATTTTCTTCACAAGAACTTTGTAAAAAATTACAGTTTCGTACAAGTCTTACCAAATAAACGGTCCAATTGCCACAATTGCTGATCGTCGACGACAAAGTATCGCTATAACAACATAGTTTTCGCAAATTACATTCGCAAGTTACACTTCCCGCCTATAAATCTACCCACCCCACATTGAATTAATTGGTGACTTAGTTACACTGGAGGCCAATAAAAGGTTAACACAGTTATGCGACGCCGCGCCGCGTCGTTGTCTTCTGTAATATTATTTAACGTGTAAGAATAATTTCGTTATTTTGCTAACGAGAATCTTTGAAGAAAAATAAAGATAATTTGGAAAATAAAGAAAAATATAAAACTTGCTTGGCTATTTTCCTGCACTTAATTGTATCTTGTAGCAATTATGAAAATTGTTTTCTCTTTCTGTGGTAAAAGAATCTGAACACAAAATACTTACCTACATACGGTACTTTTTTTATTTCGCCTGTCTGACTTATGTTTCTCGGGGTCGGCGCAAAATGTCTTCCTCTTTAATTTTCTCCTATAAGCCGTAAGCTAAGCATTCACTCCACTTACAGGTCGGCGCAAAATGTCTTTTTCCATTCTCCTCTATCAGCTGTCATCTGAGCATTTATACCGTTTACAGGTCAGCGCAAAATGTCTTCTTCCAATCTCCTCTTTCAGCCATCATCTGAGCCCTTCACTCTTTTGTCATTTATTTAACTGAAAAAATACACTTAAATCGATATAAATAACCATTTATGTACCTGTAACCTTTTACGGAAACGAGCGTTTACTAAGTCATTTACGAATCGTGCTACAAATGTGTGATTTCCTGCGGTGGTGTACAATCAAAAGTTACTTTTGGTAACGATTGGATCGATACAAATTATACTACGACGTCACAGCCCTTCATTATATTTTACTAGCTTTCGCCCGCGGCCTCTCCTTCATAGTATATTGATAAATATACCATAAATGTAGCCTATGTATTATTCTGATGTATAAGCAATGTTACTGTAAAGTTTTATCAAAATCTTTTTAGTAGTTTTTACGTGAAAGACTAACAATCAATAATAATAATAATTCATCCATCTATACATCCTCACAAACATTCAGATTTATAATATTAGTAGAATAAATTGAATTGGTAGTCCACTCTCTAATATTAGGCATCACAGTAGAGTTATATAGATATACTAGCTTTTCCCGCGTGGCTTCGCTCACGTAGACTATAGAATATTTAGAACAGAATTTATTTATTTAAATCGAATTAGTATTAAGTATAGGTACATAGAAAAATGATAAATCAACAAACTGTACTGCCTTTGAGAACAAATTGTACTACTTTGAGTCGAAGCCACTACTTTTAGCGTCATTGTATAAGCAGACTTAGGTACAGGACGAATGACAGTCAATAATATTGCCGGTAGGTATAGCAATTGCAAATATTTGCTATTAAATAATAATAACCTAAGAGATTTCTAAGGAATTTATAAAGAAAATCAAGGTAGGTACTTATAAGGTAAGTTTTTCTTTAAAGTATAAAAGAACAAATAAATTTGAAATTTCGAATTCTAATCCGATTTGTCAACTGCAAAATTTTTCCTCTACGAATCCGATTTATAATTGACGTTCCAATTTTAAATTTTATTACATTGCACCAAGCCAGTTTAAATCAAAAGCACTAAGGAGTATTGATATCAATTTCGATGCAAATCACCCCCAAAATAACTTTCTACCCCTTTTTGACCCCGTTAGGCGATGAGTTTTAATAAAATACGAAACACGTGTTCCATTAATTCTGTAAAAGAACGTTTATGCAAAATTTGAAGTAGATTGGACCAAGGAATCACGTTGTCCCATACAAAGTTTGCCCCCGTTTTTCACCCCCTTAGAGGTAGTATTTCGAAAAATCCTTTCTTATCGGATCCCTACGTCATACAAAGAATACACCCTCCAAGTTTCAGGTCTCTACGATCAGCGGTTTAGGCTGTGCGTTGATCCGTCAGTCAGTCAATCAGTCAGTCATTCAGGACAAAGCATTTTATATGTATAGAAGATTAGAGCTATATAACAGAAAAATAGTTTGATTACGCACTAGGGAAAAAAAAAATTAAAAAAAAAAGGTTGTAGGTACCCTGTACCTCCACTATTTTTCTTTCGGTCAGTCTTTTTCATGACTTATTTTAAACAAACATATTGCTTTTATTATAATTATAGGTACCTACCTACGTTTATGTATATCGTTTATCGTTTAGGCATCCACTTAGTAGATTTTTGCCAGGCCTATAACAACTCTAAATTACAATCACAAATCAACAATACTAATACATAATTGGATTGATTATTCTACATCCTCCTAATATTATAAACGTGAAAGTTTGTGAAAATGTTTGTTACTCAATCACGCGTAAACCGTTGAACGGATTTGGATAAAACTTGGCACTTAAAACCTTGTCCTGGATTAACTGTATAGGATAGCTTTTATTTCAGTCCCGCAGTCAAAAGCTAGTCACTTAAAAACCAAACGAATAAACCACAAATTATAACAAGCAATTAAATAACTTTCACAGTAAAAAGTCAGCAAACCAACTTAAATATTTAATTGGTTCGGTGGCTACCGTTACAAACACAGGGATGACCAACATGCCTTTTTGATAATAAAAAAAACATGTTTTGATATTTGCGGATTTACTTAATAGACGATATCAATATTAAGCGTTTAATAACCTAAAAAAGGCATAGAAATGTATCAACAGCATGGGCGTAGCTATAGCTTTCAAAAGAGGGGGGGGGGGTGTACAGAGGATCCAAAAATGTACCCAGATAAACTAGTTATTGCCCGAGCTTCACACAGATAATTTCCAAGTACTTATGCGATGCGCGGTAAAGTTTGGGGGATGCACTGTATGCGCGTAATTACTATCGTTCATAGTTGCGTTTGCGTCTAATATTCATCGATTTTTATTTTAGCCGAATGCTAAGGGGGAGGGGGGGGGGGTCCGGACCCCCTAAATCCCCCTCCATATATACGCCCATGATCAACAGACGATATAGACGTTACGCCATTGAAAGAAAATGTTTACATAAGTTATTTATCGGCCATCCCTGACTAAGTTAAACGGTTCGTTTATTAATCTGTGCGGAATTGAAAAATGGAAGTCCAACTGCGTAATATTGCTGGAGAATTTAATATCTGGGTTGTTATGTCTGAAAGAATTGAGAGTGCTCCAGGACTCTCATCATCGGTGTTGCGATGCCTCTCGTTATAATGGAAGCATAGATTTTATCATTCTATATTCTGTTCAATGTTTTTGGTAGTATGATTGTTATACAGACTAGCTTTGTTGTTTGTAGGACGATTAATTTTATTTACAGAAATTTCTTAAAAATAATCAATTAAAATTTTGTTGTTCATCTTTATTTGAATCTTGTCAAATGTTTCAAGCCTCTGACATGACGTTCACACGAAAACCTCAAGGACTATCATTACGAAAACTACTCAGGACCCCGATTCTCGTTTTGTAGAAACAATGTCGAATTTATTAGAGACAATCTCGAATTTTAAAATCTCTACGGAAAACGTCGCCAAAATGTCTACTGCTATATTAGGTACTACTCCCTTTATGTCAAGCGCTGAGTGGTATATCTCCAGCGTGACATTCCGAGAATATGAAAATTAGTTTTCAACCGACATTCGCCATTTTTTATCGACATAATATTATGTGTAGTTCAAGATAAATGTCTAAAGCGCGAGAATTGGGGTCCAGCTGTGCTGGTTTTCTAAAAATCTTTTCATTCGCCGTTACTGCAATCATAATTAATATACAATCAATACATATAATATTGAAATTGATATTTCAGTAATAATTAATAAATATATCCCTAGCTACAATATATTACTTTTTGTCTGTTATTTTTATTTATATCTAACAGTTTAAGATTATTTATATTTGGCCATTTTTATTTTACGTTTCTTAGTATTTTGTCTGTGAATTTGTTTACATTTCCCATCTCAGTACAGATATTATTTTAGTCGTCCGCCTAGTTATTTTAAGAGCTGTGCTTTAAATAATTATCGTGTAGGGACAGCCACCTGTGTTCAATAATTACTATAATTAGTGCGTATGCCGACACGACATGAGTATGACTAAAACAAATCTTATGCGATCATGTTGTGCTATATACTTTGTTTTTGGCCGACGTCTGGCCTTAAATAGGATTGTTGTTTTTGGCTTGTTTTTTTTTGTACAAATATTAGATAGGATATTTAATATTTATTACAATTTACAAAGGTATTTAAAAAGCATTTATGCATGCAATAAGAACACTAGAGTTCTTAATTTTTTTTAAAAGAAGTTGAATGCAGAATGAAATTGTTTCTTTTTATGAATTAACGCACTAATTACGCTTCGTCCGCGACAAAATTTTTTCCATATCCCGTATAACTTTTTACAATAAACAGGCTTTTCGAATTTGTCACATGTGGGAATCGAACCACATACCACATCACATAACTAATCTAAGCTAATCGTGTTGGCTGGGAGAGGCTTGTGTACGTTCCTAGAAGACCATTGGTTTGTGTATTTTATCTAGCAATAGACTTAGGTATTACAAGTGGTCAACTCTTCTTGTAGATAAATAATCTGCGCGAGATTATAAACAACGGATATAGACATCCTGCGTTTATCTTCAATTGCACGTGTTTTTTATCAAGGTAGACTTACGTCCCCAAAACGAACCTAGCATTTGTGTTATCACAGCTAATACCTACGGCTTATACACGGGAAGATTAAGGAGTAAGTAAAGTTTGCGTTGTATAGGTATCTTCACGACCTCTCCCTGGAAATCTTTTAGTTAATTTTCGAGGTAAAAACTAATCTAATATTCTTTTGCGGGTTTAAAAAACTGCTACTAATTGACAAACAAGCTTACACCCCGCCTGGTGGTAAGTGATTAGGTTAGAGCTTTACTCTAGACACATTTTTTGATTTCTAAACGTTGCTTGTCATGATTACAGAGGGCGCGACTACAAAAAAAAATTCGCTCTGTTCTGCCCTCTACCCCTTCAAAATTTTGCCATTGCAGGCTACTCGGCTTAGAGAAATCCGTCCCTGTTCGTATGGTCCCTGATAGCACTGGAGCTAGAGGCCCAATTCCTACCCTCTCATAATCCCCTTTTTCCTCATAATTCCGCATAGGGTCACCAACCTATCCTTAATAAGCACCACTAGTCTAAATTAAGCACTGTTCTAAATTACGATGAAATCGCTTCAGCAGTTAAGGCGTGAAGAAGCCACAATCAAACAAACTAAAACACATTCAGATTTTTTATGACTATGGATGATTGCTAAACACAATTACTTTAAATCCGAGTGGCTTCTTCATCGCGCACGCAATTATAAATATAGCTTAGTGTTCTGTTCACTACCCGAGGAATTGGAGCGTGAAGACATGTTTTATAGCCACAATCTTGCTGGATCAATTTCTACAAATGTTATGCTGCCATCAAATATTACTAGTGATTTTCATGGGCCGTAAACTAGTGGAAGATTCCTGTCAAAGTGCCGACTTGGACTTATCACCCTTGACTCATCTCGTCCACATATACTAAGTTATGTTAGTATAATATTTGTATAAATACATTAAATTAATAACAAAACACAACGCCATCTCTAAACAAAGATGGAAACTATGACGTTTAACTTAAGACTTGCGAGATGTAGCAACTACCAGCGCCATCTCTGAATCTTACAAGTGAAATTTATAAAAAAAATTGCACTATAATATATTCTGCTTAAGCCGCTGTGATAGGCCGCTGTAACCGATGCTTGGACGGCAATCTGACACGTTCACACGGCCAGAGGGAGATCAGGCGCAGGACCTACGGATTTTGGAAACGTAGCTAGTACCTAATAATTAAGTTATAATACGCACATAGCTTACGAAAAGTCAGAGCCTTGAGATCAAACCTTGGACTGTCTAGTTAATGGTCGTAATACCTAAATCATCACAGCTACAACAATTTTTAATCTGCAACAGTAGCTAGTAGCGTCATAGTTTTATTTTTTAAACCAGTAACATGCCTCACTGCATTTAAAAATACTTTCAATTCAGTTTTAGTTACAGCGGCAAAAGTTGCTAATCGGATTCCACCGGATTTACATTGTACAGTGTAGGGGTCCGTTTAGGCACACACGGTATTTTTTAAAATTGTAATTGCGTGATGGTTTGAATGACTATGGTCATGAGCTTCTAGTTTTATTTTCTTCTTTATCGTAAGGATGAAAAATAGCTAGTAGAATAATAGTCAGAAATTAGACCAACCGTAATACACCCTGTTGCTTTTAAGATTTGCCAAATTTAAGGAGGTCTATGAAACTGAACCACTTTCTCCAAAAGTGAAAATCGAAAATTAACTTTTCATACAAAGTGACTGGTCACGTGACTCACGTTTGTATGAGAAGCTAAATTTTCGTTTTCAGATTTCGACCTATGTTCCTTGGGGAAAGTAGTTCAGTTTCATGGACCTTATTACCTCCTAAAATTTGGCAGGTCTTCAAAGCAACAGAGTGTATACACTTTACACACCCTTAAAAAGTTTCTAAGATGTGCTGGTTTCCTCACGATGTCTTTCTTCACAGTTTTAAGCAAGTAATAACAAATTTTTAATATAAGCACATAATTCCGAAAGGTCAATGGTGTGATGGATTTCGAATCTACGACTCTGATTTGAGAGTCGACTGTATTTACGGTGTATACCACTAAGCTTTTACTGCCAAGGTAAGCTTTTACTTATTGCGGAAATTGAAGCCTTAATTATAAGCCATGGTAAAGCCATGTGACTGTAACATAAGCCCACACGCTCAGCTAAAATTCTCACATCATATCAGAAGGTAATTATCTAATTTCAAATCTACATAAAAAAAAACTTTCTACGGGTCTTGTATTTCTCTTATTTAATTAAAAGATAGGCACATAAAACATGTAATATGTAAAAATTATGACATTCATTACATTTAAATGTAAGCATTATATTCAAATGATGGTGAAAGAAAGATATGAGGTGCTAACAACGTAGATACGCGAGGGGTCGGCCATACATTACGCCACGTGCTTCCCCCCTTCCTTTAGAACAATTGTGACGTGAATTTGAATGAAGGTACATTCGTAATCATAAAGGTAACATGTTTTAGTATTCTGGGTATTGTCACGCGTAAAACACGCGTAGGCATCAAGGGTTGGAGATTACGCATCAGGAAAATGCGCGATGCGTATACACGCAAAGATCCTATAGAATAAAAGTCGATTCATACATATCAGTCAAGTCACAACTCCGCCACAGTCAGCACCTGATAATTATTCTTTCATACATTCTTTATTAACCCATCCACACATGCCAGAGTCAGTCATGAAACAGTGCTCTCAGAGAATATAATAATATGAAAGAATACCTAATTATCACGGCGCCGGAATTTTGATTTCACTTATATGTGTGAGTCTACCTTAATATTGATCCTAAAGATCTGATGGTTGAAGAAATAGGCTCATAAATTAAGTAAGTAATTAATAACTAAGTTAAGTCTAGATTTCTACATAATTTTTGATGACATTTTTTAATCGAGTACGTGCTTAATTACCTAATCTAGTAATTAGGTAGGTACCCCAAAATGTTATCAGGTATATTAACTTTGTAATCCAATGACGTAGATTCAAAAGACGTCACGCATTGTTTTGAAGTAGGTAGGTATTTTGCATGTAATGATGTCATAATGTGTTTAAAACTTTAAATGAAAGTTCGTTAACACCTCCCAAGGCTGAACTAACAAGCCATTAGGCTTATATGTATTGGCTTACACAATTTGTAACTTGAAGCTTAATTAATTTCATTAATCAATTCATCACGTACATATAGGCACAGCCACGAACTTGCCTGCGAGTGTATCGTCGAGTACATCAATCACTCGATGGGCTGATTGATGGATGCCGAAGCTTCGACATGCTATCGGTACTCACGCGACTGTACCTACCCCTGCACATTTTATGGTCGAACCTCCGAAAATGTATGTTGAATTTAAGTTATTTTATGTTTCAGGGCCTCTTTCAAACATGGGTACTGGGTAGGTTCTATCTACTATCTAAATGGAAAAATGAAAAGGAAAATGTATAAAATAATGTTTAGCAAATATTTTTTTAATTTTAACACTCTAAATGAAATCATTTAATAAGAAATTCGCAAAATCATCTGACTCGGGCAGGACTTGAAAATACCTACTCGTTCTCGTTCAAAACTTATAGATAGATTACACTGCTATAACAATTACTTGTTTTGTGACTCTTGGCTTAAAATTGTACCTAAAACCTCTTTCCTCCTAAGAAGGCTGCTGAAGTAGAGGCTTAGTGAGGTGAAGTTGCAAATAATTTTGCTTAGTTTGAGCACGCTACGAGCCGAGCGTGCTGCTAACCCTGTCACACCTGCAGGAACTAATAGGTATATTTACTTGTAGAAAATGCAACCGTAGCTGCCACACTTAAATAGGTCTCATCCGTCATGAAAGAAATTGCCTATCTGACCCCGTAAATGACTTCCTCATAATCCTTCAAGGTTAATTTCGTAGTGGTTTGTTTTTAGTTTTTTTGTTATATTGGCTTTAAGCTTACTACTCTAAACTATTGTACATATTATATTACAATATCTTATACCTATGTAACTTATGAAATGCGATAAAGTATTGAGTATTGACTACTCAAAAACGTACTTTTAGCCCTTAAAACTTCTTAATTTAAATAAATAAAGTATTTTTTTTTCAATTATTTAAAGAAATAATAAGATACAATATTACACATCCTTTCACTAAGACGAGACAACGATGTCAGACCATTAATTACAATCAAAAAGCAATTTAATTACTACACTTTGAAGTGGAATTCTACAAGCGAGTAGGTGTGAGAGGTGCGGATATATTGAAAGGGCGTTAATGCATATTTCAAGCAAATATTTCTCGCGGTTTTCACAACGCGGTATAATTTACATTCGTCAGTTTCTGACAGGTTTTGATAAGTCATGTTATATGGATGTAAATGAGAGTATAATAACATTACGTCATTTTACACGTGTATTTCCAACAAATATTAGGCAGAGGTGTATAGCAGTCACGTTTCTGCCAGCTATTCAGAGCCGTTGCCAAATATTCAGGCATAGTTCGACTTCGTGCACTTTAGGCATTTTGTTCTACCCGGATCGACATAAAGCTCGGCAGCACTTGCGACCTCTAAACCATAGATGTCTTTATAATATTTTGTTAGGTAATCAGTACTCACTGTACACATCATCTTTACTAGATACACAATCTAAGGCCATGTTTCCACTACACTGCCGTAACATCATTTTTACCAAACTAATTTTTGTCTGCCACTGTTCGCTCGGAACAGAAAATAAAACAAATGAGTATACTCGCTTTAGACAAAAGCTCTATACGATTGGCAGGCGACTAGAAAGCGATACAACTCATACAATGTGTGTTTAAGTGCTAAGAACAACTACTAGGTCGCTGTTGGACCGAACAATTTTTCACCAAGTCCAAGCGATAGAGAAGAAGCAGAATTGCAGCTCTATATCTATGAAGAACTTTGTCAAACAACCGATCTAAGGGCTCTTACACATAAATATGATACGACGTCGCGTCGGTCGTGCTACGATAACTATTATAAGTGTGTAGGTACTATGGTCGTAGCACGACCCGACGTCATATCGTGTTTATGTATAAGAGCCCAGGGGTTATTGCAAATTGTCCCAATGCTTGAAAACAACCCTTATTGGTTTTTAGTATGTATTACTTGTGACAGTAACCCACTTCCCAATCAGTGTGTCTAGGGATCGAAGGTACCCGAGATCGTACGATTTGATTTAAATGGGATCTCGAGGGACGCAAGGGTTAGGTAGAGGTGGGTACGCCAGCTTACTCGTTTTTGTGCTCAGTTCCCTAGTGTCGTTTGAATGTTTCATGTGATGTAGACCTGTTATTTGATATTTTCCTTGATACAGCTAACCAACCCATCATACCTTGATAAAAGAATAAGTGTTACAGATACAACGTTTTTAACCAATCTTTTATAAAGGAATATCAAAACTGAACGTATAAGTAAACAATTGTATGTGTACTGTTGACCGTTGAAGAATTCCTTTATCTGGAGCTAATCCTGGATGTCGATTGAGGTCATGCTTACCATAAAAATGCATTGTCTTCGTCGAAATCCAGGCACGCACTTCTGACTTTATATTAGAAATTAATTATCACTTGTTAAAACGGTGAGGGAAAATATCGTGAGGCAACCAGCAGTATAATGAAGTTTTAAATAGTTATCAATAAAGAAAATGAACCTAACCTAACCCTAAAAACCCTACTGCGCGAGTTTTCTCGCACCTGGCCGGTTTTTCTACTTACTTTCATAAAATGTATTAAGGGCATGGCATGGCAAGCATGGCAAGGGCATGTCAACAATACGTATAAAAACCTGTTTTTCGCGACCCTGTCCACGTGAAATAATTTTATTATCCGGTCTCTTTTCGTAATCCGTTCCGTTCGGAATCAATTATTCGGAAATCCTGTCTTAGTGAGTACCAGACAAGGGTTTTAAGTCTGTACTTCTGTAGGATGATAGCTTTGTATGTTTTTAAATGGTTTTACTTAGCTTGACATGTTTATTATTTGGTTCAAATTTAGTAATCGATATTTCACCCCCTTCCTGTTGACAGATTGATCTGAAATTTGGTACACAGCTTTAGTTTTGATGACAAAACCGTTTTACGTAAAAAAAAAAATTATATTATCTATTAACATTGATGATAGAAACACAACTGTTCCTGAACTTGATTTTGGAACCTCATAAAATTTGAAGTTTATCAGCTGTTTTGTATTCCATGCGCGGGACTGCGAGTCAACTGATTGACCAACCATGACCTCGCGAGTTGAGACCACAGATATGTTAGAAGGGTTTAGAGGATAAGCTTTCAGCGATGGTTTTATATCCACTTTGCTTGAAGAATATAAATATCTTTTGTAACCACAATATAATATTCTCCTGACCGAGTTTCGGTCACAGCGGCCAATCTCAACAGAGACTAGCCAATTACGCAGGAGATATTATAGTGCACAAGTGTGTGCGCAAACACAGGTGCACTCTCTATTCCCTCACTCTCATTGTCCGATGGGACGGCCTTCCGACACGATCGGAGAGAGATCAGGCGCAGGGCTAACATCTTTACGTGCTTTCCGAGGCACGGAGTAAGTGATAATTAATTTATAAAACGCACATAACTTACGAAAAGTCAGAGGTGCGCGCCTTGGGTTCGAAACCGGGACCTCTGACTTACCAGTCAACGGTCACAACCACTAGGCTATCACGAATTAACCACAATATACATAAACGATGTGAACATGCATAGTCAGAGCATTTCCTAACCATGACATTTTTTTTCACGACTCACGACTTCTGAGCACGAAATCCTGGGTTCGATCCCAGGGTCGGACAAAGTGTTATTGGGTTTTTCCATTGGGAAATTCTTAGTAGCAGTAGCGGAGTCTGGAATTGTGCCCGGTTTACAGGCGTGAGTCTATGTTATGTTATGATTTTTTTTTCTACTTTCTCTTTGAAATATTTTTAATTTTATCTGTGGTTTACGTATCTTTATATTATCTGCTCGAAGGAATTCTGAGTGTTATAGTATAGTATAACATTCAGAGTATTCCGACAATGTTTATTACAAAGAGTACCTACTTAGGGATATGTTTTATATCCCTAATTACTCTTAGGGGTATTTTGAAAAGTATACCGACAATGTTAAGGTATATTTTGAGAAAGTATATTTTTCTTCTGTCAAACGACTGCAAGCTGCAAGTAAATAAAAAAAAAACAAAATAGATGCGCAGTTTTATTTAATTCAACTATTCTCAAGTTATTAAAACTCTTTGCTAAGCGGACTTATACTCGGTTCTAGTAATTAGGAAACTACGCTTTTATGTACCTACTTAAATAATAAGAAGTACCTATTAATTTAATTAGTATTTTTAAGCTTAACGAACTTATTAATTTACTTAAAAGTTATGGATGTAAAACAAAATTGTAAGTAAGTAGGTAATTATTTTTGTTTCAAAACTGCTATAGAATTGTTTCAAAGGTAAGGAAAATGAGTAATTAAAAGTTATAATGAAAAAAAAAAATGTTAATGTTTAGGTACTTAAGTATAATGTTTCAGTTTTATTTCTCTCGAAGGAGCTTACTTATTGAGAATTCATTAGTTACTTATTGCCATCCTACTTACTAATATTTTAAATGAGAAAGCTTGTGAAATATGGTACACAGATAGACCATGTCCTGAAAGAGTATATCATATATATATATATATATATTTATTTATTTAATACTTCATGCACAAATTTGTACAAAGGAGGACTTAATGTGATATATGTGATATATATATATATATATCACAGCCTATATCAGTCCACTGCTGGACATAGGCCTCTTCTCATAGGTACGCATCACTTATTTTGTGCGCTCATTAGAAGGCGTATGCCCTTAATCGCCACGCTGGGCAAGCGGATTGGTGATCGCAGTAGCAGATGGTTGTTATTACACAGTAGGATGTTGCTTCCCTTCCTCCGAATCTATCCCTTTGTCGCTGCTTTCGACACCGATGGGAGGAGTAAGGGGTGGTTCTGTTCTTAGGTCGGAAACCACACGGTAAAATACAGAAAACTCAATACACAATATAGAAAAAGTATTATAGGATACTTAAATTTTTATCCTGGTCCGATGTCTACGTGGGCGAAGCCTCGGGCTATAGTTCGATGGTAAATAAAGTCTACTTCTCTCATATAAACGAAGAACTATTCTTTTTTTTAAACATATTATATAAAGTATACAGTTTAAGTTTTTATTTACTATGAACTCTTTTTTTATAACTATGTTATTTAGTTAGTTATATTTATTTCGCTGGCGTATCTCATTAATGAAATCCCTATTGGTTGAGTCTGATTGCAGGCACCTTTTTTTCGAAGGTTTTGTGTGGTTTTGTTAACCTACTTCCAATAAATCGAAACAATATTATATAAATTTTATTGCATTAACCCTCATTAACCCAAAACTCAGTATGTTTCCCAAAAAATTCTCAAATTCCGCCATATTTTTTTGGTTTGGTTGGGTAGCGTTCAGTAATCAATCGGCCTGCTCGCACGGGTGGACTCGAACGCGGCGATCAATCAAACGCTATCTATACGACACGACACGAAGTCGACACGACGCGCTCCGATGAACGCACGACCGCTTCCAATACTCCAGCTTTCATTTCCCTCAGTTTTTCCCTTTGAGTCGTTTGACTATCCGGCAACGGCAAAGGAAAAATGTTCAAAGATTAAAAGCACGCTTTCCCGACAAATATGTCAAATGAGGATAAATGGTTTAATGGAAATTTTATGAATGTTGGCCTCGCTTTTGTTCGGGCGATGCGTTTGAGGGCAAAGTGAGGGGTTTTTTAATAGTCTTTTTAATTTTACCTCGTACTTTTTGTTGTTTGTTTTATCGTTGAGCTACAGTTACTCGAAGCAATTATGATAAATCTTCATTTTCAGTAGTGCGCAGAGATCAATGATACAATTTGCGGGACCCATTACGAAATACATAATTGTTATAACGTCGAGAGGCGGGATTTCCGGAAAGTGTTAAATTAAAAAAAAAGTGGCTTACCTCTCCAATATCTTTGCTTACGATTTACGATAGTTCATTATTTAAACATAAACGAATATAAGTTTTTTATTCCGAAACAAGATGAAATAAAATAAGTACGCTTATTATAACAGCAAAAATATGTACTTATTAAAAAATATTCTACAAAATATTTTTTTTAGGATTTTCTCCTGTAGGTCTCCTCTCTTGTTTCGGGTTTGCTTTTGGCAAAGGCCTCTTCCGACAGTTTCCATTGTTGTCTTTTCTGACCAACCTGCAAAGTGAATGACGATGACAGCAGGAAAGTAGGTAATGTGACTTGGGGCAGCTTACACAAGTTCTTCGCCAAAAGTCGGCACATGCGCATGCGTCATCCGGGTCGGTCTCTTTGATCGTATCTCTCTCAGACTAATGTTTTGGCTCTACGTGAAGTTGAATATGCAGATCTGTATCTTACTTCATCAATGACGTCCAACTTCTTAGTTCACCACGAGTTTGTTGGTTGGAAGTTGGAACCCATATATTATTATTTTCATTCGATTTTTTTCTAGAGTGTATCCTACAGCATTGAGGGATTGATTTATGTTTTTGTCTGTAACAATAAGAAAATATAGGTATTAATTATTAAATGTACCTATAAAATTATTGTTAATATAATGGTTTGTTTGTGTTAGTAATGATGATTAGAATATAATCTAAACAATTATTATCAATGGTCTATTCAAATCTATAGAATATTACGGAAAAAAATCAAGTCATCGAAAGTACAAAGCAATATTTGCAGCTATAAAAGAAAGTGTTCCCCGTTGGCATAATATTACACTGCGTCATTACGAAACATCAACAATGGAGGAAAAAATAAAACGATAGAACGCAACCGTTACGGGTCAGTTGATGTAAATTGAGTGGGAACAATCTTTATAATACATTTATTATCTACGGTACAAGCAAAGGCCATTCTTTACCCGAAATATTATAAAAATGTTATTTCAAAATAAAACAATTTTATTGTTTATGGCTTTAGAATTGAATTGAGCGGTAAACTTGTTTCGAAATTTAAATTTACCATTTACCCAGTACAGGATACTCTTTTTGACTGATTCTGCGATTCATTGCAACAAACTATTAATATTTTCCAGATGAATTTCCTCAAAGTTTTAGACAATCGAAGGTTGGCTGCAACAATAATTCAAAATGGTAACAGGTTATCGCTTGTAAGGATGCGGGCTGGTTAAGGAAAAGTACACTTGAAATAAATATTATTTAAAAACATTCAAAGCACCCACTTAAAGTAAGCGACGTTATTATGTATTCCAAAAATGGCTGCGACTGGAATATCAATATTTTCACGTGCCCTTTATCCTTTATAGCTTTATATCCTTTGTTTTGTTGGAATTACATAAAATTTTCTTAGCCTGTGATCTAGTCCGATGTTTCGGGACAAAAATCATCCTATCCAGTAACCACTCTACGGTGCACAAACTATCTTTGTGCAAAAAATCACGTCGATCCGTTGCTGCTTAAAAGAAGGAACTAAGGAAATAAAGGAAAAATAAACAAACTTTCGTATGTAGTAGAAAAATATTCTGTGATGGCACAGTACAGAACAAATCAGAACCAGCATTCGATCGTATTTCTTTGCCGCACACTAGGTGGATAAACAAAACGCAAATATAACAGGAAGTCGGTTAAAAATGTAATCATTTTGCACTCTGTTTCGTAGAAAGCCTGACGTCTTTTTTCCAGGTGGAAACTACACACGACGGCAAAATTGAATTTAGAATTTAAGATGTACAGAATAACAAATTTTAATACGATGCGCGATGTAGTAGACTAACCGTTAAAACGTGATATCACTCCATTTCGGACTGATGTTGATTCACTTTTTTGCGATCTGACGGTTTCTGTTTTTTTCTATATTCTGATGATAATTTCCTCTTAAATATCTTTTAAACAGTAAGTACCTAACTACAGTAAGTGAATCTCGCCCTAAGAGTTTTACTTATCAAAATGAAGTCGTAGATTTAATATTGGTGGACTTTCAAAGTTTTAACTTAACCATAGAGATATTTATCTTTTCTCCAACTTACTCTCCTTGATTCCTTCAGACTGTCTGAGTAGGTGGTTGTTTATTGCAAGCATTTTTAATCCTGTCTATCTCAGAGACAAAAAATGTCAGTCGTTCTATAATCTATCTATACTATAATAAAATCGTAAAGGTCAAAAAGTCTGTACATTGAATATTTTTTTGCAAAAATCAGCTAGGGAGGCTAAAAATAAGCAATAAAACATAAATCAATCGTTTTTAAAATTCTTGTCTGTCTGTCTGTCTGTCTGTCTGTCTGTCTGTTTGTTACCTCATCACGTGAAAACGGCTGAACGGATTGTAATGACATTTTAGGGATAAGTAGGTATTAGCTAAACTTAAAAACTGGTGTTTGTTTTATCAAAATCGGTCAAGTATATCATGAGATACAGCTTGATCCCTCTATTGTATGCAGTTTCCTAGAACGTAGGGGTCTTGATCCACTGGTAATTGAAATACGCGTCGCCGAGCGACTGGAGCCGAGTGAACCCGATTTAGCGATCGACGCGACCCGAGCGTGACAGTTTCATCTGATGAACTGCGCCTAACAGCTTGACCTCTCTTTTATTAAATACATAGTTGCATTATTATGTATATTTATGTATATAATAATAATGTCCTCCTGACCAAATTTCGGTCACAGCGGCCAATCTCAACTGAGATTAGCCATCGACGCGGGAGATATTATAGTGCACATTTAGTGTGTGCGCAAACACAGGTGCACTATCTATTCCCCACTGTCATAGTCCGATGGGACAGCAATTCGACACGACTTGGGAGAGGTCAGGCGCAAGGGCAACGGCTTCACGTGCTTTCCAAGGCTCGGAAGAAGTGATAGTTAATTTATGAAACGCACTTATCTTAGGAAAAGTCAGAGGTGCGCGCGCCTTGGGTTCGCACCTGAAACCTCTGACTTGCCAGTCAACAGTCAACACTACAGTGACGGATTAAGACTACTTGATGCCCATAGCAATCCATGCCTGTGGGCCCCCCTATCCGCAAGTCAACTTGAATCGGTCTTCAAACCTTTACCGCCTTATTTTTTTTGTAAAATATGATGATGAGATGTAACGTACTATATGTAGAAGTGGAGTAGGTGCGACAACAATCAGTCCTAGAATTTTTGGTTTTTCATTTTTTGGTGTGGTTTTGGGTGACGTGAGAGTGAGACGTGATGCCCTAAGGACGGTATTTTTGTGCTTCTTCTGGTACCCCCTCAGACGTGATGCCCTAGGCAATTGCTTAATTTGATTAAGGGTTAATCAGTCACTGACACCACTAGGCTATCACAATACAAAATTATGTGTATAGGTATACGAGTACATATTTGCATTTGCAGAATCGAATATTGTTTAGTAGTTAGGTACGGTTTTGTACAAGTTTAATTCGAAACTAGGTGGCAAATATCGCACGTCGGCGTCGTTCGTTGTCTCTTCATGTTCGACTTCCACGCGAACGAAGTCGCGGGCACAGCTAGTTAAGTTATATTTTTCTTTTCTTTTATTTGCTACGTCAAAAACTAGGACTATTTTCAACAGAGTCAGAGCAATATGTTCCAAACAGTAAAAATATTCCTTCATCCTTTCCCCACTAAAAAAACATCTATCATAAATTCTGTATGCGAAGTGTGCCGGATTATTCTGCGTGTTCAAAGCGAGGGTAGTCCATTTTGTATTCTTTAGGGTCAGGTTAGCCGTCAGTTTTCGGCAGTCGCACACAAACATTGGTCGCGTGCTGACGTGACCTACTTACTGATACCACGACTCACGAGTGACGAGATTTATTTATGTTTATTGTAGCGGTTGACTAATTTACGCATTAGATTAATGTAATATAAAGGGTAATATATTATAACTGCTTTGGGGAGTTGTATTTATTATTTATTTTCTTTTGTTTAAACTTTCTGCCACATGGAGCAGATGTCTGCCATGATAAAATTATAACTGATAGGACTTTGATTTAGCATTTTAAAGATACTCGAATATTTATTTACCACGAGGCACAGATAGACACACGTGAATAATTTTGAAAATACTTATTGGGATAACGAGGGTTCGATGTAGGTCCTTTGAAATATTATACTTAGTATCTCTACTGTAATTAAAAACATCAAAGATTCAGTCAAATGATAGTTAATATATTTAAGCCTTTAAATATTTTCATTAAAATAAGTAAAATTTTGTTGAAAGCTGTCTAGACATTACCGAACCAATTAATTTGCATAACAAGGTTTATTTACTTGAAATCTTGGAGAATTCTTGAAATAAATATAATCACAAACGGCATTAAGAACTTTTCGACAATTTCGAGCTTTACGAAAGACTGGCTGAAAGCTAAAAGTAAGCGTTCTTAATTTTAATTTTTTACATAAACTAAAGTAGAAACACTATTTTTCATAACTAGTGCCACACTTAAAAAAAAAAAAACACTATTAGTAACTTTTGTAGGTCTTATATTATAATAAGTTTGACAAATCACGTGGTGCAGAGGCATGTTGACTTTTTCTTTGTCGTTACACATATTTATTTATTCGACCTAGTTTTAATTACTTACTTATTCAAATTAAGAATCTTCTTCTTATCGTATGGTTGATGAAAAACCTGGTGTCAGAGTTTAAACCACCCGTAGGCCTCTGACATGGTTTTGCACACCATAAAAAAAATTCTCAGGTGTGCTAGTTTCATCACGATGTTTTCCCTCACCGTTTTAAAAACTGATAATTAATTTATAATACGTACATAACTTACGAAAAGTACGAGATGCGCGCCTTGGGATCGAACTCGAGGCCTCTGACTTGTCAGTCGATGGTCATATCAGAATTAAGAATAAAACATTAGGTTCATATAATTATAATAGGTAAATCTAAATTAAAGTTACTAACATAGAATAAGTATTACTAACTAACATTTAGTCATGTTTATTTGCAAATAAAAGGTTTTATAATAATATAGGATTTTTTCCCGTTTGCCTAGTAATTTTTTCACACAATATAGTATTTTGTAAAAAACTAAACGATATTTTGGTATTATCAAACATATCAAAAATATTTTTTCTTTGTTTAAAAAATATACTAGGTTTTTCCCCTGTGGCGTGTGTAAATTGAATTGTCAGTAATACAAACAGAAATATAAATTGTTTAATAATTAGGTTCCGATTTATTACACAATAATAATGGGAACGTATAATATTAATAAAAATGAGAAAGTTTGTTACCTAATCACACGTAAACCAATGAACGGATTTGGATAAAACTTGGCCTAGCAGATAGACATGCATGAGATTAATACATAGAATACCTTTTATCCTGGTCTGATTTTCACGTGAGCGAAGCCAAAGGCAAAAACTAGACTTATTATAAAAATCACACGTGTTTTGCTTTCAAACTTTGAAACGAAAAGCTTTTTTGCTTTTAAACGAAACGAAAACGATACGACAAGCGATTTTCCTTTAAAATCCACTTCCACTTATTATGAATAGAATAAAGAACTCTTGCGCTTACTGAAGCGATTGACGCTCGATAAGATCGCTGCCAACATAATCTCGGACATTTTTCTAAGTCGGGAATTTAAAATTTTCAAGGAATGAACTAGCGTAGTGAGACGGCGAGACTAAAAGGCGTGATTAAAGTGTCAACACGATTGTACATCTTATTTTGTGTAGATTAAAGTTGTATTTCGTGTACTAAGTGGGAATAGAGGGGTAACACCATGGTTCTCGGGCAGGAAGTGGCGACGGTAATAAGGAGTTTTTATGCATGTTTCATTATTTGAATACGGACTGTTTATTTTTAAAGTTTCGTGTGAAGCGGAGATTTTGTCGGAAACTAGGGACGCTTCCGTGGGTTTTAATTGCTGAGGGTTTATGGGTTTTTTTTTATTAATGGGGCAAACACACGTCGTAGCATATACCTACGTGCGTTAGACGAACACGGAATATATTACATATATTCATTTAAAATAATTAGTCACTAATACATATTTTTTTATAAACCTTCCGATCGTCGTTTGTTTTAGGTAGAGTCAAAAGTCCAAATTGAAACTTAAACAAAACCGAAAATACGGATCTTGTTAATAAGACAATTATATAACAAAGGTAGGAAAATCCAGTCTACCAACAGACATACATTTATTACTTCAATACTAATCCCAAAACAATTTATTGGCGATTAAAAAAACGCGAAAACGATTTGCTTGTGATTGTTCTCATTGGAGAAAAAGTTAAGGGTTACCGATGACCCCCAAATAAAAGTAGGTATATCTTTTTCTTAGCGTTGATCCCAAGACCCAAAATTTGATAACTGTAACTGTAACTGTGTTCCGAATTTAGCAAAATTAAAAGCCTGCTATTCGAAATTCAAAAAAAGAATTGCACAACTCTAGCAACACGTTGGGCGCCAATTGAATGACGGAATCGCATTACCTATGTGGGACGAGTTTCTTTTAAAAACATATTTATGTTTGTGACAATCGGTAATAGAGCAATAGAGAGCTTTGAAGGTGTGATAAGTGCCAATTCTAAAGGAGCAATCCATTATACCGGATCTCCATTCACTTGATATCCACAATTTTCAACATAACTCGATTGTACGCGTCGTGCTCGACTAAAATAGCATTACAATCGATCGACTAGCGCCCGTTCTATCAATTTTTCACAACACTGGTTCTGGGTTGCCATCACAAAATTTTATAGCCGAGTCTAGTCGCAATGATGCTAATATAATTTTATAGTGAGTGTTGTGTCGTGTGCGATTGTCTTACTAGATTGATGTTTGTATACGCTTTGAAATTGTGTAATAAATTCTGTCTGTTCTGTATTTTTATGTCTTGGCTTATGTCTTGGCTTGTAGAAAGTTTAAAGGACTAATATAAATAATATAGTAGAAAGATAAGAAATTAGTTATGATGACGTTACAAACTGGCTCAACAGCTGTAGGATGTATGCTGCATGGCAACCTGTAGGATGAATAAAGTACCATAAATACCGGTCTGACTTTTTTATATGTCTATTTAGGTTCACTAACAATAATGTATATATTAAAAACAGATATTAAATACACAAAAATAATCATGTAACAATTACGTAGACGATTAAAAAAATATTTTAACTTTCAGATTCACTCTGAATATTAGAGTTGGAAATGTTTTTATTTCTGTTGCTCTAATATACGCTCATTTCCCACTGATTTACATTTTTATTTGTGCATACAGTTACAATTATCTTTAGTAGGTATGAGCAACACGTAATAATTACCCACACTTTTACTATTACTTTTCTGAAGAATAATTAATTTATCAGCTATTTTAATTTTGTTGCCATATCTATTATGCAGATTTCTACTATTACGTAAAAAAAGTAGGTATTATTTTTTCTGTATTGTTTTTGTCGCACAACTACGGAATTACTCGGCAAAAAAGCAATATCTCAGCAGGTTACATTAACCTAATGGAGCAGAAGAACACCTGGCAGAAACGAATTATAATTTCACAAATTACTTCCAAAAATTCTCCCTACTCTGTCTCGACGATCTCGACCTATAGGTACCTTGGCTGTGCGTAAGACGCAATAAATCAGAACATCACAGAAAAAAAGAAAAGAAAGGCGGGAAAAAACTGTCATGGCGACTGAGCCGGCTAGACGATTTGTTATTTACCCTTTGAGTGAAAGGACCCGTCGGAATTGTCGAAAGATTTATGTGTTTGTGTAAATGTGTAAAACTGCGAAGAAGTATCAGTAATTAGGTACAATTATGTTAAATATTACAAAATGGTTGCAATTATTTTGCGTCGTAATGATACTTACGTAAATTATGATTTTATGCGCAATTTATTTACGTTACAAACTGTCTTAATACTTTAAACAAAATTTCTTACAGCATACTTACCTTTTAGAAGAAGGTTAATAGATTCTGTAATTAATATCTCATAAATAAATAAATGTTTCTAATCTGTTGTTAACATTAATTACAGTAGCTGTTGTAGACTTGTGACTATTATAAAAAATTGATGAAGAATTTGACAACAACACATGAATGCGTGAAGAGTTTATTTATAGATTTTTAATACGCACTTGTGATACACGCATTCATTGTTATTCGTACAGCGTCTGTACACGGAAGCCCTTTAAAAAGCTACTCTATCGAGAAACGTACAAGCTACTAACAGCACTTACATCAAAAGTAACTGAAGATTAAAGTTTGTACACACTATAAACATGCCGAAAAAGCAATCAAACTAAGTGTGGATAACTAATCTTTCACCAAAATGTTCAGATATAAACGATGTTCGAAACGTAAACAAGAATACGTCTGTCAGCTGTAAGCCGCGATAAGTAAGTGAAACGATTTTATATGCTCCGACAACTTTTTTAATTAAAACATCAAAAAGAAAAAGTTCGAGCGATTTTTT
The DNA here is from genome assembly GCA_936450705.2 of Protodeltote pygarga. Taxonomy (NCBI): domain Eukaryota; kingdom Metazoa; phylum Arthropoda; class Insecta; order Lepidoptera; family Noctuidae; genus Protodeltote; species Protodeltote pygarga. The sequence goes on along the minus strand of OW388257.2, from coordinate 1,193,885 downwards.
TTCCGATGTAACAAATTGCGCGTTATTTATTATAAGGTAACAGCGATAATAGTTAGACAGTTACTTAATAATAATTTGCTAATTGTACGTTATTGTTTGAGATATATTTTGAAGGAAATAGCATGAAAATATGACACCTTGATTTAAGGTTAATTTTATTTAATTTAAAAAAAGTCTGCTTGACCGTGACGGGTTTCTATCCGTCATAAAGCTCATTGAAAAGAGTAAACTGCTCCGTTCAATAACAAAACACTTCTTAAACATATTTTTATTGAATTCCTTAAATACTTAACTTAATCAAAAACTTCATTCAATTCTTGCTTGCATAACAGTTATAACAAGCGAACAGGACTTACCTAATTAAAAACTAAATGTTTTCCTGCGTGTCGACATCAGCCGCATCCGTATCTCAAGTAACGTGAACATAACTATGTAACAACAACGACAATAACTAAACGTTTGTAAACATACAAACATTCCACAACAAGTAATAAAAATCCTTGAACTGTCAAACGTTGCGTGAAACAAAACGCAAAGAAAATATTACGAAACGAAAACGGAAGCATCAGATTCCTCGATTTGATTTAATGAAAATCGAGTTGTTGATGTTCTTAACTGTAGTGGAGAGGTTCGACGTCGAATTTAAATTTAGAAAAGAATGATGGCCGGATTAATTTTTAACGTGCTCAGTTTTAACGCTGAAACTTCATAGGAATGCACGTATAAACTTTTTGGTACCAACACGCGTTCTTTTTTAATTAAAAGTTTGGCATTGTTGAGCAGAATGGAAGGAGATTATTTTCATTAACTTTTGAATAGATATTAAAATGCTTTTAATTTTTCGGAGCTAACGTATACTCCACTTTGGAGACGGGATCACGGGAATGATAGCGCGCGGATATGATTTAAATTTCAGTAATGTAAATTATGCCGAAACCTTAAGAATAATTGAGTTTTCATGTTTTACACTGAATTGTGTTCGCAGTTATTTAGATAATAGATATTACTTTTTATGGATCCATTAATCATAATACCACGCGTCGCCGTAGTTTAGCTAGATATATCTAGGTATGTAAAAGTGCAGTTTGGGCTAATGCAGTTCATAGTCTATTTGGTTTTAAGTAGAAGGAATCTGCCACGCCATTATAGCTACGCTACCATATTACCTTTATTTTTGTTTGTAATTCTTATGGATACACTGCATCCTAGAGAGTTATTATGTTCTGACCGGAGGAGTGGGATCATTGCGCATTCTCCACAATTCCGTCAGGTCACGGTTCACCGGAAGACCAAACACTGTAAACATCCTGAACCAAACCCTCCAACCCAACAAATATAATTTACAAGGTTATTTATTATGAGGACCCAGACTTCCAAGGGTTGTTCCAACTTTTTAAATTTAAATGCAGCCAAAATAATTTTTATTTTATCTTATCTATGAGAAAGTCAATTCGAGTCGAGTCGATATTTAAATTTCATCTTTGTTTTCCAATTCGTACCCGAAAAGTTTTTCCTCAAGTTACGTAGAAAGTAGTAATATTCACCATAACTATTATATTGTAACTTAATCTATTAACAGAACCAACTTATCCTATCTTTATCCTTAATTTGACACTTTCCGTCGGCAGAAATTAGATTTCGAGTTGTTCGGACCTCTCGTTATGCCATCGATATTCGATATTTTACAATAATCGTGTACCTACCTACGTATTGACAATTGACATTCCTTTTTTTTAATCATGTAAAGGCATGTGTACTTTCTTAGTTGATCTAAGACACCACTGACTAACGGTGAAAGAAAACATCGTAAGGAAACCTGTAATAGTCTGAAATCGCCAACACACAGTGAGCTAGCGTGGTGATTAATGCACAATCCTTCTCTGTATGTGAAGAGGTCTTTGCCCTACATTGGGACAGTTACAGGCTGATTTATCAAAGGCATGTGTTTGAACACGAACCCACCTGTAAGCGGCGTTGTGGTCTACGATGGAGCACAATTGCCTTTGAGATGCCTATTCATGCAATAATCGACCCCCTTTAAGGAAACGTGGATCTTTTACAATTAGTATCCACCCTCCATAATAAATCTCAACTTCAATTTACATTACAAAATCAATCTACTTCAGCTCCTCACAAGAAATTTCCTAGAACATTATAATTGCAGGTTCTAGTGAATATAAAGCCGAGTCTAGGTACAAAGTGTACGTCTTTGAGTCTCAGTAATTGTGCACTAGAGTGCACGACTCTGAAAGTATGAAGTATGAAATAAAGTTGAAGGTAGAATGAACTTCTGAGGGCGCTTCGTGATTTTTAGTTTTAAAAGATTGGGAAAGGTTTAAAAAATAAACGATTTTATTTATCCTGTAATCGTTTTTAAAACACTTTTGAAATAATTAGGTAAGTATATAATATTTATATGATTAAGTTAAACTTGAAATGAATTAGGTAGGTCAATAACTTTTTTGTTGTACGTACATCTGTTATGTATATCACAGAAATATTTGTACCAAGCAGGAATCGAACCACAGCGACACCATGCGCAGAAGGCAAATCGCTCATATTTACTGCTACGCCGTTTTGTCATTACCTAATACAGTCATAGCCTTTTCCCTAGCCTTTTACCTAATTCAATCGTTACGTAATTAATATGGTTGTTTATTTATCAAATAAGATACGTAAAGACCACTGTAATCGCTCCCGCATTGCCATATTGCCTCAGTTAAAACTGTAGCTTGATCTAACGGTCACTCAATCCGTTCGGCCGAGCCGTCAGCACGTTCTCAAACACCGTACTATCCGCATTGTGGCTTACCCAATTAGAATTTCGAACGTATCTTGTATTTTAGAGATTACCCCCAGGTAAAATGACGTTTGTTGTCAATGTCTCGTTTGATCTTTTGACTTTTGTATATTTTATCGTGTATAGCATTAAACGAAGAGTAATAATTTAAGGAGAAATTTGAAGAAACAACTGATACGGATGGGATTATTGGGACAGTTGTTTTTTCAAATTTTCTTGTTAAATAATTATTTTAATAAGCTAACATGTAAAAAATTCACAAAGAAACTAAGTGGCTAGCAGGAACTGGAAGAGAGTAGCTAAGGATCGTCCCAGTGACATGCAATACGAGAGACCTAGCTATGTTTAGCAGTGGACTGCAATAAGGCCATCATAATCGTTTATTTTTAGATTTAAAGACTTGAAAAGTTGATGGTGACATATCAGAATAAATAATAATAATAATAATAATAAACCTTTATTTTCAGGCTGCATAGGCCCATAGATAAATACCTTAACCTAACATACATATAACTATAATATTTTGAGTTAGTAAATAAAACTTAAAACCTATGTTAGTAACACTTCACTATTGCACTAAGTCTTTATGCACGCCGGTGGCACTTGTCCGCGGAAGCGACGGAACACCACGTTCTGCGGCCAAAAGCTTTCCTCCAACACTGAGGGTAGTAAAGATGTTGGTACACGCACCACAAACGCTTTGAAATTAACGTTGCGGCGCGACTCCAACAGCTGCACTCTCAGCGAGTAGTTGGTCTTCCGGCGCAAGTACTCCTCGATGTCCTCGGCCCTAGTGGTGTAGTGCAGGCGCGATATGTACACCGGGGTGTTCGGTGCTGCGGCACGTAATTTACTACTGCACTCCACAGGAGCTTTACCGCAGCGGTTCTTAACACTTCGTTGACGGCGTTTCCTCCTTTGCACCGTCACGAAGCCATCATCATCAGCCCGGTCCGTTGCCTGTGTAGGCGCGGGCTTTGCGTGGGGAGCAGCTGGGGTGCTCTTAGTCACCACCGAGCGAGGTGGTCGCGTTGTACATGCAGCGCGGGGAGGGGCTGCGGGGGCGGGGGCAGGGCTGAGTGGTGCGCGCGCATCACGCGATGGACACTCAGCGAACGATGCTTGCGCCGGCGACAAAACTGCTGACGCGAAACTTAAAGGTGACGTATTGATGCAGGCAGCTCCACGACGCGTGTTGACGTTATTTACACGCGCCGGTGACCCAGATTTCGCTACAGAGTTGCGCAACTCATCGACTTGAGTGCGCAAGTCCGCAACTGTACTCTGGGACGCATCTAGTTTTTTCTGGACGTCAGCCAGACTAGCCTTTAAGGAGACGATATCCTTTAAAAGGCTGGTTACGTCGACGTGGTCGAACGTGACGGGAGGCAATTTATTCAAATCCCTCGCCACGAACGTCGGCACGTCGTCAGGGTCGGTCTCTTTAAGCAGCGTGATGATGTCCTGAATGCTCTTCTTTGTCCCGTCACGCCTGCGGGACACCATCTGGTCACCTTTATTAAGCGACTTGTATAACAGCAGCTTTGCAACCGCAATGTCGTCCTCACTGAAGTTCGTGGCGCAGATCTGGACAGCGGACACCTCGTCCATCACGTCCAGCTTCTGCTGCAGGAACGCCAGCAGCTCATTTGCCACAAGTATGTCACTCATGGCAACAGTGTGTCCGAGCGTCGGCTTGCGCCGCGCTGAGCGATAATATTATTATTTCGTAATATCACGTCCGCCTCAGAGTGCGGTACTAACACGACTGATAAAACTGATTAGCGATGAACACGCTACCCTATGAACACGCTGTCGGCTTTTGAAAATCGTACCGTCAACCGCCATAATTTTCCCTTCATTTCACAATTTTTTGTCTCTTACAAAATTACAAATAAGAACTGATCTTCAGACTCCATGTAAAAACCCCATTGGGTAAAAATCATGATTTTAAACTGACAGTTTAGAACTAACTTTAGATAAGTTTGTGTTATTTGCTGTTATTTAAAATGTGTTTTTTTTTTTACAGGTAGGCAGTTCAAGTTCAAACAAAACTAGACGGTGCGAGAACCATACGGGCGATTCTGCGCATGGTATGATGGTATGCGCTGAGTATGGTATGTTCGTGATACGAAAACTTACCCGAGCTTTTTGCAGTAACGTGCTGAGTTGCAGGATGGTTTTGAACGTAGAAATGTTACGTTAAGTTTCGAAAGTCCTACTTTAATTACGCGCTGAATACGAGCATGGTTTCAGAGCTCTGTTTACCCATGCATAGTAAATTTACGACCCTACTACTGCGTGCATGAAACGAGTTAGAGTTCCAATGATTTTGTTAGTCTGCAGATTATATATACCGTCACAGAGTACATAGGCCGTCCCCTTAGAATTTTGTAATTACCAGTCTTGAGTAGCCTCCAAGCACTGACTCCCTGCGGCCGCGATACTGTCAGCAGACTACACATGGGAATCTGTTATTGCGAAAATTGGAGTTCAGCGCGACTACGCACTGAGTTAGAGTAGGGTTTCGTTACACGACACAGAATTAGCCACTTAGTAATATACAGACTAATTTGTGTTAATTATATTACAAACTAGTTACACATACCTAAACTTATACAATCCGTTACTTATCCAATGTAATAACAGTACTTAATGCGATTATTTGCGCAACACATTTTAATTGATTTTCACGCATTTTAGCACGCCCGGTAATCGAACCGGCGTCCATTAACGTTGCTATCGTGTTGCGAAACATCCGATAAGTGTTGGAAAAACAATATGGTTTCGTTGCTAGTAGGTTGAACTGCGATTTTACTTTACAGTGATCGACATTTGACAGGGTCGAATATAGGTAAAAGCAATGTTTTCTGTCAAATTTAATTTTCTAAATTAGTTTTTAGACTTACGCGTTGTGTATAAAGTCATATTGAATGCGATCTATTTAGCTGTTTAGGTATTCTTTTCCTCTTTTCCACTGGATATAGGATTGTGCTTCAACTGTGATGTATTCTAGCTTGAATGATGAAATGAATTCTAAGAGGTTATAATGAAACAACTTTTTAACGGATATAATTCGAGTTTTTATTTTGATAATACAATTATATTATATCCGTTACAATTGAATTATATCCGTTAAAAAGTTGTTTCATTATGTTGAGTGTTCGCGAAAGTTTGAGACTATATTATTATCTAAGAGGTTATGTTTATCGTCCTATAGTAATATAATTTTTTTTTCAAGATATCTTAGAAACTTATTTTCAAAATAAACCATGATAGCCTAGTGATATACCTAACTGTGACGTCGCAGGTTCGAATTCAAAGCACGCACTACTACCATTTCCAAACAATTATAATTTGTGTTAGTTTGTATTCTTACGTAGGCTGAACATTTTACCAGTTTGCCAAATACACAGTTGCCATACTTCAAATAACTTTTATTCGTAAAAAGTTTGCGAAACGTGTGCAGTATTACAATTGGTAATGTTACATGTGAGTTGTGTGAAAGTTCATAACAAACAGATGTTTCAAAACGAAAAATATAGTTTTGTGTGTGAGGCTAAATGTATGAAAAACAATTTCAAAAAATATGGAATGACATCTTTGTCATATCGTATTGGTTGATAAACAACCTGGTGACAGAGTTTAAGCCTCAGCAGGCCTCTGTCCTTACACAATTCCCCAACTAACAACATATTTTTTTATAATGGTCAAGTTAACGATTCTAAAACGTAAATATAAACGTTTATAAAACGCGATTTGGACCCATAAATGGTTTTCCATATGAAAAAAAAGACTCCTGCCCACATAGGGTTGTTTTTTTAAATTGATATTTTTTTTCCTATCAACACCACGGGATGTTCCGTCAAAAGCGGTAACCTGGCAACACTACTCAAGAGTGCTGGTTTCACACAGGCCACACAGAGTCATGACTGTAAACAAAGATAATTTTAATTGGGATATGTCTGATGAGCGGACGTTTTATATTTAATTAACCCCTGTTAAAACATGACTAGTGCAGTCTTAAAATAGACGAAAAGTTTGTTAAGATCATAAGGACATATTAATTACTAGCTTTTGCCCGTAGCTTCGTTCGCGTGAATTTAAGACACGTGGCGCCATCTATTATCATACGAACGTTGTTATTGTTTACCTCGAGAACAGTAAAAGTACCTTTTTTCGGTATGAAAGGTACCCTATGTCAGTATCTGTATACCTGATAACGTTTATGCAAAATTTCAGGATGATTCGTTCAGTGGTTTACGCGTGAAAAGGGTACAAACAAACAAACTTACTAAAAGTTAAATTCCGCGACAAGAAAGTTATATAGTTTTTTAAATAAATATTAAATATATAATTCAATAATTTATATTTACTATTCATATTTTGCTTGTTATTGTACCTATTTTATTCCGAAACCCTAACAATAATACTAGGAGGTAATTTATTTATGTTTATTTACATTTCTATTCAGGATAACTTATTTATTCATAAAATTTTGTTCTAAGAAATATTTTGTTATTTACTATGTAAATGGAACTGATATTATTAAGTCTAATTTATGAAGTTTAACCAAGGTAATAAGATATTTACCCAAGATTTGTTTATCCAAAATGGGAGCCTTCTAATTTTGTATCTACAATAATATCGTTGGTAAATAATTCTATAGATGGAATAGAGAGAGCATCTGTGTTTGCACATACACTTGTGCACTATATATTTTGCGTAATTAGCAATCTTCGTTGAGATTGGCCGCCGACATTCGATCAGGAAGACATTATTATTAATTAAAAAGTTACGATTATCTGTCCAGGTTCAATACATCTATTATAAATCGCAGTCACAATTACTATAGCTGTAATTGTGTTTTACAGCTGTCGTTCAGATTACTTTAATTGCAGACTTAAGACTTCAGACACGGTAGCGAGACCAATTACGTATTTTAAATTGTAATATGTTAAGTTTGTTTCGCAGTACATGTTGTATGGTTTCAAGCAGTTTAGAGAGTACCTGAAAGTGCCAATTAAAATTTTGATTATCAACAAAGTTGTGTCTCTCACAAGTAGCGTTGTGGTTACTGTGCGTGGGAAAGGAATTCGTAATTTCAGACTTGAGATCTGTAAATCTATTTTTGTCATAAAATTTTGTAGAAAGAAAAATCTGTAGGTACAAGCGGGATTTGAACCCGTGATTTACTAGGTTAAGGCCGGGACTCCACCAAAGCGGAGAAGAGCGGAGAGGAGATGTGTTTCCATACAAATGACAACTCGAATGAACTCGAGCGGCGCCGCTTGATCCGTCATTTGTATGGAAACACATCTCCTCTCCGCTTTGGTGGAGTCCCGGCCTTAGACCCTTGTCGCTCTGCTACTAAGCTATTCGTAATCGTAATCGCCCGTGTTATCGAGATTCTCTTCTACATTCATCCATCTCAGGCGGTAGTTACATCCAGCCTTTGTACGGATTACTATAGGGCTAGCCTGTCTAACTTTGCAGTTAGAGAACAATGCTATACAGATATAACTTATTGCTTATAAGTACGTAAACATTTATATTAAGTATTTATGTTTGCTATGCCAATAAAAAAGTTCAAAATTTTAGTAGCGGTAGCGAATAACTTAGCGGGTTTAAATCCCACGCGTAACGTTATTTATTTAAAAAATCAAACATTAATGTTCTCATAATATGTCTAAATAATTAAATAAATCAGCCTGTAACTGTCCCACTGTAGGGCAAAGGCCTCTTATACAGAGAAGGATCGAGCTTTAATCACCATGTTAGCTCACTGCGAGTTAGGCTATTTCAGACTATTAAAATCCAGGTTTCCTTACAATGTTTTTCTTCACCGTTACTGTGTTTAACTAAGAAAGTACATATGACATTGTAAAAGTCCCACTACAAAAATACTTTATAAAAATATTTATGTATTTATTTTTATCATGTTATCGGTCTCAAACAATACCTACCTGAAATTTTAGGCAAACAGTGTGTAACATTAAGGTACGACAACTAAACTAACCCTCTAGGGATTCGTACGAGACAAGTCTAAAAGCTATTAAATATCTTACATATAATATGCATAATAGAGCTGCGGGGTTTGTTACCCAGAGATAGGTAATGAGCTCGTTACCGGTCAAGTTTGAGGTTTATCCGCAACTGAATTTTGCAAAACCCCTCATATTTATTATCTACAAAGTTTCCGGACACAAAGATGGCGCTTTTTGGAAAAAAGATAGCCTTATTTACTGGACAGTTGCCGAAGAATAAAACGAGTTCGGAAGTTGCTCGTGTTTTTTATATTTTCCTTCCCCTTTTGTAATTGATAATTTTTGTTTTCAGTGTTTTTCGTATTTCGTTCTTGGAGTAAAGGATCGTGTAACAAAGAATACAGATAAAAGAATACTTAATTTAACTAACAACAGATAAACAGACGGTTATCTAACAACGACTGAAAGGGATTTCGTGATTTTAAATAAGAACTCATTATCTTTCAAGAGTCGTGTCGAGGACGACCCTCGTGGGACAGACAACCTCCAATTTCAAGGGATTTGTTTTAACGAAGCTTACCATTGAGTAAGATACAATTTTATTCAATTGAACTGAAAATAATAAAGTCGACCCGTTTAAGTCGTTCTATTACTGAGAAGTGTGAAGGAATGGCGTCCTCGGCGCGAACAATAAACTGTTCATAGAGCAAATTGCGAGATGGAAGGAAAATTATCGCGAACAATTTTTAAACTTACGCAATTTAAAATAGGGTCGAGAGTCAAACCGTCAGCTATGAAGCACCTGTGACGTTTAAGGCGCTCCATAGACAACTGACAGCTTCCGTCAGTAATCAGGTCACGTTCCTTTTTTGAAATGCGCGCGGTTGTCGCCTTTGGTTCAGCGTAGAGAAATTCTATCGTGTGTGAGGCGTTTTGTGCGTTGTGTATGGGCCTGCCTAAAATAGATTTTATTGTGCCCTAATACGAATTGCTAAGTCCTTTCATGGAACGTAGACTCGGCACTTAACGTTGCGATGAAGCTGAATCTGTCGATTTAATTTAGTGTAGAGAGGAGAAAGGAAGCGAAGGCTGCCTTTTCTTTTATTCTGATTTTTATAAAATTCTCGACTTACTCGGTTCGCCATTTTCCGCGCCAGTGCGTCCATCCGCGGTGACACAAAAGCTGTGAACGATTATGGACGTAGAGCGGAATTTCGCGGAGTGTAATAGAGCCCCTAACGCGCTTGAGACTGGGACGTCAGTAATTGTCTAATTTTCGTCTTTTCCACATAAATGAGCACTGGGAACAGCTGTTAGAGATATAATTTTAAATAGTTTCTTTCAGAAACGTCTTGAATATTTTAATAAGAATAAAGGGACAATGAGTTTGGGAAGGATTATGTTCGTTGTAACAGAACAAAATTATTATAACATTCAGAGAGTTTGGTTTGTATTTTAATTTTAAATTTTCGGTGGAATTTTAATGTTAGTCTTGTAAAATTTGAGTTTGCTTTGTTAATTGTGTGGTGAATGTTAATAGAATTCAATATTTTTCTCTTAAGACAAAATTAAGATGATGATGGATACGATTCCTATTATTTTGATTATCTTTTAAAAAATCTAATGTAAAGGCAATCATTTGTCTTGCTTACAAGAACAAATTAGACGACATTTTAAAAAAGAAATTGCGTTTAATTTTATAGATTGAAGGCGTGAAGCTCTAGCAGAACGTGCTTATCCTTAAATCTGCTAACCTTGTTATTTATAAACTTGAAACAAAGTATAGTATAGATCTTAGTTTACAGTTCAACAAGTTTTCCTAAACGGAATGTTCTTAAAGAGAATCTACAGAAAATTTGCTCTTTTAAGAAAGTAAGTAAGTAACTCGCTTTCTGAGTAAAACAAACGTAAATAAACAATTTCACCGTTAAATACTTTCTACAACAAATTGTTGTCACTTTAATTGTCTATGGATGCAAATATGCGTTCGGAATACAAATTGAGACTGCCAATGACTTTGTGCTTCTGTTTGTGCATTGACATACATACCTAAGTTTTTGATTCATGCATACTCGTCATTTCTGCCTGCATTCCTGTGCGTCCAAGAAAGTACAATTGACGAACGTATGACGTTTATTTTTTTTAAACCAGGTCGTCTGTCAGTCTTTTTTTTTAATATGGCTACGCATCACTACACATATTACGACGATTTATTTTTAAAAAACGTACGTACTTATTGGTTTCTACAATTTTGGCCGCGTAAGGCTCAGACATGGCTTATCATCTTGCTGATCTTTGAGCATGATTGTTCAAGAAGTTTTTGACTACATCATGTAGGTAAGTAGTAAATACCTATACGTTTTTTTGCGCTTATATAGATAAATGAATAGAATTATGGATGATCAATATACAAAGCTAGAGTTAAAGTTTATTATTTCAAAATCTGCACAGTTTTCCTACCAATCAATAAATTTATGTAATCGTAAGTTCATGAAATCATTTTTAATGAATTTTACAATATCTCTATTTAATTAGGTAACCAATAACGCGTCAATTATTAATTCATTGAATAGTAAATGATAACCAAATATTTTATTTAGTTAAACTGTTGAAAATATCAGTTGATACGAGTATTACTCTATGGATACATAATTTATGTCAAAATAATTACACCTTGTTCACTACATTTGAAGTATTATATTTTCTCTGTTATGTTAATAACATAAAAGGCTTTGTTTATTTGTATGTTGGGAATAAGCTCTGGAACTACTGAATCGATTCTTAAAATTATTTATCTCTCATTAACTACATATTATTATCCAAGTAAAATCAGCTGACCGGGATACTATGGTACTCGCTGAGTAGCTGCTGTATTTCTTAAAAAATCATCAAAATATTGTACCATATTATATCACAGGGACGGTACGACAATTATTAACGTCGGGCCATTGTAGCCATCGTCTTTGGCTCGTCGTTCAAATGTCCCGCGATAATAATTGTGGCTTTACCACCCTTGTGTATTTATATTAAGTAGACTTAAAGTTTATACATAATCAACAGCAACTACTTATCTACGTATAATAATAAAAATAAAGACCACAATAAACTACAATAGACAATGAGAAATAGTTTTCTGATCAAAGACTAGGAAAATATATTTGGAATGTCATTGTTCACAAAGCGAGAAAAATAGTTCTAAGTAGGTACTTATCTGATAAGTAAATATTAATATTATTATAATAAATAGTTAAAGACAATAGCAGATAACTTTTACACGTACCGCTTAAAAAAATAAGGATAAGATTTTGATTACTCGTCTCTGTAGGTGAACTAGTGCTTCGCCCACGACTTCTTCCGCGTGTATTTTACCCGCCTAGAGGAGGAATTTCCGAAAACCCTTCGTTAGTAAGTCTCTATGGTACTCAAGGAATATTTCTTCCAAATTTAAAATCTCTAGGAAATTCTTTATTTAAATCTTTAGGCTGTCTGTTGTTTGCCAGTAAAACAGTCACGGAACTCTTCTATAAGTATAGATATGATTGTTATAAATACAGCGCTTTGTTAGTTTTTTTTCCAATAATACAAATAAAACAGTAATAAATGTGCAAAAATCTGCACTATTGTCTATGATACCTAGTTAAGAACTTAAACTAATTCTTAGCCGAGATATTATTTGCTCACTTTACAGGGTAGGCTAACCAAGATGGTGGCATATTAAGTAATAACTGTGAGCTTCAAGGCTCAAGAATTTCAATAACCACCTAGTATTAAAATCGTGGCTTTAAAACTCAGGGCACCAGTGATCACAACTTCAGAAGACTTTAAACTTTATGTCGTTTTAAAGTTATTGAATATGCTTAAAGTTTGCTTAGGTACTGAATATTCTGCCTCGTTTAATAAGTGAGTGTTTCGCTTGTTTGAGAACTGTAATCTTGAAGTAATAAACAGATTATTATTATAGCACCAGCTGTATTAACATCTTAAAAGTCGTTAAAAGCAAACTGTTATAGGTTGCTTTTAAATTTGTTTCATTATAAGTATTCTTGAGAGAAGTTATAACTCATTGGTGTAATCGTGGAATGACCACATGGGATTTTAAGAGGTTGAACCCCAAGAAAGGCTTTTACAGTCATCAATCTATGATATACCATACATCAGTGACCATAGACCTTTTTCAGTAGTGTCCGTATCATAAAGAAAAAAAAATACCTATGTACGACTGATACAGACGGTTAATCCGTCAACGTTTAAAATATTTTGTGATCTATTAATTCCTCATTATTGAGTGTTTTGACAAAGTTTTGACCTACCGAATGGGGATAATTTTACAAAAGCTGCCTGATGGAAAGCAGTCAGTGGAGTCGCATAGTGATGGACATCATCCCAGCAGCCAGCATAGCAATGTGGCATGATATATTAATATGTGGTTGTAGTCACTCAAAGATTACTAAGTATACAAAATAATTGTTATTTAGATTATGTGTCTATTTGCCTCAACATTTGTATGATCGAAACATAACTACGTTTATACCACTAAAATACTACATCCTATTCTAACATCTAGGTAAGTGAGCCCGTGACTTCAGTCTCAGTAGCTCCACTTCGTCGAATCAGCTAGAATACATTATGCAAACAAAATCTTCACAAAAAGATAAATAACAATATATATGTATCTTGTAAACACAGCTAAAGGATTAAGAGTCCTTCGGCTCGGATGTGAACTCCCAGGTCAAGATTACATAGAGTCGCCCCGGGACTTCAGACAGGCAGGATATTAGTCAGACCTAACCGCAAAGTTTGCAACACAATATACTGTTTGAAACTCTATACTAACACAATATCGTTAGGGCTTGTAATGTTGTAATCAAATACTAGATTTCAGGACGTTAGGTTACGTTTTGAGCTTAGAGTTTCTTGTTACAATGTATTGTTTAAGTTTTTGAATGCCAGGCAAGTGACAGCTAGGCAATACGTTTTTTTTAGTTTGCGTGGCGTTCAGTGTAAAAAATGATTATTTTTTAAGAAGTTGTGACGTAGGTAAATAAATTTATAAGATTAGATATCGCGTCATTAATTCTTCATTTGATGTCAAGAATGGTATTTATTATTCAAATGATTATACCTACACACACCTCCTTTCCAATATCTTTGGTTCCTACCCTTGCTCATTTGAAAAGCATTTATCTGAGTATAATAATAAATTTATAAAAAAAAATGATTCTTTGAAAAGTATGAGTAATTTTCGTTCTGATAAAAGCGCTTTTTCGTTTTTTTTCTACTACATTGTCATATTCAAATAATCAATAACTAATCTGACACGATTAGATATGCAGACATAAATTAAATCAAAAGAATTATTTCTTCCTGGCCGATTCGGTCCTGTGCGAGTCATCGAATATTGATACTCTGAATCATAGACGAATATATAAACAAACTTCGGTCACGGAACGGGTCCCTTTTTTGCCCACTAAGCCCGCAGACAAGGCGGGTTATATCAGCACGAACTGCTCATTACTTGAGACAAATCTCTTTATCTCGTTGAAATTGATTGTCTATGGTCCGCAAGACGCATTCACAGTTTCTCTGTGATCAATGCCAAGGTCTCAAGTCAAATAATTTTATTGAAGATTGAGATTTTTTTCTAATTTTAGGAATTCAAACAATTACCGGTATGCTTTAAGATATTTGCATGTTTTAGAGATTTGAGGTTTGTGCATTAGTGCGATTATCAAAATCACGAAATAATAGCGAACTGATAAGGTATTTAGATTTTATTCAAATTCAGTCAAAGTCAAATTTATACTTTTTATGTTACTTTAAGATGGTCGAGCGGGGATTCACCCCGCGATGCTAGCCAAACCGTGGTAATGATCTAACTAAATGAGCTATCGTATTGCTGCACTATTTTTCCGGAATCATTTTTTATAAAAGTACTACGCCTAAACTGGGTGATCTTTCCCTTTGTCGGTGGTTCTATACACAAAGCACCGTGTGATCTATCTAAATCTATTATATAGAAATCTATCGACAAATATCCATGGTTCACTGTAGGTAACCTTCCACGTACAATAACTTCAGTGACTCTACTAGAGAGACAAAAATCGAACTTATGTAACTAAGTCCCACTAACAAACCGCATATTTTTTAGTCTGGCTAGCAATTTGAGAGAAAACATTCCGTAATCCTCGAACTGCAGAAAAATCGTCTGTAGAACTAGGAGAGCGGCTTAGTCCCGGATTAACTAAGCTAGCTTGCACTTGAGTATGAATAAATTACATAGAGCAAGTAAAATTATTATAAGTGCTAAAGTACTAAGTATACAAAATAATATTATTGGACGTACCTAATACGTATATTATACATGTATACGTATTATGTCCAATAATTATCATGTAGAGTAACTCTACATGGCAATTCAACAATCTATCATTAGTTTTGACGCCTCAGTTGTGGGTTTTATAGGTCCAAGCTATTGAATTTTACAAACGATATGATTATGAAATTCGTACAGAAGACACGAACTTAATAACGAAGATGCATGATATTAAAAATGATCAATTTGGTACTTGTGAGTCGTAAAGTTGTAAAGTATTAGCATCGCTTTATTTTTATTACTATCTTTATGATATATATCGTGGCGACTACTTGTATGGACTTGTGGGGTATTTATCCCTGCACATATACTAGGTACCTATACCTACTCGAATGTCACTTGTTGTATTTATCGTGCTTATTTTTTTGATTAGTCTTTATTTACATTTTAGCACAGCTTACATTGACTACCATCCACTTTGGTAAAACAACAAGAAAGCATAAAATATCAGTATTTTTGACATAGCTTGTATTATTAATACTCCATGGTGTAGGTTCCTTAGTCCAGCTTAGTTTGGACAGATTTATCCGACGACAAGTTGACGCATTTCATTGACGGTCGTGGTGTAATTAATTAGTTTTTTTAATCGATTTTGGAGTTGTAATTGGGTTTAAAATAGAATAGGGTGTGGTTTTTGTCGAGTTTCCGGATCGGAATTGTTTATTTTCTTCAGAGTGTCATTAAGTGTAGATTAAAGCTCTCCTGCTGAGCGTAGTTTTATTGAGTTCTTTTTTATCTGTGGAAATCTTTGACGGTAAATTATAATTAAGGAAAAGTGATCACCATTATTAAATTTCATCTCACTATCTTAAATTCTGAGTGGTATTTCATTTAGGAAAACTATGAAACTATACAGGTTATTTTTAGAGAAGTAGGTACTATTGCGGACACGAACGGTGCACCACTTTGGGATCAAAATGCTTTGAACAATGCTACGTGCGTAGGGGCGAAGCTAACGCTGCGTTCGGACGCCGGGTGCAAGCGATTCTAATCTTAAGAGTGGTACACCGGCTTTGTTCACGTCTAGTACATAAAAATCATAATTTAAGGATAATTCTGACCATGATCCCCATTTAAAATGTGTCCCGCATAATTAAATTATTTATTCATTAAAACTTGTTTGACTCATGTATTAACGATTTTTTGAGGGATCCAATTTATATAGAAATCTTCCAAAACAGAACAATTTGTCATGAAGCAACCATCTTGAAGACACTGTCACGCACAGTTCTCTTTTTATTTCAATAACTCCGTCATCCCCACTCATCCCCCCCACTAATCCCTTTATCCTCATCCCGCATTGACAGGTTTTCAGACAGATTATGTTTGGCCGGGAAGTTGGTTTCGTCGGATTATATAAAAGCTCGAGAAATTGTTATCAACTCCATGTTTTAATCAGAATGTTTTAGTCAGAGTGTTAATTAAAGTTTATTGAAGTCGTTTTTCGGTGACACGTAGTGTTGGTATGTTTGACGTCGTTAGGAGATGTCTATTTAATATTTAATTTGATTTGAATAATAGGGAAGATGCACTATTTTTATTTTTGTTTTCATTTTAAAGAATTCCATGTAGAATAGACCACAAATATATTTAAAAAATTAAAACATTGCAATTTATCCGAAAAAATGCTGTTTTAAATTGACAGTTTGACAGTTCGCGGGAAAACGGACTTATGGTGCTGATGACGTCACTCTTGTCTTTTACTGGTTCGCCGTTGGCTTTCATACTTTTGCATATTTATTTAAATCGAATAAAAAATAGTATTTACAAAGCATAGAATTTTATTTTATAAATTTACAAAAAAGAATAACTTAAATATTATATAGTTATTACATTTTAATTTTGGAAATACAGCATCTATCCAGAATTTCTATGCAGCATTCATAACAGATAAAATGCTTTTATCGTATATACAAATATACTTCTTTTAATTTTTCAAAGTTTGTGTGTGCTATACAGAAAAGTGATATTTTCCTTATGCTGAAAAACATTTGAAGTTGTACTTGTGCCCAATATTTTGGTGTTATTTTATTGTCTTTCACATAGGAAAGTATGGTAGGTAGCTTGTGTTAAGGATATTTCACCTCTACTGTGTAATTTTCAGCCGTCAGGTGTTGCACCAAAAAAGGGTACTCGGCATTACGAAGAAATCCAGCTTCTTCAATTTTAATCTAAAATGCTGATTAAAATAATATAAACAATATTTATTACTACAAAGGCTTAAACTAATAACATATAGACAGTAAGTTCCTTGTAAAGTGACGTTTTAAAAGTGTCTCAATTACGCACACATCGAAACAGCGTTGACGTTTCGGTGACGTATAAGTAGTGTTGCAACAGTAGGAATTTTTCCCCAAATTTCAATTTATATTTACTTGGAAAATAGCGAGGGTTTTTATTGTAAATATTAGTATGATGCTAATGTTTTAATATATGAATAATTTTATTTTAAAATGTTTTTTTATGCAAAAACATGCAATACATGCTTTAGCCATTTTGGTTTAACTTTAAATTTTTTACAATATTATTATGCAAGTTTGCTATATTTTAGAATACCTACTCATATTTATGTTGTATACATACTAAAACTAATATTATAATTATAATGAGTTTCAAAAATTACCACAATTATTGGGTAATAAATTTGGTAAACTTTTTTTCCCTACTTGGCAACACTACGACATCATGGCGTCTTTTTAAATTGTGTTTGAAATAATTTGTTTTGATTAAAGATTTACGTACAAATATTTAAGTAAAACGTAACACTTACCTGTGGTATGATACATTATCATGTTTTTAAATATTTTTTGATTCGTTTGGGCAAAATTTCACTGCGCAAGGCGGCATTTTTTTTTTTTTTTGCGGAGCTGTGTTCTGAAACTTACATCACCAAGCACTGAGACGGCGTCACCGCGCAGAGCGGTCCTCCACCAGTACTCCACCAATTGAAGTGCGACATTGTCGGTGCGCGGATTGCACTTCTATATGTTATTATTCTAAGTACAAAGGCCTGGAACTAAACATACCTAACTAATTATTTTATTCAAAATATTTAAACTAGAGAAAAACTAATGATGTTATATCAATACTAACTCTAGGTAAACACCTGGAGTCTGCTTTGATAAACCCAACTCCCATTTTTATTAAAAAAACGCAATTAATATTTCCATACAATAATATTCACCTTTACAACCATAACGTCAAATAAGTTGTCAAAACAAGTGTGACGTCACGAAACGCTAATTCGTGTTTTAAAATACGTATTGTTTCAAGTCATTTTTAAATCGTAATTATTGTAAAAAAACAACAATATGTAAAATAAAAACGTTGCAGTGGCCTTTCTTTTATATTTTTTTTAACGTTTTAATCGTACAAATTCCATAAATATTACATCTGCATCTTCCCTATTGCACAGCTTTATCATTGATTATATTTTTTTCAGTTGATCCAGGAAGTTGTTAAGTACAAAAAGTATGAAAGATAAAGAAAGACAAAACTTTAGAACCATTAATTAATGAATTCATGGATTATATATCCTTGTCTTTAGAGATCATTTAGGTCTTAAGAAATAACTATTAATATAGGTAGGTACACAAGAAACAGTAAAGGACCAAGAATTGAACCTAGCGAAACGCCCATTATGATACGCAGATTCAAATTCTTCATTGACTCTCTTTGGAATCTATTACATAAGTTATAATAAAAAAATATAACATTTGTTTAATGTTTTTTAAAAGGAGCAAGGAAGCGTAAATCCGTATTCCTATTTCTTACTCTTACTCCAAAGATATGGACGGTCATGTATACGAAGTGTTTAGTAAAATTTCAAGTTAGAAGCATAGAAGTATGAGGCCAAATTTCAAACTTTCCTAAATATTACCTAAGCAATGTTAGACTGGAAGTTATCTGGAATTAGGACCCAGACTACCCTGGCGCGAGGAATTTCATTACCCACTATCATTTTAGTAATTTGCTTTGAAGGGTAAATGTTCCAACTATTTGGTGAACTTATGAACTTCTGTAGATATTAATTTATAAAGGATTAATGGTGGACATGTGAAAGTTTAGGACAACGGTGGTCAAGTCAAGGTTAGTTTGGGAATTCTGAAACATGCTGAAAAGTATGGTGGTTGTGAAGAAAGAAAAAATTCTGCCACAACAAGCAAACAACAAAAATAAACAAAACATAAACAGGAGATTAAGAAAAACAAAAAATAGATTTTGGCTAAAATCTATGTCTTTATTTGGTCAAGCATAATTTATCTTCTGTTTGTAAATAAATCCTATTCTACTAATTGAAAGTTTGATAAAATGTATGATGGATGGATGTTTGTTATTTTTTCACGCAAAAATTACTGAACGTATTTTATTGAAATTACAGTATTATTGTTTATACATCAGAATAACACATAAGCTACATTTTTTAACAAACCACGCGGGCAATGCCGAGGCGGAAGCTAGATAAATGAGAATTTCTGACCCATCCAGAGGTTAATTAATATAACTTGTATAGTACAAAACAAAACATCAAATTTCGCAAAAACTCAAAAATCGTGACCATGTTTTGTATAATTCATGTTCATTTAATTAGGTGCGACGTCCGAATATAAACGAAGGGTCACTCGGCTTATATATGTATTAATGATATTGTTCCCGAAAAGTTTAGAAACGGGTTTCATTAACACTAAATCCCTGAGTTAGGGAAAATTTCATATCAAGCGCCTTGAGTATTGAGTGTTGAAACCATTGTTTGATAATGGGAATCAAACTTGTGCTGTTGGTAAAGGTAAATTTTAGGTTTTTAACAATACACACATTTGAGTCTAGCCAGCTAATAACAACCAATATGACAGTTTATAAAAAAACTAGTAGGTAGATAGGTAGGCAGAAAATTATTTTTAAAACTCTATTTTGTTAGTTCGACCTAAATGTGGCCAATCTTTTTGAAAAAGTCTAAAAAAAACCAAAATATATTTTAATATTCTTGAATAATATAAAAAAACTTTAAACTTAAAAAATATTTAAATAAGTTTTTATTCCAATAATGTAATTAAAGAAAGAAGAAAGAAGAAGAATGTAATTATTAAAAAGTTCCATAAAAATTATTTACATAAGTGCTTATTCCAATAATGATTAATTCCAAACATACAAAGTAAGTATACTAAAGAGCTATTATACGACATTACTAACAGCAAATGCTGTCATAAAACACTAACGTTTAGGTAATTCGTTTCAAATCTAAGCGGAAAACAGTTAGGGAAGGCAATTTCGTCCAAGAATTTTGAAAGCTTATAACTTTGGCATGGAATGGCAATTTAATTATTTTCACACATGTTGCCATTTTTTTTTAAATCTTTAATGTCTATAATGTAATATGTAACCAATTTAACAGTGAAACTATGTTCAATAGTAAGTAATTAAGAAAGTATTATTTTGATAGCCCTTTGTTAGCCTATTGGCATCGACTGTTGACTTGCAAATCAGAGGTTTTGGGTTCCAAGACGCGCAACTTTGACTTTTCGTAAGTTACGCGTGCGCATTATAAATTAATTATCACTTACTCCGTGCCTCGGAAAGCACTGCAGTGCCCTGGGTCCCATCTCTCTCCGGTTGTGTATGATTGCCGTCCCATCGGACTATGAAAGTGAGGGAATAGAGAGTACCCCTGTGTTTGCGCACACACTTGTGCACTATAATATCTTCTGCGTAATTGGTTAATCTCCGTTGAAATTCGGTCGGAAGGACAATATATTATTTAAATTAAAGGTTGTTGAAGTTATATACAAAAGGAGTTTAATGGCAAACATTCCCAGATGAATAACTTAATAACTCCGCAATTTGGTACATAGCAATTTACTGAAACACATTAGTGAAATTTTATTTATACCACACGGAGCAACGTTGAGTAATCTCGACAACAAAAGTGTATTCTGGCCGAAACGCGGTGCACAGAAACTGAAAAGTCAATGTTGATCATTGTTGCTGTTTTAGTTTTGATATTATTATGACCTTCTATATAGAGATAGAACTGACTATCAGTTCTTCTAATACAAGTAGATCATCTTCAACTAGCTAGTTATTAATATTACGTAGTAAGATGCCAGGCCCAGGGGCCTGCTGCGAAGTCATTGTAACTGAATAAATTATCTCGGAAAAATTAAAACCACAGGAACGAAGTCGAGAAAAAAAGCTAGTATGCACCTAATCATATAAATATTAGTAACTCAAAAAATTACTTAGAAGAATGAGTTAATTTAGCACAACAAATTGGCATTCAAACTACAAAACAGCACGTAAATCTACATACAAAACAGTTCATTGTCCCCACAACAACTAGTTTTCTTACAAGTCGAAGAGTGGCTGTTGATAAACTTGTGAACAAAGTGTAGCTGATGTACTAAACTCAAGTTATTATAAGTTTTTCTTTTCACGAACGGATTGGAGTTTATCCAGAATGAAGCCGAACAAAGTGTAAAGACCAACTTTTGTATATAAATTGAAACTTATTTGGGATCGATGTTTAGGATGTGAGAAAAAAAGTTGGTAATTACAAAGGAGTGTTTACATGAAGAAGTAAAACTGTACAATGTTCGGCAAAACATCACTTATCGTACCTCCATTCAATGCAATAAAATTAATAAGAATCTAAAAAGGAACTCCAAATTAGGGGAGTAATCTTGTGCTATGTATCCCACAAGAGAAAACAAGCGTAAACCTATTATATTTCTATACGACCATCATAAAACGCCATTCAATATCACGAAACCATAAAAGTAGACTGGACAAAATATCCCGAGCTATTCCATAACTTCCGCATTCCCAATTCAGTCCACTATAAATAAGAGAAATGTTTTTATTTCAACGTGGGCAAATAAAAAGAGTAATATGCGAGCGTAAAGAAAGGAGTACAGAATGTGTGCCACGACATTGAATGCTTGGCATCCGCAATATCCACCTTTGTCCGTTTTATTGTCCCACCGTGACAGGTGGCAGACTTCGAGACACTTTTAATGGTCCATCCAAATACCCTTCGTGACTAGAACGATCCCAGAAAGGTATGAACCTTTTCCAAAGTTGTTATTGAAATAGGACCTGTAACATTTCAGATCAACGTTTTATTTAAGACAGAATTCGATTTTTGTTTGAAGAAGAAAACTTTTGCCGTTGATCCGAATTATCGGAACCATTTTTATTCTTGAAACGTGTTGGTGAAATGGAAATTGCTCAACTCGGATAAGTTTTTGGGATTTATCCGAGTTAGTATTGATTGTTAAATGTTTTGGAGTTAAAATTGATAAAGATTTGACCAATTTGCTTGTTATCCACTTACGAAGGCTTTTTTTTTGTTTATGCTTTATTGAGAACCTATTGAATCGATTCTGTCAATTTAAGTAAGTTATATCATGCGTCTAGTATTAACAATATGAAGATTATTCATTGATGATAGTAAACATATTTTGTAAAATCAGATTTTGAAGGTTAACCGGTAACATTGTCAGTTTTGAGTGACATCATAAATTATTTTTAGATTCTAAACTACAAAAAGACATTGCACTGGTACATGTCGTGAGGTAATATCATTGGATACACTGGCAATAATAGTTAATGTAAACGATTGTTTCTATCTAACTATTAAAGGTTAATCTGGTATGAAGTTTATGTCACTTTGTCACGCTTGTTTTAAATTAAAAGGTGACTAGAGCTTATTTGATTTCATGGACGAAATAATATGCAAAATAAATGGGGACATTTGTATTGGTTTACTGATTTTTACCTTTGAAGTATTATGTATATTAGTCTTATATACATATATTAGATTTATTTAATATATATTACTGTAATGAACCTACTTACAGATTGCGACGAAAAAATGAATAAAAAAATAATAAGCGTTATATTTTTTATACAGGAAATGAACGAATGAATTCCAGCTTAGCGAGCACCAATCATAGCGTGCCGTGTCGAGGAGATGATCCTAATTATACGCAGCGTTTGACCTGACCACTTGAGGCACTTGGCTGGCTTCAACGCCTGTCCAGCAAGGAGAGACAAAGAGAAGGTTCAGTTTTAGAGACGGAGTTGGTGCAGCATTCATTTCAATTCGAAAGTCCATTCTGTACTTATGAGCTTCAGCCCGCGACTTGTATTATTTCGATATAAAGCCTATCACTCTCCGGCCTTAAACTAGCGTTTAAAAAGGCATCCATTGCTCTTTTGTTGCTTTAAAGACGAAAAGGAATTAAAGGAATCAGTACATTTCGAATTTTATTATGTACTCAGGCTGTGGATACCATATTGATGTATCGGCAAATCGAAGCACTGAATCACTTAGCGTTTACTTTGACGTCGAAGATTTTAAAACAGGTCAGTTGCATTTTTATTAATCTGCATCTTTGTGGACCGTTTTGTTAGAATTAATCTTAAAACTGGTCTTATTGTCAGTATCTACTTTGTTGTTCACCGCGATATAAATGACATTTCATTATGACTCAGTTTTGTTAATGTGATGACGTGTTCAATTATTACGTAAACATTTCTACAATATCAAGTAAATATTTCTACAATAATAATATTATGTTGATTTGGGAATGTTTAGAATTATAATTTAATTTGTTTACGCATTCAACACAGTTGGTTATAAATGATAATGAAGGTAAAACAAAATCGAATGTAGCAATATGCAATGTCAAAAATGACAATGTATTTATTAGCAAAAGTATTTAACATGGCAATTAAATTATCAATCGTAATCAGTTTTTGTAGATTTTAACAGATCAGGTCAGATCTATGGATTGGAATTGTATTTGAGATCGGAAAGGAAACAACATCGACCGGACCGCGATCTTTTCGCCGATGACCTCAAAGATTTAATGTCTGCATGCCTAGATTTTTGTGAAACACATAGTATTTAAAATATGTATATATAGTTAGTGGTTTTGTATTTTGTTTGATTATTGTTTTTATTGTTTTATGGTTACTTTGTTATTAGTTTTATATTCCCATTGCCTTTGATTATTGTAATTGGTTTCTTGAAAACCGTGTTAGTCAAAGTTAAATAAATAAATAAATAAACATCGGAATTTGGGCAGACTGGAATGGTCGATCACACAAATATTTTTCCCAAGTGGAAATCGAAGCCGTGTAATCAAGCACAGAAGGCGAATCGCTTTACCGATACGCCAATCGTGACATTTATTTCTGGTATTTATAAATTACTTGCGCGATTCCAGTCTGAAATATTTCATTCCAATCATCATTTTAGCAAAATGTTTTTCCGACAAAATGTTTTTACTTAATTCAATCGAGTTGAACTAGGTAGAACTTTTTACGTCACGTAAAAGGTACTTACCTTCTACAAGTTGACGAAAACAAGTCTATAACTCTATTCAGTTCAACCCAAAATTATTAAGTTACCCCAAAATCACTTACGAAAACTTAGTGTCAAGTGCGAACATCCATAAAAAGGTCGCAGCCCATCAAAACCCCGATATTCTCGTAAAGACTGACTTTATTACTGAAATAGTACGTCATACAATATCATACATACCTATAAGTGGAAAGTGTTGTTATACTGTAGAGTCGCAACGGTTTTTTAAATTTATAAAGATTCTTTGAAGCATAACAACAAATGTCTTGTGTAGCTTGATATTAACAACAGTTATGTTATTTAAACTTGCTGAAGTTTATGATTTTAGTCTTTTTATATTAAATTTTACCGTAGTCCTTACATTATTTTGAGTTTATTTTGAGGATCTTGGGGTTAAGGTAGACGTTGTAAGTTGCGAGTCGCAATGCGGCCCTTATAAAAATAATGTCCTCCTGACCGAATTTTGGTCACAGCGGCCAATTTCAACGAAGATTAGCCATCGGCACAGGAGATATTATAGTGCACAAGTGTGTGCGCTAACACAGGTGCACTTTCTATTCCCTCACTCTCATAGTCCGATGGGACGGCAATCCGACATAACCGGAGAGAGATCAGGCGCAGGGCCAACAGTGATAATAAATTTATAATACGTAAATAACTTACGAAAAGTCAGAGGTACGCGTCTTGTTCGAACCTGAGACTCTGACTTGCCAGTCAACGGTCATACCTCTAGGCTATTACGACGCGGCCCTTATACGTGGGTATGAATACACCTTTCCCATGCTTTCATGGAACCTATGTTGTATAAGCTACTCACACATATACATGCAAAATATGGTACAGTTTTTACACACTAAAATGTTTATGGTGTTTTTATTGCGAGAAGATTCCGAGTTAAGGGGAATGACGACGAGTTTATCACGATATCTTGTCATGGTGTTACATAGCTGAGATTTAAGTTGTAACGGTTTATAGTACAGTGATAAATTGTACGTTGGTGGGCGGTACATACTCTTAGGTACGTAAATAACAACAATTTGCAAATGTCAGAGTAAGTGTTGAGGGAAAACATGTGTGAGTGAAAAGTGGTTGTCTTTTAGACGCTTTTATTTGCTAGAATGACGTAACAAAACTACAATAAATGTCACAGTGTAAAGATAGCAAGGAATAAAACAAATAATGAAACAAATTTTTATTACATTTTACGAGTAGGTCCAGTTCGGGATACCAAATGATTGCTAAATGCCAATTAGAAAATATTTTGCTATAAAAAATATTTGATA
The DNA here is from genome assembly GCA_936450705.2 of Protodeltote pygarga. Classification (NCBI taxonomy): domain Eukaryota; kingdom Metazoa; phylum Arthropoda; class Insecta; order Lepidoptera; family Noctuidae; genus Protodeltote; species Protodeltote pygarga. The sequence continues at coordinate 1,168,075 of OW388257.2, read as the reverse complement.
TAATTGACAGAATTTTTGAACGTCATAATATAATATAAATATTACTCTCCTATAATAAATTTTATTTTTGAATAGGTAATATAAAACTAGCTGATCCTTATGCGGCTTTTCTCCCGTGGTAATAATTTTACCCGATTACAGCGCCACCTAAAGGTCCAATTGTGAATATAAACCACACGGGACCCACTCATAAACACATACAAAATTTCAACAAAATCGGTCCAGCTGCTTTGAAGTTACAATGCGCGTAGACAAGCGATTTATTTATAATATAGACGTGAATGCAAAAAATGTTTGCATAGATAAATATTTCCTTATTACAGGTAGCACAATTGTGGTATTGTATTGCTATCGACCGCAGCTCACAGTTGTCGACCAGACTGACCGCTTTCCTTCCAAGTCTTGTCACTTTCTACCCACCAAACATAGCTACTAGGTACCTTTAAATTACCTATGTATAGTATTTTATTTGAATCCTATGTCGTTATTATTTGTAGAGACTAAAAAAAATATTGTTAACGTGGCCGATTCTTGTCACTCATAATACTTTAAATAATAATAATATAAAACTAAGAAGCTGTTACCCGGGGCAGATACATAAGATTTATATTCTTTGCCCGGGGTAAGCGTTTGTATCTGTGAGCCGTGCTGTATGTATGTATATACTCGTAAGACGATTCAAAAGAGCTAATATTTAGTCTAATTGAATAAGAACATTTTTAAATTTGGTTTATAGCAGGTAAGGTAAGTATTTTTTTGGATATTATGGCAACACGCTTGGTCTATTGGCAAAACTTTTAAGATGGTTGTTTTTTTTAAAAAAAACACATCTTTCTGCATTTTCCTACTTCACTATGAGATATTATAAAATTCAAGGGAGAGAAAATCTTTAAATCAGAACATTTTATACAAAATAATTTTTAAATTGCCTATCATAGAACCTTAGAATTGTAAACGAACCAAGCGCGGTAACAGTATTAATTTTTAAATTCCATTATCATACCCCATCCATAATGGATTCTGCACCGTTCCTATTCACTGTCGGCCATATACGATGTTTTTAACCCTTCTTGTTAAACATGAAACGAATCGCATCTTGTGGGTTCATATCGAAGCTTTAGAATTTTCTTTTAATATTGTAGTTAGAGATACCGGCAAAGGCAACACTGTTACAATAACGTATTCCGTTGACTGGCAAGTCAGAGGTCTCAGGTTTAAACCCAAGGCACGCATCTCTGTCTTTTCATAAGTTATGTGCGTATTATAAACAAATTATCACTTGCTCCGTTCTTCGAAAAGCATATTAAGCTATTGGCCCCGGTTGCCATGAAGATCTTTGAAAATCGTTATGGGAATCAGTACCCTCAGAAAATCCTAATAACCGGTCTAACTTCGGTAGCGGAGGCTAGATAGGCAGTCGCTCTGTAAAAAACTAAAACTCAGCTGCATCTGGTTAGATTACAAGCTAACCCCAATAAAGTTTGGAAATAGGTAATAAGGCTAGGAGGAGGATGATGAAATACCGGAAAACTACTATTGGATTGTGATAAATATATCAGTCATCTTTTTATGGTGCCCTAAATTATCCGGCATGTTAAAATGGGTCCTACTTACAATAATACAATTCAATTTAACCTTCAATGACCTCAAGCGTGAATTTAATTAGCTATTATCACATAACAATCAACAGGCGCCATTTCGACTTAATTATACCCATGGTACTAACATTCGGTGTGATGACGTCACTTTATAAAGATGGCTACCGCAACAGGTTGACCTTAGCCCACGCGCAGAACTCTGACTCATTGCAAACATAAACAATCATCTGTATTTTCGTGAAGTGGTTTTGTTGTTTTTGTCGTATGTAGCTTTTCTTTAAGAATCGGAAATCATTCGGAGTCATCTCTTCCAAGTATTTTGAACTTGTCCTTGTATATAGAACTTTTCTTTGGTATTCTATAATAACATTATATTATACATACATATACCACCTGCCCCTAATGACCTACGAAGTCGAATCGTAGATACCTGCTCACCGTGGGCCTGCTCTACAAGTTCAAGGTTATTTAGCGTACTGCTACGGAAAGAGGAATACTAGGAGTTGCTCTAGTTACTAGAGTCTAGAAGATAGAATGACGCTACGAAGTCAAACGCCAGAGATATAAAGTCTCCGACATTGCGCGTAGAATCAGGACGTTGAAGTGGAAATGAGTCGGCTATGTCCGCAGACCGACAGACGGTCGCTGGAGCAGACCTGCGATAGAGTGGAGACCGCGTTTAGGCAAACTTAGTGTGGGACGCCTTTCGACACGATGGATTGTCGATTTAAAGAAGGTGGCTGGCAGCGGATGGATGCGGGCTGCCTAAGACTGGGATGATTGGCGCTCTATTGGGCCTATGACTGATGTGATGATGTAATAATACAACCCCAGGCATAATAATATAAGTTCCACAGTTCCTTACCTCTTCTGTGCAACCATCTTTGCCCATCTGAATAGCTTTTAGTATATACTTTATATTTTTAATGAACACATTGCTTTTTTTTTTCATTCATTCATTTTTTCATTTGCATTTTGTTTCTGATACTTCTAGCTTGAATCCCCAATAGTTGCATTCAGAATAACTTCAATCAATAATTTTGGAGTGTTCATAATGAGTTAAATGACTTATATTGTATGGTCACAGAATGTGTTACAATTGTATTAAGATTATGTATTAAAATTTTATTTAATTGATTTGATTTAATTGAATAAAATTGATCAAAGAGCGGGCAGCAAATACCAATGTCCCTTCTGTCGATAACCTTTATTTTTTAATTCTTGAGAGACCAGTCCATCTTTGAGTAATTAGTCAGATGAATTTAGTTGCTAATGATTCAAACCACAACTAGCAACTAAATTAACTTTGACACCGACATCGAACTTCATGCAAAGACTAACCGCGTGTCTCTGAGTTGAGAACTGGGTCATTGGCCTCAAGTAATGTTCACAGAAGTAGCCGTCAATTGAATTTGTAAAGGAAATCCTTGTTGCGTTGATAAGAAGTTACGGGCACGACGTGGATAGCCTGAGATCAGGGACCAGGGATGAGCAACATAAGTAAATTACCAAAGTTATATTTCTATAATAGGTAGGTACAGTCAACCGCATGACAGTAGTGACACTGAACTACAAAAATAGCCTTTACTGCTACGTAATAAGGGTGCTGTCAATGTCAAATTGTTACCATTGCCATTGATGTGCGGTTGACTGTACCTACATCATACAATTCAAAGAACCAAAGTATCAGCATTGCCATCCAGTGTAGCAATGCTGCCAGCCTCCATATACCTGTTTTTTTTTTTTTTAATTATGTTTATTTGGTTGGTTAAATGGTTAAGTGTAAATAATAGATTAATATAAGAGAATATACAAAGTAATAAGTTCGTATACTCGTATGTATATGAATTATTGTGTATTATTTACCTAAGTACCTACAATTTAACATCATGAGGATGGGACATTTGGCATATTTGTATTGGAACTTTTTTCTTGATTTTTTTTTTATTAGGTTTCCAAGTTCCCATAGTACCTACCTAAACTATAGAGCGTCATGTTAAAGGATCCTCCTATACTCCATTGCTTCTTCTAAACGCATGGATCATCACGGTTGTGACTGTTGCGGTTCCTGGTTTTACTACGGAACCCTTAAAACCAATATCCTGAGCCCCTTCGATAGTAATTGCATACGTACCGCCTTTGTAAATACAATACTAATAAAAAAGTAACTCCAGGGATTATAGAAAAGAAAATATTGAAAATGTACTATCAAGGGGATATTTCACATTTCAAAATTAATTTGTTTGGGTAGCGGTTTTCGGTGTGGTGGCAACTTTGAAAAGGTTAAACGTTATACCGGAAGGAACAAGTTTGGACACTAAAGGTTAACCATCAATGTTTAACTTACTTGTTTATTGTAAGTTTATCTCTAGTTCCAATAAAATGGTTGACTATTAACCGAATAATATGAATCAAGTGTCAGAGTTTTGTTTAGGAACGTATTTGAAAGTCTACACGCCTATTTTCCCCAGTGGGGATAGGTAGAGGTGTATGTAGAACACCCACGTTTCGCCGGATATGTTAAATGTCCCATGTAATAGAGGGCGAGCTTATTGCCATTATCCTGGCACAATTCCAGACTTTTGCTACTACAGATTTCAGATTTTAGGTTCCCTTGCTACCACCGTGTTAAAAGAGACCCTTGTAAAAATTGCTAACAGATATTAATAAGGCGTTTCCTTTAAGACTATATAGAAAACACTGAAAATTTGACGAATGCGGGCAGCTATAGCGGCAGGATAGCTCATTAAAAAAAAAAAAAAAAAAACTTATGGAATAATGTATTTTAATTTTACTGTAATTGCTGCGCCCTGACAGGGTTTTCATGTTGAAACTTTATTTTGTAACACCATTTTTATGCACACATGAAAGCAATAAAGAATTTGATTTGATTTGATTTAACATAGCTCATAACACTATTTGGAAGGTTGTCACTGTACGGACAGTGTCGAGGATTCAAACCCTGCTTAAATCCATCTCTCTTTCTATTTTCTCGAAATTTTCTAAGTCATTACATGGCTATGATAATACAGCTCTTTATACTGTGATAATATTATAGTAATATTGAAAAGCTTAGAACACTACAGAAATAACACTGTCCTACATTTAACAAAGCCCTTCTATAATAACACAATACGAATATAATCTAGGCTGACTTCTGAAAAGGTCTAAACCGAGACATTTTAGCTAAAGTTCAGAGGTCATTTCCCACGTTATCTCTACAATGCGACTGGGTCTAATCAACTGACATTTACCGCCCTTTAAAATTGGTTCAACTTTTAAAGGCCGGACCCAGAGAACCCCTTGATTGGGTAATTTTAACTGGGACATATGACCGTTCTATCGGACGCGTGACATTCGCCCTATCTCTAATCAACTAGGTGTGAAATGTGGAAACATGAAGTTTGTTATTTAGAGATCTGTTCATTATAGTTGTTACTCTTTTGGAGAAGTATTACCTATCTTAGTTTTTTTTTAATGCTACACACAAGGATTTTCTATAGTGTCATGGGTGATGTAAGAGACTACATATAGGTATATAAGGCAATAGACTGTAAAATATTTGCTCATCACACAAATATTTTGTCCCTTGTTGAATTCCGGTAATTCCGAGGATTTTATTTAATTGGTATTATAATTTACAATTAATATCGGATTCTAATATAACTACACTCAAACTTCACTTAAACTTTGAATGCTAGGATTTTATGTCCTTAAAATTAGAATATTGTTGCATCTCAAGACACACGGGTTAAAACTAACCTAAACTAAACTAACTTAGATAATACTTAGATAATATCTAAGTTAGTTTCACGTTATATAGTAATTTCATTACGCAAAAATAATCACTTTTATACAGGCGGAATCGTAGGCTCTATCGGTTGTTAGAACATTCCTACAAAGAAAATGTCAACTCTGTGGACAAAGTGCTAATCAATATTTTCCTTTCCTACTTTATTCTTAAATGATATTCCCGTTCATTTGGTTTACTATTTTGTTTTACGTAACTTACATCATCGCAGAAATTAGGTTATAATCATTAAAGTTTAAACTAATAAAGAGTCTGTCTGTTGTAATTTTTATCAAAACAATAAACAAACTACTAACTGGGTTGCGTTCACAAAATCTGATCCTACACTTACAATGCAGGTCAACGACCGGCCACCTGTCATACGAAACCATGTTTCTCTCACTCTATCTTGTTAATTTCACTATTGTCTGTCTCCCTCTTTTCTTCGTAGAACGTGTAACTGACAGGCATTGTTAGGAGTTCTTAATCGTTGTTTTCCAACAAGATACTTAGTTTCATGCTTAGTTGGCGGTTTATTCGGCGCTGTGTGAAAATTGGCACCGTGTCAATTTAATATCGAACACGGTGTTGGTTGGGATTGTGTGTATACTATAGATTACTAAGCCTTTATGCTGTCACAAATGTAGCTGTAATGTGTAATTATATTAATATACACTATGTATTATTGGTTGTGCCGTGTGGTTTCCGGCCTAAGAATAGAACCACCCCTACTCATTCCGCTGGTGTCGTAATAAGCGACAAAGGGAAAAATCTGGAAGATGGGCAGCAGCATCCTACTGTGTAATAGCAACCAACTACTACTGAGATCGCCAACCCGCTTGTCCAGGGTGGCGATTAAAGGCTAACACCTTCTAATGAGCGCACAAAATAAATGATGCGTATGAGAGCCTATATGTCTATCAGTCGACTAATACAGCCTGTATTAATTATAGTTATAATAGCGAGCTACACTTTGTAAAAGACAATATTTTTTAAAAGTTAATGTACATTTGCCACTATATATTGTGATTACACTTACTACTGTCTTAGCGGTACTAATAAGTACCACTTATTTCTAACTTTACACATTGTAGGTTATTTCCTTGTCAATTAACTGTTTTCTTAAGGATTAAAGAAGTTTCCTTTGCCCTTTGAAAGTACAATTGTCTTAGTTTGTGTGTGTTTCAACGAATAATAGTCCTCAAGGGATTTGTTTTGCAAAACTTACTTTGTCTATTTGTGGTTTTTCTAAACTACTGGCGTCTAGACGTTAGCGTCTACAAAGGTGAGGGAAAACATCGTGAAGAAACCAGCACACCTGAGAGATTTTTCAACGGTATGTAAAGCCATGTCAGAGGCCTGCGAGCGGTTTAAACTCTGACACCTGGTTGTTCATCAACCATACGATAAAGAAAATAGACAATTTTGTTAAATTTTTTACATGTTTTAGCACATTTTAGCTTATTAAATATAATTATTTAATAAGAAATTAGAAAAAACAACTGATACGGATGGGATTCGCCCACGATCTTCGGCGTACCGTGCCAACGCTTTAACCGCTGAATCAGTGAATCAGAATCAGTCGATTTTCAAATCTTTATCTACGCCTAAGGCGTGTGGAATGTGACTAATCTATCGGAATACATTACGTATCCGACTCAGTGCTCCAAAATACTATTAAATAATTATAAGAAAAAAGAAATAAGCCACATTGAACTGTACTCACGCACGCAGTAGCGCACTGATAGCCTAGTGGTATGACCGTCGACTGATAAGTCAGTAGTCTCGAGTTCGATCCCAAGGCGCACACCTCTGACTATTAGTAAGTTATTAAAAATTAATTATCAGTTGCTAAAACGGTGAAGGAAAACATCGTGATGAAACCAGCACACCTGAAAGATTTTTCGATGGTGTGTAAAGCCATGTCAGAGGCCTACGGGCGGTTTAAACTCTGACACTAGGTTGTTAATCAACCAATCGATAAGAAGAAGAACTGTACTCAATTAACGTAATCTAATAAACTGAAGCTCGTGATCTAACTTATTAACTTTAGCAAGGTAATTTACCTGTCAGAACACATTATAGATACCTTCGTCGAAATATCACTTCGAATCAAGAAAATATGGGCTGACATCGGATTTATTACGCTCTTAATAGAGTAAAGTTGTGAAGGCTTCATCTTGATACATAACAACTGTTGAGCTTATTAAATAGTATTTCTTCCGAAACAAGACTAGTTATCCTACAATAAAACGTCTGCCTCGTTGGTCTAGTGGTAGCAAGCGCGACTGCTGAGCACGAGGTCTTGGGTTCGATCTCCGGGTCGGGCAGTGTTATTGAGTTTTAGATTAGGAAATTCTCAGTAGCATCACGGAGTCTGGAATTGTGCCTGGTTAATGACAATAGGCTCGCCCCCTACTACATGGGACTTATAACATAGCTGGCGAAACGTGGGTGTACTGCATACACCGCTGCCTACCCCCTCTAGGTAATACAGGTGTGAGTATAAAATTTTTAATAATAAAAGTAAAAATATAAAAACGTCTTTAAATAATCATGGCTTAAGCAGTTGAAGTTGCACTCAAAAGGTGTTGAGATGACACCCATTAATTAAAACAGTCCTTAATAAGTTTAAATATTGGCGCAACTTGTCGTCACGATTCAATTTATGGATCCATTAATTAAAACGTAAAATTTTCTAGAGGTACAGTCGGCAACAAAAGTGTCATATCCCAATTAGCAAAACACTGGACTTTAAAAAGTGGTGACTAGACTCTCTATGAAAACTTTAACGAAAAAATAAAACCGACTTCAAAAAGCTAAAAATAGCACACAATAATAATTCTCCTGACCGAATTTCGGTCACAGCGGGCAATCTCAACGGAGACTAGAAAATTACGCAGGAGATATTATAGTGCACAAGTGTGTGCGCAAACACAGGTGCACTCTCTATTCCCTCACTCTCATTGTCCGATGGGACGGCCTTCCGAAACTATCGGAGAGAGATCAGGCGCATGGCCAACAGCTTTACGTGCTTTCTGAGGCACGGAGTAAGTGATAATTAATTTATAAAACGCACATAACTTACGAAAAGTCAATGGTGGCGCGCCTTGGGTTCGAACCCGAGATCACTGACTTGCCAGTCAACGGTCACCACCACTAGGCTATCACGACTCAAAACACAACACAAACACACAATATGTTAGTTTTGAAGTCGGTGAAACTAAGTGGGTTTAAACTTCCAATAAACTATGTGATCCAAAGCTTTTGGCACTAATAGTGTACTTAATTATTTCTAGATTTTTCAATTTTTCTAGACAGTTTTATTTCTTCACCAGTCTACCTCTAGTTCTACACAGTAGAGTCAGCAATTGCAGAATGATACACTGTGTTTCATAAATGAATAATGTGCAAAACTGTGCCGACTGTCTTTGATCGTGCCTATGGGATTACTCTGCGGCATGGGGTCCCAAAGACCCCTTTAGACAATCTGCTCTGTTTGGTTAGGGAGCAGGGCAAAGATGGCTGTTATGGCGTCTGTACAACGTGTAGATTGCTAATGTGTTGTACAAATATGAGAAGGCAATTTATTGTTACCTTTGATGGTAAGGGCTGAATTAAGGGGGAGATTACTGAGTAAAATGTGCGGAAAATCAATAAGGATTTCGTTTCACGATGGCTTATTTGAGATTTATGATTTCATGTCCTAATCATTTTTTGGATGGAATTGTAATATATTTGTTACAAATGTTTTTACTTACATTTTGATGTCTGTTAAGGGTGCTCGTAGCTTAGTGCCTGTTATGGTCAGCCCACTTGGGTAATAAAACTTAGTGACGGATTTTTTTTCGATGGTCTCAATACTTTGAAAGTCTAGTTAAGCAGTAGGCTACTGTTACCGCTCTATCTGGTAACAGGTAAGCCTAAAGTTGCTTTAAATATTGCCTAACGAGGTGGAATGTGACCAATTCTCTCACCTATCTTTGTAAGGCAGCTTTCCATAGTGTCAACAACAAGTTTTTAAATCATTATAAAGTTATTAGACCAAAATACTTTCTGGAACATAAATCTGCAAAAACCAACTTCCATTGTATTTTGCTTGTTTCGCAATTAATAAGACTTGACTTTAATTTACTAAACCATACAAGTGTCTATCTCTTGGTGGCTGAACATTAATAATGTACACCTTAGAATTAATACTCAAACGACAGATATGGTAGGTACGTATGCTAATCTCTGTAAATGATATTACGTTGAATCATTTGCAAGGCCGTAGGGCCTCAACGTAACGTAGTAGCTAGGGGGCTCTCGTTGGGGGTAAAACCCCCGAAAACGCAGGGAATAAAAATACTTTGTTCTACCTAACTGTGACCAAATGATATAAAATTTTACATCACTAACAATTATACTATACCTATTGATAGGTACTACACTGTGTAGCTGCTTGACCGTGACCCCTAACTCAAGGGGGTTCTAAGGATTAAACCACTCTAATTGGTGGTAGAAAATAAATTACAAGTCTTGTAATTTAATTTTTCCCTAATATTGTACCAAGTTCAGATAGATAATTGAGAGGAAATATTCGTTGAATGAAAAGAGGAAGTATCAGGCAAGTAAAAGGCAGGTTTGTAATTAACTAAAAGTAAACAGATTGGATGCAGGTTGTTCCAACCGGCTGATCTGGAAATCATTGGGGGAGGCCTATGTTCAGCAGTGGACGTCTTATGGCTGAAATGATGATGATGATGATGAAACAGATAAAATCTTGACTTGTCTTTTTTTTAGATATGCATTTAAAAATCTGAAACTGCGTGTCATAAATATGACGTAAATTATTTAATAGACAACCGCAGCAAAGCATAGACATTTTATTTAAGGACGCAACTGTCAATAGCGTCCATGAGCAGTAGTCGTAAAGTAGTATAGAGCCTTAGAATAATAACATATAGAAGTGCAATCCGCGCACCGACAATGTCGCACTTCAATTGGTGGAGTATTGGTGGAGGACCGCTCTGCGCGGTGACGCCGTCCCAGTGCTTGGTGACGTAAGTTTCAGAACACAGCTCCGCAAAAAAAAAAAAAATGCCGCCTTGCGCAGTGAAATTTTGCCCAAACGAATCAAAAAATGTTTAAAAACATGATAATGTGTCATACCACAGGTAAGTGTTACGTTTTACTTAAATATTTGTACGTAAATCTTTAATCAAAACAAATTATTTCAAACACAATTTAAAAAGACGCCATGATGTCGTAGTGTTGCCAAGTAGGGAAAAAAAGTTTACCAAATTTATTACCCAATAATTGTGGTAATTTTTGAAACTCATTATAATTATAATATTAGTTTTAGTATGTATACAACATTAATATGAGTAGGTATTCTAAAATATAGCAAACTTGCATAATAATATTGTAAAAAATTTAAAGTAAAACCATAATGGCTAAAGCATGTATTGCATGGTTTTGCATAAAAAAACATTTAAAAATAAAATTATTCATATATTAAAACATTAGCATCAAACTAATATTTACAATAAAAACCCTCGCTATTTTCCAAGTAAATATAAATTGAAATTTGGGGAAAAATTCCTACTGTTGCAACACTACCTTTACGTCACCGAAACGTCAACGCTGTTTCGATGTGTGCGTGATTGAGACACTTTTACAACGTCACTTTACAAGGAACTTACTGTCTATATGTTATTAGTTTAAGTATAGAGCTTAATATGCATAATATTGCCCACCAAGGACAGATTGACCTCGCTGATCGATTAACCAGAGCTAGCAATATTGATAATATACCTACCTTGTGTATTATACGAGTACCTATTTAACCATAGTTTCATTAGTAGATTGAAGTAGGTACAGTTTACTTGACCATCACAAAAAACTCGAAAATAATATCAGATATTTAAAAAAAATGTGTCATTTAAAAATATTTTAGATGCACAAAACCTGAATTCTTAAATTATTCTAAATTCGAATTAAATTGTGCCAGAAATAAACATGACAGCTAGGATTGGCACAAAATAATTTTATGCCGAAAAAAAAAAACGAAATTGGCGCGAATCGCCAATATGGCGGCCTTTAATCCATTGACGACGCAGAGACAATGGTTTGGCGGGAGTTTTTATTAAAACCGTTTACGGATTTTGGGTTCGCAGAAAAAAAAGGCTTTCGCAGAATCCTCCTGTTATAGAAATGTTATTTTTATTGAAACAGGACAGTTAATTAATATTTTATGTTGTAGGGCTTTTTGCTGCTATATATTTTGCGGCGAGGTTCCATTGTATTCGGTGTATTTTAGGCAGATATTTTTGATGATATTCATTAAAATTATTTTATTTTTGCTGGTGTTAAAAGAATATTTTGCAATTCTTTTTTGTTTGTATCATGAGGAGGATGGACTTTTTATCAAAGGCTGTATGTATTTATATTATAATGAGTCAGTATATTGACAAGAACAGAAAAGTTTTGGCGAGTACTATACACATAATAAAACAACTTTTACATTCTTGTTATTTATTGTATGGTTGATGAACAACCTGGTTTTAGTAAACCGCCATTAGCCCTCTGGCATGGCTTAACACACTGTTGAAAAATCTCTCTGGTGTGCTGGTTTCCTTACGATGTTTTCCCTCCCCGTTTTAGCAAGTGATAATTAATTTCTAAAACGCACGGGAATTCGAAAAGTCAGAAGTGCGTGCCTGGGTTTGAAAGTTTTGACTTAGCAGTCGAAATTTCATAATACCACTAGGCTATCACTATTGCAAACCCTTACATATAGGTATAAAACCATAAGGGGTTAATTCATAATTATGTGATGGGAGTCGTGACAGTATGAGTTTAAAAAATTGTTTTATATTTCCATATACTTTATAATATTTAAAAATTATCTAAAAATATGTCTGATCTACTCACACGAATCTTAAATTACCAAGATTCTGGTTTAGCAGTCTGATATTATATCCGACCCATTTATTCACCGAACCCGCTAAAGGTTATCTTACCCTACTTTCGAAAATAACCTAATCCCCACTTTATCGAGTGGGCAAAAAAGCCCGCGTAAACAAAATGCCATCGTGAAAATGGCGTCCATTTTCATTCATATTTCGTCCGTCGCGTTCCAGCGATTACGGTTTGTGAGGCAACGGTTGGGTTCTTTTTTCGCGGCAATTTGGGCGGTATTTCCAGTGGACTTTTTGCGGCCAGTTTTAATCGGTGTTGCCATTTTAGAGCTCGCCGACGAGGGCGTTTCATTTGTGTGTCCTTTTTTGAAGCGTTGTTTGAATGTCTCGGATGCCTACCTACCTGGGGGGTATTTTTCATTAATGTTTATGTATAATAAGATTTTTTGCTCTTTTCAGATGAACGTAACCTTCAAAATGGTACGATGACGTAAAAGCGATGCTGCTGCAGCAGGCGTCGTCGTCGCCTGGTCCCAGCGGCACGGCGAGTCCTAAACTACCTCCCAGTCCCAGGCCTGTTCCAAGTCCAAGTTTCAACGCTCGTGTGGCTGGTAGCCCGAGTTTGAGCGATGGAGCTTCGAGTTCAAATAGTCCCAAGTTGGGTGCCAATAGCCCTAAATTGGGTGCTAGTCCGAAGTATGGGAGTCCGAGGCTGGGGACTGGGAGTCCAAAGTTGGGTCGGGCGGCCTTGGAAGACGAGGCAGCACTCGAGAGGCTACAGGCGGAGCTGAAGGAAGGATGGACGGTGCACACGGGGAGAGACGGCAGACTGTACTATTGCAAGTAAGTGGATCTTATCCTACCAATTCATAAATATTCAATCTGTATAAAATATATCAACCTGTGTACTGTTTTTTTTGTGGTAATAGAAATATTTTAATGTGTGACATATTCTTCTTTTTCTTCGTTCCCTCAATTCTGAAGATCGCGACTACAAATGTGCCTCCACTTAGTTCTGTCTGCAGGTGAATGTACGGCTAGTTGTATGTTGCCGCCAACAGAACTCTTCACGGTTGTGTGACATATGAGGTCCCCTAAATATTAAACGAGACTGACGAAAAAAATTCCAAGCAAAATGTTTGTAAACATTTTTATGTCCGAAGTTATTATACAGCGGACTATAAAGCCCTTTGCAAAACATTAAAATATTTTCTTTATTTATGCATAACAGTTTATTGAAAATGAAAGCATGAAAATTAATTTTGTTAGTTAAAACAAAAAGAAAACATGTTAGGGTAATAAAAATATTTTTATTACGAAACTGTAAAGGTAAATACGCGGGTCAGATAGGTACAAGCCTCTTCTAAGTTGATGAACAATATGGCGTCAGAATTTCAGCCCCCGTGTGTTTGACATGCCCTTTACACACCATCAAGAATGCTTGTCAGGCAAGTTTCGCGAATTCAGTTTAAAAACGGAAGCGTGTGCCTTTACGCATTATTTACGGAAAATTTACACTTTTACGAGATTCCACAAATAAATTTATCAAATTTTATTAGGCAATTTCTAAATCGTTCTTTGATAACTAACTCCTAAACAGGAAAGTAGATTTCGAACACTGATATTGTGCCTTCCGATAGAATAGTATCTACTTTTACTACAGTAAATTCCTACTTTTTCAATTTAGAGAGGTGTGAAGAAAACCTCAAAGTTTTCAATTTGAAGTGACAATGTTCTCTGAACAAGAGATTCAATTATCGAGGCGAATGCAACCGCACTCTACTCTTTGACAGAAAGGGAGGTGCAGAAGTCCCACTCGAAAGACATGCTTTAAAAGTAGGAGAGAAACTGATGCATGGAGTCAGAAAGGTCTAGGCTATCTGACTCCATGAACATGCTTTTTAAAGATACCTATAAAAAAGTAAAGCAGTATTCCATATTGCTCAAGTGTATGTATAGTGTAACCACTATGACTATAACTGAAGCATTATATTTATTTTGTCGAAAGTTCAAGTACTTTAGGGACACCGGTTTCTGATGCGAATGAAATAAGGCTAGCCTGTAGCCATGATTTTTGATTACTGAAATACTATTATATTTTTGAGAACTATGAATCCCAATACCATATGCACAAGTATTTGTAATTTGCAGACGCATCATCTCTACATAGTATAAAACAAAGTCGCTATCCGCCGTCTGTCTGTCCCTATGTATGCTTAGATCTTTAAAACTACGCAACGGATTTTGGTGCGGTTTTTTTTAATAGAGTGATTCTTAAGGAAAGTTTATATGTATAATACATGCATAATATAGTAGAGAAACACTGATAAATTTCATTGCACCCGAGCGAAGCCGGGGCGGGTCGCTAGTATGACATAAAACATTAAAATTTTCCAGTCGATTGATTTTAAGCATTGAATGAGATGTAACTTCTGTCCACATCTATCTCATTTGTGGAAACATCTGCTGCTCAGTGCAATTTAACTTGCTCTTCATTCGGGAGGCAGTCTAAGAAATTCTAATGAAACAGCCATTTGCAACTTGTTACGTTAGTTCGCTTTATATGTAAAAGAAAACTTTTATGACTTAATAAATGTTCTTCTTTCTTTCTTTCTTTCTTTCTTTATCGTATGGTTGATGAACAACCTAGTGTCAGAGTTTAAACCGCCTGTAGGCCTCTGACATGGCTTTACATACCGTTGACAATCTATCAGGTGTGCTAGTTTTCTCACGATGTTTTCCTTTACCGTTTTAACAAGTGATAATTAATTTCTATTACGCACATAAATCCGAAAAGTCAGAAGTACGTGCTGGGTTTTGACCCTACTACCTTTTACTACCTTTGGACTTGGCAGTCCAACGGTCATACCACTAGGCTATCGCTGCTTTATATTGATAATAAATGTTAAATATTGTTTTAAATTTTGTGTTCTCCGAAGGTTGAGTGATATAATTTTTCCGTCATGATATTATTTTTATCGCTATTTTTATTGATAATATAACCTTAAACTAGATTTATAACGGCCTTAATGACTTTTATAATAATTCTCAAATAAAAATAGTACCTACATTATGTAATTAGTTAGATATCAAAGACTTTTATATCGTTAAATATGTTAAATTGGTACAATATCCAATAATGGCGACATTCCAAACAATCTCCAAACCCTTATTGGTTTTTCGAATCTTATTAACAACACATTTCCTCATCATTCAACCTTCAAAAGACTGCAATATTTATTACAAGACGACAGATAAAAGGTCAAAAGACATTTATTGGGACCCGTATGGATGCTCGGGAATGATTTGATCTCAATAAGGGGTCCAAAGTCTCTGATATTACCGCAATAGCTTGTAACCCTATTTATCTAGTCTAGTTTCACCATCTTTGTTATAATCAATTTTGGTGGGGACAAATTCCCCACCAAAATTGATTCATGTGTCATGTGACCATTTATTTGTTGACTCAAAACGAGACTTTCTTCCTCGGTCGCACATTCTAATATTTTCAATTTTAATGATGGTAAAATAATAAAAAAAACTATGCTATTGCCAAACTGTTGTCTTTACATACCTACCTATTAGAGGATTACGAACATTTTATACACAGTATATTAATTTTCATTTACTTAGTTACTTTTTTAATAGATTTAAATTGATTGATTGTTAAAGTTTTATAGCAATTAATTTCAATTCAATTTAATAAGCAAAACATGTAAAATAAATATCCATAACATTTTCTAGCAAATTATTTAAATCAAAAATGGTGTTCTAAATTATTAATAAATTTAATTTTTGGCGGCTTATTTTCGTGTGATTTGGATAAATGGGACAGTTTCGCGTCCCGTAGCTTTCTTCAGGGTCCTCGGGACGAAGAACAGAAAAAAGGGACGGTCCTGTCCAAAACGGGACGTCTGGTCACGTTATTCATAGAGCATTTGCGATTATTTGGGATTTCGTCTGTCTGCCTGCCAAATCCTTCAGTCGGAGCAATTCTAGGACGTTTGCCATAGTCTTGGGATTATTTGGGCCAACTGTAAACGTACCTATTTCATTATCGAGTTTAGGAAATTTGTCACTACGATTAATGATTTGGTATGCAATAGTACCTTAATATTATTATAATATTCTGCGAATTTAATTTTAACTAATGGTAGTAGGTATTATAAATGCTATTAAAAATCTAAAGTTTAGAAGGTTTGCCTGGGAACACAGGCCAAACTCTTTCAGAAAAATTTCAGCTCATCCCACCATATCCGTCTGACTCAGTGTTACATTAACCGTGTTTGAAACACTACATTCCGCTCCAAAACACGCGTCATTGATGTAGCTCAAAAGGCCGCAAAGCTAAAACACGAGTGTGCCGGCCACGTCTGTCTCATTTGAGTTGTTGAGCTGTGGGCCAAAATAATCACTAAGTGGATCCCTGATATAGCAAATGGGCACCGTGGCAGACATTGCAATGGACATGAATGCATGGGACGAATTGGACAGAACCAATAGGTATTGACCCACACTGACTCTGGATCGAAAGACGTGGAAATCAGAGGGAGAGGCCTTTGCCCAGCGGTGGATAGTAATAGTTGTTTATTATTATTTTTCAATAAATCATTTTATCAATAAGAGCTATGTAACTTTTTCCCCTATCCTTAAAGGTATGTCATCGTCGAAATTTCACATCACTAGTTTATAATAATCGAGTGCTTTGGACAGTGCAATTCGATCGTACAGCAAGCGTGCTACTACAACAGCACTGCGTCGCCGTCGGCACGGAACACGCGCTCGCTTGTGACGTCAATATTTTCCCGCCATTGTCAGCTTTTAGGGTTGGCTGAACTTAAATATTTGTGATAGAACTTTAATCTAGAGTATGTTATTTCTATGCAAAAGTTTTAGTTTTCAATTTGTGAAAGATAACGTTCCTTTAAATGACAAAAGACAAGCGGAGGATAGAGAGAGGTGGCGATTGCTCCACCGACAAGAGCAAATAAATATAAGAAGAACGTTCCCCTAAATGCACCTAGTACCTACGTTCTGATTGAGGCAATTTTCTGGATATTTACATTGGAGATCTTCAAGAGATTCCAAGGTCAAACAATCTACGTTTAGGCGTAGCTGCGGATGTTTGCAATGGAACGAATACCTTCTTGGCAAAATACTGACATAGACTTACTACTAATTATTATAAGTTAATTTTTAATATTTTTTATATAAATCATCGTTTTAGTCTTGGACCTGAAAGCCTTGATCAACAGTCACTTTGTACAGAAAATATTGCAGGAAATCTAAGCTTATAAAAAATTATGATAAAAAAAAATTATTAGACGAATGAATTATATGAATGATTGTTCCTTATATAGGACATACAAGATATCCTGCCTATATTATACCGGGAAGAACTAAGCACATGGCACAAATCAACGAAACTAACATTTCATTATTATTAGTTCAGTAAATAACAGCCTACTATTTGTTTGAAATTCGAATGTGATTGCATGAACGACGCGTCCAATTTACATGCAAATTCCAAAGTGTAGATAAACACGCGCACAGACTACGTATCTCAGCTGTTCCTTGCAGGCATACGGATGTTCCGATAGCCGAATGTTAGGTATACTATACATTGTAAAGTAATGTGGAGATTAGTTCAGGTTCAGGTATATTTGGCCAGTTTACCTCTCGCGTAATTGCATGGAATTCTTCGATATCTCATCTTTGGGCTGGGGCAGTCTAGTACCTCCTCTTTCAGACCAGAGCAAGAAGAATTTTATTATCCGTGTTGAGCAGCGTCCAATCAGTATGACGTAAGACTTTGTTTTTCTTAATAATTATAGAGGGTTTTAAATGATATATGACACCCTAATCATGACACTCATGAATTTCATCCCTAACAAAAACAAAAATATAAAACCACTAAACTACCTTACTACTAATTCCTAAACTAACAACACTGTTTTTATTTTGCGTAACATGCTTTTTTTATAAAATAATTTCGTTGCAACCCTAATGGCTAGCCATGATGGCGGACGCTCGTCACTCGTTCCCGCCTTCATTAGACGGATTGAATTGAGACAATGTACGCGATATCCGCTTGTAAATTATACGCACACATCCGTCTATAGCTAAATAATACACTTTTGATTATAGTTTTCCTGCAATGAAACAATAGCAACAATATACTCTTGATAATTGATTGAAGAAAAGAGCATGGCGCCACTGGCACTCGCGACAAAATTTTGGTGGCCCTTATATGTCATGGTATTTGAATCAAGATACATCTATCCCGAATAATGTGAACGGTAAGGGTATGAAGATGTCGTTGTAAAAAAAAATGAAAATATTTCAACATAAAAATGTGAATTGAATGCATTGGTGTTGATGCATTGAAAAATGTAGATACCGTGCGTCAACAGATGTCACATTGCGACGGTGTGGGGTGGCGCGGCGGGCGTAGCGCGAACCACGATGTTGTGAATGAACGCACTGACTCTTTTGGGCGATATTTAACGATGGTTTTAAGCAAGCCTTAAATATACAATGAAACACATTTTATTTAAAATGTTTTATGTTAAAAGCATAATGATGTATAAACTTGCTGATGCGTTGAAAATAGTGTTGACAGATGTGTCCATTGTCTGTTAGTTAGCGCGGGAAAATCGTAATAAAAATGAATTTAAATACGTAATTCTCGAATAATTTCGTAATTCTCGAAACTGAATATTTAATATTCAAGAAGGAAACAATAATTTAACTGATACCTCATATTTATTTAAATTATATTTCATACTAGTTGTGCGCGCGACTGTCCGTATCAGAATAACAAAATGTCGGGTAAAACCAATGTTATAACGTGCATTAGTGCTTTAAAAAGCATAACCCATCGACTACCTGTAATTCAAATTTAAACATTTTCATTAACTTTAATAAATTCGATCGCGTGTATTCTAAAATCCCGTCTATTCCAAAATGGTCGCGAATATAACGACGCTCAGTGGCATGTCGCAAAACGCTTTGAATCTGTTACCTAGCCAATTATCTCGCTGAACTGGGCTTTGATTATGCAAGCTCATTCATTCACCATGAAAAACTATAACCGATCGTAGTTATTCATATTTTTATAGCCATGCAATCGTGCCAAACCGTTATTCTAAAGAACGCAGTGTTTTGTTTTAAATTTGTAACGTTCTGAATTTTTTTGGGAAGCTTGGTGCTTGCCAATATTGTTTTTAGTGTTGTCTTGTTGGCTTGATAAAAGTTGGTAAATGTACACAGGTTAAATGTACACGCTGGTGAATGTGCGCACAATAGTAGCGTGCATTGGGAGAGGCCATGTTCAGCTCTGATGATGATGATGATGATGATTAAGGAATTATCACACAAAAGCGTTAGTACAAATAAATTAATTACATTTTATCCAACACAATATCGAACAAAAACCTTTGCTTTTGAGGAGCTTTTGCTTTAACAAATGGCGTTTGAAATGAAAAGGGGTTGACCAAATGCAAGTCAGGAAGGCATGGAAAAAACTGCAAGATCTTTTATACCATAGAATTACTACACTAAAACAGTACTGGTACACAAAAATCAGTGATCCGTAAATATTTTTCCATCTGGCAACACTAACCATCGTTGGAGTGTTGCCAGTTAATTACTAGCGTCTGTAACAGACGTGGAAGGCTCATAATTGTATATACTTGTGTATCGTAGAGTAATTTGTTGACATTTCAATGTCGCGGTCGTTACTAGGTCACGAAATTAGACTGCGCTTATAAACTAAACAACATAGGTTTGGTTATCCGTACATTATGTGAGGCCTTAGCCGATGAAATACTAAATTATTCAACAAGATAATGGATTATCAATAGATGTATTAAACATTGATGACACGATACCCTCAACGGGTAATGCTTGACTTTCTAAATAATTGAGTTATAATATTAGTTTGTTGCTTTTATCATCATAATTTGCCGTGTGGTTTCCGGCTTAAGAATAGAACCACCCCTACTCGTCCTGCGGGTGTCGTAAGAAGCGACAAAGGGAAAGATCCGGAGGACGGGCAGCTGCATCCTTCTGTGTAACAGCAATCATCTGCTACTGCGATCGCCAACACGCTTAATCAAAAAATCTAATACCTCCAATTAGCGCACAAAAGTGGCTCGCATTGGAAGCGGCCTATGTTTGTATGGACTAATACAGGCTGATGATGATGATTATCATCATTTGATCGTATCGGTACATCCACTTTCATAAGCCTTCTTTGGATTGCCTGTGCAATTAAAGAAAGAGTCAGGAAAACCCTAAATAAGATACCTTCCTTCCTTTAAAAAAAAATGTCTAAATTTCAGATATGAATGCTAGGCAAAGGCTTCTAAATAACTTGTGCTAATTTCAATTCCTATACTACAAGTCGAAAATTTAGGTGAACAAAAAGTTGTGAAGTAAGTTTTATATTAAATTAAATTGGAAACTCCAGGGAAGTTACAAAAGCAACTATTTGCGTTGTAATAACGGCAATCAAAGATTTAATTAACGTAATGTAAACAACCCACCCTTACCCCTTTAGTTGCCGTCTGGATCGTGACGAAATATTAAACAAAACAAGATAATTGAATCTAGTTTGTGAAGTTTAGTTTGTTTTAAACGAAAGACAATTTTGCCCGCGGACAGAAATTACCGTTTCTCTCACGGTCAGCTTGACCGGGTGACAATGGAGAGAAGCGGTCATTTCTGACCGCACGCGGACTTATTGTCCTTCGTCTGCTGACTTGCTGAGCTGTGACCGTGACCGAACGGAGAGGAGCGGTCATTTCTGACCGCACGCGGATTTATTTTCCTTCGTCTGCTGAAGCCCCTAAAGGTGGTAAACTGGTAGTCTGAATTGTTACAGATAGAGACTAAAGTGATGAGGAACAACAATGAATCCTTCTATGATATGATAAATGTAAAATTCTATAAAGATGTTTGTCACTCTGTCACGCGTATACCGTTAAACCGAATTGGATGAAACTTTGCATACAGACATATCACGTCCTGGATTAAAACATAGAATGCTTTTTTATCTTCGTTGACTGCCTCGCTGGTCTTGTAGTAGCAAGCGCGACTGCTGACCACGATCCCCGGGTCGGGCACAAGTGTTATTGGGTTATTCCATGAGTAAATTCTCAGTAGTAGCACGGAGTCTGGAATTGTGCCGGGTTAACGGCAGAAACGTTGGTGTACTGCATAAACTTCTGCCTACTCCCTTAGGGGAGTCTATGTTACTTTTTATCCTGGTCTGATCTTCCGGGCGAAACTGTGGACAAAAGCTAATCTTAATTCATATTTTTTTAAGAAAATTTAAAAAGGGAAGACGCGAGCAGGGATTGTACCGACATTTGCCGTACCGTGGTATGGCATCCAATTTCGAGGACCCTTTCCTTTATAGTCCTAAAGGAGATGCCGGGCACTTAAAGGTATTCTTGATCGTGTGTAAAGTCATGTCAGAGGCCAGCAACAGAAACGAGTACCGAGTAACTTTTATACCTATTTATTTTTTCGAGGCCGAATTTCGTGCCATTTCCCCAAACGTTTTCAACAACAATAGAGAACGTCTTCAATAAAATGTTATATTTCCCTGTAGGTACTCGATACTCTCGAATACTCACAATACGCTGTTACAATATAACATCTATAAGTTACTATCAGTTTCATTTCTACCCACATCGTCTGTGTGCGTGTCCAATGACGCACGTCAACTCAACAGATTTTTCGTAATGACGTTTGACGGACTATTTATAAATTGCAATTAATTCGTCAATGTCTTTAACGGCTGTCTTCGAATGTTTAAATTCCAAATCAATTTATACTGACATTTATGTAAATACTCGTAGTATTTTTATACACGGTGCTCCGGAAGGGGTATTTCACATTGAAGACATTAAATAAATAATATTTTCATTAAAATTGTAAATTAATTAAATAATATTATATTATATCGGCCGCTTAGGAGAAGAACACTACTGACATTGCACTGCTGTACAAAGGCGCACCTTAGTATCTGCTCCATGGCATGAGCTTAACGAAAGCGTTACTTAACGTTAACGTTAAGTGTTAGTAAACTGCAACTGTGATCAAATCGATCATTACATGGTGTTATAAACTTATAACAGTACCGGAAATACAACAATAAGAATCTATGTGTGAAAACCGTCAACTCCTAATAAAACCGTAACACAACGCACACACACGCATTTCTAAAGCTTTTATACTACAAATATAATGATTTATGTGTCGACAAACTATTGGCGAGAGAGTACATATTACTCGATTGATAGCGTTGCGTAAAGTGTGTGGGATGACGTATTGTGAATGACGATTTGTGATCCAACAATACCTTCGTTTAGGATCGTTCTGGTTTGGTTGTGTTTCAAAATATTTGTTAGATAACTGAAATAATGTTTTAATACAGGAAATTGTTTGGATTACTCGACATCACGTTTGTCCAGAAGGCCGGTATCAGCATCAGCATGGCAATGCTGCCAGCTTAATGGGCCTAAAAATGGGTGGGCGTGCAAACGACGGTGATGGGGAGGAATTCTTTGATGCCTACGCGTGACTTTTGTAGGTACCTATATATCATCATCTGCCTAGCCTTTTCCCAACTATATTGGGGTCGGCTTCCAGTCTAACCGGATGCAGCTGAATACCAGTGTTTTACATGGAGCGACTGCCTACCAGACCTCCACAACCCAGACTTTGTATATATTATTTTTTAATTTTTATCTTTATTTATTAGGTTTAGTAAAATACTATTAAATAGGATTAGACTTTAATCTATTATTTATAGAATCATCTATTCAAACCTACTTGAAAAAGTAATATAAGTGTAGTATTATTTACTAAAAATTATGATTAATGCTCAATCCTTCTCTGAATGAGAAGAGACCTTTGTCCTATATTGGGACAGTTACAGGCTGATTTATTTATTATATTATTTACTAAAGAAAAAAAATTTATAAATGTTTTCTAAAGGTACAACACCTTTCGTAAGATCGTGGTGGTATAGTAATTACTAAGAAAATAATGGATCGGTGCGACTGGGG
The DNA here is from genome assembly GCA_936450705.2 of Protodeltote pygarga. Taxonomy (NCBI): domain Eukaryota; kingdom Metazoa; phylum Arthropoda; class Insecta; order Lepidoptera; family Noctuidae; genus Protodeltote; species Protodeltote pygarga. Next base: position 1,144,701 of record OW388257.2, on the reverse strand, counting down.
TGGTATCACAATTGAATCGTGACGTAACCACAATCCGTTTAACACAATCAATTCACGAAACTTCATTTTTGGACTATGGTCAGCAGTAGACTGCGACATGATTGATTGATAAAATTAAATTAAATGGGATTATTCCGTGCGTATTCTGTATTCAGGTTATTTATATCGGTTCGGCTTTATTCGGCTAAGATCGTTTGGATTTGGTTTTCTATTCATTGTCCATTTTTAGTAGATGCGGGTTTGTTTTTGAGGTAGGTAACTGTTTGTTCCGTATGTAGGTACGCATATAGATTCGTATGTGTTTTTGTTTGTTAGGCCCAATTTCACCATTCACTTTAATAACCGAGTTTAATTAAACTAAGTTCACCCATACACAAACTGCAGCTCTGAGCTCAGTTAAACGCTTGAACCGAGTTTAACTCGATGAATCGCGTTTGTGTCAGTGGTGAAATCGGTTCTTAGAGTACTTAATTGACTCTATATAGGGGATCTTTTAAATATGAAAAAACATTATGAATTCACTCATTGTATAAATACATAGGTTTAACACTGTTTAATATCACTATGTTTTTTTAACTGCACCTAATGCCTTAGAAGAATTTTGAGGAAATGAGATGGAACCTAACCAAACTGAACTTACGTAAGTACCTTGCCCGCACCTTGACAATTTAAATTTCCCTTTGTACATTTTTTAAGGTGCAGAGTTGCGTACACTCGCTAATCTGCTATCTCGCTTGCACATTGAAGATACAAAATCAATGAATATAGTTATGAAAAATCGCAACAAACCAAGTTAAGGAGGACAACAAGTTTTTATAAAAACAACGTTTTAAACCAAGCTTTTACATTGGAATATCCAAATTAAACAAAAAAATTATGTGTGCTATTGATCATTGAAGAGCTTCTTTATCTGGAGCTAATCCTAGATGTCGATTCAGGTCATGCTTACCATAAAAATGCATTGCCATCGGAACTGAACTAACGTGCAACCGTAAAGCCGGGAAGTGGGTTAAATTTAACTTGCAAGATTTCATTACAGACAGCGGGACAGGTGAAACTAAATAAAAGCTTGTAACATTGCAAAGTTTCAACAACAATTTCAGCTTGATCGGAACAAGTCTTCATATATAACGATTAATATTAAATAATTAATAAATTAATATTAATAAATTAATTTAAAGAAGACGCCTTAGTAATATCGGTTAGCAATCTTTACCAATGATCACAGATTAACTCAGTGTTATAACTTTGCAGTTTGTAGAGGCACCGAAATGATACACGATATAAAATTATTTTTGTATCTTAGATCCATGTCATACCCTTAATAATATTAAGGAAATGAATCATCCCTAATAAACCAACTTTTTAACGGATTATTCGTCAGTCGGTTATAAGTTTAAACCTTAACTGTCAACAAAAAGTTCATGAAATTGCCTTAAACAAAGTAAGGTTCATAACTTTATAATTGTAATTAATTTTTGCGGTTTATGTCTCATAACTCCGTCCAAAGCATTTATGTTTACTTTATCAGATTTTGACCTTACAAGAAATAATAGGTATAGTTAATTTAACGCTCCTGAAAAAACATTAAACTAATTAATTTATTGCTATTTATAGTAGGTATATTCTACTAATATAATAAATGTGAAAATTTGTGAAGATGTTATGATGGATGTTTGTTAAGTTTTCACGGAATAACTACTGAACGGATTTTGATGAAACTTTACAGTATACTTATTTATAATACAAGCTACAATTTATCAACACACCACGCGGGCCAAGCCACGGGCGGAAGCTATTCAAAAATCCACTTCTTAATTCATCCAAAGGAGTAGCTAACTTACGAATCTAATCTTGCACCATTTTGACATCAAATAGGTAGAATGTCTTTATGCGATTTTTTTTATCTCCTGTATATAAGGTGCTTCTAAATTATCTGCCACGGCTGCAATGGGAGATAATTACAATAGTGAAGTAATTTTTTTTATCTAACGTCATATTTTTTTTTCTTTTGCCTGCGTTTTATTGCGTATTTAGTTGCTAATTCTGCTCAATGCTCCAATTTTTTTTTATTGTTCCGGGGTACGAAATTTCTTCACTATTGTGTAATCTATATACCCAATACTTTCTCCCATTGCAACCGTGGCAGATAATTTAGAAGCACATTATATAGCGCGCTAATATTGAACTGCACAATGAAATGGTTTTACAAACTATTCCTACTCTTTATGCCATTACAGTAACTTAACAAAATTTATGACAATATTCACACATTTCCCTTCCTTCAAAATTATTCAGTCCAAAAAACTTTTCCAGCACAGAGTTTATCCGTCGAGGTAGCAGCGTTTACGAAAATCTCGCTCAACCGCTAAAAAGTTGGTTAAGCAACTTGCCAGCCTGCCGAGGCGCCAACAAAGCACTGAATAATTCATGGTGGCCGCTTTGAGACTGACAATACTTTAATCACAGTTATCTATAGGGCCACGCCAGGATTATGGGAACAGAGGTTATGCTCAAACACACCTCTACACTCACCATATGTGTGTGTGTAACACATCAGGTACAAAAGACCAAAATCTGTGTTGTTTCAACCCTTAATTGTATGCATCATTTGCTGTACCAGATGTTGAGCTCGGTTGAGTATCCAAAAATATTGTATGCCATTATTTAAAAGAGCATCCATGGAATTTCTTGCCAGATTCTTCTCCATGAGGGGTAGGCTGCCCTTGGAACTGGCGACTAGAGTCACTCTTATAATAATATTAGAATTATTATGACTATGAGTGCCTAAAATGGTCTACATGAATAAAAATATTTTGATTTTGATTTTGAGTTCGGTGGAGGTGGTAATTCGACTCCTAGGTTGCTTACTAAAATTGCTTTACGATCTATTTGCGTCTAGCGGTGTAAAGGCTTAAGAAATTAATTTAATTAATCAACCTATCCTATCCCTCTACTGGACAAAGGCCTGTCATAAATCGGGGTGAGAGAGATAAGATCAATGTACAACACGAAGTACTCATTTCAATGTAGTGTTCTCAAAGATGAAACTTCATCGCCCATTGTATAGTTAATCCATGAAACCGCGTAAAACCTCCCCAGAGTCTAAATTACCACGGGTAATAATTAATATAACATGTTAACTCATTGTTTAAGGTTCCCTTGTCACGCCATAAAGGAGGATCAGCCTTCAACCCACTGAATTATCTAAGGGAGGACATGTGGAATGACATGCATTACTAGCTAATCTAGGGTTCTGGAAGTTGAGAAAATTAAACTTAATAAACTTTTGGATTAAGTTTGAGAGCTTAATCTTCCGCCAACTTGAGTTTTGTATTGAGACTGGTTATTAATTAGGAACGTTTTTGAGGTTTAAAATCGAATTGTGACGATAATATTTAAACTAACATACGTTCGTAAAATATTAGTGTCCTATTTAAATATTAATAATATAAAATGGAACTTAGACAGACAGAAAACTTATCGCGACCACTTTGTGTTAACGCTTATTACAGAAAAGAAAGAAAATTTAATGTTTAATTTTACCAGAAAATATTAATTAACAAAGCACCATAAAGTTTGTGTGTTATTGGAAAGAAGGTGTTATTCAACAATATTAATTTTCACATCTAAAAAAGACATTACGAGAAAGGACATTTTGATAAAAGGACATTACAAGACGGAACTATATAGTTCAAACCTTTTATACCGCGAATAGTTGATAGAGCGGCTAGTGAATTTAACCCGTAGATCGCCGATTCAAATCCTATGCTCATAATATTTTTCGCTTTTTATAAAGATAACTTTAATTTTTTTTAATTTTTATTTTATTTATAGACTCACGCCTGTATTCCCCAGAGGGGGTATGCAGAGGTGTGCAGTACACCCACATTTCGCCGGCTATGTTATAAGTCCCATGTAATAGGGGGCGAGCCTATTGCCATTAACCGGGCACAATTCCAGACTCCGTGCTGCTACTGAGAATTTCCTAATGGAAAAACCCAATAACACTTTGCCCGACCCGGGGATCGAACCCAGGACCTCGTGCTCAGCAGTTGCGCTTGCTACCACTAGACCAACGAGGCAGATAACTTTAATTATGCTAGTTATCGAGAATAACAAGTAGAAAGTGGTCTTTTACATTTAAAAGTCTTGGTCGCTGGGACAAATCGAATTTAAAATAAAGAAGTACCTAAAACATTCAAAAGTTCCACCGTTTCTTTTGTTTCTTAAACATTTTCTTATATTTTTATTATTATTATACCAATGTAAGGTAGACATTTTATTTTAACAAATTCGTCCTGATTTTCCTCTTCATTTCCAAATTACAAAGTGGAGTTTCCCCGTTTTATTCGGCAGTCAGAGAACAAACTGTGTTTCACTGTTTTGCCAATGTGGAAAGTTGAATACATTGCTGAGTGCTGAGCTGCTGAGTGCTGATGTGACCCTAGTTTTTAGTAGGAAAACTATTACCCTACATTTTCTTATGTCACTTTTATTTTGAATAAGGCATGGGTTTGACTACAAAAGTAAAAACTCGGCATATGGATACTGGTGTTTTGGACTACGATACAATGGAGCACAATGCGTATCTGTGACATGTTAACAAAACGATTTTTATTCTGGGAAGACGTTACTTAATAGCTTTTGACTAAGTAGATTATCGTCTAATTTTAAGCATAATGTATAATTATTTGTAGATATAAGAAAATATAATTATAAGACTTATGTATGTAAGCAGTGAAACCCAGGCACGCACTTCTGACTTTCAGGATTCATATGCGTTTTAAAAATTAATTACCACTCGCTAAAACGGTGAAGGAAAACATCGTGAGGAAACCAGCGCATCTGAGAGATTTTTTAACGGTATGTAAAGCCATGTCAGAGACGCACGGGCGGCTTAAACTCTGAATCAGGTAGTTTATCAACCATAAGACAAAGAAGAAGAAGAGCAGACATAAGAAATAGTATCAAGTAAAAACAGTTTTAGATATATTTCTGGTAGAATAGGCACTAAACTTACTATCTCAGCTATTAATTCTAGACTCAATGCGTTAAATCAAACTTAAATGAACGTTTTAGGACGTTAAACTTAATAGACACAGGTCTAGAGCGAGCATTTTTATGAAAAAAAAGATTAAAAAGAAATTGGGAACTCATTACGTGGGTGCCGTTCGGTTCAATATACATACTAACATCTTAAATGAAAATGTCCCTCTTGAATTAGATTCAGGACTGCTTTTGACATTTCATTTACAGGTAAACTAATAGACTTGTCTGATTATTTGTTCATTGTCTTAATAAATGCCGCTTTAAGTTTTTGTACTTACAAATATCATTAGCATGTATTAGTTCACTGCTGAACATAGGCATCTCCCAATGCGCGCTACTATTGTGCGCTCATTAGAGTTATTTGCCCATAATCGCTACGCGGGCAAGCAGGTTGGCGATCGCAGTAGCCGATGATTACTGTTGCACATAAGGATGCTGCTGCCCATCTTCTGGATCTTTCCCTTTGTCACTTCTTATGACTACCGCGGGACGAGTAGGGGTGTAGTATTTTTCTACGAGTAGTGGTGGCTCTATTCTTAGGCGAAAAACCACACGGCGTTATACAAACAAACGCTATTGTAAATACTAACTTTTGCCTTATATTTTGCCTAATTTCTATGTCCGTAATTTATTTTTAAAAGTATTTTTATATATATATTAAAAGTAATATATAAGTTTTTTTTTTCATATATTTTAATATTTTTTCTGGTATCCGGGCGGAGACAAATCCAAGAAATAAGAGATCACTAAAATCGGTCACTAAAATAAATGGTCTTTTACCCGATATTGTTTTATCTATTTTGAGATAAATATAACTCTGAATCATAACAATGGATGTAATCTTTAATCTAGAGAAATAAAGGTCAAACTGATACCGGTAGTCTACTGAACTATTACTTTAACTTTTATTGTTAGGGTGCGTTCCTATATCATAATATTATTTATAGTTATTTAATTTATTCTTTTAGTTGGTTAATTATATTTATTAGGTTTACTGTAAATAATAAGTAAGTAGGTTTAATTGTAAGAAAATAATAGACATTTAACGAATAAAAGGCTTTTTTTAAAATAAACCAATTTTGTAAAAAAAGGAAAGTATTTTGAGGATACCTTTTTTTTTGAGTTAATGGTTTGAAATCGTCATTACGCAGTGAGATAGCGTGGTGTTTTTTGCTAGATCAGTGACAGTGACATTCGTTTATTTCATTTTAGTTAGGTAAATACAAACTTAAAAAAATAAAATATTTTTACAGTTTTAATTAGCTAATATTTCAGTCAGGCCGAGTCTGTTGTTTTTGCGAGTTTCTTATTAAATAATTTTATTTATTAAGCAAATCATGTGCATAAACATGTATAAAACATACATAAAAATAATATTTCAGTTTAATTTAATAGGTATATATACTTTGAAGCCCGTCACAGAAGTAACTATTATAATTTAAATTTTGTAAAGATGTTTGTTACTCAATAACGCGTAAACTGTTGAACGGATTTGGATAAAACTTGGCACACAGATAGATATATTTTTTATACTGTGGTATCACCATGTTCTGAATAACATAGAATATTTTTATCCTGATCCAACCTCTACGTGGCCGAAGCTGCGGGCATAAGCTACATCTGCAAGGCATGTTATGTTACGTCTAGTACCGACAATATTTTGTCTACCGGCAGTGGCTTGAAAGCATAATATATGTGGTGGTAGCTGGTCGTAGCTATAATGTAGTTAATATGTATCGTACACAAACTATCGCAGACATAAACGGTGCACCACTTTGCGATCAAAATGCTTTGAACGATGCTACGTGCGTAGAGGCGAGGCTAGCGCTACGTTCGGACGCTCTGGTGCAAGCGATTCTAACCTTAAGAGTGGTGCACCGGCTTTGTCCACGATAGTACGTACTTAGTTTTTTCATAATATATACATTTTGACTCGTTCGATTCTTGCACGGGACAAATATTTGTGTGATTGATTGGTATATTTATTTCGGTCTGGATGATGATGATGATGAAATATAGGTTTGAAACTGCACCCATCTACAGGAGGAAATCTAAGTAGCTTAGGTTTTTTTTTTTAATAATTGTTTCTGACTGCAGTTAAAAAAAAAAACTGTCAAACGTCAGCCAGATAAGAAGCGTTTTCTAAAAAAGTAATGAGATAAGCCCAAAAAGCTAGCTAACTCCGCGCGACTAGTTCGGAGAAATCGCAGATGTGTCTACACCCTTAGTTCGGACTTACTACTGGCCCAGTTAATAGAGATAACAGTTCCAGCACTAACCGTCGGTAATTGACGTTATCAGATCAGGTCACTCTCCCCGCGTATCTTAAGTTTACCAAACTCCAACTAAATTGAGAGTAATGTTTGAGACGATCGAAAGCGGGCTTGTTTAAATTGAATTAAATTAATTGCTAGCTTTCTTTGAAGATTACATAATTTGAAGTAAATTGTGGTTTAAAAAGGTCGACTCAGCCTATTATAGTAATTCTGCTGGATATTCTATTTTGTTAATTGATTTACTTTTATCTTCAAACACTGTATCAATTGTTACTCGAATGCCCGCCGGCGTCCACGCGGGAGTGAAAACTTTAAGCTTTATTAAGCTTAAAGCTTTGACTGGCGTGGATGCTATCATGCTTGATTACTGGTCTTATAAGTGGCCAGTATGTGACCAGTTGGAATTAAGTTCGATGAATGAAATTATTAGAAATTCAGTTGAATATTTTTTAAGTTTTAATTTAAAAAAAGGTGATTAATAAAGCAGGAAATTGGACTATATTGTCTAGTCCAATCTACTAGATAGGTTTCTCTTTATAGCCTTCCTCGCCGGAACACGACAAAATCTTCGGGTTTGTTCGGTTGGTGGCAAACAGCCACGGTCGAAGTGTCTCCCAATAGAAGCAGCTTGGGTGTTGATCGCTGCTAATCTGTGACCTTTCCCATCTTAAGTCAACTTTTTTGACACTCAAAGAAAGAAGTTTTGGTGTTATTCTACCCCAATGTCACATAGGGAGAGAAGTCGAAAGAACGACTTTCAGTAGAAACAGTTTTTACTGGAAAACGATCCTTATTACTATTACGTTAAGGTGCTATCTCTACTTCGCCATATTCAATGGGGCCTACTCTTGAACAAGTCATTGTTGACAGCTGTGAATAAAGTGTCAAACTCCTGTTGAACAAAGTCATTTAACTTAATTATTTGTTTTAATTACCTTTGTCAATATTTGTGTTGCGCGAGTTTCGCTTAATGCAGATATGTATTTTGAAATCATTATGATAAAGGCTTAATTAATAATCTATATGATATTATTTCGGCTTTTGATTACTGACTATTGAATAAATGATGGACGGTTTTGTTCGAATTGTAAAGTTACAATACTTGAGAAGTTTGCTGTGGGTGTAGTAGCTGGGAGGGCTGCCATCCATCCAGGATTCCTGGGTTCCTAAATGTTAAATTCTAGCCTTTCTTCAGCTTTTTTTTGTAGTAAATATAGCTTACGTTAGATACGGTTGCAGCTTTCTATTATCACAATAATTTTTTGAATCGATTTGGTAGTTTCGGAGATTACCTTATTCAAATAAACAAATAAAAACCTTACCTTTTTATAATGTTAGTGTAGATAGGTGCTGTATAATCTCGTGCTAAATGCAAACGGGAATGTACCTGCTTGTGCAAATATTTGTCTCATTTTACGAACGGTCGCCTGTGCTCGCCTCGTCGATTGGATAAGCGATGTAAAATTCTTTTAAAAGACCATTAGTAGCCCTCCCGGGTTGATTAAATTTTGAAATTCGTGTAGCAATTTGATGCTTTTTAGCAGCTCTTTAATTATTGTTTTAAATTTAGCTTTAGTGTGTTATAAATCCGTGTGTAGGTGACACAGAAAGCTGAATAAAGGTAGTATTGTTGTTTAATTTCAGCTGTTCAATTATGTTTATTTGAACAAGTCATGTTAACTTAGTTCGTCATTCCCTGTTGTCTATGTATTTTGTTTGTTACTGTTTTTTTTTTAATTTATGCCTAAAGGGAAAGGAAAAGAGTTATGGCACATACAGCCCATTCTTTGGTTTCTTTTTTGACGCATTTGTGAATTTTTTTTTCGAACCCGGGATCTCGTCGACCCGATCTCTGCAGCCGCTATATGTATGACCGTGTCACTAAAAAGGTATAAACCATCTATAGTTTCCTTGAATACATTTCTATAGTCATGAACTAACCTAGCTGCTGTTCTGCTCTTCAAGATAAGAACACCTATATTGCACTCTAATATTACTCACATAAAGTTTTAATTACATAAAATGCGGTATTGTCTCCGCATGAATGTCTGGAACCTTCTTAATATTTGATGATTTCGAATAAAAACGCCATTATACAAATAATAAACTTTTGAATGGCTTATAAAACTTCTTTGTTACCATATTATGGTCACATAAAATATTTCTTTCAAATAAAAGTGGCTCATTGACGTGAAAATGTTGGTGACCCCTGTTCCATCTATTAAAAGAATTACAAAGTACTACGTCACTCGTAAAAAGTGGTACCACTATTTGAGTAGGTAGGAGTGGTAAACATTTTAATGGCGGTCATTTAGCTGACCAACTTTTTAACCTGCAGTGCACGCGACACGGGATTATTCCGGTTCGACATGCGACATCAAGAACGCACCGCGCTCTCTTTTCAAGTAAACTTTTGTGAATTGCGATCTCGTCACACATGACACACGCTCACCAACCACTAAGCGAGGAGGATGGCGTTGGAAGCCTTAGGTAATTAAAGCACAGTATAAAAAATATAGCTTATTGTAGCCAATGCATTTTTATTGTAAGCTTGACCTGAACCGACATCGAAGATTACCTCCACATAAAAGAACTATTCAACGGTCAACACACAACGGTCACAAAATTTTGCATATAAGTTTAATTTTGATATTCTAATATAAAATAAAAAATAAATCAGCCTGTAACTATCCCACTGCAGGGCAAAGGCCTCTTCTCCTACAGAAAAGGATAGAGCATTAATCACCACACTAGTTCACTGCGTGTTAGCGTTTTCGGACTAATAAGTCCAGGTTTCCTTACGATATTTTCCTTCACTGTTAGTCAGTGGTGTCTTAAGTTAAATAATATAAAAGCTTGGTTAAAAATAACTTATTTTACACAATGCTTATATGCACAAATCTTTTTAATTCTATACGTATAACATCTCATTGCATTTAATCAGGTACGCGAGTTGCGACGTGCCTCGTCGTAGTAGGGGCGGGTAGGTACTGTAGGTAGTAGGTACGTAGCTAGACGGGGTGGGTAGGTGTATAGGACATCGAGTGGTTTGTATTCATTAGCTCTTGGTTCGCCAGCCGATACTCAGTGTTGTGATATATGGGGTGTTAGGATTAACAATCAAGAATTACCTACTGAGCTACTAACTTATCAGGGGGTAGTCTACCATGCAATTTTATGGATACTTAATTAAAATTGGAAAAATATTGTTTAAAGATATTCAATATTCATGACACTATTATTTAATTTCAAATAAGTACTGAAATGAGTCAAAATCTTCGAAAACAATAAAGCTTCAACAATAGTCTACCATGTATTTTTATATCTATAAATCTGAAAAATATTGTTTAAAGATATTCATGATACTACATATTGTAGTAAACTACGTTCAATCAATCGAAATTTATGAATAAAATAAAACCTGACAATATAATATATCGTTTAGTTCCAAATAAGCACTGAAATGAGACCAAAAACCTCGCAGAAACCCTCAACAGGCCATCTCTATTTTATTCGATCTTAAAATCCGATTGTAAAAATCCTCAGCCAACATAATATCTAGCACCAAATTACACATGCACCATCGCGTTTTAGCAAACACATCGCTTTATAAAATCAAACTGAAAATATTCAGGAAAAATAAAACTCCACATTTCCCGTCATCCATCCTTTCAAGCTGTGTGCACCATCCGTCTGCGACCCCACTTTAACCCCCTTCCCCCCTTTACCCCTCAAATTACCTGCTACACGTTTGAAAAGAAAATTTTCACAGTAAATTTGAATGATTTGATAAGGTTATGTTCAGTCCCTTTGAATTTTTGCTCTTTCAAGACTTTCTCAAACGCGGAAATGAGATTGCTGGTCCGTCGGCTTTTATTTTGTGAAACGACCACAATTACTATAGCGACAAACAATTTGGCGAGGAGAGAAAACGTTAATCTGAGGTGGATTGGCGGGTTTTTCGATACACAAGTTACGACAAATCATTACAATTTAACTGTAGAAACGGTTATGTGTAGTTTAAAGCTTTTTCTTAACATCTGGGGGTCCGTCGTAGCAGATTTTTTTGAACTTATCGAAATTATTATTTTTTCGTTTTTGTCGTTTAATTTTTTTTTTTTGCATAATTGTGGTCATTAAGCGGCATTGAACTTAAAAATATACATTTATTTTTAAAAATTATTAAAATAGATTGATAATTCAATTTTTTTTTGTTACTACCAAAGAAATTTTTTTGAAGAAATGAAGTTAGGATAGGTTAGATTAGGTGACGTTTATACAGGATATATAATGTGCTTTTAAATTATCTGCCACGGTTGCAATGGGAGAAAGTATTGGGTATATAGATTACAATAATGAAGAAATTTCGTACCCCGGAACAGTAAAAAAAAAGCAAGCAGCATGGAGCAGAATTAGACCTACGCAATAAAACGCAGGCAAAAGAAAAAAAAAATATGACGTTAGATAAAAAAAAACCTAACTATTGCAATATAAATAACCAATATTATCTTCCGTTGCAGCCGTGGCAGATAATTTAGAAGCACCTTATATTTATAGTACCTACAACATAAAACACTACCCACTCCTAAACTTGAAAGGTGTGTAGCACAATTAGCAAGTGTAACTTCTTGATGTTTAATTAAGCTCAATTTCTAGCTTCATGTATAAAGACTGGCTTCAACGCGGCGTCTAACTTTAGCTAACTTTCCACTGTCTTGTTCTGCGAAACTGTCAGACTGACGGATATTAGTTACTTACTATGAATTGTATTTTAGCTTTGATGTCCTTTTAATCCTCAGTAGCTCCTTATTTTTATTTTTATTAGTCTATTTATTTGTCAAGGCTTTTGTCCACAAGGTGAATATGTCAGCCTCATAGGTACAGTTACAAAAAAATCTCATTAAATAATTCCTTAATTAAAAATACATTAATAATTAAAGATTTATTTGCTCCTTATAATATACATAATAATAATAATTGTACTTAATAATAGTTACGACAATGTACTGTAAACTATAGGTTGTACCTGAGAATAAATGTACTGTTTTTATTTATTTATAAATTAAAATATCCTTTATCCGTATATGGATTTTATTTAAAAGGAGCATGACTGTACCAGACCCATAAGCAAGCCTTAGCAAGTAAGGTACAATTACGAACAAAATTGTCCATAGCTGTATTCAATTGATTATTTTCTTTAAAAGTTAAGTTTATAATAGTAGATTATTAACCAAGGGCTGTATGACATCAATTGCATACGAGGTTTTTGGCGCCTGAGCGAAGCGAAGGCGCTAATTAACCCGAGTATGCAATTGATGCTTACGCCCGAGATAAATACTCTGCTTTACATATCGATTGTGAGGTAAGTAAACAACAAGACAGCAGGTTTCAATGAACATATATTAAGAAGAAAAAAATGTGTATTTAATTAAAATTAATAGTAAAATTATTACAATTTGTAAGAGATATGGTCACGTTCTTTTTAGGAATCTAGTAGACTGCCTTTTTTTTTTCACGCACGCAAGCGCGTCAAATCTTGCTGGCCAGTTTGATTTTTAAATCGATTCCATCTAACATACGATGTGGAAACAAATAGTTCCATATTTAAAATAAAATCTTTATAAAATAAATTGTCTAGATTCCGATTCGAGTAATTAATCGATACCAAGAAAAAAAAAATTAACTTTTTAAAAATATTCTTCGTGCAGTATGAGTATGACAGTTCTTTTTTCAAATTCCAAAACCTATGCTGTAATGATAGTCATACACCCCGGCATTCAGGGGTGTAAGGGTGTACTTACAGAGCAAGAGATATGTAAATCAATTTACTACTCAAATGATGTTTCTATCTAATGTATGAAAGCAATACGTACTTTTTTTTGAATCGGCTTTTCAAAAATTCTATATGTTCACATATTTTTGCTTGTACCTTGGATACAATGGATTTCCAATTGTGTCTCATTTCTGAGTTAATCGTTTTTGTTATTTTTTCCTGAACTTTTACCTTATAGTTAATTTCTATGCTAAAACATAAATCTTGTCACCCACACCAAACTCTATCACGGGCGAGTCTTCAATTTTCAGTTTTTTTTTCTTTTTCTGTCGTCTAGTTTTTAGTTCCAAGCTGCGGAGCATACCCCTGAATTTGTTATTGAAAAACCGTCGAGAAAACTCAAGTTAGTAACGTTAGGGCTGGCACGTAGCAAGTTTTTTATTTTATTTTATTTTATTTTATTAGTTGCACACCGGAAAATGTAATACAAGAATAATGTTTGTTTAGTTACTTATGATTTTACTGGCTGCTGGAGTATTTTATTTTGAAAGAATGACAAAACCGGCTCTGGAGGTTTTGGAGTTGTTTTTTTTTAAGAAGAAATTGTAACATTATTATTCGTTTCATATGCGATCAATCAAAATCAAAATATTTTTATTCCTGTCGACCATTTTAGACATTTATGAATATATAGTCATAGTTGTATTATTATAAATAATATAAGTATTTTTTTTAACGTAAAACAGTTTTGTCATCAAAACTTTAGCTATGTACCGAATATCAGATCAATCTGTCAACAGGAAGGGGGTGAAATGTTAATTACTAAATTTGAACCAAATAATAAACAGGTCAAGCTTAATAAAACTGTTTAATAAGAATGACTCTAGTTGCGATAATGCGTTAATCATACTACCTAATATTAAATGCGAAAGTGAGTATGTTTGTATGTCCTTTTAAAAATAAATTATTACTCGCTGAAACGGTGAGGGAAGACATCGTGAGAAAACCAGCACAGCTGCGCTGCAGCTCAGGTGCGTGCCTGGGTTTTGAACCACCTTTGTTTTGTTTTAGCAGTCCAACGGTCACGTTGGACTGCTAAAACAAAGGTGTACGAACCTTATAGTTATATATATACCACGAACATTATAATTCGATTGTCGATAAGTTTATTTATCGGGAACATTATAATACCCAGTGATAACTATGTCAAAGGGTTTGCAAAATCTATTTACAGAAACAAATGTATTTGAAGCCAAGACGTGACGTTTCACCAATCTGGACGCATCATAACCCTGCTTGTATCTCCTAACAACAAGGTAATCATAATTCATTTTATTGGGGTTCTATATACCCCTATACAAAAGCGTAGCATTCATTTACATTTGGTAATTTCATTTAACCCTCCAATAACGAGAGGAGGTATTGGTTGGTTATCTTTCCGCTCAGCTAGCTATGTCAGGGAAGGGTTGCTAATGAAGCCTCCAGGCTCTACCTGTAACTTCCTGTTTCGGTATTGTTTGTAATATATCTAATAATATATGTAATGCCGGTACTACACTTGGTTAGTACAAAAAATCGAGTTATTGGACCAAAGAAAACCCTTACTAGAGGTACAAGATGCCATGTCATGCGACTTCGTCTGTAAAATTGAATTATCTAATAAAAGACTGGTCTACCTTTACGTAAATTTTTTAAACATTGGGTTGCATTATTGCCATTTTCGCAGGGATCTCCATTAAAAAAACTATTCATATTACTTGCTGAATGTAGCTTTCTATAAGTAAAAGATTTAAAAAAATAAATTAAAAGTGTATTTATAGAAAGTAGATTTCAAGTGTAAATAATTAAAACTAATTTGTCTCTAAATGTATCATTTCAAGTTAGTGAGAGGGTTAAGGAAATACATCATTATAAAAAATTATATTAACAAACAAAAAGCCTTGTAACCCAAACTTATTTAATCTGACAGTTATTAGTTTGTCAACTCCATCAAGCCTTTATAATTAGGTTTATAACAAACATTAGCGAAAAACAAACAATTTGTCGTAATCAAAGTTTTTGAGTAATTAATTTATCAGTTTCCATTACCTGGTTTGATGGACACGTAAAGGTATTAATATTTAACGCTTGGTTTATGGTACAAGCTTATCGCGTTTTTAGTGGCGGAAATATATCTGCGAGTCGTGCTAAAAGTACCTATATGATCTAAAAAAAACCCTTCTTCATAATCATAGCCAGAGAAAAGATGTTTCGGTCCTTTTAGAATCAAGATTCGTTGTTAAAATAAAATATTTGGTAAGAGAAAAAAATCGATTGCAATTTGCGAGCAGGATTGGAATCTACTTCCTTCCTGATCTTCTGGTTATTAAATAAAGTGTTACTTATTTTCATAAATACGAGTACTTCTATATTTTATAACGACTTTTCTTTTTCAGGTAAGTGCCATTACCTTCCAAGTTGGCTATTCAACCAAGGTAAAGTACTTAATATAATCGTATTTTACTTAATCAAGATCCATTCGCAATACGAATCTGTTCTGTACCAAAGGAAAAATCTCAACGAATAGAAGATAAAAATCTAGAGACATTTAGTAGATCAAATTAAGGCTACTTTCGCTGAGAGTTTGTCTACGTATCGGGTAATTTTTATTTTTACTCAACAACAGCGGGCGACAGTGGAAACTCTCAATACTGGTTAAATCGCTTGGTATTGAGAATTATATAAAGGGCTGTTTAAATTCGATATAAATAGTAAATCATCATCATCATCAGCCTGTATTAGCCCACTGCTGAACATAGACCTCTTCCAATGCGCGCCATTTACACTCACAATCGCCACGCTGGGTAAGCGGGTTGGCGCTCATAGCAGCAGATGATTGCTGTTACACAGAATCTTTCCCTTGTCGCTTCTTACACCCGTAGGACAGTAGGGGTGGTTCTATTCTTAGGTCGAAAGCCATCGGCAGACGGTAAATCATCAACCATACGACACCAAATCAATCCCGCTACCGCTCACAACATGCACCTTTCTTCGGCCGAGTTTTAAGTTCCCCCTAACTAATTTACGTGACGACTTGACGAGATAGGATTAATAGAATTTCAGGGTGAACCGCAATACAGTTACGGCCTGTTACGAGTATCTCGGCCTGAGGGGTACCGCCATAATGGATTAAAAGTTCACTTCACTTTTATTTTAACCACGGTTCCGGAACGGAAAATCTGTGTAAAGATGCGGGGCGCGTGTCCATTGAGCGTAGAGGATAGAAGAAATATCGAGTGGTTTTCTGATACATTGGTAAAGGTGCTTTCACACAGCAGCTATATAACGATAAAACATTATGTAACTTAATAACATTGAACATAACATGTTCTAAGCTACAAACGTTATACTTATATAATTATATATTGAGCTAGTGTTCTGCCCGCGACTTCGTCGGCGTGGATCTCCCATCTTTCATCCTTTCAAAAATTATTCTTATTATACTATTATTATTATTCCCAAACTTAGTTGGGGTCGGCTTCTAATTTAACCAGCTGCTGTTGAATTTTAATTTTCTATGGAGGGACTGCCTATCTGACCCCCGCAACCCAAAGAGATACGATATACTACAGTACTGACTCCCTATAACGCCTGTCAAAGGTCTTCATGACAGCCGGGGCCAACCTTTCCGAGGCATGGAGCAGGTTATCATAACTTAGGAAAAGTCAGAGATGTGCGCCTTGGGTTCGAATCTGAGACCTCAGTCTTGCCAATCAACGGTTAAACGCTATCCCTGCTCTTCATTAAAACTCCCCATCAAAGTAATTTGATGTTCTTAGTAAATTTTTAATTCTCATAGTATTATAACACAACATTAAATCAACACAAAAGATAAAACAACTTCTAAAGAAAACCTTAAACAAGTATCCTTTAAACACATTCATATTTCGTCTATCTTATTACCCTTAAAGAAATAAAAAGCCTCGACGAAATATTCTTACATTTAAAGCCAGACTTCAAAACCTCGGAAATTAAATGCTGCTGGTGATATTTTTCTTTTTATTCTCTTCGCTCGCAGCTGGGAGTAAATAATACCATCAATCTGGCTCGAAAGGGGCTGAATAGAGCCGCAAGATAATCCCCTATTTAACTACGAAGCTGTGATGTAAGACGCCAATAACGAGAGTTATTCTTCTACTCAAATCTACTGAACTGTACGTTTTGGGTTAAGATTTGATTAGAGAATTATCTGTTAAATTTCAGCATGACGTGTTTGAGATGTTGACAGATAACTCTAGACATGCATCGCTGGAGAGAGTCTATGTGATCCTAGCTATCATATACGTCCGCCACACTTTATTGTTACCAATAATATACTATCAACAATATATCTAATACTATCACTCACACAACTAATGGAATAATTTGAAAATTATAAGGAATTGAAATTACGCTTATGTATGCCAGAATATTTATGCTTAGGCCAGGTAACCATTAATTGTTATGATACCATACCTAGGTAACCTATGAGCTTGGGTTAATTATAGTAATGTTAATTATATTATGCAAGGACGTACTAAGCTAGGTCTTGAGTGAATTATCGTACATATCTCGTATATTAAAAGTTTTTTTTTAGAATTGATTCAGTAAGTCCAGAAATTAGCTCATAAATATGAATAAACAATTTGTTGTATCTTTGTAATACTAGAAATTACTTTCTTGTTTTTATCCGTATCCGGTACTAACAAGTGAGCCCGTGTGGATATTATCTTTTAAATGATATTTTGGGTTACTGAATATTTTTTGTATCTTAATTCTGCGCAAAATTTTATTGAAGTCTTTATAGTTTAGGCGTCAAGATCTAACTAACATACAAACTCACTTTCAGATTAATTAAATTAGTACTATGTTGTATTACTTTCGTAAAGTATAATTACAAAACAATATACCTTCAAAACTATAGTTAGATTCAAAGGAAGTTTAATGACTTTACTAAGAAGTCGCTATAATTAAAAGATAACAATTAACTTATTAGAAACTTACCTCGCTCTGCCTATCCCTAAAACAACTAAAACACTGCGTAAAGAACACACAACTTCAAGTAGTCTATCCAAATGCTGATTAAGTTGTGATAATTGGAAAATTGAAGAACAGGGATGGCAAACCTTTTTGACGACTTTCATAAAATATAAATTTTGGTACAATTTTTTTAACCCTTTCAAGACCAAAGTATGATATATTAAAGATACAACTCTTTTTCGTCAAAAAATATTAGACCGTGGCGTTAAGTATGCAAAAATGTATTTGTATGTGTTTGTATTGTCTTACATTTGGAGATCGAAAGAGGTACAGAAAAGGTTTAAATTATTGTAGAAAGATTAAGTAGTAGCCTGAAAGTAGCCTTCACGTGCCACACTACCAATTACAGTCCACTGCTGATCATAAATTTCTCCAAAATTGCATCACGTCACAATCAAACTCAGATCCTCAGTCTTTCGAATCTAGCTTTCTCCAACAAACCTCTACTTTTATACTTGTTTGACTGAAAGTGCTAAACGAGTCAAAGAGCGCGATTACTTTAATGAAAGAAATTTCCTAAAATTTAAAATACCTCGGTATTTTCATTAGAAGTAATTTCCGTAATTTCAAAGTTACTAATATTTTTATCTTATTAAATATAATTATTTAATAAGAAAATTTGAAAAAGCAATTGATACGGATGGGATTCGAACCCGGTACGTCACGGTACGTCGATGATCGTGGGTTCGAATACCATCGGTATCAGTTGTTTTTTCAAATTTTCTTATTAAATAATTATATTCAAAGTTAATAATATAAGACAATCAAAAACAAATGAAACATTTCAAACTATTGCCTTCACAATAATTTTCTGTTGCGACTTGCGTATCATTGGTTCGCTACCTCTGTCGTAGATCATCTGTCTTAGGAAACTGGTCCAACTATAATAATTAATATTGCGGCTTCAGCTGGATTATGTCGTGATCGATGTACAGATGATAGATGGAAAAATATAAATTAATGTTGAGAAAGGATTAATTTCAAGCGATGCTCAACGGTTTAAGTGAGGAATTGAAAATGTAGTATTTGAAATCGAAGCAAAGCGCTTGCAGATTAGTTCTTTTCCTATAGGAGTTTAAACTATTATTTAAACTATTATTTTGCCTTATTTTATTGTAAGTACTAGCTATTGCTCGTTCGCTGTTGCTATTGAAAATTCAATCATGATTCGAAAGTCACGTGGCACCAGCCATTATCATAAGAAAGTTATTGAAGTTTTCTTCGGCAACAGTACTTTTATTAGGGATGAAAGGTACGCTATGTCTGTTTCTGTACATCTGACAACGTATTACAAAATTTCAGGATAATCCGTTCAGTAGTTTAGGCGAGACAAGGTAACAAACAAACTTACTTTTGCATTTATAATAATAGTTAAGAAGTTAGGATTATTCTAGTTGAAAATTCACCTTCATACAATTTGGAAATTAAGTAACTTTAAGTAAGGAAGTTGAATTTTCACAAACTTCGAAGTTAAGTGTACGAACTTAAGTACCTATTCATAAATACTGTATAAAAATGCATTTCTAAGCAAAAAGTTACATTTCTATAGCATTGTTCTCGAACTGGGAAGTTAGACAGGCTAGCTGTATAGTAATCCGTACGGTGGATGTTACTACCGTCTGAGATGGTTGAATGTAGAAGAGAATTTCGATAACATTGGCAGTGGTTACGAATAGCTTAGTGGGCAAAGCGACTGGGGCTTTACCCAGTTGTTCGCGGGTTCAAATCCGGCTCATAACGAATTGTTCTTTCTACAAAATTTCTAACTTTTGTAAACTCGTCAAACACTCAATAAAAAGAAACAGAACATGTTGGTTTATTTCAAATGTCAGTTGCATTTTGAAACTCTATACGCTCCGGGAGCGGATTGGTTGAAGGCAGACATGTTGAATGGAATTGTGACTGTAAGGACATGCTGCCAGCTATTTGAACTGGGGCGGAGGTTTTACTGACGTTTATGTACACAGGCGTTCTGGGGCGAAGTGGTTGAGAATGTTTTAATGAAATAGTGTAAGGCTAGGGGGAATTTGGTAGGGATTTCAGTTATACACTTGATGTAGTACCTGATGTAGTGTTACCTACAAATATGTAGTATTGTAGATTAATTTTTCGACTATTATCTTTACTGACGTAAACTTAATTATTTGCATAATATAGTCTCAAACTTTCGCGAATATTTAACGTAATGAAACAACTTTTAAACGGATTACTCGCGTATAATTATGTTTATTTTTCAAAACACGTTTCGAGTGCTTTGCAGCTATCGTGGTCGCAGGCAGACTCAACAATCTGCCTGCGACCACGAGAGCTGGTGCCAAGCACTTAGCTTGGCACCGACTCCAAAACACATTTTTATTATTGGTTCGAAATAATTGTTCCAGGATATGTGTTTGTTAACTGTGAAATTATACTGTAAATTACCTACATGTACTTATATACTTAGGTATTTATATGATACTGCCTTTAAAATTTCCTCTACATCAGCCAATCAACCCATGGTTAACCGCAACCACTTCCAGCCTCCCTATAACCTTCATTAATATCCCATATTTTTTATTTCCTCTGGCTGGCATTATCTTGTGCCCTCAACCCTCAGGGTCGCTAAACAAAATAATTTATTTAAGGACCCAATGAAAGGTTGTTTCAAAGCACCCCTACAGGTTCTTAGGAAATGCTTAAAATGTATTTGAAATATTTATTTTGACACCAACCCTTTTGAAGAAAAGCCTTATTTAAATGGTTTAAGTTGCAAGCCTGCTGATGTGCAAAATTGTTGTTGGAAAGTGGTCGTTATAGCCTTTCTTTGATGAAGATTTTATTTGTTATTAGACTAGCTTTTGCCTAAGGCTTTGCCAGCGTAGAGATTGGACCAGAATAAAAAATTTAGTCAACTTACCTTTTTTTCTTATTTACCCACGAGAAGTACATCACCAAGGGCTGGCGATGGGGTTATGTCTGACTCGCACGGATTAAAAACCACATGGTGTTCCTCCACGAACCTCTTGGCGGAAATACGGCTTTCGCTTACGCATTTACCGTACCCCCACCAGTTGTCAACATACCTATTGTTGACCAAAGTCGTCGGGGCCCACGGAACTACCCTGTGACCCTTGAATTGGCATTAGGTACTAGGTACGGTTAGTTACTGACATATCGCGGGTATACTGCGAGGTAGTCAACGCTGCTCTCGATAAGATCAGTAATCTGATGCATGATCACGTTTTGAGAAAAAAGTAGAGATAAAACGGTAAAAGGTATCACATGTAAAGTGATTAGCGCAGGTTTGGCGCTGTGCCAATCGCATAGCCACGCCGCGCTGCCGCCGCCGCCGCATCGGAGGACCACGGCTTGTTGCGGAGCATACGAATAGATGGTACTATAAACAATATTCGATAGGATTTATGGACGAAACTTGGAAAAAAGTCGTGAAATTCAGTTATATATTACTGAATTTAAAGATAGAATAAGATTTTCTGTTCGGTAACTGGCATCCAGTTTTCTGAAACTTTTATTTCCTCAACGAAAAATATTTAAATACCATGCAGAGGTGTATTCTTTAATAAAAATGTTGCAGATAAAACTAGCATTTTTTACAATATAAGTAATTTAAATTTAAGAACCTACAAATTCGTCTGTCTTTTAGGAAACTAACGAAATAATCCGGGACAGCACAAAAACCTTTCGTTTAGATTTAGTTAGCTCCTAATACAGTTTTCTTATATCCGTTACCACCAGTAATTAGATCTTAAACTTATTTTTCTTCTTATTCTTATAGTATTGTTCATGAATAATCTGGTGCCAGAGTTTAAACCGCCCAAAGGCTTCTAATACATAATAATAAAGCTCTTCACACAGTTGAAAAATCTCTCAAGTGTGCTAGTTTCCTCGCGTCGTCTTCCTTTCTTTCTTAATGATTGATATCTTTCTTTCTTTTAACGATACGATGGGCGAAGTGGTTAAGCGAACGCCTTCTGCGCTTTGTGTCGCGGGTTTGATTTCCGCAAGTAACAAATATTTGATATAACTACTTGATATAACATAACCTATATGTAAATTTAAATGGCTGTCAATTGTACCTACGAAGCAGAAAAAAATCTTAGTATATGGCAACTTTAATTTTTTTTATCTAACGCACATAATTTCGAAATGTCAATAGATTGTGTCTGGGCTCGAACCTTGAACTTTGGAACCAACGGTCATACAACTAGGCTATCTCCGTTGTGATCAGATTTACAAAGAAATCCGGCTAACAAGTGATCTAAACAAGCCAGTATCACATAAAGTGTCGGCTGGCTGGCAGTCTGCCAGCGTGGCGGTCCCAGGTTCCCTCTTTGTTCTATCTCTATTAAATCAACATTTCGCACTAGTGTCTACCGTGGTATGTTTTGGCGTCCTACGTCGGTAATTCATGCATGTTTTAGGATGCGGTTTGCGTAATCTCTTTTTAAGTGTTTTGTGGATTTGGTGGTTTATAGGAAATATGGTGTTTGAATTTGAAGACAAAGTTTATACAACGTTAGCAATTTGTGACCCGAAAACCGCTTGAAATGAATGAATTGAAATGAAAGGTAAAAAAAATACAAAATAAATAATTAAAACTGACATATACAGGGTTATTTGTAAAACACCAAAAAAATCAGCTGTTCCATACATTTATGTTCACATGACTCAACAAAATGTATGGAACAGCTGATTTTTTTTTGTTGGTCCCATAATAAAAGTTGTTCTTAATGATGAGTTTAATGACCCCTTTTAAGGATGCTGGTGTTTTACAAATGACCCTGTATATGACGTGGTGACGAACTCCAAAATTTATTGTCCTTATTTTTACCAATAAATTATGGAACCAACGCATATAATGCACCCAAAAACCGCGTCGGTCAGTGTGGGAAAATGGGATTTTAACTTGAATTTTTTTGAAGCTTAAAAACAATTGCAATCGATTTTGTTACTGATTCTGAACAAACTACTTTCGGCTTTCGGGTCTCAAATTCTAACGTGGTATATTTACTTCCTTAAAAAAAACAAGTCTACTGTGAGACAGACACGCGTGCCCGAGGGTTTCATACAATTTACAATGTACCTTTGATTACGAAGGGAAACCATCATAAAGTACTCGGCCTCCGGGGGAGGGAAGGTCATTGTGACTTAGGCCTAATTTCACCATTCACTTTAATAACCAAGTATAGCCGTACACAAATTGCCGTTCTGAACTCAGTTAAACGCTTGAACCGAGTGATTGATCGCGTTTAGTGTCAGTGGTGAAATCGGCTCTCAATCAAACTGCCCCGGTGATCAACTATACCTAGGCACAGGAACGGAGATCCCAGGTCCTTTTAAGTGACTAGTTTCAAAACCTTCTTATAAAAAGGCGGTGTTATGCACATCTCTGGACCTACGTTTTCAAATTTAGGTTTAGGCAGAAGTTACAACGAATATAGTTTAATTTTGACAGAAAGAAAGTATGATAATTCAGAAAAAATAATGCTATCTCAATTAACGTTACTGTTACTGTCAGCCCATATCATCCCACTGCGGGGCAAAAGCCTCTCCCTGTTATTTCCACGTCTTTCGATCCAGAGCCAGTGTAGACCAGTCATTATTGGTTCTATCCAATTCGTCTCGCATCTCGTTCGTGGTCTCAGTTAACGTTGCAAAAAAAAATGCAAGATACAAAAATGTGATCTTAAGATAACGAACATGAAACCACCTGTCGAAAATATTTTCCCGTGATTTGATTGATAACAAAACGTAGGAATGTCCCGTACCTTTCATTTGCGCTCTCCATATCATAATGATACCAAATTTCTCCCTCTTCTTCATCATTCTTCATCATATTTACACATTTTTATTTGAATCTGAATCATGATTCAGAATTACATTTTCAAATGCGCGCCTGTTGAAAGGTTCGGTAAATATTGGAGTACGTAGGCGGAACAAATCCGGATGTTTGCGAATACGGATAAAAATATCGTTGTGCGCGTAAATAAGTAACTATGTTTCGTTATGTTACTGATTTGTTACAGTAATTATAGCGCCTAGTGGTTTAGTAAGAGTTAACTGCAGCAAGTCTTGTCTTGTTTTTGTCTAATAAATGTTGCTTTCTTTCTTTCTTTCTTCTTTCAAGTTCGAAACCAAGGAAACAGACTTTTCTGAATTATGTACTAAGCTCTTTATAATATGTTCAAAACCATATAGAGCCAAGGAGCATACTAAAGAGATAATGAAATCAATTTTAGATGCAGTATATCGGCTACTTTTTCCCAATTGCGATATTCAGCCTAAGTTTGCCTAAACGATAGAGTCTTCGATTGATGCCTTTCTACTTTTTGTTTAAACAACAACAGACTTTTAGAAAAATCATAGATAAAATGCGTGTTGCAGAAATAACAGTTTTTAATGAGAAGAAATTTTGCTTCTAACACAAGTATGTGCACAAACACAGATGCACTCTTAACTTACTCTTGTAGTGCAATGGGACGGCAATCCGATCCAACCGGAAAGAGATCAGGCAGTAGGCAAAAAGCCAGACAGCTTAGAAACCTGACAAACGCGATCGTATTAAAAGTGTAGCCGAATTTCGGCTTTGGCATATTTTAACCGTATGTTTGGCGGCATCACTTGAATCATGCAATTTCTTGAAAGCAGAATATTCAAGTGTTAAAAGGTATGTTTCAAGTTACACAGCTTGCTTGTACAGTCAACCGCATGTACACTTGCACTACAAAACGCACCTTAATTCCTACGCAATAAGGGTGCTATCAATGTCAATTGTTACCATTGAAGTGCAGTCGACTGTGCCTAATACTGCTTACGTTACTAAGAACAATTTAGTTTATGATTTACTGTTCAATAAAATCCACAATTTACATCTGTTTGCGCAGGAGTTTGTTTTCTCTGCTTCACTGAAAGGAAGCTTAATCCGGTATGAAACAGAACATTGTTTTATTTAAACATTAGTTGATAAGTGTTTCTTTGGTACTTGTGGAATATGTCAGATTGCTACTTGTATGGATATTGTAATTTAAAAGTTACATAAGCAACAAAACATTCTTAACTTATAATCAAGAACGTCCCTAGTACTCGTAAATACACCCTGTTGGGTGGTAATACACCATTTTAGGAGGTAATAAGGTACATTATAGGTCGAAATCTGAAAACGAAACTACAAAACAAAAGTCAGTAACTTCTCATACAAAAGTGAGTCACGTGACCAGTCACTTTGTATGAAAAATATCAGTGATCACTGAGTCATGTGACCAGTCACTTTGGAAAAGTCAAATTTCGATTTTCAGATATCGACTATGTTCCTTGGGGAAAGTTGATTAGTTTCATGGACCTTTTTACCTCCTAAAATTTGACTGGTTTTTAAAACAACAGGGTTAACGTATGAGGAGTTTATTTTTATCGTATTGCCTAAAGTACCCAAAACAAATCACGAGACCTCGTGGTCTCGTGATTTGTTTTGCAGAAAACATTTCCAATCTCTTCGCCAAATATTATAATATCAAAACAGATCAAAACCTAACCGTTGGGTGTTCACCGCAATTATAATATTCCATCTTACTGTGGTGGCTCGCGGTCAATTCTTCGTTTAGAGAAATTAATTTTCCGCTCCAAGAAAGCTGAGGCACTCGAGGATATCCGAACGTTGACGACACAATTCAAGATTGACGATTGTATTTCGTTTGCCACTAATTGTGTTCTTTGAAGATCTGGATCGGTTTGTTAGGATGTTTTATTTAGATAGGATAAATGGTGAATAGACCGTATTAATATTAAAAAAGCAAGTTGTATTGATTGGCATTTTGTTGATATCTATCATAACGTAATCGAATCTATATATATAAAAGAAAGTCGAAAATCGTGTTAGTTACACTACTTATAACTGAAGAACGGCTGAACCGATTTGGCTGAAAATTGGCAGGGAGGTAGCTTAGAAGCAGGAGAAGGACATAGGATACTTTTTTTTTTTAAGAACGGCTGAACCGATTTTCATGGTTTTTGATTTTGTAGAGGTAGCGTGGGGTAGGGTAGGGGTAGAGTAGGTTAGGGTAGGGGCAGAGTAGGATAGGCTAGCGGTACAGTAGGCTAGGGGTAGAGATTAGAGTAGGGTAGGGGTAGATTAGGGTAGGGTAGGGTAGGGGTAGATTAGGGTAGGGTAGGGTAGGGGTAGATTAGGGTAGGGTAGGGGTAGAGTAGGGTAGGGTAGGGTAGGGGTAGATTAGGGTAGGGTAGGGTAGGGGTAGATTAGGGTAGGGTAGGGGTAGAGTAGGGTAGGGTAGGGGTAGATTAGGGTAGGGTAGGGTAGGGTAGGAGTAGATTAGGGTAGGGTAGGGGTAGGGTAGAGAAGGGTAGGGGTAGAGTAGGGTAGGGGTAGAGTAGGATAGGGTAGGGGTAGATTAGGGTAGGGTAGGGGTAGAATAGGCGTTGAAGTAGAATAATCATGCGTACGAAGTCGCGCGGGGCAGCTAGTAATATTATAAATGTGAAGGCTATGTTTGTTGGTTTGTCCTTTCATACAACAATGCAGACGTGACGTGATTTTTTGCATAATTATAAATAATTTCAATGGTGTCCTAAGCACACCTCTGACACTCCATGATCCATAGAAACGAACTAGTACAATAGCCTACTATAATACAGGTACACACACTGAGAGACGAGACAGTGCGTACAGCGTTACTACCTCGCTTACTACTTCGATGCGGGGGACGATACAGCGGGGGCGATGAGTGTCGCTTCTTTACGTAGATTAGTTATTATTCATGATCTAGGGTTGTGAGGGCACAGTTAGAGTCTTCAGCAAAGTGCTGGCCCGCATATGCCAGTGCGGGTATCGTCTTGACTAAGGATAAGAGAGAATATCCCGCTCACTACTAGCTAATCTGTTACCTCTGGACCTGTTTTGGGCCCTCCAGTGGCTTATGATAAGTTTCTTGTTGCGCTGTTTGTACTTTACTAAAAGCTGGCTGTCAGCTCCACATTATACATGCCTTCTACAGTTTTACTCTTAAAAATTGATGACTTTTTCCATCTTTTGCGTGTTGCTTCACCCTTGTTTTACCTTACTAGGAACTTCTCTATCTAATAAAATGCAAGTAGGTATAAAACTCTTACCTACCTTATAAGTGATGTTACTTAATTAAATTTTACTCCTGAATAGCAGACGTATTGTTTTATTTATCCCTTACGCAACATGTAATGTGTTCGACTGTACGCCTACAGACACATCCACACAACGCGTTTCGAACAAGAGATATCTTGCAGAACTACCGGATGCGCCGCCTCAGCGAGACGGTCTGCAAATACGATACTCGATTGTACCCGTGAGTGCGCAGGTACAGTTGTGTTGTCAAGTGTGTACTTAAGAATTGAAGAAATGTTAGTTTATCTTGAAGTGTAGTTTGCAGGATGTTTGGTAGGCTGAGAATAGAGTATCAAAATAATGTAGGTTAACGACGTGACATAAATAACAATACATACTATGCAACTACTACTATGCAACAACTGAGCAACCATGGAGTTTCTTGCCAGATTCTTCTCCATGAAGGGTAGGCTGCCCTTGGAACTGGCACCTAGAATAATAAATAAATCAGCCTGTAACTGTCCCAATATAGGGCAAAGGCCTCTTCTCATTCAGAGAAGGATTGAGCATTAATCACCACGCTAGCTCACTGCGGGTTGGCGATTTCAGACTATTAAAGTCCAGGTTTCCTTACGATGTTTTCCTTCACCGTTAGTCAGTGGTGTCTTAGATTAACTAAGAAAGTACATATGACATTGAAAAAGTCACATTGGTACATGCCAGGTTCGAACCCACACCCACGCGCTTGTAAAGCGGGTCCGTAACCAATGCGCCACCACGACACCTAGAGTCACTCTTATAATAAACAATATTGGAATTATGATTATTCATAAGTGTCTAATGGTGTATACATGAATAAAAAATATTTTGATTTTGGTTTTGACTAAAAGCGTAACTAAAGCGTCAACGATATTTAAAAATAAATGTGGAGAAAATGCAACTTAATATGCCTGAGAGTGTACAAAAATATTTCTCGAAGCCGTATGCTAACTCACATTGGGCTATCCAGGGCAGCTTACTGCATTTTTAAAAAATTACAGACCTTTGCCCTAAAACGAACAGTAAACTGAACAAAATGTATGATCAGAGATAAAGATCTTTAAAACCAGTCTATAGTGCATATTTATGAATATTTCCATGACTAAAATACACTCATGGGAAATAAAACCTACATATTAGTGCAAGCAATATCTGTTTGGTAGACTGAGTATACAAAAATTAATGTTGTATTGCATACCAGGAAGTCTCGTAACAAAGCAGGAGTGTTTGTAGTAACAAAATGGATATTAGACTAATGGATGGAGAAAATGCGTTACGGAAAATATGTTGTGTTACTAATTTTGTAACATTTCTTTGTAACGTTTAACTTGACAGTTTATTCATAGCTTGCAAACTTAGAATGGGGTTTGTGATTAAGATAATTTTCAACTTAAATAAAGAAAGAAATTAAAAAACATACAAATTATTCCTTTGCTTTAATAATTTTCTTTCCATTGCATAAATTTCTTTCATTGGATGATAGTTCTTTGATCCTGAAGTGAATTATAATAATAGAGTGCTGGTTTTCAGCACAAATAAGTCGGCTTGGCTCCTAGTTCCACCAGAATGCAGATGAGTTGCTGCCAGCAACAAGCTTTTGCGAGATGAGACTGTCAAAAGCTGTCAACGCATCTGCATCTGATCTCTTACCATCAGGTGACCCGCCGATTCGTTTGTCATCCTTTTTCCATTAAAAATATACACAGTACCTATATTTATAAACAGTTTGGACTGTGATTTTTGTAAGTGGAATCCAAGAATTTAAAAAAATAGTGTAAGGATTGAGGTCTGAATCCTCAAGAATAAATTGTAATTTGTAATATTGCCGACCTCGGATGGAGCACGCAAGAATTCTGAAAAACTCACCACTGACATAAGTCACACCTTATGGCTTTTAATCAGCCAGACTCCTTACATTTACAATTTATTCTTGAGGATTCGCATCACAATCCTTACAATAGTGTATTTGCACTGTCTGTGTCTGCTGTCATCTTTCTGTCTCACCAAAATTATATTTACTTACACAATTTCTAAAGACTATGCAATCAAAAAAACGCAGATAATGCTCACGTGTCACGTGTCTCTATCTTCAGTGTTCGATACAGCTGCAGTCGCACGAGGGGTGCAACGTGACACGCTGGCCTGGCCGTGGCATGGGGAGGTTTGGGGTTGAAACAAAACCCCCGGATCCCAGACAAAAAGCGAAAATATTATTCTGATTGTAATTCCACGGCTATAAGGCCGTTTGACCCTACTTAGAGTCAGTTTTACAGGTTACTGGTGAACCCTGTTACCTTACCTAACAGATAATTTCATACAAGTTCTGTTCCATTTATGAAATTACCTAGTAATGAGCCTATCTGGAACCCGTGAAACTGAGCCTTAACTTAGCGATGATCATAAGATGATTAAAAGTTGATTCAACGCACAGTTTGATTTAGTTGGAAACCAGCCAAAAACCTTGGACATTTTTAAACAATTAGTAGCCCAGACGTAGTTCCTTCTGGTTTTTTTTCATTTCATTAATCTCAAGTTCGATATTATATTTGGAATATATTTAATTTGAGGCTTTTTAGATTTCTAAATAAATATTTTGATTAAAATGTGTGACAAGATAGTTTAAAGGTTATTAAATTTAATTATCTAAAACGCACGAAATAGAGTCAAGTTATGATTTAATGTGACCATTGTTAATCCTCTTAAACCCTTTGAACGCCACGCCGGTCATTGGTGACCGGCAAACAATAAAAATTGCATTGTGTCTGCGGCGTGGCAGTCAAAGTATTAAGAGTCAATTTGTTGATAATATCAAAATATATTGATTTTAGTCGATAAGGGCTTTTTGAGTCATTGAATAATTCGTTCAAGAGTCGGATAGCAGTCTTTTGAAGAATGTAGTATTTTTGACTAGAAAATTTGTATG
This sequence comes from Protodeltote pygarga, assembly GCA_936450705.2. NCBI lineage: Eukaryota > Metazoa > Arthropoda > Insecta > Lepidoptera > Noctuidae > Protodeltote > Protodeltote pygarga. The sequence continues at coordinate 1,114,492 of OW388257.2, read as the reverse complement.
ATACGTAAACCTACACCTTTGTTTGTGCAAGGAAATCGCATCAACAAAGTTACATGTTGTTTGTTTGTAAAGTAGGCCACGAGCAAAACAAATAATAAACCAGTAGCCCGTACTTCTACCCGCATGAAAATTTTAGCTAAATCATTTCATTTTGATGTGGTTTTAGAACAAACGTGAAACAAAACATGTAACAATTGTGCCAGTATTTGTCTGAAGTGTTACTCAAAAGGTACCAAAGGTACCTTGTACAGTCGAAAACATAAACATGTCAATAAAAACTTTTCAACAAACTTGGGTACCTACACAAACTTTTAAACATACGAAAATAGGTGTCGTGGTGGCGCAAAGGACCCTCTTTGCAAGTACATGGGTGGGTTCGGACTTGGCATGTACCAATATGACTGTTTCAATGTCTTATGTACTTTCTAAATTAATCTAAAACATCATTGACTTACGATGAAGGAAAACGTCGTGAAGAAGCCTGGAATTTATAGTTTAAAATCACCAACCCGCAGTGAGCTAGCGTGGTGAATAAAGAGGGGTTTTTAAGTGGTCGTGTCTGTGTGTCTGTATCACTGTGTATCTGTCTGTGGCATCGTAGCTCCTAAACGAATGGACCGATTTTAATGTAGTTTTTTTTAAGGGGGTACTCTCTCAACTTTCGTGGCCATTTATGTTGAAACTAGTATGACTACAAAGTTAGGATCGAGTGTGAATTCCATTCGAGATGTTTATGTTTCACTAGGAACTACACGTCTACACCTGAACTGATCGAAACTATGTCCTGCACTCAGGTAGATATGCGCGGTCCAGTTCAGCAACTATTTCAATCAGATGTGGAACGCAATGCTCTTCCAAAGAGTTTGTATGAAACTCCAAGTTCTATGGCGATACCTATGCAAATGCATGTACAATCAAATACACAAATGATCGACCTGACGTCTTATGTCTTCGAAGTCTTATATGTCTTAGAGACGGTTGTACATGATGATGATGATGTCTTCCTGGCCGGTTTCGGTCACAGCGACTGTTTATACTGAATGTGTGCAGGCTCATCTAACTTTGAGAGTTAGGGTGTAGTTGTTCTGTTGGTGCGCTCTGGTTGTACATAATTGGTAAATTAATGATTAAGTTGTTCAGTAATCATTAGGTCTGACAGTCGCTCAGAACCCTTATATGTTCTTACACTGAAACCCAATTTCTATCACTGCGGTCAATCTCAACGAAGGCTAGCCAACTAGCAGCGGAGATTTTATAGTGTTCTGTATACAAGTGTGTGATCAAGAATATGCATTCTTCATTTCCTCATTCCAGACGGTCATTTGACATGAACGGAGATAAATTATTCCAGAAATAAGACAAACATATTCTCAATAGACATAATGTCTTCCTGTAACTAACCCATAACCCTAACATTCCGATAATGTCAAAACTATCCGCAATAAATCTGCGCCTAATACCGATGATGCGTTACTTTGGCAGTGATCGGAGATATTCGGGTAAGTCCGTCGCGAGTTCGCAACTGATGTAATACCAGATTGTCTGGCACCGGCGCGGCGCCGCACGGTGGGCTGAAAATCGGCTTTCATAGACTTAGGGATTTCAATTTGCAAGTGCTTGTTTTTATGTACGATATCGCTTCTATTAGTCATTACTATGTACAAAAATGACACCCGAGTTAATTCTGCCCAAAAACGAAGGAAATATAATTTTTTTACGAAAAATTTGTATGAAGCTAGTATGAAAAATCGAATTATCTCCTAAACGGCTTGTTTAACCGTACTATCCTTGGAGGTGGTCATAGTGCTAATTATTTATGATTTTTTGGTTGGCGATCGGACGAAAAATTTAATGCCGTTTTTTTTTAAAAAATCGTCAAAATATTTTTATTTGTTTTCACGTATGAAACGATTCCTTTTGGTGTTTATGTTGAAGAACACGGACTTTTAACTACACATAACATAAAATAGCATCACTCCTATATTTTCGAAGGAGTTGGTAGAGGTTTATAGTACACCCACACGTAGACAACTATGTTTGAGCTAGATAATTATCAACACAAAATGAGTTTTAAAACTTTTCATACAACCAAATGACCAATTGTTTACTCTTCTAATGAGTCCAAAAAGAAGTAATTAAGTAACTACACTGATTAGGTCTTCTAATGAGTCTTAATAGGTGATTTAATGATTTTCAATATCTCACGACAATGCCAACTATGGATTACATTCAACATTTCCTGATAAGTAAGCTAATTTGTTAATTAGCAGTGCTATGAGTTCTAAGAATAGTTAGTGACAATTATAGATTTTCATTAGCTAATGAGGAGATAACTAATGAGGGTAGTTAAATAATTATTGGCGTTTTGCAATAAAAGGGCTAAAGTTTTGTTTTATAATTTAATTTGTTCACAACTGTGTAACTGCTAACACTAAATCAGCGACTATAAAATCTTAGAATGGAAAGTTTAATCACCAATTTAGACTTGTTTGTTCTTCTACGAAGTGAGAGTACTTCATTTGATCATGAAGTATTGTTCAGTGCAGTTGTATCCCGCATAGGCGATTGCCTGTCTGACGAAGATCGTGTTGTTCTCAAAGAATTTTGTCGGAGATTTACGCGAGCCGCTTTACAAAAGTGGCAGAAATCCTACCGATTCCTTGATAATTTCAGGAGAATGTACGAGAATTGGTTGGGAGCAAATATTGATTGGCCGAGTTTTGTGCAAACTTTAGTTAATCAAGAACCAAGTTTTGATAAGGCACCAAGAGCACCCTCAGTCTCTCCAGAACCGTCGACATCAACGTCCATTGGAACAATGACGAAAAGATCCCGTAAACCATTCGAAGATCTGGGAAGTAAACAAAAAAAAAGAAGATCTGATGAACACACAGGCGAAGATTCCAGTGAATTGGCATATGCAGCTGCAGCACGTTTAAAGGAAGAAGGGCATGGTGATATCGCCTCTGTCATCGAATACATGATGAAAAATCCTGAAGTAGCCGCTAAATTAAATGAAACGCTTAAGAAACCAGCGAAAACAATCATATTTACGCCAGAAAAGACACTTGGATTGCTTCTTTCGCTAAAACTCTCAAAGTGGCAATATATTACGTTGCGTGAGGCTGCCATTCGGGAAGGTGCTAAGGATATTTATCCATCTTACTATAAAGTGCAACAAACTAAGCTTGATTGCTACCCTCCGAAGCAATCAGTGACAGTTACTGAATCATCGGCTAGGATTACACTTCAAGCTTTACTTGATATCACGGTTACAAGAATCCTTCAAAGCCTTTCTAACGAAGAGCATAACAAGCAGTTGAAGCTCATATCCAAGTGGGGATTTGATGGTGCTTCTAACCAAAGCCGATACAAGCAGAAAATTGAGGGTGAGGAAGATGACTCGAGCATTTTCATGACCTCCTTGGTGCCACTAAAACTCATAGATGGAGACAACATTTTATGGACGAACCCAAAACCATGCTCAGTTTTGTATTGTCGTCCAGTTCAGTTTACTTTTGTAAAGGAGAGTGAAGCAGTTGTCCTTGAGCTGAAAAAACAAATGGATGAAGAAATTGAGGCCCTTATCCCCACAGAGTGCAATAATAATAATAAGGTGACTCATCAACTAATGATGACGATGATCGACGCTAAAGTCTGCACTTACCTTTCTGAAGCTAGATCAAATGCATCCTGCTACCTGTGCTTAGCAAAGCCTACAGAAATGAACCGCTTAGATGCTGTAACATCAAAAATTGTGTGTTCGGACCTGTATGAGTTTGGCTTGTCATCCCTACACGCCCGTATAAATTGTATGGAATGTCTGTTACACATTGCATACAGGCTCGACTTCAAACGGTGGGCAGCGAGAAGTGATGAGCACAAAGAAATGCTACAGACAAGGAAGAAAATAATTCAAAATAAATTCAAAGATGAGCTCAATCTGTTGATTGATATTGTAAAACAAGGCTCGGGAACCACCAATGACGGGAATACTGCAAGAAAATTCTTTGAGTTTCCTTATAAAACCGCAGCTATAACCGGTTTGGATGAAGACCTCATCAAAAGATTTGCTGTAATTTTACAAGCAATTACATCTGGAGAGCAGGTCGATATAATAAAATTTAGAGATTATGCTCGCAAAACAGCAGAAAAGTACGTATTATTATACGACTGGTACTACATGTCGTCAACCGTTCATAAGTTATTAATCCATGGGGCTGACATAATCGAGAAAAATAATATTGTGCCGATTGGGACTCTCTCGGAAGAAGCCTCAGAGTCTCGAAACAAAGATTTTAGGAGGTTTCGAGAACATCATTCGCGGAAAAGAAGCAGGCAGGATTCTAATCAAGACATTTTAAATATGCTTGTTGTTTCTTCGGATCCTTTGCTAAGTGCACAAAGGCCTAAGTTAGATGCCAAGAAAAAGCAGAGCTTTTTTGCTGAAACTCTCGACTTAATTCAATTTCAGGAAACTGAGTTCGAGTTTTTGGATATATCCAATCTGGATGCTGACTCAGAATTGGAGTCTGACAACGAGAGTGATAAGGAAAATTTGTAAAAAAATATATATGTACATATTTGTAAATTTTTATTTGAGTGTGTTTGGGTTTTTTTGTAATATTTAATGGTTTTTTTTTATTTGTTTTACTTTATTTTACAAATGCGTAGTATTAATTCCTTAAATTAAATTATTTTGTATATAATATAATTATGTTACTTTAATAATAATTTGATAATCTTTTTTTATTTAAATTAATATAAATGTGTCAAAAACAGCAATTTTTTTATTTCATTTTTCTTGATTCGTGTGTTCTTAATATTTGGGTTAATAACATATCGAACTTTTTAACTTGGACACTAAAAGGGATCGTTTTACATGTAAAAATAAATAAAAATATTTTGACGATTTTTAAAAAAAAAACGGCATTAAATTTTTCGTCCGATCGCCAACCAAAAAATCATAAATAATTAGCACTATGACCACCGCCAAGGATATTACCGTTAAACAAGCCGTTTAGGAGATAATTCGATTTTTCATACTAGCTTCATACAAATTTTTCGTAAAAAAATTATATTTCCTTCGTTTTTGGGCAGAATTAACTCGGGTGTCATTTTTGTACATAGTAATGACTAATAGAAGCGATATCGTACATAAAAACAAGCACTTGCAAATTGAAATCCCTAAGTCTATGAAAGCCGATTTTCAGCCCACCGTGCGCCGGCGGTAGCGAGCTGTTATCGACTGTACAAGTATTACCATGTTACTGGCATTTCAGAATGAATTTTAAACATGGAATAGATTGTAATCTTTCAAATGGTAGCGTTTTCTGTCGTGGATTTTTCATAAATCTATACAAATAAGAGTAGAATTTCTTGTTAAATAATTATATTTACTAAGCTAACATGTGTTACAACATGTAAAAAAATTACAAAAATATTAATAAGCAGATTTTCAGACAAAATATTAAGAAGCAGAGGTGCGCGCCTTGCGTTCCAACTTGAGACCACTGACTTGCCAGTCAACGGTCACCACTATATGGTTTATACTACCTAATTGAGGGTAGATTAATTAAATAAGTAGGTAAGTACTTTCAAAATATACAATTAGGTAATTGTAAAATTTGAAAGCACACCGAGAGTATAAGTACGACAGTTTGTAGGTATTTAGCCAAATCTAAATAATTTGAGATTTCCATCACAAAATGTTATTACATAGAGTTCATTCCATAATGAGGCGAACCCTTATTTATCGCTCACAAATCCTGCGGGACGTTAAACCGAATCCTACGCAAGACTGATGTAGCACATTTCTCAAAAGCCTAGACATTTTCCTTTACCTACACAAGGCATGATGACTAGGCTCTAAAAGAGATTGAACTTTGACTTTGTTCCGAAATTTCTTTTCAAAGTTAGTCAGGTGAGGAAAGCCGATATAGGTTTCTATATTCGGCACGTTACTGTTATTAAATACATTGATAATAATATCCTCTTAACCGAATTTCGGTCACAGCGGCCAATCTCAACGGAGATTAGCCAACTAGGCAGGAGCTAATTATAGTGCACAAATGTATGCGCTATTCCCTCACTCTCATAGTCCGATGGGACGGCAATCCGACGTGACCGGAGAGAGATCAGGCGCAGGGCCAACGGCTTTACGTGCTTTCCGAGGCACGGAGTAAGTGATAATTAATTTATTAAACGCAAATAACTTACGAAAAGTCAGAGGTGCACGCCTTGGGTTCGAACCCGAGACATCTGACTTGCCAGTCAACGGTCACCACCACTAGGCTATCACGACTCTATATTGATAATAATTATAATATTTTAATATGCATTAACGCAAGCGGTGCAAATGTCGTGGAGCATTGGTTACGGACCCGCTTTGCAAGCAAATGGTAGTGGGATCAAACCTGGCAATGTCACTTTTGAAACTTCGTAAGTATTTTCTTAGTCTAAGTCACTACTGAATAACGGTAAAGGGAAGTATCGTAAGGAAACCTGGACTATATGGTCTGAAATGACCAATCCGCAGTCAACTAAATATGAATACTAATGAATATTAATCTGCTTACAAAAATGCTTAAAAATGTTAATCCTTATGCAGTCGATCGAATTTCTGTTAGGTATAGCAATGACATGTAACAATTGTTATAATGAATGAATTTGAATTTGAGCTAGCGTGGTGATTAATGCTCGATCCTTCTCTGTTTGAGAAAAGGCTTTTGCCCTGCAGTGGGACAGTTACAGGATGATTTTATTCTTTTCTTTCTTTTTCTAACGCAGAGCGAAATTAACTTATTTTTAGTCAATATAAACTTTATTGCAAGCAGCTTAACTAAACTAAATAAATAAAGGTTTAACTTTATTTTTTTTTATCTACGGGAGGAAACCTTGGCAATTTAAAATAAAGGAACATTAAAATACTACAAAACGGACAAGGCAGAACTTACCAGCTAAACCTCTACAATATTTTCCCTACAGCGTGTTACTACGATTTTATTATAAACAACTCGCTTAACGGTCGATTTATCACAAAAAGATAGATTAAGATTGAGTGCTCTTTTTTACATCATTCAATTTATTTGACAAGGAGTAATGTTTATTTAAATATAGTATAAGTTAATTAAAATTATTTTTATTCTAAATCTATTTATTTTTTATTTATTTATTTAATTTATTTGTACACACAACATAATATATTATAAAATAAGGACACGGTGGGGCCGCAGGGGAGAGGAGTGTCGGTATTACGATGCGCCGCTCTCCCTATCCTCTGCGGCCGAGGTGAGGACCATGGGCGTCAGACTCGGGGTCGTCTGGCGCTCATTGCACATGGTCCTCGAAGTGGTCACGGTGGGTGGGGGTCAATCATCCCACCCCGAGGAGGGTCTGGTAACGGACGTCCGCGGCGGGTTCGCGGATGCATTACATTCGGGATACCGCGTTCCCGTCACAAAGCGGATTAGAGGTGACACAGAAGGGGTTTTAGTCGGTATGCCGGCCGCTTACCATCTCTAGGCCGGAGAGCCCGACATAACCGTCTCGCATCCCCGAGCGGGACGGTATGCATAAGGCGCATTTCCCCTTCTGCGAAAAAAAAAAAAAAAAGGTAAGGCGATGTACAGGATGATGCTTATTCCTAATGGAATTTCTTCCAGCACACCCGCGATAGGAGAAAGTGATCTACTTACTATAAATACATTAAACCTAATAAATAAAAGAAATAAAATTAAGGAGTTATACATATACAATGACAATACAAATACATATAAGTACTTCTAACAAGTTATGTTAACACACTAGCACGTAAATATTGAAATCCGACCTATCCCGAAAAGGGTTCAATTTTAATTTAACACACACTTAACAACAACCACATTGAATACCCACCCACATCAATACGTAAGACAAATTATGAAACCCTCAACCACAGTATAATCAACATACAGCACGGAAACTACGCACAAACGCTCGAAACGGAACACTCACACAACGACGCGTATGCAATGCGTAACAGCGAGACTCCTAAGCAAACGTCGCGGTCGCGTCGCGGTACTCGCAGTATCAACGACGCGTCGTTGCGCATGTTTGTGTGAGTGTGCCGTTTTCGAGCGTTTGTACGTAGTTACCATACTGTATGTTTGTTATACTGTGGCTCAACCCCACTTATAATTTGAATAGGGTTCTCTATGTGTAATTGGAATAAGTTCAGAGAGTACCTATAAAACTAGTTTCGCGAAAAGGCATACGTGTGAGAAAATACATGTTTAATTAATGAAATATTTATTTCTCACACAATGATTGGATGGAAATATTAATGTCTTAGGTAAGTAATGCGATTCGAAAATCTCTATTATTTACAAGATATAACAACTAAATCTATAAATTTATTTGTTATAATGATCTCTTAATATATTAAACGATTGATATAATTTTGAAATAACTTATTTCTACAGACACTTATATTGTCATTGACAGACACCTACCATACATTGAAAATTTAATCGTTTGATATACCACTCAAAAGAGGTAAAACCTTTTTAAAAGATTACTATCTTTTAAAAAGGTTTTACCTCTTTTGAGTGGTCCAGACTTTTGGTCAAAGCGACCAATCTTAGTACCTACAAGTTCAAGTTGCAAGTGTTCAATAAATCAGGGTACCCAGTAGTTTCAACTACGTCGTTGGATACGGAAATAAACGAAATTCATGTGGAAATTGAGACATCCCAGTGAAACGCGACAACTCAGCTGATCCCAATTCCAGATAACTGGGGCTACAACTGGACGGATGTCTGTCCGGTGTCCGGGGCTTATCCGGGGCGCGTCCGGAGAGATGACACAGAAAATTTTAGATATAGAAGGTCTATTTATAACACCTCTGTACGAATGCTCTGAAGATATTTTTAAGTGCACATAGAACATCTTTTTAATTAGAATTTTTCACATTTAATATTTTTGATTTAAGAAGCAGAACATGAAACTCATATCATAAGATTTTTCTGTTTTTAAAAAGAATTTGAATTTGTGGTTGTTGTCTTCCATGTCTTTTCTTTCCTTTTTTTGGTTGCGGAGAGTTGGCAGCAATAGGCAGGTGCCGCACCGATGGTTTTGGCTGGCCTGTCTGTATGAAATCAAGGTTGCCACACCAAATATTATTTTCATTTTTTATTGTTTTTTTTTGTGATCTGCCCAGAAGGGAATAAAAAATTTTTCTTTTCTTTTTTCATAATGCTATGCCTCTTTTGGCCAGTGAAATTTTCAAAAGATTTGATAAGGTTTTTTTTATTCATTGCCGCGACTAAATGTGACTTATCTTCTTTTACAAGGAGTGGAACTACCGTAGCTATCTATCTAGGTGCCTACACTAATGGAGTGCGGGGAATCTTTAAAGATTTGACCTGAGATTCCGATAGGGGGCGACAGTTGCAAGATTACACAAATTGACTGCTTCGGTTCTCCCGATAGTTCGGAATATTGAAGGCGGAATAGTGAGCGTTCAGAGTAGGAAATATTTTAATTTCTCTTTTATGGTTCATTGATGCATCCTTTTTATGGATTTGCAGCGTTTGGATTTAAATAAAAAAATTTAAAGTTCGTTTGTAGAAAGAAAAACCCGATTACGAGCGGGATTTCGACGACCCGATTCATATTGAGTAAAACCCCCATTCGCTCTGACATTCAACCATCAAAAATTCAACCATCTCATATAATTATGGTTACATACACCCCTTGTATATGGGCTAATCTCAATAGATCTTTTAGGTCGACGTGAGTATGTCTATGCTGTAAAGCTGCTGAGCCCTGTCCTTCAAATAATATAATACTCGTAATACATCCATTGTGCGATGTATTTAGAGGGCTTAAAATGTCTTGTTTTTGCCGATTGGACTTTCTCTGTAAGACTGTAAATATAAAGCCAAAGATTCGTACCTAACTAATTAGATTTTTGTGAATTTTTTCTTAATACCTTATACATTTGTTATTTTAGTTCTCTTGCAAGATATCTTTATTCCCTAATGGCATTTATACTGTACACGATCGTGAATCATGACCACGTTCAATTGTTCAGCCATTGTACAAGCCTAGAGCCTCACCAAGCTCAAATAAATGTTTATCTATTATCCAGTGGTACCTAATGGATCGCTACATTCCTTGTGTTCAAACTGAATCCATCTAAGAGAACTACTAAGTGGTAGATTAAGTGTCTGTCTTCGTTTAGGTTGATGGAATTTACCGAAGACATAATTAGAACGTTGTGTTTTGGTAAATTTACACGTCCTATTTTAGGAACTAAAAAGGTTTATTTAGCGCTAGTGTTTTTTTTAAGAGCTGACGTAAGGTTACGAGATACGCCCACGATTCAACAGGATTTTATGATGTGTAAGTGTGCGACAGTTCTATTTGTCTTTTTTAAAATATGAATAAGTACGTAAAATACTCAAAAAGGTCAACCGAATCAATCAACATAAACATTATTTTTATTCATGTAGTTCATTAAGTTCTTATGAATATTTCATATAAATTATCATTATTCTAACATTATTATAAGAGTGAGTCTAGTTGCGACGAGTTCCAAGGGCAGCCTATCCTCCATGGAGAAGAATTTCTGGCAAGAAACTTCATGGTTGCTCTTTAAAATAAATGGCTTACAATATTTTGGTTACATTACCATAACAGCTATTCAGCTATGAACTGACCTGTCCCATCAGACGGCACCCGATCACGGGTATGACGCATACATCAGCCATCGCCTAACTCAAGCATATTGTATGGAATGAAACGACCCGAAACACAACGTCACCGCTATCGGGACATTTCCGTGAACATGACATACTCAAGGTGTATAATAAAAACGTGCAAAGTAATACAAATATAATTATGTCAAAAGATTCAATCTTCTTAGCGTGTCGATGACAATCTAAATTGTGTCAGCCCAGAACTGGGCTACGATTGGAGCCTCCAGTTGCGTCCATGCCATATGACGTGAACGTCAATCTATCCATCCTCACAAACTTTCGCATTTATAATTAGTAGGTGTAGGTTATTCTGACTTGTTCAATGTACGATGAAAATGATCACGCTACCTAATTCTAACAGTGAAGCCAGGTAGGCAAAGGTGCAGGTAATCGAAAATCAATGCATGCAAGGCCCGTTGATTTACGTTACAAGTTTTGACGCTGAAAACCGCGTCGTTAAAACTAAACTGCTGAGAAACTAAACTGCTGAGTCATGAGTGTTGAGAATTTAGAACTTGTTCTTCGGCATCAATTTCCTAACTTTTCCAGATTTCTATTAAAGTGTAGCACTGGAAATGGCAAAATTGAATTTAAGTATAATGTGGATTTGGAAACAAAAAGTTACGATTGCGCTGTACGTTTTTTCTACTCAATTTGTTTGTATTTTAAATTCCATTTTCTTTATCATAATAAAAATATGCGATCCTTACACTGGTTTCATTGCTTTTATCAAGTATTAGAATTTAAGTTCGCGAATATCTACACTGAAGAATAAGACAGCAAGATGTAGGAGGGTGTCATATGTTGGCGTATGTTGCTGCGCATCTTTAGAAAGAAGAAGCTATTGTGATATGAAACATTGTAGATAGAAAACTTTTATTACTTAATTACCAGAAAACAATAACGGTCTGGACAGCGCAAACAGTGCTTCTATTTTCAATAGTGTAAACAATAGTACGAAAATTTTAAGAAAATTTAAGTACCTACGAAAACTTTAAATTTTTAGACTATTAATTGCAGTTTACGAGGTGGCGCGGCTAGGAAGCACACTGCCTGGCCGCGCCACCGGTTTTGTTAAATTTTTAATATTTTTTTTAACAGCACCTACATTTTTTTAATGATGTACAATAATGAACAATTTACGTAATTTTTTTTGTATTAGCTCCCGATTTAAATCGCAACTGTGGCGCGGCGAGGAAGTACCACGCTTAAAATTAACTGTCACAACTATTTATAAAATATCCCACTTAAACTACAGGCCGATTGTGACGACAACCGTCAATGACGGGTATTGTTGATTTGAATTACCGGTTTATGATTAAACTGGCAATGCTTCAAATGCCCTCGTCTTGATGGTTCGTTTACTGGCGTGGCGGTCTAGCTAACTGACTTGCTGCAATTACTCAACTGGCTGCTACAATATGGATAGCGTTGAACATAGCTTTGCTGAGCTAAGCTACAACACACAACATATCAGTCACATCAACGGTTTAAGGGACGTGACGAGACGTAATATAGGTATGTGAATAGGTATGCAGTGTCAGTGTTTCGTTCGCAAAACGTTGTCATGACGCGCCGTGACCGAGACGCGCCGATCGTGACGTTACTGGACGTTCCAGGTCGATGGCCTTCATCTACATGGAAGGCGCCACAATAGATCAACATTTAGCATTTTCATAGTTACTTATAACTTTCATTAGCGTATGCTAGTCAAGTATGTATCGTACTTATATCACGTAAATATTTCAGGACATTATATTGATTTGCATATCAGCTAGAATGGATTATCTGCTTTATGACTTTGACAATAAAGTTTCCCGAACTTTACCGAGAGCCATTGCTTATCTTAGTCAGAATTTCAGACACTTTGACAGAAGTTCGTCTATCTATGTGAGGCGATGTAAGTGAATGCACGCAATTTGGTTCAACTACCTACTAAAAACTGAATAAATGGTTTTGGATAACTGATGGACGCTACTGAAGGCGCCAATCTCGTAGCCCAGTTCTGGGCTGACACAATTTAGATTGCCATCGACACGCTAAGAAGAAGGAGCAGAATGGTTTTGGATATGAATTCTGTGGGTTTGACTCCTCCTTCACAAACTTATATGTAGATCTGTGGCGCGTACTAAACCTTTCACTGTTAAATGGAACTCATGTGTTGCTGGTAAATAGCGAAAGTCCGATTGGCCGTGTAAAAAAAAGGTTTAGGGCCTTCGGATAGGCATTACCTACTACTGTTGGCAACACTCAACCTGCAGCGCCGTTTATGACTGATGTCGCCACACTGACGTTGCGGTAGTGGGGTCGACAGAGGTGTTATAACGGCGATGCACAAGCGAAGCGGTCTCTTTTGCGTTCAGAACTTTGAAGTTGAATATCATTCCGTGTTGTCAATTATTTTGTAAAATTAAAATAAAAGTTCATTATTCATCGTATTCGTATTTTATTCAAATAAAATTAACACTACGTAAATTCAAAAGTAGAACAGAATATATCCTGGGAAATATCATGGAAATATCATGGGAAATTTGTCTGTTTTCTACCAAATACATATTTCTAAACAACCAAACCACTTCATTCGTATGTAACCGCTTTTATTTCCGTCTGTCGCCAAATATCATGTAAGCCAAATTTAAGGTCGACCTGTTGCTCTGAATCTGTCTTTATGTATAACTATGAAGTGGTAAAAATGGACCTGGACCTTTGCTATAGATGATTATATTGAAATGTTATCAAATTTTGATAGCATTCTTCAATTTTATAGCTTTTGCCATGTTGGTTTTCTCACAATTTTCTGGCTGCTGCGATGATGGCCATCACTATGGGACTCCACTGACTACTTTCCATCAGGCAGCATGGAGTCAATTTGTGCGTCAGTAATAAAAAAAATCCTTCATCGTGTAAACGAGCGCAGTATACATAGTCACCAAACTAAATGGTATCTTTAAAATCTTGGCGAGCATCGGAGTAAAAAGAGTCTGGAAATTTTGGGTAACTGATGGCTTTTAACAAGTCCGTCGATAGGTGGCCACGAATCTGCCTTTTGTCACGTTGATGAGAAATCACCATCCATCATCGTGATCACCACCAGTGATCTTGCATCCTGACTTGATATCTAGACTATGGCTCTTTCTCTCTGAACACGATTTTAGAGAAAGGCCTCTGCCAGCTGCAAATAATGGATGCAGAGACAAACGACATCTAGGGTGAGTATTGGAGAGTGTCACGATGATGGTGGCATATTTTGTTTTAAAAAAAACCCTCTATAATTAATAAAGAATAAAAAAAAACGACATCTAGAACACCGTATTTTAATAAAAAGTAAGATTTATTTCGAATTTCGAATCCCTTAAGATTCACGATTATAATTCTACCCCCGTTTATGACTGAATGCAAATAATTCTGTTCACGTAGCAATCATAAAGTAAGCTTATAAATATAAAATCCCTCTCAAAGGGACCCGATTGAAGGTTAACAGCGTATGGCTAAAAGATACCCTATCTTTCTTGAAAAGGTAACCTTATTTCTTTCTATTGAAAGTGGCGACTAAGGGTTACCATTTAAGTGGAAGGGCAATGCTGTCCGTATATGTTTAATATTGACATCATTTTAGGATAAGTATTGGTTGGGTTGAATCAGTCGATAAGTAAAGACTCTTTTGAAACTTTAGGAATAAAAAAAAACAAAAAAAATTGGTTAAGAATTTAGATTTACAGGGTTATTTGTAAAACACCAGCATCCTTCAAAGGGGTCATTAAACTCATCATTATGAAAAAAATAAAAACAGGTGTTCCATACATTTTGTTGAGTCATGTGAACATAAATGTATGGAACAGCTGTTTCTTTTTTGCGTAAATTTGTATAATGAGTCCAAAATTTAAACGTTCAGTTAAGGAAGACCCTACGTGTGGCTACGGGTACGGTAGTGGTGGTGGGGGTTGGGGGTGGTTACGGGTAGCTTTAGGATTTGGTTAGGTATTAGCGACTATTTTAGGTGTACACACATTAGACTATTTTAGGGCACAATAAAGCTTTCTAAATTCTAAAGCTATGTTCAAATTATAACTTGATTAACTGTTATAAATGTAATAAATAAATTGGTAAAACAGACGAGATGTAAATGTAAGTTTACGACCCCGAATAAAGACAATCATTCGAGTTTATTTGTATTGTTTAGATAATTTTGTGAGCGTAGCCATCTTAAAGGGTGATAAATATAAAATGTAACGTCTCGGTGTAGGGTGCTCTTGATCAAAGACGAGGCGATCATTATTACTAGAGCATCACAATGTCATTGCGATACAACCTTCACAAGGAACGCGTCAAGTTATAAACGAAGGGATTTTTGAAACATTTTTGTTAAATTTAAAATTTGTTCCATTCAGAACTCCTGCCTTTTGTGCAAATCTCGGACCTCCTGTGAATCAGATGATTTAAAAAAAAAGAACAAAAAGTAAAAAAAACAGTCATTAAAATATTTATAATATCTTTCAGGAAATCTAATTATGTTATTATTAATACGTCAAGCGAAAACTGTGGATCCCTTTTTAAGAATATTAGGTACGCGCACGGAGAAGTGTGAAACTTGGCATAGTAAAAGTTTATATGGAGAATAAGTGCAAAAAGTTAAAATTTATAAAAAAAATACGGTCGTATTTCGACTACCGTCAGGGGTCGAATTTCGACAACTTCGACCATAATCTTTGAACTATCTACAGCAACTGACTGACAGTGACAGCATCATCAGTCATAATATAAAAAAGTTTATACAGTACTAGCACAGCACTACAGTACAGTGATTATCTTACTTCAACGCCTATTTTACCCCTACCCTACTCTTATCCTACCCTACCCTTCCACTTTTTCGCACCTTTAAAACCTGCCCTGGACTTTCACACATCTTTCAAAACTAAAATTATCCAAATCAGTCAAGCCATTAATTTTTATATACCTATATAGATTATTTGAAAAAATATATCAAAAAGTTCCGTAGGCAGTCGATAGAGCTATATCCGTAGTGACTATGATTATGAAAACTCTTTCCACATTTTCCAGTCTTCTTAATATTACGTTTATACCGCTGATGCTTTTAACTTGTGCCGGCAACAAATCATAAAGAGCTGTAATACGCCCACTTGTCCTTGTAGAGCGTTCTGTGAGACTGAGAGCCAGTAAAAGGCTTCTTTCTGAGCGCCTTAATGAATGGAATTCACAAAGTACTGATGAGGCAAATTCGTGTTATCATTGTAACATGTTTTAATTAGATGTGTATGAAAATTAGTGAAATTGGTGACAATGGAGGCATCATTTTTCAGTGAAAATGTATTAATTTGTAAAATTTCAAAATTAGAGTATTATTATTAAAGTTTTTTCATTAGGAAATTCTCAGTAGCAACACGGAGTCTGCAATTGTGTCTGGTTAACTGCCTTAGGCTCGTCCTCTATTACATGGGACTTAAACATAGCCGGCGAAACGTGGGTGCCTACCCCCTTAGGGGACACACATGCATGCACACACACTTAATCATGTCTTCATTTTTTTTAAAGTCTTATTTGTATGGACTTTATATTATAGTTTTACCCATGTTTAGACTTTACAAAATAGCATGACAAAAGTTTATAGCATAGTTATATGAAATTGGTATATATAAAAAAAACCAAAGCTCGGAAAAATACCAAACATAGTCATAAAAAAGAAAAAAAAATGCGAAAATGGGTAAAAAAGAGTTCTATAGCAACAACATAACAACGATCGGCAACTGTTTGTTCCAAAAATTCCTTCCCGCATTTTTTACTTTAAAATTATTTGAAACTGAAACAAAAGTGATTGACATAGGATGCCATCAGTGTCGGCACAAAATACCGGTACCATTTATAACCCTCTGCAGTTCATTTAAGCTGTGAAATATTCGTTAAAGTTCACAAAGTAACTTTTGTTTTTCATTGAAAACACTTTCCTCTTGAGTTTCGTTTGTTTCATCAAGATAGGGTTATTTTTCGCCATTGAAAACTTTTGAAGTGGAGTTAGGGAGAAATAACTTCGTTGGAAATTTAGGTTGTCTTTTAGACGTGTTTACAAGTCGTTTTAAGTTATGGTACGTTTGAAACTGGTGAATTTACATGCGTGATAATCTGAAATTAATGAGTTAAGGAATATGTGAGGAAAATTGCAATGCAACAAAAAAATCCAATCGTAAATTGACAAATATTCTGGATGACAAGGTAGTAGTCAATTTACGATTGGATTTTTTACTAAGTTAAAGTTTGCTAAGGCAAAGATATACTTAGAGCAAACTTAGACTTTGTTTGTATGATCGATATTTACCTATAAAAGTAGCTTTTTTTATTTCGTGTGGAAAACCCCTTACCACCACCAAACCACCAAAGGGCCCAAAGACATTGGAAAGAAATTTAATATTTCTATGAAAGGGCCAGTGATGGGGTTATGTCCGACTCGCACGGACTAAAAAGCACAAGGTGTTCCTCCACGGACCTCTGGGCGGGAGAACGGGGTATAAAAGTACCTTTGAGTAAGTCTAAAAACGCGTACTAAGCAACGATTTAGTTTACTAGTTAGACTAGTAATAATTAAACCAATTAATTTTAATTTTTTTCGGCGGAAACTGCAAATATACAGCCCTCTTGACAACGGGTACATATTTGAGCCTTTTGGGGTCGAGAAGCTGGGACCGTGGGGGCCAGGGGCCCGTAAAATTTACAAAGAATTATCGGGACGTCTGGTCGAGGCATCTCGTGACCAAAATGCTGGTCTGTATCTTGCACAATTAAGTTTATCGTTTTAATTAGTTTATTTCTTGGTGTATATATAGTTAGTTATTATTATTGTGCCCGACCTTATTAATTTTTTATTATTTTTACAAGTTTTACGGACAGGCCGCGTGCGTTTGTATTATATTAGGCAATTGTATGAGTTCGTGTAGTGGAGGGTTAGACTCAGGTACACTAGCTATTTCTTGATGTATATTTGCAGACTTGTGTATTTACAATGCTTTCTTTTTTTGCAGGTAAGTACCTACCTAAGAGTAGCAAAAATCATGAGTGACCTTGGGTTTCACAATTTACCCAAATAGTAAGTATTTACCTTAAATTCATATTAAATTTGTTTAAACTAAATAAAATCGCTATAAATCCGTTCTAAAAAACAAATTTAATTAAAATTTTGCCATAAGTTACTTTGAAAAACAATAAAAATGTCAATGTCATTGTGGAGTATCTGTCGATTTTTCTCAACGCCCCTTAATTTACAGAAGAGGGTTAATCTTCGTTCATTTTTATTTTCATCCGGTTTTTAACCGGCAGCAGTGACCCGGATAAGTTATCACCCTACCCGGAGCCGAAATGGTACTTTTAATTATTTTTTCGAAAGCCTCATAACGATGAGGCGTTGTAATGGGTAATTTTAAGGCATTTTAGTGTCGGCTTTCCGAGGAATTTAAAATAAAAATATATTTTATCATCGTGGGAAAACCTATTTCCATTAAAAAAATGTTGATGATCATGAATGATCTATAGTGCTAGATTACATAATTATTACGTTGACATTGCTAAAGCTGTACCTAACTGAAAAGCGTTTGATCGATTCGAGAATTTTTTAAATATGTAAATAAAATCTTTTTTATTAAGTTTGAAATATAACAAGCCTGCAATAAACATTTATCTATACATATAAAATGCTTTGTCCTGAATGACTGACTGACTGACGGATCAACGCACAGCCTAAACCGCTAATCGTAGAGACCTGAAACTTGGAGGGTGTGTTCTTTGTATGACGTAGGGATCCGATAAGAAAGGATTTTTCGAAATTATACTTCTAAGGGGGTGAAAAACGGGGGCAAAGTTTGTATGGGACAACGTGATTCCTTGGTCCAATCTACTTCAAATTTTGCATAAACATTCTTTTACAAAATTGATGGAACACGTGTTTCATATTTTTTTTAAACTCATCGCCTAACGGGGTTAAAAAAGGGTAGAAAGTTATTTTGGGGGTGAATTGCATCGAAGTTGATATCAATACTCCTTAGTGTTTTTGATTTAAACTGGCTTGGTGCAATGTATTACCCTTTAAAATTGGAATGTCAAATATAAATCGGATTAGAATTCGATATTTCAATTTTATTTGTTCTTTTATATTTGAAAGAAAAACTTACCTTATAAGTACCTTGATTTTCATTTGAAAATTTCTTGGAAATCTTTTAGAATTAGATTATTATTATAGGCGACTATTTATGATTGCTATACCGACATTATAATTGACTGTCATTCGCCGTGTACCTAATTCTACTTATACAATGACACTAAAAGTAGTGGCATCGACTCAAAGCAGTACAAGTTGTTCTCATGGGCAGTACTACCTAGATTATATTAATTCGATTGAAATAAATAAATTCTATTCAAAATATTCTATAGTCTACGTGAGCGAAGCCACGCGGGAAAATCTAGTAATTTATAAAAAAATACTTACACTATGTTCTCGTAATCTTGAAGGTATTCTGAGAGCGAGATTCACCTTAATCTACCTATTTAATGGTAGCTTCGTAAAAAAATGTTCAGCAATCGAATTTGCTTAGTAATCTGTGGAATAGGCAGTTTTACCTTACGAAGAATTTTAATTTCCCTAATTATGAACGTTGCTAATATATTAAATAATGTTTGAGAGTCTTTTTAGCTAAACATTAACTTAAATAAGCGGGGCAAAAAAGTAATCAATCTTTTTTTATTATTTGCACATGAATTTTTCAGTATGATTAATATAAAAATTGAATAAAGAAAACAAATGAACAAGGTTTTATATTTTAATAAAAATTTAATTGGTAATAATAACAAAATATAATATAGATATTTAATAAGAAAATTTGAAAAAACAACTGATACGGTACTGATACGATATGTCGAAGATCGTGGGTTCGAATCCCATCCGTATCAGTTGTTTTTTCAAATTTTCTTATTAAATATCTATATTTAATAAGCTATCATGTGCTATAACATGTAAAAAATTCACAAAAATATTAAGAAAATTGGTGATATCGCATCGGTGTCTACTAAAACTGCAAAGTTTAGAGCACTGGGTCGGGATACGTAATGTATTTCGATAGATGTCGCCACACGCCTTAGGCGTGTAAAAGAGATTTGAAATTTCGATTGATGCCGATGGGATACGGTGGCTCAGCGGTTAGAGCGTCGACACGGTATGTCGAAGATCGTGGGTTCGAATCCCATCCGTATCAGTTGTTTTTTCAAATTTTCTTATTAAATATCTATATTTAATAAGCTATCATGTGCTTATAACATGTAAAAAATTCACAAAAATATTAAGAAAATTGGTGATATCGCATCGGTGTCTACTAAAACTGCAAAGTTTAGAGCACTGGGTCGGGATACGTAATGTATTTCGATAGATGTCGCCACACGCCTTAGGCGTGTAAAAGAGATTTGAAATTTCGATTGATGCCGATGGGATACGGTGGCTCAGCGGTTAGAGCGTCGACACGGTATGTCGAAGATCGTGGGTTCGAATCCCATCCGTATCAGTTGTTTTTTCAAATTTTCTTATTAAATATCTATATTTAATAAGCTATCATGTGCTATAACATGTAAAAAATTCACAAAAATATTAACAAAATATAAATTTATATCAAAAAGTGACAGCTGTCATGTCAGTGTCATTATGCTTTTAAAAAAACGTATTAGGTACCTATATTCTTTGCATGACTCAGTTAATATTTAAATTCGATGAACGCTGACATATTCTGAAACTTTCGCACAATATATCATTCAAATTAATTGACAGAGAGACATTTATCTGAATACCACTAAAATACAAGGGATGTAAGGGTAGCTACCGTAGCTACACACGTGGTCGATTTAGCACACTCGATTCGGTATTTTAGAAGAAATTTCATCGGGACTTCTTTGAAAATACCGAACCAAATGTGCCGAATCGACTATGATGCAGCTACCCTAATTGATTAAGTCTTTTTTAAATCCATCCGTTTAAGTTGGTGACAATTATGTTGTACGAAGAGTGACGTCACCAAGTATTGCCAACATAATAATTATACAAAAAACAAAACAGACTACAGCTAGGCGACAGACAAGACTGTATTATTGCAGTTTGCGAAAAAATTATGATATTATGAAAATTATCATCTTTTTTTATCGTACGATGAACAACTTGGCCCATAGACCTCTGATATGGACACACCATTAAATAATCTCACAGATGAGCTGGTTATCTAAAGATATTTTTCTTCACAGTTTTAGAGCAAGTAATAATTAATTATAATTATTTAATAAGAAAATTTGAAAAAACAACTGATACGGATGGGATTCGAACCCACGATCTTCGACGTATCGTGTCGACGCTCTAACCTAACCGCTGAGCCACCGTATCCCACTAGCACCAGTCGAAATTTCAAATCTCTTTGTTGTTTTTTCAAATTTTTTTATTAAATAAGTATATTTAATAAGCTATCATGTGCTACATGTAAAAAAAATCAAAAAGTAATAATTAATTTCTGAAACATGAATCCGAAAAGTCAGACGTTTCGAACCTACGACCTTTGACTTAAAAGAAAAACCAAAGGGGATAGCCCTAAAACAGAAAAAATATCTAATATCATGCTTAGTTTTATTAAAATTTTCGCCACTGGCAACATTACAGTCTTGTCTAAGATGTTTAAGGCATAACTCCGGCATTTTATACATGAGCTATAATACTTTTGTCCGTGAACGAGAATTGCAAATCGATATATTGTTCATCTGGGTAGAGGATTATAAATCTGAAAAGAAAATACACTTAATTTAATAATGTTACCTAAATTAATAAAGGTAACGCGACGAAAATCCAAACGACGAAAAAAAGTTAATTTAATGTTTTTTTTTTCGAAATGAAACGAAATTCTTCTAGTGACATCGAAAATGCATAATTTACTATTTTGGGTCTTACTCAAACATTCAGTTAATTGTTTATAGGTAATTATTATGTATCTAAATATAACTTAAAACTCGTGTTTGAAAAAAGTAAAAAAGCAGTTTAGCAGACACAGTGGGCTACGCTATCGACAAGTGAAATGGGGTTAGGAGGATAGCGAACATGAGACACAATAGAAAACTGACTAACGTGATAGAACCTGAAATTCGGTCGAACTTTGCCTTCGGCACATTTTCAGCAAATTCAAGTAATATCTACTAATATTTATAGGTAGGTACAAAAAAGATTATCTACTCTTGTTTCTCCCAAGTTTTTATAAAATAATATTCAAAGGTCACATTGAAATATAAATCTGGCAATTGAGCCTTCTGACCAATGAATCCGTAACTCGCTATAACATAATTATTAACATTCCAATAACTTTATAAAAATGCTTTCATCGTTCATTTCTTTGTGAAGTAGGTACGCCGTAAGCCGATAAAGAAAATAATAAATACCTACCAACCTGCTTTCACGAGTAACTTTAAACATTTAATAAAACATAATATATCTACTAAAGTAAAAAACTTTCCATTCAATGCCCAATTAACAATTATTAATTGTATCTGAAAGCGATGCCCTCATTTATTTTTCCATACATATAAAATCAATTAATTATTTTCTGGAAGAGCCTAGCTGTTGCTGCCTGTAGCTCGTAATAGGGCTGTCACGACCGGGAAGCTACCATATCTCAATAAATACACCTGTGGTAGCATTTAGCTGTAGTCAACAGTTGATTGTAGGTCGTAAAATAGCTGGCTCTATCGAGAAGATACCACACTTTTAATAAGAATAATTTGTTGCTGAAATTTTACATGGTAAGTGACAGAACTGGAATGTCATGGAATTCGGAATAGTACCCATGTTGTGGTAACAGTTACTACACAGCGACTATAATGGTTGTATAGAAAGAATAAGAAAGAAATTCTTACTGTAAGTAAGTCTAAGTGTTCACGAATATAAAATAACCTCTTAAAGAACGTTAATGTAATAAAATATGAACCCGCAGCCCTGTCAGCCCGCGTTAACCTTTGAAACTTTTCTATTGTTATTTGGATGTTAACGTTTTTATCTTTACGTTCTCCTTCAAGTATTTTATTGGGGTGACCTTTCTTGCTCCTTGTTTCTGTGTAAATTTTATCTAATAGATAAGTAGGTTCTTTTTCTGCATGAGTTTTCATGACACTGACTTATTTAGGTATTGATATTTTTTTTGGGCAACACCTAAGAATACTTTTTAAAGGTTTACCATGAACGTAGCATCCCTAATAAATATATGGGTTTAATAACGCCTAATATTAAGAGAAAAAATCCTAAATGGAAAAGTTCATCCGAATTTTATAATATGCTTGAAAGCGAAACGGTTGATAGAAATTTTGAGTTCCAGATATATTTTTATACATAGCTATTTCGTAGCGATTGGTTCGTCAATCGATACGAAATAGCTATAGCACTATGACAAAGAATATATCAAACTTTAAAGCCAGGTTTTAAAGTTTATAATAGCCCAAAATAAATGGAGTAGGTACTTGTTCAGCGGTAGCTGGTCCATGAGTGTCCGGAGCTGGCTGGTGTAGGGCAGTGCGAAGTATTCCGCGGCGTCGATGTGCTGGACCACATCGTACGCCCACTCCGACCACTCGTACAGCTTAGCTGGTGATGAAACGTAAAGAAGTAAATAACTATAGATATAATAAGTCCGTGATAGCCTAGTGGAGACTGTTGAACTGGCAAGTCAAGAGTCGTAGGTTAGAATCCAGGCATGCACCTCTGGTTTTTAGAATTAATTATCACTTGGTAAAACTGTGAAGGATACTCCAAAAAAATCTGATTTTTGTAAACATTTAAATAAATGATAAATGTGTAGGTACTTAGGTTAAAATCATTAATTATTTTTTTGCTTTTTAGTTTCCTTTTTTTGTCGGTTATTTTTTTTTTGTTAAAAAGTTTACCTATTTATTTATTATTGTTTATGTAATATTTTATCGATACTTAGCATGCCAGTGAAGTTTGGCTCTCTAGTTTGATTGAACCCTTTATTGCAGATTACTAAATTATTCCTATAATAGGGTGTAAAAAACCAATGGGCCCTAGAGGGACACCACTTCAAATCCTTAAATAAAACAAATTTGCATTAACAGATTTTACGATAAGCTTACCTGTAACGGGAATCGGACCAGCTAAAAATAAACAATCGCTATTTTATTTCACTAATCAATAGGGGGGATTTTTTTTCCTGAACAAATTCATTATTCAGGATAAAATTTCCCCAGGAAACATTACATAACAGAATGGAGGCGTCTTATGCAATTAAATGCATTTGAATCTGAATCTCCATTATCCAAAATGACAACTCTACGCTTGCCTCTCCGCGGACCATTATCTTGGATCTCATTATACTCATTATGAAAAAATTAAATGAAGCTGCTGACTTCAAGACTCATACCTTCAACCTCGCTGGTCATATGGAAGTGACTTAAGTCCGGGATGTCCAAGATGACGTCCAGGTTCTCATCCTCCAACTGAAGGTACACCCAACCATTCTTCTTCCTTTTCAGCTTGTAAGGATAGGTGACGCCTATAGTCGCTGAAAACACAACAACAAGGGATTCGAATTAATGTGATTATGTATCTGACTTCCTTTTTGTATGATTATGTATCTGACTATCTTGTTGTGTGATTATGTATATGACTACAGTCTATAAAATGGCCTACATGAATAAAAATATTTTGATTTTGATTTGTTGTATGATTATGTTTCTGCTGCCGCTGAACGCGATGTATCGGATTCTATATCCGGTTATTGGGTTTTTAATTTTAACCACTTACAAAAAAGGGGTACCTATTAAGTACAAGTTTGAAGCCTTGTTTGTATGTAGATTCATATTCTTGTAATTATATCATATTTTTTATAAACATAAACTATATTTGGCTTTTAAATGGCTTTCAAGTTTGTATTTATAATTTTCACAATAATTAAATTATGTATTCTAGCTGTAAGTTTTCCAATAAATAAAATAAATTCATATAAACAATAAAATAAATAAATCATCATCTGCCTAGCCTTTTCCCAACTATGTTGGGGTCGGCTTCCAGTCTTACCGGATGCAGCTGAATACCAGTATTTTACATGGAGCGACTGCCATCAGACCTCCACAACCCAGATATTGGGTTACACGGTACCCCTTGGTAAGACTGGTTGTCAGACTGGGGCTTCTGACTACCCGTAACGACTGTCAAAGATCTACAATTGACAGCCGGGGCCAACAGCTTAACGAGCTATCCGAGGCACGGAGAGTGATAATTAATTTATAAAACGCACATAACTTACGAAAAGTCAGAGGTGCGCGCCTTGGGTTCGAACCCGAGACCACTGACTTGCCAGTCAACGGTCACCACCACTAGGCTATCACGACTCTATCACGAATAAAATAAATAAATATACATTGCATATTTAATGTTGCTCCACATCAGAATCTGTTTATGTCAATGCATTGAATTGGTACAAATAAACCAATTTAGGTGGGCTTGTGTATATATTACCTATAATCCTGATTGGCGTGGATTGAATGTTAATTTCTGTTTAATTGTTTTCTGCATTGATTTTAATTACAGTTGGTTTACTGCTGAGGATAGTACATTTGCAATTCGCCTTTTATTTTTTATAGTCTTTTTATACAGGGTTATTTGTAAAACACCAGCATCCTTAAAAGAGGTCATTAAAAATCAGCTGTTCCATACATTTTGTTGAGTCATGTGAACATAAATGTATGAAACAGCTGATTTTTTTTTGCGATTTCAGGGTCGGTCCCATAGTAAAAGTTGTTCATAATGATGAGTTTTAATGACCCCTTTTAAGGATGCTGGTGTTTTACATATTTATAACCCTGTATTTTATATTATTTATTGATTGGGAGATGAATGGAAGATGAAAACCATAGAAAAGAGACAGAAAGATACAGAGACAGAGAGAGTAGGAAAATACAAGAGGTTGCAGTAGTTGTGTAGTGCAGTTCAGACAGGTATAGTTAAAGCGAACGTAGTCTAGTATAAATACATAAACATTATAGGTATAAAATATTTATGCAAAGGTTCACTTAATAGTTATTAGTTAGTTCACTTAGTAGTTAATAGTTAAGTTCGAAATGTTTGTAAAAAGAATAAAAATATTTACGTGATTTTTTTACATGTTATTAGGTATATCGCACAAGTTATGTTGTGTTATTTCAAGGAAATTTGATTAGCCCTGTAGGTACAGGTTTTAGCTTGCATAAAAAAAATTGCCTTTTTTTGTCTCCACGAATTCGGGTACACCCTGTATATTATCTACAAGTGCCTTTGAACACAAATCTCCCTAAGATCACTTTGATCAAGAGTATCTTTTAAAATTTATCCTTGGATACGCCGAACAATGGGTGTTCCGCAAAACAATAAGCCCTGGAGTGGTTGCACGACAGTCAGGCGGAACCATTGAACTGGGTTCAATTAGATTGTGGTTGAACACGAGCTCAACGCTTCAGTACCTATCTATGGAGACCTATAGTACTTATAGTATAACACCTCGTATTGTGTAGAGTTATCTATCTATACTATTATTTTAGAAAGAAAAGATTTGATTTTTTGTATGTATGTTTGTAATGGATTATCCGAGTATCCGCGCCATATCCGATTTTAAAACTTCTATCACCTTTTTAAAACTACATTATCAGCGAGTAACACGGGTTGTATTTTTTTAAAATTCAAATCCCAAGATAACAAAAATTTAAGGAATTGGCATAGACTTATACGTAAATAAATACAAAGAAATAGATCATCATCTGCCTAGCCTTTTCCCAACTATGTTGGGGTCGGCTTCCAGTCTTACCGGATGCAGCTGAATACCAGTGTTTTACATGGAGCGACTGCCATCAGACCTCCACAACCCAGATATTGGGTTACACGGTACCCCTTGGTAAGACTGGTTGTCAGACTGGGGCTTCTGACTACCCGTAACGACTGTCAAAGATCTACAATTGACAGCCGGGGCCAACAGCTTAACGTGCTATCCGAGGCACGGAGAGTGATAATTAATTTATAAAACGCACATAACTTACGAAAAGTCAGAGGTGCGCGCCTTGGGTTCGAACCCGAGACCACTGACTTGCCAGTCAACGGTCACCACCACTAGGCTATCACGACTCATAAATACAAAGAAATAGATAAAGGAAAGAATATAGATAGAAGAATTCTCGAAGGCATAGACAGAAACGCATAAATATACGCAAGGACAGAGTTTTTTATTGAAGAAAAAAGGGTTCTTATCTTTTTTCTTCAATAAAAAACTCTATGAAAACATGGAGGATTATGTTAATTATAATATTATTATTTAAATATTTACTTACCATTGCCCGTAAATCTCATCAGCGGTCCTGAAAACAAACAAAATTATTGTTTATACAAACAATGTTTATTAATATAATTCATTATAACGGAAGCGTTAATAAATTAAGTAACTTGTATATGTATGGATTATATGTAATTTTAACTAGCCCCAGGGGAGTGTCGATATTAAATTCTGTCCGGGGAAATGAGAGTTCTGGTACTTATGTTGGTATTGTTAACAGTAAAATTTACGGTTTCGACAATACTTTGGATTTATAATTTTACAGTAATAAAAAATAAAAAATAAAAACTTTAGGTTTATTTGGATATTGTTTTTTAATTCTAGCAGAAACAGTTTCTTTTCAGTTTCAGGTGAATGACTGATCTATATTATAGTCCAAACGGTTTGATGTAAATAAAACCGGCCTATTTTGTCCTAATTTTGGGAGATGATGAATAAAAAAGTTACACAGGTCCACAGAGCATGTTGGTAAATGGTGGACTGGCTTTTCTAGCCACCGTTTGTTGGAAGAGTAATATTATAAGACCTCCTTATGCAAGGTTTAACGTCTACGCAATGAGTGTACGTAAGAACTATTAGAGTATCAGAGTACCACAAGTATTTTGACGAGTGTATTATCATTATATGCTTTGTATCCTAAGCTACCAGCTAGCTTTGAGTCGTGATAGCCTAGTGGTTGTGACCATTGACTGGCAAGTCAGAGGTCCCGGGTTCAAACACAAGGCGCCACCTCTGACGTTTCGTAAGTTATGTGCGTTTTATAAATTCATGATCACTTAATCCGTGCCTCGGAAAGCACGTAAAGCCGTTGGCCCTGCGCCTGATCTCTTTCCAATCGTGTCGGAAGGCCGTCCCATCGTATCATGAGAGTGAGGGAATAGAGAGTGCACCTATGTTAGCGCACACACTTGTGCACTATAATATCTCTTGCGTAGTTGGCTAATCTCCGTTGAGATTGGCCGCTGTGACCGAAATTCGGTCAGGAGGATTATTTTACCAGCTAGCTTAAGCTTTATTTTAAAATAAGGGGCTAAAGCACCGATCAACAACTGCTTAAAAATATTTTATCTTACCTTGTTTTTATGCCTGATTGTCAAATTAAATGCAATTTTCAATCTTTCTTTAGCGGGAAATTATTGTTACAAACCCCGTCAGATATCAACATGTAATATTGACATGGACAAAGTTTATGTCGAAAAAAGTTATAATATAAAGTTAATACCTTGATGTACTTTGTTAACATGTAGAAATGCTGAAACAACAATTAAATAATCTGCCACGGTTGCAATGGGAGAAAGTATTGGGTATATGGATTACAATAGTGAAGAAATTTCGTACCCCGGAACAGTAAAAAAAAAATTGGAGCATGGAGCAGAATTAGACCTACGCAATAAAACGCAGGCAAAAGAAAAAAAATGACGTTAGATAAAAAAAATACTTCACTATTGTAATATAAATAACCAATATTATCTCCCATTGCAGCCGTGGCAGATAACTTAGAAGCACAGAATTTTGACAAAAAATCTTTTTCATCTATATTACTATAACTTAATTAAAAATTTTTACATTCTAAAACTTCTTACTATAAATACACTAAACCTAATATAATAATAAGAGAAATAAAATTAAGGAATTATATTATACAAAAGTATTTAGTAAAATATACAGCTTGGCAAAAAAGAGTCTGAGGCGATGACAGCTGGAACTAAAAATAAAAATCTTAAAAACTAAGTTTGTGAGTATTAAAATAACATAAAAATTTTTCATTTGATTATAATTAATGACAACAAACTCATCGTAGAAATATGTAAGCACTAAATAACTTGTAATTTTGAATTGAAGTGTGAAAAGTGCGCCAGCGGCGCCCCCAATTTTTCCAGACTCTTTTTTGCCAAGCTATAAGTGTTTTTTTTTAAATGTATTTCCGATTAAGGAAGCTTGTGCTCGGAAGCACTTAATTTCTCCAATGCCTTAAAAAAGAATATGCGGGTCTGTTTGCTTGCTCATCAACACTCATCATCTTCGTACCTAACCTGACTGAGTTGGGACGCTACACAACTAAATACTACACACAGTAATTGAAATAAAGGCAAAAAAATACTGTTGGTAATTGTCCGGTATTCTGTGAAGACGTGGTACTTCCCCGGTCGGGGCCCTACTCAGTAATTCGAACGACAAAGCTTCGACTGGCGGATTGCATGTTTATTCACTTTTTTCGTTTCTTTTATCAGTTAATTACCAATTAATTATTATCAATTTTCAATCTCCTTTCATTCGATTGTTTTGACAACGAAATCATGTTCAACGTTCGATTTTGAGAGTAGTACCCCTGTTTTGTCAAACTAAGGGGTTACTTTTGAATCACGAACTCAATCCTAATTCTGTTCTTACTATGTAAAAACCCTTAACCAGCCAGAAAACCTGCACTGACAGCGCCGCACCAATTAACACGCGCCCCAGCACGAACTTTGCAATGAGATTGTTTACTTTGAGATCAGGATTAAGTTCGTGACAAGGGTAAACTGGTGCTTCTAGCTACAGCTAGAATCTATTACATAATATGTTAAACACACTAAAGCTACCCAATATAGGTAGTTTTATAACTAAATCTCAATAAAAACTTACCCTTATCAGGTTTTGCGCAATTTTTGACAGGATCTTTCACCTGTTGAATTCTTAGGGGAAGCGTGATAATCCAGGTGAACTTCCTCGGTTCAAAGGTGAAACTGAGAACACAAAAAATACTTCTGTAGATATGTACAGGTCACCTGTAAAAGTGCCTGGACAGTTTGATGTAAGAGGGCCTGGAATAATGTGTTTGGTCTTATTTCTAGTTTGAATACATTTAAAATCAATGATGTTATGTATTTAAATCAAGAACAAGAGGGAAGACCAAATATGTTCTATCTCTTACACCTGACGTGTACAGTGCATGATCGAGAATAGTTAAATAAATAAATTAATAATAAATAGAAATCGAAATAGGTAAGTTTTTATTAAAACAACGTTTTTAATCAATCTTTTATATTGGAATACAAAAACTAAACGTAAATGCAAAATTTTGCGTGTGTGCTGTTGATCGTTGTAGAGTTCCTATCTGACGCTAATCCTGGATGTCGATTCAGGTCATACTTACTAAACGTGTATGCAAAATTTCATCTTAATCAATTGAAGAGAACTGCGTTAAAATTGAGCTTGCAAGATTCGACCCGAACATACATACATTGCAAGTTAAATAAAAGCTTGTAAAAGCCGCAAGCAACGTCCTCGAATCATTCACATTGTCATTGAACTCAATACTTACTTGATAGCAATCAACTCGCTCTCCTCCAAGCCTGCCAACTTAACGCAAGTGCCCCCTCCGAATGCAAACACATAGTGTTCGTAGGTTGGTATGCCAAGTCTGTCGTTCCCCAGCAGAACATGGTCCCGCAAAGCTATGTACTGGCGTTTGAAGCATTCGAAGTCGGTCGTGTGGCAGGCAATTATGTAGCGATCTAGAAATTTAATATTAAAGAAATATCAGTTGAGAAAAATGTTAGTAAAACAAGTTCTTGGGAGTATTTAGGAAAAAATCGAACAATCAAAATTAAAAATAATAATTAAAAGTGTCGTGGTAGCGCATTGGTTACGGATCCGCTTTATAAGCATTTACAATATCATATTATGTACTTTCTTAGTTGACCTCTGATCCTTCTCTGTATGAGAAGCTTATCTTTGCCCTGCAGTGGGACAGTTACAGGCTGGTTTATATTATACTATCTTCTGCCAGTGTTTTCGCTCGTGTGATCTCTCTCTGGTCGTGTCGAATTGCCATCCATCAGATTATGAGAGTGAGAGAATGGAGAAGTACACTCTATTCCCTCACTCTCATAATCCGATGTCCTGTGTTTGCGTATACACTTGTGCACTATAATGTCTCTTTGTGTAAATGGCTAATCTCCGTTGAGATTGGCCGCTGTGACCGAATTTGGTCAGGAGGACATTACATTACATGTATGTTTGTGCATTGCAAAATGACTAAGTATGTATGATACATACGTCGATGTACAATCAAATTCTATTGAAAAATGTCAGGTATCTATAAACTTCTTTAAAATCATTCAGACTACCTCAAGTCCTCAACTATGCCACAAAATATACGCATCGCATAAATAATGTCCTTATTTTTCAAGTGGTTTAAAATACAGGAGAAATCCGCTGGGTATCACCGAGTACAAAACACCGAAGTTCCATTATTTTCCCAACAAAAAATCAATGGAAATTACAATCATAAAAAACCTTTTAGAAGATTTCAACAAAACATCTTCTATTGACAAAGGAAAGAAAGAAATATTTACATGAAAGGAAATATTCTCATAACTTTGTGATAGAGATGGAAGTATTAAAATGTCAACTGATGGCCCAAGACATTTTATTTTCCGTATTCTCATTTCCATGAAAGGACGGGGATTATACTATGGGTTGTCTTTGTGATATTCTGTCGTTAAAAGTTTTTGAATTTCGAATTTTGAATGTTTTTTGTTTTGTCGCAAAAACATGGCATGTTGATGTCACTTCATGTGATTACGTAACTCAGATCTCACTCTCAGACGATGGTTTCTTAACGATCCCTATTCTAAAAACAATTAATCTAATAACTATTGTTTTTGTTAGACTAATTGTTTTTTGATTGAGCCCAGACCGGGTAGCCGCTGTCTGAATAGAGCTCTGTTCACGCTCATACACACCAACAAGGCTGAATGTAGATAATTATAAACATCCCCAACAATAAACAAATCACCCTCTCAAATTCATTGGGCATAAACCTATCCAAGTATAATCCGATACGCCACATTACCCCAACGCGAGCTCGGGGCGAAAATGTAACATTTTTTTTTACCCAAATTGAAAAAACATGAAATTTGAAAACTGGCTGAAATGACAGATAATATCCTACTTAAAAAGAGGAAAAAAACAATAGGGCTCCATTTGTACACAGTTAACAAAAGGCGTCAAAACTCGGCGGTTCATAAATATTTATTGTACGGGAATTTTTGATATTAACCAGGGAAATGTAGACCCTAACTTCGTTTATCATTTCTGTCGGACTCCCTAAGGGGGTTAATAATATATGATGCCAAATCCTGTCTACCTGAGCGTACTTAAATACAGATTAAGTTAATTTTGTAACCCTTTTCTAATCGTGGTGGTACTTGAATATGTTAGTGGTAGGATTTTGGGCGTTTTTGGGCTCTTTTGAAGTAGAAATGTATTATGTTACTCTTGTATAATTTATATGGTAAGGGATACCCAAGAACAATGCTTACATTTTCAATTTTGCTTTATAAGTTAAATGTTTATACACCTAATACTATTAATACAGTTATCATCCTCCTTAAAGCAGTGAAAGGGTATACCGACCGAGATAGTCAAATTATTATTCTAAAATTTAAAGTTATTCTAAATATATTATCCTAAAATATAGATAGTTGGAACTTTGGAATGGTTGGTGGTTGGATTCGAGTGATTGTTTTTGTGGAATACCCACTTTTTGTTTGGTTTTATATAACGTAACTAACGTGTTTATTTTTACTTTGTACGCTCATTTTTAAGATGATAATGTAAACATAGTTTCTCAGTAAGCGAATTAATGTTAATTCTTATGAGAAAATAAAGTTCTTAAACCATAATTAGGGAATCCGTAATTTCAACACGTCAAAAAACATTATTCAAACATCTTTAACTACAGAGTAGTTACAAAGGAAAATACCTAGAGTTACGTAAGCGAAAGGATCAACAAATTATCAAGGAAACTTGTAAAACCTTGTCTCAAAGTCCCAACAAAGTTATGTCCGAGGATCGCTGTAACAATGTTAATGTCGACATGGCATTCTCTATTATGTATACCCATCTATATTCTATATTGAAGTAAGCATTTGTATTGTGATGGTTTTTTGAGAGTGTTCCTATGAGGCTGGCATATCCACCTTGTGGACAAAAGCCTCAATAAATAAATAGATTGAAAAAAAAAAATGTATATAAACATCCTGGGAGATTCTTTAAGAAATGCACAAACTTTGAACGGTGACTTGTTATCGTGAACAATAAATAAATCACGTTGTGCCTTGGGTTCGAAACTTCGAACCCGAGACCTCTGACTTGCCAGTCAATGGGTCACCACTAGGCTATCACGACTCTAATTTATAATACGCATATAAGTTATAAAAAGTCATGAGGTGGGTGCCTTGTGTTCGTACCTGATAACTCTGACTTGACAGTCAACGGTCATACAACTACGCAATACGCTATCTGAGATGGTCAAATGTAGAAGAGAATAGCTTAGTGGCAGAGCGACTGGGGGCTTAACCCAAGTAGGTAGTGAGTCCAAATCCCACTCGTAACGATTTTTTATTTCTTCTAAACTTCAAACTTTAATCTACATATATCAGGATAAAATCAGCTAATTAATCTGTAACTTCTGTAGCTCTGCCCAGCAGTTGAGCAATTTTACCACAGCATAAAAACAATTTTAAAAAAAACTATTCAAATAATTTGCCAGTCCTAATAAAAAAAAGGGCAGCGAAACGAATCCATCTTAACAAATTTCCAAAATGGCGGTCCATGAAGTAAGTGTAGTGTTCTCAACATGTCCTGAATAATTCAAGTCTAGCTGACCTTAGTTTGCGAAGGGTTTGTGTTAAGAATAGTACTAATGGAATTGCTAAGAAAACCTGGAGCTCTGGAAGGTTTTTTAGGGTCTTTTCCTTTGCCATCTGGAGGGTTACACAAGGGTAGGTACTTATTTATACCCTTTTCTTGTATCGTGGATAGAATTTCATAATGAACAATTATATATATAAATATCGGGCAAAACATATTAGTTATATACGCTCCTGCATCATATATCTAGAAAGACAAGTTCAAAACTTTAAAATAACATCTTATCCTAGACATGGTCAATCTGTGTGCCATGATTCATCCAAATTCGCTTATCAGTTTACGCGCTTCTGAATACCTGTCACGACTCAAAGAACTGCAAATTAAAAATCTTATACTAAATCTTATTCTTAAAATTATTCTATTATGTGGCACCTACACAAACATATTACATTTTATATCACCCCATTCAATTTTATATCACACGACATGAGAAAAAAATAATAATCGCGTAATGTTTTAAGTTTAAGTGTACGGCCTGCGTGCACGCTCTATTCGAGCGTCGGGCGGGGAGGGGCGTGCAGCGTTCATGTTAAACACGTGCTACCCGTAGTGGCCGTCCTGAGTGCCGGCCGAGCGGAGCGTGGGCAGCAGCGGACTTGTTTGCGTCGAGCGGGGCGTCGCGTGCAAGTTCAAACCAGTTTGTGTTTTGCAGCGGTGATACGAGCGTTCTTGAAGTTCTTGAACTCTCCAAATTGTTTTCTTTGCTTCACAATGTTACTAGGACCTTGTCTTGACTCATAATTAAATTTTAGCCACAAATTTTCTTCTAAATACATATCAATAATATCGTACGACGCAGACGCCATGATCGACACAAACGACCGCCACCACAAACGCTGAGCGTGCACTGGGGCCACTTAAAGAACGCGCTTTCGACCGCTCTTCCCCGGTCCGCCCGACGCTCGAATAGAGCGTGCACTCAGGTCGTACACTAAGAGTTTTAAGCCTTCTAAAAGTCTGGAGGGGGTTATTGCTATCCTTTTCCCGCTAAATGCGATGTGCAAAGTGACAGTTCTTTGGCTCTTTGACATTTGAATACTGTCGTCATCTACTCAAGATGCTTCTATCTAACAAAGAATGTTTAAAAAACTCTTTTAACTATAATTTTTTTTAGAATACCTTTTTGAATTATTTTTCGCTTAGTGAGAATTTATTTAAGATTTTGATAATAATTTAAAAAATACAAAGTCAACATTCTTACTGTAGGTTGTAAATGTCAACGTAAATGTCAATGTCAAAATTCGTTCGGAAACTACATGGCGCGTTGTTCGATGTTTGTGTAAGATCATAATCTAAATTGAAATTGGATTGGAATTGAGTTCGTGTTTCAAGGGTAGGTAACCCTGATCTTAACACGGATCAGAACACGGGATTGAGTTACCTAACCTGAATACAACAGGTTCGAATCCTGTTCACGATTGAGTCTTCACTTTACAAAAATATTGAAGTTTGATATCTGATTCGTGTTCGAATATAAAACAACTGTGATTCAATACAATATTAATTTATTTCTCGGTATGAGAATGCTTATATTTTTGGGCATTGTAAGAAATTGTTTTATAATTGGGCAAAAACCATTTTTTATATCAATCTGTATTTATTAAGAACCGGTCAAATCTTTGGTCAAATGCATGTCGGACTGAATATTTAGTTAGTTATTAGTTAGTTAAATATAGAATGTAAGTAGTCCAACAAATAAAAATAGGTCAATGGGAAATTAAAAATTTCTTTGAAACAATATTTTGTAAAAAAAAGCTGATTTTAGTGGCTTTTCATTCCTTTGTTTTCCAATATTTGTTAAAACAAAAAATATAGTATTTATCTATTCAACGAGCCCTATAAATAAAGATACACCACTTGATGGGGTAGGTCAAAAATTACGCACCTTCCAGGTATATTATTATTATCGAAAAATATCTAGTACCTACGGCAACAAATCTATACTTTTTGGACTGAGTAGTCTTACTTTACACCCTTTTTTTAATATAAAACTTTCATCAAAAATAGGGTATTCATCTCATTCTGTGACTTTCATAATTTGACAGTACTCACTATAAATTTCTGTAAGTGGAATTCTGGTATTAAAAAAGTTAATGCCACCAAATTAAGAGTGTCATAGAATTAGATGAGTTTGCTATAATCTTAGACTTTTTTACCGTTATCTACAATTAATAATCACACTGCAAAGTTTTAGTGATAGAGAAATTACTGAAGGGATGTCTATACACAGATTTTTTTTAGTTTATTGGACTATAAAATGAATAAATAGGTATATCGGACTACACCAGCTGGGCAAAGACCTTGTTTTACCAATCGAGGTAAGAGCGATGTGGTAATGCATGTGCATAATTGTGTCTCGATACAATTGATTTCGTGTGATTGTCTTTGCGGAAATCAATAAGATAATAAAATACTTAATCATCATCCTCCACATCCTGAATTTACCCACTGTTGAGTATTTAAATTTATTTATTATAAGTGCCGTTAATAAATAATTAAAAATTTTAAAGGTATTGGCTACAGCAAATTTAACTATTTGAATTTCACGTTTTAATTTACTCTTTAAAACGATTGCAATTAAAACAAAAAGTAAAATAAAATTAGTAGATAAATATTAATAATATAAATAAATAAAAAAGCTGCGAAGATTCCTTCATTCCGTTCGATTACAAGTTTACTTAAGTATTATTTATTGTACTATGTTTTTAGTTGTTGTGTTTTTATTTAATTTAAAAAATATATAAGTATGTCAAAAAGTGCAATTTTTTATTTTCTTTTCTCTACAAATGGCGAGTTCGTAATTATGACTCAAAATTAAAAAATATATATTAAAAGCACTTACCAATTTTCTCAGTTAACTGTCTGGTATTACAAAATCCGACAAACGATAGTGATATGATTAACAAACACCCATGCATAATGATTAGAATTAAATAACTTATATAATAACTAACTACATTAAATAAAATCGATGTTCCGTTACATTTACTCCCGGCACTGATGTGCGCTTGCGACTGATATTACACAAATAATTTTCGAATTCGGAACGCTACTGCTGAGACTGCGGAGTTGAGTACAATTTGACATCACAATCGCATCGGTCTCAACGTAAATTAGTCTTTAGAGCTAAATATTACGAATTTTAGTACAGGAAATATTTATGGTATTTAATATTATAGAAGACCACATAATGACAGATAAGCATGCATAAAAGTGAAATCACACAGATAACAAACTAGATCTAGCCTACACAGTTTTAGATTGAAAAATTTGAATAATTAAAATAATGTAGGTATTTATATTATATTTATATTAAACAAAAACAAAATTGCATTTACTTACTTATATTATTTGGAATTATGAATTAAGTGCATAACTTTTCTTAAATGAGATCATATCTGGATACCAAATAGCTTGACTGTTGACGTACCAAACATATAATACTAAAACTATTTAAAAATCTTGACAGGAAATCTTGTGCTCCTAGATATCCCTGCCGCTTTTCTCGGAGCCAACTCGAGATTTTTAAAGAACTTGTTTTGGCCCTTACTCGAATTATTACAGCGGTTGCCGGTCTTTTTTCTATACCGTATGGTTAATGAACAAAACTTGGTGTCAGAGTTTAAGCAGCCTGTCTGCCTCTGACATAGCTTTACACACCGTTGAAAAATCTCTCTTATGTGCCGATTTCTTTGCAAAAGTCAGAGGTGCCTTGGTTTTGAATCTACGATCTTTGACTGGGCACCAACGGTCATACCAGTATGCTATCATTTCTTCCTTAATTAAGCTGGTTTATTAAGGTAACATTCCCAAATAACCAATAATTATGGAGGATCTAGAAATTACATAATCGGCAAGGAACGATAACCGGTCAACAGCTACATAATAAACAATTCTATGTAAATGATTACCGAGTAAGGTCTTGTACGAAATGGCCACGGAAAATCCTTAAACAAGAGCTATTAACTGACTAAGCAGCCAAGATGGGTTCGCAGATAATGTCAGAGTAAATTTTCACTATAATGTATGTAAATAGCGATCCCTAACGTAATTGTGTAACATCGGAGACGCCCGCATTGCCAGCTGTCTTGTGAGTTGCGGTTATGTTACGTAGAATTAACAAAAGGATCGAAAATAAATTAGATTATGATAATCTAGATAAACGTTTGTTAATGTAAGATAATTCTTTGCTGAATTATCGCCGATGTTAAGTATAACTTAGTCGCAAATTTTGTAGAAAAAAACGATTATATTGATTTTTAATAGGTCATGTTACGTTACGTTAAAAAAATTAAAGGAAATTGAGAAAGAAATAAAGTACGATCGCGGTATGCACCCGCTACTCTTTCCATACCGTGGCATTGCTATAATCAACTGAGATTTCGTATTGCTGCCTACACTTATCAAACAAATTCTATATCGTCTTAAGAAGACGCCTGGTAATGTCTATTGGCAATATTGGCTAAAGCATTGCCACGGTTGGGCAAAGTCAAAGTACGATCTATAGATCTCAGCCTAAGTCATCGGTCATGATATTATCGATATGACCATGACCAAGGTACCTGAACTGAATGAGCGTTATGACCGTTGGGTAACACAAGAGAACACAACGTAACGTCGCGACGCCGACGCGTCGCGTTGTAACACAAGGGAATCAATGCTGGGAGTACTGAAAGTAACAAAACGTGACATAACGTCGTATCGTAACACAGGAATTAATGCTGGGAGTACCTAATAGTGATGTTATAATTTGGCAAAAAATCTTGGCTAAAAATCAACCTAACTCCACACAATTAGTGGTCCCGAGATATCTCGTGAAAAAGACAATGGTTTCAGTTTATATTGAAGAGTGAGATGATGGACCTTCACGTGAATACAACAACAATTAAATCATTCTTTTCGTAAGATTCGTGAGTACGTCAATAGTAACACGATGACTTCATATCGAAAACAAATGGGTTATGTAAGATGGAAAAAAAAAACTTTTATACCCATCGGTTAGTGAAGAAAATTCATTTAGTTATTTGGTTTTAACTTGGTAAGATATTCATTTATTTATATACAATAATATTACAAACATAGAATTAATTATACTTATACACCTATACAAACTAATTTAATACTGAATATACTTACCTAAATATTAAAGTAAAAAAATAAAATAAAATAAACTTATAAGGCATCAAAAAACTCCTGCGCATCGCTGTCCCCGAAGCCTGCCCAGAACACTGGCAGTATTGCCCCGTTGGATGGTAATGCTACTCAATGTAACTTGGTAAGTACCTAACTTTTAACATCCTCCTAGATATAATGAACGAATTAATGATATGAATGGCCTGGTGTCACGTCTTTTATAGGCCAATCTGATTGTTTGTTACATGGAAGACGTATAAGGGAGATACACTTTATAACACGTCAAACTTATAACACCCTCCTTTTAGCGTCGCGTCAGGGGTTAAAAGTTGACTACTTTAAAAAAAATAGAGAAAATTGAAAAAGTGATAGGGTATAGTGTGATCACTATACCATCTGAGATGGTTTAATATAGAAAATAATTTCGATATCACGGGCGGGGTAACGAATAGCTTAGTGGCAGAGCGACTGGGGGCTTTACCCAGTCGGTAGGTTGTAGAAAAAATTTTAGAACTTAGTTTTCGCGTAGTATACAGAAGTCTTTATATATGAAACGAACTCGGGTTTGTTCGAACACTTGTAACTCGAGAACGGCCGAACCGATTTTTATGATTTGTCGAATTATTGTAATTTGTCTCCATCCCGAATAGCAGAAAAAATATTAACAACTATGGAACCCCTAGGGTAAGGTAAGGGTGGTAGGGGTAGGGTAAGGTGTAGGAAAGAGCAGGGGTAGGGTAGGGTAGGGATAGAGTAGGGTAGTGGAGGGTAGAATAGAACATGCGTAGTGGTAAGATAATAACGCGTACAAAGTCGCGGCGGACAGTTAATATTTTATAAACATGTTTATATTATTAATCACGGTAGATTTAATTAGGTCGTCTGAAGTATGGCCCATCAAATAATAATAATATCATTATTTTTGGATCAATGACCCTTCCATTATAGTTCCTGTATGAATAATTACATTGCGACTTACTCTGTATTTAATTAGTTTGATGGTCGATTGAACAAGCACGCATCGCGGATTAATCTAACGAGTTTAATATCCTGCATAGCTGGCTAATACTATCTAATAACAAGTTGTAAGTGGCTACTGGCTAGCTGGATACTTATTAACTTATCCCTGTATATTTGCAAAATGCAAAAATGGTTATAAAATATTGGTACCTCGGAGGTTATTCAAGTGTTCAGATGTTTAACAAATTCTAAAGCTGGGTATCGACATTGCGAGGCTGCTCGCGAGGCATTAAATGCTCACATTTATTTATTTCTAAAATGTGTTACGCTCGAGGCACCCTCTTGATACCCACAAATTTGGTCACAGCCGACATAAGCCAAGCTTAGGTCCAATTTCAACATTCACTTTAAAAACCGAGTTTAATAAAACTAAGTTCAGCCCTACGCAGTTAAAAGCTTATATCGAGTTTAATTTGATTGATCACTTTTAGTATCTGTGGTGAAATCGGCTCTTAGCCTGCGAGGCACCAGTTTACGTTTAACTTCACATGCATCCTTCGTTTTCTATGTTGCGAGCGCGCGAGGCAATACACATGGCGTATCTCTTGCATAAGAGTGGCTTACACTAAGCACCCTTACAATATCGCAATTTAAGGACTGCACGTTTGCCCGCCGCAACTAGCTTTACCTCGTGAGGCAACTTGGCGAGGCAGCTTAGGGAGTTTAAAAAATACTGCACTTGATATTTTTAACTAAATTCCACAATTCAAGGTTCCACAACTAATACGAGCAATATGTCATACCAATGCGGCGCGCCATAGCTATATTTCAGTCCAAGTTGGTTGTTCAAGTTAGAGGCGGGAATAACTCATGTCTTGACAGAGAACTTGGTAGGCATAAGGCGGTTCTCACATGACGCCACTCACCTCTGCAAATTACGGAGGCGGCGATTAACCTATGACGATAGATTTCGTGGCGGTAGATAGGCTTCGACCAGTCGTTTCTTAAACTTGAGAAACACTTTACAAAGTACGGGTGCGTGTGCGTGCGTGTTTACTAACTTACAAATCTTTATTTGACCTAACTTTGTGCCCGTGTGCACCTAGTATAAATACTTAAATATGACGTAACCATCGAACATGGACAAAAGTTGAGAGACGGTGATTAAAGGCACCGTCTAAGAAAACACATTAATGGAATATGATAATAGAAAACTCTAGTAAAACCTAATAAACTTGTTAAACAGTTTTTGTCCCAAAAGCCTAGTATGTATTATAATTCTCAGTCAAAAAAATATCTTTGAAAACCAATTTGCTTAGTGTCAAAAGAAAATTGAAACTGTAATGGAGAAAAAGGTTTTCATGAATATGAACGTAACCTATCTTCAATAATGTATAAGCGTTAGTGTTATGATATGTATTCTTCTTATGCAGAGAGACTAGGAGCTTAACTTAACCCAGTAGGTCACTGGTTTAAATCCCGCTTGAATTTTTTTTTTCTTGAAAAACCTCCAAACACTAAGAAATGAGACATAACAGGAAATCAATTGTTACTCGACGCCGGCGTCCATGCAGGGGTCAAAGGTTTATAACTGTGTAAATATAAAACATTGTGAAATGAATACTTTAGCCACTAATGAGTTAACACCTTAACCCTGGATAACCGAGTTGTTTAGTGTGAAACAGTAGAACAGATTAGCGCAACTTGTTGTTGTTCCGTTCCGCAGTTTAGGGTTAAACATAATGCTATGTAGGTGGATGTGTTGAAGGGTTAAGTGAGGAGATGAGATATTACGCAAGGCTGTTTAAGACTTTGTCGGCTGAAATTACAACTTCATTTAGTAAGCCACCGAGTCCAATCCGCTTCAGTTGAAATTACGAATTTCTTTTTAACGCCATTATATCAACGTGTGGTAATATCTATCTACCGGATTACTTTACGCACTGCCGATCCCATGCTCTAACTTTTCAGTTCAGAAGGCTTAGATACTTCGTTTAATAAGAAAAAAAATGTAAAACATAATTACATCGAGTAGAAATATATTTTTTATATAAATATTTTTTGTAACGATCCTCACGCATGGATTTTTTCCTGTAACTCATTTTTAATGAGAAATATTGTATCTTGTGTCATTGCACAGTAACACAAATATTTGTAACGTGCGAGAATCGAAGCGCAATCATCATCAATCATATTGTCAACAATTGTCGACTGTACAATTATTTGAAAAAACAACTGATACGGATGGGATTCGAACCCACGATCTTCGACGTACCGTGTCGACGCTCTGACCGTTAAGCCTCTCTCAATCTCTTTCTACACCTTTTTTAACATTTTCTTTATATTTATATTTATTAAGCTAACATGTAAAGAAATTTACAAAAAAAATTGTCGACAATTTCAATTGTATAAATAGAAGTCGTAATATTTGCAGTCGTAGCTGTACTTATCTTAATAGTAGATTAGGTAGGTTGAGCATTTAAAAAAACATGCCTTTACGAATTCGATTCGTGGCTATACATATAACATTAACATTATATAAGGGAAACCACGACAGAATACCATCACACCGAAAATGAGATCTCGTCTGAAATAAAAAATCTATCACTCGCCGATTGTGTATGCATGGAAAAATTCTAATATTCTTGTGGAATGAGATGGCCGCGGAAAAAATATATTAAAACGTACACTTGGCGAGGTTTCAATGGAGTTCTGTTCGTTCTACCGTTGTTCGATATTGGACTAAACTTGAGAAAGGAATTTATTACGAACCTAGACTTCTTCAGAGATCTTGGGCGATAATGGCGCATGCATGATGGTTGGTTAAGTAATTATAGCCTGGTGGTATGACCGTTGGACTGCCAAGGCAGGTCAGAGACACCTCTGACTTTACGGATTCATGTGCGTTACTTAATTATCACTTGCTAAAACGGTGAAGGAAAACATCGTGAGAAAACCAGCTCACCTGAGAGATTTTTCAACATTGTGTAAAGCCATGTCATGATGTCAGAGCCCTACGGGCGGTTTAAGCAAAAATTTCAGCTTGATCGAAACATTTTTAGAACACTAAAAAAAGTCTAGAGCGTCCGTGGTGATAAATTAAGAACGGGAGCGCCCCTATTGTCTTACATTTGCAAAGGAAATGAAATTGAGTCCCTTACTTACTGTGATGTATTTTATGTAGGTACTTCAACATTTGTTAATATGTGACCTTACGTCTAAATAAATCAGTCTCGTATATTGCTTGTTTGATTAGTCCTAGATTCTACATTGGCGACGAGGATAAACATTTTTCACGATGCCCTTCGGAAAACTCCAAGAATTCGAACTTGAGAAGGGCCGGAACTGGTCGGCATATGTTCGTTTGGTGAAACAGTTCATTTTGCTAAACGATATAAAAACTAAACTGCGAGTAGCCACGTTAGTGACGCATGTCGGCACAAGGACGTACCAGTTAATGTGTGACCTTTGCGCCCCGGCGGATCCCGAGGATAAGACTTTCGAACAACTTGTGGAGCTCGTGTCAGGCCACCTGGAACCCAAGCGATCCGAAATCGCAGAAAGACACACGTTTCGCCTGCGACGACAGGCCGAGCGCGAGTCCGTCGGTGCGTTCCTGCAGTGTTTGAAGCATCTTGCCACGCATTGCAACTTCGGGCCGAAGCTAGAAGAAAATATCCGTGACCAGTTGGTTTCTGGATTGCGTAGTGAGGACACGCGTTCGCGGCTGTTCGCAGAGGCGTCGTTGGACTATAAGAAAGCAGTGGAGTTGGCGCTCGCGTTGGAGGCGGCAGAGCGGCATGCAGCGGAGGTCGCAGCCGGCGCCGTGCTGTCGGCGACCGCCAGCACTTCGGGACTCGGGCAGGGCATCGCTGCCGCCGCGGCTGTGTATCGGGTGGCGCAACAGGCGCCAACGTCGACACGGCGCCGCGCAGCGCGTGCTTGCTGGCGCTGCGGAAAAGCAGCTCACACGGCTAACAAGTGTAGATATAAGTCTTATGAGTGTGAAAAGTGTGGTGTCGAAGGGCATCTTTCGACAGTATGTGCTAAAAGTGAGAAAAAGGATACTCGTAGAACAAGGTACTCAAATTTTATTAATAATGACAGTTCCGATTCTGAATCGAGTGATTATTTATTTCAAGTTGTAGCATTGAAGAGTAGTTATAAAGATGGACCCTATCGTTACATGTTAATAATAGAAAATGTGTCGGTTACGTTCGAGATAGATACCGGGAGTAGAATATCGGCCGTAAGCAAAAGTTTTTATGATAAACACTTTTCACATTTAACTTTAAATCCCGATAACAACAAATTTTATTCATATACGGGGGAAGCTATTGTCCCACTAGGCTATGTGTTAGTAAAGGTGCAGAGCGGTAACGCTGCATACATGTTGCCGTTGTTTATCATTGTTAACGGTGGCCCACCACTACTGGGACGAAGCTGGTTAAAGCAATTGAAGTTAAATTTGCTTAGTTACATCATTTATCGTCGGAGATTAATCCGGTTGTAACGCAGCTTAAGTCAGATTTTCCTGAAGTTTTTAAATCAGGGTTAGGTAGTTGTAAAACTAAATTAAAGTTATATTTAAAGGATCATACGCCGATATTCTGCAAAGCCCGGCCTCTGCCGCTCGCACTACTTACTCTGTTTACCTGAAATGTTTCGAAAACTAATCGAAGAGACGGGTTAAATTGTGTATTGTTTATTAACGACATCTGTCTCA
Source organism: Protodeltote pygarga (assembly GCA_936450705.2). NCBI lineage: Eukaryota > Metazoa > Arthropoda > Insecta > Lepidoptera > Noctuidae > Protodeltote > Protodeltote pygarga. The sequence goes on along the minus strand of OW388257.2, from coordinate 1,069,853 downwards.
CGGGACTGAAGTCGCATTTATCGAACTTGAGAGCGGTGTTATCGCGTTTACAGGAAGCGGGCCTAAGAGTCAAGTTCGAGAAATGCGAATTCTTTAAATATGAAGTCTTTTATTTAGTTTGCATACCGATAAAAGTAAAATTGAGGAGATTGCGAAGACTCCTACGCCACAGAATGTCTCTCAACTTAGAGCCGTCTTAGGCATGATTAATTATTACGCCCGGTTCATTCCTAATATGAGTACATTGTTGCAGCCTATGTATGCGTTGTTAAAAAAAAGGACTAGGAGGCAGTGGTCGCGGGAATGCGATTCAGCGTATGCGGCAGTTAAGGAGGTGTTGTCGCGCGAGCCGGTGTTGGCTCACTACGACCCTGCGCTGCCGCTGGTGTTGTCGGTCGACAGCTGCTCATTTGGACTCGGCGCGGTGCTAGTGCGCGCCTATCCTGACGGTACCGAGCGCGTCGTGTGCTGCGCGTCGCGCATACTCTCACCAGCCGAACGCAAGTACTCTTGCCATCATGTATGGGGTGCCTCGCCACCATCAGTACGTCTATGGACGGAGGTTTACTTTGAAAACCGTTTATATGGCACTCATGTCACATTTTTGACCCAAAGAAGGGTATCCCGCAAACGGCTGCAAGCCGTTTGCACAGGTATGCGGTGAGGTTAGCCGCCTATGACTTCGATATTAAGTTTGTGTTGCTCGTAGCTTGTCACACACTCGTGCAATATGTGGGCCCCAGTTAAATTTGCTGTCGATCAGTAGTCCCAAGTACATATGCGTATGAACTTGTTCAATATTTGGGCATTTAGAATCACACTTAGTTAGCTAGAGCAGTGCACGACAATGCCACTAATGACGTCAGTGATCAGCCTCCGGATTCAATACTGGAAATAAGTGGTACTTCGGTAGATCTTACAAATTCTCCGCCACCACTGCCTTCTACATCTCATCAACCAGATACCGGTAATCCGGTACATACAACTTGCGCCCTCGTATAATTAAACCTATATAAGATGTAATTTTATCGGTATGCAGTCGATGCGGTTGTCACAAATATAAGACCATAAAATAATGTTTATTTTTCTTTTACTTATATCACTAACATAATTGTATTAATAATGTATTATTGTATTTATTTATATATTATTATTATTGTATTAGAAATTAATAGTAGAAATTAATAAATAATGTTAGATTAAAGGGGTTTTCGTAAGTTGATATATTGTTATCTATATTTATTTTTCTCTAACTACTACTTACTGGTAAAAATAAACAAATATAATTATGTATCTATACTATTTTGTTAAATGTATAAAATATGTTTAAAGTTTTATTATGATATGGTAGGGTTGATAATTATGTTTTAGAAGAGGGGTAAAATGGGAAGAAACATTTATGCTTTGTATTTAGTTAAGTAGCTATAGATTTAAAGAAGGGAAAATTGTGAAGGGTAAATGTGTAACCTTACGTCTAAATAAATCAGTCTCGTATATTGCGTGTGTTTGATTTGACCAATATTTTTTAGTTTAAAAATTTTTGTGTGGGGAGTAAAAAATTCCTTCCGCATACGGTCGCCAATCAGGTACAACGGAAAACTACCCAATTTTAAAAATTAACCCCCCACAAATAGCATGTCAATACCAGAGGCTTTTGGAATAGGGTGATTCGTACCCTAACCCTGCTTGATCCAACGAGGGTCGTTTACACATCACGGGTCGACAGGACCGTGTGACAGTAATATATGTTGCCGTAATTTACCTACGGTAGTGACGAGAATATTTCATGTTGACAACGTGCGATGTGAACCGACCGAGTGCTGGTTGGGATTGGATGAGGATTTTGGGAGTTTGGTTTTTAGGAAGACAATTTTGTGCCTAATACTGACATAAAATTCAATGTTACATTTGTAGCTTGTTCTCAATTTGAAATATATAAAATAACGCTTGTTGTTGAACCCCAAAAAGCTAGGCGGAGATCGAAATTTTATTATAATAAATTAGGTTGATGAGGTTAGGTTAGTTTGTGGATAGAGAAAAAAAAATGAGGCAATTATATCATAAGCAATAACAGCGCATTTAAGCGGGGAAAAAACAGAGATGCTTATATAGATTAAAAACAAAACTAGAGTTGCATACATATACTTTTACTCCATTATTTTTCTAGGGAGCCCCGTTGCCATGTCATACCGCGCAAAAGTCAAAATAAAGCACTGAGACTGTCGCAGTTTTACACAATATTTTTTATAATAGAAAAGGTATCTGACCACAGAAAAATCTCTTATGGGTGTCACTGAGGGCGGGTGATGGGGGGCCAATTCTGCCTCGCACCGACTAAAAACCATAATGTATACTTACCTCGATAGACCTCTGAGCTGACGGAATTTACTTGCGTTCTGACTACACTCTTGTCTGGACCACGTTTAGTAAGAACTTACAATGGTATCTTCCGATCTAGTTTTCCCACATTCGTGTTTGCAACCAGATAGTAGATCTAATAACCTCAGCTACAGGGATTATCCGTCAGGTTATGAATGTGATCACTTAGGTATTAATTCCTTTATTTCTTCATAAGCGTTGAATTAACATACTCGACGCGCGCCGCGCCCGAGCCGCTATATAAGCTGATAAAAGTAAAACTATTGCAGAAGTTCTATTCTGTAAAGTTTATCGAAACATATTATTCTAGAAACTACTTTATTTTACAGTAATTTTAAAGTAACAGTTAAAGTTATTTTAGAATAGTAACTTTTGTGAGTCATTCTTGTAGGTATACTATTTCGCCCCAAAATCGACACGTGTCCAAATCCAAAATTAAAAAAGAAATAAAACTTTAACCTAAAACTAAGCCTAACTCAAACGATATGAAGGTAAGAATAAACCAAAAACCGGTTAATGGTATTTTAAAACCGGAATTTACCTTTATAAAATCGGTTACTTTAGAAAAGGGGTTTCTTCAAAACATTCTGGTGAGATGCATTTTTGTTTAGGCCAAGATGCTGTATGATATGTTGGAACTTCTGTATCTTACTTAACTTTAACCCCTACCAACTAACTTCGAACAGGGAAGCCAATAACCGTCTGCGAGCCGTTACCGCGGGGAATATCCCGGGATCTGCTCATAAACAGATAATCACTTGACAGCCGCCATATTGCTTTACTACGACTTTGTTACGCACACTAGAGGATATAAGTGCGTATGTTTTGTCAATGGCATTTTTATACAAATAACATTAAAATTTTCTTTCTACCACAAGGACGCCGGATGTTGTGACAAATAATTTCTTTTAGTGTCACTTTTCTCGTGTTAACACTACGTTCACATAAGTCTTATTGTTTGCTGCTCACTATAAGCTAACAATTAGCACCCAACAATGATTTAAATAGAACATGCACACTATGCAGTGTGCGGCTAAACGCTAGCCGACTTATTCAGTCAGCGGCTGTTTGAGATGAGTACATCAGTTTCATAGCTACAGTCAGCCGCTCACTTTATTTCGCACTGTGCTGATTAGCCGCTGAAAGTTGGCTGGCAAACGATGCTATAAAAGCTCTTTGGATTTTTACAACAAATGAACCGATTTCGATTTTTTTATTTGAAAAGCGATTTGATTGCCAGCGTGTAACTACAAAAAAAGGTTTTTTAATTTATACTCGTAATATGTATAACATAGCACCACGCTTATGTTTCTCTGCAGGGTTGGGCAGGGATGTTGAAATCCAATATTTTGCCATTCGTTTTAAGTACGTACTACAATGTAACAAAGGTGAGCTTGTTATCGTATACTCACCGGACTTAATTGCGGACTCCGTCTCACTTACTCAGTTCGTCCGCACATTTTTCCTTATCCGGGAAACGAGCACGGAGTCTCGCGTTCAGTCGCGCTTGCTCCTTCTACACCAACGAGCCAAACAATTATGTTTCGTTTAATTCTCAGTGAATATTCATCTTGGAAAAAAAAAACAAAAAAAAAAGATTTCTTAGCCAAGTTCTTTTAATTAATTTTCCTTTAGGGGTCGTGTTGCTGCGCAGGGTTATCCGTCTACGCTGTAAGGGTTGTAATGAACCCCCTAATTAACAGTTCTCGTCCACCCTTGCCCCTTAGTAGGTACATTTATCAGAGGTTTTCTCGGAAATCTTTGTGCCTTATTATCATCGTTCGTATTTAATTAAATTATTTTACTAGTTTGAAAAGCTTTTATTAACCGGCCGGTTATGTTATAACTGTTATAAGTCTCATGCAATAGAGAGCGGGCGTATTGCCATTAACCGAGCATAATTTCAGACTCCGTGCTGCTACTGAGAATTTTCTAATGGAAAAACCCAATAACACTTTGCCCGACCCGGGGATCGAACCCAGGATCTCGAGCTCACCAGTCGTGCTTGCTATGATTAGACCAACGAGGCAGTCTTAAATAAAGAACGTAGGTAATAAATAAAATAAAATTCAGAGCTACATACCTACTTAATAATTGCTAATATGCTACATACTTATAATGTAACTACATTCATATAAAAATATTAAAGAAATTATTATCTTTGACAGTACGAAACAAATAAACGTAAAAACATCCTAAGTTACGTTACCCAAGTCTAATATCAAAAACAATATCTGTACTAGTAATCCGCAGGTCCTAAAACTTTGCTCATCACGCCTCTTAACGTCAATTAGGAGCAGAAGTCAGAACATTAACAATGAACAAAGAAAAGTATCGTGTGACATGATACGACAATCCTCCAAGTTTGGCTCGCAATACCAAAGAAAATATGTGTTCGCCTATTGGGTAAACTTGGCTCTTACTCTTAATATTTCGTTTTAGCGCACTAAATGCCTTTCATCACATTTAGTTTATTTTTGTTAACAGTTTTGTTTGAGACAATATTGGCCTTGCAATTAGGTTAGGTTAGGTTATTTTTACCTTCTGCGTTCGGTGTCGGTGGTATCGAACGGTATTAATTGTTGCAGTCTCATAAATTTTAAGTCTATAGCTGCATTCAGGATTCCTACATGAGAAAATTTTAGTGAGGCTCTCCGTTTTTTTTAATATGAAACAAAAAATACTTGTGTCGGCAACATTCATCATCATCATCAGCCGGAAGACGTCCACTGCTGAACAAATGCCTCCCCCATAGAACGCCACAATGAGCGACAACTTGCCGTTTGCATCCACCGGTTACCCGCGACCTTAATAATGTCGTCGGTCCACCTGGTGGGAGGCCTACCAACGCTGCGTCTTCCGGTTCGTGGTCGCCACTTGAGAACCTTCCTTCCCATCCTTCCCCATCGGCCATCGGCTCTTCGAGCGATGTGGCCTGCCCAGTCGGCAACATTATTGAGGAATAATAAAATTCGCCACTGCTATGCCTACAAAAATTTTCCCTGACTATTGTAGCGCAATGCGAGACCAGTCTATAAATAAAAATATAATTAATTAAGTATTCAATTATTAAAAAATGCTAACGAACCTTACAAATCCCATTAACCGAGTGCATAACAAACAATTCACTTGCGCTATTCAATACGAACTTGGCCATGCACACAAACACGACGTGGACAGATGGAAAAAGTTGGGGAGCTCGGAACAGCATCCTTGCACTGTGATCATATTTCCTTGAGTACTTCCAAGGAGATTGGTTTTACAATTTCTTTTGTTACTGGCAAGTTCTGTGTGCTGGTTATCTAGTTAAAACATTGGTTATGTCTGTCTGTAATGGAATAGGAAATGTAGTAAAAGCGAACTAAAAATGTAAAATCTTGTATCCATAACAAAAAAAAAAACAAAATAATTTTATTTGCATGAAATGTGGTACAGTTTTTTGAAGGTGTCACAATCAATTTGAGTGTACACATTTCACCATTTCAACTCTTGCTAACTAATAAACTTTTGAGTAAATTAGGGTTCGCAGCACCGTTACAAATTATAAATTTCCCCAATTATTTAATTTAAAAATTATTAATAAAAAATATGAATATAAAAATTAAATGTCAACAATGGAAATTCTCAATTAAAGACTAAGACATAAGCCTTTCAAGTTGCAAGTAAGGTCACAGTATATTAAACATACAGTACGGAAACTAAGTACATGTACAAACGCTCGGAAACGGCACACTCACACAAACATGCGCAACGACGCGTCGTTCGCACAACGTTCGCTAGAGTCTCGTCATTACGCAATATTACGCATGTTTGTTTGCTATATAAATCATCTCTTGTAGATGTATACAGGCTTTTGACTGACTGACTGTGTGAATGTGCCGTTTCGAGCGATTTTACATGGTTTCTGTACTGTATGTTTATAATACTATGTTAAGGTTGTAAGAGGGAGTGTAGCGTATTGCTGGCATTTAAGTATTTTCAAATCTAATCACTTTCTTCAGATTTTCCGGAAGATTAGTTCCAAACAGTATTTCCGTTAAGCTGCCAGCACATTAGTGCAGTGTGTCAGTTTGACACGGGTCGACTGACTGCTGCGTCACGGTGTAATAAATAGTTCCCGCAAATCACGCACCGATTGCGGCAGTTATGTTCGTATTTAACAGGATAAGGAACCAAGACATGGAATGACCATTGAACTCTCTATTCCAGGGCTTTTACTTATTTTTACTGCGCCCTTGGGAGTTTGCCATGTCTTTGCGACCCTCCCCCTATTCTCCAAAATGTAGCCAAGTAACAAGATAGTATCATAATTTCATAACATTTTAAAAACCGATAAAAATAAATTATCAATTCTTGTAGAAAGAGAAATTTGATTACGACTTAGATTTGAACTTGCAACTTACGGGTTAAAGCCACTACCTACCTACTCTGCCAACGTCTTTCTTTTTCGAGTTTCAATTCTCTTCTATTTGTACATCTGCCTAGCCTTTTCTCAACTATGTTGGGGTCGGCTTCCAGTCTTACCGGATGCAGCTGAATAACAGTGTTTTACATGAAACGACTGCCTATCAGACCTCCACAACCCAGTGGACTGGGTTACACGATACCCCTTGGTAAGACTGGTTGTCAGACTTTCGGGCTTCTGACTACCCATAACGACTGTCAAAGATCTACAATAGACAGCCGGGGTCAACAGCTTAACGTGCTATCCGAGGCACGGATAGCACGTTATCTCATGTCATTGTCTCTTCTATTTAACGCAAGTAAGTGCCCGTTTACTGCCCTATATACACGTATGTTTCCACTTTCCACTCCCGTACCGGGGATGACCGCGTTTATGTTTACTTTAATGAACAACTCGCCGCACGAGACCTCGCCAGGCTTAATTAAAAACTCTTATTGCTTTGTAGCTGTTGTCATCAAGTTATCCAGCACAATAACCAGCTGTATGTTGTAAAATAGTTCACTTTTATACCAAATTATTGCGAATGAAATTGCGGTCAGTCAAGCTTGTACAAAATAAAACTTTTTATTTTTGCAACTTCGTCGTTGAGGCTCGTAATTATTATTACTGACCTGCTTTGCCTTATTTAAGGCCTTCTAGAACCCTAAACCCATTTAATTAACAATTTCTAAAAATTTAATCAGTGTTATCAACGTTTCAGGAAGGTCAAAACTTTTTAATTGTTATCTTATCTGTAATTGCCTTACGAAGATCGTGGTGTCGAATCCCATCCGTATCAGTTGTTTTTTCAAATTATATACCTATAATATTTTTAAAACGGAACCGAAAAAAAAGAGAGATTTCGAAAACTAAATAGAAAAATCCTTTTCACATTTTTACCTTTTCTTTATAAAAACGGATTAGTTATAGATACCTGACTTTATTCACAGCTTTGGAAGCAATTAAAAGTTTCACTTAAGATAACCGACCCGACTCTGAAACGTGTCGGGCTGGCTGAATAAGTGCCGGACACGACTTCAAACGACTTCAGACGACTTGCATAATGTGGCCCCGACTTTTGAAAGATGTAGGATTATTATTTATGAGGTGACTCTATTCCTGTAAAGGGATTCAGGAAAGTTAACTAAGTTTCCGAACTTAGCAAAGTTAAGTAATTAAATTGTAGTGTGAGGATATTTTGAAGAGGATCTCTACTAGATTTTTATGTAGTAAAGATCCTTTATCCATATAAAACTTTTGAAACATAGAAAAGTTTTTTACAAAAAAATAAACCCGACTTCAAAACGGAAAATGCTTAAAATAAAACAATATCATTAAAAAAAATGGTAGTCCGTGCCAACTCAAGTAGGTTACAGATATCATTACAACATCTAATCCTAAGCCTTAGCATTACAGCGGCCAATCTCAATGGAGACTAACAAATAAGGTACACAGGAAGTGTGCGCAAATTTAGCTGCCAATCGCGATTAAAATTAAAATTAGCATGTATAATGTCCTGGATTAAAATGAATCATAAATCCACGCGCACGAAGTCGCGAGCAGAAACAAGTGCCAAATAAATCCAAAAATCCAAATACTTAATCTAAAATGCCAGTAAAACTAACGTCCTACAAAAGTGGACGTCGAACATATTTTATTCATGAGAATTCGCTAAGCTCCGATCTTACGCGACCCTAGTGAGTAGCCCCAGGGATCCCCATCAAATTGATTGCTCCACAAATGTAAGATTAACTATTTACTGAAGATTTGAAATCCATCCGGAAATTTCGTATATAGACGAGAAAGACGAAGAAAACTTCCAGGATTTATTTACGTCTACGGACGTATAGCAAAAATGTTCGGATTTTTAGTTTTTTTAAATTTTTAAACTTCTACATCGTGTATAAACGTCTTTACCTAAGTTTTAGTGAGATATTATTTTTTATAATTATTTAATAAGAAAATTTGAAAAAAACAACTGATACGGATGGGATTCGAACCCACGATTTTCGACGTACCGTGTCGTACGAAGATCGTGGGTTCGAATCCCATCCGTATCAGTTGTTTTTTTTTTTTAAATTTTCTTATTTTATAATTATATTTAATAAGCTATCATGTGCTATAACATGTAAAAAAAATCACAAAAAAAATATTTTTTTTACACAATTTACACGAAATTACTAAGTTTTTCACACTCTGACCAATACAAATATCTGTGGATCACACAAATATTTGTCCCATGTAAGATCGAACCTGAACTTGGCGCAGCAGGCTTAGCTACTGCGCCAAAAATGTCAAATATTCGCTCTGAATTCATTTTTCTCTGCGTACGTACTTAGCAGAACCTCATATAACGTTACCTAGACAAATTTAATAACCGCTTTTACAAAAATTCTTAAACATTACAAGCTTATTACACCATGGTGTTTAAACTTGCACACCATAATGCGCATTGCGGCGGTAAAATCGATCCTAAACAATAAGTGATACTTATAGTATTAGTGCACGCTACAGCACGCTAACACTTCGCTTTAATCAAAATGGGACACTGCAGTTTTTTCGCGAATTCTTTATGTTTCGAGGTAAACGCGAAGTTTTTATGCAGTTTACGAAGTTGAGCTATAAATATGGGCTGTACATTGAAACACCATAGATTAGAAAGTTAAAGCCCAAATTATGTTGAAGTCGGTAGCTTATTCTATTAGTACAGTCACGAGTAGGTACAAATATGTATACACGTAAGTAATTCCTGTTTGTAGTTTGGTTTTTCATGCTATCTCTGTTACATAATTGTCTTAGTAACTAAGGCTCTATGAATATTTTATTTTAAGTTTGTTAAAAAGTTTGTTTACATGTTTGTGCTTTCGACTGTACTTAGTAGGTACGATACGATACGGTATCTGATTTTCTGCAACATAAGAGCGATTGGTCCACAATAGCGCTGCATTGAATTGCAGCTCTCGTATGCTACGTGTACCTATATTGTAAATTCAGCTTTATTTTGCCTCGTGCCTCTGAGAGCACGTTAAGCTGTCATGAAAATCTTTTTTAGTCATTCTTATAAAATTCTGATAACTGAACACATTTTTGACACTGATTGCACAGTAGTCATAAATGCAGTCGCTCTGAAAAAAGCCACCCAAACTAATTTTAGGAATAGTAAAGCTAAAAGGAAGGTGATTTTCTTCAATTTTGACTAGTAAAAGTAAAATACAATCCATTTGAGTTTAGGTTTAAACTGAACACTTCAGAAACTACAGGTACACGGTTACCAAAAGGGCAAAGACGTAAGTTTGATCAAACTCATGTGTTCTATCGCGCCGGGTGCCGCAGCCGGTGAGAAATGCTTTGTAACTGCTATGTAGGTATTTGAGCGGAAACTTCAAACGTGTGTAGTTCAGAAAAAGCTAGCCATATGATACGAAACGCTGTCTAACAAACGAAGTTAGTTATTACACCCTTTTCTGTTATTTTTAACCCCTGACGAAAAAAGAGGGGAGTTTTATTTATTTATCCATCATTACAGGTTTTTTTTAAACCTAATAGTGTACTTACACAAATATAAATTTTCTACTTAATCCTTAGCTTTATAAATACAACGCGGTATTTGTTGTTGTCTCTTTAGTTTTAAGTTTTAGGTGTGTATTTGTGTATCTGTGTGTCTGTGGCATTGTAACTCCCAAATGGATGAACGGATTGAAATTACCGATCCGATTTAAATTTAGTTTTTTTTATTATTAAACGTCGAAACTTGATCGAGGGTTCTTAGGTGAAAAAAATTAGGTTTTCTTTTCGGTAAATTAAAATTGTAAATCAATTAGAAACAAATATAGGACATTGAATTAAAATTATAAATTATACAGACAAATTGAAGTTATTAAATAAATAGATGTGACAATATTACAATTACAATTATTACCAAAATTGAATTTTAAATTGTTGTAAATTATTGAAATAAAATCGTGTAGGTAGGTGTTTTATTTGCCGAAAATTCTGGTGTGAATAGGTCTTCCGGACTTTCTTGAAGACTTGAGCACCTAAACAGTTTCCTGAATACAGCCTGACTTGGAAATCATACTACGCAAGCGCGTCAGACTTCTAGAGTGCACCAAGTATTATGATAATGTGCACTATAAAATTCAATTTTCTTAACACCACTCCGTAGATTCAATTTGCAACCTCAAGCACCAAATACTTTTCTCCGCAAATAGACGGGGAAGCTGGCAACACTGCTACAGCGAGTTCATAGCTATGTGTCTCAATTTGTTGAAACTGCTTTGTAGGATTTTCGCTGCACATTTTAGTGTTTTCCGCTGTTACTATGTTACTGGAGCGAGGTGTGGGATGTAAGTAAAGTAAAGTACCAAACATATATTAATCTTAAAAAAATATCACTTTTTGATAAAAAGAAAAACCTAAATAACTTAGAAATAAAATAACGACTAACCTATAAATAAAAAACTGAATTAAGGTTGCTGCCCGGGGAAATCGTGCCGAGGATGCTAGCGGCGTTACCCCGTTGTATAGCCGGACTGAGCCTATATTATTTATTTATTAACTGACTGTTAATAAATAAATAATTTTAAAGTATGATGGAGTATTGTGATAGTCTAATGTAATGACCGTTGACTGACAAGTCAGAGAGTTTTATCCTCAATAGACTCACGCCTGTATTCCCCAGAGGGGGTAGGCAGAGGTGTGTAGTACACCCACGTTTCGCCGGCTATGTAATAAGTCCCATGTAATAGGGGGCGAGCCTATTGCCTATCCTCAAGTTTTTTTTTTAAACTATACGTCTAAAACACCCTAGATCTAGATGGACGTTATAAACTAATTATTGAAGAGAGTAAACGTGTGTAGTATTGACTGCAGATGACTCTTCGAAAAGCATTCGTAATGATTAAAAAAAACCACCGACACAAAAAGACTAATTTAAAAACATATTTGTGTAGAATATGATGTTTATTTATTTATTTATAAACTAAACTACTAACTATGTTATAACTAACTATGTTAACTAAACTCTTTGATCGGATTAGGTTAGGCTAGGTTAAATCAAAATGATAGCTCCTGTCAAGTGCATGACATTTCTCCAATATTCAAAGGTCTCGCGTGATAGGACACGCTGTCTCGTTTGAAGGGTTTATTGTTCATCGTCACGTCATTACGTGATAGCCTCTAGATATTTTATTTGTTGTTCATTAATTTATTAATATGTAATGTCGGTATGATATGTTGTGGCAAGTACGTTAAAATTATTAATAGATAAGAACATAATTAATGATGAATTAACTAATTACCTACAAAAGTCGAGCTCTAACTTGATAATTTAACAAAACTATTTCAGGACTTACTCGCAATGAAATTCGAATCTCGAAAACAAAATTCGAAATTCATATCTCGAAAACGAAATTCGAAATTCAAATTTGAAAAACGAAATTCGAAATTCAAATGTTTCATACGAGAATTTTAAACGGCGAAATTAAAAAATCGACTGCCAAACGGCTAGTAGAGGGTCTATTAAGGTCCTAACGCTGAATCCATGCGTATGAAAGACTATTAAGCAGAATTTTCACTTAATCTCCTTAATTAAAAGCCTGTTAAAAGCCTATTTCACAGCTTCTAAAAAATAATGATAGTGACTACACGATAAAAATGTAAATTAAAATAATTTCCAATTTCATGATATAAATACAAAAAAACCTAAAATATTATTCACATGAATGTTAATAATGGATGTTATTTCGGCGAATCAGAAACAACTGCCAAAAAAGTCGAATAAAGCCGACTTTATCCGATTCAGCGTCACCGGCCTGAGCGTGACGATTGTTAGTTTGAAAAAGTGTGCATGGCAATCATAACCTAAAGAAGTTTTCATTTTAAAAATCTGTATGCAAAACTCATACGAAAATAATTGTTCTGTTCGAAAATCTCATTTGTTTTACGCGAACTGTCCAATTATCTCCAACTCTCCAACCAGCATTTAAAGGTTCCAGACGGTTCTCAACGTCACTCGTTTAAATACAACGAGATTCGTGTTTAGAGTGCAGATAGTTACAATTTTACCTGATTTTAGAAATCTTGGAGATTTCGAACGAGTAGCAATGTCTGATTTCGAGAGGATATCGTAGAACGTTTTGTAGTTGTGTGAATTTAATAAGAAAGAAAAACCTTTTGGAAATTAATTTTTTTAGAGTTTAACATTTCGTTCCAAGATCCTTCTTCAGATGTTTTTCTTCTCCATTTTATTGTTCCTTTTATAGAATACTTCTCTACTCTCTCTTCTCTTTCTCTATAAAATAGTAGTCAAAGTTAAAAACGTCGTTCTAAAATTTGGTTCTTTTAAAATGTAAACTTAAAAAAAACATACAATCGAATAAAACCTTCCCCTATTTTGAAGTCGGTTAAAAAGACAGCACCTACTAAAGGCCTACGTCACCGCTACTTACTGCTATACGTCTTGCATAAATTGTATTGGTACAAATCTAACAATAGCAAAGTCACGTCATAATTACCATTTGGGATCTCCGGAGAAACCCAAGCCCGATCCAATTTTATTTGGAAATTCGTGATAAACAAAATACGTGCTTACGCAAGCGCTGTTAGGCAAAATCCCTGACGTTATATTCTATATTCAAATGATTTTTCTTTTTTTTTCAGGTAAGTTCAACAAGCCGAAGGTATTGTTTGAATCGCCGGGGACCGGGCGATTAAACGAGGCCGTCAATATTTACAAATAGCTTGAGTGCTGTTGCCGATGGTATTTTAGACTGAAAATTGTCCTAGTATAATTTAGCTAATGTGGGTAGTTTAGGAGTTTATTTTAGTTTCCAATCTTTACTTGCGACAGTTGCGACGGAGCCGTACTTAGAATGTATCATGGTAATATTTTTTAATACAATAAGGGCGAATAATTGAGAATTTAATTTTTTTTTATCCAAATCAATTAACCACTACAGAACAGAAAATCTTAGTGCTCATTATTCCAGAATTTTCGCACTGGTTATTTTAGTTAGACTGTGGTGAACTTTCCTTCAATATTAAAAAAAATCGCTCAGTTCTATTACTCCACTCAATTGTACCTTTCAATGTAATTAAATAAACAATATCTGTCAGAAAAACTGTTAATTGATGGCTTAAATAATCGGAAATCGGTTAGTTCCGATTTTGTTTGACAGAACAGAAAAGTTAGCGGCACTACGACGAGTCCACGACATTTAGTTAGCTAGGGTTGTGACCATACTCGATACATAAATAATGTTAAAGCTAAATCTAGTGTCGATCGATACATTGCGGCGCGCCACTAGTTCGTAGAACAATGAATAAATAATAAAAATCTATTTAAAATATTAACATTTAAATTCATAACTTTACTGACATGTCAATTAAGTCGATTTCAACACAACTAAAACTATTGAAATGTCAAAAAAAATATCCTCAAAATCGTAACTTAGAACTTAGACATTACGCTACTCTGCAATAATGGAACTTTGACATTATTCTACTAAGACCAATCGCTTTGCCTCTAAGTTTTCGGTACTCAGCTAAAAAGTGGAATACTATTGCATTTTCAGAACTTTTCAATTTGGGGATTTTCAAATCGAGAATGAAGATGAAGTATGGGTGGACCACGATAATTCTTGCTATCAAATTAGTTCGTGGTCATACACGTTTTTATAATAACAATACAACAAAGTGAGACAGGTAATTATTACGTAATTATCGGAACGTGCAAAAATCTTTATTACTGCAAACAGGTAATAATAACAAAATGTCCCAAAAAAACTTCGGTATCAACAGCCAATCATGGCAAAGACTAGCCAAAACTACGCACGAAAAATTATAGTGCACAAGTGTGAGCGCAAACACAAGTGCACTAATCACCTCATAGGAGGGCAATCCGATGCGACCGGAGAGTTCAGATACAGGACGGTTTTTAGTGCTCTCGTTGAGGCAGTTAACACAACGCACTGGACAAAAGTTGCACAGACAGAAGAGAGGGAGAATCTCTCTCTCTCTGAAAACGCTAATATTTGCAATGTGGCAACATTTGGTACTTAGATATAGACCACAGAGCTATACAGAAGGATCAACACGTCTAATAGTTGTTGAAAATAGAGTTTGTTGTATAAAGTTAAGCGAAACAAACAATTAGTTCGGCTAAATGTTCTCAAGGGTGAAATGGATCGAAGTAGGTAGATATAGAATTATAGATACAGTCTAGAGACTACAGAATGTGATGACACTATTTTTAACCCCCAATGTAAAAAGAGATGTGTTATAAATTTGATGTGTCTATCTGTGGCATCGTAACTTACAAACGGATGAATGGATTTTTTTTTATTTGAAAGGTAATTTAATCAAGAGTGTTTCCAGCTAAAAAAAATTAAGGTTATTCTGTATCAGGGTTTTTTAAATTTAATTTTTTGTGATTATCGTATGTTTTAACGGCTTTCGCGAAACAAGCGCAGAAGGCGGTTGCTTAAGTTTTGCATCATGCGCTGGAGTTTGATTCCCACATGATTAATTTTTATTTTTTTACTGATGGTTGTTCCTATATAAGTGTTAATGCGGTGTATATTTTTATATGTCTAACGTAAAATTAACTTAATTAATAACTTTTTTTTTTCATTTTATTAAAACACATGGGCACAAACACAAAACACCGCCAAACCAATTTTGTGGAGCATTATACTAAACTATCTACTATGAACTGGAACTGTGAAAAATAAATAAGTATAACATACAGTTGTAAACTGTATGTTATACCAATTCGATCTATTTTATCTATTTGTCCGATCGATATAAATCTGCGCATAGTACTGTCTACAACATCAATGCTTACGGTCAACAATTAAGTAGATACTCTAAATAAAACTGTTACTACAGACATGTAGTATTGTACTGTTGACTGAACACTGGTATTAATATTATATCCGATATATGTATCAGTTATTGGTATCCGATACGTTTCGTGTCATGTCGATAATAATTAACGACAAGCCGCCAAATATCATTGACACATTAAAATTAATTGACAACGGTTTGTAGGTACTACATGTTGCTATCATATGGGTTGGTAGTAAAAATATAATCATAAATGTTACTTCTATTGCCTTTTAACATAATTATCGTCTGTTATTATCGTCTGATTTTTGAAAAATGTATTATTTTATCGATAAATCTTGCAGGAACTGCAGTGCTCAGGACCCCGAGATCCATATTACCCCGGCACTTGTCCACGGTGCTCAAATAATCACATATCTCTCTAAATTTTATGTTCTCAAAAACTCAGAAATACACAACTGTAAACTATCTTATTTCGTTTCACGCTTCGACATCAAACCCAGTCCTCACACGAAGCGGTGATAAATCAATTAAGTTATCAACCGCACTGACTTATGCAGATTGTAACCCGATTTATGCGAGCGCTGCTGGAGGCGTGAACAAGGGCTTAATTGTGTTTATTGTGTTCAGGGGAAGGCAGAGAATCTATTTATTTATTTATGTACACACACAGAAAACAAATGATTGAATATAATCATCATCTTCTTCTTCAGTCTTCTCGTGACCACGGTCAATGCAACTTGACCAAAACGTCGAGGTTAGTTCAATAATGACTATTTTGAATTATCTGTGCGCGAATAGACCCGAAATAATATTTAAAACATAATCATCATCATCAGCCTGTAGTCCACTGGCGAAGATAGGCCTCTCTCAATGCGCGATTATTGTGCGCTTATTGGAGGTATTTGCCACAAACAACAAATGATTACAAACATATAATATGATAATTTAATAAGAATATAATTATTTAATAAGAAAAATATTTAAAAAATATTAAAACCATATAATAGGATCACAGTATAAAGAGCTCTTCTCTTTCCCTACAGTAGTCCAACGAACACGTCTAGACAGAGCAATCGTGCGGGGTGTGTGGAGCGGGGGACGGAGGGGGGGGCGCACCGTAGCTTGTATGGAATTGTTGGGTCCTAGGAATTAGCGGGTGTCGCTTTTTATTTATTTGAATTTTAAATGTTGATTCAATTTTTCTGTGTTTTTTTTTGTGGGTTGATTATGAATACTTATGACATTAATTTAGAGATCCAAGATGGCGGACGCGAGTTTTTGAAAAACATCAATATGGGCATTTTTTTGAGGTTTTCAGGGGTGGTGGTTACGAATATGACATTTATTTTGAGATCCAAGATGGCGGACGCGAGTTTTTAGTAAAAATCAATATGGGTATCGTTTTATAGGTTTTTGGGGGCGGTGATTACGAAAATGACGTTAATTTTGAGATCCAAGATGGCGGACGCGAGTTTTTGGTAAAAATCAATATGGGTATCGTTTTATAGGTTTTCGGGGGCGGTGATTACGAATATGACATTTATTTTGAGATCCAAGATGGCGGACGCGAGTTTTTGGTAAAAATCAATATGGGTATCGTTTTATAGGTTTTCGGGGGCGGTGATCACGAATATGACATTAATTTTGAGATCCAAGATGGCGGACGCGAGTTTTTAGTAAAAATCAATATGGATATCGTTTTCTAGGTTTTCAGGGGTGGCTTTGTACTTGGAGACCATGCGGACTCTCAGATATCGATTTGGAAAGCAATCGGTCCAGTAAATAAAAATTTCAAAATGGCGGCCACCTTTTCCAATTCTGACATCGGTTATTTACTCGGAGACCATGCGGACCCTCAGATATCGATTTTGAAAGCAATCGGTCCAGTAAATAAAAAGTTCAAAATGGCGGCCACCTTTTTCAATTCTGACAACGGCTTTGTACTTGGAGACCATGCGGACTCTCAGATATCGATTTTGAAAGCAATCGGTCCAGTAAATAAAAATTTCAAAATGGCGGCCACCTTTTCCAATTCTGACAACGGCTATGTACTTGGAGACCATGCGGACTCTCAGATATCGATTTTGAAAGCAATCGGTCCAGTAAATAAAAATTTCAAAATGGCGGCCACCTTTTCCAATTCTGACAACGGCTATGTACTTGGAGACCATGCGGACTCTCAGATATCGATTTTGAAAGCAATCGGTCCAGTAAATAAAAAGTTCAAAATGGCGGCCACCTTTTCCAATTCTGACAACGGTTATGTACTCGGAGACCATGCGGACTCTCAGATATCGATTTTGAAAGCAATCGGCCCAGTAAATAAAAATTTCAAAATGGCGGCCACGTTTTCCAATTTTGATAACGTGTTATACATACTTACAAAAAAAAACACTAAAAACATATTTTTGTTTTTAGTCCTGTGTCAACCCTAACACTTTTTACGTCGCGACGAATGTCTAGACGTTGTCGGCATTTCCGAAAACATCAAACGCGTCGACTGACTATATGATGTTTAGACTATGATAGGATTTAAAGTACAAAGGCACATTATTTCTTAAATAAATTTCTTCCAGCAGACCTGCGAGAGGGAAAAATAAAAAAGGTTATGTAGAATGTTCGTAGGTACCGCTATTTTGGTTTTGCGTCTCTCATAGTACACTTATAAGTCTTATTTTTTAACTGATTGGTAATCTGTGGATTACTAAGTTACCGCCAGGATATAAAGGAAACTTTTTACAGGTTGCAGGTTCTAGTCCTGCTTGTAATTGAATTTTTATCTATACAACATTTTGAAACTAACATAGGAGATAAGTTGTCAGGGCCGCTAATCAATGAGGATTTTTTTTTAAAAGTATGCATGTGGACCGGACCGCGATCTTTTCGCCGATGACCTCAAAGATTTAATGTCTGCATGCCTAGATTTTTGTGAAACACATAGTATTTAAAATTTATATATAGTTAGTGGTTTTGTATTTTGTTTGATTATTGTTTTATGGTTACTTTGTTATTAGTTTTATATTCCCATTGCCTTTGATTATTGTAATTGGTTTCTTGAAAACCGTGTTAGTCAAAGTTAAATAAATAAATAAATAAATAAATGTGGTTGTGTGAAACTGTTCAGTTTTTTATAGGTTTCAAGAATACCTATCAGTGAATATGGTAAAATTAAATATTATAATCCTAATCCTAACTAACTATTATAAATGCAAATCTGTTTGTTGTGTAAAAGTAAGTTTGTTTGCTTGATACTTTTTCCCCTTAAACGGACATAGCCTTTCATCTCGAAAACTGTTTCCGAGGAAAATAACAATTAAGGTCTAATGATAATAGATGGCTCCATGTGTCATAATTATAAATTAACGCTATCAAAGTCGCGGACAAAAGCTAGTGAAATTATATTAATGATATGAAAAAATTATAACCTGAACTAACGCCCCTGCCAACCGAACTCCTTTGCCGACTGTAGGTACTATTAAAAAGTTTGGTCAAAATGAAAATAAATACCGCTCCAAATCCCGTTTTAATTTCTTATGCCAACCCTTTTTCACAAAACAACAATAAACATGTAACTCAGCAAGAATTCCGTGTATTCCGAATAAATGACAGCAATTTACTCGTAATCTCAATTCAGTGGTCGGCAGTTTTTCTAGTCGTGTGTTGTGGGTAGGGCCTCATTAAGCCTACCTTAGTAATTAGAGGGGCAACTTAATTACTGACTCGAACTGCTTCGGTGGCCGCCCTATGTCGGAAGTAGGGATGGGATACTGATGAATAGTTGGAGCGAGTTTTTTTTTAAACGAGTAAGTTTTTATGTTTGTTAAGGCGTCTACCTCGCTAAACCTCTATCTCGCTCGCACATTGAGAATACAAAACCATGAAATATAGTTATGAAAAATCACAAAATAAAGATATGGAGAATAACATTACAAAGTCTCAGCAAACTATCAGTTTTATAGGAACAATTTTTTATTTATGATAATTGCCTACACAAAAATTTACTTTAGGCTATTATTATGTATGAAAACTATTGTTTACCTATTATATATTATATTCAGTGATTTCACGTGTGCGAAAGATATAGCGGTTTGCGGTATTTGTTGTTTGGAAAATTCGAATTATTAATTTCGGGAATGCCCGACTAGTTTTGAGCTCAAACGGAGTCCATTTTCAAGACCTCACTGAGACCCGCGACGCCGCCGCGCGTAACTACTATTTCTACGAACAAATTTTCTATAACTAATAACAATCTCGTAACTTTAAACTTGGATAAATTAATAAAATACTAATGTCATCCACAATATTCAAATGCAATCGGTACTGGGTCGCGAACTCGCGAACCATTCGAGGCCAAAAACCAAAATTCACGAATACCGAAACTTACCTACTAATCACATTTACCGCCATAGGTGTCTCCTCCCTACCGGCTCAGTGGTCGCGCCGAATCTGTGTCAGAGAGGTCACAGGTACCTAACTACCTACCGTTCATTTGTGGAGTTGTGTGGAAACAACAACTAGGTGTCACACTTGACCGCTGCTTTGATTTAAATCTGGAAACTACGAGATAGGGTGTTGACATGTTTTAGGTTTAGTTAACTCGGTAGTTGGCTTTCATTTTAGTGTAGTTAAGGAATAATTCCGATACCGACAGCGACAGTTCGCAGCTGCAGGTGCTGCCGTTAACTACAAGCGACATTAGCTGATCCTATACACTTTCTATAAGATTGTGTGAAGGTTACTGCAGGTTGCTGAAGGTTGCCGAGTGGCTGCTGCTTCAACCACAAGCGACAGTTTTGCCATGATATCGCTGACAAGGCGTGATATGAACTGCGTTATTTAAATATAAAAACTAGTTCAAACATTTGTGTCCACGCGGGCGTTGCTGATCACGTCGCTGCAGCACTCAGAATCATTAACTGCAGCGACATTGTCGTTGCCGCTACGATTGGTTGCTGTCGCTATGTCGGAATTGCAACTTAAGTATTTATCTTTTAAGATTTTTATTTTTATAGTTACAGTGTTTTTACGAAATCTTTCAGTAAGTCTTCAGGTGTGTGCTAGTGATATATTCTCCAATCTATTCAGTTTCAATATCTTTAACAATACTTCTATCTAGTTTCATTTCAAAGGCTTTACGAACTAACCTAAGATTTAGACATAGTATATAAATGAGAACTGTTTCTTGTCCTTTTGTTAGCCAAATGTACCTAGCACCCTTGTCACGAAGATAAATACTAGCCAAAAGTATATAGCTATATGACACTATATTATTTGGGAAAGTCAAATAAATCGGTGCCTATTAGTTAGTATGTAAATTAAGTTGTTTAAGTTTGACTAACATCGAACTCGGTCGATTAAGATCGCCTCAAGGACTAACATACCTATATAAATACTCTCGGTATCCGTATGTCCAAAATAATACGATTTCGGTAACTTTTTTTTACTTATAAAAGAACCTACTTCAAAACATTTAAAACCATCCCACTCCAACCATCCAGCAAAGGGATGATACAAGCTGATAATAAAATAATCACAAACATACTGGCGAGACCTACTGGTTTGATTCCCAAATCAAAACAGAAAAATTGTTATAGGGTTGTGAATTTGTAGCAAAACGGAATCTGAAATTGTGTCTGTGCCCGATATTTCGCAACAGACTGACTAACGTACCATTAGAGAACACCTTAAAAAGCACCTTAAGATAAGAGTGGGATTTGAAGCCGTGGCACTCGCCAAAAACCAAAACTCTAACTAACTGTGCTTTCGTATCATTAATCAGCTTGTAACCAAATGAGTAAATAAAAGGTACAGAGACAAAGCTTCGAACAACCGCGCGAATCGATTGCACCACTACAAGCACGCGGGGCCTGTGTGGGTGACCACTAGCCGCTTGTCACGTACGCGGCGAAACTGGTTTACGCCGGTACAGCCAGTTGAACGACACAGGGCAGTGCAACGCACGTTGTTTGTTTTGTTGGTTGCAAGTTTGAATATTTAATTGTAAAAACATAGTATTTTAGTAAAAATGGTTGTTTATTGTACTGTGTGCATGAATAATACTAGAAAAAATAAAAATATATCATACTTTAACCATCCCAAAGAGTACAGTAAGTACTTACCTAAGTAAATATTTGATTATTACTTTTTCAAGAAGGTAAGAACTTTATTTTAATTTAAGATCCTTTGAATAATAAGAAGAGGGATTATTATAGTTATAAGCTTTTACTAAACATTTAATATGTGGGTGGTGTGTGTGTTAAGTTCAAATATTGCAAGTAAATACCTATGTAGTAGGTAGGTATGTGTGTTAAGTTCAAATATCTACTTCCGGATATCTGATTGAGCTGAAATTTTGTATACCTGCGTAGGTAATTAACTTCGGTGACAATGCAATAATATGATAGATTTAACATAACGCTGTTGCCAGGATTGTCTCCTCACTAGGGAACTCTTCAACGGCTAAGTAGCATGGTAAGAAATTTTGTACCTATGTTAGTTTAATTTTGATAGTTCAACACGACTTTTATCATGAACTACTGCTGCAGCCAGCATTGTCCCTTACGAGGGAACTCTTTAACGGTTAGTAGCACGGACTCGAAACGTTGTACCTATTTAAATTTAATACGTGCTTATACATATACTGTAAAGTATCATATAGCCAATGAGTAATTAAACTATTTTAATGTGACAACCCTACCAGAATAGGTAACAATTTTGCTCGCTCTTTAGAAGCTTTGCCTCTGTACCTTTTATTTACTCATGTGTTGTAACTGTCCCACTGTAGAGCAAAGGCCTCTTCTCATACAGACAAGGATTGAACATTATCACCACGTTACCTCACTGCGGGTTGGCAATTTCAGACTATTAAAGTCCAGATTTCCTTACAATGTTTTCCTTTACCGCTATTCAGTGATGTCTTAAATAAACAGAAAGTACTTATGATATTGAAAGTCACAGTCTCGTATCTTTGCCATTAACCATTCAAATTCCTTGCCTACATCGCTTATGAGACGCCTTGATGAATCTGTCAGCAAATTGTAGCCCGTTAGCAATTATTAAAAATTATATAACTCAGTATTACAATTTTCGCCGTTGTAAAATAACCGCACCATTGCGTCATTGAATCCTTGGGGAAATACATGGGTAATAACTGCTATTCGGCACACTCGAGTTACAAATAAAAAACTTGTATTTATTGGAAAAATATCATTACACACAGTAATTTCCTTGGGCGCATGCTCGATGGAGAGCGACGTTATTTTAATACGAATCTCGGCTTGTCACATAAAATTCTGTAACGAGACGACGCTGCCTCCTTTGAAGTACTCTGCAAAGATAAAATACAAATACAAAAATGTGGTAGTAAATTCGTTTATATTTTTCTTCGTACGTATTACAATGAGTTTAGAAATTTTGTATTTCTATTTTAAGAAGATTTGAGAATTCAGTCCAACTCCTTCTAAGTGAAATACATTTTTGTTTTTTCAATACAGGCTTGCTGGTTCGAGAACATTGGTTCCAAAGTCACTATTTTATTATTAATAATAGTCTTATTATGAATTGGATTTAAGTATTAGTTTGTACTTAGCTTCAGTGATATGGCGGATATGGCAATGGCAATGGCACTCACCTGTGGAATACCTGTACACACAGGTACCTGTACACGTAGAACAAGTACACCACTCAGTACCTAGTTGTGTATTAAAGTCGCTAGCAAATTGCCTTGTGAACCTGTCGCAGACAATAGTGGCTTTTAAAGCATAAAAATAAGCTGAAATCATCATCATTCTCCTAGGCTTATTATTTCCAAACTTTGTTGGGGTCGGTCTTAACAGATGCAGCTGAATATCAGTTTTACATGGAGCGACGTGATTGCCTTTCTAACCCCTGCATCTCAAAATGATACGATATTCTAAAGTTAGATCAATTGTCAGGATTTTATGACGGTACTGACTGACAGCTGGAGCCTGTATATTATGTCGCTTGCTTTTTGTCGTTTACATTTTTATTTTATTGGTAGCTTGTTGAGTCGCGGACGCCGGGCGCTAAAACAATTAATTTCGTATTTTGCGCCACTTTTAATAGTTTAATACAAAGTTTCGTTTAACCACAGAACTGAGAACTTTTTTGTTCTCAAAATAACACGAGAATCAAGCAAAAGTTGGTAAAAAAATAAAATGAGTAGCATAAACGACTCTAATTTAACTACGTCTCGTCAGTTCAGCACCGCTTACCTTCAAGTAATTCTAATAAATTATTTTCCCCTTCAAAGTATAAACCTGAGCTTTTCAATCCCCAAGTTTTCTCTTAAAACTTAGTAAACTAACTTGTTCATGAAATACGTACATTTTTAACTTAGCCAGTGAACTTCCCCGGTTAACTTTATAGTGTTGTATAAAAGCTCTTCCGTACGTTTAACCGGATATTTCTGGTGTGAATTGACTGTGAACCGGTTTTGGTCGGTTCGGATTGGATGGCATGCTAGACGGTTTGGGTTTTGATTTCCAAATATCTGTTTAGAAATGACGTTTTGTTATTTTTATGTGAAATATTTGATAAAGAAAGGTTTGATATTTTCATAAATTGTTTTGTTATTTGTTTGCTATTTAATTGCCACTAATGTTTGTCCGTGTATTACTTCAAAGCGGCTGGACCGATTGAGATGTATTTTTTTTATTTTTGAGTGGGTTTCTGGATGGTTTATATTTAGAATTGGATCCGGTAGATGGCGCTGCGATTGCGTTAAATTAGATTCGTGGTAAAGCCGTATGAGGGTTAGTTAGTAATTTATAAAACCCAGTCTAATTACATGGTACTTACTTTATTGGTGCAGTCAAAGTCAAAATAAAAATCAGAACATTTTTATTCATGTAGGCACTTATGAATAGTCATAATTCTTTCTTTATTGTAGGAGTGATTCTAGTTGCCAGTTCCAAGGGCAGCCTACTCTTCATGCAGAAGAATCTGGTAAGAAACTCCATGGAACTCCACTACAACTCCAGTTTCAGACAATCCTCTTACTCTCTGATGTAATAAACCATAACAAAAACATAACAAACATACTTATCTCAAGGTTCTATTCCCGTGCGACACACAACTTATATCCATTGTATTGATCTATTCATTGCCAGCATTAGTCACCTATTATTAAAAATTAAATATTCGTAGTCTAGACACGTCGTGTCTGTCTCTGACGCTACTTATTATGGTATAATAGTCATTAGAGTGAGGTGATCGTAGCCCTGTGAAACCGCGGTAGCAGTCACACTCATGATCACGGAGTAAACAAACTTTATCTTATATTTAAACAAACCTATTAAGATTTTCACCATCAAATATACAAATATACATACCTATTTTTGCCTTCCCAACAGCCTAAACATTGACTTATCATTACAAAAACCCCATAAATTTAAGGGGAAGTAATAAATAAGGTCGCGAAGCAATAACGCGGCGTACGCAATCGGCAATTAACTGGTACACAACATTAAGGTGACATATTGCCTTCTTAAAGTGCTGGAACTTGTTCAATGTCCAAACTATTTACCTTGACTTTCTTAATTAAGGTTATGGCGAGTGTGGGGTGGAATGCGGTGGTTGTTCACTTTATCCTGTTAACTATAGGTACATAGAGATATATATTTTTCATCACTCTTGCTCGTAAATCTAAAATACGACCCAAATGTGTAATATTATATGCATCTAAATCCTAACTCCCTAACTAACATTTTAATTCATACTTCATTTTACTAGAATACGGAACGTGTAGCGCTGAAATAATTTTATTCTATAAAATCACTGTCAGTGAAATTTCACAGGTGAAATGAAAATGAATTAAAAGTAGCAATCATTTCCATGACTTTTAAGACTATCGCATGTAAAAACTTGGACTTAAAAGTCTGAAGTCGTCAATGCGCAACATACTAGCGAGGTACGGGAAGAGACCTTTGCTCTTCAGTGGGACATTTAGAGGGTGCTACGGAGAAATGGGTGAATTTATTGTCATATGCCAATATTTTTGACTGACTATACGTTCGCTGGTGTTTGATATTAAGCTGGCCCGATCCTGGCGGCTTTAGAGAGACTGGCAGATGATATTTTTGACGTTTACAAAACGCTGATACGTCAAGCTGAGGCCGACTGACTGACGTCGGAAATATTTTAGGAAATTCGTTTTCACAGAGGGTAACGTGTGAATATTGAATATCACTAAATTGCCGCTGTAAAATGAAAATGAAGATTAACCTCTAACTTCCTTTTTATTTTTTGTTGAAAATACCGCGACAACAAAACCAAACAGCCAAATATAACCAGCAGCACAAGACAGGTCACTTAACAAAGCAATATATTTTCCCGTAAGCGAACTAAAGTAAACCTTATTTCAAGAAGATAAGAGTTAAACACGCTTGTTTAGTACACAGCTCGTATGACAAGTGACGTCATGTTCTGTCATGAAGATATTGCGGGACAATGAAGTAGGAGTGGTGTAGTGTTGAACAAACAAGTGTCAAGAGACATAAGAAACTTAAGAGGTATAAGGGATATAACAATGACAAAGAAAAGGAAAATGCTGAGTATAAATTACATAGTTAGTACATTTTTTGTGTACAAAAATATTTTTAGAAAATAAATTAAGTACCTACAGAAAAAAGTCTTTAATACTTTTTTTCCTTTATACACTATTCTTATGAATGGTGACAGATGTCACTTTCAGTAACTATGGGTGAGATTTATCGATGAAATGTTAATATAATTATGGTGCTCATTATAAATATAACTTTCACTAGATGAAAGTTTAACAGAAATATCGTTATTTGTGAATTAACAAAATAATATCTAAATAAATCTTCATCTTAACCGTCTTATTTAATTTTGTGTTAATACATAAGTCAAGTCTGTAAGCTTTCCAGAAAAAAAACGTTCATCGCAGCTTCAGTTGACTGACACCCAAAAACATACTGTCTACGCCCAACACTGCGTATTTTATTAAAAACATTTTTCTCATTTTCGCGCAAAAATAAAAACTATGTGGCTGCTCCTCTTATCTATCCGAGCTCATTGTCAACGAAAACATTTTATTAAAATTCTTGCAACAAGTCTTGCTCACAACTTCTCAAGTGAAATAGCTGTCTTTTGTCATTTAGATAAATATTGTAGCCTTTAGGTACGGTAAACTTTGACAGCAAAGTTTTTCACGAAAGTGAAATTGCCCTTGATTTTTGGATCAATGTACTGAAGTAATAAGTAAGCAGAGGTCTATGGTAAGCTAAGTTGATTATCAGTAAAGTTCTAAATTTTTGTAAAAAGGATAAAATCGAATATGAGCGGGATTTTATACCTGCGACCTACTAGCCCCCAGGTAGCCCCCAGTCACTCTGGCACTAAACTATTCGTAATCACTAAATATTTGTATTTGTCGCCGCGTGGTGTAAAATACATAGGTATGACATTAAAAAGTCACATTGCTAGATTCCAGGTTTGAACCCACACCCACGAGCTTACTAAGTGGATCCGTAATCAATTTAAACCTCTACTCTAATGAAAATAAAGCAATATCATTTTTTATTTTATTTATTAATATATAAACAGATATATTGGAATATAAACTTTTTAATAGGATCTAAAGTACAGAAGCAAAGCAAAGCTTATTTCTTTAAGAAATTTCTTTCAGCAATCATCTAAGTTTCACAGTGAACATCTTACAAACACGCAACATACTTCACAATCTTGAAAAACATGAAAAGTGTTCTCAAATCATTTTTCACACGCAAAGGCAACATTCCAAAACTTCTAAGTTTCATGAACACCAATAAAAAAGATAGCTTCTCTGCAAATTGGTGGACATTCAGTGAGTTGTCGGTGTGGTTGCGATTTACGACCAAATGAAAGATTGTGGGGATTTTATCGAGAATCGACACGTCAATTTATTTATAGCTCTCGATTATTTTTATTCGAGCAATGCGATTGTAACTGAATAAATAATGTTACACTTAACGTGTACGTTTGTAACAGGAAATTTGAAACACAAAATAGGTTGGTTAAGTATTCGGTTTTTTATTATTTACCCAATATTTATATCCGGTTTTTCGTTATTTTCGCCCAATTACTTTGAATTAAATGTGTGATGAGAATTGATGTGTATGCATTTACTTTATAGCGTTTATTATATGATTTTTTATAATTTTATAATAAGTTAAAGTTAATTAAATAGGTATATAGGCAAACACAAAATAGTTTAGTACCATTTTCTTTTCTGATTATAAATTGAATTCAAATTTAAAAAAAAAACTTTTTTTTGTTCTGTAGCTATTGACGAGCTTTGATGTTATTAATTTTAAAAAGACATCGTCTCGACCAATAGAGGGTTTCTAATTTTTTTTAAAAGGTTTTTTCAGCTCTTAAGTTTGGTCCATGTTATATCGCTTTAATAATGTTACTTTTTATAGATTTTAAAGTTAGTAGTAAGTTTTTAAAATCGGTTAATAGTTTCCGTGTTTATCCATTACAAACAAACATGCACAAATCAAATCTTTTCTCTTTATATTATTAGCTTAGATTAACAGATTATACATTTCGCTACTAAACATAATTTATTGACAGAAACCACAGTTCGAATGAATTCAAACTGCTATCGAGTATTCGATTATTTGCAAACCGACTAATTAGTCGACTGATGTTTCAAACGATTCCTTTAATGAATAGTTTCGATTTGTGTTTCAATTTTGTAACTATCGTTGAAAAGAGGATTGTTTTGCAATTTGGTATTGGATGATGATTTAACTGGTTATATCTATGAATTATCACGTTTCGTATTTCTTTGGGTACACAGTAGGTAGGCTAGACAGCGGTTACATATTTAAGCCTTTTGGGGTCGAGATGCTAAAATTGTGGAGGCTAGGGGCCCGTAAATTTAAAACTTATCGGGACCTCCTAATATGCTGGTCTGTAATCAAAGCCCAAAGGATAAGTAAATCTATCCATCAAGGCAATGCAACTAGCGTTTTGGGAACGTTTTCTACAGGTATAAATTAAGTTTTTCTTTTTCTTTTATTAGGTGTTTATTACAAGGTTATTTGTAAAACACCAGCATCCTTAAAAGGGGTTTCAGGGTTGGTCCCATAGTAAAAGTTTGGTGTTTTACAAATAAACCTGTATAGTTAAGATAATATTGTTGCATTAAATCTAATTTTCTCAACAGACTTCAAAAAAGAAGGAGGTTTCATGTGCCTTTGTATTTACTATATGTTCACCGATTACTCGAAAACGCTTGTACTATGTGTTGTTGATAACCAACTTTCGAAAAAATGGGGATTTGACTTCTTGGACGTAAAATTTGAGACTCAAAATTTGAAAAAAAAATACAAAAAATTAAAACCGACTTCAAATAATAAAAAGCTAGGTACGAAGACATAGGATAAGGTGATTTAATCTGGAACCGATCGAACTGAATCCGCTTAACTTGGCACCGACTCCAAAGCGAATGTTTTTGTATTATTTTTAGCTTAAAATCCAAAAATACCAAAAATATGTCACAATATACCAATATTTGTTAACCAAACTCTTCATTAAACACACAGTTTCGCCTCAAATTAAAAAAGACACACAAAGTCCTCGGTACCAGAACACACACACACACACACACCCTCACAGTACAGAAAAAAGCCTACTAAACAACGTCAGAAGTAAATTACACAGGCTCAAGCTCTGAAAAAAATTTCATTCATACCCGCTTTCACGGATAACCCAGTTCGCGAGATGAGTGCACACAGACATACATATGTACGTTTGTACATAAGGACATACACTTGGAAAGCAATGGTTTATACGCTTTCCCTTTGTTAGTTTTGGACCGAGTTTTAGGGGTTGTGTTTAAGTTATAATTGTTT
Organism: Protodeltote pygarga; assembly: GCA_936450705.2. Classification (NCBI taxonomy): domain Eukaryota; kingdom Metazoa; phylum Arthropoda; class Insecta; order Lepidoptera; family Noctuidae; genus Protodeltote; species Protodeltote pygarga. Next base: position 1,040,294 of record OW388257.2, on the reverse strand, counting down.
TTAATTAAGTAAATTATGTATTTACTCGTGTTGCGAAATTTTAGAGGTTTTTGTGTGATGTTTTTGCTAATATTTTTGCTAGTATAGCATTTTTGAGGTGGGTATTTAATTTTGCAGGTTTATTTTACATAGTAAGCAGTGCATAGCCTAGTGCTATGAACGTTGCTAAGTCAAAGGTCGTAGGTTCAATACTTAAGCCCGCACCTCTGATTTTTCGGATTTATGTGCGTTTTAAAAACTAATTATCACTTGCTAAAACGGTGAAGGAAAACATCATGAGCATCTGCACTTTACACACCGTTGAAAAATTTCTCAGGTCTGCTGGTTTCATCACGATGTTTTCTTTCACCGTTTTAGCAAATGATAAATAATTTATAATAGGTATGCAACCCACAGTGAGCTATTAAGCGAGCGTGGTGATTAATGCTCAATCCTTCTCTGTATGAGAAGAGGCCTATGCCCTACATTGGGACAGTTACAGGCTGATTTATTTTTATTATTAGGTACGCACACAACTTATGAAAATTCAAAGGTCTCGGGAATCGAAAATCAGAGATCGTGTGGTGTCAACGGTGTGTGACATTCTTTAAAATATAATTGTATAATTTTTTTTCCAATAAACTAACTCATTTTATGCCTTGGCACTGACTCGGAAATAAAAGTTTGTGTGTTATTTTCTGCGGTTCAGTTCGGTCGAGTCGGTTATTTATTTGTTATAATTACATTAAACCGTCCAGAAACAGAATAAAGAGGAAACACTTTGAAGAAAAATAACATTTTAAAAGCTCACTGTAAAGTTGTGTACCACATAATTGAAAGTAATCGCTACGGTCCCTACGGCGTAGCTCGTAGCGCTACGCCACTGAATTCGTAGCACGCACGAGTTACGTTGGCGATTCAGTCGTATAATATAAAAAGTAACAAGTCATTTAATATTTCTTTTTTTATGTTTAAAAAAAATCGATTGTTTAAACAAGACTACGAAGTTTTTTTGTTTTTTTGTTTATTTCTTAAGCTATTAGTTGTTTGTAATCTAATTTTTCTTTTTACCAATTTTTTTTTGTTTTGTTTTAGTTTATTTTTCTTATATCATCCGCCTATACTTTTATTCTCAAACTTTTTTGGGATCGGCTTCTAATCTAACCAGATATAATCTAATCATCTAAATATTAGTTTTCTACGGAGCAATTGCCTATCTGACCCCGCAACCCAAAGGGATTTGATATTCTAAAGTTACATCAGTTGTCAGGATTTTATGAGGGTACTGACTCCCTGTATCGACTGTCAACAATCTTCATGACAGCGGGGGCTTACGGCTTAATGTGCTTTCCAAGGCACGGAGAGGTGATAATTAATTTCTAATACGCACATAACTTACTAGAAGTCGAACCTGAGCCTCTGACTTGCCAGTAAACGGTCATACCACTGCTGCACTGCTATCTCTGATTCTTTATTTTTTTTTATACAGGGTTATTTGTAAAACACCAGCATCCTTAAAAGGGGTCATTAAACTCATCATTATGAACAACTTTTACTATGGGACTAACCCTGAAATCGCAAAATAAGAATGTATGGAATAGCTGATTTTTTAATGACCCCTTTTAAGGATGCTGGTGTTTTACAAATAACCCTGTATATTTAGAAAATATAAATGGGACAATATATTTTCAATCTAATTTGTTTCTGAAATTTCGAAGTAAACAAAACTGCAATAAAGAATAAATAAACTATTGATTCGTTGGAACGTGATTGAATAGCGAAGAGAAATTCTATTTGAGTTAAATCCCTAGGGAAGTGAAACCCGAGCGAGCGTGGATCGCTCAGTATTGTTTAATCAACTCTACTACGTTACCTATGTGCTGTTAAACTCTAAAACCATAAATGTGGAGGGTCAGCACAAAAAAGAACCAGTTTTTAATTTTTGTAGAACAAAAAAAATAATTTATTAAAAAATATATTTGTAGCTCGGGTTACGAATAGCTTAGTGGCAGAGTAACTGGGGATTTTACCCAGAAAATCAAGGGTTCAAATTATGCTCGTAATCGATTTTTTCTTCCAACAAAAATATTTAATCGAAATGGATTATTTCTTTCAAAAATTTGAACTTTAGTGTTCATATACTACGCATTAAAATATATTGTAGAACGAGTTTTTGTTGTTAATAATAGGTTATGTGATGTATAGGATATGTGATTGATAACTACATTTATGATCAGCGGTCCAAGACGAACAAAGGATTTTGTGAAACTATTTATATAAGTTCATATTTATAAACGATTTCACCCGCGTGGTATGTTGATAAGTTGTGTAGCCAATATGTGGCGCCATCTATTACTATTATCTTAAGAATGTTATTGTTATTTTCTCAGGAACAACACTTTTTCTGGATGAAGGGTACCCTAAGTACACCTGATATACGCAAAATTTTAGGATTATGGGCTCAGTGGTTTAGAAGTAAAAAGGTAACAAACAAATAAACTTACTTTATTTACTTACTCACTCCTTATTGTTGGAGTGACTCTAGTGGCCAGTTCCGAGGGCTGCCTACCTTCATGGAGAAGAATCTGGCAAGAAACTCCATGGTTGCTATTTTAAATAAATAATCTTTTAAATAATAATAAACTTTTAGATATTTTAGCTTAGATATTTTTGGTTACATTATTCTAAGGTGTTATGTGAGAGCAATGCGGGTTGACGAATAATAAATAATTCGCAGGCAAAGCTGTAAACTACAACTAGTGTTGCAATATTTGAAATTATTAAACGGTATTCAGTGGAATGCGAGCTAAACTGTTTGGAGTTATCGCGTGAATGCTTTGGGAGTTTGTAGTTCTTGGTGGAAGACAGAAGGAAATATAATTAATTAATATAATTTGCGAAAGGTACATCCAGTTGACTGCCTCGTTGTTCAAACGATTACGACCGCAGAAGTCGCAAGAAATCCTGTAATCTATTCGCTCGGGCAAGTTTTTATGTTTTCCATTTGAAAATTCTCAAATTTTAAAGTAGAAAACTTTGAAAGTATGTTAGGCAATTAGTTGCTTACCGTCTTGCTGGTTTGCCACCTTAGGAGTATTATAAGGCTTAATTCACGAATTGATTTTGGGGATTGCTCGACTAATTGTGACTCAAACGGAGTCTATTTTCAAGAGTGAGTGTCGAAGGTGTCGCGGACCTCAGTCAGCGGAGTTAATTCGTGAGTAAAGCCGTATATATAATATTTAAAAATATCTAAGTATGACTCACACTTTTAGGAGTATTAAAAAAAATGGACCGGGAAAACGATATTTTCATTTTCCGTTAGTCAGCGGTGTCTTTGAATAACTAAGAAAGTACAATTAATGATATTGAAAAAGTCACATTAGTACGTGATTGTCACATACCTAATTATCTCAAAAATATAATTTGTTTCTAAATTATCAGCCACGGTTGCAATGAGAGAAAGTATTGCATATAAAGATTACAATAGTGAAGAAATTTCGTACCCCGGAACAGTAAAAAAAAATTGGAGCATGGAGCAGCATTAGACCTACGCAATAAAACGCAGGCAAAAGAAATAAAAATATGACGTTAGATAAAAAAAATAACTTCATTATTGTAATATAAATAACCAATATTATCTCCCATTGCAGCCGTGGCAGATAATTTAGAAGCACTTTATATAACACGTTAACAATCGTTATTCGGCCGTTATTTTTTTAATGTTATTTCAAACGGAGATACCTAACAACAATACGAGTACTACGTTTAATTGAAACGAACCTACAATAAATATTTTATGTGTACACAAAGGTTTTACGAGAAAGCCTTAATCTGTGCCACATAAAACTGTAATGGGAACTGAACCTGTAATTAAAGGTAATTGCAATCACAAACCGCGAGCATTTCACTGCTCCAGTGTTTTGTATTTAACGCCTGACGAAAAGAGAGGAGTGTCATAAGTTTAACTTTGTCTACGTGTCTGTCAGTGGCCTCGTAGCTTCGAAACAGATGGGTCGATTTTGATTTTTTAAGCTATTGCATAACTTTTATCGAGGGCTTTGAGCGCGGCGATAGAATCAAGAAATTCCGTAACGAAAATAAAACCTAACACCCTTTATTGCAGAATAATCTAATTGAGTGTTTAAAACCTTATTTACTAACAAATAAAGGTATATTTTATGTTGACATATTTTATGTTAAGTCCAGGTTTTCTTACGATGTTTTCCTTCACCGTTAGTCAGTGGTGTCTTAGATTAACTAAGAAAGTACATATGACATTAAAAAACTCACATTGATACATGCCAGGTTCGAACCCACACCCACGCGCTTGCAAAGCAGGTTCGTAACCAACGCCACTACGACACCCATAAATTTATTAAAAATATGTTTAGTTAGATACGGTTCGGTCTGTCAGAAGGACATTATCTTTACATCATTCGATATCATTCGGCATTGAATATTAAATCATATCCAATAGGGCGAGGAATAAAAAATGGATATAAAATATTTCTGGGCCGATCCAATACTCCACAGCTTGGGTTTGTTTTATGACCCGGGCTCTTGAACCTTTAATAAACCGTGAATGAGCGAGAAAACGTATGAAATAGCGATTTAATACCTTTTTATATTGTTTTGATCTGCCTCTAATGTTATAGACTATGTATGTTGTGTGTGTTACATGATATAATATATACATATATGATATAGCAGTAACTTATTTTGTAAGACTTTAAAACATTTTTATACATCTATACTAATATTATAAAGAGATAAAGTGTGTATTTATGTTAGGGGTAATCTCTGGAACTACCGATCCGATCCTAAAAATTCTTTCACCAATAGGAAGCTACTTTATCCCTGAGTGCTATGGGCTATTTTTTATTCTGAAAAAAAAAAAGTTCAGTTTTCAGTAAAAAAATTACAATATCTGTGATTCAAGTAAGAAAAAAAAACAGGCAATCTGGCTGGTTTATAAACGTGTGTTTACGGGAAATTTAATTTAACGCGGACAAAGTCGCGGGGAACAGCTAGTCTTATCTAAAGCGGCGTAGTCTTTTTTCTCTTCAAGCAAAATTTAAAACTTCCCCACAAAAGGTATGATGATAGTACTTACCATAAGCAAAAAGTTGCTACAACACGTTACTGTAACGAGTTCACTGCGAACTTTTGTGGCTAATAACTTACAATAGAGCCTCCCGGGTCTTTTAACATACGGACTCAAGTTTTTCTAAGGCTTTTCGTAGAGGCCATTGATAAAGTTTTGACAAATATCAACAATTCTATAGTAAAGATTATCCTATAGAGTTGTTGATATTTTGTGTTGGTACTTAGTTTTGGATAACGTGAGTAGGTATATTGAGTCATTTAGAAGTAGGCATTGAGTCGTGATAACCGTATATGACCGTTGACTGGCAAGTCTAAGGTCTCAAGGTTCGAACCCGAGGAACTCTGACTTTTCGTAAGTTCTTCTTCTTATCGTATGGTTGATGAACAACCTGGTGCCAGAGTTTAAACCGCCCGTAGGCCTCTGACATGGCTTTACACACCATTGAAAAATCTCTCAGGTGTACTGGTTTCATCACGATGTTTTCCTTCACCGTTTTAGCAACTGATAATTAATTTATAATACGCACATAACTTACGAAAAGTTAGAGGTGCGCGCCTTGGGATCGAACTCGAGACCTCTTACTTGTCAGTCGACGGTCATACCACTAGGTTATCAGTGCTTTTCGTAAGTTATGTGCGTATTATAAATTATTATCACTTACTCCGTGCCTCGGAAAGCACGTTAAACCGTTGGCATTAAAGTATTGCCGCCAACCGATTTTGTCGTGGAACCTACCTGAGGGCTGGATTTGAATCATCAGTCTAACTTTGTCCTCCTGATTTTAAGGCAGGTGTGCTTTAGGGGCGTGCAGTTCGTATAGGCAAAAAGCCTACCGTTCAACCTATAATATATGTACATATAATATATAACATATACACCTGCTGTATAGAAGTATTAAATAAATAAATAAATAACAGACGCTTGCTCGTATCGTTCATTCGTAATCAAAAACTTGCGTTTTTCATAAAAAAAAAAATAATAACAAAATGAAATAATGATTTGGCAGTTTAAACCTATGACTCCCGCAAAGACAACGTCGAGTTACAATTGATTTCTTTCTGTGTCTCATTTCTCGGTGTTTAAAGGTTAATCTGTGTTTCGAAAATTAATTAAAAATCAGAGCTCATTTTGTGAAAAGATAAAGTGACCTTTTGCATTACTCCCACGTGTGAACACACTTCGCCAAAACTTAATTAAATTTGACATTTTAATGGACACTGACTTCATTAACGTTGAACAATATAGACGGTGTTCACATGTCATCGCATTAACGATCAATGTCATTCACCTCGGATTCTGAGTATCTCTCAGATAAAATATCGTTGCCGTATTTTTTATTTAATAATCCTACTATAATAATTGGTCACTTCGCGTAGGTATTGGTCATTTTGCGTACCTGCCTGCCTGCATCCCTATTGATTATTTAGCTTGAGCATAGTGCGTGTGATGTGAACGATATATTTTTAAAATTCACAGACAAATCCATTTTATATTATATCTCTCTTAATTTAGTAGATAATTATAAAGTTTTGAGGCCCCATTTTTGCTTACAACGAACATTTTTTTTTATCGTTTACCATAAAGGTACGGTACCCTAATAACAGCAGAATTTTAATGGATTCGTCCACCTAAATTGAATAAAACACAAGCTTAGAAATAAATTGTACCACTTACATAACATAGTTACTGACAGCCCGGTCGTGTCCGTTACGTTCGCGTCGGGATAATTTGATATTCGCGCTCGGACAGCTGTCCGGAGCTTGTGTCCGCCGTCCGAGGGCTCGGGTAACACGGTTACATGGTACATCCTTTTATTTTTAATTGAACGGTTAATAAAAAAAGATTTTATTTTATTGTGGTTCTGTAAGGCTGTTCGGTTAGGTTCTTAATCTCTACTTTGCCCTAACATACAGTTTGTAAGAGAACCTTAGATGAGTCGTGATAGCCTAGTGGTGGTTACCGTTAACTGGCAAGTCAGAGGTCGCGGATTCGAACCCAAGGCTCTAAAATCTCTCTTATCATGATAACAGAGATTGTAATTATTTAATGTTGGTTTTTAATTAATGTTTATGCAGACGTTATTTTTCATATATTTTTTAGAGTTTTTTTATCTTTTAAACTCTGTAAGACTTTACATATTACATAAGTACTCACATGGTCTATATAAAAAAAATAGTTGAGTGAAGTAGAATGACGTTCCAAAGTACGAAGAAATTTAATTCTACAAATAATCACTCGTGTTTAGAACCTTTTGAGCATCAGTCGTGACTTGTGACTTGTTATTTACTCACAGAACACAAACTAATAAGTTCTCTACAATAAAGTTACACGGTCACAATGTAGTGTAGTTATTACGTTCCAAATAGTTACAGTTCGTAGTTCCAGTTCCAGGCGGAGTATTTGTTCCGACTCGTGGACTGTTCACTTTATTCCAGCGGTAATGAACAAACAGCATTTTTAGCTTTCCTTGTACTTTATTTAATTAAAAATTCTTTAAAGAAGTAATTAAAAAAATATACTCGGTATTACCCTGTATAAAAACTCCGATGTTCCTTGTATACTTAAATGGTTAAAACAAATAAAGAAGCGAAATATTATAGGCATATTAGATATTTATATAATAAATTACACAAATAATGACAAAACAAATTAAATTTTATATTAAATTTTATTTTGTTCGGCACTTGGCAACTGTCACGTGGAACAGAATGTAAAAATTAATTTTTATTATTGTTAAACCAAAAGGTTTGTATTTTTTTATTAAAAGTCTTTGTAAGAAAGAAAGAAAAAGAAAGAAAGAAATAATTTATTCAGCCCAATGAGAAGCACCATGCACTATGTCTCTGTCTATGTGTCTGTCTGTCTATGTCATGCACTATGTGTTGTAATAACAGAAGTCCTTGCGTTAGGTTCAAACCTAAGACTTGATTTTCAAGTCAACCGATATTTTGATATATAATAATAATATAATATATATCATCCATATATTATAAATATATCATACTATGTTTTATATTTTTAAATATATATCTTTATTTTTTATATATATTTAAAAATGTATTTTATGCCTGAGACCCACAACTAGCCGAGGCTAACGTTAAACTGGCGCCCAACGTGGGGCCTGTGAACTTAGTGCAGTGTAATATACATTGAATCCCGCAATAATAACAATGATATGTATTTGAAAAAAAAAAAGATTCCGCCGAATTGAGAACCTCCTCCTTTTTTTTAAGTCGGTTAATAAATGAATATCATCCACAATATTCTATCGTAATAATATCCATTATTATAAATAATTTAAAATCATGCTAGGTAAAATGACGTTAATAATTAACATTGGTACCGTGATGTTACCTCGCTGTCATGTCGCCATGACACATGGGACTCATGGTGAGCTGACGTCATAAGTTGAGTACTTTTAATTAATTTTGCAAATCATTATCACTCAACACGACAGATATTAATGGAATATATTATTAAATCTTTACCCATGTTGGTATGAAATTTGATTAAAATATTTTACATATTGCTTCGAAGCTTATACGTTTCATTATACGTAAAAAATGCTTAGGAAGCTATTTATTAAATTTTATTCACTATAGATTTTGCCCGCTGTTTCGCGATGTTTGTGTATTTAATCTAAGTCATTGTTTTTAACATAACTTTACATTTTTTTATAAATCGTAATGGCACCAAACTAACCTATTAAACTTAAACATTTCCTTTCCCAATCATCTACCTACTAGATTTAAGATACCTACTTTAATTGATAAGTACCTATTGATAATGTGTTGTTGGAGAGGTTTATGTAGGTAATAATAATAATAAAAACTGTTTTTTATTCTTTTTATTAACTATAATTTGGTTATTTAAAAACTATTTAATAATATTAATGGCTAGACATAATGTTCATTTTATTTTAAAAATACTATCTTCACCTATGTTCTACAAATAAAGATATTTTGATTTTTAATTTTGTCTATCTGTGTGCCTAATTTTATCCAGTCTTTCAACGGTTTACGCGTACTTAATCGATTTTGCGAAAAAAGCGATTTAGATTCGAAGTATTACAAACATCTTCAAAAACTTTTACATTTAACTACCTATAATATTATTATCACGTAATCATGGGAATTCTTCTGATTAGAAAAGAAAAGAAAGAAAGAAATGTTTTTCTGTTTTTCTTTTCTATTCTAATCAGAAGAATTCCCAATATTTTTGACTAAACAGCAACCAAACCTATAGCTTATTTTCAACTGCTACCATTTTGCATAGATTTACCATAAAACTAAAAATACGTTTTGTGTAGCTCTTCTAACTGAAAAGTATCTTAACACGGGCTATAAGCCGAGTATAAATAATAAAAAGAAAGTGCCGCATTCCGGGTATAAACCCGAGATAATCCAGATCGTTTCGGGTAAAGAATACTAGCCAGATTACATTTATGTTTTTATAAAAAAAAAATTTCACTTATTTTTATGGTTTTTCCTTTTATAAAACAAAGGGGGTGTCTTCGGTTCATTAAAATATTAGTACACAATTTTCAGTAGTGACATCATTCACCCATTTTTTTTTCAATTTAATTGCGATTTTCTTTCTTAAAAGAATTTGAACTTTTTATGTGGTTTTTATATTAAACGATATTCAATTTTTTTTAAACACACAGACCAAATCAAATATGTGTCTGTGTTTTTCTCTAAAATGGAAAACAAAACTATTTAATATGTTATAATCTATTCAACGATTTAGTTGAGTATTGCTATGTCAACTAAAATAAAACGAAAACTGACCATCTAATATTGTTTTTAAAATATGGTAAAAATACATAACCAGACTGAGATCAACATTGTAATTAATTTTTTAATTTAGGCCCTTAAAGTTGCAACCATAATTATAAATTCCGTTTAGGATCAGTCCGTTTTCATACACATCTGTGCATAAAGGAAGAAATAAATAAATAATTTAATAATTATGGAAAGCAGCCGAAACATTCCCTTCATTCTGACGAAGCTGGAAAATTAATTAATTAATAAACCTCGCCATATTTTGAGTTTAGTATGTAATTAATTTGTGAGCTAGTTACCAAAGCTCAAGTCAAGAAAATTACATTTTTGTGAGAAATTGTTTTGTTAAGGACGCTTCATTAGTTAGGTTTAGAAGTAGAGATTCTAAATTAAATCTACCTACCCTAAATAGTTCGGTTTTATTTAAGTCGTTGAAGCTAACAGTTTTTCTATCAATCAATCATTTATTTGCCATAAAATGGGTTACAGAGGAGAAAGCAAGGTACTCGTATATACATTTTTATCAATAACATTAGAATTATTACAACTTAACATTTAACTATTTTTTTTCGGCAACTGCAACTGACAGTTACCTACTCTTGACCACAGTCCCGTTCCCGTTTTCTGGTTGAATTTAGGTAATAAAAATAATTCTTTAGTTCTATTTTTAATTTGTTTGTTTGGCATTTCATGTTATATTTAGTAATTTCCTACCTTTTGATTTTATTTTTTGTTTGCGTTTTCTATTCTTTGTTTCTAAATTTTTTAGATTGTATGCATCTGTACAAAAATATGTTGCCAATTTTTTTCAATGTCCCAAAAATCCATCCCTATTCGCATCGAAATTTTTATATAAAGATGATTCGTGCACGAATTTGAAAACTCATCGACGATATTAAAAATTCGACAGGAATAACGCAGGTATATACTAAATGACTTTGACTACTAAAGCTATGAATATTTGAGAAATTCTCTCGCATAAGTTATAATTTAAATGGACAGTCTTATTTACCAACTGACTTTCTAGGGTTAGACTAACGTTCAAAGGGAGATTAGAGTATGAAAACGAAACAGATCGTCTGCCCAGCTATGGCAGAGCACACAAGCTTCAACAACAATGCAGGATTAGCTAGATACCCGGCTATTGTGGTACTGAGATTATGGCCAGGGCTGCCACTAAATGTTACTGTGTGTACCTTATAAGTAGGCGGGGTAAAAGGGACATTATACGCGTGGCCGTTTATTTCGGAAACTATGAAAATGCTACTTCATCTAGTGGTTTAACCAAAAAAGAGCTTAATAAAGACACCTTTGTGAGACAAAGTGCTAGGTTTTCGATAGATCTTCTATGTAAATTTTGACAGTAGGCTGCTAGGGAGTTGCGCAGCTTATTCAATTGTAAAATTATTTTAACCAAGAGTAAACGCTGTATATTATGTAAAAGTTGACGATTCAAATATTTAGTCTACCTAATTAATTAAAGACAATCTTGACTTAACTTGACTCCTCGGATATAATTTTAGATTTACATATTAATATTATTGATAAATTTAAGAAAACGTAGGTACTTACATTACTTTTTTTATCACATATGGAAAAACCTTAATAAAGAGAAGGTGATAGGAGCTATGTTTTAGGGTAGCTACACACATAGTCGATTCGGCACATTCGGTTCGGTATTTTTGAAGATGTCACGATGAAAATTCTTCTAAAATACCGAACCGAATGTACCGAATCGACTATGTGTGTATATACCCTTACTCGCACGGTCGATAACAAGAAAAATAGTGTTCCTTGACGATCCTCTAAGCGGTGTACGGGGTTCACTTCACGTTCACCTCGCTTCCGCCAGATCTTACGCAAATGATCTATGCAGGTCCCAGGTGTAGGTGTAGACTTACTTTACTTGTACAGAGACCCATTGGCCGTTGGCACGGGGCTCTAAAATTATCAAATGGTATAACGTAAGCGTCCAATTTAAAGTTCGCACATGGGAACCCTAACCAGCAAATATTACTTTGGCACTTTTACGCTCGCATTCCGTGGAAATATAAATATGAATGGGCTTTAGCAGGATTGCGGTGATACCAGTCGTACTTATACCTTACCTCACAGTTAAATAAACATTTTTGGGATGCTGTGGTTTTTCGGGATTTTCAGGTGAATAGTTTGTTGTTGAAGGTGAATTGAGTTGTGTTGGTTGAATTAAGTCTTTTTGGTGGTTGCCAACCTAGGTTCTGTCTGAATTAATGTTTGAGAATGTGTGTGTAAGTTTACTTTGGGATCCAGTGGCTTCTAACTTTTTTGTATTATATTACCAAAGAATAATAATGAACTGATAAAGTCGGTACTTATTTTTAATATTTTATCATCAACATCAGTCTGTACCTACGACTCCACTGCTGAATATAGGCCTCTCCCCCAATGCGCGCCACTATTGTGCGCTCATTGCCCATAATCGCCACGCTGGGCAAGGGGATTGGCGATTGCAGCAGCAGACGATTGCTGTTACACAGAAAGATGCTGCTGCCGATATGGCGATCTTAAACTTCAAATATCTCGGAAACATGATACTTTAGGACATCATGTTGCTAACATTTTTTGTTCGTTTAAGTGTCTTCTATCTACATATACTAGAATCATCCTGCGTTGCCACTTAAAAAAAATAAAATGGCGACGGATAGCTATTCCAGCTTCTACACAAAAATATTCTAACCCCTTTTCTCAAGAAAACAAAAGACGAAATATAAATAGGTTAACCATCTCTCGACAAATTGTAACGACTTATTTTTATAGCATTTTAATCTAGATGATAATATGTTCGAAAGTCTTACAAATCCTCGCTGTATTTAGAAATAGTTCCTTCGGTATATCAGTCGTAAATCGGCCGGATGGCGGCGACCGGCGACGTGTTAAATGTACCGGAACGGCAACGATACGGCGGCGGATGACGTAATTAAAGTTTAAGCTGTTTGAGCTAACTCCGTGTCATATAGTGGAAATTACGATGTAATTATACGACCTTATTAGTTATAGATTGTGATAAAATTTGATATTGACGTTAAAAGTAAATTTAATTTTATTTTTTTATTAATTCATATGGGAGGACGCTTTTGCCCAGCTGTGGGATGATATAAGCTAACAGTAACAGTTTAAATAAAAGCTTAACTTAGTTCCAGTACGTGTCAATTAACTAAAATACAAGCAGAAATTAAAATATTAAAATTATAATATAAGAAACTCGAATTGACTCTGGCGGGATTTGAACCCGCGATCTTTGTTTTGGCGAGTTTACGTAACATAGACTCACGCCTGTATTACCCAGAGGGGGAAGGTAGAGGTGTATGCAGTACACCCATGTATGTTTCGCCAGCTATTTTATAAGTCCCATGTAATAGGAGACAGCCTATTGCCATTAACCGGGCACAATTCCAGACTCAGTGCTACTGAGAATTTTCTAATGGAAAAACCCGACCCGAGGATCGAACCCAGGACCTCGTGGTCAGCAGTCGCGCTTGCTACCACTAGATCTATGAGCCAGTGATTGCTTACCATTAAGTACCCGCCGTTTCGTTATCCCTCTTTTTCCATAAAAAAAATAATAATAAAAAATTGCATCTAAGCCATGAAAACGTACAACTCACAAACAGACAAAATCACTTCCATATTTATTTAGTAGGTTATGGATTTTCCGGAGCTTTGCGCATGAATTCCCAATGTAATCGGGAATCCGGGTCAGTTTTCGTTCAGTTCACACCTCGGCCACTAGGGGATGCTCGGGAATAAAATGTTGTGGCACATGTCGAAATATGATAAAGTTTAGCGACACGAGAGAGTGTGAAAAAATCATGTGAAATGTACGTACCTACTACATCATCCTACTAATATTATAAATGTGTAAGTTTATTAAATTAGGATGGATGAATAGATGGATGTTTGTTACTATTTCACGTAAGAAACATCCATCTATTGACAGCAATGAGACATGACCGGACGGCTTAACGTGCTCTGCAGGCACGGAGCTAGCGATAGGTACCTACTTAATTAATGTAATACTGACACACAGCTAAATGAATACTACCTAACATTTTAATGATAACTGCACAATTAGGTACCTACCTACTGATAAAATTACATGATAATTAGTGTCTACTGTCTGGCATTACATGGCCAAGTAAAAATCAATATAATTATGATTAGGTACATGTCAACTACTCAATAGATATAGATAGTGCATTTATTATTCATATGTACTATGTGGCTTCGCACGGGTGCAATATACATCTAAACCTTCCTCTTCAATGACTCTATCTATTTAAAAAAATTGCATCAAAATCCGTTGCGTAGTTTTAAAGATTTAAGCATACATAGGGATATATTAGGGACAGAGAAAGCGACTTCGTTTTATACTATGTAGTGATGTATCTTATAAACCTATAGGTATATATTTTAATGAACAGGAATATTCCCTTGAAACATGTGACATCCTATTCCCTAGCGTTATCCTACAAACGTTCAGCCAGTATTTACCTAGCACCATTACTGCAATATTCAGATTAGCACAACAACAGTGTAATTCGAGAGCCGTGTGAGCGCAATCAGCACGGACGGACCACGAATTCGTTTGGTGCTGAACGTCCGGTCAATTCAAACGCCGCGGTGTCCACGCGTAAAACACTACTTCGGATAATATCTATAACAGTACTAACTATAATAAGTTATGTGCGTAGTATAAATAAACCAGCGTCCGTCCGCGACTTCGCCCGCGTAGTAAGTTGGAAATTCAATCGTAGCTAGAAAGACAAGCGCGTGCGCAAACGCAGGTGCACTTTTTATTTCCTCACTCTCATAGTCTGATGGGACGACAATCAGACACGACCGGAGAGAGATCAGGCGCAGGACCAGGGCTTTACGTGCTTTCCGTCCGAGGCAAAAGATAAAAATATGTATCATGGACATGACAAAGAAGAATACAATAAGTACTATAAGATGTGTGATGTAGCAAGTTTAAAATCTTCCTTCCCAAACACATTACTTATGAAATGTATATCAGCGTGTTACCACAATACTAAAATGGTGACATTTTTATTAATTACTAGCTGTTCCCCGCGACTTTGTCCGCGTTAAATTAAATTTTCCCGTAAACACACGTTTATAAAGCAGCCAGATTGCCTGTTTTTTTTCTTACTTGAATCACAGATATTGTTATTTTTACTGAAAACTAAACTTTTTTTTTAGAATACAAAATAGCTTATAGCACTTAGGAATAAAGTAGCTTCCTATTGGTGAAAGAATTTTTAGGATCGGATCGGTACTTCCAGAGATTACCCCTAACATACATACATTATTACATACATACAAACTTAACCTTTTTATAATATTAGTATAGATAATTAATAAACATGTCACCATTTTATGTATTTGCCACTGTCAAATATTTACTGTAAAAAAAACAGCTATGGTACAATCCTTCGACCCTGCAAATTCTGGTCACTCTACTTAGTCGTTGTGTACCTGCAATTTGTCCGGTCCCCCAAGCCTCGTCGGTTCCGGCGCGGGACGGTTAATAACCGTTTACCACAGCCGTTTGGTGTCAACCGCTTTTTAGATTACTTTGTTTTTTTTAATGTTAGGCTAGGAGAACTAAAAATGTTGCGCAGAGTGTTGCAGTTTGTAAAACTACTAAAAATGAAGCTGTGTCCTACAAGGCTAATAGAACTGAACCACGTAAATCTGTATAAATTATTTTGGATTTTGAAAATATTGATATTTTTAAAGTAGATATTTAAGATATACTATATAAGATAAGAGTACCTTAGTAATAAAACCCTTGTAGGCTCTACCTATTTCCTTAACAGTTTAGAGGATTCTTCTAAAATCCAGAAGTATTTGAATTACATAGGTACATTAGAAGCTATTCTACACAAACAAACAAAAAAAAACAGTTTTCCCTGAAAACGTCATTGTCATCACAGAATTACTACCATTTTTTATATTCATACACATAAAAAAAGATAAAGAGTAACAAAAATGTTTGTTACCTCTGTTACTGTACAAATTTTATATTCGTCACAACATGACAGACAGGGGAGCGCAACATTTGTTCAACAATTTCAAACTTCTGACGAACTTGTGTGTAAATGTAACCATGTATAAAAACAGTTTGTTTTTTTTTTGTTTTTTTTTTATGAGGCGGTAACAATGAATGATAGTCACAGAAGTAGCTTTATCAGTAATTGAGAGGGACGCTAAATATGAACGATGATGGTGAGAAACAAGGGCAGCGATATGCTCGTTTCTATTCACTCACATTATATTGAAATTGTATTGTATATTATTTAATAGACGTCGGTGATAGGGATGAATTCTCGGACGCCTTCGCGTGACTTTTGTATATAATTACTTATTTTTTTTTACTTTTATTTATCAGGTTTAGTGTATTTATAGTAAGTAGATTTAGAATGTAAATAATTATAACTAACTTATATCTATGTAACTTATAATAAACAAATATATATTTTTAATAGATACCATATCTCAAATTTAAAACACATATATTTTATTTGACCGCAACTTCATCCGCGAGGATTTCAGATCATATTACTTAGGAATTGTATAGCTTTCTATTAGTATAAAAGAATTTTTAGAATCGGTTTAATAGTTCAAGAAATTACCCGCCACATACAAACAAACATTTACCTACGGTACTAGATTACTTTATATGACCTCTAAATTCCGAATAATAAACCTTGGGACAAAAAATTATATGCATAACATTGTATTTTCTGAAGTACATTAGCAAAGACACGAAAGAAGACACACCCTGTAATCTTATGAACACGTAAAATATTGGAGTTCCGTACAATGTAGTGTATTACCGTGTGGTTTCCGACCTAAGAATAGAACCACCCCTACTCGTCCCGCGGGTGTCGTAAGAAGCGACAAAGAGAAAGATCCGGAGAATGGGCAGCAGCAACCTTCTGTGTAACAGCAATCATCTGCTACTCCGATCGCCAACCCTTGCCCAAGATTATGGGCAAATACCTCCATAAGCGTATAAAAGTGGCGTGCATTGGGAGAGGCCTATGTTCAGCAGTGGACTAATACATGCTGATGATGATATACAATGCAGTGGGGAAACTAAACTTTTAATCCCGTTATAGTTGTCGTGTCAAACTTATTGAAGTGAGATCTTCTTTTTACCCGTCTGCCAGGAAGGGTTTTTTTTGGGAATGGGAATTTTTTGTATTAATCTATAAGACTTGATGTCTTCACAATCCAATACTAATATTATAAATGCGAAAGTATCTATGTTGTTGGTTTGTCTTTATTTTACGTAATCACAGAGTTACGGATCAATTATTTTTGGCATAGATATAGCTATGGGTCAAAGAGTGACATAATTATGCATTGGGTACATTTTATTTTGGAAAAATTCGAACTGCTAAATCGCGACGCCGCGGAAAATAAAACTAATATAAATTTTAATATAATACGGAACCCGCAAACACGATTCCTACTCCAACTGCTATTTTTATTACTAAAGAAAAAGCCTGCCACAATTTATGAGGGACATGATTTTCTTAGGAAATGTTCGCATCAACAAAATGTCTGTTAACCTTTCTAAATAATGAATGTAGATATAAAAAATATTCGGGCATAAAATGCTCCTTATACATGATCTTTTTTTGGAGTGCGCTTTTGAGGGTTGATAATATAAAATAAATAAATCAGCCTATAACTGTCCCACTGCAGGGCAAAGGCCTATTCTCATACAGAGAAGGATCGAGCGCTAATCACTGCGCTAGCTCACAGGGTGTTGGCGTTTTGAGATTATTAAGCCCAGGTTTCCTTACGATGCTTTCCGTCGCTATAATAAAAAAAAAATTAAAGTCGCTGTATTAAAAAAGTAAATATGACATTGAAAACACATTGGTTCATCATCATCATCATCGACAGCCGGAAGACGTCCACTAACAAAGGCCTCCCCCATTGAACAAGCCAGGTTCGAATCCACACTCATGTAGTTGCTAGCGGGTCCGTACCTAACCAATGCGCTACAACGACATGCTGAAACAAAATAGTCGACTGACATTGTTCTAGTCGACTGACATTGTTCTCACATAAGACCTCAGAACAATGTAACCTAAAATATTGTAAGCCATTATATTTAAAAGAGCAACTATGGAGTTTCTTGCCAGATTCTTCTCCATGAAGGGTAGGCTGCCCTTGGAACTGGCAACTAGAGTCACTCTTATAGTAAACAATATTAGAATTATGACTATTCATAAGTGCCTAATGGTCTACATGAATAAAAACATTTTGATTTTGATTTTGACAATTCTTTTTTATGCATCTGAACTGGCGCATCTACCATAGAGTTGAAACAACCAGCCGCGGCACCAAGCATTTCACTTTAACTGATACAAATGGGGTCTTCAGGCCAATAAATTACTACCTTTAAGCCAAATCTTGTTGGCACAATAATATCCCCAGTATTACAGCATTACGCGCATTACGACGCGGATGTCGCGTAACGCGTAAAGTCGTAACGCGTAACGTTACGCTAGATTATGTCGCGTAACGTAAATAAAAAAGTTTCGGCAATGTCGGTAATTGCGGTAAAGGTGAGGTCACAGTAGCAGACAATACAGTTTATAAGATAAGAATAGAATAAGAATAATTTATTTATCAATTTTCTACAATACTTTTAACAATATAGGTAAATAACACTTAGAATCATTGTATGTTTATTAAGAATTTTAGCTTCTAAAGCCGAAGATAGGATGAGATATGCATTGCCAAGGATAAGATAGACGGATAGCTTCTGCCTGCTAGGTAAATTCAAAAATGGAACCGAATTTCTATAAAATTTTCTGTTAGCTAAGGTAACAGGAAGTTATCAGTAAACTGTGATTTGTGAAACAAGTTACGTAAAGGGATAACTGAAGGAATGACTGACTGATATAAGATCAACGCTTGACTGGCCTTACAAACTATAATTTTTCTACATAAGTACCTTTATTGTACCACTAAATTGAGGATCAAAGTTTTAATGAGGATTCGTTAATTATGTAGTTAGACTTGTTTAATTTGGCTTATTTAAATGTAAAAAAAAATTTGGTCAATTCTTGTACAACCAAATAAAACATTTTTCTTGCGCCGACATAAAAAATAGAGCTATAATCGCTGTATTTTTTATGGAGCACCATAAAAAACCACTCAGCAATAACAAATACATTAAGAAGTCACTTGTGTTTTAAATCGCTTTCACTGTGAGCACACCTTAACCTCATCAAAACCGCCACAGGTTGGCGGACACGGGGCGGCCGGCATAGCGGCGCGGGCGGCGTTTTATTCCGTACCCTCATAAATTTTATTACAAATAAACTTTATTTTTATTTTTCGGTAACAAGTTTTTTGATGAACATAATTTTCTATTTTATTCTTGGGGTGAATGAAACACATTTTCCTTCGTTCTTTTTCTAGTTTTCTTTTTTATCTCAAGTACATAGCTTAGGGAAGGTGATGTTTTTATCTATAAGTTAATTAAGAGGATGTTTAAATGTGGCAGTGAAAAAACATGGAGACGTGCAAAAACAACTGACTCGGGCACTCGGGTGGGACTTAAACCCTCGATCCCTAGCGTGCCCGCGTGCCGTGCCATCTCTTTACCAACTAAGCTGCCGAGTCCTACTCGGTTGAGTTAAAATTACAAATTTCTTAACACCATCCATCTGGTCAGCTCAAGCTCATCTCGCCTTCTCCGTCTGCCACAGTTTCGTTTGTAGAATTAAATAAAAAATGTTGGGCCTCTTAGTGGCTAGCATCACATTATGTAGGTACGTCTGAGTAGGTCACTCTTTGAAATAAATTATTAAGAAAATAAAGAAGGGCTTTCTTTATTTTCTTGTAATTATGTCGCAAAAAACATTCTTAATAAGGGTATTGTTTCACGAAACAAAGCGATCGCGTCGCTCCTCTTGATAATTTTTTTTTTGTTAAATTAGAAAACATGTTGCTGTCACCACGTAGCCTTGGGAGTTAAGAATATTTTAGTACCTATACAAAAATAAATTTATAAAAGTTTTCTACAAAGTTTATTTATTTCATAATCTTTATTACAATACTAGCTTTTGCCCGCAGCTTCGCCCGCGTGGATGTTGAACCAGGATAAAATTTATATTTTTTGTTAATCCAGGAAATATGGTTTTTATGTTTACCGAGTTCTATTCAAATCAAAAATGTTTAGGTAACAAACATCTTCACAAACTTTTATTAGTGCAGATTAGTAATGTTATGATATGACAGTTCAAGTCCGCCCAAGTCAGTTGTTTTTGCGAGTTTCTTATTAAGCAAAACATGTGCATAAACATTTAAATTATCCAAAATATTTATTATTGAAAACATTATATATTGCCATTAAACATTATCCAGGACGATGCAATGGATAGAGCGAAGGGTAAGCGAAAAACCCGAAAAGCAGACCCCACTATCATGTGGGAATAATTATTGCACAGGAGAGAATGAGAGATTTTTTTAAATATACCTATTGTATTGTGTATGTTTTGCACATTTGAGAGCAATTATTCCAACAAAGATTAGTTTTATATTTAAGTCTTACTAATGTATAGGGCAAAAGAAAAAGTTATAAGTGCGCTTCGCATATTTTATTGCATAATTTCTGACCTAATAAAGCGAAAAACCTATGTAAAAGAACAAAAGTTTCGTATCAATATCAAATCCGAACCAGGATATTTAGAAAAACATACAGATTACTTTGTTTGTAGTTTTGCTCTCGGGAGCTAAAATGTACAGAGAGTCAGGACTGGTGACCCGAGAGCAAACGACATACAGTCTATGTGAGGAGAAGTTGGTCCTGAGATCGACACTCGCAGACTTCTCATGGCGAAACAAACGCCCACAGGAAACTACACTCGCTTAAATTGAAAGGGATAAATGTGGAGAATTAGTGGTACATGGTGTAAACACTGTCTCGCCAATACCGAAACCCGTTAGAATTTGCGCCTTGATGATTTGCAGATAATTTACATTAAGCCATCAGGCCATCATTTTCTGGGTCCCTTTACACAATTTCAAAGGCGTTAAGTTCCGAAGAAGCATAATCGGGACACCGACCTTCAACTTAATGACGTCCGTCGGAAGTCCACTTGCAGTGAGGGAATTCAGGAATTTTACAGAATAATGAGTGGCGTCATCTTGATTGACAACAGTGTTTATAAATGTGTAAAACACTTCATTCCCTTTCATTTATAAAAGAATGCATTCGTTGATTGCTGCAGCTTGATTATTTTTGGGCGTTTTGAGTTGGAAAATTCTTGAGCATGTGGATTCCTACTCAACCGCCCATAATTATTGTCAAGCTCAACTTATGAATACAGGATCATAAAAATAATCGTTTCAAAGAACCATTCACCTCATCAGCCCCAGTTCCTCGCGTCACCACAGGCAGATTTCAGTGGAAATTGCCGCTGAACATAACTGTGACACCACCCATTATGTGTTGGTTCCTACGGATGTCTTTTAGAGTTCTGTGTACCGCATCAACTGCTTTTCTGTTTGCCATTATACATTCATCCCATCATACGATCAAAGAACAATTCTTAAGCAAATGCCTGCCTTGTCACTATTTCGTGACACATCACAAACAGGTGTTTCGTTGCTCTGTAAATTGATGGGAATCCAAAACAACGTGGCAGTAATCGCCGAAGACGCTACTGCAATTGTAATTTTGCCCTGCCTCCCTGCAAGGATGCCAGTGGTTATAAATATTTTTCCTGTCCCATCAGGTGTCACTATTTCGTGACACATCACAAACAGGTGTTTCGTTGCTCTGTAAATTGATGGGAATCCAAAACAACGTGGCAGTAATCGCCGAAGACGCTACTGCAATTGTAATTTTGCCCTGCCTCCCTGCAAGGATGCCAGTGGTTATAAATATTTTTCCTGTCCCATCAGGAGTATCCAAGAAAAATATTTTTCCTCAGATTGAAATCGACTCCTAACGCCATCTAGTTAAGAAAAAGGAAACATTATGTTTTAAATAATAATAATTTTACTGCTTCAAATTAAAGCGGATTTTTTTTATAAGCTGAAATTTTTAAAAGTATAATCCCACACGATGCGCGTTGCTTCCTTCGGGTTTCAAATTGAAATATTTAAAAAAGAACTCCGCTGATCTAAATAGACTCTAACGCCATCTAGAACACTATGTTTTAAATAATATAAATTTTATAAATGTTTCAAATTAAAGTGGTGACGTTTTTTACATACGTACATACATAGACTCACGCCTGTTTCCCAGAGGGGTAGGCAGAGACAACGGATTTCCACTTGCTACGATCCTTGCATACCTCGTTGCATATACGTTTTTTATAAGTAGAAAAATTATTAAAAAGCATGTTTCCTTCAGGTTTCAGCCGGTAAGTAATAAAAGTCATTAAGAATGAAATACCACAAAAATACATATTAATTTCAATGACAAAAAAAAATACAAAAGAATCCACAAAAAGTTTGCGGAACTGGGGATCGAACCCAAAGCCTTACACTTCCAAGGCGTTCGCCCGACCGGAAGGCTATGAAGTCTGTTGACATTTTGACAAAATAATCGTTCCTAAAATATATTATTATGTTATGTTATGTAATGTTTAGCTCCTTGTGGATATAGCGTGATAATATTTTGTAAATTGAAATTTAATAATATTTTTCCCAACAACAACAACAATTCTGCAGCAAATTCTAGAAATACGCTGCTTACTACAATACTGCTCATCCCCCATAATTATAAACGTGATAATTTATACCCTATAAGTTGACCAAGAATTTAAAAAGTATATTTGCCGAATTTCAACTAAATCTGTCCAGTAGTTTTCGCGCCAATCAATTACATACATACTTCGTTACGATTTTATTATATGTATAGATTATCTAGGTTTATGAATAATAATTTCTAGGTTTTCGCGAGGACTACCTAAATAAAACATCTTTTTATCGGATTTTACGTCGCGCGGGAATTCATTAACATTTCTGGCAATGTCAGTGGACATGGAGATTTGTGTTGCTAGTTAAAATTAATAGGGAAGCCGCGCAAATCCAATGGTAACTCCTCAAGATAGAGCTATTTAGAAATGTTTTGAAATATAGAAACAGTAAAATTAGTGGCAGGGCTACCCTTTTCTTGAAACGATTTTTTTTTCACATAATTTAGAACTAAAATATTTGCATAGTAAGCATAAATTAAATACTTTATAAAAATGTTTATCTTTAAATAAACAGTAATTTAAAACAAAATACATAAATCATATAATTAAGCAGTAAATTCCATTTTAACATACTTAATTAAATAGAACTCACAAACTAATTCTAAAATCTCACGAATTTTCCACGCCTAAAATGTCAGCAGTCCCCACAGACAATGTTTCCACAAAGAACGACAACATCGCTAAACATGAATGTATAAAAGCAATGTTTTTTTTTCGTTTATCTCATTTCATTGTGATGACCCTCAAAGGATGCTGTGTTTACTCAACAACTTTTGATAAGGGTCTTAATTTAAAATTTATTTGACAAATTTTTGAATTATTTTTCTTGTTGAAACACGAGCCATGATTTGGCAAATAAATTATTGTAATTAAGTGGATGGGTATTTATTTTTACGTAAATTTTGTTAATGCAACCGTAGCTGCCGCTCTCAAATAGGTCTGTTCAGTCATGAACGGAAATGCTTGACCTGACCCAAACTTACGCCACTTAAATCATCTTTTATAGATGTGAATAGGCCTGAATGATATCAGATGGTTTAAGCTCTGAAGGACTTTAGAGACAGGTGTACTCCATCCAACTCTTACCATCTGTAGGGTTGGGTTCTTATCTTGGTCTTGGTAGCAGTGAAATGACTGTTGGACTAGCAAGTCAAAATCGTAAGTTCGAAATCCAGACATGCACCTCTGACTTTTCGGATTCATGTGCGTTTTAGAAATTAATTAAAACATTATGAGGAAACCAGCTCACTTGAGAGATTTTTCAACGTTCTTTAAAGCCATATCAGAGGCCTACAGGTAGTTTGAACTCTGACACCAGGTTGTTCATCAACCATACGATAAGAAGAAAAATCACTCGTAAACGTCACACTTAAAACAATACTTACTACAACTTGTTACTACTACCTGTTTAAAGTATTCCTGCAAGGTAAAAGAAGGCTAAATAGTAGATAGTACCGAGGAAGTGTAGTCAGGGTTTCTGGCACGCCGCCACACGGGCACATACCTGCTATCTTATATAACCACTATTATGCTAATAAGTCGCCGGTTAGTTGTTTACAAATTAGAAGCACGTGAGGTGCCTAATGCCTCAAGTTTAGCAAAACAGATTGCCAAACTATCTAACTGTTAACTGGCAAGGTAAAATCCTTAGAAAAAGTATTCATCTGCCTAGCCTTTCCCAACTATGTTGGGGTCGGTTTCCAGTCTTACCGGATGCAGCTGAATACCAGTGTTTTACATGGAGCGACTGCCTATCAGACCAGACCTCCACAACCCCTTGGTAACACTGGTTGTCATACTTTCGGGCTTCTGACTACCCATAACGACTGTCAAAGATCTACAATTGACAGCCGGGGCCAACAGCTAACGTGCTATCCGAGGCACGGAGAGTGATAATAAATTTACAAAACGCACATAACTTACGAAAAGTCAGAGGTGCGCGCCTTGGGTTCGAACCCGAGACCTCTGACTTGCCAGTCAACAGTCACCACCACTAGGCTATCACGACTCTTGGAAAAAGTATTAAAGAGCAATAATTTATCCAACTTAACATCTCTCGATTAAAGTTCAATTGATTTTATTAATAATGAAGCACAGAGTTGAGCAATTTATAAAAATTGCCAACAGATATTACTTAGGCGTCTTCTCAAGACGACGCGACGTAGTTTGATAGGTGCTCAGTTTGCTAAGAGCATTGCCATAGTACGGCCATTCATGTATCAATTAAACTTCCTTTATTAATAAAAGATATTTGGATACAAGGTCGGGCACAATAATACTAAATAACTAACTCTATATGCAACTAGAAATAAACTATCTATATAGGTATAAGTATATAAACTAATTAAAAAGATAAACTTAATCTAAAAGGCCGCTACCTGAGGGAACGTTCCCAAAATGCTGGCTGCGATGCCTCGCTGGATGGCTATACTGAGCCTTGGGCAAGATACAGACCAGCATTTTGGTCACGAGATGCCTCGACCAGACATGTATTAAATCAATTAATTATTATTCAATATTTGACCCATTTTGTCCTGCGACTTCAAGCGTAGTCATGTCGACGATTTGACAAAAAACATGTTAAACAGCTCCATTTTTATTTTGCAGTCACATCACACGAACAGCAAGCTGGCTACCACCGGCAGAGAGTTGGCCCACTGGCAAAGAAGGCAGTGGGAGTGGCAGTGAGGTGGATGAGGAAGAACTGCCTTATGGATGGGAGCAGGCGCTCGACTGCCATGAGAAACCTTATTACATTAAGTGAGTATTGAACGCACTTATTTGTTAGTAAGCTTGTATTTCTTAGTAAGGTTTTTTTTTATTCGTACAACTTACTTAGCGCTACTCTTACTTAGTTCCAGCTATAAGTTTAGCTCGTGTTCCCATATATCTTTTTCTTTTACCATCTCCCAGATACCAGTTGGGTATATTTTTTCACTTTTCACAAATACTTTATGTTGTTCTTTATTATGAATATCTCTCACTACTACACTACTTACTCACTTATACTAAAAACCATACTTAAATCCTGAAAGCAATTTACCTTTTTTTGGATCGATTTTTTTAAACTTGCAACCATGAGAATTATTAAAAAAGTTTAAATACCAGTTACTGAGACTGGTAATTAAATAAATAAGTTTAAAAAAAGCCTTTTATTTCTTGCATTTACAATTAAAATTTACATTAAAATAATTTTACAAGCGTGTGTATTAAAGTGAATTATTATTAATACGATTTAAAAAAAAGAGATTTAAAATATATGTCATCACTACATAGTATAAAACAAAGTCGCTTCCCGCGTCTGTCTGTCCCTATGTATGTTTAGATCTTTAAAACTACGCAACGGATTTTGATGCGATTTTTTTTAATAGATAGAGTGATCGAAGAGGAAGGTTTATATGTATATTGCACCCGTGCAAAGCCGGGGCGGGTGGCTAGTATGATTTAAAAATCATATATAAATTATTTTCTTTCCATTTTCAGCCACGTAAACAAAACAACGACGTACGTGGCTCCAGAAGGCTGTTCCTGCGAGTCTCCCCCCGCGCCGCGAGATGTGGTGCTGGAGAGAGATCCGGAGCTAGGCTTTGGGTTCGTGGCCGGGTCCGAAAGGCCGGTCCTAGTCCGGTTTGTTACCGACAACTCGCCTAGTGTGGGGAAGGTAAGATCATCTTAGACAAAGAGCCGATTTCACCACTGACACTAAACGAGATCAATCAAGCTAAACTCGGTTCAAGCATATAACTGAGTTCAGTACTGCAATTTTCGTAGACTGAATTTAGTTTTAATTAACGGTTTTTAAAGTGAATAGTGAAATTGGGCCTAAGTCAAACGTTCTAAGATTTTACTCTAATCTCTAACTTGGTTAGGCAATTAATAAAAACATGTTTATAAAGTATTTATGAATACTATAGGTATGAACAATAAAGTTTGAAGTTTTTAAAAAGAAAAAAGTCTAGTACTTGTCGTTGTACTAGATAGTTGTCTTTGACCAATCCACTTTTTTAATTCCTTAAAAAGAGTGTCGTAATTAATATAGTTCCTAGCAACATGCTGTGTGCACCTGCGAGTCTCAGATGCTTCGTCAATGCAAGCAAAGACAATACCCCGATGGTCGGCCAGTACGACATCGAACACCGCCGCGTATGGATGTAATGTGGGAAAACGTGCAAAAATGTGATCAATACACGGTTTCGTGATCAATTTTTTTTAGTTTCGATTCATCCATGTTCGCGAAGCGCTCCTAAGTATGTGTCTTTGTATGATGAAATACCCTTTAAATCAATGTTAATATCACCAATAAGTAGGAAGTTTTGTTTTAACTCAAACTTAGTGATGTGTTTTAGCTCCTGGATACATAGATTAATATTTGTAGATGGTGGTCTGTATATTGTGCAGACAACCAAGTCACGATTTGAGTTAAATTTTTGAGTGCCTGTAAGATTTTCAAAGGTTTTAGTTTTTTGTTCAATTTGTGTGAACCTAATATGATTTCGTTCATAAATAATAATTCCACCGCCTTTTTGTTTCGTTCGTAGTTGTGAGTACAATTTATAGCCGGGTAAATAATACAAGTTGACTATATTATCGGAGATACCTACTTCTGTTAAAATTATGAGGTCTACTGGAAAACTAGAATTATGAATAGTTTGTTGCATAATAATATAGTCTCAAACTTTCGCGAACATTAAATTTAACTTAATGAAACAACTTTTTAAACGGATAAACTCGTGTATATATTTTTCTAAAAACACACCTGACGCAAACGTCAAAACAAATTGCAATTTAGTAAAGTTCTTAAGAGATCTGATGTTAAAATGTAAACAGTAGTTTTTGATGGTATATGTTTGCATTTAGTATAATTTTTAATAACCAATTTCTCGTTAACAGCGCGACCGTTCGCAATTGGATTATAGAATAGACTTAGAAGACTTATTTCTGTCTCTTTAATTTTAATCCTGTATAAAGGATAGTACTCCTAGTCCTTATACTACTATAATTTCAGTTGGAGCCCGGTGACGAAATCCTTTGCGTCAACGGCGAAGACGTAAGCCTCGCTGCTCGAGAGCATGTCATATCAGCAGTGAGAACTTGTACCGAGCGTGTCACCTTGAGGGTCTGCCAGCCTGCCAGGAGTGGTAACCCTGCAAGAAGATCAGCGCTTCTATCTGCAGCAAAAAGAGCGAGGTTGAGGGCGCGGCCGCCGCGGGTTAGGTTTGCTGACTCTGTACAACTGAATGGTGCACCTATGTATCCCGTAAGTGGCTTCTATAGATGTTTAAATAGACTAAAAACCTTAACACAAACATGTTGTTTGTGGTTATTAGCAATCTTTTACAAACGTAGTCGTCTACTTCTTTCTAATGAAGGAGAACTTAAAAGGAACCTCTCGGTCATAAATCTATATTTATTTTAGTAGAATACATAACACCGCACATTTTAGAGAAAGGTACTGTAACGTTAATGTTCGATAAGTAAGAGGGGACGTCTTATAAAGCCATATGACGCTTTGCTATGCTCATGATGGACTTCACTACAGTTGTCAGCATCACCTTCATCCGCCCCCATACACTAAGTTTCAGTAGTCTTTTAGTAAACCAATAATCGATGCCATTACCAACCATTCTACTGATCATTGTTCTCTGCTTTTCAATTAACAAGAACTTAATCAACTCTTTTTCCTTCTAGCCATCAGCCTTCTCCCTCGGGGACCTCTGCTTACCTCCGATGGCGAATGTACTGAAGGTATTCCTAGAGAACGGTCAGACTAAGTCGTTCAAATACGACACCACGACCACAGTGGCCGATGTGGTGACGAGCTTGAAGGATAAGCTGTGCATCACCGCGGAGGAACACTTCAGTCTGGTGGTTGAGCACGTCAAGAGTTTGAGGAGGAATAAATTGACACTGCTGGACCCGAAGGAGTCTTTGGCGAGGGTAATTATAATTAGAAATAAATCTTCAAAAATTCGCTCTTTCTTTGCAATTATAATATCACTGCAGTACTAAGTAAATTGGTCTTAAAAATCTTTGACAGTAATAAGGGAATCTTGAAAACTGATATATCTGTAAAATATTAAATCCCTCTGAGTGGCAGGAGTCAGATAGGCTGTTGTTCCGTAGAGAACTGATACTCAGCTGCATCAGATTAGATTAGAAGATCCCAACAAAGTTACGAAATAATGAAGGCGGATTTTCTTCAAAATCCTTAGGTTGCAGTTTACAAGCCCCATGGCAAAGAAGCCGTATAATAGGCAATATTTATGCATGTATAAATACATATATTTCTCATCCTCAGGTAATCAGCTGGGTAAGTTGTAGTTTTCTAAATATAATTTTTACACAAACAAACTTTTACACAACACAACTGATAAAATTTGTTGGGCAAGCGATATCAGTTAGGTATTACAATTTCTTCCCCCCCTAACCTCCAATTCATCATTCCAGATTGCAGCTCGTCCCGGCTCCTACAAAATGCGATGTCTCTTCCGAATAGTTTTCATGCCGACTTCGGCTGCAGACCTGGCACAAAAGGACCTGGCAGCGCTGGATTACTTGTACATGCAGTGCTGCAATGACGTGGCCCAAGAACGGTTTGCTCCAGAACTTCAACCTGATGTGGCGCTGAGGTTGGCAGCCTTGCACATGCATCAGCACGCTCTTGCGAACAATCTGTCGCCTGCCAAGTTGACTGTTAAGGCTGTCGAGTAAGTTATTTTGTCAACATGAAAAAAATATGCAATATCTTAAGAGATCCCTGATGTAACTCTTTTTTTCTCTTTCATTTTTCTCCCTTCAATTAGTTGGTACTTATAATTAATCAGTAACGTTAACGTAATTATTTTTCTATTAAAGTATTTGCTGGTTTTGACTAATTTACTGAAAATATAATTATGATTTATTAAATCTCAGTCTGGCTATTGAATGAGGTAACAACGCTAGCCTCTTCGGCTCGAGTTCCCAGCGCAGCCACTTAAATTCTGTTTTTTTATAGATTTAGTTAATTTACAGATTTAGTGATATTGCATATGTTGTTTAAATTTTTTAAATGTTGTCGTTTTTGTATGAGAAAAAATATAACAACATAGATTCACGCCTGTATTCCCCAGGGGTAAGCAGAGGTGTATGCAGTACACCCACGTTTCGCCGGCTACGTTATAAGTCCCATTGTTGTATGACATATTTTGAAATTTCAGGAGAGAGTTTGGCTTAGAACGCTTCGTCCCCAGCGGTCTACTAGAGAGTATGAAACGTAAAGAGCTGCGCAGACTTATCGCACACTTCCTCAAGCTCAACTCACAGATGACTGGCAGTCAGAGACAGTTGACGCAGTTACAGGTAAACATCAGCTTACTTCCAGCCCTGGATTCCGTCGAACGGGTATTTTTCGGAAGATTTTTTTATTTTTTTTCTATTTAATTATTCGTAAGAATCAAAATCTTCCGGGTCGTGGTTTTTTAAACCACAGTACCAAACAGGTAATTTACAAACAATACTTATCATACTCTTGTTTTTTGTTTTGTCTATAAAATCTTTATTTACATAATAATACGTACCTAAGACAAACAAACATGTCATGAATCATGCTAATGTTTGTTCATACAAACATTAGCAACTCTTACACTAAGTCGCGTTTACAATTAAAAGTGTAACTTCATCGATAAAATTTGGAATGTATATTGTATAAAGTCTTATAAGTAATTTAAAAAAAATTAAGTGACCCGATAACTCGAATATTGTATATTTTATGTCGTGGTGGCGCATTGGTTGCGGACCCACTTTGCAAGCGCGTGGGTGTGGGTTCGAACCTGGCATGTACCAATGTGACTTTTTCAATGTCATATGTACTTTCTTAGTTAATCTAAGACACTACTGACTAACGGTGAAGGAAAAACATCGTAAGGAAACCTGGACTTAATAGTCTGAAATCGCCAACACGCAGTGAGCTAGCGCGGTGATTAATGCACAAATACTTCTCTGTATGAGAAGAGGCCTTTGCCCTACATTGGGACAGATACAGGCTGATTTATTTATTTATTAAAAGTTATTCCGATATTAAGCAAACCGATTTGAGATATATTTATTGCCGGATGATAAATTCCAACTTGCAACTTTCGCTTACAACAAACATCCGAATTGCAATACAAGACATTTCATATTAAAAGCTCGACTCAGTAAGAGAAGAAAAAGACCTTTGCCAAGTTGAAATGAAAACTTCTATCATTTTAATGTTTCTTTTTTGCAGGCAAAGCTGCACTACCTGGACATAGTAGCTGGTCTGCCAAGCTACGGGGCCAAATGCTTTAGTAGCAGTAGGCCAGAACGAGTGCTGCTCGTGTCACCAAGGTTTGGACTCAGCCAGATTGTGGGACGGAGTAACTCTGTGGTAAGTTAACTGTTATAAAAAAATTAAATTCTTCTCTCTTATTGTGTGGTTGATAAACAACTTGGTGTCAGATTTTATTGATCAGATTGCCGCCCGTAGGCAATTTAAATTAACAATCGGCAAAAAGTTGTTTTTTGATTTTGATTTTTGGAGTTATTCCTATTTTCAAGGACATAATTATGCTATGATTATTAAGACTGCCTCGTTGGTCTAGTGGTAGCAAGCGCGACTGCTGAGCACGAGGTCCTGGGTTCGATCCCCGGGTCGGGCAAAGTGTTATTGGGTTTTTCCATTTAGAAATTCTCATTAGCAGCACGGAGAATGGAATTGTGCCCGGTTAATGGCAATAGGCTCGCCCCCTATTACATGGGACTTATAACATAGCCGGCGAAACGTGGGTGTACTGCACCTCTGCCTACCCCCTCTGGGGAATACAGGCGTGAGTCTATAAAAAAAAAATAAAAAAAAAAAATAATTATACCTAAAAATAATTTTCTTCGCTTCCAACATGCCTTTATGTGATGAAATGGCTATTATAATTGTTATTTTAAGTATTTAAATAATGTCATCTGCCTAGCCTAGGTCGGCTTCCAGTCTTACTGAATGCCGATAATTAATTTATAAAACGCACATAACTTACGAAAAGTCAGAGGTGCGCAAGACCACTGACTTGCCAGTCAACGGTCACTACCAATAGGCTATCATGACTCACACGCAGTATTTAAAGAATGTATCGAAAGGTATTTCAGACACAATGCGAATTGTTCTAGAATAATCGCTCTTCAATAAATTCCATACTGAGAAGTTGTCCATATCCGACCATCGGCCGTCATCGGACGTACTGCGTGGTCTCATTATTTATCAATATCTTAACAATTGTCTATACTTATAAATAAAACAATAACTGCCGTGACTGACTGACAGACAACGCACAGCCTTAACCAAGGAGGAAATACTCCCGGAGTACCATAGAGGTGCACTGAGGAAGGATTTTCGGAAATTCCTGCCCTAAGCGGTTAAAATATGGGACATTTTTTTAAATTTCTGCGGACATAGTTGCGGGCGTGTCATCATATTCTTCATTATTATCATTCGTGTAAGTGTAGTATTAATAGGTAAACTCTTGTGTTCTAAATGCTGTTTTAACATCGTATCAGTAAAATTTGTGGGGTGCAAGACTTTACGAAGGTGAGCTGGTTTTCTTACGGTGTTTTCCCCTGCTGTTTTATCCAGGAAATTTTGAAAGTTGAAATCACAGTTTGTGTAAGATTCAATTTATTTTCGAGTTTAAATAATCTTTAAGTGTCTTTTAGTGTGTTTTGTTGAACTGTAGGTCTTCCAAAATAAATAAATAAATTAAATATAATTTATCATTAATATTTTTTTAAAGTAATTACTGGAGTATTTTGAGGTGATGCATATAGATAGTCTATTTCTCTTTACTGTACAAAAGTAACTAATAAAAGTATTATAATAAGGTATTAAATGTAGTTATTTAATTAATTAAATTAAGATATTTAATTTAGGTATTTAATTTAGATATTTAATTTCTCTTTTAAGCCTCAACCCATCGCCTCTCTAGAAGAAGTAGAAGGCATCAGAGTAAAGCGCGAGTGGTCCAGTGGTGGGGCAGACGTGGCCATCTTCCTACAACGGGATCGCGTGCTAGCACTGTTGATGGACGAACGAGATGCTGCTGAGATGCCACTCATCATTGCTGGGTAATTTATTACCTTTTTTTAAACCTTTACTTTTTAATTTATTTTAAACTTCTTTTTGGTTTCCGTTGTGAATTTACCGGTTTTTGTGAATTAACTGGTTTTACCGGTTTTTATGAATTAACCGGATTTGCAAATTTTTTGTAAGGAATAAAAGGTGTTTGGGTTTTAGTCAAGAAATTTGTACCTAGATTTATCTTCTTTTTTAAACAGGAGCTACATAAACTGTCAGACAAATCCAAGTTACAAACATTCCAAAGTAATTTAATAAGTTATAATTATTATCTTACTATTTTTAACTCCCGAAAAAAGAGAGCTGTTATAAGTTTGATGTGTCCGTGTGTCTATCTGTGGCATCGTAGCTCCTAAACGAATGGACCGATTTTTATTTAGTTTTTTTTTATTTGAAAGGTGACTTGATCGAGAATGTTGTTAGTCAAAAAAAAATAGAAGTATTTGTGTTGAGGGTTTTTAAATTGTTAAATTTATAATTATATGAAATATTATTTTTTCAGATATTACCGCCTAGCAACTGGTCGAGACCTAAATGTAGAACAAGAAAGGGAACCCATCACAGAAGATATAGGTTAGATACCTATTCTTAATACTTGACATTCTTATATGAATAGATAATAGTGGTTAAGAGTAATGGTTTATAAGCTGAAGTAGAGGAACAATTAAATAACGTAGATTTGACCGTCATAAAAAATGTTGTTCCTAGCGCTATATTTATTTTATTAAAGATATAACTTTATTACTGTTTCTAAACGTAATATTCTCTTAATTTATAATAATTCTCATTTTTGTTTCAGCTCCGCCATACTTGTCGCAACACAACTTGGTGCCAGCTAAATGGAGTTATCTACACTACGACGACCCTAACACGCTGTCCAAGAAGCACTACGCCATATTCAGCATGCCTCCGCCATACCACTCCACTCCCGAACAAAATAAATCTTTAGACCCCAATATGAACACAAATATTAATAATAGAAACCACAGTAATAATTCTAGCCCGCTAATAGGATATGATACAAAAGTAGGTCTTTTGGGCCACGATGTTCATTTCGAAAAATGTAAAAGGAACGATGATTTCAGACTCTTTGATCCTAACGACCCATGCTACATTGACGATGGCATGGGATTCGACCTTCAAAGTGTTCTATCTATGGAACTCTTGGAGAATGCGTCTAATAATCCCAGATTAGTTGAAGCAAAGAACGAAGAAGTTCTAAGAAGAGTAGCAGAAATGCAAAAACTAGTTGAAAATTCAGAAAAATATTTGACTGAAAACTGTGATTACGATACTTATCACGAAAATTTACGAGATGAGTTGGTTGGTAAAGAAACTAGTGTAGATAATGTAGAGAGTGATACAGAGTCTAATACTAGTCGGATGTCTGCAGCTGATGACGCTCCTGGTATACTAAGACATAGTGACTCCTTGCTGTTGTTGACTGAAACTATTAACCAAGGTTTAAACGGGCTAAGTGTTCCGGAGAATGGGAAGGACAATAATAGTTTAGCTACGCGACAATCACAAGGTCTCAGTGCTATTTTAAATAACTGTGGGCTGACTGATGCTTTGATAGCTCTAAACAGTGATATTTGTCATTCGGAAAGTGACAATGATTCACTTTATACACCCACGAGTAGTCCCATACGTAAACATCAAAATAAATCCGCGACCAAAGGGGTCAGGACTAGTTTTGGTCTTGTTAGCCCCGATGCAACGCAAGACAATAAGGAACCAAACCTAAAAGAATATTTAAAGCAACTTAGAGAAAAGAGTAGTAAAGAAGAAGCTAGAACGGGTGAATACCCGTTTTTTTATCAAGAAAGCGTAGTTGATAATGATGCTGAGCTTATAGATTTAACTTTGATACCTCCCCCACAAACGCCCGATGAATTAGACTGTGCTACGCAAGTGCCTCAAATTTTACCTATCGTCCCTCCATCGTTTGCAGACGATAAAGTGAATTCACAGGAGAATTTATCAAATGCACCAAAAAAGAATGAATTAGAAGAATTTATTGCTAATGTTACAATTCAACCGCCTACGGTAAAAGTCACACCAGCAATAGAATTAACACCAGAAGAAATTATGTCGTATATCATTCCACCCCCACCAGCTTCAAACTCATCAACGTTAGATAGAGAACATGTTAGTTATGTTAATCATAGTCAAATACTTCAAGCAAAAAACGAGCAGGCAAACAGTGAAGCGAAGACTGCTAACGGCGACGTCGTAAAGGGAACATTAAGCGTAAGTGAGATAAGAAATATGTTTGCAGCCAAAAGCCTAAGTGATGCCAGAAATAGTCTACTATTGAAAGATAAAAATAAAACTTCTGCACAAACAAAAACAGACTCGCCAAAAGGAAAAAGAAAAAGCGTATCCAATGACAAACAAGCAAATGGTACTGCGCATGTTATAGAGTATCCTACAGTAGAAAGAAAAGGTATGTTTTCTTGTTGCAGTAAAGACAAAAATAAGTCCGAGGAAAATTCGGACGAAAGTGAAAAAGTTGACACCCCAATACATAACTCGGACTCGATACCTGATGTTTGCGAAATTAGACCACCGCCAAGAAGAAAAGGCTCTGAATATAGGAAAGCTCCAGAAAGGCCACCGAAAACGCCACCCACCCCTGCACCAAGACCTCGATCGAATTCATTTACGTGTCTCAACAACGAACTCACGGCTGTCGAGATAACCAACAATCATTTCAGTACGCTGAACAATAGAAAGTTGAACTACAAAGTCGTATGTGACATTAATGAGCAATTTATGCAAAACCCTCCACAGTTACCTCCAAGAATAGAAAACAAAGTGCTACCACCGCCTCCACCAATACTTTTACCTCCAAAAAAGCCACCTCTACCTCCTGTTCCAAGCATTGAAGTGCTTCGAATGAAGAATTCCCTAAAACAATCACCTGTTAGGAATCCAGAACAACGATTAGCTAGTATAGGTTCCCCTCATTTTCAACGAAACCTAAACACGTATCGAAACCTCGAAAACGAAAACAGATTGACAGAAGAGGAAACTCAAATCATCAGATCGACTCCCAACTACAGCTCAATGACTTTGCAGAGCCGTCATGTCAGATCGAATTCGGAAACGAAGAATACTATTTTGAAAAACAACACAGCACTTTCTTTATGCTCACCGCAAATGAATAGAAGGTTTAGTAACCGACCGGATTTGCTGAATGGTGCGCCAGGGGAGCGGGTGTTCAGTCCTGCCTTATCGGAGAGACAATCTTTTCGAAGAGACAGCGCGAGTCCGATTCCGAAGGTGCAAAACCACGTTAGGTTTAAGGATGATGTTGTAGACGATATTCCGACCCCGCCTTCTCCTCCAACGGTGAAGTTCCCGGAGTTTCAGTCGGGGAATAATGGCCACGTATCTATAGAAAACTTGCTATGTAAGACGGAGGTGGCAGTGGATGGGCTGCTGCAGAGGTTACACCAGGTGGCGCAAAAATGCTCACATCAACATGCGCACGGAGGCGGTGAAGATATTGATGAAGCAAAGTTTCAGGTGAGATGGATTTTATGGTATATACTTTATTATGTAGGTCCACCGCTTAAGGTGATACCTGCAATTTTATTCGCATTAGCATAAATTGTAATAATCCTATAGAAAAAAGGAATTAGTAAATGTAGCAGTGCGCTTGCATGCTAAAATGTCACAACAACATATTATTAATACATTAAATAAACGATGAACCACTAAAACGTACCGCCTACCAACCGCAGCGCGCGCGCAGCGAGCTGACGTCGTGCTCGGTAGCCCTGGTGGGTGCGTCGCGCGCGCTGGTGGGCGCGCTGGGCGCCGCCACGCCCGTCGCCGCGCCCACTGCGCTCGCCGACTGCCTCACGCCGCTGAGGAGATTGTCTGATCTGGCACAGGTGAGAATGCTACTTTGAACTGGGAATAAGGACCAGGTTTGTTTCTGATAGAGCAAGACCACAAGGATCAAAGTCAAACGATGGATATTTACTTGTATATTCTGTATGTATGGTTATTGATTAACGTCTTTGAAGATTATTAGGCCCCCGTTTGTTTGAAACCCTTCTTTGTTTTCTAGTTACTAAATTAATTCTAAAATCTGTGTCTGAAATTTGTAAAAATTCATAATTGGTTAAAAAAATTGGTCCTTGGTAATGATAAAATTATAAGGACCTACTATATGTATACACTGCTTATCTTCTTCTAGGCCCTCGGCAGACACACTTCATCGCCACTCCAAACACGAAACCTGGTCCTTCGGGTCCATGATGTGACAGCTGCCTTTAAAGAACTAGCCGGTGCTGAAATGGCCCAAATCATTCACGAACATAACGCCAAGAAATCTCAGGGTCAAGGGCAGGAGAATTCAACCTTGGAAGGCCAATTGGCATTAAGAGCCGAATGCTTAGCAAACGTCCTAGCAACCCTATTGAGAAGTCTTAGGGTGTTTTCTCCTTAGGAGAGGAAAGACCAAGTTTTATATTTTTGGTTGACTATAATTATTTTTTGTTTAAAAACAATTGTTATGAGCTGAATTGAATAAACGAATGTGACAAAAATAATGAGTTGGTGGAACTGAGAAAGGAATTTGTGAAGAGTTTAGTGGAGTAGGATGGAGATGGAGTTAGATAGGAATGATACAAATATTTGTTTAGCGCAAAGATAACTCGACTGCTAAAGGCACGCAATTTACTAAATATGCGAGTTTGTAATATATCGTTATCGAATAAATCGTTTTTATGCGTCATAATGAAAGATAATTTCTAAATAATTGAAACTTAAACATACTCAGTCGATATCAAGTGGAGGAAATAGCATAATTTGAATTTGTATGAACAAACAAATATGGCGCCCATCATCTGAGATAACGGAAAGTTACATAAAAGGGGCAACTAATAAATATAATGAAAGCAATGATATAAAACTAATTATATGTATAGTTTTAATTCGTTAATCAATTTCTGTTGATAAATAAATAACCGTTACTAAAATGAGACCAAATAAATTTAGGTACGTTTTTTAAATAATTCAAAACTTTTTTCGTAGTTGGCAACATTTGTAATTTTTTTAGCTCTTTTATGTAATGCATTCATTTCATTACATGGTTTTTCAGTAGGTAGATTCTATGATTGGAAAATTATGAAACTGATTTGAATGATTACATAGGAGAGCTGTTAGATTGTAGATTGTAAATTTTAATGTTATTGTTTACATTTGTTGATATAATTTTGTGAAGTAATTTTAATTGTAAGTAATTATCACTTCTTTTCAACTTGTATAGTTTCTTGTGGTTGGTAGATCAAGATCTTTATTGGCTAATATTTCTCAAAAATTTCATATCACAAGAAAAAGTGAAATATTTCAATCCTTAACTTTATTTAGTACCTACTTATACCATATCAAAGGGTACTAAAATATTGTTAATACTTAATCTTTAGTTGATCTTCTCTAGGAAAAGATTAATAAAAATTCAAGCAGAAAAACGAATCCAGAGAGCATAATATTTATTAATTATTAAGGCTTCTTTATTCTATGATTCCGTAGACAAAGTGTTACCATAGTTTAATTAATTTTAACTCACCTACATATCTATTTATACAAGAGTAACGTATATTTTCTATTGTAAGACGTGTGATTGGATAT
Source organism: Protodeltote pygarga (assembly GCA_936450705.2). Taxonomy (NCBI): domain Eukaryota; kingdom Metazoa; phylum Arthropoda; class Insecta; order Lepidoptera; family Noctuidae; genus Protodeltote; species Protodeltote pygarga. The sequence goes on along the minus strand of OW388257.2, from coordinate 1,001,873 downwards.
ATAAGGTGCAAACTGTAATCCTTCAGTGTCTAACTTATCATATCTTAACGTTTTAGGCAACTGTATTCAAAGATACCACTAATACGCATACTGTTATTCAGTGCATATTTCTTCGTTATTTTACACCTAATTGTACTAAAATACTTAAGTATTACTCTAGTAAGGGTTGTAATGATATTATCGCGCGAATTTGCATAAAGTTTGGTGTTGCTAGCTGTTAATTTGTTCAACAATGTTGCCAGCAATCGTTTTTTGGTACACGCGATGTGCTGATATTAAAATATTGGTGCTATTTTGAAAAAAAGTGTACGTTTTTGGTATCGTGATCCGTTGAACTGTAATGATTTTTTGCAAGTACATAAATCATAATTATGTAATGCACCAGAGATTTGAATTTTTTATGTAAATACGGTAAGGTTGTTTTTGCAACGCAATAAACTAAACTAGGGCAAACTAACGCATGATGTAATATTGTACTAGTTATTTTTTTTCTTAGCCTGTTTAGTACAATTTTGTTTTTCTCCGGCTCCCAAAGCTTTTATAGGAACCAAAGACGAGAGTTTTTCATATATTTTATGTTGTTTCTTGATTTTGTTTACGAGTTTCACTTCTCGGCATAATATATTTCTTCTTGTATAGAACAGACCATAGTTCTGAAATGTTAAATATAATCCTTTAATTGTTGGGGTGATGCACATTTGAGTGAACCTTGCGCTTGGGCAGTAAGGACATAAGGACCACACCTAAAAACGAATGAATGTCCAAATCGTTTTATCCCTAATTTAAAAAAAAATATCCCTAAATTATGCGAGCGAGATAAAGAGAGAAATAATGCCAGCCCTAATATATAAATAAAACTACAGTGTACTAAAACATTATCTAATAACGTTAACTAAATGAATTATATAAATCTCCTACAAACCTAATCTAATCAAGTCGGGGTTCCCTGGACTCGGATTTGGCAGTCCAGAAACTTCTAGAAATATTAATTTGGGCTTGCATTTTTTCAGGGATATAATTTTAGGGATAGCGTTCATTACGGGTACAATGGTCGGGAAATCGTAACTGGAGCCCACCATTTTAATTAATTAATTTAAATTTCGGCGGGTAGCGAAGCCACTAAGGTTCAAACTCCTTTACATGATTTTACCGTGATTATTGTCTATTCTAAATTCTATATTTTAAAAATTCCTCACGTGTGCATCATTCTACAAAAGTTTGTGTATAAAAAGGGTTTCAACATAGTTTATCGTTATACAAGATAATATATCACACCAGTTTATTTATTGTTCCAAGTAACATAATGCAATGCATTTGATGTAATAAACAATATAAATATTAATGAGAATTTTATTTTACCAAATTCATGACCATTTCCTCTGACATGGCTTGATACTCTACTGAAAAATTTCTCAGGTATGCTGGTTTCCTCGCGATATTTTCTTTCACCGTTATAACAATTAATTTTTATTACGCACTTGAATCCCAAAATCAGAATGAGTGCCTGTGTTTCGAACCTAAGACCTTTGACTTGGCAGTCCTACGGTCTTACCAGAAGCCTATAAAGTTCTGTTCAGTCATCATCAGACATCAGTCTGGATAGGCATCTTTGGAGCCAGCAGTATCCTGACAGCATATCCTCATAGGTAAGTACCCAGTAAATACCCTTGTCTTACTAATTTATTGTAGCTTGTGTAGGGGCTTCCCGTATAGATTTAAGTCCTGGAGTGTGCGGCAAGCGCAGGCGCGACACACCGGAGGATAATATCAGCCATTAGGTGAAGGCGGCTACTAAAAATTAAAAAGATAAGTACTCCTATGGGTGGGTTACACAGACAATAATATTATCAATCCCAATTAATTTGCCCCGATCTCTAGCGTCCATATAAAAAAACCGGTATCCAACCGGTAAACCGGTAATAGTTTATCGGTAAAAACAGGTATCCAACCACACTATCACAATACCTTATTAAAGTAAGCCAATGAGAATGAACGTAATTCACGGAAGGTAATCAGACGACTTATAGACTTGCTACCAATTTACGTCGAACGATAAACAGGTTGTATCCGCTTAATTTTTCACTCCGATAATAGTGCATCGAAAGCAAACACTCGCAAACTAGATAATTATATTAAATTAACGTTACATACAATACATTTGTATGTACAAATAAAGATAGGTACAGCAGCAGTCCACTTCTGGACAGGCCTCTTCTCATAAGCATCACTTATTTTGTGCGCTCATTAGAAGGTGTTTGCCCTTAATCGCCACGATGAGAAGCGGTTTGGCGACCGTAATAGCAGATGGTCGCTATTACAAAGTAGGATGCTGCTGCCCATCCTCCACATTTTTCCCTTTGTCGCTTCTGACGACACCCGCGGGATGAGTATGAGTGGTTCTATTCTTAGGCCCGAAACAACACGACACACGACGACGTGTAAATAATTTCCTGACCGAATTTCGGTCGTATGACCAATCTCAGCGGAGATTAGCCAACTACGCAGGAGATATTATAATGCACAAGTGTGTGCGCAAACACAGGTGCACTCTCTATTCCCTCACTCTCGTAGTCCGTTGGGCCGGCAATCCGACATTATTACAATTATTTTAAATAGCTTTTCAAATAATAGATAGTTAGCAATATTTTGCATATAAAAAAATAAACGACGAGTCGACGATGACAATTATAAATGAACGCCTAATCTTAATACAGTAAGAAGCTAGTGTTTTATCGGCGTTTAAATAAAAGTTAAATACGAAATAACTCAAATTTATGAATTCGTACGAAAGGACCAACATAAATTAAACCGACTTCAAAGGAACTAAAAAGCTTGAAATAACTTAAAACGTCTTGGAGTCGGTTCCAAGTCAAGTTCTAGCCTCTTTAACCTTCTCATTAAGAACTTTTATTACGATTCCAGGATTACAGGATATCTACGATTACAGGATTCTTCCTTTGTACTCGTCAGCCATTGACTGCACGTATAAACAAAGCAATATTACTTGTTACGACATTTCTGCTATTATCTTACGAGGAGTTCCGTTCCATATCTCGTAAGTCTATGATCAGATCACGATAATATTTCTATGAGACCACCTCGGGAGTATACCCTTTCGATTACAAAAAGAATTTTAAAAATCGGCCCACAATTGAAGGAGTAATTGCGTAACAAACATTAAAAAAAAACATACAGTCGAATTAAGAACCTCCTCCTTTTTTGAAGTCGTTTAAAAACAATTCTATTTCAGTCACAAAACACATCGTCCTTTTTAATTTTATCTTTCAATTTTAAACCAACAAAGTGCACAGTACATTACTTACACTAATTAGTAATCTAACCAAACTATCGTTCGATAAAGCCCTGGTCCTTTTATACGGACAACACATAAACTGTTTAAAAACGAACTGAGATGTTTTAATTTATCTAATTTGATAGAGCTAAGTAATTGGCTCAGTTATTTAGTGAAACAGATACGCAATTTGTAGATATTTAAAACGCAATGGTTGAGTTACCGATGTATAGTTGCCTACATACTTACTTTTTTAACTAAAGGGATGGTCATACTGCTCCTTCAACACGATGTAAAACACTACAATACCAATGAAAACTTGTAATAGTGTACTATTACAAGTAATACTTAATAGTAAACTAATAGTACTTAATAGTAATAGTAAACTTGTAATAGTGTACTATTAGAAGTAATACTTAATAGTAAACTAATAGTACTTAATAGTAATAGTAAACTTGTAATAGTGTACTATTACAAGTTTACTTTCTTCTTAAGTGTACTTTCACGGATATAAAAGCAAATTATTTTGAGTTTGAAATGATATAAGACTTGTTTCGTCTTATCACATTATTATATATATAGAATCACGCCTGTATTGCCAGAGGGGGTAGGCAGAGGTGTGCAGTATACCCTCGTTTCGCCGGCAATGTTATAAGTCACACATGTAATAGGGGGCGAGCCTATTGCCATTAACCGGGCACAATTCCAGGCTCCGTGCTGCTACTGAGAATCTCCTTTTGAAAAAAACCCAATAACACTTTGCCCGACCCGGAGTTCCAACCCAGGACCTCGTGCTCAGCAGTCGCGCTTGCTACCACTAGACCAAAGAGGCAGTCTAGAGGTTTCGTCTATATTATAAGAAAATAACTAATAACCTTCCGATATTAAACATCAGACTCACATAATATCCTCTCATACACATCCTCATACACACAACACACTCACACAACTGACCCTCACAACTTACCCTCTTCAGGTAGGATGTTTCGACCGCGGCTAGTTGAACACGACAAAGTCTTGCCGCCAAGTGGTCGCTTTTTTCAACTATTTGACTTCCTGTTCCGACATGATGTTTGGTGAAACCTATCGAAACGGGTCTCAAGGATACCGCGACTTGTTCTTCTGATTTAAAGGTAAGCTCCATTGTAGATCAATTATGGTCAAACACATCCTTTTAAAACGGTTTTACTTAGCTTGATCTGTTTATTATTTGGTTCAAATTTAGTAATAAATATTTCACTCCATTCCTTTTTGGTACATACCTTTAGTTCTGATGACAAAACCGTTTTACGTAAAAAAAATTTTTTACTAATATTATTTTTAATAAAAAGAAAACCTTTGTGAGTTATTAAGGCTTTGTAGTTAAACTTTGATAAACTATACTCTCCGCGCAAGTAAACTAAGGCTAAGATAGACTTTGGCTCGACTTTACTTACTAAAAATCATTTTTAAATCTATTTTCGAATGCGTCTGAGTGCGTGCTAAACAAAATCTCTTAGTAAAATCAAAGAATTATCAAAACTTGTTTTTATTTTTTATTTTTTTATTAGCCTATTGTGTCCCACTGCTGAGCAAAGGCCTCCCCCATGTCCTTCCAATTATCCTTTTCCCGCGCTACCTCGGACCAACACTTAAATTTGTATTTTATTTTCACAAGTTATACCTACGTAAGTTAAGTCTAAGTAAAGTCTAAGTAAGCTCTATAGATCTCAACCTAAGTAGTACCTTTCAGTTCGTCATGAAATATGTGATGAAAAGTCATAGGTGCATGACCAGTTAGAAACACATAACATAGCACATAATATAGGCGAGGTGCCCGTGGAAGGCGTTTGTCCCGGCCGTACTGCGCCAGTATTATTTTCACACGATTGCCTACGACCGGTTATAAGACATATAGAAAAATAAATTCAATAGAATAGATGCTAGACCGATAGCTGGGTTCTGTATGAATAGAATCTTGATAACAATATCTCGAGGTAGCGCGAGAAAAGGATACTTGGAAGAACATGGGAGAGGCCTTTGCTCAGCAGTGGGACACAGTAGGCTGTAGGCTAACAAAAAAAAACAATATCTGGGTTATTTTTGTCCAAGGGATAGGCAGAGAAGTTTTCTAATCTTAGATGAAAAACTTCCATTTATGTCGAAATACATCAGAAAATAGCATTTTTTTTAATAATAATAATTTATTTAAGTACCAAAAATAGTTACAAAATGATAATCACATCTTAATTTACGAAATTTATGGAACACAAACAGAAAGAGAGGTCACGTGCGTTGGCACCAGCGCCTTCCACGTATTTAGTAGTTACAAGAAGCTAGTCACGAACATGTATGTTCTGTAGATATTTGTAATTTCAAATAAAATTGAACATAGAAAGAACCACAAAACTCCGGATCTCCGCTTCGTAGAAAAAAAAAGAAGAAGCGCATCAAACTCTTTAGCAGCACGCTGTCAAAATTCGCATATGTAATGCAAACCTAAAATCTAGCACAACGACATTTTCAATGAACAAAACAGAACGGGAAAGGCGCCTTATGCGTACCGTCCCGCTCGGGGATGCGAGGCGGTTATGTCGGGCTCTCCGGCCTAGAGATGGTGGACGGATACCGACTAAAACCCCTCTGTGTCACTTCTCATCCGCATAGTGACGGGAACGCGTTATCTGCAGAAGCATAAATGTATCTGCCCTTACTGTACAAACCTCTGGGACATAGGACTCCCTCCGCAATCTCCAAAACTGATGGTGTCAGCACAGCAACAAGAGTTATGTTGTAAGTTAAGGAAGGAGGGATTGGACCTACAGTGTCCTCACTGGCCGCACGAGAGACGTCAATATGCATACTGTTATTTTACGCTGAATTACATATGTGAGAGGATGGTACTACCCTGTCAAATCAGTCATTTAAAACTGAAACCAGCATAGCTCTACCTCCAAAAGAAAATGTGATAATAACTTTATAATACGTACAAGTTGGTATATATTATATTAAAGCATTTATGCATGTGATGCGAACACTAAATTTTTATAAAATAAATTCTGACCGTAATCATTTTTATGTTTCTACAAAAAAATTTGAACTTTAAACGTAGTTACATGTGTTTGTGTGTTAGAAAAATTTGGAGCCTGGATTTAAATATATAACAATTTTGACTTGGCAGTATATTAAACTATCAAGACTGTCGAGCTAAAGTTCCTCAAGCCTTAAATTTGATATATAATACCTATAAACTGAAAAAGATAGGTATCATGCTTCATAACCAGTTAGCTCATGAATGAAGTCTTATTTAAATCATGAAACCTTTAGTAAACTAAGTCATTATCTTCATTCAACAATATGTTTTTTGCGTCTATATTCATCACATATTAAATCAACCGTTAATAATTGAGCGTTTAAGTATAATGACGAACAAACTAGCAAACTAGTAATATAATCTGAGTACGGATCTCCGATCGCCCAGCGACTAGGCTTCGAAGCAAAAAGATGACCACAATAGTCCAGCTATAAAGACTGTTGTGTAGTGAAAGCTTTATTTAAAACTATATTTTTTTTCAAATCGTGGACCATAGACAAGAACCAAGACGATTAAATAAGTTGTAAAGGGAGTTTTGATGATTTAAAAAGTAATTGTGAAAGAAAAGTTTCTAAAAAGATATTCTTAATTTCACCGAGTAAACTCGATTGCTACAATCACCGAGAATAAAAATTTGTGTGAGAAAACTCAAGCTAATAATATTGAGTATTTTGAACACTTGATCAGAGATCATTAAAGTAAATTGGTTGGTATAGTATTCACTACAATAGGCTTAAGTGACAGAATAGTTTTTGATATTTGTACGATTAAGTATATCGCACTTTTTTCTAGAGTGCAAACCGAGGAATTTTTACTTTAAGTTAATTTTATGTTATATTGAAAAATTTAGTACAATTTCTTCAGTGTTTTTGTTAACACATTAGTAAGAATCAATAATTAATACATAATTTATTAAGAAATCAGCAAATTATTTTCTTCCATCAACTCATTATGACCATCTGCGTTTTTTTAACCGCGCGTCACAGCTCAAAAGTTTATTTTATGTAACTAATGGTAAATTACACACGACATTTTATTAAAAAGAGAGAGCACCTACTTGGCTATTTCATTATCTATCTTTACTGGTCGCTTTCTTGTATTTTATAAAAAAAGCAAACTATCGCCTTTCTAAATTCAAAATTACATTATCCACTTCGTTTGGTATATTAATCGCGCAGCTGAGTCTACAGAACAAGGCTAAAGTATCGGGTGCTACCAATGTTTACAAATAAGGAGTGTTCGGTCCTCCGTTTGTTCAACCCCATGTTTTATATCTTATTTCTCTTATTATTACCTTGCTGGACCTTTAAATGACTGGACACATATACAGAAAAAAACAAGTCCTTACATAATAAATCTAACGATATTAACACTGCTTACTGCTTGCAAACTTGTTAAACGTACTGGATTTAGTACTTTGAAAAAGTAATATTTGATGTTTCTGGACAATTTGTTATTAGTACTACTATATTTATATTTCTTTTATTCATTTTTAAACATATAAAATACATTTTTAAATATATATAAAAAATAAAAAATATACATTTAAAAATATAAAATATAGTAGCCCACCGGTATCGGGAATAGGGTCCAAGCTACCGGTGGTCAGGGCTCCAGAAAAAGGAACCTCCTGACTATTTATATCATTATCAGAATTATTAATACTAGTGCACCAGTCAGTGGTTGAAATTCGACCTTTTTTTATAAATTTTAGCTTTCTGCACTTTTTCTCCAAACTTTTACTATGCCAAGTTTCACACTCCTCCGTGCGCGCTATATTCTTAAAAACAGATCCACAGTTTTCGCTTCACGTACCTATCTATCATCATCAATATATAGATCATTGCTTTTCTATGTTTCTCGGGTTTTCATCATCATCAGTATCTACATCATCATTGTTTTCGGGTTTTATGTTTCTCGGGTTTTCACACAGTTCAAATACACGTAGGTATTTTTGAGATTTTTAATTTAATCTTAATGTGGGATGAGTCATCCATCATCACAAAAATAAGTAATTAGGTAATTTACGCACATAACTAACGAAAAGGTGCGTACCTTGGATTTGAACCTGAGACTTATGCTGACTATGACTTGTAAGCAGTTAGCAAATTGAGAGAAAGAAGGCGCGTTGCCATCTCTTTCCCGCAATAGAATGATTAGTGTAGTACCTACTTGTTACACAGTTGCGAACGCCACAGCGCCACCTTGTTTCAATATGTTGAAACTATCAGTAAGTTTGGATCTTGGATTGGATTTACTCGTGGTGTGTAAGTGGTACCTATACATTTATTTTATTTATAACTAGTTTTCATCCATGGCTTTGCCCGTGTGGTATGTTTCAGAAGTTGTAGCCTATCTGTCTTTCTGATATAAGTATAAGCTACATTATTCTACAGTTTCATCAAAATATGTTCTGTAGTTTTTGTGTGAAAGAGTAACAAATATCTATCCATCCATCTATCCATACATCCCATTATCATATATCCCATACATTACAAACTTTCATAATTATTTAGGTATAATATTAGTGTGACAGCCTATAGGTTCAAAACTTCAAACCCAGACATGCTCTACTGACTTATTTTCTCTTTTCGAATCATAATGTGCTTTTTTATAAACCCGGCCAAGATAGAATCGGACTCGAGCAATAAAGGGTTTCGTAGTTTAGGTACCTAACCTGTGTTTTACGAAAACTGTACATTCTGGAACATTTTTTTATTTTTTGGACGCATACGCGGAGGTATAAATCGAAGAGAAATGAGCCTAAAAATATGATCTTAATTACTCATTACAAGGGTACATGGGAAGGGTGAATGGTATAGTTGGAAGAGGAAGACCTAGACGAACGTTCTATGACCAAGTCGGAGATATCCTTGAAAAAGATCAGGTCAGGAGTACCCTAAACCGACGAGCATGCATGAAGAACGTGATGAGAGTGAATGAGGCAAAATGCAAGGATCGTAGTAAGTGGAAATCACTTGTCTCTGCCTACTCCTCTGGGAAACACGCGTGAGTCTATGTAGATATGTACTAATTAAATGAAAACGAAGGTATTCATCATCATCATCATCATTTCAGCCATAAGACGTCCACTGCTGAACATAGGCCTCCCCCAATGGCTTCCAGATCGGCCGGTTGGAAGGTATTAAAGTAAATATATTATTGCTAAATATGAATTTATAATTCTGAAAGCTACGTAAACTGGCCTTTGAAGAACATCAATTTGGTCGAACCTCTTGTTAATAAAGGCAAATTTAGCTAGATTTGACGTCAATTTAGTCACGGAAATTAAATAAAACGAATTTTTGTTGTAAAAACTTCTTTAACATTGTCCAGTGACATTTCTAAGTATTTTATAAAAGTCAGCGTGTCAGTTATTTCGTCAGTTTTTGCTCAGCCACCCTCCACAGACAAAGGTCACCGGTTAATTAAACAGTTAAATGTCAGGCGCATGAACTTTTGTCTATAACATTTGTTCTTACCGAGGTAATTAAATTACATTAGTAACGGAAAACTATTACGCTCCATTTTAGTAACATTTAGTAGAAAATAGTGTTAATCATAACAGTCTTAAGTAGCCTAGTGGTATGACCGTTGGACTACCAAGTCTTAAGTTAGAAACCTACGCACCTCTGACTTTCAGATTTTATGCGTATTAGATATTATTAATTGCTATATTACATATTACTTGCTAAAACGATGAAGAAAAACATCGAGAAGAAACCAGCACACCCGAGAGATTTTTCAACGTTGTGTAAAGCCATGTCAGAGGTCGGTGGTTTAAACTCTGACACCAGGTTGTTCATCGACCATGTCCAGTCCAGAAGCCAGTTAGCACATCGCCTTAATAACGACGTGAAATTATCACCATGTCATACAGTCTGTATAGAATTTGACTTTAGCATAGACTATGTGAAGAGGCCTTTGCCCTACAGGTTACAAGGTGGTTATTTATTTGACATCTGTCTTATTTTTGTGTGATTTTACTTTTTTATAATGATAGGCTCCGTTTGACCTCTATAAAAATACCTCCGATTGGACGACAACCCGACACACAACTCCGACCCGAGAGAGACCAAGCAAAACTATTCTCTACGTGCTCTCTGCGGCACGGAGCAAGTGATAATTAATTTATAATATTCACGTTAGATGATTAATTAATGACTGCATCTGGGACCGCGTCCGCGTGGCAGTTTTGAAGTGAAAAAATAAAAAAATAAATGCCATCGATTCGCAAAGAAGAAGAATACGCACTTATCCAACGAAAATTCAGAGGCGTCAACGTCATACTATTTAAGCTGTCACTACGCAGGTAACTTTTCCAATATCTCTTTTCTCTTTCGTAGAATCAATAAGTGAAGTAGAAATCCTTTCCTAGAAATTAACGTGCTAAGCAGAAATGTTGTCTTTGCCTTTAAGGTCGGGTGACTTTTGAGGTCAGTGGACAAGGGTGACGTCAGCCAACACCGAGACAGCTAGGGGTAAAGAAATAAGAGAATGGAGACAGTATTCTCTGAAGAGTATAAGCACCTAAGTAATATAATATAACTGAATGTTCTAGGCGACACCAACATTTATGTCAGTAAATGTTATTCAAGAATTAGGAAAAGACTTAAGCTAAGAGAAAAAAAGATTATAGGTAAATGTTTTTTTTTAAAGAATACAAATTTCAAAGTTTGATTTGAGATTTGAACCCACCCGTGACCTAGCATCTGGATGCTCTAGCCTAGCATCGGATAGAATCGTGCGCACAACAGGTAGCGGCTGGATAATAGAGCTAAAGAATAATAACAAAAGTATAGATAAGCAAGGGCGTATCGAGGTACGGGCAGGGAAGCAGCTGCCCCTTAGAAGATACAGGAATGCTAAACCATACAATTAAATTTCGTAGATAGCCTATTAATCTTCTGACATTTCGTAAGTTATGTGCGTTTTATAAATTAATTATCACTCTCCGTGCCTCGGATAGCACGTTAAGCTGTTGGCCCCGGCCCGTCATTCAATTTTTCTTTGTTCAAAAATATTAAACTCTAAAATTCGGTTCGCATGCGTTATTACGTAATACAAATGCGTAAGATAGCTCGCCTTAAGTCCGATTAGCTTCTAAGCTAAGTTCTCTAGGAGTAGCAGTAGAGTCAGTATAACTATGCATGTCTGAAGAGAGCTACAATTGCATCGATGTTTTGGTCGCTCTGAATCGTTCATACTACTCGTTTCTCACTAACTCACTATTGAAATTGACACAATAAACATTTTTTTTCTAATATTAAATTCAATTTAAAACTTATCAACTTAAAAAAAAATCCATAAACTTGTAATTCTCATCATGAGAACACATTCCAAGTACTTAATTAATATGCACTCGCCGTACAAACCATTTAAAAAACTTAGCGTCTATTCTTGGCGGTGTAAAACCTAGACTTTTAAAAAGGCATCTAGCTTCACCTAATCCAGTCTAAGCAGCATATCTGAACCTCATGACCGATGTCAATGAATCCCACTTATTTTATCGCTAACCCCCAAGTCTGTAGCTAACATTCCAGTAAAACCACACGTTAGCCCGTTCTAGCTATATTAGAAACTATTGCAAAACGTCTCGTAACCACGTTTCGCTGACTTGCAGACTTGAATAGATATTTCAAGACTGTAAGTGAAGTTGTACGTAACGCGTGCGTTAGTGTTTTGTTCCTTTGAGTTTGTGGGAAGGGTTGAGTCGGGAACGCGTTCTGGAGCCGAGTTTAGGAGTTAGCGAGTGCAATGCGCCGCTCATGCAGTTCCCTAACCGGTTTCTAATCGTTGTATTTCGCCGCCGCCGATCGAGCTTTGTGTGTCTCGGGAGAAAAAGTTAGAATAACTCCCAATGTAAACGTTCGAACTCATTGTTTTGAAATTGGAATTCTTTTCAGTTTCTTTTCAATTTCGACACGTTTTAAGTTTCATGCCGAAATAAATTTTGTTACTACTTCGTCGTTCTAAGTCGCTTGCGCAGCTTCTGAGCATCGAGCTCTTGGATATGATTTTAGTTTCGAGCAAAATGGTTTTTTAAAGGTATTTTTCAGTAACAACCCGAAGTTTGATATCAAAAAGGTTGGTAATTAAACTCTATCGCCCCATAATTAATAGGACTTACATATCCGACAAAACCTATCCCTTAACTCTGCCAAACCCATCAATATATTAAAGCGTGAAGTAATAAAATTTATTTCTACATCTTGATGGAATCTTGTGGTGTTTGTATGGTATGTAGGTGCCGTTTCATGGATATGCAACCTGTTGTTTTAAGATCACAATACTACATGCGCCATGGTCCATGGTACATACCGCGTTCGGCGTTAGACACAAACGTCTGCAAACTATGGGAAGTTATTCCATTACCTACACGATTTAAACACACTTGTAGTTTATATATTTTAATTGTTATTTCGACTAGACAACATAATTTAAGACTTTAATGGCGTACTGAACGTAAACTTTGTAAGCATTTTGAGTCGGAATAGCCTAGTAGTATGACCGTTGACTGGCAAGTCAGAGGTCTCAGGTTCGAACCCTCACACTGCTTACCATACTCAATATTTTATTGCTTTTACATGTGTTTTTACGTTTTATTTGATATATTTAAATTTCACATGGACCCTGTAGGGCACAAAAATTTTACTACTTAATTTAATTTTGTACAAATCGTTGTAATTATTATAAAATAAGTAACGAGTCAAAACAATAATTTATAGATAATTTCACAATAAAATAAAATAAATGTCAATAAATTAAATGGTCACAAATCAAATCAAACCATCATGTTGGTTTATGGTCAAACACAACCATTTGTCACGGGTTCAAACTCCGCTCATAGGTATGATATCTTTTTCAATTTCCTCTCATTTTTTTTGGATTTTATATCTACCTATATATCTTATATCTACTTAATATAAAACAAAATCGGGTGTGTTCGATCGCTAATTATAACTCGAGAATGGCTGGACTGATTTTCATGGTTTATGATTTTTTGGATTTGTCACCACCTCGAATAGCAGAATAAATATTAAAAACAATGGAATTATACCCCTAGGATAGGGTAGGGTAAGGTAGGGGTAGGGTAAGGTAGGGTAGTGTTTGGTTAGGGTAACGTAGGGGTAGAGGTGAGTAAGGTTGGGTAGGATAGGATAAGGGTAGAGTAGGGTAGGGTAGTGTGGTTAGGGTAGGGGTATGGTAGGATAGGGAATAGGGTAAGGAGGGGTAGAGTAGGGTAGAGATAGGGTTGGATAGGGTAGGGGTATAGTAGGGTAGGGGTAGGGTAAGGTAGAGGTAAGGTAAGATAGGTGTAGGGTAAGATAGAAGTAGAGTTGGGTAGAATAGGGTAGGGTAGTATAGAAAAGGATAGGATAGGGTAGAATAGACAGGGTAAAGGTAGGATAATCAAGCTTACAGTCGCGCCGGGTAAGTAACTAGTTTATTAATAAAAAACACTACTTTTAAATAACATTAATTAACTACGACCTACTTAAAACGAAATAATCCAGCTGTATTATATGATCTGTGAACACACTTTTGCTTGCTTGGATCGCTGCATTTCACCTCAAGGACGCCGAAAACCAGTCCTTAAACGAAGATAAGTTTCGTGTTCATAAAGATTTAAAAGATTTCATGAATCATGAATGAATGTCTTAACGATAACGTTAATTAGAAGAATTTATAATATGATGTCCCCTCATTATTTCGAGGGTAAGCAGAAGTAAACTGATCGATATTCACTGAGCATCTGTGAAGTTTTTCAATGTCCTAGCGTAACAGGGCTATTCCACGACGGAAGGCAATGAGCTGCCTTCAAAAAAGGTAGGAAACCACAATAAAACTATCCATTCGCGCTCAGCTGCTACGCTTGTATGCTAAACCACAGCTAAACCAATGTAGTAACGAATAAATGATGTCACTAGTCGGAAACGTACTTAGGAAACGTAAAAAATACATATCTAGGATACTTTCAAATAAATCCTAATTATCTTTCCGCCTGAATTCCGACCAATCTTAACAGAGACTAGCCAACTAACAAAGTGGTATTCTAGTGCACAAGTGTGTGCGCGATTACACTCTCTATATATAATAGGTATGGCAATACGATCGGAGATAGATCCTCGCAGAACCAACCGCTTTACTTGTCTCCAATGCCTTAGACATCCAATGCCGTGCCTAGAACAGGTATAAATACGCACATTGCAACGATACGATGGTTGTAGCAGCTAAGCGATTCGCGCCTTCTACGCTTGATGTCCCGGGTTCGATTCCCGGAAAAAATATTTTATTTATTATTTATTTATTTATTGTACACACAAAACAAAAGTTATTAAAGTGATAATTAAAATTAAGTACAAAGGTACTGCTTATTCCTACTGCTTTAGGAATTTCTGCCAGCAGACCTGATAGATATTTGTGCTATCCACAGAATTTTGTTTCGGTCTGAATTTTTACGAATTGTGAAATTTGATGTCTGTATCGTAGCCATACAAGAGAAAACCCTAAAATGAGACAACTTTACTTTACTTACTAAAGTAATAAAAAAGATGCATTGCGTGCCTAGAATCGAATCTGAGACCTCTGACTTGTTAATCAACGGTTATACCAATTACATTACTGCTTATTAACTCAGATATCTATCAGGTAAATATCTACACGAGGAAATGGTCAGATTAAGCTATAAACGTCATTATCTTAAGATATCACAGTTACATCCTTGAGGCTGCCTGCCATGTACCGTAAAATGGCAATACTAAACTGAACTGAATGATTACAAATCTCTATCGTTGGTGACTGGCCGGTAATTTGATCTTTGTTTTATAACCCCCTGGAGGCTTCAACATACTTGATTTTATGGTATTTTTATTAAGTACGGCGATAGCAGTGGTTTTATTATATTACTTACTTATCATATTTTGAAATTGAGTCTAGTTTTGTAAAATTCTTGTAATATTTTTGGAGATCCCAAAAATTTGTATCGTGTTTCTAGATAGCTATCGGCCATCAAACGATACAAATTTTGGGGCACACTATGGCGGGAAACATAAAAAATATGTATTCTGAAAACATGAAAGTTAAAAATATTGTATAGATATATTAATTTTAATTTCTATTTAATACAAGTCTAACAAAGAGTTGTAACTTCATAAGTTCGTTAAACGCAGTTTTCAAAATAAAATCCACCAAATATTGGCTTCTAACTGGGCCAATAAACCAACAAACAACATAACAAAATCTGGGAGATAATGCTTAGAACAACGCTTGCGATCTCTACACAAGATGAGACATAAGTCCATTAGCTAGTCATGTTATTCCTTTGCAGTTATTAACGTCATGAACTCTTATTAAAGTGTGTTTTAATAATAGTATTTTATTAGCACGCTATATTATATATATATTATTTTTACACAAGCTAACACGCACACTAATTAGTTTGCCTGTGAGTACCACTAAGGAATAGGTATAAGGACTTATGTCGCTGACTCTACCAATAGAATAAATAAAAATAAGTTAAAAGAGAAGACTCTATTCAACCAACAGAAGGCAATAACTGTCAATTTAAGTGTAATTCAAAACAGATACATTTTAAAACTGTTTAATTAAGTCGTCTGAAGTTCACACAAGCAAATCAACAAAATGGGACAATCTACGAAGTAGTTGTAAAACAGTCCAGTTAGTGCCAATTCGCCGTTTATTGCAGAATGCAAGACAACCTCCGGGCATACAAATGTAGTTAACAAATTTCATTAAACGACATAAAATACTTTCGCACACCTTTGCTTTTGCCTACAGGCAAAAACAACCTACCCAGACACATCAATACTGATCCAATTAAGGACTATTTATTTGAAGATAAATACATCCATTGCATTTAACACGATTCCAATGAACTAAGAATAATTCTGCATTAAACTATACCTACAGAAAACATGAATAATAACAAGTAAATTTAATTAACAATTAGCATAAAAATTCCTTTCCCTCCTAAAAGTTGAGAACAATGCGAAAATCATTACAAATCAAAACTGCGAACAGTAATCACGTCTGCGAACTACCTGACGACTCCACGTCGCTAGCGCAAGAACTTGCAGCCTCTGAGTACCAAACCACCACCTCACACCATCTTCCACCATAACTCTTTACAATCTCAGTGGAAATTCAACCTTTTTTCTATGGAATAAAGTCAAATTTTACTTGTTAACAAAGTGGTGGTTACGTTTTTTTAATTTCGCCCGTGTGCTGGTCAATAAATGTATGTAAAAACGTCTGCAGACTCAAACGACATTCTTGTGAAGAGACTGTAAGACGTTAGGGACATCTAAATGGTTAGGATGCTGGTCCATAGTTGTTTGTGTTGTATAAGACGATTTTTATATCATTCTTCATCAATTGCTCCTGATTGCCCCATGATGCAAGTTAGCCTGTAAAATGTTTTCACGTTTTTGTACAAAATTAGAGGAGCTATTTTGCCCTTTTATGAATTAATTATAGGTATCGTTTGATCCTTAAACAGCAGCTTTAATACGTCATTATCAATAGAAATTAAGTGTAATTTGTCGCTACAGGGAATGTAAAAAGGCCTTTTATTTGTTACCTTGGAGTAGAATAAATATGAATGAGGCAAATGCAAAATTAAAGATAAAATAAATAAAAATATGTAATAGCTCCAAAACTAACTTGGGTTTTTTTTTCAAACTAAAATATAGATTATTATCACTTTGACAAAATCAATATCACCTCTAAACTCCGAGTCAAAGCATTAGAAACATTTAACTCACATCCAACTAGCCATTATATCGCGCCCATAAATGTTGGCCGCTTACTTTTTAGCTATCCAGTCCCAATTTAACACGCCATCTAACGTAGAGCTGAGGTCTAAGACCTGCAACAAGACGAATGGGACGCTATAGGACCTTATAAGGCGTATGTCAATTTATTGAACGCACCCGATCGCTCGTTCCCGCGCATTCGATTCAAAATGGCGCGTCGGCCATCTTTTTTACGCTTTTTATCATGTTTTTAATATAATTCTGTTTATTATTAGATGTATGGGTGGCGTTTAGTTGCGATTATTGTGGTGTCAGAAGCAATATTAACTTAATTTAAGCTAGGCGTAATAAAAATATACGGTAAGTTACCTTAAAATATTTTCTGAATAGGTACAACATTTTGGAAAATAATACCCGCAATATTTTAATGAAGAAAACACTGATTACATTAATATAATGAGATGAGGATAAGCGAATAAAAGCCCGGTGATTACAGTAGCAGTTTCTGTTTTATTAGCAGTCTAGAGTGGTAGTCAATCCAATGTATTGCAATTTCACCTTTCGTAAGCGGTCTTTAAATTTAGATGTAGGTATTTTTTACTACAATCGGTAAAAATTATCTGTATACCTACATATTTTCGACTGTCTAAAAGCCTAAACTCAGTATCGGACTTTTAAGTCCTTCTAGATTTGCAGCTGATTTCTCTACTTACCAAAGGTCAGGACGTCTCTCACAAAAGTATGCGAATAAAGGCTACAATTTTCTTCAAGCTTTCAAACTCTTCTTTCGGTAACATCGCCAAAAGCGAATTTTATGGTATGGGTCGCTTTAAACAGCCTACGCATGACACCTAGTCTGCGTTTCCCATCAAAAATCTACCTAAATTATAGTTTTATTGCCCTGTATTTGTCGGGTTTCAAGATAGAATTTCAATAAAAAGAAATCAAGAGTGTCAAACGTCTATCTGCCTACGCGAATCGTTTAATCCGTAAAGGGCAATGACCAAATCGTAAAAAGATCTGAGTTATATTATCTTGGCCCTATCTATTTAAGGCCTGAGTTTTGACCTAGGTACTATAGGTACCAAGTAAAGAAAGTAATGGCAAAATATAGAATGTTATTGTGTGAGGTATCTATATTTTTCAATCCGGCAGTGTTCCGCTGTATCACAAGTCCTAATCCTAACTAAATATTATGAATGCAACTGTATGTTTGTTTGTTAACTTTTCACGTCTAAACAACTGAATCGATAATCGTGAAATTTTGCGTATACGTTGTCAGGTGTACAGAAATTGACATAGGGTATCTTTTATCCTGAAAAAAGTACTGTTCCCAAGGAAAATCAAATAACGTTCTTATGATAATAGATGGCGTCACGTGTTGTACCACCCGAATTGACTGTCAAACTCTAAATTAACACAAGCGCAGCCGCGTGTAAAAGGTAGTCATAAATAACTGATGCTTGATTGTGCTTTATAGTCTCACTGACCATGAACAATGGTAGTCATAAACAGCAGTTTACGGGTTTATGATATAATTTTAGTTTACTTCTAAAAAAAACATGTGTTTGCAACGAATCTGTCTGATAGTAAGCGGTGTTGTGGTTTACGATAGAGAACACCTGCTTAAGATGACTGAGCAGAGGAAATATCTACCAGGTAAGTAATGGTAGGTACGGGTACGACGTGACGTCATGTCAGGTGGCAACATGAAGCTGGAAAAATGATAATTTAACAAAAAACATACTTCAAAAGGAACTGAAAAGATTGAAATAACTTTAAGACGTTTTGCAATAATTTCCAAGTCAAGTTCTTAATCGTCTTCTTATCGTATGGTTGATTAACAACCTGGTGTCAGAGTTTAAACATGGCTTAGACATGGCTTTACACACCATTGAAAAATCTCTCAGGTGTGCTGGTTTCATCACGATGTTTTTCTTCACCGTCTTAGCAACTGATAATTAATTTATAATACGCACATAACTTACGAAAAGTCAGAGGTGCGCGCCTTGGGATGAACTCGAGACCTCTCACTTGTCAGTCGACGGTCATACCACTAGGCTATCAGTGCAGTAAGTAAGTAGTAGTTCTTAATGAGAAGGTTAAAGAGGTTTACACGGTGACAGTCGGGATCAACAGCTTTACATACTTAGGTGATAATTAATATACAATGATAACTTCTCAAGTGCGTGCCTTAAGTTTGAACTTGAGACCTCTGATTTGCCAGTTATCGACCATACCATTGGGCTATCACTACACTAACTACAGTAAATATTAATAAAATTTCTATAAAACGTCCCTGAGCGTGAACTACATAAGTTTAGGTGTCACGACAACTTGCGCGCGCGCTTCTGTCGTTCGCGTATGAATTATTGAAGGGGCAACAAATTATAGTTGTTATTGCTGTCTGATACATGATTTAATTTATTGGATTGGTGGAAGGTGAGCAGTGAATTCAAACTTGTTTAGTTATTTTTCTTAGATTTCTGTCCCCACTACCTTGAAACGTAGCAGCCGGACCAAAGGCCTGTACTCCTATCCTTATTCAGTACTACACTGGCCTTCAAAACTTAGTACCACACTAAAAACTGCAAAATCTCTTTTAAAATACGCAAAGATTTTTTTATATATAAAAATTTGAAAGAAAAATTATGAAATTTGCTATAAAACATTTTTTATTACAAACAGGTATTTTGTTCCATACGGGAATTGAAGCTACAACATCGTACGCAGAAAATGAAACGCTTATCCGCTAAGCTAATGGTATCATCATACCTACAGAAATAGCTCAAAAAGTATGTAGAGCTTTTTAATCTATATTTTTAATTTTAGGTAATTTATAATACGCACATAAGTTACGAAAAGTCAGAGCCTTTTGTTGGAATCTGAGACCTCTAACTTGTCAGTCAATTGGTTATGATTATGACCACTGGCTTCCGAGTCACAGTTAATTTATAATACGCATTATAACCTCAAAAAAGTCAGAGCTACGTGCCTTGAATTCGAATCTATGACTTCGGACTTGCCAGTCAGTATTTATGACCACTGACTATCACAGGACAAACCTTCATAAATCAATATTGTAAATCAATAACACATCAATATTTTCCTTTACGCAAAACACAAAAATAAAATTGATAGCTTGAAAATTTATAAAGGAGTCGAGATCAGTAGCAGGTTTGCGGTAACACGTTACCTAAGCTCAATGCGTGCATGCATTATTAATCTAGGATCCTTATAAACAGCTATAACTTGAAACTTATCTATGGGATAAGCTCCTGTTAAGGGTGCTACAGGCTTGCGAAAACATGCAGCGTTTTTTGTTAAAAACTAGTTTGAGTTGATCAATAAATGACAAATGTAGATAAAGTTTCAACTCATTATATTATAACGGGGTGTAGTTTGTTATTAAACTTGTTAAAAGCAATATGAATGGAACTACGATTCAGTAATGTCAGGTGCAGAGCTTACGAGAAGGGCTGGAGTGAAACGTTCAGCGTAATGAGTTGAGTTGTAGCGGTTTTTTTATATATTATAAAGATCTGGACATCTTATATTGGAATAGCAGTGGTGGTTGTAGGGAGAGCGGTTGCACGAGACACCATCACCAACAAATGAAAGTTACGGAGCTGATAAACGTGGCTCCGAAGCGTCACGATAGCTTTCTTAATTTCTTAACCTTCTTAAATTCTTAACAGAAAAACCCTTTTAAAAATGGCATCTTCTTGGCTTCTGAGGCGCTACTTTAAGCTCGAATACTCGAAGCCACTACGAAAATGTTCTAGGGCCGCTTCTAAGTTATAAGACGGACGGACGTACGAAACGTTGGTCGTACGTCACCGTTCTCCAAGTGTACCCTCCCCTCTATTCTCAAGGAACGTGGTCAAGCCGCCTTAGAACCTGTCCCCTGCCAGTTATTAGAAGTTATTAAAGAGCGTAGTTTTTGCTCGGTGCTGTCGCTGCGCCCGCGCCACCAGATTGCGCGTCTAATTGCACGCTGCGTGAGGAGCGAGTCTAGGACCAACTTTTCAGGACTTTGATTTGTAAAGACCTTATTTACGCCATGCAAAGGGAAACTTGTTTTTTGAAAATTGTATATATCCATACGTACGCATACAGTACGCAAAAAGTGTGAAACTACTTAGGAATGAATCTGTATATCGTTTATATTAACTGCATCCTTATTTTTTGCGAAATAAATGAATACGATATTTATTTATTTATTCAATAAATCTGAATCACAAAATAAGCAATGGATATATTCTTAGGAATGACGATATCTGTTGTTCAATTTACGTCAATTAAGGCTTGCCGGTTCGTACCGATTGGTGACAGGTTTCAATTGTTTTTATGGATATTTTTCATATTAAAGTCTTATTATTAGACATAACTAGCCATCTAAAATTATATAAACCTATAGAAACGGTACCGTGGTAACTGAATAACAGTCAGACTTAAGGAAAGATTTTATAGGATAAGGAAGTCTTCCAGCCCTAATTAGGATCGCATCCAAAACACATGGGTGAGTATACCTATGAGACTTATATAGTCACCTTGTGGACAAAAGCCTCGACGAATAAATTGGCAAGCACGCAGTTGGGAATGAAATTATGTAATTACAAAAGGACATCATTATTAACTCTAGGCGTTGTTAAGATAATAATATCTTCCTGACCGAATTTCTTTCACAGCGGCCAATCTCCACGGATTAGCCAACTTCGCAGGAGATATTATAGTGCACAAGTGTGTGCGCAAACACAGGTGCACTCTCTATTCCTTCACTCTCATAGTCCGATGGGACGGAAATCCGACACGACCGGAGAGAGATCAGGCGCAGGGCCAACGGCTTTACGTGCTTTCCGAGGCACGGAGTAAGTGATAATTAATTTATAAAACGCACATAACTTACGAAAAGTCAGAGGTGCGCGCCTTGGGTTCGAACTCGAGACCACTGACTTGCCAGTCAACGGTCACCACCACTAGGCTATCACGACTTCACTTGTTGTTAAGATACTACCTGCCTGAATCTACGGAATCACTTTAAATAACGTGATCTGAAAGTACGAGTATACCTACATACCTACCTATGATTTGCATGACTCTACCTATATAAAAATAATGTGCTCCTGACTGAATTTCGGTCATAGCGGCCAATCTCAACAAAGATTAGTCAATTACGCAGGAGATATTAGTAGCGGAAACACAGGTGCAATATCTATTTATCCCTCACTTTCATTCCGTCACGACCGGAGAGAGATTTGGCGAAGGAACAACGGCTTTACGACCTTCCGAGGCACGGAGCAATTGATAATTGATTTATAATATCCACATAACTTACGAAAATTAGAAGAGCGCCCCTTGATTTCGAATCTAAGACCTCTGACTTGCTGTAAACGGTCTCGACGCTCACCTGTAGAACCATAACAAGGTCTAGACCCACCAAGCAGACATAATCCATAGGATATAATAACCATTATAATACGCTTGTCCCATGGCAATCAACCATCTTCGTTAAAACTTTACTATGAAAATTAACGAGTAAAAAGGCTTTATGACGCACTTAGTGTTAAAGAGCATGGGGTATAAAAACTTAGACATAAACAAATGCATAACGAGCCATGTTGATACCTGTTTGGAGCTGTCGTAGACGAACAAGTTGTTATCAGGGGACATTCACATCGCTTGGTTAGATACTCTGTGGCTAAAAGATTATGGCTCCTATAGTCTATACATGTAATGTTCGAATAGAATGACGTTGTGTTTGTTCGTCTTGCTCTGTGGAAAAGTGAAGTGAAGTGTTCACTGGAAAAATGAATCCGTTAGTTAAATAATAGAAATTAATTGGTCAATGTGTTGTTTAGCGCGAAACTAAAACGGCTGGACAGATTTTGATGTGATTTTTTTTGTGTGTATGAGTCCCCTGGGTGGTTTATATACACAAAATGAATTTACAAACTCTCCCCGCTAGCTCACTGCGTGTTTGAGATTTCAGACTGTTAAGTCTAGGTTTCCTTGCGATGTTTTACTTCATCTTTAGTCAGTGATGATCAGTGATGGCTGCTTCCAATAACGCAGTCAGCGTCGCTACTTTCTGGGCCGCTTCAATATAATAATAGTCTGTCTGTGACGGGTCTGTAACCAATAACGCCACTAAAAATGACGAATATGATGAATATTAACAAATTCACTGTCCCGACTACAGACGTCAGACACAATAAAAAGAACAACAGCATGAATCATATGTGATTCACATGACGCTGACGGTAACAGGGAATAATTAGACTGACGAAAATTTATGAACAGACGGGTGGAAATACCGGCGATCAGATGTTACTGTAAAACTAAAACTACGGTGAACAATTTAAAAAAAAAACACATTGACTAAGTTCACCACCAAGTGTAGCGCTGATAGAGCGAGACGGCTGCGGCTCGCGAGCGGCAAACCGCGAAAGAGATGGCGTAATAAACTTTATAAGATGAAAGATCAATGGTCCATAATAGCCTTAGACAGAAAGGTGTCCGTCGGGGAAAATCATTGGAGAATGATCTTATAATGCGTTTGAGAGCATAGGTCGACACTGCCACACTACCCCAGTGGGTGGGTGTTCATGTAGGGTGAGGGCCTTAGAAATAAAGCGATGTAAACAAATATAAAATAATAGTTTATAAAACCCCCGATATAATTTTTTTTAGCTCAGAACACCAGATCAAATCACCTTTAAAAAAACAAATTCGGTTCATCCATTTGGGAGCTACGATCAGACACAGTTAAGGTTATAACACTTTTCTTTTTTCGTCGGGGGTTAAAATAACCCTTTACAAGTCTTATAAATATTCTAATCGATTCATAAGTAAGAAAATTAAGGAATCCAATTAGAAAATCTTAAACGAAAATGGCATAAAACAAGTGCAATTTTGTAATCTTTTCGCTGTACACCTTGCTATTGTTAACAAACTAGCTTATCATAAATTAATATTCCACTAACTAACGGTCATGGGGTCAACTCATACTGAGTAATTGTGGGAACACATAGCTGTTTTTTCCTTGCAGACATTCATTGTGATTTTATGGGAGGATGCCTCAAACGATCCACTCTATGATTTACTAATTCAGTTCCTCGTCTGGCGAAATGCTAATTATTTAGAAGCAGGTGTAGCCGGTGACTGCAAGTCAGAGGTCTCAGATTCGAACCTCAGGCTTCTCGTTTGTTATATGGGGACCCGTGGAGTTCCGTAGTAAAGCCAGAAACCAAGTTTCGCCATCGTCTGTCACAGAAATTTTAATCGCAGACTATCAATGACAGAAAGCTGCAATTCGGCATGAATAAACTTAATAATCAAATTTATAATTTTCTAAAATTTTTTATGAAGTTTCAGATATTTATACTTTGCGTGAAAAAAATTAAAACTGTAAAATTAATATCTCTGCGTTACCCCTTAATTATTTGTGAAAAATGCTATTAACAGGTTAGGGATGGCCCTGTCAGTAATAGAAGAAAGTGTCAGTGCCCCTTTGGCACGGTTTGTGTAAGGTACCAAGGTACCCTAAAAATACACAGAATTATAATTCACACACATTGCGACGACGTAGAGATATAATTTATACATAATCTAGATTACATATTAGAAATATACGACAGTGTTGCTCGTAATATTAATGATATCGACAGAGATGCTCAAAGTTTATTTCAAAATAATTGGATACAAGATATTTTAACAATAATACCTAGATATTACCAGACGCCCTAGGCGTATAAAGAGATTTGAAATTTCGACTGATTCTGATGGGATACGGTGGCTCAGCGGTTAAAGCGTCGGCACGGAACGCCGAAGATCGTGGGTTCGAATCCCATCCGTATCAGTTATTTTTTCAAATTTCTTATTAAATATTTATAATAATACCTATTTAATAAAACTATGATCTATAATATAAAATTAATAAAGAAAATAAAACCCTTGATCTAAAAGACCTATACCAGTAGGCAACGTTCCCAAAATGCTGACTGCATTGCCTCGCTATATAATAATAGCTGTACTCAGCCTTTGGGCTTAATCTACCTCATAATATTATAAAATCTACCTCATAGTTCGGAAGTTTGCTGAGCCAATACCAGGTTTATCAGTATATTTGGATATTTTTCTACAAAATTCTAAGACTGATATCTAAGGTATTATGTAAAACCTTAAATCAGCTGGCCAGTGCGCAAAATTGCAATGAATTCGTGTATAAATTGGGATGGGAACTAAGAAGTACAAGAGTAGCCCCTGGAGTTTCAAAGACAAACGCCCTCGTTACAATCTACCTGTTATAAATCTTATCTTCCCTCCCCCATTGCTTTTAAATGCAACAGCATGACGAACAAACAATAAAGATTATTAAAATTAGCTAACAACCGTACTACTGAGTACGATTCTTGCAATAACGTAATAAAGGGAAAGGTGATTTTATCCTATCTGTCTGTATATGCTCTATTTATATAAACACTAGCTGTTCCCCGCGACTTTGTCCGCGTTAAATTAAATTTTCCCGTAAACACATGTTGATAATCAGCCAGATTGCCTGTTTTTTTCTAACTTGAATCGCAAATATTGTTATTTTTTACTGAAAACTAAACTTTTTTTTTCAGAAAAATAGCCTATAGCACGCAGGGATAAAGTAGCTTGCTATTGGTGAAAGAATTTTTAGGATCGGATCGGTAGTTCCAAAGATTACCCCTAACATACATAAATTATTACATACATACAAACTTTACCTCTTTATAATATTAGTATAGATATAGATTTCCAGAAGGTACGTTGTAGGTACATTTCGCCATTTTGTTTAAAATTCTATGGTACAAAGGAAAAGCGTATCATTATATGGGCACAATTAGGTACCGACTCCGTACTGAAATTTCCTCACAAAAAACCCAATTTCAGTGAGCCCAACTCAGGTTCTGTATCTTAGATCTCGGACTCTGCAATCGCGCTTGCGACTGCTAGACTAACGAGGCATACTTACAAGGGCACAAAAAGGAGAATAATTGTTAAATAATTAATGGGACGGGAAATAAGAAAGCAAATTATTTCAGTAGTGGTAGAATGCTTATTGCTTTGTACGACAAAGGCGACGGTAATACATATCAGGGAGTTGGGCATGGATTTAGTGACGTTTGTTTTGGAGTCGGTGCCAAGGCTAAGATTGATTTGAAAAAGTTTGAGAACAACTGTCAGATTATCTTAGTTGATTAACCCGTTAAGTTAGTCTCCGGTTGACCGGAGACGGGACCACCAACCTGCCGCCATAATTACTGGTTAGTGTTAAGTAATGTTAATAACTAACCAATTATTATATCTACAACACAAATATATGATTTTTAACCGACGAAAAACAGCAAAGCGGAGGAGGTTATCAATTCGACGTGTATGTTTTTTTAACTTTTACGCATAACTTTTTACAAGAGTGTCCGATTTTGATGATTTTTTCTTTGTTCGATAGGATTAACATTCAATGTGGTCCCATAAAATCATAAAATATTGTGATCTGATGAACTACGTAGCTATAGAATACGTTCGTAGCTTTATTATAAGTAGCGGTAAAAATATTGAACCGATTTCAAAAATCTTTTATTAAAAGAAACCATGGCTTGTAGTTCTAGTTAACTGCTATGTTAGTCCAGCGGTCCCCAAAGACAAAAGAGCGTATAGGCACCCAGACCTCTACCACGCGGTGCCCCCTTAAAGGAAAGGAAGGGGTTGGCATTCTGGTGCTCTCAGTGACTACCAAATACTATTATTAAATGTTGATATTCTGTGACCATGTAAAACACTGGTATTCAGCTGCATCCGGTAAGACTGGAAGCCGACCCCAACATAGTTGGGAAAAGGCTAGGCAGATGATGATTCTGTGACAGGGTATATCGTATCCCTTTAGGTTGGAGGGTTCAGATAACCAGAACCATAGATTAGAAGCCAACTCTAACATAGTATGGGAATAATAAGGATGATTTTATGAGTGGTACTACTCCGGTCAAGCCAGCCTATTCCATGCTAAAATCACTCAAAATATTGCATTAGCTAAGAATAGTTTTTCTTTTTTGTTTTTTTTTTGACCGGAATAATTATCTGTACCCCTTCTACAAGTTTACAAACCTGTCATAAAATACTGACGTCTCTGGTTTTCTCGAGGAGTCAAAATGATATAGATTATGACTGTTACTTCTCATACTGTCGGGATTCGCAATTTTAAAAACTCTTACTAGGGGTACAGTGAATCACCTGCAAAACAGCGTGGGGCCGTTTGCTACGCATACATAACATATAAAATTTCTACATAACACATAGAATTCCATAAATTAAATAACACCATAAACGGTACATGCTCCGACATGCATTCTCCCATCAAAAGAAAGCCGCATGCCAGAGTTTATGAGTAATAAATACTAATCAAAGCAATATGCTAAATAGAAATTAAGATTCGTCGATGGAACTTGACATGACTTACACCAGGGAACTTTAGAGTAAGTTTTGACGGTAGTTATTATTGGTAAGTCTGGAATGTTCCTTTTATGGAGTTACTTGCTCCTTTTACCACTTTTACCCGCAGCTTTGCTTACGTTAATTAACCACGTAGCGCCGTCTAATATAATCTTCTCCTTCATCATCGTATGGTTGATGAATAAGCTGGTGTCAGAGTTTAAACAGCCCGTAGGCCACTGACATGGCTTTACACACCGTTAAAAAATCTCTTAGGTGTGCTGGTTTCCCCGCGATGTTTTCCTTCACCGATTTAGCAAGTGATAATTAATTTCTAAAACGCACATAAATCCGAAAAGTCAGAGGTGCGTTGGTTGGAACTTACGACCTTTGGCTTGGCAGCCCAACGGTCATACCACTAGCCTATCATTACTTTTTATCTAATATAACCTAATATAAGAACGTTTTTGTAGTTTTCCTCGGGAACACTACTTTTTTCGAAATGAAAGGTAATATATTTCCGTTTCTATATACCTGACAACGTATATGCAAAATTTCAGAATGGGTTTAGTGGTTTAGGCGTGAAAAGGTAACAAACAAACTTACTTTCGTATTTATAATATTATTAGGATTAGGATTATGTTAGAACAAGTTTCTAGGAGAAATGGACACCTGATTAGATATACCTATGAAATTTTTAGGATTCCGTATTCAATGGTTCCTACGGGACTCTATTACTAAGCCTGGGACTACTGAAAGAACATGACCTGGTAGACAGAAAGGAGCACAATCTCCTGGTTCACCTACCTATCTTCTGCGATGTTAGCTAACGTTGAGATTTGCCACTGTGACTAAAATTTGATTAAGAGTTATAAAATATCCTGGTGGCTTAAAGAATAGCTGGTTTAATAATTATTTATTTATTTTTTATTTATAGACTCACGCCTGTATTACCCAGAGGGGGTAGGCCGAGGTGTGCAGTACACCCACGTTTCGCCGACTAGGTTATAAGTCCAATGTAATAGAGGGCGAGCCTATTGCCTTTAACCGGGCACAATTCCAGACTCCGTGCTGCTACTGAGAATTTCCTAATGGAAAAACCCAATAACACTTTGCCCGACCCAGGGATCGAACCCGGGACCTCGTGCTCAGCAGTCACTACCACTAGACCAACGAGGTAGTCAAGTGAGAGGTTTAATAATTCTCTACAATTAACTAAAAAACTCCATAATTAACATTTTGCCTGAGCTTTGAATCAGACCCACGCTCGGCAGTCACACATGAAGCCACTACACCAATGAGTAACGACTTCTATTACGTCTATTTAATTAACATCATTACAACGAAGCTTTCATATACATAGCCAATGTATTCGCTCATTAAGGCTATGGACGGGTGAGCGCAGCCGAGCCATGGGGAGAGAATTTTGTAGTTCAAATCCCCTCCGAAATCCCAGAGAAAAAGCTATTTACGATCAAAAGTAGATCGTTTCCCCAATAAACTAAATAAGGCGCCTGATCTTTCTCGGATCATATCTGGGATTGACGTCCCATCGAAGAATTAGAGCAAAGAAACAGAGTGCATTATACACTTAGTAAACCAAAGTTAGTGTTGTTTAAGCCATAGATCTCAGGTTCAAACCCGAGGTTTGCACCTCTGACTTTTTGTGAGTTATGTGCGTATTATAATTTAATTATAATTTGCTCCGTGCCTCAGAAAGCACGTCAAGCCTGCGCCTGAATTTTCTCCGGTCGTGTCGGATTACTGTCCTATCAGACTTTGAGTAAAGGAATAGAGAGTGCACGTGTTTTCTGCGTAGATGCCTAATCTCTGATGAGTTTACTAAGTGTCAGCATCATCGTTTCGATCCCTTCATAAGAGCAATATTCATTAGGTTCACTAATGTTATCTCAATATGCTGCAAAACAATGATGATACAGCTCAGATCGTCTACTGATTCACATTGCGTAGGTACATATAATAGGACCTAACTCTATTTAAAATAAATCTAGAGTTTATCTCAAATTAATGGCGCATGAATTTTGAGTTAAAAAACCCAATTAAACTGATCATTGGTTTCAATTCGAGCAGTTCCTTATCATTCATTATTACAAGCTTATTTTCCTACTGCAAGGCAAATGCTTCACAACTCTCCTTCCATCTCTCTCTGTCCAGAGCTGTAAAGGAGCAGTAAAAAGAGTCAAGCTCTCCGCCATCGTCAACCGTGTCTAAAGTACAGCTCCTAATGAAGCGGTACGTGGGTATAATACCTAGGAGACGAAGACCTCGCGGGAGCCTTAACCAAAAGCTTTACAAAGCACCATTTGAGTTAACTTCCTGGCTATATTACATCCATCAGTCTGCTCATAACATAAGGGATTTACGTGAGTCTCAACAAACGTAATTACGATTTGTCATTTACATAGAAGTTTAGAACTAGCCGAGTCGATGCGAACACTCACACTGGAAAATAGGATGCCTATCACACCGTTCCGTAACGGGAAACCACTGCGAATGTTCGCTTTAGTATTTTTTAAATTATAAGTACTTAAGTACATAATAATTGTGAGCATTTAGAAAATAAAACGCAATAAAATATATAAATAAAATTTGTGTAGAAAGAAAAATTCCAAAAGATTACTTCAAATAAACTATCAGGCAGTTCAGTGCAAAAGATTGACAAGTAAAGGCTCACCTTAAATAGATCGAGGCTTTACAAAATGATCATACGCTTTATGCTAATGAATGGTGCGGTTGTCTGGTGGCCATTTAATAAATTACAGTTTAAACTCACAGGCTTCACGAAGACTACCACAACAGCATTCAGCCAACAGCCAACTCATTGCCGGCACGACGCGCGACGGACGGACGCCAGCGCGTCCAGACACAAATTGATTTCTTATTGTATCTCATATCTAGGTATTTGAAGTTCTTCCCATATCTCATATCTCGGTATTTGAAACCCATCATTACATTTGTTTAACAACAGGAAGCGGCAAAAGCACATGCGGCACATGGCAATGGCTGTCGCGAATGCGAAATAAGAACTAATATAAATGAAAATTATTCTATATTATCTATGGTTCAAGACAAGAGCTGGCTGGCAACATATAAAAAAAATGACGGTGAAAAAAGAATGACATTTGTAATAAGCGTGGGAAATACAATATTAAAATAGAAAAACAATGGAAAATTAGGAAAAGAGTTGTGAGGAATATAAAGGCCTGGCCACGAACTCGCCGCTTGCAGCGGCGGCTTAGCGCGGCGCGGCGGGTGGTAAGAATAATAATTAACAAATGTACAATGTAACTAATGTACTACAATGTTCGACGAGCAATGCCACGACTCGCCGCTAAAGAGCGAAGTTGTAGCCACACGGTAAGAAATAAGTGAAAAGGAAAAGAACTTAAGTAAGTGAATATAATAATAATTACATGTTATATCAGACTTAATCAGTTTATGTTGTCGGGGTGTCCGACTTGTTCATGTATTGTTTTTACACAGCAAATATCTTCGCAAGGAGTAAGAAAAGAATGTTCTGCGGAACTTATACCGTCTCTCCAGCAGTGGAGAGTAATCAGTTGAGTGCTCTGCGGAGCGTATTTAGTCTATCCAGCAGAGTGGATAGTAATCAGTTGAGTGCTCTGCGGAGCCTATTTAGTCTATCCAGCAGAGTGGATAGTAATCAGTTGAGTGCTCTGCGGAGCCTATTTAGTCTATCCAGCAGAGTGGATAGTAATCAGTTGAGTGCTCTGCGGAGCCTATTTAGTCTATCCAGCAGAGTGGATAGTAATCAGTTGAGTGCTCTGCGGAGCCTATTTAGTCTATCCAGCAGAGTGGATAGTAATCAGTTGAGTGCTCTGCGGAGCCTATTTAGTCTATCCAGCAGAGTGGATAGTAATCAGTTGAGTGCTCTGAGGAGCCTATTTAGTCTATCCAGCAGAGTGGATAGTAATCAGTTGAGTGCTCTGCGGAGCCTATTTAGTCTATCGAGCAGAGTGGATAGTAATCAGTTGAGTGCTCTGCGGAGCCTATTTAGTCTATCCAACAGAGTGGATAGTATTCAGATAAGCGATCATGTTACATCACATGTTCTACGGAACAGATTTAGTCTATCCAGCATTGGATAGTAATCAGTTGAGCGATCATAATATCATAAGGTGATGTAACATGATGAATTAGTTATCAGAGAGTAAC
Organism: Protodeltote pygarga; assembly: GCA_936450705.2. Taxonomy (NCBI): domain Eukaryota; kingdom Metazoa; phylum Arthropoda; class Insecta; order Lepidoptera; family Noctuidae; genus Protodeltote; species Protodeltote pygarga. Next base: position 970,078 of record OW388257.2, on the reverse strand, counting down.
CATTATTCAGTTGCGAGGTTTCGGGGTGGCTATAGGGGAGGTTGGAGGCCACTTACGGGGGTTGTCCCCCATTATCATTGCAATGGTTATTCTGTATGTATATATACTTTAGGTATATAACAAAGTATTCAGTATATACTCAGTAAGAAGTACTAAGGTTTATTTAGAGTGTGAACCCAAAGTAGAGCATACATATGATGCTAATTCAGTGTGACTATAATACTGCGGTATTATAGATTTAGATATTCGTTTGGTACAAAGCTATTTGTACTTGGCGACATGGTGGAGATGCTGGGATACTACTATAAGATTGGCCTAATTGTTTTCTGAATGAAAATTAATAATAAAGCAGTAGTTAACCCATTAGTTTATTATTGATGAAGAGTGTTTTTATTATGTTGATTTAAAACCTATTTGCTCTCTGACTTAATAATCAGATTATCTTGTATGAATAGCTGAATAGTTAGAAAGAAGAAAGAAGTAAGAAAGTAAGTACCTAAAGTAAAAGAAAGAAAGTAATCATCCTACAATATTTTTTGTCAGATTTGAATTAATTGTGTTTTATAGTGAAAATTGTGTGGGATTACAATATAATTCTTTATTTTTCAAGCAACATGGCTCAGAGTTGCACTTACATTGCGGTATATGTAAGTACATATTATTAGTTGATTGATTAAATTAAATTACTATAAATTTCAAGATATAATTTAAATAAATAAAGTTATTTAAAGTGTTAATATTTGGTCACAAAGGGTGTGTGGTAGTTGTACGGGCCGGTACGATCCGTACATGAAGAAGATGTTGTGCAGACCGTGAGGCCTACATTGTGGTGAGTGCAGAATAAAAGATGTTGCTCGGCTGAAGATGTTAAATGCACTAATTTATTGTATTTTAACTTATTTCTAATACAGTTAGTTTGTGACGCATACGACGCGCTTAGTTAGCACAAAATTCCAGATTACACGTTCCTCATATTATTGCTAAATATGCTTACATGTACAAGTAAAATTAACTAGAGAAAATGTACGGGTTTGCCCGTACAATAGTGTGCTTTTAAATTATTTATTTTCTCTGTACTTATAATGAAATATAAAAGGGTAGATTGTATTTAATTGTTGCCTACCAAGATGCAAAAACAGAAACTAAGTAAATGCCCTAAAATATTCTATGAAGAATAAACTTTCAAGTAAGTACCTACAGTTAGTTACTGTCTGAAGAAAATTAAAATAATAAATACTATATCAGATGTAAAAAGGGGTGCACATGTATAATTCAGTATTTTAGTAAACCTATTCAGTGAATTTGGGACATAGAGTAATACCGCACTCATATAAATGTTTTCATAATGCCAATACATAGTATTGTTATTCAGCACAGTTATTCAATTACATTCATACTGATAACTTATTGTTATCAAGTGCTAGGGAGCACAGTAGTGCCTCGAGGCAAGTCTAGCAGCAGTAACAATGGAGTAAACATCTCAGTTGATAAGCAATTTATTTTGGAAAGTTATTATATTTAATTTGTAATGATTAAAAGTTTATAAAAGGTTGGTCGAAGCAAAGAAAACCTGCTCAGGTGGAGGTTTATTGATGACTGCCCTGGAGTGCAAATGTAGTGCTATCCCACAAACGATGAGGCATTTAATATCGTGCCCTGTATGCCCTGTCGTTTGTTTATTACAGGAACTGATGGACGCTACTGAAGGCGCCAATATCGTAGGTCAGTTCTGGGCTGACTCAATTTAGATTGTAATCGACACGCTAAGAAGAAGAACCAGTTGGTTTTTCAATTATTATTTTTTATTTCCTTGTGGGGAGTGTCGCGAATGCGAAATAAGAACTAATATAAATGAAAATTATTCTATATTATCTATGGTTCAAGACAAGAGCTGGCTGGCAACATATAAAAAAAATGACGGTGAAAAAAGAATGACATTTGTAATAAGCGTGGGAAATACAATATTAAAATAGAAAAACAATGGAAAATTAGGAAAAGAGTTGTGAGGAATATAAAGGCCTGGCCACGAACTCGCCGCTTGCAGCGGCGGCTTAGCGCGGCGCGGCGGGTGGTAAGAATAATAATTAACAAATGTACAATGTAACTAATGTACTACAATGTTCGACGAGCAATGCCACGACTCGCCGCTAAAGAGCGAAGTTGTAGCCACACGGTAAGAAATAAGTGAAAAGGAAAAGAACTTAAGTAAGTGAATATAATAATAATTACATGTTATATCAGACTTAATCAGTTTATGTTGTCGGGGTGTCCGACTTGTTCATGTATTGTTTTTACACAGCAAATATCTTCGCAAGGAGTAAGAAAAGAATGTTCTGCGGAACTTATACCGTCTCTCCAGCAGTGGAGAGTAATCAGTTGAGTGCTCTGCGGAGCGTATTTAGTCTATCCAGCAGAGTGGATAGTAATCAGTTGAGTGCTCTGCGGAGCCTATTTAGTCTATCCAGCAGAGTGGATAGTAATCAGTTGAGTGCTCTGCGGAGCCTATTTAGTCTATCCAGCAGAGTGGATAGTAATCAGTTGAGTGCTCTGCGGAGCCTATTTAGTCTATCCAGCAGAGTGGATAGTAATCAGTTGAGTGCTCTGCGGAGCCTATTTAGTCTATCCAGCAGAGTGGATAGTAATCAGTTGAGTGCTCTGCGGAGCCTATTTAGTCTATCCAGCAGAGTGGATAGTAATCAGTTGAGTGCTCTGAGGAGCCTATTTAGTCTATCCAGCAGAGTGGATAGTAATCAGTTGAGTGCTCTGCGGAGCCTATTTAGTCTATCGAGCAGAGTGGATAGTAATCAGTTGAGTGCTCTGCGGAGCCTATTTAGTCTATCCAACAGAGTGGATAGTATTCAGATAAGCGATCATGTTACATCACATGTTCTACGAAACAGATTTAGTCTATCCAGCATTGGATAGTAATCAGTTGAGCGATCATAATATCATAAGGTGATGTAACATGATGAATTAGTTATCAGAGAGTAACCATTATTCAGTTGCGAGGTTTCGGGGTGGCTATAGTGGAGGTTGGAGGCCACTTACGGGGGTTGTCCCCCATTATCATTGCAATGGTTATTCTGTCATTGATTGTATACTTTAGGTATATAACAAAGTATTCAGTATATACTCAGTAAGAAGTACTAAGGTTTATTTAGAGTGTGAACCCAAAGTAGAGCATACATATGATGCTAATTCAGTGTGACTATAATACTGCGGTATTATAGATTTAGATATTCGTTTGGTACAAAGCTATTTGTACTTGGCGACAATGGCAGCAGCACAAGAGCCAGACGGTGCTTTATTTGGCTTAAATTTATGAAGAATTTGCACACACAGTTTCAAACACAAACCACGTTCATGTAAGTACGCGCGCACGCCGCCGCCGCCGGCCGCCGCGACGCGCGACAACGTCTGCATTAATTGCAGTAATTCATTGTATTTTGTAGATTACGTCAGTTACAACAGGACCTACAATATAATTTTGAAAAGTTTACATGTCAAATTATTATATATTATATATATTATATTATAATATACCATATATTGAATTAACAACAGGGCTTTCACTTCTGCTTTTTAAATATTTTTTTGCGTAATTAGTTATGTATTAATTAGCTAAATTTCAATTCATATACACATTCTCAAGGGAGTCAAAGGTCCTTTCACTCCGACTTGGACGCCAGCGTCGAATAACAATTGATTTCCTTTTGTGTCTCATTTCTCGATGTTTAAAGGTTTAAAATACCCAAAAAATTCCAACCCCCAGGCTTCGGTGTGACACGCGCCACCGCAGCTGTGTGCGGTGTGTACTTAGGCCGCGCACACACGCACGTCGCACAGCATTACGTGAGCGAACATAATAAAGGCCCACGCACACAGGCGCACATCGGGCAACGTCCCTAACTCGCTATGTGTACCTACCCGGCAAGTGATAGTTATGTTTTATTTATACTTTCTTAGCTTAGGGGATACGGGCAAGTGGCGGTGACTGAGAATTCCTTAGTGCCAATGTCCATTTAATGGACTTGGGATCGTGGTTGATAGAAACACACTTTGTCGGCAGAATTTATTTGACGCAATTTGAAGGTTGACAAAAATTGTTTAGCCAGAATTTTTACAGTAAATTAAATTTAGAATAAACCGATTTCGTCAAAAAAGAAAATTGACTTACATATATTATTTTTGAAATATCTATTGGTACCTAAATATCTTCTTATTAGATGTATGCAGAATTGATTGTGCTAACAATATATTAAATTTTTCATTTGGATTAAAAATGATAAAATGGAAAAGTGTGGATTTTCCCATTATTGTTTGTAAAATTTACATTTAAAAACTTGTAATGTTTAGTGAAACAAATATGAAAAAAATAATCAAATTTTTCCAATAAAAACACATTCGAAATTCCAACAAGAGTCATATTCATCAAAAAAAAAATTTTGAAAAAAAAGTGAATAAACAAAAAGTATTAAATTTCACTAACGCCATTTTCCCTTGACATTCACATCGGCATTAGGAGCCCGGCGTCTGTGTCACGTCTCCCGAGGCGTGCCTGTGTGTGAGGGTGAGCATGTGTGTGTGAGCGACTCTCGCGCAGGTAACCGGGATCGTCTGCGGTGCGCATAGGCCGCGTGCACACTGCTCAGTACAGAATCGTTAGATATTTTTTAGTCTTAGAAGATTCTTAGTAGGTTGCTCGATTAGGAATTACTTTAGAATTTGTGTTAGAATGTTTAGAATTAAAAATAAAATGAAAGAGTGGAAGCTAAATAAAGCAAGATCTAAATTAATTGAGAGTGAACTTAGCTGCATTTTATAATTTATAAAAACATTTTTTTTCTTCTCCAGTCTAAAATAATAATTTTATATGTATAAGAAATAATTTTTCTAATAAACTTAGGTATTTAACTTAAAATACCTGTATAATATATTTAATTATTAAATACTTCATCGGAAGGCACTTGATACGGGTTTTTATTATCGCACCAAAGATCATTACTTATTAAAAAATTCGCTTCGCCAAAAATCTTACAAGAAATTAATTACAGAAAAAAAAGAGGGGTGTGCTGGCCAGTGTGAGCGCTGACGTAATTTCACTGACGGCGGGAGCGCGCCTGCGCAGTGGCCGCCGAGCCCTCGCGCGTCCCGGACGACGCCGCTTGCGCACCTAACACATCTAACATAACCTTAAACTTGAAAAAAATATCGTCACTATCAAAGAACATCTGATTGGCTGATAAATTGTCAACTGACTCTTCTAACTTTTTCTTTTTCAGTATTTTTTCAATTTTTTTTGTGGTTTTTTTTAAGATAGTTTTGATGTGTCGATATTTTCTTCAGCCTCACACATCACAGCACAGTGTTGCACATCGCCGGTGCACGTGTGATGACGTCAGCAGCGGCCTTCCCGGAGGGAACCAAGTGAGTTTTATTTTTTTCTTTTCTTACACCTTTCCTAATAAGGTTCTAAATTCCTGTTAGTCAAAAAAAAAGTAAGTCGTTTTATTATACAAGATTTTTGAGCAGAAGAAAATATTATCCATTTTTATAAATATTAGGCAGCCCTAGTTTCTCACACCTTTCTCTTAGCACGTTGCTAATAATTATCCAATTTTACCATAAAATATGTAATTGATAATCAATTTTACCATAAAATATTTAAAAGGATTTAAGAGATATTTTTTTTTAAATTTAACAAATTTAAGGGAAAATTATTTTTTCTTATCCTGAATGTTATCTGGATACCCCTACCTACATCCAACATACGAGTGTCATCACTTATCATTCAAGTTTTATCTTATTTCAAACAGTTTTTGTACCCTTCACCGCTGTATATGGAACAATCACCTATCATATTTTAACATTTACCAATAATTAGGTACTTTTTTTGTTCTTTAAATAATAATCGTGACCATCACATATATGCTTTTGCTACTAAAAAAAACCATTTCTGGACACCTAACATTAAATTTTTTCCTATATTTTTCTAACTCACGAAAACGCCTTTTGTTTTTGAACGAAAAAAGACTCTTTTCGCTTAAAAAAAGTAATTTTCCCGGCATTTTACATTAGAAAATGGCGGCACCACGTCACCAACTCACCGGTGACGCGGAGCAACCTAACCTAGGCCAACGTAGTCGATAGGAAGCATAGGTCAATACACCCGGTCATGGCCGTGCTCTTTCCCGGGAATAGAATTATTCTTGTTTAGTCTCATGTAGGAATTCTAATTAGACGGTGAACGTGGCAGACGGCGTACGTATTGTTTCCATTTTATTGTAAGTAGTTAATTTTGCTATGCCGATATGGACTTTGGTGCTGGGAGTTTAGTACGAAATTTATTTTTGCGAATTTTATTGAATTTTAAATGACTACAGTTATATTTATTCCATATTTTTTTATTGATACGAGATCCAAATATTTGTATCATGATTTTATACACTATTATACCTATAGTATTCTTTATTTTATTCTTTATTTCTGTATACTTAATAATGTTTTTTTTTTAAAGAAAGCAACTAGCAAACAAAAATGCAATACCTATTCAACCTTTTTATTACGTACAATCATTCATCCAAATTATTACTATTACCCTCTAAATCAGTTTCTTAAAAAAAACCACCGCGTAGGTAATAAAGTAGGTAGAATCTAAGTCACATGTAGATTTTAATAACAATTTTTCATTTTTCTAAAAATAATAAATGTTTTAAAAATACATTACAATTCCTCCACCATTACAAGAGTACCATTAAAAAGAAAAAAAAACGCGAATGCCAACCCTAGGCTGCTGCGTTAAAAACAGTTTCTAAGTCGACTCGAGCGCACTCATAGTTGCATGTTATCCTAGGTCACTGGCACGAGCTTTCACGATCATTGACGAACGCGGCCGACGAAGCCCGAACGCAGACGAGCTGTGTCAAACGATAGACGTACGATAGTGTTCGTAGTAAAGTGACTAATTCATTCATAACTTGTTCAGAATATTTGGAACGATTACAATACTGAATTTTTTTCTTTTTTGTCCAGGTGAAAACTGTCTTGGCACATTTTTTACACAGGACAAATACACTTTGTATTGAATATAGATCGAAGTTTATATTTAAATAACTTAATCAAAAAAATATTTTAGGCAAAGTAACTCTATAAATATTAACAAAACTCCCTTTAAAAAAAAAACCCAAACGCACACGCAAACGTTTGTTTCGGAGTCGGTACTAGTACTAGTACTAGTGCGCAGGTTCTAGCTTTTGAAAAACAATTACCTAACTTAAACCTACTTCCTAAAAAGTGGGAAGAAATCCTCTAATTCGAAAGCTAGTTATCAATCACACATCGAAAGTCGTAGGTAATTACCAAAGTCTCTGATAACTACGAATTTCGTTGTGTATCCGAATTTTTACTTTTTCCAACACTTTTTTTTGTGAGACTTAAGTCAAGATTATTTACATATTGGGACAAATAAGAAAAAAACTGAATATAGATTGAGATGTATGACATCTCAATCAAAATTCACCTTCACAATGGTGAAGGTGAATTTATACATTTATAAACGAAATTACGTCATTGTAACCCACTTAGGACTTATAAAATGCAATGTAAGTACTTACAAATTGTACATTTTGCAATTGTACATCAATACCTACAGTTTTGTTTTGCACAATTGGTTAAAGTTGAAATGTTTTTTTGTTAATCCTAGTGAAAATTTGTGAGATAGATGATTGTTACTATTTCACGCTAAACCTTCTGAACGGATTTTGATGAAACTTTACAGTTAGCTGCCAATTATCAACATACCACGTCGCAGAAGCCGTGGGCGGAAGCTAGCTTATACATAAAAAGCTCATCAATAGTAACTAAACAAAATACAAAAAAAAATCTATTCACAAAATAGAAAAGAAAATGGTCTTGAACTATTTTGTGTTTATCTGTAAATATACACTGATTCTGTGGAGTTAATAGGTTACAATTTCTTCTTCAATCGGAATTTTAATTAAATCCATGACGGGGAAGAATAGAACCAAAGCCTTTGCTTGCCGTAGAAGTTGACTTATGAATATTGTGCTGGGACAAAGATTACAAACTAGCAGCGAACAACACCCAGCTACACTAAGCAACAACAACATCTAGCTGCTTCATTCATATTTAAAAAAACAGCCATGTCAATTCACATTAAATGGTGGTAAAGAACCGGGGGAAAATTACTCCGAAATTCGTAACAACAAAGCTTCGAGTTTCGAGATCGCAGGTTGCATCGGTTTTTTCGTTCGTTACAAATTCGTTAAATCACCTTTTATTAGCTTTTTTAATGGATTTGAAACGATATGACAGACAAATGCAATTAAATTGTTTTAATTTGGTTTGCTTGCCTTTTTACGTTTCGATTCGTAATCGACGTTCGATTTTGGAAGGATAAGTATTTACAAATAGAAGCAAATTTAATAACAGAAGTAATAGCTGGTAGACATCCTGCTACTAACCAGTACTTGCGGTCCTAATAACCTGTTCCCCTGGTATCTGAAGATTTCTGGGAAAATGAGCACCTGTAATAATTATAGTACCTAGTGTTCACACGCTCTGTGTATGGTTTACTGATTCTACGTAATACTAGTTATAGTATTTAACTTAGTACAATAATGGTAATATGATATTTAGGGCCCGTTTCTCTGTCTACGTAACTACAAGGTAAATTAAATATAGAACAGAAATTAATTTATTAATACATTAACTGTCAGGTTACAAAATGACCATTTTTTTCTGTCTATAAAAATTTCTAAAACAAAAAATCTCTGCTTGACCTGAAAATCGAACTCAAGACCGCTACAACTGTTACTGTCAGCTCATATCATCCTACTACTGGGCAAAGGCCTCTCCCCCTGATTGCCACTAACCAAAATTTTAATTTCAACAAAATTATATAACGTAATTAATATAATTTTATGTTTATTTTATAAAATTTTAAAAATAAAACCTAGATGGATCTACCCAGACAGAAAAGTAGATCCAGAGATTACCCCCTACAACCTCAGAAACTTACAAACTTTACCTCTTTATAATATTAGTATTAGTGCTGTTTCATATTTTTGCTGCCAGAATAAATGCTTTATTTCTTTAATTGATTTTGCAAATAAAATTTTTAAACTACCAACTAATTATACAGATATTTAAATACTTCTCCACCCTACGCAAAGCCTACCATTCCCTACATCCAATTAAACACACAGTAGCCTATAATTAACCGACAAAAACTCATTTCATATTGCGTTGTGCCACTTTCAGCCAAGCGCTTGCTGTTGCTAAGCCGGGGTCCACAAGGGTTACATGACCGTAAACTATAACAATTTGTCCCCGAGGGGTTAGGGGGGACCCTACCTGAGGTCACCGATGACCGCCAGACAGGTTTTTTGTTTCCAATTCTAGTGATGTGCTGAATCGTCAGCTGTTGGGGTTGAGTATCGATGTTATCGATATTTTTTCTGGGTCACCTATTTTCTTTAGTTTACTTACCTGTGTGTGGGATAGTATAAGTGGGACTATATTTGCTTGCAATTGAATAATTCAAATATTAAAGTTATTTATTCAATGGTTAAAAAATATTATGCGGTTTTGTATTATTATTTTCAATTCTATTAATCAATAACTTATTATTTACTTACTGACACTACCTGCTTAAGTTTGGAACAAGTATCACGCCTTTTTTTAAAGTCTTTTGTCTTTTATAAAAAACAATTCTCCCCACTAGGATATTATCCTTAGGATATGTACAGACGATATTAATAAGAATTACCATCGATTACCATTAGATCGATATCGGCACATCCCTACCGCACACATTTCACTGCCAAGGCCTCGCCACCCCATACTCTAAAAACATTATAACCTATAGCTATGTGATGTTGATGCCCACAAAGATCATTGAAACGCGAAGGTCGGGGCTTTCGGACTATAGACTAGCAACATGTATTCGTTCCACTTTTAAAATAACGTCTGGATTTTTTTTATATCACTTTAGGGATTCGGATTATTCCATACCTACAGCCAAATCTGAAAACATGAGTTTCAAAATTTACATCAAGAATTAAAGTAACAATGACGTCACGGTATGAACTCTTTTAATTTCTATTTTTTTGGTCTAGATTTTGTACTTACTGAAGTACAATGCTATTTCATGAAACAACTTTTAAACGGATTACTCGCGTAGGTATATGTTTATTTTTCAATGCTATTTTATAAACATTTCAAACTTAGTTTGCAAGTTTTTTTTATATATTCGGCCTAATAAGACAATGAACAACAACTTTGATTGGTCATAGAATATTTTTTAGTCTTTACCATTATTGGAATTGATAAAAGTATGCTATTTGCTTTTCTGGAAAAATATGTTCAGCAGGATCACTCGCAACAACAGGTGTGGTTTTGCCGACAAATTTACAGACAAATAGTTGTGCTCCCCATTCCCAAAATTTTAACTCATATAATTGGGTACCATTTTAGATGGCACCCTACACATAAACAGTGTTTTAGTGTAACACGTGTGTCATGGCGGATACAGATGGTTTATTTATTACTAGACAGACAGCTATTTTTTAATTTTGGACACACACCCATTGTTCTTTGTGCAATTTAGGGGAGGAAATAAGGTAGAACCTTGCATACAGATCGCATATCATTTTGTTTAAATAGATGATCACATAACAAATAGACTTCTCAAGTGATAGTTAATACCTTACCCAATTTTTCATCATCATCATTAATCAGCCTGTATTAGTCCACTGCTGAACATAGGCCTCTGCCAATACGCGCCACTATTGTGCGTTCATTGGAGGTATTTGCCCATAATCGACACGCTAGGCAAGCAAGTTGGTGATCGCAGAAACAGATGATTGCTGTTACACAGAAGGATGCTGCTGCCCGTCCTCCGGATCTTTCGTTTTATTGCTTCTAATTAAACCCGCGGGATGAGTAGGAGTGGTTCTGTTCTTAGGCCGGAAACCACAAGGCACCCAATATTGGTGAACTAGATTTGAATACGGCTTCGCCTGCGGTGGAGGTTGAACTTGAACCGGAATAAAAGTATCCTGTTTTAATCCAGAACATGGTCTATCTGTATACCTTTTCTTTATCGTACCTCGGTGTCCGAGTTTAAGCCGCTCGTAGGCCTCTAACATGGCTTATCTCTGTACCAAGTTTCACCTAAGTCCGTTTAACATTTTACGCGTAACTGAGTAAAAACATCGTCATCTTCATGGAAAATCTTTGTCCAAAAATTAGCTGCGTATATTTGTGACTATCCCTTTTATTCTTCATATCAAAAGCTCAACAAATTAATCTTCTACAATACAAAGACATAGTTTAAACATTTGCTTTAAAAAAACAACCTTTTTTTTCCATCGCGCGTGTTCCAATACCTTAAGCATCTAAGCATTACATTTAAATATTCTCGTCTTAACAAAGGGCGCAGTCAGGGGCCTTAATAACAACTATAGGGATGGGATGTAACTCAAACCGGTATCGATATCATTCAATATAAAAAAAATAGAGCGTACTAAACGAGTCTTAAGGGTCAAAAAAGTTGGATACTTGAGGATAATCGTGCATTTATTATTTATACATTGAGCTCGATGTGATCGAGTACTTAGTCTCTGGAATATAAAAAAGGTGAACCTTGAGTATCAAGAATTTCAATAATTATGGGGTAAATTTTCTTGTTATTGATTGTGTTGTGATGCTTAACGGTCAAAATTATCTTTTAAAACGTCATTGGAGCCAGGTGGAGCAGCCATAAAGAGGTTTCCACGCGTAAAAAAAATATTTACAAGCCGCACCATTAACAACAATATTCACTAAAATATTTCTATTTAAAAGATTTGTAACGATTTTACGTACTTACGTCATAACATTGCATAGATCATCATCAAGAATGATAAACTAATTACGCACATCGAAAATAATTTAGGCTAATCTCCTATATTATACGAAGAATCATTGCAAAGATATTTTCCCATAGATCTTCATTTATCTAGGATAATCACCATAAACAACAAAAAAAAAACTAGACCTTCGAAGCACCTATAAAATTATATTCGTTTGTTTTTTCAACAACTTAGGACTATTTACATAAACATGTGTATAAAATTATCAAGTGAATAAATAAAATTATTAAAATAAAGTGTAGTTATATGTGCGTGCAGAATTAATCCTACAATATGGCGGCCACACTGGACTGGTATACCAATACCTGTCTAGTTTAATATCCATAATACCTCGTATTTTACAGCAATATCTTAATATCTTGGGATTAAAAAACTATTGCTTCAAATATTGAAAGTTTTATAGTCGCTCCAATGCATTTGTATAATTTGTGTAATTAATTATAATTACTTATAGATAAGACTGCTAATAAAGATAAATAAACTACTACATTTATTACTTTAATTAAGTACAAACTTTATTTTTTGGTAACCCGTATCTTTGATTCCAAGATCTATCAAGTCTTTAGATTTTGATGGTATTGGTATCAATGATTGGGGACTACGCATACCTACTCAAAATCAATAAATTCATCCATAAAACTCTAAAACCAAAACATTTATTCCTACAGATCACATCTAACAAAACCTGTCTTAAATTCTTGACAAAAAAATGCTTCAATAATAAAAATATTCCCAATCGAAACACATCCGAACCGGCCCTATTAGCGTCACTATGTTAAATTTTATTTCGGCGTTTACCGTTTCACCACGCTCAAACCCTTTTCTTAGTTATTCGAGCGTTTGAATTTCGAATGCATAGTGAATGGGAATACCTAATCGATTTCCCAGTTGTAATATTTTTATGCCACGAAATGAATGATATGTAAATTCATGTAACGTATCATAGCTTAAAATTGCTAAAAAATACTTACGGTTCTGACATTGTCCTTAGTACGCACTCAGACGCTTTTGAAGATAGTATTATAATCATGATCTTGCATGTGAAGCCTAAGAAAAGTCAAACTATGTTAAAACTACAAAAATTAGCATGTCAGTTTACAGTCAATGTAATGAGCAATTGCCACATAAGCCAGGACACTATGCCAACAAATTCTGTGCCCTTTTAGCTCAATGGAGAAGCTTAATTAGCTATTTACACAATACCATGTATTGAACTGGTTTTATGGACGTGAGAATGTACCTACATAAGTGTTGTTGAGCTGTTGAACAACCTTATTTCTCTGATTAAGGTAAATACTATTCGTATTTATGCTGTTGTACCTAGTTGGAGAGAAGTGAATACAGCTCATTACACGTTTTATTACAGTCCAGCCAGCACCACTTTCGTAGTCAGTTAAGAATACCTTGCACATTATTTCTTTGTAGTTATCTAATATTTTTTACTCAATAGAAATAAATTATTGCAATCATTTTACGAAAAGATAACTAATTTCTTAATTATTGTGATTATTTTATACATGTTATAGCACATGTCAGGTTATGAAAAGATTGAAGCGAAGATCGTGGGTTAGAATGCCACCCGGATCAATGTTTGTGTGTTTTTTCAAATTTATTATTAAATAATTTTAACTAATTTCTTCTTTATAGCTAAGAATTTGAAAAGACAAAAAAAATTAGTGTTTTTATGGCTAATCGGAATTTTTACGAGTTGAATGTTAATTCAAATTTTAAGTAAGTACATTCTTATTACAAAAAACATTTATGATACTTTTCCATCAACATTAATTTAAAATAGAGATTCCATCTCAAGTTGACATGCATCAAATTCCGCGTTCCCATTGGGAAAAGTAAAACAATAGTGAGACCTGTCCCAACTCCGAACCCTATGCTAATAATACTGCAATTAGAACCCAGTCTAGTGAGACTGTAGCATTACAATATTTATATTCAACCTTATAAGTAGAATTTTAAAATTGAATTTTGAATGGTAAGTTGATTGAAAAAATAATCGAATTGGCAATCTTTTTGAAATTGATAGGTAGTAAGTTTACTGAATTTTATTGTGTTGGTTTTTGTTATTTCAATAATTAAAATTATAATTTCTTTATTTATAGTGGCAATTTAAATACAGATAGAAAGATGATACGAGTAAGATCCTAATTTGCAATGTGTCAGGTCTTCAATTCACGTTTTTCCAACATAAAAGTCTCTACAGTTCCGGCTTTTTTTAAACCTCATAGCTTTTTGTATTGACGATAGGAAGAACCATAACAATCTCATAAGACCAGGAATACCTACTTTTTATTCTAGATTTTTCGTCATTCTTGTTTTTGCTTCTGTGTTGTATTATGATTAGCGATTGTGATAACATTTTGTAAGTAAAATTTTACATAAATAGTCTTTTTCTTTTCTTTATAAATAGCCAGTATTAAAGGATGACTTTCGTCAATTATCTGGGGACAAGATGGCCGTTGAAACTTTATTTGTACTTGTTACTTCATTTAAAACGGTAGGTACCTATAACATTTGTACAACAGGTAGCTTCCAGTCACGTTCAGTAAACATTTACTGGTACACGAATACTTAGATAAGAACGCGGAATTAAACCAGCTGCTTGTATTACCCTAATGACTATTAAAGTTATTAAAGTTTTACAAGCTCTGTGGAACGCTACAGGTTCTAACATTATCCTACTAATATTATAAATGAGATAGTTTATGAAGATGGAATATGGATACAATATGTTTGTTACTCTTTCTCGCAACAACTACTGAACGGATTTCGGTGAAACTTTACTTTAATATAGCTTATTCATCAGAATAACACAGGCTAAAATTTATCGACATACCACGCGGGTGAAGCCACAGGCGGAAGCTTGCACAAACGATACGAGCATTGCAAAGAGTTTTTATATACTTACATGAATTGAGATTGAATTTGGGTCAAAGTTCAAGAGTAACACCTAACACCTCCGGGTATAAAACTTTGTAAAAAACCAGGATTTACAGTACTGCATACTTTTATGAATGATTTAATTTAAAGTGTCTTCAAAAACAATAAGTAAAATGATAGTATTTCAAATTTACATTATTAGTCAATATTTGATTAACTAGACGTTTTGTCTTTCGTAAAAATGCAATATTCAGCTGATGAGACGTAAATTTGGTTCAAATTAATAACTCCGACCCTTTTCACACGTTGTCGACGGCTGACATCGTCAAGACGAACAAAAAATATGTTGGAATTGTCTTTTGACAAAATAGAACTGATCTATGGTGTGACGCGGACGTGACGACAGCCAGAGCAGTAAATGCGTTGTCTCTGACATTACACTTATAAATTTAAAAGTTATTCTGAAAGATTTATTGATATTTCTGCATTAAAAGGTATTATAGACTCGATGCAGGATCTTATTATGTCAAAGCCATAGTTAGCCATGTTTAGTTTGACTCTCTCTGTTTCTAACTTTGCATAAGTGGCTACCTATCATAAAATACCTAATTAGTGCCTAGGACAGACAGACAGCCGGGGCCCAGTAACTAATAGGTAGGAGTTACATTGCCACCTTTTGGATACGGATCCCTAAAAAAGGCGTAAATGAATAACTTGAATAAACACAGCCATTCAACGTCGCCATGCAACTAGCATTTTGGGATCGTGATTAGGACGCTATTTTGTCAATGTTTTATTCCTTGTGTTTATCTAATATTAGCTTTAGCTCGCGGCTTTGCTTGCGTTTATTAAGAATTTCAATTTCAATCATAATTTAAAAGACACGTGGCGCCATCGTGACGTTATTGTTGTTTTCCTCGGGAACAGTACTTTTTTTCCAGATGAGAGGTACCCAATATCCGTTTCTATACACCTGACAACGTACATGCAAAATTTCAGGATGATCGGTTCAATGGTTTGGGTGTGAAAAGGTACCAAAAAAATAACTTATTCTCGCATTTATATTATTAATTAGGGAATTCATAGGGTATTTACGTTTTTATTACGTTAATTTAAATGTAAACAACAAAGTATGATGATGACTATAGGTTAATTAAATTTATTTTTGACGAATACCACTTTCATTTACGGTTAACAAATGTCTACAACACCTGTCAAGTTGCATTAAAGTTCATTCAACTGTTTCTTAATTGTATATTTTCCGTAATTCCTGGGAACTTGTCTATTTGGTAGTCAATTGGAGTGAGCTGCCAACATAGTAGAGAAGCCACATTAGTACTGTTAACTTGTAGACTGATCGAATACTTACATCTTCAACTAAATTATTTGATTGATTCCTAAAAGATGTTTTTACGAACGATTTTAAATTAGTTTTGGAGATGATCTCCAGACCGGAAAAACTTTCCCGATTGGATGGATGTTTAGTCTTCTGTGCTGTCAAATTGCGGACAAAAATCTTTAGTCCCTAAACGAAAGGACGTCGCTGGTGTAAATCGTGTTATTTTATGCGCATGCACATTGCACAAGTCAAATTTAAACAGTGGAACAGAACAGAAATTGCCGAAATTCACCTTTTAATTCACCTGTTGATTCAATTACATAATTATTACAAGCAGGTGGTTTTGTCACTGTTACAGAACGATGCTCAAATTTTAATCTAGACTTGAAAATCTATTTTTTGAATTTGGAACCGCACTTATAAGAAAATTCCATTTCATTCCAAATTTAAAACATCTAGTTTTATGACGAGATTTTTAGACAACGTTTTAGAATAAGGTACCAAATTAAATCTGTAGAGTAGGTATACACATTTAGAGAAGATACGTTTCCTAGAACATCACCGTCACCACCAAATCGAATCAGTACACAAACCCCAAGTTCCGACAAATCTAACAGCCACAAGACACCAGACATGACATCAAAACACAAGGAGTTCCAAACAAGTTTTACCAAAAACGGGTAGCCGGCACCACACAGGCATACCAACCATATTTGTTCCACCAACCCACTTGACAAGAGCAAATACGACACAAAGACTTTGGAAAGTTGTAAAAAAGTTGAAAGAAAAACAAAAGAGTGTGGTACGGCATATGAATAGAATACACTGTACTTGTGAGTTTTATATAATAAATCATTATATATTCCAGCCACGAACGCTTAGCAATAATAATAGTGCAGAGCAGGGTTGACTTAGGGCTGCGCTAAAATGGACTTGAATTTGGAATTGTTGAATTATTTAAATATGGAATTGTTGATTGTTATAACTATTGTCAATTAAGTAAAACAAGAAGTTTAAGAAATAAAATGCAGTTTATTTTTCATTATCCCACACACATTTAAATAACAAATGAACCACACAAAGCATAGGTAGACATTTTGTTACCATAGATTATCTAAAACTTACAACGATTGCCAGTATTATTTACCTTCTACTAACAAAGAAAAAAAGTAAAAGAAAGTCATTGGTGTGAAAAATTGTGGGGTAATTGAAGATATAATTATGGAGTTTTTACCAAATAAGTACTTAGGTATTTTATAGAGAACATTTGTTTTAGCACTTCTAAGATGATCCAGCGTGATGATTAATGCTCGATCCTTGTACGTGAAGAGGCATTTGTCCTGCAGTGAGACAGTTACAGGCTGGTTTGTTAAGATGTTCCATACACTCAGTAGTACCCTTTTAGACGATGACGGCGAAAAAAATTACATTTCGAAACTAGAGTTATTGATTTAAATAATGTTTCAGTTTTCTATTTTTCATGTCATTAGCGCAATTTAGTTTGTATTATTGCAATCGTATATTAAAACAAAATATAACGTAGCAGCCCTGTAAAAATTACATCTCCAACTATTTTAGTAGATCTTAGAAAACTCGTAATGAAATATTAAAATTCCATATTACATTAATTCAAGCTAACATCGTTCAATTAACAATAAAAAGCTCGCATGAGAGCTTTAGAAAAAGCTGACACCCCTAACGATCCAGTTGAACAAACGACGCGCGCCGTTGCGCTTGCGCCGCCCTCTCATTGGCCGATGCAACTCGCTGCGGCGGGCGTGCGAAAGAGACCGTGATACGTTTTAGCAGTTGTGTGAGCGAGATGGGGGACTGCAGTCGACGGATGCGAGGGTTTCCGATCAATGACTTCTTTCAAGGCCATGGCGAGTAACTTTTTTGTTGTATGTCATCGTAACGCCTGTAATACTGAACTAAAGTGACCTTCACAACTTTCTTTTGAGGTCGTTTTGGGGACGAACGTTTTTATACATTTAGATGATACCTATTTATAAACGAATTTTAAATGGTTTGAAAAAGTACATTGATAAAATTGTAGACCGCATTATTATTTATTTATTCGACAGTGTTTTAATGGAAAGTATAATCACATATTGTGGCCTAAAAACGTCATTGACTAGATTTCGTCAAATGCTAAATGACATCGCGACAGGCCAACACGAAGGTGGGGAAATGAGCGCGACTCCTTCCGAAAGACTGGCATTTATTGGCACTGAATAAGAATGAGTGGTAAAAGGAGAGACAGGCTTTTGCTTATGTAACAATAAATTAAAAAAGTAGGCTGCAAAAAAATTTAAAATCATTTGATAAGGTTAAACAATTTAAAATTAAACTTACAATGATTCTATCTGAACCATTATTAATAATTTAAATAGGATTATTTACCTATAATTATGTACTTGCCCTAAAAAAATAATTGAAAAGAAAAAGAAAAGGTTAATTTAATTTTTAATTTACGCTAGCTAATAGCTTTTATTAAAAAATATATAAGTAGGTATATTTTTAATTAATAACTTAGGAACTTATTAAACTTGTGCTCCCTAAACTAAAAACTGCGCGCGCAGAGTACCTACAAGCCTTTGTGTGCCTCTAATTGAATGCATATAATTGAGACTTGACTCTCCAGACAGGGCGCCCTACTTTGACGATGTCTGAGTAAAGAACCTTGACCTTTTACTTTGCTTCAGCATTTCTTCAGAGATAATCTTCATGTTTCTAAAATTAGATACCTATAGATAGAATATTCTTTATTGTACACCAGTAAATTAAAAAGTGAATACCAAAATTGACAAATTGTATTATGGCCTAGGCGTTCTTCTAGGTCCCTATAATTAATAACCTTATATTTTATCTGTTATAGTGTCCCTAAAAGATGATCTAATAATATGAATACTAGCAAACGACCACAACTGCTCGCGTCAATCTATTGTTTTAAGCTAAACTCTATGGCAAAGAATGTAAAATTTTATTATAGGTAGGTACACCAAAGAATGTAAAATTGTACACCAAAAGAGTATAAAATTAAGGTTTCTTGTCACGGTTGCCGCACACGTTGCTACAACCTATCCCAATTCCGGTCCACCATAAAAATAGATAAGTTACGTAAACAGGGGTGAGCAGATACCGAGGTCTTGACGAAAGGTCAATGGAACCTTATCTGTGGGTAAAGTGACGTTTAGTGAAATTGATTCACTAAATTTTGTCAGTTAGTCGTTATTGGTTTAGGTGTCTGATAAAAGGAAAGTGGTTATTTTGACTTCTTTATGGTTTAATGCACAGGGAACGCAATAATTGACTGGCTCTATGTCTAACTTATAGGTAGTTTAAAAAAAAACCTACTCACAACTTGGCCCATGTGGAGGTCAGATCAAATATTTTTACAACTTTCAAATTTGTAATATTAGTAGCAGATAATTCACAGATTAGAAGGTTATAATAAAAAATGGAGTACAGCTAGGAAATATCATGTGACACTTGCTTGCTCATAACTTCCATGTACTGACGCTATCACAAAAGCGTAAAATTGAGGATGACAAATCAGAAATCCTCGTGGAAAAAATCACGGACGAAACGCTAAGAAACGAAAATACGTTACCTACATTTTTAAATTCTACAGAAAGGCAAGTTTTTGACCGCGAACCTCACGATCTTCTTGTTTATTGTATGGTTGATAAACATCCTGGTGTCAGAGTTTAAATCACCCGTAGGCCTCTGACATGGTTGGCAAACGGTGTTGTGGTTTACGCTGGAGCACACCTGCACCTGCGTCCCCCAGAAATGTGTCATCGAACATCTCGTGTTTACGAGAAAGTCGCTGAGCGCCAAGGCTTGTACGTTGGATGGTAACTAGCCATGCCTGAAGCCTCCCAGAAACAGCTTGGGTTTGATGTTTCAGTACCTTAATAATACAGTTATCCTCCTAGCCTTATTATTCCCAAACTTCTGCTAATCTAACCAGATGCAGCTGAATATCAGTTTTCTACGGAACGACTGCCTATCTGACCCCCACAACCCAAAGGGATTCGATATTCTAAGGATAGATCTGTTGTCAGGATTTTATAAGGGTACTGACTCCCTATATCGACTGTCAAAGATCTTCATGACAACCGGGGCCAACGGTTTAACGTACTTTCCAAGGCACGAAGCAGGTGATAATTAATTTATAATTCACACGTAACTTACAAAAAGTCAAAGGCCTTGGTTTCGAATCTGAGACCTTTGACTTGGCGGTCCAACGGTCATACCACTAAGCTATCACTAC
The DNA here is from genome assembly GCA_936450705.2 of Protodeltote pygarga. Taxonomy (NCBI): domain Eukaryota; kingdom Metazoa; phylum Arthropoda; class Insecta; order Lepidoptera; family Noctuidae; genus Protodeltote; species Protodeltote pygarga. Next base: position 949,632 of record OW388257.2, on the reverse strand, counting down.
ACTTCATAATACAGTTATACAGGTATTATTTACATATTATAGAATCCTGAACGCCAGGTGACGAGACTAACACGCTCTTGCATAAACATTTATACAGCTTCATTCATCTATTCATGATAGCTTTTTTCTTATATAACACGTGTTGTCGTGTCACAGCGTGAGAAAAATAACAATTAACCCTTCAAGGAGGTAGTCAATGTGCAAAAATATATACATATCTAGATATTGTGGCCGATCGGTCGTTAAGCGAGTTATTTGTGTAGTAACTTTATCATTTGTCAGTAACATAACAACTGTATGGGGTTACCCAAGGGCTAAGAATATCGGCTTTAGAAGTTGGGATAGATTGTGCCTACTATTACGAGAATTTCAAAAGGAATTTCCATTTAATACCTACCACATTCAACTCTCTAGGAACCCAAGCCCTCAATGTATAGCAGTCGCATTTCCACCTGCTAGACCATCGCTACAATCAGTTCAACTTTCTTATACAACTTTTATTTAAGTATAATATTGTTCAGTTTAATAGAAATTCCTTTGTTTCCCTCATCAAACAGAATATTCCGTCATAAGCAAAGAATTCAAATCAATTATCCTTTGAATCACTCCTTGTTATTAAACAAACCTTGTATTTAATATAATATATTTGTATAGAAACATGTAATAGAGGAATTTCTCAAGCCGCATTTCTAGTTTAGTGACGATTGGTCTTCAGTGGTTATCATTACAGCACTTAGTTCGTGGTTCTTTACTTCTGTGGATTTTGTTGGAAGCGGTTGCAAGATTAGCAGGTAAATAATTAGTCTACAATTTTGCAATTATAATCTACCAAATTATTAACACTATTTTCTGAATACTGTCTTCTAAGTACGTAAGGATTTAGTTACGTTTAGTATTGTATAAATTGTGTTAGCTTCGGTGTTGATTTTTTCAAAGTAGTCTTTTTTATTTCATGCTAATTAATAGAGGATTGATTGATTGATTCTGCAGGATAACTAAATTGGTAGTCAAATGCGAACTGTAATTATTTAGTTATCAAAACCTTATTATACCTAAGTATGTATATTTACAAAAGTTTAGTTAACAGCTAAGATTTTTTTGGACTCGAAAGAAGTCTTAGTTTTATAAATATTAGCGCTAGTCTGTGCTCTAGTTTTTGATTAGCTCTTACCTACTAGGTAGCTTGTTACTAGATAGTCTAGACACATCAAGAATTGCATTTAGTAAGTTATCTTTAAACTGTAGCTAACATGACTCTCTCACATTTATTGTTAGGTACCTATTAATTGTCGTATAGGAAATGAAGAATTTAATCAGAGTTAAAAATTATCCATCTAGCCATCCAATTATAAACATTATATCAATAGCAATAAGTGTCCCCAATCAATTCATGACGATCCCACCACAGTGGGAGCGCCCACGCTCAAAAAATGTTGACTCACAATGTGAAATGTATATTGCCATACAGGCATATTATTTTTATCTCATTGTCATTTAATATATTTACTGTAACTACATTCAAGTATATGAGACGGTTAAACGTCATTGAGTTAAGAAATTTGAGAGAGCCTTATAAGCTTATTTGAAAAAATATTTAAGTAGCCTGGGAACGAAACTTATCTAACGTTAATTTAATTAAGTATAATTAAGTAGGAACTTGTCCTAATATGAATAATAAAGTCAAATAAGGCTAGATACATATAAAATTATGAGTCTATGTCTTATTCTATAGTAGGTAATAAGTACCCACATTTCTATATACTCTAGTAATTAATTAAGTCTAACTGCCAATGAAAAGACGAGAAAACGCATAGCTTTTTAATGGATAATCCCCCATTTTATCATTTAGGTATTGGAAACTAGTTAGAATAGGTGTTCCCCAAGGTTTAATTCTTGATCCATAACTCTTCTACATATAAATTGTCTTTCTTTGATAGAAATTAGTTGGTGCTTATTAGATTTTGCGACACAATTTGAGATATCGGATTTGATCAGCAGTGGATTTCCAATTAGCTATAGATATTTTAGAATAGATTAAGATTTATATTTTTTTATCAAAATAATATCTAATAGGTAATCCCTTCAATCCTCTCCAAAACGTTTTTTATCCATAATTATAGCGAATATCTATAATTATACATAGCTATAACTTAAACACAGCTGGTTCATATTACGCATGATACATTGAATAATAACACTTAGTCTAAGGCATGATATTAGGTCAGGAAGAGAGAGTAGCAAATTCTCGCATTGCTGGATTTCAGTAATGCTTTCGACATTGTTGATAATGATGTTCTGTCAGCTATTCTTCGCTCACTTAACATAAATCTTCAACAGCAATTGGCTGTTTTTTACATACTTGATTAGCCGCAGGTGACGTATACAAATTGAACATACAGTTTCATTTTGGTGCAATACATCGGTTGGCGTGCATCAGAGCAGCTATCTCCATTACTTTTCTCGATATTGATGATTCTATTTCCTCCTCATTACAGATTATTTACAAATATACTATCAAGTTTTTTTGGAAAACAAAGACTGGTATTTATTGGTTGCAAAGAAGTATAGGTAAATTGTAATGGATTCATTGTGGAATAATTATGAAAGAGTTAAATAACACGAAAGTATTAATACCTCCAATAGATTGCCATCTCGACCTGTCGCGGACTATATGTGTATGTGTAACAAATATAATAGCGATCTATTACATTCTAAAATAACTCGTTTGCGCAAAGTTTAGCCAAAATAAGAGCTCTCCAATGTCTTGTATGATAAGTTGTGTATGTTATAACTTCACAACAAAAGTAATAGGTATGCCTCAAGTACCGGTCCTCGGTCCCTACTAACTAATATCTATGTTGCAAGACGTCATACTGATGACGTAAACCAAACAAGGCTATTGTAGATTTTACTGTAGGTACTGCAGACAGCTTAGCGTGCTAATCTATTATCACATAACAATCTTATGGGAAAAGAATGTGTGAATTTCTTAGTTATTCTCGTTACCAACACGCAAGGTAATCTTTCAAATATTATTTAACTGCTTGTTAGAATTTAACTTAGTTACCTCACTGTGGGAAGAAAGGTAAATATTTCTAAGAAATCTTAGGTCTACCTAGATGCCTAGTTATTGCAGTAATTGGTGTTTTCATTCTTGTTGTTAGTGTCTTGTGCTTAACTTCATAATCAGGTTCATTTATTTGTGTAAATATAAAATGGCATGCAGAGAACTGCAGTGCTCTACCTTAACAATTATAATTATTAGATACTAAAATATTGCTATCATGTCTCATACAAATACCTACCTATTGTTTAATACTTACAAGTCTGTAGTAAAATGCCAGTAAGATTTACGTAACTTATGATTACTTATAACGTCAAATTAGATGTCCAGTAAGAAGAATTAAGTGGCTTATTAAATTTTTTTACAGTTTTGATAATTATGTTCGAGCAGACTACTTTGTCTACAACGCGAGTTTACAATTTCAAGTTCGAGCTCTGATGTTTTCTCGACTACCTACCAGTAGCCTTATACCTATATCTTTCCAAGACTTAATTCTGTTTAATCTAAAAGTTACTGTTAAAGACATCTAAACGTTACTAATTAATACGATGTATCTTTTCAGATGGCGAGGTCGATGGTATTAAGGAGAAATACAATCTAGTCAAGTTATTTCAAGTGAAGATGACACTCATCGTCCACAGTTATCCTAAGTATCACATCATTTATTACTATATTTTCTTTTATATAACGAAGAATCGAGATAAAATTCCATAGTAACCGTAAACGTTTCGTAATCTACTATATCTACAAACTATTAATAAAACTACGCCCCCATACACCCTTTCGTACCAGCATCCTAATAAACTACAATTAAACACCCCTCTAATAAATAGTTCATCAACCAATTTAGATCAACACCAAGCAATTTTATTTACGCACTATCATTACAAAGGCGCTTTGCCATTGAATTTTACTTATTAGCCCTACAAAAGCTATACACAATTAGGGCATTATTTTATACCCTTTAGAAACCGAATAGGTCCATGAATTAAACAAACGAACACGATCCAAGATGGCGGACGACTCGCGCGCAGCTTTTTCGTTCCTTTTTTGAATTTCGAATAGGCGGTCGTTGTAAGGGGGTGGGGGAGAGAGCGTATCGTATTCCAGTTAGAAACAGTGTCTAAGTTGTGCGAAGGTTGAAATTTAACTGAGAAGTAAGTTCTGTGATTTGAAAATGTTAACGATTATTTGAGTAAGTTTTGAATGAAGCAGCTGGGTTAGTCCTTTTTGAGAAGATAAGGGTGTGTGCTTGTTGTGTTAGCTTTAATTTGACTTGTCCATGGATCTATCCTATATAAACCTATCCACGATATAGGAGAAGGACAAGGTTTTAAAGCAAAATTGACAAACTAAAAAAAAAAAAATTTAACACGATGGCCCCACGTTTCATGAGATTTGTATCAAGTGCAATGCACAAGAAACTGTTTTGTTTAAATATTTTAAAAAGTGCCATGTAAAAGAGTGACTTTAGTACCTAAATCGAGAACTATAAGAACCATATAAATTCAAGTTGAAAATTGCAAACATTTACAACGTTCGGTTTCAACTAGCAACTCAAGTAAAGTATATTTTTGCATTTATCAGCGATAGTAGAATCAGCCAACCGTTAACAGAAAGCACAATCAACTTCAGAGAAAATTGTACCGTCCGCAACTAAAGTACAATTAACTAAATGAGCCCTAAAACTACTAAATTTAGACAATATAATAGTAGTAGTAATATTCTTTTGTTCTTAACTCTGGTCAAACTCTGGTCAGTATTAGATAGTTATGGTTTACTAAACTGCCGAGTTGTTTTACCCAACTGTACTTAGAAACTTAAAAACCCTAGTTCCGTTTCTTGCTGATCATACAGAAACAAATGCGGGTTCCGGCGTTCTTTGAAATGCGGTAATATTGTAATTTTATTAATATCGGTTTAGTATGGTTTATGTTAAAAGGCTACAGACTAATGGAAATACTTCTTTGATGTTTCGTTTGAAGTTTAAAAACAAGAATATTAGACGAAGTTGGGATTTGCTTTCTGAACTTAGCTAGCGGGCTTAGCTTACTTACTAGGCGAGACTGCTAAACGCGAAGTCGTAACTTCGACGTTTAGTTTGCACAAGGTTTTTAAAGATATTTTGATTAATCGACACATGATTTACTTATTTACTTTCTTTTTTTCAGATTACACTTAACATCCTTTCCCTAGAAAAAGCACTGTGATGATTTCGTGACGCTGTCTTCACGCCGACGTAATTCAAATCACCCTCTCACCACAATATCAACATGGAAACAAGGGCTTAACTACTAGTCTTCTAGAAGATTTTCCGGAGTGTTCTAGAAGCATCTAGACTAGAAGATCTCCGGACGTAACTGGGCCTGGTAACTCCACCACCGTTGGCGGTGACCTTGCGCCAACGGGGGAAGAGTTCCTACACCTAGTTGCGTGGTACTACAAATGAAGACTAATTTTATGAAGATATATAACCTACCTATATAATTTATGTAACTTTTGTGTACTTTTTTTTAACGTGTACTTGATTATTTCTTGTGCTATTTTTTCAGTGTCTACCTACTTATATTTTTAAAGTCAATCAGACTTTGTACCTACTGTCGTGTAGCTGTGTTGTGACTGTGTGTACCTATTTTATTGTATGTTTTAAATGTATAAGTCTGTACTTATTTAATCTATAGGTAAATTTGATCTTCCCTCGAATGGCTGAAGGCTACCGCTAATCAACGATCTACCTAGTTCCGTTAAGTTGATACTTACCTACAATATTCTAAAAAACTAGCGAATTGTGGTCGTAAATCCTTTGCATAACCCTTCTGCGTTATAATTGTATAAGGGATTTATATTGCTGAAACATTAAAAAGGGCGCTTACTTTTTGTTTTTTTTTTTCTCTTTAAAGTCCTTTACTACGAGACTACTCGAGACAGGTAAGTCCGTAATCGATAGATATTAATTACTTATATCATCAACTTTAATATTTGTATCGTTTAGATCAATATTAAAATTTTGCTAGCACATAAAGACATCACAAAAGGAAATTAAATACAAATGAAATACATAAAGTACTAACAAATCTTTAATTTAACAACATCAATCCGAGTTAAAAAAAAAATATTCAAGTATTTTTATTCATTATTGTTTTACAAAACGGGAATATTGGCAAAGCGTCCTTATACCATCTACGTGAGCTTACAATAGCTCTGCGCAGCCGGACAAATAAATAGTCAAACAAAAATTGACACGTAGCTACTTATACTATACACTTCGGAACACTTAGTACTTCGATAAATACTTGATACTTTTGGTGGATCAATAAAGTACACCAAATAGTAAAAGTACCTTCGCAACATCTTTGCCACTTTAGCGAGCTCTCGTGCGACTCTCCCAGAGGAAAATATAGCTTCAGAAATGCTAAGTAATGGTGTCTGTATTTAGCATGCTGCTATTTATTATTATATTGTTCTTGGGGCAATTTCGTCCTATTTGTACAAATCAATTTTTGCCGCAAACTTAAACCCGTCACAAACGTAGCTTATATCAAACTTTAGTGATCTACATTGTGAAGTCTTCCCGTGACGAGCTTAAGCAAAATTGATTTTAGCGCAAGAACGATAAATTATTCTTACTAATTTCAAGCTACACGGCTAAAGGCTTAAGGCTAAACTTTTACTCTAATCAATTATTATTTTTAGCTTAACTAGCTCAACTTTCGTCTACTAAATAGCTCATATTCACTAAAAACAATTGACCTGTAACATGTGTTGCGCAAACAGTTGCTCATGTCGTGACTACAAGCTACACGATACGCTACTAAATGCACAACTAAAAACTGCTCGATTAAACCAGATACAAAGAACGACGAACGACATGTCGCTCGATTAAGCGACATGTCACAGAACATGACTCTTCAAACCTACGTCAAATGTCAAATTGCGGATTTTCACAAAACATTTGCCGCAGAAGCTAGAAACATATCTCACGTTACGTACATGTACCAAAAATGTAGCTTGTAGCGTTGTAGCACATTGGGCAACGTTGCAACGTCACCGACAGTGTTATGATTAAGAGCATTTTGACCCCAAGTGTATCTGTGTCTTCAATGACAACGTAGAATAAAATTTGCACTATGTTGTTAAGATTGCATCGCAACTTATGGCATAACTTGTAACAAGACAATTGTTGCCAAGTGAATACCTAGTCTTATAATTTTATTCAGCTAAATGCTGAGAAAAGAGAGATAGATATACTCAAGAGAAAAGGCACTAGCATCTCTCTGTAAACTCAAACTTGATTCTGTTACCTACCATATCGTACCATAAGATGATGTCCATAAGACATGTGTTTAAACTTCTTTATGTATCAGATTATTTAGTTTTAAGATATCTCAAAAACTAGTCAAAATTTAAATATAATTTATGAGTTGAAATACAAAATACATCAAAAATGTGATCATTTATAAGTCCGACTGCGCGCACATATTATAATATTATCCTGTATATAAATAGAATTATTTTATTATATAAGTATACAAACTATCTATTTATATATTTTAGTATGTTACACAAGGCTATAGCTCCTATACTGCGTACCTCTATTTGCGAGGTTTCGACTTCAAAAACATCAAAACAGAGTTGAGCTGTTCTCAAAATCAAAGTTTTGTGGTTATACTAGCAAATTCTAACTATGATATGGATTATATTATTAAGGATGTGTAAATGTGATGTTTAAAAATAAGTTAATCATGACATGACATACATACATAGACATTACTTAAAACCGACTAAAATATCTGGAATATGAGGATGTGTAGTAGTTATAAGGTATTATAGGTCAGCTTTTGCTCGGACGAAATTGCCCCTACTATTTTGTCATCTTGTCATCATGACATGGCCTTATATTAGTTAAATTCCCTCCCCTACATTCCAGACTATATTTTAGTAGGTTTATAAATACATAAACAATTTAAACAATTGCGAATAATTAACCTAGCACATTTAAAAGGGCACTTTTTTATCTTACATTATTGTTATAAAGACATATTATTGCTTTGTAAAACGATTATTTTATGACACGCATTTATGAGAAAAGATTTTTTTTTAAAACCCTGGTTAACCTACTTTAATGTTGATCTTTTCCAGTATAACCACATTTAAACACTGGAGTCTAAAAACTAGACATTAACTAATATTATCAAGGCATTATCTAGGTACTATTTTACTGAAAATCTAGACATTTTTAAATCCCCAGTGTTCAAATTCATACTAACGTAGATTTGATTAATTTATGTCTATTTCAACAGAATTAAATATTTTCGTGATTAAAGAAAAATATTTTTATTGCTTGTATATACTTACATCAAGTTTAGATTTCTCTGAAACCTTATTTTTATTGACCTTTTCAATAGTTTAATACTGTTTGCTATAACATTAGACAAATAAGCCCCAACCAGGCACCAATATCTTTTATTTTAGAAAAATTAGAGGAAATTTAAAAAGATTATAGGGTACGACCGGGAGTTGAAACCGCGACACTTGCCGTACCGTGGCAGTGCTCTAACTAACAGAGCCCCCGTTTGAAATATGCTGAAATTTCAAGTTCCCTTTCTACATCGTCTTGAGGAGATGTCTTGGTATTGTCTACTGACAATTTAAAAAAAAAACTTAACAGTGTTACAACTATTGCAGTTGTAAGGAATCCTTTTTTAGAATAATAACTTTCGTGAGTCATACTAATATATAAATATTGATACGGCTTTACTCACGTATTGTATTCGGGGAATGCCCGACTAGTTTCGAACTCAAACGGAGTCGAGGACCTCACTGACAGTAAGGTCCGCGACGCCGCCGCGTACACCCGCTCTTGAAAATGGACTCCGTTTGAGTTCGAAACTAGTCGGGCATTCCCCGAATACAATACGTGAGTAAAGCCGTATCAATATTTATATGTAAGGAATCCTTATTTATAATTTTCTCAAATTTTTCTAAATCATTACTTTACTTTATTTGTTGAAACAAAAACAGTTACGTGCCAAACTTAATTAAAGGTGATAACATTACATGTTATGATAACATTAAATACGGTTATAGTTTATCTCGAATTTTTAAGAACTTAAATTCCATATATGCCTTGGGGTAATTACGAATTACGGGGATATTTCGAAAATTGAGAAACTACTAAATCAGGGAATTTTTTTTTTCTGGCAACATTAATCTGGACTCCCTGCTTACCGTAATTACCCAAAGGCTCTATTGGGTTTAATTTACACAAATAAACAAACAAGTTATTTGTTTCGATACATTTTCTTACTGAAAAGGCAGTTATATATCTAATGTTATAATAAATAGGTCAAAGTTGACATACTCTGTTTGTTTGACAGGTTATTTCAGAAGAATGTAAACAATCTATTGGTCCTATCCAAAAATCAGCGCTGCAACCGCTTTTTACAGCTTATGGTAAGATAGATCCATTTTTCTTGCACGACAACAATAAATAAATATTTTAAACATGTTTCTTTATTTCAACACTTTTCTTCTTTTCAAAATACACAATTATATCACATTCTGTCGTTTTCGATAACTAGTTCGTAATGACTTTAAATACATTGATAGCAGTAAACTACTTTAGGCGAAATAACAATGAAAATTATGTTGTGGGTTGTGGGTTAAGAAATTTCAACTAATAGGAGTAGAGCCAAAATATACCAGGTGAAAATGTATCAGGTGAAAATATACCAGGTGAAAATGTACCAGGTAAAAATATACCAGGTGAAAATATACCAGGTGAAAATGTACCAGGTGTAAATATACCAGGTGAAAATCACAATTTACGCCAGTACGGATTTAATTTAAAATAATCATAACTAATTTATTACATTACTATAATAAGTGATGCCAACGGCTAAGACACTATTTACAAATGTAACTTAAAAAAAACCTTAAATATAAGTTTACTTCATAAAAATATTACACCGCAAAAACTTAGAACGTACAAATAATAGTATATTCAGTAAACAGACTTTTAGGAAAAGATACATAAAATAACCTACAGTTCACAAGAGATCAATCCTATTCATTTGTTTTTCTCTTTATTCCTATTATGCCACGGCCACACTAACGTCTATTACGACGATGGACCCCGCTAAAGCCTCCTTTATTTCGCATGCTGACAGATATTATTTGAAAATTCAAAGATACATATCGAAAGCCGATAATAGTTGCACATTTAACCCTGCAAGAACTGTCTGTTTGCTTCGTGGTTGGGGCTAATGCGGACGCGGCATTTCTTAAATTCATCTTCAGCTATATTCTATATGCCTGTAAGAGCTATTCGTGCTGCCTCTAGAAAGTATTCGTGCTGCCTGTAGAAGCAATTCGTGCTGCCTGTATAGTTAGAATAAAGTATAATTTATGCGATCTATGCAAGATATCCGTGTTAATTGTGATCTACAAGAGTCATTTATACTGATTAATGCATGTAAGCTCTATTTACGCTACCTGTGAGAATTGTACTGTCTACCTGTGACCTGTACGAATTATACGTGGCTTAGCTATTCGTGCAGCCGAGTGAGGTTTAGACATCTAAGTTAACTTTGCATGCTACTTATAGAAATGACAAAATTATAAACAGAATGTTCGCCAAAAGAAACAAGAAGGTCGTACTTGGGGCTTTACGAGTACTTCTATCAGTACACCTCAGTCTTTTTAAAGCAGCAACACAGATTTGATACTCATTACCATCTAAACCCACTACACTCAACAGCCTGGAATGATGGTACGCTATACTTCACTGAACTAGGAATCTTCTAACTCTGCTTTACGAAACGTGGTCCGCACGAAAAGCCCCAATAAGCTGCACATATAGCTTCAACGGGTCGCAATATTTCCAAACTCATGAAATTAAATAGACCAATGACAAGTTTAAGCGCTTAAGCGTTTAAGTTTAAGCACTAGCTCATACAAATTTATTATATGAGGGTAAAACGACATTCGTTCCAGTCGGCAACCAATCCTTCTTATTCTCATTTAATCCAACTTAAGACTGACGCGGTAGCGACCTCTACCCAGCAAATAATGAGTTTATTGTATTTCAATATCCTTCCACAAAAATTGTATCTTTGCATTTCGCTTTGTATGACAAAATAAATATTTCAATTAAACAGATCTGGTCTAGGAAGCCTAGCTTTTGTTGGCATCAAATAGTGATATTTTGAAAGCTTTTCTAGCTTTTTAATAACTAGCTTTAATGTCCCAAATACATGCTATCACAAGTAAACATGCTAAGCTTCAAAACATGCACCAAAATGCTAATAATTGCACGAGAACGGTAATTAAGCTTACAATCGTGCAATTAGCACTTTGTAGCATGTGTCTCATGCTGTTATCTTCAATTCTAGTAATAATTTTAGTAACTTTATTTACTACAAATTTAGTTTACATTCAATACACCCCCGAATCTTAAAAAAATATACAAAAGAGGATATGTAAATTAAACTTGGCACCTTTAGTCATTTGCACACAAGAATCCAACAAACGTCATTTGTGTACTACATATTAAGTTGTAATAAATAACAACTTTACTCTAAACGATATGATACTATAAGATATCTTACTTCAAGGATCTAACCTCGTTTAAGGAGATGGAGACACGGAGTTTATCACAGCGCGGCGTGCGAGGAGTTTAGCGTGTTATGGCCGATTATGCAAATACAGAGCTCACTGCGAAATAGCTAGCATATAATAATAATCATAACTCCAAGAGCGCCAGCATTAGCATCCCTTTAGAACCCAATGTCACTTTAGTGTGAGCATCGCATGCATACATTTTTTTATAAAAAATATTACATATTGCTATAAATATTGCTAGGTACCTGTTTATTTATTTTGCGAAACAGACTTAAAACAATATAATGAACAGTCAGCCAATTACAAGTCTCCACTTTAATAACACTAAGTTCAGCCCTGCGCACATTTCAGTTCTGAACTCAGTTACACGCTTGAACCGAGTTTAACTTGATTTGATCGCGTTAAGTCAGTAGTGAAATCGGCTCTTAGTAGTTGTAATAGTTGGTAGTTCGACTAAACTCACATAGTGCAGTCGGATCCCCTGTAGAGTACCTACATTTAAAAATTAAAATTCTCAATAGAGCCTCTCCTATTAGACCTGTAGTACCTGTATAGGTATTTTGACGGTCATCATTGTATAATTATGACCGTCAAAATGGCTGGTGGTATACAACATTCGGTGTTTGAAACGAATACGAAAAATTGCTACCTATTTGATACTAGCTGTTACGTACAGTCAACCGCATGACAGTAGTGACACTGAACTACAAAAATAGCCTTTACTGCTACGTAATAAGGGTGCTGTCAATGTCAAATTGTTACCACTTATGTGCGGTTGACTGTACCTCCGTATTAAAAGTTATCATTTACCAACTGCGGAATTGCAATTGACCGCCCCGATTAAACCAAGGTAGCAACTCATCAATTGCTCAGTAAATGTCTGGAGATAGGATTGTCCTTGTCTGCGGTCTAAGTGAAAACTTATTGTCACAGTTGTATCAAAGTCGGTATAACTTTTCAAAGATATAAATTGAATTATTAGTATTGACGACATATCCTAAATTGGAGGTCATAGAAATATTAGCTTTGAATTATTTATTAAATAATAGCACTTATTAAATATTAGTCTGGAGCACTTAAAGGAAAATTATTTTATAACCATAAACAGTTAACGAATTTAATTTACAAGTCCATCTTTCCTAAAATTAGGTACTAATGTCTAAGTAAATTAAAGTATCTTCGAATTAATTTCTCACTAATTCAATTAAGCTCTATTCGCAAATTAAAATAAGTAACGTACAAGACAAAAACATTATGCCACACGTTATCTATACAACTTATTCATATCTAACTGACGTGAACGAAACGTGTCCGCACAGACACGAGCCATAATCGTCGGCAATCACTTAAACTCAATCATGATCACAATAACATTGGATATGCATTAACAAGCATATTGACTTCTGTAGCGTGGCATGTCTGACACGTGCGGTCTCCGTAGTTTAAAGTTTACTTTTACGTCTTAATATGTAGTACACAAAAGTATAAGTAAAAAAAGGTGGAGTAATGATAACGCCGTATTTAATAATAATAATAATGTATAATATAGTTACTATTTACAAATGACTTGACGTGATGATTACATGTCCCTTATTTGCACCTACAATGGCTATAAATATAATTTAATTAGTTGGTGTTACCTGCAAGAGAAAAATATGTTATTTATGGGTTTATTTGTTTGACTATTTTTTATTCTATTCTACGGCTAGACAAAGGCTATCTTTTATATCGGGGAGATAATAGAAATGAAGACTATTTTTTTAATTATTATTAGAAAAAAAAATGTCTTTTTTTATATATTTTATGAATGTTTTTTTTAACATGTTTATGCACATGATTTGCTAATTAAATGAAATTATTTAATAAGATTTTTTTTTATATTATTCTGAAAAAATATAGTTATGTGATCGAATATGCTATACTAAACAGAGACAGCACTACCATAAAATTACGTCATTGTTCGAAACGTTAAAATGTTAGTTTTCGATAATAAGATTATCCCATTACATTAACCCATTCCGAAATTTCGAAAGCTTTTTCTTTGACATCCTTACTTCATATTGAAGCGACAAGATTTTAATTATTTGTAGGATTTTTTTTTACAGTAAGCTGCTATCCTATGGGAAGAAAAGTATAATGCGTTCGGCAGCAGATCAGAGAATAGTATACATTTTTAATATTTAATATCACCATAAACAAGGATTAAAACTAACACCACATGTGAAAAAACAATATATTCAGTCGCCTAAGGGTAGCTACACACATAGTCGATGCGGCACATTTGGTTCGGTAGCTACCCTAATGCGCAAGTTAAAACTCACGGCAAAGATGCGGCGCTAAAGAGGTTTTAGAAGTGGAACACCGGTTTTGGAAAACAGCGTGCCAAATACGAATGCCACGAAACAATTCGAATGACTTCACCATCGAGTTAATCAAGTTACGTCAAACGCTTCGAGAAACGTAAGCTAACAACCAATTACGCGCGTTCTCACATTCCAGGACGTAAAAAACATTTGATAATTTATTTTAAATTGTATTATTTACCTAAGTAGGTCTACAGGCAGGAGAGTGCAGGTCTCGATCTGCTCCGCCTGCGAAACTGATGTTGAGCAGCATGGCCTCAAAAGGATCGCTGCGCATGCGCTGCTGGTTCGCTTGCGCCGCTGAGCCTGAGTCGCGAACTATGCGGGATTCTTCTTTGCCGTCCTGGGGAGCACACGAAACATTTAGAAGCGTTTTATTATGGCTAAAGTATTCACTGACGGGTGACCAAACGTTTAAAAAAAATTAAATTCGCATCAAGCATGGGGCTCTACCTCATCTAGAATACGTTCTATGAGTTTAACCTGCGGAAAGCAGCTCGTTATACCAAAAGCATGGAGCTACCACATTGATGCTTGACTCAAGCATAAAGCATTGTGAACGATCCAATCATGCTTATCATGGAGGGGTGTGTGTTGGGTCAATCGTTACCTCAGGCCTAGGGCTCCAGAGCCGCACGACGGTCTCGATGCCGCTGGTGGCGAGCAGGAACATGGAGGGATGTAGCTGTATGCAGTTGAGGATGGAGTCGTCGCCGCGGAGACATCGGATGATGTTGCCCGACTTGCGACACCAGATGAACATGCTGCCGTCGTCAGAGCTACACACAACACAAATATTTATCTTTTACAATTTGCTTATTTTAATTAATTATTGTAAGATTGGAAAAGGGCCTTTTGAGCCGTTTGGGGTTGAAACTCTTGGACCATGGGGTCTGAGAGCGCGTCTTTTATTTCGGGATATCGCAAAAAGACTCGTCGAAACTTCACGTAAGAAGGCTGGTTTATTCCTTGGGCAAAGGATCAGCATTGCCATCCAACGTGGCAATGCTGCCAGTCTTCTGGGCACGCTACCCGAGGACAGCGATGCGGAGGAGTTTTTTGACTGTTTTTGAGTTGTTTGTTGGTCTAGTGGTAGCAAGCGCGACATCTGTGCACGAGGTCCTGGGATCGATTCCCGGGTCGGGCAAAGTGGTATTGGGTTTTTTCATTAGGAAATTCTCAGTAGCAGCACGGAGTCCGGAATTGTGCCCGTTCAATGGCAATAGGCTCGCCTCTTATTACATGGGACTTTTAACATAGCCGGCGAAACGTGGGTGTACTGCACATCTCTGCCTACCCTCTCTGGGGAATACAGGTGTGAATTTATAAAAAAAAAGAGTGTTGTATTAACTCACCCAGCCGCGATATAGTTAGCTTCAGGTCCAAGAAAGTTGGCTTCCTTAATGTCGGTAGTAGTGTTGCAGTGTCCTAGGAACCTCTGCGAGTAGTCCAGTGCCGCGGTGCGGAGTTGTCGCTCCAACACGCTGGTCGGCTGGTTGTCCTCAGTCTCACCGGCTGCTGGAGGCGGAAATCATAACAATACTTAAGTAACTCTCGAATTATTTTGATGTAGGTTTAATTTACGTTTGAATTCTCATTATTTAATATACCTACCTACTTATTTAATTTTCGGGCAATTCCAATATGTGAAATGCGAAAATCTGCCCTACTCATAAGAAGCGACAAAGGGAGATATCCGGAGGATGGGCAGCTACTGTCGCCAGCCCGCTTGCCTAGCGTGGCAATTATGGGCAAATACCTCCAATGAGCGCACAATAGTGGCGCGCATTGAGAGAGATCTATATTCAGCAGTGGACTAATACAGGTTGATGATGATGATTATCAGCCCACTCTGTCCTAATTCTGAACAAAAGTCTATCTCTATTTTCACCATTCCTCTCGATCATGCGCTCATACAAGCCAATTTGAAATAAATGTATTGATTTCGCCATCTCACGGCACTAGATTTAAGATTTGCAGACCCATAGTCTTGCCCAACCACATCAGAAAATATAGTTTTGAAGCCCAGCATGATTCGAACTCGATCCGTAACTTCAACACCACAATATTTCGATACTTAATACAATAGGCAATCGGACAATAATCTCAAAAAAATCCGAAACTTAGTTAGAAAAAATGTTTATAAAATAAAACTATTACTCATTAAATATTTCTAGGAAATATCAATGATTTATATTTTTAAATCAATAAATAAAATACAATAATTCTAATCTTTTTAGAATGTTCTAAACTTCAAGCGCAACACCAATCACAGCATAGGAAGTCATTCGAATCAAAACAAGTCAAGTTAGTGACAAACAAGTTGTATTGTGCGTGGTAAATAATGTGTTTTGTATCTAACAAAAGTGTTGGATTGAGAGACAATAGTCATAAAAAATTATTAATTTTATTTTATATATCATTCGGCAGCTAAAACACAATCATAAAACTATTTAGTTACCTACTTGTAATAAACATAACCTAAATACAGTACGTTGTACAAAGTTTTACGCACTGCATATTTATATTCTCATTGAACTGAACTATTTTTCGTTCCAATAATCACTTCATAAAAACAGAAAATAACAGCGTGCGTTGCGGCTTGCACATATGACGTCACGCGTCGCGGTGTGACGCTTGTAGCGTTTTCGCGGCATTTTTGGTTTGACATGGTTTTATGTACTTAAATGACTTTATTTGATTAAAAAAATATTTTTCATAGCTTTATATATCCATAATGAGTAATTTTAAATACTTTCTGAAAAATTGTCCGATCCCCTATTTATACAAAACACAATATATCAAAAAATGCCATACCTTCGTCGGGGGTAGTCTCCATACTTTCCAAGGCCACATTGATATCCTTCTGCAGTAGAAACACGGCGTGACTAGTTGAATGTCTGGGGAACTTGTCTTTGAAATATAGGAGACATTCGTGGGCCTCCCGCGCCCGCTTGAGGTCCATCAGTCCTTTGGCTAGCCGGAAGTGGGACTTCACATGGGAAGAGTCCAGCTTTATGGCTTTGTAACAGTCTTTTATTGCGGCGAACGTGTCACCGGACCTGTAACGGGAAAGTTTATATATATCTAGCTTTTGCCCACGGTTTTACTTGTTTAAATTATTAGTTGCTTGAAACAGTGAAGGAAAACATCGTAAACGTTGTGTTGTGTGAGAGCCGAGAAATGAGACACAAAAGGAAATTAATTGTTACTCGACGCCGGCACCAATGTGGTAGTCAAAGGTAAACTTGATAAAGTACTATCCTACAGCTACTTACCAGCCGCGCCTCATGAGTGCGGCGGCTCTGTTGGAGTACAGTATGGCGCAGTCGGGACACGCTGCGAGCGCGTCGTTGTAGAACTCTACCGCCGTGGAATAGTTGCCTTTATTTACGAAGTCGTTCGCCTGAAATGTTTAACTAGATGTTAGAGCAAAGTCAGGGATAAAATACGTTCATTCATACAAAATATACAGCCTTTCTTACGGGGCTTTACAAACCACAGAATGCGATGTGGTATGATACAGTCATATTTTTAATCATTTCGTGTCAATTAATTGAACGCTGATGTTAATATGTATCATCATATTAATACGCTAAGCGAAAACTTCGGAACTCTTTTGTACGGATGATTGTCAGATTTAGCACATTTAAAGTTTATAAGGAGAAGTGCAGAAAATTATAAATATACCTAATAAATAAATAAACCAGTCTGTAACTGTCCCACTGTAGGGCCAAGGCCTCTTCTCATACATATTTTAAATATAAAATTATAGCTCGGATATATAGCTCGGAACTCGGGTATAGAAGACAAGAAAACACTATCTGAGCAGGATATCCACAATCACACCACAATCCACTGTCACCAGTCAGCCATTTACGTAGGTTTCATAAAATATACGTTTATTATCAGGTTTATTTTCTAGCTTAATTTAGGGATTATGAGGAAAAACAAACCGAAATAATGTAAGAGAAGTGTCAAAGTCATGTACCAAATATCTCACCATCTCTTTAAGTTGCCTGACCCGGTCCGGCAGCTGCGCCTGCGGCTCCAGGGTGCCGTTGGTGCCGTTGGTGCCGTTCCGCGCCGGCTGCTGCTTGCTCTCTGTCTCGCGGTTGCCGTGGTTGTGCTGGATGATGAAGCTCTCCACCAGCACGGGCCGCCGAGCTGAGTTTATGTCGAATAGGTATATCTGGGGAGGGCAATAACATTTTATTTGTTCATCTGTTATGTAACGGCATGACCACCTGCGGTCTCCAACTTTTTTTATTTATTTAATATTAATTACACCAACTTGTGAGTGTTTTTAGAACTTCAAGATATTCAATTTAAAATGTTTTGTTCAGTTATTTTTTTTTATATTTAAATACTTAAAAACCTTTTTTCTTCTTGATGTATGTTTTTTTTTGTGTATAGTGTTTTTGATGTCTTTCATTTAGTTTTGTAAACATGTGCATAAAAAAGTTATTTTTTCTATATAACAGGGAGCAAGTTTCTCACAACATACCTGGCACTTCTAGGCTCCGTGCAGCTACATTACCTGTTCAGATCCAAGGTTGACAAGCAGCTCATTGCCATCATGGCTGAACGCGACGTACGTGGCCGCCTTCTTTGGAAACGTGTGCTCATTGGGCTCCATTGATAAGTGACCTGAAACAAATAGAATTATACACACTGGGCTATATGGGCTGACAGTAAGTATGCAAGGTACGCGACTCCGCCACGTGACTGAACTCGCTTTTGAAAATGGAGTCCGTTTGAGTTCCTAACTACTCGGACAATACCGAAATAAACCCGTGAGTAAAGTCGTAATAATATACTCACGAGAGTGCGATGATATGATAAAGTTTTGGTACTTGAAAAAAATACATACCGGGTGCAAAGTAATGTACCGCAGCGCGCGGTATGTTATTGTCGGGGTCTCCGTGACCCGCGCGGGAACATCGCATGTTCTGACGCTCCCACATCTGACGAGCCGCTGGCGCATTCATCTGCAAGCAACATATTTAAGTGTTAGCAGCAACTATCAACTTTCATATTGTCCTAATATTCTGTGTTTTTGGTATTAAAATGATAAAAATGATCACTGCTTGGTATATCTATACACATTTTCCTAACATAAACCCACATACCCTCTTATTTACTTACCCCCCTTACCCCACTCACCTGTAACCTAGCCAGCTTGATCATCCTGGTGTCATACAGGCGTACGTAGAAGTCGTTGGCGCCTACCGCCAGCTGGTAGGGGCGCCGAGGGTTCACCGCCACACATTTGGCTTCAGCGTACCGCCCCAAGTGATTCAAAAGGTTAACTAACACATTTGAGGAGTCAGGGTTGCAGCTGTGCGAGGTCCGAAGATCGTGTTGGCTGATAAAAAAAAGCACAATGAGCTGCAAAAGAGCAAGGAGAGTACGAAAGACAAGGTCAAATACATTATTTCGTATTGTCTTTGCAGTCTACACTATATGTACACTTAGGTATGTTAAAATTTTTATGTTATGTTATTGTAATAACTAACATCTGCCCACGACATAGTCTGCTTTATTTTGGAATGAAAGGTGATATTAAAAACTACGTTCACATGCCAGGTTAAACCAAATGATTTCGGCCGTAATTAAGACAACTCATTTGCTTCATATTAATTATTTTGTCATTCTTTTACACAGCAACGGCGCAACGGATCGATGTGATTTTTGGCTTATAGATAGTTTATAGACCGGAGACTGACATTATGTCTGGCCTTTTATAAAAGGACAGACATATCCACATATCATCCCCATATAACATATCACATCACATATCATATCATCATCAAAAACCACTTACAGGATAAGTCCATCCTCTCCAGCCGACCATATAAGATGCGGGTTATCAGGCGCAGTGGCTAGTCGCTTGACTCTCGCGCAGTGACACACGCACTCCAACAGCGGAGAGTTGGCGCGGATACTGCGCGCGCGCACCGTGCCATCCGCTGCGCATGTCGCTATCACATCCGGTGACAAGAACTGTGGAAATATTCAATAAATATTTATTTAGTAAATGATAAGCCAGTCCCACAGCTGGCCAAAGAATTAGTCACAATGCCCGAGGTGGGAGAGAACCACCATGCTAACCCAATGTGTATTGACGGAAGGTGGGTTTGTCACACAAGCGGTTCGAATTTATTAAACGTTTTTCGCCTGCGACTGATTTTTTCACAGATGAACTAAACGCAATCGGCCGTATTTTGTCGGTGACTATCAGAAGAAAAAATCATTTATCAAAAATATTTCGTGTGAGTGGGTCACAAAATCAGTGACAAAATCAGTGACAAAATCAGCCTCAGTCCTTCATTCGACTTAACGACTACCACAAAATAGGGAAGATGCAGATGTAATATTTATGGAATTTGTATGATTAAAACGTTAAAAAAATATAAAAGAAAGGCCACTGCAACGTTTTTATTTTACATAATGTTGTTTTTTTACAATAATTACGATTTAAAAATGACTTGAACCAATACGTATTTTAAAACACGAATTAGCGTTTCGTGACGTCACACTTGTTTTGACAACTCATTGAGGTTATGGTTGTAAAGGTGAATATTATTTTATGGGAATATTAATAGCGTTTTTTTTAATAAAAATGGGAGTTGGGTTTATCAAAGCAGACTCCAGGTGTTTACCTAGAGTTAGTATTGACATAACATCATTAGTTTTTCTCTAGTTTAAATATTTTGAATAAAATAATTAGTTAGGTATGTTTAGTTCCAGGCCTTTGTAGTAATAAATATTATTTATATTATTTTAATCAGCAATTTAGATTAAAATTGAAGAAGCTGGATTTCTTCGTAACGCCGAGTACCCTTTTTTGGTGCAACACCTGACGGCTGAAAATTACACAGTAGAGGTGAAATATCCTTAATAGAAGCTACCTACCATACTTTCCTATGTAAAAGACAATAAAATAACACCAAAATATTGGGCACAAGTACAACTTCAAATGTTTTTCAGCATAAGGAAAATATCACTTTTCTGCACACACAAACTTTGAAAAATTAAAAGAAGTATATTTGTATATACGATAAAAGCATTTTATCTGTTATGAATGCTGCATAGAAATTCTGGATAGATGCTGTATTTCCAAAATTAAAATGTAATAACTATATAATATTTAAGTTATTCTTTTTTGTAAATTTATAAAATAAAATTCTATGCTTTGTAAATACTATTTTTTATTCGATTTAAATAAATATGCAAAAGTATGAAAGCCAACGGCGAACCAGTAAAAGACAAGAGTGACGTCATCAGCACCATAAGTCCGTTTTCCCGCGAACTGTCAAACTGTCAATTTAAAACAGCATTTTTTCGGATAAATTGCAATGTTTTAATTTTTTAAATATATTTGTGGTCTATTCTACATGGAATTCTTTAAAATGAAAACAAAAATAAAAATAGTGCATCTTCCCTATTACAGCCGAGATCAAGCTATTATACATATAATACCTATAACTGTGACCAAAAAGTTAGCTTGAAATCAGTCAGCCAGTCAGGCATAAGCCCAGAAAATGCTAGGAATAACAATGATGTTTTGGCAAACCTGAGAACTACATGTTAATAAACTGAATAGTAACAACAATTAATTAATAATAATAAGTTAGGATAATACATTTTAGCGACGACCTACGAAAAGTGGCTGGTAGCGGCTGGATACTGCTAGCCGAAGATAAAAGAAAGAAAGAAACGCGTTGCCTACCCTGTGGGGGATTTTGGAAGACGTCTCCAGGTTTCATCACAGATACACAACAGTACGACTATTTTTATTTCATGCCAATAATAATCTGTGAGAATGGTCTACCTCCGACCGCGACGTGGTGTCGTGATGTGACGTGATGTTATGTTACCTTGCTAGGTGACTTGGGTAGTGCTTAAAATACCACATGTACTTAATGTATAAATCTTGATTTGTCTGTTTTCTCAATTATGTATTTAAAAATTCTCGGGTGAAATGTTTTCCAGTGCTATGGAAATTTTATTAAGAATAAAAATATTTTAAAACTTTGATAGCACAGATATTCAATTTAAGTTAATTCTGTGATCAATAGTTTTATGAGGCACCAATCTCAGGTTTTCAGGAAACTAACTGCACAAATTCAACCTATTAATAAGTAACACAATTTTAAATTCAAGGCAAGGTAAAATGGCTTACAATTAATGAGTCAGCTAGGTTATCAGTTCAAGTCGGTAAACATTACCTTTTCTTTATCTAAATGATAACTGGGTTATGAGAACATAATTAAAAACTCAGTAAAAGCTTATTTTAAGAAATTATTTATGTTGGTAATTTATTTAATAGCATAGGTCTCGGGTTCGAACCCAAGGCGCGCACCTCTGACTTTTCGTAAGTTATGTGCGTTTTATAAATTAATTATCACTCTCCGTGCCTCGGATAGCACGTTAAGCTGTTGGCCCCGGATGTCAATTGCAGATCTTTGACAGTCGTTACGGGTAGTCAGAAGCCCGAAATCTGACGACCAGTCTTACCAAGGGGTATCGTGTAACCCAGTATCTGGGTTGTGGAGGTCTGATAGGCAGTTGCTCCATGTAAAACACTGGTATTCAGCTGCATCCGGTAAGACTGGAAGCCGACCCCAACATAGTTGGGAAAAGGCTAGGCAGATGATGAATTTATTTAATAGCAAATTGATCATTATCTTTACATTCTTTCTATAAACGGTGTTAGGGCATTCAGGGAAAACTTCATCCATAGATTTAGTAGGTACATATATGATTCTAGACTGCCCAACAGCGGATCAGAAGCACTTTCATTGCAGTGGTGGACAATATTGTCAGGGTTCTGGGGCAACTTATTGAGATTTGGGGGCCCCCTAGGATCAGGTACCGATTATTTTATAATATGCACATGATTAGAAGAATCTGTGTTTGAATCTTTGACTTGGCAGCCCAACAATCATACCACTAAGATATGTCAGCTGCCTCATAGAAATAAGATAATATATGTATATGTGCATAGTTTATATGAGATAACACAGCTTAGGACGGGGTTACAAATAGCTTAAGGGCAGAGGGACTAGCTTTACCTGTTCGAGAGTTCAAATTCTTCTTGTAAGTAATTGACTCTTTTTTGTACAATATTTCAAACTTTATAAATTTAACTCAGCAGCACATATGTCACATGTCATGTTGACATTTCATCTTGTATGTCATTTGTCAATGTTTGTTGAAATATTCATCACAACACTTTCAGACAAACACAATCAGAGATTTATAGTTATTTAGCACCAAATTATCATTTGTAAGTTAATATCAACTACCTAGTTTTAATAAATAAGTCTGTTATAGAAAACTGTATTATCACAATGTACCTACAATTCAAACTATATAAATACCTAAATTGCATGAATATGTAACAATTGGATTTCATTATGCAATAAAATACAACATGATGATTGTTAGAAAACATGATTACTCATTGATGTGACATTTTGTACAACACACCTAATAGGTACTTTGTTTTTCTTTGTTATTTCTTGTTTAATATCTTCCTGTTCAAATTTATGTTACAGTGGCCAATATCAACAGAGATACTGAGATTAGCAAACTAGGCAGAGGATATTATGGTGCACAAGTGTGTACCCACAAGTGTGTATGCACAGCCACAGGTGCATTATAACCTTACTCTCAAAATCTAATTGGAAAGCAATCTCTAATATAAAAACAAATCTTGTTTATTTCTTTTTATTTCTATGAATCCAAATGCAAACTTTAGAAATGTTAAATTCTTTTAGAACAACATATTTGATAACAATTAAATAACTCACATTATTTTTTGTTTACCCATTGTCATTGTATTGTTAGCATTTAGACTAGAAATATATAATAGAAATAACAGAGGTAGGTATTTAGCTGGCTGACCCACCTTCACAGAGAATATGTTCCCAGTATGTCCTGTAGATATATTCATAAGTTCTTTGTAGCGGAAAGGATCCCACAACATGACGTGGAGATCGTCAGATGCTGATGCCAGTATTCTGTAATCATATTCGTGATTTTGAGATAACAAAAATATTTAAGTGATTTAGCAGTGATTTTGTAATACTTACGATCCGTCATGATTCCATTCCAGGCAATTGACGCATCCCATATGTCCGTGGAGCTCTTTCTCTAGTCCCAATCTGTCGATCATAGGTCGGGTCACCGTTAGCCGAGACTGAAACTTCCTGTCCAGATCCCCACGCTCCCTGGCTGCAACAAGACCTACGGTGCCATTCGCCCAAGCGGGCTCTTCTCTTCTTCCCATGTCTGCTAAATAACTCGTCAATATGTTTGATCAACCATCACAATCAGAAGATAATCAAACTAACTACGGGCCAATCTAATAATAGTGTTATACATGTCACTGTACATTACTATGTAATACACGCAAATATATACACTAAAATAATTAATAGTATAATGCGGAATACACAATGAACAAACAAATACAATCAACAAAAAGCTTTATTCTCGAAGAGAAGATATTTCTTACGAAAATAAAAGTAGGGCTGTCAAACAGCTGTCACTGAATGAGTTGCCAGCAATGTTAGGTTAGGTCGGGAGATCTATGGTTGGACAAAAAAATGTGTTTTGCAAATTCTCAGTACAGAATCTGAAATTCGCGAAATTAGGGGGAAATTGAATTTATTGATTTTATCATAATGGATTTAAGACGAGCTCTGTTTAGCGAATTTTACTGTAGACATTGAACACTTATTTTTCTTGTTATAAATAATTTTTTCAACATTTTCACAGAATGAAACCTCATTGTAGAGATTCTGGTAAACCCAAAATTTACGGTAGGACAATTTTTTATAGTAGTCCTTCTCCTTCATATTATCTTCTAAATATTTATTTCTAGCGTATCTTGTTCACGGGGAGCATTGTGATAATCAATGTCCCAAAGTTAGTAAGTAAAATAACTAACTTAAAAGTGAATCATTTTATTATATTCGATGACCAAAAATTAATAAAAGAAATATGTAAATACTAAATTTTAATAACTTGTAATAAATTTTGAGTTGTTTATTAAGGGCAGTGAGCCAGCTGCGCCTTCAACTTTTGCAGACTTTTTACCCGACTGTCAGGAAGGGTTATGTTTTTTTTGCCAAACTGTTGACACCAAAGAATTTAGTTACCTAAATAAGTTCCTTGGTTGACACATTTGATTAATGACATTGACAGCACACCCTTCTTCGTAAGCACAGATGTTAGTGTTACAGTTATTGTAATCTGTGGTAGGAAAATGGAATTTTGGCAATGTTTTTGTCAATTTGACAGTACAAAAAATAATTTCTTTCCTGTAAATGGAAAGTACGAATCACGATTAAACAGTTTATAGCAACATACATTTTGTAGTAATTAATAGGAAATCAGCGACAGTAAGTAAAAGTAATTATTTTAGAGTTAAAAATTTAGAAAATTGCATACCTACTCTGTAGGATTAAGATTAACCATACCTATCAAATACTAATTAAAACTTAAATCTCACTATAAAAACTATCTCTGACTCTTATTGCAGGCTGAAAGATGGGTGAGCGGAAAGGGCAAAACCTTTACTATCCCCCCGACTACGACCCTAAAGTCGGGGGGATAAACAAATTCCAGGGGACCCATGCATTACGAGAAAGAGCCAGGAAGTTGCACTTGGGTATTCTGATCATCCGTTTTGAAATGCCATACAACATATGGTGCGACGGTTGTAACAATCATATTGGCATGGGAGTTAGGTATAACGCAGAGAAAAAGAAGATTGGAATGTACTACACCACCCCGGTATACCAGTTCAGAATGAAATGTCACTTGTGCAACAACCATTTTGAAATCAAAACTGATCCTGGAGTAAGTTTTCCTTAAACGTTAATAGTAATTTATGCTTTACAATCAATCTGTTTAGATCTATCATATTTCGTTGATTTTATATGTAGACAGGAGACAGAAAAGAAGAGACTTTAAGTAATTCTTTCATTCTGTTTCACTTATGTCTGTTGTCTTCTTGTTTTTATCTCTTGTGTAAACCATTAAGCTGATTTGGAAGAAACTTGTCTCACATATAGGCCATTTCCATGACCATGTCACAGATACTACGGATAAGCAGCTAGCAAAAGTTTAAAAATTTAAAATTTATCAACAATAAAAATAATATGTTGAATGAATAGTGTTGATTGCTATATATTATTAGAATAGAACTTGAGTTTAATTAAAATATTTCTTTTTAATATTTTCAGAATCTAGACTATGTTATAGTATCAGGCGCAAGACGTCAAGAAAACCGCTGGGATCCTACAGAAAATGGCCAGATAGTTCCAGAAACTAAAGAGACCCAAAAGAAACTGTTTGATGATGCCATGTTCAAGCTGGAACACAAGACAGGAGATGAGGATACCGCTAAATTAGATAAACCAAGGCTAGGCAGACTGGTGGGGAGAAATGAGTCAGTTTGGAAAGATGATTATGAAGCTAATTGTTCTTTGAGAAGAAATTTTAGGGTGAGCAGCAGTTTTGTAGTTCTTTCAGTTAAGACTTAAAACACTTTTTACTTATTCCCAATGATTGTTCTGAAACAGCCTGTTTTGCAACTTTTTCTTTTCTACTATTAATATTTCAGGATAGTTTAGGATGTAGGTTTAATGAAAATGTTATTTACTTACAGAAAAGAAGAAAAGAACTTGAAGAAGCATCAGTCAATGATGGCCTACTACTTGCCAAATCTTCTCTAGATATTAACCTTCTTCCAGAGAATGATGATGACAGAAACATGGCTTCACTCCTTTCACTCAGACCTTCCAAGAGCATAGAGGAAACTCAAACACATACCAGAAGCAAAATTCTTAATACACCCGCTTTACCAAGCGCTATTGGACTCCTAACTAGCTTTGGAGGCTTAAAGAAGGAAGAATCCATAAGAAAAAGTTCTACACTTACTAGACATTCTTTAGGAATCACTTTCAAAAGAAATAAAACTGATCAAGGTGATAAAAGTAAGGAAAATTATATAGTAAGTGGAAGTTTCAAAGTTGTAGATAATAAATTAACCATTGAAGGAGAGAAAGCGATTGAGGGTAAAGATAAATTAAGTGAAACACCAATAGATGATAAGGAAAAATATATAGAAGCTAAAGATAAAGTTGGACAAGGAAATGAAAAGGAAGAAATAAAAAGTGTTGATAAGGAAAAAAATATTAGAGAAACGGCAGAATTGAAAGAAGTTGAATTAAAAATAAAAGAGGGAATAGATAATAATAGAATAGGGAAAGAAAAAAGTTTAATAGAACTTAAAGAAAGTACAGTTGACAAAATAGATGTTAGAGAAATTAAAGCTAAAGAAAGTACAATTGAAATAGCAATAAAGGAAAATAATTTAATATCTGTGAATGAAAAAGTCAGTGTTGCAACAGACATGGATAAAGATGATAATAATATGAATACAATTAACAATGAAAAGGAAAATAATATACAAACAAATAACAAAAAAATATTACTGTGTGACTACAGTTCAAGTGGAGAGAGTTGTGATGAATAATTTAATATATTTTTTAAAATAAATTGTGTTACTAAATGAATGAAGTGTTTGCTAACAGCTTGTAATTGACAATTATAACATTATTGTCTCTAGTTCGTCTGAGGCTCTTCGACATTCGAATGTCGAAGCTACAGAAAGATCGCAGTATCGAAAACTTAATTTTTACGTGCGTTTCATGCGCCTCAGCACTATTTTTAACTTGCTTGAAATCTATCTGGGAGTACAATACACAGAATTTATTAAGTTGTTTACTGTAGAATCCATTTTGAGTATAGAGCATAATATACATACACAGACCTACCTGTTAGCCAAGATCATCTACAAATGCAACGAAATACGAAATATAGGGGTCCTAAATGCGATCCTTGAGGAACTCCAGATGAACCAAAAATTGGTACCTAATCAATGTTGTCTTTGATAGCTTGTTGGTTATTGTTTTTGGATTCTGAACAGTTCAGTACGGATAGCTGAATGTACTAGTCGCATCTGAAGTAGGCAGTGGTAGGGTGTTGAATATGGGTTATATGGGACATCATAATACATATACCTAGGTAATATTTCAATTAAATAAAACGTCAGACGTGAGAATCACATTTTATTTTCCCATTAAAAAACATTTAAGTTTCCTCCATTTAACTTTCGATGTAAACATGTCCATTGCCTCTGTCTTTGTAAATAATAGGATAGGAAAGAAGGCTCCGCCAAGCATTCTTAAATGGGAAAAGATTGAAATTTAAAGATAAATTAACCTAATTCCCACTACACCGTAAGGTCCAAATAGGATTTTGATATCTGAAATTATACCATTGTCAACAGTGTTACATTAGGTTATGGTTCAGCTGGGGTGGCCCCACTCATGCCGCAAACATTAGCAAGTTGAATGATTTAGAATTACCTAATGGGAATTGGCCATAAATTAAAGTGCTATTAGAATTAGGCTAAATTAATATTAATAAAATACTAATTAAATAGTCTAATGGTCTCTAGTTTCTACCCTAAAAGTCAGAAAATAACACGAAGCAAATACTAAATTGCTCCGTGGAAAATTAGAATCACTATTAATAATTTAGAAACACGGTAGAGAAGATGGCCAAGTTCATAGTAACATTTACGTTACAAAAAAAACTGTTATTTTTATTTCTAAAAGTGCAAGGTTATTTTTTGTCACTACGAGAAATGCTTGGTGGAGACTACATGAAAATATTTTGTGCCATATGACAATATTCCAGACTACGAAACATTCAGTACATACAATAAAATATCTATCGACACCAAATGATCGAAATGACATTGAATCGTGCTACCCTAAGGATAAGCAGAAGTCCGAATACTGGTAGGTAACTTATACATACCTACGCTAACAGCAAATGATTACATTTATTTATTAAATAACAAGCTTACATTCTAAAGCTTAAAATTCGAATAGGTACATAAAATAATATAAATATTTATTCCAATAAGAAAATATTTTTAACATTTATTTCAATATCAGTGAGTAACTAAAGTAATTATTTTAATTAGGCAATAAAATTGCACAGTTTATTATAATTTGCGCTAGAGGGCGACACTTATAACGTCATTTTACTACATTTTATTCTGTTTACAACATTCAAGTAACATTCAAGTTTTACGACATTTAGTATAATTATTATAATTACCTTTTTATGCTAGTATATTTTCCATGATAAAATTATATATAACCGGGTATATTACTTCATTGTGACAGCAGTTAAAAAGTTTTATACCATAAATTGGTATTTTTATGTTTTATTCGTAAATATATAAAAGCTTGCAGCAAAAGTCCATTTAAAGTTAACTTATTTCATGGCGCGACTAACATATTATACAGATGCGTATTTTGCAAAAATAATACTTTATCATGATATGATTAAGTATATTAAATGCTATTCAAACAAACGTACGTAAAAGCTGACTAGATTTTGAGATCAATAAATATGAGTTACGAAGAAATGGATAAATTATTGTCGATATAAAACAGACACAAGGCTGATGTTCCGATATGTCCCCTGCATTATTCCAAAACAAATAAATATTTAACATCAAACATGTATTTTGAGAATCATTTTTATTTATATAAATACCCCTGTTACATCAATTCATATAAATACCTATTTCAATTTGGCAGAGGGAATGTTGCCTTAGTTTTTTGTTCATCTTGTTGAACATCGGATTTCTTAAACATTAGTTTCAACCAAAATGGTTTAAAGATGGTCTTACGTTTAAACTACCAGTTTGTTGTTTTAATATTGTTCAAACTGAATCAGAAAGTGTATCCACGTTTGAGATCGGTAACGTGGCAATCTTAGACTATTAGTAAACTAATGTGTAAACCTGAGACTATCTTTAAAGCATGTTTTGTAGTCGTGTCAAAGTACAAATCGTTAATTTAAATTCAGTAGTACCGTCAGTGAAGGTTTTAATCATTAGTGGCGCATCTCTTGTCTTCCAACGCCAATATGAGTGCACATTCGATCTTCGCCTGCAGCCAAGTTAATACTTCTGGGTCTGCTACTTCTATCACCTTCTCGTCGGCAGAGAAGTAATTTGCAACTTCGTCCTTGAAATACAACAACAGTAATTAGTATAAAACGGCTGACCGTATAAGGTCCCATTGGAAAGATAAATTAATAGATTTGTACTTATTAGGTATGTAATTCATCATCTGCTTAGCCTTTTCCCAACTATGTTGGGGTCGGCTTCCAGTCTTACCGGATGCAGCTGAATACCAGTGTTTTACATGGAGCGACTGCCTATCAGACCTCCACAACCCAGGTACTGGGTTATACGATACCCCTTGGTAAGACTGGTTGTCAGACTTTCGGGCTTCTGACTACCCGTAACGACTGTCAAAGATCTACAATTAACAGCCGGGGCCAACAGCTTAACGTGCTATCCGAGGCACGGAGAGTGATAATTAATTTAAAAAACGCACATGCGCGCCTTGGGTTCGAACCCGAGACCTCTGACTTGCCAGTCAACGGTCCCCACCACTAGGCTATCACGACTCACGATTTGTATTATGTAAATACCTGTTTAATGTTAAGCAGTAGCTTATCCTCGTGCACGATGGGCGAGCCGATGATATCATCGAGTTTGACTGCCCATTCAACGTGCCAGGTCCCGCTTGTGCCGCTCGCTCGTACCATGAAAATGTGTCTGAAGAATATAGTTAGGTATAGTAAACTGATTATCTCCGGAATCAAAAACCTACTGACATAACGACCTAGAAGTTTACAATATGTACAGAAGTCCTATCCCACCCAAAAAAAAACATATTATTACGTAACATCATCTTCATCATCAGCCTGTATAAATCCACTGCTGAACAGAGGCCTCTCCCAATGCGCGTCTCTTTTGTGCGCTCAATTGAGGTATTTGCCCATAATGGCCACGCTGGGCAAGAGGGTTGGCGATCGCGATTTACACAGCAGGATGCTACTGCCCATCCTCTGGATTTTCCCTTTGTCGCTTCGTACGACACCCGTAGGTCGAGTAAAGGTAGTTCTATTCTTAGGCCGGAAATCACACGGCAAATTAAGTAATTATTAAGTAACATACATATGACATAAAAATAAATGCACATTTAAATAGTATACTCACTGTGTAGAAATAAGCAAGGTACAGTTAGAAGTTGGTCCTAAATGCGCATGTGCAATGTACGCGTCGGTGTCGGCGTAGTGTCCGCGACCCAGCAATGTGAGCAGCTGCAGACCTAGCGCTGCGTGCTGCGAGTATGGACGTACACCCTGCAATGGAAAATAATAAATATTATAAGCGCCTACCACATATAAATGGGCCTTCCCTCATAAAAATGAGAGAGAAAATATCACGGTTAGCGTGGTGTTGTTGTGTTGATCCAGTGCATATTGAGTGGAGGTAATTTTCAGTAGGTATACTTAGGTGAAGACAGGGTACCGTGCCGTTACGTCATCATAATTGCGACACCCGCACTCTATGATTCACAGTTCGACGACATACCGAGCGCATGGCTCAAAACCTCATATCTCTCACCTTTTCCATCCCTAAAGTAATTTAATCTTAATCTCTTATTTGTGGACTCGAAATATAGTTAATTTTTATAATCTTAATCTGACTATCTCTATCTCACCCCCCAACCCCGAACATTGGTCTGGCGCCCAACGTGGGGCTCCACGTTGGAGCGTATCATGCACGAATTCGCATCCATCTTTCAGTTCAGCATGACATATTTCTTTTCTTTAATTTTTAAGTGCATGGCCTTTAGCCAGTGCATTCACTTTTTATATCGCCTTAGCAGCAGTTACAACTACTAGGAGTTAAACAATAAATTTGAAATTGTTATAATTTTGCACTGCTTGAAGGGTCAAGAGTGTTTGACCACGAACCCTCCTATGGAACACTTCATTATGTTGTCTATTTTTCCTTGATTTTAAGTTCAGTACAAATGCGCGAAGGTTCTTCCTTTTCTCTATTTGTCCTGTCTTACCTCCACAGGAGCGCAATGTCTAGGCAAACGCCGCCTCGCGAGCAGTCGTCCGCCGCTTCGCTCGACGCAGGCCTTCAGGGCAGTCTCCGCGCCGCTCACGTTAAGCTGACGTGATAGAGAAGCGCGTGCGGCTTCACGACATACATCTGATAAAGATAACAATGATACGTTACTTATAATTATTATTTAATTTTAGTGTATTTCCTACATAAAACTACCTATTAGGTACTAGGAGCTTCTTGGCTAATCCTATAATGCAGTCATTTTATTTTTCTCATTCGGCTATTTTTTGTAATAGTATTCTTATCATTCTATTTAGATACGTACCGTCTTTTAGGTAAGTAGGGGATACCTAAATGTAGGTATAATTTAAAAACTTGGCTGCCTACTTTATTCACTGCCATGCACCCACATTGTGAATTAATTAAGACAGGTAGGTGGGTGAATTTCATGAAATAAGTTAACAATTTTTAAATTAGTTTCATGTGTAACACGTCGTTACCATTCCAGGAATGAGGTCCATAACTTTCTGGCTACCTAATTTTCGTGAAATTCACCCAGATAGCGCATGTCCATTTAAAAAAAAATTGAAAAAGGAATATAAATCTTCATGCGTAAAAAAATATCATTGCCATGTCCATAAGCGCTAAACAAAGCTACAAAAACGAAGTGTGCAAATGTATAAAATTTCACACACTAGGCCGACGATGATCACGCAAGCGGAGGCTAGGCAATAACGGTTATTTCCCTACTCATTCATTTTTGTCTTCCACCTCGCTTTTTTGTAAAATATGTAGGGTAAAAACGCCTCAACACCGCCTCTAGAAGTTCTGTTAACGACGCGCCTAGAATTAATATTATGATCTTATAGGTATCTATGTATAATATTTAAATAACATGCACTAATATACTCACTCCTCACAACAAGACAGTCGTCGTCTGTCCGCATCGCAGACGAAAACAAACGAGAACAATTAATTACACAACAACTAAGAATAGATATCAAACATCATGAAAAAGTAAATACAGGACCCCAAGCAAGAGTTTACAATCCACGTAAACTTATTTGTCTGTTTCACTTCGCATGTAAACCTTGAAAAAAGATAAAATCTCGTGTCACGAAAACTCGCAATTCACGCGGATAACAAACTTCTGTATCTATGTCCCAAGCCCGCTGTGATGTACTTAATTTTTATTAAAAAAATGGCGTATCGTAATAAACAATAAATAGATAATGATTCGTAAAATATACAATATCATGCATGCAACACATAAGAAAAATTAAAAACGTTATTTTTTTATCATTGCGTAAGGAGACATATTATAAAATTATTATTTTAATCCAATATTGGCTATGAATATTATGGTCATAAAAAAAGCTAAATTTATATAGATTGTGTTATTTTTCTAATCCAATAATGTAGAATAAGTACGCTGAGATAATAACGCTAATTCCAACATTAAAAGAAAATTAGAACAGTCACATGCTCAAATTATTATATGTAGGTACATAAGTATTCAGTAAAACATTAAAAAAAGGGTTTTTTAACGATTTTATTATGACAACCTAAAAATTATAGATCTCTCGAAATGTTGAAAACTGTGTCTAAATAAATAAGTCTACAGTACACATAATACAATAAGAATGAAGGAAAAATCAATCGTCAAATTAAGTAGCTCACCGAAGGTGGGTCTGGCGACGAGGGCAGTCAGTGCTAAAGCGATGCTGGCTTGATTACTGCTGTCCCCTTCTATCACGCTTTCTGGGATGTCGTTGCTCAGTTGTGGGATTTCACCTGATGTTGAAATGTCCCACAAAATAGTATTAGACTTCGGAGAGCAAGCACGCACCACTTAAAATCATGAGCACTTGCGTAAACGGTGTATGAAAATCGAGAGAGAGCTAACACAATAGAGAAATGTTCTAGAGACGATTTATGACACCTACGAGTGGCACAACCTAGACCTACCTCATAAATGGGCAAAGTCCGGGGGTCGAATGCGGCCCGTCCTAGAATTTGATACGACCGCGACCCGCGAAACATTTCGAAATCGCATGCTTAAAAATTTGTAAAGTTGGTTGTCCTTGGTTCACTCTAATATGAGAACGAGAGGAGCTGGAGATCAAATATTTTTTTAAATATCTTATCTATTGTCTTCTGCCCGCGGCTTCGTCATTCCTGGTTGCCCACATCCGACCTACAGAGCCTAGTAAATATGAATAAGAATGTGTAACTACGATCGTTATTTTGTGATATCAGTCAATATGATAGAAAATTTTTAATAAATAAGTACTTAAAATAAAACTTTGGAGGAAAAATTTGGCTCTACTTTTTCTAAGGAAAAAATTGTTTATATTCACAACTACGACGTCACAAAATGGCGTTCATAGTTACACATTCTTATTTTAATTGCCAAAAAATCGCGACGACGACGTGATGGCACCCTGTGAGATAAATCGCTCATGAGCCGCTACTGAAAAGGTCTTAAAACGCTTAATATTAAAGTAACCTAACGCACCTGGTTTTCTCCGCGGTGTCTGTGGTCTGGGCAGGTCTTCGAACATGGCGCTGGTCCGTGTGGCCGGACTCGCTCGTAGTCCCAGCAGAGCTGCAGCTCCTTCCTCCAGCCGGGAGGCCACGTCCATCACCTTGCGGCCTATTGCTGTACCCTAAGAGTATTGGAACATAGATTTAGTTCCTCTCATTTTGTGTAGCTGGTAAACAACTTGGTATCGTACTATTTATATCTGTATTTTTAAGTCAGTCTTGATTATTAAAAAGACAGTTAAGTGTACTTCTTAATTTAAAAAGAAACAGGAAAAGTAAAACCGTTTCAAAACATTAAAAAACTAGAAATAACACAAATACTTTCATTCTCAAAATTTTCATATAGGTACGTTGTCGGGTGTACAGAAACGTTCTTATGAAAATAGATGGCGCCACGTGTCTTTCGAACATGATTGAACTTTAAATTCTAAATTAACGCGAGCAAAAAGCTAAGAGTTAGAAAGGTATCTGACTTACCATACAAGGTTCATAATACTGCCTCAACCCTCTAGAGAAGTCTCCGATATGGCTGTACGGATTCCCGAGGATGTTGAGTCCTAACACCAGGACATAGAATTGCTGGACCAGCTGTATCCAGTAGTGTCGTGATGCCTGGTCTATAACCGTTCTCGTTGTTATCGGTGCGTTCCGGAACTCCAAGTACGACATTCTGGAAGGTGGTTTAGATATCGTTGGTTGAGCTAATCAGGGTTGGTTAACGAAGAAACAAAAAATTAAAAAATTTTCTGGACGCTAAGATTTATTCTAACATGTCGTGATGGTTCACTGGTTACGGCCCTCTTTGTAAGTATGCGGATGTGGGTTCGAACCTGGTATTTGTACCAATGTAACTTTCCGATGTCAAAATGTACTTTCTTAAAATATCACAAATTACTAAGTAGTTACTACCAATAGTTAAACCAGCTACTAACGGTGAAGGAAAACATAGTGAGGAAATCGCCAACACGCAGTAAGCTAGCGTGGTGATTAGATAAAGCTCGATCCTTCTCTGTATTGATGTATTTATTATTATTATTCTGGACGCGCACAACGAAATAAGTAAAGAAAATATACTTAATAAATATGAAATAAAAAAATAAGCATACTCGAATTAAATACCAGTACGAGGCCAAAAAATGCCGCACGCCGTACGCTTCCGAAATTCCGAGGGCTCGAGTAGATAAAGAGGAAAAGTCGGAAAATTCGAAAACACGAAAGCTGAGCAAAAAGATTTTTTCATCTAAAGTTTTTAATAGCTGTAACTCCTATTTGAATCTGAAATTGTAACCTGTATTTGACAAGAGGCTCTTCCCCTGGTACGGCTGTCGGCTGCTGAGTTGTAACTGGTGAATTATTAAACTACAACAACAACTCTGCCTAACTCTCCGAAGGAAAACACGCGTGATGATATTTAAAAGTAGTAATGTAGTTCAGTAATGCAGGCGCCAGCGGAACATTCCAATGTCTATATTGTTATGATAATCCGGTGAAAGTAATCAAAATGAAACTTAAGAGTAAAAGGGCCAGATCCCTGCCTTAAATGGTCAAACAATACTTAAGTTCTTTTAACGTATAACTTTCATTTTAGCGGCTTTATCTGGTGGTCGTAATGATAATACAGAATGGTCTAACGCCGTACGGCGTATCTACGTCAAAAGAACGGCATTTTGAATCACGCGAAAAAGAAAAACAAAAAAACATAAATCAATAAATCAATATTTTTTTTAGAGTTAAGTAGTTTGGAATTTGGATACGGTCCTTCGTTTATGCAAAGTTTGTTTTTGTACTTACTTTTGTACATTAAAAAGAATTTGATCCTAAAAAATAATACCGCTAAGAATAAGAAGATTATATCTTACCTAATAACCACATCCTTCATATCACACAGCGAAGATCCCCATGAATTGAACAAATACTCTAGTAGATCACTATTAAATAGTTTAGGCCTATTCTCCTTCTTATTTCCAAACCTCGTCCTGCTGGGGCTGTTGTTGGTATCAGCTGTATACCCTCGAGATGAGAGACTCAACACCAACTTTACAGGAGATAGATGCACGAACTCAAATAGAACATTCTTCTGGGCAAATATCTGACTCTTGAAAGCAATCGTTGATAAAGGCATATGGACCACCGATAGATCGGCTATAAGCCTCAACGCAGGCTTCTCCTGAATCTTCCAATGATTCAAAATATCAAACACATAGTTCACAAAACCACGGTCTAAATTCACGCAGTACTCTTGTAATAAAACCTTCACATACTTGTAGACGTCTTGATTTAAACTCGGTCGATGTTGCTTCAACGCAACCATTTCTATACAGGGTTTTAAACCTTTGGTTGATCGAACATCGGCTGGTATAGGAGCGGGATACAAAACACTTGGAAACACAGCTTCATGGAGCTGGTTATCGATTTGTAACCTCTGGCATTTTATATGATAGTAAGTTAAAGTATTAGATTTCCGATATTGCATCCATACGCCAGGATTGTAAGTCCTACGGAGCTCTGAGAAGAATGGCTTTGTCATCTGCATCTTCTCTAAATCTAAATGCAGATATTCTTTTAATTCACATTTTTTCTGCTCCGTTTGGTATTTATCTTCGATCCAAGATGTGAGGTCAGGAGACAGTTGCTTCCATTTATGATTCACGTTGACTTCCCACCGAGGCAGAGAATCAGTCATACTGACATATGCTAGCTCCTTTACTCCTACATGTGTTTGCACACAGACAGATAAACTAATGCCTGATAAGGACATGTAGACTTCAAAGTTACTTCTTTCTGCATTAATTCTCATTCTGTACTGGTTAGCTATTCTTTCGTCTTGAGCTAAAGCGAAGACCCTTTGGTATCCGTCCATGTACGATATCCAGTAGACTATGACTTTATCTTTTCTCATCTTTTTAGTCTTGGTGTGTGTTTCAGGGAGGTCTGAGGAGTCTGAGTCATCACTGCTGGAGGAGCAGGGTTCAGGAGATTTGGGAGTGAGTCGCTTGAGGGTGGAGGACAGTTTAGATGTGACGCTGCTCGTGGCTACTAACGTCGAGTGCTTTACTGAGTGGAAACTTACTTTTTCTTCCCCGAAACTATAAAATAAATCAATTTAACTAATTAATAAAAGAAAACTGAATATGCAAATACTTTAACTGTTGACGTTGAGGTAAACTTACCCGTCCTGCGCGAAATCAGCAACAAAACCTTTTCCCTTATTGTTATAAATATTCCACATAAGCTTCCTCTCCTTAACGGGATCATCCCAAGTGTAAAGCATAGACTGATATGGGCTCAACAGAGCGACCTGGCCCGAGTCCACCTGGTGCAGCTTCAGGAACAGGTCATCACATAGATTGTCAATGCGCACTGGCGAGTCCCCTTGGTTATATGGCTTGAAAGTGATGATAAATGGTCGGTCTATACCTCCTGTGACTTCGACACAGATTGCTGACTGTAAGAAAAGTGTGATTTTAGTGAGTTTGGTATATTTTAAGATTTAAAAAAAATAAGAGTTTTTTCGTGGGATCATATTATAATTTCAAAATCACATTGCACAAATACCCAGAATGATACAGATGATGCAGGAATAGATCCTGCGACACAAATAGAAGAAAGCGAATTGCTTAACATTACTACGGCAATCGTGTCGTCAAATAACAAATAAAATTGAGTTTAGATTAGAAGATTCGATCATCACATTTTTATGATTTCAGGGGATGTTAAGCTTCAGATAAACGGAGGCGTAAACATGCATATGAATCAATAAACTCAGTGTATCATGACATGACTTGGAATTTTGTGGACATACGAGTAAATCTTTCTTAAATCTTACCACCATGAAATTATTTAACGAGTAACGCCTTCAACCCAATAGCACAGATTCCTCCGTTCACTAAACAGATTGAGCAATAAAAAAATATTTAAATAAGCGGAATAATAAATCAAACAGCAAATACTACACAACCCAAATAAATACATAATAATGTGCTACTTCCAACATTGAAAAATATCCATGAAAGTAACAGGATCATAACAATATCATAAATTGTTAAGTAAACACGAAAGCCGTGACGTAACTGTTACATAGGCAGGCACGTCCACGGCACGGCACTAACTCAATTAACACTACTTTCATCTCAACTTTTATAAGACCCGCGAGTTACACTTTCCCTCAGTTTTCAGATAACTGTGAAACAATGTCCAAGTTAGTGCTACTTTTAATATTATCTGTGTTGTGTGTGGTTTCTAGTGATAATGGATGTGGACATTCAAGATCATACACAAGAGTTAAAAGAGGAAAGTACCCGGGTCCTCCAATCAGGATCTACAGTCGACCGCCTATAACCTTCCCCATAAATGGACCATTTTCTTATACGCCACCACCATTCATGGTCGATGACGAACCTCAGTACCCTGGAAGTAAACCCTATAAGGTAAGAAAACAACCTACTAACGAAGGTATAAGAGATGACGATATAAACAATTTAGTTAAACATTTATCTAAACAAGACTTGGACAAAATACTAGAATTTGCCGGTAAAGACAAATATTCTACAGCCAAAGATGTCTATGAATACAACCAACCGTATAAAGGAGCATATACGCACAGACAGACTTACATAAAGGACTTTTACAATCCAAATATTGACATGAGATATCAAGACGAAAAACTTAACGAAATGGATGACAAGAAATATATTAATTACGTGACTGAACCGACTCCTTCAAATCTACAAGACGACAGAAGACCTACAATGTTTAAATATTTACAATACAATCAAATTCACGGACAAGAAGACAGACCAATCCAATTTACAGGCTCTTCTCAAGATGAGCAGTTATTTTCTACACCAATTAACGAAAACAAACATGGTCCTATATTTGTAAACTCTCAGGAAGTTCATTCTAATTCAGACTCAAACGTTTCATATTCCGAAAGCACTGAAGAAGACAAACTTCCTCCTCCTGTAAATATGAGAGTGGAAGACTATGAAGTTTCTAACACAAATAATGTTCCCACTGTACTGAAAATGAATACGTATCAAGTTGAGAACTTTGGTGATCTACCGCTGATGAACTATAATTCTAAGTTACCCTCGGTCAGTTCATATCATGTACCGCATTATACAGTAAGTATTTGACCCTCATTTCCTGACTCTTGATTGACATCATGACATTTAAATCAGATAATTTAGCAATAAATGTATTTCGTAATAATACTAATATGTTGGGAATTTGAGATGATTACTGAGTTATAACCGCTACCACAACCGGTATTAGGTACTACTGAAAATTAATATTTATCAAACTTTGACACATTGGAGAAAATAATATTAGTTGTCTCTATTCTCGTATAGGTCCAGACTCCAGTACCTACTAAATGCAGTTTAAAGTTGCCTAAAAAAATTGTGATTTAACTGAAAAGCGACATCGCAATAAGCAACCAATTTGTTGTTACAGGTTACACAATCAAAATCACAACCATCTCGACCAGCACCTTCTGCATCATTTTCTTCATCACAAACATTTTCGTCTCCATCATTACTCAAACCATCGCCAGCATCAGCATCAATTAAAGTTCCACCTTTCGAACCTGCTCCCCCTGCATCAGTAGCTAAGGAACAAAGCGACGCTCATCTAAAAGCTATCAAGATTTGGTCCCACAAGTCTAAAGGAGCTGCCTATACTTTGCACGATGATGGAACCTTAACACCGGAGATTTCGAGACCAAAATACGGTTGATGTTTTAACATACCTGTTACTGTACCTGTACCTACATAATATAATAATTTATTTGGGATTTGGGGTTTTATTTATCTAGATTCTAGATAGAGCCTTTACGATATTGAAGTTTGTAGTCAAGCAGAAAGAGATTGTAGGACAAAATAAATCTTTCTTTACTCTTGATTTGATAATAAACTATTGCTATTTACTTACAGCGCCTATGCTGATTGATATACCGACTAAATAATACAGTATATTTTAAAGAAATACACAGTTAAACAATCGTGGATTCACTTACTGCTTCTCAATACCTATAGTACTGAGTGACATTTTATTCACAATCAAATGTAGGTAAATGTGTTTTTTTTGTATTATAAAAACCTAAGCAGTCCACAATAAGACCATAAAAGTACTCTATATGTTTATCTTCAAATTAGCTGCCAAACTTACTACCTACTTCAAAACTAAAGGAATGTAGTCATGATTGAAAATGTACTCACCCCTTTATCCATCCTCAGCACAGTAAAATGGTTTCTGGTAATAGGGAAGTGTTGTGACACGACAGTAGAGTCCCTGTATTTACAATGCATCGACATGGAGTCAGTCTGGGGCCAGAATGGCGTACATTGCTGCGGAGCGAGGTCGTTCCATAGATCTGCTGCTTCGTTCTCTTCCATGAAACGTAAATGACGCCTTGTGTCGTTGTAGACTAGGAAGTAGGGTAAGAGTGTCACGATTTTTGTCAGTTGTGGACTGAGTTCGGATAGGGTTACCTGTAGAGGAAACATAACGTCAAAAGAATAGTAAATTAATATTTTTGTCCTTTTTAAAATTTGCAATGTTAGGTTCAATTGTACTTCTTAATATTTTTAAGGATTCCATGGAAAAATATGGGATGCTCTTCAACCCATTCATTGGTCTGTCGTATTTCTCCACTGGATTTCTGTAATCTCTATCTAAGTTCAAGACTTGTGTTAACAAGTAAGTGGTAGTGGGCGTGCGAGCGTACGTACATTGAGCAGCAGGCGGTAGTTGGTCCTGCGCTCGGTGTGCGCGCACACGACGAGGCCGGGCGCGGCGGCGGCCAGGCGCGCGGCGCGGGACCACGCCGACTCGTGCGCGCGCAGCCGCATGCGCGCCGTGCGCCCGCGCCCGCGCAGCGGCGACCACAGCAGCGGCTCGTCCATCACCTCGTGCACCTCCGACTGCCCCGCGCCCTGCACCAAAGGTTTTTACTAGCTCAACATGTTATATCTCTCAATCCATGAATTCATATTTATTAACGAAAAGATATAAGAATATTAATAGGCCTCTCGATATCCTATGGCCTAGTGGACTTATTTCCCAGCCTGATAAACGACTCTTATATCTAGTAATAGAATAAACGTATTGTCTCACCAAAACATTCGTTAAGTTAGTGACTACATGGATGACCTTATTAGAAGCGCTATTTTGTTGTCCCAGTGGGAACGACCTAATACGACCCCAACCTACAATCAGTTAGCGAGGAGTAATGTTAGTCTCTGTCATTTACGACACAATTTCGCGCTACCAGCATCAATCCATTCGCTTAACTGGGTCATCAATCCATGTAGTAGACTCATGTCCTTTGTGTATTATATCTACCAACTTGCACGCATACAAAAAGGTCCTGGATCTAAATTCTCGTTATCGAACACAAAGTCTTAAATTGGTAGCTAATAGGTATATGCCAATAGGTTCACCCCTTGTTGTATGGGTTGTATAACTAAATAATGTGAAATGTGAGTGATAACTTTTGAGGAATATATAAAGGCGTTATAATATGTGCTTTACCTTCATCTGCAGCGGCAGGCCAGTCTTGTTAATGATCCAGTGCTGCGCGTGCAGGAACACCTCCCAGCAGTCATTACGTTCCACTGTCACACACACTTGCAACAGCCTGTCGCTTTGGTCTATTTCGCAGTCACAGCTCAGGTACACGTTCTTCTCGATGAGATCTAGGATGGAGAAGAAGAAAAACTTTACATAAGCACGTTTTTTAGTATCTGAGGTCGATATCTGAAGAATTTACAACCTCAAATGTTATGATGGCTATAAAACATTAGCATTTGGTGACCCCAATGCCGAAAGTAGTTTGCGCAGATTAGATTGCAATGGTTATAAACCGATGTTATAGTTTTAATATTATCAATCCATGGATCGTTCGGGGCAACCGTAGCTACCAAATGTTCATTGCGATATAACACTCTGTGTAATCTGTTAACGGGATAATAATAAATAAAAGTGACACCCACGTCACTGCCTATTCAGTTATGTAAAAATATTGTTAATTAAATGAGATCTGTTTTTCGTAACTTTTGCGTTGGTGTCATTTTATATCACGCTATCGTTTAATTTACAAAAGTGGATGTTATAGCTAATATCACGGTCACGAGTCACGACCTAAGACCTAATGAAATAGGGTTTGTACGAGCTACGCTGTACATTGACCTTAGCTAGCACGGCGAAATAAATAACTTAATTAGTCAAATGTGCATTGATTGCAATATTGTTTGCTTAGCAACTACGAACATTATAATTTGAATTTAGTAGCAATAAAACCCTTTAGTGAATCGGTTGTCTACTCATTTAACATAACATTTTAAACATTAACATTTAACAACATACATTTCAACAAACATCAATCACTGTTGGGCTTCATACCCCAACAGGGTTACTTACTAAGTAGTCTTTCAGCTGTTTTATTGATTTCAATAATTGCTTCAATATATTCGGCTTTCGGGTCACAAAATTCTAACATCGTATATTTATGTAGCAAGCATAAATAAATCATAAGAAGTTACCTAGCTTATTCAGTAACAGAAAAAATATTTTAATGGACCGTAAACATTCTGCAACATTGGTTACTGAACTAAAAGTAATGAAAAACAAAAGTCCGAAACAGAAAGCTTATAAAATAGAGATTATCCTGTCTAAAAGCGTCTCTTTCTACCCTTTCCCCATTTTGTTTGAGATTATTCTAATAAATATGTTTTCTTCTTTTATTCAGCCTTTGTTATAAAGCTTCTAGAATTAGCAACATTACCTGGCGACAAAGTAAAGCTGCCAGACCACGGCAGGTTCCAATATTGCATCGTGATCTGCATCTTGTGCGGCCGCGTGAGTGCGAGCGTGTAGGTGTGCGCGCGCTCGCCGGCCTCGATGCGCAGGCGCAGCGCGGCGCCGGCGCATGTCACGTCCACGGCGTACGGCAGGCGGTTGTACAGCGCCAGCGGGGGCACCACGCGCAGCAGGTAGTTCGGGATCGAACGAGTTATCCTTGGGGATTGGCAACCTACGAGACATGTATGAACCGTTTAAAAAATTGCTTTTTGAAACTTCATCTCAAAAAATATAAGTACAGTCAACCGCATGACAGTAGTGACACTGAACTACAAAAATAGCCTTTACTGCTACGTAATAAGGGTGCTGTCAATGTCAAATTGTTACCACTGAAGTGCGGTTGACTGTACATTCAAAATTTCTTATTTCAATATAACAAAAAATTCAGGAGTCGTATTCTATTATTTCAGACTTCCATGATCAGTCGATCAAAAATTATATTAATTTTAAACAACTTTATCCATTATTTCGTACCTTCCACCGGCAGTATCCTCATAGCGAATATTCTGGGGTCATTATCAGCTTTGGCGGGACAGATCATGTCTCGTGGTGTGCCCACGTCATTGGCCAGCTCCATCCACCAGATGCCTTGTGTGGCTGTTTGGTAACTCCTGGATGGTGAATAAAGTAATGAACATCTGTCTGTCGTACTTAGTGTAATATAATGAAATGGATAATAGTGATCAGTGCCGTTACTAGGGCAGTGCCAGTTAATATTTTCGTGATCAAATCCTAAACTTTACATAACATCTTTGCTTGGCTATAGCAAAGATGTTATGTAAAGTTTAGGAATCATTAGTATTATTAAACAGATTGATGCTAAGTCTACCCAATCCTGAAAATTCACACTGTATCCCCAACAGCCATTTCACAACTTATGTATGATTTTAAATACATAATATTAGTATTAAGTATCTACTGATATAACGCTATAGCCGTACTTACTCAAAGTTAGAAGGCAGCAGGAACAGCTTGCAGTGGTAGGCGATATACAGCGGTATGTTATAAGTCTCTTGTGGAGCTATCACCGCCAGTCGCATCTTGTCGTCAAATGGGTTTGTGACAGAACCTATCAGTTCTGCCCCTATGGTTTGTAGGTCTGTCTTCTTGTAGAATAGTTCGAGAGCGTACGATGTTTCATTGCGAATCTGCAAGAAAAACAATAGAAACTCAGGAAAAATGTAGGTATTGTGACTTGATTTTATAATATGAAATCGTCGAAAA
The DNA here is from genome assembly GCA_936450705.2 of Protodeltote pygarga. Taxonomy (NCBI): domain Eukaryota; kingdom Metazoa; phylum Arthropoda; class Insecta; order Lepidoptera; family Noctuidae; genus Protodeltote; species Protodeltote pygarga. Next base: position 904,904 of record OW388257.2, on the reverse strand, counting down.
TAACACGGCCTTCATGCTGGTACTGAAAATTCTTATTAAAAACCACAATACAAAATTAAATATCTTCTATTTGGATCAAGTTTCTTCAGTACTTAAGGAAGGGGACAAATAAGAACAAGTAAAGTTTTTTTTTACGGTAAAAGGGAACAAACAAACAGGCGAAACACCTGATTATAAGTGATGTGATGATTTGAGATAAGTGTAGGTTTGTATCTTGAAGGTCCCCAAATCGTATCGGTCTGAAAATACCACTGACCAAAATGGTTCCATAAGGCTGACGCTCGAGGCAAAAAGGGAAGTAGAGGAACGCCAACCGTCAAGGTGGTGAGGACAGAATTGCAGCAGGGATGTGCGATGGCGAATATCACCGGCAGTTATCATTCCAAACAATTTCTAGGAACATTCCCATGATAAATACGATAAAATAAGCACAGAGACACTACGTTTCTCCTCTCAAGCTGATCAAAGTCACCTTCTTGCCGACGATTCGAGCCGCTCTACGTTAACCCTTCGAGTTAAAACTTCTTTACAAATAACTAACATAAAGCTCTTAGTTTAAGTATGTAGGTATAAATCCAAACCTGTAACGGCGACCTGACAACGATCTTTTTGTTGTTATATTTGGAGGTCCTTTCGACCGCTATGTAGTATCGTGTTGAGTTCTTGCTGGGGTGCAGCACGTGCAGCTTTGACACGCTGCGTTGGGGGCACAGGATCTGAAGTGAAGATTTGTAAATACATTTTAAGATTCAGATCTTTGGACTTTCTAAAAATCTTTATGAGGTACCTAATGGTAATTGGTAATTTGATCGCATCGGATTTCTTTATCTTTGAAGAACGTCATAGCAACGATGTTTTGGGCATGTCGCCTTGCTAGCTGCAGGCTGATCATGTTCGGTAGTATCCCACGCATGACTCACGGTGAGCTGGTCGAGGTCGTGCAGGCGCACGGTGAGCGTGACGTCGGTGAGGCGAGCTCGCAGCGCGGCCGGCGCCGGCGCGGGCTCCCACGCGCAAGCGTCGCCGCAGCCACTGGCCCCACCCGGCTCGAAGCTGTACACAGACACACTCTCTATTGAGATAATATTATACAAATGAATCGTTAAACTCTATTTAACTGCAAATTTCAATATATAGGCTCGTCCCCTATAACATAGCCGGCAAAACGTGGCTGTACTGCACCTCTACCCACCCCATCTGGGAAATATAAATGTTTTTTTCCGAAAATACAGTCGATGTACCTATCAAGTGCATCTAGGGTCAATTTCCATTGAAGGGAAGCATTGCAAATGCGTTGCCAGACTTGCCAGCATTGTAAAGGCACTGGGCCTCCGGTTTTCGTTACTGAACATAAGAAACACAACAATACAAATACCTACTGTTATTTCACAATGATATTTTATAGTACCACCCCGATCGAGCATATTCGTACTAAAACCAGCATGTACATTTTGCTATAGATTATAGTCTTGAATTAAACAATAACTTACCAGTTCCATTCCTCACTGACATCAGTCACCATTTCGGGTTTATTTATGGGTTCATCTAGAAGATCGCCTGAAGACGTGTCACAACCTACAGAATTATTTTTTTTATCAGAATTTTATTTCTTCGATTTGTAATGTATAAAATATTGTTAGCATGTGTTATTTTCTGTAAATAACTTATTAACTATTTATTACAGCAATATTGCTAATTATCGAGTTCACCGTCAGTATTTCTTTCTTACCTGGTGTACTGGGACGGCTGGTATCCACGTCGTAATCAGCTATAGCAAGGATTCTCTCATTCCCTGCCAGATCAGTTTCCGCTTTGGTTTTCAAATGAACTGTTGATCCAGGACCTACATAAGAAGCAATTAATTAATTAATAATTACAAATTTTTCAGTAACATAACTTTCCAATAAATTTTCAACCGACTGTCATAATTATTATGATATTAAAATTTTATTCACTTAACACATATATAAATATTGTACCTATATCATTAATCAGCAATAACCCACTCTCCCCAGTGACTATAGCAGTAACCACAGCAGTTCTGTCAGTGCAGGCCGCAGCTAGATCCAACAATGCTCTGGCACAAGCAGGAGTCACGGTAATATTGAGCATATCTCTAGCTTCTACTGTTAAGTAAATGCAGGACTTGTCTACGTAGCTCTCTGTTTCAAGACCTGAGTCCACACTGTCCTCTCGAACGGGATCCTGGGTAAGAAGAATTAAAAAATAGAAAGAACGTGGAAGATATTGAGTTTAGGCTGGATTTTCTTTTTAGTCTTAGCAATAAGGTGTTTGTAGCCACATTTATAGTTATAATTAACTTATACCAACAAGACCACCACGTGAAGATAGTCAATTATTTACCATGGTCCTAAAGTGGTCAGCCACAAACTGATCTTATTGTAATAATCTACATATATGTATATCATCATAATTAAAAAATATATAGGTAGATCATATTAATATACGATATTTATTTAACCAACCTGCAAAGTTACAGTTTTGGGTTCTGTCTCCTTCTTGGCGGCCTTAATTTCAGCGTCCGTAAAGGTGACAGCCTTTTCATTATCCTCGTGGTCGCTACCAATTTCGACATCACTGTGTTCTGGCGCTGACGAATCTTCTTCATTGCTTACCTCATCTGCACTTGAGTCACTGTGGAATGTTCATGGTCAAAATTATAACAAGAATCAATTATTTCAATCTTATGCTCAGCTTAAAAGTCTGCCTTCTCTAACAAACCACGTTTCTCATAGTCGCGGTATCGTAAGCATTTTAAATTGTATTAAAAAACAAGATCGTAAGGTGAATTTGGCTTGCAGCTAATTTTTTCTTCCAACAAACATAAGTTCTTGGATAAGTACTCTACTACTTACTCAGTAAACAGATGTCCTATAGCAGTTGCCAGCTTATCCATCAATCCGCTTTCATTCTCTGAATCAGACTCATCAGCATCCAACAAACCCAAGAAAGACATATTTCCAGCGCTGAAGTCTACATTATAATGTTTACTCTCCCTACCATTGGGATTTTTTATAAAGGTCATTTCATTATCTGTGTCACATTCATCAGCTGAAGTTTCTGATTCGAATCCGTTTTTCTTTTTAGATCTCTTGGATTGTTCTGAGGCTATTGAGGAGTCGACTTCGGGTTCGTGCTGACTTGAAGTGTCGAGGCGTGAGGACATTGGGTAGGCTTTGGCCTGCCAACAAAAATATAATGGATTCATTAGCCATACAAATCGTATCTCAAACAACCCAGATACTGGGTTACACGATACCCCTTGGTAAGACTGGTTATCAGACCTTTGGGCTTCTGACTACCCGTAACGATTGTCAAAGATCTACAATTTAAGCACGAAGAGTGATAATTAATTTATAAAACGCACATAACTTACGAAAAGTCAGAGGTGAGCCTTGGGTTCGAACCAGAGACCTGTGACTTGCCAGTAAACGGTCACCACAGGCTATCACGACTCTTATCTATATCTGAATATGCACACGATATACTTTCGATACTCTGTTTTTATAATTCGGTAACTAAACTAACTTTTCTTCTCGAGATCTATCATATCTATATTTTCTCCCTTATTTTTCAATTGTTTTACCAACCTGGAACAGCGTAGCAGTGAACTCCCAGGGTCGGTAAATATTCTCGTTCTGTACGACTGGCTCTATAAGTGGCTCCCAGGCGTCCACGCGTTCATTGTAACACGATGCAATTATGCTCAAAGATCCTGTGCCATGCATCTCGGTAGACCAGTCGTGTAGGGAGATCTCGCTCTTCAGCTAGATAAAAATATAGTGCAAATGTGAAACCGGATACTCATAACTTATAAGCTTCAAGTGATAGACGCTAAAGAATGAAAAGTTATGACCCACGCCTGTATTCCCCAGAGGGGGTAGGTAGAGGTGTATGCAGTACAACTACGTTTCGCCGGCTATGTTATAAGTCCCATATTATAGGGGTCCCCCCCTATTACCATATCTATTACCATTAATCGGACACAATTCCAGACTCCGTGCTGCTACTTATTATTTTCTAATAGAAACCTATTAACACTTTGCCCGACCCGGGGATCGAACCTAGGACCTCGTGCTCAGCAGTCGCGCTTGCTACCACTAGACCAACAAGGCTGTTATTTTCAAGGCAGTGGTTCAATTCCGTATTTTTTAAAGTACTGTAAAATTAATGATTGGTTAGACATTATTAATTGAATTATGACCTCAACTGTGCATATTTTGTTACAATAGCTCAGGGTCACAAGAACTACCTTCATCATCAGCACCGGCACTCTAACAGTCTGCTCCATCTCAAATATGATTCTGACGCAGGGTATAGACACAACAAAGGTCTCCGTAGGCCTCACACTCGGGTACTTCGGCCGAGCGTAACTGCTCTCAGGGTTCAACACAACGCAAGGAGTTATCTTCCTAGGACACCACAGCTCTTCGTCTTGCTTGTCGGATTTAGGATTATAAGTTGCGAAGTTGAAAGGCGATGTAGATTCGTAGGGAACGGTTAATTCTGATATTATTTCATCGATTATATCTGTTGAAAGATTGGAAAAAAGTTATAAGGTTAATCCAAGAGCCATGTTCTCTATCCTTATCGGAAAGAGTTGAGATCATGGTGTTTTCGGATGTTTATCTCATTATCTCAAATTATTTACGAAATTATTTATTTATATTACGAAAAAATTGCAAAATATTATGTTAGGTAATCAAATATTTTTTGGGTTATTCATGAGGGGAGCCAAAGTAGACCGTTTATTCGTGTGAAGGCATGAACTTGACTTGACACACTACCGTGTGTTTAGATAGTAGCAATCTGTCGGAAAGTACAGTTTTTCTGTTTGTGTTTCTGTTTATATGTTCTACATGCATCTAAAAAAAAATATGATATAGGAGGATATAAGATAATAGGTTCATTTTCAATAACTTCGGCACGGTTCAAGAATGGCATGTAAGTATTATACCTGATATTATAGCTAATGTATTATCGCGGACACGAACGGTGCACCACTTTGCGATCAAAATGCTTTAAACGATGCTATGTGCGTAGGGGTGGGACGCGGGGTGCAAGCGATTCTAACCTTAAGAGTGGTGCACCGACTTTGTCTACGATGGTATGTTGATATGACAGACAGACAGACTTACCCGTAACAGTATGAACCGTCGTAGCAGCGATATGCACTTCCACCTCCGATATAGACAACTTTACTTTTACTCCTTCCTCAATATTCTTGAAGGCCTTCGAATACTCCACATCACAAGGTTTTAAAACCATTTGAGGGGGTAAAACTTTTAGCTTTGATTGTAGCTTGGACATGATCTGTAGTCCTGCTAAAGAGACTACCAGAGATTCGCTGTTGGAATGTGAGGAATAGTCGATAAGGAGTTCTGTTCGAAGAAGTAAGGCGTGACCTTCAGACTTTGTAAGGTCTGTGAAGAACATAATCTCTGGCTGACGGAACTGAATAGATATTGATAACCCGGATTGCTCTTCTGATACTGATGTTGCTGAAAGAGATTGAGAAGGTTTGTCTTGTTAGAAAATTCAATTGACATAAGAATAACCATTTTTAGCACAATGTGACATATTTTATGTTTGTGATATAGATTAATATACTTCATAGGCAGAATGATATTCTTGCTATATATCATGCAGATATACTTTCTCACACATACCTATTTTCTTTTTTTTTGAGGAGCTACATAAGTGTACTTATCTTGCAGCTCCTTCCTATCTCTGTCAATTATTAATTGTCTATTTCATTAATAAAGTCCTACCTGTAGAATAGTATCCGCTAGTAGAGTCGCTGGAGCTGGGCAGTCGAGCCGCTCGGTTGTTGTTACCAGACTTGGCTGGGTGGACGTCTCCAACGTATCCGTGGTTTACTACACCGCCTTCCATGGTCTTCTCGCCTGGTTCCAAAATTAACATTATCTAAATGTGGTAATATAAGAAGTAGATTTTTTCAATTATGTTCATGTTTTCCATTTTAAGCAGGACTGCTTAAACTTCGATCACAATACTATTTGACATTAGATGGGTTTCATGGTCAAACTAAACGGTAAAAAAATACTTTTTTATATTATTTAAAAATCCAGTTGTTTGTGGTGGATTATCCAAATGTATACTAATCCGCTTATCTATTATAGGGTATTTTTTAGGATGGACACGGAATAACTGGAAATACAAGTAAAAGAAAGCAGTTGGGGTAGCGACAAGAGCTTTTGGTAACGAAATTTGAAGTGTCCAAAGTGTAACAAACGTTAAAAGAATGTAACCGGGCATGGTGTCGAGCAGCGTGCGCGCCAGCTGCAGCAGGAAGGGCAGCGCCAGGTTGAGGCGCGTGCCGTCCAGGCGCACGTCGGCGTGCAGCGCGCGCGGCGTGGCGCGCACGCACGCCTCCAGCAGCGCCGCGCGCCGCACGCACACGCACGCCACAGCCGCCTCGCCGCCGCCCGAGCGCAGGAAGATCCTGCCGCCACACAAGCTCTCACTAATGCTACACCATTTTTTATTCCAGTTTATTGCGTTTTCAAACCTTACGTAAATAAATAAATACATTACTAACGCACGTCATAAATATCTAACTGGCTCCTCGTGCCGAGCAGGTAGTATGAAGGAACATCAAAAACCGTGAAATGATATTAAAATTAAAAACATAAAACAACATAGCTACCAACTTTTTAATCACAATATCTGGATCAGGCCTAATGTCTTCCACCAACAAACTCTGTAGACTGGCCTTCATGTCCAGAGTGCCATCAGTGCTGTATTCTATCTGGAACATTGCTTCTCCAGCAGTTAGCTTGGCCAGCCCGTGGTTCAAGTCCCGGACGGGAGAACTTAATACTTCATCCATGTCGGAGAATAGTTTTAATTCTAAACCGTCTAGAGTGAACCTGGAAGATAATGTTTTCACTTCAAATAATTTGGTAACAGATATAGTCAGAGCTAATTTTTCAGCAATCGTTTTTTCTTTAATATTCAATAACAATGACTAAGTAGATTGTTTTCTGACCATTTAGCAAATTAATGATGAGTCCTTGATTATTCGAAAGTTTTTTGTGATTACTCTTTTGGTTTATTTATAGACTGAAATCAATTATTTTATCTACTTTTGGAACATTCTGCACGTTTATTCATGGCTTTTTCAAACTACTCACCTTAGAGCTGATTCCTTCCTTACTGGTTCTCCTTGTGCGAAAAAAGCTTCCAATTTCTTAACTGATGAATCAGAAGGTGCAGGATCCACAGGAGAACTTGGAATTATGCTTGCTGTGAAATTATAAAGAATTATACATTTGAATAAGTGTTCCAGAAGATTTTGGCCCATAAAATTAACTGTCTAAGTTGCCTTAAGCCACTTGGCTTTAAGATGATATTATTGTTCAATCTGGCCGTACAAATACATTGGCGTAGGTACCGATAAAATGTCCCTCGCTCAAGTTGTCGTTCCGGACGGCGAGCATGGTGGCGAGGTCCTTCTGGCCCACGTTGAGCAGCACGGCGTCCAGCGCCACGTCGGCCTCCCAGGCCAGCAGCTCGCGGCACGCCGCCAGCCCGGCCAGCTGCTGGTAGCACACGGCGCGCTTCATGTCGCAGCGCATGCACACCGGCTCCAGGATCGGCTCCTGGGATAAAGGGAATTGAACTTGCTCGTAAACACTGCCATTATTTGTAGGAAAGGCGATAAATGTAAAATACGATCCTAAAAGTAATCTTCGAGGAAGCCGTAGGTCTATTCATCGACGGCCTCGAGGACACGGCGCAGCATACACTAGAAGAGTGCCCAGCCTGGGCGGATCAGCGCCGTGAACTCGAGGCAGCAGTCGGTGGCCTCTCGCTCCCGAACATCATCCAATCGATGGTCGAGAGTGAGACAGCGTGGAACGCCGTCGCCTCCTTTTGCGAAGAGGTGATGTCCACAAAGGAGGCGGCAGAGCGAGAGAGGGAAATGACAACTACACTTCCCTCTCGCAGGAGACGCACCAGACGCTGGAGGGCGACTAACGACCTCCGGCCTCCATGAGTTGCCGGCCTGTGGGCGTCGGACCTAGGGGCAGTCTGACGCCCAACCACTAACAGGCCCAAGAGGACGACGCGTCGTGTTCCACGCGCGCCTCTCAAGAGGATTCGGCGGCGGCCAGGGCGCCGACAACGGCGGGACCTGCCATTGGCGGGTCAAGACCAGGGCGGGAGGGCGGTGAATACACAAGTGAACCCCGTTCTCCCGTCCAGAGGTCCGTTGAGGAACACCGTGTGGTTTTTAGTCCGTGCGAGTCGGACATAACTCCATCACTGGCCCTTTGGTGGTGGAGTACCCATAAGGGGTTTTCCACACGGAAAAAAAAAAAAAAAAAAAAAAAAAAAAAAGGTCTATTCATCGATGATATACATTTAATATGACGACATTTATTTCAAAACTTTAGTTAACAGTTGATTATATTGTATTGCTAAATCGATTCAAGTTATTAAAGGCTGCTATTTAATTACTGTTATTACTTCTTGCATTAGTATTTGCAAGAATGGAAATTGACGCCACTTTTTACTCATTTCTTTTAATCATGTTTTTTTTTTATGTAATGTAATAAGGAACTTTACATTTTTTTGCTACAGGGGTACAAACCTGAACTTCCAAGGTACCGGCGAGAGTCATAACAGCTCTGGAGAACGTCACGTTAACCAACTTGATCAGAACGTTATCAATGACCGCGTTCTGCATTGGACTGGTCGCCTCCTGATTGGTGTTCAACTGTTTGAAGAAATTTTCAATGAGGAGGTCGCCTGAAATGGAGAAGAAGATAAGGAATTTAGAATATGAGGGATCAAACCTGAGGTCTAAATCCCGACGAATAAAGTTCTCTCAAGTAATGTCACAGGTTAGAACATTTAGACACTCCTAAGAAATATATAATTTCTACTAAAAACATCAAGGGGTTGTGCGATGCGTCCTTGCGTCAACTGCTATGACAGGAAAAAACACACACAGAACTTACCTAGGTTGAGGACTAGCAGATTTGGGGATGAAGGTTTTTGAGGCAATAAGAGCACAGGGGCATGGATCTGAAATATTAAATAGTAAAATTAATAAAGACGGATTTTGTAAAATGACGGAAGCTAAATATGACAAAGTTAAGGACCGCTTTTATTACTTTCGTTGCTAGTTTTGTTAGAAATTTATAATTCTATAAGTTCATTTTATTTATTAGTTACCTCAATGACAAGGTTGAGTCGTGTGGTCCACGTGCGCGCTCCCTGCGCGTGTTTCTCGGCGGCTCGCTCAGCCACGAGCGCGGCCTCTGCCGCTACCGCGTGAGGGATCAACGGCTCTAGCAGTTGCTGGAAATTTATCTTGAAATTATTGTCATGTTGGTAAAATAAATAAATTGAGTAAGTAATAAATTTTAATAAAAGAAAAAAGAAAGAAATAAAGAAAAAAGTCATATTAAGTATTTTTGTTGTGCTTTGTTTGTAACTCCCGCGCAGTTCACTCGCGCAGCTGTGAGTACTGACCTGCAAGTGATTCATGACGCAGCAGAACATGACGACGTGCAGTCTGCCGACGTACACCCGCAGCTCTCCGTCCGCCTTCATAGGTTGTGCTTCACTAGTAACTCCCGCGCCATACACACGGGCAGCTGCGCGCACGTATTTTATTTCCAAGACTTTATCTTCGTCAGGCCATACAAGCTACATGTAACAAAAAAAATATTTTTTTAAGTTAATTTTAAAATTGTAAAATTTATCAAATAGCCTCTCGTGAGGATGAGAGGCTCATAAAAACTTCACGAGAGACACGCGACTGCCACACGAGGAGAAGAAAGTTTTGAGTGCGCTTTTTGATGGTAATCATAGAGATCATTGTCATTTTTTTTTCAAATTGAAGTCTCAAATGCGATCACCACAAAAGCTCCTTATATTTTGCAAGCTATGTATTCAGAAGCGTCATTTTCGCGATGATAAACAACTAGTCGGTTACAAATGTTACAATACAACTACTTTTGTGTCATTGTGGAAAGTTTGTGGCAATCTTAGTGGCAATAGGCGCTTCTATTACTACTACGTCACAACTCACAACTAAACTATTCAGTCAGTATTTCAACGACTCTCTCTGTCTGTAACAAGCAAGCATCTTTATAATCGATAATTCTTTTTTAAAATTATTTCTTACCTTAGGATAGAGCGTGGCCTCAGCAAGGTCATCAACCTGTAGAGAGCTGAGATACAGCTTGAAGATCATGCGGTCATTAGCCCTGAACACGCAGTCGCTCTCCAGGGATGCTAGCCGCATTTCTAGGACTGAGCTCTCTAGGTGACACAGCTTTATTGATACAGATGATGCTCTGCAGAATAAAAAACTCATTTAGATTTTAATGTAAGCTATTTGATATGAATAATATTCGTATAGGTAATTCTTTCTTTTTTTCATCTAATTCCAGCATTCGATTCGACTCATCTACCTACAGGACGTATAATAGTCGATTTCGCACATTCGGTTCGGTATTTTCGAAGAAGTCCCGATAAAATTTCGTAATAATTTTCGTAATACCGAATCGAATGTGTCGAATCTACTATGTGTGTAGCTACCCTTATTATGTTTGCCTGTTCTGGAATCTTATTTAATGGCTGTACTCTATCTCTCATTCATCATTGCAATTTGTTCATTTGAATTAACTCAATATAGTGATAGTGATTTCAATGGTTTATTAAACTCTTACCTGACAGAATAGCTGAACTTGGTAGCGCCTGATGGAACTGGTGGGTCAGCATCTGGCTGCATCAGATAGTCCCATAGAGACTTAGACTTCGGCAAAATCACATCCTTTAGATTTATGGAGTGTCGGTTTTGTACCCTGAATAAAATAAATACATGTCATTGTTGTCTCAATGCAAAATTGGATACCATGATTTTTAACACACCGCACTCAGAAATGCTCAAATACAATTTTATTTTATTTAAAGACTGTCTCATCAATAGGCAGTTTGTTTTGTTGATTTTATCATTCTTTGGTTCCGAAATTTCTGCAAAAGAAAATAATGTCACCAGAACTTACTTGTCAACAATGTAGTTTAAGTACTTGAGTAGAGCCGGCAGCGCATCGGCGTGCAGCAACAGCGCCAGGTGCGCCACGTCCGCCACCAGCGCCTGCTCCACGCTGTGGAAGTGCGAGCGGAACTCCGGGCAGTCTGCGCGCACCTGAACAATAACCAGGTATATTCGTAACGATTTCGGGTTCATGGTCAACTTGAAAGTTCATTGATTCTTCGAGAAGATTGCGAGATACCTAATATTTTACCAAAGAGATGGCTATTTTCTCAAGTAATATTTTTATGCGGAGACTAGAAAATACGGTTTCTAGTCTAGAAAGGACCAACTAGAAACTATTTACAAACTTTAGAATTAAAACTGAGGGTATTCAGAGCAGAATATGATTGATGGATGATTGTAGTAGTAAAGAACCTCCTATCTCTATCTTACCTTTCTGTACAATAAATTGAACAGCTCTCCAGAACTAGTGATCAACTCTAAGTACTGTCCACTACTGCTGTGGTGCTGCTTATCAGTCAACAGCAGCTGACCGACGGACAGCTGGACTGCTGGCCCAAACTCCATCAATGCCACGTCCAAGCACACCTTAGTGATGCTAAGCATCACGTAGGGTTTTTCCGTTTGGTCGGTAGAGCGGGATAAGTTGATCACGATCTCGCCTAAAGAGAAAGTTTAAACAAGAATTTTAGCATGTCTTTGACGTTTATTTTTCCTTCTTTTCTATAATTTTAATTATTGATTGATTTGTTGTTGATGTTACAATAGAAAAAACATTTAATTCGATAGTTAGTAAACTAAAGTAAGACTGGGTATTAGAATGCGGTCGTCATGATGTAAATAAATAGTGTTAAACTTAAACTACACGACAAACACGTTCAACGTTCTCATACGCTGTAATGAAATATTTTGATTAACAGGATTCATTTCAGAAGTCATTTAAGACACGTGAAACTGCAACTGTTTTAATTAAACTTACCTACAATAAACCTAAGTAGAGTATTGATATTGTTGCTAGGCGACACATTATCGTCAAACCCTGGCAGGTCCACAGTTCTGGCGTAAACTTCCATGTCCTCGTCGCTGTGTTCTGATGCCGCTGATGCTTGCTGTGCTTGCTGGAAGCCAAGCTTGGCTGTTGCCTTGTCAAAGGTAGTCTCTGCAGCCCTGTTTATGGAGAAAATTGGCTGTTAGTCATTAGAGATTACAAATTGTTTACAGTTAAATGAAAGTCATTTTATGTTGTGTGCATGCATACGTCTATTATTTATACATCTGTAAGCTAATTGGTACGTTGGACTCTTACCAACTTTCATTTCAGTTTTGAATTTAGCTACAACAGCATTCAATAACAACTCACATTGTCCTGCTCAAATAAGCAGCCACGATCTTCTGCCTCAAGTTCATCAGGTCCTGATACTCAGGGTCAGCCGTCACCCTGTCCATGGCCAGTATCTCTGCCAACTCTGGTTCCTCAATATCCTCAATAAAGTCGCCGGAGTCCATAAAGGAGACTGGAACGGTGTTGGGGACTGGGACCGGGAGGTTGTCGCAGAAGTCCAGCAGAAGACCAATGATGCGGTCTGAGAGATTCAGTTTAAAGCTTGATAGGGAGATGTTGAGTTTGTATCTGAGGGACAAAGGTTAATTTCAATTGTGTGCTAAGGAAAATAAAATATAGAGCTTGCTTCAAATGACCACTAAACTGACGAGATGTGACGATTTTAGTGGATGTTAGTTTAATAGTTGTAACTTGTATCATGAGTATTCAAATACAAACTTAGGCAACAACTTGTAGTCCTTCTTGATGCTGTTAGAGAAGACGACCTGCATCTTGATCTTGGGAACAAGATGTAGCTCAGAGTCCGCGTGCCGACGACACTCTCGCCAGGGCTCCGTCCACTCGCTAAATAGGATCTGAAAAATACGATCATTTTGAAATCAACACCCATGGGTGTGGTGTGAGTAGTGTACTGGGCTACTTTTATGATGGACAATTTACTATTGTGGTAGACCACACTAAAAAGAAATCGGACAAGCTAAAAGCTTTAAGAATCAACTTAAGCTAAGCCAGCCATAAGGCATAGTTTTATAATAATTGGTAACTTTTGTTTTTATGTAATATTCCGCAAAAGATGATTTTTTTACCTGGCAAGAAACTTCAGCATGTAGCCGATCGTAAAGCCTCTCCTCCAGCTCCATGCAGGTTGCATCCTCTAGGGTCAGGTTGGAGGGCTGCAGGTCCGACTTTATTATGATGCGGCTAATATCCAGAATCATCACGTGTCCAGACCTGTTGATATACAATAGGTATTTTAATAGAGATTTTTTTTTTATACGTAAATATAATATAATATGTACTACATAAATGAAATTATAGATCTTACTTGTGCACATAGCCATGTTCCGGCACGGTCAAGCAAGGGCCCTTAATATCCACATTGAGATGGAACAGCTTCCGTCTGCTGATGGCATACGCCAACACTGACTTGCTCACTTCACTAGCGCGATACGCAGCCTCCGATACTTCAGCTGCTAACTCCTCGGCTGTCATCGAGTGCGTTTGAAAGAAGTTTATCAGCTCGGTGAAGGTGTGCTGTAAATAAAAGTATTGTTCGATTTTGCAAAATAATGTATTTCTAGTACGATAGATCGATTCTTTTGGGTACAATTTTTGGGCTGGATTCTCTATTTAAATCGTTTTAGGTGGTTGGCATTTTTACACAATATTTATGACATGACAAATAATAAAAATGGAAAGACCGTCTCGATATCAGCTATATTTAAATATTAAATATTGCTAGCTATATAACAGCGTCATGTAGGGCCATTATGTAGTAGTGTACACACACACATACGCCAGCTCGTTTGATCCCCCTCAGTCATAAAACAATTTATATCCAAGGAGTACGGAATACTTAGTGCGTGGATCTGACTTGCAGTTAGCTAGTTATAAATTATAATACGCGATTATAAAATTCTAAGAACCCTCACCTCAACGTACACCATCTCCACCGGCTCGAACAGACAGCAGAGCCCATAGTCAGCTTCATTACTGGCGGGGTTCTTTTCCAGGTCTATTGCTAGTAAGTTGGAGCTGGTGACGGCGGGACCTCGCTCTGGAGTCAACAGAGGAACCAGGTCTCCATCTGATGTCACTCCTTCAATGACTATGCTTTCTGCCCGCGCTGATAGCTAGAATTGTGAAAAAAATGAGGTGTCGTGGGAATCAGTACCTTTATCATCTAAATTAAAGTTAAAGTTCCTATTTACATTGTTGTATTGACATGATGTATAGTGCTTTTGTCATTTTTAGGAAGATGTGTGGGATAACATTGTGTATTTGATGGTTTTTTTTTTATCTTAAATAAATTAATAACTTCTGCCCATGATTTTAGTCCTAGTTGCCTTCTTTGTCGTAAATTAACGTTACCTTATAGGCCTTGGCTGAAGGTCTGGTCTCCAGAGACGCGAGGAACTGTGTGAGGGTCACTACTAAAACTTCTTTGCTCCTGTTCATCAATGTCAACGAGCAGTTGGCCAGTGTCAAGTTTATTTTGTGTTCTGAAATGTGATTGGATCGGTGAATAGTAAATTATGATGAAATAAATATAGCGTTGTTTTAAAAAAAATCGAAGAGTGTCGGCTGCTTGTCTAATTTATTATGCCAACAGTCCAGTTTAATATTAACATTTTACATAGAATTCTGGTCTACAGTATGTTATCTTTAGCCTGGACTGCCCGAAATTCAACTAAGCTCAAACAACAAATCAATATAATAAAAACGGTAATTCTTTTGTTTTTTTGTAAGAGTTAAATAATAGCGGTTGACTAGTTCTATAAATTATTATAAATATACAGTTAACTTACCAATATACTGTTTCGATTTGTCCTGCCTCGGTGCCCCCTCGACATAACCAATCAATTCACAGACCTTCTTCTTCTCAGGACTAGAGAGATGACTCCATAGAGTCTTACTCCGTTCAGTCTTGACACACAGTTCCACATGGGTCTTCACTTCTTCGGAGTCACTCTCTGGTGGGGAGCTAGATGGTTTCCACCAATCAAATTCTGTTTCTACCACTTCTATGCGTTCAGGCTCTTGAGAAAGAAGCTGGAAGAATTGGATTGAAACATTTTTTAAATTAATATCGTAGATTCTTATTAAATAGTTGTGTCAATTCTGTAGTTGAATTTGAATTTTTAGTAATTTTTTACTTCAATATTTTATCAGGGTTTAAATAAACAACTAACCACAATAACTTAAACTTAGCACTTCGATTACTTACTTCAAACTTAGCCTGCTCCCTCGCTATAACAACCGACACAATCGGCAGACTGTCCTCGCACTTCTGAAGGTCCAACTTCAGCTCAATATCATTGGGGCTCCTAAGCGTACTTTTGTATATCTGCTTATACACATTGTAGTTCTCCCGATGTTTCTTGATTGCTACCCAGGTGTAGGGTCTGACTCTTTGTTCCACTACCACGTTGAAGGCATATCGCCACCATTTCTTTATGTCTTTTGAGAGAGGAACGCCAGGGTGGAAGTGGCGGTACTTTCTGTAATATACAGAAACAAACTTTTATTATAGTACCTAATGATTTACTTCTTGATTCTAGAAACTATGTTTAGTGTAAGGGAGTGAAAGCTTACGCTAAGAGCTTGTTAGAGAATATTTGAACTGAATGTTTTCTTACCTATTAAGCTTAATCCTGGCAAAAGAGGCCAACAGGTTATTAATAGATAGGTATTGTCGACGGGACAGCTGCAACGCACTGTCTTGCAGCACTGCGTCCAAAAGAAGGCGAGGCACGCGCGCCTCTCCTGAGCGATTGATTAGCACCTTTACTTTGCACGTCACTGGTTTTAGCACTGAAAGTGGAATAAAGCAGTTCATATTTAGCTCAATACGATCCTTTGGAATAAATGGTGCCTTCAGCTTTACTCCAAATACCTTTACGATATAAGATAGGTATATCTGAAATAGCAAAATTAAATTAAATTTTTAAAGACCTATCGGGGCGTCTTCTGGTCGAAGATACTCGGGATCAAAACGCTAGCCCATACCTAGCTCAAAAGCTTAGTGGCAAAAACGTGGCAATGCAGACAACGTTTTGAGGACATTGCCCACTGGAAGCGGTCTTTTAGATAAACTTTTTCTTTTTAATTTATTTTTAGTTTGTGATAGTTTTAAATATTAGTTGTAGTTTAATGTTAGTTGTATAGAATTATAAATTGAAATAGCATAAATCATAATGAAATTAAATGGTCAAGTTACTCCTTCAGTTTCGGACAGGTATTATATACCTTGGAATTATTATATTGGACCTCTGTAAAATAATTAAGTTTACTTACGAAACTCAAAGTCTTCATGATGCATAGAGAACTTGTCTAATCCAGTCAGCATGTAATGTTTCCAGTTATAGTACTGCATGGGTGTGATGTGGGCAGTCTCGTTGTCATCCAGAGCTGTGGCCGTGGGGTTCCAGTACGCTGACATGGACTCTAAGCGCATCATCTGGTACACCGTTGATGCATTTGCTGGAGTCACGGATGGCTTCCATTTGCTAGAGGTTTAAAAAATGGTCATGCTTATCTTGGGTAAGACAAATTACTTAAAATGATGTATCGAAAATATCTAGAGTTAGGAATAGAATAAGTATGACTTTAACCAACTCACCTATTAGTCGTTTCAATCGACAAGCTCTGCAGACACAGTCCACACGCGAGAGGACCATCTTTGGAGCTGATGGAGTCCTCATATCTCACATGGACATTCCTCACATAAATCTGAAGGTTATTCACAATAGCAGTAAATAAATGCTCGAAGAAATTTTGAGGACCCTTAAGGACTTCACTTTCGGCTTCCAAATCTTGTAAAATTTTCCGTTTTGCTGCTCTTGTGAGCCTTCGCTCTCTTTCAGGGTCAAAGTGACTGTTAGAAATGGCTGGACCTACTAGGACCAGTACATCTTCGATATGAACGACTACGGGCTGGGTGTAGAGCCCCGACCAAGGTATTTGAAGGCCGATGCGGCCAATAGTACCGATCTTCACATCTATTGGTAGATCAAGTTCGTACTGTAAAGAGGAATGATGATTAATTTACTTCATCAGTCTCTAAAAAATAATCATCCCCATAAGCAAAGAATATCCTTAGGCAAAGCCTTGTGCATTGCGCGTACCAACTTTCGTTTAACCATGGTAAAGAAATTTCAAGTTTCAAGTTTATATTTTGTGAAGCATAGGTACATTACATTCTACATAGGTCGGTAGTAAAGAATGGTATAAGGTTTGTTGTTATAAATAAAGGTACCGGAACAAGTCAATTAGCGTGTAATCATGAAAAGCCTTTAGTAAAATAATTAATTAAATATTAAAACTATGCCCAATAATATCCTTACCAACGCCTCAGGCTTAAGTTTCAAGTCTGTAAGGTTCACGTTTCCGGAGAAGATGCCCACGTTGAGGTTCTCCGTGTCCAGATCTTGGACGTATTTGCCCAGGAGCCGGTTGAGGATCCCGGCGACCGCGCCCTCAAACATGCTGATGGTGGTTGATAAATCAGCTGTAAGGTAAGTGAGATCAAGTTAGATAATATTATGCAGTACCTACACAGTATGCAGTGCAGTAAGTTACACTTTTATGCACTATAGTCCACTATTGACAATGCAAATATTTATTAGTTGAAATACTTAAGGTCTACAGTTACTTTATGTAATAGACATATATTTATTTATAGGAACTTCTCGTACACAGCTAGTACATTAGTCGGACTTAATGTCATTAGGCATTATCTACCAGTCAACCGTAGTCAGTAGCAAATCCTTCGAAAGAGGGAAAACAATGCAATACTATTAATACAATACTTTACAATACTACAATACTTTTAATAGTGATCAGCAGAAAATACGATTTGGAATTCGCTTCGCGTTTGTTATTATTTTCAAAATTGTTCCAATTGGGTATTACCCTTTTT
This sequence comes from Protodeltote pygarga, assembly GCA_936450705.2. Taxonomy (NCBI): domain Eukaryota; kingdom Metazoa; phylum Arthropoda; class Insecta; order Lepidoptera; family Noctuidae; genus Protodeltote; species Protodeltote pygarga. Next base: position 886,859 of record OW388257.2, on the reverse strand, counting down.
TTTGTCGCGTGCAAAACTCTTTGTGAGTAGCAAACTCACACGTCTTACAAGGTAACACTATCAATGCGGAAAATATAGTTTCGACACTGGCAGAGAATTAATTATCACTTTCTCCGTACTTCGGAAAGCACGTAAAGCCGTCGGTCCTGCGCCTTGTCGTGTCGGTTTGGCGGCCCATCGGATTTTTAGAGTGAAGGAAAAGAGACCTGCCCTATGTATTTCATGCGTATTGGCTAATCTACGTTGATTTTGGCCGCTGTGATTGAAATTCGGTCAGGAGAACATTAGTAGAGAGGAAGCTTCGCAATGCTACCGTTCCTTTAGGATGCTGGTAATGCTATACAGTCGTCACACGGTGAATTTATAGCAAACCTTATAGTTAAGTAAATAAAGTTTAAAAGTGGGCGCCGCGTCGCGTGTGGGTTGATCCTGTTGAGTGGTAGATTATGCTTTTACAGAATGTCGGAATATATTCGTACTGTTGATGTGTAAAGTACAAGCACTGAAAACCCGATCCCCCCAATAATAATACCCCATTCTTCTCCCCTCTCGTTCAAAATACCGCACACGGTCGCCAACGCGAAAGGTTGCTAAGTGACGCTTTTTTGGAGGTCAGAATATTCGCTGAGCGATACTGTTTCAACCCGCTCCATGCCTAAAATCTCGTACCTACACAAAACGGCACCCAGAAGTTTTACAATCACCTTTATCACAGTACCTAAGTAATATCTGTATATCCGCACAACTTACAACTACTCGATACATAAAATCGATGCGCTGAACTATTTTAAGAACGGACAAACCCAATACCCTTCGATTTACGTTCATATTATTGAATATAGACGCTTTTCAACGTGTATATTTTATAACTTTGCATTGAGACCATCCCACGTAATTTGATCACGTCGCATCTTTGCCTTCAATAGGGGTTGTATGATATCATAGATTTTCATTGAAGATCAGACTGACATGGTATTTCAATGTCCTATTAATTTATTTCATTATAATATGATGTCTCATTCTTTTTAGCATATCTTTCTTTTAATATCGGTACTATACTTGCTACCAGCCCATTTTCATTTCATATGTCTTCAACGAATTATGCTATCAGATTAATCACTATTTCCCAGTAAACTTAGAAGCATCGATGGGCGCAGTTACTAAATTCAAATAGTACCTACCTAGTTAGTTTTAGTCTGGTGACAGTTGCTCCGTAAAGAACAGCCTACTGAATTTTAGCTGCGTTATTTAAAAAGACAGACTCCCATAAAGCCTAATAGTAATGTAATAATAATAATTAATTGGTTAATTCATAATTACTTAAAAAGGTGAAAAACGAATAATAGATAATAAAATAAAAGATAATTTTACCTCTGGCAACAATAACAAACCTGACAACATAATATCTTAAAGGTTAATATTCCCGAATTGCGTTTCATTATTTGGGTTTCATTTTTAAGAACGGATGATTAGATAGGAAGTCAGGAAATATAGCTAATAGTACAAATACAGTACAACATAACATTTTTTTTAGTTTTACTATCAATTTTTTTATGATAAACGACATTTAAAACAAATACGTTTAAAAAAAGATTCTCTAAACATATCTCCAAGATTCCGTAACGTAAAAACAATAAAAACGTTACATGCTCTATCCATCTACTACAACGACGGAACAAAGAACAATTAAAATAAATAATTAATTTACCATTCAATCGTAGACTGTAGAGCCGTCTTAACTCGAAGAAAGCTGGCGACCAATTGGCGCTTTTCTAACAATAACAAAATCAATACTAAACACGATAAGCTAGTAAACAATGTGTTCCTCTACTAAATGTACATTAAAATACGTTATCACTAACCGATAGATAACAGATAACATATCTCTGATTTATCAATATATGACGTTATGTAATTTGGTGTTTAGAAATTGGGTGACAAAGTGGTAAGCGATTGGGACTAATCTATTGAATAGCAAGTAATCTGTTAGATTAGAACACTCGGGTAGGATGATGTGTGCTGTTGAACAATGGAAAATGTATATATTGTGAAAATTGGAGTGGATACACGACAATAAGGGACTAGAGTACCACCCACTAACAATTTACAGAGTTAAAGTAGTTATTATATACAAGTATCATTCTTGCTGTATCACTAATAAATAATTTAAATGTACTCACTAAATTAAATTAGAGGAAAACTCAAGAAGCTTCAGTAAATGATTTAAAACTGGCTAGAATTTGATTCCCCAAAAAACAATAATTATCTAACATTCAATTTTTCGTGCTTCACAGGGATTAAGAGGCAATCTTCCAAGCATTCGGCGTATCAAATCCACCCCTGCGTATAATAGTTAATATTCTTTATTATGGCCTATGGGTATACTGACCATGTGTCGTATAAACTCTACCTAAGTTCCCGTTCTACAGAAGACCTAATGCGTTACGGAAAATATTGTGTATTGGCTAGCTTCTGAGCTATTTATTCAGTCAATCGTTACGAAATGAAAAAAACAAATATGAGCTAAAACCCGACTGGCGCTCCCAGTGACACTCCCTTATAATTCTAAAATAGCCCATGATGCTCGCAGGATTTCCACAAATCATATTAATAATACCCTATTTATCAAAATTGGTCGAGTAGTTTAGAAGCTACTAGCACTAATAATACCAGTATATTGAAATTCCGTTGGCGGCTGTATTTACTTATCAAACTATTTGTCCGGTTGGGTTTGAACAACTGTACCTACCGGACATCGATGAAGTTGACGTAATCCAGACGGACGGACCGAAACAAATACTTATTCAAAATAAATATTTGCTTATTTTCTGCCTCATTGTTTGTTATAATTGGAAAGCTCAGATATAGTTCTTTTGGATTCGTTGATATGGAAAATCAAAAACCTTTGAAATTTTCTTTTATGTCGCAAATTCAAACGAACACTACACGTCCAAATGATGTGTGTTATTAGTAATATTCATTTACCTTGAGTAGAGGTATAATTTACAAATGATCAATACGAGAATTAATGGCTTAGAAGTCTAAGTTTTTGTAGCATTGTAGGTATTTTACGATAAACGTAGAAGCGATTTTGATTAAAGACATTTAAACCTGTTTCGCTGATAGGCATAATAATATAATATGCGAAGCTGACAGCAAATCTTATGTAGTAAGTATAGAGACAACGTAAGAAGTAGGTACCTATATAAGCAAAGTCATATAATTTAAAAAAAGGTTTTTAAAAGTGTGCAGAATAAAGGTTTCCGTTGACTTTCAGTTGGTTGATATTATAGAAAACTGAAATAATTATGTATTTTAGAAACGTTGCCTACTGGTAACGGTCTTTTAAATTAAGGGTTTTATTTTTCTTTATTTATTGTTAAGGTAGTTAGTTTTGTATATATAGATAGTTTTATTTGTATTTTAAGTTACTTAAATAAATCTTAATTGCTTGTAAAATTATATAAGTTGCTATCTTGTAAAATATTATATAAGGTACCGAGAAAAGTTATGAGTGTTATCCATTCTGCTTACATGACAGACAGACCTTCAGATAGAACTAATTTACAATTCAATATCGTAAACCGCAAAATATTGGTAGCTCATATTATGTATCGTCTACGTAAAATAAGCTTACTTGCCAATTTTCTATACACATTAGCAGGATGTTTTTGGCTTATTTACTTGTATGTACCTACGCAACAGACCAAGCAGTCGGCCAATTTTAACTTTCGTAATCAGTGCCCAGTACCAAAAGTTTGTTTTCTATTTGTGTTTATTATATGTATGTACCTACAAATAAATTATAATATTGATGATTTTTTTCCTTTTTATAAATAGTAAGTACATAATCTCTGGTAGTTCAATCAAAACGATAACCTACATTAATAAATTATATGTACTTATGTTCTAAATCTAATCTTAACCGATATTATAAAGTGAAAAGATTTGTTTTTTTTAAATGGATAATCCGATATTAAAAACTCTTCACCTATCGAAAGCTACATTATCAGCAAGCGACATGGGCTGTGTTTTTTTGTTTAAAAAATTAGAGTGCCCAACGAAAATTGTAAATGTAACTCAAGTTATCAAAAATTTAAGGATGAAAATTGAGGATATGAACTTTTTTTTAAAGAAAACTAAGAGTCCATGCAATGTTTATATTCAGAATTTCTTGCTATCCCTAATATGTAGTAGGTCTTTGAACCGTATGGTGTCAAACCCTGTTCATTGCATGGGGTCCAGCTGTCCGAACTTTTCGTTTAAAACTTTATAATGTTGTATGTGACCTAACTAGTATTTTTTTTTCAAAATATTACGGAAAACGTCTAAATTATGTAGCTATATGGTGAAACGCGTACCTAATATCATAAAATTATGTACTAAGTGTGCCACCGCGGCCGTCACTGAAATTCATTTTAATGCTAATGGCTACTGCCGACAGCGATGTCCTAATGAAAAATAAAAATAAATTAACAACAATGATGAATACTTACAACAATCTATTAAGTTAGATATTAATTAAATTAGTACGTTTGAAGTTAAAAGATTTCGCCTAGTTCATTCTGAGTTTGAAAACTGGAGTTTAGGTACCTGAAATTGTATTTTTTTTTTGTATGGTTGATGAACAACCTAGAGTCAGAGTTTAAGCCGCCCGTAGGCCTCTGATATGGCTTAACACACCGTTGAAAAATCTCTCAGGTGTGCTGGTTTCCTTAAGATGTTTTCCTTCACCGTTTTAACAAGTGATAAGTAATTTCTAAAACGCACATGCTTCAATTTAACAATTTCAAACTATTAAGTCCAGCTCTCCTCACGATGTTCTTCTTCACCGTTAGTCAGTGTCTTAGAAAGTACTGTAAAGCCTGGTTGCGATTTCCTTTGGAGCAGGCAAGGCAACTTGAGGTGACAGTCTCTTTAAATAGTTGTTGTGTTATAACTAATAAAAAAAAGAATGTCATTCTATCTGCGTGCTTGAAAAACTGATGCGAACTGACCAGTAAAACTAAACATAAGAGAATAACAACCGCTATCAGTGGGCAACATCTCCAAAACGCTGGCTACATTGCCACGTTGGATGGCAATGCTAAGCTTTTAAGAAAAATATTATGCAATAGTAATGTTGTTGTTATTAAGTTAGATATCTACCAAAGATATTGGAATATTTCTATGATATCTACCTAGTCTGTGACATGTAGTTTCCGACCAAAGAATAGAACCACCCCTACTCTTCCCGCGGGTTCAGAGGAAGGGCAGCAGCATCAGCAGCATCAGCAACAGCAATCATCTGCTACTGCGATCGCCAACCCGCTTGCCCAGCGTGGTGATTATGGGCATATACCTCTAATGAGCGCACAAAAGTAGTGCGGATTGGGAGAGGCTGTTGATAACCCAGTAATCTGTATGATGATGATGATCTACCTAGACTAATCCTTATCCTTGTGTTTCATTCTATTAAATCACGAGAAATAGGTATATGTTTTGTAACATGAACAGTAATGAAAGGTAAAAGAATAGATTTTATCCTAAAATGGATATTGTAATTTTGCCAAAAAGGATTTGAGAATAATTCACGTTGGCTTTCCCCAAAGTGATTCCTGATTCAATCAATTATCGTAACGAGATCATGCGACCTACACGTGTAGCGAATTTACCTATATTTTTCGAAGAGCTGAAATAGTAATCCAGTCCTAAGTCAAGTTGATGAGGCTTAGAAAGGGCATACAAGTGAGTTTTGCTAACATAATTATTATTACCTAACACTAAAATTGCAGACAAGAGGCAACTGGACATTCTAATGATATAGTTATTAAGCATTATATTTATTTTAATAGATACTTATTATGGCCATGTAGTACTCTAAAAAATTTTGGAGGAAATTGAAAAACGAACACTTGCCATACCGGGGCAGTAGCCTTACCTACTGAGCTATCGTATCAATGACCACTGCCGCTGCCCGCACGTATCAAATTTCAAGTTCCCTTTCTACATCGTCTTGAGGATCCTTCCTAATTTAATATCTATTGGGTTTTTTTTAACTGCTATACGATAGCTCAGTTCGCGTTGCCCCGATATGGCCTGCTCCTCTGATTTTCCTCAGACATAGTTACTTATTATTCATGACAGTGACCACGATCTTAATAGATTATGTAGTGTTGTATAGTTAAACTAAAACTCACTTTTCACGTCCTCTTAAATGTGTGTATCTCCTCCCTTCCATCCAAATCCGTTTGGACCTTAGTGTCAACCTAATCTGGCATAAAGGTCACGTCTTAAAAGCTTGCCGAGGCTGTCGCCATTAATGAGTTTCTTACTAACTTTATTTTTATTTAGATATTTATAACGCCGCGAGGTTTTTCCGGAGAGGATGATGAAAACATCGAATGAGATTAACTTGTCGGTTTAAGTTTATGGATAAAAAATTCTTTTAATTTATTATAAAGTTATTTTGGAGAGTAAAGAGTTTCTAAGCTACAGATTTATCTTTTAAGAAATAGGTAATTTTGGCAAAAAATTGTGGTCTGCAGCGATGTCCAGAAAGTTATTAATATTACCAATCTCATTGCTGTAGAACTTCAAGCTCATTTCATAGTTTAATTTGAAGAAAAATATTTAATCAGGTTTGAGTTTGCGAGGAGATATAGCTGCAAGATTTTATAAAGAGAGATTCAGGTGTTTTTCGTTTATCAGAAGCCTAAAAGAGTTACGTATTGCAATTATAGCAGTTCCTTCTGAAAAAACAAGCATCGCACCGAATTAGTGAAAACGGAATTACAATGTGATATTGTGATATGATGTCATCTTTGTCACTCTCGATTGTTAAACAAAGATAGCATTAGGCTCACTTCGAGAAACTTCAGCTTTGACAATCTCTTAGTTTCAGTCTTTGTCTTGTTACTCGGAGACATGATATACCCATATTATATCTATGAAATACTTAGGTATATTCAATGTACGTTTTCAAATAAAGTTTGAACACTCACAACTTGCAATCTGTTCCGTATGTAATACGCAGACGCAAAGTTTTCCCGTTGGTGAGCGCATTTTTTGTTTTTTATCAAGCACGCTGTCGGCTTTTTATTTTTTAAGGGACTTTGGCGAGTTATATATTGCAACTATACAAACCTATTTAAATAGATAGGATCTCTAATAATATCTACAACGTCAGCAGAACGACGCATTCCTCTAGGTGACAACATTTTGGTATGGCATCACCAACAACGAAAAAAGAGCTGTTGATATCTATCTTATTGCTGCTATGTTTTATTTATTAATATTTAAGAGACAACAAACTCTAAAAGAGCTGCCTCTTTGGTATAGTTACTTATCTAAAACGCGCTGCTAAATCCGTGATCATGAGAAAAGTTCTCGGATACAATCTCAGTGCATAGAATACTTAGGTACCTACTAGATTATGAATTGTTCTGTAGATCCAGCAATTAGTCTACAAGATCTGATGATAGACCAAGTAAAATGTTACAAGATAGCAGTTGTAGATAAATTTCACAAAAATCTTGCTATCTGATAAAAAAGAAAATAAAAAACAAATTTAAATCAGTTGACCATAAGGTTCTGTAGTCTATTTCCCCATAAAGCACGAAGTTATCGTCATCATGTTCTTCAAAGATAGACTAATATTATCAAATAGACATATTTTGTACTCTAGGTTATTCTAATAGACGTATCTGTGTATTATAAAATACGCCCGTCTTTTATATCAAGTTGTTGAATATCATATTTTAATTAAGTGGTTTTTTTACAACTAAAACTAGTTATCGGAATACCTAGTACGCATATCCGGTAGACAAATTGATAGGATGATTGGAACTATCTTCAGTTTTTATAAACTGTGTAAGGATGAGAGACAACGATCAATGCTCAATTAATATTCATCAATTAATTTCAGATAACGTTAAGATTTAAGGTCGACGCAATATCAGTTGTAATGGAACAGGTATCTAGATCTACGTGTAATTGTTATCACATAAACCATTGGGCTATAAATAGAACGACGGCTGTCATAATCTACGTCTCAAGCCACTAATCGATCGGTGAGAACACAGAATGTCGGAATAAAATAAAAATAATAAAATTAAATAAAACAGATTTAATTAAACGAAAGAAGATGTATCATTTGTTATTTAAAATAGGGACTCCATGTGATAAAGATTATAAACAAATTTAAATTTCGAGTTTAACTTCACAAAATTTGCGGAAATTACGTATTCCATTTATTTTTGCTTACCTTAAATTACATGTTTCTCCAAAATGCACTTGAATTTTCTGTAATGATGGATGCAATGACGTCAAACTGTACACGATACTGGGGAGGGACAGACTGATTTTGACAGGTGTCAGAGAGAGCACAAGGAGGCACGCATGCGCGGGAAACTAGTGGAAAATTATCGAGGAGGGCGGGAAACGTGGGTGGAAGCGCTCGATACAGAAAGGATATGACGTGGCGCAGGAAATTAAGCCTGTATAATATTGAGATGGAAGTTTAGTCATATTTGTAAATGCTTATTACTGTAATATATTACGTTATAGTTTTATTGTGGCAGGCTTTGATGTCAGGCGAGAAAATGCATTTTCAAATAAGGATCCTAATTCCTACTCTTGTTGTTTTGGTGAATACCTACGCAAGTGAAACCCGTACTTCCAATCAGAGGATCATGGAGGAGCATCGTGTGGATTTAACCCCCTCACCAGTACTTAATAATGGAGGTTTTCCACATGATAAAAAAAAAGGATTCCGAACAAAAATGTTTAAAAAGAACCAATGTCCGTTGTCTGTTCAAGTTCACAAAACAAAAAATCTGAAATAATAATGATAGTATAACTTTATGGATAAAATGGAATACTTTTATTTTCAGAATAATATGTAGGTAGATATACATCATGGACTGAAAGGTAAAAAAAAAAACAAAAGAACTGTTATAAATAATAGTAGCATAACATTTCTCCCCTTATAAAAGTTCTTCAAAATTCGAACGACGAGCGATACTTCAACGTTAAATCACCTTTTATTCGTTTGTTTTTTATGGATTTAAAACAAAATGACAGATGAAAGAACTGCATTTAACAGTAGTAAATATAGTGAACTCCCTTGGTTCGTATTTTATCTAAGTATATAGAAAACAATAAAATTAAGTTGTAAGTCTTAATATAAGTATCTGTTCTTATTAAAATATTTAACTTATTGTTTCTCATTATGATTTATTGAATATGCAATTTATGGTTATAATTATTTATCTATTAATTTTATAAAATAAAATGTTAATCCCTTTTTTACTTTTCACTTAATTTATTTTTGGTATCTGTATATAACCTCCTTGAATTTCTGTCACATAGTTTTTCGTTCCGATCATAACACCTGTCATTGGCGTAATTGTGGGCCTAAGGCTTTCACTCGCCATTCAAAAGAAGTGAAGTGAATATAGTGAAAGTAAGGTTTGCGTACATTTTATCGGCAAACAACATGCATCCACGACAACGCATGCGTATATAAACACTAATAATAATTCATTTTTGAAATGCTTTACATCCGCGTTTTATTAATTATTTTCCCATTGTTCCTGGACAGAAGGCCAGTTACTTATAAAAGAAAGAAAATAAAAAACAGCGTAGGTACATAAGTATAAAAAATATAATTCCAAGTCAATAGCCAACTATTTAAGGTGTTTGTGGCAGTGTCAAGCATGCGTTACAGGAGCCGATAGGTATTTGCGATGCGAAGCAGCTGCTTGGACATACAGGACACGATTCTGCGAACGCACGGGGATACGTGCACTCAGGTGTCGTCATCCATTGAGTCGCAGTCGCATGCTGGAAGAACATAGAGATTCATTGATTTTGATTGCAACGATAACCAATCATCGATATAGACCAGTGGTTCCTAACCTTCTCAATATTGTTACCCCTATGACTTACTAGGAAAACCAGTTTTACCCCGACCTTAAAATGTTATCAATACAATTAGATATTAGGTATTAATTATTAGGTTTTTCGTTACCCCCACAAAAAAGCTGATTACCCCCAGGTTCGGAACCACTGATATAGACTATTTGACCGACAAAGTCAAAATCATTTATTTTTACAAATTCTTTTACGTATGCTAGATGGAGCTGGCATTTCCCATCTCAATTCAATCTTCAATCATTCACTCAATCTTTATACCTAATGTTACATAAAGTTGGTGGATATAAGATAAGGTATCAGTTATGGACTCTGCCGGGCACAGCATATTAAGTACGAGAGAGGAGCCTTGAGATGAAAAGCCGAAACCAATTTAAAGATCAAAGGCTAGCTAGTATGATCGTCGGACTGCCAAGTATAGGTAATGAGTAACGGGCACGCGCGTGCGCCTGACATTCCGAAATCATAATGCGTAAACTACCACTTGCTTCAAACGGTGATGGAAAGCTCGTGAGGACACCAGCACACCTGAGAAATGTGAGGCAGTTGAAACTCTGACTTTGAGTTATTTATCTACTGTACGTCAAGAAGAATATTTCTTCATAGCCGGCTTCCTGACCAAATTTCCTATTTGAATGGAGATGGAGAACCGGAGAGAGATCAGGTGGACCGACAGCTTGACGTGGTCTCCGAGGTACGGTGCAAGTGATTATTATTTGTAATACGAACATAGCTTGTGAAAGGTCAGAGTTCGACCTTGAGACCTCTGACTTGCAAGTCAACGGTTACACCATTTGGCTACCACTACACAAACCGCTTATCGTCATGTGTGTCACTAGAAAATCATGAGAATTGAGTTTTTATGTAACGAAAGTCACGAAATTTGCTTTATCTTACCTTTATAAAGCTAGTTAACACACAATGCATAATATCGTAAGCAGGACTGTTTAAATATGCTCCTTGAGGTGGCAGGTTCGCCACTAAACAAGCTGTCTTCAAGTGCTGGACCGCGGGCGACCACGCAGGGTGGTCTTTAGCGAACCGATCGAAATGGGCGGTGATCTTTCCAAAGTCCACATTAGAGCCGGAGATCCATTTGGACTCGCGAAATAGGCAGGTCATTTTGTCTTGCTGAAATCACAAAAGTATTATTCTATAAAGCCATTTATTATTCACTTACTACACTTAATAACTACTTGTTAATATTGTAAATGATTAAAGTTGCTGTAGATTATGTGCGACTAGTAATTTTGTTTTAGGTAAGTTGTGTGTTTTGTTTTAGGTAAGATCTTGTTGTGCTGTCTTATATTTTCTCGTCTAATTATTGACGCAGTGTTTTTATTAAGCAGTTTCCACTGAAGTGGAGGCGAGCTTATAGAAATTCTTATAGATCAGATTATTTGAAATGCACAGTATCATGTCTCTGTAAAACAGACAATAATTTTTCCCATTCACTTAATCCCCATTTTCTGAATGGTGATCGTCAGATATTTTTCCAAGTTTTTCGGAGTCGGTATTCAGTGTACAGTTCCATTACACATAAATGACTAAATGTAACAACTTTACTTACTTCGTTTACTGTCGGGTCGCTACATTTGATGGAGACGCCATGTTCTATCACATTCGGTAGATTGAGACATTTATATACCTGGAGATATTACACAGAACTTAATATAAAAATATTCTCAGCAAGACTATTTATATGGTAGTCTTTTGAATTACGATACCTCAATTGGAGTGTGGCCACAATAAGTTCCAGGCCCTGCCGCGGGGAGTCCATAGCCAGCCTGAAACGGAAAATCGGACTTTATTGAGATCAATGTCATTTTTCAATTGATTGTTTTTTTATTTAATAGGTACCAACGCTACGCCAAATCGGCTGCTTAGATGAAATGGCCGGACTTTAGGGATCCCAATCAGAGTGCTATCGGGACGTGCCCTGAGAGGCCTAAAAAGCGGAGCGACCGGCCAAAAACGGGTCATCTGGCAATACTAGGTGGTTAGGTCACTTTTTATAAGGAATCGTACGTAATAACAGTTTCTGCCTTTGAATATTGTGGAACAAAACCAATTAGGCACTCTCAAATTTCTGAAATGACTCTACCTAAGTAATTAAGCGAATTAAGTTTGTTATCAGGTTATTTGTTCTTCGTTTTCATTAGAATGGTTGTTTTTGTATTTCAGTAGGTATTTCTTTGTCAGACTTCTCAACATACGTAGATACCTAATTCTTTACTTCGACATTAATTTACCTAATTATATTTTTGTGATTTTTTTTACATGTTAGCCGTATCAGTTAAGTATTTTCCTAATTATTTTCATACGATAAAATAACTCTGCCTTCTGGTGTGCATCTGGATTGAGGGCCCATTTTTTAAATCTTTGCCAAACGAAATAAGGCTTATAGGGCAAGCACTTAGAAATAAGTAAAACTTAGGGCAAGGGGCCACGAATTTCTAAAACGCGAATTAAAACTATTATGACTAAATAGCTTGGGCCCTCAGTCCAGACGCTTGCATAAAGTGGCATATGTTCAATCTCAGAAAGTACTATCTCTGGGTTCATATTTTTTATTTAAGAATCTACTTAGGAATATGTAACATATTTTCAGAAATTTCTAGATCTGTAGAATATGACATTACAGATTTATGGCGGTTTGCCTTGGGCCCTCAGTTCAAATATGTTTGAACTGAGAAATCTGCAAAACATGAATTTATCTGAGGAATACATAAATACGACTTTAATATATGTTACTTGGATGCCTCTGTGAATTTGTAATAAAGAAATAATGACACAAAAGTTCATTGTTAAAAAGTAAATACAAGTTGAAAATTCCTAAAACGTCTGAACTGAGGGCCCAATACTTTTGCCTATATTGACTAAGCTTAACCTCATAGACTAACGCAAATTGGTATAAGTTTTCTTACAAATTACTATCTAAAAGGTTACGTACCGTCCGTTCTTCTAAATGCCATACTTTAAAAGAAAATTTCATTTTTACATTTTCTATATGTAATAATTATGTAGGGTGACCATGATAAAATTATTCATCATTGCAATAAGGCAGTAGGTACTATCGCGGACACGAACGGTGCACCACTTTGCGATCAAAATGCTTAAGAGTGGTGCACCGGCTTTGTCCACGATAGTACATATCTACATAATTATTATATCTATATTATATAAAAATGCTGTTTTTAGTCTCGCTAAAACTCGAGAACGGCTGGACTGATATGGCAAATTTTGATCTTGAATTATTTGTAGAGGTCCAGGGAAGATTAAAAAGGTGAGAAAAAGGGGTAGGGTAGGGTAGGGGTAGAGTAGGATAGGGTAGGGGTAGAGTAGGGTAGGGGTAGAGTAGGGTAGGGTAGGGGTAGAGTAGGGTAAGGTAGGGGTAGAGTAGGGTAGGGTAGGGGTAGAGTAGGGTAGGGTAGGGGTAGAGTAGGATAGGGTAGGGGTAGAGTAGGGTAGGGGTAGAGTAGGGTAGGGTAGGGGTAGAGTAGGGTAAGGTAGGGGTAGAGTAGGGTAGGGTAGGGGTAGAGTAGGGTAGGGTAGGGGTAGAGTAGGGTAGGGTAGGGGTAGAGTAGGGTAAGGTAGGGTAGGGGTAGAGTAGTGTAGGGTAGAATAGGGTAGGGGTAGAGTAGGTGTAGAAGTAGTATAATCAGGCGTACATAGTCGCGACGGGCCGCTAGTACTAATAATATCTTCCTGACCGAATTTCGGTCACAGCGGCCAATCTCAACGGAGATTAGCCAACTACGCAGGAGATATTATAGTGCACAAGTGTGTGCGCAAACACAGGTGCACTCTCTATTCTCTCACTCTCATAGTCCGATGGGACGGAAATCCGACACGACCGGAAAGAGATCAGGCGCAGGGCCAACGGCTTTACGTGCTTTCCGAGGCACGGAGTAAGTGATAATTAATTTATAAAACGCACATAACTTACGAAAAGTCAGAGGTGCGCCGCCTTGGGTTCAAACTCGAGACCACTGACTTGCCAGTCAACGGTCACCACCACTAGGCTATCACGACTCACAATGCCGCTAGTACTATATAATAGTTATATACAATATACATGTAATACAGGGTTATTTGTAAAACACCAGCATCCTTAAAAGGGGTCATTAAACTCATCATTATGAACAACTTACTATGGGACCAACACTGAAATCGCAAAAAAAAATCAGCTGTTCCATACATTTATGTTCATATGACTCTACAAAATGTATGAAACAGCTGTTTTTTTTTGCGATTTCAGGGTTGGTCCCATAGTAAAAGTTGTTCATAATGTTGAGTTTAATGACCCCTTTGAAGGATGCTGGTGTTTTACAAATAACCCTGTATAATATATGTAGTAGGTATATGCAATAGGTAAGGTATATTATTAAGGGTGTGTTAATAAATATGACATGCCAGGATGTTTAAAAAAAAAACAACCAACCAGTAACCGATTCAATAACAGAAAAAAATTATGTAAAATTTATTAGAAATGGTCACTTATGCAATTCTATCCGTGATGGTGAAAATGAAATTAAATTAATGAACACTTGTGGCCTAGACTCTGTATTGTACCTTTTGTCTTTAGGATACAATACAAATCAAAGTATCAAAAAGAGCATCAATATTTTCAAAAATATTTTGATTGCAAAATACATTCAACATTTATCTGACAGTCATTCACCACAACAAGACCTTTATGAAATGAGGTCTCGTATAGCACTTAAATATTTTAAAAAATCACAAGAATGTAAAGTTATAAATGTTGATTGTGCTTGTAATGCTACCTTTATATTTGAAAATATATTATTAGATTCTATTTACAGTGCAGTTTTCACGAAACAGTGTTTTAACGAATTGTGTACCTCAAACAAGATTTTCCGACAGGTGGCCTTTTTACCGATTAATATAGATATGATAAGAAATTTTGGCTTTTCCAACCTAGAGGATGCAATTTGTATTTTAAATCAAAATAATACCTGTGTGATTTGTAAATGTGTGTCCCATTCAGATTACGAGCTCTCCAATTTTATCTCATTTGATTTGAACGGGACAGATAAAGTTGCTTTAAAGGAACTACCGGAAACAATATGTTTAAAAGGAAGATGTTTTAAACTTTTAGGTGCCATTGAATATGTCCCGCCACCTTCGTTGAAACCAACTGATCTTGGTCATTACAAGGGGCATGGTTTCGTAAAAGGCCGTTTTATCTGTTACGACGATTTATTTCTTAGATTTTACAATAGTAAAGAAGAACAACCTATTTATTTGCACGTTCTAACGTATGGTTTGCCTGATCCTTATTTTAATGAGTAAAAAATAATATGGGTTAAAGTATGAAATTGTTTATTTTATTTATTTTCTTTTCTTTTACATTTATGTGAAATAAATAAGTTTCTTTTAATTGTACCGATCGTTTTATTTATCGAAATGAATTTGATTGATTTGCGAATTGCGACGACTGGTGCAATAATATCATTGAAGTAACACGGTACAAAATTTCGAATTGATAGTACATAATAATATGGAAGTTAGTCAGATCAACTCACAACAACAGTCTCATCAACTAGAAAAGAGCTGATGATCTTCAAACGTCTGAATAGATTTTCATGAAACCTGGCAAAGAACACTCGGGATAAAAATTATCTATGACGCAAAAAACAAACTAAACGAAAATCGGTTCATCCGTTTGGGAGTTACGATACCACAGACAGATACACAGACAGACACGTTAAACTTACAAAACCACTCTCTTTTTGCGCCGAGGGTAAAAAGAAAGGTACTGTTAACGCTCTAGGACTATACTGATCCAGAAGTAGTTACACTAAGATTGGCCTAGGTTAAATAAAACTAGTGATTCATCTGCGAGCTGATTGTAGACTGTTCAATATTTATTATTATAAAATTATTATTTAAATTATTTAAATTTAACAAAAGAACACATATTTTTGATTTAAAAAAGATGACGTCCGTCACTTGAATAAAAAAGAAGAAATGGAGCTGCTCATCGCACTATGTCTTAGCGCAAGCAGGTTCGTAGCTCTTCATGAAGGTCGTATAGGCTTCCCACAGTACTTACTTATGACGAAAATTATGGTCACCCTACATAATTATTACATACAGAAAATGTAAAAATGAAAGTTTCTTTTAAAGAATGGCATTTAGAAGAACGGACGGTACGTAACCTTTTAGATAGTAATTTGTAAGAAAACTTATACCAATTTGCGTTAGTCTATGAGGTTAAGCTTAGTCAATATAGGCAAAAGTTTTGGGCCCTCAGTTCAGACGTTTTAGGAATTTTCAACTTGTATTTACTTTTTAACAATGAACTTTTGTGTCATTATTTCTTTATTACAAATTCACAGAGGCATCCAAGTAACATATATTAAAGTCGTATTTATGTATTTCTTCAGATAAATTCATGTTTTGCAGATTTCTCAGTTCAAACATATTTGAACTGAGGGCCCAAGGCAAACCGCCATAAATCTGTAATGTCATATTCTACAGATCTAGAAATTTCTGAAAATATGTTACATATTCCTAAGTAGATTCTTAAATAAAAAATATGAACCCAGAGATAGTACTTTCTGAGATTGAACATATGCCACTTTATGCAAGCGTCTGGACTGAGGGCCCAAGCTATTTAGTCATAATAGTTTTAATTCGCGTTTTAGAAATTCGTGGCCCCTTGCCCTAAGTTTTACTTATTTCTAAGTGCTTGCCCTATAAGCCTTATTTCGTTTGGCAAAGATTTAAAAAATGGGCCCTCAATCCAGATGCACACTGCCTTCTGCCATGTATGTGAAACTAAAGTCAAACTAAATAACTCGGGACCAAAATGCTAGTCTAGACCTAGCATAAATTTTAGCATTGCATATCCACAGTGGTAATGCAACTAGTGTTTTAAGGGCGTTGCCCACTGATAGCAGTCTTTTAAATTATGAATTACTTACTTAACTACTTTAACATTTATTTCGAAATAAATGTTTTTAAGAAAATTTTACGAAGCATATCGCTCAATAATAATATCCAACTAACTAACTAAAAAGTGATCGCTACCTGTAGGCAACGTTTCAAAATGCTGGCTGCATTGCCTCGCTTGATGGCTATTAATTATTTTTTACTAGTATTGAATAGACTGTAAATAGGTAATAGAATGACAGCAAACTCATGTGGATAACAATATATTAACCATTTGAAAAAGGAAGACACGCTAAAATCAATCTAGTATACCTAGGTATGACAATATAAAAGGCGCCTCAATTTAGTCATCACCATAAATAACTATGACTGAGTTAACCGATGTCTCACACAGAACAACTTTCAATTACAATGAAATATTAAACCTACTTAGACATAGTAAATATTATGTAGGTACTTCTTCTTTCTTCTTTGTCTGTTGATAAACAATTTAGTGTCAGAGTTTAAACCTCCTCCTTAGGGCCTTTAACGACATCGCTTTACACACCCAGCCGGGAGACTACCAGCAAGGGGCACGAATGGTGAAATATTCTTATTATAACTTATAATAAGAATATTTAGAATATTTCTTAAACTTAATAGGTACTTATAAATTATAAGTATTAAGTTTTAATACTTATAAATATTATAAGTATTAAGTTTAAGAAATATTCTAGAGTTAGATAGGAGATCGGAATACCTAGTTCAACAAATTTAATGTAGGAAGTAGGAACTTACCGCAAAAGTACACGCGAGGAAAATAAAAAATTTAAACATTATCGTGTTTCGCAATACGAACTCACTCGACTACTAAATTAAAATGAGTTCAGAACAAAACGTATGAAGTAGGTACCTATCTCAATCTTGAGGTCAAACGCCAGAGGTCAGGTTTATATATATCTATTAGGTATAACAAGTATAATTTAATATCTTATATGTTCGTAAACCGTTTATTAAAAAATATCGGGAATGAGAAGTTATGATAAGCTGTCTCGCGCGTCTAATTCTAGGGTTCTACTACAACTACTACAAGTCTACAACATATGAAAGGGAAAGGGTGGCAAGGGTACGCCCACGTCTGTAGTAGGTTGCTTACTTTCTATAGGATAACAAGCCTAGTTAAAAATTTAATTATTCATACCTAATATAACAAAATTAAGTCCTTAATAGAGTTGTGATGATAAGTGACCAAAGTTGTGACAGAAAAACAGATCGACGCAGTTACGGCCTATTTTAGCATTTTGCTAAAAAGCCAAAACTAAAAATTTCAATCTATAGGTATAGATGTACATTTTATAAAAAGTTTAGTGTCTCTAAAATTCTGAAATAAGCTATTGCCATAGAAATATTAAACAACCAATATCTTTGACTACTGCTGAAACCCGCAGTAAAGCACCCGCTTTACTGCTACCCAGCAGTACCTACTCGCCACTTCGCTAATCGCTGACAAGAAAACCAATAAGTAGAAAAAAAATGAAAAATCTATGGTGTAAAAATGATAATGAGCAAACATGAGATTCAGTGTTTATATTTATTATATTATGTTACTCTATGTTCAAAGGTTTTGGAGCAAATGTATCCATTATTTTTTAGCCTTCCTTCCGTCGATGCTAACGCTATCTAGTTGTGTAAAACTGTACTCTTGTACGTGTAATCTTGCTAATTTTATTTTATGTTTGTGTAAGATACTAGATGGCGCTAACAGCTGGTACAGATAAGAGAAAGTATCAAATTAGAGAAAGATGGGATGATTATATCATAAAAATTGTATTTATGAATATTATTATATACTAACAATTTTTTTTTTAATTATTGTTATTTTGTATCCGCAAAAGAAAGTTCCAACTATGTTATTATTCTAAGGTTCCAACATGACTCCAAATTCTATGTTCCAAACACACCCTTTTCTTTTTTATTTTCAGCAACAGCTTTGGATACTTACATTTTCGTCATGTTCTTCTTTTCAAACAATGCGGGCGAAAAATCAAAGTAAAGAAAAACAATAAGTTTGAATTAAGTAAAAATTTTAAATTAAAAATTGGTAAAAATCATCGAATGTTACAGGTAATGTTATACGAAAAAAGGGGGTAAAAAAAACCTTAGAGGTAAAATCAGAAATTACTTTTCAAAAAAACTTTTCTTCATCTGTCTAGCAAGTCAGAATTATATAGAATATAAAATAATTGATTTTAATATTTTTTTCCTATTTGCATACTGTTTTTTTATTATTCTTATTAGGTAATTTACGTAACAATCTTTGTAAAGTTCATTCATGAACATCGTAACGACCTCTGCCGTCACTAGAAGTAAATACTCTCAAAGATTAAAATCAAGAAGTAGGTACACTGTAGGTAATAAACTAATGCGGCATCAACTTTCATCATACATAAAATATTTGAAAAACGTCTAAGCGTCGTGTTCTTTAATTTAACAGAAATCATATACCGATATTTATATATAATTTTTGTATGTTTTTGCGAGTTTCAAAATGCAAATAATTATTTAGTCAACGCAACGCACGTTCTGCAAAAATTCTTATATTTATTCTGGTTAAGGTATTATCATCCCTTATCTATACGTATGAATACTATTCATAGTATTAATCTTAGATTAATGTAATTTGCGAATAGAATGGCTTTTTAGGCAAGTCCAAAGGTTCGCTTCGTTAGGTTAAGTTTGATATTATTGTGATCACCGAAACATTCTCATTTTCCTTCGTTTCCGCAGGTCAACTGGTATTTTGTACACCAAAATTATTTCCATCACATAATTTGTTTGATTGTCACAAAACAGTGTCACACTGTAGGTTACTGTCAGAGTAGGGTACAGTTGTCTTATCTGCGTATAAAACGTATCTTTTTTTATTACTCTTTGTTCTGATTGACGTTCCATTCCAAGATGGCAGACATGCCGCTTGAGCTTGAGCCATGATAGTATGGAATCGTAGGATTACGATTTTTAGGTGTGTCTTTCTAAATATCGAACTAGAATGTCTCCCGAATTCTTGACTAATGTCTTATACGAATGTTTTAACGATGTGAAGCAACTCGCTCTCGTTAAGTGCGCTAGTTTTAGGTAACGTTTGTGCCGGGACATATGTAATAAAACGGTGATCGAAATTGTGTTTTTCGGTGTGTCGTGTACGATAAGTATTCTGGTTTGATGTTAAATTAAAATGTGGAATATGATGTGCGACGTGATGCCCACTATATCGGAAGACAGTATCAGTCAAAGGAGTTCGCAGTTATCCGGCGAGGATGCGAATTTTGAGCAGTTGATGGTGTCTATGCTCGATGAACGAGATAAGCTGGTGGAAAGCCTGCGGGAGACGCAGGAACGTCTTGGGGACTCGGAGCTACGGCTTAAAGAGGTGGAGAAGGAGCGGGACTCGCTGCACAGACAGATCGCCGCCAATTTGCCCCAGGTCAGTGACTTGAATGCTAATGCCCTTACTGCATAATATGTAAAAGCGGATATTATTATATTGTAAGTACTGACAATTACAATTATAATCAAGACCCAATTAGGCTGACACACAAGTCAATATCAACATAATTTTTAACTAACTTAAGTCTCAATATCTTGTGATTTTCAGTGTGAGATTCACCTTTTTAAATGAAATATAAGGAAAATCAAATAAATCTTCCATTAACAGTTAATTATCCAATCAAACAAAACCTAGTGCTAGTCTATTGTATAATTAGGTGAGGCCAGACAGTGGTGACTCTTAGACAATTTAACAATTGATGTGCCATTGTATTTATATTGCTTTAGGACAGTGATTAGGGCATAATATGATTATAAGATAATATCATTATTCATTATAATTAAACCTGCAGAATTTGTTTGTGTATAGTCTGTTTTCCTGGTTTATACTAAATTGAGTAGTTTGCTATATCATTGATATCACTCAGCTAATATCACTTTATTGCCGGTGTTATAAAAACTACACTATTACTGGCGGGCTAAAAAAAAAAGAGTTTAAGTTGTGTCGTCTTACTATTCTTGTAAAGAGATTTATGAGAATGAAGAGAATCTTTACTGTACTTATCTATAAAAAAAATCTTTTTTACTGCAGATCGCTAGGCACACAGCATTAAGCAAATTTAGTTATATTATAAAATCGATTATTTAAAATCAGCAATGCATAAATGTGCTTTTTTGTACTTATATGAAACTATATTCTCTGTTCTCTATGCACATGAATTGGAAAATCTGGAGGTTCATATCTGAGTTGGAACCTACACCATTTGGCTGCAGTTCAACATCCATACCGCTAGGCATCACTACTTTTAAGAATGTATTCCAGTATACCCTGTAAAATATATCAATGCAAAATGTAATTGGAGTCATTATAGGTAAATCTGATACATTCAATCTTTATCTTAAAGTAACCTTATGAGCGTAACAATGAATAGTTACTGACTACTGTGTCAAGGAAACGTTACAGTCGTAATGCTCAGGCAGCGGAACAGAATTAAATAAATTTAATACTTACTGTGCTACTCAGATGAGTTGTTACATTTTAACCTGGTTTTGAAGTCTAATTTTGAAATCTTTACTATTGTAAATGTTTGTAATTGTTTGTTGGCTTCTCCTTTCATACAGCAATGGATCAATATTATTTTATTTTATAATTTTACAATTTTATTTTAATAATGAAATGTTTTTAAAACCTTGGGATAAAGCCACGGTAAAGAGCTATTGGATTACAATAAATCTCCATACAAAATTGTTATCACATGAAAATAATGTTGTCTTTACATTCGTTATTGACACTTTTATTTACTGTATGGCTGGAGTTCGGTTCTTGCCTAGGTGCTAGACTGCTGAGACAAACCTAAATTTTTAAAGCAGTGCAGGGACTCTAATTACTTCAAACAATAAATTTTAATAAGTGTTTCGTTCTTGGAAGTTCTAATAATAAATAAATAATAAATAAATCAGCCTGTAACTGTCCCAATATAGGGCAAAGGCCTCTTCTCATACAGTTCTAATAGCAAGTTCTAATACCTACTTATAATTAGGTTAAGAAATCCTTGCCAGTTGAAAAAAACTTTAAATTTCTAAATAAATCCAGCGTTCGGCCAGCAATTTCCTCTTGGAAGCTAATATTAACAGCACCTAGTCTAATCACTAATCTATCTGCCAACAAGCATATTGTTTACAGTAATACATCTCTCAACCAAGCATTGTAAAGTTCATTAGGTTAGTGTTATGGGGCTTGTTCACTAAATAGAGTAAATATTGTATAACATAAACATGTAAAAATACTTATAGAAAATACCTATTTTAAAAAGTACTGATATTGCTAGTAAATTGTGTTTCAATTTCAGTTGATTTAAAGGTTATATTGTTACTGCCATACTCAAAAGCATCTAGGTATTTATTTTTTACTTACTTCTACCTATTATTACTGTTAAAAAAATAGTGAAGGTTACAACATATAAGGAGGTCAAGGAATTGATTCTTGATCTGCAAGAATCCGCATTGATAAGACCATAACTTTCAAATTGATGATGATAATGAAACTGACAAAATTCTCTCAAAAATATGGTTTTAATTTTAAGTTTGTTTACTTAAACTTGGCAGAAGCTACTAATTCAAGAAATACTTATTTTTAAATATACAATAAAAATATACAGTAGGTATATACTTTTATTTGCTTTTGTGTCTAACTGATGGTCCCTAACTGGTTAATTAGAAATTGCTGGAGCATTACCATCCTCTTATGAGACATCCTCTCTATTTCATAGCTGATCTTAGTCAATATTGTTTAAATCTGTTGCATAATAAGTAAAATTATCATTAATTATACTAAATTGATAACACTGTTATAACAATTCCACTAAGATTCGTTTGAACACAGCCTTAATTAATCACAGTAATTAAGTCGGCAATGAAATCAATATTAACTGGTCAGGCTCGAGGCATTCATTACTAGCTGTATGGCGCCCCACGACAATGCCTGCGTGAAATTAGTTGTCATGTATTTCCAGCCTAAATCTTCAAGTGTAAATGGAATCTCTCTCTCTCGAGTACTTCCTCTCGTAGGTACTCTTTCGTTAAACCTCACCTCTCCTAATCACGACAAGAGTGAAGACTAGCATAACATTAGCAGTGCCGTATCTAGGGCACTGTTAGCGGTGGCCAGGCACTGCGCCAGACCGCACCAGGGCGACCTGGACGACCAGGACCTGGAGACTTATCCAAAAATTATCAGGTCGGGGTCAAGTATTGGTGGGTGTAATTTTGGCATGGTAGCAGTTTTAGCTCGCACCGGGTGCGAAAAAGCAAGTTATAGCACTTAACATAAGCAAAATCTTTTCAAAATTCTTGCTTCGGTAAATATCACGGCTGTTGATTTTAAAAATCCAAAATAAACTAAATTAACCTAAGATCCTCAAACCCACATCATAATGTAAATCAGCAAATTGTTAAACGTTAGAGAATGACGTAAACAAGACCAAAAACAACGTTTCTCTCCCACGTTTCCTTTCTACATCTGTTGTGATTTGCATCAGTTTGTTTTCATTCAATTACGATACAAATTAAGCAAGTTTCTTGTCCATTTTGTTGTTTGATCGATTGTTTTTCGTCGAAGTTTTTGTTTACAATGCTTAAGGTCGTTTTATAACAATAGAATTCTGTCCTCTTTGCTGTGTTCTAACTGTGTTTGAGGGTTATATTTTCCATTTTAGGCAGTTCCATTCTCGTCGATTTATATTCCATCAATCCAGGCCATTAGTCATCTCGCTTATTAATAACAATATTTTGCCAAGAACATCTCGTATCCGAAGCAGATTTGTGGTCACATTTAATAGAATGTACTAATATACCTAATAACTTCCCAATCCTATTATAAAAATATTAGCATTATTGATATTTCGCAAAAATCCCCCAATTACCGGTCAAGCGTAGGGATTATGATTATGGCATTATCTCCCCTAGATCGTGCATCGAAGTGGTGTAAAAAGGGGAGAACGAACAGTAATAGACAGCTGCTCGTGTTATTTTAGTCGCAAATTCAGATCGATCTGTTTTTCTTACGCTATCTCTATAAAGTCTACTAAGGAGTGCCGTTAAACTTATCAATTATTCAACTTTACAACTTATTTGGTCAAGTGGGTTATCGCTGGATTCGTTGGTGTAAAAATATTAGCAATTTGATATGGTTAATGACACGCTAAAAATGCATGTTGTTCAGTCTGACCCTGGGTAATACCCAATGCATCTATACATTTAGTTACATTCAACGATCCACGTTTTAGAGGAGATATGTCCTAGTTTTACAATAATCTCCATGATAGAGACGTTCCAATGAATTATCCTCCTCGCAGGTGAGCTGAATCCGCTCCATATATCGGAAGCCGTGTCGTTCTCACAATGAATATTGCCTTGCTTTTATTGGGTGAGATATTCGGACGCTTATAGTCATGAACATCCTCAATTTCTTCGCTTGGAACAAGAGCGCACAGTTTCAGAATAAAACTGCTTTAAATTACGATACGTTTACAACCGTGAAAATGATTCATCACTTACGACCAGCGTAACCTTTATGTAAAAATTCGCTAGTATTTTTTATATTCAAAGAAATAATTGTGTTGAGTTTATACGGAGTAATTTGCTCAGGGAATGACTAGAGTTTTCCTCACAGTGATTTATGAATGTATCCGTGGCGCAATTAGGCTGGATTGTCCGCGATTTTGCATGAATTAAGTAAGCTCTAAAGTACCTGGAGGTAATTCGGTGGAATTTTTAAGCGAAGAATGTTGCGAAGTTGTGACGCATTCCAGAATGGAATGATATTAACTTTTGGAGTGGTGTAAAAAGGCTTCCGAGGTGCCAGCAGCCTTTATTATGATTTAGTTTCGGCTCGCAATCAGAACTTGTAATGGTTTGTCGAATTATATTATACCACTTTAAATGTTAATGTTGTAATGGATTAGCGACATTATCTAGCCCTTACCTATGCTATCATTAGATTAACATGTCAACCTGATTACACAAGATAAATGTTTGCATAAACACGTCTATTGCTTCGCTAATATGAGCTTACAACCGTCTGGGAATAATTACCATAAAACAGTTATCTATCTACAATATATTGATGATTTTTGCCTTTTTAGCTTTTTCTTAGTAGATTTTACTGGTAAGACCCCTTAAAGCTTGGAGCTAATATTTAGAAATGAAAGTGATCCTTAGACAACATTCATGAAACCAAAAACATGATTTAATCTACAACCAGAGAACAGTATTAATACTATTAATGTCACCAGTCTACTATTCCCTAGCATCAAAGACTGGCGTGCCTACATTCCTCATCTGAATCAATGGCTTCCCAGAATGCCAGTGAACATTTCCGGAACCCTCTATTTTAATCACAGACGCCGAGTCAAAATATCAATGAACTTCTAATGTCCCGCTATATTTAGATCTGAGATAATTTTAAATACTTTCTAGTTCTACTACTAATGTGTGCCGGGCGCGGGCGGTGGCGTGCCGTCAAACGGAAGCTTTTAATATAGGTATTGGTTTAATGAATTGATCGAAATCTTATCATGAGATAAACATCGACTATTAGGTTTTAAAACCGTCGTAGGATTTGAAGTGGTAAAGAATTTAAGCCTAATGGTGAGACCGTTTGACTGCCAGGATTAGGGTCGCGGCTTCGAATCCATGGCACGCACCACTGAATTTTCGAAATAATTAATATAATTAGGTATTTAAGAAATTAAATGCTTGCTTCTGCCGCTAAAGTATCATTCTACCTGATTGATCAGTCAGACCCTAGACCTCATCGGGTCATTATTCTATTACTTACCAGGTTGTTAATAACCTCCTCCGGTTTTTTTTCGTCGGTTAAAAATGTAACGACACGACAAAAGCAATAGGAATGCGGTTGCGACGTTATTAAAATGTTAGATTTATGTAGGTACTGCAATACAATATGTTTTGGGAAACTCGTGTCCAACAAAATATGGCCATGCGGTATTCCAAGCTATTAACATCACCACTATGCTTCTCTTTTTTTGTACATTGTGTAACACAAACCCTGATGTTCCTTGTAACGACGTCTATTGTATACTTACACATTGTACATGTACAAATTGTACAATGCCATCTAACTTGTTAATAACGGTGAAGGAAAACATCGTGAAGAAACACAGCACACCTGAGAGATTTCTCAACGGTGCGTAAAGCCGTAGTCAAAGGTCTACGGATGGTTTAAACTCTGACACCAGCCCTTTGTATAAACTGCTTCTTCTACTTCATCATCGTATGATTCTTCTATACTCTTTTACTGTACGTACCTATGCATCAATAATTCAATATATTATTCGTAAGTAAGTATATGAAAACGCCGTTCAGTGTACATCCGGTAATTCAGTTACTCGACACTCCTAACCAACTAACGGCGCTGGACAAGTACCGTTTTGCATTTAATAACTTGTGGTTTAAAAGGTAATTAGACAGGCAACAAGCCAGACTGCTAAGCTTAATTAGTTTTTTACCGCCGATCTATTGTACAAGAAAGTGGAAAGCGACTGAGAAAAAATGGCTGAATAATACGAAATAATTACTTTAAAAATTTGTTGATAATGTCTCGCAGTTTCCTTTTTTTGTCTTTGGTGGCATTATACGTGTCACATGTATCAAACATCTGGACTGAACAAACATCTGTAGGCCATACTTATAGGTATATAAATATTTGTCCCGTCGCCGCAGACTTACTCACGTCCCTGATCATGGAAAGCAGACAGTCCGTTGTTACGCTCAAGTAATCAGTATTTATATTACCTGTTTCTTGGTACTAATTACTCTCCGACTACTTAGTAATACCAGGAAACCAATTATAATAATAAGTTATTATCGATATTAAAATATTTTATAACTCCCCATCGATATAATATCTATTAATTATTTAATATAATAAATACAGATGGATCTTTTACACAGTGCTCGTCCGATATCGATGTATAATTATGAAGAATTCTTAACGATTGTAATATTTAAAACTATATTTTTATACTTAGGTAGATTGACTGTTTTTTTACGCCGTACTTACCTAGAGACTTTTAGGTAGGTATCTTTAAGACTATATTTTAAGACTATCCTCGTTTTCAGACGATTACAGGACTAAAAACGTGTATATCGCTAATTAATATTATAAGGGCTAAAACATTCCAATCTTTTTAAACAGTGCTTTTTATCCAACACGTCAGATCTTAGCGGAAAAATTTTGCCTTCTTCCAAGCGTCAGATGTTATTATTTCGAAACTTCAATGCAAAATACCATAAATATTTAAATAAAAATTACACAATAAGTAAACTCGTCGAGGTTCCATGAAAGTTGTGACGTAAACGTAAGCATAGACACACAGAAGCTTCTAACACGTTTTTAGGTAAATGTTAAAATACCCCAGTTTCATCCCGTTTGACCTAAGCTTCTTCTATCCAAAGTTGGCTAAACAAGGATTAGATTTTGATTCGTCAAATCAAAATGTGTGTGTAACGGACATTTGTAAATTTCACGAGTAAAATTAGAATGTTTGACAGTTTCTAATCACTTTAGTCGGACTTTTTGTGTAGTAAATTGAGTTATTAATTAGGTACCTACCTTGCAGTGGCGAAAGAACCGAAAAAAGACTTGTAACTTTATATTAGAATTTGCTAACCACGCGAAAGAAGTCGCGAAAGTAAGCTTGTTTAGTATATTGTAATAATTGGCAACAATTTTATGTACCTAGCTGTTGTTCAAACCTATAACGGAATTTTAATATGACTTATCTTCCAAAATCCTCAGTAGACATCGGTTTCCAACTTCCCTCATCTTGTACAATGTCAAGATCGCCATTACATTTATTCTGAATATTGTAATGGACACAGTAACAAAGTCGATATGAAAACATCCCGATTGGCTCAAAGCCAGTCAGCGTTGGGAAGCGATAACATAAAATTGTACACAAAATCCGCCATATTCTTTTGCACAGCGTTAGAAATTTATAGCAGTATTTAGGATCAACGGATCATCGTTATTATTGTTGGGTTTTTGCATGATCCCTTCGGTGAGGAAAAATACAATAATGACTATCCGTCACTCTGGTCTCCTTCCATCATCGCGTACTAAGCCATTGGGTACTATACTTAATATTATCTAAGCTCGCTGTCTAGCGATTATAAGTGCCGGACGTATGATTTAATACTGGTGTGCCGTGCTATGCGAACAGTACTTCTGCTGTGCAGCATTACAAGCCTATGGTGACCGAGAGGCTGTTGGCAGCTTCACCGCAATGACAGGGGTATGGAATGATAGAGCAACACTCAGGACGCCTAGGCCTAGTAAGTAATCATTATGTTAACCAATCGACATACTATGTATCTACTTGTCCTTATCAGAGAGAGGATAGTTAAGAACCTTTATTTCTTTTCGATCTGTATGTCTTTTCTGTCTAAGTAGCATTGCTTGTAATTTGTTATGGCCGAAGCACCATTATCATTCATTTCCTAGCACTAACACTTCTCAACATTATTCTTACCCTCGACAACCGTTAAAGCCACATCCGTTTGCAAAACGACTCGGAACAAAGGGCCCACATTCCGACAAAATCTTTTCACAAGTAAATTTGTTTACTTTCATATGAATGAACCCAACAATGTTCGCGTCTGATTCCCTAACAAACGTCAAACATTTGCACACTCAGAAAACTGTGACAACAAAAGAGCACGTAATGAATAATCTACCGACCGACTATGCCGATTATTGTTAGCCCGACAATGTATACTGATAGCAGCCCTAGAGTAATAAGAGATGTGAGAAAATTGGCCTCAAGATTAGCCGTCTATATATATCATGGATATAGTACACTTGCTTATTGTCCTTGTACTGTTTCTGTACCTATTCGATACCTTCAGTCCCTTAGGAAATAAAAACATCAATTACGATTTCCGTACCTGTCATCAGCTTATGTCAGCCTAGTACAATTTAATGAAGTTTGTTTTTGGCAATCGAATATTGTCAGAGAAACGCGTGTCGTGGCCTCGTGGGGCAAGGACGAGACTATCTAAAATATTTTCGCGATTTGGTTAGTCGATATTGCGCGGTAAGACCAAAATAAGTCGAATAACAACGCTCGAGTGGTTCAACAGGATCCAGTTTCACTGGGCAACATTTCGCAAGCTCATATGTGGGACGATCGCGCACGGTGGATCGATCAGGGTTGATTTAAATTAGAAGATTAAGCATCAGGTATTGGCTTAAATAGGGAGACGCCTGTGTCGAGCAGATAGACCTGAGAAGCAGAGATGATTGATTGTTATTTTGTAATAGACAATTATACAACTATAGTTTCGCCTTGTCCCTTCACGAAAAATGCTATTCATTCATGCAGATGTAGCATTTTTCATTACACAGTATCATTAATCTAATGCTTGTTATCTGATAAAACTCAAAATCGTTAATATATCTTCCCCCTCCTTGTAAATTATTGTTAGTTTTTGCGTACACTGAGATACATTTAGCAAACTTTCGGTATTATATTATTCCTCCATCAAAGTAATATGATGTCGTGTAACGTATGATACGAGCACGTAATTAATTACCTACATGATACCCGTTTGCGAAAGAATCTGCCGTTCTTATAATGTAATAACATGCTTGCAAGTTTTACTATTACAACATTTACAACTCAGAAGAATGTATTATGTTTTTACTTAATAAATTATTACGGAAAAAATTGCAATAACAAAAAAAATCCTACTATAATATTATAAATATGAAAGTTTGTAAGGATGTATGGATGTTTGTTACTCGGACCCAAAAACTACCAAACGGATTTTAATGAAACTATCAGTATATAGCTTATACATCAGATTGTCACAATTTAATAGTTTTTTCATAATTCTATAGAGGGAAAACATCATGAAGAAATCAGTTCACCTGAAAGATTTTTAACGGTATGTAATGTTATAGGCTTTCGGGTGGTTTAAGCTCTGACAGCAGGTTGTCCATCAACCACTCGACATGGTAACATTTGAGAAATCAAATTATAGTTAATTATGATATACTTACAGGAAATTTCTGATTGCCATGTTTATATTTGAACTTTTGAAGGAACCAAATTTTTTTTAGAAGTACTCGTAGTCTAAATTTGAAACATTTCGGATTATTACTACTTATTTTAAAGGTCTAATCCAATCTGAAGTACTGGACACTTGAAAAATGTATATTACATTATGGTAACAAATTCAAGGTGCAAAAAAAAATCGCCGGATTTTAGTGACTCGAATATTTGCTGGGATTTGGATTTCAAAGTCACTGTATTTTGTGAAGTGTGAATTGAATACTGAAGTGGTTCAGCCTCTCGATTTACGCGTCCTTCTCGAATAATGAGAACAGGAAAAATTGAGTGCTCATGCGTATATACGCATCGTATTAAAACCTGCGAGAATTCGGATTTTCAGTATTTGACTATATCGGTAACCGTTTTCTTCTGGCCGAGGAAAAAAATAAACAGAATATGAGCCGCATGCGCGCGCATGAAAACATAAAAACTCAGTTGAGAAACAAAATCACGTAATATAAATTCTGCGGCCATCGTCAAAGCTTTTCCTAGTATTTTAACGTGTAACTCACCTTCCGCAAGTGCAGCCATATCAAAATCCAATTACCATTAGGTACTACGTCGTAATCATAAGTTGAAAACCGCTCGACTTCAGCCGTGCCCGCTCAAACGGCGGGCTTCGATGTTTCTACGATTATGGATCCCTGTGTGAGATTGTTGATATTGCACATATGTCTGTTTCATGTATATTCCTACGTAGGATTACGGGATTTATCTATGTTGGTGACTTTTGCAAATCGCACTTAACTTATGAATCTTTTTGTTTTGTTAAGAATCTATTGATGACATTTAGTAGGTAATTTAGTCATAAATTTCAAAAAATTACGGTCTGATTTAGAAAAGAAGAAGCCTATTATTGAATAGGCTTCTTCTTTCGAATTATTCTCGTTGTTATCACGAATATGGATTAATTTGACATCACGTAGTTCTATCCTTTTCCCGCGATCTCTGTAAGAAAGGGAGACGGCAAGCTTAGTTCGTTTTGACTGAGCGCAAGATTCTCTCCGTTGTTTTTCGTCTTAGGAAGTTCAAGCAAATTCTCTGATAATTTCATTGTAGGCACTATTGGTTATGAATTTGGGACACTTGTTGGCATTTAAACTTCACTGTTCGTGAGATTGATTAAAAAACCTGTCATACACCTTCTAATCAAATTTTCATGGTTTTAGTGAAGCTAATAACTGTTAGCTTTGGTTGAGGCCTGGGAATCTCTGCATATTAACGGGAAACAGAAATAATTATAATAAAAACCGCAAAAGTGCGATTCGACCACGTAGGCTTTCAGACCACGTCGCTTAGGTCTAGACTGTTATGTTTTTTATTATTTAAAGTTAATTTAAGTAGAAAAAATGGTATCTCATCATTCTTACTATATCACTCTTAGATAGATACAGGTTCTGTGACACACAGATAGACAAAGGCTTAGAGTATATATAGAATAGAGCAATCCTACAGAAGTATGAACCGTGAGCACGGGTATGAACAACGCGGCCGCGACACGAGCTCCGTTTGCGATCATATCTCGATCGACTGCGGTTTAATTAGGCTCCACGAGCGAAAAAGTTACATTTTAGCTTATATCATGGTTAACTGCCGAGTTAAATTTTGAAAAACGTCTAGAAAACTTAATTTGAAAAAATGACATTTTATCATTTGTATGGTGAGACCTGCTTTCGCTCCGCACAAGGCAATGTGGTTGACATTATCACTCTATATTTTCTTGAATACTCTATGGACAAAGGTATCGGCTTAGTTATTGTATTCTATAGATACGGTATACTACTACAAAGCAAGAATTTGTCTAACACTCTGTTGGTTTTCGCTAAGTAACTTCGTCTATCTAAAACAATAGACCTCTTGTTTAACTAATGGTTTTTGAGTGTCATCTTTTACAAATTACTAGGGTAAACTAGCTTCACTATTGTCTAATTTATCTGCCTTTTATGCTACTTCTTTACTCTCTTTGAGGTTAACCGCGGTAGAGCGGTACGAGAATGTAGATGGAGGCCTCGCCTTAGCTCTCCGCGCCTCATTTAGCCTTGCTTCTGCAACAATCTCATCGCCTCGTTTGTTCTCTCGCTGAAGTCTGGTTTTACAGGCGCTAGTTAAAAACTAAGCAAAGGCAAAAGTGTGGATAGACATTTTTTTGTCGCGATTCCTCGTGTTATCTCGTCTCCCATAACCTTGTTAAACCTCATTTCGCCTAACTTCGACAACAGTGAAGATGTAGCATTAAATGTTTAATGGACAATAGTGTTGTATCCAAAATTTTCTAATTGTGTATTCAGTTCCGTTTAGCGATCCTCTAGTAATTAGTGAGCCTTGATGTGAAAGCTGCTCTAACAAAAAATAACAACCAACTAGGTAAATAGTTTAATGATCGTCTAAACCTTTTCGTTTTAGGAAAACATTAAGGTAGTTAAATTTAGTTTATTCTCAGGTCAAACAGTTTTTTACTACGATTCTTTTTATACCAATTTTTTTTAGACTATTTAGCTAGAGGCGATGCGGTCTAAAGTACTTGCTAGGTTCATATACATAAATTGACGCCTTTTACCCATGAGGGTAGGCAGAAACTACTGAGCACCACCTGCTACAATTCCTGCGTATTCCTTTTACCTCGATGCGAGGATGCGAGTACTTCACGCCTGGCTTTTTGGACGGACATCACAAATGAGGTCAGTGTATGTTCTCCTAGAGCGTCCCCTCCCTGCACTTCCTCTAGAATCCGCCATCATTGGTTCAGGTGTACACAATCGCGCAATATTACTAAAATAAAACCTGAATCAGGTTTTAGGTCGTTTAGAGAGATATGACTGGATCCTCGTAAATGCCTCGAGATATTGCCGTTTCAGTCATGATTATCAGTAACTTTATAATATTCTACATCTTAAATCGTAATTCTCTTTGGGTTTACAGCTTCTACTAGACTAAAACTCAGTGAAACTCTGTTTTCTATCGTCATGGTTGATAATGCAAACAAATGATATTATGATCGTGAGAAGATTCGCTTGATTGGACAATGCTCTGTCTACCACAGGGTTGTGTTCACTAAATGTAAATTCATGTTGTAATTGTTGACCGTTTTAGAAATTATAGTAAACCGCAGAATGAGTAAGTAGTGAAACTCTGTTATTATTTGTTTTGTCCGATGTTGAAGAGGTGTCGTAACATGCGATGTTTCCAATTTCAAATTAAGTAGCCGTTTCTTTTGTGGTGTTTGCTATTATAAGTTGCCAGTTTTTGCTAGTCTGCTTGTAGTTTTCGTAACCCGTTACCTTAGCAGTTAATCAACCAACTCGACCAGGGTAGGAGCAACCGTAAGGTAGTGTCCCAGAATATCGGTTTGAATTAATAGAATTCGTACTGTAGTGCTTCGTATGGTCCGTGAGAGTTTCGAAGGCCTGATCCATGATCCTCTCCTTCAATAATACATAGGGTCGGTAACGCGCAAGTAATACCCCCGGTGTTGCAAGCGTCTATATTATGTTAACGGCGTACGGTAACCGCTTACCATCAGGCTGACCGTTTGCCTGTTTGTCACCTTAGTAGCAGGAAAAAAAACCTTGGCTGTTTTGTTGTCATCTCTTGTTTGAATCACATATTTATCAAATCTTACTCATCTTTCACCGTAAATAATGAAAAACTGAAATGCTCTTATCTTAAAATATATTTTACCTTACCGTGTCGATAGGTTGTCACTCCGTAGAAAAATTAAATTCACTTGCATCAGATTATAAACCGATAACAACTTATATAATACTACGAGTATACTATAGGTAGTTAGAATCAGCTATAGCTCTTTATTATTAATGTCCACCTTACCTAGCTTTAAGTCTATGACTTGCACGCTGTGTTAGCTACGCCCACGTTGCTGAAACTAATCAGGGCGCGACAGCCTCTTTCATACCCACTGACGTCCTAGACTAGCCGTGTCCGTGCTTTGATTCGCACGGGCTTGGCTGGTTTTGTCAGATCTGCCTTTGAAATGTAGGTAAATAGCTAGAATTGCGTATGGATTCTTTGTGGTTTAGTCGATAACGTATGTTGATGGCCTATTTGATCAGAGTGATTGGCTAAAATTTATGTTATAGAAAATTACCTAAAATTGTAAATAAAACTTAATATTTTTATTTCAAATACATTCTTTATTTAGAATGACATTCCTATATCATTCCTTGCGAAGCTTTACCCTATATAAAATGCTCGCAGACTTAAAACTATTCTGTAAAGCTTAACAAATCTAGTTTTTGGACGATGGCCCATTTTTGCGTCCAAATGCAATTTTATTTGGCAATTTGGCATACCCG
Source organism: Protodeltote pygarga (assembly GCA_936450705.2). Taxonomy (NCBI): domain Eukaryota; kingdom Metazoa; phylum Arthropoda; class Insecta; order Lepidoptera; family Noctuidae; genus Protodeltote; species Protodeltote pygarga. The sequence continues at coordinate 852,550 of OW388257.2, read as the reverse complement.
CTGCAATAGATGTTTTCCATTCTTGTTTTAATTCCATTAAAATTGTCCACGATTCCACGAACCTTTGACAAGATTCTGAATCTACGTTAGTCGCAAAAAATAACAACAACAAAAATATAATTGGCAAGATACTTATAAGTTTTTGAACTCATCAACTGTGATGGTATGACTAAAAACTTGCAGAGGTCTCAGGTTCATAAATAGGCGCGCATCTGTGACTTTTCGTATTACTTACTCCGTGCCTCGGAAACCACGTAAAGCCGACGCCCTGCATCTGATCTCTTCGTTCGTGTCGGATTGCCATTCCATCGGGGGTAATAAAGAACAGGTGTCTGAACTAAACTGAGCAGTGTACAGTAGGTATAGTTGATAACAAGGGCGTGCAGTTCATATACGCTAAAAAGCACTGCCTACTCTGACAACTATAGTATAGAACGACCGCAGGCGACGAATTAATGAAACTAAGTAAGATTTGCATGTGTCGTATCCTACCCTGTCGAAAATGTATGTGCACGCCCCCGATCGGTAAATAGTTCATACGCTCATCCCTTGCGCCACCTACGTGTATCAGATAATCAGTGCGCAACGGGCGTTCCCTTTCATACAAACGCTCACTCGGATATTGTTACGCGTTTCGCTCGGCAACAGTTGTGTTAGGTAATGGCAGAGCTCAACATTTGCAATCAAATTAATTAGTCCAGCTTTTTCATTAGCTTTGAGAATTTGTTCTTTCTGAGATTTGCGTAAAATTAGATTTTGTTTTTCAGGTAACGGACGTTACGTTTTTTTGAGACACCTGTTAGTATTCTTTTGCTACTTCCTAATAAGAATACTGGTATAAAGTTTTACGTAAGTTTTTAACCAAGCTTTTACGTTGGAATATCAAAACTAAACGAATGTGCAAAAATGTTTGTCTGTGCTGTTGATCGTTGAAGAGTTTCTTTATCTGGAGCTAATCCTGGATATTGATTCAGATCACGCTTACCATAAAAATGCATTGTCATCGGAACTGAACTAACATGCAAAAATTCAACTCCGTAGGATAGCAAGAATCGGTTCTAATAATTAAGCTTGCAAGATTCCACTTGAACAGACATGGTTACATTATACATACATATACTTAAATAAAAAAAGTTAAATAGAAGCTTGTACCTAATAAAAAACGTTATTTATTTATTACCTACTACATTGTTTAAGTACCGTAAAAATTGGCAATTAAAATGACAATCACTCAGGGCCAACGAGCGTGAAACGTCTTTTTTCTTAGAACAAAATTGAAGACACAATGAAAAATGCAAGTCAAACTCATTAGGTTATCTTTGAACGTTAAAGAAATAAAGGCCTCATCAGCCATTGTTTAATTTTCTATAAAACCATTGAACCGAGACGGCGTTTAATTTGTAGACTTACCATATATTTAACTGAAGTCTGCGATATAAATGAGGCTGATATTTAATCTTTAGATTCTATTATGTTAGTGATACCAAAGGGATTCGATATTCTAAAGATCATGTCAGGATTTTATGAAGGTACTTATCTTTTTATAATATAAACAATATGCCAAATAAAATATGCAAATTTAAATTAGAGCTATGAATATTATGCGACTCAATATAGAGCCCCCTACATAGACATAAGATTACGTACAAATTAATGAAAAATATGATCAGTTTCCATTATTCAAAGACTTTATATCGACTATTTGATCGTTGTCATAATATACCTTATTTTCCTCCTGAACCAAATTATAAAAAAGACAAAGCACGTCAATGAAAAACAATGTGATCATTTCATATTCCTCCAAGAAAACCCACCCCATATTATATATTCCTTAAAAGCGTTTCTTGTTTATGTAAATAATTAATGTTCTGTATATACAGGGTAATGCACCTCTGTGGAACGCTATTAAATATGAATTAGGTCTGACCCATTACAAAATCAATGTTTAGGGAGTCTTGTGAATTACTGAATTGAATGATAAAGTTACAACATTTATTTTAAACTAGCTTCCGTCTCGGCTTCGCCCGCGTGGTTTGTTGATAAAAAACGTAGCCTATGTCCTTCCCTAGGCTTCAGATTATCCACATCAAATTCAGGATGAACAGCCGATCTATCCACAATCACAAAATATATTAGATAATATTTTTGTGAAATTTTTACATGTTTTATTTAGCACTTTTTAGCAAATTTAACGTCGTAGAAGTTTAAGTCGGCATGGTACGCCGAAGTTCGTGGGTCGATCCGTATCAGTTGTTTTTTTCTTATTAAATATTTATATGTATTAGATACTTTTAATTATGATTCAATTATGATTTGGAAAACACGTGGCGCCATCTATTAACGTTATTGTTGTTTTTCTCGGGAACAGTTTTTTTTTCGGTATTCAGCTGCATCCGGTAAGACTGAGTCGACTCCAACATAGTTGGGAAAAGGCTAGGCAGATGAGTTTTTTTTTCGGAATAAAAGTTACCCTTTATCCGTTTCTGTACATCTGACAAGGTATATATGCAAAATTTCAGGACGATTGGTTGCTAGTTTAGGCGTGAAAAGCAAGCAAACAAACTTACTTTTGAATTTATTTATAGTAAAGAAAAACAAAGTTCGCGCAAGTTTATATTTTCGGGCTCTAACATTTTTTTATATACCTACATAAAACATTTTTGACACGTGCGAGTTGGCTAAATACTTGCTAGTAAACAAACTAATGCTCTTAGCTTCACTCACCTGCATTAAGTACATAGGTACATAATATTACAAGTTCTGTGACGAATTTCTTTGAAATTGATTCAGTAGGCGAGAACCAAACATCAAACAAACACACTTGTGGATACGAATTATAAGGATTTAATTTCCTAAAATGTTAGCTTTCCAGGTAAAGGTTTGTCCAAATTGCATTAGTTCCAGAGTTTCTGACTCAAAACGAAACCATTCCCTAAAGTAAGACAATGAAGTCAGCTGAAACTAATTTTCTGCGACAGTTTTGACAACATTATTTGCCGTACTTATGAAGAGTAAATTCTCATTTTCTGAAATTAATTCTCTTCAAGTCTTATTTTCATTTACCAATAATAATTTCGATTCAAATTGGTAACAATATAAACATTAATTAAAATACATGCTATTTGTTACCTTCGTATGTCAATAGTAAATTATATACTTACTTACTTATTCTACAATAAAATTTACATCTTCAGAATTGACAACACTAATTTCTATTTTTAATTTATCTTTACCCTGTAAAAAACTTAGCTCACTCGATACTCTTTCTATAAATATTTTATTGTTTGATATTTAATACGTAACAACATCAAATATCGATTATCGCTTTCAATGCAATGGAGCAAGGTCGTTAGGGCAATCAAAAATGTTGGAAATACTTCAATTGCAATTTATACTTTAATACTCCGAGAAAAGAAATAGATTCCTTTAGCATTTTCTGACGCGATCATTTTTCTATACGTCGAAATGGTTTGATGATGAATGAGGATATTATACGAATCTGGTTCTTTAGAATGTCAACGGTCGATGAACCTGTCTCTCTGATTTTTCTCCAATTTATATTGATTAAGTTTTGAATTTGTAAGGAAATATCATCGTGTTGCTTTGTCTAATATTTAGCGTATTATAATATCAGAGATGCTAAATTATTTAGAAGCCGGGCTCTTGCGTTTATTACGTGCCGCTAAATACCGTTAGAATGTCGGATTTAACTTACACGGCCTACGTTCAAAATAACTTCACGTGTATTATGCAAAAGAAGTATATATCTATGTTAGTAGCACGAGATGTTCTTTAGTTTCTGCTTTTACCTATGGGAAAATGGCGTGTATATAATATACTTACTCAAATTCCATACTAACACACACAATGTTTAATTGACAACATTTTATTCTACTTATAATCATATTTTATTATTATTGTTATTGAATTGTTACACGCACTCCACCAAAACCAAAAGAAAAAAAAGTGACAAACTTAATATGAATTGGTGTCAAGGAATTAATGGAAATGTCAAAGAAATGATTATTAAATTAGGAGTAAGAGTCCTCTATGAACTATTAGCTTCCCCGTCGGTATTTTTTCACCAGAATTGGCGAAGCATCCACATCATAGACTCCAACGCCTCTTTCCCGGGAGGATTCGTATTTATTACGTAACTGATTATCCGGCCATGTGTACCATAAGTAATGACTCAGGACACTAGAGGGAATTGGCGCTTCGATATACGAAGTTTATCAGCCACGATATTTTCATGAGCTACATTAGTGACACGTTTGTACCCATATTTATCTTTATTTTAACAAAGCGTATGGCACAATAATAATATATGTATACACTTAAAAATATGATAACAATAATATAGATATATTTATACTAAATTACCGTTATCTATAGACATCGTTCCCAAAATGCTGGCTGTATTGCCTCGCTGGATATACTAAGACTGGGCTTGATACAGACCAGTATTTTGGTCATACTTATCTTGATATCACATAACTTTAATAGGTAATTTACTACGAATACGAACCATATTTTACGTCGTGGATCGATTTATAAACAAATTAATTGGTGAATTTCTTCACGCTATCGCTATTTTCAGTTATTAGAACTGTTAGCCAGGGGATTTTTTGTTAATTAGTAGGAATAATTAACAAAACTAAATAGTTTTCTTACCAAGAAGGAAATTCTTCCGATATTAAGTAAATTGTGTTCTTTTTACTAAAACGATATTTTGGCGCCCAACGTGGGACTGTTTCGAATCACTTTTTCAAAGTTATATGAATTTATTAAATACGTTTGAGAGTTGAAAAGTAATATTACTTGTATAACAAGAAAAATATTGAGTAAGATATTTTTTATTTTACTTAAGTTAAAAGAGCAAAGGTCATGACTTAATTGAGCTTCCCGAGTTATAAGTTAAACGTTTTGTTATTTCAAGTACTAAATAATAACAATTAAGTTCAATTGGTCTCTTCTTCGCTCAATTAAAATACTATTATCATTCTACTGTTACAATTAAACAATCGGACATCTGATATTTATACAGGCTCAGGCTCTGAATGAAACGATTATGAAATGTTCAAATTTCAACCAATAAAATCTATTGTTTTTGCTCATTGGCTGTAGCTAATAAAGATTTTAATTTCTTTTTCAAATAGTTAAGCAATGTCTATTAATACTTTGACTGCCACGCCGCAGACACAATGCAATTTTTATTGTTTGCCGGTCACCAATGACCGGCGTGGCGTTCAAAGGGTTAATATTGTTATTATTTACATACAGGCCCCTATTCTACCACAAAAAGTAGATGATGAGGTTATGTCCGATTCGCACGGACTAAAAACCATACGATGTTTCTCTTCGGAGTTTCGCACCTTTAGGCAAGAGTATGAGATTGAAATCCACGCGAATAAAGTCGAAAACTAGTAATAAATAAAATAAAGAATTCCTTTAGTACAATAAAAGCATGGTCACGTTTTTAGGGCGGCATTTACATATGTTAGACTAGTATTGAACAATACAACATATTGACGGTCGGGAACATGTCGGATAAAAAATGTGGGTGCTGTTTTTGGAATTCTACTAGTACTTATTCAATGTTCTTCCAATTGTTTAATATGTTACAACATCTACCCATTTTAGTTTCAGAATTAAAGATAAATTGAAATATTATCGTTACAAGATAAAAATAAAATAAAGTGAAACTTGTGTTACAAATCAGCAGAATTTATTTTTGAAATTAATATCTTAACTTATTACAAAATTGTATACAAATAAAATTATTAAGACATCTACAAACAAAATTATTATACAATTTATTGATTGAATTCTCGTTGGTGTCACCCAAGTTAACAGGTCTAAAAATCTACGTTTTTCTACGTATTTCCGTTTCTCATGACCCCTATTAGAAAAAGATGAGTGTAAATTATCTCTCCATTGGAAACTTCGATCAAATATAGGTACATACTAGATCGAAGGTTGAAAACATCAAATAACACGTCCTTGACCTTATTAGCCCAGCAGACGTGCTTGTGACCCCTAGATGACCGGAGCAGTTAAGTTTTACCAAATAACTAAAATAGTAAAAAACTAAATAACTAAAAAAGTATAACTATTACAAAACAAATATTTATACTTCAACAATTTTCTACGTTAATTAATATCAAGCTTAACTTAAGCTGATTGTTATAGAGCTCTGCCTAGAGCTCTATAAATCAAATGATTTTATAAAACGACCCGTGTTAACCACGGCTTTCTCCACAATTCTCAAGATTTTCTTACTCAATATGAAAAATTGGCTGGGATTTTTTGTCTAAGCTTAGCAAAGCAATATATTATTTACTTTTTGTGTCTGTACTCTGAGCTCTTGAAAAATAATGTAATGTTTATTGTATTGTATGTATTTTGGCAAGTAATGTAAGGGATTATTGATCTAAACAGTGTTTTGTAATCTCGTTTAGTTTAAGCTTCAAATGAATAAATTATTTCAACATTAATGGGGTTCCAATGTAACCACTTGGTACTGCAACCTTCGGAAGATTAGATAATGTGAACACACTGTTTTTGCGTATCAGTATTTGGTGAAAAATACTTATCTTTTGGAGTATTATATTTTAACACACTGGGTAAAGCTAGTAGCTGTGTGCATGCATTGCAATGCCTCTTTTTTTGACAGAAATCTTAGCGGGCGGGTCAAAAATTCACCGCAAGTTTTAAGTAATTGCAATTAATTGCAATCGGATGTATCGTACAGGAATACAAAATAAACTAAAGAAAATTTTTATTTATGTTTAACCAATTAAACAAAAAAAAACAGGTCCCACAGCAAGGTCGTATTTCTGTTTTGTGTCGGTGTAATAAAATTTTAAAGCGGCTGCTTACGAGTTATGAACGCTAAAACAGTTTTAAATAGAGCAACAAGAATTGTTCCTTTGTCTGTGAAACGTTGTTTTCCACAGAAGCTTCTATTAAAAATTAAAAGGTTCATGGTGCTTGTGCCAAGATTATCCGTCCTTATACTCTAATAATTATTCCACAAAATACTTGCTCTCAGTAGAATTCCTTCTTAGGGTTGAATCCCAAGAAGTATTTCTACATGTTATTTCTTTTATAGCCATTTACCGCTAAAGAACGGCTATCAATACGGTTACCCTTGTCGGTTGAAAGGACGCGTTAGATTTATAATGTTTCAAAGGATCTTGTATTTATGTACCAAGATTTATTTTAAGATTTATTTTTACCTCAAATAGGTATCTATAATAGTGTATCGCTTTCACCGTCGCGTTTATATTTAAAGAATCCAATTTTATACGTCAATTTACAAAATTTCTGAATAGCCAGCATAGAGGCTTGGCCCAAATTCGCAGGTCCCAAAGCTCGTTTAGGGCAGAGGGCAGTTTTCACAAACCCGTCGCTGTAATATTTAAAGGAAACACTCAGCACTGTCTCCCCGGCGTGTTTTACGAGCTGTTTTGTTTAGATTATATTCATGTTCATCATACAGCCGTTTTTAAAATGTTGAACAAATTCTCCTAATTCTGTTCTGCTCGTATTGTAGGGCAAATTATGTTACGAACCAAGCTAATTGATAATTCCTGTTGTCGAATGAAACATGTTTCAATAATTATGCTCGTGTATTCCATCTCCGGTAATAATATTTAATTTTAAATGACAAAGGCATGCGTGTATGCAAATAATTTACATTATTTAACAAGTTTTCGAAAAAGCATGTCTCTAAAAACGGACAAAGAGGTGAACGTTTTTTGACAACACAAACGTAAAGATGAGAAGTTGATTTGCACTCTAATCATTTAATCTAATTGAATTTGAAAGGATACCATCTGAATTAAATCAAATCACCAACAGCGCACAGGTGGAAATTTGTAAGATTTTCGGGGAACGTACTTAACCTTGAGTGAGTTAAGTAAAGAGCGCCTCACAAAAATGTTTTCAACGAAATATCAGACAAAATGGATCTAATTTTATCGTCTGAATAATAATGATTCGAATTTCTCAGATAGGCAATGCGGTATTGCAAATGTTTAGATTCTTAATGCACGTAAAAATATTACGATGCACCAATATTTTATAGTATACCGAGACAAGATAACCAATCTGAATTTAAACTATATGGATAGTCCATCAGTCCACCGACTATAAAGTCAATACCCTTGCTAAATTAAACAATACGAGAATGAGGCAATAAAAAGAAAATAACCGTTAATTAAACTGTACTGTTTGTATTTAAATGGCGATCGGATTTAAATAAACTTGAACGCTTACAGACGGATTGGATTTTACCGATGATTTAATTCATTGATGTGAATTGCAATCGACTAGCTGTCGAACGTAGTTACAGCTATTTTGTGTCTGTTAACGCATTTATATATTCCTGCTACAACTTAGTTTTAATAAATAAATAAACCAGCCTGTAACTGTCCCACTGTAGGGCTAAGGCCTCTTCTCATAGAAAGAAGGATCGAGCATTAATCACCACGCTAGCTCACTGAGTGTTAATAGTGAAGGAAACCATCGTGAGGAAACCTGGACTTAATAGTATGAAATCGCCGACTAAGTTATAACATATACTTATATTTTATCTATTTATATTCCTATGTTTATAAGCAAAAGCAATAGAAGCGTGTAACGGAGTTTTGGCTTTTCCGTTATCGGAAGAAGCTAATAATTATGCTACGTAATATCCGGCGCATTGCTTTGAAGAGATGATTATCCATAAGGATAGTCATTTATTTGAAGCAGTATTGAAAACGTGTGATACCTACTTATTGTTATTCTTTTTTTAAAATTATTAAGTTGATTAAATTTTAAAATTTATAATTATGTAGGTACTGCTAGATCAAACCCTGTCATATTTTAGGGTTTTAAAAGACTTAGAAAATTTTGATTACCTACTTACCTAACCTATCTCTATCTCAATCACTCGCTAATTCTTTCACTTTGTATGTTTCAACGTTAAGCTTTTTTTGTGAAATCAAAGAAAGGTTTAGTCTATTTTTTATTCTTCTTCTTTTTACCTTGAATCTTTCCTAATTTCGAATTTATAAGAAACATGTTTTCAGACAAGACCTAGGCTATAAAGGGATTTAAATAACAAAAAAAAATAGTGTGCGTTTTAATCGTGTGGGGCTCTCCGTAGGGCTGACGATGTTATAAATAACCTGGTCGATACTAACTCCAGACTCGGTGCTCGAAACCAGACCTGAGCGTGTCTGCGTGGTAGGCTCGTAAATAATCTGAGTTGAAAAAACTAAAATACACTTGATTGGTCTTGTGGTCACAATGGATGGTTGTGAGATGTTGGGGCGATGTGTTTTTGGAGTTTTAAGATATTAGCAACCTTGGCCCTAGTCAATGCATATCTAACAATAATATTTATCTACCCAAATATGTAAAAAAGGCCAAAAGAACTAATATAGTCTTTTAGGCTTGTAGGAATACAGGCTAGTTTTAAAAATAAGGGCTAAAATCTAGTATTAGTAGTATATGTATACAAGTATAAATATTATATATTTATACGTACAGTAGGTATAAATAGTAGCCGGTTAAACATTATTTTAGTCCCTTTTGTATACTTATAGCCACAATGGTTTACTGTACACACATTTATTGTACAGTTAGTTGTTAAAATTGTCGCCTTTATAAACAATAATTTTACTACTGTCAAACCCATTCTGTAGTGTTATTTTCAAAGGTACGCCAGTATTCTCTATTATTACATGTTAATAACATGTAAGGTTTTACTCACACCTACGCTACTTACGAGTACTATACGAAAGTAAAGGAACCGACCGGCAGACAATGTTTATATTGTTTTTTAATGGGGGCATGAACACAACACCTACGCATCAATAGCCCGGGCCGCGGCGTCTGGAAGCGTTTTGATACTGATTTATTATTTAACACAAACAACTCAAAATATTATTTATTCTATTACACTAAAATATAAGTTCTTTTGAATCGTCACATTATTTACAAAAACATCTTGCGTTATGGCAGCATGTTTGAGAATGGTTTGACAGAAATTGCTTCATACCTACGATTAGACGCTGGTACTGACTTTATCACCAAATTATAGTAAATTATATTCAAGAATGCGATCGCATCAGTCTATTAAAGAGGTCCCTAATATGTGACGGTCAATTTCCCATAACAGCTTCGCATCGCATGATTGCACAGGTGTGGCAGTACCTTTACAAATCACAGGAGAGTTGCTAACAAAGCCATATTGTCCTTATCCCGTGTAACATGTCTAATTGCAATAATATTTACCAACTCATAACAATTATCTAGCATATTGTGAACATAGATAAAAAAAAGTGTGATTTAATTTATCTAATTGACAATGTAGAGTTTTGAATGAGATTATTTTGTAAACTCTAGAAGGGATTTGTATTTCATGAAAATTACTGATAAAATGATTGCAAAGTGTGATTTTTTTAGAATCAAAAAGTTTCCTCTGAAATATTTCTGTGGCGATTGTGTTTCAGATCTCTAAGATCAGATATTTAATTTTGTTATACCGAAGTTTTCTTAAATATGGTGCGACACTCACATGAATGGATATAATGCCTTTGTTTCGGGTGACGTTGATGCGAGCGAACCATCAACGAACCATTATCTGCAACATCAGTGTGAAATATTGGTTGGAAGTTTGTTTTAGCGTACTTTAAGTGGCGAGATGTGGCTCTTACATGTTGTGCTTCCTTCCGCACGGAAGACGGCTCTTAAGTACGTGTGTGGTTATGTAGGTCAGGTCTTAATATTTCTAAAAGGGCGTTCAAAATATTTTTTAAACATTTTTTCCTTGCCAAGTTACTAAATGTCGATATCATTTTGTTGAATGATTAGGCTAATTAGTAATTTTTTTTAATGATTTGTCAATATTAGCGTTTCATACAGTTTAAGTTAGAGTAACCGATTTTATTACCACGTTTTAGTCACAGAGGTTTAATAAATTAAAGCTTAAGAAGCTTAATTGTATAAATAACTCAATTACAAAATTTAAATTTATACAATGTAAATCCTTTTAAACCAAGCCACTAAAACCACGCTTGTAACAACTTAAAGCACTAATTGTAACTCGTAAAAAACCTATAATCCCACTAGCATGAATGAGTGGGTTCCACGGTGTCGTGTAGACCGGTCGCGATGACCTTGTCAAGGCGAGCCGGTTACATATCGCACCTTGCGATGGAATGTTAATGTCCAACTCTATTTGGTTTATGTTGAATAAACAGTTTAGAAGGGACAGATGTTTCTGATATCTTTGACAGATTTTGAATGATGTAAACGGGAAATTATTTGAAAATGTGTGTATGGCAGGTTTTTCATAGCGTCGACTTTAGGTGGCTATATTAGGCGCTAATTTCTATAATTCCTTTCGATTTAGAGTAACGTTTGACTTTGAAGTATGTTTTGAGGCCATCGCTTGTCATTAAGGTATTCAGTTAGTGAATAGCCCAGCGCACTCCATTATTAACTGAACCCAGGACTGTTTACAGATGGATAGTAATTAATTATCCCTGTCTCATTGGTTTAACGGTCTTAAGTGCGAAGGCCGAATACGAGACCTTTCTTGGAGTGAATAACTTGATGTTTTAACCAAAACCTGGAATAAGTTAAAAGATTTAGATTTATTTTACAACAGTCAAACTGTTAAATTCACATTTACAATTACAACCTGCCTAACATGACCCAAAGTAATCCGTAATCCATTTGTCCATTGTTCATCCATGTTAAAGCATCCTTTACCTGCGCTAACTGATCCGAACGTCAAGATGATTGGAGTGTTATATTATCCAAGATCGCTTACCGTAAACCTATGTAGAACAAACCACTCAACTATGCGAGTTTACGATCTGTTTAGTGATAGGAGAGACGTTTAAAATTCAACTCTGCAGAAGATTATATCAAATTAGGTTTATTTATATAAATACTGCTTGATATATCCAGTACGAAAATAGATTTTGAATCATGAATATTCTCAATTTTGAACACACATATGCCCAACTGACGTCATTCGTTAGGATTAGGACTTATGCCTCACTTAAATTTGTACGCATATAAATAAATCTGAATCAAATCAGCCTACTTTACTGCAAGGTAAATACAATTCAATATCAATTCGTTATTATTACCTAAATCATTTATTTGCTCGAATATGGTATTTTACATCTGTTATTTCTTATTCCTGGTCCTGCTTAACTTGCTATGCTCTTATATGCGTATACAAATCCTTATAGAACCTTATTGTTAGACATTATAGAAGGTCTTATAGACTATCTCTACCTTATAGAAGGTCTAACAACAGACTCGAAAACAGATATTAATAATCAAGACCAAGGACTTTTCTCCATGTGCTGATAGCGATCATCGGGGTGGTTTTAGTGAGGTACGAATCCCAAACACCCCGGTCTCTTCCCCAGAGGCCGGGTGCTGCACAAAAGTTACGTAGTTAAGAAATCTAGATATACTTGGTTAAAAAAAATCTCAATTAGTACATTTTTTGATTATGGGTCCAGGTCACTAACCTGCTTGTTAACCATAAAGAAGATGAAACTGAGCTGTCATCACTATAAGACTCAGTTCCATTTTACTAAAAGTAGTTATTTATGTTTGTTGTAACAAGTAGGCCTACTCCATATATTTTGGTGTTCATACTGCGTCCATTAGCCTGAGCATATGGGCACTCAGCGAAAATTTAAACACATTTACCAGTCCGCTGTTATATCTAGTGACCGTTACTTTGTAAATAACTAATGTGTTCTCTGAAGGATGGGATATAGCCGTATGAGGAGCGGAGTCTAATCGTGATGTTTTCTTTTTGCCTTTATCGAACAAGATATAAAAAAAGACGGTTCACTACTAAATAATTCTTTCTCTTAAGGCCACTTTCTCCAAATACTCCTAATATGAATTAACGTCAAATATGATTTAAAGATTTCAAACAGAACAAGTTAGTATTTACTATCTACTAATATTTAAGACTACTAATACTTGGATTTCAAATTTAAGAGAATGTGGTGTTGAAACTGGCCTTTAGTGTAAGAAGTTTAAATAAGCAATAATTATATTTATGAAGTTATACAAAAAATGGTCACAATAAACGTGTTCCGTTCAGTTCCAGATGATAACAGAATTTAAATTTAAAGATTCTCCAAACTGCATTTATACATGCTAAATACGTGGTGTCACCTTCATATCCAGACGATAAATTAAACATTACCTGTAGGGTTTATCAAGGTTGAATGTCAATAAAGCGTCCACCTGATTGTGTGGCCAGAGAATTCCTGTCTGTGTCAAAATAATCATTTTGACTCCCAATTCCGGCTAGTTACAACTGAAGAATATAAGTGACTGGAAACTGGCTTCAAATAAAGCTGATAATATAAATAAACCCGTCACAATCTAAAAGTGGTGTCTCCCGCGTCCGTCGCGCATGTGGTGGAAGCTGACCGGATTACTCGGGACTTAGCTGCGTTTAGGCCCGCTAATTACTTATGAATTTATTATGCGATGAAATGCCGCGAGGTTTGTGGGCCAATGTCTCGTGTATGTGGAGAATTGGGGCATTTTTGAAAACGTATTAAACCTTGTTTTTCAAATAGGTCATTGGTGAAGATAAGGTTTTTTTGAAATAATATATCTACATATTTGAATTTATCGGGATTTCCCGACTTCATTGTACGACTTATGTTAAGTATGTTGTATCTTATGTTGTTTGTTACTTATGTTGGTGTGGTACCTACTCTAAAATACCTTTAGTAATTTATAAATTGACTTGAAAGTGTAATTTGAATTAAAGTACACTCTAAGTGCGATCTGTGAATCTCGCCCTATTTTTCCGTAGTTATTCTATTATTTAAATAAATATGCACAAACACTCTTGACTGGTCCCAATATCAAGTCGATCACATTATTTGCCCCGTGCTAGGATCAAAGCCCCTACCCAAGCGCCGATGGCCATAATTCGTGTGCAGTTTCAATGTCAGCATGTCTAACTGCTTTGTAATACTTTATAATCGTACGTATATCGTCTACATACTCGTACATGTAAATGCCTTGTCATTCTCCCACACTCACCTAAATAGTCACAATGCTCACGTCATCAAAAACACATCGTAAGACAAACTGCCAAAGTCACCTATCTTAGCCGTATTAAGAATTGTAGCATTTGCATATATAGAATGTTTAGATTTTGTTTCTATGATTACCGTATCTTGATTTTCATTAGCTTTAATGCCTTTAAAAAAATTAGCATAACTTACGCATTAACAAGAAAAGCTGAGCCACGTGTAAAAATAAAATGGGCAAAGTCTGGCCACCCGGCCGCGGCTCAGCTCAGCACAGATGTCCTCGCCCACTCTTATTTTAACTTAAATTTCCATTAAAAGTGAATTATTTTTGGCCAACTTCAACATCCTTGGCGCTGTTTTCCAAATTATATTATTAATTTACAGACTTATAAATTATATTAGTTGATAAACTGATTTATGAATGTTTTATCTTCATCCAGTTTTAGGGGATTTAACTGCAGTGTTGGGTGGACGCAAACAGTTATAGTAATTCTTCTTAGCGTGTCGATGGCAATCTAAATTGTGTCAGCCCAGAACTGGGCTACGAGATTGGCACCTTCAGTAGCGTCTATAGTAATTTAATCGGCATTAGAGTTTTAATTTAACTCAGTTCTACATGAAAAACGGGAGAAAAAGAATATGAGTGTTGTCCAAAACACTTTGTTAAAGTACGTAGGTACTTTGAACTGTTCTTATTGATAAATAGACTATGAATAACGGGCGGCTAGCAAAATACTTTTTAATAGTGTCTACAAATAAACAAAGCATATTTTCAAGTACCAATATTTTGGCAAATTCGATTTTCTTGTACATAAAGTACAAGTTTTATCGGTTACTTTCGCAAGCGCTGTGAAAGTCAATTGAGAGGAACGGGTTACGTATGTGTTAGGTTACCGAATATTGTAATTTCTAAATCTAAAACCTGTTCTAGGTACTTTCTTCTTGGTACTAAGTTTCCTTTCCTATAATTTAATTTAGCTTTAGCGATCTGAAGCTAATAATAACCTGGTAATTGAAGGGTTTTTGGTTAATCTAGCTTGTTAAATAACTTTTGTACAAAAAGTTAAATGTATGCGGCAGGTAGGTAGCGTCTAAAACATGTTTCGCATATATAGCAATAAGATCGCCCGCCGATCCATTATTTTAAAAAAATGTATATTAAAGGGTATTAGTATAGTATTGTGATCATAGTTTGTTTAAATTTTGAAGTTGATCGATAAATAAGTGGTGTGGTCCCGATCAGTAGTCGATCACGTCTTGTCATATCAGAATTACCGTCGGTCGGCCTATTAGACAAAAAGTCGAATATCAGTAATCATTTTAAGGCTTATCTGAACTATACCTTAATTACACACTCCTTGAAACAAGGCAGACCATATTTTAGGTAAGAATGGTGGCTAGAAGTACGACGCCATGACTGGTAGAAGAATGGATCCTTAGGTGCGGGACAGACGGCAGTAATTTTGTCCGTCGAAGAAAAATATTGGCTTCTTCCTGTTGTTGCCCGCGGCTGCTGGCAGGCACGATGCGCGATTGCCACTAATTCACCCACACGAAAGGCTGTCTGCGTTAGCGTGGACAAACCAGTTCGCTTAATTGAACGGCGGGCATTGCGGTCTGTCCTCTCCGCCGGCATGACCGATGGGCACCAGCGGCATTTTGACCAATCTCAAAAAATTATCCAAATTCAAATTCAAAATCATTATTGCATTCCACAATGTGATTTTTAGGTGCTAACTTTAACTATGAGATCATCCTTCATGTTGTTGCACGGGGTCTGACAGGGTTCCATAAGGTCTATCGTCGTGGTTGCCGTCTGCCCAATAAGAGTCTTAAATGAAGATAAAAAGAAATGTTTACCAAACTAAACTTCGTTTATGATATTCATGGTAATTTTGATCCACCCAAACTTTTTCCATAGCATCCCCCGCGGCCAACTGATCGTCTAATTTGTATACTCGGTTAAGCCTGTTACATTGTTTGTTTGTGAACGATGTTATACTTTTTATGCTAAAACTTTGTGTTTGTCGTTTTGTAAACGTTATTTTTGTCATGTTTCGGCGGTTAAGGAGTGTTTATCGTGTTTGTTTAGAAATTAGTGTTGTTAAATACATTTCAGTGGTTTTAATGAGATATATTGTGTATTACACTTTTGCTTTTTGTTGTTGATGAACTTAACAAACTTAACACAATATATAAAAGGCTTTTACCATTCACTAGTTTAATCCTTTCTTCTTATAATAAATGCTTGATTAACACCTAGTGTTAAAATTTAAACCGCCCGAGCCGGCAAGCTTTTACATGACTTTACATACAATATTCTCCACTATCACTGAAGCAAGAGATAATTACAATTCAAGATTGCACTTACAAGTTACGAAAACGCAACTATGAAGAAGAACCTGTGAGACTTTTATTGTTCCTCATTGTATGATAGTTTCAAAGGCCATAAGTCCATAACTCCTAGAAGTCTTCACACAACCTACTTGCCTTTGTATTAAACAAAGGTAAAGTTGAAGAGCACATTAAGAGTTATACTTTCCTTTTCCATGTTATATGATGTTGATTAATTTTGTTATATTTTGTCTTTGTTGCAAGTTGCAAACATAAGTTTCGTTCCCCCGAAATTAAATTTGATTAAATTTTAAATTTGAATTTAAAGTATCCACGATTACACACTTAACTTTCTTTTTCAATTATTTTCTTAATTAGGACACCAAAAATTAATAACATAACTAAGATAAATTAATACAAGAATGAACAATTAATTAACAATTATCGTGGTGATACGGAGGGAAGAAAGAAATTCGAGTAAGGTTTTAAGTATTCATTCAGATGGTTATAAGAGTACAGTTAAGACCAAAGAAATGATGGGTTGTGTAAGACGACATAAAAGGGAAGTTAGTGATATAACGCCTAACAGTAATTAGAAGAAGAAAACCTATGACCTACTACTGGAAATAATTGGTATTATAATTAGTGCATTATGTAAAATTAATACTATCTACCTACATTATATTTTCACAATATTTTTCACTTCGCCAATTCGATTACAAAAACCTTTTCGAAACTCATAATCACCAAATTCATCTAATTTAAACAGACGTCTTTCACAACTCCGCGACTCCGTTGTCTAAACTCGCAACTGGTTTTATCCGGAGAGATCCGCCGTAATCCGGTTATATCCGGGCGGATATTGGACGTAGAGTAATAAGGTACAGAAGGCCTTCTTTGGTATATTCAGGCGATGGATATCAGGATGCCTATGAATAAATAAATCGGCCTATAATGTCTCACTCGCGGGGTTTCCCTCACTGATCAAAGTGAATTAGTCATACTCCAATATGCTAACCAAGTGCATGACGTTGAAGGTGTGTTTGTGGCTCCGGTACTGGAATATACAGTCTTCCCACATTTATCGACGCAGAATCGAGCCGATCAAAAATAGTTTTCTATCTACTTACGAAACAAGGAAGTAAAAAAAGTCTTTCGCCTTGCCTCGGAAGACGCACGCCGCACCTACCTACACATTCGGCTCGAGCTGATTCCGCGTCGATAAATGTGGGGATCAGCCATTTATCGACGCGACAATCTAATTGGCTTGAGACTCTAAAGCCTCTAAAGCAACTTGGCTTAATGACGCTTCTAAGCAAAAATACGTTCAGCGCGTAGAAAGTCACAAATGGTCTTCCATCCAAAGATTGATCTGGTCTACACAACCATAAGGATAAAAGAAACTAATGGTTCGAGGCGTCCAGCCGAAACTAAACATTCAGTATATACGAGTACCTACAAGATTCAGTCAGACAATAGTTTTAATACTTCAGCTTAAAACTCTCTCATCAGGACCATTGGTGTTAACGGATCTTTTGCATCAAATTGTCGAGTGTATTGTACGCCAGTTAAGTTAATCGTTGTCGAAGTAAATGGCTTTTAACAATCGACGCCGAACTGTAAACAGGGATACGGTTTATTGGATAATTGACTTTATTTCTGAACCACGCCGCTGCCGCCGTCCGGTTCTGGGAAACTGAGGAGTGTGAAGACTATACTTTTATTGATAGAGATACTGATAATGTTGTCGTAACAATAAAAGCTAGACTATCTTTGTATGAGAACATCCTTATCACATTATTTGATTTAGCTGTTTTTTGTTTAGTTTAGGTACTGCATGATCTGTGCATTTACTTCCGTGATGTGTATGATTTATTTTAAATCAACATAGTAACTTAAGAGCTTGCGTTTTGGTACTCAGCAATACGTTTGGGCCCCTTATAGATATGACATTTTGTTAAATTATGTCATGGTTCGACGCAGATCTGACGGAAGATGCGTCGGGCCTAGTCAGTTTTGTATGCTCGACGCACTAACGCACCATCAGTTATGTATCGGTTGCAACGTTTTATTATGTTATTATGTAAGTATTTGTCTGTTCTGGCGTCTTCCGTCCGATCTGCTTCGACTAATAAGTAGACAGACGCACAATAACTCAAACTAAGTTCGAGTTTTACAAAGTAAAGTTACAAATAGTTAAAAGAGTGCTTAGCACACAAGTGTGATCCACACTTTACGGTTATAACCACAAATCACCTATAATTGGTCGCATCTAATAAGTTAATAATTATATATTTTAACAAAATAATTAAAATTAGGAACTCGAACAGTATCATGCTTTAAATTAGGGCAAGAATCACACATAACTTAATGTTAAAAATAATTACCAAAAAAGTTGTCGCTCGTTAATCGAATCACTATCCGTTACAAATACAATGAACAGGCAGTAAAACCGAATGTCGTTTATAATGCTATCGTATTGTGATCACAATTGTGTCAATGAGTGCCACAATTACCCATTTCTCACAATTGACTCGAACCCGGTGAGATCGCATTCAAGCGATTCACATTCACGGTGTTCTCTTGAATGAATAATTGAATGTATCGAATGACAAACACCCGGTTGATGTCTGATGTTATCATACTCCTTCTTATCGTTTCGATTGCTTTTTTTATTATTATTATCATATAATAGGTAATTGAAGTTGAAGCGGCCCAGAAATAGCTACGCTGACTGCGTTATCGGAAGCAGCCATTAAATCCTCCTGCGTGCAAGTTGGCACAGCGAGAAGGAAGCGGTTGGTTTAATTGAAAATGTCTGGTGTACCTACCTAACCGGAAAGTCGTAGAATTAAATTGTGCTTACAGCTGATTTTTCTTTAGACCTGACCCACCTGACAAAAATTCTATAAAAAAAGCATATTGAATTTTCCAATTTTCCAGGCAACTTTTTTCTAAGTATAACTTTATTCGGACTATGACGAACATTTAAAAAAAACATCTGAAGGTCATATTTAGTAGTAAAATTCAATAAACTCTGTTTATTGAGAAATTGAGATCGTAATCATTCAAAAAAACTTGAACGCTTAGGTAATCCAATTGACCACTAGATGAAAGGAAAAGAAAATGCGGCTAATATCTCGTCGATAGATCCCCTTTGTCGCCCACGTGAAGAGCCGCCACGGGCTTATTCTTTGATCTTCTACACGATCAGAATATAAACCAGATAATAGCTGCGCATGTCCTAACTATTGACAAAAACCTTCATACTTACTGATATTTTATTATTTTACTTAAATAAGAAGACTTTGGGTCTACTTTAGTGCGTGAGATCTCCGATTTTCCATCCTAATGCTCTAAACATTTTTAGTTATATACTATTCTTATTTTATTAAAAAATTACGTCTATTGTATAATAATTATATTCAGTGACACACATTCGTTTATGCTTCATTCAAAACCACGTGTTTTTCTCTACTCCTGAACACACTACTGCCACCTAACGGGATGTGTCAGTACTATCCGCAAAAGCAACAGGCTGTAGTTTGAACTGAAGGGTGGTTTGGTACGTGACAGCGCCGCCGCTATTTAGTTCTATTACCCTTCGAGAGATGGCGTTGACTGTTCAATGTTTAGTAAGTTCGTCAAAAGTTGGAAAGGCAAAGATAAAGTTAATGTGTTTGGAAATAGGAATCCCGAATTTCTTATACACTGCATGCACTGTCAATCTACCTTATACATACATTTTTAAAAGAGTGATCTGGTTTAATTTCCCCTAAATAATTGAAAAACTCACAAATAAATCGTTTGACTATCAACGCACTTGTTACATAAAATGTAAATAAACTAACATAAAAAGGTGCTAACCATCATAAGCGATTACACCTCATCTTCATACAATAACACGAACTTATTGCGTCAGTAAAACAATGGAGATTCGTTCCCAAGATAATGTTTACGTTCGCCCGTCATCGCGCAAGCGTGCTGCACTATAATTATGACGTCAACGACTGATATGAACTGGTTGTTGTAAACAATAATGGCAGATGGCGCGTGGCACAGTAGTCTAACGTCTTTAATAAACTACGCCGTTACTACGTTTCATTGGAAAATTTAACTTATTACTAATACGAGTTTTGTCCGCGGCTTCGTTCGCGTTAACTTAGAACACGTGGCGCCATCTATTATCATAAGAACTTTATTGTTGTTTTCTGACAACGTAAAATTTTTCAGGATGCTCTATTCACTGGTTTAAGGGTAACAAGAAACTTACTTTCGCATTAGAATTTTGGGAGCTAGGAAAGGAAGTTTCTGGATCAGTTATTAAATCAGATCCACTTAAATTTGGTTACGAATTGAATCACAATCGTAATTTATGAACCAAACCATACTTTCATTAATAGTTTGTCAACTTTTATTTGCTGCTTAACTCAAAGTTGACTTAATCGTCTCGTGACCACAATACAGAAACGGAGATAAGAAACGTCACTAATAGGTGATCCTGTGTTTAGAAATAGTTCTATAACATTGAACTGACTTTTTTTAAATGTTCACTTATTTAACATAAAAGTATTATTACAGTATCTCATATTTAGACGAGCTTAGTATTCACCAATCAATGATGCTGATTGTATCTAAACTGGTAAAATTAGTTTTTACATTTTAATCTCTGAAACTACTGTACCGATTCAATTTTCTTTTTTTCATAAGAGAAAGTTACTCTATCTCTGCGAAATCGCAGGAAAACGTCATGAATTTATTTATATTGAGAACATATAATCCACTTGAAACCAAAAACACAAGTCCATATTAAACTGATGTTTAATATGGACTGATTTCTCAGAAAGTGTCCCGTTTCCCCGGAACATTTCTGAGATGTTTATTGGGTGTTAATTGTGGTCATGTGACTGTACAGGCGTCCATTGAGGAGTTCCGGGAACAAGAACTTAGTGGGTGGTGAAATGAACATTTTATTGGTATATTGGGCCTGTGTGCGTTCTTGCTAAATTGAAAGTAAAGATGTGATTGTGAATAAGATAAACAAATTCTATCTCCTAACAGCATCATTTCAGAAACCGAGAAAGTTAATTCTAATTATCATCACAAAAGACTCACTTAACTGCAGCATGCCTCCGTAAAAAAGACTTTGGTATGTAGAGCTGATTAAAATTACATTTTCATACCAAAAATATTATATAAAAAGTTAATAATTCTGTAGTAGGTATGTTATATATTACAAATGTGATTATCAATCCTAATCCTAACTTAATATTATAAATGCGAAAGTTTGTTTGTTACCTTGTCACGCCTTTTAACCAATCATCCTGAAATTTTGCGTCCGTTGTCTAGTGTACAAAAACAGACATATAGTAAACAAAACGGACACAATGGAGAAAGTTTCCATCCCGAAAAAGTACTGTTCCCGAGGAAAACAACAATAACGTTCTTATGATAATAGATGGGGCCACGTGTTGGTTACAATAAATTTATTAACACACCACGCGGACGAAGCCGCGGGCGGAAGCTAACATAAAATAAAATATAGTATAAACGGTTTTTCTAAAGCATTCACATTCATGCATGCGATGCGAACACAGAAATATTTCATGACGATTATGAAATCTATTTTAGTGTTTTTTTGCTGAGGTCCTCCATTATATCAGTTATTTCTAATAAGTGTCTGGTTTGAAATTATGTTATTTGGAAATATTTGAATCACTGAAATCCAAATTACATGTGTACTCTAGCTGAATAACCTTCACATTCTAAACATAATTTTTTCTTACAGGTATGTTTTCCGAACGATGAATCACTGTTTTCTGTCATCGAAGATCAAAGTAAGTACCTATTCGTGTTAATCATTAAACACGTTTAAAGAATTTACTGAAATACTCGTAAATAAGAAAAAAATATTCAAAGAATTCTTAATAGGTACCGCTAAACGAACATTTTGGTATGACAATGGTAAACACCATTTAAATCATGAAAAAAAAAATCAATAACATTCGTTTGGCAAACAGCCTGAGGGTCACGGCACTATTTTTACTTGCGCACGCGTTTAGAGTTCATTCATTCACAATTTAAAATTAGAACGTGACGTTTACGTGTTGTACTCGGTCAGTTGGGTGGGCGCCGTGGGCGTGTGCAGTTGTCATCATTTTAGTTAATTAGATATGTGATAAATAATCTGATAAACAGATTATTTCCGTTTTGCTTTGTCTGAATCTTAATTAGATTTATAATTGGAGATGTTTTTAAGTTGAAGCTAGTTCTATTAAAAATAGAGTTATTTTTTAAACTAGTTTTAAAGCTACAAGCTGTTCAAGCATAGAAGTTCCATGAACCGGTTCATTATTTCAGCTTGAAATAAAAAAAATTGCAACCACAGACAGGTTAATAGGTGGGTCAACAATCTAATAAAATACTGATAGACACGACATCAAGTCGATTTAATTTAGATTTATGCAAAAACTTTTACTTGTTTTCAGCAGCTAGTCGGGTTTTATTAATCTTTGGGAAAAATGTAATAGTTATTATAACAGAATCACTACTGATCCCCACATTACACTGCAAATTAATACCAACATCCTCCGAAACAAGATCCAATTAGTGTGTCATTGAACTAAGCTCTATTCGGTTCTACATCCATACACATGTCAATCGTCCTTGAGACTCGGATGTACTTGTAGAATGCCGAGCTTATAGGCCCGCCTTCCATGGTGAGCGGAGCGGGCTTCGTATAGACTCAGTTGGACTTGCAACGAGCGAGTCTATGGAACGTAGAGCAAAGCTCGCTGACAATGAGAAGAAAAAGGAAAAACTATTGAAGCAAGCATTCTTAACTAGCAAGACCTTACCGTAATAAAAGAATGTCAACAATAATTATTACTAGAAATAGAAATAAATTAAAATAAACATGCGTGATTACTACACAATTGTGCCAAAAAGTTATTTAGTTCATACACATAATAGTAAACTAAACCCTTTTTATAGATATGTGACTTGCTGACTCAAAACCTCCAACCAAAAATCACCAACAAAAACCAGCCCCTATCCTAATTTAAAAAAAAGAAGGCAAATTTTGCAAAACTCTCCTAGTGAAAGTAATGGCGAAGATAAATAGACGCTATAACTTAGCAGTATCCCTGTCACAGTCATATAGCGCTACTGTTAATCTTCAACTGCATGACAGAGATGGGAACATGTCTCAGCCAAAGCTCGTGTAAGTCATATTTATTTATTTTGGCGTAAGACTCCGTTACTCCGTTCCGCTCAGCTATAATAATAATAATAATAATACTCCCTAAGCAAGTAACTACCGATACAAACTTCGAAGATCTACAGAGCGTAATTTATTGTGCAGCGTGGACAGCAGCTAAGTGTAACGGGGCTAGAATATCAAACATAACACAAAATGAAAGTAGAACACGAATACATAATAAACCAAACTGGCAAATAAGATTAGAAAAGAAAATAGATAGTTTAAGAGCAAATATAGGTAGATTAATACAATATACTAAAGGAAATAGAAATCCTAGAGTAGTAGCGGCAGTAGAAGCAATAAAAGTAAAATACCAATCACACGCACAACATGAAAATTCAAACACACAAATAGAACATTTCTTAGATACTTTAAAACAAAAGTTAAGCGCTGCCTCCAGTAGACTTAAAAGGTATGTAACTTGCACTAAACGTAAAGAACAAAACATAAATTTTATCAATAACGAAAAAATATTTTATAGAAATTTAACAACTTCAAACAAAGACACTAGCACACAAAACATACAAACACCATCTTCAGAAACACTCAGACAATTTTGGGCCAACATTTGGGAAAATCCCGTAAATCATAATAATAGTGCACAATGGATTAACGAAGTTACTGCAGGGTGCCCAGATATGGAATTTGAGTTCATACCAATAGACATATTCGTCGAAGTCATCAAACGCACACACAACTGGAAGTCACCAGGTACAGATAATATTCACAATTTTTGGTACAAAAAATTCACTAGCATACACCCATACATACATAACCATTTAAACCAGTTCATTCAATCACCACACTTACTACCGTCATACATTACACACGGAGTCACATACATGATACCCAAGGACACAAACGACACCATAAACCCAGCCAAATACCGACCGATCACTTGTTTACAAACTCTTTACAAAATTTTAACAGCTTGTATAAGTGAAGTAATTTACAAACATCTAGATGAAAACCAAATCTTAGCTGAACAACAAAAAGGTTGTAGGAAAAATAGTCAAGGATGTAAAGAGCAATTAACGATAGACGCAGTTGTAATTAATAATGCAGTTAAAAACAAAAAAGATATCCATACAATGTTTATAGACTACCAAAAAGCATTTGATTCGGTCCCACATAGTTGGTTGGTGCAAGTTCTACACTGTTACAAAATACATCCAACACTCATATCCTTCCTTAAAACTGCGATGAAAAATTGGCAGACAGTACTCAAAATAAATAAACCTTTAAGTACCACAACAACTGAACCAATTCTTATCCAACGAGGAATTTTCCAAGGGGACGCTCTCAGTCCTTTGTGGTTCTGCCTTGCACTCAATCCGCTCTCTCACCTACTAGATAAAACTAACACAGGATTCACATTAAAAAGCAATGACACACAGTACACTCTATCACACTTAATGTATATGGACGACATAAAGCTATATGCAACTGACAAAAACGGATTATTTGAATTAGCAGACACAACACAACAATTTTCGCAAGACATTAATATGCAGTTTGGAGTCGATAAATGCAAAATTCTGTCAATATCTAAAGGTAAATTTGCCAATAATAGCTTCGTATTAACAACCGGCGAATCAATTGAACCAATGGACGAACATAGCACGTATAAATATCTAGGTTTTAAACAGTCCAGACAAATCCAACAAAAAATAATAAAACAGGATTTGCATAAAAAATTCACACATCGTCTCAATCTCATTTTAAAATCCCAACTAAATTCCAAAAATACAATTAAAGCAGTCAATACATTCGCAATACCCATTTTAACATACTCTTTTGGAGTGATACAGTGGTCTAAAACCGACATAAAAAAACTACAGCGTACTATTAACACACACTTCACCAAACATAGGAAACACCATCCAAAATCATGTATACAAAGACTTACACTACCACGCCTAGAAGGTGGAAGAGGATTAATAGACATAGAGAACTTACACAACAAACAGATACATTCACTCAGAGCCTACTTCCATGAAAAATCCGAAAATTCACCACTTCATAAACACATTACAGAAACAGACAAAAAAATGACACCACTAAACTTACAAGATAAAAACACACAAACAAACGAACATCTTACAAGCACACAACAAAAAATAGCAGCATGGGCTAATAAAGCACTACATGGTAGACATCGAGCTTATCTGGGCCTACCACACGTCGACAAAGATAAGTCGAACGAATGGCTTAGAAAAGGTGAGCTGTTTCCAGAGACTGAAGGCTTTATCCTTGCGATTCAAGACCAAATTATAGCTACGCGAAATTACAGGAAATATATCATCAAAGATACCAACCAACCAACTGATCTCTGCAGACACTGCAACTCTGCCTCTGAAACTATTCAGCATATAACAGGAGCCTGTAAATCTCTTGCACAAACCGATTACAAACACCGTCATGATCAAGTCGCTGCAATCATACATCAACACTTAGCATATAAATATAACCTCATACCACAGATGAATCCATATTACAAATATAAACCACAAATTGTATTAGAAAACCAAAATCATAAAATCTATTGGGATAGGACAATAATTACAGATAAGACAATTCATTTTAATAGACCCGACATCACTGTGCACGACAAATCGAATAAAACCGTTTATCTAATTGACATAGCTATTCCTAACACACATAACATTCAAACTACTATATCCGAAAAATTAAGTAAATATCAAGATCTTGCCATAGAAATTAAAACTCAATGGAGCGCACAAACAGTTCATATCATTCCTATAGTACTTTCATCTACCGGTATTATACCGAAATCATTATTACAAAGTTTAAACACTTTACAAATGCCTCCATATACACTCCACATGCTCCAGAAAGCTACCATTCTTAACACATGCCGCATCACCCGTAAGTTTTTGACTTCATCCACTCTTCAATCTACTTTCTCAATATAAATTTCACCTTACACGCTTGGCTTTGGCCCGCATGTAAGGCTCCTTGAACCCTCTAACTAGAGGAGAAAATCAAAGAAACCGATAATAATAATAATAATAATAAATTCATTTATTTTCAGACATCCATGGCCCATAGATATATACCTTACAAACTAACATATATAAAGTAAATACAGAGTCGTTAGTAAATAAAACTTAAAGCTATGTTAGTGACACTTCACTTTGCACTATGTCTTTATGCTGTCCAGTGGTACTTGTCCGCGGAAGCGCCGGAACACCACGTCCTGTGGCCAAAAGTCTTCTTCCATAACGAGGGGCAGAAAACAGTTCGGTACTCGCACCACGAATGCCTTGAAGTTAACATTCCGGTGCGACTCGAGTAACTGCACCCTCGGTATATACTTGGTCTTTCGACGCACGTACTCAACGATGTCCTCTGCCTTGGTGGTGTAGTGCAGGCGAGAGATGTACACCGGTGTGTTCGGTTTCGCGGCACGCAAACTCACGTCAGGCTCCGTAGGAGCTTTGCCGCATCGATTCTTGTTCGTGCGTGATCGGCGCTTCCTTGTTTGCACCGGCACAAACCCTTCATCGTCGTTAGCCCGGTTCGTCGCCTTTTCTGGCACGGGCTTTGTAATTGGAGCAGCAGGGGCGCTCGCGGTGATGCTGGCGTAATTTCGCTGCTGCGATTTTACTGGGGCTGCAGGCACTGGCAGCGGTACGGGGCGAGGGGCACGGGCGGCTGTGCACGTAGGAACCGCGGTGACCGGTGCGGGGCTGCGGGGAGCGCGGGCGGGGCGCTCTGCAGGCTCGACTATCGGCGAATGCGCAGGCGGCGAAACTGCTGACGCGGAGTTTGACGACGATAAATCGAGGTTGGCTCCGCGACGCGTGTTTACATTAGATGCAATAACTGATGACCTAGTTACTGCCACTTCATTGCGCAAGTCGCTTACTTCCTTACGCAAATCGGCGACGGTGTTTTGCGATGCATCTAACTTCCGTTGCACATCCGCGAGACTGGCCTTCAAAGAGACAATGTCCTTCAGAAGGCTCGTTACATCGACGTGGTCGAAAGTGACGGGAGGAAGCTTGTGTAGCTCCTTCGCCACAAACGTGGGCACGTCGTCAGGGTCCGTCTCCTTGAAAAGCGTGATGATGTCCTGTATGCTTTTCTTCGTCCCGTCACGCCTGCGGGACACCATCCGGTCGCGCTTGTTCAGCACGGTGTACAGCAACAGCTTGGCAGCCGCTACGTCATCCTCACTGAAGTTAGTTGCGCAGATCTGGACAGCGGACACCTCGTCCATCACGTCCAGCTTCTGTTGCAAAAACGCCAGCAGCTCATTTGCCACAAGTTCACTCATGGCGAGTAATACGAGCGACAGCTTGCGCCGCGCTATCGATTTAAATACTACGTAAACAACACGTCCGCATCGGAACGCGACACAAGCGAGACTTGAATTACCATTACCTATTACCTGCTCATTACCAGTTCGCTATGGAAGGCAAGCATTAGATTGATCGTCACGTCACACGATATGTACAGTTCACGAGCAATCAGTGATATCCGTCGTGTACCCTAACACTATAGCGATAAATACGATTTTAGTTTACTGCTAGCTATATAGTTAACACGGCAAATATTTGGACAACCATGTAATTACATACCGAATAACCCTGGTATTGTTTCTGAAGTATCTGAAAATGTATTTGGCTATTGAATGTTGTATTTGAACTTGAAACCTCAATTCCATAGATTTAGCTAGAATCGTACATTGAATATTAGCTACTAATTCATAGCCTTGTAGTTGACTGCTGCTGAATATACGGATTCTCTTTAAGCTACAAAAAAAGAGTCTGTCATTGAATGGTATTTCTCTTTAATATACTTTACCTACATATTTTTTACACAATCTGTTTTCTATAGGAACAATATTGCTTCATTGTAGTAACACAAATACTGACAAAAAGCGGTTGTACTAACAAAAGTTAATAAATAGGCCGTGTGCCGCGCCCACTACGTGGATAAATATTGTTGTGTCGCCATGTGTGTGCCAGATCTATACATACTATTTGGAACGTAATGTCGCGGTGTTGATGAAATTGCCAAGTAGGTATAGGCATAACATTGCACCATTTTTTTTTCGATTCCTTAAATCTTAAGCTAAATCTTCTTAGTATCGTCACCTTGTATGGCAGATATCGAGTTCATCGAGCTATCTCCTGCGCAGAATGGTGCAGCTGCATTTTATTGTCTCAGGGCGAAGGCTGCTTGCCACAGTGCAATCGTCATCCACGATTATGAAAAAGATTCAAGAGTGGCTACAATCAAACAACCTCTCAAAAACCGCCTTAACTCTACCGTATTACCTTAATAAAACTTACTACTACTACATAAAACCATTAAAAATATTGCTAAAAAGCCTAAGTGCTAAGTACTGATGCACTTACGTAAGTCACTCGCATTTAAAAAGGCTCTCCAAGAGTTGACAGTACTCTCGTAAGCGTTGCCGTATCGATGCGTTCGCCCGCGCCTTTCCAAAAGAACTTAAAAGGAACTCGGTAAAAGCTTCCTAATCTTGAATGACTTGCTTCTCGTGTCTTAAGGTCAAGGGTTTTTTTTATAAACTTGGTAGATGTTCATAATATCATGTCTGTATTTTTCAAAAAGCATAATCATAATAATAATATTCCTCCTAACCGAATTTCGCACAACTGTGTACGCAAACACGGAACTCGTTGGTAGATTTGATTGCTGTGTCTGCAAAGCATTCTATCTCTCAGATACGATTCTTTGTTGCTACTTTCATCAGCTTAGAAAAGATTATCTCTACTTGCGACCGCCTATAGAAAATTAAACTTGTATGAGATCTCATAAATAAGAAACTATACGATTCAAGGCTGAAAATGTAAACTATGTTTTTACAGAACAAATGGACGAGTGAGTGGTCGAAGTTTGATTGCAATTCCATATAAACCTAGTGCCTATGCCAAATCTCACACTCCTTCTTGCGCGGAATATTCTACAAAAGGGATCCGAAGTTTGCGCTTCACGTATTAATTTACTATACTTACATTGACTGTTGGTAAATTCTTTTAATAAATACATTTTTTCAATTTGCTGACTCGCTAATATCCGATTGGACAGAACAATAATAGATTTGAAATGTCAAATGGTTAGATTAAATCTCATTTAATTACCCCTAACAAGTTGCGATAACTTCAATACCTGCTAGTAAATGCAATGCAAATGGCATTGCGATAAATCTGTCCCCATTTACGATATGACACCGGCTGCGCCAGACCAATTGCACGGCATAAATCAATTGTGTGCACAATGTTTTGAATCCAAGTTCTTAATTCCTTATTAGGCTTAGAGCTACGTATCTGCGTGTCTGCGTTACATGATAAACGTAATCCTATTTATATTATAAATAATAAAGTATGTATGTGGCTTTATATAAATAGGTTGAAATAGACAAGAAGCACAAATGTAAGCCTTGTTCAAGCTAAAAAACTTTCGTGTAGATCGTAGACACAGCCCCGCCATGAAAATAAATAAATATAATCCGTTCAGTAATGTTTTCTTATTGTGAAAGGTTTGTAACATGAACTGCGAAAATATTTTCATATCGAAAATAAGAAAAATAGATCTCAGTTCGCGTTTTATTTATCTTGAATTATTCGAGCTACGGATAAAATTTCTGTTGGCAACGAAAATATATAAAAAATCTGTTTATGTGGATTTTTTACGAATGTTTCAATTTCTTGGTATCAATGATTGACATTTCCTTAATATTATGCCGCAAAATAGAAAATAGAATGTAATCTTAGCGACTTAATCTTCGCAAATGAGTATTTTTTTTAATAGGCACATTCAAGACTATAAATTGCAGACACATCTCATCAAATACAGGACAGGATAGTTTCAATCTCGTTAGGGTTTTTAGTTTCACAGTACATTTGTTTGTTCAGAGTCACTTAGACCGATTTATAGTCGGGCCGTTTTTCGCAGAAAACAGAAGTTAAACTATAGGGACATAAAAAACAAGGACAACATGCGTAAGAAAATTTTCGCTTATGTATAAATCGCAGTCCTAAGTTTGCTAATTAATGTACGTTCTAAAGTTTAACTTTACAATATAAACTTATAGAAATGTTGGTCACTAGCTAGTGGCGTTGTGGATGATAAAAAATAACTGTCCAATATCAACTGAACGTACATTGCATCCGTAATTGGGGAATTGGCGATACACGGAAAATGAGCGTTTGTCCGGATACGCCCTTTTAACGTTCTCAAAGAGAACATATCATCAAAATCTGCTTTTAGCAAATCCCCCGCTTCAAAACCTAAGCAATCCTCTGCCTCGTTCGATAATGACAAATTACTACATTATAATTTCTCAAACATAGCCGGTAGAATTAACCTTATATTTCATAGTAGATGTGCATAAAATATAGGAACCAATCCCCTGTCTAAGAATTTGCTTCATAAAAATCTTACACTCCCTTCATTGTGTCCCAAGATTAAAAAGTGTAAATAAAAACCGAAATACGACCCGTACGACATCGCGGAGGGATCCACGCCTCGCGATACAGAAGACCAATCAAAGCAACTGCCTCCGGGCGGCTATTCAATTAGAAATGCCCCTCTCCACGGTGCGTGGTATAAGGAAAAGGAATAAGCGGTTTTGCGGATTGTGCGGCCGACTATTGCCAACATAACAATTTCAGAAATGTGTTCTTGGTACTGTAGAGTCCAAAGGATTAAGATTTTGTCATTAAAAAGGTTTGGTGGTGGCGAAAGGCCTAGTTTTATTTATGCTAACAACACTAGCTCGCTGAGTATAGCGCATTGCGATGTTTTTAGCACAATTTTGAGACAGCAGACTCAATAGTACCACACACTAATCCTAATAAATCCACAAAAATATTGATAAATGGCTGAGCCTTTCATTCTTCTTAATGACGCAGGTATGATCCCTACACCGATAAAAAATTGCGTGTTTCACAGATATTTGTTTCGGTTTAAGTTTGTCTACTTATAAAATCATACGTCTGTACATACTTAAACACTACCTATGGTGCAAAAGAAAATCCTAGTTTGGCGCGTTAAGTTTTTTATTTAAGAAATTCGCTTCTACCTCATAACTTGCGCTCTACACCTACAAAATGCTCTATCAGACGCGCGACGGTCGCGGTAGGTAAATTGGCTCCAACACATAATACGTCTTTTTGCGAGCCCCGTTCACATTTCCATGTTCAAAGCCCCCTTTATTTTCTGTTTGGAATTCCGTTTAATTCCGATTTGAAAGGGGAGTCCTTTGGCTTGTTGATACTGGTTTTTCGGTAAATTATAGATTAATTAAATTTACTATTTATATATAGGATTAGGGGAAAGAGTTCAGTGCTGTATAATTATATAAAAACTACTTCTACTACAAAACTACTTCTACTACTAATAAACAGACTGTAAAACTCTGAAACTTTAAACGAATATTATCATTTAAATGATCTGTCTTTTACGATAATCGAATACGCTGTTAGCCTAGTAAGTATTAACCTTTTCCCTGTTCCGTGAATCACATATGATTCATGCTATTATTCTTCTATTGCGTCTGTTGTTGGGATAGCAAATTTGTTAAAACACAATATGTCATATCAATAATAACAATCAATGCGTTCATCAAATCCCTAAAATGCCCCGGGCTAATCAAAGAACCGCTCCTTGACAATCGCGTTCACTCTTGTCTATAAAAACGAACGATTCTCAACCTTGCTCGTATGTACAGAACAATTTATTTTTATGTGTGATCTGCTATCAATAAGGTATAATTCGTCGCGTTTGTTTACGATCTTGGGCGTGCCGGCTGCGGTGTTGTTTCGGGGGTTTTGCGACGCGTAATGCATGTAACCATGTAGTAAACTTATACTTTACTGTGTGGTGTCATGCGATAGGTAAATGTAGACTGCCTTTGTGAACGCTTTTGTTTTTGAATGTACTGCTGTTTAGGGATTATTTAATGCTTTGACATAGTTTTAACGTAGCTTCGTGTTTCCTGAAAAGATGGCAGCAAGAGTGTCGGTCCCCTGAAGACCATTAAAACACGATCATCAAGGGTATCAAGTACCTACAGATGTCGTGCTCTACAAACATCATTGCAATCATATAATAGACCACTCATTATATCACTTTGACCTAAATAGAAAATTGAAGTGTATTATTAAATTTTTATTTAAAATAAAGTTATCTTCAAACTACACTGGAATGTTGCACGCTAAACATATGTATAATAAAGTCATGAGATAAGACTTCTCGTTCGTTACGATCCCTGAACTGTTTAACTGGATTTGGAAATCTAAGAATCCTGTGTTCCATGTTCAAATCCGTCAAAGTCATAGATAAACAATAAATATCTGAGTATTCTTAATACCATTATCAATATCTGTACATAACACAATAGCTTCTGGTTTTAGGTTCTGATTTCTCCGATCTATGTCAGTATCCGATCCATAAAATATATATCCATGCAAGCCAGAGATCTCGCTTAGTTGCTGCGTGAAAGAGTTACAAACAAATAAACATAATTTATTTATAAAAAACGCATTTATAATATTATATAAGATGAACATAGCCTCCGCCCTGGAAGTTACTTTATTCAATAACTTAAAGTAGAAAATATCTTGTATTTTTTTCTCTTCATTGTAGCGCTTGCTCGGTCTGCTGCCGTTTACTTGGCCGAAGGGAGGAATTTATTTTTTATCTTGAGTTCATTGTTCAACGTTGAATCTTACTCTCTGGAGTCAGTATTTTGATTCAAAAACTTACTGTTTATTTTACAAAGCCGATTGCCTACATCCTTTCTTATCGTGTTAACCTAGTGTCAGAGTTTAAACTGCATTTAGGCCTTGACACACACTGTTGAAAAATTTCTCAAATATTAGATTATTAATTTTTTATAAGTAAGCATATAAATAAATAATAAATAAATTTGTGGTGCTTGGTTTTGAACCTTAGAACATTCAGAGTCAGAATAACCAATTTTTAAAATTTCTAAATCGCAAAGTGTCCAATATCCAACATGTCAAGTTTCGAAAATGTCCAATCTTTAAAAATATGGTAAATTTGTTCAATAACTCATCAGTTCAAGAGTCATTCCGCTAGGCAATCATTCATGTTGAAATAAATCATAACTATGACATTTCCTATCTACCGAAGACTTCCTATCATCTAACCGCGCTACTCAAAATCAGTTCGCGTACTGCCCTCTGACCTCACCAACCCTACCTACTGGCGAGGATTATCGAAATCCTAAGGTATTATACTGATCCCTTTACACATTTACCCTTTTCCTTATACGAGCACGGAATCGCTCTAAACTTCCGATTCGATTTCATACTAATACGACCCAAGTTTGTTATTATATTACGATATCTTTTATTAACTTCAAACTTGAACAAAAATCTAGATATTCATCAGAAAATGATATTGTAATAAGATTACCAGTACACAAGCCACTGTAAAAACGAAATAGGAAAACGTGAGTAAGAAACGCACCAAATTATAATACTATAGTCCTGACTTGAACACTTACGGCCGGTTTCAGTAAAAGAGCTTTAACTGTCCAGCGAACGTTGGCTGTTAGTCGGTTATTAAATGGCAGATAACATATTTTTGAAATACAATCACGGTTAGAACATAGTAAGGATAAGAATATATCGAAATGATTTGATAGTTGTTTGCGCAAAATTGTTTACATGCTCTATAAATTCGGGCACACGACCAAGTTTATATTGACATAGTCGTGTCCATGTGTCGTCGGCTTTGAAAATACATATTTCTTTATTGATTTCCACAAACACCCAAAGTCGAAACCGATCAGTGTAAATAATATGTTCGCCCGATTCGGACAAACGCTCCATACGCGCTTAATGTTGATGTTTTTCGGTTCCTATACGTCTTTATTTACGTTCTCGTCCTAAAACTTTTTAGAATCACAACTCGGTACCGACGTAGAGATGGAATGACGAACGCGACACGATTCACGAAAAAAAATATACTTTTCTCTGAATTTTGCTTTAAAAAGACAACAAAACAATGCTACAAAAAGGCTTTGAATGTAATCTCGCGCTGGTGTCACTCATCGTCAATTGTCTATTCCTCTATCTCGTCCCCAAACGTATAAATTACTATTTTCAGAGCTAAAATGTTATTGTCTTCGTTTTTGTTAGGTGTATAAATTCGACGACGCGGAAAGCTGAGGGTATTGTGGCGAAACAAGCCTGTCCTGCAGTGGACTGTAAGGCTGAGATTATTGTTTGATAATTCCAACAAACATTTATATAAACATTCTTCACGTCCATCAATATAAGTGCTAATTCCGCCATCATTTCGCCAACGTTAACACTACTACCCAGGATCATCATCTGCCTAGCCTTTTCCCAACTATGTTGGGGTCGGCTTCCAGTCTTACCGGATGCAGCTGAATACCAGTGTTTTACATGGAGCGATTGCCTATCAGACCTCCACAACCCAGATACTGGGTTACACGATACCCCTTGGTAAGACTGGTTGTCAGACTTTCGGGCTTCTGACTACCAGTAACGACTGTGAAAGATCTACAATTGACAGCCGGGGCCAACAGCTTAACGTGCTATCCGAGGCACGGAGAGTGATAATTAATTTATAAAACGCACATAACTTACGAAAAGTCAGAGGTGCGCGCCTTAGGTTTGAACCTGAGACCTCTGACTTAGCAGTCAACGGTCAACACCACTAGGCTATCACGACTACTACCCAGGATAACGTGACCATAAATCACTAAACATGATGGCATTGGCTACAACTATTGGCACATGTACACAACATGTAGAAGAGGCTCAAGAGAAATGCCTGTACAAAAGTAGTTTTAATTTCAAAGAAACTACAGAGAGTACGATAATTATCTGATCAACACAAGTAATAATTATATCTTGTGCGTACACTATCTGATACCCCGATTAAAATAGAGTAATTAACCTTCTTTAACGGTCTTGTAAATTATATCTAGACACGAAAGATACTGTTTCTGTTAATTGAGATACCATGATGTATTATTCTGAGACGAAGGTAGACATAGTGTGATGGAAGTCTTTTAGTTCCTTTAACCTTTACTTTCATTGAAAACGCTGGGTCAATGTGAAAAGAGATAGATACCTATAACTAAAACCTGTACGCAGGAGGATTTAATAGCTGCTTCCGATAACGCAGTCAGCGTAGCTACTTTCTGGGTGTCAATATAATAAATTT
This sequence comes from Protodeltote pygarga, assembly GCA_936450705.2. Classification (NCBI taxonomy): domain Eukaryota; kingdom Metazoa; phylum Arthropoda; class Insecta; order Lepidoptera; family Noctuidae; genus Protodeltote; species Protodeltote pygarga. The sequence continues at coordinate 816,631 of OW388257.2, read as the reverse complement.
GAATTTAAGGTTTGCTATCGAAACGATTTGAAGAAGATGTAAGGCAAGAGTATATATTCCCATCCCAGAGAGACGAAACTGAAGCTTATAAAGACTTATTCATATGCTAACCAGTGATCTAATATCTGTTTTCCCGATAGACGACCAAACTTCATGTTTTAATGTATTCCTTATGCGATCCGTCCTTTTAACTAATCTAAGTAAGTTTGTACTTACTGAGGGTTGTCAAAGTCGCCGCTGACAGCCGAGCGCGGGCTGGGACGATGCGGGAATAGTAATTATTTTTTACTTTTTATTACAAAACTTCTTTTTAAATCTTTGGCTAAATGAGTGAGTGGTGTCAATATGTTTGTTTTATTTAGTTACTGGTAGAATTAGTAAGACTAGCTTACGCCTGCTACTTGGTCTGCATTATTTCGGGTTGATAATTAGTCTGTCACCTTTTAGCCGTGACAGCTGTGATAGGTCTTAGGTACGATCCAAACCTCGTACATTTAGTCCATGTCACCTGCTGCGTGCCTAAGAAAGCACATAAAGCCGTTGATTGCGGTTCCATCGGATTGTGAGATGAAAGAATAGAGAGTGTACCTGTTTTTGACCATACATACAAGTAATTTGATAAGAATACACCAATAAATACACTTTCCCATACAAAATATTTGTAGGGTTTAAAAAAAAGAATTCTTTACCTTTATTTACAATCGAAACACCATTTCATTGATAAACGGCTCATGAAAAAACCCTCGTTACTTAAACTTTCCGTTTCTTATAACATCTTGGTTATTACACCTTTCTTTTTTTTCACCCTCTATACAAAGGATTAGATGTTGTTCTTTGTGAAATCATTTCTTACTTCCGAAATATACGGGAAAGTAATGCGGACAAAACTTGAGCCAAACTTTAAGTGTTCGCTTACAATTTATAAGGAAAGTAGTTACGAAAACAGCTATGTAACATTTAACTAGCTTTGTAGGTGGAGTGTCATGAATATTTTGATAATATGAAAACAGTTCATTAATATTTATTTTTGAAGAAATAATGTTGAAAGCTAGCTAAGTTGTTGAATTTATAAGATAACTTTAGTGATATTTGCGCATCTAAAATTCCGTACTATATGTAAACCGAATCTATGATATATCCCCTATATAATAATATACATAGCCAGTTGAATTCTGGCAAGTCTTATAGAAAAAATAAACAGTTTTTTAATTCGTTATTGTTATAGCGTAGCACGTAACGTAACGAAACATATTTATTCGATTTCGAACCCATTACAAATGCAATCTGCTGCTAACAACAACTAGTTAATATTCATAGTTTAAATTAGAACTTACGTTACCTGTTTTACTACCGCTCCCGTTCCAAATTGCGAGCAGTATGTTTTTACACTAAAATTGTAGAAAGCCGGTACTTCTATTTTGAGATAACTATCTTTCTGTGTCAGTTAATTAACTCTGTCAAAAGATTTAAATAAGGCTAGTCTGTTTACTTCTTAATTAAATTTTTGTTTTCATTCTTGTAAAGTTATGCCGCTGACGTTTTAAGATGGTATAAAAATGCCTGCAAAGAAACGCCTTCGTTAAATAAGAAACTTAAGAAGGTATGCGGTCGGCTGGCTTCTTGTTAGTAATTAATTATACTGAATACTGTTACTGATTTCACGTCATCGTTTTCTCGTAAGTTGTAGCTTAGTAAACGTATATTATAAGATCTTAATAATTCAATATAAATAGATTATAAAAAGTAAATTAGGAATTTGATAATCTTGAGAGGTAATTTGCATACCAGAAGCGGTTTTCATAAGTGATTTAGATAAGAACAACAATAAAACTTACGTTTCCAAACCATTTCTGAACATCTATCGTATAAATGGATTGTTCACAAGCGTAAATTCACACATGAAAGGTAACTTTGCACTGCACTGTAAACGGTTGAGTTCTAAATCATAGCCCACTGATCTAAAGTCTATCGTCTACTTTCTACCCGGTCGGCCATTATCGTCTCAAAACTTCGTAATAGTTTCCAAGCCGAACGTAGCACGTAATATGTGGCCACATAAATTGCACACACTGCACATAATTCAATTCACTGAACCAAAATTCGGCCCCTATTAATTTACTTTCACATTTTATTAAATACATCAATTGGTTCAATTTATCGAAAAGGGGAATCATGCGAAAAACATTTTTATCTCATACCCAATTTCGTAACCTATAAAAAAGTGGGTAGATCGATTGCTCAGTTCCGGAACCAGAAAGTACATTTGGTGTGAGTAGGCTTTCGTCAGTCGTCAGGGCTTGACTGGTGATTGATTGCCCCGAATGGGATCAGTAGTGGACGTGATCGACGATTACGTGGATTCGCACTGAGGGAAAAAATTGAAATCACGTTACAAAATGCTGTACAGGATTTAAAGAACCTTATCTAAGTTTTGCTGATTACGCAGCGCTTTTTAAGACAAAGGACTTTGAAACTTAAATAAGTTTAAGAAGTATTTTTGGCTACTTAGTACCGTTTTTCCTCATACGTAAATATTTATAAGACATTTCACGAAAGGTCTTAAGAAACTGTGATGCCAAAACGAATAAGCCTTGGGCAAGAACCCGCTATTACAATCTTACGATCAAACTCGAACTTCGCCATACAATCATGGAAAACATGAAATATTGAAGCCATTCCAAGCTGGATTTATATATATGACTTTAGTACTTCCAGAGTTCGGCGAGGGTTTCGGTTTTCTAATGTCGGCTGGATTCTACTTTATTTGAGTTCGGATATTCTGTTCCACTAGATCCATAAAGTCTATCCATATGTAGCCTTATTGCAGAAGTCTTTGCTATGAAATTGCCTGTAAGTTATAATTTTACATTGTTCAATAAGTATAAGTACATACGGGCAAATTAGCTTCGACTGATGTGGCAAGCCCAGCTTATCCAATAATCTTAACTAATGCCTACATTTTTAAGTAATATTTATTTAGTCGAATGTCATTGTTCTCACATAAGACCTCAGAACAATGTAACCTAAAATATTGTAAGCCATTATATTTAAAAGAGCAACCATGGAGTTTCTTTTTTTTTATTTTTTTTTTATTTATTACAGTTTACATTAGGTACATGACTGTGGATGAGTCGCAATTAATTTATATAAACCTAAATTATTTATATTATATTATACAAATATTTTTTGAGTGCGGAACGGCCGTGCAGGACATGCCACACCTGCTTTCTTGTCCGTCCTGTACGACTATGTGTACCCAGCAGGACCTTAAGGAGGCGACGGACAGGGCTATTGAGGTTGCCACTTATTGGGCAAGTAAAATTTGAGCAGGGGCTTGACTCGATAAGAAGAAGAAGAATATTTTTTAAGTTTCCTCTTAAATTTTATTTTGTCATTTTCATGTCTTTCTCCATGAATTGGCAACTAGAGACTTACAACATACAATATTAGAATTATGGCTATTCGTGCCTAATTGTCTACAGGAATAAAAATATTTTGATTTTGAATGGAATGCCTTATTGTTGGAAGCTAGGCACGCGTCTACTAAAAAGTCCAAGGAGAAAAGGAATGGCATCAAAATGTATTTCCTACTGTAATACCAAGTTGAATATTAAAGCTTCTTAAGAAAATCGTGTCTCTAACACCTACTTACCTCACATCACGGCTGTAATGTTCTGTAATCTTCATCCAAGGTTTCTAAGTAAGCTTTTATAAGGATTTTGGAAGATATTTTGTACTATTCGCCGAAATAACCAATATCCTAGTTTTAGTAGTGTCAGTCGAGTTAAGTAAAAGCCTCCACGTTGTAGGGGGTCTTATGAATTGCGATGTACTTTGCAACGTGTTTTACGACCTCTATTATTTATATTTATTGGCCTTTCGTATGTACGCCATTAAAATAAAGCCTATGATGTTTCTCGCTTGTGGTATTAAGTTTATTGTAGAGCCACTATGGCTAGAGAAACTATTTTTTTAACCGACTTCAAAAAAAGAGGAGGTTCTGAATTCGATTGTATGATTTTTTATGTTTGTTACCTTAGAACTCGCACATTTATGAATCGATTAGGAATTTCTTTTTTCCAAAAGTTGTTTTTTTTTTCATTTTTCAGTAGCTATTTTTTCCGGGATAAATAATATAGTAAATAATGTCCTCCTGTCCAAATTTTGATCACAATGGTCAATCTAAATGGTGACTAGTCAACTAGCAGGAGGTATTATAGTGCGCAAGTGCGTGCGCAAACACAGTTGCAGTCTCTATGGACTCGAGTAGTCCGATGGGTTGGCAATCCGACAGTGAGAGACAGGCTCAGAACCATTGCAATGGTCGTAGAAAACACGTAAAGCCAATGCATTGATAAGTCAAGAAGAAGTTAAGACGTGCATACATACGTGTTTACAATATATTTATTCGTGTAGCTAATAAAAAGTTAATGTAATATTCAAGATTTATGAGAAAATGTAAAATGGACGTCGCGAAAGATTTATATCATAATAGATTTTGCACTTTTATGGCAAGGATAAACATGTCAGGGGATTTACGAAAAGCTGTTTAAAAATCTTTACCTTTTCATAAAGGTAACTTCACTTAAAGTACATAAATGTAAAGTTACAAATTTTGTGAAAGATAAATTCAAATTAGTCGTAGGTTCAAACCCAGGGACGCACCTCTGACTTTTCAGATTCATGTGCGTTTTAGAAATTTGATTTTGATTTTGATCGTGAGGAAACTAGCACACCAGAAAGATAATTCAGTGGTGTGTAAAACCATGTCAGAGGCCTACGGGCGCGGTTTAATCTCTTTGTTCATCAACCATACGATACAAGAATAAAGAAAGAAAAGAAGCAGTTTGCTAGGGTTTTCACCTAATTTTAATAAATAAACGTTTTTAATTTAGTGTATAGGCGTTATCTAAAACGAGTCAGAATCGAATCTTTTGTAGCCGGTATCTGTCCAACATCAAAAACCACAAATACAACACAAACTTAAACTTTGTCATACCAAAGAACAAAGTTCCAACTCAAACATTCTTAAATACACCCTGGTAGAACAACTCGAACTTAACGTAAACTACAAAAACTAAACTTAAATAAAAATATAACACTAACTCCGTACTAACAATTTATCTTAGCAGCTTAAAATTTTAATTATCAACCGGTTAAACTGGAGGCTTTCAGTGAACGAATTAGTTGGGAATTATTACTGTTCAGTTATAGGCCCTCGCCGACAAGAATTGGCAATTTGAGCAATAGTTAGCTATTCAAACTGGTCGAGGAAGCGAAGCCACAGGATTAAAATATTTACATTGTTTCACCGCTCACCCGAATTCAAACACAATACCATCAAATAATAAATTGAATTCGCCACAATATCTGATTTACACGCCATTCTTACTAACGAAGTATTTTAGTTATAAATTGAATTTATTAGCATATATATTACAATAACGCGGTTTGAAAAACATTCTGAACAAAACTGATAAATTGATAACAACACGTGAACCGAAAACATCGTTTGACAAATCATAGCACTTCTATATCGCACGAACAATTTCATATCCTGCAAACAATTTCGGCTGACTTGAAAAAAATCGGCTTTCGGCCATTACGTCATTTTCGGCGCGACCTCGCGTCGCATTGCTACGGTCGAGCTACGAGCGGTTCGTAGCGACCGCGTAGCAGTGGCTACGGGCGCGTCGGACGCGTTGGCTGAACGCTACGAGCTACGAGTGCGTAGCGTTTGAAGTTGACGCTGTTTTGTTAAGTGAACTAAACTTTAGTTTGTAAAGTGACGTTTTATGAATATTTAAGTAATTCCAGTTATTATTATTTTTATTAGAACAATAAACATAATTATGTTCAATTAACCACTAATAAATTAACTACCCGGTGTTTCAGTTAACGTTGAGCTCGAAACTTTTTAATTAGTAATATTTCGTTGGTTAAGTGGTGTTATCAATATGTGATAGTGTGCTATGGGTGAGGGCCCACTGGCTGGCGTGTTCTTCTCGGCCGGGGAGAACGGCAACGGATACAGGTTGTCAGTTCAGGGCATCCGTACGCTGCAGAGCTTCTTGAGGGAGCATGGCGCTGACTGCGTCAGACAGTTTATGCAGGTACACGAACTGTTTAACTGGGCACACAGTATGTAATATAGTCTATTTAGCAAAGATATTATAGTTGTGGATGTGAAGCTTTACAATTATTTATTTGATCTGTAGAGTTATACCGCCGTGGAAATAATAATAATAAACCAACTGGCAACTGTCCCACTGCAGGGCAAAGGCCTCTTCTCAAACAAAGAAGGATCGAGAATTAATCATCACGCTATCCGAGGAATTATTTGAAATTTCAATCAATCAAATTAGCTTTTTTTGCGAGGGAAATCCTCATGGCCTTCCAACTAAAGCCTTGGTAAGCCTTTTCTTCTTTGTTCCCTCCTCACTACGGACCAGAATCAAAAGTATTTTTTCTTTAATTAAAAACCAGCCATCATAGTTATAACAATAACATTATCTTGTGTTTGTTCGCGCATACTAATTGTTTTCAAAGTCGTTTGTACTCCTGACTAGGCTCGGTAATTGAATGTATTGTGTTGCAATTTAGGTGCTAATTAATTATGCTGTTTCAGCGTTTATTTGACGGTCGTACTGATCAGGAAGTGATGGTCGTTTTTATCAATCAAAGTTACGAAGATCCAGTCATTGACGTTTGTTTATAAGCTACCGAAGCGTGTAGTTTGTATAGGCAAGGTACTGCCTACCCTGACAGATACGATGCAGGCGATTTAGTGAAACTTAGTAGGATTTGTATGTACTGCCTACCCTGTCGAAAAAGTCTGTGCACGCTCCTGTAAGCTACTGACTACTAAATAGATGTAAAATCTACTTTCTCTGAGTAGGATAAGCCGGGATAACGCGAAGGTTTTTGATTAAAGTTTAAAACACTGGTATGTAGGTCTGTCTTAACATAATACTCTCATTAAATTGGGACCCGCTCGGCTTCTTTAAGTAAAAATAAAATGTAATAGATGGAGTTAAGGAAGACCACCGCATCCACCTGCGTCCGTCAACATTTTAAGTGAAACCATACTTTTTAAATTAATTTTTGTATCTGTTTCTTCCTCATTTCTGCATCTTGGTATAATACGTAATATGGGTGCCGTTTGTGATTATTACATACTTAACTTATACTTTGAATAACTTATTCTACTTTTATCGTATATGTGATGTAACTTTTGTAAGTTAAAATATTTGTCTTTCCATCGCGACTAAACGAATTAGAATGAAACTTGGCATTTAAGTAGTTAATGTCTTGGATAATAAACAAAGGTTTTTGTTTTATTTCAAAACTAGCGACCCGCCCCGGCTTTGCACGGGTGCAATATACACATAAACCTTCCTTAAGAATCACTCTTAAAAAAAACCGCATCAAAATCCGTTGCGTAGTTTTAAAGATCTAAGCATACATAGGGACAGACAGACGGCGGATAGCGACTTTGTTTTATACTATGTAGTGATAATGTGGATGAAGTCGCGAACTTACAACTATAATGATTACAATTACACATAATCTTACATCTAATTAAAATTATAATTTATATATATAACACAGATAAAGACTTTTTGTCCCGTCTCGTTCATCCAAGTTAACGAGACTACCCTTTAAGTAAAAGAGCATTTAAAACTTACGCCTACGCTGAGCTTCTAAGTACCTACTTAGATCTCCTTAATACATCTCTACCTAGCTGGAGTTAGTACAACTTTAAGGTATGTTTCTCCTGTTATTACTGTCAACAAGAGACAGTTTAATAACGGGAAATTAATCTTCGTGAAATATTGTTTTGTTAAATGTCCGTCTTACCCGGCAATCTTCTAATGTCGCTGGATTGTTGTCATTGGTCGCTTGGGGAAATTTGGTGGTTTATAAAGGGTGCATCATAATCTGTACTTGTATTATAAAGATAAATAGTTTTTATGTTTGTAAATACTAATCCGATTACGAAATTCTTTTACTGATATCTATCACAGCTATCTAGCTATACTATTATCGATAAATATATTGATTATTGACTGTTGAGCCATGTAGATCGGATGGAAACTCGAGTTTAAAAAGTGTATGTTTATTATATACTTCTAATAAAATGTATAATAGTGCGTTCTAACATCATTATCATTATAGTCTAAATTTCTAAAACGTCAACTGCTAGTTAAAGGTATTCCGAACTGATTTTATCTAGCAATCTTAAACATATTGCTGTTTCTTGTGTATCTAAATAATTAGTTAATCAATTTTTTTAAATAAAATTATAATTTATAATGAGCAAATGGCTTCTGAAAATGTAATGAAACGTAATTCGAACTTGGACTTTAAATGTACTATTCATCCATTTATCATCACTTTAATTTCAGACACGAATCGTCGCAATTTCCGGCAATAGAATTGTGAGGGTCTAGAGTAGACGAAATAGGATTGTCTCTTACCCAGAGGTACTAAAATATTATAAACTATCATGAAACCTGTAACGAAGGCGATTGGGCAATTAGAAAAATACGACCCGAGAAAAATTTGACATAAGACTTACATGCTTAAGCTTTGCATGCTCTCAAGGCACGGGGCACCCGATAATGAATTTATAATACACACTAAACTTGCAAAGACAGAAATGCGTGCCTTCGCTTTGACCCTGAGACCCCTGATTTACCTATCAACAATTATACCACTTATTAACAATATTTTTTTTTATAAATCAAGCATTGGGACTGGTAAATTTTTATGAAATTACGCTACGGTAAAAGTTATTTTAAACGACTGACTAATATATTCTGATAGACTAGGCAAGCAATGTTGTGTGTGACAGCACAAAATTTAGGTACAATTTAGACTATGTTATATATTTAGTATTATAAAAAGTGCTTAAAAAAGAACAATGTTAAAAAATTCACATTACGATAATTTTTTCACGAAATACCCTCTTCATTTTAAACATGTACCTACTCATATCTAACAGCTAGGTCTCAGTGTCCAGTAACGGTAACAAAAACCTCTTGCCCAGGGACCCATAAATTGTAGCACTTGATACTACCGATATAATTAGTCTCCAAACTTTCCACTTTGATAAATAGCCGAATTATTTTCGCTCAAAAAGTCCTACAATATTTTAAATGTGAAAGTTTGTGAGCATGTATTGATGAGTGGATGACTGTGACTATTTCACGCAAAAGCTACTGAACAAATTTTAATGTAATTTTACAGTGATATAGCTTATACATCAGAATAAAACATAGGCTACAATTTATCATCATACCACGCGGGCGGAAGCTACTAGTACATTTAAATGTGAATGTCTTTTACACAAGCACGCGTAAATCGTTGAGCGGATTTGGATGAAACTTGGCATAGAAATAGACTATGTCCTGGATTAACACATAGGATCATTTTTATTTCGGTACAACCTTCACGTGGCCGAAGCCAGGTACATTTCTAAACGAGACAAGACGTTTTTAGACGAACATTTAAACGCCTTTAGTGCAATATTCTGACAATAGCTAATAAGTTGAGATAAAAGAGTAAATCGAATTATATTGTTCAGGCTTTTCATTATCTAATTCAAATGCATTGCCCTACATAGCCTAATGCGATTTCAGCGAGTGCATGCAACAATTAACTTGCACGAGTATGTAGCGACGTGCGGGATGACGTCAATTAATTCTAAATCGTGCAAACAAAGTTGTTGTATATGTGACAGTGTTAAAGGGTATATTTTTAGACGTAAGAGGAATCAACCGGAAAAAAATATTATTAGTTAATATAGTAGACACCACTAACTATGCCATAGCTGATAGGAATTGAGTGATAAGAAGCCCTCGCCTCTGATATTTGATTTTAATTTTCTTAGAAAAATTCACCTGTTCTATAGACATATAGAGTAATCTGAGTGACTTATTTGCGTCTTAAAAACATACTTTTTTTCCGATTTGAAGATTGGACCCACAGTAAAAGTTGATTATAATCGAATATCCAACATTCTCCTTCAATATGTCCCTCGTTCATCCTGTCACCCCATATATGAAGGGCCGATATCTACCAATCCATAACACACCAATACCATTCCTCCAATGAAAGGTTCCAGTATAGATTGTTTCATACGTCATTGTAATCGAGTCATCAGTATCGGATTTTAATAAATTGTATTAACACCATTACAGGTTTCCTTTTCCGTTAAGAATTGTCATTAGCATGTTAATTTGAGGATTTGAATGTCGGTATTTAACATAAATTTGGAAGGTTAGTAGCTTGTATTTAAATATATTATCGTGTGATACTAATACTACTAATTTGAGGCCGTATTACAGCACTAAAACTAGTTTATTTGGACGAATACTAATTTCAAGTAATGCGTAGGTTATGTAATACAAACCTAAGAATAGATACCTTATCACGTCATTTAAAAATTAGATGACTTGATAGACGCGTATAAGAAGTTCTTTTTAGTTAAATAATTCGGAATTAAACAATAGTGTGTGGGTTGCTTAATGAAATCAATTTAAATAATTTTATATTAAAGATAGTCTAAACTACTAACAGATTTGCACAGGTAGATCCTAATAGTAACTACTACAAGTACCTTAATGCGATCACTAATCTATTTTCCTAACGGGGTGATTATGGCAAATCTTATGGCTGCCATTTATACACCCTAGGGGCTCGAGAAGAAGCTCGTTACAGGCTTATCTAAAAATAAAGAAAATTAGCTTAATTGTATTTTAGAAAAGAAGGTTAAAAGTAGGATAATTGTCCACAGACAATACATTAGCGGGCTTGCTTTCCTTAAGCACAAATTGTGGTATGCAAAATGGGGCTAATTAGCCACTTGGCGGCTAATTGAAACTAATAACTACATTATTTAGATATACAATCTAGACTTAATTACGAATAGAATTGCACAAAGCGAAATATAATGCAACTATAACGGTGAAAATTATTATCTTTTACAACTTTGTATATACAATCGGCTTGCTCCGAATTATTGTGGAGTGCAAGTCCCGAACTCACGATATTTAAAAAAAAAATGGCAACACTGGCATTATTACTTCAAACTAAATCTACTTCCGACTAGTGTAACAACACATTTCATTCAAGCAGAATTAGTGAGAAGTTCTCTTGATAATTAATTAGCTTCCAGTTCGCACTAGAACTGAACTAAGTCCTTACTTGCATCTCGAGAGCGAAGCTGTGTGAGCTGGGCGAGCGGTAGGTACTCTTATCTGTTTGCCGGATTGACTTTGATCTATCGCTTCTGTTTCTACGGATGTGAATTTGGCACGGGTTAAAGTGAGGTTAGGGCTACTTGCACTGTTGTTGTTCGTGTAAAAATAGTGATATTCATGAAAAAAATATTGGTATCACAAAAAAATGTAGGTACGAGTAGGTCTTCTTCGCCTAAACACGTTTATATAGGTACATTTTTGGTGTAGGCCTTTGTCGAAAAACTTGCTCTAAATACGTTAAAAAACATTTTTTTGGTGTACGGGTATATCGTGGTCGAAAAGCTTATAACATTTTTGGTGTAGATTTTGGCTTGCTCTTTAAAGGATGAAATTAACAAAAGAGTCGCTGAGTGTATGGAAAATATATATAAAATAAGCAGTTATAATGACATATACAAGCATCTTTTTTGTTCGAATTGTCAACTGTTAACTAAACTAGACACAGATTTTAAGACTACCTAAAACTGGATGGACTCTAAAACCAAGCTTCATCACACGTACCTACCGGGAATACACGATCGATCAAAAGTATGAACACGCCTTAATAAGTGGTGGTAGCTTTTAGCTTTTCTCACTGTGTACAGATCGTACACATGTTTATGTGGTTCATCTAAACATTAGGTACCTTCTCGTCCTATTGATTTTTGTGGAGTTTATTGAGTTTCATAGGACCATCAAGGGTGGATGTACCTATGTAACTTATAATCTGAAATGGTTGAATATGGAAGATCATTTTAATATGACATGACTGGGGACTGAGAATCGATAGAAAAAGTTATTATTCGCATCGCATGTGTGAGATTCTACAATACAAAGGGACGGACTTGCCCTAAAAATCCTAGTATTTTCCTATTTTACTAATACCTAACACCCTAGCCTAGCAATACCTACCATAATCAACATCTATATCATTGATTCGTTAAGTTAATTTCTAAGTGCGGGAGAGTCTGATACTAAGAGACCTAAAGTACCAGACGGGTAAATGGGTAGGAAAAGGTAACGTGTACGTCGTGCAATGTACACAGGGAATGATATTCTCACTGCCGGTCGAGCAGGCTCACAAGACCGATCATACTGACGGCTTAAGGTGTCTTGGCCACAGTGAGAGGAAGTATGTAGGAGGTTAGTCACATAGGAAACACATTATACGAACTTCAACACATTATATTACACACAATCACACAAATGGGCATTACAAGATAATAAACAAATACTTAACTTATTAGGCACCTGGTCGTCCAACTTTAACTAACTGATTTAGAGTATTACATTTCTTTTTATAGACTACCCAACAATGGTAAAAAGTACTTGAAAGGCGCCATCTTTCTACCAATCACAGATTGTCACTCAATTTAGTTAATATCTTAATACATTGGTAATAATTATTTAATTTAATTTATTAGAACAGTCTTAAAACATAATAAGATTATTATATACATTTTAGAACCAACAAACAATAATCTTTCATTTGAACTGAATAAAATATGACATTGATTGAGCATACTTTAGTTACTTATTTATAGAATAACAACAAATTATCAAGATATTATAATACAATCAAATACAAGCAGTATTTAAAACATCATTAGAATCTATGTCATTGTTATATTTTAATTCTGATATTAAATAGTATGTTCATAGTTTAATCGTAACAGGTCACAACTTTCGTTCGGAAATTATGACGAATAGTAATCGTTTCGTTTAGAAATACTTTGAAAGTACAAACAAATACGGAATATTTCATACCAAATATTAAAAATAAAGCTCTGATCTCTATAATTCTATAATTCCTGTCACATGCCATAGATGCTTTATAAATATGTTTATAATATATTTAAAACTAAATAGTATTAAAGCGTAAAGCATAAGCTTCCTAAAGCTCTTCATGAAACTTATTATGAAAGCAATAATGATAACGGATGAACTTTTTAAGTTACTTTTTAGGTTTTCTGTATAATATAGCAATAAAGAAAGCTGGTAGAGGTCACTTGAACATTTCTATAAGTGCTATCAATCCATTTAAACTATAATATAATCAAGCAAGTTCAGCTTTTACGCGAAAAGCTGAAATTTTACTACATGTGAAACAAGCTATTTAGATGTTTATCAATACTATAAAAATATTGACTGGTCTACCGGTTGTGGGCAAAGCATCTGTTATATTGGGTTCGATTTCTTTGTCTGACAAGTTTTTTTTTCATCTGTATATTGTGTAAAAAAACACTCAAATTTCGATAGTTGTTACATTTTAATATCAATATTACAATGTAACTATCGAAATTTGAGTTTCAATTGCAATTTGAGGCAGACAATGTTCTTATGTTACGTATTTCTTTTTGAAAACTAATATTAATTATAAATTTATGTTTGTTACAGGTACATTCATATTTCCTTTTCCTAGACCGAAAACGACTTCAATGACTACCCCTCTGAATTTTACCACTACGTGGCTACACTTGCAACTGAGGTATATACTATCTGTCAAATTTTGAATAAGCAAATAAATTTGATGGGTAAAACTATGTATCAAATGTGTTTATTCCTTATTTAAATAAAAAAATAAATAAAAAGAACATTAATTTGTTAAGTCGGAGAATGAAAAGAACAACTCCCCTAATTGACTAGACTTCATGAGAAAAGTTAATAGGTATTAAATTATTTGTTAGTACCCAAAATGAAACACCGAAGAGGCATGGCTAAAAGAGTATTTTTTTCGGTATTTTATAAGTAACAACTTATTTCCTCGCGTTACATATAAAATGCTTATCATAACCGTAGTGGGCGGTGTACTATTTGCAATTTGTCGATATACCGGATTTCGGTGTTCCTTAAAAGCGAGTGTGTGGTGTTATAATGGTGCGTATGTGCACAAGAATGCCGGCAATTTTCGATTATGGGGAGCCTATTAATATTTATGAGGATTCCTAATCCTTTCGAGTTGGATGGAGCATTTAGCTGAGTTGTAGCCAGGTTTTAACTTGAAGGTAAAGTTCAGTAACCGTACTGAAATGATATTAAAGTAAAGCAAGTTTTCGTCAACCCGTCATAATCCCGAATTGTAGGGTGTATGCACCGCGAAATACCCCATTCAAAAAGGGTGCCTACTTGACCGATTCGTACCGAGCGTGGTGCGAAACGCCGAAGTACCCTGATTTTATGGCATTGGAACCTAGGTCTAAATATTTGTGGCAACGCACCTCTCAAACGTATAGACCATGCGTTTCTACAGAATAATATAGAAGAAATATTGAAGAAATTTAAAATGACTTTATCAGTTTTTATCAAGTCTGTAACTCTGAGGACAGAAATACTACGTATACACTCTAAATATCTAAAGTTTCAGTTTCTAATAGTTTATAGTATAGTAAAGTTTGATACTTAAGTATGTACCACGTAACGCGAATTTTCAGCTTTGGCTTCAAACTTAAAAGCATAAACGATTGAATCGGATGGTGCCATCATCGTAGAAAGGTATATGAGCAGTGCAGTGTACTCGTGGCTCGCGTCTAGTACTTAATAGCGCTGCCGACGAACTCGTAGTATACCAGCTGTACCACTAGCTTAATATTTCATACTGAATATAGCTTATGTAGTCTACTAGACTTTTAACGATGATGTTAGTAACTTTAATTTGTTAGCTGAAAATTTTTGGTTCCATTTCATAGACAAGAACCCACCAATAAGTGATAAGTTTTAATGTAGATGTTCTGTATAAACCGGCCTAGTATTTTTTCATGCCTAAGGTTTATTCTAGAAGAAGAACGAGAAATGAATGCTATATCATTCCAACGCAAGAAAGAAAATTCAAATCGGACTGATAGATCCTGAGATTAGCGAGTTCAAACATACACTGTTCAGCTTTTTATCATTAATAAAAATTGCAAAATCTTTTCTTATTTGAACTAAATAATCCTAACTTAGCAACGTCCATTTTATAGCATACTAAATCCTGCATTTAATGTCATCGGCTAATCTATATCGATTGCCATAGGCACGCTACTGGTTCAATATCGTGGCAAGTCATACTTAGTTGTAATGACATTTCGCTGTATAAACCGCTATTTATGTGAATTAGTCAACAATGGTGTATATCAGTCCTATTAGGCCATGTTTTTTATTAAAAGCTTTTTAAATAAATATCGACAGACGACAAAAGGACTATGTACCTAATTGTTGATTATTTGTGATTACTGTTGGTTTGAATTATCCCACTCCTGGACAAAAGCCTGGACATAGGAGCCCCATAATTTCTATACCCTTTTGTCTAAAACTGTTATATTTTGTGGACTACTGATCGTTATCTCCATCATTACGGCGGCGCATGGCGTTTTGGAATTTTACTTTTAGTTACTTACTACTTACTAATGTTCGGACTTTTTTGTAAATGTCCGGCTTTTGTCAGGACTTTTAAAATGGTAACCTATCAAAAGCTTTCACGTTACACTGTATCTGTGTATATGACATAACTACAAGCTTTTCTTGCTCAGAAGTAGTGCATGAAATCGTCTACGATGTATGCAGTACGAGCACTGGAATACAACGAATTCGGGTCAGTGAATACTGTAATGAACTTGTGCTGACTAGCAAATATTATGTGAAAAATATTGTATTTCGGCTTTTATAGACACAAATGATTAATTAAAAAATGTCGATAACACATCAGCCATGTTTTTTAGGTTAACTAAGCTACAAATTTATTATTATAATATCTATAAAAACATTTAGGTATTCGATACAAATTACACTTATACAAAGCCTTAGTGAAATGGTCAAAAGTCTATAGCAAATAAACAAATAAATTAATAAATAGGTGTACGCGACTTGAATGAAGTATTCAAGTTGTTCTTTTATTTCGTTTTGGTTAAAATATTAACTTATAGCTTAGTGGCAGAGCGCCTATGGGCTTTACGTAAGTCGCGAGTTTAAATCCCGTTCGTAATTACGATTTGTTCTTTCGAATTTTAGTGTTAGCATAGTGTGTTTAAATATGTACTTTATAAAAATGTTTAAGTATGTATTTAATAACTTAATTACCCATAGTTCACTACAATAATGATTACTAAAGATACCTTCCACGAATCGCTGGCCTCTCTAAGCAATCGGCGCAACTCCCCAGATTTTTAATCTTATTTTCCAAACTTTAATCTTCGTGACCTGAAAGAAATCCAATCTGTTTCAGTAACCTAAATCTAGATATAAGTGACCGGGTGTTGAACCTGAATGGTTTGTTGACCGACTTGGCAGTGATCCTGTTCTGGTTGAAGCCTTGAAGTCAGACTGACTGGAGACTTAAACTTTTCCAATGTTAAAACTTGGCAATGTGATTGTCTATAGTGAGGTCACTTCTACATACATTTGATTTTGTCTAAAGCTTAAATAGTAATATGATAGAGATAATAGGAGATCCAGCAACCTTTAAAAATAGAATTAAAATAGACAAAATCAGTGTAGAGCGCCATCTGTTGCATAGTTTACGAACTGCGAACTCAAAGCTGCGACTATGAAATGCCGCGGTTCACCGCAATCAGCTTTATGTATTTGCTGTACCTATTATACATAATTTGCTTATTTTGTTACTAGCGAGAAACGAAAACGAAAAACTATTATTTGACAAAAAGAATATATTAGCAGTTATGCCAATAGGTATTAAATTAGTTTAATTAGACGCTTTTGTTTAAATCACAAATTTCAAACCTAACGAAAAAACATGGGTATTATAAGTTTAACGTGTGTATGTCAGTGGTATTCTTCATTCTTCTAGAAGAAGAGGTGGTATTGTAGATCCCGAATATTCCCGAACGGATAAACCGATTTTTATTTAGTTTTTTTTTATTTAAAATGTTCTTAGCAAAAAAAAAATAGGTTTTCTATATCCCCTGATGTTTTTTCATTTTTAATTTATATTTGTTTACACTGCAGACTTTTCACTAAAATAAACACCGTAAGACTGAACCCTTTTTCATTTTACCTTCCCAGAATTTCACTTTTAGGGTTTTGCGCTTAAGAATGGCAGGAACTTCGTTAAATGATTTGTAAGCCTATCGGCCTGGAATATTGTTTACCTCGGTTCCTTTGACTTTCGTTTAGATTGTGTACATAAATAATAGCGGGTGTTGCCAGCTCGTGCGTTAGCCTGAACAAAAAGGTTGTATTTGTTACCCTCGTTTACCTTGTTGGTCAATTTTATCGTATTTGATATCGATTGTTCGTTTCAAATTTAATCCAAAAGTGATCAATGTTTTCAATTGAAGTTTTGAACTTGAAATTGTAGCAGCAACCTTCTAACCATGCAGCCATGCATATATTTTTTTAAAAGCTTTTGATATAATTGTGCCGATGTAATCTGTAGTTAACTGCAATGGTGTTAAACGTGTAGCCCAAAATTTCCCTTAATAAGACTAAACTGTGAATTACAAAGTTAATTAATTTATTTACAACCATCTACCGTATCGAGTTTAATTAATTTAATTATTATAACACCCCGTATTACAAGCTGGTCTTGCGTATATGGAGCAAATATTTAACATTGTAATCCTCACAAATCTTCAATAATCAATTACCCAATTAAAGCCTGCCCATAACAGGCTGTAATATTCACTTAGCCGCGTAATCGTGTTAACAACTAATTACATATTCCTCGTTAATAGTATGGGTGGCAGAAAAACAATTAGTATATGTATAAAACACGCTTCACGAGAAAGGGATGGTAATGTATCGGAATAAGATCAAAGCTTAACTACGTACCTACTAATTATAGAGACAATAAGAAGCTTATAATGACTTAACAAATTGTGACAAATTTAAAATCGATTATCGGAGAGAGTTGCAAGTATAGATTTTAGGGTTACCGCATCTAATAGATGTATATATATATTAAAGAATCTTGTACCTGCTAATTATCGATACAGCACGGTTTTATTTAACTGGTGGTTGGCTGGTGTCTTCGTGGTATTACCGTTGTAGCCAAGACCTTTTGAAGCCAAGACTGTCAAGCTAAGCCAGAGGCTTACGGCGGTAACTCTTACACCGCTGATAAAGAATAAAAAGGTGTCGGGGAAGAATAGCATCAATGCCTTTGCGTGCTGACTACAATAGCAGCGATCAAAACCAAAGCTGTTTCACTGTACAAAACGTCTAACGTATCCACGCCTCTTACCATCTGACGGGTTCGTGGTCAAACTATTGCTTTCCGCATCTATTCCAAGGTACTTAACACCCTGCAAGTCTGGTGGCATAGACCTTCTACCTTGTAATTTTCTACTTCCCTAACTAACCACAAGGGCCTGTAATAAATATTAACGTTCAGTAATAACGCGGCGTCGGCTTTAATCTACGCGCGACGGTTTTCCTCACGCTCCGCCGAAGGGAATGATGATCCATCGATGCCGGTTAATAGTTTAAACTTTATAGCTACTGATTATAGATTGGTTCGTTTTGATGTCTTTGATTTTAAAGTTTAAGGGAAACTGTTTACTTGATGTGTCACTGAAATGTGATCACATGAATATACTATGGTACTTTATAGACATCTATGTGCAAATACAACAAAGTTCTTCTACTCGCTTCGAGATAGTGGTCGTAGGCAATTTAGTATCGCCACTCATTAATAGATGGCGGTACTGCTAAAGGCAACTACGTAACATTAATATTACACCTAAACTTCATCTTTGTCTAACAATTATTTAATGTTGGTTTACAAGCTATGTGAAAGTGACCTTTATTTTACGAGCTCAGCTTATAGACAGGACAATGGAAAGATAAACTTGTTTCTGGCCAATGAAATCGTAAATTTACATGATTTCTATTGTGACTGAATTGAAAGGAAAACTATAATAGTTTACCAGTTTACCAGAGTTGATTCATTGTTTTGATATTTAGAGGAAAACTAACGTTAACGGAATATGGGTATCTATCCAAATTAATGTAGTGAAGCAACTAACTCATGATTGAGTAGCAACTAACACAAATATGTGATAGTATGACTTCCATCTTTGAAGGCGTAAAACGCAGGTAATTTGACCGGAGTTTTAATTTAGAAGTTAAATCTAATTCTGTTTAAACCGTGGAAGTGTGAGAAAGAAACACACAGTCACTAACACAAATAAACAAAAATTAGGACATGTTTGTTTACATAGAAACTGCAAAATCCCCGTCTCACACCTTAAAATAGAAAAGGACCTTCTCAAAAGTCATGACATGTTAAAAAAAAACACCTAAAGCTCTGGCACCTGAAGTCAAACAGCGTCGCCTTATCACCTCCCTAGGATTAAGCCTTATAGAAAAACATACGTGCTCACGGTTGATACGGACACGACAAAACATTTTATGTTTATAACAACAAATGCAATCCTACTCAAGAAAGCACTGCTATCGAAATGTAGAGTAACAAAGTATTCATAAAAATAGTTGACGGTACAGCCGCAGCCGCTATTTCAATCGTTAGAGAGTATATTTTATGACAAATAAACTTCAATCGTTTTCGTTTGGTATGATGCAATCATTTCTATAATAATTAGTGTGGACATCTAATCTAATCAACTCGATTTACCGCACTACTACACTGCTATAAATAGATAGACCTGTTATAATGTTTGAAATATTTTTTTAATGTTTTGGTCTATTAAAGTAACTGAGCCACTAACTTAGTGTCGTAATGGTCCAATTTGGTATCGTTGCGGCATAAACTCACTAAAATGCAACAGGTGCATTCATGACAAAAGAATTAAAGAGTAGATGTGGAATATGTGTAACAACTGAAATTATAAACCCTGTACTGAAGAGCGCAGCACGCGCGCCAGTAAATCAACCTTACGTATGTTTCCAACATTTCCTTTTTTTCGTTTAGAGTCTAGCGCGACAAGTGCATTGATCTCGTAATCTCCATCCTCACCTGTGTGTCAGTCAAAGAAAGAAAGTCTAATGGATTGCTAATATAAATGCTAGTAGATAGTTAAAAAAATATTAACAATTAAATGAGGATTTTTTACGGCTTTACGACTATTTCCGAACGCTCATGAAAATAGACTCCATTTAGAGTTCAAAACTAGTAAAGCATCCTCGAAATTAATCCGTGTATTATTTAAACTCTATTCTGTTTTTACCCGACTGCCAGGAAGGGTTATGTTTTTCGCGCGTATCTTGTATGTATATTTATTATTTTTTAGTATTTGTTGTTTAATCTCTGACATTAAGTGCAGTTTTCATTACGAACAGCTGAGGCGAAAGTGGATGCTGTCGGCAACGCGGAGTTCTATTGTTACTGCGCTACGTTAACATTGACGTGCCATAATACTAGCTGGTGAAAATTGTAAAGATTTAAACACAATTTATAAAGCCTCAGGAACGCTGGCTTCCTCACAATGTTTTTGTGTACAGTATATACTAGGTATATACTAGGTGTAGCGTGTCTACCAATTATTTTTAGCTTATCTTGCAACTGTCATACTACATTAATTTATAGCAAATGTTGTCAGTCAGTAAGATAGTCTTATGAAGGGTAAAAGGAGCTATTGACATTTGATATGTATGACATTATATGACATTTGACACGTCACACAGAGATATGAATTATAACAACCATTATGAATAAAATAAAAATTATTCTGTATTTAAGCAAATTGCAAACATGGATTTTATTAAAATCTTCAATTTATTTCACACACAATCATATCTCAAAAACCCAATAGAACCCAATTGCCGCAAGCCTTACCATACAGCATACAAAAACATCTAGCTAACAGGTACGTCAGGGTTCTGCACACGACTTGACACGACATTTTGCAGCTCACACAATACCACATAGACGTAGGCCAGTGAACTTGCAGGGTTATGTGACATGTCAGATACGAGACGATGACGATTTTTGTGAGTAAAAATTTGAATTTGGATTGAAATAATTTGGATGTAATGGGGTAACAATTTGTGGTTGTTGTTGTGTAGTACGTTAATAGATATGTATATTTGGCACTTTAGAAATACACTCTGCTTGCCTAGTCTGCCTGAAAATCGCCTGAACTTCTGATAAATGTACATGACACTGTATTTTTTATACTCAATAGATTTTTCAAAGAATTTAATATTATGTTTATCTTTGTCTGTATACATAATAAGAAATAATTGCATATGATATGACAAGATGTTTGAATATTGAAGAAAGAAGTAAAAGGATTATTTAGAAGGAATATATAGAAGGTTATACATGTAGAAGGACATTACGTACTATAGTTTCTGCCTATTCTTATTTGTAATAAAGTTCATAATAAATTAAAGGTGGAATATTATGTAACCATTCAGTAAATTCTTATCATACCCTAAATATACCCACAAAAATATAATAAACCGATAAAAATTCAAACGGCAGGATGAAAACAAAAGCGTATAACAATAGAGCCATTTTCCCACATTTCGAGCTTATTGGCATTACGAACGATCTGGGACTCTTCCTGGAAAACCGACAAACAACTGACAACCAACACAATAGGTTTTCAATTGCTGACAAAAGTTGGGGCCAGGTGGAGGCGACATCGCGGTTCGATTCTCGACTTGTGCATGTAAATAGACTCATTGTACGCATCCAAGTCCATAGTTTGTCAGTTCATTTACATATACCTGCGAGTTCCGGCAAGATATGCTGAAAGCTTTGCTATTTTTGTTTGGTGTATCGTTCTTTTTACTAGGTACCTACATTTCTTTTTAGATAATATGTTTCTTCAAAGACGAAAATGAACCGTTTATGCCATTTTCTCTCTGGCTTCTAAACTTACAGTTATCCCTAAAACCTTATCCCGCGTTGATATCTTTTTAAAAAGTAAAAAAAAAATATTTCAGTTATCAAAACTAATTTAATTAAAAAAGGTTAACTAAAGCCTGGAGCAACGTTTTATAATTTTTTAGCAGTTTAGCGAAACTGTAATTACTTGGCAAAGCAATGAATCCCTATTCTATCTGAATCCTGAGTATCCTGAATGCTGAACCGTTGATGTCATTAGCGAGTCAAAACTGCACCCCTCTCCCCCCTGTTTCAGCCGCCCTCTTCACTACAAGTAAATACTGCCTTTACACAGCGTATTCCACGTTTTTGTGACGAAGTCTGGTTTCCTCTAGTTTAATCCAATCCAAACCAGTTTTGACCTGATTTAACCGGGGCACAGTTATAATGGAATTTGTTTCCTGCATTGTTGTAGTAAATTGTACTCATTATTTTTAAACGACTACAAATTTTGTGAAACAGTAAACGTGTTTTCTTTTTTATTGTAATTACATTAACAAATATTGTTAACAACATTGTTCTTTAACAAACATCTTGAAATTTCATAACACATAAAACTCATAAAAAATTTCGTTGAAACGACAAGAGGTCGTCGTTTTTTTTTTAATTTTTCCTCCCGAAAACCATAAATCTTGGATTTATTACAAACGTTTCCTTTATTTCGGTAAAGTTGGCGTGTTTCACGTTTAATTATATCCTGGGAGGGAAGTCCGGGGCTCGCCACTTCACTCACTCTGTATTCCTGCTTTGAACTTGGGAAAGAATTAACGCAACGCCCCGTTTTAAAACAAGTGTTTTTATCGTGATTTAAATTTTATTGTGATTTAAAACGTGTGTATTCATAAAGACATCAGTTTATCTGAATAGGTATTTGCCGGTTATTTAATGTTGCCATACTTATTTTATTATCACATATTAAAACAAAAAATAGCTTATTTAAATAATTTCTCCATTCCAATTTATTGTCCGTAATAAACTCCAAAATCTGGACAAAATTGTTCACATTTGAAATGGATTCATTATCACATTAAGGCTGTTGCTACATTAGATCGCGACGCGAATTGCGATAAACCAACGATTAAAAGTTATAAATGATAAACAAATATATATGCAACGGCAAATATCACTAGCAATATTTTATTTGTTATGCGATAGGAACAACATTTAATGAAAAAATTGAAAAACAGTGCTATATGTATCAGACGGAGTTAAATATCTGTTGTATCCATTTTAAAAAAAAGTTAGATCTCTAAGTAACAAGTGTAAGAAAATACATATAGTTTTTTATTAACCTAATATAAAATACGCGTCACAAATCGCATTCTAATGTAACCTTAGCTTTAATTTTAAGTTAACCTGAAACTCAAACAACGTTACCGCGCTAAACTACAATCCTTTCAACTTGTCGGCAGACGCCAGGGCTGCCCTTTGATTAACAAGTACTAAAATTAAA
This sequence comes from Protodeltote pygarga, assembly GCA_936450705.2. Lineage (NCBI taxonomy): Eukaryota > Metazoa > Arthropoda > Insecta > Lepidoptera > Noctuidae > Protodeltote > Protodeltote pygarga. Next base: position 793,143 of record OW388257.2, on the reverse strand, counting down.
TATTATATGATAGGGAGAGAACCCAATTAAAATTGTTAATTAAAAGTTTTAAGCAATCTACATGTTTAGAGGACGAATCAAATGTGAAATTAGAGATATTTAAAGAAAATATTTTATTATTTAACGCTCGTTTGAGCATATTTTGACCGCACGGAGCAAATATTTGGTGATCTAAATTTCCTTGCATTTTTGATTGACTGTCGACATCACATTGACGATATAAAATTACTGAATATAGTTATAATGGTGACAATGTTTCAGCAAAAATATCAGTTTGATCGGAACATGTTTTCATACATGAAAATTGTCTAAATATAAATTCACTTTAGGCAATTTTTATGTTTGAAAACTTGTGTAAAAAATGTTTGCTAAAACTTTGTAATAGTAATGTCCTTAACTTGGTATTTTCCGACTTTTCATAACTATAATCAATGATTTTATATAGTCAATGTGCGAATGAAGTGTCACAGCTGTTTTGCGAGATAGGTGTCTTAACACTAGCTAAAGGCTCCCGAGCTTAAGCCACGTTTACTACACAAAAATACCTCTCCGGGACCAACTTAACACAATTATCGGACATTGCATGGAAGAAATCAGACTCAACCCTGCCAACGGCTACGGATGCGAACGCCGACCTAAACTAAATTTATAGCTCTTTATGTTGAAAAGTTGTGCACTAGTCGCGTAGTACATGAAACCGCTATTACAGCCCCTACCTTTTGTTTATTATCGTTCTGCATATAAAATTGCATCGTCCATTTAGCACAGCGTTGTAAATGGTGAATTATCTTGCCGGATTGCTACGGTAATCCTGTTTGCTGGAACCCTTGCCTGATTGTCGTTTGAGTATTCTCAGTTTAGAGGAGAAATTAGAAAGAATTTTGCAAATTAATGTGTAGTCTTTTGTCTGTTGTTCAAAATAATAAAAAGAATACGAAAATTGAATTGGTCACAGGTTCTTGAAATACTTTATTGCGAAAAGATTCCGTCTTTAGTTAACGTTTGAAAACTACAATAAACATGATATTAAGTAATCATCAATTCTACGAGAGAAATCTGAAATTAACGACACATTGTAACCAAATCGGTCGAAGTCACCCCAACGATTAAATACGCCAGTTAGTTTGATGGTGCTCACATCAAAGGTTAGTCTTTGACATACGATACCTTAACGTTCCACCCCAAGAGAAATGTTAATAAGAATATATGAACTTCCTACTGTTTGTACAGGCTTGCATACCAAGTATTGTGTTATTCAAGTTAATATTTATTTTATCGTATAATGGAATTTACAGAATTTTAACTTTTTTTGTTAGGAAGCGGCATACATATTATTATCCCTGTTTTATTTATAACTAGATTTTGCCAGCGCGGCGCCTAAATGATCGACGAACGAAACGACATATTTCGTGTAGCGGTTAAGCTTCCCTTTCTGCGCTTGGTGCCGTGGGTTAGGTTCCCGCACGGGACCAAATATTTGAGTAATCCACATTTGTTTTGTTCTGTGTGTATAAAATTATATCTGTAAATGTTATACACGATACAGAAGAAAATCCGAGTGTGGTGTAACGTTTAAAAAGATAGCCACGTTGATTCGTTGCTGCGTGAAAGGACGGTAAACTAACAAACATAATTATGATAAGGACTAGCTTTACTGGTCGTTCGCCATCAGGAGACCCGCTTGCGCACCTAAAAACGCAGATCTCTAAACATCAAATAAAATGACTAGGGAAAATATTGTAACAATAAACATAAAAGATCCAACAATGGCTGCTCTAAACGGCTAACAGTATTAATTAAATTATAATTAAACTTAGGCTGTACGGGCCTGCGGGCATCTCGCGGGAATACTACCGAGAATTGAATACAGCAGAGGATTGTGTTGTGTTGTGAGGCTTCGGTGATCACCAGACATGTGTAGTTATAATTATCAAGAACGTGTATACTCGACACAATTATTAATTTGGAGTAGTAGTTGCTAACTAAAAAAAGTTAACATATTTGATATTACCTAAAAGGTTTAAAAATGACACAAATGTGAAATAAATACAATCTGTCAAGACTCTAGTTACGATAATGCCGAAATTATAAGCTTTTAAAAATTCTAGAGGGAGTTATTAGCGTAATTGCTATCCTCTTCCCGCAAAATAGGAAATGTATATGTGATAATTCTTTGACTTTGACATTGGTACACATGACGTCATCTATTCGAAGTGCCTTCTGTCTAATAAGAATGTTCAAACACTTTTAACTTTGAAATTCTTTGAAATATTTAAATTATTTTTTCACTAGTTATTTTATTGTTTTGTAATTATTTAGATAATAATTTAAAAAAATAGTATATTCCATATAAGGCCTCTCTCTCTGACCATACGAAGTCCGTTATTTCAGGCCGATATACTGTGAGAAGGTGGTACTACTACCTATTTATGCTTAAACAAGCACTGAATACTGTCGCTTAAATCTAATTGTAGATCATTATTACATCTACATTCATCGGTAATCCATTACTTTTGTTCACCGAGCAATATTCTGAAAGGAAATCGTTAATCTATTGAAAGCTAAGTTTCATCTAGCTAAGTTGATAATCCAATTTAGCGCGGGCCGGGGTGCACTGCAGAATTTTAATAGAAACATAGTTCCCTACTAAACCTAAGCTAGATTGTTCATGATTTTCTTCTTCTCTAATCCAAGTTAAAATTATAAAGAAATAAAGATGATTTCAGACTTATTTTCGCAGTTTGGCATGTGAAAATTTTTAAAGCTACCTTCGTACCAAATTCATGCCATTCTCAAAAAAAAATCGAGGGGAAAAATAATTGAAATATTCAAAAAATACTAAGTTAAAAGAGTTTGAACATTCTTTATTAGACAGACGGCACTTCATACAGATGACGTCATGTTTTCTTATTAGTGGAGTGTCGTAAGCTTTATACCTCGGAATCCAGGGCCAGTCAATGAATCTTTATAAAAACTTTGGGAATGTGTTTTTAATAGTCTACAGATTAAAGTTAAAAAAAAAAATTTCACCGATCTCAATTTTTTTTTTTTTCGAAATTTTCCTTTGGAATTTCCATTTATATTTAGTGGAGTGCCGTAAGACATAAAAATGGTAAAACCTCGGAATCCAGGGCCAGTCGATGAATCTTTATAAAAACTTTGTAAATGTGTTTTTAATAGTGTACAGAAAAAAGTAAAATAATAATAATTGACCGCTCTCGATTACAACAATTTTTATTAACCAATTTTAAAAAGGAGGAGGTTCTATGTTCAGCTGTATGTATTTTGATTTCTATGTTCACCGATATCTCAGTCAATTGTGAACTGATTTTGAAAATTCTTTTTTTCTTTGAAAGAGTATATTCCCAAGTTGGTCCTATAGAAATATTGTCATGATCTGATCATGGGCTTAGGAGATATGGCAAGGAACTCCTCGTAGGATAATAGCAGAATGGTCGTAACAAGTAATATTGGTTAGTTAATAAGCGCAATCGATGGCTGACAAGTAATGAGGAAGAGGGGGGAGACGTGGTAACCCCCCCCCCCCGCATTATATCACTATCGAAGATTAAAAATATCGCGTGAGGTATCGTTTGAAAAGGTAGAGATCCCTGTTTGCCACCACTGCGGATTCGCTGTAGACACGGCATAGCACACTCTCGAGCAGTGTCCGGCTTGGAAGGTGCAACAGCGTGCCCTTGGCGCGACAATCCACCAACAGAGCATCTCGCTGTCGGCCGTAATGCGAGCTGTAGCCGATAGCGAGGAGGTCGTCTCGTACCGTACGTGCGTTACGGTCGTACGTGTGTGTACTTCCGGTAAGGCATAGGCCACAAAAAAAGAAAAAAGATATCGTTTTAAAGCTTTTTTTTCATAAGGATTTCAAATATTAGCCTCACAAACGACATCGAAAGGAACTGAAAAGCTTGAAATAACTTTTAAAAGTTTTAGAGTCAGTTCCAAGTCAAGTTCTAACTTCTTTCACCTTTTCATTAAGAACTTGCCTTGGAACCGACTCCACGTCGGTTTATTTTTTGAAAGTAGGTATTAAATATATAATTAATATTTTTTTTTTCACGATATTTAGTGGTGTTTACCCCTCGTAATTTACCCCCCCCCCCAGAGAGGCTCATATTTGAAATCCTTATGAGAAGACTTTTCAAACGATACCTCACGCGATATTTTTAATCTTCGATAGTGATATAGGTAAGGGGGGGGGGGTTACCACGTCTCCCCCCTCTTACTCATTACTTGTCAGCAGCCATCGACTGCGCTTATTAACTAACCAATATTACTTGTTACGACCATTCTGCTATTATCCTACGAGGAGTTCCGTTCCATATCTCCTAAGTCCATGATCAGATCATGACAATATTTTTATGGAACTAACTTGGGAATATACTCTTTCAAAGAAAAAAAGAATTTTCAAAATCAGTTCACAATTGACTGAGAAATCGGTGAACATATAAAACAAAATACATAGAGCTGAACAGAACCTCCTCCTTTTTAAAATGGGTTAAAAATAATTGTTGTAATCGAGATCGGTGAAATTTTTTTTTTTACTTTTTTTTGGACACTATTAAAAACACATTTCCAAAGGTTTTATAAAGATTCATCGACTGGCCCTGGATTCCGAGGTTTTACCATTTTTATGTCTTACGGCACTCCACTATATGTCAAAGTCAAGGAACTGTCACTCCATACATGTCTTATTTGGAAGAGGACAGAAATAAACCCCTCAAATTTTTTTTAAAGCTAATTAATTCAAAAATTCGATTCGCCCTACCTGATCGAATATTCACCAGGTAAGGAAGGAAAGACGTTCTTTGCGATGACATAAAATGGTGCTGTGTCGGGATGGAATGGTGAAGTTGCTCAACACACTAAAACCTATAAAATACTCCTAGACATTGATCAAATTTATCTCGGTCCTAGTGTTACACGTCACTAATGACGTGTCTAATCACGTGCTGTAGCGTACGCCGTACAACTCACCATCAATCTTCCTCCTATGGGGGATCCAGTTCCGTCACGCGAGTGTGACAGCGACGCTAGGATTTATTGCCATCTCTACTAATCTTACGATCATCTTGCGTTTTAAACGAAGAAGTCTTGAATGTCTGATGAGGTTTTCCGTTTCTGATCTGCTGCCCTGTCGCGGCTTTGTTATAGCTTATTTTATGAGCTCTTTTAAGCATCAACCATTCGGGCAACAGCCCGAACACCTGACAGAATTTATTTAAACTTATATTTAATTGATCAATTGCGCCTTATGCACGATCTATTGCGGCCATAACCCTTTCATAACTACCATAGTTAATAATTTTGTGATTTTTTTACATGTTATAGCACATGTTAGCTTCTTATTAAATTATTTTACCATAGTTAATTTAAGATCATGTCATCATCTATCAGAAATTTTAATTTTATAACACAGGTAACAAAATTTAGTACAATGTACGGCGTCAGGATTTTTTTCTATTCTTTTTAATGCACAGTATTTTATTACGATCTGATCGAATAATCTATTAGTTTGATTGTACAGTGTAATATTAATCATACCTACAATACTTCTTAGCCATCAAACTTTTGCAAGACTTCCTCTTCACAGCATCATAAATCACTTCAATCTATCTAATGAAACAACTTCACTTCGTCCCAGAGTAGTATCGTGTTAGTTTTATTGTCTGTGGTAATAAAACTGCTAGAGGTACTCTAATTTCCATCTAATTAAGAATTAGTTGCAGCAGTTCGTGGCTACTAACTATATTCTTTGCTGTTGGTGAATTTCTTAATTCAGGACATTTGTTTGGTTTTTCTGGCTTGCCGCGTATATTCCTGCTCAAGGTACTGAGTCTAGCCTTCTAAAGGTAAACGCTAATCATTAATGCACATACCTACAACCATCTGAGTTTGCGCACAACACAGAACCCGGCACGCTGTATTTTAATGTATTCGGTGTCTGCGTTTGTACTTTACGTTTATACGCACCAAGGGACCCCCTACTCTAATGTTAAACTTCTAAGTCCGGCTTTCTGAAATCGGGATTTTCAGCTTTTCTTGCGTCAAAGAGCTACCTAGCTTTACCCGGGAATTGAATATCTCGACTCTTGGCTCGACTGAGAAAGTACCACGCCATCACAGAATAGCTATTGCTTCATTTGTTGGTTGACATTACCGGAACCTAAACCCTTAACTGATTGATAACGCATCCGCAATACCAGTGTCGCGGCAGTCCATAGGAAAATAGCTTAAAAGCCGTTTTTAAATTTATACAACACACAGACACCCAAAGCGACATGTTAATGTGGTGTGCTGTGTAATTTAACACTTGAGTGGTGCTTCACATTAGAATAAAGCCATGAAGCCCACAAAAATCCCATCAATTCTACAACCTTTAGCCAAAACGTTATCAGAAGCCTTAAATTTCAGACTTGTTGGGTTTCCTTAATCATGGTAAGTGAGAGAACAAGTAATATAATCAGGAATATTATCGAGATCAGTATCTAATTAACCATCGAATCCCGAAGTATTCGGTACCAAGTATTTGAGGTGCCAACAATATTGTCATAGCATTATGTAGAATGAAAAATCTTGAGTCTCAAAGAAAAAGAGGACCTACAGAAATCGACGCTTATATTTTTTTATGTATGATCACACCCAATTTTTTGCAAGGATCTCTACCAAGTTAAAATTAAATTAATTAAAATTAGAAGAATTTAATCAAGATATTTTATATTCCCTGTTTCTAGCATTACTCATAGTTGATAATTATTATTGAAATTATATTAATGTTACTCAACATTTTGTTGCAGGTAATTTTCTGAGTTTTATCCTCAGTCCAGAAATCATCTTGGTATAGTAAAAGGTATTTTAAAGGTTATTACAAAGTGCCTCAATGACCGAGGGCCTTATTAATTTAGTGATTAACTTCTCTATATCAACGATAATCCTAACAATCTTAAAAACAAATCTAACTACTCGTTAATATGGCATGAATAAGTATGAAACATGTGGAGTACGTGTTGCGGAGGAGATTCGAAGCCGATGACCGCTGCTCCAATCCGACCCTGACCTCATATGCGCTGTGTATTTAGGGCTGTCACGGGGAGAGTATCAGAAACTGTAACTTATTTTAGGTTAAACTCAGTCTGTCCTTTGCAGAATTCGCTACGGATTTCTGTCTGTGAAGTCAGGTGGCATTTGTTTGAATATTTTTTTTTTTTTTTGCACAAATGTGTGCGCAAACACAGGTGCACTCTCCCTCATTGTCTGATGGGACGGCAATCCATCTCGACTGGAGAGAGATCAGTTGCGGGACAGACGGCTTTACGTGCTATCCGAGATACGGTGCAAGTGATAAATATTTTGTACTGAAGCCATGTAGACTGTCTAAAATCTATTGGAGCAAGTCAGACGCTTTAATAACAAATTCTTTACCAAGAACAAGATTGTGAAAAATAAAACAGAATACAAGGCTACACACAATCCCGGTTAAACAGCGCAGATGAGATTGTTTTGAGCAAAAAGTGTGAAACACTCCCAATTGTTTTCCTCCTACAATCTTCGTTCCCAAGTTTTTCACTCTGAAATAAGCACAATAGTACTGAGTTACCAATTATTTTTCGTTTACTTAGTGTTAATGTAAAACTCAAAGACAGATATGAATGTTTATAACAATTTCTGGATTCTCTTCTATAGAAATTCGTATTTAGATAAGTAATCGAACATTTATTACGAAACAAAAACAGAAAAGAGAATACTGAATGAAAAAAATTATATTTGAATTAATTTATGATTTGAATTTCAAATGAATATATTCCTAATTAGTAAAAGTGACAAGAGTTTTGAACAATACTATTAATTTAGGCAAAAGCCATGAATATTAATAGTTTTTGACTTGTTACAGCCCTATCCATTTTCCAATGAGGAATGCACTGAACTGCACAGTGCCGGACATTCCGATACGGATGTATGCTATGCACACATCCTATCTGATCTTATCGAGACAGAACAGAGGAGAGTGGACCTTGATAGGACAGGCTAAAGGAACTTTTAATTAATGATAATATATCTAGATAGAGCAAATTCTCCTTCTTATTGTTAGGCAAAAAAATTGTGAAATCCCGAAGCTGTTTCAAGGTTACATTTGTGCTTTTCTGCATACACCAAATAGCAAATGATAGCGTCTCAATTTTTTGTTGTTGATCATAGCCATTTCTTCCCACAAGTATTTTGTTTGACAAAAGGACGTTCATCGTTCATGCACACAAAATAATAAATCCAAAGCCTCTTGTTTTCTCAATCATTTGAACCTATTTGTTCATGGTAACCTTGTCATACAATGCACTCGATATGACATTATGCCCACAATATCTGCCAGGATACGTGTAGGCGATGATCTATATTATTACGTCATCCATTCAGCTTGATCCTCCAATCATGTCTAATGTGAGGATCTATCCGGTCGAACGTTTGAAACCGAAGAATTCATTACAAATATTAGACAATGTATGACACAGATATTTTTTCTAAGACTTAATGAAACATTTGACAATTTTGACATTTTGTAATGATTGTACCACACTTCTGCCTGGAAATTTATATGGCATTATGGATATAAAGTGTGACTTGTTTTAATCTAGGTCATAAACAGCTATAGGTTTCAGCCAAATCCGTTAAGTTCGTTATGAATGTAAGACAAACATTCAAACTTACATGTTTAATGGGTATGATTCAGAGACTTATATCAATCTAATACCTACTAACTGCATTGCTATTGTTTTCACCATACTCACAATCAAATCATGTATGTAGAAGGTGTTCCACCCCTTTAGGTGTTCGCTATTATACCAATCACAATATTTCTGAATCATCACCATCAGTTACGCCACTAGATATAAATGATAAAACACAGAAGCTGGTTTCATTTCCTGCTTACAAAGAGGACCTATTAATTTTGACAGGTTCTAAATGGTAATAATACCATAAGGTAGTTTATTAAAGCTATATTTTCAAGGGATTAGTGGTCGCGACCTAGAGGTTTCCGTAAAGTTTTCTTTGCTTAAATCGTTTTTTTGACCTACCTACTTGTAGTTGCATGATTTTTTGAATAATTAGTCTATTATATAGGTAAGTCTGGCCGCAGATCTCCAATTACAATAGTACAATTCAGATATATTTATGTGCTCTGATGCATTAATACATTTTGAATTAAGCCTCTATTAGTTTTACCTACATATTCATGTATGAAAATAATTAGTAGTAATCTCTGTACTTGTACCATTTTCAAACATTGATTTAAACTAAATCATAGATTAAACGTCAATGCGTTTTCATTCGTACCTACAAATGGCGTCGGTTTAATTAAAACTTTCAGGTCTCTTGCCAAAATTAGGCTCGATTGAACTGGCTATATTGTAAAAGTATAGCTACATACGTAGGTATTCGATTGGCAATTAAACGGAGTCGTGTAATGGTCCAGTCGTCAAACAAACAATTTACTAATTAAGGAGAACGGCCGGGTGAATCGATATGAACGAAAAATATTGGAATACCCATGGCATGTCTCTCAATCATAATTTAGTAATCCTGCCATCAAAACAATTTAATTATTCAACAAAAATGCTTTTCAATATCTGTTTTATAAACTGGTTACTAACAAATCTAATGTAACTATCACGCCATCAAAGTGTGTCTAGATGCCCTTGGCATTTTTGCAATAAAACTGTTGTCAAGGTTTATAAAAAAAAAGAATATAAATAATATAACGTCTACCTTATCCTGAGCTGTCAATTTGAGGGCACAATTAAAATCGATGGTTTTCGTGACCAATTAATCTTACTAATTAGCCGTTTTCTTCTTCAGTATAGATTCTCAACTATTTCCTATAGGTCCCATCCTTCTCCTCCATTGCATACCTTAAAAATTCAGGTACCTTTAAAAACTGTCCTACAAATTTAACCTATTCCCTGTCCCGTGAATCACATATGATTTATGCTATTGTTCTTTTTATTGTGTCTGTAGTCGAGACTACGAATCTGCTAAAACAAAAAAGGAATACCTACGAGTACATCGGTTCTGAAATCGATGAATGGCAATTTGCTGCAATATCCTCGACATCCTCGTCACGACTGACAGTGGTATAGATTTTATCGAGCTCTGCTAGTGTACACAGATAATTGCGGGTAGGCACCAATCCATCGCGTGTCTGCTTAACGTCCAGTTGACATATTACGGTGGAGCTCAAATGGTTTGACACCCCTGGGACTGCTGTACAATCGAGAATGCTTGTGTATCGAGAATAAGTAGGCAGGATTAACTATTGGTAAATTTGATTTACCCTTGATGATCAGTAATAGAGATATGATAGGAAGTACATTTTGTTAAGACGCATTAATGGAATTTACAGCGCATCTAAGTATTAATAAACTAATATAGGTATAATCTATATACCTATAAAAAAGTGAATCCCTATTGTCACGGCATCACATGTGAACGACTGGACAGATTTCGCTAATTCTTTTTTTATTGTGTTTGTTATTGTCAGAAGGTTCTTATGAAAAAAAAGGCGGAAAATTACAAGGGGTAGAGTAAGGTAGGCTAGGTGTAGAGTAAGGTAGGGGTAGGTTTACACCGAGTAGGGTTGGGGTAGATGTAGGATAGGGTAGGTGTAGAGTGGAGTAAGGAAAGGGTAGAGTAGGTGTAGAATAGGGTAGGTAGGGCTAGGTGTACAGTACAGTAGGGTAGGGTAGGGGTACGTGTAGAGTAGGGTAGGATAGGATAGGGTAGGGTAGAGTAAGCGTAGAGGCAGTATAATCGCGCGTACAAAGTCGCGCCGGGTAGCTACTATACGTATAATTTTAGCTTTTAATAAAAAGTTGCCAAGGGATATTTGAGTGAGGACAATAAACCTGAAGGATCAGAAGTGTACGTATAGAAAGTTTGTAGGTAGAATGTTTACTTGATAAGTCGTTAGGATTTGTTGAGACTTTTTCAATTAAGTACAAAGTTTTACCCAAATGGCTACTTTGATGTGTCATCAACACGAATCTTTTACTGAGATAACAGTAGATATTGGGATCTTTTTAATTTTGGGATGCAAGCGTAGCAGTTACCTTAATATTCGAAATGAAATACGAATGTCCTAAAACTCTTATTATAATTAGCAAAATAATAGATCAATAGTCAGCAGTCAATCAGTCTTTACTTAGTTTATATAGATAAAAACCTCTAATAATATTAGAAAGTAAGAGAAGATGCGAACTAACCTAATGTATTTTTGCAAAAAACATTTGTTTATTACAAATTTTTAAGAAGAAAATATATAGAAATTTCTACCACAAGTGATAAAACTTTCGATCACAAGAAATATTTTAAAAAAGAATAAATTTACTCAACAAAAACCCTTGTTCGTAATCTTAAATGGTATTTATTTAGTATCGAAGCCAGCCAATTGGCATTATTAGCTTAGAACAAGGACGAGGGCCGTGGGAGATAACGCAGCGGTCTTAAATACGGGCTCATTAGTAATAATAGATAAAATATATCTTATGTACCTTCGTATATTTATAACGTACTAGCTGTTCTCTGTAATACTGTTGAAGTCAAATTAGTATTTTCCGTATTTATTAATGATGGATACAGAATCCATCCAGAAATAGTAGACTTTTTATCAGTAATATAATTTTAAGAACTGGATTAATAGTTTGGATGATGTACAAACGTATGGAAGTCTCCACGTCTTAGAAAGTGAATAAAGAACATCATCGTAACGAAAACTTAAACCATTCAGGAAGGACATACAATTTTTCATCTTTGTTTGGTGTTACTAAATCGTATACAAAAGCATTTATGCTATCTATCTCTAAGCGATTTTGAATAAAAGAAAATAATTAATTATCACTAGAAACTGCCATGTAAATGGAATTAAAAAATGTCTGATCAGTTTTGCTATGGCTCTCAGCACTGTCGGTCGCCACGATTTTACTCTTTCGCTTATTTAAAGAAACCATTTATTGGTTCTATAAGTGCAAAAATACAGAAAAAAGCCTACGAAAATCGTCAACGTTAGGGAATCTAGAATCGCTAAATCCATGGTTTAAATTTTCGTTACCCTAACCCTTATACCTTTAAATATAAGTGTAGACATTTAAGTGAACTGCTTTGTGATTAAAGTTTCAGAAACTGACAGTCGTTCATCTAATAAATTGGTTTATCGTCTGGCTCATACAACAAAACTGCAATTGTTTTACAATCCCTGTGTTCACGTTCAGGAATTAAACTCAACGTCATCATAATATCGTAAAGTGTATTGGACTCGGTTGTTAATTTTAACGGATGCGACATTAACAACATAAAAGTTAGTGTCGTTAAGTTATGTTGTTGCAACATTCTGTCGCGATATATTTCACCTGAAACCTATACCGCTATATGATATCCTGTACTTACAATATATGTCATCATAAATATATGTGCAGTGTCATAGCCCAATTGTAGAATGCACTCGATATGCAACACTCGGCACGCTCTCAAACATTCATTTGACCGTTTGCATCCAGCACTGAGGTCAGTTGCGATGATATGAGAAGGTTTATTCCACTGTTACATAAAGGGCCTATTTCACTATCCCGTTAATTGGTCAACGTAAAGACGATATACTAATAGTGCACAAAAATACTAGTAAAACGATATGGGATTAGATGCACTTAATTTTTTTTGTAGGGAATATCAATAAAATTCAAATGTAGCCAAAATTGGTGTGCCTAATTAGCAGTTATAGAAATCAGACAAATTGTAGTTATATCACTGCTGGAATTCTATTCACTACTCAAGTAGTTTATTCACGAAATCCCAATTTAAAAGTTGATAACCTAAATTCGAAATGTGACGGGTAAACTCCAGCATTGCATTTGGGCGTGTCGTAAGCCCTTTTCAGCAAGCCGTCATTAAATGAAACCTCATTACCTTTGCGCACGCACAGGATACGAGAAATGTTGTCAATATTCAGCTTTCAAATAGTCCCGGTAATTTGTGAATACAGTCACTTGATTAGTCAGATGATGTGGCTGACTAAACAGTTTCACATTTTAATTAATGCGTTTGATCTACGATTCTTTAGATAGCAATCGATGTCAAATAGGTTTCTATGGTGATTGGAAATAGTTTAAAATATAATTTTATCGATCACGTAATAGGAAAAAAGGTATTTGCCTATTTGTTAAATTTATAAAGTAAAAAGAACAAGCGTTCCTAAATCAGATGAAAACTATATTTTTTAGCAGCTAAATATAAATAAGCGCTATCGATCTTTCCAAATTGGTCCATTTACAGAGCTTTTGCAACTTGAGGGAAAAATGATAAAAGGAGCGCACATCTCTAGATTACGTTCGAAATTCTAAACGAAAAACCGAATCACTTTTCTCTTGGCACTTCTTCGAACCATGATTACGCGATTATTTCGGTAACGTGCCTTCGATCAGACAATTGCCACTTTCTCCCAAATTTCTAAATAAGAAACTTGGTGAGCCTTGAAGACGTTACGGACAGAGGACGAGCACTTAGCTCTATTAATTGAAGTAAAGGGATACAACGACATCACCTTGGAACTGTAGTAAGTGGTCAACGGTTTCTGTTGATGCGAAAGTAATTCAATTTGTAAAGAAGCTCTGAATATGGGTAACTACATCTGTTTAGTTAAAATAGCGACAATACTATATGAGTAATTTAATGTTAATCGTTTACGCCTCAAGTTATGACCACAATTATTACAAACGTTGCGGTATCATAACTTTTGTTAGTACATTATAAGTAGAATCGTAATCTTATTTCACAAAAATGGCTTACACATACAATATATTTGCTGAAACAATAAAAACAAACGGATCCGACCTTTTAAAACTCATGAAACACAACATTTAGCCGGTCCGATAAGTCGGCGGCATGTTTTCGTACGTCAACCGAGGGCGGCAAGCCCGTCAGATGGGCGGGAAGAGCGAATCGTCCGCCCGTCTCGCGTGAACGCCGCGCCACGAATAACCCCCCAAGCCAATGGTCGGCCGAATTCAATTTTGAAAATAGAATAACTCTTTTATTGTTTTTAACTGTCGGTGGCCAGTGACTCGTGATTAGTGAATTTTAGTGATGTGAACAAGTGAATGGTTTATAATATAAACGAGTGATATTTCTAGTGAATTAACTAACAAATATTTTTCCTATTTATTTCAATAGTGTGCTAATGAAATTGGATTCAAAGTTTTAATATTCAGGATTGCTTTTTATATTGCCTTAAATATAATATCTTGTTACTACTGAAAGCTAGGCAGTTATTTAACAGACACCTGTAAATATCCTTGAACTAAAAAGTAGCTTTAAATATCTAGAAATTATTATGTAATTAAGATCTAAAAATCTTTTGCTGCCATAACTGTCTGGAAAGTTAGGGTTGGTGTTATAACCGGATATATTACCCGGTCATTGAATATCGCTTAATCTTAATTTGCTAGTCTTAATTTGCTATGAAAAACCGTTTAATTACTACAATTTAATTTTCCTCTGGGTGAACACTTAAATTTTGATGTGTATTAGTTTTCTATCATACTAAATACGAAATTATTTGCTGGTTTGTTAATTATTTGCTTTTACGGAGCAACGAATTCACGTTATTTTGCACAGAGATAGTTTATGGGCCAGAGAGTGAACATTTTGAGGGTTTTTTTTATCCTTTTTTAGGGAAATGATTCAGTTTAAGTTCTAGATATACTGTTATAATTAAAAACAATTTCTTAATTGCACATTAACGATTTAGTATCAAGTAGTTAAAGCCGCGATGTATGACAATTAACAGGTTAGTCAGAGGTCTCAGGTTCGACCTCTAGGCTAGACTTCTCACAAGTTTTGAGTATATTATAAATTAATTATCACTTGTTTTGTGCCAAGCCATTGCTTCAGCCTGATCTCACTCCGCTCGTGTCGGATTGCCGAACTATTGGTCTATAAGAGTCAGAGAATAGCGAGTGCACCTGTGTTTGTGCAAGTAGCACACAATAATATCTCCTAAAAATCTATCCTATCTCCTAAAAAGTGCATTAATCTGGATATTTTGATAATGTTATCTAAACAATCTTAATCTTATTCTAACATTTTACTATTAGAAAATATCCCAATATATTACATTTTTAGATATGGCTATTGTAATTAATAATCGAAATGATTATTAGGTTCGAATTCTATCAGATACCGAGGTATTGTATAGAATACCAGATTTCCTACATCGCCAGTAACAAATACACTTAAGTACAATGAATAAGATAATTATGTCCTTAGCTACAATTTATAGCCACCGAAGTAGTCACGATCGTGCTTCATTTCCCTGTACCGAACTAGGTTCGTACATCCCGGTATAAAGGGCGCGTTCAGATATCTGTCGAGATTAGCAACAGGCTCCCATCTGCCCCGGCCCCCGGGGGACCAATAACACGGGGTTAACGCAACACTTCTCCCAAATAACGAATTACTACACTGATTTCTTCCTATCCCTCTTTGTATTTTATCTCAGAAGACGCATTTTTCTTGGATTTGTTGAAATGTGGGTAGTTTAGGATTTTGTAGACGTGTGAAGTGAAATGTATAGTGAGGAAATGTAATCGATTTTTATTTGTGTTGAAATCGTCGTTACTGTTGTCTATTTCAAGGATTAATGACAATTTGACTGTAGTATCATCGGTATTTGTCATTTCTCTGCACTGCACACGAAATCAGGTCACTCATACGCGAGTTACGCGACTATGTTAAGTACACACGAGCCAATCAAGTCTCAGTTCAGTAGCTCAACAGTCAAGTGAACTTCCAACTTTAGCCATATTCTGCTGAAGACACGGATTCAATCAACCGTAATAGTTGTGTTAAAACTTGTCTGTGACGCAAGTTTACTTTTCGCTACATCTGAATAAAGTACGAAAGTTGTGAGCGAATGTAAAACTTAAAAGTACAGTCGACAGAGAGAATGTGAGATCTTTGTTACTTTCGTTACCTACATTTATAAACCAGATGGAAGGAGATATGGAATTATTAATAAATTAAATATAATTATTTAATAGGAATTAAATATAAATATAACTATATACTTGCCTATAAAAAAATAACCTTTACTGTCATCCCGCAAAGGCCTTGAAGACTCAGCACTGTGTACGTATCAATCTCGAGTTGAGAAAATCTGGTGCTTGCAATTTTAAGAGACAGCCTAGAGTCTACAAGATAGAATTCAAAACACGTTTCCAAAATCAAATCATCGGCTAATATAAAAGTAATAATTAAATAGGAAAATTGTAAGGAACCTCCAATCCTGAAAATTATGTAACCTTTGCTTGTACGCATGCTTTTCAATAGCACAGCAATGTATCGAGTGGTATCCACTCTATTAAATCTAAGAAGCAATTCCAACTATGCCTTCAATTTGAAAATACAGTCACGAAAAATACATTTTACTGAATTCAATTGATACCTATTATATATATTATATTATCTTTTGGCCTACAGGTTCAGTTTATAGAAAAATATACAAAACCCTAATATTAGTAAATATCTAATGATATATTGCATTTATATGCGTATGCGTTTCTTTTAGAATTGACTTGTGAAAAACTCTACATGTTCACATATTTTAGCTCGTGATTACACATAGTTACAGCACTAGAAGTGATGTTGTCCGCACTATCTATACTTATACAACTCCCCCAACCAACGTACTTTTATTGCCCTGAGCGTACTTTATAGCGATATTTAATACCGCCCTTGGGATTGACCGATTTCTTGACGTTCGGTACCTTCCGCCTTGGTTTCCATGTAAAAATGTATCGACGTGGTAGAATTCCTTGCGGAAATGCCTTACTTAGCATCTACATTGAGAAGGATATGTATAATAGAATTCAAGTTTGCAAGGACTTGAAAGTAGCTATAGAAAACCCCGGAACAATTACACATTTTTGGACACATTTAATTTTTTATTTTTTTTATTTATTGAAAAATACTTTGATTTATCTAAAGAACGCTCTCGAAGAAGTCACCTTCCAAACAAAATAAATATTATAACAATTCAAATAAAATACATTTGACAGCTAAGATGCCACAAACACACATACATACGTTAAAGTTATAATACTTACTCCTTTTTTGTCAGGGGTTAAAAATTAGCCGAACTGTACCTACTTGAAAATTATATATTTTTTATGTTTTCTATGTGGGCTGCATCAATTGGATACCCCAGTTGTATTAAAATGTTAAAACAACTGGAGTACACACCCAACTTTCATTTCTAAGCAAGAAGCCTCTCTCACAAATGTTATTGTGAGAGAATAGCCAAGACCTTTTTTAATCGACGAAATATTTTCTAGAAACTAAATGTATTTTCCATCTAAACTTTTGGTCATTGCAACCACGTACGCTATCGAGTTTTCTAAAGTGCACACATACATTTATTCATTCATCTTATACAATAACAATAAGTAAAATATCAAAATATCCGCACGGAACATTGTTATTCTTACATTCAATAATATGACTTTTTCATTTGTCCTCGACGTTGTGCTCTATTTTCTTGAGTCGGGTCACTTTTGATAATATTTCTCTTACGAAAAATGTGCGAACTCAATACTCGCAGAGGGACCTGAATATGAATTAGCTTTATGTTATGGTAATGGAACCAAACTTTGGATACAGTAGCTGATCATCGATTATTCATCATGGTTCCAAGTTGCATAGATCTCGAGCGACAATACAATGCTACTGAAATGAATGAACCTGTTTAACTGTGACGTGTACATTCATTCAGTCACAAACAGGTTCATTCATTTGGTTGGATGGTTGACATCGGTTGCAAACCATACACACAAATTAGTAGTGTTGAAAATTCAAATGGAACTGAAAATCCAATTGAAAATTCTCATCAACAGCGGTAAATGACAAACAAACTAGTGAATTGAGTGCTTCCGTGACTCGGACATTACTCGTTGAACCATTGAAGTCTCCAACTGTGTTCAATACAACCACAACATTGAAGGTAGGGTATGAATTATTTGATGATTGGAGTTATTTGATTATCATCATCAGCCTGTATTAGTCCACTGCTGGACGTAGGCCTCTCCTAATGCGCGCCACTGTTGTGCGCTCATTGAAGGTTTATGCCCATAATCGCCACGCTGGGCAAGCGGGTTGACAATCGCAGTAACAGATGATTGCTGTTACACAGAAGGATGCTGCTGCCCCTCCTCCGGATCTTTTCTTTTGACGCTTTTTACGACACCCGCGGGACAATTAGGGGTGTTTCTATTCTTAGGCCGGAATCCACAAGGCGGAGTAATTTCATGCTTAGAGTTATTTATAGGCAGTCTGATATTAGCTTTAATAATAACAACAACATCACAGAACGAGTGCGATCTGTGTCCCTTTATGTAAAAGAAAAGGACATAATAAATGACACAGAATTCTTTCAAATCCCATGAGACCTTTTGCTACGTGTAGACCATACTAAAACCGAATCATTACATCCTTTTTCCGCAAAGTGATGGTGAGCTTGAATACCAGTCACCCCTTTGATCTCCAAAGAGTTAGCAGTACTTCACACCCATTAGGTAACAATCTAAAACAAAAAGTAATTCATTTCCCCACTAATAGTTACAAATGTGGCATAAAACCCATTACTGAAGAGCCTTAACGGCTATAGTTATTAGCATAAATTCCTCCTACATAACGATGATGGTGCAAGACATCGTGGAAGTTGTATAACTTTTATTTTATAACCCCAGATCAACAGATAGGGGGATAGCTGTGTTATCTCTCTGATCTTTGCTGTTTTCCGGGTTATGAACCCTGCCCGAAGCCGTATGAAGCCATTAAGTCGTTTGTCACGCATACGCAGTGTTTCCTTCACATGCTATGCGTGATTTTTAATCAAAAAAGCCAAATTGATGAATTTTCAGTCCAATTTGATGAACACTAATTTTAGGTTAGAAACCAATAGTTAATTAGCTTAGAAAGTAGACGTTGAATTCAACAGCTCTTCAAGTTGATCGATCCCATCTAAATCGGTCCATCTAACCACCTGGGGATCAATAGACACTATTACATGCCGACGGATTATTAGGCAATTGGAAGATATGAAGCCTACATCGAAATGGAAGTAGCTACTAACTAGGAGATATAAAACTCTTTGGCATCGGAAATTGGTGGACATGTTCTCGGATTCCTTGGAAAGTTATGGAATAGCCTCGGGATAGTAGGTGATTTTGTGGAATGGAAAGCTCAATTAAGACACCTACTAATTGGTTCCCTCGTGGCTTTGTACTTCGGTCTTTATCTTGTTTCTGTATTATTTGTTACAATAAGTGCTTCACTGAATCGAATTGCAAAAACAAAGACTCAACATTGTTTTATATTTTAACAATGTTACGGAATTCCAATCCAAAAACAAAAGCGACGTTGATTCATATTAATGAAGTGTAAGCCGTCCACAGTCCACTAAACCTCGCTCGGCTTGACCACAAACTACGGTCGTAACCGCGACGACATCTCAATCAATAGCCTCCATTAGCTCACGTCAAATTGTTCGCTCATTAATTCCGATCACGCCAGCCAGCCCGTCTCGCTTTCACATGCAAATTGTTCATCGAGCTCTGATGGAATATGAAGCCGTGCTAACCATGGACCCAAATTTTTCCACAGTTTGCTGCAATCGAGTGGATTGCGTAAAGTACACAAATTGAGAGTCATTTTGTTAACTATGGATATGTTATTTAGGCTTACGGTATTCAAAATCCTAAAATATATTATCTATGTATTTTTCTAAACCTGATAACATCATCGCATAATATTTGATAACCTTATTTCTCTCTCTCTGAAATCTCTTCAAGACAAACAACCTTGTAAGTGTAGGTACTGTGTACCTACATAGCATTCAAAATTCGTTACAGCTTTCATATTTTATTCATGCTGTAACAGGCACACCGCTACAAGAACGATTTATCTCTGTGATTCACCATTACACTAACGAAGCTTTCTGCTTCTACAACAAGACTGCCACTCTGATCTACGATCTACTCAACGTTCAGAATTATCATATAACCGTCCAGCAGGATAAACTGACTATAATATTAGCTAGGTTTAAGTGTTAGTTAGCATTTTCAAGTAAATTTACGGAATTTACTGAAGTTATAACAATAAATAGTTTGCAAGCGAGCCGGGTTTCTCGGAAAAAGCGACGTATTCCACTACAGAATTGTAATAATATTTTACAGTGAAACGTCTATAATAAAAAAAAAAAATTAAAATTATTTTGACCACAATCCAAACAATACTTACTACATGCATTCAAACTTCAGCCTTCCATAATTTAGTTTTCAAATCTTCTAAGATGTCGTGTTTGTCGAACAAGTTTTAGCTAGACGACATTTAGAATACGGAATGAACCAGACGTCTGTAATACCAACCATCCAGGTTTCTGGAATCATTCCGCCTCGGTTGGTGAGCTTAATCTTGTTTTTAGGTACAACACCTTGTTTTTCTTGCGTAAGATAGCTTTGAGCCTCTAAATTCGCCTCCAAGTTTACCTGACGTTGTTTTTGTTGTGGCCACTAGGCTCTTGAGTACGCAGCCAAAGGTTAGAAATGTTTTATTTCCAAGCTGTAAATCTTTGAGAATAGGGTTTGTAAGTGGCTTTTAATGTGATCCCTAAAATATGGGAAGAACCCTTATTTATCTAACCTTTCTGAAGATTAATTTTTATAACATAGTCTTTTAGTTCTATTTTTACCCGACTGCGGCGAAGCCAAAAAGGAGGGTTATGTGTTTGACCTGTATGTATGTATGTCCGTCCCTATGTTCCCTCGTAACTACTAAACGGCTAAAGCGATTTTGATGAATGATATGTCGTTGGATTCGTCTTTATTGCGCGAGTGTCACTGGGTATATACAAATTTAAAAAAATCGATATGGCAGATTTTTGGCGCCAAAAGGTGTGATTAATAAAAAAAAAGTCCCCCCAAACCAATCGTGAGGGGTATCAAAATGAAGAGTTTTAAAAGGTGATTACAAAAATATATACAACTTATATGTTTAAACTTGATATAGCCCGCGATTTCGTCCGTGAGACCTACAGGAACTATGCATTTTTTCGTGATAAAAGATTGCCATAATGTATTATAGTACATACATAGTTTAACAACTATATTATAATATAGTTCTTAAACTATCTCTTGGGAAAAAAAATATTATTAAAAAACAAAAAACCCGACTGCTAACTAAAAAGATAGAAACAAGTATTATTATAGATAGATCATACTTTACACAGTGTTCACAAACGCAGTCGGAGGCATTCTGTAGGTAATTTTTTACATGTTATAGCACATGATAGCTTATTAAATATAATTATTTAATAAGAAAATTTGAAAAAACAATTGATACGGATGGGATCCCATCCGTATCAATTGTTTTTTCAAATTTTCTTATTAAATAATTATAAATATTATTATCTTCTGGGTTTAGAGAGAGAGAGAATGAATAGTTAATGCCTCCGACTGCGTTTGTGAACACTGTGTAAAGTATGATCTATCTATAATAATACTTGTTTCTATCTTTTTAGTTAGCAGTCGGGTTTTTTGTTTTTTAATAATATTTTTTGCAATTAATGTATTATGTATAGCGGCATTTTCTTCTCCTCCACAGTGTTTATAAAAACCGTCACACGCTTACAGAGATAAGGCTCACCTAATTAGACCTCATCTCGTTTCCTATCGTTTACAGTAGCCTGTTTTGTGTAGTTTACTATATAAAGTTTACTTTAAATATACTTTTGCGGCTTGACTAACGCTTGCCTGCAACTTGCTTTATTTTGCACAAGCATGCATTTCTCATTATGCATGTTTTACTTAGTTGGAAGTTAGGTTTAGTTTAGCTAATATGCCTTGTCGGTAACTGCTGGCTTGACGCCGCTTTGTGTTTAATTTTAATAGAAATTGTTGGAATTAAACTTTCTATTTACAAGCTTTATAATATTTTTAAGTTGCATTTTGGGGTCCTGAATCCCGATATGTACCTCGTTATTTTATGTAATTGATATATGCTGTGTTCTTGTTTCATAGAAAATAAGATTATTTTGCTATATTTTTCTAACATAGTCTCTAGCTCTACCTAGTTGGATCCGTTCCTGAATCCATAGTCAGCTGTTAACACTTAATTAGTTCTTGTATCTTCATTTGTTTTGACAGTGTTAGCTACTTACCTCGCGTTGAAGGATTAGATAATATATTAGTTATACCTCGTTAATTATCCCTGTAACAAATAATAGCCCAACATAGCTAAGGATTAGCTCAACATAATCTAATGGATACCCCCCGTCTATTCCATCCGAGCCCGACTATGAGGGAGCTCACGCCACCAAACTTTAATTTAATTTAAAATCCGCGACTCGGTCCGAAGTAAACCGGCGCTTAGTTCGCTAGCAGCTTTGCAGTTGCTTTGACCAACGTATGCAATAGATAAGGTTTAATTGATTAACATTGAACTTTTTGGAACTGTTGGTATGTGACGGCCTCGACTCTTGTTCTGTTAACGATGCGCCGTAGCATTTAGATACATATATAAATTATTTAATTTTATTTGTTAAACGTTATTTTGTAATAACAACCAATCTTAACAATAGGCTTGTAGTAGTAGGTAGTAGTAACTATAACTCTTGACAACATAACACATCTTTGATTACTAATTGAAGCTTTCACTTGTAAGTAAATGTAATCAGCCTTGTATACTCACCTAGGTACTTCTATTCATGTCTTCGACAATTCAAAGCTGTGTATTGCGCTCTACATCTATCTTCATACTATATCCCCGTTCATCCACATTTACTCCCTCGCTCAAACACTCGCCGTACGTACGCGGCATCGCTAATGACGTGAAAAACGTCTCTTACGCGAGCTATGCGAATATTAAATTTTTTCCACCACTTTATGTTAATTAAAAAGCTACTTTGAGCGTCTTGTCAAAATACGGATTGTGTCGTAATATAAAATATGATGGCTAATTCAAGGTTAGGTATATTGTTATTAAGTATAGGTTTTAACCCACCAGAACTTGTTTTCATGAAATTGGGTAGACCAATCCGCTTGCATTTCGAATATAAACTAGTCCATATTTAAAATCAAATGATAATGATAAATCCGAAGGAAGCAAGGCTTATGTAAAATTATGGAGCTTGGATAGTTCGGGTTACCTTTTGCTATTTTATAAGGGTGAGATGAAATCTGTCATTTCCAGTGCGACCCTCTTTGACCTAAAATGTCTGTGACATGACGAAGCTCGAATAAGTGTGTGATTTAGCAATCACACACTTATTCGAGCTTCTGACATAGCTGTCAGGCAAATATCTCTACTATCTATGGAATAAGTACAGGAAATATCCTCATAGTTTCCCATAAAAACAAATATTTTCTGGAATTAAAACTTCCCTATTGGTAAAATGTGATGCGTCCAATTCGTTGAAACACAGATTAACACAACCAACTTGTAAAATTACTGAGACAAGGTAGCATGCTTGTTAAACTAATCTAATTATTGATTACAACCGCATTCGAATCGTCTTCCAGGAGTACCTAATATTTATTAGCAAGCACTAGTCCTCGCTGCATTTACAACATAAATAAATCATAGAGCTAAGTTTTAGATTCCGTGCAGGATTTTAACGAAGGAGTTGAAAGTTGTAATGCATTTTTCATGGAATTATTACTTCGTCCAGACATTGAACCCGCTGCGTTCGTGCGGCTAATCATTTGGAACATGAAATCGTGGTTAAAATCCTTTCTTCCATTGTTGACAAGGACCTTGTTAATGTGATATGTTTAATCGATAGTCATAAAATTGGTTTTGTTTGCGAAGCTTTAAGGGTTGCTGTTTTACATTTTAATGTTGTGGCGGAGCTTCGGAGAGGTTCGTCCTCACAGTAGGTAGGATTGATTGATGGATAACATTTCGCAGAAAGAGGTAAAATGCGAGTGATGGATAGGGTACCTGAAATACCTTCGACCTGCTACTACATAAATTACTGTTTATCTGCGTTCGATCCATCATGTTGTTTTCCATAAATTATTGTCATTTAATTATGAATTTGTATAGCTTGCATAACAAACTTCACGAGGAGCTGTCTTTCTTGAATTTCTTTAACATATTTATTTTAGCTAATTATAGCAAATCATATCCAAGTTGAGTGAAAACTATAGAGCTAGAATCTTCATAGTACAGTTCAGTACTTCCTTCTATTCCGTTTCGTCTGACTGAGTATTCGTGCTAATTGCGAGCCTTGTTCAGTCACTGCAGTGACCTCGTCAGGATTTTCATTTGTTATGAACACACAGATGGCTACCTGTCCAACTATCCTTTGAGATATGCTCTACTATAAAACAAGGCCTGTGTATGCTCTGAAAATAATACGCAGTATCCATTGAATATCATGCAGATAAGTCTTAGCTGCCTGTTGTATTCCCATAGAGCATAGGTCTCTAAGGCTATTGAATAGCAGTCTTTCAAAATTTTACAGTTGATCACTCCACAATCTCTGTTTGAGTCTACCGTGAAACATTTACCTACTATTAATGCAAGTTCTTTGACGGTAAATAATATATAGTAGGTATTTATTTTCACGTTAACCTTCTGGTTAGACTGATGAAAAGTGTTTTTCTGTCTATAATATAAACGTCTCCTATAATTTTGTACCTAATCTTCGATAGCCGATTTCTCCACGTATTTTAAAATTTATTTGAAAAAGGTGTGAGTCACGGCTTTACCCTTCTTGATAACAAACACAAGACACAACTATTATATGTTTAGCTGTTGCCTATTATGTAGTCATAACATCTGTCTGGCTCATGAACTCAAGTAAGAATTTCTATGAATCTAATACATAAGACCTTCCTCCAGACAAAACATTAAGATTTACCAAAATCTAGAAATGCTAATACTATCGTCAATGTCACTGTAATAGAAATGAAATGATTCACGAAATTCGTGAAATGGAAACCTTCAGATAATGAAAATGTTCAGTGATTACCTATTTGTATAGTGTGACTGTGGAATATTTGGAATGATATGTGTTTATGTTATCTTAATTGTTGTTGACAACATGTTTGTCTTGTGTTAATTACTGGATAACATGGAAATATAAAACAAGGCGTGATTTAAAAAGTAGGGTTTCATTTAATCTTCTAGTGTTGGGCATTAAGGCATTGTGTTGGGTAGTAATAGCTATAGTCATGAAAGCCACGCAGCTATCTGTACTACTCGTTTACTCAGGAAATCATGAACATTTTTGTAATTTCCCTTATTAAAAATTGTAAGAATCACTGAGATTTTCTTGGTAACTCGATGACTGTAACTTAAATAAATATAAAAATAATAAATCTTTCTTTCGGAAAACATCCATATGTGTATAAATTAGACAAAAAAATAATAAAAGGACATCGTAGGTCGAGACACAGTCTACCATTCACATTCGACTTGATAAAGTCGTATGCAGTGCTTCAGTATCTAGTGTGTCTCAACTATTAACCAAAGTCGTATCACTCACTTTAGCAAAAAGCACACTGGAGACGCTGCTAAACCGCGGCAGCCCCAACCCCAACAACACCCTTAAGAATCCCATTTGTATCGCACAGGCGGGTAACCGAGCTTTAGATTCTTCTTTCCAAATAAAACAGTATTAACAGAAAATACAAATCTACTGAACTGTAATCGCCAATATTCTGACACATAAAAGGCGTCTCGAAAGCATCTAGATGTCGACTGTTTTCACTTTCTTCGTAAAAAGGTTTGAGCTTCGTATCGCTTGGCAAAAAGGATAGGATTTAGAAATGGACGAGGTGTTACTTACCGAAGCCTTGAATTTACTATTTAGTGGATAGGAAGAGGGGAAATGGCTCATAGTGCTCAGCTTTAGTGTTTGAGAAAAAGTGTTGGGGTATCGTAAATCTTAGTTTAACGTTCCGTTTACCGGTCCTCTTATTAAAGCAATTACTTACTGGACTGCGCCTATTCTTATTTAGAAACTTGAGGATATATTAATATTGAGAATAATAGGTAATTTACCGTTCAAAAATAAGTAAAACGTAAGATTTAGATCATCAGATGTCGCTTTATTGGACTAACTACCTGTCACCTTATCTTCTGTCGTCTATATCATCTGAGGTCGGAGAGTATTTATTATAATTTTATTGCGTAGTTAAGTTTATCTATTTTAATCGGGTTTGAAACATTAAAATTACAGATAACTTTAAACTTTTCCGCGGAAAGAAATTGCAATCTGCCACCCTGGTAGCATTTTTTCATGAATTTAATTGCAACTTTGCCAGTTTTTCTTATATCTCAAAGAGCCTCATTCTCTTAACGTTCCCCTACAATTTCAAATTAAAGTAAAATCATAATTTTTATCAGCGGGTCTCAAATATCCTAGTTATTACTATCTAGCTTCGACAAATAGGTCATATCGTTAACATTAATAGTGAAAGATACACAAAGTGCAACTTTGCTAACTAAGCGAGCGTCTAACTCGAAACTTATGCAACTTTTAGTTTATGCAAACAAATTACGTACATACGAATAACATCTTATTAGCTGGCTGGCGTTTTCATATACCTTATACAAGTACAAAAATGTATTTAGTATCTTTTTGTAACATATTCTTCAAAAAGATACATGCCTCGCTTTTCAAAGACACGTTGACGACGCAAAAGAAATATTAGATTTATTTACAAAGAGACGCTCAGGCGGAAATTTAAAATAATATTTGGAGTTCTGCTTACTACTTGTAAACGTTTTTGAATCTAGTTAACTGTTAGTAGGTTTATCTTCTAGTTTCTTTGGGTTACATGCTTTTTTCAAAACAGCCCCAAGTTATATTGAAGGACACAGTATTACAGTAATCATATTTTGGGTTGTTCTCATTAAAACTTAACTAAATTAACCTGTCAGTTTGAAAATGTGGCAAAGACTGATCAATATTCATCCTCATTGATATAATTTCATCTTTTGCAATGTTATTTTCAAACTTTCATTGTTTCGAAGTTTCCTACAGAGCCATGGCAGCTCTTTAAGCTTTAATTGGCAGACAGACATAACAATCCTATTCCTGGCCGATCAGACTTTTTGGAAGTCAGACATTTAGTTTGAATAATCGAGTTCATTCATAATATATGCGTAAACAAGTAAATACTCTTGTACTAGGTATACGTTTCAGGTTTCTTTTGCTAATGCTTAACAAGGACACGAAACACATCCATCATCGTTATTAGTGAATATGTTGGTACTGATATAGTATTTCACATATGTGTAGGTATTTGATCGCTTTTAAAAGCGCCTGAACTCGTTTCAGCAATGCAGGCTTTCGCGTAGTTAATATTTTTTTATGATTTTCTCAAGTTAATTACAAGAAATGATGATGTGAATGATAAAGCATAATCATATGTGAACTTCTTCCAAACTATACACGATTACACGAATTCTCGTATTTCGCAATATTTGCAAACAATAGGTCGCAGTGGAACTCCATAAGTCAGCTCAACTAGCACTAAAAACGGCTATAATTTAGTTTATGGTTTAAGCTTGAACTGTGTTTCTCGGGAGACGCGTAACTCACGCTAAGGACTGAGGTTTAAGTTAGTGTTTAAGAAGTTTTAACTTGTTATCTTTATTATTACTTTTGTTTTCGAATTAGTTTATTTGAATTACCTGTTGAAATGCACTATGACGTAACAACTTGGTAAATTACGATTGCATTTTCCTAATATTTATATTCAATGAAAATTCAGTATTGAAATTTACTTTTCTGGAAACCTTATCTAATTTGAATGTAATAAAGGTCAATGACACGAGTGTCACGTAATCACCATAACTACAAATAAAACATCGTGTAGATACATAGACAATACCACCATAGTGTTACATTTAGTCGGTTTGACGGAGTTCCCCAACTTTTATGGTAGATACGTGACGTGAAGAAACGTCTTTTGTAAAACACGATTTATAGCCATACCTTTATGTTTCACATTAAGCGGGACTTTCTTTTTTAACGATTTTATTCCATTGTTCGGGTCAATTTTTCAAGATTTGCTTTTGAAGGCAAACACAAAGAGAAAATAGATTATAACGTCTGTTTTTCCCTAAAACGTACACGTGTACTGTTTACCAGTAATGATATCGGGCGAATAATAACGAGCGACATTATTTCCAAACCGAATATAATTTGATACTGATAGGAAACTTAATAACGTGTAAATTGAATTTAACTAATGTATTTCTCAACAATGATCTTCGTACCTAACAAATCATAATACTTGTCGGTATCATAACTCAGTGCTAAACAATTTACTAGCTATGGCTATCACCTCCATAATTCATGGGCTCATCCATCGGTTAGCAGTTATCTTGCACAGTCATGGTGTGTTGTTCTAAACATGTTAGAAAATAGCATGGCAAAAGGTTTGCTTCTTGCTGTGAAGAACAACGTTTTATGTGTTTTTATTCTTAATAATATAGGCAGAAATACATTAGTACTATCACGGCCTTTTCTGCCTCATCTCTTAAAAAAAAATCGCTTTAAATCCTGCGGCGCCGCTAAGCCACCTTAAAATTTTGGCCTATTACGTGATAATGATAACACAATTAGTTGCAACTTACACTGCACAGCTTAGTGACGTATCTCGTCACTCCTTTTGTGAATTTTACGAACGAACTAATTGACCAATTTGCCGTGACTAGCGAGCGCTTCTATTTTTTGAGTGCAAGCAAAAATGAACTTAGTGGTGGTCAGACGGGAGTGTCCGCGATAGTACAACTATCATTAAAACAAATATTGATAAGAAAACCCATTCTGTCACAGAATGGGTTTTCTCGCAATCATTGCAGTCTTATAACCCTTCGGAATTCGGTTTGATAAAGGTAATCTTGTATGACCAGTAGTGGGCGTCTTCCGTCTGAAACGATGATGATGATGAATCTTGTAATGAATTAAACCTTCTGTCTACTTCAATTCACCAATGTCCTCACTCCTCACAACATGACTTGCACATTGAAGTAAATTGTCGTCATTTGTATCTGATTGTTGAGTTGATAAGGCTTCTTATGCCAGTATTAGTTGTTTCATTAAATTATAGTATACGTAACAAACTGGTTTTATTTATCGTTTTGTTTATTGCGATACCTACGTAACATCTCGCCTTTTTTGCTATTAGGTGTTAGCAGAAACTACAGAGCACCACATCCTTACACATTTCTATTCCTTATCTATCCACAAAATTCTTGAAAAGCTTCCATCCATTATACCAGTGTGCGAACTAATTTTGTTGATAATATTTCTTAAAATGTCTGCATCCTAATTACGTGAAGTCTCACTCGTCAGAAGTACTGGGTACGCTTTTACTTAATGCAGAATATTCTTTTTGCTGTATCATGTTTTAATTTGTATTCCTTGCTTTTATTGGTGTAGTGAATTAAACACGACACGTAAAAAGCCAGGAGCTTAGTCCGTCCGCTCCGCCAATTAAGTCGTCTGTGTAGACTTCACTGGAGACTGTAGACTCGTAACGCCTCATAGGAAATTGTTAAATGCTTTTGCTGTGTGCGTTTCTTACTGATTTTAAACAATTTTCGAGACTTCTCTCTTATTTTTATGTGAAGAAAAAAAATATTGTAAACAGGATTGAAACTAACTTTAGAGTCCGCTTCGCATTAAGATACAAACTGCTGCTTTGACCATCTGCTTCGTGTCAAGCACATACAATTTACTCCATTGAATAGAAATTTTGAACATAGATGTCGAATCTCACGGGATTGAGAGTCACAGGATAAGTAAACTTACTTCTATTGACTTAATTTCACTCGAGCGACAGAGCTAGTTTATTTACTTCCTATAGACAGTTATTCCATCAAATAAAAAAAACAAAAATGTCATTCCCGTCACACGCCGAACGTGACTCCCGTACGTAAGAGCTGAAAAACATTGTTGATACAAGAACTTATGTTTATTTACCAGTATTTTATACGATAGATATTTTTTTCTGGTGGCGGTGTAAAACATTTAAAAAGAGTTGGAATTTCTTATGTATATATTCCCATTCTCTTGGTCACAAATACTCAATCGTCTCGTAATATCAAACAGGAAAAGCGTGCTTACAAGATTCTAATTTTTCCATCCCGCGCGTGCGTCTACGTTTTAAATTGCTCGACTCAACTTACAAAAACAAACAACCTTACTCCATGTAATTATGGTAAATTAACAAGATAAACAAAAAACCCAGCTTGGGCTGAAGTGCAACCGCGTCGGGGCTAATGAACCGATAGCTCGTAGAAGGTAATTTTATGGAAAAATTGTGCAACCCGATCCCGGTAACCGAGAGCAGCCAGACCTAGCTAGCGACTAGCAGGGACACTTAACCATTGACTCCTTTTTTATGTCGTGTAAAACATGGCTATATTTATTAGGCAATGTTATGAGGAGTATAAGACAGGATTAGAAGACGAAGATCTCTAGCATCAATTACAAATAAAATGGCCTAAAGCAACAAGAGATTGATGTTTTTGGAAGCAATCGTATATCGTATTATTTTGGGGATTCCTCTATTTTTTGCACGATTACTTTGGTACGAGGGACAAAGATAAGTGTCACTTGTCACTTGTTTATAAACATCTCATTGATTATTCTGCTCGAATAAAAGATGTAGAAAGTTTTGTTCTTGGTGTTAAGTGTGAACGTATAAAAGTATTCAGCACCTTAAATATGAATAAATTCTTTCCTCATTAAAAGTCAAACGAAAACCGATTTTTATCTGCTCCACAGTTCACAGATTTTTTTAACAGCATTAAAATTTGAATTTTTGGCTCATTTGTAGTAAAAAAAAAGGTAACCCGTAATGTTGTTCGTTGAGGACTCGCAATTATTTTTAGACTAAGGATAAGGTGGTTTAATCTGGAACCCGCAGCTTAGCATCGATTCCAAAACGAACGTTTTGTGTTGTTTTTAGCTTTTTAGTGATTTGTAGTCAGTTTTATTTTTTCTCGTTAATATTTGTAATCGAATGTTATGTATTCCTTTTGTATGTTGTGAATATTCAACTACGGCCATGCCCATAAGCTTGTGTAAGTATGGCTACCTAAACAGAGACACTGCTAAACGCAACAATAAAATCTCCTAAAGCCTCCTAAAGACTTAAAAAGCATCGTATAATTGAACAATACCTGTAGATAAGTTCCCGCAACATAAAATTTTTCTTGCACTTACTATCGATCACTGCTGAACAAACAACTCTGTCTGCGACACTACGCTATAACTGGCCGCTCTGAGACGGCCCACAATATCACAGGCTCGAGTTTCTTTTAAAAACCACTCTCTGCAATGTTGTCTTTCCTATCAGTGACTGTTTACTACCTATAAGAAATTTCCCCTTAAAATCAAATATATCTATTGCAAGATGAAAAATTTTGCAATTTTTCAATTTATTCACTAGTTTAGTCGGTCGCAATCTAGCGCTGAAGCTGGGTATAGTAATAAGCACAAATATGTGTTAGTGCTCTTGCGTTTTTCGAATCGCGAATTAATGGTTACCTGATTATTATGAAAGGAATAAATGTACCTGTTGTAGACTGGATTGTCCTACTATCTCTGTTAAAATAATTGTCTTAGTACTTACTAACTACTACTTGTTTAAAAGTTTGTGTTAACAGTACACGCGTCCAAGAAAATGTTCGGTGTCAAAGCCACCTAAAGATCTTTTTTTGATACTTCCTGAACTTTATAACTAACCTAACCTAGATATTCATGCCACCGTGCACCGGCTTAAGATCGTCTGAAGTTCAGAACACTAAGTGATCTCTATACCTCGGTGTACAGTTACATTTAAAAGCGCATTCCGAAGTGTTGACATTTTTATCGCATGTACCAAACGTGGAATCTAACCCTAAGTAGCGCAGTGTGCTATAAAAAGTGTAAAAAAGCTTTTTTTCAAATGAAATTACTATGAATAGTAGAAAAGTAATAATATACTCATACAAAAGTGAGTCACGTGACCAATCACTTATATGAAAAGTCAATGTTCGATTTTCAGATTTCTTTGAGGAAAGTTAATCAGTTTCATAGACCTCTTATTACCTCCTGAAATTTGTCAGGGCTTTAAAACAACAGGGTATATAAGGTACTAAGTTTTGATATAGTACCTTTCAGCCGTTTGAACAAGTAAACGAACTTCCACATGAACAACGAAATAGACAGCTGACATAACTAAACATGAGTATCTTACGCAAACGTAATGTTCCTCCATGCGGGAATGCGCTCCACAAAGTTGAGTCCTCCAGCAGTTGCAGCGGTTAGCAAGACAGACAGACGGGCGGGTGAATAATGAAGCTGTTGGGGTAACCAGCCATGCTGACACACGAACTTATGAGTTCAGAATACAATAGAATCTGTAGGTTAAGTATTGTGTGGAAATTGCTTGATTTGGTTTTAGTGCAATAGGAAGCCTTGATATTTTCTTATCCTGATTATATTATGTCTATCGACGGAATAACTATAGTGAGCCATCCTACATTGTAGAACAGATACTTTTTTCCGCATCTTCTGTAGGTATTGGTCAACCTATGTCGCACTACTAGGTACTCTATACAAAAAAAAAATAGATCTGTTATAGTACTAAAATATAGGTATCGGCTTCACTGACCCGTTATTTTCGGACTACTCTGTCGCCTTAGTAAAATAACACGACACATCCGAATCAGAAATCATTTACATTGCTTAGAATGTAGGTACATCGACATATAACTAAAGTTCTACTGCTAATCACTTGTTACTGCAGGACGCAAAACCAATTAGTAGGAACTGCTATGACGAAAGTCATATTTTTATAGGGTAACATTGCGTCACCTTTATAATTTGTTGGTAACAGCTTTTTTGTTAGAAAAGCTCTCGAAATTTTAAGATTTGGCAAATTAATAAAAGGCGCGACGTGCTCGCAAAAATCTAAGATATTATTACATTAAGTCTAGCTGTCAATTTTTAATCACAATTATTAAAATTTGCAGCTTTCCTGGCTGATCAGACCTTAGGCGAGACAGCGGTTTTATCAAAATGACTGAAAGGTCAATCAAAGATGCGAAGAGCGATATTTATGGAAACATCTTGAAACAGCACCCCGGAAAAATACTGATAAAATCTATAAGAATGTGTCTGAGCATATTCAAGCATTCTTGTCGAGTTTGACACATTCTTTACAGACGGCTTTGGTGTCCATCCGCCAGTCGGCTTATTGTCACTCCCCTCTGAATCGAGAGCAATTTAGTGGCAAAGTGCTTTTCCTGGATGAGAAGATATTTAAGGGTTGTAATGAGAATCTATTTGGGAAAGTCTGTACATATTGCAGATAAAAAAGCCCATTTTGGGGCAATGATACTTAACGCTTTGACTGCCAGACTGCAGACACAATGCAAATTCTATTGTTTGTCGGACACCATGTGTCCCCCATGGCGTTTAATGAATTAATTTTATTAGAGAGGAACCGAAATAGATTTCGAAACAAAAAGTTAAATGATAAGTCACGGGGGTATCGGGGGATAGGATGCACACTAGAAAACAGATTCTTAGTCCAGTATTGCATCGATTTCTCATTGTTTCTCTGCCCCGGGCGATTAGACATGCTTTCATTAAAAACGTATCAGATACAAAAGCATTATTGCCCCAGCTTTATTGTTTGTTAGTGCTAATCATAGGGATTGGAAAAATTTATACTTTGAAATAAAAATAAAAATAGTGCACAATAATATTGTCTCAAACTTTCGCGAACGTTAAAGCGAGTAATGAAATGAAAGTGCACAATGTTAAAGAAATAAATAATATTATTGAAGTATAAGCTGCAGACTATTATTTGATTTATATTACGCTGCGTAGCCAACGGCTTTACGTGCTTTCCGAGGCACGGAGTAAGTGATAATTAATTGATAATACGCACATAACTTACGAAAAGTCAGAGGTGCGCACCTTGAGTTCGAACCTGAGACCTCTGATTTGCCAATCAACGGTCACACCACTAGTCTATCATGACTTAATCAAGTAGCCACGTTACGCACCAGAACAAAACGAACGAAATATGACATGGGAAGGTACAATATAAATGAAAAATAAACTCACTTTGGGGAGTTTCAGTTTCTTTGGGGTGACACAACAAACCGCCTTTATAACACAGACGGAATGAAAAAACAACATAAGTATTATTGTTACGAATGACTTGAAATTTTAATGCTGTTAAATACTAGAATTAAGGAACACAATTAAACAACTTGTTAACTCAAAAGACAAAACAGCGCGGAATCGTTATTTTCAAATGTCTATCTATCTATCAGCTTTGACATTCACAACTGGCAACATCTGAGGTGCGTTCACTACTAATACATAACATCCCTCACCTTAGACACAAAATGTTAAACTAATTAAAGTGCCACAATAAAAAGCACATTTAAATCCTTTAGTAATAATAAGAAAATAAATGCTTTTTGGAAACTGGAACCCAAAGTCATCACCCCAACATAGAATTTATTTTCAAAGTCTATTATAAGATCATAAGTTAGAATAGCTTCTAATATTATTACCTTTCTATTATATTATTTATTTAAAAAATTACAGTAAAAACACAACTCCTAAAAATGCACTCGACACAGCAAACAAACTTTCACCTTCCAAATTGCCCTTAACAGAGAAAAACAATAATTTTGACATATCTCATTAATACTGCAGTCAGTTTTGGCTGTGGTCGGTCGTGAAGGGGGCCATAGTCCTATGGGGGCCCTAGGGCTGTATATAGTAATTGGCGTGGTTTACGATGCCTTCCCTCGCCATGCTTGTAGGGTAGGGTTGGGGCACGAGGATAGATAGGTGTCGGGTTAAGACTTTTGTGAAATAGAAGAGGGGAATGTTTGATTAGGCTCTACCGTTTTGTTTTTTTGTAAAACAGGAATAATTTGAGGATTTCTTAACGTTTGAGAAACTAATAAAATTCAATACTTACATCTTCATCCATGTTACAGATAACTGATATAAGCTGATGACAGAAAATTAGATTGAGTAAAATTTATATTGACTTCAAAAGGATGCATATTGTTTTGTTTCTTATGCCTAATGAAAAGTCTTTTGAAACTGGTTATAATAAAGCCAACAAAACTATATATTTTGATTTAATCTACAAATTGACTGCCCGGGTGAATTTCATGAATTAAATTCTTAACAATTTATTATTGTAACATGTTGTTAACATACCTGGAAGGTCAGAACTTTTAAATTTTTGTCTTATCTATAAGTCGCCGTGATAATATTAGTAATTTTATACATGTAACCTGAAATGAATAGGCTTCCTGTTTTAATTACGCGGTGAGACGCGCCCAAAGAATTATCCATAATTATTACTTAAAAACACAATACTAATAATAAGTGAATCTCATCGGCTATCTACAGCCGGGATTCAATAAAACAGACGTATTGCTCGCAGTCCCACCTGCTTTAGCGGCCGAGAGAATTGGAGAACGACGTCCGCTATTATATTGAACTGCCCTCGTTATCTTACATCAGACGTGCTTAGATTTTATTTGAACACTAGCTTCTGTTCGCGACTTTGTTTGGTTTTGGCTGTATAAATGCGAAACATTTCAAGCCATTTTTTGTTTCATGGAACTTAACTTGCCAAGTTTCATCCAAATGCGTTAAGCTATTTAGTCAAAAAATTAGAAAACAAATATACATACTCAGAAACATTATGTACAATTTGTAGAATATCATTTTTTTTTAAATAAGTGTAGATATCGTTTATGAATCAAAATTTTATTAAAAGCATAACAACTTTGTAATTTGAATAAGTTTTGTTTCAACTCTAATTAGTGATAGTAGATAAATTTCAGAGGTAGAGAAGTATCAGGAAGTCAAAAGACAAGCGGAGGATAGAGAGGTGGCGATTGCTCCACCGACAAGAGTCTAGCTCTTAAATATAGGAAGAAGAGATAAATTTCAACAAAAACAGAGAAATAAACACTTGATATTATTAATTTTATAACCTCTCGAAACCATTAAGTGAAACGTATTAATAAATTGATGTATAGCTTGCATCATACAATTACTTTAAAAAATGATCTTTAGAAACCAATTGTATCTTAATTGGAAGATACAATTGGTTTGTAAAGATTTTTTTTTTTTAATTCATGTAACTAGCGACGCCGACGATGCGATGAAGCTAGGATTATCTTCGAATAATGTAAAAATATAATAGATTATAAGCTCTTATAATTTTGATCAATATATTTAATAATTATTATGATGCTGTGCCATTCTATAAGAAAATTAACATAACATAAATTCATGCCCTTTCCCCGTGGGGGTTGCCAGAAACTAAAGAACTACGAAAATAATTAAATAAAATAGGAAGAATATTCTAAAACAATTTTAAACTATAGTGTAAACTATGTATGTGACTAGAAATTAGTTTTTAAAATTGAACTTAATTATACAAGTGAACTAAAACCAATAAAAGTGAAAAACTATAGTTACTGAAAGTTTCAATGTGCGTGTAAGACATTTGCGCGTGCAATACGCGCACAAGGGATGGTCGCGCGCGATGCAGCGCGGCGGCGGCGCGTGCGCGTGGCTCGGCACGCCATGCGCGCGCAAGAACGGCGCCGTGTGCACGTGCCGCGTGCACACAGCCTTGCTGCAGGTAAACACTAAGTAGAATACCTTATGAGATCAGTTCTTTTAGAAAAACCTTTGCATTGCAATCGGATGGCAGGAGAGCGGACCCCGCCACAAGACAGAATTATCGTTAAGAAGAATACAAGGATATGAAAATCTACGCTACACTTCTTACAGCGACTTTAAAATTTAGTATGTACTCTGCTGTCTTTGCTGGATAATATCGGGAGACCTAGAACCTAATACGTAACTTATGTTCAAATTTATAAATATCTACTCTTTTGTACCCACTCTTTGAAATAAAAATTAATGCTATGTTCGTTGTCGGTATCCAGTGTTGGTTAAGACTCTCCAGTAGATACCTATAAACTTTTCTAAGCTCCATACGTCGACAACATGTTTCCTAAAAGGTTTTTAGTAAAAGTGTATTAATACATTTTACCTAGTCATGACGACGAAGTCTCTTGCGTGGATGCTTATCATGTAAGCTACATTTTATTTATGAAAAAAAAGTCCATTAGAGTGCTAACCTAGTATAAATGGTATTTATTTTATTTTATTTTTCTAACAGAAGCCAGGTAATGTAGACTTGGTCTGAGTTAAGTTAGTTGAACTCTGCGTTTCCAACGTAATTTAGGAAGAATAAGCATTATACATGGTGAATTATATTTATCATCTATGAATAACTTTATTTGCTCAGTCATTTCCACGTCAAAATATTATGTCAAATCAGAACTACAATGGAAACTAATCGTAACAATAAAAATATATAAAATATTAGTGATAAGTAAAGAAAATAAGATGTCAACATATTATATCGTATCATATAGTAGGCGAGTCGTATCCACGGGTTATTGGTCAATTCGCACGAAAAGCGTTCGCACGAATTGTGCGAATGGACTCCTTAAAATATTAATATTATTTCTGTAGTCGAATGGCACGAAGTCAATTTATTTGTGGGCGAATGATCCCCGTGCGAAAAAAGTAGTAGGCTAATGGCACACTTGGTATTTAATTGACCAAACTCAAGGAAAAAGTACAGTAGTGCGCAAAAGTGATTGTTAAATAAAATGAACGGTACAAAAATTAATCAAAAATATCTTTATTAAATAATAACTAAATAATATTATATATACATAAGTATCTTTTTACTCAAATTAGTTTTTATTTGCTTTATCTAGGATGTATGAACTTTATAAATAGGTATTTTTGATAGAATAAATGCAAAGTAATGTAGAGTAACAATTTGAAAACAAATCAAAAACCCTTTATTAGAAACAAATATCTTCAAGAACAAGTATTCACCAATATTCACATTATAGACAATAATAAATAGTAAATTTGTTAAAAGTATTAAGCACACACATGCAGCGTCAATAATGACGGCAGACTTAAACTTAAATTATTTATTGCTCTGACCCATGATAACTGTGAGTGATGTGGCAAATATTGCTTACTTTTTCGCTTGTTGTCTATGGTTGCATACACTATCGAGGGAAATTAAAATTAAAACGTAGTCAATATCCATAAGATGGCTAACTTTTTCTGTGTGTATTATATTACAACCTTTAATTTTATTCAGCTACTTGATTTCTTTCGCACATAAACATTTCATAAAATGTGGGAGAAAAAACAAGTAAATAACATTAACCATTTTTTTGCAAAATATTCTCCTAAATATAAAAACCAAAACAAAGCAACACACAAAAATATATTTCGTCGTGCGAGACCACAAAATGAACCCTATGAA
This sequence comes from Protodeltote pygarga, assembly GCA_936450705.2. Lineage (NCBI taxonomy): Eukaryota > Metazoa > Arthropoda > Insecta > Lepidoptera > Noctuidae > Protodeltote > Protodeltote pygarga. The sequence goes on along the minus strand of OW388257.2, from coordinate 754,651 downwards.
TTGCCGCGCTTTTTTAAAATAAGGCCGTCTACTAGTGAGCCACGTGCAATACATATGACAAAATGCACAAAATAATATTTTTAAACAATAGTTATATTTGAAATAGTAGTACCTAATTAAGTTAAAAAAAATGTGGCAATTAAAATTATAGGAATAGTTAATATATATAACAATAAACAATTATATGAAACGAAATTACATTGGTAAAAGTGAAATTAATAATTTATAATTATATATTTGAAAAATAGTTGAGTAAATCATTCATTGTTATATGATAAAAAATAAAAATGAAACTGAAAATAAAATTTTAATATTCAACATTTATAAAAGTTCTTGACTTTGACAACACTTATGCGACTAAAATCGACTAAAAACAAACAATCGAAAATAGTGCAATGTCAATTTATTCGAGCATTCAATATCTAAATTCTTGTCTATGGCAACAAGAGAGAAGTGACGCCATACAATTAATTTTTTTTGGATTTCTATAGTATCATTTATTACTTTATAGTATTTTTAAGCGTTATTTTTTTGTATTTAACATTAAACGTTGTAACAGTTCAAAGTAAAATAAGTACCTAATTGTTAATCAATAATTCAATCAAATGCCTATGTCATAAAAGTAAAATTCGTTGAATGATGAATTCTTCTTGAAATGAAACTACTTATGTCCATGACTGTACTTTGACGTTTTTTCTTCATTAAAATACCAAGTGTGCCATTAGCCTACTACTTTTTTCGCACGGGGCTCATTCGCACACAAATAAATAAGATTCGTGCCATTCGACTACAGAAATAATATTCATATTTGAAGGAGACTATTCGCACGATTCGTGCGAACGCTTTTCGTGCGAATTGACCAATAACCCGTATCCACCACTCTCGGAGCGATTTGATTCAATTTGACGCCCGCTGCCCGAAGTGCCGTCTGATAATATTAGTTCCAACTATCACTAACAACTCCTTCAATTCCTTTTGGACTATACTATCCATGTTCATTGATTTCATATAGAAAGTCGAAACTCGTGTGACATAGTTTAAAATTCACTTTGGTGTAGAGAAACTTAGTTTAAGCTTTTGGTTACATATCATGAACCTTTCATAATCATTCTAATAAGAAGATTTATGTCCAGAATAACAGTGCCGGTTGATCGCTCCCATATATCTGAGCAATGTAGTTGCGAAGTTTGCTGAGCAACCAGTCAGTAACAGGTGAAAATCTTTGAGATAAGTGGAGAAATCTTGTATCGTTGGCTAAAACAGTCATCAGTATTCGGTCAGTCAGACAGTCTCATAGATAGTTGATTATTTTCTGATTATTTCGCCAGAAATTAAGGATTTTTTCAGATTGTTTTCTTAGATAACTTCTGCATGATGTCAACCAAACGCTAACGCTTTCTATCTTCATTTTGAATGCCAATATTGTCCCTATATCACTCGTATTTACAACATTCCAAACCAATACATTGAATAAACACACAGTTTGAAGCCGTGCCAACATAATTCGTGTGAAGCAGAGGCTTCCCGCATATCCTGAGGGAAATAACCATAATATAAGCCATCGGAAATATCACTTCATCATGTTTGCGTGCACACAATCAATGGTCATAACTTTGTCGTAACTTAAAATAATGGTTGAAAAAAAAAAACTATTGAGCTATGTTTATAATCATCATCTTTAGGCTTTATAATATTACTGGTATATTCAAGATTAGGTTTAGGTGCCACTTCAAAGTTTGTTAATTAAAACCGCGCTTGAGAATTAATGGGCTTCTAACTCTAATTTAATTTATAGATAGTTTCCAGTATCCCATACATACCAATATAATTAAAACTAATTTCATGTGTTCTGTTTTACACGAGAGATATTTCTCATATAATAATAATTCTTATCAATAGATAGGTGAGCAATTACGTCACTTGCACATTCTCTCATTCTTATTTGGATATCCCAAACGAGTGCAAAAATATAATGGGGCGTTTTAGAACTGATAAAGAATTCAGTAGTTTTGGCAATCGGGCAGCCGGGAAATCCAAAGGGCAGACAAAAACAAAAATAGAAATAGATCGCAACTATCAATTAAGTAATGAACAGCATATGGTAGTGTTACGTCAGATTAATGTTAGTGGCTGTAAAAACAAAAAAAAAGTTGAATGAACTCTACGCAGTAAAGCATAAAGGCGGAATATGATTGAAATTGCACTTGTGAATATCAAGCGTGACGTTTACTTTTTCAAGTCAACATTTTCTCGTGCATCCAATTCCTACATTTTATTTATTTACAGAACAAGTATCAATAACTCAAATGTGTTAGAAACATATCTTAATAACTATGTTGGTTTATTCCTATTCTACATACTTAATTCCTATATACTTAATCTAGATGCACCACGAAGTTACAAGCGAAAGCTTGCAGCAGCGGCTCATGATACACCGCAAGTATAATGTTATATAATATGTATAAACGTGTATATAATCTGACATATTATAGAAGCTTTTAGTTTATCACAGATATCATTTCATGATCGCAATCCAAAACAGCATAAGAGCTGACAAAACTTCGACAGCGACGTATCGACCATATAACCGTATATAACCTAACCATATCGGTTGGTGGAAATCCGTAAAACCGTTTGTCGTCCCCGAGCTCCGGCGAACCGAGTGTATAATATAGATTTTTTTAGTTCGTATCGCCGGAAATTGATTCGGTTGAAACTACGGTGCTAATTGAAACAACTGTACAGTGTATTTGTAGAAGGAAATTGAAGTGTCGCGGAAGAGGAAACTTGTTTGGGGACCATTTTACATGTAAGGATCTTGGGATTTTTTTCTCTGTACAGTGTAAATATTATCCAGAATAGGTAGTCTGTGGAAAGACGACTTCATAACTTTTTATACCAGCATAGTTATTGAAACGAAAAACGAAATGTGAGCAAGCACCATTTTGATATCGTTAGTGGTCTTGTAATAAAAAAAAACTGAAAATTTAGGAATATAAAATAAAATATGTTGTGTTAATTCATTAGCATTCATTAGGATGCATTAAAAGCGCTAAACCACTACTCTGAGTACTATTGAGTAGTGGTTTGGGCTTGCGTCAATTGTTCTTCCTGCTTGTGCATAATTTTATGAGGGTGCGAGAGCGGGTTTTAATGCCTCCCTGTTTGACATACTTTTTAATTAGAGTACATACAACTAAAAAAAAATACATAATTGAAAGTGTAGTCATAACTAAGAATACATCTAAAAACAGAATCTTTTCGTTGTTCAATCAAGCCAAAATCTTGGAACAAATTGTTCTAGTTTCGGAAACCATTCCCCCAAAGCATACAAATACAATATCAACCTTCTAATTAAATATGCCAACAATTCGTATAAGTTTAATTATGAGACGCCTAGCTATGCTCTAATGCTAGACATGTTAATGAAATTCCTCCAGCAACGGGATCACCTGAGCGGTTCCTAACTTGACCCTTGTACTATGACGTTGTTTATCAAGATTGGGAGATAATTTATACCTGACTATGGTAAACCCAGATTGTTGGTATTGTTTTGATAATCCTTTTGCGTTAGCAGATATATTTTTTAGGATTTGATCACTATGCAGTCTTTTTTTTCTATTGTTATGAAAATGGCTTGTGTTTGACCACGAAACCACCAATCGTCATCTATCTTCTTCATCATAAGCAGTGATAGCCTTGTGGTATGACCGTTGGACTGCCAAGTCAAAGGTCACAGGTTCGAACCCCAGGCATCTCTGACTTCTAAAACTATTAAGGAAAACATCGTGATCAGCACACCTGAGAACTTTTTTAACGGTGTGTACAGCCATGTCAGAGGCCTACTGGCGGTTTAAAGTCTGACACCAGGTTGTTCATCAATTATACAGTGAAGAAGAGAAGATCATCACTAAATGTATGATGTAGATAATTAACCATGTAGCCTGTTATAATAATAATGATATGGTCAACCAATGGGACTTACACAAGAAGTTCTTGCCTTTCTTCTAAATAATTAAGTTTATGTTGTCAAAGTTTTTGACATAAAAGACTTCTTGATCGCAAGCCACATGGTAAACTTAAATTCATATATGTAACTTGACAAAACTTCTAAAGTTGTAGAATTGTCGCGGCTTACCCTAAGTTTCGAACACATGTTTCAGGTGATTCTTTCTGGCAATGTTCCAGGTACCGGGATCTTAGCTGCAAGAATTTTTAACTTTCCCTGATTTCAAGTTAGTAGATAATACCTAGGAGGCTAGGTATCTCTAAATTTATTCGTAATAAAAAAAAAGTTTCATTGTTTGGATACTTACTAAAAGTATACAACAAATAGAAAACCCAGAGCGAGTGCAATAGATAATTTATAATTACAAAAAAAATATAGACTGACTGAGTGACAGACTGCGTTTGTAAATGTTCTTTCTGAAAGGAGTAAATATTATATTGAAAGATTAAAAAGATAAATCATTTAGTATACGAGTACATAGAGTTCATGTTGTATTCAGATGGGTCACATCAAACGTTAATTGAACCTTTGTAAATACACGCTACAATTTCTAATAAACGATTGCAAAATTTCAGCAGGCAATCATTTGCTCGCAAAAACAATAGATAACCACTGTTGACAATCCATAGTCGCATGACAACGGGGACAGACAAATGAAAGAGAATAAACAACTCAATAGATCTGTAATGCTGTCAATACAACGCGTTGTCACCTAATAGAGAGATAAAAAAGGCTCATTATTTGATAAAAAAAATGTTATGTGTTCTTGGAAACATTTACTACTCTAATGTTTTATTATCTAGTCAAGATCCTGTTAAACTTCAAGATTAATCATCTTCCTGGGACAGTACGTAACTATTGTTTGGTGTCTCATTTCTAGATGTTTGATGGTTTAAGACATTTTTTTCGGAATACTGTTGTTTATAACCTGAGGACTTGTAAATAATTAAGGACCTTTTTTCTGCAGTGAACTGGGACAAGCTGAGTTGAATAATTAGCTGTTTTTGCCGTAGTATTCACTCAAATTTTACCCTATAAGGTCACGATCATGACAGTTGAATAAAAATTTCCAATCACAATTTCCCAGATTGGACTTTCTCTAGTTTTGTGTAATGTGGTTGCGCGCCACGGGGTGCACTATTCCCGTGGACGATGACACCGGCGAGGAGGCAGGGCGGAGACCACCCATCGCGCTTTATTACTGGAAATAGGATAAGTAAAATTGGGCCAATGAAGCGACTATCACTTGCTCGAATATTTATTAGGTACAATGGTTCGTTAATCTGCGGAAGTCAGAAAGTCACTGCAAAAAATGTTCACATAACGACTTCAGTAAGAAATGCATACTCTTTCATTACTAGTATTTGATGAGCAATTAAGAGAAAGATACGAAGTTCAAGTAATGATAGTTAAGAGATATTCTCTGAACTTGAAGCTAACAAAAAAAGTTCAATAGCTCCTTAAACTTGCTCATTTTAATACAGTTTTATTAAAGTGGAAAAGCTAAATAGCTTAAATTAGTTTGAGAGTGAACTACTGAAGAGGGATAAAGTAATATGGTATTATCAGTACATAGGTACGTAGATGAGTTAGCTGTTACCGCCTGAAGCATTAAGGACCGTTATTATATTACGTTACATACGTATACAATGGTGTAGAGACTCTTAATTGAATGTCACTCACTTTGGCTATTAAATGCCCGATACAGACAACACAATAGCAACAGTAATTGTCTACATGAAAAAGCTTTTTAGCTTAAATAAATGTCCAGCATATATACCGAAGTTCTCTTGTAAACTCTACAGTTAGTTACTTAAACTTAAAAACAAAAAGGTGTCTGTAAGTGTAAAACACTCTAAGGAACCATAGTAACTCTCAATTTACTACGTAAATGCGAAATATGAGTACACGAGATACCTTTTTTCCCCGCCCACGTTCGCCCTTCTATTATCTATCGTATCGTGACTAGACGGAGTCTTAGATATCCTTAATTTACAGCCTCAAGTAGAACCGTGATCGATTTATTGGATGGATATAACTCAGCTACATTAGATTGTACGATAACAAGTTTTGATCCGTTTAAAAGTGGAGGCGAAGTCTTTGAGCTTCGTAGATTAAGTTACTGCGTCGTCTGCGTACCTCTTGAGAGCGCTGTAAATATAAAGAGTAAGGTAACGTACATTTTCAGATTACATGTTCCAACATGTTTTTCTACTCGTAAATCTCAAGACGCCAATATTGAAGGTTTATGAAGATTGAGATCTAAAAATATTCCGACTTTTTGGTATCGTCAATGTGAACGGACGCAGAAAAGGTAAAGATACCATAAAATACCTTCCATGGATAACTTTACCAAAGCTTATCTCGTATTTGAATTCATTGAAATTGAAATACCTTTTCGTGTAATCTTAATTTGGCATGATACTTATAAACGGTTTACATTTAACAAATATAAGATTTGTTTAGTGAATTTGAATATAAAATTTGTATTATAAATAGTAATGATTACTCAGGGTAGGTTTCAGTGGCGAAGGGAAACATTTAAGTTAAGTCAGAAGTGTCTACTGACTTATACTATTTTTCAATGGGAAACAAAGTCGAGTTGAATATAGGTATGTAGACTTCGACACTGGAAGGTTTGGATGCCGCGATGGATCAGTACTTGTTATTGTGGAACTCTTTGAAATACGCCATATTGAAATTATCTATTTGATCATCAAAAAAGAGTCCTTACTATATAGAGACTATAATATCTTTTTATGTCTAGTTCTCCAGACAAAGTTATTGGCTTAAATCATGAAATTAGAAAGATGTCGCAACACAATGTTATTTATAGACATAAAATAGCCTCCGATGTGTTGTCTACAAAACGATGGAGACTAGTTTACTGCAACGTACATTGCAAGCCGACTATAAAAGCGAGACGTGTAGGCAGTAAAAGATGACACCTAGCGCTGCAATAGAGGAAATGCTCGCTGTTCTATACATTAACATTTCATGAGCTGCAGATTGAAAATTAACATCTTCAGTGCAGAGGTATCTATTACTTTGTGGACTTTTAAAAGTTCCGATTTATGATTTGGATATCTTCAATAGGCAAGTTCTTCTATTCTTTTTTTTCGTGATTTGGACACAAACGTTGACTATTCAACAAACTTTTGTGTTTCAGTTAATATAACAGTAATTATTCTAAAACGTCGCTTAATCTCGACTTAGTAATTCTCTACGGCTACCCCGAATACCACCCTTCCATAATCCCGCGCAGGAGTGGGCAACGCGCAAGTGATACCACCGGTGTTGCAAATATCTATAGTACTTATACGGTCATCGCTTAGGTACTCTCAGGCGAGCGGTATGCTGGTTTGTCACCTTGGTAGTACCTATAGTAAAGAAAAATGAAAAATTTTCTATCTACTTATCCGTCGTTTTTGAACATAAATCCAAATGATATAATATTGTAACTCTTAACTGCAGCTATTTTATCAAAACTGACCGTTAGTATTTTGATAGATAATATTATTGGCATTAAAGATTTGATCAAATGTTATTTATTTACTTTATTTCTTTTTAATAAAAAGGAGATACCTATGCAGCATATTTAATCTACACTGTTGAAATATTAAGAAGTGGAAGTTTGTATAATTCATGGACGCTCCAGAGATAATTAACTGGTAGAATATGCGAGGTCCATTTGCCAAGTTAATGTCCACTGCTAAAAGCCGCGTCCTCCTTGCATAGATTAATTATACACTAAACTATATTTAGAACTTAACAGATAATGGTGGCTTACCTAATTATTTCATTAAAATACTTTACATCTAATGTGTAACACAGTATAAATTAATATTGTCTAAAATGTCTTGGTCAAACACGTTTATTTGGAATACCTCGTCACCAACAAGAAAGTAACTTCTGATTTTACTTCATATGTACTCTCAATCGTTAATCTTTTTATACCTGTCCAACATTCAATTGTCGTTTTAAAATAATTTCAGTCCTCGAGCGCTTCAATATTTCAAAATGGCCGAAATTGGACTTGAATCAGCACTTTGACGAATATAATCTGATTTCGTACCGCTAAAATATCGGTACGCGGAATTGAATCCGGGTACTGTACATCCATCTGTTTCGAGTACCTACCACTTTGTGAAAGTGTCAGAATTAATTCACTTTACCATCAATGTTTTTTTTTTTTTTTATTATAAGGATCAGATTGGCTTCTGGTTAAGGTAATCATTACAAAAAAGTGATAACTATTATTACGTACCTTAAGGGGGGGGGGGGGTACTGTGTCAACTTTCCGATGATGATTGCTAAAAAGGTATTCAGTTAAGCGACACCTGGTTCTCAAACTGCTATTCTAGCAGTAGTCTAGGACTCTGCTAGTATCTACTACTCTTATCCCTCTCCACTCTTTTACCTTCTGATCCTCGACCTATTTCGTTTTTATTCGTTAAGCAAACGCGACTGCTGAGTTTGACGTCCTGGATTTGGTCTGTATCTTATAGCCGAGTTTTTACATGGGAAAATTTTCATTAGCAATACGGAGTCTGCAGTTGCGCGATGAGACATAGAACATAAGTAGCAAAATATGGATGAACTGTATACCACTGCCTTGGATAGGTGACCAATTAGCTCGGATACTACCATCGTATATGACCTATCCTCTCTTATCTCAATTTGTGTGAAAAGGCAGCTAACGGCAGTATTGTAGCTGGTAACTTCAGCAATTAAATTATGAAAATCTCGAAACGTCCATTAAAAAAAAAGTTATCCAATTTGCATGTTTGAAAATTTTACAAAGTCGAATACTTTGTACCTACCAAGTCGAATACTCGTTCCGAAGTATATTTTTTTAAAATGGAAGCTTCCTAACGATTAAACTGCTTTGAAAGTCGGAAATCAAAGGAATCTCAATAAGAGGTTTGTGTTTTGCGGTCTTGTTATAAAGTCTGAATACGGTAAGCTCTGGCCTCGGTGGGACGCTGAGGCCGTTCCGTGTCAGTACCGCGACCTCCTTACATCCCCGGGAGACTTAAACTTTGTGGTACACCTGTGCTCTGTCTAGACTCAAATCTTTTTAGCCTCACTTGAATGAAGTGATTTTTGCAGCAATTTTCGCTGTACGAATGCTTCGGATTTGGTTTCATTTATTTCTATGCATGATTTATATCTTAAGTATTTGTTGTATAACACACATAACTAATATAGCATGTGTTATGTTATACAACTAATATTTTGCTATAATTTTTCTATTAATGTGATTAGTTTGTAAGAATAGATAGCATTACATTGTTGCCGTTAGGAAAGACCGAAAAAATCCATTGAAAGCTCTTAGACGATTGCTTCAAGTAATGATCTAATGTTATTACGTTTCTTTGTCTGCAGGAATTCGCGACTCTCACAAAGGAACTCAACCAGGCCCGAGAACAACTCCTCGAGAGGGAAGAGGAGATATCAGAACTCAAAGCCGAGAGAAACAATACCAGGGTAAGTGACACAGGTTATTATACAGGTTTGATTAAGGGATTGGCCATCCACGCTTAGGTTACGTAGGTCTAGCTCTAAGAAATTTTACTATTCTATTAGTTGTGGTTTGTTGTTGACAACTTGCCATAAATTTACAACTTTATCATTTTCTAAAAAGAAACAAAATTTATTTGCATTGACAGTAGTTACCACATCGAGCATTCTTTTTTTTTGGTCCTTCGAGCCGGATCTAGATCAGCGATCTATGGATTTTTGTTAGGATGTTGGTGATTAATTTAATCTAGATGAAAAGAAAATCGGCTTGAAAAATGTATCATACAATAAAGTTATGTCATGTAATGTATGACATGAAGTCAGCCTACTGCAATGAAAATTGAAAATGACGAAAGGCAAGGGAAAAAAATTATAAGATCTGCAAAATAAATGTAAAGTATTGTACAGGCTTCCTATTTTACACAGATTTGTTATTAAGTAAGAGTTGACCCTCAGTTTCAATAACACTACAGATATAAAAGCTGACACGGCAACGACACACTTGTCGTGCCCGAATAAAACCTGCAAGTCACGTTACTGGCTTTTAAGAGCAAGATGTCGTAAAACATTCTCCGAGCAGACTGCACTTCGAGCTAGAATTTTCACATTTAAATAATTTTTGTTCAAGATTTTACCGATGCTTTGGATACTAAACTGACATTTGAAAGGATTAGGGTATTAGAGAGATATCATCATTCTATAAAATGATCTAGATGTATATGTGAGTACTAGGTACGGCGCATTTCCCCTTCTGCGAAAAAAAAAAGGTACCGTTACGCCCACATTATTATCTTTCAACTTTTATAACTATAACACGAGGTTAGATACATTTACATTTAATATATTTTAGCTTCAACTTTTAGTCAAATTAGATTTCCAAAAGTTCCAAAACTAATTTGTTTGAAATGCAGAATAAACCACTTGAGAAGTAGTATTTTCTAAGTAAAGTTTAATGTGTACCTTATTAAATGTGTTCATGCATTTCAACTTTGACCTTTTGGACCTTCAACAGGTTTTCTTCGTATCCTATGATTAATAAACCTCCCATAGGCTTTTGAGATGGATTTATACTATAAACCGTGTATAAAGGTTACCATCTATTTCCCTGTCTCAATTCACCGTAATAATTAAATTTTAAAACACGCATGGTTTCGAAAATCCAGTCGAGCATGCCTTGGGTTGAATTTGCAACCTTCAACTTGGCAGTCAAATAGTTATACCCTACGCTATCTGCTGTTTGCCTCAACAGGTGGAATACTTTATCTCAAGTTCATGATTAACTAAAAGGCACTGAAATTATAGCGAGAACCTCGTATATACAAAGTAGGTGCTAACTGCATCAAGTACGCTTAAAGCATTACTTATTGAATGAAAGAAATTTCAGGGGTGCTTCTGAAGTATCATATGTCTTTCTTTACGAGCACTAATGGCTTATTCTTTGAACCATGAACTTTGAAGATACATTTTGCTGCTAATGGTAACCATAGCCCTAGTAAACTTAGAGAGAGCTTCCACCATCAGTAAGAAACACACTATGTGCAACTTGTTTAGCGATATAGAAATATGGAATGGGATGCTTACTGGTTGCCAACTGATAAAACGTAGGTATACCTACCTACATATCGAAGAAAAGAAGATTTAAAAATAACATTGTGAAAAAAAAATACAATCAGTCTCTTGATGCCGAAGTAAAACCTTAATAACCAAAAAATAATATCTGAAACCGTCATTCCTCTGGCCACCTTCAGCGGGAGGGTAGTTTCTTCCCGCGCCCTTAGCTCCCCAGTAAGGTTTATCTGATTATTTTATACATCTGCAGCCTTCAGGTATTGTAATTATGTAACCATAAGTGTGACCGGTTTTGTTCCACACCGTGTTTGATCTGTATATTCGTTTAACATCATCTAGTGTATATTTTATATATTTAATACTTGCATACAAATGTGTTCTAGACGAACTTAATACCATCTACTTAAATATAAGTTTATAATACTATTTGAATAATATCAAATATATTGCCAGCTTATATAAAAGGAGTTCTAGATATTATCGGAAAAATCTTGAATAATTCACGACGCTCCGCGTCTAGACCACGTCCCGATCTAAGTCGAAAGGTCTATCTATATCTCTAGAGACGGGTGAGGTCTAAACACTCCCAAGTCTCAACACTTCATTGAATGTTATGTGTAACTAGATTAGAGGCAGATACGGTCGCTTTTGGAATTGTTTTCATCAAATAATAGTGTTGATAGTTTCAAAGGATTTCGATCTGATAACACTATTATCGGAAAACTATTGAAATTGTTTATTAAATTATTCTTCAAATAGGTACATTTATTGAATACTAAATCTTTTAGGCCTCATTAACCCATTTAAGGGCCCTTTGACGTGTTGGTTTATGAAATCGAGACAAAACTGATAATAAGTCGATATTGAATAAATTTCTGAGGTTCACTGGCTCTGAAACCCTCTCCGACAGCAGCCTGTACAATACATTTCCTGTGTTAGTAAAGGGGTTTGAAGGTAATCAGACAAGAGGAAACAAGAGATACTTCAATGAAAGCTCACGCTTAAGCAGCCTTATCTACCGCTTATCTTAAAGACTAGTCTTAAGCTATAAGGGGTAAAACTGTTAATCTTTTTATCTCGTCCCGTGTCAATGACCCCACTACCCTCGGTCAGAGCGTCGAAGTTAGTTTATTTAGTCTGGCTCTCGTATTTCACATTCAACGAATGCGTCTTACTAAAGAAATGAGTAATTGTTTCATTTTGTTGATTAATTAAAATGATCTGCATCAAAGACCACGTTTTTATACCTACCAAGGTATATTATATACCTAATCTTCTGTACATAGACAAAATTAGTTTTCTCTTCTGTTTGTAAATCGATTTTATTTTTTGTTTAGCACTGACGAGCTTTACTGTTATTAATAAAAAAACTAGTTTATACAATTAAGGAATTTAATTTATTTCTACTGATGCTGATACTGAAAAGGTCAACAATTGCTCGAATAAATACTTTAAAGTGTCACAGGCTTATAGTTTTATTCTAGAATCCGTACTACCCTTAGAGTTATTGGCACTCAAATAAATAAAACTGAAGTGTGTTTGTTTGTAAAGTCAAAATAATGTAATGTAGCATGGTACCTCTACCTACTCATAACTAAAAAAAATTTAAATTTTCCTGTATGTTTGTTCTGGGTATTTTTCTACGGTTATGTATGACAAAAGTTCCACTATCCTTACTAATAAAGGTCATATTTTTGTACAGTTACTGCTAGAGCACCTAGAATGCCTGGTGTCGCGGCACGAGCGGTCGCTGCGCATGACAGTGGTGAAGCGACAAGCTGCCGCGCAGTCTGGCGTCTCCTCCGAAGTCGAGGTGCTGAAGGCGCTCAAGAGCCTCTTCGAACACCACAAAGCTTTAGACGAAAAGGTAAGATCCCTCCTCCGCTGGGTCCTATCGGTATAGCTCAATATTTGGCAACTCCAAAGATACCGTATCAGGTGCATGTTGGCACTAATTACATGCAACTTCTCATTAATGAGAAAGTTTTTTATCTTCGTCGTAAAACTTCTTTTATACTTACCTTACACTAAATGAAATTGTCCCTACAGTTAATAGCCGGGTCTAGACTTCATGAACATTCCAAATCGAACTGGCGCTAAAATCAACACCAGTTTCTATTTCGATTTGGACTCGATACGTGAACCGTTTACATAATAGTATTGCTTTTTCCAATAGGTATCTGTAATAGAAAAAGTTTTTCGTTTACAAGTGTGACATGAAATAAGTAAATAACAATGAATATTACTAAGTTATGTTTGTACGTGTTTCAGGTGCGGGAAAGGTTGCGTGTTGCGTTAGAGAGGAACACGGCGTTAGAAGAAGAACTAGCGCTCACTAAAGAAGAGGTACGCTTTAACTATAACCTTATAATAAATTCAATTCTCTTTCAAATCGAGGTAAGAGAGAATAGCGTGCGTGTTGGTGGAGGCAGGATTGTGGCCACTCGTTGTTGGAATTTCTCTAGCCTTTATGATCTCTAGGTCGGCTTAACGACTACCATTCTCAGGCACCCATAGTGTGGCAACTTTTGCCCAGCCTTCATTATGCATACAGCTGCAATTATACGGACTTTTTTGTTCTAACGATTTTTTAAAGCCAAATAAGTAATTCTATCATTTAAGGCGCTGTGCACAGTCAAAATAGGCTTAATTAAACGGTTTTTTAGCCTAATGTATACATTTTAGAGTAGCAAAAAAAATATATGTTATTCTCGATCATATTTATGAGGGAGCTCACGGCATCAAAACACGTTTTTGGAATTTTTTTTCGATAAAAAAAAATCATAAAACAACCATTAAAATTAACATTCCTGCAATTTTATCTCTATTATTTATAAACCAATCTTGATGAAATTTATAACAGTTACGTAATAAATAATAATAAAGGGAGCCCTCACTTGTATTTATCGATTGAAATAAGATATTAGTAGGAATTAATATATTTACTGATAAATAATTCGGACGAGTCGAACCAAACGTCACGCCATTATCCCTTCTCTTTCATTTCTACGCGGAGCGACAGTGACCGCTGAGGCGCGCTGCTAGACGGACCTATGTCATTTTGTTCCGCCCCCGCTCAGAAATTATTTACGTATCTTGTTTGTTGTTGAAAGCTGTATATTGGGAAATGTAATTTCGTCACAACCAATATCGTCCAATTGGTTTAGTGGTCTTGAACGTTGCACATGTGGCCTACGAGAGCGACCGTTTGGGAGTTCCATCCCCGCATCAAGCGATACTTTTAGTTGACTATCTTATTTGAAATAATTGTTATTAATTATTATTTTACTTTTTTTTTCTATTTTCTTGTCTGAAATAAATGTTCAGTATTTATTTTTGTTGATTTTCTTATTTTTAAACAATTATAATGCAATTTTAATGGCTTTTCTTTAGAGTACCTAAAAAGTTTTTTTTTAAATAAATAGTTTTTTACTTTTTGTCTATTTTTAGGTACATAAAATGATTGTTTATACAATTTTACATTTTTTTTAATTTTGCACAATTTTGATATGATCTTTTCTAGAAATATTTGATTGATGAAATATTTTCTAGAAATATTTGATATTTGATGATGATTTCTTGAAATATTTTTTCTAGAAATTATTGTTTCATTATTTTAAAAATAAGAAAAAAAATTATTAACATAAATATTTTAAAAAATAACAAAAAGAAAATATGTAGGTGTAAGTACCTACTTATTATTATATTGTGTATTATAAAAATACAAAAATGTACGATGTCTGACATCTAAATCAGACATCTACCTTATTCAAGCTTCAGACCGTCAAGGAGAAATGTAATTTGGTCTCTACTATTACTGTCTAAATGGTTTAGCGGTCTAGAACGTTGATATAGTCAACTACTACAGTGTATGAATAGAGTTCGATCCTGCATCGAGCATTACTTTTTGCTGATTTTCTTATTTGTTATTTTACTTTTTTTATTTTTATATTTTTATTTTTGTTGATTTTCTTATTTTTTAAACAATTATAATGCAATTTTAATGGTTTTTCTTTGGAGTAAAAAAGTTTTTATTTTTAAATAAATTGTTTTTTTACTTTTTGTCTATTTTTTTGTTTGATATAAATATAATATATGTACATAAATAATTATTTTTAAAATTTTACAGTTTTTTTTTCAATTTTGCACAATTTTGATGTAATCTTTTCTAGAAAATAACAATTATTGTTTCATTATTTTAAAAATAAGAAAACAAAATTATGAACATAAATATTTTAAAAAATAACAAAAAGAAAATATGTAGGTAATTACTAATTATTATATTGCGTATTATAAAAATTCAAAAATATACGATGTCTGATAGGGTTCGAACCTAGTGGTTGCCGCGGGCACGCTCATTTCAAGCGGGCCATAGCCACGATAGGTCAAATGCACTTGTGATATTACTGACGAAATTACGCTTTTATTTATAATGGACGTTACTCAATGGCGAGTTTTGCGCGATGCCTCGCAATCTATTATTTTGCTTCAAGCTTGCAATAGACGGAAGGGGCGGGACCCATGGGCGTCCCGCCCCTCACCGTCTCACCCCACTTCATCTGCTTCACTACCTCTGTATTACCAAACTTGACTGTGCACAGCGCCTTAACGTGACATTCATACCTCAGTTACAGCAGTACAAGTCGTCATCACAAGACGACAAGCCCAAGGAGAACGGTACCGTCGCCACCGGCTCGCCCGAACAGAACGGGGAACAACAGCCACCTAAGGTAACTCACAGCTACAAGACTACCCTTATATACATTGTGCCTACGTCAGTCAGTCCATGGTACAGTCCTTGATGCCAGACTGCTTTAGAATTATATAATTAGCGGGATTAGTAAAAGGGAACTTAACTTGTCCATAGTTATCTATATGTGGCTGTAAAAGTGTTCAGGGTTAAAAAAATAGCACTAACTTAATGCAGTGGTTGGTGGCCAAGATAGACTGGCTTAAAGAACTGTTCCAAGGACTAGATTCATGTGAATAATGCCGACAGACAGCGCCACTTAGGCGTTCTGTACGCTAGTTATTATATTTATTGTCTTCCTGTACAGACCAGCCAAGGAAAGCGTGTTGTATCTATAACTAAACTCGGGAAGTATTTTTGGTAAAGATTATGTTCAAGGATTGTCTTTAAATTACATAATTATTTAAAAATAGAAAAAAAAGATATAACACTGAGAAAGCTTAAATTTTTCGACCTAAAGAAATTATTTCTACAGATTTAACAATATAACAATTTAATCTTGATTCCGAAATATTCGTAATTTGTTGACAATCCTAAAAAAAAGTCACAACAAAATCAGAGCACTAAATAACAAAAAAATACGATGGTTAAATAAAAAAACAATTCTACAAACACACAGTACATGAGATACACTAACAAAAAAAAATATAGAAACACACTCGAGAGAATATGTGTTTTTATTTTAATCCCTTTAGATGCTTAGGCTGCGAATTTATCAGAGGTTTCACATTATATTTTTATAAAATTTTACGTGACATGGAACTGTTATCAAGGTTGAACTCTACTCACATTTATCGCGTTTGCAAACACGTCAATAGTAATTTAAGCATGACCGGTCATTCTTATAACGACCGACATAAATAACGATGATCGGTCTATGATCATTCTTGTAACGACAGACATAATAAGGATGACTGATCATTCTTTTAACGACTAAGTTAAACTTAGTTGCGGTGAATGGAAGTAGAAGAATTCCCTTATCAACATTGATAACATAAGCTATTTTTTTTTTTCAATATTTCCACATTCCCGCTTGTATAAAAACTTACACCATAATATATCTAAATTAATATTTTCAAACATTTATTTTGATAGTTTTCTTGTTGTCATTGATGTGTTCGCAGCCTTAGTGAATGGTGACTGTGCTATTTTAACATACTTTTTCTGAAAAATATAAAAACGAAAGTAAATCCCTTCCGTAATTTATTCTTGTTATTTAATGTTTTCAGAAAAGGTACGTAGTGTGTATTATTTTTTTAAACCAACATGTTTTACTCAATTTATAATATTAACTTTTTTTACCTCTTCTTTCGCCTGCCCTGGTCCCATGTTACTTGGGGTCAGCGCAAAATGCCTTCTTCTTCCATTCCTCTCTATCAACTGATTGTTCTCTATTTTTTTACTTATATATTTTTATTTAATAGACTATGTTAAATTATACACTACAGTATAAATTGAGTAAAACATCTCTAGATGAAAAAACAATGCTTGAAACAATACAAATGAAATAGCGATTAGTTTTCATTTAAATTTGTTTTTAATGGGCGACACAGGATCAAAATAATGTAAACGGCGAATCGGAGACGTCAAGGAAAATCAGTGAGCTCCAAAGTACGATCGCCAAGCAGGTTAGATACATGCTCAAGTGTCATGCTGTACTGGATCGAGGGTGTGGTGGGTGCGCTCCACTGGCTTCGTGATACAAACTTAATAGACCACTTTTAAATGAAATGCTAATTTATAACAAGTCCTTCGGAAGTCCGTATTAAATGTTTTAGAACGTATGTTAAAGTTTTTAAAAAATGTGCTAGCAATTTAATGTGAAACGCATCCGAAGCGAACTCACGAAATAATAAAAAAACTGTCCAAGTACGAATCGGATTCGAATACGAATGGTTCCGTAAAAAAACCACCAACCAACTGAGCTATCGTATTGCTGCTCGCACATATCAAATTTTCAAGTGTTATCCTATCTCTTTTTCGATTTCCTCTAATTTCTCTAAGGTTTTTTTTTTATTATTTATTCTATTCAAGGCAGCATGGCCATAAAATGTATTTCAATATAATTATGATAAACATAATCTAAATTTTAATAGAATAAAGATAAATCCTATTTTTAAACAAGTCTATTATAAGAGTATCATAAGCACACGAAGCGTGATCGCCACATCCTCCGGTCTAACTAACAGGCCCCTAACACCGAGGTCTGGTCGCCATTGCACGATCGTGTCGCCACTGCGCCTCCATCGTACTAACGCATATAAACGCATAAAACATGTACTATGAACCGCTGAACAACGTATTTAGTGTCCTATAGACGAAGTAGTGACGACCTCCACCCACTGTTACTGTAAGCTATAAATGTGTCGTAAATCGTATTTTATAAGTTAGTAATAAGGTTTTAATATATTTGTCACTTCTGTACCTATTGGGCGATATAGTCGCTAAGCGACAAAGCCTTTTTTGTTAAATAAAAAAAAATAAAAAATTATATTTGATAGATACTTGAACTCGAAGTGCGAGTCGCACTTGCACAGTAAGGATTCCGTACTTCAGCTTGGGTTTTACCTTTTTATTTATCTTTTAGCGGCCATAGTAACGCGTATTCGTTAATCAACTGGCTACCTATAAAGATACAGTCTTTTAACCGACGAACGCACAGATGGACGGTCTAGGCTTAGTTATACATTGTCCTATTTGATCCTATTGATTACGGTCTCTCTAAAAAGGATTTAGGAATCATTACAATTCTAACGGCAGCGGCACTTGTATTACTTTCATGTGTTCACAACTTCAAATAGCATCTCTTGGTTCAATTAGTTCTCCCATAACGGCTAAGACACGTTTCAGTGGGTGGAAGGTTCAAACCTGTATATACCTAACAATAACCTTTTATATAAAATGCAACAATTTTAGTTTAATTTGTAAATAGAAATAAAGAATTTGTATACTTATAGAAACAAGTGATCAAACCATTTGTCTAAATTACAATACTTTTTTTTTTAAAGCGCATGCTTACCTTAGCTCTAGCTTGCGTCTGCATCTATAAATAAAGCTTATTTACATCGCTAAGGTAGAGAGCAAGAGGTATACATTTTGACAAATGGTTCGGGTCTCTAGTACAGCCTGTAGGTTTAGCTAAAGCCAACCTCCTAACCAGCGCATGCTACCATAGACTAACCATCGACGCACACGACATCACTAAGTAATACCATAGACATCCACTATCATTGACACTAACACTAACCTTCACTGGTGCCTAACACCTATGTAGTTGGGATTTATGGTTGTAAGTCAACAAGCCTACACGTTGGTACGATAAAGGTTCTGATTCTATGGCACGACGCACTAACATAAATTTAGTTTCACTTCACACCATCTCCTTTTAAGTCACACCGAAAAAGAAAAAACGCAACTGTCTTTTTAATCTATGCCCTTGCGATAAAATACCAGGTTTTTTTTGCTACCAAGGCGGGTGTAGTGTGAGTGAATTCGTTTAGTGCGTGTGTTAGAGAATTAGTTCCGTAGTGAACAATTACACTCATCGGTTTCCTTGAGAAGTAAACTTCAAATTACTAGTTAATGTTATGTGCCTTGTCAAAAAAGTGATAAGTACTATTTTCCTATGAAACTGTTACGTGACGTGAAACTTAACAGTACAAAAACTATATCAAAGTTTTTAGCTCTCCCATTAAACTATTTGCGATTCTGAACGAATTTTTCTTTACTTTAAACACGTCTACGTCAGCGCCATCTATCTCAGAGCTGATGAGTTACTCGATATTACTTATATCAAAGTAGGTAGTAAACGATGAGTGTAGTTTGTTCACGTAGCTATGCCAAGGTGTTGAGGCAAAGTATGGTAAGTAACAGATATTGGTATCAAAACCTAACTAGAATTGATAAGCCGTAAATAATAATGTAAATGTAATTTGACTTAAACTCTTGTAGTCTTTGAAGTAAGCTATACTTTTAAGAAAAAAGAAATTTGATCTAAATCCATTTTAAATCATTAGTTTTAAAAATCAAACTTAAAACTATCAATTTGATCCCATGACGCAAGCGAATTGATCTCGCAAATAAACTAACAGTTAGCTGAAATAGTTAACTAACATGGAACTTGTGGTACAGTCAGCAGAACTAAGCTCTTGGCAGCGGCGAGTGGCTGAGCTGAACAATAAAGTGTCGGAGCTTGAGGACAGGCTCACCAAGGGGGAGAAGGAACTAGTCAAGAAGCAGGACGAGTGCGCCAAGCTACAGCGAGACCTTAGAGAAAACGTCGCGCAGAAGGAAGATCAGGTGAGAAATACAGGTTTTAGAGAAAGTATGGACTGGGAAAGGTGATTTCGGAAAAGGAACTTAAATGCGCTTCGTTAAGTTTAATTCACAGAGTTTAACTTACTTTTACATGGCTGGTACTCTAGTACCTAGTTATTAATACAAAGATCAAATGACAGGGGCGTGCAGTTCATATAGGCAAAAAGACACTGCCTACCCCTGTCGAAAATATCTGTGTACGCCCTGCTATATAGACATTAATCCATTGGGCGTGCTATTTTTTGTATTGTTTTTTTGCACTTACTAATACATACACTAAGTAGGGTGCGTTAATATATGTAATTGTGTGCGTGCGCAATATGTGCTAAGAAATATGAACATAACATGCTAATGGATATTATTGTCTTTTACTATACAGTGGTATTAGTATTAGGTATAGAACTATGTCCTATAAAAGGCAACATGCTTACTCCCTGATTGGCCATAAGAAGTATTGGCAAAACACCTCTGTCACATCCTTCAGAGAAAGACACGTTGTTTTGACATAATAGGTCTTAATTACGCAAATTGTCCAGGAGGAGCGGATAACAACGCTCGAGAAGCGGTACCTGAACGCACAGCGCGAGTCCACCTCCCTGCACGACCTCAACGAGAAGCTCGAGCAGGAACTCAACCACAAGCAGGCGCAGCTCAAGGTGAGAACTGAATGGTCACTTGGTGCTGGAGTCGCATCATTTAATTATGTACTTAGGTAAGGCAGGCTTAGTTACTAGGAAAAAAGTCTATGCGTCGCGCTAAACCGAGTGACGTAGCGCAAACTAGTGAACCTTTTTGTGTAAGTACTTGGTACTAGGTGCAGTATTGTAGGTGCATTACGTATAGGTAATTGATATAGTCTTTGAACCTGTTCTTAGGAAACTTATTTTTTTTTAGTTGAAATTTTAATTCGCCGATACATTTTTTGGAGATATTTTTTGAGGAGTTACAGAATTTGTTTGCAAAAATAGTACAAAAATAATGTTGTGTAATTAATGTTTTTATTGCCCTCTACCTTTTTTTTGAATCATACAATGAGTGCTACCCTATATTCTGTAACTAACAAACTAACCCGACCATTAGCGCATAGCTTTCGTAGCAGCACATTCATCTCCACCCCACGTCATTCGCATTGCAGCTGCAAGAGGAGAAGATCGCGGCCATTGAAGAGAAATTAGAGTTGTCCACGCAGAAGCTGGCGCAGATGTCCTCCTTGCCGGAGATGGAGGAACAGCTCAAGGCAAGGATGGAAGCACTCAGCCAGGTGGGTAATGTGTGTAACAAACTGGTATGATTAAATAAGACTATCGATAATCGAGATCAGTCAATATCGATCGACTCACGACTGTTCATACTAAATAAATTATCTATAAATGTCGACAGATCTTATTCTGCTATCGATTGATCGTCATTACGGTGTAAGTGTCTCACTATAAGACACACGATCAACAACATTGCAAAATTTGTTCTGATTGTACAATATTATTGACCTAGTGGGTATTATTGAGTCCAGGATCAATTAAAATATAATTGTGCAAAAACATTCTTTCAATTTTTTTTTAACGTGTATGGTGCCACTATCGATAGCCCGATATCGATAGTAAAGATACTATCCATAGTAGCGATACTATCGATATCATGAAATAGTATCAGGTATAAAGCCTTGATACTATTGATATTATTTACGTCCCAGATGAGATTATTTGAACTATTGACAGTTGTCTATCGGTAGTCCTATCGATATCGTAACTGCTTTTCAAGGTCAACTATCGATATTGGAACTATAGATAGTTCGGCGGATAGATAGGTATGGGATGTCTAACATTAAGTGTTGGTTAGTAATTTGTTGTAAAGTAACGAATAAAATCATCTGGCTATACTGGCCATGGATAATAATGAATTTTTCATCTTATTTGGTGCAATATTTGTGCTTTCATGAGACTAATATACTCATAAATTGCTTACTCGCTTATTTAATTGATTGTATACGTTATATGACACCTCAAAGGGTTACTACCAAGTGTAGGTATCACAAAATATTTTATAAAGGTTTAATAGGCGGACAGCACCGGCATGGGTTTTGAAACTTATCAATTGAATTAAGTAGTTATCTAATCAAAATAAAGTCTATTTTTGATTGCTCGCAGAACGAGCTCGGGAAATGTGCTGCGATGCACCGAGGTCTTTCTGCAGACATTGAAAAAAAAAAACTTCTTTTCTGGCTCCGCCAGTGGCCGCTGTCCTTTATATGTTTTTAATTGTTGTATTATTCTCAGATAATACAGGTCATGCTTTGCTTCTCATTGTCCATTTGTCACTGACATTAATTTCTAGAAGCATCAATATTATCGTGTAATATAAATAATTATTGTTATATGACTACTGTTTAAAATTAATACAAGTACGTAATTAATTTCACCTTAAAGAAGTTTAAAAATACAACATCTGAAGAAATCATTTAATTTGGTTATTGACTATGATAAAAGGGGTCTGAAAATTGTTGGCTAGACAGAAATAGCACCTAATAAAAATGACATAATTTCTACGTAACGTCAAATTAAATCCATATGGGTCGAAGGGATTGTCATCTCGCGGGAAAGAGCTAGCGATGACCCGCTCCAGAAATTTCAAGTAGGTGACAGAGCTTGTAACTTCGGCAAGCCTTTGAATGCCACCGCTGTCGCCGGAGACCGGCAAACAATAAAAATTGCATTGTGCCTGTGGCGTGGCAGTCAAAGTGTTAACCAGTTTCAATATTTTTTTCAGGTGTTGTATTAATTTTAAGCCTTAAGGTGATATCAAATTTGTATACATTTTATACAATAATCATATTTGATCTACATAGTCATTCAATCCATTCCAATGATTTGCCGTAGATTAGTGTTTATTAACTCATATTAACCTATTTAATCCGATGCACCTATTTGTTGTCTGTCCTTTTTTTAACTATAAGTGTAAGAGAGGGAGAAGGAAAATATAGAGTATCTTCTTGGTTAAGATAAGATAGGTAATTAACTTATAATTAGTATAAGTCAACTCAGTATGACTTTAGACGTTAGGTATTCGCTTTTACGGTATAAGTTTGCTTCACAATACCATCTTAAATTAAAAGGGTGGGTTTACATTAAGATCATCGTCATCAAAGCTAATGTTACTCATTAATTTTGATGACTGTATTATAAGTAATTAGTTATAAGCTTCATCACATCGGTATTAGATGTCCATCTACTTTCCCACTCATGCAG
This sequence comes from Protodeltote pygarga, assembly GCA_936450705.2. Classification (NCBI taxonomy): domain Eukaryota; kingdom Metazoa; phylum Arthropoda; class Insecta; order Lepidoptera; family Noctuidae; genus Protodeltote; species Protodeltote pygarga. The sequence continues at coordinate 731,241 of OW388257.2, read as the reverse complement.
CATTGGCATTGTGGTCAGGCCCAGGAGCGGCACGGCTCGGCCGAGGACCGCATCCAGCGCCTGGAGGCCAGCGTGGAGGAGAAGAACGCCGAGCTCATGCGCCTCAACCAGCGCCTGCGCATGAACGAGGAGCACAACACCAGGCTCTCCGCCACCGTCGACAAGCTGCTGTCCGAGTCTAATGACAGGTTTGTGTTTTTATACTTTTTTAGTTTCTTGGTGTCGTCAATAAATCTGTTTATATCTCATTTTCGGGAAAAAATCTTTTCTCACTGCTCGAGTATACTTTACTACGCCGTCGCAGCTCGAAGAAAACTCATAGGAGCGCAGACCAGGTCAGACTTGCGTTTCTAAGACCACAGTTCAACCGGTATGGGATAGACAAACTTAGTCCCGTTTCAGCTCGGCAGCCTTTTGAACCCCGTCAACAATTCTCATTTGAAAACGCAGTCAATGAAAACATTATAACAACGAAACTCTTCATTTCAGATTACAAGTGCACCTGAAAGAGCGCATGCACGCCTTAGACGAGAAGAACGCGCTTACGCAGGAGTTGGAGAAGACGCGGAAGTATGCTGACGAACTGCTGGCGGAGAAGCAAGAGATACTCAAGGAGCTTGCGAAATGGCGGATGGAGACCGAACAGGTGAACAGCAATAGTACCTACTTAACTTTAGTCGTCCTAAGTTTGACTAACTATAGCAACGCGAAAATTAGTAAAGGAGATTGCTATTTTATTTTTGTATACTGTTGTATCTTTTAATTACATTTCTAAAATAAAATATTTATCCTCAGTTTGTATGTAGGAGAAACCCCCTTAAATTAATATTTTTAATGTATGTTTATGTAATTCAAAACTTTGTCGGCGTTATAGATCATTGTATTGACATGCCCCATTTTACTACTCTTCTGGCATTGTTAATCTTCAAGTAAAATGGCTGTGACAAACATAATTATAGACACAGACTGTCATGATGAAACTAAAGGGATTCTAAATTATTACGGAACCCTAAAAATTTACAACTAAAACATGATTCGCTGTACAGTAAGACCCTGACTCGTGTAGATCACTCATCTTTATTTACGTATTTTAATAAACAATACACCATTATGTATTTAAGCTATCGCTTAAAAACAATGGTCGCGATAGTGTAGACTCAGGTGCAATGCTTTAGAGTTGGACGATTTTTATTCTTCATCGTCAGTACTATTCTTAGTTTAATTTATTTTAATAAAACAAATATTTATGTCTGAGACAGGTGAAAGGTGAGCAGAGAGGCCTTTGTGATAATAATAATAAATAATAATGTTGTTATTGTTTCAGTTGAAGCGTCAAATGTTGGAGCAGGAGATAGCGTTCAACATTCAACAAACCGACGCTCTCACACGCTCGCTGTCGCCGGCCGGACAACCTCAGCCGCCGCCAGGACTCTTCCAACCCAAGGTAATACTGCTGCACATCTATTCATTTAATTAAACACTTTACTATAAACCTATGTTATTTATACAATATAAAAAGAAAACCTTAATTTAAAATACCTCTACCAACGCACTCTGCCTGGCAATGTTTCCAAAATAAAACGTTGGCAGCATTGGCTTGCTGGATCAAATTGGCAAACCAAATAAAATGTTTACAGCTGGACAGTTCATGGGAGAAGTTACAACAAGCGCACGTGCTGGCCAACGTGCAGCAACCGTTCGACGTGTCCAGCGATGCTGAGGTACTATTTACCTTATATAATTATGTTCAAATATCTATTACTTTAAAAATAGCAAAGTTAAAACGATGCTTGGTATGAGTCAGAACGACGAGTCTGACGGCGCGGAGGGCGGCCACACGGACGCGGCGGCGCTGGCGCTCATGCTGCAGGAGCAGCTGGACGCCATCAACACCGAGATACGCCTCATCCAGGAGGAGAAGCAGACCACCGAGGCCCGCGCCGAGGAGCTGGAGTCCAGGGTCAGTCACCTCACTTGCCATCTTACTTATATTATTTACATGTACATGGCAAGTCTCTCATACAAGTTCTCAAGAAAAGTAATATTTTTAAATCTATATGTTGTCGGAGACAACCCAGACAGAACCCTCTAGGAAGGGTTTGTGAGGTTATGGGTTACATTCGAATTGAAGTAGGGGGTGGTGGTAACATGGGAACTTGTATATTTGCAAATTTAAATATTACAACCTGATATAATGATGGTGTAGTATATTAGTATTTTTTCCAGTGTAGAGAGCTGGGTTATTGGGTGTATTTTATCAAATTTTTAGAAAGCAAGTTTAATCGATAGTTGATCAAATAACATTTTAATAAATTCTCGTATGATGAACTTTCCAATGTTTCAGCTTATGCGTGCTTTTCAGTTATATTATGATAATAAATAATAGTATTCTTGGTGATGGAGGTTTGATCTATATTTCATCAAGACGTCTTAGTAGTGTTGATGCTAAGACACATTAAATAACGATAGTATCGATATAATCGATGTATTTAGATATTGCTTAAATGTTAGTATATTTTCTGTTTATGGTAACCAATCCGAGTTTCATCACGACTAGTCACAGCAGTACACGATTTGAATTGTAATTGGCGTTATAATCTTGTCTGTATTAAAGGGATTACCTCTTAAAACTTATCTATTAAAATATATGTGTCTTGCATAATCACACTTTGTCTATACTAACTTTCATTAAATTTAATTAAGTGTATTACATACACAACAGTACCATCGCCTAGAATCGCTAACAAATAACGACACCAATGCACTACTTTCTAAACGCAAATTTAACTAATTTAATTACTATTAATCATGATTTTCATTTTGGGGAAAAAAGATAATAATAATGTGTAAAATAGTAATAAATGTGTAATACACTGTTATATAAAAATTGTATCCGAAAATAATGGAAATATGAAGGGGAAAAGGCACGCATCGCCGACAATTAAAGAGCATACTTGCGTGCCTCGGTGGGCGTGGTGCAGGTAGCGGGTGGTGCGGGTAGTGGGTGGTGCAGGTAGTGCCGTGGGTCAGGTGGGTGGTGTTGCCGCAGGATGTATATAAGCGGGTGTGGTGTGGGCAGGTGGGCAGCTACGAGCACATGAACGTGCTGTCGCGCCGCGCCGACTCCCCGCCGCGCGCCGCGTCGCCGCGCCACAAGCACGCGCAGCACAAGTACCACACCGTACGTATCAGCCTTGCTGTAAGCTCTCATTGGCCCATGTCCTTCCAAGAGTAAGCAGCGACTCATTTATTATCCTCATTATTGTGATATAATTCATTCAATTGATCACAGTCCGCTGAATGACAAAAATGTTAGGACATTGGCCTGTTATCAGATTTATTTTGATTAATTAAGCTATACAGGATGTACAATTTTGAATTTTTTTTTTATCTTAGTAACAATAACATAATAATTTAAAATATATAAATGCTTTTTGTTAGTGTTTTGAGTTTAATATTGAATGTGTGTGTGATAATCATGTTCAAGTGTACACCCTGTATAGCAACTTCTTAGGCTCCTCCGCCCACGATCGATTTTTTCACCATTTTATGACCGACTTTAGCACTCGACCATTATTTCGTCGTCGGTGACTATCGAGAAAAATGCCACCGGCAAAATGACGGCCATGTAGGTTGAGCTGGTCAAAAAAATCTGTCGTGGGCAGAGAGCCTTTTAATAACATTTTCAGAAATTAAAATACTAACTTGGTAAATAGAATGTTGCGTAATTGTAAAAATAAAGGTTTGGTTTAAAACTATTCATTACTGAACTCATATTAATATAAGTTAATTATAAATATTATGCTCTTAACTAACTGGTATATCATTAATTATTAAATATTACACGTAACGCTATAACTGCGAAGCACTATTCAGATTACAAAATATACATTTTTTTTTAAGAAAAAGTAATTGTTGGCTCCATCTCAAAAATAATGATTCCGCCAATATCTAGGTTGGGAAACAATGGACAAATTGTTGTTTGAATGATGTCCAGTAAATAAGAACTCCAAGTTTAATGAAACTGCATTCTATAATAAAATAACACAAAAATACCTAAACATCCCATCCCTTTGAAAAACAGAAAACATGAGAAGAAAAAATTATAATAAGAATACAGGATAATAATAAATTCATTTCCAAATAATGACAATACACTTTTCATGTGTTCCAAATATGAACTTTTCACTTGTCGTGAATACCTACAAGTAGAATTGATTAGGACATTTCTAGGGCTGGCGCTAAATGTCAGGACAGCACTGCAAATGATTTTTAAGCACAAATCATATGAATGCTTTTATTAATATCCGTTACTATTGGTATCAGCAGCGCTCGCGCAGGCATAGTCTTAAGGGAATTTAATTTGATTGAGGTTAAAAAATCCTTTCCCGTGCCGTCCTATCAGTAAGCGCCTTTAGTTTACCACATTTTCTGAAATAGAATTAAAGCCGCCGTAATTAGAGCTAGTTTATTAAATTGCAATGAGTGTGGACATTGCGTGGGTACTGTCACTGTGTGTGCAGGCGCCGGCGTCCATGTCGCCGTCGCACCACTACCGCGCCGCGCCCGCCTCCGAGAGCCTGCCCGCCAGCCAGGTCCGTGCGCCGCTGGTACTGCTTACGTACTGCCCACCTATGTTCACCTTACATCACTGACGCTTACGAACCGAAACTCTGGCCTCTTTGTACTATGTTGGATTTATGTAAAATGTAAAATGAACGGCTAAATGTACATATTAAATCCCAAATCGAGCCTAACAAACTTTCCTTTTTTGTGAGTTTTTTTTTGAGACTTTTCTGTGAGTCCTTTTTATTAACAACAATATTGTCTAAAAGATTGCCCTATATTAGTCTCTCCCCGGAAATAAAGTTGAGTTTCAAATAAAGGGAAGTTTTTAAATTAAGAAAATGCACTTTGCAATATAAATAAAAGCCAAATTGAAATGAGTAAATACGGCAGATATTTTCTAAAAATATTGTACTTTATTTTTTTAATAACATCATTACAAAGGCTTGGTATTATAATAATCTAAGGTCATATATCCTCGAGCCTAGGGGACCTCTAAATCGCTTGACATTTGGACCAGACATTCTACATTGTTAATAGAAACAGATTTATAAATGATTAAAATCACACAACAACACTCAAAACATAGTTTGGTGGTACATTCTCGTGCGAGGAACGTATGCACGCATCACCGGAATGGCTTCTAAGCTGTGTGGACGTTTGCGTCACTTATCTACATTCGATGTGTGGGGATACAGCTTACTATCAGTTCGAAAGGGATGGTGAACCGATGTTACGCGTGCCTTGACAAATAATATACGGACAGGAATGAAGGAAATAAAGTATTTCAAAAAAAGTTTGTCGTGAACATGCTTTTGGTATCGCGTTTATACTACGGATTCCGCGAGAGAGATATATTTTAACCAAAGTAGAAAACTAGAATAATGGACCTCGTGGAAATATTCATTTTTAATTTTTGACAGTAAGCTGCATCAACCAATTTTCTATGCGAATGAAAATGTAGCCACTCTTTAGTTATTATATCCGAAGTACAATGTAAATACATACATATAAATATCCTAGCATTTAGCATGAGACGCCCTTATCAATATATTGTGAACAGTAACTGCTATGTTTCGGTATAATATGCCTTATTGTCAAAATTTAAGGTTGGTTTTCTCACGTAAACGATGCCAAATCCTTGCCCAAAAATAAGTTTTCTACTAAAAGAGTAGGAAAAAATTGCAAAGACTATGATCGATATTATTTTTTGTTGTTCTGTCTGACAGATGTTATTACGTCATACTTATGTGTATATGCACATTAAGGCTTAATTACAAAAAACCTAAAGGCTAGTCGAAAGAAAATCAACCTTCTAACACGTCAGCGGCATGTCAGCTATACCCCAAATTATATTTAAACACCTATGTACTTAACAAGTAGTATATCATATAGCTAAATAAACAATATTGTCTTAAATAAAGATTATGTAAGTGCACAGCACTGCTTGACGCAAAGTAGTTTAGGCGACGCTTGTTTGTGCCTCAAGTGTATTAATGCAGCGGTACTCAACATACGGTCCACAAACCTAGCTGAAATGTATCATCATCATCATTTCAGCCACAAGACGTCCACTGCTGAACATAGGCCTCCCCCAATGATTTCCAGATTGGCCAGCTGAAATGTATATTATAATATATTGTACATTCATACTTTATTATTCAAATAACGGTAAAAGATTCTAAAATGTATAAATATTTAAAAGGAAAATTGTATAACTAGCACTGACGGTTCCATACCTACCTAAAATTATAGTAACAAATGTGACACTGGACGTAAAAGTCTATCGTTAGACTACGGCACTAGGGAACGAGAACCTAATGACCAGTGGAAATGCCAAGTAGCCTCTGAGGTCCCAGCTTTTTACAGCTCGAAACTTAATCATCATCATTTCAGCTGGGAGACTCCCACTGCTGGGCATAGGCTAACTAAAACTTAATATTTATCCGAAACTATTCTAAAATATGTTTACAAGTTGTGGCCAAGAAATAAAGCTTGAGTACCGCTGACTTATCTGGACTATGTGATATTAACTGTGTATATTTTATCTACTGAATAATACTATTTATTTTTTAAGATTTTAAATAGCTATCAAAATTTTTTATTAAACTCTTGTGTTAAGTATATTCATTAGCAATTTTTAATAACACCTAAATAATAAATGATAGAAATCTTAGCAAACATTCGTAACTAATATAGTAAAAATTATAAAATAAATAGACTCATTACATCTTTAGTATCTAAATCATGACTATAATATATTTTAAGTAAATTTATGTATGTTTAATTAAAGTTTACAAATATTTTTTTATAGACCCGTAAAATATTTGTACATCGCATCTGTAGTTACCATTTAGCAATGTCTAGAGAATAGATTATTTACCATTATAAAACCTAAAGAAACTTACATTCTGCAAATGTGACAAAGGTTGATTACAACAGATTATAATTGTACACTGATATTATTATTTGGCCAATAAATCATGGGAAGAATAATCATGGGAAGTGCAAAATACTTTTTTCTTGAAAATAGTTCCTGATCGAATGATGAGGCTAGAATATGATTTCCTTAGAGCCTAGGAAATCTACTTTTGTAATCATCCCTAGCCATATTTCATCCCTCCTTAGGTCAATGCAGAATACTTAATAACCCTTACACTATCCAGCATGGATGCCCAACCGAGGAAAATGACGCGCTGTTAGAAGTTTTGTCTATCGCTTACTAGCAGAGCGCTGTCTTCCTGTGCGTTGCGTGTGCGTTGGATAGTGTATGTGGTGCGCGTGGTCCCCAATGACCGTGGTGTTGTGTGTAACAGCTGCAGCTGTGCGAGGACGCGGGCGTTGGGGGAGTGGGGGGTGTGGGCGGCGTGGGCGCGGAGGGCGCGGAGTCTCCGCTGACGGCGCGCTCGCTGCGCCTGGAGCGCGCCGCCCGCGCCATCCACGCCGAGCGCGACCGCCTGCGCACGCACTACCAGCCGCCCTACGACGCGTGAGTACAGCCCACACTACCACTCACATTATGTATTACTACGAATTATTACTCTTATTTTTTTGTTTGCGAAAATCGGAAAAGTCATACCAAAATCATGAATAATAATGAGCTAATTTTGGAATCAAGATTTAATGGGAATCTGTCAAAATCTAAGTTTTTTGTAATTTTGGATCAGTTAAAAAGAAGACATGAATATTTTCCAAATAATTTCGTTAAAATTTTGCAATATCTTAAGTTTACTTTTAAACTGAAAATGAGAAGTAAGTAAATCAATCTTAAGAAAAAAGTCATGTCGATCCGTCGCCCCATTGCTTCGTAAAAGAAAGACAAACCGAAAAATCAACAAATATCTTCGCATTTATAATTCATATAAGGACGTCTAGAATTCTATCGAATTCAACATGGTATTCGTGTTTTCTCGCCAAGATGAACTCAGAGTTAATCGTTGATATATAATGTAATCAGGAAGTGTATTGTCCACTTCCTGATTACATTATATATCAACGAATCGTAATGTTTTTAACAAGTCCAACCACGTTTCAAATCTACCCATAAGGCCTCTGCCTCGAATTTAGCGGGCAGCGGGGCGGCGGCGGCGGCGGCGCGGGCGGTCACCGTTTTACTGGAGCGCACCGCTCGTTGCCCGCTCCCGCGCCGCTGGTTTTCGAGAACCGGTCCATTTGATTATACGCATAAGATCCTGCCGCTCCCGCGCCGCCGCCGCCGCCGCCCCGCTGCCCGCTAAATTCGAGGCTGAGGCCTAACAGCTTACGACCTCCAGCAGGCGTGAACAAAGTGACTGTACCTGTGTGCCTACAACATGCAATCACATTGTTCAAGTCCTGTAGGGAGTCGAATGTACGTCATATCATCATGATCATCGTCCACTAGCAGTGAACACTAGGGACAATCTCTTCTAATATTGGTGCAAGATATCGATGTGACCTAAGAAAGCACTTTAACTAAAATAATATATCTTTTTTTTTCTTTATGGCATGAAAAGTTGATTGACATCAATCAACTCGTCATTACATGAAGCGAGAAAAAATATGCAGCATAGCAACAATATAGACTCACGCCTGTATTCCCCAGAGGGGGTAGGCAGAGGTGCAGTACACCCACGTTTCGCCGGCTATGTTATAAGTCCCATGTAATAGGGGGCGAGCCTATTGCCATTAACCGGGCACAATTACAGACTCCGTGCTGCTAATGAGAATTTCTAAATATGGAAAAACCCAATAACATATTGCATAGCAACAAATATATATAAATCTCTAGACTTCATTGTCCTAACTCTATTGCAACACTGATAATATAATATACAATTTCGTACTCTAATTTTAAGTAATAATAAATGTATTTATTAATAATTGTTTACAAATTTTCTACCCACGCTAACCAGGACGTCGATAATGTCAGGCAGCCTCGCGAGGATCCCCATGCACAGGTCTCCGACTCTATACCGACCGGGCATCAAACCCGTGTACCATTCGCAAGTGAACCTCGCTCACTTGTGGTGTGATTGTCCCGACACACTGTTCAACTATGTTCCTCATAGATTATGTCTTAAATCTAGTATGTATAGAATCGTTGATAGCTACTTGTTCCATCATCCGTCTTTGGTTAAATCTGCTAGTTATATTTAATGGTTAGACTATCAATGGTAGCTTAGCCTGCTGGGTCAAAGGATGTTTGAACTAAGGTACTATAAAGGAAGCCATAGAGAGATTTTTTCAAATTTCTTGAGTAAACCAGAATAAATTCTAGCCTACATCTTTACAATATCTCATATTGTAAAAGCAATAAGGCAAACTTAATTTAACAATATTTCTTACTATGTCTTATCACGTGCCGTCTGCAGGTAGCGTGCACGTGGGCCTGCCTAGAAAACTGACGAAGTAAATAAAAATAAACCTCAACTATGCATTTAATTTTGATGAACACACGTTTGATAAACGCATTTAACTTAATAAAGTAATATAATAGTAATAGTCTTGTTCTCTTGATCTCTGTGTCTGACTAGGGAACAATTTTGGTTTTCTTTTAATATCTTAATAGAACAGTATGTGGTGACAATCAGCTACTAATATTTTAAGTATATGCATGCATTTTCATTTCAGATATTTGTTTCATGTTTTATTGTTGTATTGTTATTTATAAATAATTATTTAATAAAAATAAATAACAAAATGGAATTACTAATCATTTAATCACCATAAAATTGGACCTTGAGAATATCGACGGTATGTTTTTAATTTTCTTTTCTGTGTGTCCCCCAAACCCATAGTAGAGGTCGATCGATGGCTAAAAATAATATTTTAGTAATTCCATTTTAGCTTGATAGTTGAGCTATGTATTGGTAAATCAGGCTAGTTTCCGCAACATCACGACAATGCGCGTATTTTGCATTCGGTTGAGAATGAGTAAGAAACTAGCTCCTCGAGAAATTCTAGCAGCTTTTTGATGTTATTGACATTGATAGTTGAGCTAGTAAAATATCCTACACAAAAATGTTTACGCCTTTGACTCATAAAGTATGGAGTTATATTTTTTGTTTATAATCCACGTAATTATAATTCATGTAAATTATAATTATTAAAATGGATTTAAAACGCTTTCTGAATTATGATAATATTTAAAGAGGAGCTGGGACACCTAATCTTGAATTTAACTAAATATTATTTGGCATGTGACAACACACAGCATTTGAGAGTGCGTGTGTTGTCTCTGCTATAATACAAGTTTATTTTAATGTAAAACTTGCACTATTTATAGCGCACATTTTTTGTTTTATATACCCTGTCTATCTACTTGTAGAAACTTAGCAATATTTTAACATGTAACAAAATATTAACGGACAATATTTGTTCACGTAGCAATATTTCATCAAGTTCGAGCCAGGAGTCTCTGGGCGGCATGGGGCCGCTGGGCGCCGGCGTGGCCAGCACGTGGGGCGGCCCGGGGGGTGCCACTAGAACTAGCGCCTCCTCTGCCGCCTCTATAGCCTCTATGCATCAGCAGAAAAAGAGAGGCATTAAGAGCTCGCTCGGAAGGTTCTTTAGTAAGAAAGAGAAGGCGGGGATGCCGGTGAGTTGTGAAGTCTGTCTTAATATTTACGTGCTTTCGAAAATTGAACTTTAATGCGCTTTTATAAAGATTCGTTACCTCTGCATCTTTGAGTTTTTTCGTTCACAACTGATTGATCAAATTTCGCCTGCAGTTACAACAAGGCCAGAGTCCTCGGTCCTTATCGTCAGTGTCGTCACTGGGTCTGTCGTCACTAGCAGACGATCCCACCTGTAGTGACGCCATGACGCCGCACGCTCCCATGTCACACCCTATGCAGCATCAGGACTACGCCAGGACTAAGAGCAAGTTAGTACCGGTATTCGTATGTCCAGCCGGACACTCGCTCTCTGCAGCAATGTTTTCTGGAGACCACCAACCAACTTACACGTTCGCTTTTTGCGTTAAATTTTCAGTCATAGCGGTATTGGAAAACCTATTATATTGTGTTTAATATGAAAGGTGATTTATGAATATGTTTGTACACCGTCAGAGACCGCGACTACCGCCACGAGCTGCTGGGCGAGGCCATGCGCGCGGGCACGCCGTTCGCGCTGTGGAACGGGCCCACCGTGGTGGCGTGGCTGGAGCTGTGGGTGGGCATGCCGGCCTGGTACGTGGCCGCCTGCCGTGCCAACGTCAAGTCCGGCGCCATCATGTCCGCGCTGTCCGACCAGGAGATACAGCGGGAGATTGGTGAGCTCACACAACGCGCTCTTAACTCCGTATATAACAATGCGTATAAAATCCATGTCTATTTTGTCGCCATGCCGCGGTTTGTAAGCGTGCAATAGCGTTCATTCGATTGGACTATAGGTAGTGACATCCCTTATACAGTTCGTTTTGTTTGGGTTAGGTATCAGCAACCCCCTGCACCGGCTAAAGCTCCGGCTGGCCATCCAGGAGATGGTGTCCCTCACGTCTCCGTCGGCGCCCCGCGGCACGGCCTGCGCCGCGCTCGCCTTCGGAGACATGAACCACGAGTGGATCGGAAATGTCTGGCTACCCTCACTAGGTAAATATATCAAGGAAATAAACTTATTAGACGGAGTACGCAAGGCAGTATGTTAGGTTTCAATAAATATAATACTATCTATCTGCTTTCCCTGACATTATTACACCAAGCAATACATTGTCAGATTAAGAGTGTTGGTTAATCTGCTAACTGCTATTGCGTTTCACCGACGTTAAACTTGTATGACATCTTAACAGCCTAAGAACTGAGCTACACTATTTTTTTTAGTAAAGTGTTAAACCAACATACCGCATGCATGGGTCGGATAGATATCTAGACAAAACTTTGTCAATTTCTCTACTATTTCTTAATGACTCTTTAGCCTTCAAATAGCAATAAAACTAGATTCATGGATCAAGAACATTTAATTACATAATCCATGTCGCGTTTGCTTAGGCTTATGAAATAAATATTAACAGTAACTGTTTAATATGAAATTCAACAAGCAATAAAGAGCTACAAAGTGCTTATCTAGTACAATTGTTGATTGAATCCTTTGCTTCTCTGTGAGTTATAATAGAGAAGATTAGAGAGAGAGCACCTCTAAAAATGCATATTAAAAGTAATTAGGTATCGTTCTCTCTTTTGGTCATCTCGTACGTAATTTATCCTTCCTGCAAACTGCAAGTTAAACTAACATTCAATGTAATTGTCGTAGGATTACCTCAATACCGCACGACATTCATGGAATGTTTGGTGGACGCGCGAATGTTAGAACATCTTACCAAGCGAGATCTACGGACGCAGCTCAAAATGGTTGACAGTTTTCACAGGTACGGTTTTTGTCTTTAAATGATATATATTTTTTAATTTTGGTAATTTGTTTGGTATATGTCATTATATTATATGTCATTAATTTGAAACAATTTAGTTGACAGATTAATAGGTTACGCCGGAGATCGTGGGTTCGAATCCCATCCGTATCAGTTGTTTTTCCAAATTTTTATTAAATAATTAAAATTTCTAGTAGCTTATTGTTAGAAAAGGATCATATTGAGATACATTTCAAAAATGGGTTTTTGATCTACAGTCTATTTATTTAAATCTATTGATGATGAACATTATTAAAAGCCTTTGCAAAATCCAAATCTATTTGATGTTGATGATTGATGATGGACGGATGGATGATAAATGAAATTAAAGAGCTAAGGTTGATTGTAATTTGAAAGAAAAATTACATAAAGGTGAGGGAATATTCTGGTGTTGTATGACATGAAATCGGGGCTGGGGATCTGGTTTTGTAATTAAAATGTACTCACCAGGACGTCGCTGCACTTCGGCGTGGCGTGCCTGAAGCGCGTGGGCTACAGCGTGCGCGCGCTGGACGAGCGGCGCCGCGCCGCCGACCACTGCGCGCGCGACGTGCTGGTGTGGACCAACGAGCGCCTGCAGCGCTGGCTCGTCTCCATCAACCTCAAGGTACAGCCCGCAATACTAGCTCACTATGTAGCTGATCTTGTATCGCCCTTGTTTTGATTTCAATGCATGTAAAATTAATAATATGCATTAAGGCGCTGTGCACAGTCAAAATAGGCTTAATTAAACAGTTTTTTAGCCTAATGTATACATTTTAGAGTAGCAAAAAAAATATATGTTATTCTCGATCATATTTATGAGAAAACTCACGGCTTCAAAACACGTTTTTGGTATTTTTTTTCGATAAAAAAAAATCATAAAACAACCATTAAAATTAACATTCCTGCAATTTTATCTCTATTATTTATAAACCAATCTTGATGAAATTTATAACAGTTACGTAATAAATAATAATAAAGGGAGCCCTCACTTGTATTTATCGATTGAAATAAGATATTAGTAGGAATTAATATATTTACTGATAAATAATTCGGACGAGTCGAACCAAACGTCACGCCATTATCCCTTCTCTTTCATTTCTACGCGGAGCGACAGTGACCGCTGAGGCGCGCTGCTTGATGGACCTATGTCATTTTGTTCCGCCCCCGCTCAGAAATTATTTACGTATCTTGTTTGTTGTTGAAAGCTGTATATTGGGAAATGTAATTTCGTCACCACCAATACCGTCCAATTGGTTTAGTGGTCTTGAACGTTGCACATGTGACCTACGAGAGCGACCGGTTGGGAGTTCCATCCCCGCATCGAGTGATACTTTTTGTTGATTATCTTATTTGAAATAATTGTTATTAATTATTATTTTACTTTTTTTTCTATTTTCTTGTCTGAAATAAATGTTCAGTATTTATTTTTGTTGATTTTCTTATTTTTAAACAATTATAATGCAATTTTAATGGCTTTTCTTTAGAGTACCTAAAAAGTTTTTTTTTTTAAAAATAGTTTTTTACTTTTTGTCTATTTTTAGTTTGATAAATATAATATAGGTACATAAAATGATTGTTTATACAATTTTACATTTTTTTTTAATTTTGCACAATTTTGATATAATCTTTTCTAGAAAATAACAATTATTGTTTCATTATTTTAAAAATAAGAAAAAAAAAATATTAACATAAATATTTTAAAAAATAACAAAAAGAAAATATGTAGGTGTAAGTACCAACTTATTATTATATTGTGTATTATAAAAATACAAAAATGTACGATGTCTGACATCTAAATCAGACATCTACCTTATTCAAGCTTCTGACCATCAAGGAGAAATGTAATTTGGTCACTACCATTACTGTCTAAATGGTTTAGCGGACTAGAATGTTGATGTAGTCAACCACTATAGTGTATGAGTAGAGTTCGATCCTGCATCGAGCCTTACTTTTTGCTGATTTTCTTATTTGTTATTTTACTTTTTTTTATTTTTTTTTTTTTATTTTTGTTGATTTTCTTATTTTTTAAACAATTATAATGCAATTTTAATGGTTTTTCTTTGGAGTAAAAAGATTTCTTTTTTAAATAAATTGTTTTTTTACTTTTTGTCTATTTTTTTGTTTGATATAAATATAATATATGTACATAAATAATTATTTTTAAAATTTTACAGTTTTTTTTTCAATTTTGCACATTTTTGATGTAATCTTTTCTAGAAAATAACAATTATTGTTTCATTATTTTAAAAATAAGAAAACAAAATTATGAACATAAATATTTTAAAAAATAACAAAAAGAAGATATGTAGGTAATTACTAATTATTATATTGCGTATTATAAAAATTCAAAAATATACGATGTCTGATAGGGTTCGAACCTAGAGGTTGCCGCGGGCACGCTCATTTCAAGCGGGTCATTGCCACGATAGGTCAAATGCACATGTGATATTACTGACGAAATTACGCTTTTATTTATAATGGACGTTACGCAATGGCGAGTTTTGCGCGATGCCTCGCAATCTATTATTTTGCTTCAAGCTTGCAATAGACGGAAGGGGCGGGACCCATGGGCGGGGCGGCTCGTTCCCACTTCATCCTGCTTCACCCCCTTTGTAATACCAAACTTGACTGTGCACAGCGCCTTAACATTTATATAATACTATTAACTTCCTATGCGAGTGTTGCTCTTTTTGGAACATATTTACAATGCTTGCGAGACATGTAAGCGTTCTATTAGCATTAAACTGAAAGCAATTGATTGCATCCAACACGACACACGTCGTGGAAACCACCGCTACTTTGGCGTAAAATACCTTTATGACTGTGTGTACCCCAGGGTTCAACTCTATGCTTTTTAATTTTATATTCCGAGCAGACATAAAATTACCTAACATTTTATTAAAAGAACATTTGTAAAAATTCCGACGTTTTAATGTTTTGGCAATGATAAGTAGAAAGAAATGAACACTTATCATTATTACAAAACAATATACATATATTATTTGGTGCGACATTTCAGGTCACCGGGAGATATAAAAATGTCTCTCAAATGCTACGTATTGTCACATGCCAAATAATATTGCAAGTTTTACATTAAAATAATTTGACGCAATGAATTATATAATTTAGCAGAATGTCTTTTATATTTATATTTTAAAAAAATACACATAAAATATATAGGTATATTAGATTAACTGGACTGGTTACATGATACAGGAGTACGCGAACAACTTATCAGAGAGCGGCGTGCACGGCGCGTTGATCTCGTTGGACGACAATTTCGACGCCAACAGCATGGCGCTCGCGCTACAGATACCTACGCAGAACACGCAGGTAACCTTACCCTTTACTCTTACGATACTACTGCTTTGTTAACACCGTGTAGCTCGGAGGGTAGATGGGAAAGCAAATGAGAGCTTGTCGCGGAGTACGACTTGCCTGCTGCGGCCGGCGACGCCTCACTCGCATATTTCACTTTTTAAACGGTTTTACTTAGCTTGACCTGTTTATTATTGGTTCAAATTTTGTAATCGATATTTCAACCCCTTCCTGTTGACAGATTGATCTGATATTTGGTACACAGTTTTAGTTTTGATGACAAAACCCTTTTACGTAAAAAAACCTTGTTTTGTTTTGTAACTTATGCCGCCCGCAATTTTGTAGAAGTACCTACGAGTCTCTGGACTTTGATATTAGTAGTAACATGTGGTGTCTTGCAGGCTCGTCAGATCCTGGAGGTGGAGTTCAGCAACCTGCTGGCGGCCGGCACGGAGCGCGCGGCTCGCCTGCACCACGAGCACCAGCCGTCCTGACACCACACCATCAACTAGGTACATAGTGTGCTGGGGTGCTATCCGACACTACTACAATTTTTACACCAATCCAAAACACCAATTTTTACGCCAATTTTACCATGGTACTTATCAGCCGGCGCTTGATGTAGTAGTGTTACCTTGTTACTTGATGTACCGGCGTTGAAGTGAGATTGGGCCTCAGGATCCTAACAGCCTGTTTCACGCCAGCTAGGGGCCTGTTTCACGGGTCTCTAGTAAGCCTCTGTTACCTTACCTAATAACAGTATTCGTACTGTTGTGCTTCATACGGTCAGTGAAGAGATCCTGAGGCCCAATCTCCCTTCAACGCCGACAACGAATCGGCAATTCTTCTAGTGTTGCGGGTGACTAGTGATCAGTTACCCGCATATACTATCGCGGACACGAACGGTGCACCACTTTACCATCAAAATGATTTGAACGAGCTACGTGCGTAGGGGCGGGGCTAGCGCTACGTTCGGACGCCGAGTGCAAGCGATTCTAAACTTAAAGAGTGGTGCAACGGTTTTGTCCACGATAGTACGTATGTCCCCCTTTTTTAAAAATTAAATATCATAATGATTTTACTGGCACGCATTCCAGGCCACGTCCTACCCGCGTTAGCGACGCTACGCGACACATCGCCGACTGCAGTTGACCATACAATATCGAACCCGCGACGCTGCGGTCAGCTGTCACCGCGACACAATGCGGCACGCGGGACTCAACTATAGTCATACGTTAACTCTAGTACACTATTTATTTGGTACAAATCGTTTTATTACAAACAGACAACCGTTGAACTCAAATACCTTTGATTGTCAATGGTTTTCTGATTGTTTATGGATTAATTTAAATATGGCGGCATTTTATAGTAATACGCTTTTTAATTTTGTTATAATACTTGTTAATATTGTAAATATTTTCTGGTAACGGTATATTTACCTTACTCCGCTTCTTATATAATATTGTTAAAGTCCTACATAATCAAATACATTGGTCTTGTCGCCACAATCACCGAGTACTATAAAATGCTATCATACATTGTTGATACAATAATATTTCTCCATGATGTGTATATTATATATAGTAAGGCTTCTATATAAAATACAAAGTGCTCTGAATCTTTAGACTATGTACTTAACTTGTAATCAGATATATTACTTACAACAAACGTAGTTATGGCGCGACGTACCGTGTTATTTAACATAAGTATTAATCGCCTTAAAAGTATTAACTTAATGTACAGTATATTCGTTGTAAACCAATATTTGATGTTATTTGGAGTTCTGTTTGTATCTTAAAATAAATACCATCGGGTAGCCGTAGAGGTTTTAAGATAAAATAGAATTTCAAAACTAATTTATACATAATAATATATAAACCATAGCCTTATATTATCACAATAGTATAGAATCAGACTGTTAGCTTATCATATAACGTTTATATGTGATAGTCCAGGAGTGTGATCAACTTCGCCATTTTGAAAAAAACACGGTACTCGCTATTTGTCATACTCTGATGCCAAATATTAGTTGTTTAACTAATATACACGTGTCGCTGATGTCACAGGCTGCAAGTTACTGTGATCCTGCTAGTAATCTACTTACTTATATAGATACTTTGGTGCCGACACTAATTGGTGATCCCAGCAAAACATAAGTTCATTCAAATCTAAGATTTTATTTTAAAAATTGTATCCTACAAAGTTTTCTGTGCCTATTTCATCAATAAGAAACTACTTAAAAACATTTCACAAACTAGCTCAATGCTGTTACAATATATTTAAAACAAAATGGGGGTCAGGAATTAGTCGACGTCTGTACCTCCTTTGGAATTATCTTTGCAATTTCTACGCACAATCTACGGGTAACCTGACAGTTTTGTTATTCTCTGTTTGTCTCTCTTTTTCTCTATTCTTATTTCTGTCATTTCTCCTATGCATTGAATGCATGTAAATGCCACTGTTGTCGCGTATATCACCGAAAGACTTTATGCTAGGTTAAATATTCTAAAATATTTATTATAAATTATTGAAGATATACTTACTTATAAAAAAAGTGTTTTAATTTAAAATAAAAGTACAATTTCAAACTCATTTCAAATAAATTAGCAGGCTGTGACATTGCGAGCTACTATAAAGTTACTGTGTTGTGAAGAGATTACTGAATCGAACTGGCGGCCATATTGTTTCGCCGCGTCTCGTGTATTTCAACTGAGTTCTGATAAAATTGCAAACGTTATGGTAAGTTTGACAGTTGTACCTTGGATTTACTTAGATAAGTGAAGTAAACAAAAATAACTCAACAGTTTAATTTTACCAGTACATAAACATTGGGGGCTTGTCAACACATTAATATTTGAAAGGAATAGCAAATTTGTACATTGTGATGTTATTTTAACAGGGTAAGTGTTGCCATTTATCAGGCATAGTTCAAATATCCTCTCTCTAATACAACCCAGCGAGGTAGTCACCAAATATAAGTACATATCATGTAGCCAAATTAAAGGTGGCTTGAATTATGACACCGAGTTGGATATCCTAAAAAAATATTTAAAATTGACTACAACTTGAGGTAGAAAAGATTTCCTAAGTATAACTTCCAAACATACTTAAACGTGTATAGCCGTCTAAATAGTTGAAATACATGGAATCCCTTTGTCACACAGTGCCATTACTACAATGGTGTTTCTACGATCAAAGCAACTATAGTTGCTACGTTAAGCAGCGTTGATCAGGTAGGTATAGGTTATATTTACTGACCGATGCACTATTTTTTTAAATATATTTTTTTAATTCAATTATTTTTTATGATCAAAACCGATGTGTTATTATAAGACTGGGAAGGTTTACTATATATTGCTAAATATTTAATGATCTTGCTAGTCTGTCTTTGAGACAGTTCCGTAGTGGTGTTGTGTGACGCAGAGGGTAGTTATGTAACCTTGTACCAAGTGCCTCGGCGAGGTGTGTATATACATAGCTTTATGTAGTTGAATGTGTGCCTCCTTGTCGCAAGTCCCGACTGTTGCGGAGCGCACGATACTAGTCGTATGTACAGTGTTATTACATTGTTTTGTAATCTTCTATTTTATTAACTCGCTACTAGATCAGCTGGAACTTAGCTAGGTATATTTTTGTTAAGCGTTTTACAAAAGTCCTAGTTCGTGACAACCCTAGCATACTTTGTGAGGGTAATGCTAGGGTTGCCGCGACGATAACATGAATGTTGTAGTTTTATTTGTTCCGTCGCTGCGCGGTGTACCGTTGGTATAATATTAGACAATTAAAAATGGATTGTGATGTAATTGGCGTTGACCACGCTCACTACAAAATTGGCAACCTTGCCACAATGATTTAAATAAAAAGTACATAAATGAAATGTTTTGTGTCATTTAACTACGACGGTACACCGCGCGGCCACTTCAATAGATAATTAAATAAAACTTAATGAAATGTATAGCTAAAGCGATTTTAGTTTGAAAGTGAATCTTTTTAACCATTAGCAAATATATTGTAAATATTATCGTTTATATATAATTTCTATCGACTGTAGGTGTAATAGCAATATTTAGCTAAGATGTGTTCAAAACTGAAAGGATTTTTATTGTATTATTACTTTGTAATGATAACCGCTTATTTATTAACTAGATTTTATTATTTATTAAGTTATTATAGGAAATGTATTAAATATACCGGTTTATTATAAAAATTACCTCAATAATCGTTTGTCGTACGGTTGTCGTATCACAAGTAATGTAAACGCGTGAAGTTGGCCGCGTGTAGGCCTCAGCTAATCTATGTATAGTTATCGAGTAACAGTATTAATAAAGTTAGGTGAGAGACGACGCCACCAAGGTGATTTTTTTATAAAATTAATTAATTTTTAAAAGTAGATAAAATTTGGATATATACTTCTCGGAGTAAGGTTGTATCGGCCGTCAAATGTTGCAAGATGTGAAAAACTACATTAATTAACTTTATCAATAACGCGTGTTTCATATTCAACAGTTGCTCATAACATAATATTCCTTCAAACATCTTACAAACGTTTGACGCGGTGCATTTTCAAAATTTTTCATAAAATAAATTTGAATGAAATTGGATCGTATGTACTTTGTATTGGTACACAGCTACACGGACCGAAATGGGGACGTATCCTTGGTGCGGTTTACTAAACTTATAGTTATTTAGGCGTGGCAAGGGGGGGGGGGGAATATATAAATCACGTCTATCAAACTTAATTCTTGTTGAATCCCCCCGCTATGTCTATATGTTTGAGTCAAAACAGTGCTATATAGAATGCGGCGGCTAGTCATTGCGCTGCGAATGTGGTTAGGTTAGTGTGGCCAATGAAGGTACTACGAAACGAATTTACTTTTTTTAAATGATGGTGTGACTAGAAATCTTAAAAAAAATTAAAAGATATTGGAATATTAGATAAAATGAATGGCAAAGGAAGCTCAAAAGAGTTAATTAAAAAATTATATGAATCGTTGCAATTCGTTTGGTATTATCTTCATTGATCGATCTGACGTCTCGTCAATAAAGCCTGACTCAATATCATACGTACACATCATCGTTTCATTATCAAATAAAGAAATTATATATATTAGCTACATGAAGTTTGTATACAATGCAAGTATGGAGGTTATTTAGTTAACTGTTAGTGTACTTATAGCTTTTCGACGTAGCTAAACAAGTTTTGTATAAAGTTTGGAAGAATAGTGTAGCCGATGTGTGATGGCCGCTGTGCGGTCCCTAAGTAATCATACACTTTTATATGTTCCCATCTGATAGCGTAGACAACCAATCGTCCGATTCCTTAAATGTGCATGGGTTTGTAACATACGGTATGAGTTTGTAACATACGATACGAGTTTGATAGATACAGTACAAGTTTGTAATATAAAATGAGGTAATATTTTGTTACCCTTGAGCTTTGCAACAAAAGAAATTGTATTTTATTTTCTTCCTATAGATAATGTTGTCAAATGTCTTCTTATGTTATTTATTGAGTTAACAACTCAGACTTTATAGGAACAAAAAAATAAATAAATAAGCCTACATTGAGTCTGGACTGGATACGTCAGATGGACGTTGCTTGACGATTAACTAATATTACAAACTCGCACTGGATGTTACACCGCCGCCGTGCACTCAACTGTTCCACAATAAAGCATGACACACAAGTGTTGCCAGTTTTAATGTCCTTCGGTGTGTACCGTAGTAACGTGTAGCCTCCACAAGTGCCAAGTAACCGACAGATTGGAACGGACGCGACCGAACAATAACTAGAATAATTTTATCACATTCCAAGTCACTCCGATCTCACACAATCGGATCCGTATCGAACAAAAATACAAAGAAAATATTTTTCCAAGATTTTAAGTCCCAGTGGCTCGCGCTACCAAAGAATAAAGTTACCTTCACGTTAAGGAGTTAATGTAAAATATGTTTATTAGTAAACAATTGGATATGTATATAATTTTGCCTGTGTGTGCATAGCTTGTTATAGTGACGGGTGGTGTCTCGTCACCGATCGCGTTACATTCCAAGGCTTTCCGTGTTATGAATGATCGCTTTGGCCCTCGACTAGATAATCGGTATATCGTTGCAGGTGACCCTTCTTAACGGCCATTGTTTTGATGTCATAACGAAATTGTTAACTAGACAATGTTTATTTTGACCAATGTAATCTGTACTAATGTGTAATCAGTGCGTTTGTAAAAACGTTTATCAAATGTGCGATGACGGCATACGTTATGCATAATGATAAGAGGTAAATACAATTTACACGATACAATGATTTGTTTTATTTGCCATTTTCATAAAACCCAAGATTGGATGAAATTTTATATTACGACGTAACGAAAAAGTGTTTGTCTTATACCTAATGGAAAACGTCTAGGGTGCAGTGCTCAACGTTGGAACAAATCCGCCAGATGCCTTTCACTCGACATACGCCAGGGGCTTTCCATACGTTAGAATATGATATTCTAACGTATGGAAAGCCCCTGGCGTATTTTGTGCTACCTACTTAATGCACTTCAGACTCCATTTAATCATCAGTTATTCTTTAATGATCGGGCAAAAACCGGCTTTAGATGGATCGGGAAAGCAAAGCAGCGATCGCGTGTCACTACTTACCCTTCAAGGGCTTTGAAGTAACCGCAGACTTACTAGGGATGACGAAGTAACTAAGGCGAGACTTCACGACAGACCTTTCCTTTTATAATAACTATCTGTGCTCACATTTATGTGTTGTATCTTGTAGTTCGTGGAATGGTACCAAAGAGAATATGGTACCTATCTATCTCGCTCTCCTATGTCCTTTCACTTATCGATTGCTTAACTAGTGACGTACCTAGCTACGTAATTCTAAATATATGTAATCACACCATCGCTGCCGTTCTATGTGAATTATGCCTAAAGATGATAATTAAAATCAAACACAATAATCACATCTGAGGCTTCTTTTTATTACCCATTTTACTTAAATGTCTACATATTTTCTTCTTCAATTCCTTCTGGCGTTTGATCTTCTTCCACTCTTCGTCTTCCAGTAGTTTCTTGTGTTTCTGCAACCTTTGCGCAGTCGCTTCTTTTTGTATTTCTTTTTTCTTTTCATAGTTAGTCTTTAACATTTTCATGACGTTCGACACCTTTTGTTCTTCGGGACTCTTTATAACCGCTATCCTGTTCTTGAATTTATCTTTAGGGTTTACGCCAGACAGTGTTGTGGACTTCTCTTTAGGCTTAAATCTGTATGGCAAACCTTTTTGCAGATTCTTGGGTATAACCAAAGGTTTGAATAC
This sequence comes from Protodeltote pygarga, assembly GCA_936450705.2. Taxonomy (NCBI): domain Eukaryota; kingdom Metazoa; phylum Arthropoda; class Insecta; order Lepidoptera; family Noctuidae; genus Protodeltote; species Protodeltote pygarga. The sequence goes on along the minus strand of OW388257.2, from coordinate 708,174 downwards.
TTTGGCTGCTCTATTTACTTCTGTGTACATAGAGTCAGTATTTGCTTCGTTTTTGATGCTTCGCTCCCTCTTTAGCTGCCCTTTAGTCTTCATACCTTGCCAGGCATTCTTAGACCCCGGAGGCAGTAGCAGGTTCACGACAGGGGCATAGAACTTGGTGACGTCAACTTTGAACCACGTGCGACAAAATATGATGTCACTCATCAGAATCTTGTCTTCAAATGTAGCACGGAACGCGCCCTCGGGCTTGTTAAGAGCTTTTTTAATCTGACCTCTTATTCCTGACACAGTTTTAATTCTCGCGCCTTCAAACTTTGCAACTTCTAGAGTAGTCGTAAACATATCCTTGATAAAAGCAGTCTTTTTGTATATTTTCAAAGGTGTACCAACTAATTTCAATTTTTTTACAATTTGAGTTGATTTATTGATTTCGTTAACACTTCCAGTAGCGGCAATTCTAAAGCCTACTTGTTTAATTTCATTTGGGCTGTTGTTAACACTTTGTAGCGCTAAGAAGCCTGTGTTCTGTGGTGTGATGGGACCATAGAAGTGCATATTACATGTAACATGTTGAGGAGTGTACTTTAAGTACCTACATTTCAAGTCATCCTCTATCTTAGAATAAATAGGTAACGTTTGGAAGCGACGCCATCCCAACGAAATGATGAGAGGATCATTTGTTTTCAATATTTTCTTATACCATCTGTGCTTCTTAACTTTGCAAGATACAAACCCTATGTTTTGTTCAGCCATATTTAGAGCTCCAATAAGTATTGGATAGCTAGAATCAAAGTTAGTAACAAATTCGGATGGTATGTTTTTGAACAACATCCTAACATACAATCCTGGCCTAAAACCTTCAACTTCAACTCTTAAACCATTGTCTAAGTTTTCAAACACAGATTTATTTAGTTCTGACTGTTTTAATGCCTCAGCTTTCAGGTTTTCATAGTAAGAATGATCGCCTTTGATCCTGTGGTCATCAGGGTTGTCATACTCAGAATCGAATTTAGCTTTTAGTTTCATTTTCTTATCTAGAATTTCAGATTTGGTTGGTTCTGCTTTACGTTTGGTGCCTGTTTCTTGAGGTGTTTCATCTGCTTTGTGTTTTTCTCCAGTTTCTAAATCTTCAAAGTCACCAAACAGTTCTTCATCTTCACCATCGCTAGCATCATCTAGTTTCAGAAGTTCTGACGCATCTTCATCAGCTGATCTTTTACCAGTTACGAAACTATTAATCAAAAACTGTTTATTTGTATCACTGGTCCAATCTCTTAGATTTGGTTTGTCCAAACCATAGAAAAATGAACACTCATCCAAATCTAATCTTTCTTTTTCTTTATGTTTTTTCTTTTGCGTATCTGTTACCTTTTTAAAGAGACCTCCAAGTTCCTCATCTTCATCTTCAGAATCCTGATCTTTTTTACTCTTGTTTTTGTTTCCAATCTCAAAGTCGCCGTAAACAAGTTTCATGATGTTTTTAGATGTTCTTTGTCTATCTAAATATGCTTCTGTTGCTTTTTCTCCCAACTTTTCTTTCCAGTTTATGCCAAAATCATCCTTCTTTAATTCTTTTTCAGATTCACTGTCGTCATCATTATCACTCAAATCTTCTTCACAATTTTCTTCTAAATCACCACTTGGTTCTCCATTTTCATCACTTTCTGCTTCTGAACCTACTTCAGAGTTATTATCCCAAGGAACCTTATTCGTTTTTTCATCTTTCTCATCAATTCCGCTATCATTATCTGAATCACTTTCATTGTCATCACCATCAGAATCTGAGTCATCTGAGTCTACTTTTTTATTTTGTTGCAAATATTCATCATCTTTAATCATGTCAGGGTAAATGACTGCGCCTCCACTAAACAACTTAAACCCTGATTCTTGCATTTGCTCATCAACTGTTTCTTTTGTTTCTACAACACTTTTGAGGAGAGCTTTCTTCTCATTTGTCTCTTCATCTTCTTTTTTGTGTGAGTGAGAGCCTTGTAGTTCTATGTAGACTGCATCTTTGTCATACACAATGCCACCAACACCAGAGAAGGGAGCATATATCTGCCTTTCTCTCTCCATAAGATGACGTTTCTTTTCACTACTGGGAAGAGGACAGGGATCTGGTAAGAATGATAGTTCACTGATTTTCATATCTCCAACACCTGAAATTATTTAAAGTAACATTTAAAATACCTAATGATTTTGTAAAATTTTGTTGAGCTAACAGCCCACCTGATATCCACCTATATCTGATTCTAATGATTTTTTTTCACTAGGACAGTTACAGGTTGATTTATTTATATGAAGAAGAAAGCATGAGATTAAAGTGTATTATTGTAAATAGGTATACTTTTTTTAACATGTATTGCCTCACTGCTGGACACTAAAATATTATTATTTATATATTAATAAATAAATTTACCTGCTATATGAACTGTGGAGTCTTTCATCAGTGGAACGCCTCTGACATAGCCATATAGCACCACATCTCTGCTAACTTTGGCATCCTTCCTTATCAACTCCTGACTTGTCATATCTTCCAGCCTGTCTGCCAACACATAAGAATGTGTCATTCTCCAGCTGAGCGGTCTGAATTTCATCACAGAAATAAATCTAGACAGATTCTTTATCTCATTTCTCAAATACTCTCCATGTATAATACCAGACAGATAAAATAACTTGGCACCAGAGTACACCTCGGTCCAAAAACGATGTTTCAGAGTTTTCTTAGTAGTCTTCAATGTCTTAGCATTCTTTATCATGTCAAGATGAGTGAGTACCCCCATTATCTTAGGCATGCCATGCACCTGACAGATGTTAAGGAACTCAAATATCTCCATTTCGAAACCAAAGCTAGCGTCACACAGCAGCAACACGAGGTCAGCGCACTTCGCGATGTCGATCATGGAATTAACATCATTGTTACACTCTATGAGCGTAATGCGACGCTTTTTAGATGTTACAATAGTTATTGGCCCGTTAGTGTTGGTCACGTTGGTTTTGATGAAGCTCTTAATCAAATTATTGATAAGTGTTGTTTTACCAACTCGCGGTGGACCGACAATCGCTACAACAATAGGCGGCGGCTCCAAAGGAGTTTTGTCCACTCGTGGGATATGTTGCTTCTTGGCGATAACATCTTCACGACGCCGGAACTGTCTTTCAGCTCTCACAGCAGATTGTATAGCAAATGCTTTAGGATTTCTCAGTCTAGCACTTAGGTTAGACTGATCGACTTTGTTCTTGTTTTTTTTCTTCTCAGCTTTGCGTCCGGCTTGTTTAGCGCGATGCGACTTTTTCTTGTCAAAGGCAGTTTCATCTGCCATATTTATGCACTGTATTCTGAGTAATTTAAAATTATAAATTCATTTCAAAATGCAAACACTAAAATAACCTCACGTGTTACATGACGGCTGTCGGACTATTTCTTGACGTTGTCAAGTCAAATGTCAATGTCATCAATTCATCTTTTTCTTCCTAAGGGAAAGGCAAAGGACTATGTTTCATACAGCCTTCCACCGAATACGCTACCGGAAGCTGTCTAACATTTTTTTTATATTTGGAAGATTTATAGGCCAGGCCCTATAAGGTCAAACTGTAGGACCTAAATGTAAAAACTTTGGTCCTGAAGACCTATTTACAATAGTGTATCTATTTATTTTTTCATCAAGATCAAAGTAAAAGATAATAATCGACTATTTTCAAGGGAACAAGAATTAATTATGATTTTTGTTCATTGTCAATTTAATTGTTTGTCAGATGTTTTATTTTGTACCATGAAACTTGCAACACCGTTTCCAGTTGTCAGTGGGTGAGCTAGAGCTGGAGATCAATTTTATTATTTTTGTGAAAAAAATCCATTATTTGGATGATGAAAGCAAAAAACGCAGCTGTTAATGATAGCTCGCTAGTGGCAGATACAAAAGTGAATTAAAGAGAACTGTTAATATGACTTCTTCGGAGCTAGACAGTCGCAATATCGCCATATCGATGTGAGTAATATACGCATTTTTCCTAATTATAGCATGATTGTGTTATTGTACTCGTCATTGGATGTTGTTTATGTTATGTTCTAGTTATTACTAGTTACCTTGGGACTGTAGGGTACTTTAAACCTGCGGGCTGTTGATGATAGGTCGTTGATCCTTGTGCTCCGTCGATCCCGCAATGCAGATGTAAAATAACATCATCAGCTTCATTAGGACCTGTTACACGTTCTGGTAATGCCTATTTACATGCCAAACTAATAATTTCAGATATAAATGCAGGTTATGTTAATACACTTTTTCTGTAACTATTTTGAAATTAGGGTTGATCTGACAATAAACATGAGTACAGTTAGTTATAGCTGTAATACTTCTGAATATCCATTGTTTCCTTCTCGTAAACATGAAAAAACGTAATAAACTAAGGTAATTTAAAATAATACTAGAACAACAATGGTGTCTGTGCTTTTATATTATGTAAAACATTTCATTAAAATCTACACTGCAACACAGTAACAATGAAATTAAAAATATTTAACTAAATATTTGTTGTAATACTTTTAACAAATGAGTAATGAAAAATTTTGTTTAAATTGACTTTTTGAGGGTTTACTTACAGATCAAATTTTGTCCACATTTGTAATCTCCGATACCTCATAGGGTTAAATGTCATAAATAAATAATACTTTAAGTACATGTCCAAAAATGCTTGTACTAAACATGCAACTGAACTTAACTAGGTAGTTGTTGAAAAATTAGATGTTAGATAGCTAACATTTACAGTAAAATTTACCTAACCAATTTATTAAAAAAGAATCTTGTTTTAAATACCTATTATTTCAGGTCTATTTGCGCATAGATAAATCAAAATTGTCATTTTTAAACTAACTTCGATGTTTCGGTCAAGTTGAATTGAGCATTGTCACAAGAAAACTCTTTTTATTAATTATTATTTCTAATAACCCCCCTTCTGGCGCAGTCAGGTAAAACGTAACAAATCCTTTCTCCAACGTACTGCAGTTAGAGACTTTAATTTAGGAACGCCCAAACTTTAACAAATATTGGTTAATCACACAATTATTTGTTACATACCTGTGAATCACTTAACTGCTGAGCTGTTGTCTTTTTTCTATAGATTGATATTTGAAATTAAACTATCTACATAGATGTTAATTTGCAATATGGCTATTGTATTTATTAAATTTATGTTTGCTTACCAATTTCAACATTTAAACCTTTGTTGTACAGCACCAATATTAACTGTTATCATCCAATTAAATTAAATTGATTAATGTAAGAAATGCTAAATTACCTATGAATTTAACAGGAGAAAATCAGTGGAAAACCTGGTAATATCATCGCAGGATGCCATCGGTCAAAGCATCAGCCAAGCTCTCACCTTCTCTGGAGTCATCACACAGCACGCTAACAATATTATACAAGAAAACAGGTATGTTCAATTCAATATTTTATTTACATACATTGCGTCACTTCTGGTTCTCATAAGGAAAGAAAGAAACTACAGAATTAAAAATATTTCAATCCTTATCATTACTCTATGCAAGTTAACATCATTGTCTGTCCTTCTGGTCCTACTATTATCACTTCTATCTCACAAAAAGGTAGCTCAAATATCTCAAAGAGTTAAACTGTTCTGTTATTTTTAATTGTTTGGTATGGTCCAGACTTGTAAGATAGGTTTTACCGATAACATCAGTTTTTGCAGGATTCATAGATCTCTGAAGGGTGGATTCAGGTATCACTGCTTCAATGCTCGATCCCATCCTTATTACTGATTTCCTGAACACAGTGTCAGAGTTTAAACTGACACTGCCACTGACATCTGCGGAAAGCTTTTAATTTGTTGATTAGCATGCGATTTTTTGATACACAGTAATTAATTGCTTGAATTATAGGGAAGTCTAATAGGATTCGCAAAACGTAAGTATAAATAAAGTCAAATTAGTTGTTATGAGAGGTTTGCTCTTGTCCGAATTATCCGATGAGGAGATCCGTCTGTATCTAGGTTTTTTGTTGTCTTTTCATTTTCATACCCTGATTGTTTCTGATAGCGATCTTTCAGACTTATTTCCAATAGCAGTGAGTTACCTTCAATGAGCATGAACGGTGTAGATTAGTTATGTGAAGGTCGGCATAAAAATGTGAAAGGGCGCTTCGATTGTTTATATATCTAACACAAAGGAAAATAAAGGCTGCAAAAATCATAAGTAGGTAATTACGGTTTAATCAAGGTAAAATAAGAATATTTGAATAATCCGAATGAAAAGGTAAAACTTACGAAACAAAGATATCTAGATCAAGAGATAATCTTAAGTAGAAATCAGCTAAAAATCTAATGATAAAGCACTAATTCTTAGTAGGTAATATTATTTAGCCTATCCGGTAAAATCCTCAAAAAGAAAACAAGAATTTATTTAAATTAATATAGTTCCGTCCATTCGCGTGAAAGCTTTTTCAAGGGTGCCTCTTTGCCCTAATCTGCTATCTCGCTTGCACATTGAAGATATAAATTGCACATATTTTCAAATAAAAAAATAGCTTCAAATGAATAGTTGAACAAAAATGTTCAACTTACATTTTTGTTTACTAATACAATAAATTATAATTATGTCACTTTAGTATTTGGGTCACACCGCTTTTCGTGACTTGGCTAGAATATGCCAGGAACCATGGTAAACTTTTGTAATATATATTTCTTCCAAACTTTCAAGCGAACACAACAAGTAATTTTATATTACAAAACTTGGCCTCAAAGAATTATGTTACACCAGCTTTTGCCCGCGGGGAAGTTGGACTGTGAACATGCGGTGCTAATTTTAATCCGTGTGAGTCGGACATACCCCAACCCTTGATTGTGTGGTACCACTGGTACCCATAAAAGGATTTCCACACGCCAAAAAAAAAGGGTATGGTCTACCTGTGTGCAAATTTTCAGATTGATTAGCAAACTTCCTAACTTTAACCACGCCTGCCCAGAAGCACTAGTTGGCTCTCAGGAAGATGTCTGATCTGATGACATTTCGTTATTTCTGTTATTCTACCGGCCAAACCCAGACTATTCTTAAGAATTTCCAGACCGAAAAACATAATACACTTAATACTTTTCGCGATAGAATCAAACTCGAAACATCACCACTTGCGGCCACTTTCGCAATAAGGCAAAAAGGGCAAATAAGGCAGTCCGATAAGATATTATTTGATGTAATTTCTCCAAGTTCAGCAAGGTTATATTTATTATTGTCCGACTTTCGCTTAAAGACAATAGACCGCTCGGAAGGTCATGAGTTCAATCAACAGTAATGTGTGTAATGACGAAACGGTCGTGCGTGTGTACACGTAATACAGTAATTACCTAGATAGTAACATATTAACTCAGGTAGCCATTAATTAAGTCCACTAACTGGTTCGTAGATTAACCCACGTAAAACTGTGTGTTATAAATTATCATCAAATCCTTTTTCTAGTCGCTTTCATCAACTGGAAATTGGCCGTAAGCTTTGCTAATCTAATTAATTAATGAATACCTCTATTGCGTTGAAATAAGTGACTATTGAGTACCAGTTTTATTATTATTACTGACCTACATTATCCCATTTCCGAGAAAAGACCTCCCTCCATTTCATCTTTATAATTCTTGTGAAAGCTATCCACCTCGTCCCGCCATCTTCTTCAAGGTCTGCCGCGATCGCGTGTCCCTGTCTCGAGGTCCAAATTCAGTCATTTGCGGGCCCACAGTTCTTTTGGCATACGGCAGATGTGTCCAGCTGAGTCTCACTTTAGCTTTTTGGGCCATAACGTATTTGAACGTCGAATTTGGACTTCTGAATGTTGGTCAAAGACGCAAGTCTGTGCTCCATAAGCACGAAGGTACTATTAATCATTTCTTTTAATAAGTAATAAACAGTCTAAGTTCTGTTAGGGTCTGTCAGAACTTACCCTAAATTACATCAATTGTGTAATAATAAGATTGTTCGTGTACTAACAGGTTTTATGTTGCAAGTTGTTTGCAACCCCCAGCTTAAAAAACATTACTATGCTATTACTGATAAACCATAAACAGGTAAACCATAAAAGTAAAAGTTAGATAGGTATAGATATTTCACTCAATGTTGCTTTACGTGAAATGCAGAATTTAAACTGTAAATTAATAATTTCCTGCTTTACGTCGTTTTAATTAACGTAATACCTAATGTTAATTAAAACGTTATTAATTACGTACAACTGTGTAAACGTTCAAAATATCCTACAAAATAATTAACAAACCGTTTTAGCGTTACTTGAAAGGATTACATACGTATCTAGGTAGATACTTTTATAAAAACTACTTTTTTTTGTCCTAAGAATTCTTTGGCATATGCATACTTAGACAGTCAAAAATAACTATGCAAGGCGACAAGGCGAAAAAGATAGGTTAAGGCTAGGAAGTATTATAGAGACAAAACCTGCTATCGACCAACTCCAAAATGGGAGGATTCCGATAATTTCCTTCCCGTGGCTGCGTAAAACGGCGGGCGCCGGGTGTCTCGGTCGGCACGAAATGGCATGATAGCGGATTTTAAATTTATCAATATATTTACGTAGATAGTAATCTAATCAAAATATAAATTTTTATTTGGAAAATAAGTCGGGAAATTGCGATTTTTGGAGTCGCTAGTCGCTCTTCAATGCATTGCAATATTATGCTTCATTTTAATTAATAATAAGAATTTAATTTAATTGATACAATCATAAAAACGATGGTGTTGGCCCTTATTTAGGGTTAGTGCAATAAGTGTTTTCGTTACGTACTAAGTCATGCTGCCTCGTCGATATTTTGCCGATCTATAATCAGCATAAGCCGCAGAAACTTTACCGCACATGAATACTTGATGCGTTAAGTGAACAATAACCTCCGTGACTCAGCGCTTAAAATCTTCACCAGTGTTACAAGGTCACAAATGTTTTTAATTACTGCATCACTTGTATCATGAAAATAATTCCATAAAAACAAATATTCTTCTCTGGACATGATACGAATTTAGTGTCGAGTTTACTGGAATCCGGAAATGAATCCTAGACTTCACGCTCAGTACGTACGCTTGCGCTCATTAGACAAATTAAGCTGCCCATAAGTTATTTATCTACCTTTCAAATATCGAGTTCTATGAAATGTACTCGTATTAAAACATTTTACGACGCAGTTAGTAAACATTAAAATTATGCACTCACGCGCACTTCAAGTTCACATTTAATCATACATAGTTTAAACAAAAGAATTGTAGTAAATCCAAGAGCAACGTAATTATATTGTATAACCTTCTGTAGAACTATGTATACATTTATTTATAGCCGTTAATGTATCTTAGATATGTTAACTACACATTAAAACTAGAATTTGTGTCAATTAATTGAATGTTATCTAATTTGTTATCTAAATCCAAGCGTATTTTAGATTAGTTATCATTTTATCTGTGTTTATAATTTGTATTTATTAGTTCATTGGTGTAAGTTGGACTGGAAAGTATGCTGAATGGAAATTCTGAAGTGATGGAAAATGATAAATATTTTGTGTTGTTTACCCAATGGAATTCATTAAGCAAAGTGTATATTTTAAGGTAAATTTTAATACAATATTAATACATAGTAGAGCGCAAATAGAGGTTGTCTCTTTTGTTTGTTTGGTAATGAAAGAATAAGATTAAATTAGTATATCTAGACTGCCTCGTTGGTCTAGTGGTAGCAAGCGCGACTGCTGAGTACGAGGTCCTGGGTTCGATCCCCGGGTCGGGCAAAGTGTTATTGGGTGTAGCAGCACGCAGTCTGGAATTGTGCCCGGTTAATGGCAATAGGTACTGCACACCTCTGCCTACCCCCTCTGGGGAATACAGGCGTGAGTCTATAAAAAAAAAATTAATACCTTGATTAATTAACTGTAGGTAAATGTAATTCCCAATAACTCTATAATTTCATCGAGATGAAATTATTGCTTCTTTTGTTGTGATAAACGTTAACATTGACTGGTAAGTCAGAGGTCTCAGGTTCAAACCCAAGGCACGCACCTCGGACTTTTGGTATATTATGTGCGTATCAGAATTAATTATCGCCTGCCTCTGCCTTGGAAAGCACGTTATATCGTTGGCCATGGCTGTCGTGAAGTCGATATAGGGACTCAGTACCCTCATAAAATTCTTACAACTGATCTATCTACCTTTAGAATATCGTATCCCTATAGTTGAGTTCCGGCTGTTGAAGGGGTCAGACAGGTAGTAGGTACCTAATCGGTCCGTAGCAAACTGATATTCAGATGCATCTGATTAGATTAGAAACCAACTCCAACAAAGCTTGGGAATAATAAGGCTAGGATGTTGGTAAGATAAAATTACTCAGTTCATGGAGGAGAATCGTATAAACGGTTTTTTTTAAAGGAGTGCCCCAACTTTTAGTGATGTGACTGTACTAACCGCATTGTCCTAAGTTGCCGAATTGTGGAGGGAGGTGAATTTTCAAACCTCGAAGTATGCATACCTACTGGTACCAATGGAGTGGTGTTGCCCAGTCAGGATCTTCTCTGGAATTAGAGTAGTAGCAGATGGCATATCCATACGTCATTACTCTAGTACTCTAGTCATTGTTAATTTAAAATCAAAACAGCAACATCACCGTAGTATCTTATCATTCGATTAGCTATATTGATTTTTAATTACAACAGTATTCTGTCGCAGGGTTACATCTATGTATATCTATACTTCTATATCTATACTTCTATATCTATATCTATACTATCTATATCTATACTAATATTATAAAGAGGTAAAGTTTGTATGTTTGTATGTATGTATGTCAGGGGTAATCTCTGGAACTACCGATCCGATCCTAAAAATTCTTTACCAATAGGAAGCTACTTTATTCCTAAGTGCTATAGGCTATTTTTTATTTTTAAAAAGTTGAGTTTTCAGTAAAAAATAACAATATCTGTGATTCAAGTCAGAAAAAACAGGCAGTCTGGCTACTTCTCAACGTGTGTTTATGGGAAAATTTAATTTAACGCGGACAAAGTCGCGGGGAACAGCTAGTAATAAATAAATCGAAATTCTTACTGTCTCCCTGTTAAGCAATAACCTTATACATTAAATTGAAAAGGTTTAGTACCCCCTTCCCCCGGAGGTTACAACCCCCAGGAGAAACGATGCTCTAAATTATAAACGCCATCATATAAGCGCCATCGGATGTATAGATTAAACACCTATGCCTAATCTTCTACAGCAATATAGGCATGCTTGCCTGTTGCTTCACGCATTTTAGTTGTTTCATTCACAACATGCAATAAACGTACCGCGCACCGCACATCGATGCCCGCAAGCCAATTAACGTGATAAGCTATCTACTGACGAAGGAGTAGCCTATCTCAACGATGGAGTACACTGCACGATAACATGCATTTTACCTAGCGTTTTGTTTTACTGATTTGAAATTATGGGTCAAATATTTATAGCCCATTTTACAAATATTTGGTCCCCTGTTACGTAGGCTGACTTAGTGAAAAACAGGTGTGATGTTTCTTTCCCGACAATTTTTACAATCTAAAACTTATTCAAACGGCAAAGTTGTCAAAGATATCAAAGTTATCAGAAGGGAAGTTTGATCTTATTCATCCGGCAAAGCTGTGAAAATTATCAGAAGGGAAGTTTGAATTGAGTTCAAGGGAAGATAGGATTATTTATGGTGGAAAATATAGCTTGAGAGAAATTTTGAGATGACCGCGACGTAGAGTCGGATCGCAGAATAATACATTTCTTTATTATCTAGAATTCTAGATATCTGTCTAATGACATAATTAGTGAATGAAGAAGCCCTAAATAAAAGCTCTAAATAACTGGGAAACGGCTAAAAAAACTATGTTTTGATGAAATGATTACAAGCTTTATTTATTTTACCCTTTTTGCTGCAAAACAATAAGCCTTTGAATGCGCCGGTCACGAATGACCCGCGAACGTTGTGCCCGCTGTGTAGCGATCAGTGTTAAGCTGAATTACATTATTTTCTTTATGAATGCGCTCAAAATGCAATACTGTTTAGTGAATGCCACTGTCAAATGTCGCAACTTCGTTTTTTCACCGTTTGCAACGAAGCGTGAACGGTTTGGCGCCAGATCAGATCACTTGGTTACTCTTCTACTTTAAAATGTGTTTTGTGAATAACATGGTTGGAAAATGTAAGTGGTTTTGTTATGTGCCTCTTTTATTTTGTGGTTCTGGAGTTTTTGCCATATAACTTAGTGTTTGGACAGTTTGTGCATTATTTTGTTCTATATCATGTAATTCAACATTAATGAAACATTCCTACATCTTACGATAGTCTATTTCGGTTTTTGATTTGATCTTGGATTTCGATTCGTTAAGGTGCCAATCTCGTAGCCCAGTTCTGGGCTGACACAATTTTAGATTGTCATCGACACGCTAAGAAGTCCGTGTGTCAAAAGTCAGATCTGTTTTAAAAGACCTGAATCTGAAAAACTATGTCTATTTAATTAGTAGCCGCATTTTGCAGAACTAATCCTAAAATAATAGCCTAACAATTATTGTACGTTTCATTTGTAAAAAAAATGTAGAGTTAAACACTCATTTTATTTTGCTAACTATAAATATTTACTTACTACTCTCGTTTGTGACGTGTTTAAAACACCTTTGTGTCTATAACCTACGTAATACGTTCCCCTGGGTCCCCCAGGGGTCCGATTATCATGAATTTACGGCTCACACTTGACACGGCTGACCTTCATACTTTATTTGTAACAAGTTACTTTTCTTTATAAAACGTCGCCCGGATTAGGATTTTCCAATTACATGTATGTAATTTCACAATTGATACACAAACGCATGTACCAGAACAAATATCTCTCAAGGGCACAAACATTTGTCCCGTGCAGGATTCGAACCCACGCCACGTCACTAACGCTCGCCGCATGTAACCGCTCCGCAATTCGTGTGGTCAAGCAACCGTCTTTCCACACAACGCAATAAGATGGCAGTTTATTAAAATGTCAAATAACAATGAATTGTATTATCAAGTCGTGACACTATCGGCTATTGCACGAACGGCTATCGTAAACAAACGGTTTGAGTAAACAATAATATACCTATTTAGATCACTTCCTTGAAGCAAACAAATAGGTAACGTGGTAGAAATGTAAACATTACATAATCAGTGATACCTAATGACGTAGGTAACCTTTCGTGTTGCACATCAAAGGTCTCAGGTACGAATCCAAGACAGTCACTGGTGCTCAGTAGTGTAGCGCGGGTTTTCGCCGCCCGGGGCAGAATGAAAATTTGAAATAAAAAATATTTATACATATAGTTCGTGAGTACGCCACGGTACGGCAAGTGTCGCGAGTTCAAGTTCCGCTTATATCCTCTCTTTTTTAATTTCCCCTTATTTTTCAAAGCATTACATGTTCGTAAAATGTATTAAAAATAAGTATTATCACTGTAAACTAATTTCCAGCTTTGTTTTATCACTTGGATTATGAACTAATTACTTGAATTTCAATTCAAATTAGTACCTACTCATTTTGCATATACATTATAAATCGGCTTAACTTTTGAAAACCAGTAAATCCCAAATTATAGGTGTTTTAATATGAAAACCACCGACGTTAGCAACACAATACACATTCATACACAAATATACAGACTTAATTTTTGTCACTATTAATGTTAATATCTATTTTAACTGCTAATAAACCATCTTAGAGTAGGTATTGTAGTACAGAATCCATCTGTGTCAAAGGTTTTTGATTTAGCTAAGGTTTTCTTAAACTATCACGTTTACCTAATACCTAAATTCAATCGTCATTTATTCAATTAAATTAAGTATAAAATGAATTTAAAAAAAAAAAATATACATTTAAAAATATAAAATACTAGCCAACCGGTATCGGGAACAGGGTTCATGCTAAATACCGGTGGTCAGGGCCAACTTAAATCTAATTATTATTATTTTATTAGAACGTTAGTGATAGAGGAAAGTCCTTTAAATTTTACCGTTTAATGTAAAACACATTAAAAATAGAACGGTAGGTTACGACATATAATTCCATCATTAATAGATAAAACAAACAAAAAGTGAGATCGTCGGAGCATTGTCTCAATTAAGTAAACTGGTTTTGTTAATTGGACCACCAGAGTGCTTTTCTGGTTTTGTAATTGATTCTTTTAAACATGACATTATAAATTAAAACTACAAATAAAAACTGAAACTACTTTCGAGATTTAAAGGTTATCTAATTTAGGCAGTTATCCAATGTACCATACTTTCCTCTACATAGGTGCAGGTTCCTTTAAGTTCGATGCAATCCGATCCATTTGCAAAGTAATAATTTCCCACGCGGGCTTGAGTGTAGGTATTCGGTTTGCAAACGTAAATGTTACCTGCATAAATGTATTTTCGCCCAGATTTAACTGTTAACCTAACTGACCACAATCTCGAACTCCGGGCGGTTACTGAGAATTTAGCTTCAAATTCTAAATGATTATATAGCAAGGCTAACTGCATGGTGGTATGTTTCAGGAGTGTGTCTCGATCACCGTCGCCGTCCCCATCTGCCTCGCTACGGAACACAGACAGTGCCAGTGAAGCTCTGGACAATGACAAGGTATGCTCCGTCCGTGCTTAAAGTTTAGAGACTTGGCAGCCCTATTTAAAAGTTCCTCTATACCCGAAAGCTGCTCTGAAGATTACCCCGCCCATGACAATCTTAGAAATATTTTTTTAATCACGAAATCAAACTTGCTACTGTAGCTTGCCTTACTATTTCTGTTCCTTTAATTAAAAGTTATTTAAAGTCTCTAGATGTGGATTCTCCTTGCTTTTGTTCCTTGATCCAAGTTGCTAGTCTATTAAGTGTAGGAGTTGGTTTATTGCAGACCAGCGAGGCATCCGTCCACTTGTCGTGTCACGCGGGCGGCGACTCCGCATCTATATCGAGCGGAGAGCTCGCAGTAACAGTCGTCAGCGCGACTCCCTCGCAGAAGGGAGACAATCCCAGGGTGAGTGTATTGTGAATATACCGTGACTCCGCATCTATCTCAGGGTGAGTGTGTTGTGAATACTGCGTGACTCCGCGTCCATTGTAAATGTAGAGCTTGCAGTAAAAGTCGTCAGCGCGAATTCCTCATGGCTCACAGAAGGGTGACAACCCCAAGGTGAGTGTGATGTGAATGAATACTTCGTGACTCCGTGTCCATTTTAAATGTAGAGCTCGCAGTAGATGTTGTCAGCGTGACTTCCTTGTGGCTCATAGAAAGGGACAACCCCAGGGTGAGTGTATTATGAATATAGCGGAGCATATAGTATCGAATGCAGAGCGCGCAGTAACAGTCGTGAGCGTAACTTCCAGACTGAAGGGAGACAATCTTAGGGTGAGTGTGATGTGAATAATGCGTGATCCTGCTTCCATATCGAGTGTAGAAGTCGCTGTAACAATGACAATAACATAAGGTAAACGTTCGGTATGTAACATAACTAAAAACTAATAATAAACTAAGTTTAACTCACATTTCTAACAGTACTAACACCTGTGTGTAATTAAAATAATTGGTACTTACATTGCAGCTATCGAACCCTAACAACAAGGGTGTGGACGGCGCGCGCAGCAAGAAGAAGAGCTGGTACAACGCGCTGTACCCCACCTACAAGAGCAAGTCCGACGACTTCAAGAGACTCTTCAAAGACCTGCCCGATGACGAACGGCTTATTGTCGGTCAGTATATATTCTCACGCGGCTTGATCGAAATAACTATTGCAATCATATTAAGTTGTAGCACTGATAGCCTAGTGGTATGACCGTCGACTGACAAGTCCAGAGGTCTCGAGTTCGATCCCGAGGCGCGCACCTCTGACTTTTCGTTAGTTATGTGCGTATTATAAATTAATTATCACCTGCACCGTGCCTCGGAAAGCACGTTAAGCCGTTGGCCTCGGTTGTCATGAAGATCTTTGACAGTTGATATAGGGAGTCAGTACCCCTATACAATCCTGACAACTGATCTAACCTTAGAATATCGTATCCCTTTGGGTTGCGGAGGTCAGATAGGCAGTCGCTACGTAGAAAACTGATATTCAGCTGCATCTGGTTAGACTAGAAGTCGACCACAACAAAGTTTGGGAATAATAAGGCTTGGAGGATGAACGGTCTAATTTTGTCTATTTTGAACCACTAGTAATAATTATAAGACTGCCTCGTTGGCCTAGTGGTAGCAAGCGCGACTGCTGAGCACGAGGTCCTGGGTTCGATCCCCGGGTCGGGCAAAGTGTTATTGGGTTTTTTCATTAGGAAATTCTCAGTAGCAGCACGGAGTCTGGCATTGTGCCCGGTTAATGGCAATAGGCTCGCCCCCTATTACATGGGACTTATAATAAAGCCGGCGAAACGTGGGTGTACTGCACACCTCTGCCTACCCCCTCTGGGGAATACAGGCGTGAGTCTATAAAAAAAAAAAAAAAAAAAAAAAATAATTATAATAGTAATACATGAACGTAAAGATCACTTTCAACTTTGTCATTTGTCAGACTACTCGTGCGCACTACAGAAGGACATCCTGGTGCACGGGCGCCTGTACGCGTCACAGAACTACCTCTGCTTCTACGCGAGCATCTTCGGCTGGGAGACCACCATGACGACGCGGTGGAAAGATGTCACCGCCATCACTAAGGAGAAGACTGCTCTCGTGAGTTCTTGCTAATGCTTAACGAGGTTTTCTGTTCGATCCCCGGGTTGAATGTGCTATTGGGTTTTTCCATTAGGAAACTCTCGGTCGAAGAAGTATGGGATCTGGAATTATGCCCAGTTATTGGCAATAGATTCGCTCTCAATACATGTAACTTCTCTGGGATGCAGAGGTTTATATCTGTGTGTGTATGTATTGTTATGATTAGGGCCCGGATTAATATGTAAATACATATTTTTAATTTACGCGATTTTCGGTCTAGAATGTGTTCTCTACATCGATTATCATATTTACAATGTGAAAAACTAATTTTTATTTTCCATATTTTTCCATATTTTAAGGTATTTCAAGATTAAGTCCATATTTTACAAAAATATGTCACAATCCTCCATATTTTCCATTTTTATATCATAGAACAAGAGTTAGTTCACAAAAATTGATATAATTTTACGTGTTTGCATTCTCGCCACCATGACCGGCCGCGCGTATTTCATATCTCTCGCGTTTTATTCGTCGTATTTTGATTTTTGATTCTAAGTTCATTCCACAATATGTATGCTCTCATTACGTCATGTCACACACGTGGAAAGATTTTTCAGCCAATATAAATTTATACCACATATACCACATGTATGCAATAAATGAATGAATAAATAAATAAATCAATAAATATTTAGACCAAATCGTCAGATTTAAGTTTGATAATTTAAAAAAAGCACTTGATGGTCTACTGCAACCATGTAGTGTAGTGTAGTGGCTGATGTAGTGGAAGTTGATAAATGCGAAGCAAATAAATGATTCCTATTCTCGAATAAAACTTATTTTTTTATTATTTTTTTAATGTATGTGTTAAGTACTTTACTCATTTCAATGTCTTTAATGCAAAAAGGCAATGAAAAAGGTAAAGTACCTCCCTTTAAAGGTACCTACTGTTATTTTTTACTCCATATTTATTCCATATTTTACATTTTTACTCCATATTTTTCCATATTTTACATTTTTTCGTCCATATTATATGTACATATTTTGAATTTTTTAATACATATTTTTCCGGGCCCTAGTTATGATTTTACAAAGAAATAAAGAAAAAGTAAGATTTATTTACTTTGCATACAAAAAATCACAATATAACAAGAAAAAAGCGAATACAAACATAAAGAATAAAAAAACTAAAAGATAGATTTAAGAAAAAACGGACCCGCAGACGGAAAATTACGACGTATACCCAACTAATAGCACCATCTTTATACAAAGAATATCAACGACATGCCTCAATCGCACATGTGTAATTCGCACGAAAACTACACATAAGTAAACACATAAAAACCCAACTACAACCGTTACGCAGGCGCCGCCCGCCTGGTTGGAGGATTCTCTCAATATAACCGGTTCAATAGAACGCCTCACCTTGTTCCTCCATAAACCAAATAACATTTAAATAATGATTATTTTTATTACTAGTATTGGGTTGATGTACGATTTCCTTAAGATACTTAGAAGTGCGTCAACCACGCCCACATTTCTATTCTAACATAAGACTATCTGCTCTGTGCACAAAACCATAAATAATTTATATAAGACGCAAGAGTCAGACATCTTTACTTACTTTACTTACTTACTTATACTTACTTTACTTTACCATCGTGAATACCCAGTATTTTTGTTGCAGGTTATACCAAACGCTATCCTAGTATGCACTAAAGATGAGAAAAACTTTCTGGCATCCTTCTCTGGTCGAGACAAGGCGTATCTGATGCTGTTCAGGATATGGCAGAACGCACTCATGGAACAGCCCATGAGCACTCAGGAGTTTTGGCAATGGGTGAGTTCCAATTAACAGGTCCAGCAAATTCATCTAATTCAGTGACACTTAATTTTGTAGCATTAACCTTTTTTACTACCTGAATTCAACTTACAGAAATTTAACTTACTGGTCTCAAAGTTAATACTACTAAATTACGAAAGTCACAGAATTTGATGAGCATACCCTACTTGATACTCCCTTAGTCAGTTAAAGGATTTCTAACAATCTACCTTATATCATAATTAGTGGCTATTTCAAATCATCAAGTGAAAGAAAAATCAATTACGAGCGGGATTTGATCTTCATTACCATACGATTTAATTGCTACTAATGTATCGCACCTTCTTTATACTTATATTTATCCAAAATTAAACGAAGAACTGACAAAAAAGTGCTGACTCGGTTGTACATCCCGCCAAACTAATTACATCTCTTTCTGATAAACACGATATATATAGAACTTCTTTATATAGAACGATATATATATATATAGAACTCCAATCAAAATTTTTTTTCGCTTCTATGGTCGATTATCGATCGATCGATATGATCGATTTATGATTGGTTTCACATCTACATCCTTCATATGCACAGCTAAAGACTGGCATTTCCTCCCGGCCGCGGCGTCTGGTTTCTCCGAACACTAATTTGTGAAAATCTAATCTTAAAGGCAGGTGTGCGGTTGGAAAAATGCCTCAAATCGAAGTGATACTCATATAGGCAGCTTCCACCACGCTGACCTAGAACAGCTTGGCAAAAAAGAGTTAAAGGCGGTGACAGCTGGAACTAAAAATAAAAATCTTAAAAACTAAGTTTGTGCGCACTAAAATAACTTAAAAGTGAATAATTTGATTACTTATATTTTTGACAAAAAATTCGTCATAGAAATATGTAAGTACCAAATAACTTGTAATTTTGACTTGTAGTATCAGAAGTGCGCCAGTGGCGCCCTCAATTTTTCCAGACTCTTTTTTGCCAAACTGTATGTGTTTATGTTACTAAGGTTAAACAGGTCTACGGCTCGTCTGATGGTAAACGGTTGCCGTAACCTAAGAATTGGGCCTCCGGTTCTCTCATTGACTTTGAAACGGAATAGTATAAATACTGATATTAATTTCATGTTGATATTTGACGTCGATAGCCGACTCATTAAAGCTAAAACCAGCATGACTCCAACACTCAAAAACTGATATCACTCAATATAACCAATATCAGAGGCCTACGGGCGGTTTAGAATCTGACACCAGGTTGTTAAAGAAAGATAAACGGTTAACAAGTTAAAGTTAGGCATCAACGCACGTTCGCATTTGTTAAAAGGAAAATCGATTAATATGATAATCTAGTAATCCCACTCGTTAATTCTGAATGAAAAATAGAATTTCGACATTCAAGATTTCGACCAGTAATAAAAAACAGCTTAATTTTAATTTATTTTTCTTGTTTTTTCTTTTTACAAAAACAAAATACGACTAATACTAAAAAAATTCTTATGTAATACAAATAAACAGACGAGACACAATTGACAAAACATCTTGTTTCACCTCCACTGGTGATTGTAATAGATTCGAGTCGCCTGGCTGCGCCATGTCCGCGACACATTTACGGACATTAATTCTAATACATGCGCATAGTGAGTTCCTCTCAAATCAATATTTACGATTTAAAAGTGAAAAACAAGAGGTGCGCTAAAAACACCTTTGTGTTGCCAGGTAACAAATTTCAGATTTATAAAAGTGTTGCGTTAATTATGGATATATGGTTTTTCTTATGCTAGATTTTCTCTTAATTGATAAACTAACTAACAGGTATCCAATACAATCTAAGTGAGTACTTACTTGTCAAAATTTCATCATCAGCCCACATAAAAGTATTGAAGTTCAATACCGAATCATAAAATCAATTTCTTCATTTGTCGTATTATAACATAACATAGACTCACGCCTGTATTCCTCAGAGGGGGTAGGCAGACGTGTATGCAGTACACCCACGTTTCGCCAGCTTAATTATAAGTCGCATGTAATAATTAACCGGGCACAATTCCAGACTCCATGCTGCTACTGAGAATTTCCTAATGACAATACCCAATAATACTGGCCGACCCGGGGATTGAACCCAGGACCTCTTGCTCAGCAGTCGCGCTTGCTACCACTTCACTAACAAGGCAGTCTTATTATTGCTAGGATTAAAAACGACATTTTTACCTTTGTAACTTAGTTGGTGAGTACTCTATGCTGCGTTGGCGCATACATAACTTGCTTGTTATTTTGAAAATTGTAATTTCTGTTTACGTTTAGCTCGAACGAAAATCCAATAGTTAACACGAGCAAAAATACATTTGAACCCAAAAACATGATACCAATACGGACGTTATACTTATTTCTTTATTGGCAACTTCTGGCTTCTTAAGAAATTTAAATTCATTCAAATATATGTTTGATCGCAAAAGTACAAATTGAATAAAGTCACGGCACTGCGACGTACAACATTACATTGGTACTTTATATGTATTCGAGATTATTCTTCTTGAAATGTAGAGGATACAGTCACGAGAAATATGTATGCACTTGCGTTTTTTTATACGCCAGTAAATTTTTATGTAATAAGTAGGTGTAGAAGTATTCTAATCCTAACTAATTATGCATTTTTAGCGGCTCCAAGGCATTCGACTACATGGACCGTTAAATATTGTAAAATAAGCTTTATACACAAGTTATCTAAGTTATCATTAATCTCATGGTATCGAATCAAAAATTCTGTTTAATTAAAAAAACAAAGACCCGAATATATTTCAAATAATAAATTATTGCCATACGGTGTACCGCAAGGTAGTAAGTTAGGCCTTTATTATTTTTCAATCGATTACTTCTTAAAAACAGTAAATTTCCCAATGGTCCTTTTGTAAACGAAAGTACAGACGGGGATCAGTTTTTAGGGCTCAAAAAGTGTTTAATGAAGTGTTTTGTAGAAAGTCTACCTGAAACACCTTCAAATTAAAAAAAAGGTTGTGTCAGTTAAAAGTGATATCTAAATGTATGTCACAAAATAATTTTGGCACTGTGTTAAAAAAAAATACTGATTTCTCTTGACTTGTTTGGGTAACTAATATTATAAGAATTTGTGTCCCACTGTTTGGCAACCATCTGCTTACCCTTTTGTGTGTATGTATAATGCAAAATAAAGAAAACTATTTGTAAACACCTACCTATTTGTATCTTTTAATTACGCATGTTTGCAAAAAAATAAATGTATTGAACTTAGGAAGCGAGGTAATAATAAAAATCACATAATTCTCATTGTTTTCCTGTCTCTGCTATTAATAACATTCATAATTTGAACGCTCGCACTTGTCGGTCTTCGCATCTATCCAGTGTATTCGGGTTTATTGAAAATTAGAAAATCTAAGAATATCAAACTTAACATTGACTAATGGTGAAGGAAAACATCGTAATGAAACCTGGATTTTATAGACTGGAATCGCCAACACGCAGTGAGCTAGCGTGGTGATTAATGCTCAATCCTTCTCTTTATGAGAAGAGACCTTTGCTCTGCAGTGGGACAGTTACAGGCTGATTTATTTATTAATTATAACAAACTCAAAGTCAAAATATTAGTGTTTAACGAGTGTTACGTGTGTCAAACTATTGAAACCATCTACTATCAACTGTGTAATTCCCAACAATAATGGCGCGATCTTCACGTAATGTTTGGGAACATTTTTTCATGATCTCTGATTGTGATCGCAAAAAAAATTTTGCTACTCCGACCCCCACGAAGTGGCAACGTCGCGCTTTTCGTGATATGTGCTCCAACGTACAAGTGCGGGTAGGTACCTTCCTTTCCTTACATATCTAATTACTCAATTTGATTGAAAATAGGTCCTCAATTTAAAAAAAAGTGAGTTTTAAGCCATCGAAAGTTGTAAACGGTTGAAAACAAAACCGACCGTTTTCAACGAAATCATGAACTATATTTTTCATATACGTTGTCATGTGTAACTTTCATCCCGAAAAAAAGTATATTTCCGAGGAAAACAACAATAACATCTTTATGATAATAGACGGTTTCTTTCGAATAATGATTGAATTTTATATTCGAAATTAACGCTAACGAAGCCGCGGGCAAAAACTAGAAAATAAATAAATTAATAAATCTATTTAATAAAATTATTATTATTTATTTATCTATTTAATCCATTTTAATAAATCCTAGTAATCTAATAATTTTATTTTACTTTAATGAACCCAAAACGTGTTTAAACCAGTGTTTAAAAACCCTTATTTTCAATAACCATAATATACAATAAGGTACTTAAAAATTGTAAATTCCAAGTAGAATTGATAAATGCGAGTGTAACAGTTTCACAAGTGTTGTTCGGAGGGTGCTCATTATAAAGTCTATGAGTCGAGTCGGGCTCAAGGTTCCCGCGGCCAGTGTGGGACCGAGCGCTGGGGCAGGCGGGCTACTACACCAGGTAGGCGAGTGACTTAATAATAATTAATAAGTTTTTATTAAAACAACGTTTTTAAATGGACAGACTTGTTTTTTACAAGCTTTTATTTGAGTTGATATGTTTGTTCGGGTGGAATCTTGCACGCTGAATTAGAACCACTTTCTCTTAACCTGAGTTATGAATGTTAGTTTAGTTCCTATAATAATCAATTTTATGGTAAGCATGACCTGAATCCAGGATTAGCTCCAGATAAAGGAATTCTCCAACGATCAACAGCACAGATATATTTTTGCATAAACGTTTAGATTTGATATTCCAATAAAAAGCTTGGTTAATGTTTAAGATATTTCAATAGATTAAATAACATAAACTCTGCTTATTTATAATTATTTAATAAGAAAATTTGAAAAATTTAGAAAATGATATATAATAATAACATTCTTCGCCGTCGATATCAATTAACACAACGAACTTCTAATATAAATTCTGTAAATTAAACCAGAAAACACGCGTAACAGTAATTTAAAACTAAGGTTTTATTTAACTTGTCCTATCAGCCAAATTTTATACATAAGTTAACTTCGCGAAACCTGCGCGGGCGTGCGGACATAACTCACCAAATTTCGTCGTAATCAGATGAATGTTATCGCTTATAGAAGACGCACAAACAAACATTAAATTATATCTATATTAGATATTGTGATGATATACCTAAGTATTTTTGCCAATGTTACGACGAGATGATGTTTACAATAGTAGTGTTTATTGTTTATTTATATGTTATCCCACGTTGATTGGACCAGCGCCAATCCGCTTGGAGCTTTGCCCGCTTCTAACGTTTTCTGTCATTTTCACTGAAGAGGAGACTCATTTAATAATTTCATATTCCATAAATTTTACTGTTTCTTATCGATTGGAGGCGATTGTGCGGCGATCAAAACGGTAAAAATATAAATAGTTTCATATTAAAATAATTCTAGTTATTTTATCGGAATTATTGTGATTGAATAATCCTATTGTATTTATTATTATATTATGTTTATGAGTACTTTCATATTATTATATGTATAAATAATGAAATCATTTACTGCGTTTTGATTCGATTATGATTTATATGATATTGGTGTGATTTTATTGTTAGACTGCACCCGCTCTTAACGTAATAAAGAATTCAAGATTCTAATTTCTTATTTGTCCTAAGGTCTAATAGCCTTGGCGCAACTTTTACACAAGAAATTTAATTTAAAAAAGTTTTTTAATAAGCAATTGTAACCAAATAAGGTAGATACTAGAGAAAATTATATGAAAAACATATGTTTATTTTCTCTAGCTACTCTGTCTCTCCATTGTTGGAGTAAACGCGGGCTGGCCCAAATACCGGGGCAGGCAGCATTCTGTTTTCATTCACTTGCCTTTAAGGTGTCTTTAATTGACTAAATTAGTAGATCCCAAAATTGCAGTTTTCTGGAAATACAGCAGCAAGAAATTATTTAAAATTCACATACATTAGAGACCATTAAAAATGCGCACTCAATAACGTCAATTCACTTTATTCTGGCGTTGGATCTTTATTTTATGCATGAATTTTGATAGAATTGTGCTACGAAACCCAGATAAAAACCAGCGTCAAATATTTATCAGGTATTTGACAATATGCTGATCTTGAGATCCATTGGTCCAGCCGTTGGAGACTCAACCATGATGTACAATACACACAAAAGAAGTATAGTACGTACGATAAAGAATTGACGGCTATTTACTTAGCTATGTTACACTTTAGGAATATGATAGAAGGTCGTCAGGTTACAGTATTTACGGACCACAAACCGCTCATATTCGCTTTTACAAAAATAGGGTCAGATAAAGAAATTCCGAGAAGGGCCAGGCAATTGCTATATATCAGCGAATTTACTAGCGACATACGGCATATTGAAGGCACAGAGAATGCAGTAGCGGATGCGTTATCGCGTGTTGAGTCTATTAGCTGTCCTACTATGATAGATTACGAGGAATTAGCGAGAGCACAGATAAGCGAAGCTCAAATTATACCGGAGTCAAATAGTAAGCTTGTATTGAAGCGTGTAGTTATACCGGGTACTACCGAGAAAATTTTATGCGAAGTTTCATCGGGAAATGTTCGTCCTTACTTACCTTCCAAATTCCGGAAAATAGCTTTTAATAGTATACATGGTATTAGTCACCCTGGTATGCGTACTACCAAGAAAATGATCGGTAAAAGATTTTTTTGGCCGGGGATGAATAAAGACATTAATAATTGGACAAAAACATGTTTATCTTGCCAAAGATCAAAAATCAGTCGTCATACAGTTTCCGATTTAGTAAAATTTCCTCCGTGCGCAAGGTTTGAGCATATCCATACTGATATTGTCGGTCCCCTACCTACATCGAGGCACGGTTATCGTTATTGCGTCACAATTATAGACCGTTTCACGCGTTGGCCAGAAGCTGTTGCAGTTTCAGACATATCAGCGGACACGGTCTCTCGGGTTATTTATGAATGTTGGATAAGCAGGTTCGGTTGTCCCAGCAAAATCACTACAGACCAGGGTAGACAATTTGAAAGTGATCTTTTTAACGCATTAATGAAGTTGTTTGGTGTTGAGAGAATTCGAACTACACCTTACCACCCGCAAAGCAATGGGTTAATCGAAAGATGGCACCGCTCTATGAAAGGCGCGTTAACTGCTAGGTTATCGGACGGTAAGGATTGGGCAGAAGAGTTACCGACTGTTTTATTAGGATTACGAGCAGCATATAGGACAGATACAGGAGTGAGTGCAGCGGAAATGGTATACGGAGAGACAATCAGACTCCCAGGTGATTTTTTTCATGTAGAGAATAAAAGTATTGCTGACCAACATGTTTATTTAGGAAATTTACGGCGAACTATTAGCAAATTGAGACCCCAGTCACGAGCGATAAGCGATTCACGAAAAGTTTTTGTAAGTAAAGATTTAAAGTTTTGTACGCACGTGTTTATCCGTAACGATATTTTAAAGAAATCCTTATGTCCTTCGTATGATGGCCCCTATCGTGTTCTCAGCAGAGATGATAAAGTTTTTAAAATAAGTTTACCTAATAGAGACATTCAGGTTTCTATAGACAGACTTAAACCAGCTTTTTATATTGCGGAAGAGGAAGAAAAAGAATGTATCGACACAAGTTTAAGGAATAGTTCAGACATAGATAATAGCGTTGATCTTAGAGTCGAAACAAAATCGCCCACGCTTGTAACAAAGTACACGCGCACTGGTCGAAAAATTAAGCCACCGGTGCGATTTTTACTATAAGAAAGGGGTCACGAATATTGTAAAATATAGCATCAATCTGAATCATTACTTGCACGCATTACACCAGTATATAAAGATCGCCGATCGATCTGATTAGTTTTACTTTGAAGTACCTTCTATTATAAGCCAACACGGACAATGGGCTACAATTTATCGAAAGAAGAAGAGAAGGTCATAATTACGCAACAAGGCGCTAACCAGAATCAGGTTGATGCTATAGAAAAAGAAATGGAACTGTACTCAATTGTTATCATTATGGTGGCCGTAGCACTTACACTTCTGTGTTTGTGCACATGTGGAAAACGCTGTTGTAAAGGGATTAAAAAGCAAGCTAGAAAGGAAATATTATCTTTGTGGCCCGCGGGACCGGCAGTCCAAGCCACCCCGCAAGCCACCATCCAGAAGGCGCAAACTTGTTATCAGAATCCATGCTAGCAGGACGATTAGAGTAAGAATAACTTTGTGTTTAGAATTATAACGTTAGATTTTATAAATACTTGTGTTGTTTATCCGCGGTCAATCGTGCCTTGATTAGCAGCGACAACATTTTTAGGGTTAGGTCATTTAAATACGAGGCGACTGGAGCCCGTAGCTTCTTTTTTGTCGGCGCTGTCACACCCGAGTGGAGTTATTAAATATTGCAGGTGATAGCTACCTTTAAACTCATTAGAATAGTATCATGTTGTCAGCTGAGAATCAAGCAAACGCAAGATTAAGTTTTATATTGTACCTAATTATAATAGAGGAAATACTTTTGTGGTATAAAAAATAAGATTTTGTAATTATTCCAATGTGACATTTATTAATATAAAATAACATATTCTGTGAATTGACATTCTATATGTGTAAGTGTATATTCCATTTCATAAACATCCGTTTCGATTTCAAGAAATAAAATAATTGTGCAACTTTGTAATATGAGCATGTTAGTGTCGTCGAGCATAGATTGTACTTAGTAACATAAACACTGTCGCAGTCACGTATGCCAATTTTTTGCAACTAAACAAATTCCTGTGTGCCTAGGTGCTTTAACTTTAATGTTTTATGTTTTATAACTTTGACAATATGTTATACTTACGTGTGAATTGTAATTTTTTTTAATAAAAATTTTTTTAACAGGGGGATGATTGTGGGGACCGGTTTTAGCTTAGATAAGCAAAGCGCAATGTATGTAGAGAGCTAACCACGCGGATCGCCCAGTCATTTCCCGGGGTTCGAACTGTGAACACATGTCCGAGTATATATCAACTGTATCGTGTCTATACAATAAATATTTAGTGAAACATCCTTGACTTTTATGTGCACACACCTAAGACTCCCAACAATCTTTTATAATATTTTTTACTTGTATTTTAGTCGTTTTATGCCGCTTTGTTTTAAATGTTATACAGTAAGCTCAAATTTACGCGGCCGCGCTGAAGTTATGCGCAATTGTCGCGGAAAGGAATGGAAGTGAACAGAATTGGCCAAAGCATAATAAACTTTAAGTCAATTCAGCAACGAAACAAAATAGATAAATAATTAGGCGCGCGATTTCCAGGGAATTCTCGCGCATTCTCGGGAATTTACACAGCTGCGGTCGGTGGAGTTAGTTTATACGTTACACTATTGACATAAAAATCATTATGTTATTTCCAATTTTATTTACTTTCATTCCATTCCGCGGCGGTGTAAATTGAGCCTTAGGCTCTCGGATTTTACGAGCAATATGCGTATTCGCATACCTTTTTTGCTCCTCACTAGCTCAGTTACAACCCCCGCCCCCCCTCTACACACACACATCACGCCTCTTGTCACCATTTAGTCCCTAAAATACTTCTACAACATAGTTCGTGACTACTTCAGGCCGCTAGTAAGTTAGCACTTACTATATTTTATATTGTGCCCTTTTGAGCTGTACCAATGATATTGCATTCACTATTTCATTCTAATGAATTAGCGTTAATTGACGCCTCTAGGTATCTATTGTGAAGTTCTGACATAGTTAACAAAGTAGTGTTTTGTATCACAGGTACACAGCAGTTACGGCGAGGAGCTGGGGTTCAATTCCGACGAGGAAGGCTACGGCCGCGACAACATCGACGACGTGCCTCCGCTGCCGCCGGACACCGATCAGGTAGCTAGAAATGTTATACTATTAATATCATAGACAATTTTTGAATACACATTAAAAAAAAATGTTGTCCAGATAAACTTTTACTTCTTCAACTTCGTAGGCAACGGTTTCTGCCCACAAACATTGCCCTCAAACAACACGTGCACCTACTCATTGACACATAAGCCAACCAATCAGGTTTATATCGTAAACACCTGCAGATAACGAGCGATAACTTTTTTATCGAATAACATTCAAACGGTAATCAAGGCATCATATCAGTCGGGTGATATCGATAACTTAGGAACAATGGTGGGCAAGACTAAGAAATCTAAGAATAAAGTAAGTTTTATTTATTTTATTTTAGAATTTTTGTTGATTTGCTTAGCGTCATACTTGGAATTGTATTTCTAAAAATCATTTGTTAGAACTAAAGTGTAGCATCTATCTAAATATACTTTTTTTGTATTAATTAATTAAAAGTCACACATTATGATTTTTCATTATGCGGCGTGTGGAGGCAAGGAACCTTTCGTATGATAGTTTTTCTTTGTTTCTTCAGAAATGATTTCTTAGTTGATGGTTGTTTTTGTTATAAAATTAACTTACTGTCAAAATTGTATACATATAAGCTGCATTACTTTTTAAGTACTGCAGGAGTCATTCAATCAGTATATATTTCTCTTCACATATTTTAACACAGTAAAATTTTATTAATATGAAAAATGCTATTTGGTTACATGTTTATTTTTGATGCTGAATTGAACACTAAATGAGTATCTTTCCATTTATATTATTTGTTTATATATTTTGATTTAAAAAAAAAGATGATGATGAGTTGAGAGTCGTGATAGCCTAGTGGTGGTGACCGTTGACTGGCAAGTCAGTGGTCTCGGGTTCGATCCCAAGGCGCGCACCTCTGACTTTTCGTAAGTTATGTGCGTTTTATAAATTAATTATCACTCTCCGTGCCTCGGATAGCACGTTAAGCTGTTGGTCCCGGCTGTCAATTGTAGATCTTTGACAGTC
The DNA here is from genome assembly GCA_936450705.2 of Protodeltote pygarga. Lineage (NCBI taxonomy): Eukaryota > Metazoa > Arthropoda > Insecta > Lepidoptera > Noctuidae > Protodeltote > Protodeltote pygarga. The sequence goes on along the minus strand of OW388257.2, from coordinate 678,774 downwards.
GTTACGGGTAGTCAGAAGCCCCAGTCTGACAACCAGTCTTACCAAGGGGTACCGTGTAACCCAATATCTGGGTTGTGGAGGTCTGATGGCAGTCGCTCCATGTAAAACACTGGTATTCAGCTGCATCCGGTAAGACTGGAAGCCGACCCCAACACAGTTGGGAAAAAGGCTAGGCAGATGATTTAAAAAAAAAAGATGACCATCCCAATTATTAAATACGCTTATGAAACTGCTTACAAAATTTTAAAGTCATACTAAAAACATATACTTAAAACATGTTATTATTTAAATATGTACCTACATTATATTTAGCTAATAGTTACATGTAGAATTAATATATTTTCGACTTGATAAATTGCTCGCATCTACTGTTTAAACATAGTAGATGGTGCAGTAGATTATTTATGTCATAAAAAATAAAATTGAAATAATTATCTTCTAAAATTGTCTAAGACTTATAAGATAACAATTTTATCACTTCTTATATTCACACTCTTGTTATAAAGTAATTCCTGTCAGGTGTTTGCGAGGTTCAAGGTTACTTATCTTCAGATGTCTTAGAGTGGAACTACTGTCTGTTACAAAGTGTTTAGAAAATATTGTACACGAGGATTATTATGTATTAAAAGTTTTAGACAATCATGTTTGCGGTATGAGAAAAAGCATTAATGTTTTGTGCAAGACGATGCGACTTCGAAAAACTGGTCTGATAAACGGTTATTCACTACTCAGCATTAGTTTATTTCCTTTATTCAAAAGCAACATAAAATACATTTTTAAATATTAAAAAAAAATTAACATATAATTAAGTATTTACTATATAAGTACTTATACATTTAAAAATATAAAATATAGTAGCCCACCGTTATAGTTACGGTTTAGTTTATTTATTGTTAATTTGTTTTTTATAAACACTATCTTTTCAGCGCTTAGCATTCCAGTTTTTTCAAAGTTTCTGGAAAGATTCAAATTTTTATATTTTTCTCATAATTTAAATTTTATTTATCAAAATAACATGCCTGTTATTAGTAAAAATATATTTAAACTCCTAGGCTAGCAAACCTCGGAGATATTGACGGAGACATTTTAAATGTTTAATTTACGCTCTTTATTTTTAGATTTTTTTATAGCTATGCTCGCGTTTGGCTATCTCACCTGTGACCTGATGAAAAAAAACCATTTAATATCTTAAAAAAATAAGTATATATTCAAATTACCATTGAAACCCGACTGATTACAGCATACAAAATATTTACATAATTTAACTTATCAGAGGAAGATTGTGATATTCTAAAAATGATACGACCTCGGTTACAGTTAGTATTGCACTAGTTATTAGTGGTACAGTGTTTGTTAACTGACAAAATGCGTCGCCCGAGGAGTTTGTCTCTATTCTTGCCCTCCAGAAAGGTCAGATACTTTTATTCCTTGTAGGGTTAGTTGATTAATTAAAAAATAATATCACCGTAACTTCAAGGATATCGTTTGGCGTATTCTTGGTTACATAAGAATTTTAAACGTTTTGTCATTGCTGGTTGATTTATAACTGCATACAATAAAGTGGATTCTAGTGGAGTCGTGATAGCCTAGTAGTTTTGACTGTTGACTGGCAAGTCAGAGGTCTCAGGTTCGAACCCAAGGCGCGTACCGCTGACTTCGTAAGTTATGTGCGTTTTATAAATTAATTATCACTTTCCGTGCCTCGGATAGCACGTTAAGCTGTTGGCCCCGGCTGTCAATTGTAGATCTTTGACAGTCGTTACGGGTAGTCAGAAGCCAGAAAGTCTGACAACCAGTCTTACCAAGGGGTATCGTGTAACCCAGTATCTGGGTTGTGGAGGTCTGATAGGCAGTCGCTCCATGTAAAACATTGGTATTCAGCTGCATCCGGTAAGACTGGAAGCCGACCCCAACATAGTTGGGAAAAGGCTAGGCAGATGAATAAAGTGGATTGATGTCCATCCGAGTCTTTTCTCTAACTTAGTTGGCGTCTATCTATCTGTCACCGACTGTACTTATTCGATTGAGCCATTTATTTACCCCCAACGAAAATTTCAATGTGCATCTGTGAAGGAAAACATCGTGAGGAAACTAGCACATCTGAGAGATTTTTCAACGGTATTTAAAGCCATGTCAGAGGCCTACGGGCGGTTTAAACTGTGACACCAGGTTGTTCGTCAACCATACGATAAAGAAGTTGGAAGCACGCGGACAACAGACGAAATCATGTGGGGAAACCAGAGAAAGTGAGAGGTGTTCCTGATGACGAGTAAAGAGAGGCCTTCGGACGGTTTAAAAATGTAAATCCAATAGGGTTTATCATTAATCAAACGATAAACAGATCATTTAATTAATATTCCTAAGCTGACCGGGTGTACATCCGCAGGACTTGGTAGACTCGTCGTCTATGGAGGCGAGCGGCGGCGCAGACACACGGGGCGACCATCATCGTCCCTCCAGACAAGTTTCACACACGAGGGATTCTTCTCCACCACTCGGTCAGTATCTTATCCATCATCATTTCAGCAGAAAGTAGGCGATTGATTTACAAAGGTGTCCTCATACAAACGGAATTCGGAAAATAGGTAACATTTGATTGTTTGGTTTGTAGGAGACACCAGTCTTTTTCCTAAATTTTGTAAATAACTCACTACATAGTATAAAACAAAGTCGCTTTCTCTGTCCCTATATCCCTATGTATGCTTAAATCATTAAAACTACGCAACGGATTTTGATACGGTTTTTTTTATTAGATAGAGTGATTGAAAAGAAAGGTTTATATGTATGTTGCACCCGTGCGAAGCCGGGGCGGGTCGCTAGTACTTAATAAGCTAACATGTGCTATAACATGTAAAAAAAATCACAAAAATAAATGACTATTTCTAAATATTAGCATTAAAGAACTATTTCCCTACTGTAATAGTAAGTAAAGTCGAAAATATAAAACATTATCATAAATAAATATATCATTACCTAATATCTTTCTTTTTAAAAGCTAATTATTTTTAACGTAAACTTTAAGTAATTAGGGTAACCCCCGAATCGTTATTCTTTATCTTGAAGTTAAACAAGGTTCGATTATAATTGTTTATGCACAAACGAGTACTATATTACCACGTCAGTTATATTCGTGATACTGAGCCGATACCACGCGACAAATGATCGATTGTTCTTCTCGTATTTGTTAAATAAACGAATAAAGTCCTTTCCGTTCAGGTGTGACCTTATTACGGTTGAATAAAGTTCAATTTGTAATGTACGAGTGACCCTATAACATAATATTATATTGTTTAAAGTGTGAGAGTTTCATCTCTTATTATAATTTCTTACAATGCAATACGCGATGTGATTTGTATGACGAAAATTGTGCTCACTGTAATGAAGATACTGATGATTCGATTAGTTTGTGCAGTTAGTTTTCATACTTCATTAACTTAAAATACTTGTTACAATCGAAAAAAAATACAGTTATTCGGATCTTTAACCCTTACAGTTAATTCGTAGTAATCTTAGTTGAAAACTGTGTTTTAAAGTGATCAAAAATGGAGATAATTTACTACGAAGAAAATGAATTTGTCGTTTTTGAAAGAATTCAACAATGGGAAGCAGTTGAGGTTGTTGAGATCGTTACACCGGATATACCTGGTAATAATATCATATGATTATAACTTGTTATTTTTGCTATTCACTGGCACTGGTCTCTCGGATGTCTCACGGTTTAATTAACAAGATAATTTAATAATAACAATCAAAACTAAGGATATTAATCAAAATTGACCAAAAGTAATGCAGCCAGCCAAAGCAAAATATATTATGTAGGTATATTATGGTAAACATCATAATGAAAATTGTTCAAGTGATCAAATACAACTATAACACAAACATACTTTTATTAGGCTACAACACCTTTTAGTCAAAATGTATGAAGCGTGTCTGGTGCTCTTTGTATAAATAGGTTCTATTCCAGTGACGAACGGTGATGCGGAGTACCGCGAGGAGGAGGCTGGAGACACGCTGCCGACAGACATGTCCGACACCAGCGACAGCGAACCAGACAAGCCGCACAAGTAAGACAGTACGATATTGTGCACACCCTCAACTACTAATAGCAGGCTAACTATTCAATAGACGAATACTTAAAATAGACTGCTAAATTATAACCCTCCTTTTTTGTAGTCGGGTAATAATAAAGAGCTTAGATGATCGTATAACTAATAAAAGATCTCTCTTTGTTAAAATGATCATAAGAAAATAATAAAAGATTCTAGAGATTCATTTACGTGTTAAACGGGAGAGTTTAAGTTTAGTATAAGTTAGATTTTGTCTTATAATAATAATTATAATGTCCTCCTGACCGAATTTCGATCACGGCGACCAATCTCAACGGAGGTTAATAGCCACCTTCGCAGGAGATGTTATAGTGCACAAGTGTATGCGCAAACACAGGTGCAATCTCTATTTCCTCACTTAAATAGTCTGATGGGACGGCAATCCGACATGACTGGAGAGAGATCGGGCGTAGGACCAACGTAAAGCACGTGCTCTCTGAGGCAAGTTGCAAGTGATAATTAATTTATAATATGTACATAACTTACGAAAAGACAGAGGTTGGGTTTGAACCCGTAAATTCATTAGTTACAAAGATTTTTTTTTTGAAATGTTAGGGAACGATTATTAAGACTTTTGCAATAAATATTAATAATATTTTTCGTTCAGCGGCGGCGACGTAGAGAAATGTACGGCGACGCACGAAGGAAAGCTGCTCCTCCGCCAAGAGTTCCCCTTCAACATCGACCAGATGTTCACCATGATCTTCACCAACTCCAAGTTTAACTTAGAACTGCTCGCCGCTAGGGGGACCACTGACTATGTACAGGTAACTAAGTGATATTAATATGGAAGTGACTAATCTGATACCAGCGGTTGTTTAGGAAAAGGAAATATATTATCAGTTATAATGTTCTATATGTATATAATACCTAATAACTAGCGCTTAACCCACGACTTTGTCCGCGTGGTTTTCGGATTTGTTATTCCCTATTTTACGCGCTTTAGAATGGAATTTCCGAATACCCTTCCTTAGTGCACCTCCTCTATGGTACTTCAAGAATATCTCAAATAGTCGAATGCAGTATGAATTGATAGCAATAATGTAACCCTAGCTATCAAAACCTGAAGGAATAGACATAGACTTATACAGGAAAAGTTATTTTCACGCCGACATAGACATTTATATTATAAGCTTTTATTACCAGTCGGGCACAACCTCGCCTCCACTCATACGCACTAAGTTAGCATGCATATAAAAAAGTGGAGCTTGGTATATTCTAATGAACTGTATCTCGATTTCCTCAGGCACCGTGGCAGGCTCAGGGCGGACTGAAGTGTCGTCAGATTAGTTACACGTTGGGACTCACGTCAGGGCCTATCGGGCCCAAGGAGGTGCAGGTTACTGAGACACAGGTACCGATTGAGTAAACTGGCATTAATTATTAGATTTAAACATTCAATGACAACATTTTTAAGGTGACATCAAATTCAAACATCAAAATATGTACTGAAATATATAATTTGGCAGGTAATGAACAAATGTTCTAAGCCGGGCGTGCTGTACTCCATCGACTCGACGAGCGAGAACGCGGGCATTCCTTACGCAGACTACTTCAGCGTACAAGTACACTACTGTCTACAAAGAGCTTCCGAGACTCTCACAGATCTCTCTCTATACGGCAACGTGAGGTACAAGAAAAGCATGTGGCCTATGGTTAAAGGTAAAGATTGACTCTCGTAATGGCTGAGCAGCCGTGATTTCATTTGTGTCTACATAGCAAAAACTCTTTAGAAGGTATTGTGACAACGACTTATGTCCCTATTCGTAAAACAGCAATTGGTATCTTAAGTACGAGCTTTTGATTAATTACACGAAAAACTAATTTCAATAGATGTAATAATCTATCTCTGTTCTTTTGTTCGAGTAAAAATGAAACGGATATATTACATTTCACCAAAACTGTCAGTATTGTGTAGTCCAGAAGAGTTTTGAGGTACACAAAATTTTTGTTCTAATAGTCTATAGGTAAAAAAAATCTGTTCTAGAGATGCATGTCCACTTAAAATCTAATATTGTTTAACAGCATTCCTGGAAAAGAATACGATGTCAGGTCTGGAGGAGTTCGGTCGTCTGTTGGAGTCTAGACTTAGCGCAGAAGCAGAGCATACTGTGCCAGCTGCCAGGAATAAGAGGAGGCAGCGCCGCGTCAACAGTGTGTATTATTTTTTTCAATGTAATAGTGTATGTATTTGCGCGGAGCTAGTGTGACACGTGATGTCCCCCGCAGCGTCGCTGCCCGCGGTGCCGGCCGTGCGCGCGGCGGCCGCGCTGCCGCTGGTGACGTCACGCGCGCGGGGACAGGCCGCGCGCCCCACGGCGGCCTGGCTGGCGGCGGCGCTGGCGCTGCTGCTGCTGCTCAACGCCGCGCTCTACTGGAAGCTGTACTACAGCGACAGGCACAGCGTGCCCTTCGACTTGGATGACCTGCAGAACAGGTCAGTGCCCCACTCCATTTTTATTATTTATGCCACGCTCATTTCTTCGCCACGACCATAAAAAAGTCACATTTGGGGCTAGCTCATCTATAACCAATGTCTCAGCCCATCTATAGTCATATTAATACTTTGAGCAGGATGAGCAGTGTGAGCGGGTCGCAGATGGCGGACTGGTCCAAACTGTTAGAACAGCACACGCATCGCCAGCGCGGACAGCTGCTGGCGTGGCGGGACGCGCTCGACAGGACCGTGCAGCATCTCGCGCAGGTATACTAACATAGCTATCAAGCAGTATGAGCAGATCTCTAAAACTAATAGCAGATGGCCGATGGAACAAGAAAATCCTTCCGTATGATTATTTGGTATAATATTATCAACCAGATCAGAGTAAAACAAATCATAGCAATGAATCCAAAACATAATTATTTTATTCACAGACGGAGCAAGCACTAATGAAACTGTTGGAGACCATAAAACCTTCATTAGAGAAGGCGCAGCGCGACGCTGACTCACGAGACGAGCTCTGAGGCGCAAGATATCAAATGACTCGCATGATTTCATGTACCATATCATATACTTAGCCTATAAATTACTGAAAACGTTTGAAACTTTGCCTAAGTTAAGCTCTCATTATGAGCTGACCGCAGCAAAGCATAGACGATAGCGTGCTAAGCTCACTGCAAACGTGTAGCAACGGTCTTGAACCACAGTCATATCGTAGGCAAAGTTGTAGCGTTGTAACTGTGTCAGTCATCTCATAGGCAAAGTTATGTCGACGGTACTGAACCATTAATAACCAATTAGCTGTATATAACCAGCGTAATTCACCTCCCATGGCTGTTTTAGACACTCGCAGGTAATCAGTATGATTAGCGGGTTTACCTGACGAAAGTTCAAGTCACCAAATTCATTGCTTTCAAACGTAAATGATCGTCTCTTTTGAGTTTCTCAAGTAATCAAATAGTAAGATAATTAGTATTATAGTCATTTGTTTGTGAGAAAGGCAACGGTTCTTCCTTTCCGAGTGCTATCCTAAATTGGTCAGTTCTGCTTTATTCCTCGGCAGACTCAATCATTGCTCAATTTGCCGCCATGTAAGATTTTAAATTTAAAGTTTATATAAAATTATCAGTAGCAAGGTATATAAAATCATGCGAGTGCAAGGTAAAGTAAAATATATTTTATCCTAATTAGTCTGATAGAGGTTTTCTCGACAATTTGTTTTCTAATCTTAGTTTACTTAAAGCACATCTAACTTATTTATTATCCGCCACACTTTGTTTTTAAGAATATCTTTTGTTGAATGATGATTATTAATGTTATTTTAACAGCAACCAGGTATTGCGTAATTAATAATAATGTACTTATCTTATTCCAATTGATTGAAGGGACCACTCTCTTTCTCCTGTGCAGGACTGACCTATTTTGAAAAAATCTCATTCAACAAAAGATGATACATTATAATTTTGACCAACTAATTCGTATTTAAAAGAAAACCTCACAGATTCCCCCACTGTGATAAAGTAGATACAAATAATAATTTTATTCCTCTAGTGAATAACTGTTACCTTCGTGACGTATCAACGCCTAGCGTTGTGCTTCCCTTTCCAGTTTCCTTGCTAAATGTAATTAATATATTAATGATCTAGTTTAATTATAGCATGGCGGAAGGGAATAAGGCCCCTAATTAATTTAAGACATCAGAATACTAACTAAATATGTAGACGATTAGCCAATTACAAATTTCCGCGTATAGAATCTGACAAAAATGTGAACAAACATACAAACAGTTACAAATAACTACGAAAGCTATATTCAAAAAAGAATTTAAGGCTTAAGCGCCTTCTGACCGTTACCACACTGTATTGAAAATATATAATCCTTGCTGTATGCGGCACTTACAATAAAACACAATATTATTGAGTTTTAGTTGGGACATTAAAAATTGTTAGTAATGATATGTTTTGTTTTACGAATGACGGTTTAGATTGATTCCAGTTACTGTAACTTTACTACTGTGCTACAGTGCCTACGAGTTTGAAGAAAAGCGTGAACTATGACAGTTTTCCTAAAACGAGATATATTTATATCTTTTCTTTACAGGGTTTAAAAACTAGACTGATAAATACGCCTCGCGAAAACTGCTGTGGTTCTAGCGGTTCGCAAACTTGTACTCGTACTATTAGCACAAATATAGTCGAATCTAACCTATTGTCTATAATCATGATTTTAAAAGGGATAAATCTCCACACACTTCAAAATAAATATTGTAATATATTTCTCTCAATTTTCTTAAAACACGGGCCTTATTTTCTTCAGTACTTTAACAGCCTTTACCGGGGCTTTAGTCACTGTACTTCATTTCTTGTCTGCCAATTGGTTAGTGGAGAATTTGATCATCACAATTCTACAACTCCACTTATCAAAATAAGGGTAGTCAGAATAAAATAGTACAGCGCGCACGAGGCTTAAGATAAACGTAATAAGTACTTATGGCAGTTATTTAATTAATTACGAGTTTAAAATAGTTAAATAACAGTTTACAATGTTTTAGCGATTATGGCAGGTGTTAGAGTATTTTACGTGCATTTATTGATATGACAAAAGACGAAACGCTCAAGACTGGTGAATGACATTTAAATGAGCAATGGACGTAAAGAAGCCTAACATGTTGTCACCCCACAGTATCACGGACTGTTTGCTGAGTCAGACGTGGACATTAAATGGACTTATGACTTATGACGACCCGGGGAGTCAGACATAATTTTATCATGTATTTGTACAAATTAAACATTAGTTTACTTAATTGATCGCTTTATTCGTCAAAATATTGTGCACTGTTAATGTTAACTTCTCAGCTGCAATAATAGTTTATAAAAAATACTATAAACAATTGAATCTTAGGAAAGTTAATTTGGAAACTGTCGATTTTAAAATTTAATGTCAAATGTGTTGCGCTTATGTATACCTACTATTAATAAATACTTTACGTATGGATGATTTTATACATATATTATTATTAGAATGGATATTATGAAGCGAATATATATAATGTCCAATGTTCATATGTATTATTGACAGCTCTACCAAAAAATGTTAACCACGCTTGGTATAAGGTTCCGATTATTGCATTTGATGAGAGTTAGATATAATTAAAAGTAAGAGTATTGTGTAGTCGACTACCGCCAAACGTCGCGACTATGTGACATAGAGCTAAGCATATATTTTTAATTCAGCTTTGACATGTGTCGATGAGATATATTATCTCTCTGATTAAAATCATTAGGTAAATCATTATTCAGGCTTTCAAAATTAAATACTTGTTAAAATATAATAAAACTATATTTTATTTTTTTATTTCAAATAACTGTAATTAAATATTTACAAAAAATATTTTTAAATAATCGACGCATGTCTGTAATGTTGTGGACTTAATAGTTGAATTAATTATATTCTAAAATGAATCTAAAAAAAATATAATAATGTAATTTAAATTTAGTAAATTTAAATGATATAAATCAAAATTATCATGGTGTTGTTTAGAATAATCAAAGAGTATTAATTATAAGTATGTCATTGTTATCAACTAAGATAAAAGAAATGAAAATATGTAAATTTTTCAGTTGTAGTAATGATCTCTTATTATAAAAATATTTTACTACACTTAGTTATTTTTCGGTGCTCTAGTTTTATTGAAAAATATAATGTTTTTCGTTATTTTTAAATTGTTTTTGTATAGTTAACATGTCAATTATGCTATTATTTATTGGAAAATCATTTGATGGAAACGCGTAATATTGAAAATAAAATGCCACTGAGTTTTTACATATGTGTCTACTCTTTACATAAACATGTAATGTTTAGTATGAATTTATTAAACAAAGTTGACTCGTCGCAGTTGTATTAAAACTTCATTCCAAATGTATAAAATGATCTGAAAATAATAGATAAGATGGGATGGTGGGACAAATTGTATAGATTCCTATTAGATATACCTTTATTGTGCATTTCATATGTAAAATGGAGTCTGTAGGTTTGATGAAGCGGACATAGGTGCATGAAATCCATTAAATATTGTTTTTTATGACGAAAAGAGCCATCTAAGTCAATTGTCAGTCAAATAAATTCTAGAATTATAAACCCGATACTAATGTTTATATTAACTATTAATTAATTGCAGGTCTTGTTGGCTGTTGAAAATAATAAATATTAGCAGGCTAACAAGCTCGCTAATCACAAAGAAAACATTCATGAGTAGTGTAGATTTAAATAGAGAAAAGCAGTCTGAATGTACGATCTTGTTCTACGTCTTTTCTGTTTGAACATTTTGAATAAATAAAGTTTCAATTTTAAAAACCGCATTGTAGTCGGACCATTCATTTATGAGCTACGATACCACAGATTACACTTACAAGGGTTTTAAACACCAATCTTTTAGCGTCAGGGGTTAAAAGCCGATGGCCGCTTCTAGGACTGTTGTGTGTACGAAATGGAACGCTTGCCAGAACTGTGGTGGATTTATTGCACAATTGTAATTCCATTTAGGTGTAATGGATTATGTAAGTTAGACAATTCTATTCTCAGTATTGAATAAATATTTTAATGAATTAGTTGGCTTTTTGTTTCAAACAGGACTTCTGTTTCTAACTCTCCAGCGTTGTCATGACGTGGTAAGTAATGGGTCTTGTGATAATCAATATAATGTAAGAGAAATGTTACAAGTAAAAAAGTACTAAGCGTAAAATCGTGGAGACAATAATAATTAATCTGTGTCACCGCTTGGAAGCATACTTTCTGAGGCTAGCTAGCTACACGAAGTAACAGTATGAACACAACGTTGCAGTGGAGGTGTTGCCTTTGTCATAACCAGAAAAATTGTACAGACTTGTACTACAGGGAAATAGAATAGTGATAAGCGTTAGAAAGTATGTTCGATTCCACAACACCAAGTGCAGAAGGCGACATGCATTAACCGTTACGTCAATTAAGTGGTTCTTTTTTTTCTCTAGTTTTTATAATTACCCCTTTTTTTTGTTTACTAAATTTATACACGTACATTGTTTTTAAGTCTATCTACTAGATGTAGATGTTGTCACCGCTGGAGAGTATATAACCGTATTATAAATATTATTAATCCCCTGCTCCGTGCCTCGAAGAGAAACCTTTGCCCTGCGCTTGATCTTTCCGAATGTGTCTCCGAATCTTTCCTGTGCTTGTGCACTGTCCAGTCCACCGAAATACAGTCGGGAGTTCGGGACATTTAATTGAACTGATAAGGTAATGGCACTACATTTTCAGCAGTAACCACTGGGTTTAATTTTAATTAATTATAAGTCTGCTTATTAAAAAGATAATGGAGGGTATACAGACGTTTAATAATAAATAGAAAACAAAAACTTCAGATTGGTTATTTATTCAGAATAACGTAAAATTATTATACAAAATGCAATATTTTAATTAAAATGATAATTAAATTCATATAATTAACAATTAAGTAAATAAAGGAGCACTTACCCAGAGTTCTTGACATAATAATTTCAGCTCTCGACGCGACGCACTATCCACTTCGAATAAATTTGAATGTATGTATGTGTGTTTGTAACTTATTATGTATGCATGTGGAACCCTTTAGGGCACAACATTTTAAGGTGCTCAGAAGACGAAGGAAAATATTTGCGGACTGATATTACCACCCCTCCTCCTGGCACTGAATGGTGCCAGGAGAGAAGAGGTTATATCTGTCCAAGGAGAAAATAGTCCTCCGTCTGCTGAGCACCTTATAGTGTGTGCCTTCGTGGCATGGCCAAGGATATTTTTCTTTTATCCTTGGATGGTATAAAAGAATTTGTACTGAAATTGCAAAAATTCCGCCTTATTCTATGGATAGAACAGGAGTAGTAGAAAACAAATGCAACTAATTTCTGGTATGTTTAAAATTGTTGGAAGAGTGAGTCTACTTAACTGTGACAAGACTACTCACCGAATTCCATGTAAAACAGACCGGTCCTCGATCCAACTGCACAGACCAAAATTAATAAACACTCATATAACAATGTAATGTCAAGTTTTAGGCCCGTATTCCAAAACTTAGTGGAATATCTGCCTTAAAATAATGAATAGGTACTTAATACTAAGGGCTATAAAATATACAAGGTGTAAAAAAAATAACCTAAGTAACCTAAATAACATAATCACCTTGCGTAATTGTAGCTCCGTAAAAAAATAGATTAAAAAAAATTGTTTTTCGAATTTTATGTAACATCAGATTTTTATAAGTTAAATTTTTTTTACACCTTGTATAAAGGAAACGGCCGTAAAGACCAAAGGTAAGGGAATAGTTTTTCCAGAAAAAAAAAAACTAAAAATAAAACCAACAAGTTACTCGGACACTGTGTCAAGATTTATTATAAATCCATCATACACAGCAAGTCTGAGCTGATTGTGGTCTTAAAGTCTATCTTATGGTCTATTTGTCATCGTCCTTGAAGACCATGGTACTGTGGCATTTGCCGCAGTAGTGGCGGTCCTCCATGACGGCCATGAACACGCCGGCGCCGCACTGCTCGCCTGTGCACTCGCGGCGGAGACGGTGAATCTTGCCGTTTTCGTCCACCTGTGGATAAGTTATTTATTCGATAAGAATTGACTTCACCAAAATCAAATCATTATTTAATTGATTCAAAATAAAAGCGTTCTTTGTCTGGGATGAAGAAACTTCCATATTCAATTTCAACAAATTTGTGAAATAAATATCATTAATAAATTAATTATCTTTTGAAAACCTCATTTTTAATTACATTTTGGACAAATTTGGATTGCAAGTAAGTACCTACTAATTAAGGGATTAATCAAAATATAAGAGTCATGACTTGAAACAGTTTTATGGAATATGTTAGTAGGTGAAAGATTCCTTAAATACGAGAATACAGACATTAAAATAATACAAAACGTAAACAATTGCGTCATCGCATGCATTATTAACTTCCGAACTTCACAAAGCTATTCTCAAGTCTTTCCACATGAATCACAGAACAAGTACGAACATGTCTTCTGTCTATACTACAGTCTACACTACACTCATTTTATAATAAGCGCGAGCGCATGTCGCGACCTGTCTCGAGTATTCCACTTTCAAAGTTTTGATTTTTTTACATTCCTGGAGAGTTCTTTGAAACGCGGTCTTTTATTTAGACTGCTAAGTAGTCCCGGGTTTTCCTTATGCGCAGATCTTGTTCGTACGTGTTCAAGAATAGAAAGGCGGGAATTATGAAGGAGATATTTTAAGATGCAAGTCTTATAAGATTTTAAAATGAAAAGTCACATTCTTAAGGGGTTCTAACTATGATAAAGCACCTTTTTTGTGGAGTAGAAACATAATTATTCCGCTTGGTTCTTAGCAAATTAACAAAGCTGTATAAATGAAGCTGTAAAAAGATGAATCTTGAAAAAAAAATTTGGGATAAAGATACCTAGTTACTTATGAGAAACTAGAGAGAATATAACATGGCAATTTGTTACATTAGGTTTGACTCTGTCATACGGGCTTCATCGTTTGTCACAAAACAAACTCAAGTATTGTCTGAGTAGATGATTGTATGTATGAGTTCTGAAATTGTCGGAGTAGCGTATTCTCTTCATTGTATTCCATCAAGTCAGTCGATGTTAAGTTTGAGTTTCTTGACATTGGTACTGACCTTGTAGAACCTAAGCACGGCTAGTTTGACCTTCTTCTTCTTGTGCTTGATCTTCTTGGGGGTGGAGTAATTCTTCTTCTTGCGTTTCTTGGCGCCACCACGAAGGCGGAGCACCAAGTGAAGCGTGGATTCCTTTTGGATGTTGTAGTCTGAGAGGGTGCGTCCATCTTCCAGTTGTTTACCGGCGAAGATTAATCTGAATGAAAGTATATAATTGATTTAGATTCTTGAATTGGATTATTAACGTATATAAGTCGGTACCTACGGTAAACAAGTGTGCCAATACAGCTTGGCAAAAAAGTATGGAAAAATTGGGGGTGCCCTTTTCATACTACAATTCAAAATTACAAGTTATTTGGTGCTTACATAATTCTATGACGAGTTTTTTATCATAACTTAGTTTTTAAGATTTTAATTTTTAGTTCCAGCTGTCACCGCCTCAGACTCTTTTTTGCCAAGCTGTACGCGTACTTAGAATGACGTCACAAACAAGACTAGGTTTCAATCATTGAACTATACCTAAAGTTTCAATATTGCTTGGGAGTATGCTTCAATAGGAACATTTCAGGCAAGGGCGAAGCGAGGTAATTTCTACCGCGCAGGTGCACGCGATTGGCTGTTCACTTGTGAACCTGCGTTAACATTCTTCCACTACACCCCTTTATGTTTAAAATGTTTGCCGGTAGATACCTGTAGGTACTCGTATTGAATCAATGAAAATATTGGAAATCCGGTCGCACGCAAATGCATCTATCGCGCGGTTGGCAAACGAACTGCGTATAGCTTACCTTTGCTGGTCAGGGGGGATTCCCTCCTTGTCCTGGATCTTGGCTTTCACATTCTCGATGGTGTCCGAAGGCTCGACCTCGAGAGTGATGGTCTTGCCCGTTAGGGTCTTTACGAAAATCTGCATCTTGGCTCACCTGGACAAACGAAATACACAGAGATCTAAGTAAGAATTAAAATTAAATAGTCGTAGATTTTGGCGCCAAAATGCAATAGTATTTGAATGAATTTGGATTTAATAAATAAATGATGTCTGGTAGGTAGGTAATGAATTGGTATTATAATGGTCACCTCTAAGCTCCCAATGAGTTTCAACTTACAATGTGATTCATGTACCTACTAAATAATAACTTATGAATGATCTCACGGCAGCTTCTTGGTAACAACAGATTTTCAATTGGGTCTCAATTCTCGATCTTTGATGAATTAGTCAAGAGTAGTTAATTAGTAGTAAGTTAAGAGTTGAGTTTCTACCACCAGTAACTTGCTAAAACTATTTTCACCAAGGATTCATGAAGAGGTTGTATTTGTAGGCATGTGTCTGACAACCCATATGTAGCCTTGACAAAGTATACTTAATATAACAATGGTCATATCATAATACTGATCAACATTCATCAGTGGCACTTGAGTAGGGTTATAATTTACAAAGTACCTAATGCACACCTAAGTACATACATCATGTATGATGTACCTACATAGGCACTGCATTATAGGCAGACTGACTCAAATATTTCACAACACAACTAAATATGTTTGAAATGCCACTATCAACTTGTACTGATAGATGACAGCTACACAAATAGGCGAGTAAATTAAATGCATGAAAAATGCTTCACAGTATTTATTGGCAAAGAGCAAATTCATAATCTTTTATAAATTACGGACTGTTACAATATTTTTGATGTGAAAAAATTAGATATCAGACAATTACAATCTTTAACAGTGTTCTCAGTAATAAAATACTTATACAGATGGTATCAGGCTTAAACTAATAGTACAGCATTAATGCATCCATCATTCTCAGGGTTGTTCGTCACTTGAGCATATTTACCCCACACCACTTTACCAGCCTGCGTCACCAGACCAAGTTCTGAAATGTTCACCTCCAACACCGTACCCTTAGTTATCACACCCAGACTTGTATACATCTGAGAACTAGGGTTTTTCTTCACACCAATGATAGGCAAACAGAATGTAGCCTTCAACTCTGGATGTGTAACATGAGCTTTCTTGAAGCGTAGAGCCATTGGTCTGATAAATCTTTCAAACTTTGGTGGTTTTCTTGTGAAGTTCTCTCCTACGTATGTTACTTTGGTCACCATACGTTTCCAAGCTTTGCGTTTAGTCTTTCCTGATTTCAGAACTCTGAATACTTCAGCATCAGCTTGTGCTCTGACTTTTGGTATTGGTACATCCCATTTGCCAGCTTTCTCTTTTCTTTTTTGTTTGATCATGTTGGATAATACTTTAGCCCGGGACTGTACATCTCTGTCGAGCAAGTACACAGGCAGCGCACCCTCCGCCACTTTCTCAGTGTTTTGTTTGACATTTTTCTCCTCATGTGCTTTGATCTTCTTCTTCATCTGTATCTTCTCATTGCGGCGCTCCTTGTTGTAAATCTTGGCCTTGATGCCGCGCAGTTTGCGTGCCTTCTCGGCACGCTTGTGAGGTTCACGGGCCTCGCGTTTGCGCTTCCGCTCTTCATAATCGAGCCTCCTACCGTAAAGCTTTTGGTGACGTTCAATGTATTCGTTCTGCGGCATTGTGGTTGCTTATTCGGCAACTACAACAAAATACCAAAATCAAAATGCTTCAAACACAACTAACCTCTTCAGTGCTTTTTCACTTTATACCTATTATTGACGGAAACTAGATTTTCGTAGTCACAGTCAGATTTACGTCGTATAATGTTGCTGCAGTTATGTGTGAGGATTACTTCCAGTCTTCCAAAGGTTCATGAAGTCCAACACCACTATGCACGTGTAGTAAAATTATCACAAATACTGATAGATTTGCGCACGGATATCATATAAATCTTAGGCAGTAATGAAATTAACAAAACGTACTTTATAAATACAATCAGAACGATTATTGCGCAGTAAAACGTAATTTATTTCACAAGATCGATTAACTCACCTTACGCCGACACCATGCCACATGGAAAAGGAAACTGTGTACAATGTTACCAGATGAGAAAAAAGTGACATTGATAATTATAAAGAACTTACGTCAATCAATGATCTTTGAACAAAATTTTGGTGTGGAGTTGCATGTAGGGTGGCCAGCTGACTGGCTTTAGCCGGATACGTCCGGCTTTTTACAATCATGTCCGGCCAAATATATACAAGTGCGATCTGTCCAGCTTTTGTTAGGCTATCGGTCAATGTCGCTCCGCCAAAAGATGACAAAGTCGAAGTCTTTTTCTAAACCAGTGTGTCAGGCTTTCAGGGTAAAATGTCCGGCTAAATATAAATCCGTTTTCCGGCTTTGGGCTTGGCAACCCTACTTTAACTTTTAATGTATCCCGAAATAATACTCATTGGCCGCTACACGGCAAATTCTCTGTCGGTGGCGTCATTGTCGCCCTTCTAGTTATGCTTGTACGTTGGACCGAATTTATGAATGAAAACTATGTCCGTCTTGTTCTGACTTATTTGTAATATAGGGAGAAGGAATAGAACGACTATATATTTCGCCAGACAGTGGTTTAAAACTCGTCTTCACTGACCGGTTTTAATTTGAATTTATCAGTGTCGGTTTGGCAGCGCGCCCGCGTGCCCGCGTACCTTGCGTTGCTAGCACGGATTTACGAGTGTAATAATTAGTGTAAAGATGTATTCTTGATTTACGTGTAAAAGTGTATAATTAGTGATATAAAAGCAAAAAATCTTGAAATAATGGTGATTACCCCCCCCCCTGACTTCAACGCAAAATTAATAATAAATGAAGTGAAAACACTAGTTTAATACATATTAATTCCATTAGCTTATTTCTTACCGATTCTAATGGTATAAGTTTTATCTACAGCTCCCATAATAAACTTTAGTGATATTATGGTTTTTATCTAGTGCGGAACGCGCGTACCAGTTTTCAAAATTTGTAGACAGGTGTCGAGTACGAATGTGTAAGTGTATTAATTTGTGCTTATGTGTATTTTTTTAATTGTTTTACGTGTGAAAAAAGTGTGATTAGTGATATAAAAGCAAGACATCGTGAAATAATGGTGAGTTTTTGCCTGTAAGAATTAACTGTCGGCACGAAGTGGGAAAAAAAGGCACAAGAATGTTCCCTTCCTCGCACTTCAACTCAAAATTAATAATATAGTTTGTGACAAAACTAGATTAAATAAGTATTACGTACATTAGCTTATTTCATTGCGATTCTAACGACATAAGTTTTACATATAGCTCCCATATAAAATTTTAGAGATATCGTGATTTTTATCTCGTGCGGAACTCGCACATGCGAGTCGCGCGTAGTCGCGCGACAGTGAAAATTCCGCGCCAGCGCGGCCGACAGCGGAAAGGAATATAATATGTACCTATGTATTAGTTATGTATGTATTTAACATATATATAAGAAATTTTTTTACTTAAGTATGTTTTTTTTGGTGTTTTTACTGTATTGAAATTTCTATACCATGTTCTCGTCTCTGCATCACCCAAAGGTTGACTGGTAGAAAATGCCTCTGTACATTTTGTGTGCATAAACTTTAAATAAATTGAATTTTAAGATGCCCCAATGGCTGTAACTAGTCATTGTGTTCCTCGCTTTTTGTTGATACCAAAGATTTTTTCCGTTTCCGTATACATATAACATATATTATGTAATTAGATTCTACTACTATATCGATTCTATTATTAAACCGATTGGAACGTTTGGTAAAGATACTTTTTTACGCGTTAACGCGTGGATGTTGGGAGTTGCGGGCAAAAGCTAGATACGAATAAGAAATAATTATTTTGTGTTGGGCCAGGTGCCAAGTGCCGTGCAAAATAAAAAATATTTTCAATCACTGATTTGATTTAACTGTTTAAAATAAGTGAGAACTATTTTTAAAGGGTATTTTTTGTCAAAAACCTTTTTTTCGAAAAAAGTTGGGGGAAATTCACTTGGTTGTCTGGCAACACTGCCAACATAGTCTATGTGAAGTGTTGCCACTTTGTTGTAAAGTAATAATATCTATAAAGTTCATTCTAATCTAGTCACACATTGTTTGTTCGTGTTGGCATTGGGAAATGGCAACACTAAGTTTTACGTTAAAAAAGGAGTACAAAAAAAAAACCAAGTTCGAGATCCAACAAGCGCTCGGCAAGCGTGTAACGAAGTCTGAACCAGTAAAACCTGGTAAATTGTAGGTACGCCAGGACACCTGGCTTAAGTTTATGTTATGAAAACAATAACGCATTACTAAAACTATCCTTTAAAGGACTTAAAGCCAAGAAGCTTATTATGAACACAACAGCAACCTTCTCTTCAGGTGAGTGTTGATTGTGTTAATTTACGGAAAGTTTTTGAGTGTCTTCATATTGTTATGCGTGGTTAGTGAACAGTGGCTATACGTTGTGTGGAACTCATAATGCTTATTTTAAATAAATAACACTGACGTGATCCTGAGGTAAATTAACTCAATCTGGAGGTCATTGTAGGGGCGGCATTTAGGTTCATTCATAAGCATTGTGCGTACGACATGTCATTAACATTCCGAGGTTATTCTTGTTTAGACGTAATTTCGCATACGTAGCTTTTGATAAATATGTTGTCAACTACTAGCCTAGGTAAATATTTTACTTAAATTTTGTATATAATTTGTTTATTCAAGTGCGTGATCTTTGTCCACCTTGCGATAAAAGTTTTTCTGTTGATTGTCGGTTGCGCGGGAATCAAAACTTATTTGAAAATGATATTACTTATGAAATGTGTTAAATGTGAAAGTGTGTTTGTTTTTGTTCATCTTTCACTTAGATTTAGAGAAATAATCGACGTGATTTTTACATAATAGATAATTGTAGCCAGAGAGTGGAATTGGGCATTTTTTATCCCGTAAAATTAGAACCACTGGTTGGAGATATTTTGGGTTTGTTATAATATCTTTTTAAAAATAGGAATTTTATTATAATTTGTGTGGGGCATTATTGATTAAATTATAAAATAGCATAGAAATACTAACACATTAAACATAAATATTGATTAAATTATAAACTAATTTCCTAAAATGACACTCTGACCAATTTCAGTCTTAAAATGTAACGATACATTTTCAGATCATTCATGGAGCAGACGTTGTTCAACGGAGACAGTGTTCAGCATTCAAGGGAAGGAAACTGGTAAGTGTTTTCATTATGAAACATTGTATGTGCGTACTGGTATTCGCATGTTTATTCAAAATAATTTAAAAAATATTTTTTATTATGAATTCATTTTTATTCGAATGTTATACATTTTTTATATTTACTTTTTTGCATTTTCTTTAGTATTTACCTTTGTTCTTGATACTTCACTTGTTTATATTTATAGTAAGCCATAAATACTGCTTTCTATTCATAATCACACAATAAATAATGTTGATAAAGTTATTTATGCAGTTCTTGTTTCTTCTTATTGCATTATTATTTAAAGTATATCTTCTTTCTGATTTAATATCTTGACTACATCTAACATTAGTGCTCCTATTATTGTTATCATTACACTTTGCTCATTACATTAATATTACAATTCGGTGTGGGAATTATAAAAATATTTTATTTATTTGTTCCAAAAACCAACGGCATTGCTATACAATAACAAAGTTGTATATTACCAATAAAGTATGGCTAATAATAGGTTTTCCTTTATAAATAAAATAAGTTAATTGGTTGAAATTACAAACAGTCAGTTTATGTGAAGATATAAAGTGATTCTTCAAATACTTTTAAAAATCTTGTTGTACTGTTAGTTACTATGTATTTATAAAATCAGAACTACTATGAGATGCTACATAAGTAAAAAATAAAAAGAAACCGACTTCAAGAGGAACTAAGAAATCGGTGAACATAACATAAAAAAAAACAGCTGAACATAGAACCTCTTCATTTGCGAAGTCGGTTAATAAAGTCAGTCACGTGATCACGTCTGAAAGTTTTTAGCGGGCGCATGTTTAAAAGCACTATCATAATATCTGAGATCTTGTTAGTTCCAATCAGTGGTTTTAAACATTTTTAACTAGTCACTATTAGGTATTAAAAACACTTAATATTTGTACATAGTATCTCAAGTTCTTAATGCTTAAAATAAAATTTAAGTAGGTAGGTAGTTTCCTCATGTGACTTAGCATTTGTTTATAACTTGTTGTAACATGTTGCGATAATTTTCGGAAACTCAGTATCAATAAGTACAAACATATTATATCAAGAGATAGTAGACAATCATTGACAATCTAGACAATTGCTTTGTGGAAATTAATACTTCATACTTATATAGCAATAGCTCAATTTCAGAACTAACCTATTATTTATTTATGTTTCTAAAATCTGTACGGTTCCTATTTATAGCACAATATTAACATTTAAAAAGATCCCGAAAGTTATTTTTATCACTAAAGATAGGAGAAATATTTGTAATATTTTTTTATTATATTTTTTTTCTTTATTTATCCTTAGAAATAGTACACAGAACTACATTCTGTTAAAAAAAAAAGCTTAACGAGACGCTGCTCTTTTCCTTTAAGCAAGCTTGTTTCTTGGAATAACCGTTAATAATTCCGGGAATCGACGCGTGGGGTCGCGTGTCCACCATTACTATTTAACACTTCACTACTTTTACTCAAATAATATACCTACATATGTTCTGGTAATTGAAAAAAAATACTTTATGAATTAAGTTTTAAAGAAAATATCTTAAATATTTTTATTTTGTTTTTTTTTTCTGTAGGTAGAGAAAAGTGAAATTTGCGTCCCATTGATGAAAAATCCTAAGTCCAACTTTAAATTCCTAATTGAATACAAAGTTCATTCATAGAATTTTTAAAAGTTAGCTAATTAATATTTCAAAATCTTTCCAAGGGCTATACAATCTCATGTACTTAACACATCCTGTTTAAAATGTATGTTCCTGTTCTATAATAAACCGTCTCCTATGTAAGGGGACTTCCCCTAATGTTATTTTCTGAACAATCGCCCTTTCAAAATGTCTGGTTTAGTCATCTAAACAGACAAGTCTGAACTTGTGTCTAGTATTACTAATTCACGGAGTTTTTATGGCGGTTTAATTGTCCGTGCCAAAAATAGAGGCGGAAATGCATGCAAGTAACGACAAGACTTGAGTCATTGACCTCTTAGTAGTGTTTTGATAGGCTACCGGTAGAGTTTTGTGCATTCTTGTTAGAATAAAATATAGGATGTGTAGTATCAAACTGTCGTAGTAAATGGGTTAAGTGCAGAAAAATCTAAATTATTTAGTTAAATATTAATAAAATTAAAATTTATCTTATGTATTTTTTTTTTAAATTTAACATTTAAAAAAATTACAAAAATACAAAATATTTATCAGATTTTGTATCTTTCGGTAAATACTGCATAAAATTAACCCGACAACGCAAACTAAAAATCGTGCAATTGCTCACGCGCAGCTCTAAAAACAAAGGATAGGTACGTCACTGACAAGTGACAATGACAACTTAAGTAGGTACTTAACTTCTGTTTTTAAACGTAAAATACAAATAAGCGTTGCAAATAAGGGTTCAACACTGCACTCAGCCTAGGCAGGTTTGAACACGACATACTAAATATGAATCACTATGTGGGCTGCATTGCGTCAGTGGATGGTAATCTACGGTGACATCTTTATCAGGACATGCAGAATGCAAACTGGTTACGAGTCTTTGGAATTCGGTCTGTATGACCCCGGAGAAAATTTGCGAGAAGTTATAATTTTATAATGTTTTTGCTCATCAGTGTAGTGTGCTAAATAAAAATAGGAATCCTTAATGACCTCTACCAGTCAATTTTCATTTTATAAGTACGTTTTAAAATTAGAAGAAGAATATTTTTTTGTACATTTTATATAACTTAGTATTACAAATTATATTGAAGTCTTTATTGGTGTTTAAAAAAATTTAAAAACAATAAATTCATATTATGGCGGAGTCCGTGCCGTCCTGTTCTTATTTCAAACGAATAATATGTACGCTGGGTTTCTAAAGAATGATCAAATTCATTAGAAAGGTATCTACTTACATTGCATTGTATTCTCAGTACAAATAAGTCATCAGATTCGCTGGATATTAAATTAAATGACATGACATCTTAATCATGTTGCTCAGTGTCTGTTGAATAAAGTATCACCCAGAATTTGATATGTGCTCCGTTAACGGGTTCGACACCCGGCTTACAGCGTTAGGCTGGGACTCCACCAAAGCGGAGAAGAGCGAAGAGGAGATGTGTTTCCATACAAATGACAACTCGTATGAACTCGAGCGGCGCCGCTTGATCCATCATTTGTATGGAAACACATCTCTCCGCTTTGGTGGAGTCCCGGCTTTATTGTCTGCTAGCTATGAGAGTAATTAGCACGATTATGATAATTAAGACTATAACGTCCAGTTTTAATGTGGTTTCTAATTTAATTGTTTCGTAATTCTAATTTATTCACTTCAATTAGTAATGGTCGACTTATAGGGAAGAATAAAGTAATCAGCATTGCGGGATTTTGGTAATTATAATAGGACATGTGGCGCAGTTAGGGTTGCCACCTTTGTTTGCGAAAATTAGATAACTTTGCCAAAAAACTGCTAAAATGTAGTACTTTTCGAAAATTCAGAGAAAAAATTAGTTTGCGTTTATTTTTAATTATAATTTATTTCCCATATTCCCGTATTAGTTATTACTCTCCGCTTTGGCCACCAAGGTTTTATAATTCTTAAAATAATTATACGAATCTGAGCTAGTTAGGTCTATTAAAAATTAAATTTTAATTGTAAACGAAAAAAAAGATGCTATTTAATATTAAAGGAAAAAAAATCTGTGAAAATCTTCTTTGAATTCCCGAGGAAAATGTAGTATTTTTCGTACTATAATATTTTTCTATAATAATATAGTACAATTGCCTAAAATATAGTACGAAACTGTAGAATATAGTACAGGTGGCAACCCTAGGCGCAACGTGTAAGAGAACAGATCCAGATGTAGACTGCGATAGACTAACGGCTGGTTTTGATAGCAAAGCTCCAAGTAGGTAATCTGCCAAGTATCAGTTAACTGTTTCAGAAACAAAACAAATTAAAAATTAAGTAATAAATACCTCTATTGAACCTCTATTGGTACCTCTTATTGAAACACAAAAGATTATCAAATGGTTTAACTTTGACAAGTCACGGATAGATAAGATTAGTCTGATAGGTAATTTAATTAATTGAGCGCCATTTTTTTGTTATTTGACAAATTTTATCCAAATAATTTTGTATTCATTATATTATGATGCAGATATCCCAGTTCATTTCTTATATCCATTTCCGAAACCATATCCCCAACCGAAATAGTTATGTCAGTATTAAAATATACATTTGGTGATTGTCAGATGTGTCTGTACGGCAACATGGTGGACCAGGAGCCAGGGTAGTGGATCCAGTGGACCCGAAGACTTGATGATGATGATAGGATATTTAGATATTAAATTAATTATTTTTTCATAAATTTCGCACCTTGTTTCGATTAATTGTCGACAGCTTGGGTTAATGTCCATTTATGCGAAATATTCTCATCTGAAAACAAGTCGCTAATTTTTTTGTCTAACTTAGTTTATAAGTACGTTGCAATTGTGATATTGTATGATAATATTGTCTTAGTGTTAATCATCCTACAAGCTGGACACTGTCCGTGTGATGTCATCCTAGAAGTATTATTATCTATCTTACATAGATAGACTATTATACTATACATAATTATATATTTTAGTGTAGACAATTTGATATTTATAGCGTATTTCAAATTAGGGTCGTCATTTTAATTCATGCATTTCATTTTTTCATTACAACAAAATTAATTCATTTAGAAATAGCGCTTTAAAGTGGCACTAATAGACAGGACAGGCAGCTTGGTGAAGGAAAATATTAAGGAAACTGCAAAATTGATCCAATGACGAATGTGCGTACTACAAACATGCCAGGAAAAGCATAAAGTTACTGGTGGATGGTAATACAACCACAATCTAGATATTGAAGTGTTCGCTCTTCATAATAATGACGGCCACTTGAATAAACTTGACTAAACTTACCATTATGAATATTCAATATTGCATGATGATTTGCAAGTTTTTTGTAGTTTTCCTATGCAGCCGTTTCATTATTTGGCAACGAAATTGTATTTTTAATTGATGCAAATTTAAGCGATATTCGGTCGTAATTGATACGACTGCAAATTGAGCCAAATATTCATATTTTTTGGGGGATATTAATTGTTTTTTTGAGGAATATTAATTTTTTTTTGAGGAATATTTTTTTTGAGGAATATTTTTTTTGGGGAATATTAATTTCTTCTTTACTTTTTTAATCAAAAGGTATTGTTTTTAGAATCTTGGTAAGTACCTACACCTGGCGAGAACGATTATACATATTATTGCACGTTCATAACTGCATCCAGTGTGACAACCCTAATTTGAAATAATTTCCATGTTAGTGACTAGTTTGTTTTATTTTATTGGCTGTGATCAATAGTCGTTATAATCTATCAAAATAATATGACTGATTTCTTGGAAATAATATTTCTCACCATTGGATGTGAGATTTCACAAGATTGTAAAATGCTTTAGTCATACTTAACACAAATGTACAATAAATTCAATGCTTGTGAATTTTCTCATGCATTGCCCTGGATTTTGAGGAAGGAATGTCATTCAGTTGCAAATACCTTCGCTTGATTTTCATTTCTGTTGCATCTGGTTATAAAATATTATATAAACGACGATTTCCAGTTTCTTATCAGAAAAAATGAAACAATTTTGTTTATTTAAAAAAGCGTTACAGGTTATCAAATTTTTATCAGGAATAATTTTAGATTATTTATCGCAGCCCTATCTGCATGTATTTTGGTATGTTTGTATAGATTAAGTATGTATGTATGTGACATTGGCTTTAAAAAGATAAAAAAAAAACAAAACAAGCAGTAAAGTAAAAAAAAGACTAATAAGAGAATCAGAAAACTGACAGAATGAAAAAGACAGACAGACATGAACATAAAAAAAATGTGTGGAAATAAATCAGTTCAGTGATCAGAAAAAAAAATACAAAAAAATCTATAGGAGTAAAAAAAAAAACAGTACTTACACTACTCAATTTAAAACGAAAAAAAAAGCGAAAATAAAATTTTAGTAAAAAGACTATTTCAGAACCGCAGCGATCATCAAGGATAATGGCGTAACGGGTGTTATCGTGCAGTCGTTGAACATTGTGTGTGTTGTAGATATTGCGCGCGACACGAGCGACTCGGACGCGGCGAGCGATGCGACCTATGCGAGCGACGGCACTGACGTGGAGTACGAGCCCGTAACTGAGCCTGAGGACGAGGCGCCCGTAGAGGACAACGATACCTCCGCGAATAGCGACGTAAGAATTTCTTCTACACGTACACTATACACGAACTTGTATGCTATCCGGATTAACTAGTAAAAGGCCTAGATCCCTTGCATAGTAACTACATGACAATCTACTTGTAAATGCGGCTTCTCAGTGTTGATCATGAGATCAGATTCATGAAAATTCTCAATGTCAGCCTAGACCCGTTGTTTTGATCCTAATTTACTTGAAATATCTGAAACTACTGGGTGTTACCTATTTACCTACACTACCAAATTGTTTATTTAACACAATATTCATCTTTCCTAATTAAGTGTAAATTAATTATGTAAATTTTGCCGCCAACAGTATTTCGCAACGCAGACTGCGAAAATACTATTATTTTGTTTTTGTAACAACCAAACTCCCTCAATACTTAATTACTTTGAGTGTTAAATGTTAATTACTAATTAGTAAGATTTGACATTTAAAAGCTTGGTCGCCAGTCATTGTTTACAAGCCCGACTGCGATAGCCTTTTATATTGTTAAAATTGACTTCAATGAAACGCATTTGGTGATTTCTGCCTTGAGTGGTCAGTGATCACTTGTAAGCGATATGCGTATGCAGTTCGCTCTACCCTTGTAGACTCACGCCTGTATTCCCCAGAGGGGGAAGGTAGAGGTGTGCAGTTTCGCCAGCGTTTCGCCAGCTATGTTATAAGTCCCATGTTATAGGGGGCGAGCCTATTACCATTAACCGGGCACAATTCCAGACTCCGTGCTGCTACTGAGAATTTCCTAATGGAAAAACCCAATAACACTTTGCCCGACCCGGGAATCGAACTCAGGACCAGCAGTGCTCAGCAGTCGCGCTTGCTACCACTAGACTAACGAGGCAGTCTACCCTTGTAATAACATAAATATCAACAATTAGTTATGTAAACAACCGCTTTACTTCCAGAACGACATAATAGCGACGAAGGTGATAGAGGTGTCCGTGGGAGATGACGGCGAGCTGCAGTTCGCGGACTCGGAACGCACGGACTCGTATGAAAGCGACAGCGAGATGGATCTCTACGACTACTGGAACTGCGCGCAGTGTCTCGCCAAAAACAACAACCCGCTGTACAGATACTGCCACAAGTGTTTTAAGGTAATATTGTTACAGCATTATTGCCTTTCGCTGAAAAATTCGGACGTGTCCGCTACAGATAAGAGGAATTGTGAGAATACGACAAAAATTTTGTGAAAATTCG
The DNA here is from genome assembly GCA_936450705.2 of Protodeltote pygarga. NCBI lineage: Eukaryota > Metazoa > Arthropoda > Insecta > Lepidoptera > Noctuidae > Protodeltote > Protodeltote pygarga. The sequence goes on along the minus strand of OW388257.2, from coordinate 650,964 downwards.
CCATGACTACCCCGCCTCGACCTTAGCGTCATAGGTGAAAGCACCTCTCACCGAGACTTGCGCAGACAAGAAATTATTCTCGTCTTTAAAGAACTTCGTTCCGAAATAAGCCTTTAAAAGCAATATTTTATGAAAAAATCTACAATATTTAGTTTTACCGTTTACCTTCCGTCACATTACAGGTACGAAAGAACTTCTTCCCACCAAGGCCGAAGCGCAAGCGCAACAGACCTCCAAAAACAGATGAATTACCGCGCACACTATCACAGGACTCAGGAGTCGATTCACCCATGAGCCAGGAGATCGACAACCACCTTGGTGAGGGTCCTTCAAGTAGCAAAGACGTTAGCTTAAATTACAGAAAACGTCGCGCAGAATCCGTCGACCGCAAAACGAAACGTAAACGACTCTCGCGCACGGATACCGATTCCGATTTAGATTCGGATAACAATTCGAAAATCGACGTGAGACCGCTCGTTAAAACTGTCAGCGACCCCGCGATTACAATAGATGACGCCCACGTAAAGATTACTAAGAAAGTAATAGCTAATACTTTGATAGAAAAGATGGAAGCGAAAGATTTGTGTGTTATATGTTGTTCTGAGCCTAAATCTGGGGTGTTTGTTCATGGGAGGATAGCGCACATCTGTTGTTGTTATAAGTGCGCTGTTAAGGTTTGGGCTAAGGCTAAGAGGTGTCCTGTGTGTAATTGTAAAGTTAGTAACGTGTTGAAGGCTGTTGTTATGTGATCGAGTGTGGAAGGACGTTTAGGATAACCGGAATGCTCTAAATGTTTATTAAAGGACTATGCAACTCTTACCTAAGAAGTTTGGCCCGAATTTTTTAAAGATGTTGCATTTAGTTTATGCATCGGTAATTGCAAAACTTATCGTCTTTAGTAACTTTTACTATCTAACAAAAAGTAATTCTGGATCAAAATAAGTTATGAACATAAACAAATAAATAAAAACAAATAACGGTAAAACTATTATTTATTATTATTTCCATATTGTCCTACTACTTACTGGGCACAGGGGCACTATTTTACAAGGCAGGTTTGGGCAACATACTTTAAAATTTGGAGCCAAGTAATCGCATTGTCCTTTGTTAAACTAGAAAAAAAACTGCTAACACGTAGACACATTATATTCATACATAATTTTTTTTTGTAAAATAACAATAAAACAAAAACATAATTAAAATGCACGTTTCTAAGATTATTTGATTACAATTCTTAGAACTTTTTGCATTTTTCTTTATATAAGACATAAAATAAGCCTTATCTTAAAGGCCCAAGTGACTAGGTTATTAAAAAACAACAAAAAAATATGAATAGAAAAAACAACTTGTGAACATAAATTAACTTAGCTTTATGGTGAGACATGGATCCATATTAGACTTTGAAATTTTATAGCATCTGGTATTGCATCACGAAGTTAAATTCTTGTTATAATAAATCGCCATTTTGTATTAAAAAAGCATTTCGGTTATCATGCGTAAATGTCAACTGAACAATGCCGGGAATTATTTAGGTTAGATTGATTGAATGAGTGAGTGAGTTCATTATTCATTAGACGAACTGCAAATTCACTGCAAATTGTATTGTGGCTTAAAAGTTTAAATTCAACTGCTAAATAAACCAGGGCTAGAGGAATTAAACAGTTTTCGCTTTATGCACATGCTTTTTTATAAAATTATAATATGAGAGCAAAAATCTTTGTCTATGAAACGTCTCGATAAGACTGTAACTATTTTTGTCCATAGTTTGCTCCTTGTCTTTTGACATTAGTAATACAGGAAACACAATCAGAGATCTCTTATCCTCATTCTTGTTAATAAAGCCCAGATTTGAATAAAAAAAATGTCATAAAGTAATAATAATTATGTGTTCAAAGTACATAATATTTTAATTAAGTCGCGTTTGGCCGTTGAATTGCAGTTCGTCTGCAACACTGTTACAAGTGAGAAGAGAAAGAAATATTGTGGACTATAAACACAGTGGCTATACAGGGTTAAATTAAATACACCGACAACCTGAAAAGGGACCACTTAACTATGGGACCAACCCTGAAATCGCAAAAAAAAGTTTTGCTGTTCCATGTTGAGATAATTATGTAACTAAAAGTGCATAAGACGCAGTTGATATTTTTTTCGCGATTTGGAAACCATTGGAACCATTTACACCTGAAACCATTCATATGTAAAGGTGCATCGATACCAGGAGGGGTAACTACGTAAAACTACCCTAAAGTCGGAATAGACTAGCTTGTAGTCTCGTACAATCGGTACGGATCCGTTCAGAGTTGATTGAAAAACTATTGTGGTTTCCACAAGCTAAACTAGCTAACACAATTACCCCCAGCTTTTTCCTACTGCCCCCGAAAAATTGCATCCAAGAAGACTTGCAACAAAAAATGGCCTCCAAGAAGACAATCTTGATGGTCAGAGATTTTATATTTATGAATTTATAATGAATAATGTATTTGTAACTGTATGTATGTACCTCATGTCGCAAGAGATGTAGCCATTGTGTTTATAAGCCATAATCAGAGTGATTGTGTAGTAATCATATTGCGAAAAGAGTAAAGATAACTAAATGAGTGCCTAATTTAGGTATTGAGATTCTTTTAAGTATAATATTATTTAACTTTTTACGACTTGCATCTGGAAGTTCTATCTGACAACATATCAATGAACAAATATAAAATAATGTTCTAAATTGTCTCTTCTTGTTTTCTAAAAATAAGATCAGATATTAATTCTAAGATTATTTTCTTTTAAATACTTACTGTTCTGGAGAAGATGCAATTGCTAAAGAATATATTCGTTATATAAATGCTACTTATAAATAATGTTGATGAATTTGAAATTAACTGCAGTTTTCAGTCAAAAATAGTCACCACCGAAAATATTTCTTTTATGGTTGGTGATAGCATTTCGCGTCTGCCAGACAAACTGACGATTTTGTGGGCGCAGCGTCATCGTCATTAATTCGTGAACTCACAAAGTAAGACTTTGTACTATAAGCATCAACAAAAACTGAATTGCCTATGTACTCACTTCTCTAGGATTTGTCTGTTGTGGCCTTGATGCAATTTATTGACAATGCATAAACAATAATATCTGTGTTCAAGTTTATGTCGCATTTTATGAATATTTGTCGCGCTTTTTAAAATTAAATGCAGCATTCATGCCTTTGTTACAATTCAAAAAACAATAACAGTTAAAAAGTTAAATAATATTATTTATAAAGGAATTTCAATAATAGATATAACTATAATATTAAGCCTGGAAACTTTGTGATAACAATTAATTCATCTATCGTATTTAGTAGGTTCATAAGTAGACAGAAACACGACTTATAAGATTTAAAAAATAATGTTTACGTACATTATAATTGCTTGGGTTAATAGCATTGATGATTTAGTTAAATGTATAATTATCACATGACTTTTTCCCATACATAAAATAGAAAATTTATTGTCACTATATCTGAATTTTACAAAAATAGGTATACATTGACGTATCCTTTCTGAAACTTTTCATAAATTTAATTTGGGTGTACTTATAACAAAATCTTTATTCTGGAGTTTTGCTAGTTAATGTTTTCTTTAATATCTGAAGTCAAGTTACTCGCTAGCTCTACTTCGAATTCAAGAAGTTTATTTATTTTTATACTGGTATGTTATTGAAATTTCACCCTTATTAAAAGTTATATTCTGGTTGAGAATTTAAAACTTCTATAACATATAATATTGAAGGTTCAAAGAAGCTTATGAACACAAGCTGCAAGAACATCAATGCTATAAACCCAAGCTAAACTATGAATGTATGAAACATATAAACTTGTATAGAAAAAAAATTAATCCGTTATTAGTAATATTCAGTAAGATTTGCTTTTGTGTAAATACTTTTGTAAATAGGTAAAGACGCCCACCACCGCAAAAGAGTTAATATATTTTAAAATTTCTAGTGTTAGGCTCTTTGAAAATACGTTTTTTTTTTAATTAATGCCAAATAAAGAAGGTTGGACATATTTGATTATGATTTTAACGTTATATTTAGGCTTTCGTTATATATTTTTCATAAATTCATGCCGTGGTCCCATAATAACAATAATATTTGATCGAAAATTGTTTCTTCGGACTTGTCGTGAAAAATCATGAAGTTTGAGTGTTCCACAAAAATATCGTTTAGTTATATAATTTGTATATGCTCTATATCAGAATATTTATTACACTCTGACATTGCTAAGTAAATTTAAAAAACACTATAAAAATAGTTTTTAAATGTAAAAAAAAACGCAAAGCAGATATTGTTTAGGGGATAAAAATAAAATTATTATTATATCCCATGTGTATGATAAAAATAACTTTTGTTTGAAACTATTTATTATTATAATAGTGTAGTTTCGCGACTATTATCCTTAAAGCGTCGCATTTTGTGTCGGAATAAATAATACCCAATTATTCCCATTGCAATTGTAAGTGGTTATAAGGTGTATAATATTTCATATATTATTTAGTTTAACAGTGTATTGAATCTTTATTACATTTCTTTATACTGGCACCATACGATTTTTATGCCAGTGAAACAAGATAATTTATTAGTTAAAAGGAATATAGATGTTTAATCATATTATTTCAGATCTATATTCCTGTCCTACATGTAGTTTTGCTTTTAAAATCTAACCCACCTCCTTTCCTACCGTAAAAGGATTTTCTATTTACTTTGTTAAACAAAAAAAAGATTTTATTTCAATATTAAAAGTAGTTATAAATTGTAATTATTGAGATCTCTTAGCTTCTGTACAGATTCTAGTTTATGTCCTATAATTCGAAATGTAATATTATTTTTTTCATAAAAAAAAATTAAGATAAAAAAAATACGAAATCGAAAAAAATATATCGATATAACATTAAAAAGAGAATTAATAATAAACTTTTTCTTTTTCAGAAATGTTGAGTTTTCTTTTACCTACAACCTTTTTTCCTTTTAAAAACGATATCATTACACATGACCAATTGTAGTGTCTTTGTGTGTGCATCTTAGTTTTATTATGGTTTTACTCACGTTCCAAGATAGTAAGTTCTAAGGTTATATGGCAGCTGTATTTTTAATGAAAATAAACTTGTTTATTTACAATATTCAGGTGTATAACGTTATTATAACTTTCATAAGAAAAAATAAGTGATATTAAGGTCCTAGGTTACCAGGGCTGGTACCTTTCTACGGTATCTCTCAGTCCGCCTTGTACACATATAATTTGTAGGTACATAAAGAATAAATTAAATAGATATGGGTAATGCGTGTACGTATGGTATTCAAGAATCGTTCCACATATTTTATTCAAAGAAAACCCATTCAAGTAATGACATTCAAGCTTTGGTAACACATGCCAGTACCTATCAATGGAAAAACAAAAAGATATAATTATATTCACAGCTGCAAGGGTGGTTTACGGCTTTAAGGATACATTCATAAATTATACATTCACAGCTGTATCAGTCCACTGCTGGACGTAAGCCTCTTTTCATACGCATCACTTATGAAGGTATTTGCCCATAATCGCCACGTTGGGCAAGCGGGTTGGCGATCGCAGTAGCAGATGGTTGCTATTACACCGTAGGATGCTGCTGCCCATCCTCCAGATTATTCCCTTTGTCGCTTCTTACGACACCCGCGAGATGAATAGGACTGGTTCTATTTTTAGGCTGGAAACCACACGGGATACTGTACACTCAATAGACATTTATCTCATAAAGGATAGATACTCCGACATTAATGTCTGCAGATTCTGCTATGAGGAGCGAAAACCTCCTCTGTTGCTATGATGCTTCTTCTTCAAGGATTTCCTTCACGGTCTTGTCTTGAGCTGCGGAAGCTGTCTATGTCCATTAATTGGCGGCGCAGCTGCCACTAAAGGCAAACTCGAGGACTGACGGCGAAGAAGGGATGAAAATACATAACACTAGCCCGCGACTTCGTCCGCGTGAACCACCCAAAAAAAATAGCCTGTAGCACTCAGGAATAATGTAGCTTCGTATTAATGAAATATTTTTTAGGATCGGGAGATTAACCATAACATACATACATACAAACTTTACCTCTTTACATAACATTAGTATAGATTATGTGGGTTATTGTTAAATGTAATTTAACTTGATGTGATGATTCTGATAATGTACATATAACGAACACAGATTCGATTTCCTTGCAAGTAAGTCACCAAAAACCTTTAACGAGACTATTACGGAATCGAACAAGCGACCTCAAGCAGGTGAAGTTAAGCTACACAATGGCGACCCTGAGCGGGATTATAAGAGTTGGGAGGACTGATCCGGTACTCCGGTGCTCTCACTTGTTGACCTTACGAAACACAACAGCAGGTAGGTACCTACGTACTGTTATTTTACCGGAGTATAAATATACTGGCCTGGGTGGTATTTAACCCCCTGTCGAGCCAGCCTATTTTTTTTATGGCTCCACTACCATTCTATATCGTTCAGGTCCAAAATGTCCCTTTCCCGAAATGTCCGAATAGATTAGATACCATTCTGCAAAGGTACAGTTGAACCCCATCCACAAGGATTAGGAAATAAAAGACCGAATGAGTGAAATCGCTGTATCGAATGAAGAAAATCTTGTCCTATGACCTCATCGTAACGAACGCGAACGCACTACGAATACGACCCGTTCTTTGGATACGATTAGACTTTATAGAAAAAAATAATCTAGGTAAGTAGGTACAATGATTCAAACTATGGCATTCAACAATTCATCTTTTTAAAATCCGAATAAAATACCTTGGGATTTAAAGTGGGGTGCGATACGTTTAGCCTCTCCCCCCATTGTGATGATTCACTGGCTTTGGTAAAGTGAAGGAGCGGAATATTTTTAACTTCGCATTTCCGCATTTTTTGATGCCGCTTATCGCGCTCAAATATTAAAGAAAAACGATCATAGGTAGCAGTTAGTTCTTGATTTTTGACGATGGAATCATGTTTATAGGGCTCTGATAGCGCACAAGTTTAAAGATTAGGTACTAATTAAAAGGATGGTAACTATTTAGAATTCATTAGTTGTGCGCTAATAGCTCGCAAAAAAGATTTTTATAGGAGTTTATTGTTCATCCAATATTATGTCAACCCATTTAAGGTGCACTTGCACCGACCTACCTACATTCTTTTATTTGTATGCCTTTGTTTGTACTTTATAATTAAATAATCCTATCTGCAACCTTAGCATTTGACAATAAAAATAGTTTATTGCGGAATGAACGCTCTTTATCTAGCATACCTTAATCAGGAACTTACATGTAATTATTTACATTCGATTATGATGTCATCAATTTACACATATTTCCTTCATTATTTTGTTTTTGAAGCGATAGGTCGAACGCTCGAACGCCGTGAATCATCGCGCAACACATGACAAATGTACAGTCAAGTAAATTAATGCTCCGTGGCAGTGGCACCACACCACACCGCGAGTCCGCGAAGTGCCCCGCGAACGTGCCACCCCCGATCGTACGCCCGCACACAACTTCTGTCTGTTCGTTCGCCTCACTCAGTCGCATTTTGACGTTGCTACATAGTGCACGATACAACGCCTTTCTTTTTCCACATCAAACAACACTTGGTGAGTAATAGTTTTTACCGGTTATTTACTATTTCGATATAAAATTTCTTTGTTTATATTATTACGTTCATAAAATGTGGGTAATAATTCAACTTTGAGTGCATTTACGGTTGTATCGAACGGTTTCTACGTTGTTCCTCCCTCGGGAACCGGCGGCGATCGGATGTAGTTTCGAGGTAGCGGGATCGTCGACTCATTGATCAGGAATTCCTTTTAAACATGTTTCACAGTCCTTTTTTAAAAATATTACCCAATTTGATATCATATTTTTCTATTATCGCAATCGTTTTTACAATCGGAATGGGAGCGGTTGTATGATTTCATCCTTTTTTTTAACAGCGGTGCTGCATAGGTTGCTGTTATAAGCATACGCCTTGAATTTTTATTATTTAATTACTGTCGATGTATAGTTATACAATGTATAATGATACCAATAATTAACAGCTCCAAGCTATGCGTGAGTTTTTCAGTTTACGAACGTGATGATAAGATTTTAATAATAGTTTTTCCTTCCTACCTACAATGGTTCATTTGGTCCTGATTCCACCAACTAATGTTCATACCTACCCATTATGTTCGTAAACAGAATAATATTGTTCATCAATTTCAGGTTTAAAAAAGAATACTTACATTCTTTTTCCTTAGGCTTTAATGATTCATAACGTTGCCTATTTTTAACATGCGGCTAATGGTGTTAATAAATCCTGGGGAAGATTGGACGGAGGCTCATTACAATGACAAAGACACATTCCAGAGGGTGGAAGTTGTGAGGGAGGAGTACCGTAGCAAAGATTATTGTTTAGAATACAAAACAATCGTTCGTATTAGTGAAACAACCAATTACTGCGCCGGGAAGTAATTCGTCAACAAAGTTTTTCGAGTAAGCAATTTCTTCATTGAAAAAACAAAGAAAAGAACTGAATTAACTGTTCGGTTATGGTTCGTTTAACATCATGCAATATTATGTTAATAAATACGACCAGCCCGTCTCGCCGACCAAGTTGTTTCGTGTCGTTCAACTTGAGATTTTATACAATTATACAAAATATGCATCCACAATTTTGGAGCTTTTTGGTAGGCATAAAATTTAAATTTAAAATATACTTAGTTGAAGATGATCTTTGTAAATAGCTTTCTGTTTATGTCGCGTCATATTCTTAACATGGATGTTTAGCTTTTAATAGTTAGTTAAATCTTACTAACTTGGTTTATGGTGGTCTGTACCCATTGATGTGGTGTTAATGAACCCAAGTTTGTATCAACCGACTGCTATATATAGAAATGTGACTAATGCCTTACACATGCTTGACACAGCCAATAAACGCCCGTTGATCATTTGAATAATAAATCGTGTTTTGATATTATAAAGATTTTAAACTTCTCTTTAAATTAGAAGTATTTAAAAAACTTGCAAGAGTACCTTATACTTTTTAATCATTGAAGCTGATGATTCAGGTTTGGAGTTTGTAATTGTTTTCTTAACATTATAAAAATGCGCGGTAGTCATAAACCACGGTGGATAATTACTGACAAAAGTGTTAACCGGTTCGTGTGAGTTGGGACTTTCGCCGCTTTCACGCCTCATAGACTATTGAACGGCAATCATTGACGAAATCTATAATTAGTACACACGCCACAAGTAACACGTAAATGTTTTACGTCGTCTGATGAATAGGGAAGCGTTTACCGCACTTGAAACGCATCCTTAATTAAGCAGGTTACATATAAAAACAAAAGTTTCCGTTAATTCAAATTATTACACGGATTGGTACCTAGAATTTTTCCTGTTTGTCCACAAATAATAAGTAGCGTATTTTAACCGTGAATCATGACTTTAATAAAACATCGCAGCCTTGCAGCTCGTATTCGGTATAGTTTCCTCGATCGTCGGTACCTTCATAAGTCCTATATACCAACATGCACTGATGCAAGTGCGTTGGATTGTAATGAAATCTGCCAGACAGGACACTGGCTCATGCGCGAAAGGGAGAGATATACACGGACTTGTTTGCGAGAAAGAGGCAAAATAACTTCCTGAATTCGAATCGATTGGCCAGAGACAAAACGCGACGCACCCCTAATGCCGTTAGGGTTGTCTGCGAGGGAATTGATCGAATTAGTACCCAATTGTACTGGCGAGAAACTTGGGGATATAAACCGTTAACTTGTTGTTTTATTGTGGAAACATGGGAAATTATGAAGCTTTCTAGAGTCCTACATGCATTGAAATACAGGGCTTTTTTGTAGGTATATTAATGTCTGTGTGGATTTAATGTCAAGGTTGGATAATTAAAGTAATTAACCTGACTGTGACCGGCAAAAGTTCCAGATGGGACAGAAAATAATAGATTATTGTATTGTCTGAACTGACATTCATCTCTTTTTGTAAAGTTACAATGCGGTATTACGCAGTCTATGTATGTAGTCATTCTGATTTATAAAATGAAACCGTTTGCTTACAAGTTCCAAATTTTGTTGGCAAAGGGTTTGAGGGGTGGGGCACCTTTCTGACCCTTTTAGTTGCATACATAACGAAGCCCTAGGTACCCTACGTTGGTGTGCAGATCAATAATCGAGCAGGGGAAACACATCTGTACCAACCGCGTCTGCCCACATTCGGGTGCTTAGAAATAGCGTTATTTTTAAAAGCTTTTATTTAACTTGCAATACCTATACTTATTGTTTGTTCGGGTGGAATCTGGCAAGCTAAATTGGAACCACTTCCTCTTTTCCTATGGAGTTGAGTTTTTGCGTGTTAGTTCAGTTCCGACGACAATGCACTTTTGTGGATGTGTGCATGTTAAGCATGACCTGAATCGACATCCAGGATTAGCTCCTGCCTGATAAAGGAACTCTTCAGCGGTCAAGAGCAAATTTTTGCTTAAGGTGTGAGATATCCTAATATAAAAGCTTGGTTAAAAACGTTGTTTTTATAAAAACATTATTAACTTATTGTTCAATAGAAACGATAATAATGCTACTGAATTACCTGTTTCGAATATTAATATTCCGCTTAATATATCTCCATTTTTATAATGAAACAGTTTACCTAGCTTAAATAATAGTTTATTACTTAGACACGTTTTTTATTTGTTACCTAATTAAGAGACGAGAGATGATTTTAAATGAGTGCGGTCGCGGTGCATACCGAAAGATTTAGATCGTGTAAAAAATGTGGCGCACAGACTACTTGTGGTTTCCTCACCCATCCGTGCGATGCTTACTCTTGAAAATCTTTTAATTACCAATGTTAGTCGGCCTTCTTGACGCTCCATAAAATTTGAGACGTTGATACCACACAACTTAGACGAGGTCAATGACATTTACTCGGTAATTCACACCATATTAGAATTTTAGTCGATTATTTATTTTTATATTATGCTTGTTTTTATTATTATTACCTAATTAGACCAATTAATGATGATGACTTAGAATTTATTTAAAAGTGGATCATAATTGTATGAACGTTGCATATTCCTGGTGCCTTTTTACACTTACAATAAAAACATATTAGGTAATAAATAAAACGTAAAGCACCTAAATTAATTAGTAAGTATTTTGATAAGACGTAAGAAAACAACTTAATGATTACTCTATTTCTAACATCTGCATCGTTCGGAATGCACACTGACTGTATTATTTAGGCATTGATTGTACCGTGCCCTTGGCTTATATGTACAGTTGGGCTCATGGCTCGGGGGGCGCTCTCATACGCTCTTGCCCCACGCAAACCGTGAGGGGTGCCAATCCAAACTATTACAAATAAATGATACTGTCTGCTATAAAAAATGACAGTTAACTGTTGAAAAAATATTAGAGATCCTTTAATGGGCTGTAGACACAGTAATAAGGTAATAAACACGAAATTATAGATATTATTAGATCTATGATTTATGTACCTACCTACCTAACATTTTCTTTTAGTATTGTCATTTTATTAATTATATATCCTCGTAAACAACAGTATGCTGTTGTTGACTTAATGAATTAGGTACCTTTACGAAGCTATACCCCTTTTTATTGATACTTACCTAACTTACATTAAAAAAAACCTACTTATCTATTGTATGTAGATACAGTTTCTTTCTTATTTAGAAAATGGGTACTTACCCATGTCTTTGACCTAGGTATCTAAAAGCTGAATATTTATCGTCAAGTCAACTTATTATTTTATATTTTGTTCTAAAATACTAATTGCATATCATCCTATGTTCTTCTAATGACTGAAAGCTGCGCTGCTAGCTATGTTTAAAGTCCATATCAATGAAAATGGAAAGCTTTAGCCGCACTGGATGCTTACGTGATTTACGTCGCTCTTGTAGAGAAACTTTAGAACTGAATTTATGTCGAGAGATCGTTTGACAGATGCGATTTCAATTTCAAAATGGCCGTATCACTAATCAATCTACTCGATATCGTTAACATAAATTGTCAGTAGCACAAACAGCCACATGTTTATTTACACAGATGTTGTTCTATCTCATTAGGTGTATGGTATGCTCTTGAAATAACATCATGACTCTATGATGTAGGTAACTACCTATTTCTATATCTACATAGTAGATACAATCTAAAATTCTACATAAAACATGTTTAATTTGTTTACGGACTGGGCTAGGCAGAAGAAAGCTGAGATTAGTTGTCAAGATCTGTTGATCCCAAAACGAGAAAAGCTGCTTAAGTACATAAATATCTATTGTATGTAAAGCATTAACTTTCTACAACATTTTAAAGCTAATATGACCTTTTTATAGTATCCTTATTCGAGGCATGAACTAAATATAGAAGTAGTAGGTACCTGGGTAACATTCGACCGCGCGTCGCGTCGCGCTGAAACGTAATAATTTAGTAATATTTCACGGCCCTAGAGGCTGCGTAAATTGTAGTGTCGTAGTAGTACTACCGCAGGACAGGTTTCGGTTTATTATCTGCGTAAAACGTGGAACACCTTGGCATGTAACACATATACATATAATGAAAGTACCAACTGGTTAAAGGATCCACAGTGACTCACGAGTCACTTCACTAAGTTACGCCCAACAATGGCCCGAAGACAATGGTCCATATCGATTGTTTAACTCGACTATGCTGATCGAGGAAATGTTAGTAGTAATTGTATTACATAATCGAATAACTTGGACACAGGAAGGATTCTCTTGAGTTATAATTAAGTATTTTTTCTATTAAAAATCAAGAATTCCAAAATTTAATAACAAAAACAAAACATGTTAATCGCGGATTAAGTTATTTAGGAGATAGCAAAGCAGAGATTAAACACGTAGCAAATATAATCTACCAGGTAAATATAACTAGGACTCTACCAAATCTGGTACAAGAAGAGAATATTTTTGTCAAGTTGTTTCCATCCAAGTTATTGGACCATGCCAAGATAGGTGCGCAATTGATTATATTGCTTGAGTTGAACGGGATCTAATATTGATGCCGCGGAGTGATGGACCAATATTTCTTTGTACCCGTTACTTCATGTAGTTTAGTAAATAAGATTTACTAGGCCTATACTGGTTGTACACTCTTCTATTGATTACTATCCGGATGACTAAGTTACTAGTAAGAATCAATATGTAGAGTAGTATTTGCATTTTGCAATTATGCAAATATAAATTGATGTTACTTTCTGGTTTATTCTCCAAGCTTGGAGTGTCAATGCAATCCTTACAAATTACAATGTTTATAACGGTAGTTAGTTGCATAAATTAATATTTTAAACGTGAACGATGAAGCCAGCTTTTGTTTCAATTTGTTTTTTTTACATAATATTTTGAAGAATTAATATATTTACTTACATCGGAATAGGATGCAGTAACAGAATCATTCTCATATCGTCTTATATTCGTATACCTACCTAAATAAGACGAACATATTTAAGACGATAAGACATTCGTTCATGTAGGTAGAAATAAAAACCGATCAATCAATAAATTATACAGTCGATAAGTCGAACGCACCGTAGAATGTTAACGATTGAGTGAATCATACGAGTAGGTACGACTTAAGTAGACGATCGAAACTCATTTATTGCTTGAATCATAAAAATAATTATGGATTTCTAATCTTGTTACCAAATCAATCTGTTTGTCATTTGTTTTGATTAAAAACACATAATTGTAATTTGGGGATCTTCAAATCAAGAGTGAATAAGACCACAGCGCCGCTTACCATCTGGGTTCGTGGGTCAAACACACGCCTTTTCATAAAAAATAAACTTCCAATACGAAAATTGCATTTATTGCTGCACTGGACATGCATTTTAGATTTTGATTTATTACAATGACTCTATTGAGATATCTTAATGATCATGGATTGAATGTTTTCATACGTCAATGCATGTCGTTCAGAAACAGCTGTATTTGTACAATAGGTAGAGCGCGGTAGAGAGAGATTGCTCCAGCCAGTGTAAGAACATACAGTTGTTTTCTCATATTATTTGTTGCACTAATATTATTTAGAGCAACGAACTGAGTTGGCGCGAATTATTATTGTCGATGATTGCACTGGATGCTTGTAGTAGGTGAGTGAGAGGGATATTTTTACGAAGAGTAACCGGAGTGACATTATCCGCATTAAGTCAAGTAAAAAAACTTTCGGCGACAAAATTATTTTGAGGAATCGTATTACACATAATTTGTAGGGTTTCAAACTCTTATAGCCCTGTTTAAAATTGTACTACAACAGTAATAATAAATAGGTAAAGTAAGTATAGGTATTTTACCGTGGCGTGGACAAAAATGATGTTCCTGGAATCTAGAATGGGCACATACCTATTTGTATGTACCTACAGACAAAAGCAGTTTGCTTGATGAGGAAAAAATCCCTGAAATTGTATTTAGTTTTTTCGGATTGGATTATTTCCTGTAGGTGTTTATTTCCTGTAGGCCAATGAACTTTACGATAATTGATACGGTCTACTCTATTTGTTTTTTTTTGTTCTATAAAAAGCGTTCACTTCAAACGTAAGGGCAGTTAGCCCTACCCCGAAATTCGAACGACGAAGCTTCGACGATCGCACGTTTGTTCATTTTATTCGTTTGTGAAATCATACTACCCGATTGTGGTTTTCAAACGAAAGGACAAACGAAAGCATCAAGAAGGTAAGTACATACAATTAAGCTATAGTAATTCGGTATAGAGGTTTGTGTTTGGTTCAATAACTTCATTTTAATCTTCCTTGAAAAAATATTAGCCACCTATAATACTTAATTGATAATTATTTTAGATTTTTAGCTCAAAGTAAACTCATACCGAAATAAATTACCTACTTAGGTAATTTTATCAATGTTCGTGCCAAATATTCGTGATTCCTCGTTTGAACAATGTATTTTATTATTACCCACTACTTTATCCGGAACCATGAACAACATGCTATACCTACATACATAGAATACAATAGAGATACCTATTTTCCGCTTGAAATTCCAAACATCGCGTCAAAAATACACCAAAAGTTTATAGGATTCTAGATAAAATGGCGCCCAACATGTTGTTATCATTCTCTTTGAACATTTTTAACCCCTGTAAAGGTTAATCTAACATCTATTAAATCACAATTGAATGGTTACAGTGTATCATAAAATTCTTTTTACCCACCATATCGGATTTAAACATGAAAACGTTGCCAACTCCATGAACACTGACGTAGATAAGCACTTTTTATGGAAATAGTCGGTATGCAATATGTATGATGTTTTGCGAGTAAATCTCTTTAAAATTGATGTTGGTGATTAAGGAACCATTTTTTTTAAACTATTGGCCCTATCATTGTCACTGTCTTTTTCACATCATCAAGCTAGCCCGTGGTAGCCATTAATCGATCCAGGACCACGACTCACGCACGAGGTAAATGCATCTCTCTTCTTGGACTTAGGGTAGGATTTTTCTTGGACTGGACATACGGTAACATAGGGTAGTTGAGGACTTGATTGGGACATACCTATGGGACATACAAATTGGGAGAGGCCTTTTTTTGGCAGTGGGTAGATACGATAAGCAGAGTTGGTATAGGATTATTTTGCTGAGTTTTTGAAAGACCTTATCATTATATTTACCTACTTCCTATAATAAGTTATGTTCATTAGTAATTAACTTTGTTTGTTGTCTTCCTTTGTTTATATTATCAGAACAGCATTAATCATTTCGATAAATTGAAACATGTAGGTATTTTGTTTGGTATCGATATAGACTGTTCTAGACATGATAACCGAATATTGACATTAATGAGATCGGTGTATTTTAAATGTGTTTGGTGAAATCAGATTGATATCAGGTGAATCTTAAATATTGCTATCTGAAAGTAAATATTTGTCACCTTGTGATTGTCCGACCTGTAGATATTTAATATAAATATTCGTTTACATTCATGTCAGTAGATTTATTCATTAGATGCTAGGTCTTATGTCTAGGATTGGAAGTGATGAGAGACATAAGGAATACATGTAGGTATTTCATATATTTTCTGAGATATTAATGTAAATACTCATTGATCATATTTTTGCACATATGTAAAGGTATTATAGAACTTATTAGTGTAACAATTGCAAACGGCACAGCAGTAGGGGACTCCCAAAATCGAATGTCGATATTTCGGATCAAACCCTAATATCGAAGAGCATCAGACTGCAACCTTACCACCAAATGACTACTGTTTAATTGTACTTACTGCTTTCGTCTATCACTGTATTATAAAGCAATTAAACAAAAAGCAAAAAAAAACGAAAAAAGGAACAATTCAGCTGTCCGTTAGTCCTCATCGTTCGGAGTCCACCCAGCCAGGTTATTAAGATCCTCCGAAATTTCCCGATAAATTGTTCGCCGATAGAACGTATAATTTTTCAGTGATTTGCCACCAGAATCTTTCAACAACGATTTTTCGTCACCTAAAAGTTCGTCATAATTATCAAAATATTTTTCCCTGTCGTCCTTATTACCACGGAAACACGAATTTGGGACATTCCAACTCGGTTAGGGTGTGATGTCTGTTAGCGACCGAAGAGAATCAATCGAGCCCCCAGCATTCCCTTTATATCCTTTTGATCACTAATTTTGTTTGATTTGTAAGTAGTCTCTGGGTAATTTTCACGAGATTTCGAGTTTTGCGTAGTTAGGTACGCAAAGACCATCAGTATTAGAATTAGGCCTGTCTCGATTTTACTCAGGAGTACAGTGGCGAATTTGTACTACAACTGCCAGTATTCACATGGTTTCCAAACTCTTCGCTTCGATCGGTTTCGCAGTATTGAAGTGGGAAAAAATATTTAAATTATGTCGACAAACTTGGTGAAGAAAAATTACATCGATAAACGTGAGGTTCGTTGCTAAATTCTGGTGGAGAAACACAATAAGAAACGAATGTCAGTAAATCCGATAATAATCCACGGCAACAAGGCAGCGATTCAACATTTAAGGAAGGCACGTCGCCGACTATAATGCTATGACTAAGTCAGACCCACATACGGTCATAAATCTCAATAACACGAGACGAAAATATCTAATGTCTTACTGACTATAAAAAGCGTGGAGAAGTACGGAATTTGATCTTCAATCGAGACATTGGCCACACTTTACCTATCTGTATTTAATTTATACATTGCTTTAAAAATTGGAATGACATGGCGTCTACGGTTACCTAGCAACTGAAGTGATATTAAACAGACTGAAAATTCGAGAGCAAACCATATTTGCAGAGGCAATAAGTAAATAACAAGTTCTGTCATTCCGTTTATTTGCTCGGCAGAAAACAAATTGTTTGCAAGTTCCACGTTGAATAGAAAAAGCCCGTTTTATGCATAACCAAATAAGAAATACATTTAGTCTACACCATAAAAGCAGAACATGACAATAAAAACAAAACACTCTCGGCAATTGAATGTTTACCGTATCTAATCATAGAATTCAGTCGACCTGGTTCCCATATAGTTACAGCTTTATATGGAAAGTGACGCTGTACCATGTATAGACGTCCTAGCTCCAAGGTTAGCACCTATACCATAGCATATACTATTACCTATACACTGCAGATGACGATGCGATGTCACGACTGTTGGAAGACGAAGTCAGTGATCGTATAAATAGCTGCAAGGTCGATCCGTGGCTTTGCATTTGTGAGATACGTAGATAATCCTTATTTGACAGATGCATATCGATTGCATGATCGGTTTGATTAAGGTTAAAGCATTTTAAATCGCAATTCTAAAAGTCATTCATCTTGATATAATCTGAGATAGTTTCGCCTACGTTAGTTTTTATTAGAACAAGACATACAGTGCGATAAATAGCGATCCTATGTTTATTGTTTGGCTTATAGGTTCTATTTTTATCAGATTTGATGTTATATTGAGAATAATGGACACCAAAGTTTTTATTTGTTAAAGACTTTTCCAGATAGCGCTTAAAATATAAATCGCAAAGTTATTAATGTCCTAGATGGATATTAATTCCTGGTCTGATATTGCTTCAGTAAATTTACTGGTTGTATCTTTATTTATTATTAAAATCTTAGTAATTAACAGTATTCATTTCACTTCTTCATTAATTCTTGCCAGAAAATCGTTTTCCTTTCTAAGAAAGGTAAACAACTAAATAATATGCTTTAGTTTCTTTCCAAGAAACATTTACTTGTAAGACTTCCAAGGTTTCCTCCAGGAAGTTTCTTGACCCTTAGATGAATAGAATGCGGTTTCTATGCGGAATTACCTAAGCCTTCGTTTCCCCGGAAACTTTTCTTTCAGCCGACTATCGAGATTTAATTAATGAAGTAAATCTTTATAAGTAGTCATTACGATCCTTTGGTTTGAGAAGTATTGTGGTATAATCTTGTTCTTATGCCTACTGTATTACAACAATCACATACACAATAAGAAGCAATTGTGAATCAGCAAAAACGGTACGTGTCGAGGCCAGCGATCTGCTTACGGTGAAATTTTAATAAGTTTAAACTTTCTACGATGTCGGCCTCGCGGGCCGCGGCAGACGTGCATCGCATGACTCACTCGGTTCACTGTACGCTCCCCCACCAAAATACAGAAGACGTGTCTTTAAGCCAGTATTGATTCCCCAAATGTTAGCGAAAATGTAGCTCTTACTCAATCGATTCTTTCTTTTGCGTAACAATGACTGCATGAGAATTCATCATCGTGTACAACAATTAATAATTTCGAAATGGAGGACGCCATTACATAAAAATGAAGGCCTTATAAAAAGGGAGCAATAATTTGTGTCATGAGAAACGTTTAAGGCACAAACTTATCTCAATAATCTAAATTCTTAATTTATGATTATAATCAGTTAAATACAAAAGATTTTGGCTGACATATAACTCTTGAGTTCTGAGTCTGACCATATGGCGCGCATGCGTTGTATTTTTTATGGCGCCAAGAATTACGAGTTGTTGTACCCGTTCTTGCAGGTTCTGTAGCTGTACCTTATAAGGTTTTGGAAAGGCGCCATGACACGCCACGCACCACAGAACAGATCGCTGATTTTATTTCGACGGACAGATGGTCTGACATTAGATAGTAGGTACACCGTACAACGGCTATTGTTGTAACAAACTATGGTGATATCTTTAAAAGCCCATTGTTTTTTTTCTCAGTCAATGACGTTAGGAACTTAGGATTGTCTCATGTGAGTCACATGATTGCATATTTTTTCGATATGATTAAGTTTTTATAAAAACAATATTTTTAACCAAGCTTTTATATTGGAATATCAAAACTAAATGTATCTATAGTTATGCAAAAATGTGTGTCTGTGCTGTTGACCGTTGCTGAGTTCCTTCATCTGGAGCTAATCTTGGATGTCGATTCAGGTCATGCTTACTATAAAAGTGCATTATCATCAGAACTGTACAACGAAAAATTCAACTCGTAGGAAAAAGGAAGTGGTTTTAAATCAGCTTGCATTTGACCCGAACATACATACCAAGTTAAATAAAAGCTTGTTTTAAAAAGAAACCGTGTGTGAGCTATGACACAGCATGAATCAAATTTATTATGACGCACCCTACAAAGTTAGATACATAGACTTGAACAACATTGGACACAAAAATGAAGCTGACTATGTCGCGTGAGTCGTGACCTCATATTGGTTTTAGTATAGATGACTAAGTTTACCAATAATGTATTCCAAGTAGATATCGATTTCCTGTTCAATTGCATGCCTAAGCAATCAATTATCGGCGGCAAAACTATCATGATAAAAATACATGACACAAATCGTTTACCAGCCGGCCAGTAACATTTCGAATTTTCTGAATATGAAAATTGGTTTAAGTAGGTAGTACAAAATCGTCTTAGCTAGGTATAACTGTGCAGCTGTTTCACTCAAAATTTCAGTGAATAGCTGTATTTTTTCAACAAATTAATTAGAACTATGTTCTATGCTCTGATTAGCGGAGCAAGACGCGTGCGGTATGGGTAACAAGATACGAGTATGTGCGCGACTAGTATGATAAATAACACCTTACCGCAAACGAATACAATAACTTGGACTCTATGATCTAATTAGCTATTTACTGGACATTTTATAAGTAGTTCGCGAGTAAGTCTTTCTTTGACCGTGGTCCGTGATCAACAATATCTTTTTTAATCCAGTTGATAATTTTCTTTCCCACACCAACCGCATTGTTGTAAGTTCGCGTATGGGAATGTGAATTTTCAATCGGATTGAAAGAAGTTATTAATTTATCGTATCATTTGTATAAGTAGCACAAACCCGGAAGCGTGTCGTCCCTCAAAATGTATACCAATAACCGAGATACCATCCTCAAAAGTCCTCGTATGGAGATTTATTTCGTATAGCAGGTATACCACGGCCATTCTATCATCTACGGAGCTGAACTCAGTAACTCAAAGTCCAGCCTCTCGCTTCATGCATATTGCATGCATAAATCATCAAGGGCATAGTCCATAGACTAATAACAACATTTCAATCCTTTTTGATTTTATAGGCAGAAATAGGCTAAAATTAGTTTAGTGCTATGAGCAAGTGAAACAGCACTAGTTTATTATTAATGAAAGGCTTGCGTTAATTGACGAAAGTTTAAGTACAGGGGATGGGGAAACAGCGTTTGAGACTTAACCCCTAGAGGGCTTAAGAGGTCATTGTTAATGTCGAGAAGGAACCCTTACTAAGCACTTTATGGAAGGGTTGGGCACTTGGTAGAATGAGTTTACAGCGGTAACTACCAATTGTGGCTTATAATTGGGTGTTAAATTTCTTTAATGATACCACAGTATAAAGAGGTCTTCTCTTTCCCTATATTAGACTGTGATGATACGAATATGATGTAGTGATGGCGATACTTTCTACAATAAGAAATTTACATTAAATACCTAATTGTAATGACAGATAAGTAGAACTTTATTGTTCGCATTAAAAATGTTTCAAGTGTAGATACATTACGGAGTACTACATTATGGAGTGGGTGGGTGAAGGCAGCTCAAGATCAGTCACTGAGGAATTCTAAGAAGGTCTATGTCCAGCAGTGGACGTCTACCGATTGTTGATGATGACGGTTGTAATGGCAAAGTTTTGATTAATATAGAGTTCTCTCGATCATTAATCCTCCCATAATCCTCTATATACTTACTTTTAGCTTCAAAGAGAGCTACATTTATTTTATCAAAGGAAGTTTTCGAGCACCGATAATGACTAGTTCTTAGACTAGGTATAACGTTAAGTTATCTTTACCGTCACAATAACAATTGTCCACGAACATTGGAGAATATTAAACTTTATTGACATCCTTTTGTAATGAATTGATGCATCCAATTCCAGTTATCGGCTACGAGCCTTGAAAACCTGACAGCCATGGATAAACAAGGACTTATTGAGGCCAATTGATAATATTGCAGCGCAATTTATATTAAATGTTCACTGGCTTAATTAAGATAACTTTATTTTTATTTACACTTTTATTTACTGTTACTGTTGCAAATTTGCAACATTGTATTTGTTTGTTCAGCTCTGAACATTGTAGTTCCGACTAATGATCCGTAGCGTATATTCTAGTCTTTTATGCAGTTGTACGAGTACGGTTCGGGATCCAAAAAATAGTCCTGATGTGGTCATTTCTGTGCCCTTCCAGAGTCTTCTCCTTGTGCCTGGGCACCACTGGCACTTTCCTAGTTACGGCACTGCTAATAATAGCATAGCCCATACTGGGGCAAAGTAGCTAACATATTACCTACATTTTGAAGGTCCGTCGGGATCGCCGATCGAGGGTAACTATCCCTTTTCAATTACTTCCACGTGAGACTATAAGTCTTAGCCTTGCCTATTTATATTTGTTCTACCACAGATTTTAAGATTTTATAGACAGTGGGTTTGTAGGTTGCACCAAAACTCATTTCTCGTTTTACCTTTACCTACAGGAATTTAATTAAGTTTTAAATAAACAGAGAGCTTTCTCAGTTTAAGGTTATCTGTAGGTAGATAAAATGTTTAATTAAAATCTCTTTTTGGTATATTAACATTCTCTAGGTAGATGTTATAAGCTTTATCAACCAACCAGCTAGGATACCATCACAGTTTATTTGGTTTTACGGGTTTTAAGAATTAAATTTTTAATGGTGTCTAGAATTTTTGATAAGGTTTTGGAAAAGTAGAAGCAAATTATATTTTGGACAGTAAATAATTTCTGTGTGACACTAACAGTGCACGCGGTATAGATAAAATGAAGCCTAACTGTTCAAAATAAAGCAATAAATGCTTATCTGACAGAACGTTTCTACTAAATAATGCCAGGTGCCAAGTTCTCAGTCACACTGCCAAAATACCCAACTCTGTTTATCTTGCAGATAATTTAGACTTCTATCAATTATATTATTATACATACATACATTTAAATACAACGATTGGATACTGACTCTCCTTTTCTCGTAGATTAATTTATAAAAAAATGTGTGTAATTTATAAAAAATCATGATCAAAATCGTTGAAAAAAGGTCAAGTTGGATTGCCTGGATTGGAAAGGGCATTTTGCCAGGATAATGGACTCATAGCTAAGACCTACTTACATTAGGAAAAACTGTTTAGACTAGCACAAAAAAGGTTTATAGAACTTTAAAAATAAAAGAAATACTTAGAAGAAGAATCTTTATATTTCTCATAGTACCTACCTACGTAACTACAGATTAATCAAAGGTACCTAGTACTTGCAGCACAAAACTACGTAATCAGTAGTTAATTCTCTGACAAAACGATCCAAAGAAGTACTTATTCAGAGAGCCATAAAAGTTTTAAAGCTCATAAAATTGGAATCATCTGTTTCCGACATCAACGTGAAAGTCCTCCTACGCACGCTTTCGAGAAAGATTTTCTCAAACTTCTGTAAACAATTTTGTTTGATATGTTTACTCTAGCAGCAGTTTATTATTTCTTTATTACAAAAATGTTTTTCTCTTTTCTTTGCCCTGGAATTGTCGCAAACTCCCGAAAGGAACATTTGAAAGATTTCTTTCCAAGTTGATCAGAAACATGATTGACCTTTTTCTAACAACATAAAAGTTAGTTTTTGTGTAGGTACTGTGACCTTTTCTGTATCAAAGTACTTTGCAGTTACTACCAGCTGTTGTAGTTCTTTATTACAAAAAGAAATATGTGGCGCACTATCGCGTTCGTGCCATTTCCGCTACAGTTTTAGCACTTCGACTCATATTCTCAATAACTAGTCGGAATCATGTAAAACTTGACTTGCTTAGCGGGCGATCTATTGTGTAGAACTGTAGATCAAGGTGTCAGGTTAGGTCAAAACGATATTGGGATATTTCTAGTTGTTATGACAATATCAATTTTAGTGCGCTGAAATTTTTCTTTGGTTTGTACCTAGTCAAACGCTTATTTTTTTCATGGTATTTTTTTTTAATAGATACGTATCAAAAGTTTATCGGTATCAATGAGTTTCTCAGAGAACGCTATGAATGTTTGGTCTGTCGGCCGATGTTTGCGAATCGTGAAGTTTTATTTTTATTTTTTCCTTATCATGTCTCCTTACTCCAACAACATGTTCCACAGGTTCCGCATTTATCAATATGTGCACTACACAGCACAGGTCAAACCGGCCTGCAGGTATACATGCCGACCATGTTGACGAAATATCGGTAATACACATAATAATTGTTAATTTTTTTTAACCTGATCAAGCAAGCAAGTTAGCAAGTAAGTTTGTAAGAACAAAAGTATTTGTATACGTAACCGGCGAAAAAATTTGTAGTGGCTAAAGAATGGCTAAGAGTACCTAGGTACTATTGTATTGACCCTACCTACAGACAGACAATTTTAAATTTGTATAAGTACTTAATAATATCGTTCTGGCCGAATTTCAGGCCAGTCAATCTCACCGGAGATTGGCTATCTAGGTACGCAAAAGTATTAAATAAAAGTGTGCGCGTAAACCCAGATGCACTCTCTAATGCCATTTTATTCTCTCTCTCATAATGTTATAAAAAAATGGGACGGCAATCGGGCACTACCGCGGGGAGAGCTCAGGACCGACGAACGACAGCTTTACTTGCTCTCCGAGACATTTGACTTGGTATAGACCAGTTAAGTATATCTTTGGATAATGTTTGCAGAACATTTGGTTAGACACACGAGTTAACTAAATATTGACTAACTAAAGCAAAGATTTTAGCTTTTAACATTCAGACCGTAAAATTATTGGGCGTTTCTAACCTCCTATTATGGCCATCCTCGTTTTTGTGTCTTGATTCTTGAATAAGAAATTTAAGTAGTCTTTTCACGTGAATTCACGTCCATTGTTAAATTTCCGTTAATCTTTATAAGAACAACTTAAATCATGTACTTTTTACCTGTATATTTAGTTTTTTAATATGATTTTGTATGTATTGGAACTAACAAAACATTTTTATTATTAGATATCAAGTCGTCAAGACTATCTAAATTATGAACCATTTTAATTAGGTTCTTATCAATTTAATTTCTGTTAAAACTTAAAGACTAATAATAACTAATAGTTTTCCTTTATTCTGGTTGGTACCTATTACTATTTCTATTTTTATCTAAGTATACATACCTTTTTTTCTGTAAGTATTAAGTAATATCATTATGTATTTTACTTTTATTTAGTTTTTAGTTATCTTTTTCTGACGACCAACATCATTATTATCGTTTCTACTGGGCACTGGCCCTAAGTTGTAATTCAAACTTCATGTCGACTTGATAGCCATAACTAAAGGAGAAAAAATGGTTAGCATTAGCATTGTTAACCACCATGAGATTTGCTTTATAGGTAGGTACTAGTGCACTTTGTTATAACGACGCCTTTGTCTGGATCATTCTATCAGAGGACTCACTGACAACAATAGAATTGATCCTTGTGGACCTACTTGTTATTATTACACATACTTTACTCGGAATATTATTAAAACTGACAGAAAATGTTTTGAATTCAATCTTCCTTGTGTTAAAAAGTAGGTAACTACAGTAAAGTAGTTCATTAGTTTATGGGATTCGATTTTTTTGAGACATTTATGTCAGTGCTGGTTTTGAAGATCTTTTCTCTGTATATTTTCATTTCTTATTAGGCTTGAGAATAACGAGAATTGCTCGGAAAGGTTTTGCCAAGCCATGGCCATTAGCCTGTTAGATAAGTACCTAACTTTGTAGCTAATAAAGGTAGGAGTAATTAGAATAATAGGAATAGTTCCGCTTAATTAAGAATTAAATGAAGCATCTTCAGAAAATTAACGGCTTCGGCACGAACAAAATTGTTAGGACGTTCAATTCATTATAGCCTGCTTTTAAACTTATGAAAGAAAATAACAAGTAAAGTGAAACTCTTGTACCTAATTGTGGACTGTCAAACTCAAAAAGTACATAATGGCATCAAACTAACAACATTATCAATCCCAAACAAACATTCGTCTCATCGGTAACAAAAGATTGTTTCCCTGTCTACAGGATGTAGTCTGGTTTGGTATACACGTCGAGTTGCCGGCAACAATGACTCCATGTTTTATTATGCGACGAGCGTCACCTACGACTGCGGATGCTTCGATCGGGGATACGGGTGTGGAAAAAAAGAATTAATAAACCACATTAACAATACAGATTATTTCGATCATTTATCTGCATGCACGATGACTAGAATCGCAGAAATTTAAAAGCAAAATTGTTTTTTGAAGTTAATCACGACCAAATCCAATTTCGCTTGATTGAATCTTGAAAAAAAAGCTTGTACCTAATAACTCAATTTCATAAGTCTCTTGGGAAATATTTATCCAATATCATTAGCCTCTGGTTGGAGGCATTATACCTAATTAACTGTGACTATTAATATAAAGACCGACTGTTTTCCTTATTTGAAATTGACATCATGTTTCAATTAGTACAGGAATCAGTAGGTTTAACGGCCCGTTTATTAATGGAGGACTTGTTGTGAAGCAATTTCACATTCCTGGTATTGCTCATAGGATATTAATAATATTAGGTAGGTAAATACCTACTTCATTTATTAATATGATTTGGAACGCCATGTAGGTACCCCATTCTGATGGCGGTCATTTTAAACTTAAAAAAAAAACTAAGTATAGATATTTATTTATTTTTATTTATTTATAGACTCACGACTCACGACTGACTGCCTCGTTGGTCTAGTGGTAGCAAGCGCGACTGCTGAGCACGAGGTCCTGGGTTCGATCCCCGGGTCGGGCAAAGTGTTATTGGGTTTTTCCATTAGGAAATTCTCAGTAGCAGCACGGAGTCTGGAATTGTGCCCGGTTAATGGCAATAGGCTCGCCCCCTATTACATGGGACTTATAATATAGCCGGCGAAACGTGGGTGTACTGCACACCTCTGCCTACCCCCTCTGGGGAATATAGGCGTGAGTCTATAAATAAAAAATAAAAAAATAAATAAATAGACTCACGCCTGTATTCCCCAGAGGGGGTAGGTAGAGGTGTGCAGTACACCCACGTTTCGCCGGCTATGTTATAAGTCCCATGTAATAGGGGGCGAGCCTATTGCCATTAACCGGGCACAATTCCAGACTCCGTGCTGCTACTGAGAACTTCCTGATGGAAAAACCTAATAACACTTTGCCCGACCCGGGGATCAAACCCAGGACCTCGTGCTCAGCAGTCGCGCTCGCTACCACTAGACCAACGAGGCAGTCTATAGACTGACTATAGCGATTTCACATAGGTACGATTACGTTTTACCTATACCACCTAGTTATACCTAGGATCAGAAAAATAGATCACGTATTTTTGTTTGCCGCGTGCATTATCTACATGTGGGTGATGCCGACGACGTAAACAGTTACGCAGTGCTACCAACAATGGTCGAGGCATGCCGCCTGCGCCCGCGCCGTGCCCGTGAACGTAATGTGCTTGTTTTATAGTACAGTTAGCTAAGTCTCCGCTCCACAAGCGATTTGTAATTGAAGAGGTCGCGGAAACCGTGACGAATTGCGGTTGAAATGTCGAGAATATTTAATGATTCAATTTTATTAGTTATTGAGAATTTTGTTAGTTTGGCATAGAGTACACTGGCAATACTGGCATCAATACACGTACGGTCTGTCTGGGTCTGGAACTATTTATGTTGCATAAATAAATAATTGGACACAGTTTTTAACTAATGTACTTACCTTGATTCAAATTATTCAAACTAAACTTATATAAGTAGGTACCTACTGTAAACATGTTTCTGATTCATTAAAAATAGCCGCTTTTTTTGTTGTGGAAAAACTGAAACAATGAGAATGGCTCTGATAATGTTTGCAATTTTGCACACCAAAGCCCAGCCATTCCACCAGCTAAACAATAAATTCGTAATACTGCTCGTTCTATCGAAATTTTCTACGTTCAACATCCCTAACATATATGGGTCATGACTCATGCGGCTCTTGGTGGTAGGCTTTGATCGCAGTGTTCAAATACTGCTTGAGGCCGAAATTTTCTTTCTACAAATCTTCATTCTCTGCGACCCAGATATATTTTTTTTGTTACCAGAGAACACCGATGAACAAATCTTGACGTATTTCAAAAATGACTAAGTTTTACTAACTACCTACTAACATAAAACAAAGATCTGGGTCGCAGAGAATGTTAGAAGTGTAGGTGACAAGACGCATAGAAAGAATTCATTGTTTTCTGTAATATTGATACCTACTTATATAAACTTATATAAACTTACAAAACTAACTTGAAATTGATTGTTGAAATAACTATTTTTCTTGTTTTTAAACATCAACAGTATTTTCGTTGAAGTTTGAATTAGTCAAAGTATCTCGAGTATTCTTAACTGTTAGATATGTTAGTATCTACTATCTACGCCGGTTTTTTGTTAGTAAACAAACGGTCGACGTCCTACTAATGCATCGTCTCATTCTAAACCAATTTGTTTCGTACCTTTGCTCAGTTGAGATGGTATGATACACGAAAGCCGTTAAGCACCCACGCCTAATGTGAAATACTTTTAACATTCTTTTTATGTTAGATACTCACGTTCTTAGTCATATCTCGCGTTACTAATTATGCATGGACGATAGGATTTCCAGGAAAAATATAAAGAATTCAAGACATATTATAGGTATTTAGACAGATAATGAAAAACATTAAAATTACCCATTTACTTGATTAGGGAGGGAAATAGCGTATTAGCTATGATTATTTGAAGGCTACATAAATTATTAGCAGAACTACTTTAAGAAACCGTAAATGCACAATATTGCTTTCCGAAATAGTACCAACCAAAGTTTTTTTTAAAGGAAACCCTCAACTCATCTCTTAATTTATCTCAATTCCAGATTTCATAAACAATGGCGTGCTCAGTCGATGCTCCCCCCCTCAAGGACTTGCCCAAGGTAGCGTCCGACCTCAAAAGCCAGTTAGAAGGTTTCAACCAAAGCCGCTTGCGTGACGTGGACACCAACGAGAAAATCCATCTGCCATCTGCTGAAGGTAATATATTTGAGACTTAATTACTAATAACTCCTAATCTCCCATTCCATCAGAAGTTCAGAGAACTGTGAAGACTTAAGAAGCCTGTAAAATTGAAGAAAAGATTTGTTTTGTAGAAAATCAAACGTTAGTATTAGTAGTGTTGTACTTACCTGATTCACTCGAACTTGAGTCATGAGTTATGTACAGCCCCGAATCTAGGGGGGGGGGGCAATCCGGGGTCAGTTCAGTTCCGTTTTTGCCCCGCCTCGAAAAAATTTAAGATCCGGAGCTGTTTATTAAGAAAATACTTAAAAAATAAGAGCTAGAAATTATTATATAGACCACAGAAGCACAGACCATAGCAGGGGCAAATGACCTCCTTTATTCATTTGTTTTGCAAGAACAGTAATTGTCAATTAGGGACATTAATAGCCCCAAAAGAATTTAATGGTGCTCGTTAGTCGATATTGATTAGTGATCCATTCATAGATTATATACTATTTCAATTCAATAAATGGAATTCTCGATGTACCTAATATTCAAATAGGTGCGTAAATTTTCTTGTCAAATTCATAACAGTCAACATGTAGGAATGGCGACGACAACGTTCCGTGAGTCACCGATAACAGAATCAAGAGAAATTGTAAACTAACTGGTCAAATACGGCAAGCGATAGAGAATACAAAGACTTAGTAACGATTATCGCTCGGGAGTCGGGATATCTATTAAAATTTTAATTTTACGACAGACGTAGCGCAAGAAAAGCAACACAACGCGTTACTTCAAGGAGTAGAACAATTTCAAACATCCTCTCTCAGAAAAACGGAGACTGTGGAAAAAGTCGTGCTACCAAACGCACTAGGTATAACATAGGGTTGAATGCTGCAACGAAACTAATAAACCATAGCAGGTCATAGCAATTCGCCTGTGAGACAAGGCTGCTTTTGCTCATCGCATTCATTTTAAAACAGGGGAACTAAACCAGGGACCTTAGGGAAGCTCTAAAAAAGCTAATTGTGTACCTACTTTATATTGTTGCAATATACCTATCTAAATTTTTGACTGTCAAGTGTACGTTGTCCATTTTTATCTTCGATCGTATTAACTAATATTAAATTGGTGATGCATGATGCCACACGGAGTGTTGCGGGTTTGCTGTGGTGCTTTTGTCCTACATGAAAAAACCGCGCTGCGGAGCCTGCCGCGGTTAAATTTGATGGAAAAAAAAAAACTAAATTGCGAGGCGCCGCGCGCCCCCTATGTTGGACGCCCAAAGCAAAAAATTACTAAGGAATAGCACCGCATCCCCGCGCGTGTGGCATCGCCCTTACATTATTTATTTTTTTAATTCTGTCTGTCGGCCAACATAAACTTGACAAACTAAAAAGCTGTTGTTGTACTAAAAAAATAACGAGCATGTTGTTTTTTACGTTTTTTTTAAACGTTGTCGTTTTGAGTGAGTCGTGTCGTGAGAGAGTGCACTAAAATTCTTAAACTTGGAACCTTTTTGAATTTTTTTTATCTATGATTTACAGATGTTGCCACAGAGAAAACTCAAAAGTCCCTATTTGATGGTATCGAAAAGTTCGATGCTACTAGACTGAAGCACACAGAAACCCAAGAAAAGAACCCACTTCCAGACAAAGATGGTATGTATATGGTTTATTATAACTTATTTTCACTGCACCTTAATTATGCATGTATATGTGCAAAAACAATATCGTAAAAATATCTAAGTAACTTTTTTTTTTAAATCTTAATATTTTGTTATTTTATGCGCTTTCGAGTGACACAATATTTGACCCCCTTATTTAAAATGAATAATCAGCAGACTTAATTATTCAAGACTCATTAGCTTATCAATGTTTTTATGACCATTTACGGTCTGACACGCTTTTTATTCCAAGCAGCAGCGAGAAGTGAGAACACAATAATTAACATACATGCTTGAGTCAATCGGCATGTAAATGTTGCCTTCAAGGAAGACGCATACAATGCTTGTTCTATGTATTTATTATGTTTTGCCTTGCACGATTTGCTTTGCATCAGTTGTTGCTGCGGAGAAACAACACCAGAATCTATTGGATGGCGTTGAGCACTTCGACAAGAGTCAGATGAAGCACACGACGACGGAAGAAAAGAACCCCTTACCGCCTATTGAAGGTTTATTTTTTGCTGCTTTATAATTTTATTATTTTCTGCCTGTACTTATATAATTGTAAAACAAGACGATGTGCTGTACGTAGTTGCGTACCGTGGATCTCATGATCACGGTTTATGAGCGATTGACTCAGTCAGTGCATAGATGGGTGACCATTTGTGTCATTTTTTAATTCGAGCGTCTCATGGGTGACCATTTGTGTCATTTTTTAATTCGAGCGTCTCCCGCTTTCCCCAACATGCACTAAATCAGTGTGGTGAAGTACGAGTTATTCAATTTTACCTCAATTAGTGAGAAAAGGCCTTAACTTGCCTAGAAGTGTGACTGGTTTAATTAAATTTTAAAAATACATTTTTTTTATCTCTAATTCTTAATCCTATATCTATACTTACTACATACCTTTTTGTTGTATTGGCGTGATTATCCATTATTTGCACGCTTACTTTCTCTATATAGATCTTGATGCCGTACATATTGTAGGTACCTACATACTACAATTTCTTTAAAATTGTTTAACAGTAGATCAACGGGCTACGGATCCAACCATAGAAATATCTTTGGAATTTGGATCCAACATAAAGTAGGTACTTGTCGTTATGATATTTCTTGGGTTCAATCCCCTCGTAGATATAGTATTTCGTATTTTTATATTGGTCATCGGTAAAATATGAATCTCGAGATGTTATTTTTGTGTGACTAGCGTAAATAATTTTGTAGAATTTTCAGTTTCATTGGTTTTGGTATTTGTCGATACCCTCACATATTACTTTTACAGACTATAGTTCACAGCAGGTATAACTCAGAATTTAGACTACAAGATTTAGCTAGATAACTTTAATAACAACAATAATTATATTTAATACCAACAAATAGGTGACCGTAAATTGAGACTGCAGGCTTTACGCCCGCGCCCCCCGAATCATATTTGAAAAAAAAATCATTTTACTTTTAAACGGCTTTAGTCAGTAATTAATACAAATGTATATCCCACAGCTATCGAAGCTGAGAAGGAGAAGAACAAGTTCTTGAATGGCATTGAGAACTTCGACCCTACCAAGCTCAAGCACACTGAGACTTGCGAGAAGAACCCTCTGCCCACTAAGGACGTCATCGATCAGGAGAAAACGGCCTGAATCGCCTCATACCATAACCACCCGCAACTATATCTCGCTAGTATCGCTCGTATTTTAAACTCGATGTAAGTCATAGACCTGTTTGCGCTGTCCGTTTGAAACAGTCTTTATTTTTATCCAACGACAGAATGATACTAAGGTTTGATTAGACTTAGAATGGACGTTGTAAACTGGTCCTTATCATTAGCATATAGGAACCAAATTTTCTATGTCACTTTTAACGGTATAATATTTAATAAGCGTATTTTACGAGCATTTTATAATTTAATTTATATTGAAATAAATAATTAAGTATGAATGTCCAGTACTGATTTTATTTAAGTCGGGAACGCACTGCACTCCAAATATCTAAGTACTGTTTTTGTTCATTCTCCTTCTGTGCTTGTGTTCTCTTTTACGTTGCTATAATGTTTAAATGCTCATGAGAATTATGCATCTGCGTGTGTGTGATGCACTGGTCAATAAATTAGGAGTGTAGTTACCAAATCTCATTTGGGTCTAAATTTATTATATATTTTTTTAACTTAATTTCTGCGTTGATATAGTATTTTTGCATTGTATTGTATTAACTTAGAAATATGTTAAGAGTCATCGAATGTAGTACTGTAACAATATTACTTGCTCAACCATATTTGGTATAATATGTAGGTATTCGGTCTGAATCAAAAAGAAAAGCAATAGTTTAAGCAATGATGTGAACATTCATAATTTTTATATCGTCATATACAACCAATAATAATCAAACATTTTTCCATTTTTATAATAACGCTGTCGATGCCAATAAACCGTTTTTACCGGAATTTTATATGTTTTACAGACGGTGCTTTTTTATAAATATAGATTTAAAAATGTGTTGTGTTTTAGTGACAGTTCCCCTTTCCCCATTAGAAGTAAAGAACCTTTCTATAAAAGCCTTAGAAAACATAATTATACATAGGTAACATTATAACATAACAATTATGCTGGGAAGGTAGGACAAGTAAAGAGCAGTTTAATTAAAGAGAGAATATGAAACAAGAAATTTTATTTAAAGCTGGACCTTAAAAATGTTGTCAAACAGAATACTAGAGCCTGGCCTACGAAAGCTGTCCATATAAAAATTAATCTCCTGTAAACACTAAGACTTAATAAAAAAAAAAAAATATACTTTTCGCTAAAACACTGGAGCTTCGCAATCAGATAAGTGTAAACAAGGTGTAAGCACAGCTGCACAAAAACCGGTATGAACCAAGTATGAACTCATCTCGCATTGTATATAGGCTCTTCGTATAACACTGCTTAGCTTATTCTGGAAATGTAAAGCTTGATGTGTAGCCGTGTATTTAAACTATTTAAAATAAAAAAAATGATTCAGTTTCAGGTTTAGATTTTTTAAAATTTGCCGCTATTTTCTATGTATTTTTGGAGTTTTTAAAAATAATAAGTGTAATGAAATTACAAAATACCTAGGTATTGTAAAAACTAAAAAGTCTAAAAGACATGCAGTTACAGCTTGGCAAAAAAGAGTCTGAGGCGGTGACAGTTGGAACTAAAAATTATAATAATGACAACACTGTTTCCTTTGTCAACTGCAAGTAGCTTCCTTGTCATCTTTACGTAGTGCAAGTAATTTTCTTTAAAATTTAAAAGATTCGTGTAATTTGCGTGTGATATTCTTACATAATACTAGTTGATATAGTTGTTCGTAATGAATAAAACCGTTTGCAGTAGTGGAAGATCTGTTATATATCAAGTTTTCTTGAGATGTTTGGCCGAAAGCAAAGCCGGACAAATTTTGTCTCGAAATTGACAATGTTTACCTGAGAACTGCTCGAATGACAGGTATAGTCCATGCAATTTTTCTTCTAGAATGTAATTAAGTCGTTATATTTACTTTCTGATAGCTGTACCACCAGTTTTTGTCATCTTGTGTACAAATAATTATTGAGGTTATGTTTTGTAATTCGACGAATCGCGTGTAGTTAAACTGTTTAAATTGATACTTGAAACTTAAGAATAGAGTTAATACAGAGTTATTATTGTTTATTTCAGGTAAATCTGAAAATATAATCAGAGCAATTGTCGATGAAGGTGAAAAAAGTAAGAGTATTTTTTCGACACCTGGAAAACACCGAAAAGGTCGCCCGAAGAAAGAACTTGATGATTTTGATTTATGTTGCAAGTTGCCGTTCGTTGTGGCGTTCAATGGGGGAGGCCTTTGTTCTTAAGTGGACGTTTTCCGGCTGATGATGATGACATTTATTTTTTTGTATTTTAATAAAATCTAAAATGAAACATGTTATTTAATTTCCCTTGTTGATAATGATGATTTATTATCATAATCCACAATCCATAAATGACTCTCTGATAGGCTCGCTATAATTCTAACTCTTGAGATGACCATTCTCAAGAGTCTGAATGATAGCGATTACGTACTTACATAATGGGACTATGCATTGCGTTGTCAGATTTTTCTTATTCTACTTAGATATCCCACAGAGCATGCCACCAAGCTTTATATTACATATAAGTAGTTATTGCCGCCAATGTACAATCTTCCTAAATATAATTTGGATGATATCTGTTTTGTACAATAACTACTACCAGACCATGACTATTACAAATAAAGTTTACTTAAATCTTTCTTAATTTTAAATATGTTCAATTTTAAACTTTTTTAATTTGATAAATATTGAAGGCTAAAATGATCAAGTATCTTGTCAATTTTAGTCGTGGTATATGGGGTGGCAATCTAAAAGATAAAGGCGCCCTCAATTTATCCAGACTCTTTTTTGCCAAGCTGTACACATTGGCGCCAT
The DNA here is from genome assembly GCA_936450705.2 of Protodeltote pygarga. Lineage (NCBI taxonomy): Eukaryota > Metazoa > Arthropoda > Insecta > Lepidoptera > Noctuidae > Protodeltote > Protodeltote pygarga. The sequence goes on along the minus strand of OW388257.2, from coordinate 616,306 downwards.
GTTTTGGTTAGGTACCAAAAGTCCGCAGATCATGCGATGACACGTCTCGTTCTGGTATTATAGCTTCTCGTAAGTGTAAGTGAGAAAGAAAAAGACGTAGCGTAGTAGTTTAATTTTATTTCACAAATAACATCCTAAAACTAATAATAGAACATAAAATACTATGTAGTAGTATTGTTTGTATCCTCTCTATAAACTTACAGTTTGGCAAAATTAAAAATTGGGGGCGCCACAAGCGCAATTTTCATACTACAATTCAAAATTTTAAGTTATTTGGTGCTTATATAATCCTACGTCGATTTTTTTTTCATCAAATATAATCAAATTAATCACTTTTAAGATATTTTAGCACTCACAAACTTAGTTTTTAAGATTTTTATTTTTAGTTTCAGCTGTCACCGCTTCAGACTCCTTTTTTGCCAAGCTGTAAACTAAGATATTAAGAATAAGATCCATCAATATATAAAAAAAAAATCAAAGTAGTAACACGTTTCTTGTCCATATTTTACCTATTTCTTGTTGAAACAAAAATTCTAAAATGAAATTGAAAGAAGAACTGAAAGTAGGATTTTATCGATTGCCTCTCGGACGCCTCCATCGGTCTATGATTTCTTAGTTTACTCTATAGTCTATGGATTAAAGAGTGCGTTTCGTTCGCGCTATTTAACATTGTAAGCGATATGTTCAATGAAGTGAAATAGCAAGATATGTTTTTTGTGTATGTTAAAAGGAGATATCTACTATCGACCAGGAAACGCGCTCTTAGAGTGGTAACATTGTTGCAAAAATGCCGTCTGTCTTGTAAATTTTGATTTGCTTCCCGCCGGCTCTTGACGGTTTGCTTTTGGCACGTGCAATTTTCGTTAGATTTTCGTAAAATACAACTTCGCACATTCAACAAAGTTCAACACTGATGCTGACAGTTGTGATATATTATTTCGGTGAGTGTTTTCCTTTTATTTTAGCGTCGTACGTACGATTTATCGTTTGCACGTGTTGTATATCGTAGACAGCAAAACAACCATTTGCATTCGCCTGACGATATAGCTACGATATGGTTTTTTGAATACCTTGACCGTGTAATAACTTTGTTTTGTTTACTTTTGTATGTGAAATGATTCGGTTGATGGAAATTTTTGGCGGATGTGATGATCGGAGCGGCAGCGTCATTTGTTTTTGTTTACCTGCAGATTGTTAGCAGTGTATAATGTCGCCTTCCCCAATCCGCTGTCGCGGGCCGTGGAAGATACACAAGCGGTCCTCTGAACCGGACAGGTGGTTGGATGAGATGGGATTTTTCCGTAAACACACAGCTAGGGACTCTAGCTGTCTTTTCCGCGCCGTCTCTGAGAACATGTATAATACTCAGCGATACTTTCATAAAGTCAGACTGGATTGCGTTCAGTTCATGGCTACTAAGAGACACCTCTTCGAAGGGGTAGGATTTGTTTCATATTTGTCAAATATTATTCAGTATTCAGCATAATGTTAATATAAATACTTTTGTTTTGTAGTCCTTGACTTGTCCGTTTGAAAATTATCTCAAAGAGATGTCAAACCCATCTGAGTGGGGTGGTTTAATTGAAATTTCGGCCATGAGCCATCTGTATAGGTAAGAGAATTTTCATAATGACGCTTTGACTACCCACTTTTTGATTTGTAATTTCTAACATTAATTATTTACTTACTTACTTAATTTAAATTGTGCCTAATACAAGCGCGGTGAAACTATAGTTAATTCATTCTTATCATAATATCATTTACAATAGTAACAAATTGAATATTTCTGAGAACAATGACTAATCCTAATTTAATTTAACATTGTGTAAGATTTCATGCTAACAATGAACTCCAGTTGTACTAAAATAAACCAATACATTGTTTGCTGGTGTTATATCATCTATTTACTCGTGTTAGGCACAAGCCTTAACAAAATGAAACATAACTTGCTATTAAAATATTACAGACGAGACTTTGTAATATTTGAAGCTAACAAAGGTCCTCAAACAAAAATATGCAATGGCTATGGAGACCCTATATACCTGTTTTATTCACCTGATACTAAGCACTTTGATGTGGTGTACACTAAAGATTTTATTAACACATCTTCATTTTGCCAGTGTAAGTGCATTTCATTAACATTTTTTAGGAAAAATACTATTCTCAACTAAATATAACTTTACCTGAATTTAACAATACAATGTCAAGCATTTTCACTTTTTTTTTAGTCGTGATTTAGCTTGTGATGGGTGATTTTTTAATGTAGAAAAGAGGAATACTAATATTCTCGCATCAATTTGATTTGTTGCAACATTTAGAACACTTATTTTATATTGTATTGTAATAGTGTTTACGTCCTGCAATTTCCTTTATACGTTTTGAGAATATATTGGCTCAAGGGTCTTAATGCACAAATATAATATTATGTTTAAACCTAGTTATCCAGGGAAACCTGTTATTAGCCATACTTTATTATTTTATTTCTTCGTAACGCTGTTGGTTTCTTAAAGAAATAAATATAATTAGTAGGTAATTCTATTTTATCATTAAATCATTGACTTACTTTCTTGCTACAATAGCTGCAAAGTGCCAAATAAAACAGACAGCTTACAATTATAGTAGATGCCATTGTAGGAAGGTGAATTTCTCCAAGATGTAAGTCGGAGCCAACCCGGAGAAAAACCAATAGCACAGTCAATAGGCATTATGTGTTACTTACTTTATACTGTGTTACTTTTCAATAGAAAGCCAGTAGGAATCGAGAAATTTTGACCCTCCGCCACTGGTAGATACAAGTATACATATAGGTATGTAGAAGATATTGTAACACCTCTTACATATGAAACAAATAAGACTAAAAGACGCTAAATTTATTAACCATACTTCCTGGTACTTACCTACCAAACAACAACAACAGAAGCTATGGTTGATGACCATAGCTTCTGTTGTTTGTCCATAACCATTAATTAAACTTTACTTAATAGGCGCGGTTTGCCCTCGGGCGGTAGGTAACTATTTATCTTTCGCCACTTCTTAGTGCTTCTTCGTACTAACTAGCGTGAAAGTAGCTTCTTCCTCCTTGTAAATCGCTCTTTGTGGTCCGATGTGTTCTTTCCAGCTGTATATCAGTCTCGATGATCCTAGGCGGTTTTACGCACTCTTCCTCGAGACCATTGCTAAGACTACAGCCGGAAGTAAAAGGTATCTCCCACGGCGTTGCTCTAACACTGCTCCAATGTGTATAGCACCGTGTCTTGGCTGCTACCCCTACTATGATACAGTTACCGATTGGCTCCTTTGTGACACAAATCATCATTATCTTTTCAGCCTGAAGACGCCCACTGCTGGGCATAGGCACAAATACTTTCAGAAAATACTGTAGCATCTACCATCAGAAGCCGTTTCGCTGCCTTGTGGCTTGCTCTGTTTAGAGTGGAAACTAAAATAGGATGGTTTAAAGGTCGCCTTGGAGTCCAAATTCCAATGTATTCTCGTACCTTGATTTGTGAGAAAATTGCAGTAGTAAATTATGTGCGCGTCTAGTCAAAATTCTGTCATATCTACGATAAATTCAAAAATAGGTTTATCAGAATAAGAATACAAGATTGCATTAGACAAATTTATTGATGCGAGTAGAATGGTTTCTCCCTATTTATTTTTTGCTTATTAACGTTTCCTTAAAAAACTCGCTAAAGTACAAATGACTGATATTTGATTGAGAATATATTTATTTCCATTCGAGCTTAAGTGCAAAAAAAATAAATTCTAAAAGCAATTTTACCTTTTATAAAAAAGGGTAGTCAAATGTATACTTATAGCTATTATTCTACTTATAGCTTTGGTATATGAAATACTTTATGACGGCGTTTACCAACTAAAAGATTTATCGTATGCCGTCGACAAAATGCTACACGACAAAGTTCCTACCAATCACATTGAATACTTTATGTCAGAAAATGTGGAACGACGCAAAAAGCAGAAGGAAAGAGCTAAGATATTCATTGAAGCTGCCGATGATGATAAAGATAGGAATAACAATGCTCTAGCACTAAAATGTAAGCACCACACCGAAGATCTAGAGAGAGCGAGTTTGTTAAAGGAATCGTTAAGCATTTTCGTATTCAATCGTAGTCTTATACAGCTGGAGAATGTCTGCATGAACTGCTTGAATGTCAATAGCGCTAAAGACCTGCTCGATAATGGGATCACTCCGTTTCCTTACAAAGTCGCTAAAGCGTTAGACCCTGACATCTATAGGAATATAGAATTCGATGTCTGGAGCGAACTGAGACGAGGTACATAAGTTTATGTCCATTAGTGGAATAGGATGAGAAACGTTCAGGAAATAATCTCTTGATAAAATGAAATACGTCTTCAAAGACCTCGCGCGCTGCATCTAGTCCTCGATCGATTTGTTTGGTTTATTCGTTCTATTTTTATAATATTCCTTTCTCGTATTCTCACCGGTTTTCTCTCGTGAATTTGCCTTTGAAAACAACGGAAGTGAAGCTGTAATTTTCTATGCAATGAGGTCGTTGTAAGATTTCGAAGATGTGTTTTGTTTTAGCGTTTCATTTTCCTATTTTAGTTTATTTTAAAGGAATTATATTTACATGTAATTTCCTATTGCGGAATTTATGCAATGGTATTACAGAAATGCGTTATGGTGCGAGATATTCTGACGGAACGACCCTCCAAGTGGGTGTAAAATGTTTGTGCAAGCTTCAGCCGGAGCAATCTGTGCCTTACCACTGTCATATTCAAGAGATGAGACCTGATGGTGGCCCTTGCCTCGTGTTTATCGAGGAATTGGGCGAAAAACGAGTGGTGAATTTTGAGCAGTTGGAACCACTTCCTCTAGATGAGATAAGGCCTTGGGCCCCTCCATACAGATACTCTCGAGCTCATTCTCAGTTCCTGACCCTAAGCCAAATGTTGCAGCAAATAGGTTCGACTTCATAAAATACTTTTTAACTTTGTCTAAACTGATTAATAAAATAACCTGTAAATCAGCAAACATGTTTGTCAAATCTAACGTTATTTCATGTATTTGATAGATATAAACATGATTAAAAATAGTTATTCCTTTTATCTACCCTGAAACAGCCACCCTAGGGTGGATACTCGAAAACGCGCGTTTAGCTATCCGTATGGTAATAACAAAGTATCTTGGGCCAGTTTTTCTCATGTTTCTATAAATAACGTACACAGCCGAAGGAAAAAATCGAAAGAAAGATAATAATACGAATATCCGATTATCGTATACCATACCTTCTGAGATGGACCGATGATCACGCGTTGCCGAATATCTTAGAGTGGCTGTTTTATGGTGGCCAATAACCAATACCTATTTCCATTCAAAGCTTTTGCTCAACATACTTGGCAAGTTTGGCAAATATTTTGTAGGTCTACAGGACATATTCTTTTCAAAAACTTGCATCTTACTTTTCCCTACTCAATTAATATTCCACGACCAGGCAACATCACTCGAAAGCAAGGACTGAGCAAGGCCCGGAACAAATCCAAGGTGGCTACCGACGAAAAGAGTCCAGAAAAAGCGAGCAAACCAAACAAAGTTTCATGGAATGAGGAGACCGAATTATCTTTTCAAAATAACGTCGATTTCACATACCAACACCTGGATTTCCTCAACTTTGAACCGATGCCTGTTAGTTGTAGCTAGACACAAATAGATGTAGGTTTTGGGCGACTTGTAAGCATATCACTTAACATACGGATTCCTATTGTTTTAAATAAGCATTCTTTTTCGCAAGATAAATCGGTGGCTTAATAATATTAACGCATATTATAATTAAACAATTTTTTCAACATGTAAGTTAGCAATAATTTTATTTTAATCTTATTTCAATAGCATATAAGTGTACATAATGAAAAAGTTGATGAAAAGCCCCATGCAATACATAACATGAACGGGGCATCACAACATTGATTTCGCATCCACGTAATTGCAATAAAACAGACAGTCCACATGTCATACGTATCATTTCTGCATTTTCATACGACAACTTAATTAATAAATTATATTATTTTCTAAAATAAGCAATTAAAACCCCCCTTTGAATTATAATAGTACTCTCGGGATGTTTAAAATTTGATTTTGGTATATTTTTAAGTGACGTGCTTATAAATGTATCCCTTAAGTACCATATCGTAGCTATTGTAGAAGTAATGTAGTTTAGTTATTAGTTGTATATGTTGTAATTCTAGTATCTTTTCCATTTAGTGTTTTTTTTTTCAAGTATATGTTACTGACAGAATTAAAACTATAAAAATGTAATGCGAGTAATTATAATCAAGTTTCTTTAAGGATTATTTCCTCGTATACCATCAGCATACTTAACTGGGTCATTACGTTTACATCATTACCTTAATGATTTAGTTAATAGATAATAATGAAAGTTCACCCAATAAGTATTCAAATTGTTTTCGATACAAATTAGCACCAAACGCTCAGTTGATTCGACAACGATACAAATAAGCTCAGTTGATTCCGTTCAGTCGAACGAGAAAGACCTTAGTGAAAATCGCATTTTTAATTTCCGTACAAACTTGAAAGGGCAAGAAAAACAAAAATTCACGGTTAGTGCATGTTGCATCGAGAGTATCGGCGCGCGCAGTCCGGGCGGCACCCCTCGATAGCTCGCAGCTCACGATTGGCAGGCTCCGGCCAACAACGTGCTTACTTTTATTTTCAAATTTTTGTTGCAATCAATCATTTAATAAGTGCACCTCAATCACATTGCACCTATTTCTGTTATCATCCGCGGTAATGATGTCCAATACTTCCGAAGCTCCTCAGGTTTGTATCAATTTACCGATGCTAGTTACTCCTCGCGTCTGATTAGAATTACCGCGATTTCAATGTAGTGAAAATAAACTTTAGTTTTATGTAAAACTGTCAGTAATTTATTTTTGGGTTTAGAAATAGTGGCCCGCTATGATTGTATCTCGTTTTTGATGATATTTTTTGTTAGGTTGAAGTTGAAGCACTTCCCCTCATGGTTGACTGCCGGCCGGGAACGGGCGCTCCGCCCCACGAGCTCGCGCACACTCAGCCGAATGGCGGTGCACCTTCGGATACCCACCATAACCAGGTTAGTACTGCGTCTTATTTTTATTTGGTGTTTATTGTGCCACCTGTTAGATGTTCTTCGACTAAGCCAGCGGCTGAGTGCAATTAACACAACATCTAAAGTTTTAACTTGTTACTCGGGCTATATTTCTTCTTAATAGAGAACGTTTTTATGAGAGCAGGTATGGTTGTATGTAATTAATAACATTAACCATATGTATAACCTTAGCTGGCTTATAGATTAGATTTGTCGAAAAGGGCCAGCAGGGCTACAAGTTATTTGTTTGTACAAGATAACTTCTTATTCTTTTCTTGTTCCCTTATCAATAAAATAACATTGTGCACTGAGAAAACATCTGAAGAAGACATATAGACACATAGAAAACTACATTCGCGTATTATGTGTGGTCCAAACACTTTGGGACCCAAGTGTGACTTCTTAACCATTGAACTATTACCGCTTCGGTATGGCGGATGGAGCGAGCTACTTTTAACTGACTTCAAAAAGGATTACAATGTGTCAATTTTTTTTGGAGAAAAAACTAAAATGACTTAGGTATACACTTTAACAAATTACACTCAAAGTGTCGGGGCCCGGGGGCTTAAGATTAGATGAGAACCCACTTGACGTAGCACTGAGCAGAATAAACGCATGTTGTTATTTCTGTGTTTAGACTTAAATCGGTTTAAATTATTTTTTGTTTAAGTGGATATCTGATTTTGAATGGTTTTCCACGCAGTAAGGCGGCAAAAAGAACTTGCCTTTTTGTCATTGCATTGCATTGCTTCTAATGCCTCTAAAAACTAATACAAGTTTTTTTTTACGTAAAACGGTTTTGTCAATGTACCAAACATCAGATTAATGATCAACCTGTCAACAGGAAGGGGGTAAATTTTCAGTTACTAAATTTGAACCAAATAAATAACAAACAACAGGGCAAGCTAAATAAATCGTTTAAAAAGATCAGGCTGCTTTTCTTTGTAGTCCCGCCGATACATATTTTTATAATTATCATAAAAGATTAGAGCGAATATCGAAGAAACGTAACAACCACTTAACCTATCGTTCGAGGGTCTTGACTTTTGAGGGCCTTGGCAACAATAACGAACGGAAGAAACGAAATTCTATCTTTTTATTGTTTTGATTTACTCAAGTTACATAGATCAGATACATAATTTATTGATCAGATTATTACTTTCTTCTAAGGGGTACTTCTTGGGTACAGACCATCATTTTTCTGAAGCCCGACCTCGACATACTTAATATGTAGTAATTGACAATGTTTTAATATATTTAATAGGTACAGTTTTTTTACTTCAATCTATACTTCTATATCTATATCTATACTAATATTATAAAGAGGTAAAGTTTGTATGTTTGTATGTATGTATGTCAGGGGTAATCTCCAGATCTACTGGTCCGATTCAAAATATTATTTCAGTAATAGAAAGCTACATTCTTCCTGAGTGCTACAGGCTATCTTTTATCTATACTTCTATACTTCTATACTATCTATACTAATATTATAAAGAGGTAAAGTTTGTATGTTTGTATGTATGTATGTCAGGGGTAATCTCCAGATCTACTGGTCCGATTCAAAATATTATTTCAGTAATAGAAAGCTACATTCTTCCTGAGTGCTACAGGCTATCTTTTATTCTGATAAAGATAAGTTATCAGCAAGAAATAACAATATCCGTGATCCAAGTCAGAAAAAAAATGCTTTCTGGCTGCTTTATTGACGTGCGCTATCTAAACGGCTTAAAATAAGTGACTATAATGTTTAGCAAAAATATTAGCCTTTATTAGTTTTATAAAAAAGTCCGTGACACCATATATCTATCTTTAATATTTAAAGTAAAATAACGGTTTTATTTTAAAAGTGTAAGAAATCTATATTAATAATTTCGTCAAGGGGTACGGTAGACTCGATCGAAACCTCACCAGAATAATAAAATATGAAAAAATAAAGATTTCGAGTCGACAACATATATCCGCAAAATTAGGATTGTCGAGTATTTTGTTAAATTTTAATGATGCTGACAGACAAATCGTAGTTGCCATATTGGCCACTTTAGCGAAACGGCACTGACACCGGATGACATCTTGAGTAGTTAATAAACGTTCCGTTTGTAATTGGCTCCATGTATCCTATTCCACTGTAATTATACATATGAAAAGCTGTTGGTTTTCCATCCGTAAATAAATAAATAAATACTAGCGCACATACGCCGCACCACTCAACACGTCGCGCCATTCATTTTAAAAACAAAGTAAAACGAAACGTCTTGCCATAAACATTGAGCGTATAAAAAAAATATATACAGTCATACTTTTCAGTCGTTTCGCAAAGGTGTTATGGAAACTTTTTTATCGGAAATAAAAGAGTCTGCAAAATTGGGGGCGCCACTAGCGCACTTCGCATATTACAATTCAAAATAACAAGTCATTTGGTTCTTACATATTTTTATGATGATTTTTTTGTCATCAAATATAATCAATTGAATTACTTTTAAGTTATTCTAATACTCACAAACTTAGTATTTAAGATTTTTATTTTTAGTTCTAGCTGTCACCGCCTCATTCTTTTTTGCCAAGCTGTACCTACTCTGTGTTATGTGTTTTTTCTTAAATATTATATTTTATGTATATTTTTTAATGTTTAGACACATGTTTTGCTTATTAAATTATATTATTTTAATAAGAAACTCGCAAAAACAACTGACTCGGGCGGGACTTGAACCCGCAATCCCCGGCGTGCCATCGCTTTACCAACTAAGCTACCGAGTCCTGCCCGTTTCATGCCATGTCATGTTCAGGTCATGGGACCAGCAGTGCAGCAGTACTCTGGTAGATGTCATCACAAGTGATTAAGCCGTTAAAAAAGAGATTCGTAATTTCAAATGAAGTTGTTATTGTACCTTTTTTTCTTTTTCTTTTTTGTTTACGGGGGGAAACCGTACGAAAAGGCACCCGGCTTCCAGGGGAAGAGACCGGGGAATATGGGATTCTTACCTCACTAAAACCACCCCGGTGATCACCATCAGCACATGAGGGGAGATCCCGGGTCCTCTTAAGAGACCAGCTCCGGAACCTCCCCTGCGCAACGCCTGTTAGGCACATCCCCGGAGAGACTGTAAAGGGGTCTCTCCTGAGCCTCGCTGTGCACGGTAGCATGTTACCACTTTGCCACCGTCTTCTCTGGGGTCGCTCAGTGGGCGCACAAACTCCCCAATCTGAGCGCCCGCGTCCCCAAAGGCCCCGCCTGCTGCTGCTGCTGTTTCTGCGTATTAGATGCCAAGGCGGTTGCGTCGTCGACGCCTCCTTCTCCTCCGAGCGGGATTGGTTCTCTCTCGCTCCCGCTCAGCGGCTTCCTTCTGAGTCATTACGGTCTCACAGAAGGAGGCTACTTCTCTCCAGTTATCTGTCTCTGCCAACATAGCCCTCACTACTACGGGCAGAGACAAATCCCTGCCGATCCGGTCCGTCAGGACTCGTCGCTCGGAGACCCACGCAGGGCACTCCTTGAACGTGTGTTGTGCAGAATCAACACTGCATCCACACACGGCAACTTGCCGTAGCTTCTCGACCAATCCAGTTCAGGTACCTACTCACCGAAGCAACCGTGCCCGGTGAGCACCTGAGTCAGCCTGTACCTGCGCTCCTTTCTGTTCAGCCAGGTTTCGAAGAGCGGCAGGACGGCTTCAACATAGACGATAAATACTTTTTGGGTAGGTACCTAAGAATCGCAATGAAACCTTCTAGCTTAAAAACGAAGGTACGTTTTATAAGATCCTCTAAGAGTTCCATATTTTCCTTTTGAGGAACGGAATGAGATCCGCGTCATCCCAATAGGTTTTGAAATTTGAATTTGGTGCCATCTCGATCAAAGTCAATCGGTTCCTAGGCGAGTGCGGGCAGCACGAACGGGACGGGAGGCGTTGTCATCGGGAAACTTTGCATCGGTGATTAGTACAATAAATTCAATGTGATTAGTACATTGCACGGAGGTGTCCTGTTGGTTTTTTATGAGTTTAGGCTTGCATTCTATTTAATTTAAATTTTATACCCCTAGGTGATAAGAGTGATTCACGCGGACGAAGTCGCGGGCAACAGCTAGTGTTATCTAAAAAGGTTGCTCTTGTTCTGTGTTGATACGTAAGCACGCCACTGGGCATTTCTAGGCAGTAATTTATCCGTGTTTCATACAATATATTATTATTTTATGAATTACAATTTGTGTAGGATGATTTCCAAGTTGACAACAAAATATTATTGATTAATTATTGTGCTATTCTGAGCAGGCGGGAGGTAGCGGCGACATGGGCGCCCACGGCATTGCGTCGCCCGCGTCTGTCCGAGCTTCAACCCCAGCTACCACCAACACGCTCACCACCTATACCAGTAAGTATAGAAAAATTACCTTAAAATTAGAATCTTAAACCTGACTTTGAGCCCATCAATACACCAGTCATCATAACAACTTAGGTCAGAAATCTGCAAGAGCCACGCTAGGACCAAGTTGACCTACAATGTTAGATTATTATTATACAAACTTTTAGGTAACCTTTTATTACCCATTTTATCTTTACCTTAATATTTTTTATTACTAAATTTGTATGATGGTCTTCGTCCGGACTTCGGAAAAATGTGATAGGTAGGCAAGTATTGGGTCAGTAGTACTTTAATCTTACATTTTTAATACGTTTATTGTGCGTACACCTAAGAAGTTGAACTCCCTGCCGGAGCGGATAGCTACAACCTATAACCAACCGATAGCGACGTCTATAGCGAATAGGTTACTCCTAGGAAAGCGTGCACCATTGTCGACCGCATCTTAGCTAACCATCAGGTGAATAGTGGTGGAAAAAAAAACCTTATATTGTTTTTTAAACCGTCAAAAGCCAAGAAGACAAAAAGAAATCAATTAATACGCGTCGCCGACGTCCTTGCGGTAGTTAAGCCCTTTATACCTGTATGTTACGGTAATGTAATGTGCTTGATAGTGCATCTACCATGTTTTTATCTCTGCATCACCCAAAGGTCGACTGGGAGAAAATGTCTAAGTCCGCCTTTAAAAATTACAGGAAATTTAAAACAGATTGAGAGCGCGTCCTCGCGGTTTGAACCCGCGACACTTGCCGTACCGTAAAGTGAATAAAATATAAGATTTAATAAACATTGGTAATGTCGTTTCGATTCTTACAGTCGAACTGAATATTACGTTAAGGTAATAAATTAAAGATGCTGCACAAAAAATAAAGGAGTCGCTTAATATTTCAAATTAGTTCACGTTTCATTTCCCTCTTACAAACAGGAAAATCTAAACACGAAGTCATAAGCTTCGCAAAGTGGTTATTCATAGACATTTCAAGGGTGCGTACTTAACAAAACTCCGCGAACATTGCGAAAACTGTTATTAAGAAATATGTTTTAAGTACAAGCTTGAGAGTTTTCTTTTTTGTTATTTGTGGGACAACAAAGAAGAAATTTCCTCGCAACTGAGAAGTTTAAATAAAGAGTCGGAAATTTCCAAATCAAGTTCTTACGTATTACGACCGATGGAGGGTCAAATAAGAAAAAAAAGTAAAGAGATTTTTCGGAAATGTATGGATTCTCGACGGAGGTTACATGGCTAGATTTGCAACATCTCTTTTGGGATAACAATAAAGGTCAATATTCATAATCACAGCATCCGACAAACTGACAGCCACCTTTTATTAACCTGTAACTACTCGCCATAAATACTACCTGCCATAAATATACCGATACAGTACTTAATACACATCCTAGTTAATCCTTTACCGGGCCTGTCTGGTCAAATATTCGAGAGGGTCAGATTTTGAGGGGCTCAGTCAAAAACATCACAGGATAGACAGATCGATAGCACATTCATAGGGGTGCTTATTAAAAGCTTCGCCGAGGGCGTATAGTCTGCGTGGGGTATTAAAATCGTAATTGGAGACTTGAATGATTGTTAGCAGATAATGTAGCTATATTATGGAATTGATTTTGGGGGAACGTTATTAGCTTTATGAGCTTCTGTTTGGTATTGACATTGAACATGAATTTTAGTGTTTACATGTTGATTATAACGTGAAGTATGCGCGTGAAAAAAAATTCTTGTCCATATAATTAAATGTCGGTTTCTTGTGATCGAGACATTCTGCAAATTCGTTTTCTATAAATTTATAAATTATCGAATATTCGTAACATCAATCAATGATATTATTTTTCTCTAGCGGGCGAAAGGCTTGAAGCATTCTTTTTTTTTTTGACGTCACGGGAACGATTTTAGCACGGCACTAAACTTATCGTTTTCTCAATTTGTCGCCAAGCATTAGTATCACAATGCCCTGTTCCAGTTTGATGAGTGTGGGAGACAATGCAATTACTTGGCCAAGGGGCGTTATGTCGTAGCCCGCTGTGATTACGCCTTGATATAGCTGACATTGATGTGTGTGCTAGGTCTGTTACATAATCGATATTATGGATTCCTATTTACCATACTTTAAAGGTAAATTAATGACTATAATGTAGTTCAATATTATAGTTGTGAACTTTATTTAAGTACGTAAGATATTGGAAAGGTTGAAACATAGGTTTGTCAGGTGGTATAGTGTTAGTGGTAGCCTAGTGGTGTGACCGTTGGAATGCCAAGTCCAAAGATTGTAGCTTCGAAGTCCAGGCCTTTGAATTTAATTATCATTTGCTAAAATGGGGAGGGAAAAAATCGTGAAACGAGCACACCTGAGAGATTTTTCTATGGTGTGTCGAGATGTGCATTATTAAATTATATGCCTTCGCCTTGTCTTTCACACACAGTTCGGTGAAATCGTCCGCGTCAGTCCTAGTCCTGTCCAAGGAACTGTTAGTGTGTGGTTTACGACGATTAACCATGGTTAGAAAAATGAATGGGAAAAGAGGTGACGGGCGGCTACTGGGGTTGAAGATTACATTTGAAAGATGACTAAATGTGTGGTAATTTCCTTACGTCGTCGTTGTGTTGGTCCAGACGCCATGAACCCGGGCGGCGGGGTGGGCTACGGCGGCGTGGCGGGCTGCGCGCCCTACGTGTGCGGCGTCAAGGGCGTGGTGTGGTGCGGCGCCGGCGCGCCGCCGCCCGCGCCGCACCTGCCGCCGCCGCCGCACGGCGTCAACCCGCACGTCTACAAGAGCGTGCAGGCCAACGGGGCCGACCTGCCCATGAACGGTGAGTGCATGCGTGTACGGCAAAGATAGGAACCTGCGATCTTCTGGATAGCTGGTTTACCGGCTACTCTGCCTAACTTCTACTAATTATGTTTGTTTTAACCATCTAAAAGCTAAAAAAACGCAGGTTTTTAAATTTCCTAAAAGAGTTACCGATATATTCTCATGATTCACCATAGTAAAATAGTTTTGACATTGATCAATGACTCCTTTATAAGACTAAAATAACATTGTGTACAGACATCCCCACGCTCCGCTACTACTTCAACCTGGGCGTGGAGTGCATGTGGGCGGCGTACGGGCCGCCGCCGCCGCACCCGCCGCCCAGGCACTACTCGCCGAGGGACCTGGCGCAGGTACTGTACTCATTACCTATTATTATCTATCTACCATCCAATATTCTATATTAATATCTTCTGTCATATTGTCTAACTCACGGGGTATTATCTTCTGTCATATTGTCTAACTCACGGGGTATTTTTGACGTTACTCAACTAGTTACAGGCTTTAAAGTTAGTCCCATTTTCGAGCACGCTCACGAGATGGCGTCGCACTGTAGATAAATCTGCCTCGATATTAAGCAATATAATTAATATGATAACTAATCTCTATCAACCTTCAATCATAGACGGCCATCTTAATATAAAACACTCAATTTAATTCCTGTCAGATTCGGCAGATGTACACTATTATTGAACAGTGAGTAGTTAATATTTGGTAGCTAAGCTTGTGAACTCCAGTATCAAGAATATGATATATTTTAATAATAAAATGTGTATGTTTGTTCCGTAGGACATGCAGCAGATCTCGCTCCACGAGAGGCCCCTAATGAACCACAACAGTGGCGAACAGAACCACAAGCACAAGCCGGGCCAGCCCAACGACAAGCCGCAGCTCAACAACCAGGGCAAGGGCAACGGCCAGCGACCTCTACTGGGGCCACGGTGAGATAACCACATTGAAAACTTTCTTTAAAGAGCTTGCGGCCAACAATATCTATTGTAAAGCATGACGACGTCCATGGCTTTGATTGCTTCAGTGTTAAGAAGTTCCTGACTGTTTTACTTTATGTCGAGATGATAATTATGAGCCATATTTTTTTGAAACATGGGTAATTGATTTTAATTAGCACGTAGATTAAAAACTTGGTAGGAATGTTTATCAGTCCGAACATCTGACTTTTGTCTTTAAAAAGCCATGCAAGTTTTCTTAATATGTGTAATGTTGTTGCAGATTCAAGCGCGGTGGCGGCAACCAGGATGGAAACCAGAACTCCAACCACAACCAGAATAAGCACAACAATAACATGGGCAAGGGACCCAATAACCGGTTAGTATTTACTTACTGAATCTTTCAATCAGTTTGGTAGAGCAATGCTGAAAGTTTTGGCATCCATTTTAACAAGGCTACAGTCATTTTATGGGTTCTTTACACTAATCATATTGTTCTTTAGTTTCAGTCAATTTGAACTTAGCAAATCTTCATCATTCATGTCTCTTAACTTATCCTCTTTAGGTGTTTCTATAGGTTCAGATCTCTCCAAATTTGAACGTTACTTATCCTTTGTGATCGTTAGAATGATTGTGGCGAAGTTTACAAATGCCGTAAGCCAAACCAACGTGATTTGACATAAATTAAGGTATTATCGAGGAAGTTGTACGTTCCGAAATGGCTCCGAGTTTTATTCAGTTTAATTCTAAACCGCTTTTGTTCACAAACTTTGTATTACTTGCAGACGTAACTCTCACGGCGACGGTCGCGCTCATGCATACGGCGGCGCGGCGGGCGAGGGCGAGTGCGTCATGGAACAGCCCTTGCTAACTCTGCCGTACATCCCCTATCCGCCGCCCATGTACCCCATGTACTACCCCGTCGAGACCGACCCAGGTACGCATATGATTTCGGACACCAACCTGAAACCTTGCGCTTTATGCCGCTTGGTAATTTTATTATGTTGTAAAATAGTTGCCTACAGATTAAATATTGTTTGTTTATTCCAGGAATGATGGGCATGATGGGCGGTATGGGTTACGTAGGCTACGAGGAAGGCGTGTACGAAGGCGGCATGCAGCCGTACTACCCGCACGCCCCGCACTATCCTCCCCCGCATCCGCACCCGCACCCGCACCACATCGAACATAAGTAAAAAGCGCCAACTACGAAACTACGTACCTTTTTGTTAAACCACTATTAGCACAGAATGATTTTAAAGTAGGCACAGACAAGCACATCTACATATAAGAAAATCTTATATTGCATATGTAAGGATTAAGGTGACGTTACCACTGAATCGGAGTTGTGCGTACAACAATTGTCTAGACAGATGTTTGATATCCCTTCTCCGGTTCTCACTAAGACATACTATCCAGTTGGTTTATTTTTGCACGCACCGCTCCACTTTGCTTTAGTGGAAACATACATAAAAACACAATGCAAGTTACTTAGCAATATGTCAAACTTGCGGTGAAATCGATCATAAGCAAGTGCAATCTCTATTTTTTGTAGAAATAGAGATGTATGTCATCTCCTTATACCATAGAGATGTATCGAGCAGCGGGAAAGTTCTAAAAGCGTCATGAATTTTGTTTGTGCGTCGAGGAAAAGTTAAAACGTTCGGGCTTTCTTCAGTGATTTTCGATGATATAGTGCCCACTTGGATCTCATTCTAAATAGCAAATGAGTGGTTGTGTGACAGGCAGTTTTAATTTAGATTGGATATGATTCTCTCATTTTTGTACTTTTAAAACAAAGTTACCAGAGCTCGGGATTAGAGTATTCACAGTTCTTGTCTTTAAAAAAAGTGAAATTATTATTAATATTTCATTTACATTTGGCTCAAAAAAAAAAATATTATTGCCATCTTCACAAATCATCTTTCAGCCTGATTTTCTTAACCTGCCTGTCTCACGCGTGCTGTCAATACTCGAATAATCGACTAAATTAAACCATGACAAATGGGGTATTTGTGACGTACCATTTAGGTATTTTTTATGTTTACTCACGTTTATACTAAATTACATACCATCAAACAGCATTATATTATAGTGCCATTACAAAAAAAATAGTCGATTATTCGATTAACCGGCCTTTCGTAGGTACATTTATAACATCGAAAAATTGTACCAGTTCATCAATTGTTAAACTTCTCAAGCTTTTGGTATGTGATAATTTATATCTAAATACTTAGTATTGTCATGAACACGCCAGAATGAAGCCCAACACCTGCGCTTGCCACGTTCAAGTGACCATCTTTATTTTTGCATAAGCCAAAGAAATACTTATTACATTTCAAAGGAGCATTTAAAATTACAAAAAGTGTGATTATCGCCAGATATAACGTCAGATTTCGCCTGATATTTTAAGCCTCAATGGGATATATTTTTTATAATGTAACAGATAAAAACATTATATTTACATGATTAAATATCAAAGACTCCACGTTTATTTATCTACTAAATCCGTATGTCAAATAATTTTATACAACTAATACAAAAATTGTGAATGCTGTTCAAACATTATTAATTAACGAAAAAGGCTTGGTCGCTAGCGACCAAATGTTTGAACATTAGAAAAATAAAGATGGCGATTATCAAGTACACCATTATTAAAATACATGTCATTGTTGTTGTAGTTTTATCGTCACTTGAATGTGTTTTTATTGTTAGATAGGTCATTTGAATACATACTATTTGAATGATTGTAAAACAAAATATTGGTAAAACTCCAATTATATTGTTCAAATAGTATGTGCTTCCAAATTTTAATGGTCACAAAAATTTTACATTCATGTACATAATATGTATGTAATTTCTTAGCAAATTGTATACATATTTGTATCGTTTGGTCAATGCGACCTTACGCAATTAAATATACACTAAAATTACTAGTTAATAATTTCAAAATTAAAGTGAAAAGAATTTTCAGAAAATATTACTTGCGATAAATTGCTGTGATATTTTAGTGTATATTTAGTTGAATATTTAACATACTTGACCGAGATTTATGAGATTTTTATTTACCGTAGTTGTAACCTCGTTTTTTTTGTCCAAATTGTTAATAAAAATCTAGTAAGTCTCGGCCGATCAAAACTTAGTCACAAATATGTTGAAACAGACTGTCTATGGCAGCGAAGTGACTTTTCGTCAACACTACGACAATGCTCATCGAAAAACACGTATGCGATTTTCGATAAACATTGATTCATAATTGAAAAAAAACAAGTCTTAAGTTATTCCATGATGTGCTGTGTGTAGGACAAAAGCGATTCAGTAACTTGCGTCAATTAATAAAAACAATTAACCTCTATATAGTTAACTTAATGAGTAATTTATATACTTATTGAACATTTTGATACCTAAATCCTAAAAGGACAACAAAATTGAATATTCTAGGACTAGTTTTGCATTAAATGCATCTACACCTGGACACAGCATAGCATGATCTATTTGATTTAAATTAGATATGGAAGTAAATATATTTGACAGTATTTGTCGTAAAAAATGTAAATTCGTGTTGTAACTGTACTTAAAACAAGGAGATTAATATGGGGTAGGAGGGTTTGTTAGCGTTAGTGAGATTCGGAACAGCTGTGAGACTGAATGTTGAACATCTTTATTTTACTGTAAGGCCTCTTTCATAGAGTCGCGGAGATATGCGCGGCGCGTGGTAGGGGGACAGACTTCAAACATGATAATGTTCTTGAACGCGAATTTCCACGTGTATTGTTTAGGTTTCAGTGAATTCTTAGAAGCGTTTTCTTCGAAAGTGGTGTCAAAAATTTATATTCTATTGTAAGGGTCATTTGCAGATTTCGCGGTGTATAAACACTTAATTCGCCGAGTATTCGTAGTATCCGTTAGTAATTCGCGTCTCGGAGGCCTAAACGTTTCGCACCTCGCGCCGTGTAAGCTCCGCGTCGCACTGGACGTGGTCTGACACTCCCAACATTAACGCACATCTTCTGTGATATCTTGGCCCATTTTTATACCCCATTTCGAAGTATATACTATGATCCCATTTTCTTATTGTTAATCCCTAAGTGTTCATTGGTGCTGCAAAATTGACGAATTTGATAGGGTTTTGAAATATTTTTGTATGGTACGGCATTTATTATACATACATACAATTTTGCGTAGTTGTTAGGCGCTGTATATCATTCCTTGTAATTTAAGGTGAAACTGTAAATTTTACTGTAGTTTTACGTCGCAAGTTTAAGTTTCTGTTTATTTAGTTTTTTCCTCTGAATCGCTGATCACTACACCTGTCTGATGTGCGAGAAACAATACTTAATATAAGTGTAATGTTCTTAAAACTGAGTTTTGGCATTTTGTTAGTTACCCACGTCGTAATATTTAGTCGATTCATGGGTAGTGATTAGTCGATTATAGAGCTTATTTTAGTTTAGTTAGAAATAAGTTAATACGGTTTCACATGCCTAAATTTAAGGCTCCTTCTACGAATAGGTTTACTTTAAAAATATTCCCCAGATCTCAAGCTTACGATGTAATCGCAGACCATTTGAATCTCTTATTAACAAAATTTCAATTTCACTTAGTATTAGAAACGATTAAAATAACGTAAACAAAAGTATCCTACTTTGATCTCATAAAATGTCATTTGTAATAAACACCTCGGTGCTTGGGTAGTCATTTATGTTTTGCTGTAAGTATTTCAAATTAAACTAACAAAAAATACTCTTCCACATTTTAAAAAAATCCTAAAAGATAATTACTGGTTTAGTTTATTTATATTTATGTCTCTGCATTTACTACATTTACAACCATAAGTTGTATCACGTCTCAGAGGCTGGAGAAAGAAAGGAGCCAAGTGAACTGGTAGACCTCCTTTTTGGGAGAAAATAAGCCAATTACTATCTACCTTTCCTCATTCCCCTCTGTCATTTAATAATGACATATGGACCGAAAACCACGATATTGTTATAGTGGTCTTCGGTCTACTAAAACAAAATTGACTTACCTACACGTATTTTTGGAATGTTTATACAAAATAGTTGGCTGTGATTCGAATATTATCTCAGTAACGCCTGGAAGGAATGTTGGTAGACTTGTTGTAAGACAAAATATTAGTCTCGCTGTAATGCTTTATATGTCTATAATCCTATAGTATTAAAACAGTCTATTCATTCATTTTTTTGATATTACTAAGGTTAAACCTTTAATTGAGATTTCCGCCCGCGATTTTTTGATCCCCAATTTATTATTCCTAATATATATTATAAAATTATATATTTAACGTGTACTTCGTAAAGAATCCA
Organism: Protodeltote pygarga; assembly: GCA_936450705.2. Taxonomy (NCBI): domain Eukaryota; kingdom Metazoa; phylum Arthropoda; class Insecta; order Lepidoptera; family Noctuidae; genus Protodeltote; species Protodeltote pygarga. Next base: position 595,726 of record OW388257.2, on the reverse strand, counting down.
TGATTGTTTGTACAGACCGTTGTTAAAATTATACAAAAATACAAAAAAAAAAAAATAAGTGTACTCCTATAGGTAGATTAGGTATGTGTTTATGTAAAGTCGTTTGGTGTTTCAGTATTAGTTTTAAATCACTAGGAGTTAGAACTTTATGTTAGTCGTTAATTAATGTTTACGTAACTATAGTTTAGCGTTATTTTATTTAAGAATATCAACCGTTAAATATAACTGAAGTCAATTAGAGCGCTGGGGCGTGAAATATTATATATTTTTTGTTCTCACTTGTAGTTTATAGTTTATTTGTGCCAATTTTTAAGTATTTTATGTAAATTGGCAGTCACGTCCGTTTGTCCAACTTGCGATGAACGTGACCGCCAAAAACAAAATTGTAGTTTAGTTCTCAGTAGAAATAATAATTGTGTTGTGAATATACTATATGGATAGATGTATGTCTTTAACTATATAGTTGTACAGTGCTCAAAGTTAGCGTAATGTCCGCCTTTGAGATGTTATTTGTAATTTTTTTCCAAATTCCATCAAATAAATGTAAACTGATTTTTTGATTTGCTTGTTTTCTTTAGCGTGATGTCACGCACTCATATTTCCGGCCACTCAATTTGAACGACGCTATTTTTTTAATGAAAAACTGAATAAAACGTTACCAGTTGACATTTCGGCAGCAGATTACCGGTACTCAAATAGAGATTTGAGGAATAATTCATATGACGGGCTACGAAAAACGTTAGCAAAAATGCAACATTAGCCGAGATGAAAAAAAAAAAGATAATTTAAGAACTAAGTACTAAAAGTATCAAAAAAGCACTGAGTGTAGGAAGCACTTCTCAGAGAGTGTGGATAGAACGACTCCGATTTAGGATTTCCGACAAATCGGATAGGATCGGAAGGTGTGGAACCTACAGCTTGGCAAAAAGAGTGGAAAAATTGGGGGCGCCGCTGGCGCACTTTTCACACTACAATTCATAATTACAAGTTTTTCAGTCGTTCAGTAGTGATTCGTCTTAAATTAAGTAATTAATTATAATTAATTTTGTTGTATTAGTTATGAGTTATGGGGTTGACATATCTATCGGATAAAAGCCCCTAAACATAAATAAAGATTTAAAAAAAAAAAGTTTTTCAGTGCTTACATATTTCTATGACGAATTTTTTGTCATTATTTATAATCAAATGAATCATTTTTATATTATTTTAGTACTCACAAACTTAGTTTTTAAGATTTTTATTTTTAGTTCCAGCTGTCACCGCCTCAGACTATTTTTTGCCAAGCTGTACCCTCAATAAAATAATGTGCGATTTCATCCGATAACTAGGATCGGATCGGAAGGTGTGCATTTGTGCAACGTACTTTACACTTAAACTTCTCTACGTAATTTAGATCTTACCGGCTTTTGCGGCTAATTTGAAGAACTGACTGAAGTAAATATTTTTGTTTTTCTAACGTAAATTGCTTATCGCTGCACGAGTATTGAGACACAGGCATCATATTATATCTTAAAGCGTAGTCTGTGACATGTTATAGAGCCCCTTTATGACCAAACATCTCGTAATGAGTGCACCTATACATTACTGAGTGCACTAGGACAATTGACTGACCTTGTCGAAACAAGCAGTTGTTATCGCCAATAGTACGTATCAATGAGAACCTTGTTTATATTGATACGGTCTACGACGCGACGGAAACATAAACTAACATAAATAGACAGAAACCCAGTTCAGTCTAATACTACATATATATATAGGTCTTAAGGTTTAGATATAGTTGTTTTTCATTTGGTATCATCGTTATTTGCTAGTCGACGCTTGGCGTGTAAGGTATGTGCTCTTGTTTTTTTAAATTTTGTAATTTATTTTTAATATTTATTAGTAAGACAATTTTGGTCAATGTTAGTCAGTGTTATTAGCTTGATAAGGAAAATGATTAAATCCTTTATTTTAATTAAGTTCTAGCAACTTATAGAGTAAAATAGAGTGCAGAAAGAGAACCGTCAAGAAGAGCTTTAGTGTTTGTGATTTAATTCAAATTTTCTTTAAGTAATGCCAACCGGTATTTAAATATTAAATGAGTCGATTAATTTAAACAAATGTTTATAGAAACCTTTTATATTTTTGATTTTTAAAAGACTGTTCCTTAAAAATTTGTACACAATAAGGGGAGTGAGGCCTTTGCCCTGTAGTGCAGCAGTACTGTCCCAATACAACCTAAATAATTATGAAATGTTTATAGGGCAAACAGTCACAATTTAAGCTAGCATAACAAAAACTTGTATAACCGACCCTTATACAAATTTTTGTTATGCTACGTTCTTGTTCCCAACAGACCAACCCTCTAACAATGACACACAAAAAAAAATAAAGTACCTACGATAAGATAGATAGATAAGATACGATAAGACAACGATAAGTACCTAAATTTAAAAACTGTGTGTTTTAATATTTTATAAAATATTGTAAAATCATTTATTGTCATTATCAAACAAACGTAGAGGCTAGCATAGAAAGCGATAACTGACTACTTACTACGGCATAAAAGTTAAGCGACTCGCCTGCTGCGCTTGGTATCACAGGTTCGATTCTCGTATGGGACAAATATTAATTATATTATGACTGTAAATTGTACCCAGTATATACGAGATGCGGGCCCCCTACGAGCCTGGTTTGCGGGACTTGCTGCAAGCCAGGTGGTAGGTAGTAGAACAGGGGGCCTGCGCAGGCTAAGTCCCAGGGCTTGGGACATTCCCATAGTCTAGCATTATCCAGTCTCGGGCCTCGACTTGTGTGTGCCACCCGGGCCCTTCCGACCCTGCTTAATGTATAATCGCGTGCACCACGGCACTAAACCTTACCTACTTAAATCTTGAATCTCGACGAAAAATAACAAGTCTGTTAAAAACTTCCACTGAAACTTACCACTTACCGCCTCAGTAGTACCATCCTGCTGCCGGCCTGCCGCTGTCTTCTACGCAGTAGATCAACTTTTTCAAGAGTGCACTTCAATCTCATACATCCATTTAAGTGACATGTAAACATTTCAGTTGATTAGTTTCCACTGCAACTGGTGTAAAAACATACCACTTGAAAAGATTAGGTAGGTACTTATGTTACTTGTACTTACTAAATTTTATTTTACTCGAAATATCGATTACAATATACCTAACCATTTGTTTGTCTCAGGTTTTTAAATTTATAGTTATACCTACACTCTACCTTCACGTAACACTTAGGACATCATTATTACTATTAACTATGTAGACATACGTATGTATAGGTATATACTTATTACTGTTTTGTGATAATTTCAGTTCTTTTTTAAGTTCATAAGTTAATATTTTCATAGATATCTAAAGAAGTGTTCATTATTTTTTTTATGCTTTTTGGTAGGTAGGTAGTTTGTTTAGATAACAAATTTGGACCTTTATATCACTTGCTGTTATCAGAGTAAATTAACACATCACTACCTAGTTTTTTCCACCTTTTCGACCTTTTGTATAGATAATTTACACATATCTACTACTTGTATAAAATAACACATTTGCAAGCTCAAAGAGAGCAGAGAGCTCAAAACTACCCAATCAAAAATGGCAATTACAGTACAACTTTTAAATTGACCGCCTGAAATTCAAGCCATGTACTCGTAGCAGAGATACCTACTAAGCATTAGTATTGATTCTATGGTATTTGTAGCATACCTAGTTACCTACCTAATAATAATAATTTCCTCCTGATCGAATATCGGTCACCGCGGCTGATCTCAACATTCTCAACGGAAATTAGCCAACTACGCAGGAGATATTGTATTGCTTTCTTGAGATATTATAGAGATTCCTTCATTCGCATAGTCCGATGAAGCACAACCGGAGACACGACCGGAGCGGAGCAGGACAGTGCTTTCCGAGGCACTGACACATAACTTACCAAAAGTCGGTCGCGCCTTAGGTTCGAAACTAAGACCTCCACTACACGAAACTACTACTCCTCTACAAGAAAAACTAGGGAATACCTGTACGATACTGACTGACTGTACAGAATTTTAAATTATGAAGCAGCGCTGATATTCTGATAGGTCCTGTAGTGTAGTGACGTCAGGGACAGCTGCATAATATGACACACTATACGTAAATATTAAATAAATTATAAATCTAAATATTAAATAAATATTGCAGTACGTAGTATGTCTCTGCTCCATGAGTTGGAAACACTTTTTTTTAACAGTTCGTCCAACTTGCATGGACATTGGACAGGCAAGTCATAGACCACACTGCCAGCTGTGCCTGGTCTTTTCCTTAAAATAACCGTCTTGATGATGTCTTGATAATTTATGATAACCAAATTTAATTTAATCCGAATTTAGACCTAAACAACATAATTTCGTGAATAAAAATCAACAATTCAACAGCACTACAATATGTCTTTTCGAATTCCCGCCAAAAAGTCCGCAGTCGGAAACAGACTATTTACTACTTTGTTGCAAACAGTGTCAAATGTTTATAAAATAATAATAATAAGAAATTAAATAAAGTTCTAATTAACAAAACAAATAATAGGAGATGATTGTTGAAAAAGAAATAAATGTATATTTTTTTTGTATCTGTGTGCGTTTCGTTTCGCGCTGTTGTCACCTCTTCTCGCTCCAATGCAGTCGGCAACGCGCAACGTTCCGAATTTCCGATAACAGATGACAGAGGCTTCGATCGCGTCACGCGCGAGCGCCGGCTGTCAAACAAAAATTGATTCAGAAATTATAGATACGAGCGATAGCTTCGTCGTGCTCGTGCGTGCCAGCTAATTTAATAGTTAGGTATCTGCCACCACACATCCGCTCTTGGAGGTAATCTTTAACCACGAAACAAATACAAATTAATACTTGGGATTTGTATGTTGTACAGGTAATATAAATAATGTGTAAAACAGATTTTACCGATTTGTTAATTTGTTTTAGATGTCGGTGAAGGTACAGAAGATTGCGGAGCCCGTGCTGCTGGGCGAGGGTCCGCATTGGGACGAGAAGCAACAGTGCTTGTTCTATGTCAGTATCGCAGACTGCACTATTCATAAGTATGTGCCCGCCACTGGGACGCATTCTAAGACTAAACTGGGTAAGAAACGCTTTTAACCCGAATGAATTGTAAGGCTAACTAGTAACTAATAATAAACTTATATTGTTTTGTTCTTTTTTCTCTGTCTCTCTCTAAGTATACATGATGTCATACTGCTATGGTATCACAGTATGAATCAATAAAATCCGGCCAAGTGTGAGTTAGACTCTCGCTAGTCGCTACGTACCATTACACAATTTGGCGCAAGCCCGAATAAAGGTGGTTTTACACTAGCGTGGCGCGGCGTGGACGGGCCTGCACCTGGCGTAAATTGAAATCACGCTTACCCTATTATTTACACCAAAAGATGTTCATCGCTATATATCGTCCTTGATAGCCGGTCCGGTGCGAGATTTGTGTACCCGTTTTATAAAATAAATACATACTCTATTTGTTGTATTTCAATTCTCACCACGCATATCCTCGCGCATACCTTTGCGCTAGGCCTTTTACACCGAAGATAAGCAGGGAGTGGATTGAAATTTTGCCATGACAAATTTCCATTCACGTTCTGTCCATCACACGCCACGTAAAGCCATGTCGAAGATCGTGGGTTCGAATCCCATCCGTATCAGTTGTTTTTTAAAATAATCCGCCCGCGACCGATATTTTAACGAATGTGAACGTCATTGGTTTGCAAAAGAAGATCGATTTACAAAAAAAAGCCAGTTGCAAAATGACGGCCATTGCGTTAAGTCTGACACAAAATCGGTGAAAAAATCGGTATAATGAGCGGAGACCCTAAGATTTGGCTGGTTTGTTTGGTAATTGTTGTTTTACTTTAGAAGTTTAGAGTTTATCACTCGCAAGTTTGAAATTTGTATTACCTACCATTTTTTGTATTACCATAAAAGCAAAAAGTATGTTTATTCCTTTATTTTTTTCTTATTATTTCCACCCATTTTGTAAAAAAAAAAACAGTCCTGGTAGGTACCTGTGACGGTTAAAAAAAGAGATCGGGCAGAAAAAATCTTCAAACACTTTGAGCTGGTATTAAAAAAATTGATTACGAGCGGGATTTGTTTTTTTTAAACTTTAGTGTTCGCATAGCAAAGATATATGCTTTAAAATAATGTTTATAAACTTATAAATAAATTGCCCAGATGGTCGCATCGGCTTCATGGTGCCAGTAGACGGCACTTGCGACCAATTCCTGGTGGGATTTGAGCGTAAGTTCCTCGTCATACGATGGGATGGAGTGGATGGGTCACCAACCTCCGTAGTAAAGGAGATAGGGGAGGTGGACCGAGATGTGCCCACCAACCGCATTAATGATGGAAAGGCTGACCCGAGGGGAAGAGTCTTCGCCGGTAAGTTAAGTCTTCATGGGTTTTTGGAAACTTAAATTCGTAGTTACAAAATTGATTTAAATTTTTCCAAAACTTATATTCACTGTCATTCTTAGGCACAATGGGGCACGAGGAACCTGTGGGTGTGGTTAACCCCAAGAAAGGCAGCCTGTACCGGTTGGATGGCGCCAAGATCACCAAGGTGGCGGACAGCATCGACATCTCCAACGGGCTGGCGTGGGACCTGCGGCAGAAGGCTATGTACTACACCGACTCGCTCGAGAGGAACATTAGAAGATATGACTATGATGTTGAGACTGGAGAGATTTGTAAGTACCTACACTAAATGACTCTAAGGGTCAGTTTACACATGTGGAAGGCAGTATTATAAATATCTATAAATACCTATAAATGTAGTAAAATATCTTATCTTATACACATTAGAAAGAACAATGTAACGAAAACGTTTACTAAATATGTTCTATCTAAAGAATTATTGAATTATTGCTATCTATCTCCACGCAGTTTTGAATTAAAAAATTATCAAGTAGGTATTTAACTATTTTCACTTCTAAACTGCAATTAGTAGCCAATGACAAGCTTTCAATAAAATATATTGAAAAGAAACGAAAAAAAAAACTACGTTTAAATTTCGAAGTTATCATAAAATGCTCTATTTCAATTTTTAATACATTTTTTAGTAACTATAGGACCAGTTAATTTATAACTGATTAGCGAAAATAACTGATTAACTCTATTAGCGAAAAAAACGCCAATTGTAGATTTTTTACAAAATAGATTTTTTTTCGATGTGCCATAAAGTATAGGTACCTAATCTATCTATCTATATCTATTCCAGCCAACATTAAATATATCTTCGACTTCGAAAAGAACAAGATAGATGGAGTTCCTGACGGCACCACCATCGATGCCGACGGAAACCTGTGGGTAGCGGTATTCGAAGGGTCCTGCATTCTCAAAATTGACCCTAGGACCGGCAACTTACTCCAGAAAATCCCGATTCCGGCTTCGCAAGTAACTTCGGCCACTTTTGGGGGCCCAAACTATGATATTTTGTTTGTAACGACTGCAAGTTTGAATATCCGTGGAGCACAGGACCCCCCGGCTGGGGCCACCTTTATGTTAACTGGATTGGGGGTCAAAGGTCTTCCTAATGTTAATTTTAAGCTTTAATCTTTTTATTAGGTATATTATATTAATCATGAAGTACTACAATGTTTTTAATTATTTTGTATTAAAATATACCTACTATTGTATACGTAAGAGAATATAACAACTTTTTAAATGTTCCTATTTAATTTTAATCAAACATATTTTTATTAATGATAGCTAAATTGAATTAAAAGCAAGGGGACCAACCAGACTGAATATAGAAAGTTTAAACGATTTTACAAGATATAATACTATACATATACGTAGCACATTGTAATAGAGTCTAATAAAAAAATATACGTACCAATTAAAATGGTTTTCATTTTATGTCATCGTCTTTCACTTTCTTTACTTTACAGGATAAACTTTTAAAGGGCGCGGAATTTTTGAAGGAATTCTGATTGACCATAATCTTGAACAATATCATTTATTTATTTAAATCCTATATTCATGTTGGAAATTCACCTTTCCATACAACTTGGAAACTTAAAACGGTGCATGCAGGGAAAATATTTCGTCACATCAGTGTTGTGTAAGGGTCTTTATGCGTTGCGATGTCGCATATTTTGCGTTAAGATTTCTGTCTATAAAATGGTCGAAGGTATTAAATTTACTATACTGTAAAGGTGACATAATCGTTGTACAGTGCAATACTCTTGGCGTCTCGCTCTTATTCATGCTAGAATTGTCATTTAAATTGCAAAGTAGGTATTGCCATCTTTATAGAACATAAAGCTTGCCATTGATTGAGAATAATACAACTAATTATACTTTATAGTGTTCATGACGCGCTATTAAAAGTTTATTTCGTCGTCCATTGTACTCGAAGGCAGAGTTATAAAACATTATTGTTCACATGTTCTATCCGACTAGACGCGAATTGAAAAAATTGTAAAGACTAAATACCTATTCGCGAGTGATAAAATTATATTACCCAAAATCTGTGGAACCGTGTCTGTGCCTCAAGTGACAAGTTAACAATGAATGTGTTTAATGCGATTTCAAGATATTTTAGCAAGGTATATCTACCTACTTACATAGGTACCTACCTACTTCCTATTAACTTTATTTATTTTTAACTTTGCCTACTGCCTAGAACTGAAGTAAGACATGTTTTATACTCACAGTTTATAAGTCCCATAGGGTGAACCTTATAACACAATTTGAGGTTCTCAGATCCTAGAGAAATAAAATAAATCACTTGGTAATTTTATTATACTAGGTAATATCCAACAAAATAAATATCTATTGGTTGGACATCGCATCGCGTCGATTCCCTCTTCTCGGATCAAACTCTGCCTATTTTCCTTAAGGAAAATATTGATCACTATAGTAGGTAAGTACAGGAGATATTATATTGCAGAAGTGCACAGAACAGAACAACGCAGGTGCGTTATCTATTTCCTCACTCATAGAGACGGAGGCATTCCCACTCGACCGAGAGAGATCGCCTTATGACTGACAGCTTTACAACGTGCTCTCCGAGGCACGGAGAATTTAGGAGCAAGTACATAATAACTTAGGCGGGGAGAATTGATTTTTCTGTTTGAAAATCAGATGATTTGCTTTCCATATTTATATCAAAGTCATGCAAGCGTTAAGATCATTCAGTAGATTAGATTAGATAGTCGCAACGCTATATAATAATGATGCGACCACCTCCCATACAGTTGACATTGTGAAGACAATTTTGTGCCAATTCTGTGATATAACAGTGAGTATAACTGCTCTTATCTTACTAGTTTTTTTTAGATAACGCTTGCGCCTAGATAACAGTCCAAAAGAAAATAATTGTGTTATTAATGTTATTTTAAACTAGGTTTGTAGTTGAGAAGTTTCTGACAAATAAGTAGGTATATCAATGTGGTTAATACAATTAGAAGCACTCGTGGTGCTGTGGTGTAGTGGTAAGCGTATCTTAATTATCAAGCCTATAAAACTTTCAACTCAGTACCTGACCGTATCTCGGTCAATCACAATGGAGTTTGGCCATCGGCATAGGAGATGTATTCCATCATTATAGTGAACAAACACAGGTGCACTCAATGTTCCCACACTCTCATTGTCCGATGAAACAACAATCTGACACCACGACCGCTCGACTTTATGTATTCTCCGTGACACGGTGCAAAGTGATAATTATTTTATAATACGCTTCTAACTCGGAGATCAAAATACCAACACCTGTTTAACCCATGCGATGGGATCCTATGTGTTTTATGTAGGGATCGACAGTTTAGTCTGTCGATTAGTTTCGCGCTGTTGCTAAGGTGTCTTACAATTACCCAAACTCTTCAAAGCAGGCACCGATTTATTATATCATTCTCAAATCTATCGCTCAGTAGCTCATTTAGATTTGCCGATACAATACAGACAGTTCGCTGGTAGATACAGAGATTATGTTATCATCGTTTCCTATCTCATCTCGACTCGATTTATCAAAATAAAAACAACAACATTAGGTAACTTATACATTCTATGGAAAGTAGAAATTGTATATTTGATGCTACATCGCATCGTCGTATCATCATACAAGATTTCTGTGAATTGCAGTTAAAATAACCGCGTCACGATTCACTACCTGTATGAGATCAGAAGTAAAAATAACTGCCTATTATCTACAGGATGTGGGTACTATAGTTTTACGATAGACACCATTGACTAACGTTAAAAAAATATCGTGAGTAAAACCGCAAACACGCAGTGAGCTAGCTTGGCGTGGTGATTCTATCTTCGTATGAGAAGACATGCTTTGCAGTGGGACAGTTACAGTGGTTTATTTATTATTTTTAAGCAGTATGCTAGCCTAGTGGTATGACCGTGGACTGCCATTACAAAGGAAGTAAGTTCAAAACCCAGGCAGCTTTGCCTTTACCAATTCTAAGAAATTAATTATCACTTGCCTAAACGGTGAGGGGAAACATCTTGAGAAAACAGCACACCTGAGAGATTTTTTCAACCGTGTGTCAAGCCATGTCAGAGGCCTACGGGCGGTTTTAACCACACCAGGTTGTTCACCAACCATACGATAAAGATGATTTATTATTATTTATGTTTACATTTTATAGTCTTGTCTGCAGAATCAAGCGGAACGTATACGAACTAATTGGTTAACAAGTTTGACTGATGGTTGAACAATAAAACCAATAATATACGGATCCACTCTTGACTCATATGTTAATATTTCTATGGTCATAACATAATATTTTTGTCGGCTACATACAACTAGTTTTTAGTAGGCCCACTGGAGCGTGCAAGGTCACTCGTAGATACTTAGTTATTATTTTAAAAGAGGAAAACATTTAAACATTCTTTGCAGAGCAAATTTTAGGATTTAAAACGTATTAAGATATTTTTGAGGTAGGTATTAGTGCTTACTTCAAAATCTACGAGCAAGTAGGTATACTGTTTACTGGATTGGTCTAACAGTGTGGTTTATTTCTGGTTTATTCCTTGACCTGAACCTCAGATGGCGGTGGTGGTGGAGCCAGTGACAGAACCGGTGTGGCTGGGCGAGGGTCCGCACTGGGACCACGACGAGAAGGCGCTCTACTTCGTCAGCATCTTCGACCACACCATCAATAAATACGTACCAAAAACTGGTAAACACACCAAGGCTAAATTAGGTAAGTTTATGAATTATTGTGGTATCTATTCTATAAAGTTTGCTTTGTGACTTATCATATCAGTTGATTGCCAATTAAACATTTTATATCTGAAGAGGAGCTCCATTAGTTCCCATTAGGTAGGTACTTGGTTTAGGTACTTATGTTAGATCTAATTACTAAGCGCTTTCGATGGTATCGTATCGCCATGTTACCTACTTAATTATCACATACAGTTAGCATCCGCCCGCGACTTTGCGTGAATTTCAGATAATCTCATATAAGTAGCTTTGCCCGCGGTTTCGCTCGTGTGGATAAAAAGATTTCCTCTTCTAATCCAGAATATGCAAAGGTCTAACTGTCTGCCAGTCTCATCCAAATCTGTTCAGACGTTACGATGCTTTTATGATGTAATTGATCAACTATCATCCAAATTAATAAATATACTTCCATAATTATATATATTAAAAAAAACGAGATACCTAAGAAGAAGGTGGTAAAGTCTACATATAAATTAAATATCATTTCTAAAATACATACTATTTCAGATGGTATGCCAACCTTCATTATCCCGATCGAGGGTAAGAAGCATCGCTTCGTGGTAGGTGTGAACCGTCGCGTGGTGGAAGTGGAATGGGACGGAGAGGAGAACAGTGCCAAGCAACTGCGGACCATAGCGGAGGTGGACCAGGACAACCCCAACAACAGGTTTAATGATGCCAAGGCTGACCCTAGGGGAAGACTCTTTGCTGGTGAGTTTTGCCCGTGTTACAGTTGCGCACGAGCAGGGCTGTAAGCTGTAAAGGAGTAGATTTATATTGTACGCGTACTCGTACTAATAGTCCGTGGTAGCCTAGTGGTGGTGACCGTTGACTGGCAAGTCAGTGGTCTCGGGTTCGAACCCAAGGCGCGCACCTCTGACTTTTCGTAAGTTATGTGAGTTTTTTAAATTAATTATCACTTACTCCGTGCCTCGGAAAGCACGTAAAGCCGTTGGCCCTGAGCTATCTCCCTCCGGTCGTGTCGGTATGCCGTCTTATCGGACTATGAGAGTGAGGGAATAGAGAGTGCATCTGTGTTGCGCATACACTTGTGCACTATAATGTACTTATCCTGCGCAGTTGGCTAATCTCCGTTGAGATTGATTATACAGAATTAATTCTTGCTGCATCAGGATATCTAAGTACTTTAATTTACTATCATTTTAATTTATTTAGGCACAATGGGTTACGAATACGAGCCAGGCAAGTTCCATCTGAAGAAAGGTTCGTTATACCGCATCGACCCCAACGGCACCGTACGCAAGCTGGCGACAGACATCGACATCTCCAACGGCCTGTGTTGGGACCTGCAAGAGAAGGCGTTCTACTTCGCTGACTCCTTTGAGTACACCATCAGAAGATACGACTATGATGTGGAAACTGGGAACATCTGTGAGTATCTATGCATTTGTTTGGGATTACGAAAGATGTTTGAAGCTCAAGCCAGACAGAAGGTGCGCAGGCATCCATCAGCGCACCGCATTTATCTGTTTCGCGCCGCGTCCCTCTCATATATTTTGTATGCAAGTGCATTAAAGAAACGCCACGAGCGCGCCCTGCAGCATACCATGAGCGAGCGCGCCTCGACAGTCCGCAGTGAGTGACGGACGTACCGCCACTAGATCGAACGCATAATGTCAAAAATTCTTATCGTAAGGTTGATCAATAACCTGGTGTCAAAGTTTAATACCATCTGTAGGCCTCTGACATATTATGGCTTTACACACCGTTGTAAAATCTCTTAGGTGTGCTGGTTTCTTTACGATGTTTTCCTTCACCGTTTTAGCAGAAAAGTCATAGTCATAGGCGCATCAATCCTGATTTCCAAATAAACCAAAGGAATACTTTAACTGACTGATTTAATTTTAATCTTGTTAATTTCCCAGCCAACCCTAGAACGGTGTTCGCGTACAAAGACCACGGTCTGGACGGCATCGTGGACGGCATGACCATCGACACCGAAGGCAACCTTTGGGTCGCCAACTTCGACGGCACACAGGCAAGTTGTGCACACTAGACAAAATCAAAAATAGTATAATTTTTAAAGTTTATATTGCCATAATGTTGTGGCGTAACTTGGAAAAGGTCTGTGCGCAGGAGTGGACTGCTAAAGCCTTTTTTAGGTATGATACGGCGAGTTGGACCAGACGAACTAAGCGTTCGTAGCGCTAACCATTTATTTATTATTATAAAAAGTCCTCCTGACCAATTCCGACCACAGCGGCCAATCGGGCCAACCTCAGCGGAAATTAGCCAACTACGCTACGAGGGAAATATTTGACATAGTGCACAAGCGTGTGCGCAAATACCTACAGCTTACTTCCGGATGACAATCCAACACAACAGTTTCGTGTTTTCCGAGGCACGAAGCAAGCAAGCTGTCTTGCTAGTCAATGGTCATACCCACCACAAGGCTATCACATAGTCATAGATCAATACAATAAAGTAAGTAAGTATAGAGAAGAAATTGGCAAAATCTAAATTGTCTTTTTATTCTATCAGGTGTTAAAAATTGACCCGCGGACGAGTAAGTTGCTGCTGCAAGTTCCCATCCCCGCGCTGCAGACCACATCAGCGACGTGGGGCGGAGACGCTCTAGACGTGCTGTACGTGACCAGCGCCGCCATGAACCGCGGCAAGGAACAGCTGCCGCCCGCCGGCTCCACATTCAAGGTCACTGGGCTCGGAGCCAAGGGACATCCCAATGTTAACGTCAAGCTTAATTAAATTTATTTATTATACAAATATCGTTTACTTTATTTTATATTTGAATCATCCTCATGCTCTACGGCTAGAGTTGAATATCCTTTTGACGGCGTCTGTCCAGCCAGAATACTAAGTTGGCCTAATCGTGTGTTAAAAGGTTACACTTACAGTTAACATAATTTGACCCACCATTCTGCTACTATTTTGTTTCAAAAATTAATTATTAATACTTTCATATCAGTGGCTATACAATCTGTTACAATATACACGTAATAATGAGGTTGCGAGTACAATATAAAGTTCAATGACCGGCCAACTAGTGTACAGCTGCTTGCAAAATGATAAAAAAACATGTCTCGTAGGTCGTACGTACCAGATATGCGTCGATAGATGTCAAGTACCTACTAGCTTAGTAATTTATACATTTATATTATACTTTTTCTTTGCATCTAGCTTTATAACCTAGGAGGATCTGGGTGTGATTCAGACTAAACTTTTCTCGATAATAGTGACGTTAATATATGTATGTAATTATGATTAATGTACCTAATAATGAGCTCTATTGCGCTTAAGTTAAGAGCTATTACATACCAGTAAATCGAATAATATAGCCTTATTTCGAACTTTACTACAATAATACTATACCTACATAGCTCTACATAGAAGCTCGTCTATATTCACTTGAGTCTGTGTGTGTGCAGAAAGAATAAATAAAAATAAATACCAACATTTAATGTTAATCTCTTTTAATTAAACTTATCCTCGATCTATCCCGGATGGTTTATTTATAATAATTTAACTTTAACACTAGGGTGTCCCTTGGCGCCCAGGCCGGTGACCCTGAAGGTGGCGCCGGCGGGCGGCAGCTGTTCATGGCTGCGGTTCATGGCGGCGCTGGTCACGTACAGCTCGTCCAGCGCCGGCCCGCCCCACGCCAGCGACGTGGTCTGCAGCGCTGGGATGGCCACCTTCTGCACCAACTTGCTCGTGCGAGGGTCAATTTTTAACACCTGAAAGAGTACAAGAAATGTTCATGACTTCTCTTAATGTAGGTACTTAAAGTAAATTGTAAATTTTTGTACAGTTGCTCAGTGGTACCCTGTGTTCCGTCTTTCTGTTTAAACAGTCATTCCTACAATATTGGCACTGCGCAAAACAGTGCGTGTAGCCGGGCCATAAAAATGGTACCTATATGTCAAAGGGCTCTTAGGGCGCTTAAGGATCGCACTGTTCTAAAAAACCTTAATTTCAAACATTACCCATAGCTTTTCCATAGCACCCATTCCATATTTCCCTTCTTTAATCCCTATTTAATTGAATACATCGAGTTAAGCTGTCACAAACATCGTCCGGACCGCAGTTTTAGATTACTAAAGACTTGCCTGATGTCCATCAAAGTTGGCCGCCCACAGGTTACCGTCCGTGTCAATGGTAATGCCGTCCACAATACCTTCCAAGCCATACTCGGTCAAGGAAAATACAATCCTTGGATTAGCTGTAAATAAACTATACTATTAAATAAATTGAAGTATCCGTCTGAGATTTTAAAATAATATTATGGTTATTTGGCTATTTGCATTTACGAAATGAAACGAATGTTTTTATTTTTGTGTGTCTGTTTGTCCGGGTTAACCTTCGAAATGGAGTTGATTAAGTATATTGTCTAAGTAATAGTAGCACTTTATTTAAAGAACAGTGCTTTTTATCTACGACCTGGGAATCGATCTTAGAACTTTCACTTAACAGCTGTGCTTGCAGCCACTAATAACTCTAACAAGGGGTAGCCCCTTGCTAAAAAAAAATAATTGTGTACTTACAAATATTCCCAGTCTCCAAATCGTAGTCATATCTCTTGATATTATATTCGTAGGAGTCAGCGTAGTAGAACGCCTTTTCTTTCACGTCCCAACACAGACCGTTGGAGATGTCGATGTCTGTTCTCAACTTGAATGCTGTTGCATTCTCATCGAAGCGGTATAGAGAGCCTTGTTTTAGATCCAACTTGCCCGGTTCGTATTCGGAACCCATCGTGCCTAAAAATAATTAATTAAGTACTTGATATAGGGCGTATAGGTTATCGAGAGAAATACCTTAAACTTAAAACTGAGAGAGAAGTTTGAGAGAACTCAAAACCACAGTGAGTTATAAGAATAGGAATGAATTTCCGCCATATTGCTAAAAATAAATACTTAACTAATTAAAATTAAAAAATCAAACAAAAATATCGATTTTGCAGTAAAATAATTTAGAAACAAAATTTAAAAAAGAACCGCAAAATGTCCTTCATAAAATCCTCGCAAAACTTTTCAAGAAGCAGTTGAGGTCATTGACTTTATTTTTCTTATTTGAAAGTAGGTACATACTACGTTTAGTTATCATAATAATTATAAAGATAGAAGAAACAAGATAAATGCTTGCGTAACTATGTGGACGAAATCAAGCTATAAAGTAAACCTTGTATAGACGTCGACGCGTTGACAAGTAACTATCCCTCTAGTTATGTTATATACTACTCTAAGGGCATGCAGAAGTATACATATAAAAAACAAATTATTTATAAGGAATATAGACAAAGAAGTTTGGGAAACCTCTAGTAGTTATAACCTATAGTTATAGGGGAACTCACCAGCAAACAGTCTTCCTCTAGGATCAGCTTTGGCATCATTAAACCTGTTCTTGGGGCGCTCCTGGTCCACCTCGGCGAGGGTCCGCATCTCTTTGGCGTTGTTCTCCTGGCCGTCCCATTGAATTTCTACCAAGCGTCGGTCCAGCCCTACCACGAAGTGATGCTTCTGACCCTCGATAGGAATTATGAAGGTCGGTTGGCCGTCTGAACGTAAAAAACAAAACGATAATAATTTTTTGTAAAATTTTTACATGTTTTAGCACATGTTAGCTTATTAAATATAAATATTTAATAAGAAATTTGAAAAAACAACTGATACGGATGGGATTCGAACCCACGATCTTCGACATCGACACGGAACGTCGAAGATCGTGGGTTCGAATCCCATCTGTATCAGTTGTTTTTTCAAATTTCTTATTAAATATTTACGATAATAATTATTTTGTAATCATGTAGGTACAGATTAAAGTTTTAAACTCCGGGCATGACATAATGATAATATATTATGCTTCTAATCGAATTTCCGAAGTCCCAAGTCACGGAGAAACGGAGTCAATTACGATGGAAATATTATACTGCAAAAACATTCTGTTTTACGTGTTTACCGATGCCCGGAATCAGTGAAAATGCTGATGTTGATACTTATCCGAAAAAAGTCCGCTTTATGAATCACAAGTGTCAATAGATTCACTAATTGCAATCACTATCATTAGAGTGAAAGACCCGATAGTTCAAAATACTCACTTGTTTTAGCCTTGGTGTGTTTGCCTGTCTCTGGCACGTACTTATTGATGGTGTGGTCGAAGATGCTGACGAAGTAGAGCGCCTGCTCGTCGTGGTCCCAATGCGGACCCTCGCCCAGCCACACCGGCTCTGTTACCGGCTTCACCACCGGCGCCATCTGGACATGAAGGCATTAGTGGTATTGAGCCAGATGTCAGGATATGAAGGGCCAGAGGGGCAAATACAGTCTTAAAATTGTATTGTATGGCCGGGGGTAAATAAATTATTATGGCACCTTAGCAGGGAGAGAGAGATAGACAAAAAGGATGGATTATAAGAGATAAGACGTTTGGCGCCGTGGTTAAGCAGTTTGCCTGTCGAAACCGCACCAAGTGTTGCGGATTCGATCCCCGTAAGCACAAAACACCGAGAGTACAGAAGTAAAGCTACGTACATTGGGCGCGCGAGCCACGCACACATAGACATCGTTCACGGACACGAAAACTCAGACTGATTCGGAGTTCTGCGCCAAAACTTGGCACGCTCTGCACTATACGCATCGTAATATTTTTTGTGCAAAAATGGAGCACGGAAAAAAAAGTTATTACAATTGTTTTGTGTTGAAATGTTTAAATTCGACTTTAAATAGTCAATTTTCGTTTTTTAAACTACCAGTTGTTTTAGAGACGTTAGTAGGTTTGTAATTTTATGATTAGATACGTGAGTAACACAAAACACGGTAGGTACCTAAGTGTTTATGATTTTTATAGGTGGGTACCTACCTATTTGCCTATAATCTATTTGCATTGTATTGTATTAGGTATCTACAAAATGAAAAGAAGTGTTTATCATAATAGGTACTGTTATCGAGAAAGAGTTGCACATCTTTTTACGTAACTAGCTTAGCTTTTTTGTGTGGGTCGCTAGGAAATAATGTACCTACTCGTATCTACTAGTACCTAGGTATTTAGTGCAAATTACTCTTACGCTAGTGAACCAATGAACCGTTTGCTCAATATGTATAAGTACTCGATGATATCAGTTTTACAATATTATATGTACCTACAATCAATCTAAATAATAATATACCTACCTACGCTCGACCCGCTCGCTACGGAAAGATGATGGAGCGGCGAGCGCGGCATCCCTAGCGCGACCGCCGAGAGTAGGCATAAAAAACGCAGTACATACATGAGCTTTACTTCTGTACTCTCGGTGTTTTGTGCCGTAAGTCTGTAAATCGTACTAACATACATACAGTAGAAAATCGTAGTGCGGCACTGCGTCTCTTTAAATGACCATGCCGACTAATAGGACGCATATAAAAGAAAAAAAAACCAAACGTGCGGACTATAAATAAAACACGAGTGTTTGTTTACATTTGCAAGTGGTATCAATGACGTGGTACGAGTACCTAGAGAACTTTAAAAAGTGACCCCGCAAGAACATACCAATGTGACATTAGAACATGTTTGACTCGTTATTAAACACTGCAAGTCGGGGCAATTACCTTTTTTATCTTAGATGATATTTAGATGTATCATCTATCAAAGTCTATTTTGTTATAGAAGGAAAAATTTGATTCTTTTCTAAGAAAAATTGTGGTAAGCCACTGGGGAAAATGCGATTGTGCGTGTTTTTTTTAACGTAATCGCCACTATTACTAATGTGTAAAAAAAAAACAAAAGAAAATTTGTAAGTCTACCAAGGGCTAATTGGTAAAGTTCTTGATATATTCTAGTATTACTAATAAACTTGCCCATCCGACTGCATCCTTAGAGAAGAATCATCACTATTCTACAATATTCATTCACATCTCGCCTTGAGAAAACACCCGCGAACAATTATTGTCAAATATAATTAGATACATCAAGTTCAATGTTACAGATGAATGAGAAATCAAATATTACCGGTTTAAATGACGTCAGAGTAAGGACAACAACATTTGTTAAGAAAGGCAGGTTATGATTGTGGAAGAACATTTTGCAAGCGCGACTAGAAACTGACTCTTGATGTTTTGCAGAGTACATCGTTAATATACCTTGCGATTTTCCTTAGCATTCTGAATCATTTCTAGTTGTTTGGGGAACCCGGCTGTTTGACGTCATTTACCTACATAATATGGTGTAACTGTATAGGAGATCAAAAATGTTGTGCATGTGCCCATGACATGTGTTGACAAATGTAGCATATAATGATTGCGAGTTCTAATGATCGGCAGAACGGTTAAAAGCTCAGCCGATAATTATTTTTTCTGAAGCAATACCTACATTTATTAAATTAATTAAGGTTTCTTTTTCGGCGTTCTTACAACTGCAATAGTTGTAGCACTGTAGGCAATTTGTAACAATTGCCGTGTTACAATGCTTACATTATTTTGTCAAATTTTTGAAGTGATCAGAAAAATCTAATTTGAAAAGCCAAAAAGTGGGTGGGTGGTTTGAACTATCTATTGACCACTTGGAAAATCAGCATACACCACAGAACATTATTAATTTTACTTTAGGTATACAACATTTTAAACTTTAGTAACATAATAGGCACAATACTTTATAAAAATGTTTTTTGTATTTCCAAACATTATTGATTATTTTCTGGCTGTACCATTTCCTGCTGGCTTTGTGTGAAGCTCAAAGTGGGGACGGTAAAAGTAATATTATTCCCGCTTTGGCGGACGATGTTTCTAACTTTCTACATAAACGGATAAAGCTACGGAAAATAGGTGATCCAGTGCGAACCTGTACTGCGATGGAGCAAGTTTGACTTTCACTACATACTGACAGAATTAACAAGGCAAGGAAAGGTACATGACTTAAGATAACTTTGCAAAAAATATAAAAAACGTAAACATCAGAAATTGTCAAGCAAATTACATACCTACAGAAATCAAAACTGGAAATCTACAGTATTACTTTTGGACTATCAAACCTGTTTATCTGCTACTAATCATGGGATAAGTACGTGTGCTCGTGAGACCGAAAATATTTACCAATTATTCCAAAGGTTAGAGAATAGAACTAGATCATTGAAACATTAAAACATAATGGTCATGATTATGAGACAGCATGATACTAACATAATGACAAAAACCCCTTTTTAGATCGACTCCAGGTATTCACAGAAAGTCAGATAAATCATTCTCAAAAACTACCAAACAACTGCTTAAGTATATATAACTATAACTGTTATAAATATAATTATGTAATTGCTTGATATATTTGCCAGAGACACGTTACAAAGGATTTTCTTCTATGTTTTATTTCTCGATCTTTGCCCGACTCCTATTTTAAATTCAGTCTACATTACCCCATTGTTAGACAAAGCCCTCTCACAAAGCGACGTAAAAAAACTAGGCCATACTCCACCGCGCACTATAAACTAAAACTTAACCAAATAATAATTACTATTACTTACGTAACTTTACTTTGTATATAATTTCTATGGTTAATAAATAACGCATGGATGGACCGCACAAGGCCAATTCTTTTAAGGAAAAACTACTATAATAATGCCGGTATAAAAATTACAAACAAACACAGATCATGTACGTGAAGTGTCAAGCCTTCGTCAACTACTAAGTTATGTGTAGTCGACTCAAAAATACTTAGTAGTTGCTACTAAGAAGCCAACCAACTGAAATTACGTCAAACATAATTTAGTAGATATTCCGTCAAGATACTTTTTTAATTTAATTAATCAAACCATTCGATATAGTATCGTGAAGGAACAGCACCTCTGAGGTTGCAAAACGCTATTTACCAGTTATCGCCAATAGGTACGTAAATAAAAACATTATACAAACCGAATTGTCCACCGCCCTAGGCACAATAACCCCGTCGCCTGCTAATGTCGACGGTACGTTGGTGGTTACGGGGCCGTTCTGAAATTTATTTCAATACTAATGTCGAGTTTGAAGTTTAAACTTATCCTACTTGTTTAATATTTTAAAAGTTTGTAGGTATGTTTATTTTTCAACACGACTAATCCGGCAAAATGGTTCGGACAATGAACAAAAACTTGGCACATAGATATTTAATATTGGACTTGCTCATGTAGGATTCCGTTTAATTATTATTCTACATTTTATATGTATAGGTAGTTTAAAATACAAACCGCCTTAGTTGTTCCATCTTCTAAGTGCGTGGATAAGGAGACCTGAAATTTTGTTCAAAATTGGTGTGGATTTTTAAACGCTAAGTTGCCCCTTTCTTGTATAATATGTTGAAAGATAGAACTAGATAATTTACACCATATAAGTTTACAACTGCTATTTTAGAATGGAGCTACAAGTCTAAAAAAACATCACTTGGAGTTCATAATTAGTATTAGTAATTTTGAGGTTGTGAAACGCTATTTACCAGTTATCGCTAATAGGTACGTCAAAACATGATACAAACCGAATTGTCCACCGCCCTAGGCATAATAACCCCATTGTCTGCTAATATCGACGGTACGCTGGTGGTTACGGGGCCGTCCTGAAATTTCAATACCGATGTCGAGTTTGAAGATGACTTATCCTACTTATTTTATAAAAATTTAATAGTTTGCATGTTTCTTTTTCAAGCACAATCCGGCAAAATGGATTAGCCAATAATCAAAAACTTGGCACATAGGTAGTTAATGTTGGACTCGCTCACATATTAGGATGCGGATTAGGATTTCGTTTCCGATATTTTTAACTCTCTAGCTATATTCTACATCTTCAAAACAAAGTCGGGTTTGTTCGAATACTTATAACTCGAGAAAGGATGGACCGATTTTCATGGTTTTTGATTTGTTGGATTTGTCTCCGACTAGAATAGCAGAATAGAACAAGAAAAATGGAATTATACCCCTAGGGTATGGTAAGGTAGGGGTAGCGTAGGTTAGGATAGGGTAGGGATAGAGTAACCCAGATATAGAATAGAAGTAGGGTAGGGTAGAGGAAGAATAGGGTAGGGTAGAATAGGCGTAGAGGTAGGATAATCAGGCGTACGAAGTCGCGCAAGGCAGCTAGTTCTACATAATTTAAAATACAAATCACCTTGGTGGCTCCATCTTCTAAGTGCGTGGTTAAGGAGACCTGAAATTTTGTTCCAAATTGGTGTGGATTTCTAAACACTTAAACTAATTTATATTTATAGACTTATGTTGCCCCTTTCTTGTATAATTATGTTGAAAGATAGAACTAGATAATTTAAGGTTTTGTATTGCTATTGGATATGCTGTTTTGATTAGTGTTTCCAAGTTCCAGAATTGTCTGGACAGTTTCTTTTTTTTTAAGGGTATTTTATGTTAAGGCTTCATTTTTGTATAAGTATTAAGGCTGTTTCACTATCTTGTGAAAAATTTAGGTTACAATGCCGTGAGCAGTAATTATACTTGCTCTGTAGTTTATATTTTTCCGTCCCGCGACAAGCAACAAGCAAAGAGCTCACTGAACCCAAACGAAGTTTAATCTTAATTTGAATACAATCTGTAAACTACTCGTAATATTTTAATTAAATTTTGGGAAAAGAATAAAATGGAAATCTGTCCTAATCTAACCTACACACATATTACTAATATCTGACCAAACTATACACACACCTATTATATTAGTCTCTAGATTTTATTTACAGATTATATTCAACTACTTCATTTGCGTAATAATTACACAACGATTTGACACTACCGTCATTTAATAACGTCTGGTGTTGCATTTTGATCCTTATGACTGCGGTATTTCGGTTCCAATTTCAGTAGATTAGACTTGTATACAAGCAAACTCAGACATTGCACATTACA
The DNA here is from genome assembly GCA_936450705.2 of Protodeltote pygarga. Classification (NCBI taxonomy): domain Eukaryota; kingdom Metazoa; phylum Arthropoda; class Insecta; order Lepidoptera; family Noctuidae; genus Protodeltote; species Protodeltote pygarga. The sequence goes on along the minus strand of OW388257.2, from coordinate 572,686 downwards.
AATGGAGTGCATTTCCATAAGGTACATTAAACTCCATAAACTAACTCATTGTTAAGGTTTTTCTTACCCCATTAACTACACTTTGTGTAAGCTTAAATACAATTGTGAATATCGACGCCAAGAATAAGAACATATTGCATTTGTTACGAAGGCTATACTTAAAACTTCTAAAACGAGAACTACAATATCTTTGCATGTTTTTAATTTGAATTGCTATGGTCATTAGCTTCTGTTCAAGCGTAGAATTAACGAAACGAATAATAAATTTTAAAATGTTTTGTTTGACATTATTGTCAACAATGGGCAGTACAGTGTATTGACACAATGTACCTAACCAAAATATTTTTAGTATGATTATTACGATTTATAGAAATAATATTCTTCCACCCTAATTTCAATGACAGCGACCAATCTTAACCGCCTTTGTTCAACAGTGGACGTCTTCCGGCTGATGATGATGATGACCAATCTTAAAACGGATATTAGCCAACTACGCAGGGAATATTATAAAGCACAAATGTGCTGCGCTGTACAGATATGCTCTCTCATATATGCTATAACTCAGCCTGATGGGAGCCGTCCTATATTCTAATTCAACACGACCGGAGAAAGATTAAGTCAGTGGCAATGCTCAAACTGTGGTGCGTCATGTCTGCGAGTTGCTTTTGGATTTCAATATCTTACCTCACAATTCCAAGCATTCTTCATACGTGGCCCTCGCCTTATTCTTTCTCTATTCCACTTAAGTGGTCTTTGGTATCCTGATTACTTCCATTCCTTTGCCAAATACGCACACAGTTAAAGAATCTCTGAAATAAAAAGAAATTTTAAATAAATAGTGGTAAAAAAAGTAGTCGAGCTTGCGGGAAAATAGGTGACGATCATATCACGAGGTGTGTTATTACTTCTCAGGATTATAGACCATTACCAGTCAAGCCAGTAGGGCTAGCATGCTGTAATTTTGTAAAGAACTAAAATGGGTAATTTTTAATAAGGTATATCTCCAGCTCATTTGAATCACTAATAGCGATATAGTTTCTTATCTGAAGCCAAATTAAACGGAAAATCCTATCTTTAACTAATAAAATACGAAGAGAAGGGAGAGCAATTAAGTAAATGTTAATTGTTACCTAAATATAAATAAGTCGTGATAGCCTAGTGGTGGTGACCGTTGACTGGCAAGTCAGTGGTCTCGGGTTCGAACCCAAGGCGCGCCTCTGACTTTTCGTAAGTTATGTGCGTTTTATAAATTAATTATCACTTACTCCGTGCCTCGGAGAGCACGTAAAGCTGTTGGCCCTGCGCCTGATCTCTCTCCGATCGTGTCGTAAGGCCGTCCCATCGGACAATGAGAGTGAGGGAATAGAGAGTGCACCTGTGTTTGCGCACACACTTGTGCACTATAATATCTCCTGCGTAATTGGCTAGTCTCCGTTGAGATTGGCCGCTGTGACCGAAATTCGGTCAGGAGAATATTATTATTATTAAATGTTAAATTGATTGAGACAAATATTTCAAAAATTCATTTCAATTCATTTTAACAACAATAGAGTGGACGGACATTAAATATTTTGATAATTTACAAACCTGTCATGATCTAAAAGTTCCATTCCCAGTACATCAGACACGTCAGTATAAGTCTGTGATAAGAATTCGCACTTAATTCCTTCACTTATCATCCAACGAAGCAATGTGACCCGCTGGTCTATAGACGCTGACACCAAGTAATCGTCCACCATACACAAACCAGTGATTTGAGAGCTGTGATACTTGGCACTATCCCAAGTGTGCACAACTTTTATAGAGCTTAAGTTATTCTGGTCAGGGATCTCTAATAGAACTATATGGATTGAATTATCATCTCCACCAGTAGACATAAGTACCTTGTTATGTGATATAATTGTGGATACTATACTATTGATACCTGATTTGTTGGTTTTTATACTAAAAAATGGCTGTAAATCTAAATTTGTTATATCCGTCACATCCCAGAATGTTACATCGCCTCTAGTTGTACAAGTTATTAGAATATTTCTATTAAAAGTCTTAATAATTTCAGTTTTTAGTATACAGGTATTGTGATATTTCGTTTCTTTGATCAGCTCCAGCTTTTGATTATTTTCTTTCAATGAAAACACTCGGACATAAGCGTCTGAACAACCAGCGAAAATGATAACTTCATCTTTAACTTTCAATAATGTTAAGTCCATGATTCTCATAACAAGATCGTAGTTTACGGTGTGATTTCTCCATGATTTTTTATCTTTATCATCACCTTTTATAACATAATCTATTAAATCTTTTGTTGTTACTTTAACTCTATTCTTTTCTTTACTGAACTTAATATCTCTCACGCAAATCTGTGCTCTTCCACCAGCAGAAAATACTAATAAACGATTGTCTTCTAAAGGATATGTCTTCACTGTTCTGACACTAGATAAATGTTTGAAACAAACTTCATCTTTGAATGTCATTTCTGCATCTACACTAGATATTCTTAGAGTAGTATCTTCTCCACCAGCAATGTATATTACAGTATCATCAACTTCATGTGTCTTCAAACAATTGATTTCTTTAGCATGTGATCCAATTATTATTTTTTTAGAATTAATTTTACTTAGCTGTATGGTGGTAACATTGATATCTGAATTTTTTAAATAAATCAGTTTTATAAACTCTTCATAATTGTTGTCTATTTTATTAAAGTATCTAACTGCATCCCATGACCGATGTCCACCGCCGCATGATACTTCTAATATTATACTATTATCTAAAACGTGAGACACTACAAACACTCTTTCTTGGAACCCACAAACCATATTCTGATATTTATCAAGAAATTTCTCAACCCATTCAAAAGGTAGGTCTTTACTTGTCATATATTTAACAGCATTACTTTCAATATTAAAATATTTGATAGTACCATCTCTTCCAGTTGTAATAATATCATTATTTTGAATAGTGATTGATGTAGGACCATATCTTCCGTGAACTTTGTGAAACGTCTTCACGGGGCCTGCTTGACTTTTTACAAAGACATGTATATTTCCATTTCTGTCTCCCAAAATAAACATATTGTTGGACAAATCTATCGCAGAAGCCGTAAGACATATTTCTTTACGAAATGGTAAAACAAAATTGGCATAAATTTCTACTTTTGAGTTATTAGAAGCTAAGACAGTTATATTTCCGCCTTCAGAACAAAATACCAGATGTCTGTTTCCAGCCCATTGCATTGATAAGATCTTCTCTAATTGTAATTTTGTATCAATAATATTTAAAATAATAGAATCATCTTTACATTTTTCAACAAAAATATCTAATTTCCCAGCCATATCAGCTACAGCTATTAATTGTTTACAACTTGAAAGAGCTAAGAATTTATAAGTAGAATCATGATTCAATTTATGTATAATATTATTTTTACTTTCAAAATCATGATAGACCAAGTTATCCTTATCCATAACTATAAGATTATTTCTGGCAGTAAATGCTACTTTATTTGGAGTATTTACACCAACATTAATTATTTCGTTATGACAGTAATCAGTGGCTATGGTTAAAGGATGTAAAATAAGCCCAGCATCACCTCCTCCAGTGACTAAATTGTGACCATCTGTGTCTACTGACCAGATGCAACCATTCTGGTGGGACAGTGTCTTTTTTAACAGCTTTCCTTTATAATCCCAGTAACATATAGCTGAATCTTCTCCAACCGATACTATTATATCATTTGAAATGCAGCTTCTCATAACCCTGGCTAAGTGACCATACACCTCGTGTTTACAAACAATGTTGATATTCTCCCAATATTCTACAGTGTTGTGTCCATGCTCTGGCGGAGCATTTGGACCCCATATTCTAACAGATCTATCATCTGAAGTGGTTACAATAATATTATTTTCTGGTTTGCAAGATATTGAGAATATTACCCCCTGAAACATAATTAAACTTCAATATAAATTATGTATTTTATTTTTGTTGATCTTTTCATTGGCACTATAGGAGTCTGTGTAAATCTAAAATTATTTTAAATTAATAGATACCTTATGGCCTTTCAAATGGTGTAAAGAAGGTCCCCCACTGCATTTGTGTATAATGACTTCAGAGAACACAGTGCCGGCCATCACTATGATATCATCGTGTATGGGGATGAGGAGACCACTGTATAGGATTGAGTTGTCTTTACTTGGATGTTGTGACATAAGGGTTTGTGTTGCCACCAACCATTTCTGGAAGAAAAGTGAAGAAAAAATAATTATATTAATATTTCAGTTTAACCTTTCACCATACAATAACAAAACTAAATTAAAATTAATTGTTAGAGGCCATCTAAGTCTGCAATGTGGCTCAAGGGATTAATAAGTAACCAATTAAAGACATAATAATTTATCTGATCATGTTGTTTTAACTTTAACAATACCAATCATATCATAAATAATTTTTACATTGTTTTCTGAACTATTATCTGGCCTAAATCTTACTTGAACAATATTATGTGCAGTCAGCAAGGCCACAACACCGTCTCCATTCCAGACTGCTGAATGCAACCAATCATCACAAACAACTGGCGTAAACAGTCTACATAACACATCCTTGTCTACATTACATAGTGTCGGTATCACAGACACGACGGTAAACTGTTTCCCACCAAAAACTAATATTTTATCTTTATAATGTGTTGGCACAAAACCATAAATCTTCTGACCATTCAGAACAGTTAACCTCTGTAATAACCTTGTAGATGATTTCTCAAAGATGTTTATTGTACTGCCGATGCCTGAAAAAGTTAAAAAAACAATCTATTACTTAGGAGTTCAATCTATGATAACATTTAACACAAATTATACAGCTCTCCTCTCAGCTGCTATTTATGACCAACCTGACTTTCACGCCAGTTTTCCCTATTTTGCACCAATCTCGTCTGACAAAAAACCTGAGTCTGAGCTTTTTCAGACTAGTTTATCTACTTTGATTAAGTATATTTACATCTAATAGATTTTATTTTATAATAACCTAAACACTCACCGGCTATCACATAGTTTTTGTAAAAAATTACGGCAGTGACGTCTGTGCGTGTAAGTGTCGACATTTCCGTGTGTAATTACTAATTACTTAGCTAAAATTATAATATATTTAGCCAAATTCAAGAATAAAATTGATGAAAGTACGAAAGAAAACTCGAAAACGAAAAGAGCAAAGCAACATGCAAGTTTGACACGAATTTGACATGCAAGACAGACGGATCAGATGGACTTGACTTTGTCAAAGTGACAATATTGCTACGTTCCATTTAAAGCATTAATTATATTCTACCACAATATGTTATAATTCTTTGAGACAATATTGTACTTGTCTGAATTCTATAATGAGTTAATTTAAACACATTTGTGGCTGTGGCTGCACCAGATCTCAAGATTCGACGTTCGATTTCATTCTTGAATCAGGCACTCGAGGTAATATAATTTTCTGTAAAAATCATCCGCAGAAACATACAAAAATGCAGAAATTGTACCTACAATATATTGTAGACATATTATAAACTACAGAAGAATAAATTCGAAAGCTGTTTTTGAAGTCTGATTTTTAATATGTGGGACTTCATTATACGCTTAATTATCGAAATGTAAGTGTTAAACAAAATCGAAAACATCGATCCAAGCATTGAAAAAATAAAAGCGTGACATTACAATTTGTACGCATATTTCTAAAGTCGTAAATCTCCTCGTTAGACGGTTTGAACACTATTATATTGGCTATTTTAACCTTGCATGGAGTGTGGAAGCGAACAAATTTTGTCTGTCATGGTTAAAATATGTAGAGTGTGATAGCACGAGCACGCAGGTTCAAATCCTGCTCGTAAAAATTTGGATCTATAAATATCACTTGCCAAAACGGAAAAGAAAAACATCGTAAGGAATACAACTCATCTAAAGGCACAGATTGTTAGAAACAGTAATAATAACTATAAATAGGTAATATAATAAGTTAATAAAAAAACATTCAAAACAAAAATATAATTTATTTGTATTAACAAAAGTTGCTATGTACATCGATGACAGCTATTTTCTCTAAGATATTTTCTCTATTATTCACTCAGATGTTGGTCGAGTGGGTATTTATCTGGGTATTTCTTCAAATGCTCTTCCATTTCCTGCATCTGTTTTCTGAAAAAAAAAAGTTGTTATCAAGTCCAAGTCCAAAGGGTATTATGTGTACCTATATCTTGTGTATATTGAGGTTTCAAGATACTCAGGCATCATCACAAACTAATTGTCACTATGTAAGTTTTATCTATACCTACGGCTTTACTCACGGATTAATTTCGGGAATGCCCGACTAGTTTAACGGCGTCCATTTTCAAGAGCGAGAGTAGTTACGAGGCGGCGCGCGGCCTTACTGACCTCAGCGAAACTAGTCGGGCGTTCCCGAAATTAATCCGTGAGTAAAGTAATAATTATTAGTATGACTCACGAAAGTTATTATTCTAATATAGGTTTTTCTGTTTAGGATATTAGCAAACAATAACTTACTGAAGCCTAGGAGGCATATCGTAGTAAACATCTTCAAGCATTTCCTTCCAATGTGGCCGTTTCTTCTTTTCAGCCTCTTGCATAGTTCTAACAACGGTGTCTCTGCATTCCTTTACCCAAGCATTTTCTGCATCCGCATCCCAAATGCCTGCATAAAGTTAATCATTTATTATTCAAAATAACAGATTTCAGTGTGATTAAAGAACCGAAAGAGAGATAGTTTTCTCGTGACCATGGTCAATGTAACTTGATTACTTGACCGCAAAGTCCAGGTTAGTTCAATGTTGATTAATTTGAATTATATGTGCTCGAATAGACCCGAAATAATATTTAAAACATTTAAACTTCTAAGATATATAGATATTACAAACAATACAGTTTCTATTTTGTACAAACCTTTAGATTCCAAATACATTTTGAACTTTTGAAGAGGACTTTCATCTTTGGTCCATTTCTGTATTTCTTCGAGTGATCTATAAGCAGTGCTGTCATCTGACGTTGAATGATGTCCTACCCTGTAATATAGTATTTTACGAGGTAGAGTTTCTTCTAAATATTATTATCCTAAATGCATCGAACATGACGTTCAGGCTGTATGATTATGACCTTACCTGTAAGACATAGCCTCGATAAGAACGGGTTTGTTATTAGCCACAGCGTACTCCTTGGCCTGTTTGACCGCGTTGTACACAGCGAGGGCGTCAGTCCCATCGACGCGGACGGTGCGGATGCCGAGTGCAGGCCCTCGGGATGCTATTCCGTCCCCACGGTACTGCTCGCTTGTAGGCGTTGAAATTGCGTAACCATTGTTTCTGCTGTAGATGTAATTAGAGAATTAGTGTTCTATAGATAAAGAGCCATGTCGAAGTTCAGACGCTAGGTGGATAGGCATAGGTTGAGGATGGACCTCAAAGCAGCTTAAATTCTTTGCATACCTTAGCTTTTAGAGTTCAATTGTGAATCAAATAAAATTTCGCAAACCGAATGAATTGCATTGGGTTGAGGTTACCAATTAAAATGGCAGAACGGCTAGTGTATCTAACCAGAAGATCACCGGTTCAAATTCTCTGCGAAATCGATTTCTTGTATCTACATCTTTTTTTAACTTTAGTCTTTGTTTGTTTCGCATGCCTTTAGCATATTATAGGAACATACCCTTCTTCACACTCACCACAGCATAACAACAGGGCAATCAAGCGTGGCTGCGAAGTTGAAGGCAGCGAATGCATCGCCTTCGGAAGCAGCACCGTCGCCGAAGTAGCAGATGACACAGCGCTCGTTGTTCGGTTGACGTTTCAAGGCATAAGCTGCGCCCACCGCTTGTGGCATCTGTGTACCTGGTTTATAACCATTGTTAGCATTATGATTTGGACTGCAATTCGCCCAGAACGAATTCGCAAACTAGACAGTTTTAGTAAGGCATTAAATCTGCCTCTGTCCTTCCTTGAAAATAATAACAAAACAGCTAAGACAGGTCCCACCTGTCCTTTATTCGTAATCATCATCAGCCTAGCCTATACTTACCCAACTATTTTGGGGTCGGCCTCCGGTCTTACCGGTGCAGCTGAATACCAGTGTTTTACATGCAGCGACTGCCTATCAGACCTCTACAACCCAGATACTGGGTTACATGATACCCCTTAGTAAGACTGGTTGTCAGACCTTGGGGCTTCTGACTACCCGTAACGACTGTCAAAGATCTATTACAGCCGGGGCCAACAGCTTATCGTGCTATCCGAGGCACGGATATCCTTTGTACGTCCTTTATTCGTAATATACCTACATAATAGTTTCAAGTTATTTGGAATCTCTTACTAGGGGTACAGGGTGAAGTAGTACAAAACTGAGGAGTTGAGGACTGATAAGAAAAGTCTGACTATACTCGACTAGCACCTATTTGCGTCGCCTACGCCTGAAGACCTAAGGGGTACAGGATAGTGTGGTCTGTGGAACTGGTAAAGATAAAATAATAAGTTGTCTCTTACCTAAAGGACTGGACAAGGTGACAAGGTTGCGATGTTTGTCACCATAGTGAACTGGCATCTGTCTCCCTTTACCAGCATCCTCGTGGTTGCCATAGCACTGATTGATAATGTCAGTGACTGTCACTCCTCGGTACAAGAATACGCCTACTTCCCGATACTGGGCGAACACAAGGTCTTGAAGGGTGAGGGCAGCAGCACTGCCGACGTGGATGCCCTCCTCACCGTAGTTTGTCATGTAGAAAGATATGCGACCCTGTCTGAAAATAAATCAATGATACTCCATTAAAATCTATTAACTCTTTCTTTGTCTAAGATATAAAGGGCCGGGGAGACGGGTGAGATAAGCTTATAGGTAGGTACTTCAGGCCACGAGCAGAATGCTAGTAAAGAAATAAAGATACCTTCTCTAAAGATTTTCTAATAGAAAAACTGAATAATAGATACCGATTTCCTGAGTTTCGAACCCAGGAACTCACGTTACGCTACTGGACCTGTGAACCGGTCACTTTATGAAAATGGTAGGTAGTTTCAGCTTACCTTTGAGACTCATACAAAATCTTGTCCAGTTGAGTAAGCTGCACCATTGTTTTGTACATGTTTACTAGTTTTTCAGTATCGATATTTGGTTCTTCCCGAATATCAAGCACTACGCCATTGTTGTCCATTACTCTATAAATAGGGATGGGATCGTAACTTGACTCGTCCAGGAACTTCATTTCCGTTACGTAGGGAGCTTTGGCGCCCGGAAATTCGGCAAACTTTGTATTGTTTTGGGCCACTTCCGGCCTTGTGTGGGTTGATAACAGCTGTAAAAATGGATTTGTTACATAAAAACGGAAGAATGTTATAATATAGTACAGTAGTTATGGGTTAATATTTCTATGGGTTAGATCCATTTGTTCCGAAATAAACAAAAAAAAAGTAAAAATGCATTTCGTAGGTCATTAACGTATTCATGAGACCTATTTAAATTCAAATGTCTTACACGGATAGTGAACCATTCAATCACATCATTATCATGCGACATAAAAATGATGTAATAAAAACAAGCTTATTATTATGTTACTAAGTTCTATATTGATAAAATTTAAAACACGATTTACAAAGTTAATCAACATAATTAATCACTTAGTGCACTGATTTTATTTAAGTACCTAACAACTATTTAAAGATTAAATTATATTTTAACTTAGTTGTAAAATAATTTAAATTGTTAACATTTTAGTAAACAATGCAACAGTTAGAATAACAAACTAACCCTGACGGCATTGCGTAGCACGTTTAGCTTCAAAAGACGAGCACCGGTCTTGAGCGCCATTTTGTCACTGACGACTGACGACGACGTAAACACACAGTATCGCAAGGCATTTAGCCATTGTGATAAGGCATTTTACACAAGCATACTATTACGTATGTATTGACGACGTTTTAAATGTAGGTATGTACAGAGTATTTCTGTATGGGAGACGTCTTGTGTCGTGGGGTTGGGGTCATACCGGGTCATACGTATTTCAATATCTTATCTTTAATTCTTATGTTATGTTGATCTCCGTTAAGAGGAAAGGGAAGCTAATAGAAGCATCTCATCTCATGATTACGGCCCGAACTTTACTAAATTTGAACGGAGTGGACAGGGGATGACGGTGTTTCCATTCAAATTACAATTATAGGTACCTAAGTAGGTAATAGCTGCCAGTATGTATGGACCGAGCGAGTTGGCTCGAGTGACTTTGAGGTGAGCGAGTTAGAGTTGTGATTCGTATGGAAACACATTCCCTCTCCTCTGTGTTTTAAGAGCACGGACACTTCCCGCTGTCTTATCTTGGTGCGGTCACGGTTTCCAAAACGGCTGGTGTGATGAGAGTTTACCTTCGAATACAAAACAGTATTTGTAGTCGAAACAATTAAATTTCACGCGACGTCAGAATCTAACTCAATACTTTATGGCCGACATTCCCACAGTTGCAGCCTTAGATTATTTAAATTATCTAATGTTGCAGCAAATAATCGCTTGCAATGATTATAATACGAGTTGCGTGCTTACGAAGTTACGACGCGACATCGCGGTCGCTTGCGACCAAGAACTTTTTGTTTTTGTTTGTAACCAAAATCATTCACCCAATCACAAAATAAAACAAACGTTCAGATGAAATCTTTAAATTATACCTAAGTAGGTAGGTATTGAACGTGTAATAAACGACTCTGTATCCCCGCGATGATAGATAACAATGCTTGCCTGGAATCTCGGAAACATTAATTATTTTAGGTATGATAAGATAACAGTTGCCACAGCCTAAAACGCAGCTAATGCTAATTACACTTAGCTTGGTCCTATAAGAATATAAATAAAATCGTGTCCCTACATACCACGCCTAAAATTTGATAAAAAGAGGTTTGCTAGCATCCTATTTACGAGCGGTATATTAACCCGGGGCGCGACGTAGGTACTGGGTAAAGATCTCTGTCACTAAGTTATTCGTAAGCCCGTGTCTTCTTTCTGCAAAAATTTTGAATTTTTGTGTTCATAAAAATATTAATGAATGTATTCATAAATAAGTAAGTTACGCATAAGCTTTGTACTAACTGTAAAGACTGGGAAGTCTAGAATAGGGGATGAACTACCATTTGAGATGGTTGACTGTAAAAGATAAATAAAAAAATGAGAGAAATAATAAATAATTTTATTATAGAAATCCTTGACGCCCACTGCTGGGCATAGGCCTCCTTGCCTATGCCCAGCAGTGGGCGTCTTCCGGCTGAAATGATGATGATGATTATAGATTCAAATTTCGATGCTGAGAGTAGTGAGGGTTATGTCGAACTCTCAGGCCTATTTATAATGATAGTACAGACCATAGAAATATTTTCCAATATCTTTGGTACAGACAGATCGCCGGCATACCGAGTAGAACCTCTGTGGGCTGTGTGTCTCACATAATATCATGAATTCTCTTCCACATTGTGGCAGAAGCGCGGGAACGCTATTCGTATAGTACATTAGGTACCTACTTCCGCGAACCCGCCGTGGACTTCTGTTGCCGGACCCTTCTCTGAGGTGGGGTGATACATCTAACCTACCCCCCTCCGTCACGGTATGCCAGGACTTAATATGGCGCAGCGTGATTATCTCGAGGACAAAGTGCACGGACGGCACTCCTTAAAAAAAAAAAAAACGGGGTTTGAGGTAGCAACATTGTAATTCATTTTTCTGTATCTTGCCCAAAAGCAAAGTATTGCCATCCAGCGAGGCAACGCAGCCAGCATTTTGGGAACGTTGCCTACAGGTAGCGGTCTTTTAGATTAAGTTTATCTTTTTAATTAGTTTATATAGATAGTTTATTTCTAGGTGTGTAGATTATAGTTAGTAATTCATTTAAATAATAAATATACGACATGGCAATACATTCATTCGCTACCTATAAACTTCCATTGACTTATCCAGACTTATCTAATAGAACTTCCTGAAGAAATCTGATTAAAAGACATGTATCCATGGTCTTGTAAGAAATAAAAATACTATAAGAAATGTCAAAATCAAAAGTTCAAAGTCAATAACCCTACCAACTTGTAATGATCAAATGACTACTAGAATTTCTGAATAAGAAGCATAATTTACAATTCGATAGTATAATAAAATACTCAGTTGTCTTGTCACTTGACAGTGCTTGACAGTAAATAAATGGCTGTGGAGGTTAGTGACCGTGTATCGTTATTATTTTTTATTGAGATACCACAATGCCTTACTGGTACTACGACAAGAAAGATCTGCAGAACACGCCGTCGTTCAGAGATGGCATATCCACGGATACGGAGAACCGGTACAGAAAAGAAGGTGCAAGATTCATCATTGATACTGGCTCGAAGATGGACCTAGGTTATAACACAGTGGCCACTGGCGTTGTTTATTTCCATCGTTTCTACATGTTCCACTCGTTCAGAACGTTTCCTAGGTATATCACCGCGTGCTGCTGCCTGTTCCTCGCGGGCAAAGTGGAGGAGACGCCAAAGAAATGTAAAGATATCATTAGAATTGCCAAGTCGTTGTTGACGGAACAGAAGTTCGCTAGTTTTGGTGACGATCCTAAAGAAGAGGTGATGACGCTCGAGAGGATCCTGTTGCAGACCATCAAATTTGACCTGCAGGTGGAGCACCCTTATGGCTACCTGTTGAAGTACGCCAAGTGTCTCAAGGGTGACAAAGCTAAGTTACAGAAGATGGTACAAATGGCGTGGACATTCGTTAATGACAGGTCAGTATTGTAGTTTGTGTGTCACAGTGGGCATTCTTCTATCATTTCCAATTGCTTTAATTGGTATTTACAGTAAAGATAAATTGTTATTTGCAAAATATGTAAGAAAGAACTCCAGACCTAACAAGAACTGCCTATTCTAATTGAATTGAATTATGTACACCATTCAAACTATGCACTGTCTTATTCTATGTTTGATGAACAATTTATGTGTAAATAATCTGCTGACACCAGCTTTACACACCAACATGGATATCTCAATCCTGCACTAATTTCCCCATGATATTTTCCTTAACTCGGTACTCATTATTTTCAACAGACAGGAAATGAAACCATAAAAATTAATTTGTTAAGGCTGCTGCTGTCCACACATGTAATAGAAAAGTTTACTTTTTTAAAGCACTTAGCACACTTTCTAAACTACAGTTCTATATTTTTGAAGAAAAAAAAAGGTAGTGTATTTATGAGCAGGGTTTGAACTTCAAATCTACTGATTGAAGCCAATAATTACCTGATTAACTTCTAATATGCATAGTTTTAGTTTTGTATATTAAGTCATGTTATACTTTCTTAGTTAATCTAAGACAACACTAATTAATGGTGAAGGAAATCTGTAGGGAAACCTGGAGTTTTAAGCTTTTTGCCTTAAAGTGGGATAGTTACAGGCTCAATTATTTGGCTATGCTAAAATAACTAGCAACATGTAAAATTTTTAGTTTATGCACCACATTGTGCCTTCAATGGGAGCCAGAGGTGATTGCAGTGGCACTAATGTTCCTAGCCGGTAAACTCAGCAAGTTTGAAGTACTGGACTGGAACGGACGGGCACCTAAACACACGGCCTGGTGGGACATGTTTGTTGAAGACATCACAATGGAACTGCTCGAGGATATATGCCATCAGGTATTTAGATTTCTCATTTTGTCCAATGTGATTTAACAGTGGGTTGCTATAGGTTAATGATGATTGATTTAACAGTTATCACAAATGGTTTCTATTTCTACTGAAATTTTCTCATTTATTAATTGCTTGAATTCTCATATTTGCTTTATAATCATAAAATTTGTGATGAATAGACAAAATGTCTCAGCCCAGTAATGTAGATATCCAGTCAGACTAACAGTACAATATGCATACCAGTTAATTTGACATAAACTAGCCTATACTGTTCTACTGTTAATTGATGTCATACATAACTTTTTTTTGTCCTTTGTCACACATCATGGTGGATTAATCATATTTGTTATGCATGAATTAGCTTTAAAATATGGTCTTGTTGTTAAAATTCTGATAAGACTTGAGTGTATGTTAGAAAGTATAATATTGGAAATACCAGTCAATTAAATTTCACACACCAACAATTTTGCCTAGTTATTGTGTATATTCCACATTCTAACAAGTAAGCATACAGTGTTGTAATCTAAACAGGTTCCCAGCTAAGTGTTCATGTTAACTAAGAAATTGTTCTATTTTTTATTTTATTCTGTCTACTAACTACACCCAAATCCCATGGGATTTGCAAGAACAAGTTTATGTTCCTCTATCATGAATATCATGATAGAGGAACATAAACTTAGTGTCATTTTAGTGAACATTCAGTAACTAGTAAGGATAGTAAAATAAAATATGCCTTGTGGTTGTACCATTTTTAACCCAGTTCAATGATCCTCATGTTGTGTCAGGTGCTGGACCTCTACTCACCACAGCCGCAGTCCTCGGGCGGCGATTCTCCCCCCGCCCCCTCTGTCGCTAAGCAGCCAAAAAACGACAAGAAGCCCCCCTCCGTTACACCGCCAACTTCCGCATCACCTGTCGCCGTTGTCGTTTCTAAGCCGGTGGTTACTCCCATGAAGAATGGAGCTGACATTAAAGTAGAGCCTCCGAAGATGGAGCCTATAAGGTACACGTATCCAGCGTACCCCGGGCTACCTGCGCCGTATCCGCCCGTGTATACAGCGCCGCCGCCCAGCATCCCTCCTCCTCCGAGGTTACCTATAACGGGTCCACCTCCCACTGCACTAGTGTACTCGGAGCCGCCGCCGGCGCCGGGCTCAAGGTTCCCTCCCGTGAACGTGCCCCCTCCCAACTACTTCCCCCCTTTACCAGGTCGCGGTCCCCCTCCTCCCGGCCCGCCGCCGAGACCCTACTATCCACCACCGTGATCGTAGTGTAAGCGATAGGTTAATGTATAATTTTTTACTGAAATATATGATAGACTGTATCTTAGTGTTTCATTTAATATTGGTGTGGCAACTACAACAATGATAACACAGTAAATATTTCCTGATATATTTTATTGTCAGTTCCTCATGAAGTTGATGGAGAACTTCCCTCGAATGCCACGACACTTAGACGGGCGCTATTCACAATAAACTATCAATACTGGAATTACAAAAGTTACTGCGGTACAAAATATAATTTTTATTATATTAATACATCACAAAAAGAACACGATTTATTAATACACCATAAAAACTTTAGTGACTATAAAAAATCTTAGTATTTTAGAATATTTGTGCATACAAACAAGGGGGAGGCGAATTTACACGCTTAATTAACAAATTAATAATAATATGGAGTTGCCGTTGGACTAGACAAGTACGAATACATACAGGTATGAACACATTTCTGCACCAACTGTACAATGGACACTATCGACAGTGGGACAAGACAAGCACATTAAGGTTTTTGAGACATTAATATATTAGGCTTGACTTTATATGTAATAATAAAGCTTCAAATTTAAACAAATAACAGTTTAATTACATAAATGTTTACTTCACAGAATCTGAGTCATTGTCCCACCGACGACACGTATCTCAGAGATTTTCAACAACTAATACTTACTTGAACATAGACAGTGACTGACAATATCGACTACACATCTAATAGAACTGTATAAAATAAAACATTTCGCGAATCATTTCAACTACCTAATTAATTTAAGCCTAAAAAAATATTTTGAATCCTTTTCATAATATATTTATTCAACCAAAAAGCACTTTATTCATAACGATTTATTTTGGCAGATAGCGCCTATCTGGACTGTGGAAAGGTCATAAAATAGGGTATTATATATCAAATAATACGTGTGTAATTGATTTGATTCGCAAAATGACGCAAATCTAGATACTAGAAGGCACGCGAGTTTCATCAGATCATCGATATTTCTGACTAAGGCACGTCATTACAATTCACACTTAGACTACGCGAGGCAGGACGTGTTGTGTAGCAAACGTAACACATTAGAGTATTTAGGTGAAATATAGTATAAGCATTTTAGAGTATTCTTGTGTTTTATTGAGCTATGGGTTTGAGTGAGTAATCTTAGAAAGTCATGGTAAATTTTATGAATAAAAAGAAAAGTAAATTAGTTGTAAAAAGTTAGATTATTAGTTTAGTGAAAATGATGTATTTTTGTTATTTTATTAAAGTATTTATAAACTAAGTAATTGGCCAATAAAACTTTAGTCCTGCCTCTAATGTTTTTATATAATACTTCAGAAATTTACAAATAAATTCATTAAAAACATTCCCACAATATATCATATAAAAACCATTCAACAATCACAAAAAATCTTTCTATACAAATATGAATATAACGTTAAATAAATACATAATATACAAAATCACTAGATGAAGGTGGACTTGTCTCAGTCAACATCAAATCTCATTAGTTATAGATCTATGATCCAGTCGATCGATATTTTAACTTATTTCTACATCAATAAAGTTCATAATAGAACGTGTTATATACAATATTATTTCAACCTTAGGGTCAAATTATGATATAATTTGTGTAAGGCATGCATATTTACCGTGCTGTTGAGCAAACTGACTCAGGTATCGAATTGACGATACGACGGTACCATCGACTTGTATCGCGATACCTAATGGGTAGGTTTATATCGATATTTTAAACAATATTCGTTAATTCGTAATTCATTATTTATTTTCCAAAACCTTATGCATTTTAAATGTATAAGGCGGATTTCAATTATAATTTTAGCTCAATTCAGATTAACGATTCGTAATGTGCTTTCGAGGTTTTCGGATGTCCGTAGAACGTACTTTTTAATGTTATATTTAAAAACTACTTTCCGCACACAAGTTGGAAATCAAACCATACCATCCTTGCACTATCAAACTGTAGGAATTCACCATTTTTTGATTACACTTAGTACCATATACTATCTGTAATCAGATATAACAAGTTATTCTCTATTTTTGTGACCATTTCAAACATCTTCAATGCTTTGGCAACCTCGTTGACCCTTTGCCAGCTGGATCCAGTTCCACAAATGTCTTGAACAGCTTCCCGATATGCTAGACCATATAGGTTCCACGCTGTTCCTATATAAGTCGTGACTGCTTCAAGTATTGTAATAATAGTTGATGTAAGAACTTGTATTGATGTACATTTTGTATGAGGTTAGCTCGCTGCTGGTGGAGGAGGCTGATCGTTCGGGGGATGTCTAGTTCCTGAAATCAATTGGAATGAAATGAGTTTTTGGTCTTAATATAAACATACAAAAAAACACGTGTCTGCGTTGTTAGTCTAATGGTGGCTAGCGCGACTGTTGAGTATGAAGGCCTAAGTTGGATTTTCAGGTCGGGTTCAAAAAAAAAAAAAAGTTCGGGTAAAATATTATTGGGAATTTTACCATGCTCTCTTCTTAGACGAGCCCTACCTCTCCTTAGATGTATCTCGTCACTATCGCATGTAGTCCACGGCAGCTGACGTTCCGATGTAATATTACAAAGTTTACGATAAGATATTGGCTTGTTCTTTCGTACAACGAAAGTAAAATATAGGTATTACCCTATAGCGCCACTGGTATAACTTTAACATTTAAGCTAAAGTAATTATTGTGCTAGCGGAAACGGGGACTACGATTTTACTGTCTCTTGGACAAAATATTGAAGCATGACATAATGGAATATGCGCAAACAGTGGGAGCATAGCAATAGTAGTGGGTGGTCGGGTGAGGGGCGGCTCGTGTAGCTTGTGTGACCTGGTTGTTGTCCAGGATGTCGTGCAGCAGGTCGGCGGCCAGCGCGGTGCCTGCGCGGGCGCCGCGCTCGCAGCACAGCAGCAGCGGCGCGGCCGCCCCGCCCGCCTCGGCCGCCGCCTCCGCCTCGCACGCCAGGCGCAGGCTGTTCACCTCCGACAGGAACGCTGCGCGCAAACAACGGGGTCTAGTGCTACTGCTGAGTGCTCGCTGTAACTCTAGTCTAAAGTATGCTACAAGCGTATCGCTATCTCTGTCGCTTTCATTCTTGCTTCCCGCTCATTTAGTAGCTCAGGTAATAAAATTAATACTGTACTCGATGGAAACTAGAAAGTATTGAATATGTTCTAACAGCGGGAAGCCTTGAGTCCCATTAAAATCCTGGTTTGTTACCTAATTGCCAACCTATTAAAAAGTAAATTATCCGGAATATCGGGTTATTTTGTATTAACCGGATATTTTTGGATAATTTATTTTAATATCTATAAATTATTCAATTTTATATTCGTATTACCCAAATAATAAAAACATAAAAGAGCATGTGTTATACATATTCTAGCTTGGTGCTCTTACACTATTAATTATATCAGTTTTCTACGGACCAATTGCCTGAGTCCCGCAACCCAAAGGGATATGATATACTAATTGAAGTATTTTATTTAATTAATTATTACTTACTTCATGAAAACTTCTCACAATTTTTTTATAGCTTTTGGGTTGCGGCAAATAGGCAGTCGTTCATAAAAAACAAATATTTATGTGCAGTGGTTAGAGAGAATGTTGACAAGTTCGGGCGTAATGAAGCTAGAAGGACGGAGGAGGGCTCACCCAGGAAGTGCACGGTGTGTTCTGTGGGCGGCGCGGCGCCGCGCCAGTGCTCGTAGGCCACGTGCCACACGCGGCGCGAGCGCGGCCCACTGCGCACGCGCAGCAGCACGGACGCGCCCCACGCCGCGCGCGACGACGCGCCCGCCGACACCTGGAACTGCGCACTACGTCAGCAACGTGCCTCTGGACCACTGCTCGAATGTATCTACTCATTGTTGCCTAGCTAATCATTCAAATGTATTACTTTTGCGCGGTCAAAATAAGGTCGAATTTGGTTCAAGAGTAATTCCCCTAATCACATTAGGGGTCTAAAGATTGAATTCTATAGAGCGTACTTTACCTTAACGCATTTAATCTTAGTTTTTGATAAGTCGATGATTTTTGTGAACTTACATTTTAGTTCTACGCACTCAGATGAATTAATAAATTGTATTATAAATAACGATCTCACTGAATAAATCTAAAAGTAGGTATTTAAGTCTTTCAATCTAAATAAACAACATACTAATGCTTTATTTTTTTAATACTATCCATATCGAGTTCTCCAACCTCGCTGACATTGTTACACATCCATACAAAGACCCAGACGAACATTTTTAAAATCATTATTATAATTATATAAGAATGACTCTAATTGCCAGTTCCAAAATTTCTGTAGGGTCGTTGGAGCCCCAGATTCGATTTTTACACGGGACATAAGATTATAATATGTTTGGTCTGTAAGATTGTACCTGTATCACTTCTTAATTAAATGAGAATATTTAATAAGAAACTCGTAAAAACTTCTTGATTATTTTTAAATATCACTAAACATAAATTTACAAACACACCATAAAGACAAAAAATATTATATCGCTGTATTCCTTCTCAGTGTCGCAAGTTGTTTTTTAGCCTCAATAGATGGCAGCACAGGAAAAATTAGATCGCGCTATCGTTTGGTTACAACGAATTGTACTAGTTCACGGATAAAATTTTTCAAGGCATGACTTAATTCTGTTTTAAGAAACAAGATTTTTCTTGAAAGGGAGTTGACTGGCCAATAGTCTGGTCAACGCCTGTAGAATACCATCCAAAACAACTTATTTGAAAAATTATTAAAAGATAAAACAAAATCTAAAAAATATATGAAGAAAGATTAGAGATGTTATATTAGGGTCATATTTGGGTAATCCTATTATTGAATATATTAGTTTACGCATATTAGGATACCATACCTATTACTGGATATTAGTCAAATATTAGTGAACCGATTCATTATAGCTACTCAATCTATTATGCATATCTGCGTAATATCGGTAATAGTCTCCATAATAATTAATATGAAATACGAGATTCTACGAACTAGGCGAGTCGCCACGAGGCGCGATCGGAAATAATCGGAATCGCCGCGATCAGTCGCCTCGCTATTACGCGACCCTATTATTTGACTAATACCTGGTAACCTATTATTCTTTAGTCGCATATCCTAATATGAATATACGTGGCTTGTATTATGATACCTGTACCTATTACGAATATATTAGTCACACCTCTAAGAAAGATTTAGATTTTGTTATGTCTAATTGGAGTCTAATCTATTCGTTTAATCGTTTTCATGTAACAATCAATATTTATATTCATTTATTTTTTACTTATTCTATCCGATCATAGATGGCGTTGTACAAACACGTCATAACCTTAGATGGCGATGTTAGTTTTCCTACGGAACTATGACTATGGTAATGTATTTTAAATAACTTTTTTATTGCTGTGGGAAGCTTTTTTAGGAAATGTATATATATTTAGAGAATATCCGTCCATCACCAGTGTTATTTCCGCGTTCAGTAGAAATTAATTAGTTATGGTCTAAGTGAGGATTTACCTAAATTTATGTTTGCAAGTGCAACCTTCTTTGTATAAAAAAAAATCCAGAAACCTTCGAGGCGTTTCTTCAATTCTTCATTCAAAGTTAATACCCTTTTTCTTATTATTTTGTCATAGTTCCCTCTCTGGGGTCTAACATAGCAGTAACAAAATATTATACTTTGTTTTGTTTATATTTGATTTTTAAGTAAGTAAGTATATGTTTTGTTATTACTTTATCTATGTAGTATTCCTTAGTTATTTCTTGGGCCTCGGTAGTCGGGATAACCAGACGAGTGCGCTAGGTGGGCGTACCTTGCCGAAGTCCTTGGTGGTGTTGTCAGCGGGCAGGTAGTGCAGCTCGGAGGGCGCCGCCACGCTGGCCAGCAGCGGCGCGCCCACCTGCCACGCCGCCTGCCACAGCAGTGCGCACGCGCCGCCGCACGCGCACAGAGCGCCGCCCGCGCCGCCTCCTCCTCCTCCTCCTCCTCCGCCTCCTCCCGCCGCGCTCACCTTCGCTACCACATAGAACCGCTGCGTGCTGCCCACCGTCATCTGAGGGGACAAACTATTTGGTTATATTGGACTTAGTTGTTAAATTTCAACAAAGAAGCTCTTATGACATGGAGAGTATTGCTTTGTTAATAATTAATTTGAAGCGTATTCAGGGTTTCGCAAGGCACGCTACGCAGTACTAGTTCGGAGTAACGTAAGGGACGGTACTGACGGTGATGTGCGAGGCGTTGATGTACCCGTGCGGGTTGCTGGGCGTGGGGTGCAGGCGCACGCGGTTGTCGTCGTAGGGCAGGCAGTCGCACGAGAAGCCGTTGAGCGCGGCGTGCTGCGGCATGAGCGCCGTGCGGAACTCGCCGCCCGTGTCCCGCCCCTTGGGGATCTGCTCGAACGCGAACGCTAGCTGCTCGTCTGACATCTTGCGTTCGAGAATTTGGACCTGAAGATCCAAAATTGAGGGTCAGCTTGGAAGGAAAAAGGCACATACTTAAGACTTTGAGACTGACTTTTCGTGTCTATAATGAAATTATTTTTACTGTCTTCGAAAAAGGAAGTTCTCAATTCGATGTGTATTTTTCTTTACGTGTGTACACTGATTACTTCGCGATTTGAGTAATTATTTATTTCTTCGAAAGAGTATACTCTCGGAATGGTTCCATATAAATATTGTCGTGATCTGAAGTTGAACTTTAGAGATCAGACTATAGCAACCTTCTCGTAACAACTGATTTTACATTGTATGTGTTGTTGATAACTTTCGTTTGTAGTCAATGCCAAGACTTAGGATGTAGTGGTTTAAAACTGGAACCCGCTCAACTTAGCACCGACTCCAAAATGAACATTTTTTTGTTATTTCTACCTTTTTAATGTTTTGAACTCAGTTTTATTTTTGTTTTAATTATTATCTTACTACGACTTGATGCTGGCGGACTCAATACAACAACATTATCACGTAGTATTGATGGTTGTAACATAATATAAGTAACATGCATTTAATTCTGTTCGTCATCGACACACTGTTGATAAACTATATTTGTTTGTTTGTATAACTCGGATGTATGATGTGTTATAACGTGTATAACTCAATTGACAAAATACATAACTTATTTGATTGGAAAATGTCTAGGTAAATAAACATGTTTCATTGATATTAATGTCCCGTAATTAAATAAACATTTTTTTTTATAAAGTATTGCATACTATGACAACAGAAACGATACATAGTAAGACATAAATCGATTACGAGCGGGATATGAACTTGCGACCTACTGGGTAAAGCCCCCAGTTGCTCTGCCACTGAGCTAATCATAACCCTGTACGTGTTATCGCCGTGGAAATTAAGGGCGTGCCGTAATTTCCTGAACGATTAGGCCTGAATCACCATTTGTACGCACTGTTCACGGTCAAAGGCAGAACTGCTCGCGAATCAATTATAGTTGTACGCGAGCGCGTATAGTAAACAATTAATTACACAATATTGGTGCTCTTGCATAAGCTCTAAACTAATTTAGACTCACTATCTCACTTTCTGACACAGATCATTAGAAAAAGATAGAAGATTTTTAGAGGTGTCAAAGTAGTCAATTTGCGTGATGCAAATGGATTACTTTGACACTTCGAGGATTTAGTCGGCATTTCACAAAGGTCTCGTCTAATACCACGTGGATTAATTTGACAGCTCTAATTTAATAGTCAACTTGCTGTCCTTTTTCGATGGTATTTATTAAAAAGATATAAAAAAATATACTTAATTAGACAAAAATTAGTTTAGCGTGATTTGCAAAAAAAGTAGTATAACTGTTTAACTACTAAATCAAATGTAGCCGGTTTTAACCCAGACACAATTTAACTAACTATTCAAATCTCATTTCATTCAAAACTTGCTTCAAATATTCGTGAGGAATTAGCACAACTGAAAGGTTTTTAACAGTGTGTACGATAAGCTACGTTAGAGATTAAAGTTTAAACCGCCCGCGTAGGTTTAAACTTTAATCTAGGTTGTTCATCAACCATACAATAAAAAAATAGAATATTGAAAAACTATGATTTGTGATAAACGATGTTTGTTCGGGCTTAACGGCTGGACATTTTGTTATCTAAATTGGCGCACAGATAAATATGATCACGCCTTTCGCCTAATGTAAAATAATAATAAATATAAACAATTACAACAAAAAATCTTTTCCCAATTACCTATTGTAAAAGTACATAAATAAACGTAATCTGATTGTGATATCCGATCAGATTATATTAAAGATAAGATAGAACATTAATTATTGTTATCAACACTGGCAACATTGAAAAGATCAAAAAAATGATAGGTAAATAAAGGTACCGATATTTTGTATTTTTACTAGGCAAGGGTGCGCAAACGCATGCAAAACAAAATACTTACTAAAGTTACAAACTTTTCAATTTGTTTATAATGAACGAATGGCTTTACTCGGGCTGTGGTACTCACCATGGTCTCCTTGGTGATGCTGGGCGGCAGCGGCTGGCACTTGGGCAGGGCGGCGGACCAGCGCGGCGGCGGGCGGCCCAGCGTGGCGGCGCGCAGCTCTGGCTTGGAGCGGCCCATGAACACGCCCCAGCGGCGCCGCTTCTTGTCCTTGCTGCTGGGCTTGGCGGGCTCGGCGTCCATGCTGCAGTTCGTGCTGGCCGAGTCCGCGGTGCGCGCGCTAATGTCGGCCGGCCGCGCGTCCGTCACGATGATCGACGTGACGTTATCGTTCTTGTTTATTGTGTTGTTATTGGACACCCTGTGCGTTGACAAACTCTGATACGGCGTCTCATCGTACTCGCGCTCGTCGTGTTGTAGCGATAGCCTGTCTATTGACAGCGTGACGTTTTCAAACTCGGCCTCTCTGTTTATTGATTTACTTGAAACTGTTAGATCTTTGGGCACGCTGGACTCGCGGACGCCTTTGATTATTTGTGCGTTAACGTAGTGTCCGTCTGGGTTGTCAATCTTGACTGGCACGTAGGGAATATTCATATTAGGTGATAGATATTTGTTTATCGTTGGATGGCTACTGTTTCGTTCATTCAGTCGCGCTATTTCGTCGGTGGTGGTTAAGCTTTGCGCGCGATCCCTCATGGTGACCTTCCCTTCGTTCTGCCACGGCAGCGGCACGTTCTCGTAGATCGGTTCTTGAGTATCACCTATTTTGATTTGCTGTGTTTGTGGTAGAACTACGTGTCGTTGATACGGTATTCTGTGCATCGGCATTGAATACATTATATTCCCTCTTTCGTCGTAAACTTTTTGGATGTTATCCGATATGTGATGGGGGTCTATTATAATGTGCGGCTTAGGATCCAGAACTGATGCTAGATTATTGTATGTCCCGTGCGTGCCCGGCATTATGTTAGGCCTGTAGTTGATATGATTAGTATTAATATATCCTAAATACTGCCTGTTTAGAGCAGTCCTCGTCGACACTAAATCCGGACTCGACCCGGAGACATGAGAGTTGATATAGCCTCTATGATAATTTAACGCTTGGCTGGCGACCGCTAAGTCAGGCGTAGAGTTCGATGCCAGACCATTGGAGGGGTACGGTGGGGGTGGTTTGTAGACATTGACGTAGTGCAGCTGGTTCAAGTCAGTTTGTACGTTGGGGTTGACAGCGAAGGGGTAGTTGGTGCCCAGGAAGTTGAGGGGGTAGGGGTAGTCGTCGGCGGCCTGCGGCACGGTGTGGCGCGCCACGTCGGGGTAGGCGGCCGCGGCGCCCAGCTTGGCGGCCTGGTGGCTCTGGTAGCGCAGCGCCGCCTCCGCGCGCTGCTGCTGGTACTTCTGCTGGATGGCCGTCTCGTAGTCCGGCGCCGGCCGGTACGAAGGCACTAGTGCTCTGGAAATCAATTAGGTAAGTATAATAATTATAATTATAAAGTGGTTGTGTTTTTTTTTTCAGTAAAATCAGTACCCTCCTCAACCCTGTTATATTCGGCTGCATCTGGTTAGATTAGAAGCCGACCACATTTGTCAAGTGTTGCCTTTTTGGGAAATGACTGACCTGGCCTGCAGCGGCGGCTGCGGCAGGTGCTGGTCGAGCTCCAGACACGAGGTGGAGTACGCGCGGTGCGCCGGCGTCAGCGGCTCCAGGCGCGACACGCTGCCCAGTTCCCGCCCGTCCAGCTCAGACCTGCTGTCTGATAGACCGTGCTCCTGGAGACAATAAGCAGACCTGGTCTAGTTGTCATTTCGACCGAGTACGATTTGAACTGAACTGATTGAGGATCTGATTTGACCTTCTTTATTACTAAGAAAAAGGCATGCATTTGACCACGAACCAACCTGATACCTGATAGTAGGCAAGCGGTGTTATAATCTACGATGGAGCACGCTGCTTTAAATCAGGAAAACGGAAATTGGACGGTAGCGCCCAGACCCGTCTCCGGATAGGTTTGACATCACGCTAGAACACGAGTCGCTTTGCGCTAAGACTGTTCGGTGAGTGGTAACCAGCCCCGGTCGACACCACCAGAAGGAGCTTGAGTGTTACTTGGCTGCTAGTTCGTGACCTTTGTTTCGTGTGGGAGAGCCGTCGATGCTTTTCTTCCCCGACAAGGTTTCTTAAGAACGTTTCTCAGAAGTACTACATGGTTACCTCATGAAATTTCTTTTGTAATATTAATTTTGAATAAGTATTGAGGTATGTCACTTTTGGGACTTACATTAAATATTTATGAAACATAATAATAACAACATCAATCACGATTAAATTATGAAAGATGATACGACGACAAGTAGCGATTTCCGCACTCCACCATTGCGGACATTTATGCATTGTGAAATTGAATATCTGTAACTGCGCCCATGGAACAGGAGGAAATCCTAGTGTAGGGCTACAACTAAACTATTAAAGAAAATATCCCATCAGGTAAAGTATTTAGTGAAATACGTCCACTTTCATATACACTTTAGTCGATAGTTAAATAACTTAATAAATCGATAGATACAGATCGGAGGAAGTGTTCTCGATCGCTGTGCGCGCGCATGCGATACTATCTCGCGATCTATAAAGCTGACTGTTCATGTTAGTTTTCGTGCGTTTAAGACATTAATCAGATGTGAATTATTATGGTTGCATTGTGTTTTTAATTGGAATTTTTAATTTAGAAATACGTTAATTTCGCGAAATTTGGAAAATCTACTTTATTTTTTTTTTATTTAGGTAAGCATCTGTCTATTCGGTGCAAATGTACAGTAAAAAAATATTGGACAATTAATAATAAGTGATGGAATAGCTTAGTTGCTTCGTTTTCATAATTAATTTGTTATGTACAACTTTTGAAAAATGATTCTTGAAATGGGAAATAAAAAAATAACTCCAAATCGCGTTCATAGTGCAGAAGAGAATTTCGGTAGTAAGAGGTGGGTTACGAATAGTTGGCAGAGCGGCTGGTAGCATTAACCAGTTCGTCGCAGTTCAAATCCTGCTCGTGTTCGATTTTTTCTTTCTACAAAATTTGGTTCTTTCTCTTCCCACGGTTAGTGACTGTCAGAAAAAGTACAGCATACAGGGCGATTTATTTTTAATGAACGGGAAATATTTAGCTGTTGTTTTTGTGCTAAACACATAACACAAATCATTGAATGAATGGTAGCACTAAGTGTAGCGATGCGCAGACTTCGCGCGTCGCCGGCGCTGGCGGCGGTGGCGCGTGCACTTTCATAGCACGCATATCTAGCTAATTGTTATTTAATGTCAGACACCAAAGATATTGGAAAGAAGGAGATATGCCCGTCTGGTATAAAATGTACAGGAACCTAGTGTCTCCAGTTTGTCCTTACCACTCGCCACAACTACACACGCAATTCAATAAACGCAATGTCTCGGACCAATCTCAGACATTCTCGCATACAACAACTCCGTGCATGCTGCACAAACAAATATGCACTTTATTACTTTATACACAGCGATCATGCAACATGCACTGCCCTTACTCAGTCTTACTCACACATGGATCTACAGCGAGTACTTTCGCGACCGATACCTGCGGAGCTACCACGACATAAATTCTAATGTTGAAAATATCGTTATGTTATTTTTACATTGCTTCGTTTATTAACACAGTATCGAACTGAGATAGTACTTAAGAAGCAATGTATTTCGTACAAAAATAATAAAGTCGTTGAGCTCCATGAAAACCAAAATAACATAATAAAGACAGCAAATATTTTTAGATTTGTTGTTTTTAATGAATTTAAAGATAAATCTAATATAATTAATATGGTAAATGATTGTTTTACTAATTAAGTTTATTGTTTTATATCGATTTTTATAAGATTCCAGTAAACAACGCGTCATTTCGTTAAAATTACTCGGTCGCGGTCAAAAGTGTACTGGCTGCCGGTAACGGCTATTTAGCCACGTACGACTCGAGGAGTCGTACGGCGTAGACGTGGGAACGCCCCCTTGCCACTTCTCCTTATTTAATATTTCTATGTCAGACACCATCCAATGATAGAAAAAAATTACGTCCGAAGAAAACTAGAAAAAACGTTAAACTGTGATTAACAAAGTATGAGGTTACTTTCTATGAACGTTCACGATATAATTGTTAATGGAAAGTGGATAAGCAGTATATGATTAGGTTTGGAGATTAACTGACGACATAATTGGTTAAGCGATTCACGCATACGCTCGGTGTCGCAGGTTTGATTCTCGCACGGGAAAATATACAGAACGACAGATATTTATTTCGATGTAGATGTTTTTGTAAATTATTAAATTATAACTAACTGCATCTCATTAACAGGACAAAATTGTAATGTAGAACTCACTTGGCTTGGCGCCGACTCCAAATCAAAACTTAGATTTTTTGATGTTATTATTTTTTTATAGGAAACAGGCTATTTATATTTTTTGTGAATTTTTTTACATGTTATAGCACATGATAGCTTATTAAATATAATTATTTAATAAGAAAATTTGAAAAAACAACTCCCATCCGTATCAGTTGTTTTTTCAAATTTTCTTATTAAATAATTATACAGGCTATTTATGTAAGTAAGCACCCACTAATATTACTATATGTATAATATTTTACCTGGAACTTCGGCCTATGTTCGTCCCTGGGAGCTTCACTCAACGCAGTTTGATGCTTCATATAAAAGGTATGCTGTTGCACGCAGGACCACCACACGTACTTGCCATCTTCTGGGCTGGACAGGTTGAAGGAAGCCGACCCTGACTGCTTCTGGCACTCTATGCTGAACGTGCGCTTGTGGTTGATCACGTTCGTTATGTCCATCCATCTGAGAACAAGGTGTGTGAAGCTGATCTTAGCACTGCAAGGGCAATGATTGCGAGCTACAATGTAGCTTACATAAAAAAAAACTTATGAGATAAAATGTTGAGCCTATATGTACCTATAGTATAGTAGGTAAATCATTTCGCTTACTACATTAACAACATGATGAACATGATTTTTTTTATGCGATTTCAGGGTTGGTCCCATAGTAAAAGTAGTTCATGAGTTGAATGACCCCTTTTCAGGTTGCTGGTGTTTTAAAAATGACCCTGTAGATATTTCGCGTAAGATAAACTAATGTAAAGCCTGTCATAGACTTGGCTGTAATTTATGATATTATGCAAAGGGATAATATTTTTCTATAGATCTATCTTTCTATCTTTATTTTAGTAGGACTAAAATATAAAGTGTAATATGAAGAATTACCTCAAGTGTTAACAATATTATATCAACCGTCAGTGCTACGAAAGCAATACATATTTTAGCATCTTTCACCTTGTTTGGTTAATATTACAGTATTATTATCGTGAGGGGCTCAACTCGCGACTTGATTGAAACACGTTTTCGTTCTGAGAGCAACATGAATATTGATGTAGCAAATTAATATTTGCACGCTATTCGTGAACGTAATCGATCATCCAAGCGATTAATACAAATACATAGTTGGTCATGGCCATCCAGCGAATACAAATAAAAGTGGAGACAGTTCGGCTACATCTTACGCTAGATACCACGTGTAGTATCGACAAAGCCCGGACAATGTACAAGCTGAAGTGGTGCTAGGTATATTTGTCGAAGAATCGACGGCAGTTAGAGTGAGCCTGCAGTCTTAAGAACTAATTATATCAATTATATCCATAACAAATGATATATTTAGTTGACGACCGACACTGCGATCGATGTATTCTTGTATTGTCGTTGCAGTCATAAACATGTAGCGTTCAGCCTACATAATTAACTGGTCCAAATTACGACATTGTGATGTGATACCGACCTCATGTATTGTGTGATTTTAAAATCGCACCATGTTGGCAGATTTTGGCTCTAATGAAATGTGGATAAAGTCCCGCCGGTCGGTGGCGAGAGTTGCGATGGTTGAAAGGTGCTGATAACATAGTATTTTTAACACCTTATTTTTTTAGACACAAAAACCAAGGCAGCCAAGGCCGGAGACATGCGTGTGATCCAATCCACAGATTTATATCAGTGGATTGGATCACACAAATAATTGTCTCCGTTGGAGGATCGATACCGCGACATGTAACGCAGAAACCTCGCCGATGTTGTAGTCAAAAACTTCATGCCCATCGTACTCGTATCAAATAATTTGAGTAGAAACAAACGCTAGTGAGCCCTAAATCGATAGTAATTAGGCCTTCATAAATCTTATCCAATTTCAATTTCCACGAGATTCTTGGGAACCAGCCAAATAGGAGTGCGCTGAAATATTTATCACTTACATATTTGTTCATTGTTTTTATGTTTCTGAGAATTTGGTATTTAAAGATTTCTCACGTATTAGTCACAAATGTATAAACAACTTACAAGTTCAGTGCACACCTCTTTCAAGAAGTAAGATGAAGACTCACTACTTATCTCATAATTTGGGGTAAACTTCGAGGAGATTTTTTTAAGCATAGTTGATACAGTAAAACACCGCCGTTGCGCGGCAGACCTCGAAGAAGATGTGAAACGAGTAGGATAGCTTTTGAAAGCATAGCGCAAAATTGCCAAGAATGGAGGAAATGGAAAAAGGCCTTTGTGAGCCCAGTGTGGGCTAGTTATAAAAATATTGGTTGTAGACTAATCAGTTGACGTCTAATTTACTCATATACAAAGTTAAAGTTAATCTGTCTGTAATTGTAATTCAGATACACCAGTCTACAGAGGATCACAATCTTGCAGGCGGTCTAGGATACCATCTGAGGAAAGACTTTCCTAGAGTGGTTTATCGCTTGTACAACGAACAGTGTTCTGAGGAGTTGTTAGATATGATGCCAACAGCAACTTCCTATCATCGCACCTCTCGCCACCACCGGTGGGGAGGTTATCCACATTCAGCCAGCAAAATTATCACAAGCGGTTTTAGAGGAGGAATCAGTTCCCCAAGCGTCCATCGGTTACGGTAACAGCTTACAGGCCAGCCGTATGTCGTGTACTAGTGCCTAGTGCCAACTGCCTAGTGAAGAACTAATTAACCTATTTTTCTTTCACCTCCATTTGTCAACCAACCACTGGGATAGTAGTCTTTACTGTGTAGTGGCGAAGGGTCCATTTAAATCGATTACTACGGTGTGATTATAGTAATTAAGGCGATGCTAGAAAATATTGGTTACCTATAGAAGTGCGGCGTCTCGCTGGTCTCAGTGAGCACTCTGATGCCAGTCAGTGATATCGCGATGGTGACCTCGCTCTGGTTGAGCTGGTCCCGAGCGCTGAACATCTCCTGTCCGTAGCCCCGAAGCTGTTGGCATGTCGTTATGAAGCCTTCCTCTGCTTGAGCCTAAAATCAAAACTCTTAATTCACTTTCGTGTTCACCGCGATCGGGCAAAGACGGTCGGACGGTCATCTAACAAGTCAATTTCAAGATGCTGTCCTAACACAAGTACCTATGTTTACAAGTCTAGTAATGCTAAAAATCTATTAAATATTTGTTTAATGACGATTATTAGTTTGCAGCTGAATGAAAACAATTACAGGATTCAAGCAGGTTGCCAATTTATAGAAATCGGGTTTATTTTTTCAGTTTTTTATAGAGTGTCTGCCTATTTGACTCCCGTAACCCAAAGGATGGAGAAGGGGACGACCTAAACAAAGCTTTGTACAATAAGTAGAAAGTGGGTTATATCAAGAGGTTAAAAGAAACCAGAGAATGCTTTCAGCTTTGCCATCATTTTTTACAGTATACCTACAGTTTCAAATACAGGTTGCCGAATACCGATAAGTTTAACAATAAATATTAAAGTACCAGGCATACCACGTCGTGGTTACGCTACAACGTAAACCGTGGTGAATTGATTTCATTCATATTTAGGTACACGTACAATACGCACGGTACGAGAATATAGTAATGAGTAATATCACCGTGTACTGAAATAATTATTAGGACAAGGGCTTCTGAAATTGTGACGAACTGACGGACGAAAGACGGAAATTAACGTCTCAGAGCTCAATTCAGAATGGACATCGATATATGTGTTACATTTAAAACATGCTATTAGTAGAGCTAATATTCATAATTCTGAAGACGAAGACTTAGGAATCGCTCCTTAATATAATACATGCAGTTTTAAAGATAATTTTACAGTAAATCAGCAACCATCGAGTGGTAAGACAATGAGATGTTTATGTATAAAGAAATATAATTCATTTTGAGAACATTGTGTTTCCTGGCTTCCATTGAGAGTATCTGCTACGCTGATGCTTTGTATAATAGGCCATTCGTTCTCCATCAAGCGGCTGCCGGACATGCCAGTTATAATGGAATTTAATGGAGCAAGAAAACGGAAAAATCTGTATTCTCTAGGCTAGAAATACTGTTTGAGAAAATTAGGAACCAAGTTAGTAAGGACTACGAAGGCAAGAGTTTCGAATATCAGGCTCGTTTACACCTGGCCCAAATTGTTAACGAAGGAGGTTACAAATCTGTTCTTATCGTTTAGTAATTTGAATCTTGCCTGAATTCGACAGAATTGTACCGCAATGAAGGCGCCTCGACAAGCTGCCTTCAACAAGCCCACGTTGCTTCTCAAATGGGGAAGGCAACTTGGTGTAAACAAGCCATAACCTGGCACACTATATTTCGTATTCGGCTTCTGCGCTAGTACGATGGCGTTTATATACGCATCAAAGAACCTGTAGTAGGTACACGTATGACGCCTGTATTGTTTTTGAAATCATACAGTGCGTAATAGAAATAGTAAGTAAGTGAGAAATTAAATGCAATTTTTAAAAAGAGAAAAATCAAAATCTGGTCTATGGAAAGTCATAGGTATTTACATAGGTAACACAGAGCTTTAGAAGAACAGATGCCATCATGGTTTTGAGAGAAATTAATGGCGACACGAAGTTCAAGAAGGCATTCTAACCTGTTATTAGTGTGTAAATTGGAAATTACAAGATTGCGCTTAAAAAAATGCATCAAGTAGATCAGTCACGAGGTACTGAATGTAACTTTACTCTGTGGTAATGAGCTGATTGTTCCGGTAAAAACCCTTTCGGGCATGACTACTGCATTGTCATTTAATTACGAATCTGAACGGCACACAATCATAATTGTATGTAATTCAACCTGTCAGTTATACTTACAACAATTATGTTTAAAAAAGTAGTATCGCAGCACGTATGCTTATGTTTAACTAATACACACTTACACAGTGTGTAGGTTTAATGGCACATTAGTGTTTGGACGTAGATTCGTATCGAGACTGACGTTTGTCGAGTAATAGGTTGGCATGCGTTAAAAATGTATACACGTAACCACTGGAAATAACCGACCGAAAGTCAGCTGCCTTTACCAAATATCGGTCATCATCATAACTCGCCTCTCCTATGTTATTTAAGCCCAGCGCAATGATGAATGAATTTCTTCTTCCATTCATCTCTTTTACTCATTTTCTACTATTTGTTATTCATACAATCCATTCAACCCTTTTTTGGTCTACCCTTATAATCATCTAGATTCTAGATTCATACTTAAAACCTTAGTTACAACATGTCCTTCATCCAATCATCCCCCTCTAATGGTCTCTGGCTCTCAATCTATGGTGACCATTTGTGGCATTCGATTTCAATGAGGTTCTGTGCTTCCAAAATGCCGCCGAGAAATGAAGACATAATACTTAATTACCTACAATTATTTCTAGGCGTGTATTTGAAGCGAGGTGTTATCAAATATACATAATGATTACAGGGGAGATAACGTCAACATTATGAAACTCGTTTTATTCTCGTTTAGATTTTTTAGTGATAATTCGCAGAACACACTGAAATATTGGAAATGTCATTGACTAAAGGTTGACCGAGTCTATTCATCTTCCTATCGAGATTTGTGGGGTTGGTTGGTACTACTAAATTATTCCTAAACGAATTTCCACCACAGCGGCCAATCTCAGCGGAGACTAGACAATTACGCAGAAATGTGTGCGCAAATAGATTTATTCTTTATTCTCGCACTTTCACAGTCTGATATGACGGCAATCACGACCGGAGAGGTCAGGCGCAGGATCTACGGCTTTACGAGATCTCCGGGAAACATTTGATTAATTTGTACCTAATAGGCACGAGAGCAGACCCAGAAAAAGATGGCGGGATGAGCTGGACACTCATTTGGAAGATTGGTCTGATAAAGCTTGCCCTGCAGGGGGAAATGTTTGGCTCATAATAATAACAGGCACGAGAGCTTTGGGTCAAACCAGACCTGCCAGTGAAAGTCAAGACACTTGAACTATTTGTAGATGAAACGAGGATTTTAAACCTGAGTTACATTTACAAATGGGTTACAAAAAGTTATTGTTATTATTGAGTGCAGTTAATAATTTATAATGTTTGCAGTTGGGTCAACAAATCCAGGTCTTTGTCAATCTGAAATGGACCTGAATCAAATAATTTGTAGCCTTCCTAGTCAATTTGATCTCAATTGAATTTGTTGTTTAATTTTGAGCTTGGCCTTTCCTGAGCATGGGTTTTTGTGATCAGTCAAGCAGAACCAAAAGTATTATGCAGCTAGATTTCTAACCAGAAATAAGTAAATTAAATTAGCAGCATTGCTTGTAGACCAGAATCGATCCAGTGATATTTGTCCTAGCTTTGGATTGATATTCCATGGCCGTAGAAAGAATGAATAGAATTTCGAATTGGTAGCTCAACATTCTGGGGTGGGCACTAGACCATTCTGGGGTGGGCACGGCCTACTCGGCTGCCCTATATACGCCTATGAATTTAACATAAAATAGCTAAAAAAAAAAACATGAATCTATCTACTTGTTTGCTGCAGATTTACTTAAATTACTGTCAGAAACCATAAAATTTCCTCTTCAGAAATACAAATGATGTAGAACTATGTCTGTGACTTAGAATAAAATATGTTTTAGATTAAATTTTATTGAGAAACACTGATTCTAGATCTTAATAGTAAAATTCCACATCAAAGCTATCCATTTGATTATATATGCATGGATACAGTTATACATAATGTATTCTCTTCTGACTGCGCATGACACTTTTACAAATTATCTTAATTGGATTATAATTTTATTCTCAACTACAAACTGGCCACGTTAACAACAAGATTTTTATCAGTGGCACCATTTTAAATGTAGGTAGTTTTTAAATTGGTTTTAATATTTTTATTTAATTTTATAATTAATGTTGGTTAAAGAATTATTTTTTATCTTTTTTCATAACAACCTGCCTAGCCTAATAGCCAGCCTGCAACTGTCCCACCTGTAAGGCTAAGGCCTTTTCTCATACAGAAAAGGATTGAACATGAGTCACCACCCTAGCCTAGCCGATAGCCTAGCCTATTTACCCTTTGCCAGTCTGTAATAATAAGTATACAAATAATTGATGATGAATTAATTCTTATCTGATATAAAATTTTAATAATACCAAAAGTACCAATATTTTTTAAATTATGTGTTAAATTTATTTTCAACAACATAAAATATTTTTCAAGTCCATAATATTGATCACATTTATTAGCATTATTTATTAGAGAAAATATCGTTTTATTACCACTATTTACTTTCTAATACCTAATTAATATATGATTTTTGTTACAATAAACATTTATCATTATTATTTATTATCTGTTTATAAATAGTAACGGCAAAGGTAGATGGCATTGTACTCTCATGTACCTAATAGAAAATGTTCCCATACTTGATTCAATGGGAATACACCCATCTCTAAACAATGTGTTTGGTTTAGTAATTATAAGAATATCTGCTTTATTGACACACATTTTATGCACATTATTTGTGAAAGTTTGTCGATCAGGTTTGATGGAATCATATTTAAATGAAAGATGCTAATGTGTTCATAGTTGTTCTTGCACTGATCAACAGCAATGATGCATTTCTTACTTGCACTGATTGCTCAGTGCTGACCAAAGCAGAATTGATATACTGATAGCTCTATAGCTACGCCGGGCGCAGCCGTCGGCGCTGTAGGTCGGCGCTGATCCAGCGTGAGAAGAAAACCAGCCTTATAATTGATAAAATGTTCTACAACTACATTGTAGACTGAATGTTGTTATGGGTACAGTTACAGGCTAACATGTTATGCCTCACTGCAATACAATAGATATTGTTACCTGTGACATGTTATGTAGTGCCATATGATGCTGTATGACTGCCTCAGTAAGCCATTCCAACCGGCCCGTCTCAGCCAAAGTACTGCCATCAATAATCTGCCCTCCATCTAACATTTGTTTAGGAAATGTCAACAAATTCTTCAAGTACTCCACTGTGTGCCGCTCCCGGTCATGGTTACCATACTCTGCTTGTCTACTGTAGGAGGCAAGCACCACAGCTTGCTGGCAATCACATATAATCCTGCCTTCCACTAAATCATTCTTGAGTTGTAAGAAGTAGTGGTATCTTGTGACTTCATCAGTGATGAGGGACGTGCCAGAGATAACGTAGTACATGATACGCAGATACAGCTGGTGGGACGATGCATGTTTCTCCAGTTGGCGCTTCAGAGGCCGCTCGAGCTGCACCCAGCGCGGCTGCTGACTGCGGTTCACGTAACGCAGCCCGAACAGGTCCGGCTGCGTAATAGCCTGCCGCTGGCACACGTTGTCCAGGCATTCCTGTCCAGTGCTGTCCACTGAGAGCGTGCAGTCCGCTACGCCACCGTCCAGCAGCTCCACAGAAATCACAAACAAACTCTTTGACGCTACATTGTACTGCCGCGTCTTCTTCAACTTCAACTTGAAAGGCATCTTCCCGAGCTACCCGCCACTAATTTGCAATAACATCACATAGGAAACAAACGTTACGCTTCCTATATGGCGAAGGAATGTAGGAAACGATGCATCCGTTACGCGCGCCACATATTTATGACATTTCGTATTGAATTCGCAACGTAATAGCAGTCACTTGAACGAATTTATGTTACGGTGGCGATGACGTAGGTGTATCAGCGGAAAGCAATAAAAGTTGTCGAGTAAACACATATGTAATAAGAAAATAAGAAATTCACGTTCACAACATCAAGCCATCGAGAAAGTGACAAGTCGAATGACAGTTGTCGTTCGGTGTTGCCAATTTATAACAATAATGTTACTATACTATAATAAAGTTACTCGATTAAGCAATCGATTAAGGACTAGGTGAATGACATCCAAAAAATATACTTAAAAAGAGGATATAATTGTTTTGTAATACTCGCGCTACCACAAATGACCACAATGATTGAGGTCCTATGGCCGTCATACATGATAAGATAATATAAAATTTATATTGTCTTACAGCTTGATATCTATCTTACATTATCGTTAGCCATATATTTGAATAAAGCAAAACACACGTCGAAGGTATATACATTTTATGTGCCCTCAACTTGAGAGCGATACGACGATTTATGTTCAAATAACTATCACGAACACGTTTGCCATATGGCTTAAGTGTCGAAGGAATAAGAAGATTGAAGTGGTAGAATCTTAGATCATTTAAGAAGAATACGTGAAACTATTAAGATTATACCTATATTTTGAATTTTTTAAGATACCCACCTACTCCAATCGTTTTATTTCAAGTTTCCTCCCAATACTATTTGAGTGTAGGATAGTTTTTGAGAGTCATTCAAGCCTATGAATACAGTTTGCGCGTTCTGTTTCGTATTTGCAAACTTATACTAGGCTACTGAGGTTCATACACAAAAAACCGTAATTTAAGAGGTATTTATGGTACCTAGGTCATTTATACATTTCTATTTAAGGATTTGTGAAAATTTGGTTTTACTAGTCATCAGAGAGCACATGCTACGAATTGAGAACTGAATTGAAATATGGTGAGGAGAGGAGAACTATATAAGAAAGGCTCTTAGTAGGTAGTTAGGTATCAGTTTGGCGCTTCGATGTATTGGATATCGAACAAACAGGCTTTGTAAATAAAAAAAAGAATAACTATTATAAAAATATACTTCAACACCATTTATAAAATATAGTAATATGACTGTAATATACATGATGTGTTACACACTGCGCGTTTTGACTCCAAAAACAGAACATTATTCAGACGCCACCTTGTCTCCTCGGTCCTTGCTCAACTTGACCCAGTCTATCGGCTCTTTCAGGACACGCACCAGCTTCTCTTCAGGTGAATCTTTTTTCGGTTCGTTCATGTACTCCCATTTCTGTAATAATTATAAAAATTGCAGATTATATTTGGCTCAACAGGTACTGTAGCAAAGTCACTGTATTTCTGATAACATTTTAGATTTGTGACCTTTATACACGCTTAAAAATCTGCCCGGAGCGACGTAAGTGAATGCGGCATCTTCCCGATTTATCTAGTGTCGTACCTACGTAAAAAAAGCCACGAAAGATACCTACGTCGTATTTTCATGGTATGTACACGTACTTGGAGTAAAATTACCTTATTGCCTTTTTACAACGCAATAACTACTAAATCGACCTATATCGTCACAGTTGGTTAAATGCAACATAGACTTTTGACACCGCTACTCGTTAATAGGATTGCAAATAGCTGTTTTGGAAGAGCCGCTGATGTGGTCGAATTTTAGCTATACACTATATATATATATTTTTTTATATTAATATATAATTCCGTTATTACTCACGGCGTTTAGCGGCAGCGACATGAGAATGGACTCGAAGCGCGCGTTAGGCGTGTGGAGACCGAACTTGGTGCCGCGGTCGTACATGAGGTTGAACTCCACGTACCGACCTCGTCGGAGCAACTGCCATTGCCGGTCGGAGTAGCCGTATGCGTCGTCTTTGTGTTTTTGTACTGAAAATATAAAGTTAGTACCTTATAAAAAGTTTCAAGAGTTTAAAACACAAACAAAAAGTCCAACGGTGTCAAAATGTCCAAATCATAAAATGTTCAATTTCCAAACATTCAATTCCCAAATGCTTTCAAAATGTCCAATCTTTGAAAAAGCTAGACATAACATTACTTTATTTATGGAGTAGGTGATAAACTACGCGTGTTCCAGATTAAACGATCTTATCCCATACCTACACATCTAATTGAGAACTTTCTCCTTCTTTTTCATTCAAATTTCATTCATTCATTTTTTTTCGCTACGCTGTAGTCGGGTAAAAAAGGGACGAAGCGGGGTGGAAGTCATTCCAAATGCATTTGGTAGTTGGAAGGTACTAAAAATCATTTGCATAAAGGGTAGGCTACCCTGTAACTAACTCGAGTCATGTAAAAATACGAATCCATTCATAAGTGCGTTTAACTATTTAGATTGATGAACTATTAGATTTTACTTTGTAAGTTTGTAACACTGCAATGGCTGTACAACAAATCCAACGTTAGAAATGCAAACTTATCTCACCAAGCGGTAAGTAGCTGGGAATGACGGCCTCGGCGCAGGACGTGACAAACTTGAAGGCGGACTTCTGGTCGGGCGTGTCGAGGTCGTCGAAGAAGATACCACCGACACCGCGCCGCTCGCCTCGGTGCGGGATTGTGAAGTAATCGTCACACCATTTCTTAAATCTGGCAAAAGGTTTGGATTATTTGAATATAGGTACATTTAAAATTGTTAGTTAAATAGCTGAAATTACCGACCAAGTGCGAATCGGACTTGCGCAGTAAACAGTGTATGTACTTATCAATAGAACTAGAACACTAACGGAAGGAATCTCACTTGTACTGTAAACGATTAGTAAGAGGAGTGGCGAACAGGCAACACTGCACCTCCGTGCACGCAATATGCTTCATAACTATAAATTTAAAAACCCCAACACAAAACCCTATTTTTTTTAGCTAAGGACACTCTCGATCAAGTCACCTTTTAAATAATAAAACTAAATCAAAATCAGTCCATTCATAACATTCCTCTTTTTGCCAGAACTTAAAAAAAGGGGTACAAAGTTTTCGCTTCACGTAATAACATATAGATTTTCACAAGCACACCACACCATGATAAGAATCAAATTACAGTAAATGAACTCCCGTAGTCACGATGTTATAATAATATTGGACTCACTTATCATAATAAGTGTCGTTGTGCAAATCACACGCTTGCTTCAGGGTGAGGTGGAAGTGGACGGCGTCATCTTCGTTCAGGAAGTACGGAGTCAAGTCGGTCCCGCCGCCGAACCACCATTGCACACCTAGAGTTATCGAATAACAAATATTATACACAGGTAAAGTTGCATACTATGAGTCTAGCGTAAACTCGCGCGGAGAGGTGCTATTGAAGATAAACTATTTGAACTTATTAAATATTATTATATTCTATACATATTTAAAAGGGAAATCCATAGATTGACTAAACATCAAATGTCTGAAACTATAATACAAAGCCTATTACAAACTTTAATTTGTTTTTAACCAATATTGGAATATCAAAACTATTAAAACAGTACATAATATATGAAAAAAATTGTGTCTGCGCTGTTGACCGTTTAAGAGTTCCTTTATCTGAAGCTAATCCTGAATTTATCTATCACGAATTCAATAACATTAAAGTAAGGTGATGCAGCGAGCGACTCACACTTTTTAGATTTGAAACAAAACTCCACACACTGAATATTGTTATCCTGGATCGTGGACGTTACACATGTCAATTAAGATTAGTAGAATGTCTCACCATCTTTATCCCGGACTTCAAAGTATCGGTAGTTGAAGTGTATGGTGGGCACCATGGGGTTGCGAGGGTGAATGACAGCGCTCACGCCCGCCGCATAGAATGGCAGCTCAGTGCTCTTCAGGTCTTTTCCTCTAAAAGAAACATTTATTATAAGGATGGTGTCGAACTAGGCTTCTTAAGATCAGGTGTAATGCGTCGTAGATGCCTATTGCTAACACCGCTTACCATCAGATGGGTTGGCTCACAAAAATCTCTAGACACCTGGCGACACCAAATTTAGTGCCACTACTAAGAATTTCCAGATAAAAAATCTAGTAACACTTTTTGCTCGACATGGGAATCGATGCCGCGATTTGCTAGGCAGTGACGTTTGTTACCAACTTAGCAACAAATGTCTAGACATTTTGTTACCGTGTTATTTCCTTCTTTTACACACAAACATAATGCAAGCAGTGCAGCGCAACTGTCGACACTGCGAGAACTGGACTGTACATTATTATAATATTAATATTAAGAAGGTGTATTTGTAATTACTGCAATACGGTTATACACCTCTGCCTAGGTAAGATCCTGAAAGGTTTTCAGAAAATAAATATGGTTAGGTACCCTATATACACCATAATCAGTGACGGACCGATTCGGTTTTCGGAAACTAGTCGAAAACCGAAACCATTATTATGCTGTACCATAATAATGGTTTCGGTTTTCGACTAGTTTCCTATTAGGTTCCGATGTTATTATTTAGGTACCTGCCTATAATTTACATAAGTTTCCGTTTTAGTCGAAAAAGTAGTGGAGCCAAATATTCCGGTCACTATTCAATAACCATATTACACACTACCTACCTAGTCTGCCTAATACAATAGGCGCTCTTATCGCTCATCGATTTCTTCTAGACATCATTTCCTGAAGTGCTAACATTTCAAAGTAATCAATATCAATAACCTGAATAAGTGAATACCAGTCCATAGTCTGACTGGATACAAATAAAAAGCACGAAATCTATCAACATTTTTATATTCGTTGGCAAATATTTTCCCGAATGTCTAGAACTCGCTCTAATCCAACCGGTTTTGACCAGGAGCCATTTAAGATTTGATATTCGTTGCAGGGACAAAAGGTGACGTGAGCTGCACCCTCTTCTTCTCTCACCCCGCATTCTTTATTCATCGTTTGATTTGAGGACCTAGATGATATCTACAGCACAGAATTATTACACAGAATAATATTATCCACGAATAAAACCTATTACAAGACTACAAGCAAACCAATGGCTGAAGTTAAGACTAAGAATAATATTGTCCACGAAAATTAAAGTGTCACCTATTAAGACTATTATAAAGTTATTACCTATAACACTAATTCGTTATTTTTGATAATTTTTATATTTATAACCGACTTCCAAAAAGGAGGAACCTTCTATGGAGCGCCACGCGGCATGCTTCACGCAGTTCACGTGCACTGTCCCGAAAGCGAGGTCAGCTTGATCTGTTTATTGGTGTCAAAACACCGTGTACACGTAAAAATATGAATCCTGACCTGCTTCTCATCTGCTGTACTGCTTGCGGCGGCAAATTGCCAGAGACCACGGAGATGTTGACCCCCGCCTTCTCGAACACCCTCCCATCTTGCAGCACACACGTGATTCCTCCGCCTCCGTCCTTGCGAAGCCATCTGTCTACTTTGAATTTTGATTCCTAAGGCCAAGAGTAGACAGGAGTTTAGGTCAAAGAATATATATATGTGAATGGAGTCTTATCCAAAAATAATTATTTTCGAATGTGGTAAATAAAAAAAATTATAGTACCTAGTAATGGATTTTCATGCAGATAATATGATGTAGTAGTAGTTGATTTTAATAGGTTTTTGAAATAATAAGCTA
Source organism: Protodeltote pygarga (assembly GCA_936450705.2). Lineage (NCBI taxonomy): Eukaryota > Metazoa > Arthropoda > Insecta > Lepidoptera > Noctuidae > Protodeltote > Protodeltote pygarga. The sequence continues at coordinate 530,781 of OW388257.2, read as the reverse complement.
CTCGTATATGAGGTGTTACTGAAATCTGTTTTCTTTTATTTAAAGAACCATATTTAAATAATACATTTTTCTGATAACTTTGTTGATGTACTTACAGATAGATAAGTTAGTAACTACAAAAATATTTTAAAATAAAAAGTCTAACTTCGTACCGTCGAAATAAAGTAAACATCATTGTCGTAATCATATTGGTCAGCTGTTTTTTCGTCTTCCCAAGCCTACAAGAAAATAAGAAGTAAGAAGTGGCAGTCTCTCAGCTAATCTAAGTTCAATAGTTGAGAAATGAGACAATCTTTCAACTATCAACGGCACGCTTGAGACACAATGGATTTCCTTTAGTCACATTTCTGGTTGTTTGACTAACTACAAGGAAATAGATGTATTGATACATGCTGCGAGGATGCAAAAGTTCTTTCATAAGTTAAATCACTTCTGACCTCTTCTGACTTCTTCAACGCTCGGCACTTCTTACCTGATCTTCTTCCAACTCCAAAGCTCTACAAAACTCTGCCTGTATCCTCAAAATAAGAAGTTCCATCTGTGTCTTCATATCATCCTTAGTTCTCTCCAACTCCATCAGTGGTGTGATTGGTTCTGCCATGTATTTCTTTAGCTGTATAATTTCCTTCATTTCTGCTTTATTTTTTTTTAGCTGGCTGTATGCTATACAACCTGTGCCTATTAAAGCTGCACAATACAATCTGAAAAATATATTTCAAATTACCTATCTGTAGTTTTGCCCCTCTTGGCTAAGTTGCTCACCCCAACCAAATAGCCAAGTTGTAAGTTTGTTCATCGAATAAATAGATACTATGAAAATATTAGTAGCTAACCCCCACATGGCTTTACCCCCATGGCTCTAATTTAGCCCAATTGCATTGGCACTTACCAGGTCCTATAAGTATATATATACTTATAGTATAATTATTTTAATTATACTATAGGTAAGGTATAAACCTTCTTCTTGAATAACTTTAACTTTTATTAAAGAAAACCTTACTAAAATACATTTATACCCTTTATTGTAAACCACTTTGACAAAAATAATATTAGAATATAATGATTTACATAAAATCGTACAATGGGCGGACTTATTGCACATAGCAATTTCTTCCAGACAACCTTAGGATGGAATGAAATGTCGGTCCAATGCAATTTGAAAGATCTAAGCATACAGAGGGACAGACGGCGGGAAACAACTGTGAGACTATATGAAGATGTCAAACCTAGCTAGTTTAGGATATTTTTGTATGCATTCTGGAATTTAATTTAAATAACTAACTTAGAGTACCAAAGTACACATTATACAACTTGTGAAATTTATGGAACTCTGAAGAATGTGTATAAATAAAAATAGAGGGTATATCACAAATCGGAATGGTAATTTTGTAACTATAACAAACAAACATTACAGTTGAAAGTATAGATACCAGAGATAATTCTAGTGGTGCTGACCTACTTCTTATTATTTATCAAAGATTGAATAAAATGCAGATACCTCGACAATAAAGCAAACTAAACATTTTACTACAACATTTTATGTTTATTGTGTTTAAACAGATGTTGATAAAGTAAATAATGTAGGTATTGAAATTAAAAAAAGTAGATATTGTTAATAGGTTACCATTAAATTTACAGCAAAATGCTCAAGAAATCAAGATCTTCGAATATGTAAATGCTACAAACAAGTAAGTAAGTAGGTGTCTACTACACAATACACACATTATTTACTTTATTGATGACTAAACAGCCGATCATCACGTACGCCAGTTTCACATCCATTCTAATTCATTGATTGTGAATCAATTTTTTTGCTACTTAATATAATTTTGAATGAATTCTGGGTATACAAGCCAGCAATTAATAGATTTTTTAAACTTTTTATAACACAGAATAAATAGATAAATCAAATAATATTCTGTAAACACTTCCTACCTGTATGGTCGGTCTCTGAACTTCTTGTAACTTCCCACATAACTCAACGATTTGAAGCTGTTTGCTACCACTTTAAACGACATGTTATACAGCACTTTATAAACAAAATTTTATGTTGTGTAGAAGAATTTTATAAAATTTTAGATATTATTGGCCGTGGAGGCCAGAGCAACAGCAAGCCGGTTTTAATATTTGATTTGACTTTGACACTTGTCATTTGATGACAAATGACAAATAAAACGTCACGCTTTATTATCGCACGCGCGCCGCTCCATGGCGGTATCCGGAACTATTTAGTTATCAGCTGTGAATTTTTTTCTTCCGCAACACGCGCCTCCATGCGCAATATGTGTTCATCTCTTTCCCGAGCGGGGCAGGGCGCATCGATCGGTCGTGTCGCGCTCTTTTCAGCCAGTCCGCGGCAGCCTCGCTGACAGCGTGTCGCCAGTGCGCGTGTGTACACCGCTGTCCCGGCTATCGATCCGTCAGTGGAGCCGCATTGCCGTACATTCCGGAGGCGGTGCCTCGCCTAGTTTTCGTCGATCGTCGGCGTGGCGGGCGCGTGTCGGCGTCGGCGGCGGCCCCGGGCGGCCCTGCGCAGTAGCGGCGAAGTGTAGCGCGGGAGCGACCGACCTTCCTTCCGCCAAAACCGGCTCGCTGTCCGCGGCGGACGGCTGTGATGTAGCCGCGGCCGGCGCGAGCGGCCTTCGGACAAAGGACCCGCTACTCGGTGATTCGCAATGAAGAAGTTCACGTTCAAGGGGGTGCTCGACGGGTTCCGCAGCTCGGTGCAGGCGGCACCGCGGGGCACCGAGCAGGAGATCCAAGAGACTCTGCGACCCGACCACTTCCAAATCAAAAAGGTGAGTGGTTTTATCGCGCGGCGCGGCCCAAGGTCTCGCAGATAATGGCGATGAGCGGCACGCGAGCAGTGCGGTGCGGCCTCCGCGGGGATCCGGGGAGAGGGGCAACTACGCTCGAGAGCCTCGTATTTATAACAGCATCTCACCTGAGTGACGGCTGCGGTGTGCAGCCTCTGTTGTGTAAACTACGCACGCCGCACGCCGACGACTCCTGCCGACACTGGCAGCGACGTGCATATCAAAACAATCACAACATTTCGCCACACTCCGCTGCACCAATGAATTAAGACTACTATGACTCAACTTTGTTGACATTTCTTTAGCCAAAAGCGTGCTCTATGCGTGCGTAATTGTTCTAAACATTGAGCGTAAAAAACAGTTGGTGGTTGGTTTTGCAGAAGTTCGTAATTCTCGACAGGTATTAGCTTACGTCAGTGTGCAGCCTTGGCCATCTAATCTATTGGCATTAGTACCACTAATGTAATCTGCTTACTGCGACCACGGCAGCCTTAAAGTGCGTGGAAGCACGATTGGGCAATTTTATTATTACTTTGCGTGTAGAGGATATTATTTTCGCCAGATTACTGACCAATGAAGCACCTGTGTGCGTCTGAATAGCGATCATAATATTGAACTGATAACAGATTAGATAAATGGTGCACATAATGATACCTTTGCCCTTTGTTGTGCAAGTTTTGTTTCTAGAGGCACCGTTCCCGTGCCAATACGTTTATTATCAGGGTAGAAAACAGATTTGCAGAATATCCTTCACGAAAATTGTTAAGATCCACTCGAAATGACATATCCGTCGGAACCAACTTGAAGTGAACTTTATTCACTTATTAGGTATAAAAAAATATAATTTGGGACTCGTCTTTTCATTGTAACCGAAACTTCCTTAAATCTGGAAAGTAAAACATTTGCATGTCAAGGTCTGAAATGCCTTAAACAGGCAATGTTAATGATCGATAGCGTAAAGGAAGAAAGGGTAGGTAGGTATTTACTTAGAAATAACCGTCGTCGCTCGTACCTACCTGAAGTTTGAGAACGTTTGTATTTTCCTTCCAACTTTAGCTTACTGTAAAAAGTTTTCCTAAAGCACCTCTGCCATCTGGGTACTCGCGCGAATTCTGCCAGCCTAAAGAACAACGAGCAAACTCTTAAATAGTAAATTACTTCGCGGTCCTAACAAAGATGGAAAACAAACATTTATATTGTGATCGTATTCCATTGAAAATTTCCATTTTGAACAGCGCTATGCTTTTAAAACTTTCCTTTTCTTCATTTCCCGAATTCGCGAAGCGAGCCAATTTGAGTCGGATCCGTTGCTATCTGCCAAAGAAACAATTTGTAGTTAGCTAATATTTTCCCGTGAATTGTGTGGGAATTCCAGAACTTTTTGTTGAACTTGAATGAGTTGGCAAACTGTTAAGAGATCTTTTGACATGGTCGGAACATTGTGGGGATGTTGTGGGCTTTCCTTTTCGCCATTGTCCGCGGAATGTTTAGGAAGCCTACAGTATTCGGGGAAATGATTGTTCCCTTAGGAGCTGTTCGTGAAAGAAAATATTTTGATAACCATCTCCTATCTTGCTAATAGCCACAATGATATTGATATGATTTTGCCAAGGCTTCTGCTTTACCTATAATATTTGTGTCTAAAGTCAAACACGTAATGAATTCGTGCTGCAATGTTTAGTATCGGATCGGAGATAAAAGGAAAACAATGTCATTGCAAGCACATAGGTAGCTATTTATTTTTAATATAATATGACGTAAGTAAACATGAGTTCACAGTTGGATCTATGGCCTCGGGGCAACTTGTGACTCATCGTGGGTAGGATTTATCAGCTAAAATAATTATATTCAACGATAAATATTCAATAAGCAATAACTAAAGGATTAAGACTGATTATATCAATGATTTGAAGCTCATCCACTTTATTGAACTTATAGTACTTACTTATTTCGAATTTAGATTTACTTTGATTACTGCCCAAAAAATGAACAAAAGATATGCAGAATAATTTTTTAACTTTCTGTAGGTATATATGGGCAAAATATCCCTAAAAATACCAACAAAATAAGGATGTTGCCTAATTTTAACTGAATGGGAAAGCAAACGTTTGCCAATGTAGTTAATTCGATGCGATAATCGTTTTCCGTCGGTTATCTTCTAGTCGACCTATTTGACAGCCTCTGTAAGAACCTTTAAGGGGCTGGTGGAAAAATCTATCATTGCTAGCTGTTGTCCGGTAGTCGAAATTCGACCGATATATTTAAAACACATCATCTTCATCTTCCTCCTAGACTTATTAATCCCAAACTTTGTTTACTACTGGACTACTGGGAACGTTGCTTCTAATCTAACTAGATGTAGCTGAATATCAGTTTTCTACAGAACGACTACCTATCTGATCCCCGCAACCCAAAGGGGTATAATATTCTGAAGTTACATCAGTTGCCAGTTGATAAATTTCCTCGAAAAAGATCCCAAATTACGTCAAGTACAAAAAAAGTAAATGTTTTAGGCAAACGTTATTGTTTTGCAAAAAGAAATGGAAATAACTGCCAATTTTTTATTTTATAAGAAAATTATTTTTGTGCTCGATGCTATGGTATACATTTTCGTAGCAATAGTGATGTACTCTAAACCTAATAATAACAGTTCCACGTTCCAGTTACGTATAGTGAGTAGTGACGTGACGTACAGACGAGCATCCATTATCTCTGCTCTCCCCAAAATAAGTAATTACTAAGGGAATTGGATTTGTCCATTGTTATCTCTCTTGTGGTAGTGATTCATTTAATTAAGGTCCGACAGCCAGCTACTTTCGTGAAAGGATCATCATTTTATGATTTTCGTTCATTTGAGCTCTAGTTGGTAATGTTGTGCTTTACGCCTCCGCGCGAACAGAAATATATAGTTACAATAAGGAAATAGCTTTGTTTTATCCGTGAATTGTTATTCTACGTCAATATTCAATGGGAAAAAACACAAATATTTATATTATGATTATTAGGTGCTTCATATTATATAGGTACTTGAATATATATTCAAGTTTATAGGTGCGTTTTAATTATAATTATCCTTCTCCTCCTGTGTTATCCTGTGTGAATTAAAATCTTTAATCATATACAATCGGAAAATATATTTTTATTTATTTTCGGTGTATAATGATCTGTACACATAGAGGGGCATAAAAATTAAAATAAGCGCGAAATCTACTCAGCAGTTTAAATTTATCAATCCGTGATTTTGGCACATTGTTACATGCCGTCGGGATGGAAAAGTCTTTCATAGGTAACTCTAATTAACTGTCTTATCTTCAATCCTTTCACTCCTTCACCTTCCTTCCTTTCTTTATTTCACTCTTTCAATCCTTCTGAATGTTAAGTCATTAAATTGACTTTAAAAGTAAAAAGAGGAAATGTGTCTCTTTTATCTTTGCTTAATATTCGTTTTCGTTCTATGTCAAAGAGACTTCTATGTCAATAAGGTTTAGGTTTTGCCTTTTACCTTGGCAAGTTTATATTTAATCATGGAATTACAGCTTGTCTATGTTGTAGGTACACTTAGTATTTGCTTCGTGGTACAGTCTATATCTTTAATTTTAATAACAATTCAGCCAGTAGTATAACCAGCCAGTATGATAAATTCAACTACGTCCACTAAGGCTCAAGAGCATCCCAGACTTCGGGTCACAAGTAATTTTTCATCTCACGAGGTTCCAGAACTAAGCTAGTCATCAATAAACTATGTTGGTGTCTGTATCATAATTAATCTGGCTGTCGTGGTCACTGCTGGAAGGGATTTGTCGGCGGTTTGCTAGGATTACCGGGATTCTGAGCTGAATTACAAGTATTTGGAAGGGATGTGACAGCAGCTGGTATCCGCGTTGCTCTTTGTGTGATACAGGTAATTTTACATTCTTGCCTGCTTTATTAATTGCATCATTAAATCTACAAGCACTTCGTTCACCCTGTTTTGTCGGCAACATTTACAGCATTGGGGCAGATACAAATGGAATTGAGAAAATAAGATAACAGATTTTTTTTGTCGTGTGGCAATCACTGATTCGTTAATCATTTCCTTTATTTTCTAACCTTTTTAAAATTTCAGTAAGATTTATTATGGCCAGTACAGTAGTCAGTAAGTAAGTGGTCTTGATTTGTTGTACGAAAAGTTACGATGTTTATACTCGTAAGAGTAAGTGTAGGGCTTTTTCGTCCAACTGAATTAGTTAATTGTTAAGAAACTTTTTAAATCTCAACACTACTTAGATAGTTTCTGACTGTTCAATCAGTGTAACTTTTTCTTTTAGGCAAAATGAGTATATATGAAAATTAGTGTAATAGTACAAGTAATATGCGATTTTAGCAATATCCAGCTAACGCTTCGTCCGCGAGGAATCGGATATTTCATCCCTAAAAATGTGGTCCAGTAAATAAAACAAAACAAACAATGGCAAATTAGTCTAATAATAAAATAATATTGAACACGTATTTATTTTAATTGTTGAAATAACGCAGATAACGATTAGAATTGTTTGATGTTTGCATAGGTATTGTAAATATATCTCCTTAAACACTGTTTTAAACTAGCACAGTTTTTTATTACCCATTAATTGTCACTTGCGGGATATCCTCCGAGAAATGCAGAATTGAGCTCCTGATATTTCGACACTGTTGCAAGCGCAAAAATAATACATATACCTATAATAACTCCATTCTAGCTTCGATGCAATCAATCCAGTATAAAGCCAAGTCATGTCAATCTAAATCTATCACAAATTTACCCAATGACCTAAATTAAAAGAATAACAATAAAAACGTATCAACGTCGTAATTTATCGTAAGCATATTACGCCGTCAGCGATAAGACGCACACTGAATGACTCGACATCGTGTCAATATTACTACAGTTATTTTCATACACAGTTTGTCTCGCGTCGTAAATCACGTCGCTCGTGATCGCAATTATGATTGCTTGATTATAGTGAAGGCGTTTTATTCGGTTCCTTCTGTGAAATATTTTACAGCTTTTCCAAGAACGTTCGTAATAATACAACAATAATAGATGACTATCATAGATTTCTCGCTGCTAAAGCGAGAAATAAGAGACGAGGGGAAACGCGCTTGAATCGAGCAAATTATATTTTGAAATACAAATGTAAAAACGATAAAAATAATTTAGAAAGTTGTCTTTTAGCATTGCTATCTATAACATCTTTTACGTAAATTTCTATACGAATGTACCTTTTTTTTTTTTTTTTTTTTTTTTTTTTTTTTTTTTTTTTGTGGCCGGGGGCAGTAAAAAATGCCTTCCGCATACCGCACGTCCGAGGACATACGGTTATGTGGGGCTCGCACCCACTAAAAACGTCTCCCCCCTGCGTGTTCCTAGCACTGTATCGGACGGGTCCGGGTACCGCAAACGCGCCTCGCAGCCCCGTCCAGTGCCTGCCTGTAGGCCCGCTCAAAAATGCACTCGGGGGGGCAATGTCCCTGGCATCCAGGTCCAGGACATCGCCCCAACACGCTCAAAGGCCTTCGCCCCTACATCGGGCAAGGCGGGCGGCATACCGGAATCAGCCGCCCGCCAGCTCTTGTTAGGGTGGGTGCAAGGCGGCATACTGCCGCCTGCGCCTGCCCCTTCGCGCGCGACGGATCGGATCAGCCCGCGCATCGTGCTCCCTGACCCGCTCCGCCGCTTCCTTCTGCGAGATGACCTCCTCGCAGAAGGACGCGAACGCCTCCCAATACTCCTCGCTGTCGGCTGCAGCTCGCACTATGGCCGACAGCGAGACGCCCTGTTGGCGGATGGCCGCGCTGAGGGCACGCCGCTGCACCTCCCAAGCCGGACACTGCTCGAGAGTGTGCTGGGCTGTGTCCACAGCGAATCCGCAGTGGTGGCAGACAGGGGTCTCCTCCCGCCACTCGATGCAGGTATTCCCCAAAACTATACGAATGTACCTCGATTGAAGTATTTAAGTTTATTCTCCAACTGAAAAAAGAACATAAGGCGTTGGACGTCTCAACATTGACATGGTGAAGAAATCTCCATTCATGAGATGCAGGGTTTTTTTTTAAAGATTATTCATACTTTCACAATACCCACTTGGAGATCGTTATGAATATCGCTATTTCTGACGTACCAAGGTGCGTTGACTATGTTCCTTAGTAAGTACTTTAAGTCCAAATGGATTTTAGAATTTGGTTGCTAAAGAGAAGCTTCTTCTGTATCGACAGGTCTGAATGTCTGCCTTTTAGCCAGTTGATTACCTTTTTCTTTTTGTGTAAATAGGATAGTGTTTCAATCTTTATCCTGAGATCTACATAGACTGAATTAGATTCAATTATTTTAGTTCGTATTTTATTTGATTTTGTTCTTTTTGATTCTTTGGATATAATTATATAAAATGTCAATTTGTCATTGTATAAAATTGTAGTAAAAATTTCGTTAAAAACTTGACCTGGTTTCTAAAGATCCATCAAATTGAGCAACATACGGTGAATCTGTATTTCATATTTCATTCTAATTGTTCATAATTACCTAATATAGTTAACGATGCGAAACTGTTATTTTATTAAATCACATATCGTAGCGCTAGTCACGAATGAACAAGCTAGCGTGACATCACTAGTGATTCATACTAATTTTGAACGGCAGCCATTATGAATTTTACTGTAACTACAGCAATATTTCTGCTTCGAAATTTCAAAGCATATTGCACAGTAATAACGGTGTTCTGTTGATCGAGTAAAGTCTTTAATAAACGGTGTTTAAGCTTGAGTAATTTTCGCTGTTAGCTTTAGCAGCAGCAAAATATTCTATTCCTACACTCCACCATCTTGAATAGAACCTGTTAACTCGCTTTTCATGTATTCTAATATGATATTAAATGTATTCATAAAGTTCCAATGTGAAAATTTTACGTTTTCTTATTCGTACTTAGAATTGTTTCTGCGATATAAAATATTAAGAACTTACACTTTGCTTGCGTTACAATTTGCTCGAGTAAAACAAAATAAACTTGCATTTTAAGTAGAGTACATTATTAAAAAAAGAAAGATATAAATAACACCCTGCTACGAACAAAAATATTTTCAACATTTAATAATGTAGGTATACAATAAGCTGCAGAAATATGGGATGCCTCTACTGTATATAAAATTGTGAAATTTGTGAATATAAATCATGAAGTGTGAAATAATTTAAAATTGACCGAATCCAACGTTGATTTGTATTCAGAACGCGTATTTTTAAGGTCGGATGCATTGTCGGGGCACAGACAATGCGGCTGAACAATGATTAAAACGAGATCGGATTTATGGCTGGACTGTGCCTACTCATCTTTTTAATAATGAAATACTAAGTGTATTGCTGGGAAAATTATTGAAATAAGTACCTAATCTTAGTTATTTAGACAATTTTGTTCGTAAGTAAAATAAAATGTTGTAATAGACACACATTTCACACATAGTTTTTTTTTACTACCGGACCAATTACCTAAAACGAAAAAGATTTACCTTCACAAGCTGAGGAAAACAGCATAATTTATTAAAATAAAAAAGCGAAAAAATTTGCGTTAAAATAACGCATTAAAGTTAAAAGATCTCTTTAGTGTGTATACACGACAAAACATTAACATGCGCTGCCCACGTCACGTTTAGTTAGCAGCTGACTAAATAAATATTACTTAACTGCCCAATCGTAAAAGCGTATTTGTTACTCAGTGGTAACAGTTTACTTAGCAAATACGTACCTACCTGCCCTAACGTTAATATTTTAGTGATTTTTTTACATGTTTATAGCACATGTTAGCTTATTAAATATTTATATCAATATTATATTGTTGGTGGTCAAGCTAAGCTATACCAAATCCTCTTTTCAAGTTTTACCACAACCTCAATATGTGGTGCCACATAATATGCACATTTAATTAAGTTTTTGCATATTTTTTTCAGTCAAACTGTTTATTTTAGAGGAAACCTTAATTTCGATCTCAAAAACGGGGTCTTATTTTCAAATATCCAGAACAAATAAACTGGAAAAGCTTAAACCGCGTATCATAGTAGAATCATAGTTTTCCATAATGTAAACAGTCATTATCATCTTTATCATCGTGAAACCTGTTGAACAAATATTGATTTTAACTAACTATAACTAGTATAAAACATCGATCACAATTCAAAGTAGACTACAATATAGCAGACAATGCGTTATCAGAAATTGTGCAAAGATTAGCACATAACATATCCGCTGCGCGCGACTGCGGTCACGTGTATCGATAACAGCTACGCGTCTTATTCACATCACTATTCACTATATGTACGCATAATTGGCTATTGGGCTATTGGAGCAAATATTTGGTCAAAAATATCGTTTCCATATTGAATTTGTTATGGGTGTAAATACATAGTAGCTGTTTGCATTGCATAACGCGAACACATAATATTGGAATGTTGCAAATGTATTTCTCTTGTGTAGGTAAACATGATTGTTTATATTAATTTTAATTAAAGCACTGCCGATACTGTAGCCACTTTAGCCTTGTCTGATTTCAAATAGTCAAATATTTGATTCATTCTTGTGTTCTAGGGAATAAGTAAACTATCTTCATGGAACTAGTTATACAGAATATACAGAATATACAGAATAGCTTCCAGTTCCAGTTCTAGAACATAGATAGTGTAGATGTGATATCTTGCAAGTTGTGAGTAGCACAAGTGTCACAAAACTTGTTTGGATGTGTACAAGTTTGGTGCACTGTCGTACCAAGCATGGCTGCATGTTGTATCAAATGTTTGGAAGTTTGCATAGCTTGTAACAATCGCGTGTTTTCTATTGAAAGCATTGATTCTATTACCTTTTCCTTTCTTTTGTTAAATTAGGTTAAATTATTCAGTTGCTATTCGATTGAGTAATACTAATACGTTTATGGGATTAAACGGAAATCTTAATAGTCTATTACGAAATCTGGTTATGGCAATGTAAGGCCCCAAGATAGTTCCTTGCGGGACACCAAAAACTAAATCTGTTGTTTTGAAGAGTGTATCATAATAAATAAATAAAATCCTACCAGCAGTCGCATGCGACTTGGTCTGCGATTTGTCTAAAAAACTTTCCCATTTATCCCTTATACCAATTACATATCATCATGTATATACAATAAACGGCCAAACTAACTCAAAAAGTTTTTTTTTATCAAATCAGACTTTTCTTTTATTATTTGTTTCGTTCCTGATATAGGCACGTCCAAATATACAACTCTTCAGCTCCATTCTTGTTAAATCAAGAACCAACTCAAAAATATCTTGAAGACATCAAAACTCAAATGAAACGAACTCGACATCTATTCGTTACATAATAAATGCCAAGTGTTCAAGTGCCTTAATATTATCAGTTCATCTGTCTTCTGACATAAAAACAGCCTGAGAAACCTACCCAATTGAGTTGTCAGATATTCGACCTACATTGCCACAAACGAGCGAGATGAGATAATATATACTTTTGTCCCTTTCTGGCAAAAGGGTGAAAATTTTTGATGCGTCGAAGTGGATTGGGAAGGTTTGCGTGGCGTTTTCGATTTCATTTCTAGCGGTGGATTATTCGGTTCGTGTGTATCTTTAGAGAAAAGTATTTTAGGAATTGCAGAACGAGAGAGAATAAGTATTCCTTTTGGAACTAGAGAGTAATTCTTTTGCAAAACTTTATAAGTATACCTACTACAAGTTACTTTAAATCCTTGAAGATTTTCTACAATTACTATACAATAATCTTTATTCACTGAATATAGGTAAATAGTGTGAATAGTCCTCTATATTCTACCATATGGCATGCAAATATACCTATTAGTACAAAAAACAAAAAAATCACAACATCTTAATAACATTTTTAAATTGTATCAGGTCAATTATAAATTATGATTTAAAATTATGTAAGCAATCAATGACTTAATGCATGTTTCGTGCATCTACTATGGTTTTATCGATATCAGTGACGATTATTGAGCTCCGTGTGTACTAAAAAGGCACAGTTTGCCAAAATTTAGTTTTAATGATATCACTTCCAGGATTTTAACCTCAAAAGCTTCTACTAAGTAGACTAAATAGATCGATGTATTTTGGTACCATTTGACAATAAAGACATGCAAGTTCTATTAATTTTTACCAGTGACCATGCTTTCATAATAAATAGCCGAAGTATAACGACCCCATAAAAGACACGACATTTACGGAACATGCTATAACATTAGGAAAATGGTCTTATAAATCACTCTGTAATTGATGGAGATTTACTTTTAAGCCAATTAGCATAAAACGGTGGCGCCTGTAGCTATCAAAATTCGTTGATTAGTGTTAAATTTTGCTTTTTTGTCTTCGTTGGTTTTACTGACTACATAATTATGGATTCAGTGGCACTAGTATTCAGGTCACCTATAATATTAGCATCCATTTGTATACCTTGTAAAAGTTCTGTCTCAAATATTACCTTCTTAAGTAGCGTCTACGTTCCCGTAATGATCAAAAGCTATTCAGAAATGTTGCAATTAAATTCCTTAAATTTATTTCCTGGCACACATTGCCATTTCTAGCTCAAGGCTAACTTTAAATTTGGCATTACTCCACAAAGCAAGAGTTTCTATGTTATTTCCTAGGATCTACTGAACTTGACATATTTACGGACGTTGAAGAATGGTTTTGCTTTGATAACTGCTTTGGCACAACAAGAAAGAGCTTACTTGGGCATAAAACCTTCATGCTTGAGTTGTTTGCGCAGTTCTGTTTGACCAGAGTTTCATGTTGCCATTTTGGGAATTAAGAATGAAAGAAAGTCTTTTAAATATGGTACCTACTGGTGGACTTACAGAAGGCGCAATACAGAAGATTCTGCCTTCGTTGGAAAAACCACAAAGCTATGTAGTACAATCTTATATTTCCGCAAACTATTTAACGTGTTTCCATATCATTAAAACCACGTGCACCCAACAGTAAACAGTTAAATAATCACACAATGATAAGAATAGTAAAGTTCGCTATCGCTTTGTTTTTCTTCCGCCGCCGATTATTAAAGATTAAGTTCTTGTGTTGCCAGTCCATGTTTATAAACATACTGTAATGTTACGCGGCCTACACGCATAGTGGGATTTGCATTAGCATTCGGATATGATGGTAGTCTTGATGCAGATATGATAAGATCTTTACAATCAACAATGAAACCACTATCTTCATATTCGTCTTCAATTTCAGTGAAGTTACTTAGGCCCAATTTCATTCACTTTAAAAACCAAGTTTAATAAAACTAAGTTCACCTCTACGCAAATTGCAGTTCTGAACTCAGTTAAACGCTTGAACCGAGTTTAACTTGATTGACCGCGTTTAGAGTCAGTGGTGAAATCGACTCCTAATTTGTTCAACCTCAAAACAAGGGTGACAGAAAAGCTTTTCTGAGAAACAGTTTCATTTAAGCCTGAACAAACTAATTCTCCGATGTAAAATTGTCCATTGCCTTACGATTGCCTTTATTCGTTTCAGCTACAATCGGTTTAAATACCGCAACATTTTTGTGTGCCGCCATTGTTCATTGTGTGGCGGGAAAAAATACGAGAAGCCTGTCAAAGAGACCCCTTCAGTCCGCTAAATACAAGGGCACTCCGTAGAATACCTGCCTCATTACTTTGAATTTGTGGACTTGTTTAAAACCACTTGAGGTTTCGTTTGAATCGTAAATTATATGTTAATGTTGGATCGTGATTCCGAGGTTTGATTTTGTGAATGTCGGATTGCGGTGGCGAAAAGCTTGTTTCGGTGTATAATTGTAAGTAATTAAAAACTGAAATAAATTAATAAGTTGAAGTTGCTTTTACGAAGTTAAATTTTTAAATTGTTTTGTCTTTATCTCCCGCAAATTGTGGGTGGTCAAGACATGCCATAACGTTGATAACCTCTGAATAATAGGCGGGCTAATTAAAATGATTTATAAGCGATCTGAGTATTAAAATTTCATTTAGAGACAGTTGATGTAATTAGATAAAAATCTGACATCAATTATGCCAGATATTAGGTAATTGGCATACAAGATTGACAGCTGTACACTCCACTGCTTGTCTTTGAGCTCAATGATCAACTCGTAAGATAACGTTATTTAGGCATTTAACAGAACAAAATATATCATTTTTTGCACATATACCATCCAAACCAAAAATAAGCTCAAGCTAACCCTCCATCACTGTAGCGCATATCTAAAGGAGATAAATTAACCCCCCAAAAGCGGGATGTGAAAATAAATTTCATTACGATAATCATGATTACTCAAAACCGATGTCCGATGTAGAGAATGCTTTATTAACACGCGATTATTAGAGCTAGGATTGGCAGCCTGATGAATTTTCCAGTGGATTATGCACTTCCTTACAGTGAACGTACATCTACATAAGCTTTACCTGTAAGTAGTCTAAGTAGATGTAAGTTTAAGTGAAAGACGTTCTAACACCTAAAGAAGCAAGTTTCTGGGTAAATACCTCATTAAGAAGCACGTGCTTCTAATCCCGTCACACAGGATCCGACACAAATACGTGACAAGCTGATGAGGATAACCTTGCACGATAATTGGACAACCTAGTTCAGTGAACAGAAAGTATTGACTTGGCAGGTTTCACGTCTGGAGTTCAACTGACAGTAGTAGCTGGAAATAGACCTAGTTTTGTTTGAAATTAAATGAAAAGTTCGCAAAAGGTGCTTAAATTATTTCCTTGGGTGCTCGCCTTATTCCTTATAGTGTTGCCACCATTAGAAGAAGCTTTTGCAGTACTCTATTTGTATAGGTATTGTCAAGGACCTTAGGTACTATTGATCCTATCCTTTCTCTCTCTACCTACGAAATTCAAATAAGCAAAAGAGTTCTTTGTGTTGTAGCCATTGACAAGCTTTAGTGTTTTTAATTTTTTTAAATCAGTCGAATTTTGACCAATAGACATTCTCTATAATAATATAAACTTCAAAAAATATCACACACGGAAAAGCAAGCGGTTTTATTTCAAATTCTTGCACGTTCAAAAATAGAAAACTGTTAATGCTGAAACGGCTAATAGTCGTTAAACATATTTCCACTAGCTAAACCTCTTTACAAAAGAGCATCGCGTGTGTTAGCTCATTGGCCCACTTTGCTCTGCTTATGTTAATACGCCTCCAGATAGCACTACGACGAGCTTACTTTATATCTCTAAAAATAATTCTTTCCAGTCATTCCTAAGTGGGTTGGCCTCGGTAAGTCCGCTCAGATGTAATAATATATGAGACGGGAATTAACGCGAATTTATCTTTGGATTGTTTGACGTGTTTGCTATGCAGATCGTGGACCGTGGTCTTGAGGAGATAGATCGTGATGGATTTTACAAGCGTATAAAACGAAAGTTTAACAACGATATTACGTTTTTCTAGTAATTCTTACTTTAGACTGGCATCTGGTTTTTCAAGATTGTGAACACCTGAAATGGTTAGAACTAGTTTTTGTTATTTATTGAATGGCAGTCGTCCACTTTCGCTTTCGATGTAACCTGTAGGTAAAACATGCATAGAGCGGTCAAACACCGAGAAATGAGACAAGGTAATAAATTGTTACGCGTCGCCTGCGTCCTTGCGGCAGTTGAAAGGTCAATGCATTTTAAAAGTTGTAATTTTTGCAGAAAAAGCAAATAAAACGAATCCTTTTAATCTCTGCATTCCACTTTTCAGTTTTATGTTGGCTATCTGAATTGCTCGGCTAAAGCATCAAAACTGTTTCTGCGTTCAAACTTAAACACCATTTTGCTGCATTTCAAATTCTCAGCAAAATTCCACCTTTACACTCAACTAGGAGTACAAATAGTTTATTCTGTATAGCTTTGAGGCGAAGGTATAATGTAGTTCTGAAATAGAATACATTAGGCTATGCGAAATACCTTCACTGAAGTTGACGTCATATTTCAAATAGAGCTCTAGGCAGAGATTACTGATAGAAACCTCTCTGACAGGATTACACACATACTTTGAGGTTTTACATTACATTATGTAATACTACGGTAAGTCGAAAGCGGGTGGTTTCATCCGTGTAATATAATAGAATCAAAACTTACTCGAATTTCGCCGCGGGTAGTTCGGGATTTAAATTCGACCGTCAATCTACCCTCAAAAGAAACTTAAACGTAACCGAATACTTTGGTCTATTTCCAAGTACATCTTCATAGTTTATACATATTACAAGTTCAATGTAGACGAAACGAAATGTCTTTTGTATTTAGGAAGTATTTTCTTTTCAGTGGTAATCTATAGTGTTTGTGTTATATATTTTATGATCTTTTTAGCCTGTATTCACACACGATGTACCTAAATTGTTACTGAATAAAATTGATAACGAATCTTCGTTATTTGGTGATATGAAAATTGGAGTGTGGCTTAATCCATCATCGGATTACGATTGGTTAAATTTGAAAGATAGTCTTTCATGAAAACGTTTAATTTTACCTTTCGATATTCGAGTTCTTCACGGATCTATATCTGAGCAACCTTCTAATGATACTGCGAATGACTAATTTCTTGAATGAAAATGAAATAGATTTTTTCAATCCTATGAATCACGAGTGCGTATTGAACTTGGCAAATATTTGAATAGATTCTTGGCTACAATATAGTTTATATTTCTTTCTTTCTTTGTTCAGCGGACTACTAATCGCTTTATTTCCTCGGCCGACGATTTGACTAGCGTACTAGCGGCTTTTAATTTCCGCATCGGCATGGGTTTTCCGCTTTCCAAGGGCACCTTTGCTTCTAAACTCATAGCTTACATTAACTTGCCTTTTGAGCCTTGCAGGATGGATTTAGTAAATTTGATTAAGTAAATGTTTATACTTGTGTACTTTTTTTTGTGGGCTCTGTTGATTTTTGTCTATGACTTCGTAGTTCTTTTTGGTATTAAAGATCACTGAGATTGTGTTTGTTTACATTTGTTATGTTTGCCGACTTTCAGTTTCTAAATTGGCTACATATCTTACGTAAACTTAATCAAAGATTATCACTGGCGGCACTGCTCAAATCAAGTTGTAGTGTATTTATTTACTAAATAATACTTGCAGTTTACCAATGTGCCGTGTGGTTTTCGGCCAAGAATAGAACCACTCCTACTCGTCCCGCGGGTGTCGTAAGAAGCGACAAAAGGAAAGATCCGGAGGATGGGCAGCAGCATCCTTCTGAGTAATAGTAATCATCTGCTACTGCGATTGCCAACCCACTAGCACAGCGTGGCGATTATGGACAAATACCTCCAATGAGCGCACAATAGTGGCGCATTGGGAGAGGCCTACGTTCAGCAGTGGACTAATACAGGCTGATGATGATGATGAGTCTACCAATGTTGCAAAAATACTCATTTCTGTATAATTGCGTGATATAAATTAGTAAACCACTTTAAAAGTCCAGATATTACGAGTAACTTACATCTTATTATAGTTTCTTCAATATAGGTCAATGTCTGGACTGTCCTGTAAAGATATTTCCTTTGGTTCCAAATCGGATCGGACTATCGAAGGTAGAAAAAGGAAAATAGTAAATGTAAAAATATATCGGAATATCATTTCTAACCTTTGATATTTTGGTCATAGGTCGGGCGGATCCATACATCATTTAAATATATCGAATATGTCGACTGGCCGTTTGTATTTTAATCTCGCAATAAAATTACAACGCTTCATGTTTTTGTGAAATAAAATTTATCAGAGGTTCGTTTGTTGAGGTTGTTAAACCATAAAATTAATTGTTTTTAATTGTCGGACGGCATTGGCGCATTGTGGAGTTTCGGAGTGCGATGCAATATAATACAAAACAAGGACTAATCGGAGACTTAAAACATTTAGTCTATAGTATAAAACATCTAGGTACTGGGTCAAAAACACATTTAATTGAAGTGTCTGTACATAATTGAAGTGTCTGGCATTTGCAGACCACCCTTTTCTTCGATGAATCAGGGAATTCAATTGGGGTTGCAAAGCCTGGTAGATATTGGAAATGTCAAGGTTTCTCCTATTGTATGGGTGATGAGCAACATAGTGTCGAAGTTTAAGACGACTTTGAGCCTCTTACATGGCTGTACACGAAACCTGCAAAAAATTAAAAATGCTTTAAAT
Source organism: Protodeltote pygarga (assembly GCA_936450705.2). Classification (NCBI taxonomy): domain Eukaryota; kingdom Metazoa; phylum Arthropoda; class Insecta; order Lepidoptera; family Noctuidae; genus Protodeltote; species Protodeltote pygarga. The sequence goes on along the minus strand of OW388257.2, from coordinate 511,820 downwards.
GACTACAAGACTACGTTAAATATGTTTTAAGTTACTAAGTTAGCATCATCATAATTATGTCTTCTAGACCGAATTTCGGTCATAGCGTGTTATCTCAACGGAGATAGGTCATCGACACAAGAGATATTATAGTGCACAAGTGTGTGCGCAAACATAGGTGCATTCTCTATTCCCTCACTCATAGTTCGATGGGACAGCAATCCGAAACGACTGGAGAGAGATCAGGCGTTGGACTGATGGCTTTACGTGCGTGCTTGCGAGGCGCGGTGCAAGCGATAATACGCGCATAATTTACCAAAAGTCGTGCGTGCTTCGGGTTCGATCTGAATCCGCTGTCTTGCCAGTCAACGGTCACAGCACTAGGCTATCATCGTAACCTAATAAAGATTAAGACAGATTGATCAGATTTCCGGGCTCCCTAACAGCTAAGCTGTATGAATCTCCCACACTCACGTGTCACATAATTTCGACCAGTGAGAGTTGGCACGCGGCGACCAGTTGGCAACCACTCAACTGTCTGACCTGGCCTTCACCTCCTGTGCTGCATTCTGCTTCATACCAAGAGTTCATTGCAACATTCACGTTAACGATTTAAAGGTAGGCTAGGTAACTTACATATTTCAATGACTGACCTGAACAAAGTCTGATCGGTCATATAAACAACTAGCTTTAGCTCGCGGCTTTGCTCCCGTTAATTTAGAATTTGACAATCAATTCGGGTTGTACGACAAGTGGCGCTATCTGTTATCATAAGAACGTTATTGTTGTTTTCCTCGGGAATAGTAATTTTTTTTCGGGATGAAAGATCCGCCTATTTCTGTTTCTGTACGCAAAATTTCAAGACGATCAGTTCAGTGGCTTATGGTAACAATGGTGTTAATAATTAATAGTTAAGACTAAGATAGAATTTAATTGTCTGTAAATTGTGGTTCATCAAATCGAGAGTCCGTAGGCATCTTGAGTCACGGGGAAACATTATGTCTGTTTCATAATTAATAACAATAACTGACAACTTAAACCTCCCTCCTCTTCATGCGATTTTGTGATTCAAAGGCTGTTTGCGATAAGACCGCCCATTGTGCAATCTTATTTGCTTCTTCGTGTACAATGAACAGGGTAATTAATTGTATTCTTTGGAAAATAATATTGTTACGCTTATTTTTATAAAAAGCGTCTTTTTGAAACGAGTACTGTTTAGTGGTATCTCGTGGGACATTTCACGTCATTGGATTTAAAAGAAGTTTGAACAAGCTTGGAGACTTACAAATGTATTAGATAACAATGATAGCATCGCAGTAGAATTTATTCAGTGTTATAGGCTAGGTCTATTTGATTGATCGATAAAATGAAAAAGTTAATGTCATTTTGATCAGCTAAAAATCTTCTTATCCGTATGGTTGATAAACAACCTGGTATCAGAGTTAAAACCGCCCGTAAGCCTCTGACATGTCTTTACACACCATTGAAAAATCTCTCAGGTGTGCTGGATTCATCACGATGTTTTCCCTCACCGTTTTAGCAACTGATAATTAATTTATAATACGCACATAACTTAAAAAGTCAGAGGTGCGCGCCTTGGGATCGAACTCGAGACCTCTAACTTGTCAGTCGACGGTCATACCACTAGGCTATCCATACCACTAGGCTATCAGTGCTATAAATATGCAACTGATAATAGAATAAAGAGGCCTTGAAATACCCCAAAGGATATACACATTAGCGAGATTTATTTAGGTGTGTCCGTTAGGCAATTAAACGGATTAGCATTTAGTTAGATGGTTGATTTTCAGCCCATTACGCGGTTTAGTTGGTTTAGACCAGGGCTTGTTTATACTCAAGTTTTACTGTTTGATTTCCACTAATTAGTGTGTGGTTTTAGTAATGTGGAGCATACATTATTCACTCTGCGAAATTAGGTTCGTGTTGGAGCTTGTTCTAGAATACTATGTGGTATAAAAATTATGTGATCATAAGTAGGTTGTTGAAGTCGAGATTTTTGTTTGTCTTTGGAATGTTCTGCAAGAATAATGAGTATTCTTTAGCGAAAATCATTTGGGAATAAATGTTACAACTAAGTACGTAAACACTAGCTTTTTAAAATCTCCTTATGATATGTTTGTGTGCGTACGCGCCTACAAACATAAAAAAGTATGAAGAGCCGTTGCACTATTAATAAAGCATGGCTCTTTACCCTGGTTTGTTGTCGCCGGTACAAACCAACACAATATAATATTATTAGTCTGCCATAAGGTCGCCATCGATCCGGTCTAATCTCGACCGGCTTGCTCTGAGCACGCCAACCTTCGTGTGACATCACGCGTTGGTTACATTATCTTATTTTGGGCTAAAAAGTTGATGTTTTCATTAAATTTTAGAGATTATTATTGTCGGTAGTCCTTGTTTCATTACTTGTAAATTACAAAATATCAACAGGCCCAGACCTCATGAGATGAATTTCTAAAATGGTTATTGTTGTATGGTACTGCATGTACGGGAATCTTTCCTAATGGTATTTATAATAAAAGAATATCTCTGAGGATTTTCCGATGGTATTATACCTTAAGTTCGGTTACCGTATACCTTCCGCCGTTACCATACGTTTCATAAGTTAACCTGACATAAAAATTAATAACGACGCACAAAACGCAGGGTTTAAATAAACCTCATCTTGGTTGATTTGGCTGTTTGTAGTTGACCGAAGCGATTCGTGATATTGAAAAAAAAAACATTTCATAGAAGTTCTGGCGATGTAAGCAAGCGCTAAAAAAACATTTTTAGTAACACATTTGTGGAATGTAGGATTTAACGCGAAAAAGCCGGGGTCGACTAGTTCGTCATTCTTTACGATTGATCCGACCAGGGTTAAGCTAAAAGTTATGTCATTGCGTGACTGTACCGTGTTTCCGGAACTTTATAGATGTCTAACAAAGTTAAGGTTATTGGTACTTGTAGGTCAAACTGAATTATGATAAACATCATACGTAACAATGTATTCTGTTTGGAAACTTATTTCAATGAAAAGGGTAGAAAATACCGAATAGAAAAAATGGGTTTACGGTGAATTGGACAACCTCGCCTAGCTATAACCATTTTTGGAGTCTTTTTTTTTTTCAGATAATACCTATATTTGCAAGAGAATAGAAACTGTATACTTATTTTATTTTGACTTAATTTTAGTTTTAAATGAGTATTTTAAATTAAATATCACTTAATAAATCCATGTCAAAAGGAAAAGAAAAGTAATACTTACCAATTCAACTATTATAGTATACTGAAGTCTATAGTTTTATACATATGAACTGCCAATAATTAAAAGGCTACCATTTTAGATTGCTTCTGATTAATAGCAGCTCTTTAACTACTTGCAATAAACAGTTGCCATAGTGACACAGAAACCCATTTAGTATACAGAAAAACATAAAAGAGATTATTTAAATCTTATTACAGGAACTAGCTGATAACTGTTATCAAACCGGCACATGCAGTTATAATGAAACTAAAAGTAACTAGTTGCTAATTGTATCGTTATTATTATAACTGTTTATTTAATTAACATTATCACCTTGTTATAATGGATAAGTTATCGGAGAAAGTAATCAATTATATCAATACATTGTATTAATTATTTTGGTTTTGAAAATTTTTTGAATAAGTAATTAAATATTAATGAATAAACTTCGTTACAATAATTTGATGCACAAAATTACTAGTTCGTATTACCTACTTCTTTCTTTATCGAATGGTTGATGAACAACCTAGTGTCAGAGTTTAAACATTTCTGACATGGCTTTACACACCGTTGAAAAATCGCTCAGGTGTGCCGGTTTCTTCAAGTTGTTTTGCCTCATCGTTTTACCATCTAATACGCACAAGTATTTGAAAAGTCAGAGGTGCGTGACTGAGTTTCAGACCTTACAACCTTTGACTTGACAGTACAGTCAACCGCACATCAGTGGTAACAATTTGACATTGACAGTACCCTTATTACGTAGCAGTAAAGTCTATTTTTGTAGTACAGTGTCACTACTGTCATGCGGTTGACTGTACAACGGTCATATCCACTAGGGTAACATTTCTTGTTAACTACTGAATAAAGATTTAAATTGTACCAAAACTTGTGGAAAATAAATCGTTTATTAATTCATAGATTAACTCAATAACTGCTTGGCGTCGGCTTCTCCCAAGTTCCGATGGCTCCAGGCTCTTCAAACTTTACTTACAATGATATTTCCACGAAATATTACCTTCGTTATCTTCTCTGCGTACCTATATTAATTACATCTATGATCTATCCAATAACTTTAAAGTTGTTGCCTCGAAAGGTCAATTAATGGATGTTACGAAGTTATCGGTACGTTGGCTAACCCATTTAGCTGGTGAAATAATATTAACTTGGTTGATGGTCAGCGGTGTCAAGGTCTGAGCCTTTTCAGGATGGGCTAACCAGGTTGGTTAGTGTTTGGGCCAACTTCAGAGGTTTAACATTGACTCTACAATGTTATACGTCTCAAGTTAGTCCAAAATTGGCAGTCGTCTTTTGGACCACAATGAAATTTCTAGAGTACCGTAATAATACGTTTCTAAAGATTAAAGGGAACAACTGATTACTTCATTATTATGACTAGACTGGAGGAAAACATATAATTCCAACCTTTCGCCATTTTTCTTCGCACTTTTATGTAGCCTACATTTCAGATTTTCTGCCGCAGTGTATTTATGAATGTTGATACACAAATCCACATCTATAAATTTGCAAGTTCGTTCACCCCGACCTTGGCTAAACTTGTGAAAAAAGAAAGTAACACATTGGACATGTTCCAAACATGTCAAGGACGGTCATATTTACCATGTTCACTTGTCATTGTTAACGCCAAGTTTCTAATTCATGTTATTGGATAGTTTATTGGTAGGTAAATAGATTGTAGGGTAGGTACGTAAAAGTTGTATTGTTTAATTTTCTTGATTAATAACTTTATTGTCACCTGTTTTGTAAAAGATCTTTGGATTTCATTTCTGGTATTGAACAAAATGTCTCAAGTCGCGGTTTACCCACAAACAATGAAAAATAGAATAACGTCGAAAATGTATATGCGATTTACGGGACAAGGAAATTGTTATGGAAACTATCTAGTTTCCTTAACCATTTCCCTGTCCCGTCACTCGTATGTGTTCAATGCTTTCTTTCTATTATGTCTATTTTCCGACAGAGAATCTGTTAGTCCAAAAGATAAGTTATCTTTTTAATTATAAATAAATAAAGGAAAATTGTTATTCTAGCCTTAAAACACAACAATTTAGATTACAAATATAGATGAGACATAATTCCTTAAGTAAACCTTATACTCCTTTTTCGATAACTGGCATATTCAGGAAATGATTGATTTCTTCAATATTTCTAGTTATGTACAGTTTTTGTCCAAGTGTCAACGCCAGCACTATGAATACTGCAAGCGCGTGTGTCTACAGCTAGCGGCCCCACGTCCAATTCAAACACGGGTGTCCAAGGAATTAGTTCTGAATTAGTTCCATCAGATCTCATCTGAATTTTAATTTGTTCCGCGTTATTTCTTTGTCTTTATCTATTTCTCAATGAGATAAACCTTGATGCTAGATCCAATAAAGCGAGCTATTGTTTACTATCTCCTGAAAGCCGTCCACTGCGTCCATTGTCACGGGTAGATAAGCGTTCTACCGATGGGCAGGTACAATAAAGTGAATAAACTTAGTTTTGTTTTTATTTTCTTTGTGTTCGTATAGAAAGTATATTTCATACTTTAATTTTGTTTGGAGACGGCTTATACTTATGATAGACCTGGAATTTACTATCTATAACTATCTGTGACGAAAAGTATACACTGAAGTAGACCTCTTACATTTTTTGATTTGTTAATGTGCATATACAAACAAATGTTATAGTCTAGGCCAGGAAATGCTCCTAGTCTTCATGGGTCATATGTCTGCGTAGAAGTCTTTGTCATCGGCAATTTAAATTAATGTTTATTGTATTTATTAGACCTTAATTTTTCCCAAAATTAATGGAAAATTTATTTATAGATGGAAAAAATAATCGTGAAATTATTTTCGCAAGTTTTGATAGCGTGTCATCATAATCAGTGTTTGAGAGCATTAAATCTCCAATACTTGTCTTTGATTTTCTATTCTCTTGGTTCCCAAAAATGTAATCATATATTTTTATAAAAGCTTGTTGTACCGAAGCGTTCGAACATTATTATGTTAAAATATTAAGGTTATCGGTGTCCTTTTGGCTTGCTTTTGCAGTTTGGCAGTGAAGGAAAAGGAGGCCTTTGCCCTGCAGTGGGACACAGTGGGTAGATATACAAAATAATAATAATAATAATGTTGTACCGAGTGATTACGTACATTCACCTCAAGAAAGCTACCTCGTCTTTTAACAATGTTAAAGCTGTACATTTTATGTAGCGCGCTACTCGGGCTCTCAATAATTCAATAGACTGTGACGACACCCCAGGGATGAGTCGGGGACAGGCTTCTATTCTTAGCTAAGGACCACAGGTTTAATTATGTTATAACTTGAACAGCACGCGTATCCCAGAAGGTTGGGCAGAGGAGTTCAGTTCGATCGGAAAGTTCATCAAAATACACACATCAAAAGTGTCTAGGGATCAAGCATTTTTATGCGGATTTCTTGAGATTGAGATGTGGCTTTGTAATAAATTTATGATTTTATAAATTTATATGGATCCTTTTTGGTGCATTTCATAATTTGAATCAGGAACTGTGAATCAAATTCGAGTAAAAGATGAAAATCAGCTGTCAATATTTTCCCTATAAAAACATACAACGCATTGAAGACATTATTAGTGCTACTGTTTCCCTACTACTGATTAAAACCAACGTTATTATGGAGCGGCGACGTCATTTAAGCAGGGAAGAAATGCTCAGAGCCGTGGGAATGATAGAAGCTGGTTCCCGGCAACGTACTGTGGCTTTAGCTCTGAATACAAGTCAGAGTGTTATCAGTCGACTTTGGACACGTTACCGAAGCACTGGTACCGTGGCTGAGCGCCATGGAGGACGGTATCGCTGCACCACACGGAGACAAGACCGATACATTCAAATCTTAACTCGAAGAGCTCCAACAATAACCGCCATGATGTTAGCCGTGAGGCTTCATCACTCTTCAGGGAACTTAATTAGCGACCAAACAGTCAGAAACCGCTTGCATGAAGTGAACCTTCATTCCCGAAGACCGCTACGGGTACCACCTATAGCAATGCACAATCGTAGGATTCGATATCAATGGGCTCTTGAACACAGAAATTGGGCAGAAGAACAATGGCGTTTCGTGTGCTTTTCTGATGAGTCTCGTTTTGGTATGAGACCGGATACAAGACGTATACGACACTGGAGAACCCCTGGACGCCAACAGCGATTAAAATCCTGCCAGGAAGTCCATCCTTATAGTGGTGGAACCATCATGGTATGGGCGGGTATTTGGATCGGCGGAAGAACTGAGTTGATTTGGATCAGAGGCAACCTCAACGCTCAAATTTATGCTGAGACGATTGTATCAGACGTCATCGTTCCTCTACAAGTGCAAATCGGTCCCTTATTTCAGTTAATGCATGATAATGCACGACCGCACACCGCAAGAGTTGTAAGACATACTCTCGCCGCAGCTAACATCAATGTCCTGCCCTGGCCTGCTCAGTCGCCAGACTTGAACCCGATTGAGCATGCATGGGATATGCTACAGAGAAGAGCTCTGCCGAATATGGAGGGTATCCCGTCGCAAGAAGACCTTTTTTTGTTGTTGCAACGAACATGGGCGGCCATTCCACAGCGTGATTTGGATGAACTCATTTTGAGTATGCCAAACCGATGTTCTTGTGTTGTTAGTGTTCGCGGTAGAAACACGGATTATTAATTGTTTAAGTTACCCAATAAAATTTTAAAGAAAACTGTTATTTCAGTCTTTTTTTTGAACTTTAATGTTAGTGGTTCAAATGTCAAAAATCCCTTTATTAGGAAAATGGCAAATTTCTTTATTAATGCAAAGGTGACTTGGTTTATCGTTACTGTGACAAACGAAAACACTTTATTTGATGAATCCTTAAAGAAAATTTTAATTAATATCAATCAGGAGAAAAGTTATTGCAAAAATATATGTTGATCCCTAGACACTTTTGATGTGTGTATTACGTTATAGTAAACAATTACAGAATATCTATGGTTATTATTACAATATATACTATTATTTATAGTTTAGCGTTCTAACATCTTAAAAAAGCCAGTTTTTTTAAAATATAAAGCAACTTATAACAACTTATTCATATTTACCAAACCTATATTCGTAGATTGATAAGAGCTCTTGGATTTGCAATTGTCAGAATCTAATGTTACAAACACGTATGTGTAGTATTTTCTGCTATCAAAAACAAAGTGTCTATCTATACTTATAAAACAGTACCGTGACTGACTGACTGACAGACAACGCACAGCCTAAACCGGTGGACCTAGAGACTTGAAATTTTGAGACAATATTCTTTAAGTACCCTAGAGGTGCACTAAGGACGGATTTTTGGAAATTCCATCCCTAAGTAGGTTAAAAAGGGGATAAGAGTTTGTATGAAAGTCCGTCGTTTTTAAAGTTAACTGTACAAAACTTGGTATTCAGCTTTTCGGTTGATTAATGAAAGACGAGCATAGTTCATTTTTTTCAAATATACCCTTGAGTGGATAAAAAGAGGGGTGAAAGTTTGTATGGGAAATTCGTTATTTTTTAAGTTATAGGTGTCAAAATGAGTATTATGCTTATGCCTTAAAAATAAAAAAGACGTGTATCAAAAAATTTGGATGTTTTTCCCCCTTAGGAGATATAAAACGGGATGAAAGTTAGTAGTATGAAAATACGTCATTTTTTAGGTTAAATCAATTAAAATTGGTGTTTAGCTTTTCGGTTAACAAATAAGACGTGTTTCAGCTTTTTGAAAACTCAGTATGGGTTGGGTAGGGTCGCGGCCGTAGAGTAGGGTAGGGGTAGAGTAGGGGTTGGGTAAGAAAGGGTAGGGTAGAGTAGCGTAAAGTGGTGTAGAGTAGGGTAGAAAAAGCATAGAGATAGAATAATCACGCGTACAAAGTCGCGCGGGGCAGCTAGTTCCTAATAAAACATAAACGTAAATGCTCAACTAATATAAATCTAATGTTCGACCCTTGTTTAATATATATCTGTCTGTTTTGTTCCAGGTAAGTCTATGATAATCGGCCCGCCGTCGATTTGTAGTAAGTATTGTAATCTTATCTAAGGTACGGAAACCCTTTCTGGTTAAATTGATGGTCTGGCTTGGATTAACTTGAATGGAAATAGGGTGGAATGAGGAATGACAATACAGACTGAATTATTGTAATCGTTTTTAGGGTTCCCTACTGAATCAAGAACTCGCAGATTCATCCCCGTGACCATAAACTCGCAATAATTTTAGGGCTCAAAATCCACAATCTAGAAATAAATTAACTGAATAATTATAGTAGCTATTATTCAATTCTCAGTGTTTTAAAATAACTTTTGTCAGTATTCATTCCGTTATTCCAAATCAAGCCTTTACTTCAGTACCTAGATCTACACACAATCTATTTAATATTTTCACCATGTTATCAGTAACCTAACAACAAATGATGTTCATAAATATCAAAGCATCTCTCTCCCCGAGGCGTTAGCACCAAAAACTTCTGATATATAACATCCACACACAATATTTATTTACACAAGGACAAGATGTATCACGAACATTTTTGAACAAAAACCTTCATACTTTCTCAAAGAAATTCTGTCTCTAAAGTTTATACTCTGTACTTATTCCTAATTCAAATTTCGCTCCCTTGCGACAAAATTACAAGATGGCGACCCTTCGCGCCAAAGTTTGACAACTATTTTCTTGTTAGACTCTAATTGGGATGCTACATGACGTTACTCTCTATACATGTCTCGTCGTTATTTTGCTCTAATGGTTTAATAAGGAACCAAAGGAAACCCGTTAAGGAAAAAATAGAACAGCAAAATAGATACGGTAATTTTATTGAATATTTGAGTAAGACGTATTTTTCTAAGAGCGTTTCCGTGTATATTTCATTTCTGCAACGTTTATGAGAGCAGAGAATTTAGGTATAAATATATCACATCAATATCACATAGTGCTTACGCTTAGTTTAGCTCACTTACTTTATTATTCAGAATACAATAATCCAGAATTTAAGGTTGTTAGAAACCACGTAGCGTGGCGATATCGTAGTGTTTCTAATAGCCAGTTGGCCAGCAAGGTTAATCGGCACGGTCACTGGATACTGGTCACTGGTCAGTCTATGAATTGGTCACTAATTTGTGGGATAGCCACTTCAAGTAGCTCCGTTCCGAAAGTACGTGCTTAGAGCCATTTATTCTTAATAGTAATAAAATAGTAGTCGTAGAATTGGACGACAAAACTGCAAATTTTCTTCTTTAGACGAAAAAAAACGTTTGTTTTCGACTATATTAGAAGCAGGGATGGAAACCATTTCAATGGTTACCTCATGCGCAGAGTAGAATACCCTGCCAGCTCCTATACATATATCCAGACAATACACATTGGAGATACCTATATCAAAGACTATATACCATAGATAATATCAATACCATTAGGTGGGTTCACGGTCAAACATATACCATTTTTTATAATTAAAAAGAAAGACTAAGTTGATAAAAAAATGCACAAATATTTTTAGGAAACGATAGATGACGGATACTATATGAAGACTTGATAAATAATTCTTCTTCTGTGAAATCGCTTCTATTATTGGAGGTCACAGATAAACCTATTTAAAATAGAACATCTTAGCTTAATCTATCAAGAAATTAGGTGCTCAACTACTCATGCGACCGTTATGAATCAGTGAACACAATGTAAATATAATCTACGTTCATAGTACTGATTATAATCTTACTATGTATGACGTATGTATTTCACATCCGTCTGTAGTATCTTTGTCTTATTAGAGCCACTATTTCATTGACTCAAAGTCAATGATTTTTTATAAAAAATACACGACAATGCTATTGTATTAGTTTTTATCTATTCTGTCGTCATTCATGATTCCAATGAATGAGATTCTTAGTGGAAGATTTTCTTTTTCTTGTTTTCATATTTTTTTTTAATTGATATCTTTTTGTTTGACTTCCTTGCTAAGCTAGTATCTCGAGGGTGTCCGATATTAATTTCTCAAGATTTATAGTGATAGAGAGCAGAAGTTTTTGACCACAAAATTTCGTGGCCTATATTTTTGTCGTTCCCAATATGTCATTGAAATCAATCCAAATATTTAGATCAATGGATCTAATAAAAAACGTTAACCTTTCGCGTGCCCACAAAAATAAAGAGAAATAATATTAGTTTTCTGTTTAATCGTCAATTATGACGCTTAATGGCCAGTTATGATGTTCATTCCTAAATAATACTGTAGTTTTAGTTATAAAGGTCATATTGATAACGTTTTTATCGAAATGTACCTATTAACTGTTAGAAATGTAGAGTATTTTTTAATGAATAGGTATTAGATTATTAAATGAATATCTACTCGATAGTGTTACATATTAATTATTCATTAAAAATACTCAGATAAAATTTTGCTGTCAAAACTGCTGCTGCCATTGGATAGCTATTAAAAAAAAATTAATTACACATAAGCAATACGATCTATTCATTTTCTGATTGACTTAGTCGTGTTATTTACATTGGAAGCATTATTCCTTGCCCGTTTCTTCGTCAATAAAGATTAGAATAACACTTTCCCTCCTTGTCTCGCCCCTGAAGGAGGTTTTACAGTAATTGTTTTTGCTGGCCAGCGGACCTCTCCCGAATACTAATTGTCAATGTTAAAGATCATAGTTTATTTACAAGATTGTCGGGCTCTTAGTATTCTTGTCTTGTGTTCCTTAGTAAGGTTCTAAATTAACTGTGATTCTTGGAATTAAGTATTCTAAGATAAAGTTTGAAGATTGGTCCGACGGGTTTGTTCAAAATTGTTTAATTTTTTTAAAGTATCTGACATTGACGTTGTTTTAGGAAAGAGAAGAATTCTTTTTACTTTGTTTTCATATAATAATTGACGTTCAAAGAGACTCTTGAGTTAATTTAAGAGATTCCTTTTTCAGGGTAAATTAAAAGATAATATAATTCTAATTGTTTTTACCCATTGCGAAACTGATTTGATTGTATCAAAACCGATTTAATTGCTACTAAGTAGTAGTGTTTTAGAAAACATAATAATAAATAACGAAATGTCAATGTTTAACTAGCTTGCTACAGTTGCAACATAATAAATTACTTATAATTATCACGGTGACAGCAGAAAAACAGTAAATCTCGCTTTCACTAACGAGTAACTAAGCAACAGTGTGTAGTAAAGTGGAATACCACGCGATACTAGAGTAAAGAGTAACTGTTTCACAGTCTACGAATAGGCATTAACTACTAGATAATTAAAAAAATAAAAGAGAATTGATATGCAATTATATAAATAATATATTATGATAAGTTGGTTGAAAATGGGAAAATTAAAGCGATTTTTTAACCAACAAAAAAGAAGGTTCTCAATTTGTATATTTGTCTATGGGATTTTTAGATGAATTGGACAGGACGTCATCTATCGGGTCAGGTATCTAATTATCTATTTCATATTTGTAAGATTTCAGAAAAATAAATGTTATATTCTGTAGAATAGTATAAACTCTGGTTTCGTCTGTGACTTAAACATTGTCATGTTTTTTTTTGTTAAAAAACGATGTGTCACCACAACGAGTCAAAGTCAAAAATTCACAACCCATAAACTTATAGAAAATACCACACAAATCACAAACCTTTCTCCTATATAATCTACATGAACGAGTGCCATCAGAGACAAATGATACTTGATGAAGCCTTTTTAAGGTTGCCGCCATAGAGAATAATGCCACTGATTCTAAATTTAAAATGCAAATATAATGCTGCCAATACATTTGGCTGAATTTGTAGGATGCTTTTTTATGTGGCAAGTTTGTCACTAATGTTTAAAATATACTGCTTAATATGATATTTAAGACTAACGGTCTAGGTTTAGCTGAATTATATTTAAATGAATTTGAATTCTATTACTGTACTGTGTTCACTGAAACATGAAGGTGCTTTATCTAATGGAACAAACAAAAAAAAATTAAATATCGAAATCTGTCTAACATGATTCCATTATTATACGAAAATAAAAATATAAACAAATTCTAATTCAAAATCCACTTAATAAAAAACGAACACTGGTTTTGTTTACTCACGATCATTCAGTGAACAAATAAAATGAGACCGACTCTCCCCGAGTAACCCTAGTACCCTACCGAGGGTTACCGGGTCACTGGGGCACCCATCCATGGCACAGTGAATCTGTGGCAATATTGCAACGGTAATGGTCCGTGACAGAAATGGGTATTTAGATGACTGATGCTGCGTCGGCAACATCTTATTTTTACATCATTAATTTAGTGATAGCTACTGTGATTTGCTACGAATGAAGAGTAACGTCGTAAATATTTTCTCGAAAACAAGTTTGTTGTCAGAAACAACATGGTGTCAAAGCCCTTCAGAGGATTTGGTTTAAATTCTGATTCTGAAGAGTAACTTGTGCTTGAAGAGAAGAAAACTCATATCGTTTAAAGAAATTCCAAACCACTTCCATTGTGGAGTACAATTATTTATAAAATAAGAAATACTAAACCCTCTCATTTATCAGAGGGTGTTATGGGGCTTCCATGGCATCGTGATTTATTTTCGCATGAAATATATATCAATGATCGCCCAAAGGGAATGAGAATATTATTGTGATGTGGGCAAGCTTGGCACAACGATTATCGGATTATAGGTTGAGATATCTATTGTATATATTGGTACCTAATAATATAATTATACTTGTTAGTTAAATAGTTATTTAACAAAAAAAAACTAAAAGCATATCATATGTATGTATTGTATTGTGTCTATAAGCTCGATAAGTACAGTTAAATTTTCTTTAAAAACGTAATAAGTAAGTGGTTACACCTCAATGATGAGTCATCAAATTATTTGATCCCAACCCCCACAACTCCATGACTCGATGTTGCTACATCCAAATTAATATTTCCATTTTCCGTAAATTCCCAAAAAAACTTCAGGCAAAGACATTTTTTCATATTAAGTTAATCGTCCTTTAATATAAAAGGTTTAGTGAAATATGAGAGCGTCGATCCCTTTAACGGAGATTAGGCGCGTTCCTGTTATGGGTCACTAGGACACCATGTAGCTGGGTGATTTATTTGCAGCCAGCGAGTTATATTAACGGCATGGTAATGAGCTGAACCCCGTGTGAGGAATGCGGGATAAAGTGTGGTAGAAAGACAAATTACGAAGGGATGGTTAATGGTAGCCCTAATGAGATGAGTATGTAATTAAATATAGGTATTTTGTTGGTTAATGGATACATTTTATCACAAAATATACAAATATGTGTCATTTTGGTGCGTATGTTTGGTGTTAATCTGGATTTACTTGGTTTAAATAATTATGAAAATTTCACAAAAAGTAGAAATTAATCTGTTTTCCTGGCTAATCAAACCAAATTTATTTCATATATGTGCAAGAAATCATATTGTAGAAAATGTATGTGGGTTTTGTGAATTGATTGTAAGTTTTACTTACTTTTTTATTTTGATCGATCAATAAACCTTTTTAAAAGAATCAAAATGTGGATCTCTTGCGAGTCAATTAGTTTTCAGAATATGAAAGTTAAATATTAAAGAAAGCTTATGTTTCCATCGAGGTATAAAGTTGAAAAGCTTCATAGGAATTACTGGTTTCTGACAAATCCCTTTTCTATCGCGTCGAGAGAGAATAAATCCTAGATTTATTTTAAACTAATCCCATCCTGATAGGATTAGTTCCGGATCGGGATTTCAAGATCCGGAAATTCGCTCCAGAAACTGGCTCAAGTAAATACGAACGATTGAATGCGGAAGCAAAGACAAATACTTTTAGAAAAGCGATATTTATTTCCGATTCTACAGAATCTATATCAGCCACATAAGTCCAAACTAGAAGTAGAAAAGATTAATTCAAAAGCTAACCAATCAAAAGAAAATCTTTTTTCCGAGCCGTTTAATCTGCTCATCAAAGTAAAGAGGCACCTAAATAGTCTAGATGACTCAATTAAACGTCAGATTAAAGAAAGTGCGTGATTGTTGTGCTAACCGCCGCGATGTGGTGTCATCGATCGACCTCAGCGCTTTATATCGCGTGACCTCGTTTTACACGTGACGACTAGCGACTCTCTGTCGCATCGATGTCGTCTCGCTGGCGCTAAAAGATAATGACCATTCGAGGGGATTTGGTGTTGCAGGGTATCAGATTGCACGATTGGGGGAGGTGAGATTAAGTTGTTTTCTGATAAGAATGGCTGTAAAGATGTAAACAACAGAAATATAAGTAAACAACAACAGGGGACTGCATTTTATTAAACATAATTAGAATTATTTGCCCTAAAATAAAATGTGTTGGACGTAATTCACTAAGATGTTATTAAATCATTTAATCATTATAAGTGTAAATATTATTCTGCAAAATATATATTATTTGTTTCAAATTACTCTACTGCGATGCGACACTCATATAAAAAAAAAAAATATAAATTCCTGCAATGATTGTATATGAAATATATATTTATTTAAGAACGTAAGTTAATTTTAACATTCCTTACTCTTATGGGTACGTTCAAATAATAGATTTCCCATGTTTCGTATAACAAGGTCGAATAAAATGGCGATCCATTATCCCTCACTCCCTCCATTGAAAAGTTACTGAGTGATTACAATTAACTTTTATTTTCAACGATAAAGCTTTATGTTATTTTAATGGCTATTACATTTTTTAGATTGTTTGTTGTTGAAATAAGTGGATGCTAACTTAAAATACTTTTAAGGACCTCGCTTTTGAAGCCTTAAAGTCTTAAAGTAAGTATTTCTTAAGTACATGAATAATCAGCTTTCTAAGTTTAAAAAATAAGTAACTTCAGTGACTTTGAATGACTCGCGGGCTACTGGTCTGAAAGAAGAAGAGAAGAAGAACGGCAAATTTAAAATATCTCTATCTGAAACTGAATAAGAGTTTCAGTGTTTATAGAAAGGCTTTAAATTTGTTTTAACTGGCCCATCTCTAATAACCCATAAATATTTGTATTGTGTATATTGCATAACACTTACAGTGACTTACATACTACTTCTGAATCAAACTGATACTCTAATGTGATTTCCAATCGATGTTAAGTACGATTTATCGATACAATACATTGAGACCATCGTACACGATACTACAACATCTAATCAGTATAAATTTCGCCAAACCTTGACCGAAGCAAGCAGGCACGGCGGTAAATCCAGTGCGGCCGAGGAGCGCAAGGTCATGTCACACATAAAATTAAGCGCGCGCACTGATTGGTGACACGGTGACACCCACGCCTTAATCTTATAGAAACACTTATTATGTGGAGAAGGACTGCTTTGAAACACTCTTGAAAATTTTCATTCAATCTTTTAATTAATTATGACTTAAAGAAGTCAGCTGTCGGCTTACTACGGTTGTGGTAAGACTAGACGCAGAAATAGAACGACTTGGAATAAGTCTGTGCCTTAATGAACTGTTAAGGCTGAGTTTTGATTTGAACCTTTAAAGAATCCTCCTAGAAAATTTGTCTACTTCGAAGATAAAACAATAACCAATTCTGTTTAACATATTGTTAATACCTAAATTAGCTCTCTCGCAATGGTAAGCCATCTATCTCTTACTTGGGACCATTTTAATAGATAGTAATTATCCATTTCATTGGCATTAATAACGTCAGACATGTTCAAGACAGCTGGCAGTTACACTCCCCTAAATGTCAATGTTACGTCAATGGAAATGTATATCCCGGCCACGTGCTATTGATAATATTGCGTGTTATCATGTATCCTATCAATAATATTGCATGTCTCTTATGCCATCATTCATCGACTACTACGTGACTGCTTTCAGGCAATACAGTAGATTCTAGCAATGTTTACTCGTCTATGTCTTCGTTCAGAGTTGAGTTGACCTTCTTTTTTTCTTTTTCGTTTATTTATTATGTTCGTGAGTGACACGTTTACTGCCTGTTCATACGATACGCTCTGACGTCAAGCTCTTAGATGATATCACCCCTTATTTGAATTATTTCCTCCCCTATTCCTCTGACATCTTTAAATGTTATTAACTCGCGTTTTCTCTGTCGCATTAATGTATTTAGGTTGCATATGAGATCATGGTGATGTCAGAGGTTCTGGCGTACGCTTTAAGATTATTCAAACTTGTCACGTGTTTACGAGTATTATTTAAACTGCGTTTCTAATACTTTTTAAATAATAAATTCAATTTTTTTTTAAAAAGGCTTTTCTATTAACTGGCTATTTACTTTATTTATCTTCTAAGTCTTTGTTTCTACATTACTCGATTATAGCTTGGATAACATATTCTTAATTCAACTAAGAAGAAGAATCATGTTATTATAATAATTTAAATAAGCCTTATTGTAATGGGATTTATTACATACACAAGATGTAAGAAATTTTCTGTTTCTGTTGGATTCAAAATTAATTAGTACAAAGTAGATTCGCCTTAATAAACCATTAAAGTATAACTATTAAACACCTACCTACAAGAATGAAGAGGTCCTGCTTACTGACCCATCAGCGTTGCTTGTAATTTAACAACTTGTTTACGACACCATAATCACAAGACACAAAAGTTACAATCCTCGAGCTTAAACTTTAATATCTTTATCTATAATTAAATATCTTCTCCGAACAGACATGAGAGCTCAAGTATGCTCGTTTGACTTGGAAACAAATTACGTAAGAAATAACTTTAAGGAATTATCATACTAACTTTTAATGTGTATTAAAGTGATTTTCTCGGAAAGCAATCGGAGTTTCAAAGTCATCTTACTTTCGTTAAATATCTTCAAGTTTCAGATGTTCGTATGAATATTTTGCAATATACCTTTATATTTATTTGTATTTATGTAGGCATGGTTCGCTTTTCCCACTTTTCTTTCAATTATGTATGTTTCTCTATAAACGAAAATGTATTATTTAAATTTTCAATTTCACAAAATGAGATGGGGTTGAAGCTTAGTACGAGAACTCGTAGAAGTAAAAGTGTTAATAATAGTTCAAGTAAGTATTTACTTCAAATATTTCAACACATGCAACTGTATCCTAAAGACAATAACTCTTATTTGCTCTATATCTATTTAATGTTAAAAAGACTGTACACAAAATAAATTAACCTATACTTAATTACGCAGAAGACTTATGGAAATAATTGTAAGTCGATTTTTTACATGGTCGAATGTGAAAGTAACAGGTGTACGGTGTAAGTACCTGCACCGCGCACCGCAATGCACCCGAAATGTTTGGAACGCGACGCACGCCCTGAATGTCCGGATCAAGTTGATTGAGCCACCGTGGTTCAGCGCACTGACAGTGACACCCGGCTAGGTGGTATATCGCACGGTCTGACACCCTGGGGCTGGCCGGTATTACACGATTATAGGATTTTTTTGAGTGAGAGCCCTATGCAATCTTAGATGTTTGTTAGATTTTGGAAGTTGACGTAATGTTTTGGTAAAATATTTTTTTCAAGTATGGCTAAAGGCTTGACAGTTCGTTCCTGAACACTAGCAAAGTAGGTACCAATCATTGAATTCTAACTACAATTAATATTGTCTATGGTAATGCTTCGAAGAAACATCTCTCTGAGTTTCTTGGTCTGATTTGTGTCATTGACACTACAAAATGTTTAGTTCTCTTCTTTTTCGCGTTCATAATGTATTGTGCACATCATTTTTAAAATTAAAAAACTCGAGTGCTTAAAGTATCTAAATACCGTTGGTCGTTATTAAATTCCTTAAATATTAGTTACAAGCTGAGTACAGAACCTATGTAAATTTATGTTAATGAGAAAATAATGTGTTGGTTGTAAAATTGTTTAATTACCGTTTTGTTCCGTTGAGTTTTGAAAATAATGTTTTTTATTTTTGTTAATAACAGCGTGGGCTACGACTGAATTGTAAGAGTTTAAAATCCTGCCTGTATACTTTGGAGTTATAATTTAGCAACGCGTTTGTCAGACTTCCTAATATCACAAAACACCGAGAGTACTAATATTCATATTCTTTATTTGCAATACATTATATTAAGAAGTTGGTATGGCATCAAGACGCGTAGGTACAGTGCTTTTAACTTGTATTAATGAGAAACAGACATGATGCTGTGTTGTATTTGTATATGTATGTATAATATATGTAATATGAATCATACATAGGACCATTCTTCTTGCCACTGTTCACCGCATTTCGTTCACATTTTAATTATTCATATTCTACGGTACTAAGTAAAAAATCTAACATTTTCTAGTCGGACATTATAAGTTCGTCATGCATATCAGTATTTCTTGTAAAAACTAACTTTGCTTATAAAAGGTTGTTGCGTTGTTTCAATGTTAGATTACAGTATAATAAAATGTTTTTTTTTTGCACACGGCAAATTCGTTGAACGTTTGTGTAAACTTGTGAAAACCTAAGACTTATATTTTTCTTTTAAATAATAAAGTCTTGTAAAGTTATAACATTTTCTTCTTGATTACCATAGATAAATATAAAACTGTCAACATTTGTCGACTAAGTTCACAAACTTCATCACAACATTACAAAGAATTGTAGTTGTACCACAAGCCCTCAAAGGCCTTTGACTTGAGCGAGAACTTCGGAACGTTTCGCCAGAATATGTGAAGGTAAACTCGCTTGAAACTCGTTACATAAACAAATATACTCGGAATAGTGAAGACTTTACATACATAATTAAGCTTCTGATCTCGAGGAGGTAAGCAGAATTGCAATTAGTGTTTAGCTCTGGGAATCTGAAACCAGTGGCACGAAACTTGCATTATACTATTTAGACTTGCATCTACATTAATGGCATCGCTGAGATGGCTTCAATAGATAGGGTATCTTCTACAGAGTTATGGTGGTGCACAGGATCAGAGAAAAGTAGTTTTATAAGAGGTTTTAAGTGGTTTTTTAAGTGGTTTTATACAAGAGTCGCAATCGAATATGCGCTTTAATCATAGTAAAGTAAAGGTTTCAAAACTTTATAAAATATTGTTAAAACATGAATTTCGCACTGTTCCCTGCGAAGTTGTCGGTATTACTTTAGGAGTTCGGGATAAAAAGCATGCTGTTTTATTCAGGGATAGCTAGAATCCATTAGTAGTTTCAGAGATTACCTTGTAAAATACAAACAACAAGTCTAGCGCTTTTCCCGCGATTCGTCTGCGTGGATATCGAATTTTGATGGATATTGAGTTTAGTTCAGAGATAATCCCTCCACAATACAAACATAATAGGTACATTATTTGTCACCAGCCACACGACTGATATAATACCTACCACGTAAGTATCGAACTGTTGCCCCAAGTGAGTTTCTTTGTAAAATATCATCTCGCAAAGTTTCCTAATCGTTCATATCTAAAGCAGTTTCCCGCAGCTTCACAAGCGTCAGACCGAATAATTGGGTTACAGTCCTTAGGGGATCGAATTCGATTCCAGAGGCACATACGTATGCACGATAAAACTTGCGTCTTTCGCTGTTCGTAACAATATCTAAACGTATTTCGTTTTCGTTGGATGAAGAGTATCGAAATGTTGTTGTTAGGGGTAGTAACGTCGAAGTTAGTGGTATAAAGTAATTTTGTAAAGTGAAAGTCAGGTCTTCACATAGTAAAATAAGATGCCTAGTGTTCGGATCCTTTTATATCTAGTAAAAATATCCGCAGCCATTAACTAGACTCTTTAGTGGATAGTATTCTACCCTGAATAGGACTTCTTAATATTTAAAAAAAAATTAAAAGCATCTATTTATTTAATAAGAAATTTGAAAAAACAACGGATACGGGTGGGATTCGAATATTTAATAAGCTAACATGTGCTTTTAATATGTAAAAAAATTGAAATATTTAAAAGTATGTTCTATGTCTATCTTTTACAGGTCGTGTTTAAAGTCTGCCCTAATTGAAATCGGAGTAATTCGTCGTCAAAAAGTAACAAACAGACACACTTTTCAATTTATAATATTAATTTATTAAAAGTCGAGAATTGAGTCAGGCACTATGATGTAGCCCCGTCAGATACAGTGCGAGGAACACGTAGGGCACACATGTTTTTAGTGGGTGCAAAGCCCTACATATCCGTACTTCCTCGGACTACGGCCACAAAAAAAGGCACCATGATGTATGTTCGTAAGTTAAGTACAGATTGAGTAGGTAATCCGTCAGAACAACTGACTTCAGCAACCCCTATCTTCGGATACAGTGTTGGTTTCAGCAAGTTAATATTGTGATGTATATTATCGCCGTGGCCATTCCCCTGACACAAACAAACCATCAACAAGTGTTTGTTCTACTTTATGGAAGGGATTCTCCCCCTTCTCGTAAATTACTTCCTCGATAGAGGTATTAAGGGCGGCGTCCATAAAACACAAGATTTCCTTTAGTTTGGTTTCTTGTTATGCTTACGAAATTTAAGTCTCACTTGGGATTCGATATTCAGAACTTTGATTCATATTTACTACAATATTAGTTGACGTACTTCAGTTATGTTTATTGTGCTATTGTGTTTAATAGCCCTTAACAAAACAAAAGTTTGTTTAATACTCCGGTGGGATATACTGTGGCTTCTTGTTTAACTTTAAAAAAATAAAATATCCCCCTCACTTGAATTTTCTCTTGTGTCGTTGGTGCAGTTGCAGATCAATTTTTTCAATGCACTAACACCTAGACCGTAACAATATCTGTGTGTGTTTATGAAAGTAATATTACTTATGTCATTTGTCAAACTTGTCAATCAAAAATACATTACTACCAAGCTTGTAATTAAGTTCCCTACATCAATCAGACAGTCCATCTTATTTAGATTGCAGTCTCCTCAGCTATTGTCGTTTCATCAAGGAGACTTGTTTGCAAGCCGGCGGCAACGCAGCTTTGTTTACTAACCCTTCTAGGATGAACATGGACTAGATAGTATCATAACATCGTTGTAACTCCTTTCATAGAGTGCTTAGGTGATGACGCAGGATGATGAGACACAGTGCCGAATTAAGCAAGCGCGGAGCCCGTAGTAAATTCTTTCGAAGGACTCTTGAACTGCTAAGAAAATAGTTAGTTACCGATTGTCTGACGTGGATTGTCTTTGTAGGAAAAAAATTAAAATTACTCAAAAAATTACGTTAAGGCTCAGCGGATTCAAATATGGGAGCCCCCTTTTTGCGCGGGGCCTGTAGCAATTGCTATACTCTTGTTACTTGTTACATTGTTAGCGACGATACTTATAAAATAATTGGCGATTTGATCTTATTTGCGATGAATTGCGATTTCTAACCACAGGCAAACGGGCTAAACGATTCGCATCTATTTTCCTTACGGCTCCACGCAACTAAATATTGGAATACCCTTCGTCGATCTGTTTTTCTAGAACACTATGTGCAATAGGATAAAGGTCCTGAGGACATATGAATTTGATAGAACGATCAAATGCTGATTCAGCAATTGCGAATGCGATTCAGCATCGATGCAGTCACAAAACAAAAAGTTTAATAATATTCTGTGCCATTATTTTTTCTAAAATGTTTTTATTGATAATAATCGCTACTAAGCAAAAACAAAACGCGATTCACACAAATGATAAATGGTACTGAAATATTTTGTGTTTGTCTATAAACACCACTTCCATAGTAAGCTAAAAGCCTAAAACTAAGCTGCATAACAATGAGTGCAGTAATAGAACAAAGCAACATTATGGATGACTCCACGATCGTTAAGCAGGGAGCTAATTAGGTCAGAATAATTAACAGACGGCCACAATTACCATAATTAGTAAAGTTCCAATTTAATATGCAACCCTTAACGGTAATCTTTTCTGTTTGAGAGGGCTTGGGGGCCGAATTATGTAAGTTTTATCTTTTGAGTTTGAAGCAGGTAGGGAATGTTGGATCAAGTTGAGATTAAGTTGGGTTTAAGTTAGATGTGAGTTAAGGGAGTTTTTTACTTGTATATTAATTTTACAGTTTAATTTTATATAATACATTATTGAATTGTAGTCATATAGAAATGTGTCTCAGTATTGGAATTGAAATAAATACCTATTTGTTAGTTCGCTGTTCAATCATTGTAATTGGGCACTTCGTTTTTTAAATTCTGATACTGATATCCTTTGTTTTAGGGCTTCTAAGTATATCGACCTTCATTATTTTCCAAGACTATAGGATTAAATATCAAAGAGTAGTCCTCAAAAATAAAAGTACATTGCCAAGTATCTCGTTCAATATAATAACAATTTATGTTAAGGAAAATATTTTAACAAAAGAAAAATCTATACATATAATAAAATCGTAACGAAGTATGTATGTAATTGATTGGCGCGAAAACTACTGGACAGATTTAGTTGAAATTCGGCAAATATACTTTTTAAATTCTTAGTCAACTTATAGGGTATAAATTATTACGTTTATAATTATGGGGGATGAGCAGTATTGTAGTAAGCAGCGTATTTCTAGAATTTGCTGCAGAATTGTTGTTGTTGTTGGGAAAAATATTATTAAATTTCAATTTACAAAATATTATCACGCTATATCCACAAGGAGCTAAACATTACATAACATAACATAATAATATCTTTTAGGAACGATTATTTTGTATACATGTCAACAGACTTCATAGCCTTCCGGTCGGGCGAACGCCTTGGAAGTGTAAGGCTTTGGGTTCGATCCCCAGTTCCGCAAACTTTTTGTGGATTCTTTTGTATTTTTTTTTTGTCATTGAAATTAATATGTATTTTTGTGGTATTTCATTCTTAATGACTTTTATTACTTACCGGCTGAAACCCGAAGGAAACATGCTTTTTAATAATTATTCAACTTATAAAAAACGTATATGCAACGAGGTATGCAAGGATCGTAGCAAGTGGAAATCCGTTGTCTCTGCCTACCCCTCTGGGAAACAGGCGTGAGTCTATGTATGTATGTAAAAAACGTCACCACTTTAATTTGAAACATTTATAAAATTTATATTATTTAAAACATAGTGTTCTAGATGGCGTTAGAGTCTATTTAGATCAGCGGAATTCTTTTTTAAATATTTCAATTTGAAACCCGAAGGAAGCAACGCGCATCGTGTGGGATTATACTTTTAAAAATTTCAGCTTATAAAAAAAATCCGCTTTAATTTGAAGCATTAAAATTATTATTATTTAAAACATAATGTTTCCTTTTTCTTAACTAGATGGCGTTAGGAGTCGATTTAAATCTGAGGAAAAATAATTTTCTTGGATACTCCTGATGGGACAGGAAAAATATTTATAACCACTGGCATCCTTGCAGGGAGGCAGGGCAAAATTACAATTGCAGTAGCGTCTTCGGCGATTACTGCCACGTTGTTTTCTGGTGACAAAACAGCGCACACCATGTTTAGGATTCCCATCAATTTACAGAGCAACGAAACACCTGTTTGTGATGTGTCACGAAATAGTGACAAGGCAGGCATTTGCTTAAGAATTGTTCTTTGATCGTATGATGGGATGAATGTATAATGGCAAACAGAAAAGCAGTTGATGCGGTACACAGAACTCTAAAAGACATCCGTAGGAACCAACACATAATGGGTGGTGTCACAGTTATGTTCAGCGGCAATTTCCACTGAACGCTGCCTGTGGTGACGCGAGGAACTGGGGCTGATGAGGTGAATGGTTCTTTGAAACGATTATTTTTATGATCCTGTATTCATAAGTTGAGCTTGACAATAATTATGGGCGGCTGAGTAGGAATCCACATGCTCAAGAATTTTCCAACTCAAAACGCCCAAAAATAATCAAGCTGCAGCAATCAACGAATGCATTCTTTTATAAATGAAAGGGAATGAAGTGTTTTACACATTTATAAACACTGTTGTCAATTAAGATGACGCCACTCATTATCCTCTAAAATTCCTGAATTCCCTCACTGCAAGTGGACTTCCGATGGACGTCATCAAGTTGAAGGTCGGTGTCCCGATTATGCTTCTTCGGAACTTAACGCCTTTGAAATTGTGTAAAGGGACCCAGAAAATGATGGCCTGATGGCTTAATGTAAATTATCTGCAAATCATCAAGGCGCAAATTCTAACGGGTTTCGGTATTGGCGAGACAGTGTTTACACCATGTACCACTAATTCTCCACATTTATCCCTTTCAATTTAAGCGAGTGTAGTTTCCTCTGGGCGTTTGTTTCGCCATGAGAAGTCTGCGAGTGTCGATCTCAGGACCAGCTTCTCCTCACATAGACTGTATGTCGTTTGCTCTCGGGTCACCAGTCCTGACTCTCTGTACATTTTAGCTCCCGAGAGCAAAACTACAAACAAAGTAATCTGTATGTTTTTCTAAATATCCTGGTTCGGAGTTTGATATTGATACGAAACTTTTGTTCTTTTACATAGGTTTTTCGCTTTATTAGGTCAGAAATTATGCAATAAAATATGCGAAGCGCACTTATAACTTTTTCTTTTGCCCTATACATTAGTAAGACTTAAATATAAAACTAATCTTTGTTGGAATAATTGCTCTCAAATGTGCAAAACATATACAATACAATAGGTATATTTTAAAAAATCTCTCATTCTCTCCTGTGCAATAATTATTCCCACATGATAGTGGGGTCTGCTTTTCGGGTTTTTCGCTTCCCCTTCGCTCTATCCATTGCATCGTCCTGGATAATGTTTAATGGCAATATATAATGTTTTCAATAATAAATATTTTGGATAATTTAAATGTTTATGCACATGTTTTGCTTAATAAGAAACTCGCAAAAACAACTGACTTGGGCGGACTTGAACTGTCATATCATAACATTACTAATCTGCACTAATAAAAGTTTGTGAAGATGTTTGTTACCTAAACACTTTTGATTTGAATGGAACTCGGTAAACATAAAAACCATATTTCCTGGATTAACAAAAATATAAATTTTATCCTGGTTCAACATCCACGCGGGCGAAGCTGCGGGCAAAGCTAGTATATAATAGAGTTAGAAGGCACGTGTAACAGACTTTCCCTTTCTCCTATATTGTTTGTACTAAAAACTTATCCTTAACTTACACTACTTAGACCCTCTTTTGTTTCTTATAAAAATGCTTTTTTACGACAGTTTACTTGTCTCCCTTCCATTTAGATATTCGCTAGAATGTCGGCTTCGTAGATCTTACTTTACGTTGTAATCAACTCTTTTTGTTTTTTAAAACGTTTTTCGATTCAATCCTAACTATGTGTAATTTTACATCGGTTTTTGTTCTAAGTTAATTTTTGTATCGCATCGGTGTTTTTGAATAGCTTATATTTGTAGTACCTATAGTGTTTTCACTTTCTTCTAACTATTATTTATTTTGTGCTACTACTAAGGTGAATGAAGCTCATTGAATCCACTTTATTTTCATTGACCTGCAAAATATGCGAACCTTTATACCTAAGTATAAATTTACATTACATCAGATACAATCAAAGAATCCTAGGGAAATAGCATTAGCATAAAGTGCAGTACACAACTGTGCGTGATACGCGACAGTAACAACGCGGGTACTACAAAAACATACGCCTAACGAAAGCTGGTTTTATGATGAACCCTCCACTACGCCGGGAAATTGAAACTTTTACGAGCGTGTGTACGCAGCTTAACTGGGATTCATTTTCATTATACATTGTCATAAATACAAAATTGTATAATGGCTTTTATATCATTATTTATTTTGAAAGGTTTTTCGCATTTAGCTGTCTTTGTAAATAAGATATTGCTAACTAAAACACTTTCAATTTCAGTATAAAGCTATACTATACATATTTAGTAGCTTTTGCTAAACATATCGTGCAAATTTTATAAGAATTAAACGTGCTAATCAGATTACGCCGCTCGTTTTACAGAAGTAGGTTTACCAGCGTCGTCAACGAATCCCAGTACGTGTATTTAGACATATTTAGCTCTCTTGCTGCTATGTCGAAAGGTATAGATTTTTCAGTCATTTCTCATTTTTCAGACAGGAAGAGAGTTTGGAGGTTTTCTAAGTTTCGAGTGAATAGGTTTTGTCTAGGCAAGCCTGTACTATCCTCCACCACGCCACCATAAAAACAAAGACCTAACCTAAGATACAGTTGCATGCCAGCTTTATAGTTTAGACCAGTAGTACAAGCAGCTTTATCGCGATATAAAGATAAGAGCCCCAACACACAAGCCGGGCGCGGCGCAGGTTTGCCGCAACGCCCATCCATTTGGGCGCTAGGTCATACAACTTGCTAATAAACTTAAGTGGAATTAAATTGTAACCTTACTTCGCGGGGCTGGAATAAATGGCACAACTATATAATTGATTGTAAAACGGTTTTTATTACAGTAAGTTTAATGAATGAAAATCTTCTGAGCTTCAATGTTCATTGTCACTAAAGGCGAGTCTATATTCTTTTAGGTTTCAATTACCGGTTGGGTCGGCCCAGAGATCTATTTATCCCAAGTATTGTGCTACAAATAGCAATCGATACATTTGTGTGTATATCACTTTCTACTGGTCATTTAGTAATCCTAAGTAAAATACTTTAAATTGTGACGAATTGTCTAATGAAATATTCCTATGTGATAATACATTTTTAGTATCGCCACAAAAAGTATAGCACTAAAATTTATATCCTTTTCAGTTATAATCTTTTATCTAAAGACAGGGAAACTGCATAAACTCACACCGATGTCTCATAAATCATATCAAAATATATTGTTGTTACGATCGTGGCCGAATGTATCCGATCTGTATACGTAGGCACTTACAGCAGCTATAGCGTCCGCAGGGACATTGCGGTACAAAATATGATTTGTGCGTGCCGTACCAGGGCTGGCAGTAATACCCGAGTGGCAATATTACTTGAATAATGTTTTAATTTATGCAAATGTGCCTATAGTTGCGTTCCATAGGAAATATTTGGGTGTTAAGGCGAGGAGGCGACTCTAGCATTCCCGAATTATAAAGGAAATTCATCGGTTCTGATAAAACTGTTACAATTTTGGAAGTTACAATTATTTTTTCTATTTTCGAAGTTAAATTTAATATCGGTTATTTTTAGGGTTTTTTAAGAAAAATATTCAGTCTACGATTGCTCGCTTCGAATTCGACTTTTGAAGATTAGTTTGTGACAGTTAGTACTTTGTATGCATGATATTTTTTTCCGTAAGTACATTTTATTTAGACTTGTACAAGTCATTATATTATTTTTAATGGTCCAAATTGCGTCATCAGTCGTTCTCAGTCCCCCCCTGATCAATTGTGTCGAGTACTTGTCAGTGGGTCATCTAGCTATTTACGCGAGTCAACTGATAGCATTTAATATTCATCAGCTTGCTGTCTCGTACAATACAATCGTCACGATATTATATATTTAGAGAAATGTCAAACTTTCCTTACAGAATCAAACTTAAAACTTCAAAGTTCACGGCCACGCCACACCACAAGTCTCCCGGGTATTTTGGTACAAAATATGATTTGTGCGTGTCCCGTGTTAGGGTTGCCAACGGTTCGATGCTCGCTCCGATAAGGACCGCCATTTTACAGGTCGTTGTTGTAATTTACGGTATAGATTGTCGGTAGGTATTGGGATTTTTCATTGGCTTTTTTCGGATTGTTATAAAAGCATACTGGAATTTGTTTACGTTTCCATTTTGACCGTCTATTTTGTTAAAGGTTCATATTCGAAACATCAGATCAACCCATTGAAACGTGTAGTCTGTTCAATTTTAATTAAAATCTATTATTTTCCCGACTAATCGGGCCTTATGTGAGTCAGCAAATGTGTAAAATTGTTTAGTCTTTATTTCACAAAATGGTTTTCTAAACATTTACACGTATCCATTCCAAGTTTCTACCATTTGCAGCTGGTAAATAATTCTTCTTAAATCCTTACTTAAAACGATTAGCTACGTAACGTATACTCAGTAACACACTTGTAATTTATGTGAATTGCTCACGATTTTCTTTGAACTGAGTATGGATACTAAAGCAGCGCTTAAATGTATTGAAATCTATTTAAGAGAAATTTATTGAGCGATGTTAACAAGAACAAGTACTGTGTAGGGCGTACTCAATACATTTTATAGCTAACAATGTACTCACTTTTTAAGATTTATATTTTACGTTAATATATAGGTACTTTATAGAATTAAGTAAATTGTACGATGCCACTTGATTTTATTTACGGAATTTGATGCGATTTAGGTTTTTCTTTCTTAAACAATAGGTAATTTATAAAGGTTTTTCGATAATATGTGTATAATATCAGCAGAAACAAAATTGGGATGGATAAATTTAACTTCTATATTTTTACAAGATTTTCTGTTTAAAAACTTCTAGTTTTAAAATAAAATAATAAAAGAAAAAATAATGTCACGTTAGTGGCAGCCCTATGACAATAGTTGTGCCTTAGGGAGGTCCCGATATTGTCCCGAAATAGTTGTATATAAGATAAGTTCGGCCAACTACAGCAATAGTATTGTTGACGTGCTCACTGCTCGCCTTGAATTGTGTATTTGTTCATTATGTAGTCGGCCTTATGTCTCAGAATATTATACTTTGCTATGTAATGTTTTGTTCAAAACTTACCCTTTCTGGTATTACACTTGTATCTTTCTTCGCTGGAAAACATGTTCTATACAAAAGACAAAGGCTGCTTTTTAAAAATTAAATTAGACCACAAAAATATTTCTTTTAAACTGATAAAATTTTACGTAGGTAATTGTCACCCACAAAACTGTATTTTGGCTGTAAAAAGAAGAAACGACGTAAAACCCCAAAGTTGTATGCTAATATTTATTGTGTAATTTGTATCTTAATCTCAGGTCATTCAAGGCCGATAAAAAAAATTAAAATGTAAGTATCACTAGTCCACATAATTCTTTTTTTCTATGATTCTGAATTCAAAAATAGACAGAAAAAAAAAAAACAATATGCTTAGGCATTTTTGTTAGATTAGTGGTTTAGTTAGCCGAATTTCGGCCACCGC
Source organism: Protodeltote pygarga (assembly GCA_936450705.2). Taxonomy (NCBI): domain Eukaryota; kingdom Metazoa; phylum Arthropoda; class Insecta; order Lepidoptera; family Noctuidae; genus Protodeltote; species Protodeltote pygarga. The sequence goes on along the minus strand of OW388257.2, from coordinate 481,631 downwards.
GATCAATTTTGAAGTGTGAGTGCGAACACACCTGTATTCGCATTAGTAGAGTGAGAGAATAGAGAAACAGGTGTATTCTCTATATTCTCTATTTTTAGGCGCAGGATCAACGTGCTCTCCGCTCTAAATTGCTAGGGACGTTAAGTGATAGTTAATAATTATGTCAACGTCATCCATTAGAGCCTATGTCTATCATTCTACTAAAATATGTTTAATTTTCCCCAATAATTCTATTCTATCAATTCATTTTAATTAAAGTGAGACAGAAAGAAAAGTGTTCAACATATTTTCTTTGAACAAAAACTTAAAAAAGGGATGTCCCGTACCGTATTCTTATTTGTTTTGTTGTTTATTAGTTAGTTTGTATTCGTGGCACGCGTTACCGAGACAATTTACACAGGCTTCCCGTTATTGTAGCAGAATACCTGAGACATTTGTCTCTTTATTTTTTTAAGGAAAATCTGACGGTTACAGAATTAGGGTTGGAATGTTTTTTTGTTCAACAATAAAGAAAATGTGTTGCCAGAGTTCGTTGTCTGGATAATAAAGGGTAAAGTAGAGATAAGGAAATGTTTTAGTATAATTTAAGGTTAAAGTGAATTTTTACATTAAAGAAATTTTTTAAATAGAATTTTATTTATTTAAATTGAATTAATTAACTCAATTGAATTTATTAAATTGATTTTTTTTATTAACGAAAAAAATAAACACTTGCTATGCTTTTAGAATGTTTTATCTGGTATTGTTTTACCTCGCTGGCTCGTTTCCTGGCGATTATTTCTTGTTTATCTAATACATTATACTAAAATTAAAAGTACTGAAGAAATAATTATAAATTAAAAACCGAAACATGCAATGCATTTATAATTTCCCTAAAGTATGAATAATATCAGATATCACAACACAATTACCTAATAGGTACTACAGCAACCCTTGACAGTAACAATGTCTATTAAATTATGCAACAACTTATTAATAAATTAGTTATGTGAATAATAATGAAATTAATATTTAATTAAGTGTAACCACTAACATCATTAACTATATTTAATTGAGTTATTCAATTATATTGCAATATCTGACATAATAACTTAATTAATTAATAATAGTTGTACAATAATTTTGTTGGTGTAGTAGTTGCTAAGTGGGCTGCTGAGTTGGAGGCCCCAAGTTTCATACACAGTTTTAATTACTATGCTAAATATATAAGTATGTTTATGTAATGGGTGTATGTATTATATTTTGTAGGTATATATTTATATCATGTGCACCTCAGACTACCCTAAATTCTACAAATCTCTCCGCCTGTCCATCCAAAGGCTGTCTGAAAGATATCGCTTTCAGCGATAAGACCGCCCATTGTACCTCTAATTTTAGTGACAAGACTCCTGATGGAATTTCAATGGTGTACAATAAAGATTATTCTCATCATCATCATCATCATTTCAGCCATAAGACGTCCACTGCTGAACATAGGCCTCCCCCAATGACTTCCAGATCGGCTGGTTGGAAGCAACCTGCATCCAGCAGCTTCCTGCGACCTTTATTAAGATTATTCTATTCTATTCTAAATATTCTTTACCGTGAAACTTATTAAATCAATGTAAATAAAAAGTACAAAGGTGGTCTTATGTTATCGCTAAAAGCGTATTGTTTAGACCAAAGTCTGGATGGACCATTGGGTTTTGGCAACAAGACACTGAATATCTAAATATAGTATCCTCTGCTTCACTCCTGTGGGAAATAAAGCGTGATGTTATGTTATCTTAATTAATTCATAATTGTTCATCGTTGGACATTAAAGTTATCCGCGTCCGTAGACTTCGTTAATTGGGGACGATACGTGACTATTACTGTGGGTTCGCTACTAATAGTGGGACCCACGAGAAAATTATATAGGAGTATATAGTTTTATATACAGAAATATAATTGTATACGATTATGATGTGTAGTTAGTTAGAAATAGAGCATGTTATGGTTTGAAACTCAAGTGTTTTTGTACAGTCCTAATTATTTTCTAGCGCTTCGCCGTCGATTTCGTCCGTGTGGATTTGTATACAAACTTTTATTACTGATAAAAGTATCACCTATTTTTTTGTATATTCCGGAATCCTTTCTTATTGCACTTCTAACCTTAGTATTCAGAAAATATTTACAAATTTCAAGTCACGTAGCTGTCTTAGTTCACAGTACAGTTTTGTAAATACTATAGATTCAATGATATGCGTTACAATCTACAAATCAATGATTTGCGATAGAGATTAAACCAAAACACAAGAGACAAGATCAAATACACTATTTCACATTGTATTACATCATCTACTGTATGCACTTTTGCGGCCAATAGTCGAATTTTCAACAACATTAGCCGGCCATTCAGAATCAAAAGCCGAAAATATTATAAAATGTTATATGACTCTAGGGTTGTCCTTAGATTTTCTGGCTCCACTTTATTTTATTCAAGGATATAATTAGATGGTCTTAATAACTGGCCTGAGGCCTTATGTTCAATGTAATGGCAGTAGCCCATCCCTTTATATTTTTTACCTCTGCTTACCGCTTCAGAAGCTACGTAAAAAATAATTTCGATACATTAATTCTGCTCGTATTTCTTCAGCTACTTTTGTGAAGACGCTATTCATGTGGAAATAAATCATTTGGAAATATCCGTTCAAAAGAATCTTTTAGGTTTTATTTCTTACTTGTAATAATAAATGTAAGTACTTCTGATTCAGTACGCACGATTTGTGATGTCTATTTCAAAATTGTTGAGGTCTCTATTTCTGATCTGAAAGTCTTATAAAAGTTTTGTAAATAGGTACTAATTTTTCATCAGCATTATATCAGTCTTACTCTTTTGTTTTGAGACAACTATATTGAATAGATACCACTATACCGTAGTACCATTCAGCAGCAATTGAAAAGCGTTTGGTAAACAACGCTGTTTCACAGAACGCCTAAGCGCTTTATACTAAAGCATTATATGTATTGTACGTTAACTGAGTTCTACAACATTCCGAAGTACTCTTTCAAGTAGTTCACTCACTACTTTTCTCCCTAATTCCCCACAGAGCCTGAATACCTCCGGGCTAGCCCTTGTGACGTCACCTCCGGTTGGCGACATTTACATAATGAAAGTAAATCGAGCGGAAATGACGATAAACGACCACCCATCGTGTGTGTGCTATGTTTGTATTTCAATTGATTTTATGCGCGAATAACTTTTTAAATTGGTTTTAGTGACGAGGGAGTTTTTTGCATAAATATCATGTAGCTATAAGCAAATACCCGTGGGTCCCTATTTGTCGTGGTATTTGTTATATTTTTTTACAGAATTAAGTGTATTAACAAGTTAACTCTCATGGCAATTTTTTTAAACTTATATAATTGTCCCACTGCTCGGCAAAAGTATTCCCCAAATTTTTCTACTTTTGCCTTTCCTTGGCAGTCTCCCACCAACCGTTCTGAAAAGTATGATGATAAATTTTAAAAAAAGAGCATAGTTTTAAGTACGCGAATCCGATCAGAGTCGCATTTAACCGGTAATTTTTATAACAGAGGTAAATACATTGTAACTAAATTTTTTAACATCTATCGTATAAACGCGATGGTTCTCAGCGTGCACGGTACATAAATAACATAATTAATTGCATAAAACACTTGAGTACCGTTCGCTAATTGTCTCGTTGTTTTGAAGTCTCCACTCAGACGGGCATTGAACCTTGGACTTGACTGTTTTAACTGTTAAAACTATTTCCTTTATCTTTGGTGTTGAGTTACCTTGGTAGATAAATAATAGTAGTTCCTATCCTTTATTTTTTTTAGAACAGATCCATTTTTTAATTTGATAAATGCCTTCTTTACTTTTTTAAATATATTTCATCGAGCACATAGAATATAACGACAAGGAGCCTGATTGGTCGCCGCGGATACCGCAAAGCAGTGATAGGTCGAGCCAATTTCGTGGAAAATACTTCAAATCGCTATTAAAACGTAATTGGTTCGCGTCAATTGAAGCCAATGCATATTCACTGACTTTGGCTATACCTTCACAGAAGGCGTAGTTTGCGAAATGTTTAAAAGATCAATCCATATGCAAAACTATCCATCATAAACATGTTTATTCATGACAACAATACCCTTCTGAACAGTGAGAATGACCGCGCTTTTCCACTTCATTTCATGGTAAGCATTTATATGTTTATTCAATGAATTTATTCATATGAAAACCTTACATAAGCATATTTATGAAGATCCATTCGTTGCGACTCAAGACATCTAAATTATCATGTTTCTTCTTAATTACCATATACTGTTTGAGAGACGGTGCACGCCACGGTGTCGATATTTATCGAATATAAATTATTCGATAAGGTTTGCATTTCAATAACACTTTATCTGCCCTCAGTGTCATTGAAACCATCACTAATATCTATATCTAGATCGAAATAATTGTAGAAATTAATACGTATCTAATGTAAATAAATCTGTTTTCCTAGCTTAGCAACTAAATGCCGAGAAGAAACTAACTCAGCTGTTATATTCTCGATAATGTGTAAAGCCACGTCAGAGGTCTTAGGGCGGTTTAAACTATCAACCTACTCAGATTATCTATCAACTACATAATAAAGAAGACTGAGCTGGGCATTGTCGAGCTGTTTGAAATATTTAAAATCATATTCACTGATCAGAGAAGCACTGCTAATAAAGAAATCGAAAGATTCCGCAGGATTAGAATGCGGCATGAAATACCTTAATTTTCTTGATTTAACGTAGATAAATCTCCGATGGAAACGTAGAAAGACAGAAGAAATACAATAGTTTTCGATAAAATAATATTACCAGTATGAAATATAGCAATATATACAATCGATTTATGATTTATCGGGTCCCGATATCTAGTGACGAATGAATTAGTGATGCGTATCGACAGGTGAAGATTAATGTTACGTCACTACTGGTTCTAAGGGGAAATCATGACGTCACGCTGTGGGGAGTAGGATGTTTTGGGAAACAATTTAGGAAAAATATGCCTTTGACAAGAGCGATGGAAACTCACTGGCATGGAAGATATTGGGGCAAATCTTTGAACAAATATGCGGATTCTTTTTGTGCATATTTTTATTATAAGTTAGGAATTACATTTTATATTGTCTGCTTTTGTCGTCCTTATTATACAGAATTGTAGTAAACTGTTCTAAAAAAAATCATAATCTATGCAAACCTGTTAGGTGGAGATTTGTCTCTGGAACGCTCTTTTCCCGCAGTCTACAGATGGCGTTCTGTGTAATATCTGTGGCGTCTGATGTATCATCAAAATCAGTGTATAATGTTTCAAGTTAAAGCAAAATTTATCCACGAACGTTGTTGTAGGACCAGGAGATCTGTGGATACTATCCTCACATCCGCTGCTCTTCTAACTGGATGTTTATTTGCCATCTTGTAGAACAGTTGCTAGAGAAAATACCGAATTACCAGTCCACCAAATTTTAGGCCGATATTATACATTCATAATTTAAATTAAATGTCTTAAATATGATTAGTATCTTTGCTTATCATATTGAAGACGTTAATTCAAATTAAGAATTGGTAATTGGGTCTTTGAGTGTAATGTAAGCACTTGTAACTTTAAAGAATTTATAGAATGCTGTGAAAGAAACTTGTAAAACGAAAACAAATATAAAATGGACCAGGAAGATCCATCTAGAAAACAGTAACTATAAATCTAAAAGTTTTGAAGTTTATTCCACGAGACGCCGATCTTTCTCAAAACAATTTTTCGCTTCAGCAATGTGAATCTATTGACACTCGTCAATAAAATTGAGATTTTATACCTCTTACTAAAACATTTTATATGGTAACACTTATTTTCTTCAGTTGGTCTTCGATTCCTACTTAAGTTTTTCGCAAATATATTAAAGTTTTATATTATTATCTACGTTAAGAAAACAATTTATTAACTCAAAATACATTGATTTACAGTCTACAAAAGCAATATTAACAAAGACTAAATAATAAAAATTAAATTAAATAAAAGCTTTAATATAATAATAAAAATAAGCGAACATAAAGTCTGTCAGATACTAACCAAGTTTATATTATACTAGAAACAAAATAAAAATAAAACAATATTGTTTTCTGAGTAAGAGCGAAGCCGAGTGAGCGAAGTGAGCTGAGCGAGTGGTTTATGATGTTAATAAGATTGTGGTGTATTTATGGGAAAGCTAATATGTGAAGATATTAATAAAGGTTATGGCTGATATTGCTAGCGAAATGAGAAATACTGATATTTGGGAGGCGATAATATCTAAGGTATATTAAACTTGATATCAGTAAAATAACAGGCAACCACAATGTTAAAGAAAAGCAGAGAAATTTAATGATGTGTTTTCTAATTCATCAGCGATGTTTGATATAATAGTTATTAAATATTTCAGTTAGATAATAAACACGTAAACCGTTTTTATCGACACAAGGTCGTTTAAATTACGATTACATAACTTCACTCATCAGTAAGTAGCCGATAAACTTTAAAATACCTGGTTTTAATCTAAATGCAATCTCTAAATTGGTTCTTCAAGCAATTACGATGCGATACCATGCTTTATTCACTATCGCAGGCAATGCATCCGGCCAATTAGATTTAGTCGAAGCGGAAATAGAGAACTGAGAGGCAATTGCTATATATACCACAAGGCATACCCCTTTTGGGCCAGATGAAATAATACCCAGAGAGTCTACTGCGACCTGGGGACATATATCTACTCATATGGTAATTTTATGTTCTAAAAAAAAACCAATAGCTCAATTAAAACTATTCGTTACCAGTGTAAAATGTGAAAGTTAACGAGATCTGATTAGTAAGTTATATGGATGAAAATGATCGATCAATGTTGGCTTAATTAAGGTAGATATTCCCTCTGCTCAGATTAAACGGTTCGTCTCCATTTTCCTCATGCGTACAACTAAAGAATGCATGTCTGTATTACCAGAACAATTACAATTAAGGGATCTTCAAATTGAAAGAACTGAATTCTGTCCAACGTAGAGCACAATATTGTTATCATACCGTGGGTTAATTTTTAACATTTAGTTACTTGGCATTTCATCATCATTGCGTACGGCATTCATCCTGCGTGGATCAAATGGTTAAATCCAAGTTTTTCAGCCAGCCTGCAGCGGCATTTGACATTTACGAGTAGTTTCCAAATTTAAGAAAATATCCAGATACGAGACTTTTTCGTCAGTGTTAAGTACGAGTACATTGCCAAAAGAGTGTTTAACATTCAATTTCGTCTGTTACATGTCTGTTTCAATATAATTTGGCGTTCTGTAGCTATTTACCTCGTCTATGTCTCTTGGCAAACGTTCAGTTGACATCCTTTTTTTCTTTTTTCGTCTTTAATGAATGTAGACAGCACCAGCGCGGCGTACATTGGGATTCTTAGTTTTCGTTTTTAGTCTCTTTTAAATTTCCTTTTCAAGAGTATTCTTTGCGTTAGTCGTATTATGCATGTTGTGCAATACCTTGTTAAATTAAAAATTAAAAAAATTAATTTTTTTTTAAACTTGGGAAGCACGTTTTTTTACAACTCCTGACGTCATTTGATATCAGTCTAATTTCAGTCCTTGACCATGTGTTTGTTTAATAATAATAGGAGATTACATCATGCGAAATTATAAGAAAAATAACGACAGTTGATTGATTTTTTTCTATAATAACACCTTTTGTCTTCACTAGCCCTCGCCATCCCAATGCTGATGTCGGGCATAACGAATTCTGTGCATCCCACTGCAGGCACATCATGTTAGCCTTCCCACTGCAGGCAAAAGCATTGTCGTATATCCATTATTTTTTATCTCTATAGCTGTTGTAGACCAACATTACGGTTTTATGTCAGTATCTCAGCCTCACTGTCTAGTGTAGTCTATCTGTTGCCCTTCATGAACTGATCTTGACACTGACAGTGACATTGGCAGACGCTTACGCAGCTTCGTCTGTCGGATTAGCGGCGCGTACGCGGCTTTAGGTCATAGTGAAGCCGTATTTTACAAGCTAATCGTTCATGGACAGTCGGCGATTGGTTGACCGTATTGTCATAATGAGTGTAAGAGTATAATTGTTATTTTTATTTTGAGTTTCTAATTAACCTTATTAGTACCTGAGTGAGGAGATTACTTAATTTGTATTTAAAAAATCATCATAAAATAGAACTAGCATTAGGACTATTTAATAGACATCTTCATCCGGTACTGTAATGTACAATTAAATATTACATAAATAATTGTAAACATCTAAATGTAAATACCTAAGTGCTTACAGCTTTAGTATAAGCCATGAAGCAAATTTGCTTCATGGTATAAGCAGCTCATTTCTAATGCACTGCTAACTAAAAGCCTTTTATTTTCTGCATCAACCAAAGATATTTGAAAGAATATTAATATTTCTATGGTGTCAGCCATAATTATTTGCCTCGTGGCTTTTTCAGCCAATTCTCTCGTGTGATGATTAAAATAAAATATATAATTTAATTGAGCAAAAAATTATTTAAATTATTAATTAATATTAATTATTTAACCCTTAAAGATAAGGGTAATTTAAAAAAAAAAAATGTATTAACGCAAAGATTGGTTTACTTAGGTTTCATTAACTTATTAAATTACTTAAGTTTTATGTACCTACTTAAAAAAAGTAATTAATTCTCTAATGTTTTTGTTTCAGGTAAAGAATTGAAAAAGTTAATTTGGACCAAAATTTGCTGACTAAGTAAGTTGGCCCCGAGATATTCCACTAATGTTAATGAAGCCCACTGGGAATAGGCTTTTTAAGTCTAGAATAAAAAATACTGGGTCGTTAACTGACCTAGGAACAATTAGTTAGGTTAATTGTCGTTTTAGATGAATCATGAAATAAATAGTTAGGTAGGTGATAGTTGCTCCTGATGATAATTTATTAAATTAACGGTCGCACGACGAGTATTCAAGTATTTAACCGTGCCGAAGGTCGTGGGTTCGAATCCCATCCGTATCAGTTGCTTTTTCAATTTTTTTTATTAATTAATTATATTTAATAGGCTTACATGTAAACAATTCACAAATATATAATTCTACCAATATTTACTAATCAAGCACAATACACTTTAGTGTAGATTTAAGCTTGAATAAATTGTATGGACATCAAAAGGGATGTATAATTATTATGATTACTTTTGCTTAAGTAAATAATCGATTTCCTATAAGCATACCTTTTTTTTTTACTAACTGATCACAATTAGTCACAAATTAAATAATTATATAAATAAATCATTCTCAGAATTTTCAGGAACTTGTTACGAATTCAGAATCCTAATAAAATGTTTGCGCAGATTTTATTGGATTTAATACAAATATCTTTAAGTTAGCCTGGCTCATCCCACAGTTACGCCATTAGTCCTGTGTTGATTAATCAACCAAGGTTTTAGTAGAGCCTAATATAAAAAAAAAACTTTTACAAAACCTAGCTTGGTTTATCCATACCTACTATACTTTGCAGTCGTTATGTCAGTTAGAAAAGTGATTTACGTTTAGTAAAAACTTCGCCCTACGTATTTTTTCGTGTAGAAACGTTCGCATCAAAGTAATAATCATTAGGACGGTTTTTTCTTTGCTTTATAGAGCTGAAATCTTGATGTTTCTACATTTACTTTGTAGGCGTTGATCGAGTGTTTAAAAAACGTTTGATTGGGTGTGAATTGACATTTCTTCTTACAAATTATTTGAAATGGCATAATCAGCTTATCTTGTAGATACATCTCGCTAAACGAATTTTAGACTAACTATATCTCTTTCTTATAAACACGATCGAAAAAGGACAAAACAAAAGATCTGTCAAATTAATCAAAACCATATACCAAACCTCTGAAAATACATAACCATAAAAAATACAAAAGCATTTTGCAGATGTGATTCGGTTAGTGCTTGGTCGTGTACTAATGAGGTTACTAATAAGATTACTCCGATCTGACCCGATACTAACACACTTATGAACCCGCGATATTAATAAGTACTAGTAAGTTTACAGGGTTAGCAGCGTTACAATAACAGGGTTAGGAAAGTAATACTGTTTAAACTGAACTGTAGGTAACTATGCAAACACTAAAGTTCGAAATTTTGTAGAAAGAAAATATCGTTACAAGCGGGATTTGAACCCGCGACCCACTGGGTAAAGCCCACAGTTGTTCTGCCACTAAGCTATTCGTAACTCCGCTTGTGTTATCGAAATTTGCCTCCACATTCAACCATCTCAGACGGTAGTTACATTCACTCCTTGTACGGAGAGAGATGACATGTCTACTCTCCTATAAAAAGTTATGCGTGATCATACAAAAACCGTTTTTTTTTCGTCGGTTAAAAAGACCAATCAGTTCTCTAGTTTCTTTGTACCAATGCTGTACTAATTGTTTGATATACTTACTTACTTATTCTGATGGGTTGGTCAAGGTCAACAATCGTTTTGTTAAAGCGCAGTGGAACAGTGTTACAAATAACTCACTTGACCTTTGTTATTTTGCTGTTTGTTTTCACGTTGGCTAAAAGTGTCTCTAGAATAGGAGAATGATATTTAAAATGTTCCTTTATTGTATGAATACTGTAAAGTCATGTAAAAGTCATGAGCAAAATAAAATTATACATACATTTGGCGGAATTCAAGTGATTATTAGTTTCAGTTCAGTTCGTTCGGTTCAGTTTATAGAAAAATGTACAACTAGAATCAATAAATGTGTATCAATATATACATTATTGATTCCATAACTGCAATATTTTTGCATTTTAGGTACTTATACGTTTCTTTTAGAGGCTTTGAAAAACTCCGCCACCGCGTACACCAGCCCCTCTCCTAACGAAACTGTTTATTTCTACAAAATTACTGTACTTATATTCATTGTGTTTTATAAAAATATTAAGCTAAACGTAGCTAGTAGGTAGTAAACTTAACGGGGTATAAAATAGGCAATGTAGGTACATCGCATCTTCGTTTACGAGTAACGTTAAGTACTACGGTCAATTTACTTAAGTTAACTAAGTGGAATGAAAGTAATTGATGTTGTTCCTCTCAGGAGATAAAACACTTAAGTATTTTCTTTCCTTAGTTTCTGTAAAGTGTTAAGTTAGGTTAAGTAAGTGTGTTATTCAATCTAGGTAACGCCTTGCTCCTGCGCACTTTTTGCAAATTGGCAATTTGATCAAATAAGATTTCATCAGGCGCTAGGTAAAGATTATTTCGGCTTTTACCGGGAACATTATATTGCAGGATGTCATTTGGTCCAATTTTCTGTATTTTTCCTGTACTCGTCTTGTCTTAGTTGCAGTTAAGCCAGCTGACTAAAATGAAACTTTTGTGTGAGAAAATTTTCTCTTGTATTATTCATCTAATTATCGACTATTCAGATTGTTTAGTTTAACAACGGACGTATCAAATAACTATGTAGATATAAGATTAACTATTATTGGCGAGTAACGTACACTATATGAGACTGCTATTTTTTTTGTGAGATTTCAACATTTTGGCTCTTTTTCTACTTCTCTTTGGTTTTTCTACACATTATTTATTTAAATACATTCGTTATTAACTATGAAGATATCAGTTGCAAACTAAACTAACACGAATTTTCCGCAGCTCCTTTACTTTTGCCTTAAAAGCTTTAGGAATAATTAAGCAAATATAATCATAAGTTAGCTAAGTGAAATAATTAATGTTATTTATAGGTGTGTTCCTTTTGGCTTCGGTTCGAGGTCGCGCCGAGTAAATATTTACTTAAACATTATTATAGTTATAGTTTGATTGATTCGGTAACTTGACGTGGGTTACAGACGAAAGTTGGTCATCTTCGATAGTTATAGTTTCTCAGATGACGCGTTATTTATATTGATAGGTAATTGATTAAAGATAAAGAGTTATGTCGCTAAGAGTGCACGCCTGACTCACACTGCCACCAATGGTCACAATGCACGCACTGAGTGCCTAGTACGAGTTCTACAAACTGATTCGAATGACTTCACCATCGCGTTAATCGAGTGTACGTCAAACGCATCGAGAAACGTAAGTAAATACTAAGTTTGAAACAACCAATCACGTGCGTTAACGTTCTCACATTCGAGATTGTAAAAATCTAGCACTCACAAATTGTGTTTCCCATTACTGCCAGTAGATGGCACCATTTCCATTCTATACAAATCAACGCTTAACGTTAACGCGACCGAAAAAGAAGAAAAACTCGCACTTGGCCTTCAGACCGCGTTTTGCGTTTAATAAACAGTCCTCAACATTGAGGAACTCTTATCATATCACCTAGCATACCTACCTTTTAATGAAATAATTTACGTGATGAGTGAATACCTTAATAGTTGGGTTATAAGGCTCAAATTACAGGTTCATACCAGATTTTGCTCCCAGTTGCTCAAGTAACCGTTATATCAAAACATTCTCCAACATTTTTCAGATATGAAACGTTATTTATGTCAGCTTCACAATACGCGTGATAAACTGAATAATAAATTGTTATAACAAAAGGTAAAAAGTATCGCAATAACGTAACGATGTGCTCCGGAGTTGATTTATTGGTGGGAGGCGGTTTTGTTATATGCTATTGTGAAAAAGAGAAAAACTGGTCAGTAAGAGTTGAGAAAAATGGCGGATGAATGAACTTCTAGATAAGACTGGTGACAAAAACGATATTTTAGCATACTTAAATAAAATAAAAGGGCTGATTGGATTATAAGAAATAGCCCACATTGCGAGGTATTGAGAATTGGTTTGAATTGCGAGGTTTTGAATGCTAACTTGGTTAAATGCGATTCCATCCATACTCCATTATACCACACTACCACACTATAAAATAAGTAAATGACTTATTACTCCATAGAAAAAAGTGTAGTTGCATCTCAGATGCGAAAGTTATTTAAAAAATCATGATGATAGTTAAGAGAATATAGATGAACGCCGTGATTATTTTCCAATTGTACCATTTGACAATAATCATTCATTTCAGATTTAATTTAACTGCTATTCGGACATACTCGTAATTATTGTACTCGTAATTTCATTTGATTCAAATAAAATTAATTGTTTCAACCAATCACGTATTCATTTAATTAAATTGATATTCATTTATCATGTCACCAACCAATTAGGCCCTAGAGACCCAGGGATAAACCTGTAATGCGTTCGTCAATATTTGATATTACGTATTGACCGATTAATGTCCGCACGTATTAATATCAATGGGATCCAAATTAATAGTTCAGTTTAATGTGCTTTGCTCGGACAATGTTTGTGTTATTGTTTATATTGTGTATTAAATGTAGACACAACAATATTTGTAGATTAGCATATAATGCACACAGATAGAATGACGGTTTTTCCGAAAAGTAAAAATATTGTTATAATTACGTGTTTTAGATTCACATTCGTCCAAATAAAAGACAAAATATTTTAAAAGGGAATAAGACTTGTCGATACATCGAATACAGTTCCGAACTCCTTTAGGCTTTGACGATTTTTTAAAAAACATAACAATACTTTTCTAATTATGTTAAACAGTGTTTTCCTTTAACTACACAAAATACAAACAACGCTCTCTATTGTGCGCTTTATACGAAATAAATCTATTATATAAATTAGTCCATACTGTTGCAGTACTGGGTAAAGTTTTTCTATCACAACTACCCTCACAAACCTAATGAGGTCAGTTAAGAGAATAGGTAACAATACTTCACTACGCTAATCCAGTACGTGTTGGTGGAGCTATTTCACTTTTAAAATAAAAAGTGTATGAATAAGGTGATGGTGGTGATATGAGAATAGGTGTCACATTCGATTGATGGGCGTGCGTGTAATAGGCGATAGATTTATGGGGTCGAAGTGTTTATTAATATCTGATGTACTGATAGTGTCGGGGTTCAGTTTGGTTAAGGTTATGTTTGATGGTCTGTTATGAATTTGATGAGTGTACATTTGTTTTATTTCTGTTACTAGATCGATGTTGGGGAATAAAAGGCGCTAGAGCCGCATTATACGGATATTCGCCTTTTTTTCGCAGCGCATTTCAATGCAAACTTGCCCGCCAACGAAACAACCGATCCGATCTGTGTCTGATGATTGTAAACTATATGCATCAAACTGTAACTCTGGATCGACGCGACGGAATTTAGGTCGATATTTAGAATTTTAGATTTAGCTTAGTGTGGTGATCGAATAAACTTTTAACTGGTTTCTCTAACATTAAAGGTGGGTTTATATTTAGTTATTAGTATAGGTTTAGTAGATGACTTTCTGCGATAAAAAAACCGTCGCCATCGCGAGGATGTGATAACTATCGAGCCGCACCTACTTATTGTCGACACTAATTTAAGATGTGTTCTCTGTGCTGTTCTCGATGCAGTTTCTTTCAGCTCACCATATCTAGAACCTTTCTTATCCGTCGCAACCTTCTCTTGTTCTCTGATCTGTATCTCAATCTACCTCTTCCTTTATGTCCTTTAACTTCCCTTCCCAATTTAATGTGAACCCAGCCATTTCTCAGTCATTTATGTCATTAACAAATTACATTGTATTTGAATATTTACATATTATAACAAAAACTTAATATAAAATAATCACAACAACCTACCTTGTACCTAATACATTTTGTTTGGGTAGCAAAAAAAAAGCCACGTAATGAGTAAGCTTTATACAAATGATTCCTCATTTATCATAAAATTATTTCATGAATAAACATCTGTTGAATCCGCCATGACACAATTCACATAACCAAATTATTACGACAACGAACATTCAAATATGTACGCCAATATTTTATTTACTCTCATTACACGAAAATTCTCAACGAGAAAATGTATGCCGAGGGAAAGTCACAAATTCATCGTATAATTTATTTGTATGAAGAATCAACGCAAAATATCAACCTTTTCTCGTAGAGTTTATATCGACCACGATACGTGAACCCTGATATCTCTAAACTGCAAAGACATTCTAAGGCTACAAGAGAGCTGTCTAGTTTCAGCGAACCGTTTTTCCCGTATGACGTCATCATTTTTCAAGTTATTAAGTTTGGATGTTTGCTGTCCCTATACTTATTTAGACTCAAAGTATTGTAATATTTTTGTTAAAACATGAAAAGGGTAAATCCTTCGGTTCCTTTATGTTTCTTTACCAGCGGTTGAATTGAACCGTAATCCAAATTTTGTCATCACAACTTTTTTCGATTCAGATACAAGTTTTTGTCGGTAATATCTTTTCCTTTTTAGGAGTCGTTCAGAAACCTTCCGTCACATTTTATCGGAAAAATACTGAATTGATAGGAGATAACTTTGTCACAGTCAATATTACACCGATTGGTATTTCAGACAAGTTTTCCTCATTTCTAGTTCCTTCGTCTTGTTCCGAAAGATGTTGTAAAAGAATAACTACAACTTGTTCAAATAAATAACTTCACTCAATAAAAAAGTTAGTAGACGTCTGAACAGGACATAAAACTGTTTGTAGAACCCAATCTTTAAATGAGATAAAAACATGAGCGAATGATGGGCGCGGCTTTGCCTGTAAACTTTGTGCCTTTCTTTTTGTACCTGGACGTTTGATGGTTACATAGACAGACAACGTTGCGATGTAAAACGTCATACATTTTGAAGTTTTAAAACTCTTTGTTTGGTACAAAGTAAAGTGTAATATACCGACCTCCTGCGGCTCTCTCATAAAACGGAAGAATATGGCGTTTCTTCGCAACATTTACGTCTTTGTATGTTCGTTTAGCTAGCAGTAGACGATTTATTTGCGAAGTTTCCGCGTTCTTTTTATGAGTTCAGATATAAGTTGAATGGAGTTGTTAATTAAAACAAAATGGCGGTTCGATCGCACCTCTTTGATTCGATACCTTTCCGAATTTCGATTGCGGTTCTAGTTGTTTTTTTTTAAATGATCTATAAAAGCGTGTATTGATATAATTATGACATCTACCAAACTGTAGCATAGTTTGTCGGCAGTATAAATTCGAATTTTCGAATCGAGTTTGAGTTTCAAACTAAGATTACGAGTCGATTGTGAATTTAGAGCTGTGCTTGTCTGTGATGATTCTTTATGTTCTTAGTTAGAAAAGTATCTGGTTAGATAGAAAAGTTAGTTAATGTTTGAAGTTAGTTCGGATTTAATGTCGAACGTTATTCTCAGAAGTCTTTTTGTATTAGAAAGTTTTGTTTTTAATAGTGATCGTAAATACCTAGAGTTACGCGTCTAAAAGTAGTGGTGTTTATAGAATTCTCTACCTATTTACAATGAAATAAGGTAATATCTTAAAAAAAGTCAACCGTAGTTTAATAGTTGCAATCAACAGTATAATTGCATATAATTTTGTCAAAGAATAGGTAGATGCTTACAGAAATTCCTTGCGGCTTCTTCTTTTCGTTAAAAAACAATCCCTGTCTCAAAAACCGAATTTTATCTTATTGTTACTCGTTCTCTGCTATTAAGCCTCCCTTTGTGCCTACCCCCTTTTACACGGTCCCATTAAAGACCATACGATATGTTCACAACGTCAATAAAGTCAGAAGGACCACTTTTGATAAGTAAAAGTTAGGTATACTTATTAGAAGGGCCTTTTAGGAGACAGGTGAAGAAGGTCGCGTTTCTTTAAAGTGACTGAATTAATTTTTTGGAGACGAGTTGCCTTAGAAAGAAACGTAATTTTTTAAGACGGAATATTATTTCTTTGTTACAGCCTCAAAGAATTTTTTTTTAAGTTATTAGGATAAATATTTTTCAAGTCAAGATACTTTTATTTTAAGGATGGAGTTCTTTTTACACAAAATATTAATACCTTCTTTTGGGAAGTTGTCGCACGAAATACACTTTAAAAGTAACTTTATGTCACTGTTTTGTTAAAGAAATGTACTCCCAGTATCCCTTATAAAATAAACAAAAACAAATATTTTATCAAAAGATAGCACTCAGACTTTTATTACATTACAGCTTCCTAGTGTTAGAAATAAAAAGAGTAACAAAGTTCAGCGAAAAACAGTGTCTTAAACTGCGCACCTTAGCGAGACTTTATTGTTCAACGTCTTACACAACCGTAGCTCTATTGAACTAAAGTGCACACCAAAAAGTCTGCGCATAAATGCAGGCGCCATTGCTAAACAAATCTGTCGGTGTACAAAAATACATTAGTTAAATTTATTTTGTGCGAAATATACGGGTTTGCAAACCGTGGAAATACTGACAGTTTAATGACCCGTCACTATCCTCTGTCACTGTGACTGTGTAAAGACGAGACATGTATATTTCGCTTTACTAAAATAATAAAAACACTTAACACAAAGTGTATCTTCTGTACACCTATCTATTCTATGACGCGATGCTACATTTAATCCCATCTTTGTAAAAGCCGGTGTGCTGTGTTGCTAGCTTGCGAGTTTCTCCACCACGTTTATGGCATCGAGGGGCGATGTAATAAATTTTGGTGATCTCAGGGTAAGAGGAAAATGGAGTTCCTACAAGTAGCTCTAGCTAACGAGCGACATAAAACTATTTTTTGTAGTATCTATTCTATTTTTGTATGTCTATGTTATTGGAATTTACTTTTTTTGGTATTATGTATTAATCTAGATTTAAGTATTTTTATTTTTTCAGCAAACCAAATACTAAATATACTTTAATCAAACGTATACATGAAAAACAATACAATGTATTTATATATATACGAAAATAAGTTTTCGTTAAGCCAAACTAATTTGATCACTGAAACTTAAAATACAATAAAATCGAACTTAAACGTCGAAGGCTGGCAACTCTGTGCTCTCATCTCGCTTCGTAAGAGCATGTTATTATGCTCGCAGACTTATTAGATTGTACACCTTTGATAAGCGAAGCACTGATAATATTCTCTCTAGAACGTACGTAATACAAGGGGTAACTTTGTCGCCCAGTGAGGCGATGCTTCGCGACTTTTCAAACGTATCCAACACTTTGTGCTTGAAGTATATTGCTCTCTACAAGGTATTCTCTTGTGTTCGTGTTATATTCATGAAGGATTTTAATGAAAAGTTCCGTTTCTAGAATAGTTTTGTATATATAATAACGACAATTTACAATTTTCTAAGTGTCACGATGGCATGCATATATTATATTTACGACGTATTTTGTTTTTAATTGCCGTAAAACTCTACAATTAAAATGACCTAAAGAAACTACAATTTTGCTTAATCATCTTTAGGATTTTTATTTTATAATGAAATACGTAATGAGGTAATGTATATTGAAATGATAAAGTTTCGTAGGTATTTTGCTAATAACTGCGGAATTATAAGGTTCAGCACGCAACGGCAACATTACTGTGAACTTGAAACTGTTCGGCGGAAAACATTCCATTTAGATTACATTTATTTGTTCTTTTTTGGTCCTTCGAGCCGGATTGAATTAAATCGTGGTCCCACGTTGGGCGCCATTTGTGGAATTGTGTTTTTTTGCATATACCTATTTCCTGTAATTCACTTTCTGTATTGGGTCACACTATTAACTTTGTGTGATTAAAATTAATATTTGGCTTATCTGATCTGAACATGAGTAAACATTATTTAAAACGTTCATGGTTTTTAACTGGTTCTGGATTTCTATCACAACTTTTCGTAAATTGAAGGTTCTAGATATTATGACGCTGTCACAGTGCCATGATTGCAGTTCGACGAAATAACTAAATTCTTTTTTTAAATAGGAGAAAAATACATGGTTTATATAGGTACCAATCAGTCCTGAACAAGTTACAAGCGAACATTGGTACAGTTTCGCAAACTTGTTCGCAGCAATAAAAAGCAGAAGTAGTGGCAGTGGCAATGGAGCGCAGTAACGAAGTTGCTGTAACACAATAAAACGTGCTACTGCAACCGGCCACTGGCCGAAAAACTGTTTACACGTAGGGCTGCCAAAAGATAGTTTTTTAGCATAAATTATAAATGCATCAATTTTCTTCAGGCGCTTATAGCTCTCCTCATAGCTAGGTTTTACGTGGTGGTCTCAGGACCTGGGCACTCCATGTGCTGATGGTGATCACCGGGGTGGTTGTAGTTAGACAAGAATCTTAAAACGCGGTCTCATCCTTAAATATTTCCGCCGGTAATAAATAAAGGTGTGCTTATAAAAGAAAATTTAAAAAACCCAATGAAAAATCCCAACTACCTATATATTTTTAAATAGGTACCAATTTGACCAGTAATTATGTATAAATATGCCTTGATTTTTCTTTCAGTCGGCTCGTGTAATGGCAATAAAATTACAGTAATCAGTGTACCACTTGGCATGAGTGGTACTTACCTATCAACGGCCGAATGATTTTGGGTTCACGAGACCAACATAATATGAGTATCTATAATTTTATTTACTTTTGTGTGTGTTATGGTGACATAGTACATGTGAGTGATTACATGATATATAACATTAAGCCGGGTTTTCCCACAGATCCAGGGACGGGACTATCCTTACTCAAGTACTCAAGTAATTTTACAGTAATTCATCTCATCATGCATGTTTGTCAGTTACCTTTGGAGCCTATCGCAGTAAACCACTATCTCGCTCACACATTGAAGTTATAAAATCTCTGAAAAGTAACAAAATTACAAAGTTTCAGCAAAAATTTCAGCTTCATCGAAACTAGTTTTCATACATAAAAGTTGCAGTAACAAAAATTCACTTGAGGCAATTTTTGGGTATGAAAACTTATTCCGATCAATTTGAAAAACTTGTCTTATTTGCCATTATTATGAAATTATGAGTAACAGCACTAAGACTTTAAAATAAAACTTTGCCTTTTTGGGGAATACAGCCTGATGTAATGTTATGTTAATCCATAGAATTGTTCATGGTTGCTATCTTTTTATACTTAAAACTTGATACATCCACAATTTAAATTTAACATATTGTACAGCAATGTCTACTGAAATTAAAACTAACAGAAATGTTTCAGTCAAATAAAAGTTCAAAGACAAGTTTCAAAAACATCTGTGTACAGAAACCTTAAAATATGTGTCACTGCCAACCCTGCAGAAGTAGGTCACTAGGCGGTACTACCATACCGAATTTATGTTTACCATCGCCGTTACGTCACCAAATTTATGTACATTGCCGACTCCGTTCACAGGTACTTTTACACCTACAGGACAAACGAGCAATGGATATTGCTTACATGTCAATAATTGTCTTTGTAAATCTGTTTTTGACCAAAGGTTCGGCTGTCATTAGATTTTATAGGTTTTAATTTCAAGGTTTTGCGTATTTTTTATGAGCGTTGTAATTTTGAGTTATGACTCATCATCCTCCTAGCCTTTTTATTTCTAAATTTGCTGTCGTAGGATTAAGTAGATGTGTTATATGGGTATTTATTTTCGGAAACTATAGGCTTTAGTCTTATCTAATTTTACTATGTTACTATGTTATTTACAAGCTGTTTGGTTCCCAAACATAAATAAATAAATGATTGTGACATATAATTCAAATAGACAGGCACCTAGACTAAAACAAATTAGTACCTGTGGATAACGTAACGTAGGTATGTGCGCCGCGGGCGAATTGTGTCCGATGATTCTTTATTGTGCCAGTGTTTCTTATCTAACGAGTAGGCTACCAATCTACATACATCGTAATCGTATCCATACCACGAGAGCAGATCCTAATGTGGAGTAGAGGTTTTATAATCCTAATTAACAGTTGCGCACCGGTACGAAATTGGTAGAATTGATCTGATTCAATATTACCTATCAATCCCTGAACCCTTTTTGATTTTGACTAAGATACTCATGGAACTCATAAGTTTTAATTATGTATTAAGTACTATTTCGGCTTTACTCACAGGTTGATTTTGGAATATTTATTAGGACTAATGACAACACTCGCTCTTGAAAATGGACTCCATTTGAGTTCGAAACTAGTCGGTCAATCCAGGAATCGATCCGTATGACTCACGAAAGTTATCATTCTAAAACTTTTAAAGTAGGTACTTGTTCTAGCATTTTATAGTAGATGTTAAAAGTTGACGAGATTACGCGGCCATGTTGAACTTTAGGTAAATATAGTTGTGATGCATTTTACTGTGTCGTCTCTTGGGTGTAATGTTATCACGAGTAACGAGTCGCTATACTTATCAACTTATACTAAAGCGTAATGGAGGTTAAACTTCTGCTATAAAACGTGTATTATCATAAACTAAAGGATTCATAGTCAAGATTTTATTTAAAATGGCGGTGTTATAAACGTATGCCTAAGTATAATAAAGACAAATCTAATCATGAGATTTTAATTGAGCTAATCAAAGTTCTCAATAAATGTAGAATAAATACTTAAATATATAAAAAAATATAGCTAAAAGTAATATTTAAATTATTGAGGTATGTTTTAGAGTATTAGGTAATTTTCTATTTTGTATTTCTTTAGTAAATCGGCCAGGCGACGTTAATTTCAGACAAGTCAACGTATCTGTTTATACCTGGAGACACCTCACCGCGTATAAGCTATAAGTCACAAAGTTACTACTGAAAATTTCTAGATTGAAATAGCCAATTTTGCCCGGGTTCAGGTTCAGTCAAGTCTGAGTGCTTGTTCTTGATCATTGGCCCGACAGACGCGATGATACAAAATAACTGCTTGGTTGAAGTATGATTTACTTAATTAGATTTATCAGTAAACCTCTTTTTGAAACAGAGAACCTACTAAAATCTTCAGCCTTGAGTCGTTTTACTTAGTTAAGCTTAGATTAGAATATATTAATATAATTAGATTCTACTAATATCACTTAAGAATTAAAGACTTTATACCATTATGTAGTAACTAGAATTTACCTTGTTATTTAAGGTTAAGAGAGTTTCGCAGTATTTTAATAATCTACCTGATGAAAAGTCTCTTTAGCTCTGAACCAAAAATTTCCCCGATACTAAATTTTCAATTAACGTTCAAACGATCCATTACCCTCCAGTTGAGGCCGTAAATGAATCCGAAAGGCACTTAAAAAAACCAGCGTTCGAGGATTAACTCTTTATGCACGGTAGGTAAATGTGATCTACAGGCAGAGTAGCGGAGGTAGTGGGATAGGTCTCCAGTGTTCTAAAGAGCCGGCCAATTGCAATGCGCGGTTGGATATATGAAAATAAGTTTAATTCGGACGGATTTGATGATTTAATCTCGGTTCAAGTAGGAACCAGATTAATTTGTTCAATTACAGTGCCCTTTTTCGTACTTCTTTGTACAATATTTAAGAAAAAGTCTCGGTGTATACGATTTCTTCATTGAAAAGTCTGAAATCGCCAACCCGCAGTGAGCTAGCGTGGTGATTAATGCTCAATCCTTCTCTGTATAAGAGGCCTTTGCTCTACAGTGGGACAGTTACAGGCTGAATTATTTATTTATTATTGATAATATATATTTGAAAAATAAGCATTATCTATTGTCTTTATAATATCAGCCTTCTTCTATTAATAATTTTCTCGACGTTTCAATTTGAAACATTCGAAGATAAGATATTTATTCGAGTATAACATTATTAAAGCAGAACAGAAAAGTTCAGCATTTTTAAAATAAAATCCATATTTCTCAGCATTTTCTCCGCTGACTCCGGTTTCGCGGGATTTCCTCGGCGGACAGTAATTGACGTTATAAACCGACCAACTAGATATCTTATTTAAATCTTATAAAGAGTTATGGACTCTCTGGGTCAGCATGTTTATTAAACTGACCTTACCGTTAATTCAGTGGAACTAAAAAAATATTTAGTAAAATTATTTTACTTTATATTTGGGAAATTGTCGTCGAGAAGTATAAGAGTCAAAGTTTTATACCATGCCGAGGGAACTACTAAAGTTAAAAATATACGATAACGGATTTGAACCTACAACCCTAGCGACATTTACCTATGTATTTACTTACGTACTAATAGGCTCTCATGACCGACTTAATGTTATACAAGCATTATTAAACTTTTAATAAATGTTAGTAATTTTTCTTTGTACAAAAATTGTACGTTAAGTTGGGAGAATTCGGAAGGCTTCGCCCCAAGCCAAGCCTAACTTATGGCTCTCAACACCCTGTTAATAGTTGGGTCGGTTAGCTTTCAATTAAGGAGCGTATCATGTTCTTTCAGAAGTTGGAGCGGATATTAATTGATGTTACAGTTCTGAGGCTTCGGAGGTTAACTTTGTCTCTAGTTATAATTGTATATTGAGGTGGATAGGTGTTATAATTACTTTGGTATAAAGTCAATGTGCAATGTTGAGATAATTATTTTCATCATTGAGGTGTGCGATGGAACGCGGAGAAGAATAAAATGTTCACTTCACTAAATTAATATCTATTAAAAAACGCCTAAGAAACGTATCCTTATTAAAATCTTAACACGCTTAAAAGCCGATCTGGGAGATTACTCAATTCCAATCCTATTTTTACTCAGCCATTAATTCGCGCATTAGCACTCATCGTAACAATTAGATAAGTTTGTACTATAAGATTCAAATGACAATGTCTGAATGCCATTTTGTGACGTCAAACCAATAGGAACTAACAATTCAAACATCGATTGTTTAGATGTCACAAAATGGCGATTAGTGTCACATTGTTAGAATCGCATAGTTTTTAACTTAAGATTGGGTTCATAACCCCCAGCTTTGAAATCAAAAGATTTTTCTAGTATTTGTAAAATAGACAAATCCACAGGTTTACGTAAATGTAACTTACAGTAAGTTTCAATAACTAACGTTTAATAATCTATCCTTGATTTTGATTAAAACGTTAACCATTTGAAAAACTTTTACGTTTTATTTCAATAACTTTTCCTCTTCCCTAAATAGGCAGTAATAGTTATCTGTAATCTAAAAATTTATCTATTTTCAACTGGAGTTATTTTTTCGACCTTTAGACAAACGTACCTACACTTAAATGTGTATTTACTGTTGCACGTATGAGGTAGCTTTTCCTTTACTTTTGGGATAAAAAGTACCCTAATTCTCTCACCGGCTCATAAACTATCTCTATGCAATAAAAACACATTGATCCGCTGCTCCGTTACTTCATGAAAAAGGACAAACCAACAAACTCTATTGCATTTAATTTAGTTCAATTTCCTGTTTCCAAATGTCACCCGACGTAAACAGCAGTGTGTTCTTTGACTACACTATCAATATACTCGGAAAGGTAAAAGTAAATTATTCTCAGCCAACTTCTGTGGTATCGTATTTTACGAAAGTTAAAGGAAAAGTTGAGTCCATAGCTTATCTTATATCCCAGCGGCATTTACCGGGTTTGTGTGCGAAATGTACTGGAAACTGTTACTGCCTTTACAGTGTTGCCAATTTATGTGCAGAAAATACTGTGTTGCCAGATTATGTGCTGAAAAACGTGTGAATTGAAAAAAGTTCTCATAAACGTATTAACAAATTTAAATTCATAATATTTAACTTTACTTTAATTAAACAAAGTAGTTAGCGTTGCCTTTTTAGATTACCAGACCTGGGAATTGAATTTGAGATCTTACCAGTTGTGATAGCGATGACTAGATTAGATGTTTTGCCTTTTGTGGAAGCGCGGGTTCAATTCCCGTGAAAAATGATCATCATCTGTACGCTTATGTTTTACGTTGAAGGATATCAGTGACAATATTTTAATACTTGTGGAGAAAACCCAAAAAAAAAAAATTAAAAAAAAAAATTACTTGACAGCTATCAGTGTCGTTTCCAGACAGTTCAACACTATGGATGCGTTCAGAAGAATTTAAAAATCCGATAGCTTTGAATGCCGTGATTAATTGACGCTAGGATACGTCTATTACAAGATAAAATTAAATAGAAAGGCGTCTTGGATCAAGACACGAAATAATACTAGTGTATAGTTTATTTTAGTGTATAGTGTGCCTTTCTATCAAGCAGCGAAAAAAAAGGCAATTAAAAATTAATTATTTTTTGCCACTTTGGGTTGATCGCGGCACGACAGTTTAACCGTAAATCGTGTCGTCTAGCTAGAATATTACCTCATCACATAATTTCTTCGTGGTACAGTGTCACAGAAAGTAATTTATCAGACTCAGAGGGTTCAAATAGTGACTCTTTAATAAGCTGCTCTCAAAGGCTCACAATTTCTTTTCAAAGGTACTCTGATTAAACTGACCGTTTTATTCTTTTTCTAGTCTGTCGTGATTAATCTCGACTGTAAGAACTGCGACTAATCTCGCTAGATCGGGCTTCGACATTATTCAATCTGCAAAAGTCTATAATGAAAGAGGATTTTAAAAGAGATATTTTTTAGTAAATTTACTGTTTAAACATACTATTTTTTTTACGTTGCAATGGGGCTGCTGTCATTCGATATGGTGTTCCGTCTCGTCAATTAAGTCATGAATATATTTCTACGGAACCAATCATACCCTTTCAAACAAAACACGATTTAGGTCCTCAAATCACGGAGAAATTGCTGTACAAAAAAGCGTACAACTCGAATTGAAAACCGGTTATTTTCAGAAGTCTGTTATACATAAAAATACTTATGATTTTACTGTTTTTGATATTGTAGAAATATAGTTTGCTACTCAGAGAGGAGGTTCTGACGGAGGACGGAAATTGGTCGGGAGTTGTCATTTGTTTATTGTATAAATTTAGAATATTGTGACTATTAGTCATGTTACTTGATAATAAAGGTCATGTTATTATTAAAACGTTCTGATACAATATTGCACGCGACAATTTCATAGCCAACTCTTAAAAAATGACATAAAATCACAACGATGACAACACCATAGTAAAAGTGGGTTAAGAACTTAAGTTGTCTTCACTATAAACTTAACCCGTTACATTTAGCCTTGTTAACAGCCCGTAAAGCCTTGTTACTCATTTACGGCCACAGAAAAAGTCATCAAGTGCTCCAGGCCACTTGCCCGCAAACGGGTTAATTAGCCGTTACTGTCTGCCCTCGCCGTTGTTGGAGGGTTAAGTTTACAGACGCTTTAAAGTAGTTAGGTCTCATCTTAAGACCTAGGTCTTGTTCGGTGGTTAAGGCCAGTATTCAATTATACATTTTGCTAGAGATTAAAAAAATATTCAAAGAATATTTTATTTTCTAACCTACGTTAAAATTATTCGATATCGTGCAGTGCGTTTATAATTTCCTCTCCCATTTTAACCTTTATGATTTCAAAAATATTTGAACTTTCATTAAAAAATCTCAACCATAATCAAGCTCAAAATATACATTGCTTAAACGTAAGTGTACAATCAACGTAATATACCAACAACTGTATCTAGGAAATAGGCGTGTTAGGTCCATTAGCGTAAAAGTACAATTATCTATTTGTAACCTAACTAAACTTGTCATCTGTCAGTATAAAACCCGGCGTGCGCACGTGATGGCGTAAGTGAACAATTACCAGCCGTCAACTCAATCAGGGGTCAGCACAGTTGACCTCGGCCGAGCATCGTACGTCGTACCACCCGTACAGAAATGTTCGATTAATTCCAAGACTATAGGTTATTTAGGTGTATCAGGTTAAGTCGAGCCGAGTCGAGGTAGATTGGTGTTGTTTACTTTAACCTAATAATATTTTTTATATCTGTGAGGTGCCAAACAATGTGTAGACATTCGTCCTGCCTGATGGTTGCCGTAACCTTTGGTCGCTTACACCATGGATATCACTTTGTCAGCGTGGATTTCTTATTTTCCATCCCCTATTTTACCCATTTAGGGGAGGAAATTCCGAAAACCCTTCCTTACTGCACTATTAAGGTACCCAAGGAATATCTCCTCCAAATTTCAAGTCTCTAGGACCAGTTAGGCTATCCGTGGTCTGTCTGTCAAGAATAAATAAATCTACGTATCGCCAGTTGTATTTTCAGTCCCATGTAACATGTAACAGAGGGCCAAGTCTATTGCCATAAACCGAACACAAGTCGAGCCGCTGTGACCCTATAACATTTTGTCTGCCCTGGGAATAGACTCCAGTATCTCATTTCGTGTTTACGACTATTATATCCACGAGGCGCTGGTTTAGTTTGGTGACAAATAAAACAAATGATGTGGGGCACATTTGGATGAGTTAACCCATTTAATTTCTCAAAATCTGTGTTAATAGTAAATACTATAATCTTATCTGACAGATGGGTGATAAGGGTTTTAGATAAATCACTGTTTATGTACCTATATAATATATTATCTTGCAAGTTAAGCTGTTTGACTCGGATGTTATAATGGATGAAAGGGTCAGACGGGCAGTCAGAAGCTGAAAATTTGAGAATTATTATATCTTGTAGCATAATTATTGCTACACTAAGACAACAATATTATAGAAATAATAATAATATATTGTATTCGGTTAATTCGGAAATCAACAGACTTTATAAAGTGAAGATTTTTTTTAAAAATATGAGCCTGCTAATGAAGAAGCTTTTTCTTAAAGTAATTAATTTGAGTAAACGCATTGCGGTTGCAAGCTAAAAATATAGACAATAGTTACCGCATTGCGTCTTCGCTGCTAAATTGATATTTCACATATTTTCCCTATCTTCTTCTTCATCAGTTCCTGGCTTGTTGCCAACTTAATTAGTTTGTAAAACTAATCGTGCATAATAATATGCGATTTGATCCATCTCATATATCGTTCAACTTTTACTTGGGACGCTATTTTAAAAAATACGGAATTCCCGAACGGGGTTTGCAGAGAGTATTTAATCATTTCTAGGATAAAATTGAGTAAGCTAAACAAGCTAGCTAGCTCTAGTAATTTTGTTATTCCGAGTTACGCTGTTGTTGATGCAGCTTCTTCCAGCTCTCTCTATCAGGAGCCAATTCCTTGACCTCCTTATACGTCTCGACGTTTACTTTTCTTTTAATCTGCCCTACATCACCTTTATCTTGGTCTACCTCTTCCTCTCCTTCCATCGAGTTTTCCTTCTATAATGTTGTTTATTTATCTTTATCTATCCATCTGTAGTAATCTTGTAAATAATATAAGTTGGTAACGTGGATTTTGATTTGAGTTGTTCACTTGGCGTAAGTTACAAAATACAAATTTACATAAAATAGTACCTATATGTGGTATAAAATGTAGTACAAGATTGTTGTTCTCGCGCTGTCAAAGTAAGTTCTAAAAACCTTGGCAACTCGGTCTAGACATCCATTTATCTTTGTCACTACTTGTTTCACTCGGTAGTCTACTAAAAAACGAAAAGTGCAGCCTACTTTGTTTCTCAAGCTATAGTTTTTGCTCCGACTTTTCCTGAGTCCAGCCAAACCACGTCTAGTTCCCAATATCTCAAGTTTCAAAGAAACTTGTGGTAGCTGTGGTCATGACTGGAACCATTTAGACCGGTCTGTAAAGTTGGGAACAAAAAACATGATTGCTTTTTGCGCTGCAATTTCTTTTGAGTTGAAAACAATGCGCTGCAAGTTTTGCTCGGCAACGCGCGCTGCATTTGTAAGTTTGTTGCAATGTAAACCTATTCATAATGTTTGTTAGCTAGCTCGTAATTTTTACTCCCTGCAAACATTTTTCTAATTTCTCTCATATTAGTAGGTATGCTGTAAATCCCATTACATTAATTTCACTTAAAAATAGGAACAGTCATAAACATGCAGCAACTCCGGCTATCTATCCATGATTTACGCAGCGCTTCCCAGCGCTTCACGAAATATTAATTGGTAGATCCGGTTGAGCCCCGCCGGAGTACCGATGTAATTACTTTGCTTTTAAACCTGATTCCGGATCAAATGAGATTAAAAAGTAATCAGATGTACTCCCTTGGAATCGTTGGAAATTATATTAAGAATGAATAAGTGAACGACTTCAGTGATATGTTGAGGTCCGATTTGGATATTTTAAACAAAATGGACCCCTTGAGCATTTACCAATAATGTAAAAGTGTAATCTTTTCCCATTCTGTTGGAAATTCTCAATAACATATTCCATCCATTCAGTAATTGCTAACCAAAATGGCCATAGTTCATCGGAGGGATTAATTAACATGAAACCAAGTAAGATGGCGTCCGGGAACTGCAGTTATTACAAATACAATTGCAATATGATATTAAACGTGAATCGAACGTAGAAATTACATTTGTGATTGAGTGTCTAATATACTACTACTACGTTTAGTGGAAGCATAGTTAGGTAATACAAGGTTATTAACTGTACTGAAGTGTATGTTTGTGCGATGAGATAATTAACGGGAATTTATCGTCTAATTGCTTGAGTTTTGCTATTTGCGTAATTAACACATTCCCTATGTCCACTGTCATTTGTTTTTTTAATCGTTATCCATATGTGACTGTGAATAGGTTGACTTTATATGTAAAATAAAAGAAATAACTGTTTGCCATTAACTGTTTGTCTCACATAATCAACGCACTTAAACCATCTACTGAGCCTACAAACTCATTTAAGTTTTTCTGGCATTTTTACACAACTTATACGAATCGACCTTAAGGCTTTATATCAAGTCAGTATACGTCAATAGACCGAAACAAGCGTTCGCGTCTTGAGGTATCTTTATACCAAAAGTACTTAAATAGTGTTTGCAACTACTCCACAAAAAAAACTAGTGAGACTAGTGACAATGTATCATATTTTACAGTAAACTCCACAACTAAAACCTCCGAGCTAAAGTACCTACATTTTACAAATGGCTTTTTCATTAGTTACAGTTTACGTGTTCTGGTATAAACTACGTTTTATTATTTCTTTTCCCTTTTTGAATTAGTCTCATTGGTAGCATGCGAAGTCAGAGGTCGTTTCCTTATTATAAATTGTCGGAGTTTGAGATGTGCTTGGTCTTTTTGGTAAACATGGTCGCTACATGAGATTCATAACATAATTACATACTTAAGTCACTTACCGAGAATAAGCCCTCTTGCGTTGCTTATATCCTCATTATAGAGCTTTTCCTGTCACTTTATCCGCGTGATTTTTGTATTTTCCTGATTTTACCTCTATTTCAATTTTGTATTTGTATGGACCAGGACAGGTGCGAGAAGAAAAAAGGGAAATCTTAAAATACATGATTTTTAATTTCTAACCGAAAAGCTAATAAGCTACATTATTTAAATTAAAAAATGTCAGAATTTTATACAAACTTTTATATCCTATTTTACCCTTTTAGCGGTGGAATTTCCAAAATTCTAATGTGTGGATCGCTGTACAGATTGGGATAAATTGATATCTGATTATCTGGCTATGGACTGCCTCAGTCCGACAGGCTGATACAATTCTTTTTTCCTATATTAGCATTATAAACTTAAGTTCAACTTATAATAAAGAGTACAATGCGCGGTATTAAACGTGAATCTAATGCAAAAAGCTGAATACGCGATAAACGAATCGTTTTTATGTGACTTTGTAAGCACGAGTACCTAGATAATTGTATGCGTGTGTTTGTCCGGAGCAGCGCTGGTGCGCGTGCGCGCGCGGTCAGACGGTTAATGTTTGCACTGCAGCTTTTAATTACTCTTTGTATTCGTTGTTTTATTACCTTTTACCAACATTGGAGGCGTATTTTAAATTGCCTTCATTTAATCGTACCTATATCATAAATCTTTGTTGATATGCTGGTTAAACTTTGTCAACTGCTTTTTCTCGCAAATATTTATATATGCAAAGTCTGTTCTACTTAGGTTCCTAACTTATTATGGTTTTATAACTCGTAAACATCATTAAACAAGAGCTTTTAAAAATAATTAATCAAAGATCGAGGAATAAAGACATTATAAGAAATTCATTGTGCGGTTTGTGATGTGATAAGCTCATCTGCCAGCATCGTCTCCAAAACTCTTGTTCCCTCCGGTATTTCGTTACTGTGAGCACTTATGAAGTTCCGTAAATATGGATAGCTGAATAGAAGGAAACAATTTCCGTAATACAAATAATACAATGTTACAGGCGCCGCAATTATCTTGAGAATAATTTTAAGTATATCGTATATAGGATCTAAACCTAGATCTTCATATTACTTCTCATATAGCCAAGCATATATATATGTATGTATAAGTATCTAGTAAAAGATATTTATGTGTTAGGACAGAGATATGTTAACTATGCTCTTTGGCGCATTAGTAGGTCATACTGGACGCGTGGGCACGTCTCCGCCCGGATTACGACAATCCCTTCTCAAGGCGAGCTCGTATTTCTACTTTAATTCCTTTTTTGACCCGTTTTCTTAGTCGGGCCTTAGTTAGAAAACTAGTTCATTTCATTACAATAATATTAATTACTAAACTCATTCTATTTTTTTTTACTAATAGCTAAAAATAAATAGAGAAGACGTCTTTTTATACCGATAATGCAAATGTCGCAAACACAAGCTAGTTAGTTAAATATTAAAGTTGAAACAAACATAGAAAATAATAAAATCACCAATAAAGATGCAGTTTGCGCACTCGTACTATATCGATACTATCCTATGTTCTTCTTAATGATATAATGATGACTGACATAAAACGTATTGAAATTCTTAATTGTATGACCTAGATATTAATGTGAAACTGATTTTTTTGTGTACCTACTTTGCATGCCTACTGGTAAAATATGGCTGAGCCTACAATTTTTTTTTGTATCACCATGTACCCATATTTGCAAAATAAACTTTCTTTCTTTCTTCAGCTAATGTTCAAGCTCTATGCTCAATTTAATTCAAATGGTTAGTTTAAACAAACAAAGCTACCATAAGTGAATTACCCCACGCCAGCGATGTTAAGCTAGGTTATTGTTCCATTCAAGTTCTCCCACCTCAAAAATAAATTGCGGTTGCATTATAACTGAGTATTTTTAACGTTAGTTATTCTAGGTGTAGCCGGCGGTGCATAAACTGAGGGCGCTCAAAAGCCCTTGTCCTAATAGCTGTAATATTCAGAGTTGCGCCCGCAGCCACGTTGTTATGCTAAAATATACATCTATGGGAATGGAACGGTCCCGTGAAGGTATTGTATAAGAAACAATCAATTGTACGAGTATATAGAAGTAACTGACGTACAGAATTGGATCATTTAATTTATTTGAAACAACTTATCATATTGTAAAAATTAAAGTGACATTTTGAAGTTATAAATGCAGATATTGACATTATAGATTTGGATCCTTTCCCGAATTTCAAATATTACTTAAATTAATTTTATTTTATTTACAATATTATTTACACTTGCCTATTAAAACAAGAAAAAAAAGAAATTAAAAGAAAAAAATAAAAATGCTTAAAAGATTCTTAATACTTGATACTTACTTAAATTTACTTAGAAGTTACAAGAAACATAGTTTGCGAGTAGTATATAATATAAAGTTTAGCTCCTGTTTATTTAAAGTTTTTATGTACCTTATAAAGGTGGAGTTTTTAACGAGCATATCAAATATGAACGAGTCCGCGCTGCAGAACGGACTTGAACCACGCGTAACATAAAGGTTGAATACTAAGCCACAAGTTATAGCTAAGTTTAAAAGGCTCCTCTACATTGCGCCCGTTATAATATGTAATGTGGCTTGTAGTTTTCACATAATACATTGTTTTTATTTTACTCTCTCGGCTCGCTCCTTATTACATGGGACATAACCGGCGAAAATTGTACTACATATAACATAATTTATTTTAAACAAACTTCTAACCAAAGAATGACATTTCTGCACGAACCAATTTCAAAATATCGACATCTTCAAACACGAAGACGTTGCTACTCGGAACAACTTTCAAAACCACGTAAAGTTTCCAAATTCAAAATCCTTCTTGAAAATGGAACAGCAAGGAATATTTATCGGTAGTTGAACCGATCCAATACGTGGTGTAATCTACAAACGTTCCAGCGAATATTCTGGAAAGTTTAAGAAATTGGTGCCAAGTAGTTTGCCGGTGAAACCCGTCATCAATTGGTTGCAGCATCCCTTACCGCTTGTCAGGTAATGCGCTATTTGTTTGCCAAGCTTAGGACAGTGATAAATCTTTCTATTTCAACGAATCTTTTCGGCAAATCTAATATTTTAAATGGAACTGTCCCATTACTAGAAATCAATTTGATTAGTTTTCGTAGCCAGGCAAATGAAGGAATTGGTCTCCAGAGTATAGCTACCAATAAGTAGAACTTAATGAATATTAGCTCAATAAACGATAGCCTAGGGGTATTTTTAGTAATCGTTTATAATGTTCTACATGATTTACTTCTTCATTTATTATTTTACGCAAGAAATATGAACTCAAAATAGCTCCGTCATGTTGGTAATAAATCGTGTAGTAGCAACTTGTTACCACAACAATAATAAAACAATTTACTTTTCACGCTTTTGTAGTACATTGTTTGGCGTATAAAAGTAATACAGTATTTACAATGAAGCGTACATTAACAGACATGATGAAAATTGAAATTTCAGCTCAACATCATTGCGCAAACTTCAATTGATTTAAGTGATTTTTTTTACCTTTCATTATTGTTATTAAAAACTTTTAAATAACTCATTATGACGTGGCTAAAAGGGAAAATATTACAACCACATTTAAAATATTATTACACACAAACAAAAGGCATGACAATTCAGCTAGTTTCATCCACTTGGCACAGCTTAAAAAATGACAGAATTATTCAACCAGCGTGCCAGTCGTTAATCGTCAACGATATTTAATAAAAACTACAAGTGCTAGGCTTTGGCAACAGCTGGCAGGCACGGCCGACTGCCACGTGCAGTCTGAGGAAACTCAAAACGACTGTCATTTTGTAGTTCTAAAGTCGCGTTCGTGAAAAGACTAAAAGTTGGAGCAAATTAGTGTGTTGTAGTTTACAGTTATTTTTAATTGATGATTTAGTCTGTTATTTTATTTAATAGTTAAGTTTTAATTCTTATTTATATCGAATACCATCAAATAATTACCTGATTATCATTACCTCAAAACAACAGCTACTTTCTTGCCCGTCCAGTGCCGCAATGTGTGTAGTACCAGATTGCTACATACTGGTTAAATAAAATTTAAATTGAGTCTTGCCTCGATAAGAATAAAAAGCTCAAAACAGCGAAGGAAATAATGGTGGGAAATCCAGCCCTCAGATGAAGAATTAATTAAATATAAATGTTAGTTAACAATATTGGAATTTATTTTTCATGCCGTAGTCTTCTATTCCATAAGTTTATAGTTTCCATTTGTGCTCTGGTATCCATTTCATGATTCATTTATTTTGTTTCAGGTACAGAGACGATCAGTTATCGAGGTAACGATTAGGCGATATGGCGTGACGTTCAAATTGAGGGCCTAGTATGAGATTGCAAATAACGCTAACGGTGATAGCTTTTTTTATGAAACAGGGGGTAATTAACAAGCTAATGAGCGGTCACCTGATGGTAAGTGGATCACCGCTGCTCAAACGCATACATCAGGCGCATACTTGACAGCGTATGAATACTGTTATTCCAGCCGATATTTAAACTTGGCTCTAACACTCGGAAAAGTTTTGATGGTATTCGATATATTCATTTGTTTATTAAGTACTCGTACGTCTCAAGTTTTCTAACCCCGCAATATATAAATAGTGACTTGAATTCAATGGAAAATGTTATCTAGTGGGAATTGAATTATTAATTTCATTTGTTTAACCAATAAATAATTAGTGGATAGACGTTTGATGTACGATCGCTGATTTTAAAATATGAGTATGTTTGCTTAAAACTGATGAGCTGAACACATTGTTGTTCTGAAAGATAATCATACAGTTTCAATGTAAAAGTCAACGACTCAGACGTCAATGAAAATTTTAATAATAATTCTAAATAAATACGCAGCTCATACAAACAGTGTCATAAATTTTAAATTTAGTTCTAAAGTGTTAATTGAACAAATAAATTATTCGTTTTATGTTCACTTTAAATTCAAAGTTAGGCAACCCTAATGGATATTAAAACGGGTCGCGCAGACCGATGTTAATGAAAACCTTTTAACTTGATAGTTTCGCGGATCTACATCTATTTGAGCTAACGTCTGACAAAGGTTTGACTGCTAACTCTTTGAATTCCATCTCCTTGAAATCATTACTATAAATGGGGTTAATGTTTCTGTATCTTCTTCGAACTTATATATTGGTACATTTCTACCCCTACAGAAGGATATGGAGTTTATCTGAGAATGAGCAAGTTTAGAGTTTAAATTTACAACACGATTTAATGAAGATCCAGTGTGATTCTCAAATACTTTAAACCGGCTGAATATTTTACATTGACAAAAAATACTATCTGTTAAAACTTGTTCACTCAACACAATTAATAACAATCACAAAAATATAAACATGTCATGACGGTTTCAAATCCACCTAAAATTAAACCCTAAAATGCCAGCGCATTCTCATATACCCATATACTTAATTAAAACCCGATAAATCCATATCCATAGATCATAACAAGAGCGGGATTGAGTGCATGTTATAATTAGTAACATTCTCTTTGATGTGCAGCCGATGTTCGCGTGTGCATACAAGGTATGCACGACTGCCAATCAAATGTGACATATTTAATGAAAGGGGCGACAGATGTTTGATTGAAGTTTGTTAATATATGTATAAATACACATGTATTTGAATGTTTCGGGATTTGATTGTATACCAATTTAGTTAGTGTGATTTTTTTATTTGTTAGAATAAATAGAGCTAATCTAATTTCTTACATTTGTTTTTTTTTTAATTTAACCATATCTGCACTATAGCCGTTTAATAACTTCGGAGATTCGGGGACTTTAAAATCTTTTGCGGTAATAAACTGAAAAGTTTTGAAAAGTAAGACAGAGATATTCTTGTCTCCTTTCCTTTTAAAGGAAATGAGTTTCCTCCTCCAAATTTATAAATTATGTCACATAATCCTATGTCATCTGGAAAATATTTCCGCTAGCGTAACTCATATTACTTTGCTGGCAAAATTATTCGTTCATATTCTCGTTCACTGACGAAACGAAATCCTTTGTGGCATACGTACGTAACCGTCGTATACGTTTGTAGTTTCATATTCACCTAATCCTTTCTTAAAGGCGTCCCTCGCTGTTTCAGCGTCCATATTTCCACTGTCAAATTAGACTGCTGCGCTGCAACGACACTCAGTCCGTATTCTTTGTACGAAACGCGAAATGGAACTCGAATTTTGCGATGAACTTGGTAACAGTAATGAAATAGTTTTTTTTATTTTAACCTTCACGGTTATTTATTAAATGATAGAGTTTCCGAGGATATTGACGGAAGATTATAATTAATTAATCTTAACTCGGAAACTTAAATACTTATTCACTTACGAAGGCATAATAATGTAAGTTGGAATTTTGTTTTTAAATATTTCAGGATAATATAATTTTAGGCGATAAGTAATATTTCTTAAAGCAATATTTGATATAACAATTTGGTTATTTTCTAAGCTATAATTTAAAGCTTTTAACTACCAAAAGATATGTCACTTACACTTTGTAATAAGTAGGTAAGACGTGTTATTAATATTTAATAAGTTAATTACAGACTTGTCAATAAACATATTTTAATAGAGTAAAATGAAGTTGTATTTTACGTATATTAGTATAAATTATTCAACAAAGTTTGAGTGGGTAATCCGTATCTTATAGATAGGTACCTATAACCATGTGACGTATATAAAAAAGTACTGCTTGTAGGCTTAATAGACATATCACAGAAAAATTCTATATATCAATTGGACCCATTTTTGCAAACAAGAACCAACCCACAGTTTGAGTGAAATTGAGTTTAGTACATAGATGGCGCTCAAATCACGCATTCTAGCTTCTCTAAAAAAATGGTTCCTTTTCACCGACTAACAACAGAGATACAACACTGTCACTTGCGGAACCAACCCACTTTGGCCACCTTTTAATAAACTGTAAAGAACTATACGGCATGGTCCCCTAAACACTTATTAAAACTAATTGTTAAACAGACCCATGATCCTTGGTACCTTTTCAACTTAAGCATTTTAATTATGCAAACCAGAACCAATGTTCGTTGGTTCCATCTAGCATAAAAAGTTATAATATTTTTATAACTAAATAGAACCAAGAGAGTTTGGTTCTTGTTTACATAATGCAAATTATGTTAGTCTTGAAGGAACCATGTAGCATAGTTCTTAATGGTGTTCAGCATTATTTAATCAAAAATAAAAGAACCATTCTAATCGCGGGTATCGTTAATACAGATAATAATAAAAAATAACAAAATGTGATTTTACTTTTGTAGTATTTTTTTTTCACGTGTACATAATAAGTTTTTTTTTTGTATTGGACACACTAAAAATAACACTGGCAACACTAACATTACACAATATTTCTGTAAAAGATTTCTACAAAACCGAGTTCAGACATAGAAGACGATATCGATGGCTTTACCGGGTCTATCGATTTTGAGGTCTTCTTCTTATCGTTTCGATAGCAAACTTTTATTATTATTATTTTTATATTGAAGCGGCCCAGAAAGTAGCGACGCTGACTGCGTTATCAGAAGCAGCCATTAAATCCTCCTGCGTGCAGGTTTTAGGGCACGCAGGGCACGATGATAAGTGAGACATCGTTTGCGTTACCTCACCGCATGGGCAGCCCAGGTTTGTGCCGTCTGTGAATCCCCACCTGGACATGTTTTCTTTACTCCGGCCAACCTGAGTCCGAAGTCTATTTAAAGATTTCCAGACTGGCCATGGCAATTTATGTCCAGCCGGGAGACTCTCAGCAAGGGGCACGAATGGCGAAGGAAGGGACACATTTTTTTTCCAGAGGTCACACCTCGCTTTTTGTGGCTCTACCGTTAATGGATCGACACACTTGATGAAGTGTTTACGGCTCTTCAGTCTTTGTTGTACTGGAATGTGTCCGTGCATTGGGTGCCGTGTGTCGTTCTCCATTTTTGTTCTCTCCACGGAGCTCGCTACAGCTCTGCGAACATCTGGGGGAGCGATTCCAGCTAGTGGGTACAGTAGGTCTACCGGTGTCGGATTAAGACAACCCGTGATGATCCGGCAGGTTTCATTTAGTGCAGTATCCACTAGCTTTGCGTGCGCTGATCGGCCCCACACAGGGCATGCGTATTCGCCAGCTGAGAACGCTAACGCTATCCCAGAAGTCCGCAGAACATGCGGCGAGGCGCCCCATTTTGTGGTAGTGAGACGACGGAGTAGGTTGTTGCGGGCATGTACCTTTTTTTTCACCACTTCGCAATGTTTCCCATATGTTAGAGAACGGTCTAAAACGATACCCAGATACCTAGGATGGCTATTGTGAGATATGGGCACATCCCGCCACATAACTTGGAGTTTACGATCCGCTTGGTTATTGTGAAGATGGAAAACGCAAGACTCTGTTTTGGAAGGGTTAGGCTTCAGGCAATTCTGTTTGTAATAACCACTCAAGGTGTTAAGAGCCATGGTGAGATTAGGCTCTACTTCCTCAAAGTTGGTAGCTTGGGAAGTTAGTGCTAGGTCATCTGCGTAAATGAAACGGGACGTGTTTGGGCTGGAAGGTTGGTCTTTGGTGTATATATTGAAAAGGAGCGGGGCTAGGACGCTGCCTTGCGGCAGGCCGTTTTTTTGTGATCTCCAACGACTTTGGTCTGAGAGAAGATGGACCTTTTTTTTGTTCCTAGCACTGTATCGGACGGGTCCGGGTACCGCAAACGCGCCTCGCAGCCCCGTCCAGTGCCTGCCTGTAGGCCCGCTCAAAAATGCACTCGGGGGGGCAATGTCCCTGGCATCCAGGTCCAGGACATCGCCCCAACACGCTCAAAGGCCTTCGCCCCTACATCGGGCAAGGCGGGCGGCATGCCGGAATCAGCCGCCCGCCAGCTCTTGTCAGGGTGGGTGCAAGGCGGCATACTGCCGCCTGCGCCTGCCCCTTCGCGCGCGACGGATCGGATCAGCCCGCGCATCGTGCTCCCTGACCCGCTCCGCCGCTTCCTTCTGCGAGATGACCTCCTCGCAGAAGGACGCGAACGCCTCCCAATACTCCTCGCTGTCGGCTGCAGCTCGCACTATGGCCGACAGCGAGACGCCCTGTTGGCGGATGGCCGCGCTGAGGGCACGCCGCTGCACCTCCCAAGCCGGACACTGCTCGAGAGTGTGCTGGGCTGTGTCCACAGCGAATCCGCAGTGGTGGCAGACAGGGGTCTCCTCCCGCCTCGCCACTCGATGCAGGTATTCCCCAAAACAACCATGCCCGGACAACACCTGCACCAAGCGGAAAGAGAGCCGGCCGTGCCGTCTCCCTAGCCAAGCCTCAAAATGCGGACGGATCGCCTCAATGGTCCAGAGACCGTGATTCGGCACCGCCAGCCGTGCCTTCCACTTAATTACTTTTATTTTTAGAAATATCACAACAATTGAATCTTACGTCCATTTTGCAAGTAGGAACTAAGCAACAAAATATGTTTTTGCTAGAAAAAACCAACCGGGTTTTTAACGATTTACTTTATACCATAACTTCATAAAATGTATAAATCTGATATTCCTAGATAGCCTACAGTATGCCACATATGGTCAACAAGTAATCATTCATTAATATACTAAGTATGCATTTTGCACACTTTGTTTACAAAAGTTTCATTTTCTCGAAAGTAATCTGCTGTGGGTTGGTACTTGTTTGCAAAAATGGGTCCAATTGTTAACTTCTTCGAAAGCCTGTCAATACTTTGTAAGCCTCAACAGGTTAATGATGAGTATTTCAATGAACCTGTTGAGGTGCATCAAATATTCAAGCGGGGTATCTAGGACCGCGGCGGCGGCCGGGGGTTAGCGACGTACAATAACTTGTACTTCACGTGATTAGTGAGGTGAAGAGGTTGAGACTAGTATAAGGGTTACCTTTTTATTTATTGACACAAATTTCTTTGTTATCGTTAATTAGATCGTGGGTTGAAAAAAAAAGAATGAAAGATAATTTTGACTAGGTATGTTTTATAACTGACATTATCATATTAGAATAAGCTTTATGCTGAAAAGCTTTGATTTTTTGTATGTTCGTTTGTAACGGATGAACTCAAAAACGACCTCCGGTTTAAATAATCTTGTATCACTCAGTAGCGTGCCTACCATACATTTTTAAGCAAGCCCGGCTTGCCTACCCTAATGATATAACCGTTGACTGTTAAGTCAGAGAGAGTCTTAGGTTAGTTATGAGCGTATTGCCACACACGTCATGTGCTTTATAATATCTCCTGCTTAGTTGGCTAATCTCCATTGAGATTGGCCGCTGTGACAGAAATTCGACCAGATAGACATTATTTACGTTTTCAAAGTTAAAAGAGTTCTAATTCTATAACAATCGTATAGTGGTCTTATAACTAACCAAAACCTTTCATTCAAACTTCCAACTACTATAAACACAACATCATCTAAACTTAGTTCATCATCTAACTCCAAAGTTAGTTTGCCCAGCACAACTTGTGTTTGTTACCTTCACAGTTAAATACTACACTAACTAGTTGGTTCATTCAATCGTACCTTCAGATCGGAACGTCAAAAGTTGTGGCTTTCCAATCTAACATCTAACTTCTTATTATTAAAGTTGCTATTCACTTGTTGAACATCGCAGGGCTGTCACACGTTAATTGATTGGATTTGTTTCAGTTTGAGCTGACAAGATACCTAGTTTTCTTCTTATTATCGTATGGTTGATGAAC
This sequence comes from Protodeltote pygarga, assembly GCA_936450705.2. NCBI lineage: Eukaryota > Metazoa > Arthropoda > Insecta > Lepidoptera > Noctuidae > Protodeltote > Protodeltote pygarga. The sequence continues at coordinate 440,986 of OW388257.2, read as the reverse complement.
AACCTAGTGTTAGAGTTTAACCGACCGTATATAGGTCTCTAACAAGGCTTTAAACACCATCTCTCAGGTGTACAGGTTTCATCGCGATGTTTTCCCTCACCGTTTTAGCAACTGATAATAATTAATTTATAATACACACATAACTTACGAAAAGTCGACAGTCATACCACTAGGCTATCGGTGAGTATAGATACCTAGTTAATTATTAGGAGGGCCTCAAAAATTTGTATACAAAAATTGTGATACAGCAGAAATGATTAGTCCCATAATAATATGAAATAAAAATGACAATATGGTTGATTATTTTAAAAAGTACTACTGCAAAAATCTACTTTGCATAAATCAGAATTCTAGCTCGAATGTTTATTTCCGCTAGACAAAATACTAGACATAAAAAGCTTGAAGTTTTCCTCGCGACAACCCTATCTACATAATTCGATATTCGCTTCTTCATTCAAAAGAAGTACTTAATATGGAACAAGTCTAAAGTTTGCAACATCATTTCATAGATGTCGCTGTTTTCAATTTACAGATTGCGCCAACGCAAGTCACAAGTTCTCAAACTTTAAGTAGAATCTTAGTATTTAAACTGTCGCATGTCATCTACATCGGTCCTGATAATGCAAAGAACCTCAAACTTTGCGTTTTATTGCGCGTAGTTTTATCAATAGTTTGGAACCAACTTGGATTGGTTTTCGATTGTAAACTTTCTTAGAGTTGAATGTCGCAGTGTGCTCGCGATTCCTTTGAATTGACTTCCGCTTTCCTAATTATACTTGCTAAGTGTAAATAGAAGATGGTTAATTAGTACTGGTTTCAAATGTCAATTATGGCCTCTCATCGCATGCATAGATATTGTTTTCGATAGTTTGTGAAACTGAAAGAAAATATCACAGGGAACTTGCTTGACTGAAAGCATGATGACAGTTGTCCAAAAGCCACGTTAGGAATACGATAACAATGGCGACTCCTCCGCAAAGACTTTCAGATTAAAACTAGCTTGAGTTTAATAATATAATCTTATGTTAATCATATATTGATTTTTATTAAATGTTATTAAAAATCATAATGCCTAAGAAAAAGATAAAAAAGAGATAGGATACAAGCGGGACTAGAACCCGCGACTTGCCGTACCGTCTTGATAAATAGACCTAACAAGAAACCAAATCGGATACGTGATTTTTGTTATCTACAGTATATTAGAAAGACCTAACCTTCCTTAATTTCAAAAGATCCATACATTAGTGATCTTGAGCTGATATAATTGACTCAAATTCTAAAAAGATATCTCTAATTGGAACGTTGAGCAACATGTTATCCACGGTCCATTCATGAAAACCCCACAAAAAGGTCCTCTTCAGTGTCATTCTTACGGGACACAATAGACCTACTCGAATAGATTACAACAAAAGTATCCAATGATATACGGGGCGATAGATAAAGGTATTGAATGCGCTTTGGGAATATATGGGGCTTGGGTTTTGGGGACGGCTTGGGGTTCATGGTTAAATTGCTGGTGTTTAAGTCCTGCCAAAGAATTGGCAATTTTGTCTACCTAAATGTGTGTTAGTTGCCATTCCGAATGACTTTTGTGATTAGGTAGCAATAGCTGTTGAAATTGCAAATCAAAATACTCTTAGCTTGCTTGCAGGCAATATAATTTAAATTGCAGGTCATTTTTGTATAATTATTTGTAAAATATACTATATTATATAAGATACCTTAAAAGATTAGATTTTTTTGTCCAAGAGCGGTACTCGACAACGTATAGAAACATATTTGATGTGGAGGTGAAGATGGGATAGCTTTATAAGGCAACAAAACTGATGCCATCTTAAAAGGAAAACGATAAAAATAAAGGTATTCGTAATATATGGAAAGGGACCCCATTGATTTATGGGAGGTTTCATAATAATAATATGATACCAAGATCTTTTGGTTTTCAAACAGAAATATTTGTCATATTGGGTGTTTTGTGTGGAAGGCTGGCTTATTTATTTTCAATGATATTGCAATGTAGACTTTGATATTTCACATGACAGCAGGATATTATAAGAGGAAACATGTTGTCGGTATACGGAGTGCTTCCGTTTCGGGGAAGTCCCTTAAGTAGGGCGGGAAGGTAAAAAAGTATCGATAATGTCCTGAAATATTACCGTATTCGTAGATATAGATATTGAATCGCACCAGATTTTGTTGAAGAAAGTCAAAGATTTCTCCAAATAACGTTGTGGCTAAAGTAATGAAATCTTGTTTTTATTTTTCGGCCGACAAATGAGTTTGCTTTATTAAGTAAACTCTATGGTTGAGATAGTTACAATTAAAACATCGTTTGTCTAAAAAAAAAAGAAAAACGAGTTTATTAGACGAACTTGTTAGGTCGGTCAGAAAACAATAGACTTTATTGGGAACTTTTGTAAAGAAATACCTTCAGCTCAAAAGGTAAAAGAAGTTTAACGAAGCAATTGTATTTTGAACAAAACGAAACACAAAAATGTACAATGTTTTTTCAACTTTACGTTTGACACCTTACTACCAAAACGTAAAGAAGATTACGTCGCGCAAGGCTTAACTTTATCACAGCTCAGGTCTCCAGGCTCTTACCATACTTTTTCAGCCAATATTTCTCTCCGTGACGTTTCGCATTGCGGACTAAGCCGACCCTAATTCGCGCCTCCGGATTTCATCGCTATCTGAAAACACACGACTGTAATACCTCGGCGGCACCGCGGCGTCATTTAGTTGTCAGTTTACGACTCTTTGAGGTTTAAGTTCATAAAAGTTTGTTCTTATTGATAATAGCTCACATAAATTTCGAAAAATAAAATCCTTGATGTATTGTCCCAGAGGTGTAATAATGTGAAATTCATGGCGCATTTCTAGAAAATATATTCTTATAAGTGTGTGTTTGTCAACGTCTTTTAACAGTTTAGTATGTAAAGTTGAACTATTAACGCACTCTCAATTATTGTCAAAATGTTTTCGTGGAAACGTTACTATCATGCTGGGTATTGATAGCTTTGTTATGACGGTCGTAAAGGGTAATTTATATTGTTCTTTTATTTAAATCGCGATGCTATTTCTTAATACTGCTTTTCTATGATGCTAGCCACGTTGGTTATAACTGGCGTGTTCTGACTGGGGGAGTACCTCCCTACAATGTATGTTATATCGGCGTAAAATAACACAGTATTCGTATTGTTGTGTTTCCTACAGCTACGGTCAGTAAAGGGGACCGAAGGCCCAATCCCATCAGCAATGCTTCTGGAGATCACTTACCATGTGACCCGCCTGTTTGATTTTTATATAAAAAAATATATTTTTATATTTAAAATAATGGTTTTTACGTACATTCCGATCAATTACATTCGCCGATTCGTGTGTCATCATTAAACCTTTGCTTTAAAAAAAATATTGTATCTCGTATCGTGAACTAAAGGGTTAGCAAAATTATTCTTGGGGGCGTTATTAATCCCAGCTGCTTCCTTCCCTTTGAACTGTCAAGAATCTGTCTTAAATTAACACTTCACTCCAGACCGCATTTTAATGGATAATTAACACAATAATCTATTCGTTCCAATTATTAGAGACTCGAAACGAACCCCATTAGCTATTCTAGGGTAGATAAACGAGGCAGGTAACCCCCGCTTTGTTCAGTTTGATCTAAATGCTTTGCTTAAGCATAGCCATTAATTTACCTAGTTAGAAAACATACGGGGTTGTGGTAGCGACGCCGACCGCGATGATGGCTAATGGGAATTATGAAGATACTGTTATTTGAAATTGTGTATATTAATATAATAAATTGAGGCTTTTAACACAATAAATTTAGATTTAGTTCATTCTGAAATTATGATAATAATGCAAATCCTTGGAAATTTATTATTATTTTTGCATCTTATCGTGGAGTGTTTCAAAATCAAAATCAAAATATTTTTATTTATGTAGACCATTAGGCACTTATGAATAGTCATAATTCTAATATTGTTTATTATTAGAGTGCTCTAGTAGTTTCTAATATTTACTATCAGGTCTCAGAAATTCACTAATGACTGACCTTTTAGCTTTTTAATTTATTTTCATACACTTATAAATAATATTATTTATATCTGTAATAAAGTTTTATTTTCAATTATTTTACAATATCCTAAACAATTGAGATAAATAGCATCTAACCGTGCCGTACAAACTGCACTCCCGTATATATCTCTGATGCACCCGTGATGCAATTTGTTAACCCTCAAGTGGGGCTCGTTACAGACTCTGTCCAGGACGACCGTTACCGTAGCCTCTCGGCTATTATTTTAAATCCTCTGTCCATTATTTTAGCCTCTCTGGCTGTTATTTAGCCGCCCTAGCTGTTATTTTAGTTGTTACCACGTCGTTGCTTCTGCGCCATTTTGCTGATTGTTTGTTTTTTAAGGTAGATGAAGGATGTTTGAATGAAGAGTTCTCAGGCGTTTGCAGACTGAGGTTTTGTGTTTTTAATCTCTGCGGTAGTTTGGAACTCTAATAAAGTTCCACGTCTGTTTGGGAGTAGATTAAATGTGATTTAGACAAATACTGGTCAGAAATAAACAACAACATGTTACTTACAAAATATCTGCATAAACGGAAGGTATAATACGTTGCCCACTGTTGGGCAAAGGAATTTCTCCTACAAATGGAATTTAAGAAAAAGTGAAATTTAAATTGTTTTGATTTATTGATTAATCGTAATATTTGGTTATATTTGAAATATCTCAGATCAACCTATGAATTAGGCCTGGCATTTGTTATACCTGCTGGTCTACCAAAACTGGTAGGTATGAACCTGCTTAACCATAGGACAAACGCCAAAAGGTCTATAACTATTGTGAATGTAAAATTAATAACAGAACAATAAAACGGAACGCACCCTAACCATTTTATATCGGAACGTACCTATTACTAAGCTTTTGACAGCCCGCTTGTTTTCCCTCTCTCTTACCTGCGTCATCTAAAATCTACAGCAGTGTGCTCCATTATAATTTTTGTTCTAATAAACTTTATAGAAGATTTCGTGGTTTCTCTTCGTTCCAAAACCCATTACAACCACAGGTTATGGGCCCAGGCACAAATACAGAGGGCAAAATGGAACGAAGAGATGGAGCATTAGTATTGAATAATAACAATTGGTCATTATGGCGGTTCCAATTAATAATCGTTTTAAAATCTAAAGGATGGTACAATGCTTTATTAAAGGAGCCGGTAACCTCAGAAGAGAAGACACAGGATGAAAAAGCACAGGAGATCATTGTTACAAGAGTAGAGGAAAGTATCATAACCTATCTACTACCATGCGCCTCGGCATGTCAAATGTGGGAAAAACTGAATACAATTTTTGAAGCCAAGTCAAAGGTTGGCGTCCATTTGACACAGCAGCGATTCTATAATTTACAATATGAAGGGCCGATGGCGACTTTCATCGCTAAAACAGAAGAGCTGGTCCAACTTAAAATAAGTGGTGAAATACTTTCGGAAAAAATGGTTGTCACAAAAATAGTTATGAGTCTACCAGAAAGGTACCGCCACTTTATCTCAGCATGGGAGTCTGTATCTGAAGGTGAGCAAAACATGAAGAATTTGACAGCAAGATTACTTGTTGAAGAAGAGCGTTTGGGAAAGGAGGAAGATTCTTCATCTACAGCTCTTATAGTAAGGAAAAAGGTGCATGATAAATCTCAAATAAAGTGTTACTTGTGCGGCAAAAGTGGACATTTTAAAAAGGAATGTAACTCTAGAAAGTGTAATTTTTGTGGTAAAATAGGGCATGTGTACAAAGATTGTAAAAGTAGGAAAAGTCAAAACACAGGTAATTATAAGGCTTTTATTACAAATAATGTGGATTTATCAGATAGTAGAAACTGGGTAATGGATACAGGGGCTAGTCAACACATGAGTTTCAACAGGGGGTTATTTTCAGACTATGAGATGTTAAGAGAAGAGAAATTTGTAATAATAGGAGATGGCAAAAAATTAAAAGTAGAAGGGAAAGGTAAAATTATTTTCTATGGTTATAATGGCAAAAATTATGAACGCTATGTAATGTTAGATGTATTACATGTACCCAATTTAACAGTGAACCTATTTTCTGTCATCTGTGCAATAGATAAAGGTTATACAATGGCATCTACTAAAGATGGTTGTAAATTTAGTAAAGATAATGAGGTTAGGTGCACAGCAAACAGAGTTGGAAATTTGTATGTCATGAACCTAAAATTTGAAAATAAAATTGTAGCATTATTATCCATAACAGAATGGCATGAGAGATTAGCCCACCAAAATATGGTTTATGTAAAAGAAATTTTAGCTAAATATAATGTAAAATATGAAGGGTTGACAGGTAATCAATGTTTAGCATGTATAGAGGGTAAGCAGAGCAGATTATCTTTTCAGCGTAGTGATTACAGGGCAACAATTCCAGGTGAAATGATCCATATGGATTTGTGTGGACCTATGGAAACTGTCTCACTGGGAGGTTCTCGGTACTTTCTTTTATTCAAAGATGATTATAGCGGTTATAGATTTATAAATTTTTTGAAAAATAAATGGGAAACAAAACAATGCATACAAAACTTTATACAAAATTTTAAAAATGAAAGTGGATTTAAAATTGTCACTATGAGATCAGATAATGGACGGGAATTTGTGAACAAAGAGGTAAGTGAATTATTTAAGAAAAAGGGTATAACACACCAGAAAACAGTTGCTTACACACCCCAACAGAATGGTCGTGCGGAACGTGAAATGCGGACAATAGTAGAGGCTGCAAGGTCAATGCTGCAGGCGAAGAAATTACAGAAGGAACTATGGGCAGAGGCAGTAAGTACAGCTGTTTTTACACTTAACAGAACAGGAAAATCAAAAGTTTCAGGTAAGACACCATATGAGTTACTTTACAACAGAAGTTATAATATTCATGAATTAAGAACATTTGGAAGCGAAGTATATGTACACATACCTAAGGAAAGAAGGCTAAAGTGGGATGCAAAAAGCAGAAAGGGAATATTTGTTGGTTATGGAATTGACACCAAAGGTTACAGAGTTTGTTTTCAAAACAAAGTAGTAAATACATATAGAGATGTAATATTTGTGCAAAAATTTCAGGAAAATAAAGAGAAGAGTAGAATAGTTCACTTTGACTGTGAAGAGGACATAGATAACCAGAATGAACAGCAAAAAGAAAAGGTTGATGATACAACAAACGAAGATGGTAGAAAAATAAAAGATGAAAAGACAGGAAGGGAATCACAAAGAAATGAAGAAATCGAAATTATTGAGACTAACCAACAAGGAAACCAGAATAAAGTAATTAAATTACAGGAAGAGAACACACATCTAAGAACAGAGATACCTGAAACAATAGACCACAGAACAGATGATAATTATGAATCGTGTGAGGAATCTGATGAAGAAAAATCTGTAAAGGAACCCATCCACAGTGAACCAGAGAGGATAAGGACAGTGGAAAGTGAACCAGAGAAGATAAGGACAGTGGAAAGTGAACCAGAGAGGATAAGGACAAGGACAAGGGAAGTAAGGAAACCTAAGAGATTGCAAGACTACTATACTGGATTTAAAGCATCTAATGAAGAACAACTTACATATGAGAAGGTAATGAAAGGAAAAGATTCATGCAAGTGGAAAGAAGCAATACTAAAGGAATTGACAGCATTAGAGAAAAACTGCACTTGGATAATAGAAAATTCGCCTAAAGACAAGAAAATACTAGATGCAAAGTGGGTATTTAAAATAAAGAAAGGAGATCAAAATGAAGACATTTACAAAGCTAGACTTGTGGCTAGGGGCTTTCAACAGGAAGATGATTTTGACCATTCAGAAATATACACACCTGTTGCAAAATTACCTACCTTAAGAATTCTTTTAGCCATTGCTAGCAAATATAACCTAAAAATGACGCAGATGGATGTAAAAAGCGCTTTCCTTTATGGAGATATTGAAGAGGATGTATACCTAAAACTACCAAATGGAATTGAAAAATATGATGGTAAAGTGTTAAAACTACAGAAGTCACTCTACGGTTTGAAGAAATCACCTAAAAAGTGGAATGAAAAGTTTAATCAATTTATGGAAAAGGAAGGGTTCATAAGAAGCAAGTCAGATTATTGTTTGTACTTCAAGGAAAAGAGACAGTTCTACCTAATTTTATATGTCGACGATTTAATAATAATAACAGATAAAGAAGAAGATATAAACCAACTAAAACAGTCTTTAAAGAAGAATTTTGAAATGACAGATCTAGGAAATAAGAAAATGAAGTATTTAGGCATAAACATAACAGAAAAAGAAAGTCACATAGAATTGGATCAACAACAGTATTTAGAGGAATTATTGAAGAGTTATGGAATGGATGAATGCAAGCCGGCAATGACTCCTATTGAAAATGGGTTGGTTCTATCTTCAGAACCCGCCAAAGATAAGGAGATGGTAAAGCAATGCAGACAGTTAGTCGGCAGTCTGATGTATGCCATGTTAGGCACAAGACCAGACATTTGCTTTGCGGTTAATTACCTAAGTAGATACCAAACATATGCTGATGAAAATTTATTGAAGGCATTAAAGAGAATTTTAAGATATATAAAGGGGACTTTAGACTATAAACTGATTTACAGAAGAAATGGTGAAGAAAAATTAATTGGATACACAGATGCAGACTGGGCTGGTGATAAGTTAGAAAGAAAGTCAACTTCAGGCTATATCATGAAGTTATTTGGATGCACTGTATCATGGTGTAGTTCAAAACAACAATGCACAGCACTTTCATCTACAGAATCCGAATATGTTGCATTAGCAAAAGGGGTAGCAGAAGGTTGTTGGATTAAAAATTTAATAAAAGAAATAGGTATAGGATTTATTCAGTTTATTGTATACATTGATAACCAGTCAGCCATTCATGTCGCCAAAAATCCTGAAAAACATCAACGACTAAAACATATAGATTTAAAATATCATTTTGTTAGAGATAAAGTAGAAAGAAAGATTGTAGAATTATACTATATACCAACACAAAAACAGATTGCAGATGTATGCACAAAAGGTTTATGTAAAGAAGTATTTAAAAACTTAACATGTATGATTTAAGATGCTGTTATGTAATATCTTTGTTATATTTTATTTAATTGTAATAGAAGTATAATATAATAATACCTAATAGTATAAACAATAGAAGTAGTTAGAGTTCGTACCGTTTGTATTGAGGAAGGGTATTGTGAATGTAAAATTAATAACAGAACAATAAAACGGAACGCACCCTAACCATTTTATATCGGAACGTACCTATTACTAAGCTTTTGACAGCCCGCTTGTTTTTCCCTCTCTCTTACCTGCGTCATCTAAAATCTACAGCAGTGTGCTCCATTATAATTTTTGTTCTAATAAACTTTATAGAAGATTTCGTGGTTTCTCTTCGTTCCAAAACCCATTACAACCACAATAACAATTCATGTGTTTTTTTTTCAGAGCATTTGCAATTTACTGCATGTTTTTCTGAAAGTCATTTAAATTTTTGAATGCTTCACGGAAAACCATGTGCGCCGTGCGGGACTCGGTCCAGACGTTATCTAACCTCAAAGGCTAACGTATTAACAGCGTATTTTGTCCACACTTCCGTCGCGGCACAATGTTGTCGCGCAATTTGTGGGAACAATACGCCCGCACCGCTCAGGTGACGTGAAAAACAATGCGATTGTGCTTCCGCGGTGGAGGGTTGAGTCAGGCGAGGTAGCGGGGTTCGAAGTTATTTTAAAATAACTATGAACTTTAATTGATTTAAGTTTTTTTTGTTTATGTATAGAAAAATCAATGTAAAGGATGTAAGAGATTTAGCACTGATAGCATAGTGGTCTGATCGTCGACTGATAAGTCAGAGGTCTCGAGTTCGATCCCAAGGCGCGCACCTCTGGCTTTTCGCAAGTTATGTGCGTATTATAAATTAATATCAGTTGCTAAAACGGTGAGGGAAAACATCGTGATAAAACCAGCACATCTGAGAGATATTTCTACGGTGTGTAAAGCCATGTCAGAGGCCTACGGGTGGTTTAAACTCTGACATTAGGTTGTTCATCAACCATACGATAAGAAGAATGTAAAAGAGTACATGGTTTCACTGTAGTCAGTTTTGGATGGGTCTGCTTATATCACGGAACGAATACAATAAAACACATTTACTTTCATTTTAAACGTCACGTCTTTAGGTTCAGATGAAAACAACGTTAGGCACTAGCTGTCTGGCATTCATGCTGAACTGAACCTATTTGGCGCAGCCTCCACAACACATGGGTCCGTGCCCACTCGACCCGAGGTATATGCAATTTTTTTAATTCATATAATTTTTTTTTTGTTAGGTTTATTGTTTTTAATCATTATGTCTGAGCGCTCTGTGCCAAATAAATGATTTTCTTTCTTTCTTTCTAAAAAAATACAATTGAACAAAGCTCTAAACCTAAATATTATATATCCTAAGCCTGAAAATTAAAACTGCTGAAATAAGTAGGCGTTGCATAATATATAACGGCTGTAGTACAACCTCACTCATCTAATTTGATGAAGCTCAGCATTTATGTTAAGTGCGTCTATTCTGTAAAACCTCTTCACTAACTTAGCTTGCATTAACATTATATTTAATCTAAGGTACTATAGGTTGATAAGTTACCTAGTACTAGTACATCCAGTTATTCTGTGAAAACAATTGTCTCTACATTTTTTAAACTTAGGTACATATTAAGATTTTATCTAGTGGATGTAGTAACAGATATATTATTTCATGATGCACATCACAAACACTGATAGGGAATAGAAGCCGCGACTTTGTCATTAGTGCAGAAAGCGAACTGCTGAACTGCTACGCCGATCACACGATACGTTCTATATATCGGTTGGATGACAATGCTTGTGAGAAGCCTATGTTTGGCAGTTGACATCTAGGCTTACTTGCCTTCATTGATATTAAGGCCACAAAAATATAAATTATAAATCTCGTCGCTCATAAGTTAGACCGGTGTCGGTGTGTTGTGGCGAGCTTTAAGTTTAGTCCCGAGTGTTTTGTACTGTAGAAATGCAGGCCTTAATCTGTGACCCAATTCCCAACAAAAAATGTTTAAAAACTGTTCACTTTCAAATATAAACCTTATGGCGTATTGTAAATGTTTACTTTCTAAAGGCTGGGCTATGAAAACTGTATAATAATATTAATATTTTTAACCCCCAACGCAGAAAAAGCGGTGTTATAATTCGTAGCTCTCAAACGGATGAACCGATTGCATTTAGTTTTTTTATTTGAAAGGTTTTTAAAGCGGTTGTTTAAATTTTAAATTTCTAGTTATAACTGTATACTAGCCTTAAAATTATGATCGAATTAAATGTGTATCTGTAATTGTTCCCACTTGTAACTGTAATGATTCGGTGTCCATATATAAATGCGAAAACGTGTGTTTGATTGTTTTTGACGCTTTTAAACTGATTTAAAACTTAAAATGCTTGAAAAATTGCCGAGTTATTAAGGTTATGAAGTAAATGAACTAGATAATGCGGTCGCAGCTGCTGGCGGGACCAAAAAAAAAATTGAGATCACCAGTTGTGGAGTCGAAAATCGGCTTAGACATATGTATATAGGCTTTAGTTAGTTAAGCAAGACCCGTGATTCTTGACCTATTCGGTACCCATTTCATAGAATGATTATCAGACTTTCCTAATAAAATTCCCTATTCTAGAAAATCTACGTTTACTTGTGCAAGGAAAAGACAGTTAAATGTTAAGTACGACCGTATAAATTAACTCAAGCATTTCCTAAACGAAATTAATTAAAATTGTGAAACTTCAAAAGATACCATCAAATGGTGAAAATGTTTGAGTCTAAGTCATCACGCAGTTCGTGAGGCATTTCGTTTTTCGTTTAATGGCGGCACATAAGCCCCTCCCGACTTGCCTCTGTAACTTTTGCGGCCATTTTGACGCTTTTTTACTGAGATCTTATCGTTTAGGTATATGGGTAAAAAAGTGTTGAAAAGGACAGATTTTAGGACTGCCTGCTATCTGGCAGATAGGGTAAGTAAGATCTCAAACCAATTACTTTCTGTACCGAGTTGTAACATAATTTTGAAGGCGCATAGTTGGACAATATAGATTATATATAGAGGTGACTAAGACTCGAATATTCTAACGCTCGCTATTGGCAAGGATTTTTATTCACCTTAATGGTCACGCATAGTTCAGGTTTAAATTAATTCCCTTCGCCAAACTCTTCGGATGTAATGAGTTAGCCATCGAGGTCTTCCTAATTGACAGTATCAAGTTCTTTAAGAATAAGTCAATAGGTTTTTAAATAGTGTTGCAAACATCTATAGGCTACTATACTACTACTATAGAGTGAAGTTATTTGCAATTGCTAGTAGACTGCTAGAAGCGAGAATAAGTTAGAGAAAAAACCTTCTCCAACCTTTTTCTTAAACTAGAAGGTTTAAGCAGTTTTATTTTCGAAAAAATATATACAAGCTTTGCAGTTTCCAGCTAGGAAAATGCTGGTTAAAAAAATGTGTAAGCACCTGTTTCCTCTGTTGGCCTGTTCTTGTTTGAGAAGGGGATTAGCTCCGGATTGATCCGTTTTTGCTGCGGCTGTACAGTCGGTAGTCGGTACCTACATGGCCTAAATACAATTCTTTTGTTTTAACCTGGAATTCTTGTTCATTTATTTTGTGATTTTCTAACGACACGATTGGTATTAGTGTTAAATCCCATACGGCTATAGAATAAAAACAAAATCTTTTTTCGTCAGTAGAGCATGTAAATACATATCGATGTAGGTATTTATACAACTTAAATCACCATTGTTCAATACTTGTAGCTATTTACAACACGAAAACCAATGTCAGTTCAATAACACGATAAAAACCAAAGGTTTTTCAACAAAATATTAATATTCGCCAAGTTTTTCCATAAAATTTGAATGAACGAAAATAAAAAAGGAAAGTTGAGAGGAACCACTAAAGTATGAAATCTGAAGTTAATTGAAGTTTCCAACTTTGATTAAAAGTATCTTTATGAAGGTTCCTTGAATTAAATTAGCAGGTAAATCTGAAAGGTAAGGTATCAATAAGTTAAACGGAGGTTTCGGGTCTATGACCTTCGAAGTAATAGGCCTCTTTAGCTGAACAGGGATTTACGATGCTGTTGTTTATGATTGTAGGTAATGAGTTTTAGCTATAAAGGTAGTAGGGTTGAGATGATGAAAACTGAAGTATTTGCTCAATGTTGTCTAATTGTGCTTATTCTGTATTATCGCATAAGACGAGGTCGGCTAGAAAGACAATAGATTTAATAAGTGTAAATAGACAGTTCCAAGGGGTTACGTAACGGAGAGCGACAAAAAAAAATCTGGATAAAAACATAGGACAGAAAATATTAGTACAAGCGGCACTAATTGTCGCCTTTACGCTACCGGATCATTAATCTTACGATATGGGCAGATAAACAAAAAAATCAGGAACAAAATACTAAAATGGGAAATCGGCTGTTTTGAACATCATAATATAAAACCAAATGTTTTTCCCCTTCTCTGCCAAATCGGACACTAGATCAATTCTCAATTCAATTCTCAATTCTTTATTGCGTTCCATAATGTTACATAATAGTTGGTATACATAAAATAAGGTATCAATTATGGACCCTGTCGGGCACAGCATAGTTAATTAGGAGAGAGGAGGAAGCGCGCTATATGTTTACAATGCAAATTTAAATTTATTTTTTAATCACCCCTCGTTTTAAACTTAATAATTTTAAACCGATCATTTGCAAACTTGTGTTATTGTCAATGTTTATGAAACAAAAGCAACGAGTTATAACAAACAATATTTCGTGTCGACTCGCCCCGTCTACTAATATATTTATCAACGTAATTAGTTCCGGCCCGAGTCGGGTCTCCGCGAACCGAAACTTTGTTGTCGCCTTTCATTTTTAATTCGGTTAAAACTGCACTGAAAATACGTAGAAAGTTGTATGAAAACACTCAATAAATGACAGCACGACATGACGACGAGAATGAAAGATCGATGTCCTACTTACAACTATGGATGAGTTTATTTATCTGTGACTTTAAAAGATTAATGGCTATGTACTGAGTTAAACTTCAGGGTTGTTCTAGTAGTATATAAATGTAATCTACATTGTTGGGCGGCTGTCAGTAATCTTGATGAATGGTCTGCTTACCTCCTGGCTAACTGTTTGCATTTACGAAACAACTTAAACAATATATAGAATTAATTATTATTCATAAACTTCGGAAGCTGTACTATTATGAGTACCTATATTAGAAATTTTATGACTTATCATATTTTATTTTAAAAATAAGTGGTGTTTGAAAGTAACTGAACTGCTTTACAAAATGTGACCAAATAATATTATAATCTCTTTTGCGCCGGTTCTTGACAGAAGACATCTTAAATTTCCCCTTACTAAGAAACTTGTGTAATCTCTGCGTTTGTGTCAAATTTAATTATTCTAATTAGTTTTTTCTTTATTTTTCAGGTAAACCAATCCAGACTTGTCTACGCCTCGTCCCGTCGCCAGCTACACACCGAAATGATGTTCAAAGTAATTGGAACTTTTATACATCGTCGTAAAACCCAGATTAGATCGTCGGTAGAATCCCTAATCTGGATTTAGATGGCCAAATAAGTTCGCCAAACCCGCGCCAACTTCAAAACTCTTATAAATAGGTGTCGAAAGGTATTTGCGGGAGGTAATTTGTGGGGTGTTAGATAATACCTTTGTTTTGTGCTGCGGGGGTTGGTGTCGGATGACTCAGGTCTGAGTGTTACCTAACGCCGCGTTTTTTGTTATTTATCTTTGGCGCTTAGTTTTGAGAATTGTTTTTGTGATTAGAGTCGATAAGAACTCGTAGGCTTGTAAAGACTAAGATTTTGTTCTTTATAAAAACGGTTGTCTTTTTATCCTTTGCTGTTTTAGTGTTTGAAAAATGCGTTTTTCTTATTTTTGTTCCGATTGTAACCATCCTCTTAAGTATAATATTATCATTTCTTACTAAAGAACCAAGCCATCCGTGTATAAAATAATGTATCTTCAGCAAAATATAAGTACCAACATCCAAACAGAATTCTGGGATTTCCAAGCGTCTCAAAACTTGTCACATTCTTAGTGAACGCTAACTCGTAAACCATTCTGGAGCTAAAACTTGTAGAAACAATTCAGTACATATGCAAACGACTTCAGTGCTTGTGCTGGAAAGTTTTCAGCGTCAAATAATCGGTTCAATCTGTTACATGTAGTTGTAACTGCTGTCAGACATATTGCTTATAATAAGTAAGTAACTATAGAAAAGTGTATAAAGAATTGTTGGATTTAATTGAATATTAATATAATATATTGAAATTGTCAAGTTACTCAGTAAATTGGAAGTCAGGATTACTTAGGTCAAATTTGTTTTATTATTAAACGGTTTTACTTAGCTTGACCTGTTTATTATTTGGTTCAAATTTACTAATCGATATTTTACTCCTTTCCTATTGACAGATTGATTTGATATTTGGTACACAGCTTTAGTTTTGATACCGAAACCGTTTTATGTAAAAAAATACTTATATTATATAGCACAATGCTTATTTACTTATGTGTTTATAAAATTGTTATACATGTTACCTTATATAACTAGCTTCCACCTGAGGCTTCGTCTGCGAGGATCTACTTTCCTTACTTTAATAGTCCTCTATGGAACACTAAGCTATTTTTAGAATAATTCTGTCCTGTTTTCCGAGTCATATTTAAGATCTAAAAACCAAATTACTTTGAAACCGTTTAAGTAATTAAATTTCTAAATTAACCTTCAGATTTTTTTTCGGATTTACGATATTACTAGCTCCTGCCCGCGATTTCGTCCGCTTTATGTCGGCATTAAAACTAGTCTACGTTTCAATCTTACCTATCTACCATAATATGTCATCTTAATCCGTTCAGGCGATTAGATACCTATGTTTGGAAGACAAACTAACTTACAAACTTTCACAATTATAGGATCATAATAAGTAGGATACTAGGATTAGAATCATTGATATTAGATTAAAAGTTGAAATAAAATAACTCTTTCAATTATTGTGAAACGATTTACAAAAATACTGCTTCAATAGTAGAATGTGACGTAAGTTTAAAGCCGGCGCTGAGTGCTGAACCAGCTTTGCTGCCGTTCAGCGTTTTACACCATCCGCCATTTATCGGACGGCCGATAAATCTCCCGGTCCGCACGATCGGACACGGCCCGGTCCGGCAGCGCTCTTTGTTATAAGCACGTAGCCTACAGATTGATTTTTATCTAGGAAATGCGAAAATGCTGGGTTAGTGGAGGGGAAAATGGGTGGAAAAGTTATGGAAACACAATATATTTTCTAGAGACTTGTTAGGTTTTGCGCGGCAGATTTATACGTGTGACATGACTACATAACCGTATTGGGGTTTATGAGATGGTGCTGTGAGATAAGTTATGGCTTATGATCGTGTCTTTAGGTTTTCGTGAAATCTTTTTCTTCTGAGCGATTCACTCGGTTGGAGGATTTTAGTTCACTCTTTTATCTACATGTAGTCAGAATATATAATTATGTTCTTCTGATCGAATATAGATCCCAGCGCCCAATTTCGATAACTTACGAAAACTCCAAGATGGGTTTGAACCTAAAACCTCAGTTGCCAGTCGAAGGTCATACCATGAGGCTATCAATCACACAAAATATATATATAAATTTACAAACAAACTTGATGAAGACTTTGATACTATTTATTACCCAACTCTTCACCGATCATGTCTAAGAAATTTTGCTTAACAATTTGAACTGGATATCTCTATTATACAACACATTTTCCGCCCCAATTTCATCCCCAATTGTCTGTTCAAGTATCTACCACAACCGGGACAGCCACAACCCCCACCACATCAATTATCCTCCGTTTCCCCCCTATTTCAATGTATATCACGCGTGGGATCTGTTTTACTCCAATACGCTATGTAGCCGCCTGAGATCGTGTTAAGGTGATACCGATGAACTGGTACTAAGCGGTTTTATACTTTATTCGGTATAATATATTGTAATGCTTTGCGTAAGAGTTGAATAAGTTTCTAAGATGTTTAATTGTCAGTTTCTATTGTTTAGACGTCACAAAATGGCGATCAGATTCGAATTGCTAAAAGAACTAACTTTAGCCAGTGAAATATGTATTAATTTATTTTACATTAAAAGAATTTCAGTGGTCGCAATTAACCGTATAACCTTAAGAAGTTTAATGAGTACTGTATACAATGAATTAAAATTTTATTGCACTTTAAAGAAGGCTTAAAATTAATACAATATTTGAAATAAATGTTGAAATTGGTTAATTAATTTCCAACTTTCTGGTGAGAGTAATGGCTATTCTCTTCCTGCGAAATAACAATCGCTTCAATTTGTATGGAGTTGATTTGACGTTATGTAGAAAAAGCTTTAATGCTATATCTTTGTATTAAGCCCTGTCATGTTTGTCAATTATTGAATTATTTGATTTAGTGTCCTTAGCTAAAAAGAAGCATCAGGAGTTTTTAAAATTTTAAACTTATAGATACAATTTTCTATAAGGTAATATGAAATATATATTAATTATAAGCAGTAGTCGTGTATCGTATTATAATGAAACCCGGAACTGGTGTAGTACAGTGATGTCGCAATACCGTTTATATCTCCGACAGATAATAAAATACGCATAAGTACCGCGACTCGTGCCACTTCGCTCCTGAATATTCATGAGCGGAGCGGAGCGAGCTAAGCTTCGCCAGTGTTGCCACCCCAAATATTTGTCTTGCTTACCTTATGGTAATATTTCTAGTGGTTTTCGTTCGCAACATCAAAACTGCTGTTTTTTGTAGATTTTTAATTTTAATTGCGTTTGTTTTTTGCTGGTAATTCTGCAGCTTGGAGGTGTTTACTGCTCTTTTATTGTTTATTTCTTCTAAACTGAATATAAAAGCTCCTTAGACAATATAGAAAATTTTCAGTTCAAAGTTCTGAAATTATTTTCACTTTCAGAATTAATTTTCTTGTTACTAAAATAACCATTATTTTACTACCCAATTATACTATACCAACAAAATAAAGGTTTCTTACAAAAAAATACACCTTCGTAGCAATGTCTACGAGACCTACGCCGGGTAGACGACCGCTACGACTGTAGCACATCTGCTACGAGCTACGTTTAGTTATGCTAAATAGTCCCTTAGTTTGTATGAATATTATGAAGAGGTCTTGTGACGTCAGAGTTCATTGACTATATGAATATAAGGTTGGTTCTATGATAGAACTTATTCATGATAATATAGTTGTAATGTAGTTTTACAATGTTGTAGTCCGAAAATACGAATATATAAAATTGAAATTTTTTTACTGATTAGGTATTTTGTTTAGGACTAAAGTCATTTAATTAAATAAAACTGCGCTTAAAACATACCAACAAATGTTTTAAATTATATTTCTTTACATACTTTTACATAATGAGCTTCATTAGTAGGTAATTAATATTTATAATATCAACTTAATTTATTAAACTTACTGGTGTTGATAAACTTCAATGATTAGTGATTTATATTTCCTTCATAATATTATAAAATACCTAGTTAGTGCATTAATTAATTTGACTAACCCATTTCTAAAATAACTAATTATCCTGTTGCTATTATCGCCATAATTAAAATAAACAATTCATTAACAAGTACGCGATTACATTATCGGTGTGATACGCGTATGAGGCTTGCGTATCGATACGCCAGGAAGACTCCAGTAGGAGTTCGAGCTTCATTGTGGTAAGACCAGTTTTTTTTTATGTGTGTGTTTTTATATTATTGATATCGGTTTTGTATACAATTTTTTTTATCGAAAATTACGTTCACAATAATAACTATGATAAGTATTGTGGCCAGTATAAGAGCCAGTTTTCAGTTATACTTAAAAAAATGATTTTCGTATTCCTTTAATGAAAACAGGTCTTAAGCCTTTGAACGTCACGGAGGCCACCGGTGACCGGCAAACAATAGAATTTGTATTGTGTCTGCTGTCTGGCAGTCAAAGTGTTAATCTTTCGGGGGGACTACTTTAAGGAGTCCTAACAATATTCGTACTCAAAACTGAAAACTTCAAAACAAGCATTTGTGTGTTATTACTAGCTTTATGTGTTTTGAAGTCTGTTTTATATACTGTAAAAATTTATTTATTATTTATTTATTTGAGTTATTATTCGCATCTACATACGGAGTTCTCTTAAAGTTTTCTAAACCAAAAAGATATAATGTAATTTAAAAATAAAAAGCATACTTATCTTTCATTTTAGGGCCAACTATAAAACAAATGGATCAATCCATCATTGTCTTTCACTTGAAAAGCGTCTCAAGTATAACAAAGTTTTATCTCGGTTAGGTACCTATTGTAAAACTTTAAATATTTCGTTTTCTAGTTTTGTAACAATGAAACTGTTTCATTAATATCACTAGCTCCTGCGTGTCGGTTACAGCTCCTCGGGAAATTTACATTTAAATTGCAGAGCAGTCATTTTATAAAATACTTCGTTATTGTAAAACTAGGTTATTTTCGCCGGTCATTGTAATTTGTCAACGATACCGTTTTTGAGAATTTGCGAATGACATGTCTATTATTTTGATTTTATTCTTTATTATCACCATATGATTTTTCATGTTCTCTAATTCATCATTTCATATTTATCGTGTGGTTTGCCACGTCTCAGTCTCACTATATCATACTCGAAAAAATTACCCATATTAAAAGTCCACGAGTCCAAACCCAAAAAAATATAAAAACAAAGTAATTGTTGATAACTTCCCTAATTACAAACCCGACTTCTAAATCAGTTTCGTAAACGAAATCGTGTTTCGGGATCAAGTTAATCTTGCAATACAATCTGAGAGGGACGAATAGGCTTTAATTTGCTCTTTGTTCGCGCTTTGTCCGCAACACGACACCGCTTTGCCCGGACAGTGTGCTTAATGTCCTCGTTTAAAAGATTTTATGGATATATTTTTTGAAGCGTATTGGGGTTAGTTAAGCGATGTTTTATTTGAGCTGAGCTATTTTGTAGTGATTAATTATATGTTTGGGGTTTCTTTTGAGCTTTTTATGTTTAGATAAAATTAAAATGCTCTACAGACTATTATTCTCTGATTACTTTTAAAGTTGGTTTTTTGGAGCGATTAAAAAAAGTTAAACTAATGGTTGCCATCAAAACTAAAACCAATGCTATTATAACGATTCTGTCAGAATATTAAATGGTTTTGAGAAAAACGATTTTGGATTAGTTCCAACTTCATTTTAGCTAATCCTGCAGGTTATCCTACACTTAGTTCTGATGAGTTATCTAACAGTGCAATAGCTTAGATATCCGAATAGGACATTGCTAGACCATTGTGTGATAATCTCTAATTCACGCTAACGCTTATCTGATTCGTATTAGCATTTAGATTTGATTAATAACAAATACAATAATCTTATACGATCCGAGCACTAGCCATACAGAATTAGTAAGATTTCTATTGCATCGATACTGCAACGTCGTCATCTCGTACTGTAATTAGAAACCAAGTATAATTTTGAATCCTGAAAAAATTTTAGGGACGTATTAGGCCTATCGAAGCAACTTGACATCTAAATGCTGGCCTATACTTAGCCACAAGTATTAACATTCCCATCAAATATGGCAGTGCAGCAAGCATTATGGTTGTCCACTAGCAGTGATTAACAGATATTTTACTATAATATTCTATACCTACCCACTATAATCCGAGCAATATTCACGAAAACGTCTCTAATGAAGTAATGACAGAATATAGGGCTTTACGGGGGTGAAAAATTGATCTAGATAGCTTTAATTTCTTAGAAAATTACCTACTGTTCGTGTTTCTCCGTGTTTTCACGCGTATCTGTCCTGGGCAGAGATAGGTAGCCTATGTATTATAGGTAATGGAGTACCAAAGTTGCGTATACGAGAGAAAATAAACTTATACAAAGACCACCAAAATTGAGTTTAACGGCAAAACTTTGAATAGGTATTTGAAATCAATAGCGTGCGTAGTGTGATTCTTGTGACTGCCAAATAAGGTTCAAATTTGGGTGATTCACGCACGATCAGGAAAAATTGCGTTATTGTATATGAGAATACCAATTATTTTTGCTTAGTAAATGTTCAAAGAAAAAAAATTAGTTATAATTGAAAGAACTATTCAAACTTTTGCTTCTTTACACATTCATTAAAAATAGATTGCTTTCCGCCTTTCAATTTTGCTTTTAGAAAGATATTCGCTTTACTTTCAGAACCTTTTGAAGAGGCACATAATTTGTTTGTATGTTTAGAATTATGCTCATAAAACATACAATCTAATACCCTTTTTATTTCCTAAAACGTTAGCTGGAAGTATCTCAGTTTTAAAAATAACAATACTCAACATGGATTGAACCCAAAGTTCCACTCTAACAAAACAAACGAGACAGTTTATTAAAGCAATATCAATATAAAAATTCCAGCTACGAGTAGTAATAAAAATATGTTTTAATATCTCAGCAATAAAACCCTTGTAGATATGAGTGAGCCATATTGATCTTTTGACGAGTGAGCGAATGAATGAATGAACGGTGGCCATCAATGGTGCTTCACTCAAGCGCCGCGTGAACTGCGATGTGAATGAAAAGTGGTGCTATTTATTGAAAGATGAGGGTAGTGGTATTTAATTTTTAAGTTTGCGTTAAAATTAGAATATTAATGAACTTTTTTTATTGATAGATAGTTGTGAACGCCACTGTTAAATTCAGATTCCAGACTGAAATATTTAATTCCAGTCTTTGTGGTCATGAGATAATTCTTCGGTCAAGTAAAGGGTTGAACTGTTTTGGTTTATCATAAATGGTATAATCACACTATTACATGAGTGACATTAACTATTTTATTACTGCCAATTATCAAGTAACAAGTAATCCTTGTTTAACTTATCAAAACAAAAACAAACGTTTTAAGACAGTTCTCAAATTAAAATTATCATAAAAATCTACTCACATGACAATTTTAAGAAATACGTATTTCTAAGCTCCTGGTATTTGAGGGTCCGGTAACAGGTGTTGGCTTGCGAGGTTTTATGGCATCGCCTCCATAGTGGATTGAGTCATAAACGTCCTGCCAACCTTGGGAATAATTTGCAGAAAAACTAGAACTTTTTGTAAGAGCATACAAGGTCGAAATAGCATAGATTGGGTTCTTTAAAATTACGACTACCTTACTGTAAGTACTTATATATACCTTTTTATATCTAGGTATATATTGATCATGTTAATAGATACCATAAATCTCATAATAAAAAAGAAAACTCTAATAAACTCAGCGTCAAAGAAAAGCTCATTTTAATCACTCACAATAATGATTAATATACTCAATATTGTATAACGATTATATACCGAAAATATCATCAGTTCTATATTAATTTCTAACTACAACGACTGACTTAAAATACTGGATTATTAAATTACAATGTTTGTGATGTCGATGTTAATTAAAAAAGTTGAACTCGCATAACGTATCGACCGTTTATTGTGCTGCTTATTTAAGTCGAGAGCAATAGGAATTTAGCGATAGAGTGTTGGCGAATACAAAAAAGTTTTACCGTGTAGAAAACAGTTTTTATTTGATTATTATCAACAAGGGTTAGCGTCTCATGCTGCGAATCGTTTTCGTTACCGGGTACATCTTCTGCGGGCAGCAAGGCTTCCTCTCTCATTACTTCTGCCACCTCATTTGCAAACCTATTTGGTGGGTTATAGCAATAAAGCTAGCGAACTTTAGTGATACAAATACTAAGTATAAATACCGTATAAGTAGAGCCGCATGGATCACGAATCATGTTCATTATGTCTAGGTATGATATAGTAATACATCTGTGTATACAAATGGAATATTTTATTATAACCCCTTTGATACTTTATCACTTTAAATTCAGTTAGTTTCCGCTTGATTGGTGCTGACATCAAATTTCACAATTTCAATATACAGAGTGTTGTGTAAAAGAATATTTTATGTTCAATATTGGTAGATTGCAATTTGTGTGCAGTCAGTCGCTCGGTAATAGTTTCGGCTGTATTTGTGTGCTGTATTGAAGGTTGGTTACCTTTGAGCTTTGAAGTAGGTTCGTTATATAAATTAACCATTGCATATTCCATAAATTTTGCAATAATATTAAAGTCAGATCACGTACTAATGAAAGTACGAACGAAAAACGTAGAATTATCTTTCAAAATGTAAATAACATAGCTCAATCTAGCTCCTCTCGGTTTCACATCCTCCATGCCTGCACCATAGGAACCTCTATCAATAACATAATTACTGTTCCCGTCAGCTCTCGCGTGCGATAAATTACAAGTGTTGCGGATCCGTTGACTTTTCGGTGCGGCTGTCTGGGCGAGAGTGGGGATTTACTAGAAGATAAATTGCATTGTATGTCGTGCAATATTTAATGGTTTAAAGGAATGTTTGTGTTAACTTCACGATTCTTGGCGTGAAAAATTAAGGTAGATTTTGTTTAAGCTTTTGGCATCAGATTTTATTAAAATTAAATTACTTTTTAATACTAGCTTTTTGGCCGCAACTTCCTCGTGTAAATTTCGTATTTATAATTTTCTTTATTTAGGGGTGCAATTTCCTAAAAACCTGCGTTAATGGAAATCTAGGATAGGTACTTAGGAATTATAATAAGTCAGCATATTGTTTCTGCCAACCAGTAGTGGTACCATACTATGTTTACTGCACTGCTCAAAACTATTTCACATTAGTTCCTGCAGATGTAATCGCTTTTCTTCTGTACCTTTGAAAGTTGTCTCTACATCATAAAACAGTAACATTGGCTAAACTGGAGACCCTTTCCCGTTTTATTAGCATTTTGATTTGTTTTTCGGATATGTTGGGAAAGTGGAAGGGAAACTGCTATTTGTTTCATGTAGTTTTAAATTATGTTGATGTTAGAGATACCTTAGAATTGGGGGCTATGGGTCAAATGATAAATCGAAAGGTTATTGTTAAGCATTAATCTTCCCCTTATTTCCTGTTGTGCAATATATTTGCTATGCTAACTAGACATTGTCCAAAAAAGATTGTCTTACCAGCCTGTAACTTCTGAGGGCAAAGGCCTTTTTCATATAGAAAAGATCGAGCATTAATCACTAATTTACTAAGCTAGCTCATTGCGGGTAGACGATTTCAGACCGTTAAGTCCAGGATTGTCAACGAACGCCTTGTAAAACAATGAACCTACTATTTTTACTCTATCCACTTCTGGGAAACTATTATCCTATAACGTTTGTACTAAACACGCTTCGTTTTACAGTTTCCACATTTAATGGACTTCTTAATAGTGTTTTTCGTGCCAATTCTTAATGAAGGCATGCGGCTAATCCCGTCGTCTCATGCGCAGTCTAAACGTGGCCACAAACAGACTCTTTAGCCAAATGGAGTTTGGAAATGTTTCAAATAGTTCTCTCACTGGATACCTTTGAGCAATTGTGGTGTAAAGTTTCACCTTCCGATGAAAATGAGGATACAGTGAGCGAATGAAGTTGTCAAAGGAATTGAAGGCTTTAAAATCTAAAGGGTTTATTATCAAAATGTTACAAAACATAAACTCCAAATTGATCTTTGATCTAGTGACTCACTCTAATATAGTTAATAGAGACGCGCGGTCTCTATTCTCTTGTATTATCGCTATATCTTCAAACAATAAAATTGGAACTTAGACGCTTTAGATTCTACCTCCTAATTTTTTTTACCCATAGGCGTCTATATGTACTCGTATCTATTGACTAGGGTAAATTTCAAAATGAACTCTGAAAGTCAAGATTATTCTTTACTTTTGAATCCAGTTTTTTAAAATTTTAGTGTTCTGTAGTGTTGCGATTGGAATTATGTTAATGAACTTTCGTTGGAGACGGTACTATGGTAAAAACGTAAGTTATATTTTATGGGTTTCATTTACCAAGGTACAGGTACCCGTGGCCCGCATTGCGGTTGTTGCAAACACCTCTATTTTTATCAATATTAATATTACTTAAAGTTTATTAAAAACTGTATTGATACTTTATATCCACGATATTCTTAGATGATATTATATTCTACAGGTAACGATTTTTTGTTTCAAGTTTCCTTTTTTTTTTAGCTCTTAACAGACCGCTGGTAACTAGAATAGACTGTTTACAAACTTAGCATATACGCTTTTTATTACTATTTCTCCGCCAGAATATTGTAGATATATTTTATCATCACGTAAAGATTCATATTCTTTAATAAAACACAAGAATAATATGACAAGGTGTACTTTTATAACCCCCAATGTATTCACAACCTCATGGGAATTTGATTTGACATTTATTTGATATCATAAAGTAATAATCGTTAGTCTTTTGAAAGACGTGGATCGAATGTCAATTAGAATTATACAACTGTGGGCTCTTTCGCAAGAACTTAGAAAAAAGAAACCAATGTTTTATGATAATATATTACAACTCTTATTTCTCGACATTCAACGTCGAGAAATCTAATAATGCGTATTTACCGTGACTATTCACGAGTACTGAACATTTAGCTACAAGCAGTTGAGTGATGAATAGTAGTTTAGCCGAGCTAGAATTATGAACTTTGTGTTCCTGTACTATCAGCTCGCATACGAATGCTTGGCTTACGAACAAGAATCACAAGCGTCAAGCAGTCACTATCGAATGCTAAAGTCGGTATCGAGTGAACGGCCTTGCATAATGCCTTACAAAAATTAGAAGAAATTCAAAAAGAGATAGAATACGAGCGATACGATAGCACCTCAGTTGGCAAGAGTATTGCCACGGTACGGCAAGTGTCGTGCGTCAAGTCCCCCTCGTAACCTATCTCTTTTTGAATTTCCTCTAATATTCTATAGCTAATATTAATTTGACATAATTTCCAGATCAGTTCAACCCTAGTCCTAATTTCGTATACGACTCGCGTTGCTATCGCAGTGGCTATGACAGCCATAAAGCGTCGACCATGTATAAGTTAAGTTTTTATTGCACCTCCCGCACTTAATATGTGGTGCAATACGAGCATTGCCGCAGCGGTGCAGCGCGGCCTGGCACTCCGCCAGATACCCACAGTTTATCATGCTGACGGATTTTTATAAGATTTATTATTCGAAACATACGAAAATAGACTTGCTATAGTTAAAAGGTGCGGTTTGTTGATTTAACGATTGAAAAATAAAGTTATAGTTGAGGCAGGTCGTGACGGAACCTAGTTTTGGCATGTTTCCATTGTTTTGTGGAGTTTTTATTGTCGAATAAAACCAAACCACGGTTCAGTTTGAATATTTCGTTTTTATAGCTTGATGTTTAATTACCATGTGTCGTGTTCTGAGTATTAATTACGTCAACTGATTAATAATTCAGTAAAATATACTGATAGCCGCTTCGGGTCGATATTTCTTTACATAGGTATTAGACAGTCCACTGTTGGTCAACATTGCCACGTTGGATCAAATATTTGATCCTCAGCCTTCTGTATACAATACACGGATTGCCTTGTCCTGTGTTCGATCCCAGGTTTGAGAAAATTGTGCTCAGATTTATCCATTTAGAGGGCTTAGCCAAGTTGACTATCTAAAATCGCTACCGCTATAGAAAACGAAAGAAATGTATAGGATTATCGTTATGTCACGTAGTCAAAACAAACGAATAGAATCTAATCCTATACGTTTCTTTCGTTTTCTATAGCGTTAGCGATTATAGATAGTCAACTTGGCTAAGCCCCAGAACACACAGAATTTAGAAATGCTTGCGGCTGAGACATAGTCACAGACTCGCCTTCTGTTACTAAAACTTTTTTATATTACAATATGTGGTTCTTATGTGGGTGTTAAACCCCACTGTAGAACCCTTAGAGTAAACACAGTCGTAATATTAGGTTATACATGTTAGCTTCCTTCTTCAGACTATATACATTAATTTCGCCTTGTTATTATCCGATGACGTTTGTAATTGTCTTAACACCGACCTAACAATGGCAGCTGAATTTACATTGGTAAGTGTGCCAGCGAGGATTGTAGGGTTACCGTGTTATAGTTGATAACGAATACAATTGGATTAGAGCCACCATTTTGGTTATATTATGTTTTATGGCCTGGTTCAGTGTATATTATATATAACTTACATTAACAAAGACGTCTGTATTCCTCAGAGGGGGTAGGTAGAGGTGTATGCAGTACACCCACGTTTCACCGGCTATTTTATAAGTTTCATGTAATAGGGGACGAGCCAATTCCAGATTCCGTGCTGCTACTGAGAATTTTCTAATAGAAAAACCCTATAACTCGTGCTGAGCTATCGCGCTTGCTACCACTAGACCAACGATCCATACTTTTTTAAAGGATTCAATTTTTGCTAGTCACCAACACCGTCACTGTATTTTCGTTAGCCTAATTTAGTGACTTTTATAAGAGAGAGTTGAGGATGAAACTTGGTATGTAGGTCTCCTTTGTTAGCTGACGAAAACTCGAGAAGTTTTCTAGTAGACGTGTATAATTGTACTAACAAACTATCACGTCATTTGTATACGTAGCCGAGTGTAGTAGATTAGTCGCGGTATCATATCGACAGCGTCTCCCCGCACGGGATTACTCGGTGTTTAGTGGTGCACTCGATCAAGCGATCGTGTAACCGACGCCGACGCAACATGTAGCGTGTTGTATGAACAAGCTGGAATTTATATTTTGTGAATACAATGCTTTTGCGTAAGGCAGCAAGCCTTGGAAATTTCACACAAAATAAAAACGGTTGAGTAGGTATGAGTTAAATGTCGGTATTAAAAAAGCAATAACTATAAATTTTAAAAATCATCAATATTTTAGCTAAGAACACTCTTTCACCTTTCAAATGAAGAATACTAAATCAAAATCGGTCCATTCGTTTAGGAGCTACGATGCCACAGACAGATACTCAGACACGTGAAACTTATAACATCCCTCTTTTTGCATCAGGGGTTAAAAATTGAAGAACGAGAGATGAAAAGGAGGCAAGGCGCATCACTTTTTTTAAATAGCTAGATATATGGAGAAAAAAGCGCCTGCGCCTCGACTCTCGTTCTGTTAGCTACGCGCTTGAGTCATTATCTTGTTTATGTATGAGTTAAAGATCCTTCTTCATGTCCTAAATTAATTGGATTTTAACAAAACGATAGCTATTCAGTAATGATACCCAATGGTAAATTGAGTGTTGCTTAACCTTCGTCCGTAATATGTAGTTTAAACCTGATACCCGATTATAACACTCAAAATCCATAAGTAATCTGTAAATAAATTGATTTTGAATTTTAAGTATTTCTCAATGTTTTGTAGAGTTAGCCCTCAGATCTCTTCAACTCAACTATTGACATCCACTTAGCCCGTTTTAAGAAAAGTCTAGTATTATGATTTCAGATAAGTCTAGACGATTTATCGACAAGAAAAGGTCTGGAGAGTTATATTTGGATGGATAAACATTACGATATGTCTTGTAGATATAGATCTGAAAACACATCGCTCATGCAAATAAGAACTCTTTGTCAAATGAGCTTAGATTTACATTTGCGGTTTTCATGATATTCGTATAGAAATATCGATTTGCTGTGATAGAATTCGTCTGCATTCATGAAAAATATCTACTATAATATTTTTCTAAAATAAAATTTGTTATTTATTATCTACAAATATTATAAATACGAAAATTTGTTTATAAGTTAGTTAAAATCACTGAACCGATTGTTCAAATTCTTTTACTAATAGGAAGCTACAATATCCTATTATTATTATCTTTATATTCGAGATCGTTACTTTACAGATAGATTTATCTACAGATATTAAACTTGACCCGAAAGACATAAGTTACTTGTAAGTTGTAATGTAGGTCAATCACGAAAACAAAGCATTCTCAAATGACCTTATAGTTAACACAATAAGCATTGTATATTGTCCTAGTATCTCAGCTTCGCTATATACACCATCTAGATGTTCTATATCAAATAGCTAAAAGGATTCCGCTCCTAAAATATTACTAGAAAATGGCATAAGACCCCAAGATTCTGTATATCTGACGACACAATCTGAATAATATATACCCTGGTTTATTTATTCTGAACGAAGCCTACGATGGGAAAACCTAGACAAAATTGAACACGGAGTGAACATGTGGTATCAAATTATAGAGAATTAGATATTTGTGAAACAGCATAATGCATAACTATTTAGTTTTCTCAAAATGCTGAGTTTGATTTCTCAGTTGGAATGATGGAACAATTTCGGATTGAATTTCCAGGGTTCCGAAGTTGAAAAATGAATACGGAACCTGGTGGTATGGTATTGTGGTATGCACGTATGGTATGATACACAAGTGATTATAGTGGTGATACACAAGTTTCTCAATAGGTAGGCTCAATAGGTACTTTACTTTAATTTTTGTACAGACCTAAAAATTAGGTGTGGGCATCAATAACTGAAATTACGTTAGGGATGGAGTCTACAGAACGATTCGTGTAGTCCTGTCTTGTATATCGTATAAAACCATCGGCGCACGAGTTGACTTGCACGCGCGTAGAGTGACGTTGATTCCTTATAATGAAAATGTACGAACTGGTGCTGTCAATACGATTAATTAAAATTTATTTTATATAGAAGACGTAGCCTATTCATAAGTTTTTTTTGGATTATAAATGCAGATACATACATATAATTTCTCAATGTACTAACTTCCGATCTCATTTCTACTATCTTTTCTCTATTGTCGATCACAAAAGTATTTCTCCCGCACGAGAATCGATTTACCGACACCAAGCGCAGAACATTAACCACTTATGACTTAACCGCCCACTTCGTCTATGGTGTTAACTAGTCACTAACAGTTTCATAAAGTTTTGCTCTTCGTTGCAAAACAACCGCATACAATAAACTTGCTCTTGGCTTTTCTAGAAATGTGTTAATGACTCGCAATTTTGGGAGCGGTTTTAGAGTAGAGTATAGTTGTTGAGAGGAGCTCTTTACTTGAGACGCTAAGACTCATGTCGCGTCAGGTTATAAATGTGAGATCTAGAATAGAAGTGAAATTACAAGCAAAATTCTAGACTAGCTTTGTTTAGTATATGAGAAATGTATTTAATGCTGATTTAATGATGAATGCTGTGTGCGTGTGTTTGAGTTAAATTTGGATACTATATGATGATTTTTGCTGTCTAAGAAGCGCAGTTTAATAACAAAATTTATCGTACCTGTATAAAATATTTTTCATGTAAAGGTAACATGAAAAATATTTTGTATTATGAAGCCTGTTGATGACATGACTTTAAATGTCATAGAAATGTATTTATTAATTTCTCTGTTGTATTAAGATGTGTGTTTTTATTTTGATTGATTTACGTAGTACCTATCGATAAACTAATCACAATAAAAAGCACTTATGTTCGCCCATTCAGTATGACAACTCATACGAACAACCAGCAAATGATATCATCCATCACTTGACAAAGGTCATACACCTAGGTGTAGCGTTGGTAGAGTGGGGGGGGGGGGTGTAGGATCAAACAATCAATCACGCAGACACGCGACACGCGTCGTCAATTTGTATTTGTATGTTTTATTATCGTCGTTTTTCAGTTCTTTCCGCATTTTTGAGGTTAACATTTGTAAAAAGAAACACTAGTCTATGAGTACTTTGTAATAAAATAGTAATCAGAATGAAAAGTTAGTACATTTTTCATAGATTGGTTGTTATGAAGCTTGTGCCTGTCGATATAGGAAGTTAGAAACCTTTGACCACTGGTTTAATCTTAGAATTTCGTGCTCAGAGTTTCGGAATTTCATATAGCAGAAGTTACTATTGAACTACGAACAACAAAAATATATATTTTTTTGCTATGACCACTCTATTAAATTACACTATAAGAAAAAAATATAAAAGACCATAAACCATAGATATTCACCAAAGTTAGTAAATAAAAAATTGTAGTTTGCTCTTGTACGGAGGTTTTAATATTTTTTTAATTATTTGTTGTTTTAGCAGCCATGGTAGTATACATTCTGTAAAAATTAAGTGTCTAGCCATTACAGTCCAAAAGATACGGCCGTGGTATAGACAGACGAACAGACGGACGGATAGCGAAGAATTAGTAAAATACAAAACTTCAAAAACTTCAGTTTAATAAATTTGCTCTCTATAACAAATAAGTAAACATTGTAAAGTAAATCTCATTTTCGTTTGTCACCTCATAAAAAATCCTATAACATGTAGATTTTCACATTACAGCGATTCTGCGAGCATGTACAAATGTAGGCTCTGTTTGTACATGTGTACGTGTGAAAAGGTTAGCGTCCGTGTAAATGACCCTCGTATAATACGGAAGTGCTACGTGGAGAAAAGGTTTATATATTTAAAGGGTAGTTCAGGAAACACAAGGAATTTTAATGTGCTGCCGACTGTAGTTCGCCTCGTGATTGCGTCATTGGTTTAGTTGATGTAAGCGCGACACATATAAGGATCGAGATGCTTTTGCAAGGAGTTCCTTAGGCCGCAAATTCGGAGCAGCAGAAATTTGTAGCGTGCAACGTGGCGTTGAAATTTAAAAAAAAATCAGAGCGAGCGAGAGTAAATAGGTATGACACGCAGAAAGAACATAATATCATAGTTATCGATACCATTATATGAATGAAGCCGCGGGCGGCAGCTTGTTCGTGAAAAGTTATAGCTAAAAATTGAAATGCTGCTACACTAGCCGTGTACTTAGCCGATTAGACTGGTGGGTCCTAATTTTGTTTACAGCTACATTCGGCGCTGTCTGGGTTTAGCCACACTTGGGTGTTTCGCCGTTACAAATAACTAATATCAGATTTCTGATAGGTATCTGACGGTTCACAAACTCAATGCCGTAAAATAAAGGGTTATGGAAGTATGGTATAGTTAACTCTACGCGTAAAACCGCTAGTTAAACTATAATTCAACAAAACCACATAGCATTTTTAGTTTACCATATAACCTCGTGACGCCTGTGGTTCGTACTATAATACCCGCAGTTAATTCCGCACTACCACAGTAATTTGCAAAATTGTACCATTTTAATTTAATTTCAGTTAATAAATGTTTGCAGCAACTTAATGGTTATCTGTGTTGCTGTCAGCCACATTTTTGGACACATTCACAATACATTATTACCTGCATGTAGTTGACGGAACATTTTCAGGAAATTTAAGCTTATTTTGGGAAAGTTATCAGTGAAACAAAGCGAGTTAACCGTGTGGCGGCGGGTGGTCGAATTTACCCCCCGGTGATGGATAACGTGTGGGTTATTTACTTTGAAAATATGTTAGTAAAAGCTTCCTGAATATTATCTTCTGCTACAGAGCATGTAGTATAAAGTTCTTTCTTTCTACTAGGTTTTTGTTACAAACTTAAATTTTAAAATATTGAAGAACGCTAACCACCTTATTTTACCTAAAACCCAAAATAAAAGCAAGTGAACCCTGCATAGGTCCGGGTCAAAAGGACCTTGTGATCGATGCGTGACATTATAGCCGGCTGATTGATCGCTCGCTTAGCTTCCTGTGTGCCACTCCGCTACTAGTTGCGTGCCGGAAATTGGGTGCCTTTTTATAGAAATAGTTCATTGACGTATTGGGTTTTGAACACTCTTTTTAGATTGAGAGATTTATTTGCTCATATGTTACTTTAAACAGAATATAGCTCATACACTTCTATGGCAAATTGCAATATTTTTTCTGGTAACCAAACACACGGAATTCGCAATTTATATAACAATGTTTTATACTGTAAAGCAATAATAATCGAATAAAAATTTCCTGTGTATTCTATCCAACGACCTCGTCTCTGCGCAATAAGATCCAATAAAATTGTAAAACAAAGAAATTCCAGGACATTTAACATTTAACTGTGACCTACAAGGTATCTTAAAGTAAACAGTCGAGAGAATACGTACCTTTGCAGCAAAAAATGTGTAGCGAACCGAAGCAGAGTGAGCAAACATCTTACAATTGTCAACTGCTATTATATTCAGGACCACTCGCTGGGTTCACAAAGACTTATTTACGTTAGGCAAGCTTTAGCGTCTGAGACATTCTTAAATCAAGTAGGTATCGGGTAGGTATTTATTTTTTTGTTACCTCAATACTCGTTAATGTATTGTGATAGAAAACCTTTGTAATAAATGAAATAAAGGCTTTTGAGAGGCAAATTATTTATTTATAAGGACACAAAATGATATAGGTGGTTATTATTTTTGTTTAAGAGTTGATACGCTGATGATAAAATTTACATGTTGCTCGACCAGTCTGTTAAGAACATAATCAATATTTGTTCCAAACCGAGACTGAACCCGCGACATTAAAGACTGCAAGCATTGCAGCATTTACTTATTACAAGCATTTAGTTACTGTACCTACCGTCAGGTCGCATCGCGTCGTCGAATTAATAAGTAATATTTTCCCTAACCCTCCAACAATAACTAAATTAAAACAAAATTCCCAACTTTCCTCGTTAATATCATCTTTATAGAATTAAATCGTTATAATAGAATAATACAATTTAATTTCCAAATAGCCTCTTGTTCGCATTAAGCCCGCTAACAGGTGAGCTGTCCTCTACAATGGCGTAGTTAAATTGGGACGGTTCGACGGTATGCGGCGGTGGGTCTGAATGACCGCAA
Source organism: Protodeltote pygarga (assembly GCA_936450705.2). Taxonomy (NCBI): domain Eukaryota; kingdom Metazoa; phylum Arthropoda; class Insecta; order Lepidoptera; family Noctuidae; genus Protodeltote; species Protodeltote pygarga. The sequence continues at coordinate 407,185 of OW388257.2, read as the reverse complement.
GCGGTGCCGGACGGTTGACTCCGTAAGTGGACGTCGAGTGAGTTGGCCATTTTGTGAATAACTTCTAAATCGTTTCGTTTTGAGATTACTTGGACGAGTTTTTAAGTATAACTTATTTTACGGATAATCTTATTTGTGTTCCACGACAAAGGTAGCAGGTTACCACCAAGACGTGCCCCACAGATTTTTCGGAATCATTAGCGTATCAGAAATTAATTCCTAGAAACCAGGATGTCTTAGAGATTTTTTAACGGTTTGTAAAGCCATGAGGCCCTTTTTTTATTTTTCGTCGTAAAACTCCTTATGGGTACTCTACCACCAAAGGGGCTAGTGATGGGGTTGAATCCGACTCGCACGGACTAAAAACCACACGGTGTTCCTATATAGACCTCTGGATGGGTGTATGGGGCTCGCTTATGTATTCACCGCCCTCCTCCCTCAGGTCTTAACCCGCCAATGGTATAGGCAAGTCCTGCCTAGCCGCGAATCCTGTTAAAAAGCGTGCGTGGCACACGACACACCACCTCTCAGGCCTGTTACTGTACTGCCTATTTCTGTTGCATTATTATATCCAGTACTTAACATAGCATAAATCAAACTAGTCATTCTGTAACAAATTCTACTGGCTTCGAGTTGTAGGTTTCTGAGCGACGAGACGGCCCGCTTCCGGCTCGGAAACGGACGAAAGCGTTTCCGGGAGGCTTAGTTGCCTTTGTAATAATGTATGTAGGGTGAAATAACGAGTGTTCTCAGATAGCCTGCGTTCAGGACTTTGTGTTCATGACGCTTTATACATTTGACATTGTGACGTTTTTGATAGTAAAAATATATAATTAATGTATTATTAGACATTAACTCCCCTTGAGCCTGGTTTGAACATCGCCTACATGACCGAAAAATAACATGTAATACAAATTTAATGAAATCAATCAAGTAATTTATACTTCCGTCAGTCAAAGTTACATTATTAATTAATTGTGATTTGTTTTCCAAATGTTTAAATAAACAAGACGTGGGGTTAGCCAGAGACGTCAGAACAGTTTGTAATCAATCAAGTTACTGCAGCACCTCGGAGATCTCGTTTGTGGCTTAGCTATTGGGTTTCTCAGTCAGAAGCAACAGATTTCTATATGGCACAAATGTTTAGATGTTTGTTTGTACTATCATTATTATTTATAAGTCCTCAAACACAATCATTTCAGTTCATACGTGGCCTTAGTAGTCGAAATATTGAACTCTAACCATAACTATATATATATAAAAAAATCCGTCTTTTTCCGGCTATGATTTGAAAGAAAGCATTTTGAGAAACTAATTAATAAATAACTACATATCTTAATAAACTAAACTATACACTAATATTGCCCTAAAATTCACAATGAATGTACTGAATAAAAAAACAAATTTATCCATATGGTATACGAGTTCAGTTCCGTGCCAAGTAGTGTGAAATTAGCCTAATTTGCGCCTGGCGTTCAGCCAGGAATCGAATCGGTGCGCTGTGCTCTCCATATGTTTACACCCCAAATACTTTGCTTTTGTTATTGCCAATATTGTGGATTGCTAACAGTTTTTCACTGAATGTAACTTCGAATTGGGGAACGAAAAATGTAATATCGAGAGTTTCTTTCAAAACTATTTTATCTATTTGCTCCAAACTAGTACAAATTTTATTCTGGTTGGGAAATTAATACATTCTAGCGACTAGTGACATATTGGTTTATTTCAATTGAGATTAGCTACCAGCAAACTGGTTTTATAATTGATTTAGTTACAATATTTTACACTAATTCGGTAACTTAATCTAAGATAGCGTATATACAACGCATGCAGTGTTGAGGGCTCAGTCTGAAATAATTAAACCGTTTAAGTCTGCAACTTCACACCTACATGTATGTACATGGTAATATGTATGTTTGTGTGAGTTGAGATCTTCTCTTCCGGATAATTGAGTCGGGTTGAGGCGCCCTCACCGCGAGCGTAGCGGTGCGGGCGGCTGTATTATATGACTTCGTAAACGTGTGTGAATTGGATTTGATGCTTTCGTTTCAATTTTACTTTGGTTTAGTTTTTAATAAGTTATTATTAATAGACCCATTAAATACATATTCTATAACATTCAGAAATTATTAAAGAAAGTTCTTTGTATTCCTTTGTATTTTCTAAACTAAAAAATTCAATCTTACCGTTTCCAAATTTAACTATGTAAAAAAATAATTTTTGGGCATACATAGCCTATTTAATAAAACTAATGTTTAAGTAAACCCTTCAAACATTATTAAAACAAAAATATATTAACAAATAAATTTCTTAAAAGTGTCTTAAGTTCTCTTCATAATATTTAATCTGTTTCCAAAATCACTCTGCTAAAATGACGCCATCATCCATTTAATTTAATATTTAATATTGATAATGTTATCCCATAGTAACTATTAAATCTATACAGGTACTTACTATATGTATTTAAATCTGATCAGACTTAGCCCCGATCTACGTCAGCTGTCTACTTACATATGGGCTGACCCACGTTGTTTCTGTCTTCCAGTTGCCCCAGAAACGTCAGCATGATGTACAGCCTCCCATTTTAATAAAACTAACTTTGGATACAGATTTGTCTAAATTTAAAGCAATAACGCCCACTCAAGGCGTGAGGACTTACAAAAGAGAAATATAACCCTGTCAAGTTAAAGTTAAGTTAGTCATTATAGCGCCATCAGTTTCTAACATTGTTATTGGTTCATACTTCATGTTTGATTCATAGGGTCGTATTACAAAATCTAACTCGGGACTTAAGTATTATTTGAAACTTATTAACTTGAATGAAAACTATTTTCAAGTAATGCTTAAGTCCTGACTATTTATATATTCCGTCAAACTCATTATTATACAATTATTTATAAATTAAATATACGTAACTATATAGGTACACTTGCATAAAAAACAATAAAAAAAAAGACTGACTTAGATACTGTAATACGACCCATAGCCACGGCGCGAGTGTAGTTTTATGACCGTCGGACTGCAAAGTCAAAAGTTCGAACTTTACATACGCTGACAGGTGACCGGTGACTGTTGTACACTACTCAATAAAAATAATCAAATTATGTTAGTTCACTGATATAATTTACCAAACTACTTTAGCTTTAGCTAATATGATTATCTTACTCCACCAGGCAAAAGCAATATCAATGAAACTTTACTAGTTCACGAAAAGATTATATTCAATCTATGAACATGGGAAATTCTATAAGGAGATCGTCCACATAAAAATTCTTTCCTGAACACTTTCATTGAGTAGCTTTAAGCCCCTTGAAGTGAGTGATTAGTATTAGAGTATAGGCAGTAGCGTGCTACCATACAATTTTACAATATACATAGTCATGAAGTCACCTTTGAAAGACGTTACTGCCACAAAGATATTAGAATTAAAATATATTTCAAATAATATTTATTTTATCTCAACACCTTAACAGTTTCCTAACAGTAAAGTTAACAGTTTAGTTAGTTTACTTTTTTTTTGTAGAAAGAAAAATCCTGCAGGTCATTGGATTTACCGTTCTACAGTCTAAGATTTAACTAAAAAAAATCTACCAAGGGTTTTAACATGATAAACTGATGTTACATTATTTCATACTTGGTTAAAGTCATCGAAATACTTTACCGAGTATTAAGTACTAGTTACCGAGTATTAAATTAATCAAACAATTTCAATTTCAAACTATATCAAAGTCTTAGTTACCAAATATTAATGATATTTTAATCAAAAGAGACACGAGTAGACAAGCCCCACTTAAAATTTAATCATAGACAATTTAAAACAATTCCCAGGTAATTTTGTTCTAAGCGATCGAGGACAATGTTCCAGATAATTTAGAACTAATCTAGACATTTAATTAGGGCTGTTTTTGTCGGGTTTGGCTAGAATTTACCGTGCCAGGTACGAGTGCTTGTAAATTGGTTCTAACTAACAAAGGGTTGGTCTGGAAGGCTCTGTCCAGTTGTGGCTAAATTTTGGACCAAATTGGATTATCTAGTTGAATAACCTTGTTTATTACTAGCCTTTGTGTTTAAATACGAACTATAGTTTTGATCGAATGTGTCTTTGTTCATATTATCTTTTAAAATAAGACAAAAGGCAAGACAAAGGCATTTATTTGCAAAAAATAAGGGTAAGGACAAGTATACAATTATCATAAAAGTTTCCACATATTTAACAATACAATGGATGTTTTTAATATTAGTTTTTATTGTAAATATTCTACGTTTTTCAGAAATAACTTTGCTTTTTCTGGGAATCGAACTATAATAAAGTTCGCTATATTAAACCAATCCAATATTTTGTGAACAATTTCAAGGAACTGCGTAGCTGTTCTACGAGCGCTACGCGGTAGCTACGCCGTAGCCGCTACGTAGTACCATACAAATTGAAATAAAATCTTTTAACTAGAAATGAATTCTATCTATAGGTGGTCACGGTTGGTTTTAGTTTAGACCTGATTAATTGGTAGTATAGTAGTTATTCGGTACGTCTATCAACGACTTATTGTTAGAATGTGTTATAACGTGAAGCTAAATGAAGATGTTATATAAAAATCCGTTACGAAATAATGAAGAAAAATCCCGGCGTCGGGTGGAGTGTTTTATTAAAGAAAACGGGTGCTTTATAAGATGATTTATTAAAGTTTTTATAAGATGAGAACAAGATGCCTTAATTACTTTCTCGTTAATCTATTAGTTGTTTACTTGGATTTCCTTTTTAGAAACTTACAAAAGAAGTTTGTTTATACGAGAAAAAACATTTATTTATACTTTCTCAGTAATTGGTGTTTTTATGTGAAAATCTATCGAATTTGTAAACTCTTCCTTTTTAAAAATCGGTTAAGTTAAACTTTTTCAATTTAATGGTATTTAACGAACCTTGTAGTCCACCAGATCTATCTATGGTTAGCTATAGAAAGTTATTTAACTGTTATTTATATCAATGCGTTATTTTCATAAAAATCACAAATAAACAATGACCATAATTCAGAGCATAAAACATTTACCCCATACTCCGGATACACGTGTTGCAGTAACATAAGTAATTAAGGATTACCACAAAATTCCCGGCCGCAAACATTTCGCTCGGTGTTGCGGCTACCATGTTTTTTGTTTCAAATTCCGAGCTTTCTCTTTTCGTTTACATTTTTAAGGAGCGGTTGTAAAATGCTCTTGTTTATGAAATAAAGATAAGTAAATATTGGGCTGTTTTCAGCGGCCGACTGCGGCCGGCGTGTGCTGCTGCGTTGTGAGATTTTTGCCTAAAATATAATGTATTTTGTGCGTTAGTAGCATGTTTTAAGCTTTTTTTTACTTAAATTTTGCAACTGACACAAAAATAACTTACATAATAAGTATGCTAACTTAAGGCCAGTATCACCACATTCAATTAAATTACGATAAATATACCAGCGAGGTAATTTCATACAAGTTCTTTTGATTTTATGTTTTATTGACCTGTGAAATTTAATAGATTCTTAATATTATATTGGCATTCAGGAAAAAATATCTATAACGAAGTCTCATAATAGATTTGTTTAGAGAGTTAACAAATGTAGCGTGATAATGACAGAATCAACACTTACGTTTACTCAACTCTCACGAGTCCAATATCAATTTCCATCTTTGTTGACTTCCAACTAATGGCGGCAGATCTGCGCAAGATATATTTATCTTACATCTACCTCGTGCATCTTAGGGCGCGTTCCCACCGTGTCGTGACGACAGATAATCGTGTAGTTTTAAGTGTCGTGGCTTATATGTTTAAATGGAGGTGTTCACATTTAGAACGACACAATTTAAATAAATTAGTAAATAAACGAACGATAAATTAGTCGTTACGACATAGTGGGAACGCGCCCTTAGGCTGGGATTTATATAGCATACTTTTCTTAGACTTTACTTACAAGATCAGTATTTATTAAAACTATCTTCGAATGCATTGAAACAAATTCTAAGTTTACAAAATCAACGGCTTACTTATTATAAGTACGATGGAATTGACATGATAGGAAATGAGTACGTAAATCCCGTAAATAAATAAGGAAAAAAAACAGAAAAAACAATCCCAGCAATACTTCAAATTATCATGGGTTAGTGAGAAAAATCCGCAGGTTTTTGTTTCGTCCCTTTATGTGGTAGCTGGTAGCACTACAATACATTTTACATTGGGAAAGTGCCAGGCCGATAATAAAATACAACTGTTAGTCATCTGAAAAGCTATCTATATTTCAGTTATTGCGTTATAATACCAAATCGCCATATCTTGCGATTGCTATCGCGTTATGGGACCGCCTTGCCTAAATCCACACAGTAATTTATGTTAATTCGTAATTTATTGGTGTTGGCGAGCAATATCTTCAAATGAACGCCATATCTCAGTGACGGGGCAGACCCGCCGTGCATTTGCCGACTCATCTAATTGCTTTAACCGCTATCTTTCACAGAATATTCAACCTTGAATATCTCTCGTATAGTTCATAGTCGTATGCACATAATTGGGCCTCGGTTCGGATTTGCTCGGTGTTGTGTAAATGCATGTTTGGCAATCACGGCTCTATGGCAAGCGGAGCACAATTAGCTCTAACTCTCCAACTTTAACAGTAGATGTCGCTTCTATCGTAGTTTTGGTTTGGTTATAGTCTGTCAAACGTTGTTAGCGAACTGTTATTCGTAGACGTGTGGAAACATGATTGTCTAGAAAGTACAACATAATTTCGGGCTTCTATAAATACTTACATACCTGTATGTATCAATTTTATTGTATAGTACTACAAGCGACATTATTTTACCGAGAATTATTTTTCTGCAATCGCAAATAGAATCTTAATAAGTATACAAACTTTTTCAGTTTTTTATTTTTGCAAACAACCGCAGTTTGCCAGTAAACGTGACCTCATTAACTTGCAACAACAACAAAACAACTAAAACAAAAAAATAATGTTAAGCGGAAAGTTTTCAAAACAGCTGAGTTTGAAAGTTGCACCGCCGCATACATAAACTGCGTTTGTTCACTCGACGATTCCATTACAAGTTGTATGTATTCTAACAATAAGTTGCGGGCAAACTACGAAGTCGGACTTTATTGCTTTTTTCTAGAACATAAAGGATAACGAGTGTTGGAAGAGCCTTCATGTAGAAAGTTGATCGAGTCGTAAACTAGATGGAATGGAGAATATTTGGTCTAGATAGCTCGGGTCTTAGGCCGAGCACTCACACACAGCCGTAAAAGTTAACATTTCAAAGCTTTTTATATGCTTCAATTGAACTTATTAGGGTTTCGCAACTTCGTTACATTTACATTATAAATAAGTTATTTATCGTTATGTTTTGCTCCTTAGTGGTCTTCTACCGTAACGTATTAATTAATTATTTTTTTCTTTACACTATTGGTAAAATCGATATAAATATATCTATTATAGATAAATAATATTCCCGACAAATACCCCGGCAATGGTGATTGCTACTGTTTACATACGATGGTGTGGGCTTCGATCTTGTGCCCTCAAAGCGCAAAATTGAAAGACACTATAAAATTTAACCTGACTATATCCGGCGCGTGCTCAAATTCTGATTTTAAATATTCTAATTAAATTATTAATCAAATTGGTTATATTAGACCCGCACTCCCAGACTTTTTTATTGTTTATGTATAAAATACTCCTATAATTAATATAATTGAAAATTATCATACAGATCGCGTTGTGTAAATCAATAAAATCGATTTATATTACACCCAACATTAGTAGGTCGCAGACGTCGTTTAAGCTATTTCCGTTGTAATATAATAACTAATTATAATTATTAATAACATAATAACGTAACGTTGTAACTAGTTCGCGTATACGTTATGTGTTTAAGACGTGTTCAGCTGGCCTATAACGTTGTCATGAGCTTTATCATTGAATTGCAAATGTCTATTGTAATGGTATAGCGATTAAATTATATGCGCGTGCAATTAGTAAGATAACATTTATGTAAATTAGTAATATACTTTACACTTTACGATGGTACCCTACTAGAGTTGCGCTATAATGCTGCGTTGTAAACCATCGGTTAATGAGTTTTAGACTCTTTGAAATGTATACACAACTTTTAATTAAAATCTAATTAAGAGATCAGTCTCCTGTCAATTTCTTATTTATTTAATCATACCTATGGGCCACAGTGAGTAAGACATCATCCTCCTAACTATATTATTTCTAATCTAACTGCTGCTGAATATCAGTTTACTACGGAGCGTCTGCCCGACCTCCGCAAACCAAAAGGGATACGATATTCCATAGTTAAATTAGTTGTCAGGATTTTATGAGGGTACTGACTCCCTTTAACGACTGTCAAAGATCATCATGACAACCGGAGCCAACGGTTTAATTGCTTTCCGAGGCACAGAGCAGGTGATAATTAGTTTCTAATTAGAGCCCCAGTGTCTAAATCCCAGGAGGACTTTCTCCTATGTTGTATAAATAAATTGACATTTAATATCACAATGAACTAAAACCCAGATCATTACAATTATTTCGTCATTAAACTTGAACTTCCCATATAACGATACGGTTCATTAACTATTTCATATCCTCAACATTTAATAACACACCATGCTCTCTTTATTTATCATTTTATATCCTGAAAAGCTTAAATTTCTCTTCATGTGTTGAAGTTATGACCGACGCTATATGGAGACGCTATATTGTGACGCTATATTGTGATGCTATATGGAGACGCTATATTGTGACGCTATTTTAATAACGTTCTTGGGCCGGCACTGGTCCGGACCGGTTTAATTCAGCGCAATGCGTCCGACAGATGCGGCGACCGCGACTTGAATCTTAAACACGTACATTTGTTTCAATTTATTGTTCTGTGGGGGCGTGTAGTTGCTATTATTGAAAAACGGATGCTATCTAAACATATTAAAAAGCGGTTAAGTAGAGATGGAATGCTTTAAAGTTGATGAAGTCTTTGCCATGACGCAAAAACATTAAATACTAATTAGAGCGTAATTGCTAACAGAAAATAAAAAATCTATTACATTAAAAAATGTTTATTCAATATAATATATTTTCATTTCGATATGCAAACCGAAATAGTACAAAAACTATTACAATTAAACTAACAATGAAAGGCCAGTACAATAAAATATCTAGTTCCAGCTCTAAAATACAAATGGTTATATTGAAACAATAAATTCCTATTACGTTCTTGAAATGAGGGCGTTTCATAATAAAATATACAACGTTCAAATATTAATCTGCTATTAAATATAATGAATTTGTTTTGTTAACGGCGTTTCAATATTTGTTAATTGGTTTATGAGATCTTTGATGTTTGGAAAATATATTTTTTATTATAACAATCATTCACTGTAAAACATTTCTGAACATCAATTGCTTTGTGGCATTATTTACAACTAATTAAATAATTGTAGAAAGTCTTATAGTTTTTTTGGTAAATGATAATAAGGTAGTTGACAGACTGCTGGACCAAGGCCTTTTCTAACAAGATGAGACAGAATATCTCATACTCCACCACGCTGACCTAGTGAGTGTTACCGTAGGCGGGTGCATGGCCACCCGCTGTAATTTCCAATACGTCAAGCCTATAAGGCTTAGAACTCTCCTAAATGATATCACAAGAACGAAGACGTTTGAAATGAAATGCCATAGTAAGTTAGCCACAGGCTGAACATGTCAAACACTGCTTGACGTGGACGACCATCGTGGAACCACATTGCCCCGAGTGTCCACGTCATATTATATTATATACACAATCATCATCTCGCAAAATGAAGATCGCATGGATTGTACGGACGCGCCGGACGTTACAAGTTAATGACGTCATTTTCTTATAGTGCAATCTTTTTTTTAGTTAAACCTATATAACTTTAAAGTGTTTTAAAATATTTAAATTCTTTCACTATAACTTTCTTTTTAATTAATTTAAAAAAATTAAACTTAGTCAATTATTGAATGTTTATTTCAGTGGAAACTGTCCGTTTTTTATACCAATTTGTTATTCCTATTCCAACCTAAACTGCGTGAAACCAGTTATAGGTAGTAGATGCAGCATAAAATTGAGTACGGTAATTTATCAGTGGAGGTTCGACATTTTTATGTGTGACGACACTGATAAGTACTGCTCCGGTCCAAACGCCATTTGTAATTTAAATGGCCCCGATATGTTTGTCAGAAGTTTTACTGTTTTTTTAACAATTCACACGATCTAAATTCTAATCTTTTGTTTTGAAAACATTACATTATTGTATGTTTACGGTAATTTTGGAGTATTAGAACAGAGGATATATTTTTTATAGAATGTGATAAATTATTTTACCACAAAAATTTTGATAGCCAGTTTTGTGTGCGCATTTTATTTCACAGTTGGAACTTGCACAGCCAAACCACAAGCACTAAACTAATAAAAACACGTCATTTAGAAAGGAACAAATTTTAATATCTGTAGACCAAACAATAATTACTCTCACAGAAATTGAACCTGCGATGCAGAAATTTAAGCGCTTTATCAACCTAAAATTTCTAAGGTTCTTCTAACATTGATCGAAAATTCAATGGTAGACTATTTCAAATCAACACGTTACATAGGAGTTGTCTTACCAAGACATGGTTTCCCCGCAGTTACCCACAAAGCCTTCGGGCGCGGGGCGGTCTCCCGATCGCTTCCGCAGTCAATCGCAAATGCTTTCTGTTTGAATACGGATCGTCTTGTTTGTTTTTTATTCTTAGTGTCGTAAAGGTAAGGGTTGTAAAGTTATATGTGTGGGGTGGCACGGGAATGTTTTTACAGTAGGGTTTTTAGAAAGAGTTTTATTTTGATCGTCGTTTTTTTGTTGTGTCTCTTGTTTTGACTTGAGTTGCCAGAGCTAATATGTTTAAGAAAAGAATTTAATAAAAAATCTTTAAGTGATTAACCTAGAGAGGTACCGGTGTACCCTCTCTTACAAAATACGACGTGATATACTCCCAGCATCAATGATGCAGATGTTCTTAAGCGAGGGTCGTTGCCCTACATACTACACCCAAGTAAGTTTTACTCTAAATGACAAATTGAGTTAGAAGTCAGTGACCGCAAAAAATGACGCTATAAAAACTACTTGGAAACTCCATTTTTCTTAAACTTAGACTTCTACTTGAAAAGTTGTGACCTAATCCTATCCAGATCCAAAGCCACTTTAAACGTCGCAAAGGATTTAATAAATGTCTTTATCGAACCCGGGAAACTTTGTTAACGTGTAAGGGGATCAAGGAAACCGAATATATCAGTGTTTTATATTTATTTTATGGAATCCCATTGACCCCGCATTAAGTTTTGACAGTTCTGTTACTAGATAAGTCTGATGGGTTTGGTTTGGTGGCGATAGGTTTTTGGGTTAGTTTAGGTTTTTAATAATAAAGTCCGGATTGTATCGACTAATAAAATACAGCGGGTCTGTAACCAATGCGCCACCACGACAAATAAATAAATAAATATTATGGCTCGAAAATAAATAAATCGATTAATAACACTATTCAATTATACAAATATATGAAGCTATATATACAGGCCTACTATAACATTTTTATTCGTAAATATTATTTTCATCCATTATACGCGACTGGTCATAACTTCAGCAAAAAATAGTGTGTATTTCTGCGGATTTTCATACCATGCCGGAATGTTAGCATATTAATGATAAACGGGAACCACTTCCTAACCGGACGAGCCTCAGACCGACCCGGAACAATGTTACAATGGGAAAAAGAGTTTAGTCCCGAATATTTTAGGAAATACAAGTAATATGTTGTGTTTAAGCAAAAGAATAAGTTGGCGCATGGCCAGGGGGCGCCACGCCATGCTTATTGTAACCAATAAGTAATGCTAGCATTACTTGTGTTGTGTATACGTTGTGTATACTTAGTAAATTAATATTTCATCTTGGTTCAGATCTAGTAGTGTAGTATAGAATAGAACCATTTATTCACTAAAGATACGACATTATCCCACGAAAGGTTTTATTATTTTGAGAGGAGGTTTAGTGTTTTCTAGACCTCAGGCAATTTTTGTATAGAGCACCATAGATATATGCTAGTCAAGTTAGTTTTAGTTAAGATATGCATTTGCGTTTAAATAACATCGATTCTACTGTGATTATCGCAGTTTGCCGTTACTTTACAGTTTAAAATGACGCTATTTAAAATGACTATAAAATATGTCACAAAAAAATATAAAAATACAAAAGTAATTATTATTTGGCTTTCAGGAATATAAGTCCTATCTTTTTTTTCATAAACTAAATACCATCAACGCCATTAAATACTGCATAATATCACTTAACTTTACTGTCCCTTAACCCTCATGTATTTAAATCGAACCTCTACCCTCTACCCTGAACCTTCATCACGCTGCATCATCAATCACTTTCAAAGTATATCTTGGTAAGTCGCCTTATTCAATACTCTCACGAACATAATATGAAGTCGTTATGAAGCGTTGTGACGTCATCAGGCTCTGTCAGGTATGGGGATCAATGGCACCTTTGTGCTTTGTGCTTTATGGTGATTTTATCAGAAATATACGTATGGGTGAGTATACTTCAGGTGTCGTGGTGGCGCATTGATTACGTGTGTGTGTTGAAAAATTCACATGACATTGAAATAGTCACATTTTTCGTAGCCGATCGGACTTCTCGTGAGTCAGTCTTTTAACTAGATGTAGTAAAAGACTTTATGAAATAAAAACAATTCTATCAACTCAAGAGAGAAGAGTTTTTAATATTTTTCTTTAAAAATGAGCGACACAATTCAGTTGAAATGAAAATAAATATTCCTTATTATCTTTAAGTTTAGCAGTTGTAAATGAAATTCATAGTTCTGCGCTGCAAATGAAAAATGGCGTCGGCAATATCATTCCATTCCATTTGCAATTCAGATAATGTTTTGATATTTTTATTATTTCATCTCAAATACAGTTAGTTATAATCAGTTTGAAACTAAAAGAAAATGCATTGTTGACTTATTTAATATAATAACAGATTTTTAATTAAAAATTATTTTAATTGGTAGCCTTAATAATGAACGCTGAATTTTCAGTAATATTAACGTAGGTAATGCTCGTCTGTTCATCTACAAAGGAAATACCGACATGTCTGAAATATTTCAGTTTCAGGAATATGAAATGGAACAAAGCAAATGTGCTGCATGCATGACATGAACATGCTTATTAAGGAATATTATTTGTTTGACATGTTCTCTGCTTTATTACGTTTTACTTTTATACTCTGTTTTTTGGTTATTCTACTACGGTGGCGAACAAGCGTATGACTGAGGAAAATTTCTTATGGGTCCCCTCCTCCAAGGGCAGTTGATGGGATTGTTTTCGACTTTCATGGATTAATAATCTCATGGTGTTTCGGGAATAATCTTTGTGAGATGAACTTGTGTATTCATGGCGTTTTTACCAGGTCTTGATCTGCCAAAGTTGGTCTCATTGGCGGCCAGGCCGTCGCCGAATCCTCTTGTTTACTGATCGGCGAGAGATCAGTGGCTAAAAATCAATTTTTGTAAGATTAAACCGGAGTCAAACCGGGGCAAAACCAATAGCACAGTCAATATACAACTGACTGTGCTATTTTTCAATGTGAAGCTAGTATTAATCGAGTTGTATAGAGCCTTCGCAAGAAGATGCAATAAAGGTATCATGATTTAATATAAACTTTGTCGTAGCACGTAGCCGCGTAGCACGTAGCCACGTAGCACTGTCTGTAGCACGTAGCTACGAGACTGAATCTACATTGTTGAAGATTTATATTTATCGATGAAAGTATATGAAGTACATCTTTTGTGTTGTGAGAAGTTACCTCCTCTAGATATGGTAGGAAATCAAGTTCTTTTACCAGAACTTTACAGTCTGTAAAACAATTCCAGTTAAAAGCTTGTTGGGTATCAATATTGTTGTTTACATGTTACGTAGGTGTTATTTGTGTAAACTGGCACTTAACTTGTACGTGACGTCATACGATTTTTTGGTAAAACGCTTTGAAGTGCTTGTCGCCTTATATTGGATGGCGCAGCGTAATGTTATTGCCAAAGTATGGGTTTAATGTATTGTTATTATAATGAGTATGTGTGCTTCCCTTAATATACAGTTAAAGGGAATGGAGATTAGAAACAGCTGAGTTTATTAGCGTTTGATTGGATGGAGGGTTTAGGATATTGTTGTTTGTTGGGTGGATAATATCAGAGACCAGGCTCTATGCCCATTACATTATAAGAAGACTCTAGAAGTTGACTGACTTGTAGTTCCCAAACTAGTGTAACGGCGCCGGCGTGATAGATTTAATTTAGAAATAAGTAGCCTCTTAAAGCTTGATTGGCACACAGTGCCGTAACTAGCCGTTACTGTACCCGGTGTGAGCTGGTGTGGTTGTTTCTGTGCTCCTCCAGGACCTGCGTTCTGTGCCTGGGCACGCCTAGCATATACTGAATAGCCGACGGATTCTAATTATACTTATTTCCTATAACAATTGTCGAAAACTACCGACGGTTTAACGTGCTTTCGAGATACGCAGCAAATGATAAATAAATCTATAATACTCACATTACTTACTAAAAGTGCCTTTGCTTTGAATCTTAGACCTCTGACTTGCCAGTCTATTCTGATTTTAGATTCTGTAGTAAATATAATATAAAGCTTTCTATAAATTATTTTCACACAACAATTGTAAATGGATCTATTGCTTATATTTCATAGCATTGTGTTATTTTTATAATGTTGTACACACGGTATCGCCGTATACCATACATTTCCAGTATAAGCTGACTTCTTGTTGTACGAAGAGCCTGTACAACGCGAGGTCAGTCATACTGGTAATGTTTAGCTTGATGTGTAGCCGTGTGTACATCGCAAACTTTTTTAATGAAATGTCTGTTTGTATTATAAATCGCGGCTCCTCACCATCACGTGTGACGACAGACGACAGAATAATTTGATAAATTGGTTTTGTAACGTAACTGTAGACAGAGTTATAAATATGTATACAAAGGTCGCCGGGCCGACCTTCATAAATTCAGGGATTTTAACAAGTCGACTTAATGTAAAACCTTAACTGAATAGTGTACAAGTTATTTATTTATTCATAACTTTTCGTTGACTTGTTATTAATCTATTTTGAATGTCCCTTGTTTTAATATTTTAATAAAAGTTTTTTACATAACATAAATAAATAATATAGACCCACGTCTGTATTCCCAGCAGGGGTAGGCAGAGGTGTATGCAGTACACCTACGTTTCGCCGGCTATGTTATAAGTCTATTTCCATTATCTGAACAGAATTCTATGCTACTTACTAAGAATTTCTTAATGGAAAAATCCAATAACACTGCCTGATCCGTGGATCGAACCCAGGACCTCGTGCTTAGCAAAGTCCTGCTTGCTACTACTGAACCAACGAGTCAGTCTTAGTTTTTTCTAGAATATAATTAGACGATGTTCCTGAATTATAACTAATGATGTCGTTTGTTTGTTACAGGTATGTCTCGTGAAACTGAAAAAGTATGCTTTTTAAAAATAGGTAAGTATGTTCGAGTGAAAATATAGTTAGTTGTATGACCGATCAACCCTAACGTATTCAATATTAATAAAGTGATGCCCTTGAAAGCTTTTTTAATAATTTACCTTTGATCGTTCTTGACATATAAAATCATTTCTTGAATATTACTATTCGTTACATTCACAATGGCGTACATAAATAGAAATAACTTCAGTAATTATATATAATCTACTTTCTCGAAATTATTTTACCTCTTTGTATAACTACCTGAAAATACGAATAATATATAATAAAAGAATTTGATAGGCAAATAAAATGAACCTTATTTGCCTATCAAATTCTTTTTCACGACTCAGTAGGGTCCAAGACCTTTCTAAGATTACGATCTGAGGTCTATCGCGGCCTCAAATTTATAAAAACTCGTTTACTGTTATTAATATCGCAAAGGCGGGCGGCACGTAAATCAGCCCGCCCAGCCGCCCGCCCTATCGGCCGATACCTCCTTCACGGTTCATGCTCTCCCGCCGGATATATATGTCTTGTTGTGATTTTCACCCAATTCTCTTTAGAGCGGAAAATGATCGGGGAAAATGTTTGGGATAAATATACTGTTTATGCATCAGTGTAATATTGATGAAGGAAACTTCGGTGTAAAATTTAACTAAAATACATTCATATAGGTATCGATTTTTAATACATGTTTATACGGCCATGAGCGGATTACCGTGGCAGCGCTCTAACCAACTGAGCTATCATATCGCTTCCCGCACCTATCAAATTAATACCACCTAAGATACCACTTGCAATAAATAAATATCAAGTTCCCTTTTTACATCGCCTTGAAGAGACGCCTAGTAAGGTCTATTGGCAATGTTTACAAAATATTCAACTCGGTACTACAAGTACTGTAGCTGTAAGGATCGAAACGACATTACTAGTTCAAAACAGGCATTACATGGCTTTCATGTATTAAAAATCAATATAATATGACTAAATAAGATTCGATTGATTTTTGTCCAACCGCTGCAGTCAAAAGTAATGGTTTTTACCCTGAGCATACTCTGCAATGAACCCCGATAGTAGATGCAGGTACACCCATCCCCCATTCTAACAGTTTTAGTTGTTGGCATGTAAACAGTTAGTGAGTGAACACACACGATAACTGGGCGCACTTGCCAAACAAATACAATTCACTGCGATGTTCAAACTGTGCTCGTTATCCGGACACGTGTTGTGAATAAACTATCGATCACCGGAGACAGAGTTACTGATGTTTGCCATGCAACGTTGCATTCTCCGTATCGTACTATGTTGTGCATTTGGTTTGTTTCAAATAATACATTGTACGAGCCTTGGTAAGGTGTATGGCAGTAGCAAAGGGTACATTTTTGTAAGAGCTAAGTCGGAACCGAATCTGAGAAAAAGTAATTTATTTTCTTTTTCTTTATCAAATGGTTGATGAACAATCTGGTGGCAGAGTTTAAACCGCCCGTAGGCATGGCTTTACACACCTTTGAAAAATGTGTGCTAGTTTTTTCACGATGTTTTTCCTCAACGTTTTAGCAAGTGATAATTAATTTCTAATACGCACATGAGTCCGGAAAGTCAGAAGTACTGACCTGGGTTTCGAACCTACAATCTTTGACTTGTCAGAACGGTCATACCTGCTTAAACTCATGGCATAGTCAGCAGACACTAGAAACTATGCCATTTTTCAATGGGAAGCTGGTAGGAGTCTAATTGCATGGAGCTTTCGTCACTGCAATATCTTCATTATTCTTGATCTTTATCATTAACTAAAGAGCTCTAGTCAATGTTGCTTCTTGATACACTTAATGTTACTTACATGTTGCACGGGTGCACGAGCGGGGTTGCAAATAGCTTAGTGGCAGAGCGACTGGGGACGTTACAAAGTAGGTCGCTGGTTCAAATCTCGCTCGTAACGAATTTTTCTTACTACAAAATTTCAACCTTTAGTGTTCGCGTAGTATGCAAAAATGTTTATGTAGTTACTTTTGCGTATTGAGACAATAAACTCCACACTAATAAAACAACTTCACAGCTTACCCAACTCAATCATTAGAATCATATACACCTGGTGGAAGCCGACACTTATATCCAACGTAGAACATCTGTCGGGAACAACGGTCCCTTGGACTTGCCAGATGAAAGTTGTCCGATCCAGACTTGTCCGGTATTGTTCGGACACGGATGCTTGTTTCTCGGACAGCTGCACATGTCCGCGAATGTTGTGACAGACAGGTATAAGTTATGATATTTAGGTTAACAGAACAAGTTTGTTATTCTGTCAACTTGAAGAGAAGTTTAAGACTATATGTTTGAATGTGTATTGCTAAACTACCGTTGTGTTCATGAGAAAGACATCTTTAGTTTTTCGAATACATATGTTTCACGCGTAATAAAATATTATATTTTTTATTTAAGAATTTATATCGGCAGTACATTTATCAATATGAGAGATAGTCTATTATAGAATAATAACGACGACGCCGCCGCGTACACCCGCTGTTGAAAATGGACTCCGTTTGAGTTCGAAACTAGTCGGGCATTCCCCGAATACAATACGTGAGTAAAGCCGTATCAATATTTATATGATAGCGTATTAGTTGAAATTTGACTGTTTTTTTATAATTTTTATTTGTTGATGATTGATAATATTTATGATTGTTAAGAAAAAAAAAACTTGTGATTGCTCGTAAATAGCAAAAAAAATCGATAAAAAACTGAATAGGAACTGGTACTAAACTATTTTGTGTTTGCCTATTTATATATAGGTCCGTAGGAATTTAATAAAAAAATATAAACATTGTCATGTTTAAGATGCATATTTTAAAGTTTACCTTGTAAGTGAAATTGGGCGCACTGCAGCTGTTTTCTCGTTGGCACCGTGGAGTAATTAAAACTTTGGTGTGCGCACTCCTTATTCTTTTAGAGTTGGAAAAAAAAGCGTACTTTGA
This sequence comes from Protodeltote pygarga, assembly GCA_936450705.2. Lineage (NCBI taxonomy): Eukaryota > Metazoa > Arthropoda > Insecta > Lepidoptera > Noctuidae > Protodeltote > Protodeltote pygarga. The sequence continues at coordinate 388,624 of OW388257.2, read as the reverse complement.
ACTTTCAAGTGAACTTTCTTTTCTCTTCTTTCTTGTTAATCTGAGGACCATTAAGCACGTATACTTTTATATACGAGTTATTTAATATAAATAAAAAATAAAGCATTGAAATAAAATATATGAAACATTGATAATAAGTAAAACATAACGTAACATAATTTACTAAAAATGTGTACCCTGCCTAGCAAATATGAGAATGCTGTGATCTTTATTTGAGCTATTCACAAAGAAAATGTGAGCGTATTTAATGAAGCGTATTTTCTTTCCTTTTAGTTAATAACGAATAAAAACTTATACAAGACTCGAATAAACGTCACGAATAAATCCAAATGTCTGTTCTGGAACGGTTCTATCCAGTCTTATCCAGTATAATCCAGATGGGTGCGGTTCCCGCTAGTTATATTAAATATTGTCTTAATAAGCAGCAACGACTGCGCCATATTAAATGCCTCTTTGATTTTTTTTGTTCTTTATAAAAATGTTTCTTTATGAATGCTAAATTGAATGTGGGTGTACTCGTATGTTATTATCAAATTTATAACGTTCCTTTGTGATCTAAGATTGTTTATCTACATGGTAGCGGCGTGTATTTGATATCATAATATTATAGTACTTGAAGTTCGATGCGTAAATATTTAAATATGAAATTACTCATGGAGCTGTCTTTACCATATTGCTGTATTATATTATTAAGGATAGGGAAAATTAATGCTTTGTTTGCAAGATATGATAAGATAGCCTAGTCTATCTGAATGATCAAATTTACCTCTATAACCTGCTTCAAAAATAGTATTTCACGTAAATATACTTCTCAATTAAACAACTTAGATACGCGAAGAGTTTGAGCGATGTACACGACTCAGACATGGAGCATGAATAATCAACCATTTGAATAATTCAGTCTTCAGACCTTCTGAATATTCCGACGTCACTTTTTGATACAGCGGCCGTCATTTTTTGTCGAGAACAGCAAATTATTTCAGGGCCCGTTGATTTAATGACGTCGATCTCTCGGTCTATTTAATTTGAATATAAATTGAAAATGATAGTATTTTTAGGCGAAGTTTATTTTAGATTGGTAATATGGCTGAGTATAATTTTAAGAGCCTTAAAATGCTCTTAGAGCTCTCCCGCTTCTTTTCACTTCAAATTTAAATAAAATATAGGTACGATCACTCATAATTAAAAAGAAATGTTTATTTATATTAATTTAAGTTTTTAAATTAATCTTGTTGGGTAAGGTAAACAATATATTTTAATTGTGTCTAGAAATTAACCGTTTAAGGATTATTAAGATTATGATTAAGCTCGATTAAAATTAAGCACGCAATTCAGCGCGGCGAAGCCTTTATAATATCAAATCTGCTGCAAACTAACTTAAATGATGCGATTATCTGCTACAATTAACTCCACGTTTTCCACAATATAGTATTTTTTTATTATACTTAAATTAACGGTTAAAATTAAAAGTCAGGAGATATTAAAATAGTTTCACTTAATTCCTCCAAAGGTACGACAAAAAAATAACACAATATATGAGTAGTTAGCGTGTTATTATAATTATATAGTGTAGTAAACACATACTACACTGTAGTATATGTGATTTACATACTACACTGTAGTATATGTTTTACAATTTGTTTTATTAAGTATGTTGATCGCGAAAACCTAAAACATTATGTAAGAAATTTAATTGGATGACTCGGGAACTCTTACAAAATCATTTTAAACCAACATTTTACAAATCGAAATTGTAAAAAAAATCTTAGACCGGCTATCTCGCGCAATTATTTTCTTATTTTTTTGTTGGCTTAATTTTATAAATACAGTATCTATTTTACAATTTAGATTTATAAAATGTAGGATTAAAATTATTTTTTAAAGTTATTAAAACTTTCATTACAATTTGTCGCATGTTTTCTGTTTCAGCCTGTTTAATATTACAATCGTATTAGGTTTTAAGTACTTTCAAACTAAACGGCTAACTAATTCAATGGTTAAATTCCTATTTGTTAAACTCCAATGATTCACTTCATTCATAATGTCGAAGGCTTTCGTAGTTAGCTTCCGAACGCGTGTGAAGTTTATTTAGTACTTTATAAAGGCTTTTCATCTACTTAATAGTGAGTCGTTTAGTTTTTGGCACTTGCACTGACGATAATAATTTTATGGTGTTTTTGAAGGCAGGAAGTTTGAAAGTTTATTTATGTCCCTTGGGATGTGTTGGGCAATTTTTGCTATAGTTGTTGAGTTTGTACAATGGAAATTATAATGTTTTGTGCTCTTGTTTATAGATATAATAAGACTACGCAATCAATCAATCGATCAATTTCACAACATTTAGACTAGGTAGGTATCGTATTACTAATGGTTATAGGGTTAAGGTCCATGAAAAGAAAAACTGGCTGTTGACCGTATACAAATGTAAAAAGAATGTTACGTAAACGTTTCATTGTCGATCGCTCAAAAAGAAAGTCAAGTTCTCTTGTAAATGTTGTCGTCACATGGTTTTTATACATCCTTATTTTATTTATTACTATCACCACATTTAGTATAGAATATTATCTTGTGTATTTTAAGAAGAGAGAAGTCTTGAAGATGTAGATGAAGAAAGAAAAATGAAAAAACTAAAGAGTCTGCGGGAGCCTTGCGTGTGTTCTTATTGGTAGTGTGGCTGATAATCTATCATAAGACACACGCGGCTCTTGCTGTCTCGCTTACTCACCTCGATACAAAAAGACGGAAGAAGAAGACAGAGAATTGCAGCTTTTGTTGATTTTGACACATAGTCGCTTATTCTGTAATTTATGCACATCGGTAACGTCACATTATAGAGACTTCTATTATATTTATTATGTCTTGTTACAATTCGGTAACTTATAACATTTCGTATTATTGCGTAACATAAGTACTTAATATAAAATTGACTTGATTGATAACCTCCATCTTTTTTTATTGTCATTAAAATTTGTGCATTCAAAGGAATTAACATTTAGTCGAAACGTAAATCCGAGTGAGCGCGCATTTAACGAAGGCTGTAAGAGGATAATGCGTGTGTGAGTAAACAAGCTAACATGGCCGTCAGTTGTATGTACTTACCTACAAATTAGTGTCCACACATAACGCCCGAATGGCCGGACGATTTGTACGAAGCTGTGGAGTTATATAATGTTGGTGTGAAGTTATTGTTTTGTGGCTACCTGCTGGTGGCTTGTTGGGTAAGATTTATTGTGTAATAAGATCGATTAAAAATCAACGTAAAATCTTTTACTAGATGTTTTTATAAATCGCGGTTTTTTCTTCTTTTGTTTAATTTTTAATTCAATAGTATGGTGAAACAACTTTTTAACGGATATAATTCGCGTTTTTATTTTGATATTACAATCCTGACGTTTCGTTTGCTGGAGAGTTTGTTTCGCCGTTTCTTCTCTTTTCAGCCAAAGCACTAGGAAACGGTAGTAAAAATCTTAATAATAGCTTTTAAAATTTTCAATAAAATTAAAATTCACATAATATCTATGGGCAAAAACTAAATAAAGTTGACGATAGATCAAAAATAATTTTAAATAACTGTTCAGACGCTTGTCAACCTCAGTCTGCCTGCGACCACGAGTGCTGCAAAGTACTCGAAACGTCAGGATTGTAATATCAAAATAAAAACGCGAATTATATCCGTTAAAAAGTTGTTTCATTATGTTGAGTGTTCGCGAAAGTTTGAGACTATATTATCAATAGTATGGTTTTCTATGAACCTTTAGATAATTAACAATTAAGTATCTGTTCGTAAAAAAGTTTTTTCACACCAAAAAAACAGAGTAAGTACCCACGAGTACAAAACATTGCACAAAGAGTTATTTAATAATTTTGAAAAAGAAATGGAGGATTCTTTTAATAAAAACAACGACTCAAAACAGATCACCATTTTTAAATTAATCTACATCGAACAAAATTGTATTGAATTTGCAAAGCGCATTACAAAATGGAACGCCGATACTTTGGGGGAGGCAGTAAAAATATATAAAATACAAGTTTTATTATGTTGCATACCTTTAGCTTTGTGCTCTTGTGTCGAAGGGAATTATTGAAATAGTTTTACGTTTCGTTTTACGTTGCTGAAATTGCGTCATATTCATATCCACGAAATTCGAATATAGAATTTGAAGACTGCCATAATTTAGTAAAATGTAGAACCAATCGAATTATTAGTAGTTTATATTCTTATTATTGGCAGATAAAATAAATGTTTCAAGCAGCAGCTATAAATAAATAAAATAGACCAGCCTATAACTGTCACACGGCCTTTACCATAAAGGCCTCTTCTCATACAGAGATGTATATACTAGATGCTGCTGCAGCTATGAGTTGTTTAAATTTATTTTGAAAGAAGCGCTTATTATTATGTCTCTTTTTTACATTGAAGTTAAGCATTTGAAGTACCCGACTCAAAGTAATTACATTAGTCACATGAACGTGGTACTCAAATCCAGATACACAACAAGTTATTTAAATTTCCGTATGCATTAAAATTTTCACAGTAAATATTAAATCTTTTTTGTACGAATGTGTGTTGGGGTGTATGTGAATGTGTGTGTGATATTATTACAATACGATATCCATGTACGTGGACGAATGAAACTTAATGACGTCATATTTCCTTTTGACGTGTTCGTTAAGCATTTTGCTGACATAAATATTTCGACGGCAAATTAAAACAACCGGTAATGAATACCTGGACCACGAAACAACTCTCAGTATATTGAAATCACTGTAATGAACATGATTAATAAAGGTGAGTCAGGAAATGCGCCATTGCGGGTAGATCGAATTGTTCGAAATTCAAAATTACGAGTTCGAAAACCGATACATTGCGGTCGCATTTACGCGCGCACTCGGGATCGAATCACAGATGATTTGTGAAATAACAATCCGAAATGTACGCGAAATGTTGTGGTTGAGGATTTGAGGGGGGTGCTTACTGTTTGTGGTGGAGCATCATGTTATGTTACTGTGGCTCTTGTGGTGGCAGGCAGAGAGGTGGTGTTGCAGAAAAAATATGGTGGCTGTACATACTACGCTTATTATCGTCTCTAATTTACAGTTTTTATTTATACTTTTTGCGAGCATAAATTGGTAAATGTTAATAATGCTTTATTTCATTTAGTGTCATCATTTTATTCAGACATTGTGATATTGAGGGTTAAAGCACAATTGATTAATGTAAAAATCTTTTACAAAGACCAATACCAAAGTTGAAAATAAAAAACTGCCGCTTCGAGAAACCATATACCTAAATATATGGAGAGGAATTTTTGTTATCTAGTATTTCGGAGTTGCTCCTATCAGAGGAAAACTTGTTCAAACTCATGAATACATTTTTCCTAAGTTTCAAAGACGACTAAAATTTTAGGGTGTATTGTATATTTATCTTATTCATCTACTTTTTGTAGCTATTACGTCTTTCTTGTCATCAAACGAGCTATATTTATCTTGAAGCCTTTGAAAACTTCAACTAGGTAACAAGTAATCTTAGTTTTTAATAAGTTAATCAAACTTCAAGTCCAACTTGTAGTCTATCATTCACCGGACCTGTCTGACGCAACTTTTGACAACTTACCCACTACCTTCTAGTTACTAACTCTTCAAACGTAAAACTTTGATCAAGCTCTTTCTAGGTGCTTTAATAAGCTTCTGAGAAAGCTAACTCCTTTTAAAAAGTGTTCGTTGAACGGCTATTTCTAAGCCTTACATTTTCGTATCTAGGGTGTGAATACTGACGCATCACTGTTAACCTAATTGTAATATCTTGCTCTTTTTGCAATTAGGTTATTGCAATAGTTCCATCCTTTACTTGTGATGAAAAAAGACATTCTTACGTGTAGCTAAATTGATACTAATGCCTTATTGCCATTCAGAATGCCTCAAACTACATCTACGAACAACTACTAAAAACTTCAGTATAATTTGTGGATTTTACAATCGAATCGAGAGTAAATTTATATTCGAAAAGCAGCTCCATCGTATACTACAATATTGCTTACTTTTGTTAAATAAAAAAAAAGAGGTTTAAGGTTCATGGTTAAACATTATGCCGATGTAAAAAAACGAAAAGACATTGCGATAAAGCACAACAAACAATTTTATTTATTATTTTATTTGAACAATTTTGTAGAAATAAAAAATCGATTACGATTGGAAATTTCAACCTGCGACCTACTGGGTAAAGCCTCCAGTCGCTCTGCCACTAAACTATTCGTAATCCCCTCCGTGCTATGGAAATTCTCGGCCGCATTCAACCATCTCAGATCGTAACCGATATTTGCTTTCTGCAAAATGTCGCATTATGCACAAATACCTTATAAAAAAATGTTTATGAATTCACAATAAACACCATAGATCTAGGGTCCCAATCATCGTACTTAGTACGTCACACTCGGCATGCTTGCGACCTACACACCACATAACCCAAAATGTAATTGCTAACAAACACCGTTTCACAAAAATTCCATATAAATAAATAAAAAAGGTACACTTAACTGTTTTAGCAGAACGTATAAATATTGTAACTGGTAAAACAACCATTTTGGAGAAGTCACGTCAAAAGTGCATTTCAAATTTAGAATTTAGTATTTCGGAATTTATTTCCCAGAACTAGCGAGGTTTCCACGAATACGGAATTGATGTACCAGGGTCGTAGCGGTGTGGGGAGTTTGTGTGTTTCTAGGAATCCTACAGCGCAGCTACACTCAGTTACTGACTTTTAGATGGACGACGGTAACATTTTATAATAACATTAAAAATTACTGTCAGTGTTTTCAACTTGTCTTGTTGTGCTTTCTGACCCAATTTTAATACTAATTTTCTTCTAATTTGTACATTTTGATGTGCAGTAGTTACAGTAGCATATTTGTCTAGACAAGGCCAACAGAGATTCTGCTTAAAATACTAAACCAATCAAAAAGAAGTGTGCGGTATTCCGTAAATCTGGTTATCCTAAGAATAAATGAAAATCAAATCATAAGTCATTTAAAACAGATAATTCTCGTGAATATTACAAAGGATTGCCACTAATATCATGAATAATGTCCGTAAAGTGTCGTCGGCGGCGCTTCGTCATCAAATATGCATTAAATGTAATTTGACGACGTCTCGCTCCGAGGCGCACCTCTATACTAGAGAGGTTCTAGTGTTTGTAAATTCAGAGCTGTTTGGAAATTGGGTTCCATTTGGTATAACAATGGTTCTGGGCGGATCTGGTAATTACCCAAAAAGCACACCAAAACAAATCGCATATAACGTATATCGCACTTATATTTAAAAGCAATTACATATTACACCAATCTTCATTCTTACATTCAGGATATAATTTAGTAAAATTAAGTGCAAACTCAACTACTTACACAAATATTTAAATGTCATGAACTAAAAAATGTTATAAAAATGAAACGTAAAAGATAAATACAAGAAGCGAAGAACCCTCCGGGACTCGGTAACACTGTGTTGTTTTAGTAAGAGTAGTTCGTATTCATGTAGACCTACTAGCAGTAGCGAAAGGGTTTACAACATGTTATAAAATTTTCCTAACACAATAATTAAATTATAATATTTCTAAAGGATAATAATATCTTAGGATTTCGCGAGCTTTATTCATAGTAAAAAACTTTTTAGTAAACTTGAAAGAATTAAAACAATTCTTTTATATTACTAAAGGACTTTTTTTCCACAAAAAATTACAAGTACCTATCTATATCTATCTATCTGACATTATGAAACAAACATGTTTTTAAATTTAAAAGCTTTCCGTAATAGGCACATCGATGTAGCTACGTACATCACGTGTTATCAGTTCATCACAGAATATTACATCTTAAATATCGTTTGTGTCAATCTTGCAAGATTTTTTTTTATTTTATCATAGTTGTCAACCCTATCAAGAGTGTGTGACGACGAAGAACCCGCTGACGAGCGAATTAACATGCATTAAAATATAATATTCATTTAATGCAATGCTCCCGAAGCTTCTTTACAAAAAAAAATGGCCACCATGTTTAATTTATAAAAGAAAGTTTCTTGTAATCGTTATGTGTATTCCACTCAATCGAAAAGGGATCTACGAATTGGTTTTATGTAACGATTCTTTTTGTTACATTACTGGTCTGTATTTATCTTCAATTACGCTAACATCATTTGATTTTATATACGAATAAACCCGGTTTAGTCTTTTTTACATTAAGCAGTTTGTAGCATACTACAGACATATTTGAAAAAATAGTTATTTGCCGGTTGCCATGGTAATACTTTAAAATAACTACTATTTATACTAAAAATTAAGAAAACAATATGTTGATTCCGCTAATTGTATTATGATAATTAAGCAGGGATGCTTTAAAAGCCGCAAAAAATATGCACATGTAATTATATGAATAGAATGCAAGCCCAAACTTATACTCAACATGTGTTCTGCTCTTTCACGAGGCATCCTCTTATCGGATTATCAGCGTCTTTTAATGCATCCTTGCTTGATAATATTAAACTAATTAGTTAAAACCACTTATGGTTTTCGTAATTTTAAATATTATGATTTTCTCGCTAAGTTATAGTTGAATAATTTAACTACTGTACTGTCAATTAACTGAATATAAGTAGTCCAGTTCAACCATTTTTAAATAATTTAAGCTGGAATTCTCCAAATCAACTTTAACTAAGTATGTCAAATCTCACTTCTCCGTGCGCGCAATATTTTAAAAAAGGGATCACAAGTTTTCGCTCCACGTAGTATATTGATACTTACTTTAGTAGGCCTGTAGATGGCAATTGACAAATCGCGTAGTTGAAGGGCATTGTAAATAAAATATACCTCAGATTTACAACATCCTCCACCTTCATTGAGGAAAATTTTAAACGCCTAAATTATTCGCTTGCAAAGCTTTTAAACGTAACTTTCAGATAAGAGTATTATACTGAATACGTTAAAACTAGCTTTTTATTATAACTGCCCTAAAAAGCTTCGGCAAACAGTCAAGGCTCTATTTTTGCCTTTTTAAAAGAACATCCGAGCCCGGGATTTACGCAGCGGGACAAAATAAGTGTATCTTACAATTTTATTTACGACCAGAGTAAATTTATTTAAGATAACCCTTCGGATAATGCTATATTTTTCATTAAGTGGGTATTTTGTTGTAATTTGTAAAGTCCGGGGACCAAGTGTCTTTTGTTTTCATGTAATTATTCTTGTAGAACTTTGCGTTAGTACTGTATTTATGTGAGACTGTTTTAAATACATGAAGATAACACTTGTTTAATGAGACGGCTGAATTTATGGTAGGAATGTTTTGAGCTAGGCCAAAGGAAATTAAAGTACTTTACAATAATGTAAGTTTAAATTAGTAAACTGATATGGTCTTAGCTATATAATGTACTGTTTATGTAGTTTAAATTATTTTATAGAACCACGTCTGGCCGCCGATAACAATTACTTGTAAAAAAATATTGTGTCTCACTTCTACTATTTGAAAGGATAATAAACATTTGTTTGAAATTAATGATGTTGAAATTAGACTATAAATATAAAAAAAATATAATTAATTGTTAACCAATATATATTTTCTTAATATATTAGTGTTTGTTTTGTTCTTCTTTAAACAAAAAACCCAATAAAATTACGAATACTGCAATCCCAAAAAGCTTCAAACAGAAAGTCACATTAAAATGCTAAACAGACGTGACTACTTTAATTGTCCTGCAGTACACAAAGTTTCCTCGGTGTACTGGGGTTCCTATTATTTGCTCAGTTCGGTTCGTTTGCATATTGATCAGCTGTATGGCCGGAATCGCAAAGGTCTTAGTATCTTATAAGCTGTTTACAACTGCGGACTGAAATTCAGCGATTTAACTTTTCTTGAAAATCGTTATAATACTTTCTGTGAAAATATTTTTTTAAAACTAGGCACTAGGAAATTAAATTCTCTCTTGAACCCCTTGAATAATTTCACTATCTACCAACACTCAAACCGTAAAAAAATATCTGTGGATGACACAATTATAATATATATTTTTTTTATAATATTTTTTTTGATGAAATATTTTTCCTGTGCGGTAATCGAACGCAGAAGGCAAATCGCTTAACCGCTTAATATTCGCTTACATGGATATTTAAACTTTGACGCTAGGTTGTTCATCAAGCATCAGAAGACTAAAAGAGCCTATTTTCAGACTTTACATCTACTCTGAAAACTTTGTTTGAATTTGGTTTAAATTAGCGAGTGATCGTTTACTAATGACGTCACTGTTCAAAGCGTTTTGTACTCCACCTCCTCAACTAGTTGGTTTGGGAGCGCATGTGATTTGCATTGAACAGTGGTTGGGCGGGCCGGTGTGGCCTACTGTAGGCTTTAGTGCGCGACTGCGAGCACGCCATCGAGCGGATACTCACCTGATATATACAGGGTTATTTGTAAAACACCAGCATTCTTAAAAGGGGTCATTAAACTAATCATTATGAACAACTTTTACTATGTAACCAACCCTGAAATCGCGAAAAAAAATTAGCTGTTCCATACATTTTGTTGAGTCATGTGACCATACATGTATGGAACAACTGTTTTTTTTTGCGAATTCAGTTATAAACCTAGTTGCGATGAAAAATAATTGTTACTTATAAATAGTGAAATGATCAAATGACTTTAAGGTAGTAGTTTGATCCCTCAATAAAAATAGGTTTCTTTTATTTTCGAGTATTCAAAAAAAGTACGGAATGCTTTGCAGAAAATTTGCAGTTAGAGAACAATGTTATGCAGATGTAATTTATTGCTTACAAATACATAAATATTTTAATAAAGTATGCATATTACGCGAACATTAAAATGCGAATTTTTTGAAGAAAGAAACTTAAGTTCGCAAGTACCTATGTCTTAGAGTATAAATAAGAAAATAATAGAGCAACCCTATAGAAGTATGAACCGTGAGCACGGGTATGAACAACGCGGCCGCCACACGAGCTCCGTTTGCGATCATACCTCGATCGACTGCGGTTCAACTAGGCTCTACGAGCGAAAAAGTTACATTTTAGCTTATATCATGGTTAACTGCTGAGTACAATTTTGAAAAACATCTAGAAAACTTAATTTGAAAAAATGACATTTTAACATTTCTATGGCGAGACCTGCTTTCGCTCCGCACAAGGCAATGTGGTTGACGTTATTACTCTATATTTTCTTAAATACTCTATGACCTATGTATTTAGTAACGAGCAGTTTAGGGCTTATAATATTACAATCAAAATACAACTCTTTAACATACTAAATTAGGTTCATATTCTAAAATCAATTTTGTTTTAAGTGTCTGTACAGGTATTATCAGGGGGGTACTACCTACGTTAGGTGAGACCGAACCATTATCGACTGAGCATGAAAACGTAAGCGGATTATGTAGCAATTAGTTCGACCATTGTTACTACATTCATATTTGTATTACTCAAAGCGCTACAATATTTATAATCGACTATGTTTTTCATGGGGAGGCAGAAACTGCAAAAAAACTTTGTTGTGATCTTGTGATCATCCTATACTCTTCTCTGCTTTATCGGCATACAAGCGTCTCATCACATACTTTGCTGCAGTATTTTACGTAATTATTACAAAAAAATGCATTTTATACAAAAGCATTTAGGCATACTCAGTCAAGTGATGGGTGACCATTAATGACTTAATGTCGTTAAGCCGTTAATCCGTAATTCCTGTCTAATACATCGTGTAATCCTTAAGACGACATTGGATAGTTTTAGAATATTCTAAAGGTAAAAAAGAAAGGTTACACTAGCAGCTATGAATCGTCTTTTTTTTTACCAATAATGTCCTCCTGACCGAATTTTTGGTCACAGCGGCCAATCTCAACGGAGATTAGCCATCGACGTGGGAGATATTATAGTGCACAAGTGTGTGCGCAAACATAGGTGCACTCTCTATTCCCTCACTCATCCGCATCACGCATTCCGACACGACCGGAGAGAGGTCTGGCGCAGGGCCAACGGCTTTACATGCTTTCCGAGGCACGGAGAAAGTGATTATTAATTTATAAAACGCACATAACTAACGAAAAATCAGAGGTGCGCGCCTTGGGTTCCAACCCGAGACTACAGACTTGCCAGTCAACGGTCACCATCACTAGGCTATCACTTGTTTGCCATCTTATTAGTATAATAGTAATTAGTATAATAAGATGGCAAACAAGCATATATGCCTCTGCTTGTACCTACGGGATAGAGATTTAAGTGCTTGTTACTATTTGTTCATAGACGCACGCGTTTCAACTCAATCTATCTAGAGTTTCGTGTTCCCTGTAATTGAGACTGACTCTATTGTTAAACATTGTTGGGCTACACAAACTTGTAGTGACTGATGGCGGTTGATTTAGACGGAGGTACGTTACTGAATAAGGCATATGAAGGCTGAAAGTTAGTTAAGGCTTTGTATAAAAGTGAGATGACGTGGGTCTGTCTTGTTATGAAACGTTATATTATTTGTTAACTTACATAATTACATAGACTCACGCGTATTCCCTGAGGGTGTAGGCATAGGTGTATGCAGTATACCCACGTGTCGCCGGCTATGTTATAAGCCCCATGTAATAGGGGGCGTGCCTGTTGCCGTTAACCGGGCACAATTCCAGACTCCATTTTATTACCAATGATGTAGTACTTAACTTACTCATTCACTACAATTCGTAACACTAACTATGATTGTTGCACTAAGATCAAGGGGCTGAGAATGTAATATAGGTATACTTACCTTCAAGATTGGTTTTTAATTAATTATGTAGTGGATACTATATCCGTGGCATCGTATATTACAATTTGGAGATCTCTAAATCAACAGATGAACAGATCTAAAAAGTTTGTGGTTTAACATATTTTTTGTATAATAAAAAATATTTATAATATATAATATAAACTTACAATGGTTTCACTGATGACAAGAGAATGTAGGATTCGTCCTATTAGTTTAAACTAAAAAGTAGTTGTCTCATTCATTTATAACTAACTACTAAAAAACAAACAATTCTACAAACGCCACCATGGATAAACATGTCTGAAACAAAACAAATGTCAGTCGGACATGACAGTACGTCACCAACACGAGTGACGTCACTAACGAATGCAATACGTTAAACCGGCCACATGCTCGGTGGATATGTACCGGGAAATACAAAACTAAACGAATGACGTAGTTTTTAATTCGCACAAATTCAGTTTATCAAAGAGAATGAATATTTTTAAATAATCATGTAACTAGTTGATGGTGTTTATGATTATCTTGTACTGATATGATGTGCTTAAACACTAAAATTTTATTAGTGCAATGTCTAAACTAAGTAATGTTAATTAAATTCAGAAATGGGTTTTTTGGGTTCATTCGTAATATGGCACCCGTAAAGAGGTTTATTATACATTCGCGTGGCTTCGCTTATGTTAATTTAGAATTATTTAAAGTTCTATCATGATTCGAAAGACATAGCGCTATCTATTATTATACGAACTTGTTGTTTTTCTCGGGAACAGTACTTTTTTCGGTATGTCCTGTTTCTGTACACCTGACAAGCAACGTATATGCAAAATTTCAGTATGATCGGTCCACTTGCAGTGGGTTAGGCGTGAAAAGGTAACAAACTTACTTTCACATGCACATTGTATTGCACATTTGTATGTTGGGCTTTGGAAAAATTTATACTACGCACGCCTCTGCTCTAGATAAGTTAAATCTCATCAAGAAGCTTCTCCCCGACCACATACAGTTCCAAATAGTTAATTTGCTGTGACATTTCCTCCGTGCCAGACTGCCAGTATTAATTCACTTAGTATTTCGTCTGAAGAGACACTAATCTGTTTAATGCATTATAAATGTACTGCGTAGCCTCACAACAGGGTTGTCCGGGCCCAGGGCTTTGTCGATGAGGATTACTGCTGCAGAATATAATAGTCGTGCAAAATTGTCGACGCGAAATAATCACATATTGTGATACAAACACCCTCAGGATGTGATGGTTGAATTGCAGTATTGTTTGAAGCATTCAATAAAGACAAGCCTGACAAAGGATTCAGAGATAGGGTTGCCGAAAATCATTTAACATATTTGAAGACGAAATTAATTTAAAGTTTAGTTGTCAAACGAGATGGTAAGACAATTTTTGTCTGTATAAGTTAAAGTTCTTTTGGGAATTCAAAACTTAACAGTTTTTTTATGCGTATATAATTTTACAGCATATTCCCAGTTTTCTACTACCAAAGAATTAATAATGGTAAGTGGGATTATTAAATCCTTTGTTATAATCCTTGTCAAATTAGAAGTGAGTACCTAAAACTCACTGGGACAACAAAACAAAACATGCTCAACAGAAGAGACCTGAAACTAAAAGCCTGCCAACCCTCATCTCTGTTCATACTCCACGTCAACTTTTGTAAGAGACTTCATAAAGGCACAGATACTCACACAAAGGAACATAAACGTACTCTTGATAAACTCTGTTTTATTTCATCATATACGCCTAAAACAATGGCGACATTAATTAGTGTAAAGGCGTCATCACACGGCCGCGTACCTATTCGCCGCGTATCCAAGCCCTGCGTACCACAGCCCCGCGCACCGCCACCCGCCCTTTGTCCGCTCACAAAAGACCACGTTATCTATGTTAAATACGCTCGCTTTGTCCCGTTCGGTTTTAACAAGGATTATGTTTCGCTTTCCGACGAGGTTGTTATAAAATTTGTATTTAATTCTGATGGAAAGATCGTGAATGTTTACATGTGGTCACCGTGTGCGTAATAAAGGTGTGGGAAAACTGATTTCAACCTTTGATAACGCGTGAGCGGTTCGGTTTACGGCTACTTAACTTAATCTGCAACGAAATTGCGAATTTATCTGCCCATTAGAACGTAATGTTGCCATATAAATTAAAATTACAGTAGGTACCCATGAAATTATGAATACTACGAAACTCAGATTCAATAATAATTCACTAAGAAATTCAATTTTAGAAAAAATAATAAAGTAGCGACTGAGCGCAACGCAAGCAAAATAAGCAAGTTCATTTTTTAACTTCCAAGGTGCGCCCTGAATATTAATACATTTCTTTGTTCAGACAGAATATTTCAACTTTTGTATAAGTAGGCACCAAGTAATTAAGTGATATTGATTTTTTGAACTCTACCTAAAGTTTAGGAGCAAAAAGTGCGCAGACTTTAGGAAAATCTTACCTGAGCCCTTTATAGGAAAGAAATATTTTGGGTCATTTATTTAACAAATGAGATAGTTAACAAACGTTTTTTGAAGAAAAATGTGTATCATAAAGTTTTGTTAGTGGTTATTGTATAAAATATTTGTCCCTCGGGAGGCATACAAACGGAGCCTTATAAAACTTTACAGATGTTATTTATGGGATTACCTAGTTGCGGAGAAATGTTACTTTTGTCGTTTCATTTGGTTGTTTGAAGACATGAGTCCACGGTACAAACTTAATCATTTAAGTATTTATGGAACAGAAATAAAATTTCACAAAAAAAATGATTTAATTTACCTATGAAAACATCCGCGTAATAATCAGTCTTCTATTGTATTTCAATTTTAATCGTAACCATAACAACTAATTATAACATATCACTGGCTTTAATATGAAATTATGGACTGAAATTTGAAAATTTTAACCTATATAGGGAAGATATCGGTCAACCAATGTGTCGGTCTAACGGAGCGGAGCGGTCGCCATAGCAACGGGCAGCCAATTAACGGCGCCAGCGGCGGCGTTGCGTGAATTTAATTTGCCCGTCTGTTGGCGCACGACCGCCGCCCGCGTTGTCGCGAGTGGTGCCGTGTGACGATACCTTTACTGTTAATTAACTCAGATTTGGAAATTATGGTGGTTTTAAGTATATTTAATCTTATGCTTATATAAACTATCAATTCAGGACTATACATTATAAAACTCCCTTTATCAACGACTAAGGTGTATATTAAAAGTAGTCTTTAAATTAATGGGTTCTCTTTCAAAAGAAAGAGACCTGGTCCTATAGAGGGCTTGCTTGGGGACACAAGTACAACACGCAGAGGCCCCTTTGAGAACCTTAATCTAAAATGAGATAGCCCGGGAACTCCCCACGGCTGCACTATAGGAATGCAGTCCTGGATTGTCCCCGGCGAGTGCAGGACTATTGTAAAATAAAATATATGGTAAAAACTACTGGTCTTTGGAGATGTCTTTTCTATATTTTTTTCTCCATTATCCAACTCTTTATTTCATCTTGTTCGTGTATAATTTGTTGTTGTTGAATTGAGTCCTTACAAGAAGATAGTTCACAATGTATCGTTATATTCTCTGCTGCCTGAAGCATCTCCTACTACGATATATGACATACATTATGTGCCCGCGTCTTGTTCTTGAGACAGTATTGTTTCGTACTTGAGTCTTGTCGATATGTAATTGTTTTTGGTGTATTATTGAATGTAACTTATCCTACACTGCACTGATCTTGTTTATTGCGACTTTGGTATTGATTTTAAACGTAAACGTCAAATAAAATAGTTTTAGTTATCCTTTATTATTAACATAAGAAGGAAAGAGATAATACAAATGTTAAATTGCAAATTTACGTGAAAGTCTCTTCATTAAAATGGTTTCGTTACTACAAGAACTATTGTATATCAGAAAAGTAATGAACAGTGAATAAATCTTCACCTTACGCTCATGTCAATTGCAATGTAGCGCAATGGCCAAGCCACATATTTTGACTAAAGTGTGAATATTTAAAACATGATTCCAATTCGCGAAAATTTAAGAACTTCTAAAGTGTAGAGTTTGTGAAGTTAATGATTGTAGAGTTAGGGCATGTAGAGTTAGGAGTTTGGCTCTACATGAGATCTGATAACTTTTTTACAGTGCCATATGTTCTCGTCTTGGCAACATTTTAGCACATATTGTGCATACTTTTAGAGCCTAATAATATCAATTCAAAGTCGTACCTTATTCCTCGTTTGTTTTAATGCCAGTCATCAATGTCATCCTGCGGCCATCATGCTTGTCAATGTGTCGGCAGTAGACACGTTGAGACAGCTTTGTGTGGCAATTATATCAGTTCACCGGCGTAGAACTACTGCCAACTAGACAAGTTACTGGGAACATGCACTAAATTAATATAGTTACTGAAATCATGGACTTGGTTAGTTAATTTATTAGTATAATATATACAATTACATTTTGTACAAATAATGAATCTTAGGATTGCCAAATATATTATTAGCGTTAGTAGCATCGCAGCCTCGCAGCCTTGCAGTTTAATCTTTAACAAAATAGGACTCGTCAGAACAAAATGATACACAATATGAAATTACGAAGGTTTGTGAAATTACCATTTGATATCAAGAAGCTGATGCCTGCCATTTTTGGTTTCATTTTTAAGCCTTGAACTTAAACATTTAGATTAAGATTTAAGTTAATTGTGCCTAATTCATAGGATAAAAAATATAGTATAAAAACTAAAACCCGACTACTTAAAATCTAAAAACAAGCTTCTTAGATTTGAAATAAAATTCTGTAGTCGGAGGCCACCAAATTACAAAGTATTTACCCTTGGAAGATTATCTAGTACCTATTTACCTATAATACATTAAGGCCTCCGACTACAGAATTTTATTTCAAATCTAAGAAGCTTGTTTTTAGATTTTAAGTAGTCGGGTTTTAGTTCTTATACTATATTTTTTTTCAATGTTTTTAGTGGTAAAGAAACCAATAAAATTTATTTTAATCACAATTTTTTAGAATGTGGTAGTTCTTAAATAGGTAGATTTCTTTAACTGTCAACTTCGGGTCAAACCTTTAGTCAATGTCATGTATTTTTTAAATTAAATTTATTTCAAAGGTGTCGTCCGCGACTTCGAGCTATTAAAACATGGCCTCATATATTTCTTAGAAGTATACATGAAAAGTAGTAAGAAGTACAGCTTGGCAAAAAAGAGTCTGGAAAAATTGAGGGCGCCGCTGTCGCACTTTTCACACTACAATTCAAAATTACAAGTTATTAAGTGCTTACATATTTCTATGACGAGTTTTTTGTCATTAATTATAATCAAATGAATCATTTTTATGTTATTTTAGTACTCACAAACGTAGTTATTTAAGATTTTTATTTTTAGTTCCAGCTGTCACCGCCTCAGACTCTTTTTTGCCAAGCTGTATAAGTACACATGAAACCTTTTTTATGGGATATCATCATAGATAGAGTACATTTACCTAAAGTTCGAGGAAGTAAGTAACATGGAGTTGATAATACCTGCTCTAAAATCCCGAAATCATAAACATTACAATTAATTCCCGGGAAATAAGAAATTAATTTTACGTATAATTATTTAATAAGAAATTTGAAAAAACAACTGATACGGATGGGATTCGAATCCACGATCTCCGGTGTACCGTGCCGACGCTCTAACCGCTAAGCTACCGTATCCCATCAGAATCAGTCGAAATTTCAAATCTCTTTCTACGCCTTAGGCGTGTGGTAATATCGAACGGAATACATTAATTATCCGACTCAGTGTTCTAAACTTTGCAGTTTTTAGAAGGCACCGATAGATATTACCACACGCCCTAGGCGTAGAAAAAGATTTGAAATTTCGACTGATTTTGATGGGATACGGTGGCTCAGCGGTTAGAGCGTCGGCACGGTACGTCGGAGATAATGGGTTCGAATCCCTTCCGTATCAGTTGTTTTTCAAATTTCTTATTAAATAATTAATTATATTTAATAAGCAAACATGTAATAAATTCTCCAAAATATTAATTTAACGTTTTAAATACATATGAACTAAATTATTATAATAAAAAGTCTTTATTATGTTTTTAGACATCGGTAACAGATAATGTAATACTTAAGTAGTTCAGTACTAAAACTGTTAAATTAATGAGTTTTATTTTACATACAAAATTAATTCTAATAAAAACTATAGGTCAAAATCCAGTCCATATTAATAAAATCCCGGGATTTAATTGTTATGTTTACGATTCCGGGATTTTTGAGGAGGTATTTTTAACTCTATGTTACTTACTTCCACAAAACCGCAAACCAACGCCATCTAGTTACGAAAAAGAAATCTCAATTTAATTAACATTATTTTAAAATATAATCATAATTTAATAGGCAGTGATGTGTAGAAACTTTAATTTAATTAGTAAATATTTATTGTTATCACGTTTTCACATTGTATGCAGTGTTATAATCACATATATTTATGATAGTCGTAACGGGTAGTTAGAAGCCTGATATTCTAAGAAGTGGTCGAGAATATATAGATAATATATACATATTCTGAATGTGCTCATCAAGACCTTCCATTTGATATCAAACACGATAAATTTACCTTAACTTTATTTTTTTCGAGCTGACTAATTTATTTTTAAAATCCACCTTATTTGATTTTACGAAATTTCATAAATCCTATAACCCGCAGACCATTAAGACGCATCGATAGACACCTTATTTATTGAATTACAACAAATAGTTTAGGAGCTACGAGGGAACAGATGAACAAACTTACATACATACATACATACATACATACATATATACATAGACTGCTAAAATCATAACCCTCCTTTTTTTTGTAGTCGGGTAAAAATAGATTCACTCCCTGGATCACATGACGGGATTCTTTTTCGTAGTATAAACTAAATAGTAATTAAATAATTAAAGTCTATTCCTTCTAAACAACTTGCAGGCACCGTTTTATCTGTAGACCGATCTCGCGATAAGAGTCCAGCTGAACTGAGCGACGCGAACGCCGGCGCTGAACCAAGCGGAGCGAGCACAAAGCGTCACAAACTAGTTACTTCAACAATGTTTGAACATAGTATGCAAGCCAATCTGTTCTCAAGTAAATAGTTGAGACCAAAGCATTTGCTGACTTAATTGAAATAGTTATGTATATAAATAGAACTAATAATATTGAACTATGTAATATAATAAGTGGATTTTGAAGGAGCCGTATTTAATTGGGACGGGAATAACAATTTGGTCTCTTAATATTTTTGTAGTGTTATTAATTAAGGACAGTTTTACTAGATTGCTCTGCTAATACTCTAGAGCAGGGCTGTCCAAACTATATACCTTCGCGGGCTAATTAAATTTCATACAAAAGCTGGAGGGCCAGAAAAATATTTTCAGTTGCAAGACTGAAGATAAATAATTATACCAAGTATTGAGCACATGTTTTGACAACGAATAATATTATCCAAACTATTTCTGTCCAAAACTATTTTTAGTTTAAAATGTGTGTCGCGGGCCGCATGAAAACAAGCCGCGGGCCGCATGCGGCCCGCGGGCCTTGGTTTGGACAGCCCTGCTCTAGAGTATAATATTTAGGATTTCATACATGTAACCTGATATTAATAGGCTCCCTGTCTTAATTGCGCGGTGACACGAATGAGACCCTTAATTTTTTGGTTAATTTTTATGAAATTGACATATTAATGACATAGTGATGCCGTTTAATGCCTTCGGTTAATTTTGGTACAAAATAATGTCCTAACTGAATTTCGGTCACAACGGCCAATCTCAACGGAGATTAGCTAAGTACGCAGTAGATATTATAGTGCACCTGTGTGTCTATTCCCTCACTCACTCTCATAGTCCGGATACGACCGGAGATAAACATCGGCTTCACGTGCTTTCGGAGGCACGGAGTAACTGATAATTAATTTATAATACGCACATAACTTACGAAAGGTGCGCGCCATGGATTCGAACCTGAGACCTCTAACTTGCCACTGGACGATCATGCCACTAGGCTATCACGATTCGATACATACAACTCGACTTTGGTACATACAATCTGGCTATTAATAAACCTTAATTAAGAAATGACAGGAAAATATTCAAACCGCTGTCGCCACATTTTTTAATAACCCGTACATGCGACATTAATAATTTTGCCAACCACATAAAATCGAAGCCTTAGCTGAATTTAATTAAATAAAACTGGACATTCGACACCCCTAGTTTGGGATAGGGTTGTCACTTACTTACTAAAATGACACAAATATATCTTAGCATCCTATTTAGTAGAAGTATCTGCTAATGGTGGCGTTCGTCGTGGTTTATAAGATATGATTGGACGCAATCTGAGCTGAGCTGTCGGAAAAGCTCAATTTCAACTGACAATGGAAATTGTAAAGTTTCTCTGAAGAATTTCATTTTTATTTGAACGAGTAATAGAGATTATAGTCTAGTCTATACTTCAGTCTTATATCAATACGATAACATCTCAAATACTAAATCAATTTTAAGAAAATTTAATATCGATCTTCAATGCGACTGTCGATAGGGCAAACAGGTTTTAACCTGAGATAGTACAATATAATTAAATGGAAAAAGATAATTTAATAAATCTGAATGCTAAAACTTGTATTAAAATATAATTAGAATGCCTTCCTAAGGGGCTGGCATAGCCACATAGAGTGGCTGAAGCCCTGAAAAAATCAAACAGATAAAAAAAATTAAAAAAAGAACCTGAACGCCTAATTAAATAGCAATGTAAATACAATTTCATACCTCTGAGCACATTTTTAACGATCGACCCAATATTCGTTTTTCCAATACACATTGTAACAGATAATACCCTCCGATCAATAATGAAGTCGACGTTAAACCGACGCGCGAATTAATTAAACTCGGAGCAAACAGTCGCGATCACGTGACGCGGTGACGTCACAGCCCTGTCGTCACGGATTACCGCCACTGATTGTGTTTGTCACTGCCACTGTTGTGTTAACTGGTAACGAGGTGTGTTTGGTTGTGTGTTAAGTAGATCTATTTCGGGTTACGTTGTCAATCTGCGTTTTCGTTTTAGTTGAAAATTAACAACACCGTTCAAGTAGCGCGCAAAAGATTCGACTTCTGTATCAAGTAAAGGAGCAGTCAGGTTCGATTTCCACTCCTAATAAATATTTGTTCGGGCCTGGGTGTTTGTGCATTGTGAAATCCATTTCTTTTTACTTCAATGTAATCTTTAAAAAGTTGGGCTTGCCTAAGTACTACGCACGCCGCTGTATAGAATAAAATTAATTGATTTTTTTTAATTGATTGAATTAAATGAACACACGTTTCTGTATATGCACCATAGGGTGGCTGTTTTAAATTGAATAAACGGAATAAGCATTTAATAAACATTTCTCGGGAAATACGCATCAACGCTTCTAATATTAAGATATATGATGTAGTACAATACGTTCATTTGGCGTCTGTTGCTAGCTGGCCAGCGGACCCGACAGAGCTGTTTGTTCGCGAGATTTCCCCGGGGACTGCGCGCGCGCGACGGAGAAAAATGACGCTTATATACTAACAACTGACCAGTACACGTGTGTGTACAAACTCAAAGATGATTGTGACTCACTTCGATCCATCCTTTTAATAAATAATAAATAAATCAGCCTGTAACTGTCCTACTGCCGGGCAAAAGCTACTTCTCATACAGAGAAGGATCGAGCATTAATCGCCACGCTAGCTCACTGCGGGTTGGCGACTTTGGACTTAATGTCCAGGTTTCCTCACGATGTTTTCCTTCACCGTTAGTCAGTGGTGTCTTAAATTAACTAAGAAAGTACATTTATGACATTGAAAAAGTCACATTGGTACTAGCCAGGTTCAAACACACACCTACGTGTTTGCACAGCGGGTCCGTAAAATATAAATAGATAAAGAGTTCGACGGAAAATTATCTTCGTAGACACCAGCGTAGCAGCGTAGCACTAATGCTACGAAAGTGCTACGAGAATGTAATTCTTACGACAAACAAATAAAAGCCTATCAGATATTTTCTATACAATTTCCTAATTTAAACTAAATGATGTAATCGAATCTTATTATATAACTTACTTACTTTCTCGAAATATATTTACAACACTAGAGTGACCTCTCAACTCTGTCAAATATTAGGTCTGGTGTCGGCAGTACATTTATGACAAATACTGATGTCATTAGAGGGCGGTGTCTCACCCACGTCAGCTCACTGCTTACCCCGCGATCCCGACTGTCACACCCAATAACATTCCCTATTACTATGAACTTTCACGTTTCCCGTCAATTTCGCTATTGAAGATGATACATTGGTGTTAGTATGTCCATTAATATATAGTTTTTTGCTTCTGCGTATTACAAGTTTCGGTTTAGAGACAACTTCTTTGCTGTTGCAGTTGCGACTGATTAGCTTAAGGTCTTAAGTTCAATTAGAAGTTCAGGAAAAATTAGAATAGAGTAAAGGTGTAAGGAAAATTATAAAGTGCATACATTCATGTATTATAAAAATAAAATATAAAAAATTAACGATTAACTTTATTTTGTGTTTGGTATTGTTTACTTAAAGACGAATTGGTTATTATTAATGACTAGCTTCCGCCCGCAGCTTCGCTCGCGTGGTTAGTTGAAAATTGAAATGTCATTGAGTTGAACATTATTTATTTTGAATATTTGCAAAGATTGATATCGTTTCCGACAAAGTTTTACGTTTGTTATGACAGATATAAACTTCTGAAGTTTTAATCAAACCGTGACGTTAATTAATGAATTCAGTGAACCAAATCCATGGAAAAGTTTTACAAATGTAAATGTAACTAGTTATAAATGACGTAACAAAATTTAATTCAACATCTTTTTTAAAGAATCGGGTTTACTTCTAAACATTATGGCAAGGCACCTCAAATTCACAAGGTCTATACTTCCAACTCAAATACAAAGCTGAGTAAATAAAACGACCCTTAATACTAATAAGTAATAACACTTAATTTAACTTATGTATGTAATAAATCTTTAATAACGACAATAATAGCGCGTTCACCAGCCTCCCGGTGTCCCGAATAATATCCCGATTAGACCGCGTCGTGTGGTGACGTTAGT
Organism: Protodeltote pygarga; assembly: GCA_936450705.2. Taxonomy (NCBI): domain Eukaryota; kingdom Metazoa; phylum Arthropoda; class Insecta; order Lepidoptera; family Noctuidae; genus Protodeltote; species Protodeltote pygarga. The sequence goes on along the minus strand of OW388257.2, from coordinate 364,701 downwards.
GTGACGTTAAGGAACGTTCTAGATAATCTGTCGCCCCGAACCGATCCGATCCTTCTGCATGCTATACATTTTATATTTATCCTTCAGGTCAGCTGAATTGGAGCGCAAAAGTTTGGTAATATTTTAGATAATACATCGGCGAGAAAAAAATAAGATAAATAGGCTTTTATCGGCTGATCCTCATGAGGTTTGGCCAAAATAATAGATTGTATTGTCATATATTTACAATTTAAAGAGTAGTAAGTATGTTAATGATAATATAACTTTGTATTTTTTATTATGTTACATAACATAACAGACTCACGCCTGTATTCCTCAGAGGGGGTAGGCAGAGGTGTATGCAGTACACCGGCTATGTTATAAGTCCCATGTAATAGGGGGCGAGCTTATTGCCATTAACCGGGCACAATTTCACACTCCGTGCTGCTTCTGAGAATTTCCTTATGGAAAAACCCAATAACATTTCAATCAAACCAAGGACCTCGTGCTCAGCAGTCACGCTTGCTATATCTAGACCAACGAAGCAGTCAGTGTTATATGTGTAAATTATGTTTAGGTACATCGTTTTATCGTAAACTTCACACATAATCACATATCTACTAAGACATCTTCACGAATATAGATGAATAACTTTAGATTATACTAATATTGAGTCCGGAGCGGAAATCGAACTCGACGCTGCGGAGTCGTTGTTGGCAGTTAGGATGTTAGTATTTGCAGATGATCACGGAAATTGACTACTGTTTCCAACATCGATATTATCCTCTATCTGACATATAATCTGTGTTCAGCCAAAGTTGAGAGACTGTGTCACTGAAGTTGGAACGATGTAGTAAGACTTGGAATTGAACTGAGAATACTGAAATAGGATAAGTTACCGTGGGAACATATCCTGGGGCAATACCCGGTCGAGCCCGACTCAGCAATGTTCTGTAACTACAAGTGGTAACCTCGAAGTTAAGTGTAAGTTACACTAGGGACTGCGCGCGCTTATATTTCGGAAGACATTTTAAGACCGAGCGGTAGTATTGGAATTTTGTAAAACAATGTTGTAGTTTCCAATTTGCTGTTGTCAAATTGTCTAGGGGTTTACTTTTACGGAATTGTAGGCACTATGTAGCTACTTATTTATATTGTTTTAACATAAAGATGTGTACCCGGCAAGACCTTTATGAGGCGACGGACTGAGCTATTGAATTTGTCACATATTAGTCGAGAATAATTTTTGCTAGGGCTTGACTTTACAAAAGGACATGAAGTTAAGTATAAGTACACTGAATTTAGGTACAAACTAACTTGATACACTAGATATATCTAGTGGTAACCATAGTACTTGTCAATTTACTAATTTCTCATCTTAGCAACGAAATAAATACATTGAATTAATCTGAAACAATTAAAATATTGTGTTCTCTGGGTCCGATCTGATCGTACACTATAGATAGAGCATTCATTTCCACTAGTTTAGACCGTGACTCGGCGAAAACGACACATTAGCCTGCATCTTATTATTAAAGTTATCGCACAAAGCCTGAAAGCCTTTATCTCAAATCGTCTGTTTAAAATATCCTTACAAAAAGCTCTGAATGAAAATTCGCAAAATATCTAAAAAATGATCTCCAAATAGCGAACGTTTATGAAGAAATGAAAGTAATTTCTCTCTAAACAAGATTGCGTCAACAAACGTTCGCCGCTGTATGTCTGTGTGACTGGAATCGGTTCAGTCTGAGGTTTCAGCTCTTCAATATTTACAATACATCCATCGATTTTATTACGTTTTCTATTTGGTTGGCTGTTTGTACTCGTAAGTTTTGCGACCTGAATAGGTATATTGTTTTATCTCAATTCGTAGTTAGATTAAATTCTGAACAGATGATGGATTGAAAGTTATGAAAGCAATCGCAAGATGTGGGTTGATTCTAATAAGATTGCTATTCTTTTATAATATTATTCATATATGAAAGTAATTTTTACAGAATTTTAGATGGACGATGTTTCTTTGCGCACAGTCTCTTAATTATTATCTAGAACTCCACACAGCAAATGCAGGACAATAGCAAAATAATTCTAATTATTAAGAACGTCTAAAAGAAAGACATAAATTAATTAGTTAACATTCTCGCGTAGCACAGAAACATTCCTATGTTTGCGCGAACTCACAATACAATTATGTGGTCGTCTTACAAAGCAGAGCGACATAGTTGGCGTGACTGTTTACTGTCCGCTTTGAGCGTCATGTTGGAAACGGGACAGGAACACGCTGGCAGTAATGCGAATATAATATGAAGGCAAAGATAGAAACGACGGGAGAAATAATACATAATATGCTGGCTAAGTTACGTGTGTTGTGACTCGGTATTATAGTTTGTAGTGTGGTAAGAAATTTAAACTTTGATAGCAAACACTTTGAAGAACATTGTGAACACAATATTTTTGTAATGTTGGGATCATAAAAAAAAAACTTAAAGCTTCAGGATCATGGACCTTGTTAGAGAACTATATTTGAGGATGAGGAGGGTGTAATATGTCCATTAATCTTCCTTTTCAGGGATAATGGTATTTCACGTTGTTTTTACGCGTTAACGCGAGTTAAAATTTTCAAATGGCTTTAACATTACAATTTTGAGCTGACATCTCGTGCGGTCTGCATGAAAGATACGAATCAGCATGATTTTGATGTGTTTGTTAACGTAATTCGCCTGTACAATGTCAATAGATATGGTTTTGAAAGCTTGAATTTTATGCTTTTAATAAACTCACTTCACTATTATCATATTCCGTCTTTAATAGGTACCCTCCAATGCTCCTTTATGTGTTGCTTATTGAAAGCGTTTTCAACTGTCTGAGCAACAAAGCGTGTCACGCTAGAAGTGGAGCGGGCCTCGGAACACGTCGACGGTAACGCCTGGCGTCCGCACAATGCAGTGCACGCGTCACGAAGGTGTCACGCTGCGGACGCTTGATACTAGTTGATAGTGTGTTTGTAGAACGAAACGTTTAGAAGAGAAGTTCGTTTCTGATCTAAAAGATAGTAGTTTATCTGTAGTTGTTTATATCTAGAGAAGAGGTTGTTATCCGTTCGTGTATCTACAGGCTGTACGATTGTGGAATGCTTGTCAGTAAGACGAGCTAAGTTATTAGCTATTTTTAAAAAGGCTGTGAGTTCTTCTTCAACCCGTATCCATCCAATACCGCTGTGTAAATCTCTAACATATCATTGCAAGACGCGTACAAGTGAAGACGACAGTTAGATCGGATATGTCAGTTGTGTTGATCTAAGAAGAATTAACAAAAATTGATATTTAAAAAAACATTTTTCTAAAATAAAAAGCTGAACATTTCAAAGAAAGAAAGCTCCTTTGAAGATCATTTTATTGAGACCGCAACTCGAGGCTAGTGGTCGAGGTATCGATGAAAGCCTTCGCGGTGTTTGTATCAAAGGGCTCAAAAACTTTCATCATCCAGACAGACTTGGTGCGGTTTCCTTTACTAACAAACTTGCGTTTCATTCGGAATTTGGCATGTTTAGCTTACTTTAGACTTGGTTTGGGTATACTTTAGAAATTATTTCTCACTAAATTATTGTTAGTTTTTATATTGTGTATAGAATATTTGACTGGGGACCTGGTGCTTGGTTTAACTTGAGATCTATCCATCTATCTGACTAATTTAAATTTGAGGGCGGTACAGCCATACTAGTGCCACCACAAATAGGCTGGCTCCACCGAGGTAGTTTCACCTTATCACAGAATATCGGTGTGAAATAACAGTATTCGTACTGTTGTTTCGTACGGTCAGTAAAGGGAACTAGAGGACCAATCCCCCACAAAGACTAGCAACGCAATGCTTTTGGTGTTGGGGGTGCCTATGGGTAGCGGCGATCACTTACTTATTTATTTCCATGAAAACTAAAAAGACATCGATCCTCTATCGCTATTAACCAGTTAGATGAAGCGGTTTTACATCATTTTTAGACCAATAAATAATCAGTAATTCTTCGATCAATCTTTCGAACGTCAAAATATTATTCTTGCGTGGTTATATGCGTGGGTATATTCTTAATATTGTAACTGATGGTACATGTAATAAGTATTGACAATCAGTTACGCAAAGTATAGGTACCTACATGATGGATGTTATTCGTCACATAGTAAAGAGATTAGTTCCACACACCTGTGCGAGTGGCGACGACGCTACACATGTAAAACATACTCCAAAAAACCTTTACCAAAACAATTAATACTCCAGATAAGACTACCGTTCTATGTTTAGATCACATTTAAATAATTTACCTAACTTTCTAAAGCATATTTAGTACAAAAGAACGAGATATAATATGTGCTATGTATATGTATACTAGTCACAATGTTTTGTCGGCCAAAATTGTCCCAGTGCAGGAAAAAGGCCACGCTTACCTCTTGGCACTTGTCTCTGTCCAGCACCGTGACACCTACTCCTTTAAATGAGAACCCAGTTCATCTCGCCACCTTTGTCTGGGTCTGTCGTGCTACCGTTTCCTGCCCTCTGGGATCCACTGTGAGGTGTTGCCATCTCCTTCGGCATTTTTGTAAAGTTTAAAAAAACAACAAAGAAACTTTTTCCCAACTTGAAAACTACATTCAAGAGTCAGTCGATGGAGACCTGTTGATGTTACAGTGGCGTCAAGTGGCCGACCGTGGAGATTGATGGGCCACTACAAAGCTGTAGTTTTTTAAGACGGCCATCATTTGTTTCTTGTTAATTCATCGCGATAAGAGTGATTAATAGTTTTGCTTGTAGACTTAATGTCAAGGTTGTTAATTACAAGCGGTTAGAGTGTTTCTGTTAAGCGGAAAATAGCAAATTTACGTACACACACTATAATATAATAAAGAACTCTACTTCATGTCAGGGCAAAGCTTGTGTCCATACTGCACAGAACAGAACATATCCCAATATCAAAATATAGTCCACAAAAAAGTGTTTTCGCAAGAAAAATATTGCTCAAATAATATCACAAACCTTTACAAATGATATTTATCCTTAAATCGTAAGCGAGATGATTGACAGAAGATATTGGATCTTTTGTTATGACAATAATTCGGAACTAGATTAGTTTTCTGTTCTGCTTTTGTTTATATTCCATATTTTTTCGATTCCCTAATATTGTTCGGACCTTTTGCCCTTTCAAATTCGGTGTAGTAGATTCTGGTGTTTATCGTTGAGTAAAATAATTACTGGTTTTGTATAACAAATGTTGCTTTTTCGTTTTAATACAACATTAATGTAATTGTTTCAGGTAATTGTACAAGTGTACCGTCTTCCGAGAGCTGAACAATTTGAATAAAGACGTGAGTACACGTCGTAATTCCAGTTAACATTTAATTCAAGTGCTGAGTTCGCTCAACGCATCTAATTACGCCAGCGTCTGCAAAATTACGCGTCACAGTATATGTATGTCAATATACACCGGGTAACATAAAAAGGTACAGTTTAGAGAAACTCAATGTCATGTTTAACGCGCACGGTCGCGGCCTAACACTTGAACTTGATCCTGTGTCTTGCCAGTCAAAGGTCACTTAGGATATCACTGCACTATGTCACCTGATATTTTGATTATATCTAACTTTTGTCACCATTGATTCTATTTTGTTTTTACACTCCCTCTAAACGGAATGCAAGAGACCACATACCACATACACACAATCTTTCTTTAATATTTGACTTCTACTTCTTGCTTGTACTGTGTGTGTAAATATGTGTAACACTGATCCTGTATGCTAATACAATTCGTGAGAAAACGACGCACCTATCTGTTCACGAGAACAAATTCAAGCCATTACACCCCAAGATAAAGTTTATATTTACTTGCACGCCCTGTTACACTGGAGTCGTTTCATCACTTTGTTCTTGGTTTTTAGGCAGTGTAAAAGTTATATGTACTTTGTGAATGATATGGCATACCATTAATATGTATGTAACGTGAGGAAAGTGTGGCGTCTTCACAATTATAAATTTGTGATATATCTCACTTGGAGGCCGCCCGGCCCTGTCGGGAACACAATATGTGTGTTTTAGCTTACGATTTATGAATGCGGAGTAATCCTGCATTGAATACAATTTAGCTGTTTTTTTTCTTGAATCACACGCTCTAAAGTTAATAAGACATGTTAGACTTACTAGAGCTTCTTAGCACAGCTCTGATCATAGTAAGGCAGATGGCAAAAGTCTGTCCAAGGTACACCATGGTCAATCAATGGTCAAATGTTTAAATTCTTATACGCCCATCATTTTACGTTTCACTGTTGTTGGAAGACATCGCTTTTATAAGGTCATGTCTGCCTGAACCTCAAGTTATTGTTATGTATTCTTATGAAAAAATTGTGTACAATAAAAATATTTCATTTCTGCCTGTCTTTTCCCAAGGCAAATAAGTAAATAAAACCATTGTAAGAAAATTTGTATGCCATCGGGCTAAGCTTGTACACTCCGGTTGGCCTACTGCACGTAATTTCTACACTGCGGTGCGGCTCTTCAGAAGGTAATGACGTGTTGAGGATTTCACTTACACGTGTTAACATGCTAATGCGCTTTTTATGTAAAAGGATCGCCTATTTGTCCAAAAGCTCGTATCCTTGTTTATTTTTTACAACATTTTGCGTGATTTAAGAGTAATTTCTGTTGTTCATTTTCCCGGGCTGATCTGAGAACTATACAATAATTTATTATCTAATATATAAAATTCTCGTGTCACAGTTTTCGTTGCCATACTCCTCCGAAACGCCTTGACTTGGAATTTTTTGTGCTTATCCGGTATCTATGAGAATCGGCCAACATCTATTTTTCATCCCCTTAAATGTTAGGGGTAGTCCACCCCTAAATTACGGAAATTTTTATATGGCAAAAAGGTTCAAAAGGTGAGAAAAAGGGGTAGAGTAGTGTAGGGTAGCGGTATAGTAGGGTAGGGGTAGTGTAGGGTAGGGTAGGGGTAGTGTAGGGTAGGGTAGGAGTAGTGTAGGGTAGGAGTGTAGGGTAGGGTAGGGGTAGATTAGAATTTTTTTTAAATTACTGCCCAACGAAGTGGGCACGGGTTAGCTAGTATATCCATATAATATCACTATTATATGGATATACTAGCTAACCACTAACTAACTAACTAGCTAACTAACACAACTGTAACACAATAGTTATTTCTTGTCGGATATAAGTCAAATATTAGATTTAAAGTTTCAAATGTAATAAAACATCAATATTGATAAATTTTACAGTATAACAATCTACAAACTTAAAATTTAAAATTTTATAAAAATCTGTCAGCGCGTTAGCCGTGGCTTGGAAGTGTTGGTGAGTGAAAATTCATTCATCGTATCTACTGCAGACTTTTCTAGCAAGAAATACCTATGTTTCGTAGATTTTTTTATTATATTCGTGATGAACCTTTATTGACGTAATAAAAACATTAAAAAGTAAACCTCTTCAACATAACCAATTCAGAGCCCACTTTATGAAAGAAGTAGGTATGTATAACGGCCACTGAAACCACTCTGCAACATATTTCATATCTCTCCATATTATGGAACTAAAACTTCATCTCCGCAAGTATTCTCGTAGATTTAAGAGATGATAACGTTATAAATATTAGAACAAGCCAGACTGTAAGCCAGCGCTGACCTTCCGCGGAGATGTCTAAATTTATAAGAGGTGGGGCGAAAACAAATGTAGATGAGAGTAAAGTACACGCAGATGTGGATCAAGTTAATGAGCGCCTAATTGTTAATGAACATGTTACATGTCAAGAAATTTGTGGAATTGAATTTATTTGTATAAATTTGGTTCATAACTCTCATCATCATTATGAAAATACAGCAAATGGATGTATGAAAATTAAAAAATTCCACAAATGTTTTCTTTAAAAACTTTGATTATATATTTTTTCAAAATGAAATTGAATAAAAGAAAATCAAAAACATTTACAACATCATTTTAACACAGTTTAAATATAATACCTCAAATCCAGATCATAATAACTGAAAGCGATAATCGAGAAAGTTTAAATAAACAGGCTTATAACTATTTCAATTAAAACATTTTCTAAATAAACGTTACACTACATTAAGCCAACACTATTGCAAACAAACAGCAAATCGCTTGCTACAGTCACAACTTTAGTTTGAAACCAATTTAGGTAGCGTTCGTCCGGAAATTAATTACTTAGTTAATTCAACATTATGTATTCAATATCTAAAGCCTCTCGGAGGTAAATAAGATTATCCTCTGCCATCAGTGGTTTTACTTTAGAGGAGAGTTTCTTGACATCTGCGACTCGACTGGAAACTTTTGTTCAAAACAACGTTGGGATAACATTCTTCATTACCAGGAATGACTGTTTTGATTGATCAACTGATTTTCTTTACAGTTAGACCAGGTTCTTCTAAAACATACGATGTGGCTTCAAGACTATCAAATTCAATATCCTCTCTTACTTTGAAAGTAAATTTTTTTAGATGCACCTGACAAATTATACTAAAATAAGACCGATAGTCATCGTCATGCTTACTGAAACCAACGTTGTCAACTTTGTTATGTTACTGTGTACACTAAAGTCTTGTAACGTAATAGATACCCAAGGTTTCATTCCGTCCTACTTCCCAGTGTCTCCTCCACTATAGCTTCTTATTAAAGTGGAGTTGAAAACTTGGCTCGTTACTATGTTAATGAATTTTAATGCAAAGAGGATGCCGGAAATTTTACCAATTAAAAACTCTTAGAACCAAGCGATCGCTAATACAGAAATGACGAAATTTCAAATTGCTCTCAGGCGATGATAACGACAAATAATATAAAAATAAAATCAATAACATTAGTAATGCTTCACTAATAGCGCCCATAGATTTATGAGGTTTCTATAGCTAAAATTCTGTAGCTAATTTACACTCCGACAATGTTCCTTACTTATTTAACATTCCGCAAAAAGTTGAATGAAAAATGACCGCGGACGGACCTATTTAACTTAAAGCCCCAAAAACAAAAGGGGATCCCCCGTGATAAATGTCAGTCAGCGGTCCTTTTGTGCCAGGCTGTGCTAACCGAGTGAAAAATTGTCGTCGCCTTTCTGCAAATCGTCTTTACACGTTGTCTCTTTTGAGGTAGGCTTCAAAGTTTCCCACGTGGGCTTGTCGAGCCCTACGCCCTTTATTTATGAGTTTTTTTGATGCTTCGCCAACTTTCAGAGCTCAAACATTCTTTGATGTATTTTTGAGAGTAGGCACTCAAGATGGTTTGCTTATGTAGACGATGTTTTCTTTTTTGAAGGTCACTTGGTCGGTTTATTTTAAGGTTGCGAGTCAATGATTATTTAATGGACTTAAAATAACAAAACTGTTGATGATGATGATGGTATGTTACATTTATGTACCCTATATTTAAAATTCTTGGTGCAAAAACAGGGTGTAATAAGTATTGGTCGAGCATGCCCGCTAGAATCTTGCAGATCACTATTTAAAAAAAACACTGTAAGTATAGACTAATGATGGAGAAGGCTTTGAACAGCTGTTTTTACACAAACTATGAATTTTCCGATCATTTAACCTACCTGAAGTTATAAGAACGTAAGTTTGTAGGTCGTACTTATAAAAATTGGTATTCCGCTCTCAAAAAACGAAACATGTTGAACTTCACATTATCATAAAAATATTTACCGCGTTTCTAGCAAATAAATTTATATTTAGAAACTACAGCAATTTGAAAGTAACATGTAAATAAATATTCTAACACAATTTATCCCAATTGAATAAGCTAACCTTCACGGCAGTCTCTGGATAGCAGCGCGAGAAAATTGAAAAAACCTAAACCCAAATAGGTAAGACGGATGGGCGAAGCTCGTCGCAGTCAAAAGACACCGAGAGGCGATTTGTCAAAGAGGGATTACTCAACAGGGAGTTCCCAGATTGGATGTGTGCCTAGGCACGGCGGCGGCGGGCGCCCGGTTTTTCACAATTCTAAAAGGTTTACACAGCTGATGTAATTCGATGCCAGCGCGACGGAATTTTATTGAAGATTATTTTAACCCGTGGGACGGAGGATTTCCTTACATTCTCTTGTTATTTAAACCAATTGTTTTACAACATCGGTTTATAGGTAAAATATTTATCTCCATTTCGTATATTACATAGTTTTAATATAAATTACAAGATCAGAATTGTTTCATTTCTTATGCTAACTCACTTTGAGAAAGATTAATGAACAGATTGCCGGCACAACAACGCCGCATCATCTAAATACACAAACAATGGCGTCAGATAACAAACTGAATCACGTTTCCGCCATTAAAATAACAATAATTTGGTCTCTCTTACTGAACTCATTTGCATTCGCCTTGAACCTTAATGCTGAGTGATAGGTATCACAGTCTCTTACAATAATTGCGTTGTCGGCTTGTGTTCAATGGAGCGTTGTCAAAGGATTTGAGTTTGCGTTCAGTTTCCCTTTGGTTAGCAACGTTTGATGGTCTTAAAACTTTGTTTTTAAGCGGATGGTGAAAGTGAAACAACGAGATTAATAAATCACATTAATTGTAAAAGGTTTTGTCAACCAGGAAAGTAGCGAGGTAATTCAGCCGTCATGTTCAGTAAGTATAAGGTACTGGATACAGATGCTATCTCGTGCTATCTCTTTTGCTATCTTTATGCTATAAAGACTGATGACGCCATAAAACAGATTGAATGTGGAGAAAAAAATTAAGAAGCCGGAACGACTTCGTGGGCTAGCTAGTTTTGATGTATTTCTGTACCAGAAAATTACAATCCCAATAATTCTTTATTATTATTTATATTTATGTTATCATAAGTATGTATATTATTTACAAGTTTAAGACTGTATTTCTTTTGTAAAATTGATGGACAAGTCTTGTTGTATCTCGCATCCCTTTCCATCCGAAAAGTCACAAACCACCCGCCCAAAGCCTTGCCGCGAAGCAACTTGTGTCGTGTTACGGCGTGATGTTTGGTTAAACTATCTAGGAAGTCCTCTTGCTTTAAAGGTAGACGTGCTCCATCGTAGTCCACAACAACGCTTAACATCAGGTGGATTCGTGGTGGATAATTATAACGATCTCAAGTATGAAATTTGAACAAGCAAAATAAATTCAACGCAAATATTCAGTAAGTGAACGTATTAAATCAGAGCCAAAGAGCATAATTAAAATGATTCTAGTTTAATATTTAATGTTTATATCATTCAAGTCTGTGAACTGAAAACAGCACTACAAACAAAGCTCGCGGCGCAAATGAAGCGAGAGAATTGAAAACTGATGAAATACGATTGAAAAGTGAATGGAGTGTGGCAAACAGAGCAAATGAACGCGGCCTGTTAGCGGACGCGCCGCTCCCGCCCCGCCCCGCCCCGCATCGCCCCATAGTGCCCCGTCCACGCCCGCACTAAGAGAATGCTCCCTAATGTAGGCCACGGGGCTATCCATTATTCCATTTAACGACAACTTTTGCAATACTCAATGATTTTTCAAACGTCAAGAGTATTTATTGCGCCTGACTCGGAAATATTTCTGTCGCGACTGTTTCCTTTCACAACTTATTATTAAGTATTCGCTAAAATTACTTCGCTTTTCAGAAAGTTAATGGTTTTAGTACTTTTTAGCTCAAGAGAAGGTCTAGTGAAAACATTGTTTTTAGTATGTACTTAGGATGTTTATAGTACCCATATTCCATGACAAGATATATTTACCCCTCTTTCTAGCACCTGGTTGTGTTATATTGTTGGATACCTATTTGTAAACAGTTATCAAAACAGTATATTAGCATATTTCTAGCAGGTCACAGGCTAATATTCTGGAGGCATGAACGTAAAAGTTCTAGTTTCTCGTTGTTTTTTTTTTGGGATAAAAAGTATGTCACCGATCTGGACTTTGCAACATCTTAGCAGTGTGACCATATGTGGCAGGATCCTGCCTTTTTGGCAGGTTTAGGCCCCGATTTTAGTCTCTGGCAGGTTGGCTTGACGTTTTTATAAATGTGACAGTTTCTGGCAGTATTGCCCGTATGATGTTTGTGTAATGTTTGATCATTTTGTGTATTTTTTTGCATTTGACAACCTTTCTTTTTTTTTAGGTAATTCGATAGGAAAACAGCCTTTGGCAGGTTTGGCAGGTTTTCTTACGTTAGTGGGGCAGGATTTCGTATTTGTAGATGGTCACCCTGCATCTTAGTAACAAGTAACTACAGGGATGTCTTCACTGTGTACTTGTAAGTATACTTCTACTCGACTGAAACTTTGAACGTTACGCATCAATTGAACTATATTATACTAACTTGCTGCCTAAAACTTTACGAGCTCGTTAAAACCCTCAATCATAATAAATATTAGTCGAAAGTTTGGTACAAGTTAGCCTATGAGCAACAGTTGAGTGGGGGTCCCGCCTCGTTAGCTCGTCGCCTCGCCGCCTTGTCGCCTCGTCGCCTCGTCGCCTTGTTCCAACAAACCCTCTTCGTATTGTTGTCGCTGACTTATGTGGTTTATGTTCAATATACTTTGTACGATACGAGGCATTGTTTCTTTAGTAACATGCGAGGTTTACTCGTCGGTCGTGGAAATAAATCGAGGCGCAATTCGTCTATTCAATAGAATCCTATTTTCTGTAAAGACATTTTTTGTAGTAGATAGAACTCTTCTATATAAGATTGCGGAACATCGTGTTTGATTACCCAGCTTTTTGTACGATTGTACGATTGTGACGTGGTAATGAATTTACTATTTTAATTAAAGCTCTTACATTTTACAAGTCATACTCGGCAGATCAGGCAAAGGTATATTGATATATAATACAAAAGTAATGATACATTATAATTATGACATATTATTATTCATTATTACATTAAGACATTCATTATTATAAATTGATACACCAGTTTAACCTGCACGTACTGCCGCAAGCCTTCCTTTTAGTTTCTGAGTGCAAATAAAAAAAAGGTTCGTCGACAAGTGAGCTTCAACCTTCACACAACACAAAGCCGTGGTTCCCGACGTTATCAATCACGACCAGTGACTGATGCTGCAGTTTTTCACTGTCTGAAGCAGAATGCAGCCAATGCAGGTAATACACTCCCTGTAGAGCACTATGATGGATGGAGTCAGCAGATATCCGTAGCTAAGCTGAACTATGTACAATTGTACATAGTTAAGTAGCTTTTAAGATATACGTCGAAATGTATATTATTTTTATGTGATGACACTTATCCGGCTTAACATATTCCTTCCTGTCCGGACATATTCTTAATAAGAATTGGAGGCCAGAATTTCATACAAAATTACTAGCGGCCTCAGACACCCGGCCGGGCTAGCAAGTAACCGGGTGGTGATCCACCAGACCAAGTCAGAGGCCGTCATTCACTTGTCTTCATAGCATAATAACATTGATATACAAATTAATTAATTCTCGTCCATTACGGATAATACGACAAAACGACTAAAATGGAAAATAAGAATGAGCCGTCGCTGGTAAGCGTATGTTTGATGATGTATCTGGACGAACCGGAAAGTAAAGTAAAGCCTCCATTGTCATGCTTTGAACAAGACCTTTTGTTACAAGACATTGTTATGTATCTTAAAGATAATGTATTATAAGACATCAGTGTGCAGTGGCACAGTCAATAACGCCTACTGACTTTGCCACTGGTTTTTCTCAGTGTTGGCTCCAGCTTACCTCTTAGAAATATTCACCCTCCGCTACTGTAAGACATTAAATTAAATATTATCGTGCATACTACACAGTTCACGCATGGTGTGTCTCGTGTCGGATTGACGTGACTTATCTAATGTAAAAATATGTGAGCCATAATTCCTGTCTACTTTAGACAAAGTACTTATGTAGTAGAAAAAACAAAGACGTTAATTTGAAATCTCTCGGGTAATACGAATTTCTTCGTTTATACATACTTACATGTTATATTTGACTGTAATCATCTTATCATCATCATACAACTTACCTACTCGTGAAGATTGACTGCATAAAACATTGGACAGCACCAAACGTAATACACACACATAATAATAATCCCATGTATCTGTAACTGCACTTTAATACCAAAGAAAACATAGTTGAGTCATACTCTTTGTATAAAAACAAACTTCATGAGCTGGCACGGAAACTCAAAACATAAATATACTTGGCTTACATTTTCTGAACACATATCCGGTAAAATTAAAAAAGTTTGAGCAACAACCACGTTGCTTATCTCAGCAGTTTTCCGAGCTTTCCCCTCGGTTCAGATTTCTTACAAATAATTTATCTCAGTAATTGGACGGTAAGTGAATAATTTTTGGTCATTAATCAATTATTCTTCGGTTTCGCTGAAACAGGCTGATATTATTGAGTTATCTTGTAATATTACCGTATTTTAGTTAATGAATTTTCATTATAATATTGTTATGAACCTTCGAAGAATATTTAATGATTTTGATCACAGACATTTTGGATTTATAAGACTTACAAGTCGCATAAATCCAAAATGTCAGTTTTGTTATCTCGTTCAAGTCAAATCGGGTGCTCGTCGTGGATACAGGCGTTTCGCGTATTTAGTCGCTATAGGTTTTTATTTATTTCTCGTCTGGAAAACAAAAATCTTATCTAATTTTTACTCGTTTTAATTAGATAAGCACGTGCACACGTCCGTAATAAGTGTAACAACACACACAAAATCCATCAATACAAAAATATCCTCCAGTAGTAGTAGCAATCTCTTGTAGCGGTTACCGTTTGCCCGAAGCAAATTAGAAAGAGATAAATTTAATAAACTAAAACCAAGTTTATTGATAAATTCCACTTGGGTCTCTTTTAATTGATACTCATGTCGACTTCGGTTCAAAGTGGCTGTCGTCAAAGACTCAATTTCCGCTCCGTAGTCGTTCTGACGTGGCAGATAACATCTCGACAAATTAGTTGGTACTCCTGATTGGTTGGCGATATTGGCAGCGATAGTTGCCTCCAATATTACCAATATTGGCTTTATGATTGATATGTCACAATCCGGTGATCCGTTGTAGCTGAGTGATGTATTTGTGACAGGATGTTTCGTTACTGAGATTTAACCGCTCTATAACTCGGATTGGTTCTCCTACATTTGTTCCTAAATGAAAATGGTTTTTTTTTCTTGGTTATGAGTACTTACTTAAATAAACTACGTTATTTACATCTGTGTGTGTTGGCACAAGTTGTACGACTATCAGTTTCGTTAATTCAATTGTACATGTTTTTTATTCATGAACCGTTTGCAGGCACTCAGTAGTCTAAACGGTCGGACTGTTTCATTTTGTTATTTTATATATGTATTTTCAGTTCTTGAGAGTGTCTCGACGTTCGCGTTGTATAATAACAATTTACAGACGTACTATTGTTTGCAGTGTAACGTTACTCTCGAGACGAGATCTTATATTTTATCTAACTGCATAGAATTTCTAACTCCTCGTTTTGTATTCAGAATATTGTTTTAAACTTGAGCACCACAATTGCTATTTAAATGCTGCGTGAGTCTTCTTTATTCAGATTAATTAAAAATGAGAGAGATAAAGCTCTCACTGGGGATTGCATCGGGAACACTCGAGAATATTTTCTTTGTGTTCGTTTTTTGTTTCATTCTTTGTGTTTTGTATAAGTATGGTGTATTTTTACAGTATTGTTTCCTTGTTTATCTTAGCCGTGGATATTATTCCAATCTGGGAAAATGTAAATTTGTAAAACCTACACTTGGGGAGTAAGTAAATTAACTAAGTCGCGGTTCACGACGGAGAACAGTACTAGTTTTTAAAAATCGAAACTAGTTTGTTTTAGTATTAGGTCGCCAGCTATATTCAAAGGTAATATGCAAACAAAAATCTTTTACATTTCGTGAGTACTTCTTTCGAATATTATCGAATGATTGGCATAGCCGCGATTCTTATCGTGTATTCAATTGAATGCATTCTATCGAGTCTTTTCTTGCGTGATAGAAGTAGGTCGTTGTGAAGGCGAGCGTTGCATATTTCATGGATGGAATTTAAGATGCAACGTGGTGGATACAAAGGGAACACGACAACACGGGTGCTGTGTAGTCGATGTGTGTTCACTTTAAACTTAATGAAGAATTCTTTAAATAATATAAAAGCAGTAGGTAAAGTATAAATTCGCTGTTTTCGTCTGTCTATTTCGCAGCTTACATCTTCTAAACCAGGCAACGATTTTGGTGTGGTTTATACTATCATTTAGATTTATTAAATGCATCTCAAAAACAGTTTTGACGTGACAACGTCTTAAATTAGGTTGCGGCTGGGAGTCACTTATGAAAAAGTGTAACGCTCGGTAACGTTACGATGAGTCACCGAACGAGAGAGAGGCCCGCCGAATGCCTTGCGTCTCTCTCCCACTCAACTATGACGTTGTCACGTAAAATCTTCGCCCGTAAAACCGACTTTACAGGCAACCATTTTTTGTGAATATTTAAATGTTTATAGCACATGTTAGCTTATTAAATAGCAATAGATATTAGTAGGTAGTTCATTATAATCCTCATAATTGCAATTTCCTACGTACACACCCACCTCCAGCCATTAGCTACATTTAATATGAACATGGATTTATTAACGCCGTCGGAAATTACTAACGTGTCTGTAGCGTATTTAATTTTGTTCTAAAACGTGCGCAAATATCGCCCTTATGACTACGTTAATATAATGTCTATAATACTTTGGATACATCTGCGTAGAAGATAATTAAGTTATTCAAGCTTGTAATGTGTATTGACGTACATACATACATAAGTTAGTATGTCATCAGTGAAGTCATATTAATTTGAAAGCTTGTCACGCGCGAGGATTTTGTCTTCGGTCGGTACTAAGTGTCATAGTGTCAACTTATTAATATGTTGTTTAAGCGAAAAATGTTTAACACAATCTTTTAATGTTAAGTATCCAACATGAGGTATATTTGCTAGGCTGTCTGGGATACAGTTATCTGCAAACTTTTGATGAGAGATGAGAAGAGTTTCTGTGAAATTCTGCGATTGAGTTTTGTTATATTTCAGTTTTTATTTTATTTATAATCATTTTTTTGTTATTAAAATTGAATAAACATAACATAACATCATTTAATTTTGTGAGAGTAGCGTAAGTCGTATCCATATACCGACGCCCTATTTATGTAAATAAATAAATTAATTAATGGAGTAGTTAGAGTAGAGTAGTTTAGGACAAACTAGTTTTTCCTGACGCTCGTAAGAAAAATGTGTTTTGCCTAGGATAAACTAGTTTGGCTTAAAATCGAGTTTGACCGGTATAATATGGTATTTTTCAGCGATTTTGATGTAGTCCCGCCTTTATAGTTTGGAAATGACAGTTTATAGTGCATTCGTTTAGTGTAAAAGATGTATTTAAAGCTTGAAATTATATTAAATGTCGAACTCAATTAGAATTCATACAAAAAGACACGAAACGAAAGCTAAAACTGCGCACAACCTCGACTTGCTACTAAAGTCGGAGTATGCTGAAAAATGAAATACCGACAGCATTCCAATTATGCGATCGAATAAAAAAAATTCAGCGAACAAAGCCGCTTCACAAAGTACTCGAAATTCAAAATATATTTGACGGATAGTTGAGATTGTTGCCGGCTATGTAATTGCGAAATACCGAGCGCATGTCGGCGCGCGCGCCGTGCAGTCACTACACAATGGCTCACTCACTAAGTATGGGCGCACAAACTACGACTGAGTCGCGTAATGGTGCGATTGTGAAGGAATTTTAATGTAGCTGCGATTGCTACGAGAACGTGAACACTGAGTTAAGATTAATGTCGAGAATTTCTGTTTGCTTTGCTGAGTTCAATGCAATTAAGCCGTATCGAATACATTCCGAACTAAGTACTAAGCAACTTTTTATGTTTAAAAAGTTATTACTATCTTTTTTTACTTATTTTTGTTACGGCTTTACTCACGGGTTGATTTCGGGACTACCCGACTAGTTTGGTACTCAAACGGAATCCATTTAATTATAAGTCATGAAAGTTATTATTCTGGAAAATAAACTTTTTTATTATTTTTTCTCTAATGTAAGTGTGAAACCATTCAAAACATTCAAAGCAAACATTAATAATTTTAATAATTTATCTACCTTTTACTTTAAGATCTTAACGCCCCTTGTTCATGGCTGATACTCTGATAGTCTAATTGGATTAAAGTATAATCGTACCCGACACCAATTCTTCTAAAATTATAAAAGGTCCAAATCTACGAATTGAATGTAAAATGAATTCTTTTCTCTGTCTGTCAGCTTGTAATAGGATCTAAACTTGTTCGAATAGAAACGAGATTTAACGAAATGTTCAATCATTTGACGTTTTGACACAATTCAATTCTGATGTTTAAAAGCTTCCAATGTATTTTTAAAAAATATTATATTCACAGTGATTTTTGTTCTAGTTAGTTATTGTTTTACTTTAGAAGTCGTAAGTGTTTTCTTTTCTCATTAGTTAACTCTTTTGCTCTAATTAGACGTAACTAACGCTCTCAAAGACTTTAATTAACATTACTGAAAATAAATAATTGATAAAATACATATAAGAGATTTTTTAATGACAGATTAATTGACGTATATCTAAGTGCGGCAGTTAGAATTATTTATTCCGCCATTCCGCAGTCGTACATAACTGTGACATAAGAAGAGTCGGTCTCAAAGGCTCGCGAATGGGATCAAAGGGACTCTAAATATTTGCTCAAACTTTGTTTATTTAGGACACACTTCCCGAGACCAACTCCGGCCCTTGCAGATTTGTTTTCAGCTCTATTACCAAGTTACCAAATATTTATGAAATACCTTCCAATTAAGCGAAAACTTTGTTAAAAATATATGCGAAAAATACATTTATTTTGTTCGAAGCTTAAAATACAGAATCTTGCTAGGATCCCAACTTTTCTCGCCTGACGAAGAAGTTAATTTAAATTTTGTGTTTCTATTTTCTTTTTGCTCAACGTCCACACCCGAGGGAGATGAATTTTAGAGGAATCCATTAAATGCAGAGAAACTTGTGCTGTGATGAAATATGCGCTGCAAATATATTTGGGAATTTGTGCAGTAAAATATGGAGTATTGAGTTAATTGAAACGAGATGTAACATTTAAAATGTGCTATTTATTTCATGATCAAACTACAACTGGTAATGTGGAGGTACTCTTACATCCTCATCATATCGTCCCGGCTCATCAACATAACGTCCTTGTAGGACCACCTGACGAGCATGTCGGTGTCCAGATAAGTGAGGTCGTCCCTCTTCATCATCATGTCGGACCTGTCCATATCCTTGATGGTGTTGGACATGTCCATATCCTTCCTGTAGACTAGCACGTCAGTGAACTTCATGTTGCGTGTGTAGAAGTGAGTCATGTCAATCCTTCTGTCGAAGGGGAAGCCGAGAGGCATCGTGTCGAAGCACACGCTCCAGCGGCAGGTTCTGCGCTCCTTCATGATGTTCAAGTCAACGGTGGGCAGCAGGAGGTTGGTTCTTACGGGGGTGATGATGACGAACATCTGCAGAGGCATACCACCAAGGCGACCCAGTGGAAGGAGGAGCCTATGCGGGAAGCCCACGCGGGTCTTGTACCACCAGCTCTCAACATCAATAGTTTTGCTGATAGTTCCGACGGTACTCTCAATGTTGTCGAGGATGCGGCGGGTCCATGGCCTCTGCTCGATAACGCCGTGCATCTCCAGAGAGTTGCGGACGATGGTGTTCTTGCCGGTATCCAATTTGTACATGAAAGTATCCATCTCAACCATGTCGAGGCGTTTGTCATTAATGCTCATCAGACGGCCGACGCAGTCGTATTTGGGACCAATGAAGATGCGAACAACGGCATCAACAGTCTTGTCTGAGGTGACCTCCACGGTAACCTTGAAGGGGTGGTGGTTGAGGCGGCGCGTGCGGGCGACCATGATCATGTCGGAGCGCTTCTTCTTCATCTCAACTTCATCGAGGTAAATACCATTGGTGATATCCACATCGTATTCATCAATGAAGGTGACAAGCTTGTCAGTGGTCAATTTGTCGACCTTCACTCCGGGGAAGTCGAAGTCTTCGCGGGTATATTTGGGCAACATCTTCTTGAAAAGGACAAAGATGTCGGTGACGCGCTTCATCAGCCTCCAGAATACAGGGTCACGCAGGCAAGTCGAGTACATATCCAAAGCGGTGGGCACGTATGTGTACCTGTAAAGAAGTGGATCGATAGTCATCGACTTGCACATCTTAATTGTACCAAAAAGTAATGACATTTTAAATGCTTTGGTCATCATTACTACTGTTATTGTACTTACTTGTTGAAGTTGTACACGTTGTAGCTCAGCATTCTCTTCATCAAGTGCATCATGTGTAAGAACTTAGCGTCATCGCCGGCCAGTCTCATACCTCCCAGGACCAGTCTAGCGAGGTGTTCGATGTCCTCAGGTTTCCTCAGGCTGATCACAGTGCCGTCGCGCTACAGAGATAATATTAATAAGTAACTTGATTCGACATCAATTGTTTACAGAATAGATTGTTTACCATTACAGTACTTAATAATACTTACGCGTTCAATCTTGCCAGTAAGGATACCGTCACGAAGTGTCCTCTCAACGTCATCCAACAATTGCTTGATTTTGATATTGTCCTTAGTCAATACAATCATGTTGTTGCTGCGGACTGGCATCTCGTCACCAGTGTGCAGGCGGATCTTAGGCCAGTAGCCGGTCTTGAGGGGCTCGTTCCACATCATGGTCTTGATGTCGCACATCTCATGGGTGAGACGCTCCAGCCTTTTCCTGGCAAGCAACTGCATGTAGGCGTAGCCCATGATCTCTCCGCGGCGCTCCTTGTTGACGGTGTACATATCATCGGTCATCCAGAAGGGGTAGCTCATGTGCAGGTAGTACATGTAAGTGTTTAGATCGATGTCTTCAGTGAAGTAGGAAATACGGTCGTTTTCAGTCATAGTGCGGCGGACTCCTTTACGCCAGTCGATAACGACCAAGTTCTTGTCAGTCACTCTGATGCCGTAGTAGTCCATCATGACAGGGTCGGTGGCCGCTTTGGTCATCTTCATCAAGAAAGCCTTGTTCATAACATGGCTATCAACGAAGAAGTAAGGGTAGATCTCGTAGGGGGCAGGGATGGTGATGCCGCGGCAATCCATCCTGTGGAACACGCATGCGGTGAGGGCGTACACGAACATGCCTCCGTTGATACGTTCTCTCAGCCAGCACGCCGTCCTGATGAACACATCGAAGTCCTTGGCGAAGTACATGATCTTGAAGACCTTGACAGCCTGCTCTATGTGCAGCTCGTTGGTGTGGACGAAGATCTCGCCACGGGGGAGCATGCCCATCTTGAACGTGTTGATGAACGTCTTGAAGACGTCTGTCTTCTGCAATATTACATTCCAACATTAAGAACAGCTACATGAATGGAAACGCTTGTTGTTTAGTTGTTCTTCCAAGTATCTTACCAAGTACTTGTCCATGTTATCTTCGAGGACCCACTCCCTGGCGACTTCCCTGATGTCTTCGTAAATGGTTGGCTGCAGAATGTGGTTCAGGAGCTTCATGATAATGATCTCCTTCTTTGCTACATCCAAAGTCACTGTCGATACAATAAAGTTTTAATCATCTTCAAAATATAATAAAATACAAAGCAATATGTAAGTTGGTAAGAATAACTAAAATTGTTATTCAAACCGCCGCGCTGTTTAGGGGTAATACAGTACAGCAGTGGAGTTTCATGTTAAAATAACCAGTGAGAATAATAAGTATTTAAAAATATTTTAGCCAATTTGTTAAATTTGTTTGTTTCTTATTAAATATTTACAATTTGTTAAAATTAAATTGGTCCAAAACTGAAATCAGGCAGTTTATTACAGTAGTTTTATTTTTCAGCCGTTTTGATTATGAAATTAGATTAGATACCCAGTCTATCAAGTAATTAGAAATAAAATTGATTTATTTCAAAATCCAAAATAAACTGAACCACGCCTGTTTTCCCCAGAGGGGATAGGCAGAGTGTATGCAGCACACCCACGTTACGCCGGCTATGTTACAAGTCCCATGTAATAGGGGGAAAGCCTATTGCCATTAACCGGGCACAATTCCAGGCTCCGTGTTAAAAACCCAATAACACTTTGCCCGACCCGGGGATCGAACCCAGGAACTCGTGCTCAGCAGTCGCGTTTGCCACCACTAGAGCAACGAAGCAGTCAAAAGCCAACAACGGTGTAATTGTAATATGAATGTTAATAAGATGGTGCAACTCACCCATGTCTTTGCCGATGACGACGGAGGTGTCATCTTTGACGACGGACGCCGAGGCGAGAGCCAACGCTGCCACAACCAGTAGTACCCTCATGATTGCAAGCGCACTACCACTGTGCTTATTTTCTTGAAACTCTCACCTTATATAGTCATTTTTCTCCACTATCTCCGAACGTCATTATTTATTGTTGTTATATTTTTGCGTTTCGATAACCTCTCGATTCAAGGTCCCGATGTACTCGTATTACACGGTACACGATCTGACACAGGTCGATTTACTAATTGGAAGATTTCTTACCTCCGCAGATATGGAAGAGTAACATTGTTGAACTCACCTCAATAATTTAACATTAATTTGCAGTAAACCAGACGCTTTGGCTTGTAAAAAAAATAAAATAGCTCTTGTATAAGTTTAATTTTTATTTGCTTAATTGAAACCTTCAAATAAGTATGGCTTGTGTTATTAAAATTCCATGCTTGGTTTCTGTATATTTGACGATATTTTTCAAATTATGTCAGACATACAAAATATCTGCTCATTTTGAAATTGTTATATTAAACTCCTAAGCATATAATAATAATAAAATTTCCTCCGTTTATTGACATGAGGTAGGGAGAGAAAAAGGTCTAGTCCAATTCCAAATGAGAGAATGTAGACTGATTATCGTGGTATTAATCGTGTGATTTAAACCCATGTTTTAGCCACAAAAATCTCCACCGAGCTTGCAGAACGAGTAGGGGCGATACCATTAATATTAAACAAGTTTCGATCTCAACATAAAATATACTCTTATATTATTTACATGCGGTTATAAACGACGAAGCTTAAAATGGAGTCGTGTGGCCTTGATACGGGGATAAAACAAGACTGAATCAATATGAAGACTGAACTCTGGTCTCTGCTGTTCTCGTATTTTTTTGGAGTAATCCAAACGCCGACAATTACTAGGCTTGAGATTATTTCTCTGCAAATATATTTCGAACAGCCAGTATTCCTAAATCGTTGAACTGAACTCAGTCTCTAAAACGTTGGTCTTATAACTGTCCTTGCAAGCTGTGCAGTAAATCCCTCTCCAGCCCATTAGCTATCTCTATGGAAGAAATCATATCGCTCTGTTGCTTTGTTGCTGCGTGAAAAGATAAACCAACAAGCACACTTTCACATTATACATACTTGTATGTATACGTAGGTATATCGATAACAATGTAGAGAGTTCTATTAAAAAGCGTTATCTAAACTGCAGTTGCCGTCTGATGCAATCTTTTGTTTTTATGCAGTTTACAATAAACATCTGCTGGGACTATTCCGAAAGGATACATAGTTCTGTTTGGTCGCCGTCACCATATAAACGAAAGTAACCGTTTTAACCAACCTTAAAAAAGGAGGAGGTTTCTTAATATTCACGAAAATCCGTGGAGGCGAAAACGTTTTGAACCAAAATAAATAAACTAAACTTAATTGTATTGTCTTCTTCTTTCGCCTGCCCTGGTCCCATATTACTTGGGGTCCTCCTTGGGTTATTCCTCTCTATCAGCCGTTATTTGAAGAATTTACTACTTTTTCATACATGTATTGTATATTGAATTAAATTGTCATGCATAAGTCATCTGACGGAAATAAAAGAATCTATAAGAGTGTCTTTCCAATACGTGAGAAATTTCTCCGAATGTATGGAAAGTGGTGCCGCTAAAATAACTAACATATACTCGACAGCTTAAAAGATGCTGGTTTGAATATTTTGAACCCAATTTATATTTGGTTGTATTTTTTATTTTTAAAGGAAACAGCATTGGCTTGGCAGTGACAATCCACGGCATGCACGGACAGTTCGTAAATATCTATTAAGAAATAAAAGTCGCGTTCAGTAGATTATATAATGCCTTATTCTTAAATTAAATTGTTTAGGTTTTTTTAAATCTATTTAGTTTCTTCCGGAATTCACTTAACAAGTGCTTTTTTCTTTGTCCACAGACATTTCGTCACGGGTTCCCATTCTCACCAACGGCGTTGGCATGGGACCCCATACAGAAGCTGCTCGCCATCGGTGACAAGGGTGGCAACCTTAGAATGTATCCTTTTCACATTACACCTGGGTACGGTGGGGGAAAAGGGAACACAGGGATCACCGGGGACAGCATATCATAGCTCAACGTTTAAACAGTAGGTATATAACTATTCGGTGGTTTTTGATTCGTATATCACGAAGATTGCAAGGGGCGAGTTGCCTATCTGTTATTTTGACTAGCGATTGTATCTGGTCGACAACAGACAGATACGCGCGTAGGTCACCACAGATAATGTCGTCGCCGCGGTGAGGTGACTTTCCAAATATCGTGCGCTGACTTCATTGTTACCTACGTGATGAGGGATACATTGTAACGGCCCATCTGATGCTCAGCGGTAACTTTAACCAAAAGGTGAAAAAAATATAACGAGAGTGCGGTGCTACTGACTGACAAGATGTAAGTACTATCTATTACTATTGTATTCTACTAATGTGAATGTTTAGAATTTAGATATTTGTTGGTTTGTGAATTTAGGTGTTTGTTAGGTATGAATCAATCACGCGTTAACGGTTTTATAAAGTTGGATGGAAAACGTACTTAGGTACATAATACTGATGTTTAAGAAGCTGCAAAGAACATAATTATTCGCAACTTAGACTACACAGTCGCTATAAGTTGCTGTTACGTTCGTTTGAGATTAGGATTTATCTCCAGTGACACTCAGCATATTGGTGATTTGGTTTGTGTAAACTAGGCAATTTTTATGTGATGTGCCAACGTGTAAATTAGGTCCATCTACGTCCTGACTATTCGTGTGATCTTAAATAACGAACGATTTGAGGTAGATTTCAGGATATATTTTAATAATATGTAATTATCAACACGTCCGTTTACTGCAGCGACTGATTGCGAGCGATCTCCTCTTCCTTATAAATACTTTCTAAATACTTTATAAATACTTATAATAAAATACTTTCCGGTACTTACTACGATACTTTCTAAATATTTAGACTTAATTAACGAAAAAAATTATAATTGTTAATAATTCGAAAATACCTAGATTTCGCATATTGGTTAAAATGAATTAATTCCATGGCTGACCAAGTCACTGACACTGGCTCATCACAGTCAGTTACAGGATTATTATTATAAATGATCAAAAATCTTGTGAACTAAGTATATTTCATAAACAATAAGAATAACCCTGTAGTGATAAGCTTGTTGTTCCCTCTACTCATCTTATGCTCAAACTTATCGATCACCCTGTGTGATTCAATGTATTCCTCGTGTCTTGGCGCAGACATGTCACCACCGATCGTCGTCGCTGGTATCCTTATCATGCATGGTCAGCATAACACGCTATTTACGACCCCTTTAGTACGGTCAGCCTCATAAATACGTAAACAGTTTCCAACCTTATCGGTTAGGGGCAATAAAAAATGTTTACATTTATTTTGAGTGGGTTGAATGTCAGACCCGCGAACAAGTATGAAAGTAAAAATATTGATGTTTTAAGTAGGTATTGAAAAATATACACGAACATAATAGGGATGTCGCTAAATGTGCCGGTAGTAAATGCTCCTGTTTAGGGTTACGTAGTAAAATCAGGAACCGTTATAGTTTCGTCAAGTCTTTCTGTCATAGCAGTTTTACTCGCAGACCATCTAGGTATGATAGAAATATATAGGTATGTATGATAAGATATTATGAAAACATATTATAGATACCATGTCCGGGTATGATTTAAAAGGGCTTGCTCTAAGCGTAAAGAATAATTTTCATATATTTTTAAGACTATTACTTTCCCCCTCCCCCATCGATTTCCGACGTTTGTGGGCCATCAAATCTGTCCCAAATGTTATCCATAGGTACATAAAAATTGATATCGACAGATAGATACAATGATATCAATCTGTCATTACAGTACGATAGATATATTGATAATCTATTTGTCGTACTGCAATGAAAGAAAGAAAAAATAGTGATTACTTCTAATTCATATTATAAGTAGATCTGCTCCATTACTCTCTTTTCCAACTAAAACAAAAAACCCATCTGATAGCTCTATCCGGTTTTAAGCGCTCGCCAAACAAACTGCAACTTCTTGAAAGCTTTTTATTAGTCGAGTGACTGAACGTTTGGCCGTCCGGACCGATCCGGTGGAGACCGCCGAGAACCGCCGGGAACCGGTTATATCCGCTGTCTTTGTACTATTAAGTGGCTCGGAGTGATCCTCTCCACTTTAGGGTAGTCTCTGAGGAAACAATTAAAGTGTATTTAATTTATAGTAATAAGTTTGAAAGTTACTTCACTTCAAGATCTTAGTTGATGTTAATAAATATTAATTTGGAAAATTAAGTTAGACATTGTTTTGGGGAATTTTCAATATAAATGTGCCTATCATTTAGGTCCCACAAACATTGTATAATAGAATAAAAGATAGCGTTTTATACTTGTGTTGTGTGCGAGACTAAAACACTAGTTATCGTTATAATAAGTGCAAATAATTACATAGGCACTAAGAAGATTTCTGACAACATTATTACAAAATAGATAGACCCCAAGATTAATATTATAATGTAAGTAGAATTGCTTCGTGAGGGTTCTACGACGGATCTAATAATAATAATATATCTTAGTTAATTACAAAAATAGACACAGCTAAGAGGAAACCACTTAGACGATACATTTACGTTATATAAATAGTAATTGAGGGGAAACTTTCAGGATTACAGGTGGGATCGCTTCAGGCTAAATGTCTGTTGGCAATTACATCCTCCGGGGACCGAACGGCCTTTCGCTTAAATGTTGTCGAAGCCGAATAATATTAAGTTTTATTCTAGATTTAGCCCGAGTGCCCGACTACCAGCTACGAATTTTATTTTTTTTCTGTTCAAACATCTTTTCTTCTGCGAATCTCGGATGTTATTAGTTACTAGACTATAGAGGAACTCTGGCGGGAGTAATAACAAATAGAACGAACACATTTCTAAAGGTATTACATTTGCGGAGAAACTCATTCTGATTTCGGGCTCCTACAGTAGGTATTACACTAGTAATCGTCTTTACAGAACATAATACTAGTATATACGAAAACTACTTGTCTACGATAATTTTAATATAATTGCACACAAAATACCTGCACCTGTTTTATACATGGGATAGACAGAAACTACAACACTTCCAAAATTATTCATCTCGATCGCACTTGACGAGTGTGAGATTGACGTGATGTAAGATTTGTGTTGAAATTCATTACTGCTGATGGATATTTAAATGATATACTTATCCTCTACTAGCTAGCTACTCATAGCACACACAAAGACAAAAGAGTCTCACTAAACAGCCCGCAGTATAAGCGGCAATTTTACTTTTCCTTCTTTCCTACACACACATAACCAGCTAGCGAACACTTTCTGCTAATCCCCCACTGACCGCAATTTACCCCCCCCCCACCTCGGGGGCGGGCCCTCGGCCTATTAGATCCCTATTTGCAACCCAGGCTCATATTCCGCTGGGCTTTTTGGCGATTTAATTAAATGTTCGCGTATCGGACGCTTACGTAACGTCACGGGTCACTGGCTCGTCCTTACTGTTTACTGAATTTGTAGTTAAGTGCCTTTTTATGTTAGTTACAGCAAAATTTTTATATACTTTTTACCTTAGGGACTACTTTACGACACAATAAGATTTTTCCCAAAGTTTTAACAAACCCCAGAGCATAGTTTTGCCGACAATAACATAACTGGCGAAGTAAAATGCTTGGTATTGTATGAGACCGATTTCGTTTAGCTGAGTAAAGCATTTTAAAATATCGCACGGGTCCATAACTGGCCACGCTTCAGATCCATTATGCGAGATGTTTATTTTATACCAAACGACTTATGTTTGATGTAATTCGTTTCCACTTTAAACGAGCACTACTCAAAATTCATCCGTTTATATCCGGACCTCAATAAAATATTTATCTTTCTAAAAACCTCTTTGCACAAAGTATAAGTTCACCCTTCCTCGGCTACCGGACACGGCACGGACGCGGATGTCCGGCGCCGGCGGCCGTGTTATCTTGCACGTGATTCTAGTTGCGGATAAGCTGGGATGTAGGTCGGTAGTGTTAATGGGAAGGCTAGGACGACCCTAGGACGTAAGAACTAGTATTGACAATTTGACATTGTAATATATTTGCCTGTTGGTACATGCTCACACATTGTACACTATACTTCCTCTTATTGTATTGCTTAGGAATGATACAACAACAACTCTTAGTGAGCTTATGCTGGTTTCCTTTCGATGTTTGACACACCACATTTGAAGTTAATGATCTTCTAATATGCACAAATCGAAACTGTAAAACCTATTCGTTATTTCTTGTTCTGGCGCACTCTGTGTGCTTTAATGTACATACGACTATTTTCTTCGTTTTGCTTTATTTATCGTACGAGTTATATTAATATAGGTAGATTGAAATTAAACTTTCAGTCTGTTATACCTAGCTGAGATTGACGTAAAGATAAAACTCGTTACTTAAACCAGAAATGATCTAAATAAATCACAACGTAATCCAGACTCAGTTGCGAACACGGCAAAGTTTAAAATGTCAAAAATTGGCAAAAAAAATACAATATTTAAGTTCAGGCAACTACAGTGGGCACCTGGAACTCACAGCTGTTGCTGAAATAAAATGTTACAGTCCCGGTTCCTTCCTTCCAAATTGGCGGCGCAGCGCGTTGGACGACCGCCAACCTTCAGACGACACAGCTACTGGATCTGTCCCTTGGGGATTTGAGACATGAAATGCAGTCTATGATACTTGTGGGAAATGTTGAATTTCTTGGAAAACTGATCGTTAGTTTAATGTTATGATAAACAACAAGTCCATTTTTTATAATAAATGCGAAAGGGAGGTTTAAATGACGAAACGGCTGTATGGATTTAATGAAACTGGGCTTATGGGTGGTATAAATCCTGAAATTCAATGTCTACTTCTCTGAACCGAGAACCGAAGAAACCGCGGGCTGACTATCCACGGTTCTGGAAACCATAGAAATGAGAACAATTATATCATTTTTACCTACACTTTAGTCTATTTTGTAGCAACATACTGATATTTTACCAGCGAACAAATGTCTTAAATGTTGTAGTTTACTGGAAAATGTGAGTTCACTATTTAGCATTTAAAAACCATAAACATTTCAGTTGGAACCCATTTCTCTATAGAATGATATCGTGCTGGCGGCAAGCCAACCATCCTCCGAGTCTATAGGGAGTATCAGTCGAGGGAAAATATGAAGGTAAGTATTGAATTAGTGGAGTAAATCTACAAGTGTTTCAATATATCAACAAGTTAGCGATCCCTCACTTATTGTGTTTAGTTAGGTAATGTCTTAATGTCGTGTGTTCTCAGACAATTTGTTTAGCTACATTTACTGATTCTATAGGTTTCCATTCACTATTTACTGTTCTGAGAAAACAGATGTATTTACTTACTGTCTAATGTTGTTAGTAGTAAACAACCGAAGTTTCGGTTTCGGCTGAAAATCTTGCTTTGGTCGGCCACTAGTTCTAGTTGGTTGGTAGTAGTAATTGACTGATGTACCTATCATTTGACAATAAACATTATTTATTGATGCCCTAATTGGCATACCGCATAAGTAATTCGCCTTGTAAGTGATAGCGCGGATACGATTTCCGCACAGTATTGTATGTGTATTGTAAAATTATAAATGTATGAAAAGATTCAGGAGAAAATCCTAATGTCTACGTTTAAAAAAGAAAGAAAAACTTATTCCAAGACCTTCGGCGACATTAAACAGTGGTGACACGAGTAGATCTATTTAGATATGCTTTTTATAAATAGTTACAAAAATTTCGGGATGCATGACGTTGAAATTCAGTTAACGACATCTGTAAACGATTAAGACGGTAGAGTAAGAAAATTGTTAAGACATGGAGAATTGAGATATTCTGCTATATTGTCCCCGGTTAATCAATAATGTTATTCAGGTTTTCTTACCCAGAGCTGAGATGTATGGCTTTGCGTCAGTGACAATACGACCAAGCGCCATTCCAGTCGATACACATGAATGTTCTATACAAGCTACACCACTGAATACACAAAGCCATCTTGTTGTATAGCTTGTTCAATTGACACCTGTTTAATTAATACACGTTGCCCGTTAATTACATTTCCGAGGTTTATTAATAATTTCGTACTGAACCGAAATATTAATAAGTAATTATGACTTACTTCACATTTGCTTTATAATGAGAACAAAATTCAATTTAATTGCTTTAATAACTAAATTTAACTTTGTTGTAATTTTCTGTATGCTACTTAAAAGTATTATTAGTAGGAGTTTGTATAGAGAGGTACCTATTGAAGAGTTGGTATTTTAGCTTCGTAGTAATGACAATTAAGTTTCAGCAAGTGGTATTATAACTTAGTGAACTTAGTTTATTGGGTTGAAAGAAAATTTATTGAAGTAAAAAACCGTCAACACAGCCTGACACAAAAAACCTCCAAATTTTTTTTAAGGACACTCAATCAAGTGACCTTTTAAATAAAAACGAATTTAAAATCGGTTTATCCGTTGACCGTTTGGGAGTTGCGATGTCACAGACACACAGATACACACATTAATTAAACTTATAATACCTGTAATATGTTTTCACCGTGGGTTACAAATCAAATGAATCAACGTTCCTAAGAGCTTTCTTTACAGTTTAATAAAAAACTAAGTAAACATAAAAAATAAGTTCAATTGAAAAACAGACACGTACGCAACACACGTACGATCGAAAAACACATTAGATTTCTGAACACAACAATAAATTGAGTCGTAAACATTTAACATTCGGCTTCACAAACAACCTGTAATAAATCTCTCCCTTGAGACCACTATACCTTTCAAATCTCTGTCCTAACTCCAGAATTACTGAAGCATTACAATTTTAAATATCTACAATTTAACCATTCAATATTTTGTGGAAAAGAAGCTCCCTGGGATTACTTTATTTTTAAAGCGAAATTTACGCTTTTCCTCGTAAACTCGCCATCATCTGTTATGTCACTGTCAGTAATCAATTCGTCTCAAAGTGTGTATTTTAGTTTTATAATTAAAATCCGAAAAAATCTGAGTTTCGATTACACGACCGTTTTTTTTTTAACCTATATTGCCCAACTGCTGGGAAAAGATCTCCCCAAATCTTTCCACGTGTTTCTTTCTTTGGCAGTCACCACCCACCCACCAACCGTTCTTGAAATGACGAGATCATCGCCATCGCTTTCGCGGCCGACCCCGGCCTTTTATTATTAAAAAAAAGCAAAATATTGCAATAAATAAAAAAATCTCTTAGGGCTTCGTAACCATGGAGACCATTTATTTTCAGCGTTAATTCATCAGAGCGTCATAGGACTGGGTGTGTCAACGATTTTAATGAAATTTCACAGCAGGACGCCTTTTATGTAGGTATCGTAAAATAAATGGAGGAAAATGGTAGAGAATACAATATTTTTAGTGTCGCGCGCAGGTCGTTTAGACCCGCTTCAGAACTCGAGTGGGTTGAACAGTTTTTAAAAGCTGTTTTCTCACAACATTGTAAATACACTCGTGACATTGGTTAAATAATTTATAAACATTTCAAGTGATTGATTGCCTTTTTATTATTAAAAATATCGTATTTGTAAACAAATTTTTCAGATATATAAGCGAATGTTTATATTTGTATTGAAACATAGTAGATTCTAATTAAAATATCGGGGTAGGGGGCAACGAGCCTCTGGTCCGCGGCCCACAGTGCACAGCGTAGGAACAGCAGTGGAAAAGTTAGAAATTACCATGGGAAAAAAGTATCGTAGTTAAATCGACCCATTGGGATTTTATTTCATAGAAATGAAAAAATAGGTACGAAAAACATAAATATAAAAATATATCACCTTCTGTGTTGAATATAACTTTTGTTCATCCAATTATTTAACTTCAATTTACAGTTTGTTCGAAAACGAAACTAGTACATTAATTAAATAAGTTTCAAACAACTGGTGGGCTGTAATTAACAAACTTATGAACTAAAAACGGCACTTTAATCACGTTACGTTGGCAACATTTGGGGGTATTATTAAGGTATCGCGTTCGAACTGCTTCTATAAACATTATAACCGGAACGCGGCCTTTACATTACTTTTTAATTAAAGCAAAAAGAAGCTCCTTTCAGCAACAACTTATGTCTACAAAACAAACTCAATGAAAGTATGATTTTCTTTTGCGGCAATAAATCAAAAAGTTTCCTTTATAAGTAAGCCATGAATTGTAATAAAAGTTAGAACACGGTCAAGAACGAACGAACCCTTAGTACAAGTTTAACTTTGCGACAGCTTACAAACTTAGTTGGTGAGAACAAACTAAGATTGACAAAACACAAATATATTTTCTTTTATATTTAAATAGATTTCGTAAAGTAACGTAATTGAATCAGTCGTCGCGGGCCAGTGGGGAAATAGGCTCCATTATTTAAGTGGGATCATTAAAAAAAAGCCAAAAGCCTCTTTATCCTATCTTGATTGAATTGTACCGTTTATTCAAACCTTCCTGCGAATATTTTTTGTAAATTTTCGTACATTAGGACCAAAGTAAAAAGATAATAATATCGTAAACATCTAAGTGGTTTAAAATTGTTTCTTGAGTTAACTCGATTTTTCCATCGTTTTGACGTAGTAAAGTGATAAACGAAGGATTTATGAAAACGACACTAACTTATACCGTGTACCGTGACTAACGCCGTACTTAACCATAGATGTAATACTGTCTCGGATGGTTGAATGTAAAAAAGATTTTCGGTAGCACGGACAGAATTACGAATAACTCAGTAACTCAGAGGCGGCTGGTGGCTTTAACCAGTGGTCCCAGGTTCAAGTCCTGCTCGTAATCGTTTTTTTTTTCCACAAAAAATTGTAACTTTAGTGATCGTTTCGGGACCATACATGTTTTATAAAAGTGTTAAAATGTTTGTTCTTGGTACTGTGTAAGTCTGTTATGGCAAACACTGTATTTCTAATTGGTTTGAATGCTCCAGTCCAGATTGTTTTGAATCTACAAACTAATTCTACGGTCTGGGTCTGTTTAAGTCAATTTGCGAGTTAATTAATTGACACAGCAACGACGAACTGCTGGGACGAAGGTAGGACACATTTAGTTAGATATTTTAGTTACAGATAATGACAGGAAGAATAGAAATAACATACCACGACACTCATTGAATTTTTGTCATAGCTTCATACGAATATAAACAGTTTAAGCCAGTACTATTTTGTAGATAAAAAGCTTTCTTAGTAAACATTATCCTATGATGATGACACAACGATCTTCACAAAAACGTAATCCCTTCCGACTAAAAAAGCTATTCTTTACCGATAACAATTTACAAATGGCTCATACATTTACATGAGGATCCTCAATATCCCCTTTATTAAATTATTTCTGACCTTTTTTCATTGTAATAAAATTGACTAAGAACCTGGTCTTTAGGCACGTCTCGCAGTTTTGGTCCTTATGGACAGGTAAAAAGAAAATTGATTCTCAAGATCAACTGAATTAAGTAGTCTGACTAAGATGGTGGTCGTTTGACTTGAGTTGACCGGTGGGTTTTATTCATGTCAGATATCAATGACCGCTATTAAACTGACTCTTTGAAGGATTATGAATTGAAAGGCATTCATTTTATTTCTCCATTCGTAAAATACCACAAGTGAATGATTGGGTTGTGGCCACGTTCATTGTCAAACGACATAGGAATATCAAAATGGAATAAGCTGCGTTATAGATGGGCTGATATATTCACGAGACTAAAGAGGCCTAACCTACCTAGAACTATTGTCAGGTTTTGAAGATATTTAATGTTGATCTCAAACTAATGATAATATACTTAAGTGCTACGATTAAAAGCAGTTAAAAGCTAACTTAAAGCTGATTATAATACCAAAATACTTAGCTAACACAGAGCTGTTATAGAATTATTATACAAAAAGACATTAATATTCCAGGAGCTTCTAAAGATATTTATCAACATTTTGTTACAAAATTATACCAACGAAATTATCATAACAGAGATCCATTTATACTAATTAAAATACACATAAAATGGTACCTTGGTCCTTCCTGAAGGCTTAATGGCGGGAAGTAAGAGATATCATTAATTATATATATCGGACTATAAAATTTTACTGTAACTTATCGTAAATGAAAAGCTTTCGCACATAATATACCCAATTATACTTTATGAATTTTAAAAAATTGTAAGTACTTATTCTAAGTTTTAGATATCAAAAACTGATTTAAACTACGTAAACATAAAATATCGATAATGAAAGTTTAAAGAGCTTCCTTCAAGCTCGTAAACCTGTCGATGGTCTGCAAAGTTCTCCAACTGTAGTAACTACTCGGTATGGCTCACAAATTAACTAAAACATTAGTTTGATATCAAACATTCAGAAACGGAACTAACACTCAAAAACTGTTGCACATTATTAAATTAACATTTTCAGAAAATTAATATTTGATGATTTTAGACATTTTAATTAAATTGCAATTTTAACTGGCTCTGAAATAAAAACAAATTTGAATGTTTGATTAAGAAAGCTGTCTAATATTAATAAACATCAGCTGTCGATGGTCTGCGAAGTTTTGGGTTGGATCGTATAGGGTAACGCGTTTGTACATATTAATTTTGATATTTCTTAACAGAATTTGTTTTTGAAGGGAGAAAAATATTGAACATTGTTACTCTTTTTAGATATTTATACAGTAACGTATTGCAATGTTGTAATGCTACCAATTAGAATGTTTTGAATTTAATTGGTTTATTATACTTTGTGGGCCAACGGAACCTTCGGATGAGAGGCTATATTAAAATATTTAAGAAAGACTTTATTGCTGGAACTGGCGACTTTCCAAGTGCGTGTTGGTAAATGTACCTATATGTATGTTTCAAATACAAAATAATGACCTAAAAAGCCGTACAACTAATTTCTCATTTTTTTTTCAACAATAATGACCCTCTGAAATATTATACAAAGCTTCTCTGCGTAATACTCTTACGTACATCATAAATATTGAGCTTACCCACAAAGTATATAATCCAGCTTACATAAACATGCTAATTAAAACCTTAAATCATACTCTCTCATTGCGTTAGCTAAAAACATAAGCTTTACATAATTTAAAACAATATGAACGCTATTATATTTTACATCTAGCTAGCACAATTTAATTACCCGAATGTTGATTATTTAAACATGAAACGTAGTTAATTATACATATGAAAATGTAGGCGTAACATTAGTGTACAAATTATGAATATGATGTTCCTCCCACTGCCGAGTGAAGCACCACTTACAACAGATGGTGAACTTTACATGACGAAAGGTGAACTTGCTATTCAAAATATAATTGGTACTGAATAACTGTTATAACAACATTCATCGAACATACGTGGGTGAATTTCATGAATTAAGTTTACAATTTCTTAAAATTTAATTGGTGTATCACGTTGTTAACATTCCAGGAAGTTCAAAACTTATTTATTGTTGTCTTACCTGTACACGCAAGCCGCACAGAAGAGACATAAGACGAAGAGGAGGCGCAGACGCGGGTGTGCCATACATTTACAAAGCCACGCTTGCAAATGTGAGGAGATACGCGCGTTTTTGCCCTACGTCTCTTCTATGCGGCTTGCACCTAAGTTACCTACCTTATTATTTGTGTGTCTCGTGGCACCGTAACTCCCAAATTGATTTATTTTTTATTTAAAAGATGACTCGTGTTCTTGGCTAAAAAAAACATAGGTAAGTTTTTTGTCATCGGGCGTTATTTATTTATACCTTTAGTATATATTAGTATTAGTATAATGTTGTGTGAATCAAAGCTATTCAAAATTATCTTCCTATTTTGTTGTTGTTGGTGACTATCGTCGCGAATTTCATTTCCCTAATGAGTTTCTCCTTAAAAACATTCATAGTTCACTTCATGTTTCAAACAGAAATTCTACAACTTACTCGTTTGTAATGAACTGTGGTAACGTAGTGGCGTCACAGCAAAACCTACGATTTGCACAAATAAACAAACAGACAGTCAGCCGTACACTCTACTAATTACATTAGCGGCGCGCCGCCCGGGCTGCCTTGCATGACTGGGTACACTACCCACGAGTGTGCAGGGAGATTAAATTGTTATAATGTGTTATGTTTTCTTGAATTTGTCTATTATGTTAATCGCATTAGACAACCATCTTGTTGCATACCTAAAATGTTTAATCGACCGTTTAAAGAGTTTAGATAAATGGGAATTTCAATAACCCTAATGACAATAATTTTTTTTTGCTTTTAAACAACACGTCGGCTCCCCTCATGTTTTTGTATTGAAATGAAGCTTAACAAAGTTCCCTCAGAGTGCCGATACTCCAGTAGCTTTAATTCTCTCTTTATTACAAGGTATTTTCGGAGGGAGGCTTTTATGAAAAAGTTTTTTTTTGTTGTTATTTTTCTGAGTGATGGTAATGACTAACTCAAGGTGATATTTATTGTTTAAAATGAAGCCAAAAACTCGAAACTCCATTAATTACCAAACTTTAATGCTATGCGAACCTTATGCTTATAAAATTCACCAGATTTTAAATTGAATAAGTATAGTTATAGGCAAGCATTCATTGGTCAGATAGTTCTATCTGCAATAGACACCACCAGAAATGATGTTCAAGTTTCAAAATTGCATATAAGTTGCTAACTACTATTATAGTAATATTCCTACAACTCCAACTCATGAGTGAAGTGTTAGTAACTTCCTAGTTAGGAACTAGTTAGACACGACTGACTACTGGGACAAAGCAACTTTAGTACTTGAGTACCTGTTCTAGTTGGAACAGGAACAGAAGTGGTAGAAGAAAGTTATGTTGAAGAAACTGATAATGATGTTATTTATTTCTCACGAGGGTTCGCCTCCGTGGTTCTGGTTAAACCCGGTCGCACGATGAAGTGACACCTAATGAGTACAATTATGAAAATAAACCATCCAAGGACCTCCTTAAATATACACAAAAAATCATTAAAATCGGTCCAGCCGCTTGACAACGAGGCGCGGACAAGCAATGATTTTTATTTATATAGATAGAGATCGTGCAAGTCTGACTCCTATGTATTATTTTGTGCTCAATGGCTTGTTGACAAACCGCAAGTCTAGACTTTTGTTCTTTACAAAAAGAAAGTTAGTACGCTCTACGAGATGTAGAAGAAAATTAGTGGTTAGAGAACAACAGAAAAATATCTGAACCGAACGTTGACATGATTGACGTTCCGTCTATTGTGATTATATTCTTGTAACTATTTGTTGTGTTTATTTATTAAGGGTATGTAAATATACATTGCTTTTGATATTTTCGGTGACATTGATACATGGAATTACTCTTACCTAAACAGTAGAAAAAATCTACCATATCGTGGTTGTTATTCCGTCTGTGTGAAAAGAGGTCTTTGCCCTGCAGTGGCTCAGGTACAGGTGATATTTATTATTTTATTGTGGGTGGCAAACATTTATTTTCCCAATGTATACTCAAATATTTGTTCCATGTGGGAATCGACCCCACGACACCTAGTTACGATGACAACAAGATTTTTATCGATATCGATAACGAGTGAACCTTATTTCTATCTAGACATTTTGGCAAATTCAGACAAATTGCGTTAATTCTTTTAAAAGTGAAATGAATTAACAAAAGAATAAAACAGTAGCTTCTACTAATAGAAACCTGTGTCCACTCGGTCTCCAGGGAGTCGTCAAACGACGTTCACCTATGTTACTCGTACGTTCGTATATGTACGTAACACACTGCACAGTCCAGTTAAACTGTGACAATCCAGTTAAATCTGTTATTCTGTGTTTTAACATTAGTGCCGTTACATTTCATAAAGTGAAATAACCAATATGATTCTTTTTTTTACAATGTGGTCACGGAAAAACGTACTTATTGTATTTTTATGTACCTATGTTTTTTACATGTTTTGCTTATTAATGATATTATTTAATATCGCGGGTTCAAGTCCCGCCCGAGTCAATTGTTTTTGCGAGTTTCTTATTAAGTAGTACTTATTGTAATTTAGCAATAAATGTTTTTGGCTCACGTTTTCAAACATGCCACAATTGCCGGCAGTCAAAACATGATCCTTTACGTTAATGTTCCAGTGTCGCATCGGCACAATGTGCAGAATGACCGGGAATTATGCACAGTAGCCGGGCATTACGCACAGTCGCTGCACTAGCGTAATGGTGCGTTCGTGGAACGCCACTGATGCACAATGTTGCAGTAATTAACTCTGCGCCCGTCTGAACGCGCGGTTACTCTCCCGTGTGTGTGTGTGTGTGTGTGTCCCAGCACAAACGTAGTGTCGATGTGGCAGGATTTAAAATTTAGAATAAATTTCAACGGAAAATAAAACTGTCTTGTGCAATTTATGCGATTGCTGTTTGGAATTGGCTGTACTTATACGTCAACAGATAGAACTATGTGGTTGCGATTTTATTCGTTTGAACGAATCATTTATCCTTTGTATCTATGGTATGGTCTACATATTTATATCTTTGACTGTCAATCTTTGGGTTTTGAAAGTTTATAAACATTAAATCAATAGTTGTTGTAATTCATATTGGTTAGTTTTAACAAACTTTTCATTTTAAAGCATATTTTCCAACTTAATTTAAAATCTTACCGTCACATCTATGGAACTTTGGCGTTTGAAGTGATTTTATTTTAAATTTACAATCTTGTGATGCTGATATTTAGCATGCTGTAAGTCGACGGCGCGGCGGCGTAGTCGTATATCGCATAGCACTGAAAATACATAATATTAACGACGGAACCTACGGACTAAACCACTGTTTTTACCAAAATATCCCTAAATCACCACACACGTTGATAATATCCTGAACCAGTAGCTCAGTTTGGGCGGCCCAGGAGTGGACGCGCACGTACGGCACGAGTGCGGGGAGGCGGTGCTGCACGCTAGCTTCCTCGTCAACGAAGGAGCCCTGGTGACGGCCACGGCAGACGACCAGCTCCACCTGTGGACCTTCAGACAAAAGTCGCCGCAGAGACTACACTCACTCAAGTTTCAAAGAGAAAGGTAACATATTTTGATAAATGGTTGCTTGTTTTATGTTGTGACGTCACGTTTTAACGAGGTTTTCTTTGTTTTGTGTGAGTTTTTAATAATTATTCTAGCCTGTTTTTAAGCATCTTGGATCCTTAAACTAATAACATATAGACAGTAAGTTCCTTGTAAAGTGACGTTGTAAAAGTGTCTCAATTACGCACACATCGAAACAGCGTTGACGTTTCGGTGACGTATAGGTAGTGTTGCAACAGTAGGAATTTTTCCCCAAATTTCAATTTATATTTACTTGGAAAAATAAAATAGCAAGGGTTTTTATTGTAAATATTAGTATGATGCTAATCTTTTTATATGAATACTTTTATTTTTAAATGTTTTTTTATGCAAAAACATGCAATACATGTGCTTTAGCCATTTGGTTTTATTTTACATTTTTTACAATATTATTATGCAAGTTTGCTATATTTTAGAATACCTACTCATATTAATGTTGTATACATACTAAAACTAATATTATATAGTGAGTTTCAAAAATTACCACAATTATTGGGTAATAATTTTGGTAAACAATTTTTCCCTACTTGGCAACACTACGACATCATGGCGTCTTTTTAAATTGTGTTTGAAATAATTTGTTTTGATTAAAGATTTAAGTACAAATATTTTAGTAAAACGTAACACTTACGTGTGGTATGATACATTATCACATTTTTTAATATTTTTTGATTCGTTTGGGCAAAATTTCACTGCGCAAGGCGGCATTTTTCTTTTTTTTTTGCGGAGCTGTGTTCTGAAACTTACGTCACCAAGCACTGAGACGGCGTCACCGCGCAGAGCGGTCCTCCACCAGTACTCCACCAATTGAAGTGCTACATTTTCGGTGCGCGGATTGCACTTCTATATGTTATTATTCTAAGCTTG
Source organism: Protodeltote pygarga (assembly GCA_936450705.2). Taxonomy (NCBI): domain Eukaryota; kingdom Metazoa; phylum Arthropoda; class Insecta; order Lepidoptera; family Noctuidae; genus Protodeltote; species Protodeltote pygarga. Next base: position 324,326 of record OW388257.2, on the reverse strand, counting down.
GATCTTAAATTAAAAATAAAATAAGAAAATTATATTAGTCGATTTTATATATTTCACATAATATAGCTAGCTATCTTAATGTTAAAATTAAATTAATATATTATTTACATATTTTAAAATTACATAATATTTTAAGCAAAGATTGATTAAAATTGTAACTAGTTATCAACTTAACAGATATACAAATAGTGATCCATCATTTGTTTTGCCTGTTTCCAATTTAGGATAACAATATAGGAAATAACATTCAATTAAATTATATTTTATAGGTATCAAAAGTACAGTTACACATCTGTATATAACTTCAGAAAAAACTCATATTTTCAAGTTTCATGACTTTTCTAAAAGCATGCTTGGCTTCAACAGCTTTGGCGGCAACAGCAATATAAGTGACAGTACAATTGTCACTTACAATTTGCCGCTGAAAGCTTTTTGCCACTTATTAGAGGTACACGGGGCTTTCAAAACTGAACTTATTTACAAAGTTGGACACTTTTATTGCTGTGAAGTTGAACCTATTCTTGAACGGGAAGTCAGCTAGTTGGGCAGGCGGTTCTGCGCGGATGTCTGTTTGTCACAATTACGACTTTTATTACCAGCCCCCCCCCCCCCCTCCTATCACCACCCCCACCCCACAGTCTGTTGGCGCCGGGTCGTGTTTCATTCCGCTTGAGGTGGTTTATTCCCATTATTTAGTTTAGCATCGTTTTATGGGACTCGCCATCTGTTTGTTTGTAGATTTTTTGTTTGTGTTCAGAAAATTCTTTTTAATTGTTCTGGAGCTGTTTGTTGCTAGGTTCTTCTTAACTTTTAATATCGCAGGAACACGCTCAGCAAGGGACTATTTTACTGAAGATTGATTTATTACTCTGTGAACGATGTCATTTTTGTTCCATTTCTGCTAAGCGTCCGTCTGTCCTCTCGCATGTAAATGTCACAAAATAGCCCATTCAGTCGTCAGCACCAAATAAAAAGTAAATCACTTGCAAGCGACGCCGGCGCCGTTAAAAACGTTACATTTGCATCGCTTCTCTTTGCATACAGAGCACTAATTACTTGAATTAACATTACCAACCCGCCGCCGCTCGAGGGTACCTACTTATGACGGAGCATTTACGGCCTGGAACATTTGCAGCCCGGGGCATTTTCGTCCCACTTGATTGGGGACAATCGTGACGAGAATTTTTGTTCCGTATTAAACTATATGTTGAACTGCAGCAGAAATAATGGTAGTATTTCGTAGTGTGGTGCCGCCCGACGCCGCGCCGCCGCCTCGCTACTGCGGGCGTCAGAAGACAGCTTCATTTCCGGAGTGCCGGCCGTTCGATGTTCCGCCGCTCGTTTGATAACATTTCCGGCGTGTCTCTTTCTTTATGTTTGTCCTTATTTGCTATAGGAAATAACAAAATACGTAGTCATACAGACTACAGTAACACCACAGACAATATCGCTTTACGTTTATAACGAAAATGAAAACTTAGTATAAAGCCAACTAAGTTTATTCGGCATAAATCAGGACAATATTGTGTTTAGTTAGGTCGCTTTTGTTCTGTAGATAGGTCGTTGGGTGCCGAGTAGGAGGGGTATTAATTAGACGTCGTTACCATGGTAACGTCTTGTTTTGTCGCTTTGAAAGACGATCCTTCGTTAGCCCCGCTATGTGGGGCGAACTGTTTGGGCCACATGAGACGACAAATTATTATTTTGCTTATAATTTGGCTTCGCATTTACCTACGCCATATTCCTTCGAGGTTTCTCTTAATAGGGCAGATGTTAAACGAATATTGTACAACAGGGAATACTTATTTTGTATTTGGTTTATATTAATAGGCGAGATGTTTTCTGTTAGTTGTTTACACCCACTCACGTAAACATACAATCCGTTTTTCAATTAGGATCATTATTGTCGTAACAAATATATGTAGAATGTTTTTATATTTATGTTGCTAGCAGTTTCTTATTCCATATTTTCTGATTCCTTCGGATTTTTCGGCAATTCATTCTCAGCAGATGTTTAGGGCATATAAAACCTATCTGCTACATTGCAATATTGCAAGCTTTATTTCCTAATTTCGTTCGTCGTAAAATATTACGCATTATCAAAATGAAACTGGCGTTGAACACAAAACACCACTCTTGCTGACTTGTGGTTTTCTTTGTGCATTACATTCATTGTGAAGTTCCTTTCTTTAATCTATGTATTGTTTGGTCTACCTGTACATACCACTCCATATATACGTACGTAACCTTTATTCATAGTTTGCGCTTACTCTACCTGCCACCCTAGCAGGTACCACACGAACCACCTTCATAAAGGAAAACAATCAACCTCATCAACCAAACCTGTTTCAACTATCAACACAGTACAACACAGTGTCGCTTCCAGCTCTGTCCAACAAATAGCAAACAGTTGTCTTGTAACAACACTGTGTCTCTCTAAAACTTGTGTTTTGATCGAGTGAGTGCAGTCACGCGTGGCGTATTGTGTAGTGTGAATTTTATTGAGTTAATAACACCTACAAGTGTTAATGTTTTATTATTGTAGGAACATTGTTATATATGTTAATTAGTTATATAGTTTATAGATTGGCAAACTTTACAGATCATTAAAAAGTGAAATAAAGACAAATACCTACAAAGCAACACTCTTATTTGAATGTAAACTGGATAATTAGTGCGTCAACAAATCCCGCGGCGGCGCGGGCGGCGCGCCGACTAAATTATAATATTCAGGAGGTTAGGATGTAGTGTCAAATCCGTGCTATCAATTATGTCACTAATTAGTTTGAAGTCGTCGTCTGCGATTGTGTCTGATTAATGAGTCGCTCTCGGGAATGCTAATTAAACGGCTGTCGAGTAATTGTGACGTCACAGCTATGCTGATTACATAAACTCTTGGATATTTGATTTCTAAGGTCTTTGTTGTTTCTCTTATTAGTAGCTAATTGGTTTTGTGTTAGAAATTAGGAAGACTCTTTGTTAGCATGAGCAGAAAGGAGGATCAGATAGATTTGCCACTAATTGACGCTTCAGAATCTTCAACAGTTAAAGCAATTAATAACAACTTTGAAATTTGTTTACTATTCTAAAATAGATTCTTAGTTTTCTTTTACTAATTCTGTAATTATTAACAAACAGTAACAAGAATGACATAAATCATTACAATAGTTATGCCCACTCTCATAACTATCACTAATGCTCTTGTCGATGCATCTCCATCTGACATATAGTTGAATGTGATCAATTTTAAAATTGTTTACCACTGAACCAATTTGATCACGTTTGGAAGCTGACCGCCACATGTCTTTCAAGTTATCGTCTACAAAACAATATTTTTTGTTTTTTTTTTCGACATTTCAAAATACCTACGAGCTTATCTTGAAACTGTTCTAGCAAATAAAATACTTATCTAAAATTAAACACGTTGGCGATACCTTGTAAGACATAGGTAGGTATAGGTACGCCGGCTAGCTGCACATGTTTTGGATACATTAATACGCATTTTATAAAATACAACATAGTTTTTAATTCTTAAAATTATTTTTGGGTGTAACATTATGTTCGTTTAGTAAATGTATTATGAGTATGAAAGATGTTATCAAAAGCCTTGCAAATGTAATCAACCTTTGTAGTAACTTTTGTTAACACATAAGATATTATTGTTCTAAAAACAGCCACATAGTCACATTTAAATAAATAAATCAATTTGTTATTTCCGAAAGAGTAATTTAAATGTTTATCCTAAAGATTAAATAGAGTATTTTAAGCTTTACATTAGTTACACCCAAAACTAACTGAACGAATGACTGACATGCGTAGGTACGCACATTATAACCATCGACTAACATTTGCACATAGTTTAGGCGTACATTTTGCGCTGTTACAGATCACGCATCAAACTTTCACTATCGACAAACGAAATAAAGGGGTGAGTGTGTGTTAGTTTGATGTCGCACGAACACACACATGCGCATGAACTACACGGCGCCGTGTCTGCGGCTGCTGGACACTCATCATACTCATTCATACATTCAATAATTCGTACTGATTTAATTATCATTATTAAATATCAAAAAAATCAATCATGAAGAATTTAACCGAGAAAAACACAGATTATAATTTTTTACGAACTCCTGCGCCCAATCTCTCTCCGGTCGTGTCGGATTGTCGTCCCCTCGGACTTTGAGAGTGAGGGAATAGAGAGTGCATCTGTGTTTGCGCACACATTGTGCACTACGGTGGCTAATCTCCGTTGAGATTGGCTGCTGTGATCCAAATTCGGTCAGGAGTACATTATTTAGGAACTACAAAATTTTCGTCAAAAATATTAAGTACATAATATACACAACCTAACATACACAACTCTACACATACAAGTATATAGAACATAGCATGATGGATGTTATGTATGATTGTAGTATAAATGTATAACCAGTATAGTAGGTAGTATCTATGTTGTATCTAGATAGCAGCTCGTCACTGAATGTCCTACATGCCTTTACGTATTATTTCTGCGCTGAATATTATTTTCCTTTTTTATGTTATGACTGTCTTTTTTATTTTAGGTTCCCGAACCAAAAAGGTGTAAACTTTTCGTAAAATGTCGATTTGTGTCAGTACGTCACGACAGTTTTTCTAAGTTTATCTTGTACTAAGCAATTAGATAGTGTGTGAGAAAAACTGTTATGGTAAATCCATTTTCACTACAGATATTGTTGGCAGCTGATTAAAAACCTGTAAAGCTATTTGCTCACAGTTAAGGCCCGTTTAGTGTATATCAGGTAAAAAAATACCGGAGCATTTTCGTCGGAACGAAAGCACCAAAAGAGGGGTTAATTAAAAAGTGAACAGCGACGAACTGCATCAGCAACTATTACTGGGGAAGAGAACCTCGCTAGTGTCAACGAAGCAATAAATAATAGAAGGCTTGCGCTGGAAATCATTACTCTGTTATACTTTTAGTGATAAATAAATAAATCATCCTGTACCTGTCTCGCTGCAGGGTAAAAGCCTCTTCTCTTTCAGAGAAGGATTGAGCATTAATCACCACGCTAGCTCACTGCGTGTTGGCGATGTGACTTTTAGTGATGGTAAGGCAAAAATATATTACAATTTTATCCTCAAAGCGTTTAGAAGTCACAAACATGCCGCTACGTGTTGATGTGCTCCACGTACTACCATTAACCTATCCTCTAAGAGCCAGCGCACACTGGCAGTCGGAAAAGAGAATTTCAAATGTATTAAAGTAATTTAATATTATATTTTATTGTAAAAATTATGTTAAAATATTGTATAAATGTATTTTTAAAATGTAATGCTTGTCCTCTAAATGCTTCCTCATATCTCGTTGTCCAAGCATTTAAAAAGTACTTTTAGATGAATTCAATTTCATTTTACTGCTGTGTCGTCCACTGGTTTGCACCGTCCAGGGACGGGCTGTAGTATTATTATACCATAAAATAGCCAAAACTATAAGCCAATAAATATATTGTGAAACAAATACTGCGTTTAAACGTCTAAGACTTATTTCAAACATTCCTTCTGTATGTATTATAATGATTGTGATGGCCGAGAGCGGGCGGCTACGCGCCACGCGCCGCACCGGACCGTTAACACGATTAGAAAATAAACTTTTACAGTTCAACATAAAAATTAAATATCTTTTATATAACGCTAATTTTCGATGTGCGCAGTTTACACGTATTGCTATTGAAAATAAAAAGTTGTTATATTATATAGTCTGAGAGCAGTCAGTATTAAATTTAACGCGTTTAGGGTCTGTAACGACGATAGGACAAACAAGAGTTTATTGGTATTGTTACAGCGCACACAATTAGCCGACCTTGTCTTAGATCAACATAATTTCTATTACTATTGTCAGACCACTATTTCGTAATACAACATTACTTACAATAGGCCATTATGAGAATTGTGTACAAGGTCACAATAGGCCTAGTTTCGGGTCAAAAAGGTCAACCCTAAAATAGGCGAGTAGTAAACTTTTATACCCTTCTGAATAAAAACGACGCGTAAAGATACTACTATTGAGTGTTCGGTGGGTCCATTGTGAACTGAAGTCTTTTATATCCTGCAAGCTGAAAGCCGGAAAAATTATATTGATACACTCTTTCGTACTTCAGATTGTGAATACACTATCAATGGATGAATATTTTATTGTATTGCAACATCACAATTGTGAAAGGTTCAATATTTATGCTCTATTTATGTATTAGTATTAGGCAACATAATTGATGTATTCATATTTTTATTAAATTAATACATTTACCTTTCCAGAATAACAATGATTAAGTTATTAGAATAGTACCTAAATTTACTGATCCCACAGTGTTCATCTTTCCTGTGATGTAATATACCCAAATAAACCAAACAAGCATGTACTATCCAGCTCTGTAACTCCTCAGAATCACGTGCCTGCACCTGCCGCTGGCGTCCAAGTGGATCCACGTGGGCACGGAGCGCGGCAACGTGCACGTCGTCAACATCGAGACCTTCGCGCTCTCGGGCTACGTCATCAACTGGAACAAGGCCATTGAAGTGTGAGTACTAGCCTAACCTCTAGCCGCGGAGCTTAGCTGCTTTAAGACAAGGAAATGATGCCACACTATTCGTAAATACTTGTTTATCTTGTGATGTCCGATTTCGAAACCTTTGAGTACGAGTTCAACTTTGTTTAAGAATACTCACTAAACACCGCCGTACTAAGTTTACTGCGAAGTAATAATTGAAATATTTGAATAATTTATAAAGTAAATAAATTAAAAGTGTTCGCAAATTTGGTGAAAATGACTCCGTAAATGATCTAGAATGTATCTGATGTTTATTCAAAACAAACTAAAATAAAGTTGAAAATACAACTTCTCATACAAACGGCATTGTTTTTAATCGCCGTCGTATAGTATTTTTAAACTTAAATTAAAATAAATACAAGATATTGTTTAAGTTCAAAGTGATTGCGTACTTCTTTAAAAATCATCCTCTACATACTACATTACATTTACATACATACGTACACTTATGTACTTGATACTACATTTTACACTACTATAACAGTAACCGCGTCATGTTATAAAAACTTATCTCTCAGTGTGCACGACATCCGTGCGCCATAACAACACTTCTAGAAGGCTCTATAAAAGCCTGCTAACGTTGATAATTCTGATGTAATCCGTGGCAGTAATAAAGGGAACGCCGAAGGGCACAGATAAGCCGCTAAGTCGTGCCGGCCAGCAGGGGTACTGGCTAATTGCCCACACTTAATTAATCGAGGGTCAATTTGCCCATCCCTTTCAAGAGGACAGAACAATATCTAAGTACCTATATTAGTTTAATAGAAGATATGGTCTGCAGTATCTTTTCTCTATAAAATTTTGCGTTACAAAAAAAACAAATTTTTTCGTTACAGAAAAGGAAAAGTTTTTTGTATTTCTTAAAATGTCTACCTACTCACTTAATAATCCAATTATATTAAATTGCCAAATCAACCTTTGTTAACTGCCCGTCATTTGGCAAACCCCTTCGAGCGTTGACCTTTCTAAGAGACCGTCGAAACAATTAAGCTATTGGATAAATGGTTAGTAATTAAGTTACTTGTTGATGTTACGTTTTGAAGATTGAAGCAGACTTGCGGGGGTAGATTTAGTTACTAGTGAAAGTTCGCATCGAATTGGAAACTAAATTAACCTCAGATAGGTGTCAGATATGTGTCACGTTTAGCATCCGATAAGGAATTTTTGCTATTGCCCTACTATTTTTACATAAAACTCGTAAACTGTCATGACTTTATCGACGTTTTACGTTAGATCAGGTCAATTCTGTATATTTTTCCATCTTTACGCAGCGTAGTGAATGGTGTTTTCTCTCGCTCGCCGATCGTAAACTGCTTCGCTGCGAAAGGTGGGACACGCTATGAATTATAATGCTAACTCATACATATGCTGTGTACCGCACGGTGGATACGGGCAGACTATCTTATGATATAGCGCCCCGTCGCCCCGCGGCGCGCGGCCCGCGGGTGTCGTAACGAAGAGAGATTTTATCAGTTGCATCTTTCCCGCATTATGATGGTAAGACATCGTAAAATAAGGAAAGTTTCGAGTAAAAGATAAGGTAGTTATGATGATACCAAATCATATTTGTTTTTTTTTGTTCTTGGGATGGTATATAAATATAGTTCCGGCCGCCATCGCAACTGACTTTGGTAACTAATTGAATGGAGAATATATTATTATCCTTATTTGCAACCAGTTGCCATGGAATTTCACAGAAGATGGTAATTATCATGTTCTCACAAACATTTAAACTTTAAATAAATATTCAGGCTTACTTAAGGATTTAAACCTTCATTCCAATCCATGTTACACTTTCCTCGCCTCAAAGAACCCGGCCACCTATCAACTTTAATATCTCCGAAGATAGTTTTATTTTAGGAATAAATAAGCGTGATAATCACATTGAGCTGAAAAGGTCAGGCTGGTCTAGCCCTGAATATATATAGGTATTTTAGTATATATAATTATGTTCGTAAAGAGAAGAACATTTGTTGATTAATACCGATCTCACAGTCAATCAACGAGTGGCCGTGCCAGACGGGCCTGCGCTCAACAGTGACTGTTCAATACAAACTGTCTTCGCATAATACGCTACACACGAGTGTAAGTCGTCTGAATGCGAAGCTGGTGATCAACACTTTGTTAGAGAGGGTATCGACCGACGTTTGCGTCGTCAGGTAAAGTAAAACTAAATATTGAGAACGGTTTCAAATAATCGTACCTTTTTTTTAGTTACGGGGGAACTTTCTTACTTCATTGAAACCACCCCGGTGATCACCATCAGCTCATGCAGCCTCCCTGCATGGGTGGTTTTAAGAGACCAGATCCGGAAAGAATCGTACCTAGAGATTTATAAATAAATCACAACTAGAATATATTTTTAGTTTTCCGATCGGTCCTTTTACGAGTCAGGAGTTTAAACGACTGACAGTTACCTTTTGCAATGAAATACATTATTTCGTTAAACATATTATAATTATACGGTATATATTCACTATTTTATTAAGAAAATCACGTTCGAATCTCATGACATAAAAGTTTCACGTAGGCTCTAACATTACGTTTTAAGAACCGATATAAAATACTAAATTTTAGTGGAAAAATATCGCGGATAGTAAAAATTTGACGCGAGCATTTTATTTAGGTGTCTTTTGACACCCACGCTTCTGCCTGCCCTCGAAGATGCCAACCTTTACGGTTATGTTGTCGGCACAATACAGGCAGTTTACGAGCTCACACAATATCATGGCGATGGGTGTCGCGTCTCAAGGAGCGAGCTTTAAAATACACTTTATGTCATCACTTCAGATTGAATGGATATTGTCTCATGTTATGGTCGTTACGTCACACAGTCCGCCCGCGAACATACTTTGTATCAATCAATTTAATTCTCTAATGCCATGTTCCTTTGCTATTTCAATGAAATAAATTATGCGCAAATTTTTAAATCTTCATGAATTTTCAGCTATCGCTACTATAAATTGCAAATTAAATACAATGTTTACAATGTAACATAACAGAGCACTTACCACCACATAACGTTCATAAAAGCATATCTTTGAAGCTTACCTCACTTCTCTACAGTGTTTCTGCCATATTGTGAAGAGTGTCATATAATCAAGTGAGAGATATACTCGTATTATGCATACTTGAGTGTCATTTTCTGACTTGTTCTAGCAGATATTAAAGTAAATGGCAATGAATGTTGATTCAATTCTGAGCAGGATGAAACAACACAGCTTGCTTATAGTCTGCGCTGAGCTCACATTTGCATTCAAAAGATAAGTGCTGCTTTTCAATGTTCATGCAAGGGTTTAAATAAAGATTATTTACTGTGATTTCATGTTTGAAATAGGGACCATAATTATCTATTTCCTTTAAGATTTATATATAGCCACTTAATTGTATAGGTACTGTATTGGAATTATTTATTTTATATTAATTCAATATTATACAGTATTCTAATTTTGCTAACTGTTTTCGTACAGAAGAAACAATATAGCATTTTGCAGAACAAAGTTGAATAAAGATTTTATTCTCATTCCTAATAATATTCATTTAGCCATATATTCGCAACCCATGACACTGAACTACAAAAGAAGGCGGCGGTATGCGACCAACAGTAACGAACTAACGACAGGCACGTTGCCACCACTATCAACACTGGTTTACTACCACATAAACTACGCTCAACTGCTTTACGTACTCGAGGACCACGACATTGTGTCACTGTCTGTATTATCTGTTAGTGTAACATTCTTCATTCAAATGAATTTGTTAACGAATACTATTTGCATCCACACCATTGTTAGTGCGGATACATTTCTGCACACACATATCTACATGTTTTAGACACAAAGTGTGCAATTGTGAAAATAAACCCAATATAATGGTAGATGGTCATTCAGTACGCATGCAGGCGTGGGGAGTAAACGGTGCCTCAAATAATATTTTGACGTGACAACGTCTTAAATTAGGTTGCGGCTGGGAGTCACTTATGAAAAAGTGTAACGCTCGGTAACGTTACGATGAGTCACGTAACGCTCGGTAACGTTACGTTGTCACGTAAAATCTTCGCCCGTAAAACCGACTTTACAGGCAACCATTTTTTTCAATTTCAGAATATTTGGTATTTGAAATATTGCATTGAACTCTCCCATCGCAGGTCTGCTGGCAGAAATTTCCTTAGAAATAAGCAGTACCTTTGTACATATTTATCATACATGTTTTCTTTTTGTATTTTTTATATAATTTTAATTTGGATTTCATGCCATTAGTATTCAGTACGTCCTTCCAAACGTAATTACATACCTGAATACCGTAATGAATAATAAAAAAATGAAATAATTCTCTAAGCACATGGTACGGATCTTTAAAATGAATACCTACTAAGCTTTGTAGGTAATATTTTACGATACAAGATCAGCCAGTTCACATCCATTCCCTCGACTGAGCTATCGTCGCTCAACTGCGCTAACACACTTTGCACCAAACTTCACAAATGAGCTGCTCTGCTAGTGAGCGAGTGGTTTGATGCTCTACGTTGCGCTCTCACTGACAAATGTGTCGAGGCAAAGTACTCTTAAGTACACGTGAAACGGTAACACTGCTGTTATGAACGGTACTCCAGGAACCTTCTAACAAGAGCTATGAGGCAAAATTATGTTTATCATGTTGTGGTTCAGAAATGATTATTTAGATAGTTGCTGACGACTTGCTAGGTGTTCCTTGAAAAGCAACATTATTTAACGTTTAGGCGAAAAAATCTTTGACAAACAGACAGAATCATGAAACTGTTCGCTGGTGAAGCCGATAGGAGAATCTAGTAAATAATGTCCTTCATAAAATGTATTAGTAGATTAGAATATAAATATATTAATATTTGTAAAGCCCATACTTATGAACTCAAAAGCAAATAACATGAGGTTTTAATACATGTTCAGCAAATAGAATAGCGAATGAATACACACACTCAGCTTGCAAACGCGAAGTGAACTGATTCGATAAAATAAAACAACCAGTTAGAGCTGAGTTCGAATACAAACAGCATCGATGGCTACCAGTGCTGTGTTGTATGCCAGTGTTAATCAATTATAAACATTAATGTATTGTGGTGGTATTGTTTTGTTTGAATAGATGATTTATTTATTTATTTAAAAAAAAACATTTCCAAAGTTAATTTTTCATACAAGACAGACATAGAATGAGCCTGAAAGGAAGGGCAAAATAAATCAAAAGTCTTGGTCTCTTTTAACATTCAGACCTTTCTAATGTAACGAAATTATTTATGTGAGACCACAGTACGACGCGACCGCGACGGTTTGGGATGAAATATTTTAAATTGTGAATTCAAATAAAGTTTCAGAGCAAAGAAATTTTTTTATCCTATTTTAACGAAATAATTTTTAAATTTTACGACCTTATTAAAATTAAACGAATGGCCTATTGCTACAGATTTGATTACCGAAACGAATTGTATTAATAAATTGCACCGACCCATAATAAAATTAGGGGTGTAAGAGGATGTATTCGAAAAAGGTTTCAGGGTTTTCAAAAAGAAAAACTATTTTTTTTAAACATGAATATTGTAACATAATCCTATAAGGGTTGAAGCGGCTCCTATTACAAAAGAAGGTCCTTACAATACAGTCCAGTTAGAATAGCAGCCCTTTACTCGAGCAGGTCACAATGGCTCCAGTGGCTCGGAATCGTTTATACTCGATATAATAGTTTGTGTCGCGAGTCGTGAGTCAATTTGTGAATACATGCGGACGCAACAAGTTCCGCTCCGGTGAGCTCTGGAGCTCTGAAGGGATGCTGGATGTGGACTTGTTTGTTTAATAACGAGACTTTGTATTGAGTTTAGAAGATGCATTGGAGCGTCGAACTCATGTGTATGTTTGTATAATGGCACTATGCTCTGCAAATACACTTGAAATCGGAATTGAATTCCCTAGCTGAACAATGTGCTATAGATTGTTCTCTCGAGATATGATATTATTAGTATCTGCTGTCTGTATGTACATTTATATGCTTGCTTACTACTTCCACGATACTTCACTAATTTATTTGAGCAAACCTTTCACAATATTTTTGTGAATTTTTTACATGTTATAGCACATGATAGCTTATTAAATATAATTATTTAATAAGAAAATTTGAAAAAACAACTGATACGGATGGGATTCGAACCCACGATCTTCGACATACCGTGTCGACGCTCTAACCGCTGAGCCACCGTATCCCATCGGCATCAATCGAAATTTCAAATCTCTTTTACACGCCTAAGGCGTGTGGCGACATCTATCGAAATACATTACGTATCACGACCCAGTGCTCTAAACTTTGCAGTTTTAGTAGACACCGATGCGATATCACCAATTTTCTTAATATTTTTGTGAATTTTTTACATGTTATAGCACATGATAGCTTATTAAATAAAACCTTTCACCTTTTTTCCCTCTACAAAATTTCGTGCTTTAATACTCTTTTGCTTAAACCTATGTCACATACTCGATACTTCATATACAATATATGCAAACCGTTTTAATTACCTAAGGAGCAGCATATTTAATAGACAATAGGATTACTTTAATTCTAATCGATTCTTGATAGCCGTCACTAAAAATCGTTTGAACACATATGGCGTAGCACTTTGTAGCCTGCTACGCTGTGCTACGCTCGTAGCCGACGACATTAGACGCTACGCCACAGCCTACGTAAGTGGAAAACTAAACACGCTACGAAGCGTAGTGCTACGAGTGCCGTAGCTTGTACCAAACTATGCAGAATAATGAAGTTTATTTCTTGTCCGGACTCTATGGCTAATAGGTTTTATGTGAAGCAATTTATTAAGATACTTAAGTTGTGCAGTTTATATCCAGTATAAAAGTTATATGACTTGTTCTAAGCGCCGCCGTGCTGGAAAACATTATAAGGTACCATAACATTCGCCATAAAAGTCACATTAACTAAATGTGTGTTATGTGAGCTAATCGCACTACCTTGTCTCGTAGCTATCATTTTCCTTAACTACAGTTTAGTGGTTCTGGTACGTGGGTTTGTGTCCGCGGTGACGCCGTGCATGTGATCGTGTGTGTTCTAGGTGCGGGTGAAATGTCCACATAAGTTCAGCCTGCATGGATGATGTGATTAATTCACTCCACTCTGAGACTCCAAATAATTTCAATTTAAATGTTTCGGTGTGAATTATTTATTAATTGTATTCTATTCTGAAAGTTTACTTTGCAATTCGTTTTCTGTCATTTATGATGTCGAGGTGCCGCTTTGTAAGCACGTGTTATCTTAGGACACTGACTAACGGTCATGGAAAACGCCCGTACCTACCTAATAGTCTGAAATCGCCAACCCGCAGTGAGCTACCGCGGTGATTAATGCCCGACCATTCTCTGTATGAGAATATGCCTTTATAAGTATCATAAAATTGTTATTTACTTCATATTATTTATACTATAAATCATTGTATCATTCGCATCCGCCTTGCCTTATTATTCTTCAATATATGTATAAACTGTAAACACATTATTCAATCAATACACTGTAGCACAGACTTATCATAATTACTTTGTTTGTCATTAACATTCGAGCATTTTTTATCTGAAGTACTTTAGTCAAAACATTTTCCCCGCGTTCACCAAACGTAACGGTTCTCGCGCAGAAAATAATTAGAATTTTCCAATTTCATTTGTCCGAACATTAATTAAACTTTCGTCAAAAGGGAAATGTGTACCTATTGAGTCTTTTGAAAAGCGCGTGGCGTGAGCTTGGCGGGTACGGGGCGGGTACGGGGCGAGTACGGGGCAGGTACGGGGCGGGACGTGGAGCGCCGGCACAGAATAACCGAACAGAAGGAAAGCTTCATTCATGAGTTCAAAATTCTTACCTATTTTCATAGGGCTGTCACTCGGCTATTGAAAATAAAATTCCGGGGTAGGTACCTACCTACATTTAATTGTTAGAAATGAAAAAATGTATTAAAATCATTTTTTTTATTCAAATTGTTAAGCAATATACTTGTATGCATATTTCATACGTAAATTAAGTACCTACTTACCTACCTATCTAATAGAAAAGGTCAAATGGAATCTTACTAAAACAGCAAACAAATACACTTTGGTACCTACTTGCCTACAAACCTTCTAAAACATAGGCAACTTCTACTAAAGCAAAAATACGAAACAAATAATACTGCAATATACCTATATAGCAAATAATCTTCGTCTTCTTCTTATCGGCATCTTAGTTATTTTGGATAATACTTAGCTTATAAGTTCGTAACTAAATACTTCTGAAATAAACATCATGACTGAGTATGGATAATTATGATAGTTACCTTGCAAAATCCTTTGGGTATACAAAAAAAGAAGTCCCCTTGTTTTTTCTGCCATTATTTAAACACACAGTACATGAGGTTGGCATTTTGAAAAAAAATATATGTACTTTTATATTAAAATAAATCGTTTGTCGTCTTATCCGCTGCGTGCTGGCAAACCTGTGCGCTTACCCTGCCGCTAGCCGGCTCAAACCGGTTTCTACCCGAGCGGGCGCCGGTGCACTCCCCGCGCGCCTTGTCAGTGACAGGTCACGCACACATAGATGCGCGTGTAGTAGTGTACCCACGCAAAACGTTTAGTATGAAGCTTTCATTCTGTTCGGTTATTCTGTGGCGCCGGTGTGCGGGCTGTCAGCGACACAGCTGAAGTTAAAAGCTTTGTTTAGTAAAGTTGAGTTTGTTTGAGCGTACTACAGATATTGCGCCACGCCACGCCACGCCACGCTAGTGAGACTTATATTTTGTTAATTTCAGGCAAGATCATTTGTAACTAACTTTTAATTGCTGCTCACTCGCCAGGACTTTGTTGGGTTATACTAATATTATTAAATAGTTGGTTTTATTTTCGTCTGCGCAGGATTTATTTGAAATATCTTTACAGTCATAACTTTGACAATAAGGGTAGAGGTAAACCAAAGGAAACATGGATGCTTTATATAAACAAGGACATCGAGAGAATAGAAAGGAAGTAAGCAGTGAGATGTGTTTGATGTAAAATGTAATAGAGATGAATGGAAGAAGAAAATTGCGCATACCCTAAATAAAATTAAGACGAGGGCAGGAAGATGATGATGACCATCAGTGTGTACTTGTGTAGGTTATTTATGCTATGGCATTATTAAGTCATTGAGTCTTTACATATTATAAAACAAAGTAGCTACTCGCTGTCAGTACGCTTAGATCTATTAAACTACGCATCAGATTGTAATGCGGTTTTCATCAATAGATAGAGTAATTCAAAAGAGATGATTTATTCAAATAATTGGACCAGGTAATGCAGGCGATACAGTTAAATTAGAATCACGGGGTAAAGCCGCGTAAGGGCCAGCTAGTTACTAAGTACTAAATAAAGATGTCCAACTCCTTGCACTGGTATCTGGTTAATGTTTATTTAATGTATATTGGAACTCCTATTCATGTAGCCGATATCCTACGAGTAGATTCAATTTCATAAAGTAAAGCAAATATTTCCAATACGCAGGAAATACTATAAAAACGCAATACAATTGAATAAACGTCGTATAAATGAATGTATCGGCAAATATCGGCACGTGTCCCAGAATAATTAAATACACGTGTATTTCATTAAAACTGAACGCTCCAACTGTTATTTTAATAAAAATAAAACTATAAAAAGCGAAAAGTTATTTGAATGTAGAATAATTTAATTTTAAAACCCTGCAGCGATACTAACGATACAACAAATATGTGAATGGGTATTTGGATTGTCATGAGATGTTTTACTATAACGTCTGCTGTCTGGGTTTATGTTAATCAAAACAATCAAACTAGATATAATTATGTAACAAGTTAAATCCTTATCAATGTAATGCTGTGCTCTCTGTATACTGTATTATTGATAAATATTGTAGTAAACGTGTAGTCGGATTCCACAAGCACTTAACACGAAAATACAGACATATGTAATAATACTAATAATTACTCGTCATCTATCCTTCCTCGTGTTAAGATAACACGATTCCTCTTTTGGCGACTGTCAACAATCCTGTTTCTTAACACTACGATGTTACTTCAACCAGATGCAGTCTGACCACTGCGCCCTCGCCGGCCCGGAATGGTGATCACCTCTATTTAATTTAACTTTCAATATCTTGCATAGAATTCATGATTGCTAAAATATTGTAATACTTAAAATCATATTGGAATCGCTTACTACACGCAAAAATGATTTATGTTTTAAAAAGATTAATCATAACTATTAAAAATGTCCTGATATTAAAATAAAGGTCATGTTAATATCTGCCATCATCATTACGCTATGTCGCCTGGGAGGATACTATTGCAAGCAGACGGGTCACAGTTTATGACGTTAATAAGGACACAAGTGGCAGACAAGAGTCTTCGTTTAGACACAAATGTACCAAAGCCGACTGTCGTAGTCTTGTGACTTGAACGTGGAGCGTGAAGGGCTTTTGATCCACCAAACATACACTTACATACTTCGTGCAGCTGGTTTTTGATCTCTACTACTACGAACTAGTTGTTGTTCGCGACTTCGCTTCTGTGAAATTTAATTATCCCGCTTTAATTAACCGTAGAAGTAGATACAGTGATTACCATTCATACAAATAAACATCTTTAACCTATACTTTTTTTTCTTGATGCAAATGATGCAAACTTCCAATCAATTAATCTACAAATACAGACGATTTAAAAGTAAGTCGCGCCTCGCTCCGGCGCCGGTCGGTCCGGGCCTCGATCGTCGGTTCGCTCTATTAATTCCATTGAAATGTTTTTATTTGCTCGCTTTGATTCGCGACTCTTTTCAAATAACTCTCCTGTAGTCTATGGCTTTGGCTTGGAGCTCCGACCGGTAAACGGTTCTGTTTTAAAATCAAACTGCGTTCCAATTGAAACTTGAGTGTTTTATAACAAAAGGTTATTGTGTTGATTGTGCTCTCTTGATTTGTTTTTCTTTTTAAATACAAATATTTACTTTATTTTAAAGCTTTATAAGAATGAATTCTTTCGTAAACTTCTGTTGTTACTAATTTACATTGAACTCTTAATATTCACACAACACATACAAGTCCCAATCCCCTGCAGGTTTTTAAATCTGACACATAGAAGCCACAAAAAATTACCTCCAGATTTAATGAAGGGGCATGGTGAATTTACATTGTTATACCTCTTGTCGTATAATTTGTAAGTCAGCCGACGGAAAGCGTTTGTCATGTCACTCCTGGGGGAAATAATTTATCCAGACACTTTTCTTTCTTTCTCAAGGTAGTGGATTACAATGCTTCACTCCTACGCTGAGATATTTTGTCATTAGTCACGCCACCTTATACTTTTGACTTAAATCTTTTAGAATTTAGATGTCTGAGAATATTTGACTTTTCAACGATACCTGTTTGTGTTCAAAGTCACCGGCCCACGTCGCTGTAATATAAAAACGATAATACAAGTCGATTAGTATTCGCGAGCGCCGCGCGCCGCTACCGGCCCGACAACAAAACTAAACGAAAACGTGATTCAAATACGTCCTATAGGTTACAGGAGGAGTTCTATAGGTTCTCGATTCATATAGGTTACAGGAGGTGTAACCTATTGCCTAACATTAGGGCGGGCTTATACTTTTTTGCCACTTTAGTGGTAAAACAAACTAAGTGAAGAACATTATTTTACTTAAAGCTGAGTAAGCGACCATGCATCAAGCTATGTTTTAGTAATAATAGTGTGTATCGGTAGTAAACGTTTTTGATCGGTTCCAGACAATGCTCTAATTATTCGGTAACCTGTGACTTCAGCTCTCAATTGTTCACACAATTATCTTCCGCAGCTGTTCACAGACACACTGTGCCCGAAACAGCAGCAAGTACCCGGGTT
Source organism: Protodeltote pygarga (assembly GCA_936450705.2). Lineage (NCBI taxonomy): Eukaryota > Metazoa > Arthropoda > Insecta > Lepidoptera > Noctuidae > Protodeltote > Protodeltote pygarga. The sequence goes on along the minus strand of OW388257.2, from coordinate 305,834 downwards.
TTCTAGTTAATATGTAACGATCACACAACTAGTTCTGAGCTAATAGTATCTCGGCGCACTAAACAGAGAGTTAATTGGCGAAGTTGTTGCGCGGCGGGCCTTTCGCCACCGTCGCCGCCGCCATTATTGTAAACGCTAAATTCACAGACAATAAAGGTCGTTATAACACGCCCCAGGGCCGAGCAACCCTATTACCTCGCGTCGAGTTTGCAATTCAAATAACGCGCACTCATTGGCGCTTGGTAACGAACTTCCGCCAATGGCGTTACAGTAACAATTAAAACGCCTAGGGTTGTCACCCATCACTATTGTTGGATATACCAGTATATATTTTAAATTACTATCACGTTTTAACGACATCCTTCCGTAGCAGACGCAGCTACAGACAAAGGTATCGTAAATTCAATAAAAAAATGGTATCACGCTAGAAATACGAATCTCTTAAAATTATATAAATAATGAAAAATGTAAACGAGCCAAGGTGAAGTGGGATCACTGGAGTAGGTACCTATAACAGATCCTCGTGATGCCCTCGAAACGGAAATTTGCGTAACTGTGGTGAAGTTGAATTCGTTACCTTGCGCCGAGATTTGAATATGTTAATCACATACTTTACCACATAGTTCTCACATGTGCGTTCCAATCCAATTCGTGTTTTGACTACTACTACGAGTAGTATAGTATAAACTATTTTCATGTCTTCTTAAACTGCCTGTATTCGCGTGGTTTGCAAACTTATACTAGAGGCTCTGTTAACCTGATTTCGTAGATGAGCGTGACTGTGCAAGGGCAATGCTAAGGGTGGCTAGCGTGGGTATCGGCGCGAACAATCGCACGTGGCCGGACAAGACGACAATACAGCGGCATGGCGGTACTCCGGACGCGTGCCGGAACTGTATTGTTTGCGCTTATCGCAATTATCGGCGGCCGTTTATCGGACAAGCAACAAATGCCTGCCGAGCGACACGACAACCAACTGTCTTCGCTTTTCATTGCGACGTCTATTGTGTTCGCATCTCATTTACTTTTAACCTTTTAAGTATCTAGCGCACGCTGGAAACGTATTAAGTACAATTAATTTCCTGTTGTGTCTCATTTCTCGATGTTTGACTTAAATATTTTTGTTTTTAGAATTATCCATCAAAATGTCCTAATATTTAGCCGGCAAACAATATTCTTTTCTCAGGGCACGGGTTTCTTTTATAAAGCCTGTGAACTAATCAGCTCCAACTTCTCCCTACTCTTGCCACGTGCCCGAGGGCGGAATGTTGAGGCATATCAAATACACCACAATTCTAACAAATCGATAAAACGTAATAAGACAAATTTCTAGTGCTCAAGCTACCGTCTCCAGTTCCTACTGCTCGTAGATCATGTACGACCTTCTACGACAAACTAATTTAATAAGATTGTTAAATAATAGTAATTATACAAAGTATTGTTCGTTGTTTGCCTCGCAGTGAACATGGAAACAGATTGTTTTCCTTTATTGCACATTTTCTAAAGGTAATCAACTATACCAATATTAGCCGAGAGTAAAACTTATTTTTTCTGGGTTAAGTTTAAGGCAACCATGCAGCCAATATCTCGGTGTAGTTTTTGTATTAAATTGTGTGTCTGTATTGTCTAATTGTAGTAAAATCAATACTGGTTAAAACCTAGTACAAGCCATGTTTCAGGTACTTATATATCATTCTCTTATAACACCCACACACGTAAGGAGAGCCTTCTACCATAAAATACACAAGGATTCTTGAAATGACTACTTTCAGTGAAACATTTACGAGTTCCAATATATTACGCGTGCCGTAAAAGTGTTCATTTAGAAATATGAATATTGAGATATCAAATATGTTTTGTGATATATATGTTACAGTCAAAACCCTTAACCGGTTAAAACTACTTTTGTCTGGTAAAATCAGTCAAAAGTACTTTTGACCATAGGCTTTCGTCAATAGTACTTTTGACTGAAATAACAGTCAAAAGTGCTATTGCCCAATGAAGCTGGTCAAAAGTACTTTTGACCAACTGATTCCGTCAAAAGTAGTTTTGACTGGTCGTGTCAGTCGGTTATTTTATCATACAAAGTCAATTCTAAAAATAATTGAGCGGTCCAATAACTGAATGAGCGGTAAAAATGATGGAATGAGCAGTTCGATAAATAGTTCGGCAGATTACAATTCTGTGTATGGACTTTAGGGCACCCCGAATCGGACAGGTTAGGTTAGAAGGGGATGGCGGGGTCGTGTGAGCGAGCGAAGCGAGCGAATAGACCTCGTCTTCCCCTTCGTTGTTATTTTTTTTAAAACCACCTAGAAGTAGGAGCCCCGCGAAGCGGGGCTCCGTCAATTATATGATAAAGATTATTTTTATTATTTTATTTATTTAGATTATTAGCAAATAAAATCAATTTTATAGCTTACCAAAATTATCGTTTAAATGATAGCCTATCACAAAAACTATTTTACCACACGTAACTGCTCATTCAATATTTTGTACTGCCTTTTTAAATGAGTGCCCTTTAATTTCCACTCTTAACGATTAAAAGTTATTTTAACTGACTATCTAGCGGTTAAAAGTAGTTTTGACCAGGAGCGTCAGTCAAATCCACTTTTGACCGCAAATTTACAGTTAAAAGCACTATTAACCAATGATTTACCGGCAAAACTACTATTGACCAACCTGTTTAGTCAAAAGTACTTTTGCCTGATTTTGCCAGTCAAAAGTACTTTTGACCGGCTAAGAGTTTTGACTGCAACATATATAAACTGAGAACAGCGGAAACAATGTCTTCATGAGTTGGATTGTAAAACGATCCCATGATAAGTAGGTACTACAGCTACTCAAAAACTACAATCATGATTGCTTCAGAAGGTACACAGTAATTAAATTTATTAAATTAAATTATTGATTTCGTAATAGTAAGTAATTAATAAAGTATTAATAAGTCATTTCTTCCCATTCAGATCACTGATGCTATCATTAACGTCAGTACCTACTTAATATTAATTATTACCATATTTGTTGTCAAACACTGAAAAGTACTAAATCAAAAAGTAGTAAAGTAAGAAATCGCCAGCGTCAATAGTAAGTAATTATGAAAACATACGTACAATAATATTCCGCGCTGCTCTACATCCCTCATATTGTTTCATCAGCCTTTTGTTTATTGTGGACTAAACTGAAACACAAATATTCACAAATACAGGTAAGTACTATTGTGGATACAACAGAAATTAGTACGATACGCAGTAAAAGCGCAGTGTATACCCGCGAGCCGCAGCATCCATTAGCGAGAGCGACAGATTGCTTTGCATTACTGCTACTTACTATCTACATCATGTGCAACATTACTACAGCTGTCTAGTGTCTATAGCTAGCCACTGAGGGTTGGCTGAGCTATTACACACAAATTATAGATATTGAATAAGTGATTTTTTGATATGCTATTCATTCTACTCATATTATAGTAAATGTAAAGGTTTATGAAGATGTTTGGTACTCGATCACTTGAAACCGTTGAACAGATTTGGATAAAACTTGGCTCACACGTATACCACGACCTGGATAAGGACATAGGACACTTTTATCCTCATGCGATCTTCACGCGGGCGATGCCGATGCCGCGCGCTAAAGCTAGTGTTATATAAATGTTCAACCGCATTTGTATTATGGGAGTGCACACTGTTATCATCATAAGATTCAATTAAATCGTCTAGTCGTAGTAACTGTACCTCGTCCTCACGACTCACTCGCTCTATCACTCGGCACTCTCCGTTAGTTAAATTAAATTACACAACTTTCGTGGATTTAATTTATTGTAAGCCTTTTTTTGTGGCCGGGGGAAGTAAAACATACCTATCGAATACCGTCGAATATCATAACGTCGAATATATACCGTAGAATATCGAGCACGTCCGAGGACGTACGGTTATGTGGGGCTAGTCTGAAATCGCCAACGAAACGATCGTAATCAACAATGAGCTAGCGTAGTGAGGAATAATCGATCCTTCTCCGTATGAGAAGAGCCCATTGTGTAGTGGGACAGTTACAGCCTGATTTATTTTTTTATTTATGGTGTATTCTACAATGACGGACTTGACGATGTAATAAAGGGTGACAAGTAGCTTAAGTGATAAGGTAGCTAGGTTAAGGAAATTACACCGCTAGAGGTAAAATAGAAGAGTCGCGGGGAAAGCGCTAGTAAAACAAAAAACTCAGACTATCTATCACTCATTTTAATTCATGGGAACAAAATTAACGAACCACGCGGAAAGCCCTCGCGACGTACCGCGTGGTTCCCGCCAAACCACACTAATCTCGCCTTCTCAGAGGGCGCAAGGGGATGGTTGTAAGGTGGAGGGGTGACGGAAGGGGTTGTGTCGCCGCAACGTCGCAACAAGTGGCGCCGCGGCGCGACGCCGGAACGCGACGCGCCGTCAATGGAGGAGACACGATACTGATCCACTTTGACGGCGACGCCACTCGCTTTGTACTTGTAATGCGACGCTTGGGCTTTAATGACGAGATATGCAATTCAAAAGAAATGAGATCCTTGGTTTATTCGTTTCGGATTTCTATTTTGTTTGAAAAATTAAAACGCTTCCAAAGGTGAATTTATTTCGTCGTTCGTTAAAATTTGATGTTTTCGATTGTCCTGTATTCGGTGCATTTATAAATCTGACATACTTTAACCTACTAAAGTGACAAAGCATAAGTACGTCACGCCTGATGGTTAGCGGTACGTATCCTAGACGCTTTCAACACCAGGATAACACTCGCGTGTTGCCGGGACCCCGTGTGGCCCTTGGATAGATTGGGCCACTGATCGTGCGGAACACTACAATAGGATTACTGTTAATTTACAAAAATATTGTATGTCCTCAGTAGGTAGGTTTTTTGCTGATTGCTTTACCTACACGTTATAATTTGCTACCAATTGTATTTTACTGACGAATTTGTGGAGTTGATGTTGGAGTTTCATTACATGTGTTATCAAGAATATCACGCCCGCGTGTCGACGTCGCGTCCCGTCGCCTGTCGCTCGTCTACACGCGAACTACGAACATCGCTTATTTGACACGTGACACGACATGATAACTTTTATATTAGCACTATTATGAACATGGACGTAATAAAAAATGTATTTGAACTATTCACATTCATTACACAAAAGAGAAAATTTACTAAACCTACTAATATATAATATTGAATTATTTTGCATATAGCGAATTTCTCATTTCTTTGAAAAAAGACAGACGTCAGTGGACTTGTAGGTTCTTGTAAATGCTAAGATAATCCGATCCGAAACAAAGCAGTATACACTGCACAGGTTCGTCAGCGCTAAACAAAATTGTAACTTGTAATAAGCTGTCATTGGTGTAGGGTAGATTTTCTTAGCAGTTACAAAGCCCAGTAAAGCCAACCCACGCTTAACTTTACCAAATTTAATTTAACTGAAAAGATTAAGAAAATTGATGAGTAACAATCTGTCACGCTAATCCCAGAGAAGAGTTAGAGGGGTAAAATGAATGTTTGGTTGTTACAGAACGAGGCCGAACCACCCTGGCGCGGTGGTACAAATTAGTGATAATCCCCTAGACGCTAGCAAGGTAACATTTTGTACTTTAATACTTAAAGTTATGCCACTGAAATGTTAAAATTTTTGCGCTTTGGGTTATCGAGCTGAGATAAAATGCTCTAAGTATTATATTGTTCGCCTGTTTGGTCTCAGATAAGTGACCCTTATTTACAAGAATGACACTCATAGCTATTCTATATGAGAATAAATATCTCGCAGTCATTGAGACGTTCAAATAATTATGATTGCAGGTAACTTCTTGTGTAATTGTTAGTAATACCAAGCACTTTATTGTTCCAGTTATTGATAGCGTTCGAGACAGGGTTAGTAGTAGTATGGGACCTGCGTGCGCGCATGGCGGAGTGGCGCGGCGCGCTGGGCACGGGCGGGCCGGGCGAGGGCGTGCGCGCCGCCGCCTGGCAGCACGACGGCAAGCTCATGACCGCGCACGTGGACGGCGCGCTCGCCACCTGGAGCACGAGGGCGCCGAGACCGTCGTCCTTGTCGTACCCACATGGTAACGTATCTCCTAATGTACAGTCATGAGCAAAAATATGTAAACATGTAGAGTTTTTCAAAAGCCAATTCAAGAAAAACGCGTATTTAAAATATAAACATATTGCAGTTGTGACATCAGTAGATATTTACCAATAGGTTATATAATTTTGTACTAATTAATTCTGTAAATACTTTAAAAAAGAATCGTTTGAATTCCTCTACATGTATACATAATTATGCTCGCGACTGTACTATGAAAAAATTATATGTGTCATGCTACAAATAACTAATGTAACGCATAAAGTTTTCGAATCCAGACAACTTGTATTCATTAAACACGAGGTGAAGTGAAACCAAAAGCTTTCACAAGTATACTCAACAAACTACGCAACAAAATTGTTCTATCTAAAATGTATTAATTTTGACATAGTTTAGTGTAATGGAATATCAACAGCCATGTGATGAAACTTTTTTCTTCTTACAGCAAAAGCAAACAAAGAAGGCAAGCTAGAGCCATGTAAACCTATACTCAGACTAGAATGGAAAACATCGAGAACGGGGTGAGTGACACTGTCTATAATGTTTGCCTACAGAACGTTCCGACTTCCAGTGTTCGACACGAGTATCTTTCAGTAGCAAATTTTCAACGACAACTCCATAAAGTTTTGTCACCAAACATTTCGCTAACACAATCTGAATAGGTACTTTCTCAGATCCCCAAAACTACTGGACCCTTTTTTTTCTATTTGATAACAAAATATGAAAGTAATGAACGGGGTTCTCTTCCTTCGTTTGGTCATAAGCCCCCGTATATTCAGACCTGACCTAACGGACTCGGGGTACCGTGAATTCGGGTTTTGCTAAAAATATAGGTAAAATATAAGTAAAAAACTTTACAGTACGTAAAGTTTATAATATGATTGAAGTTTAAATATCGAGTAATGTAGTATATTTAGTTCTATATTGCTTTGCTTTTTTTGATGTGTCAATAAAGACACTTTTTAAGATGTTTGTAACATAAAATGCGATTAGTTTTGAATATTATACGCATTTTAAAGAAAAAATTAAATTTGAAGAAAAATGCATTTAGCACAAAGTTGCTTCCGCTGAATCGAAGCGACCGACCGACGTCAACGACGGGCGACATCGGTTGACGCCGTCGCTCGTTAACGCCGGGACTAATGAATCGGAAAGATCTCGCGACAAACATCATTGACGCTGGTTGCTATCCAAATAACTACGTTACAACGTAATTAATATCTTTATTGTGCTATAAACTTTTAATAACTGGTTGTATAAGTGCAAATCAATGTATGTAAGTAGTATTAACAATGTACCTACTATCTATATGTAGTTATTGAGTTTCAAAATATCTGACGATTGTAAATCGTATACCAAGTAGTCAAAACGTATTCATGATGTGGAAATAAACGACAGTTTAAACGTATACTAAATTAAATAGGTATTCATATTTCTATGAATCACAGTATCATTGTTACTTGTCATGTAGTAACTCGGTTTTTGAATAATAAAATAAATGTAACTAGGTTAACAATAATTAAGTCAGAAAAATCATGATCCTAATGAAAAAATAAATAAAAGTACCTCTACCTTACCCTTAGAGATGTAATGTTTGCTGTAATACAGCCTCCAGCCTCTAGCCTCCTTTTTGCTGTGATTTTCTTTTTTTTTTATTGTGGGTTCGTATCGTGTAGGTACACCTGAAATGTTAAGACTAGCTCTAGCCTGAGAATGATTTATTAGACTTTTGTCCCACGTGTTGTTGTATGTGTTTATTGTATATTTGGAACTACATTCATAATTACCTTCTAATTTCAGAGAGAGCCTGGTGATATTCAGTGGCGGCCTACCGACGGACAAGGCGGGTCGCACACACAGCATCACAGTACTCAACGGCAAATCCACTACAGTGCTCGAAATGGAACACAGTGTGGTGGACTTCGTCACACTCTGCGAGACGCCACACACAGCCGGTGCGTAGGTGGAATACCTTTGAAAATTGCTAAGTACATTAAAATTAGATCCAACTTGGAATTTCCATTGATTTGATTTCGTCCAGTTGGCTCCGGCTTACTTTTTACAACATTTATCCTTCCACAAAATAGAATTTTCTCATCTATCTTGTTAATGAAATCTTGAAACTTACAGAAATCTCAAAATTCAGTTTGTAGCTTGTCAATTGTTTTCTCCAACTTCCAGACTACCAAGAACCATATGCGATAGTGGTGTTACTGCAGAATGACCTGGTGGTGATCGACCTCCAGTCGCCAGGGTACCCCTGCTTCGAAAACCCCTATCCCATGGACATCCACGAATCGCCAGTCACTTGTTGCTCTTATTTCGCGGACTGTCCATCAGACCTGGTAAGTTTCACCGCAAGTTGAAAATCTGTTAGCTTTATTATCTTGCAGAATTTTGCAGATTTAGTGTGAAGACGATGAAGCACTTATTGGATACTTTCAGATCCCAGCGTTCTACTCAGTAGGCAGGCAGGGAAACAAGAAGCCATCAGGCTTCAGCGAGAAGCTGTGGCCCATCAACGGGGGCGAGTGGGCGCCCGCCTCCTGCTCCTACAGCGAGATCATACTCACTGGGTAAGTCTTCTTATATCCTATGTTATCCTGGTAGCATAGCTTATGCCGTCTGGTAAGTTAGTATTTCCTGTCAATGTTTGTTTTATAAACTTCTGTTTTTTTAACAACATCCTCTTGGAAGCCTTATTATACTTCTAGTAATTGAGTACCTATGTACAAATCATTGATTCCTCAAACATTTCTACTGTTTTAGGCATGCAGATGGCAGTGTTAAATTTTGGGACGCAAGTGCAGGAACCTTACAAATTTTGTACAAATTAAAATGTTCTAAAGGTAAGGATCATTGACAAGATATTGGTACAATACTGATGAGATAACTTTATTTGATCCTCTAAGATTAATAAAAAATGTTAATCCTGATTCGAATTTATACTGTGCAATTTTTTTTTTCTTTTTTTTATTAAGCTTGCTCCTGATGTTATTACAAGTGGGGAAAACAACCAAAGAGTTGAATACCATACCATACCTATTCGACAAAAAATATTTAGATAAATCTTAAACATGAAATTTTAAGAAAACAATTTCAATGGGAAACAATATTATTAGATTTTTAGGATTCGGCAAGAATATACATATTTATAACAAAGTTATGTTTTTTTTTTAATGAACCCTTTATATGTAAAGTGGGGGTTTTTTATAGATATTATGGTTATCATTTCAAAGAGCTTGCTTTATGGATAAAGAAAATATTGTTTGCATATTTTTGGGCTTATAACTTTTCCATTTATTATTTAAACATTTATTAGATCGACTATCGTTAATATTTAACACTTCTAACTATGAAATTGTAAATGTGACTGAATAGTTATCACCTGTGCCCAAAGCTTCAAATGCATATTTAATAAACCAGCGTACGAGTTGCGCGGTACACACCCGCTATATTGGTAAGCATTTTATTTACATACATCATGTGCGTTATTTTGTTCTTTATTTCATTGCAAACATAATCAAAAACATTAATATAATAATAATAATTTTATTTTTCACCATTATACATTTCATGATTTAACCAAATATCGTATGTAAATAAAATTACAATTACTTAAGTCGGGTTATTAAATCCCAATGTTATAATATGAACGTCTCTTCGTTAGTAACCCAATATTACGTGTAAATATATAATAATGATAATATGTATTTGTGTGTAAAGTGTGTTTGTGCATGTTCCAGTATTCGAGCGTCGTGCCGGTGGGTCTACATGTTTCGAGGAGGAGAGTCCTCTGGGCATCCAACAGATAGCTTTGTGTGCCGAATCGCGCCGTCTCGCCGTGGCACTGCCGCACGGGCACGTCGTTCTCTTCAAGTTCCGCAAGAGCGACACGCACGGAGAGACTCATGTCAGTCACGTACACGTCACGTCTCACACGTACTCACGTATCACACATGTCACACACATTACATTACTCGTTACACATATCACACACATGTTACGTATCACCCGCCTCACACACACGATACACGCCACACATACCACACGTCTCACACACACGATACACGCCACACATACCACATGTCTCACACACACGATACACGCCACACATACCACATGTCTCACACACACGATACACGCCACACATACCACACGTCTCACACACACGATACACGCCACACATACCACACGTCTCACACACACGATACACGCCACACATACCACATGTCTCACACACACGATACACGCCACACATACCACATGTCTCACACACACGATACACGCCACACATACCATATGTCTCACACACACGATACACGCCACACATACCACATGTGTCACACACACGATACACGCCACACATACCACATGTCTCACACACACGATACACACCACACATACCACATGTCTCACACACACGATACACGCCACACATACCACACGTCTCACACACACGATACACGCCACACATACCACATGTCTCACACACACGATACACGCCACACATACCACATGTCTCACACACACGATACACGCCACACATACCACATGTCTCACACACACGATACACGCCACACATACCACATGTCTCACACACACGATACACCCACACTTATCACACATCTCACGCACATGTATATCACAGGTCTCACACACATTTCACATAATTATCTTACACATAATTTAAAAACTGCTAAGTTATTTGACATTACAATGTTTTGTTCCAGGTATTAGAAATTCCAATGATAACAGACACGTTAGAAGAGGAGAGCTCGCCAGACGCGGAAGGCGGACGGTCGATGTCGTTTAGCAGAGGAGGGGACGCTTCAGAAGGCGAAAGCAGAAGAGTACGTTATATAATTCTAGGATATATAATTCTATGCATGTTTATTTTAAACTGCCCTTTTCAAGCTAATAAAAAAGAAAAAATATTGGAAGTCGCAAGCACAACCATGTAAACACATATAAACTTGCCAAAAATAATTATTGGGCTTTAGTTACTAAGATATAGATTAGATATAAATTTAGTAGTTCTATACAAATTAACGATTTCAAAAACGCAAGATATTTGTGCTCATGACTGTATATTGTTGTACTTACATGTACAAGTGCGCTCGGCGCCCGGTGCCGTGATATGCGCTGCATTTTAATATCTGAAACGGAGTAAAATCCGTGATTTTTTTTAGAATGCGCAGCGTGTTCGTTTTTTCATTCGAATCCCAACCCCTGGCGAATAATGACGTTTGTTAAACAGAAAATTAACATTGAAACGCACGCGCGCGCATTGCTCTGCAATTTACCACATAATATGAGTTGAAGAACGACTATTTCAATACGATACGATACGATACGATACGATACTTTATTATTCATAAAAATTACAAAGTTATACAATATATCATAAATTTACAGTTAAAAAGCATAATACATGTTCCCGAACTAGGTAATCCTGTGTTTCGGGTGAAAAGGGCTGTCATATTCTAATATTACTTATAATTACTACATGAACAGAAAGACAAACATAATTAATTAAACATACAACTAACTACAGTAAAAACAATATAATAATACAAGAAAAAAAGAAAGGAAAAAGAAACAACAAAATTCAGACGCTGTAAAGTGTACAAACTTTTGTGATAGATTATTCTATTACTAATAGCAATTTCTCTGTATCCTCGTAAGACATGCTTTGCAGGGTTTGCTGGAGTTTGGTTTTGCAATTAAGGTAATTAAGGGGGTAAATATTTGCCAGTGCATTTAGTTTATTGTAAAGATAAGGTCCTAGAAATACGTAAAATTTTTTAGCGAAAGCATGTGATGTACTAATCATTTGAGGGCAAACAATATCTTTCCGTCTTTTGTTAGTAACTTTAGTGCTGAATGGAAGAGATTGGTGCTGTTTTAATGCCGTGCTCGTTATAAATAGCTGTCGGACTGTTAGCACTTTACAAGATTTGTAGAGAAGGTCAGTGGGAAAAAGAAAAGGCCGGGAAGTAGACACCTTGAGAATCGCTCTTTGAGCTCTCTCTAGAGTTAATAATAATGTTTTACCTACTCCACTCCATGATGTATTGCAATAGGTTAGTATTGATTGACCGAGCGCAAAATAAACTTGCTTAATTATTTTTGGGTCAGCAATGTGACGAATTGTTTTGAAAACAAATATCAACTTCCGCATTCTACTACATAGAGCTGTAATGTGATGTTTGAATGATAGAGTTTCATCCACTATAACACCCAGGTATTTAATATTATCTGTGATTTTAATGACTGGGCATGATCTACATTGGTCATCCTTGCTGTCTTTACAATAATGAGCGTACAATGTATTAGTATGAGGAAGCGATTTTTTACGACGGATTGCAAAGCGAATATAATTCGTTTTGTCAGCGTTTAATGTTAGTAGGTTACGTTTAAGCCAGTTATTTACAATATTAAATCCGAGTTGCGCATGTTTATAAACTTCTTTTTCAGACTCAGCTGAAAAGATAAGAGCAGTGTCGTCTGCGTATGATATAATTATACCATGATCTAGATTTAAATTACATAGGTCATTTATGTAAATCAAAAATAGAGTAGGGGATAAAATACTCCCTTGGGGCACTCCGAAGGAAGTATTTTGTGCATCATCGCTGAGAACATTTCCTATCCTAATCAAAGAAATATCCTAATAAAAGAAAGATTGTCAGTGACTTTGAGGTAGGTCAAAATCTGTGTTTTTTTTTCGCAGAGGGTGGGATTTTATAGTCTGTACGGGTATGTACCGGCACAAATCTGTAGCAAACTTAAAACATTAAACTCACGTAGCAAACCAGTTTAAATCCGAATGGATCAGATATTGCAGAAAAAAGTTTACAGAAATCGTGCGGGCTAGCTGTATAAGTAGTTGTCACCCTGTATGTGTCGCAGTCGGGAGTGTGGTCGGGCGGCGGCGGGGCGGGCGCGGCGCTGCTGCGCGTGCGCGGCGCGGACGGCTCGGGCGGCGCGCGGCGCGGCGCCGGCTTCCAGCCCGCGCTCGTGGCGCTGCAGCAGGGCGCGCCGCACCCCATCACCACGCTCACCATCAACTCGTCGTACGGCCTGTGAGTAGCGGCCGCACTGCACTACTGCCGCAGCCGCCGCGGCCCGCGTGAGTACTGACCTCCGTGTGCGCAGCATGGCGTGGGGCGGCGAGCGCGGCGTGGTGGTGGTGGACATGTGGCTGCGCGCGCTGGTGGCGGCGCTGGCCCCGGCCGCGCTGTACCACGCGCCCAGCGCGCGCCACAACGAGCGCCAGCGCTCGCCCAGCCTGGACCAGGTAACTCACCACGACTGCGCAGGACTACCTCACACAGATCACGTAGCATCTAAGTTCCACTACCACAAAAAGCAACAAGAACCAAGCGGATAGTAATCTTAATGTTTACCGATGTTACAACAAATACGACACGATTAATCAGCTATAATTAATACGAATAATCAATATGACAACACGCTCAGATCCAAAATACGTATTTCGGTGATAGGTTTAGATTTTAATGATATTTATTTTAAACCAACCTTCAGATATGATACGATGACGTTTGCCTATAAACAATGTTTAATATTTGCTCTCGGAGGAGACACCGCAACCAACTACGGTTTACTTCACATTACGTTTAATTTGCTTTTTTATTTACTTACAATGAGTTGCTCCGGCGGGCGCCTGCCACACCCCTGTACTTTTATTATTTCTTTTAAGTTTGTAATTATTTATTTAGCAGTAGTGCCACTCCCGGCTTGTCCCAGTAGTAACATGGCATGGCATCGTTAGACATTCTTTACACTTGGCCTGTCTTTCTCTCCTATCGCATACTTATCTACATAGAATATTATGATCTCAAGTTTGCAGATTTAACGTGTATGACATTATTTTAAGAGAATAAGAGTGCTACCGTATGCTAGTACTGCTAACCGTCGGATGTAGTCACTTTGTTCTGTCCTCGCATCGTCGCACCAGAGTAGCGATCCGTCGTCACACAGCTCACGGCATTCATAGTCCTCTCGCACGGAACGCTCGCGTGGCGTGCGCGACCTTTACTTCACCATTGATATTTTTTCCCATCCCTCGTCGTGTAAGCTGGAGGAGACTGCTCGGCCAACGCCTGCCGCCAGCCCCAACGACGTCACCCTCACCGATGAACCAGCTCAGCCCGCGCCCAGCCCCGTCCCAGACGATAAAGCTAAACTCGGCACTAGGAGAAAGTCCACCTCCTGGAAGACTTTCAATCTGAAACGACAGCTTTCTAAAGTGGACCTCAAGTTTAAAGCGGCATTTGCGACACCCAGCGAAAACAATCTCGACGAAGCCGCCGTGGAAAAGAGCAACTCACAGTTCTATTGCGAAGCGCCCGACCGAGCCGAACTAGCCGCGCCCTCGTCCAACACGGAGTCGCCCGACAGCGAGGAGAACAAGCCGTCCTCGGCCGAGGACGAGGCCGCGGCCGAGCTGGCGTCGCCGCTGCGCGTGTGCTCCGACGTGTTCGAGCGCATGCACCGCGAGCTGCACGAGCGGCGCGGCGCCGACGTGTACGAGCGCATGCACCGCGAGCTGGCGGAGCGCTGGAGCGAGCAGGAGGCGCCGGCGCGGCCCGACTCGCTGGCGCTGGACGAGGCGCGCGAGGAGCCCGTGCGGCCGCCGCGCCGGGCGCGCGCGCGGCCCGAGCGCGACGCGCGCCTGCTGTCCGTGCCCAACATCAAGTACAAGGAGCGGCGCGCGGCGCCGGCGCCGGCCTCGCTGGGCGGCCTCATGCGCCGCTTCAGTAAGTATTGCGTCACCCCGCGCACTCACCTCACGCATTATACATTACTAACGCCGGGTCTCACGGTCTCCGTTGCGTAGCACCTAGACGTTCCTCGCTGTATAGAGTAGTTAGGTCCTCCGACTGGAATGGTAATAGTTTGCGATTTTTCATCTAATACACTGATACCGTAGCCCTCTTTTCATTCGGGACATAGATTTTTGACTAGATAGAGGTGATGGTAGTTAGATTTTTAAAATGTGTACTGAAACGTTTTGAACTAATTTGTAATATAAGATTTGTGAATACCTAACGGCTGATAACGATCGGCCGCAGAGACAGTCGACACGGTAAGAGATAGCGAGTTGTGACTATAACATGCTTTGTGCTTCTTGTGATATTTGGCTTTTTATTTGATTTTGTTTATAAACTATGTATGATATAAATAAGGCTATACATAAGATAAGTAATATGTATATATTAGGATACGCTATAGTATGTACCTATACGGCCACGTGTGCAGGTAGCACGGCGCGCATGCGCCACTGTGTGGGTTAACTCACAGGTGTTTGATTATGTATATTTCTTTTATTTCCAAGGAAAAGGACTCGTCCGATGAAGACTCTAACTGCCTTAAATATCTATTCGCTGATTTTCTCGGTAATTGAACAATATTAATAGTTTAACTGATTGCATCAAACCGTAGGTGATCTCTGTGTTGTCGATGTCCTTGAGATAATGTTAGGTGCTAATGGTACGAGCTGAGTAGTCGGTATAGATGGCACCACTCTCGCTTGGTAGCTTCACATCAGGTAGTCGCGTCATCTACGACCATGTGTCCTGTACAAGCGCTCGCTCACCCTACGACTTTCCCCAGGGGAGTTAATAGCGCGACTGTGCAACAGAACCGATGCTCTCGACGCGCACGACCAGCCGATCAGCTCCCGGCGCATAGGTATGACCACTCGTCACTAACAGAACATCCGGCTCCGAGCCGCACAGCTCACAGCGCCATGCGCCACTAAACATGCGACTAATACTACTGTTACCTGGCACAGAGATCACGGTATCTGCTCTAACATGCTCCGCGTCGACTATTAACAGGAAGGGTCTTCAATGTTCTTGTTGTTAACTTCACGGTGGAGGGATCCGTCGCTTCTGTGCGCCGGCTCCGAGCCGTCGAGTCCGAACACTGCGAATGAGACAAGCTATACAACGCGGACGCGGACTAGTGAACCGTAACGTTAAACTACCAGGTTCAATACGGCTGCTAGACTGTGATGGGACTGATACGTTTGGAGTACGCCAGCGCTGTATCGCTTGTGCATTCGGAGCGGCGGCGGCGCCAGGGCCTCGGGCTGCGGGGGCGGGGCAGGTCGCGAGCAGCTGTGTGTGTTGTAGATGAACGGGCCGGGCGGCGGGGGCGGCGCGGGCGGAGGGGGCGGCGCGGGCGGCGGGGGCGGCGCGGGGGGCGGCGCGGGCGGCGGGGGCGGCGCGGCCGGCGGCGCGGCGGCCCGCGTGCGCCGCTCGCGCTCGCAAGGTACCCGCAAACTGCACAAGTGCCTGTCCACGGCGTCCGACGTGTACGCCGCGCCCCCCGCCCCGCAGCACTCGCTGCTGACGACGCGCCAGTATTGCAGTTTTGGTAGTACAGTCACCTTGTACCGAGTCGCACTCGGCTAAGTCTCCTTCCGTTCTGAGGCAGTCGCAGTTTCTTCCTTTTGGTTGTTATGTTTGGTTCGTTATGATTTCTGTTTCTCGTCGCGGACGAGTGCTCGCTTGAGTCGACCGACGCTTGCGCAATCGGTGCCTAACCCGCATCGGCGAAGTATCTTGTGCTTGGTGAACGATCTTGCATTATTGGCTAATACTTGATGCTCAGCACAAATAATTTCTGGAGCTATGCTTGTCTGAATGTTAAATTATTATTAAAATCTCTTGTCGTACTAGTGGAGGCCGTCAAGCGCGCTCCGAGGTCTGTTACCATTCTCACTACACTATTATCTCTTCGTTCTATTTTGTTTACTTTAAATTTACTATTTGGTTTCTCACACTCACTGATATACTTCTTTCCATTACTGAATACTCGAACATGTTGACTAGATGTGAATTTGAAGGTAATTAGATACTCTTCCCTAATTACTTAAAAACCAAATCATGAATATGACGTTGCCTTCAGTCGTAATGTATACTTATACCTACCAATTCACATCATTTTATATTTTGGTCTTAGACTACCAAAATGTGACATTTAAATTGTTGAATTGAATCATAATGACTGAAACATAAATTGTTGATTGTATCTAGACATGAGTTGTTGAACACCGAGGCGTTATCTCGTAGACACTTGAACTTTAACGTTTAGTTGGGCCCCTTATTATTTGCTGATGAGCATGTTGTTGAACTGTTGAGTTACTTCCGTATTTATTTATTTGAAATATTTCCAATTTCAGATCGGAATCATTTAATAGGTAACCATTGGAATATTCCTCACCTATTTTTAGTTATAATTTGGTTTTCTATAGTCGTTATATCCGAGTAGTTTAATCCTTCGTTGTCATTCCAAGTCCAACCTAGAATGAGTTCCTCATGTTTTATGGTGTTTCATGTATGTCCGTGTCGGCTTGAGAGCAAACTCTTGCTGTACCTATGTGAGAATGTACGCGCGTGCGCCGCACAGCGCTCGCGTCAAGCCCGCATGGCGTGGCCGGGCCACGTGGGCGCCACGTGCGCGCCACTGCCGCGCCACGCGCACACGACACGCGCACGACACGACGCGAGCGCTGCGCGGCGCGCCGCCCTCTACGATCGTGCTTGTAATATATTGTGGTTTGTTTGTCGGTACAGAACCAACTGTTCCGCAGACTCTCGCATCTATGGAGTACTTACACATAATGCAACCCAATGGTATCCAAACAACATTTGCATCGTTTCGTTTTGTTCTTTCTCTTATTTGGTATGATGTACGTTTATTTCCGCTTGTGTGCGCGCGCACACTCCGTAGCTGTCTTGACGACGTGGCTGTGACTGTCTTGTAATGTACCCACACACACTATTGGTCTGCGCACACTTGTACCGAAACTTTTCGACTGGCATGACTCATAGTTGTACAACTAAAAGGTGACTTACTACTCAAAACTATTTGTAATCTATCACTGTTATTGTTCCGATGAACCTGCTGCAGGACCTACTATATATATGTTATATGTGCATAATATAAGCGAGGCTTTCCATATTGTATGAGACACACGATCTGTAATACTTATCATTTCTATAATTTCCTGCATTTTGTTTCCGATGGTCCATACTTATTAGTCACGAGCGATCACTTTATGTATTTATTTGCCTTCGTCTGCAAGTCGTCTGCTGCTCGCTGCGGCGACCATACCTATATGTACCTACAAACTTTATTTTCTTGTAACGCTGTTAAGTACATGAATGTTATGTTTCTGTTTCTAGCTCGACCACAAAGCAAAAAGTTTATATGGCTCGTTTTTGGCTGCCTCTATATTCGGCTGTCATTATGTCTATGTATGCTTACGGTATTATCTTACTAACAGTGCAGTAGTCGCATGCGGCACCGCTACGCTCACGCACCACTTGTCGCATAGCATTGTGTGTCCGTCCGCACGGCCGAGCCCGCACGAGCCAGCACGAGGCCGCACGGGCCGCTTGTGCCTGCCGACCTGGTGATCATCCTCATTCCATCACCCATGACACGTTTTGTTTTGCTGTTTCCTACACCCCTCTGTTCCGTAGCGTTTACTTTGCTTCTCATTAGCTATGTTCATCGATAGAGCTGTTTATCTATGTGCTCGTTAATCTAAGGTAACTCTGTGATGGTAAATGTCTAATGGGGTGATCGGTGTTTTGACCGCTGCCGTAGTTGCGTCGTATTCGTAGCTCGACTCTGTCTACTTAACCTTGTCACGCCCCGGGTCAAAACACTAACCACGAGTACCTACTTACTAACATTCCTAACATAAACTTGACATGAACAAGACGTTGTGCAAATAAGCTGAGATTGGACGGGCATGCAATCGCCTCACGATTCTTTCGACGCATGATTCCTTCTATTTTACTTACTTGTACATAAAGCACTGGTGAATGGCACTTGACTGATGATTTCAGCTAATTTCACAACAGCACTAACACTGGGCCCGAGGGCCGAGCTAGCTTTAGACTGCAACTGTATCTACGTAGACTAGTGCACAATGCGGTAAACACGGGGGACACTAGTTCACATTATTACTTCAAGTCTCCTGCATATTTAGAAAATACATTTAACTAGTATATCAGAGATTCCGCCACAACTTAGTTAAAGAAAGTCCAAACAAAGCTAAGATTGACTAAAGAAAGAGAACACGAAACAAATAATGTAGAAAGACAGAAACACATACACATACATATGTATGTGTGTCATGTGTACACAATTGTAGCCGTGTTGTGCTAACTAGGCAGTAGACGTGAACTAGCTCCCCCGTGTTCGCCTGGGGCGGGTGCGCTCGCCCGCAGTGCGCGCGGAGGCAGTAATCCGTTGTGTGTATGTTGCCAACCGGCCGGGTAGACAAGCTGGACTCCTCGTTCTCGCGCTCACGCTCCAGCTCCATGTCCAGCCTGGAGAATATCTCGCAGGAGGGCATCCAGTGCCTCGCCTTCGCTGATAGTTATACTAAGAAGTCTGGTGAGTTCACAACACTTTTTTGTGTTTCTTCGCTTTCTTATTCCAGTTTCCGTTTTTTTTATACCCAAATCGTCCTTTATGAAAATTTGACAGCATATAATATGTGCGTGTTAGCTATTTAATAATCAGTGTTACATGGAACACAATCGCTGACTATTTGTTCGTAACGTGCGTGTTGTGTGTCAGACCCAACGACGCTGATGCCGACGCTGTGGATCGGTACGACGCTGGGCTCCGTGCTCACCATGATGATCAATCTGCCCGAGGCGGAACTCAGGCATACACAGCCTGTTGTCGTCTCAACAAGCGGTCAGTATACTTTCCAATGTCTTATTGAAATGCTTAAAAAAGACGTTTGAGTCTTATTTAATGTTTAGTCAGCTCTAGTTTCGCCATTATTATTATTGTTTGTTTTGTTTTCAGGTGGTCCCTTATTTAGGTTAAAAGGTTCAATCCTGACAATGTCGTTTCTGGACTGTAATGGTGCTTTAATACCTTACTCGTACGAAAGTTGGAGAGACGATAGTAAAGATGTGAGTAATAATTTTTTATGGCTTTAATCATAGAGTATTCAAGAAAATATAGAGTGATAACGTCAACCACATTGACTTGTGCGGAGCGAAAGCAGGTCTCACCATAGAAATGTTAAAATGTCATTTTTTCAAATTATGTTTTCTAGACGTTTTTCAAAATTTAACTCAGCAGTTAACCATGATATAAGCTAAAATGTAACTTTTTCGTTCGTGGAGGCTAGTTGAACCGCAGTCGATCGAGGTATGATCGCAAACGGAGCTCGTATCGCGGCCGCGTTGTTCATACCCGTGCTCACAGTTCACTCTTAGGGTTGCTCTATATTTTCTTATATACTCTAAGGCTTTAATCTATACATATAAAATGCTTTGTCCTGAATGACTGACTGACGGATCAACGCACAGCCTAAACCGCTGATCGTAGAGACCTGAAACTTGGAGGGTGTATTCTTTGTATGACGTAGGGATCCGATAAGAAAGGATTTTTCGAAATACTACCTCTAAGGGGGTAAAAAACGGGGGCAAACTTTGTATGGGACAACGTGATTCCTTGGTCCAATCTACTTCAAATATTGCATAAACATTATTTTACAGAATTAATGGAACACGTGTTTCGTATTTTATTAAAACTCATCGCCTAACGGGGTTAAAAAGGGGTAGAAAGTTATTTTGGGGGTGATTTGCATCGAAATTGATATCAATACTCCTTAGTGCTTTTAATTTAAATTGGCTTGGTGCAATGAAATAAAATTTAAAATTGGAACGTCAATTGTATATCGGATTCGTAGAGGAAAAATTTTGCAGTTGACAAATCGTAATAGAATTCGAAATTTCAAATTTATTTGTTCTTTTATACTTTAAAGAAAAACTTGCCTTATAAGTACCTACCTTGATTTTCTTTATAAATTCCTTAGAAATCTCTTAGGTTATTATTATTTAATAGCAAATATTTGCAATTGCTATACCTACCGGCAATATTATTAACTGTTATTCGTCCTGTATCTAAGTCTGCTTATACAATGACGCTAAAAGTAGTGGCTTCGACTCAAAGTAGTACAATTTGTTCTCAAAGGCAGTACAGTTTGATGATTTATCATTTTTCTATGTACCTATACTTAATACTAATTCGATTTAAATAAATAAATTCTGTTCTAAATATTCTATAGTCTACGTGAGCGAAGCCACGCGGGAAAAGCTAGTAATTAATAATCTGATGTGACGCAAATTCACAAAAACACGCCAACATAAAATCCTTTAAATAGTTATCTGTCAGGGACTTACATGTAGTTGTTTGCAGGTAAGAGATCGTCGAGAGCGCACGCCGACGAAGCAGGGCTCGTCGAGCAGCGGCAGCCGCATGTCGCCCACGCCGGGCGCCGACGCGGCGGGCGCGTGCGCGGGCGCGGGCGGAGCGGGCGACCGCCAGTTCGTGGTCGTGGCCTCCGAGAAGCAGGCGCGCGTGGTGGCGCTGCCCAGCCAGAACTGCGTCTACCGGCAACAGATTGTAGAAACCGACTTTGTAGTTAAGGCTGAAACTGTTAGCTTGAAAGGTACGTTTCTTTGTAAAGTCAATTCATGATTACTTGGCTACAAAACGGCTAGATTCAGAAATGTATATTAATGTATTATGTTGCAGTCATCTGGTTGAATCAGCTTTTTGATTGAGTGACTAGCGGGACTAAAGGACAACTCATCAAGTCGTTGAATGTAACGTTCAACGTCTTGACTGAACGTCATTAAGCGATAAACTAAACAATTGATTTTGTTGCTCGTATTCATGCAGTTTCGCCTCAATTTTTTCTTTAAAAGTAGCCGTAATAGTAGGTAAATCCATGCTGTTACACTTTTTAAAGAAAATTTAATCGAAAAAAATATCATATTTATTTTAGTGACTACTAACGCCGCAGTGGGAAAAAAATAAACTAAATTTGAATCACCTGACTGATTTTACGTCCGCTCTGTTCAAAAGGCTATCAATTATCAATATCAAAATATTTTTATTAATGTAGGTAGACCATTAGGCACTTATGA
The DNA here is from genome assembly GCA_936450705.2 of Protodeltote pygarga. Classification (NCBI taxonomy): domain Eukaryota; kingdom Metazoa; phylum Arthropoda; class Insecta; order Lepidoptera; family Noctuidae; genus Protodeltote; species Protodeltote pygarga. The sequence continues at coordinate 283,706 of OW388257.2, read as the reverse complement.
ATAGTCATAATAACTGTTGGAAGGACTACATCACTCATGCTATGTTACGATCCGCTAACTAGTTGGACGTTGAGTGACGCTTATTCAATCAATGTTCGGCCTAGTCATTCAGTTGAATGTTGTCATTCAATGAACGCGCTAGTCATTCAATCAAATAGTAGATTCAACCAGATGACTGCCACATAATTATACATTTCTGAGACTGACAAAAATATATATTCTGGACTTTGACTCATGATAGACTTCAGTGCGGCAACAATGTGATCAATAATAATATAATTGCGTTTCTGGCTACTTTACTGTGATGGCTACGTATGTCACTTACTTACAGACAGTGTATGTCTGGTGAACTACCTGTCGACGGGCCACCTGGTGGCGTACAGCCTGCCGTCGCTGCGGCCGCTGGTGGACGTGGACTTCCTGCCGCTGTCGGAGCTCGGGTGAGGCCGCCAGCATCCCTCGGCGCGCCAACACCTCCGGGTGTCCGCAGGTGTTGGCACGCGGAGCCGCGCTCGTGCGCTCCCAGTCGCGCTCACCGGTAGACTGGCCGGTGACACACAGATCACTATTAGACGATTTCTATGCACCAAAAGAAGGCACTAAATGATAAACGGCTTGTTTTATATAATAGTACCTTTTATCATTAGCTTCGCAGTTTATATCATGTTGAGAATGCTATTTTCAGCTACCGGAGATTTGTTATTTTTACGGTTTTCGCATTCATTATTTAATCATCAGAGACTTTAGTTGTATGGATCATTCGCTACTTTATCATTTGGGAGCCTATAACAAATGACTTCCTGTACAGTAACGATCGATGTTAGAAAGTAGCCTTGTTGAGCGCAGGCCTGTCCCGGGTCAGTCCCGGGCCCGTCCTGTGCCCCACAAGCGACGGTGTCATCTTCTATTAAGACGTGCCAAGCACTCAGCTACTAGACGTACAAACTCGCGCTGTTTCTCATCACGACGTAGACAAAATTTTGCAAATCTGTCAAGCACCACCTGTGCTTCCGATATTTGGCACTCTTTCTATTTTTTCAGTTTAAAGTAAACGATCGGACATAGCCCCTACACGACACACGTTTATACAATGCGCCGTTCTACTGACATTAATAATATGAGAGAACACCGTATCACCTTCTGATTGTTCTACTATTTATTTTGTTACTGCAAAATGTATATGGATGTAAATACACACTGGTTACCCAACACTGAACGGAACGTACACCCGCCGACACGGAATGCCACCGACACAGCCCCGCGCTAGTCCTGCGACCATGTTACGATAGTGTGTACCGCCCTGCATCTCTTACATCTGTCTAACTTTTCACCCTTAGAACAATGATTACTAACCGGCGCGTGCCTTGCCTTTGTCCCACTTCAGTAGCGGCGCTCTCGTCTTGTGTAATCTTTACGTGTGATTCAAAGCCTGTCAACGCGTGCAATAGTCGCAAAGTTCACTGGCCTGTAGCGAAATGTGCGGCCGAGGTTTGATGACGCACGTGAGGGACAAGCCGGGAGCGCCGGGGCACAAAGTCCTGGCACGGCCTCGAGCGTCCCGCGCTCACTGCTGTCTGTGTTCCTGGTAGCTTCCAGACACAGTCCAAACAGAGGGGTATCGTAGACCCAATGCTGTCCATATGGGGCCAGCAGCTCATTGTTAACGAGGACACCGACCAGTAAGTCGCCGTCCATGCAGATGACATGCGTTAGCCACGTACCGTCACTTGTCATGTGGAGTCGCTCACTCCGGCCTCTGTTGCGTACCTAGACTTGTTCATGTAACGTTGACAGTTGCTTCGTACCCCTCACCTCCCCCGCGCCCATAGTCTGCCCCCGCCCGCCCTCGCCTGTTCGCCTCATTGACGTTTCCACTCGGCCACGGGCAAATCATTAAGCGCTCCCGTTACAACTTCGTGTGGAAATTGGCGATACATTGTCTTTAAACAAATTGGAAAACAACATTTATATACGAGATTGTCTGCTATCAAAATTATGAATTATATTTTTTTATGCTTACTTTTTATGATGTCTTAATTTGAGAAGCTTAAAAATTGATTTTAAATTTTAATTTGCCAATCACCTTTCTGGCTTAGGACACACGCTGAACTAGGTGACGTTTCCAAAATTCCATATAAAACGGAGCTTGGTACGAAATGATTTGCCCTCCGGGAGCTGCCTGCCACTCTGCTTCACTGATGTGCCAGTGCTCGAGACATACACACACCCACACTCCGTACGGTTACGACACGCACTCAAAGTTTCACTACATCGTTATGAAGTTTCTCTGTGCGATCTCTCCTACTTCCTCGCTGGGCTGCTAATCTGCTCTGTTAGATGTCGTTTCTTCCTGGATTTCGCTTGCAGCATGCCCGCTTTTGAATGTTAATCTCATTTTAATGTTTCCACTGTTTCTTAGACGCGATTAGTAGTTGTTAGTTACGCTTATGTTAGACTAAAGTTTGTCCAATAGACCACGACCCTGGACTGCGAGGATGCAACAGGTGAGACGTTTCAATTGATAGAATATTTCTTTCCCCACTTTTTCAACTTCGTTCTCGGTCTATAAGTCTCCTTTCTGTTTCTTCTTGGACTATGAACATAATGACTATAAACGCAACAAGTGAACCCAGACTTGCACGCAGATGTGGCTTGTAAACCGTGTGGTGTGTGCTGGTATTGCAGGATAGCGAAGACATTCTGCTTCAGCAACAGAGGGCACGGCCTGTACCTCGCGTCGCCCACTGAAGTGCAGAAGTTCACCATCGACACAGAGTTCTGGTCAGTCTTCCATTATATTATGCTATGTTTGTCTCTAATTGTATGTATTTGTTAACGGAGTGCATTGTGTCTGTGCAGTCAACAACTGAACGAGATGATAGGCGAACTGTTTCTGCCGCGCGACATGCCGGAGCCACCCAAGGAGAGCTTCTTCCGGGGACTGTTCGGCGGCGGCTCCAGGCCACTCGATAGGGAGGAGCTATGTGAGTAATGTTGCTGCTGGCTGCTCAATTTGAACATGACGTGGTGTGCAGAAGGTTGCTTACGGCACGGTTGTCCGCAGTCGGCGAGGGCAGCGGCAAGCCCAGCCGCACCGTGGCCAAGCACATCCCGGGCGGCGGCGCGGCGGCGCTGGAGCAGCTGGGCGCGCGCGCGGGCACGGCGGCCGGCGACGTGGCGCGCGCGCACATGCTGGTGGTGGAGCGCGGCGACAAGCTGTCGCAGCTCGAGGACCGCACCGAGCGCATGCACAACCAGGCCGCCGAGTTCTCCTCCTCCGCGCACCAGCTCATGCTCAAGTACAAGGACAAGAAGTGGTACCAGCTGTGAGCTGCGCCCCGCTCCCCGCCACACCCCACTTGTCTACGAAGGAGCGCCAGGTTAACCCTTACACTTCGGCTTCTGAAGGCGGGACGTTTTGAAAAATATAAAGAGTTTTTCTACGACTGTGAGAGTGCATCAAAAATGAAGACACTTCTTATTTCTTCATTTTTGGTACGCTTTGTTGACTCCTTTTGAGTCTGTGTTTGCTGTCGTTGACGAATGCCACAGAAAACTTAAATTTGTAATACTTAAAACGATGACTGCATCAATCAACAAAGTCAGCATGCACAGTGTGCTGAGTGTTGCATTAGTCAGCGACACGCACGCGGCAGTTGCTTACCACCAGGTCCGGAGAGCGGGAGCGCTCCGCCCGCTAGAGCTTAGCTACCACGTAGACGTCTTATGAACCTTACTTTAGACTCTTAGGCGTGACTCGATCAATGAACGCACAAACTTTCGATACTTTCGAGCATAGTCGACTTCGATGAGTAGTGTCCCGCTTCCTACGAGTACACGCTCATTCAATTATTAGTGTGCCTCTGGTGGCGCTCCGCGGCCCCGCAGGTGTACATAGCGCCGCTCGCTCCGCATGCGTTCACGCGATGTGATAATGTAAATAAGACCCATATTATATACTAATTTACTTAAAACTCTTTTTATACAAATAATACAGTAGTGTCGCATCGGACGCTGACGGCAACGACGGTGTTTCTTGTGTCTACTGTTAAGGCTAGGAACCACAAACACTTGCCGACACGCGACTGTCTCGAGACCAGTAGGGTAAATGTGAAACACAAATACATTCCTAATGCAAGCCAATTTGGCATGATTTGCGACGACCATTTAACCCAAAAATAACCAACAAAATAATACTTAACTTTGACCTTTTCTTTATTTTCAAAGTTGGATGGTAAATGCTATTAAATTAAATTACCATGACAATCGAAATGTAATTGGTGTTACCCAATTATATAGGTATAGCTTCGATGTATTGTTTTTTGTAAACTCAACCAACTCAAAATTACAATAAAAGCTGTATTTGGACCAAATAACACATCGCCATAAGAGTAGGGGGTCGTCAAGTCGTCAGATAATCGTGTGGCGGTCGTGGGCTAGATGTGTGACAAACGAAGGGTTGTCGTGTGGCGGTCGACGCGATACTATGTGTCTCTACTCTACCTTCTCCAGCGTGGTAGGCTGCATTTATGTTACGTGTAATATACGAAAATGTTAGTGTTCGCGTAACACTCGAGATTATTTCAATGTTGCTATTACAATACGTAGATGTACATTTTATAGATACAAAATGAACTCTAATATATAAGGATAGTCGACAATGTTGATCTGTATAAAGTATTAAGTAAATAATATAATGAAACAAATAATATAATTATAAAGATTGGAAATTTAAGCATTGGATGACAATAATTTTTGTTACTTCTCACAGAGATTTCTTTGACACATGACGTGTAGTTAAGTTTCTCTTCAGAACACCTCTCGCCTGTGTTGCCAGTATGATTAGTTGCAGTGAGCACTACGTCAGCCGATGTGTTTAATACTTATTCATTTTTAAAGTACTATAATATATTCGAAACTTTGTTATGATTAGTCAAGTGTTATTGACTAATAATAAGACAGTTTACGGGCATTTATGAGTGTGGCCAGCAAGTCCGGCCACACATTGTTACGTTGAGTTGGTGTTCGCTACTGTTTGTATATTGTGACACAATGATAGCAATACTTCGTGCGGGTTACCAACCTAAAGTAAACCAGACCAATCGGTGTCGTGTCGGTGTTGCTAGCTAAAATTAAAAAAATAAAATAAAGCGATAACTAATAATGTAAACTAAATATAAAAGCTCCCTTGTATATCGCTGGTATTATTAAGTTTGTGGCGATGAACTCGCTCCGCGACTGTGTATTGTAAAAAATATAGCATTCCTGTATTATATATAACTCAATTAGCGGAGAGGAAAAATAAACTTGTAATGTACTTGACTAGGCTTTGTGAATGTTGTAAGTAGGAACAAGGTGGTATTCGTGAAGGCATACTGTTGGCCCGCAGCTTTAGTGTGGACAAGCGCGTGGGAGCGAGTGTCGTCGCCCTCTATACATAAGTAACGTAGAAGATATCGGTGTATTGCATGGCAATAAAAGTTTTCTATGTCGTCACCGCGTCAGACTATTTGGTTGCTCGTTTTATTCTCGCGTGTAACTTGCTCGTAGTGTGTAACGTCACCCGGTTGCTCTCTCTGCCACGGTCATTCGACGGTTACATTAAGAGTAATTGAGTAATTGACAATGCAAGTACATATTTTATTTCTATGTCCAATGTCATTCAATCGCCTCGATTGACAATGTTATTTATACCTTAGACTTGCTAGTTCAGTTTGTATTATTATTATTTAGCGTGTATACTTCAACTGTGTAGGATATCGGATGCCAAACTTTGTACTGTTCTCATGCTGTGTTATATAAAAAATTATAATTGTTATGCGGATTGTATTCATATTTTTATGAGTTTAAATAATGTAGTTCTGTTGTAGTAAGATGGCAGCGACGCGGGCGCCATCTGTAATGTCACGCATGACGCGCGCGCCGATCCGTGACAACTTAGCTTTAATGTTGTATTTTGAGAGACATGATGTGCTCTATTTAACTGGAAGCAGTGTAGATAGTCTTAAAGTAAAGAAACTGCACCAAATATTGCTAGTATTTTTTTGTTAGATTTTCGTTAAAATTTAGACTAACAAACTGAACAAACGCTCCATATGAAAATAAGATTTTGATATTCCAGTTAAATAAAACGCACTTAATTTACCTTATGCTGTTCCAATGAAAATATCAACGTTTTAACCAGATTATTTTGTTACGTAGTCACTAACGAGTTTTATTCGAAAAATATTTTCATAGTAAAGTTTACGGATTTTTATCGTTCAATCAGTAAAAATGGTTACATAGAATTTTAACGTTGTAAGCTTTGTGTGAAGAGCGGCTTTGAGCTTGCACACCACCGTGCTATATCCGAGTGGCATATCAGTGGAATATATCAACCTGTGAACCAATATCTGTGAAGCAATGATCTGTCCTATTACAAGATCATAATATAGTTTTGAGACGCTGCTTACTACGTTTTTTACCTAATGCCCTTTAATATTAAGTAGATTTTTCATTTTAACATCAACAAAAAGTATTGTAAGAGTTTCAAGTAGGTATTATTTCACCGCATCGCATCACACTGTGCATAGCATCCATCATTCTGTATAGATATACCGTTAGCCAACTATTTGAATACCTACCTAAATAAATCGAGTAGAAATTATTTTTATCAGATTAGTTTAGAATTGAAACGGAGTTTCGTTGTTGATGCCAGTATTGTAATATCAAGCTGCTGTCACACCGCCGAGCGGCATGCGGCACGCGGCTTGCGGCACTCCGTGAAGTCGTTATTGTATTGGTCTTTGGAATCGCTAGGCGAGTTGTCTAGTTTGGTGAGAACCGTGCGTCGGTGTGACGCGAGCCTATCTGCCATAAGCGCGTCTAGTCCTTGTTGATGTCACTTCGTGTTACATACGTAGGTACCTCATGCTCCGTGCAATATTCTATTTAACTACGATGTAATATAAATGGACAAGTTAAGTTTTCTCAATTCTATTAATTGTTAATTATAGTTTAAGTACGCCACATTGCGTGTCATATTCCTTACGCGGCGCGGTGTGCGTCACGCAAGCCACATGTGTCACGCACGCCACATGTGTCACGCTCACGCTGCGTCACGCGGGTATTTCCCGACACATGATTTGCGTCACCCAAAACAGTTCCATTTCAAACGCTGACGATTCATTTGGAAATTATGGGACTAAATTATAAATATAAGTATTTGTAAATAAATAATTAAAAAAACAAAAATCTTGTGGCAAATTATTACTTGTTGTGTAACAATGACGTGTAGGATTCATTTCAATATAATTTTGTATGATTAGACGAGAGTCTACTTTCTAATCGTTCAGAAACGAGAACTATAAAGAAGTATAATAACTATACATATTGTATATAAAGGATGCTGTTGAATTATATTGATTATTTAGTTTGGTAGATGATTATAATAGTCATTATATATAAATAAATTATGAAAATAAAATTATATCAAAGTAATCGCATTGTTTTATTTATTATAATACAAGGTTTAGTATGTTTGGTCTCTCCCCTAGCAAACAAGTGTGTGTAGTAACCTCTAATTCTCATTCTATAACAGGCCAGCATCAATATTGGCTACTAGACTACTGTACTTACCCGATTCCAAGATATAGGTATGTATTTATTCGATTCCAAGATTTTCATCACTCGGCACTCGTTCACCTCCTATGGACACGGACACAGGCAGCAGCATCTCTTGTATCTAAAAAATAATCTTTATTATTGTCATAAGTAATTATTTTTCATTTATTCATTTACAATAGGTACATATAAAATACATTTTTAAATATATATAAAAAAATTAAAATATACATTTAGAAATATAAAATATAGTAGCCCATCGGTATCGGAAACAGGGTCCAAGCTACCGGTGGTCTCAGGGCTCCAGAGAAAGGAACCTCCTGACTATGCGATCCGTGTCAGGAGTACTGCCTTCTGCATCAAGCCCTTTATCCAGCCATCTAACGAGAGCCTCTTAAGGTTTTGATCGAGGCTCTTGGGTATTAAACCATGGACTGAAACGACTATTGGCACAATGACAGATGAGTCCACATTCCACATGTCGACAACTTCGCGGGCCAAGTCTAGATATTTTATCTTTCTCGGCCTTTACGAGATTCCCGTCATGCGGGATGGTGTTATTGTCATAATATTATTATCTAATCCAAATGGTATATTTTCATATAGATTATTTAAAAATTCTAATTAAACATTTGACCAGATAATAGATGAAATTTGAAAATAGTGCCGCCTCTTGTTGTCTAGTCGTCGGTCGCTAATGCGAAAGTAGGCATGTTCAGGGTTAAAGGCAAAATGTTCAATTATTAATATTAACCGGCCAAACCCAACTTCAGGTCAGTTGGCCCGGCAAAACCGGTTAATCCTATGCTGTTTTGGCCAAACTAGTTTGTCTTAAAATGTATCCGTAAACTATACAAGGTGACTAGGTATATAGGAAACATGGTAACAAAAACTTAAACCATGTATATATTCCTCTCAGGCCCTTCTTTTCCAATGGCCAATGCGGGCAAGTTGTGGGGGCCCGAAACTTGGGCCCACAGTTCCTGCCAGATCACGAACCGATAACAAATTAATTAGGTAAGTATCTACCTGTAGAATAATATTAATTTTCCGAAGATCAAACGATAATCACCTACTTCTTTTTCGTGTTGTCAAAAAAAAAGTCTGTATCCTATATCGTTGTCCATTATACTAAACACTCGCAGTGCGCTCCCGGGCCCCGTGCAGCTGTGTGTACCTTTGAAAATTTTCGTCAAACCGATACGCGGTTTCTTTATTAATCAAAAATTAGATTGCTACAGGTTGCATTGTGTTTTAGGTTCCTCTTAATTATCTTTTCTTGTTTCTCGAAATAATAATTAACTTTAGTGTCTTTACCATCATTAAGTTTATAATAGGGGTGTGATGTGAACCCTCGTGTGAATTAAAAAATGAATAAAGCTTATGAATTAGAAACCTCGGTTAGGCTCGGTTTTTAAACTCATACTCGTGTTTTAATATCTAGTTATGCGTAGTTTCATACCACTACTTTATCTATAGGTACTCATGAAAATAGCTAAGTAATTAATTAAGTATCTAACTTAGTAAGATCATTTACCTTCGTAATCTTTTCTTGATTTATCTGGTAAAAGATGTTTGACATTTTCGTTGCTGCTTTATCATGAGAAATATTTTTTTCTTATGATTAACTACTTATCAGAACTCTTTACCCCAGAGTAAGTTTATAAACCGACAGTAACACAATAAAGGAAGTAAACAAACACAATAAGATAACTATTATAGGAACATGGCGCCAAAACTCAGTTCACCGCGCATGCGCTCTGGCGCTCACAACCATAGACTACATGCAGCCGCTTTATAAATTGCATTGAGTATTGCTTGGTCAACTCGAAGTGTACCTACTTTAGAAAAAAAAAATAAGCATTATTTTGCTCGGAACTGAATCATAAAATAACTTTTTAAATTTGTTACTGATGCATGTGAATAGTCTGTTATTATATTACTATTTTTAATTTCATAATTAGAAATTTACGATATGAGGCAGATAAACATGACATTATCACTATTTTGTTTGTGTTTTTCATTTCGCTTACATTTTGTGTGGTGTGGTGCAAGTCTACCACGCGTGCCCACCACTGTCGATGTCATAAAGATCAGCAGCCAAAGTAGCCATCATTTGTGATGAACATAAATTTATGTTCTAAAAAACCTCCCTACTCAAATTTAATATTAATTAGTTGTAAGCAGTCAGAGGTCAAAATATCGAAATATCAATTATTCCGATAACACGGGCAGGGTTACGTATAGCTCAGTGGCAGTGCGGCTAGGGGAGCTTAACCACAGATTAATAAATAGTTACTACGTAGCTTTACCCAGTAACAGTAGGTCGCGGGTTCAAATCCAGCTCATATTCGATTTCTTGTATCTTAATATGTATTTGAAAACCTAGCCAAATATTTTGTTCTTCACATGATTTTCGCGGCTTAGGCAGCTAAAACCTATCTGACGCTATTTAATTGTTTATATTATGTGCAAGTATTAAAATTATTTAATCGGATCATATCGAGAATGGCCAATGATATTCATTAAAACACCATGTATTGAGCAACTTTTTTAATAAAACTTTAACTATAATATAAATACAATAGAATACATTACGAGCATTTATTATGTCTCGGGCGCTGCGGGCGCGGCGTGACCAGGAGGGTGAGGGAGGGATGTTGGGGAGGTACGCTGCGGGGGGAGGAGGGGTGCCGCGCCGTGGGCCGCCCGGAAGGCACAGTTCTCGTTTAAACAGCATGCGGGCATTATGCGCCCGCCGTTGCACTCACAGCTGACCATTTACATTACGCGTGGCTACGTACTATGTACACACTGATAAATGTCACAAGTAAATGCATATTGCACACATGGCCAATAACATTAAGATTTTCGCAGTACCGTCAATTGAAAATGGTGGTTAAATATACTATTGCCAGTTTATAATTGTGTATCTCACCCATATGCCTTTGGACGACGGTTATAAATATAACTTGTATGACAAGGTGCATTCACTTGTCCACTATCACAATAATCATCATTAACACAGAACTAAGTTCATGCAGCCGAGTCGCTCGCGGAGACCAAACGGCGACGGCCACTCCAAGCCAAGCCTCACCATCCAACTAACATACGCCATTATTATGAAATTATAAAACATAAACCATCGATCGATAATGAAACTGTAGTAAGTCTATTATATACGAGTAGGTAGCTCAACTATATTTATGCAACATCAATTTGAAAGTTAATCTTAAAACGAGCGACAGTCGACACATACAAGTAATCTGTCGTCGATATAGTAAAGTAAGTATGATGTACAAGTAGACTCGTTTGTCTTTACACTAGGTAAGCATAACATCGAGGACGGTCGCGTTTAGCTGAAGGTAGAAGTCGAAAACGTACACATTATCACAAAATCCTGTACATTGTATAAGTCGTTGGAAGTATCAGTGAAAGCGAACCGATACACGCAGTAAAAAGGATCACATATTGCTATCACACTCGCCCGATACAAAACACTAATAGGTATATTTTGCTACGAAACTTGACTAATTATCCAAAATGTTACATTTTGTAAAAAACACCAAAGAATGGGTAAAGACATCACATGTGGCGAGCCAATAAGACGTGAGGGCGAGTTTACACGCGAGCGTTCATTGCAGTGGTCTGTACGTGTGACGTAGTACTTACACACTGGATGAAACCATTACAATAACTTGTTACCAGAATGGTTCATTATGGAATATTAGTTACATTATACGGTATTTACAGAGATATGAACTGAAACTAGAAATGATTTATACGAAATTAACAATATTAGGTAGGTACCTACGGCTTACGGTAATGGTAGAAACGCTACGTCGTCTTCTATACATTACAATAGAGCATAAACATTCAAATTATGTTACATAGAAGAAATGTAATTCTAATAAATGCAAAAACTAGCTAACATCATAAGTTAACCGTAAAAAATCTATCTCAAGAATTTTAGGATAAGATAATTATATTGTATACACTGGGGCTCATTGGGACCCTATCTCATCTTGTAAATTCTAATGCTAATGTCAAATGTATTATGCAATACGTAGTGTATAGAAACGCGACGTCACAATGCACCGTAAATATAAAATTTGACAACAAGACCCAAAGACAACTAATTGCACTAATACAATGTTTACGTTTCACAGCTTTAAATGCTAACAACTATAATACTAACGGTTCAGGAAGACGATACCCACATTGAGTCGCTGTACACCATTTTGTAAATATTAGCCGAGGTTTGTCTGACGTCCACGAAGCACGTCTTCCCAAACTCACTTTTAAGTGTGCAACACATCGTGACATCGACTGTCTGACTATGTGTGAGACATATTACGCGTCTACTAATCATAATTGGATTCTTCGATTAAGAATAAAATATTAAGTAATATATTTTTTTATTAGGATAACAAGAATATGAAACCTATTCGGCACGAATGACTGAAATCACGCAATATCGCTCACACAAGTGTTTCGCGGTATATACAGCCAGCGGGACGCTCAGTGTGACACACGTAGTGGGTACATACAAAATCTTATATTTAGCACCTTTCGAAGCGAGCCAGTCGCGATACGCACTGCTGCATTTTAGTGTACATGATTCTGTCTTTTACGAATCGTAAAGTTTTTAAATGGGTTGATCCGTAACTCGTAAGTACTGGCAGTTACTACTACTCAACAAGTATGTTATCGTGCAGGCTGCGAGCACCGCGCCGGCCCGCCTGACTCTCACATCACATTAGTTACGTCATACAACACATACGACTACAACATCAACAAACTTAGGAATTTACAAAAATATCGAGTCTAATCTACGTTGAAGACATGAACAGTGAAGTATACTAACAATAAACCTAGTGTGCATTACATACATTATTTTCTAACGTTTGTTCAGTGAAATGAATACGTGAGCATATTTATACGCGCGGTTAACTTTACGATATGGACTCCCAATATGTCTGCGGTATACTGAAATGTGAACCGACCTTACACCACCAAAAGTGAACCGACCACCACCTCATTCCTGTAAATTATAAAAGTAAAAAATCATATAGAGTTAAATCAATCTCTCACGTTTTTAAGCAACCATTGCTTAATATAACAGCAGTACTGTAGCCACAACGGTCTTTAATGTAAATAAAACAGATCACAGTTTAGTTTGACTGCGTGCCCGAAATGAGATCGGAATTGATTTAATCAAATTTAATAAAAAACAACAAAAAGAGTCGTAACATTTGGCACCGATTCAATTGAATAAAACAATTAACATTATTTAGACAAAAAGGAACATTATAACACAATCACTTCAGACTGGAGCCGAGCGGAACAGCCGCTCCTACGCGTGTGTGAACCAAACCAACCAATATGTACTAGCCTATTGATATAACTGGATATGTCCACAAAACCAGCGCTTTACCAGAAGTCAGAATCAAGGAGATCTCGTGCACTTTCTACTTCGGTTTAGGTTTAGTTGCTAGACCAACTTTACCCAAACAAGATTATCTATAAACAACTTTGTTTGGCCGAGATTTTTAAATATTTGATCAGGTAACTGTACATTTGTTACGAACATGTACAACTGTATATGAACGAAACCACCGAGCACTCGACACTAGCGACACGACAGCACGAACAGTCATCATGTTGCTCTGCAATATAATACTAGCTATTACCTATAATGCGACATTTATACAATAATAACTGGGGCGTGGAGGCGAAGGCTAGTTTTCTTGCAAAAATCAAAGATATGCCCAGAACGAATCTAAACAAGGAGTCTGAACCTTAAACGGAACCACCGACTACACTGTTTACTCCTGTCTGTTGTGTGTTGGCTCCTGCTGCGGCCACCGCTACACCTTAAAAATGTCCCTTTTGCTATGTGGTCTGTTATAATTAACCGACAAGCTAGTGTCCACCGGCGAAATGTTTATCAGAAACGGGGAAAAAACATTCTAACGGCTAGTGGGTAGGAATTTCTAGATTTTAAGTTCATGATGTCCGCGCATATCTGACTGATGTCGAGACCGTCTTCGCACGCTTTGTAAGTACCATTATAAAGTTAAATAATAGTTGTAACGCGACATACCATGCGCGATATGTTAACTGATATAGAGTCGATATGAATACAGTTACTCAAATATAGAGTCGGATATGGACTATAAGCAGGCACTAGTCCATCGAGCTTGAGACCCGACCATACGGAAGAAGACTAACATAGATCAGAGAGTAAACGAATGTACCAAGTCCAAGGGCTTCGCCACGGCACGGACGCTCGTTCAGTTGATGACGCGTACGATCCGAGAATTTAGTCTTGAACTATGAATCTCAAACCTGATTTATTAACGAACTCATAGCAAACTTAGTACAAAAGCGCGGTCCAATGCACGTAGGACGAAACTGTAGGATTCACTTCGCAGTTCAAGGGAAAGCCTGCTAAATTGTTTGAGTACGAAGCATCAATTGAACTGCGACGCCGCGCCGCCACGCCGCGACCCCGCTGCGCCGCGTCGTGGTGATTGGCCTAAAGCCTTGACTACAAATAGATCGTTTCGGAATCTTTTGGTTATAAATAAGATTAGAAATAATATTGACCAGACGAATTTTAGGAGGTAATCAGGTCCATCATTCTGTACTACCTTTGGAATTTTCGTTTGCATTGCCCTATGTTCTTTGGGGTTTTTGTTAGGTTAGCTTGGGTTGGGTAAACTTGTTCAGTTATATGGACCTGATTACCGTCCAAACTTTGGCTGCTCTTTAAAATTTCACGTTGTACAGGTAGGTACTATCCTTTTATTTGCGAATATTTCAGTAAAAAGCTTTTCAATCTGTAGATCTACCTCCTAAAATATTTCGCATTTAAAAGTTACGGCCTTATACATCTTTTATTTTATGGACTATCGAATACGACCAAGGCAATGAAAAGTTTGTAAAATGCACCTACAGCTAACATGTGAATGTTGACGAACAAACTAGTTGTAATAACTGCGCTATTTATTAACAGAATGATTCATATAACCGACTAAGACAACAAATAAAGTAATAATATTAAATGTTAAACGATAGATTACAATATTTTATATTGTTGTCACGCAGTATTTTCTAACAACAAATGTGTGATACTTGTTATTTTTCCCCACAACAGCGATGTTGTTGTGAAATATCACGATAAAACATAATCTTCAGTATTTTCAAGCTATACAGTTAATGGTATAAACATTTAACCCTTTCCATGGTCAGTCAGTAATGATTATAAAATATGTCTACGTCCTTATCTCGTAGAAATAACGACGATTATCGCTTGTAATTTAACACGCAAAGACTTGCGGATAAGTATAACATTGTATAATATATTTTACAAGTCGGATAATAAGGAATGATTTACTATGACGCGCGGGTCATTTAGCAGCTGACTTGACTCACTACATATATACACTTGCATGCTAACACAAGCTGCTCGCTATTCTAAGTGTACTCGTACTCGTTAATCGAGGTTTTAGTTACAACAAACACACTGACTGACTGAACCAGTCAACTGTTAAATACTCCGCACGAGTGACTCAAGTCAGTGGACACAGAATATACATAAATTAATTAATTTAGCTAAAACCAGGTTCAATAAGGAAACGGCGCCACCAACAATGGCCTTCATAATATAGATAAAATTCACTATAACGTTCAAGATTTACAATATAAGGGTAAAGCTCGATAATTGCCCAAATTATTTATATTATATACAATAACAGGTCGCTGTCGTCTGTCCAAGTTACTGGTTAGCTTAGAGCAGATTACATCACTCAAGTATATTATGTACAAACAATGACAAGTGAGGTCAGAACACACAAGATACTTTTAAACATTTGATCTTCGGAGCTCTGAGCTTCAGTCGCAGCGATGAAGGAAGACTGAATGCTTAAGTCGAGAAATCACGCAATTGTCATAATGTCTAAACGCAAAACACGATGCAGTCACTAAGTCAGCTGAACGCCAGTGTTAAAAGTATCTAATGTGCCATGCTTTTATGAATACACTGTTACCTTTTACAATAACTTAATACTTGAAGTACCAATTGAATTGGAAAGTTTTGTCATAAGAAAAGGACAGAAGGAATTTTCACATTGGACCCCAAATGTTTAGGACTGGTGTTTGGAATACTTTGTGTACGTCGAGCATTACTGAGCTGCTCGTACACATCTCGGTACACAATACAAAACTACTTTAACGAAGAATTCTTTGTGTTCGTACTGTATTTTATTAACGATTTTACCTAATCTTGAAGGTAAATTCAATTCATATCGCCTATCTAATATCTAAGAGATCTTAAACTCCTAAAAGTAGTTTTGTAACTGACTCGGTCGCGTTGTTTGTTTTATTTAATAATAAAGGAACAAGGTAATGATGTAACACGAGTTGCTCAGTAATACTTCAACACTTCAATAGTAACATTTGCTACGTCGAGTCACGTCACGTCACGTCACGTCACGTCACTGTTAATAAACACGTATAATCCATTTTGACTTACTTGTCCCGAGGTGTGTACAATTTTAATACGTCTTTTACATAAAAAATCTTAATAAATAACTAAGTTTATTAAAAAGCAATTTATACCAAATTGATGATATTTATCATATTTTAATTGAGTGTCAATTGTATTTAACACATAGAATAATTTTATGTAATTTAATTGGTTTAGATATTTATAATGGCAAAATTAATTGTTTTCTGAGTCAACCACTTTCAACCCATTCTATAGCTATTTATAAATTTATAAAATCTGTTTTCTCTAATCTGTAATTATTGATAATATTGATGTAAGAATTTGTATTGTGATGGTTTTTTGTGAGTGTTCTTATGAGGCTGGCATATCCACTTTGTGGACAAAAGCCTCAA
Organism: Protodeltote pygarga; assembly: GCA_936450705.2. NCBI lineage: Eukaryota > Metazoa > Arthropoda > Insecta > Lepidoptera > Noctuidae > Protodeltote > Protodeltote pygarga. The sequence continues at coordinate 267,197 of OW388257.2, read as the reverse complement.
TAAATAAAAAGATTGAAAAAAAAAAAAAAAAAAAAAAATTTATACCAAATAGAATTTAAGCTCAAAATTGCTTTTTTATAATTATAATTTCGTTGTATATATTTTTTATACACTTTTTGTGTCAAAGATATACTAATACTGTTTACAAAACAAGTAAGAAAAATTGGAGAATATGTAAGAAAACAACATAACATGACGTGTAAATGATGTGACATCGACGCACACGCACACAAGTGAACGGAACGGACGCGTTCATATTACACTACCGCATTACACTATGATTATGATATTGTAGTTTGTTCAACATTAAAATTACCATTATGATATTTTACTTAAGTTAGTATGATTAGAAATTATAAGATTATAAAATACTTAAGTATGATTTCTTTCCCGATTTTCATATGTTATAATCATAAAAGACACGTCGAATTCGATATTTTAATCACTGGATTGATCCCTATACATAGTTTATAGTTCATCACTCGTAATCACAAATCTTAATAATAGCTTAATTAATGGATCAATCAAATTAATTGTTATATAAATATACCGAACTTTTTATAAACAGTGAATTTAAACGGGAAAGACTCCTAAAAGTAGTGTTATTGAAGACGTCCGTTCTGTCGATGGGGCGCGGGGCGACTGTAGGGCTGTACACACAACTAAACATTAAACATATAGTAACGTAACAAGTCGGGCTGCGGCCGCGCCGGGGATCATCTCTCGCTCTCCGACACCCCGGGGGGCGCGCTCGAGCAGGGGGGCGCCGCGCAGGGGGCCGCCGCGCAGGGGGGCGTCGCGCAGGGGGGCGCCGGTGCCGGGGGTGCCGCCGGCGTGGGGGGCTGCGCAGTACTGGCGTCACTGGGCGGCGGCGGCAGGTTCGCGTTGACGATGTTGGCGATGGCGTCAGCAGACATGGCCGACATGGCCGTCAGTAGATTGTTGGCGAGCTCCACGCTGGACGCTTCGTCCATGCTCTTGTCAGTTAAGTCACCCTCTAGTCGTAGAGAACGCATGTTTGCTTCTAGCTCGGAATCTATGATGAAAAAAATGTTTAAATTTTATTTTGCAAGGTCTAGTTGGTGTCTAGTCATCTTGGCGTCAGAATGGCGGACACCTATAAAATTGAAAGGACTAAATCTATAAATACGTTATTAGCAATTATTTAATAGAAGGTGACTGTGGTAGGCGGCTAGCCATCCTGACGGTCACCATATTCTTCATACATGTGGTTTGAATCCCATTCCAGAAGCACCAATTCTAAAATTGTAAATACAGCAATAGATGTAGCACATACCGTGTGCGTGATGTGCATCGGCGTAGGACCAGAAGGGCGAGAACTCCTGCTTGTCGAAGTCGTCGTCGTGCGGGAAGGCGGGCGCTGCGGGCGCCGCGCTGAAGGCCTCGTGCGGGGGCCCGAACTGCGCCCAGCCGCCCTCCGCGCCGTCCGCGCCCGCAGCGCCGCCCGCGTCCGCCGCGCCCGCGCCCGAGCTCTCCCACGCTGCCGGTAGACAACCATTATGTATTGTGGCTGAATGCGCATCCACTGAACCAAAACTCTTAATACAAACAACACGTTATGAACCCGCCAGTTTAGTATTTTATTTACATTCATTATAAATTCAGTTGTTGTTTATTTCTTTCCTGGTATGATGGCGGCACGACAATTACTAACGTCGGGCCATTTGGGTCAAGGCTCCGGATGGCCATGTCACCGCCTTGAGAAGACTTATAAGATATAATAAGAGTAGGCAGTAGGCAGGTAACTCACGCGAGTGCTGGTCCAGCACGTGGAGCACGGCGCGCGCGGGCTCGGCGTCCGCGGCGCCGTCGCCCGGCTCCTCCCACATGCTGCAAGCACACTTGGCACTCAGCAGTCGCACCCATCGTGTAACACACGACGAGCGCCAAGGAGGGTTACAGATTCAATCATTGTTACATGAACATTTTGTGAAAATTGCCGTAACTGTTAAACAAAATCTTCTAGTTTACATGATTTAACAAAATAATTACAGAACTTACTCATCATCAAATCTCTGACTGGCTAGCTCCAAGAAGCTGTTTTTAGCCACTCGCATCTGTTAACGAAATATTATTGATTAATTTATGTTCATTTTAATCGAATTATAATTATATCAACTAGTACCATTACAAAGACAGAGTATATTACTTTATCTTCGTCGTCGATGCCTAGTCCATCTGCTATGAAGTCAGGGCTGTCTGCGGCGGAACCCATGGCGCCACACATCTACAATTTATAATAAATATTATCGTTTTATAAAGTAAACTAGAACTAGACATTTGCGACTCGTATAAATGAAACTAAGAAAGTTGAAGTACTACAAATACACACCTCATTTCCGTCGTCCGCGTTCACGTCGTCCGCTAACTCGTCCATCGTGGCCGTCGCGGCCATGTCGTTGAACTGTACACATTACAAGTATTTGTACATACATTACACAAATGATAAATCAACATATTGACAATTCGTATAAAATGCTTACATCATAATTAGCTGCTAGGTTGTCTGCCATGATTTCCACCTGAAATAAAAAGATATTTAGATTTATTTTTCATTTTTATATTAACAAGATGATTAAGTTTTAAATAAATAAAATGGAATCAGGCGTTTCTTAGGCAGGCAAAGCAATATGTATAACTGAAGAAGACTCAGAAGTGCGGCAGCCGTTGATGAGTAAACATCTCATGAAGATGCTTCGTGGAGGGGCGAAACACATTTCGAGTAGTGATTTGGGCTTGCTTGATAAGAATTACATAATTAGTTCTTCCTACATGTGCATAATTTTATGTATGCGGGACGGCGGCCTTAATGCGTCCCGCTTGACATACTTATTAATCAACGGAATTAACACTACATAACACAAAAACATAACAACACGTCTTAAAAAATATAATTATTAGTGACACTAACCTCATAGATGTTTTCTGAAGGATAATATCCACCCTGGAATAATAAGTTTACATTATTTGTTTGTATAAATAAGGAGTATTTTAATTTTCGAACAAAGTGCTCGTGAACAGTGCGGTCGATACCCAATTTAAGCCATAAGGTTGAATTCGTGGACGATGTGGACGATACCGAGGCCATAAGGTTGCATTCGTGGACGATGTGGACGATACCGAGGCCATAAGGTTGCATTCGTGGACGATGTGGACGATACCGAGGCGTTAAGGTTTACTTCGTGGACGATGTGAACGATACCGAGACGTTAAGGTTTACTTCGTGGACGATGTGAACGATACCGAGACGTTAAGGTTGAATTCGTGGACGATGTGAACGATACCGAGGCGTTAAAGTTGAATTCGTGGACGATGTGAACGATACCGAGGCGTTAAGGTTGAATTCGTGGACGATGTGAACGATACCGAGGCGTTAAGGTTGAATTTGTGGACGATGTGAACGATACCGAGGCGTTAAGGTTGAATTCGTGGACGTTGTGGACGATACCGAGGCGTTAAGGTTGAATTCGTGGACGTTGTGGACGATACCGAGGCGTTAAGGTTGAATTCGTGGACGTTGTGGACGATACCGAGGCAATGAGGTTCTGAACATTTTAGTGGGGTTTTATTCATAAGAAAAGTAATTTCATCAACATTAACTGTAGTAAGTAGTAGTAAAATCGCTTTAACGTGGCAATACAAGTCATTGACCCCACTTGTACCAAAATGACACGCCAGAAGAACAGACACAACATTCGGGTTTTGTTTTATAAAGTTCTATCGTAAAAAATTCAAATTCAAAATCTAAATTCTTTATCACAAATACAGGGAATTTAAAAACAATATATTATTTTAAGATATATGTATGTTTTTCTCAATCGAGCGTACGAATATCACTACATAGTATAAAACAAAGTCGCTTCCCGCGTCTGTCTGTCCCTATGTATGCTTAGATCTTTAAACTACGCAACGGATTTTGATGCGGTTTTTTTTAATAGATAGAATGATTCAAGAGGAAGGTTTATATGTATAATACATGCATAGCGTAACCGTGCGAAGCCGAGGCGGGTCGCTAGTTTCCAATAAATAAATAACATAAAATTCAACTCCGTAGGATAAGAGAAAGTGGTTCTAATTCAGCTTGCAGGATTCCACCCAGATAAACATACATACATTGCCAGTTAAATAAAAATTTGTAATAATAATAAAAAATATTTCAAGTTATAAAAAATATTTTACGTTTAGCACTCCTTCTTCGACTTGAATCCAACGTGGCGTTGTCCAATTATAAGCGATAAGCTCCGAAATAAATTGTGTAAATGAAAAAGTGCTCGACATTGGTAAGGAGGGGTGAATGACCTGTATCGCCATGTTAACGCGAGCCGACTATAGAAGTTCTATTCATATCTCTTAGTATGTGCAAGTTGTGTCGCTAGTTAGCATGGCTCGGGCGGCGCCAGTTATCAGTTAGTATGTGTATGTATTGGCGCTATGTTACGTACGAGCGGCGTGTCGTGCTGCTGCAGCAGAGGCCGCAGCGTGTGGTCCAGGAAGGTCTGCCAGCGCCGCGCCAGGGGCTCGGGCAGCGCCAGCGCGTGCGCCAGCAGCTCGGGCGGCGCCAGCGCACGCGCCACGCGGCTCAGAGCTAGCACCACGTGCCCCATGCACGCCGCGCGCGGGCCCGCCCTGGGGGGGAGCAGTCAGCATCATATTTATATGACCTCATATCTACATATACAGGGTTATTCGTATTACATACATTTTGTTGAGTCATGTGAACATAAATGTATGGAACAGCAGACTTTTTATTTTGCGATTTCAGAGTTGGTACCATAGTAAAAGTTGTTCATGATGATGAGTTTAATGACCCCTTTTAAGGATGCTGGTGTTTTACAAATAACCCTGTATAATTTTCATTTAATTCATCATTGCTGGTATATGATTGCTGTTACACAGAAGGATGCTGCTGCCCATCTTCCAAATTGCCTGATTCCCTTTGTCGCTTCTTACGTCAGCCGCGGGACGAGTAGAGATGGTTCTGTACTTGGGCCGGAAACCACACGGCACTCATCAATTCATTCATTACAATCATTTAATTCATTACGGTCGAATATCGACCACTCTGGACCGCTAGTAATATATATAAAATGTGAACTTACTTATTATTCATATTCTCTTCGAACACGTCCATCAATCGCGTTAATAAATCACACTCCACCAGTAACTGCAACAACAATAATGATCAATAATATTTGTTTTTATGGCAAAAGTAATAATAGTGTTGAATAGTGAGTGGTGTAATACTGACATGCCTGGCGTACTGCGTGCGGTACACGCGGTTGCTGAGCGCGTGCTTGATGAGCGTGTACACCTGCGCGTGCAGGAAGTTGTTGTTGGGGTAGCGGAAGAACATGTCCACCAGCACGCCCGGCGTGCCTGCAACAACAGCACTGTCACGCGGCGAACTCCAGCCAAACCAACATACACGACCAACCAATATACACATGTAGCTAAAGAGCTAATATTTTTGCTATAATTTAAACCACAGCAAGGTGGTGTCTAAAGAGATACCACCTTGCTGTGGTGCTCCAAAAATTATATTATGAGAAAATAAGAATTTGTCTTATTAATACATTGTTTTGTAGCACTTACAATACTCCAGAACAAAACACATCAACCCGGATGCCAACATTCCCCAAAAACGTAACTTTTTGTATAAGGGTGGATAAGCGTACAGACAGTACACGTACCCAGCGTGAGCATGGTGCTGGGCACCTCCTCCACCTCGGACAGCGCCAGGTGCGCCAGCAGCGCCGCCACCTGCACGCGCGCCAGTCCCACGGCGCCGGCCTGCGGACAGGTATCATTCACTCTTACCACTCTCACTTACTCGGAAGCGTTATTCGATCCGGATAACCCACACGTTCTTTTCGACCACGATTATTTGATCAATTTAATCATGACAGATATATGGATGGCATACTCGAGGTTTTTGGACTAAAATAATCGGGTCAGTTGGGCATAAAACATTTACATGGATTCAATTTTCGAGTCCTTGGAATACGGTAATCTAATTGGCCCTCAAGAATCAAGATGCTTAATAGAATTACATGAAGGATATTTCCGATTCATGATTTTTGAGAATCATACAAAAAATTGTTGGATGAGTAAATCAAATTTGGAATTCAAGATCGTGTTTTAATTTTTTTTGGTTTTGCGAGATGCTGAATTATGGGATAAAGATGGCTGAATAAATGTGAAAGATGTATTTTTAGGAGTTTTTGGAGATGCAAAAGCATCATGGACATGTGAGTGGTCGAGTGACAATAATTGATTTCAAGTAAATTGATGTTAGACTTTGGAGTCGTGTGTTTAAAACTGAAGTGTTTAGTGACGTAAAAAAACTATCGCCTTAAAAAGACAGGGGTGCGAGTACTGATCTTTTTGTCGAGTTTTTATCGAACGTTTATCAATTTTAAACGTCAAGTGCTCATGCTGGCGGTACAGTTTCGACAAAATGTAAATCCAAAAAATCACAAAGAAATCATTTTATTTTCGGATCCCTCTTCTCTTGACCACTTATTTCTTATTTCCCGTTTTATTTGAACCTTCCTAGCTGGCAAGAAAGAGGTCGCAAGGAATGTTATGAAAGGATGTAAGTGATGTAAGGAGTGGGCGCTCACCGCGTTGGGCGGCTCGTGCAGCAGCGCGTGGTGCAGCAGCGGCAGGTGCGGCGCCACGGCCAGCTCCACGCTGCTGCGCTCGTCGTCGCGCGCCGCCTCCTCGTCGCTCGACGCCTTCATGCGCCTGTAGCGACAACTGTACAGTGCCTGGCCGGACCACTAGCTTATCGTACGAAATGTTAATGGCCCGACGATCATAATTGTCGTATCACCTGCTGTTTCTCTCTGGCTTTATGTCAACGATCCATTCAGAATATTTGCAAAAGTAAAAATCACTTAGATTTACATTTGAGTATTTGACAATAAAATTGTAACGATAAAATATGAAATATGTGTTAGTTATATAAGTTAAAAATATTTATATAATATTATTTTTTGCATTTAATTAAATTGTAAATTTTATTTTTAAATAATAAATTATATTAAGAGTTTTTTTTTATCTGTAAGTAGATTACAAGACCCGAAACGCAGGTAGCCATGATTTAGCATCGTTTGACGTCATAATTATTTCACACAGTAAAACGTGTTTCATTGTTGGCGAATATTAATACTGAAATACTTTGTACACACTAGATACAATTTGTGCTTGTAATTTGGGTTATACAAAAGCTGACAATAAAAAAAGTGTCTCTTTCCACTCAAATATGCTTAGTAGTTAGAGCGTCGTAGTTATAACATAGTTTTGTTTCTTGATTTATGAGGTCACAGTTCTAATGTCACGTGACCGGCAATTTTTTTCCGCGCGAATCATTTTACTTGTTCTCCAAAATGACTTATTTTCTTACGTTTGAATAATATCGATTCTGATAGCGCAGCTAACGGGGCGGGAACAACAGGGTTTTTGTTACATTATGTGTAATATTGCTGGGTTTATACAAGCATTCAAGAAAATTCTTATAATTTTATATAAAACGACAACCAATGTATTTTTTTTCCAGTATTAAAACTCATATTTAAATGCATGCATTTTAATGTGTGTGAGTAATGAGGGGGTACGGCAGGGCACTCACAGCATGGGCTCGTGCAGCAGCAGCGCGCGCAGCACCTGCGTGCCGTTGACGAGCGCGTGCGTGCGCGCGGGCGCCGGCGACGTGAACATGGCGCCCAGCAGCAGCCGCACGCCCGCCTCGGCCGCCAGGCGCGCCACCAGCGCCCAGCTCGTGCGCGGCCTGCAACACGCACTCGTAGCAGCGCTGCAGCACATGTAGCGACACTGCAGCCCGCGCCCTACCTGCTGGAGCAGCCCTCGCCGGCGCAGCCGTTGACGATGAGGTCGCACAGCAGCGCGGCCGCGTTGGCCGACGCCACGGCCGCGATGCGCGCCCGGCTGTCCTCGCCGGCCGCCCGCGCCGCCTCCGCGCCCGCCTCCACAGGCCTGCTGTTCTCTGGCTTTGCTGAACCTGGTGCCGAGTCAAAAAGATTCATCTTTAAATAGTCCAGCATACATCGATAGTCGCGTCGACAAGTCTATCGAAGCCTAGACCTCATCGAACACGTTACACGGGCCATTAGCGACAACCATAAACGGCTGGTCACGACCCCTTACCGTACATTTTACGCAAAAAGTTAAGAGAAGCGTGTGCCACTTGCCACGAGATAAATGAATTAAATGCAAGAAATTTATACAAGAAAGCTGTAACACACACTTGTAGTCTTCTTCTTCTTATCATGTGGATGAACAACCTGGTGTCAGAGTTCAAACCGCCCATAAACCTCTGACATAACTTTACACACCATTGAAAAATCTCTCAAGTGTGCTGGTTTCATCACGAAGTTTTCCTTCACCGTTTAGCAAATGATAATTAATTTATAATACGCATATAACTTACGAAGAGTCAAAGGTGCGCGCTTTGGAATCGAACTCGAGACTTCTGATTTGTCAGTCGACGGTCATACCACTAGGCTATCAGTGCTGTTACACACTCATAGTTATCGACAGTATAAGCCTTATAAGCTACACTCCAAAGGGGTTCTCGCCTTGTAGTGGCGGGGCGGCTTAATAGCCTTGGTTTGGTTTCCCATTTTAATTTAGCTTGGCCAAGCTTTTTAGATTCCCAACTAAATTTTTTTTTTTTTTTTTTCATTAAAAACTTGAGCGCCTTTGACTGCATATTCTCACCTGATGGGAAGTGACGATGCAGTCTAAGATGGTACACACGAACTCAAGTAATTGCCTTGAATACTCCTTAGATTATAAGAATCGGGAAAAACTGACGCCGGCAATGAGTTCCACTCCTTTGCTGTCCGCATAATAAAAGAGAAATATCCACAACAAAAGGATGGTACCTAAGCCTGCGTCTAGTCCCCCTCAAGTGAAATGGAGCAGGGGGTATGAGGTCGTGTAGTTCCTGCGCACACTCACCGAAATGAATCCTGTAAAACACAGATAGGCAGGCGACTTTGCGGCGATGCTCTAGGCTAAATGCTTTATTTTATAACGTAACGTGACTCAATTTTGTTATGTGTAAAAATGTAGTTGTTCATGTTGCTGTAGCTTTCCACGGGGCCGCACTTAAATTACCTAAGTCCCCAGCGGCGTCGGTGCCGCCAGCGTCCTTGGCGTCGTGCGCGTGGTTGGTGTCGGGCTTCTCGCTGGGCTCGTGCTCCTGCTTCTCGGGCGGCTCGGCCTGAGCTGTGGCGGCAGCCGCGCCGCCCGCCAGCTCCTCCGGGACGTACGACCCACATATGATTTGTATTAAACACTCCAGGAACTGGTGCTCCTCTAACCACTGGTAAAAATAGACAATATAATGTTAATCTGATATCACTTTAAAGTTAAATACTTATGTAATTACGATAAGAAAACTTTAGTCTATATTTTTAATATTTTGATTGTCTAGTGATGAACCGTAAAACCGTTAACTAGCAAGTCTGGAGTCCGTATCCCAGGGCCTCAGACCTCCGACTCAGACCTCAGACTTTTCGTGCACGCTAAACTATTGGTTCCGGCTATCATAAGATATTTGACAATCAGTACCCTTATAAAATCCTGACAACAGATCTAACTTTAGAATAGCGTATCCGTAGAAAACTGATATTAAGCTGCATCTGATTAGATTAGCCGACCCCGACAATGTTTGGGATTATTAATGCTAAGCAGATGATGGCTTGAATTTAAAAAAAAAAAGATCTTATCAACATTCTAGATTCTAGAATGTCTTTCTAGATTCTAGATCTTTTGGAATCTAAGATTCGTGCCATTGCTTCACCAACTAAGCTACCGAGTAAAAGTAAATATGTACGCACAAGTCTCCTGTGTAATTAATTGGTTAATTTCTGTTAAGATTGGCCGCCGACAGTCGATCAGGAGAACATTATTAATAATATGACTAAGATTTATAAATAATCAAACTTTTGTGCCTGTGATCTAAACCAGAACGGACGTTAAATCGATCAGTTTACACACATTGTGACTAACGGCCAGTAATAGGGCGACACCTGTACAATCAATAGTAAGTGAATAAAAATGCGAACAATTAATCAATTGCATTGTAAGTATAAACTATTCGTTAACTTTCACGGAAAACGGAGCTTGTTCAAATAGATGAGCAAATTCCTAATGACTATAATAATGTAAGCAAATAAATAATGAGGTGAATCATAATGAATCATAATGAATCATTTATCAATGTGTTACATAGTATTTTGTCACACAAAGGGTTCATGTAATATGTTATTGCTATGCAAGTGTGTTTATTCATATTTATTTAAGTACTAGCTTTGTTCTTTGTTCCCAATTCATACAGGAATTCCAGTGATGATAATAATAACGTAAAACTAAGAAAACTAATTAAGATAACATTAAACAAGTATTTTCTTAAAGGTTTCGATAGAACGCGACATTGTTGCATATTATTTTATTTGTTATGTACTGGGCTCAGTTCCAGATTAGGTGTTGCTAGTAAGAATAACCAGAGGTTCAATCAAATCCGGGACCTCGTACTCAGTAGTCGCACTACCACCCACTGGACTAACGATGTAAATCATACGAACACAGTTTCAATCCATGGAAAACAAAGATGAACCTCTTTGTCGTATCTATATCTGGAATATACCTAATAAAGGTTTATTTATTTGTTCTCTATCGCTTTTTCTAACAGAAAGGCCGCTAAAGCCATATGCAATGGTCATGTGGCTTAACGCATTGCACGTCGCAACACGTGCTCGGCGGATCAGTTACGTCGAGAGATAAACTGCTGCACTGTGACGCATCGTCTGTGATGCAGCCTGCCCATGTGCTGCCATACAATGCCATGCTTATCGTACAACAAATATGTGGCATTAATTACCATTAATTACGCATATTGGGATAAATCAATCGGATTCATTATGGCAAGTTCATTAATTAGATAAGATAAATTAAAAAATTGAACAAAATTTGAATGAATATACCTACTGTAAAACATTATTATATTATAAAACAGGCCCTTAATGTTATAATGATGTAGTAGTTACAGCAATTATACAAAACACATTCACATACTTTAAATGAAACATTCTCACACATGATAAAAATCTAAGTCAAAATCATCTGTTTTTCATCACACGTTAAACTTATAAGTCTCCTCTATTTTCGTCAGGGGTTAAACCTCTGGTTAAACTTTCCGCTTTGTAGGTCCAGTGGTTTAGGCTGTGCGTTGATATTCGGATTTTTTCCTAGATTTGAAAAGTTTTTCTTTGCACCTCTGTAACTGTCTCAAGGCCACAGAAGAAATTTCAAGGGTAGGGCGACTTTAAAAAAATACTATATGAACTTTTAGTTAATCTAAGACGTCTCTGACTAACAGTGAAGGAAAACATAGTGAAGAAACCTGGATTTAATGGTCAGTAGTTACCAACACACAGAGAGGTAATTAATGCTTGATTCTTTGTGATGTGATGAGAAGAGGCCTTTACCCTGCAGTGGGACAGTTACAAGCTGATTTATTTATTTATTTTTATTTATGAACATTTAACTTTTTTCAGACCATTGTGAAAGTATATTTAGTGTACAATATTTTATTTTTATGGAAGATAAATCATTATAAGGGTCATTCTGAATGTTCAACTGAATATGTTTGCATCCACGAAACATGATTTACGAATGTCAGTGACATACCTCCATGACAGTCTTTTTAAAGAGATCGTCGAGTCGGATGAAGTACTTGAAGGTGTCGGCGATGGCGGAGGTGGACATGTGGCGCAGCAGGTTGGGTAGGAAGTCGCGCCGAGACTTGAAGAAGTCCAGCACACGCAGGCACACTATGTGGTACAGGTAGCAGTCCTGCCCATGAAGATTAAGCTTATGAATTAAGCTTCTCATGTATTGGGAAGTTGTTAGAAACTGCAACCGCAAAGCATCTTGATAAAAATATATCATGCAGTTTTTGTACAACCTTAGGGCCAGCACACACCAACAGATGGTTCAGCAGAGGATTCTTAATATCAATGTTATTTAATATTTATCTCTTTGTAATAAACAAGAGAATGGCCTCGGAGACTCGCAGCAGATTTCAGATTGAAAAATAAACTTTGCTTTAGGGTATGCGTTGGCCTTTACATTCTATATAACATTAACTTTACTATAAGTAAGATAATAAAGTATAAGTTACTAAAATGTGTACACAGTCATATAATTTTAAATAATATGATATTATACCACAATTAATTTGAACCCCTTTTCTGTGGACAATGAATCTTATAGTACAAGGGGTTATTTTTACTATTATTAATAAATGTATACAATAATAACAAGGAACCTGAAATATACCCGAATTCACCTCACATAATTAAAATATTGCTTATTTTGAAACACACCTGTTTGGGACTTCTCTCTAGCAGCATTTCTACAGTTTTACTAAAGTATGATGCTAGTAGCGGATTCAGAGGCGGGTCCTTATTGAGGAAGTCACAGAGCCGGTTCATCTGCATGGCGTCGAGAGACAAGCGGTCACTCAACATTGACAGGTGGCTTGTCAGGACCTCGCACGCTATGCTTGCATGTCGGTACTGTGACGCCAGTTCCAAATTTTTGGGAGGCTCCTCAGTTATCAATGTTATCAACTCCGCTAGAATCTCTGGCTTTGTGAGGCTGAAATTAATAGCAGAATATTATAATTGGTACTACATCTACACTTCCTAGTATGCTTGCTGCTAAACAGTTTATTGTAATAGGACAGTGCATAGTTTTTGACATTCAAACTAATAATGTGTTTTTACGGATCTAGACAGGTTCTATTCACATACACAACATTTAGAAAGTAAGAATTATGTATGCTCAGCAAGTATAATTCTGAGGACATCACAAAAAGTATGTCTAGATTGCAGTAAGTGCTGGTTTAGAGAGTAGGATTGACTAAGTATTGTTTTTGTTACTATGTGTCACGAAACTAAGGGCCACAACCTACCAGTGAGTTGAAAGCAAATATTGGAGCCCTGAAATAGGATGATACATTGACCAACCAGGCCAACAGCCTACATTCAGTTATATTGGTCCCACAACATCACAGTCTAATATTTAGTCATGTCTATGGACTGATAATAGCATGTATTTTGTTTGATGTGACTAAGCACAGTTGCATTTTGTCATATTTTAAATTACATTTCTGATTTGATAATAAGATTTCGTGTTCAACAACTAGTAAATCCTCTATTTGCATGTTTAATTAAATATTAAATCATGTTACCTTTGTATTGTTTGTACTTGACAAGAGCCACTCTACTCTAACAATAGGGCACACTAACTAACACCAGAACTGGCAAATTCGTGGAGATACTCACAATTGTATAAGTGCTTTGTTGTCCGCCTTGCATTCTTGCAGGATATCGTCGGCCTCCAGCACTTGAGACAACGTTACGTTCTGAAACAGAAAACTTACTGCACACATCCGGAACATACACCGCAAAACAACAACAATACGCGTTTCTGTTGACTATCATGACATCATCTTTCACTTAGAAGGCGTTTCCTACTCACAAAAGGTGTCAACAACACAAAATAATATAAAAATTCATCAATTCAAGTGCTATAACCATCAATTTTGCAACAATATACGCACCTCCTCTTTGAGAAGAAAATTTAACTCCCTAACTACGATATAGTTGCCGCTCCAAAACATAGTTAAAATTAATAAGTACACGACGTGTAATTATTCTAAATCCATAGAAAAACTTATTAATTTATATTTTTTAGCGTTCCTGAGAGTGCAACGATCCGTTTTCTTTTTGACAGTTATGTTGCTGGTGTTGCCACAAATTAATTTCTTAATGGAATTAGTTTAACAAACGGGAGTAACAAAACGTAGTAATTATTGTTCATAAATAAAAAAATGTAATATCCCCAGAAAATCCTTAATTATTATTTTTTAGCTAAGAACAGTCTATAAAAACTTTCAAACCAAAAATAACCAAATCAAAATCATTCATTCATTTGGGACTTGGAAGAACTATCGGCAATTTTTTTTTCATGGTTTGGAGCTACTGCCACTTGCCAGTATGCCACAGACACGTCAAACTTATAACAATCCAGAACAATCCTCTTTTTGCGTTAGGGGAAGTTTGTGAGGACTAAAATATCATATAATTATGTGATTCATCTGGATTCATCGAGTTTGTAAAGTAGTTTTACTCGGTAGGTGTATCCTACTGAGTAAAACTACTTTACAAACTCGTGAATTCTATAACTAAATACCCACCATTCCTGGAATCGAATTGTTATTATTATGCAGTTTGGCAAAAAAGAGTCTGCTAAAATTGGTGGCGCCACTGGCGCACTTCTAATACAACAATAAAAATTACAAATGATTTGGTATAAACTTACTTATTTCTATGACGAATTTGTTGTCATTAAATATAATAAAAATGAATCAGTTATTTTACTGCTCACAAACTTAGTTTTTAATATTCCTATTTTTAGTTCTAGCTGTCATTGCCTCACTCTTTTTTGCCAAGCTGTAGTAAATTTATTATATATGATTTGCTCCTCTCTGGGCCAAAACAGAAGGAATAATATTTTATGTATATTTTTTACATGTTTAAGCACATGATTTGCTTATTAAATGAAATTATTTAATAAGAAACTCGCAAAAACCACTGACGGGCGGGACCTGAACCCGCGATCCCTGTCGTGCCGTAGCGTGATCCGTGCCGGTAAACATGTAAAAAACATGCATAAAATATTATTCCTTCTGTTTTGGCCTAGAGTTTCTTATTAAATAATTTTAGAAGGAATAATGTAAAAAATAAATTGGTAAATAATAAACATATTTATTGAATATAAATCAACTATATTATTCGCTTGTTGAGCAGCTGCATGGCAAGTGCTTCCGCCTCGTGCACGGACAGCGATGCGGAGATGTCCTGGACCTTCTTCACCTTGCGCGGCGTCACGCTCGACTGCGGGATGCCTTTGCTTTCCACTAGTTTCCGTTTTGTAGGCCTATAAAATTAAATTTACCGTAAATCAATTTATTTCAGTCATATAAAATTGATTTTTTATCATAGTCAAAAAGTTTAAAAAAAGTCTTACTTGTGGTATTTTTGATCTACTTCTGATTCTTCACCTGACTGAGCATCTTCTTGATCAAAATCTTGAGGTTCACTATCATTATCAGACCCGCCACTATTATTGCTGTTATCTTTTTTACCATAATGTTTATCAGGATCAGGCAGCCATGATAGATCAGGTCCATCAGACTCTGATTGTGAACCAAAGTCATCTTTCTCTTCTTCTTCTTCCTGCTTCTTATTCTTTAATTTGCGTTTCTGCTCTTTATGTTTGGCTTTAACCTTTTCTCTAAACCTCATCTTGTCATATTTATCTTCTTCTTGTAAAACCTCTTTTGCTTTTTCTATATCAATGCCTCCTACATTTTCATTAACAAATTGTTTGGCAAGTTCTGATTTCACATCTCTCTTTTCGTCGTCTATTGCATCTCCTTCCTCTGTGAATTTAACTTTAGTGTTAACTTTGATCTTTTTCTTTAGGAGTTTCTTAGCAACAGCTGCTTTAGTTAGAGGTTTAGTTTTCTTTTTGGATGTTTTGTGTCCATCTTCAATTGGTTCATCACCTGGATCTACATTAATTTTTTTTACTTGTAAAAAGTCATCTTCGTCACTGTCTACATCATTATGGAAATCAAATTTAACAAGCTCCTCTTTCTTTTTCAGGTTCTTAAGTTTTTTATCTAATTTTACTTTTGATTTCTCCACATATTCATCAACACTTTGATCAGTATCTTCATCACATTCCGTTTTAGCCTTCAACTTTTCAATAGCAACAATATTTGCATTTTCCTCTACTTGCCTCTTTTGAGCATATTGGTATTTTTTCAAAAATTTTATATAAGGAGGTACTATCAATCCTAAAGATCTAGCATATGCATCTGTATCTAAGAGCTGAACATTAAATAGGTCTTTATTTTTCATCAAGAATACCGACTTCAAATAGCTAACAAATGCTCTCTGTGCACTTTGTTTAAGCTCTGTGCTGTCAGACAGTAGACCTTCAATCTTTCTCTGAGGTGCAACTACTTTAGATGGGTCAACTGCTATTTTATTGATGGGAATTTTATTTTTTTGTAGGTCTTCAACTAGTTTCTCTTCCTGTGGTAAGAGCATTAACAGACCTTCTCCTTTACCAGAAAACCCTCGAGCAGTGCGACCAGCTCTGTGAATATATGTTTCTATGTCTTCAGGACAATCCATTTGTATCACCCAATTAACTCGAGGGAAGTCCAATCCCCTGGAAGCTAAATCTGTAGCAAACAAGACAACATTTGACTTTCTACAAAATTCATTGTAAATTCTCTCTCTTTTTTCTTGGTGTAATGATCCGTACAGTGCTAGTAAGCTGACTCCAGGCCTCAGCTTGCAGAACAACTCATATACATACTTCACTTGTTTACAAGTTGCCATAAACACTATAACTTTTTGTTTCAAATGGTTCCTTATAAAAGACCAGAGGATGCCAATCTTCTCATCAATCTCACAAACTATATAACTTTGCTGGAGTGATTCAGGTGTGACAGTGTCAGCCTGCTCATGAGGAGCTACGTAAGTCGGGAATGACAAGCTCAATCTTGCCAGATCTTTGACAGATTTGGTCTGTGTTGCTGAAAATAAAAGTGTTTGTCTTTCAGGTGGCAAATTTTCAATAATGGCATTCATTGTTGTCTCAAAACCCATGTCCAAACATCTGTCAGCTTCATCTAAAACCAGAATCTGCAGGTGACTGCAGTCAAATAGAGGATTCTCATCCATATGCTGCAAGAGACGACCAGGCGTACAAATCAATATATTTATTTGATCCATTCTTTTCCTCTCAAATTTTAAATTCTGACCACCAATAATAAGACCAGCTGAGAAGTCATGTAGATGTCCAACTTTCCTTAATGTCTCATATATCTGGTAGGCTAGTTCTCTAGTGGGTGATATAACTAAAGCACCAACGCCATCTAACCTTGTCCATTTCTTACAAAATAAGTTTTCTAGTATAGGTATCAAAAAGGCCAAAGTTTTTCCTGACCCAGTTTTAGCAGCACCTAAAATATCCTTTCCTTGTAAAGCGTAACCAATTGCCTGTTTCTGAATTTCAGTTGGGGTAACATAATTATTTTCTTTCAGGCCTTTCAGTGTTTTTTGGGAGAGTGGTAAGTCCTTAAAAGTTGTTATTTCATCTGGATTTATCTAAAAATATGAAATATTATAATGTACTTAATAATAGTAATAGAAATAGTATTTGTTGTAATGATAACAAAACATGGCATGGGCGCTGGCACATGGCTATTTTAGGAGCACTTTACTCAGGTTAGGCTATTTTACTTAGTTTTTTTGTCTCATTTTTGGATTTAGCGTTCATTAGGGATATTTAAGTAGTTAGGGCTTTCGTTTTGGGTGTGGCGTATAATATATTACCTTTTCATACTGCGCCTGTAAATACTGTATGGCAGCATCTTCCTCGACACTCTTTTTTTTCCGTGGTTTATACAGCTGAAGCTTTTTACTTTTTCCTTGCTTTGTATGCTCTTTTCTACCCTGTTTCATTGTTGTTTTTGAGGACACTAAAAATCTAATAATTCACAACAAAACCTCACGGACAGCGAGCAAAGCATGGGAATGACAACTTTGACAATGACATTGACAACAATCTGACAAAAGACAAATGACAATTCCTCGGAGATTTTTTAGTAGGGATGGATAAAGAAACCGTAATCGTAACATATCCGAAATCTGGATAATCATATCAAACAATTTAAAACACTTGAATTTACTAAAACTCACTCAATCACTAAACTCAATGAATAAAGTTATAATTTAATAGAATAGAAAAAAAAGTTATGTTACTTTTGTATATCGACAATAGTGTTTCACACTTATGGTACGACGTCACTAGCCATTGTTAATTAGGAGTTAAATCGGCATTACGTAGCGAATAGGAAGCGCATAAACAAAAGAAACGCGGTCGTGTAAAGACGTTTCTATCTGAAACTCAAGTTCCTACGTTCGTAAATATAATTAATTTTAGCGGTTGTAATATAATCAAGCTCACAAAAATAACAGGTATGATTTTCTTTTATTTTTATAATATCGTGTTAACATCGCCGTTGATGGTGTTAAGTGGACAGGGATTGTAACCCAAGGGTATTAGACGAACCTCCTTTGTGTTGAATCATCCCACGGTAGATTGAACGTAGTTTACTTTCCTTGTCGTTGTTGTTGTTTCTTTCTTTGTTAGGTAAACAATTTCTTCAAACATGAAGTCGGTACGTAATGTAAGTAAGTGAATTCAAGTTAGAAGTACTTAATTTTTATTTCCCTTCCAATGTATTAAGAAAATTAATTTTGTATGAACTGTACCTAACATTTTTATTAGCAAGACAGATATTTAGAAAAAAAAATGGTGGGTCAGAGTCGTTTTAGGGGCGGATAAGAAATATTATATTTAAAAATAAAATGGTTCGTTAAATGTACTACCTGGGTACATACTAAAATCACAGGGTTTTTGTCAAAAAATCACACTTTATTTAATCAATCAAGTTTTTCGAAAACAATATATAGGTAATTTATTTTTAAGATAAGGCAAGTTAACTTCTAGTAGGTAGGCTTTTACTCGTCAAGGCATTACTGCAAATTGAAATGTTTGGCAAAATGCACTCAGGCAATAGGTAGGTACTTTCCGATTATGTATCATGAGCCAAGTAAGAGAGAAATTAACAATACGGGGATAATTTGGATTTTACAAAGCGTCGCATATATTTTGTCCGACCTACCTACATTGCAACTAAGAACTAGGTTCGTACGGTACCACTGTATCACGCGATAGAGCGCTACGAGTACCTATCAACATTATTATTCTATCGCCGTTCATAACAGCTGATGAATATCTACTCACTTCCCTAGTGCAAAACTAATAAGTAGGTACTTACTTATGTAGGTATTTACTTGACGGGTTCGACGAGTTCGTGTCCTGCTCGCGGTAGGTAAATGTTTTTTTCAATTTCATAAAACTTTAAATTAATGAGCATTACCTACGTGATTACATGGTCGTAACATGAAGTAGGTACCTGTAAAGACAATGATTATTTTATTTTACTGTTTTCCCAACATAAGGATTTCATTAACTTTTTCCGAGTCGCATTCTTCATCCAAAGCTAGGTACCTACTTACCTTTATAGAAACAAACAGGTTTGGTCAGGCCATCATCGATTTTTTGCTTTCGTACCATTAAGAGAAGATTTACCGCTTGTTTTTTTTAAAATGTTACAACCATTACTTAGGTACTTTTGAACTAAGATTATTGTAGTCAAAATTATTGTAGAATAAGCAACGACAACATGAAACATCCGATCCATCTCAATAAAAACATGCGCACAGCTTAGCACGCATTTGTGCTGTGATTGTGACGGCTATTCACAAATCTACACTGACATTCAGTGGCGTGCCTATTATCTAACAATTGCAAGCTCACCAACCTTTTTAAAGGTTACATTAAAATAAAATAAAATTGTATTTACGTAATATTGTTTTATTAATTTATTAGTATGACGGGCTTATAGGCAATGTGTGGTAGATGGTAGGTATACTTACTCCCCTGCTAATTAATATGAATGTCGATATTGTATATAGCAGAATCAGTAGTTTTGTTTTATTTTCAGAGATCAGATCATCATGAGGACCGTAGTGGCTTTAATGTGCCTGGTGGCTTTTGCCACGGCCGTCTCCTTCTTCGACCTCGTGAAGGAAGAATGGACAGCCTTCAAGGTACGGTGTCCTTTGGACCGCTACTAGACTCGACTCTAACGGCGAACTCGAACAGCGAACAAATTATTAGTCATATGAGTTAATAATTACAAAAACTGTTAGAACTCCATAGCGGTGTCTATCACCGATAATATGATTTGACCATGATTCTAACTTCAAATTCAATCTTTGAGCATTCTACCGAAGTTTTTTTTTAAAGAATTATAATATTATCTGCTTGAACGCGACTGTTATGATTTACGAAGTGGAAACGTACCTACGACTACGAGTACTACTCAATTATATTATAATTGCAGGTTACAATGTAAACAGATAAAAAAAATGGACTACCTTCGCGTACGGCTAAATATTGAATATTTCCGTTAAATAATCTCGGTTAGTTATGGGCCAAAAAGAACGGGACGAGAATTTTTTGCTTGTACATTCGTAATTAACTTCTTTAAATAAGGGGTGGCGCGCCTTCGAGATCTAGAGCTCTTTCAATGCCACAATAATTCCGTTGCTCTCTGCATCTTTCATCGACTAAGCATCCAGATTGTTTTAGATGGAGCACGAGAAACAATTCGACAGCGAGGTGGAAGACAAGTTCCGCATGAAGATTTACGCAGAGAACAAGCACCGCATCGCCAAGCACAACCAGCGCTTCCAGCAGGGACTCTCCACCTTCAGGATGAAGCCCAACAAGTACGCTGACATGCTGCACCACGAGTTTGTGCACACCATGAACGGATTCAATAAGACTACCAAGTGAGTATACACTCTTTCTCCTGACTAGAATTACGGCCGGTAGGTACCTAATACCTATCGTGTGACAAAAACTGTAGTCTGTAAACTGTGTACCCAACCTCCGATCTACCACTCGAACTTGACGCAATATGGTTTGTTGTTGCATGTGATTTAACACAAGGATAAATTACATTGCAAATTTAAACAGCCGTAATTATCTATGTAATTAATACCAAGTTCTTTCATAGAATATAATCTGAGTCACAGAGTTGGTCAGGGAAAAATATTTAGCATAAAATAATATGGGTAGTGAAGTTTTTAAATCGAACGTGTCGATGACTAATGCTAAGTTGTTACTAAGTTACAATCACATGATTGGCATGATTTTATGACTGGGTACATAAACGCAATTACCCCATCGGATGATGGTGTAATTGGAGGTCAAATGACCTCCGCAGCCCAAAGGGATACGATATACTAAAGTTATATTTGTTGTCAGGACTTTATTAGGGGAACTGACTCCCTTTAATTACCGTCAAAGATCTTCATCACACCCGGGGCAATGTTTTACTCCTACTATATTTTTAAATATATATTTTCTTCGCTAGTGCCCAGTAGTGTCAAAAAAAAAAGAATTTTTAAAATAGGTCCACAATTAATATATTTGTTTATCTATGTTGTTACGCGCATGCGCGGATGTATCAATACACCGACTCATTGTTTTTACATCGACTGATTAGGTACCTACTGCCGATCGCGATATTACGATGTTATTCAAACATTTGTTTATAGGTCACATTGTAGAACTTCATAATACGACTGATAAGTTTGTTTATAAGTCCTTGTTATAATTTTTTTTACCAAACTTGTCAAACTCGTTCCGGTTGAAGTCACAATCACAACAGTCAATATCGTGAAGTTATTATTTCGCGTTTTCGTAGTTAGATCGTTAGACAAGCACACACTATCTACAGTATAATAAACAGAAAATACGCGTAACTATCTGTCGAGCACTTTCAATCAGTGTGCGGTCATTATTATGTGCATGTTCAATTGTTCAATGTTGATAAATATAGTTAGGTTCTGTTATATTGCCAGGGAAGTACACACGTTTATACATTAGCTACGGTAGGATTTTCTTCTGTGTCGTGAGTGCATTATCTTTATTTTTTTTATTTTGATTGATGTGTTGCCCCGTGCGGGAATCGTACCCGCGACACCAAGAAGCGCGGAAGGCGAATCCGTCTATCATGTCGTATAAAGTTAAATACCAAGTTTTTTCTTCCTATATACCTAAATAAAAAGCTTTTAGGTCTAGGTATATGTAGATCACTAGTACCTAAATTCAGTTTTTTATTTATAGGTTAGTTATTTAGGTTTTTCGATTTATCATTAATATGTAAATATTTTTATCCTTTAATTTAATAAATAATCATCTCAGTGGTAACTTGTAATTTTGAATTATAGCATGAGAAATGCGCCAGTAACGCCCCCAATTTTTGCAGACTGTCTTTTGTCAAACTGTATGTAGGTACCTAGACTTAATTCATGAAGAAAAATGTCAGCAAAAAAATATCATCAGCAAGTATCGAGCTGATTTTATATCGCTTTTAGCACGGTGAACATTGTGAAAGATCATTAGATAGTAACCCCTTGGTGACTCGCAGGCACATTAAGGCGCTGAATATCAAGAGCTCGAACACTCGCGCCGCCACATTCCTGACGCCGGCGCACGTGAGCTCGTTCCCCGACCAGGTGGACTGGCGCAAGAAGGGTGCCGTCACTGAAGTCAAGGACCAGGGCAAGTGCGGCTCCTGCTGGGCCTTCAGTACCGTGAGTACTACACTTCACTATTTTACACTACTTGTACCAACTACCAAAATGATTGAACTATCGCATCAATTATATCTGTGAGGTTAGTTAGCACCGTTGGGACCAGTGGCGTGCCTCTACTTACAGCAGGGCAAGGCCTTTCTAGAAC
The DNA here is from genome assembly GCA_936450705.2 of Protodeltote pygarga. NCBI lineage: Eukaryota > Metazoa > Arthropoda > Insecta > Lepidoptera > Noctuidae > Protodeltote > Protodeltote pygarga. The sequence continues at coordinate 244,607 of OW388257.2, read as the reverse complement.
CCTTTGCGCTTCAGCGTCATACATTTTTTGGCCTCATACAGATTTGTTTTTATTTTTTTCTTTTTGTATCAAAGGTACTGCGAGTCTGTTTTAAATATTTTCCTATAGGTATTATTTTTTTAAATCAGAATCGAGTATCAAGTTCCATTATAGGTACCAGACTGTGTTATGTGTTTGTTCGATTCTTTTGTTATCGGTTGGTTGAACTCTGCTATGTCGTCTAAGATAATGTTCTTTGAATATTTTTATAAGTAAATTTTAATTAGACGATTCATGAAGTAGGTGACGCCACGTTGTACTTGTATGGTTTCTTACTTACCGCAGCTCGTTGACTATTTCCGAATACTTCGTTATTAACATTAGTTCAAGGTTTTTCCTGTGCAATGTTTTATGTAGATTTGACGCGTAGATTTCTTTGTCTAGTCCCAATCAATAATGTAACATAATAAATATATTTGTACAGTCACAAGCATAATGAGTGTGCAGCAGAATGCCATTTGTTTGCACATATTTTGTGCTCGTGCTGTGCCGTGTCTTGGTGAAAGCTGCTCTAGCGGACAATACCTACTGTTAGTGTATTGCCTCCACTCCACACAAATAATACCAGCAGCCTGACGTCAAGCGTCATCTCACAACACATGAAGAACTATAGTTAGGCACTTAATGCGAATGTAGGTAGAGGTACAAATTGTTCACATTATCATATCTTGGCTTTGTTATACACAAGAATAGTCATTTTTTGTTTGACGTAGGTACCTACGATAACTGTTAGTGGTTGTGTTCGTTAATTCCTTAAAATAGGTAGTATTATAATATAGGTAATCACGCATCAAAATTAAGCCAATAAAGGAAGGAAAAACGTAAAAATATTCGAAAACATTAGTTACTTATATCTACATATTTTTGTTATTGTTATCAGTCGTTTATTTGTGATTGTCAGCCATATGCTACGTGTAATGTTAATCGTAATAGGTACCTACCTAGTATGTAAGTTGAATATCATTATATCATGAACGTTAATGACCATTTATGATTTGATACTAAGGTCGGACCACCGAGAACATTACGAAGCTCGGCTTACATACGGCTACCACTACCAGCATAGAAATATCTATACCAGTGTATCTAATAGGTAGGTAGGTGCCTATTGATGCCATGGTGCTCGTTAACCTAACTGTAGTAACCAATAATCTACGAAGCATTGGTTCAAATCATGTTGGTAGGTCATGTATTATAAGTAGTAGTAATATATTTACATAATTCGATTCGAATTAACAATGATAGTAGGCGGTTACTCAGCGTCCATATTGATAGCAGAAAGGTTTATCATATTATGCATGATTCAGGACAAAAGCCGAACGCTAGTGTTTTTAAATAATATATTGTACAGTTTTTCATAAGGTTCAATCGTAAAATGAGCATCTGATGAATCACAGGTGTCTATTTCATATTGCGGTTACGTAACTTGAGCGCGACTAATCGTATTTCCTATGTAGAACTGACTACAACAATAAAACCTCGCCTCGTTTCCTAGAAAAACTTCCCAGCTTGCGGTGATAAGGCTCTTTGGAGTTTGTGCAGTCCACTTGGACGCCTGGTGTGTAAGCATCAGATCTTCTTATTATCTTCTCGTCATCTCTTCTTCATTTCCTCTTTAAACTACTTTCCTCCTTAATTGCTTTTCAGCTCAAACTCTAGGAAGTCCTATAAACCTATTGCACTGAGGAGCTATCCATAAATTACGTCACACGAATTTTATGATTTTTTGACCCGTCCTCCGTCCATGACACAGCTGGTCGTATCAAAGGCATAAGTCAGTCCTGAACTGGTACTGGCATCGTGTAAACTAACTAATAATACTTGCCTTGAATTTAAAGTTGATAACTAATTCATTGTACCTAAATCAGCAAAAGGGCTAACAGACATGTGAGTACATTGACAATAAAATACTTACCTATGTTGTACCTACCTACTAGAAAGATCCAGGAAGTAATCATGACAGCTGCATAGCAAAAGCAGTGATAACAAACATGTAATAGCCTTTATTTTACAAATTACAAACAGAGTTAATTATTAGATACCTACTATTATAGATATGGGCATTATTGAAAAAATGTTTTTAGAACCTGGGGGCGTACTCCGAGATCTAATCATCACATAGTAAGTAGTATAGGTACCTAATAACGTGATAAATTGATAGGGTTACTGGCAAAAACAAACAAATCAAAATGTAACGCAAATCTCAATCATTTTATTGGTAGACTGTTGACTTGTTGTAACGATGCCTTTTCTCCCTGACCAGACCGGCGCGCTAGAGGGACAGCACTTCCGCAAGACTGGGTACTTGGTGTCTCTGTCTGAACAGAACCTGGTGGATTGCTCCTCCGCGTACGGCAACAACGGCTGCAACGGCGGCCTCATGGACCACGCCTTCAAGTACATCAAGGAAAACCACGGCATCGACACCGAGAAGAGCTACCCGTACGAAGGAGTAGATGATAAGTGCAGGTGAGAGCAACCGTCAGCTGGAGCATTCCTTTAATAGTTGGAGATGGTGACGCAAAGCTGTAAACACACAGAATGTAAACAAACTTAACATAGATAAAAACATTCAGTGCCCCTGCAGCCAGCTCTTAATACCTCACACAACAGCTGTCTTATACATACCTACCTCTAAGGATCGATCGGATTTTTTAAAATTGTATCTTAACAGCTCAGTCGACTACATCGTGCGTATGTCCCCAGGTACAACCCCAAGATGTCTGGCGCCGACGATGTGGGCTACGTGGACGTCCCCAACGGCGACGAGATGAAGCTGATGCAGGCGGTAGCCACCGTAGGGCCCGTGTCCGTCGCCATCGACGCCAGCCAGGAGAGCTTCCAATTCTACTCCGACGGCGTCTACTATGACGAGAACTGCTCCTCAACCGACCTCGATCATGGAGTAAGCGACTTTGCTTGTTATTCAATCAAATGTAGTAGTAGTAGGTATATGTTACGGAATAAAGTGAAAAAAAATCATCTGATGACGGTTAGGTACACCAGCAGCTCTGAGGCTTTAGGCAGCAACCATATAAAGTGCTCCAAAGTTTAAAATGAGTGCTCCAGGTATTATCGCACTACATCAACTTGTTCTCTTATTTCTGGATTCGCGCAAACAAGCAACAGTGACCCGGAAAGACTCGGGTCATGTTCCTGGTAGCAAAGACTTAGTCTTGTGATTATACTTTGTACCTAGGGTATATAAAAAACCGCAATGTTTTTCTTTATATAGATAAACTTTACAATGACCTCTGTATGTATGTTGATAAAATGTGTCATATTATATACCTAATGAGAGATATAATGACCTACAATCCTACATATAACCGGCGGCCGCGGCACAACATTGAAGAACAGAACAAGTGTCGCTGTCTGTAATTAATATTTTCTTTTGTTTTATTTTTATCGATGTGACTTTGTTATCGTGACAAAGTTATCGTTTTTTGGTAGGAAGGCTGAGGACGGTTATGATTTTCATTACGCTAAATTAAAATATGATTAGAACTTTAGCGCTAGAATATTTTAATTTTTTCAATAGTAGACTCCCTCTTATTGCTCCTAAACCTCTTCTCCTTAGTGTACTTACACTGAGGAGGACTGTTACTTAACATTTAATGTTCTTTCGTTATCTAGCGTTTTACTGATAATCTTGACACCCTTGCTAAGTATTTGGGTTTTATCAATAACTCCGGTCCAAAGCTTCATTGTTTGGTGTTCGTGTCAGTAGTGTAGCATGGTGTTCCCGCAGGTGCTGGTGGTCGGCTACGGCACGGACGAGCAGGGCGGCGACTACTGGCTCGTGAAGAACTCGTGGGGCCGCTCGTGGGGCGACCTCGGCTACATCAAGATGGCGCGCAACAAGAACAACCACTGCGGCATCGCGTCCAGCGCCTCCTACCCTCTTGTATAAACACGCTCCGGTAGCTGGCTGCACTCGTTCATCTTAGCTATGCAAACTATTTTAGCTCATTGACAATTTACGTCCTATCCCAGAATAATATAAAAAAGTGTAGTAATTAGTAGGTACTAACTAGTGCCTTGTAAGTAATATTTAAAATAATTTCTAAATATTAAATTATTTTGTACAAACTTCAATTCCCGAGTGTACCCAGCAGTTCTTTGTGCATGTTAATAAATTCGAGATTAGTCTGAATTAAGATATATTGTATGTAGGTAAAATAAAATCTAAAGCTATAACACGATATTAGCTGAGAACAATGCCATGATACCTAACCGTGTGAAAATAACAACTTTGTATATACGTCAACAAGATCTGCAGCGCGTGTCATTGTATTTAATTAAACAAGTAAGTAGTTGTAAGTGTAAAGATATTGAAGATATATTATTATTGTAAGATAAAGCGCGGAGTTCAGTTCGTGTGTTGAAGCTAAACTTGTGATATTGTAGTTACTCGCGTGATTGCATCGCCGCTGTTTGGAATGAATATAAACAGATTTTATATAAATATACTTTGTTTTATTAGTTACCAATACCGCGCCTCCTAATTGGTACACATATCTATCTAAAGTTAACGAACGAACGAAACGAAACGAACCCATGTTAAAAATGTTACTATATGTATAAATATTATTTAAAAAGGCACTATAATAATTGTGTAACAAATTGAAGAAATTGTAACATGTAAATAGGACAAGAATAAAATGTATTATTATTAAAATGTATTTCAAAAAGAAAAATCGTTTACACTGATTATTGCAAAGCATTTGACCGATCGGTACCTTAGGGTTCACCGCTCGGTCCATTGCTTTTTATCTTTGATTTGAACGGCATCGACCGTTGCGTGCATTTAAGTACTAATGCAATACCAGGATCCCGCATTATCTTGCACGACATCCCAAAGGTGATTTTTTAATATTGATTAGATTGACTACTTGACGTGACTTGACTGTGTCGTGCACGGGAGTAGAAGAGCTTTCTCCCACCCGAATTGTTTATTATATTTTGTCAGTTACAAACTTGCAATATTATCAAGAAGCATAGCTCAGAGTAGGTCTAGGTACCTTAGTAAAAACTAATATTTTTATTTATTAAAGGCCGAGAAATAATGGAATAGGAACACAGATACTGCAGGAATAGGAAATCTATTAGAATCGTAAAAATAAAGTGTTTTATTATTCTGGCTATCCAGTTTGCGAAGTGAGGAGCCGTAGCCGAACAGCTTAAATTTTTGGTTTAGTTATTGTTTATTTTTAACCGACTACAAAAAGGAGGAGGCCGAAAAACATTGGAAGCTTATAATGTTCAGCGAGTTCTGTTGCTAGCTGTACTTGAAGTAGAGTATCTTGTACCTATCCGTTTAGCAGGTGAAGAAGTTCAGGAGCTACAGTGAAACAATAGATTTTTGCTCAAATATAAAGGTACGAAGGTATAGGCTCATCGTCATTTTCCTAGCCTTATTATTCCTAAACTTTGTTGGAGTTGGCTTCTAACCAATATGTTTTCAGAAGGCTATTATTACTATTATCAGTAACTACTAATACTGCCTAACTAGGCAGCAGGCTATTATTTTATAAAGAACATATAGTTAGGTACCTACATAAACTGCTAAACTCAATATCTACACTTTTTTGTCTTTGCTCAGTAGGATAAGTCTCATCAGGCATCTTATGTAGGTAACTATTCGAAAAGTTTTTATACACAATTACTCGAGAAGTGGAGACCCACCTGCCAACATTTGCCATCATAGCTAACAAAAAAAAAACCTCTCATCGCTAATAATACATCATGCGTCATCCTCACCTCAAACAAAAACAAGTCATCAACTGTAGGTACAGGATATTGTTTCCACAAAATCGCAGAAGACAATAAAATGAATTATACTTATTTATTTATTGACAATTTGAAGCACGATATTTAAAGATAGGACTAGGAGATAGTTGGTATCAGCGGCACGTGACGAGGTCGGAGGTTAACGTTCGGACAGCGCGCATTGCACTAGAAACTACGACGCAGGCGCAGTAAGAAACCTATTTGTCTTGAACCCCTAAGTGAGCTACAGCCCTACCGCTTTGTCGATAAAAATGACACTTGTAGAAGTTATGCATTGTCGTACCTCTATAGGCACGTATAAATCTAAAAAGCTCGGCTTGCCCAAGAGAATACTCAATAACACGTATTAATTTTTTCTTTCTTTCCTGAAACCTTTAACCTTTTCACCGCTTGTATCGCATTTATGCGACAGAGAACTAGTGCGTGGTTTTTATGTTATATCTTTGTCCTTTTATGAACTGCGTGGTATAAGTACCAATACCACAGTTAACATAGTTCGTAGTATACCCGACTATCATTTACCGGTACCGTGTTAGTTAGGTACAACTAAAACGAGTCAGTAGGTAAACAATATTCGGGCACTAAAGGCACGGCAATTGATATTTAGCCAAGCGGTTAAAGGGTAGTTTATTTTATTTTTTTAATTAAAGACTTGAGCGCATTTGACTGCATTTAACCTGATAGAAAGAAACGATGCAGTCGAAGATGGCAGTTGGGCTTGCCCTGTTGTTAGATGCTGGGCACGCCACTCAAGTGAAAGTTATTTGCGATTTTTTATCACAACATACACCTTAGGAATGTATGTACCGATGTAGGAATCTATGTACAAAATATACATTACCTATACCTACATTATTTCTGTAATTTGTTGTCAAAGCGAAGTACTTAAGTCTGTGCTTAGGTACCTAAGTTGAATCGTAATTTACTTACGACTCCGATGATCATGCGACAAATAATTATTAATTAAGTAATAAATAAATAATTTTATAAAAAAAAAAAAAATATTTGTGACAATATTATGACGCAGAGATAATAGTCATGCGATCTAGAATACATAATGAGGTCATAATAAATAATATTATTGAATGCGTAGTAGGTATCGTCCGCGTCGCTCGTGGTCGGCTCGATGAACTTTACTACACTCACACATGACTTGCTCTTAAAAAAGATAAGGCGTTGATTGGGTACCTATACCGTATACCTACACAATTAGGTATTATTTATTTCATTAGTGACTTTTCCTTGACGAGGCAAACAAAGCTAGGTCCTGCGTTAATATCTAACATAAAAGGGCATTAATCTGTTACGACAATTATATTTTCTGCTAAGAAAAGGACAATACTTATTTACTGCACGATTAGAAGATCAAAAGCACGAGTTCACGATCATAAATAACCAAAGAGGTAACCTACGTAGACTCAGCAAAAGGTATTGTTTCTTTTACTTGTAGCACACCCTAATAATATTACAATAAAGGAGCTCACGTTTCCGTAGCAAAATTGTTATTATTACCGTAAGTGACGTCCATTCCTTTCAATAAATAGGTACTTAGTATTCATAGCTAAACTGTACTATGGTCTATTCAGTGGCCGAGTGCAAGCAACTCTTTATTGGAAGCCTAAAGCACACAGACGAGATCAGATATCACGAACACGACCGCCACGCTGCGCTGCCGCGGCGGCGCCCGCCGTGAGGCTGCGGATTCGTTCCGGACGTTAGCATTGTTTCAACAAACACCAACATGTTTACCTGCGACTACAAACGAAACGCGTAAACCATAGAAATATTTCCAATATCTTTGGCGTAAACCATTCAACCCGAATTGCGTAACTAAGTCTCCTGATACGCCCAATGACTTTATAATTGTTCATAGAGGAAACAGTGTGTCGTGACGACCACCGCACCGCCACCGAAGACTACTCCTAAATTTTATGTTGCTTCTGTTCTATCTAGCACGTACTATTCCTGGTTGACATGAAGATCTATAAGACTATAGATTTCCATGGCCGCCAGGATATGATCCACGGCTTTTCTTGCTCTCCTGGGCATGGAATAAGTGAAAATAAAATATTTTACTTAAGGACAAAATCGTTTGAGAGCAGGATTCGAACCTACGACCAACTGATTCAACGCACCAGCCGCTGTCAAAATTTCTTTTACTAAGATGATATCAGCGCCATAATTATATCTCTTATATGACTAATAGATTGCTTGTCTGTGCGGCTGGTGCGTTCAACCAGGCCACAGGTTCGAATCCTGCTTACAAATGATTTTTTCCTTTACTAAAATATTTAACTTAATGAGTTCAATCGGCTTGCGTTAAAACGTGATAATATATTGTAAAATTATAATATAATTAGAATATAGTATTTATACTCCAGGTTAAGTTTTTTGGGGTTGCACGACAAGCTTCCAACTCGAAGTCAATATTAAAAAGTGTGCTCAATCGACTGCCGCGGCCGTCATCGCGACGTTTCTTATGACTTTATGGAACCCATGGCACTGATTCTCTATAACTAATGAAACATACTTTAGTTAAAAAGTAAACCTTATGAAACTTTCTTAGCTTAGAAAAAATAGTTGGTGCCTAGTGGCGATTTTGCTACTAGAGGTTCAATCAACAAAATCATCACGAGCTTGATATAACCCAAATTATCTCTGTATGCTCTGGATTACATACTATAAAAGAATTATGAACTTTTGAACTGTATCAGTCTTAGATTATTTTTCTTTGAATTATGCAACATCTACCATCTGTGCAAATAAACACTATAGGTGATGATAAGGTACTCTTAATGACACTTGGTAATCCAAGTGAACATAATAATATTTCCCAATTAATTACAACATAAATATTAAAGAGGTCGTAGCATAATAAAAGATACGTTGACATTGATAGAACGGTTTATTTTATAAAAACAAAAGTATCGCGCCGTCTGTACACTCGTCATGTAAATACATACACTTACTAAGTATTTACCTAAGGATGCTATTCTATCTGCTAAAATGCTGCGACAAAATGCTGCTAAATTAATATTTAAATACCTAATGGTAGTAGGTACATATGAAACAAGTGCAATGTATGTAACACAGTTACAGCCTACAGTGCTGCCCCGTCTCAAATATCCGCGTTGTGTACTCAATACAGAGTTTAGAATTTAAGCTGGAGCAAAAGAGGCATAATGTGTGCTGTATCTGACGGAGCCAGATTAGCCAGTTAGACTACCTACGACTGGGCAATCGAAAGTTACCTGTTTGCTTTAAAGTAGTACATCATTTATATTTTTTAACAGTTTCGTCGCAGCTTTTTGCAGCCGTAAATGATACCTAAGAGTGTACACTAAAATGTTACAAACATGAGATTAACGGTCCAATAAACATTCTCACTAAGATATGCTTATTGTTACTTAACTCACACAATTTTATACAACAAATAAATAATACTGATTAAGTACTTAGAACACAATAATATTTACATTATCTTAATTATAATTTTTTGATTGGCATTGTATGAATTAATAAATATTTCACAATAATTAATTCCGTCATGAGTTGGAATAATAACTATTTATGTTACATGTTGTGAAGACAATAGCTTTATTTACTCGGCAAATTGATAATTTTATAATACTAAGAATGGAACGTCGCGTGGCTGAACATAACAAAGTATTAATAAAAAGAGTTTATCATACATAGATACATCTGAATCAACCAAATGGTTGACCTGACACTACACAATGACTAACAACGCGTCTGGCTGTGAAAGTCTTTGTTGTCAAAAATAGAGCACGCACCACATCCGGTACACATACAATGCTCTAAATAAGTATTAAAGTTTATTAAAAGAGAATACACAGTTGCGTGTCTTTACACGCATTTATTTTGTACTTTGCGCGAAGTCTGTTTTGTACTTTGAGTGAACGAAGTACGATCACTCGTTGAGGACCGCTAGTACGATTTTGCACACCATGCGAATACTGGTGACAGTTTTCCTGACGCGCAATATACCTGTCTCGATTCTTTCAGGCGTATACAAGGCAGGTATATTTCGTCTCAAGAAAACTGACAAAATTCGCTAGGTTTGCAAACTAGTACTAGGGGTTCTCTTGTACTAAGTGCAGAGTGAGAGATTTCCTACCTATTCGACGGCGTTAACGTTAACACCGACTTGAATGGAATGGAAATGGCGCTATCTAGTGGCAATAATGTGAAATACAACTGTAAGTGCATGTTTGCTACGTCCTCGAATGTGAGAACGTTAGGGCACGTGATTGGTTGTTTCAAACTTTGTGATTGGTTGTTTGCTTAAGTTATTCTATGCGTTTGACGTAAACTCAATTAACGCGATGGTGAAGTCATGTTGTGGAACTCGCACTAGGCACTGGATCTAGGCTTAATTAGCTATAGACTAGAATTGTGTAGATATGATCAACAGCTTTGAGATGAGAGACTACCGAGGGCGTCATTAGGTATTTTCTAACAAAGTGACCAGAACGCAATCTTCTTCCGCCTGCCCTTGTCTCATGACCAGAACGTTAAACATAAATCGAAATTAATTCGCATTACAAATACTACAATCGGTCTTAATTATTTTCGTGTTAAAAAAACCAAGTGCAATTTTGGCACAGCTTAAGTAAACTTAGCAACAAGGGCCCTTGTTACCTTGTCATTGTCCATTGTCATTATGAATGCAACCTACAAAACATGAGAAAACAAAACAATAATTATCTGTATCCGATGATGACAGAACATTGTGAAATAGACCCGTAGCATAATTTACTATAAGAAAATAATTTCGATCGTAGATATACTTACTTAATATACGAAAAGTTATTTACAATTAATTTGGCACTAGTGAGTACCTACTACAGGTAACTACGTCGAGTCCACACTTACACTAACTACTGTACAATATCATTACTATTTTACGTTCAATTACTATTTACAGGACAACTTTTGGGCTAATTTCACGAGGAATCTTAATTTGATATAAATGTCTTAAGGTGCTTTTCCACCGGATGCGAAACGAGGATCGAATGAGAGGACATTGAACTCTCACCGACCCAAATATAAATAAGAAATAAAATAAAAATATACGTCAACAGTTCAATTATCGAACTATTGACGTAATATGAGCTACAGCTGTATGAGTTATTGCTCGGGATGAATTAAAATATTTGTTCATGTGCAATACGGTTAAATTTTCGCGAGCTTTCGATGGCCTTTGTGAGAATCGTTGTTTCCGTTGCAAAGCTAGAAAATACTTATTGTAAACGCGCAGAAATATATTATGTGATTAAACATTTCAATTAACGACTCGCATATCTTCGGTAATTCACCATTTCCACCGAAGGTGCGCAAGGCGAAAATTGAAATAGTTGTTCATACCATATTGATTTCAATCCATATTAATTTTTAACCGACTTTAAAAAGGAGGAGGTTCTATGTTCGGCTGTATGTGTGTTTTTTTTTAATTTTAGCAAATAATTTCGATTTCTCTCCAATCTAATTCACTCCTCGCCGCGCCAGTGGAAAAGCAGCTTGCGGTCCAATTTCACCAAATTTTTAATTAAATTTAAATATAATTAGTGTATGTTAAACAGAAAAAAATGTGTTTGCCTTTATAGATGTTAGTTCAAATTAAGAATTTGGTGAACTTGGCCCTTACTGTGGCTCATAAATATAAAATAACTAGTTAACACTCACAAGTCCTGGTTACCCCTAGTACGAGTTTACTCCGTGAAGACTTACAGTTTTAGTGAGACGTAATCATGGGATGTAATTATCCCATCTTTGTAACAAAATGTATGATTAAACAAAGAATTCAAATATATTTAGTTTCGTTATTCCGACGACCGGGTCACGTGGTTACCAGTTCGTGTTCGGCACTTCGGCAGCCAGCCGCTCTGCCACAAAACTATTCGCAATCCTGCGCATATAGTGTCCAAATTGAGAAATAAACGCGGCTGGTGCGTTTAACCAGTAGTTCGCAGATGATATTCCGAGTCACTCAAACTGTTTATTTGCGAGGTTTACAAGCTCCTACTAGGGATCCAGTTTAACTCTATATTTATTTCGCACTCCTAAATAAATAAAATGTATGGTAAATGTACATTTCATTTGATACACACATTCTTGACAACAACTGCAATAACAACAGCACATTAACGGCACGGGGCTTTGTTGTTAAAATGCAAGTTGGTACATTTAGAATTGATCTTAAAAACATTATTTTATTGAGGACAAAATATTTTTCTTTATTTTAGCCTAAAATTATCGACGCTTTAAATGTGTTAACTATCGAGCCAGTAACCTACTGATAATAATCCATACTCACAAATGTAATCTTTATCAGAGAGATATTACAAAACTGAGATCGGATCGGCGGACACACTCGCGTGGTATATCTAGTGAGTGAGGTGACTATTTCTTCTTGGGCTTCTTGGGGTTGCGCGAGCGGCTCTTGGCCTTGCAGAGCGGACAGATGGGCGCGTTGCGGTGGATCTGCTGGTGGCACGACAGGCACGACTTCATGGGCGGCGGCTGCTGCCTGCACACACAAACATACATGCCGAGTCCGCTTAAGGTGATTCGATCGCTCCTTGCAGCGCCACTTAATGCGACAGTTAAATCTCAATTCAGGATGTGGTACACTTGCCCGAAATATATTTGAAAGCCCATTTATTACTCGCCTTAGCCCCTCTTTGCGATAGCTCCGAAGTGAATGACGGGGGGTTTATTTGCTTACTCACGAACCCTGTCATCACCTTCGAACCCACCCTGAGTAGGAGTGTCCTAAATTGACCTAGCAGCAGATATATTTATTTAGTATTACAGAAAGCATACAGACTAATAACAAACTATAGAAGACATTTATAGGCAAGGACAAGAGCATAGGTATTGCTTTTCGCATAAGACGTGTCTTTTCGCGCAAATGGTCACTCGCATATACGACTTTCGGCGCAAGTGAACCTTCAATTTCAAACATTCTGTTAATGAAAATAGATTTACAATGATACAATATTATTTTTATTGATACATTACTTCATTATGTCTGCTAGAGATGCGTCAGGAGCATCATTAAAAATGGATTTGGAAAAATATTCACAAACAAATAATCAAATCATATAGTGGATTAAACCAAACAATAATTAAAAAATTAAACTTAACGGAAGAGAGGCGTGGAAAAATTTGGAGGGAGGGGGGGGAGTGGAACTTGGAGGGTAAGGAAGTAGAGAAATAAAAAGAAAAATAAAACATAATCGAACCTCAGCGAGACGGTAATGAAATCTTGTTCGAGTGCAGACCTGAACGCGGGCGGCGGCGGCGGCGGCTTGCGCGGCGCTGCGGGCGGCAGGAACGACGCCAGCGCCCGCGCCGGCGCGCCCGCCCCCGCCCCCGCCGGCGCCGCGCCGCCCCCGAAGCGCCTGCGGGGAAACACACTGCAGGCCTCAACCAAACTACATCTTATTAACGCACAGCCTAATCCTCTTGACCTATGAACTGGAAATTTTGAACATAGGTTTCTTTTTTATAACGCAGGCCTCCACTAAAGAAAGATTTTTGGAAATTCCCCCCAAAGGAGGTAAAAGGGAGTTTTGTTTTGTAATTGAAAATCGAAAATCGTCTTGAAAATAGTTATTAATTAAAAAGGGGTTAGATAAAAGTTTATTTGAAATACGGTAGTAACGGGTACCTACCCTTCTTTTGAAGTTAGTTAGTTAGTTAGTTAGTTTAGTTTATTAGAAATTAGAATTAGAAAGTACCTAAGTACATATTTCAGCTTTTTAAAATATTTGTACCTTTTAAGGGGGTGAAAAGGGGGTAAAAACTTGTTGAGAATGGGAATTCTGTTATTTTTTAAATAGAAACGTCATATAGGCTTTTCAGTTAAAATTTAAGAAGTATGTGTTTCAGCTTTTAAAAAACTTGCCCAAGGGAGTAAGAAGGTGGGTGAAAGTTTGTTGGGGAAATCTGTAATTAGATCTGTAAGAAAACAAGAATAACGTTCTTATGATAATGGATAACGCCACGTGTCTATCGAATAATGATTGAATTCGTTAAATTCTAATTAACGCAAGCGAAGCGGCGGGAAAAAGCTAGTCTTCCATAAAGGGAGTTAAAAGAGGGTGACATTTTTTATTTAGCTTATTTATTCTGTTAAAAAGTAAGAAAGACGTCACAGGATTTTTAGATTTTAAGGAATGCAAAATCCAAAAGACACGCGTATGGACCTCTATTAAATTATAATGAAATAAAAGTATAAGTATTTCATACTCTGGAGTGATAGGGCTGCCTTCCTCCTCGTGCAGGTCGGGCAGGCGGTCCAGGCCGAGGCACTGGCGGCGCAGCAGGTCCACCTCGGCCTTCAGCGGGCGGTAGTCCTCGTGCAGCCGCGACGCCGCCGACAGCTTGCGCGTCATGCTCTCCTCTGTCTGCTTTATCACTGTCTCCATCTGAACATCAAATTGTTCTTAATGCAGTATTTGGTCACCATATATCAGGCTATGCAAGTATGCACGTAGCAAAATAATAGCTTTTAGTCACGAAAACGATGTCTTAAAGACATAACGGTTCAGTGTAAAAACATTACTTTCCCAGTTTTAGATTAGAGATGCAATGAATAATGTTTTGGTTGGATATCGGATAACGCGATAGCGTCGGATATCTTACTCGCGTACTGTAAATTCTAATCTGTCAAAGGCAGAACCTATCCCTTACAGCAATTTCACTGCAACTGCCGGACACGAGATATCCATTGAATCTCTAATTTAGATATCATATATCTGTGAATTGGACAAGTGAGCCATTCGTAATCCTGCTCATGCTATCGAAATTATCTTCTCTGTTCAACCATCCCAGACGGTATTAATATCAGACTGTCATGGACCCTTTGTATGGTATACTAGCAACCCATATAAGCAAAACGGCACTGTACTATACAGGGGCCACCAAACCGGATCCGGACCGCGACTACACATATTTGTGTGGACCTTGAGTGAAGGAGAAAGTAGGAGTCATGACATATCAGGAAGTCAAAAGACAAGCGGAGGATAGAGAGAGGTGGCGATTGCTCCACCGACAAGAGCCTAGCTCTTCCTTCTGCGAGACGACCTCCTCGCAGAAGGACGCGAACGCCTCCCAATACTCCTCGCTGTCGGCTTCAGCTCGCACTATGGCCGACAGCGAGACGCCCTGTTGGCAGATGGCCGCGCAAGGGCACGCCGCGCCGTTGCACCTCCCAAGCCGTTGTTAATGGACCCTCAATCAAAATAACGTATACCTACAATCCTGCAATAACGTATAATACAATGATTTCTTTTTAAATGTTACAAAATTGTTATTCAATCGCGTATTTTTAATGTATCGGAATTTGGAGCAAGTAGTGAGAAACAGCTGTAAGTTCAGTGATTGTAAGTATTCATAGCCGCGGCCGTCACTGCGCGTGCGCCGACAAGGAAAACAAACACATAAATGTTACAATTGTAGGCCAACAATAGCGCGCCATAAACAAACCGGTCCCGCGATCATGCTGCTTATATTTATAGCTACTTCACATCCTGTTGCTTATACTAAGTATTATCTCATCATTTTAACAAGTATTGTTAGGTTAATCCATTCTAGGTAAGATACCCTGCATTCATCCCTTTCTAGTATTTCTTGCATCAAGCACATAAACTGCTATTTTTATTGATTTTTATACAAATAATACAACGAAAAAAGCAGTTCCAGTTTTCTTGGCATATGTTTTAACATATATTTATTTACCACACAAAAACTGTCAAACTTAAACTTCAAAGGATAAGAGGAGGAGAATCCCTTCCTGCTGGCATTTCTCACTACGTTTGGATACACACTGTTCACTTTACGCACAATATAACAGGCAACATAATATATATATATTATATACAACAAGCAATTATCAGTTTGTAATTGTAAATTAATTTTAAATATGATAATTACCCTGTGACCCTGCGACATGTGGTTGAGTTTTGGATTACTGACTTATCTAGTCCACTGGGTGTTGTGGCTGGCTAGCTCACAACTGAAGTAGCCATCGCATTATTTAAGTTGTCTTACAAACTTACCAGAGTAAACATACTCATGGCCATGAGAAACTTTTACTAAGAGCCCAAACTACAAAAACCAAATTAAAAATCTGAATTAAGAAACAATCTGTTACATAACTTATTTGTTTGGTGGCTGTAACCTACTGGTGTCAAATCCGGCTTGTTTGAATTCTTCTCACAACTACCTACCACTTACCAACCTATACAAACAAACATCTGCTTTGGAGTGTGTGCCGAGGCTTGAGACTAGATGGCATATTCCTCATTCTGGAACCCACTTGGCTTCACACTAATTCCAAAACAAAGATTTCTAGCTTTGTAGTGTTTTAAAGTGAATTTTTTCATGTTTATTGAAGGAAATGTAATTGTTGGTTTAGGGATATATAAAGATGATGAAAGAAGATGGCAGATAAAAGAAGTGCAGGATTGGACCAACAAAGATCTCTAGGGTAAGTAGCTAGTAACAGTCTGAACATACAGCATTGATGTCTGCATGTATCTGCCGCAGCTCCTCCACATGGCTCATTTTCTCCTGTTGCAGCAGCTCCATCTCACGCTTGTACTGTGCCAGGCACCGCCCCTCCTGGTCTCCACTTCGTACCTCATTCAGAATGCTGCGCTTCATACGCTCCAGAGTTATTGTTTTATTTCTGCAATAATTATTTGCAACTCTTATCTACTTGCTTATAATGCCTAGGTACTCCAAAATTAAAGATTCAAACAAATTCCCATAAACCTAAAAATTAAAATAATATACGGCTAGCTTATATCCATGTCTACAAATTATAATGCTTACTGTTATGGAAATCAAAATTTAATACCGACGACTGAACGTTTGATATGATAATAACACCGCCAGATTATCTGTATAAGTAATTTATCTTGTTGAAGTCTGTAGGTTCCTACTGGACACACATTACTATGTGTAATCACAAGAAACACCAATAACATTAAATATGAAGCTTTAAAAACAATAAACAATACTATTTCTCGATGTCAAGTGTTTATTGATCCGAGTCTACAGGTGCGAAGGCATCTTGAATAATTATCAATGTTAGAAAAGCGTACCTGATCTCCTTCATAGCTTCCAATTTATGATATATTTCACGTTCGTTTTCAGCAGTCATTTCTTATTAATTTTTTGCTGAATTATGATAGTTTTACGATAATATCACAAAGAGATTGTTCACATTACACGCTCACGTCTTGCCGTTACGTGCCGACCGAATATGAGAATAGTGATGTGCCGTTATGTTGTCAATTTGTCAGTTGTGTTGGGCTGACAAAGTTGCCATCGATAGCGATGATTTATTTAAATGTACGGTTTTCGTATAATATAGTTTACTAGGTACTTACTGACAGCTTCGCACGATAGCCTAGAGGTATGGCCGTCGACTATAAAGTCAGTGGTCTCGAGTTCGATCCCAAGGCGCGCACTTCTGTCTTTTTGTAAGTTATGTGCGATTATAAATTAATTATCAGTTGCTAAAACGGTGAGGGATCGTGAGGGATCGAATGATTGTGATGAAACCAGCACACCTGAGAGATTTTTCAAGGGTGTGTAAGCCATGGCAGAGCCCTACGGGCGGTTCATCAATCATACGATAAGAAGAAGGTTCGCAAAAATAGTCTGAGACAGCTGGAACTAAAATTAAAATCTTAAAAACTAAGTTTGTGTTTTAGTACTCACAAACTTAGTTTTTTTTCAAAGATTTTTATTTTTAGTTCCTTATGTCACCGCCGCAGACTCTTTTTTGCCAAGCTGTACAAACCGGTAAAATAATTTCACAACGTATCACTATTCACTGATGTTGTCCCATCACTCTTCCTTCACTAAGAAAAAAAAAGAATGGAAAGGAAAATGGCCGCTTGACCATTGATAGCGGCTTGCTGTCAAAATAGTGGAATTATTTTAAGACAACGCGTACGCAATTACTTGTGTAGAAACAATCTTCATGCATGATTTTAATTTGCAGACCGAATGAATCTGTTAAATAGTATTTTAGTTAAGTCTAATATTACCACGCAGAGGTCATTTACACCTATGCAACTGGCTTCGTGTCGTGCCCACTGAATTATATTCTACTGTTTACTTGTGAGAATGAGTGAAGAAGGTAGCGAAGATTCGCCTCCACGGCCCAAACGTAAGATTAAGAAAGTGATGGTGCTGTCATCGGACTCCAGTTCGGACAGCGACGAGAGCGTCACAGCGGTGGGGACACGTAGAAAGAGATTGAGGGTGACTGACTAAGCCATAACACGTTGTAGTCTTCTTAGGCGCGACAGATTATGTTAAGGGACTGTATTACAGGTGCTGAGCGATGAGGGCAGCGACAGCAGCGGCAGCTCCGTGGTGTGCGCGGGGGTGCGTCGCAAGTTGCCGCAGCTCCGCGACTCAGATGCCGACAGCGACTCGTCGGGCTGGGCCACCGACCATTCGGATGCGCCTAAGCCCGCCACCTCTGCTGCTAAACCCACTTCTGGCTTTGCATCGGACAGCTCGGAAGGCAACTCTGACAAGTGCTCAATTTGTCTTTTGCGTTTCACTAATCAAGAAGTGGGAACACCACAGAGTTGTGAACATATATTTTGTCTGGATTGCATCACAGAATGGTCTAAAAATGTCAACACATGTCCAGTAGACAGAATGACATTTGATTTTATTGTAGTGAGAGCTTGTGCGGGGGGTCGTGTTCTGCGAACTGAGCCTGTGAAGGTGGTGGAGCGCAGGCCCTCAGTAGAGTTACTTGTTATTGAAGATCCTACTGTTTGTGAGGTAATTATATTATTTTATAACTGATTTGTTTTTATGTTACAATTTCAGCCTTATGGTAATTAGCACAAGGTGAATATTAAACATTGAACTACATTATTGTTACAACTGTTATGCCACAAACTAAGTTTACTAATGATATTAAAAAAAAAAACAAGACACCTTATATTAAATAATACTATTTAAAATATTTTTGCATGTAGTAGTATTGCCATATCTCAATGTGTGTGTTATAGGTGTGTGGCAGAACAGACAATGAAGAAACAATGCTCCTATGTGATGGTTGTGACCTCGGCTACCACATGCAGTGCCTCACACCACCACTCTCTGAGGTAACTATTCTGCTACAATTGTAGTATTCTTAGACTTGTTTGAGTATATTTTATTTATTTAACTTTTGCATTTTATATTCCAGGTTCCTATTGATCAGTGGCTCTGTCCAAACTGTGACAATTTGTTGTCAGATGTGGACTACTTATTTTCAGGCATCACAGATATGGATATGAATGTACCTCATTCATCTAGAAGTGCGTCTATTAGGGAAATTAGAAATTCAAGATCTTCTAGGACTCACAGTATTACCGAGGAGCCCTCCACATCCTCTGGTCGAAGAGGTAATCATATTATGAATCCTGATGATATACCAACTACTTCAAGAGGGTCCCGGACAAGTCATGGTTCAAGTACAAGAACCACTAGTACTAGACGTAAAACAACAGCACGCACTAATCGTAGAAGGCCGAAGAGAAGAAGAACTAAAACTGTCATCATTGAATATGAAGTGCAAGAAAATGGGAAATTTCCTGTCACAAAACGGGTTAAAAGGAAACTCAACAAGAGAAGAGTTAGTATTTTAGTTTTAGAAGCTAATTTTCAGGTAGGAAAAATATAATTTGAGAATCAAAATCATTATTTATTTGTAATCAGACTAAACTTCGTCAGCCGCGCACGGCGGCCCGTCGCTCGCACGTGGTGGCCAGCGTGCGCGCCAAGCTGGCCAGCGTGGGCGCCGCCTGGGGCCGCGCCGCAGCGGGCCAAGCGGGCTCGGGCCGAGCCGGCCCGGCCCACGCGGCGGGCGTGCAGGAGCTGGCGGTGCGGCGCCAGCGTGCCGGCATTCCCTCGCTGAGCTTGTTCGGCGACCCACATCAGATTGACTACTTCTCCGAGGAGGACGAGCATGGCGTGTCCGAGAGCGCCAGCACTGCCGTGGCGGCGCGCCCGACCTCCAGTATCCTCAGTGCATACAGACAGGTTATTGAGCTACACTTAAATAAAAGTTTAGTTCAGTAATGCCAAGTCTAAAAGATTCACGATATGGCTCCACATACAGTTATACACCTTAATGTACAATAATATATCATACCACCGACAAAGCGATATAATCTGGTTTGATTTTTTAATATTTTATTTATATTATTATTGACTGGTGTATTTTGTGTACTATAATTTATGACTTTATTACAACAAGTGGTTTATTTTTTCAGGCGAGACGAAAAATGGTGTCCATTCCATCTCCTCCACACGCGTCTTCAGCTCCCGATGTTCTCTCTTCAATCCTTGAAAGTCAAACATTACTACATTCTAAAAAGTCCGTTGTATCGATTTCTGTAGATGGTAGTGTAAATATCAAACTAGAAACTCGAGAAAAGACCAGGTTACCTAAGAAACAAGATGAAGAGCCAAAAAATCAGGAAAAACTAGATCTGACAAAAGGAGACGACGCTGCGAAAAAAGTACCGTCGTACCCCGGACAGTCCCGGGGCGGTAGAGGCTGGGGTGGAGGATACACCGGGAACTACCACCGCGAGCAGGGCACCAACAATCTCAACAATAGGGGCAGTGACTATGAAAACAACTACAATAGCGGCGGCTACCAAGGACGCCCAGGGAACGCGTTCCATCAGAATAACAACGGGCGACGGGATGACGTCGATACATATAACAATTATTCCAGGAGACCGCACCAGTATCAACAAGGCGATGAACCCAACTTCGATCGAAACAGAAGGCCACCGCTCGAACAAAATAGAGGACCACACAACCAGCCTCTTAATCAGCGACACAATGACCAGGGCAGGTATAGCCTGGCGCCCTCATGGCAGCCTTACGTGCCGCCGCCCGTCGGGCTCCGAAACGATCCCTTGCCTCTGCAGCAACGACACGATCCGCCTCACCTCCAGCATCGGCAGGACCCACCTCCAGTCCAGCAAAGGCACTCGTTCGGAGGGTTCGACAACCCTCTAGATATGCGAATGGGCCATGGACCACGACAGAACAGTAATCCTGACACATTCAGTGGAGGTGCACCGCAACATACAGGAAAGCCTCAGGCGCAGCAGTACCAACCGCTGCCCGAGCCGCCTATGTTTAAATTCGACAAAACAACCGAATTGGAGAAATCTGAGGACGAGAAAAGCGATTCTGGACTAGTTATAGACACTGAGAAATACGATCCCACCGAGCCAACTAACGATGACGACAGCGGTGACGACGACTCCAGTGACCCGCCCGCCGCCGATGCAACAGTTGACATCATCCCGCGAGACGTAGACCCCGCTCCTGCCCTCACCCAGCAGGAAGAGCCCGTCACCAGCGCCATGCACAGTTTACTGGCCGGTATCGATACTAGCGGCATGAACGTGCCGCCCAACGTTCTAGATAGCGCTGTACGTCAAGTGCTGCAGGAGCACCGTGACCTGATCGCGCCGCAACCCACGCAGGCATGTCGCAGCCCTAGTGACGATGACTCGGAGGGTGACTGCCCGAACTTCTCCATCTACTCTGCCACCAGCGTGCACATCGCCAACAGCACGGCGGAGCTGCCGGCCGAACTGCCGCGCGCGCCGCTGCCGGACAGCCTAGAGGACCTCGTGCAGGAGGACGACGAGCCGCTGGACGAGCCTTCGCCCCGGGGCCCACCCGCACCCGACCCCGCCAAGTATGCACCTGACCCCGCCAAGTACGCGCCCGACTTCACGCTCAAGAGGAAAACCGAGGAAGAGCTTAAAGAGAAAGTGTCTAAAAGATGCCCAATCACCACCAATCCACGTAATCCGATAAAGATCAAACTAAACACACAGTCCCTGATCAAACGACAAGTCAGTTTGTACGACGAAGAAGAGCAAGAACTAAACATTGATGAGGAGATGAATGAAGATAGTGAGAGTATGCCGAACGAGCCCGTACATCATCCCTCCGAACACAAGTCCAGTAACGAGCAGGACGCATCGAATATAGCCTTGCGAGATAAAGATGAGGTCGCTCCTGAAAATGTTCCAGATACAAACCTGATAGAACAATTAGAAAGTAACCACAAAGAGCCAGACCAAATAGAGGAAGACAATGAGGACATAGAGAGTGCATCTGAGGTAGAAAAAGTAGGTTCCACCCCCGACATTGAGGACGAACCCTCCACACCCACTGACAAGGCAGCGTCTGTCACGGAAGACAAATTAGATAATGATGAGGAGACCATGGAGAGCGCAGCGGGCTGTGCCACGCCGCCGGCTCGCTCGCCCGTGCCCCGCGACCTGCCCTCCGGCAGCGACGACCTGTCCGACGCCGACGACCGCCAGCTGCCGCCGCCGCACTCGCCCAGGGGCTCCGGCGAGCGCAACGACGACCAGCTCGAGAAGATGACCGAGTCCATCAGCGAAACCGAGGACGAGAGGAGCTACACGCCTTGCCTGGACGAAAACAAATCTAAGGATACGTCGATGGAGACGGAGAAGGAGAAAGGGATAGAGGGACTCGACACCGAGATGATATCTGAAGATGAAGGCAACGAAATGTTCTCCGATAACGAGCGCGCGCAGTCCGAGCCCTCCTGCGCCTCGCCCGTCAAGCCACAGCCCAACGACGGCGAAGAGGGGGAGATAGTAGATAAAAAGAAGGAGCCTCGCGCCGATGAAGGCAAGAAAAAAAAGAAGAAAGACTCAAAAAAAGAGGGCAAAGATAAGGGCAAAAGTAAGAACAAGAAGAGTGAAGTAGCTTTTAAGAAGCTCAGCAAAAGCGGGAAAGAAAGAAATTACAGAGATAAAGATAAGAAAAGAGAGCGGCGCGAGTCCAGCGACGGCGACCGCGAGCGAGCCAAGCAGCGCCGCAAGGAGCGTAGGAAGGACCTCGAGCGGTATGACGTGCGCACCGTCGTGACCGAGAAACGCCGCCGGCCCAAGGACGCCTTCGGTCGCGACGTGTCCCCGCGCGCGCGCTCCCCCAGCCTGTCGCGCTCCCCGCCGCGCCTCACGCCCTCCGACCCCGGCCGCCTCGCCGCCCGCCCGCGCCGCGCCTCCTCCTCCCCGCGACCTGGCCCCCGCCCGCGACGTGCCTCCTCGTCTCCTCGCTCCGCCGCCCGCCCCCGCCGTGCCTCCACTTCGCCACGCCCCGTGGCCCGCCCGCGTCGCGCCACCTCGTCCCCGCGCTCCGCCTCGCCGCGCGCCGCCTCGCCCCGCGCCGCATCCCCGCCGCGCCCGCGCCGCCGGCGCCGCTCCACTGACAAGCGAGCCGAGCCGCGCCGACGCCGCTCCGCTGAACGACAGCGCAAGCGTCGTCGCTCAGCGTCCGGCTCCAAGAGCCCGCGGCCCAAGACTACCAAACGAAAGAAGCGTGTCCGGTCGGATCGTTCCGCCTCGCGACGTCGTTCGCCGCGCAAGCGAAGTCCGCGCAGGCGTCGCGTGCGCCGCCGCAGCGCCAGCCGCTCAGCCGAGCCCTCGCCGGCGCCCGAGGGGCTCGGCGCGGAGGTGGCGCCGCGTTCGTCGGGCTCCGTGGACTCCAGACTGCTGTCGCCGCGCACTCCTCCGCCGGAGCCGTCTCCGCCGCCCCTGGAGGAGGCGCGGCGAGAGCGACGGCGCCGCGACCCCGCTCGACACCGCCGTCTGAGAGATGCCACGGGACCTTCCAAGGAAGTGTTCACTTCTGGCGACAACATCCTCGTCAGTGTCAGCTTTAAAGAACAAGAGCGCGCAGAGGGTGACGAGCGCCGCGAACGACGTCGAGAGCGGCGGCGCAGGCGCAAACGGGTGGCTGCCTCTGAACCAGATGTGGCGGCGCCCCGTCCGGTCGCCATCATCGACCTAGAGCGCTCGCCCTTCCGTGAGCTGACGCCGTCGCCGCGCAATGTCATCGTGCTAAGCGACAGCGACCCCGGCGAGAAAGAGCCGGAGCGGCCGCCCGCCGGGCCGCCCGCGGTGCCCGAGGGGCACGGTGCCGTGGGCCCCAAGACGCCGCCGTCCCCAGGCGAGCCCCGCGCCGCGCCCGCCGCGCCGGAGCCGGGCCCGGCCGAGGACGCGCGCGGGCCCAACACGCCGCCGGAGCCGCCGGACTCGCCGGACGCCTACGACCCGTACGAGCCCACGCGCTCCGCCTCCGCGTCGCCGTCGCCCGCGCGCGCCGCGTCGCCGCCCCGGCCCTGCATGACGCTGGAGACTGCGCAGAAGACCAACATGTCCGCCGATGACGTCATCGACCGCCGCCCGCTCTCGCCCATCGAGAAGGTAACTCGTTGCTGTTGAAGTATTAAAATTTTTGCCAATATGGATCATATAATATTATTTCGTGTCTAGATAATTATAGTGATATGTTAAATTATTTAGCGAGATCCAAAATAATATAAAATAACAGTATATTTTACGGTCCAATGAATATGACACTATATCATTGATAGTCAATAAAAAAGTGCCCCTATAGCTATAAGTGGGTAAAATAGGGGATGAAAAATGTTCCTTCCCTTCCATCTTCAACTTCCACGTGGATAAAGTACATTGGTTCTTATAGATCATGTGTCGTACAGGTGTTGGCACTGCTGCAGTCCACGCGCGACGTGTCGCCGGAGCCGCCCCCCGGGGACGCGGCCAGCAGCGCGCCGGCCGCCGGCTCGCCCCCCGCGGCCCCCGCGGCGCCGGCGGCCCCCGCGGCGGCGCCGGCGCTGGTGCTGCCGCAGCCGGCCGCGGCGCCGCCCGTGCGCATCGTGCTGCCGTCGCCGACGCGCTCGCAGCCGCCCAAGCTGTTCCTGGCCAAGCCGTCCCCGATCAAGTCGGACCCCATCAAGCCCATGCAGGCCACCAAGATCACGCGGCCGGCCGCGCTGGCGCCCACCACGGCGGCGGTGGCGGCGCGGCGGCGCGACGGGCCCGAGTCGGAGCCCGAGCTGGAGTCGCCGTACTCGCCGGGCTCCAGCGACTTCGGCGACCTGTTCGAGCCACCTGGCGCCGGCGCGCGCTCGGGCTTCGACGCGCTGCTGGAGCGGCCGCGGCGCCGAGGCCGCTCGGCCGCCGCCAAGGTGCCCGTCAAGCTGCGCAAGAAAGGTAGGCCACGTCCCCGGGAGCCCGAGCCACGCGGCCAGCTACTGACCATGTTCCGTGTTCGCAGGTAAGACGCAGGTGGGCGTCAAAATAGATGAAGACAATCTGAAGATCCTGGACGACCTGCCGAGCTCCGCCGTCGAGATGCAAGTGAAGAGCAAAGTGAGAAATCACGCTGTTTATGTGTGTGACGACATTATGCTTGGTATCGCTTGTGGCCACGTAACCGCCGCTTTGAACGAGCAGCCAGTGACCGCGCTTGTATTTCCTTGTAGTTCCTGAAGAAGCTGAACCGGCAGGAGCGCGTGGTGGAGGAGGTGAAGCTGGTGCTGAAGCCGCACTACAACAAGAAGCACGTCACCAAGGACGAGTACAAAGACATCCTGCGACGCGCCGTGCCCAAGGTAACATTATACATACGCACACCTAACAAACTGAACATACATAAATTATATTGTGTTTTATGTACTTATGTTTTTGACTCGGGCGGGACCTGAACCCGCGATCCCTGGCGTGCCGTGCCATCGCTTTACCAACTAAGCTACCGAGTCCTGCCCGCCTTAGTTGAAATTACGAACATCTTTCTTAACGCCTTAAAGGCGTGTGGTAACATTTACCGGAATACTGCCGCTGGTCCCATGTTCCAAACTTTGCAGCAAAGAAAGCACAGAAACGATATCACCAATTTGTTATATATTTTTATGTATGTTTTTTACATGTTTATGCACATGTTTTATATTGAGTGATTCAAGAGGAAGGTTTATATGTATAATACATGCATGTTAGCGTAACCGCGTGAAGCCGGGGCGGGTCGCTAGTAAGTTATAATTTAAAGCACCTACTACTTCTTTAGCATGCACGGCACGGCCAAGACATAAGTCCGCCAATGTACATTATGTTGCATGAACTATTCATCTATATACATAAGACAAAGTCGGTTTATTTACACTATTAATATGTCGAGAACTCAAGAACCGGCGTGCGGTGAATGCGCAAACCCCACCTTCCGCCTCATGGTCCTTCCCGCCAGTTGGCACACGGACCGAATCATTGGAGACACACCTGGTACTTGCTCAAACGCTCTTTCCCAGGATGCGTTTTCTTGACTCCTACAAATAAACTATATCCTGTTCCATCTGTTCATCACTTCTCGCTTCTCTGGGGCGTGTTACACCTGTTGTGTAATAATAGTAACGTGTTGACGTTACTTCGCGCTCCAGACACTCCGTACCTCCAGTTCCTTTATTATCTTATGCCACTTATGTGCAAACGCTCTCAGCCTGCTAAAGCCTACCTTCCCGGCCACCAATGTCATGGTTATATATTGGGCCGGCCGTTATGCGCAAGCGAAAGCCGTATTTCCGCCAAGAGATTCGTGGAAGAACACGTGGTGTGGTTTTTAGTTCTTGCAAATCGGACATAACCCCATAGCCAGCCCTTGGTGATGACAATAATGAAGTGATTTCCACACGACAAAAAAAAATGGCAGAGTAGGGTAGGGTAGGGTAGTGTAGAATAGGCGTAGAGGTAGGATAATCACGCGTACAAAGTCGCGCCGGGCAGGTAGTTATACATACACAGATAAATAAATATAATTCCAGGTGCTAATTGCTAATACAAGTGTATGTTTCAGATCTGTCACAACAAGACGGGTGAGATCAACCCATCTAAGATCCAGGCGCTCGTGGAGGCGTACGTGAAAAAGTTCAGGAAAAAACATAAACTGGGACTAGTGTAGTGGCGCTAGTTATATACATAGTGTAGTATATAGGGTAGCAAAGGAGCTCGCACACGCTCTCAGATGTTCTATCGGAATATTGTAATTATAATTTATGTATGGACGATCTATTTTACTTAAACTTTTATTTAAATAAATAGTATTTAATTATGAAATTAATACAAGATTGTTTGTTTTGATTTTTGATCTCCGTGTAGTTGCTATGTGGAGACGGTGCAATACATTACACCTTGGTATGTTCAGTGTTATAATGTGTTAATTATGTTACTGTCGTTCTGTTGTGAGTACTGCGACTCGGTAGTATAATAAAAACAATGTTTTCTATTTGGTGAATTTATTGGTACCGTTCACACATATTGAATACGTCACTGCATTCGGTGCAAGCGTCAGCACAAACAATGACAATGCATGTGCAGGTTTGCTGGTACACTGAATGAAAATTATTGTAATTAATCAATTTAATGGTGGCTTTTTGTGTAAACCGAGGAATGATTATGATACAAAATGACAAAAAATTGTATGTCATTTAAATTCTATTATATATATTTATATTATAGTTCAGTGATATGATTGAAAGGTACTCGGACAGATGCATGTGCATTGTTTTAGCTAAAGGTAGGATTTATTTTTTAATTTTGGCTGAATACTGAAAACTTCGCCGATAATAATTTAAAAATGTAACAATTGCAATAAGAACCAATAAAAGGATGTTTTATCGCGCAACAAGTGCCAGCCAATATTTTTTTTATATCAATTCCTAGCAATGTTATTACTTCACTAGCATTACTACCAGTTACCCGCGACTATGTCCGCGTGAAATTAGATTTTCTTGTATATCCCGTCCCGACAGTCGGATTTATTTTTACAAGACAAGTTTTCCAACCAGCTGCCCCCGCAAGCGTGGTACGTTAATAAATTGCGCCATCTATTTTATTAACGTTATTGTTGTTTTCCTCAGGAACAGTAGGTACTTTTTTCGGGATGAAAGGTAACCTATGTCCGTTTCTGAACACCTGTATAAGCAATATTGCAGGATGATCGGTTCAGTAGTTTAGGCGTGAAAAGGTAACAAACAAACTTTCACATTTATAATATTAGTTAGGATTAGGGTAGACTCCCATTTTTGTTGCTAATAAGCAATTTACAAACTTAAATTCTTATTATCTATACTTATGTATAGATAAATAGCGCAGTGGTAGATAGCAGAGATAGCCTAGTGGTATGACCGCTGGACTGCAAAGGTTTCTAGTTCGAACCCAAGACGCGCACCTCTAACTTTTCGTAAGTTATGTGTGTATTATAAATTAATTATCACCTGCTCCGTGCCTCGCAAAGCACGTTAAGCCGTTGGCCCTTGTTGTCATGAAGATCTTTGACAGTCGGTATATTGTACAATATTGTATGCAAAGTGATACCAACAGATAGGCAGTCGCTCCGTAGAAAACTGATATTAAGCTGCATGTGGTTAGATTAGAAGCCGACCCTAACAAAGTTTGGGAATAATAAGGCTAGGAGGATGAGATAGATAGCGCATGTATTTTGGAAGATGTCTTTCATCATTTTTAACGAATGTCTTTCCACCGCTACCAGCTGATTATTGTTTTCGTACTTTCAAAAAACCTACTTAAGCAATGACCTACTTAAAGGGGTTTGAAACATTTTTGTTGCATGAGTTGAGCTGGCATGGATTCTCCAAGATACTGAGTTGTTCAAATAATATTATTAAAATACGAAAAATGAGATTTATTTTAATATTTTTTTATTTCTAAAATACAAACATAAAAAAAAAACAACTTAAAGGACAACATTGTCAATGGATTGGAACGATGATTGTCATGGCTTTACTTAAGCGACGATGGCAACACTGTTATGATGATTACTTAAGATTGCGATACGATGCATGGATTTATTGTGTTGCAAGCAATAAAATATCTAAACTATTCAAAATATGTTTGACGACAGCAAAGAGTTGCGCGGCGATTTCACACGGCCGGCGCGAACCCCAGGCGCTTGTTGGCCACGTCGAACTCGGTGTAGTACTTTCCGATGAACACGTCGCCCAGGATCCACAGCGGACCGTTGGGCGGCGGGATGTCCAGCCCCATGAACCCGGACAGGCACACCGTCTTACCGAACTGCGTCACCTGCAACACATACATCCATACATCTAACTATGCGGCACTTATAACCACTCATTTTTCAGCTTTCAGAACAAAGTATCAATTCATTGTTTAGAGTGGAGTAGTTTTATCATAGTTAACTGTTTTCCTGACCAAGCCACAAAATTTCAATAAAAACTTAAGAACCGTCACAACTCGTAACCACCCAGTTTTGACCCCTAGTTAACCGGACTTAATTTATTGCTAATGACCTCTAGACTCTAGTATAACCCCTTTCGAGGAATAGGTCAAATTTCCCTGTCAACCTTTATTTATGTAACATTGATAACTTACAATTCTTAAAACATTTATCAGCTTTATTTATCTAAACAATAATAAAAACTATTTTACAATTCCGACGCATCGCAATTTATATATACTCGTGTATGTAATGTCATGTTGTAAGAATTCTAATATATAGATACCAGAATTATTTCCTGATAAAGTTATATCTACCGGCTGATGATGGTTTTGTAAAATTATGACATTTTTGCCATATTTTTTACTGTCTGCATTTAAATTTGTACTAGCTAGTTAGAGCTGGATTCCACAATAAAGTCATTGTTAATGGACTTTTCTGTTATGTACGGTCGTACTAGCGCGTATCGCCACGAGGTATGCGTGCCCGCCCAACTGCCGAAGCCTCGTTTGTTTTGTATGCTTATATGTATTTTAAATGACATCTTCACAACGGTTACCGACACGACAATGGTTGGTTACATCCACTATAACTGCGTCCATGCATGACCCAAAACTTGGCCGATGGTGTCCAGTGTGTCGCCCTGTACCCGGCCACCGCTGGCACATGTCGGTGTTGGCTGAGCATTACGCGTCGCCCAATCGGTGCTATAAGTTTAGGTTGTGCCTTAGTCATCAGTTCCTTCATCACCTAATAGTTGGTGAAATTATTTTTACAAGGTAACTGCTTAATATTTAGGATGTCACTAGTGCAGTCATATTCAAAGTGTGCTCTGCAGCTTGTTGGTCACCGCGAAAATATTGGTCATAAAAGAAAATGCTTTGAGTGGTATTTGACTAAATATTCCATCATAAAATTATATTATTTATAATTATATATTATATTATTAATTATAGCACTGATAGCCTAGTGGTATGACCGTCGACTGACAAGTCAGAGGTCTCGAGTTCGATCCCAAGGCGCGCACCTCTGACTTTTCGTAAGTTATGTGCCTATTATAAATTAATTATCAGTTGCTAAAACGGTGAGGGAAAACATCGCGATGAAACCAGCACACCTGAGATATTTTTCAATGGTGTGTAAAGCCATGTCAGAGGCCTACGGGCGGTTTAAACTCTGACACCAGGTTGTTCATCAACCATACGATAAGAAAGAAAGATCATAAAATTTAAAAAATCGTACAAATTGGCACGCGTAAAGTAAAAAAATCAATTCCATAGCTCCCATTAGATGCGAATGTTAGTAACATAATGAATCGTACCCGCAGCACGTAGTCGGTGCCCTCCAGCGTGAACTTGGTGCCGGCCAGCATGAAGCTGACGGGCGGCAGCGTGGGGATGAGCGAGCAGTCCACGGCGTACTGGCCGAACGCCATGGGCGTGGCGCCCAGCGCCTTGTTGAGCGCCTCCACGTCGGCCGTGGGCCCGGCGATCAGCGACGTGCCCGTGTCGGCGATGGCCTCGCAGCCCTGCAACGGAAGCACGGTGAGCCTGTTGAGCCTGCCGAGCCCTGCGCTACTGCGTCACGCCGCACTTACGTTAGCGCAGAAGTGGCGGCCGGCCGTGGACACCTGGTCCATGTGGAACTGCCAGTACGTGGGCTTGTGCACGGCCACGTACGTGAAGTTGCCCTTGTAGTGCGCCGGGTCGGAGCCACCCAGGATGATCTCTCCGCCCTGAGCCGCGCTCGGGTCTCTGGGTATACAATACTAACATTACATACACACATGTTTCGTATCCACGAACGTTGAACTCGATCGGTACTTTGTCATGATTGTGAAACATTCACCAACATTCATTTAACCTATTACTTATAGTTTGCTCATACTAAGTTTTTCCTCACCAGAATATTTGAGCAGCGAATTTCTAACCAATACGGATCAAAAACTCAAACATTTTGGTGTTTATACATTCTGTCAGAAAAATATTCATCGCTTAAACGAATGTCAAAGTGAATCTTTCATGAACGTTTCTTTTGCCAGAATATAGTCAAAAGGCTCAGTCGCAAACATTGGAAACATTTAATGAGAAATTGGAAAAAACAACCTTTTTTTTAAAATCTGGCTAAACAGTTACTAAAGCGACATTTTGTGAAAGGGACGTTCTGCGAAAGAGGCATTGTGAGAAAGCGACTTTTTGAGATAGTCATTATGAGACATTGAGATGTGTGGAAGCGACATTATGAGACAGGGACATTTTAAAACCAGTAGACATTTTGCGAAAGAGACGTTTTGCGACTTAAGCCGGTCAAAAGATGGAAAGTAAAACAAAATTCATAATTGTGTTCCTGTCACGTTGATAAATGGGTATCGAAGGAGTGTTGTTACGTTACCTGTTGAGGTAGAAGGAGAACAAAGGTTTGACGAGTTTCTGGTCCACCATGTTGTCGAACACCGGCGTCACGCCGTCCACTGAGATGCTACACGCAGGCGTACACAATGGAAATATTTTATTAACTCTACTTTGTTATTTTAATGATATAAATGATGATAGAAATACATAGAACAAGTTGCTACGAATTAATTAATGTTACTAATAGGTAACTAATATGGAAAATGGGGTAATGCTGTACACTTACTTATATGCTGATAATGTTGTTAATTACCTGCGGAACGCCATTCCCAGGATACCGTCAAACTTGGCGGCGACGAAGGCGAGCCCCGGCTCCGACATCGCCTCCGCGAATATCTGACCGCGCACCGTGATGCCGCCCACCTGTGCACGTGGTCACGCGGCCGTCAGACACACTCGTGGCGGTGCCGTACTGACGACTGTAAGGCTTTGTATTCATACAGATATTTCGCTTTTACAGTAACCCCATACCTATCTCCATGAAAGGACTTTCCTGTATCTCCTGCGTCGCTTATAATAGAAACATTGTTCGTCAGACCAGATAAACGGCAAAGCAATCTTTTGTCTTTTCATGCGGAGGGGTATGGGTCAGTTGCTCGTCTATGCCATATGGGGCGCTATAAATAATAGGAAACCATTCTCCTATTATTCTAAACTTTGTTGGGAACTTCTGATCTAACCAGATGCAGCACGCAAAACTGATATTAAAGTTTTCGCGAAGCGACTGCCTATCTGTCATTACTATGACTATAATTATATACTATGACTATATATACTGCCTATCTGCCTATCTATACAACCCAAAGGAATATGATATTCTAAACTTAAATCAATTGTCAGAATTTAATGAGGGTACTGTCTCGCTATATCAACTGAGAATGATTTTTATGACAGCCGGGACCAACGGCTTAACAATCGTGCTTTCCGAGGCACGGAGTAATGATTATTAATTTATAATATTATGCACATAACATCCGAAAAGTCAGATGGGCGCGCCTCGGGTTCGAACCTGAGACCTCCGACTTGCCTGTCAACGGTCACTTCACTATCACTGTCCTAGTTCACAGACACAGTCACAGTCTGCTCAGCAGACAGGTGTAGTAACTCACGGTGACGTCATCTTGCGAGAGGAAGCCGGACAGACTGCCGCTGCCATAGTGTATGGAGAACTCCGTGCCGTTCGGCCGATACGACGTGGACTTGTTGCTGTCGTACTTGTTGTGCAACACTGCAACATACACACCTCACAATAACGTTCAATATCGAACAACATGAACACGACTGATTACTGTTTTATTCCACGAGTCAAAACAACTAGTAATATTGCAGAACGTAATTAGTGCTAATTGTAGTATTCATGTAGTACATAAAATATTAGACATGTATAGTGAGTCGTATTAATCAAACATTTATTATTACAATAGCTATCATTTATGTACTAGTAATATTATACCTATTTATTTTCTATATATTGATTGCGTAACCACACACTTGGCTGAGAACTGTACGAGCTTACTTCTTCATATTCATACTATTTTATATAATATTTAATGATATAAACAAGGTTATTGTTATTTCACCATGTAGTTAAGTATACATATATGTAGTGGGTAAAACTAGTGTTATCTGTATACCTACTGTTGTTCTGGCGGCTTTAATAATTAATAGTATAAGTACCTACATGCCAGGCATTACGATAATAATATCCTTATTTCCTTTTTGTACCTACCACCGAACTAAATGTATAGTGGCCACATTACATTTGTATATGAGGATAGGACTCGACACCGATGAGCGGTAAATAAAGCCGAGCTACAAGTCCGCCACCGCGCACCGCTACGCGCCAGCCGACACTTTGATTACAATATATTTCCGTTACTTCGGTCGTCAGTCGTCTGTTGGCTGGCTGTGGGGTACGGGGAGTACTCCTGTCTCGGTTACATTGAACGATGACCCCTGCATGTCAATAAAAGTTAATTAAACCGCCTGTCAGCACAGCTCGGCCTGTCGCAGTCCGCTGCTGGTCTTGTGCTCGCTACAGCATCGCGTCGCGGCATTGTAACAGCATTGTCACGCACGTCACACACCAAGGAGAGATTTTGGTCGTAGGTACACAAAGCCGCTAATATTACTGTTGTCGATGCGATGTCGATGTCATTGGTGATCCTATAGGTACCTATACATTTTATTAAAACACTAGCTGCCCCTCACGCGGCTTCGCCCCCGTGGGCCAAACATACTTTCATAGTATTATGTCGTATGGTATTTTACTATGGGGATCGGCAGCGGATGTCGACACCTTTTTTATTTAACAAAAAAGAGCTATCCGAACAATTTACAATTTAGGCCCAAGGGATTCAGTTCGTGAATTTTTTAAGGAGATAAATATACTAACATTACCTATCATCCTTGTATATATTTCATAATAGGTATCTTATACACTCTCAAACATATAACTTGCTTGCAAAAAAAGAATGATAAGTGATAAGTAATTGCCCGACCATATTTTACTAATACAGAGAATATGTATTATTATTTTTATTTATGGGTTCTATGGGGGAGGCCTTTAGTCAACAGTGGACGTCTTCCGATAGATGATAAACTATTCGTAACATTATATCCATATACTAAATGAGAATATCTTGTGTAGGGATCTGACGACTAGGACGTTACCGACCTTGTCATTATGGAAGGAGAGGGCAGATTAAGGAGCGGTTGACTTGGGCCTCCAGTTCTCTTCAGTAGCCCTATGAATACGAAACACGACACACAACACAACAAACTTGACAAATCAGAAGGGATACTCATATTATGCGAATGAGAGTAGGTACAGTCATACTAACGGCAAGCGATATTCGTGTAGTGGCACTTCTTGGAGGGCACCCACAGGTTGGAGGAGCCGGTGTCGAACACCACGCGGAACGTCTGCGGCGGGTTGCCGATCGAGATCGGCCCGTAGTATTGAGCCTGGTAAACAAACATACACATTATAATATATAATATGTGCTAACTATCAGTTTAAAATCGAAAGGTGAAAGAGAACAATGGATGTAGGTACATAATACATCACACTCTACCAAGGGTGTCGTGCTCGTGTACACACACGACACCCGCTGCATGGTACTTACCCAAAGGGCCTCTGTTCGGATAAACGATTCTTAGGCAGTGTAGCAGGTTAAGTCCCCGCACGTAACAAAATATGTATTATCGTGATCTATTATTTAATTATTATAATCAAATAAATGATACTTATTTCGCAAAAATGCTATTGATCTATTTTGTTACTAATTGAGAAACAAATTCATCAATGAAAATAAATGAATCCTACCTACCTATCTACAGGCAATGAACTTGATATCGAAACCTTACGTGACGGCTGTGTCCGTAGTCCAACCTTTATCGTGAATGATGCGTCATGCGTGCATACATAACATGTTTACTTAACTTGATATTATATTATTTATATTTTCATAATGGATGTGCTCTGTAAACCTTTCCAAGCAAGGGCGAGGGGGGCCAGCGGCATGCGGCAGCGCCCACTGGCGGACGACACGACAGAGGATTTTAATAATATTTTATAAAATGTTATACCTTCTTATCACTTTGAAATAAAGTATAGTATACATATATTCATTATTCAATGATAACATTTTGTTACACTGTATTTAATAATAATTTAATTATTTCATCAATTTTAAATTTATTAATGACCACTTTTTTTTTAGGATATGTTTGTTAGTTTATTAAGTAAGTATATGTGTAGTTTTATATAGCATACATACATATACATTAAATTTATTAATATCCTTATAAGTGGAAGAATTATCTCAGTGCATCTACCTACCACATTGTTACTCTACAACGGCCTACCTAAGCTAAGGTAGTAGAAAATGCCTTTAGGCATTAAGTCCACCTTTGTACATCCTTTTGTACATTTAAAGTAAATATAGAGCTCCTTTTTCTGGTAACTAAGATATATAAACAGCCCATAAACAAGTCATATTACAAGGTTCATTACTTTATCATTTTAAATTTAATACCTACTTAAGTAAATAGTTAGACAGAGGTACATAATGTAAACTAAGTGATAAAGTGTATTTTGCGAAGCGCAAGTTATCTATCGGTCACACGCAGCCAGCGAGCGGCCGAGATAAACACCGTTGTCAATCGTCGACGATGCGCCTCGCGCCGCCGCGCCGGGGTTATCATCGTGACAGTCTTTCTCATAACTATGCCACATCACATCACTTACATTTCTGCTTTATTTTTACTACCTACCTTTGTCCCTCAGCTTAATTCCCATGGTTAATATATTTTTTTTTAATAAAAAGTATCCAATGTCATTAGCCAGCTGATACTCTATCTCTATGCAAACATAACCATTTGTCTGTTGCTTCATGAAAGAAGAAAAAACCAACAGACACACTTTACCATTTAAATGTATATTCATAAGATAAGATAACATCTTGTAACGGCTATGCTTCAGAACGTTGGCTATACCTACGTATGATGCATGTGTAACTTTACATTCCAATCCCCTATTATTAAAAAAATAAGTTCAAAATTAACATATCAAAATTATACACTCAACAGTACACAAGTTTGTCCTAAATGTTAGGTCAAACTTCTACATAGAAAATCTCAAAAAATATTGTGAATGAATAATATAAAATTCAAGTTAAAATTTACAACAATACTCACAAAACTTCACAGCTTCACATGGACTTTGCTTATTACGTACGTAAGCACACAATAACACTGAACGCTTGGATCTATACCTCTCTCTATGTACTCAAAGGCAACAAAATGTTAGTATTCTTTTGATTACAGATCTAGTTAAGTATAACGAAACCATTTATGAAGTGATACATACATCTAGGTAATTGGAGAGGGGCTCAGGAGCCGGTCCAGAGACAGCATACTTGATCCTCAGTATCTGCAAGTCCGTGCCCACCTCCTGGAAGTGCTTGCGCACTGACTTCATACGATACAGGGGCACTCTGCCAAACATTATTTTTTATTTATCTATGAGAGATTTTTTGCATCCCAAGGGCAGTCTTATTACCCTTAATAAATTAATATTTACAGACATGATGACCACAAACCCATGAAATGTATTACCATAAGAATACTGCTATCACAGATAGTTGTATTTTTACAGAATAACATAGATCATTGTTTATATCACACACTGTCAAGAATGTTATTACAGATTTGATATCTTAATCAAAATATTAGATCAATGAGTTGTTAGGGTCAAGTATTATTATGCAAGTGGTGATCAATTCATGGATTATAATTTTAACAATACAAAGTACCCTGCTTAATGCTTTTGGGCTAAATTATAAACACAGTAATAGTATTTATATTCTGCGTTTTAAAGCCAATCTATACACAAAATAATTATTTTTCAATCAAATAATAATAAAAACTATCATCTTCACAATAGAGCAGTCTACTGTTGGACATAGGTAGGTCTCTCCTATTGCACGCATTACAAGTATAGGTATTTCTATTTCTATAATTTTTATGAATTTATATGATTATGATCACAGAAACAATAACTGCGCCCGAGCTAAGCCGAGTCACACCTACATAGCCCTAATTATACACCAATTATTGCTAACCGAGTATAATTATTGTACTAGGAATTTGTTTACTACATACCTGAGAAAGCCAGCCACGCAAGTAGTGGCCAATGCCAGGAAAAATATTAGCAACTTCCCCATTTTTCTTGCAAGTCACGCAGACTCTGGTTACAAAAGAAAACAAACAGTAACAAATGTATAATATACAATCCAATTCTTTTCTGAATCGTCTTACATACCGCAGTTAACCCAAACGACTATCTCGTGTTGCGACGAGAACAATAGCTGTTATTAAAAAAATCTGATGTCGTATTTATTAGTCCGCAACGAAATTGAATTAGTCGCCGGGCGGCGCAATTTGACATTAATGATTGAAAGTTTACTAAAATGAATGAATGAAATTTGAACGGATGTGAAGCAATTACCTAAGAATATATTTTTAACTCAATGATGTGAAGCCCCCAATCAGTACACGTTGGCCCAATATGGTTGCCCAGTATATTGGGACAACGTGTTTATTGACTTCGCACAGGTGCAATCTTAGAGTCTAGATAATTCTATATAGACTCTAAGGGTGCAATATACATATTATCTTCCTCTTCAATCACTCTATCTATTAAAAAAAACCGCATCAAAATCCGTTGCGTAGTTTTAAAGATTTAAGTATACAAGGGATATAGGGACAGAGAAAGCGACTTTGTTTTATACTATGTAGTGATAGTGATTAGCGGCCAATACCTACTCGCCGATGATCCGTTGAGTGTCGGTTTTTCGCCACATATTAAGCCTTTTGACTTTGATTATTTAAATGTCTAGATAGAGTGTCGCGCTGTAAAAGCACCCAAAAAAATGTGCCAACTTTGTTATACAGGTGTGCGTTGACAGCTACGTCTTACACGACACGACTGTCATTCTGTTTTCCTAGTGTGCGTGAATAATGATACCAGTTGTTGAAATATTCCCATTGCATTAGAGGATTATTGCATTCTAGTAAGACTATTAGGAATATTATTATAAAAATATAATTTAATTGAATTGAATTGAAATATAATATACCTACTCTGTGGCCAAAACCCTTTTCAAGTATTTGTGGTCCTTTGATGTGTGGTAACTGTGGCAACAACGCGTCAACGGTGGCAATCGTTGTGGCAATGCAAAATTCCGACGCTCAACGGATCGTCGGAGCTAATTTCAAATAAACGTCAAATACACACCAAGTGGCCCTGTTGGCACACAAATCAAAAAACGCGATGTCTCTGCAAAAACAATTTTTTTTATAGACTCACGCCTGTATTCCCAGAGGGGGTAGGCAGAGGTGTATGTAGTACACCCACGTTTCGTCTGCTATAAGTCCCATGTTGCCCATCCCGGCCCATCGACGGAGCCCCGCGAACGGGGCTCCATCGAACTATATTGGCGCAAGTGTTAATCAGTTACTTTTTTTTTTTTTTTTTTTTATAGACTTACGCCTGTATTCCCCAGAGGGGGTAGGCAGAGGTGTGCAGTACACCCACGTTTCGCCGGCTATTTTATAAGTCCCATGTAATAGGGGGCGAGCCTATTGCCATTAACCGGGCACAATTCCAGACTCCGTGCTGCTACTGAGAATTTCCTAATGGAAAAACCCAATAACACTTTTGCCCGACCCGGGGATCGAACCCAGGACCTCGTGCTCAGCAGTCGCGCTTGCTACCACTAGACCAACGAGGCAGTCAGTTACTAGTTATGTTTATATGTCAAACAAGTTCGATATTTAGGACATTCGGTTCTCTGTACTTTCGATATTTAGATATTTCGATGTCACTTTTGTAGATAATTAGATTTTAGATATATTAGACGTAGGTTATCTAACCATTCGACATTATAAACTTACGTTATTTTAATTTTCGGTTTTATGGTCAATCGATATTTAAATTTTCGATGTTTTGAACGTTGACATTTTAGCCGCCGTAGGTATTTTAATTTTCGATATTCAAACATGTACCCCGTACTAGACAACGAAGCATTCATGTACACCTAGAATGAGTGCAGTACAAAATATCAGGTGCCAAAATCTTGTTTCCTCTGATCCTCTCTCTTTTAATGTTAGTACAGAAAAACAAAGTAATCACATGTATAATTTGTTTTTTTATTTGTCCAAATAACAATTGATTTGTTACAAGTGCCTCGAAGACATCACAATTAACACATACTTAATTATTTTATAAGACAACAGGTGACTCTAACGCGGAGGCCGCTTATTATTACCGGGCTCAGTGCACTCCGCGTCGCGGACAGTAAGGCACGCTGGCCTGCCGCCAGGGCTCGTGCGGTCGGCCGCGCGACATACACAGTATGTGCCGGCCCCGCACTCACATGGCTTGGCGCGTTGCAACACATTCATACAGATAATATATACAACATTCAGATGTGACAGCTAACAATTCGTGATATGTGTGCCAAGAAATGTATATCAAAACATATTTTGTGGTTTGGCAGATTTTTTTATCCAAAAAGTAT
This sequence comes from Protodeltote pygarga, assembly GCA_936450705.2. Taxonomy (NCBI): domain Eukaryota; kingdom Metazoa; phylum Arthropoda; class Insecta; order Lepidoptera; family Noctuidae; genus Protodeltote; species Protodeltote pygarga. The sequence goes on along the minus strand of OW388257.2, from coordinate 205,099 downwards.
TTTACAAATATAGCCTCTATTACACTTAGAACTTATTTAATGGTTACTTATCGGGAAAAAGTTGCGTTTACTTTGTAGATGCACTTATGAGATAGGACGTTCTAATACAATTAGGCCATCATTTAAAAAGTTAGCTAATTAAATAGATCAGCTAATATATTAATACGATGGATTCAACGTTTTGGCTCGGCGACTGTCTGATGAGGCGAAGCGGGGCTCCGTTAGTTCTGTGCCATAGGTTATTTTTGTTTGCCTGTCTAAGTCTAACATAAAGTCAGAATAAAATAGCGTCAAATAATTTCCAGCTAAGCAAATCAAAATAAAGAGGTTTGAACAGTTTTGTATGGGAGCTGGCATAGCGGGCCGTCGCCATTTTGATTTTTTTTCAAAGTGGCGGCGCAAGATAAGACTAGTATATTTGGATAGAGGACGTCTTAACCAACAACAACAAAATGTTAGCAACATGATATCCTAAAGTGTCACGTTTCCAAGATATTTGAAGTTAAAGATCGTCAAATGAAAACAATGGCAATCATACAAAATTAACTAATTACGGGTTTATATGCCTTAGATTGGATTAAAATAATAGTTCTTACGTGATTTACGTATTTGTTGGAAAATTGTAAACTTAAGAGCACGAAAACACAACTTTATTTAATTTATCAAAACACTAAAAGTTGCGGCGCACGATGATAGTGGTATTTATGGATGAAGGACACTTAAATAAACAAAAAATGACAGAAACACGATGCCCTAAAGTGTCACGTTGCTGAGATATTTGGAATAAAAGATCGCTATATAATAAAGATTACCTCAATAATTAATTAACGTTAGTTTTTTGGATACTCATTACTCAAGTTTATTCTCGTCTAATAAATAGTTTAAATCACCTGAGAACTATTTTATAAATACAAATGCATTTAGAAACGTACGTACTATAATTTTGAATATATATAAATATTATTATAATATTTGAATAATGTATAATTTTGAATTATTGTAATCATTCTCATAATATGGTGATCTTTAACTTGAAATAACTCATCAACATGATACTATAGAGAATCGGGCCACTTTTTTGTTCATCTAAGTGCCCTTAATCCATTTCCATATACAGGGTTATTTGTTAAACACCAGCATCCTTAAAACAACCTTTACCAACAACTTTTACCAACCCTGAAATCGCAAAAAAAAAATCAGCTGTTCCATACATTTTGTTGAATTATGTGAACATAAATGTATGGAACAGCCGATTTTTTTTTTACAAATAACCATGTATACTACTATCATCATGCGCCGCAACTTTTTGTTTTGATAAATTAATTAAAGTTGTGTTTTCGTGCTCTTAGGTTTACAATTTTCCAACAAATAGGTAAATCACGTAAGAACTATTATTTAGATCTAATCTAAGCTATACGGTACACATAATTAGTTCATTTCGTATGATTACCATTGTTTTCATTTGACAACCTTTTTAAATATCTCGGAAACGTGACACTAGGACACCATGTTGCTAAAATTTTTTGTTGGTTAAGATTTCCTCTATCCAAATATACTAGACTAATCCTGCGCCGCCACTCTGAAAAAAAATCAAAATGGCGACGGCCCGCTATGCCACAAAGGTTCGAACCCCTTTCACATGTTGCCAAAATTGTAAAGATTAAAATCATGATTTGCTGCTCTATTTATTAATATTGCTGCATTTAATCTCCTACGACAACAATTTTAAGGCTGCCCAATATCACATTATAAACTCGGATGTTTTCGAACTCGCAATTAAATTAATCGCTGACCATAATTTTAGATGCAGAGCTTTAGAGATAACTTCTTATATATTTTTATGCTAACCGATTGCATAATCCTGCCGACCAAATATTTAGTATCAAGAATTCAAGACTATTTATTTTGCAAACATAAACATTATCAAGCTAACCAAATATCTACTTATTTTCTGATAATCCTTGATTTACTTCCTGACCATAAAACTATTACTCGTTGTTTTTTTTTCCGCCGACAAAAACATATTATGCTAAAAATAACTATTCTATTCTATTTTCTTTTTATTTCATTTTATCTTGCTAACCGAATATTAAAAAGAAAAGAATTACTATTTAATACTGAATACATTATATAGAACTTGGATAAACATTTATCTATTACGTGACCACATTGCATACTAATTCTTTTTTCTCTTATAATTTATTAACATTTATTATATACAAAACGTATCTACATAATATTTATGTACAATAAAGGATATTTACATTTAGATGAAGAATCTAATAGGACGGCAAATTTTTGTATTTTGTATGACAGTATATGAAAATGTACAGTGAGGTGAATTTTGAGATCGTAAAACTAGTTAACCGTTGGTTATTACATCACAACCTACACTAACTTACTAGCAGAGTGCACTGACGTCACAATATCTGTACCCTGTCGATCCTCAGCACATACTAAGTACTAACTTATCATATTGTACACATTACAACTCTACTTATTGTACTCATAAAAATACATTTTTCTTGATTAATTACTTTGCTTACTAACTATATTTACAAAAAAAAAATATCGCACTATAATATATACAGATAACAGCTTCGTTTGTTAGTCTAAGGATAGTATAGCACATATGTATGTGAGGGGTCAAGGAAAAAAGACCGAGTGAAAATAATGGATTTCAAGTAAATTGAGTTTGGAGTCCTATATTTCACACTGAACATAAAAAATGTATTATACTTAATATCTAGTTGGACTAATATAATGATAAAGTACAAAGAGACAAAAAAAAACAAAAAAATACGTTTTCATTCACTCCAGGTTCTTTTCGCTTGACCACTCACTATAATAGAAATAAATATATTTGGATTCATGATAAGATTTCAAAACATATTTTGTATTAAAAAAATAAGCTTCAAAATATTGTAAAATAAATTCTAATTAAAAAAGTAGCTGTTTTTTTTTCACATTTAGGTTAAGTGACATAGTCTCGACACGTAACACTGGTGTCCGCTCAGCGCAGGAACTGCTGGTCGGCGGCGGCGCAGTACAGGCGCGGGTCGCTGGACAGCAGGCGCACCGAGAACGAGCCCAGCGACAGCGCCGGGCCCGCCAGCAGCTCCACGTTGCCCGCGTTGGCCTGCGCAGGGACATCTCATTATACGTGGCTAACAGTGTGGGAGACCAATGGAAACAAAACAACTATCTCAATGAAAGGTGTGTCACAAATTTACTGAGCACGTCGTCGATCACGTTTTTCGCTCTTCAAACAGCACAAGACGGCGACTTTCACTTAGATCGATCTCCTTTCTCCGAGTATTTCGGGGGGCAAATAGTGGCTACGGTCATCATCATAATAATATCATACCATCATAATATTGTCGTCCTCATCGAATTTCCCAATCTCAACGGAGACTAGCTAGCTGCGTAGTTACGTAGGAGATATTATAGTGCACAAGTGTGTGCGCAAAACAAAGGTGCACTTTCTATGCCCTCACTCTCATAGTCCGATGGGATGCCAATCCGACACGACCGGAGAGAGATCAGGCGCAGGGTTGGTGGTAATCTGTTCTGCGGGTTACATGGCCTGCCCACTGCCACTTCAGCTTGCTAATCCGGTGGGCTATGTCGATTACTTTAGTACTCTGTCGAATTACTTCGTTTCGGATTTGATCCTTCAGAGAAACTCCGAGCATAGCCCTTTCCATGGCACGCCTTAGCAACTTTGAACTTGTGGAGTAGCTTTACCGTGAGCGTCCACGTCTCAGTTACGTATGTCAGAACAGGTAGGACGCACTAATTGAAGACTTTCGTCTTTAGGCTTTGTGGAATAGGCGACAGAAATACTCGATGTAATTTCCCAAACGTTGCCCAACCCAGCTGTATTCTATTGGTCTCTTTTTCGAAGTTGCTTTTACCTAACTGCAGTAGAGACCGATGCATTTAGAAGAATCAGCTACGCCGTTTAGCATTTATTGTAAATCTTGCAGCGATTTCGCTACGATGATGATATCATCCGGAAATCTCAAGTGCGAGATAAATTCGCTATTAATATTTATTTGTCGTCCCATCCAATCCAGCGTCTTAAACATATCCTCCATTGCATTTGTGAAAAATTTCGGGGAAAAAACATCCCCTTGTCTAACACCTCGATGCAAGAAGATAGGCTTAAACTGCTGGTTCTGGACTTGGACGGTCATAGTTGGGACATTGTAAAAACTTCTCATTACTTCGATTCATCGCCAATCGACTTGGCATCGCTGCAAAGATTCCAGAACTGACTAGGTCTCGATAGATTCAAAGGCCTTTTCTTAGTCTACAAATGCTAAACACAAAGGGCGATATATTCTTCATACTTCTGGCGCACTGTGTCGTCTATCGCGCCGTATCCGCTTAGAAACCCGGCCTGCTCCGAAGATTGAAATTTGTCGAGCCTTCTCGCGAGACGATTTGTGATGAGTGTGATGACTCTTGAAAACAACTTGTAGACATGGCTTAGCAGTGAAATGGGTCGATAGTTCTTCAAAAGGGTCTTGTCACCCTTTTTGAAGAAAAGAACGACCACAATTCTACTCCACTTCTCAGGAGTGTTCCTATTGAAAAGGACAGACTTAAAATGTCCTGGAGTTCGAGCAATACGGGTCTACCGCTTGCTTTTAGGAGCTCGGTGGTAATCCCGTCCTCCCCAGGGGCTTTTCCATTAAGCTGTTTAAGAGCCATCTCAATTTCGTCTAGGCTGATCTCTGGCAGGTCAACAGTGAGGTGGCGGGTCAGTTTAGTAAGCGGCAAGGGACATTTAAATAAAAGGACATTTTGAGAAAGGGACGTTACGAGAAAAGGACATTTTGATAATAGGACATTTTAAGAAAGGACATATTTTGGCGAATAGGGCATTTGGCGAAAAGGACTAGAAAAGACATTTTGAGAAAAGGATATTATAAGCTGATACGCTAATGGGATCCAAACCAAATTTAAAAATAGGACTAAGTTGAATAGTCACCAGGAACAGAGTGGCCAGCAGCAGGTGCGACACGTCGCTGGGCTCGCGGGCGGTGCGGCGCAGCAGCTGCGCGAAGGGCTGCGCCTGCGCCGGCGGCAGCGCGGCCAGCACGGCGCCGCCCAGCGCGCGCACGTCCACGGCGCGCGCCTCGGCGCGGGCGGCGCGGCGCAGCACGGCGGCGCGCCACTCGGCCCAGTCGCGGCCGGCCGGCGCCTCCTCGGCGCGCGACGCGTCGCTGTCGCCCACGGAGCTCTGCTCGAAGAAGCCGTCGTCCTCGCTGTCGGGGTCGCCGAGGCGGCTCTCCTTGGCCGCCGCCGTGGCCGAGGCCGCCTCGACGCAGCTCCACCCCGCGAACTCTACGCGAAAGATGACCGTGGATAACTGACATCAAGTTATTAAGTAGGACGGACACGACGTTTCTTAAAATTATGCTTACCTGGCGGTGGGTTCGGTTCTTGCGCACGCAGTTTCCGCCGTTCGCTCAAAATGTGGCTCTTCCGCTTTCCCACTACTTTCGTGATCCATTCTGTTGCGATACTGAACTCTCGCACCTCGCTCAATTTACGCCTCAAATCTGATGATGAAGTAACTGAAAACATAAAATATGAATTAATTATTGAACAATTTTTCTAAATGATTATCTTTGAATTTATCATGTCACCTTTTCCAATAACGGTCTTAACACTAGTACCGATGATATCATCAATCTCAACATCGCTGCGCCTTTTCCTCTCCTTCCTACTGCCGACGGGTGCAGCTGCGTCGCTGACATCATGCGCAGGGGCAGGCTTGTCGCTGACGTCATGTGCGTCGCCGACGTCGCAAGCTGGCAGCGGCGTGCTGGCGTGCAGCGGGCTGGCAACGTCGCGCGGCGGCGACTCCTCGTGGCAGGGCGGCAGCGGCGGGGGCGCGGCTGCCTCGATGGCCGCCTGCAGCTCCAGCAGGGAGATGGGTCGCAGCGCGCGGTCCTCACTACTGCTCGCACCCTCCAGTTCGTCAACCAGCAACCCTTTCTGCAAACATCATCGGTGTTTGTTGACGTCAGGCGGAGCGCTCTGCGGGAGCGGGCCGGGCGAGACTTACGTGCAGGCGCCAGGTGACCTGGAAGTCTGAGAGCAGGCCGATGGGTTCGCCCGCGTAGTCGTGCAGCGGCGCGTCGGCGGGGCTCAGCACGCGCGGCGCCAGCTGGATGTAGGTGCGCGGCAGCGTGGGCGGCGGCCGCGCCGGGGCCGCCTCGCGCCGCGCCGCCGCCGCCGCCTCCAGCGCGATGTGCGCGAAGTCGCCGGCCGACGTCGAGGCCTTGCGCCTGCGCCGGCTCGCCGATGGTGTCGCCGGCTCTTCTGACGTACTTGTTACATCTCTGAGGAATAACGATAGACAGTGTAATAAAAGTCTTGCCGGTGAGTGGCCATGAGATAGAGAACGAGTACTGACTGCGTGCTGTTGTGAAGCGAGTCGCTGACGCTGAGCACGTGCTGGTAGAGGAAGTCGACCTTGCGGCCGTAGATGCTGGCGGACTGTTGCAGCAGCAGCGCTAGCTCCGCGAAGTTGGGCGCCACCGCGTCGGCCACGCTGGCGTCCTCGCCCGCGTCCAGCGCGTGCAGGCCCGCCTCCGTCAGGTATTCCTCCAACAACTAACCACACATACACTCATATCTATCTGAACCCTATGCAATATGATAACACCAATACACAACATTTTATCTTTCCTTCTTTATCAGTTTTGAGAGCCAGCCTGCATTAACCAGAAGACTTCAATACTTAGATATAAATACAACAGACAGTAGGTAAATATAACTATGTATATTGTACTTTAATAAACATGATTTTGAAGTCTTCAAGAAGATGATTACTAACATGATCAGCCCTCGAGTTTATTTCTTTCCTGGACGGTGGTCGGTGTGGATGCATGGTGTTCACGGATGTGAGAGTGAGTACAATTAATTTATTTTGTGGATCTGCACAATATACCATTCACTGTTTGAGGAATTGATTTTTCACAATAATTACTTTGTGGCCAATATTTATGTCCAACTTACAACAACTTAAGGTTAAGTATACAGCGTGTAACAGAAATGCGTGGTCATATTTAAGGATGGTATTCAGAATCTTATACATAGTCTATACCACAAGTGCCCACATCAAAATATACTATTCAAAGTTTTGGTGTTTTTTTGCTTCATCAATAACATCGATAATATTAAAATCAAAACAAACGTGTTACACCACTATCAAGTACGATAACCCTACTTTACTTACCTCCTTTGAACTGCTGCGCTCCTAGTATCTAGTACGTCGACGTACCTAACGCTCCTGCGCCGCACCGCGTGTAGTGTGTATTCACTCTCACAGTTTCACGTGACACTTACACTTTTTGGTGGAAGTAGATAGGTATTTATTTGTGATGGAAATTCAGTAATTTAATAGGCACAGAGGAACCGGAAATGGGTGTTGACCATCATCACGAAGCACACTCCTAAAACGACACTCTGACCGCATTCTAAGGAAGGAAGCCAGGGGCGTTCTTTGACAGGTCATACCGTCAATAAACCTCTCGGAGTACAATCGACGAGCGGTCGGAGTGTCGTTTTAGCCTCCCGAAGGCTGCCATCAGATGCACCAACACAGAGAATCATTTCGTAGTACTCACTATTAGTAAACGACATGTTTTACACGAAAATCAAATTGCAATTACACCGATCGTCCGAAATCTGCAAGGGCTCAATAGCAACTAGCGAAATTGCCTATTTCTTTCAAAATTTGACCGGCGGCAAACATCAAAGGACACTATGCACGTGCCGTTCTAAAGGCCCGTACATGTTGTACCTATGGATTTCAATAACTTAGTACCTACCATCTAACAAGGCAACAAACAAGGAATTCGCGCTCATCATTATTTTGTCTTTAATTTTGCAGCAGGTTATTTACCTAAAGTAAAATAATAACTACGACTCTACGAATTATCGTTGTAACATCGAATCATTAAAAACAAAAAAAATGTTTATCAACAGTTAACAAAAATGTTTATTTTTTTCACCTTTACCTTTTTAATTAAATTTTTAAAAAAGAACAATAAGACAACATTCATTACAAAATTACCAAAGTAGTACTACACCCGATAAAGCGACGATGCTTTCAAGCTAGTATGCACATTCCCTAATTTAGCTAGCTGCCGTACTTAGAATTGTATCTGTGTGTGTGCATTAGGGTACCGTAGTGCTTGAGATTTTAGTTTACAGTCCTGTGTACCTCTTTACAGTCTCTGTTGCCTTAGTATTTTGTATTAAATTTTTGTTTTTAACCTAACTAAAAGGAAATGAACAAAAAAATATTGATATTTTTTACTAAGCCTAATTATTTTCGGAGGATTTTAAAACGTGAGATGATTTTCAGTTCTAGCAAAAATTAACCATCCTATTTAAAAAAAGTGCACGCAATTATTATTATTTTAAGTATTTCAAATACCTCTTAAAAATGAAAATATCATGGTAATTTTCTAGTTTTCTTGACATAATCCTACTTCAATAAAGATTTTATTGTACGGAACCATGCAATGAACGTATGATAAATAAAATTTGTTCTAGTAGGCAGCGCGGCGCCATGCGGCATCGCGTCAAAGGGACCGACAATGCGATTCACCGACTTTCGGCATTTTTCGCGGCATCTTTGACATTTTTATGCACACATTGGTAAATTGAGTCGCTCAGTGAATATCTCTTACATTATCCTGCAATCCTAGTACTTTTAAACAGAATTTCCATAATAATTTCGTGAATCGTGTCCATTTTTTTATTTCTTTTTGTGGTGGGTTCTTTCTGTTTTTGAACACAAATAAAAATACCTCTTTCAACAATCTACGATCCTAGTGCCGCATAGTTAAAACTTCACGTTCGCTGGTAGAAGCAGTTCATTTGAACTGTGAACTTTTTAAAAACATGACAGCAAGTACCTCATCTATCTATCTGAAATCCTGGTGCCTTCAATTGAATTTCCTTGTTGTTGTTAAAGTAGTGTGTGAACTCTTCAACTCTACGAGTTCAAAGATGTCTAATAGGTATCTCTTAAGATATTCTGAAATCTTAGTACCTTGAACTGAATTTTCTTAATTTTTATTCGAGACCATTGTCATTACACGGCTTGTACCTACCAGTTGTACCGCCTTTTACCTTTATTACTTTACTCCTGGTACAAATTACAATGAAAGGGGTTGAGATAGCAGTAGCTTTCTTACTCTTCTGGTGGCAAGTGAGAAAGACTGTGAGAAAGAGAGCAAACGCTTTCTAGTTCATTCAAATGAAAGAGATAGCTATCTATCTGAGAGAGACATGCATAGGGTCAAACGGTCAAAGAGGTCAATATCCGAAACATCTGATAGCCTGAAGAGATGTTACTAGTATCGACAAATTTAGAAATCGATATGGCTTGTCGATAGAAATTAAAAATCAATATTTTGATAATACATAAATAATCTGAATTGAATTCATTTTAAATTAATTATTAATTAGATACTCGTCACGATCCTTAAATATGACCACGCATTTCTGTTACACGCTGTATGTATAAAGTATAACTCTATTAATGCAAAATATTTAGAAAATAGACCAGGGCAGGCGAAAGACGAAGATTTAGAACTATGTGATATGATACTCTTTTTAGTTTTTTTTTCTTGTCAAAATAAATTTAAATAATTGTTGCATTTATTTATATGCATAGATCCTTGATTACGGTCGTCAGGTCACGCAGTCAAGTGTTCATGACGTCAGCGCCCATTATTAGTAGAATAATGATGATTTTATACAAATAAATTTAAAAAAAATGAATTATTTTACAAAAAATATACGGATTTTTTATTTTATTTTTCCTGTTAAAAACCAACTTAGAGACGTTATAGGCGGGTCATTCTTTTAAACATAACATATTCTTAATGACTAATTGTCTTCCCTGAGATTTAAAACGTAAAAGTATATTTTATAGGTTTTGAACAGTAATAAGCAATATAATTGATTTCATTTTTCTTTGAGCAGTAGATTATGGTTCACATAATTTTTGACTAAATTTTTAAAGAAGCATCCGGCTCTTCCTTGTAAAATGTTTTACATTATTAGTGTTAGACCATAATGCATGATGCTAACTGAGTATGACGCTAAGAAGAAGAAGATAAGAGTAACTCTATCTGCATGGCGAATCATGGCACTCATGGAGAAGAATCTGGCAAGAAACTCCATGGTTGCTCTTTTAAATAAATGGCTTACTATATTTTTGGTTATATTATAGTAAGGAATTAAATACATTTTTTAAAATAACAAATAAAATATACAAGCCTCACACATCTTTTTCTATATGTTGTATGCTCAGAACGATACAAATAACATCAACTAGTTTGAATTTGGATAAATTGACTTTTAACATCACAAGAACACAAAACAGGAATAACAAGTTTATGGTAATTTGTTAAATTAACATGACAATAATGTCCTGTATTTTTATGTAACAATGCAAGTCTCTTTGGTAGAGAATATTATAAGCAATGTTCATGTTCATGTGGTGTGCGACAAATCACAATGTAATCCTGATGTCAGTGACATGTCTGATCTCCCGGAAGATGATACTCATTTATTTGACTCTGCTCATCAATGGCTCAAGGGGACTTGCAGTTGTTTCAGTAGTATATCATTATTGAGTACAACTTAAGTATAGTTGTTTAATTTATTTTTATTCTCTTGGACATATTCTAAACTAATTATTTAGACTCGCCATCTCTTTTTCTAATACAAAATGTAAGAGAAGGATAGAAGAGTTTTAAAGCTGTCAAATTAGTCCATTTGTGTGATATCAAGATATGAATGAGAATAAACTTGCAAGTCATAGATCCTGTCTAATTTCATGTCAGTTATAAGATAACTATTTTGATAGTTACATTTCCTGTCATTTTTAAATTGTGTATAATAGAAAGAAACTGAGACTAAAAACAGTTTAATGTGATGTGCGAAAGAATTTAGAGAGAGCATTATATATCTATTTAAATAATTTAAAATATAATGTACTAAATTGTTATAGTTAAAGCAGTTGTTGTCTTGCCAACAGGTGACCTACATAATATTATGCACAAATTATGATGTTGGGACAAAAGTGTATTACACAAGGGTAAGTAAGCAAGCAGACATTGGTGACTACACCACTGGTTGAGTTTACATGAGCAGCTCACACTGTTTACACACACAATATTAGTACCTATTAGCTGTGGCATGAGATTCACCAACACTGATTTACATCATTATTGCTATTGTTAAAGCTATGGACATTGCACTAATAGTGATACTCCTCAAAATATTTAACATAATCCTTATTGGGACAAGTGTTTGCAAACACTTCAATCTTATATAGGTATATATAAATATACATTCATAGAGTACCACCTGTGTTACACAAGCCAGTGTACACAAGTTACATGTGCAGGTCATCAATCATCTCTACCGACGGGAGACTGTAACCTTGGACCTTAGACATCATTACAAGCTATACTATACATACTATGTATACTACTATATGACTTTATTTAATTTAACTGAACACTGTCTTTGAGAGCCACCTATGAACACTGCACCAATTGAGTGCTCAGATGCCAAGACAACAGTTGCATATCATGTTGGATCATAACATAATGGAATGCATTACAATAATAGCACTAAATGTGACTATAGCAACATTTGAAAGCTAAACAGGCAGAATAATACATAATTCTGAAAAAATGCACCAATACATGCATAATAAACAACTACATGATTCACAATCTTTAACCATTGTGACCTTCCCTTTCACAGTACACTAATATTAACATATTGATTTTTACTATTGATAGGCAAAACTTGTAAATAATAAATAGGAAGTAATTAAATGCACTTTGTTGTTCTTTCACAACACTACATGATGTAGTGAACAGAGTCGTGATGGAGTCGATATTGTTACGCTTTCCAATAAGAAATTGAAAATTGATTGGTAGCACATAAGTTTTAGTGCTAAGAGGACCTGGAATTGCAATGATTGGCGTGGGAACGGATGCGCGCGGCGCAACGCCGGCGGCTGCATCTGTCAAGGACTCACCGCGCTGAGGTCCGTGTCGAAGCTGCGGCGGACGTCGCTGATGGGCTTCATCAGCTCCGCCACTATTTCTTCCAATCTCTGGGAATTCATACTCCACCGTTTTTCTCGCCGGGACAAAAGTTGATCCCTGTAAACAGTGTCCTTTTGTTGATAACATTACTGAAGGCGTCGCGCAGTCCGCACGGAATAAACTACACAACCACGAAGTTGTCTTTTCAGTGGCGCGAAACTTTCTGTCAACAACCCCTTTTCAATTTTAGGAACTTTATTACGAAATTATCTCAAGAGAGACAGTTTCTTGACTCACAAATACACATTTTATTACCTTTGCCGTACAATGCAGTCGGCGTCCATTTTACAAACAGAAAATCGTGCAAATAGGAAGAACGTAATAACAACGGTGGCCATTTATTTATATTTTCAAGGGAGACATTCCGCTCGCTGTCAAAAGCGGCGAACGTTCGCTGTTCGGCATTGTGAACTCAATTCATTTCTCTATGGCCTACTAATTGTCTATAGAAAAAAAAACGCTTATATTAAAAAATTAAAAGTTAGTGATCTTTAGTTCATAAGTCATTGAAAGATGCAGTTTGGCAAAAAGGAGTCTGAGGCGATGACAGCTGGAACTAAGAATTTTTTATTAAGAATATTTTATTTTTAGTTCCAGCTGTCAACGCCTCAGACTCGTTTTTGCCAAGCTTTAAATGCTTTAGATGTTTATTGGACCATAGACCATATTTACAGTTTGTCAAAAAAGAGCCCGGAAAAATTAGTGGCGCCACTTCCGCACTTCTCATACTATAATTCCTATAATTCAGAATTAATTGGGGATGTCGAACAAACGAGAGGGTGAGCCTCTCGTCTGTCGACCGCGCGGAGCGCATAAATTGTATAAACATGATACGTATACTCAGTAAACCTTGGAAGAATGGGAAAATTTTTCAAGCAGTGTACAGCTTGGCAAAAAAGAGTCTGAGGCGGTGACAGCTGGAACTAAAAATATAAATCTTAAAAACTAAGTTTGTGAGTTGCTAGGTTGAGTAAAAATTATTTATTTGATTATAATTAATGACAAAAAACTCGTCATAGAAATATGTAGGTAAGCACTAAATAACTTGTTATTTTGAATTGTAGTGTGAAAAGTGCGCCAGCGGCACCCCCAATTTTTCCAGACTCTTTTTTGCCAAGCTGTACAACGTTGTACGGTACACAAACTTAAAAAAAATATCCTACTAAGTTAATGACAAGATTTGTTATAGATTTTTTAATAATCTAAATATTATTTAATGTTTAATTATGATTGAAATAAAATAAACGTTTTTCTAATGACAAGTGACACTGTGACATTGACAACACGAACACTGATTGTTTACGTACTCTCTGCTCGCTGCCTCGCTCTCTGCTCTTTGCTATTAATAAAACTAATGAATAATATTATTATTTCGTTTGACTGACTGAAATTGTGTGAAAGGCAAATAAACATTACTGAAAATTGAAAAAAGTTTAATGTAATTCTTTGAAATAAATTCTTCAACTTGTAATTTTATTGAATCCAATAAGTTTATTATCTGATCAGAAGAAGCCATGGGGATGTCTAGATGCTACTCGTTAATGAAATGTTTGCTGATTCTCTTCAATATTATATTTTTGGTAAGAACTTTGATAAATTGAATAATAATGATGTGCCTCGCTACAATATCTTGAGGTTTTTTTTTGATACTGGACTGGTCCGTTTAGTAAAAAAATGATCCCCTATTATCTCGAAAAGACTTATCTATCCAGTTTGACTTTCAGAGTTCATGTTTTGGTAGGATATAATGCATTGTTATTCGTAAATAAAGCCAGATGCCGTAGCTAATGTAAACAACTCGTGTAGTGCGTGGGCAGCGGCGCGTGCGGGCTGGCGGCGTGGGCGCTGTGGGACGGGCGCGGCACGGAGAGCGCGGCGGCGCGCGCGGGGCTGCTGGCCGTGGCGGCGTGGGGCGGCGCGCTGGCGCTGGGCGCGCTGGCGGGGCTGCTGGGCGCGGCGCGCGGCGGGGCGGCGCTGTTGGCGGCCGCCTTCTCGCTGCTGGCGCTCACGGCCGTGGCCGAGGCGGCGGCGGGCTGGTGGGGCGCGGCGCACCGCCAGCAGCTGCGGCGCGCGCTGCTGGACGCGCTGGAGCACTCGGTGCGCCATGAGTACGGCGTTCTGCACACGCGCACGCAGCTGCTCGATGTCATTCAGCAAGGGGTACCTAGTTCTCCATAAATATTTATTCCATGTTTGTGCTTATGCATGCTAATCATGATCACTCCAATACAACCATCTACGCTGTTTTCTTGTTGTCTGTTGTTGACATTCACATGGGCACAAGATGAAAAATGTATTCACTGTTCATTACTTTTCTGTTGTACAGTCTGTCATAGCTATTCTCTGACCCACCTTAGGTTACTTACTACCTTACTACTTTAGGGACCCACCGTAAGTTAACTCAGTAAAAATTAGACGACTTTGAACCTTCTGCAATTAGCAGTAGACAATTATGATATTCGATTTCGAGCTAACGAGTAAGAACGACAAATATTATAGAATGTATACCAATTTGATCTTTAACACGTAACGATAGGGTAGGTAACCTTTTGAATACTGTTTTATAACATGATGGACTTGTTAATTTCAACCATGTTTAATAAGTTGATTTGGTCTAGTGGTTGCAACAGTGAACTTATATCATCATGGTTGTGAGATCGAAACTAACCGTCCACTTTTTGTAGCTTACCTTTTTCACACACATAATGTTATTTGAATTCTAAACATTATTTATATTAAATTTTAATAGTTAATTTAAATTTACTATTTTAATACAAATAACAACAGAAATGAAAAACAATAGTGATTATGATAGGTAACGATTTTATTCAATATACACATAAAATTATGATTTACAAAAATAATTACTTGTTTCTACAAAGCTAAAACATATAAAAGAAGTTATAATACTAAACTACCTACTTATGATAAGCATGATTTTTTTTATTTCACTTGTTTCTAGTGCCTATGAAATATCCATTTTTTTAAAGTAGGTAAATCTTTTATATACTTACTTTACAAAGTGTGTTAAATGTAGTGAATCAACATGTTATATGTTTAGAAATATATAGAATATTTCTATTTTATAACAATAGCATCACCACATTAACTGTCATACATACTTACTTATAAAATATAAGTGAAAATAGCACTAAATATTTAGATGTTTTACCTACTTTATAGAATTTTTATAATTATTTTTGGTTTTAAATATAGATACTTATGGTCGTAAAAAGGTTCTGCTTAGAATTTTTTTAACGCGTTCAAAAAAGGAGGAGGTTCTCAATTCGACTGTTTTTTTTTTTTTGTATGTTTGTTACGCGATTACTCCTTCAATTGTGGGCCGATTTTCAAATATTTTTTTTTGTAATCGAAAGGGTATACTCCCGAGGTGGTCCCATAGAAATATTGTCATGATCTGATCATGGACTTACGAGATATGGAACGGAACTCCTCATAGCATAATAGCAGAATTGTCGTAACAAAGAATTATGACTTTTTTTTATACGTGCAGTCGATGGCTGACGAGTAAAAAGGAAGAAAGGGGATACGTGGTAACCCCCCCCCTCTCCTATAATCATCCAAGATAAAAAATATCGTGTGAGGTATCGCTTGAATGGGCTTTTCATAAGGATTTCAAATATTAGCCTCACAAAAGTCTGGAAGAGGGATTAATTTTAGGCACCACTAAAAATCGTGAAAAAAAAATTTTTTAATAAAAAATTAAACCGACTTCAAAAGTAACTAAAAAGCTTGAAATAACTTTAAAATGTTTTGGAGTCTGTTCCGAGTCAAGTTCTTGCCTCTTTAACCTTCTCATTAAGAACTTGACTTGGAACCGATTCAAATTGTTATGATGCAAGCCAATAATATTTTATCAAAAAGTTTTGATATTTACATGTACCTAGGCTAATTTTATTATGTAAGCCAACTTCGTTGATGGGTTTTCCATCTTTATGTATCATTATGATTTGGGATATCTTCCATATTATGCATGGATAATGGCCAGCTCTCATGATACTCTTAAAGAGCGTGGTGAGAAAGACAAATCCCTTTTTTGGGCAGTCTGGATGACTTGTTTGGTAATGTGGTCAGTTCCACACAGTTTTACATAGGTAGGTACCTCTTTGGGGTTGTGTGTCTTATCTAATTGAAAATCCTGGTTTAGTGTATCACTTAAAAGGTGTCATGATGTGGAAGATAATAGTTTATAGTACTGCTTAATTGCTTATTGATATATATATTGTATTGCTTGGGTCGGCAGCTGGACTGCTGCGGCGCGGAGGGCCCGCGCGACTGGCAGCACTCGGCCTGGGCGCGCCAGCAGGAGGGCGCGGCCACGGCGGCGCCCGGCGTGCTGGACCTGTCCGTGGGCGCGCCCACCACGTACTACTGGGTGCCGCCCTCGTGCTGCGTGCCCAGCAGTGGAGATGACGAGGTAAGCTAACTTGACGCTTCATGATTCGTGCCTTGCTAATGGGTTGCGATAATGAACAATAATTACATTAAAAACTCTGCATGCAATAGTGTATTTTGTATTTCACATAATCTCTTTTATTAACCGACTTTCAAAAAGGAGGAGGTTCTCAATTCGACTGTGTTTTTTTTTTTGTATGTTTGTTACGCGATTACTCCTTCAATTGTGGGCCGATTTTCAAAATTCTTTTTGTAATCAAAAGGGTATACTCCCGAGGTGGTCCCATAGAAATATTATCGTGATCTGATCATGAACTTACGAGATATGAAACGGAACTCCTCGTAGGATTATAGCAGAATTGTCGTAATAAGTAATATTGCTTTGTTTATACGTGCAGTCGATGGCTGACGAGTAAAGAGGAAGAGGGGGATACGTGGTCAGCCCCCCCCCTCCTATAATCATCCAAGATAAAAAATATCGTGTGAGGTATCGTTTGAATGGGCTTTTTATAAGGATTTCAAATATTAGCCTCACAAAAGTCTGGGAGGGGGATTAATTTTAGGCACCACTAAAAATCGTGAAAAAAAATTTTTTTCATAAAAAATAAAACCGATTTCAAAAGGAACTAAAAAGCTTGAAATAACTTTAAAACGTTTTGGAGTCGGTTCCAAGTCAAGTTGGAGTAACTTGGAGTTTTCATTTAGTTACCTTAAGGTAAGGCATTGTTTAGGTGCTGAACTATGATGATCCAACCTACTTGTTGAGCGCTTGCAATTGTCAAACAGAACTCATTTTTTTCGTCGTCGTTCGGTCTCAATGCGGTTCAAAGTTCCTTCGTTTGCATGCCTGTTGAGCAGTGCAAGACACGTCTCCCCGCGTACTTTGCGCTGGCAGTCATTGAGCTTTTTTACCTTTCCAATTTGACCAATATTGTTTTGATGCTAACGTTGATAGATGTTGCTAATTCAGTCGTAGATTGGATATCATTAGCTGCCACAGTCGCCTTTAACTTGCCATTGTCGACTAAAGTTTTCGGATGACCACGGGGTTCATTTTTCAGGTCGAAATTTCCAAAATTAATAATAGCTGGTGCGTTCGTTTCTAGTTCGTAGTAGTTAGTCGTTCTGTAAACCGCATCCTTGATGTTGCGTGCCGCTTGTGTTGCTTTGCTGGGGTAGGTACTCATATTCCATTGAATTGTCCATGATGACGAAAAAGATTCAAATAATCAAATGCAATGAAAACAACGCAAATTAACAAACAAATTACTAATTGTGAAACGAGAATTCCATTTTTTTTAAAAAGCAGCACTGCGCAAAGGCAATTTCATAGGTGCTACTATGATCCCCCAGGGCGCGGAGTGCGCGGCGGCGCGGCGCGTGCCGGCGGCGGGCGGCGGCGCGGGGCTGCGCGGCGCGGCGTGCGGGCCGCGCGTGCTGGCGGCGCTGGCCCGCCTGGCGCGCGCGCCGCTGGCCGCCGGCGCCGCGCTGCTGGCGCTGCACGCCGCCGCGCTGCCGCTCACGCTGGCGCTGTGGCTGCGCGCGCACCCGCGCCACAGCTACAAGGCCTGAGCCTGACTCTGTATCCGTAGAGCTTTACCAAATGTGTGTTACGTAATAACTTGTGCTTGTTATCTATACTCTGTTTATTTACACTGACGAGTCAGGATTTGTATAACTATGTGAATTGGCGCTACCGGCAACCACCTCTGATTTCTCTTGTCAAGCCTGTGGTAGGTCATGCCAATCTACAGGCCGAGCACAGGCCTTATATACATATATTTACAGTAACTAAATTCCACAGAGCTGATTTTAAATCCAGTTTATTTCTCTAATAATTGCTGCAAATGTCTTTAAAAGTAGTAAATCTCTCTTTCTCTCTTTGCGTAGCGTCGTTTGTTGGGAAACAATTTTTTCTGTGTGATGCGTCGCCAGTTGTTCCTGTCTGTTGCCGAATATAGGCTTCACGTGTGGAGGTTTCAAGGGCAGCGCGGATCTGATAGAATTCGTCCTCTTGGTCGCTTTCCTTCGATATTGCCAGTGATTACCAGTTTTCAAGGTTGTCACATCTTTCCTGGCTACGTGACCGAAATATTCCCAAATTCTACGCAGACAAATGGTGGAGTCTTTTCTTAATTTTGAGCGTATTTAAATAAGCTCAAAATTATGATGGTATAATGGACAGTCCATGGAATATTCAACGTTCTTCTTCAGCACCACACTCGAAGGCATGCATGCGATCTCGGTCAGCCTTCTTAAGAGTCCATGTCTCTGCACCATAAGTTAATATAGTACCTAAAGACTAGCGCTCTAGCGGACTAGGTAACTCTGGGTAATGATAGCTCAGATACTTCTGTCCATCCACGCTCTGTCCAGTTGTGACATGGCACTCTGCCATTCCTCCGATCCTTCTGCTCCTGCACACTTCGGTTTCGCAAGATCCATCGTTGCTTATACGGGACTCCAGGTATATGAAATTGTCTGTAGTTTCCTCAGTTTGCCTGCGCGATCACGAGCTTCGCTTTGGCTCTGTTCATAAAAATCCCCATTTCCCCAATGCGTACTGCGTGCCATCTTGCTCACGAGACTCGCCATCTCAGCTTCACTAACTGCCAGAGGAGTGGTATCGGCGTATCGCAAATTGGAGACCTTGCGTCCGCCAACGGAGACGCTCCTAGCCGTCGCAAGTTCGCCTTACGATGTGTTCGCCGCATATATTAAAAAGGATGGGCGAGAGGATGCAGCCTTGTCTGACACCCTTCTGGAAGCTGAATGGATTCGATGCCGTCCCGTCGACTCTTACTTGACCCTGGCTGTTGTAATATGGGGATGGAGCCGTATTATACAGTTAGATAATGCGGTACACCCATTTCTGATAGGACACCCTATAAACATTACTATTTTACATATGTATTCATTGCCTCGTTAATCTAGTGGTAGCAAGCGCGACTGCTGAGCACGAGGTCCTGTGGTTTCGATCCCTGGGTCGCGCAAAGTGGTTTTAGGTTTTTCCATTAGGAAATTTTTAGTAGCAGCACAGAGGCTGGAATTATGCTCGGTTAATGGCAATAGGCTCGGCCCCTTTTACATGGGACTTATAGCTGGCAAAACGTGGGTGTACACATACATCTCTGCCTACCCCTTCTGGGGAATACAGGTAGTACAGGCGTGAGTCTACGTATATTAATTTTTCGACCTTTCATCATGTAATATCTGAATATGATATGTAATACATTAATTTAACATGATTCGTCGGTTAAGTAAACAAAGTAGTTTTTATGGTATTCTATTGGACGTACTTATGTTTTGTATGTGTTATTTAACAAACCCTAGTGTATGTGTACTAACGACTGCCAGCGTTGCGGTCGCTCTTGTACACTGTACTGTACAGTGTACTTGTGTGTAACCAGTAACGTTCTACTCGCTACTCTTATACTAAATCAATCGTACAAATACTCAGATATAATATGTAACTTGATCTCTGTAACTGCCATTTTACATCACTACAAATAAGACTTTATGTTGAGACTGATTTTATTTTCTTTTCTTTAGCGTTAAGTTGTAACCCAGTACAAATATTTAGCATTTATTTTGTTATGTCATTTTCGATGAGTCTATGTAATGATAACATATTATTGGTTAGACTGATTTTTATATAGATTTAAGCTGTGTGTTGCGCCGGCCGCCGTTACATCCCTACTGTCACCTTGTCACAAGCTCGCCTGGTACTTGTGATCGGTGATCGTGGAAGTCTCATCTTTCAAAAGTAATCTCATTTCAACTTTTACTGATTTTGAATTAGTTTGTGTGAAAGGAATTGACATTTCTAATAATGATAGTAGAATTATACATATTGTATTAGTATTAGAAGATAGGTGTGTTGACGTGTATCAAGTGCCTGCCGCGGCCAGCCGATCGCGACACTCATTGTTTGTGTGCGTACGTCTAGATGCGCGCACATCTCGTTTTTACTTTAAGTTGTAAACAATCTTGGCCTACCAAAGATTTTACAAGTAAAATGCAAACCAAATAGAGTTTTACCTTAAAATAAAATTGCTTTTGATATATCCAAGTTGTACCAACATTGTTTACAATTACAGGTTAAGACAAACAAGTTATAAATAGATGATCTATGTAAGCGCCGCGATACTAACCATGCCTTTAGTTATTTATATATCAGTAGCATACACTCGTGCAGGTAGTCACTTCCTCCGATGTCGACCACTTTACTAATGTATTGTATTCACTGATGTTTAGATACGTTAGTAAACTTTTAATGCGCTATTGCAAGCAGTGTTGAATGTGCGCCTTCATTTAATACTGAATATTTTAAAACATAACATTGTGCGGTAAATTATTTGAGTTAGGCGCACCGTTTTCTTGCAATATAATTAGGTAATAAAAATATAATGTTATTAATACGTGAAGCGAAAACTGTGGATCCCTTTTTAAGGGTATTGCGCGCACGGAGGAGTGTGAAACTTGGCATAGTAAAAGTTAATATACTTAGATAATATTAAATGCAGAAAGCTAAAATTTAAAAAAAAAATACGGTCGAATTTTGACTGGACCACTAGTATAAGGTTATTGCACAATTTTAAGAGTGGAAATGATTCCTACTAGTAATATACTAGTAGCATATTGTACTATCATGAGAATTGTATTGAATTGGTACTACTCTATATGATTGATCAAAGGCCTTACATGAAGGCGCATGCGGGTGTAGACCGTGTGGAGTTAGTATCGCGACGTCACCCCGTGCCATGTAGCGTGTTCGTGTACCGTCTAGTGACTACAAACTTTATATTATTCAACACTAATAAATGTTTTATTGTGTACACCTTATTTTATTTATTATTCCCCAAACAAACTAGTGATCAATAAAGAAAGAAAAAGGATAATCTTCTTTTTTCTTTATCATACGGTTGATGAACAACCTAGTGTCAGAGTTTAAATCGCCTGTAGGCTTCCGTCATGGCTTTGAAACCGCTGAAAAATCTCAGGTGTGCTGGTTTATTACGATGTTTTGTGTGCATGGTGGGTGTATGACTACAAAATGGCCATGCGTTAAGCATAAGAACAAAATACGAGCAATGTACCGAATGTGCGTACAATTTGAAGCAATGTAATATTTTAGAACTCCAGTTATTAGAAAAACATCGTTTAAAAAGAATACGAGCCACCAGCCTGATATCAGAATGGCGGGTGTATTCTAAATCTGAACAAATTATAGGTCTGTAGCGTGGCTACGCTTAGCATTATATAAATTAATAAAAACTTACTTGTCTCCCGACCGTGCGCACGCGGCCTTAGCTTTTCGCATGCGTGTACACCGCCTTAATTTAGTACCTACCGCTTGGGACGCCAGCGGAGCCTCGGCGGCTCGCACGACGGACCGGCGGCGCCCTCGCCGCCGCCTCGTATTTACCACGCATGCGCGTCGCTCGCCGCCGCACACATCGCCCGCGCACCCCCTCGCCAGTCCGCCTACGACCTTGATACTGTGAACGCATGTCGCTCACGCTCCTGCCCGCGCTCGCGCCGATTGTATACCGCGCAGCAGTAACGTGTTATGTGTTATCCTTTTATGTTTATATGTATAACTAATAGACTTAGTCGTAACTACATAAATAATTGTGAACTTTGACGAATTACATTGCAACCTCTGTTCAGTTTTAGTAAGTGTGTTGTTTTTATTCGAATTGCGAACCCAACCACTACATTGGTGACCCCGACGAACACGGACAATGTCAAAGGAAGATCAGGATAGCTGCGGCGCTAAGGCGTCACCCAGCGCGGCACACGACGTACAGCGCGTCGGTATACGGGTACCGCCTTTCTACCCGGAGAAGCCGGCATTATGGTTTTACCAGCTGGAGAGCCAATTCTTTCTCGCGAACATCACCGCCGATACAACAAAATTCCACTACGCCCTAGGACAGCTGGACCCCATTTACGCGGCGGAAGTGGAGGACATAATAGCCGGCCCCCCCGCCCCCAATAAGTACGAGCGGTTGAAGGCGGAGCTAATAAAAAGACTATCAGCGTCTAAGGAAAAGAAGATCCTACAGCTAGTAACAAGAGAAGAACTCGGCGACAGGAAACCCTCGCAGTTCTTACGCCATATCCAGCACCTCGCAGGACCTGCAGTTCCGGAGGACTTTCTGCGGACTATGTGGGCTAGCCGCTTACCCAGCAACATCCAAAGTATAATAGCCTCGCAGTCGAAGGCGTCACTGGAGGAAGCTGCAGAGCTAGCGGACCGCATTCATGATATCGCCGCGCCGGGGCCACACGTAGCAGCGGCAGCGGCGTCGGGCAGTTCTGAGATATGCAGTCAAGTTGCAGAACTCACGCGCCAGGTGCATAAACTATCCGTCAAGTTAGATAGAATGTCACGGCCGAAGACTAGAGGCTCCGAAGACGGAAGTCGTGGACGTAGCGGTTCCCGTTCAAACCGTTCCGACTCTAACTACAGGAAGCATCCCTTGTGCTGGTATCATGCAAAGTTCGGTGAGAAGGCTGTCAAGTGCATCAAACCGTGCGACTACGCGGAAAAAGCTTAGGGCAGTCCGTGATGGCGACCGACGCCTGCCCAAATCCCGGTCGCTTGTTTATTACCGATCACAGGACTAAAGTGCAATTTCTTATAGACACAGGCAGTGACGTATGTGTGTTCCCTCGTGCTTATGTTAAAAGTAGTTTAAATAGTAAAACAAACTATCAACTTTATGCAGCAAATGGTTCCGTTATAAATACCTACGGTTACGCAAATTTAATTTTAAATATAAACTTACGCCGCGACTTCGCTTGGCGATTTATTGTAGCCGATGTAACACGGGCAATAATTGGTGTAGATTTTTTATCGTTTTATAATTTAATTGTAGATGTTCGAAATCAGTGTTTAATAGACGGCAATACTATGCTTAATACCGCGGCTTCGGTCGCGAGTTTTTCTGACGATGTTTCCTCGGTTAAGGTAATGTCCGGGGACAATTCTGTTTACTACGCTATACTAGCAAAATATCCTGACATTACTCGTCCATCAGGTATTCACCGCACACCTAAACATAATATACTACACTACATACGCACCACACCTGGACCACCAGTATCTTGCACACCACGCCGACTAGCACCGGACAGGTTAAAAATAGCTAAAACTGAATTTGAAGCTATGTTACAGATTGGTACGTGTCGACCTTCGGAATCACCTTGGGCCTCCCCCCTCCACCTCGCTCTCAAAAGGGACAACAGCTGGCGCCCCTGTGGGGATTACCGGATGTTAAATGCCAGAACGGTCCCGGACAGGTATCCCATCCGTCATATACATGACTTCGCACATAACCTTGCAGGTTGCTCAGTATTTTCGACGATCGATCTAGTGAAGGCTTACAACCAGCTCCGCGTCAACCCAAGTGACATCGAAAAGACCGCGATCACGACGCCGTTCGGCTTATACGAATTCCCTTATATGACGTTTGGGCTTCGTAACGCCGGACAGACGTTTCAGCGCTTCGTTGATGAGATGCTACGCGGGCTGGATTTTGCTTTTTCATATCTAGACGACATTTTAGTTTTCTCGAAAGACCAGGCATCCCACGAAGACCATCTGCACCAAGTTTTCAGCAGGCTGCAAGAATATGACATGGTCATTAACTCGGCTAAGTGCGTATTCGGGGTTCCTGAAGTCACGTTCTTAGGGTACCGTATTTCAGCGAGTGGCACAAAGCCCCTGCCTGAAAAGGTAGAGGCTATTAACAACTTTCCCATTCCGAAAACTGTGAAGGAGTTACGTAGGTTCCTTGGTATGATAAATTTTTATCGCAGGTTCATTCCAGATGCTGCCAAACACCAGGCGCCATTGAACGCTCTTCTTACAGGCTCCGTCAAGGGCTCGCAACCTGTAAGTTTCTCACCTAGCGAACGGGACGCCTTTGAGGCGTGCAAGCAAGGTCTTTGCCAAGCAGCCATGCTCACGCACCCTGACTGCGAAGCTAAGCTTGCCCTGGTAACCGACGCCTCGGACACGGCTTTAGGTGCCGTTTTGCAGCAACTTAAGGAGAATACTTGGCAGCCATTAGCGTTTTTTTCACGTAAGTTAAGCCCGTCGCAGACCAAGTACTCCCCTTATGATCGCGAACTTTTGGCAATCTATGAGGCAGTCAAGCACTTCCGCCACATGATCGAGGCTCGAGATTTTGTGATTTATACTGATCACAAGCCACTTACATTCGCCTTTCACTCCAGGAAAGAAAATTGCTCACCTAGGCAATTCCGCCACTTAGACTTTATATCACAGTTCTGCACGGATATCAGGCATATTTCAGGGAAGGATAATGTGGTAGCAGATACCTTATCGCGCGTCGACGAGATTGTTTCTCCGATCGACTTACAAAAGTTAGCTGCCGCACAAAATACCGACCCCGAACTAAAACAGCTTCTAAGTGGCGGTAGTTCCCTTCGCCTAGATAAGGTAAAACTACCTGGCACTCATACAGACCTGTTCTGCGATGTAAGTGGCAGCACACCTCGACCATATGTGACGACAGAGTTGCGCCGTCAGGTTTTTGAGAGCCTACACTCTCTCAGCCATCCCGGCGTCAACGCTACTGTTCGTTTGGTTACCGATCGGTACGTATGGCCCGGAATTAGGAAAGATTGTAGGGAATGGGTACGTACCTGTTTAGCATGCCAGCGGTCCAAGGTGCATAGACATGCATCCGCACCGTTAGGTACCTATAAACTTCCTCGTGCCAGGTTCAGGGATTTGCACATCGATCTAGTTGGTCCCTTACCGTTATCTAACGGCTATCGGTATTGCCTCACAGCAATCGATCGATTCACTCGATGGCCTGAGGCAATACCCTTACAGGATATTACGGCTGAGACTGTAGCCAAAGCTCTCCTTAGTGGGTGGATATCCCGCTTTGGCTGTCCTTCAAACGTAGTTACTGACCGTGGAAGGCAATTTGAGTCGGCTTTGTTCAGCCATCTAGCACAAATTGCCGGCTTCCAACACAAAAGAACCACGGCCTACCATCCAGCCTGCAATGGGCTCGTGGAGAGGTTTCATCGGCAGCTCAAAGCCGCCATAACCTGCCACGCGGACAGCAGTTGGGTCGAATCTCTCCCCCTTGTACTATTAGGCGTTCGTAGCACTTACAAGGAGGACATAAAATCATCGTCGGCAGAACTTGTTTACGGGGAACCATTACGTCTACCAGGAGATTTCCTTAGTCCAGAAGACCTTTCAGATCCTGACTTTACAGATTATATTACACGTCTAAGAATGTTCGCAAATAACTTGCAACCATCCCCTGGGTCACGTCACGGCAATAGGCGCTCCCCCTTCATTTTTAAAGATTTGGCCACATCTTCCCACGTCTTCCTTCGTGATGACACCGTAGCCGGATCACTTAAGCCTGCCTACACTGGCCCACATGAGGTTATTCAGCGTGGAGATAAAGTATTTAAGCTCGTTGTAAATGGTAAATTGGTCACAGTATCCGTAGACAGACTCAAACCAGCTTACATACTGCGTGATCCAGACACCACAACACATACAACTCATCCACCACCACCTTATTATAAAACTCACACACACACAGCTATCACACATCCCACTCAAACTCCTACTCATACTACCACTCAAACCTCCACTCAAAACACAAGTCATGACTTACCTGATACCGGGGATAGCTTGGTCAGAAAGACTCGTTCAGGTCGGAGAGTAAGATTCCCTAACTGTTATCGCCCGTAGGGACGGTCTCTGGGGGAGGGTGGTGTAGCGTGGCTACGCTTAGCATTATATAAATTAATAAAAACTTACTTGTCTCCCGACCGTGCGCACGCGGCCTTAGCTTTTCGCATGCGTGTACACCGCCTTAATTTAGTACCTACCGCTTGGGACGCCAGCGGAGCCTCGGCGGCTCGCACGACGGACCGGCGGCGCCCTCGCCGCCGCCTCGTATTTACCACGCATGCGCGTCGCTCGCCGCCGCACACATCGCCCGCGCACCCCCTCGCCAGTCCGCCTACGACCTTGATACTGTGAACGCATGTCGCTCACGCTCCTGCCCGCGCTCGCGCCGATTGTATACCGCGCAGCAGTAACGTGTTATGTGTTATCCTTTTATGTTTATATGTATAACTAATAGACTTAGTCGTAACTACATAAATAATTGTGAACTTTGACGAATTACATTGCAACCTCTGTTCAGTTTTAGTAAGTGTGTTGTTTTTATTCGAATTGCGAACCCAACCACTACAGGTCATTTGTTCGCTATCGTTATAGTAGACTATCTGGATCTGCGTGAGATGCTTACCGCAGCAATGTGCGCCTATGCTATCAACGGTTAGAGAGTAATTCAAAATATAAAAATTCTCTATATTTAGAGCCTGTCCAATTTTATTAGCAACTAGTGCCCGGCGTACGGTGGGTGCTATGTCTAGATTAAAGGGATGTCTTGTGTTAAATGACAATTCCTTTAGGCGATTTTTAGTAGTTTTTATAGCAATTACACCCGCCATCCAGATGCACACGATGTTTTTCTTCCCCGCAAGTGATAATTAATTTCTAATACGCATATGATCTGAAAAGTCAGAGGTGACTTAACAATCCAACGGCCGTACCAATCTGCTTTCAATGCTGCAAAGGATAGCACTTACCTTTTATAAATAACTAGAGCTTA
This sequence comes from Protodeltote pygarga, assembly GCA_936450705.2. Taxonomy (NCBI): domain Eukaryota; kingdom Metazoa; phylum Arthropoda; class Insecta; order Lepidoptera; family Noctuidae; genus Protodeltote; species Protodeltote pygarga. Next base: position 177,819 of record OW388257.2, on the reverse strand, counting down.
GCCCGTGACTTCATCCGCATCGATTTCTGGAATAAACAAATAAATTGAGACCAAACGAGAGAGAGTGAGAGATGTTAATTTTTAACAAATAAGTCAAATACCAATTTTCATGTGTGTAACTTCAACATTTCGTTTTGTTTTGTATTTCCCTTGAGAACTGTTAGCCGCTTATTAGGTACCCTCTTAGCAGAAGATTTAAGAAAATTATAGAACACTTCTCTTCTTTCATCTAGGCATCATTTCACTTTTTTAACTTAAATTATAAATAAAGCCTGTAACTGTCCCACTGCAGGGCAAAGGCATCGAACATCTCATACAAAGAACTGCGAGTTGGCGATTTTAGACTATTATGTCCAGGTTTCTTTATTCAAAACCTGTAAATACTTACCAATTTTCACACAGACTGCGTGTGTGCAATTTTCACGTCTCTAACTTGGAACAGTAATTGATTTCCGAACCCCCGCATTTTTCCCCTAGAAGGCAATCACTGAATCAATTTTCGAAAATAATTGATTAGACATTTAGGTATTATTTATTTATGGTTTTTGGTGTGCTCACACCGAGATGCACCGCGGCGCGCACCTTTGCGATAGGTAGGCATAATATAGTTAATACCTAGAACTTAATTTGCCGCAGCTCGCAACGCAGCTCAGTGAAATGTGTAGTAAACCTTTTATGTAGGTACAGTCAACCGCACATCAGTGGTAACAATTTGACATTGACAGCACCCTTATTACGTAGCAGTAAAGGCTATTTTTGTAGTTCAGTGTCACTACTAGCTGTCATGCGGTTGACTGTACTAAATAAAGTCATAATTATATTGTATCGCAACTTTAAAAGTGCAGTTTTACATATTTCATTAGAAACGTAACGAGCCTGATAGGTACCTACATAGAGTATCTAATGATAACCTAGAACAGTGTAACGAGCTCTTCTCTCTTCCTATAGTTGTCCAATGAACACGTCTACACAGAGCAATCGTGTGGGGTGTGGGGGGCGGGGGCGAGGGACGGACAGCTATTGGGTGCACTGTGTAATACATCTTACAAAACCTTCCGGGTTTACATACGTGACATAATTGTTTATTTCAAAACCTATAAGTAAGCATCCCGCTCATCAAATTCGCATCATCTGCACGTAATAGTGCGATCACAAACTCGCGCTATGATGCAATGTCGTACCACCTTCGCAGCTCCGGCTCCGCTCCGCAAAGATGGTGAGGCGCTCGCAACTTACTTTACTCGCATCGTCGCGTACTCGCGTCCGACGTCCCGCACGGCGCCGGGCACCATTGAGCATCGCACCATGGAGCATCGGGCACACACATTGTATTGTCGCGCTGCACCGCGTTCATTTAAAAGCGATTTTAGACTAATTATAGATGAAAAAGTGTTTGCTCGTTTGTCCTTCTTTCTTTAGGCCGGGGTGTCTCTTGGGGTTGAACGCAGTCTAGGAATGGATTATATGACTCTACTAAAGAAGCAGAGATTGATGTACTGATACGTCTGGCTATAGATACCTATCTGTAATAAAAACAGCTTAGTATTTTACAAACAATGAAATGCAATTAATGAAAATCCAAATGAATCAATAATTCATATTTATTGAATACTGAAGTTGAAAGCACTTGACAATAAAATGTTATAATAATTTCTCGAAAGTACGAAAAGTACCTAAGCACTTACTAGAATGGATTTAAAATTCCCGATTCTAGTCTAGATGAAATTTCCCGTTGTTTGAGGAAATCAAAAATGTAGGGAGAAAGCTCTTGGCTGTACCTACTACCTACACCCACGATACCTAAGCTAGGTACAGGAGAAAATCTAGTGTGTCTACGTTTTTATTAAAATAAAGAAAAAATAAATGAGAATTTCATATATAAGTAAATAAAGCATTGAAAGGAATCTGGCGCTGTGTGTGTGTCTGCCCACTCGTTCTGCTAGTAATTGTCGTTCATTGGTATGTTAAGAGTTCCTAATTGACGACAATGAGACCGAACTCGGCACTTTGTGTTGTTGCCGAAAGCCGAGCGCCTGCGCCCCCTGCGCCTGCCCTCTCTGACCGATTAACTGGTCCCGCAAACGATCACCTATTGAAAGCAATCAAACGAACAAATTGAACATAACTAGTCGTTGTTGCACAATTGAAAGTCAAATCTTTTAGTCTGACAAGACATCCTGAACATGTCACTATGTGTATAACTGCAATGTATACGACGTGTTCTAGCATTACATCCTTTATGTAGACCAATAAATTATATTGTAGTTACTTACATCATATTATAATAGTTTATTAAAAGTTTAATGAGCAGCTGCTACTATACCTATACTACTACTACTATACCTATCACTGAAGATATGATAGGCGCCATAGATGCATGACATATTATGTGGTAACCACGTTTCTTTATGAGACTTGACTTCAAAGTTTATTTATTTTAAGATGAAATTAGCACAGAATAGTTAAAAATAATACGCACTATGCAGAATGTACTTTATAATAAGGTGTACGTTAGTTTTTGTGCGCTACTTGTATAATGATTTGTTTAAGTTTTACCCACATAGTGATACGAAATAATACTGCCAGTTTCCACCAGCGCAGCGGCTCGCAAATAATTACTACATTGATTATAACGACTTAAGTACATATTAAGTATCTTATAATCTTAGACAATGTTATAATGTAAATAATATTATGCTCCACTTCCGCAACCAACTCTTCTTTGTAGTACCTATGCATTGTACGCCCCCGCCGGTTGTCGGCCGCCGCGGCGCGCGCGTCTACGAAATCATACTTGATTTACAAATATAATCATACTTGTTTGATATATTAGTAGTTTCGATAAAGGTATCGATCTAAAAAAATGATACCTACTACTAATTAGTTAAGACAAGCACCCTTTCCTAATGAGTACTATAATCAAACCGAATTTGAATACCGCAATATCAAAATCTGGTCCGGAGGGCGCCGCCGCCGCCGCCGCGCCGCCGCCGCCGGGCGCGGGCGCCTGGGTGAGGTTTGAAGTGTTCAGCCTCACGAGTCACGTGCCTGATTGAAGTGAAAATGGTATTAAACTTAGGCATGGTACTACACCAACTTATGGTAAGCTTGTACTAAATTTAGATCTAGACTAGAATTAATACGAAGTTGCTTACCTCGGTCGTAGCGGCCTCATACAAAATAATACAGTTTACAATAGCGATTAAACAGTATCTAACACAATTCAAGCAAAGAAAATTTTATAATTTCAGTAGTCAGGAATATTTACTTTGAATTAAAAAACCCTCAACACAAACAAAGACTTTTTTTTAAGTAGGAACACTCGATCAATTCGCCTTTCAAATATAAAAACTTAATTAAAATCGGTCCATAGCTACGATGCCACAGACAGACACACAAACACATGGCAAACCTATAACACCCCTCATTTGCGTTAGGGGTTAAAAACAGTATTACATAATTATTAGAGTCACTCTTACAACAAACAATATTAGAATTATGATGACTATTCATAAGTCCTAATGGTGTACATGAATAAAAATATTTTGATTTTGATAATATTTAAACGCTTCGTAGGCGTTGCTACGTTGCGTAGCGCCTACGAGCGGCCGGCGTAGAGCTCCCATTTCCCGAAAATAATTATTTATAAATAAAAGTATAATTATTTACTATGAAAAAAACTTTTATACTCAATTATGAGTCCTTAGTAGTGCTTCGATATTTATGTGATATATTTATTCAATATTTATGTGGTGATAAGTAGTAGGTGATCGATATAATTATATCTCCGGTGCCGGCGCCGGCGTAGGCGCGTAGCACGTAGTAGACGGTGCTACATTATATTGATTTATCCGTTTGAATCGGCATCACACCAACTTGTACTATAACCTATTAGTTTTTGTCTGACTAATACTTAGCCCGCGACTTCGTCGGCGTTCATTGAAGGATTTTGCTAACTTACTTTGTAAACTTACTTGTTCCCGCGGCTTCGCTCTGGTAGTTCAATTTTTTTCTTAATAAAAAGTACCCGAGCGAAGTCACTTTCATTAATCTATCTAAAAGAATCTGGTCGATCAGTTGGTACATTGCTGCGTGAAATAAGGACAAACTGACAAACAAATCAACGATCATTGTTCAGGGATACGCGGAAATCGGGTGTTGCCGGGGCAAACAAATGGGGACGAACTTGAACGTCTGCTAAGTCTGCACTTTGAGAGCCTTAACACGAAACACAGTATTGAATGAATGAAAAATAGTAGCATCACTCACTGTACCATATTATTATACATGAAGTCAGGGGCCCGGGCCCCGGGGCGGACCAACGAAATGAGGCCCTTGGTCTTCTCAGAACGTAGACGTTTTTGTAGAACAGAACTACATACGCTTTGTCTAAGAATATGCATATTCAGCATTATGACTAAAGAAAAGCTTTGCGACGACATCGATGGTCGGATGGATACTGGTCGGCAAACACACACTTGAGCTCCAGACCACATGGGGGAAGGCAACAGAAATGAGGAACTGTTGCTTGTGGCTTGCAGGTCAGACAGTTCTAGGATTTCGGCTGGTTTATAATTTTGGAACCTTAATGACGCACCCTTACTAGAATAAAAGTGTAAGAGAAACCATAATAAGCCCTGCCATTTGGTATGCACCACAATGTTGGATACTCATTTATTGATAATATTGACTGTAGTGGGTTATCCTTATCAAGAGGGTCCGGGGGTTCCCTCTGGTATTTTTTAAAATGTAACATGCCTGTAATTTTCGTTTTCAGCTATTATTGAAACATAAAAAGTATTGAGTGAACAAAAAATCAAACCATGGCGCTCGCCGACTAGCCGACCTGGCCAGTGCAGCAGGCTGATTGTAGTACCTACCTAAGTAAATCAATGCCATGAATTGATGGAGAGCATTTTGACATTAGGGTTCAGTTGGGTCGGTCGGGCACCCCTAGCTTTTAGGCCTTAGGGTCAAAATACATTAAATTTTAGCCATAACAGACAATATTATGTAATAGTTTATTAAAACAAAAATGGAATCTACCATTTCAATCAATCAGTAATATTCATATACTTATACTTTAAGGCCATTCTTTGTGACACTTTTTTTTACACATTCGTATTTTTTGGATTTTCTAAGTAACTACTTTGCATCTTTTAAAACATAATTAAAAAACTTTAGGCCTCCAAATTCTAAATTTTGGCCTTGTTTGGGATTGGATTAAAAAGTAGATACTTATCGAGATTTGTACTTACATATGTTTCGTAATGAAGAAATTGTTGTATTGTTATAGAAATGCAATATGCATGTGCAAGCTCACGTGTGGAACTTGTAAACATTACCTGTATCGCGAATTAGCGATAGAGTAGCGCGAGCGCCGCCTCACGGAGTCATGGCTCACGTAGTCACGTTGTCGGCAGACGCGCGACGGCCGCGGCCGACGACGCACGGTGGGCTGAAAATCGGCTTTCATAGACTTAGGGATTTCAATTTGCAAGTGCTTGTTTTTATGTACGATATCGCTTCTATTATTCATTACTATGTACAAAAATGACACCCGAGTTAATTCTGCCCAAAAACGAAGGAAATATAATTTTTTTACGAAAAATTTGTATGAAGCTAGTATGAAAAATCGAATTATCTCCTAAACGGCTTGTTTAACGGTAATATCCTTGGCGGTGGTCATAGTGCTAATTATTTATGATTTTTTGGTTGGCGATCGGACGAAAAATTTAATGCCGTTTTTTTTTTAAAAATCGTCAAAATATTTTTATTTATTTTTACATGTAAAACGATCCCTTTTAGTGTCCAAGTTAAAAAGTTCGATATGTTATTAACCCAAATATTAAGAACACACGAATCAAGAAAAATGAAATAAAAAAATTGCTGTTTTTGACACATTTATATTAATTTAAATAAAAAAAGATTATCAAATTATTATTAAAGTAACATAATTATATTATATACAAAATAATTTAATTTAAGGAATTAATACTACGCATTTGTAAAATAAAGTAAAACAAATAAAAAAAAAACCATTAAATATTACAAAAAAACCCAAACACACTCAAATAAAAATTTACAAATATGTACATATATATTTTTTTACAAATTTTCCTCATCACTCTCGTTGTCAGACTCCAATTCTGAGTCAGCATCCAGATTGGATATATCCAAAAACTCGAACTCAGTTTCCTGAAATTGAATTAAGTCGAGAGTTTCAGCAAAAAAGCTCTGCTTTTTCTTGGCATCTAACTTAGGCCTTTGTGCACTTAGCAAAGGATCCGAAGACACAACAAGCATATTTAAAATGTCTTGATTAGAATCCTGCCTGCTTCTTTTCCGCGAATGATGTTCTCGAAACCTCCTAAAATCTTTGTTTCGAGACTCTGAGGCTTCTTCCGAGAGAGTCCCAATCGGCACAATATTATTTTTCTCGATTATGTCAGCCCCATGGATTAATAACTTATGAACGGTTGACGACATGTAGTACCAGTCGTACAATAATACGTACTTTTCTGCTGTTTTGCGAGCATAATCTCTAAATTTTATTATATCGACCTGCTCTCCAGATGTAATTGCTTGTAAAATTACAGCAAATCTTTTGATGAGGTCTTCATCCAAACCGGTTATAGCTGCGGTTTTATAAGGAAACTCAAAGAATTTTCTTGCAGTATTCCCGTCATTGGTGGTTCCCGAGCCTTGTTTTAATATGCTTGTTGTTTCTTCGGATCCTTTGCTAAGTGCACAAAGGCCTAAGTTAGATGCCAAGAAAAAGCAGAGCTTTTTTGCTGAAACTCTCGACTTAATTCAATTTCAGGAAACTGAGTTCGAGTTTTTGGATATATCCAATCTGGATGCTGACTCAGAATTGGAGTCTGACAACGAGAGTGATAAGGAAAATTTGTAAAAAAATATATATGTACATATTTGTAAATTTTTATTTGAGTGTGTTTGGGTTTTTTTGTAATATTTAATGGTTTTTTTTTTATTTGTTTTACTTTATTTTACAAATGCGTAGTATTAATTCCTTAAATTAAATTATTTTGTATATAATATAATTATGTTACTTTAATAATAATTTGATAATCTTTTTTTATTTAAATTAATATAAATGTGTCAAAAACAGCAATTTTTTTATTTCATTTTTCTTGATTCGTGTGTTCTTAATATTTGGGTTAATAACATATCGAACTTTTTAACTTGGACACTAAAAGGGATCGTTTTACATGTAAAAATAAATAAAAATATTTTGACGATTTTTAAAAAAAAAACGGCATTAAATTTTTCGTCCGATCGCCAACCAAAAAATCATAAATAATTAGCACTATGACCACCGCCAAGGATATTACCGTTAAACAAGCCGTTTAGGAGATAATTCGATTTTTCATACTAGCTTCATACAAATTTTTCGTAAAAAAATTATATTTCCTTCGTTTTTGGGCAGAATTAACTCGGGTGTCATTTTTGTACATAGTAATGACTAATAGAAGCGATATCGTACATAAAAACAAGCACTTGCAAATTGAAATCCCTAAGTCTATGAAAGCCGATTTTCAGCCCACCGTGCGACGCGGCGACGAGTTACCGTAACTACCATAACACTTTACACTGCTACACTCAGCAGTCGGCATGTCAGCATCACTGCACTAATGTGCTAATCATTTGGAACTTTAGTGTTGTAATGTTTGTGTACGGGCACATATTTGAATATCGAAAATTAAAATACCTACGGCTAAAATGTCAACGTTCAAAACATCGAAAATTTAAATATCGATTGTATCATAATATCGAATATTGTTATACCTAACCTTAAAATGTCTAACATTGAAATGCCGAGTGATAGAAATATCTAATGATTTAAAATATCGATAGTCATTATACCTAAGTTCAAAATGTCAACATTTGATACACCCAAGTTCATTATATTTACGTTAAAATACATATAAACATAACTAGTAACTGATTAACACTTGCGCTAATATAGTTCGACTATTTCTGGGTGGTTTAAAAAAAAGTTTACGAGTCGACGACATCATGGCAAACCGACTCAGAGTACCCCGACTCCGGGCTCTGTCGAACTCTATACCTATTAGCGCAAGTGTTAATCAGTTACTAGTTATGTTTATAATATGTCAAACAAGTTCGATATTTAGGACATTCGGTATTCTGTACTTTCGATATATAGATATTTCGATGTCACTTTTGTAGATAATTAGATTTAAGATATAGGTATTAGACGTAGGTTATCTAACCATTCGACATTATAAACTTTCGTTATTTTGATTTTCGGTTATATGGTCATTCGATATTTAAATTTTTGTGTTGTTTTTGTGTTTTGAACGTTGACATTTTAGCTGTAGGTATTTTAATTTTCGATATTCTAATATGTACCCGTTGTGTTTTTATTTCTGTCATACGGTGCCATGTAACTCGATAATAACTAACTGTAATATTTCGGAGGAATAAGGGTCACGTATCTAAAAACTGGCCAAATGCGAGTCGGACTCACACACAAAGAGTTCTGTACAAAATTGAAAAAAAATCAGGTTTTTTCTATGAAGACCCCTTTAATTATTAACTTTATTTTATTTTTATTATTTGTTAGCGGCAACAGGAATAGATCATATTGTCTCAAACTATACATAGGTACCTACTGTGAAAAAAATCAAGACACAGAATGATGAGTGCATAAAAGGAAATGTTTTGGTTTTTATTAACTTCTTGTAACAATTTAAAATTAATAGTTTTGTATCAATTTATAATTATTTTAATTTAAAATGCTAGCAAATTTGCTTGGCCGTTTCATCTCTTTTCAGCCAAACCTCTATTGTAAAAATCTTAATAATAGCATTTACATTTATTAATTTAAACTAAATTTTATGTGAAAATAATAATAAAAAAATATGGGCAAAAATAAAGTTAAATAAAGTAACTAAATAAAGTTGACGGTAGATCAAAAATAATTTTAAGTACCTAACTGTTCAGACGCTTGACAACTCAGTTTGCCTGCGAGGCTGCGACCACGAGAGCTGCAAAGCACTCGAAACGTCACGTCAGTAAGTACTTGGCAATTAAAATATTTTTACGACAAATCCATTAAAAAGTTGTTTCATTATAGAAATATGTACCTACATCATCTGTGAAAATTTCAACAGTCAGTTAGCTATCACGGTTCATGACAGCAGCGGACAGACGGACGGACAGCGGGGTCTGTCTTTGTTTTTTTCAACTTCTATGCGTTCCTGTACGATTCATCCGATTACGATGCAGATGGAACTTTGGAGAGTTGCAGTGCAGCAGTGTGAAAATATAATTAGTTGGTTTGATCGTCTTCTTTCTCGTCGGCATTGCTATAGTCGCAGTGCATGCAGGTGACGCAGGTGACGCAGGCATACTACGATATAAGTGAACACAGGGGCTACAGGGTTACTGAGTTACTGACTCATTGTTAAAACAAAGTAGGTACACAGTTTTAACAAAATCAAACGGCATTAAATTGTTAAAAGTTTAAAGATGTAAAGCTGTCAAACAGGCTATAAATCGTATCAAGGGTGAATAAGGTCAAGGGTGTACGTTTGGCCTAAATACTGAGTGTAGTAGGGGTCGCTCGGGTCTGTGCACCTGCGTCGCATGGCTGCCAGCGTTCTGGCGGGCGCAGCTTTCGGCGCTTGTACGCGAACTTTGTGTCGCTCGGAGACACTCGGGGCCGCTCGGCTCGGGGGCGGAGACACGCACGACACCCCACACACCACGCTACTCATAATGCTTACTGTGCTGAACGTAGCAAGACAGACAACTTTATCTCTAATATACATAATAATATGTTGCACTTTTTGTACAATGTACATTGAAAAATATCTGTATAAAATTGGGATCATAACTTTCATAATAGAGATAACATTTTATTAGTCAACAGAACTTTAATATCAATAAGCAAATTGCACCGAAATACCTTAAAACGCGACTCCAATTGAGATTTTCATAATGAAGAGACCATTGACTTACTGGAGCGGCGTGTGCGAGGGCCGGGAGGGCCGGGCGCGCCGGGCGCGTGGAGCCAGTGGAGCGGGTTGCGGGCCGCACCCGCGCCACCGGCGAGCAGGCGGACTCAGTGCCTTACGAGGCGCGACCGAGACCACGCGCCTCCCGCGCCGCATCGTACCACGGAATGTAGTGAAGTGCACGCGAGCTTCATGACACAGTGCTCACTCATCAGGACATACACTTGATACATCTTGTATGAGCTCTGCCGAGGACTGCTTGACGCTAGCTACGACCCGCCGACACCATGGGGTGCGCCAGGGGAATCTGCACCGCTGAGAAGATATTCATCTTCATCAACATCGCTTTCGCGGTCAGTATTCTCTTAACAACTGCTACCCAAATACCCATCATTATTATGGGGACCCGCAGTAACACCCATAGTAATTTTTATAGGGGACTGAATTTTTATGCTTTTATGCACCTAAAATCTTAAAAAGGTAAATACCTTTTTATCCACTTACTGTGTAGTTAGGTACTTTGTTCTAAAAAATATTAATTATTATTAAGGGAATTAGGCGCTACTTAATCCATAATAGTTAAAATGACGAAAACGAATGTATTTTAATTAGCGTAGGTACCACCTACCTATTTTAACTAATAACTATTGTTTTCTAATAAAAAAAAATAAGTACATCATGTTTAATTATACCATTATATTCGTTAATAAACGCGAATGTAACTTAATGTAATCTAACTTATATAAGTATATACTAAAAAATGTTTAAGTAGGTAAATGTAATTTAAGTAGGTAGGTACCAAGAATTGTTATCTGAAGTTGGAGTCATGAACGCGGCTATACATAATATATTGAAGGTATAAATGAGTTTAATATGACGATGCGATGCGATGGCTAGCCGAGACTCGAGACCGGTTCAATCAGAGGTGTGGTGTCCCGTAACAAGAAGAATGCAGCTTGTAAACAATGCGAGCCCCTCGCGCGATCGTGGCCGGAGCTCGGAGGTACACGACAGTTTACTACAAAAAATGCACCCTGCATCATCGTAATATATTGCTTTGATCTTCTACCTGCGGCTTTAACGTGCACACTTGCACAGTGCACATCCCGAGTGGAAAGGGTCGTTCTTATTAAATAGTTATCAGCTGATAAAATAAAAATCAAATTTCGAAGTTAGAAAACATCAAAATATTTATATAAATTTTCCCATTTTTTATTATTTGTAAATATGTTTTTTTATTAGAACAGTTAGTTGTGATCGGCTTCTTATCTAACCGGGTACCGGCAGGTAGGTACGCGGGTGTACGAGCACGGATCTTTTTATCGAATGTTTATCAATTCGGCATAAAGTTCATTAAATTGTGTCAAATTTGATGTTTAATTTTCATTAAACATTTTCGATAAATTCGATTTCTATCGAATTCATGACACTTGGAGAATGGGTAACACTGTGTAATAACGAAAAAAAAAACCCATCTACCATCATCATTACCATAAAAAAACGAATTTAAAGACTAATAAAAAAGGTACCTACTTGGCTCCTTCACTTTTAATTCATAAGCTTGCGTTAATTTCGTCTTAAATTACAATTAAATGAATGAACAAACTAAAGCTAATACCTACTTAGGTACAGGTAAGTACCTACTACCTACGATTTTGTTATAATAAGCAATTTTGCAGCAGATAAGGCTATACAAAAGTTCCATTCATTATTTTATTTATTATTCTAACATTATGTTGAATGTTAATTTAATCATAATTAGGTACATTGTGATAACATTGATTACCTGTCATGTCAGCGAAAAAAGCTCAATATACCGACGCGACGTGTGAAAGTAGGTACAAATACAAGATGTCCCTACAGGATGTATAATAAATCGAGTGGTAATCATTCCAAAAGGAGCCCTCAGTGATAGCAATCTGTAGAGGTGCTCGGCGGCGGCGGCGGAGTGACGGCCGACGGACGCGGCGACGCTCGTGAGCCACTCCGCGGCTCTTCACTGGAGCACCCTGCTCAGTTTGCGCACTGCAGCGGCACATCCGAATGTGGAGCACGCGTTATCTACGCAGCCCAAAGCTTGTCTTTTGTTACCCATTCAGAACTGGCTTATCAAAATTGCTTTTTCTTATGTGAGCATTTCTATGTGAGCATTTCTATTCCAAAATTGTTCATAAACTTATAGATACGGTTATAGAATGACATAAGCAACAAATCATTTATGTTTCCCTTTGTTCACTGGGGTAAATCCAGTCAGTAACCTGATTCAGAACTAAATAGGTATGTGATTGATTGCACGTCACAGTTGCTTAGTGATGCGTGTTTGTCTGTTTCCTCTACGTAGTAGGACTTGTGTTTTGGACTTTTTGTTGTAATTATCCGTTGTCTCTGATGGTTGTTCTAGAGAACAGTCAAGGGAAAACCACAAAATAAATGAATAGCTTCTAGCTATTTCATAGGTAGCGCAGCTAATACTTAGGATTACTCGTAATTGTCGCTCAACACCTTTGTTAATTTTAGAGCAGAATCAAAAATTTGCAGAATTAGAGTAACGCGTTATAACTTGCAGCTTTGTTGCAGTTTGACTGATGACCGGCGTATTCGTACATCACATAAATATAATAGAAGCGGTGATCAGCGGCTAGGCACCAACCACCAACTCATAACCAAAAACCTCCGGAGAATCTTCATCTATAGTTTCATCTTCAATCAGCAGTCTCTTGTGGATTATTCTGATAGTAGATACCTATCTACTAGATGCTAGTCGCGGGACAATGTAGAGGAATAAGTAGAACAATGTGGTTCATGTATTACACATCCGTAAAACAACATTTTTTTATTCAAAAGGAGTGCATCTGTTGTAATTACGCGAGTTATAAACACATTAGTCATGTGTAGTGGTGTCATACAATACAACAAAGAAAGGCTAGTAGCCACCTACTTGGTACTACTCGTACATTACATTACTTACTTCACATTTACGATAAACACTTTAAGATAATCCATAATATATTATGTCCACCATGTCTATTGTTTAATTGCTTCGGTCCAGTCATTGGTTTTCTTGTTATTCTTAATCAAATCGATTCCAAAGTATTGCACTTAAAACGTTAGACATCCATGAACTGCAACGAGTCTATCCTGGACCAAGAAAACCGGACTATTCCAATTTGCTTTGACAAGATTCTCAACTACTTTGGTAATTTTGTTCAGCGTCTACCAGACAACATCGACTAGCTGACAAAAATTGGCAAAAGATTTCGCGGTCGAATCCTAGCCAATACCACAGATTACTAAAAAGTTACTACGCCAATACCATGGTGTGACCATACAACGCCTCTGACGACTGCTCTAGAAGAAGATGAGAACCGGAATGGGAACTGCCTGTACAGAAGTCTATGTAGGACTGTCAATGAGGACTTTGAGCAATGAACAGTACGACTGAGAGAATAACCCTTTGAAACCCTTTGAGTTGTAGATCTACGGACACGATATGAAACTAATGTTATCGCGGCCGATCGGCTCATTTGCATGTCTAACGTTTTTCTACCATTTAAAACTGTGCCTGGTGATTTGTACTAGAATATTGGTATATTATTTGTTTTTAATGGAAAAGCAAGTTTAAAATTAACCTACATATGGCTAGGTACCTGCAGATTTAATAGAAAGAATCAAAAATATTGAACCTTAAGGAAATGCATTCGAGACAAAGTTACGGTTGATAGACGTCATGTTTACGCAACGACCTGAGAAATGTTTACGTGTGTCGGTGTGTGTCACTCGTGTCAGACCAACAGGTGACACACACTTCTAGTGTTCTATCTGTGCTACAGGTGCTACTGGACGGTAAATCTTCTCGCAATAACGACATCCAAAGTACGAGAGTATTTTCCATTAACATCGCGTCATGAGCCATTCGTCCATAAAATTAAACAGGTAAACCGCAAAATAAAACATGAGACGTAAAAGTGGTTTATTTTTATCGGTTCATGTTTAGCTCGCAGTTGGTAACACTGCGGCGTCATCAGACTGCGACCATTGTGTGGTACTTACTGAGCAGTCTGTCATAATGGTTGCAACGACTTGAAGGTTGCTAACTGCTAGTGGTGACCAAAGCTCGGCTGCTTGCTTGTGCCACTGGTAACTTGAAGTGGGTCGTGGTTGTCACCTCCTCCACCGTCGTCACCGTCTGTTCCTGTCCCTGTTTCTCTGTTCTTCCTGAGCGAGCCGCGCAGCCGCGAGCGCGCGCCGAGAGGGATAGCAACAACTAATAAAGTATTTACCCGGTACTCTTGTGAATATTTGAATGCTACGTAAATATTTCACAAATGTTCTCTTTGATAAAGGAACCCTTTAGATCAAACAAACATTGTATTGTTCAGTATTGTCTTAAGAGTAACATCAATAACTTACCTGTACCTATTGTACAACTGACTAACGTTTCGTCGTCTCGTCATTAATATTTATAGTTATGTAATGCTTACACCTCTCAATATAGGTGTAATTTATATTATTGTCAGTAATCATCATTATCATCATCATCATTTCAGCCATAAGACGTCCACTGCTGAACATAGGCCTCCCCCAATGACAGTAATAAATTGATGTAGGTAAGATAACTACTATAACACATAATATTTATTAAACACATATTAGTACTTACATTATACCTACATTATTAAAATGGGTAGGTAATAGGTATCTAACACCAGTCACCACGGGTAACTTACCACGGTGCGTGAATTTCAGTTATTGTTGTGTTTTCCTTGTGAGACTGACGTCATAATTATTACAAATGAACTACAATTAAATCATAAAAATTTGTTAATTAGTTGGTGTCACTGAATTTTGAGTGTAGGTGCATTTACCTTTTGTTCTTGTTAGTAATAATTAGTAAGTAAACTTAGCTACTCGTATTAGCTTAACCAAATACATAGTTCAATAAACAAATTCGCAGAAGAAGACTGCCTTGCATAATGATTACATGTACCTACTAGCAATTTATACATGTGTAGGTACTGGTTTGGAAGAAACAATTAATATGACATTAATAACCTCCTCCGGTGTTTTTGTCGTCGGTTAAAAATGCTTCAACCATAGATATCACCTACATTGCAAGAGCTCGAAAGTTCACGCACTTGCGTAAGCTCTGTGGTACATAACAGCTAGTGTCTCCAAATGGTGTCTTTGGTATGTTGTATGTTATGTCGCGGTCGTAATTAGTGCAGTCCTAACTCCTAATGTAGGTCCGTTCCTTCCCACTCACTCACTTCGAATATTTAGGTAGGACACCCGACACATAGCTTGACAAACCGCTGATAATCTGTAGGAACTAAAATCACCGGTAACGAGGCCGAAGCTGAT
Source organism: Protodeltote pygarga (assembly GCA_936450705.2). NCBI lineage: Eukaryota > Metazoa > Arthropoda > Insecta > Lepidoptera > Noctuidae > Protodeltote > Protodeltote pygarga. The sequence continues at coordinate 162,451 of OW388257.2, read as the reverse complement.
GCGTTGGTCCGATCACATTTGCACCACTCTAGACACTTCAATCAATACAGACATTCATACAATGCAATACAGGGCGTCGGGAAAGAGGAAGATGGCGTAACTTCATTAGGGAAAGAATGATGGAAGGAGGTCACGACGACCCTCAACCATGAGGGATACGACTTTGGGAGTGACGTAGGTTAGTCATGATGCCGGGGTCACGGGCACCGTGTGCTCGCGGTAATGACCGGCCCGCGGCGAGGCGAGAATCTCACTCATTTGAATACCGGCTATGTATCAATTAGTTGGCCTTGATCGCCTATCAGCGTGTTTGTGCCAGCACTTGAGGCAAGACGCGCGGCGCACGCGTGACTCGATCCCACTTAAAAACAACCTACTGCTGACGGGTTTCACACAAAAAACGTCGATCAAAGATTAAACCTTCGTCATATTATAGTTAGTTACGATTAGATCAGGCGTCGCCGGTCGGTTCATTGCCATCCGCCGCGCGCTGCGGTGATTCCGATTCCATAGTATGAACCAAGATAACTGGGTTACGTAGATCGTGTGCTCTGGTAGGTCAGCTAATTCTCAGCTTCTCAAATTAATTAACCATGTCAGACCTCACTTTGTTTTCTTATAAATTTTGTTTTTACATGTTTTAAAATAATAGGTACGTTTCTGAAGATGCCGGATATGATGCGGGTCGAGGTGATTTCCATGGAGCAGATACCTACTAAGGTTTTTTCTTAACAACTTATTAATAAATAATAATTATAGTTTTTGGTGTGCGAGCGTTGTGGTACCATTCGTCGCAGTATCATGGAACACGGCAGTGCGAAGTCAGTAACTGTATGACAGGTTACATGTGAATAAGTAGATCGGCATTCGTAACATACTTACGGAGTCGGTCAGCTTGCAGGTGGACACTTTGAATTGATAATGCGTTAATCCGCGTTCGCGTCGGATTCTGATGTCGTAACCGCGCAACCTCGTTGGGTGGCAGACAATTCTCGGAACACCAATATTATGGACACGACTCACGACACGAGTGAAACAGGTAGCCAGCCAGCGCCTAGCACCACAAGAGTTGAAGGATAACCTACTGGCTACTGAAGAGCTCCGTCATCATCCGTAATCGTAAAACTATGTTTTACAAACATTCGCTGTTACCTTATTTTTATCCGAAATTCGTCGTTATTTTTTAAATGTATTCGGGATATTACTTACTTATATTGTTTGGTTCGGGCATGACTCCGACATATTTATAATTATGCCTCATTTGGATGATTATTATGTGACTGTAGCGATCGTTTATTTGATTTAGTTCATTATTTGCTCAGCTTAGTTTGTGTATAGTGCAGGTAAGGCTGGTGTAAGAAATGGCGCAAGAATGTGTCAACACGGTGGGCTACTGGGCCGCGTCCCGTGCGGCTTGCGCACGCGCTGCAACACGGGGGTGACACATTGTAGGTACCTATGTGCGACGTGTTGGGTGACCACACCACTGCACTGACGCAGGTCATGGACTCTCATATGCCTACCAAATATTATTTATTTTATATTATATTTCTATGATTGTAGCCAAATGGCCGTGATAACGTCGACCCATATCACATACTTTATCATAAAAACATTTTGTAACTATCAATTAAATATTGTGATCTTTCATTTAATACATAAAACTTCTGAAAACAACGGTTAAGTCACTGTGGAACCAGCAAACACTGTTATCCAAGCCTTACATAGGACCTACCTTTCGCGCTTACACATAACATAAATAAATATTTGACGTAAACCCAGGTATTAGGTATTAGCAATATCCGCGGGATATCGAAGTAGGTACCTACATCATGCGCCCGCGCCGCTCGCTTCGCTACATAGGGAAAGCTTGACTACTTGTGGCGTGTCTGTCCCATCCCAGTTGAGTAGGTATTTAACTTAATTATCTTTTTTGTAGTCTTATGATGTGTAGTAGTTTTTGCAGGATCTAGTTCGCCCGCGATTCTTCTGCGACTTGTGACCCCGCCGGCCCGCGCCGCGTGCCGTTATGTGAGATACTATTAAATAAGTAGTCCAAATCAAATGAGCCAAATTACTTAGGGTTAAACTGATTTGCTATTGTTGAGTTCTTGAGCACATTCTGACACTGTGCCCTATGAAACTTACTTGTATGCCCTGTATGTACGAGTATACAGTCAATAACAATGATGTCACGCATATTATAGTACCTAATTCGTAACCTTTGTTCGGAGTGCACTCGAGGCTAGACTAGAACTTTAGTATTTTGTTCTGATTGCATAGGTATAGGTATGGCGTAGGATCATTTATTTGATAATTCGAATTTTCGCTAAAACTCGGATAATCTGAAAACATTTCACAATCTCTCGAAAAAGGTAGGGTTTTTTGAAAAAGTCGGGTTGCACCAGTATATTGAATATCCTTCGTTCCCATTTCCGGAGCTGACAAGGTTCGCCATAGACGGATACGTCAAGGAAGACACAATCATCATCATCATTGAATATCCTATACTCTGATTGGCTAGATTTTTGCTTATTGACCAAATCTTGTTCTGATTGGTTCCTAGTTTTACCCTAGAGCTTTAAAGTAGGTAGTAGAGTTATGAAGTGTTAGAAAAGTTACTTATTGCACTTTAGTTATCTAATCTAGAAACATGGATCTGTCCCAGTCAGTCGGGGTGCCCCAAGTCCCGAGCTCGCTCTTTCACACTAGTCGCCAGATTTGGTCAACCAATCAGAGGTCTGGTTTTGGACGCTCCGACCGGCTATAGCGTTCTTATTTCATAGTACCTACCTAGAGCTCAACTTTTTGCAAAAACCCTATCTTTTTCCAGTGAGATTGAGAAAGGTAGTATACCTACCTATATATAGTAGGTAGTAATGGTGGAAACCAATACAAACTATCCTAGTTTTTGTAATATCCCTAAGGTTTTAGCGAAAATTCAAATGATCAAATCATCCTTCGACACATACAAATTTTACAATCTATTGAACCATTCATTATGACTTTAGCATTTATTATACTATTATAGGTATAGAAATGGTGCAATCTTGATTATTATGTGCTCAATGTCTATACTTTGTGCCAAACACTTGGAGACGAGTCGTTGCCGCGCATGATAAGTATTGACAATACACACAATCAATATTGTGCGTAATGTTGGGGTCACGGTGTATAGAACTTGATTTATTTGCTTATTAGTTAGAAGCATGGGATCTTGACCCACTCTACCACTATATTATACATTTCAGTGAAGGTTTTTCACGATTGTTTGCGAATGCAACCTCGCTCGTCCTTGCCAAGGCAGGCGCGGCGCGGCGCAGCGTCGCCGGCCGCGCCGCCGCGCGCCGTCACCTCGCGCCGTGACAAGCTGTGCATCAATTATGGCATGTTATTACATTAGTGGAGCACTTTGGCGACGCAGTTGTGCACTCAACATTCAAGGTGGCTGCACTCTCCACGACATCTGGTTTCTCCTTTGTTTGAACAAGTAGTTACAATGTTAGTTATAGATCTTTTTGTGTGGGTTTTAAATTTTGTATCATCATGTGAGTTTTGGCTCACATCACGTATGACTAGAAACTTGTCTTGAGAGCAAATAAATATGTATTTTTAATTAATTGCTACCTAAGTATTGTTGTAATGTATCAAAATGTGCAAAGCTGCAGTGAGTCAGCAATAATTTTGAAGCTATTGGTCTCGGTCTCGGCGCACTGAACGCTTGACTGGTTCCTATTATTAGTTTTTGACCGACCGGTTTCCGTCAGTCGGTATTTCCTAGATCTCTACTTTACTAAAGTGTCCTGCTGCACTGTGCACGAGTGCGCGACGCGCGACGCACGTTGTTCCAGAGTGTGCCAATGTATTCTGTTTCTGACGGTTCTTTTGTGCTCAACGTTCGAGTTATTTGAACATTGTGCATACTTCGTTAGTTAGTAGCTTGAAGGAAACTGTGACGTGATTAGGTACTGGACGTTCGTAGCGCGCCGCAGGCACGGACGCGCGGCGACACGTACTCACTTACGACAGAAACAATTAAGAACATAATTACGATTGCAGGAAATGTTGAATAATAATTGAATTGAGGGACAATCTCAGCACCAAGAAATTACGCTGTATTGTAACGACGCGCGACGCAGGCACTCCTCTGGACTGACAATTAGTTTACCGCCAGCACTCGCACAACATTCCGATTGTTCACATACAATCGGAAACCTCTACCTAGAATCTAACTTTAGGAATGTAAGGAGAAAGGATAGATTTCGTTAGAACTAGTAGGTACCTGTAATATCTAGGATTCACAATTAGGCATGATTTAGTTATACTGTTTTTCTACTAGAGATGTAGGTACTATGCAGCAATGCTGCGAGGATGTGAACGCTAAGCTACGATATTATGTGACCACTAACTCCAAGCTGTAACGGATCTCCGATCATGTGCTAACATGCGGTAGCGTTGCAAGGGGGATGTTCAGCTCGAGCTACTACGACGCCTACTGTAAGTACTCTGCTCTGCACATAGCTACACAGCTCCCATCCATAGGACGTATCCTCCCATATAAAAACATGGCTGTTTAAAACCGTTTGCAGTGCTATGCTTTGTGTACCTACCTACCAACTAATGAATATGATTGCTGGATCTCAATCACTTCCATAGCACCGTAGTATTCCATAGCATGCACGGTGCCTCTGGTTGTAAAGCAGCCAGTTTACATGTCGCGCGTGACGTATTAAGGAACGTATTCTACTTGGTTTGTACTACTTCTATCTGTCGTTAATAAGCAATGCAACGTCCAGTCAAAACTCCGTCGTTGATGTCCAGTGAAGTGAAGGGTCTAGTGATCTGCAGGGATACAGACGTCATCGTCATCACGTTACTCGCCTACTCAGTGGAACGCAAGCGCTTGCCGTGACTTGTCACTGTTTAGTCGTTCTCTGTTTCTCGTAGGTACTTACCGGACAACATCAAGGTTTTGGCAATATGATCGAACTTGGAAAGCAACTTATCGACTTCTATACGTGTTATCCAGCAATATCGGCAGTATGTCCGTATAATGAGGTCACTGTTACAATCTTCGGTGTGGCCCTACTCTGTGAGGTTTCGTGGGTGTAGTGTAGGGACATGCGATGCGATGCGAAAGGTACGCTACGAGACTCGGAGCATGAGGTGCTCGCAGCATTGCGTCTTGCGTGTCATGTTCCACGACACGCGGCCGCGTTTGATCAATGAGTCAGCACGAGCGCGCGAGCCGCACTCGTCTCCATTGGCCGGACAGTTTTACTTGAACATTAAACAACTGGTACCTACAACAGTCATCTTTCGCACGAATCAAACTGTCTGGATCGACTTTCTGACCACGTCAGAAATGCCTATGAACGTTTAGTTTACATCAAGTTGCATTGTTAGCACGCGCCGAAGTTATCGACAGGCTGCGCACACACTTGTGAGCCAAATTGACCCAATAATGGCTATTGAAACTCATTCACTGGGCAATTGTCAAATTCCAATTGGGTTCTTAAATAGATTTCTCAACAGCATGCAGCTGTGCGTGGGCTTCTCACGTACTTATAGTAGGTACTTACTAGGTAGTATAGTATAATGCCTAGTGAAAAGAATAATATGTCACTTCGATAACCTGTAGCAGTACGAGTATGTGGCGAAAAGTTAATATTAAGTAATCGGTTATTATGTCGATCTGCATTTTAGCGTTTATTGATTACAGTAGCTCTATTCTGATTGTCAAAACCAAAAAGTGTAGGTACAGTATGAATGAATGAATGAATAAAAATTTATTTGAGACAGCACATGAAAACACAAACAAACAATAATAAAACAAACAAACAAAATAAGAGAAAGAAAAAAAAACATGAAACAAATAAAAGAAAAATAAATCATGAGGTTTGTGTCCCACCGGCTGCACCAAATAGGTCTCCAGATCAGCTTAATGTCAAGTACTGGTAGGTACTTGACGCTGATTTTCATCTGGGGCCTAGGTTTCACGGATGTCTAACAGCCAATAGTCTTTCCGTGTTGAGTTTACGTGAAAAGTGTGTGTGATGACTCGATATAATAAAAACTAAGTATAATTAGAAATAAATATAATAATGTTTTATTGTGAATAGTATGACCGTTGGTTGACCAGGAAGTCAGAGGACTCGGGTTCCAACCAAAGGCACGCGCACCACTGACTTCAATTATGATTTATCCCTTGGTCCTAATATAAATACTGACACCATATCTAACTTGACAATATAGTGTCCCTTGTGTTCTCATCGGGCGTCTCTCTGTAGAAGACTGTTGTTCAGCTGAATCAGGATATTGCACACAGGCGCTCCAAACAATTAAGTTCCCTTGACCTAGTGGCTTCCGTCAGGATTGTCAAAATAATTAAGTCTATCAGTTTCCCTATTTTGATGATTGTTGTTAAGGATACCGTCTGTAACAATATGAACCTGGACATACTTCATACCTTTGACATGCGAGTACTAAACTAATGTCTACGAGCTTTCAAACACCAGGGAGCTTAGCCAAGTTGACTATTTACAATCGCTAACGCTATAGAAAACGAAACAAATGTATTGGATTAGATTCTATTCGTTTGTTTTGACCAATAACGATAATACAATACATTTCTTTGGTTTTCTATAGCGTTAGCGATTGTAGATAGTCAACTTGGCTAAGCGCACTACACCCGTGCGCGGAAGGGGCGGGTCGCGTCGCTCTTGTTATTATATTATTTTCTGATTTTGACAGAGTACATTTAATACTACTTTAATAATAGCGTTCTAATGAATTAAGATCTTTGAATATTAATTTGATCTGTTAAAATTTGTTAAGAAAATTTTAAATGTTGACCTACTTACGTTGCTGACTGTACAGTGAGAGGGTGTGTGTGTGTGTGTGTGTAAACAGACCCAACTATGCCAATGTCGTGGTCTACACTATCACACCACTACATGGCAGATTTGACTCACGACGCGTTCCGAGATAAGCATTCACCAAGTGTCGTCAAATAGTCAGCATTATTAGTTATTAGTGTTATTACTGATAAGGAGACAATACATAGGTAACTATCAATATTATTCACACAAAGGAAATATAAATGTTTTCTATTTATATTGGATTGCGTTATCCAGTTGGTATTAGTCAGTGTACAATCACACATTATTTCTGTGAATAGATATGTCAATATGCATTGAACTAATAAGTAGGTAGGTACTTGCGCGTCGGCGTCGGCGTCGAGGCTGTTTATTATACATAGGTAGTAGGTACATATACTCAAATAATTTTGGCGATTTTTCGCGATGACTTCTTCTTTAACTTTATTACTGAGGGCCGCCCGGCCGTGTCCTTGAAATGATAGATGTGTGATGTTGTTTCACTTCGTTCGGTTTTCGGCTTTCGGCTTCTCTCAGGGCGGTTGTAACATAGAATCCATATCTATGTAAGAGGGGACAAATTTATAGGCGGGTTATGTGACACTGACAACAAGAGATCTCTGCCACTATTAGGCACCCAGAACACTAGGTCGATTGCAGGAACGTAGCCGGCCTTCGAGATGGTACTCTGCAGGTCAGCACAAGCACAAGACACGATGTGACTGCTTGAACAGAAGATGGCGCGCTATTGTGAAGAGTGTAAGCGTGCTCAGCAAATAGGCAGTGTGTCAGGGTCAGCGGGATGCGCGCGACCGGAGCAGAGGAGCGCGAGCGACGAGCGACTCGAGCCGCGCGGTTGAATGGCCGCCGCCTCCTTCGCGACAATGTCACACAGCGACAGAAGCTCCAGTGCGCACAACTGGAGACAGCGAGTGAGTGAAGACAGTGCAGTGCTCTGTGCTGGCGAGATTAGTATCGCGTTAGCGCTCTGCGTGCGGAGTGCGGAGAGCGCTCGGCACCAAGCTGTTCAGTTTTCTTGAATGTTCTGAAGGACTGTGACTCTACGCTCTCTTCTGTTGGCTGAAACCCGTTCACGTAGCTTAGTTGTAATCTTATGACCCCGTTTATCCCATCCGCTATCATAAAAGTGGGGTATGTACCTACCTATATTTTTGGGCAAGTGCCTACCTATAGGTTTTAGAGAACTTTTAGATGAATTTGAATAGATTAGGTATTGTATGAATATTTATTTATAACTAGTTTATGAATAAAAGACCTTGTAGATCTTAAAAACAATCTTTTGGGTTTAATTATTTCTTATAAGCTGCTTCCTCACCAAATAAAACGCGTAACTTGCTTCATCATCAAGTTCTATGCGACTAGGCCTCATTTTCTTTCTTTTTTATTAAAGTACCACGTACAAGTACAGCTACGCGTAAGTAGCTAATTTAGTAAACATTCTGCTTGTGTCTGTTTGGTGGTTACTGCGGGCGCGTGTCGTGGGCGGCGGCGCTCACTACGCACAGTGTTTCGTCTAGAACAAGCTAGGTGGACAAAATCAAAGTCAACATTTCATAGAAACGTTAATGAGGGTAGTTAGCTAACTAATGGGACATTACATTGACAGCAAAAGATGTGTCGAGAATCATTTCAAATGCAGGTAATCGTGGTGAGAATCTTAGATAATTAGGTAAACTGAATAGAATTGTTTGCATTTTGTCTACCCACGCGATAACATGTTACGGCTTACTTTAAAAAGTTATAGCAAAAAAAAGTGATGGACTCAATTACTAAGGGTGTGTTTTATATATTTAAACAGTTTTTTGTAAATAAAATTAACATTATACGTATAAAAATGGCGATCAAACTTTTTTCAATGGTATTTTTTAGACATATTTCGAATTCAAAGGTCAGTAAGTAAAAATCCCCCGATATCCCCCGGCTGATTTTTAGTCTAAATGATACCTACACCTTTGCACATTATTATAAAACTTGAAATTCTTGCCCGAATCTGCCGTTTTTTTAGATTTTTGCGTTTTTGTAGGAGGCCAATTCAAAATGTCGAAAAAATAATTATTCGAAAAATGAGTAAAAGATTCAAAAAATGACCAAAACAAGGCGTTATATCAGTTTCTAGCCACAAAACAAGGTTTTAGAGGCTTGAATGAGCTATCTGTGCAGGTCATTAAGACTGTTATTTCGCGATTTTCATCGAAATGATAGGAAAAATGGGAAAAAAGCCGAAGAACTCGGGATCGCTTTTTATTACTTAAACTGACTGGCTAGAGAGTGAAGATATTATGTTAACTGTTAAGTATGATCTCGCAGAAGCATCTTCTTCGTCAAAATCATCGTCAAGTGCAGAAAGATCGATGATAAATATGTTGGACGCAAGTAGTAAAACTATTAGGTCAACGTGTTGACGATTTGGTCAAGTTACGAAGTTCAGAGGAACTAACGGCAGCCGCAGAGATATTTACTCAACTATCATCTGATCCTGTGATTAATAACATACCACAGAAAAAAACAGGCTGTCTCTCTTCAGCTGTTTTAGATCTTATAATTCCACCTGAAAATATCTTTAGAAGTAGTAGTAATATCCCGAGAAGTCATATTATTTCCGAAGATTATTGTGTAGAGGATACTTCTGATTATGAACTTACTGACGATGAGTAATTATTAACACTGTATTTTCAGTTACACTCAGACTTAATATCTAAAATTACGTTAAAGGGTATTTCTTAAAAAACGTTAACATTTCCTAATGAATCATTTTTCTCCCAGAGATTTAAAACACAAAAGTACATTCAGAAGATTTTTATACTATCACAACACCAATAGGGGTTTAATTTATGTTTTAATAATAATAATAAGCAATATAATTGATTTCATTCTTAACTTTGAGTGGAGGATTGATACGCTTAATGTTTGACATTTTTTTTTATAAGAAACACCCTAAATATTTATTATAAATTGGTATAAATATTTAATTTTAAATTAATTTCTACATAAAATCCTAATACAGTTTATCATTGATTAATTTAATTTAAAAAAAAATCCTAATAAATACATTTCGATTCCTATAAAACACTTATTTTTTAAGTGATTAAGTACTGTAAATTTAAAAAACGTTCATATTAGGACTTATGAGATATATTAGAAGTTAAATGTAATGAGAAATAATTTTGTCCACCTAGCTTGTTCTAGACGAAACACTGTGCTACGTCTCGTACTACTCAGACCTCGGTGCTCCTTCTTACCCATTAACGTATGAGTATGACACATAGCAGCGAGGGCGATGCCCCCCAGCACGGCCAGCACCCAACAGGACAACAACCAAACCTGAATAATTACATTCAATGGTTATTTCAATTGCTATTTTAGAACTTGGAGAATAAAATCAAACCCGTTATGTAAACACGGTATGTCGAAGATCGTGGGTTCGAATCCCATCCGTATCAATTGTTTTTTCAAATTTTCTTATTAAATAATTATATTTAATAAGCTATCATGTGCTATAACATGTAAAAAAAATTCACAAAAATATTAAGAAAATTGGTGATATCGCATCGGTGTCTACTAAAACTGCAAAGTTTAGAGCACTGGGTTGGGATACGTAATGTATTTCGATAGATGTCGCCACAGCCACACGCCTTAGGCGTGTAAAAGAGATTTGAAATTTCGATTGATGCCGATGGGATACGGTGGCTCAGCGGTTAGAGCGTCGACACGGTATGTCGAAGATCGTGGGTTCGAATCCCATCCGTATCAATTGTTTATTCAAATTTTCTTATTAAATAATTATATTTAATAAGCTATCATGTGCTATAACATGTAAAAAAAAAAAAATTCACAAAAATATCAAACCCGTTGTTTGAAATCGTAATAGAACCAGAGAAAACCAGTTGAATTATTTATGTACTTTACGTATATACTTACCTATGTTATTTAAGTAGACAAATTAGCACAAATCAAACTAGTATTAAATTGTTAATCAATACAAAAATGTATAAGACAAAAAGAAAAATAACTCGACGAGTGACGACGATCGGTGCAAATCTTAGTCATGACCTTCATTTCAAGTTACAGCGTTCGTATTTCACAGGGCAATCGAATATGCTTAGTAAGTAGTGACGTCAGGAGCCTTGGCAGTCGCCACATGCAGCACTCGGAGCCTGCGTGAGTGTGGTATCGAACGAGCGACGACCTCGTGCATCGGCACGATTCCGAAGAAGTAATACGAGCGCCCGCGCCACCCTTGCGTCGGCGTCGGTCGCGATCGCGACGTCGCGTTGTACAAACAAACAATAAGGCGCGAGCTGCAACAAGTACAGTTGTGCTCTATGCTTTGTCTACCAAATTGAATATAAAAAATAATAGAGTCGTGCTACAAATGACAGGGCTCCACCGGCTCCACCGGCTCCACCCCACTCGCACGTTCCTGTCATTATCATCTGGAACACTAGGATTACGAATCTTCGTTCAATTATAATTAGATATTTAAAATATGTAGCGACCGCCCGTCGCCCGTCGTCCGAAGGGACCGGCCACCGGTCGATAGATTTGGGCGAGGAGAGAGGAGACTGTATTATTAATAGTAGCTGTTGGCGTCTGGCTGCAATGGTCGATGCCACTCCAATAAACCCCAAAGATGTTTCCAAAATCTTATAAGTATTTAGCTCAAATCCTCATTCGCTCATGAATACAATGGTTTCACAAGTTGTTTTGATTTACATACAAGCACACGGTTTACGAACACACGTTGCGTTTATTAGCAGCTCAGCTATTTGAGACAAGCCTACAATATTTGTGCGTTTACAATATTGAGAGTCAGCAGAAAAATTATGGTAGGTAACGTAAAAGCTCCTATTAACGACCCCCTAAAATGTGTACTCTATTAACGATCTAATTTTTTAATCACTCATATTAGACATAATATAGGGTTCCAGAAAATAATACCTTAAAAATTAGTTACGTATTTTTGTTGGACAACAAATAGAGTAAAGTTTGTGTGTTTAAATAGCCAGTGAAAGAAATAATTTGACAATAAGTGGGACGCGCCCGAAGCGGACGCACATTTCATAGTGTCGCGTCTCCAGCCACGTAAGTACACCTAAATATTACTTAAGGAAAATAACACACTAAAAATGGATTTGTATTCTTGCTATCACATTACAACTGTAACTTATATATTCGTTTTTTAAACTAACTCTTAATATAATACTTTTTATTGGTTTTTGTGTTATAAAATCATGTTTTAATTTTAGGCGGTAATAGAATCCAAATTTCAAAACTTGATTCTAATAACGACCCATGGCGTTGTTAAATTTTGAGCACATTTTGTTATTTTAAAATAATATCTATTATAAACTAGCTCATTAAATTTTATTTTTTTCTTGTTCAATTCTTAAAATATGTTTACTTCGTTAGATCTATTAACGACAAAGCTATTTCTTAAAGTTTTTGTGTAAAACTCGATTCAACGTTAGACAATATCCCTATTATTATAATGATATTGTACTGTAAATAACCTTTATTATCTTAATTAAAGACTAACTGACATTAAAATAAATAATATAGCAATGAGATCGAATTTAACAGTATTCCATAAAGCAGATATTTTATCTGTTTGTTATAAATTTTATTGGTCGCTAATAGAATATTGTAACCTTTATACTTGATTCTATTACCGACTCACAGCTATGACGATATTTTTGGTAGGTAAAAAAAAACAAAATGTATATTTTTGAACAAATTGGTTTATTTCTTGCATACGTGACGTTTTGAGAGATTTTGTCATAATAATATATTAATGTAAAATAATATTTGCTATCCAGTTTCATTCATGGCTTCATGGAATTGGCTATATTTCTTAAGTTTTTAAATCAAATAAAAATGGCGGGACGGAATGGGGGACATGTAACTTTTTAAAGCTTCTTTCGAAGAATTAAATTCTATATCTCTTTAAAGATTGTGTTCTTTTATAGAATCATGGAACCGCAGAATCGCAAGCAGTATGCCTCTGCTCAACTAGAAGCTCATATACGAAGCTTCAAAAACCTAGGTATGGCATTCAGAGGACAACTCTGCGTGACAAGAGGAATAATAATTATTTGAAGACTGTTTTCTGAGACTGATTATACTTTTTATTAATTAAAATAACAAAAAATGAGTGCTCTAAGCGTTGCAATAAATAATTATGTTCATATTGTAATAGTGTTGATCTCTTAACTATTGTTAATAAATATAATAAATACCTTTAAAACTTTTTAAAAAAAATTTAATATAGAAGTAGTGAGAACGTCGGAGCAGTCGGTAAAAGAAGTAGAAAAATCGGTAATAGAATCTTGCCGCATTCTATGGGTCGGTAATAGAATCAACTACTCTTTTGGATTAAATAATTATTTAGTAATTACTGTGTTATTGAATATTGAATTTAAGTACTGAATCGCAAAGAATACTTTGTGGAGATTAATTATAAATTATAACATCTTTCCTAACATAACAGCTTATATCTATTTTTTTAGAGTGAATCCAAAGACAGCTAAAACTGGCGGTAATAGGAGCTTTTACGTTAGTTTATATAATTACACTTGTTACACAGCAGTTATATTGTGATTATTAAGCAGCAGGTCATCATTATAGTGGAATGAGCTTAGTGTAGGTATAGCCGTATAGTGTATCAATGTTACGTGCACTGCAGCGCACCGCTGCCGCTGCACCGCTGCCGCTGCACCGCTAGGAGAGATTGTGCCAGACTGAATGTCGGGAATGCGTGATCATTCATAAACAGTGACCGCTGCCTAAGCGGACACAAACAAGTAACTTGTTTGACAACAATGACACCTGTGACCTGGCTCGCGGAGAGCGTACTCGCCGCCCGCGTCCATAATGACCATAATGGCCCGTCACCGAGCAGGGCGGCGCGCGGCGCTGCGGGGACAATGAGCTCGTTCAACTGAATAGATACTGTATCAGTTATGATAACGCAAGTATGTGGCTCTCATCAATGTAGTCCCTGTGCGGTGCTGTAGGTGCGCCGCCGCCGTGCTGGCCATCTGCTCACAGCGCTGCCTTGTTCGCGCCGTTGTTAGGCCTCAGATAACGGCACCAGGTCGAGGGTCGTCCACAATGATTGCTTCTGTTCAAGCTGGCATTCCATCCTTATCTTTTAGTGATTTTTGCAAGGAATCTTTGTTTCATCGCAAATCATGAGGTTGATAAAAATTGGATCGACTGTAATCTACATGAATGCGTATGTAAGATATGTGTAATGCGAGCGCGAGGTCGCCGGGTTATCTGTTGGCTGGATATATTTAAATAGGTTACCGCCTACCGGTACCGGTAGTGGAGCTGCACTCTTGCTTATTGCATTATTTTATATTCGATACTGAGCGAAGGGCTCCTCCGACCTCCACTACTGAACTAATACTGAACCCGAATACCTAGTTGTTTGTGGAGAATGTGCGTCACGCTGGAGTATATTATATTATACATATAAATTAAACATCAATATTGTGATACGATGTTAGATGTAAGGCTAATAAAGATGACTGCTGATTCCTTTCCATCTACCTACCAGTAGTAGGGGGTAGTTTTGAATTACGAACGTAATCCCAATTTAGCAGGGTATTATTTGGGGCGGCCGGGCCTGTCGTTTAGTAGCTAACCGTTGCGTGGTTTGCAGATGTACAGCGGCGCGCTGCTGGCGACGGCGGCGCGGCTGGCGTGGGACCCGAGCACGTACACGTGGTTCAGGTTCCTGTGCGCGGCGCAGTACCGCGTGTCGGCGGCCTACGTGTTCGCGGCGGGGCTGTGGCTGGCCGCGCTCGTGTACCTGGCGGCCGCCACCGCCTCCTCCGCGGCGCACAGACATCGCAGCGCCAGGAACTGTCTGCACATCGTGAGTATTACATCGGCACCTCTGCACAGCTCGCGCTACTGATGCATCATTGTCACTAGAAAGCCGGGAGGTTACGCGTCTGTTGATAAGGAGAATCAATTTATTTCGGTGAATAGGTTTGCTACAAGCCTACATGGCTTGTAATATTTAGAGAAAAAAAAATTATAAGGTTTTAGACGAGTTGTTTTATCGACGACAACCGTCGCCGGAGGTTGCGGATTTTGACGTGACGCGACATCATGCGTCTTGTGGTTGTGGCCTTACTAATATCATAGTCTAAACATCATATAGTCAGTCGACGCGTTTGATGTTTTCGGAAATGCCGACAACGTCTAGACATTCGTCGCGACGTAAAAAGTGTTAGGGTTGACACAGGACTAAAAACAAAAATATGTTTTTATAGTGTTTTTTTTTGTAAGTATGTATAACACGTTATCAAAATTGGAAAACGTGGCCGCCATTTTGAAATTTTTATTTACTGGGCCGATTGCTTTCAAAATCGATATCTGAGAGTCCGCATGGTCTCCGAGTACATAACCGTTGTCAGAATTGGAAAAGGTGGCCGCCATTTTGAACTTTTTATTTACTGGACCGATTGCTTTCAAAATCGATATCTGAGAGTCCGCATGGTCTCCAAGTACATAGCCGTTGTCAGAATTGGAAAAGGTGGCCGCCATTTTGAAATTTTTATTTACTGGACCGATTGCTTTCAAAATCGATATCTGAGAGTCCGCATGGTCTCCAAGTACATAGCCGTTGTCAGAATTGGAAAAGGTGGCCGCCATTTTGAAATTTTTATTTACTGGACCGATTGCTTTCAAAATCGATATCTGAGAGTCCGCATGGTCTCCAAGTACAAAGCCGTTGTCAGAATTGAAAAAGGTGGCGCCATTTTGAAATTTTTATTTACTGGACCGATTGCTTTCAAAATCGATATCTGAGAGTCCGCATGGTCTCCAAGTACAAAGCCACCCCTGAAAACCTAGAAAACGATACCCATATTGATTTTTACTCAAAATTAGCGTTTGCCATCTTGGATCTCAAAATTAATGTCATATTCGTTATCACCGCCCCCGAAAACCTAGAAAACGATACCCATATTGATTTTTACTAAAAACTTGCGTCCGCCATCTTGGATCTCAAAATAAATGTCATATTCGTTATCACCGCCCCCGAAAACCTCGAAAACGATACCCATATTGTTTTTTTTTTACTCGTACGTATCCGCCATCTTGGATCTCAAAATAAATGTCATATTCGTTATCACCGCCCCCGAAAACCTAGAAAACGATACCCATATTGATTTTTACTAAAAACTCACGTCCGCCATCTTGGATCTCAAAATTAATGTCATATTCGTAATCACCACCCCCGAAAACCTCGAAAACGATACCCATATTGGTTTTTTTTTACTCGTGTATCCGCCATCTTGGATTTCTAAATTAATGTCAAATTCGTAATCACCACCCCTGAAAACCTCGAAAACGATACCCATATTGAGTTTTTTCAAAAACTTGTATCCGCCATCTTGGATCTTAAAATTGTCATAATTATTTATAATCAACATACCCGTTGAAAAATTTAATCAATAGTCAAAATTCAAATAAATAAAATGTGCCACCCTCTAAAAACAAATGACGGTGTAGTACCTGTATGGAGTATGGAAAAAGGTATTGACGGCCGCGGCCCCCCCTCCGTCCCTCGCCCCACACACCCCGCACGATTGCTCTGTCTAGACGTGTTCGTTGGACTACTGTAGGGAAAGAGCTCTTTATACTGTGCTAATATGTTCTAGGCACATTGTGCCTTTATAAGTATTGAGTATATGTAGCAACTTAAATCAATAGAAATTTGCTCTAGATAGCTAATCCATATAATTATGGGCAGCAAGAAACACCCCTACTTATATGACCCTAACCTACAGCAAACAGAGGCTTTCCCCGAATAAGCGCAACCCTAAGCTCAGTCTTCATCTCAAAGCTTCTGAATGTCTCCATCGGTCGTCGCGTGACCACGAGGAACGAATCGACCGTTACCCATCGGCCAACTGCACTTAACTTTGTGTTACAAGCAGAGGTTAAGTGTACCCAGTAGTGGACTAGACATGGCATATCAGTCATTATATTCCCATCATACACAAATACAACACAATAGTAATATGTATGATGTCTACAAATTCCCACAAATTGTAGGAGGTCATTTTATTACAATCCTAACTTAACTTGTTCGCGTCGCTTGTTCAGTAATTTGTACAAAGTTACAATGCAATGCATGCCCTACGTACGGATGATTGATGTGACAAGATATTTCAATACCGTAGCAAGAGGCGAGAGGTTTGGAAGCAGCCTCAACCGTTAGCTACAATGAGTGTAACGTACACGATGAAGCCTGAAGCGAGCCATCTTGATTGAGCGCAGACCATTGCTCCGTACTAAAACGGTTACAGGCGCAAGGCGTGCGTCGCGGTCGCCTTCCGATCAGAACCGACTCTCTCTCCTGTCCTGTCAATAGTCGTGACGTGATCGCTTACAAATAGTAAGATTGTCAGCATCGTCCAGAGCAGTCTTGGTCTGAATGCAGTACGCGGTGGGCGTGGTGTGCCTGGCGCTGAGCGAGGTGGGGTACGGCGCGTGGATGGGCGCGTCGCTGGCGGCGTGGTGGCGCTCGGCCCCGCAGGCGCAGCTGGCGCGCCGCGGCATGGACCTGCTGCACGACCTCAAGCCGGCGCTGCTGGCCATGGAGCGCTACCGCGACGTGGCCAGGCCGCTCTACGACATGATCGAGGTACACCTCCCTCAAACTCTACGGGGTCTACGGGGCCCGAGCTCCGTGTGACAGGATATCCTATTCCTGACAATACGTATAAGTACATCACACATGGTCTGCCTTTTTCTGGATACAAACCAGATCTACTAAACACACGTTTGACTTGACCATGTTTAATTAACAACGTTAGCAAATGAGCCATTTAATATTTTTGTATAGACAGGGACTCTCTGTCTCGTACACAGAGCCGTACTCTCCAGTATTTATTTAGTTGCCCTGTAAGTCTTGGATTGTTTACTAAATGTAACTACTTACATACACATACCTACTTATATATGTGGAACGTAACTTAAAGTTTACGTTTGTGCACAGGAGGTGGAGCGCGAGGCGCCCAACAACGCCTTCGTCATCATCGTGTTCGGCGTGCTCGGAATGGTGCTGCAGGTACTGTATAGCATTTACAACTTATCTAGATTTACAATAAAAAAAGCAGCACCATTGAGGTGAAGAAATACAGTGGAAAAACAAAAAAAACCGTAGGAGGCTTATGTCGGAAGATAAGCGAACTCAGACGAAGATTACTTACCTAGTAGTTGTACAAGGTTATACGTAAATCGTAGACAATTTTATTAGGTACGTCTGGAGTACCACAGACAGACAGGGCTCAAAAAAACATTCGCATTGAGACCCTAATTGTTTGTAATTCGTATATGTATGAATGATGTGGCACCTAAAGTGACGGCCAATATGTAGGCATGCCGATGATTTAAAATTGTATCAAGTAAACGGTTATATGTATAAAGATCTAATATAATTGCAAACTTCAATTGGCGTAGTGTCCATGGTGCAGCGATAATTACCTGATTTTAAATGTTAACAACATTAAGTTTTTCAGTAAAAGTACTAAACGCAACTTAATTGATGGTGTTCCTCTCGAGAAGGTGTTGTCCATTCGCAACTTGGACGTTCTTCTGGGTGGTAACTTCATTTCAGGAAGCACAAAGATAACACACATACCTGTAGTCGAAATCGAAAACCGTCGGGACTATCAGGTTTCATTAGCTAGACCACTCAAAGTATCTGAAGATGTTGATAGATTGTGAAAGTTTACCGGAGAGGATATAGCTAACTTGCTATTCCACTTCCACGCCACAAGCCGTAATGTAACAGGCGCTCTTTGTAGTGCGCCAATGCGCCATTGTGGAACCAGCATCAGACAGCATGCATCCACTTGGTAGGTATGTTCTAGCTATCTAGACGTAAGGCAGAATTTTGACATTAACTCCGGTAGCTTGGCTTCAGTAAAATTCATATTTAAAAAAAAAGAGCTTAGAGATTACCTACGACGATTTAAATGTTGAAATGTTATAATTGTTATGTTATAATGTTCATAAATAAATCAGCCTGTAACTATCACACTGCAGGGCAAAGGCCTCTTCTCATACAGAGAAGGATCGAGCATTAATCACCACACAATCAATAATGAACCAAATAATATTTTAAAGTTATGCAATTTAAGGTGGCGGCGTTTATAATGGCGCGGCGACTGGCTCGGCGCGCGGATGATTGCGCGCTCGCGCCGTCCACCGAGAAGGACAGCGGCGTGTGCGCCGTACCCGCCACCGACGACGACAGCGACTCCAACGACGTGGAGCGCCCGCCACCTGGCTGGCGCAAGAAGGCAAACCTCCGCATGTACACCATATTAGACAAAATTTTCTAGCAGGTCAGTCTAAGCTTATGCATTACTGAATCTCCGTTCACCTGTATAATGAATTTGATCGTCTCCTAATATACATCCTATTACAAACGTTCTAAATATTACATTTAATTTAAAACCCATTGAATATTTCAGGACGAGACCGGCGCGCGCGAGACGACGCCGACAGTCGTGCGCGGCGCTCGTCCCCGCACGGCGCGGCGTCGCGGGCGCGCCGCCCCGCGCCGGCGTGCCCCCGCCGCGCCGGCGCCGCGCGACGCCGCGTGGGACGCCGTGCACGCGCAGTTCCGAGCCACGCGCGCCGCTCGCCTGGCGCCGCCCTCCGCGCCCGCCGCCGCGCTGCTCATCCTGCACACAGACCTGTAGCGCCAGCCCCGGCGCGCCGCACAACGCGACCTTGGAGTGAATGTGTGCCACAACGGTCACTCTCCCTGTAGCCACTCGCAGGGTATCATGTGGCACGAGCGCGACACTGTCACCCGCCTTCGAGGTCAGTGTCATGCTGAGGGAGTGGGTGCCAGGAGTGAGTGGTGTACGAGCTGCGTAGGCGAGGCTCGTGATAGGCGCACTTTATGATCTGAGGCTTTTAATCTTGTTAAAAATTGTTCAGCATTTCTACGTTTACCTTGAAACGTTAATGAGTGTTCTGGTAGAAGCTCTGCGACCCTCGCCTTGGAGCCACTTGTGTGCAGCAGACTTGCGCTCTACTGTGGGTAGATATGCAATGAATCGCGTGGTTGTAGTAGTGGATGTGACTCTAGCTCCACTTGTTGGTCTGCCATTATTTCGTAAGTTTCTATCGTTTTCTAATAAAACTGATTAACGAACACAGACTGCCATATTAAGTAGTAGGTAGTTGATAGTCCTCCTAAGAGATAGGTGCGTACTAAGTACTGAATGTACTGTGTATTGTATGCGCGCGCATATCAGTCTGCCGCGGCCGCGGCGGCCATTGTTGTTGTTCCATGTATCCTATGTAGATAGTTAGTACTAAGTTAATACGAGACGGTGCGTAGTTAATATATATCTAACAGACTATATTTACTACTTATATTTTTTAATGTATGTTTTCTAGTATTTTGTGTAGTGACTTCTTGCCTTGTAACAAACTTATCGAGAGACGCGGTGCTAATCGCAACAAACAAACATTCACTTGAATTGTATTGTACCTACTACTCTATGTACTCGACTGAACAAAACCTGTCTTCTAGTAATGGTTAGATACTCTCGCTTAAGTTTTTTTTTTCGTAAAAATCATCCAAAGTTTATAGCAATTTGTATGTATACATATAAATGAAAGGTGTAGGCGTATAATTATACCCGAGTACCTACCATAATGGTGTAGTGCCCACTGCCCACCCCAGGCTGTTGGGCTACCGATTCCAGATTCTATAATTCTTCTTTCTGAACAATAACCCTAGATACGCCTATGGATAGCATTGATCTCTCTCTGTCACTAAACACACCGAACACTGTACAAATTCATAGTTTATGTAAATTCAGTTTTATTACAAAATCTTTGCCTGTTATTTAATCCGATGTATGTGATATCCATTTTGCTGTGATTTGAGTTAAACTGCAAGAACGAAGCGAATTATATATTATAATAAATGATAGTGTATGTGTGTACGAGTAGGTGTCCGCCTGCTGCGCGTGCGCGACGTGCCGGCGGGCGGTGGGTCGGTTGTCGGTAACCTGGTGCCAAATAGCGTAAGATAGTACGTACGACTCGTTCACTGTTGTAGACAATACCCATGTATCGGTCGAGCTCGCTCGCCGCTAGACAATAAGCCAGCGGAGTCAGCCACGACTGTTGACACGTTACATATTAAAGCAATAAAGTGATATTTTTATACACAATGCATTTTATTTACAAACTAGCTTTTCCCGCGTGGCTTCGCTCACGTAGACTAAGTACTTAAAAGGTACCTAAGTTTTTCTTTTATACAAGCTTATATTAAGTACTAGCTTTTGCCTGCGACTTCGTCCGCGTGGAATAGTGACTTCCGGCAGAAAAGTATAGATAGCTGTGCCCGCGACTCCGTCAGCGTGTAACTCCTTGTGTGTTATTAAGTTAATGTATTGGCAATATTGTGTAGATCACGTTCATATGAGGCTTAGTACCTATTGAACGAAAATACTTCAGCGCAAAGCTTCCGGGTAAACTATATTGAAAGTTTTCCCAATATTTCCCTTCACTGCTCTGCTCCTATTGATCGTAGAGTAATGAAAAGTAGTATACTATAACCTGCCCAGGAGTATGAAGAATAATTGTGCCAAATTTCGTTAAAATCTGTCGAGTAGTTTTTGTTTCTATAACGAACATACAAACCGACAGACAGACAAAAATTTTACTGATTGCATTTTTGGCATTAGTATCGATCCTTAATCACCCCCTGATAGTTATTTTTCAAATATATTTAATGTACAGAATTGGCATCTCTACAGATTTATTATAAGTATAGATTGCATTTTTGGCATCAGTATCGATCCCTAATCACCCCCTGATAGTTATTTTTCAAATATATTTAATGTACAGAATTGGCATCTCTACAGATTTATTATAAGTATAGATTGCATTTTTGGCATCAGTATCGATCCCTAATCACCCCCTGATAGTTATTTTTCAAATATATTTAATGTACAGAATTGGCATCTCTACAGATTTATTATAAGTATAGATTGCATTTTTGGCATCAGTATCGATCCCTAATCACCCCCTGATAGTTATTTTTCAAATATATTTAATGTACAGAATTGGCATCTCTACAGATTTATTATAAGTATAGATTGCATTTTTGGCATCAGTATCGATCTCTAATCACCCCCTGATAGTTATTTTTCAAATATATTTAATGTACAGAATTGGCATCTCTACAGATTTATTATGACCTAAATCTGAAAGTAGTTTGTTCAGAATCAGTAACTGAATTAATCGCAATAATTTTAAGTAAAATTAAAAAATGTACTTACAAAGTTATAAGCTTATTCAGTTGCATCGTTGTCCTCACGTAAACATGGGCACTGCGAGCGCGGCGCCGCCGCGCAGATGGCTCGCCTAGCAGTACCTACTCGGTTGTGTGCGATCACAGAGCATTTGTGTAATGTGGTGTCTGAAAAAAACAGAATTTATCTTAAATCGGTGCCAACTTGCCGAGCTTAGAGTAGGTACTGTAAGGTGTCAAGGCTTAGGATGAAGGCTTTGCTCTGGAACCCGTTTCACTTTATTATACCTATAATAATAATATTATTTCTCCTGACCGAATTTCAGTCACAGCGGCCAATCTCAGCGGAGACTAGCCAATTACGCAGGAGATATTATAGTGCACAAGTGTGTGCGCAAACACAGGTGCACTCTCTATTCCCTCACTCTCATAGTCCGATGGGACGGCCTTCCGACACGATCGGAGAGAGATCAGGCGCAGGGCCAACAGCTTTACGTGCTTTCCGAGGCACGGAGTAAGTGATAATTAATTTATAAAACGCACATAACTTACGAAAAGTCAGAGGTGCGCGCCTTGGGTTCGAACCTGAGACCACTGACTTGCCAGTCAACGGTCACCACCACTAGGCTATCACGACTGTAAATTATAATTATACCTACATAAGTTGTCGTACTAGTAAATATAAATCCCACCAAAACATTCTGTAAAAACTAGCCAACTCTCGA
The DNA here is from genome assembly GCA_936450705.2 of Protodeltote pygarga. Classification (NCBI taxonomy): domain Eukaryota; kingdom Metazoa; phylum Arthropoda; class Insecta; order Lepidoptera; family Noctuidae; genus Protodeltote; species Protodeltote pygarga. The sequence continues at coordinate 139,514 of OW388257.2, read as the reverse complement.
TGGAGCTGTTTGTTTATCTCTAAAAAGTAATGAAATCTAGACAAAGTAGTGTCAGGTCTAAGGTTCCGTACTGCGATTTCTTTATTATTATAGTTAATGTTGTGTGACTTGGCCGTTGAACATTCTTTATACGTTAGTGGGTATAAGTCAATTTGGTTTACACGTAATGTTATATCTGTTGTAACTACCTATGTTTGTTAAGCGAGATAATAGCCCATACTGGTATTGGTAATTGGACGGTGTCTCATTTTAGGCTGTTGTTGATTGTGCAACACATGCATTCAGCATTGACAATGCTGACTTCTGCTCTCTTCTTTTTGGAGGATCAAATCGACCACCGATCTAACATAAAATAGACGTACAGACGGATTTCTATCAATGATTAGAAGTCTGTCTGTACTGGAAATATTTTTTTATATTGTTTGTTTCAGGCTCGCCTATACATAAGTATTATTGAAATACGCAGCTTTATCAAGCCTACAATCGACTGATGGTTATTAAATCAACGTTTTCCAAGTGACAATTTTCCATCGTCAATGGGTAGCGGTTCTGGCGACAGATTGGTACAGTGGTGTCATGGAGTACCTGGTTTTGTACCCTTGTGTACCCTTCAACGGCCAAGTCACACAACATTAACTATAATAATAAAGAAATCGCAGTACGGAACCTTAGACCTGGCACTACTTTGTCTAGATTTCATTACTTTTTAGAGATAAACAAACAGCTCCATCGAGAGTTGGCTAGTTTTTACAGAATGTTTTGGTGGGATTTCACTTCTTTTTGTAGAAACGTTTTGACACATTCTTTTTCTTTTTAAGAGTAGTTTTTTTATCATTACATATCTTTCTTTTCTTTTTTTCCGGTTCTATTCTTGTACAGTAGCAACAGTTTTTCGTATTGCCCATTGGCGTTCATTTATTTATTCTTTTAGACGGTTTAATTTCTGAAAGATCGGCGCCTTAGAGTATATAATTTTATTTCACCTATTTATTAAATTATGATCTAAATATAAATCTAAATGAATAATTATTATTTAATATGTATATTTATTTATTAGGTTTATTGTAAATAGTTAGTAAATATAGAATATCTATACATATAATAAAATCGTAACGAAGTAAAAACTGTACATTGAAATTTTTTGGAAAATAGTAAATGCTACGTGTTCGGGGAACGATACTGAGCACACAAGGAGCACTGAACATTACATAACATAACATAATAATATCTTTAAGGAACGATTATTTTGACTACATGTCAACAGACTTCATAGCCTTCCGGTCGGGCGAACGCCTTGGAAGTGTTAGGCTTTCGGTTCGATCCTGAGTCCCGAAAGCTTTTTGTGGATTCTTTAGATTTTTTTTTTAATGGATTAGAAGGAATACAATTATGTATTTTTGTGGTATTTTATTCTTGATGATTTTTATTACTTACCTGCTGAAACCTGAAGGAAACATGCTTTTTAATATTTTTTCAACTTTGAAAGCAATCGGTCCAGTAAATAAAAAGTTCTAAATTGCGGCCACCTGATCCAATTCTGATAGCGGGTATATACTCGGAGACCATGCGGCCTCTCAGATATCGATTTTAAAAGCAATCGGTTCACTAAATAAAAAGTTCAAAATGGTGGCCACTTTTTCTAATTCTGATAACGGGTATGTACTCGAAGACCATGCGGACTCTCAGATATCGATTTTGAAAGCAATCGGTCTTGTAAATAAAAAGTTCAGGGTCACCAGGTACCCCAGATCTTCGATTATCCTAGTTATGATAGTTTTCCCTTTATGTGGCCATTTAACCCTAACTCTGTACCAAATTTCAGCTCTCTGAGTTTATGGGAAGTACTAGTTCTATTTTGATGATCATGAGTGAGTGAGTGTCGAAAATGTGAAACTTTGCTTTCGCTTAACTTCGGAACTAAATGATCTACAGACTTGAAATTTTGGATTTTATGTATGTGATTATAGCTTACTGGATGACAAAAATTTCAGTGTTCTGGTCTTATCCAGAGGTTCTCAAATAGGGGCCTGAAAATGCGGCGAAATGGTTCCAGTAAAGGTTGGTACGGCAGTGTTTGCTTCGCGCTCGACTTGGCGTGGTCACTGCCGTGCCCACCGATTGTAACTCGAAAGCAATTAATGTCGTCTCTCAGGTATACTTTTAGCAGGTAACAAATGTGACTGTACGCCATAGACAAACTAATGCGTCAGCACCAGGTCTGCAGTGTCCCTACATTATACAATAATAAAAGAAAAAAAAAACTAACAAAAATTATTATTAAATAAAGAAAAAAACTATCATCAACTATTCACTCTCTCTCTCTAAATACTGATAGGTTATATTTTTGTGAGTTTTTTTACATGTTATAGCACATGATAGCTTATTAAATATAATTATTTAATAAGAAAATTTGAAAAAACTACTGATACGGATGGGATTCGAACCCACGATCTTCGACGTACCGTGTCGACGCTCTAACCGCTGAGCCACCGTACGAATTTCGACTGGTGCTGGTGGGATACGGTCTTCTGGCGCAGTCGGGTAAAAAGGAACTTTTTTAAATTATTTTACAAAATTGATTTGCACAACATAAATAGTTTAACAACCTTATCCAAAGTTATCATAACAAGTGGTAGCAGGCAGTCTTTAAGCAGAACTGATACTGGAGCGCAAGTTCTTACAATGCAAGCTCAACAGAAATGCGACAGTGGTCGATACGTGGGACCAATATACAAGCAAGGATTAGGTACTATTTATCACAGAAACTTTTGATAAATTATTCTACTAGAACATTGTAAGAACACCGCCGCGCTGGGCCGGTCTCATGTCATCCACTATTCTCGAAGTTTACTGCAGAATCTGCCTCGCCCCAAAGATAATATGCCTTACGCCTCGATGCACGCACTGTGACTGTACGATAGAGTGCCGCTGCCGTATACTGCTCCAGACACTCCTAGCTAGAATGTGTCTTGTATTCCCCTCAATTGTGTATGTCAGGCGCAGTTGGGTCTATGCACCTAACTGCCACCTGAAACACCCTCTAGGTCACAGCAAAAAAGGCGAGACGTCCCACATATTACGTGTTCAGGTCTTCATACCTTCATAAGCATCGTCTGCTGCCACTATTTGGTTTCGCTGGCGTATTTGGTTACGAGTGTGGATGCCACGTTGTTTGTCCGAGCGCGTGTTCCGTTTCCACCAAAGATAATTATTTAATATTTCTATGGTTTCCACGATGTCATCGTCGAAAGCGGCGTGTTCAGTCGAATGCCACCAATGTAGCGGTAGTTCATGAGGTGATGCAACCCCATCCTGGCACCAGTAAAAGTACATTCCAATAAACCTACTGGAATGTACTTTTACTGGTGCCAGGATGGTGCCAGGTAACAAATATAATACAAAATATTGGACGCGGGGAGACCACTGACCACTGACCACTGCTGCTTGCGCCGCGCTAATATGAATGTGCGTAAACAAAACGAATGCGTCAGCAGTGTCAATGAATCAGTGTGAATGAAATTTTAATTTAATTTTTAATAATGATTGAATTCCTGCGTATAAAGCGGGAATGATTTTTTTTTCAGGTATTATATTATACAATTAACTTCAGTACAAATAACAGAGATAGGTATTTATATTTACCATCTTGTGCTCACACAGTACCTACCGTAACTAGGGCGGTGCCAGTGATGCCCAGGCACAGGGCGCAGACACTGCAGGGGCGCGGGCGCAGCAATGAGTACACCACAACCAACTTTGGGCGCAGTTATAAGTAAGTAAGGCTAGTTAGTTACGGCACTAAATGCATACAATAAAATCTAAAAAAGTTAATTCGATGTTTTGAAGTCGTAGTTTTTTATTAGGTGTTTAAATCAGGAAATTTACACCTAAATGATTAAATATGGGGAACTAATTTTTTAAGCTGTTATTTAAATATTCGAGATGTTATTATGATTAGTTGAAAAACATATTGAGCAGTTATTTAATTTAATGGCGGTTGATTAATTATTGCGACAGTAAAACATGAACAGTAATAAAAAATAGATAAGACGGTTATTTTATCATACAATGTCAATTCTAAAAATAATTGAGCAGTCCAATAACTGAATGAGCGGTAAAAATGATGGAATGAGCAGTTCGATAAATAGTTCGGCAAATTACGATTCTATGTATGGACTTTAGGGCACCCCGACTCGGATAGGTTAGGTTAGAAGGGGATGGCGGGGTCGTGTGAGCGAGCGAAGCGAGCGAATAAACCTCGCCTTCCCCTTCGTGGTTATTTTTTTTTAAACCACCCAGAAGTAGGAGCCCCGCGAAGCGGGGCTCCGTCGATTATATGATAAAGATTATATGATATAAAGCATAAGGTCATATGAATAAAATTAATTAGCAAATAAAATAAATTTTATAGCTTACCAAAATGATCGTTTAAATGATAGCCTATCTCAAAAACTACTTTACCACCTCATTGTTTATAGAATTGCTTAGAATGACATTTCTTACCGACAAACTCCGATTTATTACTGCCCAAACGTAACCGCTCATTCAATAATTTTTTACCACCCATTTAATTATTTTCCTACTCAATTATATATTCACTGATCCATTTCATAATTTTTTATTACTCATTTTTGTTTACTTTACTGCTTAGTTTTAACTGCTGAACTAGTTATTAAACGTGCCATTTATAATTTTTAACTTACCAAAACCGCTATTTACAACTGCCTCTTTAAATGAGTGCCTTAAATATGTGGTTGAATAATGGAAAGTACAATATAATGAATAAGGTAGGTAAGTTAAAAGCAAAATTGATCAGGGACGATGATGCATAGTCCCAGGCTATGTAATAATAGCTATATAAAGCTAAACAAAAACGATAAGGGGATAGTGTAGCCAGCGACGCCGACGCCTAACCGCGGCGCGCCGCACACAGCTGACGAAGCGACGACCCACCTGTGGAGATAGCGCGGCCGCGGCGATAAGATACGAGCGTGTGTTGTATCGCCCTCGGTTATCGTAGTATCACAGACACGCCGCGCGCCGCTTGATACAACCTACATATATTGTTAGATGAGATAACCAAATGTATTGTTAGTTAGTAGGTACCGCGGCGAATGTAGGTGACTAGTGCCAGTGTCAGCGTGTGCTGAGTGAAGGATGCGGTGCGAGTGAGGACAGCAGGGCAGTGCACTAGAGCGGCGACATGGGCGTATGTGCGCGCGCCGCCCCCGCGCTGCTGGCGCACGTCAACCTGCTCATCACCGTGAGTCACCCGATCCACATAGCGGCGGCGCGGGCGCGGACGGCGGCTTACTGCCGCTGCCTGGCGATGGCGTGCTGATCGGCTCGTCTTATACTTGGTGCACACACCCACGTGGAGTGTGACGTTCATGAAATTGTGTTAAATTAAGTTATGCTGGCGAAAAGTCTACATTTCCCCGCCCGGGTAAACCTGGGGGCAGCCGCGTGCCGTTGGTAAACATGTTTTTCATGTGAGGTACCTACGTGTCATAGAACGCATCATTAAACAACCCATGACCATGTGAGGAACCCCGACTTGGTTAGGTTAGGTTACTTTTGATCTCTAAGTATTTATGAAGCCCTTCCTCAAGATGACCCACTGAACTTGCAGTCTTGAAGTGAACGTCTAGTTTTTTTTTTATTAAGCAGCATTGAACACCTAGTACCTGCTATACTACCTACAGCTAAATTTCACGAACTGCACGGCTGCAGCTAGTTGCAGTCGTTTAACTCCTAAGTTACGGGTATAATATAGGTGTAGCCGCACTTTAGCCATAACACATATGAAGCGCAGTCAGCCAGCTGGAGCTGTAGTAAGTGAGATACAGTGTTATACGTATGTAATGATTACCTAGCCTCTTGTAAGGTAGGTCTGGGCTGTGTACGTAGTATGTAGCATGTTAGTATGCGTGTTGCAGGTGTACGCAGGCGCGGCGCTGGCGACGGCGGCGCGGCTGAAGTGGGACCCGAGCACGTACGTTATGGTGCGCGGATTGCTGCCGCTGGAGTACCGCGCGGCGGCCGCGGCGCTGACGGCTGGTGGAGCCCTGGCGCTGCTGCTGCCACAGCTTGCCGCCGCCGCGCTGCACGCCGCCCGGCCTCGAACGAAACGAGTACTGCTCTATGTGGTCAGCACCTTAACCTGTCCACTGACACTTGCTTGTCCGAGTGTTTAACTCAGTGCTAACCATAGGTACTGTGTGCGCAGTACGCGGGCGTGATGTCAACGCTGGTGCTGTGCGAGGCGGTGTTCGCGTGGTGGCTGGCGGCGCAGCTGTGGGCGTGGCTGCGCTCCCCGGCGGCGCAGGAGCTGGCTGACCTGTTGGAGCTGCGCGCGCACCTTCGCCCGCTGTTGCGGTTCCTGGCGCGCTGGCATCCGCTGCCGCAGCACCTCGACCGCATCATACAGGTGCTGCTCAGTACACTCGCTACTCTTGTTCATATACGCTTTAGGTCGGAATCTCTGAACTAAAAATATATAGATATCTACGGGCACAGAATAACCGAACTATAGGCTAGGGTCGGATAGGGTCTCTGTATGGGGCAGCGGTGCGATAAAGTTTAGAAAAGTGGGCAGCGTACTCACGTAGGTTACAAAGTGTGCGCGTAATGTGACTAATGTAAAATGTGCGTAGGAGGCGGAGGAGGATGCGCCGCGCAACGTGATGGCGGCGCTGGCGCTGGGAGCATTGCTGGCGCTGCTGCAGCTGCTGGCGACGGCGCTGGCGCTGCTTGCCGCGCGCAGCTCGCGCGCGCACGACGAGCGTGACGCGCGGCGCTCGCTGCAACCGCAACCGCCGCCCTACAGGTACAGGCTGCACTAGGCTGGCTTCACAACCTCTGTCAATCCTTTTCTTTCTTCTCAAAATATATATCATGACTATGGAAATTATTATCACTCTCCGTGCCTCGGATAGCACGTTCAGCTGTTGGCCCTGGCTGTCAATTGTAGATCTTTGACAATCGTTACGGGTAGTCAGAAGCCCGAAAGTCTGACAACCAGTCTTACCTACATACTATATATACTTAAGGAAGATACTTAAGGGGTATCGTGTAACCCAGTATCTGGGTTGTGGAGGTCTGATAGGCAGTCGCTCCATGTAAAACACTGGTATCCAGCTGCATCCGGTAAGACTCGAAGCCGACCCCTATTCTCCTGAATCGCGGGTGCAATTACACTGATTCACAATAAACAAACATCCAGACCGGAATACATTTCTGTGGATCACGCAAACAGACACGTGGGCAATATCTTTGCGTGGGACACTCAGAAAGTTTTGCGAAAATAAAAAAAGGTTTCTACCCATGGAGTTAGTATCTGCTTCATGGTTCTGCCTATAGGTACTTAATTACTTTTTATGTTGAATCTTTTTAAAGTACTCTCCACCAGCCTCTGTACAAGGTTTCATGCGCCTGAACCAGTTTTCTAAGCACTTTTTCCAATCAACCGCAGACACCTCGTTTACAACCTACTCGAACGCTGACAGCGCATCTTCAGGCGACGAACATTGTATCCCTTTGAGCTGATTTTATATCTTACATCGGGCCTGCATTGGAGCATCGTTCGGTGAGGTTGTGCGGCACCTAGCGTGAAACTATCTTCTTCACGCGAAGATGCACATGCAGATGCACTTGTATCTGTAATGAATGATCCAATGTGCAGTACGTGCTGAATCTCTTAATACGTAACGTAACATAACGTCGCCTATTGTCTTGGATTACATTTTTCACTGTTAGCATGTTTTCTTTCGTAACAGCAGGCAAACGGCGATCACGTCTTTATTCATCCCCCAATGTTAGTCGACCGCGCTTGAATTCGTTATACCATCGCGATACACGTTAGTCTTGGAAGGCCCTTCGTCCATAAATGAGGAATGCTATATTTTGAAAAAATTAGGAGGGAAATTTTTAAATTAATGTATGTAGTAATAAGGAAGAGGAGGGATAGGTACACGGTCATCCCCAACCCTTCCACAACCATCCAAGATTAAAAATATCGTGTGAGGTATCGTTTGAAAGAACTTTTCATAAGGATTTCAATATGAGCCTCACAAAAGTCTAGGAGGATTAATGTTAGGAACCATTCATCATCATCATCTGCCTAGCCTTTCCCCAACTATGTTGGGGTCGGCTTCCAGTCTTACCGGATGCAGCTGAATACCAGTGTTTTACATGGAGCGACTGCCTATCAGACCTCCACAACCCAGATACTGGGTTACACGATATCCCTTCGTAAGACTGGTTGTCAGACTTTCGGGCATCTGACTACCCGTAACGACTGTCAAAGATCTACAATTGACAGCCGGCACCATTAAGCCACGGATACACTAGGGGACAATTGGAGCAACATGTTGCGGAACATGTTCCTCAACAACTACGTGGAATGTGCCGACATACATGTCGCGGAACATTTTGTCGTGCGCTCGCTCTCGAGGCGGGAGCAAGCAACATGCCCCGCGTCACGTACAATGTTGTGGGTCATGTTGCGGGACACTATGCAACGTTGCAGCGTCACGTATATTTTGTGTTGCGCGTCATGTTGCGGGACAAAATGTTCCCTAGTGTATCCGGGGCTTTAACAATCGTGAAAAAAATTTTTTACTTATGAATAATTGTATTTTCAAAATAGATGGCCAGTCTCTCATACCTAAAACTCTTTTTCGCAATACTTTCTGAGTGGCCTGGCAGGCTGGCATGTAATATGACTCGTCAGACGCGGACGCGGACGGTGCGACATAGAGCTGTAGGTGCCGTCCGCTACGCCAATAGTGTCGTCGAACTTTTAGTAATGACGAGGGCTGAGGCTCGTGTGTTGTGTATTTGCAGCGGGTGGGCCTGCTGGCGAGGCTGGCGAGGCTGGCGTGGCTGGCGTGGCTGGCGTGGGGGCCACGTGGGCCACGTCGCCGATCGTTGTGTAACCTATATAGTCAAGATTTATTATTCTGAGAAGAATGTGAAAAGGCCACAAATGGTCGGTTGTTGAGTGTTTATCGTGTGTGGCAGTGGTTCGAGCTACGACTACAAGCCGCTGCCGCTCCGGACCGCCTACAGGAACGGCCGCATCGTGATCCTGTGACCTCTGTGCTCTCCTACTCACCTCTCCGCTCGCAGCTGTTTCCGGACGTCGGCCGTCTCTCGCGCAGTGGCAGTGTATTGACTATTTGAGCTATGTACCTACCAGGAAATGTGATAATTATTTAGACTTCCTATTGTGCTCGAACATTTTTTTATAAGTAGATAAATATTAACTATTTTGTAAAATGTAAGATATTTATAATATGTGCTGCGCTCGCGTAACATCGCGGTAGCCACGATGCGATCATATTATTATGGAGAGGGATATGACCTTCATGTCTGTAGTAATGTCGTCGTGTCTTACTAAACAGGTGTAAGTAATAACGCTAAATGAATGTAGTGAAATAGATTTGGAACGATTGAGAGATCGTGCAACGTGAGTCAATGCGACGCGGCGACGCGGCGACGAGTCACTCCTCTCAGATTCGATTAGATTAGCTCCTTGGCACGGCACGCCAGGGATCGCGGGTTCAAGTCCCGCCCGAGTCAGTTGTTTTTGCGAGTTTCTTATTAAATAATTTCATTTAGGTCCTTGGTGTCACAAACCAGCTCAGCTTAGTGGTCTAAGCATTGAAGAGCACACGTTTCATGGTCTGTCAAGCGCTCTTAATCTATATCACCAGATTAGTGTTAGTAATGATAAAATGAAATTGTTTCGTACAACTATCTTCTGGTATAATATAATTATGTATGATTAGGTTAATAAGGATTAAACTTTTCTACTGCGACACTGTGCTATACTGAAGACTATTCCTACAAATAAATATTTAATAAGAAATTTGAAAAAACAACTGATACGGATGGGATTCGAACCCACGATCTTCGGCGTACCGTGCCGACGCTCTAACCGCTGAGCCACCGTATCCCATCAGAATCAGTCGAAATTTCAAATCTCTTTATACGCCTAGGGCGTCTGGTAATATCTATCGGAATACATTACGTATCCGACTCAGTGTTCCAAACTTTGCAGTTTTAGAAGGCACCGATGCGATATAACCAATTTTCTTAATACTTTTTGTTAAATGTTTACATGTTTTAGCACATGTTAGCTTATTAGTCGTGTTAGTACCGCACTCTGAGGCGGACGTGATATTACGAAATAATAATATTATCGCTCAGCGCGGCGCAAGCCGACGCTCGGACACACTGTTGCCATGAGTGACATACTTGTGGCAAATGAGCTGCTGGCGTTCCTGCAGCAGAAGCTGGACGTGATGGACGAGGTGTCCGCTGTCCAGATCTGCGCCACGAACTTCAGTGAGGACGACATTGCGGTTGCAAAGCTGCTGTTATACAAGTCGCTTAATAAAGGTGACCAGATGGTGTCCCGCAGGCGTGACGGGACAAAGAAGAGCATTCAGGACATCATCACGCTGCTTAAAGAGACCGACCCTGACGACGTGCCGACGTTCGTGGCGAGGGATTTGAATAAATTGCCTCCCGTCACGTTCGACCACGTCGACGTAACCAGCCTTTTAAAGGATATCGTCTCCTTAAAGGCTAGTCTGGCTGACGTCCAGAAAAAACTAGATGCGTCCCAGAGTACAGTTGCGGACTTGCGCACTCAAGTCGATGAGTTGCGCAACTCTGTAGCGAAATCTGGGTCACCGGCGCGTGTAAATAACGTCAACACGCGTCGTGGAGCTGCCTGCATCAATACGTCACCTTTAAGTTTCGCGTCAGCAGTTTTGTCGCCGGCGCAAGCATCGTTCGCTGAGTGTCCATCGCGTGATGCGCGCGCACCACTCAGCCCTGCCCCCGCCCCCGCAGCCCCTCCCCGCGCTGCATGTACAACGCGACCACCTCGCTCGGTGGTGACTAAGAGCACCCCAGCTGCTCCCCACGCAAAGCCCGCGCCTACACAGGCAACGGACCGGGCTGATGACGATGGCTTCGTGACGGTGCAAAGGAGGAAACGCCGTCAACGAAGTGTTAAGAACCGCTGCGGTAAAGCTCCTGTGGAGTGCAGTAGTAAATTACGTGCCGCAGCACCGAACACCCCGGTGTACATATCGCGCCTGCACTACACCACTAGGGCCGAGGACATCGAGGAGTACTTGCGCCGGAAGACCAACTACTCGCTGAGAGTGCAGCTGTTGGAGTCGCGCCGCAACGTTAATTTCAAAGCGTTTGTGGTGCGTGTACCAACATCTTTACTACCCTCAGTGTTGGAGGAAAGCTTTTGGCCGCAGAACGTGGTGTTCCGTCGCTTCCGCGGACAAGTGCCACCGGCGTGCATAAAGACTTAGTGCAATAGTGAAGTGTTACTAACATAGGTTTTAAGTTTTATTTACTAACTCAAAATATTATAAATATTATAGTTATATGTATGTTAGGTTAAGGTATTTATCTATGGGCCTATGCAGCCTGAAAATAAAGGTTTATTATTATTATTATTATTATTATTATTATTATTATTAAATATAAATATTTAATAAGAAATTTGAAAAAACAACTGATACGGATGGGATTCGAACCCACGATCTTCGGCGTACCGTGCCGACGCTCTAACCGCTGAGCAAGGTTATAAGTAATATAAAGTTATAAGTTTGTAGTATAAGTTGTATTAATTAGTTTTTATTATATTTTATTATTATACAGTACACACAACATATTTGACATTTTATTCTTAATAATTTTAATCATTGTGTTTCTTGCGCTTTTTTCTTTATTTATTTTATTTATTTATTTATCCTTTATTTCGAGCATCTTGGCTCATAGATACACTTACACATAATTATACAATAATATTATACACTAATACATAACTAACATCATATAAAAATACTATAATAACATACAATATAAAACTTAACTAACATATATTAAAAAATACTATACATAAACAATAAGCTATGTCACACTTAATTCGGCGTCGTGTGTTTCGCTGTGTCGGGTATTCGGCCACGGAACCGCCGGAACACTACTCCTTTCGGCCAAAACTCTTCCTTGGTGAAAGTTGGAAGATGTTCAGTCGGTACTCTCACCACAAAGGAATTGAAGTTCACATTGTGACGAGAGTCCAACTGTTTGACCCTCAGGGTGAATTTGGCCTTTATGCGAATGTACTCTACAATCTCCTCGACCTTTGTAGAGTAATGCAGCCGGGACACGTACAGCAGCGTCTCTGGCACCGCAGGACGCAGCAGATGATTTGGCCCGGTCGGTGCGGTTCCACATTTGTTCTGACAAGCAGGCTTCTTCCTCTTCTTCTTCTCCACCTTGATGAAGCCATCCTCGTCGCATCTATCCTTCTCGGGACAACCCTGTGATGGATCCTTGCGGATTGTTTCACAACTCTGCTTATCCCTTTGTTGTTGTCGCTTTGATTGCGACGCAGCAGGTTTGCTAGTGGCTGCAATTGCAGCGTAGGCACGTTTAGGGGTCGACGTACCTACACGCGTCGATTCCTCCACCGGTGACAAGGCCGGAACGGCGGCGGCGGTGTGACACGATGCATCGTAAGCGATATCGGCGACCGGTGACGCAGTTGCACTCGCCGACGCGAAACTGCTGATCGACGCATTTTGTGCCCCGCGACGCGTGTTCACCTTTGAGGCGTCAGGTGACCTACTTAACGAAACAGCATTGCGCAACAACACTACTTCGGTTCGTAGTTCCTCTACGGTGTTATTTGACACCTCCAGTTTGGACTGCATCTCGGCTAGGCTCGCCTTCAGGGATGTAATATCCTTCAGCAGCCTAGTGACGTCGACATGGTCGAATGTGACGGGAGGCAGTCTATCTAACTCCTTCGCCACGAAATCGGGTATGTCGTCCGGGTCGGTCTTCTTCAACATATCTATGATGTCTTGAAGACTCTTGTCGGTTCCATCCCTCCTGCGGGACGGCATCTGGTCCAACTTGCCCAGTGACTGGAAAAGAAGCAGCTTGCCACTGCTTATCTCCTCTTCTTTAAAATTAGACCGGCAGATCTGCAGAATGCTGACCTCGTCCATATAATGTATGGCATGATTGAGAAATGCCAACAGTTCGTTAGCTATGAGTTGTTTAGCACCCATAACGGCGAAAAACGGGCAGCGGCCAAAGCCGCGCAACACGCGAATTAAATTCGTGCTATGCAGTGGAAACACGACCGTATTCAAGCGCGCATCGAACTGTAATAAACTTTAATGTCTGTCAACGATGCTACGCGCCCTCGTCGTAAAAATTACAATGTTATAATTTTGATACCTATAAACTTAGATTCTTTTTTTGGGAAATTACAATAATCTTATATTATGTACTTAATTGTTTTTGTCAACAAAATGTTTTTTCGTACCACTTGCTCAAAAAAGTGACATTCTATGCCACAAAAAGCGAACATAACAATATAAGTTCTTAGTCATTATTAATCTGTTAAAAACAGGGAATAGTTATTTGTTATACAAGAGTGCAAAGTTGCTTTTTAACCGCGTGCTCAATTTTGATGACTGAGCAAGCGAAGGATTCTAAAATTAAATCACGAGCGTAGCGAGTGATTCAAAAATTAGAATCCTGAGCGTTCTCAATTCTCTCAATTCAATTCTCAATTCTTTATTGCGTTCCATAATGTTACATAACAGTTGGTATACATAAGATAAGGTATCAATTATGGACCCTGTCGGGCACAGCATAGCTAGTTAGGAGAGAGGAGGAAGAGCGCTATATGTTTACAATGCAAATTTTCAGTTATATTTAATTATTTCAATTCAATTTTAACAATATTCCTGTTAAAATTATATGTCTATATCAGCATTATGTGAATGTTATTAAAATAGTGTTTTAAAGAGTACCTAAGTGTAAAATTATTAAGATACCTTTATATTAATAATTAATCATTGCCTATTATAATTTTTAACCGACTTTAAGAAGTTATTGTATTTATTAATTATTAGGATTGTAATTAAGTATGTATATAATTATTAATATTGCACTTTTTTTATTATGTAATTATTATATATTCATTAAGTACATTTTTCATAGTTTTTATATTTATTAAATTATTAGGATTATATTATGTTGATATTTATATTATTATTGCACTTTTACTTATGTAGTGGTATGTTAAAATAGTATTAGTGTCTATCTATAAATAATTATGTTAAGTTAACTATTTATTATTTATTAGCTATTTTATAACTATATAGTATATATAATGTATTTAAGTATATATTAGGTATTAAATAGTTTTTTTATTATTATAATTTATCATCTAAGTATATACAGCACTGATAGCCTAGTGGTATGACCGTCGACTGACAAGTCAGAGGTCTCGAGTTCGATTCCAAGGCGCGCACCTCTGACTTTTCGTAAGTTATGTGCGTATTATAAATTAATTATCAGTTGCTAAAACGGTGAAGGAAAACATCGTGATGAAACCAGCACACCTGAGAGATTTTTCAATGGTGTGTAAAGCCATGTCAGAGGCCTACGGGCGGTTTAAACTCTGACACCAGGTTGTTCATCAACCACACGATAAGAAGAAGAAGAATCTAAGTATTCTTTTATAGTATAGTAGCTTTTGCTTATTAGCAACAGCTTTAATTTGTTTATAAAACTATTATATTTATTTTCATTTTTAATACATTCGGGTAACTTATTATATATTTTTATAGACATGACAAATGTACCGGAGGAGTGCATTTGTAATTGTGAATGTGGTAGATTTAGCCTATTTTTGTGTCTTAGTGTAATTCTTGTTTGTATGTCTCCTCTTTTGGTGTAGAATTCTGGGTATTTGCGCACAAATTTACATAGTTCAAAAATATATAGACAGGGCAAGGTTAGTATCTCTAGTTCTTGAAAGTGGGGTTTACAACTATCTGTTTCTTCAATGTTAACTAAAATTCTAATCAGCTTCTTTTGTAGGGTTAATAATGTGGGAGCGTCTGTACTATTGCCCCATAAGATGACACCGTACTTAAGCCATGCGTAGGCATATGCGTAATACGTAACTAGCGCAGTTTTAATGTCTGTAGTCTTTTTGATTTCACGAAGGGCGTATGAAAACTTAGATAATTTTGCTTTTACTTTTTGAACATGTGACTTCCAATTAATGTGTGAGTCAATGTCTAAGCCCAAAAGGGTAAATTTGTTTACTACTTCTAAATCGAAACCTTTGAAGCTGAAATTTATATGTATAGGTATTTTTTGGCAGGGATAAAAAGTTATTATTTTTGTTTTATTAAAGTTAATTTCTAAGTTATGTTCAGACATCCAATTGGTTGTATCGTTAAGTATAGAATTTAATTTTTGGTTAAGATTTATATTGCTTTCACATTGGGTAAGTATTGATATATCATCCGCAAACAAGACGCATGGTTCATTTATATAATTAGGGAGGTCATTTATATAAATAAGGAATAGAAAACATCCAATTACGCTTCCCTGTGGTATTGAAGCGTTAATTGGTTTGGTGTCAGATCGAATTAATTCTATTTCATTGGTCCTATGGTTGTAAAATTCTATTTCTACGAGTTGTTCTCTTTGTTTTAAATAAGATACGAACCATTCATAACATTTACCACGGATTCCTATATTGTATAGTTTGCTTCCTATATTGTATAGTTAGCGAGGGAATCAAAAGATCACGAGGTGAAAAATCTTTGCACTCGAGTGCAACACGTAACTTTTCATCCCACCTCAGCGAGAAAATGACTAAATGCAAAAAATTAACATTGCGCATTATTCACAGTTTCAGTCAACTCTGTTGGCATCAAATAAACTTCCTCGTCGCTAGAATCACTCATTTTAAATTTTTCACTTGTTTTCAAGTTTCTTATTTTCAACCTTGTTTTAACAATATGACAATGAAAAAAAATGACTCGTGTAAAGCAAATTAAAAAAAAGTAAGTACACCAAGAAGCTTCCGAGTCTGAGTTTTTAACAAATTAAAAAAAGTTGTGTGATGAATTCGGCACCATAGAGGTAGAAGTAAATAGGTTTAAAATGATGTTTTGAATTCACCAACTTAGTGCACACGATGTTCTAAATTCAAATTTACTTTACCCTCTAGCGGATAAAAACGGCTTTTGCACTCAGATATCGAAGAGCAAAAATACTCTTTCCGAGATGGGGGGATGAAAAGAATATTGTACTGAATTTAATTCATGCTCCAGGGAGAGAATGTGATTTAAATTTGGAATACTTACCGAAATTTATACTGAACTACATCTGTGTTTACACCATTGAGTTTGTATATAAAGCATTACACATCTTTTTGAAAAAGGAATACGCATTTATTATGCAGTTATGATTATTAAATAAAATTGGGAACTAATTTTTTAAGCTGTTATTTAAACATTCGAGATGTTATTATGATCAGTTGAAAAACATATTGAGCAGTTATTTAATTTAATGGCGGTTGATTAATTATTGCGACAGTAAAACATGGACAGTAATAAAAAAAATATTAGTCGGTTATTTTATCATACAATGACAATTCTAAAAATAATTGAGCAGTCCAATAACTGAATGAGCGGTAAAAATGATGGAATGAGCAGTTCGATAAATAGTTCGGCAGTATACGATTCTGTGTATGGACTTTAGGGCACCCCGACTCGGACAGGTTAGGTTAGAAGGGGATGGCGGGGTCGTGTGAGCGAGCGAAGCGAGCGAATAGACCTCGCCTTCCCCTTCGTGGTTATTTTTTTTAAAACCACCCAGAAGTAGGAGCCCCGCGATGCGGGGCTCCGTCTATTTTATGATAAAGATTATATGATATAAAGCATAAGGTCATAGTATACGAATAAAATTAATTAGCAAATAAAATAAATTTTATGGCTTACCAAAATGATTGTTTACTACGTTAAACACCTAATTGTTTATAGAATTGCTTAGAATGAGATTTCTTACCGACAAATTCCGATTTATTACTGCTCACACGTAACCGCTCGTTTAATAATTTTTACCGCCCATTTAATTATTTTCCTACTCAATTATATATTCGCTGATCCATTTCATTATTTTTTATTTCTCATTTTTGTTTACTTTACTGCTTAGTTTTAACTACTGAACTAGTTATTAAACGTGCCATTTATAATTTTTAACTTACCAAAACCGCTATTTACAACTGTCTCTTTAAATAAGTGCCAATAAAATTACGAAAACCGACGAGGCCGTTTGAGCTTGATGCCTTTGCTTTTCCGACAAAAAAATAGGCACTGATTTAAAGAGGCAGTTGTAAATAGCGGTTTTGGTTAGTTAAAAATTATAAATGGCACGTTTAATAACTAGTTCAGCAGTTCAAACTAAGCAGTAAAGTAAACAAAAATGAGTAATAAAAAATAATGAAATGGATCAGTGAATATATAATTGAGTAGGAAAATAATTAAATGGATGGTAAAAATGATTAAATGAGCGGTTACGTGTGAGCAGTAATAAATCGGAATTTGTCGGTAAGATATCGCATTCTAAGCAATTCTATAAACAATTAGGTGTTAAAGTAGGTAGTAAACGATCATTTTGGTAAGCTATAAAATTTATTTTATTTGCTAATTAATTTTATTCGTATGACCTTATGCTTTATATCATATAATCGACGGAGCCCCGCTTCGCGGGGCTCCTACTTCTGGGTGGTTTTTAAAAAAAATAACCACGAAGGGGAAGGCGAGGTCTATTCGCTCGCTTCGCTCGCTCACACGACCCCGCCATCCCCTTCTAACCTAACCTATCCAAGTCGGGGTGCCCTAAAGTCCATACACAGAATCGTAAACTGCCGAACTATTTATCGAACTGCTCATTCCATCATTTTTACCGCTCATTCAGTTATTGGACTGCTCAATTATTTTTAGAATTGACATTGTATGATAAAATAACCGGCTAATTATTTTTTTATTACTGTCCATGTTTTACTGTCGCAATAATTAATCAACCGCCATTAAATTAAATAACTGCTCAAAATGTTTTTCAACTGATCATAATAACATCTCGAATGTTTAAATAACAGCTTAAAAAATTAGTTCCCAAAAAAATATTGGTCTAGGAATTTGCCGCGTTTTTTTTCTTCAAATACATAAAGTTTATTTTAATTTATTTATATAAATAAGTTAATGTTCTAAAAATACGTTACGATGTTAAATCAAAGCGACAGTGACAGTGAACTGTCGGATTCCATCAGTGCAAATGCTGCGGCAATTATAAAAAATTTGCTTCCAACAAAATCCAAGGAAAATGATTTTAAAACTTATGAAGAATTTTCAACGTGGAGAAGTGCGAAAGGTCTATCAATTTCAGAATCAGTACGTATTATTGTGTTAATTTTTTCGCAAATGGTACGAAAAGTAAAGTATTTTCCTAGGTGATAAAGCTGTCTTAGTCTCGGGTGAACTTAAATCCCTCGCTACACTCAGGAATCGTCTTAAATCCCCCGCTTCGCTCGTGATTTAAGTTTTTAACACCCTCGCTACGCTCGGGAGTAAACCTCGAGAGACCTCGAGTTTATTTATTTTCTAATAACACCTTTCATGCAAACTATTTTGTATTGTAAACCTACTCATGTTTTATGCAAATAAAATTATCCTATTCTATTCTATTCTAAAATAAAATACACAATCATGAATAGTTCAACATTTATTTATTCATTATACACATGAAATTGAAAGTGTGGGCGCCATGTCAGCGCGCGGCCCGGTGTGTCGCGCATGCGTGACACGTGTCGCGTCACGCGAGTGCTCGCGGCGCCGAGCGGCCGCGCGGCCGCGCGCTGCCACCGCGCTCCGCGTGAGTTCCCGCTAGAGACTGTGCAAAAATATATAACTGGTGCAAGCGCGGGCCTTCGCTCCACGATACATCTTTACAACAAACGTTATGTATACATATAGCTATCAATAAGAATATCTATCTATATCATTATCAACAAAATATTACATCAGAAGTGAGGGCGCGTCGCTACCTCCCCTACATCACACCTTGATATGACGTTCCGTACTAAGTATATAGTTATACACATATATGTGAACAAAATACTTATATATTACACTCTGACTTAACTAGCACATGTACTGGCAACATCTCATCGCCCAGTAAAGGTACACACAGTGAAGGACGCACAACGCGCGAGCGCTCGGCACCAGCGCGCGGCGCGTCAAGCGAGCACAGCGCGCAGCTACTGATGAAACACGAAGCAACGGCCACTCTGTGCACATGGCGGTAACATCAATACATAGTCCATGTCCAAGACACCATTCTTCTCGGACTGTATACAATGAATGACTATAAGTAATAGTGTGTAACAAATAGTGGAGCTTGTCGCCTAAGGTTCGCATATTTGTACATAGGACATTGGAGAGCGGTCGGCCTGTAAGACGCAGACGGTAGAGTCGTTCTCGTTGTGAGCTCGCTTATCTGTAGGAGGGCGCGGCGGCGGCGGCGGGCTCCGCCACGAACGGGTTGGAGGCGCGCGGCGCCGCCTGCCCGGGCACGCTCAGCGACTCGGCGCCGCTGTAGCTCTGGACACACAACAAACACAACGCTTCATTTCATTTGCATCATGTATATTATATTGTACATAATACATAATATAATACTAAAATAAAATCATAAAGGCCGAAAAGTCTGTACATTGAATGTTTTTTTTTGCAAAAATCAGCTAGGGAGGCTAAAAATAAGCAACAAAACCTAAATCTATTTTTTTTAAATTCTTGTTTGTCTGTCTGTTTGTTACCTCAACACGTGAAAACGGCTGAACGGATTTTGATGACATTTTAGAAATAAGTAGGTATTAGCTTACAAACTGGAGTTTGTTTTATTAAAATCGGTCAAGTATGTCATGAGATACAGAACGTAGGGTCACTCAATCCCGCTCAAACCACTGAGTCAATTGTGATGAAAATTTACATGGAGATAGCCTGAGACTTGGAGAAAGGAAAAGGCTACTTTTTAACCGACTTCAAAAAAGAGGGTTATGAAGTATCGCGATTACCGACATCCCATTGAGCCCTCTACTATATTCGTTTCTTAGAACGTGGGGTTCTTAATCCACTAGTCATTGAAATACGCGTCGCCGACCGACTGGAGGAGAGTATACCCGAGCGGACTTGTCCGCTTTTTGTATGGACGTTGGTTTTTTATTCTGAGAAAATTCTAACCAGCATGAAACTACCGGATACCGAAAGCCACAAAAATATGTAACCTGGAACCGTTAAACAACAATTTTATGCCCCTCCATTTACTTTACTATTTAGAAGGGCTTGTTCGTAGTCTCTCCAGAAATGTACGATAAATAGAAAGTGATTTTCTCAAGATTGGAGGGATATAAAAATAAATATTTTATGTCAAAATACTAGTTTTAAAAGTCTCTATGCTGGTTAGAATTTTGGTCGAATAAAAAACCAGTTCAGGACAACTCTTTTGCACTGATTCTGATGGAATACGGTGGTTCAGCGGTTAGAGCGTTGGCACGGTACGCCGAAGATCGTGGGTTCGAATCCCGAATATAAAAGTAACTGAGATGCTACCTGCGTGGCGCCATAGGAGTCGTGGTGCGCGAGGTCGGCGAGGCGCGTGGAGGACAGCGCGCGCGGCAGCGGGTTGGAGGGCACGCCGTGCGGCGCCAGCACGCCGGCCTCGGCCACGGCGCGGGCGTCCTCGTCGGCGTCCGCGCCGCCGGCGCCGGGCATGTCGGGCGCGCCGCGGAAGTTGATGAACGCGAACACGGCCAGCACCACGGTGCACAGCAGCCCGTAGCCCGCGAACGTGCGCGTCGTGCCCCACTTGGCGACGGCGATGCCGCCCAGCACGGCGCCGCAGCCGCGGCCCAGCCCGTGGTGCAGACCTGAGCACCACCAATCATTCATCATTACCAATTTCGATAGTAACACCAGTTTTATGGTATTTTATCTTGCATTTAAAACAGATGGCTCCATAAACTGAGCGTAAGCCAGAAACTGAGCGCAGCCGCCGCATCAAGTTATTCTTCGGCATCGATGAATAGGAGATAATTTATACTGTTATATGAGTACCTAGTTTTTAAAAGTCTCCTAGATCGTGCTGTTATCATGTTAAAATATGTTAAATTAAGTGTAATAATAAATAATGCTTGCTGCTTGCTTGCTAATGTTGCTTTAGTATAAATGCCTAAGTTCGCGCTCTAGACAAATGTGTGATGTAATCGTACATACATATTCCCAGACGAGATAAGGGAAGAGAAAAAGTAACATGATTTACAAAAACAAATTAAACACAAATAAAAATTTACATGACAATGAAAAGAAATATATTTAAAATGAATCCTCAAGTCAGGTGGTTGAAATAAACTTCAATATTTACCAAGCATCATGTAGCATTTATCGCTGATATTGAGAAAATGTTTCGACAGATTCTGTCAAGGCAGCAAAACATAATGTAGAAGCAAGCAACGAGCGGGCAACAAGTGCTTAGAAACTGTCTTACTTTTCGTAGAGTGTTGTAATTAGATTTAATATTGAAAATAATTTTGTTATGGAGCTTTTTTCTTGCCCGAACATTCACTTTTGACTCGGCCTCCCCTGCCAAAGTTAATTTATATAGGTACATACTGCCTGACGCGACTTCGTACGTGTGATCATCCTTCCTTTACGCCTATTCTACCCTACCCTACTCTTCCCATACCCTACCCTATCCTACCCCACTTTACCCATACCTTACTCTAGCCCTACCCTATCCTATTTATATTTATCCTAATTCCATTTATTTTTTGTTCTATTTTGCTATTCTAGGCGGAGACAAATCCAACAAATCAATAATCATGAAAATCGGTCCAGCCGTTATAAGTGTTCGAACAAACCCAATTTTGTTTTATTTATATAAATCTTCCCTACACAAATTACCACTTTAGGCATACAAAAAAAAAACTGCGACTCGTATTTCTTTATTCGTAAGTAAAACCCTAAATTCTTATTAATTTTCATAACTTCAACTTAAAAAATGGCAGACTTTCATTCATACTTTTTGCTTTTATCTTCTATATTTTCTCCCATCATCTAGTGATTGAATATATTATCAAGATATCCTTTCATAAATTATGCCACTTTAATGTCTCTTACTTATACCGGATTTCCGTTCCGGGGGGGGTTAGTAGAGTTTTCAAACAGCTATAGAGTTTTTAAACAGTTATATTTGTTAACAGAAAAGCTAAACACCAAGTTTAATTAAATTTAACTTCAAAAATGACGGATTTTTGTACAAACTTTCATCCCCTTTTATATCCCATTAGAGAGAAAAAAGTAAAGTAAAAAGTAAAGAGAGTCGTGATAGCCTAGTGGTGGTGACCGTTGACTGGTAAGTCAGTAGTCTCGAGTTCGAACCCAAGGCGCGCACCTCTGACTTTTCGTAAGTTATGTGCGTTTTATAAATTAATTATCACTCTCCGTGCCTCGGATAGCACGTTAAGCTGTTGGCCCCGGCTGTCAATTGTAGATCTTTGACAGTCGTTACGGGTAGTCAGAAGCCCGAAAGTCTGACAACCAGTCTTACCAAGGGGTACCGTGTAACCTAGTACCTGGGTTGTGGAGGTCTGATAGGCAGTCGCTCCATGTAAAACACTGGTATTCAGCTGCATCCGGTAAGACTGGAAGCCGACCCCAACATAGTTGGGAAAAAGGCTAGGCAGATGATGAGAGAGAAAAAAGTAAAAATTTTTCGATACACATCTTTTCTATTTTTGAGCTTGATGCCAATTTTTACACTTCTGACTTCAAAAATAACGAATTTTTCATACAAACTGTTGTCCCCTTTTCTACCCATTTAGGGGTAGAATTTCCACCCTAGAGTACTTAAAGAATATTTGGTCCAATTTCAATTTACTAGGTCCACCAGCTTAGGCAGTGCGTTATATGTCAGTCAATCAGTCACGGTACTGTTTTATCGTAAATCGGTATAGTAAAAATGTCGTAGACGTGCTACGAGAAAGCGTAGCGTAAGTATTAAATATCTAATCGAAAGTAATAAGCCTAAAAATATGTCAAGAATAATTTTATTGATTAATCCTTAAGCAAGTTCTTTAAATTGATGCCTATACAATACAATACTTGAACAAAAATGTGTACCCTACTTTATATGTACGGGAGGCCTCCTAACATATTTCTTATTTAAATTTTATTTTATAACTTTGTCGGCGTTTTTATGATTTTATATTTATAATATAAAATTGCCATAATTATTATTATTTTTTGCCGAATCGCTCTAGCGTTGATGACCTACCTTATATGCTCCATGTGACCTACGGACATGACGAAACTGGGAGGTAATCAAACTAATCTAACTTCAGATCGGGCGGTGTCTAATCTTAATTACCAGATGCAGCTATCAGTTTTTTGGATTAGTGGTCAGGATTTTATGAGGTTACTGACTCCCCAGAACAACTGTCAAAGATCTTCACGATAGCCGGGGACAACGGCTTAACGTGCTTTCCATGCCTCGGAAAGCTCTTTGAATGTCCCTTCGATATTGATTGCATAATATGTACCGCCCAAACACGTGTACAGTGTGCGCAGTCAACCAGCCAGTCATCACAGAGGTAAGTAACTGTAGTGAGGAGTACCTTGCAGCACGCCCTGTGCGGAGGAGCGCAGGCGCGGCGGCGCGCCGTGCGCGATGTACGAGCAGCACGCGGCCCACACGGCGGCGTGCGTCACGCCCTGCACGAACTCGAACGGCAGCACCCACCAGGGGTCGCTCAGCCACGCGATGTACAGGAAGCGCAGCACGTTGCCGGCCAGCCCCAAGCACAGCACCTGCACATGCAGGTACCATCCTAACTGTTTATATTTATGTATACTATAGGTACCTACTATTCATGATTGTTATCTTTGCCGATTAATGACTTCTCGTAAGTTACGTGCGTATTATAAATTAATTATCACTTGTTGCGTACCTCGGAATACTTGGTCTTGCGCTTGATCTTTCACTGGTCAATACGGATTGCCGTCTCATCGGATTATGAGATGAGTTTACGAACGCATTTGTGCACTATAATTTATTCTGCGTAGATGGGTAATCGATCTCCGTTGAGATTGGCCGCTGTAGGAATAGTCTACTATAGTCTAATTTGCGAATAAATTTAATTTATTCCCCGGGTCGGGCAAAGTGTTATTGGGTTTTTCCATTAGGAAATTCTCAGTAGCAGCACGGAGTCTGGAATTGTGCCCGGTTAATGGCAATAGGCTCGCCCCCTATTACATGGGACTTATAACAAAGCCGGCGAAATGTGGGTGTACTGCACACCTCTGCCTACCCCCTCTGGGGAATACAGGCGTGAGTCTATAAAAAATTTAATTTATGTCATTGGTGAAGCAAGCATAGCATAGTCCACACTTCCACAGGTGACACCTGCACGTTCATTATTGTCAAGTCCTCGTTGTTACATCATCACTCAAGTTAAGGACAGCAACCTACAGTCCGCGACAAGTCGATATATCAATTTACTAGTGACTTTAATACATGCTAGTGAGTGGCACCTGGTAAGAACATGTATAGGTATGGCAGGGTGGAATAAACATTATAGGTAATTGTGAACTAGAAGTGACCTGTGTGTACAGGTACTCGTAGTACGCTGGTGAATGATAATCTGCTAGTAGATAGTAGTTAGTAGGAAGTGTGTATTGTATTATCGTGGCGTGTCGACTCGT
Source organism: Protodeltote pygarga (assembly GCA_936450705.2). Taxonomy (NCBI): domain Eukaryota; kingdom Metazoa; phylum Arthropoda; class Insecta; order Lepidoptera; family Noctuidae; genus Protodeltote; species Protodeltote pygarga. The sequence goes on along the minus strand of OW388257.2, from coordinate 114,831 downwards.
CGCGGACTGCTGTATTCGCGTGATACCTTCACGTGGCCCATTTGTGTAATGAGCTTAAAGCTGAAGAAGTAAGCGAATATCTCCGAGATGTGGTTGATCACTGACGCCACTCCGAACAGCGTCGGGGAGCCGCCGATGTCCTGGAACAAAGCCATCACAGCGGTCAGCACATGGAGCACGCTGGTCTGTAGCCCGTGGTGACGGGAGGCGAGTAGGCGGCCCACCTGTAGGTGCCAGAAGAGGAAGGTGAATATGAGGCCGATGCCGAAGCCCATGAACCAGGCGACGAACAGGAACGACGCCGCCTTCACGTTCTGGAACTGGCGCAGCACTGTCACCCACTCGGGCATCTCGCGCGTCGTCTGCGCGAACACCTGCAACAGCAACGCGGTGAGTGCGGCCCTCTGGCGGCGGCGCGGGCGCGGGCGCAGCACCTCATGCGGGCGGTACCTTGGCCTGCTCGAGCACGGGCTGGCGTGGCGGCGGCGGCGCGCTGGTGTCGAGCCCGGGCAGCTGCAGCTGCTCCGCCAGTTGCTGCTGCAGCTTCTCCTCGTGCGTGGGCTCGGCGGGCGCGGTGGGCGCCGCCGTCTCCACGTTCACGAACTCGTACTTGAATCTAATCTGTTGAACAAGCCACTTCAGTAACGCACATGCTGCACTTTCATCTATCACGACAAACTGCGTTCTGCTTTCTTCATTTCAGATACGATTTTTTTATTACAATTGCTTTTCCGTCTAAAATCTTGCTATTAGGTATAGGGTAAAAAATATAATTTTCGGCAGTGGAAACCAATTGGGTGGCTTGATGGGTTTGTTTAATCAACACAGAGACTTTTAAAAAATCTCCAAAGGTGTCAAAATACAAATAACAATTTTATTAAGTTACTACTGTTTTTGACAAATAAATATACAATATTTACGCGAGTAATCCGTTAAAAAGTTGTTTCATTACTTATGTTAAACGTTCGCGTAAGTTTGAGAATACTACCATCACTGTGCAAGTTTTATTTATACACAACTTGATTAGAATATGAAACGCAGCACACCTGAGTAGCAGTGATGAGCGCAGCTCCCATCAGCACGGAGAAGGTGGCGAAGCAGATAGTGTAGTTCTTCTCGAAGCGCTGCGGGCCGCCGCATGGGTGCGAGCTGAAGGCAGTGCTGTGGTCCAGCGCGATACCCACGAAGAACATCGCCAGACCCCAGCCCAGCGACCCAAACATGCGCTGGTGCCCGTACCTGCGCCACACGCGAGGGTCAGAACGTGCCGAGCCGACTGCACGCCGTAGTATAATATACATATGTACGTATAGTTAGCCACTCACCGGTCCGCGTCCTCGCCCAGCAGCGTTATGACGGCGGAGTCAGCCAGCGTGATGGCGGGCGCGCTGAAGAACTCGCCGATGACGACGAGGAGCAGCAGCAGGAAGAAAGTCTTCTGGATGTCGGGCGTGCGGTACACGATGAAGGAGTGCAGCGGCGTGACCCAGTCCGCGTTGGCCTTAGGGTCGTAGTTGAGCGCGTCGCTGACGGGCAGCGGCGAGCCGGCGCGAGAGCCCGCCGCGCCGCGGAAGGCGCGCGTAGTGCTGCTGGGCCAGTCGTCGTCGTAGCGCGGCTCCGTCAGGTTGTAGGCGGTGCCGTTGAGCGGGTGCACGCACGACACGGCGCCGGGCTGCACCCAGCTCAGCGGCAGCGTGAACACGATCCACGCCCCCAGCGAGGCCAGCAGCAGTGTGCGCCCCTTCTGCCAGCGGTCTGCCAGTCCGCCCCAGAAGGGCGCGGAGAGGAATTCAACAAAGGGTCGTGTGCCGATTAGCAGGCCGCACTGGCCCGCGTTCATGCCCATTTGCTTGAAGTACACGCCCATCAGTGGGAACAGTGAGCCAAACGCTGAGTAGAAGAAGAAGTAGAAAGTCTTGACAGTGAGCAGCTCGGGGTCCACGGCCCCTGCGCCACACATCATCTCCAGCAGGTCACTGCGCCCACGCACCTTGTTTGTCGCATCCTTCGGTGCCGGGTACCTACACGATACCGATCATAATATATTTCTCAGGCTAGTAATTTTAAACTTTATTTTTGGTTATTGTCCTATCAGCCCTTCTCAACGCGTTACTTCAGTACACGCATTATTTTATTTATTTTTTGTTATATATAGTAGACTATCTATTGCAGAAGCACTCCTATTGTTTGAGACCTTCGTCTTTCGTAGTCAATTGAGTGCTGCAGCCCAGGAAGTGCTTGGTGCTATTTTTGTACATGCAACGCTATTATGAATAGCTGTTGAACTGATAGTTCCTAACCGGACAACATTTATACGAGTATACCTAAGTAAGTATGTGGTTAGTGACTAAAGCAAAGCACCTTAACAATCGCTTTCTGAACTCTGTTGTTTTCTCTGAACTATTATTTGGTTTACGTGAAGTATGACTTACGAGTATCGAATTATTGATCACCTACAACATTGCTTACATTTCATATTACATTATTGATCATAAAAAACATGAAATCTAAAGATGCAATTTGGAGTGGAGTGATGTATGAAAAACTGAGCTGCTGGAAGTGAAAGTCGCGCACGTTGCGCCCGCACGCCCCGCGCCCGCACCCCGCACCCCGCGCCCCGCACCCCGCACTCCGACCCGCCCTACTTATACAATATGAGGAAAATAACAGTTATTACGGTCACAAAGCCATATCTGACGCCTCTGAAACATACAACGACAACAACTCATAAGATCAATCGTGAACCCTTAAATTCTGTCCCAAATCTTCTCTTTCATAGGTATCAATCGAAAGGGAAAACCTTTAGAAAACTTGACTACACGCAAAAACGGATGGCATCGACAAGTGCTCCGGCTGCACAAAGGGCGGTGGGTGCAGATGGGCGCGCGGCGAGCGGGCGCCGGGCTCCGGGCCCAGGGCGGCGGGCTCCGGGCCCAGGGCGGCGCTCGCACCTGGACGTGTCCACCTCGCCGTACTCGTCGGGGTTGACGAGCGGGCGCGCGCCCGGCGCTGCCGGCGGACCTCCCTGCGGCGGCTCCATGGCGCGGCGGCGGACTGACCGCAGCACGCCGCTACCGCTCGATACCCGCGCCGCGCCGCCCGCTTCGCCCGGTGCGCGCGCACCCGCCTTCACCCGCTCCTTGCTCCTCCGGCCACACGCAGGCGCACTGCTCGTCTCTCACACAAGACAAATAATACGGGTGCTCTCTCCGGATACATTAGCCGACTCTCTCGCACACGTTCAAATCGCTCGTCTATACTTGAACGCTTGCTTTTTCGCGGAGCAGAGTAGCAACTTAGTTAGAAATGCTTATGTGTGTTTGTTTGGCAAGTAGGAACTTGTCATCTGTGGTAGTGACTGTGTCAATGTCGACGTCGCCGTGGAGTCGGCAGTCTCCGGCGCGCGGCGGAGCGGACCTGGCGGAGTGGCGCCGTTATCGCGCCACTCCGCCAGGTCAGCCTGTATAGTTGGGAATGACGTTACATTAGCCCCCAGAAGCCGGAAGAGAGTTTCGATTGGTTGATGAGTATGACCTCTCAAAGTATGGTTATAGAACTATAGACATTTGGTATTAAAGAATAGATAATACCTAAGTAGGTACCTAGTTAAATATCGTTCTAAAACATTACACATAATGTTAGGTAATATTGAAATAATATTAGAAGGACCTCTACGCATATTATATTATAGTATAAAAAACTAAAGAATACCTACGGTTCAGATGTTCGTCACGACGACGACGACGCGGCGACGCCGACGTACGACGCGCGCACGTAGGGTTCCGCATGACTTAATAGAAATTTAATCAATTAATAATATTTTATCAATTGATATAATATGTATAAGAATAAGAATAAGAATAAGAATAATTTATTAAAAACTTTTTCAACATTACATAGAGTTCATTTACATTATAAGTATAATTATTAACAGTAATAGTAAAGGCTAATTGAAACAAATATAAGACTAAACATATAGGTTATCGATGCAACAAAAATATTTAAAATAATATACCTATTTTCTAATTCTAATTACATGTAGCGACCTGCCTGAGCTAGGTTTATTCAAACCTGTGTTTCCGGCTATCACCAGTCTACGCAATTTATTGTAGTATTACAATTCTACAGTCTTATAGTCTACGCAATTTTATTAATAGTACAATAATATGAAATTAATAGTAATTACAAGCTAAAGTTATACATAAAATATTATCATTAAAGTCACTCTAAAATTTCTAATAGTTTTTCTGTGTCTGTGTAATTAAGTTTTCCCAAATAATCCGACAATATAATTTTACAGTTCCTGCGAGTTAGTCTATATATGGTTAGTAATTTATTAAGTTTGTTGTATAAATAAGGTCCCAAAAACACATAAAATCTATTTACAAAAGCATGATTATTTTGTTTTTTAGTGCACCTTAAGTCTATCCTCCTCTTGTCAGAAGGTATTGAGGATAACGTAAGCTGAGAATGTTGATACAGCATTATATTTAGTACGAACAATTGCCTTACTGTTAGTACCTTGCATGCTGTATAAAGTTCGTGTGTGGGAAATATAAAAGGACGAAAGGTAGCTACTTTGAGAATTGCTCTTTGAGCACGTTCTAAAGGCTTCAGAATTGTATTTGCAGCACCTCCCCAGGAAGTAATGCAATATGTAAGAATGGATTGACACAAAGCCAAATAAACCTGTTTAATTAATTTATATTCAGCTATATTACGTAAGTTCTTAAATATATATATTAATTTGCGTACTCTAGTACAAAGTAAATCGATATGTTTACGGAAATTCAGATTTGTGTCAATCGTTACACCTAGATATTTCACATATTCGGTTTTAATTAAAGTGTTACAAGTGCATGCAGTATCAGCAGTTTTGCAGTTATGTGCAAATATGTTTAGGTTAGTAATGTGATTTTTAGTATTTCTCATTTTAAATATTATGTAATTGGTTTTGTCTGCATTTAATGTAAGTAGATGTTTCTGAAGCCAATGAGACACATTATTAAATCCGTTTTGAGCGTGTTTAAATACATCATCTTGTGATTCTGCAGAAAACAAGAGAGCTGTGTCATCCGCGTAAGACATTATAGACCCATTTCTTAGGTTCAAACTGCAAAGGTCGTTAATGTAAATTAAAAATAGGGTGGGCCCCAATATACTACCTTGGGGAATTCCATAACAACTATTATTTCTAATTTCTGTACTTGTAAGCTGACCAATTTTAACACATTGATAGCGATCGTTAAGATAATCAGCAAATAGTAGAAGCTGTTTACCCCTTATACCAAGCATTTCAAGCTTATGGAGTAGAATAGTACAAGAAATTGTGTCGAATGCCTTGGCTAGGTCAAGAAAGATCCCAATAGTGTGCATACCCTTATCCAAATTGGTAACAACATATTCTGTCAATTGGTGTACGGCTTGACTAGTTGACCTTTTTGGCCTAAATCCAAATTGATTTTCTGATAACAATTTATTATCCTCAAGATATTTAATTAATCTGTTATTTATCATTTTCTCCAAAATTTTAGAAATGCCTGGTAAAACCGAAATGGGTCTGTAATTGTTCATACAGTTTTTTTCTCCAGATTTAAACACGGGGGTGACCACAGCTTTTTTAAGCAATTTAGGGAATATTCCGTTCGTCATGCATGATTGAAAAATATGAGTTAGCGGTGGGGCAAGTTGGAATTTAAATCGTTTGAGTATATCATTTGGTATGTTATCCCATCCAGTTGAACAGTCGTCCTTTAGTCCAGTCATTAATGTTATTGTCTCGTGAAGGTCGGTATCCAATAGAACAAAAGAATTTAAAGTAGAAGACGACTGGGTTGTGTTTAGGTTAGTGTGTAGGTTTGTGGGAATAGATCCAGGTTGAAGGCACTTTTCTGCCAAATTTTTACCTATGTTTGCAAAAAAGTCATTTATTTTATTTAAAGAAACGGACGGGTTACTGTCAGTTATTAAAGAAAGTGGTGGGTCCGGATTTTTTGACCTAAATGTGTGCGTTTTTATAAATTTCCAAATCCGTTTACTGTTGTTTCCAGCCTTTGAAAGTTCGTTCTTGTCATATTGGATTTTTAATTTTTTCAAGAGGTTATTACAGAAGTTTCTATACCTTTTATATGTCACAGTAAGTATGTCATTATTGGGTTCGTCTTTCGATTTCTGGTGTAGTCTGTCTCTGTGTCTTATACAACGCACAAGACCAGGAGTGATCCATGGTTTTATATTGTTGTACCTTCGGGAAAAACTTTTTGTGTATGTGTTTTTCCTGATTACAGATTGCAATGAATGTACAAAATAACTTAAGGAGGTATTTGGGTCGCATGCGTTGTAAACCGTGTCAAAATTAATGCTGCGTATGTCTTTTTCAAGGTTTGTCATATTGATTCTAGTGAAATTCTTCATGCAGTTGTTTCTAGGTAAATATATTTGTAATGTTAGTAAAATGGCCCGATGATCTGTTATCCAAGAGTTAGTAATAAAAGTTTTGGTTGGCATCTTAGATTTTATGATAAAATGGTCCACGCATGAACCAGTTTTGAATGTATGATAATCATGGGTAGGTAAAAGACCGTGAAATGAACAAATGTTAAGGTACTTATGAGCGTCGTTATCTAATTGCCCGGTTACAATGTTAATGTTTATATCGCCCATTAATATTATATTTTTAAAAGTTGCTAATATTTTTAAATTTGTGTCAAGTGAGTCCAGAAATGTCTGAACATTTTGTGAAGGGGGGCGATATATTGCAATAACTACTGTATCGGGATTTACTTTAATTATAAGGCAGCTGCAATCCTGGAATAATGGTTCTTCTACGACTATGTTTAGATTATTCTTAACATAAACCACTAAGCCATCATTTTGGTTGATGTATGAATTAGTTGTATGAGAGCTGTAACCGTCAATGTGTGGTAAATTGCCTATATGCTCTAATAACCAGCATTCTGTTAGGACAATCACATCGCAACTTATATCCAGATTTTGTAGGAAAACATCAAAACTATTAATGTTCTTTTCTATGCTACGTATGTTTTGAGTAAGTAAGGTTATCGATTTATCTCCATCTCGGAAAAAGTTTCTGCAATCCTCCTCATTACCTACTCTAGTTTCAGACACATAAAAACTATCTAGATCACAAAGTAGTTCATTTGTAGTCATTATAATTTCTAACTAAAAAAATATAAATAAAATGAAAACTTACTGACTATGTGCTTACTAAATAAAGTAGACGGCGACGCTCCTAGGCGCCTTCATAGTCTACAGAGTTAATATAGTTCTGTTCAGCGTGTTTACGTGCCGGGCAAGCTGCATCACCAGTTTGATGGTCACTTTTCCTTTTAAATCGTTTGCACGTCGCACAATTGGGAGGAGCAGATTTTTTGGTGCAATCGTTAAAGGTATGGCCAGTCTCTCCGCATTGGTTGCAAGTAGGACTAGTTTCACGACAAAACTTAGCTGCGTGTCCAAACTGCTGACAATTAAAACATCTGGTCACTATAGTGAAGTCTCTGACGGGGCAGGATGTCCAGTTTACAAAAATACGGCCTTGGTTTATGAGAATCTTCCTTATGTTAGAGGGTACTTCTAATATATAATTACAAGTGGGTAGGTGCTTTTTGCCAGATTTATGGCTCAATTTGATTGATTCTAGTACAGACTCCCTGGTGTTGGTATTCGGCAACTTATCTGAGAGGTTTTGTTCAAAGATGCATTCGAATACCTCTTTTTCCGTTAAAGCAACGGGGACACCAATTACAGCTATTCTAGGACGGCGCTTTGACGGTTCTTCGACTGTAAGGCCCGATGAAACTAGCTTCTCTGATTTTCTTAGTTTCTCGATGTCGCCTTTGCAATCCGTGCTTATAATGACACCCCCGTTTCTAACTTTCCTCACACCGCGAACATGAAGTTTTAGTTCTTCCGGTGAGATTATCTTTTGCACAAGGGACTTCGTCTCGTCACTAGTTTTTGTCTTGTCGCTGGGATAGATGGCAACGGCACTCAGATTTGCAGGGCGGATGAAGCTATCGGAACCTTTTTTCACCATATTAGCGTATGAGCTGCTTTCTGTCTTCAGTTTGGTTTCAACAACATGTTTTATCTCTTGCATTGTCTTCACCACATTCTGTTGCCCCTGTAGGTGCTGAATAGTAGTGTGGGCCTGGATTGTTTTCTGTTTTAGGGCTTGATATAATACGGCCATCTGAGAAGTTCCTGTTGCAACCCTACGGCATAGATTTGTGACTCTTAGCTTTTGGTCCGAGTTCATTTTTCCCTCCGAGACGATAGTGCAAACTTCACTTAAGATAGAATCTATCGATCCTATCCATTTTTGAATTTCCGGAGTAGAAATTACCTCACTCGGTAGCTCATTTTCCGAGGACACAGGTGGATGATGGTCTATGGGGTAGGATTGCTGAGTTGGCGTTGGGGGTGGACTTCTTCGCATTATTTGGCTCCGGCCAAATGGGCTAGACTCCGGGTTAGACATAGCTAACACAAAAACACACTTTGTCTATAATAATGATATTTAGTTCATAATTGCACGTTCAAAGTCTGTAAGTATAATAATTTCCTCACTCGCGACACACTTTGCAAAGACGCTTATGGCGCATATAATTGTTTAGTATTGGGAAATTAATTAATATTACTGCATTGTAAAATGATTGAGAACACGTCCGCGTAGTCTGATGATTCAGCCGCGAATCCAACATGTATGAACACAGTTTCATATTTTTTTTCACAAAACTGTACCTAAATATCTGAAAGTTCATAATGAAACAACTTTTTAACGGATATAATTCGCGTTTTTATTTTGATAATACAATCCTGACGTTTCGAGTGCTGCATGTTGTTTCATTATGTTGAGTGTTCGCGAAAGTTTGAGACTATATTATCTGAAAGTTCATTATATTTTCCTTTAAAGTTTAGCAAGCCGGATTGCGAGCGGATCTTTTTATCGGACGTATGTAGGTATGTACCTATAGCAATTTTAAACGTCAAGTGTGACATAAAGTTAATTAAAATGTGTCAAATTTGTCGGTTAATATTGATATATTTTCGATAAAAAGATCCATGCTCGCGCTACTACTTTAAAAAATAAATAACTTAGATTTAGAGCCTGCAAACATCGGGGGCAAATAAATAGCGCGCTGCGGGGTCGGGGACGGATTTTTTGCACATTTTTAGCTATAAGTCACAAAGTAATAGTCTTGAAAAATATTTTCTTCACCCTTACAATAATCCCTTTTAAACGAAAGGCTCATCTGAATAATATAGAAAAAAAACGATTCAATGTCTTTGTTAAATTTTATTTCATAACCTTATCGGCGTTATAATTATGTAAGTAATAGGTAGATATACCTATTTATGCCGAATTGCGATTAAAATATTGCGATTAAAATGTCTGTGACAGATGGACAGACATGATTGTAGGTACTGCGGAACCCTAAACAAAGTACTTACTATGTCAACGCATTCACAATCTCATCTGCCTAGCCTTTTTCCCCCAACTATGTTGGGTCGGCTTCCAGTCTTACCGCATGCAGCTGAATACCAGTGTTTTCCATGGAGCGACTGACATCAACGCATTCACAATAAGTTTAATTTTTATTTACAAAGTGGCTGGTCACGTGACCTACTTTTGTATGAGAACTATGAGAAGTTAAACCTTGGTTTCCCAGACGATTTAACGAAAGACCAAAACGCCTTTGAGTTAGCGTCGCTGATTTATTTTTCTATTTTGTCTGAGTGATTACATTGGCATTCCTTCTCAAGTTATTTTAGCCCTAGACTTAAATAATTTATCTATGTCCTATTTTTATCATAATTATCTAAGCGTACTGAACTAAATTAATAAAGAAAATGTTTGAAAATGCTTTAGATTACGTTTATATGTATACCAACAATTACAAGTAATTAGGTATTACAATTTAAATGCTTTTGGTGCCGTCATACTACAGTTATGTTTTAAAACGTTATTGAACATTGTTTGGTAACTAGTTAACATTTTGTAACAAATTGTAGCAAACGTTACCAAATGTTTTCATGTTATGTAACAGTAATGTTGTTAAACCAATAGTAACAACAAAGTATCATTTGTAACATTTGTCAACAACTGCGGACTGCGGAGTATAGCGAGCCAAACTGATGGAAATATTGCAAGGTGTTACACAACAATATTACAACGTTGTCAAGTATACAAAACATATAAATATTTAATAAAATATTTAATAAGATAAGGTGGCTCAGCGGTTAGAGCGTCGGCACGGTAAGCCGAAGATCGTGGGTTCGAATCCCATCCGTATCAGTTGTTTTTTCAAATTTCTTATTAAATATTTATATTTAATAAGCTAACATGTGCTAAAACATGTAAAAATTTCACAAAAAAAAATGGTTGCCTGTAAAGTCGGTTTTACGGGCGAAGATTTTACGTGACAACGTCTTTTTCTCGGTAGAATATTTATTGATATAGGCATTCGGCGGGCCTCTCTCTCGTTCGGTGACTCATCGTAACGTTACCGAGCGTTACACTTTTTCATAAGTGACTCCCAGCCGCAACCTAATTTAAGACGTTGTCACGTCAAAACATTTACTTAAATTAGATGTTAAAATTCTTGCTCAACACAGTTTAAATCAAGTTTTCTTATATCTGCCACTTTTTCTTAATATTTGTAATTTTAAAGAATCAATTCGAAAATCAAAACATTTATTCAGATCGAAGGTTCAAATTTTTGCTAAATAAATTTGAAATTAATGAAAATTTGTAAAATAATAATTAATTAATTAATTAATTTTAAACTAATAATTTACTTAACACTATCAACATTTATCAATAGTATGACATAACCTATAAACTCAGTTTCTCAACTTTTGTGTCAATCTAACAATTAATCAATCAATCATAGTTTACGATAATGAAATATCAGTGTACAATTATTTACCTTTATTGTTGTAGTTGTTGTAAATGACGAATCTAAGCACTCCACATTTTCACTACAGACACAGCTGACGATACTTTAACCACACGTGTGAACTTGTATTATGACGCTTTCTTGTTTTTCCAACGCCAAGAACGTTCGAGAAAGACAAAGACAGAGACACAAGCATGCGCCGATTCAATGCGCCTAATTCTCTAGTGCTGCGCGCGCGGCAGACCGATCATAGTTGAGTGGGAGAGAGACGCAAGGCATTCGGCGGGCCTCTCTCTCGTTCGGTGACTCATCGTAACGTTACCGAGCGTTACACTTTTTCATAAGTGACTCCCAGCCGCAACCTAATTTAAGACGTTGTCACGTCAATTGAGTGGGAGAGAGACGCAAGGCATTCGGCGGGCCTCTCTCTCGTTCGGTGACTCATCGTAACGTTACCGAGCGTTACACTTTTTTGACTCATCGTAACGTTACCGAGCGTTACACTTTTTCATAAGTGACTCCCAGCCGCAACCTAATTTAAGACGTTGTCACGTCAAAAATATTAAGAAAATTGGTAATATCGCATCGGTGCCTTCTAATACTGCAAAGTTTGGAACACTGAGTCGGATACGTAATGTATTCCGATAGATATTACCACACGCCCTAGGCGTATAAAGAGATTTGAAATTTCGACTAATTCTGATGGGATACGGTGGCTCAGCGGTTAGAGCGTCGGCACGGTAAGCCGAAGATCGTGGGTTCGAATCCCATCCGTATCAGTTGTTTTTTCAAATTTCTTATTAAATATTTATATTTAATAAGCTAACATGTGCTAAAACATGTAAAATTTCACAAAAAAATATACAAAACATGTAATGCTTGTCAGTTACCTGTTAGTAATTATGTGTTACATATTATGTGTTTCAACATAAAGCTAGTTTAAGCAATGACCAACATAAACAGTCAGTGCGAAAGCCAAAAGCTTAGGTTAGTTAATCCCACTTGGCTTGGCACTGACTCCAAAAAGAACTTTTGTGTTATTCAAAGATAATAGTAGGAAGGATATAATATGTATGTAGGAAGTTTATTCGGATCTAATTATTACTATACCTACATATAATGTATATATGTATATGGTATTATTTTTAGCTTTATTAGTATTTTAATAATGTATATTTTCTTAAAACGGATTATATAAATTATTTAATTTTGAGTAGTTCATTGACTTCAACGGGTAGGGAACTGGAGATCCCCCCTCTGCTTCCTCTTCGGCCTTCAGTGCCTGACGGGCGTGTCGGAGTCCCTGGCGGCGTGGCGCGCCAGGCGCAGGCTCGCCACGTGCATGGACGAGCGGCGGCGTCGCGCCGGCGCCAGGGAGCCCGAGCGCGCGCGCGGTGACCCCTCCGCCTCCTCCTCATCCGGCGAGCCCGAGCCGCGGCCCGAGCCCGCCTCCGTCTCCGCTGCGCCGGCCGACTCGCTCGACGAGCCGCTCAGAGGCCCTTGCAGCGGCTTGACGGACTGCTCGAAGCGGAACACGAAGCGCAACTCGGCCCAGTAGCGCGAGTGGAAGCGCTCCCCGGTAGAGCGCGAGCGCCGCCAGGCCGCCCACGCCAGGTCGCAGCACGACAGCACGATGCCCAGCGCGCACCCCACGATCAGCACCAGCCACAGCCCCAGGAAGTTCCGCATCGACAGCTTCTCGCTCTCGTGCTCCTCGTCCGGCTGCGTAATATATATAATAATTTAATAAGAAATTTGAAAAAACAACTGATACGGATGGGATTCGAACCCACGATCTTCGGCATACCGTTCCGACGCTCTAACCGTTGAGCCACCGCTGCACCGTATCCCATCAGAATCAGTCGAAATTTTAAATCTCTTTCCGTAATGGCACGGCAGGCTGCAGCAGGGAAGTAAATATGTTTATCGTCTAATCTGAAACTTGATACATGCTCCTTCCTCCAGGTGCGCTGCATCTCGCGCAGAGGGCCTGCCTCCTGCAAGTTCAGCAGCCCCAGGTTTAACTGCGAGAGCTAATTTAGAGCACGCACCTTGCAGGCGCCACCGCCGTGCTTCTCCTTCCACCAGGTGCGCTGCATCTCGCGCAGAGTGCCTGCCTCCTGCAAGTTCAGCAGCCCCAGGTTCAATGCCTGCCGGTACTTTGAGTCTGCACAAACACAAACGCTTGCTTTACAACCCGTATGACGTCACGTACTCACAAATCAATGGAAACTCGCTCACCCTTCTTCATAGCGATCCCGTAACCCTTGCTGTCGAGCAGCGAGCCCACCTGTTACCAGCACAATATATCATCACGTCGCGCGTACTAAGAGTTCCCCTGCGCTGCGTCCGCGTCATACGCGCACAAGAGTTAACTTCAAAGAGACTGCTTCAAATCATTTTAAAAATAAAACCCATCAACACTTTTTCCGACCTTGGAATCGAACCACAGTGTTCATGTTCAGCAGTCGCGCTGCAGTCCTGCAGTATACTAGCACCGAAGTGCTTCTTGAGTGACGACTGACGCTCACTTCACCCACAGTTAAAACTGTACATAGTTCAGAAGGCCGGTCGAAGCTCTTTAACTGCGCTCTTTCAACTAATCTTCTTTTACTACTTAATAGTTTTTATTATTTAGTTAAATCAATTGCTGCAATTGTTATTATTAATATCTACAATAAGAACGACACTACACGCAAGTAATTCAACAAACTTTCAAATACATATGAAATATTATTATTAAGTACATAAATAACTATATTATTATATGAAGAGTAGAAGCTCACCCTGGTGACTTTACAGTTGCGCTCCGTCTCGTAGTCGATGGTGGTGGACTCCATCAGGAACGCGTAGTTCTCCTCTTCTACCCTGACAACACAAAACGACTCGTCACACGATTGGATTGGTGTGCTGCACATTATCATTATTAAATTGATGTAAGTGTTTCTTACGTAGGGGCTAGCCTCCGCCCGCTGCTTTGCATGTTCTCTGTGTTATTTGATGTACAAGCTATAGTACAGTTAAGCTAGTAATTTGTACCACTTTAACATTTACCCAACTGTAATGTTTAATTTTGAATTGGCAACACTAAAAAGCAGATGACGCAATCGCTGCCATTTTGGATTCAATGTCACAACAGAATAAAGTCAAAACAAAAAATATAATTATTACGGCGGGCGTTCTTATCTTATTTTATGGATAAGGACTTCTTACAGCCACGGTATGTACACCGCAGCTTATTATGTATGTTTTTGGAAAGTAAGCATATTAGCGGACTTTTTTGAAAATATAGTTTTGTGTTTACCATTTCAAGATTATGATGCCGGCTCGAATAAAAATAAGACTTAGTGTTGCCTAATTTGTACAAAGTAGGGTAATCCTAAAGTGTACCGGTACATATAATTAAATAAACGACTGAATAAAGTAAAATAATAACTGATACGGATGGGATTTATAGGGCCACTTAAGTTATATAGTTTTTGTGTCAGCTTGTAAAGTTCGTTAACTGGTACAATATAGACCTTACCTAACCTTACTCTATTCTGTAAAGTTGAATATCAGAATCCGTTGAGTATAGTACATCACCCTCCAACTCCATACTTGCCCACGAAGTTTGACATTGTTATGACATGATTAGGTTATGTTTACTTTTTGATCCCTGCTGCGTTGCTGGTGGGCATCGTTTGCGTGCGCATGTACTGGTACATCTGCTGGTACCGCTCGCTCTGGGAGTGCTGCAACAGTGTGCGTCGTGAGTCCACATGTTACGAACGTGTATCGCAGTATGCAAACATATTCAACTTGACGACAAGGTGACATGACAACGCAAGTAATGAAAAAATATAGAGACAAACCTACAAAATACGACTGTACTGTGGTGAAGTGTTCAAAACAAGTCAATTGAATCCGAACTAGATCAGTTGACTAGAAGCAATAGAGGAGGTCACCAAGGGCTACGGACGGGACTTGTTTAAACAATCCAAATGAGCCTAAACTTAATCCAATCGTGAGATGATTTCTAATTGCGATTATGGTTTGGATGTCAGCAGAAGTACAGAAGTAAGTACGCACCTCGAAGAAGGTGTAAGTGGAGCCACCCTCCTTGGCGCCGTAGTCGATGCCGAGGTTGTTGTCCACCAAGTCCTGCACACCATTGATGACCTGGTCGGACGACTTCTTGGCCAGCAGTGTCGCCAGGTTGGCGGTGTAAGAGCTGGTGATCACCAGCGCGAACACGAACCATACGCTGGCCACCGCGCGCGTGCTGTAAGCCCTGGTACATACACAATCAAACGTTTTACTGGTCAAACCATATTATTAATTACTTACTACGAAACTTGAAATCATCCTTCAACAATTAATGAGTACCCTCATGTCTCATAGCCAAACTAGTTGACAAGCTTTCAAAATAACTTCACGAACTTTCAGCAAAAAATTAATCGACTTTCAACAATCAGAAAACCAATCAAAATACTGACTGAAACTCCTTCAGAGAATATATTTGTTCGGAGTTACACAAACGAACAGCTCAGCATTTTTGCCTTAGCGCATTTTAAGATAACCTAAAATATTTAAGTACAAAATAATGTTGCACTCAAAACACCTGACGAAATAAAGACGCTACTAAATACTTCACATCTGTTATTCAAAATGCATGCTGGGTAGTACTCCAGTCCAGACATAGATAAAGCTATCAAAATTACAAATTATCAATTTCGAATCAAAATGCATGCAAGGCAATCCTTGAAAAACATCATGGCGTGGCATCAAAACCGGCATTTAGAGAACAAAACTAAATTTAATTAAGCAACCAGAGACCTTGGGCATGATACAGGACTGGGTTGAAAACACCTTAGTATCACAACTAGAATCACCCAATGCTAAACAACTACAACAGGCTACTAACCACTAAACGCCCGCTAAAAACAATAATGGCTGCGCAAGAACTGTTCTCCAATAGAGAAAGCAACAGAATGTTTGAGGCGCATTTGGCTGTTGTTGTTAGACTAAAATTACCCAGTCCAAACCGAGTCTAAAAAAGATCCATCTAATCCTGAACCAAGGCTACCAAATGTCCCAACCTAACCCTGTCTCAGCTCTAACCAAAACCTGTCTCAGTGCGTGAAGTTTGAAGAAAGATAAAAAGTCACCAGTCACCATAAACATGTCGAAATTAAGTCAGTAACAGAGTACATCCACATTGGTACCGAGAGACTAGATAAGATAAGCAGTGTTACCCCAGTGGTATGACCGTTGGATTGCCAAGTCAAGTCGAAGGTTGTAAACCCAGGCACGCACCTTTAGCTTTGCGGATTCATGTGTGTTTTAAAAATAAATTATTATCACTGAAACCAGCACACCCAAAACATTTTTCAAATGTGTAAAGCCATGTCAGAGGCCTGCGGGCGGCTTAAAACACTGGCACTAGGTGATTCATTAACCATCAAGACCGAGAGATACCAGGAATGGCTGAAGATCATCCCAATACCACACCCCCGACACGCCATAGAAAGAAACGTGCTGGTATAATAGCCTACCTTCTACTACAAGCGAGCGGGAAAAGGACAACGCCATAACATAAGCCGCGCTCCCGCTTTGTTTCACCCTTTCTTCACTTGGCCTTTCACACTTCAAAAATTGGCGGGGGAGGTGAATGTCGCTTCTTTACGAAGTAATAGTATAGGTATATTCTTTGCCCATATATTGGCAACACACACATCTCACAATACGCAGCTATGTCAAACGCCTTAAGGGGAAAAATATTTATAGTGGGATTAACGAGGACATTAGACGTGCTCTCATTAAAAAGCACAATAGATTGTAGACACGACAGCAAATCATACATCACGCTTGCTTATAGTGAAACCACGTGTAACGCACTGATTGCAGATATTCATATACACCAAAAAAATACTTCTATTATTATCTTGTAAGATTACATTAATAGAGATCTATTCTTATAACTAAAATATGTTTGGAGGTACACTCACACGGGCGCAATCTCGGAACCCTGCAGCAGCACTGCACCCAGGTTGAACCACAGCGCGTTCGCCAGCGTGAATTGGTTCTCAAGCGCAGGTGGGTCGTCGATGCAAGGGTATGGATTCTGCCACTCCTCGTGGCTAAGCCGCCCCACCACATACAGAACTAGTGACGTGCCCAGGTACGCGAACCCCAAGCACAGCCAGACCTGCAACCTCTTTACTGTATCCTACATGTCTCGAGTGAATAGCCTATACACATATTGACCCAGTACGGCATGTCATTAGATGAATAGTAGTAGTACCTGCATGTACTGGGCAAGATGGCACGGATGACGGACAAGATGGTTAAACTACTGAACGCTATAAACCCAAAGGTTACCACCCAAAAGGTTACCCAAAGGTCCCAAAGTTATTTACCAGAAGCTTGGGAGGAGTCACATTACAAAAATAAAATCCGTGATGGCAGAGTACTGACTTCTTACCCGAAAGTTCTTGCTGGGGTAAAGACTTGTACAGCACTGTTAGCCTTAAATCACAAGTTATCCAGTACAACAAGATCCCCGGTCTGCCATCACTAGCCACTACAGCAATGAGCTGCCAGATATCAGCCAGGAAGAGATAGAGATGCTACTGAATCAATATGTAACTGTAAAAGCCACAACGGAGCTCCTTACAGCAAGTGACAACGTACCTTGCCGGATTCTCGCCATGGGATTTCGAAGCTAAAACCTTTGTTTGTTTGTATCAGAGGCGCGGGGAGGCGCGAGGGCGGGACGAGCGACTGTTGCCGCAGGAATACTATTGGCGGAATGGAAGGGACGACTGCAAAACCCCAGCGCAAGGCACGCCACGATAGCGGAGGTAAGGTCCGTTATGGAGAATTGGCTGGTCATGCTGACTGGACACGGTTGCCCTGATGGAATCTATATGAATAAAATTATATTTTTCTCGCGTCACTTCAAAACGGCTGGACCACCTTTGATAAAATGTTTTTGTGTGGGGTTGGGGTGGATGGTAATATTCACAATTGGACCCGGCAGCTCAGGTGGTGTTGATACCCAGTAAAATTAGAACAGATAGAGAAAAAGAGTACAATTGTAGTTAATAGAATATACGTTATTAATTTAGGTTGAAGGTAATCTTAGGTAAGTTAGACATTTAGCAAAGTTGTGGCGCACAAACATGTGCGCTACACCGCCGCCGTGCGCGCTGCGCCGTGCGCCGTGCGCCGTGCGGCCGTTGTCTGCAGAGTGCTCAAGATGAAATAGTATCTAGTAGTGTACGGTCTCACTTCATTAGAGAAGGGCAGCAAGAAGGCGAACAGCTTGGGCTCGGGCTGCTTGGGCGTCCGGAACAGGATGCTGATGCCGAGGTTCATGAAGGGTGTGGTGAAGTCCACCGCACTTTCGCGCTCCGCCGTGATCGTCAGGTCCGTGATCGCGAAGTCGATGCCCTGCACACAGCACGCTTGTGGTCAGTAGTGCGCGAGCGCGTCGAGAGCTGCCGCCCGCGGCGCCCGCGCCGGAGCATTGCCAGAGTAAGTACCTCGCTGTCGTCGAGGAGCCTGCCCAGCATACCGCTCCACTTGTTGGTGGTGTTGTCTAGGCGCCCGTAGTCGCGGTCCTTCTGCTCCACAAACGTGTAGTTGAAGTGCAGCAGCCGCGCCAGCTGGTCGATCAGCTCGATGCAAAACCCTGCGACACGACACTTATACTACAGACTTGTGACACAACACTATGTTTAATGTTACCTAATGATAACTATCTGAACATAATAAATTATGTTTTTGTTGAGTAAACAATATGAGTATACATACCTACTAGTCGTTAGCGTCATACCTTCGTAGCGATCATTTCCAGACAACCGGTCCATGGACTCTCGCATCATGACGTACGGTTTGTTCTGGAACAGGAACACAAACAAGTTGCCAGCGCGGTGTACGTATACCACAGAATAAACACTACACTCGGAAGTGAACGCATCGGCATTGTTGCATCGCGCTATCTTGCTAGCTTGTTATATCGCGAAATTAGAATTCTCAGAATTCTGTTGCTTTTTTAACGTGTTTGTGAAATGGAATTCCAAGAAGAAGGTATGTTTCAGCAAATTTATTGTATTTGATAAAATATTTTTTTACACTAATGAAGTGCTACGCTACACGTATGATATTGTATTTTTTCTGCAATATTGAACTTTACGTAGGCTTTTGAAGAGTTTTCAGGGTTCAGCGGATATTGAGTCTACCTTTAAAGTATAGGACTATAATATAGTTTCTGAAACGGATACAGTTGTCTGCCGAGACGTGCCCATTTGGTGATTTAACGAGGTGCTACGCCGTCTGTTCACCCGGCGCGGCGGCGTAGCAGGGTCTACGAAACAATTGACTAATTGATTTTCTTTTCTTTGTAGGTACTTTGACAAAATTCACGTTTTTAAGAATGCATTTCTTTTAAATTTAGACTAGGTACTGTATGTGATAGTGTGACTGAACAATACCGCCACGTACTTTTAGCTTTACTATTAGTAACGAAAAGTTAGATATAGGCTTGTTTCTAATATCTTTGGATATAGGCTTGTTGGAAAAATGTGTATTTGCATTGTGTGTTTACACATGACTGACATGACATGACTGGACGAATCGTAGAAAGCTATAAATAGAACTCAAACAACATTATTGGAAAAGTATGCGGATAGGCTTCATGAGATTGAATATATGTTGAGTATATGTATCACTTATGTTGACACCGAGATGTTACCAAGCACATTCACAGCAGATCGCGTGCGTGGGCGGCCTCAAATATTTGTACATTTATATTACATAGGTGCTGATTCTCTTGTAAGTACATCCCGCTAAACTAATTTTAGTCTAACTATATCTCTTTCTAATAAACACCATCGAAAAAGGACAGCAAATTAGACTACCAAATTAGAGCTGTCAAATTAGTCTACCTCCTTGCAATTGCCGTAAAATTAGACGAGAGCTACGACATGCCGACTAAATTCTCGTTGATATCACGCAAATGGACTAGTTTGACAGCTTTAAAAATCTACTATCCTTTTCTAATGATCCCTGTTAGAAAGAGACATGGCGAGTCTAAATTAGTTTAGAGCGTGTACAAGAGAATTAGCACCATTGTAAATATTTAATATGTATTTAATATTAATACACACATCAAAAGTGTCTAGGGATCAACATATTATTATTTTTGCAATAACTTTTCTCCTGATTGATATTAATTAAAATTTTCTTTAAGGATTCATCAAATAAAGTGTTTTCGTTTG
The DNA here is from genome assembly GCA_936450705.2 of Protodeltote pygarga. Classification (NCBI taxonomy): domain Eukaryota; kingdom Metazoa; phylum Arthropoda; class Insecta; order Lepidoptera; family Noctuidae; genus Protodeltote; species Protodeltote pygarga. The sequence goes on along the minus strand of OW388257.2, from coordinate 94,640 downwards.
TCACAGTAACGATAAACCAAGTCACCTTTGCATTAATAAAGAAATTTGCCATTTTCCTAATAAAGGGATTTTTGACATTTGAACCACTAACATTAAAGTTCAAAAAAAAGACTGAAATAACAGTTTTCTTTAAAATTTTATTGGGTAACTTAAACAATTAATAATCCGTGTTTCTACCGCGAACACTAACAACACAAGAACATCGGTTTGGCATACTCAAAATGAGTTCATCCAAATCACGCTGTGGAATGGCCGCCCATGTTCGTTGCAACAACAAAAAAAGGTCTTCTTGCGACGGGATACCCTCCATATTCGGCAGAGCTCTTCTCTGTAGCATATCCCATGCATGCTCAATCGGGTTCAAGTCTGGCGACTGAGCAGGCCAGGGCAGGACATTGATGTTAGCTGCGGCGAGAGTATGTCTTACAACTCTTGCGGTGTGCGGTCGTGCATTATCATGCATTAACTGAAATAAGGGACCGATTTGCACTTGTAGAGGAACGATGACGTCTGATACAATCGTCTCAGCATAAATTTGAGCGTTGAGGTTGCCTCTGATCCAAATCAACTCAGTTCTTCCGCCGATCCAAATACCCGCCCATACCATGATGGTTCCACCACTATAAGGATGGACTTCCTGGCAGGATTTTAATCGCTGTTGGCGTCCAGGGGTTCTCCAGTGTCGTATACGTCTTGTATCCGGTCTCATACCAAAACGAGACTCATCAGAAAAGCACACGAAACGCCATTGTTCTTCTGCCCAATTTCTGTGTTCAAGAGCCCATTGATATCGAATCCTACGATTGTGCATTGCTATAGGTGGTACCCGTAGCGGTCTTCGGGAATGAAGGTTCACTTCATGCAAGCGGTTTCTGACTGTTTGGTCGCTAATTAAGTTCCCTGAAGAGTGATGAAGCCTCACGGCTAACATCATGGCGGTTATTGTTGGAGCTCTTCGAGTTAAGATTTGAATGTATCGGTCTTGTCTCCGTGTGGTGCAGCGATACCGTCCTCCATGGCGCTCAGCCACGGTACCAGTGCTTCGGTAACGTGTCCAAAGTCGACTGATAACACTCTGACTTGTATTCAGAGCTAAAGCCACAGTACGTTGCCGGGAACCAGCTTCTATCATTCCCACGGCTCTGAGCATTTCTTCCCTGCTTAAATGACGTCGCCGCTCCATAATAACGTTGGTTTTAATCAGTAGTAGGGAAACAGTAGCACTAATAATGTCTTCAATGCGTTGTATGTTTTTATAGGGAAAATATTGACAGCTGATTTTCATCTTTTACTCGAATTTGATTCACAGTTCCTGATTCAAATTATGAAATGCACCAAAAAGGATCCATATAAATTTATAAAATCATAAATTTATTACAAAGCCACATCTCAATCTCAAGAAATCCGCATAAAAATGCTTGATCCCTAGACACTTTTGATGTGTGTATTTATGTGTAAGATAGCTAAGGTTATCCGTCATTTTGTAACTTGTTAGTCTTACGATGTGTTCCCGTTAAGGTGACCGATGGTCGGGCGTCCCATAGATATCCACACGCCCGAGGCGACAGGCGTAGAAAGAGATTTGAAATTTCGACTGATTCTGACGACGTGAACGTGACGTGGCGTGAACGTGAACGTGATGGGATACGGTGGCTCAGCGGTTAGAGCGTCGGCACGGTACGCGGAAGATCGTGGGTTCGAATCCCATCCGTATCTTATTAAATAATTATATTTAATAAGCTACATGTGCTATAGCAAGTAAAAAAATCACAAAAATATTATTAAGTCAATAATAATACCTAAGATGAATATAACTAGTACCTACTGACATTTTGGAAGCGGCAACGGAAATGTCCAACATCTTTTACCAGAAAAATTAAGATAAATGACGAATCTCACTAATTTAGGTAAATTACGAGGTCCCCCCCGAATGTGGGTTCTCGCCTTGTCGTGGCGGGGGGGCTTAGTAGCCGTGGTGGGGCTCACGGTGAAGCTAAGAGGAACCCCAAGGAGGCGCCGCTCCGGCGGGCTTTGGCCAGAAGCCCACTTTGGAGCGGCCCTGGTGGGTTGCGGTGCTGTATCAGGGTGGAGCACCCAGCAGCACCGCAACTGAGGCGGGCCGCGGTGTTGTATGAACAACATCGCGGCTGAGGAGTGCGGGGCCGCGGTGGGAGAGGAGTGCCGGTATTACGGTGCGCCGCTCTCCCTACCTTCCGCGGCCTCGGCGGGGCCGCAACCGTCAGATTGCGGACACGGCGGGGCCGCAGGGGAAGAGGAGTGTCGGTATTACGATGCGCCGCTCTCCCTATCCTCTGCGGCCGAAGTGAGGACCATGGACGTCAGACTCGGGGTCGTCTGGCGTTCATTGCACATGGTCCTCGAAGTGGTCACGGTGGGTGGGTGTCTAACACCCACCCCGAGGAGGGTCCGGCGACGGACGTCCGCGGCGGGTTCGCGGATGTAATACATTGGGATACCGCGTTCCCGCCACTATGCGGATAAGAGGTGACACAGAAGGGGTTTTAGTCGGTATGCCGGCCGCCCACCATCTCTAGGCCGGAGAGCCCGACATAACCGTCTCGCATCCCCGAGCGGGACGGTATGCATAAGGCGCATTTCCCCTTCTGCGAAAAAAAAAAAAAAAAAAAGGTAAATTACGAGGTAATACGTACGTACTACGTAATAGTATAGATAAAGCAGTGTAAGAATGAATCTACTGCACATAAGAATGATTGCACTACTCGTGTGATGCTAATAAACTCATAATTATCTGCTCGTGACTAATTGTGATCCCAATTATGTTATAGTTTCATAAACTGTCAGCCCTCCTTTTGCAAATTATCGTCTGGCAACCCTATCCCTGTTTAGAGAGAAGTTCCCAAAAATCCTTTCTATCGGCAGAAATACCTTATCGCTCTATATGATTTTCGATTACGATTTTCGTAAAGGTATGACATTCAATAATCGACTCCCTGGAGAAAATCTATACCATACCTGAGTAACTAGATAGAGCCACTCGGTATGTTGAGCTCCGAGCGTAGAATTACAGTAGCAACCTTACAATAGGAATGGTTGAAGGCGCACCTCAGCGATGAGGATGGTGAAGGTGCGGTTAGTCATGGAGTCGGGCGGCGGCATGGCGGCGGGCGGGTCGTGGCGCTGCCACAGGAGGCCGGCGCGCGGCGCCCACTGCCCCACGCGCTGCAGCTGGCCGCCGCGCGCCAGCTCCACCACCTGCAGCTGCAGCTCGTGGCGCCCGCCGTCCACTTCCCACGACACCGAGCCAGGCAGCGCGTCCTCGGGCCCGCCCGGCCACTCCTCCTGCAAGCGAGCGCTCGGTCACACACCCGCACTCTGAGTCGAGGCGCACACTACTCAGGTACTCGCCGAGCGCAGGTAGTTGAGCAGCGTGTCAGCGTGGAAGGCGCCGAGCCCCGCGGCGCAGTCGGCGGGCGCAGCCTCCGGCAGCCGCAGACGCCGCCACGCCAGTGCCACCAGCGCCGCGCCCTGGTGCGCCAGCAGCAGCGCGGTAGGCGGCGCTGCCTGGATGTGTAACGCCTCCTTCAGCTCCTTCGGCTCCTCATCAGTCGCCTCTGTGGCAGCTTTTAAATCTCGTGTGTAAATCTCATACCACTGCTCCATCACTCGCTTCACCTCGGGCGACTCGGGATCGAAGAGTCTCAAACCTGTGGGAGGCGCTCTCGTTAGTAAACAAACAATGGTGTGTGGCGGGATGTGGTCGGGGCCCGGAGGTTAGGTTACCGGTGATGTTGGCGCCGCCGTGGCTGTAGTCGGCGAGCCGCTGCGTGTGCAGGTCCAGCGCCAGCGCGATGTAGGCGTGGCGCTCGGCCAGCAGCCCCACGCGCTGCGCCGCGTCCAGCACGCGCACCGTGCACGCCGCGTCGCACCACACTATGAAATTCGTTAATCTCGACTTTTTCAGCACCAGTAAGGAGTTTCTACAAAAAAACGTTACATATTGAGGAAAACAGATGGTTGTCAAATACATGAACTACAAAACATTGTAAATTATAAATATATCAAATTTATAAATAAATAATTATATCTACTTGATCCAAAAATTTGTTTTTCTCAATAACATTAGGTTAAAGTTGCCAAGTGCTATTGGACACCAAACTTTGAGCAAGTGTAAAATGCCGTAACAAAACTGTCCGTTTTGCGAAAATATCAACAATCATGGGGTATGGTACTTAGTATAATCACGCGTACAAAGTAGTGCCGGGCAGCTAGTAGTCTGATGATGGGCATACATACTATATGCATAGATTAAATTATATTCTATATATTATTTATTATATTATTCGTGGAGGTGCACATGGGGGTTGTTTGTTGTGTACCTCAGCAACGCGTCGTCGTGGTCGGTGGTCGGCGGTGGCGGCAGCAGGCGTGGCAGCAGCGCGGGCAGGTCGTCGCCCACGCCCAGCAGCGCGGCCACGCGCGCGTCGCCCTCGTGCAGCACCACAGCGCGCTCCCAGCCCTTCGCCGCGCACAGGGCCGAGCACGCCTGCATGTACACCTCATCATAATTCCGTGTCTAGTGCCTATTTGTGCTTTACAATAGATCTCGATTCTCAGGTCAGTCAGTGTTGTCTTACCTGTTCTAGGTACCTACTATGTTAATACTTAGGTTACTTATGTAGATTCTCAGTAGCAGCATGGAGTTTGGAACCGAGCAAGACTGCAACGGCTGACGCAAATTAAATAAGTAGTAGGTACTACGTACATAGTTACACACGAGTATTGGTACACTCAAAGGGAATCGAAAGTTGCAGAAAACAAGTGCAACCTGTGCGAGCGCCTCGGGGTGTGGGAAGAGCTGCAGCGCCTCCCACGTGGCGTCGGCAGGCGCGTGGTCCACCAGAAGCAGGGGCAGAGCAGCCCGCGCCGCGCCGGCCGCCGCCAGGCGCAGCGCGCGCGCGCCGCCGCCCGCCGCCGCGGCCACGGCGCGGCGCGCCTGCGCGCACACGGCGGCCGGCGGCGCCAGCGGCTCGTCGGGCTCCAGGCGCTCTTCGGGCGCGGGCTCGCTGGTCAGCTCGCCCGGACGCAGCGCCGCGTGCACCGCCGCTGCCAGCTGCAGCGCGCGCTCCGGTTGTTCCACTACGCCTGCACAAATTCAATTCAAAGTGTTTTATTACTGTCGGGTTCTTCCTGATAGGTATCCAATGTCGTTGACGTAACCAACCAACCAACCGATCGCCAAGATCAATAATAATTAGCTTACTGATACCTGATACTGTGAAAACAGATATACATATCGCAGATTTGTCATGTCCAAAGATATTGGAAGTAATTCAAAATATCCTCTAAGCACATTTTAAAATCATTAAACCTATAAGTACCTATTAGGATATGTTATAGGTACGTCAAATGACATGTTGCCGAACCCTTTAGTTACGACACGCTAAGACACAACGCGCGTCGCCGTCGTGACAACCATGACGTTGACGCCAGACGACTCCATGTCTGACATCCAAGGTACTGTTTGCGGCGGGACAGATAAGTGCTCCAGTCGCGACCACACCTCGGCCGCCGAGGATAGGCAGAAAGCCTCAGCTGCGGCGCTGTCCGTACAGTACCAACCTAGCTACCAAGGCCGCTCCAACGCGAGCTTCGCCCAAAAGCCCGGAGAATTGATCGGATAATTGTTTAGCCAAGCGTTTAAAAAGGTTAAATATAAAAACTTAAAAAATGACGGATTTTCATACACTTTCATCCCTATTTTATATCCCCTTAAGGGAAAAAAATTCCAAATTTTTCAATAGGTACACGTCTTTCTTATTTTTTAACGCAAAAGCCTAATAATAACAATTTTAACACCTCTAACTTAAAAAATAACGAATGTTCCATACCAACTTTCATCCCCTTTTTTACCCACCCAAAGGTAGATTTAAAAAAAACAATGCTCGTCCTTTCATTTGTCAACCGAAAAACTGAATACCTACCAAGTTTCGGAAACGACATACCTACAAGGGGTACCTACTCATAAAGAGTTTTCCAAATCATAATACAAAATGTCTAAATAATGCATTTATTTATTATTTATTATGCTGTGCTATAAGTGTGTGTACTGTGGACTGTGGAGTCGACTACATACTTGTACCACACTACCTATACTATACTATACGTATATTATACTGTGCTTGTTGTACTACTAGTACTGTGGAGGTATTATTTTCTCAATTCAGTTCGTATTAGGAGCTACCACCTGAGTGGCGATGGCAATCGTCAAAACAGTATTGTATTCCAACTGTCGCATTCGCAAATGAATACAGCTTTGAAATTCTTTGATGCCACTCAACGTCATAAGTATTATTCGAACAGAGTCAACTTTGTTAGTGCTGAATGTAAATACATTTCCAGAATAGCTGTTTACAAGGCCATTATTCGGATCCAAATGAGTAGTGCATCACGTAAAGGTACTGACCGATGGCGAGGTCCAGAGCCGGCGCAGCGCGCGCCAGCAGCAGCAGGAGCGCCAGCGTCCACAGCATGTCACACTAACTCGCGCGCCAGAGCATGCGCGCATCTCTACTGAGCGCGCACACGTGCGCGTCGCGCTACACTCGACCCGGTTCCATAGCTATTTTTGGATGCCGGATCGCCATTTACGCGACTTAGATGCTTCTGATGATATCTTTGATATTTCTTAGTTTTACTACTTACTCGTATGTCAAAGTAATTAAAGGTAACTTTGAGTAAGTATGTCTTCTTCGCCTTGATTTCTGGATTGATTGAGGTTCCTCCACCGAACACGTGTAGAAAGTTCTAAGATAAATGCTCAATTCTGTGAAACCGTCCATTTCCGGGACAATTATAATAACTATAGGAGCGAGAAAGCACGCGCGACGCGCGACGACCGACGCGGACGCTTGTTTCGGTGTATTGACTTATACTGACAGTATTAAGGTCGACTCGTATCAGTTGTGTAAAAATGCCAAGTAGACTTACACAATTAAACATAATACGTGCGGTTGCCTTACATGCTCCCAGGCGAACAATGTCAAAAATATAGGCAATAATATGAAAAAAAACAACAACAAAAATTAAACAAGATCCTCCCTGTAACTATTTCGTTTTTGCTATATAGGGGAATTTGGCTTGTTCCCAGAGGTCCATGATTCTATTGTTCTTTAATTCCCACCGGGTCCATGAAATAATTTACCATATAAAAAAGAAAGAAAGATATGTCAAAAGTACTTTTGACCGGCTAAGAGTTTTGACTGCAACATATATAATTTGGCACAAAGCGCTAAGACATAATGATTAAAGGTAATATTATTATCATGATTATGATCTAACAAAAAACAAAAGAAACAAAAAATATATATATGAATCATCATGTATCCTATATAAACTATATGGAGACAGCAACAGCGGCCGCCCTAGCAGCCATGGTACCTACCACCGCTACAACTGTTCGTACAGCAGCAGGAAGCGGCATACATAGCCCTAGGGCTCTGCAAGTACATACATGTGGCAAGGTAAGCTAAACACACCACTTCACTAGGGGGAGAAAGGGTGGGGTGAAAGTTTGTACGTAGGTATAGGAAATCCGGTATTAGAAACAGATAAAAAAGTAGCACAATTTATGAAAGGATACCGCGATATTTAATCAAAATTCAAAGCAGCAATAAAAACTCTGCCAATCTTCATTACGAAAGTGCATAAAGATACAACGGGGAAAGATATTGCTGATTATGTGTATCAAAAAACGGGCGATGTGATTACGCTTGAAAGTATATCTTTTAAATATCCGAAAGCATATAACGCATACAAATTCTTTGTGTCAGAAACTAAAATGGAAAAGTTTCTCGATAGCAAATTATGGCCTGAGGGAATTATCTTTAGAAAATTCGTTAATTTTAATATGAGAAATTATACGAATACTGCGAACAGTGTTCTGTGAACGGCGTAAAATAAATATTAATGTATAACTTAGCAAGTTACAATTGTAAGAGTATAAAACGTTCAGTGGAGAGTGTCAGGCAACTATGTAGGACGTCAGACATAGTTGCTTTGCAAGAAACATGGTTGCTGCCCCACGATATCTCGTTCCTGAACGAAATCGATACTGAGTTTGGATGCACCGGGACGTCGGCGGTGGACACCACGGCCGGCATGCTGCGAGGCCGGCCTTTTGGCGGAGTTGGGCTGCTTTGGCGGAAAAATGTTTTTGATAACGTTTCGGTAGTGCAGTGCGATAACCCGAGAGTATGTGCCATTAAAGTATGCATGAAATCAAGGTCATTTCTAGTGTTCAGTGTATACATGCCGATAGATAATAGTGTGAACTTAACGGATTTTACGGACTGCCTCAGCCTGGTGAGTGCTATAATCAATAGTAACGATATCGAAACTGCTTTTGTACTTGGAGACTTTAATTCGCACCCTAATGAACAATTTTATAATGAGTTGGTTTCTTTTTGTCGGGAATCTGAGTTATTATGTGCCGATGTTGAACTGTTAGGAGTAGACTCTGACACCTATACTTTTATAAGCGAAGCGAATGGCTCGAAACGCTGGCTGGATCACTGTGTTGCTACGAGAGCAGCCATGAGTACTATTTTAAATGTAACAATTAAATATGATGTGCTTTGGTCCGATCATTTTCCTCTTATAATACAATGTAATTTAAATGAAATCAAACCTAAATTTTATAAATCGATTAATGATGATTATGAAAATCGGACATGTAATAAAATAAAGTGGGGGAATAGAAAACTTAAGCAAATTGACATTTATACTAAATATTGTAATGATAATTTAAAATATATTGATTTTCCAATTGAATTGAGTGCATGTAGTGACTATGTTTGTAATAATTTGGATCATAGAATAATTCTTGATAAAATGTATGATGATATTGTTAATATTTTATGTCGGGCAGCTTCTGAGGGTTACGAAAGAAATCATGTGCGTAATAGGAAGCCAGTAATAGGGTGGAATAAGCACGTGGGTGATGCTCACAGGCAGGCTCGGCTAAAGTTTGAGCAGTGGGTGTCTTATGGTAGACCAAGTGAGGGTCGTTTCTGGAATGATATGCAAACGAGTCGGAAAATTTTTAAATCACGCTTACGTTGGTGCCAGAATAATAGTGATCAAATTAAAATGGACATGTTGGCGTCGCATCATTCTAAGGGCGACTTCCGCAGTTTTTGGAAGTCCACCAATAAACTCAATAGTAGGCCGGGTCTGCCGGTGAGCGTCAGCGGCGTTGCTGACGGTGCAGGGATTGCCGAGCTATTTAGGCAGCATTTCACTGTTTCGTCATCTTTGGGACCGTCACAGTTTACAAGCAGTGCTGGTTGTAGTGGTCAGGAGTCTAGTATCCGGTTTACGGCAAAGGAGGTACGACATGTCATTATGTCTATGTCGAGAGGCAAGTCTCCAGGCCACGATAATTTGAGTATTGAACACCTTAAGCATGCTGGTCGTCATTTGCCCAGAGTGTTAGCAATGTTCTACTCTTTGTGTGTGGGACATTCGTACCTACCTGAGCGGATGACGAAAACTGTGGTGGTGCCAATTATTAAGAATAAAACCGGTGATGTTAGTGATAAAAACAATTATAGACCCATTTCTTTAGCTACGGTTATTTCGAAAGTGCTTGATGGTCTGCTTAACAATCAACTGGATAAGCATTTAAATTTACACGATAATCAGTTCGGTTTCAAAGCCGGTCACTCTACAGAAACAGCTATATTGTGTTTAAAGCAGACTGTCAAGTACTACACTGATAGAAATACACCTGTGTTTGCTTGCTTCCTCGACTTGTCGAAGGCATTTGACCTGGTTTGTTATGATTTGCTATGGCAAAAAATGCAGCAGGTGTCAGTACCAGATGAACTGATCCGTATTTTTCAATACTGGTACAACAACCAGGTTAATGTTGTTCGATGGTCGGGGGCATACTCGACCCAGTACAGGTTGGAGTGCGGCGTGAGGCAAGGGGGATTGACCTCACCGAAGCTCTTCAATCTGTACGTCAATGCGCTGATAGAGAGGCTCAGCAGCACGCATGTCGGTTGCCATATTGGAGGTATGTGCCTAAACAATATTAGTTACGCTGATGACATGGTGCTGCTGAGCGCCTCCGTCTGTGGATTGTCGAAGCTGATTGGCATTTGTGAAAGGTATGCGAGAGAACATGGCTTGTTGTATAACGCGAACAAGAGTGAGTGCATGGTCTTTCGGGCCAAGAGGAAATGTCCAGATTACTTCCCGGTCATTACGCTTAACGGATGCCCACTTAACAAAGTTGATACGTTTAAATATCTTGGACATTCATTAACCTCTGACCTGAAAGACGATGCAGACATTGAAAGGGAGCGTAGGGCTCTGTCTGTACGTGCGAATATGATAGCCTGCAGATTTGCTCGGTGTTCGAGGGGCGTCAAAATAGCCCTATTCAGGGCTTTTTGTACGTCCTTCTACACTGGGAGTCTGTGGATGGACTACACGCAGAAACAGTACAGCGCTCTACGTGTCCAATACAACAACGCGTTTAGGGTGCTCTTGGGGCTGCCTCGCTTTTGTAGCGCATCCGGGATGTTTGCTGAGGCGCGTGTAGATTGTTTCCACACAATCATGCGCAAGCGGTGCACATCCTTGGTGCGTGGGGTGCGGGCCAGCCGGAACAGTATCCTGAACGCTTTTGCCGAACGGTTCGACTGTCACTACGTGAACCACTGTTGCATGGTTCATGTACTGAATAATGTTAAGATTTTATTTTGATTATGTAATTTTTATGATTGATTGATTATGATGCTAATAATAATTTATTTACTAACAATAATTATAAGGAATTTTACTAACACAGTGGATCGTATGTTGTCTTAAATAAAGAAGTTATTATTATTATTAATCACTATGGGGAGAAAATATCTCTCCTATATTTTCTTATAAAAGTTTGGTCCCGGGGAGCGAACAAAATAAAGAAGTCATGTGCGTATTTTCAGAAATTTGCACTCATTGTACAATTTTATACTTTCAAACTTACTAAAACTACACATTAAATGTAGTTTGCTAATTAACTTCATTCAGATTTTATCATCGAAAGTGTCGCTATCCAAACACTAGTTATTTCTAACTGTTACGACAGCGATTGTTGCAAATATTCGAAAATACATTACTTTTGTGATTATTATTTGGTATGGAACATTAAAATGAAGGTATGTAGATTATAAAAACGTTTCTTTTTTGTTATTTTTATTATTATTATTTTATTAATGCCACCGCTACGCCTGTTGTAAAATGTGCAATATTATTCATTTATTTTTTAAATACTACTAGAGTTTTAGTGCCTTAGTTAATCTTGGTTAACGTTGAATCTTATTGTATAGTACAGATATATTCTTCTATTTTATTGATACATAGAGACTTGACCCGCCGGCGTCCAACCTTCTGCGTAATTTAGGTGCTACGCGAAAGTGTTGAGTTTGTAGCACACTGCTACGAATTTTTAAATTACCGATTTGTTTTATTTTAATAGTATAATTGTTTCTTTATTTACATATTTATGACTTTTTTTGTTATTGTTAAGTTCAAGCCAAAAAGCGTATTTATGCATATACCTATATAATTATTATAATAAAGGTTTTATATTGGGTTAAATGAAAAATAAGCAGAAATTGCGTTTTTCTGAAATTAAGTGTTTTATTCATGTAGGTACTTACATACAATACTAAATTATTTATAATATCTGATAAACAACAATCAGTTACCTGAAATTAAGAGGAACAACATTTAAAGCCTATTATTTCAGGTCTTTATAAATATAATTTCACAAACAAAAAATATTCTTCAATTCAATTTTTATTTATGGCAACTGAGTCTCGGTAATTTGAACCGGATGATTGTGCCAATGTCAGAGGTGATGGAGAAGCGTGGATTAACAATGAAAAAAAAAGGAAAACTTGAATGATTAATAGTGGAACATAATTTGAAAGTATTCCGTTGGAAAAAAAATATAAATATAAATTTTTAGGAGTATAAATTCACTATATTAATTAAAAAAATATATAGGTAGGTAATTAAAATATTCAGACCATGATAAATTAGAAAAAATAAAAAACAACATCAAATATGTCACATAATCTTGAAATTATATTTTATTTTGACTTTTTTTCATTTATATTATTAACTTTTTTTTTCTTTTCTTTTTTATAAACAGCTGATAAACACCCTAAACTTTAATAAATCTATATATTAAAACCCACAAACCCGGTGATTTTTATTTTTATAAGGCCTCGGGACAACAGTGCGCTACCGGGGAGCTAGTACCTATAATAATTATAAAAATACACGAAATATTGGAATGTATTTTATCGAATGAAACTGCCGTTGCTATTGGATGCTAGTTTATTACTGAACACTGGAGGGGGAACACAATGTGATAAAGGTGCCTAAGCGGTACGCGGTACGCGGTACGCCTACCTATCTGTAGGTACGGGACTACGGTGCTACGCGCCCGCACGTCCGCACACATGAAGCTGATGTTACACAGAGAATGTGGCGAGTGCACAATAAAACATGTTGTTCGGCTGAAGATGTTATACTTAACTTACACTGATTTATTATATATTTACTTATTTCTAATAGTTATGTACAGTTTATTTGTTTTTAGCACAAATGCACCTTGAAATTCTGTGTTACACGTTCCTGATGGCTGATAGTATTGCTAAAAATGCAAATACGCACATGTAACATTAACTAGACAAAATGTAGGGGTTTGCCCGTGCGGCGCGGCGGCGTACCGTACACTATGCTGTCATTCAAATTAATTTGTTGGCTTTTGGAGCTTTTTGTGGTAGGTTACCTACTTATTATATAGTGGTGCATTAATCACTAGTCGGCGGCAAGTAGGGTGGCGCGAGGGATTCGGGCAACGTGTGGTGGTGGTGCAACAGCACGATCAGCACGTCAGCAGAGTCTTCGTGCGTCGTGCGTACCACGCGCGCGCAGGCTCCTGCCTCCGAGCAGCGCCGGGCCGAGGCGCACTGCGCGCCTGCTGCACCTACAGTCTGACAGCCTGCGTCGCGCCTCGCCTTGCCCGATTCACCGCCGTCTTCCAGACTCGCCGCGCCCCCCGGCCGGTACTTGCCGAGGTGACAGCGGATGGACGTCGCTGTCAGGAAATGCGCGCGCGTGTTGCGCTCCGGTCGCCAAATGCACACCCACACGCGCGGGCCCAGGGACAGCGCCACGCATGCGCCCGCCGACAACGACACGCACGCACACAAAGTTGCCGTGCGCGCCTCGCTCGCCGCGTATAGAGGAAAGAACGCAACCCAAATGACACAAGTGGCGTACGCCGCCGCACCCACAAACCGCGTCTCGTTGAAATTGTGCGGCAAGCGGCGTGTGCGCACCGCTAGAACCACGCACGTCGCTAGCAGCACAAGCGCTGGTACCAGAGGCACCAGTTGTGCTGGCGCATGCTCTCCACTGCACACCAGCACGGAACGCGCACGACCGGGGTGCTGCAAGCGCGCCGAGGCCGGCCAACATATAGCGCTCCACGTTGTCAGAGCCGCGCCCGGTGTAGTCAGTGCTAGCCAAGTCCAGACCTGCGCGTGCGACGACAAAAGGCGCGGGCGTGCCGCTGGCATACGTTCACACGCCGCTACTAGCCGCGCCACCCTCACCGTTCGTGCCAGCACCGCAGCATACACTCCTCCTAAGGCAGGTGCCGCTAGCCGTACGAGCGCGCACGGCACCGCCGCCGGCCGCGCAACCGCCGCCAGCGCCGCGCCGTGGCACACCGCCGCCGCGCACAGCAGCAGCGCGCACAGCTCGCGCGACGCGGACTTCACCACAGGCGTGGAGCGGTGCCGCCAGAACGTGGCCATGCTCACCGCCACCGCCAGCAGGCCGGCCGCGCCCGCGCCCGCCGCCACCGCGCGGCCGCCGCGACCCCCTCCGCCCCACTCCACTGGCGAAGGTAGGCATGCTGCACATTGCAAATAAAGTTCAATTAGTGGTGAGTGGTGACTAGTTAGTAGAGTTAGGAACTACCGTACTGGTGCGATCCAAGTTGGGGCGGTGTCCGGGCGGACAGAAGCGGCAGCCGGGCTGCGGCGGCGGCACGCTGACGGCCAGCGGCGCGCACGTCACGCACGTCCAGCAGCAGCGCGCGCGGCCCGCGCCCGCGCGCGCCCACTGCCCCGCGCCGCACGGCGCCGAGCACGCCGCCGCCACGCCGCGCGCGCGCCTGCCGCCGCGCCACGGGTGAGTGAGTGTGCAGCCTACACTTGGCTACCAATCTATACTTATAAAATGGTAATGTGACTGACTGACAGACAACGCACAGCCAAAACCGATGGACCGGACTTGAAATTTAGAGACATCAGACAATATTCGCAAAGAATCGCGGCACTCCCGTAATTCGTAATAATTATGACAGATGGCGCTGCTTTTATTTGTATGAAGAATGACAGAGAAATGTTCCGTCGAGCGTATCCTTCCTTTTAAATCAGTGTTACCAACTTGTTGCTGTTGTTTCCAAGGAGGCTGTATAATAACATCCTTGGTTGTTTCTACCGAGTAGCCATATAGCCAGTCCAGTAGCCGCCAATATTTCGTGAGTACTACTTAGGTGTACTGTGGTACCTACTACTAGGGTCACCAGACAGTGTAGTGTCGGCGAGTTGTAAATGCACCTGTAAGTGGCATCGACACCGCCGCGCAGGCGCAGTGCGCCACGTCGCCAGTGGCCCACGCGCACGTAGCGCCACGCGTTGTTCCGCCCGCGCTCGAAGCTCATCACGTCGTACTCGCTCAGCCTACGTACAGTGATGATTTTGCTGATGCATTTAAATTTTAATGTCATTTGCCTTAATTTCTGCGAGGATTGATAGTTTTAAAAATATTGTAACAAGTAAGTATTTAATGTTACTTAATAGATATTTATGGTAATTATTACTTTTATTGATATTCTTTTCTATTTCCGTTTTTATTCTGTGATCTGTGATGAAGTAGAAAAATAATAAATTAAATTAAAATACTTAAATGAATCAGAACTAACACACAACACTAGTAACTGACAGTGTAGGTACTAGGTAGGTAGGTAGGTATGAGTATGAGTATGTCGAGACGAGTTGATGCATGTGTGCGTGCACTGACTCGGGCGGTGGATCGCCATTGTCGTCGAAGGCGACGAGGCCGGCGTCGGGCGCGCGGAAGCGCACGCGCGCCAGGTGCTGGCGGTACAGCGACACGTTGAACGGCAGCATGGCGGCGCACAGCCCGTCCGCGCCCGCGCCGCACACCGCGCGCCGCATCGAGTGCAGCGCGTGCGCCAGCGCGTACACGCCGCGCACCACCAGCGCAAGCTTTGGTTCTTGCGTATAATTTACCGCCAGAGACTCCGAACCTTTAAAGCATAGGTACCTACGATCAATTATAATTATTACTTGATTATACTTATGTAGGTACGTGATTAATGCTCAATCCTTCTCTGTGTGAGAAGAGGCCTTTACCTTACATTGGGACAGAGGCTGATTTATTTATTTGTATCTATGTACCTACGTATAAAAAAGTACTTAAGTACCTAATTACATTATTTATTTGACTTTTTCTTAATCATTGAAAACCTAGGTACCTACCTATACCTACACAGTGTGTACCTTCGTGTAACACCAAACTTGAAGAAAAACTAAATCAAACCCAATTTGAAACTTAAAATAAAATAAGATGTCTGGTAGCAACAATGTGAATGACGCAAGTAATGAACGCGAATCAATCACCTCGCACCGCACGCACACTTGTCTGAACGTCCACTAGTCCACCAGTGTACTCGAACATGTGCCTACTCACTGCACTAATAAACCACTACATGGCAAGGAAGGCAAGCACATTATTTATATAAGTACAAATTGATTTGTAATTATTTGAATTTGAGTAGGTTCTGATAGGCGTGCACGATCGCGTCTTTTAGGTCCTATAGGCTGAATCAAATAGACTAGTATACAAATAAAACCTGAACAGCGTCGGACTCCTGGCGGAGGCGTGCTGGCGAGCGAGCAGTTGAACTTCTGCTCCCAGAACTCCTGCAAGGAGACCTACATCAGTATGGTACTGCGTATGAACCAGGGAAATTAACATCCATTGTTATTCTATTCTATCATTATAGTAAAAACTAGTGGTCAGTGGTAAATAACAAATATGTGGACGTGCACGGGAGATGGGACATGGATAAAAGGAATTCTTCCATTGATCTATTGAAATACCTAAGTTGTAAGACGTCAGTAATTATTATACATGAGGTTTATTTTAATGAATTAGGTTGATATTATATTTTATTTTGTTAATTTCTAAACTTGTATTAATCAGACTGTATTTTGATTTTCGATTAATTTGTGTGATACTGTGTACAGGGTTATAGTTAAAAAATAACCTCTTAGGACTATAATCACTAACATCATCAACAACTACTTTAATACATAATTATAACACAACATTTAGACATAATTATATAATAAGAAAAAATATAGTATAAAAACTAAAACCCGACTACTTAAAATCTAAAAACAAGCTTCTTAGATTTTAAATAAAATTCTGTAGTCGGAGGCCACCAAATTACAAAGTATTTACCCTTGGAAGATTATCTAGTACCTATTTACCTATAATACATTAAGGCCTCCGACTACAGAATGTTATTTCAAATCTAAGAAGCTTGTTTTTAGATTTTAAGTAGTCGGGTTTTAGTTTTTATACTATATTTTTTTTCAATGATTTTTAGTGGTAAAGAAACCAATAAAATTCATTTTAATCACAATTTTTTAGAATGTGGTAGTTCTTTTTTTTTTTTTTTTTTTTTTTTTTTTTTCCTTTGGCTTCTTGACGATTTGCCATTATCAGGTATAGGAGCTTTTTCTTTTCTTTTTACTTATTTTAATAAAAACGAGGAAACAAAACATATTAACATTATTTACAAGTTATAATCGGAACAGAATGGATTTAGATAAGGAACGAGTGAGAAAGGATAGGGTCAGAGGAGCAATAAGTATGGGATAGGACTATGAGAATAAACTAATGTATGATAGGAGATAATTAAGATAATTTATATAATATATTATAATTTTAAGTCATTGTCTTCAATAAATGAAGCTAAAGCTTTATGAATTGCAGTATGGTTGAGGTGAAGTAAATATTGTATGTTAGAAGGAAGAGGGATTTTTAAATTTATAAGTTCTGTGAAAAATGTGGTGTGATCAAATAAGGGACAATTAAAAACGATGTGGTTTACATCACCAACATCCTCTCCACATTCACATGATGCTGAGTCTAAAATACGTATACGAGCAAGATGAGCCGGGCTGCACAAATGTCCCAGTCTCATTCGTATGAGTACAGATGTGGCTCTTTTGCTAAGCCTCGGTTTAAAAAACCAAGGCTTAGTTGGAATTTGAGGTTGAATTTGGTAATAATATTTTGCTTTTGATCGAGTACTACTCTTCCAAGCTTCACTCCAAGATTGTCGGAGGTGAATTCTTGGAAGAGCAGCAAGGTCTTGGGTGTAGTACATATACGGGAAAAGGTCCCCACACTCAATAGCTTCATTGGCGAGATGGTCTGCTTTTTCATTTCCTTTAATGCCAGTATGACTAGGAATCCATGCAAACGAAACAGAGTATCCTTTATCTATACAATTTGCAAGCCTTTCTCTAGCCATAACACATATTGGAGAGTTCGGTATTTTTTTAAACGGAAATTTAGAAAGGGCTTGTAGTGCACTCTTAGAATCTGTAAATATAACAGATTTATTCAGATTAAACAAATTAATATATTCCAACGCTTTATAAATACCATAGCATTCAGCCGTGAAAATTGAAGTTTGTGGAGGAAATTTTATTTTTTCCACTATGTTATACTGTTGATGGAACAGGCCTACCCCAACACAATCATTGTCGGAATGTTTGGAAGCATCACAATAAATATGATGCCAATCCTGCCAACGTTCATCAATAATTAAATTGAATTGTATGTTTGCACATGGTTCACCTTTGGTAATATTTATATTAAGATAAACATCTGGAGACAATGTTAAGGCTTTATAGTTAGTTTGAAAAAGCGGAAGGTTAGGTGTACGGTAGGTAGGAACATTTATTGTTTTAAATTTATTATAGCTAATAATAAGATGAGGTAAAGATTTATGGGTCCAGTAAGGAGAAGAGTTAATTAAATCAGATAAGGAAATAAGTTTTGTAAAGAGTGGATGTTCAGAAAACTGTAAAAAACGGAAAAAGAATCTATCAGCTAAGAACTGTCGACGAAGCATAAGCGGTGGTTCAACACATTCCACCTGTAAAGCATTAATAGGACTGCTCTTCATTGCACCAGTTATGATCCTTAAAGCTTTGGCTTGGATGGTATCCAGCTTTTTCATTCCAGCTACAATACAAGGCTCTAACAAGAACGTTCCATAATCAAGAACGCTTCTTATCAGAGCATTGTAGACCAGCTTCATGGAAACGGGATGGGCACCCCACCAAACGCCTGTCAGACATCTAAGAATGTTAAGAGATCGTTCACATTTATCAGCAATATATTCACAATGAGGAAGACCGGATAATTTTGAATCTAGAATAACCCCCAAAAATTTCGTTTTATTTTTATTAGGAATGGGTTCATTATTGTATGATACAGTAATTGAGGGTGGAGAACGTTTTCTTGTGAATAAAACAGTACTACTTTTGGAAACAGATAACTCTAAGCCATTAATGTCCATCCACGATTTTAAACAAATAAGGGCATCATTTAATGATGAACCGGCGTTATATATGCAGTGATCTAATGTATATATAACAAGATCATCTGCATATTGTAAGATACAAGACGTTCCATTTAAAGCCCTTTCAAGGTCGTGGGTATAAACATTATATAGGATAGGACTAAGTACAGATCCCTGAGGTAGTCCCCTCCAGATAGTCCTACTGGATGAGTTTAATTTAATAGATCGACCAGACATTAAATTTAAAATAAATCTAGTTAGTTTGTAAGGCACATTTAATAACTGTAATTTATTATGTAAAATTGACAAATTAACATTATCATAAGCAGACTTTATGTCTAAGAATGTAGCTAAAACACATTTATTATGTGAAAACGCTAATCTTACGTCTGATACCAAAATGCCAACACTATCTATAGTGCTTCTACCTTTTCGGAAGCCGTATTGTGAATCAGCAAGTAAATTTCTATTTTCTAGGAACCATTCTAATCTATTTTTTACTAAATGTTCAGCTATTTTTGTAACAGTCTTAGATAATGCTATAGGACGATATGAAGAAACTTCATCCGAATTCTTATTTGGTTTTAGAATTGGTAACACTATCTGCGACTTCCATGACAACGGAACGTCACCTGTCAAAATGACAGAATTTAAAACCTTCAAAAAGTAACCTAAACAATTATCACCAAGATTAGAAAAAAAGGAATATGGTATACCATCTTCGCCTGGCGCAGAATCCTGGACTTTCGAAAGTATTCCTTTTAGTTCGCTCAAAGTAAAGGGGGAATTTAAGAACGAGTCATTTTCAGTATCAGTTGACAAGGGAAGAGGTTTGATAAGTTTAAGCTCTGGGACGAAAGGGGGAGCTAAAATATTTAAGAATTCATTAGACATGGAAGGTGGAAGTGAGCTAGAAGTGGAATAAGACATACCTAGACGAAAACGTTTGATATTATTCCACATCTCAGTAGGTGAAATTCTTGGTGATATGTTAGTGCAAAACTGTCTCCATGAGTTTAACTTTTTTTCTTTAAAAAGTTGTTTAGTTTGAGCTATTAAATCTAATACTATTTCTAAATTTTCAGTCAGTCATGTTATTTTTATAATTGATCTCTGCCTCCTTTCTTTTCTTAATAGCATCTGTACATTCAGTATCCCACCAGGGTGGGGAGGAGAGTTTGCCAGTAGAAGTATTTTTGATAGGAAAAGAAATGTCTGCAGCATCTATAAGTAATTTAGTTAATGCTGTAGAGCATTGTTGTGCATCACAATGTTTAGTGTCAGGAAGATTACTTAAATTATTTTCAGTATAAGCCACATAATTTTCCCAACAGTCATTCAATAGTCTATATTTCATTCGAGGTTTTGAAAGGACCTTTTTTGTTTTTTCCCCAGGGAAGTTGATGAGGATTGGATAATGATCACTGCCAAATGTTGATGACAGTGTCTTCCAAGAAAGTGATGAAGCTAAATTTGAAGAGACAATAGACAGGTCAACTACACTAAGGTTTTCATTTGGAGCTGTACGGCGTGTAGGCACACCAGTGTTTAACACACATAAGTTGTGTAGATCTATCACCTCTAAGAGTTCTTCTCCAATAGAGCTAGTTATGGAACTACCCCATGACCTGTGATGTGAATTAAAATCTCCTAATAAAAGAAGTGGTTTAGGAAGCTGGTTTAATAAATTATTTATATTCTGTATAATCTGTGAAGTTGATTGAGGAATGTATATAGAAATAAAACATATATTGTTGATAAGAGCTGCTACAATAGAAAAATCATTATGTTGTGGAACAGGAATAGA
This sequence comes from Protodeltote pygarga, assembly GCA_936450705.2. Lineage (NCBI taxonomy): Eukaryota > Metazoa > Arthropoda > Insecta > Lepidoptera > Noctuidae > Protodeltote > Protodeltote pygarga. The sequence continues at coordinate 74,079 of OW388257.2, read as the reverse complement.
TTTAAATACTAAATTGTTTTTTATGATTAAGGCTACTCCACCATAACCATCACATCTGTCTTCACGGAGACAGGAGTAGCCACTTAATTTAAAATTATTACCTGATTTAAGCCAAGTTTCTGAAAAAGCAAATACTGATGGCTCATATTTATTGACTAGATGGATAATTTCAGACTTTTTGCTTATTATACTTCTACAATTCCACTGCAGCACTACATGTGGGTATTGCAGTGGAACATTTGAAGTACAATTATATTGGGTCACCATTTGATATTGTGGGTTCATTGTGGTTTACTATTGTTTTTGTGATCATTTCAATCATAGGGGCAGCGTGGTTAGGTGTTATTATGTTGGACTGAGAAAGTGTATGTATTAATAACATTATTACATCACTAATAGACTGTTCACTTTGAGGAGTACTATTTTTAATAGCACACCCATTAGATGGAGGAGGCATATTATAGTTTTTAATAAGTTCTTGATGTGCTATTTGATCATACCCTTTAGTGGACTGACGTGGTGACCGTGGTTTACTATATACTGTTTTTTTATAAGACAAAGTTGTAGATGATGGTGGAGGCATTTTACCAATGGCAGGGGTTGTCTTACTGGAAGCTAATACGTCGGCATAAGATTTGGTAATTGGGGGATGTAACTTACAAGCTTCTTGATAAGATATGCAACTTTCTGCCATAGATTTTTTAATTCGTTTTTGCCTGTCAAGTTCTGGACAACACTTGCTGGTTGCAAAATGTGAACCAGAACAGAGGCAACATGAAGCACAGTCTTCCTCCACATTACAGCTGTCAGCAGTGTGGGCTTGACCACACTTAAAACAGCGAGGCTTAGACCTACACTGAACCTTGGTGTGGCCAAAGCGGCAACAGCTGTAACATTGAATTGTTGGGTATGTGTACAGTTCGACTTGCAGTGCATTATAACACATAAAAATTCGTTTAGGCAGAACCTGTCCATCAAAAGTAATAACTACTGTTTGTGACGGCTTCCATGTAGGGGTACCTGCTATTACAGTTTTATAATTTAATCGTCTAATTTTCAAAATCTTTCCGCAACCAATGGGCACACTTATACTATTCAAAACTTCCTCCGGAGACCATTCAGCTGGAACACCGCGAACGAGGCCCATGCGAGTTAAATTAAATGTAGGTATAAATGCCTTAAAATTATTTTTTTGTAAGCTGTCATGTTTTATAAAAGAATTGGCATCGTCAAAGTGGACGAACGAAAGAGATACTCTGTTCCGCCCGATTCTTTTTACACTGCCATTTACAATATTCTTAAAGCATTGGTGCTTCAAGAATTTCCCGAAAGCTATTGGGTGTAAGGTCTCACCGCTATCCTGACTGACCTGGTGTTTCTGTACATGGACAATAAAAGGAGCCACATCTGTATGTTCGTAAAATGTACGGCTAATTGGAGTGGGAGTAGGACGATCATGTTGATTATTGTTTATATTATTACTTCCTACATCTTTTTCAATAATACATTTTTCTGGGACGTTATTAATAATAGTGGATTCGCAAGAGCAATCTGTATCTTTAATCTCATTTGTTAATGTCGAGTGACGCTTACTGCGTCTCCGCTTGTTACAGTGCCGGCACATCCTGCTCGGTCGACTGCGTTTAATAGGCCGTCCAGATAAAGAAATATTAGAACCATCAGTCTCCATACCAGATTCATTGGATAAAATATTTATATAAGAAGATGCAATGGGAACTGAGCCCCCTGGATCAGGGGGCTCCTCCATTTTAAGAAAAAATGTATAAACTACTTACCAAAATTACAGGACACTAATAAATATTATAAATACAAACTAAAAGAATATTATTTACAAAAATATACACTCTCCTGACCACTATTTACAATAAAATATAAGAAAAAATTTCACAACGAAAAAAAAAAACACCCGCCAAGTTCAATGTTTCCCGCGCTTTTTTCTGGTAGTTCTTAAATAGGTAGATTTCTTTAACTGTCAACTTCGGTTCAAACCTTTAGTCAATGTCATGTATTTTTTAAATTAAATTTATTTCAAAGGTGTCGTCCGCGACTTCGAGCTATTAAAACATGGCCTCATATATTTCTTAGAAGTATACATGAAAAGTAGTAAGCAGTACAGCTTGGCAAAAAAGAGTCTGGAAAAATTGGGGGCGCCGCTGTCGCACTTTTCACACTACAATTCAAATTACAAGTTATTAAGTGCTTACATATTTCTATGACGAGTTTTTTGTCATTAATTATAATCAAATGAATCATTTTTATGTTATTTTAGTACTCACAAACGTAGTTATTTAAGATTTTTATTTTTAGTTCCAGCTGTCACCGCCTCAGACTCTTTTTTGCCAAGCTGTATAAGTACACATGAAACCTTTTTTGTGGGATATCATCATAGATAGAGTACATTTACCTAAAGTTCGAGGAAGTAAGTAACATGGAGTTGATAATACCTGCTCTAAAATCCCGAAATCATAAAAATTACAATTAATTCCCGGGAAATAAGAAATTAATTTTACGTATAATTATTTAATAAGAAATTTGAAAAAACAACTGATACGGATGGGATTCGAATCCACGATCTCCGGTGTACCGTGTCGACGCTCTAACCGCTAAGCTACCGTATCCCATCAGAATCAGTCGAAATTTCAAATCTCTTTCTACGCCTAGGGCGTGTGGTAATATCTATCGGTGCCTTCTAAAAACTGCAAAGTTTAGAACACTGAGTCGGATAATTAATGTATTCCGTTCGATATTACCACACGCCTAAGGCGTAGAAAGAAAGTAAATAATTTATTATATTTAATAAGCAAACATGTGTTAAAACATGTAATAAATTCTCCAAAATATTAATTTAACGTTTTAAATACATATGGACTAAATTATTACAATAAAAAGTCTTTATTATGTTTTTTGACATCGATAACAGATAATGTAATGCTTAAGTAGTTCGGTACTAAAACTGTTAAATTAATGAGTTTTATTTTACATACAAAATTAATTCTAATAAAAACTATAGGTCAAAATCCAGTCCATATTAATAAAATCCCGGGATTTAATTGTTATGTTTACGATTCCGGGATTTTTGAGGAGGTATTTTTAACTCTATGTTACTTACTTCCACAAAACCGCAAACCAACGCCATCTAGTTACGAAAAAGAAATCTCAATTTAATTAACATTATTTTAAAATATAATCTTAATTTAATAGGCAGTGATGTGTAGAAACTTTAATTTAATTAGTAAATATTTATTGTTATCACGTTTTCACATTGTATGCAGTGTTATAATCACATATATTTATGATAGTCGTAACGGGTAGTTAGAAGCCTGACATTCTAAGAAGTGGTCCAGAATATATAGATAATATATAAATATTCTGAATGTGCTCATCAAGACCTTCCATTTGATATCAAACACGATAAATTTACCTTAACTTTATTTTTTTCGAGCTGACTAATTTATTTTTAAAATCCACCTTATTTGATTTTACGAAATTTCATAAATCCTATAACCCGCAGACCATTAAGACACATCGATAGACACCTTATTTATTGAATTACAACAAATAGTTTAGGAGCTACGAGGGAACAGATGAACAAACTTACATACATACATACATACATACATACATAGACTGCTAAAATCATAACCCTCCTTTTTTTTGTAGTCGGGTAAAAATTGGTGAAAATCAACTGATACGAAACACAAATATAACACGTATCACCTGAAACCATGGATTTCTAGAATTATTCAGCGGTTTGAGAGCGAGATAGTGCGCGTCGAACTCTTTGAGGTAAGGCGATCGGATGCGCAGCGTAAGCGCATGGTGCGCGGCGCCCTCCAATCCTTCCACCACGTCGCGGCGGTCCGCCCAGCCGTCGCTGGCCACCAGGCGCAGCTGTAGCGCCGGCCGCGTCGCCGCCAGCCCCGCCAGCAGCGCGCGCGCCGTGCGGCCCTCGCACCAGCACACGGCGACGCGCGGGCCGCTGGCCAGCCGCGCCAGCGCCGCCGCCACCTGCGCGGGCTCCGGCGCCGCCCGCAGCGCCACCTCGCGCGCCACGCACACGCCCCCGCGCACCGCCTCCTCGCGGAACGCCGCCATGCCGCTCTGCCCGTAGCTCTCTGCTCACATTATTACCATATTATTACGACACAGTCTAAATGTCATACCATACGGTCAGTCAACGCGTTTGATGTTTTCGGAAATGCCGACAACGTCTAGACATTCGTCGCAACGTAAAAAGTGTTAGGGTTGACACAGGACTAGAAACGGACTAGAAAAAAAAAATCTGTTATTTTCCTTATACGATTTTGGATTAGTCAGTCAGTGAGGCAGTATTGTAACGTAATGCACAACGTCTAATCTAGATTGTTACATTACAGGCAAAATCTCTGCTCGCCAGTCTAGAGGCAGTAGCCAGGCATTGTAACATGTTAAGTTGAGCCCACAATTTGAATAATAACAATAATTTACCCCTTACCATCAGTGTGCAGAGCGTGCACATAGGTCCAGTTGTGCGCGCGCAGCAGCGCCACCAGCAGCCGCGCCTGATGGCGGTCGGACGGCACCACGCGAAAGAACGTTGAGAAGCGAGCGCGGTCCGACAGCTCACGCGACGTCGCCGAGTACGACACCTGCCGCACACACACTCGGTCATACACTCACCACACCGGACACCCGCCTCGGGCGCGAGGCACGCCAGGTGAGGCGTACCTGCGGAATGGAGAATAACTGCAGTAGGTTCTGCACCTGCACGGCTGCGGAGCTGGCACCCGGACCTAGCACGCCCATCAGCGGCGCGGGCGCTGCCGCGCTGTTCTCATCTCCCTGGCCGCTCACCTGCCGACAACCGACCGCGTACGGACGGCGTTAGTAGTTTCGAAGTTTCCGGTAAAAAGCTCCCCGTGGTACTACCTACTCGTAGGTACTAGAGAAACGGAATTAATTTTGATCGTCCATTTGGTTATGGCAGGTCAGTCATAGGTAGGTACCTACCCTAATCGGCCAAAGGAGCAATCGCCCGGTAATGAGACAGGGTGACAAGGGGCGGATTTAGTCGGTATGTCGCATGTCGGTCTCTAGGCCTCTAGGCTGGTCTCTGGGCTGACCGTCTCGCATACCTCGAGCGGGACGGTATGCTAATGGCGCATTTCCCATCTCCACAAAAAAAAGAGCGCAATCAGTCTGTTTGCTATCTATCTGTATATACTCTAAGGTGGATAGCATCTGTAGTAAAGATATTGGAAACTGTAGCAATCTGTAAAGCTTTGCAATTAGAAAACTTTTGCGGCACCCAGGTACGAATACCTATAGCTATATAGTACATATTTAGTAAGGGTGTGTGTCATCAGCAGGGAGACGGTCGAGTGCTGTTAGTTTGACGAGACTCCGCTGTAGCCTGTAGTGGCGGCGCCGTGCTCTCCATCACGCGCCGAGAGCCCGAGAGCGAGGCGCGAGGCGCGAGGGGTCGGCTGTCAGAGCTACACAAGCGAACGTAACATAATAACACCGTTTATTTGCGGAGCACTTCAAATATTGTACCAACCTACATGCTGCCTACATATTATGCTCAAAGATAAATAAATAAACTGTTACTGTTTCTTTTTCATTTTTAAAACACACGTTTTTTAACAGACAGAACTGGTACTGTGGCACTGTGGCAGCATGCTTTAGTTACGAGCTAGCTTACGACCACCTGACAGATGAGAACGAACTGGAGCTTTATACAAGTACATGTACTAGACGTGCGATTGGGGTAACTGACTAACAGTATCTAAGGAGGCAGCTGGACGGTATCAGTTATGTAGTTGTGGAGTCGTGATAGCCACTAGGCGGTGACCGTTGACTGGCAAGTCAATGGTCTCGGGTTCGAACCCAAGGACGCACCTCTAACTTTTCGTAAATTATGTGCGTTTTATAAATTAATTATCACTTACTGTGTGCCTCGGAGAGCCGTTGGCGGCCCTGCGCCTGATCTCTCTTCGGTCGTGTCGGAATGCCATCCCATCGGAATATGACATGAAGCAATAGACATGCATCTATGTTTGCGCACACACTTGTGTACTATAATATCTCGTGCGTAATTTGCTAACCTCTGTTGAGATTGGCCGCTGTGACCGAAATTATCTAAGCAAGTTCACCTTTTACTCTCAATCTCTCCGCCTGGGAAATAAAAATCCGATTCGACACAGTAGAGGGAAAGCAGGTATTATTAATTGGCACTTATTTAAAGAGACAGTTGTAAATAGCGGTTTTGGTAAGTTAAAAATTATAAATGGCCCGTTTAATAACTAGTTCAGCAGTTAAAACTAAGCAGTAAAGTAAACAAAAATGAGAAATAAAAAATAATGAAATGGATCAGCGAATATATAATTGAGTAGGAAAATAATTAAATGGGCGGTAAAAATTATTAAACGAGCGGTTACGTGTGAGCAGAAATAAATCGGAATTTGTCGGTAAGAAATCTCATTCTAAGCAATTCTATAAACAATTAGGTGTTAAACGTAGTAAACGATAATTTTGGTAAGCCATAAAATTTATTTTATTTGCTAATTAATTTTATTCGTATGACCTTATGCTTTATATCATACTAGATGCCCCGCGCGACTTTGTACGCGTGATTATTCTACCTGCTTTTTCTACCCTACCCTACACTACCCTACGCTACTCTACCCTACCCTTCTCTACCCCTACCCTACCCAACCCCTACTCTACCCCTACCCTACTCTACGCTACCCCTACCCTACCCTACTCTACCTCTACCCTACTCTACTTCTACCCTACTCTACTTCTACCCTACTCTACTCTTCCCCTACCCTACCCCTCTATTCCCACCCTAAGCTAGCACCCTAGCTGAAACTCGTCTTATTTTTTAACCAAAAAGCTAATTATCAAGTTTAATGACGGTTTTTTATACCTACAAACTTTAGTCCCCTTTTATATCTCTTTAGGGGGAAAAAATCTAATTTTTTTTATACACGTCTTTCTTATTTTTAGCGCACAAGCTTAATACTTATTTTTATATCTGTAACTTAAAAAATAACAAATCTTCCATACAAACTTTCACCCCCATTTTTATCCACTCAATGGTAGGTTTGAAAAAAATAAACTATGCTCGTCTTTTATCTAACAACTTAAAAGCTGAATACCAAGTTTCGTACATATAACTTTAAAAACGACGGACTTTCATACAAACTCTTATCCCCCTTTTTACCCCCTTAGGGGTGAAATTTCTAAAAATCCTTCCTTAGTGCACCCCTAGGATACGTAAAGAATTTTGTCTCAAAATTTCAAGTCTCTAGGTCTTTCGGTTTAGGCTGTGCGTTGTCTGTCAGTCAGTCAGTCACGGTACTGTTTTATAAGTATAGATAATCTTTATCATATAATTATATCATATAATTTTACCGCTCATTCAGTTATTGGACTGTTCAATTATGTTTAGAATTGACATTGTATGATAAAATAACTGACTAATTATTTTTTTATTACTGTCCATGTTTTACTGTCGCAATAATTAATCAACCGCCATTAAATTAAATAACTGCTCAATGTGTTTTTCAACTGATCATAATAACATCTCGAATGTTTAAATAACAGCTTAAAAAATTAGTTCCCTTATTAATTTAACATTACTTACTTTTAGCACTTTGGAAGTACTTATTTAGCAAATTAGCATTATGCTAAGCATATTATACTAAGTGTATTATCTATGTAGGTACTATGTAGCATTTAGTACAAAATGTATCAATACGCAGGTACTAAGTATAGCATAGTAGGTATGGTTGGTGATAGTACCTAAGTACACTATATTACTTTTAACTGTATAAAAATGAACGCACATTTGAAGCGCAGGCATCGGCGGCGCTGGCGCTGGCGGGCGCGCGCGGTGGCTGCATTCTGGAAGGCGCGATAGCATCACGAACCAAATCAATAGTCTGGCGTAATGCAGTGGGGGGCGCCCAACACGAGTCTCGGAGCTCAGCGCCGAGGCGCAGGCGCGGCAGCAGCGTTGCGTCTGCGTTGATGGCGTCCAGCGCAAGCAGCGTTGCCTCGACACGTTGGATGCCGTAGTGCTCGCGCACCGCGCCACACGCTGCGTCCGCGCGTGCTGCCGCGGGCGCGCCGTGCACGGCAAACAGCGCGCCGAACCGAACGGCCCCGCGCACCACGGCGCGTTCGCTCGCCAGTGCGCACGCCACCACTAGTGCTCCCGTCACCACTAGCGCTGTAGCCCGCATCACACCGCCCGGCGACCGCCCTCCACGGCGCCGCCACAACAATGAACCGCGGCGCGCTTGCACCTGCGCTCTGCACACCACTCGGCTCTCGACGTGCACTATGTGACACGCTTGTGTCTCCTTGACTAGTTGGAACACTAAAGTTCTTGTTAACTGAGACAATATAGATGCTACTGATTTTTATCTTGTAATGGGAGTCTTCAACACTAGACTGAATAGGTTACTTCTAATCATAATCACCTGATCAAGCGCATCACCGCTTGATCAGGTGATTAGTCTATCAATTATTAGAAAAAATCTGAAGGCATTCTTTGGAGATGATTATGGCTGAATAAGCAAGAAGGCTTAAAAAGCTCCCGTCATCGTCATTCCAAATTCAAAGACTCGTCTATAGTTGAGAAAACATTTTAACAAAAAAAATACCCGACAAAAAAAGGCAACTGAAAAGTTGGCACCGACTCCAAAAAAATCAGATTTTTGTAAATATTTAAATTAATTTTTTTTTCCTTTTTAGTTGCCTTTTTTGTGGGTTTTTTTGTTAAAAAGTTTTTTTATTTTAAAATTTTTAGTGATAAAACGTTTAAATTTTAAATCTTTTTTTTATGTGAGGGGTCAACTGACCCCTTCTCTATTTCGAATTTGGGTAACAAGGTCACGCATAATCAGTGCTAATATCGTCATTAACACTATTTTGCTGTTGACCGATGAGGAATTCTTTTCTACTTATATCTACGTAGCCCATCATCAGATCACAATGATTTGGACGGACCACATTAAATGTTAACCCTATCGAACAAAGAAAAGGTCATCAAAATCGGACCCTCCTGTAAAAAGTTAAGCGAGATCATACAAAAAAAAAACATACATGTCGAATTGATAATCTCCTCCGCTTCGCGTTTTTTCTTGTGTTAAAAACAGCATTTATTATTCTATCTTTTCATTGCTAATCAGTTCTAGGAAAAGATTTATTTGTTTGATAAAGCGGCTGTGAGCCTGTGATGTCGTTGAGACCGTAGTCGATTTATTGTGATCACTTGAGCACGCCAGAAACGTAGGCGTTGCTACAGCTGAATTGAACACAAGTCGGTCTTGAACCGGGGTTCGGTCCGCTGCCTGCCAGAGTGCCAGCCTGCCAGCCCTGCTCTAGCACTATTTACAACTTAAACTGGGACAACGTCACTTAAATTAAATTTACCATTTTACCATTAAAGCGTTTGAGATGTAGTTTAACTTGCATAATCACATCACTTCACGATCACTACATATTATAAAATAAAATCCTCCAACGCGTCTGTCTGTTCGCAATTAACTCAAAAACCAACTCAAAGACCAATAACTAATTAACTCAAAGACCAATAACTAATTGAGCGGTAAAAATGATGGAATGAGCAGTTCGATAAATAGTTCGGCAGATTACAATTCTGTGTATGGACTTTAGGGCACCCCGAATCGGACAGGTTAGGTTAGAAGGGGATGGCGGGGTCGTGTGAGCGAGCGAAGCGAGCGAATAGACCGCGCCTTCCCCTACGTTGTTATTTTTTTTTTTTTTTTTTTTTTTTTTAAACCACCCAGAAGTAGGTAGGAGCCCCGCGAAGCGGGGCTCCGTCAATTATATGATAAAGATTATTTTTATTATTATATTTATTTAGATTATTAGCAAATAAAATCAATTTTATAGCTTACCAAAATTATCGTTTAAATGATAGCCTATCACAAAAACTATTTTACCACACGTAACTGCTCATTCAATATTTTGTACTGCCTCTTTAAATGAGTGCCCTTTAATTTCCACTCCTAACGATTAAAAGTAATTTTGACTGACTATCTAGCAGTTAAAAGTAGTTTTGACCAGGAGCGTCAGTCAAATCCACTTTTGACCGCAAATTTACAGTTAAAAGCACTATTAACCAATGATTTACCGGCAAAACTACTATTGACCAACCTGTGCAGTCAAAAGTACTTTTGCCTGATTTTGCCAGTCAAAAGTACTTTTGACCGGCTAAGAGTTTTGACTGCAACATATACACGGTCTAACATTAATAATGAAAAATACTTTACGATGTAGATCTATAGATTACTAAGATGCTTTGTAGCTAATAAAATCTTAATATAAACTAACTATTTTTCGGTTAGGTTTGCTCAGGTTAGGTTTGCTCAGGTTAGGTTTGCTCAGGTTAGGTTTGCTCAGGTTAGGTTTGCTCAGGTTAGGTTTGCTCAGGTTAGGTTTGCTCAGGTTAGATTTGATCAGTTAGGTTAGGTTCTTTTGCGCCCCACCGCCGGCCTCGGCACTATCGAGGCGGTCCGGCCAGTGCTCGACCACTGGCTCGGGAGGAGGCACGGCTCCCTGACGTACCGTGCGACGCAGGTGCTGACCGGGCATGGTTGCTTCGGAAAGTATCTGTGGCGCATCGGCAGGGAGCCGGACGCTCGGTGTCATCACTGCGTCCACTGTCTGGAGGAAACGGCGCGGCATACGCTGGCAGAGTGTGCCGCTTGGGAGGAGCCGCGCCGTGACCTGGTATCAGTCGTAGGAGGGGACCTGTCGCTGCCGGCCGTTGTTCGCGCGATGGTCGACAGCGCAGAGTCCTGGGACGCGGTGATCTCATTCTGCGAAACAGTCGTGTCGCAGAAGGAGACTGCGGAAAGGGTGAGAGAGAGCACCAGCACTCTCCCAGCCCGCCGCAGGCGCACCGGGCGGCGGCGGAGGGCGGACAACGCCCTCTTCCGGCCCCCCTAAATGGGTCCAGGGGCGGCGGACTCGGGGACGTCCGTCGCCCCCTATCAACATGGACCCGAGGCGGCGGCGCGTAGTGTTCCACGCGCGCCCCTCGTAGACGTCGAAGGGGGAGGACACCTCACTCCCCCGGGACGGGGCCCGCGGTGGCGGGCCACTCACGGCCGGGGCTGCGGAAGGCGCACTTGCTCCCGCGACCCTGGCCCACGTGCGAGAGGGAACACCGGGGTGGTTTTTAGTCAGTAAGAGTCTGACAGACCCCTCCGCCCTTCCCCAGGGCGGGGGACATCCATGAGGATTTTCCACCCTGGCACAAAAAAAAAAAAAAAAAAAAGGTTAGGTTAGGTTAGGTTACGTTGATCACACACCCTCGAGGTGTGTCCAGCTTGGTCTGAGCCGCGCCGCACTCTGACTGCGGAGATCGGACAGGACCTCTCACTTCCCAGCGTGGTGAACACCATGTTGGAGAGTGAGGGGTCCTGGGCAGCTGTTGCTTCCTTTTGCGAGGATGTCATCTCGCAAAAGGAGGCAGCGGAGCGCGCGCGGGAGGATGACCCTCTCGCTGCGCCGCTCCGTAGGCGAAGAAGAGGTCGGAGAAGACGGGGTCTTCTCCCTCCTCGTGGTGGTGATAGGCGGGCGACAGGCGCGGGGGCGCCTCCGCCCGCATTGCACTCTACACCACCTTCGCTACCGCCTGTCGTCCCTGTCAATGTTAGACAGGGCATTGAGGAGCCCGCCGTGTAATGTCGGCGGGCAATCGTCGGAGGAGGACTGGACGCCAAGGCTGCGCCGATCTCCCAGTCCCCCTCCACTCGGACGAAGAGGGTAACAGGTCGCTGGGTTATTTAGTGGGTATACCGGGTTTCGCCCGGGGAGTCCCACATACCCCTCCCATCCCCCGATGGGAGGACGATGCGTAATTGACATTTTTCCCAGCGCAAACAAAAAAAAAAAAAAAAAAAAAAAAAACGTTGATCACACATTGTGATCGGAGGGGCTCGAATCGCTGTCGAGTCTACCATGAAGTACCTAGGATTGGTACTCGACAGCCGGTGGGATTTCGGCCCCCACTTCCAGCGGTTGGCGCCCAAGTTGATGGGCGCGATGGGCGCGCTGTCAACGCTGCTTCCCAATCTGGGGGGCCCGAGCACCGCCTGTAGGCGGTTGTACGTGGGGATCGTGCGATCGATGGCCCTTTACGGGGCACCGGTGTGGGCTGCTGACCTGACGGCCGACAGCATCGCAATCTTGCGAAGACCGCAGAGAGCGATGGCCGTCAGAGTCATCAGGGGATATCGCACGGTCTCCTACGAGGCGGCTTGCGTGCTGGCCGGATCCCCGCCCTGGGACCTGGAGGCGAAGACCCTCGCGACGCTGCACAAGTGGCGCGAGGAGGCGCGATCGCGGGGCGAGCGGCTGGTGCAGCGACAGATCGCGCAGCGCCGGTCGCGGCTCCGCGAGGTCCTGGTGGCGGAATGGCGGGGGAGGCTTTTGCGCCCCACCGCCGGCCTCGGCACTATCGAGGCGGTCCGGCCAGTGCTCGACCACTGGCTCGGGAGGAGGCACGGCTCCCTGACGTACCGTGCGACGCAGGTGCTGACCGGGCATGGTTGCTTCGGAAAGTATCTGTGGCGCATCGGCAGGGAGCCGGACGCTCGGTGTCATCACTGCGTCCACTGTCTGGAGGAAACGGCGCGGCATACGCTGGCAGAGTGTGCCGCTTGGGAGGAGCCGCGCCGTGACCTCGTATCAGCCGTAGGAGGAGACCTGTCGCTGCCGGCCGTTGTTCGCGCGATGGTCGACAGCGCAGAGTCCTGGGACGCGGTGATCTCCTTCTGCGAAACAGTCGTGTCGCAGAAGGAGACTGCGGAAAGGGTGAGAGAGAGCACCAGCACTCTCCCAGCCCGCCGCAGGCGCACCGGGCGGCGGCGGAGGGCGGACAACGCCCTCTTCCGGCCCCCCTAAATGGGTCCAGGGGCGGCGGACTCGGGGACGTCCGTCGCCCCCTATCAACATGGACCCGAGGCGGCGGCGCGTAGTGTTCCACGCGCGCCCCTCATAGACGTCGAAGGGGGAGGACACCTCACTCCCCCGGGACGGGGCCCGCGGTGGCGGGCCACTCACGGCCGGGGCTGCGGAAGGCGCACTTGCTCCCGCGACCCCGGCCCACGTGCGAGAGGGAACACCGGGGTGGTTTTTAGTCAGTAAGAGTCTGACAGACCTCTCCGCCCTTCCCCAGGGCGGGGGACATCCATGAGGATTTTCCACCCTGGCACAAAAAAAAAAAAAAAAAAAAAAAAAAAAAAAAAAAAAAAAAAAAAAAGGTTAGGTTAGGTTAGGTTAGGTTGGGGTGCTACTGGCCCATCGTTTTACTCGATGAGGTCGGTAAATTGTTCGAGGGGATCATCGCCAGCCGGCTCAACAGCCACCTGCGGGGGGTAGGGCCGGACCTGTCGGACGCCCAGTTCGGTTTCCGACAGGGACGGTCTACCATCGATGCACTGGCCCTGCTAAAGGGCCAGGTCAAGGAGGCGGTCGAGGCGGGGGACGGAGTGATGGCGGTGTCATTCGACATAGCCAACGCCTTCAACTCCGTTCCCCACTCGACGATATTGGAGGCACTCCGGTATCACGGAGTGCCTCCATACCTGCGGAGGCTCCTGGCCAGCTACCTGGAGGATCGCGAGGTCCTCCTGGTGGATAAACTGGCCAGGTTGCGGCGCTACGGCGCGGAGTCCGGTGTTCCACAGGGGTCGGTCTTAGGGCCCCCCTTGTGGAACATCGGATTCGATTGGTTGCTGAGGGGAGCCCTCCTCCAGGGCACGAGTGTCATCTGCTACGCGGATGACACTCTGCTTACTGCCCGGGGGAGGAGCTTCGGAGAGGTGGCCTGTCTGGCCTCGGCTGGCGGATCCTTGGTCGCAGGGAGGATCCGCCGCCTGGGATTGAGGGTGGCGCTGAACAAGACCGAGGCCGTGTTCTTTCACGGGCCTCGGCAGCGCTGCCCTCCAGACCCCCACATTCTCGTGGAGGACGCCAGGGTGGAGGTTAAGACCCAGATGAAGTATCTGGGTCTGGTGCTGGACAGCAGGTGGCGCTTCGGCCCGCACTTTAGCGGGCTGTCGACGCGCCTGCTGAAGGCTGCGGGTGCTCTATCCTGGCTCCTCCCGAACTTGGGGGGGCCCAGTGCACGGTGCCGGCGTTTGTACGCCGGCATCCTGCGGAGTATGGCCCTTTATGGGGCCCCCATCTGGGCAGACTCCCTTCAGAGGAGGGAGAATGCCACCCTGATGCGCAGGCCCCAAAGGGCCATAGCACAGCGGGTAGCGAGGGCCTACCGTTCGGTAGGCTTCTCTGCGGCGTGCGCTCTGGCGGGCACCCCTCCTTGGGAGTTGGAGGCGTGGGTGCTCGCCAGAGTGTACGAGTGGACGGCGCGGCGCAGGGCCCTCGGGCAGCGCCCCGCCACTGAGGAGCGGGAGGCCGTGCGGCGGGAGGCGAGAGACGCCATCATCGTCCATTGGACGGAGGACCTCGCCTCCGCCACTTTCGGCCGCCGGACCCTGGACGCGCTCGGACCGGTCTTGCGGGACTGGCTCGAGCGCTCCCACGGTTTCCTCTCTTTCCGTCTTGTGCAGGTGCTGTCAGGGCATGGGTGCTTTGGCTCGCGCCTGCACCGGATCGGGAGGGAGGAAACCCCGGCGTGCCACGACTGCGGCGCGGCGGAGGACACGGCGCAGCACACCCTCGAGGTGTGTCCAGCTTGGTCTGAGCCGCGCCGCACTCTGACTGCGGAGATCGGACAGGACCTCTCGCTTCCCAGCGTGGTGAACACCATGTTGGAGAGTGAGGGGTCCTGGGCAGCTGTTGCTTCCTTTTGCGAGGATGTCATCTCGCAAAAGGAGGCAGCGGAGCGCGCGCGGGAGGATGACCCTCTCGCTGCGCCGCTCCGTAGGCGAAGAAGAGGTCGGAGAAGACGGGGTCTTCTCCCTCCTCGTGGTGGTGATAGGCGGGCGACAGGCGCGGGGGCGCCTCCGCCCGCATTGCACTCTACACCACCTTCGCTACCGCCTGTCGTCCCTGTCAATGTTAGACAGGGCATTGAGGAGCCCGCCGTGTAATGTCGGCGGGCAATCGTCGGAGGAGGACTGGACGCCAAGGCTGCGCCGATCTCCCAGTCCCCCTCCACTCGGACGAAGAGGGTAACAGGTCGCTGGGTTATTTAGTGGGTATACCGGGTTTCGCCCGGAGAGTCCCACATACCCCTCCCATCCCCCGATGGGAGGACGATGCGTAATTGACATTTTTCCCAGCGCAAACAAAAAAAAAAAAAAAAAAAAAAAAAAAAAAGGTTGGGGTGCTACTGGTCGTGTTACCTCCTCGTGTGCCCGACGCTGCTTGTCCTTCTGGATACGTCCGGGGGGAACGGCAGATGTTCGGGACGGTGCACTCTGGGCACTGGGCAATAACGCCTTCTTCTCGGAGGAGGAGTTATTGTCTGTGGCGAAAATCACGACCGGGGGGGGAGCCCAGAAGGGCCACGCTCTCTACGTGTTCCTCTGAGTTTAGCAGAGGACACTGTAGACGGGCAGCGAGCGGGCTTGGTGTGCACTTGCACTGCCGCCGAGCAGGCAGTGGGAGGATTCTCCTTTCACTGCCCCCGCTGATCTCGTAATGCCGCGAGGAGTATCGTGGTCATGTCTCATGGCTTCGAACGGGACCGAGGGTCTTGGCTTAACCGCCCGGACCGCGAGGAAGAACACCTCTATAAAAAATTACCCCGAATTCTAAGTTCTGGTGCGTGGCGAGAGAATGAATGGCCGACGGGTTCGCTTCCTTGGGGAGCTTCGGTCTTGAGCGCACTCCCAGCTAGGGTACCTGTGGACCCCCTAGTTGGGTTACAAATCTGCACTTGCCCGGGTACAGGGGGCACTGCCCGGGTGGACTTTTATTTCCCCCATACTCGTGGGATTTTTATGGAGAATAAAACTTTTAAAACCCCAAAAGTCGTGTTAGCTCGGCTAACAGGCCCTGAAAAGGGCGGAGATGGTGCCGACGCAGTCTCAGAGTGCGAGTCTGTGTCGAGCGTAATGAGCGTGGAGAGTGCGGGAAGCTCTTCCAGGCTCTGGCAGCGCAAGCGTCCACCGTCAGGGTCGGCGCCGGGTCTGTCGGGTTTATCCTCTGATGAGGAAAACCCGCCAGCCCCGAAAGTGCCAACAACGGCACGAAGCGGGAGGGGTCGCGGGACACCTGCAGGAGCATCCGCTCCTGCATCGTCTCGCGACATACGGGGTCGCTTTATTAAGCGCCCCGATACACCTGGGCCCAGCGGGGGAAGTGAACCCGAGGCCACGGAGGAGCTGAGTGGTGCCTCCTTAATCAGCACCAAGGCGGAGGTCGCTGCGGCGAGAAGAGAGGGACGTCGGCTAGCTGCTGTGGATGAAGTCACAGAGCTGGCCCGGCAACTGAGAGAGAGGCGTGCTGCTCTCCCTGCCGTCGCGGAGGACATCACCTCGGACGCCCTTAACCTGCAGGTTAAGGATGGCCTGGACGTCGTCCTGAAGGTTGCCACAAAGTCGGGCAATCTGAAGGGCACGTTCCAGAGAGCCCTGAAGGAGGCGGTGGAAATCATCCAGGAGGCAGTTGGGGTCTTTGCTGGCCGCACTGCCTCTGAGGACTCGGCTACATTGCGGGAGGAGAACGCTCGTCTCCAATCGCAGATAGACGAGACGCGGCGCGAGTTGGCTGCTCTGAGGGCGGAGTTCTCCCAGCAGCCAGCGCGAGGGAACTATGCGGCCGTTGCTCCCTCTCAAGCCTCCCGTCAGGACATGGCCGACGATATCACGCGGGCCGTCATGCTGCAGGTGGGCACGATGATGAACGCCCGGTTGGAGGCGCTGGAGCCGAGGCTCAAGCCGGCGGAGATCATCAGGCCTCCCCTTGCAGCTGACAAGAGAAAGGAGCAATCTGGGACCAACAAGCCGGCAGGAGGGACCAACAAGCCGGCAGGAGGGACCAACAAGCCGACAGGAGCGACCAAAAAGCCGGCAGGGGGGACAGTAGCCGGCAGTACAAAAGGTGCTGCGGGCTCCAAAGGGCCCCAAAAAACCCAAAAGCCCGTGGAGGGGAACAAGCCCGCGGAGGGTAATACAGCGACACAACCTACGGCCACTACGGAGACGTGGTCGGAGGTAGTAAAGAAGGGTCGCAAGGGCGGGAAAAAGCCGGGAGCGAAGGGCCCGGCCCCGAAAGAGGGTCCGAAGGCACCCAAGATCCGCGCTCCGCGCTCTGCAGCTGTGGTAATCACACTGCAGCCCGGGGCGGTGGAAAGAGGGGTGACCTATAAGGCGGTCTTAGCGGAAGCCAAGGCCAAACTCAAGTTCGACGAGTTTGGCACTCCAGCTGGCTTCCGCTTCAAAAGAGCGGTTACAGGGGCCAAAATGTTTGAGCTGTCGGGCCCCGGAAAAGAGGAGAGGGCGGATGCTCTGGCCGCCAAGATAAAGGAGGCCCTCAAGCCAGAGGATGTCCGGGTGTCCAGGCCCGTCAAGACCGCCGAAGTGCGCGTTGATGGGCTGGACGACTCGGTGACCCCGGAGGAAGTCGCGGCGGCCATCTCCAGGCGCGGCGAATGCCCGCTTGACAATGTTCAGGCGGGCGAGATTAGGAGCAGCGCTGCCGGGCTAGGCACAGTTTGGGTGCGGTGTCCGGCGGTCGCTGCGAAGAAGATCGCCGACGCTGGGCGTCTCCTGGTGGGGTGGGTGGCTGCGAGGGTCACCTTGCTGCAGCCCAGGGCCATGAGGTGCTTCCGATGCCTTGAGACGGGTCACGTCCGGGCCGGTTGCACCTCAGAGATAGACCGCAGCGATCAATGCTATCGCTGCGGTCTCCCTGGGCATAAGGCGGCTCAATGTTCCGCGGCGCCAAACTGCAGCCTTTGCGCAGCTGCAGGCAAGCCCGCGGCACATAGGGCAGGCGGAAAGGGCTGCGTCGCCCTCAAAAAGGGCAAAAAGAGGCCCAAGACTGTCGGGGGAACCGCGCCTCCCCCACAGCCTAGCAGCTCCATGGCCGACTCCCGGCCCAGGAACGGAGAAGGAGCCGAGGAAATGGAGTGCCAGTAATGGCTCAACTTCATTTCCTCCAGGCTAACGTCGGCCACGCCGCCAAAGCTCAGGACCTTTTGTTCCAGAGCATGGCGGAGTGGTCGATCAACGTGGCGGTGGTCTCTGAGCCGTATTTTGTCCCTCCACGCGACAACTGGGTGGGGGACCTTGACGGCTCGGTGGCCATCATCGGCGAGGCTCTTGTCGACCCGTCCCGAGGTCACGGCTGGGTGGCCGCCCTCGCGGACGGTATCGTCACAATTGGGGCTTACATCCCGCCCAGCAAGAGTCTCGCCGACTTCGAGAGCTTCCTTGTCGATTTGGGAGCCGTCGTGAGTCGGTACCTGCCTCGTCCCGTTCTGTTGCTCGGGGACTTCAACGCCAAATCTTCGGCTTGGGGCTCCCCGGTCACGAACCTTAAGGGCGAGGCGTTGGCGGAGTGGGCGATCACGACGGGCCTGGCCGTCCTGAACCGGGGCTCGGTTTTCACGTGCGTTCGGCAGTGGGGCGCGTCCATAGTGGACATCTCGTTCGCTAGCCCTGCCGTCGAGCGCCGTGTCCGCAACTGGCGGGTCGCCGCGGAGGTGGAGACGTCGTCGGACCATCGGTATATCCGATTCGACGTCTCCACCCAGACCGCTGGCAGCCGAAGCCTTTCGGCCCCGCAGACGGACGGTCCACGCTGGGCGCTCAAGCGTCTCGACAGGGAGGCTCTCGAGGAGGCCGCTTTGGTCCAGGCCTGGGTCCGGGAGTCGGCGAATGACGGGCCCGTTGACGTCGAAGAGGAGGCGCGCTGGTTCGGTGGGGCGATGACGCAGATCTGCGATGCGTCCATGCCCCGGGTACGTGCGCACTCCAGAAGGCGCCAAGTGTACTGGTGGTCGGCCGAAATTGGCCAAATGCGCACTGAGTGCGTGGTGGTCAGGCGCCGGTACACTCGGTACCGAAGGAGACGTCGACGGGATCCCGATGAGGAGGCCGCGCTGTATGAGGTGTACCGCGCGGCGAAGAAGACTCTGTGGTTGGCCATCGACGAGGCGAAGACGCGGTCCAGGGAGGAGCTGCTGGCGACCCTCGACGCAGATCCGTGGGGGCGCCCCTATAGGATGGTACGCGGGAAACTGCGTCCTTGGGCTCCCCCACTTACCGAGGGTCTCCAGCCTCAGCTGTTGGAGGACGTGGTCTCCTCGCTCTTCCCTGCGAGGCTGGAGCACGAGCCACCGTCGATGGCGTCACCCACAGCCGCAGAGTCGGATGAAGACGTCAGCGTCCCCGAGGTGACAGAGCAGGACATGCGTGCGGCCGTTATGCGGCTCCGGGCCAAGAACGCCGCCCCGGGGCCCGACGGGGTTCCCGGTCGCGCGCTTGTCCTCGCCATGAAGGAGCTGGAGCCCCATCTAAGAGGACTCTACTCGGCATGTCTTGAGCAGGGCCAGTTTCCCACTCAGTGGAAAACAGGTCGTCTGGTCCTGCTCAGGAAGGCGGGGCGCCCTGCGGACTCACCGTCCGCGTACCGGCCCATAGTGCTGCTAGACGAGGTGGGCAAGCTGTTCGAGCGGATAATTGCAGACCGCCTCGTCAGCCACTTGTACAGAGAAGGGCCGGACCTGGACGACAGTCAGTTCGGGTTTCGGCATGGGCGCTCCACTATCGACGCAATCATGCGAGTGAGAGTCCTGGCGGAGGAAGCGGTGTCCCGGGGTGGGGTGATGTTGGCGGTGTCTTTAGACATCTCCAACGCGTTCAACACCCTGCCCTGGAGTTGTATTCGGGAGGCCCTGCGCTATCATCGGGATCCTTCTGCGAAACAGTCGTGTCGCAGAAGGAGACTGCGGAAAGGGTGAGAGAGAGCACCAGCACTCTCCCAGCCCGCCGCAGGCGCACCGGGCGGCGGCGGAGGGCGGACAACGCCCTCTTCCGGCCCCCCTAAATGGGTCCAGGGGCGGCGGACTCGGGGACGTCCGTCGCCCCCTATCAACATGGACCCGAGGCGGCGGCGCGTAGTGTTCCACGCGCGCCCCTCGTAGACGTCGAAGGGGGAGGACACCTCACTCCCCCGGGACGGGGCCCGCGGTGGCGGGCCACTCACGGCCGGGACAGCATCGCAATCTTGCGAAGACCGCAGAGAGCGATGGCCGTCAGGGTCATCAGGGGGTATCGCACGGTCTCCTACGAGGCGGCTTGCGTGCTGGCCGGATCCCCGCCCTGGGACCTGGAGGCGAAGACCCTCGCGACACTGCACAAGTGGCGCGAGGAGGCACGATCGCGAGGCGAGCGGCTGGTGCAGCAACAAATCGCGCAGCGCCGGTCGCAGCTCCGCGAGGTCCTGGTGGCGGAATGGCGGAGGAGGCTTTTGCGCCCCACCGCCGGCCTCGGCACTATCGAGGCGGTCCGGCCAGTGCTCGACCACTGGCTCGGGAGGAGGCACGGCTCCCTGACGTACCGTGCGACGCAGGTGCTGACCGGGCATGGTTGCTTCGGAAAGTATCTGTGGCGCATCGGCAGGGAGCCGGACGCTCGGTGTCATCACTGCGTCCACTGTCTGGAGGAAACGGCGCGGCATACGCTGGCAGAGTGTGCCGCTTGGGAGGAGCCGCGCCGTGACCTCGTATCAGCCGTTGGAGGAGACCTGTCGCTGCCGGCCGTTGTTCGCGCGATGGTCGACAGCGCAGAGTCCTGGGACGCGGTGATCTCCTTCTGCGAAACAGTCGTGTCGCAGAAGGAGACTGCGGAAAGGGTGAGAGAGAGCACCAGCACTCTCCCAGCCCGGAGCGGCGGCGGAGGGCGGACAACGCCCTCTTCCGGCCCCCCTAAATGGGTCCAGGGGCGGCGGACTCGGGGACGTCCGTCGCCCCCTATCAACATGGACCCGAGGCGGCGGCGCGTAGTGTTCCACGCGCGCCCCTCGTAGACGTCGAAGGGGGAGGACACCTCACTCCCCCGGGACGGGGCCCGCGGTGGCGGGCCACTCACGGCCGGGGCTGCGGAAGGCGCACTTGCTCCCGCGACCCTGGCCCACGTGCGAGAGGGAACACCGGGGTGGTTTTTAGTCAGTAAGAGTCTGACAGACCCCTCCGCCCTTCCCCAGGGCGGGGGACATCCATGAGGATTTTCCACCCTGGCACAAAAAAAAAAAAAAAAAAAAAAAAAAGGTTAGGTTAGGTTAGGTTAGGTTAGGTTAGGTTAGGTTAGGTTAGGTTAGGTTAGGTTAGGTTAGGTTAGGTTAGGTTAGGTTAGGTTAGGTTAGGTTAGGTTAGGTTAGGTTAGGTTAGGTTAGGTTAGGTTAGGTTAGGTTAGGTTAGGTTAGGTTAGGTTAGGTTAGGTTAGGTTAGGTTAGGTTCCCCACCGAAGGTATCTCCACGTTGTCGTCGTGGTGGGGCTTGCGTGTCTCAGTGATCTTTGGGGCTTTGCCGGTAGAGCCACTCATGCCGGACAGGCTCAAAGTGAGAGACCAGACTAAGAGGGATACTAGGAGAGCTCTTCCACGTGTTTCCTGTCATCTCGGAACACGTGAAAGTAGCTAGCGGTGTCCGCACTGGACAGTCGCGAGGCAGGGCGTCCTTTTGTCGGACGTGCCTGAGAAGGGCTGCTGGCTTGTTGCCATGCAGCCGAGTGGAGCCAGCTGCGAAAGCGGTAGGCGGCGTATGTGCTTCATGCACTTAACGCAGATCGTAATCCCGCTAGGAGTATCGTGGTCATGTCTCATGGCTTCGAACGGGACCGAGGGTCTTGGCTTAGCCGCCCGGACCGCGAGGAAGAACACCTCTATAAAAATTACCCCGAATCCTAAGTTTTGGTGTGCGGCGAGAGGATGAATGGCCGACGGGACTGCTTCCTTTTAAGGGAGCTTCAGGTCGTGAGCGCACCCCCAGCCAGTGAACCGGTGGACTCTCTGGTTGGGTTACAAATTGACACTTACCCGGGTACAGGGGGCACTGCCCGGGTGGACCTTTTATTTCCCCCATACTCGTGGGATCTTTATGGATAACGTTATACAAACAAAAACCCAGAAGTCAGAAGGAGAAGGCCGAGAAGGCCTTATTGAAAAAGGTCGTGATGACCAAATTGGAGAGCCTAAAGTCATGTTAGCTCGTCTAACAGGCTTCGAGTGCGGAGATAGTGCTGGTGCGGTGTCCGATTGTGACTCCGTATCCAGCAGGATGAGTTACGGGAGCTTTGATGCCGAGCGCCAATCCAGATTCTGGAAGGCAGCCGGGAAAAAGCGCTCGCGTGAAGAAAGAGAGCGTGGCCTGCTTTCTGGCGAGAAGTCCGCCTCGGTGCCTGCTCGGGATGCGAAGGGTCGCTTCGTTAAGCCGTCTGACCGCCCTATCACGCCGAAACCCAGAAAAGAGAAGGATTTACCGTGCGCAAGTCGGTCAGAGGATGAGCCTGACGACTACCACGCAACTAGACAGTCTCATATCGCCAAACAACAGGAACGTTGGCGAAACAGCGAAGACGAATTAGAGCAAGCGATCAGGGAATTCGAGATCGGCCGATCGGCGGTAGCATCCCTGCCAGCAGACGCTCTCAACAAGGAGATAGAGCGTGACGTCAAGATCATATCTGACGTCGCGCGTAAATCTAAGAATCTGAAGGGCACCTCTACCCGAGCCCTGAAGTTGGCCGCGGCACATATCGAGCAGGTCGTGGCGGTCATGTATGGCAGGACCACCAATGAGGAGACGCTAGCTCTTCGTCGGGAAAATGCTCTCCAGGCGAAAAAAATCAGCGAGCTTGATGGTGAGATCGCAAGGCTGCGGGCTGACATGGAGGCAATGAAAGCCCAGACACCTCCTCCACCTTCAAGCAATCTAAGTCAAGAGGCGTTTCGAGCGGCCCTTATAAAAGATCTAGGAGTAATGATGGACGCCAAGCTGGACGCAAAGCTGGCACGCATTGATGCCAAGCAACAACTCCCTGAGGTTAGGTCTCGGCCACCTCCTGCCCTAGATGCTCGCCCACCGAATACACAGGGTGACCCCAGCGAACCCGGACCTAGTGGTATTAGCGACCAGAATCGTGGTCCAGAACAGTCATGGTCAACCGTCGTGAAGGGTAAGGGTAAGAAGGGGAAAAAGGCCGGGGAAAAGGTACCGCTACAGGAAACGGCGGCGGAAGTCAAATCGACTGAGGCCACAAAAACTGGAGCTGGAACTGGACCAAAATCTGCTTCCCAGAAGACCAAAGGGAAGAAGACCAAGTTGCGACCACCCCGCTCGGCGGCCGTAGTAATAACGGTGCCGAAGGAGGCGGAAAAAGAAGGTCTCACTTATGAGAAGGTTATCGCGCAGGCTCGAGAGAAGATCGACCTGAAGACTTTCGATATTGAAGGGGGTGTAAAGTTCCGGCAAGCAGCTACAGGCGCTCGCATTTTAGAGATCCCCGGAGAAGGAAGTGGTGCCAAGGCCGAAAAGTTAGCCTCTAAACTCAAAGAGTTGCTACCAGAGGGTGTTCGCGTGGCCACACCAGTCAAGTGTGTAGATCTCCGCGTTTCCGGCCTCGATGACTCCGTCTCAAAACAGGACGTCCTGACTGCTATCGCTACGACGGGAAACTGCTCTCAAGAGCATGTCAGGGTAGGAGAAATCCGGGTGGGACTATTCGGAGCGTCATCGGTCGTGGTCCAGTGCCCAGTGGCCGCGGCGAAAGTGCTCACCCAAGAAGGCAAGAAACTACTCGTGGGCTGGAGCTCGGCTCGCGTCCATTCCCTGGAGCCTAGACCGTTGAAATGTTTCAGGTGCTTGGAAATCGGTCACACCGGGCTCCAATGTAAATCAGTCGACCGCAGCGGAATGTGCTTTAAGTGCTGCAAACCCGGGCACAGAGCGGCGTCCTGCACTGCCGACCCTCATTGCCCTGTGTGCGAAGAGGCAAAGAGGCCTGCCGGGCACCAAATGGGTAGCAGAAAATGCACACCCCCTAAGCGAGGCAAGAGGGCTGTTGGGACCCCAGCCTCACAAACCCAGAGTGATAATCCTACGGAGAGCAATGATATGGATATCGTTCAATAATGGCCCCTATACATGTCCTACAGACGAACAGCAACCACTGCACTGCGGCGCAGGATCTGGTCCTGCAAACCATGTTGCAGTGGTCCATAGACGTGGTGGTGGTAGCAGACCCCTACTTTGTGTCCGACCAACCCAACTGGGCGGGCGACATTGAGGGCTCTGTAGCTATAATTGTGCCGGCAAACAGTTCTTCGCCCCCTTTATCTGTCCGGGCGAGAGGGGCAGGGTACGTGGTTGTATCGTGGGGAGACCTCACTGTGGCAGGGGTGTACTTTCCTCCCAGCAAACCACTTGCGGAGTATGAAGCACTTCTTGACAGGGTAGGGACTGCCGTTAGATCGGTGCCGGGTCATACTCTTGTACTCGGGGACTTTAATGCCCATCATACGGCTTGGGGTTCCCCGTCGTCCAATGCCCGAGGTGATACGGTTGTAGACTGGGCCACAATTTGCGGGCTCGCAATTCTTAACCGTGGGTCCACAAACACGTATGTGGGACCGCTAGGTAGTTCGATAGTGGATTTATCCTTCGCCACTCCTGCTGTCTCACAACGTGTTCGGAATTGGCGAGTGGTCGAGGGGATCGAAACTCTGTCTGACCACGAGTATATAAGATTTGATGTCGGCCCCATCTCGGAAACGTCGACTTCTCGCCGTCAGTCGGGACACGCCGCTTTTCCGCGATGGTCCCTAGCTCAGCTCAACCGCGATCTGGCAGTAGAAGCCTCAATCGTTCAGGACTGGAATCTGAGCTCAGAAGTGCCAGTAAACGCAGACGATGATGCCCTGAAATTCCAACGAGCCATGGTCAGCATTTGCGACGCAGCGATGCCTCGTGTCAAACGACGTCCTCCGAAACGGGCTGTGTATTGGTGGTCGTCTGAAATATCTGCGCTACGGGAGGAATGCTTCGCAGCACGGCGCCAATACACGCGCTACCGAAGAAGACGGATAAGAGACGCGGCTACGGCAGCTGTGGAAGAACAGCTGCATGGAAACTACCTGGCTGCCAAGAGATCCCTGAAAGAGTCCATCTTCAACGCCAAAACGAGAGGCAGAGAGGAACTCCTCCAAAGTCTAGACGGAGATCCATGGGGCCGTCCGTATCGCATGGCGCGCAAGAAGCTTCGGGCGCAGGCACCCCCACTAACAGAGACTTTGCAGCCACAGCTGCTGGAGACGGTGGTCGCAACACTGTTTCCCAACATACCGGACCACAGCCCTCCGATTATGGTGGAACCCCAGCAGTTTCCTGAAGAGGAAGAGACAGAGGTGCCTCTTATAACATCCTCAGAGGTGCGCGTAGCGGTGACTAGGCTTCGGGCTAAAAACACTGCCCCGGGTCCCGATGGCGTACCAGGTCGTGTGCTGGCCCTGGCTCTACGCGAGCTCGAAGAACACCTTATCGGGCTCCTCAACGAGTGCCTAGCGACTAGTCGTTTTCCTTCATGCTGGAAAACAGGCAAACTCGTACTCCTCAAGAAGGATGGACGACCTGCGGAGCTTCCCTCAGCTTATCGTCCTATAGTGCTGCTGGATGAGACGGGAAAGCTCTTTGAGCGTATCCTTGCCTCCCGCATAACCCAACACCTGCGCAACGAGGGCCCCGACTTGGCAGAGTGCCAATATGGGTTCAGAAGGGGTCGTTCTACGATCGACGCTATCTCACGCGTCAAGGCTCTCTCGAAAGAAACAACCGATGCGGGTGGTGTGATGCTGGCCATATCGTTAGACATCGCTAACGCATTTAACACACTGCCCTTCAGCTGCATAGAGGAGGCACTGCGT
Organism: Protodeltote pygarga; assembly: GCA_936450705.2. Classification (NCBI taxonomy): domain Eukaryota; kingdom Metazoa; phylum Arthropoda; class Insecta; order Lepidoptera; family Noctuidae; genus Protodeltote; species Protodeltote pygarga. The sequence goes on along the minus strand of OW388257.2, from coordinate 48,195 downwards.
TACCATCGAGTGCCCCCCTACATCAGGAGAACGATCGGAGCCTACCTTCGCGGACGCGAGATTGTTTACGTTAATCAGACGGGGGAAGTTTGCCGGAGGACGACACAATGCGGTGTTCCACAGGGGTCTGTCCTAGGACCTCTCCTGTGGAACATCGGATATGATTGGGTCTTGCGTGGCAACCAACCTCCTGGTGTAAACCTCCTTTGCTATGCAGACGACACTTTGGTAGTGGCCCGAGGACCAAACTACGACCGGGCAGCAAGACTTGCCGAGGCAACAGCGGAGGAGGTCGTGCAGAAGATTGAAGCGCTAGGCTTAAAAGTGGCCCTTAACAAAACTGAGGTCCTGTGTTTTCATGGGCCTCGGAAGGCGCCGCCCGTAGACGCCAGCATTACCATTGGCGGAGTGGCTGTGGGGGTAAGACCACACATGAAGTATCTGGGGCTGGTTCTGGACAGCCGCTGGAATTTCAAGGAGCACTTCAGACGCCTGGCGCCAAAACTTATTGGCGCAGCCGACGCTCTCGGAAGATTACTGCCGAATGTGGGTGGGCCGAGCGTGACGTGTCGCCGCTTGTATGCGGGTATCGTCAGGTCCATGGCTCTTTATGGGGCACCAGTGTGGGCGGATGCTCTGAACGCCGACAATCGAGCTTCGCTGTTTAGGCCACAGCGGGTCATGGCGATCAGAGCTATACGTGGATATCGCACTGTGTCCCACGTTGCAGCCTGCGTCCTGGCAGGAACTCCGCCTTGGGACCTGGATGCCGAGGTCCAAGCGGAAGTATACACGCGGTGTGCGGAAGCGCGCAGTAGTGGAGCCGGCCTTCCTGTAGAGGTGGTGCAAAGGTGGCGAAGGAGTGCTCAACGCGCGTTGATGAATCGTTGGGAGGAGCGGCTAAGAGAGCCGAATGCTGGAGAGCGAACCGTCTCTGCTGTCCGCCCAGTCCTCGAGGAATGGGTAGGCAGACGACACGGTTCGCTCACTTTCCGAGTAGTCCAAATACTTTCGGGGCACGGTTGCTTTGGCAGATATCTCTGCTACATAGCGGGTAGAGAACCGTTGCCGGCGTGTCACCACTGCTCAGCTAGTGAAGATACTGCCGAGCACACGTTCGAGGTGTGCCCAGCGTGGGACAGCGAGCGCGCATCGCTCAGGGATGTGGTGGGAACAGACCTTTCCTTACCGGCCATAATCCGCAACATGGTCGAAAGCGAGAGGTCTTGGGAGGCGGTCGTTGCCTTCTGCGAATTAATAATGTCGCAGAAGGAGACGGCAGAGCGGACGAGGGAGGACGACCCATCGTCCCAAACAATCCGCCGTAGGAGAACGGGGCGGAGGAGGCGGCAGTATAGCCGCCAACTGCTGCCGTAGAAGCAAGGTGCCTGGGGTCTTAGGAGGGTCCGCCTAGCGGACAAGCGCTGGCCGGCCTGTAGAGGACTGCGAAAGTGTACCTGCAGTCCCGGCCAGTAGCGCGAGAAGGCACAGCAGAGTTTTTAGTGGGTGCAAGCCCCACATACCCACTCCGTTCACCCCAGCGGAGTGGCATGCGTAAGGCATTTTCTCTGCCCAAACAAAAAAAAAAAAAAAAAAAGGTTAGGTTAGGTTAGGTTAGGTTAGGTTAGGTTAGGTTAGGTTAGGTTAGGTTAGGTTAGGTTAGGTTAGGTTAGGTTAGGTTAGGTTAGGTTAGGTTAGGTTAGGTTAGGTTAGGTTAGGTTAGGTTAGGTTAGGTTAGGTTAGGTTGGGGTGCTACTGGTCGTGTTACCTCCTCGTGTGCCCGACGCTGCTTGTCCTTCTGGATACGTCCGGGGGGAACGGCAGCTGTTCGGGACGGTGCACTCTGGGCACTGGGCAATAACGCCTTCTTCTCGGAGGAGGAGTTATTGTCTGTGGCGAAAATCACGACCGGGGGGGGAGCCCAGAAGGGCCATGCTCTCTACGTGTTCCTCTGAGTTTAGCAGAGGACACTGTAGACGGGCAGCGAGCGGGCTTGGTGTGCACTTGCACTGCCGCCGAGCAGGCAGTGGGAGGATTCTCCTTTCACTGCCCCCGCTGATCTCGTAATCCCGCGAGGAGTATCGTGGTCATGTCTCATGGCTTCGAACGGGACCGAGGGTCTTGGCTTAACCGCCCGGACCGCGAGGAAGAACACCTCTATAAAAATTACCCCGAATTCTAAGTTCTGGTGCGTGGCGAGAGAATGAATGGCCGACGGGTTCGCTTCCTTGGGGAGCTTCGGTCTTGAGCGCACTCCCAGCTGGGGTACCTGTGGACCCCCTAGTTGGGTTACAAATTTGCACTTGCCCGGGTACAGGGGGCACTGCCCGGGTGGACTTTTATTTCCCCCATACTCGTGGGATTTATATGGAGAAAGAAAAATTTAAAACCCCAAAGGTGGTGTTAGCTCGGCTAACAGGCCCTGAAAAGGGCGGAGATGGTGCCGACGCAGTCTCAGAGTGCGAGTCTGTGTCGAGCGTAATGAGCGTGGAGAGTGCGGGAAGCTCTTCCAGGCTCTGGCAGCGCAAGCGTCCACCGTCAGGGTCGGCGCCGGGTCTGTCGGGTTTATCCTCTGATGAGGAAAACCCGCCAGCCCCGAAAGTGCCAACAACGGCACGAAGCGGGAGGGGTCGCGGGACACCTGCAGGAGCATCCGCTCCTGCATCGTCTCGCGACATACGGGGTCGCTTTATTAAGCGCCCCGATACACCTGGGCCCAGCGGGGGAAGTGAACCCGAGGCCACGGAGGAGCTGAGTGGTGCCTCCTTAATCAGCACCAAGGCGGAGGTCGCTGCGGCGAGAAGAGAGGGACGTCGGCTAGCTGCTGTGGATGAAGTCACAGAGCTGGCCCGGCAACTGAGAGAGAGGCGTGCTGCTCTCCCTGCCGTCGCGGAGGACATCACCTCGGACGCCCTTAACCTGCAGGTTAAGGATGGCCTGGACGTCGTCCTGAAGGTTGCCACAAAGTCGGGCAATCTGAAGGGCACGTTCCAGAGAGCCCTGAAGGAGGCGGTGGAAATCATCCAGGAGGCAGTTGGGGTCTTTGCTGGCCGCACTGCCTCTGAGGACTCGGCTACATTGCGGGAGGAGAACGCTCGTCTCCAATCGCAGATAGACGAGACGCGGCGCGAGTTGGCTGCTCTGAGGGCGGAGTTCTCCCAGCAGCCAGCGCGAGGGAACTATGCGGCCGTTGCTCCCTCTCAAGCCTCCCGTCAGGACATGGCCGACGATATCACGCGGGCCGTCATGCTGCAGGTGGGCACGATGATGAACGCCCGGTTGGAGGCGCTGGAGCCGAGGCTCAAGCCGGCGGAGATCATCAGGCCTCCCCTTGCAGCTGACAAGAGAAAAGAGCAATCTGGGACCAACAAGCCGGCAGGAGGGACCAACAAGCCGGCAGGAGGGACCAACAAGCCGGCAGGAGCGACCAAAAAGCCGGCAGGGGGGACAGTAGCCGGCAGTACAAAAGGTGCTGCGGGCTCCAAAGGGCCCCAAAAAACCCAAAAGCCCGTGGAGGGGAACAAGCCCGCGGAGGGTAATACAGCGACACAACCTACGGCCACTACGGAGACGTGGTCGGAGGTAGTAAAGAAGGGTCGCAAGGGCGGGAAAAAGCCGGGAGCGAAGGGCCCGGCCCCGAAAGAGGGTCCGAAGGCACCCAAGATCCGCGCTCCGCGCTCTGCAGCTGTGGTAATCACACTGCAGCCCGGGGCGGTGGAAAGAGGGGTGACCTATAAGGCGGTCTTAGCGGAAGCCAAGGCCAAACTCAAGTTTGACGAGTTTGGCACTCCAGCTGGCTTCCGCTTCAAAAGAGCGGTTACAGGGGCCAAAATGTTTGAGCTGTCGGGCCCCGGAAAAGAGGAGAGGGCGGATGCTCTGGCCGCCAAGATAAAGGAGGCCCTCAAGCCAGAGGATGTCCGGGTGTCCAGGCCCGTCAAGACCGCCGAAGTGCGCGTTGATGGGCTGGACGACTCGGTGACCCCGGAGGAAGTCGCGGCGGCGATCTCCAGGCGCGGCGAATGCCCGCTTGACAATGTTCAGGCGGGCGAGATTAGGAGCAGCGCTGCCGGGCTAGGCACAGTTTGGGTGCGGTGTCCGGCGGTCACTGCAAAGAAGATCGCCGACGCTGGGCGTCTCCTGGTGGGGTGGGTGGCTGCGAGGGTCACCTTGCTGCAGCCCAGGGCCATGAGGTGCTTCCGATGCCTTGAGACGGGTCACGTCCGGGCCGGTTGCACCTCAGAGATAGACCGCAGCGATCAATGCTATCGCTGCGGTCTCCCTGGGCATAAGGCGGCTCAATGTTCCGCGGCGCCAAACTGCAGCCTTTGCGCAGCTGCAGGCAAGCCCGCGGCACATAGGGCAGGCGGAAAGGGCTGCGTCGCCCTCAAAAAGGGCAAAAAGAGGCCCAAGACTGTCGGGGGAACTGCGCCCCCCCCACAGCCTAGCAGCTCCATGGCCGACTCCCGGCCCAGGAACGGAGAAGGAGCCGAGGAAATGGAGTGCCAGTAATGGCTCAACTCCATTTCCTCCAGGCTAACGTCGGCCACGCCGCCAAAGCTCAGGACCTTTTGTTCCAGAGCATGGCGGAGTGGTCGATCAACGTGGCGGTGGTCTCTGAGCCGTATTTTGTCCCTCCACGCGACAACTGGGTGGGGGACCTTGACGGCTCGGTGGCCATCATCGGCGAGGCTCTTGTCGACCCGTCCCGAGGTCACGGCTGGGTGGCCGCCCTCGCGGACGGTATCGTCACAATTGGGGCTTACATCCCGCCCAGCAAGAGTCTCGCCGACTTCGAGAGCTTCCTTGTCGATTTGGGAGCCGTCGTGAGTCGGTACCTGCCTCGTCCCGTTCTGTTGCTCGGGGACTTCAACGCCAAATCTTCGGCTTGGGGCTCCCCGGTCACGAACCTCAAGGGCGAGGCGTTGGCAGAGTGGGCGATCACGACGGGCCTGGCCGTCCTGAACCGGGGCTCGGTTTTCACGTGCGTTCGGCGGTGGGGCGCGTCTATAGTGGACATTTCGTTCGCTAGCCCTGCCGTCGAGCGCCGTGTCCGCAACTGGCGGGTCGCCGCGGAGGTGGAGACGTCGTCGGACCATCGGTATATCCGATTCGACGTCTCCACCCAGACCGCTGGCAGCCGAAGCCTTTCGGCCCCGCAGACGGACGGTCCACGCTGGGCGCTCAAGCGTCTCGACAGGGAGGCTCTCGAGGAGGCCGCTTTGGTCCAGGCCTGGGTCCGGGAGTCGGCGAATGACGGGCCCGTTGACGTCGAAGAGGAGGCGCGCTGGTTCGGCGGGGCGATGACGCAGATCTGCGATGCGTCCATGCCCCGGGTACGTGCGCACTCCAGAAGGCGCCAAGTGTACTGGTGGTCGGCCGAAATTGGCCAAATGCGCACTGAGTGCGTGGTGGTCAGGCGCCGGTACACTCGGTACCGAAGGAGACGTCGACGGGATCCCGATGAGGAGGCCGCGCTGTATGAGGTGTACCGCGCGGCGAAGAAGACTCTGTGGTTGGCCATCGACGAGGCGAAGACGCGGTCCAGGGAGGAGCTGCTGGCGACCCTCGACGCAGATCCGTGGGGGCGCCCCTATAGGATGGTACGCGGGAAACTGCGTCCTTGGGCTCCCCCACTTACCGAGGGTCTCCAGCCTCAGCTGTTGGAGGACGTGGTCTCCTCGCTCTTCCCTGCGAGGCTGGAGCACGAGCCACCGTCGATGGCATCACCCACAGCCGCAGAGTCGGATGAGGACGTCAGCGTCCCCGAGGTGACAGAGCAGGACATGCGTGCGGCCGTTATGCGGCTCCGGGCCAAGAACGCCGCCCCGGGGCCCGACGGGGTTCCCGGTCGCGCGCTTGTCCTCGCCATGAAGGAGCTGGAGCCCCATCTAAGAGGACTCTACTCGGCATGTCTTGAGCAGGGCCAGTTTCCCACTCAGTGGAAAACAGGTCGTCTGGTCCTGCTCAGGAAGGCGGGGCGCCCTGCGGACTCGCCGTCCGCGTACCGGCCCATAGTGCTGCTAGACGAGGTGGGCAAGCTGTTCGAGCGGATAATTGCAGACCGCCTCGTCAGCCACTTGTGCAGAGAAGGGCCGGACCTGGACGACAGTCAGTTCGGGTTTCGGCATGGGCGCTCCACTATCGACGCAATCATGCGAGTGAGAGTCCTGGCGGAGGAAGCGGTGTCCCGGGGCGGGGTGATGTTGGCGGTGTCTTTGGACATATCCAACGCTTTCAACACCCTGCCCTGGAGTTGTATTCGGGAGGCCCTGCGATATCACCGGGTGCCTCCCTACCTCCGCCACATAGTTGGGGCTTATCTGGCGGGAAGGTGTGTCACCTACAGGGGACGCGACGGCAGAGGTCGGCGCGACATGTCGTGCGGTGTTCCACAGGGCTCGGTCCTGGGGCCGCTCCTGTGGAACATCGGGTACGACTGGGTGCTGAGGGGCGAGCTGCTCCCCGGGGTGAAACTGACGTGTTACGCAGACGACACGTTGGTCACGGCCGGGGGGAGCTCGCACCGGGAGGCAGCGTTGCTGGCTACGGCTGCGGTGTCACAGGTGGTGAGCCGCATCCGGCGCCTGGGCTTGGAGGTCGCCCTCAACAAGTCGGAGGCCATTGCTTTTCATGGCCCCCGGCAGGCGCCGCCGCGGGGATCACACATTGTGATCGGAGGGGCTCGAATCGCTGTCGAGTCTACCATGAAGTACCTAGGATTGGTACTCGACAGCCGGTGGGACTTCGGCCCCCACTTCCAGCGGTTGGCGCCCAAGTTGATGGGCGCGATGGGCGCGCTGTCAACGCTGCTTCCCAATCTGGGGGGCCCGAGCACCGCCTGTAGGCGGTTGTACGTGGGGATCGTGCGATCGATGGCCCTTTACGGGGCACCGGTGTGGGCTGCTGACCTGACGGCCGACAGCATCGCAATCTTGCGAAGACCGCAGAGAGCGATGGCCGTCAGAGTCATCAGGGGATATCGCACGGTCTCCTACGAGGCGGCTTGCGTGCTGGCCGGATCCCCGCCCTGGGACCTGGAGGCGAAGACCCTCGCGACGCTGCACAAGTGGCGCGAGGAGGCGCGATCGCGGGGCGAGCGGCTGGTGCAGCGACAGATCGCGCAGCGCCGGTCGCGGCTCCGCGAGGTCCTGGTGGCGGAATGGCGGGGGAGGCTTTTGCGCCCCACCGCCGGCCTCGGCACTATCGAGGCGGTCCGGCCAGTGCTCGACCACTGGCTCGGGAGGAGGCACGGCTCCCTGACGTACCGTGCGACGCAGGTGCTGACCGGGCATGGTTGCTTCGGAAAGTATCTGTGGCGCATCGGCAGGGAGCCGGACGCTCGGTGCCATCACTGCGTCCACTGTCTGGAGGAAACGGCGCGGCATACGCTGGCAGAGTGTGCCGCTTGGGAGGAGCCGCGCCGTGACCTCGTATCAGCCGTTGGAGGAGACCTGTCGCTGCCGGCCGTTGTTCGCGCGATGGTCGATAGCGCAGAGTCCTGGGACGCGGTGATCTCCTTCTGCGAAACAGTCGTGTCGCAGAAGGAGACTGCGGAAAGGGTGAGAGAGAGCACCAGCACTCTCCCAGCCCGCCGCAGGCGCACCGGGCGGCGGCGGAGGGCGGACAACGCCCTCTTCCGGCCCCCCTAAATGGGTCCAGGGGCGGCGGACTCGGGGACGTCCGTCGCCCCCTATCAACATGGACCCGAGGCGGCGGCGCGTAGTGTTCCACGCGCGCCCCTCGTAGACGTCGAAGGGGGAGGACACCTCACTCCCCCGGGACGGGGCCCGCGGTGGCGGGCCACTCACGGCCGGGGCTGCGGAAGGCGCACTTGCTCCCGCGACCCTGGCCCACGTGCGAGAGGGAACACCGGGGTGGTTTTTAGTCAGTAAGAGTCTGACAGACCCCTCCGCCCTTCCCCAGGGCGGGGGACATCCATGAGGATTTTCCACCCTGGCACAAAAAAAAAAAAAAAAAAAGGTTAGGTTGGGGTGCTACTGGTCGTGTTACCTCCTCGTGTGCCCGACGCTGCTTGTCCTTCTGGATACGTCCGGGGGGAACGGCAGCTGTTCGGGACGGTGCACTCTGGGCACTGGGCAATAACGCCTTCTTCTCGGAGGAGGAGTTATTGTCTGTGGCGAAAATCACGACCGGGGGGGGAGCCCAGAAGGGCCATGCTCTCTACGTGTTCCTCTGAGTTTAGCAGAGGACACTGTAGACGGGCAGCGAGCGGGCTTGGTGTGCACTTGCACTGCCGCCGAGCAGGCAGTGGGAGGATTCTCCTTTCACTGCCCCCGCTGATCTCGTAATCCCGCGAGGAGTATCGTGGTCATGTCTCATGGCTTCGAACGGGACCGAGGGTCTTGGCTTAACCGCCCGGACCGCGAGGAAGAACACCTCTATAAAAATTACCCCGAATTCTAAGTTCTGGTGCGTGGCGAGAGAATGAATGGCCGACGGGTTCGCTTCCTTGGGAGCTTCGGTCTTGAGCGCACTCCCAGCTAGGGTACCTGTGGACCCCCTAGTTGGGTTACAAATTTGCACTTGCCCGGGTACAGGGGGCACTGCCCGGGTGGACTTTTATTTCCCCCATACTCGTGGGATTTATATGGAAAAGAAGTCTTTTAAAACCCCAAAGGTGGTGTTAGCTCGGCTAACAGGCCCTGAAAAGGGCGGAGATGGTGCCGACGCAGTCTCGGAGTGCGAGTCTGTGTCGAGCGTTATGAGCGTAGAGAGTTCCTCGAAACTCTGGCGCAAGCGTCCACCGTCAGGGTCGGCGCCGGGTCTGTCGGGTTTATCCTCTGATGAGGAAAACCCGCCAGCCCCGAAAGTGCCAATAACGGCACGAGGTGGGAGAGGTCGTGGGACACCTGCGGGAGCATCCGCTCCTGTATCGTCGCGCGACGCACGGGGTCGCTTCTTCAAGCGCCCCGATACACCGGGGCCCAGCGGGGAGAGTGAGCCCGAGACCGTGGAGGAACTCAGCGGTGCCTCGCTGATCAGCACCAAGGCGGAGGTCGCTGCCGCGAAGAGGGAGGGCCGTAAGCTGGCTGCTGTCGACGAGGTGACAGAGCTGGCCCGGCAGGCGAGGGAGAGACGTGCTGCTCTCCCAGCTGTGGCTGAGGATCTGACCTCGGACGCCCTTAGCCTCCAGGTTAGGGACGGCCTGGATGTGGTCCTAAAGGTTGCCACGAAGTCGGGCAACCTAAAGGGCACATTCCAAAGGGCCCTGAAAGAGGCGGTAGAGTACATACAGGAGGCAGTTGGGGTCTTCGTTGGCCGCACTGCCTCGGAGGACTCTGCCACACTGAGGGAGGAGAACGCCCGTCTCCAGGCGCGCATGGATGAGATGCAGCGCGAGATGGCCGCGATGAGGGCGGAATTCTCCCAGCAGCCGGTGCGAGGGAACTCTACCGCCTCTCGCTCTCAAGCCCCCCCGCAAGACATGGCCGCTGAAATCACGCGGACCGTCATGGTGCAGGTGGGGGCTATGATGAACGCCCGGCTGGAGGCGTTGGAGCCGAGGCTGAAACCGGCCGAGACTCTTAGGCCCCCACTTGCACATGACAAGCGGAAAGATGGTGGTCCCAGGGATGCCACTGGTACTGAGGGTGGCTCCAAAGGGCCTCAAAAAGGGACCAAGAAGGCACCCCTGAGCCAAAAGCCCGTGGAGGGAAATAAGCCCGCGGAGGGTACGAATAAGGCGACACAGCCTGCGGCCGCGACGGAGACGTGGTCGGAGGTCGTGAAGAAGGGCCGTAAGGGCGGGAAAAAGCCGGAGTCAAAGGGCCCGGCCTCTAAACAGAGCCCGAAGGCACCCAGAATCCGCGCTCCGCGCTCTGCAGCTGTGGTAATCACACTGCAGCCCGGGGCGGTGGAAAGAGGGGTGACCTATAAGGCGGTCTTAGCGGAAGCCAAGGCCAAACTCAAGTTTGACGAGTTTGGCACTCCAGCTGGCTTCCGCTTCAAAAGAGCGGTTACAGGGGCCAAAATGTTTGAGCTGTCGGGCCCCGGAAAAGAGGAGAGGGCGGATGCTCTGGCCGCCAAGATAAAGGAGGCCCTCAAGCCAGAAGATGTCCGGGTGTCCAGGCCCGTCAAGACCGCCGAAGTGCGCGTTGATGGGCTGGACGACTCGGTGACCCCGGAGGAAGTCGCGGCGGCCATCTCCAGTCGCGGCGAATGCCCGCTTGAAAACGTTCAGGCGGGCGCAATCAGGAGCAGCGCTGCCGGGCTAGGCACAGTTTGGGTGCGGTGCCCGGCGGTCGCTGCGAAGAAGATCGCCGACGCTGGGCGTCTCCTGGTGGGGTGGGTGGCTGCGAGGGTCACCTTGCTGCAGCCCAGGGCCATGAGGTGCTTCCGATGCCTTGAGACGGGTCACGTCCGGGCCGGTTGCACCTCGGAGATAGACCGCAGCGATCAATGCTATCGCTGCGGTCTCCCTGGGCATAAGGCGGCTCAATGTTCCGCGGCGCCAAACTGCAGCCTTTGCGCAGCTGCAGGCAAGCCCGCGGCACATAGGGCAGGCGGAAAGGGCTGCGTCGCCCTCAAAAAGGGCAAAAAGAGGCCCAAGACTGTCGGGGGAACTGCGCCCCCCCCACAGCCTAGCAGCTCCATGGCCGACTCCCGGCCCAGGAACGGAGAAGGAGCCGAGGAAATGGAGTGCCAGTAATGGCTCAACTCCATTTCCTCCAGGCTAACGTCGGCCACGCCGCCAAAGCTCAGGACCTTTTGTTCCAGAGCATGGCGGAGTGGTCGATCAACGTGGCGGTGGTCTCTGAGCCGTATTTTGTCCCTCCACGCGACAACTGGGTGGGGGACCTTGACGGCTCGGTGGCCATCATCGGCGAGGCTCTTGTCGACCCGTCCCGAGGTCACGGCTGGGTGGCCGCCCTCGCGGACGGTATCGTCACAATTGGGGCTTACATCCCGCCCAGCAAGAGTCTCGCCGACTTCGAGAGCTTCCTTGTCGATTTGGGAGCCGTCGTGAGTCGGTACCTGCCTCGTCCCGTTCTGTTGCTCGGGGACTTCAACGCCAAATCTTCGGCTTGGGGCTCCCCGGTCACGAACCTCAAGGGCGAGGCGTTGGCAGAGTGGGCGATCACGACGGGCTTGGCCGTCCTGAACCGGGGTTCGGTTTTCACGTGCGTTCGGCGGTGGGGTGCGTCTATAGTGGACATTTCGTTCGCTAGCCCTGCCGTCGAGCGCCGTGTCTGCAACTGGCGGGTCGCCGCGGAGGTGGAGACGTCGTCGGACCATCGGTATATCCGATTCGACGTCTCCACCCAGACCGCTGGCAGCCGAAGCCTTTCGGCCCCGCAGACGGACGGTCCACGCTGGGCGCTCAAGCGTCTCGACAGGGAGGCTCTCGAGGAGGCCGCTTTAGTTCAGGCCTGGGTCCGGGAGTCGGCGAATGACGGGCCCGTTGACGTCGAAGAGGAGGCGCGCTGGTTCAGCGGGGCGATGACGCAGATCTGCGATGCGTCCATGCCCCGGGTACGTGCGCACTCCAGAAGGCGCCAAGTGTACTGGTGGTCGGCCGAAATTGGCCAAATGCGCACTGAGTGCGTGGTGGTCAGGCGCCGGTACACTCGGTACCGAAGGAGACGTCGACGGGATCCGGATGAGGAGGCCGCGCTGTATGAGGTGTACCGCGCGGCGAAGAAGACTCTGTGGTTGGCCATCGACGAGGCGAAGACGCGGTCCAGGGAGGAGCTGCTGGCGACCCTCGACGCAGATCCGTGGGGGCGCCCCTATAGGATGGTACGTGGGAAACTGCGTCCTTGGGCTCCCCCACTTACCGAGGGTCTCCAGCCTCAGCTGTTGGAGGACGTGGTCTCCTCGCTCTTCCCTGCGAGGCTGGAGCACGAGCCACCGTCGATGGCGTCACCCACAGCCGCAGAGTCGGATGAGGACGTCAGCGTCCCCGAGGTGACAGAGCAGGACATGCGTGCGGCCGTTATGCGGCTCCGGGCCAAGAACGCCGCCCCGGGGCCCGACGGGGTTCCCGGTCGCGCGCTTGTCCTCGCCATGAAGGAGCTGGAGCCCCATCTAAGAGGACTCTACTCGGCATGTCTTGAGCGGGGCCAGTTTCCCACTCAGTGGAAAACAGGTCGTCTGGTCCTGCTCAGGAAGGCGGGGCGCCCTGCGGACTCACCGTCCGCGTACCGGCCCATAGTGCTGCTAGACGAGGTGGGCAAGCTGTTCGAGCGGATAATTGCAGACCGCCTCGTCAGCCACTTGTACAGAGAAGGGCCGGACCTGGACGACAGTCAGTTCGGGTTTCGGCATGGGCGCTCCACTATCGACGCAATCATGCGAGTGAGAGTCCTGGCGGAGGAAGCGGTGTCCCGGGGTGGGGTGATGTTGGCGGTGTCTTTAGACATCTCCAACGCGTTCAACACCCTGCCCTGGAGTTGTATTCGGGAGGCCCTGCGCTATCATCGGGTGCCTCCCTACCTCCGCCACATAGTTGGGGCTTATCTGGCGGGAAGGTGTGTCACCTACAGGGGACGCGACGGCAGAGGTCGGCGCGACATGTCGTGCGGTGTTCCACAGGGCTCGGTCCTGGGTCCGCTCCTGTGGAACATCGGGTACGACTGGGTGCTGAGGGGCGAGCTGCTCCCCGGGGTGAAACTGACGTGTTACGCAGACGACACGTTGGTCACGGCCGGGGGGAGCTCGCACCGGGAGGCAGCGTTGCTGGCTACGGCTGCGGTGTCACAGGTGGTGGGCCGCATCCGGCGCCTGGGCTTGGAGGTCGCCCTCAACAAGTCGGAGGCCATTGCTTTTCATGGCCCCCGGCAGGCGCCGCCGCAGGGATCACACATTGTGATCGGAGGGGCTCGAATCGCTGTCGAGTCTACCATGAAGTACTTAGGATTGGTACTCGACAGCCGGTGGGACTTCGGCCCCCACTTCCAGCGGTTGGCGCCCAAGTTGATGGGCGCGATGGGCGCGCTGTCAACGCTGCTTCCCAATCTGGGGGGCCCGAGCACCGCCTGTAGGCGGTTGTACGTAGGGATCGTGCGATCGATGGCCCTTTACGGGGCACCGGTGTGGGCTGCTGACCTGACGGCCGACAGCATCGCAATCTTGCGAAGACCGCAGAGAGCGATGGCCGTCAGGGTCATCAGGGGGTATCGCACGGTCTCCTACGAGGCGGCTTGCGTGCTGGCCGGATCCCCGCCCTGGGACCTGGAGGCGAAGACCCTCGCGACGCTGCACAAGTGGCGCGAGGAGGCGCGATCGCGGGGCGAGCGGCTGGTGCAGCGACAGATCGCGCAGCGCCGGTTGCGGCTCCGCGAGGTCCTGGTGGCGGAATGGCGGGGGAGGCTTTTGCGCCCCACCGCCGGCCTCGGCACTATCGAGGCGGTCCGGCCAGTGCTCGACCACTGGCTCGGGAGGAGGCACGGCTCCCTGACGTACCGTGCGACGCAGGTGCTGACCGGGCATGGTTGCTTCGGAAAGTATCTGTGGCGCATCGGCAGGGAGCCGGACGCTCGGTGCCATCACTGCGTCCACTGTCTGGAGGAAACGGCGCGGCATACGCTGGCAGAGTGTGCCGCTTGGGAGGAGCCGCGCCGTGACCTCGTATCAGCCGTTGGAGGAGACCTGTCGCTGCCGGCCGTTGTTCGCGCGATGGTCGACAGCGCAGAGTCCTGGGACGCGGTGATCTCCTTCTGCGAAACAGTCGTGTCGCAGAAGGAGACTGCGGAAAGGGTGAGAGAGAGCACCAGCACTCTCCCAGCCCGCCGCAGGCGCACTGGGCGGCGGCGGAGGGCGGACAACGCCCTCTTCCGGCCCCCCTAAATGGGTCCAGGGGCGGCGGACTCGGGGACGTCCGTCGCCCCCTATCAACATGGACCCGAGGCGGCGGCGCGTAGTGTTCCACGCGCGCCCCTCGTAGACGTCGAAGGGGGAGGACACCTCACTCCCCCGGGACGGGGCCCGCGGTGGCGGGCCACTCACGGCCGGGGCTGCGGAAGGCGCACTTGCTCCCGCGACCCCGGCCCACGTGCGAGAGGGAACACCGGGGTGGTTTTTAGTCAGTAAGAGTCTGACAGACCCCTCCGCCCTTCCCCAGGGCGGGGGACATCCATGAGGATTTTCCACCCTGGCACAAAAAAAAAAAAAAAAAAAAAAGGTTAGGTTAGGTTAGGTTAGGTTAGGTTAGGTTCCCCACCGAAGGTATCTCCACGTTGTCGTCGTGGTGGGGCTTGCGTGTCTCAGTGATCTTTGGGGCTTTGCCGGTAGAGCCACTCATGCCGGACAGGCTCAAAGTGAGAGACCAGACTAAGAGGGATACTAGGAGAGCTCTTCCACGTGTTTCCTGTCATCTCGGAACACGTGAAAGTAGCTAGCGGTGTCCGCACTGGACAGTCGCGAGGCAGGGCGTCCTTTTGTCGGACGTGCCTGAGAAGGGCTGCTGGCTTGTTGCCATGCAGCCGAGTGGAGCCAGCTGCGAAAGCGGTAGGCGGCGTATGTGCTTCATGCACTTAACGCAGATCGTAATCCCGCTAGGAGTATCGTGGTCATGTCTCATGGCTTCGAACGGGACCGAGGGTCTTGGCTTAGCCGCCCGGACCGCGAGGAAGAACACCTCTATAAAAATTACCCCGAATCCTAAGTTTTGGTGTGCGGCGAGAGGATGAATGGCCGACGGGACTGCTTCCTTTTAAGGGAGCTTCAGGTCGTGAGCGCACCCCCAGCCAGTGAACCGGTGGACTCTCTGGTTGGGTTACAAATTGACACTTACCCGGGTACAGGGGGCACTGCCCGGGTGGACCTTTTATTTCCCCCATACTCGTGGGATCTTTATGGATAACGTTATACAAACAAAAACCCAGAAGTCAGAAGGAGAAGGCCGAGAAGGCCTTATTGAAAAAGGTCGTGATGACCAAATTGGAGAGCCTAAAGTCATGTTAGCTCGTCTAACAGGCTTCGAGTGCGGAGATAGTGCTGGTGCGGTGTCCGATTGTGACTCCGTATCCAGCAGGATGAGTTACGGGAGCTTTGATGCCGAGCGCCAATCCAGATTCTGGAAGGCAGCCGGGAAAAAGCGCTCGCGTGAAGAAAGAGAGCGTGGCCTGCTTTCTGGCGAGAAGTCCGCCTCGGTGCCTGCTCGGGATGCGAAGGGTCGCTTCGTTAAGCCGTCTGACCGCCCTATCACGCCGAAACCCAGAAAAGATAAGGATTTACCGTGCGCAAGTCGGTCAGAGGATGAGCCTGACGACTACCACGCAACTAGACAGTCTCATATCGCCAAACAACAGGAACGTTGGCGAAACAGCGAAGACGAATTAGAGCAAGCGATCAGGGAATTCGAGATCGGCCGATCGGCGGTAGCATCCCTGCCAGCAGACGCTCTCAACAAGGAGATAGAGCGTGACGTCAAGATCATATCTGACGTCGCGCGTAAATCTAAGAATCTGAAGGGCACCTCTACCCGAGCCCTGAAGTTGGCCGCGGCACATATCGAGCAGGTCGTGGCGGTCATGTATGGCAGGACCACCAATGAGGAGACGCTAGCTCTTCGTCGGGAAAATGCTCTCCAGGCGAAAAAAATCAGCGAGCTTGATGGTGAGATCGCAAGGCTGCGGGCTGACATGGAGGCAATGAAAGCCCAGACACCTCCTCCACCTTCAAGCAATCTAAGTCAAGAGGCGTTTCGAGCGGCCCTTATAAAAGATCTAGGAGTAATGATGGACGCCAAGCTGGACGCAAAGCTGGCACGCATTGATGCCAAGCAACAACTCCCTGAGGTTAGGTCTCGGCCACCTCCTGCCCTAGATGCTCGCCCACTGAATACACAGGGTGACCCCAGCGAACCCGGACCGAGTGGTATTAGCGACCAGAATCGTGGTCCAGAACAGTCATGGTCAACCGTCGTGAAGGGTAAGGGTAAGAAGGGGAAAAAGGCCGGGGAAAAGGTACCGCTACAGGAAACGGCGGCGGAAGTCAAATCGACTGAGGCCACAAAAACTGGAGCTGGAACTGGACCAAAATCTGCTTCCCAGAAGACCAAAGGGAAGAAGACCAAGTTGCGACCACCCCGCTCGGCGGCCGTAGTAATAACGGTGCCGAAGGAGGCGGAAAAAGAAGGTCTCACTTATGAGAAGGTTATCGCGCAGGCTCGAGAGAAGATCGACCTGAAGACTTTCGATATTGAAGGGGGTGTAAAGTTCCGGCAAGCAGCTACAGGCGCTCGCATTTTAGAGATCCCCGGAGAAGGAAGTGGTGCCAAGGCCGAAAAGTTAGCCTCTAAACTCAAAGAGTTGCTACCAGAGGGTGTTCGCGTGGCCACACCAGTCAAGTGTGTAGATCTCCGCGTTTCCGGCCTCGATGACTCCGTCTCAAAACAGGACGTCCTGACTGCTATCGCTACGACGGGAAACTGCTCTCAAGAGCATGTCAGGGTAGGAGAAATCCGGGTGGGACTATTCGGAGCGTCATCGGTCGTGGTCCAGTGCCCAGTGGCCGCGGCGAAAGTGCTCACCCAAGAAGGCAAGAAACTACTCGTGGGCTGGAGCTCGGCTCGCGTCCATTCCCTGGAGCCTAGACCGTTGAAATGTTTCAGGTGCTTGGAAATCGGTCACACCGGGCTCCAATGTAAATCAGTCGACCGCAGCGGACTGTGCTTTAAGTGCTGCAAACCCGGGCACAGAGCGGCGTCCTGCACTGCCGACCCTCATTGCCCTGTGTGCGAAGAGGCAAAGAGGCCTGCCGGGCACCAAATGGGTAGCAGAAAATGCACACCCCCTAAGCGAGGCAAGAGGGCTGTTGGGACCCCAGCCTCACAAACCCAGAGTGATAATCCTACGGAGAGCAATGATATGGATATCGTTCAATAATGGCCCCTATACATGTCCTACAGACGAACAGCAACCACTGCACTGCGGCGCAGGATCTGGTCCTGCAAACCATGTTGCAGTGGTCCATAGACGTGGTGGTGGTAGCAGACCCCTACTTTGTGTCCGACCAACCCAACTGGGCGGGCGACATTGAGGGCTCTGTAGCTATAATTGTGCCGGCAAACAGTTCTTCGCCCCCTTTATCTGTCCGGGCGAGAGGGGCAGGGTACGTGGTTGTATCGTGGGGAGACCTCACTGTGGCAGGGGTGTACTTTCCTCCCAGCAAACCACTTGCGGAGTATGAAGCACTTCTTGACAGGGTAGGGACTGCCATTAGATCGGTGCCGGGTCATACTCTTGTACTCGGGGACTTTAATGCCCATCATACGGCTTGGGGTTCCCCGTCGTCCAATGCCCGAGGTGATACGGTTGTAGACTGGGCCACAATTTGCGGGCTCGCAATTCTTAACCGTGGGTCCACAAACACGTATGTGGGACCGCTAGGTAGTTCGATAGTGGATTTATCCTTCGCCACTCCTGCTGTCTCACAACGTGTTCGGAATTGGCGAGTGGTCGAGGGGATCGAAACTCTGTCTGACCACGAGTATATAAGATTTGATGTCGGTCCCATCTCGGAAACGTCGACTTCTCGCCGTCAGTCGGGACACGCCGCTTTTCCGCGATGGTCCCTAGCTCAGCTCAACCGCGATCTGGCAGTAGAAGCCTCAATCGTTCAGGACTGGAATCTGAGCTCAGAAGTGCCAGTAAACGCAGACGATGATGCCCTGAAATTCCAACGAGCCATGGTCAGCATTTGCGACGCAGCGATGCCTCGTGTCAAACGACGTCCTCCGAAACGGGCTGTGTATTGGTGGTCGTCTGAAATATCCGCGCTACGGGAGGAATGCTTCGCAGCACGGCGCCAATACACGCGCTACCGAAGAAGACGGATAAGAGACGCGGCTACGGCAGCTGTGGAAGAACAGCTGCATGGAAACTACCTGGCTGCCAAGAGATCCCTGAAAGAGTCCATCTTCAACGCCAAAACGAGAGGCAGAGAGGAACTCCTCCAAAGTCTAGACGGAGATCCATGGGGCCGTCCGTATCGCATGGCGCGCAAGAAGCTTCGGGCGCAGGCACCCCCACTAACAGAGACTTTGCAGCCGCAGCTGCTGGAGACGGTGGTCGCAACACTGTTTCCCAACATACCGGACCACAGCCCTCCGATTATGGTGGAACCCCAGCAGTTTCCTGAAGAGGAAGAGACAGAGGTGCCTCTTATAACATCCTCAGAGGTGCGCGTAGCGGTGACTAGGCTTCGGGCTAAAAACACTGCCCCGGGTCCCGATGGTGTACCAGGTCGTGTGCTGGCCCTGGCTCTACGCGAGCTCGAAGAACACCTTATCGGGCTCCTCAACGAGTGCCTAGCGACTAGTCGTTTTCCTTCATGCTGGAAAACAGGCAAACTCGTACTCCTCAAGAAGGATGGACGACCTGCGGAGCTTCCCTCAGCTTATCGTCCTATAGTGCTGCTGGATGAGACGGGAAAGCTCTTTGAGCGTATCCTTGCCTCCCGCATAACCCAACACCTGCGCAACGAGGGCCCCGACTTGGCAGAGTGCCAATATGGGTTCAGAAGGGGTCGTTCTACGATCGACGCTATCTCACGCGTCAAGGCTCTCTCGAAAGAAACAACCGATGCGGGTGGTGTGATGCTGGCCATATCGTTAGACATCGCTAACGCATTTAACACACTGCCCTTCAGCTGCATAGAGGAGGCACTGCGTTACCATCGAGTGCCCCCCTACATCAGGAGAACGATCGGAGCCTACCTTCGCGGACGCGAGATTGTTTACGTTAATCAGACGGGGGAAGTTTGCCGGAGGAAGACACAATGCGGTGTTCCACAGGGGTCTGTCCTAGGACCTCTCCTGTGGAACATCGGATATGATTGGGTCTTGCGTGGCAACCAACCTCCTGGTGTAAACCTCCTTTGCTATGCAGACGACACTTTGGTAGTGGCCCGAGGACCAAACTACGACCGGGCAGCAAGACTTGCCGAGGCAACAGCGGAGGAGGTCGTGCAGAAGATTGAAGCGCTAGGCTTAAAAGTGGCCCTTAACAAAACTGAGGTCCTGTGTTTTCATGGGCCTCGGAAGGCGCCGCCCGTAGACGCCAGCATTACCATTGGCGGAGTGGCTGTGGGGGTAAGACCACACATGAAGTATCTGGGGCTGGTTCTGGACAGCCGCTGGAATTTCAAGGAGCACTTCAGACGCCTGGCGCCAAAACTTATTGGCGCAGCCGACGCTCTCGGAAGATTACTGCCGAATGTGGGTGGGCCGAGCGTGACGTGTCGCCGCTTGTATGCGGGTATCGTCAGGTCCATGGCTCTTTATGGGGCACCAGTGTGGGCGGATGCTCTGAACGCCGACAATCGAGCTTCGCTGTTTAGGCCACAGCGGGTCATGGCGATCAGAGCTATACGTGGATATCGCACTGTGTCCCACGTTGCAGCCTGCGTCCTGGCAGGAACTCCGCCTTGGGACCTGGATGCCGAGGTCCAAGCGGAAGTATACACGCGGTGTGCGGAAGCGCGCAGTAGTGGAGCCGGCCTTCCTGTAGAGGTGGTGCAAAGGTGGCGAAGGAGCGCTCAACGCGCGTTGATGAATCGTTGGGAGGAGCGGCTAAGAGAGCCGAATGCTGGAGAGCGAACCGTCTCTGCTGTCCGCCCAGTCCTCGAGGAATGGGTAGGCAGACGACACGGTTCGCTCACTTTCCGAGTAGTCCAAATACTTTCGGGGCACGGTTGCTTTGGCAGATATCTCTGCTACATAGCGGGTAGAGAACCGTTGCCGGCGTGTCACCACTGCTCAGCTAGTGAAGATACTGCCGAGCACACGTTCGAGGTGTGCCCAGCGTGGGACAGCGAGCGCGCATCGCTCAGGGATGTGGTGGGAACAGACCTTTCCTTACCGGCCATAATCCGCAACATGGTCGAAAGCGAGAGGTCTTGGGAGGCGGTCGTTGCCTTCTGCGAATTAATAATGTCGCAGAAGGAGACGGCAGAGCGGACGAGGGAGGACGACCCATCGTCCCAAACAATCCGCCGTAGGAGAACGGGGCGGAGGAGGCGGCAGTATAGCCGCCAACTGTTGCCGTAGAAGCAAGGTGCCTGGGGTCTTAGGAGGGTCCGCCTAGCGGACAAGCGCTGGCCGGCCTGTAGAGGACTGCGAAAGTGTACCTGCAGTCCCGGCCAGTAGCGCGAGAAGGCACAGCAGAGTTTTTAGTGGGTGCAAGCCCCACATACCCACTCCGTTTACCCCAGCGGAGTGGCATGCGTAAGGCATTTTCTCTGCCCAAACAAAAAAAGGTTAGGTTAGGTTAGGTTAGGTTAGGTTAGGTTAGGTTAGGTTAGGTTAGGTTAGGTTAGGTTAGGTTAGGTTAGGTTAGGTTAGGTTAGGTTAGGTTAGGTTAGGTTAGGTTAGGTTAGGTTAGGTTAGGTTAGGTTAGGTTAGGTTAGGTTAGGTTAGGTTAGGTTAGGTTAGGTTAGGTTAGGTTAGGTTAGGTTAGGTTAGGTTAGGTTAGGTTAGGTTAGGTTAGGTTAGGTTAGGTTAGGTTAGGTTAGGTTAGGTTAGGTTAGGTTAGGTTAGGTTAGGTTAGGTTAGGTTAGGTTAGGTTAGGTTAGGTTAGGTTAGGTTAGGTTAGGTTAGGTTAGGTTAGGTTAGGTTAGGTTAGGTTAGGTTAGGTTAGGTTAGGTTAGGTTAGGTTAGGTTAGGTTAGGTTAGGTTAGGTTAGGTTAGGTTAGGTTAGGTTAGGTTAGGTTAGGTTAGGTTAGGTTAGGTTAGGTTAGGTTAGGTTAGGTTAGGTTAGGTTAGGTTAGGTTAGGTTAGGTTAGGTTAGGTTAGGTTAGGTTAGGTTAGGTTAGGTTAGGTTAGGTTAGGTTAGGTTAGGTTAGGTTAGGTTAGGTTAGGTTAGGTTAGGTTAGGTTAGGTTAGGTTAGGTTTTTTTTTTTTTTTTTTTTTTTTTTTTTTTTTTTTTTTTTTTTTATGCCTCTACCTCCGACATAGGGCCAGAGTCTTTATTCACTAATTTCACTTTCATACCAGTTCTCGCTTTAATGCCTCTCGCACTTCCATGCTACATACTATATCTTCCTTTCATACGACCTTTCATACTTTACGGGTGGGTTATCCCGTGTCCCTAATTTAGCCTATCTATACTTATATTATATTTATTTCTGTTCTGGGGTATAATAATACACATGGGTTCTTTTATTTGGAATAACTTTTCTACACATACCTACTAACAATATTATTTGCTCATTTTTTCTACACTCTAATTTCCACAATTCATTTCCACTTATGGCTAATAATATGCTTTACATTTCTTACTTTTACAATAATCTTAAGTACTATGCCAATATTTTATACTATAATTTACTATACTTAACAAATTTTCCAGCAATGCTGTTACAAAAATATTATTATTATATTTTGACAGCATTTTTATTTACTTCGTCTTATTTCTATTAATTACTTTTACACATACTTTTTTACAGTAGTTTATAAATATTGCTCTATTTTTACTAGCCATTATTTGTGCAATGTTATTGACCGCCATCTTGCAATCTAGTCGCATTTCAACGTCTCGGCGATCGCCGTCATAAACTGGACACTCCAGCAGGAGATGAGGAACCGACTCTGGCCTCCCCGGCTCGCAGATGCACGATGGGTCTGCTTTGCACTTGAAACGGTGCAAGTACTCGGAAAACCCACCGTGCCCCGTCAGAACCTGAGTGGTCAGGTTGTCGATTTCTACTTTCCTTATGATCCTGTATGCCGCCGTCGCATCAGGAAAGAAGATTTTGGTTACTCCGGCTGTTTCACCACTTCTATACCTGAGGTTCCATTCGTCAAGCGATCGCATCCGAATGCCCCGCTTGACGAATGAGACCGGGCACAGGTCGTAAACTGGTCTTGTCTTCGACTTTAACGCGGACTCCTTAGCGAGTTGGTCGGCACGTTCGTTCCCCTCCAGTCCTGCGTGGGCTTTTATCCAGAACAAACTTATATGTTTGCCCTGGAGCAAAGCTTTTCGCAGGTTCCCTCGAGCCTCGACTGCCAGGGGATGGAGGGCGTTCCAGTTTACGACAGTTTGAAGTGCCGACATAGAGTCGGAATAAATACCGGTTCTTATCGCACTGTGGTCGGCGGCCACACGCGTTGCCCTACATAGAGCCAGGAGCTCCGCCTGGTAGACGGTGCAATACGACGACAAGGTAAGTTTGAGGGCTTTGGTTTCGGCGTCGCCAATCCATAGAGATAAAGCTGCGCCGACCTTGCCCTCAATCTTACTGCCGTCAGTAAAAATTTTTAAATTGAAGTCGCTATTATCAGCGAGTTGTTCCTCGTCTATCAGGCATTGGATTCCTAGCTCCATGCGTTCGGCAGGGTGCGGAGATTTCAGTGCCGACGACATTCGCTCCACCTCCCTGTCTCCCAAAGCCGGCTGCGGTACTCCCCTCTTTGCTTCATAAAGAGAAGCAGCTTCGCGAATGCGAAGATCGAGAGGGAGTATCCCAGCCAGCACTAGTGCCGAGTTCAGAGAGACGGTGCGATATGCCTTACACAGTTTTTGGGCAAATCCGCGTTGGACCACGTTAAGGGATTTCTGAATCCCTAACTTGTTCACTGCCGGCGCCCATACGCTGGCGGCATACATGATCACAGGCTCTACGACTGCTGTATAAATTGTGCGGATCACTTCGGGGTGGAGGCCCCAGCTGGTCTTGGCCGCGCGGGCCAGCTGGTGGTAGAGGCCTATGGCCCGCCTACAGACACTGCCCACATGGGCGTTGAATGTCAAGTGGTCATCAATGATGACCCCCAGCAACTTGATCTCGCGGGAAATGCCCACATCAACACCCCCCATGCTCAGACGTGGGGTGTCGTATTTAAGCTTGCGCGTTATGACCATAGAATTGGTTTTATGTGGCGCGAACTTGAGCTTATTGGCGACTCCCCACGCCCGAACACACTCGAGCGCGGCATTTGCACGCCCCTCGATCCCCTGGGCCGTGTCTCCATCGAATACAAGGACGACGTCATCTGCAAAGGCTTGAGCATAGTCCCCCCTAGCCTCCAGCCCCTTGAGAAGTGGATCCAGGAGGAGATTCCACAGGACAGGGCCGCCGATGGATCCCTGAACGCATCCCATCCCGGTCCCTCTCTCGTATTCTTCCCCACAGTACCTAACCCTAACCTTCCTATCGCTCAGATAGCTGCCCAAGATTTTCCTAATATTTAGGGGGCACCTCTCCTCGGTCAAGCGTAGCCTTATTTTAGGCCACCAGGCGCTATCGAAGGCTCCCTCTATGTCCAGTGATACCACGGTGACTATTTTCTTTTGATCAAGTTTACGTCTGATATGCTGGATCAGGACATAGAGGGAGTCCTCGGTGCTCCTTTGTGGCATAAACCCGTATTGGCGAGAGCTCATATTTGGGAGCAGATGAAACTTTAGTCTCGCGACAATCATCTTTTCAAAGATTTTGCCTAATATTGGTAGCAGCCCAATGGGTCTATACGATTTTGGGCTTGTATATGTTGGTTTCCCAGGCTTCCGCAAGACTACCACTGTCGCTTCCTTCCAGGCAGTTGGAAAGTGCTGTAGTTTTAGGCACTGATTTAAAAGGCTCAAAAAGAGGGCGGGGTCGTGTTCGACTGCTTGGATGCAGATGTCTGCCGTGAATCCATCGGCGCCTGGAGCCTTCTTAGGGTTAAAGGATTTCATCACTGTTTTTAGCTCGAACGCTGTAAACGGCGGGTCCCAAGCATCTCCGTGGGCTCCTACGTTTGCTTCGTCTGCTTCAGTTCTTACTCTACGGTGCTCGTTATTATCGTTACCCTCAAGGTCTTCTGGGTAAAAAGTCTCGGCCAGCAATTTAGCAGAGTTCCATCCATCCAGTACCTTGCCATCTTTTTCCAATGGTAGGTCTTCCTCCCTTTTCCTGGTTCTACCTATCACTCTGTAAATTCCCTCCCAGATCCCCTCACGGTCCTGTTTGCCACAAAACTCCTTCCAGCTTGTGGTTTGAGCTTTGACTGCTTCACTTTGATATTTTTCTTTTGATTTCAGGTACTCCTCGACGACCTTCGATCTCCGGACGGGTGCGGCGCATTTTATCCTGCGTTTCCTGGTGGACACCTCCCGCTTCAGTGCTTCCAGTTCTTCCGACCACCACGGCAAGGTAATTTTTTCCGTATTCTTTTTTATAGGTATAGCGTGGTTGCAACTTAGGTCTATTATACTGTTGACTTTGCTAATTGTATTATCTATTTCTAATTTTGTTTTTAGATTTTGTATTGAAGTTATTGATATTTCATGTTCATTAATCAATTGGCTCAATTTCTCATGAAATTGTGACCAATTTGCTTTTTTGGTATTGTATTTTCTGGTAGTACGTTCTGTTTTGATTCCTTTAGATTTTTCCAAATTAATTTTAAACAGTATGCCGTTGTGGTCTGATCCTGTGAGATCCTCGAGCACTCGCCAGTCTTCCACCTGATCTAGTAGGTTTTCTGACACTGCTGTCACATCCACGTGGCTGGTGAATGCCTGGCCGCCCCGGATGGTGTCGAAGGTCGGAGTTTCCCCTGTGTTCAATACGTGCAATGACATCTCGTCGAGCGCTGCAGTCATCTCATCTCCCCTGGTGTTGTTGTGGTTGGAACCCCACCACATGCTCCATGCATTACAGTCTCCTCCTATTATCAAGCTGCTGGCGCCCATCCTATTTTTTATTTTTGCTAGCTGCTTCAGATATGGTCCCAAAGGCTGGTCCGGTTCAAAGTAAAATGAGACAAAAGTAATCTCCCATGCTTCGGTCTTGGCTCCCACCACACAGATGTTTTGTGTGGTTAAATCTGGGTGTTGGATGATTGTTATATCCTGCGTAAAGACGGCTATTGCCGCCTTGACCGTACCTTCTCCTTGGCCAGTGCACTGGAAGATACGTACACCTCTACGTCCTCCCATCTCATTTCCCCTTCCTACATAGGGCTCTTGAATGAGCGCTATCTTAATTCCCCTCTTATCAGCTTCCAGCATTAGTTCGTTGGTAGCCAATTTTTGGCGTTGCAGGTTTGCTTGAATTATGCAGTGGGGTATTTTAACGCCCTTCGTGCCTTAGGAGTACGCAATTTTAGCTCTAGCTAGTGCGTCCCACTTTCTACGTACCGGGCACTCCTGGCTGAATGCACCATGGTTGACAGCGTCAAACCCTGCAGCGCCACAGTTGCAGCAGGAGGGGGCAACTCCAGCAAGCCAGTCTGCGCATTTGTCCTTCAAGTGAAGACCGCCGCAGTGACTACATTTCGGGAGGGTCTCTTTACAATGCCGCCTTCCGTGCCCATATCCCAGGCACATAGAACACTGCACTAGTGGGGACTGGTCTTCTACCTTTACCCTTTGCAGGTCTACGTGTACTGACCCGAGCGCCAGTGCGCGATTGTAGATTGCGGGCGATACTTTCAGAACCACATGGGTGGTATGCGGGTTTCTTGCCTTACGTCGGAATTTAAATTCTACCCGGTCTTCCCCCTCTTTGAGGCCTTGAAAAACCTCGCCGTTCTGGTTTCTCAGGGCCGCGATGACATCCCCGTCGTTGAGGTATGTCATCACGTTCATGAGAACCAACATTGGATCTTGGTTTTGCACTTCCTCAAAGCGGAGGTGGTCTCCAGCAGCCTTCAATCGCTCCTTGACGCGCTCTCTCTGTTCTTCCGTTTTGCATGCCATAATCACCTTCTGGTTTTTGATTTTTCTCACCCTTTCAACTGTGACCCAGCCGTCCTTGGCATTTACTGCACCCCTTATTCTGTTTAGTACTTCCTCGCTGGTTTCTGTCTCATCTGTTGGCGCTACTACCAACGAGTGGAGCACCCCTCGTTTTGGAGGTTGGGGTATGCGCGGTGCCGACGCTGCAGTAGCGTACGTTTTTTCCGCCATTTCGGCATGGAAGTTGGAGACTGTGTCCCTAAGTATTTTTATTTCTTTGGCCGCATTGTCGATTTTTATTCCTTGCTTTTCAATCATATTTTTTAATTCCACACTTAACCCCGTTTGTTCCATATTTCCATCCCCTTTAAGGCCTGAGCTTTGATTTTTCTTTTTGTTTTCAGGTCCGGCAGTGGAGGTGTTAGCGGGGGTAATAGAAGCTCCTTCCAATACGAGCTGGTAGAGGCCGTCCACCGCCTGGATGATCGCAGTCTTTATATCTGTCCTCAGGTTGCGAGACTCGCCGAGGCTAGCCTTCGCTTTCCGAAGCAAGGTACGGGCTGCGCTCACCCTGTCGATGGTCCCTACCGACTCCGCGGCTGACCTCGGTCCGGGTTTTGGAGCGTCCCCCGCGGTGTCCACGGATATCCGTCTTTTTTCCCTGGACTCTACTACGCCCTCAGTAGAGATCTTGATAGGCTTTGTTTTACGGGGGGCCGACGGTATTGGTACTGAGGCAGTCTTACCTGGCGAGTGGCTGTGACCCTTTGAGGTGCATGGTACTGGATCTGCTTTCTCTGACTCTCCGATGCTACGCCTCGCGTTTTGAGGCGGAGTCACAAAAGTTGGGGAGGGCCCAGCCTTTCCAGTGTCTTTGTTTGTCGGGGAGTTTATTTCTATGCTCTCCTCAGCCAGTTTGAGGGGTGTGTGGAACATTCTGGTAGAGGCTACGTCCAATTAATAATAAAAGAGTAAAAAATTTTTGGTGAAGACACCAGGTACTTACAAACTATGTGCCTGGTCAAGAAACACAGATCACAAATGCGTCAAAAAACACCTAACCTAATCTATAAAATAAATAAAAGCAAAGGATAAACTGATTTGGTAGAGTTGTCTCTACTTATCAGTACTCTGGCTTTATGTAGAGTCACAAAACTATGCTTAGATGATAGGTCTAGAAGCCACACCTACTCCAAAAGAAGCCGCGTCCCGATACGATGAACGGTTGCCGAGATATGGCGGTTTAAATATTTCAAAGATGGCCGCCAAGATGGCGGCTAAGAACTTTGAAGCTCAATATCTCGGGAACCACACGCCTCAGGAAACTGAGCAAAGGCTTGTCTGAGAGGGGCTTTTCTTCTCTATCATGTGGCTACAGAATCTGGGAAAGTTTTGTGGGGCTCTACATAGAGTTGCAAGCTATCCTAAATTAAAGGGCCCCAGCTTCTATCTCCTACAGAAAAAACCACAATTTTCTATGCCTAGAAATGACGGAGATATGTCAGATTGAAACTTTTCAAGATGGCGGTCAAGATGGCGGCCAACTTGTCCAAAATCAGCTCCTGTGGGCCAAAAATACCCGTGTTTGGGTTCGTCTGGTAGGGCTTAAAGAGCCCAAGCTAGATCTTCCAGAAAACTTGGGAAAACTTCAACCCCCGAATTTTAAAGGGCAAAAAACTCAAAAAATAACATAAAAAAGGATATAACACTAAAATTTTGGACTAAAATTATTTTATAAACTAACACTATGCTTATGCTAACTATAAACTATTTTTGGCAAGTGATTTTGGAGCTATTGCAACCCTATTTACACCCTTTGAATACTACCCCTAATTTTCAAAAAAATCGTATCTCTAAAAATAACAGTCTTAAAATTTTGAAATTTTGAACATATGTAGTACTTATATGTGTATACACGATAAGAAAATAAAAAGTGGGGGTTATCGCGACAGATAATAAAATATTAATTTTTGAAAATTACAAAAATTTTTAAAATTCAATGACTCCAAAACCACTAAACCTTTTTTGTAGCTGGAGACGGCGTTGTGGTGCTCACGATGTCCGCTTCTTATGCAGCTAGGTAGAATCAGCCGCACGCCTCCAGAAGTGTAAGCACGTGTCCACGTGGTCGAAGGTTTTTCTCGATTTTCTCGTTGGGCGTGGCCGGGAAAAATCGGGAAGCGTATGTCTCCTGAAGACCTTGGTGGGGCAAGAATTTTGAGCCCATAAAAAGTTGGGGTCACCGCTTTCGTTTCCGCAGCGTTCAATTTTGAAGTGTCAAAATTTTTAAACTTTTCACTTTTTCACAGTTTTTTCGGTGGTCACAGCACTCCGGGTAAAATTCTTTACACCATTTGATAGGCCGCACTTTTGCGCACAATTTGATATATAACTCGGCACTGTTCGGTTAAAAAATACCACTTTTGTGAATTTTTGAAACTTTTTCCGAAGCGGAGCAGACTTGCACAAGTGTTGACTCTGCGGGGGGTGACCGCGCAACTGGGTTAGGTTAGGTTAGGTTAGGTTAGGTTAGGTTAGGTTAGGTTAGGTTAGGTTAGGTTAGGTTAGGTTAGGTTAGGTTAGGTTAGGTTAGGTTAGGTTAGGTTAGGTTAGGTTAGGTTAGGTTAGGTTAGGTTAGGTTAGGTTAGGTTAGGTTAGGTTAGGTTAGGTTAGGTTAGGTTAGGTTAGGTTAGGTTAGGTTAGGTTAGGTTAGGTTAGGTTAGGTTAGGTTAGGTTAGGTTAGGTTAGGTTAGGTTAGGTTAGGTTAGGTTAGGTTAGGTTAGGTTAGGTTAGGTTAGGTTAGGTTAGGTTAGGTTAGGTTAGGTTAGGTTAGGTTAGGTTAGGTTAGGTTAGGTTAGGTTAGGTTAGGTTAGGTTAGGTTAGGTTAGGTTAGGTTAGGTTAGGTTAGGTTAGGTTAGGTTAGGTTAGGTTAGGTTAGGTTAGGTTAGGTTAGGTTAGGTTAGGTTAGGTTAGGTTAGGTTAGGTTAGGTTAGGTTAGGTTAGGTTAGGTTAGGTTAGGTTAGGTTAGGTTAGGTTAGGTTAGGTTAGGTTAGGTTAGGTTAGGTTAGGTTAGGTTAGGTTAGGTTAGGTTAGGTTAGGTTAGGTTAGGTTAGGTTAGGTTAGGTTAGGTTAGGTTAGGTTAGGTTAGGTTAGGTTAGGTTAGGTTAGGTTGGGGTGCTACTGGTCGTGTTACCTCCTCGTGTGCCCGACGCTGCTTGTCCTTCTGGATACGTCCGGGGGGAACGGCAGATGTTCGGGACGGTGCACTCTGGGCACTGGGCAATAACGCCTTCTTCTCGGAGGAGGAGTTATTGTCTGTGGCGAAAATCACGACCGGGGGGGGAGCCCAGAAGGGCCACGCTCTCTACGTGTTCCTCTGAGTTTAGCAGAGGACACTGTAGACGGGCAGCGAGCGGGCTTGGTGTGCACTTGCACTGCCGCCGAGCAGGCAGTGGGAGGATTCTCCTTTCACTGCCCCCGCTGATCTCGTAATCCCGCGAGGAGTATCGTGGTCATGTCTCATGGCTTCGAACGGGACCGAGGGTCTTGGCTTAACCGCCCGGACCGCGAGGAAGAACACCTCTATAAAAATTACCCCGAATTCTAAGTTCTGGTGCGTGGCGAGAGAATGAATGGCCGACGGGTTCGCTTCCTTGGGGAGCTTCGGTCTTGAGCGCACTCCCAGCTAGGGTACCTGTGGACCCCCTAGTTGGGTTACAAACTTGCACTTGCCCGGGTACAGGGGGCACTGCCCGGGTGGACTTTTATTTCCCCCATACTCGTGGGATTTATATGGAGAAAGAAAAATTTAAAACCCCAAAAGTGATGTTAGCTAGGCTAACAGGCCCTGAAAAGGGCGGAGATGGTGCCGACGCAGTCTCAGAGTGCGAGTCTGTGTCGAGCGTAATGAGCGTGGAGAGTGCGGGAAGCTCTTCCAGGCTCTGGCAGCGCAAGCGTCCACCGTCAGGGTCGGCGCCGGGTCTGTCGGGTTTATCCTCTGATGAGGAAAACCCGCCAGCCCCGAAAGTGCCAACAACGGCACGAAGCGGGAGGGGTCGCGGGACTCCTGCAGGAGCATCCGCTCCTGCATCGTCACGCGACATACGGGGTCGCTTTATTAAGCGCCCCGATACACCTGGGCCCAGCGGGGGTAGTGAACCCGAGGCCCTAGAGGAGGAGCTGAGTGGTGCCTCGTTGGTCACCACCAAAGCGGAGGTTGCTGCCGCGAAGAGGGAGGGCCGTAAGCTGGCTGCTGTTGACGAGGTAACAGAGCTGGCCCGGCAGGCGAGGGAGAGACGTGCTGCTCTCCCAGCCGTCGCTGAGGACCTGACCTCGGACGCCCTTAGCCTCCAGGTTAGGGACGGCCTGGACGTGGTCCTAAAGGTTGCCACGAAGTCGGGCAACCTAAAGGGCACATTTCAAAGGGCCCTGAAAGAGGCGGTAGAGTATATACAGGAGGCAGTTGGGGTCTTCGTTGGCCGCACTGCCTCGGAGGACTCTGCCACACTGAGGGAGGAGAACGCCCGTCTCCAGGCGCGCATGGATGTGATGCAGCGCGAGATGGCCGCGATGAGGGCGGAATTCTCCCAGCAGCCGATGCGAGGGAACTCTACCGCCTCTCGCTCTCAAGCCCCCCCGCAAGACATGGCCGCGGAAATCACGCGGACCGTCATGGTGCAGGTGGGGGCTATGATGAACGCCCGGCTGGAGGCGTTGGAGCCGAGGCTGAAACCGGCCGAGACCCTTAGGCCCCCGCTTGCGCACGACAAGCGGAAGGATGGTGGACCCAGGGATGCCACTAGTACTGAGGGTGGCTCCAAAGGGCCTCAAAAAGGGGCCAAGAAGGCACCCCAGAAGGCACCCCAGAGCCAAAAGCCCGTGGAGGGAAACAAGCCCGCGGAGGGTATAAATAAGGCGACACAGCCTGCGGCCACGACGGAGACGTGGTCGGAGGTGGTGAAGAAGGGTCGGAAGGGCCGAAAAAAGCCGGGAGCGAAGGGCCCGGCCCCAAAGGAGTCCCCGAAGACACCCAAGATCCGCGCTCCGCGCTCTGCAGCGGTAGTTATTACGCTGCAGCCCGGAGCGGCGGATAGAGGGGTGTCCTACAAGTCGGTGTTAGCGGAAGCCAAAGCCAAACTCCAATTCAGCGAGTTTGGCACTCCAGCCGGCTTCCGCTATAAAAGAGCGGTCACGGGGGCCAAGATGTATGAGCTCTCGGGCCCAGGAAAGGAGGAGAGGGCGGACGCTCTGGCCGCCAAACTAAGGGAGGCCCTCAAGCCAGAGGATGTCCGGGTGTCCAGGCCCGTCAAGACCGCCGAAGTGCGCGTTGATGGGCTGGA
Organism: Protodeltote pygarga; assembly: GCA_936450705.2. Classification (NCBI taxonomy): domain Eukaryota; kingdom Metazoa; phylum Arthropoda; class Insecta; order Lepidoptera; family Noctuidae; genus Protodeltote; species Protodeltote pygarga. The sequence continues at coordinate 17,225 of OW388257.2, read as the reverse complement.
CGACTCGGTGACCCCGGAGGAAGTCGCGGCGGCCATCTCTAGTCGCGGCGAATGCCCGCTTGAAAACGTTCAGGCGGGCGCAATCAGGAGCAGCGCTGCCGGGCTAGGCACAGTTTGGGTGCGGTGCCCGGCGGTCGCTGCGAAAAAGATCGCCGACGCTGGGCGTCTGCTGGTGGGGTGGGTGGCCGCGAGGGTCACCTTGCTGCAGCCCAGGGCCATGCGGTGCTACCGATGCCTCGAGACGGGTCACGTCCGGGCCGGTTGCACCTCAGAGATAGACCGCAGCGATCAATGTTACCGTTGCGGTCTCCCTGGGCATAAGGCGGCTCAATGTTCCGCGGCGCCAAACTGCAGCCTTTGCGCAGCTGCAGGCAAGCCCGCGGCACACAGGGCAGGCGCAAAGGGCTGCGTCGCCCTCAAAAAGGGCAAGAAGAGGCCCAAGGCAGTCGGGGGAACCGCGCCCCTCCCACAGCCTAGCAGCTCCATGGCCGACTCCCGGCCCAGGAACAGAGAAGGAGCCGAGGAAATGGAGTGCCAGTAATGGCGCAACTCCATTTCCTCCAGGCTAACGTCGGCCACGCCGCCAAAGCTCAGGACCTTTTGTTCCAGAGCATGGCGGAGTGGTCGATCAACGTGGCGGTGGTCTCTGAGCCGTATTTTGTCCCTCCACGCGACAACTGGGTGGGGGACCTTGACGGCTCGGTGGCCATCATCGGCGAGGCTCTTGTCGACCCGTCCCGAGGTCACGGCTGGGTGGCCGCCCTCGCGGACGGTATCGTCACAATTGGGGCTTATATCCCGCCCAGCAAGAGTCTCGCCGACTTCGAGAGCTTCCTTGTCGATTTGGGAGCCGTCGTGAGTCGGTACCTGCCTCGTCCCGTTCTGTTGCTCGGGGACTTCAACGCCAAATCTTCGGCTTGGGGCTCCCCGGTCACGAACCTTAAGGGCGAGGCGTTGGCAGAGTGGGCTATCACGACGGGCCTGGCCGTCCTGAACCGGGGTTCGGTTTTCACGTGCGTTCGGCAGTGGGGCGCGTCCATAGTGGACATTTCGTTCGCTAGCCCTGCCGTCGAGCGCCGTGTCTGCAACTGGCGGGTCGCCGCGGAGGTGGAGACGTCGTCGGACCATCGGTATATCCGATTCGACGTCTCCACCCAGACCGCTGGCAGCCGAAGCCTTTCGGCCCCGCAGACGGACGGTCCACGCTGGGCGCTCAAGCGTCTCGACAGGGAGGCTCTCGAGGAGGCCGCTTTAGTTCAGGCCTGGGTCCGGGAGTCGGCGAATGACGGGCCCGTTGACGTCGAAGAGGAGGCGCGCTGGTTCGGCGGGGCGATGACGCAGATCTGCGATGCGTCCATGCCCCGGGTACGTGCGCACTCCAGAAGGCGCCAAGTGTACTGGTGGTCGGCCGAAATTGGCCAAATGCGCACTGAGTGCGTGGTGGTCAGGCGCCGGTACACTCGGTACCGAAGGAGACGTCGACGGGATCCGGATGAGGAGGCCGCGCTGTATGAGGTGTACCGCGCGGCGAAGAAGACTCTGTGGTTGGCCATCGACGAGGCGAAGACGCGGTCCAGGGAGGAGCTGCTGGCGACCCTCGACGCAGATCCGTGGGGGCGCCCCTATAGGATGGTACGCGGGAAACTGCGTCCTTGGGCTCCCCCACTTACCGAGGGTCTCCAACCTGAGCTGTTGGAGGACGTGGTCTCCTCGCTCTTCCCTGCGAGGCCGGAGCACGAGCCACCGTCGATGGCGCCACCCACAGCCGCAGAGTCGGTTGAGGACGTCAGCGTCCCCGAGGTGACAGAGCAGGACATGCGTGCGGCCGTTATGCGGCTCCGGGCCAAGAACGCCGCCCCGGGGCCCGACGGGGTTCCCGGTCGCGCGCTTGTCCTCGCCTTGAAGGAATTAGAGCCCCATCTGAGAGGACTCTACTCAGCATGTCTTGAGCAGGGCCAGTTTCCCACTCAGTGGAAAACAGGTCGTCTGGTCCTGCTCAGGAAAGCGGGGCGCCCTGCGGACTCACCGTCCGCGTACCGGCCCATAGTGCTGCTAGACGAGGTGGGCAAGTTGTTCGAGCGGATAATTGCAGACCGCCTCGTCAGCCACTTGTACAGAGAGGGGCCGGACCTGGACGACAGCCAGTTCGGGTTTCGGCATGGGCGCTCCACTATCGACGCAATTATGCGAGTGAGAGTCCTGGCGGAGGAAGCGGTGTCCCGGGGTGGGGTGATGTTGGCGGTGTCTTTAGACATCTCCAACGCGTTCAACACCCTGCCCTGGAGTTGTATTCGGGAGGCCCTGCGCTATCATCGGGTGCCTCCCTACCTCCGCCACATAGTTGGGGCTTATCTGGCGGGGAGGTGTGTCACCTACAGGGGACGCGACGGCAGAGGTCGGCGCGACATGTCGTGCGGTGTTCCACAGGGTTCGGTCCTGGGTCCGCTCCTGTGGAACATCGGGTACGACTGGGTGCTGAGGGGCGAGCTGCTCCCCGGGGTGAAACTGACGTGTTACGCAGACGACACGTTGGTCACGGCCGGGGGGAGCTCGCACCGGGAGGCAGCGTTGCTGGCTACGGCTGCGGTGTCACAGGTGGTGAGCCGCATCCGGCGCCTGGGCTTGGAGGTCGCCCTCAACAAGTCGGAGGCCATTGCTTTTCATGGCCCCCGGCAGGCGCCGCCGCGGGGATCACACATTGTGATCGGAGGGGCTCGAATCGCTGTCGAGTCTACCATGAAGTACCTAGGATTGGTACTCGACAGCCGGTGGGACTTCGGCCCCCACTTCCAGCGGTTGGCGCCCAAGTTGATGGGCGCGATGGGCGCGCTGTCAACGCTGCTTCCCAATCTGGGGGGCCCGAGCACCGCCTGTAGGCGGTTGTACGTGGGGATCGTGCGATCGATGGCCCTTTACGGGGCACCGGTGTGGGCTGCTGACCTGACGGCCGACAGCATCGCAATCTTGCGAAGACCGCAGAGAGCGATGGCCGTCAGAGTCATCAGGGGATATCGCACGGTCTCCTACGAGGCGGCTTGCGTGCTGGCCGGATCCCCGCCCTGGGACCTGGAGGCGAAGACCCTCGCGACGCTGCACAAGTGGCGCGAGGAGGCGCGATCGCGGGGCGAGCGGCTGGTGCAGCGACAGATCGCGCAGCGCCGGTCGCGGCTCCGCGAGGTCCTGGTGGCGGAATGGCGGGGGAGGCTTTTGCGCCCCACCGCCGGCCTCGGCACTATCGAGGCGGTCCGGCCAGTGCTCGACCACTGGCTCGGGAGGAGGCACGGCTCCCTGACGTACCGTGCGACGCAGGTGCTGACCGGGCATGGTTGCTTCGGAAAGTATCTGTGGCGCATCGGCAGGGAGCCGGACGCTCGGTGCCATCACTGCGTCCACTGTCTGGAGGAAACGGCGCGGCATACGCTGGCAGAGTGTGCCGCTTGGGAGGAGCCGCGCCGTGACCTCGTATCAGCCGTTGGAGGAGACCTGTCGCTGCCGGCCGTTGTTCGCGCGATGGTCGATAGCGCAGAGTCCTGGGACGCGGTGATCTCCTTCTGCGAAACAGTCGTGTCGCAGAAGGAGACTGCGGAAAGGGTGAGAGAGAGCACCAGCACTCTCCCAGCCCGCCGCAGGCGCACCGGGCGGCGGCGGAGGGCGGACAACGCCCTCTTCCGGCCCCCCTAAATGGGTCCAGGGGCGGCGGACTCGGGGACGTCCGTCGCCCCCTATCAACATGGACCCGAGGCGGCGGCGCGTAGTGTTCCACGCGCGCCCCTCGTAGACGTCGAAGGGGGAGGACACCTCACTCCCCCGGGACGGGGCCCGCGGTGGCGGGCCACTCACGGCCGGGGCTGCGGAAGGCGCACTTGCTCCCGCGACCCTGGCCCACGTGCGAGAGGGAACACCGGGGTGGTTTTTAGTCAGTAAGAGTCTGACAGACCCCTCCGCCCTTCCCCAGGGCGGGGGACATCCATGAGGATTTTCCACCCTGGCACAAAAAAAAAAAAAAAAAAAAAAAAAAAAGGTTAGGTTAGGTTAGGTTAGGTTAGGTTAGGTTAGGTTAGGTTAGGTTAGGTTAGGTTAGGTTAGGTTAGGTTAGGTTAGGTTAGGTTAGGTTAGGTTAGGTTAGGTTAGGTTAGGTTAGGTTAGGTTAGGTTAGGTTAGGTTAGGTTAGGTTAGGTTAGGTTAGGTTAGGTTAGGTTAGGTTAGGTTAGGTTAGGTTAGGTTAGGTTAGGTTAGGTTAGGTTAGGTTAGGTTAGGTTAGGTTAGGTTAGGTTAGGTTAGGTTAGGTTAGGTTAGGTTAGGTTAGGTTAGGTTAGGTTAGGTTAGGTTAGGTTAGGTTAGGTTAGGTTAGGTTAGGTTAGGTTAGGTTAGGTTAGGTTAGGTTAGGTTAGGTTAGGTTAGGTTAGGTTAGGTTAGGTTAGGTTAGGTTAGGTTAGGTTAGGTTAGGTTAGGTTAGGTTAGGTTAGGTTAGGTTAGGTTAGGTTAGGTTAGGTTAGGTTAGGTTAGGTTAGGTTAGGTTAGGTTAGGTTAGGTTAGGTTAGGTTAGGTTAGGTTAGGTTAGGTTAGGTTAGGTTAGGTTAGGTTAGGTTAGGTTAGGTTAGGTTAGGTTAGGTTAGGTTAGGTTAGGTTAGGTTAGGTTAGGTTAGGTTAGGTTAGGTTAGGTTAGGTTAGGTTAGGTTAGGTTAGGTTAGGTTAGGTTAGGTTAGGTTAGGTTAGGTTAGGTTAGGTTAGGTTAGGTTAGGTTAGGTTAGGTTAGGTTAGGTTAGGTTAGGTTAGGTTAGGTTAGGTTAGGTTAGGTTAGGTTAGGTTAGGTTAGGTTAGGTTAGGTTAGGTTAGGTTAGGTTAGGTTAGGTTAGGTTAGGTTAGGTTAGGTTAGGTTAGGTTAGGTTTTTTTTTTTTTTTTTTTTTTTTTTTTTTTTTTTTTTTTTTTTAATACTCCTACCTCCAACATCATCGGAGCCTGTTCTAACTAATTCTCTCTCATACCAGTTCTCGCTTATATGCCTCTCGTACTTTCATTCTTCATACTATGTTCTTTCTTGCATTCATCATCTTTCTTTCTTTTATGGGTGGGACTCCCATGTGTTACTAGACTATCTATTCTTTATTTTTACATAATTATAGCCTTCTTAGGTCTTTCTTTGGGGATTACACTACACAGGTTTCATTTCTTTATTTATAAAGGCACTCTTACAGTTTTTATTTTTCAGTTTTTCTTATTTTCTACAATCTTATAAACTATTACAAAACTTTATAAGTTTTATTTATTTACTTATAAAGGCACTCTTACAGTTTTTATTTTACAGCTTTTCTTATTTTCTACAATCTTATACACTATTACAAAACTTTATAGACTATTACACTTTCCGAAATAAATTAATCTTAACCCCTTAATTTCTTATTATACGTATAACATTACTTCCTTAATCTATTTCTTATTCTAGAGTTTTACTGTACTACTTAACATATTTATATACTCATTTCGTACTTTAATGCTTATCAGGTAATATACTACATGATATTATGTAAGCATTATTTCTTAAACATTTTTATTCCTTTCTATTACTTTTTTGCATATTCCTACGCAGTAACTCAGAAACAAATCTCTTTTTTTACTGATCATTATTTGAGCTATGTTTTGTGTATCGAGTACTATATCCAGTTGCCTCTGTATGTTGTACCTCTCGATTTCGTAAACAGGGCAATCGACTAATATATGCGGCACCGTCTCCTCCTTGGCGGGGTCACAGATGCATGACGGGCTCTCACTACACCTGAAGCGATTCAGGTATCCTAAGAACCCGCCATGTCCAGACAATATCTGGGTTGTGACCCCGTCAAGTTGGATTTTCCTAACGATTCTGTACGCCGACACCGCGTCCGGGAAGAACAACTTCGTTACCGCTGCCGTTTCCCCGTTCCTATACCTTTGGTTCCATTCGTCGAGCGAAGCAGATCGAATGCTTCGCTTGACGAATGAAACCGGGCACAGATCGTAATCCGGCGCACGTTTCAACCTCATGGCGGCCCCCTTTGCCAACTCATCGGCCCTCTCGTTCCCCTGCAGTCCTACGTGGGCCTTCACCCAGGACAAGGTAATAACTTTGCCCTGGAGTGACGCAATTTTTAAATTGTGTCTTGCTTGGACTGCTAGGGGATGGAGACAGCCGTGGTTTGTAACGGTTTGGAGAGCCGCCATGGAGTCGCTATAAACCCCGAATGTCGAAGCCCTATGTTGCGCGATTTCCCCGGTTGCCCTTGATATTGCCAGGAGTTCGGCCTGATACACCGTGCAGTATTGTGGGAGAGCGAGCTTTATGGCTTTGGTCTCGGATCTGCTGTTCCAGATTGACAGTGCTGCACCCACTTTGCCTTCGATTTTACTGCCATCCGTAAAAATACGGATGTCTGGCTGATCACTGGATTGTTCTTGGTGTATCAGGCCGAGCTCAAGGTTTGTGCGCTCGGCGGGGTGTGGAGCTTTAAGTGCCGACGCCATCTTTTCTACTTCCCTATCCGCGATGATTGGCAGTGGTACCCCCCGCTTGGCCTCGTAAAGCGAAGCCGCTTCGCGTATTCGAAGGTCAAGCGGGAGTATCCCTGCCAATACTAGTGCTGCGTTTAGAGAGACTGTGCGGTACGCCTTGCACAGCTTTTGCGCTATACCGCGTTGCACAGATTCCAGCTGCTTCCTAACCCCCAGTTTTTGCGCCGAAGGAGCCCATGCACTGGCGGCGTACAGAATCACAGGTTCCACGGTTGCCACATATATCAGTCGTATTACTTCTGGATGTAGCCCCCAGCTTACTTTTGCTGTCCGAGACAACTGTTTAAAGATACCTATAGCTTTTTTGCAGACGTTAGCTATGTGTGTGTTGAATGTTAGTTGGTTGTCTATAGTGAGACCCAGGATCTTGATCTCCTTGGACATACCAATGCCTATCCCGCCCATGCTCAAGCGAGGTGTGTCGTACTTCAGCTTCCGCGTGATTACCATCGCACAAGTTTTGTGCGGTGCGAATTTTAGCTTATTTCGGACACCCCACGCCCGGACATGCTCGAGAGCGGCATTGGCACGTCCCTCGATCTCCTGAGCAGTCTTACCCGCGAAGACCAGCACCACATCATCTGCAAACGCCTGACTGTAGTCTCCCCGCTCTTCCAGGCTTCTAAGAAGTGGGTCTAACAATAAGTTCCACAGAATTGGACCTCCAATCGAGCCCTGGACGCAACCTTTATTGGTCTCTCTTCTGTGCTCCTCTCCTGCGTACCTCACCCCGACTGATCTCTCGCTGAGGTAGCTGTCCATCACACGTCTCAGGTTCACAGGACACTTTTCCTCAGCCAATCGGACTCTTATAGCCGGCCACCATGCGCTGTCAAAGGCTCCCTCTATATCCAGAGATATAACTGTAACGATTTTCTTTTTGTATAGGTTATCCTTGATGTATTGCATTAGATCATAGAGGGAGTCTTCGGTGCTCTTCTGGGGCATGAATCCGTATTGGCGGGTACTCATCCTCGGCAGTAGGTGAAACTTGAGGCGTGCGACCAGCATCTTCTCATACACCTTTCCGAGCACCGGCAAGAGGCCTATTGGCCTGTAGGATTTCGGGTTGGTGTAGCTCTCCTTACCCGGCTTTCTCAGTACAACCACCGTGGCTTCCTTCCAGGACTTCGGGAAGAGGTGGTGCGCCAGGCATTTATTGAGGAGCGCGAGGAACAGCTCGGGGTCGCTGCCAATGGCATGAGCACAGATGTCGGACGTGAGTCCATCGGCTCCCGGCGCCTTCTTCGGGTTGAACGATTTTAACGCGGTCTTCAGCTCGTTTAGTGTAAACGGTGGATCATACTGTCCACGATGATCTTCCCAGTTTACCCTATCGGCTTGCTCGCGCGTTCCTCGGTGTTCCTCCCCATCGTTCTCCGTACTATCTTCCGGGTAGAATGTTTCGGCTAGGAGCCTAACCGAACTCTTGGCGTCCAGAGGCGTGCCGTTTTGCTCCAGTAATTGGTCCTCTTCTCTTTTGGAGCTTCTCCCTATAACTCTGTATATCCCCTCCCAAAGGCCCTCCCTGTCCTGCTTACAGCAGAACTCTTTCCAGCTTTTTGTCTGGGCTGCTTTTGCTTCTAACTCATATTTTTCTTTCTGTTTCAGGTACAGGGTAACCACCATCTCTCTCCGGGCCGGCGCTGCGTTCCTGATTCTTCGTTTTCTGGTGGCAACTTCCCTCTTCAGCTCTGCGAGTTCTTCGGACCACCACGGCAAGGTGAGTAGTGTGCTTTGTTTTTTATTTGGTATCGTTTGTGTACATGTTTGTATGATGAGTTGTGTGTACCGGTCTATTGCCCCCTCCAAGTCTTCTTTGGTGTGTATGTCGTTTGTTGTAAGGATGGTAAGGTTATTTTCTTGGGTTAATTGGGTCAGTTTCTTACGAAACTGATCCCAATTGGCCTTTTTTGTGTTGTATACACGTGTAGTTCGGTTTATATGAATACCTTTAGATTTTTGAAGCAATAGCCGGTATGTGATGCCGTTGTGGTCCGAGCACGTGAGTCCTTCGTCTACGCGCCACTCCTCTACCAGGTTCAACAGGTCGGTTGAGCAGGCCGTGACATCCACGTGGCTCCTGTACCTTACTCCTCCTCGGATGTAGTCAAAAGTTGGGGTGTTTCCCGTGTTTAAAATATGCAGTCCCAGTTCCCCAAGAGTTCCGCTCATATCTGTGCCTCTTTCGTCTTCCTCCACACTGCTCCACCAGGCGCTCTTTGCATTAGCATCACCCCCCAGTAATAGCCCTTTAGGTCCCGTCTTGCTCTCGACCTTTTTGATATGCTCCAGGTATGGCCCTATGGGCTTGGTCGGCTCAAAGTAATAGGACACCAGCGTGATCGTCCAAGCCCTGGTTCGGACTCCCACCACGACAATATTGTCTGTGGTGAGTTGCGGGTGCTGGATTATATCCAGTTCAGGATCAAAAACGGCAATTGCCGCTTTGGTCGTCCCTCCTCCTGTCCCAGAGTTCTGGAAGACCCTTACGCCCTGGTAACTCCTCATCCTTGTCGCTCCGCCCACATAGGGCTCCTGGAGAAGGGCTATGGCCGTTTTGCGCTTCGCGGCTTCTATTAGCAGTTCTTGCGTAGCGAGCTGGTTCTTTTGGAGATTGGCCTGTATTATTTTATACTGAGGAGTGTCCGCCGGGGTGCCCTTAGCAATAGGCAACTGCCGCTCTCGCCAGCGCATCCCACCTTCTTCTTACGCTGCAGTCACTGCTAAAGGCGTTGTGACTGTTTTGGTCAATTTTGGCCCTCTCGCAATTTTTGCACGCTGGTGGCAGTCTGGCGTGGAAGTCCTCGCAGTCTTTTTTCAGATGGAGGCCTCCGCAGTGGCTGCAGATATCTTCCGTCTCCTTGCAGTACCTCCTGCTATGGCCGTATGCGAGGCACCTTGAGCATTGCACCAGTGGGGATTGGTCGGCCACTTGAATTCTCTGGAGGTCAATTTGAACTACCCCTATGTCAATTGCTCTGCTCCAGATAGTCGGGGATACGCTAAGAACAATGTGACAGGTGTGGGGGTTTCGGGCGGTCTTTTTGAACTTAACCAGGACTCTGTCCTCCCCATCGTTGAGGTTGAGAAAAACACTCCGGTTCTGGTTCCTCAGTCCTTTTATTACATCTTCGTCACTATGTATCTTCAGGACATCTTTCAGAACCAGAAGTGGGTCCTTGTTCTTCACCTCCTCAACGACGAGGTGGCCTCCTACTGATTCAAGCTTCTCCTTGAGCTTCGCCCGGTCCTCTCTTGTGCTGCAACCCATCACTATCTTTCTGTCTCGGGCCTTTCTGACGCGCTCCACCCGGATCCAGCCTTCCTTGGCGTCGACTGCATCGCGCACTCTGTTCAGCACCTCTTCCCCAGTCTCTGCCTCGTCTGTTGAGGTGACTATTACCGAGTGGAGCGGTTCTTGTACCCGTTGCCGCTGGAAATTTCTTGTCGCCATTTGAGCGAACGTCGGGCTATGTCCCGGGACATATTTGGGGGCCTGCTTCAGCTGATCCGCCAGGGCCTCGGACCGCTGTTTGCATTCCTCCAGGACCCGCTTGTGGTCTTGAAGGTTCGCAACCAGCAGCTTCATTAGCTCTGTCGATTCAGCCGCAGCAGGCTCTGGTTGTTGTGCGCAGGCATTCCCGCTTTCGTCCTTGTGTTGTTGGTCCACTTCCTTTTCCTTCCCCTTCTCAGCCTCCTTTACTAGCAGAAAGAGGCGATCGAGCGATTGCAACACTCCCGTTTTTATCTCTGCTTTTATATTTCTTGAGTTCTTTAGGTGCAGTTTTGCAACGCTCAGGCAATGTTTAGCTTCCGCCGTTCTGTTTGGGAATTTGGTCGGGGGTTTCGGGCTTTGATCGTCCGTCGAGGTCCTTCTCGCGGCTCCTGTTATCGTTTTGGTTACGGTGACAGGTGCCGATTTGGCTTTAGATGGTCCTGCCACTGATGTCAAGCTCGATTTTGTCGGAGTGCGCGGAGGTGTAGTCGCTCTGCCCGCTTCCCATTCCCCTATGCTCTTTCTCACGCTGGGTATTGGCGTTGGAGGTTTCCTTGGGGACTTTTCGGAGTCCTTTTCCTGAGATTTCGCTGGCGTCCTTATCCCAAGATACATGTTGTTGGAGGTATGCGTCAAAATATAAAAGGTTATGTAGGTGTATAATACGTCTTGAGCGGCACAATAACCTCAACCACTTTCTCTCTTTTCAGATCCTGCTTGCTGTTGATGGTGTCCTCGGGCGAGACGACACAGGATCGAGCAGGTAAGTGTAGTGTTGTAGTTTGTGCGTATTGTGGTGTCTGTTTGGTTGGTGTGTGTATGATTGGTGTATATTTGTGTGATAGGGTGTGTGTGTGTGGATGGTGAGAGTTGTGTGTTATAAGTGTGTGTGGTTGGTATGTGTGAGCCGCTAACGTCTGCTTAGACTATGGCCGCGCTCAAAAAAGCTACGGGCCGTCAATATAATTATCTCGTAAAAGAAAGAAATAAAAATAGAAAATAGAAAAATTTTAAAAAGATAGAGTTTGACTCTATCTTGGTCTTATGCACAAAAATAGTCAATATTACTTTAGAGGACCTTAAAAGTAGGATCCTGAATCAAAAAATTTTCTTCTAGGTCCACTAGAAGCGTTATAAACACAAAATATATTTGTGGCTCTATGTAGAGCCGATCTGGCAGCCCCACGAGAAAGCTCTCCCCAAGACCTCTTCGGCAACCCCAAACACGGCTAATCTAGCCCAAGCGGTTCCCGAGATAACCGGCTTCAAAGATCTTGGTTTTCGTAAACAAGATGGCCGCCAAGGTGGTTAACGGGTAATATCTCAGGAACCACTGGTCCGATTTTTGCCGCGTTTCCTTTGCCGCGAAGGGCCCGGCAAGGTCCAACCCGCGAGGCCGCTTTCAGCCTGACGATTTTCAGAATCCTGAAAATTCCTGAAAACAGGTTTCAGGTATGGAGCCGATCAAGCAACTATTCCCAGTGGAAACCCGGTCGCGATACGACCCCTGGTTCAGCAGATACAGGCGTCCAAACCCCGACTTTGACAGTTGGGAACTGTCAAAATCGAATTTCAACCGGCCGTAAAAGCCGCCCCAGTCGTCGTAGAACGCTCGGGCTTCCGCCTCTACAATTGGCCCGAGCTTCTCCACCACTGAAAAAGTTTTCAGGGTCCTGAAAATCAGTGAGCTGAAAACGCCTGAAAGCCGGTGCGCGGGTTTCTGTGGGTCCTCCAGAGGACAATGTCAAAAACCGGAATTTTCCGGAGCAAATAGGCGCGGAGTTATATGCGGTTGAAGTCCGACTTTGACAGTTTGCAGCTGTCAAATCCAAACTTCAAAGGCCCACAGCTCGGCTTCCAGGCGTCGTAGGAACTTCGGGTTTGGAACCCACAGGCTGGCTTTACAAACTACACTATTAAAAAATGGTTTCAGGCTAGAAAAATTTTCAGGCCTGAAAATTCCTGAAAACTAAAAATTTGGAAACAAAACCAAAAGCCAAAGCCTGTGTTCAAAACCCGAAGCTTCTAAAATGGACGGTTCCGAAGATATAAGTCTTTGAAATTCAAAACCACCAAAACCAAAATGGCTGAAAATCACAAAATAGCCAAATTACAAGATTTCAGGCCCGAGTTTGGGCTTGATTTGGTCGAGAACTATATGTTAGACGTGATTCTAAAGGAATATTTCATTAATTCCTATTTATTCTGGAATAATTAAGAAAAATCACTAAAAATTTTATATCTTCGCAACCATACGACCTAAAAATCTAGAAAAAACACCAAAATTCTTGTTAAATAATGCGTTATTAGATACAATAAAAATACTTTTGAAAAGGGAAAATTTGTAGAGGAAAATTTTTGGAAAACTAAATTTTTTATAAAAACTATTACAACTAGAAAACTACTTTTTCTAAAAATCTAAGATCTTCGTAGGCTGTAGTCTGCTGAAGCGCGCCAAGGATAGCAGTTGAAGATTTTTAAATTTTTGTTTGGTTCCAAAGTTATTAAATGTCAAAGTTTGAAGATAAAAACTGTAATAAAAAATTTTCCTTAACTGCTAAAATTCTGGTGATTGGTGTCTAAGGTCTGTTGATGTGATGCCTTCCTCTCTGCAAAATTTCAGCTTCCTCGCTCGAACGGTATGGTTTTTCAGGTGCACGTGGTCGTCGGTTTTTTCAGAATTACTCTGAAACGCACGCAGTTTCGGGCTCCCAGGTGCTGCTGGAGTGTGGTCCGCTGTGAGTTTCACCCGGCCGCCCAGAAACTAACTGGGGGCCAAGGTCGAGTAAGCCGCAAAACTGTTAAAACTATAAAAGCACGTGCACTTAACCTCAAAATGTAGAGGTTTTTCCACAATTTTCAGCACTGCGCACTTAATGGTATTTGCACTTAATAATAGGGACAAAGGGCTCGATTTTCCCTATCTGCTGATACCACTCGCGTCGAAATTGGTCAAGAAAAACCCACAACTTTGAATTTAAAAAGGCGGAGTACGGGTAAATTGCTGCCGTTCGCGGTGAGAGGTGGATGGCAACTGGGTTAGGTTAGGTTAGGTTAGGTTAGGTTAGGTTAGGTTAGGTTAGGTTAGGTTAGGTTAGGTTAGGTTAGGTTAGGTTAGGTTAGGTTAGGTTAGGTTAGGTTAGGTTAGGTTAGGTTAGGTTAGGTTAGGTTAGGTTAGGTTAGGTTAGGTTAGGTTAGGTTAGGTTAGGTTAGGTTAGGTTAGGTTAGGTTAGGTTAGGTTAGGTTAGGTTAGGTTAGGTTAGGTTAGGTTAGGTTAGGTTAGGTTAGGTTAGGTTAGGTTAGGTTAGGTTAGGTTAGGTTAGGTTAGGTTAGGTTAGGTTAGGTTAGGTTAGGTTAGGTTAGGTTAGGTTAGGTTAGGTTAGGTTAGGTTAGGTTAGGTTAGGTTAGGTTAGGTTAGGTTAGGTTAGGTTAGGTTAGGTTAGGTTAGGTTAGGTTAGGTTAGGTTAGGTTAGGTTAGGTTAGGTTAGGTTAGGTTAGGTTAGGTTAGGTTAGGTTAGGTTAGGTTAGGTTAGGTTAGGTTAGGTTAGGTTAGGTTAGGTTAGGTTAGGTTAGGTTAGGTTAGGTTAGGTTAGGTTAGGTTAGGTTAGGTTAGGTTAGGTTAGGTTAGGTTAGGTTAGGTTAGGTTAGGTTAGGTTAGGTTAGGTTAGGTTAGGTTAGGTTAGGTTAGGTTAGGTTAGGTTAGGTTAGGTTAGGTTAGGTTAGGTTAGGTTAGGTTAGGTTAGGTTAGGTTAGGTTAGGTTAGGTTAGGTTAGGTTAGGTTAGGTTAGGTTAGGTTAGGTTAGGTTAGGTTAGGTTAGGTTAGGTTAGGTTAGGTTAGGTTAGGTTAGGTTAGGTTAGGTTAGGTTAGGTTAGGTTAGGTTAGGTTAGGTTAGGTTAGGTTAGGTTAGGTTAGGTTAGGTTAGGTTAGGTTAGGTTAGGTTAGGTTAGGTTAGGTTAGGTTAGGTTAGGTTAGGTTAGGTTAGGTTAGGTTAGGTTAGGTTAGGTTAGGTTAGGTTAGGTTAGGTTAGGTTAGGTTAGGTTAGGTTAGGTTAGGTTAGGTTAGGTTAGGTTAGGTTAGGTTAGGTTAGGTTAGGTTAGGTTAGGTTAGGTTAGGTTAGGTTAGGTTAGGTTAGGTTAGGTTAGGTTAGGTTAGGTTAGGTTAGGTTAGGTTAGGTTAGGTTAGGTTAGGTTAGGTTAGGTTAGGTTAGGTTAGGTTAGGTTAGGTTAGGTTAGGTTAGGTTAGGTTAGGTTAGGTTAGGTTAGGTTAGGTTAGGTTAGGTTAGGTTAGGTTAGGTTAGGTTAGGTTAGGTTAGGTTAGGTTAGGTTAGGTTAGGTTAGGTTAGGTTAGGTTAGGTTAGGTTAGGTTAGGTTAGGTTAGGTTAGGTTAGGTTAGGTTAGGTTAGGTTAGGTTAGGTTAGGTTAGGTTAGGTTAGGTTAGGTTAGGTTAGGTTAGGTTAGGTTAGGTTAGGTTAGGTTAGGTTAGGTTAGGTTAGGTTAGGTTAGGTTAGGTTAGGTTAGGTTAGGTTAGGTTAGGTTAGGTTAGGTTAGGTTAGGTTAGGTTAGGTTAGGTTAGGTTAGGTTAGGTTAGGTTAGGTTAGGTTAGGTTAGGTTAGGTTAGGTTAGGTTAGGTTAGGTTAGGTTAGGTTAGGTTAGGTTAGGTTAGGTTAGGTTAGGTTAGGTTAGGTTAGGTTAGGTTAGGTTAGGTTAGGTTAGGTTAGGTTAGGTTAGGTTAGGTTAGGTTAGGTTAGGTTAGGTTAGGTTAGGTTAGGTTAGGTTAGGTTAGGTTAGGTTAGGTTAGGTTAGGTTAGGTTAGGTTAGGTTAGGTTAGGTTAGGTTAGGTTAGGTTAGGTTAGGTTAGGTTAGGTTAGGTTAGGTTAGGTTAGGTTAGGTTAGGTTAGGTTAGGTTAGGTTAGGTTAGGTTAGGTTAGGTTAGGTTAGGTTAGGTTAGGTTAGGTTAGGTTAGGTTAGGTTAGGTTAGGTTAGGTTAGGTTAGGTTAGGTTAGGTTAGGTTAGGTTAGGTTAGGTTAGGTTAGGTTAGGTTAGGTTAGGTTAGGTTAGGTTAGGTTAGGTTAGGTTAGGTTAGGTTAGGTTAGGTTAGGTTAGGTTAGGTTAGGTTAGGTTAGGTTAGGTTAGGTTAGGTTAGGTTAGGTTAGGTTAGGTTAGGTTAGGTTAGGTTAGGTTAGGTTAGGTTAGGTTAGGTTAGGTTAGGTTAGGTTAGGTTAGGTTAGGTTAGGTTAGGTTAGGTTAGGTTAGGTTAGGTTAGGTTAGGTTAGGTTAGGTTAGGTTAGGTTAGGTTAGGTTAGGTTAGGTTAGGTTAGGTTAGGTTAGGTTAGGTTAGGTTAGGTTAGGTTAGGTTAGGTTAGGTTAGGTTAGGTTAGGTTAGGTTAGGTTAGGTTAGGTTAGGTTAGGTTAGGTTAGGTTAGGTTAGGTTAGGTTAGGTTAGGTTAGGTTAGGTTAGGTTAGGTTAGGTTAGGTTAGGTTAGGTTAGGTTAGGTTAGGTTAGGTTAGGTTAGGTTAGGTTAGGTTAGGTTAGGTTAGGTTAGGTTAGGTTAGGTTAGGTTAGGTTAGGTTAGGTTAGGTTAGGTTAGGTTAGGTTAGGTTAGGTTAGGTTAGGTTAGGTTAGGTTAGGTTAGGTTAGGTTAGGTTAGGTTAGGTTAGGTTAGGTTAGGTTAGGTTAGGTTAGGTTAGGTTAGGTTAGGTTAGGTTAGGTTAGGTTAGGTTAGGTTAGGTTAGGTTAGGTTAGGTTAGGTTAGGTTAGGTTAGGTTAGGTTAGGTTAGGTTAGGTTAGGTTAGGTTAGGTTAGGTTAGGTTAGGTTAGGTTAGGTTAGGTTAGGTTAGGTTAGGTTAGGTTAGGTTAGGTTAGGTTAGGTTAGGTTAGGTTAGGTTAGGTTAGGTTAGGTTAGGTTAGGTTAGGTTAGGTTAGGTTAGGTTAGGTTAGGTTAGGTTAGGTTAGGTTAGGTTAGGTTAGGTTAGGTTAGGTTAGGTTAGGTTAGGTTAGGTTAGGTTAGGTTAGGTTAGGTTAGGTTAGGTTAGGTTAGGTTAGGTTAGGTTAGGTTAGGTTAGGTTAGGTTAGGTTAGGTTAGGTTAGGTTAGGTTAGGTTAGGTTAGGTTAGGTTAGGTTAGGTTAGGTTAGGTTAGGTTAGGTTAGGTTAGGTTAGGTTAGGTTAGGTTAGGTTAGGTTAGGTTAGGTTAGGTTAGGTTAGGTTAGGTTAGGTTAGGTTAGGTTAGGTTAGGTTAGGTTAGGTTAGGTTAGGTTAGGTTAGGTTAGGTTAGGTTAGGTTAGGTTAGGTTAGGTTAGGTTAGGTTAGGTTAGGTTAGGTTAGGTTAGGTTAGGTTAGGTTAGGTTAGGTTAGGTTAGGTTAGGTTAGGTTAGGTTAGGTTAGGTTAGGTTAGGTTAGGTTAGGTTAGGTTAGGTTAGGTTAGGTTAGGTTAGGTTAGGTTAGGTTAGGTTAGGTTAGGTTAGGTTAGGTTAGGTTAGGTTAGGTTAGGTTAGGTTAGGTTAGGTTAGGTTAGGTTAGGTTAGGTTAGGTTAGGTTAGGTTAGGTTAGGTTAGGTTAGGTTAGGTTAGGTTAGGTTAGGTTAGGTTAGGTTAGGTTAGGTTAGGTTAGGTTAGGTTAGGTTAGGTTAGGTTAGGTTAGGTTAGGTTAGGTTAGGTTAGGTTAGGTTAGGTTAGGTTAGGTTAGGTTAGGTTAGGTTAGGTTAGGTTAGGTTAGGTTAGGTTAGGTTAGGTTAGGTTAGGTTAGGTTAGGTTAGGTTAGGTTAGGTTAGGTTAGGTTAGGTTAGGTTAGGTTAGGTTAGGTTAGGTTAGGTTAGGTTAGGTTAGGTTAGGTTAGGTTAGGTTAGGTTAGGTTAGGTTAGGTTAGGTTAGGTTAGGTTAGGTTAGGTTAGGTTAGGTTAGGTTAGGTTAGGTTAGGTTAGGTTAGGTTAGGTTAGGTTAGGTTAGGTTAGGTTAGGTTAGGTTAGGTTAGGTTAGGTTAGGTTAGGTTAGGTTAGGTTAGGTTAGGTTAGGTTAGGTTAGGTTAGGTTAGGTTAGGTTAGGTTAGGTTAGGTTAGGTTAGGTTAGGTTAGGTTAGGTTAGGTTAGGTTAGGTTAGGTTAGGTTAGGTTAGGTTAGGTTAGGTTAGGTTAGGTTAGGTTAGGTTAGGTTAGGTTAGGTTAGGTTAGGTTAGGTTAGGTTAGG